>CM061558.1:19138960-24521460 GCA_030864225.1 Capsicum baccatum var. pendulum | reverse complement strand
CGCTCTATACACATCTAAATGATCGTCTAAATCAAAATCATGCAATCTCATGTTACAAATCACTCTTTCCTTTTTCTCTAGCGACAAACAACTTAAAAATTATTGTGATGACTTTTGAATAAAGTGAAGGCTCAAAGCACATTTTTTTAGTTTTCTACTTAAACTCTTACCAAACACTCTACACACATCTAACATACTTTCATTTTTCTTTATACGAATCTATAAAGGGTCAAAGCCATATATCTTTGTAGTTTTCTATCTGAACTTTCACAAATTGCTCCATACATCTAAATGATATGAGTCATGCGTTGCACGTTTATCTCAAAATACATAATTCAATTTCTTTTACCATAAATTATAATTTTTAAATTGTACATATATTTTTAGTCTTTATTACTTTAACCAAAACAAAGAGGAACATTGATCAGTTTCATTAATTACAATGCATATATTTATGTAGAATACCTAACTTTTGAACAAATCAATTCAATTTTCTTTAACCAAAACAAAAAAAATACTAATCCATTTCCTTGTATTTCATTAACTATGATGCATAAATTTATGTATATCATCTAACTTTCAAATAAACCAATCCAAATTAAGGATAAACTAATTCAAATAAAAGTAAGGATACACTTTTAAAATAACACAAAGCACATGTAACAATTCACACATTAAGTTATGGACAAAATAAAAAACCTTAAAAGTAATGAACTTAAATTGAAGATAAAGAATCTTATAAAAATATTCAAGTTGGCATCACATGTAATAGGAGTGGTAATACAATGAATATGTACTTACGAAGAAATACATTCCTCAGAATAGTTTTTAAATCACATTGTTTGGAAAATAACTGCATTTACAAGCATCTTCTGCTTCTTGCACATATATGCTATTAACCAATGTAAAGATGCTAATTTTTATCTTGAGATAAATTAACAATGATAATAATCAAAGAATGGAATAAAAGAATTGATATCTAAGAGGATTGAAGGAGAACAGTGGAGGTGCAAGTTCGTAAGGCTCCTTAATTCTTTTTATAGAATTTTTAAAACTGACAAAAAGAGTTGATTTATAAATAAAAGAGACTCCTATACGATTTCTGTTAGGATTCAGTTAGGGTTTATACTTTAGATTCTTACGGCAAATATCTTTTATGATACGGAATTTTTATTGGGAATTTTTTTCATTATAGGCAATTATTGTTTGGCAACAAGTTTATTTATAGTAGGTAACTTATATTGGAATTTTTTAAGTAGGTGACTTTTATTTCGCAAAACATGAGGGTAATAGTCAAATTACTATTATAAATTAAATGACAGTTTTATCTATTTTAGTAGTTCTAATTTTTTTTCGTAAAGTTTAAGAGTTCTTAATTTAATAAATACTAAATTGAGTAAAAATAGTAAAAAAACAATTTTATCTATTATGAAGTTTTTTAATGAACGGTAAAAAGTTTAAATCACTTTTCTAAAGGCTTCACACTTTTAATATATTATAGATAAGCTTGTAAGTGTCTGTTGTTGCCTTGTTGGCCTTATTACTATCTGGACAATTTTGTATTGTACTTTTATTATATTAGTTTAGTGTATGTGCATTGCACGTGTGTTTTTCATCAGTACAAAAGATTTAACATAAAAAGAATGAAGTATATTATATTGCAGTTGAACTTGAAATATATGGAACATCATATAAATGATTTAAATGGCAAAAATGTGTGTTCTAATTTATAGTATATATGCATGTGTTGCACTGATATGTTATGTCCATTAATTAGCAACTCTCTTATAAACATAAACATACATCTCTCGAAACTTCATAATAAAAAGAAACTATAAATTAGACAGATGACAAATAATTTAAGAATATATTGAAAGAGAGAATCTAAAACTTACAATGAGAGAGAATCGAGACAAATCAATCTCATACAAATCAAAATTGTATTTATGTCGATCCTATATCAAAACACAAATAAATGAGATCATGATAAAAGTGTTAGGGTTTTTGCCCTGATTTTCTTACCAAATTTAAGTTTTACTTTCTTAGAAGGAAAATAAAAGTAATACCATAATTACTTTTATTTTTCCTTAAAGAAAAATATAAAACTCTTCCATATTTGACATGGAGGAAGATTTTGGATATCTATAAATAGAAGAACCCCTTCTCATACCATAACAACAGTAGCATCCATAATATAGTCGATTAAAGAGTCTTATTTAGGAGGAGATTTTCTCCTAACAGTTTATGTTTTCTTTAATATTAGTTTTCATGTGTAGGCCAATTGGCCAAACTATATCAATAATATATCTTTTTAGTATTGTTTTATGTGTTGTCTGAATTACCATCTCTATGGTTTGCAAAATATTAGCTTTTGCATGACACCCTCTCAATTTCGACCCCAACAAGTGGTATCAGAGTATGGTTCAATGGTCCGAGCCTATGGTTCAAAGGTCTGATGGTTCAGATTGAGGACATGCTGAGATTAAAATTGCAATCAATTTGACGATAGTGAAGATATTTTGTCAAAATAAAACTACATCTGAAGACAATTGTTAATTAAATTTTCAATAATCCTGTTGTTACATATTTGAAAATAAAACTCATTTTTAACCCTACAAAGGGCTCCAATTTTTTTAACCCGCAAAGGGCTCATATAGTTTTAACCCAAAAGGGCTCCATTTTTTAAGCATGTCAAGCAACAATGATATATGAAGATCATGTGAAAAAGGAGGTTCAAGATTATTTTGCTAGAAAATCAAGCCAAAAAGGGGAGATTTGTTAGGGTTTTTGCCCTGATTTTCTTACCAAATTTAAGTTTTACTTTTTTAGAAGGAAAATAAAAGTAATACCATAATTACTTTTATTTTTTTGAAAGGAAAATATAAAACTCTTTCATATTTGGAAAACCTCTTTGTTGGAGGAAAGGTTTTGAACATATATAAATAAAAGAACCCCTTCTCATAACATAACAATAGTAGCATCCGCAATGTCGTCGTTTAAAGAGTCTTGTTTAAGAGGAGATTTTCTCCAACAATTTATGTTTTTTTTAATATTAATTTTCATGTGTAGGCCAATTGCCCAAACTATATCAATAATATGTCTTTTTAGTATTGTTTTATGTGTTGCCTGAATTGCCGTCTCTATGGTTTGCAAAATATTCGCTTTCGCATGACGCCCTCTTAATTTCGAACCCAACAAGTGGTATCAGGGTATGGTTCAATGGTCCAAGACTATGGTTCAATGGTTCTATGGTTCAGATTGAGGACATGCTGAGATTAAAGTTGCAACCAATTTGACGATAGTGAAGATATTTTTTCAAAATAAAACTATATGTCGAGACAATTGTCAATCAAAGTTTCAATAATCCTGTTGTTACATATTTGAAAATAAAGCTCATTTTTAATCCTACAAAGGGCTCTAATTTTTTTAATGTAACACCCCATATTTTTGAGCTATAAATCGAACCATCGTTTCTACATGTGTAAGTTATAATTCCATAATTTTATTTGAACTCATATGTCATGATCATTATCATAGTGTGTAAAGTACTTTCGAGGTGAAAAATGTTCATAGCAATGACTTAGAACAAAGTTGAGCTAAGATTATTTGATTCGTCTAAAATTTTGTATTTGATTCTACAAGGATCTACTTTAAACGTGTATAACTTTTTATATACATGTAATTTTTTAGCTCAAGACCCACCAAATTGTAGATAATTGAATCAACTTTATAACGATACCAATTTAATCTAAATTCGATACCCAAGTGAAAAGTTACAACTATTTTCGTGAGAGGCAGTAAGCCGAGGAGATATGCCCGCGACGCGCGCTCCATCGCCCGCACCTATTTCCCAGGTTCTGTTTTTGCATTTTTAAGGGCAAAAAGGTCCTTTCCTTCACCCCAACTTGTCCATAACAGATAATTAAAGCCCCAAGGAGCATTATTTGCCTCCTTTATTCATAATTACTCTCTAAGAACAAAATCCTAATCTCCATTCAAGAACTTTAAGATTCCATAACAATCTCTTCAAGAAAAATCAAAAATTAAGTTTCCTAATCCAAGAATCTCAATAAAAGCTTTCAAGATCATCTACAAGGGTTTCAAAGTCAAGTTTTTTTTACATCAAATCAAACATATTAAGGTATGTGGGGTTATGAACAACGACACTCCTTTCGTCTTTGTGCCCAAAACTTGTTTTAAGTTAAGATTTCATGAATTTCATATTAGGGTTCAGACCTAAATTATCTTATTTTGAGTTTATGAATTTATAAGTGATTTAAGTATTGAAGTGCATATTCATCTTACCTACTTATGCTTTGAATTAAAGATTTATATCATGAATTACACTTTGTTCTTATGAATTGATATTGTTGAATGATTTTAAGAATGACATTAGCATGAAGTTTTGTTGTGAATTGTCATGAGTTTAAGCATGAATTTTAAACCCACAGTTTAAGTGTTGAGATTTTAAGAAGATCATGCTCTTAAGTTTTATTTGATAAGTTCATATTAAGAATGAGTTTGAGATTTCAAGAAGACTATGGTCTTAAGTTACTTTGATAATTGTATACCAATATTTAAGGAAAAGAATTGGTCTTTTAACCCTAAGATAAGATAAGGAATCCATACTATTCATACAGTTTGAGATTTAAAGAACAAAAGTATAATTGGTTTTCATTACAAACCCTTGTACTATTTTAAGGTGGATTTCCTAAAGTCAGAGCATAGGAATGAGAGTAGTATTTGGCACCGAGTTGGGTATGATTCCAAAGGTCTCATGCCTCAGAACTATGCGCCACCGTAGGTTTAAGATTTCCCATAGTGGGCTAAGACAGTGATCACTTAAGATAAGAAGTTCTATTCTGATGGCAAGGCTAGAACAGCTCTCCCTAATGTGGGTAAGACATTGGACTTCATGACAGCTCACATGGTTTATGTCAGTTAGAAGAAACTCCCAATAGAAAGAGTAAAAGTACAACTTTTAGAACTAAGTGTTATGACTCATAGAGATTATCTATGCTTTACATACTCATGCTTTATTATTTTATAGTACTTGTTTTATTCAATCCAAGGTGAGTCATTTACACTTAACATGCATTATTTTAAAGTTTATGAATATATTCAGTTATTGTTTCACTTATGCATTCACCCCCATATGCTCAGTAAATTCCAAAAGTACTGATCCATATATACGTCTATGTGCTACATTGTCTCATAACATAGGTACCTATTGTAGCACTCACATCATAATTAGGCAGTTTGTAGCTTCCAGTCAGCGGGTGATACGTTCTTTTAATTCGAGGACTCTAGTCAAGTCTAATTTTAGTGGCTTTTATTTTATTCAGTCGTATTGATTAGGAATAGCTTGGGGTCATGTACTGGCTAGCTATAGTCAGTATTAGTAGAGGCTTCATAGATAGTCAGTAGAGTTAATGTATTTGATTCCAGTTTTGTTTTGTAAAACCAGAGTTATAATTATTTTAATTTAGTTTTGTATTGATCAGACAATAAAATATTTATCTTTTGCTTATTTCATTCAGATTTATGTATTTTATTCAGTTGCTCATGAGTTATACCAGTAGAAGGGTTAGCTTGGGATCAATTGTGGTCCTAAGCATTGTGTGATGATTAAGGGTAGTCTCGGGTCATTACAAACTTTGTATCAAAGCACAGAGTTCAAGTATCCTAGGGTGTCTGTGAAGCCATTTTTAGTAAAGTCTTGTAGAACGGTACAGAGACGTCTGTACTTTTCTTCGAGAGGCTACAGGGAATTTAAGAAGTGTTTTATTTTTTCATACTCTAGATCATGCTGTAAAGTTGTTCCTTCAGAAACTTCTGTCGATTTATGTATTAATCCATACTTCTCCATCTATGTATTATTCTTGAGATAACATGATTAGTAAGTTCTAATTTCTCTCAAGATGATGCTCTCAGATTTTCTATCAGTAACTTCAGAAGTCACATAAAGGGCTTGAGAGGAGCTCGATAGTGTGTTATAAGTTCCTCAAGTTGAAAGTTATTTCCTCATCCTCATGAGTGTTCAACTAAGACAGAGTAAGATATTTATTCAGATTCCTTATTATTCTTTCAATACAGATAGTGCTTTTGCTCATGAGAGGTGATAGTATGACCTTAAATTCTTAAATAGAGTTTTCATTCGGGGAATAGTATTAACTTTAATGTTATGATTTATAAGTAGTAGAATCTTCTTATAGTTAGAAGTGTAGTGACATGAAAGATGCTGATGGAGATTGATTGAATGTATATAGATGAACTTTTGCATACGATTGAGTTAGTAGTGAGGTAATATGTCCTTATGTGTTAGTTTAGGGGTAATGAAGGTGGTACAGGTTTCTTGGTGAAAGTTAGAGAATGAGTTACTAGTTAAGGTGAGTTGTTGTTTGCTTAAAGTATGAAAGGATTTATTGATGGTATTTATTGTGTTAGAAAAGTATAGGTTATTAATGAGAGTATTGGGTGGTTGAATATTGTTAATTTAGGCTTACCTTGAGGTTGCAAAAAAAGGATTTTAGTTGAAACCTATTGAGCTATGAAAGTAATTTAGGTAGATAAATGGGTAAATAGTAGTAATGTGTATAAGGAGGAGGTGCTAATGTATTACAATAAGATAGACCATGCAATCATGATCAATTATTATTATTATGAGGCTTTAGTGGACTGGTGTTTCTTAATGTCTTATTTATAGCTTTTGAGCGAGAATAGTATGTGAGGTTGTGTTGTTCATCATTCCTAGTACTAGACACTAATTTTAAATAGTGGATGGTCATCAAGGTGGATGTAATAATTGCTTGGTTAGTAATGCTAGTTATACGGAGGTGAATCAATAGGCTTGAAACAGTGAATGTAAGAATTTAACTTTATTGATTTGCAATTAAGTATGATGTTGTAGGTATGATGTAGAGGTGTGCCCAAGGTGATATAGGGTTTCATTATTTTCTAAGGTTAGTAAGTGTTGTGTGTGGTTAGTAGTACCTTTGAGTTTCTAAGTAGAAGAAGGCTAGTTATACTGTACATGGTGTACTGAATAGCTAAGTTGAGGAGTTTTGGATAGATGGTGTTGGGTCTTTTAAGTATGATTTTGATTCTTACAATTTGGGAAAAACATAAGTATAAAAATGTGATCTTTGTAGGCTATGATTATGTGTTTAGAGATGTAGATATGTTTGCAAATGAGAATGTAAGTCTTTGATGATGATTATTGAAGTTAGAAAGTTAAGGATGGTATATGAAAGGGTTGTTCAAGAATGAAGTCAGTAAGTTCGAAAAATAGTTTATTCATGTGAGTTTAGCATTTATGTGTAGACATTAGAATAAAAAAATTATGGCTCAGTCTCGAGGATATGGAGTATATCCATAAGCTTAGAATATTAGCTTTGACCTAAGGGGGAGATGGTGGAGTGAAAAAATAAATCAAGTTTTGAGAATTAAATTTTGATACATGTCAATAAGAGTTATGGTGAGATAGTGATCCCTTCTAATCTAGAGTATTCCTTGGATTTTAGTCATTATAGCACCAAATCCATGTCTTGCGTGATAGATCCATGCCACAAGCCAATGCTTATACACATCATACATACTAAGTCCATTTTTAGCTTCTAGAAATCAAGTAACGGCTTCACTGTGATTTGAGTTATCCCTTATAAATCTATGAACTCCATTCTTACGTTGAATAACTAATGATAAGTATGAACTCATGTTTCCAAAGTATGATTAGTTTTTTGAAACTTATGATCCTAGTGAAATCCAATTTATATCATGTATGTCCTCAGTTTAGATATCTTTAATGAATCCATGCCTTTGACATTTTATTCTTCAGGCCTCAGTTAAGTGTTAGGGTTATGTATAGTATTCTTTTGTGCTTTAGGTACTTATGTGTTATCTGGTTTAGATAAGAGGGAGTTGATGACCCTCATTAAGAAAGGTTACTTATGCTTTTCTATCTAAGGCTAAAGTGTGAAGTAAGATTGAGGCCAAGTCTTTGATACATGTCATGGTTAGTTGAAAATTGGTGTGTATGTTCTTAAGAATAGTGCAAGAAAATTGTTGTTGATATAGGTTTAGAGAATATGTAAAGTATGCCTTTATGGGTATTTGCCTTGAAGTTCATATGCGGTTATAAATATAGGCTTGAATGTCATGTTGAGATATAAGTAGAGGAATGCAATATGCGCTAGTGAATCCATAGTAAGAGTTTAGAGTTAGTCATTGAAGTGGTAAGGCAGGTTATGCTTAGGGTGTGAGCTCTAAAAGAGACAAAGAAGATTGAAGAATGTGGTTTATACTAGTATTATGGTGTAGCGTGTTGTATCTTGTGATTTCGAGTTAGGTTTGATCATGGTGAGAGAATTTAGTTCAGTTTAGAGTTTAGTAGATGGATTTATCAATGCCCATGTGAGAGTTATAAGTTGAATCAAATGAGTATGGTATTTAAGGGGAATAGTATAGTTGAGAGAGTATTTGAGAAGTGTTGCTAAGCTTGAAAGTAAGAAGTTACATTGCCTGAGGACTAGAAATTCTATCCTAGTTTATGATTTATATGTCTATGTTCTAAGCTATAGAGTTGTATCGATGTTGTGATTTCCATGATCACTAATACTATTAGAATTTCTTAGAAGAGTGTTGAAGAAATACTCCATTTGAGTATGAGCAGTTAGTATGATCCAGTCCATATAGCCTGCAATCCTGTTTAACAATCAAACAAATAAGCTCCTATAAATTTCCAACTTTACATCTAGTCGTACTACCCAAAGTTTTGCGAGTAAGGACATTCCATGAGGTAAAATATTCGCATTCGTGTAAATTACAAATTCAGCTCAGTCGATGCATCAGGCATCAGTTTCAGATTCAGATATTTAGTCATGATTCAGCTTATAAGTGTTCAGTGAATGATCATAGTTTCCCAAGTATTCTAGCTCAGACAACGTAATATCAATTGTATGATCTTAGTCTCTTGTCTTATGATTCATGCCTGCATAATTTATCACTTTGCAGTTCTATATGTATGATTGTATCATGAACACTTGAATCGAATTCTAAACTCTCAGCATAAATTAACTCCTTATAGTAAGTAAAGGCAAGTCAACTCAGAAATCAGTTTCATGATAGAGGTTTTTAATATTTTGGCTCAGTTATATCCTTTCATAGAAGATATATCTTATTCATGTTATTCCATACCTGTAAAGCTTCAACAAGTTCCTACCCATCATTTGAGGATGAATGATTTTAAAGGGGAGATAATGTAACACCCCATATTTTTGAGCTAGAAATTGAACCATCGTTCCTACGTGTGTTAGTTATAATTTCATAATTTTATTTGACTTCATGTGTCATGATCATTATCATAGTGTGTAAAGAACTTTCGAGATGAAAAATTTTCATAGAAATGACTTAGAACAAAGTTGAGCTAAGATCATTTGATTCGTCCAAAATTTGATATTCGATTCTACAATGGTCTACTTTAAACGTGTATAACTTTTTATATACGTGTAATTTTTCAGCTTAAGACCCACCAAATTGTATATAATTGAATCAAATTTCTAATGATACCAATTTCGTCTAAATTCGATACCCGAACAAAAAGTTACAACCATTTTTGTGAGAGGCAGTAAGCTGAGATGATATGCCCATGACGCACGCTCCATCGCCCCCACCTATTTCCCAGGTTCTATTTTTTGCATTTTTAAGGGAAAAAGGGTCCTTTCCTTTACCCTAACTCGTCCATAACAGATAATTAAAGCCCCAAGGAGCATTATTTGTCTCCTTTATTCATAATTACTCTCTAAGAACAAAATCCTAATCTCCATTCAAGAACTTCAAGACTCCATAACAATCTCTTCAAGAAAAACCAAGAATTAAGTTTAATAATCCAAGAATCTCAAGAAAAGCTTTCAAGAACATCTCCAAGGGTTTCAAATTCAAGTTTTCTACATCAAATCAAACCTATTAAGGTATGTGGGGTTATGAACATGGATACTCCTTTCGTCCTTGTACCCAAAACTTATTTTAAGTTAAGATTTCATGAATTTCATATTAGGGTTCATACCCAAATTATCTTGTTTTGAGTTTATGAATTTATAAGTGATTTAAGTATTGAAGTGCATGTTCCTCTTACCTACTTATGCTTTGAATTGAAGATTTATATCATGAATTGTACTTTCTTCTTATGAATTGATATTGTTGAATGATTTCAAGAATGTTATTGAGCATGAAGTTTTGTTGTGAATTATCATGAGTTTAAGCATGAATTTTAAACCCACAGTTTAAGTGTTGTGATTTTAAGAAGATCATTCTCTTAAGTTTTATTTGATAAGTCCATATCAAGAATGAGTTTGAGATTTCAAGAAGACTATGGTCTTAAGTTACTTTGATAATTGTTTACCAAGATTTAAGGAAAAGAATTGGTCTTTTGACTCTAAGATAAGATAAAGAATCCACATTGTTCATACAGTTTGAGATTTAAAGAAAAGAAGCATAATTGTCTTTCATTACAAACTCTTGTGCTATTTTAAGGTGGATTTCCTAAAGTCTGAGCATAAGAATGAGAGTAGTCTTTTGTACCGAGTTGGGTATAATTCCAAAGGTCTCATACCCCAGAAATATGTGCCATCGTAGGTTTAAGATTGCCTATAGTGGGCTATGACAGTGATCACTTAAGATAAGAAATTCTATTCCAATGACAAGGCTAGAACAGTTCTCCTTAACGTGGGTAAGATGTTGGACTCCATGACTGCGCACATTGTTTATGTCGGTTAGAAGAAACTCCCAATAGATAGAGTAAAAGTACAACTTTTAGAACTAAATGTTATGACTGACAAAGATTATCTATGCTTTACATACTCATGATTTATTATTTTGCATTACATGTTTTATTTAAGCCAAGGTGAGTCATTTACGTTTAGCATGCATTATTTTAAAGCTTATGAATATATTCAGTGGTTGTTTCACTTATGCATTCACCCCCATATGCTCAGTACATTCCAAAAGTACTGATCCATATATACGTCTATATGCTACATTGTCTAATAATGTAGGTACTAGTTGTAGCACTCACATCATAATTAGACAGTTTGCAGCTTCCAGTTAGCAGGTGATGAGTTCTTTTGATTTGAGGATTCGAGTCAAGTCTAATTTTAGTAGCTTTTTTTTTATTCAGTCGTACTGATTAGGGATAGTTGGGGTCATGCCCTGGCTACCTATAGTCAGTATTAGTGGAGGCTTCATAGACAGTCAGTAGAGTTAATGTTTTTGATTCCAGTCTTATTTTGTAAAAGTAGAGTTGTAATCATTTTAATGTAGTTTTGTGTTGATCAGATTCAGAAAAGATTTATCTTCCGCATATTTCGTTCAAATTTATGTATTTTATTCAATTGTGCATGAGTTATACCAGTAGAGGGGTTGGCTTTGGATCACTTGTGGTCCTAAGCACCGTGTGACGGCTAGAAGGTAGTCTCGGGTTGTTACATTTAACCCGCAAAGGGCTCCTCTAGTTTTAACCCAAAAGGGATCCATTTCTTAAGCATGTCAAACAACAGTGATATGTGAGATCATGTGAAAAAGGAGGATCAAGATAATTTTTCCAGAAAATCAAGTAAAAAAGGGGAGATTTGTTAGGGTTTTTGACCTGATTTTTTAACCAAATTTAAGTTTTACTTTTCTTAGAAGGAAAATAAAAGTAATATCATAATTAATTTTATTTTTCCTTAAAAAAAATATAAAACTCTTCCATATTTGGCAAACCTCTTTGTTGGAGAAAAGGTTTTGGATATATATAAATAAAAGAATCCCTTCTCATACCATAACAACAGTATCATCCACAATGTAGTCGTTTAAAGAGTCTCGTTTAAGGGTAGATCTTCTCTCAACAGTTTATGTTTTCTTTAATATTAGTTTTCATGTGCAGGCTAATTGGCGAAATTATATTAATAATATGTCTTTTTAGTATTGTTTTATGTGTCGTCTGAATTACCGTCTCTGTGGTTTGCAAAATATTAGCTTTCGCATGATGCCCTCTCAATTTCAAACCCAACAAAAAGTATATGATGACCCTAAATCAAAGTGTTACCCAATTGTAAATTTTAATAAAGGAGGAAAATAAGATAAAAATATAAACTCTTTGAAAAAATTTATTTTAGACATTTGTTTTTGACATATAATTTGCATGTGAATGTATACACATAATAAGAAAGTCTTCTCTGTGTATAATAACGTGAAAATAGCTAGAAAATACATAAATACCACCCTAATGTTGGCCGACTTTTTTAAAAAGATACCTAAACTTTAACTTTGACCTATTACCCCATGATTCTTCTTTATTCCATTGTAAATACACCATTTTGATCCTCTGCATGTATACACGCACCTCAGGCGCATGAAAGGGCTCAAATTTGAGTTTTTTGACCAATTAAAAGCTGCCACGTGTAAATAATTTGATATATAATTTATATTCTTTTTTTTAAATCAATATTTATTTACTTTTTAAAATTATCCCTACCCCTCTCTGCCCCCACCCCACCCCACCATTATCTTCTTTCTTTCCATATTCCATTTTCATTCTTCTTAGCAGGATTATTGCGTAATAAACTGTACAAATCATCTTTAGTGTACAAATCATCTTCTGCAAAAACTTCTTTCAAGGATTTCTATATGCTACAAAATAGTAATTTTTTAACATATACAAAAATTAAATCAAACATGAAAAGCTCTAAAAAGAAAAAAAAAACTCAAAATTTCAAGATATTAGTATTTCACACACACAAAAAATGAGCTGTAAATAACTTAATTGAAGGGATTCAACAATGGTGGTGTCTTTGTTTTCCTTCATTTTCTATCTTTTTTCAATTTCTTCCTTCTTCTTCTCCATCAATCTTCATTAATGGTGTCTTTGTTTTTTCTCTTCTTCTACATGGATATATAGAGTTGCAAATTTCAGGAAATTACTCAGTACTAATGAGTAATGAGATTACAAGACTGTTGTCTTCTTCAACTCCTCCATTAAAGCTCCATTAATGGAGTTTTATGATTCAAGTCAATGGTGTTGAAGATGAAAAAAAATTTAATCACAAAAAGGAAACTTGATTTCACATCTTATAAACAAATTAAGAAGAAATTAAAGTTAATACATGATTTATTTTATCCCACTAGTTTGATTCATTAAGGATATTTTTTTTTGAAAATTTCCTAGCTTCAATGGAAAATTGGGGAAAAAGAAGAGAAAAAGAGAGTAATGGTTGTTAATGGAGAAATGGAGAAGAAGAGATTCTGGACGGGTGATTAATGGAGAATTGGGTCTGGACAGGTGATTAATAGAGAATTAGGGAAGAAGAAAATTGATTAATTAATAAATAAAACTAAAAGGAAAATTTTATTAAAAAAATAAATAAAATATGAAATTAACCTGATTGGTGCGTGTATTCACACTCTTTGTTATGACTTAAATTCAGCAAAAAAATGGTGCATTTGCAACGGATTAAGTAAGGATCATGGGGTAATAGGTCAAAAGTAAAGTTTAGGTGTCTTTTTGAAAAAGTCGGCCAACACCAGGGGGTATTTATTTATTTACTCTAAAATAATATCTATAAACATTGTAGTTAGGTAGAAACACTCTCACTCTAAACCATGCTAAGTGAAAGTGAAAAGCAGTTCAAAATGATTAACTCTACAAATAATACAAGCAAAAATAGTACAATCTAATACAACAACAACTACTTCCACAAAGTAGGGTCTGAAAGAATAAAGTATACATAGTCCATACCACTACCTCATATGAAATAAAGAGGTTGTTTTCGGTAGCCCCCAGCTCAGGACAATAGTATAACAAACAAAAACATAAAAACAAACAACAAAATGGGATGACACATAATTAGATAATAAAAAATACAAGACACCTATAGAGACGTAATACTATAAATTATCTATTCAAAATCACAAACATCACCAAACACCACGAACAAAAAACTAAAAAAGACATGCATAACACTATGACTATAGGCACAACTACAAACAAAGCGCTCCTCCCTACTACTAAGGACGCACTCCTACTCACTAAACCTCTACCCTAATCAAAGGTGTCTACACTTAAAAATAAATATAATATGAGAAAGTTAAATTAACTTAGACACAATTCATTACCTAAATTATGGAAACTCTAAAACTAAGGGTCATTCAGATGCATATTTTTCATGAACACGAGAATTTATTGGTATAACTACTTTTCACTTGGCTAAATTTGTGCACTTACAACACTCCAAAATAATTATGTGATTAATCAAGTCTGTATTTTATCTTCCCTCCCCAAGTCATCACTTCCCCCGTCAATCACTCCTAGTTATAAGCATTTCGAGAGTGAGTGAGAGCAACTTTGATGAAGCATAGTATAGGATAGTACTTTTACTATATATTTTTCTCTTTTCATATATTTTTGAGTCCTCAATTGTTAAATCCCATCACCCAAGCCTCTGATATTTGACCAAACTATCTTTCTATAGGATATTTGTGTCTTAAATTTTCCCTCAAATTTTTCTTCTTATATCAAAGTGTTTTTTTTTAAGGCAAAATAGTTCGGTGGACCCTTGTACTTGTCTGATTTTGTAAAGTGAACACCCTTACTTAGACTTTTGTCATCTGAATTACTCAAATCAATAAAACTTAATATTATAAACCCTTTTGATGCATATGTGGCATTAAGTTGTTAAGGTGGAAAGCATGTATTTTCATGCATTTTTCCGGGCAAGTGAAATAAAAAAAACATTTAAAATATTTTAAAAAAATTAAGAAATAGTAAATTAAAAAAATAAAAAAACTCCCACTTTCTTCACCACTCCTCCGTTCAACCGTCCTGGCCCCTCTATCCCTCTAGCAAGTATTTCCTTCCCCCGCCCCCCCAAACCTCATCCACCTCTTCAATTTTTTTTCTTTTTCTTCTTTATCACCCCTTCCCCCCTCCAATTTTTTCTTTCCTTCTTTTTCCTTGTCACCTCCACCCCATCTCCCCTACCTTACTCCATCCCACTATTTTTTTTGTTCAGCCCCTACCCCCACGGCACCCCCTAAAAAAAGAATTATCTTCCTTCTACAAAATTTTCTTTCCCTTCATTTGAGATTTAGTTTTAATTTTTTTTACAAATTAATTTCTCAATTCAAATTTTTTCATGTTTTTTTAGGATTAAAATTTAAACTTGAATTGAAAATGAATGATAGTGGATATTGAAAAATTAATGAATTCCATGGATAAGCTTGAAAAAGCTTGAAGTTCAAGTTTGAAGAACAATAAATGGATTTTTGTGATTTGTCAAAGATATTCAAAATTGAATATTAAAAATTTATTGTGTTTGTTTATTTAAATTTATAGTTGAAAATTTAAATTAATTGGAGAGGAATTTTAACTATTTGGAATAAAATTAAAATTTTCTATAATTTGTAAAAGTTATTTATTTAATTAAATTTATTTTAATATTTAATTTCTTATGTGGCATTTTAAAAATAACGTAAAATTTAATGCAACATTTATAATAACGTGGAAGCTGACGTAGAGGCAATTGTGTTACACACACCACAATAGGGTTTAAAATGTTGAGTTTTATTGAGTTAAGGAGTTTATATGACAAAAGTCTAAGTAGAGGTGTTCACTTTACAAACTCGGAAAAGTACAAAAATCCACGAGACCATTTTTTTTTTTTAAAAAGTACTCAAAATATGTTGTGATCTTTTATGTTTATGGTAAAAGAGTGCATGTACACACATTGTGCAAGTGTCTTGTTTGAATATTTTTTTAAAAATATATCATCATTTTTAAAATTGAGTTAATGTTCAGAGTTCAGAACTAACATTAATTTTTTTTATTTTTGTTATAAATATACCATATATAGTGAATGTCTACTTTACCATATATAGTGAATACCTACTTTACCATATATTATGTATGTCTATTTATGGAAAAGTTACAAAACCCAAGGTTAGTTTTTCCCTATAAATAAAGGGGTTTTGCTTCATTGTAATTCGTACATCAAGAGAAGAAATAAGAATCTCTCTCTATTATCTCTACTCTTCTTCTTTATTTTTTCTTGTTTCATAATACGTTATCAACACGACGCAGTAACCAATTGAGTAATTGAGATAAAACCGTCAAATATTTTTAGTCGGCTTAACATGTTTGATCATTAACATGTCAAGAAACCAACACGAGCCTACTACTGAACTTGTTGATGAAACGTGTGAAGTTTTTTCTCAACCAAGCAATCAACACAAGTCTCTAAAATTGATCACTGCTTGCTCCAAGGAAGTGAAGCACACAAAATTATGGTAAGATATGCATTTATGGTAAGATGGATGGCCACTCACAGGAATAAAATATTAATAATATGCTGCCTTCACATTGGTTTTAGTTGATTTTTAAAAGTTTGTTTATAATACTTTGGCAGCTTTTATAATCAATTTTCAAGTTTCTGTATAGTGCTTTTGCACTAGCTAATGAGTACATATGTACTCTCCAAACTTTTTTTTATCATGTTTAAGTTATTTCTAATTGAGTTGCACTATTATACTCTGGACTATTATGTCACTAATCGAGGGTAACATGGTGAACTGAATAATCATCACATCAAAAAAATGTTGAGTTAAAGTCTTGATGCACCATGATGATAAGATATTGGATAAAAAGTCATGAAATTCGACCTATTAAATATGCTCCATTCCATGAAGTGAATGTGGTAGCAATATATGATAAGTCTAAAATATGACAACTTACTTCATTTTGAGGTGTATGTGGTAGCAGTGCATAATATGTCTGAAATAAGACTAGTGATTGAATGTACGAATATACGTGTGGAGGGATAGTATGATAATGATAATCAAAAGTGATGATATTTTTACATGCTTGTATAATTATAAGAAATGCTAGAGAAAAATTCTCTACATCATATATATGCTTTGATTTGCTTCTGAAGTAGCAAAATCTTAAAAGAGATTATAAGCTATCATAATTTGATAGGCTTAAGGCATGATTATATTTCATTCCTGGGGAATGAGAAACTTATTAATGCAAATGTGCACTTGATTGTGATTGTATCACAACTCACCTCCGAAAGAGGTTGAATAATTTTGAAATATACTTATGAAGTAGTAGATCTAAAATTTATTCATGTAATAGTAAATCTGAAATTTACTAAAGAAAAGGTACATGTCATGGTAAACTTGGAGTTTACTAGAATAAAAGTTCATAAATTGATATTAACGATTGTGACATCTCGAAGATGTGCATGTATTGAAGAACTAGAAGATTCTTTAAGAATTATTTATGTCGTTTGTTCTCATGATAAGTTGGTTGGACCAACTAATATTGGGATTGGATCCTTTCAAATCTTAAAATTATAAAATATGAATAAGGGCCCGTTCATCTATCATGTGATATGTTAAAATGATGCATCAATAAGATGATCACATGTACATTTATTTTCAACCTGTAGTTTGACATTCATAAAGTTGCTTGTTCAATAAAATTGAGTTAAGCATGATTTTCAGATTGTGTAATCAAGATAATTCATCTTGATGATGATGGTTTAGCATTGAATGCCTTCGATAAATATCTAAACCATTGTTAATGAGAACAAAACTTCATGTATTGGTCTGAAATATGATATATTGCAATAGCACTTGTATGCATTAGACCAATAAATTATTATTATTTCTTCCCTCTCAATTGGTTCAAGGTCAGGAACCAATTATTCCATCTAATAATTTTGATGTGCGGTATATGATAAATGAATATACCATAATGCACAAAGATGGATTCCTCAAAGAAGTAGAGGATGTATGTTAGTTTTCCTAACATGAGGGGGAGATTATAAGAGCTATGAAATATGTTAGAAATTATCACCAGATCCTCATCCAAAAGATAATTCAAGTCAAATGCCGAAAGCATCTCATATTAAGTGCAAGTGCTATTATTTTGTGTTCCTAAAGGACAAAGTCTATGTATGCATGAAGCATGGTAGACTAATCGATTTCAAATGAAATAGTCCTTTAAAAATAAGGAGCAAATAATCATAATAAGAAGTCAATGAGCTCTTGAAGAGCCTACGACATAACACTTTATGAAACCTTATGAGAGGTTCATGTACCTGAAAATAATGAAGTGATAAGATCACAAAATGTTATGTCGCATTGTGAACAGATACGAAATGATATATCATCAATATCTTTGACACAATATTGGCGCAATATTGTGAAAGATTACGAGTATCTGAATTCTACGTTTATTTAATCATGCTGACGTACAAACATTTATCAAGTGATATGAAAGGATGCATCTTGGTAAGTGAAAACTTATTTGATTTGCAGTCTAGATACTTGAAGATGTCACACATAAAATATTGAATATTGTCACTTGACAAAATTTGTATAAAGACTTCTTTAAGGATTCAAAATATAAAAGTTTCTGGGAAACCTATTTATAATCCTTATATTGTATAAGCTTATAGCTTGAAAATTATTAAAACTCTTGGAGAGTTTTCAAAGCAATAAATTATTTGCTGAAATGAGAAATATACTGAATTAGATTGGTTACGAAGTACCATATCTTAGTGCAAGTGGTGCACTCATGTATCTTGCAAATACTACAAGGCTTGGTATAGCCTTTTTCAGTCAATTTGTTAGCAAGGTATATTTCTGCTCCTACTATGAGACATCAAAATGAGATAAAACACATGAGCTTGTTTTATTCTAAAGATTGCAGTCCCGATCTTATTGGTCATGCTAATGTTTGGTACTTATCTAACCCGCATAAAGCTCGGTCTCAAATAGGCTATGTGTTCATATGTGGTGGTGCTGTAATATCTTGGAGATATACAAAGCAGTCTATCATAGTCACTTTATCGAATCATGCTAAGATAATAGCTATTCATGAAGTAAGCTGAGAATGTGTATGGTTGAGGTCCATGCTATATCTCATTAGAGAAAGATATGGTGTAAAATGTGACAATCTACCTATAATTTTATACGGAGATAATGCATTATGCATAGCACATCTTAATGGAGGATTCATAAACGGAGATAGAACGAAGCACACTTTATCAAAGCTTTTCTACATACATGAGCTACAAAAAGAATGGTGATATTAACGTGCAACAGATTCATTCAAATGATAATATGGATGATTTATTCAACAAGTTTCTTCCAACTACAACTTTCAAGAAGATGGTGCACAAGATCGGGATGCAAACGCTCAAGGATGTGCTCATTAGGGGGAGTTAATACGCGTTGTACTCTTTTTTCCTTACGAGGTTTTGTCCCACTGAGTTTTCTTTGTAAGGTTTTTAATGAGGCAACCTATATACTTATTGTTAGATATGTGTACTCTTTTTCCTTCACTAGATTTATTTTTCCACTAGGTTTTTTCTAGTAAGGTTTTAACGAGGCACATTATCTATCAGTTAGACATTCAAGGGGGAGTGTTATAAATATACCATATATAGTGAATGTCTACTTTACCATATATAGTGAATACCTACCTTACCATATATTGTGTATGTCTATTTATGGGGAAGTTACAAAGCCCAAGGTTAGTTTTCCCTATAAATAAAGGGGTTTTGCTTCATTGTAATTCATACAGCAAGAGAAGAAATAAGAATCTCTCTCTATTCTCTCTACTCTTCTTCTTTATTCTTTCTTGTTTCATAACAATTTTTTATTTTTAAAACGTACTTGAAGTTCATGATGTGCTCAGCTTGTTTGAGATATTTTCTTAATCCAAGTTGGTGGTTTTCTCCCAAGTGATCATGAACTGAATGTTTTTTTTTCGAGTTTCCCATTTGATGTTCGGTACCCATATTGGAGTTTGACTAATCTAGATTTGTGCTACGTAGGGCCCCAATCAGAGGAATCTAGATTAGTCGAACTCCAATGCGGGTATCAGACACCGGATGGGAAACAAAAAAAACATTCATGCCATGATCACTTGGGAGAAAAACCATCAACTTGGTTTAAGAAAATATCTCAAATAAGCTGAGCACATCATGAACTTCAAGTACGTTCTAAAAAAAAAAGATCCAAGGCAAAGAACTTATGACATTATACTTAAGATTATGCATACACTATGCTACAATTAAACTATAAATCCCATAGTATTTAAACTTTACAACTTTAATTCTCTCATGTAATATATTAAGGTGTATCAAACTTTGTCAGGCGACGGTTACCACAAGAGAAAGATATATATGACCAGATTTTGTTTAAGCAAGGACAAAATATACTTTTAACATATTCCACAAAGTTACTGATTTTGTTCATAATATGTGTAGGCAGATCTGATTTCCCTTTATTATGCTTTTATTGATAAAATCAGTATCTCAACAGCATGGGTTATTATTTAATCAATGCTACTAATTCAAACTATCCAGATAATGATTAGCATCCAAACTGTTAATTAGATAGATTGGTAGACAATATACACTAACACTCTGCATATAAAATTTACACACAGAAATTAATAGTTAATGGTGCATAATTGCATATATATCTCAACAGGAAGGAAAGAATGAGAGATTGACAACATATAGTCAATGTAGCTTTGAATTTACACACATCAAATCATCAAAACAATAATATAAATAGCAGTAGTAATGTAGAACAAAAGATAAATCTATGTTGGTTTACACGTGAAGTTATTGTTTTTATTAAAATGATGGGATCCAGTGGCGGAGCCACAACCAACGAAGGGTGGTCAGATGAACACCCTTCGTCGAAATTATTTTTCGAGTATATAGGTTAAATATAGATATTTATGGTTATATACATGTTGGTGCACACCCTTGACAAGCTAGAAAAGCATAGTCTAGTGGTCAAGAGTGTGCATTTACGCATCAACAACCCGGGTTTGAACCTTGGCAGGTGCAACAGTGCTTTATTTTCTTTGTTTTAAATAGTTCTTTGCCCAAGAAAAAATACGAACACCCTTAACCAAAAGTCTGGCTCCGCCACTGATGGGATCTATTACCATTTTATGGAATTGAATTTTAAACGAAAAATAGAGATTTGTTTTCTGGAAAGAAAAGTGTGAAACATTCCATTGAAGAAAATAATGTTAGTTTTTAGTAATAAAATGTAAATGAAAAATAGAGGAAAAGTGAAATATGTCTTTATATTATAAAAGAAGTGTTTCTCCTACATTGGTGGGAGAAAGAAACATTCTTGTAAAAGTATAGAAATACTCCTCCATATTGTTAGTGAGGTAAGAAGAAGACAAGTCTCACGTCGTCGTCATTATCGCTCTTTCAGCTCGACTTCGACTTTGGATTCAAATTGGAATTTTAAAATGATTGAGACATTATTGTTTTGGACAAAATTCATTTGAAACTTAAGTGTTAATGATTTTTTAATCCAAAAATCTGATCTGAAACTTTTTCTCCATTTGTGGATGCATATGAGCATATGAAGACACATATCAAAATGCATATTGATGGGACATGATCCTTTGGTTCACTATTTGAGTAATGAAAATGAGACTTGCGGGCCATCTGGCCATCAACGGATGTAGATGCCAGCGCAAGTCAGCGCAAAACCTTCTATTTGTGTGATGACTGATATGCAATATGTCATCATATGTGGATGCACATGGGTCCGCATATGGTTCGACGTTCTAAAATAGTGCAACTCTTCACTAATCATTACTTCTTTTCTACAACATCACTTTTTTGCTATAATTATCAATTTTTTCTCAAATATTGCATGAAATTTTAAGTGAAAAAATTCTTCTTTCTTGCAAAAACTCTAGTGTGATTTGCTATTGTTGAGTGCCTTGAAATTTAGTAAATTTAAGGTACCGCTATTTGACTGAAGTGAATCATTTTATCCTAAAAGGATATATTCCATAAATTCGATTACTTAAGGGCAGAGTTGACTCCGAAATTAGTCGGGGCCTAACAGAACGAACACCATGATTTCTACATCGATACCAGTGGCTGGTAATCGGAGTTCGTTCTGGAATCGGGCCTATCGGACAGAAATGCCCGAGAAAAATGTTGTTGTCCACACCGGTCCATCGACGTGTTGGACCAGACCACAAGCCGGATTCCTGCCCAAACTTTTTTTTTAATTTTTTTTAGTTTTGATTTACAATTTAAAATCAAAACAAAGTTTTTAAAATTAAAAATAATTTTATAATTATGTTTTTTATTTATGTTATTTTTAAAAAAATTTCAAGTTTTAAAACATCTCTTTGAACACTTTTAAAAACTTTGATTTTCAAATTTAAAGTTTAAGTTTAAAATTTCAACTTGGAAACTTTGATTCTTTTGTTAAAAGTTAAAATTTAAATTTTCAACTTTGAATGTTAAAGTTTTAGTTCAAATTTTCACCTTTAAAGTGTTTTTTTTTTTGAGTTCTTTTGAATCTTAAAAACTTTGATTTTTTTTAACTTTAATGTTTAAATTTAAATTTTCAACTTTGAGGTTTAAATTTTCAAATTTAAAGTTAAATTTAAATTTTCAACTTTGAAGTTTAATTTTTTTTTGAAGTTTTTTTTAATCTTGAAGTTGAAGAAGTAAAAACTTTGATTTTTTTTAACTTTAAAAACTTTTATATTATTTTGAACTTGGAAATTTAAAGTTTAAATTTAAAATTTTAATTTTGAAGTTTAAAACTTTAAATTTTTAACTTTAAAGTTTAAATTTAAATTTTTAACGTTAAAGTTTAATTATTTTTCTTTGAATTCTTTAAGGTTTAAATAAAAGACAAATTTAGAAAGAAAATCAAGACGAATAACCTATAATTTTATTCAAATAAATAAAGTAGTACATGTATTACAAATATTAGAAGAGCACCTAATCTACACAGACACTTTCTAGGAAGGGTTCTATTTGAACTAGGTCTTGATTATCATACCAATATTTATAATTTTAAAAACATGTTTTTGTAACTTACCTATCAAATTCTTGGAAGCATGTTTTAAAACTTGTATTTTGTTTTCTTCTTCTATTGCATCCATTCTATCATCACTATTTTCTCCAAACGCTTCATCTATTAGAATTTAGGTTTGATGCAATAAATTTGATAGACCAGTATTCCTTCGTTCGACATTGATCCAATTTTCGTACAACAATATAAAACTATATTTGTTAACTAATACCTATGGTATCCAATAATAAATGTAAGGATTTAATTTTGTGAATTATTTATTTTTATGTGATTTCATTATTTTACCCCTTCCTGTGATTGTTATGTGATGTTTCTGGGGCGTGGGATGATTAGCATGATTCTCAATGCATTTTGGTGTGATTTGTGCAAGTTTTTATTTTTTAGAGGTTAAAAAGGTCTTATAGTTGACTTTGGTCAAGATTTATTGCTTTGTGTGTCAGATGACAAAACGGACTACGTGAACAAATCTGGAACATCGATATTTGAATTGGTAGCATGGTTGGTGTGATTTTATGGCTTTTATATCTCACTTCGACCCTCGATTTGATAAATTATGGAATTAGATTTTGGGGGTCAATTTTGTGAAAACAACAACTTTTCAATGATATGATGTCTCTATTGAGTCCAGAACGTTGAATTTAGTCTAGTAGCATATTTTTGTTTGCCTTCTCAAAATTTCAAACGAATTCCGAGGGATCGATCTGGAACTTTAGATTTTTAGAAAAGTTGTTTGTACACCAATTATCTGGTGCAACCTCTTTAGCAGTCATGGGACCACTAAAATGGTGACTGGTTTAGCATCCCAGGCACCCTCAAAACCAGAGCCCAACTGTCAGTCAAGTACCACTAAAGCGGGTCTTGTCCATTTTGGCCCGCTTTAGCGATATGGGGACTGCTTTAGTGGTCAATACTTGTAGTTCTGGACCGCTTTAGTGGTCGACCTGCACTAAAGTGGTGACCACTAAATGACCGCTTCAACGGTCAGCGCTAGTATAGTATAAAAATACCCCCTTTTCTCGATTTTTCTTCCATTTATGAGACTTTGAACTTTAATTTTTAGAGTTTTTGGGAGATTTCTTCCATTTTCAAGTTTGAGTAAGCTTCATATCACTATTTCAATTATTTACGTTGATTGTCTCCATCTAAACCCGTTAAATTGTTTTTTCGAAAGTGAAATTTGAGAATTTTGGCTCGAAAGGCCTAAAAATAGTTTTTCTTCAATCTAAACCTCATTTTTACTTGGGTTTTCTTTTATGGCTTTCTTTAATCATGAATATTGTGTTTATGAACAGAAATTTTGATTGTGCCCTTTCTTTTCAAAAATTTATTTTGGGGGTCCGTTTTGACCCTAATTTAAAAATATGCAATATGGATATCACTGGCTTTCTTTTGACCATAACGTTTTACTCCAATATCCAAATTGAATGAAACCAATTTCATTAGAAAGAGGACTCTCATATATTTCCGTTGATATATAGTATCTCACCCAGATAGTTGTGTACGAGGAGTAATGATCATTTGAAGTTGACCCAAAAATTTACTTTTGATAGGCTGAAATAGATCGACCATAACTTTTTGCTCCGACTAACAAATTGGATGAAACCAATTTCATTAGAAAGAGGACTCGCAAAGATTTCCGTTGATATATAGTAGATCACCTAGATCATTATGTACAAGAAGTTATGATCAATTAAATTTGGAGCAAAAATACGCCAGGCCTCAGTACTTTTTCCTGCATGTTTTACTGTTCACTACTATTCACGGTTCGATCGGAATATTCATAACTCGTCACTCGGGTGTCCGCTTTGGATGATCCACATATTATTGGAAAGCTTATTCGATACTCTGCGCAATGGTGGGTCATAATCTAAGACATTACACACGAAAAATTTATAATTCATTCTAGAAGATAGAACCCAACACATTTATGCACAAAATTTCAATAAAAAATTTCCCAGGGTCTTACATTATCCCTCCCTTGGAAACATTCATCCTCGAACGACGCTAGATATGCCAAGATTAGATAGGGAATAGAGCATACAGTTGAAACCATTCGTTAGACTCATCACCACATCGTTTCTCACTCTGAATGCAACATAGAATACATATATTCAAGAAACTACAGCTGAACACATAATAAATGACAGCTGAACTGCTGCAACTTTTATAAAAAGTGCATGATTTAGGAAAGAACGGTACCTTTGGCTTGATCGGATTTTTTGGAAAATAGGTGCGGGTACATGGACCGCATATCCGCCTCAGCTTCCCAAGTTGCACCCTCAACAGATTGGTTTCGCCACAACACCTTGACCAAGGGAACTTCTTTGTTCCTTCGTCTTCGGACACTGAAATCAAGAATCTCAACAGGAATCTCATCTAAAGAAAGATTTTCTTGAATGTCATCACTCACAGAGGAATCCACTACCACAACATCGCTAATATGCTTTCTAAGCATGGAGACATGGAATATTGGATGAACAAAGGACAACTCGGAAGGCAACTCGACCTTATAAGCTACCTTACCAACACGACTAAGAATTTTGTAAGGACCAACATAACAGGGACTAAGCTTCCCCTTCTTTCCGAATCTCTTCACCCCCCTTATGGGTGAAATTTTCAGATACACTAGGTCACCAACTTCAACCTCAAGGTCTCTCCTTCTAACATCCGCATATGACTTCTGACGACTCTGCGCAGTTTTCAACCTTTCCCTAATCAACTTAACTTTTTCCATAGCCTCAAATACCAAATCAGGACCACTCACAGCCGCTTCACCCACCTCAAACCAACCTATGGGTGATCTACACTTTCTCCCATATAAGGCTTAAAATGGAGCCATGCCAATACTAGAGTGAAAACTGTTATTGTATGCAAACTCTATCAACGGTAAGTGATCATCCCAACTTCCCTTAAAGTCAAGTGTACAAGCTCTCAACATATCCTCTATGGTCTGGATGGTCCGCTCAGCCTGACCATCGGTCTGCGGATGAAAAGCAAAACTCAAAAGCACTTCGGTACCAAGACCCTTCTGAAAAGCTTTCCAAAATTGCGAAGTGAACTGAGTACCCCTATCCAAAATGATAGACAAGGGAACTCCATACAGTCTGACTAGCTCTCGGATATACAATCTAGCGTAATCCTCAGCAGTACATAAAGTATGAACAGGCAAGAAATGAGCAGACTTAGTCAACCTATCAACCACAACCCAAATGAAATCATGATGGCGTCGGGAAGGAGGTAAACCAATCATGAAGTCCATATTTATCTCTTCCCACTTCCAGGTGGGAATACTAAAATCTTGCATCATACCACCAGGTCTTTGGTGTTCAACCTTAACCTGTTGGCATGTTGGACACTTAGATACAAACGCTGCTATATCTTTCTTCATGCCACTCCACCAATAGGTTTCCCGTAAGTCTCGGTACATCTTGGTGGCACCAGGATGAATAAAATATCATGCCCCGTACACTTCAGTCATAATCCTCTGTCTCAGATCAACAACATTCAGGACACACAATCTACCCTTCAATCTCAACACACCATCTCTCCCTTGGGAGAAAACCTCTACTTTTTGGTCCTTGACTGACTCCTTCAGTCTGACCAAACTAGCATCTAATTATTGCTTTTCCTTCACTTCCGAAACCAAGGAGGATTTGGAACTACTCTGAACCCCTATACTACCTTCATCTGAGTCAAACAACTTAACCCCAATCTAGCCAAACGATGTACATCACGAGACAAATCTTTCTTACCTTCTACCACATGCGAAACACTACCCATGGACACTCTACTTAGGGCATCCACCACAACATTGGCCTTGCCCGGATGGTACAACACACTCATATCATAGTCCTTTAACAATTCTAACCATCGTCTCTGCTTAAGATTCAATTCTCTCTGGGTAAACACATACTGCAGACTCTTATGATCAGTGAAAACATCAACATGGACACCATACAAATAGTGTCTCTAGATTTTCAAAGAAAACACAACAACAACCAACTCAAGGTCATGGGTGGGGTAATTTTTCTCATGGGGTTTCAACTGTCTAGAAGCATAAGCTATCACCTTACCCTTCTACATTAATACGCAACCCAACCCAACTCTCGAAGCATCACAGTACACCATAAAACCATCAACACCATCAACACCATCAGGAAAAGTCAAAATAGGGGATGAAGTGGGTCGGGTCTTCCACTCCTGTAAACTTTTCTCACAAGATTAGAACCACAAGAACTTCACCACTTTCTTTTAGGTAAACCGATTCATAGGAGATGCTATAGAGGATAAACCCTCAACAAAATGGCGGTAATAGCCAGTTAAACCCAAGAAACTTTGAATATCAGTCGAAGAAATAGGTCTAGGCCAATTTCTAATAGCTTCGGTCTTTTGGGGATCAACTCTAATACCCTCGGAAGAAATGATATGACCCAGAAAAGCAACTGACCTTAGCCAAAACTCACACTGAACTTGGCAAACAAGTTGTGATCTCTAAGGGTTTGCAAGACAGTTCAGAGATGATCAGAATGTTCATCCTCACTACGGCAGTACACCCGTATATCATCGATGAACACTATGACAAACATATCCAGATATGGTCTGAACACTCGATTCATGAGGTCCATGAAAGCTTCTAGGGCATTAGTTAACTCGAAAGACATAACAAAAAACTCAAAATGGCCATAACGAGTTTGGAAAGCGGTTTTTGGGATGTCACACTCCCTAACTTTGAGTTGATGATAGCTAGAACGAAGGTATATCTTTGAGAAATAACTTGCACCTTGCAATTGGTCAAACAAATCATCTATTCTCGAAAGGGGGTACTTAGTTTTGACGGTGACTTTATTCAGTTGGCGGTAATCAATGCACATACCCAAAGAGCCATCTTTCTTTCTTAAAAACAACACAGGAGCACCCCAAGGAGAAATACTGGGCCTTATGAAACCTTTATCTAGTAGATCTTTGAGTTGCTCTTTCAACTCCTTAAGTTCTACAAGGGCTATACAGTAAGGAGGAATAGAAATGGGCTGAGCATCGGGAAGAAGATCAATCCCAAACTCTATCTCTCTATCAGGAGGTATCCCTGGGAGATCATCTGGAAAGACATCAGAAAACTCATTGACAACGTTAACAGACTGGAGAGTTGGAGTCTCAAACTTAGTGTCTTTGACTTTAACCAAATAGCAAATACACCCCTTGGAAATTAGCTTTCTAGCTTTGAGGTAAGAGATACAATGACTCTTAGGTGACACAGAATTCCCATATTACTCAAACATAGATGCACCCGGAAACTGAAACTTGACCACTCGAGACCGACAATCAATAGAGGCATAAGAAGAATACAGCCAGTCCATACCCAGAATCACATCAAAATCTACCATTTTTAACTCAATTAGATCAGCCAACAAGACTCTACGAAGAACGGTAACAGGACACTTTTTATACACTTTCTGGGCAATAATCGAATCACCCACTGGGGTAGAAACTAGGATAGGCTCAAGAATAATCTCAGGACTCATTTCAAAATTCACAACAATCAAAGGTGTAACACAAGAGAAACTAGATCTAGGATCCAACAAAGCATACACATCAAACTGAAACATACGAAGCATACCAGTAACAACATCGGGAGAGTCTTCCTGTTCCTGGCGGGACGGTAAAGCATAGAATCTATTCTGGCGCTGCCTGCAAGCATTGCTAGAAGAGGCGCCCAGAGCTGGGGCTGGGCGAGTCGCTGGAACTGAAGCACTAACAGTCTAAGTCTGGGTCTGAGGGCGATAGTCACGATGCCCTTGTCCATCCTATGGACAATCTCTAACTCTGTGACCCATGTCACCACACCGGAAATAACCCCTCTTCTTACCCCAACACTCACCCGAATGAGCCCTACCACACTTAGGACACACGGGATGATTTGGCTTACTGCCAGCATTGTACTGGGACCAGGATGTATATGACCTGCTACCTTGATCCTGCCTACCTCTAGGAATGGAAGCACTAGCAGATGATGGTGCTGGCATAGACAAATGATCCTGATACTGAGGGCGACTCCCTCCCTGCGATCTAGTTTGACCCTGTCCGTGCTGCTCGGACCTAGTTCTCTTATTCCCTTTCATTCTATCTCTCTCCTTAATCTTGTCTGCCTCAATCTATTAGGCATGAGTCATCAGCCTAGAAAGATTCATCTCACTATTCAGCATAGCAGACCTACACTCCTTAACCACATAACTAGACACTCCAGTCACAAACTTACTCATACTAGCTCGATTATCAGCCACTAAGTCAGGAGCATACTTGGCCAACTGATTGAACTTTAGTTAGTACTCCCTAACAGTCATAGAGCCCTGTCGCAGGTTCATAAACTCTTCCACCTTCGCCTCCCTCATCTCTAAAGGGAAAAACTCATCCAGGAATGCATCCTGGAACTCTTGCCAAGTTGTAGGGACAGCTCCCTCACCTCTACCTTTCCTCCAAGCAACAACCCAGTCATAAGCAAGGTCTTTCAACCTATACGCAACCAACTCCACATTATATTCCTCAGATACATGCATCACCTGAGTAATCTTCCGCATCTCCTCTAAAAATAACCCTGGATCCTCATCAGACTTGGACCCATAGAATTTCGGCAGATTTATCCGCATGAAGTCACGGATCCTAGTAGCAGCTGAATCACCTTTCTGCTGCTGTGGAGCCGGGGTCAGGTTGGCCTGAACACTTGCAGTAACAGCTTAGGCCAGCACCTGAAAGGCTGCCCGAAATTCAGCATAAAATACATTTTCATTCAATGGGTCAATGGGTTGAGGTTGCTGATCATCATTATTTCTTCTCACTCGACATGGAGGCATATTTCTGAAAGAGAAGAGCACGAATCAATAGCATAGAGAGACACTTTAAGCACGATAGACTTCTGAAAGAAAGAATCACACTTTGTCCTAAAATGTCTTGTAGCCTCTTGCTCATAGATGTGACGCGCTACACACCGATGATCAAGACTCTACTTAACGCGGCTTGTTAGACTTCCTAGGATACCTTAAAACCTTAGGCTCTGATAATAAGTTTGTAACGCCCCGAAAAATGGGTCCTGGAGCATCACACGGTGCTTAAGGCTACGAGTATCCCCAAGCTAACCCTTTGAGCCATTTTTATTCAGTTCAACACAAATCAACAGGGTTTCCATAAATAACCCTCAAATATCAACAGAGTAATCATCATCCAAGAATAAAAGAATTTCAGTAAGATAACAAAATATGACTTATTAGTCAACTCCCAACATCTATACCAGTCCGACAAGCCTCTAAGAAAATCAATAAAACCAGCAAGCCATTGAGGCATGCCCCAACTGACTCATACTTAATTATCAAATGTAAACAATTCCATGAAACCAATATCAGACATCACGTCCTCGGAACATGAGGACTCACCACAACAGAGGATGTAGAACAGCGTGCCCGAAGAATCACTGTCAAACCTGGAAGTGAGCACCTGAACCTACATTACAAGAAAATGCAGCCCACATCCGAAGATGTGGGTCAGTACGATGGAGAGGAACCGAGTATATGGGGGTGTATGCAGTTGTATAAACATCATCATAATAAATATTTATAAGAAATATGCAGGATGTATGAAAGACTCACATAGCCCAAAAAAATCATCATAATCATGAGAGGATGAAATAAGTACAATAACACATGTGAGTCATCATATAATTTGTCAATTACTTTCAGTTCATCAAGAATATCAATTCTCATAATGTAAATATCATTTAAATATTTCGAAAGAATAACTTTCACAATTTCACTTTCAAATCACTTCACCATTCACCATAGACACAAGGAAACACGCACACGCTGGGAGATCCTATAACCGACATAAACCATGTGAGCTACATAGAGTCCAACATACAACCCACGTTGGGGAGAGCCGTCCTATCCTTGCCATCGGAGTAGGACTATAGATATCAAATCCACACAAACTAGTGATCACTATATAAATCAGCCTTAGGCTCACTCCTACGGGGGCATGTAGTTCTAGGGAAGTAAGGTCGCTTTATACCTCCCACTCGGTGCTAAAGATTTCTCCCGAACTTAGCTCAGATCATTTCAAAGACAATCCACAACAAAACAATTTCAATAATATATAAATATACATTGGGAGCCATCATGTTTCCCATCTATCAAAATCAACCACATTGTGGATTTCTTTCACACTCAAGTTCAAAACAACTCCATTAAGACCAAAAGGTCAAATCATTCAAAATATCACAAATATTCAACATCAACGTGCTTATAACACACACTTTCTCAAAAAACACAATTTCCAATGGGGATTCGTGACCCAAATATCAAAATCATGATAAATATCATTCAAGATTCATTCTTTGTATCTCCACACATGTAAATTCATCTTTCAAAATCATAAACATCAAGATTTCATAATCATCATCATAAGATATGGGTTCATGCTTCAAATTCATAAAAGTCAAATAAAAATCATGCCTTTGTAAAGAAAATTACTTTTGGGCACAAGAACGAAAGAGAGTTCTTGTTGAATAATCCCACATACCTTGAATGATGAACTTTAGATCGATACTCATTTTTGAGATGTTAATCGTGCCTTTGAATGATGGTTCTTGGAGTTCTTGAACTAGGAACTTGGAATCTTGAATAAATTTGTAGAATTAATGGTGAACTTTGGAGGTTCTTGAAGTTGGATGTAGGAACTTATGGTTTTCTTTTTGAGGGAATTTGATGAAATATAACATATAATACTTCTAATAGGCTTTAATATAGGGTTTGGATGGATTTTGGGTGAGGGAGAATGATCAAAATGCCCTTAAAAATCAAATAATTCTCGAATCTGTCCTTTGGTGGACTATTTTGATAGTCTGAAATAGATCAACCATAACATTTTATTCTGATATCCAAATTAGATGAAACCAATTTCATGAGAAAGAGGACTATTATATATTTCCATTGATATATAGTATCTCACCCAGATCATTGTGTACGAGGAGTTATGATCATTTGAAGTTGACCCAAAAATTTGCTTTTGATAGGCTGAAGTAGATCGACCATAGCTTTTTGCTTCGATAGACAAATTGAATGAAATCAATTTCATTGGAAAGAGGACTCGCAGAGCTTTCTGTTGATATATAATAGATCTCCCATATCATTATGTACAAGGAGTTATGATCATTTAAAGTTGATGAAAAAATACGCCAGGCCTCAGTACTTTTTCCTGCACGTTTTACTGTTCACTACTATTCACGGTTCGATCGGAATGTTCATAACTCGTCGCTCGGGTGTCCATTTTGGATAATCCATATATCTTTGAAAATCTTATTCGATACTCTACGAAATGGTGGGTCATAATCTAAGGCATTCCACACGAAAAATTTATAATTCATTCTAGAAGATAGAACCTCACACGTTTACGCACAAAATTTTAACAAAAAATTTCCCGGGGTATTACAATACGACTCATAGCCATGAGTCATATCCTAAACAGTGAGTTAGAAACCCATACACTATCCATCGTACGGATCTATGATCCCACTCATGACCTAACCATACGACTCATATAATCTAGTCATACCCAAGACAGAACCCAAAGGGATTAGAAATTGGACAATATATGACTTACACCTTCCATCCATAACATGGTCTTACGACTCATAGTGAGTCACTAATACTTAGAGAAGAACTTAGCCAATTCCACACTGGTTTGGTTATGACTTCTATCACTAGACTCGTAACCACACCAAACGACTCGTATGATGAGTCGTCAACAGGGTAGTAAGTTCAAAGAATTTTCAAGGACCTAAATTTCGAGGTTTTTCAGTCCTCCCCAGGATTATTCATCCTCGAATGATGGGACGAGGCATTTACAAGCATGATTTCAACCCTAAATATCTCTACTCTAACCTTTAACTAAGTTAGTAAAAAAAGATACCAAGGAAATCAATCTTTCATTTTACAATGTCAGAAAACAAAGATGTTAAGAAAAACACATACCTTAAGCACAATTATTGTAACACCCCAAGAACCCATCCCGAGACGTCACACGATACTTAAGGCCACACATGGCCTCTAGCTAACCCTCTAAGCTTGTCATCCCCTTTTGAACTCACTTTGACGGTAGTCATGGAAAAATAAGAAAGGATATCATATCATGGACAAACTTGACAACAAAGATATACTGGCCTACACAATTAAAATACTGACATTCTGTACATACTGATACTCTAGTCTGACAAAGCCTTTACTATATAAGACTGAGGAGCCATTGGGACAGATCCCTAAATGACTCGTACTGAACTGAAAAGAAACAACCATCTATTAACAAGACAAAATTAGGGACATAGGTCCTAAAACCATGAGGACTCACCAACTGCAGAAGTGTAGATGAATGTACTCAAAGATCACTGTCACTGCTGAGACTGAGCACCTGAACCTACATCACGAGAAAATGTAGAACACAAAAGAGTATGGGAATCAGTACTTGGGAATGTACTGAGTATGTGGGGGTGTATGCAACATTATAAATAATATCATAATGTGTAAGAAAATCATGCAAGCTGACAATAATGACTCTCTTCGCTTGAATTACCTAAAACATAATTTCCATAAATCATCAATAATGATGCATGCTTGATAAATCTCATAAATCATTGGACTCAACTCAAACTCTTTGACTTATGACTTAGAGTGACTTGGTGACTCATGAAACCTGGACTATTATGAACTTGGGGGTTTCTTATAACCGACATAAACTATGTGAGCTATATGGATTCCAATGTTTTGCCCTCCTAAGGAAGGAACCCCACATTGGCGGGAGCGTTATACTCTTTCCAGGGAGTATAACCTCAAAATCATCTCTGTGATTACAAACTCGGCTCTTTGGCCCTCAAATCTCAATGCTACGGTGGTACGTAGTTCTGGGGAAGTAGGATGCACTGAACCCACACTTCCCGTTTGGTGCTAAATACTCCTCCCTGACTCAGCTCAAAACGCGTTAGGATATCCACCTCAATCAACTCTAGGGTCTATCATAGAGACAAAAATAGAAATATTTCTCATCTGTAAATCATAATCAACTTGTGGATTCCTAACTCGACTCAACTCAAAAAAATCTTCCTCATTATTAAGTGGACCTGCTTATTAACTCATATCAAACGTCACAAACTTCAAGAAAACATCATAGAACTCATTCTTGACTTTCAAGCTCAAATATCAATATATATTCAATAATCAACTTCTCGTAGAAATGCTTAAATTATGACACTTATCTTAAATCACTTAGAAATCATCAATACATAATAAAAATATACAACTCATGGCATAAATTCTCAATTTAAGAAATATGATGGTAAAATAATCATCAATATCAAACTTAATCAACTCAAATCTCATAGATCATCAATAAAGTAATTTGGGTGTAAACCCACTTGCAAAGATCATGAATTTCCAATCATAAAAATCAATTCTTTGGGCACAAGAATGAAAGGATAATCTTGTTCAAGCCCCACATACCTTGGATTATAACTTTAAGATGAAAAGAATTGATTGGAAACTCTTCTTCATGCTTTTGAGCTAAGTTTCTTGATGCCTTTGACTTGGAGAACTTGATTCTTGAACAACTTGGTGAAATCTATGGAAAAATTCTTGAATTTCTTGGAGAAGATTTGATTTGGATTTGGAAGAGAGAAACCCCAGTTCTAGATATTTCTTGGAAGAGAAATGGAGAAGAATGGATTTCTCTTCTCTACTTGAATCTATATATAGAGGGCCAAACTGGGCAAAAAGACCAAAATGCCCTTGAGCAAATTCTAATACTGGAGCCCAATTTTTGGCCCTGGCGCGACGCGCCATAATCCAGGTCCTTCACTGAATTTGGACAACTAGGAAACTGCTCAGTGGCGCGACGCGGTGAAATCGCGTTGCCATCTTAGTTATGACCTGGAAGGGCACCGTGACACAGTGAAATCACGTTGGTGCACTGGAATTTGACAATCCTGATATTAAGCCTTAGTGAGAAGCGGTAATATTGCGGAGGCTCACTGAAAAGTGAAAATTAGGATATTACTCATCTCTGCGATGCGCTGAGGGTCTAAATAACGATGTTTCATGACTGGGACTTCAGATAGTCATAACTTCTTGCTCCGATCTCCGATTTTGATGAAGTTGGTATCGACGGAAAACTTATTCAAATCTCCATATGATGGAAGGTAGAAATTAGGGAAATACAGCATGGTTTAAACATCATTCACTTTGGAAGTCTTTCCCATGCGCTCAAAAGATGAATTTAGGCTTACGAAACAGTTGGGGTATTACAAGTATCTGGAATAGGGAATACAAATGGATACTTGGACTTCATATCCTCTTCAGCTTTCCAAGTAGCTTCCTCGATCTTTTGGTTCCACCATAGAACCTTTACTGAATCTACGTCCTTCGTTCACAACCAACGAACTTACCGATCCAACATCCTCACATGGATCTCCTCATAGGACAAGAAATTCGAAATACCAATGTTATCTAAGGGAAGAACCAATGAAGGATCACCCATGCATTTCTGTAACATGGACACATGGAGTACCGAGTGAATGAAACTCATGCTAGAGGCAAGTACAACTCATATGCAATATTACCAACCCTTCTCACACCTTCAAGAACATCCAATCCCCAACCTCAAATTCCAAGTCCCTTTGCCTTACATTCACATATGACTTTTGGCGACTTTGGGAAGTCTTAATCCTATCTCGGATCACCTTCACCTTTCCCATAGCTTGGTGAACCAAATCTGGGCCAAACATCTTTGCCTCACCAACCTCGAACCACCCAATGGGAGATCTACACCTCTTACTGTACAATCACTTAAATGGATCCATACCAATGCAAGAATGGTAACATTGTTATTGGAAAATTTGATGAGAGGCAAGTGGTCAAACCAACTACCACCAAAGTCGATTATATAAGATCGCAATATGTCTTCTAAAGTCTGAATGATTCTTTCCACTTACCCATCCTCCTGTAGGTGAAAGAAGGTGCTAAGGGTCACTTTAGTCCCCAAACCATGCTGAAATGAGCGCCAGAAATATTATGAGAACCGAGTACCATGATCTAAAATAATTGAGATAGGTGCACCATGCAACTTTACGACCTCCTGAAGGAACAACTTTGCATAGTCCTCAGCAGAATAATTAGTCATCACTAGCAAGAAGTGAGTAGACTTTGTCATCCTATCCACGATGACCCAAATAGAGTCACACTAATTCTGCGACTGCAGAAGGCCGATAACGAAATCCATAGTAATTATCTCCCATTTCCACACCGGTAATTCAATCTCTTGGATTAACTCACCGGGATTTATGTGATCCACTTTCACTTACTGATACACCATACACTTAGCCACAAAGTTGGCTATATCCCGCTTTATGTTATTTCACCAATAAATCTCCTTAAAGTCATGATATGTCTTTGTTGAACTGGGATGAACCATATACCGTGATTCATAGGCCTCGTCCAAGATTCTACCTCATAACCCATAATTGACTAAACCTCCTATAATAATTGACTATACCGTGATTCATAGGCCTCGTCCAAGATTCCACAAACCTCCTATAATAATTGACTAAATGCAAGAAGCTCTAAATATCATTAGAGTTGTGGGTCTAGGCCACTTCTTAACCACTGCAACCCTCTGAGGATCCACCATGATCCCCTCACTAGACACAACAAGACCCAGATAAGTCACAGCATTCTACCAAACCTCTCATTTAGAGAACTTAGCATACAAGTGCTGATCTTTTAAGGTCTGCAACACAAGGTGGAGATGATCAGCATGATCCTCTTTACTCTTAGAATACACTAAGATGTCATCAACGAACACAATCACAAACAAATCTAGAAACTAATGGAAAACCCTATTCATAAACTCCATGAATGTCGCAGGGGCATTAGTCAAGCCAAATAATATCACCAAGAACTCAAAATGCCCATACCGAGTGTGGAAAACTGTCTTAGGGATATCCACCTCCCTAATCTTTAACTAATGATACCTGGACCGAAGATCAATCTTAAAGAAGAATATAGCACCCTGAAGCTGATCAAAGAGATCATCAATTATCAGAAGTGGATACTTATTCTTTGTCATCACCTTGTTCAACTATCAGTAATCAATGCACATACGAAAGGAGCTATCCTTCTTACGTACGAACAAGATAGGTGCACCTCAGTGGACACACTAGAATGGATGAAACCCTTGTCTAAGAGGTCCTTCAACTGCTCCTTGAGTTCCTTCAACTCAGCGGGCACTATTATATATGAGGAAATAGAGATAGGATGATTGTTTGGAACAAGGTTAAAACAAAAATCAATCTCCCTATCAGGAGGGATACTTGGAAGATCATTAGGGAAGACTTTAGGAAAATCATTTACCACTGGGACATAATGTAAGGAAAGGCCCTCAAAGTTAAAATCTTTAACCCAGACCAAATAATATAGAAAACCCTTGGAAATTAACTTTCTGGCTCTAAGATATGATATGAACCTTCCCTTAGGTACTAGGGAACATCTCTCCTATTCTATAATTAGCTTATTAGGGAATTTAAACATGACCTTACAGGTACAATAATCTAGAGAAGCATAACACGAGAGCAACCAATCCATCCAAAATATTATATTGAAATCAACCATATCTAATTCAATAGATCCACCAAAGTCTCCCGACCACCCACAGATACCACATAACACCTATAGAATCTTTTAGCAACAGAGAGTTACCCATCGAGGTAGAAATAGAGTAAGGGTCCAAAATATATTCAGTACCAAACCAAAATGCACATCCATAAATACAATCACATAAGAGAGAGTGGACCCCAGATCAAGTAACAGTACATATCACGAGAAAATAGTTTCAAAATACCTATAAAAATATTTGGAGACGCCTCGAACTCCTGACGAGTAGTGAGAGCATAAAGATGGTTTCGACCAGGTTCAGAGCCAGAAGTGGAACCCTTTGGTGTAGGAGCCAATTAAGAGGCAATAAGAACTTTGTTTTCCCCAAAAGCAACTCTAAAGGGATAATTCCACCATATATATCCAATCTGACCATACCTAAAACATCGATTCCTCCCCTTATCGCACTAACCATGGTGGTGCTGACCACAGAATTTGTAGGATGGGTAGGATGGTGCTGATTGTTCCCCACTGGCCTGGGATTGGGCGCCTTTTTTCGTAGAAGCATCACCACCCTAAAAATGTCGTTCATCAAAAGACTTTGGGTAAGGAGCACTTGCCATCAAATAGGAATTAAGACTCCCCCAGCTCTTCTTCTTAGACCATTTTCAACCCTACTGTTGGCCTCTACCCTATTCTGAATACTGGAATTTCTTACTCTACCTCTCATCAATCTCAACTTGCTTCTTTTTCTCCTCTTCAACCTGCTGCATATATACAACCAATCTGGAGATGTCCATGTCCTTATTCAACAAGGCAGCCTTACTCTCAAAAATCTACTCACTGGATAATCTAGAAGCAAACTTACATATTCTAGCCCTATGCTAGACACCAACTTAGGAGAATACCTAGGCAACTGATGAAATTTTAAGGAATACTCCTTAACTGTCATTCTCCCTTATTTTAAGTTAACAAATTCTTTCGTATTTACCTTTCTCAACTCCTGAGGAAAAAAGCTGTCCAGAAATGCACTAAATAAATCATCCCACAAGGTAGAACCAATATCTTCGCCTCTTAACTGTTCCCACTCTTCTTACCACTGGTACGCCATATCTTTCAATTGATAGGTAGCAAACTCAACACCTTTAATATCCAAAGCAAGCATAACTCAGAAGATTTTCTCTATCTCATCAATAAAACCTTGAGGATCCTCCTCAACCCTAGTACTAGTAAACACTAGAGAATGCAACCTCAAAAATTGGCCAACTTTAGTGGCATCATATGAACCCATAGCAGTAGCAGCAGAACCTGACTATTGTGACTGAGAAGCTATCAACTGGGTCAAAAGAGTAATAAAACAATGAAACTCAGCATTAGTAACCTCCCCTTGAGGCGACTGAGTATGAGTGTTGCCCTCAGGAGTAGAATTAGTAGGAACAGGTGTGACTCCACTAGGATAGTTAGATACAGTGACCCTTGATTGGGTCTGGACCTGAGAAGTTAGAAAAACTCTATGAACACTTCCCTCAAATGGGACCACAAAAGTTCCAAAGATAACAGATCTTCTTGGAGGCATGATCTGAAAGATGAATAAACAAAAATCAGAGGGATCCAAGATCTCAGACTCTACAGGCCAAAATTAAGACAACAAAAAAGGAAAATATTTCTAAATGTCTCATAGCCCTTCCCTTATAAGTATGGCGTGCTACACATCCATAAAAGAGACTCTACTTGACATTGCTTTTTGGACAACCAGTCGACCATGAACCTAGGATCTGATACCATCTTTTTCACGATCAGAATCAGGGCCTAGCCGTGAAGGGTATCTCAAGTCTCACATGGACCGGAGATTACCCCCTTCACCTAACCGAACCAACATATCCCTAAATGTTGGATAAATTTCAAGAATATAGCAAGATGGCGCATAATAAAACTAATGATAATTCATGATATGTCTATACCAACCATCGATAACCAGACAACCATCCATCACCAAAAAATCAGCCAAACCATCCAAGTTCACAGTAATCCAACAAAGCTTCTACAAAATAAAGGTCAGTAAAATGTTGAGACATGCCACCGATAATAGCCGAAACCAATATACAAAAGATAATTAAAACATAAAAAAGAAGATACCATAATATGAATTGGGGTCTTCCAAAGGATAAAAACTCACCACTTCAATCTGACTCACTGGCTGATCCCAAATCTAAGTAATTGAACAGGAGAAGTAAAAGTATGGCTAGTTCCTGCATCGCGTGGGGATGCAGTATCTGAAGACGGTTGGAGTTTGAAGTGCTAGCATGTAACTTAGGGATAGAGAAACAAAATAATGCCATGATAACAGTTCAAAACTAATACAATATTCAATGCATAATATCATATGAAGTACATATACATATATAATACCGCATGCTAGGGTAAGGAGCAAGACTTAGCATGAACTTTGAAAACCTTAACCTGGGCTGTGTAGTATAACCGTCATATAATAAAGCACCCACGGGCTATATGGGCCCAACTCTTCCTTAGCGGGAAGGGCCCTAGTGCATGTTGCCACACGAACCAGAAAATATCCATATCCATATATGCCTTTATGGTAAACTCAAACCTCGCGGTATAGTCAAGGTGACTTGAGCACTAATATATACAATATTAGGGAGTCAAACCTCCCATTCATATATTCAATACGAGGGACTCAAACCTCTCGGTCATTTAGACACCCACACCGACTAGTGCGGTTTCCAGTGTTAGTCCTTCGGACTTTTACTTTCATGGTCCAGCTATACACCCGGCTCTTAAGCCCAATTTAAAACATTTAACATGAATCAACATTTATTAACCCATTATACATATAGGATCCCTATTGATATCATCAAACCAAACCTAACTTGCAAGCATACATTATGCCATAACAATAATTTCATCATTGGGACTCAAACCTATTTAACAAATCAAACCCTAAGGTTACAATTTTGGTTAATCTATGGCCGTAAATGCCTTTATAAAGTCCATCAATCATTATCGTGGTTATGCCAAAGCCTTAGTTTAAAAACACAATACAACTTGTGACAATATCATTCTCATTAACAATTTCACAAACAGATTTAGGGCATGCCATTATCAAAGACAAAATTATCAAATTTGAGGTTCAACCATGACCCCTCAATTAAATCACCATTAAAATGCACCCACTTGTGCAAAAATATAATTGAAACATGCATAATCACAATTTAAACCATAGAAAACAATACTCAATGATATGCATTCAAACCCCTCAACCTTGGTTTCAAAACTACCATTAATGATTCATGATCAATGCTTTAAACATATGATTTTAGTAATCTAACAATGAGGGAAGAGTCACATGCCTGAATTATGAAGATTCACGGAGAGAAATTGACTCATGAACCCTTAGATAGACATTTTGGAGAAACCCTAGCCAATTTTTGCGTGAGAGGATTTTGATAGAGCAAAGAGGATGTTTTTTATCTTGAAAAATATAGAATGAATGTCCCAAAGTGTTTTAGGGACGTGAGGTTGTAAGGGTTTTAAATGGAAAATGTGCAAAGAACCCCTTACTAAAAACTGTAGAAAGGCCATCCTTCTTTATGAGTTGACCCATCTACTCGTCACCACATCATACTACTCGTAGCCATGAGTTGTACCCTAAATATTGAGTTGGAAACCCATACATTATGCATCTTATGACTCCTTAGTCCCACTCGTGACCTGACTATATGACTCGTATGGTCTAATCATACCCAAGACAGAACCCAAAGGGATTAGACACTTGGGAACATACAACTCAATTCTACCACTCTTCACATGGTTTTAAGACTAGTAGTGAGTCACATGTACTCAGAGTAGAGCTTAGCTAATTCAACACTGGTTTAGTTATGACTTGGGTCCCTATACCCGTAACCACACCATACGACTCGTTTGATGAATCGTCAATAGGGTAGTGAGCTCAAAGGTCAAAGAATTTTTTAGGACCAAAATTCTGAGGCGTTTTAATAATAGTACCCATGGGATATATGAACCCCAACTTTCACCCCCTGGTTGGGCCCATGTATGTATAGCCGCACGAATCAGAGAATAATCTCATATATATGCACGGGGGACTCAAACCTCCCAATCATAGACTAAGGTCACTTAAGCACCCGATCATGTAATACAATATGGGGGACTTGAACCTCCCAATCATATAATAAGGTTGACTCGAACCACTTGGTCATAAGCAAGGGGACTCGAATCCTCAAGCCATTTAGACCCCTATATTGGCAAATGCGATTTTCAGTATTGGTCCCTTCGGACCGCCACTTTCACGGCCCAGCTACACAACCCTTTTTAACTACCATTAAATCATTTATCACACATTCCCATTCATTGAACCATAATACAAATTTAGACATATATTGTTGGTATCTTCATACCAACTACACTTGAAGGTAACCTCAATATGCCAAACTAATTATCATCACTTGGGGAAATTCACAACCCTTCCCTTGGTTTAACTATACATTAGCTTAGGAAATTACGCATCCCCATAAGGTTCAATTTAAAATCATTATGCATCATTAGCTTTTCAAATTATGCAATAGTTCAAGAGTAGTTCAATGTGCATACTTTTTATATTCAAAACCAATTTCATGATATGGAATTGAGGTCATTATCAGTTCAATGATCAATATTCACAAATTAGGGAAATCACAATCCCCTAGTTTATTTACCATATCCATGCACCCCATAAGTTCAAAACTATGAATAAAGCATGAACAATCATATATAAACCATAGGAAACATTGTTCAAAAGTAAACACTCAAAACCCCTCAATCCATGTTCCAATATCAAGATCAAAACCACATGAATTGTAATTTAAAACATATGTTTTTAAAAAATAATAGTTATGGAAGAGTAGCATGCCTTAAACACACAAAGATTTATGCGTAATTGAGAATTTAGAACCCGAATGATGAACGTACCTTGTAACCCTTATGCTTTTATGGGGTTTAGAGTTTGAGAGTGAAATAATCGATGTTGGGTAGTGAAAAATGATGGGAATATGCTTATGTAATGTTTAAAAGTTGTTCGTAGGTGAAAGGTCCTCATCATCCCCCATCCCAATTAAATAAAATCAAACAACTGTATTTTTACAAAGGTCCGTGGAACAGACATATCGCAGAGACTAACCTCCGTGTCGCAGACCTTAACATGGAGACTAACCTCCGTGTTACAAAGGCTATCACAGAAGCTAGCTTCCGTGGCATGTCAATATCACAGAGGGTTACTGCCTCTTTGACCCAAAACCACCCCAAATTTCATCCAAAAATTCCCAAACTCCCCCGGGATACCCCTTTAACATACCAAAGTATAATTTAAGTCAAAAATAAATATTTCAGATGTGGGGAGGCTAAAAATAAAAATGCTCAAAATTTGAGGCTATTATATTATCCCCCCCCCCAGGATCATTTGTCCCCGAATGATGAGCTAGGACACTCTTCGCACGAGAAAAGTAATATTACACCAGAATCAAATGATAAGCCCGGATGGTAACAATGGAAAACAAAATTCATACCTTAAGCTCCTTCGTCTGACACATAGAATAAGAATGGGTACTTAGCCCTCATATCTTCCTCTACTTTCCAAGTATTTTTTCTACCTTATGATTCCTCCAATAAACCTTTACTAAAGCTACATCTTTAGTATGCAACCTACGAACTTTCCTATCCAAGATCTCTATCGAGACTTCCTCGTACGATAGGGAATCCCAGATACCGACACTCTCTATAGGCACCACCAAGGAAGGATCACCCACACACTTCTTCAACATGGACACATGAAACACAAGGTGAATGGAACTCAAACTTGCAGGCAATTCTAACTCATAGGCAACATTTCTCACTCTCTTCACAATCAGATAGGGGCCAACATAACGAGGATTGAGCTTCCTCTTCTTACCAAATAGCATCACTCGGTTTAAGGGAGACACCTTCAAGAACACCCAATCACCCTTCTTAAGCTTCAACTCTTTTTGTCTCATATTTGTATAGGACTTTCGGCGACTTTGGGTGGTCTTAAGCCTATCCCAAATCACCTTAACCTTCTCCATAGCTTAATGAACTAAATCAAGACTGAACAACCTTGTTTCACCAACTTTAAACCACCCAATAGGGGATCTGCACCTTCTACCATACAATGCCTCAAACGAATCCATACTAATGCTAGTGACAGATATTATTGTATGCGAATTCAATAAGAGGCAATTGGTCAACCCAACTAACACCAAAGTCAATTACACAAGCCCAAAACTTATCCTCCAAAGTCTGAATAGTTCTTTCCACTGGTCCATCCATCTGTGGGTGGAAAGGGTACTAAGGGTTACCTTAATCTCCAAACCTCTCTAAAATGACCGCCAAAAATGAGATGAGATTTGAGTACCACAATCAAAAATAATGGAAATTGGAGCACCATTTAACTTAATGATCTCTTGAGTAAATAACCTTGCATAGTCCTCACCAGAATAATTAGTCCTCACCGGAAAGATGTGAGAAGACTTAGTCATCCTATCCATGATGACCTAAATGGAATCAAACTAGTTTCAAGTCTATGGAAGACTGGTAACAAAATCCATATTTATTACTTCCCATTTCCACACACGTAACTTAATTTCTTGAGACAACCCACCAGGCCTTAAGTTCTCCATCTTTACTTGTTGACACACCATGGACTTAGCCAAAAAATTAGACACATCCCTCTTTAAGTTATTCCACCAATAGATCTTTTTAAGATCATGATATATTTTTGTCGAACCAGGGTGAATCAAATAACGTGAATCATGAGCTTGGCCAAAATTCTACCTCACAACCCATCCACGTTGGGAACACACAATCTCCCTTAATACCTCAAGATACCATTACCCCCAATTTCAAAAGCTATCACTTTATACTTACACACATCATCCTTGATTTACACAAGATAGGGTCCAACACCTGCTTCTTTTTTACCCCAGTACCAAGAGATGACTTTGCTATCTCTTGCATAAATACAGCACCATCCTCAGAATATAAGAGACGCACCCCAAGATTAGTTTAACAGTGAACATCCTTCACCAAGTCCCTCTTATCCTCTTTCACATAGGATAGACTCCCCATTGATAACCTGCTAAGAGCATCAGCAACCAGGTTAGCTTTACCTAGGTAATAGCGGAGACTCATGTCATAGTCCTTGAGCAAATCAAGTTATTTCCTCTACCTGAGATTCAAATCCTTCTGGGTAAATACTTATTGTAGGATCTTATGATCTGAATAGATGTCGACATGGAACCTATATAGATAGTGCCGCCAAATCTTGAATACAAACATCACAACTAACAACTCTAAATCATGAGTTGGATAATTTCTCTCATAGACTTTCAACTACCTAAGAGCATATGCCACCACCTTGCCATGCTGCATCAACAGACAACCAAGCTCTACATGGGATACATCATAATAAACCATGAAGACATCACTACCCTCGGGCAGGGTCAAAACTAAAAAAAAAGTCAATTTATCTTTTAGCTTCTCAAAACTCCCCTTAAAAGCATCGAACCATAAAAGTTTCACCTTCTTATGAGTCAACCTAGTTAAAGATGCAATGATCGATGGGAAGCTCTCCACAAACCTCCTATAATAACCATCTAAACCCAAGAAACTCCAAATATAGGTTGGAGTCATGGGTCTAGGCCACTTCTTAACCACGATTCCCTCACTAGAAACAACATGACCTAAAAAAGTAACAACATTCAACCAAAATTCAAACTTAAAAACTAAGCATACAATCGCTGATCTTTTAGGGTCTGCAACACAATACGAAAGTGGTTGGCATAATCTATCTCACTCTTTGAATGTACCAAAATATCATCTATAAACACAATCACGAATAAGTCCAAGTACTGATATAATACTATTCATGAGATCCATAAATATCGCCAGGGAATTGGTCAATCCAAAAGACATGACCAAGAACTCCAAATGTCCATACTGAGTACAAAAGGCAATCTTAGGGATATCCTCCTCCCTAATCTTTAAGTGATGATAACCCGACCGAAGGTCAACCTTAGAGAAATACTTATCACCCTAAAGTTGGTCAAAAAAGTCATCAATCCTAGGAAGAGGATACTTATTCTTCACCATTTATGTATTCAAATGTTCGTTATCAATACACATCTAAATAGAACCATTCTTTTTATGAATGAAAAGGACAGGAGCATCCCATGAATACATACTAGGGTAGATAAAACCCTTTTCAGAAAGACCCTTCAATTTCTCTTTAAGTTCCTTCAACTCAGTCAGAGTCATTCTATATGGAGAGATAGAGATAGGACGAGTGTCCGTAATAAGATCAATCCCAAACTCAATTTTCCTATCGGGAGGGACACCAGAAAGATCATCAAGGAAGACCTTATGAAATTCATTAACCATGTGAGTGGATTGTAAAGAAGGACCCTCTAAGTTAAAATCTTTAACCCAGACCAGATGATAAGGACACCCTTTGGAAATCAATTTCCAGGCTCTAAGATATGACATGAACCTTCCCTTAGGGAATAAGAAACTCCTTCCCACTCAATAATTGATCATTAAGGTATTTGAAAATGAGCTTATAGGTTCGACAGTCTAAACGGGCATAACATGAATGCAACTAATCCATCCCCAAGATGACATCAAAATCTAACATGACTAATTCAATCAGATCCACCAAAGTTTCCATACCACCAATAGATACCACAAAACCCTTATAGAACTATCTATCAACCACCGAGTCACCCACCGGGATAGAAATGGAAAAAAGGTCTAAAATATACTTGAGATCAAAACCAAAATGCATAACCACAAATGAGGTCACTTAATAAAGAGTGGACCTTGGGTCAAGTAAGCAATACACATCACAAGAGAAGATTTTCAATGTACCAGTGATGATATCAGGAGATGTCTTGCACTCCTGATGAGTGGTAAGAGCATATAGACAGTTTCGACCTATGTCAATACTAGAAGTGGAACCCTTTGTTATAGGAGTTGTTAAAGAGGCAACAGGAACCCTGTTCACCCCAGAAGCAACTCTAGAAAGGTAATCATGCTAAAAATAACCAATCTGATCATAATCAAAATACCTATTCCTCTTTTTCTCACATGAACCACAGTACAAATGACAACAAAATCTGCAAGAAGGATATGATGGAGCTGACTAGGCCCCAATTGCCTGAGATTGGGCACCCTATGCCTTATAACCATCACCACTCTAAAAATAACGATCTCCAGATGGCTTCGAGTAAGGTTCACTAATTTTCAAATGGGAACTTGAGTTACCCCACTTCTTCTTAAATATTTTATACTATCTCTGCCACTCTATTTCTAACCTCCCCCTTGATTCGAATACCAAAACTTTTTAATTTGCCTCTTTCCCACCTCTGCTTGCTTGTTTTGTCCTTCTTAACCTGTTGTATATACACCACCAATTGAGAGATTTCTATATCCTTGTTTAATAAGACACCATTTCTCTCTAAAATTAATTCATGAGACAAACCATAAGAAAATTTCCTTATTCTATCCCTTAAGCTAGACACTAGCTCAGAAGCATATCGCGACAACTAGTGGAACTTCAAGGAATATTTCTTCACCGCCATCCTGCCTTGTTTCAAATACATGAACTTCTTAGGTTTTGCCTTTCTCAACTTCTAAGGAAAGAAGTAATCAAGGAAATAACTAAAGAAATTATCCCACAAAGCGGAATCAGCATCATCACCCCTAAGCCGCTCCAACTCTTCATACTATTGGTATGCTACATCCTTCAATTGATGAGCTGTGAATTCCATACCCTCTACCTCTGTAGCATACATAACCTGAAAGATCTTCTCTATCTTATCTATAAAACCTTGAGGATCCTCCTTAAACTTAGTACTAATAAAAGTTGGAGAGTTTATCTTCATAAACTGGCTAACTCTATTGGCCTCAGGTGAACTCCTAACAATACCAGTAGGACCCATAGGACATGACTGAGATGTCACCAACTGGGCCAATAAGTGAATGGATTTATGAAACTTAGTATTAGTAATATCTCCCTGAGGCGACTGAGTACGGGTGTTACCATATGGGAGGAGGATCAGGGGAGACAAGTGGAATTCTAAAGGGATAATTAGAAGCAGCAACCCTTACCGGGTTTATACCTCATAAGTTCAATGAGATCTGTCTACAATGTCCTTAGGTAGAGATGAGTCTCTATGAGGTTCAGATCATTTGGGAGGCATGATATAAAAGTCAAATAAACATGAGTTAGACAAATTCAAGACTTTAGACCCTATAACCCAAAAATAAGACAGCAAGAAAGGGATACTGTAACTCCCCAAAATTTTTCTTAGCTAAATTTTTTCCCTAAAATATTAAGCATTGGCTTCTAGAATGATTTAGACTCTTTTTTCTCGGTGGAATCCTTTAGATTTCAACTTTTCATTTCGTAGATGATTGAATAAGTTTTCCGTTGACATAAGATGCATCCAAAATGGACACTCGGTGAAGGATTTATGGTTAATTTAAGTCCTAGTCGTAAAACATCATCATTCCTATCCTTGGCGCATCACGGAGAGGGTGTAAATAACGATGGTCGATTTCTAGTGGGACTCCATGATGGTGGCGCATCATGGAGTGGGCCAAATTCCTATTTGTCAATTTCAAGTGAGCCACCATGATAGATGCGCAACATGGTGGCCCATGAAATCGGGCTCCTAGTTACATTTTAATACCGGTCTCATTAAGGGTTTATTGGGTATTTTCCCATACCCTTATCAGTCCAAAACACGAGATTTCAACACCAATTGAGAATATTACTCATACATTCACCAAAAATATTAAAGAACACTCTCTAGGGTTCCATATTGATAATCTAAATAAATCAAGATTCAACCGTGGGTTTTCAAAACAAATTAAAGATTTGGAATCCTCAATCCATGACCACCAAGAAGTATCCTTTAAATTTCTAGATAGAGGTACGCGGGATTTATCCTAAAAACTACATGGTCTTAAACCCATTAGAGCATGATTTTATGATTTTTATGCATGAATTTCAAAGGAGTTTTCAAATCTATGATCTAAATTACGTACTCTGAATGTTTTAATGTTACTATTGTTTTAAACTTGTGGTCCTATCCCCTAAATTGATTTACATGTATACATATATGTATGGAATTTGAGATTTAAGATTGTTGAGAGTATAAATTATGAACTCCCTCTCGTGTATTGAATTAAAGATTATGGTTTTGTGATTTGAAAGATGTTTTGGCAATATTATAGCATTTGAGCATGATTTAAAATTATTGAGAGGGTGTTTCTTGATATAAATGTGTTGTTTTGTTTAAGAGAAAGAATTGCATGTGAATTGAGAACTTTGACATGACCATCTTGTACTGTACTACTGAAATGCTTGACAAAGATGAGTTTCTTGCATACGTTTACATGAGGTTTGAGAAAAAGTTTCTTTGAATTGAATTATTGAAATAGTGGTCTCAAAACTTGTGTTTTAATAATAGAGATTTATGATAGACTAATAATGGATCAGAGATATGACTTTCAAGTCAATAGTATGACGATACCATATGTATTTATGCCCTAACAAATTATGTTTACAGAGCATGTTTTCAAAGTATGTTTTCAGAGACTGTATGTTTTGATAGAGTTTTTAAAAGGGGATTAAATAGGGTTAGGTGGTTACCCAAAGAAGACACGAGTTTAAGCAAATCTTAGCCTAAAATTATATTTGTCGATACGGGTAGATTATTATTGTATGCTGGCAATGGTCGTGTGGCATAGTAGATTCAGAGACTCCGACCCTTATGGCACACTTGGGTTGGGGGCTTCGCTTCCTAGTTAATGGCAGTTTCCATATAGCCCAAAAAAAATTTCAGAGTTGTAGGGTATACCACCTAGCGTAGAAGTAACACATATTTCTCAGAGTTGAGATGATTTTTACAGAGTTTTTAAAATGGCCATGTGAATTCTTACTATATGATATACTTATGAACTATTTTAAATTACTCTCATATATGTTGAATAATAAATGATTATTTTGGATATGCTCTGCGTACTAGTACATCTGTATTAACCCCTCTCCCCTACCTCTCAGGTTCTAAGACTCAATCTAGGGGTCCAGATAAGCAGTAGATAATCCAGACAGCTGATCAAATTGTGCAGTGGTGAGCCTTCTCTATTCCAGAAGGCCTGTCCTTTTAGATTATATAACTTATTTTAGTTTTGGTTTGCTGGGGGCCTTGTCCCAGTTTCAAACAGTTGTCAGATTTTCATGTAGTAGAGATTTCACAGACTAAGTCAGATGTTATTTAGATGTAGTTGATTTACAGTTTCCATACTTGTTTGAATTTAGAGTTGACCATGTTTACGTAGCAGATTATGTTTCTGTATCTTTTTTTATTATATGAATGTTGTGCATGATTATCTGATAGAGAAGGACGTTCCGGGCCTTCATGGTTTGGTATGTCCATCATGGTCAGACCCTCATTTAGGTCGTGACAAACTTGGTAACAGAGCATGATTCATGGTCCTAGAGTGTCTACGAAATCATGTAAGGTAGAGTCTTATTTATGGGTGTGTAGCGCACCACACTTATAAGCAGAAGGATACTAGGAATTTAAGAATGTTTCTCTTCTTTGTGATTTAGTTCGTGCTTTAGAGTCTAATCTGTCCCCAAATCAATGACCTCTTGCTTTTCAAAAGACCAGCGATGCCTGCCCATCGCACCAACATTAATGCTCAGGATGATGAAGTCCGTCCTACCCATGGGATGGGGACCCATAACAGATCTCATACCCCAGTGAACCTGTTCCTACTCCGGGAGTACCTCCTGTACCGACCAGTCCTCCCAGAGCTCCCCGGACGGGGGCTAATAGCAATCATCCTCGTGAAGGAGAGGTTTATAATATTGAATTCAGATAGTCTATTCACGTGTTGGCACAGCTGGTAGCTGCACAGACTCAAATATTGTAGAATACTGGGTCTGCATCTATTATTTCTGAGGCTACTAGGGTGGGCCAGTTCATGAAAATGAACCCATCTAAGTTTACTGGCACCAAGGTATAAGAAGATCCACAGGAGTTTGTGGATGAGATGGAGAAGATCTTTAAGGTGATGCATGTAGAGGATATATAAGGGGTGAAGTTGGCAACTTATCAGCTAAAGGATGTAGCGAACTAATGGTACAACGAGTGGGAAGATGCGAAGGGTGAAAGTGCTGAGCCTACAGTTTGGGACGAGTTCGTGGAAGATTTTCTTGACCGATTCTTTTCTCTGGAGCTGAGGCAAGCTAAAGCAGAGGAGTTCATAAACCTTAAGCAGGGTAAGATGAGTGTTTAGGAGTATACTTTAAAGTTTAACCGGTTGGCCCGTTATGCTCCTGAGATGATGAGTAGTATGAGCCCGAATGAGGAAGTTTGCTTTCGGCCTTTTAGATGATCTGGTGCTTGAGTGTCAGGGAGCTATGCTGAAAAGGGATATGGAATTTGCTAGACTGTCAGTCCACATGCCCCGAAGTTTTTTTTGGCTAAATTTTGTCCCTAAAATATCAAGCATTGGCTTCTAGAATGATTTATACTTTTTTTCCCGGTGGAATCCCTTAGATTTCAAGTTTTCATTTTGTAGATGATTGAATAAATTTTCTGTAGACATAAGATGCATCCAAAACGGATACTCGGTGAAGGAGTTATGGTTTATTTAAGTCCTAGTCGTAAAACACTGTCATTCATGTCCTTGGCGCATCGCGGAGAGGGTGTAAATGATGATGGTCAATTTCTAGTGGGACTCCGCGATTGTGGCGCATCATGGAGTGGGCTAAATTCCCATTCATCAATTTCCAGTGAGCCACCGCGATAGTGGCTTGTCACGGTGTCCCATGAAATTGGGCTCCCAGTTATATTTTAATACCGATCTCATTAAGGGTATATTGGGTATTTTCCCACACCCTTATCATTCCAATACACGATATTTCAACCGCAATCGAACATATTACTCATATATTTACCAAAAATATTCAAGAATACTCTCTAGGGTTCCATATTGATAATCCAAATAAATCAAGATTCAACCGTGGGTTTTTAAAACAAATTGAAGATTTGGAATCCCCAATCTGTAGGTATTAAGAAGTATCCTTTTTTCTAGATAGAGGTACGTGGGGTTTATCCTAAAAACTAAATGGGCTTAAAACCATTAGAGCATGATTTTAAGATTTTTATGCATGAATTTCAAAGGGGTTTTGGAATCTATGATCTAAATTACGTACTCCGAATGTTTAAATATTACTATTGTTTTGACCTTGTGGTCCTATCCCCTAAATTGATTTACATGTATACGTATATGTATGGAATTTGAGATTTAAGATCGTTAAGAGCATAAATTATGAACTCCCTCTCGTGTATTGAATTAAAGATTATGGTTTTATGATTTGAAAGATATTTTAGCAATATTATAGCATTTGAGCATGATTTGAAATTGTTGAGAGGGTGTTTCTTAATATAAATGTATTCTTGTGTTTAAGAGAAAGAATTGCATGTGAATTGACAACTTTGACATGACCACCTTGTACTGTACTACTAAAACGCTTGACAAAGATGAGTTCCTTGCATGTGTTTACATGAGTTTGAAGAAAGAGTTTCTTTGAATTAAATTATTCAAATGGTGGTCCCAAAACTTGTGTTTAGAAAATAAAGATTTACGATAGACTAATAATGGATCAGAGATGCGACTTGCAAGTCAATGGTATGAAGATACCATATGTATTCATGCCATAACAGATTATGTTTTTAGAGCATGTTTTCAGAGACTGTATGTTTTTATAAAGTTTTAAAAAGGGGCTTAAAGAGGGTTAGGTGGTTTCCCGAAGAAGGCGCGAGATCAAGTAACTCTTAGCATGAAACTTTATTTGCCAATATAGGTAGATTATTATTGTACGTTGGCGACGGCCGTGTGGCGTAGTAGATTCAGAGACTCCGACCCTTGCAGCACACTTGGGTTGGGGGCTTCGCTGCTGAGTTAATGGCAGTTTTCATATAGCCCATGGAATTTTTCAGATTTGTAGGGTATACCACCTAGCATAGAAGTAACACAGATTTCTCAGAGTTGAGATGATTTTTACAGAGTCTTTAAAATGCCCACGTGAATTCTTACTATATGATATACTTATGAACTATTTTAAATTTCTCTCATTTATGTTGAATAATAAATAATTATTTTGGAAATGCTCTGCGTATCAGTACATCTGTATTGACCCATCCCCCCTACCTCTCAGGCTCTGAGACTCAGTCTAGGGGTCAAGATAAGCAGTAGATAATTTAGACAGCTGATCAGATTATGCAATGGTGAGCCTTCTCTATTCCAGAAGGCCTGTCTTTTCAGATTATGTCACTTATTTTAGTTTTGGTCTACTGGGGGCCTTGTCCCAGTATCAGATAGTTGTTAGATTTTCATGTAGTAGAGATTTCGCATACTGAGTCAGATGTTATTTAGATATAGTCAATTTACAGTTTTCATACTTGTGTTAAATTAAGAATTGACCATGTTTCCATAGCAGATTATGTTTCTGCATCTTCTTTTATTTTATGAATGTTGTGCATGATTACTAGATAGAGAACGGAATTCCGGGCCTTCATGGTTTGGGATGTCCATCACGGCTAGGCCCTCGTTCGGGTCATGACAGAAACAATCCTAAATATCTCGTAGCCTCTCCCTTGTTAGTATGGCTTGCTACACACCTATAAAATAGACTCTACTTGACACGACTTTGTGGACTCCTAATTGACCATAAACCTACTCTGATACTAAATTTGTCATGCCCCAAACTAGGGCCTATCCATGATAGGCATCTTAAGTCCACCAAGGTCCTGAGACCACCCCCTAAGAGTAGTTATCCAGATTACAATACAACATAACAGTGAAACTCCAACATAAAATGAGATGGTAGAATATGATTCAGACCTAAAAAAGTCTATAAGTTCAACAACCGATCCTTGTCTATAGTATTGTCGAATAAAGCCTCTAAAAACCCAAAGATCAATTGGTTAGGGCATGCCATTGACCATAGCCAAAAATATATCCACGATAAAGTGTCAATACATAACGAAACCCAAAACATGAAATGGGGTATTCCAAGGATGGAAGCTCACTACTTTAGTCTGACTCATGAGCTATCCCATGATCACCTAGTTACTATACAAGAGGAGTAGAAGTAAGGCTAGTTCCTGTATTTTATGGGGATACAACTTCTGAAGACGGTTAGCAGTTGGAGCGCTAGCATATCACTCAGGGATATAGGATAACATAATTCCATGAGCAACCATTCAAAATCATTCAAATTCTATGCACATAATTAAATGCATATACATACATATATATACATACATATAAACACATACACATACACACATATATATATATATATATCATATGCTATGGTAGGGAAAAAGGCTTAACATGCACTTTAAAACCTTAGCCTGGATTGTGTAGCTTAACTGTTATATAATAGTACCCACGAGCTATATGAGCGCCAGTTCTCACCCCCTGGTCAGGCCCCAGTACGTGTATCTATACGAACTAAAGAATAATCTCATATATATGCACGGGGGATTAGACATATTGGACATCTACCTGGCATATTGGACATGGGCTAGCAAAATCGAAACTAGCATTAGAACGGGTTAACTTGGTCTATCTGCTAGCCTTACTTGAGGGGAATATTTTTTTTAAGGACACGTTGTGAATTCAGTGGACTTGATTCTTAATTTTATCTTCATCTCTTTCTTATTGATTTTGTTAGTCTTTCAGAAAATAGTTTGAGCTTCTTTGTTGTTCTTGAGTTGTTCCTGAACTTATTATTGAAGTTTATATTTTAAATACATATTGTATTTAACCCAGAAGTAACAATCTTAAGAAAATTATTAGTCTATGTTTTGATTTCTGGAGATTAAAAACTTTTGATTTTCTACTTTATTTGAATTTGAGACTGATTTGAAGACATAAGAACTTTATTTGGATTCTAAATTCATTTGATTGATGATTTGAAGAATATAAAAACTTTGATGTTAACTAGAAACAAGTTGAATCAATTTTAGATCTTTATAGTTAGTATTCTAAAGATACTAAGTTGCTTGTCTATTTGTAACACAAAATGACTAATGAAACTGAGGTCAACAATGAAACAGTGAATATTGCAGCAACTAATATTGCTTCTTTCAGTCGTCCAAATATTAATCTTGCCATGACACCGACTCAGATATTTGGAAAGGTTTTTGGCGTAGATTTCAAAATATTATAGCAAAAGGGGTTCTTTTACTTGACTACTCTAAGTCTGCAGAAGTTTATCAGTGAAAGCGTACTCGTCTTACCAGAATTAGCTCCAAATGATGAACGCTTCTTAGTGACTGATGCTTGAAAGCACTCAAATTTTTTGTGTATAAACTACATTCTAAGTGGGATACAAGATGATTTGTACAATATGTACAGTAACATAAAGATTTCAAAAGAACTCTAGGATGCTTTGAAAAGGAAGTACAAAATAGAGGATGTTGGAATGAAGCAATTCATTGTTATTTAGTTTTTGGTCTTCAAAATTGTAAGCATAAAGTTGTTGTTACCCAAGTTCAGGAGTTGTAAATCATAACCCATGATTTTCTTGCTAAAGGTAGAATATCAATTAATATCTTTGTTAAAGATTTTAAGAATGTTCGTAATATTCACTTAACTTTTGATGTAGGTTTGGTTGTGAATGATGCATTTTAAGTGGCTATAATAATTGAGAAGTTACCACCTTTGTGGAAGGACTTCAAAAATTACTTGAAACACAAGCTCAAGAAGATGACAGTCAAAGATATCATTAAAAGATTAAGAATTAAAGAGGATAACAAGGCTAAGAAAAAGAGTTCATATGGAAATTCAGCAATGTCTGAGTAAACATTGTTGAAGATGAACCCAATAAGTTAGAGAAAAGGAAGAAAACATCTTGACAACAAAGGAATACTCCTAAGAATAAATTCAAAGGAAATAGCTTAATTATGACAAAGTTGGTCACAAGACTCCTAATTGTTGGGATCCAAAGAAGGGCAAGAAAAAGGATCAAGAAAATGTGGACAACCTTTGTGCATGCTTTCATAATGCAGTTTGGTTGGTAATCCAAGAGATTAGTGGATAGATTCCGGTATCTCCCGCTATGTTTGTGCAAACAAAAAACTCTTTGCATCATATACCCCAACTCAATCTAATGAGGATATATTTATGGCAAATTCAACTACTACAAAAGTTGAAAGAATTGGTAAGATTTGCCTAAAAATGACACTTGGAAAGGTGGTGACTTTAAATAATGTCCTCCATGTTTTGGAGTTGTGAAAGAACTTAGTTTCAACATTTACTTTTGACTGATAATGGATTCAAATATATCTTTATTTTTGACAAAGTTGTAATAAGTAAGAATAAAGTGTATTTAGGTAAAGGTTACCTCACAGAGGGTCTTTTCAAGATCTATTTAATTACTGTTGAAATGAATGAAAGTTCTAAATTTTCTTACATACTTGAGTCAAATGAATTATGGCATAAACGTTTAGGACAAGTCAATTATAAGACCTTGCAAAAACTAAATAGTCTAGAAGTTTTGTCTAATTTTGAGTGCAATAAATTAAAATATCAAAACATATATTGAATCTATGTATGCTAAGAATCACTCACTCTATTGAAATAAATTCCAATCCCTTAGAATTGATACACACAGATATTTGTAAAATGAAGTCAATACTATATCGTGGTGGAAAAAGGTATTTCATAAATTTTATTGATGATTGTGCTAGATACTTTTATGTGTATTAGCTGAATAGTAAGGATGAAGCAATAAATGCATTTATCAATACAAAAAAAAAGTTGAAAATTAGTTGGATATAAATAAAAATGATAAGAAGTAATAATGGTGGAGAGTATGAATCTCCTTTTGTTGTGATATGTTTGTAATATGAAATTTCCCCTCAAACTAATGCTTTTTACTCATTTCGTTCAAATAAAATTGTGGAAAGAAAAAGATAGACATTAAAGGAAATAATAAATGTCGTATTTATAAGTTTACACTTACCGCAAAACTTGAAGGGGAAAGTCATCCTTACAGAAAATTGAATACTCAATAGAGTGCTCCATAGAAAGACATAATCAATTTAATATGAGAAATGAAAAGAAAAAAATTCCAATTTGAAATATTTCAAAGTGTGGGGGTGTCTAGTCAAAGTCCAAGTTTTCATACCCAAAAGGGTCAAAATAGGATCAAAGACCCTGAGCTATATTTTCATCGGATATGCTACAAATAGTAAAACATATCAACTTATGGTTCATTAATTTGATCATTCGAATATTCATGAAAATATGGAAATTGAATCAAATAATGTTAATTTACTTAAACACATTTATCTTTATAAAACTCGAAATGAGATATCTAGCGAAGGGTCTAAATGACCTCGAGAAGAACCAAAGAAGAATGTACATAATGAAGAGAATCCAAGGTGTAGTAAATATCAATGGATATATACTTTCTTTGAATCTAATTTTGTAATATTTCTTATTGAAAATGAGCCTCAAATATTCAAAGAAGTCACATCTTCTTCGGACTCATCATTTAGGAAAGCGGTTGTCAATAGTAAAATTAATTCAATATTGAACAACCATACTTAGGAGTTGGTTGATATTCCTCCGGAAAATAAACCTTTAGGTTAAAAATGAGTCTTCAAAAGGAAATGAAAGTTGATGGAACAATTGACAAATAAAAGGCAAGACTTATCATTAAAGAATTTAGACAAAAAGAAGGCCTTGATATTTCGACACATACTTGCCAATAACAAAGATAACATCCATTCAAATGTTTGTTGCATTAGTTGTGGTATATGATCTTTAAATCCATCAAATAGAAGTTAAAATAACTTTATTAAATGGAGAATTAGATGAAGAAATTTACATGGAACAACCTAAGGGTTTTTAGTTCTTGATAAAGAAAGTAAAGTGTGCAAACTTGTTAAGTCATTTTATGTGCAAACAAAATTTTTGATGTATATCATGAATTGTACGCGACCAAATATAATATGTGTTATTAGTAAATTGAGTCGGTTCAAAAGTAATCTCAATCAAACTGATTGAGTGACAATGAAAAGAGTTTTGGGGTATCTAAAACATACTCAAAATTATGTTTTGCATTATAGAAAATGTCCAATAGTAATTGAAGGATATAGTAATGCAAATTCGATCATTGGATTAAATGAAGTAAAATCCACAAGTGGGTATGTATTTAATCTTGGTGGAGAAGTTAAATGAAGTAAAATGCACAAGTAGGTATGTATTTACTCTTGGTGGAGAAGTAGTTTTTGGTAAATTGTCCAAATAGACATGTATCGCTCACTCTACAGTAAAATTTGAATTTATCACTTTAGAGAAGGATGACAAAGAAGATGAATTACTCTGGAATTTAATGAAAGATATTTGTTTTGTCCTAAACCTTTGGCACCAATATGCATCTATAATAGTCATACTGCAATAGGTAGGGCAGGGAGCATCATGTATAATGAGAAATATCATCATATAAGATAGAGATATAATACCATTAGAGATTACTCTCTAGTGGAATTATCAAGATTGACTATGTGAAGTCAAAGAATCATATGTCGGATTTACTTACAAAAGTACTAAGTAGAGAGGGAGTAGAGAAATCATCAAAGGGAATGGTTTAAGGCTTAGGACCAGTCATCACAGCGATAAGTCAACATAGCAGACTTGAAATCCCATGATCTAGGTTCAAAGAGCTCAAATAAAGTTGTGAGTAATGGTTCAACATTGTTAATTAACTCAAACCACTCTCATGATAACGTCAATGTACAGGAAACAAGGATTAGGCTTAAGGTTTAAAGCTTCAAATGGTTTCTAAGTTTGACAGGTAGGACCAAATAGTTTATCTATAGAATTAACCATTTAGAAATCACCTATGTGAGTGTGAAGTGAAAGTCGCTTCAAGGAGAATGATAGTCTAGGCCTATTCTCTAAGCACTCATGAAATCAGATAGTGTTCATGGATGAAACGAATAAAACCGTGAGAACAATAAATGGTAAAAGGCTAGTTAGGTAACTTATATGGTCTAGGTTTACAATAAAGTTAGATGGTCCAAAGACATCGCATCTGCCAATTGATCGAGTGCATCATATATAAATTTACGACAAAAATTTTAAAGGAAACCCTACTTATCTAGATGTAATTAGTCTTGCTTGTAAATCACACACTTGTCCATATACTTTTGATTTTATAGTCATTCCTCATTCATGTGGGGGATAATTATCATTTTGGGGTTAAATAAAATATGTATTTAAAATATAAACCTCAACAATAAGTTCAAGAATAACTCAAGAACAACAATGAAGTTCAGAGTATTTTCTAGAAAATAGAAAAAAACAACAAGAAAGAACTGAAGATAGAAGTCCAACAAATTCATAATGTTTCTTTAAGAAAATTATTTAGTACCCGAGGTCATGGAATATATTCTCCCAGAATAAAATGATTCACTTTATTCGAATAGTCGTACCTCAAAATCACTGAATTTCGAATGCACTCAACGGTAGTAAATCACACAAGAGTTTTTGCAAGAAAAAAGTATTTTCCACTTAAATTCCATACCAATATTAAGGAAAAATCATATATTTAAAGCCAAAAAGAGTTACTTTAGAAAAAAACAATGGTTCGTGAAGAGTTACACTACTTCTGAATGTCGGGTCCATATGCGGATCCATGTATAGAGTCTGCACATGATGACATGCGGTTGCATGTCAATCATTGCACAAAATAGAAATTTTGCGTTGGCATCTCCTATATCTATTACTCAAATAGTAAACTAAAGGATCGTGTTCATTCTATGTGTGTTTTGATATTTGTTCCCACATGCTCATATGCATCTGCATATAGAGAAAAATATTTAGATTAGATTTTTGGATTAAAAAATTATTTACACTTAAGTTTCAAATGAATTTTGTCCAAAAAGAAAGTCTCTCGATCTATCATTTTCTAAATCCAAATCAGAAAGTTTGTACTAATATCTCCCATTTTTATTACTTAAACAGTGAATTCAAGGATCGTCTTCCTTCGATGTGCATTTTGATATGCATCCACTCATGCTCATATACATCCGCAAATGGAGAAAAAAGTTCAGTTCAGATTTTGGATTAAAATATCATTTAAGTTTCAAATAAATTTTATCCAAAAATATAGTCTCTCTGTCAATTATTTTTCAAATTCAAATCTGAAGCTGAGCCGAGCAAGCAACGATGAAGGTGTGAGAATTGGCTTCGTCTTACCTCACTAACAACATGGAGGAGTGAGTCTTTACTTAAGCACAAGTATGTTCCTTTTACTTAAGCACAAGTATGTTCCTTTCGCCCATCAATGTAGAGAAACACTCTTTTTATAATGAAGACATATTTTACTTTCCCCCATTTTTCATTCACATTTTAATCACTAAATATCCAACCCTCAAAAAAGTAGAGAAGCCTACCTCATCAATGATTTTTGGTGATTTTGATATTCTCTCTCTCTCTCTCTCTCTCTCTCTCTCTCTCTCTCTATATATATATATATATATATATATATATATATATATATATATATATTTATAATATATATATATATATATATATATATATATATAATATTAAAAGTGTGAAGGGCCTTAGAAATGTTGTTTGAACATTTTGTCCTTCATTAAAAGTTTTTTCTTTATACCAAAGTGTCTTTTCACTATTTTTTCTCTAATATTTAAGAGTTGAAAAATAATTAAATATATTTATGGTAAAACCTTTCCTTATTAGAAGTCATCAGAATTAATGATAACTAATACTTTTTTCATTAGTTTAAGAATTATAAATCAACTAAATTTTTTTTTAAGGAGATTTCAAAAATTTAGAAATACATATAAAATCTTTAGAATAAGAAAAATTCAAGAAGTATCAAATTTTTAAAGTTTTAAGTACGTAATAAGAATGTAATTAATGATTTTGTAAGGATTTGACTTTAAAAACAAGGAAAGATTTTAAATAAAGAAAAAAATAGAAAAATAATCATAAGAAAAAAATTACCGTACCATAAATATGATTCAAATTAATGTGTCTCTCTTAGTCTTTGGTAGCAAGGGAAAGATGTACTGCATGACAAACGTAAAAGTGATGATCCATCAACCACTTAAAACTTCTGGTGGTAAAATATATATATGTGTGTGCACTAAAATATATGTTTATATTTACATGATTATATTAAAGTGTGGAATCTTTGAAAAGTGATTTAAACTTTGTCACTTCATTAAAAATTATTGGGTTCAAGATCAAAGTGTGAATGGAAAATGAAAGGAAAAGTTGAGATAACACTCAAAATGAAAAGTGTACTAAAAAATGGGAAAGTCTACTAAATTCTCCCACATTGGTGGAGAAGGAAACTTTCAAGTGTTTATATTAAGAAACATTTTGTCCACATGGTAAGTAAGGAAAGAACCAAAAGGTGCCTCACGCGGCGTCATCGCCGCTTGCTCGGCTCGGCTTCGGATTTGGATTTGGATTTGGAAAATGATCGATCGATGAGATTAATTTCTTAGACAAAATTTATTTGAAACATAGGGAAAATCCAATCCAAAAAAAAACAAAGGAAAAATGCAATAGTTTTATTGCAGTTTTGGATCCTCCATTAATGTGCAGGCTTCTGCATACAAAAATAATGGTTGCAACTGCTTGAAGAGACATAACTCTTCGACTAAAAGACACATTATTTCAGGAAAATGTATGATTGTTGTGGTTGTTCAAAAATGACACACACTTTTTGATGAACAGACATGACTGTTCAGAAAGGATACACCTTTCTGGTGAATCATTGCCACCTTTCATAAAGGGCACCTAATGACTATGTAAACCTGCATTTTTCCACAGGTTTAGACACGAATTTTTTTTTTGCAATAAAGCACTTCTTGTTTTCTGAAATACTCCGTGTTGTCATCTAATCATTGAGTGAGTTCGAAGAGAATTCAGTCGTTTGAGCTACCACTACAGTCGGATTGATAGGCCATTTTATCCTGGGAGGAAGATTCTGCAACCTTGGGTACTTGAGGGAAATTATTTCCTTAAGGACACTTCGTGAAGTCGAAGGACTTGGCCTTTTTATGTTTCATTTATTTTCTAAAAAACACACTTCTTTGAAAGGTCTTTTTGATCTTGTGTTGAGGTTGTTATATAACTTCATAAGTGTTCTTATTTTATACTTGAACTTGTGTAGAATTTGTTATGCCAAAATACAGATTTTATGTACCAGAATGCAACAATCTTAAGAAAATAATTTTTTAAATCTGTATTACTTGGTTTCTAGAGATGAAAGCTTTACGTTTTCTACTCCGTTTGAACTTTACTAGTGATTTGAAGAAATAAAATCTTCATCACAAGTTAAATATCACTCGGTTGACAATTGAAAGTCATAAAAACTTCATCGTTAAACTAGAAACAAGGGTGTTTAAAGTTGCTGCAACTTTATAAATAGTATTTTGATATACTAAACTTACTGTCTTGTTATGGCAGGAAAATGACTACTGACAGTCAAGTGAATGATGGTGCAACGACTATGGCAACAACTAATGTTGCCACAACGATTCGTACGAGTGTTCCGCAGGAAATGACACCAGCGAAGAAACTCGAAAAATTCATGGGTGCTGACTTTAAAATATGGAAACAGAAGGTGTTCTTTTACCTTACAACGTTGTGTCTTCAAAAATTTACATTTGAAGAAGCTCCAGAGGTGCCCGAAGTAACTTCAGACTAAGAGAAATTTGTCGTTATGGAGGTGTGTAAACACTCTGATTTCATATGCCGGAATTACATTCTAAGTGGTCTCCAGGATGACCTATACAATATGTACAGTGGAATGAAGATGGCAAAAGATGGCGAAAGAACTTGATTTCTATATCAGATCTTAACAAAATCAAATTTAAATGTGTATTTATTTTTGAAAAAATTGTACTTAGTAAAGGAGAAGTGTACGTAGGAAAAGGCTACCTCACAGAGAGCCTATTCAAAATGAATGTAATGAATGTTGAAATCAATAAAAGTTTAGTTTCTTCTTACTTGCTTGTGTCTTATGATTTGTGGCATGAACGATTAGGACATGGCAATTACAAAACATTGTGAAAATTGCTTAACTTAGAAGTTTTTCCAAACTTTGAGTGCAATAAGTTAAAATATCAAACGTGTGTGGAATCAAAGTATGCTAAGCATCCGTATAAGTCTGTTGAAAGAAATTTCAATCCCTTAGACTTAATCCACACTGATATTTATGATATGAAGTCAACACCATCTCGTGGTGGGAAAAAGTATTTTATAACTTTTATTGACGATTGCACTAGATACTGTTATGTTTATTTGATAAATAGTAAGGATGAAGTAATAGATGTGTTTAGGCAATATAAAATAGAATTTGAAAATCAGTTAGAGAAAAAGATTAAAGCAATAAGAAGTGATAGGGGTAGAGAATATGAATCTCTCTTTGCTTAAATATGTGTAGAGAATGGAATTGTCCATCAAACTATAGGCCCATATTCACCTCAATCTAATGGAATTACGAAAAGAAAAAATCAAACCTTGAAGGAAATAATCAATGCCTTACTAATAAGTTAAGGTTTACCACAAAACTTGTGGGGGGAAGCTATCCTTACAGCTAACCGAATACTAAATAGTGTGCCCCATAGTAAGACACAATCAATTCCATATGAAAAATAGAAAAGAAAGAAACCCAACTTAAAATATTTCAAAGTATGGGGGGTGTTTAGCGAAGGTCCAAGTTCCTATATCTAAAATAATAAGGATAGGACCTAAGACTGTGGACTGCGTGTTCATAGGATATCCTAAAAGTAGTCAAGCATGTCGGTTTTTGATTCATAAATTCGAACATACGGATATTAATAAAAATACGGTAATTGAATTAGATAATATTGAATTCTTTGAACATATTTATCCATATAAAACTAGACATGAACAGTCTAGTAGGGGGTCTAAATGACCTCGAGATGAACAAAGAGAGGATGTACATAATAATGAGAATCCAAGACGTAGTACATGTCAAAGAATGTCAACTTCGTTTGGATCTAATTTCGTAATATTGCTCTTAGAAAATGAGCCTCAAACATTTAAAGAAGTGATGTCTCATCAGACTCATCCTTTTGAAAAGAGGTAGTCAATAGTGAGATTGATTCAATCTTAAGCAACCATACGTGGAAACTGATTGATCTTTCTCCAGGAAATAAACCTTTAGGTTCTAAATGGATCTTCAAAAGGAAAAATGAAAGTGGATGGTACGTTTGACAAATACAAGGAAAAACTTATAGTAAAAGGCTTTAAACAAAAGGAAGGCCTTGATTACTTTGATACATACTCGTCTGTAACAAGGATAACGTTAATTCAGAAGTTAATTGCCTGGGAGGTAGTATATGGTCTTGAAATCCATCAAATGAATGTGAAAACAACATTCCTAAATTGAGAATTAGAGGAAGAAATTTACATGGAACAGCCTGAGGGTTTTGTGGTTCCAGGAAAAGAAAATAAGGTGTGTAAACTTGTTAAGTCACTTTATGGACTAAAACAAGCACCTAAACAGTGGCATGCAAAGTTTGACCAAACCATGTTGGCAAATGGGTTTAAGATAAATGAAAATGATAAATGTGTATACATCAAAGACATTCTAAATCACCAAGTCATTATTTGTTTGTATGTGGATGATATGTTGATCATCAGTAGAGACATTTCTGACATAAATGCTACAAAACGAATTTTTGAGAGCAAGTTTGATATGAAATACCTTGGAGTTATGGATGTGATCTTGGGGATAAGAAGAAACAGAACTCCACAAGGGTTGGCATTGTCATAATCTCATTACATCAAAACGTTACTTGACAAATTCAAGTATCTGGAATTTGGTATTGCCAAGACTCCATTGGATGTAAGCTTTGCACTTCAAAAGAATGAAGGTGAAAGTTACTCATAGTTGGAGTATGCAAGAGTGTTGGGATGTTTAATGTATATAATGAATTGTACACGACCAGACATAGCATGTGCTATTAGTAAGTTGAGTCGATACACGAGTAATCCCAGTAAAACTCATTGGATGGCAATAAAAAGAGTTTTGGGATATCTTAAATACACTCAAGACTATGCTTTGCATTATAATAAATATCCCACGGTACTTGAAGGATATAGTAATGCAAATTGGATCACCGGATCGAACGAAGCAAAATCCATGAATGGATATGTATTTACTATCGGTGGAGGAGTGGACTTTTGGAAATCATCCAAATAGATATGTATTGCTCGCTCTATAATGGAATCTGAGCTTATCGCATAGGATAAAGCTGGTAAAGAAGCAGAATAACTCTGGAATTTCTTGGAAGATATTCCTTATTGGCCCAAACCATTGACACTAGTATGTATACACTATGATAGTCAAGCGGTAATAGGTAGGGCAGGGAGCATGATGTACAACAGTAAATCTCGTCACATAAGACAAAGACATAATAATTTTAGAGAACTCCTCTCTAGTGAAATTATCACTGTTGACTATGTGAATTCAAAGGATAATGTGTCAAATCCACTTACAAAAGGCCTGTCTAGCGAATGAGTTGAGAGGATATCCAAGGGAATGGGTTTACGGCCTAGGACAAGTTAGCATAATGGTGAATCTACCTAGAAGACTGGAGATCCCAAGAGCTAGGTTCAAGGAGATCAAACAAAGTTGTGTCTGACAGGTTTAACATTGTCAATATATCCAACCCATTCTCATAATTTAGATAATAGTTAGTTAACACGGATAAGACTTATGGAGTGAAGTCTTTTAATGATTATCTAAATTTGGCGGATTTGATCAAATAGTTTAATCTATAGGATTGAACATTCAGAAATCACCTATGTTAGGGCGAAATGGAATTTGACTCAATGAGAATGTTAGTAAAGGCCTATTCTCTAAGCTCTCACGAGACCAGGACGTGCTCATGGCTGAAATGAACAAAGGAAAATTAAATCTCGGTGATTCAAAGATATCAAATCTATCGATTGACCGAGTCCATTCGATGTATGTTCACTATGAAAAGTTCAAAGGCAAATCCACTTATCCATATGCAATCAGTCTTTGCTTGATGATCACATATTTTTCTGTAAAGTTTTACAAAAAAATAGCCACTCCCCATTTATATAGGAGATTATTGGGTTTAAGATGAAAGTGTGAATGGAAAATTAAGGGAACCAAGTGGGGGAAAAATTGAGATAACACTCAAAATGAAAAGTGTACTAAAAAATAGGAAAGTCTACTAAATTCTCCCACATTGGTGGGAGAAGGAAACTTTCAATGTGGTAAGTGAAACACTTACTCCACATGGTAAGTGAGGCAAGAACAAAAAGGTGCCTCGCGCCACCATCGTCGTCGCTCGCTTGGCTTCAGATTAGGATTCAGATTTGGATTTGGTCAATCGATGAGATTAATTTTTTAGAAAAAATTTATTTGAAACATAGGAAAAATCCAGTCCGAAAAAAAACAAAGGAAAAATGCAATAGTTTTGTTGCAGCTTTTTTATCCTCCATTAACGTGTATGCTTCTTCATGTAGAAACGATGGCTACGACTGCTTGAAGAGACACAACTTTTCAACTAAAAGACACACTATTTCGAGAAAAGGTATAACTATTTTCGATGGTTGTGGTTATTCGGAAAGGACACACACTTTCTGATAAGAAGACATGACTGTTCAGAAAGGATACACCTTTCTAGTGAACCATTGCCACCTTTCGAAAAGGGCACCTAATGGCTATATAAACTTGCATTTTTCCACAGGTTTAGACACGAATTTTTTTTTGCAATAAAGCACTTCTTGTTTTCTGAAATACCATGTGTGATCATCTAATCGTTGAGTGAGTTTGAAGAGAATCCTATCGTTTGTGGTACCACTACAATCAGATTGTTAGGCCATTTTATCCTGGGAGGAAAATTCTGTAACCTCAGGTACTTGAGGGGAATTATTTCCTTATGGACACTTCGTGAAGTTGAAGGACTTGGCCTTTATATATTTCATCTAATTTTCTAAAAAAGACACTTCTTTAAAAGGTTTGATTTTGTGTTGAGGGTGTTACATAACTTCATAAGTGTTCTTGTTTTATACTTGAACTTGTGTAGAAATTATTGTGCCGAAATACATATTTTGTGTACCCGAATATAACAAAAATATATACAATAGATAAAATTATTTAATTTTAAATGATCAAACATTATACGTGTAAGAGACGTGCGGTTCAACTTTTGTGTGTGTGTGTGTATATATATATATACTAGTTTAGTATACGTGCTTTGCACGTGTGTCTCACGTTGACTAATTGGACTATTATAAGAAGAATAAAATCAATTTTGTTCATATATTATTCTCCGTTTACTTTGATCTTGCATCAATAATTTAGAGACATGCTATACATGACATTAAATTATCTTTTCAGACAATCTCTCTAATTTTTAATAATAAAAAATCACAAATTCATCATATGGATTTCCACGAATACATAACAAATAATACACAAATTGAAACTCATGAGACATCACAAATTAAGTTTTAATTCTTCATTCATCATCCAATACACAATAAAATGGAGTCTTGATATTATTTTTATGGTAATTAAAAAGGTAAATATAGTTTTTATCAAAAAAGTAAATGCATGAGAAATCTAAGATCGATATCCCTCACCAATAGGCTTTTTAGTCAGAGTTAATTGAACCGAAAATTGTTCTCCACATACAACATCCACAGTCTGGGATCTGTCAGACATTATATAATCTACAAGAAAATATATTTAACATTCATTTGATTTATAGAAAAAATAACCTCCCAATTACAATGACGTTTCTAAAATAAAGAACACCAAAACTTACTTGGATCTGAAAATAGTTGAAAAAGTAGCTTTAAGTAAGTTACACAAAGATGAAATATCAATAGGTTCAAGACTTGTAACCATTTTGCAACATGAAAATGCATAACTTATTGAAGGATAGAGCAAATGGTACATATGGAAAAACATATACACAACACTATAGTTATTCACCAATAGGAAATCAATTTGAATAGTGCGAAAAATATTATTGAACCCAGTTAAGTATTGACAAGTGGACTATAAACAATCAATTTCAGGTCTCAACCAAATAGTGAAGTGCATATTCATAATCAAGTACAACACAAAGTAATCTAGTTTAGTGTATGTGTGTTGTACATGTGTAATTATCCCTTGTAGTATCCATAAATATAAATAGGAGAAAGACGCATAATTAATTCTGAATATAGAATAAAAAAATATTATGTTTTTGGTCTCTTTACTCGACAAATCAAATTCTAATTATAACCCTACCTAATGTAAAGCTAATTTCTCCGTCCTTAATTAGAAACTTCACGTTTAACAAAATACCATCAAGAAGATGCAAAATTACAAAAGATATTGCATTCAAAGACAAAAAGCTCCATAGAAAAATAATACGATAATCGAATTATCATAACAATGCAATTGAAACTTAACCATAAAAATTTCTTAAAGTCCAACCGAACACTCAATTACAACCTTTATTATGTATAAAAGTAGTAGATATCAAAAGAACAAAAGCTATACGAAACCAATACAATAATCGAGATATCAAAACAATATGATTAAACCTAATATTTACCCCAAAAACTTTTTAAAGAAACATTCATCCAACACATGTATTAAGCAAAAAAATCAGTAAGACACGCAAACAAATTATGGCGTAAATGAAATAAATATTAGTTGCACATCTAGCTACCATACCCTTATAATTAACCTATGTAAACTGTAAAATAATTATTCAAAAAGATTAAAATACAGAGAAAGGGAATTATTGGATTATATAGCGTATGTATACTCCATGCTATTAAACCTTTAACAATTTGTTGGATGATATACTTCAAAATCATGGTCTTACCCATGAAGAGTCGCTTAAGAATAACAACATTAAACTTGCTTTCGTCCTCCTCACCAAGAATGGGTATGGCTTGACAAGGAGTTTCAAGTAAACATGGTAAAATAGGTATTGAGGATTCCTTAGTTTTCATAATTGATATTTTCTTCTATTTTCCTTTTCATATAATTTAAGACTCCTTTTCTTTCCATATATTTTAAGACTTCTTTTTTACATACACAAGGAAAAAAAAATCTACCATATAATCAATATTCGATATTATATTTATGATAGTATAATAGCAGAAGAAATTAGTGAAAAGACAATTTTATCTATTGCGGAATCTTTTAATGAAGGGCAAAAAATACAAATCACTTTTACAAGGGTCTTCACACTTTTAATATATTATAGATATAGATTATAAATTATAGATATAAATTATCGATATAGATTATAGATTATAGATATAGATATAGATATGGAGTCCTAAATAAAAAATAATTAATATATAATATTAGTTGGATTTCTACCTTGTTTAGTTTGCTAAAAATATTACTTGCAGTTTTTAATTTTTCTCAAAAATAAGGAAAGTTTTATTATTTTGCCAAAATTAGGACCCTACTACAATTTAGTTTGCTTAAATTAAAGTGAATTTTTTTATTTGTTAAGACAACTATTTTAACTTTCCAAAAAAAATTCATTATTAGTGTTTACATATAATTATAATTAGAGAAAATAGTAAAAAGATGAATTTGTCCATTACAGAGTCTTTTAATGAAGAACAAAAATTTCAAACAGTATTTTTAAAGTCTTTCACACTTTTAATATAGTACAGATATAGATTTCAACTGTTTGTTTTGTTTTTTTGGTTTGGTTTGGTATTGATGGACCATTGATGTTGTTTGATTCTATTTTAGTCGATTCGCTCGGTCAAGTGACGCATCGACAGCCAGTCGCACCTCCCAAAATTTAGAACATAACATGATGCCCTTAATAATTTTTGACTAAAGGAATATAATGACATTTTCTTTTAAAAAAATTAAAATATCTAAATCGGCAGTTTATTCAAATCCAGAAGCTTTGCGTAAAGTATATATGGCTTAGGGGCTGAGCTATTTCCAACTCCCTAATATTTCCCTCAAGAAGGAAAAAGGTATCGTTTCCACCCCAAACTATACCCGAAAAGTCTAAGTCACACCTAAACTATACTAGTGACCTATTACATACCTTAACTATAAAAAAGTGATACTTTTTACACCCTGTCAGGCATTACACCACTTGCATGTGATGTGGTGTTTTACACGCGCTGCCACATCAGCGTCACGTTAGCATCATCCAAAAAAATAATAAATATATTATTTTCATAAATTTTTCTTTTCTCTTTTAAATTTAATTTTTTTCTTCTTCTTCACTGCCCAAATCCTCCATGAGGTCATTTTTTTTTCTTCAATGTCCAAATTCTTCAATGCCCAGTCTCTGTTGGTACAAGACATTCTCTGCAACCAAAGCAGATTCCAAATTGGTGAAGTGGCTATCATCTAGAAATTCTTCCAAACCAAGGAACTTCAAGCGCAACTTTTAATAGTGTTCTTCATCACCTACAATTTTTTTTATACTTTTGTTCTCTTTAGCGAACATCAAAGTCTCATTGTTGTGTCATATTTGAATTGGAAGATGAATGAATTGGAAGGTGAAATTCAAAGAGAGAAGCAAAAAGTTGAAAATCAAAATACAACCAGTGGGATTAAGAAGACATTGAAAATTAAAATTCTCACAATGGCATAATTTATTATTCAATAGATAATTTTAGAAATCAATTGTACAAAATTCAGTGGGATTAAGATGGCATTTTCGTCAAGTGTTTGATGAAGTGTGACAAAAAATTTTAAAATTTTCTCGTTTAGATAGAAAATTCAATTTGATTTTGTTCATGATAAAATTGATATTGATTCGATGAAAGTGGAGGATGGGGTGTGAAGAAATTGCTTATTTGGGGTTGGGGGTGATAAAGAAGATTCGTTGGTTGGGGTGGGGTTGGATTTTTGGGTGGGGGTGATGAAAGAGAAGATGTTTCGATGAAGGTGGAGGATTGGGTGTAAAGAAATTATTTATTTGGAGGTGGGGGTGATGAAGAAGATTTGTTGGTTGGGGTGGAGTTTGATTTTTGGGGTGGGGGGTGATGAAGAAGATGATGTTTGGGGGGGGGGGGGGGGGGGGGGGTAGTGTGATGAAGAAGAAGATGTTTGGGGGTGGGGGAGGGAAGTTTTTGATTTTTTACTATTTTTTTCATTATTTTTTTTATGTAGACGTGTCATATTTTATTTAATTAATTATATTTTTTCCACGTCAGATCTAGGGAGTAAAAAATATCACTTTTTTATAGTTTAGGTGTGTAAAAGGTCACCAGTATAGTTTAGGTGTGTCTTCGACATTTTGGGTATAGTTTAGGGTGGAAACGATGTCTTTTCCCCCCTCAAGAATAGGATAGACATGATGGCATATTCAATTTCCTAAATTTTACTAATTTATCGACACATGTATTACATGTATATGCCGATTCATATAAAAATATTTTATAAGATAACATTGATATTATTGAAATAAATTTTTCGCAAATGAGTTTAACAGAACAAGTGAACATATAATTGCAAGTGAATTTTGAACATATAATTGCAAGTGAATTCTCTTCGGTACCGTTCTTTATAGCTCCATAACATGACTTCAAGACATAAGCAAAACTTAATAAAAACACCTGACTGAAAATTGAATTTATACTTAAATGATAATTATTTTATAGGAAAAGGGTCAAATATACCCTACAATTTTGTAATTTTGAGCTGATATAGTCCTCCTCACGAATACCCCAATCACTAAACAAAAGACCTAAATATACCTTGCTACAGAGTGCATGCAAACTTGATTCTCATTTCCGATCTAGTAATTCTGATGGAAAATTCATGAGAATATTGATGGAACACATTCCTTGAGAGTCTTGCCTCTCTATTATGGTTGTTCTAGGTTAGAAATAACACTAGGTCATTTTTGAAAGAGTAAACCTCTTTTTAGGATAAGTACCAAAGAAAATAGATTTTCGTGTACCCACTGACTCGTTATAGTTGTGATGGTCAGGCCACCACTACAGCAAGCTCGCTGTAGAAGCCAAGGGACTGTTGTAGTGTCCCTCGGACAGTCTAAGCTTTGCTATTTAATTCTTTATCCTAAATGATCGTTAAATGAAATAAATGGTTATCTCGACTTAAATTTTTATCAATGTAAAATTTTAAATTTTTTGTATTCCTATAACGCATATTTCAATAATGACAAAATGAGTCGGAACACTTTATCAAAAAATTTCAAAAAAAATAAATAAGTGAAGGAAAAGAGAACGCATATACTTTCATCTATTTTGCTTCAAAAGACTTTGATCTACATGCACCAACTATTTGATATCAGTCGTCTTTTTCAAGTTGGTATGTTTCTTTCTCTTCCTTTCTTGTTATGTTTTCATTTGATTTCCGCAATAGTCAATTAGGTAAAATCTTCAAATTTCAAGAAATCTTTGTTAGCTCCTTCCCCTCATCCCACTCCACCATCCACCTGCCCACGCTTTCAATTGGAGATTGTTGAATTTGGGTTTGAAATTTCTGATGGCACATATCCAAAACTTTTGGGTGTGTAGGTATGAGAAATTCTTTAATAATTTCAACAACAGTGAGGAACAAAGGATCAAAATAGTTGCAACATGAATTTTTGAATGTTCAGCCATTATTAAAGTTCAAAGCTTCAAAATTTGAAATTTGAATTTATGAAATAAGCTCTTTTCGAGTGGATATGATTACAATTTTGGTTATGAATTAAGGAGATCGAATCCAAAATTTTGGATGATTTGGTGCAATTTTGAGGTATTTTTGTGATGAATTTGATGCTTGAATTCGAAAACAAAATGCAGTTTATTTTTTGTATAACAATGTATAAATTTGTATATAATTATATACAATAATAGTCTTTGTATTTTAGTAATTTTCTTATTTCTTTTCATTTTATATACACTTGTACTAGGTATATATATTGTCTAAACATTATATATATATATATATATATATATATATATATATATATGACTTTATATAATTATGTATATTATTATTATATAATTGTATATACACAATAATATAAATCATTATACAATACTATTTAAATTTATTAAAAGTGCATAAATTTATATATTGGGAGTGTAAACAATCTTACGCAATAAGATAGATTGAACTGTTACTTTTTTAGACTAACGCTAAAAGAAAGAGAGAGAAAAAATTAAAGTAAAGAACCTTTTTCAACGAATTGCCACCGAAATAGGAAGTTTGTCGGAGCTCATTCAATTAGATGTTGTAACCAGTGGGCTTCCCGATGAAATTCCATCAGAGATATAAAAGCTTCAAAATTTTGTTATGTTGCTTTTGTAAGTAAATGCTCTTTCTAAGTCAGTAACACTAGAGTTGGGGAAGTAAAGAGCTTGAAATCAGCGAAGTAGCAGTTGAGTGTTAAATAAGGTAGCATAGTTCTCTAAATAATAGAAAAATGTTAGTTTTCACTGATAGGTCAAATTATCTTAGGGCTATAAAATTGAAATTTAAGTTTTAGACTACTTTTTTGCAAGGCGAAACACATCGATGGTCCCTTAAGTTGACACCAACTCTTTTTTAGACACCTTAAGTAGACCTTATGTCACGATCCAATTGCATATGGGTGGCACCTACTCTATTCTTCAGTGGGATAACTAATACCCCCGGAAGCATTAACCAACACTTGGAGAAAGTGAAGAAAACTATCTTATTAATAGTTTAAGGATCATTCGGTCTAACAACTTAAGAAAATACAAAAATAAGTATTAAACCAAAATCACCCCTAGAATCTGAAAGACATTGGACCAAAATATGCTAAGAATGTCAAGAAGGGGATGCAACCCCAAAATCTTAAGAAAAGTGCATATGTCTAAACAAAGGACAACACCATAAAAGAAAGATTCCATGATAGCCCGAATAAGTTGCTCCCTTGAAATCTGGATCACACTCTAGAGTCCCAAGTGAGTTCATTCAGGAGCTATTGGAATATGTGTTGCAATCAACAAAAGTAAGAGCAAGTGTAGTATCAACACACAAGAACAATAGTGTACTAGTAAGGTCATTTGGCAAACCCAAGATGAGAATCTGAACACTTAACTAAAATGTAGTACAAAAAGATAATCCATGCTCATTCTAACTACACCAAATACAACAAGTATCAAATAAGTAGTTTAGGACAACAACTCAAGGTATTTAAGATTGTCACGACCCGATTTACGAGTCATGATGGCACCTAATATCCAACCAGTAGGTAAGCCAAATCATAACTTAGAGTTATACACAATGGGTTAACTTGGTAGAAAATTCTCAACATAAGCGAAATTTAACAACACAACTATAAATAAGCAAACATTATAGATAGATGAAAATAGTCAATCCAAAGATACCATCTCATGACCTGGTAGAGCTAGTACAAGAGTATCTAAACATAATACAACTTGGAAGACTCTGTATATAGTCAATACATTTGTCTTGATACAAAAAACTGGATCATAAAGATAGAAAAAAATAGGTAACTCCGACTCCAAGAGCTCACCCTATCTCCGAATGATCAACTCTGCACGAATAACAGTTAACGGCGACAACTAGTACTCAGATCTACACCAAAAAGATGCAGAAGTGTAATATGAGTACCAAAACAACGGGTACTCAATAAGTATCATCGGCCGACTGAACTAAATCATGATATAAGAATGACAAAATATAAGATAACATAACTAAGTCAAGATACAAAATCGAACCTGAATTATCTCCATCATCACTGTGCATAAGTAATGCATAAACCAAAATAATAATATAACATAAAGCATCAACACATGCCAACATTGCCATGCAATATAAGTAATTAAATTGGATTAATAACACATCACAAGGCATCACACAAGCAATCACAAATGATATAATTAGCTCCCATACGCCAATTGGTGCAGAAAAGTAAATAACTCATCACAGATTCCCATACGCCTGGAGAGTACACTCAAGATAGAATAATTCAATCAACCGACATTATAACTGACCATCATCATTATTTAACCATCATTCCACAATCTCACAAACATTCGTCATTAAGCCATCACTTGACAAACCACCTTCCTTAAACAACTAACCATTATTTTTTCACTAGTCACCATTTGTCAATTAAGCATCATTTATTCACTAGTCATCCCTTATCAATTATTCATCACCGTATCATTTCATTATGTCATAGTGTATACCCGAACTCAAACCAGTAATATTTATATAGTCAAAATTTGAAATTGAACCGATCATAATATAATCAAGACTCGAGATTGAATCGATCATAATATAATCAATACCCAAAATTTAATTTGTCATAATATAATCAAGACTCAGAATTAAACAAATCATAATATAATCAAGACTCGAAATTGAACCAGTCATAATATAGTGAAGACTCAAAATTGAATCGGTCATAATATAATCAATACCCAAAATTGAACCAGTCATAACATGATCAAGACTAGAAATTGAACCGGTCATAATATAATCAAGACTCAGAATTGAGCCGGTCATATTATAATGAAGACTCAAAATTTAGCTGATCGTAATATAATTAAGACTCGGAATTGTACCAATCATAATATAATCAAGACTCTAAATTGAACCGGTCATAATATATTCAATACCCAAAATTGAACCGGTCATAATATAGTCATCAATAACATAAATAATAGCATAATAAATAGAATTCAATCCTCTCATTAACCAACATGTCGATCAAGTATCAAGATTTCTCAATATTACCTTAACACATATTTTCAAGAGTCTAAATAGTGTAAACGTTCATCAAAGCTATCATTTCTCTTAGCCTAAAGTGGGTTAAGAGTCCACTTTTAATCCTCGAGTCTCATTTTATGCAAAATTCTACCCGAACAAGGCTTAACGTATCTAAATCCACTTTTAGATGTTAAGCAAGCCTTAATTAGCCCTAAGATAGGGAATTTACCTAAAATATGAGCAACTAGGTTAATTATGCCTAATTTAAGTAATCTAAGGCCTTCTCATGCTAAACATGAGAAGTGAAGTCCAATTCACCTAAGGCATAAGGGAACAAGCTAAGTGTTTCAGGCTTACGATATCAATATAGCTTAAACGGCTCAACTAACCTTAGTCGAGAATTTCAACAATCCAACACCTAAAACCCCTCCCAAATCCAACACAATATCATAGTAATAGTATAGAGTAACTCAATCCAACAAGGGATAAAACCTAGCCTACCTCGATACCGAAGAAAGCTTAACGAACCGCTAAAACATCATTTTCCCTTCCAAGAAAACTCCTTAAGATTCCAAGCTATCAAAAACACATTCTAATCATCAATATAAGAATAATGATACCCATATTGAATCATTGTGCTTTGGGTCCAAAAATTATGTCAAAACCCCCATATAGGTCCCACTTACGAAAATCGCATTACCAAGACCAACGCAACACCCATACATGCTCGAGTAATCATAACCCTAAAAAATGGGTAAAAACTAAGCATTGGGGCTAAAATCAAGCCCACTATAAATCGAGATTTTAAGCAATAAATCAAGAAATTTTATGAAGAAAAGGGTAAAATCTTATCTCAAATCGGTAGATAATCGTAAAAACGAATATTAATCAAGCTTCCCAAGAACCCATAAACTTTAATATTAAGCTATCACACTATGTCAAGGTTTAGATCTCAAGTGGAAGGATGAAAAATGCCTAAAATTATAGAAAAAGGGTTATTATATACTCAGTACAGGTCCTTGAGAGTCGCTGTCGCAACCTCGAGATTGGCTATCGCGGCACCTCCCGGCTGCCACTCGAGTTGTCATCGCGATACCACTTAGAGATCATAGTATCTCCTCTACTTGAGGAGTTACAATCGCGGTCCAAAGATCCTCTATCGTGGTACACCAGCTGACAGTAATGGACTTGGAATTTCCAAGTCCCACCAAGCCTTCGGTATTCATCCATTATCCCGTATTCATAAATGAACTATGTAACCACACCAAATTTGATGTTTCGGATGCAATAAAGTAATGGTATTTACCATGTGAGGTCGTTTTGATCAAATATGGGTCACACACCAAAATTTTTAATTTCTCTAACTTTCGACCAATAGGTTAAAATATGCTCGGGTGCCTCGAGACCCGAACTAAAAGTCTACCTAGTCTAAAATTAATATTCTGAAGTTGCTGGTACAGTCAGAGTTTACATACAAGATCATTTACCTAAATTTTTTGGCCGATGGCTATTGGAACCAGTGAAGACTTCAAAATAGGGAATTGACTCTAAATATCAAAAGAACTGCCCGATAACCAAACTGTTAGTTCTAGCAAGTCATAAATGACTTGGGCCAGCTACGAAAAGGCTCTAACAATGAAAATAAGTGGAAATATGGGAAATGACCTGAAGTGTCAGTACAAAGATTAAGTCAAGTTCAATCAAGTCAAGTCAAAACAACTTAATACAATTTTAAGAAATTACCAAACATATAATGCATTTCCCCGGTTCACTCATGGAATCGTCAAACTAACTGAAACCTCGTACATACACATTATGGATATAATAACCACCCTTTAGTCGTGACTTGCAAGGTACAAACTCCATCCATGTACGAAAACCCTAGACACAAGTGTTTTCCAACCTTATTCCACATTTAACAATAAGGTAGGTCAAAATTTTACTACAAGATAAATTCATAGAATTGACCACACCAAACAACATGTACTAACAAGTCATACTAAGAATTAGTTAACATGCACATATAGTACAAATTGGATTAAACTACAATACTATCACCTACCTTGAACCAAGCTTGCACAACTCCACTAAGCTGGAGTATTGCCTTTCCATGCAATTTTTGTTTGATCTCGATCTAGAAATATATACAAATACATAATTAATAAAATGACCTACAATGTTGGGGATTATAACTCACACCCAAATCCTAAGGCTAAGTTCATATTCACCCCTTCCCCGTTCTAGGTCTTTTCTAACTTAATTCACCTAGAACTACTAATTTCATGGATAATTTAGTGAATTAGTGATATGCAAGAAAAATTTAACAATCATTAACCAAACCTCATTGATTATATACCTAAATTACTCTCGTTCACTAGAAAACCAGTTAAAATCAGCCCTTAACTATCTCTGGACTATGTAAATTAGTAATTTTAAGGCCAGATTATCAATTTACTATTAATAAAGATGAAATCCTTACCTTAATGAAGCAAAACAATAGTTAGCTGATGATTTTCTCCCAAATCATATCTCCCTTACCCCCAAAATATTCTAAAAAATAAACTACTTGGGGAGGGGGGGTTAAAATAAAACAAGCGACACATGTTGTTATAGCGGTCGTTGACCGTATTGACTGGGTACTATAGTGGGACTTTCTCCATTTTAGGCATGTCTCAATAGAGACATAAACGTTACTATAGTGACATAATCAATGCAAAATGCCTGGTTTATCCCAAAACTCCCCTTTTCCACAATACACCTTAATTTCAAGGCAACCCAAACAATACCCTTTACGCTAAGATCAATTTTGAGAGTCCTACTTACCCAAATTCAATTTCATAAAATCCTACGGATTCATTATCCTCTTATACAACTAGAAATCAAGTCAAACACTATCATACTTACCTAATTCATTCTCGGATTATCCTAGACCACACCTCGATCATATTTCATTCGAAACTAGCCTAGCCTAAATTTATCACTTCAAATCCAGAAAGAATTTTAGCATAAAATTTTACATGAGAGACTTATATGTAACATTAGGAAGGGTTGTTAAAACATATACCAATTTACCCATCATTCATCCCCAAATAATCGAATAAGAAAAATAGGCTAAAATATGGAAAGAAGAGAGTACATGAATCCTCAAACAATTAAGGGTACTTGTCCCGCATGTCCTTTTTAATTTTTCAAGTGGATTCTTCAATTGTACGATGCTTCTATCATATCTTAACTGAATGAATTTTCTTCATCCTCAATTTTTGAACATCTCGATCTTGAATCATCATCGTTTCCTCTTCATAAGCCATATCCTTATCTAACAAAACTGAGTCCCATTTAATGATATAATAAACATCCCCATGATAGCTTTTAATCATGGAGACATGGAATACTAGATGGACTCCTAAAATTTGTTGCGTCCAAGTACACACTCAAATGTAAGTGGTCACCCAAGTAGTAAAGTGGTTGTTTTGAGCTGAATATCGATCCCTCATGGACTTAGTAATTAACAACTAGCCAATTCAAGTGTTACTAATGAGGTTAAATAAGTGCGAGTGCAATCCATTAAGAAGTTCCATATTTTTTATTATGAACTAAATATAAAAATAACAACAATAAGAACTTTGGATTGTAAACAATAGAATGAGAGCTTCCAGGGTTGAGGCATTTACTTCATATTCATACATAACTATGATTTCTAGCCAGTGTTGGTGTTCATCATGTTATTATTGATCTATGGGGATGATGTTATAACTAGGGAATGTTAATCCTCTAATTCATATACCCAAAGTAATCTCACAACTATATCATTGAGCGGGGATGTGAGTCTTTAACTTGGACGTATTAAACTATCTTCTCATTTCATTAACCGAGTGGGGCATTTAAGTATAACTCTATCCTAAACTAAAATCATGCTTTAACTATTAGATTCTAATGATTAAAGATATGATTTTTCTTACGTTCTTCATTCCATACCTCAACTCCTATGGTCAATTCGTTTTAGGTTTATAATTTATCCTAAATTTCATGACACTTTAGAATAGTTAAATAAGAACATAAGAACAATCACGTACTTGATAAACATGTAAACCAACAATCAAACCATAATTACACAATCATGTTTGTAACCTCAACCAAAGAATGAGGGTGTTTATCCACTCATATCCTTACACAGAATCACCATAGATGATTTCATAAAGTAAACTACATGAATGTAGAGTTTAAGAACAAAGAACCCTAGTTTGATCCCCTTGCATTCTTGTCTCCTCTCCAATTTGTTTATTGATCCATAGGTGGTATGAAATTGTGACTAAGTGCTGATTTTACAGTGTTTTAGGTCGTCCTTGGGTATACTAACACGAAATATATCAATTGCCAATATCTCCCCTTAGGAGGCTTAAAATTAATTTTTGGACATCCCGGAGGCTACATCGCATCGCGAGGACTCAAACTCATGTTTGGGTTCGTGGATCACACCCAAAGCAAGGACAAGACAGTGAGGGATTGCAATAGGGGTCTCGAAGAACCCCCACACCTAGCCTAACTTGAGGTGTGCAGTGCAAGGAGTACTCTAAAGTGCCCGATTTCTCTCCATTTGGCTCTTATCTCGGCGTGCATTTGATCCTTGTTTTCCCACTTCTTAGGACTTGTTTATAGGCTTAAATTAGCTTCCAAAAAACCTCAAATGGTCCCATACAACATCAAATAACAAGCATTAGTTCATAAAACACAATAGAGTTTATCAAAGTACAGTAGAACCAAGCATAGCTCAAGCTAGCACAACTAGTTTCCTCGTCTAAACTCTATTTGTTCTTTTTGACTCTTAACGTTTTTCAATTGAACCTTAAAAACTCTAAACATGTTCTTAAACATATAACAACACAACTACCCCCTTACAAACTCATTAAGCATATTAAGAAGTCTTCAAAACTAAGTTAAATAGATAATGACACTTAGAAGTATAAATATGTCTAAAATCATCACCCACACTTAATGTCTTGTTCATCCTCGAAAAACTCTTTTACATAAAGCATCATAAAGTAAGACTCTAACATAACTACTACAACTAATACACCCAAGCTAGAACTACAACGACTACATGAAAATATTATGCATGTCTTGTTACAGTTGAAACTAATGAACACTACTTCAAAACACTCTAGACTCAAGAATTGACTCTACAAAGTTGGAAAACTCATGCATATTACTCAGTCAAAGAGATCATACAAGTTACCTAAATATCATCAAAGATGTGCCCTCACCACATGAGATTTACCTATATTCACTCATAGATATGGAATTCATCACAAGAATAGGTATAAGAATCAAATTGTACTTACTCTCACAAAGAATTCACATGCCACATAAGATGAATCATAGGCCTGCCTTTAGTGTAATATTCCACTAATATCATAACATCAAGGACTAAGATCTAATAGGACTTTACAGGTTGTAATTTATGCAAAGGTATGGGGAGGAATTATTCTGGATAATAATAATAACTATCTTCCCTAAGTGCTTTAATACATCACATTATACATTGGGATCCTTTCTAAACAACTTCACTACTTCTCTCTTTCCACTCTCTTTTGTTTTGCCCCATCTCTTTAAGCTAGTTCACATATATTTAGTAGGGAGTATTTTCTATCAACATATTATTCACTTTTGATCAATTTCTTCTCTGTTCATTACATCACTCCCAACCATAACACATAGACTTTTACACACACCAATAGCTACTATTTTCAGGCTTCACTTTTACCTTTTTCCTATTTATTTTTACACTCCTTAACCATATTAATTTTTAAATAAAGAGCTTAAGATCTTTGGATCAAATTAAATTCAAACAAAGAAATGGAATAGGTACATATGAGGCTACCAAATAATAGGCTAAAGTCAGTTGGGCTAACTAAGAGCATACACTAAGGGTAGATTAAAGGGGGTCTGAACATGGCTATCAAAGAAATGCCTAGATCATATCCTAACCGAACATTCTTTATTTCACTTTGACCACACACCAGGAAATTCTAGACATCAATGTGCAACAATAATTATATAGCAAAGCTCACACCACACATGGAACATGCTCTAATCTAGTTGGATCCCTATAGACTCCAAACAAATCTTTAGCAGAAATTCAGAATTAAGCTAACATTGCAAAGAGACATAAAAATGAGCATAGGTATCTCAAAAATAGTCATTCAACACAATCAATATGCTTTTACATTCAAATCCACTTGTATCATGTAACCACACATAGAACCTAGCAAGAACATCCCATTTATTCCTTATATAAGAATTATAAAATTTACTCTTAAAAATAAAAATAAAAAAATATTGGGTTCAAAGTGCACCCCCTCGAAAAAAACTTAAAAAACAAGGGGTAGGTGAAGGTTCCCCTACTAGGCTAACACCAACAACATAAACTAAAAACAAACTAAGAGAAAATCTTTTTGTATTTTTTTTCAAATTTAGTCAAAAACTAGAAAATAACTAAAATAAAAATCCTATAGCTGCACTTCACCCTAACCAATCAAAATATTTTCCACCCCACATTAAAAATCACACTTTGTCCCTAAAGTACAACTCAAAAGAAAGGATAGAAATACTCCTTGTGGCCTTTAGGCCTAGCTAGAATTATCTTTAATCATCAATGAGGTCCGATGGACCCCACACCCAATTTTTGCCATGATCCTTAGCTTAGATCTTTGGTACTGAGACTTTCCGTCAACTTGTGACTCAACCAAAAACAAAAACAATGGTGATACTAAGAAAAGAAAAATAAGAAAATAAAATGCCTACCTTAACTTGGGTTTCCTCCCAAGCAGCGTCTAATTTAGTGTCGCGGCACGACCCATATTACTACTCTTCATCCATAGATTTTTACTCTTACTCGAAGGCCATTTTTTCATTTTTTTTTGACCTCTTGATCACTTACTCTCAAGGTTTGCATCATTTTTAGTACTAGCCTTTTTAGGCTCCTTTTTTAACTTTTCAACCTCGAGCCTGATTGGTGACTTGAACAACTCTATGAGATAGTCCAAAGAGGTCAATAGAGGTTTGCACTCATCCACCCTATACTCATCCACTTTCATAGTCATAATCATGCAAAAATCCTTATAGTTTTGGGGGGTGGATTGAGTTTTTTGTATACCTTGAAGACCACTTCTTTATCATTCAACCTTATTGTGATGGTTCCCTCTCTAACATCAATTAATACTTCTCCCATCTCCAACAATGGACATCCCTATATGATTAATACCCTGCCATCTACATCATATCAAGTGCAATAAAATCAGCAAGAATAGTGAAATTACCAACCTTAATGAGGTCGTCTTCGGTGATTCCTTTAGGAACTACTCTTATTCTGTCCACCATTTAGAGTTCCACATAACTTGTCCTCGGCATTCCTAAATTAAGAGTATTAAACACAGATAGGGGCATCAAATTTTTGCTCACCCCCAAATCACTCAAAGCATGGATCACATCACTTTTACCAATTTGTGAGGGTGAAAATCATTGGATCCTTAAGATTTTTAGGCATCCTACTCATCACTAATTAACTACATTCCTCCATTAGTGTCAGCGTCTTAATGTCACCCAGCTTTGTCTTATTGGTAATCAGGTCTTTTAAGTACTTAGCGTACTTAGGCATACCTTACAAAACATCTAACAATGGAAGGTTAATATGAAGTTCTCTGAATGAGTCAAAGAATATCTTGAAACATGCATCCTCCTTAGCATTTTTGAACTTCTGATGGAATCATAGTGGTGGTCTCTCTTTTACAAGCCCAGTTTCCTTTATTGGGGGGGACTCAGACTTCCCTGAGTTTTAAGTATCTTTGGCTACAACTTACTTCCCCTCTGTCTTTTTTAGGACTAAATCTGCCTATAACTTCTGATTTTTCTTTAGAGGTCTGTCAATAAAGTCTCTACTACTCTCAAGGTGATTTTCATCACCTACTTTGGATTCTCTATATCACTAGTAAACCCTCTTGAGGGTTGGTATTTTGGACCTGATCTAACTGCCCCAAATGTATCTCTAGATTCTTTTGATCAAGTTGCTGGTTTTTAATCTCTGCAACTAGTTGTTCTTGGTTGGACAGGATCCTTTTCAAGGTCTCTTCAATATTACTGTCCTGCATGTTCTGCTGCTACTGAAACTGCTAAGTCTTAGCCTGATTATGTTCCCATGAGTAGGGCTAACTCTGCGACTTATGGTTATAGGCATTACCATGATTCAGATTACCCTTTTGTGTATTGCCCATAAATTTCACCAACTCCATATTCGATTCACATGAGTCTATAGAATGGCCAAATATACCACAAATCTCATACCAATATCGTGTCTACTGGACTGCAGTTACTTGGGCCTGAGGTTAGTTCACTCCCAACGTGCTGAACTGTGTCATCATTTGGTTTTGCAAGGATGATGATTGAGCGGAAAAAGCTATGACATTATCCACCTTAATCATCCCGATAGGCTTCTTTACTATACTTTTGGACATATTTCTCGGCCAGTCGAGATTATCTTACACAATTCGATTCAACAAGTATACAACTAATCGTAAGTTTTCTCCAAAGCTTGACTATCTGGAACTGAATCTAATAATTTTTTGTGGTATGGTGATTAAAATTTATAATCTACATAACCTTGCAGTTTTTTTAGATCGGACGAATTGAATGAGGAATTTCTTCACTAGATCATCCCATGTAGTGATGGAGTTTGAAGGTTCAGCCTTCAACCATTTCTTCGCTTCCCCTAAAAGTGAAAAGGGGAAAAGTTTAATCCTCACATAGTTTGTGGAGGCTCCAGTGGGAATAAAAATATTTTTGATATTTAAAAAGTTCTACAGATGGATCCTCATGTGACAGTCCTATAAATTGCCCACTACTGTGCAACAACTACACCATATTTTATTTGAGCTTAAATCTACCTTTAGGTTATGATATGCGGATCGCACTGGTAACATTGGTTGCAAGTGGGATTGCCACTTCTCATACTATCCTACAAGCTGGTAGTTCATCATCCATGGTTGTAGGATTAGTTTTTTCTCTTCGAACTTACGGTATATGATAGAGAAGGACTACTCCTCTTCTTAGTTGATGAAAGCATCACTCAGGTTCAGGATATAGGTCAACCAAATCCCTTTTCTTTGCCAACTTACTCAAGTTTTAGACTTGTACCTATAAATTCAAAAGCTAAGATTAAGTTGTTAGCACTTATGAAACAAAATAGCAACACTAAAATTAAGTCAGTTGCCAAATTTCAAGTCCCTGTCAATGGCACCAAGAACTTGTTGCGTCCAACTACACACGCAAGTGTACATGATCTCCCAAGTAGTAACATGACCCTTCAAGCCGGATATCGATCTCTCGAGTACTTGATGATTAACAATTATCCAATTCAAGAGTTACGAACGAGGTTAAATTAGTACGAGTATAACTAATTCAAAAGATATATTTGTTGATTATAAATTGAACACAAAAATAAAAATAATATGAACTTTTGATTGTAAGCAATATAGGGAGAGCTTCCAAGGTTGAGGCATTTACTTCACATTTATGCATAACTATGGTTTCTAGCCGGTGTTGGTGTTTATCATTTTTATTGAAATATGGGGATGATGTTATAACTTGGGAGTGGTCATCCTTTAAGTCATCTACCCAAATTAATCTCACAACTGCATTGTTGAGCGGGGATGTGACTCTTTAACTTGGATGCATTAAACTATCCTAAACACAAATCATGCTTTAGCAATTAGATTCTAATGATTAAAGATATTATCAACACTCTTTATATTCCTCATTATGTCCCTCAACTCCTATGGTCAATTCTTTTTAGGATTATAGTTTATCCTAAAGTTCATGACACTTTAGAATAGTAAAACAAGAACATAAGAACAATCAAGTACTTGATAAAAGTAAACACCCAATCAAACCATAATTACACAATTATATTTGTAGAATTAACCCTATAATGAAGGGTTTTAGCCACTAATAATCTTACAAATAATAACCATACATGAGTTCGTAAAGTAAAACTACAAGAAAGTAAAGTTTAAGAACTAAAAAACCCAGTTTGAGCCCCTTGCTTACTTGTCTCCTCTCTGATTAGTGTATTGATCCAAAAGTGGATAAAAATTATGACTACGCACTTTTGTTGTAGTGTTTTAGGTCGTCAGTTGGTAGACCAACACGAAATAGACCAATTGACATCATTACCCCTCACTTAGGAGGCTTAAAATAAACCTTTTGACGTCTCAGAGGTTGTCTCGTGTCGCAAGGCTCAAACTCATATTTGGGGTCATAGAGGGACACCCAACGCGAGGCCAAGATAGTGAGGGGTAGAGATAGGGTTTGTTTCACACCCCTACCCCTAACCCCACCCCTAGGCCTTCCTTGAGATATGCGATGCAAGGGGTACTCCAAAGTGCCCAATTTTGCTTCATTTGGCTCCTATCTCGGCGTGCATTTGATCCTTGTTTTCCCACTTCTTAGGACTTGTTTGTATGCTTCGATTAGATTCTAAAAAATAAAAACCTAGTGTTCCTCTACAATATAAAATAACAAGCATTAGTTAATACAACACAATAGAGTTCATCAAAGTATACTAGAACCAAGCATAGCTTAAGCTAGCACAACTAGTTTCCTTGTCTAAACTCTATTTGATCTTTTTGACTTTTAACTTGTTTCAATTAAACCTTAAACACTCTAAACATGCTCTTTAACATATAAATATACAATTATACCCTTAATAACTCATTAAGCTCATTAAGAAGTGCTCAAAACTAAGCTAAACATGCATAGATAATGACACTTAGGAGTATAAATACGCCTATGATCATTACCCCACACTTAAACCTTGTTTGTCCTCGAACAACCCTTTTTCACCAAGCTTCATCAAGAAAGACTCTAAAATAACTACTATAACTAATACACTCATGATATAACCACAACGACTACATGAATAGCAAGTTCCACATTAAGCAAGCATTGTTACAAGTGATACTCATTAACACTACTTCAAAACACTCTAGCCTCAAGAATTGACTCTACACTCTAACCTCAAGAATTGACTATACAAAGTTTGAAAACTCATGCATATTACCCATTCAAAGAGATCATACAAGTCACCTAAATACCATTAAATATGCACTCTCACCATAAAAGAGTTACCCATATTCACTCACAAATATGCAATTCATCAAGAACGGGTATAAGAATCAAATTTCACTCACTCACACAAAGAATTCATATGCCACATAAGATGAACCATAGGCCTTCACTTAATATAGTACTCCACTAATATCAGAACATCAAGGATTAATATCAAATATGACTTTACTAGGTGTAATGTAGCCTAAGGGTTGAGTAGATACTATTTAGGCCAGTAATAGTGATTATCTTCCCTAAGCGCAAATACATCATATTATACATTCGGATCCTTTATAAACAACCAAACTTTCACCACTTCTCTCTTCTGACTATCTTTTTTTACCTCATCTCTTTAATCTAGTTCACATATATTCAGTAGAGAGTATTTTTTATCAATACATGATTCATTTTTGATCAATTTTTTTCTATATTCATTATATCACTCCAAACAACAACACATAGACTTTTACATACACCAATAGCTTCTATTTTGGGGCTTCACTTTCACCTTTTTCTTCTTAAATTTTACACTCTTTAACCATATTAATTTTTAACTAAATCACTTAGGAGCTTCGGATCAAATCCAGATTAATCAAAGAAAGGAAACAAGCTACATACGAGGCTGCCAAAGAATAGGATAAAGGTTCAACGGGGCTAACTAAGATCATACACTAAGGGTAGACAAAAAGGGATATAATCATGGCTATCAAAGAAATGCCTATATCATCTCCAAAACCTAAAATTCTTTATTTTGCTTTGCATATATACCAGGCAAGTTCTAGACATTCATATGCAACAAGAAAATACAAGAAAGCTCACATCACACATGGCATATGATCAAATCAAGTAGGATCCCTATAGAATCCAAAACATGCACTAGCACAAATTTAAAATTAAGCTAACATCACACAAAAGTCATAAAAATGAGCCTAGGTATCTCAAAAATAGTCATCCAACATAATCAACATGCTTTTTATACTCAATCCACTTGCATCATATAATCTATAATAGAACTTAGCAAGAAAATCTCACTTATTCATCACATAATAATTTTAAAATTTACTCCTAAAAATGAAAAAGGAATACTGGGTTCAAAGGATATCCCTTCGAAAAAGAACCAAAAAGAAAAGCCAGGGGGTGGGTGAAGTGTGCTCCTAATAGACCAACACCAACAACAAAAACTAAAAACAAATAAAGCGAAAATCTTTTCCTAATTTTTTTTCAAATTTAGTCCAAAACTAGAAATTAACTAAAATAAAAATCCTATAGCAATATTTCACCCTATCCAATCGGATGATTTCCCATGCCACACTTAAAATCAAACTTTGTCCCCAAAGTATAACTCAAAGCAAGGATAGAAATACTCCCTGACACCTCTAGACCTAGCTAGTAGCACCTTTAATCATCAATGAGGTCTGATGGAACCCACACCAAGTTTTTTCCATGCTCCTTAGCTTAGATCGCTTGTACTCAGACTTTTCATCAATATTTGACTCAACCAAAAACAAAAACAATGGTGACACTAAAAAAAATGAGAAAATAAATACCTACCTTAACTTGGGTTGCCTCCCAAGCAATGCTTGATTTAGTGTTGTGGCACAACCCACGTCAATACTCTTCATCCATAAATTTTCCTCTTACTCAAAATCTATCTTCTCACTCTTTTTTACCTCTTGAGAACTTACTCTCAAGGTCAGCATCATTTTTATCACTAACCTTTTCAAGCTTCTCTTTTAACTTTTTAATCTCGAGCTTAATTGGTGACTTGGGCAACTCTAAGAGATAGTATGAAGAGATTAATGGAGGTTTGCACTCCTTAACCCCACATTCATCCACTATTATAGTTGTGATTATACACAAATCCTTATAGTGGGAGGGTGGATGTCATGACCCAAACTAGGGCTTAGCCGTGATGGGTATCTCAAGTCCCATATGGATCGGAGATTACCCCCTGCACCTAACTAAACCAAACACACCACACCCAAGGTAGACTGAATTTGAACATATAATAAAATAGCGTACAATAGTCTAAGAAAATTTTAAATCCATGTCCATAACCAACCACTGGCAGTCAGCTAAACGACCAATCAACGCTGCCAAATAGCCATAGTAGTCCAAACAAAGCCTTCTAAACTATGATCCAAAATTAAATTTCAATAAAGTGTCGAGACATGCCCTCAACAATAGCCAAAAACTAAATCCAAAGTGATAGTCAAAATGTAAAGGAAACCATAATCATGAAATGGGGTCTTCCAAAGTATGAAAACTCACCACTTTAATCTGACTCGCTAGCTGATCTCGAATCCAAGTTACTGAGTAGGAAGAGTAGAAGTATAACCAATTCCTACATCGCGTGGTGTTATACAGCATCCGAAGATGGTTAGCAGGGTGAACACTAGCATGTAACTCGGGGCTAAGGATAACATAACGATTTGATCAATAGTTTAAAATCATTCAAAAATCAATGCAAATAATCAAATGCATAAACAATAATATATATCACATGTCGGGATGGGGGAAAAGGCTTAACATGTGTTTCAAAAATTTAGTCTGGGTTGTGTAGCTCAACTGTCACATAATAGTACCCATGGGCTATATGGGTCGCAGCTCTCACCCCCTGGTCGGGCCCCAGTATATGTAGTTGCATGAACCGGAGAATAATCTTATATATATGTACATGTAGGACTCAAACCTCCCAACATATACCAAGGTAACTTAAGCACCTGATCATATGATAACATAAAGGAGACTCGAACCTCCTTAATCATGAAATAAAAATAAAGGAGACTCAAACCTCCCTGATCACTTTGATCCCCGCATCGGTAAATGTGGTTTTCAGTATCGATCACTCAAACCTCCACTTTTACGACTCATCTACGCAACCTGTATTAGAGCCCAATTAAAATAAGTATCACACATTCCCATTCATTTAATAAAATTCCACATTAATGCATACATTGTTGGTATCATCATACAAACTACACTTGTAAGGTAACAACAACATACCAAAACAGTTCCAATTAACTTGGAGAAAACAACTCCTTTTGTTCATTAATACATGGAGGGGATCACTGACTCTCTTTGTTTGTTAAATCATACCATTGTATTTCAAATACCTCTTTATATCATGCATTAGTTCAAGACTAGTTCAATTTTACAAATTTCTACAGTTCTCATAATTACAACCAATTTCATAATATGGAGTTAGGGTCATAACAACTTCGAAAGTCACAAGTTTGGGAAAATTATAATTACCTAGTTCTTTCACCATACCCATGCACTCATGAGTTCAAAACCATATTTATAACATGGAAATATTACATAAACCATGAGAAATATTGTTCAATTCATAAAGATTCAAACACCCAACCCTTATTTCAAAACCATCACAACAATCTCATAAACAATACTTTAAATCATATGCTTTTACAAAATTAACAATGAGGAAAGAGTAACATGCCTGTAATAGTAAGATGTACGGAGAGAAATCACCCTTAAGAGCCCTAATTGATCAACCTCTTACAAACCCTAAGTGTTCTTGACCTTGAGAATTTTGGAGTATTTGAGATGTTACTTAGATTATTTTTGAGTAATAATTACACCCTAAAAAGGTTATAAGACTCGAGTTTTAAGTTGGGTAAAAGGGGAAATGACTAGAATGACCTCAACTTAAAAGCTGAAAAAGTGTCGCCTTTGACTACGAGTCAACCCTTTAACTCGTAACCACTCCTTACGACTCATCACCATGAGTCGTAACCAAAGAAGTACCACAAAGTCACCCTGCACTGTTATACTTACGACTTAATGGCACTACTCAATAGTCGTAGTCAACATAAAACCCAATTTGGGATGTACACTAGACACCCTACGATTACACCTAATGACTTGTAACATATCCTTACGGCTATTAGTGAACAACTCATACTCAGAGCAGAATCAAGCCACAAACTTATTGGTTTGGTTATGACTCATTCCAATGACTTGTCAGGACACCCTATGACTCATAGGGTCCAGTCGTAACCAGGGAAGTGATCTCAAAGCTCAAGAGATTTTCAAGGGCTAAAATCTGGGGTGATTTAGTGGATTGAGTGTTTTGTAAACCTTGAGGACCAGTTCTTCATCACTCAACCTAATTGTGAGGGTGCCCTCTCTAACATTAATCAATATTCCTCTTATTTTATCCAAGTATGATCGGTACCCTATTATTTGCATCATAATCAAGAACAATAAAATCAGTAAATAATGAACTTACCAATATTAATGAAGATGTCTTAGATTATTCCTTTAGGCACTACTCTTGTTTTATCTTCCATTTTGAGCACCACAGAACTTGGCCTCGACTTTCCTAAACCAAGAGTATTAAACATAGATATAGGAATCAAATTAATGCTCTCTCTCAAATTACTCAAACCATGGATCACATTATTTTCATTAATCTATATGGGGAGGGTGAAAATACTTGGGTCCTTATGCTTTTCAGCATCTTACTCATCACCATTGAACAATATTTCTCCATTAGAGCCACCATCTTGATGGCACCCAGCTTCTTCCTATTAGTCACCACGTCCTTCAAGTACTTATCATAGTTAGGCAACCATGCATAATATCTAAAATTGGGAGGTTAATGAGAAGTTCTATGAACGTGTCAAAGAACTTCTTAAAATGTATAACCTCTTTAGACTTTTTGAACTTCTGAGGGAATGGTGGTGGTGGTCTCTCTTGTACATGGTCAACTGCCTTTATATTTAGGTACTTAGATTTCCCCAAATTTTTAGCATCTTTGGTTGCAACTTTCTTCTCCACTGCCTTCTTTGGATCTAACTCTACTTGTACCTCCTGATTTTTCTTTGGAGGTCTCTCAATCAAGTCTCTACCACTTTTCAAGGTGATTTCCATTACCTATTTCAAATTTTTTATGTCACTTGGTAAACCCCCTTGAGGTATGGTATTTTGGACCTTATCTAACTGCCCCAACTATGTCTCTAGGTTATTTTGAGCAGGTCACTTATTTTTTTTATTGTTTGGCCAATATTTTTTCAAGGTCTTTTTAATATTACTTGCATACATGTTTTACTGTTGTTGAAACTGTTGAGTCTTAGTCTGATTACTACCTCATGAGTAGTTGGGCTGACTCTGCAACTTATGGTTGTAGGCATTACCATAATTCAATTACCCTCTTGTGCATTTCCTACAGAGTTTACCAACTATGGATTCGCTCCACACGAGTATACAGAGTGGCCACATATTCCATAAATCTAACACCTAGATGGGTTTGTTGGACTACATTTACTTTGTCCTGAGATTGGTTCACTTCCAACTTGTTGAACTGTGTCATTATTTGGTTTTGCAAGGCTGAGAAATTAAGCGGAAAAGGCTGTAACACTATCCACCTCAATCATCCCAACAGGTTTCTTTACTATATTTCTATACACATCCCTCTACCATTCGGGATTACATTGCTCAATTTAGTTCAGCAAAAGTATATAGCTCATCATAAGTTTTTTCCAAAGCTTGACCACCTCCAGCTGCATCTAACAAAATTTTAGTATATGGTCAAGAGATTCAACAAAAGTGTGGAATAATACCTCATTCTTCTATTGATGGTGTGAGAAGTCCCTGAGAAGAGGTTTGAACCTCGCCCATACATGATATAAGTTCTCGTATGACTTCTACTTAAAACTTACGATCTCACTACATAACCTTTCAGTCTTGCTAGATGGGAAGAATCAAATAAGTAACTTCTTTGCTAGGTCATCCTATGTAGTGCTAGAGTTTGAAAGCTCTGTCTTCAACAATTTCTTTAATTCTCCCAGAAGTAAAAAGGGAAAGAGTGTGAGCCTCACATAGTCTGTGGAGACTCTAGTTGGAATAAAGGTATCACTGATCTCTAAAAAGTTCTATAGATGGAACTGTGGATCCATATATGACAGGCCTATAAATTTCCCACTGTGAAATAACTACACCATATTCTATTTAGGCTCAAATTTACATCCATGTTCTGGTTTGCGAATGGCAGAGGTAACACTGATTGCAAGTGGGATTTCTATTTTGTGAACTATCATACAAGCTAGTTGTTTGTCACCCATGGCTGTAGGATTAGATTCATCCTGTGGAACTTACGATATGCAATAGAGATGGATTACTTCTCTTTTTAGCTAATGTAAGCATTGTTCAGGTTCACGACATGGGTCAGGAAAATCATTTTTCCTTGCCATATTATTAAGTTTTAGACCTGTACCCACAAATTCAGAAGCTAAGATCAAGTTGTTAGCACTTACAAAACAAAATAGCAAAACTAAAATTAAGAAAGTTGCCAATTTTCAAGTCCCTGATAATAGTGCCAAAAACTTGTTATGTTCAAGTGCATATGCAAGTGTATGTGGTCACCCATGTAGTAAAGTGTCCCTTTCTATTTGAATATTGATCCCTCAGGGACTTGGTGATTAACAACTATCCAATTCAAGCATTACTAATGAGGTTAAATAAGTACGAGTATAACCAGTTAAGAAGTTGTGTTTTGTTGATTATAAATTGAATATAAAATAACAACACTATGAAATTTGGATTTTAAACAACATAATGAGAGCTTCTAAGGTTAAGCCAATTACTTCATATTCATGCATAACTATGGTTTCTAGTCGGTGCTGGTGTTTATCGTGATTATTAATCTATGGGGTTGATGTTATAACCTGTAAATGGTCATCCTCTTAGTCATATACCCTAATTAATCTTACAGCTACATTGTTGAGAGGAGATGTGATTCTTTAACTTGAATGCATTAAACTATCTTCCCATTTTATTAATCGAGTGGGGAGTTTAGGTATGACTCTATCCTAAACACAAATCACGCTTTAACAATTCGATTCTAATGATTAAAGATATTATCCACACTTCTTACATTATTTATTCCATCTCCTAACTCCTATGGTCAATTCATTTTGGGACTATAATTTATCCTAAAGTTTATGATGCTTTAGAATACTAAAACAAGAATATAAGAATAATTACGTACTTGATAAACATATAAACCAACAATCAAACCATAATTACACAATTGTGTTTTTTGCCTCAACCCTATGATGAGAGTGTTTATCCACTCATATTCTTACAAATAATCACCACAGATGAGTTCATAAAGTAATACTACAACAAAGTAAAGTTAACGAAGAAAGATCCCTAGTTTGAACCTCTTGCTGCTTGTCTTCCCTCCAATTTATGTATTGATCCAAAGTTGGTATAAATTGTGACTACTTTATACTTTTATAGTGTTTTAGGTCATCCTTGGAAGCCCAACACGAAATATATCAATTGATAATATTTCCCCTTACTTAGGAGGCTTAAATTAACTTTTAGACGTCCCTGAAGCAGCCTCATGTTGCGATGCCTAAAACTCGTATTTGAGGATGCATAGCACACCCAATGAATGTACAAGACAATGAGGGGTCATGATAGGTGTAGGGGATAATCTTTAGTCCACGTGGGACTTGAGATACCCGTCACGGCCAAGCCCTGGTTCAGGTCATGACAAAGATGGTATTAGAGCCTAAATTTTGTGTCATTGGGTTTCCAACACATCCATGTCTTAGAGTCTCATTTATGGTTGTGTAGTACACCACACTTATAAGGGAGAGGCTACGAGGCATTTAGGAATATCTCCCTTTCTTGTTGCTCTATTTCAAGCTATAAAGTCAAAGGTCTTAAATCTTCTCTAATTCTCGTATGTTTGTTTTTTATATCATGCCTCCAAGAATATCTAATGCTCGCAACAACTCTGCTATCCCATCTGAGGATAATTGTAACGAAATCCCCTAGTCGTCATATGGTACTTACGACCCTGAAGGACCACAAGCTAACCCATCAATGATATCTATTGTGAGCACTGAATAATAATACTATAATTAATGCAAAAAAAAATAGGATGAAGTTCCATAAGGTTCAAAACATCTAAAATACTAATAAAATATAACATCTGTAAAATGGAATACTATCTGAATATTTAGTCTGAAAAGCCTCTAACTGAATTTTTCTGAAAGGTGGAGTTGATGGAACAAGCCCCCAACTAAATTTGACTACTGAGCTAATACTAAAGTGAAATACTAAAATAAAAAGCATATCTTAGATCGATGAGGACTCACTGCAAAATCTGCTACTACTGGCTGAATCTGGCTAAGCGCGGTCAGGAACCTGAGCGTCGAAACCTATGATATAAAACATCATAGCGCAAGAAATGGGTATGTGATCAGTACGTGGGAATGTAATGGTATGCTAAATAAGGTAAGTCTGAATGCAAGGGTTCATATGTATGAACAATAACTGACTAAATAATATAGAGTAACTAAATATAAGAGTACGTATATACTATAACTGAGCTTTTCTAAAGTTAAGTACTGAGTTTTGATAACTGTACAACTGATATCTGAAGTTACTGATAACTGATTTACTGATACTGATTGAATGTTTCTGACAGTCCTGAACCTATAGAACTGAACTGAGTTTTAGACTGAAGACTAAAATTGAAACTGTGAGAGGTAATCATCTAACCAACATGCCCCAAATAAGATAAGCTAATTGAGTTGGGGTCCAATTTGCAACCCCAATTAGAAGGGTATTAGTACCATGCCACGGGTACTAACAATTGTTATAGAGTCAGTCCTAACTAACGGGTAATCCCTAAGACCATTCCTAAACTAGCGGGTGATCCCTGAGATCATTCCTAAACTAGCAGGTGATCCCTGAGTATGTCATTCCTATCTAACAGGTGACATATTTTAACCTACGCTGGCTACGTAGTTTTAAAACTTAGGGATTGCTTCTAGGGACCTAGTCCTAACTAACTGGTGAGACCCCATCCCTAGGCTCGCTCGGTGCTGAATACTACTCCCAACTAAAAGACATTGATCTGATCATACTAAACTGGACTGGATTGATATAGAGTTTACTGATTTTTCCTTAAGTTCTGTAACTGACTGTGTTCTACTGAGTTCTGTAACTCACTGAGAGTACTACTGATCGTGACATAACTGATACTATCCTGTCACTGACACTGGCTCTAGGTAAATAGCTAAATTGTCGGGTATTAAAGATCCCTAGGACTCGATAGCATGAAAAGTAAATCAAATCATCATCTTGAATAACATAACAAAGTTCACTTGGTCAAAATTCATTCATAGAGGCATTTCATCAAACATTTGTAATGCATTAACTTGTACATGGATGGGGAATACATGTTAGCATGCTATAAGGGAATTATTTCATTCTCATAGACAATTTATCAAACACATAAGAAGCATACTTGGTTTATTATATCATAAACACTTAGGGTTAACATGCTTACAACAATCAACTTGTAAATTGAAGGGTTTATCATGAATATCATATAATTCAACACATACTAGAATCAATTCCTGGAACTTGTAATCTAAATCATGGATTAAAACTCAAACAACACCATGAACATGAATTCAATCTAATTCAAACATGGTAATCATAAATCATAAATCTTGTATTTTGAAAAAGTATTCTTGGGCTCCAAGGAAGGTAAAAATCCATGGATGAACATCTAACATATCTTAATTTGATGAGTTCTTGGAGAAATTCTTAGGATTGACCTTGATTCTTGAGAGCTAGAGTTTGTTTTCTTGAGAGAGAAATACCTTTTGATTTTGGGGGAAAAGTGAATAATAAAGGATTTAAATATTTTTAGGGCTTAATCCCACATCTGGGCGAAATAAAATCATGGGAAAGGACTATTTTAACCCTGGGCGCAACCTTAATGTTTTGTGAAATTTCTCGATCTGGACCCCAGCCGCGATGCGTCACCATCGTGCCAAGCCACTGGAAAATGACAACTGGGAAATCGCATGGTGGCGTGACATGGTAATAACGCGTTGACACTTTAATTGAGCCTGGAAGTTCACCGCGATGCGATGGTATCACATTGGAATATTAGAAAAGGACAAGTCTAAAATTAAGCCTTGGCGTAAAGTGCCAATATCGTTGAGGCTCACTGGTTTTTGAAAATTTCCATTTTGGCTGGCTCCGCGATGCGCTGATGGCTCAGGTGGTACAATATCTTACTAAAATGGCCATAACTCTTCTCTCGAGTGTCAGATTTGGGCCATTTTTATATCGATGGAAAGCTTATTCAATTTCTCACATAATGAAAAGTCAAAATATTGAAAATTACATATGTATAAAAGTGTATTCATCTTTAAAGAAAGTTTTTGATATTTTTGGGATGTATTTAAGCTAGGTAAAAGTATGGGGTGTTACAATAATATGGACGGAGCTCATCCAACTCTAAAAGTTCATACCTAGTCTAGGATTATTGCATCTGATTTCCCTGAGGAAGGTCCACCAGTTCTCCCTATTTCTCCTCAAGCATCTCGAGCTGATGTGTCTAATGCTGAGTTTTGTCAGTTGATTCATTTTTTTACCCAGTTGGTGGCCTCCTAAACTGAGCATATTGCTTTTATTTCCCATTATATGAGGCAACTAGGGTTGGAGAATTCATAAGGTTGAGTCCTCCTATTTTTACTAGTTTTAAAGTTGAGGAAGATTCCCAAAACTTTATTGATAAGATGTAAAAGATCTTTCGTATGATGCATGCTACTAATGTGGAGGGTCTGGAGTTCGTAAATTATTAGTTAAAGGATGTAGTATACCAATGGTATGAGGAGTGGGATCAGTCAAGGGATGATAAAGTTGAGTCTGCTTTATGGGATGATTTTTCTATGCTTTCCTTGAGTGTTTATTTCCTCAGCAGTTGAGAAAGGCGAAGGCCAAGGAATTTGTAAATTTGAAGCAAGACAGGATATCAGTAAAGGAGTATGCCTTGATGTTTCATCAGTTGTGGCATTATGCTACTGAATTCGTGTCTAGCATGAGGTAGAATGAATAAGTTTATCTTGGGGTTGTCCCATGAGTTGATCTTGGAAAGCAAGGCTACCTTGTTGAACAAAGAAATAGACATCTCTAGACTTGTGGTGTATATGCAACATATGGAAAAAGAAAATAAGAAGCAAACAAATATAAGTGAAAGGTAGTGTAAGAAGTTTTGCTATTTGGATTAGGATAGAGGTCAGTAGTAAAGTAGTAGAGATAGTTGGAAGTGGTATAAGAAGAAAGTGGGGCCACTCTAGTTCCTACTCTACAACTAGTTCTCCTTATCCAAAGTCATCATATGATCATCATTCTCAGAATAATAGTGGACTCAGAGCACCATAGGCCTAGAAGCAGGAAAGAGGGACTCAGTCAGCTCTGTCATATCCTCCTTGTAGATTTTATGGTCAAGTGCATTATGGGTTTTACGAGGAAGGGAGGAATGAGTGCTTTAAATGTTATCAAACAGGTCATCTGTAGAGGGATTGTCATTTTAAGGTTTCTTCTGGGGTGAATAGAATTCTTGTTGCTACTTTACCCTCTCCTACACCAAGGGTGCTTGATGATAGGCGAATTTACACGCCTATAGTGCTATATTTTACCCATATTTTAGCAATGTTTTGAGAACAAATTATATATTTCATGCACTTTTAGTCCTTTTTCCTGTAAGTGAGCTAACGAACATGATTAGCAAAGTTTCAGGTATAAATGATGCAGAATTCAGCATTTTATGGATAACTTGACGTCAAAGAAAGCTTCACGAAAAGAGAAAAGGGAGTCTTGGACGCCAAGGACCAAAAGTGGCGCATGGAAAATCTGTCCCGGGCTAAAACAACAATTCTGAAGACTTTGGGGACTAGCAGTAATTTATTAGGATTAGGATAATGATACATTAACCTAGTACAATTGGGTTAAGTATTTCATTAGCTTAGTAGGATTTGGTTAAGTATTTCATTAGCTTAGTAGGAGTAGGATATGGGTATTATAAATACCCTATTTTGCTAGAGATTTTTATATATACATTCTACTTAACAACAACTCTCATCTTACCTTACAATTCATTCACTACTACTTTTAATTCTACTTTTTATTCTTGTTCTATTCATCTATTCAATTCTTAATTTCCGCAACAAGAGAAACGTTATTTTGCTAGGAATTCACGCCTAACGCCTACCACACTACTACTACACGAAATCTTTATTGTGGTATAATAACAATGTCTATTGTGATTTTCTTCGCACTCATGGGTAACTAAACCTCTCTGTTGGAGTTATAGAAGCCTATGAGATACTATCTATTGCTATGAGTTTGTGAGTTTGTGACACGTATGATGCTTATATCATTATTCTCTTCATCTTAATCTAAATTCTTTGTGGTTGCAAACGCAAGAATACGCCAGTATAGCATTAACTTGTTCGAAAGAAAAGTTATATGTCTGGAAAAGAGATAATGTCAAGGTAGTAGGGTCCCATCCCCTATTAAAAAGTTAGTGTCGTAACTGGATTAACCTCTTGGAGAATTTGTACCGTTAGATACGCTTTAAGCTCGAAAGAGTTAAAGTGAAATAATCCTCGAATAGGTTGAAAGACACCTGGATTTACCATCGAATACAATTCTCTATAAGCACATGCATGTCTGAATTCCGCATAACTCATAGCTAATAGAGACGTAAACTCAGAAGGTGGACATAACCCCAACTCTTCAATTCTCATTGTTTTACAACCTACTAAACATTCTTTCTTTTTACTTTGATATTTTCAATTTTTACTTTAATATTTTGGTTACACATTACAATCCCCCCTTTTTACGAGACTTGCACTAAAAGTCTAGTAATCGTTGCTTACTTGTTGACCAAGCTATTCCCTGAGGGATCGATACCCAACCCAGTTGGGTTCTATATTTGACTTCGACCGCTTTACACTCCTACAAGAGCTGTAGATTGAGCGTTATCAGTGCTACTTCTGTTTTTAGCTCTGGCACTGGTCGAAATCTTCTGTATGCTCTTGATACTCGGCAGGATTATAAGGCATCCCCCGTTGTTGTTACTGGTATGCTTAAACTAATTTCTCATGATGTATATTGGCTACTTGATCTTGGGTCTACTCTCCTTTATGTGGCTAGTTATTTTGGTTTTTATCCTGAGTGTATTCTAGATCCTTTCTCTATGTCCATGCCGGTGGGTGATTTCATTATGGCTAGAAAAGTCTATAAGGGTTGTGTTATATCAACTCATGGTAGAGAGACTTTGGTAGATCTAATAGAGTTGGACATAGTAGACTTTGATGTGATTCTGAAGATGGATTGGTTGCATTCGTGCTATATGTCTCTCAATTTTTAGACTAGAAGGGTCAGTTTCCATTTCCCAAATAAGTCAGTAATCAAATGGGAAGGTAGTTCCCTAGTTCCTAAGGAAAGGTTTTTTTCATATCTTAGAGCCCGAAAATTGGTTTCCAAAGGATGCCTCTATCACTTAGTACATGTTAAGGATTCTAGATCCGGTGGTCCTTCTTTGTAGACTATCTCTGTAGTCTGTGAATTCCCTGAGGTGTTCCCGATGATCTTCCTAGTGTACCTTCCAATAAGGAAATTGATTTTGAGATTGATCTTCTTCCGAACACTCGTCGTATCTCTATTCCTCCTTATAGGATGGCCCTGGCTGAGTTAAAAGAACCCAAGGAGCAGTTAAAAGATCTTCTTGACAAGGATTTTATCCACCCTAGTATGTCTCTTTGGGATTCTTTGGTTCTATTCGTACGTAAGAAGTATGGTTCCCTTAGGATGTGTATTGATTACCGCCAACTGAATAAAGTAACCATGAAGAATAAGTATCCACTTTCAAGGATTGATGATCTCTTTGATCAGTTTTAGGGTGCTAGTTTTTTTCCAAGATTGATCTTTGGTCTGGGTACCATCAGTTGAAGATTAGGGAGGTGGATATCCCTAAGATGACTTTTCAAATGCGGTATAGTCATTTTGAGTTTTTGGTGATGTCCTTTGGTTTCACCAATGCCCCAGCCGTATTTATGGATCTTATTTTCTGTTAACTCTTGGATTTTTTCGTGATTGTATTTATTCATGATATTTTGGTGTATTCCAAGAGTGAGGTGGATCATGTCGATCACCTTCGCCTTGTGTTTCAAAACCTAAAGGATCAGCGTTTGTATGTAAAGTTTTTAAGTGTAAGTTTTGGTTGGATGTTGTGACTTATTTGGGTCATGTTTGTTTAGTGAAGGGATCATAGTAGATCCACAGAAGGTTGCGGTGGTTAAGAAGTGGACTAGACCCATGAATCCATCGGATATTTGGAGCTTCTTGGGTTTAGCCGGCTATTATAGAAGGTTTATGAAAATTTTCTCGTCTATCGCTGCCCCATTGACTAAGTTAACTCAGAAAAAGGTAAAATTCTTATGGTCTGATGCTTGTGAGGGTAGTTTCAAGAAGTTGAAGGATAAGTTAACTTTGGCTCCTGTCTTGACTCTGCCATGGTTTTGTTATCTATTATGATGCGTCCCAAGTGGGACTGGTTTGTGTGTTGATGAAGCATGGCAAAGTGGTTGCGTATGCTTCTAGACAATTAAAGGTTCATGAGAAGAATTATCCGACCTACGATTTGTGTAACGCCCCGATTATCTGAACCGGAATGCAACACGGTGCTTATGACCCCGAGGGACCACAAGCTAACCCATGACTGATATATGTACCTCTACACTATAATTTAAAACATAATAGTGTAGAAAGCATAAACATGTAGGCCATAAGGTTCAACTGAATAAAAATCTATCAAAACATAATATCCATATGGGTGAAAGATACCCAAAACAACTAAAAACTAAATCAAATCTGAACTAAATTTGAAAGCCTCTAAGTACTGTTTGAATAAGAAGTTGAAGAAACATATCTCTAACTAACTCTGTCTAACAAAATTGAGCTAAAATAATAAATAAAATAAAATAAAATAATATCGCCCTTGAATGGATGAGGACTCACTGCAACTCTACGGCTGGATGCTACTGCTGATCTGGAGCTCGTGTGTCTGAACCTATGGTGTAACATGAAAGAAAGCACCATAGCGCAAATGCGTCAGTATAACTAGAGTACTGAGTATACGAGTGAGGTAGGCTAATGCAAAAGGGTTTACATGCATGAACAATGCTAACTAACTGACTTATATGAACGTGAGAGTGTAAACATACATACATAGTAACTGAGATCTTGAGTACGTGATAGCTAGATCTGTATGCTAATACATGGCTTACTAATAAATGACATGGCTGAAACTGTAGTTCTGATAGCATGGGCGACTGTATCTGACAGTCTTAAATCTGATGGAACTATCTGAGTTCCGTGCTATAACTGAATTTGACTGTATCTAACAATCCTGGTATACTGATATCTAAAGAAATATCTGAGTTCATTTACTGAGACTAAGTTTGAAACTGTGGGAGGTAGTTTTTTAACTGACATGCCCCATATGTGCCATTATGGCTAAGTTGGGGTCCAATCTCTGCCCTGACTGAAAGGGTGTCAATACTGCGCCACTGGTAAGGACAACATGTGAGCAACCCTCATATAATAGGTAACTCTAGTGAGAATGGTTGGAACCCTCATATAACAGGTTAAGCCACCTCATCTACCCTCATATAATAGGCTGTAATGTCTCAACCTATGTTGGCTACATAGTTCTGGAATGCAAGGATGACAGCTAAGAATCACACCCTCATATACAGGTGATTTTCCATCTTTGGGTTCACTCGGTGCTAACTCCTACTCCCATATGAAGAGACTGAACATGATTTAACTAACTATACATGAGTGGAACTTACTAAATTCCGTTGACTGATGGAATAATATTGATATCTGATAATTGACTGAGACCATGAGGTTTCCTGAGTCACATGACTGACTGTATTCTACTAAATCATGGCTTGATTTTGTATATCGTGAAACATGACATGGCTCTAGGCACACAGCTATAGTTTTTAGGTACGAATACCTCCATGACTCGATGGAAGGAAACTGACATAACATGACTGACTTGATTATAAGATAGGAGTCCACAATTCACATTATCATAAATAGGGGATATTATACATCATGTAGTTCCTAAATATATTAAGCATGGTAAGGAGTGCATAGCTATATTTCATGTGTATATTGTATATCTCCATTATCATACATGCTTCATACCACAACATTAGCAACACGTGAAAAGCATGGAATTCATATTAAAGTATATAACTAACGTGGACTTGTCATTTAGACATCATGGAACTATATAAACATGAATTTCTAGTATCCTAAGAATTTTATCGAACACCTTGCATGCATTCTTTAAGGCATAGGTGTGTTTCATAACTTGTACCGTTTTACACCACCTAAAGTTCATAGTTTTCAACTAACAAGCATATATATTCCATGAAAACACCTCTAGATATCATCTTGAAACTTAAACAACAATCATCAACATGTACATGCTCATATCACCATAAAAAGTTCACAAAATAGTATTTAAAACATGGTTCTTGAGATCTATGAACGGATTAGATCCATAGATGAACACTACGTATACCTTAGAAGGAAGATTCTTGATGATTGATGGAGGAATTTCTTTGAAATTGGATCTTCAAGCTTGATTGTGCAACCCTAGTTGTTTTTCTTCTATTGTGCTCTTGGATAATAAACTTTATGTTAATAGGGTTGTAGTGTATTTAGAGGCTATAAATTGTGTAAGGTTAAGTTTAGGGACATGTAAGGAGTGTTAAAAGACTTAATTATCCTCAAAATAACTCAAAAACTAAATGTTTTCATGGCTGAAATCATAAGTGTGTGTCGCACACCTCATCGCACATGCTAAGATGTGCGGTGCACATCCTATCACATAATTTAAGGTGTGCGTCGCATATTCTATCGCACAACAGAGGTTGTGCACCGCACATGCCATCGCACACTTGGTCCATTAGCCACGTGCAATTTGTTAGGCATCTTACTTCTCTATGCAAGGCCATAACTTCATGCTCGGGTGTCATATTTTGGTAAAATTGGTCTCGTTGAAAAGATAATTCAATTCTCTACAATTTTGTGGGTCTAAATCTACCAAAATATCACATATTAATCAAGTTATCCTCGTTCAAAGGTTACTCTTATGAATCACACACTAAAACTTGATGGATTCAAAAGCTATTAACTTGCATTACTCTAAGTGACTCATATGAGAATGCTTAACACATCATAAGCTATATTATTGCTAGGATACTCATTATAAGTCATGAACTAAAATACAAATCACAGTATAAGAGGTTTCATATGCAGGAAAACTGGTTCACTTTCTAGCTTAGAAACATATGGGGTATTACAATTTAAAACTGTTAGCTATGGTATTTGCATTAACGATCTAGAGGCATTATTTATATGGGGTTCATATTGGTATTTATTCAAATCTTAAGAGCTTACTATACGTGTTCACTTTGAAGGAATTGAATCTCAAGTAAAAGAGATGGCTTGAGTTGCTCAAGGACTATGACATGAGTCTCTACTATTATCCAGGTAAAGCTAACACAGTTATTGATGCTCTTTGAAGGTTGTCCATGGGAAGTTTGTCTTATGTGTATGAGGATAAGCGGGATTTGGTGAAGGATATTCACTATTTGTCTAATATCGGAGTTCGTCTCTTGGATTCTGAAGATGGTAGTAGTGTGATTGTTCAAAAAGTAGCAAGGTCATCTCTTGGTGCTGAAGTGAAGGAGAAGCAGATGTTGGATCCTATCTTGATGCAAATTAAGAATGATATACGTAGGCAAAAGGTGATAATTTTTTAGATCGGTGGTGATGGTATCTTGAGGTACCAAGGTAGACTATGTGTTCTCGAGGTTGATGGGTTGCGAGAAAGAAATTTGGCCGAATGAGTCGCATTATACTATTCATCCTAGTTTGATGAAAATGTGTTATGATATCAAGAAAATTTATGATGGAATAATATGAAGTGGGATGTGGCCAATTTTGTGGCTAAGTGCATGGTGTGTCGGGAAGTGAAGGTAGAACACTTGAGGCCCAGTGGATTGACTCAAGCAATTGAGATGTCGATATGGAAATAAGAGATCATTAATATGGATTTTGTTATCGATCTTTTGTAGTCTCTGTAGCAATTTGATTTAATTTGGGTCATCATGGATAGGATGACTAAGTCTTCTCACTTCTTGCTAGCGAGGACAAATTTCTCTTCTTAGGATTATGCTAAGCTGTTCATTGAGGAGATTGTGAAGTTGCATAGTACTCCAGTTTCCATCATATCTGATCGGGGTACATAGTTCTCATATTACTTTTTTAGGTCATTCCAATAAGGTTTAGGGACTGAGGTGACCCTTAGTACCACTTTCCACCCACAGAAAGATAGGCAAGCAAAAAGGACAATTCAGGTTCTAAAAGATATGCTTCGGGCTTGTGTATTTGATTTTGGGGGTAGTTGGGTTGGCCACCTGCCTCTCATAGAATTTGCCTACAATAACAGTTATCACTCTAGTATTGGTGTGTCTCTATTTGAGGCCTTATATAGTAGGAGGTGTAGGTGTAATACCCCAAAGTTTTCTAGCAAATTTCATCCAAAGATTTCCTAGTATTAGCTTCTAAAGTGAATGATAATTATTCCATGAGGAATTTTCAAGATTTTCATTTTTTGTCATGTGAGAAATTCAATAAGCTTTCCATCGATATATGATTCTCTTAAATCCGATCACTGGGTAAGAAGTTATGACTTTCAAGTTCCCGTCCAAAAACAGCGCCATATTAGTCAGTGGCGCGCCGCTCCATAAGAGGAAATGGCATTTGGCAATTTTCAGTAGGTGTCTGCGATTATGGCGTATCGCACCAACACTCAAATTCAGAATTGTCTTTTTTCTAATGTCTCAACGTGATTTCCCCCGCGTCGTGCCAAAGTTCTAGGTCATGAAGGAAGGGGCAACGTGATGGCTCCGCATTGCGCCATCCTTCAATTTCCCAATTGTTAATTTCCAGTGACACGACACAATAATGCCGCGTCGCGCCAGAGGCCTAGTTTGGAAAAATTTTACTAAAATTAAATGACGCGTCCAGGGTTAAAAGGGTTAATTTCCTACCCCTATTTAAACCCAATAATACATGATTTAGCCATTCTTCACCCAAAATATACTATTTTATCTCAAGTTTCTCTCAAGAACAAGCTAGGGTTTCTATTGGAGATTCAAATTCAATAAGGTTTCACCATCAATCTTCACGAAATCATGAACTAAGGTATGCATAGTGTTCATTCATGGACTCATTTCGTCCATGAAGCCCAAGAATCCCTTTTCTAAATTCAAGTTATAGATTTTCTTATGAATTTCATGATTGGGCTACTTTTGTTCATGTTGATAATGAGTAATTGAATTGTATTCTATGAATGAGTGTTAAATTCCATATGGATTGATTTGTATCGGTATAGATTCATGAAACCTAGGACTAAACCATTAAATGATTAAATTGGAATTGAATCATGACAGTTAATTGTTGTATGATGTTGTTTACATATTCTATGCCTACTATGTGTTTGGTTGAATGCCTAGATCAAGGGAAAGTGTCTAATTAGCATGATATCATGAAATCCCCATATACGTACAAGCTTATGCCTATCACATGTTTGATGAAATGCTTCAGTAAATATATTATGATGATTATTATGTATTCAAGTAAGTCATGCTTTGTCAGTTTCCTTCCATCGAGTCCTGGGGGTACTTGTACCCGAAATATTAGTTGTGTACCTAGAGCCATGTCATGTTTTCACGATACTCTCAGTTAAGCTATGAATCCTTAGACTTAAGATAGTCTTATGACTCATGAAAAATCTCCATGATCTCATGACTCAGTCAGTTATCAGATATCAGCAGTATTCCGTCAGTCAACGAAACTTAGTAACTTAGCTCAAGTTCAGCTCAGTAAATCATGTTCAGTGTCCATTCAGATGGGAGTAGGAATTAGGACCGAGTGAACCCATAGATGGGGATACACACACTATCAGATGAGGGTGTGATCCTTAGAAGTCATCCTTGCATTCCAGAACTATATAGCAAGCATAGGTTGAGACATCAACACTGTCCGATGAGGGTTGATGATATGGATAAGCACTGTCAAATAAGGGCCCCACCATTCTCTTTTAGGAACACTATCAGATAAGGGTCGCCCACAGCTTGTTCTTACAGTGGTGTGGTATTGACACCCTTCCAATTGGGGTTATAGATTGGACCCCAACTCAACCATAATGGCGTATCAGGGGCATGTCTGTTAAATACTACCTCCCACAGTTTCAGTACCAATCTCAGTAAAAGAACTTAGATAGTTCTTCAGATTTAAGAGTATCAGATATAGTCGACTCAGATACAGTAAGGAACTCAGATAGTTCTTCATATTCAATACTGTCAGATACAGTCAACTCAGATACAGTAAGGAACTCAGATAGTTCCATCATATTCAGGACTGTCAGATACAGTCACCCATGTTATCAGTTACATTTAGATACAACTATTTATGCTATCAGTTATATCAGCTATTAGTATGTCATGTCATCAGTATTCAGATTTAGCAATCACGATATCACAGTGTCAATTATAGTTATGTATTTATGTATGCATTCTCGCATTCATGTTAGATAGTCAGCTAGCATTATTCATGCATGTTAACCCTTGCATTAGCCTACCTCACATGTATACTCAGTACATTCCATTGTACTGACATATTTGCACTATGGTGCTTTCTTTTTATGTTACACCATAGATTCAGAGACACGAGTTCCAGATCAGCAGTAGATTCCAATCTCAGCAGTCAGAATAGAAGTGAGTCCTCATCCTTCGAGGACATGATTATTTCTCCACTATTTTATTGATTATTTATTAGTTGGAGTTAGTTGGGGATATGTTCCATCAACTCCTTATTCAGATTATTTAGACAGTAGAGTTTTTCAGACTAGATGCAGATTATTATGTTTCATACTTCAGTGTTTATCGTTTTATTTTGGGTATTGTATTACCCCACAGATGTTATCTCATCCATGTTATGTTCAGTATTGAACCTTATGGACTTTCAGTGAATGTTTCCACATTATTCAATATTTTATGCAGTATATAGGTACAAATATCAGTCATGGGTTAGCTTGTGGTCCTTCGGGGTCATGAGCACCATGTAACGTTCTGGTTTAGCAAATTGGGGTGTTATAGTAGGTCTCCTATTGGGTGATTTAAGGTTGGTAAAAAAAGTTATCTGTTCCCGATTTGGTTCACCAAGACATAGAGAAGGTAAGGATGATTCGGGATAGACTTAAGGCCTCCCAAAGTCACCAAAAGTCCTATGCAGATGTGAGGCAAAGGTAGTTGAAATTCAGTGTTGGTGATTGGTTGTTCTTAAAGGTGTCTCCCATGAAAGAAGTAATGCGGTTTGGTAAGAAAGGGAAGCTCAGTCCCCATTATGTTGGTCCATACTTGATTTTGAAGAAGGTTGGTAATGTTGCCTATGAATTAGAGTTGCCTTCTAGTTTGAGCTATATTCATTCGGTGTTTTATGTTTTGATGTTGAGAAAGTGTATGGGTGATACTTTGATGGTTGTTTCTTTGGATGAGGTTGGTATCTCGAATTCCCTATCCTACGAGGAGGTCCCAGTTGAGATTTTGGATTAGCAAGTCTATTGTTACGGATGAAGGATGTGGCATCGGTAAAGGTTCTTTGGAGGAACCAAAAGGTTGAGGAAGATATTTGGGAAGACGAGGAGGACATAAATTCCAAGTATTTATTCTTGTTTCCCGTTCTGGATAATCATGCTTAAGGTATGTGTATTCCTTAAAATCTTTATTTTCTGACTTTGTTAAAGGAAAGAGTGATTTCCCTGGTATCTTTGATTTTTGTCTTTGTTAAAGGTAAGAGTAGAAATCGTGCTAATAAATACCTTGTCCTATCATTCGAGGATGAATGATCCTAAGAGGGGGAGTATCTAATGCTCCAGGTTTTTGGTCCTCGAAAATTCTTTCGAGTTTTGAGCTTTCTGCCCTGGCAACGACTCACCTGACAAGTTGTAACATGTTTTGAAGGGTCAGGTGACCTAGTCATAAGGTGTCCAGTGAATTGTCCTTGGGTTGCTTTCTTGGGTACGACTTGGCGATATGATTCGTAAAGACTCATAATGAGTCGTTGGGAGGGAATCATAACCAAATCAGAAATTTAGTGGCTAAGTTCTGCTCCGAGTACGAGTGGCTTACTATGAGTCGTAAGGACTTGTTACGAGTTGTTGAGTGCAAATTGTAGGATGTCTAGTATTTATCCAATTGGGCTTTGTGTTGACTCCGACTGTACCCTACGATTCATAGGGTCCCATTACGAATGGTACCAATGAGTAGTGGGGTCAACAGTGTGTGGGGGTCCTAGAGACTATCTTGGTTACAATTCTTGGTAACAAGTCGTAAGAAGTGGCTACAAGTCACTGATTTACCCGTAGTCAAGGGCGATACGTTTCCAACTTTTAAGTTAAAGGTATTCTGAACATTTTCCCTCTTACCCAAATTAAAACCCATATCTTATAACCCTTTTAGGGTGTTATTAGCACTCAGAAACAATCTAAGTAACTTCTCAAATACTCCAAAAGGCTCTCTGTATTCCCTCAAGCAAGTCAAGCTAAGGTTTCATCAAATTGGTCATCTAAGGGCTCAAGGATCGATTTCTCTCCAAATTTCTTGGTGTTTAAGGCATGTTACTCTTCCCTCATGTTAATTTGTTAAAAGCACATATTTTAAAGTATTGTTCATGAGATATTCATATGGGTTTTATATCAAGGGTTGAGGGTTTTGAATGTTTGTTGTTGAATAATGTTTTTTCATTGTTTACATATAATTTTTCATGCTTTAATTATGGTTTTTGAACTTATGGGTGCATGGGTACGGTGAATGAACTAGGGAATTGTGATTTTCCTAAACTCGCGACTTTGTACATGGTTATGACCTCAACCCCATAATGTGAAACTGGTTTTTAATTATGAGAAATATGGGAATTTGTAAAATTGAACTAGTCTTGAACTATTGCATGATATAAAGAAGTATTTAAAACACAATGGTCTGATTTAATAAACAAATAGAGTCGGTGTTTCCCCCACCTTGTATTAATAAACAAAGGGAGTTGTTTTCCCTAAGTTAATGAAAATTATTTTGGTATGTTGTTATTACCTTGCAAGTGTAGTTGGTATGATGATACCAACAATGTACGTCTTAATGTGGAATATAGTTCAATGAATGGGAATGTGTGATCATTGTTTTAATTGGGCTCTAATAAGGGTTGTGGAGCTGAGTCGTGAAAGTGAATGTCCGAGCGACCGATACTGAAAATTGCATTTGCCGACGTAGGGGGTCAAAGTGACCAGGGAGGTTCAAGTCCCTCTCATTATTATTTCATGATTAGGGAGGTTCGAGTCCCCCATAAATCATTACATGATCGGGTGCTTAAGTCACATTAGTATATGACTGGGAGGTTCAAGTCCCCCGTGTATATATATGAATTTTTTCTTCAGTTCGTGTGGCTACATATACTAAGGCCCGACTAGGGGTGAGAGTTGGGGACCGTATATCCTGTAGGTACATTTTGTGACGGTTGAGCTATACAATCCAGACTAAGATTTAAAAGTGGATGTTAAGCCTTGTTCCCTATCCCAACATGTAATATATATATGTATATGCATTTTATTGTGTGTATTGCTTATGAATAATTTTAAACTGTTGATTATGACATTATATTATCCTTATCCCTGAGTAATATGCTAGTGCTCCAACTGGTAATCGTCTTTGGACGTTGTATCCCCACACGATGTAGGAATTGGTCATACTTCTACTTATCCTACCCAGTCATTAGGATTCGAAATCAGCTCATGAATTGACATCAAAGTGGTGAGCTCTCATACATCAGAAGTCTACATTTCATGTTTTGGTCTCTTATGTCTCGGACTATTTAGACTTATCTTCGGCTATAGTTGGGGGCATGTCCCGACACTTTATTGATATTCAATTTTGGTTCATTGTTAGAAGGCTTTGTTTGGATTACTATGGTTATTGGCCGGTCATCAGTTGTTGGTTATAGATATGCATTAAACTTTTCTTTAAGCTATTGCACGCTATCTTGTTCTATGTTCGAAATTCATCTGACCTTAGGGTATGATATTTTTTATTTGGTTAGGAGTAGGTGGTGATCTCCGATTCACGTGGGACTTGAGATATCCGTCACGGTCAGGCCCTGGTTTGAGTTGTGACAATCAAGAACAAAGGTTAAAAAGTGATACACTAGGAGACCAAGAGGAAAATAGTGAAATTCATCTAACCAAGGTCGAGAGACAATGAGGTGAAACTAACTTGTTAGATTTTCCATGCAACGCATTGGAATAGATTGCTAGCTTGAACAACATATGTAGTTATGAAGTCATGGGGAACACAGTCCTAGTTCATCATTCTCATTGATTTTCTCTCTATAAATTGATATTTATTTACTTGCTACTTCAATTTACAAACTATTTATTTGTTATTTTAAATCCTCACCCCCATTTCAAAATGGTCGATTAATAGTCTATAACCACATTAACCTAAATCCTAATCATATTTCGCGTGGGATTGACCCCAATCTTAGCTGGGTTCTATATTTTATAGCAACCACTTTATATCTCATTGCGAGATGTAATTTGGGTGACATCAAATTTTAACGTTGTTGCCAAGAATACGACATAGGTTTAAACTAGTTGTGTTTAGCTAATTGTTAGTCTTTACTTCTTGTAGATATTTTATTTATAATATATTTTTTTGTTATTTTTATTTTTATTATTTTTATTTTAGTTTTTATATTTTTCTACTCTTCTTGATATGACATCTTTACAAGAGAAAGTGTAAAGTGATGAGGAGTCCTATTTTATTGATCCTTATTCTTTTGATATAGTGCATTATCGTAGGAGTGTGATAGATATATTGTGGGGTCATAATGAGAGCATGATAGGAAAGTTGACTTTCCTTGCAGAAAATATGAGTTCATTCAAAAGGTTGATAGGTTTGTCTTGGATATTCACAACTTAAAAGAAGATTTACATGTAAAGGTTAATGTGTAAAACGTCCAACAATTTAGTTATGAATTGTGTGAGACTAAAAAAATTCTTATAAGCCAAATTGAGGAGCTAAAATTGAAGGTTCAAATACTTGGTCATACTTTTATTGATGTTGTCATTGTTGAGAAGAGTACGCAACAATTATATTAGAAAGTATATAATATTATTTTAGAAAACTTTAGTGTGTGTAAATATGAAGATATAAATAATAAAGAAATTCATAAATTAAGAGGTATTGAACCTCATTTTAATCATTTGTCCATGTTGTGTCTATATTCTTGAATTTGTTGTGCCAATATCAAAAAGTTACATTCCTCGTTTAAGGGCCAAGAAGTGCAACATAGAACCTCTATTTTTTGGTTCCTTTATTTTTATACCACCACTCTTTGAGCGTAATAGAAAATTAAAAAAGAAGTTAGGAGTACAATTCATAAGTTCAAAGTGGAAGAAAAAGTGGGAGGCAACCTAACTAGTATTTTAACTTCTTATTTTTTATTAATCTAATATCATATTTTTTTGTTATTTTAATTTTATTTTGTTTTGTTTATGCAAATTTAGGGGAGGTTTAAGTATCCGAATAAAAAGCAAAGGAGCATGTTTGAACTTAAGTGTGGGATGTGTGTGATCCTTGATGAAAATTGAAGAAACATGTTGCTAGCTAAGCCCTAGAGAGGGGGAACAATGCATAATTTTAAGTGTAGGATGAGATATCTTCTAATATTTATTAGGGTGAAATATGCTATAAGATTTTCTTTTATTTATTTATTTTTAGTTGAAAAAAATAAAAAAAGTACAAAAAGATTTTACTTTTCTTTAGGTTAAAATAATTTTTGTTTTTAGTTTTTTTTTATATCTTTGGTAGAGCATACTTCAGTCACCCCTTGATTTTTCTTTTCGTTCTTTTCCGAGAGGACCTTTTGAACCGTGTTATTTTTTCTTAGGAATACTTTTTTTCATTTTTTTAAAATTTTTAGGAGTATTTTTATTTTTAATTTTGAGTGAAAAAGAAAGACTTCTTTTAATTTAGTTGATACTAGCAATTTAGGCCTAATCTTGAGTAGTACTTTTCTGTAAGTGTTTGAGAATAAAATAAAATAATAGACTTTTTGACACCTAGGCTCATGATTGTGACTCTCTATATAGATTACCCTTATTTTGTAGTTTGTATGACCCTATCTGTTTTAGAAGTGGAATTGATCCATCTTGATTGATACTTGTATAATATGTGGTGAGGATTTTTTTTGTATATATTTCATGTTTTTCATCTTAGTCTAGAACTTGCCCTGCATGTATTGAAGCGAAATAAAAAATATTGCTTTGATTATAATATGAAAATACTCCTTCTTTGATATGTCTTGTAAATTTTAGCCTTTTCATATATTATATCACTAGTTAGCCCCTTTAAACTTGTAGCTTTTATTTAGCAGACGTATTTTTACCTTAATTCATTTTTTTAATTCCTAAATTTTTGCACCCTTCTTTCTTGAGTACTATAGCATAGAATGAGTTGAAATTATTAAATTTGAAGAAAAGGAATGATTGAGTATAAAATGTGACCAATGATAGCTACAAAGTGATGAAAAGGCCCTATTTGAAAGCATTTGACATGAAAAAAAATCTTGAGTAAAAATGATTGAAATATGATGAGAATACTAGTAAAAATAATTGATGAAGAAAGGGATAAAAAAAGTGATGAAAAAATGGGTGATGAAGTCTAAAAAAAATACAAAGTGTTTAGGAAAGTATAAGTCATTATTATATAGTTTTTCTACCGTTTCCCTAGCCAACATTACAACCCGTTAAAGTCATATTTAATTTTATTCGAGCATGCTTAATTAGTGAAGATGTACGCAATGGACAAGTCTATGGTTCTCTGTGCATACATGTAAATGTTCTTGTGAGTGAGAGAGTTGTTCTTTGATGCTAAGTTATTAATTTAGATTCAATCTTTTATTTGAGTGTGCGAACTATTTCTTCTTATGAAGGCACTTGTTTCATGGTAGATGGGTGATGTTATTAGCTTTCTATGACAAAAAAATGTGAGCAAGCTTAAAATTTATGAGCTGGAGTCCATCTTTGAGGTTCAGAGATTAGAGGTTTGTTGTTTGTTTATATTTCTTGCATAACGATTTTAAAGTGTACTTGATATTGTGAAGAGCTATATGGTCTAATTGTTTGTATCAACCAAAGTGGTGTCATTCCTAGATTTGATAAATTAAGATGAGCTTTAATGCTTGCTCGAGAACGAACAAGAAACTAAGTGTGGGATATTGATTTGAGGCCAAAAGTGCATATATCTAGTCATTATTTATCTCATATTTAATATTTTTATTTATTCTTTTTGAGCATTGATTTTATGGATTATGCTTAACACTATATTTTTATTTATAGAATTAAATTAATATGAAGATGAAGAAATTTAGAACAAAAATAAAATTAAAATTGAGAAGTTATATAAGAAAATCAAGCATACAGTTTAATGAAGTAAAGTTAATATAATAATCATATATGCAGCAAGTCACTTGACAATTGAATTGAGAGAACTGCATGCCATGTGGCAACATTTGGATGCATAACAAAACAATTGAGGCGCCTACAGTCCTCAGGCGGCTAGGCAGTCGATTGGTTGTCTAAAGCGAACTGAATTTTTATTTTTTAGTCCATTTTGAACTCAGTTATTTTATTTTGGGGTTTTCTTACACCTATAATATTTTACAACAATAGTTTTTATGTATTTTTCATTACTTTTTAAACTTGTATATTTTTTTATTGAGAAGACATAGAGCCGCTATGGAGGCCGGAGAAAATTGGTTTATTCTTTTCTTCTCTATCTTTAATAAATTTTCTTTGAGAATTCAATATTCTGGATTTATTCTACTTAATTTATAAGTTTGTTATTATGATTTTTTCTATAATTTGTAATTGCGATTCTCAAGCCATGAGTAGCTAAATTTTACAACTAGAATTGTGGGAATCGTGATGAATTAATGAAATAGGTTAAATGCATGGTAATTATAGACCGGTGTGCATGCATGTATTGGTATTATCTTCGTTATGATTGCTTTCCAACGTGTGCGCAACGTTAGAACTTGCCTGAATTCTGGACTTGCTCGAGACATAAGTAGTGATTAGGAAAAAAAATAAAAACAGAGATTTGAAGCTACCAATTGTCATCTAATAACTTGAGTCATAATATGGATAGTTAATCCGAGATCAAGAACAAAGATTAAAAAGTGATACACTCGAAGATCTAGAGGAAAAGAGTGAAATTCATCTAACCAAGGCCGAGAGACGTTTAGGTGAACCCAACTTATTAGATTTTGCATGCAACACATTGGAATAGATCTCTAGCATGATCAACCTATGTAGTTGGAACATAATGGGGAACACAATCCTAGTTCATCATTCTCATTGATTTTCTCATCATAATTTGATCTTCTCAACTAGAACTCACACCTTGAGAATTTGACAAATGACCGTTTTTCCCTTAGAATCTCCAACACTAGCAAAGGTGGATGCCATGCTCCTCCTTACTCTTGGAGTAAACTACAATATCATCAATAAACATAATTATAAAAGAGTTCAAGAATGACTTAAAGATACTATTCATCAAGTTCATAAAGGCTGCAAGTGTATTAGTTAGCCCGAGGACATCACCAAAAGGTCATAATGGTCATACTGAGTTCTAAAAGATGTCTTGGTATGCCCTCCAGACTAATTTTCAGTTGATGATAATTCGGCCACAAGTTAATTTTGGAAAATACCGTCACACTGTCAAACAAATCATCTATGTGAGGCAAGGGATATGTATTCCTGATTGTAACCTTATTCAGTTATCTATAATCAATACACATCCACATACTACCATCCTTATTCTTAACAAGTAGGATCGGAGCACCCCAAAGTGAATCACTTGAATGAATAAACCCCTTGTCAGGTAGTTTCTGCAATTGAGTTTTGAGTTTTCTCAACTCAGTTGGAGTCATCTGATAGAGAGGAATAGATTTAAGGCGAATATCTGACTCTTAATCAATACAAAAATCATTATCTCTATTGGACGATAACCGATAAATCTTAAGGAAACACTTTCTGGAATTCAAAACCCACCGAAACTGACTCAATAAAAGGAGACCCCACACTTACATCCCAGAGATGAGCTAAAAATGCTTTGAACACCCCTTCCCCAGTAATTTTCTATCCTGGACAAATGATATAATTTTTCCTGATTTTACCTTATACACTTCCTCCTGCTTTAGTTTATCCATCTCAGGCATATCTAGGGTTATTATTTTAGAATTACAGTTTAAGACAATGTGATATGGAGATAATCAGATTATACCCAAAATTACATCAAAGTCCAATATATTCAGAATAATCAAATCTATTCAAGTCTAAAAAATCATAAACAATGGTAAACATGGGTTACTACGACAAACTCAGCAATCGGAGTAGACACACAAACAGGATAGCCAAGTACATCACAAATCAAATTCAGTCCCACCACAAATTGAAAAAATATGTAAGAATAAGTAGACCTCGGATCAAATAAAATAAACGTCATTTAGTTACAAACAGAAATGGTACCTGTGATCACCGTATCAGAAGCCTCAACATCAGTCTTTTCTGAAAAGGCATAACAGTGAGCTCAATCATTAATTTGGATTTGTTTTTCCCCAACTGCGCTCCTCCCCCTGAGCTTTCATTTCCTCGACCACACCGACCATATGTCTAATTTCCCCATCCATCTTGTGGATGACCCCTATCATTACCTCCTCTTTCTGTACTTACTAGAATTATAGCCTGAGTCTGCTGTTGTGCTTGGCCATCTGTCTGTCTCAAAATGGCATTCTGTCTTATAATGACCATTAACATCATTATAGTAACATCCCCACTTGAGAGAAGGTTAACTAGTAGAAGAGTAAAAAGCCCTTTGGCTCTTAATAACCTACGATTAAGAAGAGACCTTAGTTGGATCCACAGTAGAAACTGGAAATGCTAACTAAATACAGTGAGATGGGTAGGTCTGCTAACTATGTTCGTTGGAATAAGATCCACTAAAATTTTCAACATTGTGGGTCTTCTTAGCTTATATCTTGTCCTGACCTGCTTGCGTAACCCTCTCTAATTTCTTCACATAATCTAAAACCTCATTGAACCCTTTCCCTGTAAAAGTCATATGCACAGAAAAAATTTGAAGATCATACTTAAAACCCTTGACATCGCATCAAATCCTCTCCTCCTCAATAGATAATAGTTGAGTATCATAGTAAGACAAAGCATGGAACTTAGCCTCATGGGCTGTAACTGACATATCACCCTGCACCTTTGCCAAAAACTCATCATTCTTGCGATCGCAGAGGGTCCGAGGTACTTACTTCTCTAAGAACAAAGCAAGAAACTGCTTCTAAGTTAATAAATGTAAAATTAGTAATCAACAGTCCAACATGCGCCATCCACCATTGATTAAGATTTTCTTTAACAGAAAAGTCACAAATCAACTCCATGCTCCTTCATAATATCCATCTTATGTAACCTCTCATAATAGTCAATGATGAACTCAAAAGTGTTCTCAGACTTAGTACCCTAAAATATTGGAGGTTTCATCTTCCGAAATTTGGCCAGCAAATCATGTTCAATACTAGTCATCACAGAACTTAAAATTGAATAAGGAAAAGCATCAGTCCCTGAAGCCATAGCAATAGTAGGATAAACACTTGGATCCTGAACAACTAGCGTAGCAGAAGTGTCTCTAGTACCAAAAAAACACTCATAAAAGATAACACTTATTGAATAACCTCAGCAGACATGGGAGATAAGTATATAACACCAGTTGGTGCCTCTATCTCGTGCTCCATTACCTGCTCTTATACTGCTTCTATCTCCTCCAAATAATCCTGAGGTAGAGGAGGGGATGTTGACCCTTCATAAACCTGGCCAGCAGTTGATTGAGCTCAACCTCTGGTGGGTGCGGCTTGTCCCCTTCTATTTCTACTTCTACTTCTCTCTCTCACTCGTTCTCTTCCTCTTAAGGCTGGCTCAGCAGCTGGACCGGTCAATGCGAAGAATATTGCCTGGATTCTAGTTGACCAAGTAGTCACCATTTGCAGAAAAAAAAGTGAAGAAAATTTGTTACCAATTGGAATCAAGTTACAGAACGAAAGAAATAGGAATGATAATTTTCCTAAAATCCTGTAGTCTCTCAAAGAAAAGTCAGATGTTTTTGTATCATTCTGTGAGACTCTACTAGATCCATTTTGATACAACGAGATTGTTGAATTTAAGCTCTAATACCAACTTTTTCATGACCCAATCAAACGTGAGTGGCACCCACCTTATTCTCTGATGGAAGAACTAATAACCCCGAAAGCATTAACCAACACTTAGAGAAAATGAAGAAAACTATCTCACTAATAAGGATCATCCAGTCTAACAGCTTATGAAAATGAGAAAAGAAGTACTAAACAAAAAATACCCCTAGAATCCAAAAGTCGTAAACCAAAACATACTAAGAATGTCAAGAAGGGGATGCAACTTCAAAAACTAAAGGAGAGTACATAAGTCCAAATAAAGGACAATGTAATAAAAGAGAGATTCCAAGGTAGCCCAAATAAGCTGCTCACTCCTGAAATTTGGATCACACGTTATAGTCCCAAGTGAGGTTTTGTAGGAGCTGCTGGGATATGTGTTATACTTAACAAAGGTAAAATCAAGTATAATATCGATAGATAAGAACAACAGTGTACTGATAGGATTATTTAACCAATTCAAGATAAGAATATGAACACTTAATCAAAATGTAGTACAACAAGTTAATCTATGCTTATTCTAACTACACCTAACACAACAGGTATCAATTTACCAGTTTAGGATTACAATCAACAAGTCAAGATATTTATGATTAAGTCAAGTTCAGTTAAGTCAAGACAAGTTTAAGCAATTATCAAATATATAATATATTTCTCTGGTTCACTCATAGAACCGCTTAACACACTGAAACCTCGTACATATACACTATGGGTTTCATAACCATCATCTAGTCATGACCTATAGGGGACAAATTTTGTTCATGTATCAAAAGCCAAGATACAAGTGTCTGCCAATCTTATTACACCTATAAGCTGAGAGAATGTTCAAATACAAAAGCATTCCTTATTTAACAATACATTAGGTCAAAATCATACAACAAGATAAATTCATTGAATTGACCACCCAAACAATATGTACTAACAAGTCATACTAAGAAGTAGTTAACATGCACATATAGTACAAATTGGATTAAACTATAATATCATCACCTACCTTGAACCAAGCATGCACATCGCCACTAAGCTGGAGTCTTGTCTTTCCGTGTAATTTCTGCTTGATCTGGGTCTAAAAATACATACAAACACATAATTAATGAAATGACCTGCCACATTGAGGATTATAACTCACAACCAATCCCTAAGGCTAAATTTATGTTCATTTTCTCTCATTCTAGGGCTTTTCTACCTTAATTCACCTAGAACTACCAATTTCATGAATAATTTAGTGAATTAATGACATGTAAGAAAAATTTAACGATGATTAACCAAAACCCATTGATTTGTTATCTAAACTTACTCTCTTGCACCAGAAAACCAACTAAAATCAGTCATTAACCCTTTCTGAACTACGTAAATTAGTAATTTTAAGGCTAGATTATCAATTTACTAGTTAACGAAATTGAAATCCTAATCTTAATGAAGCAAAATGATGGTTAGCTAATGATTTTCACCCAAAATTGTCTCTCCCTTACCCCCAAAACTTGTTTTAGAAAAATAAATTATTTTGCAGAATTTTTAAAATAAAATAATAAATTTTGGCGTTATAACAGCAGCACTATAGCAGTTGCTGACCACGTTGGCTGAGCGCTATAGTGGGACATTTTCGCTTTTGGGCATATTGCAATAGCGACATGGGCGAGCAGTTTCGCCCAAAACTCCTTCTTTTCACAATACACTCTAATTTCAAGTCATCCTAAATAATACTCTTTACGCTAAGATCAATTTCGGGAGTTCTACTTACCGAAATTCAATTCCATAAAAAAAATTGTACAGAGTCTTTATCGTCTTGGCCAATTAGAAATCAAGCAATAACCATCATACTTACCCAATTCATTCCTGAATTACCCTAGACCACACCTCACTCAGATTTCATTTGAAACTAGCCTTGCCTAAAATTTATAACATCAAATTTGGAAAGAATTTAGCATGAAATTTTAAATGAGAGACTTACACATAACGAAGAAAAGGGTCACTACACCTTGTTTATTTTAAACATTTAAAGTATAGGTCTGTTATATCATTTTAACACTACTAACTTGGCACATTGTATATGTTGCACTCCTTTAGTGCATCAAAAGCTTTTTTTTTTTGTAATTTTTTTTCCCTTTATCTTCTTCTTCTTCACTTTTTATCCCTACCACCTAGTCAACCTTCCACCATGAAAATCTTGCAAAACATGAAAGAACAAAATTAAAAAATCATCATACTAATTTTGAATTTTTTCTACTAAAACATGAACGAATAAAACACAAAAAAAATTGAAAAAATAAAATCAAAAGGAATAAGATTTCTGTTATCTTTGTTGAACCTCATCGGAAAATAATTATCTGCAAAACATCCCTCCAAATTGAATCTACAACAAATCTATACCCAATCTACAATAAAAAAAAAAGCAAGAATTAAAATCTAATGAAGTTTTTTTTTTTTTTTCTAAATGGAAGTAGAGCAAAGGGACAAACTCGCGATCAAAATGAGACTCAACAACTAGAAAATGACCAAAATAAGCCACACTTCTATTGTATATAGGGTTGGCCATACAATATCGAAAACCAAATTATCGAACCAAATAAAAAAAAATTTGGTAATTGATATTCGGTATTTGGTATGGTATTTAGGAGTAAAATTTTAACATTTCAATATTTGGGCTTGGATTTGATACAAGATATTAATACCATTTGGTATTTGATATTTACCGAATATCATATATATATATATATATATATATATATATATATATATATATATATATATATATATATATATATATATATATATATATATATATATATATATATATATATATATATATATATATATATATATATATATATATATTATGGAGTTGATTCCACTTGTTTGAAATTCTTTTTAAACGCCTTTATGGTATTGCTTCCGTCTGTTACATTTCTCAAGTTTACTTTTTCAGTGCAATATTTGTACGTATGATATACTGCATTGTCAGAAGTTATGCAACCTTTGATCCTTGTCTTTGTGGCTTGGATTTAAACTATGGAAGATGACCATTTTTTAAAATTAAACGCAATTTTAATTCCAAATTATAATTCGTAGTTTTAAGTTATGTTTTACTGTTTTTCTTTTTTTTCAATAAACTTAAGTGGAATTCGCGTTTTGCTCGGTTAATATTCTATAAATTAAAACGGAAGTAAACCTTCCATTTTACTTTAAATTTTTTCCACAAAACTATACTTTTTAGGTCTGAATCACAAAACCCAATTAGAACTTCCGTTTCATACTTTTTTTTTTAAGGGAAAAGAATCAAAAATATTTCTCTACTTTGAAAAATTAGCTAATTATATCCTCAGTCATACTTTGAAATCATATTTACCTTTGTTGTTAAGAAAGCTATCAAATATACCCCTTCTTTTAATATTTTTTCACCATGACAAAATCATAGCCACGTGACATGACATTTGGAGTGAGGTGGATGCCACGTGGGATGCCACCTCATCATCAGACCTTTTTTTATTTTAATTTTTTTTCCCTTCAAATTTTGTTAATTATTTACGTTTATTAATTTTTTTTAGAAAATATTAACTTTTGGCATGAAAAGAATTCATGGCTTAATTATTTTGTTAACAATTAACAAAAGACTTAGCAAAACTATTTTAAGTTCATAAATGCATGAAAAGAATTCATGACTTAAATAATTAACAAAAATAAAAAATAAAAATTTCACGTGGAAAAATTAGTAATTTTTTCCCTTTAAGTTATTAATTTTTTCCAACAATTTTTTTTTTCACATGTAATGACAAGCACGACTGGAAAATTGTTGTTCAGTTCGAAAAGCGGAATAGCTCGATTCTACGTGGCTTTCAAAATTTGTAAACTTAAAGGAATTCATTAAAGGAATTCTTTTAAAAGAACTTAATTATTTTTAAAACTTAAATAATTAACAAAATTTAAAGGAAAAAAATTAAAAAGGTCTGATGCTGAGATGGTATGTCAGGTAGCATCCACCTCACTCCTAATGTCACGCCAAGTGACTATGATCTTGCGATGGTGGAAAAAAGTTAAAAACAGGGGTATCTTTGATAACTTTCTTAACAACGGGGGAAAATATGACCCCAAAGTATGACTGAGGGTAAAATTGACCAATTTTTTTAAAGTAAAGGGATATTTTTGACCTTTTTTTCTTTTTTAAAACTATTCTTTGTGTTAACGGCTCTGTTAAAAAATTGTACAAATCAAAGAAAAAGTTCTGTGAAGCTTATTTTGATTACACATTAAAAGTGTGCTTATTTTAATCACTTTCTAGTTATTGAGTCTCATTTGATTGCGAGTATCAAAAAGAGATTAGGTTTTGGGGAGGGGGAGGGGAGACGGGGGAGGGGTGAGCTATAGAAAATAGGTTTTTATTTATTTTTTTTGTTGAAAATTAGTTTTTTCTTTTTTTCTTTATAATTTATTTAAATTTATATTTTACATCAAATGCCACATGTCTTCTTTTAAGTAGTCATCATGTCATGTCAATCGCGAGTGTATTACACATACATTATAATTTTAGCTGATTATCAAAAATGAGTCAAAGTGACACAAGGAAATTCTACATGATGAGGTGTTTAAAATGAATAAGGTCTCTTGAGGTGTCTAAGTAAAAGTTGGTGCCAACTTAAGAGGGTCTTCGGTGTGTTTCATCTTTTTGCAGTGTAAGTTAGCTATATTCACTTTTATAATTTTTTTCCAAAAACATATGGTTAAGAAAAGCATTAGAGGAATTAATGATTAAGGAATTATAGAACATATGGTAAGCAGGAAATGATTTTAATCCTGAATTTTTCTCCCAATCTATTTCATTAAGGAAATACTCAATAATTTGTTTGTTGGATGAATTTGCTACAAATACTTGTAAACCTATTCCTAATAGAAGTATAAATTTGCATAGGACTCAAAGTGCACAGTTATGTGAATCTTACATGAATAATAACACTTGAATTATCTCTTACTACTATATGAAGAGTTATGAAGCCTATAAGTTATGTATATTTTGATCATGAAGTGTAAGCCTACATATCAGTTGCCACAATATTTTACTGTATATTATACGTAGATACATTGTTTAAGCTTTTTGTGATCTTATTGTAGAATTTTCTTATGGAATTAAAGCGGCCAATATCAAGCTTTTTTTCGTACATAGGTGAAATGAAACACCCTAGTTTCCAGACCTTAGAAAATTCCCTGAAATTCTAATCTCTAGACCCAATACGACTCATGGGTACGATCCGTATGTTGGGGTACGGATGGTATGGTCCACTCGTATACTGACTAATGTTGGTTAGTGGGATGAATTTTGGTTACTAGAATGGATACGACTTAGGGGTACGAGTCGTATTGGTGGTTACGGATCGTTTGGTTCCTTAACTTAATCTTAGACTTGGTTACTTAGGTTGGATATGAGTATGAGTGGTTCACCATGAGCCGTAAGCTGGGGTAGTATCGTATCAGGGACTCGTGTGGTAAGCAGTGTCCAATCCTCTAAGTATTTTGTTCTACTAGAGATACGGGTCATGGATAAGGATCGTAAGTTGTGGTTACGACTTGGTTGGATGAGTCGTATACTGGAACGTGTTTGGTCCAAGGGTGGAGGTTCAAGTTATGAGTGGTGGATACCAATTGTATTGGAGGGTACGACTCGTGTGGCTCAGTCGTATCCCTGCGTTGGAATTTTGGTGCAACTTAAGTGGGGTTATTTTGGACATTTTTCTACTTATCCTAATAGGGTTCCATGACTTGTAACCTACTTGATAGGTTATTTACCTATTATTCTATTCATTAACACTTAGAAACTCTTCTTAAACACTCCATAATTCTCTTAAGAGCTTTTGGGCAAGGAGAGCTAGGGTTTCAACTAAGGGATAATTTGGGGCTTATCTTGGTGATTTCTTTGCGTCATCATCTTGGTTTAAGGCATGTTATCTTCCCTCATTGTTAATTTTACTTAAAGGCATTATTTATATGAACGTTTTCATGGTTTTACTATTACATAATTTTGGCTTTCAAATATGATTTGGGGGTTTTGATATTAAATGGTTGGTTATAGTTTTCCATGGTTTTAATTATGCTTTATTATAAATTAATGGTAGTTTTGGATAATTGGATTGCATGGAATGGTTTATTGGTAATTGAAACTAGTTTTGGTCATATTATGCCCCCAATGTATTTGACAAAATGCTTATAAAGATCTGTTCATTGCATTGACTTCTTTTAATAGAACTCTTGCATGTTTTAAACTTGGTAAAAGAATTATGCATGATTTAAACGGTTTGGAAAGTATAAAGGCTAATTTGTTATGCTTGTGAGGAATATGGAAGTCTCCCAAGTGGTTCAATATAGTAAATGAAAGGGCACTTAAAAGTCTCCTTAAACCTATAAATAGTTGGCTATGGATGATACATGCAAGTAAGGGTTGGTATGACGATACCTATATCAATATCCTTGGTTAATAAATGGATAATGGCTTGATTATTTAAAAATTAATTTTAATTGGGCAATAATGACAGGAGGTGTAGTTAATCCATGGAAGGTAGAGGTCCCAGGAGGACCAAAATTGAAAACTAATATTTGCCGATATGAGGTTGGTCTTGGTGACCGTGTGCATAATATCACACTTTATTTTAGGGATGTACTAGTCATCCCATGGGATACTTCCCTGATCGCGCGGCTACACACATTGGGGCCCTTTCAGCAGGGGGAGTTGAACCCATATAGCCCGTGGGTGGTTTAAGACGGAAAAGCTACACAACCCAAGTAAAGGTTTTAAAGGCATGATAAACCCGATCCTTTTTCCCAGCATGGTTATATATATATATATGTGTGTGTGTGTGTATGTATATATGTTTATGGTTGGTTGTATGCGTATGGATGGTTTTACTTGGTTTTATAAATGGCATTATTTTATCCTTACCATGAGATCATGCTAGCGGTCACTCGCTAACCCCGTCTACTGGAGGTTGTATACCCACGCTATGTAGGATCCGGTCGTTCTACTCCTTCTACATAGTGATTGACTTTGGGACAGTATTTGGACTTAAGTGGTAAGGTTACATCCCTTCGGAAGGCAGCATTTCATGTTATGGATATTTATAGACATTCTGGTTTTATTTTGGATATTGGTTTTAGCTATGGTTGGTGGCATGTCCCAACTAAATTTTATTACTCTTTTAGTTAGAGGCCTTGTGGTAGTTCTATGGGTTGGAATGGGCGGGATAGGTATAAGTGTCAGCCTTGCATTGGAATAGGCTGGGAGGCTAGCATCATCGGACATAATTTCTCACTATTTGTCATAGTATATTTTGGGATTAATTATATTATATTTTGGAACATCCTTGGTTATGGTCTGATTTATGGCCTTTGTTTTGGTAAGGTTGGATTATTGGTATGGGATGGTTGGACTCGATTGGGTTGGTCACGAATGTGATCTATTCCCAGAGTTTTTATGTGAGTTGTATACTATTTTGTTACATGCTTGGAATTCAGCCAACTCAGGGTAGGCGGCTAGAGGTTGGGTTGGGTAATGGGGGTGGTCTCCAGTCTCGGTCGAACTTGGGACGCCCATTACGATAAGGCCCCAGGGTGGATCGTGTCAAGTTGGTATCAGAGCCTAGGTTCATGGTCAATTGGGAGTCCACAAATTCATGCCAAGTAGAGTCTCTTTTAGGGGTGTGTAGCACGCCATACTCATAAGGGAAAGGCTGCAGGGCATTTAGGAATGTTTCACCTTTTTGGTATTCTATTTCAAGCTGTCCTAGAATCTTCTCTAATCCTTTTTTGTTCGTCTTTCAGATCATGCCTCGTAGATCTGGAACACAAGAAAATTCTTCTATCCTATCTGCGGGTAATGCAAAAGAGATGCATCCTACTTCTGGGGTTCATCTTCATTCTCAAGGTCCTATCCCTGATAATTCTGGAGTTCCACCAGTTGCTACTAGTCCTCCTCAAGTAGAGGTAACTAATAAAGAATTTTGTCAGTCTATTTATGCTATTGTTAAATTGGTCATTGCTCAAGCTAAGCGGGATGTGTTTGGTGTTTTATCTGTTGATACCACAAGGGTTGGCCAATTTATGAAGATGGGTCCTCTCACTTTTTATGGAGTGAAGGTAGATAAGGATCCACAAAGCTACTTAGATGAAATGGAGAAGATATTTTTGGTGATACATGACACTAATGTGAAGAGGGTAAACTTTGCAGCTTATTAGCTCAAAGACATTGTATATCAGTGGTATGAAGAGTAGGATAGGGATAAAGGAGATGTAGAGGAGTCATCCTTGTAGAATGTCTTCTCTAGTGCTTTTCTGGATCGTTTCTTTCCCTAAGAGTTGAGGGAAGAAAATATGGAGGAGTTTGTGAAACTCAAGTAGGGGAGGATGTCTGTCAAGAAATATGCCTTGAAGTTTCACCAATTATTAAGGTATGCTCCTGATTTATTGGCTGACATACGGGCTAGAATAAGGAAGTTTGCATCTGGGTTGAATCGGGATCTGCTTTTGGAGAGCAAGACTTCCTTTCTGATTAAAGATATAGACATCTTTTGGTTGATTGTTCATATGCAGCAGATAAAGGATAAAAATATAAAGTAGGTGGAGTTTGGGGATAGGTAGGGTAAGAGGAGTAGGCCTTCTGATCAGGGCGGTGCTCAGTCTCAAGTGGTCGGGATGGTGGCAAATAGAAGAAAAAAGTAGGGGAGTTCTAGTTTCTACTCTTTTTCTAGTGCTCTTTATTATTTGGGCGACAGGCTTCATCATAGTGGTGATAATTTTCGAGTGCAGGGTGTCCAATATCAGGCAAGCAGAGTGATGTTGGGTGAATTTATGCATTCTAGCATTACTATTCTAGCCTATTTAGCCTTGTTTTGAGGATAATTCATGCTCTTAATGTGTTGATAATGATATAAATGTGCATCTAAGTGACCATGTATGTGTATACAATGTTTAATGGTGTTTTCACATGAGTTTGGGTTCAATTCGAGCATTTAGAGTTCAACCGAGAAAAGTAGTGTGACTAGTTTGAGCTAGATGTTTGTCTACTTTAACATGTTGGGTTATAACACATTTAATGAGCTTATAAGGTATTTATTATGTATTTATATGTGAAACAACTTGTTGATAATGTTCAAGGGTCAATTGGACCAAGCCAAGGGTCAAAACAATAAGTTAGAGATCAAAGTGAATAAAGCCTATGCTTAGCTAATGTTTCTAGTTCACCGTTTTGAGCTCTAAATTGTTGTGTTTAATGCTATAGGATGCTTTTTTAATGGATTATGATGATATATGAAGGATATAAAAGCTTCAAATCAAGTGGAAACAACTCAAAAAGGCTCGTAATGGATCAACGAAAGCACAATACAAAATTTGGTTCAATTTGGACACCTGAAATGTCTTGGGCACGTGTGGACTGTAGAATTGGCCAATGGGAACGTGCGACACACCAAATGATTCAGAAGAGGCCTAAAATAGTGACCCACCAGTGCGTCATGGTCCTAATAGCATTGAAGGAGGCACCACATCTCGGTAAATAGCTAAATCGCAATTGTCCTAACCAGAATCTTAGCGCGATTCTACCGCGTTGCGGTCCTATGGTAATTAGCACTTCACCATGACGCGAAGGGTACCAAAATTGGAAAAATATCCCAACTTAAAAAATTAGCGTGGAAACCTAATCCAAGTCGATTTATGACTTGTCTACTATAAATATAACGTCTTAAATTGCGTTTTGAACATCTTGGAAGACCCTAGATCAACTTGGAAATCATTGGAGGCTACCACAACTTCTATTTAGGTTTTTATTCTTTAATTTAGCTTCTTTTATGGTTTTAATCCTTCATACAATTATTTGGATGTTGATTATGGCTATGAGTGGCTAAAAACTCCCTTTCCGGGGTTAAAGCCAAGAACATGAGTACTATTGCTTTGGATTGATTTCATTTAATTTTTCTTATAATTATTGGTTGTTTGTTTATTCTTGATTTAACTATTGATGGATTGATCACCCAAAAAATATATCTATTCTCTACTTTTTGATCTCGGGAGAGGGAATAGGGAGATAGAACATGGGAATGAACAAAGTATGGTTTATGGTTCTAATTAGGTCAATGGTAGTAAAAACAAAATGGTTTAGGTTGGGAAGAAATCCCATGCTTTTTTATTTCCACTACCTTTGACCTGACCAAAACCACAAGCAGAAGGCCTAGGATGCAAGTTTAACTTTAGAAATTGCCACCTTGGCTTGATCCCTTATTTTTACTTCAGAAGTTGTTGATTTAAGTTACGTTCCTAACTGACTATATTACCGCCCCTCGATTCTCGCTAAGCTGCTTTCTTTGAGTTCTGATCATGTGCTTTATGGGTCATCAGTCAAGTCACGCCAATTAGTCGTAGTTACCTAGCAAAGCGTCTAGCTCCAGTCCACTTCACCATTTTTCTTTTCAACAACGAGTGACGTGTTTTCATTTTTGGATACACTTTCATTTTTTTAGCTCATTCAGTTTTTTCATTTTTCATGTAAATTTTATCGGCCAGATTTGCTACACGTTCCTTGCTGCCCTATGCTTCTTCTTTAATAAGGACTGAGTTGATATATAGTCATCATCACCTATCCTTTCCCTAGCAGATATTCTCCCAAACACTTTCTATTGTATAATTATCACCCCGAGCAACCAAGCCATATAAATTTGGACCAGAACAATAACTATATTGATTTCCATTTTTGTTTGCAGTAGTGCGAGGCTTTGGAGGCCTTTCAAAAGTCCATAGAACCCTTAAAATCAGTCCAATCACTATTGAATCTTTATACTACCACCAAATCTTGATCCCTTCTATAAACTTGACACATAAACATTAGCAAAACCATTATTAAATCGTAATAGGGTATCTATACCACCTACTTGGTCCCTCAGCCTTACCAGTTCAAACCTATCAATCTTAACTGTAAAATGTAATATCTTGTTTGAATAATTAATGCCTAATCGGTAAAGAACAACATTCATAAAATTAGTGTACTGTCATGACCCGAGGCTACCCCCTAGGCGTGACAATGGTGCTTTCGGTCACAAATGACGACAAGATAATCCATGAGTTAGTACCTTCTATAAGCACTTAATAAAATAACAATAGTACGCGTGATTGGAAGATAAATTGTTGAATGTAATACTAATCTGAATACTGAAAATGTGGTTCAACCACAAGTCTGAAACATATGATGAAATACTGAATCTAACTATCGATTTAGGATAACTGATAACACTGAAAAGATTGGTAAGCTGAAAAACTATCTAACTGACTGTCTAATTATCTGATTGCCTAAAAAGGATCTAACTGACTGAGGAATTGATGGGATAAGCCCCCAACTAACTCTGACTGAATGAATATAAAGAACTACAAAAATAACTAGAATAAGTAATCATGTCCTCGATGGATGAGGACTCATTACTACTACTGCTGGGTACGCTGAGCTATCTAGGAGCAGTTAGAAAACTGAGCGTCCGAACCGATGTTATAAGAGAACATAGAGCAAAGAAGAGTATGCGATCAGTACTTTAAATTTACTGGTATATGAGATGAGATCTGGCTGAAATGCATGGGGTATTGTGCATATGAGATAAGGACTAACTGAACAGCATGAAATAACTTAGCATGAATGCATGAAAACTATAATGTCTGAGAATGAAAGACCAAGCATATACATATTTCTGAAATAATCTGTAAATTAAAAGACGAATTTGTATAACTGAATAACTGTAAATCTGTATGCTATGGTCAATCAAACCTGAACTAACTATACACTGAATAATGTACTGAGATTGTGGGAGGTATCATATAAAAGACATACCTCAATCTGAGCTAATTGGGGTCCAACTTGTGACCCCAGTTGGAAGGGTGTCAGTACCATCCCACGGGTACTAACATTGGTTGACGATGTGGATCCAGAAGGCTGATGGCCCGTAGGACTAGAGAGTCAGTCCTAACTAGCGAGTGACCCCTAGGAGAGTGTAAGTTCTAAACTGGTGGGTGATATCTCATAATCATACACTGGCTACGTAGTTCTGGAACTTAGGGACTGTTACTAAGGACCCCGTCCTAAATGGTGGGTGAGCCCCCATCCCTAGGTTTGCTCGGTGCTAAATTCTACTCCCAACTGAACTGACACTGGTACTAAACTGAATTAAGTTTAACTGAATATTATTTCTGATAGTGCTCATCTTAATCATAATAACTGAATAAGTAAGGATATTCATGGTTTAACTGAATCATACTTGAAAATCTGAAAATCATGTAAAACACGTAGGTTTCGGGTATTCATAATCCACCAGCACTGAGTGATCATTAAAACAGGAAATTTAAACTTAACTATATTGAATCATGGTTTAACTCAAAACATGGGCATTTCATTAAACATGTGGAAAGCATGGACTTATACATGGGAGTATTTTTTGTAAACGTGAGAATTCAACAACATGAAGTTCACTTGGCTAAGACATGGGAAACTGAAATTCATAGCATGAGGAATTCAAATCATGCATGGAATCATACATAGACTGAGTTGCATTTAAATTACAATGAAAATATGAATTAAACTCATCTTAAGCAATATAAAATACAATAATGATAGAAAAATTTATTCTTTAATTGAAAAGAGGGTTTTAGGGCTCCATGGGTGAAAGGGACCTATGAATGAACACCCCACATACCTTAAGATTTTAAATTGAAAGGAAAATTCTATTCTTGATGCTTTCTTGAAGGTTCTTGAACTTGGGGAACTTGAATTCTTAATTTCTTGGGGAAAAGAAATTGAATTAGTGTTCTTGGGGAAAAGGAAATGGCTTTCTTGGGAGGAAAATTGGAGAAGAGAGGAAAAATTATGCCCTAACTGATGCCCAAGTCATGTTATGAATGATTGGGTTGAGGGGGAAAAAACCCAATTGGCCCTCTGTCATTTAAATTTGGAACCAAACGTAACAAGTTTATCGCGATGCGGTCTAATCGCGGTCATTCATTTCCCCACCATGACGCGGTTTGCATGACATTAGGAATAATCTAGCGTCGCGGGCTTATCGCGGTAACCTACTAGTTTCGTGATCCAAACATGCCCCAAACCTTGTTCAAACAATCTGAAACTCCTCTTAGACATACTTCTTACATCCCTGAACATGACTTAACTCAAAAACCAATGTCCCGGGGTTGGGAAGACCAAATTAAAAATCCTCAAAGTTTAGGAGTCTTGAAAATAACTAAGTTCTCAACACTTAGTGAAAATTTCAAGCCTTAATACTTAGTGAAATTTTCAGGCCTTAAACCCCTTATGCATGCAACTAAGAGCTGAATCAAACTAAGAATAGTGTGGTGTATTAAATTTACTTTATCTGTGTTTTCACGATAACATGACCAGTAATACATACCTACAACATATGAAGTGGTTCCATCTGCAAGCAACTTATTCCTCCGAACCCATCTTTACTCTAACTTTTTATGTTGGTCGTGCAAAAGTTGATCTATTTTCACTTCTTTTTAATTACAAACAAGAGAAAAATAATTGATATCAAACAAGATAAGAACAAAAAGAACATTACAATTAATGTCTACCTAATTTAACAAAAGGGTAACACAAAATTCAACAAATACAATAGATTACAATAAGCATTCTAACAGATGGCCCATCTGTTGCAATAGATTACCCATCTATTTAACAAATGAGCCATCTGTTGCAAAAGGTGACATATTTGTTGCAACAGGTGACCGACATATTGCAACAGATGGGTCATCTGTTGGAATAAATCAAACCAACCTTGATACTGGTTTGATTTCTTCAAACAGGTGATCTATTTGTTGCAACAGATAGGTTATCTGTTGTAAGAGTTGTTTGGATTTATTCCAATATCTGATTCATCAGTTGTAACAGATGGGTCATCTATTGTAAGACCTATTTTAATATCTTCCACCATATGTTCCAACAACATCAACAACAAGAAAACAATACCATATATTCCAATACCATCAACAACACCAACACCACATATTACAACAACACCAACACCACCAACAACATCAACAACAACATCAACAACAAGGAAACAAACAAAAAACAAAAAAAAAATACTACCAACAAGGCTTTTTAAGTTCTCCTAACAGATGACTTTTTTAACATATTTTTAAAAAATAATGGTTCGTTCATTCAAGACTTAAAAGACAAATTTCCTTCAATTTTCTCAATAAATAGGATATAGTTAATGGGTAAATAAATAAAAATAATATATGTAAATAACAAATTTAAATAACAAGCAAATAAGATGATGGGAAGGTAAGAGCAATAGTGAACCATACATGCCATGTCAAAAGTAAAGGAATCAAAATACCAATTTCGGTTGAGAAAAGATATAGATCGATTAAGATCTGAAAGGATCCTCAGGAAAAAGAGGAGCAAAAAGAGAGAAAATAAAGAAAAAAGGAGACGGTTGGATTTACCTTAAAGAGGAGAGAAAGAGAAAGAAGAGAGATAAATTATTTTATGGTTGAAGAAGAGATAATTTTAGAGATGGATTTAAACATTCATTAAATTAATAATTTATGATAGCGAAACACTTTGAGGAGAACAAGGATACGGTGATGGTGACATTGAAAAGATAAGATGTGACAACTCAAGAAGGAGATTTTTGAGTTATCCAACAAATATTTTTCACCGCCATTGTATTTTTTCTTTTTTATTTTGAACAAAAAATTGTTTTAAAAAATAAAAAAAAAGCCTTAAAACACATAAGTCATATGTTGTAACAGATGTCAACATCTGTTGAAAAATTTCCAATAGATCAGTTATCTGGTGGAACAGATGGCAACGTCTATTTGATAACTTACAACAGGTATGTCATCTGTTGCAATAGATTTCTTTATATGTTTAATAATTTACAACAGATAAGTCATCTATTGCAAAAGATGAGTAATTTTATTTGCTAATGACCAACAAATAAGTCATCTATTGCAACAAGTTGAACATTTATTTTAATAGATATCTATAATTATTTGATTATTGTCAACAGATGTGTCATCTGTTGCAATAGGTTAGTCCTGAAATAATTCAAATCAAGCTATTGTTTGAAATATCTAAATTTATTTAGCTATAATTAGGGATGAGTTCATAGGTTTAACTACAATTTCAATTGAGTCTTTACAATTACATAATATTGGTATTATGTTCGTCCTGACCTGAGTCATTAATTGATCAATTTGAGTTGAATAGATTCATACAAAGCCATTATTTGAAATATTTAAATTTATTTAGCTATAACTAGGGACAAGTTCATAGGTTCAACTGCAATTATAATTGAGTAATTGCAATTGCATGATGTTGGTATTGCGATCATTTTGACCTGATTATCAATTGATCAATTTGAGTTGAAATAATTCATATCAAGACATTATTTGAAATATCTAAATTAATTTAGCTATAATTAAGGATGATTTCATAGGTTCAACGATAATTTTGATTGAGTCATTGCAATTGCATGATGTTGGTATTGCGGTGGTCCTGACCTAAGTCATCAATTTATCAATTTGATTTAAAATGATTCATATCAATCCATTATTTGAAATATCTAAATTGATTTAGCTATAATTAGGGATAATTTCATAGGTTCAATTACAATTGCATGATGTTGGTATTGGGGTTACCCTAACCTAAGTCATCAATTGATCAATTTGAGTTAAAACGATTCATATTAAGCCATTATTTGAAATATCTAAATTGATTTAAATACAATTAGGGATGATTTTATAGTTTCAACTACAATTTCAATTGAATCATTTCAATTGCATGATGTTGGCATTGAGTTCGTCCTGACCTAAGTCATCAATTTATCAATTTGAGTTGAAATGATTCATATCAAGTCATTGTTTGAAATATCTAAATTGATTTATCTACAATTAGGAATGAGTTAATAGTTTCAACTACAATTTCAATTGAGTCGTTGTAATTACATGATGTTGGTATTGCATTCGTCCTAACCTGAGTCATCAATTGATCAATATGAGTTGAAACAATTCATATCAATCCATTGTTTGAAAAATCTAAATTGATCTAGCTAAAATTAAGTATGAGTTCATAGGTTCAACTACAATTTCAATTGAGTCATTGTAATTACATAATTTTGGTATTGTGGTCTTCTTGACCTGAGTCATCGATTAATTAATTTAAGTTGAAACGACTCATATCAAGCCATTATTTGAAATATTTAAATTTATTTAGGTACAATTAGGGATGAGTTCATAGGTTCACCTGCAGTTTCAATTGAGTCGTTGTAATTGCATGAGGTTGGTACTGCGGTCATCTTGACCTGAGTCATTAGTTGATCAATTTGAGTTGAAACGATTCATATCAAGACACTGTTTGAAATATCTAAATTGATTTAGCTATAATTAGGGATGATTTAATAGGTTTAACTTAAATTTCAATTGAGTTGTTGCAATTATATAATATTGGTATTGCGTTCGTCCTGACCTGAGTCATCAATTGATCAATTTGAGTTGAAACGATTCATATCAAGCCATTATTTGAAATATCTAAATTGATTTATCTACAATTAGAGATGATTTTATAGGTTCAACTACAATTTCAATTAAGTAGTTGCAATTGCATGATGTTAGTATTGTGATTGTCCTGACCTTAGCCATTAATTTGAGTTGAAACAATTCATATCTAGCCATTGTTAAGTTAATATTAAATTTTTTAATTTTTCAATTAAACTTAATAACTAAAATTAATTTCAGTGAAATTAATACAATTTAGTCTGAAACAATTAAAAATTATATCTTTTAAAAAATTAATTAAGATCAATTCAGACCAAATTAACATTTTCAAAAGTTGTCATTTTTTTCCAAAATACAAATCAACCATTTATGGAAAAAATATTTTATCATTTCAAATCTCGAGTTCTCTCTCTACTCTTTCTCTCTCAATAATACAAACAACAACTACCCAATATATTGATCAATCCTTCATAACAGATCGATTTTCTTCTTATTTTCGACCACATAGTTGTTATTTTTTACTTTCTTCTAACTTGTATCTATCATTTTCACTCTTTTTGAAGGTAATAAAGTTCGATAAGAGTTTTACATTTGTTCCTTTTTTCTAAAAATTAGAAATTTTTAGTTAATAATAAAAAAAGGACTTTTAGTTGTATTATCTTCGAGAATGGATTAACAATTTTGAGTTTTGATGCTAAAAAATATAGGAAGAACTCAAAAAAAACCCTAATTTTTATGGCATTATTCTATTGACTGTTGTGGTATTATTGGATGATGTTTGTGGTATTGTTGGTGGTGTTCATATTATTGGTGTTAGTGTTGGTGTTGGTGTTATGTTGGTGTTGGTGTTGGTGGTGTTGGTATTAGTGGTGGTTTTGGTATTGCTGGTGGTGTTGGTGGTGTTGGTATTAGTGGTGTTGGTCGTGGTATTTATGGTGGTGGTTTTGGGGGTCTTGGTGGAGGTGTTGTTGGTGGTGGCGGTGGTGGTAATAGTGGTGTTGGTATTAGTGTTGGTGATGGTATTGGTGTTAGTTGTCCATCTATTGCAACAGGTGGAGCATCTGTTGAGATATATTAAAATATGTCTTCAAACAAATTCCCCATCAATTGCAACAAATGTTTCAATTGTTTCCATAAAACAAACTAGTAGCAAGACTGTTTTGATCTCCTCCAACAGGTTGTTCATCTGTTGTAATAGATGGTATATTTATTATAACAGATGATTCATCTGTTCCAACTGATAGGGTCATCTGTTGGAATATCTTTTGTAATGTGACATGTAAAAATTTGTTGAATTTTGTCTTACCTTTGTTTAAAAATTATACAGACATCAATTGTAATGTATTTTTGTTTTTCTCTTCTTTGTAGGTAAAAAATGACTCCCAAAATAAAAGAAACTGAAAGTGGATCAACTTCTGACCACCTAACTAGAAAGGCTAGAGTACAGATGGATTCGAAGAAGTTTCCTGAATAATCTCAGCCTAGGAAAAGTTATGAAAATTATATTGAGGGAGGTGGGGAAGGGTCTGCAGAGAGTGGTGAGGAAAATAAAAGTGAGGAGTAAAAAGAAAAAGATAAACAAGAAGCGGAGGAAGTAGAAAGTAAGAAAGATGATAATGATCAATATAATGATAATGCATGATCAATGGGACGTGAATTAAGATCGAGATACCATGATGATCCTATCAAAACTATTAGTATTGACAGATTTCAAGTTGAGATGCCGATAGATAATCTTACAGAACTAACTAGTGATTTTGTAGTTAAATCTCAGTTGGAGAAACCTTTTGATGAGTTTAGGAATACTATGAAGAAGAAAAAACTAGAGGAATTTGTAAAAAGAGCTACTTTGGATACTTTCTTAAGTTGCCTGGGGACAACAAAGCCTTTTTCCAAATGAGCATGACATATGATCTTCTTAAGCGTAGGATTAAGTACGTGGGGGTAATAAAGATTTGGATAAGGGGGCAAAAAGATGAATGAAATCTGGATCAACTACTATGGCATGCCGGTTTGTTTTGTCATGAAAGAGTTTGCCATTGTGACAGGCTTGAGATACGACGTCCAAAAGAATCTCTCATCAAGGAAACACCCCTCAAAAATTCCAAGGCAAGCAGGACAGCCAAACCACCACCATCAAATAAAGGCAAGACATCGTACAAGTGACCACGTACCAAAACCAACAAACGCAAGGAAAAAATAGATGGGTTGTTGGATATTGTTGGACATGGATACAAAGGCACGATGTTGTTAGAAGATCTTAAGGATAAAGTCATACCAAATAAGTGAAAGGATAAATTGTGCTTAGTTTAGTTTGCCCATTCCGTTATATTAGCAAGAGACGTCTACAAAGTCATAGAAGATGATTTGTTGGAGCTTCTTAAGGATTTTGAGAAATTAAATAATTATCCCTAGGGATATGACAACTATAAGTTGACTGCCAAATATTTATTGACAAAGCTATCCCCAAAGACGATCACCTTATACGACTTTTCTTGGGCTTTCATGGGAAATTTAATAACTATTTGTTTACTCTTGCATTAGTTTATATTGAATAACTATTATGAATTTTTTTATTTGCTTTCTGTTTACATTTTTTAGGCTTGGGCATTTAAAGTCATTCCTCTCCTCCGAGAGTAGGTCAAGGATTATTCAAATGAGGTTTCTCATTCAAGGATCCTTAGGTGGTTGGCTGCAAAGAGCAACACAAGAATTAAGGAGGTTGATCTCTTTAAGCCTCAAGATGATGCAATAAGTATTTTTTCAAGTAAAGTAAAATAATTTGACTAAAGAAAAGATATTGAAATAGATGATTCATATATTACAATAGATGGATCATCTGGTGCAATTTATCTTAACAAATTACCCATCTAGTGCAACAGATTGGTAATCTTTTGCGACAAATTAGTCATTTTTCACAACAGATTACCCATCTGTTGCTTTGGTTCTCTGAACCTGACTTAACAAATTACCCATCTACTGCAACTTATGCAATAGATGGGTGATCTGATGCAACAGATGGTTAATCTATTGCCACATATGAATTATTTGTTGCAACATAAAGATCATTTATTGCATAAGTTATCTGTGTTAACATATTACCCAACTGACTGTAAATTATTATTTGATTTAAACGTATCTACCCTTTTTTAGGTTGTGTATCCATGGATTGTACCTATTAAGCAAGAGTTAGAGATGACTTCTTTTATTACTCTAGGTCTTGTTGATACAATAGCAGACCTAATGGTAGAGTTAATAAAGAAGTAATTGACTGAAGCAACAACCATAAGAAGCGCAGTTAGGCAAGGCCAGCCTTATGTTGAGGCTCTTCATAACCAACCTGCTGCAACAGATCTAGGTGCTACTTTTGGGGGGGTGCTGGTGGAGTTATTGATTTTGGTGGCAGCATACTGATGTTGATGTTGTTGCCAGTCATGATTATGAGCATGTTGATGCTCAAGAAAAAATAAATATATTAGAAATCACCCCTTACAGTAGTCCCTCTCGCCCTTACAGCGGTTCCTCTTACCCCTCTTCACCCTTATGTTCTCGTTGCAAATGCAAAGTGTGCATGGACAAACATGATAAACTCTTTGTAAAAATAGATGCTCTCGCTAATGCTATTAAGTAATTGAAGTCTAAGAGGGGTATAATATCATCCAAGAAGGTGAGTGAGTCATACACTTCTACAGTAGAGGTTAGGAAGAAGAAAAAAGCAATTTGACATATACTCTCAATTATGAAACCAAAAAAAATTACAACTACTCCTCCTCCAAAAGTTGATGAAGTTCAAGGACCATTGAAGAAGGTGAACATATACGCGGAACTTGGCGCCAACAGAAGGCTGCTCTAAGAAAGTACATAAATTCCAAGCAACATGCAAAAACCTTCACCATGAATGCCTTTTCCCCCCAAAACTTCAAGAAAATGATAAATATGGAAGTGTGGTATGTGGACACAGTAAGTTTACTTTTCCTAACCTAACCTTCTAATATACTCCATGAAGAAGAAGCTACATAACAAATGTGTCATCTGTTGCAACAGTTGGCTATTTTGGTGCAACTGGTGATTCATCTGTTATAACAAATTATTCATCTATTGCATAAGTTACATTAGATGGGTAATCTGTTAACACATGCAGAGAACCCTATGTAACACATGAACCATCCGTTATATCTTTCCACTTTGTTTTTCTTTTTTAAAATTACTAACATATTTAAAAATTATCTTCTTATATCACAGTATGTAGATGAAATTCTCTGCCTTATAAGGGGCAGGCAATTAGTGTACTCAGATACTTATGATGCTGGCGATAGTATAATGTACCTCAACTTCTACAATAATTTCAAGAATAGGTATGATGAACTGGATCAAGAATAGGTGGCCTGAGATTTGATTCATTAGTTTTTAGGTTCAAATGGGATGAAGATATGATTGAATAAGTTAGAAGGAAGAGGCCATATCCACATGGTAAGGAGTGAATCAAGGCAAAGAGAATTCTTGCAGTCATAAGCGTGGACATAAAACATTTTCTAGTTCTTGAGATACTATTCGGGGAGGGAATGATGAAGGTTTATGGCTGCAACTTACTTGTTTTTGATGAAGCCAATTTTTTTACCAAGATGCAGCCACTGTTAGACTTGTTCCCCAACTTGTTAAGGCAAAGTAAATTGATGAATCATTTGCCAACGAAAGTGTTGAATGAAAAATGGAAGTTTGAAGGTCAAAACAAGGATAAGGACCTTCCAAAAAATCAAATTGGTGTTGTGTGTGGGTCGTACATGCTTGCGCACATCGAGTGTTTGCTAACCAACACAGAAATGACCAAACCAACGACCTTTCTGTGTGATAACACTGTGGCAAGAATGCAAGAGGTCTGGGCTTATAGGTTAATAACTAAAAGGTTGGAGCATGTGTATGTAAAAGAAGAAAATATTGAAACACAAATACTATGCCAATTTTTATTTCAAGTAACTTTACATGTACTGACCAACTTATTACAATAGATGACCAATCTATTATAACAGATAGTCCATCTGTTGTAATGGATAGTCTATCTGTCCTAACAAATAGTTTATCTATTGCAATAGGTTGGTCATTTATTGCATTATGCAGATAGTTTTAGCTAAGTCTACCTGTTGCAATAGATAGTATATATATTGCAACATATAGTCTATTTGTTGCAGCAGATAGATTATCTATTAGAACAAATCAAAATAGTAGAAATACCTATTTGATAATTTCTAACAGATAACCTATATGTTGCAATATATGTCTAAATTTGTTTGATAATTTCCAACAGATATGTTGTCTGTTGTAATAAATCCATTATCTGTTGCAATATTTGAATCTAGTATTCCCTTTCAATTAATAAGTTCACATCTAGGGATAAATGAAATTCATAGACAAAAAAAAATAAATTGAAGCCTTCGAAAATCACATAAAATAAATCAACAAATAACTGAAATGTAAAAAATATTATGGGTACAGATGATCTACTCAACAAATAACTCAACGATTTAGGTTTTGATGCCAATAATTCCTACGAAGAGTTTATTACTTTGACAGACTCAAGCTATAAAGATCTACTCAATGTGGACAAGTTGTTCTTCATCCGGTGCTATGAAATTCGACTTTGGTCATTGTGATTCTTTAATATCGCGTGCATACAATTTTTGAGCTTTTGTTTCTCTGTATTTCCATAAAAGAGTAGCATATCTTTTATGGAGTAATCCGACATTGAGTCCATCATTTGATACTTCTAATCGGTCGCTCAAATACTCGGCGTAAGCAGCAATAAAAGACCGTAATTCCTACATTTATAAAAATCAGATAATCCATATCTTGTAATTAATGTAAGTGTTGTGAAATTTATGAAATAAAACTAAATCAAGATACTTACAGGCTACAACTGGGTTGTTGAGCAATTCCTTCAACATATTCTACATCAAATGGATTACTTATTTTATCCTGGTATGCTTCAATCATCGACCAATCAGTATGAACTTTTTGATACAAAAAGCTACTTATATCAAGATAAGTAGGAAATATTTTGGCTAGCTTTTGTATCTTAGACGACGGCCTAGAATGTCTTCTTCCTGATATCGAGTTGTAAACTCGAATGTGCCTCTCTTTTAGAACGGCGATAACTGACACCCAATGAAATTCACCACCATAATTGATTGGTGTGTACACTTCGTTGACCAAATGCCAAGGTAAGCCAAATGGAATGCTAAAACCTTTGATGATGTTGATTAAGCATTCCTTATTTCAAAAAACTTTTGGTTGTTGTTGACAATATCTATCGTAGGCATTATTAGTGTAAACTTTGTAAAAATAATTATCCGTCATGTATCTGTATTATTCTTATGTTTGAAACTTGGCTTTGTGTCGAAGATAGTAAAAAATAACATCGATGTGCTGCACATATTATCAAACATTTCAAATTACGTGACAATAAAACTAATACATATATATAATTAAATAAAGTATTAATAGTAAGATGTATGACATTTAAACCTCATTATTTCAGCAAGTTTGTGGCAGTGACATCGAATAGAATTAATTCTTCGTTCTGGCATTTAAACCTCATAATTACACCAAGACCCGATTGGTTCACTTTGTAGTGATCGTTATTTGTTTTATGTATGATTTATATGTGTTGATGTCATGTTTTTACAATAAGAATTTTATAAACCAATTATCCTTAAAAATGATTTATGTACCTGCCGGTATGAAACTTTAACAGCCCATCGACAATCCATTCTGAATAGTCATTGATCAACTTTGTTAGTTTTTTTTAGCCTCGTACGAGATGTTGAACCCTTCAAATAGGTAGTTCTTCCGTTCTTCCGGACTGACATACTTCACTTTTTATTCATCTTTGGAAGTAGTTGATGGATTATCAACTATGATATTATGTTGTTCAGCAGTAGCTTTTACTGTGACATCCACATGAAAAGCCAGAATTGTCAATGCTAATAAAAGGGATACAAAAAAAATGAAAAAGGATAACTCATCTATTTTCGCAAATCAAATAGGTCTTTCTTCTGTTTTAATTTGTACCAACAGATGACCTATCTGTTGCAATAGATAGTTGATATGTTGGGATAAATTAAAATAATAAAAAGACCTGTAAAATAATTTTCAATAGATGACTCATCTATTGAAATGAATGACTCATTTATTGGAACATACTACAACAGTAGGGAAGTCTTGATGTAATTTGTCCCAACAGATTACACATCTTTTGCGATAAATGGGGTCATCTGTTGGGACAAATTAAAATAGTTCGAAACTTTTTTGATTTCCTCTAATAAATGAGACATACATTGCAACATATAATGCATGATTCAACAGGTTAGTCATTTGTTGCAACAGATGTTTATATTTGTTTGATAATTTTCAGTAGATGTGTAATTTATTAAAATAAATGTGTAGTTTGTTTCTTTGTTGGAATAGATGATAAATATTCACCTTCTTCAGCTCATGCTGATCTCTTGTGGCCCTTGTACATTGATCAAAAGTGTAAGACAAAGACAGACGAGTTGCAATTTTGCTTTTTTCAATGCTTGATAATGCCTTTTAGATTTTTTTCCTTCTCCTCTTAGCCGCCTTAATCTCTAATCGACTGTATAGATATGAAATTCTCTTTGATGGAATGACATCTCTCTTAGATGTCAATTCCTTTACAGAAGCAGTTAATGCATTAATAAAATTAATCACTTTATCATATTTTGCCTTGCAGTTTTGATATTTGCATGCAAATATTGGTAGGAGGGGAAAAATTTACAAAACCAGTATGATTATAATCATAATGGTTTGTTGTTTCAAAAATTATAAGAAAATTGCCATTAGCCCCAACAGCATCACTACTAGCACTACCACTACCACCACCAACAGCTCAATCACCACTAACACCATTAACAACAACAAACCTACCCTTCAAAATTATTTTTTCTTGTAATGGTTGTTGCTCCAAATAATTTTTTTTTATTCTATTTATGACCTTAGGGACCGATAAAGTTTGCACAAGCCGTAAAGTAAGAAAAATAGCATCTTCAACTCTCGATTGGTCGGAACAAGTCACGAATGCACAATCTGAAATAAATCAGTACATATATTAGAATGATGATTAAATCATTTAAAAAAATATTAATTAAAACAAAAATTTAATTAGAATTAGATTTACTACTTGCTTGGGGGTGAAGAGATCAAGAAATTTTGTATTTTTATTAGTTTTGGCCGATAACCATCTCAGAATTCTTAGACATAAAACTTCTTGCTGGCAGTTCACTTATTGGCTCAAATAAGGAATGGTTTCAAATGACTAGGCCTATAAAATAATGCTAATAAATCAAAAGCATTATTCAATAAAAAATAAATGAATCATAATAAAATAAATATTTACCATGAAAACCCATGAAAGCCATATAAGTTGACTGTCTTTGGCGTTAACAAAGTCAACAAATATTTTACAGTCATTTTGAAGCTTTCATAACCCCAAGGATAGCTGTTAAATGCCTTAAGATTCTCAGAGAGCTTTATTAAATCAAGTGGTGTGTTGTTGTTAACGTATCTCGCCCAAAGAATATTATGTACAAACTAAACCAAGCACAATAATTATTTGTGCTTCTTTGAAAGTCTTTTACCTTTCAACGCTTCTGTCAAATTTTTATTTTTGAAGCTTAGACCAACAAGGGACACCAAGTCATCACCATCACTTGACTTGCCTTTGCCTTTTGTGGCTATACAGGGTGATTTTTCTAGGTTAGAATAGGTATAAGCTGAGAAGAAAAAGGGGGATAACATTTTAGTCCAGTAACTATGGCAAACTCCTTCCAACCAAAACAAACAGGTATACCACAGTAATTTATCCACATCTCATCCATCTTATCTTTATTTTCATACATAAACCTATGCTTGAGAATATAATATACCATGGACATTTGAAAATGAACATTGTTGTCCTCCGGTAAATTAAGATATTGCCCAAAGCAGCTCTCCCTAAAATAAACATTCAATTTTTGGTCTTAAAGTATTTTCTAAAGGCATCAAAAGATTTACCCATGGTTGACTTAACCACCAAATCTTCAGTTAAATCTGTGGCACCATCGCACTATATTCACGCAGGATAGATATCAATACTGAAAGTTTTGACCAACTCTTCAGTGAAAGAACTATTAGAATTTAGATCATCTCTTTTAAAACATTCCTCATCTCCATGTCCATTGTCTTCTGCTTCTGATTGAGATAACGTTTGTAAAGCAAGCTCATAGAGATGTGGATATAGTCTAGCTTCTTCACTTGTTCCTTTACTTAGATTTGATTCGGTTTCTTTTCTTTTAAGAGCCATAATATCTAAAAATAATAGAAAAATAAAAAAAATTATAATTGATTAACGCATCATTAAAAAGGGGATAACAGAAAATCTAATATGTACAATACAGTAAAATAACAGTTTCAACAGATCACACATCTGTTGCAATGGGTGGGTTATCTATTTCAATATATAACTAACTTATTACAAAAGATGAGTAATATGTTGGAAATAATAAAAATAGATTACTTATCTGTTGAAACAGATGATTGGTCTGTGCAACAAATGATTCATCTGTTGAAATATATGACTGATCAGTTGGAACCATTATCAACTGTCAATATTATTTAGATTTTTTCCAACAGAAGAGGCATCTGTTGCAATAGATGAATGATCTGTTAGAAAAAATCAAGTCTTAGACATGTCGTCCTGTTGGAATAATTGATAGAATTTTATCCAATAGATGATTCATCTGTTGCATTAGATGGTTAATTCGATGGTAAATCTGTTGCATCAGATAGTTAATATATTACATCAGATTTTTAATTTGATGATTCATCTGTTGCATCAGATGGTAAATCTGTTGCATTAGATGATTAATCTTGCATCGGATGGTTAATCTGTTGCAGAAAAAAATAATAGCAAGATTTTGTTCAATAGAACAACAACAATATTGCTATTTAATATCAGATGCATCATTTTTACTAAGATAAGAACAAATTAGCCCGCAACGCAACACCAACACAACACACACACACATCAAGAACATCAATAGTGACCCAAATCACCAACATTGTTGTTTTATTTGTACAAACACAAACAACAAAAATCAAACTTCAAAAAACACAACAACACCAAAAAATTAAATCAACAGTTCGACAACAAGAACTACAATAACAACAAGAAATTATATTTTACTCTAGAAAAAAAAGAGAAGAAATACTAGAATTAGGATTTTCTTTAGACCTTATTTCAAATTAAAGCAACAAATATTAAAATTGTTAGTCAATACTAGAAGAAAAGTTGGCTCAAGTTCCTCTTTTTCTTCAAAATAAAAAATTCATAATTTTTTACCTATGAAAGAAGAAAAGAGACTATGAAGAACTCGAAGTTGTTGTCGCCGAAGAGCAACGTTGTCACTTTGATTGACGGTTAAAAGTCAAAAAGGAACTCGAAGCCCAATTATTTTTTGTTGGAGTTTGAAGTCGCGAGGATTGAAGGGAGAAATTTGCAGAACTGTTGGTTAGGAGAAGTTTGAGAGAAATTATCAAGAGAGAGAGGGAGAGGAGAGAGACGGTTGATTTGGATAGAAAAGAGGTGTGAGTTGATTTGTATTTTTGAAAAGATTAGAAAGTTATGAAAATATTAATTAAGTCCACAATTAACTTAATCAAGTTTTCTAATTATGTTTAACCCTTTAAGTTGGCTCAATGTCATCAATCCTTCATTCAAGACTTAAAAGACACATTTTCTTCAATTTTCTCAAGTTTCTTTGTGAAATCTTGATATTTCTATGATTGAAGAGACAAATTTGCTTGAGATTTGAGGTAAATTTTTAAAATTTTAGTATGTTCTTGATGTTCAGCCTTGACAATATCTATGAGTAAAGAGATATATTTTCTTATGATTTGAGGTAAGTTTTCTAAAATTTTAGTACGGTCGTGAAGTTTACAATATATAAATTATTATGTATTCTTGATAGACAATTGCTAATTGAGATTTTTTTGTGTGTGTGAAATCTTGATACATCTTATGACTAAAGAGATAAATTTACTTGTGATTTGAGGTAAGTTGTAAAATTTTGATATATTCTTGAAGTTTACAATAAATTATCGTATATTCTTGACAGACAGTTGCTAATTGAGAAGTTTTGGGTAAAATATTGATAGTATCTATGATTGAAGAGACAAATTTATTTGTGATTTGAGGTACATCTTCAAAAATTTTAGCATTCATGTTATGTTTATAAAAACAAATTAACATGTATTTTTGATAGACAATCGCCAATTGAGAAGTTTTCTTTAGTGATTTTAGTATGTTTTTGAAGTTTAAAATAATAAATTATTGCATAATCTTGATAAATAATTGTTAATTGAGAAGGTTTTTTTTTTATGTTTTTTTGTTTATTACGACTCAAGTTTAAAATAATAAATTATCGCGTATTTTTGATAGATAATTACTAATTGAGAATTTTTTTAAATATTTTTTGTTTATAATGACTCATATATAATTAATAATTTGAAATTGACTTATTTACAATTTGATCAGATTCTTTGGATCATTACATTCTATCATAAGAAATTGATTAGTCATTCTAATTTTGTATGAATTCTCTTTTAAAGTTAAATTATATGCAACTGTTTCAATTGTCAAGCAATTATGAGATCTAGCATTTCTTCATTATTTTTAATAATAAGATCTAATGTGTGTCTTTTATTTTTGTACAAGCTATATCGATAGATATAAAATTTATTCTACCGTCAATTGACACTTTCTAATAATTTTGTTATTTCATAGATAGTTTTAATGATTGACGAGAATCACACGTGTAAAATACGTACAATAAACTATTATATAGTAAAGGAGGATAGTCTAGTATGAGATTAAGCAAACTAACATTTTAAGAATTAGCCACTTGACATTTACAACAAATTAAAAAAAAATTATATCTACTCGAATTATTCTAATTATGGCAAAACTCAATCAAGATTGACTCTTATTCGATGAAGACTATTATAATTGACCCATATTAATTGAAGACTGCTAAGATTTACTCCAAAATTAGGCTATTTTATTTTGCCATTTTTTAATTCCACATAATTTGTAGGTTAAAAAATAAGTATTCCTATTAATTGAGAGGAGTTCTATAATTAAGGACAATCATCACTTCAATTCAACTAATTACCTATTACTAATTAGAAAAGGGAAAAGGACACTGTGTAGTCCTTTTTTAAAAAAATAGCCTAAGTTTAGGCATATGGACATTATGTGTTATGTCGACAAAATAATTGTCACTTTATGGTCATTTGGCCATTTGCAGTTTTTCCAACTTGGGCCATTCGATCATATTTCATATTTTTAGCCTTGGGCCATTTGGCCCTTTCCTAAAAGGTTGTTTCTAATTTTTTTTTTGGCTACAAATTTTTTTAACTAAAAAATAGCCTGTTAGTTTTTTGGTTGTTTAAAAATAACAATTAAATATAATTATATAAAATTATATAATTGATATATAAAAATGTACCTATATACGATATATGTATAGAAATTGTATCGTTATATCAAATATGTAAATATATAAAATATAGATAAAAATATATAGAATGTGTAAAGAAACTGTATAGTTGTTGTATAAAATACATATGTATAGAATGCGTGTAGAAACTGCATAGTTATTGTATAAAATACATATCTGAAATAATAAGTGCAACTAAAGATTGTATGTATGTTTGTATGTATATTGTGTGTATATATATATAAGGTGTATAAAAACTGTATCGTTATTGTATAAAATATGTATATGTATAAAATAAATATAAAAACTGTATAATTATTGTAAAAAACATGTATCTAAATAAATATCAATATAATATAGGGATTGTATCAATATGGTATAAGGATTGTATCAATATAGTTATAGAGATTGTATCGATATAGTATAATGATTGTATCGATATAGTAGGAGAGAAATTTTAAAAGAAAGAAATTTTAATGACATGAAATTTTAAGTATGAGGGAGGTTTTTGAGGTGTTAAGTATATTTCAAGGAAAATAGAAAGAGTTGAGTGATATTCTTGTCTTAAATGAAACAAAAATAATATTTGTAGACAATTTCTCAAACATGGATCATCATCTAGGAAATTTACTCTCTTTTATGCTTAAGTTCAATGTTATTTTAAGTCATTATTTATTGTGTATGATGTATTATTTTTTAGGAGTACTTTTTTTTTTAATGAAATTAACTTTTTGTCTTTTTTGATTGAGTGTAAAACTAGCAGATTGACAGATTCCTTTTTTGAAAGTTAGTAACAGATAAGTGTCTCTCTACACTTGACAAAAAAATTATTCTTTTCTTTCAACGATTTTTTGACTAATATTATTCACAAAAGATATAAACATGATAGTGGAAAGAGCTCTTAAAATCAAGAGAAATGTTTATATCATTCTATTCAACAAAAATATAAAGTGATGTACAAAAAGTACAAAATATCTTACGGGGCAAAAAAAAAAAGCTAGAGAAAAATTTGAAAAAAAGGAAAACGAAAAAGGTAAAACCTAATTCTTCTCCAACACATTTCATTCTCCTCTCCTCACGCGACGCTTGTCCTCGACGGCGCCGGAGATTCAACATACTCCGTGAAAGTTGTTTCGTTCATCAGCATACATGGAAGTAGTAGAAGGACAACAATTCAAGAAGCGGAAGCAATTTGGTGAACATTCAAATAGGCGATCTCGCAATAACAATCAATCTCACACTTTTTCCGGCTCTTACGGACTACCCACAGGTTCCATTCCTTCTTCTTAACTTCACCTCATAGATTTTTTTTATAATCGTGGTGTTCGAGCCAGTTTGCGTGCCCCTCGACTAATTCCGCGAGATATCTTCTTCCTTCCACCAACAACGAGTATCAAGTAACTCTGTTCACCAAGGCTTGGATAGATGGGAAGAAATCACCTAGTGTTTTTGTCTTTGTTGTGATTTGAATCTACATCCTTGGGTGCTTCAATTCGCATTTGCCTTCCATAAATTTTGCTACTCGTTAATACTATTTTATGCATTCAATGTGAACCTTCAGTCTGTTGGCCAATTGCAGGGTTTACTAGTAACTAGAGATAGTATATATATAAAACTAGAAAAACAGTAAACAACATTTTACAACTAGTTAAACTGCAATGATTTTATATTGTCAGGGTATATAACTTAATTCTTCCAAACAATATGACTTTTTGGATGATTGCCAAGTATTTTAAACGTTAGGTTGGGAATACAGAGATTGAACAATGTGAGAAGAAACTGAATAGACGGAAGGGACAATACTTGTACCGTGGAGGCAGAGTCACACTTATCAACTCTGTTCTAGATTCCGTTCCAACCTACATGATATCCCTATTTCCAAAACCTGCAGGGATTATCAATAGATTGGATATAGTCAGAAGGAAGTTCCTATGGCTGGAAACAAAGAAAGAAAAGAATATAATCTAGTTAAGTGAAAGGAGGTGATTGCAAAAAAGGGGGGGGGGGGGGATTAAACAACTTGAAAATCACAATAAGGTTGTTATAATGAAGTGCCTCTGGAGATACTCAAATGACAAGCAACAACTGTGGGGGAAAGCCATTGAAGCAAAATATGAGGAGGACAGGTGGATGACAAAGAAGTTACTGCAGCATATGTGCAACAACTTGTTCCATCGTAATTAAAGGCACCTCGTTTATGGGTATGGGGATTTTTGAAAAATATAGTCTCAAACTAGTACGAATGGACTTACTTGAAAAATTTTGAAATTTGAAATTTTGGGTTTGGCTAACATCATTCCACTATAGTGGCACCGTGGTAGAGTCCGACCGGCTGTTTAGTGGGACGCCGAGGGTAGAAACCAACCCTCCAATTTATTAATTTTCCTTCTCTTCTTTAGTTGCAAATACGACAAAGGAGGCTTCTAAAAACCCACAATGAGGTTATGTTAAAATCTTGTTAATTGTACAAGTAGTGTTGTTGTTTTCATTGTGGCTGTGATATCCGTTGATTATTGTGGGATGTACCGGTATTTGGACATCTTCACGGGATTTATACTATTATTGTGGGATGTACTGTTATTTGGGCATATTCACGGGATTTGGTGATATAAGGTTGGCGGGCACTAGATATTTGGGATTTTTGGTACATAGATAAGAGCTCGTCCCCTACAGGTCATGGCTAGTGGGCAACCATAAGACCCTTAGCATGTGTGCTCAAGGTATTGGTGAGTGTGACGGCTCCTTGAGTGAACCGGATTTATTTGTTTACTTGTTAGATTTGGTTCCTTGAGTGAACCGCAATTCATGATTATTGTCATTATTGTTGCTGGACGGATCCTTGAGTGGTCTGGCTAGATTGCCATTGATTGACATATCTCTTTATTGTCTATTTACTTATGTACTTGAGACATGGTGTAACATGTTGAGTCATGGTTTGTTAACTTGGATTTATGCTGATAGTTATGGTCTTGACTTGAGTTGTTGTCTATCTTGACTTGTACTTGACTGAATTCTGTAGTATTGTTGAACAAGGCTCAGTGTCATATACTTGGGGTTAAGTTATTTGGTAGATGTTCATGGTTGTACTGCTCACATGGTTATGGTCATTAATCTATGGGTTGATATTTCAACTTGCTATTTGAGATTGAGTAAACGGGGTGTTTTTGTCTTGCTTGCTTAGTTGTCCATAGTCCTTATTGAATCGAATCAGACGGGGGTTAATGCATAACCAGCTTAATACGCATAATTGTTACGTAATTGTCGGAAATGACAGGTTGCTTTTAACAAAGTTTTGTTGGGGAAATGGTTGTGGAGGTTTGGAGGTCCAATCCTTGTGGAGAGGGGTGATAGTAGATAGATATGGGGTGATAGAGAGGGGTTGGAGAATTAATGATATCACGTTGGATTTTGGGTGTGAAGCTTGGAGGAATATCATGAAGGGATGGATGGATTCTTATGATAACACTTTTTTCAGGTTAGGGGATGAGAGAAGTAGTAGCTTTTGGGGAGATAAATGGTGTGGGGGCATGTTGCTAATACGGGAGTTTCCAAGTATTTACGGGGTTTCATGTCAAAGTGAGGTGGTAGTCTAGCATATAAGGGAGACCCAAGGGGAGGAAATGTTTTGGGATTTAAGATTTAGGAGAGATTTCCAGAACTGGGAGGTGAATGTGTTTCAAAGGATGCTAGCTTTACTCCATCAGCATTGCAAGCCAGTCGATAAACCTGATTTGATGAGATGGAAGTTGGGGAACATTGTGCATTCTTTGTTATGTCCTTTTATTAAAAGCTTTTGGTGAGGGCGGAGGAGGTGTTTCCTGCAAAATCCATCTGGATTTCTGAGATTCTAAGGAAGGTGTGCCTTTTCACATGTTTAACGGGTAGAGCGGTGATCTTGGGGGCATTGAACCTTAGGAAAAGAAAAGTTGTTTGTATCAACCGGTGGTACTTATGCAAGGAGGTGGACGAAGATGTAGATCATCTTCTCCTACATTGCAGCTTGGCCACGAGACTCTGGTGGGGTATGTTTAGCTGGTTTGATATGTCTTGGGCAATGTTGAGATCGGTGAAATACCTATTGTTTTGCTGGACTGGAAAGTTGGAAGTAGGAGGAGGTGCAGGGCATGGAATGTTTCTCCTGTGACATTGATGTGTATCACCTGTAGAGAGAGAAACAAGAGGGCTTTTGAGGGGTAGGATTGAGTTTTTGGCTACTGAGTAGTCGTCTCCAATCCCTTATACAGTTTTGGTGCACCCATGTAGTTCCGGGTTGTATACAGGATTGGGTGTTTGTTGTAGAGAACCATATATTTTTGTAGGCTCATTATTTGTTGGTATAGTTCTTGTATAAAGCTGATTCTGGCCTTGTGATTAATGAAATATTTACCTGTTAAAACAAAAAGCTCTTTGCTTTGAGTACTAGAGACATTATCCATTATTTTAGTTCTGATCACATTTAGTTTGTGTCTTAACTCTGGCTTAAATTTTGCTTCTCATTGTAAACGGCTACTGGTAGGTAATTACGTAGCTTCAAAAGTTTCTGAGTGGATTTAAGTGTACATTATTAGCTTAAAAAGTTTTACAATATCATTTTTTTCATTAACATGTAAAAAATTTCTGTATTACAATTTTGCAGTGTATTATAAGCACCCAAAGGAGTGTGACCTAGTGATTAATAAATTGGTTTGAGAATCATGAGGTTTCTAGATCAAACCCTGAGGACATTAAAACACTAGGTGATTTCTTCCATTTGTGATCTGTCCAAATCTTGGTGGACAAAGCTACGTTGTACCTATACGAATGGGAGGTAGCAGGTATCCATGGAGTTAGTCAGGGTGCACAAGCTAGCTCGAACACTATGGTTATTAAATAAAGTATGGTTTAATCGATTATAGTAGGTTATTCACTTTCTTTCTAGGTTTTATGGTTACCTGCAGTTGTAAACAACATGATAGCTTATGAACAGAATATTTACGATTAGATAGTTTTACTTTTCTTTCTAGTTGTAAATAAAAGATGTTCCTCTGTTGGTGGGTAAAAGGTAAACACCCATATGATAACCTCGTCCTTTTTCCTTCCATGTCATTTTATGCCAGCTTTTTTGGTCTTAAAATTGCTTTTTTCGATTTCTATCATCATATGTTATTTATGGTGTTTCGCTTGTTGCACTATTTTGTTGTTGTTACTCCTTCCTTATTAGTTGCTATGTTTTCTTAATTGTTGTTTCCCTTTTAATACCTACTTTTATTTGATGTACTCGAGCGAGGGTCCTCCGGAAACAACCTCTCTACCTCCATGAGGTAGGGGTAAGGTCTGCTACGCTCTACCCTCCCCAGACCCTGCTTCTGGATTTCACTGGGCATGTTGTTGTTGTTGTTTTGGTCTTAAGACCTGAAGGGGTCTACTAGGTTCTTCAATTTTATCTTCAGTCATCTGATTGTTTCCACAAACATGCATGTCCAATAACTTGTTACTGATTGATAAGCTGGATGCCTTTATGTGCATAAGCTGTTATCTTGTTTTGTTCCATGAATAATTGCATTTGCTTAGTTTTTACCTTAAAAGAGAAATATGTTTTCCACTTACATAAACCTTTCTTCAACATTATCCTGAGAAGAGTTCTTTTTTACAGGTTGGTTATATTGCCCTAAATATGGTGATAAAATCGGTCTTATCATCCCATCAAAAGTTCCTCTAAGTGAGTCATTCGACAAGATCCCTTCTGGAGAAAGTTTTACTCCAAAAGACTTAATCGGCTCGCAAAGACGTTTAGGGAGAGAAGTAAGTAGGGTGGACAAGATTTTCTTCTGGTTATCACGTTTACTATTTGCTTATTCTCTTCCTCCCCACCCTTGACAGTTGCCAACAAGGTTAACTTGGTGATAATTGTCTTGATACTCCCTCCATTCGCTTTTACTTGTCACTATTTTCCTAATTTGATTTCTATCTTTACTTGTCATTTTTGACAAATCAAGAAGAGACAATTTTTTTCCCATGCTTTACCCTTTGCATTAATTACTTATTCTTCAAATCATTTTCCAATACCTATAACTAAATATCAATTAATAGGGGTAATATAGTAAAATTACTATACCAATTATTATTTTCTTAATAGGTGTGCCATGTCAAAAATTGACAAGTAAAACCGAACGGAGGGAGTACTATCCTAGTTAATTTATTGGATATATAACCAATATCTTTCTGCACCAATTTGTCTCCTTAATTGCCGTCTGAAGAGTCATTGCATTGTAGTTCTCTCTTCTGTTTCACTCTTGTTTCTTACACTCTTTTAACGGTCAGTGTACGTTGCCTTTTGTTTTGGTCATGCTTCATTAGTGACCTTTTGTTTCTGACTTGGTTAATTCCTGAGAAATTCAAACTAATTTTATTTTGATCTGCTTGGACAACGGGTTATATGTATGTCTGTATGTTTACTGTGTTTGGCTTTTTTTATTTTTTATTTTTTATTTTTTTATATATTTTGGGGGTAGGAGGGGAGGGGAGGGGAGCTCATATGTTTGTCAACTCACTCTTTCCTATAGGGATTGACATAGTCATTTGACATGTCTAATGAAAGTTAAAGTAATAATGCAAGCATTCTTTTGTCTTTTTGAATGGAAATTATCCAAGTATCTATATTAAACAGAAGTATCCAAAGGAAAAACAAAAAACCTTTACATCATTAAACATTTTTTCCATCATAAAGGAAAACCTTTGGCTGGATCCAGTATTTTTTGAGTCGAGTCTTGTGAGATTTTAAAATGGTTTGTTGATAAAAGGAGTTAGCTGTTGTATAAGTAAAGAGTCAAAGAAAAGTTTTTCAAAAGAAAGAAATTGAACGTATGGGGACCTTCTCTCATCTACATCCGAAAGATTCTGGAGGACCTAACGTCTCTGAGTTTATAGGACAAGTATATATGTGTTCACTGTCATCATTCAGATATATATAGCTCAAAAGTGGTGGCTGCAGAAACTCCTGCCTATTTATTTGGTAGTTCTGGTAGTGAAGCACTGAAGCTAGAATATTCTGTTTGTGTGTGAATTGACAACTTCTAGAAGTCTTACAGAAGAATGTACATTTACGTTTATAGCATGTTATATGCGGGTTAGGAGCATGTCACAGGTTCCAACCCTTCCACAGGCAAAAACATGATATTTGAGTGGAGAAGGGTAGAGGCAGGCCTATTATCCACCATTTTCTGAACCGTGCGCCACTGGCATGAGATTTTTTCAGTTGAAAAAAAGAGAGAGAAAAGGAATGTGCATCCATATCAGCTTTCTTTGTGTCATCTCTTCTTATGCTTGCTCACATTTAATCTTCTTACTAGTTGGATTTTCAATGCCTGCCCTATATATAATTATCACCTTATTGTTAGCTGAATAGCCGTCATCTACGTTTGGCATTACTAACACTCATTGCAGATAGGACTGGTGGTTGATTTGACAAACACGGATCGTTACTATCCAGAATCAGATTGGACCAGTCACGGTATTAGACATGTTAAGGTAAATATAAACAGTACTGGTTATAAAAAAAGGTAAATATGAACAGTACTCTATATCCTATTCGATCTCATGGTTAAGTGGCCAGTTATATGCTATGTGTTTATCCAGATTCGATGCCCGGGGCAGGACTCTGTACCTGATGATGAGTCTGTAAATAGATTTATTTCTGAGGTAACTCCTTTGGCTGTCATTTGCATATCATCTTTCGTCATGCTCTGCATGCCTGGGAAGGGTGCCAGCAGCGTGATAATTACTTTTTACTTTGCTGAGATTCTCATCTTCAGAACTTGTATTCATTGCAGGTTGTGCAATTTACATCTCAAGAATCTCAAGCAAGTAAGTATGCTGTTGTCCACTGCACTCATGGTCACAACCGAACAGGCTATATGATTGTACATTTTCTTGTACGTACTCAGTCTGTTAGTGTTAGTGAGGTTAGTAATCTTATTCATTTTATACCAACTCTTCTCTTCTTAGGATTCCGACATAATCTATAAAATTTGTGTCTTATCTTCAGGCTATAACAACGTTTGCGCAAGCACGCCCTCCTGGAATTTACAGACAGAAGTATGTTGAGGCGTTATATGACTTCTATTTACAAGCGAAGCCTGAACCTTTGGTTTGTCCCCAAACTCCAGAATGGAAGAAAAATTCTGATCAAGATAATGAAGTTGTTGCTCCTTCTTCTGTAAGTAGTTCCTTTGGGATTATTGGTGAACAATTGCTGCATTGATATTTGACATTTGTCATAGGTTCAAAGTGGAGCACTTAGGGGTCGTTTGGTAGCTGGTTTAGACATGAGTTATACCATGTTTGGTAGTGAGTTAGTAAGTTAACCATGTATAAATTTAATACGGTATTTGGTTTGCAATTTAGAAACCCACATAACTAATACATCTATAAGTTATGAGGGAATCTAATGTATTATTTTATGCTTGATAGAAGGTGGAATGAGTAATACATGAATAACTAAACCCTGCCTAACTAATCCTTGCATAAAATAATACATAATTCCCTCATAACTAATCCATGTATTACTGATACCTACATAACTCTAACCAGCTACCAAACGACCCCTTAGTGCACTATTTTGAAATGATGAAAGATCGTGCGTGTATCAATTATTAGTTACTACGAGGAGCACTTTGCTTATAGATGTGAATGTGGTACGACATTACAATCACACACTGCATAAGTTTTTTTTTTGGGTAAAAGTTTTTAATCATAAGGTACTAAGATGGTACAAGACCAAGTACAGGACAAAGCTACAACATCTCCACAGACATACTACATATTCCTTCCTAAAAGATCCAGAAAATCCAAATATTGATCCATCCTATCTAATACCGCTATAACACCAAAAGAGCAGGTTTTTGATACATCTATTACGCTAGCAATCTGTGGTCTTTTCTGTTCAAAGCATGTCTTGTTCCTTCCCAGCCAAACAATCCAAAATATGCAAATGGGAATAATCCTCCATAATTGTTTCATACTTCTCTTTACTCTTTGAGCTTGCCAAACTTCCAACAGACTACTGATTTTCTTTGGTATAATCAGAGATACACCCATCATGTTCAGAAACAATTCCCAGCATTGTCTTGAGAAACTACAGTGAAGAAACAAATGCTCAACCTTTCCAGCTCCCTGTTTCAAAGAAAACAACTGCTGCTCATGGAATATCGTCTCATCTCCTTTGCAGATTATTTTGGGTTAAACAAGCAGCGCTGCTAAGCAGGCTACTTTTAAGGGTGCCTTAGTTCTCCAGATCATTTTACATGGCCAGTTAGGAATCCCTTGATTATTCTGTTGTAACAACATTTTATAACAACTTTTGACTGAATAATTTATTCCTGCTATTGATCCAAACTAACGTGTCTGCTTTGTCCCTATTAATTAAGCATGTGTTCAATTGTTGCATCAGTTGGCAGGAATCCTCCACTGCACAGTCATTCAAGTTTCTCCTGAAAGTAATATGCTAGTGTGAATTTGGATAGAAATTTATAATGTGACCCTTTATAATGTGACCCTCTTTTGTTCAAAGCACAGCTAAACAAATATGGAAATCTGCTCTTAAAATTTTCATCTCCACACCAAGTATCTATCCAGAATTTAATTCCAGCAGCATTGCCAACCTCCAGCCTTGTATATTGTAAGATCTCATCCCATTCTTCACTTGTTTTTCTCCTGATTGCTCCACAAACTTTCAATTGTGAAGGATTTTGCTTCCATCTCATTTTTTGCCAGATTTCCTCACTCCCCCGAATATATCTCCATAGCCATTTAAAAGTAGGGCTTCTATCGATTATCGTGCATCTTCTGGTTCCTCACACCCAAATCCCTGATTTCTTATCTCCAATGACCACCTGCTACTTCACCAACTGAATTTTCTTTTTATTTGCATTTCCATTCCATAAGAATTGTTTTCTAATGGAGTCCAACTTTTCAACTTCTACAGGCATTTTAAATAGAGACATCATATATGTAGGGATTCCATCCAAGACACTATTAATCAAGGTAAGCCTTCCCCCAAAATGACAAGTATTGTTTTTTCCAAGGAGTCAGACAAGCATTTTAAATAGAGACATCATATATGTAGGGATTCCATCCAAGACACTATTAATCAAGGTAAGCCTTCCCCCAAAATGACAAGTATTGTTTTTTCCAAGGAGTCAGCTTCTTATTACAACGATCAATAACTCCTTGCCAGATGTTTTTGTCCTTTCTCTTCATCCCTAATGGAAGCCCCAAATAAGTAGTGGGAAATTTATGACTTATCATCCCAAAATGTTTGCCAGCTCTTCAACACAATCATCAGCATTAATACTAAAGATGTTGCTCTTAGCCAGATTAATTTTCAGACTAGTATAACTGCCTCAAAGCATAACAGAAGCCCTCTCAAGTATAAAATTTGATCTCTATCAGCCTCACAGAATAGAAGAGAATCATCCGCATAAAGGACATGATTAAGCATCATGCCTCTCTGATCATTTCTACCTATCTTTAGACCCCTTAACCAACGCAGGCATTCTGCTTTCCTTAACATTGTACTGAGAATTTTCATTACTAGAACAAATAGATAAGGAGACGAGGGATCCAACTGTCTCGGGCCTCTATAAGAGCTGAAATAACCTTGAGGTCCACCGTTGATTAAGATGGAAAATCTCAGTTGAGATGCAAAATCTGATCCATTCTGTCCGCTTCTCACCAAAGTTCATCTGCCTCAGAAGATTTAATAGGCAACGCCAATTGACGTGATCGTATGTCTTTTCTAAATCCAATTTACACACCACCCCTTTTTTCTTCCTTATCAAATTATCAACTTAAACACTGCATAAGTTAGGAGTCACAATAGTTTGGTTGGTGTGGCATATCAAACTCCAGGAACCAATGACGTTTGTTGCTTGAGGTTTTACTTGAGTTGTCTTTTTTCTTTTTTTCTTTTTGAGAATTGGTAATTTGTATTCTTCAGCATTTAAAGATATGCTGGAGACCTTTCAAGGTAGGAAAAAAAAGGGGGAAAAAGAGCAATAAAATACTTACAGGGCTCCTAGAAATTCTATAAATTGATCAGAGTCCTCTAGCCCTAACCGTTTACACCAAAAAAACAAAGATACAATGCAATTCCATTTAATCTTATGAATAGAATTAGACCTATCTTCAAAATTTCTGCTATTTCTTTCCTTCCACACGGTCCACCAGATGCAATGTGGAATTAGGTTCCATCAGATCTTCTGTGTCTTGCTCCCTCCTCTTTTGATCCAGCAACTCAGTAAATCTGTTGTGTGCTCAGGCATAGTCCATTTCACTTCTGATATGTTTAAAAACATGGACCAAATTTGGGATGTGAAGGGGCAATGTAGAAACAAATGACTATTAGTCTCCCCCGTCTTCCCACAAAGAGAACACCAAGGGAGAATTATCTTCCCTTTCCTCCTCAGAACTTCATGTATTAGGCATGCATTCCTAACCACCAACCAAATAAAACATTTGACTTTAGTTGGTGCTAGATTCCTCCAAACTGTCTTCCACATTTTCTTATTACTACAACCTAGTTCATTGACCTCCCTCCTGTAAGCCTTGTAAGCCTTGCCAATTGAGAAAATCCCATCCTTGCTATGGACCCATTTTACTGTATCAGGAGTATTGTTGGTGCCTGCAAAGCTCCCCTGTTCCTCCAAGAGTTTGGCAGTTCTCTCTATTTCCCAGTCATTAAGACGCCTTCTGAAAGAAAGGTCCCATCCCTGCTCTGTCCAACATTCTCTAATCTTGGCCTCAGGGTTAGTTCAAAGGTTGAATAGGTCAGGAAATAGGTCCTTCAAGATAGGTTTGAGCCAGATATCCATCCAGAACCTAGTTTTCCTACCATCTCCCACCTTAATTTGCAGATCTGACTCCGGCCACTGGTTTCTTATAGTTCTCCATACCCCCACTCCACATACTTCGTTGCTTGCTTTGCTGCACCAAAAACCATCTTCCCCGTATCTGCACTTAAACTCTTTCCACAAGGATTGCCTCTCCTCATTGTATCTCTACAACCATTTCAACATCAGGTTATTATTATGCTTCCTCAGATTCCTGATGCCCATCCCCCCTCTCTCTTTGCTATGTAGAACCGTTTGCCACCTGACTAAGTTGTATCCTTTGATTTCCTTGCAGCCATGCCATAAGAGCTGTTGCAGGTAAAGGAAAAAGAGACATAACATAGGTTGGGAGAGTATCTAGGACGTAATTAATAAGAATATGTCTGCCGCCAAGTGATATGTATTGAGCCTTCCATCTCTCAAGTCTTTTTTCCATCTTCTCCAAGATATTATCCCAAATCGGCACGCACTTGTGTTTGTTTCCCAATGGCATGCCTAAGTAAGTTGTTGGTAATTTCTCCACTTTGCATCCTAATATGTTTGCTAGTTGTTGGATATTTGTCACCTCTTGGATAGGGAAAAGACTACTATTTCCCTAGTTGATTTTCAGACCTGCAGAAGCTTCAAAAAAACAATAAAATTAGTTTGATGAATCTTATTTGTTCCACTTATGGCTCATAGAAGATAACTGTGTCATCAACATAGAGTAGATGACATATTTCCTTAGTGTCACCATTGTGTCCATTGAGCTGAAAGCCTCTACTCCACCTGTTTTGTAAGGCAATTCTCATCAAGCTATCAAATCCCTCCATTACCAAAATGAAAAAAAAAAGGAGATAGAGGATCACCCTGTCTGATACCCCTTCCCGATGAAAAAAAACCCACAAGTTCACCATTTACAAGAATGGAGAACCTCACAGCACTGATACAAAACCTAATCCATCCCAACCACCTTTCTCCAAATCCCATTTGTTTCAAAGTATTTAGCAAGAAGCTCCAACTGACATGATCATAAGTTTTTTCAATGTCCAGTTTAACCATCATGCGTGGGCTAGTCCCTTTCATTATGCAGTCTATACATTCACTTGCAATAAGGGTCGCATCCATTATCTGTCTTCCTTTTATAAAGGCCATCTGATTCTTATTGACTAGCTTATCAATCACCCTCTTAAGTCTTTCCAGCAACAACTTTGCAATTATTTTATAGACTCCAGGCTAATGGGCCTAAAGTCTTTTAATTCAGTAGCTCCTGCTTTCTTAGGAATGAGTGCTACAAAGGTAGCATTAAAGTTCTTCTCGGTCTTCTGTTTACCATAAAACTCTTGGATGACTTTCTTGAGGTCGTCTTTCAGTAGCTCCCAAATGTTAGATAGAATGATAGGGGGAAGCCATCAGGCCCGGAGCTTTCTCCATAGCACATAGCTTTAAGCACCCCAAGATTTCTTCCTCTTCAAAAGGCTCTTCTAGTTCAGCTTGCTCTTCCACATTGATGCTTGTCAATCCTTTTAACTACAGTTCGGGTCTCTAGATCTCTGTTTCCTTATACAAATTTTGATAAAAATTAATGATAGACTCTTTGATTGCGGCAGGGTCCTCTATCATGTTCCCATTTACCTTCAATGTCTCTATAGTATTGAACCTTTTATGAGAGGTTGCTATTCAGTGAAAAAACTTAAGAATTTTTATCCCCCTGTTTCAGCCATTAGACTCTTGATCTTTGCTTCCACCCTATTTCTTCATTCTTAGCTACTTGTTCATAACTAATAGCGAGATTTGTTTTCTGTTGTAGTTCATCTATTGTGAGCATTCTCTGTTCTTGCACCTGCTCCCAGTTAGCCAAATCCTCCAGGATCTTCTCTTTTTGTGTCTTCCAGTTATTTCGATTGTTCTTACTCCACTCCTTCATCTTCCCCTTTAGAAGTTTCAATTTTTCTGCTAGAACATAACCTGTAGAACCTACTATAGCAAATGACTGCCACCACAGTTTCACTTCTTCCTTGAAACCTTCCACTCCCATCCACCAATTTTCAAATTTAAAATAGGATTTCTTGAAGTTCATCTCCCCCCATGTCAGCCAAATTGGGTTGTGATCAGATCCCAACTTTGGTAATGTGGTTTGCCTGATCATTCTGAATTGTTCTCCATTTTGAGCAGTAGAGAAATCTATCAATTCATCCTCCGAAAAGAGGAGGATCAAGTAGTCCCAGCTCCTCAATGCATTCTGAGAATTCCTTCACTGCACCATTAATTCTATAGCAATTTGATCTTTCTGCTAGATACCTAATGACATTGAAATCCCCCACCACCACCCAAGGCCCTTCACATAGACTTCTCATAGCATCTAACTCACTCCACAATTCTTTTCTATCTTTTTTTTTTACACTTGGCATATACTGCTGTCACAAACTATGAGAAATCTTTGTTTTGACTTGAAAATTTACAGGTTATGCACTGAGAACCTACTTCAATCTGCTCCTCCTCCCACAATCTTTTGTCCCACATAATTAGAATCCCCCCACTAGCCCCTTTTGCCTCCATATGAACCTCCCCTAGCCATGTATTGTTCCATATCTCATGTAATATACTCCTGATACTTCCCCTGTAATTTAGTCTCCAAAAGTATGTATATGTCTGCCCCCCACTGATTAAGAAGATTTCTAACCAACCCCCTCTTATGTGCATTGTTTAATCTCCTTACATTCCAAGAAACTATCTTTACCCTCATTTTTCTACAATTGACAATCTCCTCCCTTGTTTCTCGGTTCACCCTTTTTGAACTTCACATTAAAGATAAGGTTTCGGAGCTCCTTTGATATTGCTTGATTATTCGAACAACTTGCTTTACCCCTGTTGCATAGTTCATCTCTTGAATTTCCTTGGCCCATTCTCCTTATTAAGGAGAAAAATTCTCTTTCGTATCCTTTCGTACACACTCCGAATATTTGACTTAATTTGAGGAGATTAATGTGGAATTTCAGTGTTGCTTGAGACTCGAATGCCTCCTCATTAATACTGTATCAATTGCTAACGCCCTTGGTTCGTGAGAAAAAACCAGTTGATTTTCCGAATAATCCCTTTGGTCATCAACTTCAACGCAGCCCAGCTGCATATTGCTGTAATTGTCGTTGTTCCCTTTATTTTCCTCCACTGGTAGTTGCGTAATCTGTAGATGTTTTTCTCATTCACTGTGAGCTTCTTCACCCATGTGCATGCCGCTCTCGAGCTCCAATTCCTTGAAGTAACTACAAGTGTTATAACCAGAAAGGTCCAGTAGAGGTTGGAGTTCAATAAAAGGCTCCATAAAATTGTTGGGCTTATTAGCGAGGCCCAAAAGATTCTGACTCTTAAAATCTGGAGATCTGTTATAAGGCCCACGAAAGTTTCTGCTTTCCTCCATTAAAGCCATGTGGGACCCTTTTTCTCTTTCCACATGGGGTTTTTAGAAGACTTTTCCCCAATAGTGCATATCTTGGATTCATCACATATCTCATTTGAATTTTTTTTCCTCTTTCATGTCTATTAGGTCTGCTTCTATTTGTATCATAACTGTCCTCTATTTTTTTTTTCCTCAGCCATACTGTCACCTCGATTAGATGGCTCCGCCTCCTCCACCAATTTGAAAAGTCACCGGAGACTCGCACCAGATCAGAAGGGCAAAAATCAGCTTGCCGTCAGGGATTTCAACCTTCGTCAAAATGTTTTCTTTGGGTCCTCGAACTCGGACTCTCGCCCATCTCAGGTGGTTCTTCAACTCCGTCTCTTCTTTATTCTCCAGCCAACCACTGCAGTCATCTCCGATCTTCTTCGTGACCTCCTTATTCCACAAGTGTAGTGGAAGGCCATGGACTCTGATCCAGAACCAGTCGAAGCTTGACTGCTCGTGGGAAGCCCTTTTTGTTGGAGACCACCAGTCTAATTTCAAGTTGTTCCCTTGTCGTGTCCACTCTCCCATCAAGACGTGTTTTGCTATTTTTCGAGTTTGAAACTCAAACGAGAAATTCAAAACCATTCATATCATAGACTAGTGTGTTGGGAGCTCCTTTCCATGTTTGTTGTGCCCAGTTCTGAATTCGTTTCGTGTTGGTGCCTCTTCTCCACCACAGAACCGACCAACAAAACACCTTCTCAACAGTTCGTTGTCTTCCCAGCTTGAAGATTGGAGCATGGTCTTCTCAGCATTCTTCATGGCCCATTTCTTTTTTAAGGGCCCCTGTGAAATTTTCATTACCTTTGAAGTGGTTTTGTATTACATCCCCAGATATATTTAATGATTTCTGAGAAGGATAGTGTCTATTTCGGAAAACCAGTTTGGGTTCATGCCTGGCCGCTCGACGACGGAGGCAATTCACCTGGTACGGAGGGAGGCTGGTGGAACAGTATAGGGAAAGGAAGAAGGACCTGCACATGGTGTTTATTGACCTGGAGAAGGCATACGACAAAGTCCCCAGGGAGGTGCTTTGGAGGTGCTTGGAGGTGAGTGGAGTCCCGCAGGCATATATCAGAGCAATTAAGGATATGTATGAGGGAGCGAAAACTCGGGTGAGGACGGCGGGAGGCGACTCAGAGCATTTCACCGTCTTGCATGGATTGCACCAGGGATCTACTCTTAGTCCCTTTTTGTTTGCTATGGTGATGGATGTATTGACGTGGCGTATTCAAGAGGAGGTGCCGTGGTGTATGCTTTTTGCAGACGATATAGTTCTGATTGATGAGACTCGAGGGGGTGTGAATGACAAATTAGAGGTGTGGAGACAAACTCTTGAGTCTAAAGGGTTCAGGTTAAGCAGAGGCAAGACAGAGTATTTGGAATGCAAGTTTAATGACGTGAGGCTGGAGGACGAGGTGGTAGTGAAGCTGGAATCACAGGTGGTATGTAAAAGGGATAGTTTCAAGTACCTCGGGTCCGTGATCCAGGGGAATGGTGACATTGACGAGGATGTCTCGCACCGTATTGGGGCGGGATGGATGAAGTGGAAGCTCGCGTCGGGGGTGTTGTGTGATAAGAAGGTGCCACCCAAGCTTAAAGGCAAATTTTACAAGGTGGTAGTCCGTCCGGCCATGTTGTATGGAGCAGAGTGTTGGCCAGTTAAGAATTCCCACATCCAAAGAATGAAGGTGGCAGAGATGCGGATGTTGCGCTGGATGTGTGGGCTGACTAGGGGGGATAGAGTTCGGAATGAGACTATCAGGGAGAAGGTGGGTGTGACTCCAGTGGACTGCAAGATGCGGGAAGTCCGATTGAGCTGGTTCGGACACGTGAAGAGGAGGGGCATGGATGCCCCGGTTCGTAGGTGTGAGCGGCTAGCGTTGGATGGTTTTAGGCGGGGTAGGGGTAGGCCTAAGGGTGGCAACGGAACCGGAACCTTCCGTTCCGTTCCGGTTGAATTCCGGTTCCGGTAACAAACTGGTCCGGTTGGTTCCGGTTTACCGGTACTAAATGTTCCGGATAACGAAACCGGACCGGACCTTCGAAAATTTTCGGTAATTCCGGTTCTGGTATTTTCGGTTCCGGTATTTCCGGTTCCGGTACCGGTTGACCGGTTTTCGGTCCGGAATAACGGTCAGAATTTGGATTTTAATTTACAATAATTACAACTTAAACTTATTAAAAAAAGTTAATAAATTATATAAACTATATAAGTTAAAAATATATATATTTAACTTATAAATTAATCTCAATTAAGTTACAATTTCAATTAAAAGTTAAAAAAAGAAAAAAAAAAAAAACTTGTAGCCGACCAAAATTCCGGTAACGTTCCGGTATCGGACCGGTCCGTTCCGGTTCCACACCGGTACCTACCGGACCGGTCCGAACAGGGTATATATTCCGGTATTCCGGTTCCGGTAACTCCGATTCCGGAGACATAACCCGGTAACGTGGTTCCGGAAACGTTCCGGATCCGGTAATTCCGGTCCGGAGTTTCCGGTTCCGGTCCGTTGCCACCCTTAGGTAGGCCGAAGAAGTACTGGGGTGAGGTGATTAGGCGGGACATGGAGCAGTTACAGCTCATCGAGGACATGACCCTAGATAGGAAGGTCTGGAGGACGCGAATTAGGGCAGAAGACTAGGGCCAGTTTGGGTCGCTAGTGTAGCGATTTACTTGCTGGGGTTAGTATTCTTGTCCTGATTCCGTGCTCCTTGTTTTTAGTACGAATCTGGGTGCTTTCCTCTGTTTTCTTCTATTTATGGCTGCCGTATTTATGTTATGTAATCTTGTAATATTGTAACTTTGTTCGGTGCTTTACTATGTATTTGTGTGGTATCTTGTGTCTTGAGCCGGGGGTCTATCGGAAACAGCCTTTCTACTTCTTTAGAGGTAGAGGTATGGACTGCGTACATCTTACCCCCCAGACCCCACCAGGTGGGAATACACTGGGTTTGTTGTTGTTGTTGTTGTTGCTGAACTTCTGAGTTCTTATTAATGAATGTTTGAATTTTCATGGCCAATATTCCCCGCCCCTCATTAAATTTGTTTTCCGGAATGATGATCACTGTTCTGCTCTGACCTTTAACGGTAATGACTGAGATGTATCTACCATATATATTGTACACTGTCTTTTGTCTTGAGCCGGGGTCAATCGGAAACAACCTCTCTACTTCTTTAGAGGTAGTGGTATGAACTGCGTACATTTTATCCTCCCCAGACCCCACTATGTGGGAATATACTAGGTTTTTTGTTGTTGTTGTAGAGACATCCTTGCTCCTCCATGATTTAAAACTTTTGCCTTTATTATCAGATGTCTCCATTAATCTGTTACAGATCCATAGCAAAGCTCCTTTGCTAACCACCATTTCCTTTACTAACCACCATTCTCCTCAATGCCATTTTCGACTCCTCCACCTAATCAAACCATGTCTCTGAGGAGGATTTAGACTCTGTAATATCGTACGATTTGCCTCCTGATCTGTAGTACAACCTGTTTTCCATGGCTAAAACCAGAAAGCTAGGAAAAAACAAAGGAAACAAAAAAAGAGAAGGAACAAAGGTGGTGGACTTCCGATGGTGTAAGACCACCGGAAAGGAGTCAGAAGCCCAAAAGGGACTTCTCACTTTCTGCCTTGGGTTTCGTGCCTGGGAGTGTTTTGAGATCGTAATACTTGAGTTGTCTTTCCTAATGCTGCCTGCAGGTTAACTAGTGAAGTGCTACATTTAGCTTTCTAATTACTTGCAGAAATTTATTCACTTCTCATATTTTACCTTCATTCTTTAAGTTTGAAGATTACCAAAAGAACTTATTCTTTTAGGATATTGTGAATTGTCTTCAAAGACTACAGGAAGTTGTTGACAGTAAAGCTGTCATCACTATTTGTCTTTCAATGGGTGTTTGGATTGACTTATTTTTAGATGCTTTGGCTTTTAAGCGTTTTTTTAGTTTTGGTGGTATTTGGAAAAGTTGAAAAGTGTTGTTAAGCACTTATTTTAGAGTTAAAAAGTGTCAAAATAAGCCAAATGCCAAAAGTAGGGTAGTACCAACTCATGGCTTTTGGCTTTTAGCTTATAAGCTGCTTTTTAAAATCCCATCCAAACACCCCCTCACTCAAAATCTGCAAAGTATGGCAAAAACATGAACTCTAGGCTTCCAATATTTTGTATAATGTTGTGAGAAATATAAGATGGAAGTAAGAAATGAAGAATGTATGTCCTGATTATTCTCCCAAGATAGTGGGTGTATGCCCATTTGATAAAAGAAAACAACATACCCCGTATACTCCACAAAGTGGGGTCTTAGGAGGGTAGGTGTACACAGTCCATATCACTACCTCAGAGGTGAGATAGAGAGGTTGTTTCCGATAGACCCCCGGCTCACGAAAAAAACAATCTAGAAAAGAAATAGTAAAGGAACAAATAGATACTAACGCACCAAATAATAACATAAACAAGACTGTCACCAAATAATACGACAAACGATAACAAACTCTAAAATAAGACGAGCACTATGGCTATTAGCACGGATAACAAAACAAAGTCCTACCTACTAGCAAGGACACACTCTTGCCTACTATCTTTCTGCCCTAATTCGCATCCTCCACAACTTCCTATCTAAGGTCATGTCCTCATTAAGCTAAAGTTGCTCCATGTCATATCTGATCACCTCCTCCTAATATTTCTTGTGTCTACCTCTACCTCGGACGAATCCATCCCTAGCCAGCTTCTCACACCTCGACTTTGGAGCATCCGTGCACCTCCTCATCACATGCCCGAACCATCTCAACCTCGTCTCCCTCATCTTGACTTCCACCGAAGCCACTCCCACCTTATCTCAAATAACCTCATTTCTAATCCTATCTTTCCTAGTAAGCCCACACATGCATTTGGTAAAAGAAAAGATGAATTGAATAAGAGAAGAAGCATACGCGTACATGAACTCGTCCGGCCAGAAGTTTGGAAATGAGCGGCCAAGACCTTTTGGTGTGTATCTTATTTTCATTTTACTGCTGCAGGCCGGAGTCATTTCTCTCAATTATTTGACACAAGAACTAGCTAAATACTTAGTTTTTCCCCTTCCCTCCTATAACTTTTTCAATGTTCTTTGCAGTTATATAGTATTCATAACACATTATAGATGCGAGCTTCTAATCTTTCTACTACCGGTGTTTAAGTGTACTTTCATTCCCCCTTTCATGTATTGTTTTACATACCTTATGCTAATTCAAGTTCTTCAAACTATTCCACAATTGAAGTAGATCTTTCATAGTTAAATATTCAGTTTATCCCAGATTGATGCGTCATTTCCTTTTAATTGTACTTCCAAGACCTTTAGCATCAAGATGAATTTCAGGGACCCATGACAAATAATTCTTTGCGGTTAAGTCAAGTGCCACAAATTCAAGTGTTGATAAGTTTGACATAGTGAAAACTGTCAATAAGAGCCTACTATTATAGATAACAATAGTTCTATTACAACAACAACAACAGACCCAGTATATTCCCACAAAGTGAGGTCTGGGGAGGATAAAATGTACGCAGTCCATACCACTACCTCCGAGGAAGTAGAGAGGCTGTTTCCGATAGACCCTCGGCTCAAGAAAGAGAATAGTATACCAAGGTCGTAATGGTATGAAGAATAAAATGAACTGTAAATAATAGAATAGCTATGAAGAATAAAATACTGTAGAACTATGTAGAGACTCATCAAACGCTATAATATAATTTTGTTACCTTCAATCTATGTTAGACAAGAATCAACTAATCAAGTAATACTTTTTTTCCTCTTTGCCACGTTTAAAAAACTAAGACCAAATCGATAATTAAGAGTAATAAACTTCTCCAGAAATATTCTTTCAAGACCAAGCCATTTTTTTTTTATAAACATGGTGTCCGGGCCAGCTTTCGTGTACCTCGACTTAATCCACGGTGTAACTCTTTTAAGATTATATTTTTCAGTATTATCTTACAAGAGTTTGTATGTAAAACAATACTTAAAAAGGGGTATGAAAGTAAACCTCAAACTGGTAATAGAAATTGTTAGTCTCATGCTGATAACGTGTTATGGAAACTATATAATTGTAAAGAATATAGAGAAAAGCTTTAATAGAGAAAGGGAGGAACTTTGTATTTAACTTCTTGTTGTGTCATTACAACTGAGAGAATGACTCTGCTTTTATAGGCAAAAACTTGCTTGATCTCCAAGCAGTAAAATGAAAATAAAAAATGAGCCAAAATGTCTTGGCCACCCATTTCCAAACTTCTCAAATATTGAAGTTGACAATGCCTTGGTGAACATATTTGCTAAATTATACTTGAGCAAATTTGTAATACGTTATTGTAAAGCTGATGCTTCTAGAAAAAAAATCATGTTTTCATTTCGTGTCGACTTTTGTTGTTTGAAGGAAAAAAATTGCTTTGTCCCTTTAATCATTCACCTTTTATTGATGATTGTATGACTTGAATTGGTTTTCTCATTATTCAGCTGATAGTACTCTTTTTGTTTGATCTTGATAAGTAAAATCTAATCTGCCTATTAAACAGCAAACAGTATTTGCTCAACAGTCAAGGATTTATGTATGTAGCTATTCTTTTCTTCCCTTTCTAGTCCTCATTTTTATTCAAAATGCCTGAACCTCATTGTTGCAGGAGAATTTTACAAGAGCAGGTGCGGTGTCAGATGCAGATTTTAGGGATGAACATATCCCAGTCGCTAAGGTTCAGATGATGAGGAAGTTCTTCTATCTAGTGCTTAATTTGCATGAACAGGTTCCAGTTATTCACAGCATCTCTATTTTAAATTTTTAAGTATGTGTTATATGAATTGGAAAGCTCCTGTAGCATCAATTTGATTGTGAGCATTCTTCCACATATTTACCCCAAGTCCCAGATGAAACAAATTGCACACAGTTCCTGAATGAGAGTCATGTTCACTGTCAATGTGTTATCCTGTTTTCTTTAGGTGGTTGATTTACGCATGATGTAATGTTTATTATTATTTCTTTTGGTGCATAACAAAATCTTTTGGTCCTTAGGCCAGGAGAAATACACAAATTCCAGGATCACACCCGGTCTCTCTCGACAGGTTGACCATAAATTCTTCTTTTTGGTATATTTTTACATTAGACAACTTTGAGAAAAACCTGTCTCTTATACCTGAGTTCTAGAATATTTAGGCAATATCGTACAACAACTTGAAATAGCGAACAATGTACTCCAAAAAGATACATGACAATTTAGGATTTGATGACCTTTTCTTTTCTGATTGAGTTTCATCTTTATGCGTATAACAGCCTTTTCTAGAATCTTATTATTAAGAATTTTATAGCATCTCTTGAAGTACAAAAACTGCATGCACTGCAAAAGATGTGGGAAGTCTTCCGTTGACTGGAAGAGTGATCTACACCTGTCTGTGCGCATTAGGATTGGCAAGTAGTTTCAGCTGCATGTGCCCATCACAAAAAATGTGCATGCTTTATATAATGTTGAAGCATAGGTCAGGGATTTTTATAATTGCACTGGGGAAGGGATATTTTGCATTGTTATGAAGCTTATTAAGAATTATTTTTCATTTTGGTTCTTTGTTCTCATAATAATTAAGATTTTAAGTGGCAAACAGCGAGTACCTTAGTGTTATAGTTTTTTTGCCTTTTGGTCATGATAACACATTTCTTATTACGAAATTAATTTACTTTTATGTCTGAAATAGATTTCCAGGGTACTGAAAGCATAATTTTGAATTCGTGTCAAAACAGTATTCATTCATTTCTTGGCTTCATTTTTCTGGAACTTTGTTGCTTTGCTTCATATTGTAGGGACAAATTACATCTTCTAAGCCAGCAACTCTACCATGTCACCTGGAGTGCTGAGGTGGCACAATACATGATGCTAATGGATAGGGAGGGTTGTTATTTGATTAATCCACAGTTCAATTTCAGGAAGGTCCAGTTGCGATTTCCTTGCAAATATATCTATGAGGTACTTTGTCCATAAAGGACCTCTTGTACATCATGAGGGATACTGGTTCTGCAGCTTTACAATTTCAGTCTTTTTCTGCTGTAGAAGATTTACGAGTTTCCTGTAGGGTAGAGCTGACATTACTCATCACTACACGTTACTTGATGGTGAATTGATTACTGAGACCGAGCCGGAGACACAAGTGAAGAGGACTATTTACCTGATCTATGATATGATAGCAATTAATGAATCCTCTGTTACAGAGGTATGTCTTAGCTTACATATTTATCAGCCAAAATTACTTGAACTAACTTTTTGAGATTTGTATTTTCCATATGTCACGATCCGAACCAGAGCCTGGCCTTGACGGGCATCTCAAGTCCACCGAGGACCGGAGACCATCCCCTAAACCTAGTCAACCGATTCACAGTACTATATAACAATGGAAATCCAAACATAAAATGAGATGGATATGATTCAGACTCAAAGAAGTCTATGAGTTCGACAACCAATCCCATGTCCACAGTACTGTCCAACAAAGCCTCTGACAGAACCAAAGATAGATTGTTGGGACATGCCCCCGACCATAGCCAAAAACTAGTCCACAAGAAAGAGACAAAACATAAGGAAATCTGTAGCATGAAATGGGCCTTCCGAAGTAGGGAAGCTCACCACTTCAGTCTAACTCAAGAGCTGTCCCACGATCACCTAGTCACTGTGCCGGAGTAGGAGTATGGCTAGTTCCTGCATTGCGTGGGGATACAGAGCCTGAAGACGGTTAGCAGTTGGAGCGCTTGCATGTAACTCAGGGATAAGGGAACAAGTAATGTCATGTCAAAACCACAGTAAAATCCACATGCACACCATGTACATACACACGCACACACATACACATATATATACTAAGTTACTCGGACTCTTCACTTTCGGTGCCACACCCGTGTCGACACGACATGGGTGTGGATGTGGGTGTTGGATCCGTACCTGTTCTGGTCAACCGATTTTGGGTACTTTGACCAAAATCGACCGGGAAAATCATTTAAGAAATTCTGTAATCAAAACAAAAGCTAAGGTGGAATTGAAGAAAATGGAATACCTTGTATATAGAAACTTCTATGTTATTGCTTTTCTTTTTATCTCCTTTCAGGGTTTTCTTCATAAACAATATTTTCTCCTGAAGTTTTCCACATAATATCTCATGATTTATGTTTTGTAATTCTATTTTTGGATATTTAAATTATTTTTTACTGAATCCCCGCACCCGTATCCATCTCTAGATCCATATCCCCGAATCTTTAAATTGAGACCGTGAAGGATCCAACCTCTAGATCCGTACCCGTATCGGACACCTGCACCCGAGTCCGAGCAACTTAGTATATATATATATATATATATTAACATGTTGGGGATAGGGAACAAAACTTAGCATGAACGTTTAAAACATTAACCTGGGTTGTGTAGCTTAATCTTCATATAATAGTACCCACGGGCTATATGGGCCCCCAGTTCTCACCCCTGGTCGGGCCCGAGTGCGTGTAGCCGCACAAATCGGAGAATAATCTCATATATATGTACGGGGGACTCGAACCTCCCAATCATATACTAAGGTGACTTAAGCACCCGATCATGTAATATAATATGGGGGACTCAAACCTCCCAATCATATAATAAGATGGACTCGAACCACATGGTCTTAGCAAGGGGACTCGAAACCTCAAGCCATATCAACCCCCCACACCGGCTAGCGTGGTTTCCAGTATTGGTCCCCCGGGACCTCCACCTTCCACGGTTAGCTACACAACCCTCTTTTAAGCCCAATTAAAACATTTAACACACATTCTCATTAATTGAACCAATTATGCATTAAGGCATCCCGTCGGTATCGTCATACCAACATCACTTGCAAGTTCATTATTATGCCATATCAACTCTTGGCCATTTGGGACTGTAACCCATTAAATTAATTAACATTCACATGGGGAATCAACATGCCCCAAGTTCAATAAAATTAAACCATGGTTCATTAACCTTTTATGCCAATGCATTAGTTCAATTGAACTAGTCAAACTATGTGACAAAATCATATTCATTGTCAATTTCACAAACAGGTTGAGGGAACATTGTTTTCAAACTATAAATTAAGGCAAAATCATTAAATTGGGGTTTAAACATGACCCCTCAGTTTATTCACCATTCTCATGCACCCCACAATGTTCAAATCAATAATGAAACATGAATATTGCATAATAAACCACGGAGAAATCAGTTTAATGGTCAATCATGTCAAAAGCTCTCAACTATGCCAAGACCCACATCAAAACCATGCATTTATAATCAATTCATGCCTTTAAGAAAAGTGTAAGTTTAGGAAAAAAGATACATGCCTTAGACACACAAAGATTTGTGAGCAATTGGGAACTGGGAACCTGAAAGACGAATGTATGATGAAACCCTTATGCTTAAGGTTTATAGTTTGAGAGTGAAATAATCAATGTTGTGTCGTGAAAACTGATGGAAATAGGTTAATATAGTGTTTAGAGGTCTTTTATAAGTGAAAGAACTTCAATTCCCCTCATCCTAAGTAAACAAAACCAAAAACTGCCCGAATTTAAAGCATCAGCATGTCACGGAGGGAACCTCTGCAATAAGTTCCGTGCCACGCTGTAATCGCGGACCTTTACTGCCTTCGCACGAAAATGCTCATAACTTTTCGCTCGGGTATCGGATTAAGGCGAAATCGGATGCGTTGGAAAGAGGGCTCAACTATCTATAATTTGGTGAGTCTTAAACCCCAAAATTCAATATATTTCAGAAGTTATACACGTTCAAAGTTGACCCTTGTAGAATCGAATTTCAAATTTGGTCGATAACGAAAGTTCTTAACTCCACTTCACTAAGTGTTTACTATGAACATTTTCACCTCGATAGCACTTTTCACACTAGGATAATGATCATGAAACTTATATTTATATTTATGTAGAAATAATTGGATTCAAGTTTATCCACGTAGGAATAACGGTTCGAATTCTAGCCCGAAAATGCAGGGTGTCACACCATACCTGTTATTATACAAGGATGAGATGCAAATATGGATGGTTCTCTGGCCAGAGTCAACTTTTCCCCAAGAGTTTGAAATAATAGTTGCTTCTTAGGTTGTAATTATTTGTTTTGTGTGTGTCGTAAGGACATCAATTCTTACACTTCTACTGTCAATCATGTGTTCAAGAATACAGATTTACTGAGAGTAGCTTTATGATATTATATATGGGGACTATTCTTTCATGGGCATTTTCATCTTTCCCTTCAATTATGTACAGATTTGCATTCTGTGTCAAGCTCCTTACCAGTTGTCTTTGCATAATATTAGAATTTTAATTTGTTTCGGTTTTCCTGAAAAGTTGGTTATTTCATGATTTGTGGGTTCAAATACTTTTGCAGCTACCTTTTCATCATCGATTAAAGCTAATTGAAGAAGAGGTGATCCGTCCCCGAAATGCGGAACGTGAATTTTTATCCACATGTGTAAATCCGTATTACCAATATGACCTGGAACCATTTGAAGTATGTATGATCTCAATAAAGGCTCTCTAATTTATGTAAGTTTATGATTCTTCTGGATTGATGATTGTTTTGCGCATGCTAGGTCAGGAGGAAGGATTTATATTTGCTATCTGCAGCTTCTAAGCTCATCAAAGATATAATGCCAAGTCTTCCACATTCAGCTGATGGTCTTGTCTTTCAGGTTCTATGGGATCTACTTGTGTCTGCTTTAATATTGACAGTCAAGTTTGTCATATCAAAGATCATATCGATACAACTTAAATTGTGACATTCAGTACACCTACTGGAGCTTATAGAAATATTGGCACAACCTTATCAGAAGTGTCCCTAGTTTATCAGTTCTCTTTGTATGTCATTTATATATCAGTACATTTAAGATTGTGCTAGTGAGCTCAGAATTTCATTCAACCAAAAATGAAGACTGAGAGACACGGACATTAGGCTAGAATTTGATAGACCAAGCTCGTCATTTGACCTGGGAAGACCTGTTTAGCTGCAGCTTTCTGTTACTTTAGCTAATATAATTCAACTTAATGAACTGAATGGAGTTAATTATATTGGAGATCAAGAACTTTCATTGACAGAGATTTAGCTCATTAGAACTGCTCTGTCTGTGTGTGAAGTCGATTCAGATAGGGGGTGCTACTTGAAACAAATTTTCAAGGACAGAAGCTGGAATGCAGAACTTGACTGTTATGAGAAGAAGCTGAATCTTGGGCAGCCCGGTGCACTAAAGCTACTGCTATGCGCGGTGTTCAGGGAAGGGCCCCACCACAAGGGTGTATCGTACGCAGCCTTACCTTGCATTTTTGCAAATAGCTTGAACCCGTGACCCCCTGGTCACATGACAGCAGCTTTACCAGTTACTCCAAGGCTCCCCTTCAAGAAGCTGAATCTTGATTCCATGAAAATTCTAAGATAAGCAAAGAAAAGAATACAGAAGAAAGTGACCCTGTTGTGGTCTTGAATGGAATAATGAATAGAGAAAGAGGAAGAGAATCAAGATCTAAAGAAGGAATAGGAGCCTGATAGGATCTGGAGCTAAAGAAAAAGGGACAGAAATATTAAGAGAATGATATTTTGAAGAGAAATAGGATGGAATGATTTCTTCTGCAAATGCATCAAGTGATTCACTCTCATAAGTCATACGTCTAATTTGACAGAACTAATTTCATCCACCACAACTAAGTGTAGTTACCTTCACTTACATGCTTGTTGCCCCCTCTTGAGGTGTCTGTTTGTGCGTGTTTTCTGTTTAATGTAAAGTTGTTAGGATCAGCAACTTTTTTGTTATGGTTGGTAAATTCTGAAGTTAATATATTCTTTAAACAGCAAATTGCTTGCACCTTTTTTTCTGGCTCCTGATAGTTTACAATACAGGCCTGGAATGCAACTTATGCGCCTCGGGAGCATGATGGCCGTTTGAAATGGAAATATCCCAGAACAAATACTGTTGATTTTCTCTTTGAGGTGGTTATATTTTCTGTCTTCTTTAGATCCCAAACTGCTGTATATTATGAGTGCATATATGCTCGAGCTTTTTCCTGTCTGCACATAGCAGTAGGAGATAACATCACTAAATGGTTGTGATAACTGATAACTTTAGTACCAGGGTAATCTGATTAACAAGTTGGCATTGTCAGGTGGGAGTTGAAGGTAGCAAGTTGCTTTATCTGCAAGAACATGGAAACAATAAACTAATTGAAGGTTGCAGAGTGATGTTTAAAGGTATCTGCTCTTTTCCTCCTCTCTCTGAACTCTATGTCCTATGAGTTTCCAGTGGTAAAGAGATCTCTTCTTTTCTTTGCTTTATTTCCGAAGCCTGTCTGTTCCAGCTGGCAGTAAGAATATGAAGAACTATCCCTTGAATTCTATTAGGAATGTTTAGCAGATTTTGTTGCGTAGATAATATGGATGCCGCCTCAAGTTTTCTTCAAACCAAGTTTGGCCTGAATGGTGCTTTCTCCTGCAGATGAAACTGATTTATCGTTGTACTCGGGTAGGATAATTGAGTGTTCCTGGAATTCTCATGAAGATGCTTGGATCTTTGTGCAGATGCAAACAGACAAATCAAACCCAGATTCTATTAGTGTCTATGAGGAGGTTTGTCATATAGCAACATCATCCTTCATTTACAGCTTTTCCGGCTATTATTGACTCAAGAAACATCTTATGGATAGGCAAAACACAAGACTCAGGGCAATCTTACAGAGGATGCCTTGTTGAATGAGATTGATAAAATTGCAGCTCTACCTATGTATGCTGACTGGGTAAAGCGTCACAGTAGGCCTATTAGAAATGTCTGGACAAGGCAGTGAGGGATTTTTCTGTTTGTTGCCGCATCATTTGGGTGTATTTTTCTAGTTAAAAATGACTGCAGGTTCTTTGCAGTCGTCATTCATATCATTTGGGTGTAGTTTCCTTCTCAAATTTGATTTGCCAAGTTGAGAGGGTGACAATATGGGGATATATCTTCTTTTTGTCCTCCCCACCATTGGGGAATTGAGATGAGAGGCAAATGAGGTTATTAGTCAATTAGAAATGACTGCAGGTTCATTGCAGTCGTCATTTATCATTCGGGAGGTCTTTTTCTTCTCATGTTCTGTTTTGTCAAGTTGAAAGATGGATACAAGTATGGGAAGGCAATATCGAATACGAGGTGTAGGTGGTGTTTGGAAAAATTTCTAGGAAAGATTAGCGCAATTCGTAACATGTTTGCTCATTATTCCTTCCTTTCAAATTTATTGCTCAAAGTGGAGCCTTGTGATTTCATACCTGTACTGTAAGTTGCGGTAAAAGGATACTGTTCGGTGATTGTCACATTTAGGAGCTGTAATCTTGAAATGAAATATTAACTCTTGTTTTCTGTCTTCACAATTTAGTAGCCTGGTAAATTAGTTTATTTTTTTGGTACACATCATTGGAATACTAGAAAACAGTATGCTTTTATTTCTTGGGAAATAAAAAAATGGAATAACTAAAGTTACTGTAAGACCAAACCTCTGTCGCACATGTTGAAGACAGTTCTAGGAAACAGCAATTGAAGTTGTTGGACTCACCTGGAAACAGTTATAAAGTAGAGCGATGAATGGAGGCAACACTCCTTAATGCAGCCTCTTTGGTAAAAGCTTCAGTCACAGCTTTGAAGTAGCTGTTAGGATTGGCAGTGTCTTTCGTTACTCCCAGCCGTGCTCACGAGGCTTTTTGAGAAGTGAAGTCTCTGATAGTATTTTTAATTCGGCAGGAGCTTTTACGATCAAATGCCGAAAGTATCACCAAACGCAAGACGCCAAATGGTGAATTATCTGCGAAAGCTAAAGCCATATATAATCCTTTTGGGGTCGTTTGGTAAGCTGTATAAGAATAATACAAAAATATGGTGTAGTAGTAATGCTTGCATTTTTTTTATGCAGTGTTTGGTTGGATGCATTAAAAGTAACATGAATTGCACAATTTTTAAAAAATAATAATATTTGTTTATAAAAATGCACTCCATAAAGGATATGAAAGGGATTTTGAGAGACAATTGTGTCTTTTCATGCTAATGCATGCACTCGAATCCATTGCATACTAAAACTATGGATTTTCATGTTTTAGTTATGCACACCTTAATATCAAGTAGAGTGTTTAACTAATGTTAGTTATACATGGGATGAAAAAGCGTACCAAACAAGATATTAGCAATGCACAAAGCTAATATATGCATTATTTTTTATAATACATTCTACCAAATGAGTACTTAGTATGTTTCCTGTCTGAATTGAATACACAAGGATTATTACTCTTGATTAGCTAGGTAGTGCAAAGCTAAGATTGAAAGGGGAGGACCTCTTAAAGATGTCCGTGTGACGCATATGGTGAGCCAAAAGTTGGCTACTTCAAAGTGGTTAGCAAAAGTCATGCTTCCTATAGTCTGAAGTTTACTTCAATCTAGTGTAGGTTCATTTGTGGTGGTGAAGTTACCAATATATAAGTATATGTGGTTGTTTAATATGAACTACTTTAATTTGATGACTGCGTGCTAACTTGATGGAGGTAATACTCTGCTGCCTAAATTGGTCAATTAGACAAGTGCTTACCTTATATACACTGGTAATGTAGATATTTTTGCCTTATACTATAATTTGACTGATGATAATTTTTACATTATACTATAATTTGACAGTTGTAACATATTATTCACTCCTTTTTCATACTTCTGTATATTATTTAGAAAAGGAGAAAAAAGTCAAATATACTCTAAAACTTTGCACAAAAGTCTAGATATACTCTCCGTTATAAATCTAGCTCACTAGTGTCCTCACCGTTCAAATTTAGGCGCATAAATATCCCTTTGGATGTTAGTTGATTTGCTGAAATTCTTAATCCCCCCCCCCCCTCCCTTTTTTTTAATTTAGTTGCCACATTAGTAATTGATTGCCACATCACAAGTAATAAACCCACCCAACTTTTCTATACACAACACCCGACCCACCAATTTAAACCAACCCAAGGCTCATCACAATTTCCTCTTTGTCGTCTAGTCAAAAGCTGTGCCGCTACTAGTTTTTTTTTTTTTTTTTTTGTGAATCTGCACGATATAGAGGAGGAGGCACTCATTTCTTAGCTAGTTACGGATATATTTGTAAAAGGTAAGCCTCATCTTCAAAAGGTTATACTTTTTTGAGTTAATAAAGTCAACCTAATGAGGCATATGGGGGGATTCGATTGTGTGTGTCAAAATCTTATGAAATTTATTGTTTAAGAAAAAAATGTGTGCTTTTTTTTGTCTTTATAGGATCAATTTTGTTCTTTTTGGTGGTTTCAAGATGAATTTGTTCTTTTAGGATTTTGTTTATTCCATTTTTGTAGCTTTTAATGTGTTTGGTTTGATGTGGACCCTATAATTTTATAGTGTATTTACTATTTCTTTCATGTATAGTTGAAGGATGATTGATGAAGTTAATATTTTGTTCTTATGTCTACATTGAAAAACTGGTGCACTCGTGGCTTCATTTTGATCTTGAATTGTTGAGTCATAAAGATATATGTGATGGTCTTTTACTTTAAGGCTAGGGCTTTCTCAAGTTGAACAACTGATAGAGACTGAACCCTCTGGTAAGTATTATATTATAAATGGATATAGTGGCATTAAAGCAATTCTCAGCTTATTGTGTGATCAATTTAAAGTCGTCAATTTTTTTGTTGTGGATAAGGGTGAACTGATGGTGTTTACTCAACATATCACACACCATACTGAAACTGATTTTGTAAATGTTGAGGTTGGCACAGACTATGAACATAGTATTGGTTCTTGTGTTGATTTTGATCTTTCTAGGGGGTGAGGAATATGATTATGAAGGGTTGGAGGCTATTAGCAAAGAAAGGAAAAGGTAATAGGTGATAGGTTGGAAAACTACTAGGAATTATATATAGGTATGTCATTTAAGGACATGAAAGAAGGTAGGAAGGTTGTCAACTGTTATGCATTATCTAACAAAAGGGTTTTAACTATAATCAAGGGTGATACAAAGAGGGCTAGGTATGGCTGTGAAAAGAGGTGCCTTTTTAGGTGTTTGATTTCAAAAGATGACAGGACTGAAGGATTCAAGATCAAGACTTTAATCAACAATCAAATTTGTGAATAGGCCTTTTTTAACCCTAGAGTTGATTCAACTACTTTGGCCAAATACTTCAGAAATAAGCTTCAAAATAACCCCAAGTATAAGATCAAAGACATGAGTGGAGAACTTGAAAATAATTTTATATTAAATGTGTCCCATTCTAAGCTTCAAAAGGCTAAACGTATGATTCTTAAAAAGTTGAAAAACAGTTTTATAGATGAGTACAATAAACTTGAGGCCTATGCACAAGAGATTAGGAGGTCTAATCCTGAAAGTAATAGTATGATAAATATCTCCAACGATGCCTTTGCAGAAGGGAAAAGGTAATTTTTGAGGATGTACTAATGCTTTAATGCTCTGAAGAAAGGCTGAAAATGTGGCCACTTATTGGAGTTGATGGTACATTCTTAAAAGGTAGATATAAGGGCATGTTGTTGGTTGCACTATGATAAGATTCTATGAATGGACAATAGTGGACAAAGAAACCAGCAGGACATGGAGCTGGTTTCTGGAGCTATTGAAAAGGTTTTTGGATCTTAAAAATGGTATTGAAATCACATTCATTTCAGATATGCAAAAAGTAAGTTTCTCATTTTTAAATTGAAATAATTTCAGTTTTAATATTCTTGTTTCAAAATTGATCACAGAATTTCTCTTTTATTTTTATTTCATGATTACAAAAATTTGTGGATATTGTTGATAAAGTGTTGCCTGAAGCTCACCATAGGTATTGTATGAGACATATTGAAAGTAAATGGTGTAAAAAAAGGAATGATAAAATAAGGAAGTTTATTGGTGGTGTGCATAGAGTTCATATGATAAAGAGTTCAAGGACCAGTTGACAAAGTTGGAACAATTGTCAAAAGAAGCTGCAAGAGATTTCGTTAATTTTCTACTAAGGGCATAGTGCGTGGCTTATTTTAATACTCAGTGTCATTCACTTCATGGATCTTGGTGCCTAGAGGTAATCCAAAAATCAAAATGCTAGAAGAGATAAGAATGAAAGTGATGAATCTGTTAGTAAAAAATAAAAATAAAAATAAGATAAAGACTTGGGAGGTTGATGATATTAGTCCAGAATGCATGAGTTTGTTCAATGACTGAAGGTCTATAGCACATAAATGTAAGGTGACATTCAATGGAGATTGGAGGTATGAGGTTTTTGATGGAGAAGATAAATACACTGTTAATTTAGAGCACAAAAAATGCACTTATAAACTTTGGGATTATGAGGTATTCCTTGACCTCATGTCATCAAAGCATTGATGCAAAAAAAGGTGATTTAAGAAACTGAAATTCATTGGTGGTATACCAAGGAGATTTACATGTTAACCTACAAACACAAGATGTAACTTGTAAGGGGTGAGAGTTTTTGGAAGGTTGAGTCTTCTCATGCAACGTTACCTCCTGATGTTGTGAAACAAGTTGACAGACCTAAAATAAAGAGAAAAAGATAGTCAAATGAGGCAAAAAAAAAGGTAAATGATCACAGTTCAGAAAGAATACTTAAATGACGTGTAGTAATTGTGGTGAACCAAATCACAATGCAAGAAATTGTTATAACATAATATGCAAAGTACTTATTTACAACACATTTTTAATTAATCATTTCATTAACAACATAATTATTGACAATATTTTTATAGAAAAGTTCAGCTAGAAGTGCATAAAAAAAGGTCAATGACTAAAAGCAGTTCACAACCAAAAATAGTAAGGGATGAAGATGAATTTGAACAAGTACAAACTACAACAAAAGACTTTGAACCATATGGTCCTAGTGTTGAAAATAAAGAATATTCTCCCCTAAGACCTATGATATATCCTAAATCTGAATCTTAAATTAAAAAGTTGATGACAATAGGTGTTCCAACTGGTACGAGAAAATTAGTTGCACTGGAGATCACATTGCTATTTCAGTGACAACTAATTTGTCTTATTCTCCAGTCAAGATGTAACACCCCATATGTTTCTAAGCTAAAAATCGAACCTTTATTCCTACGTAAGTAAACTCTAGTTCCATGATTCATACTTGAATCCATGTTTTATGATCATTAACCCTATGTGAATAGATATTATAAGGTGGGAAAGATGTTCATAAGAGTTACTTAGAGCAAAGTGAGATAAAAGCCTTTGATTCGGCCAAATTTTGGAGTTTGATTCCACAAGGGCCAGCTTTAAATGAGTATAACTTTATGTATATATGGAATTTGTCAAATTAAGATTCACCAAGTTGTATATAATCAAATTAGCTTTTCAACGATATCAATTTCGCCTTAATTCGATACTCGAACAAAAATTTATGGATATACAAAGGGGTGTATATTGCCTAACAATCGCCTGAGGCTACTGGAATGGATGTGTGATTGGATAGGCATCGCCCAATCAAGGGTGAGGTGATTGGCAAGGCATCGCCCACCTTGGCTTGGGCGATTGACTGGGCGTCGCCTAGGTCATTGCCCAGTGCCAAAAACACTCCATTTTGACTTAAATCAAGGGTGTTGAAGTCATTTCACACCCCTAAACCGTCCCTAGTCACTTTAAAATATTTTGATGAAGTATTAAACACATTTACACCTCTTTCTTAACCCTAAGAAGTTAGTAAGTAATTTTAAAACCCTCCTTCATTCTCAAGAACAAGATTCAAGCCCTTTTCACAAGAAATCAAGGAATTCAAGTTTTCAATCCAAGAATCCTTCCAGAAATTAGTCGTTAAGGTTTGTGTGATGTTCATCTATGGATTTATTTCACCATGGAGTCCAAGAATCCCTTTTAAATGTTAAATTATGAGTTTTCGATGTTTTAAATGAATTATCTCCATGAAGTACTTGTTATTTTGATTTCAAGTTAAGATTACAATTGTTTTTAGGTGGAATGGATTATAATATGTTTTGGATGTTGAAGTTCCCATTTCATGTTCATGTAATTCAGGATAAATCCTCAAATTATGGTTTTTCATCATATAATCATGCTATCACATCATGTTTAAAAGCATCCCCATGTTAAAGCCTTAATCCCCATGTGTTTGATGGAATGCCAAAGAGAATGATTTTGTAGAATGATTCCCCATTATGTTTTCTTGAAGCTTTTACATGCCTTTATTGTTATTTACATTCAGTGCTGGGGGTTATGAATACCCAATAACTAGCTGTTTCCATAGTTTCAGTATTTTCAGAATGGTTTCAGATAAACCATAAGTATTGTCATCCAGCTAATTATTATGATCAGTTGTTTTGCTCAGTTAAACTTAGCTCAGTCCAGTAATTAGTGTCAGTTTAGTTGGGAGTAGGATTTAGCATCGAGCAAACCCAGGGATGAGGGCTCACCTGCCAGTAGAGGGTGTGACCTTTAGTAGCAGCCCCTTGGTTCCAGAACTATGTAGCTAGCGTAGATTAGAGATATCAACCTGCCAGTTGAGGGTTGATGAAGTGTTTACCTGCCAGTTGAGGGTAACATGTATCTCATTATAGCACCTGTCATATGAGAGTGACTCAGTGGATCCACACAATCATTGTTAGTACCCATGGCACGGTATTGACACCCTTTTAACTAGGGTTGCAGGTTGAACCCCACTTAGCTCAGATTGGGGCATGTCAGTTTGATGATGCCTCCTACAGTCTTAGTTCATTATTCAGTACAGATATCAGTTCAGGTTTGCGTGACCATAGCATACAATTTATTAGTTATTCAGTTACTAGTTTTCAGTATTTCAGTTTACAAATTATTTCAGAATCATGTTATATGCTTGGTCATGTATTCTTAGATTTCACAGCTTTCATGCATTTACATTCAGTTATGTTATGCTATTCAGTTAGTCTTTATTTCATGTATTTAAACCCATGTATATCAGCCTAACCTCATCTTGCATACTAGTACATTCAACGTACCAATCACATACATTTTCTTTGCGCTATAATGTCTTATATCATTAGTTTGGATGCTCTATTTCCTGACCATGCGTAGACATTTTATCCTATCAGTAATAATAGTCGTGGTAAGTCCTCATCTATCGAGGACATGGGTTATTTATTTCAGGTATCTCAATAGTTCATCTTTTTATTTCAGCTAGACAGTTCAAGTTAGTTGGGGCCTGTTCTATCAACTTTTTTTCAGTCAGTTTTAGAGGATTTTAGATATTTTAGACAGTCAGTTAGATCATTAGCTTTTATTAGTTTTAAGACAGTTGTTTTCAGACTTATGATTCAGTAATGTTCTTAGTATTTAAAACCTTATGTTATATTCAGCTATTCCACACATGTATATTTTGTTATTATTTAGTGCTCACAGCAGGTACCAGTTCATGGGTTAGCTTGTGGTCTTTTGGGACTGTAAGCACCGTTGTCGCGACTAGGGGGTAGCCTCATGTTGTAACAAAACTTGGTATCAAAGCCTAAGGTTTTAAAGTGTCCTAGGGAGTCTGAAAATCACATTGAGTAAAGTCTTATGCATGAGTGTGAAGCACGCCATACTTATGGACATGAGGCTACAAGATGTTTTAGGAAAAGTTTCTCTTCTTTCAGTATTCATGTCGTGCAAATGAGCATGATCTTAATTTAAACTCTCTTTCCAATTCGTTCTTCCTTTCGAGTACAAAAAATTCCTCCCAAAAAGAATAATGAAAGAAGGAACGAGAGTCGGCCCGCACCTCTGCTTATTCAGGAAGATCCCCTGAATGAGCACGTCATGCACACCAAATTCAGAGTTTCTTTCACTAGCTTAGCTTATTCAGTAGTTGCTCAAAATAATTAATAGGCTATTATCCTATCTAGGCTTATGGTTCATACTCAACAGAGTGAGAAAGGAGCGTATGAACAAAGGGGGAAAGAATAAGAGAGCCAAAATAGGTAGTTTTAAGCCAAGGTTAGAGAGTGGTAACCATTCCCAGTTCCACAAAAATTTCTCAGCCCTAGCTCCTTTTTCTGGTAGTGCACCAGTGCCAAAGTTCAGGAATAACAGTCGAGATAGAGTGCTAGGCTCTAGGCCCTAGAGTAGCATAAACAGTGGTCGTACTAATCCGCTCTAAGAGATGTGTGGTAGGAATCATTAAGGTATGCGTAAGGTTGGTAGTGGTGTGTGTTTTAGATATGGAAAGCTAGGCTAGAGGATGCGAGAGTGCCCTATAAGTATGTGGAAGGGTATAAATGGTCGCCAGTAGGGTCATTATAACTCTTCAGCAGCACCAGGAAGTTAGTTTTTTCATCTTCATGTTTATGTTTTATTAGATTTTGGAGCGTCACTTTCTTCTGTAACTCCTTATATAGATGCCAATTTCGGTGTCAGTCCGAAAACACTAGTAGAGCCTTTCTCAGTGTCTACCCTAGTGGGTAAGTCTATCATAGCCAGACAGGTATACAGAAACTACCCAATTAAAGTATCCCAGAAACTCACTTCAGTAGATCTTGTGGAGTTATAGATGACTGATTTTGTTGTCATTCTCGGCATGGATTGGCTTAACTCATGTTATGCCTTAGTTAACTGTAGAAATAGAGTCATTCCTTTTTAGTTTCCTAATGAACTAGTTATTGATTGGAGGGGTAGTATCTCAGTGCTTAGGGGTCAGATCATTTCATATTTTAGAGCAAGAAAGATGATATCGAAGGGATGTGCTTTCAGATCCCTTCTTAGAATCCTATGACAACATATGATATAGAGTTAGAAGCATGAACCCAAAAATTTATCAGTAGCAAAGTGAGGATAGTGTTATCTGAATTTAGTAGATTTTGTATCCATGGGGTTAGTTGTATGATAAGTGAACCAGAAGGCTTGAAATAGTGTATGCAAGAATTTATGTTTATTGATTTGAAATAAAGTATGATAATGCGGATGTGATTTAGAGATGTGATATTAATAGGCGATGAAGGAAGTTAGTGTTGTTGATTAATGGTTTAGAGATATCCATATTAAGTATTAGAATCTATGTTTGAATCTTTAAAGATTGAGCTAATAGAAAGTAGTGTTAAAATTCTTGATAGTGTGAACTTAGTGTACGGTGATACTCATGGAGATTCTAAGTTAGACAATGTTTAAAGCTATTGTTTGATTACCATTTGGGCTATATAAAGTTAAGAGTTGTATCTCAGAATGAAGTATTAACAGTGAGTTTTGCACTTTCAAGTGTAGTATTTCAGGGTGAATTTGTTACTAGTGAGTATTGTCATATTCTGAACTTTAGAGTAAAGTGGTTGTAGTTCAGTTTAGAGTTTATTAAAAAGGCCCCACAGACTTAGAGTGATGACTTATAGCTAAGGAGGAGATGATAGAATAAGTAACCAAGTTAGGCTCAAATTCCAGTAGTGATGCCAGTATGTTGTAGAATATCAGAAGGAGAGAAAGACGCCCAACCCATTCTTATCTCAGTGCAAATTTTTGTACTTTAGTCCTCACGATATATACTCATGCCTTCATGTCAGCCCCATGATCATAACTTATTTTTATGCACTTTCTATAGAATCGTGTACGTTTCTAGTTCCTAGTATAAGAAGTTCCAGTTTGCTCAGCAGTACGAATCATGTTCCATGAATTCATAAACTCCAAGCTCAGGTCATGCAACTCTTGACTCAGGTACCCATGCATTACGGTATGTTCAGTTCTAGTACTCATACTACCCTATTAATGATCAATGAAATTCAGATTATGTCATGTATATTCTTAGTTTAGATTCTTTGATGAATTCATGCTCTGGATACACTATTCTTCAGACCTTAGTTAAGTGTCAAAGTTATGCATAGTATTCCTTCATGTTTCAGGTCCTTATGTTCTAACCTTTTAATGACTTTTCCTTAATATTTAGATAGTGATGATGAGCGGTTGTTTAGATGGGAGAGAATAAATGTTTCTTACTGAAGAAAGATTTTTGTATGCTTGTTTTAACTAAGGCTGTAAGTGTGAAGTAAGATTGAGGCCAAGTTTTTGATATATATCATGGTTAGTTGAAATTTTTGCGTGTGTTTTCTTGGTACAGTGCCTGGAAGTTGTTGATGATAGAGGTTTGAAAGATATGAGAAAGATGCTTTTATGGATATTTATTTAGAAGCGTATATGCGGCTATGATGATAGGCTAGAATGTCATGTTTATATATATATATATGTAGATGATGCATTGCGCGTCAGTGAATGTCTAGTAAGGGTTGAATGTAGTTGTTGAAGTGGTAATAAGAGTTATTCATGAGATGGGAAGTTGTAAAAAATGCAGGCTGTATTAAATTCGTGATTCAGAATAGTATTACAGTGTTATGTGTGCCCTTTGTAGATTCGAGTAGGCTTGAACCTAGTGGGAGAATTCAGTTCAGCTCAGACTTCAGTAGGTAGAGTTATCAGAGCCCAAGTGAATATTTTAAGTAGCTTCAACTGAAGTGCAGTTTTAAAGTGGAATGTATAGTTGAGTATAAGCTTTCAGTATGATTCAATCCGTATAGCCAACAATTTAGTTTAGCAGTCAGACAGGCAAGCTACTATAGTTTTTCCATCTTTAAATCTAATCTTACGATCTGAAGTTTCATGAATATGGCCATTATATGAGGTAAACTATTTGCATCCCTACAAATTACGAATTCAGCTCAGTTCATGCATCGTGCATCATGTTTTAGATTCAGATATTCAGTCATGATTCAGTTTATAAGTGTCCCGTGTATCATCACAGTCTTTCCTTAGTATTTCAACCAAGACAATATCATTTGGGGGACAAAGTATCCCAAGTAATGCCCCAATTTTTCATGTCCTAAACCTCTCATCTTTTCTTTACAAAACCAGATCCAGCTGAAGGTAATGGTTACTTATAAGTTGACTCTCTCATTTCTATCTCAGCCTTATAACTATTCTTATGTCATTGCATGTATTCACGAAATTAGTTCAGTCATGTATCATATTTCAGACTCAATCATGTAACCATGTTTTAGTTATACATGTTCAGTATGTGGTCTTAGTTTCCTTAATTCGGTACTCTCAATCTAACTAGTCTCATTCGAGGATGAATGCTTCCAAGGGGGAGATGTTGTAACACCCCGTACATTTCTAAGCTAGAAATCGAACCTTCAATTCTACATAAGTAAAATCTAGTCGCATGATTCATACTTGAATCCATGTTTCATGATTATTAACCCTACATAAAGAGAGATTATGAGGTGGGAAAGATGTTTATAAGAGTCACTAAGAGCAAAGTGAGCTAAGAGCCTTTGATTCGGCCAAATTTTTGTGTTTGATTCCACAAGGGTCAGCTTTGAATGAGTATAACTTTATGTATATATGGAATTTGTCAGCTTAAGACCCACCAAATTATATATTATCGAATTAGCTTTCCAATGATACCAATTTTGCCTTAATTTGATACTCGAGCGAAAAGTTATGGCCATACAAAGGGGCATGTGTCGCCTAACAATCGCCTGAGGCTACTGGAATGGGTGTGAGATTAGATAAGCATCGCCCAACCAAGGGCTAGGCGATTGGCAAGGCATCGCCCACCTTGGCTTGGGCGATTGACTAGGCGTCGCCAAGGTCATTGCCCAGTGCCAAAAACACTCTGTTTTGACTTAAATCAAAGGTGTTGGAGTCATTTCACACCCCTAAACCATCCCTGATTACTTCAAAATATTTTGATGAAGTATTAAAAACATTTTCACCTCTCTCTTAACCCTAAGAAGTTAGTAGGTAAATTCAAAAATCTTCCTTCATTCCCAAGAACAAGATTCAAGCCCTTTTCACAAGAAATCAAGGAATTTAAGTTTCCAATCCAAGAATCCTTCCAGAAATTAGTTGTTAAGGTTTGTGTGATGTTCATCTATGATTTTCTTTCACCAAGGAGTCCAAGAATCCCCTTTAAATGTTAAATTATGAGTTTTCTATGTTTTAAATGAATTATCTCTATAAAGTACTTGTTATTTTGATTTCAAGTTAAGATTACAATTATTTTTAAGTGGAATGGATTATTGTATGTTTTGGATGTTGAAGTTCCCATGTCATGTTCATGTAATTCAGGATAAATCCTCAAATTATGGTTTTTCATCATGTAATCATGCTATCACATCATGTTTAATAGCATCCCCATGTTAAAGCCTTAATCCCCATGTATTTGATGGAATGCTAAAGAGAATGATTTTGTAGAATGATTACCCATTATGTTTTTTTTAAGATTTTACATGTCTTTGTTGTTATTTACATTCAGTACTGCGGGTTATGAATACTCGATACTTAGCTGTTTCCATAGTTTTAGAATGGTATCAGATAAATCATTACCGTTGTCATCCAATTAGTTATCATGATCAGTTGTTTTGCTCAGTTAAACTTAGCTCAGTCCATTAATTAGCGTCAATTTAGTTTTGAGTAGGATTTAGCACCAAGTGAACCCAGGGATGGGGGCTCACCTGCAAGTAGAGGGTGTGACCTTTAGTAGCATTCCCTTAGTTCTAGAACTACTTAGCCAACGTAGGTTAGAGACATCAACCTGCCAGTTGAGGGTTGATGAAGTGTTTACCTGCCAGTTGAGGGTAACACGTATCTCATTATAGCACCTGCCAGATGAGGGTTACTCAGTGGATCCACACACCATTGTTAGTACCCGTGGCACGGTATTGACACCCTTCCAACTAGGGTTACAGGTTAGACCCCACTTAGCTCAGATTGGGGCATATCGGTTTGATGATACCTCCCACAGTCTTAGTTCAGTATTCAGTACAAATATCAGTTCAGGTTTGTGTGACTATAGCATACAATTTATTAGTTATTCAGTTACCAGTTTTTAGTATTTCAATTTAAAGATTATTTCAGAATCATGTTATATGCTTGGTCATGCATTCTCAGATTTCACATTTTTCACGCATTTACATTCAATTATCTCATGCTATTCAGTTAGTCTTTATTTCATACATATAAACCCAAGTACATCAGCCTAACCTTATTTTGTATACTAGTACATTCAAAGTACCGATCACATACGTTTTCTTTGTGCTATGTTGTCTTATATCATAGGTTTGGATGCTCTATTTCTAGACCACGCCTAGACGTTTCAGCCTATCAGCAGCAATAGTCATGGTGAGTCCTCATCTATCGAGGACATAGGTTATTTATTTCAGTTATTTCAGTAGTTCATATTTTCATTTTAGCTAAACAGTTGGAGTTAATTGGGGCCTGTTTCATCAACTTATGGGTTAACTTGTTGTTTTTGGGAACGTAAGCACCGTTGTTGCGACTAAGGGGTAGCATTAGGTCGTGACACAAGGCAACCTGAAAGGGGAAATAAGTAGTTTTTTCTGGACAATTGCAAATGAAAACAAAAAAGAGAAGGACCAAAATTGCCCCTAATGGAGTTTTTTTTGTGATGTAATTTAATTTTTATATTTATTTTTGACTAAATTTTGCGGTGGTTAATCACATTTGATTGACAAATAATATGGTCAGAAGTAACTTTTTGGGGGTTGGTTAAACACCTACTGATTAAGTTAGGTCAAACTTTTATAAGCCTTGATGAATGTCATTATGGACACGTTTTTTATTGTGTTTATTTAAGTTGTCTATTTTGATTAGGTGAAATTTTCATATGCTTTGATGAATGATAGTATCGACACCTTTTGATTGTGTTTATTTTAGTTATAGATTATGATAATATTATTGAATGGTGTTGATGATACTATATTTTAGTGAGTTGAATGAATGACTTTTTATTTTTTTGGTTTTTTTTACTGTTTTCTTGTTGTTTTACTGTTGATTTGTCTATTTTCATGTTGCTTGGTTGTGGTTCTATCTATTTTTATATTTTTGTTGTTGTTGTTTTGTTCAGAATTTTGTTGTTTTATTGCTGATTTATCCATGTTTTCATAATTTTATTGTTATTTTGTTCAGTTTTTTGTTGATTCTTGCTATTTTACTCAAATTTTTATAGTTTGTTGTTATTTTATCCTTTTTAGTTGTTTTGCTTCTATTTTGTCTATTTTTTTTTAACTATTTTGTTCAATTTTTTCATTGCTTTTGGCCCAATTTTTTTTTTTTGGTTTTTGCTACAAGTTACAACGCTTGTAGAACTGAAATTTTTTTAGCCTGCTTTTTATTAAACTGTTCTGTTCAATATCAACGCTCAAATCAAAAAATATCTCATCCCTTGTTATGACTGTAACACCTCAAACATCTTGTTTCATTTGTTAATATACCTTGAAAATTTTTGTGCACCCAGATAACAAACGACTTTTCCTTAACACCATTTGCTTGACCATCACATAATCCATTTGAGAATTTTTCAAGAGAACTTGATGTAGCTGCATGTGACTCTTAATCCAAGATATCAACCATGCTAATATGCAACTAGTTATGTACTAACTTTTGACATTTTATAAATGCGAGCTAAAAGAGAAAAGAGTAATCACATAGTTTATACCCTTACCCAAACAACATATAGGAAACAATTACAATTGAACAAAAAAAGGAATTTCATGGTTTATACCCTTTCTGAAATTTACATTTGTTGCTATATTAAAACTGAAAATTGGCAAATCATCTAACCAACATAAACATGAATTTTAATGTCATCACATAGTTAAAGGTTCCTAAGTCAAAAAATTTAATAAACATAAAAAAGTTACATAGATGATACGTATTTTATCATTTGAGATGTGATGAATTCAATAAAAAACATCAAGACATGCTATCACAAGCCACATCTTAAAGAGCTTTTTCTTTAATTTTTGCATTCCAGCATCCTGCAAAGACTTATTCATAACAACCTCTTGATTATCGGAAAAAACCTCCTTACACTTGAAAACAGTAATTTCATATATATATATATATATATATATATATATATATATATAAGCAAGACAAGAAGCCAAGTGGCAAGCTATTAAGAAGACACATGACAATTTTAGGACAAAGGTTAATATTATTGTAATAAAATTTTTGAATTAAAGAATACTAAATATTTGAATTTGAAAATGCGTTATCCTTTTAAAAAGGGAACAAGTCATTAGCTTAAAAATAGAAAAGTATGGTTAGAGAGTCCTAAATAAACTCTTACTATTTCAATTTTTTTTTTTTTTATGGTAATGACTCTTCAAGTTATTTTCCATATTTATGCTTATCTTTACTATTTGAGCTTCTACATAGCTTTACTAAGTCATTTATGACTTGCTGGGATCGACAGTTTGATTACCGGACAGTTCGTTTGAGTTTTAGAGCCAATTCCCTGTTTTAAAGTCTTTGCTGGTTCCAAATGGCCACCGGGCAAAAAATTCAGTGAAATAATCTCGAATGCAAATTTCGATTGTGCCAACAGATCCAAAATATCAATTTTAGTCTAGGTAGACCTCTGGTTTAGATCCCAATGCACCCGAGCTCATTTTGAACTATTGGTCGAAAAGTTAAAAAATAGAAGGAATGGGGGTGGGACCACATTTGGTCGAAATAACCTTGAATGGAAAATCTGACATCACCATTGCATTCATAACTTTGAATTTAGTCTAGAAAGTCCCCTAGTTCAGGTCCCAAGGCTCCTGAACTTATTTTGAGTTATTGAGTGGATTTATGAAAAATGATGAAAATATAGGTGTGGACCCCACTTTTTGGCTGCTATTGATCTACTATGAAAGTTTTTATGATTCCAATGGATTTGAAATGTGGTTTCAACTCAAATTTACTATTGGATCATGTTATTTGGATTTTGGATGAGTTCGGAGGGTCAAAATCTTATTTTTTTAGTTTACTGTCATCTGGTGTAACCGCGATCATGGCCAAGAGTGTGCGATAGAGGGAGAACAATCGTGGCCTGTGTGACCGTGATAGCGGCACCTTATAACCTGTAGGGTCTATATAAAGGTCCCAAGATGCGTTTGGATAATTTTTCCCTTTACTATTTAGACCTAGGAACCCCAAAATGAGTGTAATAACTCAAAATTGGTCATGGGGGTGACATGGGATCCTAATTATCATCTTGTACATCGATTATATTCAAGATTAAGGTAAGAATTTCTTGAATTCATGCTTGAATTTCATAGTTTAGACCCCAAACTCTAATTTACCTTAGGGCTTGATTTTAGCCCAAAGTATGCTTATTTTTAACCCATTTCTTGAGGGTATGATTCCTTGTTCGTGTGTAAAACATTGGGTTAGTCTCGGAAACTCATTTTATGTATGTGGGACTCACATGGGGTATTGGTGTCATTTTTGGACCCGAAGCACAATAGTGCAATATGGGTGTTTTTAGACTGGTATTGATGAGTAGATTATGATTTTGATAGTGTGATGGCATTTTGAGGAATGTAAAGTGAAGATGTAACGCCATGGAAAATGGGTCCCGGAGCGTCACACGGTGCTTGAGGCTACGAGTAGCCCCAAGCTAACCCTTTAAGCCATTTTCATTCTGTTCAACACAAATCAACGGGGTTTTCATAAATAACCCTCAAATATCAACAGAGTAATCATCATCCAAGAATAAAAGAATTTCAGAAAGATAACAAAATACAACTTATTAGTCAACTCCCAACATCTATACTAGTCTAACAAGCCTCTAAGAAAATCAATAAAATCAGCGAGCCATTGAGACATGCCCCAACTGACTTATACTCAGTTATCAAATGTAAACAATTCTGTGAAACCAACATCAGACATCACGTCCTCGGAACATGAGGACTCACCACAGCAGAGGATGTAGAACAACGTGTCCGAAGAATCACTGTCGAACCTGGAACTGAGCACCTGAACCTACATTCCGAGAAAATGCAGACCACATTCGAAGATGTGGGTTAGAACCATAGAAAGAAACCGAGTATATGGGGGTGTATGCAATTGTATAAACATCATCATCTTAAATATTATGCAGAATTAATGGTGAACTTTGGAGGTTCTTGACGTTGGATGTAGGAGCTTAGGGTTTTCTTTTTGAGGAGATTTGATGAAATATAACATATAATGCTTATAATAGGCTTTAATATAGGGTTTTGATGGATTTTGGGTGAGGGGGAATAACCAAAACGCCCCTAAAAATCAAATAATTCTCCAATCTGTCCTTTGGTAGACTGTTTTGATAGTCTGAAGTAGATCAACCATAACGTTTTACTCCGATATCCAAATTGGATGAAACCAATTTCATTAGAAAGAGGACTCGCAGAGCTTTCCTTTGATATATAGTAGCCAGATCATTATGTACAAGGAGTTATGATCGTTTAAAGTTGGAGAGAAAATACGCCAGGCCTCAGTACTTTTTCCTGCACGTTTTACTGTTCATTACTATTCACGGTTCGATCGGAATATTCATTACTCGTCGCTCGGGTGCCCGTTTTGGATGATCCACATATCGTTGGAATGCTTATTCGATACTCTACGCAATGGTGGGTCATAATCTAAGACATTCCGCATGGAAAATTTATAATTCATTCTAGAAGATGGAACCCAACACGTTTACGCACAAAATTTTAACAAAAAATTTCCCGGGGTATTACATCATCCCCCCTTGGAAAAATTCATCCTCGAATGATTCTAGACATGCCAAGATTAGATAGGGAATAGATCATACAGCTAAAACCATTCGTTAGACTCATCACCACATCGTTTCGCACTCCAAATGCAATATAGAATGCATAAATTCAAGAAACTACAGCTGAACACATAATAAATGACAGCTGAACTGCTGCAACTTTTATCAATACCTTCGGCTTGATCAGAGTTCGAGGAAAATAGGTGTGGGTACTTGGTTCGCATATCCACATCAGATTGGTTTTGCCACAACACCTTGACCAAGGGAACTTCTTTGTTCCTTAGTCTTCGGACACTGAAATCAAGAATCTCATCAAAAGAAAGATTTTCTTGAATGTCAGCACTCACAGAGGAATCCACTACCACAGCATCGCTAATATGCTTTCTAAGCATGGAGACATGGAATATTGGATGAACAGAGGATAACTCGGAAGGCAACTCGACCTCATAAGCTACCTTACCAACACGGTTAAGAATTTTGTAAGGACCAACATAACGGGGACTAAGCTTCCCCTTCTTTCTGAATCTCTTCACCCCCCTCATGGGTGAAATTTTCAGATACACTAGGTCACCAACTTCAAACTCAAGGTCTTTTCTTCTAACATCCGCATATGACTTCTGACGACTCTGTCCAGTTTTTAACCTTTCCCTAATCAACTTAAATTTTTCCATAGCCTCAAATACCGAATCAGGACCACTCACGGCCGCTTCACCCACCTCGAACCAACCTATGGGTGATCTGCACTTCCTCCCATATAAGGCTTCAAATGGATCCATGCCAATACTAGAGTGGAAACTGTTATTGTAAGCAAACTCTATCAATGGTAAGTGATCATCCCACCTTCCCTTAAAGTCAAGTGCACAAGCTCTCAGCATATCCTCTAAGGTCTGGATGGTTCACTCAGCCTGACCATCGGTCTGCGGATGAAAAGCAGAACACAAAAGCACTTGGGTACCAAAACCCTTCTGAAAAGCTTTCCAAAATTGTGAAGTGAACTGATTACCCCTATCCGAAATGATAGACAAGGGAACTCCATGCAGTCTGATTAGCTCTCGGATATACAATCTAGCATAATCCTCAGCAGTATATGAAGTATGAACAGGCAAGAAATGAGCAGACTTAGTCAACCTATCAACCACAACCCAAATGGAATCATGATGGCGTCGGAAAGGAGGTAAACCAATCACAAAGTCCATATTTATCTCTTCCCACTTCTAGGTGAGAATACTAAACTCTTGCATCATACCACCAGGTCTTTGGTGTTCAACCTTAACCTGTTGGCATGTTGCACATTTATCTACAAACGCTGCTATATCTTTCTTCATGCCACTCCACCAATAGATTTCTCGTAAGTCTCGGTACATCTTGGTGGCACCAGGATGAAAAACATATCGCGCCCCATGCGCTTCTGCCATAATCCTCTGTCTCAAATCATCAACATTTGGGACACACAATCTACCCTGCAATCTTAACACACCATCTCCCTCTTGGGAGAAAACCTCTACTTTTTGGTCCTTGACTGACTCTTTCAGTATGATCAAACTAACATATAAGTATTGCTTTTCCTTCACTTCCAAAACCAAGGAGGATTCAGAACTACTCTGAACCCCTATACTACCTTCAGCAGAGTCAAACAACCTAACCCTCAATCTAGCCAAATGATATACATCACGAGCCAACCCTTTCTTACCTTCTACCACATGCGAAACACTACCCATGGACACTCTACTTAGGGCATCCACCACAACATTGGCCTTGCCTGGATGGTACAACACACTTATATCATAGTCCTTTAACAATTCTAACCATCGTCTTTGCTTAAGATTCAATTCTCTCTTGGTAAACACATACTGCAGACTCTTATGATCAGTGAAAACATCAACATGGACACCATACAAATAGTATCTCCAGATTTTCAACGCAAACACAATAGCAGCCAACTCAAGGTCATGGGTGGGCTAATTTTTCTCATGGGGTTTCAACTGTCTAGAAGCATAAACTATCACCTTACCCTTTTGCATCAATACGTAACCCAACCTAACTCTCGAATCATCACAGTACACCACAAAACCATCAACACCATCAGGCAAAGTCAAAATAGGGGCTGAAGTGAGTCGAGTCTTCAACTCCTGAAAACTCTTCTCACAAGATTCGGACCACAAGAACTTTACTTTCTTTTGGGTCAACTGAGTCATAGGAGATGCTATAGAGGAGAAACCCTCAACAAAACGGCGGTAATAGACAGCTAATCCCAAGAAACTTCGGATATCAGTCAGAGAAATAGGTCTAGGCCAATTTTTAACAGCTTCAATCTTTTGGGGTCAACACTAATACCCTCGGAAGAAATGATATGACCCAGAAAAGCAACTGACCTTAGCCAAAACTCACACTTACTGAACTTGGAAAACAACTTGTGATCTCTAAGGGTTTACAAAATAGTTTGGAGATGATCAAAATGTTCATCCTCACTACGGGAGTACACCAGTATATCATTGATGAACACTATGACAAACATATTCGGATATGGTCTGAACACTCGATTTATGAGGTCCATGAAAGCTGCTGGGGCATTAGTTAACCCGAAAGACATAACAAGAAACTCAAAATGGCCATAACGAGTTTGAAAATTGGTTTTTGGGATGTCGCACTCCCTAACTTTGAGTTGATGATAGTCATAACGAAACATCTTTGAGAAATAACTTGCACCTTGCAATTGGTCAAACAAATCATCTATTCTCAGAAGGGGGTACTTATTGTTTACGGTGACTTTATCCAGTTGGCGGTAATCAATTCACATACGCAAAGAGCCATCTTTCTTTCTCACAAATAACACAGGAGCACCCCAAGGAGAAATACTGGGCCTTATGAAACCCTTATCTAGTAGATCTTTGAGTTGCTCTTTCAACTCCTTAAGTTCTACAGGGGCCATACGGTAAGAAGGAATAGATATGGACTGAGTATCGGGAAGAAGATCAATCCCGAACTCTATCTCTCTATCAGGAGGTATCCCTGAGAGATTATCCGAAAAGACATCAGAAAACTCATTGACGATGTTAATAGACTGGAGACTTGGAGTCTCAGACTTAGTGTCTTTGACTCTAACCAAATAGTAAATACACCCCTTGGAAATAAGCTTCCTAGGTTTGAGGTAAGAGATAAAATGACTCTTGGGTGACACAGAATTCCCAGACCACTCAAACATAGATGCACCCAAAAACTGAAACTTGACCACTCGGGTCCGACAATCAATAGAGGCATAAGAAGAATATAGCCAGTCTATACCCAGAATCGCATCAAAATCTACTATGTCTAACTCAATCATATCAGCCAACAAGACTCTATGAAGAATGGTAACAGGACACTTTTTATACATTTTTTGGGCAACAATCGAATCACCCACTGGGGTAGAAACTAGGATAGGCTCAGGAATAATCTCAGGACTCATTTCAAATTTCACAGCAATCAAAGGTGTAACATATGAGAAACTGGATACAGGATCCAACAAAGTATACACATCAAACTGAAATATACGAAGCATACCAGTAACAACATCGGGAGAGTCTTTCTATTCCTGGCAAGACGGTAAAGCATAGAATCTATTCTGGTGCTGCCCGCCAACATTGCTAGAAGAGGCTCCCTGAGCTGAGGCTAGGTGAGTCGCTGGAACTGGAGCACTAACAGTCTGATTCTGGGTCTGAAGGCGATAGTCACGATGCCCTTGTCCATCCTGTGGATAATCTCTAACTCTATGACCCATGTCACCACACTAGAAACAACCCTTCTTCTCACCCCAACACTTACCCAAATGAGCCCTACCACACTTAGGACACAGGGGATAATTTGGCTTACTGCCAGCACTGTACTGGGACTTGGATGCATATGACCTGCTACCTTGCTCCTGCCTACCTCTAGGCACGGGAGCACTAGCAGATGACGGTGCTGGCATAGACGAACGATCCTGATATTAAGGGCGACTCCCTCCCTGTGATTTAGTATGACCCTATCAGTGCTGCTCGAACCTAGCTCTCTTATTCCCTCTTATTCTATCTCTCTCCTCAATCTTGTCTGCCTCAATCTGTTGGGCATGAGTCATCAGCCTAGAAAGATTTATCTCACTATTCAGCATAGCAGACCTACACTCCTTAACCGCATAACTAGACACTCCAGTCATAAACTTACTCATACTAGCCCGATTATCAGCCACTAAGTCAGGAGCATACTTGGCCATTTGATTGAACTTTAGATAGTACTCCCTAATAGTCATAGAGCCCTATCGCAGGTTCATAAACTCTTCCACCTTCACCTCCTTCATCTCTAAAGGGAAAAACTTATCCAGGAATGCATCCTGGAACTCTTGCCAAGTTGTAGGGACAACTTCCTCACCTCTACTTTTCCTCCAAGCAGCAACTCAGTCATAAGCAAGGTCCTTCAACCTATACGCAGCCAACTCCACACAATATTCCTCAGATACATGCATCACCTGAGTAATCTTCCACACCTCCTTTAAAAATAACCGTGGATCCTCATCAGACTTTGACCCACAAAATTCTGGCGAATTCATCCGCATGAAGTTATGGATCCTGGCAGAAGCTGAATTACCTCCCTGCTGCTGTGGATCCAGGGCTGGGTTGGCCTGAACATTTGCAATAATAGCTTGGGCCAGCGCCTAAAAGGCTGCCCGAAATTCAGTATGAGATATATTTTCATTCAATGGGTCAGCGGGTTGAGGTTGATGACCATCATTATTTTTTCTCGCTCAACGTGGAGGCATATTTTTGAAAGATGAAAGCACGAATCAATAGCAGAGAGAGACACTTTAAGCACGATAGACTTCTAAAAGAAAGAATCATACTTTTTCCTAAAATGTCTTGTAGCCTATTGCTCATAGATGTGGCGCGCTACACACCAATGATCAAGACTCTACTTAATGCAGCTTGTCAAACTCCTTAGGACACCTTAAAACCTTAGGCTCTGATACCAAGTTTGTAACGCCTCAGAAAAATAGGTCCTGGAGTGTCACACAGTGCTTGAAGCTACGAGTAGCCCCGAGCTAACCCTTTGAGCCATTTTCATTTAGTTCAACACAAATCAACGGGATTTCCATAAATAACCCTCAAATATCAATAGAGTAATCATCATCCAAGAATAAAAGAATTTTAGAAACATAACAAAATACGACTTATTAGTCAACTCCCAACATCTATACTAGTCTAACAAGCCTCTAAGAAAATCAATAAAACCAGCGAGCCATTGAGACATGCCCCACCTGACTCATACTCAGTTATCAAATGTAAATAATTCCGTGAAACCAACATCAGACATCACGTTATCGGAACATGAGGACTCACCAAAACAGAGGATATAGAACAACGTGTTTGAAGAATCACTGTCAAACCTAAAATTGAGCACCTGAACCTACATTTCAAGAAAATGCAGCCTACATCCGAAGATGTGGGTCAGTACCATGGAAAGGAACTGAGTATATGGGGGTGTATGCAGTTGTATAAACATCATCATCATAAATATTTATAAGAAATATGCAGGATATATAAAAGACTCACATAGCCGGAAGAAAATCATCATAATAATGAGAGGATGAAATAAGTACAATAACACATGTGAGTCATCATATAATTTGTCAATCACTTTCAGTTTATTAAGAATATCAATTCTCATAATGTAAATATCATTTAAATCTTTCGAAAGAATAACTTTCACAATTCCACTTTCAAATCACTTTACCATTCACCATAGACACAAGGAAACACACACACGTTGGGAGATCCTATAACCGACATATACCATGTAAGCTACATGGAGTCCAACGTACAACTCATGTTGGGGAGAGCCGTCCTATCCTTGCCATCGGAGTAGGACTATCGATATCACACACAAACTAGTGATCACTATATAAATCAGCCTCAGGCTTACTCCTATGGGGGCACGTAGTTTTAGGGAAGTAAGATCACTTTATACCTCCCACTCGGTGCTAAAGATTTATCCTGGACTTAGCTTAGATCATTTCAAAGACAACCCACAACAAAATAATTTCAGTAATATATAAATAAATATAGGGAGCCATCATGCTTCCCATCTATCAAAATCAACCACGTTGTGAATTTCTTTCACACTCTAGTCCAAAACAACTCCATTAAGACCAAAAGGTCAAAACATTTAAAATATCTCAAATATTCAACATCAACGTTCTTATAACACACACTTTCTAAAAAAACACAATTTCCAATGGGGATTCACGACCCAAATATCAAAATTATGATAAATATCATTCAAGATTCATGCTTTATATCTCCACACATGTAAATTCATCTTTCAAAATCATAAACATCAAGATTTCATAATCATCATCATAAGATATGGGTTCATGCTTCAAATTCATAAAAGTCAAATAAAAATCATGCCTTTGTAAAAAAATTACTTTTGGGCACAAGAATGAAAGAAAGTTCTTGTTTAAAAACTCCACATACCTTGAATGATGAACTTTAGATCGATACTCATTTTTGAGATATTAATCGTGTCTTTGAATGATAGTTCTTGGAGTTCTTGAACTAGGAACTAGGAACTTAGAATCTTGAATAAATTTATAAAATTAATGGTGAACTTTGGAGGTTCTTGAAGTTGGATGTAGGAGCTTAGGATTTTCTTTTTGAGGGAAGTTGATGAAATATAATATATAATGCTTCTAATAGGCTTTAATATAGGGTTTAAACAGATTTTGGGTGAGGAAGAATGACCAAAAAGCCCCTAAAAATTAAATAATTATCGAATTTGTCCTTTGGTGGACTGTTTTGATAGTCTGAAGTAGATCAACCATAACGTTTTACTCCGATATCCAAATTGGATGAAACTAATTTCATTAGAAAGAGGACTCGCAGAGCTTTCTATTGATATATTGTAAAGCACTCAGATCATTATGTACAAGGAGTTATGATCGTTTAAAGTTAGAGAAAAAATACGCCAGGCCTCAGTACTTTTTCCTGCACGTTTTACTGTTCACTACTATTCATGGTTCGATCGGAATATCCATAACTCGTCGCTCAGGTGTCCGTTTTGGATGATCCACATATTTTTAGAAAGCTTATTCGATACTCTACGCAATGGTGGGTCATAATCTAAAATATTCCGCATGAAAAATTTATAATTTATTCTAGAAGATAGAACCCAACACGTTTACGCACAAAATTTCAATGAAAAATTTCCCGGGGTATTACAGAAGATGAGCATGTGGTGCATAAAGTGAGGTTTTATGGTTGGGACTTGAGGTAGGCTTCTGTCTACTTTTATTCATAGATGATGTGTGATATATATTTCGTGTGAATATGTATATTAGGCTTGATTATCAATAGGATAGCTTGGCCTTGATTGTTGATGTTTGGGGATTAGATGAGGGCTTTGGACCCGTAATATGGCATATTTATAATCATTTTGTATCCTATTGCCTTTCCCCTTTAGTTTAGATTAGTTATAACATGGATATGATATAATGTTATGTTTGGAATATGGTTTAGATTTATAAGCATGATTTGTATATTTAGCCTTATTGGGCTAGTGTGGTAGTCTTGAAATTGTAAGTTGGATAGAGTTGACTTGAGTACCCTTGTTTCTAGTCGAAGTTTCTATCTTAGGCTTGAATGTGGCTTATTTGACATTTAGAAGTTGGACAAGACACATTAGCCTAGTTTGGGGATAGTTTGCCTAAATATGGGATTTGAGAATTAGAAGTGGGATTGTCGGCCCACTTAGGCCTAAACTTACGTTAAGCCTTGTGGACTTGATTGCGGATGTTAGATATAAATGAGGCTATTAAACCTTAGTATAAGGTTACTTATTGACTTGGTAACTTGTATTGATGTTCCCGAATTGTGGCTTTTGAGTTATGGTTATGATACTTCTTGTGGAAGTAGTATTGGCCTTTAGTGATGATATTCCTCCTAGATACATTATGTAGCCTATAGAGATGGTATTTCCACTTAGACTTGATGATTGGCCTATGAAGTTGATATTTTCTTTAGTCATGATTGTTGGACCTATAGAGACAATCTTTCTCTTGGATATATATAAATTGGCCTAAAGAAGTAATATTCCTCGTAGTCATGATGCATGACCTATTGATATAAGATATCCTAGAAATGATTACATGCTTATTGATATTATTCCTCCTATATGCGAGATGCCTCCTATATGTGAGATGATTAAAGATATGGTATGTCTTATAAATATGATTATTGATATAAGTTCTAAATATGATTATGGGCTTAAGGCCGTGATTATTAGTTGATATTATTTCGGATAAATTAATAGGCCAAGGGTCGCGTTTTGACATTGATTGAATCTTCGAGAAGTGTTTGTCATTATAAATGATGTGATTACAGTTTATGAATATGAATATGTATATATTTGTATACACATCTCTCTGGTATGGAATGGAGAAAGATGCGGTATGATACTTATTATTCCACTAATTGAATACATTCATGATTATAATATCGATAATTGATATGATTCTAGTTGAAATACGATCTTATAACTATTCATCCTAATTAAAGGTTAAGCTAAGTGGTAGCTAGATGTCCTTTAGGTGGCTATAGTACTTGATGGCTAGAAATCTAATGTACTAGTTAATGAACCTTGCTTAGTTGAGATATTGTAACTAGAGATGATTGATATATGGCTAATAATGATGTTGAATAGTTGATAAATGAGGATTAGTTGGTAAACGATGGTTAGTTAATGAAGGATGTTAATTAATAAAGAATGATTAGATGATAAATGATAAATTATGGACTATTAGTGATTAACGAATTTAGTATGATTAGTTGATAATAATAAATGGTGGCATTGGTCTAGTGTTGAACCTTGACTAGATGTCAGATATTGGCTATTTAATAAATAGTGGTTAGTTGCTATCCCTTTAGTAAGGATAATGTTTAAGCTAAATAACTAGAGGTTATGTGATGACTAGTGAACTATTAGTTCTATTATAATAAGTGTTGGTTGACTAATAATGAGTAGTTGGGATGTATTGACAAGATATATATCTGTAATGTTATGAGTATATCGGCTTGCGTCTGTACACCTATTATATGCTTGTATTTATGCGTTTATAGTTATGATAATATATTGATACCCGACAAGGACGAGAGATATTGTGATTACATATTGATACCCGACAAGGGTGGAGGATATTATGATGATATTGATACTCTATTTGAATTTGGAGGATACTATTGAGATGATATTGATACCTGATTTGAATTCGAAGGATACTATTGAGATGAGATGATAGGTTGGTGCTCATACTACATTTATGCAGCCTGCAAATCATAGTATGGGTTATCATCATTGATGTGTACATCATGCAGAGCATGCCTAGTTCAAAGACTTAGAGTGAGCTCTTGACGTTCGAAGTATTACTTATCTCTCTCTTATGTATTAGACTAGTCTCTAAGTTGTATTCGGAGATAAGTTGTATCAGTTTATTTCTCTTGATATTTCACTTTTGTTACTCTTTTGATATTAGAAGCTTTTGCACTCATACCACCATGTTTTGGGATTCTTCTATGTATTAATATTTATTTCATTTATTCCGCATTTTTTTCTTATATTATTGAGTAGTCCATTACTAGTTGCTCTGGACTACGGGTTGGATTATCTACTGGTGGGTTATGGTAGGCGCCATCATGACCTGAGGAAATTGGGTCGTGATAAATTGGTATCAGAGTCTAGGTTTTATTGGTGTATTAGTACAAGAGCTAAGTGTTAGTAGAGTCCTGCGGATTGGTCCGGAGACGTCCGTTACTGTAACACCCCGTATTCAAGTACATGTATTGGCGTATTTAAGTACGTGTATTGGTCTTATTATATGGAATTAATTTTTTATTTTATTTATACCGGAATTTGCCCGTCGATGGTTCCATACGAAGGTTATTGAATAAGCTTTCCAACGATATAAAGATTTCCAAAAATGGATAAGTTTTGGATATAATCGAGCACGTTCGAAACTATAAAACGGTGGCCGGGATATTGTGAATAGTAAATGTGCAGGAAAATTTCCTGCACACAAACTACTGAGGCCTGCCAGTTTTTTTGGGTCGACTTTAAACGATCATAACTCCTTGTACAAAATGAACTGTGTGAGCTGCTATATATCGATGAGAATCCCCGGGAGTCTTATTTCTAATACAATTGGTTTCATCCAAATCCAACGTCTGAGTAAGGAGTTATACTCGTTTTACTTCAGCCTTTCAAAACAGATTTTTAGGGTCAACTTCAAACGATCATAACTCCTTTACAGGATGAACTGGGTGGCCTACTTTATATTAAATGAAATTCCTTTGAATTATCTTTCCAACGATACCAATTTCACCCAAATCCGATATTGGAACAAAGAGTTATGGTTGATTTACTTTAGCCTATCAAAACAGTCCACCATGGATAGATTCGGATTTACTTAAAATTTTAAGGGCAATATGGTCATTTTCCATCACCTCATGGACGAAAATTGGTCATTATATACATATACTTAGCCTTATATCCATTATTTTTATCCAAATTATTGAAGAATAAGGAAACCCTAGCCTAAGTTCAACTCCAATTATCTTGTGATTCAACCGTAGAAAATCTAAATTGATTCCGTAGTTGTGTTCACCGTCTCGAGGGCTTCGAGAAGCACCCCTTATTTGTGCCAACAGGACTTTGAAATTAAAAGGGCCATTTTATGGTAAGGATGTAAATTATGTTGGTGTTATTTATATGGATATGTATATATATGCATGTGAGCATAAGAAGTATGTTATTTGATTATTGTTGAAAGATGATTGGAAATGATGTTGGATTATTCTTGTGCATGGTTGGATTATGTTGAATTGTGAAAGGATTTGGTGTGATGATGTGGTATTGAAATGATGATTATATATATATATATATATACACATAAACCTATTGTTCAAGTTGGTTTTTGGAATGCTTTACAAATATTGGTTGTATGGAATTATGGAAGAGAATTGTGGTGTTGGGTTGCTAATACTAGATGCCAAACATTTCATTGTAGATAAGTGATTTGTAAAGGCGGGAAGTTGTGTTGAATTGGTTACAACGAGGTATGTAAAGCATACTCTAACAATGTTCTTTGGCATGAAAACACCAATGTTCCATCAAGTAAGATTCCGAGGTTGTCCAAAAACATGTATTGTTCTACATTACCAACAAAGTTGTTTCCATTCTATAAAGTGTCAAAATGTTTCGTCGATATACCAAAAGGCTCCTATTTCATTGTTGTGATATTGATGATTCTGAAACACATTGTTGATGTACCAATGAGTCTTTATTACATCGTTATTGTATAGAAGGTCTATTACTTGGTCCCTATTGATGTATCATTGTTTCAAAGTATCAAAATTGTGGTGGTGACCGAAATAACAATCTCAAAGATTAACTGAACTAAGTGATGGAAGTTCTCTCTTATCGGGTGGTATCCCAGGGGCATAAGCCTAGCATGGGTTGATCCCTATTTGTGTGTTTATGGGTGGTATCCCAGGGGCATAAGCCTAGCATGGATCGATCCCAGTTGATATGTACTGGAGGAAGCCTAGTGGTCACAGTACAGTATAGTAATGATTACAAAGATGATAAGAACGAAGGTAAAGTGATTGAATAAATGCAATGTAAAGGTTGTCACAAGTTTTAGTAAGTGTGGTCCACTCCTATTACGCTTTATGCACTTGTTTCTGATTTCTATTGAGCTCCTATATCATATGTGATTATCTACAGCTTTACATACTCAGTACATATTTCGTACTGACGTCCCCCATGGGGACCTGCATTTCATACTGCAGGCACAGGTATCTCAGCTCATACACCGCACAAGTAGGAGCCAGGTCATACAGCTATTGTTGGTGAGCTCCAGTTTGCTTTGGAGCTTTCCGAGTCGGTTCCTTATGTTTTGTTATTGTATAGGAGTCGTGTGGGGGGGGGGGGCTTTGTCCCGATGCTAGTTATGTCATGTATATCCTAGAGGCTTTGTAGACATGAGAAAGGGTAAAGTCATGGAAGTTTATATAGTGATGTTATATTTGTATATGTGGTGGCCCCGACGGCCAAGTATTATATATATATATATATTTGTGCGTGTTGTGCTGATACAGGTAATTAGACCCTTCTATGTGCAACGAAGTGCTGTCCAAATTTTTGGTGACATGTAAGTAAAAATACAGGTATTTGAACGGGTTCTCCCGGGCCTTCTCGGCTTCGGGTGCCAGTCCAGCCCGATGGGATTTTGGGTCATGACAGTTACCTATCTTCGGGAGGCTACAGTAACATTTTAGAAAATTTACTTCTTGACTTTTTATCGTTTGTCCGCTTTCCTATGAACCTTGAACACAATCTTTGACTCTATTCTATCCCCAAAGGACAATGCGATATTGTCGACAGATGCAGACAATGCTCCAGTACCCATTTCTAAAACTTTAGTACAGTATTGAACTAGAGAGTCAGAGATAGATATCGAAGATCTTCAGTGGTAACTAAAAAGGATTTAGGTAGAGTACTCATCAGATTTACGGAGTGTGGTATGGATTTTCGGGCCATGGTGACTATTCTGGATTATGAGAGGTAGTATCAGGAAGTATTCTAGGATTTTGGTTTGGTTATGTTATAATGGGACACTGGTTTAGAGAATGCCCCTGGTATGAGATAGGTGATCAGCTAGAGTTAGCCTGTATTCCCTGCCAGCCTAGAGTTTCGAAGACAGGCTGTGATTTTGAAAGTTTAGACATAATTTTGAGAATTTCTCTCAGCGTCAGTTGGCTAGCTATTTTGGTTTAGTTTGTGTTCTCTCCATATTGATGCTTCAGGAATTCCTACGACTGCAGAGAGACCGACTGCTAGTCTAGGGAGTGTCCCTGCCATGAGATTCCAGTCATTCAACTTATTTAGATCAGCTAGTGATGTTGTGACATCTTCAGTTAGAAATGGTGCGCTTGGCACCTTAGTTGATGATTCAATTGGTCGATCTGATTTAGACCCGTTCAGATTTATTTTCCCTATTTCTGTCGGGCATGTAACTGTGGATGTTACCACAATTGGTGTGCTTTTATTTCTCATATTTATCTTTTATTATGTGTATTGGGGTTTACAAACCCATTGATGATTCTAAGCCTTGATGAATTTATATTGGTCATCATGTGCCTAATTGTTGAATTCATGATTATGTTACTACTCCATGGTTTATTTCTTTTAATAGTAGATAGAGTAGATATATATTGATGTTTTCCTCTATGGGAGTGGTTTTGGGTTCGAGTCCCAATTATCTTAGCACATTAGCCCTGTTATGGCCCTTGAGTGGTATATGATATTGATATTAATTTTGGTATCGCCTGTCCAGTATGTTGATATTGATATTGTTGTTGCTATTGCTACCACTATGTGAGGTTATTGATATTACTTGATGTTATTACTAGATGTTGTTACATGACAAATTTGATTCTTGTTGGACAGCTGTATAGACTAGTGTTATTTGGTCAGACTTTTATTTTCCCGTGATAATATTTGGTGGCTTGAGTAGATATCGCCCGACTTGATGATTTCTTTCCTCTAGCACAACGAGGTTGACTGTGTTTCCTCTTAGTTAGTTGTATTAGATTGATTTCAGGGATGTGTTGTGGTATCGAAGGTAAGTGACCTTTCATGGTTTTTGTGGATTTTGAGTAGGAAATTTAGTTATATTATTGTCACGACCCAAACCGGGGCCCTGGCCGTGACGAGCATCCCGAATTGTGAAGGCCCAAGCTCCCCTTTGTTAACAAGCAATCATACACACGTTCAAACAATCATAAAGAGAATACGGAAATGCATTCATACAGAAACATGGTCAATAACATCATATGACTGAACAGTCAAAAGAAATCAATAAACCTTCTATATCATCTAACATCTGTCTGCGAAATCTCTAGTATATCAAAACCAATCATCATAACTAAAAACTGGGACAAGGCCCCAGCCGGACCCAAAATTTGAAATGAAACAACAATATCTATAGTAAGCCTTCCGAAATTAAAAAAAGGCTCACCAACTGCGAACTTCGGACAACCCAATCTACTTATTAGCTGGACCCCAAGACTATGTCTCAGATCCTAAAATATAGGGGATCAATACAGATGTACTGGTATGCGAAACAACTGAAAATAACATGTTTTTATACAAAATAAATGAGAGTATATCATAATAACAGTGAACATTATGTAAATAAAAATACATGGGCATATTTAATAATTTCAAAGCAGTTCTTAGAACACCTTGAATCACTCTTTGTTATTATTCTGAGCTAGTTGGTACACCTTACAAATTTGAAATTCCATGGGTTAGGTGGAACCCGCCTTTGACTCAGTGGCTGAGCCTCCAATCCAAGTAGCCTCCAGGTTTGGAGCTGGTGATACCCTCCATGTGAGCACACCGTAAGAATCCCCCATGTGAGATGTCCTAATTATTTTATTATCCTCCCATAAAGGATACAATATCATAAGACCTGCATCGGCAACTACGGTTTCCAGCGATGAGCCCTTACACTCAAACGCCTTCTTCGGGTAACCTACTAGCTCTCTTAAGCCCAACTTTTAGTTCTTTAAAACAGACATGCTCCATACTTTCAAAACATTCAATACTTATCTTGTTAAGAGAATGTAATCACTGGGTATCGTCATACCCTGACTTGAAAGTCAATCAAATCACCTCATATCAATCTGTAGCCCTTTTCACTTATTATCATATAAGTGACCACCCTAATTTTTAAAAATCAGATGAGGGAGAGTTATGCAATAAATCTTTCGTTCAAAATCATTATCAAAATATTCTCCTCCCAATTGCAGAATCAATAAGTGGTCACCTCATATTTGTAATTTCTTAAAGTCCCAGAAAGTTGTTAATTTGACACAATAAACATTTATCATGTGAAACCATATACTCAACATGTCATAAATAGTACCAAACCATGATCATTTAACAAACATTCACCCATTCGTTTTTCATTTGGAAAGTCCATGCCTTTAAAGAACCCATAACCATCAAAATCGATAATATCCCAATAAAAGTGGGAGTTTTGATCATTCATGCTCTCATTCAAACTTTACAAAACATACAAAATCAAATATACATAGTTATAGTTCAACTTCCATGAAAAATGGTTCAAGACAACATATATTTTCAGCAAAACAATCCCATGATGCATATATTTCAAAAACAATATCGAACAATTCATTAAGAAACATAATTGGGGATCTTTAATCTTGATAAAATATTTAAACTTGTGCCCAAGGTTTTTAGAGTAGTCCCACATACCTTAGATTATAAAATTTGAAAGGTGAAACCCAAGAATGTTGAATTGAAAGGATTAGATTCTTGATTTCTTGTTCTTGGAGGAAACCCTAATTTGGTCTTGTTCTTGAGAGTGAAGAATTTGATATATTGTAAAACTGATAATAGTTGAGTAAATAACGTTTAGGGTGTTATTTAATTCATGTGAGAGGTTTCTGGAAAGGGAACGTACCAAAATACCCTGCTAAAAACGTATATTTTACACGATTCGGCCTCGGCTAAAACCTCTCTGAAAAATAGGCATAACTTTTTATCCTGCTATTAGATTAAGGCAAAATTAGTGGCGTTGGAAAGAGGACTCAAATACCTTTCATTTGATATATAGTAGGCCCCCTAATTCTTTATATATAAAATGTTATGGTCGATGTAAGTTTACCCAAGTTTAAACGTTCACTAAAACTTAATCAATAGGAAAGTTTTCAACTCGTCTTTGAGTTAGGGAATTTTGTGATCTCAATTCATATTCAAAGGTATTAAAACACTATAGGATTGATCCTTATACATATATTAACAAAGAATCATTGGGTTCGGGTCTATACGTATAGAAAAGATAGTTCAAATTTTAGCCCGAAAGTGCGGGGTGTTACAGTTGCCTATTTTTGAGTTTGAGATCCTTAGAATTGCCTCCTAGTTTTTGAAGGATTTTATTTTGGCTATCCCTTTTGATACAACCCATTTGTGAGATGGACCAAATTGAGGTCTGTTCTTTAATTGTACTTGTTTTTTCATCTGATAGCGATTTTGATAGTGATGTTGAGATGTCGTGGATTCATCTCATAGGTATGTTTGGTTCATTCCCTCATGATGGATTGCCTTATTGTTAATATGGAGATTGGATACTCCTTTGTTATTGTGCTATGGTTTTGCCTTAAGTTTTATTAGAGAGTTAGAGACAGGTGGTCTTTTCTGTGATCGCTTCTTAAGTTGGCAAATTAGAAACTTTTTAGCTTGAGTTTTTGGTTCTCTGATGGTGGTATCGACTTTGACCTTGGTTTTGAGATTAGTATTTCTTCTTTGATGATGTTGTTCTTGGGTGGATTTAGGAAATCCCCAATTCAGCATTTATTCACCCTAGTGATGCTTGGTAGAGTGTTCCTCCCCGATGATATGTGCTTGTGGATATTTCTTTGCCTGGATGGAATAATTCATTGATTAGTTCCCTGGATTTTCTGAGTTGCTAGAGCTTTTATAATTTCTGGTGTGATTTTCAGCCTTGGGAAGGTTTTGAGTATATTTGGATAGTTCATGCCCTCCAGCGAATATGGGTAGGATTGGATACATTTTCAGCCAATGTTTTTTTCTTTGGCATGATTTCTATTTTGTGGCTATATTTCATTACCTCCAGCCGATATCGAGTTGTTTTATTGTGATTATCAGTCAGTGTTTATCCTTGTGGTGATTTTTTTGTTCGGATATGTCTCAATTGTTGCTTGGTATAGTTTATCTCATATATGTCAGATTTGGATACTAGAGTCGATTTGAGATAGTTGACATTAATATAGCCTTATTGGCTTAGTTTTGGATTTGACACCGTAAAATGACGATTTGGAAGTATGATAAATGTGGAGCATTAATTCCTACTTATTGTTAGTTTTGATTTAGATATTTGAGACTGAGCGGTTCATCCTTGATATTAAGATTTCAGCTTGGTGTTGTAGAGATTGTATGCAGTTTTTGTTTTAGACTTGTCCTTGTTCAGATTTTATTTATAGGCTGGTTGAGCCTACTTTGTGGTTTACTGTTCGGTCTTCTAGACTTCAGTTGGATTATAGTTGATAAGTGCTCAAATGATAGCCAATGGGCCCCATATTATTTATTTCAGTTTTGACCTCAAGTATCAGTTTTCTTTAAAAAAATTTGGATGATTTACTCAGTGGGAGTAATATTCTTGAGTTGGATTCGGTATGGCTTCATTTTTAGTGGATGAGACATCCTGGAATAGAATATTTAGTAATGAGTAGTTATACCTTGGATTTTGAAATTTTAGTTTTATTTTTACCTAGATTGGTTACAACAATGGCATGGATAGCATTCCTTGATTATCTCCATTTGTATGCCCAGATAGAGCATTATGAGCTTATTCCCACGTTTGCCTTATGGACTTTCAGTGGATCAACTTCAATTCTTTGAGTTCTCTGTGATAACACTGTGTGAATGAGACTCAAGTGATTTTCCTCCTAACTTGGAGTAGATAGCTTGTGCAAAATGGTAAAGGAAGGTAATTTTTGGATTTGGAGTTAGTTTTATAACTCATGTCTTGGTTTGCTTTTGTATTGGACGAGCCTTTGTTGATTTATGTAGATATAGAGATGGTAACAGCGTGATGTGATTCAAATGTGTGTGCATCAACCTTTTCAATTTAGTTGGGGGACAGTTGGCGGTAAAGTTGAGTTGGCTATTTTGGAAGTAGAATGAGAGTGTTGGTTGAAAAAGGGATACTTGTGGAAAAATTCCTTGCAAGTGTTTTCTCTCCGATGAGGTTATCTGGGAAGTCATGCTTGGAACATGCGGGCCCAGTACCTCATCATTTCGAGCTTTTTGGGTTCTTTCTATCCGTTGACTTTTAGAAACGAAAGTCCTTTTAGTACTGGATATTTTAATAACCCTTCAGGTCATTTTCCATATTTATGCTTATCTTTGTCATTTGAGCTTTTCCATAGCTGCCCCAAGTCATTTATGACTTACTGGGACCGACGGTTTGGTTACTGGGCAGTTCGTTAGGTTTTTAAAGTCAATTCCTGTTTTGAAGTCTTCACTAATTCCAAATGGCCGCCGAATAAAAATATCAGTGAAATGATCTTGGATGCAAATTTTGATTGTGCCAGAAGATCCAAAATATTAATTTTAGTCTAGGTAGACCTGTGGTTTGGGTCCCAATGTACCTGAGCTCATTTCGACCTATTGGTTGAAAAGTTAAAAATTGGAAGGAATGGGTGTGGGACCCACATTTGATTGAAACAAACTCATATGGAAAATAAGACTTTTCCATCATGTCCAAAATGTGGAATTTAGTCTAGAAAGTCCCTTGGTTCAGGTCCCAAGGCTCCCGAACTTATTTTGGGCTATTGAGCAAATTTTATAAAAAATAATGAAAATATAAGTTTGGGGCCCACTTTTTGGCTTCTACTGATCTCCTATGAAGTTTTTCATGATTCCAATAGATTTGAAATGTAGTTTACACTCAAAATTCACTATTGGATCATGTTATTTGGATTCCGGATGAATTTGGAGGGTCAAAAAGTTATTTGTTTAGTTTGCTGTCATCTGGTGCAACTGCGATCGCTGCCCATATGACCACGATAGCGGCACCTGAGAACTTTTAGGGGCTATATGAAGGTCCCAAGACACGTTTAGACTATTTCCTCTTCACTATTTTGACCTTGGAACCCTAAAATGAGTGTAGTAACTCAAAATCGGTCATGGGGGTGACTTGGGAGCCTAATTATCAACTTATATCGTGATTATCTTCAAGATTAAGGTAAGAATTTCTTGAATTCATGCTTGAATTTCATAGTTTGGACCCAAAACTCCAATTTATCTTAGGGCGTGATTTTAGCCCAAAGTATGCTTGATTTTTGCCCATTTCTTGAGGGTTATGATTCCTAGTTCTTGTGTGAACATTGGGTTGGTCTCGAAAACTCATTTTCCGTATATAGGACCCATTTGGGGCTTTGGTGTTGTTTTTGGAACCAAAGCACAATAATGCAATATGGGTATCATTAGAAATGTATTGATGAGTAGATTATGATTTTGATAGTGTGATGGCATTTTGAGGAATGTAAAGTGAAGACGAGCATGTGGTGCATGAAGTGAGGTTTTACGGTTGGGCCTTGAGGTAGGCTTCTGTCTACTTTTCTTCATAGATGATGAGTGATATATGTTGCGTGTAAATATGGATGTTAGGCTTGATTATAAATAGGATAGCTTAGCCTTGATTATTGATATTTGGGGATTAGATGAGAGCTTTGGACCAGTAAGATGGCATGTTTATAATCCTTTTGTATCCTATTGCCTTTTCTCTTTAGTATAGATTGGTTATAGAATGGATATGATATAATGCTATGTTTGGAATATGGTTATAGCTTTGGAAGCATGATTTGTATATTTAGCTTTATTGGGTTAGTGTAGTAGTCTTGAAATCGTAAGTTGGATAGAGTTGACTTGAGTACCCTTATTTCTAGTCGAAGTTTCTATCTTAGGCTTGAGTGTGGCTTATTTTACATCTAGATGTTAGACTAGACATATTAACCTAGTTTGGGGCACAGTTTGCCTAAATATGGGATTTAAGGATTAGAAGTGGGATTGCTAGCCCACTTAGGCCTAAACTTGCGTTAAGCCTTGTGGACTTGGTTGCGGATGTTAGACATAAATAAGGCTAGTAAACCTTAGTATAAGGTTACTTATTGACTTGGTAACTTGTATTGATGTTCCTGAATTGTGGCTTTTGAGTTATGGTTATGATACTTCTTATGGAAGTAGTATTGGCATTTAGTGATGATATTCCTCCTAGATACGTTATGTGACCTATAGAGATGCTATTTCCATTTAGACTTGATGACTGACCTATAAATTATATATTTCCTTTAGTCATGATTGTTGGACCTATAAAGACGATGTTCCTCTTGGATATATATAAATTGTCCTAAAGAAGTGATATTCCTCATAATCATGATGCATGACCTCTTGATATAGGATATCTTACAAATGATTACATGTTTATTGATATTATGACTTCTATATGCGAGATGCCTCCTATATGTGAGATGATTAGAGATATGTTATGGCTTATAAATGTGATTATTGATATGAGTTCCAAATATAAATATGGGCCTAAGGCCATGATTATTAGTTGAGATTATTTAGAATAAATTAATGGGACAAGGGTCGTATTATGACATTGATTGAATATTTAAGAAGTGTTTGTTATTATAAATGATGTGATTACAGTTTATGAATATGAATTTGTATATGTTTGTATACACATATCTCCGGTATAGTATGGATGAAGATGCGATATGATGCTTATTATTCCACTGATTGAATACTGGCGATAACATGCATAGATTTGATACATTCATGATTATTATATCGGTAATTGATGTGATTCTAGTTGAAATATGAACTTATGACTATTCTTCCTAATTGAAGGTTAAGCTAAGTGGTAGCTAGATGTCTTTTAGGTGGCTATAGTACTTGATGGCTAGAAATCTAATGTACTAGTTAATGAGCATTGCTTAGCTGAGATATTGTAACTAGCGATGATTGATACATGGCTAATAATGATGTTGAATAGTTGATAAATAAGGATTAGTTGCTAAACGATGGTTAGTTAATGAAGGATGTAAGTTAATAAAGAATGGTTAGATGATAAATGGTAAATTGTGGACTATTAATGATTAACGGATATAGTATGATTAGTTGATAATAATGAATGGTGGATAAATGACGGTTTTGGTCTAGTGATGAACCTTGACTAAATGTTAGATGTTGGCTATTTAATAAATAGTGGTTAATTGCTATCTCGTGAGTAAGGATAATGTTTAGGCTAAATAACTAGAGGTTATGTGATGACTAGTAAACTATTGGTCCTATTATAATAAGTGTTAGTTGACTAATAATGAGTAGTTGGGATGTATTGACAAGATAGTTATCTTTACGGTTATGAGTATATCGGCTTGCATCTGTGCACCTATTATATGCTTGTATTTATGTGTTTATAGTTATGATGATATATTAATACCCGACAAGGCCGGAGGATATTGTGATGGCATATTGATACCCGGCAAGGCCGGAGAATATTATTATGATATTGATATCCGGATTGAGTTCGTAGGATACTATTGAGATAATATTAATACCTGGTAAGGCTGGAGGATATTGTGATAATATTGATATCCGGTTCGAGTTCGAAGGATACTATTGAGATGATATGGATACCCGGCGAGGTCGGAGGTTGATTACGATGATGATGGTCCTGATGAGGACAATTATAATGAGTTGTGATATTGATGATATACTTTGCATTCATTCCTGAATGCGCATCGCCTATTACCAGTATGCACCTATATTTATTAGTCGGTATGGGACAGTTGCATAGATATGGGTGAAGGATATATCTTGTGTTGTTGCATGTTGATTGAACCTTCTGAGCCTGAGATGGTGGGGGTACGCATAGGCTCAGCTAGGTATTTGGTTGTCTGGAGTAGCCGGTTATTCCGCAGTTATTGATATTGTTGTTATCATTATTATGATCATTATTATGGATAGCTTATGACAGATTGGTCATTGACTCGGTATCGGGATTTGAGGTATGTCTTCGGCCTCTCATATCTTATGATTGCATTATTATCCATGATTATTTCATGTCTAGCCATGCGGATTAGAAACCATAAGTATGATAGTATTTAAATCCTTATAGTATTGTAATGAGGTCTTAAAGTGAGAACATGATAATATAGGTTATGATTCGAGATGACCTCGTGTTTATATGTATATATGTACCTGTATATATCTAGCTATATAAAGCTATAATACTATCGTCTATCTCTTCCTTTGTTATTCATATTGTACAGTCGTTTCTTCGCCTTGTATATTACTACATATCTTTCTTTCGCTCTTTATTTATATATTAACATGGGATATACGAAATAGCATTGACGTATATTGAATGTAGTTGGAATAAGATAGTTCACCCTGATACTTTCTTAGTTTTATTATGTTAGACTCTTGGACATGAACAGGATAGTTGTTCCTTATTATCTCATTGACTTGTCATATAATTTCTGGACTCTTAGGTGTAGTTTCCATTTCATTTATATGTTGTATATATCTGCTTTATCTTTGGAGCTCAATTAGCAGTAGCCTACTGAGTACCATTTGTTTGGTACTCATACTACACTTCTGCAGCCTGCACATCATAGTACGGGTTATCGTCGTTGATGTATGCATCGTGCGAAGCAAGCCTGGTTCAGAGACTTAGAGTGAGCTCCTGACGTTTAGAGTATTACTTATCTCTCTCTTATGTATTAGACTAGTCTCTAAGTTGTATTCAAAGATAAGTTGTATCAGTTTATTTCTCTTGATATTTCACTTTTTTACTCTTTTTATATTAGAAGCTCTTGTACTGATAACACCAGGTTTTGGGATTCTTCTATGTATTGATCTTTATTTCATATATTCTGCATTTTTTTCTTATATTATTGAGTAGTCCATTACTAGCTGTTCTAGACTACGGAATGGCTTGCCTACTGGTGGGTTATGGTAGGCACCATCATCACCTGAGGAAATCGGGTTGTGACATTTATATACTGTAAAATATATTTGAATACATTTAATTTAATAATAATAATAATAATAATAAATGGGAGTACGTAGTAAAATTATTAACCAAAAAAAGTGTGTAGTAATAGTATTAGTGCGGTGATAATAACAACAACAATAACAATAACAATAACAATAATAATAATAATAATAATAATAATAACTGTTAAAAATAATTATTATTATCTCATTGATTTTATAATTTTTTATGATTGAAAATTAAATAATTCAAACTAAAATTTAAAATGTCTGAAATTGGCCAGATAAGCATTTTCACGAATGTGAACTAATTTGACTTTAAATTTACTTATTTTTAGGCATTTTTAAAGGAAAATTTGTTCAGTATTTAGATAATTGAAGAAATGAAATAAGGATGAGTACATTATTGTTACAAATGGTTTTAATCAGGGTAACTTATCCCTTTATTTGAAGCACAAAAATTCAAATGGTAAAATAATTAAAAGTAACTAATGATAAATTTATTAAAATTGATATACTATTAAATCAAATTAAAATATAAAGATTAGAAAAATATTTAGTTTCAAATTTTTTTATAACATTTTTTATAGTTTAAATTGAAATTATTAAAGGATAGATGATATTTTTAGAGATATAAATTATTTGAATTAGTTTTTAGATAAAGATAAAGTTTGTTGAATATTAGTTTGTTGAACTGGTGTTAAATTTTTGAATTTTGAACTTCAAATGGAAGTTACAAATTCTTTTAAATATTGAAAACAAACTCTATAGTAGATAAACTTGAATTTGAACTAACTAAAAGATAAATTTGAATTTGAATTTAAATTAAAATATAAAAACTATTTAAATTTAAAAATATTAGACTTTTTGAAGAAAAAAAAATTCTCATTGACTTTAAACTGTGAATCTATAGTTAAAGAATTCTAAATAAACTATAACTATTTCATAATAATAATAGACATGAGAATATGGAGGGTCCCGCCAATGTTGAAATTATTGAAAGCTATGATGACAGACAAAATGAAAAACAGATTAATGAAAAAACAAGAGTCATTTGTGAATAGTAAAGGACACTTAGCTTTCTGAAAAAGAAAGGGTCGTTTATAAATAGTAAAGGTCAATTGTGAATAGTAAGGGTCATTTCTTGTTTTGTCTTTTGTATAGAGCATCCATTATATAAGGAACTCATTTTTATTTTGAAGAGGCAGGTTTTCAGAACTACTACTCTCTCTCTACTACCCTCTCTCCCTTGTAATATATATCTTGATTTAAAATAAAAACTTTTGGTTCTGAGCACAATCCATCCATATAAAGGTTATTTTTAAATTTTTGCACTTTAATTTTAATTTTAATTTTAATTTAAACTTTATTATCTCTAGCCTATGATGGGCTAAATTCCTAGTGTTGAACTATAGCAGAATATGTTACATATATTAAATGACATCTTGTTATTAATAAGAATTGTAAACCTCCATTGTTACAGAGGTCTGTATGTTAAGATGTTGCAGTTATGAGTCCAATCTTGACATTTACGTCGGATGTTCCTGTAAATGCCGATTAGCCAGGTGGGTGTGAAGGGCCGTAATTGGGATTTAGTTTAAGATTTGACTCGTGACCAAGGTTAACTAACATATAGTAAAGGTACCTCGTGCTACAGTGAAGCGATCCGGTCCTTCTTTACAATTCAAATATAGAATTTATTAGGTAAATATAAATCACATTTTAAAAAGGTAAGGATAAGAAAGAAGAATAACAAACTAATCTTTTTGTAACAAATTATGTATTTAAAATTTGAATTTGAATGAAATTTGAATTGGAATAGGGTTCTAGGTTCTTAGTCTCTCTTATATATACCCCTATATCGTAAGCTTTATTGGTGAATTTGTTTACAACATTCTTTACATTTTTCATTTTAAAAATTATTTTTGATTTAACAATTTTCTTTTTTATATGCAGGGAGGGTATGACTTTTTCATCTTCATCTTTCTCTATTCCCGTAAACGAAAAGGAACAAATCCACATCCATTGATTTTATATCTATCTACTTCTTGCAGTAATTCATCTCACTATAAATGATAACACAAGTAAAAGATTCATAGGTTAATCGATTTTAAATTAATACAATTTCTATTGTTTAATTTATGAAGAAGTGTTCTTGAGTGTTCATTCTAAATTTTAGTGATAATTCTGTTGTTATTGTTGACTTGTAGAAGAGATAAAGAAGAATGAAAAACAGAAAATAAAAGATAACTACAAAAGTAAAGTTTTGTTGCTATAGTTGGCAAGCTTAAGTTTTTTAAATTTTGTGTTTAATTTTATTATTCTTCTTTCTTTTTAATATTGTTTTATTTCATAGATTTTTTTTATATTTAATTTAATTGTATGAAATTTATGATTGTTTGATTTCTATATCTAGTAACTACCACATTCACATATTTACTTTTTAGGAGGATTACAAATTTATAGATATATAGATATTTTAATTTATTTATTCTCTTTTAATTTTACTTGTAAATTTAAATTTATGTTATAAACTATTTTAGTGATTTTGGGTGTCATTTAATTTCATAATATAGAGAAAGAAAATAAAAAACACAAACTCAAATCACAACCTAAAAAAGATAATTGTTAATATAATATCTTAAACATGTTGTACGCAGATTATATAGTTATCTTTTAAAAAAAAGACTATAGAATGAATTTTTAATTTTATTTTAGTCCTTTAAATTCACATTCAAGAAATTTTCTTACCTTGTTGAATTCCTTATAACTCTTGGGACAAAATTAATGAATTTAAATAAATAGCCAGTGTCACTATTTATATTTTATATTAACACAAAATTATAATTTAAAATATAGATGAATCTAAACAATGAAAAAATCATGGGCTATGAAATAAAGGTTAAGAAATAAATTAAATTTATAAAAGTATTTTTTTAATTATAACGAGTAAAATCTTATATTTTAATGAATTTATGATTTTCCTTTTTTATTTAAAATTAATATTCAAGATATCTTACATACACTATGTAATTCATTTTAATTCTTAGAAAAAGTTAATAATTTTTGTTGAATTAAAAAGATTTAAAAGTAAATATGAGATAAAATTATATTTCAACAAATTTGAAAGTGTCTAACGAATTTTAAACGAGGAGAAAAATTCTAACAAATTAGATTATTTTGGAGTCTTCTTCTAATTTTTATTTCATTTATTTTAATGTGCATAGCAAAATTTATCTATTTTAATTTCTATATTTTGAGATATTAACACACACAAAAAAATTTCAAAGTCGCATTATAGAAAAATATAGTAGAAAAAAATGTACACTGTGTAATGGGAGGGCGGGGGGTGGGGGGTGGAGGGGATGTAGATTTAAATATTATGAATAATATAATTTAAAAAAATTGGAAATGCATTTTTTTTAACAACTAATGAATTTTTTTATAGATTTAGTTAGAGTTAGGGGGATTGCGGGGGGTGGGGGTGGGGGAGCGTGTACGGAGGGGAGGGGGTAAAAAATTTTTTATTCTTTTTTAAAAATTGAGGATGGGGGTGTGGGATCAATATGGACAGGTAGGGATAGGGGTGGGGGTGTAGATTTTTTTTTTTTCGTATTTTATTGAAAAATAAATAAAATTTGAACTTTTTTTCTAAAGGTTATATGATTTAACATATTCAAACAAGACATTTCATAATTAAATAATTAGAAAAAATATTTTAATATTATCTGCGCATCGCGTAGGTACGTATACTAATTTTCTTTAATGTCAAATGTTAAATACTTTTCAAGATCGGAAAATCTTAGTAACTTAGTTGGTTAGTTACCTGAACTCTCTCCTTGTTGGTGAGGGTTCGATTCTCCACATTGTAATCCCCTCCCCCATTCCCCTTCCCCTACCCCCAATTTAAAAAAAAATACTTTTCAAGATCAACCATCTTTGTCTTCGAAGCTTTCTTTTCACGATGAAGATGTTCATTTTTCTTCTTTAAATTGTGGATGAGATTGACAACTTTATGATGGAGCGGATCATCAATTTATTTTTCAAAGCACATTTATAACCTTGCACAAAATATTAACTTGAATCAATCGTGGACAATAATAAAAGATTTGATGAAATTACATAACCCTCGTACATTAGGCTTAGAATACTTATAAAAACGTCTCCCAGCATTCCTTGAAATGTAAGCCGTGAAAATTTTAGCTGCAATCCCACGTTGACAATTTAGAATCGACCTACTTGAGAAACTTGAACCTTGGCTCATTTTTTCAAAACTAAACCCAAAATTGAAAAAGAATCAACGAAGTAAGAAGAATTACATCATGGAAGAGAGATGACAGAGAAAAAATCGACGGAGTAAGAAAGATCAAATCGTGAAGGAGGGATCAAATACAAGGGTTAGAAGGGATGGATCTTGGGTTGGTTCAAATTGGTGGGTCAGATGTTGTGTATAGAAGAGTTGGGTATTTGTGATATGACAATCAATTATTATTGTGACAATTAATTTTTTTATTTTAAAAACAGAAAAAAACTCAAAAGGGGGGATTAAAAAATTCTAGCAAATCAACTAATGATAAAAAGGGTGTATATGCGCCTAAACTTGAACGGTGAGGATACTAGTGAGCTAAACTTGTAATGAAGGGTATATCTGGATCTTTTTACAAAGTTAAGGGATATATTTGACCCTTCTTCCTTTAGAAAATTATACGCTATTAGTGTATAAAAATTAAATTCGTTAACCAAAATAGTTAATGAAGTAGGTAACTTTCAATCACCAAAAATAATAAGTAGTGTGGTAATAAATATCTTTTTATTTTTAAACAGTGATTTGATTTCTAAAATAAAATTATTTTTATGGGGAGCTTTCTGACCTTCGAAATGAGATATCTAAATTAATTGAATTTCAAACTAAATTACCATGAGAAACTTATCCTTAAAGAAAAGATAGCTCAAAGAAGTATGCTTGTGTCACGTATAGGCTTATGTTGTGCGTCTTGTAGGCTATTTATAGTAATTATACTATTGTTACTCTAGGTGATGTCAACCTTTCTCGTAAATGATGCATCCTCACATAATCGGTCAGGTCCTTATACCTTACTATATTTGACTTTTGAAAAGTATGGCTTACAGCTTGTATGAGTGGTGTTACCTGTTGTGTGGTATCGTGTATTCATGACGTTTTTTTTTTAGTATTGTTGTGATGGTTTTGTTGATTGTTATTTAAATTTTATTATATTATTAAATTCATCGTTAGGTAATTATGAGAAGTCTTATTTTGTACATCAGTTGATTTAATGTGATTGTGTTCTTATCTATTTTTTTCTTCTCGTGATTTTGCTATATTTTTTTTCTTCTCATGATTTTGCTTTTACTTATTATATAATAATTCTATTATATTACTTATCCTATTTTATTTATAGTTGGTCCATCTTGTATCTTACTTTTTTTTGAGTTTATATTTCACATTGTTGATGTGTGGCATTATGTAACAATAAAAAATAATATAATTTATTCAAATATTATATTCGTTAAAGTAATCATTCGCAAAATATAATATAATAATTTAACACAATATAATATAATATGATACATTATGCAATAATATGTATCAAGCATCCAAACAGAATATATATTGTTTCATCTTGTTTCAGTTGTATATATGAGGTTGTCGAAACATGAGGCTCCATTATTATTTTGACATGTGAAGTGAAGTCAATTTACATTACATTTTCTTCTGTCTAAATTAGTAAATTTGTACTATTTACGAATATATAAAAGTGTTTTTGATTTTTCTATAAATTTAGCTTAGTGAAATATCCCCAAAGTTGAAAAAGGGAACAATTGATAAGGTTATCATTGTACTGCATTTCTAGCCTTTCTCCTAAGATGTGTTTGGTATGGTTTTCAGAAAATATTTTTTAATTTTACTATGTTTTGTTGGTTAAAATTTTTATAAAATATTTTCTTTAAGAAAATAAGTTCTTAAAATATGAGAAAAATAAAAATAATTTTTTTTTATAAGTGACATTCCACACCAGGGTGGGTTAGTTCAGGGGTTCATTCGAACCCTCTTCAACGAAAAATTATACTATTTATACATAATTATAGTAATTTTTTATATATATAGTGAATATTGAACTCCCTTCTATTGGTTCGAATGCTTACTTCTAAACTCCTTTAGTAAAACTTCTGGCTCCACTATTCCATATTGATTATCTACTCTCGACACTGCAATGTACCCACCTTCACCCCATCCCCCTGGCCCTCATAAGGCGCTCAAAAACTCTCTTTCGTCATATCTATAATCTATATCTATATTTATCTATAATATATTAGAAGTGTGAGACCCTTAGAAAAGTGAATTGAACTTTTTGCTCTTCATTAAAAGTTCCTACTTTAGACAAAATCTTCTTTTCACTATTTTTCTTAAATTATTTATCAATTATTTTTATAATATTTAGAATTAAAGATTCCTAAAATATGGTAAGAATTATTAGAACTAATAATTAAGGAGTCCTAAAAGATATGGTAAGAAAAAAAAATATTTTAATAATTTTTTTTTTTTAAAAAATATATAATAAAAAAATATATATGGTAAAGAGTCCATAATTTCTTGGAGTTAAATACCTATTTTAACTATATAAGAAATCCTAGGAACGATGACAATGGAGAAAGTTATATACACATATAGTCCGTAGAGATACACATAAATTGAGTCTTCTTCTTTATTCTTTGTTTTTTTATTTAGTGTTTTTATTTGAATTATTTTTTTGAAGGTAAAATAGTCAATTGTATTGTCTTTTCAATGGTCACAGGTGCATAAACATTTGAATTTAACTTGTGAACAATTAAATTTTTTTCAGATGAAGCAAAATATATTTGTCCTCCAAAAAGAGAAAACAACACAAATTTTGTTATCATCTTTGTTTAGTGTCATACTCTTTCATCTTTATTTTGCTTGTTATATTACTGATGGAAATATTTCAGCTATTGGTATGTGTTATTGCAGTAAATAAAACATCTTTTTTTATATTTAAAACGCTTTTGTAGATTAATTTTGCTATTAATGTATGTCAATATTACAATAAATAGAGCGTATTTTCTTATGTTCAAGATGCTTTTGTTAGATTTCGAACTATTATAATGAGACATTGAAACAACCATAAGATGGAGAAAGTAGTAAAAAAATTAGCAATATTTTGGAGTTAAATTTCATTTGTTTTTAACTTTTTGTTGGAATGGTTATGACTTCTCTTTCTACTTTGAGTTATTACTATGAATATGTTTGTTGTCGGTGTGAGCTTAAAATTTTGTGTCGATTAATAGCAAATTCAAAGATATATTTTCGTTCTTGTTTTTACTTTTCATTCTTGATTGTGTTAATATTGTTTATAATGATGTTATTATTGTATATGTATAATTAAATAATAATATAATTTTTTTTGTTGAGACACTATTTTTATTGTTTTTCTTAATCCATGATACAAAGTTCATTTTGGAATTATGGGAGAAAGAGAATGGTTATATTTGAAGTCGCAAAAAAGACATGCCGACTATTTGATGAAGAAGATGGATTAAAGTGACATGGATTCTCCAGGTCAAATTTCGCACTTCTAAGATAAATCAGGTAAAATTGTGCAATTTTATAGATTATCAAGTACTAATCATCTGCTTACTTTATTGAAAACACCAATGTAATTTAAGGGGCTTATTTTATTTGCATCTTAGATATTTACAAATACTACATAACTAATAAAACAAGTTCTCCATCTTTATATGTTTAAAAAATTTTGAATTTAATTATTGTATTCATTTCTATTATTTAAACAAATACCGCATTTAATGTAACGTTTGAATTCATTAAAGTAACGTACATTCGCAAGATACGTACACCTAAACTAGTAAACTTTAAAGGTGTATATGAAGATTTATATTTGATTTTTTATTTGAAGTATAATAATAGAGATTTTATTCATCTTAAGTTGATCTGTTCTTCCCCTCCATCACCACCCACCCCACATTCACTCTACCGGCCTAGATTATATTAAATACTTTTGAAATGATATTTTCAACTTACTTACCAAATAATAGCATTAACAACAAATTCAACATAACTTGAATTTGAAACGAATGGTGAGCAATTAGTTTAGTTTATTCTTATCTCGTGCAAGTAGAGAGATCTTTTTATCCAGTAGACCCTCAACTCAAAAAAAGCATGTAAAAAATAAGTATACAAAGCAAATACAATAACGAAGAAGTCATGCTAGAAATAATGAAGAAGAAAACAATATATAGCAATCCAAAAAAATAAATAACTGAACCAAATAAAATATCAGATAATACTAAAATCAAAGAATAAAATATTAATAATAATGGTATTAAAAATGGAACTAGACAAACACTCGATCTATTAATCTTCCACGTTAATTATCATCGGCCTCCATATCGTTTTATTTATGTCCATGACCTTGGTACATGTGATCAACCATGTCCTGTTGAAGCAACTCTTTCAAAGACCTCTCCTTAATTACAATCCACTATACCTAATCTCTTACATCTTCTCACTAAAATATTTATATATTTTCTCTTCACATGTTTGAACCATCTCAATTTCGTCTCTCTCATCTTATCCACACCACAGAAGCAACCTCCACATTATAATAGATAGCTTCGTTCTTGATCGATCTATCACTCCTAGTATGCCTACACATGCATCTTTAACATTCTCATTTCCGCTATTCTCATCTTCTGGATATACGAGTTCTTGATCAACTAACAGTTTGCTCCACACAATATAGTTGGTCTAACGATCACTTTATAAAACTTAATTATTACCTTTTAGGTTTGATGTACATTCTTATCACATAACACATCGAATACTGGCTTCCGCTTCATTCACATCATTTCGATGCGATTTATATTTTATAATATCATTATCAATCTCCTTATTTTTTATTAAACCAAAGAAACAAATAAATAAATCACTTATTTTTTTATTGTAGAGAATTTCGAATACTAACTAGTTTAATTTATCATGTTCATAAAGGTCATCTTTACCTTGGAAGCGTAAACCATATGTAGTCATACTCATATATTAACACTCAAACTCTCAACTGCATTCTTAGAAGATCGACTAGCTAGTGATTCTTGGGTTTTAATAATTTAATTTGTTTGTATAAAATACTGTTAGTTATCCTTGTTGCCTAGTTGATGTGTCAAACTGCTAACTATTCGTCGAGATACACAGCTATAAATTGTATTATCATAACATCAAACAACATTTGTCCTTATCCAATTTCATACAAACAACAAAATGTATATGTCTCTATATATCTTTTATTTACATCACTGCTGCACTAGTTTAGCTCATCTTTGTCTTGTACTCATCCTTAGTTGTACACCATGACGGTTAGGTGACTATTGTTTACGTTAAAAATATAATTAAGTAAATTAAAATTTAATTTTTTGTTTGATATATGGTCAATAACTTTTGCTTATCAGGAACTCAGGATATTCGATTTAGACCACACTAGAACTAAGTCATTTTCAGTGAATATCTTAATTTTTAATAAAGTGTTTCAATTAGATATTTTTGAGTTAATTTTTTTTTTTTATAAAAAATTTCATTTATTTTTATTCATCTTTCAGATAGTTAAATTAACCACATAACATACGTTATATCCTTGAATCATGTATTATAATATTATATTTCTTAAGTTGCTTAAGTATATGTGCGTGCTCCCAAGCTAAAAGAATCGTATGATGCAATATTTATTGGCTGTACCTTAACAAATGAAATCAAAATTTCAAATCTCACACCTATTCCGTCCTGTTGTTTTTTCAGAATTAGGTTCATCATTAAATTTTATCTAATTAAATTAAATATCTACAATACAATTGGTAGCAATTGATGGGAGGACGCGAAATAATCAATATGTCCAAATGATTCAAATATTTTCGATATGAAGCATATAATTATGTGAAGTAGTAAAGTGTATATATATAAATATTTTCGATATGAAGCATATAATTATGTGAAGTAGTAAAGTGTATATATATATATAAAATTAAAAGTGTAATGGATTCATGCTAAGAATTTAAAGAGTTATAAAGAAGTACATTTTATCACGTACTTAGGGGCCGGTTGGTTACTGATTAGGAAGTAATTAATTATTCATGTATTAAATTATTTAGATTTAGAATCAAGTCTTAATAGGTCTGAAGAGGTATTTTGGTGTTGGATAATATTCACCGTCACTCTATTCATAATCATCAGTCACAACCTTTGTCACCGCTATCATTGTCAACCACCACCAACCACCTCCACCATCACAACCACCATCGACAATAAATATCACTATCAACCACTATTGTCAACCGCTACCACACCTACTACCTCTATTATTCTAATTATATTTAACGCCACCACCTTCGTCAACAGAATCACCATCATCAACCACTACCGGTCAATCCCTACTATTGACCTCACCTATCACAACTAGCGCCACCACTAATACATCACAACCTCCACACATTCTTCGGCGGCCACCACCATTGTCACTAGTAACGCTACCTCTACCATCACTTCAATCACTATCATCACTACTTTTATCTCTACTAAAAACCATCTCCACCACCACAACTAACAATATCTCCAACTAGCACCAACACAACGTCAACCATCATTCATTCATTTTTCAGCCATCATAATCAACACCTCCAATTACTAACATCAAGCAACGTCACATCACAACCACCACCACCATCATAACAGTCACTACAATACCAACCATCACAACTATCACCACTAACATTACTAATCACTAACATCAATCATTGTCACCGCAACCACCATTATAAACCACCTCCACTATCACTATAACAAACATAAGTATTTTTTTATCAATCAAATAATAATTTTGTTGTATTAAATTACATACTTTTCTAATATATAATTAGTTTTTTATTTGAATTGTATTTTTTATTTTATTATATGTATAAATAAATTTTTTGTACATTCAGATGTTGAAAAACAAACAGTCTTAATCATTTAGTTTTCAGATTTAGAGACAACATTTTAATTATTTAGACGTGCATTCAGATTCAGACGTTTGAATCTTAAAAAAAAACAAATGCATCTAAGTATAGTGTTTGATTACGAGCTTACAACTTTGCATGACTAATATATATCTATTTATACATAAATTATAAGAGAATTATTTTATTTTATGCCTGATAAAAAATAAAACAACTAACATATACTAATTTCTTATACATTATAAATACTTGTATAATTCTATATATTCGACAAACAAATAACCCCGTTTAAGCTTTTAGATAAGATAATTAGACTATACAACCGTTCAATTGCTATAATACGTTCACCCTAGAACACTCTTATCCGATGCTGAGGGTAGATATAGGCATAGAGCCCGTGTTCAATGAATTCCACGTGATCTCACTATTTTTTGGCACAAAACGCGTAAATGTGTCATTGAACAATTAATCTCTAACATTTCAATCAATACCAAATTATGAACCCTAGTTCACATTGGTGGAGTTAGAAATTTGGTAAAGAATATACAAATTTTTCTTTCATTAAGTTAAGAGTGTGCGAAATAAAATATATATTTAAAATAGCTATATTTAGTCTCTGCATACTATACAATTATCCGACAAAAGGGTGTGCACTGACTGTTTTCTTATAGGCGTCTTCGCCCATGCTAGTTCAGTGTTTAGGATTACGTTAGATAAACGCACAAATTGAATTAAATAAGAATATAATCCAATTCGTTCCATTCTTGTTAAACAAACTATACAAATTATATTTCATAAACTAATTTTACCACTTGAAGGAAAGCGTTCAAGTAACTGATAAAATTGTTGTCATGTGACTAGAAGGTCACGCGTTCAAGCCTTGGAAGCAGCCTCTGACAGAAATGTAGGGTAAGACTGTATAATACATCCTTATGGTGGAGTTCTTCTCCGTACCCTGCACATAGCGAAAGCTTTAATACGCGTACTTCTTAAAACTAATTTTATCGCTACATATAGTACTTTAAAAATTGAAACCATGCCCCATATATAAATATTGAATCCATGCGCACTTCTTCTGTCAAAAACTAAGTTAGAAAATGTCCATTTCTTCTTAACAAGACAAAAAATGCTTCCACATAAACTCATTAGTATTATCACTTTTTTCTTCTTCTTCACCCCTTCTCTCTTCATTCCCCCTTGTTCTTCATCATCCTCTTTTTTATCACCAATTACAAAAGACCATGAAACTAATCTCTACACTCTTACTCTTTACCTCAAAACCCCTCCACAGCTCACCCCCCTCCTCCTCGACTTGAGCTCTTCTTTCAGTTGGATGGACTGCTCCATACCTTCCAGCACCCACCGATCATTATCATGTAACTCCCCGTTATGTTCAGCACTTGGATCGCGAGCATGCGCTAAGTGTTTTAACGCTCATAGTCCGGATGATTGTTCTAGTAACCCTTGCATACTCACTCCTTCGAACTCTGTTACCCATAAGTCGTCTACTGGGACAGCTATTGTTGAGGCTCTCGCTTTGGCAGTTACTGATGGGAGGAATCCAGGTCAAGTTAAAGGGTTCTCTGAGTTTTTGTTGTCATGTTCGAAGAAATGTTTGCTTAAAGGTCTTATGAAAGGCGTTGCCGGTTTGGCCGGTTTAGGCCGCTCCAATTTCTCCCTCTCTACGCAGGTTCCAATCACTACCTAAAAGTATCCCCGTCCTTTGAATTTCATATCTAAACTTATTAAGTATGTGAGCCAAATATTTATCGAGACACACTTTAACTACAAATTTCTAATCACTCTTTCTATCTAAATATAGTAGTATTTTAGGTAAAAAAAAGTGAATGTGTGATAGTTACGGTGCGTTTCAATAAATATTCAACAATAATTGAGATAAAAAGTAGACATCTAATAATTCAGATATAAAACTCAAAAAATTATGATACTTTAGATGTAATAGTTTTGACCCTTGATTCATTATTTTAGGTAATTTCAAATTATGAAATATTTTTTAAAGAGGATTAATGAAATCCGTATCATAATTCACCTAAAGTATAGATGTGATCCAGGTATTTCAATTCATTTGATTTTTTTAAGAAGAAAGGAATAAAAATATACAATACTGCCTCCTGTCCATTGATTTCAAAATATTTTACGTTTTAAAAAAATTGTTCCTTTTTTTAATTTACTCTTATTTTGTCAATTAATTCATGGAATGTTAATCAAGTGAGGTGTAAATAAAAAAACATTAATTTAGATAGATCGATCATTTTATGATTGATGGAACTCAAAACTTTTTATCATAAATTTATGATTTAAAATTAATCTTAAACATTTATGTGATAATAAATTATTTCAATAAGAATATATTTAAATTTTAAAGTTAAATTACTTTTAAAAATACAATGATAATGTAGTCATCTAAAATTTGGGGACTCTAAAAAAGAATCCAAATTCTGTTAAAGTTCTTAAAATGTAGTTTACCCTAAACCGTGGATTATGGCTATATAGGACAAATATTGCATCTCTAGTATCCCACAAATTCACAGAATATTCACAAAGAGATCAACGATCTTCAAAGTCCCAATAAATTCATGGGATATTTATAAATCAAAACCCTTTTTTCTTGATAATCAAATACATCAAGAAGATCCACAAAACCTCCTTTCATGGAGATTCAAATATTCCTACGTTCGAGAAATACGCTATTGACAGCCCTCGAATTATAGAGAAAATCAATAGATAAGAATCAAGGAGGAACAGATTTGTACCCATAATCTTGATCAATAAAATTATTGTTTCTTCATATTTTTATTTGTGGTTGAAGTTTGGCACGCCCAGTGGGATCAAATCCGCTCTTCATCTCTTCTCTCATAAATCATATCTGCAAATCTGTAGCCGCATCAAGATGGAAACTTCAACACTCGTCATCAAATCTACACTTCGACAAGCCTTGAAGTAGGGGACATTTGTAGAAATCTAAAATTTGTGGGACTCTACAAAAAGAATCCAAATTCTGTTAAAGTTCTTAAAGTGTAGTTTACCCTAAACCTTGAATTATGGCTATATAGGGCAAATATTGCATCTCTAGTATCCCATAAATTCACAAATTCACGGGATATTCAACGACTTTCAAAGTCCCAATAAATTCATGTGATATTTATAAATCAAAATCCTTTTTTCTTGATAATCAAATACATCAAGATGCACAAAATCTCCTTTCATGGAGATAGATCAAATCCAAATATTCCTACATTCGAGAAATACGCCAACCCTCAAATTACGAAAAAATTCATATCAAATACTATGTTCGAGAAATATGCTACTAATAGTAATAGCCCTCGAATTATGGAGAAAATCAAGAGAGAAGAATCAAGGAAGAAACAGATTTGTACTCACATCGTTTATCAATAAAATTATAGTTTCTTCGTATTTTTAATTGTGATTGCAATTTATTTTTATTACTGTAAAAAAATATGTTGTAAACAGATAATATTCTCTTTTAAAAATATATATTTTAAAAAATAATTATTAGATACATTGCAAACTGAGAAAAAACTAAATGTCCTTATTACATGACATGTAAAGCCTTTTAAAAGAACATATTTGTCATATGAGGGGAAAGGAATGGGTACTCCTTTAATTCTTTCTTTCATTTTACCTAGTCCTTTTATCAAAATGTGTTTCATTTTATTTATCTACATAGCAAATTTTAAAAACTTATTATTTCGTACAACTTTTATTATTAAATTATTATATAGTTAAATTCAATTAAAATTTTAAAATATAACTAATAATCTAATTTATATAAAATATAGACGTCTAATTAAAACTTTTTAAAATGAAAGTCAAAATCAGAAAATATGACATTGTTTGTGCATTAATTTAAACTTTTGATTTCATCTTTTGTCAGATTAGCACTTCCTTTGTGTCTACACGCACTTTTGCGCTATGTGTATCCGATTCACCGTCAGCTCCTGGTGTGGCTTTTTTCGGTTCGGCTGGACCCTATTACTTTTTACCCCAAATTGACCTCTCTAAAACCCTCAATTACACCCCACTTATCCTGAACCCGGGTCAACCCGACTATTTCATAAATTTGACTTCCATAAAAGTCAACGGAGTTTCCATACAACTAAACCAAACAATCCTAGCCGTTGATCAACATGGATTTGGTGGGACCACCAAGTTGAGCACCGTAACACCATACACCACATTACACAGTAACATTTACAAAGCATTTACTGAGACATTTGTTAATGAATCTACAAAGCTCAACCTCACATTAACAAATGCCATGGAACCTTTTAATGTTTGTTATAATGCAGATGAGGTGTTGGATACTACGGTAGGACCGATGGTTCCCACCGTTGATCTTGTGATGAACAGTGATGATGTGTTTTGGAGGATATTCGGATCAAATTCTATGGTTAGGATTGCAAGAGATGGTGTTGATGTATGGTGTTTAGGGTTTTTGGATGGTGAGATTAAGAATATGACAGCGATGATCATAATTGGAGGACATCAAATGGAGAACAATTTATTGCAGTTTGATTTGGAACAACAAAGATTAGGGTTTAGTTCTTCTGTTTTGGCATATAAGACATCATGCTCCAATTTCAACTTTACCACTTCTAGTAACTTGAGTTGAAGCTCCAATTCTTGCCATCACGCTCTGGCTTTAGCATGTGCCCAGTATATGTAAGTAAAAAATAGAAAAAAAGTGCTTGAGTTTCAATTAGATTAACCTAGTAAGATAATTTACATTGTGATGATTTTTTTTCTTCCTAGTTTCTTTGTACTTAATGAATCATGTTGTGGTCTTGTGGATTTGCAATCTTCGTTTCAAGCATTTTCTAAGGAAAAATTACGATAAAATGCAACTAGTAATGTTACGTTACAAAATATAACACACTCATGTTATTTTGTTAAATATAGTCCAATTGTATAGAAAAAAAGTCACTTTATATCTTTATCTAAATTATTGTTTTTTGGTTAGAAGATGATTCATTTAATACTAAAAACAGTACTTAATGTTTATACATCAACAAAAACAAGGCTGCGGAGAGTATCCCTTAATGGGATTGTTCAGACTAGTACTACTAACATATTGTCCATAACTAGTGCTACTAATACATAGGTTAGATACAACAGGCATACACTGCCCTGCAAAAGAAATTCCTTCTTTGTCTAATCCGAGGACATTTCGAATAAACAAAGGGGGAGCTGTCCATTAGTCAAAAAGATGTTGAGACTCCTTTCTTCTACCATCCTTAGCTAGCTTATCCGCAATCCTATTAAGGACCTTGTCTTCCTGGCATACCAGCGGGTTCCCCATCTCCTGAAGAAGACCCCTGAACAAGATGATCAAATTGTTATCAGGCTCTAAATCATTCATGCATGCATTTGTCAAACAACGGAATCAGATGCAATTATTAAGCTGTCATACTGCATATACAAGGCCATTTTTAAACCCATGTATAGTGCCATGGCCTCCGCCTTAAGAGGAAATTGAACACTAGCTCGTACATTAAAACCTTTAATCCAATTTCCGTTGATATCTCTAAAGACACCCCTAACCCCTCTCTTCCTAGATACATGGTCGAAGGAGCCATCAATATTCAACTTCAAACCCAAGGTAGGGGGCACCAGGACTGGGTTACAACATGGCTTCCAGATTTTGTGTTGCCTGTTAACAAGTAGAATTCTATAGCACTTACATAAGGTTGTTCCATTGGAATAGAGAGATTTTTGTTGTTAAACAAGTTGTTATTTCTAGTTATCCAGATATTCCAAAGAAAAAAATGAAAAACTTTATTCCAGACAAGGTTCTTTCCTAGTCTAACATCCTTCATCGATTTGCATCGTTCAAGATAAGCTTCAATGGTTAGTTTTCTAAAAGGAGCAATGAGGGAAAACATATTGACTTTTTCCTAGAATTCCAAAGAACTAGGGCAATCCAGAAAAATGTGGTTGATAGTTTTAAGTTGTTTGCAGTGTTTGCAATGGGGGTTTACCTGCAGCCCTATATGATTTAGATAGCAACTCGTAGTAAGTCGTTTGTGGTAGCATAACCAAATAAAGTTTTTCATTTTGTTGGGGAACTTCAGTTTCCAAATCCAGTAGTATTTCCGAAATGGGTGTAGTAGTTTTTGGTTTACTAAGAAGTGTAAATAAGCTGCCCCAGTGGAGAACCTACTATTTGTAGCTGTGGAGAACCTCATCTTATCCTTTAGGTTTGCATTCTCAGGAATGATAGAGGCATAGATAGTATCAATAATAGACTTAGGTAGAGGGTAATCTATGTTACTGATATCCCATTTTTTGTTAACTATAACGCTTCTAATAGTGAGTTTATCCTTATCCTTGTTTAGTGGAGCATGGATTATGTTGGCTAATGGTTTTCCAAAGGATAACCAAGTGTGCTTCCAAATTCTAATGTCCTGGCCATTACCTAACTCCCAGTTAGAACAGTCCTCACAGATACCCCACCTTTCCATAATATTCTTCCAGGTAGGACTACTTGTTTTGATATACTAAAGAGAGTCATCAATTCTTTTGTTCCCAGCGTATTTATGGATAAGAATAAAGGCCCAAAGAAAATAGGGTTTGTTAAAGATTCTCCATACTAATTTTGCATGGAGAGATTTATTTCTGAGGGAAGATTTTTGCATTCCTAAACCACCCATATCTTTAGGTCTTACCAACGTGTCCTAACCTATCAGATATAATTTTTTAGTCGAATCAGTGGTCCCCCAAATGAAATTTCTCTGAATTTTATCAATTTATTTAGTGATATCCCTAGGTAGCTTAGTATATTGCATGACGCGAGCAAGGATGTTATTCAGGTATGCTTTAGCCAGGGTGGTTCTACCTACAATATTTAGAAAATTCGATCTCCAACCGGATCATTTTTCTTCAACTTTTCGATAATAAATTGGAAGTCTCCAGTAGTAGATCTGTTATGCAGAATGGGGAAACCAAGATACTTTCCAAAACTTTTACAAGGATTAATATTATGAATAGAAGAAATGCCGATCTTTGTAGAAGCGTCACAATTATTAGAATAGAGGATTTTTGATTTCTCAAAGTAATACTTTGGCCAGATCAAACACAAAAATTGGAGAGAGTGTTTTTGATGTTTATGCAACTATTTTTATCTGTAGTTGAAATCAAGACTAGGTCGTCTGCAAAGAAGAGGTGGGATAGAGCCGTACCTTTTCTAGAGATTCTAATAGGGTCCCAAAAGCTAGAATTAAGATCCCGATTAATATTGTGGGCTAATACTTCAATATAGAGAATAAATATGTACGGAGACATGGGGTCCCCTTGACGGATCCCCCTCGAGGGTCGAAAAAAATTAGTTCTTGTATCGTTGACTAGTACAACCACTGAGCTCGTACAAATACAAGACATTATCAAGTTAATAGTATTTTGTTGAAAATTGAAGTAATGAAGAGTATTCCTAATGAAAGACCACTCAAGATTGTCAAAGGCTTAATACAGGTCGATTTTCATCATCAAGCAACCTTTTTTCCTTTTTATTCTTTTGAGATAACGCATGATTTCCTGGATAATTATAACACCATCAACGGCTTGTCTATTTTTAAAGAAACTTAGCTTGATAGGGGCCTATGATCTTGTCCATCAGTGGGAGGAGTCATCTAAAAATATTTTTTATGATTATTTTATAGTAGGTATTGCAGAGATTGATAGGGCAGTATTTGTTGAGAGTTTGGGCATCATTACATTTAGGAATAAGTCATATATGGGTATAGATGATGCCCTCCTCTATCTTAGAGTCTCTGAAGGTTGTTAGGTAGAATTGTTAGACAAAATGACCCACTAAGTCTGAATTGTTTTGGTAGAAGTAGGGGTGTATTCCATCAAGACCAGGTGCTTTAAATGTGGATAGAAAGAGAAGATCATTTCTTTTGTTTCGATTTTAGAAGGCATTCTTTGGAGGTTCAATTTTTCATACTCTGTAAGGTAGATTTTACTAATAGGTACTGATACTTGGGGAGATCTATGGTGATCAGACTAAAATAAGTTATTGAAGTAGGAAAATGTATGGTTGATGATGTCAGCTTTCTCATGAATGTAAGTTTTGTTATCTATTTTAAGGGATACTATTCTATTTTTCCTTCTTCTGATAAGAATTGAAGTATGAAAGAATTTTGTATTAGTATCCCCATCATTCAACCAGGTCACCCTGGATTTTAGTTTCCAGTAATCCTCATCCATTCTAAGAATATGATTGAAGTCAGTTATAAGTTCCTTTTCTAAGTCCCTAAGAAAGTTGTTGTGATAGTAGTTGCGGGAACCTTGGATACCTTGGAGTCTACGGAGGATTATATCTTTCTTTTTAAAATATTACCAATATTATTCTATGCCCATCCAGTCGTTTTACGTGCAAAATATGGCTACCAGATTCTAATGGAGGATTATTTTCCCATACCTGGGCCACTATATTTTTAAATCGGGGTGGGTTGCCCATATATTTTCAAATTTAAAGAATTATTTTTGGAGGGAGGGATCATCCATGAACACGGTTAAGAGAAGAGGGCAGTAGTCCGAGCGGGTATGTGGAAGGTAAATAACATGAGCATTAGGGTAGTTTAGAAGCCATTCATTAGTAGCAAGAACCCTATCAAATATTTCAAGTATAATGTCATTGCAATATTTAAATCTTTCGTTTAGCCAAGTATATTTACTACCCTTAAATCCCATCTCTATAAGTTCACAGTGGTTAATAATATCTAAGAATTTAGTAGAACAACATCTATTGATTAACTTACCTCCTTTCTTTTTGGAGTTTGAGAGGAGTTTATTAAAGTCCCCTCCTAGCAACCACTTACCTGGGTAGTTATCCTTGATGTTCTTAAGATTTTTCCACAGTACCCTTCTCTTGCATCCGTAAGGACTAGCATAAATACTACTAAATAGCCATGAGTCATTTTTCTTTCTTATATTAATTATAGCATAGATTTCCTGGTCCGTAGTTGCAATTTCATCCAAGTTCAAGAGTGTATCATCCCACATTACAGCCATCCTATTAACATTCCCAACAACTGGGACTTCAGCGATTCTATTGAATGGAAAATTATTATGGAGGAGTAGATGATCCTAAATTTTTATTTCCCACAAAGTAACCAGAGGTGGCTTATGTCAATCAACTAAAGTTCAAAAAATTCTCCTAAAGTCCTGCCCATTCGTACCTTTACAGTTCCATATTATTATGTTCATGGCTCGGTCTCTCTAGGGTGTGTTTATCAAGGTAATCACCCTTGAAGTATTTGTCAAGGGGGAAGTTTGATTCATCACCGTCGGGTTCACAGCTAAAACATAATTCCTTACTTGTGGGTTGAATGGGAAACGAATGTCTAACGATGTCTTTATTAAGTTTTAGGGACATATAAGGATGATTTTTTTGCATACTTGTAGTTGAACACCATTACTTTTATATCCTTTAGCACTGCTATTTTTGTTTTTATTTCTCACATTATCTCTAAAATTTTCTCTATTTCTTGTGTTGATGTACTCACTGGTCTTGGATAAATTAATATAGGATTGGGATATACTCGGGAAGAATAGGCTACATTATTAGGAGCTGAAACTACTGCATTCTTCAAGGGACCAGGTGGGCTTAGGTTGTTCGACATCGGATCCGCTTATATGGTCGAACCTTGTATTTTCTAGTAGTAATACAGTGGGTCGATGTCCATGAAGTTATGGTATGTCAAAAAGTATGGTGGAGAAACAGTGGTCATCGGTGGGGGTGGATTTATTGGTGGAGTGATTATTAGTTTCTCCTAAGATGGCATGTGAAAGAATGGAATTACAAGGACTGAGAAGTTCAGTGGAGCTTGGAGAATGGTCAACATCCATAGATGGTTGTTGTACAGTTCCATCGCTTGTTGCATTCCTTACGAAGCTAGGTGAGCTAGTAGCTTCAGAGTCTGGATAACAAATATTATTTCCATGTTGTCCACAAATGCTGTCATGATAAGAGCTTGGCCTTGCAATGCCATTTCTACCCATAATGCTGGGTTCGGGTTTGTCGTATCTAGAGGGCTGGTGTATTCAGGGTTGAGCCCTCCAAAAGGCCTGGGACTGAGTAGAGGCAAACTGGGGGGAGGTAGATTTAAGCGATGTTATGGTTAAATGGGTTCATTATTAGTTGGAGGTATAGATTTCTTCTTTGTGCTCAATGGTTGAGAGATCTGGGAGGGTGGTGTGGCATTCTTAGTCTTATTTATAGAATGTTTTATTTGCTTATTAGGACCGAGATGAGCTAAGTCAGTATTTATTATGGATTCTAAAGTTCCTGGGATATTGGAAGTGTTGGTAAAAGGATATTTTGTGGGTCCCTTTGCCAAATCTAGTAGTTTTATACTAAGGATTTTTTTTACTGTTCGTAGTATCTTTAATTAGGGTTGCTCCATAAAAAGTGTTATTTTGGCTTATAGAGTTTATGGTCATTAAATTTGCCACGTCTATTGGAGTATAAGTTGGCAACATTTTATTGAAAGGTGAAGAGACAGCCTTGGGATAAGACATTTCCCGACCCCTAGGTGTCCACTAGGGGTCACGTGTGGCTTTTCAGTTTCAAAGGGGTCATTTATTGTGCCTTGTAGAGGTAGTAGGGGTATTTTATTTTGTGAATTAGGGACCAAGCTGGCTGCGTGAGCAACACTCACTTCCTCACTATTCAGAATTGTAAAGCAATTGGATGTATTGATGATGTCCTTTTAGGGAGCAGTATTGCTCTTACTAACGTTTTCTTTGCTTTGGTTAGAATTAAAACAACAGCTTTTGAGGTGTTATAGTGTACAGATTGGTTTTTAGTTTTTGGAATGTATTTATAAACCTGGTGATTTATGTCCTTACCTATATCCACATTGAAGATTTTGACATTGATCTCCTCCTTCGTTGTTTGTTTTTATCTCACTTACACATCTCCTATCTTTATCTTACAAAATAGAGAAATTATTATCTCCTTTTCATTTAGTAATATTTTAAGTACCACATAATTTTGCTATTTTTTATTCCCTTACTCTTGTTGTTATTCAAAGTTGATCGCAATAATTTTTCATCATATAAAGGTACCACAACATATATTTCGTCCTCTGCACAAACAGTTTTTGTGTGTTTTAGCCAATTTGCAGAACTGGCAGAGGAATAGTTTGAGGTTTATCTAAACAAGATAAGAACTTTCTATTATGTACTCTTCTTGTCATAGTTTTAATATCTGAAGAGTTACAGTGGGTTACTCCTCAACTCTGGAACCTGTTCCTAGATGAACTCACACAACAAGAACTAGGAGAGATATAAACTATGAAGTACATGAATAAAGTAAATAATGGATACAAGAATTTTACGTGGACACTCCTTGCTAGAGGGAGAAAAATCACGACTTGCCTTCAAGATTTTTAAACTCCACTATATCCAAGCAACTTCTTGAATATAGACTCCAAGGATTAACCTCCTAATATTTTTTTCCTAGAAATAACTCTATTATAAGAAGATACAACCAATAACTCTACTGTTACAAGCTTCAGCTAACTATAGCTGGACAACAAGCTAACTCTAGCTTTAAAATCGTCTAAATCTAGATGATTACAAAGAAAAGAGGCTTACACCACAACATCTACTAACAATTATAAGAAAATATAGGCAAACATTTATGAGGACATTACAAATACTCAAATACAACAAGGAAATAAAAGATAGCTTGATGAACAATCAATTCTCTGTTGCAAAGTGGAGTCTTTGATTTCAGCTTCAGAGAGATATTTAGTTGGAAGAATATGGAATCGATGGTTTTCTTCTTGAGGAAGATGAGAAATATATAGTATGACACAAGAAAACCTAGGAAAGATCCCATTGGCTGAGACAAAAGGGTGGCAACAGTTTTTCCACCAACTTTTGTACTTTGCGCCTGCTATGACAATTGACTGAGATAGTGACAGGTAAGCCCAACCTGCTCCTTAAGTTGTAGCAACTTTGTCATCATATAATCTCTAGGAAACAAGTCCTAACTTAAAAATTTTCAATCATCAGACTAAGGACTTAACAATTTCCCCTCTTTTGATGATGACAAACCCATGCAAGCATTTAATATTTTCAAAATATCCACACAACACACAGTCTACAAAATCCATAAAAGTTCCCTCTATCACTAATATCTCTAAGCCATTTTTTACCTTATTCTCCTGAGTATAAGAAACACTATTTGATTCACCATTCCCTATGCTAAGCTCTCTCTCTTTTCATTATTCATTTTACAACTTTGTTCCCCCATATAGTTAAAACACCCCAGGTGTTGATCTTTGAGGAACTTTTAAAATTTTATCCTCACTATCCTTACTAAGACTTACCCTATGAGTTGTAGGGAGTCCTGACAATTTATTGGATCCAAACCATAGCCTGACTAGTATAAGTGGCTAAGTCTTCTGCTCTAATATGAATGGCTCACTACGAGTTGTGAGGACTCATTATGGGTCAGTTTATGCAAATCGTAGGATGTCCAGTGTATATCTAAATGGTTTCTATGTTGACTATGATTGGACCCTATGAGTCATAGCATCCCATTACAAGCCATGGTAAATGAGTCACAAGGTCAATAGTGTGTGTGCCTGGTGCCACTGTCTTGACAATGACTCATGGAGATGAGTCGTAATGAGTCGTGATGAGTCTTTATGAGACCCGTAATGACTGACAGTTTATTTCATAGTTTTTAATGGGGCATTTTAGATATTTCCCTCTTATCCCAATAATAACCCACGACCTATAAACATACTTACGGCCCTATTTTCATTGATAAAACACTTAAAACATTCTTTTTTCTCTCTTAAGTCTCTCAAGCATCCATACTTAGGGTTTTTAAGAAGAGGGTCAAAGAGAGCTTCAAAGATCGAATTCTCTCCATAATCTTGGGTATTTCAGGAATGTTACTCTTCCCTAATTGTTATTTTGTTAAAATCATGCATTTTAAAGTATTATCCCTATGGTTGTGATGTTGGTTTTCAAACATGGGATGAGGGTTTTGAGTGATTATTATTTATGTGATGGTTCATGTTTGTATATGCATGGGTCATGTTTTAAATAGTGGTTTTGAAACCAATTTGATGCATGGGTGTGGTGAATAAACTAAGGGATTGTGATTTTCCTAAATTTTGTGAATATTGACAATTAAATTGGTAATGACCTTAACCCCATATTGTGAAATTGGTTTTGAATACGAAAAGTATGCACATTGAATTACTCTTGAACTATTATATAATGTGAAAAGCTAATGAAGCATAATGATTTTGAATTGAACCTTATGGGATTGTGTAATTCCCCAAGCTGATGTATAATTAAACCAAGGGGTTTGTGAATTTCCCAATTGATGATAATTTGTTTGGCATGTTGATGTTACCTTGAAAGTATAGTTGGTATGACGATACCAACAGAGTATGCCTAATTGTTTATTATGGTTCAATGAATAAGAATGTATGATAAATGTTTTAATTGGGCTTTAATGAGGGTTATGTAGCAGAGTCGTGAAAGTGAAGGTCCTGAGGGACCAACACTGGAAATCGCAATAGTCATTGTGGGGGCCTAAATGATCGAGTGGTTTAAGTCCTCCTTACTATATGACTAGGAGATTTGAGTCCCCCATATTAATTACATAATTCAGTGCTTCAGTCATCTTAATATGCTGGGTGGTTCGAGTCCCCCATGGTGTATATTTACATCCTCTAGTTCATGCAACTACATGTATTGGGGCCGTTCTAGCTAGGGAAAAGCTGAACCTATTTAGCCTATGGGCGCCTTTTTATATTATGATAGTTGAGCTACACAATCTAGGCTAAAGTTTTAAAGTGCATGTTAAGCATTGTTCCCTTTCCCGACATATTGTTTATGTATATATATGATGATGTAAATATAGTTTTGAGTTGGATTTAACTTGGATTTATTTTATCCCATATCCTAGAGTTACATGCTAGTGCTCAACCCACCAATTATCTTTAATTGTTATATCCCCATGCAATATAGGCACCAGATATACCTCTACTTTTTCTGCACAAAGTTTGGGGGATCAGCTCGGTTTATCGATCGATTATGATGAAGTGTTGAGCCTCTATTCTTCAGAAGACTTGATTAGTTCATCAGTTTTCTTTTCATAGATTTGAATTGAGAGTTTACATTATCATTATCATTGTTATTTTCATCATCAGGGTTGGGGGCATGTCTCAATACTTTATTGATTTTGATTTTGTTATAAGGCTTTGTGGATTACTGTGTACTTGGGTAATGTTAGTTGGTTACTGGTTGTTGAATTATAGATATGAATTAAATTATTTGAGCTTATTCTATGCTATCTTGTTATATATTCAGAATTCATCCAATGTTGGGGGTATTGTGTTCCGTTTGGTTAGGTGCAGGGGGTGGTCTTCGGTACTTGTTGGACTTGAGATACCTGTCATAGCCAGGACCTAGTTTGGGTTGTGACAAAGTTGTTGTCAGAGCCTAGGTTTGGTGTCATTGGGTGTCCACAAAGTTGTGTCATGTAGAGTCTCTTTTATGGATGTGTATCACACCACACTTATAAGGAAGGGGCTAAGAAGCATTTTGGAATGTTTTTCTTTCTTGTTATTCTATTTCAGGCTATAGAGTCTAAGATCTTAAAATCTCCTCTAATTCTCGTATGTTCGCTTTTCAGATCATGCCTTCTAGGAGATCTGATACTCGTGGAAACTTTTCTATCCTGTCTAAGGACAATGTGGACAGAGCTCATCTTAATCAAGGAGTTCAAAACCGATCGAGTGTCGATGCTTATGATTTCCCTAACGGAGTTCCACCGATTCCCTCTAGCCCTTCTCAAACACCTTAGGCCAGTGTGTCTAATGCTGAGTTTCACCAGTCGATCCATTTACTTTCCCAGTTTGTGGCCTCTCAGGCTAAGCGTGTTATTTCTATTGCTCCATCTTCTGAGGTCACTAAATGTTGCCAATTTATGAGGTTGTCCTTCGACCTTCACTAATTCAAAAGTTGAGGAAGATTCTTAAAATTTCACTGATAAGATAGGAAAAATTTTCTATGTGATACATGCTACTGATGTAGAGGGTGTGGTGTTCACTGCTTATTAGTTGAAGGATGTGACGTATCCATGGTATGAAGAATGGGACCTGTCTAGGGGTGAATATGGTTAGTTCGCTTTGTGAGATGACTTCTCATGTGTTTTTCTTAATTACTTTTTTCCTCAGGAGTTGAGGGAGGCGATGGCTGAAGAATTCGTGAACTTTAAGCAAGGCAGGATAACAGTAAAAGAGTATGCCTTGAAGTTTTATCAACTATCGTGCTATGCCCCCAAATTAGTGTTTAGCATGAGGGCTAGAGTGATAAAGTTTACTTTTAGGTTATCCCATGATTCGATCTTGGAAAGCAAGGCCATCTCTTTTAACAAAGATATGGACATCTCTAGGCTTGTGGTGTATATGCAATAATTGGAAGAGAAAAAAAAAGCAGGCGAAGATGAGTGAAAGGAATAATAAGAAGTTTTAATACTAGAATCAAGGTGAAGGTCAACATCAGAGTGGTAAAGACGGTGTAAAATGGTCTAAGAAAAAATAGGGCAATTTTGTTTCCTACTCTACAGCTAGTGCTCCTTATCTAAAGTCATCGGGTGATCGTCATTTTCAAAATAATGTGGGTTCAAGGGTACAGGGTGCCCAACCTCAGGCTAGTAGGGCTCAGTTAGCTTTATCATATCCTCTTTGTAGATTTGTGGTCAGGTGCACCGTGGTGTTTGTGAATAAGAGAGGAACAAGTGTTTTAAATATGGTTATATTGGTCATATGTAGAGGAATTGTCCTTCTAGGAAAAATAAGATCCTTGTTTCTACTTCATCAACGCTGACACCTAAGGATGCTACTTTTGCTTCTAGCTCTGTCATTGGTCGAAATAGTCTGTACGCTCTTGCCATCCGCCAGGATTCTAAGGAGTCCCCAATGTTGTCACTAGTACGCTCTAACTTTTCTCTTGTGATGAATATTATCTATTTAACCTTGGGTCTACCCTCTCTTATATGACCCCTTATGTGGCTATTCATTTTAGTTTTGATCCTGAGTGTATTCTATCCCTTCTCTGTATCCACCTCAATGGGTGACTCTCTTATGTTTAGAAGGGTCTATAGGGGTTGTGTGATGTCGGTTTGTGGTAAGAAAACCTGGGTGGATCTGATAGAATAGGAAATGTTAGATTTTTATGTGATTTTAGGGATGGATTAGTTGTATTTGTGCTACACATCTCTTGATTATCAGACCCAAAGGGTAAGTTTGCACTTCCCTAATGATCCGGTGATTGAATGGGAAGGTAGTTCCCACGCGCCTAATGAAAGGTCCATTTCGTATCTTAGAGCCCAGAAATTGATTTTCAAGGGATGCCTCTATCATCTCGTGCATGCTAAGGATTCTAGATCCGAAGGTCCTTCTTTGGAGTCTGTACCTGTGGCCTGTGAATTTCCTGAGGTGTTCCCTGATGATCTACCTGGTATTCCTCCCGATAGGGAATTTGATTTTGAGATTGATCTTTTTCTGGACACGTCCTAGTTCTATATCTCCTTATAAAATGGCTCTGACTGAGTTAAAAGAACTTAAGGAGCAGTTGAAAGATCTTCTATATAAGGGTTTTATTTGCCCTAATATGTCTCCATGGGGTTCTCCCGTGCTATTTGTACGTAAGAAAGATGGTCCCTTCGAATGTGCATCGATTACTGCCAATTGAATAAGGTAACCATAAAGAATAAGTATCTTCTCCCAAGGATTGTGATCTCTTTGATCATCTTCATGGTGCTAAGTACCTGTCTAAGATTGATCTTTAGTTTGGGTACCATCAATTGAAGATTAGGGAGGCAGATATCCCTAATGCTACTTTTCGAACCTGGTATAGTCATTTTGAGTTTTTAGCGATGTCCTTTGGTTTGACTAATGCCCCGACAATATTTATGGATCTTATGAATCAGGTATTTCTCCAGTTCTTAGATTTGTTCGTGATTGTATTTATTAATGATATTTTGGTGTATTCTAAGAGTGATGTGGATCATGCCAATCACCTCTGCCTTGTGTTGCAAACCTTAAAAGATCAATGGTTGTATGCAAAGTTCTCAAAGTCTGAGTTCTCGTTAAATATTGTGACTTATTTGGTTTATGTTGTTTATAGTTAAGGGATCATGATGGATCCATAGAAAGTTATGGTGGTTAAGAAAAGGCCTAGAACCATGACTCTAACCAGTATTCGAAGCCTCTTGGGTTTAGCCAGTTATTAGAAAAGGTTTGTGGAAAGTTTCTCTTCTATTGCTTCCCCATTAACTAAATTGACTCAACAGAAGGTGAAATTTTTATGGTCTGATGCTTGTGAGGGTAGCTTTGAGAATTTGAATGATAAGTTGACTTTGGCTCTGGTATTGACTCTACCTGAGGGTACTAATAGTCTTGTTGTCTATTGTAACACGTCCCGGGTAAGACTGGGTTGTGTGATGATGCAGCATGATAAGGTGGTTGTGTATACTTCTAGACAATTAAAGGTTCATAAGAGGAATTATCCGACTCATGATTTGGAATTATTAGTTGTGGTGTTTGCATTGAAGATCTGGCGACATTATTTGTATAAGGGTCATGTGCATATTTATTGTGCTCATAAGAGCCTACAATATGTGTTTACTCAAAAGGATCTAAATCTCAAGCAAAGGAGGAGACTTGAGTTACTAAAGAATTATGGCATGAGTCTCCAATATGACCCAGGTAAAGCTAACGTGGTTGTTGATGCTTTTAGCAGGTTATCTATGAGGAGCTTAATTCATGTGTATGAGAAAAATTTGGTGAAGGACATTCACTTTTTGGATAATCTTAGAGTTCATATCTTGGATTCCGAAGATGGTGGTGTGATTTTTCAAGGGGTGGCGAAGTCATCTTTTGGTGTTGAGGTAAAGGAGAAGCAAGTGTTGGACCCTATCTTGATACAGATCAAGGAGGATGTCAGCAGGCAGAAAGTGATGGCTTTTGACATTGGTGGTGATGGTATCTTGAGGTACCAAGGTAGATTATATGTTCCCGATGTTGATGGGTTACTAGGAAGAATTTTGGTTGAAGCTCATAAGTCATGTTATACGGTTCATCCTGATTCGACGAAGATGTATCATGACTTAAGGAAAATTTATTAGTTGAATAACTTGAAGAGAGATGTGGCCAAAATTGTGGCTAAGTGCATGGTGTGTCAGCAAGTAAAGGTGGAGAACTTAAGGCTCAATGGATTGTTTCAAGAAATTGAGCCAACTATGTGGAAATAGGAAATAATTAATATGGATTTCGTTACTAGTCTTCTACGATCTCGCCATCAGTTTGATTCTATTTGGGTCATCATGGATAGGATGACTAAGTCTTATCACTTTTTCCAATGAAGACTAATTATTCGGTGGAAGATTATGCTAAGCTCTTCATTGAAGAGATCGTGAAGTTGCATGGTGCCCCAGTTTGCATTATATCTAATCGAGGTACTCAGTTCTCATCTAACTTTCGGCGTTCCTTTCAGAGAGGTTTGGGGACTAAGGTAAGCCTTAGTAGTGCTTTCCACCAGCAAGCGGATGGGCAAGAGAAAAGAACCATTTAGACATTAGATGATATGCTCAAATCTCTTGTGATTGACTTTGGTGGTTGTTGGGTTGACCACTTTTCTCTTATAGAATTTGCCTACAACAATAGTTATCACTCTAGCATTGGTATGGATACACTTGAGGCCTTATATGGTAGGAGGTGTAGGTCTCTTATTAGATGGTTTGAGGTTGGTGAAAATAGGTTATTTGGTCCTGATTTGGTTTACCAAGCCATGGAGAAGGTGAAGGTGATTTAGGATAGGCTTAAAACATCCCAAAGTCTCCAAAGGTCCAACGTGGAAGTGAGATGAAGGGAGTTGGAGTTAAATGCTGGTGGCTAAGTATTCTTAAAGGTGCCTCTCATGAAGGGCGTGGTGCGGTTTGGGAAGAAGGGAAGCTCAGTCCCCGTTATGTTGGTCTGTATTTGGTTTTGAGGAGGGTTGGAATTATTATATATGAATTGGAGTTGCCTTTTAGCTTAAGGTTCATTCATCCGGTCTTCCATATTTTAATGTTGAGGAAGTGCGTAGGTGATCTTTCGTTGGTTGTTCCTTTGAAAGGTGTGGGTGTTTCTAATTCCTTGTCTCATGAGGATGTTTCGGTAGAGATCTTGGATTGGAAAATATGTTGGTTATTGACGAAAAATGTGGCTTTGTTAAAGGTTCTTAGGAGGAACCAAAAAATGATAAAGATACTTGGAAGCCGAGGAGTACATGAAGTCCAAGTATCCGTTCCTATTCCCTACTCTGGAAAATCATGATGAAGGTATGTGTGATCTTAACATCTTTGTTTTTTTGTCTTTGTTAAAGGTAAGTGTGGGTGTATTTCGGTGTTAAATTATGCTAAGGAATGCCTTGACCCATCATTCGAGAAAGAAGGATCCTAAGGGGGGAGGGGGAGAATGAAATACCCTAGGTGTTGATCTCTGAGAAATTTCTAAAATTTTATCCTTACTGTCCTGACTACGACTTACTCTACGAGTCGTAGGGAGTCATGACGAGTTGTTAGACCCAAATTATAGCCTGATCAGTGTAAGTGGATAAGTCTTCTACTCTGAGTAGTTGTGTGCAAATCGTAGGATGTCTAGTGTATACCCTAATGATTTCTATGTTGACTACAACTAGACCCTATGAGTCATAGTGTTTCATTATGAGGCATGGTATACGAGTTGTAAGGTCAAAAGTGTATGTGCCTGGTGCACTATCTTGACAACGACTCATGGAGACGAGTCGTGATGAGTCGTTATGAGAAACGTAACGACTGACAGTTTATTTCCTTGCTTTTAATGGTGGTATTTTATATATTTCCCTCTTATTCCAATAATAATCCACAACCAATAAACATATTTGGGGGTGTATTTTCATCGATAACACACTCCAAATATTCTTTCTTCTCTTTCAAGTCTCTCAAATATCTATACTTAGGGTTTCCAAGAAGAAGGTCAAGAAGAGCTTCAAGGGTTGAATTCTCTCCATAATCTTAGATATTTCAGGCATGTTACTCTTCCTCAATTGTTATTTTGTTAAAAGTATGTGTTTTAAAGTATTATCCATATGGTTTTGATGTTGGTTTTCAAACATGGGTTGAGGGTTTTGAGCGATTTTTGTTTATGTGATGTTTCATGTTTGTAGATGCATGGGTCTTGTTTTAAATAGTGGTTTTGAAACCAATTTGAAGCATACTTATGGTTAATAAACTAGGGGATTATGATTTCCCTAAATTTTATGAATATTGACAATTGAATTGGTAATGACCTCAACCCCATATTGTGAAATTGGTTTTGAATACGAAAAGTATGCATATTGAACTACTCTTTAACTGTTGCATAATATGAAAAACTAATAGAGCATAATGATTTTGAATTGAACCTTATGGGGTTATGTAATTCCCCAAGCTAATGTACAATTAAACCAAGGGGTTTGTGAATTTCCCAAGTAATGATAATTGGTTTGGCATGTTGATGTTACCTTGCAAGTGTAGTTGGTAGGCGATACCAACAAAGTATGCCTAAATGTGTATTATGGTTCACTAAATGGGAATGTGTGATAAATGTTTTAATTGGGCTTTAATGAGGGTTGTGTAGCTGAGTTATGAAAGTGGAAGTCTCGAGGGACCAACACTAGAAACCGCGGCTGCAAACGCGAGGGTCTAGATGATCGGGTGGTTTGAGTCCCCCTTATTATATTACATGATTGGGTGCTTCAATCACTTTGATATGTTGGGTGGTTCGAGTCCCTCATGGTGCATATATACATCCTCTGATTCATGTGGCTACATGCACTGGGGACCTTCCAACTAGGGAAGAGTTGGACCCATATAGCCAATGGGTGCCTTCTTATATTATGATGGTTGAGTACATAATCCATGCTAAACTTTTAAAGTGCATATTAAGCCTTGTTCCCTTTCCCGGCATGTTATCTATGTATATATATATGATGATGTACACATGGTTTTGAGTTGGATTTGACTTGGCTTTATTTTATTCCCTATCCCTGAGTTACATACTAGTGCTCAACCTAGTAACTGTCTCCGGATACTTTATCCCCACGCGATGCAGGCACCAGAGATACCTCTACTTTTACTGCTTAGAGTTAGGTGGATTGGCTTAGTTCGTCAGTCGATTGTGGTAAAGTAGTGAGCTTCTATTCTTTGGAAGACTCGATCAGTTCATTGGTTTTATTTTCATAGATTAGAATCGAGAGTTTACATTATCATTAACATTGTCATTGTCATTGTCATTGTCAGGGTCGGGGGCATGTCCCGACACTTTATTGATTTCAATTTGTTTAGAAGGCTTTGTGGATTACTGTGGACTTGGGTGATGTTAGTTACTTACCGCTTGTCCAATTATAGACATGACTTGAATTCTTTGAGCTTATCCTATGCTATCTTTTTATATGGTTAGAATTCATCCGATGTTGGGGGTATTGTTGTTAGGTGCAGGGGGTGGTCTCTGATTCTCGTCGGACTTGAGATACCTGTCACGTCCAGGCCCTGGTTTGGTTCGTGACAATAGTACTATATCTACTAGAGGTATATTGCGGCTACACAACTATATTACACACATCAAGCATTGATATACTGAAGATACATAGCTATATGGCTACATCAGTCCTTATTCCTCCTTTTGTCATTATTAAAGAGGTTAGGCAGTAAACCCAGTACAGATAAGCATACATGTTAATGCATGGCTATTGAGGCAACACTATCAGGTGCAAGGATATTAGATAAAAATATAAGAAAGGATAACATAAAAAAAAGATTTAAATATCAATTAAACCAGTATCAATAACTATTCAAACATAGTGACCTCAAAACAAAATTATAATCATACCAAATACATCTCAAAGACAATCAATAATGGAAGGAGCTAAAGTGAAAGGAGTGTGGATAGGTGGAGATGGCTTCTAGGAAGAAGCTTTGGACAACTGTATAAGGAGGATTGTCATCCTTTCACTCCCATTAGCATATGCCTTAAGAATCTATTAAGTTAGTTCTTCATTCTTGACAGTTAGGCATCAATCTAGGCTTCTATCTTCTTTAACCTTTCCTGTAAGGCAACATTTTCCAGGCGGAATTTCTTTTCTGAACATGTTCCCACTTTGCTTTCTTTTGCAGATGTAGCCTTTAGTGACGCAATCTCAACATCCTTTTGAGCAATCATGACATTCATAGTCTCTTTTTCTTCTTTCAACCTCTTATATACATCCACCAATTCAAACACTAGGGACTTGGATTTTTCACCACCTCTCCTGGGTACATGCTCATTGTCCTCCAGAGTGGTCATGTTAAATATTTGCTTCACAGATCCAACCTTCCCCTTTTCACAAACCATATTGAAATAATCAAAAATCATATTAAGATAGAACCCATATATCAGACCATGTTTCCCATTTTTTGTAGTCATCACAAAATGCATGTGTTCAATGACTATAGTAGGAAGGCTGACTTTCTTGAATTTTGACAAAGCATCCATGAGATACAGGTTAAGGCCAGTGACAATGTTTTTTTTCTCTAATCTGGGAAGTAGTGATTTGTTCAACAACTCGAAGAGTGGATGGTACTCACTTTTCAAGGCCTTCTTAGGAATATTTTTTATATTTATGTCATCCAATCTGCCACAAAACTCCAGAAATTTCACAGATCTTTCTTTCTATCTCACAAACTTTATCCCTTCAGTAGATGCTTCCAAGATCTCAAACATCACAGCCTCATCAATGAAAATATTACTCCATTTACCTGAGAGGTTAGGTACAACCCATCTTCAGAGAATTTGAAGTTGTGATAGAACTTACGCACTTTATTTCATACAAGAGAGGAACATGTCCCTCAAATAGATGCTCCAAATTTTGAAACCTAACCCATTCAATAAAATCCTTCATTTCGGGTAGCTCAGCCATAACAGGGTCAAACAACCTTCCTCCTAAAACTTCCTATGTCTTCAGGATTTTCTCCCTTGCCTTTTTGGATAAACCTTTGCCCTTCTCAGTGGATAAAGAGGCCTTTCTTGAGGGACCAGTCCCCTTAGTAGATAGCCTAGGAGCTTCTGAGGTCTTTGTAATCTTGGGGTTTGGACCGGTCCCTTGTTACCCTTTTTTGTTGGCCTTTTTCTCTTGCTAGCCATTTTTGACACAAAGCTTCTCATTGGACCTCCCTTTCCTTTCTTGGGAGATATATTTTTCTTTCTTTTTTCCTTTTACCTAGCGGTTCCCATGCTTCTTTCCACATCAGAGTCGACAGCATCACTGTTGAATATATTATCATTATTTGACAAATTTTTAAAAAAATCATTTAGGCTATGATAGCCTTCTATCATAATCACTCTCAGTTTCTTTATCAGAATTCTCTACATTAATTGGCTCAATTATATCTATCCCCTTCTGCTTCTCCATCTTTCTCTTCTTGGTATCATTCTTATTCTTTACCAAGGCTTCCTTCATCATATTTCTAGGGCTCACCTTAGTCCCTGGTATCTTAGCTATTCCTGAGGGGCCCTTAATAGATGAGGATGATCCTTTCTTGGATAACTTCTAAGACAAGGGCTTGTCATCATCACTATATGAGTCACCCTTGGCATCCTTCTTACTACCTGAAAGGTAAAGCACAGGAGAAAGTACTACATTCTCCTCATCAATATCTAAGAGACAATCTTTCTGACTCTTGGTGAAAATTATTGCAAGAGGGGTTTCCCATCTTTGGGGTTCAAAACTCAAGGTAGTTAGACCCTGTATTCATATTTCCTCACTCATAACTTAAATATTGGAGAAAGGTTCCCTAGAAGTTGGTAAATCCTCAGACTGAGTTTTTTCTAATGAGGAAATCCTGGTTTACTAAAGGATTCTAATTTGTCAGGTGAGAGGTTTTTGGTAAAAAATCCAAATCCTGATGAGAAGGAACTGGTTGATCAGAGATTGGGTCAATGGATTTTTTGACTTGAGAGGCGATTGCAGAAAAGACTTTTTTGAGGAAACCAATTTGGGATTTTTCTTTAGGGATAGGGTTTTCAAAGGAATCAACCTTGGCATCTCCTTATTTGTCTGAGGAATGAATGATTTTGGGTTCAGATTTGGTATCAAAAATATTATCTCATTTATGAAGACGATCATCAGAAGTTTCCATCTTTTGAGAATTGAATTCCCTAGCAATTTTGCACAGGGAAAAAGAAGAAAACTTTATAATGGCAAACAGTTCTTCTGACGTAGATGGAATGGAAGAAGTATCTATTACTTTTAATGGAATTGGTTCGCTTTTTTATGAGAAATAAAAGAGATTTGACATTACAGAGATCAGGTAAATTATGGGGAAAGAAACAATATGAGTCTTTTGGAGAGAGTTTAGGAACTGATAAGACTCTATAAGAAGATCTTCAAAATGAGGGAATGAGAATCTGATTTTTGATTTTAATTAAGATAAGAGGGGAATGTTTGAGATTAAATGATTAGATGTATCTGAAAAGACGTGTCCAGTCAGATGGATGTGTCTGTTGAACTTAAAGTACAAGTGACAACCTTTTGGAAGAGGCTAGAGAGTGATGTGGCACATATTATTTAATGTTTATAATGATTACTATATAGGAATAGTAAATTATACTGACCTAATTAGGGACCTGGTCCCTACGTGATCTTTGAACACAATATTTTGTGTTGTCTTACCTTTTCTTTTTCATCTTCTCTTCCTTGCCTTGGGTGTATATCTATAGAAGATATGAAATTGAATTAGACATGTATATTATTACCACACCAAGATACCTGCTTGCTAATTTGTAGCCATAAAAGGAGGATTATAAAATCAATCAACATTTATATGAATCTCATCAACTTTATCTCTTTATGTTTCAATCAACCAGTTCCTAACCAACAAGGATATATTGCCTCCTTTAACGACCTATTGCAAGAGGTAATCCTTCAAGCCTTCAATTATGTATTTTGAGCAACCAACATCAATATTTTTGTATTGGCTTCCTCTTCTTACTTTGCCATGTATCACAAGTTAGTTGTTAGTCTTGGGAACCCATTTCAGTCTGAGTTCCTAGTAGGAAGATAAAGGGACAATCGGTTTCTTCCTTGTCCAACTGGGTAATCTTCCTTTATTTCTTTCTGTAGCAATGAGATTTCTCATGTTTACCTATGCTGCTACTTTGAATGGACACATTTCTCTTGTGTGACCATCCTTGCTACACTGGGTGCATAGACGATTATCATTGCTTCTTGCATGTCTGAGAGAAGAATTGAAAACTTTACCTTGACTGTGGTATCCTGAGCCTCTCTGGATCTTGGAAGGTGGGAGTAGTGAGATCTTGTGATGAAGTGGTCCACTTAAGAGCCTTTTTCAGCTCAGTGCTCACTCTAACCTATTCCCTTTTAAGAACAAAATTTCTTTTAAGTGAAGCATTCATATTAACTTTAACCTCAGCTACTTCTCCTTCCAACTGAAATTGTATCCTGCTTCTTTTACCGTTTCTCTTGAAATCCTACTCAGGGATTTTATCTAGCCTCTTGTTCAGAAGATCATTCTCAAAAAGTAAGAGTCTTACTGGTGGCTTGATTCTCCACCACTTGCACACTCAGATCCACTATTTCTTCTTTACACTTTCCAAAATTTTCTTTCAGCTTTACCTTTTCATTGGTGAGTTCAGTAACCTGTACACTCAATTTAATAACTTTTCATCACATTTTCAAGGGCTTTCTTTAGATTCTTTTTGTCTTTAGTAAGCTCATTCAATGAATCAATCAGTACAGAGGCAAGTGATCTTAAATTAATAAGGGAGTAATCCTTCTGATTTACCTTGATGTCAAGGAGAGTCCCAAGTTTACCTTCATCAACATCAGTGTCCGCAATCAAAGCCAAGAGTGAGTCAAAAACTTGCACCTCATCTTTCATCACCATCACGAAGACATCTTCTTCTTGCGCTGATTTATCTGAGTCACTTATTGAATTACCCCAGCAGACTGCAAGAACTTGACTTGCACCCTTGTCAGCTTCAGCTTTCCTGATATACTTCACATAAACTTATTCCTTTTCTCTCTCCTTACCAACTGTTTGTCTAACATAATCCTTGTGCTCAACTTTGTGCATTGGACAATCCTTGATGTATTGGCCTAGCTTGCCACATTTGTGACAAATGTTATTTCCTTTTTCTTCATTGAAGTACTTGCTAGATTCACCCCTTATAGATAGAGCCCCTGACTATTTCAAGGCTTTAAGTATTCATTTAGAAATATAAGTTGTTTCATCATCTTCAGCTTTGTGAGTATCTTGTGTGGCCTTCAGAACCAGATTTGGAGGAGCTGTCGTTTCTCAGGATCTATCCAAGGTGTTAGCCTTTTTAAGAAAGATGTTCTGATACCAAATAAAGAGTTGCAGTGGGTTGCTCTTCAACTCTGGAACCTGTTCCCAGATGAACTCATACGACAAAAACTAGGAGAGATATAGACTATAAAGTGCAGGAATAAATTAAATAGAGGACACAAGGATTTTACGTGAAAACTCCTTGATCAATAGAGAAAAACCACGATCTGCCTCCAGATTGTAAGCTCCACTATATCTAAGCAACTGCTTGAATAAAAACTCCAAGGATTAACCTCTTAATCTTTTATCTCCTAGCAATAACTCTATTACAAGAAGACACAACCAGTAACTCTACTTCCACAAGCTCTGGCTAACTCTAACTGGATAACAAGCTAACTCTATCTCAAAAATCACCTAACTTTAGATGATTACAAAGAAAAAAGTTTTTCACCATAGAACCTACTAACAATCATAAACAAATACAGGCAAACATTTCAGAGCATATTATAAAGACTCAAATACAATAAGGAAATAAAATATAGCTTAATGAACGATCAGCTCCCTATTGCAAAGTGGAGTCTTTGATTTCAGCTTTAGAGAGATATTTAGTTGTAAGAATATGAAAGCGATGGTTTTCCTGTTGAGGAAGATGAGAAATATATAGTATGCCACAAAAAAAAACTAAGAGAGATCCCATTGGCTGGGATAAAAGGGTGAAAAAACCTTTTTCACCAACTTTTGTACTTTGCGCCAGCTGTGACAGTTGACTGTGATGGTGATAGGTGAGCCCAACCTGTTACCTAAGTTGTAGTAACTTTGTCATCACTTAATCTCCAGGAAATAGGTCCCAACACACAGTTTATCAATCATCAAAACTAAGGACTTAACAATATCCCTTTTGCCAATAGAATTAACATTCACGATCAACTTGGTTCGATTTTTACGTTCAATTATTGCTTCTTGGAGTAACATGGACAAAAGTTTTAACATGATAAATTGTTTTAGTTTGGGTGCAGTGTATACATTCATTAATGTGTGTGTATATATATATAGAGAGAGAGAAAGAGGTGAGCGCATGGTTATGATTTTTTTTTGCTTAAGCATGGTTATGGTTGGTATGGATGCGTTCAGTGCCATGTACTTCTGACTTCCTCATTTAGGTATGACTAAACACACCGACAGGTACCTCAATTGGGTACGATCTTTCACTTTGACACCTAAAGTGGATGTTGTTCATTTTTGACACCTCAAGTAGCTCTTCTTTGTGTCATTTTGACACTTTTTGTATAGCTGGCAGCTCACATGCGTTTCACTATCCTAAGGTGCATGTGATGCTTTTTTTTTCATCTGATATGACATCTGACTTGGATTTAATAATAATATTCACCTTCCCAATTTATTTTAACACTTTAATTCTCTTCTTCATCACTCTTTCTCCTTTACTTTCCACAATAATTTTTTAAAAAATCTTATAGAATGTTGCTAGGTTACACTACCATCTCTCAAAAATTAGGTGCATCATCTCAATTTTGTTTCAAGTTGGTGCAATAAAAAATCAACTAAAGGAGGATAAATCTATACAATAAGAAAAGGGAAAGACAAATTGTTTATAATTCAAAATTGGATCAAACAGGCCTCATTATTTTGTTTCCACTTCATACTTATATCTATAATTATTTTTATATATTCATGAGAGGTGAAATGAATAGTTATTCATAATTACAGATTTTATTATTTTCAAATTTTAAAATTAGCGGAGATGAATATACGAAGAAAGAGAAATTCTTACGAGTGTGATTTGTTTTCCCCGTAGAAAAAAATGAAAGAAGAAAGTGATGAGATAAATAAAATAAAAATTTCACTATGGGTGTTCATCGATTTTCGATATGAATCCGGTGGTTGTTCTTGCGGTAAATGAGAAAAGATGAAAAATGAATCATTTTGGTAGTTATTTGTCGAACTTGGGTATGAATTTTGTGGATAATTGCAAGATTGAAAAAAGAAAGTGGAAAGAAGAATTTTATATCCATATATCTATATATTCATGAGAGGTGGAATGAATAGTTTTTCAAAATTATAGATTTTATTAGTTTCAAACTTTAAAATTAGCGGAGATGAATGTACGAAGAAAAAAAATTCTTACGAGTGTGATTTTCTTTCTCCGTAGAAAGAAGGAAGTGATGAGATAAATAAAATAAAAATTTCACTGTGGGTGTTCATTGATTTCCGATACGAATGCGATGGTTGTTCTTGCAGTAAATGAGAAAAGAAGAAAAATGAATCATTGTTGTAGTTATTTGTCGAACTCGGGTATGAATTTTGTGGGTAATTGCAAGATTAAAAAATAAAAAGGGAAAGAAGAATTTGGGTATAAAGTAATTGGAAAGTTGAAAAATGGCGGGGAAAAGAAGAAAGAAGAAAAAGGCGGGGGTGTATATATTATGGAGAAAAAAAAACCAAAAGTGTTTTTTAAAAAAAATTAAAAAATTTACACGTGTCACATTCGAATTAGTTTACTTTTGCACGTAGATAAAGTTTGACATCACACACTTTGACTGGTTTTGAGAATATAAAAAAGGTGTCAAAATGATACACTTGGAGGCTGGTTTGGGGATTTAAAATGAACAACGTCTAGTTTAGGTGCCAAAGTGAAAGTTTGTGTCAATTTGAGGTGTCTGTCGATGTGTTTGGCCTTTAGGTATAAAATGATGTTTACTATTGTATCTTGAAATTAATTTAGAGAAAAAAATAATTAATGCTAAGGGTAAAATAGAAAAACAAAAGTTATCTTTTATTGATATGTCAAAAATGATAAGTAAAAACGAAAATTTTATTAGAAAATAAGTGACAAGTAAAAGCGAATAGATAATATAGAGGGAAAGAAGAAAATCACCCAAATAAAAAGACTGTATTGTATATACAATAATATATAATATTATATACAAATTTATACAACAACGTACAATACAAAATACAAATATATACATTGTTGTACCAAAAATCAGACTTCATCTTTTTCCTCGAATTCAAGCATTGAATTCATTCAAAAATATGTTAAAACTATATCAAATCATCTAAATTTTCATATTTGTACTCCTCGATACATAATCGATCTTCTATAACTATACTCACTCGAAAAAGGACTTATTTACGAAAATATTAAAACCTCAAATTATAGAATTTTTTTTTTTTTGAAATAATGCTGAATTTTTCACTAATTTTTTTGAAGTTCTTAAAAGAGAATTGGGAAAGAATTGAAGTGAAAGTTGTGAAGAAGAAGCTGGGAATTTGGTATATGAAGTGGTGTTCCCTATGTAACTAGAAAGAAAAGTTAGTTTACATTCAACAACCAAATCAAATTTGGAATATAAAGTGTAAAGTATACTTTTGTTTACTTAAATGTAAAGTATATTTAGTAGTTTGTACTTTTGTGTAATTATCCCTTTATTATTCTAATATTTGAAAATTGTTATTTTTTTACATTGTTTTAAGAACATTAAATGGAGTACTCAATTTACAGAAAAATATAATATATAAAGAACAAATATTAGAAGATTCTTAATATTTTTTACTTCTACAACATCATATGCTAATACATGTTTATATTCTGGGGAAAAGGTCGAATTTATCACTTCTATTTTAAAAAATTAATCAAATATATTATTCTTCATATTTTGAGGTCAAATTTGTTCCCGTTTGTCATACATTGGGGACACATTTTTCCTTTATTTTTGAAAAATTGACTTAATAAATCCTTCGTTATACTTTGCGGTGAAATTTACTCTCATTGTTAAGAAATTTTTCATATGTACCATTTCTTTAATAGAAAACCCCAAATTAATGTTAAATATTCCTTTTTTAAAAAAATAAAACAAACCCTAGTCTAACTCACCTGATCTGACTCTAGCCACAAACAACATAAATATATATACCTTCCTTAGTTTTGTTGTTCAAATTTTTCCAACAATACTAAGCCATTGTATATTTAATAGTAGTGAGTAACTTATAAAAAATGGATCTATATCAACAGAAACTCAAACAAATATACTCCTCCCCCAATTTATGGATCTACATCAGTGCGGGGCTCATGAAAAATGGCATTTAGCGGTCAAATTCAATAGGTTAGGCCTATTGATATTCTCTAGATGATTAAGTTAAGAGATCTCCTTACGTATCAATCGTGACATCTTTTCATTCTTATGTACATATATACAATTTGGATCTACATAAACTTTTCATCATGTCATTTGCTCAGAAAATTTCTACGAATTCTAGAATCGAGTTGCACATAAAATTACATATCAAATTTTAAAAGTTGAACATAATAGAATAGGAGTAGAGTTGTAATAGCCTTTTTCTCTAGTTTCATGCTTCTGCATTAGTCCATTTCAATTTACTTTTTGTTCATTTGCAAACAACCTACCAGTGTTGCAGATTGAAAGAGAAGAAAACTGAGGAAAGGATATATTTGTTTGTATATTGTTGGTGGGTCAAATTTGGGAGGGGAGAGGGGAGGGTAAATTAAGGTGTGTTTTAATTTTAAAAAAATAGAGCGTTTAGTTTTGATTTGGGCTTTCTATTAAAGGAAGGGTAGATGTGAAAAGTTTCTTAACAACGAGGGTAAATTTGGTCCCAAGTATGACAACAAGGTAAATTTAGTTCAAAGTATGACGAATGGTATATTTGACTGATTTTTCAAAGTAAAAGGATAGATTTGGCCTGGAAGTATGACAACGAGGGTAATTTGACCTCAAATTATGATGAAGGGTGTTGACACCCAATTTTGACTCGTCTTTTTTCCTTTAGTTATTTTCTTCTATGCTTCTTAGTCTGAAAAAAAATTCTAAATAAATTCGTTTTTAATTTCTATGAATTTTGAAAAGAATGAAAAAGTACAGTTTATTTTTTTCCTATCATGTTTCAAAATATTTTAATTAAATATAATTAATTATTTAACATCAAAAATCACACAAAAAATATTTTGATAATCGCATTCACATTTTTTTCTAATTATATCTCGGACTACATATATATATATTCTTATTAATATTATATATTAAGTTACGAAATTATTAAATTTCAATGCGCATACTAAATTATCTATATGCGTATATACTATAATAATTTTTAGAATGGTAAGAACCGTTGATAAAATTAATTTTGATAGAAAAAAAGTACTTGAACTAACAATAATTTAATTTCAATTTTATTCGCTCAAACTCAATTCTTAGACATAAATTTCAGCCAAATGAGGCCCAAAAAATAATCCAAAACTCATTCCATTTCCCACAATCACCTCATCAATCCACACCACATCATATCCACCAATCATACACTACCACTTCAACAAAGAAACACAAATCGTCATCCAAAAGCACAAACTCATCTGATCCGTTAATTCTTTTTAACCCAAGGGTTATACATATATATTTAAGTCTGAACCGTCTGATCGAATGATCGGATGATCCAGATCTTAGTCAAAAGGCCAATTCTCAAAAATGCATGTGATACTCCCTTCCCAAAACCAGAAACACGTTTGACCCCTTTCCCATTGTCGCGCCCCTTTCCCCATCTTTCCCAAATATAGTGTTCCATCTAGGGCTGCATATCGGTCGGTTCGGTTCGGTTTTGAAAATTATCGGTTTCACTTATTCATTATCGGTTTGTATATATGCTAAACCGTTAAAGAACCGTTAAGATATTAGTTAATCGGTTATCGGTTTATCGATTTTTCATTGTTATCGGTTCGCTTATCGGGTTAACCATTAAGTTAGCAACAAATCAGACTTTCTACAGAGAAGTAAAGGAGGAAACAGTAGAATCCACGAAGTGCAGGAAAGGGAAGCTTCAAAGCCATTAAACTTCTAAAGTAAAATAAAAATGAAGCACAAACAGCAACCTGCAGCCTCGTCACTTTCAGCATGAGGTAATACCACAGGGAATCCCATTGATGTTCTGCAAGACTTGGAAACTTGTTGGCCACAGAGATCTAAATTGCCAATAAACCTAAGCATAAGCATTATCCTCATCAGAAAAGTTTGATAAAAGATAGCCATTATTAGCAGAACTAAACAATGAAAATGTTCTTCATCCCCCAATACAGAAGAAATTAAAGTGAAGGTCAGTTCAAGAGACTCAGTTAAACAAGCTGTTATTGACAAACTAGTTTCGGGAAGTAACATCCTTACCATCGATAAACTAAGAATTTACTCCATAACGAAACCTTAGAGAATTAACTATACTATTTTTTTCCTTATCCTGTGTGATTTCTTGCATCACATGCAATGGGTGACATGAGAAGTTTGTGATGTCCTTGTGACATTTAAAAGTACTTTACAAGCTTAACTAATTTGAGACTTTGAGAATATCAGGCTTAAAAATTCCTTTTTAATATAATGAGGGGAGAATAACTTATGCGTCGTCCATAGTAAAACTGCTCATGATACAGAAGTAGATTCCTATATGATGCTGCAGCGGACCCAATAAACAAGTCATCACCGAAAAGTCATCCTCATCATATGCAACACATACTGCACGATTGGATGCCATAAAAGTATGAATTTAAGTAAAGCATACTTGAAAATTAATCATCAACATTACAGTTGAATCAAATTGTTAGTATATTATCCATCTCAATTATAACATATCAATTGATAGATTCAGTTTAGTTGTAAGAAATCCCTAGTTCACATGGGATTTAAATCCACTAATCTTTTGCCAGGTACTCTGCTTAGTTTGTATTTACAAGATATCATTCTAACACCGCCACAACCCTAGCCTATGCCACAATCAACAGTTAATCACCAGACACCTGGTGGGAAAAGACCTGATATATCTTGAAATTTTTTACATATAATATTGAAGCATTATTCACAACATATTTTTGTATATTTTGAGTGTTGAAACATCTGCCTAAATTTGTTTATTAGCCTATAAGAAAATATTTAAATATATTAGGTGATATTGAATGTGGAATTAAATTCCAAGAGGAAGGACTTACGACTTGTTACCGAATGTGCTCAGAACTCCAACATCTGGAATCTCACCCGAGAAGAAATTGGTTGACAAGTTGCTGATTTGATTTGCAATACCCACTGTCACCACCACCATAACCACGGCTACCACCTCGGTCACCACCGTAACCACCACCACCACGGCTTCCTCCGCCTCCACCGCTACGTGACCCACCAGAAACAGCAGCACCATCAGGTCCAGTAACACCAACAGCCTTAGTACATCTATCACTACCATTCTCAACCTCATACTCGACAGACTCACCTTCAGCTAAACTCCTAAAACCCTCAGATCTGATGCCTGATTGTGAAATCAGAAATGAAATTCAGCAAATCGTCTTTGGGTCTACTAATATTGTCGGACTTTGAGAGAAAGACTGAGTGAGAGAGTGAGAGGCGGACAGAAATGAAAATGTGAAATGTGATATGTGAATCCCTTTCTCCTTAGGGTAAGTAATGATAGTGGGCTGGGCTTGGGAAATGAAATTTAAATATTTAATTGATTAATTGGTTGGGCCTTGGGAAGTTGGGAAATATAATTATAATGGACATATTTTGACTATCGGATTATTGGGTGGCCCGATATAAATTTTAGGAAAACCGCCACCCGAATCGATAACCCATTAATGAAAATTTTGAAACCGATATCCGACCCGATAAGTTAAAAAACCGAACCGTTAACCCGATAAACAAATTATCGGTTCGGTTTAACGGTTTAAACCGAAATCTGCACAGCCCTAGTTCCATCACCATCACCATCATCTTGGACCAAAAATGCAAAAACCAACGCCCTTCCTCTCCTCTCTCCTCTCTCCTCTCTCCTCTCTCCTTCATACCCAAACCAGAATGGCCCTAATAGCCATAGCTGCTGCGGCAGAGCTGCTAGCCTGCCAAGATTCACTCATTTTTTACCTCCCCAGCCCATGAAAACAACAAATCAGAGAAAACCAGTCCCAAATTGATATAGCAACGGAAATTGGTTCAAATCCACCATTAAAAGCTTTAAAAAGGGTGAAGATTTGGAAATTTATTTTAGAAAATTTGAATTTGAAATTCAAGTCCTCTCTCGATTCTCATATTTTTCTCAAAATTTTGACTTCAAATACGAACTTTAAAGCCCGAATTTAACCAATAAATAAGGGTATTCTTCACCCGCATAGACAGAGGTACAAAAATGAGAGGAAAAATAGAGTGGAAATAAGGTCAAAAATTTAGAAAAAGAGTGAAAAACTTGAAAAACATAAAAGAAATGCTCAGAGAAAAAGGAGGAAGAATTAAAAAAAATAGAAGAAAATTTGAAAGAAAAAGGGGCTAAACGAAAGTTGAAGTTTGAGAAATTGGGAGAAACGAGGCCGAGTTTGAGTCCAAGGAATCCCAAATTTATTATCGAAAAATTCTGGACGTTGGTGCTTCGATTTGCTGCCCAACAAAAGGTAAATCGTTCATCCTTTTACCCCATCTTTATCTCCATCCCTTTCGTCTGTTGTGACTTGACCCATCTCGGATTCAAGTTGTTTGTTGTGTTTTTTGGACCCTGTGGATAAAAGTAATTTTTGATCTAGAAAAAATTATCCCGCGTATGAATATGCAAATCTGTAAGCATGTGAATATGCAATTTGTCATGATATCAAATTGGATTGTTGGTATGATTATTTGTTTATTTGCAAATCAGACTCAAACAATTTTTTTAGTCTATATGGGCAATCACTTTTCTATTTTTCTTAAATTGGAAGCGAGTTTTTTGTGAAAATATGGCAAAAATATGTTTTCTCCCAAAATTATACACGACCAATGATCATTTTTGCTTTATTTCCTTTTTGTGGATTGAAATATTGATATATTTTGGGAAGGTTTTATTTGCCTTTAATGGAAAAAGCAGAATCATGTTATTTAAAAATTCACCCCTTTATCTCCTTTCCTTTTGTCTCTTTGATTTTGCAAATATGTGAATCTTTTGGGTATCGAGTTCACGTCGATTTTTTTAGTTTACACCTTGCAGTTTGAGTGCAAGATGTGTTCCTGTATGATTTCTTTTTCTTGTTTCTCAATAGACACCATTTTTTATTTTAAATTAAATAGGTTAGTAGTATGAGTTTTTTTCTAATTTGCGCAAATCGAGTTTAAATTATTGTTGTCTTATTTTCAGTTCGTCTCAACATGAATAATTTTTTAAGGCATTTGAATTAGTGTAACACCTCATATTTTTGGGCTAAAGTTTGAATCGTCGTTTCTATATATATAGATCCGAACCCAATGATTCTACATTAATATATGTGATGATCAATTCTATAGCGTGGGGATATCTTTGGATGTGAATTGAGGTCGCAAAAATCTCCTAACTCAAAGATGAGTTGAAATTTTTTCGGGCGTCCTTATTTGGGTCAACTTCCAATGACCATTACACCTATAATTTAACGAGTCATATGTCCTAATATATACCAAATAATATATTTTCGAGTCTTATTTCCAAAGCATCTGATTTCACCTTAATCCGATATCGGAGTAGAAAGTTATGCTCATTTACTTGAAAGACGAGCTGTCAACTTAGTCGTCAGCCTTAAACAAAAAAAACCCTAAATCACTTAGGAGAGGTGACGACTAAGTTGACAAGGCGTCAACTAGTGGACAAGTTGTCAACCAAGTCGTCAACCTTAACCAGAAAGTGTTCAAGTCCAACTAGGGTTTCTCAAGGTTGGTCATCTTAATCTTCAAGGGTTTATTTTTCTCCGTGATTCTTGATATTTCAGGCTTGTAACTCTTCCCCAAATCTTATTTCATTGAAAGCATGTGTTTATAATTGTACCTATGTGATTTTATTGATGATTTTAAATGTAGGTTGGGGGTTATTGAACGTTGCTGAATTAATAGCTTTTCCAATGGCTTTTATGCATTATATATGGTTTGAATTGAGGGTTTTGGATTTAATTTGTTTAAATGATTTTCCCATGATTATTATGAATTAATTATACTTGAATTGCTGATTTGTACACTCATTGGGTTGTATGAGAATTGTGAATGAAATTAGGGATACAAAAATTTCCCAAATAATTGTATTTTGGTATTGAAACTGATAATAACCTCAACCCACTTGCACAATTAGATTTAGAATGTGATTAATCAATTGGCTTGGTTTATTTTTTTAAAACTAATGTTTTACATAAATGGCTAAATGGTTAAGGATGACTTTGAAAAACCTTGTGGGGTACAAGGATTTCCCCAAGTGGATAATAATGATTTTGAAAACCTTGTGGGGCTCAAGGAATCCCCAAGTTGCTTTTAATAATAGAGTTTTGGCTACAAGAATTCCCCAAGTGATGACTCAAGGACATTCACTTGCAAGCTATAGTCGGTATGACGATACCACTTGATAATGTCTTAATAATTGACTCATTGAATTAATGAATGAGTTTGTGCTAAATATTTTAATTGGGCTTAAAGGGGTTGTGTAGCTAACCGTGAAGGTGTGAGTCCCGAAGTATTGATACTAGAAACTCACGTTTGCCAATGTGAGGGTTGGTCTTGATGACCATGTGCTTATGTCACACTATACATATATTTGTATCATGGATAATGTAGGGTACGAGGATTTCCCAGACTTCTATGATATCTCCGATTCGTGCGGTTAACACGTACTGGGGCTCGACAGAAGGTGACAACTGAACCCATATAGCCTGTAAGTTGTTTTATAACGGTCAAGCTATACAGTCTAGGCGAAGGTTTTAAAGTTCATGCTAAGACTTGTTCCTTATCCCAGAATGTGATATATATATATTCATATGATTATATGCATTGCTTTTGAATGATTTTGAATTGTTCATCATAGCATTACTTTACCCCTTCCCTAGTTACATGCTAGCACTCAACTCACTAACTGTCTTCGGACGCTGCATCCCCACGCAATGCAGGACAAGGAGATGCTTATGCTTTTTCTGCATAGTGATTAGGCGATCGTTGGATAGCTCGTGAGTCATATTGAAGTGGTGAACTTCCATTCTCCGGAAGACCCTCATTTCATGATTGTGGTTTCATTTGTGTATCAGACTGCTCTATTATTTTTTTTAGCTATCCTCGGGGGCATGTCCCAACTTAGGTTGCTTTTGGAGTTTTAGAGGCTTTATGGATAACTGTGGATTAGGATGTTGTTGAGTACTTAGAACCTCAATTTGGTTTCTCTATTTCATATTTCATATATATGAGCTTTTAAATTTGCTTCCACTGTTATATAGGTGTTATGTTCTGATTGACTAGGCAAAAGGGTGGTTTTCGATACTCGATGAACTCGAGATACTCATCACTGGCAGGACCTGATTTAGATCGTGACAGTTAGTTTACTAAAGTGGCTCTCTATTATAAACATTGGATAAGGTTTGTAACTTATGCAGTTTTTTGTATTGAGTTTTGACGTGGGTATAACTTTGTCAAAACTGTCCAATTTTAATATCTGGGGGCTCAAGAAATGTGCTCTTCCGTTTTCTATAAATCTTTGATTATGTGTTTCTAGGCCAACATTCTCATTAATTAGTTGTCCTAAAATTATTTCTCTATGACCATGGTTGTTATACATGTTTATATTAATTTTATTTTTTGATATGCATATATTTATCTTTGTCGAATTTAGAAAAGTCTTATCAAGCTATTTTGGGTTATTTGTCCCGCTGGCTCAAGACATAATTGTCGTGATATTAGAATACTAGTTTAGCTTAAATCTTGATTTTTTTGCGTGAAATGTACTCTTGATTGCCATATTTTTTCTTAGTTGTTAGTAGATATTATTTCATCATGTGTAGGTTAGTTACTAATTCTTATTGTTTTCTTTGTCTCATGTAACTTGAGAGTTGGAGTTTTAATTTAAACTCCATTTCGATTCAAGTATTGGGTCAGCCGATACTAGAATCGCAGAGCCTTGAAGTCGCATAAAATTAGAAGGTCAAACTCCATTTGGAGTCTAGTTCCTCTTAGCCCCTTATCTTTTACTTCATTATTCTTATTATGCTATTAGCCTTTGTAAACTCGAAATCGCATTGTTATTGTTGTATTTGATTTATATTATTTGCTTATTGTATTTTTGTTGTCTTGATGCTTGTGAATTTCGATTAATATTCTCACCCTTATCGAAAATAATATATGATTAATTGACTTGTAAAGAATATAGATTCCGCTACAAAAATGATTTTATTATTTTAATATTTGACTAATTCTTGAAAAACTAACCTTTACGTCAAAAATATTTTCTAATAAAAATGGGCGTCACAACCTCAATGTACACTTAAAATAAAATTTCAATATTAATTTGGTAGGATGCTAAAAATTTAGATTTTCAAATCACCAACTTTGATTTGTTTCAATAAATCAAGTAATTCGGATGTTTTACATTACAATCTTCGTTTAAGATTTTTTAGATCTCAAAAGTATTACAAAATACTATTATATATGTTCTTACATTGGGAAAAGACTTCATTTTCACCTCATATTATACAAGAAAAGTTTAAGCCACATCCAAATTATATAAATGATCTATTACACACCTTAACTATATAAAAGTGATATTATTACCTCCCCGCGACCCCCATTCTAAGGCATGTGTGTTACACTTATTTTAGGCGCGTCCAGCCTATTAAATAACAAAAGTAAACTGCTAAAAACATTAAGGGAAAAAACATCGTTTCCATTCCAAACTATAGTCGAAACGTCGAATCCACATCTAAACTATATAAGTGACCTATTACACACCTTAACTATAAAAATGTGATACTTTTTGCTGACGTGGCAGCGCGTGTAAAAACACTACACCACATGCAAGTGATGGTAGCTTGACAGGGTGTAAATAGATTTATTTTTTTATAGTTTAGGTGTGTAATAGGTCACTAGTATAGTTTAGGTGTGGCTTCGACTTTTCGAATATAGTTTGGGATGAAAACGATGCCTTTTGTCTTCTTACATTACTATGTACAAGGTTTCATCATCACCATCATCATCATCATTATCACCATCATCGTCATCATCACCATCATCATCATATCACATCATCATCACCATCATCATCATATCACATCATCATCATCATCATCACGATTTAACATTCTTTTCGATCCTATTATACGCTATTACATTTAATCTCCTAATTTTAATATATTAAAATTTCACAAGTTCAAGGGAGTCATCACGCCCTTTTCATATATTTCTAAATACATATCTTTGTGTTTATTTTAAATAAACTCTCACATACTTTCTCAAAAGTATATTTTCTGTATTTCATGATGATTTACCTACATATTTGATTTCATGCACTTTCTCAAATGGTCAAACCCATCGATAGCCCCTCAAACTTGTCCCTAAAATTCACTTAGACCCCTAAACTAAGGCTTGTACCTATTAAACCCCCAAACCCCCCAATTTGGTTCCAATTGAGCATTTTTTTTCCAATCAGCAAAAGGCTCAAGTGTGTGCAACACACACGCGTGATGTGGCAAAAAGGGCCAATTGAAAAAAAATATATGGCAAAAAAAATTAAAAGATAGAATTGCTGATTTGGCAATATTTCTATTTAAATATCTATGTAATAATAATTTTTTAATTAAAAAAAAAAAGAAAAAAAGCAAAACACCCCTCCCTCAACAGTTGTCATCTTCGCAACCCCTCCTCCACAGTCGTCATCTTCGACCCACCCTCCCCACTCCACAGTCGTCATCTTCGCACCCCTCCTCCTCGCACATACACAATTCACACACACAAACAGTCGCAGCAACACCCCTCCACAGTCGTCATCTTCACATCCCCTCTCACACACACAGTTCACTCACACACACAGAGTTTACACACACATATAGTCACAACAACAATGTCGATATTTTCGTTCTTGTTCAATGGTAATTTCCGCCACGAGTAGACCAAAGCACTCAATTTCTTTTCTTCAATGGAGTCAGATGATGGAGATGACACCTTCAATGGAGAAGTAGATGAAGATGATAAATTTTTATTCAATTCCAACAAACAAACAATCAATTAGATGATTATTGACGCATCAACTGAAAATTTGATTGACAAATTAACGGGGACAGATGTGGTGAACGGTGGTTATGCATCGATGCATTTGAATGGAGTTTATGGATTGGCACAGTGTTGGAAAACTTTGAGTAATAAAGGTTGCAGAGAATGTTTGGACAAAGCAAGTAGAGATTTCAAAAGGTGTTTTCCGAGCATAGATGCTAGAGCTTTAATTGGAGGATGTTATTTGAGATATTCGACACAAAATTTTGTTAATAATCTATATGCGGATAGAAGGAAGAATTTGTCGTTACCATTGCGTGATTGGCAGTGTTGCTATTTTCTCAATTCTAGGTTTCTTGATTTTTCGGAGATGGGATTAGTTGAAAATATTGTTAGATCTTGCTTTTCTTTGTTATGAAAAAGACGATGAGGTGTGTGTGTCAAGACGACGATGATGGGGTGGGAGTTGAAAATGATGAATTGGGGTGGGACAGGGTGCAGTGAAGATGATGACGCTCGCGGGGGGAGGGAGGCAGTGAAAACGATGAACGGAGGGGGAGGAGGGTTTGTTCTTTTTTTTTTCTTTTTTTATTTTAAAATTAAAAAATTATAATAATTAAAAACTATATTAATAAAATAATAAAAGTATAAATTTTTTAATTAAGAAAAGTAAAATAATATTATTTTTCAACTCACGCGCCCAAGGAAAGTGTAACATACTCTCCTTGCCAAATCAGCATTTTGTGTCTGATAGGTATCAATTTAAGCAGTTGAGGTGCCTGATAGGTACAAACCTTAGTTGAGGAGTCTAAGTGAATTTTTGAGACAAGTTTAAGGGCCTGTCGATGGGTTTGGCCTTCTCAAATATATTATCTTGTGAAACTATAAAATTTTATGCTTTCTAATACATATTATAACAAAATACTGTTTTTTTTTTTTTTTTATCATTTTCGTATTTTGAAACACACATATATCTTACAATAAACTATATTATATCCTTGTATATTATAGTAGTCATTTTTGTGTACATTGAATTTTCTTTTTCTCAAAATAACAAAAGTGTTTTTTATCACTATTTTTAGCAAATGGTAAAGCAAAAACTTTTTTTAAAATATTTTTCTAAACTGAGTTTAAGGACTATCTTCAGATAGACTCTGAAGGGGGCCTAACACCTTCCCTTCGAGTAACCAAAAACCTTACTCAGAATCTCATACATTTTGAAAGATCGAAATAGAGTTTTATATAAAAATATTTTTTTTTCTAATTTTCCTTAAAAATTTAGGTGGTACTCTAAAAAATAATTTTCAAAAATTCAAGAATCACGACGAGCCATCATATGTTGTGTGTTGTTTCAGTCGGTTTGAAATAAGGTGTGACAACATGAAGACTCTGTTGGGATGTAAACTTAACTTTTTATCATAGCAGGATTAGTTTAGAATTAGTATGCTTTTCATTACGTTATTTGTTTTATCTGCACTTATATCATGTTTTGTGTGAAAGGACATAATCCAAATCCAAACTTGTGTTCCTTATTTGTTTGAATAACACTACTTGTTACTGCTTTATTATTTGTACTTTCCATAAAATCTTTGATCGAACACAATTCACATAATGAACACGCGAGGGGTGTCCTCCACTCCTCCGAACCGCCTTGCATGTGTACCTCACTTTGATGAGTTCAAACGTTACACTAAATAGGATATTTGTTTAAATAATAAAGATGAATATAATAATTAAATTTAATATTTTTTGATTATGTAAAGATGGAGAATTTATTTATTAAATTTAACTTTTATTAAAAATATTTTAAAAAGTCGATCGACATTCATTTATCATCTGTAAATTGCAACAAAATAATACAATGATAGAGACATCAAAATAATACAATTAAATTTAATTTTTACACACAAAAATTTTCTCAAAGTCATCCGACACTCATCTACCACCTGTAAACAATAACAAAATAATACAATAATAGAGCTATCAAAATAATACAACTAAACCTAACCTTTACATAAAAAAATTCTTCAAAGCCGACCAACATTTATCTACCATCTGTAAACTGCAACAAAATAATACGATAAAAGTAATACCAAAACAATACAATTAAACTTAAATTTTACACACAAAAGTTTCTCAAATCCGATCGAGATTCATCTATGAACTGTAAACTATCACAAAATAACAAACTAATAGAGATATTACGATAATACAATTAAACCTAACCTTTACCTAAAAAAAATTTCAATGTCGACCCACATTCATCTAACATCTATAAATTAAAATAAATAATAAGATAATAAAGATATCAAAATAATACAATTAAATCTAATCTTTACACAAGAAATTCTTCAAAGCTAGCCGAGATTCATCTACGATTTGTAAATCATAAAAAACAAAAATAATATAATAGTGATCACAAAGCTTCGATTTTGATCCAACTAATTCTTGTCTGAGCGAAAATTTTGACCCTAAAGAATGATTTTGAATGAAAACAAAGAACTATATATACACACACATGTTGAATTCTGCTATGCTGACAAAAATAGAGAAGAAGTTGAGGGTTAGAAAATCAAACATCCACCAATCTAGACATGCAATCTAATCAAATTTGATGTGCATCAGTCATATTCTCCCAATAGGCAAACCGGTTTGTTCTCTAGTTTAACGTATATTCCAATATTTATAGAAGTATTTTCTTAATAGAGTCCTATTTTCGGAGTATTTTTTTAATTGAACAGTAGCAAAGAAAATATTAATTAATTCTACTATAATATATTTTAGGAAGTCTAGTAGGAAGGAAAATATTAATTAATTCTCCTACCATATATTTTAGGAGTCCCATATATTTTAGGAAGTCTAGTTAATATAACAAAAAATACTTAAATATTAAATTTTAAAAATAGCGAAAAAACAGTTCTTCCTAAAGAAGTCTTTTAATGAAGGGCAAAAAGTTCAAATTACTTTTCTAAAGCTCTTCACACTTTTAATATATTATAGATAAACTATATTATATCTTTGTATATTGTAGTAGTGCACTTTTGTATACATTAAATTTTCTTTTTCTCAAAATAACAAAAGTGTTTTTTATCATTATTTTTAGCAAATGATAAAGCAAAAACCTTTTTTCAAATATTTTTCTAAGCAGAGTCTAAGGATTATCTTCAGATAAACTCTGAAGGGGGCCTAACACCTTCCCCTCGAGTAACCAAAAATCTTACTCAGAATCTCATACATTTCGAAAGATCGAAACAAAGTTTTATATAAAAATGATTTCTTTCTAATTTTCCTTAAAAATTTAGGTGGTGACTCTAAAAAATAATTTTCAAAAATTCAAGAGTCACGACAAGCCATCATATGTTGTGTGTTTTTTCAATCGATTTAAAATAGGACATGACAACATGAAGACTCTGTTGGGATTTAAACTTCACTTTTTATCATAGCAGGATTAGTTTAGAATTAGTATGATTTTCATTGCGTTATTTGCTTTATCTGCACTTATATCCTATTTTGTGTGATAGGGCGCAAGCCAAATTCAAACTTGTGTTTCTTATTTGTTTGAATAACACTACTTGTTACTTCTTTAATAATTGTACTTTCCATCGAGTCTTTGATCGTACACAATTAACATAATGAACACGGGAGGGGTGTCCTCCACTTCTCCGAACCTTCTTTAGATTCCCTAGTTTTAGAGTCGGTGCAATTAGGTTAGTGCGCCTTCTCACAACTATTCATTCCTACTCTTAAACATCTAGGAAAAGCTCTGACTCTAGAAATAAGACATGTTGCATATGCCTTAGGCGGGATAGTCCAAGGCATCGTCACCACAATTAGGAATCCACCCTTTTATCAAAGGTTACAAACCTGACGACATACCTTTTATGAAAGATTGATGTGAATGATTCAAACTAAAACATATAACAAGTTTGAATTGAATGACTTATAATACCCTTTAACCTTTCCTTCAGATGAGTACTAATCAAAACCTACCAAATATCCAAATGATTGTCTCAGCCCCCCAAAGCCTACAAAACTGGTGGCGAAACATTCGAGCAATGCATGGATCCGAGGTTAAAAACACTTAGGTTCTTTGATGTCACTCATGGATATCCAGTCCAACGAGGTGCTCACGAAGATATTGGTTGAGTTTTGGGACCCAATCACCGTGACTTTTTAGTTTAAAAATTTTAAGATCACCCCAACTTTGGAAGACGGAAGTAGCCTCACGGACTTGCCTCTTGAAGAAAAAATATCATTGGCCCAATCGGCCATGACCGACAATGATTTCTAACATGCTTTGGGTTTAAGCATAGTCCATGCCTCAAGGAGCATTAAATATGACTAGGTTAACTTAAGCTATCTATTTCAGAGTTTTTGATGTCGAATGAGCTATGACAATCACCAAAATGTTTTCGCCTGTAACAGAGCAAGATAAGAGAATATTCGTCACATGACATTCATACTCACCTTCCTAGGGATTATGGTCTCCCCTAGAATAAGGTACCACATCAACATCAACTTGATGCCCTTGATCTTAACTATGTTTACCGATTCTGAGAGATTGATGTTAGTACCAATATTGTTGGCAAAATTATTCAGGGCTTTGTCCACTTGCTTTAGAGTGGATAACTTCTTTGGTGGATGTAACTTGTTGCTTCAAGTTTGGGTCGTGGAATATTTCTATCAAAGAACATTGATCAATGACAACTCAAATGACATCTGTAATTGGATACAAAGCCATGGACAGAGGTTGAGATTTTGGGATGCATAACTAGGATTGGAAGAATGGCAGGCTTATCTAATGTATCTCACAGGAGATTCTATCCAATGGAGGCTTCCTTGGATCATTGGAAGAGCATTGCTAAGGAGATACACTAGCTATTTTATCAAGATAATTGGGTTGGAAGGAATCCAACCGTATGTTCTACTTATATTTCTACGTCAATTGGCATAGAACAAAACATCCCTTTATGGTCACACATGGCTCCAGCATAAGTCACTTACAGAAGACAAGTATCTTAGGCCAAAATTATAAGACTATAGGAGATATGGATAAATGTACTTTCAGTAGAAATCAGCCAAACAAGATGGTGTACCTTGGGATATTATGCATGAAAAGTAGAAGGAGGCCCCATAATGCAACCAAGCCAGGAAAGGATCCCTAGGTTGGTAAACTATGACATGGTGTATCAAGTGGCAAGTGAAATACTACCTCACATATATCTCACCACCTTCATGTACCGACAGGTCGTTCCAAGATCAGTTGATGACATGATACCTCGAGAAGATGATAATGACATAAGGGAAGACATATAAAAGGAACTTGGTGATCAATTTGAGAACGAAGATGTTTAGGACTACCGAGATTGGTTGATAAGTGGGGGAGATTGCATAGAACACCACTTGGACTTTTGTTTGGGTCTAGACGATGATGATGAAGACGGCTACACATGGCCTTAGATTTCCTTTCCTTGTATTTTTTACATTTCCTAAAGAGTCGCATGGCTAATCTAATTGTTTGCCTCTGCGGCCACCTATGTACTTTCCTTTTTAGGCTTCCATTACTCTATATTATTGTAACCTTTAGAAGCCCCTTTTTGCTTAATGAAAGTCATGTTTATACCTAAATCCAAGTATGTTTAAATGGATCATTTATCATTAAATTAATTGCAACATAGGTGTACCTCTGGCAAAAAAGGTTTCTGTATTAGGACACACTTTAGATGTCGCCAACTTAGCGTATATATGTGTTACATATTTGTTACATTTTTTTATATCTCCCAAACTAACATGATTTTCTTTTTTCTTTCTTTTCTTTTTATTTTATTTATTATTAATCCCCAAATAATAAAGTTGATTTGTGTTGACTCGCAAACTGGTTGAATCACAATACAACCTCCGATCTAATGGAAAATGACTAACAAGAAAAAATCCAACAAGGCTACAATGATACCAGTAGACGACGCTGAAAGTTCTCAAATGCTGTCAGACGCCCAAAATGATGAACAAATGGATAACATGGCACAAGAAATCAAAATCTTTAAAAAAGAAGTACGTCAAATGCGGGACTTGACTAAGCTTACAATTACTACCTTTCTCACTCAATTCCAACCTCCAAATGTTGAATTTGCTCATGTCACTCCCGCTAACTTAACAAATCCACCTTCATATGCTCAAGCCCCACTTGCTCCTCTGCCCACTGCTAAGGCTGCGCCTGATCTTTCATTGTCTACTTAGAACTTTACTATTTTGGTCCCCCCTAACAATGCAACTTATACCTAAGACACATGACACTTTTGAGATACATGTGCCACCAGTATATGCTATTGAAGCTCCCAATTTTGTAATATCTGCGGTTGTCAAAATTCCATATAAATTCAATTGGTATAAGGGATTAGAGAAGGATGTCCATTTAAATAGAAAAAGGCTGATAGTAGCTCAGCTCAAAAGTCTACAAAGGACATTTAAAACATGTAAGTCAACAGAGGAACTGAGATCTTGGATTACGATGAATTGATCAACCATCTAGATATTGACATGCTAGTAGTGTACAAACGATAAAAGTTTGATGTATTTGATGGAAAGGGTGACCCGCATGCACATCAAGGTCCTATTGTGATAAGCTGGTCGACATAGGAAGGAATGAGAAGTTGAGGATAAAGTTGTTCATTTGGAGTTTGTCAGGGGAAACTCTTACTTGGTACACTCAGCAAGGCCCTCGTAAGTGGCATGATTGGCAGGACATGGTTGAAGATTTCATGAGTCGCCTCAGTTTTAACACCAAAATCACTCCAGACCGGTTCTCATTTACTAATATACAGAAGAAGCCATCAGGGTCATTTTAACAATATGCATGGCTATGGAGGACTGAGGTTGCTAGGATCCAACCTTCACTAGACAATAATGAGCTCTCCAAGTACTTTATTTGAGCTCAAGCAGGTATTTATTTTGACAAGATGATGTCAATGATGGGTGTTTTATCCCTTTCAAAATTCATTTGGCGAGAAAATGGTTTGACTTTTTACAACTTTTCAAAAGATTCAAGAAAATTTCAAAATAATTTTAAGAAATTCATAGAGTCGCCACTTGATTTTTATAGAAAAATCAAGAAAAAAAAACTTAAAAGAGTTTCAAAGGTTCAAAAACGAAAATAAACCTTTAAAACTAGAGAAACTGGGTAAGAGTTCAATTAACGTCCTAAGAAGGTTTTTAAGGCACTTAGGAGCGTCCGTTTAAAACGGTTTACTAAAAAAACTAACTTGAATAATTAAAGTGGCTAATTTTTGCAAAAACTTGATTTTATAGAAAATATTAACATTATTTATTTAAACATTTATAAAAGACATTTATTTATTCTAAGGAGAAACATTCTACTTGAATTAAGCTAACTTGTAGTTTTTTGAACTTAAAAAGGAAAATGGATTTTGCTTTTGTAGGAGAAGAAGATTGTAAAAATATTTTTTATTATTAATTATTATAGAAAAGTCGATTATGTAGAGATAAAATATTAAGAGAGTATTTAATTAAAAGTGCTTTGCTAATGTTTGAAAAGTTAATTTTCAAACTAATTAATTTCTTAAGCTTGGAGAAAATTACTTTAGTCTAAAACAAACCATTAATTATATGAACAAGACAAACAAAATACTTAATTTTAAAAGACTTATTTTAAGAAAAAAATTGAAGGAACCAATTTAATCTGTTTTAGACGATATAAATTAGGTGAAGGAATTATGAATTAAGTAAAGAAAACTAAGATAAAATAAATGGCAACATCTTAGAAAATTTACCTTGATTAATTAATTTACAAATGTTAGTTAGCACAAATAAACAGTACAAGCTAGAAAAATAATACAAGAATTGAAATTGGACCCTTAATTGGTTCATCAACAAAGCAGCCCATGTTTTGGGGTTGGAATTATGGACTTCAGTCTTCAGTCCATTTTCCTGCATTTGTATGCCAGCTCTCTATCACAGGTTTGCCCCGTTACGTTTTAGTGTATGTGCGGTGTATATCAGCATATAAAACCCGGTATACTCTGCGTATCAGCATGTTTCTTCTACTTTTAATATGCACAAATATCAGCAGCCTTCCAGCATATATTAGCTGTATACAGGTGTATACTAGCCTATATACTTGTGTTGTCCTGTGTATATCAGTCCAATTTTGGACTTTAATGAGGCTCGACTCGACGGCGTTCGAATGTAAGGTTATGGGAAGTCTCGTGGACTCATATCGAGGTCCCATGCAACAAAAAAAGAAGGAAACTTAGTACGTGACATTTTGTCGGGCATAACAATATCAAAGGAACTACAAGAAACTAAAATTGTTAGAACGCAAGATCAGGAAAACCAACATACAATTTTGAAATAGAATTCCAATCCTGTTAAACAAGCACACTATAAGACAAGCATAATATATCAAAGGAAATTGACGTACTGATAACTACTCATACCTTCCATCAAATTCGAACCAAATAGATAAAAAAATTATCGATGCTGTAATTAAAACGACCTTTCTACATGGGAATAATTAATGGGAAAATTTCAGAAATAACAACTATAAAGCCTTAATTGTAACTTTTATAGCAACGATTTCATAATTACGAAAAATAATAAATTGTATTTTGTATTTAAGTAAACTGTTGCTATACAAATACATATACAATAAGATTTACTGCCTTTATTTTACTCAAATTAGTTGAGTTAAATAAGGAATAATTATCACATCTAATTAAATTTTCATAAATTACTCTTAAAATATCATTCTCTTATATCTCTAACTATTTTTTCTTGTTAGTTTTTTCATTTTTTTAATCTTTTTTTCTTTTTCTTTTTTTTCTTTTTCATTTTTTTTTCTTTCCACTTTATTTTCTCTCTTCTACTTCTCCTATTTTTACTTTTTCGTTTTTCAATATTTTTTTCTTTTTTCTTTTTCTTTTTTTTTCTTTCTCATACTTTTTTTTTTCATTTTCTTCTTTTTTTTTTTTTTTTTTTTAGAAAAAAAAAATTCGCTTTTATTTTTACACTTCTATTTCTAGTTTTTCTTTCTTTCTTTTTTTTTTTTCCTTTTTCACTTCTTCTTTTCAAATTTTTATTTTTCATTTTTATTTTTTATATTTTTTTTGTTTTTTCTTTTTCTCACTCTTTTATCTCTATCTTTTATTTTTAAACGAGAAAAACCTATATCATATATACATATTTAAAAAATACACAAAATAAATAGACATATAAATCTTCATATGTATTACGGTAAAAAACATACATATATATCTGCATATGTATTTACAAAAATATATATCTGACTCACATGTATATATAAACATATAAGACACAAAATCTCTATAACAAAAATGACGATTATATACATATACATATAGATAATAAAAAATACACGATACATATCTTAAATAGTAAAAGAAAATAAATAAGTACATATGTTATTCTCTAAAATGACATAGTATGTACAATTCAAAGACAAATTCAATACCGTATAAAATACATATAGCTCTGCACATGTATTTACAGAATACATACGTGATCCATATGTATATTCTTATTTTATATAAGTTATCTTTGTATTTCGCAAATATATATGAAGATATATAGTATAGTTATGTTTGTTATTGTTTAATATGAATATGATATGTATTTTGTAAATACGTATCAGAGTCATATTTGTATTTTTTGTATAGTAATATACATATGGATCAGACATGTATTCTGTAAATATATATACAAAGTTATATGCATTTTTTTTGTAATGTAATATATATTATGTAAAAGAAAACATATGCATACTATGTATTTTGTATTATATTTTTGTGAAAAGTACATGTAATATAAATTTATGTCATTATTTTATTCTATAGGTGTTGCGTGAGTATATATTCATGGAAAGAGTACTTTCAAGGTTTGCACCACATATAGAATGTCACACAATCAGTGATATTGAAGAACGTATTAAGACGATGTTATCAAAGGAGCAGTACATAATTTTTTGTCATAAGAATATTTATGGTGTCTACATAAACAAGAAGAAATGTGTAGTTCAAGCGCAATTAGACAGATGTATTATATCACAAATGTATTATAAATTTTTGGGGGATATGTTCATGTATTTGTATTTTGTATATATAAATGCATATCTATATATATTTTTGTATGGTGTTGAATTTGTCTTTGAACTGTTCTATGTCATTCTAGATAATAACATATGTAGTTATTTGTATTTTTTACTATTTAAGATATGTATCATGTATTTTCAGATTACCTATATGTATATGTATATAGTTGCTCTTTGTGTTATAGAGATTTTTTGTCCTATACGTTTATATATACATATTAGTGAGATATATATTTCTGTAAATGCATATGCAGATACATATGTATGATTTGTACTGCAAATACACATCCAGATCTGTATGACTACGTATTTTGTATGTTTTTTGAATATGTATATGTGATATGCATATTTGTCTTTTCAAAATAAAAGTTAGAAATAGAAGAGTAAAAAAATGAAAAAAAAATAAAAATATAAAAAGAAAAAAATGAAAAAAAGAGAAGTGAAAAAAAAGAAGGAAGAAAGAGAAATAGGAGTGTAAAAATAAAACAAAAAAAGAAATAAAATAAAATAGAAAAAAGAAGAAGAAGGCGAAAATAGGAAAAGAAAAAAAAGATATAAGAAAGGAAAAAAAAAGAAAACGAAAAAAAAGAGAAATAGTAGAGAGAAAATAAAGTGGAAATAAAAAAATGAAAAAGAAATCAAAATAAAAAAATAAAATAATAAAAAAATAAGATTGAAAAAAAAAGATAGAGACATAAGAGAGTGAAAGACAGTAATGATGTTTTATTTTGAAATTTTAAAGATCATGAAAATAATTATCTTCAAATATGAAAAAGAAAAAAAATAAAAATAAAAAAATAAAAAAAGGAAAAAGGAAAAACAGAAGAGAAATAGAAGAGAGAAAATAAAATGGAAGTAAAAAAATGAAAATAAAATAAAATGATAAAAAAAATAAGATGAAAAAAAAGGGGTAAAAGATATGACTATATTTGGGGAGGTGAAATAGTGGATTGAAAATAGAAAAATATAAAGTGATGGAAGTAAAATATGCACTTTTCTAGTTAATGAGTAAAATAATGTTACTCTTTCTATAAACTGTAATTTTTACAAAAGTATTGCTATTTTTTGTAATTATAGTTTTAAGTATATTATTTTTGTAATTTTTTCATAATTAATGTTTGTAATTAAGTAAAGTAAGTACTACTTTGATATTAAAAGTTTGTCAATATGTCCCTACTGTACATTTACGTGGAGATGACCCAAAATTAATGTTACATTAATCACAAGTTTAAATCTATACCCCACTCCACTTGACAAAGAAAGTTACCTTATAATAATTATTACAAGTTTATGACATATTGCCAACCAAAGAAAAAGGTCAAAAAGATTTTCAAGTTCAGTTATGAAATTTCTCAGTTTTAAAACTTAATACATTCAGCTTTAAGTATTAAAAGGATCATTAGAAATTTGCGAAGGGATTGATGTAATGATAGCATATTTGGATCACGCAAAATATCTAAAGTTTCAATTGGAAAAATTTCTCAAAGTTATATTGGACATTTATAATCACAAATAGGTATAATCAAATGTCATCTATATATACAAGGGTAAAACAGAAACCCTACACAAACTTGACTACTTATGAAAATTGATATTCGCCAAGGAAGAAGAAGAATAACTAAGATGCGTTTACCTTTTCCCGAGCAACGAACAGGGATTATGAGACTTTACGACGAAACTTCCGACACCTGGTTTTAATCCGCAGGAACTCAAAGTAATCTCATCAGAAGTTGATTTTTTCGAGTTGTCTTTCCAAATTTTTGGTTACGTAAGGTTAGAAGAACGCGAGAAAAATATTTTCTCTCTCTCCAAGCTATAGCCGCCCCTCTCCTTGTTCTAAAACTAATACAGAATAATGAATAATGATAAAAACTCAGCATCAAGTCTTTTTAATAATCTTTTCTCTCATAATTGCCTTCTAAGTCCCTGAACTAATTATAAATGATAAATTAGTCTTGGACATAGTTTTAGGCGTCACATTTGGTCCAACAAGCTACTTTTTTCTTGTATGATTTGTCATCCGCAATCCGTAGTCCCATTATGTCTCCATTTACCTCATTAATACCTGAAATCATGCTAATCACATCGGTTAGCTCAATCACATAGAAGTAGAGTAAAAACATAAGAAGCTAGGCACTTTGTTCTCCAAACTTAGCTAAAATATGGGTAAGTTATGGTGCTTTGGCATATAAATACACCCAAGATCATCGAGCTAGCATGGCACCTACGCATTCCATTGAGGTAGGAAAGGTAGTTCCAAAATAAAATGGAAAGATAACTTCTCTAAGGGATTGACCGAAACCGACATAGGCCGCCTACGTATCCCTTTTGGGAACTCAGGTCAAACGTAGTTCCTACAAACAAAAAGGATATTTGAACTTTTGATAACATAACCGAAGCCAATATAGGCCGCCTACGTATTCCACAAGGGAAATCAGGTCGAACGTAGTTCATTACAACTAAAACAGTGCAATTATAAGGAAATCAAACTACAAAGTGCGATTACAAGAAAATAAAGCAACAAAGTGCATTTATAAGGAAATAAAACAAGAAAGTACGATTACAAAAAAAGAAAACAACAACTTCTAAATGTAGGATAGAAGGACACCAAAATGCGCCTTTTGAGAAAAATTCATGCTTCTTCTGATGGATGACTCCGATGACTATTTCTTGTGATTGGGCAATGGATTGTCATTAACATTAGTCGGAGATTCTTCAAGCATTATCACCTTGTTGTCAATCAGATCTTAAATTTTGTGCTTGAGAGTGATACATTTCTCTGTATCATATCCAGCAACTCCAAAGTAGTAAGCACATCACTTATTTGGATCATACCAATTAGCAGAAGGTTCACAAGCTTTACTTTCATTGGATGAATTAGTTTTGCGTCTTTCAACCTTTCAAAAAGCTGAGTAAGAGATTCCCCCAACAGTGTGAAAATTCAGGGAGGCTTCCTTTCATGATTGGCATAAGGAGCATTATTTTGATAGTTTTGTGGTGGAGGTTGAGCATGATATGACGCTTGTGCATTGAAGAAAGGATAGTGAGCATGTCGAGAATTAGGTTGATATTGAGGAGGTTGCATGTAGTTGGAAGAGTTTTCTTGAGTTATCACTCCTATTACTTATTTTTCTTTTTTCTTCCCAATTTTAAAAGAGCCAGTCTGGAAGCCTTTATGAGTTGATTGCAACTCTGTTAAATTCATTATCCGTCCTGTCTTGAGGCCATCCTTAATCATTTCTCCAGTCTTGACAATTTCAATAAATATTTTTTCAGCCATTGTTACCATGCAATCAAAATATTTTGGATTTAGTGCATGGATGAAGTAACTAATCATCTCAGTTTCTTCCATAGGGGGATGCACCCTGGCCACTTCTTCTCTCTAGCGTATGGCATATTCATGAAAATTCTCATTTGATCTCTTTCTTAGCTTTGTGATAGAGATCCTTTCAGAAATGATATCGACATGAAACTTACAGTGATCTACAAAAATATTTGCCAGGTCATCCCAAGTTCACAACTTAGTCACATTTTGCTTGACATACCATTCTAGAGCCTTTCTACTTAAACTTTGACTAAATAGCTTGACCCATATTCCTTCATTATTGCCCACACCAATCATCTTTTCACAATAAGTTTTCAAGTGAAAGAAAGGATTTTCAAACCAATCAAACTTTTCAAACTTTGGGATCTTATAACCAGGAGGCAACCCAATCTCAAGAAATGCCCACATCTGTTCATACTTCACACTTTGGTTATTCCCAAGCCGCCGAAGTCTTTTCATTGCATATTCTAAGACCTTGAGCTTTCTGTTTACCATTTCATCAGTGCACACTCTTGGATCATTCTCCGTTTTAACATAATGATTAGCATCTAAGCGGTATAACCCTGGAGTTTGTGTTATTGGCGGAGCGATAGAATAGGTGTATACCGGTGAAACTTGATATGACAAGGATATGTTTTGAACCTTTGGAGCATCAAATGTGTACACAAAAGGGGCATTCTAAGACGTATGAGCAAAATGACCTTCCTGATCAACTCATTCTGACTTTGGAAGCATAGATTCCTTTTGTCGAGCATCAGGAGGCAAAGTCATATTTGGAGGAGTCTGAGAAGGTGTTCTTCTTTGCTTCACCATGAGCCTTAGATCGATAATTTATTGCTCCAAACCGTTAACAAGCTCTAGGGTTATTGGTGAAAACTGACTCAGATGAAGTATTTGTGTTAATCAAACTAGGATCCATAGTTGAACGAGTTCTTCTGTTAGCCGAAGCAAGAACTGATGAATCTATAGTTGCCTTCTTGACCTTAGACCGTGTAAAATAATTATGTTCTACCAGTGATTACTTTTGCCTTTATGAAGCAAGCAAGTTTGACTACCAACACAAATCAGCCTCTCTATAAAAGGAAAGAAAAACACCCAAAAGGTAATAAGTTAGTTCATGATCGTAATGATTGGCCAAAGAAATATACGAAATGAATGACATATATTTGGTCTGAAACAAACTAAGTCCAAAATTTGGAGGATAAAACACTTGAGAAGGTGACCGAATGGTTAGAACTTTGTTAATTTGACGTATCTTGAATTTGATGGAAAAAATAGAACTTCGAACATGATGAACTAAATGATTTAAAAAAATCAGATATTAATGGATAAACATCCTAAAAAGGCTTATTTGAAAAAACCTTGAAGACAACATAATATTTCATTAACAAAATGTCTGGATAGCTCTCACTACAATCAAATACTCAAAAAATGACTTGTGAGGGCAACATGATCAATATGACTTGGATAATAACCTAATGAATTTTTGAACAAAATTGGGTAAATTGGAAGGAATTTTATCAAAGAACTTATAAGGGTATTTTGGAAGGTTTAAAATTTAAGCCTTATATGCCTATTAAAGCCCTAGGACTTCTAAATAGGAATAATGGACTAGTCTTATTTCAAGCCAAACGTATGTTCTTTAAACACACAAATAAGAAAACATAGACAAAGCAAAACAATAAAACACTTTAGCACATAAACAATTATTATACATAAGATAATTATATCACTCAACAAATAGAAAAGTAAATATCTTGTCCTACTTGAGTGACCCTTTTGAGTCAAGGGCAAGCCTAAACGTCAAAATTGGACCATCAGACGATTCCTATTTTAACAGAAGTCTTGGTAGTGTGGAATTGTAGACAATTTCAAAATTATTTTTGCATGATCAATTGAGGCTTGAATCATGCTGAAGCTTATTTTACTACTCGTTTCTTACCTAAATCCGAGTGCTTGTCTATTAATAAAATTATTATTTTTCAAACAAAAAATTATTATTTTCTGATTTTCCTTAATATCTGTTCACTTTTTATTTTCAGCGCTAATATTAGTAAAAGTCCCCATTCAACAATTATGACATGTAACAAATTCATTAAGAAAAATATGAGCGATGGTAAAGATTATGAGGAGTATGATGAAAGTATGATGCCAGAAAACCTACCGCATGATATCAAGCAACTTGATAGTCAGAATATGGATGAAATTGAAGTTATCAATCTAGATGATGAGGAAATAGTAAGGAAATGCGAGTTAATATATAATTTTAAGCACTGATATCGTCACACATCGACTGCAAATTAACCCCGTATATCCGCCTCTGAATCAAAAGACAAGGAAATTCAAATCCAATTTGAGTTTGAGAATCAAGGAGGAGGTGACCAAATTGATAGAAGCTAATGCCATGAGGGTCACAAATTACCCCAGATGGTTGGCCAGCCTCATGCTAGTGCTGAAGAAGGACGGAAAGATAAGAATATGTGTGAATTATCGGTATCTCAACAAGGCTAGTCCAAAGGATGATTTTCCTCTCTCAAACATTCATATTCTCATTGTTAATTGCACAAAACATGAGTTGCAGTCATTTGTTGATTTTTTTGTAGAATATCACCAAATATTGGTGGGTGAGAATAATGGAGAGAATACAACCTTTATCATATCGTGAGGAGTGTATTGATATAGGATAATCCATTTGGACTCAAAAATGTCGGCAAAACTTACATGAGGGCCATGACTACCATTTTTCATGATATGATTAACAAAGAGATTAAGGTGTATGCGGAAGATATCATTATCAAGTATAAAAAGAGTTTGGACCACCTGGATGATTTAAAAAAGTTCTTTGAAAGGTTGCTAAGGTACAACCCAAAGTTGAATCCGGCCAAAAGATGCCTTTGGAATTCCCATAGGAAAATTATTGGGATTTGTTTTTAGTAGGAGGGATATAGAGTTAGATCTATCCAAGATAAAGGCGATCAAGGACTTACGACCCCCTAAGACCAAAAGGGACATAATGAGTTTCTTGGGAAGGCTCAATTACATCCGTTGGTTTATAGCTCAATCTACGATAACTTGTGAACTCATATTAAAGTTACTAAAGAAAGATACTGATGTGCTATAGAAATATAACACTTTCCATGCTTAAAGTGAGGAAAAGATTCAAGTTTATGAGGCTATTTTGTTAGATATAATGCCTTTTAGGTGTGTTTTGCAGGAAATCATGCTTTGCATTATAAGTTTGTGAAAAGGTGAAAAAAGGAGTTGGCTATTTTTGGAGCGATTATGGATATTCAGAATGTTTTCAGCTTGTTCCTGATCAAAGCATGTTTAGGAATCAAAGGAGAGCTAAAAAGATGACTCTCGGCACCTACTAAGTTAACATGTCATCACAAGTAGGATCTACAGACTATATGTAGGCAAAGCAAGTACTAGAAGTCCAAAATCTTGAGAGCTAAACTTGCAAGATTTTTGCCCCCGGTACCTGCGGTTTTTACCTACGCCTAGTGTCAGGACCACAGATACTACCTACACCCTATGATAGACTGAAGGTACAGACCATATGTGGCCACCGACCTAATTTTCTCTTCTTTTATTTGGTATTTGGTTTTAGGATTTCCTCTTGTACTATAAATACCCTTTATGTACATTTTAGTCAGAGTTACGCACTTATGATATTCACAAATATATTTTGATTCCAAGATCCGATTTTGATCTTGGGATTTTTTTGTATTGACTTTGGTTCATTAATTCAGTTATGGCTATTGGTTTTATTCCTTCTTATCATTGTGATTACATCTACGCTCTCGAATATGAATGTTATTAATTTATTCACAAGCATGAGCGTCTAGAACCCATTGCTAGGGTTGTGGAAACCCTAACAGATTGACAAAGTAGGGGAAGTATTTTTATTTTTCTGAATCGATACCCATGCATTTATTGCTTTGTCTTCTTTATGAATGTTTTCTTAATGGTTGCACACATTAAGATCCCTCCTAGATATTACTGCTTACTCTAAAAGAAGAGCAATGACTAGGAAAAGATAAAGACAATAGTAATTTGGAGTTTAACTATCGTTCCACGCTTTTAGGTTTTATCTTAGTAAGATAGTTAGGTTTCATTTAATAACTAGACACTCAAAAGGTAATAGTTAAGTGGGATCAAGATAAGGGTAAGTAAGGTGACATCTTGACACTCAAAAAGGCCACATCTTGACACTTAAAAGGTAAAGGGTGAAATCCTTTTGCTCGTCCAAAAGATTGTAGAAGGTACATAACTTATCGATTCTGCATGCAAAGTATCAAGTTGGTTCAACAAAGCACGATAAGCCTACGGAGTTGAGAAGACAGGGGGAACACAATCCTAGTGTTTACTAACACTGATTACAATCAGAGTTAACATAGTTACTTACTCGAGATTACTACACAAACCCCCATTTACTTTTCTTGTTCTACCTGCGAACTACAACTGCTGAGATCTTCAAGGCTACGTGTTCCCTTGGGATTCAAAACCAACCTCTTTTGGGTTACTATATTTTGACAACGAGCATTTCATCATCTAATAGGAGGTGGCATTTGGACGTTATCAAAATTTTAGCTCCGTTACCAGGGAACACGGTGTTGATTTGAAGTTGTTGTAGTTTTGGGGGTTTTATTTTTTTTGTTCCTAGTAGGGCATATGATCATGTATCCCTAGTATAACAAGTAGAGACAATGACTTACTCCCATTGAATCTGAATCCAGAGAGGATCCTACAATCATATGGTAGGATGTATGAGCATAAAAGAAATGGACATCCTGAAGGGGTTCGTGATATTGTACCTCCTCCTCTCCCCAAAGTGGTACATGATATTATTGATCGATAGATCGATGAGCTATTAGCTCAAGCTAAATCCGAGAAGAGGGCAATGAAAGAAGCTCATCTAGGCAGGCATAGCTAGCTAAGCAGAGACAAGCAGCAGATCGCCGAGCAGTAGTTGATAGAAATTTGAACAGAGCTAGAGGTGCCCATAGTTAAGTAATCCCAGCATATCAGTATGTGAATCTACATATAGATGATGAAGAAGACTTGGGATATATGAGCCGGTAGAGACTGGAGCCATAGTTCCTCCTGTTTTTTCCCTGGGCATCAAGTTTCATATTACGAGCGCAATGATCCAACTCTTAAATTTTAAGGGTGTGTTTGCAGGTCTACCTACAGATGATAAAAATTTACACCTTGCTAATTTCCTCGAGATTTGTAGTTGGTATAAAAATCTAGGGGTAAATCAGAAAGCACTTCGACTGAGGATTTTCCCCTTCTCACTTACAGAAGAAGCATCTTTATGGTTAGGGGATCTTCCAAGAGGATCTATCACTACATGGAATAAGTTGCACAAGCAATTCTTGAATAGGTTCTTTCCTCTATCTAGGATGTTGCAGCTCAAGGATAAGATTTATAACTTTGGACAACTGCAGTCAAAGTCTATGTATGAGGCTTGGTTCAGGTTTAAGAAAAAGCTGAGTATGGTGCCCAATCATCGATTGTCATGTACGAACTTATTAGAGATATTCTAAAGAGCCCTGACCATCAGCTCCAAAGCCATGGCAGAAACCATATCTGGAGGAAATTTTATGAGACTACACTGGGATGCAACTTCAAAGATGTTAGATCAGATCTCTCTCACTAACTGATGGTGGCAAACTCAGAAGGCTGAGAGGGGATCTGGCACTTATGCTATTGGTGCCTCCTGCGACCAGAAAGTAGCTGATGACTCAGTAGCGCAAGAGATTGTATTTCTATGGACTAATCTTGGGTACTAGTGAAGCAGCTTACAACGGTGACTTTCAAAAAAGTAAATGCAGTAGCAGCATAGGAGTAAGCTTCCAAAGCATACGATTCAAAATTGGAGGAGGAAGCAAATTATTTGGATCTTCAGTTGGCGAGTTTTCAAGCCCAAGGGCAAAGGAACCTAGGTCAGAACTATTATGGCAGCTACAGAGACCATAGAAAAGAGTGAGATGGTGACTGAAGAAAGAAGGATGACTATAAAAAGAAGGGAGATAGATATATTCCACCTGGCAGAAGAGATATAAAATCCAGAATGGAAGAGATTCAGGCTAAGCTGGTGAAGGGTTAGGAAAATCAAGAGATCAGCCTTAAGGGGATTAAGGATTATATTTTAGGATTGCCCTAGAAGATCGAGTCATATGCCAATACTATCAAGCAGTTGGAGCACCAGTTCAGACAAATGTCAGTAATTCTAAACTAGAGGCAGCCAGGTACCTTTCCGAGCAGCATAATACCAAATCCTAAGAATGATTTATAGTAGTGATCTATGAATTCTGAGTATTAAAGATACCCACATCATGCCGCGATATTAAATCAAGCATCGTATGGTTGGAAAACCATCGATTTGTTGGTGAAGTTTGAGTAACCAATACAGTCACGTCGTGCTATAATGTTAAGTTAAGCATTGAGTGAGAGGCAACCCACTATTTTAGTATTTACATTTTTGTTGTTTTTGAATACGATAAAAATTACTATATTCATCGATTCCAATTAAGGGGACTGTCTGATCAACCCATCATAGACACAATTCCCACACGGTAAGTTGAGTAATAAGTTGAAAAGTTGAAATTTTGAGAATGAAAAATGATAAGTTATAGACTTTGGAATCTAATTTTACTTTTGAGATCTAAAATATAGGTTACGAGACCATAAGTATCTGGAAAAAATATCAAAATACCATGTCCGGTTAGCAGAAAAGTGGGCTAAAATTTTTGGCCTAGCACCTACTGGCCGCAGGTGGTACCGGCACCCAAGGCCAGACCGTGGGTGGTGGCCGTAGGTACAAGCTGTGGCTAGGTCAATTTTTGGGCCCACTTCTTAATTAAAATTTAGGGACCACCTACATTTAAATATGACCTAAAATAGCCGTCCGCCTATATAAAAACATTCTTACCCTCATTCTAACTCATTCAAATCCTCAAAATTTCACTTTTCTTTTTGAATTCAAAATTCCCTGTTAAAACATAAAATAATCCCAAACTTAAGTAAAGGCTAGATTGACACTTATTTGAGATACCAACTTGTCCCAACATGCTAAAAACAAGTTTCAACTTTGGTTTTGCTTGAGTTCTTCATTATTCATTTCTGGTTCTTCATAAAAGAGGTAACTTTCTCGGCTCCTAGTGGTTATATGTTGGTCTATCTATTATTTAAACAAGTTTATATGTGTATTTCATTACAAAATATATAGAATCTATCATGATTGAATGTTGGAGCCATGAAGTAGCCTAAAAACACAATGTAAGGCCTTGTTTTGAAGAAAAATCTAAAGTTAGGCCCCAACAAGCAAGTGAACTTAAATGAATATGAGTAATAACGCTAGTTGAACATGTTTGTATGCGTTGAAATTAATGATTCTTGATTGGTTTGTGCACATTTTACTTGTTGGGATTTTAAATTGGTTCTAGGGGTATGAAAGTTAAGAAAAAATTTGAACATTTTGAATTATGAGTTTTTCTTTAACTTTTGATTCCCCTCACTTTTATTGGTAGAAACTGGTTTTTTAGGTACATATGGAACCTAATGTGATAAAGAAGATAAAGGCCTATACTTCAAGGAGACGGGCAAAGTCTCTCGATCCTAGCTATCGATGGAGGAGTACCCAAGGTAGCAACATAGAGATGCTGCAGTTGAGGTGACACATAAAGTCATGAGAGGACTGACTCGCCAGGCTGCTCAATCAGCTATATCCCAATCGGGGATGAAGTCTACATGGATATCATCTCCACATACTTTTACACCCGATGATGATGATTATAAGGATGAGGAGACAAAGTCTGAGACTACTCCACAAGTTATTGCTCAGGCCCCTAGTCTGAGGAGGGATCACATGATTCATCTGATAAGGTTGAGTAGGAGCAGTCATCTGCGGTGCCCTAGTCTGAGGAGGGTACTACTACTTATGTATAACAGACAGAGTTACCTCGGTATAATAAAGATACCGAGTAGCCTTTCCACGATGCTTCAGTATAGTAGAGCCCTGTACCTGGACATATCCCAGAGGCACCTCTCGAGGAAGGATCTCCGATGGTGTATGGAAGGGATGCAGAACATATTTTAGCGTAACAGTTGTGTGAAGGATCTAGGTAGGCATACAAGGTGTATTTATGAGGAATACTTGATTGACTTATCAGGGCTAGATCAAGTATCATAGCTACGAGCAATATTTGATATATATCAGCTAAAGTGGATGATAAAGCCATTCAATTCCTATAACTCAACTATGGTATGGGAATTTTATGCATCCTACAGAGCTACCGTTCTCCTTCCTATGTGCCATTATCCAGGCCTGATTAAATTTACTAGGTAGCCACAACTTTCTCATAGATTTTTTAAAGGGGTCAAATTTGATATTACCGAGGAGACTATCCACTGAGTTATCTTCAACCCAGATTACATCAATCCTGCATTTATAATTAAGTACAACTACAGATTAAGGATCGCACGTGATCGATATATCTGCAGGAAGCTGAGCACCAACATAAAAGGATTGAGACAGGTACGTAGATATCCAGTTATATTTCACCTCGAGATGGCTAGGTGGATAGCTAATTATATTTCACTATTGGGTGATACGACTCCATGGGTCAAGGGGCAAGCTATGATTAAGAAGGGCCTCTTGACATTGGAGGACAAGTTTTGGTGGTTTCTTATTAGATACCAATTTATACCTAATTCTTCAGATAATATATTAACGTGAGAGGGAGTAAAATTGGTTTTCTGTCTGATGGCCAGATACGATGTTGATTTTGCTGCTATTATTCTCCATGACTTACATGATAGATCATTTGGGGAGTAGACTAATCTATCCTTCCCTTGCATGATTTAGAGGCTGTACGATGAGGCCGATGTGCTTGAGATACCAGGTGTAGACAAGAGGTTAGCTGCGATGACAACTGTACAAATGAGGACTAGGAGGGTTCTGGGATGTCCAGGCACTTCTAGGAGATCGAGAAAGTAAGAAGCAATACCACAGTCCTAGTCTGAGGGCCCGATAGTTTTCGCAGAGCCTAGTGAGGCACATCAAGATGATGCAGGTGTTAGTATTGACATAGATATATGGAAGAAAAGAGAGGCTCCTGATTTGAGTACACAAGGAGAGGGGACATAAGCTACTTCTTCTTCAGCCCCGGCATCGAATTCATAGCTGGTGTGTGTATCTATAGATTCTACTCTCTCATACATTACATCTCCTAGTATGATTATTATATCCAGTGAGTTTTTATAGAGCTTATTGGATAGCTAGAGGGCCATAAATGCTAGAGTGAGGGTTGTCTAGACTGAGATGACTACCCTCTATGATCAGATGAGATTAGGGGTTAGGACTAGATTTGATCAGGAACAAGTTTAATGGGAGGCCGCACTGAGTACTGTTCTGTTAGAGCTATGTGCCGACTTTTAGACATGGCTCGATGAGTTTGAGAGACTGCTCATACCTTGATATACAGATACAACTACTCCAGATCTAGCCCAAATAAGAGAGGAGTTTGATGTGTTACGAGCAAAGGTATGCTCTCTCATGGAGAGCTGTGTTACTGCCACTCCCTCAGTTATACCCTAGGTGGTCCAGATATCATCTACACATGCATCAAGATAGTTTAATTTTCTTATAGAGGGTGATGAGGAGGTCCCAGTAGTTAGAGCTAAGATGGATCTCATAGACGACTTATAGGGACATAATTTACTATATTACCAAGCTATTAAAATGGCCAGACATGATTTGATGGAGTTTGAATTCATCGATAGGTAGAGGCATACATCTATAGAAGGGGGTGCATCATCCTGCAGTGCACTGCCACCACCACTGCCTTCACTAGTTGATATGCCCATATCTGGAGATGCTCCTGATTTGGGCACCTAGTGTGTCCCGGGTATATTCTTACTTCCCTTTGTTTTAAATTGTTTTAGCGTATTAAGGATAGTGTGTACTTTTTTTATTAGGGGTGGATATACCATGCCGCTATGGTTTTTTGTTTTCATGTTTTTTTCCCGCCGGCTGCAATATAGTTGTAGAACTAGCATGTCTAGGATAATTTTATGTCATATTATGTTTTTCTTTGTATTGTGTTATTTTTGTGTAATTAGGAGATTTTAAGTATTTAGGGCAGTAGTCATGTTTTAACTGATTTGTGATACCCCTCCAAAAATTTTATGTTTTAGAACTGTGTGACTGTATATATGTGTAAACTTTGTGGATCTTGCTATGGCATTAGGATTAGGGACATAATAATCACTTTAGCAATTATATGAACCAAATAGGTAGTAGTTGGTAATATTGACTCTATTCTATGTATGTGTGAGATACTACCTAGTTCCCTTTGTGTGTCGAATTCAGAACTTGTCTGGTTAGTCTTGCCTAGGTTAAAAAATAGTCAGTTAGGAAATGATCATAGGTCATTTTTAAGTTTAGTCCACTTTTAGCCTAAATGACCTTCCATATGTGAATTGTATCCCTTGATCCCTTTCTTGAGCCTTTTAGCCTATTTTTTGTGTTTCACCTATTCATCTTCCCATTTGTGTTATAATAAACATGTTTTGGCCCTAGTCCTCCTTAGACACTGTGTGCCTCAACTCAGACAAAATGTCTAAGTTGAGGGTGGCTATCATAGGGGTCCATAGTTTAAAGTTGGTATAAATAAGGGTAAATAATAATAAAAAGTTATTAGGGCTGGGTGTAGTAGAAAAATAAAAAGAAAAGAAAAATTATGAAAAAAAGAAAGAATAAAAGACCACACCTAACCTGAATGTGCATTAAAGAATAAAAATGGGAGTAATAAGGGTGGAATAAAATGAAATTGGCTAGTAAGTGAGACCCCAAGGTTAGTGTAGTGTCAAGGAGGATTAGTCACTTTATATGTTCATATATACCATACCAACACCTAAGCCTATATTACAAGCCAAAAAAAGTCCTATAGAGATCCTAACTTGACTATTTGAATGCTAAGGTAAAGAAAATAAGGGTAAGCCTTGGTATTTGACATGTATTAATTGGAAATTCTTTTTGAGTATAAGTGTCTCTTGACCACCCCTTCATTGACATGCATGATTTTATATGAGCGAGTGGGACATCCTTGTTGTGAGGTCACTTGAGTCATATTGCTAGCTCTTTGCTTATTTCGGGTAGTGTAACTTGTATATATGAGTGGTTGTTTGTTGCTGAAGTAATTGCCATACCTTGATCCCATTGTGTCACACTATTAAGCTTCATGTTCATACATAGATGGTTTTGAAAAATAAGACGGGAGGGGGATATTGTGTTTTGAGTTTAAATGTTGACTGACTATCGTGAATAGTTAGTTTCTCCTAGTTAAGCATCGTTTTTGTTTTTGTTGTATTTTGTTTCCTGCGGATGCGCAAATATTCTAAGTTGAGGGTGTTGATGTGTTATACAAATATAGAACTTTCGACGCTTAAAATGAGGAAAAGATATAAGTTTCTGAGGCTATTTTGTTATATATGATGTCTTTTGAGTATGTTTTATTGGAAATCATGTTTTGGATGATAAGTCGTGAAAAAAAGTTAAAAAGGTGTTCTTGGATATTTTTGGAGCAATTATGGATATTCAGGATATTTTTCAGCTTGTTAATGATCAAAGCATGTTCGAGAATCAAAGGAGAGCTGAAAAGATGACTCCTAGACCTACTAAGTCAACATGTGGCCGTAAGTAGGACTGACGGAATGCATGTAGGCAGAGGAAGTACCAGAATTCCAAAATCCTGAGGGATGAACTTGCAGGGCTTTTGCTCCTGGTACCTTCAATTTGTACCTGCACCCAGTGCCAGGACGGCAGGTACTACCTTCACCCTATGCCAGACCACAGGTACAGAGCATATGTGGCCACCGACTCGATTTCTCTTCTTTCGTTCAGGATTTGGTTTTAGGATTTCCTCTTGTACTATAAATACCCTTTATGTACATTTTAGTCAGAGTTACACACTTTTTATATTCACAAACATATTTTGATTCCAATATCCAATTTTGTTCTTGGGATTTTCTTGTATTCACTTTGGTTCATTAATTCAGTTACAGTTGTTGTTTTTATTCCTTCTTATCATTGTGATTGCATCTACACTTTCCAATATGAATGTTATTGATTTATTCACAAGCATGAGCTGTTAAAACCCATATCTAGGATTGTGAAAACCCTAGCGGATTGATGAAGTAGGGGAAGTGTTTTCATTATTCTGAACCAATACCCATGCATGTATTGCTTTGTATTCATTATGAATGTTTTATTAATGGGTGCAAACATTAGTATCCTACCTAGATATTGTTGCTCACTCCAAAATATAAGCAATGACTAGGAAAAGATAAAGACAATAGTAATTTGGAGTTTAACTATCGATCCATGCTTCTAGGTTTTATCTTAGTAAGATGACAAGGTTCCATCTAATAACTAGAGACTCAAAAGTTAATAGTTAACTGGGATCAAGATAAGGGCTAGTAAGGCGATATTCTGAGACTCAAAAGGTAAAGTGTGAAATCCTTCTGCTTATCCAAAAGACTGCAGAAGGTACATAACTTACCGATTTTGTATGCAAAGAATTGGGTTGGTTCAACAAAACACGATAAGATTACGGAGTTGAGAAGCCAGAGGGAACACAATCCCAGTGTTCACCTACACTGATTACAATTGAAGCCAACATAGTTACTTTCTTGAGATTACTATACAAAAAACCCCTAATTAATTTTCTTGTTCTACCTGCAAACTACAACTTCTGAGATCCACAAAGCCACATATTCCCTTGGGATTCAACCCCTGCTTCTGTTGGGTTACCATATTTTGTTAGTGACTGTATCATCATCTAATATGAGGTGTTGTTGGGACATCATCAAATACCACCACTGGATGGATAGAAGAATGCCAAAAGATTTTTGATAAAATTAATGAGTACCTATCCAATCCACCAGTATGGGTTCTACCAAAGCCTGGAAAGTCATTGTTATTGTACCTACTTACTGTAGATGGTGTATTCGGATGTGTGTTAGGGAAACATAATAAAACAATAAAAAAAGGAGCAAGCCATTTACTACCTGAGCAAGAAGTTTACACTGTATGAAGTAAGGTATACATTGTTAGAGCGAACCTGTTGCAAATTGACTTGGGTTGTGTGAAATTTGAGGTGCTACCTATCCGCATATGCCACGTACTTGATTTCAAGAATGGATACACTCAAGTACGTCTTTCAGAAAGCAATGCCTACTAGAAAATTAGCGAAAGACAAATATTTTTGAGCTAGTTTGATGTTGTGTACATGACGCAAAAAGCTATTAAAGTACAAGCTTTAGCTAATCACCTCATAGAAAATCCAATGGATCTATATTACAAGCCACTCGAGACCTACTTTCCTTATGAAGAGGTGTTGTTTACAGGTGCAATATCCCGTATTTTCATGATAGAGTTCAAACCAACATTCCTCATGTGTAAGCTCTAATCCAAATGATTCCCATGTGAATATAAGCTCATGATCATTATCCTAGTTTATGAATTTCTCTCGAGGTGAAAGATGTTCATAGAATTCACTTAGAACAATGTTGAGCTAAAAGCCTTTGATTCTTTCAAAGTTTAGTAGTTGATTCTACAAAGGTCTAGTTTGAACGTGTATAAGTTTTGATATAAATAGAATTTTGTAGCTCAAACCCACCAAATTGTAGATAATTGAATTAGCTTTCCAACGATACCAACTTTTCCTTAATTCGATACCTGAGAGAAAAGTTATAGCCATTTTTGTGAGAGAGGTAGTGAGGTCGCACGATTAGCGTGCGACGCATGCTCCATCGCACGCTCCTATTTTTCAGTTTTTGTTTCCATATTTTAAAGGGTAAATAAGTCCTTTCCTCCACCTTAATTCATCCATAACATGTAATTAAATCCCCAAGGAGCATTATTTGCCTCCTTTATTCATAATTCCTCTCCAAGAACAAAACCCTAATTTCTATCCTAGAACTTCAAGACTCCATTGCAATCTCTTCAAGAAAAACTAAGATCTAAGTTATCTAATCCAAGAATCTCAAGAAAATCTTTCAATATCATCTCCAAGGGTTTCAAAGTTAAGTTTTCTACATCAAATCAACCCTATTAAGGTATGTGAGTTTATGAACAAGGATACTTCTTTCATCCTTGTGACCAAAGCTAGTTTTAAAGATGAATTTACATGAGTTTCAATTTAGGGTTCATACCCAATTATCATTATTTGAAGATTATGATGTTACAAGTGATTTAAATATTGATTTGCATGTCTATTTCACATCTTTATGCGTGTGATATGATTTTACATATTTCCAATTAAGATTTTAAGCATGATATTGTGAGTTTGATTTCATTACTTTGGATATTGTTGAAGTATTTCAAGAAGTATGTTGAGCATGGCATTTTACTATGAACTTGCATGAGTTAAATCTTGGGTTTTTACGCCCTAAAGCTAAGTGTTGATATTTCAAGAAGATTATGATTGTAAGCCTCTTTTATAAGTTGTTTACCAAGAGTTGTGAGAGAAATTGATCTTTTGATCCTAAGCTAAGATAAGGAATCCACATTTTTCACATAGTTTGAGATTTTAAGAAAGATAAGCATAATTGGTTTTTATTATAAATCCTTGTGCTGTTTTAAGGTGGATTTCCTAAAGTTCTAAGAGATAAGTATGGGAGTAGTATTTAGCACCGAGTTGGGTATGATTCCAAATGTCTCATGCCCCAGAACTACGCGCCATCGTAGGTTTATAATTTGCTCATAGTGGGCGAAGATAGTGATCACTTAAGTTAAGGTTCTATTCTGATGGAAAGGGTAGAATAACTCTCGCCAACGTGGATAAGACGTTGGACTCCATGACAGATCACATGGTTTGTGTTGGTTAGAAGAACCTCCCAAATTCCCTAAGTCCTAAAATAAAGGGCCAGATTAATTTTGAGAAAACTAAGTGTAAAAGCTCACAAATTTACTTAGATATTGTCATACCTATTACTTCAGTTATCAGATTTCAGCTTTAAGTTTTAAGATTGATAAAGGTAAGCCCTTTTTATTTAGCCTGCATGATTTGAAGGATAGAATAAGAATGCAGTTTTATTAGAACTAAGTGTGGTGGCTTACAAGAATTTCTTTTACGCTTTATTACTCATGACTTATGATTTGTTAGTTTTGATTATTCAAGCCAAGATGAGTCACTCACATTTAGCATGCAATTTTGAAGGTTTATTTGAATTATTGCATTATTGTTTTACTTATGCATTCAAACCTACATGCTCAGTACATTCCAAAAGTACTGATCCACATATACGTCTATGTGCTACATTGTTTAATAATGTAGGTACCAGTTGTAGTACACACTTCATAATCAGACAGTTTGCAGTTTTCAGTCAGTAGATGAGGGGTTCTTTTGATTTAAGGACTCAAGTCAACTTCAGTTTGAGTAGTATCTTGTTTTCTTTATTCAGTCGTATTGATTTGGTATAGTTGGGGGTCATGTCCTGACTACCTATAGTCAATACTAGTAGAGGCTTCATAGACAGTCAGTAGAGTTAAAGTATTTGATTCCAGTTTTGTTTGGTAAAAATGGTGTTATAATTATTTTAATTTAGTTTTATATTGATCAAATTCAAAAAAGATTTATCTTCTGCTTATTTCATTCAGATTTATGTATTTTATTCAGTTTCTCATGAGTTATGCCAGTAGAAGGGTTAGCTTGGGATCACTTGTGGTCCTAAGCACTATGTGACAACTAGGGGGTAGTCTCGGGTCATTACATCAGGAGAAGATATCTCAGAGTCATATGATAGATGAAGAATGTTCTTTCATAGAGCAGTAAACTTTAATGGAGTCAGAATCATAGCAGTTCTGGTTTTAGAAGAAGGTCAACATTATCTAGTCTCGGCAAAGATTAGGTTTCGTTGTATGAATAACATGGCAGAATATGAGGTTTGCATTCTTGAACTTAGGATGACAGTAGACATAAACATCAAGGAGCTCTTGGTGATAGGGGCTTCAGATTTGTTCATTCATTAGGTACAAGGAGAATGAAGCCACAAGACTTGAAGGAAATACACGTAGGAACTTGTGGACCCCACATAAATAGCTTTATGCTTGCAAGTAAGATTTTAATAGCTGGATACTTTTGGATGACCATGGAAAGGGATAGCATCTGATACATTTAAAAACGTCACAAATGTCAAGTTCATGGGGATTTTATATGGGTAGCGCCAAATGAGCTCAATGTGAAGGTTCCCCTTGCCCGTCTGTTACTTGGGGCATCGATGTTATTAGGCCCATAGAGGCTTCTGCATCCAATGAACACTATTTTATCTTAGTGGCGATCGACTATTTCATAAAATGGGTTGAATCATCAACACATAGGGCAGTAACAAAGAAGGTGGTAGCAGATTTCGGTCACAGTAACTTGGTCTGTCAGTTTGGGATTCTAGAGTTAATCATAACAGATAACGGTCCCAATCTTTATAGCACCATCATGAGTGATATTTGTGAAAAGTGTATGATCTCTCATCAAAATTTCATAGCATATCCACTGCAGATGAATAGAGCAGTTAAGGCTGCAAACAAGAATATCAAGACAATCTTGATAAAAATAGTACACGATAACAGGAAATGGCATGAGAAGCTACCATATGCTTTGCTCGGCTATCATAATACGATCAAAATATTCACCTAGGTAATTTCATATAAGATATATTTTGTTATTTTGTTATTACTATTATCATAAACATTTTTATTATTGTTATTCATCATCATCATCGTCATCATCATCATCATCATCGTCATCATGATGATGATCATCGTCATTGTCGTCATCATCGTTATCATCATCATCATCGTCGTTATTAGCGTCATCATCATCATCATCATCGCCGTCGTCATCATTATTGTCATCGTCATCATCATCATCATCATCATCGTCATCATCATCATCACCATTATCGCTGTTATTAATTATCATTATTATTATTATTATTATTATTGTCATCATCATCGTCATTATCATTATCATCATCATTGTCATCGTCATCATTATCATCATCGTCATCATCATTGTCATCATCATCGTCATCATCATTATCATCATCATCATCATCATCGCCGTCGTTATTACGGTTTATCATTATTTTTGATCATAATCTACGCTATTACATTTCATCTCCTACAGAGTTTTAATATATTAACATTTCATAAGTCGAAGAAAATTATCACACCTTTTTCATATTTTTCTAAATATACATACGTTTATGCTTATTTTAAATGAACTCTCACATACTTTCTCAAAAATACACTTTTCTATATTTCATGATGATTTTACCTACATATTTGATTTCATGTACTTTCTCACTGGTAACAACGATGGAAAGGCCATTACAAGTTGATATGGCAACTAAAAATTAGGAAAGACCCAGCTACACAAGAGTAAAAGTGGAGGTTGATGTATTGAGAAAATTTCCAAAGCGCATTAACATTGGGGTGAAGAAGAAAAATGAAGAAGTCACAGAAAAGTGGATAAGGATAAAATATGACTACGTCCCTAAGTATTCTAAAACATGCATGATTCAAGGACACAATGAACAACAATGTTATGTGAAACACCCAAAATTATATCCTAAAAAGAAAAAGGAGGAAGAAAGTGACAACCAAAAAAGGAAAAGAAAGAAGACAACACTACTAAGGCAGAGGAAAACTTACAAAAAGGAAACAATGAACAACAACAAGAAATACAAGGGAAACAAAAGAGTAACAATGAAGGAGAATTTAAAGAACAAAGAGACATAAAAGATGGAAATAAGAACAAAAATCAGGACAAATGGAGACAAGAAATGAAATGGAATAGAATGGGAGTGGCCATTGGCAATCGATTTGAAGAACTTGGAGACATAGAATAGGGTAAGGTACATGAACAATCAACACATGATGAAGTAATAAAGTCTAACAAAGAGGGAGGCAACAGAGTTGTTGATTTGACAAAGAAAATGAATCAGCCAAAGCAAATTATAACTAAGGTGAGGGAATCAATAGACAAAAATGACAATAATGAAAAGGAACTGGAGAAAATCACCTCATCACATAATCAAGTAAAGAGTAAGGACCAAAGAAACAACATATCAAGGTCAAGTAAAGTTAGGAATTCAGCAGAGGAAGCAAAGAAGTTTAGAAAGAATAATAGTTCAAAAGAAGGAAAAATTCCTCACAATTCAACAACAGCACATAACATAACAGGCAGCAACATACTCCTGGGAGCATGAGTAGGACAACATCTCAAAAATAAAAGTGGGTCACAGAACAAGATTCTCCCTTCAAGAAAGCACCTGCACTCATAGAAGAAAATACAGAATAGATAAGGCTTAGAAGGGTTGAGGAAGAAATGAAGATATAGAAAGAAACATTCTGCACATTAGTAAGGCAGGGTATCTCTCCCCAAGACATATTGATAGCTTGAAGAAAGGTACAAAGAAACGCAAATGAGCATCACCTCTTCAAGTCAAAAAAAGGTAGCAGAGAGAAGGAATCCAATAGTAATCAATAATTAGTAAGGCTTTATTTTGGAATATAAGATCAGTTGACACTTAAAATTCTTTTGAGAGGTTAATGAATCTAAATAAGAGAAATTACTATTCATTCATTGCTCTGTTAGAACCTTTTCAAGATCTAAATGAGCTAGACTAATATAAAAGAAGGTTAGGTTTTTCAAATGCCCTGGCTAATTGTTCAACCAAAATCTGGATATTTTGGGAAGAAGATTGGCAAATTTAGGCCCTTTTCTATTTCATTCAACAGTTAACAATAAAGTTCAGCAAGGGTAGTCAAGAATTTCATATCTTCATAGTGATATGCAAGATGAAATGCACTGGATAGGTTGAAATTATGGGAGGAATTGGAGTACATTGAAGAAATCAATCAAAGTCCATGGGTAGTAGGGGGAGATTTCAATGTTATATTTTCAGAAGAACAAAATTTGGGTGTATTACCATTTACCCAGACTGAAACAATAGATTTTGCTCTTTGCATCAACAATTTTTCATTATAAAAGGTAAAAGTTTTGGCCAATAAATATACCTGGTGGAACGGAAGAATTGAAGAAGAATGTATTTTTGAAAGGTTGGACAGGGTCTTAGTGAATCAAGTATTCATGAACATATTCTCTTCTTCTGAAATTCCTCATTTGATTCGACAAAGATATGATCATGCACCACTTCATATGGTTTGCAACACAAAAGAAGAACCCATCCTTAAGACTTTTAGATTCTTAAATTTCTAGGCTAAGCACTCATATTTAAGAAGGGGGTAAGACCAAACTAGAGTATTAATTTTGATGGGAATCCATTCATATAAGTTCAAGCCAAGCTGAATAAAGTAAAGAAGGCTCTATCAGAAAGAAATAAGGCAAATTTTGGAAATATTTTTCAAAATATTGCTACTATGGAAGATGTGATTAGGGTAAAAGAGGGTCAGTTGGAAATAATACCTACTCCCATAAATAGAGCAGAGCTTCATAGAGCAAAATCAAAAAGAAAAAGATTTATGAAAATAGAGGAATAATTCTGGAAATAGAAAACTGAAATGAGATGGTTTGCAGAAGGGGATAAAAATACCAACTCCTTTCATGCTTATGTTAAAAGAAGAAGAAAGAAGTTACATATAGCTGAGATAAATAATAAGTAGGGTATAACTCTTCAAATAAATCAACAAATGGGAGAGGAGGCTGTAGAGTTTTTCAAAGAAAAGTTCTTAGAAGAAGGAGTGAGTCAAAATTGGGAAATTTTACAATGCATACCTATGTTGATCAGTGAAGAGCAAAATAAAGAAATGATAAGATTACCAGAAACAAATGGAGTTAAGGAAGTGGTTTTTGAGCTCAATAGCGATAGTGTGTGTGGACCAGATGGTATCTTGGGTGTTTTCTTTCAGAGTTGCTGGGATTTCATATTAGAAGATATTACCAAATTAGTAAGAACTTTCTTTTGTGGGAAAAAGTTGCCAAAGTTCAATACTCATACCAACTTGGTTTTACTGCCTAAAAATGAAGTGGTGAAAGAATTTTCAGATCTTAGACCTAGATGCCTTAGTACTTTCAGCAATAAAACCATCTCTAGAGTTTTACATGATAAAATATCTCCTTTTTTTGCCTAGGATCATATCTCAGAATCAGGCTGATTTGTAAAGGGAAGAAGCATTATAGAAACGTGCTTTTGGCTCAGGAATTCATTAAAGACATTAGTATGAGAAACAAGAATATTAATATGGTGGTTAAATTAGACATGGCCAAAGCATATGATCATGTATCATGGATTTTTCTCACCAACGTTCTAAAGAAATTTGGCTTTCTAGAAGTCATCATTGATATGGTATGGAGGCTTATTTCAAACAACTAGGATTTGGTTCTTTTAAATAAACACTCTCATAGTTTCTTTCAATCTACTAGGGGAGTTAAACAAGGTGACCCACTCTCACCTACCTTATTCATTATAGCACCTGAAGTCCTACCCATGGGCCTTAACAGGTTACACAGTGATAAAAAATTCAAGGAATATGAACTTTCAAAGTGGAGTCCTGAAATCAATCATCTCTCATATACAAATGACACAATTCTATTTTGTTTAGGAGATAAAATTTCAATTATCAAGATAATAATGGTTTCAAAGAATTATGAGAGTATTTCAGGACAGCTGTTCAATAAGAAGAAGAGCTTTTCTATTTGCATGACAAGACACCTTTGATTGTGTCAATAAGATTAAGAAGGTTAACAGGCATAAAACAAGGAATTTTTCCCTTCACTTACTTGGGATGCACTCTTTTTTATGGGAGAAAGAATAAGTCTCACTATGAAGATTTGTTGAGAAAGGTAATAAGAAGACTATTACTGTGGCAGAATAAGTTGTTATCGTTTGGAGGTAAATACATTCTCATTAATCTGTATTGTAATCCATGCCTATTTATACACTTTTAGCCATGAATCCTCCCAAAAAGCTGATCAATCAGCTATATCAAATCTTTGATAGATTATTTTGGGGAAATACAGGAGGTAGAATAGCAAAGCATTGGGTTGCTTGGGAAAACATGTGTTACCCAAGAAAGGAAGGGGGTTTAGGATTCAGATCGCTGCATCATATGTCCAAGGCATTATTTGCAAAGTTGTGGTAGAGATTTAGAGTTTCAACTTTATCTCTTTGGAGTACTTATATGGGTAACAAATATTATAAGAAATTTCATCCAATTATCACAAAAAATAGTGGTGCTTCTCATGTAAGTAAGAGAAAAAGTAGAACATGAGATTTAGTGGTAGCTAAAGTCTTGAAATTCTAGCTTCTGGTTTCACAAATGGACCAGGTTAGGGGCGTTATATCATGTGGAAGGACAACAAACAAGAGAGGAGGAAATATAACTGAAAGAATTCATTTTTAATGGTGAATCAAATATGGAAATACTTAAGAAGTATTTATCTAAAGTGTTAGTCAGTTATATTACTAAGTCCATTAAGCCTCAACTTGAAATTGTAGAAAATGATAAGGCTTGGTGGATAAGTAACACTAGGGGTGAATTCACAGTGAAATCATCCTATCAGATCATGAGGATTAGAAGAAATGAATTGGAGTGGTTACAAAATATCTAGATAAAAGGCATTCTTTTTATGATTGCATTCTTTTTATGGAGAGTATTGAGGAAAAGAATTTCCACAGGTGATAATCTTAAGAAGATGAGTATTCAAATTGTTTCCAAGCATCATTATTGTGAAGGAGGACACATAGAAACCATGAACCATTTATTACTAATAGACGCCATAGCCCAACAGCTATAGAGGCAGTTTGCCTCTTGTGCAGGTATCAACATGGAGGGACTTAATTTGCATCAACTCATTTTTAAGTTGTGGAACTATAAAGGTAATTCAAAGATAAGGCAAGTCACAAAAGCAATCCCTTCAATACTAATATGGGATCTATGAAAAAGAATAAATGCAAGAAGATATTGAAAAAATGTTACTTTGGATAAGATGAAACATCAATGCCAATTGAATGTTTTTCATCTTATCAAAGTAAATTTTCCATAAATAAAGGACGTAACTTTGCATTGGATTGGAATGTTGGATACATTGAGAGGATATAAACCTAGATTTCACTACCCAGTGGTGAAATTGGAGATGCCAGAAGAGGGTTGGGTGACATGCAATACGAATAGAGCTAGTAAAGGAAATCTAGGTATGAGTTCCTATGGTTTTTGCATTAGAAACAGTGAAGGGAATCTAATGTATGCAGAAGCTCTTAACATTGGAATATCTACCAACATGGAAGCAAAATCATTAGCAATTTTAGAAGCTATTAAATATTGTCTTAGCCATGACCTCCTATATATACAACTTCAAACAAATTCTGTTGGGATAAAGAGAATAATTAGAGAAGAGTGGAAGGTCCCTTGCATACTAAGTGAGATAATAAAGGAGATTAGAGAGATAATGCTTCAACTTAACATTCACATTACACATTTTTTCAGAGAAGCTAATCAACTAACTGACTTTATAGTAAACACAGCAATAGACTAAGAACACATGATTTAATTTCATAATTTCGATTAGTTGTCATGGGAAGAAAGATTTTAAACATAGACAAGATGTAAATACCATCCATAAGAGTTAGAACAATGAGAATATCAGACATACATAATCAACAAAAGGACCACAGTGTCTCACATTTATTACATTTACAAAAAGTTTGTGGCCACATAGCCAAAATAACTATGAGAAAGCTAACTAGCCTAAGCTATATCAGCCAATAAAGAAGATCACTAGCAAAAAAGCGAGAGTCAAGGAACATGATCTGCAATACAGTGCTTGTACTCTGCTAGGAGTTGAAAGATGGAAATTGGGAGCAACTTATGTTTCTCCACTTTCTCTGTAGCTACATAAAAGGGTATCGATTTATGGAAACAAAGAGAAGAATGAATCCAAATCAAAAAGGTAAAATCTTACATGGATCTAGGGAGTTGTAATACATTGTTCAAACTCTCTATCGAGTTTTAGCTAAACTCGTGGACCTCTAGCAAATTTCACACCAAAAAAGAAAGAGCTAAGGAGTAAGAGAAAAGATAAAAAAAAGGACAAGAAAAGAAAACTCCTTACTTCTGCAAGTTGAGCAGGAGGAGGCTACAGACAAGCTGATGAAGGTAATTCACCACCCACAACAAGAGCAAACAGAGATGATGATTGTAAAGGACCAAGACAGACATCCTTAGCGGCAGAAAATATCGATGGATAAAGGAGTAGAGGAATAATTAGGAAACTATAACTTAGGGTACCTTTTATAGACCCAAATCAGGTTTTTGGACCGGGTTTGGACTATTTATTCAATAGTTGCTCTTTTAATGTATTATTTTGGTTGATCAGACTTCTTTGGAATAATAAATAAAATGGGCCTTGACTCCACTATTAATTAATAAAATAGATTATTCAATATGATTTGGAGATTACTCCATCAATTTTTGGCGGCTTTCACTTTCAACCGATTTGTTGACCACATGTATAAAGTGCCCCTACCTATCCACTACAAAAGAAATCAGCGTTTAGTAATGAATTTTACCAATCAATCAACTATTGAATTATAATTGTGTCTCTAAAAAATTCAAAAATAAATTAATATCAAATATAGGATGGACTAGCAGCAGAATCTCAAATTCATAGCTAAAAAATGACGCCAAATTTATCCTCCATAGATTTATTTCCTAGCAATGAAAGTAGTACGAAATATCCATTGCTACTCTCTCTCTCTCTCTATCATTTATCTCTCTCTCTCTCTATATATAAATCTATCTTTAATAAAAAATTTAATTTTTAATTAGCAATGGAATCAATTATCCATCACAATTTTTGTTGCTGGCTTATTAACTAATAAAATAATAAGAAAATATCTAATATCCATATTACTATATTTCTACTATACATAAGCACAAGTTGAAGCCAGCTCAAGCAGGTAGCTCATGGTTGTCATGCCTGCTTTTAGTTGTCTGCTTGCTTTGTAATTTTACTATATCACCCTTAATTAATTATTATATATCATATATATGTATTAGAAAATTAAAAATATTCAATAAAAAATAAAATAGACGTTTATGACATGTCTTCAGCTGCTTCAACCATAATTTTACTCTATGACCCCTAATTAATTATTATAAGTCATCTGAGTATTAAAAAATTAATAACACGTAATAAAAAGAGTAAAATAGAGTATTATAAGCTATCCTTCGCACACCCGGTGAAGCTAAAATAATAGTCATAATAATTTAGGGCAACATGATAAGAAGCCAACCAATTCATACCCAAAATAACATCAAAATCGACCATATCTAACACAAGCAAGTCTACGAAAGTCTCACGCCTAGAATAAGTCACAACGCAAAATCAGTGCACCCGATCCACCACTAAAGAATCACCTATCAGGATAGATACATGAATAGGCATGGAAAGAGGCTCACTAACAGAATAAAAACCTAAAGCAAAATACACAGACACATATGAGAAAGTCGATCCAGCATCAAATTACACAGATACAGGTCTTAAATAAATGAGGACGATACCTAAGATCACATTATCTGAAGCCTCTGTCTCATTCTAGCTAGTATAGCATAACACTATTCATCACCACTGATGTTCCGGTTTTTGACAAAACATTTTGCATCTTTTCTCGGGAAAATTAGATGTTTTCAAGCAACCAAGGTTGCATTTGATGTTGGTTTTTAGTGTTTCAGGGCAAGGAGTTAGCTGAATGAAAAGACTCTGCATAGTGGCAGAAAAGTGCTTCTGACGGTTGAAATGGTGGACCGTCACACCTTCGATGGACCACTAACCTTACCATCAATTCTTAGGAAGAACCTAAGGTTTTAGAACTCTTAGTGACAGACCAAATGGTGGACCGTCAGTTCTGTGATGGACCACCAGCTTGGCCGTCAGTCTTATCCAGAACATTAGCTCCTAAAAGACTCAGCGACAGACCAAATGGTAGACCATCAGATCTGCGACGAACCACCAGATTGGCTGTCAGTCTTATCCAAAACATTAGCTACTAAAAGTCTCAACGACGGACCAAATGGTAGACCATCAATCTTTCAACGGACCACCAGATTGGCCGTCAGCCTTATCCAGAATATACCTACCCAGGATCAGCAGCGACAGAATAAATGGTGGACCGCCAATCACTCGACGGACTTCTAATTTGGCCGTTAGTTTGGATGCGGTTTTATGAATTCAAATTTTAGATTCTTTTTACCTGGGTACATATAAATACCAGTTTTAGGTTTTACTATGGGATATCTATCTTTTATTTTCATCTTTTATCAATTTTTCCATCTCTAGAAACTCTTTGTAACCTAGTATTTTGGGAATTAAGAAAATCTTGTGGATCTAATCATTCCATCTCTATTGACAATTGAAGAACAAATTCTTGTAACCTTTGTAAGTAAATATTGAATTAATTTATGAAGAACACACTGATTTCTTCTCTTTCTATTATAGAGATATGTGGCTAAGCTCCCATAACTAGAGTTATGAGAGCCTTGATGTGAAAAGCTGAATTGGGCTAGATTCCCATGATTAATAAATATTGCATAAACCCTTCTTCACTTTTTTCTTGGTTGCAAACTTGAAAAGTGAGCCCAGGAACATCACTTGTTCGAATAAAAAAGTGTTTGTTGGGAAAATAAAGGGTTTAAACAAATCTAAAGGCTTTAACCTTTGGATAGAGGGTAGATACTTTAGCCGGATCAACCCATGTGAGAATATAGTTAAACAAATAATATGTTCCTTATGTTTGAAAGAATTAAGGGATAAAATTACTCATTTAGGTTGAGAAACTAATGGGTAAACCATAGAATTCAATTAATCTTGCAATTAGAATTGTTCATAGGGAATTCAAAATAGTTCACAACCCTAGCTGCTTAACTATGTTCGTAACCATAACTCTAGTTTGACTACTCTTACTGTATTATTATTTTTAATACAATCAACAAGTGGATTACTTTTGGTGACAAGCATTTTTATACAATTGATAAATCAAAACCCCCTTTTTGCTCAGGAAAATTCGATCAATAGTCTAATAACAACCACAAGAATTAGTGAACACAGTGTTCCCTATGGCATTCGACACCCAACCCATTTGGGTTCTATATTTGACAGCGACCGCTTACACTTTCATAAGAAGGTTGTAATTTGGGCGTATTAAATTTTGACACCGTTATCGAGGAATACAATTGTCAATTAAGTTTGTAATTGTTAATCGACCCTTTAGTCAAAGTGTCCTAAAGCTTTACTTTTATTTTTTGTTTTTGTTTGTGTAGGTTGATAGTTGTGTATGCATAATACACGGAGATCAGGTGCACCATTAATACCAATTTATCTGGAGCCTCCCAGCTGATCGGTAGAATGGTTGATCCATAAGAGGCAGAATGATTAGCCGCTTTGGCTAATGCTCAAGTAAATCAGCAAAATACTGATAACCTAATTCGGGTGCCAAATCCAGATAATAAGGACCTGGGAGATAATAACTTATTGGATCCTATAAACCCAAGGCATGCTGGGAATATAACTATACCAGTGAATCTCAATGTACATTAGAATTGCCCTTTTAGGGGAAGACAGGACCACTAACCTATTCAGTATGATCTTAATGACGATGATGATGGAATGGATGGAGTAGGAGCAACTGGAGCTATTATTCCTCTACCTATAGCACCTGGAGAAAAATTTAATATCACCAGTACGATGATCCAACTCATGCATCTAAAGTAGTTATTCGGCGGTCTACCAGGAGATAACCTTAACATGCATTTGGTGAATTTTGTCACCATTTGCAAATCTTTTGATAATCCTGGAGTAGGTCAAAATGCTATTTACTTGAGGTTATTTCCATTGTCTCTATCTAGGGAGGCAACATTATGGCTTAACGAACTGACGCCCAATTCTATGATCAACTAGAGGCAGTTAAAGGAGGCTTTCCTAGAAATGTTCTTTCTACCCTCCAGGATGGTACAGTTGAGGGATGAGATCAATAATTTTAGATAGCTCCTAACCGAAGCTCTTCACAAAACTTAGGAAAGGTTTAAAAAAAAGTTGATGCAGTGCCCAAACCACAATATGATAGATATTCATCTGATGGAGACTCTTTATCAGGCTTTAAACTCTATTACAAAACCAGTTGTTGATAATGCTACAGGGGGATCATTTATGTATTTCACTTTTTAAGAGGCCTCGGAGATGCTTGATCAAATGACCAAACGAAGCAGAGCTTAGCATACCAGGAATTTTGTTGTAGCAAGCCCTATTGTTTCTATTGGTATAACTACAAAATAATGTAAGAAAGAGGAAAAACGTGATCAAGATATGACATATTTAAAGACGTAAATGGATTTGTTGACCAAGCACTTATTATCCACAAAGACTAAAAAACCGAAGGATGTTGCGTCCCACAGTAGAGATGATTCTGATTCAGAAGAAGAGGCAAGTTATTTGAATAAACATGGGGTTTTTGAGGCAATAACCAAGAAAATCAAGGCTGGACTTATTATGACAAGGTTGGATATAAAGAGCGGGATTAAGGAAACTGGAAAAGCAAGAATGATAGAAGTGGGCTATATATACCTCCAGAAAGCAGAGATAATGCTGCAACTAGCTCTGGCAAGATTCCATGAAGGACATGATGGAGAAAATATTAAAGGTAGTTGAGGCTACCAACTCTGGGGTGACTACCATGAAGACTGATTTGTTCTCTATGAGTTAGTTGGTAAACTCGCACTCTACTTTAATCAAATAGTTGGAATATCAAATGAGCCAACTCTCTGCAATGTTAAATCAGAGAAAGAGTGGAACGCTACCAAGTGATATAATTCAGAACCCTCAGAAAGATAGTTCATGCATGGCTATTACTACATAGATTGGTAAGGTTTAATCAGGCCTTTGTTTGAGAAAAGCTATAAATGATGAGGTGATCGAGGAAGATATTGAGCTTAAAGAAGGTAATATAGTAGAGTTTGAGAAGCTGGATGATATTGATATCCCTTCTAATCATCAACAGGTTGATGAATTGAAAAAAGGAAAGAGAAGAAAAAGGAAGTAGTGGTTAATACTCTTCCAAAACCACCACCTCCCTTTCTGCAGAGATTGAAAAAGAAGGCCGATGATATAAAGTTTAGTAAATTCATGGCAATATTGAAGCAGCTGACTGTGAATGTTCCTTTGGTAGTGGTACTTACACAAATACTGGGATATGCTAAATTTATGAAGGATGTTGTGATAAAGAAAAGAGTGGTGAATTACAAACCAATGAATAACCTCCATCATTAAAGTGCTATTTCTACTAGGTCATTGGTACAGGAGAAAGTAGATCCAGAGGCATTCACTATTCCTTGTACGATTGGATCTCTAGAAATTGCTAAGGCCTTATGTGATCTGGGAGTGAGCATCAATCTAATGCCACTGGCTATTTATAAAAAGTTGGGTTTGGGAGATCCCACACCCACTAATATGCGACTTGTGATGGAAAATAGGTCGGTAAAATGACCTGTTGGTATTTTGTATGATGTGTTGGTGAAGGTGGTTTGCTTTATATTTCCTACAAATTTTGTAATTCTGGATTGCGAGGTGTACTTTGAGGTACCCATAATCTTGGTATAATACCCTACACTTTCCTAAGCTAGAAAGCGAACCGTTATTCGTACATATGAAACCCCCAATTCTGTAATCCATATTTAGGTAAATGAATTACCAAGAGTATCCTGGTTATAACAGAGCTTATGATGTGTTAAGTGTGTTTATATGAGTCACTTAAGGTAGAGCAAGCTAAGAGTTTTGAATCCATCAAGTTTTAGTGTTCGAATTTGCAAGGGTCATCTTTGAACAAGCATAAATTGAGGAATATGTTGTATTTTTGTATATTTATACCTACCAAATTATAGATAATCGAATTAGCTTTCCAACGATACCAATTTTATCAATATCCGACATCCGAGCAAGGAGTTATGGCTTTACAAAGTAGAGTGCGTCGCCTAACTAATCGCACATGGCTACTAGAATGGGTGTGGGATAAGGTGTACGAGGCACACTTCAAAATATGCCATATGGTATGTGCCGCACACTTCAAAGTGTGCCATAAGGTGTGCGACGCACACTTGGTGTTTCAGGTAGCAAAAACACTCCATTTTGAGTTATTTTAAGGGCAATTAAGTCTTTTGGCACTCCTTCCACACCCCTAAACTTAACTTTACGAATTTAATAGATTCTAAACACATCATAATACTATTATTAATCTAAGTTCATCATCCAAGAGCACTAAAGGATAAAAACAACTAGGGTTGCATAATCAACATTGAAGGTCCAATCTTTCAACGAATCCGTTACCATAAAGGTATGTGAGGTCTTTCAACAAGAACATTCTTTCGTTCTTGTGCCCAAAGTTAATTTTCTTTACAAAGATATATGATTTGATATGCGTTACTACGAATTCGAATATATGAATTTATGACTTATGATTTTTTCATGAGAATGTTGATATGGTTGTCTATAAAGCTCAAATTTTTATTTTTAAGTGATTATTTTTATGCTTATGACATAAAGTATGAAACTTTGAAAGGTTTTACTGTGATATTGATATATGGGGTTTTGGAACTCTATTTGAGATTATTATTTTGTGAATTTATGTGTTATAAACACCTTGAGATTTGAATGGTTTGAAATGGTGAAGAATGATTTGACCTTGTGGGTCGCGGAAGAATTGTTTTGAGACCAAGTGAGAAAAGAAATCCACTTTTTTGATTGATTATGAAAGGGGTAGAATATTGGCTCCGGTTGTGAATTGTTAAACTGATTGTTGTGGATTTTCTTTTATAAATCTGAGCTAAGTCCGGGAGTAGTCTTTAGCACCGAGCGGGAGGTATAACAGTTTGGTACTTTTCTAGAACTATGTGCCCCCATAGGATGTGAGTCTGAGGCTGATTTATATAGTGATCACTAGTGTTTGGGTTAATGATTAAGGTCCTACAACTATGGCAAGGATAGGACAACTCTCCCCAATGTGGGTAAGACGTTGGACTCCATGTAGCTCATAGGTTTATGTCTGTTATGGAAAAACTCCCAACGTGTGGGTGTGTACTTTTCTATCTAAGATAAAAATATGTTCGCTTGAAAGACTGATTTTGAGAAAGTTGTTGTCTTTGAATGATTAAATGAATATATTCTAAAAAGAATTATCATGAGATTGAAAATGAGAGGAAAGCGAATTAAGAATTTATTGTAAGGGCTCACATGTTTTTCCCTGATATATTTTACTCTCTTATGATTTTGATGATTTTATTCAACCTATGTGAGTCACTTGCTATAGCATGCATGTTTTCTATGAATACTTATGATATTTGATTTATGAAACTTGCATACACCCCCATATACTCAGTCCATATTCCATGGTACTGACCCACGTATTCGTACGTGGGCTACATTTTCCTTATAATGTAGGTTCAGGTGCTCAGTTCTAGACTTGACGGTGATTCCTCAGCACGTCGATCTACATCCTTTATTGTGATGAGTCCTCATGATTCGAGGACGTGTTATTTTGGACATTCATTTTAGTTTGGTCAGATGTTTTATTTTTTGAGTTCGAGCCAGTTGGGGCCTGTCCCAATGTCTCTCTGGTTATTGATTAGTAGAGGCTTGTCAGACAGGTTTTGTAGAATTAGTGAGTTGGAGTGATTAGACGATTCTTCGTATTTTATTATTTCTTACATTATCCATATTACTGTGAGATAGGGTTGATGATAATATTATGCATATGTTTTGGTTATAATGATGGTGAAATAAGTGTTGATTCATAGAAAATGGCTCAAAGGGTTAACTTGGGGCTACTTGTAGCCTTAATCAACGTGTGATGCTTCGAGGCCCACTTTTGGGGCGTTACACTTGGGTAGACCTTTTCTCATAACTGGAAGTATGTTTATGGATCTACGAGCTAATGAGCTCTTATTTAGGCTGAATGATAAAGTGGTGCGATTTGATGTATGTCAATCAATGAAGTAGCATATAGAAATGAGTGTGTTCTCAATTGTTGATGTATATTATAAGGATGAGCAAGAGGTGCTAATAGAGGAGAAGTTTGCTGTAGAGCCTCTAGCTATAGTACTGATGAATTTTGATCGTGAAGGCATTGGGGAGTATGAAAAGACTGTTTGTGCTTTGACAGGAATGGGTTCATACTCTTATGCTTCTAAGACTTTAGATCTTGATCTTGCTAATAGACCAACACCACCCGCTAAACCATCTGTTGAAGAGCCATCGGTTTTGGAATTAAAAGAACTACTAGGGCATCTGAGGTACGTGTGTATGGGCAATAGAAATATGCTACGTATTATTATTGAAGCTGATTTGGGAAAGTAGCAGGTGTAAGCACTTATTCGGTACTTCAGAGGTACAAGAGAGCAATAGGGTGGACTATTGCAGATATTATTGGCATTCCCCCTGGAATCTGCACTCATAAGATACAACTTGAAGAAGATTGTACTCCAACCATCGAGCAACAACACTGTATTAACCCACCAATGCAAGAGGTGGTTAAGAAGGAAATTATTAAGTGGTTAGATGCGGGGGTGGTTTATCCTATTTTCGATAGTAAATGGGTGAGCCAGTTCAATGTGTGCCCAAAAAAAGGGGCATGACTGTTGTTGTAAATGAACAGAATGAGTTGATTCCACTCAGGCTTGTAACTGGGTGGAGAGTTTGCATGGACTACCACAAACTAAATTCATGGACTTTGAAAGACCACTTCTCGATGTACTTCATGGATAAAATGCTCGATCGATTGGCAGGAAGGGGGTGGTATTGCTTCTTGGATGGTTATTCTAGATATAATCAGATATGCATTGATCCTGAAGATCAGGAGAAAATAACGTTTACATGCCTGTATGGCATTTGCGCATTTAAGAGGATGCCATTTGGGTTATGTAATGCCCCTGCTACCTTCCAATGGTGTATGATATCTATTTTCTCAGATATGGTTGAAGACACCCTGGAGGTTTTCATGGATAATTTTTCTATGGTAGGAGATTCGTTTGAGTTATGTTTAGTAAACCTGAGTAGAGTCTTGCAGTAGTGTGTGGAATTCAACCTTGTGCTTAATTGGGAAAAATGTCACTTCATGGTGAAGGAGGGCATTGTTCTCGGGCATAAAATTTCAACAAAAGGGATTGAAGTTGATCGAGCCAAGGTTGAGGTTGTTGAGAAGCTACCACCTCCCATTTAAGTGAAGAGAGCGTATAGTTTCTTTAGACATGCTGGCTTTTATCGGAGGTTTATAAAGGACTTATCCAAGATTACAAATCCACTTTCCAAACTCTTAGAGAAGGAGACTAAGTTTGTCTTTGATGATGGTTGCATAAAGGCATTCAAATGCTTTAAAGAGAAGCTGATTGAGGCCCCTATTATGGTCACACCAGATTGGTCAAAACCGTTTGAGATCATGTGTGATGCAAGCGGTGTTGCCCTTGGAGCAGTGTTAGGATAGAAGAAGGACAACTTGTTTTACCCAATTTATTATGCCATCAAAGCACTGAATGGAGCTCAAAAGTACTACAACATCACCGAACAGGAACTCCTTGTTGTAGTCTATGCTTTTGAGAAATTCTAAGCTTATTTGCTGGGGACCAAGGTGGTGGTCCACACGGACCACGCAACTTTGAGGTATTTGATGGATAAGAAGGATGCAAAACCAAGGTTAATTAGATGGGTGTTGCTGCTTCAAGAATTTGACTATGAAGTCAAAGATAGGAAGGGTTGCGAAAACCAAGTTGTAGATCACCTGTCTAGGATGGAAGGTAAACAAGTAACTGGTGAGAAAGTTGAGATAAATGATGCATTTCCTGATGAGGAGATCTTAGCTGTTGCTCTGGAGAAACTACCTTGGTATGCTGATTTTTCAAACTATGTGGTGAGCGAGGTCATTCTGGAAAATCTTTCGTTCCATCAAAGAAATAAATTCCTTCATGATGTAACACGCTACTTCTGGGATAAGCCATATCTGTTTCGGCGATATGCTGACAACATTATAAGGAGATGTGTGCCAGAAGTGGATGTATTGTTCATATTGGAAGGATGTGACGCTTCCCCAGTTGGAGGTCACCATGCAGGTGACCGAACGGCTAAAAAGGTATTGCACAGTGGCTACTATTGGCCAATGTTATTCAAGGATGCTTATGAGTTTGTGATAAAGTGTGACCAATGTCAGAGACATAAGTCGATCTCCAAGAGGCATGAGATGCCTTTGACTAAGATGCTTGAAGTAGAATTGTTTGACGTTGGGGCATTGATTCATAGGCCCTATTGTAAGCTCGTATGGAATGAAGTACATTTTAGTTGCGGTGTATTATATGTTGAAATGGGTAGAAGCCGTTGCCTTGCCTGATAACAAAGGGAAAAGAGTTGTGGCGTTTCTCAAGAAGAACATCTTCTCTCATTTGGGAGTACCACGTACTATTATAAGCGACGGAGGATCTCACTTCTTCAACAACGTGTTCCGGACTGCTTTAGTGAAATATGGGGTGAAATAACATAGAGTAGCAACTCCATACCACCCACAAACTAGTGGGAAAGTGGAGGTGTCAAATCGGGAGATTAAAGCCATCCTAGCCAAACAGTGAACGCTAATAGGTAAGATTGGTCTCGAAAGATAGATGACACTTTGTGGGCATATCAGACTGCTTTTAAGACACTAATTGGTATGTCACCATATCATTTAGTCTACAGAAAAGAATGTCATTTACCAATAGAGCTGGAATACAAGGCTTTGTGGGCTCTTAAAAGGTTAAATCTTAAGTGGGAGGCGGTAGCAGAGCTAAGATTGGGACAACTGAATAAGATGGATGAATTCGATCTCGGGGCTTATGAAAGATAAGATCTTTACAAAGAGAAGATGAAAAAGTACCATGATCGAAGGATTGAAAGTAGAGATTTTTGAAATGGCGATTTGGTGCTTCTATTCAACTCCAGACTCAAATTATTTCCAGGTAAACTCAAGTTCAAGTGGTCAGGATCATTTAAAGTCAATCAAGACTACTCATCTGGAGTAGTGGAACTTGAAAATGAAGAAGAAAGAATTTTCAAAGTTAACGGGCAACGTATCAAACTTTATATCAGTCCAAAAGACTCGATAAAAGGTATTAATACCTTCTATCTCGATAAAGTCTGAGTAATCAAGATATCTAAGTCGTGCCGTGATGATAAATCAGGCGTTAGTGGGAGGTAACCCACAAATTATTGTTGTAACCATAGTTAGAGTTCATGTTATTTGTTTGTACATTTTTGATATGTTTGTGGAGTGTGCAGGACCAAAAATGCAGAAAAAGGGAAAAAATGGAGAAAGTTGAAGATAGGACACAAATCTGAGCTACTAGAATAAAATTAACGGCTGATTTGGCGGACCACCAGTCATCTGACGGACCACCACTTCATATATCAAAAAAAGCTAAAAAGGTTTATATACTGGATTGAGTTGACGGTAAAAGTGGTGGGACGTCACAATCTTGGTGGGCCGTCAAAACAACCGTCAAACTCAAGATGGGTGACCTAAGTTCTGGTAAGGTTTGATGGTCAGACTGGTGGACCATCAAAATCTTGGTGGTCTATCCCACTGACCGTCACAATAAAGCAGAACCACCAAAATATTAGTAAGTAGCACGGCCGGGGTGGTGGTCCATCGTACATATGACGGACCGTCAGGATTTCCATTATTTTAACCCTAATTCCAAATTGGGCCAGGTTAAATCTGTGCTTTTTGTAAGTGCTTCATATTTGACCCAATCGAGTGTTAAGGATAAAATTGAGCAGTCACATTCATTTTAACCGTTTTGTGTACTTTAAATGTTCCACTACCTTAGGATTCAAAGAAACTGAAGGGAGTTATTTTATCTAAGACTCCCCATCTCCTTCAGCTTCCCTTATTTAATCAAGCTCAATCTCACCCTCTCTTCATCACAAACAAAGAGTGAAAGAAGTGCTAAAGTTTTAAGTTAATTTTCCCCCCTGAAGTTCCAAGTAAGTAGATTACCGCAAAACCAAGGTATGCGCATAACCTTCTCTTTTTGTTCTCTATAAGAAGTGTAAAAGCATGATTTGTTCTCTCGAAGTGCTTATTTTGTGTTGAGTATGGATGTTTTGAGTTAAAAATTTAATGTATCCTGTTGGGTGAAGTCTGAACTAATTAAATTGCTTAAAATAAGAAGAGAAGTGCTTCAAATGTGAATTTCATGGCGTTGCTATAGCTAAATATTGACCTGGAATATGAGTTGCTTGATATAAGGTCAAATCAAAAGCTGTAGATGAAGACGAAAGTGTGAAGGCTAAATTGGTGAACTGTCAACTTTGTGATGGACCATCAAATTGAACGTCGCAGGACTCATTGAAATGACACTTTCTGGATAAGCCGCGATGGACAAACTGGTAGACCATCAACTTTGTGATGGACCACCAAATTGACCGTTATAGGGCTCTAAAATTTTCTACATACTGGTTAAGGTACGACGGCCAAATTGGTGGACCATCCCATCACTGGTGAACCACCACTTTGACATTAAGAAACAAAATGAAAGGATTTGACTATTTTTGAGCTTTGAACTAATTTCTTACTTCTTTTTTAGGTGTTATGGCTCCCAATATACCAGTAAACAGAGAAGGAAGATCTCAAAGGGGTGGCGATAGACCTGCATCAGGATACAACACTAGACAAAGTGAAAGGGAAAATCCCCCACTCTTTTAGTCTGAAGAGGAGAGTAAGAATAGTACTAGTTGTACCAGTTCGAGCACAGACGAGCCCGCAGTTGATGTCACTCCACCTGAACCTGTTGATGTTGAAATTGAGGATGCCAATATGGAATGGCAAGCTGAAGCATAGAACGTAAAAATTGAGCCTGAAGATGCTAACGTTGTCAGATGAAAGGATCCTCAGGTTCGAGAGCGATTAGATGGTAGATAGAAGGAGCACATGAGAAGTTCTATGATGGATTAACACCTACTGCGTGAGGGATCAAAAGTTCATTTGCGGAAGAGCATCAGATTATGACAAAGGACTTACATGAATATCCTGAGCTGGAATACCGTTTCAACGAGTATGAACTAACATGGATGAGCCAACCACCGAGAGCGGGTTAGATAATTCTTTGCAAATTATCTTGCACTGGTAAAACAAGATTTCCCAAAGGGGACATCAATTATAAATTTGCTGAACAGAGAGTTTGTACCTATCCGAGGAGTCACTGTTGATATTTCAGCCCGAACAATAAGTAGGATGTTATTTGGACCAGAGTACGAGGCCGCACTTGCTGTACCTGATCTTGAGTACAGATTGAGAAATGCTTTTGCTCAAAAGAAGTGAGTGGCTTCATTTTTTACTGATGATGGTAACCCCTCTTGGTTGACCAACTCACGGGAGCGTATTGCAAAATACTTCCTTAGTTTTAAGGCTAAATTCTAGTGGGCTATTGTTCGTTTAAGGTTAATTCCAACAAAAGGGGATGGAAACTTGGATAAACACAGAGCCGTGTTGGTGGAAAGCTTGATCTTAGGACTTTAAGTTGAGTTTTGCTAGATAATTTTAGATGAAATGTTCGTGAGGGCCCATAAAGTTTCCAGTGCATTGCCATTTCCATACTTAATCACAGTTTTATGTTGATAGGTTGGTGTGCCCTTGATTCGCGGAGTAGATAATGAAATCTAGGATGCGCACAAACAAGACATTAAGAAGTTGAAAGACGACTCAATATTTGAGATGTGTGTCACAAAGCCTCCAGCTTACCAGACTCAATCTGCACTAGCTCCTGATACTACAAAGATCCCCACAGATAATGCCTTTGCCCATCACCACATATGTGACACCTGAGTTCGTACCCCAAGGCACATTTGTAGGGTAGGTTCTGCATAATCTATGGGTGAAGCAGATTTTGCTGAGTACAGGTTCACACCAGAAAACTTTGCTAAGTCTACCAAGACGTAAAAGAGGTTTCAGAGATAGCTAAATAAGTGGGCTGCAGACTTCAAGCCTTTTGTTGATGAAATTGTTGCTGATTCAATTAGTCCATACCAAATCATTTAGGATAGGATGGACACCATGGAACTTTGTATCAACAAAAGGCTCGATTTACTGTCCCTCCCTGATTTGGCCAAGCTGATGGCTGAATTTGAACAGGCAAAGGCGGACATTGCAGAGTTGAAGAATAAGCAGCCACAATATCCTATTCTTAACCCAACCTTGGTGCAAAGTGATATTGATGAAGGTATAGTGGACTTGATGGACAGACTAATGAAGACCAAAGGAAAGGGGCAAATGGATAAAAAAGATGTAAGGAAAGAAGCAAAGAGGAGGAAGAGAGCAGAAATGACACCAGAACAACAAGAACGACATAATATTAAGAGGGATCAAAAGAAGTCACTGAAGGATGAATAAAAGAGGAGAAATAAATAAGAGGATGAAGTGGCAGGGGTATCCACTAGCACTGCCCCAGCAAGGGGGCACAGTGTAGGATCTTTTCGAGAGACGTTTTCTCCAATCTTAGAGGGTAAGGTTGTGAGTGCCCCTACCAACATAGGGGCTAATATTACATCAGGTGAGGATGCAGGAGCCTCACCATACTTCACAGATGCCTCAAATGAATAAGAGGAAAAATAAGTAAAACTATTTCCTTGTACTTTAAATCAATGCTTGAGGATAATGCATCTATTTTTCTGAGGAGGGTGGTGTACTTGTACTTGTACTTGTACCATGGTGGGTTGTGTTGCCGATATCTTTTCCCTCTATGTGCTATCTAGTAGAATCGGCATGTCTAGGGTGTTTTTAGTTTTGCATCTTTAATTTCCTGTATAGGGTATTTTTGTTTCTGTGTTTAATGTTATTTATAAAATTTTTCCCTGTTTCTGTATCCATTTGTAGATATGAATAATGAATGATGTTGGTATAAGACTATGAGCATGAATGTGTAATTATTTACTCTAATCATGTAGCATGTTTGCATAACCTTCAGTGAGTCTGCATTTGGCATTAACATGAAAGAGGTGCATGCATTATGTGATGGAAATCCTAAGAGCAGCAGAAGAAGTTTAACTCAGTTGCCACTGTGTATGTGTGGATTTATCTTCAGTTCTTGCATAGTCTAATGCCTAGAACTTGCCTGAGTCATTGATACTATCTTCTAACTGATTCACTATGATAGGATGGCAGGCCTACTTGTACCTTCAATCCGCTTAGTCTAAATAATTAATGCCACCAAAGCGATTACTCTGTCACTTGAACCCGTTTAGAGCTTTTAGTAGTTTTTTTCTTGAAAAATAGTTTTAATTAACTCTCCATAAGACTTTACCATTCAAGTTCAACTCTGGCCCTGACCAAATATTAGGTATTGTACCCCTTAATTTAGGAAAAATACCTAAATTGAGGGTAGCTATTGTTAAAATGGAAGCACCCAGTGTAAAGTTGGTTTAGAAGTGAATAATGAAGAGTGAAAGCAAGCTGTTTAAAATAGCAGATTGGGGTTTCAAAGATGCTAGAGAAAGGGGAGTTGAGTCTTTATGAGTCACTTTACCCAAAAACGCATCCTCACCTAGCCTGAAGCCTCATTACAAGCCTAGAAAAGACCTGTTTAATCTCAGTAAATCAACTTTGAGGTGATTCATATGGCAAGGCCAAGCCTATGGGTACTTGGACTATGCTTGTAACTTCTTTGTGAGTGTGAGAACTTAGATTATGTCCACATAATATAATGAGTGGTGGACTTCTTTGTTGTGAGGGCAATAGGAGTTTTACTTCGGTTTGCTTTTCTCTGTGGGACATAACATCCATATGTGTGTGCTGAATTATAATCAATGCTGGGTGTAGAGCCTGATGTGTTAAATTCATGTGAGTAAAATGATGAGTGAATGATTTTGACAAAATGATTCATTAGTTGGTTGCTAGTCCTGATATTGTTCATGTTCACCATTAGGTGCTGAGTTGGTTGAGGATAAACAATGATCTTAAGTTAATGGTGTTGCTGTTCCAGCTTTTGACGAAACATTTTGCATCTTTTCTTGGGAAACTTGGATGTTTTCAAGCAACCAAGGATGCATTTGATATTGGTTTTAAGTGTTTTAGGGCAAGGAGTTATCTGAAGGAAAAGACTCCGGAAAGGGGCAGAAATGTGCTTCTGACGATTGAAATGGTGGACCGTCACACCTTCGACGGACCACCAACCTTGCATTACGTCTTAGAAAGAACCCAAGGTTTTAGAACTCTCAGCGACGGACCAAATGATGGATCGTCAATTCTGCGACGGACCACCAGCTTGGCCGTCAGTTTAATCCAGAACATTATATCCTAAAAGACTCAGCGACGGACCAAGTGGTGGACCATTAGATCTGCAACAGACCACCAAATTTGTCGTCAGTCTTATCCAGAACATTGCCTCCTGAAAGACTCAGCGACGGACCAAATGGTGGACCGTCAGTCTTCCGATGGACCACCAGATTGGCCTTCAGCCTTATCCAGAATGTGCCTATCCAGGATCAGCAGCGATGGAACAAATGGTGGACCATCAATTCCTCGACGGACCACTAATTTGGCCGTCAGTTTGGATGCAATTTTCTGAATTGAAATTTTAGATTCTTTTTACGTGGGAGCGTATAAATACCAGTTTAGGTTTTATTATGGGATATCTATCTTTTATTTTCATCTTTTATCAATTTTTCCATCTCTATAAACTCTTTGTAACGTAGTATTTTGGGATTTAAAAAAATCTTTTGGATATAATCATTCCATCTCTATTCACGATTGAAGAATAAATTTTTGTAACCTTTGTAAGTAAATTTATAATTAATTTATAAAGAACACATTGATTTCTTCTCTTTCTATTATAGAGATGTATAGCTAAGCTCCCATAACTAGGGTTATGGGAGCCTTGATGTGAAAAGCTGAATTGGGCTGTGAATCTAGTAGATTCCCATGATTAATAGATATTGCATAAACCCTTCTTCACTTTTTTCTTGGTTGCAAACTTGAAAAGTGAGCCCAAGAACATCACTTGTTCGAATGAAAAGTGTTTATCGGAAAAAATAGGGTTTAAACAAATCTAAAGGCTTTAACCTTTGGATAGAGGGTAGATGCCTTAGCCGGATGAACCCATGTGAGAACATAGTTGAACAAATAATATGTTCCTTATGTTTGAAAGAATTAAGGGATAAAATTACTTATTTAGGTTGAGAAACTAATGGGTAAACCATAGAATTCAATTACTCTTGCAATTAGAATTGTTCATAGGGAATTCAAAACAGTTCACAACCCTAGCTGCTTAACTATCTTGGTAACCATAACTCTAGTTTGACTACTCTTACTTTATTACTATTTTTGATACAATCAAAAAGTGGATTACTTTCAGTGACAAGCATTTTTATACAATTGATAAATCAAAAACCCTCTTTTTGCTCAGGAACCTTCGATCAAAAGTCTAATAACAACCACAAGACTTAGTGAACAAAATATTCCTTGTGGGATTTAACACCCAAACCAGTTGGGTTCTATATTTGACAACGACTGCTTACACTTTCATAAGAAGGTTATAATTTAGACGTATAAACCACCAATTCCCTAAGTGGACCCACGACCACTATCGCAAGCTCCACCACCTCTACCTCTCGCTCCTCTGGTATCACTCCTACCCCTCACAACTGAAATTGAAGTATCCCAAATCACCCGGCAGGGACAGTCCCTGACACGTGGCTAATCTCATCACATACATAGTAATCTCTAAACCCAGTCTTAATAGGAGAAGGTCCAACTGGGCCCAAATGGCCATCCTGAACTACTGAACTAGAAGATACACATGAACTCTATAAAGCCACCACTGGACTATTATGGTATCCATGAGAATGTAAGACCCCATAAAATTCTAAGCTTAACTTGGTCTATTAACGTTTGCAAAGAAATCTCAAACTTAGAAATTTCAGCTAAGTGTTTATACTTAGAATTATTTTAGCCTTCATAAGTTGGCGATCCTATCCTACGACCCCTATGACCTTAAAATGTCGATCCTTGGATTGAATAATGATTAGGTGAGTCAATAGTTCTCTTCAGGTGAGTTTTGGATTTTTTGAACCTTGTTTGAATTATATTCAGGTGACCAAAATAGTGGGTTAATGCGATCTCGACGCGTCTCGTCGCCCATCGCATCGACGAATAATTTTTTCAGAACTTACAGTGCAATTCCAGTGAACCAATATGAACTCAACACGGTGCGTTGGTCAATGCATTGATGCCATCGATGCGATGCGGCGATATGCGCATCGCTGGACTCACTTTTTAGTAATTAAAAGCCCATGTCTAGAAGGGTAATTAGGTCATTTTACACTCGTATACAACCCCAAAAACATGATATTAAATCAGTCCTAGGGAAAACACAGACACTTTCTCTCAAATTTCTCTCAAGAACAAACTTTAGGGCTTTTGATTTTAAATTTAAACTTCAAGAACTCACCATCAATGTTCACGAATTCAAGTATCAAGGTATGTTAGGTGTTCATCCAAGGGTTTCCTTCCACCCTTGGAGTTCAAGAACCCCTTTTAAATTACAAGTTAATTTCTTTTATGAAATTCATAATAAATGTGAATGTATTCATTATTATGATGTAGTTGAGTTTATAATTCATGATTAATTGCAAGTTTCTTGAGAAATAAATAGCATGTTTGTGTGTTGCTATATGGTTTCATGTTAAAAGCCCTTTAATTTGTGAGTTTGAGATTTTGATCATGATTCTTACATGTTGAAGTATTATCATGTGTAGAGGTTATGCTCCCCAAGTGTTTGATGAATTGTTCATGTGATTGGAGTAATGAAGTCATATCATGTTAGCATGTATACATGTTCATGCCATGCGAGTGTTTGCTAAAATGCCTCAAATGAATGAATGATGACAATGTGTCTAGCTATCATATCTTCAAGATTGTGCTATGTTTTACAATTTATGCTATCGAGTCCTAGGGTATCTAATACCCGATAATCTAGTTGATTACCTAGATTTACAGTAGTTTCAGAATAGTCTTAGTGAGGTTACACCCAGTAGTACTCAGACAAATAATAAGACTCAGTATGTTTAGCGAGTTAATAGAATTCAGAGTACTCATTCACTTATCAGAAGTCAATGAATTCAGTTTAGTTCAGATAGATTGTACATCAGTAACAGTTCAATCAAGCACCGAGCGAACCTAGGGATGGGGGAATTCTTATTAGTAAAGGGTTTGACTCTTAGTAGAAATCTGTGCATTACATAACTATGTAGCCAACGTAGATTAAGATGTCTGATACATCTCATACGAGTTTTCCTGCCAGCGAGGGTTGACAAAATAGCTTCCTATCATAGAGTGTTAACTCATAGCCATTGTTAGTATCCCTTGGCAAGGTGCTAACGCCCTTCTAACTGGGGTCACAGGTTGGACACCAACTCAGTCATACTCGGGGTATTTTAGTTAGATGAACACTCCTACAGTTTTATTTTCAGACTCAGTATAAAAAAACTCAGTTCAGTTTTAGAATTAGGACTGTCTGATATAGTCACCTAGCTCAGTATAGAACTTAGTTCAGTTCAACTAAATTAGGACTATCAGAAATAGTCACATAGTATGCTGTAATTTGGTATCAGTAAAGATATTAGTCATTCAGTTATCAAAATTCTGTACTCAGTGATAACATGATCTCAATTATAGCATGCGTAATTATGAATATATCATTACATAATTAGTATTTATAGTAGTTGTAGATATACATGTACTCTCATTCAGTTATATTCATGCCATTCAGTCAGTTATTGTTCATGCATATAATCCATGCATTCAGCCTTACCTCACCTAGCATATCAGTACATTCAAAGTACTGACGGATTCCTTTCTTTTACGCTATAATGTCTTATATCATAGGTTTAGACGCAAGATCTCCTGACCGCACTTAGCAGCCCAAACTATCAGCAACAATCTTAGTGGTGAGTCCTCATAGTTCGAGTATAGAGTCGTTATTTCAGCATTTTTAGTATATTTTTGGTAATTAAAGTTTGTTGGGGACTTGTCCCATCAACTCCACCTTCAGACAGTTAGAGGCTTTCGGACTAGAGTATTTATAGAAAGATGCTCAGTTTTTATTATTGATTTTTAGTATTCAATATTTTGATTTCAATTTTGAGCCTTATGGTAAATTTTTCCCTAATTTTTGCATTATACAGTATTATTATTCAGTGATTGCAGCAGGTACCAATCATGGGTTAGCTTGTAGTCCTTTCAGATTATGAGCACCGTGTGACATCCGGGGTGCAGATTCGAGACGTTACAAACTTGGTTTCAAATCCTAAGGTTCAACAAAGTTCTAAGAAGTCTGAAAGCCATGTCTAGTAGAGTCTTATACATGGGTGTGTAGCACACCACACTTTTGGACAAGAGGCTATGAGGCATTTTAGGAAAAGTTTCCCTTCTTTTAGTGTTCATATCATGCGAGTGGGCATGAGATCAAGTTATACTCTCAGTCTAATACTTTTATTACTTTCATTTACAAAACAGGCCTCCCAAAAAGAACAACGAAAGAAGAACAGAAAATCAGCTAGCACTTCTGCCCATTCAGGCAGATCCCCTGGACGAGTATGTTTCCCACGCAAAATTCAGAGCCACTTTCACCACTCTAGCTCATTCTATGGAAGCCCAAAATGAATGCCCAGTTGCCATTCTAGCCAACTCAGTGTCTAATACTATTGCATCTAGAATTTGGGACTTCAGCCGAATGAATCCTTCAGCCTTTATCAGGTTTAAGTCAGATGAGGAGCCACAAAAATTCCTTGATCAGGTGCAGAAAGTCACAGTTATAATGGGGGTAACTATGAGTGAGAGCGCAGAGTTAGCCGCATATTAGTTACATAATAAGGCTCACTCATGGTTTAAGAAGTGGAAGGCAGAGAGGGACACTGATACAGGGCTCGCAGAATGGAAGGAGTTTTCCACTATTTTTCTGGATAGGTTCTTCCCACTGGAGTTGAGGGAAGTGAAGGTGTTGGAGTTTATTAATTTGAAGCAGGTCAACAATAGCTTCAGTATAGTCACTTCAAATTTCTAGTCATGTAATTTGGTCTTACCAATGCCCCAACAACTTTCATGGACTTTATGAATGGAGTGTTCAAGTAGTACTTGGATATGTTTGTCATATTCTTCATTGATGACATTCTTGTCTACTTTCGCAGTAAACATGATCATGCAGACCATCTCAAAATTGTATTACAGAACCTCAGAGCCCAACAATTGTTTTCCAAATTCAGTAAATGCAAATTTTGGCTAAGGTCAGTAGCTTTCCTTGGTCATATAGGTTCTGGTGATGGCATTAGAGTTGATCCTCAAAAGACCAAAGCAGTGAGAAATTGGACCAGACCCATTTCTTCATTCAACATCAGGAGTTTATTGGGTTTGGATGGCTATTACCGATGGTTTGTTAAAAGATTTTCGTCTATTGCATCCCCCATGTCTATATTGACTTAGAAAAAAGTCAAATTTCAGTGGTCAAATTCTTATGAGAAGAGTTTTCAGGAGTTAAAGACTCGACTCACTACAACCCTAGTTTTAACTTTACCAGATGGTTTTGATGGGTTTATGGTATATTATGATGCTTCCAGAGTTGGCTTGGGGTGTATTTTGATGCAGAGAGGTAAGGTCATAGCCTATGCCTCTAAACAACTTAAGCCCCATAAAAAGAATTATCCAACTCATGATCCTGAGTTAGTAGCTGTTGTATTTGCCTTAAAGATTTGGAGGCATTATTTGTATGAGGTACATATATATGCATTCACAGACTATAAAACCCTATAGTATGTATTTTATAAAAAAAATCTGAACCTATATCAGAAAAGGTGGTTAGAGTTGTTGAAAGACTACGACATGTGCATCCTGTTTCATCTGGGCAAGGACAATATAGTAGATGATGCTGTTAGTAGGATGTTTATGGTTAGTGTTGCTTATGTGGTGGGTGGTAAGAAGAAGTTAGTTCAGGAAGTTCATCAGCTTACCCGACTGGGTGTCCCGCTTAGTCGATTTAGTAGAAGGTAGTGTGTGGGTGTAGAATAGTTCAGAATCATCTCTGGTTTCCAAAGTGAAGGAAAAACAGGGCAGAGATCCCAGTTTAGTCTAGTTGAAAGAGTCAGTCAGAGATTAGAAAGTAGAGGTTTTCTCCCAAGGGGGAGATAGTGTGTTGCATTGCCAGGGTCGGCTATGCATGCCAGGTGTAGATGACTTGAGAAAACAAATTCTTACAGAAGCACATGGTGCACACTACTCTATTCATCCAGGGGACACTAAGATGTACCATGATTTGAAGTAGATCTATTAATGCAGCGGGATGAAGAGGGACATTGCCGAGTTTATGGATAAGTGCTCTACATGTCAGTAGGTTAAGATTGAGCACTATAAACCTAGTGGTTCTATACAGGAGTTCAGCATTTCTACGCGGAAGTGGGAGAAAGTGAACATGGATTTTGTGATGGGTTTGCCTTGTACTCGTCGCCAACATGATTTGATTTGGGTTATTATAGTCAGGATGACCAAATCAGCTCACTTCTTACTAGTTCATACCTTTTATTCAGTTGAGGACTATGCCAAAGTCTATGTCAGAGAGTTGGTCAAGTTACACGGAGTCCTAGTATCCATTATCTTAGATAAAGGTACCTAGTTTACCTCTCATTTCTAGAAAGCATTCCAAAAGGGTCTTGGTACCTAAGTTCACCTCAGTACAACCTTTCATCCTCAGACAGATGGTCAAGCAGAAAGGACCATTCAGACTTTGGAAGATATGTTAAGGGTGTGTTCCATTCACTTTAAAGGTAGTTGGGATGACCACTTGCCTTTGATTGAGTTCGTATATAATAACAGTTATCATTCCGGCATTCAGATGGCTCCATTTAAGGCGCTCTATGAGAGGAGGTGTAGATCTCCCATTGGTTGGTACAAAGTGGGTGGGGCCGCAGTGGTAGGGCCTTACTTGTTATTTGATGCCTTAGAAAAATTTCAGTTGATTAGGGAAAGGCTTAAGATTGCGTAGAGTCGATAGAAATCATATGCAGATGTACGAAGAAAAGATCTCGAGTTTAAGATTAGTGACTGTGTGTATTTGAAGATATCTCCTATAAAGGGAGGAAGTGGTTTGGAAAGAAGGAAAAACTCAGTCCCCGATAAGTCGGTCCTCACCGAATTCTCAGTTATTTTGGAAAGGTAGCTTACGAGCTTGAGTTGCTTTCAAACTTAGCTTCAGTGCACCCAGTGTTTCATGTCTCCTTGATAAAGAAGTGCATAGTTGACACAAAAGTTGTAGTCCCGACAGAGGGCATTGATATCCAGAACAACTTCTCTTATGAGGAAATTCCAGTCAAAATCTTGATTCTCAGGTTCGCAGACTAAGGCACAAAGAGGTTCCTCTAGTCAAAGTTCTTTGGTGGAATCAGTCTGTTGAGGAAGATACCTGGGAAGCAGAAGTAGATATGTAGATCCAGTATCCTCACCTATTCTCTGCAAACTCAGACTTAGCTCAAGGTAATAGTTTTCCTTGAATTTATTCAGTTCCATGCTCAGATTACCTTTACAACTTTGTATCGGTTCAGTTGCAGAGCATTCTCATATCATGTATACCTTTATGAAATAGCTCAGTCATGTGTCATGTTTTCAGAACTCGGTCATGCTATAGTTATGCATGCCAGTATGATAACTCAGTATATCAGTACTTTCAGTCATGTAATCATGCTTCAGTTGTGCATGTTCAGTATATATAATTTTTGTTTATCAGTATTCTCAGTTTAGTCAGTCTCATTCGAGGATGAATGTTCCCAAGGGGGAGATATTGTAAGACCCCGCAAAATTCTAAGCTTACCTCGGTCCGTTAAAGCTTGAAAAGAGATCAGAATTAGAAATTTCAGCCAAGTGTTTATACTTAGAATTATTTTAGCATTTATAAGTTGGTGATCCAATCCTACGACCCTTATGATCTTAAAATGTTGATCCTTGGATTGAAGTATGATCAGGTGAGTTTCAAAATTTTTGGACCTCGTTTGAATCATAATTAGGTGACCAAAATAGTGGAACGACGTGATCTCGATGCGTTATGTCACCCATCGCATCGACGAATAATATTTCCTCAGTTTACAGTGCAATTCCAGTGAACTAACAGAAACTCAATGCGGCGCGTCGGTATGTGCATCGCTGAGCACGCTTTTCAGTCATTAGAAGCCCGCGTCTAGAGAGGTAATCATTTTCCACCTGTATTCAGCCCCAAAAACACGAGATTAAATCAGTCCTAGGGCAAAAACACTCACTTTCTCTCAAATTTCTCTCAAGAATAAACCCTAGGGCTTCTGATTTCAAATTTAAACTTCAAGAACTCATCATCAATCTTTACGAATTCAAGCATCAAGGTATGTTAGGTGTTTATCCAAGGATTTTCTTTCACCCTTGGAGTTCAAGAACCCCTTTTAAATTACAAGTTGGCTTCTTTTATGAAATTCATGTTGAATGTGATTGTATTAATGATTATGATGTAGTTGGGTTTATAATCCATGATTAATTGCAAGTTTCTTGAGAAACAAATAGCATGTGTGTGTGTTGCTATATGGTTTCATGTTAAAATCCCTTGAATTTGTGAGTTTGGGATTTTGATCATGATGCTTACATGTTGTAGTATTGTTATGTGTATAAGTTACGCTCCCCAAGTGTTTGATGAATTGTTCATATGATTTGAGTAATGAAATCATATCATGTTAGCACGTATACAAGTTCATGCCATACAAGTGTTTGCTAAAATGCCTCAATAAATGAATGGTGACAATGTGTCTAGCAATCCTGTCTTCAAGATTGTGCTATATTTTACAATTTATACTATCGAGTCCTGTGGGTATCTAATACCTAACAATCTAGCTGATTACCTAGATTTATAGTAGTTTTAGAATAGTCTCAGTGAGGTCACTCCCAGTAGTACTCAGACAAATAATAGAACTCAGTATATTACGTCAGTTAATAGAACTCAGAGTACTCAGTCAGTTATCAGAACTCAGTGAACTCAGTATAGTTCAGATAGATAGCACAATCAGTAATAGTTCAGTCAAGACTAGTATATTTATAAATCAGTTCAGTGTCTATTCAGTAGGGAGTAGGAATCATCACCGAGCAAAACTAGGGATGGGGGTAGTCCTGTTAGTAAAGGGTTTGACCCTTAGTAGCAATCCCTGCGTTACAGAACTATGTAGCTAGCGTAGGTTAAGATGTCTTCCTTCCAGTCTAGAGTTGTTACATCTCGTATGATTTTTCCTACCAGCGAGGGTTGACGAAAGAAATTCCTGTCAGAGAGGGTTAACTCATAGCCATTGCTAGTATCCCTCGCCAAGGTCCTAACACCCTTCCCACTGGGGTTATAGGTTAGACCCCTACTTAGTCATACTCGGGGTATGTCGATTAGAGGAACACTCTCATAGTTTTAGTTTCAGACTCAGTATAAAAAAACTCAGTTCAGTTTCAGAATCAGGACTGTCAGATATAGTCACCCAATACAGTAAAGAACTTAGTTCAGTTCTACAAAATCAGGACTGTCAGAAACAGTCACTTAGTATATAGTAATTCGGTAACTGTAAACCCAGATATCAGTCATTCAATTATCGGAATTCAGTACCCAGTGATAACTTGATCTCAGTTATAGCCTGCATAATTATGTGCATATCATTATATAATCAACATTTGCATTAGTTTCAGATATACATGTACTTTCATTCAGTTATATTCATGCCATTTAGTCAGTTATTATTCATGCACACGAACCCATGCATTCAGACTTACCTCACCTAGCATACCAGTACATTAAAAGTACTGACGCATACCTTTCTTTTGTGCTATAATGTCTTATATCATAGGTTCAGACGCATGGGCTCCTGACCGCACTTAACAGCCCAAACTATCAGCAATAGACTTAGTGGTGAGTCCTCATAGTTTGAGGATAGAGTCATTATTTCAATATTTTTAGTATATTTTCAGTAGTCAGAGTTAGTTGAGGACTTGTCCCATCAACTTCACCTTCAGACAGTTAGAGGCTTTCGAACTAGAGTATTTATAGGCAGATGTTCAATTTTAAATATTTAGTATTTTGATTTTAGTTTTAGACCTTATGGCAAATTTCTGCCTAATTTCCGCATTATATAGTATTACTATTCAGTGGTTGCAGCAGGTAACAGTTATGGGTTAGCTTATGGTCCTTTGGAATTATGAGCACCGTTTGACATTCAGAGTGTAGACTCGGGGTGTTAAAAACTTGCTATCAGAGCCTAAGGTTCAACAGAGTCCTAGGAAGTCTGAAAGCAGCGTCTAGTAGACTCTTGTACATGGGTGTGTAGCGCACCACTCTTATGTACAAGAGGCTATGAGGCATTTTAGGAAAAGTTTTCCTTCTTTCAGTGTTCATATCGTGTGATATCAAGTTACACTCTTAGTCTAATCCTTTTCTTACTTTCGTTTACAGAACATGCCTCCTAAAAAGAAAAATGGAAGAAGAATAGGAAATTAGCCAGCACCTTTGCCCGTCCAGGCAGATCCACTGGACGAACGTGTTTCCCAGGCAGAATTCAGAGCCGCTTTCACCACTCTAGCTCATTCTATGCAAGCCCCGAATGAATACCTAGCTGCCATTCCAGCCAACCCAATGGCCAATACTGCTGCAGCTATAGCCTCACAAAGATAGATACAGATGTCTACATACCTATTCGCGAGACTCTGTTAGACATCCCATTCTTACACCGTTAAGACCAATGAAACCTAGCTGCTCCAATACCAATTTATCATAACCCCAAACAAGGTCATGATGGCACTTGTTGCGCCTTACCTTGACATGTGAGCTATTACCAAAACTAAAGGATAAAGAAAAAACAGAAGTACCGATGGTAAGGCTTCTAGAATGAAGCTAAACCATACAAGTAATTATATCAATATGGAAAGAACTAATCCAAAATACCAATGGTTCCCAAAACCAGGTGTCAATAGTATCAGAACTACTAATACAATCCAAAATTCAAATACATTAGAAAAATAACCACAAAGGAATAATATATGTCTTTGAACACTAATAAATACATAACTACTAAGAAAGATAGAGGTGAACTTCGGAGCATGAATGTGTAAACGCTACCTTGGAAGCTCCAACAATCGCTCGAGTCAAGCAAGTTGAGGCGCACTCGAGTTACAACCTGCATCTAAAGGGCGCAGTAGGCATGAGTATGGTCCACTTATAATCAGTAGGTATCATTGGCCGACCAAGCAAAGTATTAAATAAAGTATAAAAATATACTCTAAGGGCACATCACCTGCCATCAGAAAATGTCCCACAACAGTAGCCCATACCGCTTGCACTAATAGTTCTACAATATCCATATATAATACAACAACACGCCAGATAGGGATACAAATATGCATGATATCACATACAAGTAGAACAAAAGAGGAACATGTATAATCAAGATCATCAAGTACTAATAAAGTAAGATAGAATAATTAGACATTTACAAGTCAAGATATAGAACAAATAGATAGATGATAAGTCAATATGGTTGTACAATTACAACATAAACATAATAAAGTAAGTGAAATGTAATGATGATAATGATGATGCACGAGGTCTTCGCACAACCTAAGGGATCATCGCACAATCCTCGTATACACCTACCGAGGCAAGCCTCCTAACACAGGAGCTATGGGGGATTCGTCAACCTGTATACAATCCATATATATCATATATTCTTTCTGGCACATCCCTCGAATCAACCTCAATCCAACATCATCAAACTGATGAGCTCAAATCTGCTCCATCAAAGAAGATCTAGCCTTTATAAATGCCAAAACAGGCCCAGGTATCAAAATATCAAGTCTAACCATCTAGTTAGATAAAGACTAAACCTCTAAGGCCAAAGGCCTCTCTTGGTTCAAAAGATACGCCAAGATACCCATGCAAGTTGACTTTCGAATCAAGGCATTCTCAACCACATTATCCTTGCCCGAATAATAGAGAATAGTCAAGTTATAATCCTTAAGCAACTCAAGCCAATGACATTGCATCATATAAAGATCTCACTGGGCAAAAAAGTACTGAAGGTACAATGATCTGAGAAGATCTCAAAACGGACTCCATACATGTAGTGCCTCCACAACATCTAGAAAAACACGACTATGCACAACTCCAAATCACGGGTAGGATAATTTCTCTCATGAGGCTTCAACTGACGACACACATACATAATCAGCTTGCCCTTTTGAATCAATACAACACCCAATTCAACACCATAAACATCACAAAACACAGTAAAGCCCACGTCCTCCTTGGGAAAAACAAATATAGGAGCTGGAGTCAACAAACCCTTGAGCTTTTGAAAGCTCACCTCACAAACATCAGACCACTGAAAGAAAATCTTTCATTGAGTCAACTTATTCAAAGGAGCTGCAATAGATGAAAAACCCTCAACAAAATATCAATAATAACTTGCTAAGCTAAAAAAACTCCGAATATCGGTGGGAAAAGTAGGTCTAGCCTAATTACTGTCATGACCCAAACCAAACCCCTAGCTGTGAGGGGCATCTCAAATTGTGAAAGCCTGAGTGCCCTTCTCTACATGGAAATCATACACACTCTCGTTTAATATGAAGAAAAATCAAAAATATAAAACAATATAGAATCATGGTCATGTACTAAATTCAGTTTATTAATACTGAAAGAAATCTATCAACCTCTAGACCACATCTGGTTCAATCTGCAAAATCTCTACTACATACGAATTTAATAACTGTCTGAAAATTGGGACAAGGCCTCCAGTTGGACCTAAACTAAATTAAAAATCAATGTCCAAAAAAAAGAAACAGGCCTACCAAAACAAAGAAGGCTCACCAACTGCACACTTCTGTCTATAACTCTACGACTTAGCAGGACCTATGGACTGAGCCTTAAACCCTGAAATATAGGGGGTCAATAAAAACGTGCTGGTACACAGAACAATCCCAAAATAATAAATTTTATTCAACATAGATGAGAGCAATTTAGAAACAGTTTTATAAATATAACATATGAAAACGAAACACATGGGCATATTTAAAAAACTCTAAACAATTTTTTGAACTCCATGACTCACTTTTTCTTTTACTTCTGGGCTAGGTGGTATACCCTACAACTCTGAAATCCCATGGGATATATGGATCTGCCTTTAACTCGGCAACCAAGACCCCAACCTGAGTTTGCCGTAAGGGTTGGAGTCTCTGTCTCTAATACACCATAGGGCATTAGGCCAACGTATGGTCCCTCTTGGAGACATAATGAACCCGTATCGGCAAAACACAATTTTTGGGCTAGGATTTATTTGAATTCAAGCCTTCTTTGGGCAACCACCTAACCCTCTTTAAGCATTTTTACCTCTTTAAGACATGCATTCTCTAAAATCTAGTTTGAAACTCTTACTCTGTTATGGCATTCATTTATATAGAATCTTCATACCATTGACTTGCAAGTCATATCTCTAAACCATAAAGTATCATAGGGAAATATCTTTATTCAAGACACAAAAATGTTGGACCACCATACTTCAACATTTTAAGAAGAGTAATACTTCAAAAACATTTGTCAAATTATATAGGGATCACTGTTTTCAGCTATTCAGCAAATATGTGGTGGTCATGAGGTTTAAGACAAAGCATGCAATTCTTCCTTATAAACATCGTTAGCCTTTAACACCAAGTACAATACCCCCTCTTCAATGTAAATCCATAAACAAGTTTTAACAACCATAAAAGGCATTTGAATCATACTTCACAAGATGCAATCGAATAAAATGTGACTTACGAAAACAAGAGAGGGATTTCCAATAATTGATGCTCTCAATTCAACTTCCAAACTCATAAAGTGCGTGCATGTATATATATATACATAGGTAAAAGATCAATATCAAGGGGAGGCCTTAAAACCAAAACAATAATATCAATAAAGAATTCATGATACATAATTGAAAACGTGAATTCCAAAACCCTTTTTTTTTGTAAATTCATGATTTCTAAAACTTTAAACCTTATTCAAAGTATTTTCAACAAGTCCATGTAGTTTAGGAAAAACCCCACGTACCTTAGATCACTTAGAAGGAAGAGTTGAAATCGAATCTCAAATAAGTTCTTGGAATTCTTAACTTTAAGGATGAACTCTTGATCTTAGGGGAAAGGTGTAGGGTTTTGATTTTGAGAGGTTACAAGTGGTTTCTGATGTATTTAGCCCCCAAAACGATTAAATTTCATGTTATGATAGAGTTTAGACGAGGGAAATAGACTGATATACCCCTCCTAACTCTAAATTTAAAAGAAAATACAAACTCGGCACTCAACTCGCCACCCAATTCGACGTGTCAATATCGCGTCGAGCCACTATTTCCAACATCCAAACACACCTCTAAAATTGTTCAAAAAATCCAAAACTTTATCAAGATATCCCCTTTACTCCCCCGAACATAAATCAACTTACAAATCTATATCTCAAAGTTGGAAAAAATCTATTTAGAAATTCCAAAAGTTTAGGAGCTTAAAATATGTCTAAGTCTTTTTCAGATGATTACCCCTTTAAGTTTGCTACAAAGTGAGGTATTAAATCGAGGACACCACGGGGTGTTATATTATCCCCCCTTAGGATCATTCATCCTCGAATAATAGCTCGGAACACAGACAAGTATGACTTCAAGCATACAAGGGAAAAGGTTAAGAGAGTAGGATATAACTCGTACCATTTAGGTCGTTATCTATAGTCTCAAATAGGGTTGGCTATCTAATCTGCATATCATCTTCTGATTCCCAAGTAGCTTCCTCAACTCTTTGATTCCCCCAAAGCCCCTTAACCGAAGTTATTTCCCTATTCCTTACCTTCTGAACTTGGCAGTCCAAGATAGCAATAGGCTCTTCTTCATATGATAAGGAGTCTATAGTCTTGATCTCCTCTACTGGTAACACTAGGGAATGATCTCCAACGCACTTTTTCAACATGGACACATGGAATATTAGATGAACGAAAGCCAGACTTGCGGGCAATTCTAACTCATTAGCGACTCCACCTATCCTTCTCACAATCTGATATAGTCCTATATAGCAAGGACTCAACTTTCCTTTCTTCTCGAATCTTATGACTCCCTTCACAGGGAAGACTTTTAGAAATACACAATCGCCAACCTCAAATTCCAGCTCCCTTCTTCTAACATTGGCGTAGGAATTTTGGCGACTCTGAGCTATGTTAAGTCGTTCTCTAATGATTTTCACCTTCTTCATTGTCTGATGAACAAGATTAGGCCCAAACAACCACATTTAACTCACTTCATACCACCCAATCGGCTATCTACATCTTCTCCTATAAAGTGCCTCAAAAAGAGCCATCTGAATGCTGGCATGGTAGCTATTATTAAAGACGAACTCTATTAATGGAAAATGATCTACCCAACTACCCTTGAAGTCAATTACACAGGCCCTCAACATATCTTCTAGGGTCTGGATGGTGTGTTCCGCTTGCCTATCGGTCTGAGGGTGGAATGCAGTACTCAGATTCACTTGGGTACCTAAACCCCTCCGAAAAGATTGCCAAAACTGCAAAGACAATTGCGTACCTTGATCGGATATAATGGATATAGGTTCCCCATGTAAGCGAAATATTTCCTCAATGTACAACTTGGCATAATCATCTCTCAAAAAGTTAGTCCTCACAGGCAGAAAGTGAGCTGAATAGGTCATCCAGTCTACAATTACCCAAATGGAATCATATTTATTTTGGGACCTCAAAAGTACCGTTATGAAATCCATATTGATCATCTCCCATTTCTACATAGGTAGGGCTATCTGTTGGGAAGTACCACCTGGTCTCAAATGTTCCACTTTAACTTGTTGGCAATTCAAACACTTGGAAACAAAATCAGCATCTAGTTTCATATTATTCCACTAATATATAGATTTAAGATCATGGTACATTTTAGTAGAGCCTGGGTGAACAACATACCTCAAAGTGTGAGCCTCATTAAGGATCCTCTCTTGCAAACCATCCACATTCGGTACACACAGCCTGCCTTGGTACCTCAAAATACCATCACCGCCAATTTCAAATGCCATCACTTTCTATTGACCCACATCACTCCTAATCAGCATCAAGATAGGGTATTTGGCTTGCTTTTCCTTAACTTCTGCACATAAGGAAGATTTAGCTATTTCATTCATAACTACTCTTCCATCTTCGAAATCCAGAAGTCGCACCCCTAGATTTGTAAGTTGGTGAATATCTTTCACCATCTCCCTTTTTTCTTTCTTAACACGAGAAAGACTTCCCATAGATAATATACTGAGGGTGTTGACCACCATAGTTGCCTTGCCTGGATGATAGTGCAGGATCATGCCATAATCCTTCAACAGTTCCAACCATCGCCTTTGCCTAAGATTCAACTCTTTCTATGAAAAGACATACCATAAACTTTTATGGTCAGTAAAAATATCAACATATACCCCACACAGGTAATGCCACCAAATTTTAAGTGCAAACACCACGACCTCTAACTCCAAGTCATGAGTGGGGTAATTTCTCTCATGCACCTTTAACTGTCTAGATGCATAAGCTACCACCTTACTATGCTGCATAAGAACATATCTAAGTCCAACTCGGGATGTATCACAATACATAACAAAACCCTTTGTACCTTTGGGAAGGGTCAAAACAGGCGCAGTAGTCAACTTGTCCTTCAATTTCTCAAAGCTATTCTCACAAGAGTTAGACTACATGAATCTCACCTTTTTCTATGTCAACCTGGTAAGTGGAGCAGCTATGGAAGAAAAACTTTCTACGAACCATCTGTAATACCCTGCCAAACCCAAAAAACTCTGGATATCGGTTGGAGTCGTGGGTCTGGGCCATTTCCTCACTGCCTCAATATTATAGGGATCTACCTTAATTCCCTCACTTGATATGATATGCCCCAAGAAGGCAACATCATTAAGCCAAAATTCACACTTGGAAAATTTTGCATACAACCTATGATCTTTGAGGGTCTGGAAGATAATTTGGAAGTGACTGGCATGATCCTCCTCACTCTTAGAATAAGCCAAAATGTCATCAATAAAAACTATGACAAATAGATTTAGAAACTGACGGTACGCCCTATTTATTAGGTCCATGAAAGCTGTAGGAACGTTAGTCAATCCGAATAATATGACTAAGAATTCATAATGGACATATCGGGTTTGAAAAACTATTTTGGGAATATTCGCCTCCCTAACCTTCAACTGATGATACCCCAAACGAAGGTCTATCTTTGAGAAACACTTAGCACCCTGAAGTTAGTCAAAGAGATCATCAATTCTAGGAAAGGGATATTTATTTTTTATAGTAGCCTTATTTAACTGACGATAGTCTATACACATACGGAGGGAACCATCTTTTTTATGTACAAAACGCATAGGTGCACCCCAGGGAGAAACACTAGGATGGATAAAGCCTTTGTCAAGAAGATCTGTTATCTGCTCTTTCAACTCCTTCAGTTCTACTAAAGCCATTCTGTATGGCAGAATAGAAATAGCACGGGTGTCCGACAATAAATCAATTCCAAAATCTATCTCCCTATCAGGTGGTATTCCTGGGAAATCATCGAGAAAGACTTTTAGAAATTCATTAACCATAGGGACAGACTAGAGAGAAGGGTTTTCAGTATTAGAATCTTTGACTCGAATAAGATGATACAAACAACCTTTGGAAATAAGCTTACAGGCTTTAAGGTAAGATAAGATTTTCGCTCTAAGTGCTATAGAGTGCCCTTCCCACTCTACCATTGGTTCATTTGGAAAAGAGAAAGTAACTTTCCAGGTCCTATAATCTAGTGTAGCAAATGAGAATGGAGCCAGTCCATCCATAAAATAGCATCAAAGTCCACCATATCAAGCTCTATAAGGTATACCACCGTATCACGGCTACAAATGGACACAACACAATTTTTATACACCCTCCTAGCCACTATTAAGTCCCCAACAGGGGTGGAAACAGAGAAAGGTTCTGAAATAACTCCAGGATCAAACCTAAAACTAACCGCCACATACAGGGTCACATAAGAAAAAGTATACCCTGGATCAAGTAACATATATACATCACGGGAGAAAAATTGTAACATACCCGTGACTACATCTGGTGAAGCCTCAGCCTCCTAGTGATTTGATAAAGCATACAACTGATTGTGATCGCTCCTAGTAGCTGAAGTAGCACCTTTTGGAGGTGGTTATGGCATGGAGGAATTAGCTTGCGACTTAGCTCCCCAATATTACCTCTCATTGTCGGGCAATCTCTCTGGATAGGCCTGGGAGGCCATAAGAATAACATACCATTATGCCAAATTGACATCTTCCTGGGTGGTACTTGCCATACGTGTTACATCGAGGGTATGAACTATCATGTTGCGCTACACTCCTTTGCGACTGCGTACCCTGTACTCTCAGTCCATGGCTACGCTAAAAATTCTGAAACCGCCGATCAGCTGGACGTCTGGGCGCTGGAGCGCTGGCTGCAGACTAAGCATTACTCCAAAAATTTTTCTTTGGCCACCTGTTACCCTAATTACCATCTTGGTGCTGACTATAGTTCTGGTCTGTCGGTCTGGCCCTCTTGGCCTGTCTGCCTTTCTCCCTTGGTTCAGCAACCCTCTTCTTCTGATTCTCTACCTATTGCATGTGAATGGACAATATAGTGAAATCCATATCTTTTTTCGACATTGCCCCTTTTCACTCCAACACTAAGTCATCCGAGAGACCAGATGCAAACTTCTGTATACGGGCCCTTATGTTGCCCGCCAGTTTCGGAGCATAATGAGATAGTTGATTGAATTTCAGGGTGTACTCCTTGACACTCATCTTTTCCTGTTTCAGGTTCATCAAATCTTCAGCCTTGGACTCCCTTAACTCCTACGGAAACAACCGGTCTAGGAAGGTTTCCATAAATTTTCCCCACACAGAAGGCTTAACATTATCTCCCCTCGAATCTTTCCACTCATTGTACCACTGATTTGCTACTTTCTTCGACTGATAGGCTGCTAGTTCATCCCCTTCCACTTTATCCAGATGCATCACTCAAAAAATTTTCTCCATCTCGTCTACAAACTCTTGTGGGATCTTCTCCACCTTTTTACCCATAAGCTTAGGCGGGTTCAGTCTCATGAACTAGCCCACCCGTATGGTCTCAGATGCACCAGAAGCAGACCTAATATCCTTCGATCGTCAGGCCTGGGAAACCACTAACTGTGCAATCATATGCATCGATTGTCTGAACTCCGCATTTGATATCTCTCTTTGGGAGGTTGGGTGAGGTTAGTCCTGAACCGAGGCGCCCTAGGTGCACTGGGTGGACTAGTCTGAACAGGAGGGACTCCCGAGGCAACATCAAATTTAGAAGTGTGAGCCTTATTATGTTTCCTCATCCCATGGGTAGGATGGACATCTTCAGTTTGGGCATTCTGTTCATTGAGCGACATGGAGGCATGATAGTTTTTCTGAAATATAAGAGACCAATGATTAGAGGACATTCAGACTCTACAACATTAATTAAACCACAAAGAAGAGGGGCATTCCTAAATGCCTAGTAGCCTCCTGGTTATAAGTTTGGCACGCTACACATCTATAAACAAAACTTTACCCGACATAATTTTGTAGACACCCTGGGACCATGAACTGTGCTCTAATACTAAGTTTGTCATGACCCAAATTGAGACCCTAGCCGTGACGGGCATCCCAAACCGTGAAGGCCCGAGTGCCCTTCTCTACATGGCAATCATACACCTCTCATTTAATATAAAGGAAAATGAAAAATATAAAAAAAATACGAAATCATTGTCACATACTAAATTCAGTTTATCTATATAGAAAGAAATCCATCAACCTTTAGACCACATCTGGTTCATTCTATGAAATCTCTACTACATATGAATTTAATAACTGTCTGAAAACTAGGACAAGGTCCCTAGTCGAACCTAAACCAAAGTAAACATCAATGTCCAAAAAAAAAGAAACAGGCCTTCTAAAACAAAGAAGGCTTACCAACTGCACACTTCTGTCTGATAACTCTATGGCTTAGCAGGACCTCTGGACTAAACCTTAGACCCTATAATATAGGGGGTCAATACAATCGTACTGGTACTAAGAGCAATCCCAAAATAATAACTTTTATTCAACATAGGTAAGAACAATTTAAAAACAGTTTTATAAATATAACATATGAAAAAGAAACACATGGGCATATTTAAAAGACTCTGAACAATTTTCTAAACTCTATGACTCACTCTTTATTTTACTTCTGACCTAGGTGGTATACCCTACTACTCTAAAATCCCACGGGTTATATGGAATCTCCCTTAACTCGGCAGCTAAGCCCCCAACCTAAGTTTTCCACAAGGGTTGGATTCTCTGTCTCTAATACGCCATGGGTACTAGGCCAGCGTATGGTCCCTCTTGGGGACATAATGAACTCGTATCGGTAAAACGCAATTTTTAGGCTAGGAGTTATTTGAACTCAAGCCTTATTTGAGCAATCACCTAACCCTCTTTAAGCCCATTTTTATCTCTTTAAGACATGTATTCTCTGAACTCAAGTCTGAAACTCTTACTCTGTTATGGCATTCATTTATATGGTATGTTCATACCATTGACTTATAAGTCGTATCTCTAAGACATAAAGTATCATGGGGAAATATCTTCATTAAAAACACAAAAAAATTGGACCACCATACTTCAACAATTTAAGAAGAGTAATACTTCAAAAATATTTTCCAAATTATATAGGGATCACTGTTTTCAGCTATTCAGCACACATATGGTGGTCATAAGGTTTATGAAAAAACATGTAATTCTTTTTAATAAAGAGCATTAACCTTTAACACCAAGTACAATACCCCCTCTTCAATGGAAATCCATAAACAAATTTTAACAACCATAAAAGGCATTTGAATCATACTTCACAAGATGCAATCGAATAAAATGTGATTTATGAAAACAAGAAAACCTTTAAACAAGAGAGGGATTTCCAATAATTGATGCTCTCAATTCAACATCCAAACTCATAAAGTGAATGAATATATATATGTACATAGGTAAAAGATCAATTGCAAGGGGAGGCCTCAATACTAGAACAATAATATCAATAAGGAATTCATGATGCACAATTGTAAACGTGAATTCCAAAACCCTTTTTTTGTAAATTCATGATTTCTAAAATTTAAACCTTATTCAAAGTGTTTTCAACAAGCCCATGTAGTTTTGGAAAAAACCCACGTACCTTATATCACTTAGGAGGAAGAGTGGAAATCTGAATCTTAAATAAGTTCTTGGAATTCTTGACTTTAAGATAAACTCTTGATCTTAAGGGAAAGGACTAGGGTTTTGATTTTGAGAGGTTATAAGTGGTTTCTGATGTATTTAGCCCCAAAAATGATTAAATTTTGTGTTATGACAGAGTTTAGATGAGGGAAATAGACTAATATACCCCTCATGACCCAGAGTTTAAAAGAAAATGCAAACTGGGCACCCAATGTGCCATTCAACGCGATGCGTCGATATCGCAGTGGGTCACTGCTTCATCGACGCGGTGCATCAACTTTGTATCGAGCCACTATTTCTAACATCCAAACACACCTCTAATGTTGTTTAAAAAATCCAAAACTTTACCGAGACATCCCCTTTAATCCCCCAAACCTGAATCAACTTACAAATTCATATCTCAAGGTTGGAAAAAATTAATTTTGAAATTCCAAAAGTTTAGGAGCTTAAAATATGACTAAGTTTTTTCTGATGATTACCCTTTTAAGCATGCTATGAAGTGAGGTATTAAATCGAGGACACCACGGGGTTTTACAATTATGAAACGCTGCATCCTTGGCTGGATCAACCAAAATATCTTCCTTAGTCACCATATGACCCAAGAAAGAAATAGACTCCAACCAAAACTTACACTTAGAGAACTTAGCATACAATTTCTCATCCCTCAATCTCCGAAGCACAACCCATAAATGATCCTTATGATCAACCTCCCCCTTTGAATAAACCAAGATATCATCTATAAATACAATAACAAAGGAGTCAAGATACGGTCGAAACACTCGGTTCATTAACTCTATGAATGCGGCAAGGGCATTGGTTAACTCAAAGGACATGACCACAACTCATAATGATCATATTGAGTCTAAAAATATATCTTCAGAATATCTGAAGCTCTAATCCTCAACTAGTGATAACCGAACCTCAAATTAATTTTTGAAAACACTGCAGCACCCTAATGTTGATCAATGTGAAAAAAATGACACTTATTCTTAACGTCACCTTATTCAACTGTAGATAATTAATACACATCCATATCGAACCATTCTTCTTCTTCACAAGTAAGACAAGCGCACCCCAAGGTGAAACACTAGGTCAGCTAAATCTCTTATCCAACAACTTCTACAGCTGATTCTTCAGTTCTTTCAACTCTAGTGGGCTATCCTAAAAGGAGGAATAGAAATGGGCTTGGTGTCCGGCTCAACATCAATAGCAAAATCAATATCTTAATTTGGAGGCATACCAGGCAAGTCCGTAGGGTACACATCCACTACAACATTTTTAGCCTAAGGCCACTCTTGTAAGGTGTGGCCTAAAATAGCAAAAAGTGTTGCCTTTGATCAAAAGCTAAACTTTTGGACTTTAGGCAACACTTTCTGAGGGGTGGCCTAAAAAGACGTAACCTTTGATCAAAGGCCACGCTTTTCAAGTGTTGCCATATCAGCTACATTTAAAAAGTGTGGCCATTAAGGTATAAAGGCTACGCTTTGCAGCTTGTCATTGGCAGCACTTTTAGTTGATAAATCTACACTTACAAGTGTTGCCTTTGTTTTTCTATTCGGCATACTTTACAAGCATAGCCTTTTGTAGCACCTCTATAACAACACTTAAAAAATAGTGCCTTTGTTTTACTATTGGGCACGCTTCACAATCGTAGCCTTTTGTAGCACCTCTATAACAACACTTACAAAAATATGGCTTTTAATTATTACTAGCCACACGTAAAAAACGTAGCCTTTTATACATTCTCTATGATAACACTTGTAAAGTGTAAGCATATTTTAGCCATACTTTTGAAGTGTAGCAATATTTCCTAAAATTTGATAGTTTAAGCCACATTTTACAGAAATGACATTTAGCATATAAAATGTTAGTACGTAATTTCTAATTGAAAAATAATTATTTTGATAGAATTGTATACATCACTAAGCACATTACATAAACATACATATTTTATATAATCTCACGCACCAATTAGCTAATAAATAATTGAAGTGCATAGATTTGATTTCAAAAAAACATGTCTTTTACATACTTATTAGAAAATAACATAACAAAAATTTGTACCAAGTTCCACACAAAACCAAATGTATATAAACGTATATCAAAATATTTTTAAAATTCTTCATCATTCACTTCAATCTAGATCAAGTTGAGTTATGGCGCCCACCATTCAAATTTGATACCCCGCATTGAGCCTACACATTCAAAATGAAACAAAAGAAGTAAAATTAACTATTATTTATGTGAATTGGTCATCATGCATGATTCCTAAATATCGATATTCACCTTATCCTCTGGTATTGACAACAAAATGCTCGTATAATGGGGAAAGATTATTACAACTGAACTTGGACTTACGTGAGAAACGTTGATGTTCTATTATGATAGTATAATATTGTGTCTAACTTATGCAAATACTATCTCATGTTGCTGTAGAGAAGGAATAACAAGGAGCCGAGGATATCAAAGCAAAACACACCTTACCATTATAAGATAGAACTCTCTAGTTCAATGATATACACAAGTTGTCTTCTCTTTTTTGGGACTCTTACCCACCTCAACACTTACAAATTTAAATTAATCAATCTCCCACCTTCAATAGAACTTCTAATAAGATGAAAACAAACTGAATAATTTGTAGCATTATCCTAGAAGTCAAAACAGATCAGATCAAGATTCCAAGGAAAGAGGCTATGGAACTTGTATAAAAAAATACCTTATACCCCAACCATCTTTGCGCCTTTGAAAATTAATTTATATACAAGAAATCAGACACACAAAACAAGGAAAATTGAAAATAAATAGACCACTAAAATCCCAAGCTCAAGGCTTTCGTCGGAGTCTCAAACTCCGAATCCAAGTCTTCTTCTGTTGCTTCCTTCTTTTCCTGAAAAAGAAAAGAAGTTAAATCAATTTAATAAAATTAGACTCCATAAACCTTCTAGAGAGCATAGAAAATCTTGATCAAACAGTTCTTTAATTCACATTTCTCCACTTCTTGGCAAAACAAGCTTCTTAAGAGTTAACACTTCTATAATGGAAGAAAAAAGAATTTCTTGAGGTTCAAATCCCAGAGTTGGGTAGTGATGTGTGTGGTATAATAATGTTTACTCGGACAAGTATTTTTTGTATCTCTTCAAAGTGAAGAGAGAATTAAGTTTCCTTTGGATGATTAAAAAAAAAAGAGAGAGAAAATATGTTCACATCACTGCCCATCAAACACAAACTATAGGTGACTACACATTGAAGGCAAATTGTAATAAAACTTACCGAATGGTACATCTGATCAGCTTGAATTATATTTCTAGATTATTATGGTCAATATTGATTCCTGAAAAGAATTTCTATAATTGATAAAGACTACCTCTGCATATACTCAGTTATATAATGCTAGGGGTCGATAAAAGTTTGTCTTAAAGGGCTTATCTATGCAAGGAGGCATACCATTGTCATTGTTGATCCAGTAGGATGGGAAATATCCTCCACCCCCACTGCTACCATGAAGAACTTTTTCTCCACATTTAGCTTTATCAGCTATTCCAACAACCTTTTCATTAACCAAGACAACCTCTACAGATTCCTCGCCTGGCTTGCTTCCAGGAACCTGTACAAAATATTCCAGCATATGGCTTATGATAATAGCTGTGACATACACAAAGGATCCTCTAAGTGCCATGTGGTCGACAAAACACAAGGATCACAAGAGCTATGTAAATATGATGATTTTCAAACGGACAGGTTGCATTGAAATCAGAGGCAAACTTGACAAAAAAGCCATGTCTTCACTGAGGAACCGTTGGGGAATGTGATGCATTTGAGCATGAAAAAACAATTCAAGTATTTGCTACATGGTTAAAAAAGATATTTAGTCATAAAGGTTTGAGCGAAAAGCACTTTCATAGAACTTTTGGAGCTTTCAAACCCAATTTTAGGCCCATTCCAAAAGACAAATAAAAATCATGTTTAGGCCCATAAATTTGGAGCAAAGTTCTTTATAAAATATCTTGTCAACCACTCACGAGGTGCTCATGTAAATTTTTGGAAAGTAATAATCAACGCAGGTACTTCAAACTATCACATAAAAAGGTGACATATCTCCTCCCTTGAATAGAATCAATGTGACAAAAGTAAAATGGTGAGATATTTTTCCAAGCTCTTCCAGAATTAATGCCAAAAAATATTAAAGGTGCCATGCAATACCTTAAACATGGCTTCAGTCAGAATACTTTTTAGTATGGATCTTAAACCTTGGGCGCCATTGTTCTTGGCAATGGCTTTCTAGGTAATAAGTCGAAGTGCATTCTTGATAAACTATAATTTGACCTATAACATCAAAATAAATCATCATGCGGTAAATTGACTGATTATGATCCAGTCCATCAGAATGAAGAGTATGTATATATATATATATTAAATCAAGAAATCTTCTTCTTGTTCTCTTTTCCTTTTTTCCCACGAGTTTGTTGGAGAAAAAGAGAGAAATTTTATTGTTTAGAAGAATAAAGCGTCAACGCCAAATGTAAACAACACTGAGCTAAAAGCTTACATTATCCTTTTTTTGAAAACTAAGCTTACATTATTCAAGTGGAACATTTTCTTGTATTGCTTGTAAAAAGCATTTTTGGGTTTTGTGAGAACCTGCGGAGCAAAAATAAGGATCCACAACCAAAAGGAGAAAAAGGAAGTAAGAAACAATACGAAAGGTGAAAAGTGGAAGAGAACATCAACTTCAAACATTCTTTTTCATCTTCAAGCATCCTATAACTTTTTTTCCTCCTTATCCTTGGTAGTCCAAAAGGCGTAAACAAAATAATTTCTAAATGCATGCAAATTGAACATTCAAGAAGGCTTCTCACAACAGGTGTAAATGATGTTTAAAAATAATAAAACCACACACTTTTCTATTTCTTCAGTTAGTTGGTTTCCATTTATCTATCCATGTTTTAACCTACTATTGTGAGATAAAAGAATTTAACTAGGTCAAGGTATTTAAATCAGATATTTGAATTATAAGCTACAAGTTCAAGATTACTTTTGATCCAGACTATAAATGCAAAGAATATGAAGGAACGGAGGTCTATTGTAAGAAGTTTAGTAATGTAATTATTGGTACGCAGCAGTAGTGCCTCAAGCTCCAATTCTTAAGGCACAAAGATTATTTTACTGATGTCGACGTGGAAAAGGGGAGCAAAGAAAGAGAGAAAGGCATATATCAGAAGAGGGCACCTTAAACGCAACATATTGAGCTTACAATTCTTCCCTTCTTAATGCCAACTAAGAGTCCATGATAGAACCTAAAGCAAAGTGAAAAACTCCAAAGTTCCCCATCTAATCAATCGATCAAAAACACATTTAAAAATTGGGGTATCTTTTATTCTGGTTAGGCCCATTTTATTAGGACTTCATCAACACATACTATGAGGATTCACCATAATTTGACTATTTTTAAGTTGGTCATCAACAACCTAAGCACAGTTGGAGTTCCCTAAAAAGCGTATTAAAGCAACACATGTGAAACCAGGAATATATTGCCAAAAAGTGAAAAAATGGACAAACCTGAACAAGCTGATCCTCATTCAGTGAAGATAAACTCACTAAAACTGGAAATCGCCACACAAATTCAGGTATGAGTTCATATGTAGTGGGATCATCAATTTCTACCTAGATATAGAAAGCAATGTCAAATAAATGCTTCAAATGCATTTGGTTTCTAGAATTTCAGAAAAATAAAGAGTCGCAGAATCATTAGATCTACAAAATAATTTTTCAAAAAAGAAAACTATGCTCAAGAGTCACAGGGATCTCCTCATAGATTACAACAGTGATGATATGACTACAACATCAGTTAGACCACCAATTCTCATGTTAGTCCGAACAGGTGCTCCAAATCCAATTGAAGAATCTTGTCGTCTGGGAGTACAAGAATGATAATTTGAACCATAATATATCACTTAACATAATGTATTTCATGAAATTAATTGAGTTTGACAGATTACCTTTCTGAAATTGTCTTCTCTAAACCAACAAAAGCTTCATTACAGATAAAAAGGATATCTTTAGTATCTATCTGCAAATTAGTCTATGAAAAAATATAAAGTTCAGTCAGTATCTAGATAGAAGAGTGATGAGATATTGAACAAGAAATAATTCTGAACGATAAGCACCGACCCTTTTATTTTTAGCCCATCGTCGGCGGTAGGGGTGCCTTTTCCTCGCCAGCGGCAGTCTCAACCCTAGAAATTTTTACCCAAATTATGCTGATAATTTTTTCCCAAATAATCCTAGCTCGCCGGAGGTTTAGGTTGAATAATTTCTAGTTTCTTGCTGATAATATTAATTTTATTTAGCTGATAAAGTAAATGTTATTCAAATATTTATTTTGCTCAAAAAATATTTTATTATTTTTTGACAAACGTTTTATGATTTTTTTGGTAATTAGAAATTTGAGGGAATATAATATTTTAGTGTTAAAAATATTGGAGGGAATATCAGATTTTGGTGTAATTTTTTGAAAAGTTATGAGGCAACACTTGTAAGTTGTTTTAAAATAATGAAAATATCCACATCCTAAAAGTGTGACCATATTTGTAAAAGGTGTTGCCAATTATATAATAATATGGCAACGCTTATAAAGTGTAGCCTATTGTATTAAAGAATACGCTTTACAAACGTTGTCAAAATTACATAGCTTAAAGCTAAAACTTAAGGCTACATTTGAAAAGCATGCCCAAAAATATTTTAGACTGCACTAAATTTTTGTCCCAATTTAGTGTGGCCTTAGGACAAAAATGTTGTAGTGATCCATAAACTCACGGACAATAGAGACAGAATATAAGAAGGAGGCGAAACAACACTGTGTTATGAATATGAGCCAAGAATGATAAACATCCCCTCTCAACCAATTTACGAGTCTAGACATAAGATATAATCCTCTGAAGATTTGAATAAAGTGCACCCTTCCAAGCTATTCTTAGCATACCGGTGAAGCTAAAATCACAGTCATAACAATCTAGGACAACATGATAAGGAGCCAACCAATTCATACCCAAAAGAACATGAAATTCAACCATATCTAACACAAGCAAGTCTACCAAAGTCTCACGCCTAGCAAAAGTCACAACACAAGATCAGTGAACCCTATCCACCACTAAAGAATCACCTATCGGGGTAGATACAAGAATAGACATGGAAAGAGGATCACTAACAAAATCAAAACCCAAAGCAAAATACATAGACTCAAAGGATAAAGTTGATCCAGGATAAAATAACACAGATGTCGATCTAAAACAAATGGGGATGATACTTGAGATCGCATTATCTGAAGCCTATGCCTCAGATCTGGCTGGTATGGTATAACACTGTCCACGACCACTAACTGCCTGAGTGGCCCCACGACCACCAACTGCCTGAGTGGCCCCATGACCACCACTGTAGGCTCCACCAACTATACTTCTTACTCATTTGGTAGCACCCCTACCCCTCACAGCTGTAATAGGAGTAGCTCGAATCACCCGGCAGGGACAGTCCCTACCCATATGGCCAATATCATCACATACATAGTAACTTCTACTACTATTCTGAATTGGAGAAGGTCTAATTGGGTATGAACAACCACCCTGAACTTCTAAACAAGAAGATCCACCACCTAAACTCTGTAAAGCCTCCACTGGCCTACCATGGTATCCACAGAAACCTCTGAAATCTCTGCCTTGAGAGGTTTGACTCCTGAACTCACCAAAACGTTGCGCCTTCTTGGCGCCTCCCTGAGATGAACTAAGAATAACCTCTGTCATCTTAGCATTATCCACAATACTCTGAAAAAAATCCTAAGCACAACCATCTAACACGTAGCCAACTAAAGGGAGACATCCAAACCCTTCATAAACTTTTGAATCTTCTCAAACTCGGTGGAAATGCTATTCTAGGAATATTTGGACAGGGTATGGAAGCGTGCCTCATACTCAGCAACTGTTATAGAGCCATGCTATAAACGGTCAAACTCATCCCATATACGATCTCTCAAACTAAAAGGCATAAATTTCTCTTGGAAACCCTCGACAAATTGATCCAAAGCCATCTTAGGAGAATCACAGGGTCTACAACTCAAAAATGATCTCTACTAATATCTAGCATTATCTCTCAACTGATAGACCGTATAAGCAACACCATTTGCGCAGAAAGAGTAAAACGCAACACAAAATGCCAAGTATGAAAGAACTTCACATGATAAAGAATAGAATGAGGAAGGTTTCCTAAAGAAGTCTTTTAGCCTTTTGAAGATAGATACAAACATCTATGTACCGATTCGCGAGACTCTATTAGACATCCTATTCTTGCATCGTTGAGACCAATGAAATATGGCTGCTCTAATACCAATTTGTCAGGACCAAAAAACAAGGGCCATGATGGCACTCGTCGCAGCGTACCTTGACAAGTAAATCTATCACACAAACTAATACAAAAAGGAAAAAAAGACAGAAATACCAAAGGTAAGGCTTCTAGAACAAAGACAAACCATAAAAATAATTATAACAATGTGAAAAGAACTTATCCAAAATATCAATCATGCCCAAAGCCAGGTGTCAATAGTGTAATAACTACAAATACAATCCAAGAGTCAAATACATCAGAAAAACAACTACAATGGAATAATATTTGTCTTCGAACACTAATAAATACATATCTACTATAGAAACATAGAGATGAACTTCGAACGCATGAATGTCTAACTGTAACCGTGGAAGCTCCAATAATCGCTCGTGTCAAGCAAGTTGAGGTGCACTCGAGTTAGGACCTACATCGAAAGGGCACAGTAGGCATGGGTACGGTCTACATGTACTCAGTAGGTATCATTGGCTGACCAAGAAAAGTAGTAAATAAAGCATACAAAATATACACTAAGGGCAGTTCAGCTGCAATTAGAAAATGTCCCACAATGGTAGCCCACACCGCTTGCACTAATAGTTATATAATATCCATATATAATACAACAACACACTAGATAGGGATATAAATATACACGATATCACATACAAGTAGAACAAAATAGGAACATGTATAATCAAGATAATCAAGTACTAGTAAAGGAAGATAGATCAATTAGATATTACAAGTCAAAATATAGAACAAATAGATAGAAGACAAGTCAATATAGCAGTACAAACACAACATAAACATAATAAAACAAATGCCATGTATATGATAATGAAGATAATGCACGAGGTCATCACAAAAACTTCAGGATCACCACATAATTCCCAAATACACCTACGGAGGCAAGCCTCCCAATGCAGGACTCATGGGGGTTCGTCAACCCATATACAATCCACATATTCATATCTTCTTTTCGGCACATCTCTTAGAAAGGTGTTATCAGGTTTTGCTAGTGTTTCTCAGATGTTGCCATAGTGGTACCAATGTTTTATGAAAAAATAATGACATGAAGATGTAATGCTCACAATCAATCACAATGAGTATTCCATAACCAATCAAATGATATATTTCCACAACCAATCACATGATATATTTCGACAGCCAACCACAATGATTTATTTCCACAATTATGTGAGTCGATATCCACTCATTATTTTTGTTTCATCCATGAATTTCCACATGTTTGATATGCCAGCAAAGTATGAATATAATTACAATATACCAATGGTACCACATTAAGCATTTCAACAACATACTATAATTATTCACATGTATTCAAGGCTATCAATATCACATAGGACCCACGGTCACACATATCACATAATATCTCATTTCGATAATTATATCACATATAGGCCCCCACACAGGCATAACACATAGATAGTTATTTTTTATGATTAGTTCTCACCCTTAATGATACAAATCGACCCAAGAGGACTCAAATTGAAGAGGCAAAAGCAAAGATAGATAAATAAGAAAAGGAGGATAGAAAGATAGACACGAAATTGATATCGCAAGGGCAATCAAAGGATGTATCAAATCCTAAAACCTCCCTTAATGACTATCAATAGGCACCTAACTCTTACGGTGACCGCAAAGGGGATTAGATCCGCCTTACAACTATCATTTCTAAGCAAAGTTCAACACATGCTTTTCCAAGCACTCAAACACCCCCATGGAGTCTCATGAATACATCATGTAAAGATATCATCCAAAAACTAAGGAAATAAACCTAGCTACCAAGCATTTATAGTTTGACTATATATTACATAATTAGGGCCCAAAAGTGACCCAAATCTAAGAAAAGACCCACTAGGGGCTGTTTTGACCCACTCTTGAAATGCTAGAGCGGATCAAAGGCAGATCTAAAGTACCTTGAGCACATGATCCTTCCAAGTCGATTTCGAGCCTCGTTTTGTACTCTTTCGACCTCGCCAAAGTCCTTTGACCCTCCTTAATGGTAATCTTCCTCCATGTAGCATTTTTTAAAAGAACTAACAATTCATCAAGCACCTCGATCATCATATGTATCTCGTCCAAAGGTCTGGAGGTAATTTGGCTTGTATCATCCTCCCCTTCTTGAAAAAGATTCAACCTCGAATCCAAACCTTGCAAACCAAAGAAAGGATAGCCAAATACAACATCCTCATGAGATAAGGGTTAGGGTTAGCACAAATAATCATAGCATCATGCCAAGGTTGCACACACTTAAGACATAACTAAGGATCCATAGTTTTGAATATTAGAAACTTATTGAAGAATGTACAAAGTAGTTGGCTATAGGTTTCATCAAGAGATAATGAAATCATAAAGGTCATAATGGCATCAAATAGTTTAAAGGGTAAAACTACCTTCACCTTAGGAGCCATAAGATACAATTATTTCTTTACCTCTTTAAGAGACCACATTAAGAGTGGTGCCTCAATTGGTTTTGAAGTCCACAACACCCATATAGAATTGTCATTCAAACAAGTGAACCATCCAATACGTTTCCTACCTCTACATAAATTAAATCCTAGAATAGCATGATGTCGTCATAAGCAAAAAGGTAGTATAGGAAGGAATCAATTATAAAAGCATCATACAAGGTGCTATTATCTATAGGAATACCATTTAACTCAAAAGACATAGCACATAATGCACATAAGGATCGAATCAAAGCATTTAAGCACATATGACTCTTTTCTTTCAAACAACTTCCCCAAAAAATAAAATTCATTAATGGGGTCATGCCCTTAATAGTTTGTTTATCTCTATTAACAAAGCTAAGCATGTTCCCAAGAGCCTCACAAGCTACTTCAAATTGTCCAACCCTATGAATGTGACAAGAAGTCCTTATGATCCATGGGCTCTTCAACAAATAAATAATTAACTTGGCATCCACAAGTTAGAATACACATAATTTATGCACAAATGTGTCAAGAAAGGATTTAAGTTTATAAGCAACACCTAAAGGAGACAATGAAATAATTGCCCTTGGGTTCTTAAGAATGATACCACTTTGGAGAACGAGGTCATTAATTCCACTCAAGTATTGAAGAAGGGTATCACATAAATGGAATTCATCCAAAGTAGTTTCAAGAAAAGACTCTCTTCTTGACCTACAAGAAGTGGAACCTTTGTCAAGAATGGAAATACATAATGGTGAACTCTCTTGGAGCTTTTCGCTACTCCCCTTCTTTAAAAACCATTCATCTTGGTTGAAGTTATTTCCCTTACACAATGTTGGTTCCTCAAGTGGATTATGAATCCCCAAGAAAGATTTTCCATTATAGGGAAGGATACAAACACCTTCATTCAAACTTTTCCTGTCATGTAGACCAAGCAACAAATTAGGTTTACCAAGATCACCATTTCCAAATTTGGCACAGGGGTCAAATAGAAAGAGTGGTCATAGATACATGTCTAGACAACACTTCTTTTCCCCATAGGTTTCACCTAAATAGAAAGACATACTCTCTATAATTGCATGAGCATCATCAAAAGTAAGTAGAGAGTAGAGAAAGGTATCTCTCAAGTCCACTTTAACAAAGATGTCACCATATAGATACTCAATATTAGATCTAAGATCATCACCAAGAGTATTATCAAAAATAGGGTCACACAAAGTAGAAGAGAAAGCTATGTCCAAACAATAGATACTTTCTCTTTCAATGGAAGAATCCTCAAGTAGACACATACCACCACCAACATCAAAGGGATTATTACTTAGGCTTTCACAAGAAGCAAGCAATTCATCCTTATAAATATCAAACAAGGGTGGGGTGTCATATAAAAAATCACATCCATAATCATTTTCTAAGGAAAAAACACTTATTAGGTTTCTTAAAGATTCAAGAAAATCAAAGTTATCATCACCTAATTGATTATTCCTTTCCAAGACTTCTCATTACTTTTCCTTAAGAGTACTCTCATCTTCCAAGATGAGATTTCCATCTTTAGGAGGAATATTATCACATCATAATGGATTGTCATATGAAATATATCCCTCAAGATGGGCTATATCAACAATGCTATCCACACCACTAGGTAATTCACTAAGAGTGAGCTCATCATCTTCAAACAAGATATTGTTCTTAAAGAGAGAAGGATATATCCATGGAGAGGATGTAGAATATGCAAGTCCATTCTCTAAAAGACTATTATCAAGTGTCAAAGATGTTTCAAGAACATGATCATCCCTATGATCCAAGAAACCATTAGGATTTTCACTAAAAGACAAGCTCAAAGGGTCACTCCCATTTTCTTGACCAACATTCTCAATTTCATCACTCACTTGAGGTTCTCTAATCATATTACACATATCCTGAAGGGATAGACTAGTTTCTCACATAAGTTGATCAACACAATATCTATAAGATGATGTACTATCATCTAACACAATGTCTTCAACACTAGGTGGACATAAATTGGTCTTGCAAGAAGAGTCAATTCGGTCATCAATAGGATCAACTAGTGTATCCACACTCACAATATGTACATCATCATCAAGAGGTAAGGAATCATTAGACTCACATGTAGGTAAACTACTAATCGTATTTAATGGGCTACTAGCCATACAATCATCATTTTCATGCACAAGAGTGTAAGAGTTAGCTATTTTACCTTGAAGTTCTTGAGCACATTCTTCTTTACCTTGGTGTGAAGGTCCCCACAAGCTTTAGATTCAATTAAGATTTCCCTCGTCAAGTCTTCAAAGAGAATCTTCTCTTTTAGCACTTTTTCTCTTCCGCTTTCCAAGTTGGCGCCTCCACGCATGTCCTTATTAAAAGAAAGACAAATAATATTATCTCCAGTTGGTAGCAGCCCCCTCACTTCACTACTCACTACCTTTATTTTTTCTTATCTTAAGTTTCCACCTTGCACTCTCTTACTCCTCACAATCTTTTGTCTCTTGATTTCTTTTGGCTTGGAGTAAGTGACCGCATTGCCTTGAGATTTAGGAAGGGTAGGTGGAAAGAGATGGTTTCCCCATTGGTCTAATACAATTTGAGGCTAATTTTGCATATTTGGAATCTTATGTTATGCAAACCAATCGGCACCCAAGCATAAGTGTCCACATTTCAAGGGTATTATGTCACACCATACCTCCTCAAAGTACCCATCTTGAGTGAAGTAAACCTTTACGCTCTCAAGGACTCTGTAGCCTTCCAAGACGTATGGAAATACTTGGACACTTGAGGTTTCCCTAGAAAATCAACCATAATACAAGCTATGTAGTTTGCGTGAAACCAATCATTAAGTATAAGAACACATCTCAAAACTCCACAAATCTATACCCATCTTAAACATGGTTGTCTTCTCGGATCACTATTGTAAAGTTTTGTATAATACTTCGGCACATAGATTGGTCTCAAAAACTCTTTCAAGGCACCCAATTTTGAGTGTGTTTCCTTATAAGCTTGCACCATTCCAAGGTCGGACCTTTAATGTACTTAAGGGAATATGTAGCTTGTTCGGCTTGCCTCATAGCATAATCCTTGAAGACTCTTTCACATTACCATTCCCAATCAAGGTAAAATTTAGGATCCCATCCTTCTTTAAAGATGGATAGAGTAGGAAGATAATGACTCCTACTATACCCTCTATTTCTACCTTGGTTCCCACTTTCACACATTTAATCATAGCTATATTCATAGCCCCCATAATCTTTATCTACTTTATAGCCATAACTTTTTTCACCACAATTATAGTCTCCTATGTCGTAGTCACAATTTTCCGAGGCTATCGAAGACATATTCCCCTTATATCACCTTGTATGTACAAAAATAAAGAAACAAGATTAGTAGTAAAGCAGCTCAACGACACTCATATGAACTCACCTTTGTGATCCTCACAATTGGAGCGGTGAATATTGAAAGTTAGTTATACTTTGATGGATAATAAGGTGTCAATCTCTACTTTGCGGAAAGAGTGGATTCTTGTTTGATCAACTTAAAGAAATAAAAAATCTACTTACAGACATGAATCAAAAGCTACAATGAAATAAAACTAGAAAATCTCAAAATAAATATGACGATGAAAGAATTCAGACTCAAGAACTAATCGATCAACTTAGTAGATCAATTAATAGTTGATGAGTAGTTTAAGAATCAAAAGAAGAGATTAGGAATCAAGAAATTGAAACTAAGAATCAAAACTTGAGCAATGGAGTTTTTAGAGTGTTGAGATGTGTTTTATAAGTTTAATTAATGTTGGAAAGTGTTGATAAACCAGGATTTGGGTTGTTGGAGTTGATTCATGCCATAAAGAGGTGATTTATGATGGGTTTTGGTGGTCTGCGTTGGGGCAGCCTTCTCCAACAGTTGGGACACAGGTTGGGCGCAGATGGGGAGCAAGTGGCCTACCCTTCCCTTTGTGTTTGGCCAAAATTTCCCTTCCAATGGCCCCCCTTTTTACTTTCTTGTGAAATATCCTTAGAATCTTCTTAGATGCCTTTGTACAAACACCCTTTCACCACTTTTATTCCCTTCTTTTGAATCAAACACCACCTTTTGATAAGAATTCAAGATGAAGATTTGAATCTTCCTCAAGAACACTCAAGAACACCAAGACTTCAAAAATCTCTATCTCTTAAACCGTTGATCGGATTGTGATAAAATTTGAACCAAGGAAAACACATTCCAAGCATCATTTTTCTCAAATTTACAATCAAAAATTTTAGATTTTCAATTCACATCAACTTTCTTCAACCCAAGCTTCCAACAAGAATAGAATACTCAAATAACCTCCGATTTGGCTCAAATTTGATTTATGGACTCGTATAGTATTAGAGAACACAAACCTAACACTAGAAACACAAAATCAAAAACTCAAAATTTGACCTAAGAACAAAAACATGAATAGTGGCTTTTTTGCGAGATTTTTGATTTTTTAACACTTTTTGTTGATTTTCAAGATAACAAACCCAAGACTAGAATCATCTAAACTATCCTAAGCTCGGCTCTGATACCAAATGATACGAATTGACCCACGAGGACTCGAATCAAAAAAGCAAAAAGTAAAGATAGATAAATAGGAAAACGAGAATAGAAATATAGATAAGAAATTGATGCCGAAAGGGCAATCAAAGGATGTATCAAATCCTAAAACCCCCCTTAATGACTATCAATAGGCACCTAGCTCTTATGGTGACCGTAAAGGAGATTAGATCCGCCTTACAACCATCGTTTCTAAGCAAAGTTCAACATATGCTTTTCCAAGCACTCAAACACTCTCATGGAGTCTCATGAATACATCATGTAAAAATATCATCCAAAAAATAAGGAAATAAACCTATCTACCAAGCATTTATAGTTTGACTGCATATTACATAATTAGGGCCCAATAGTGACCCAAATGTAAGAAAAGACCCACAAGGGGCTGTTTTGACCCGCTCTTGAAATGCTAGAGCGGATCAAAAGTGGATCCAAAGAGCCTTGGTCACATGACCCTTCCAAGTGGATTTCGAGCCCCATTTTGCACTCCTTCGACCTCGCCAAAATCCTTTGCCCCTTCTTATTGGTTATTTTCCTCCATGTGGCATCTTTTAAAAGAACTAAGGAGTCATCAAGCACCTCGAGTATCATACGTATCTCATCCAAAGGTCCGGAGGCAATTTGGCTTGTATCACTTAACATGCATTTTGTATCATCATTTACCACCCATATTAGTCTGAAAGAGTTAAGCCATAACCTACCTCAAAAGACGAAATTGGTCTGCTACACTTTGAAATCATGACCTTACTTCTTATGAACGATCTCAAACTCCTCTAAAAACATCAAATATGAAATATACGCGTCAAAATAAAATCAACGATGCCCATATTGACTACTTTTGATTCAGGGTCAAAACGGACTTCCAGAACGGGTTTTGAAAAAAAAAGGCAAAATCATAACTTTACTTCAAAAAGTGTTCCTCATATTTTTAAGAATAAACCCAAGTGAAGTCAAGTTAAAAATGAGGTTCAAATCAAAGAAAAAATATTTTTAAGCTTTACCGGATAAAATCTTTGAAATCCGGGTTAAAATCAGGAATCAGAGTTGTTTTGAAGGTTAAATTAATGAAAACTTGTAATTATAAGATAAAAATATTATTCAAGTGAAAAGGAGTAAAATTGAGGTTTAAAATCAAGTCCTAATATTTTTGGGGGTTTTAAGAAATTTATCAAGAAATTACTAAGAAAAGGATGAATTCTTACTTTAAATCCATAATAAAATCAAGAAATAAGTGTTAATCTAGCTTTCCAAGCTCCCACAAACTTCACTTTTAAGCTCTCATACTATTTTAGGGTTTAACTATCAGCAGACAAGGTGAAAGAATAGCCAAAATAGGCTAAAAGGGGTTAAAAAATGGTGTTATATTGCAGATTTTTTGTAATATATAGTGCTGATTTTTTTATCCCAAGTCGAAACACATTCGATGGGGTGCCCCAAATTCGTTCGGAGTTCGATACATGCAAATTAATTATGCAACCATACTAAATTCGATGTTCCGGACGCGATGAAAATATCATATTTTTGAAAAAATACCATTTTCACAAAGTTGACCTCTGAAATCACAATTTTTTAAATCGAGGATCGAAATTTGATTTAAAAGTCGTAAAATGACACCAAACATGTTAACACCTTAAAATCAACATTACGGATCTACTGGCGAAGTTGGATTTTCCATCTGAGGTCATTTCAACCAAATATGGATCCCAATCCATAGGTTGAAATGAGCTCGGGAGCACCAGGACCCAAACCATAGGTCTACCTAGCCTAAAATTGATATTTCAGAGCAGATGGCGCAGTCCGTTCATTCATTCATCGCACGGATCAAAATATATCCCCATAAGTCCAAAATAAGGCTCTGAAAGCCATCAAAAACCACAATGTCACATTGTAATGCCCCGAAATTGGGTCCCAAGACGTCACACGGTGCCTAGGGTCACAAGTGACCCCAAGATAACCCTTCTACTGGCATAACTCATAAGCAAATAAATAAGATAGATAAATCTAAATAAAGTAACCGGAAGATACATTTTTCTGAATCTGATTAATACAAAAGTGAGTTCACATGATTACAACTCTATTTTTACAAAGAAACTGAGATAAATACAATGACTCTACTGACTGTCTATGAAGCCTCTACTAATACTGACTATACATAGCTAGGACACGACCCCAACTATCACTAATCATATATAGGAACAATAAAGAAAGAAAATATATAGTGACATGTAACTTAAATCCCCGAAGTAGAAGGACATATCATCTGCTGGCTAAAATCTGCAACTGTCTGAGTCTGATGTGCATACTAAAACTTGTACCTACATTATGAGATAATGTAGCATATAAACGTATTTATGGATCAGTACTTTAAGGATGTACTGAGTATATGGGGGTGCAATGCATATATAAAATAATATCTCAATATCATCACAGTTTATAAAATTGTGCATGCTGACATAAATGACTCACATAGCTTGAATAATACTGAAATATAAATCTCATAAATCATGAATAATGAAACATTTAGTATAAATCTCGTGAGTCATTTCACTTCATTCTAAATCTGCATTTTTTCTTTGTTCTCAAACTTGTGGTATAGATAATGTCTTAAAACAACATCTTTATGAACATACACTTTAACCTCATGAAAACTTAAAGATTTTGACACTTGAGAACCTTAGAAATCTTAGAATCATAGCTTTCGAAAAACATATACCTTTATCTTAGATAGAGTGGGGCACTACTTTGGGAGTTTCTCTTAACTGACATAAACCATGTGAGCTACATGGAGCTCAACGTCTTACCCACATTTGGGAGAGCTATCCTATCCTTTCCATCGGATAGAACCTTAACTTTTCAGTTCATTAGTGATCACTATATCAGCTCAAGCTCACATCCTATGGGGGCACGTAGTTCTAGAGAAGTACCACACTTCCCGCTCGGTGCTAAATACGACTCCCGGACTTAGTTCAGAACTTTATAGAAAATTCACAATAAATAATTCAACAATTTGCATCGGGAGACAATATGCTATCCCTTTATCATAAATCAATCAAATGTGGATTTCTTTTCTTACTTGAGTTCAAAAAACAACTCTTTCCTGAAATCTTGATAGACTCATCATCAAAGCTTTAAAGATCTCATAATAATGGAAATATAAACATACTTCTTGCAATTCTTTAGAAGTCCTCAATAACTCATTTCAAAATAATAATTTTTAAATAGGGGTTTATGACCCATATATCAAACTCGTATTAAAACACCAAAAGATTCATGCTTGATAATGTAAATATTGATGAATCAACTCAAAATTTGAAATTTAAGCTTTGGATGAACTCTTAACTTAGGATTGCTATTCTTGAGATTAATGGGTGCTTCTCATAGTCCTCGGAATGGGGAATCCGAATCTTGAAAAATTATCAAAAACCTACGGCTGAATCTTGAGATATTTGGATTTTTAGGTTGAAACCCTAATGAATGTTCTTGGTGATTTTGAGAGAAAGTAAAATTATTTTGGTGTTATGGGAGTTTAATATTGTGTTATATAGATGGATAGGGGTTGAAAAATACCACTTTTGCCCTTAAAATTTCGGAAACAAAACCTGAAAATTATTAGCGTACGATAGAGCATGCGTCGCATGGTGCTACTTCCTCAGCCACTAAAATGGCCATAACTTTTCGCTCGGGTATCGGATTTTTTCAAAATTGGTATAGTTGGAAAGCTAATTCAATTATATATAATTTGATAGGTATTGGGATGAAAAATTTCATGTATATTAATATATATACACCTTTGAAGTAGATCCTTGTAGAATCAAAGGTCGAACTTTGGACGAATCAATTGATCTTAGCTCAACTTTGTTCTAGGGCATTAGTATGAAAATTTTTCACCTCTAAACTACTCCATAGACGAGGATGATGATCATGCAAATTATATTCACGTGAGAATCACTTGGATTAGATCTTAGACGCATAGAAACGATGGTTAGAATTCCAGCACGAAAATACATGGTATTACATTATCTCCCCCTTAGGAACATTCTTCCTCGAATGTGGATAATTTAGCTGAAACACAGAGGAATCTCAGTCTTTAAGCTATCATGTACAACTGATATAAACTGAATCACTAAATCTCCAACATAATGCGCCACTGAACTGATCTACAAGTACATGAATTCTCATGAAAATAGTTAAATGGCTAAGATAGAGATGAGAGTGTCAACTTATGAGTAACCATTACTTTGTACTGGATTTGATCTCATGAGAAAAATATGAGAGGTTTATAACATGAAAACTCGGGGTATTACAACATCTCCCTCTTGGGATTATTCGTCCCTGAATGATAATGATTTGATTTAAAAATCAGGAAAAGACTGAGATGGTACCCATGATACTTATAGGCTGAATCATAGTGGATGCTTACACCGAAATAAAGTATTTTTTCAATGCCTTTCTAAGAAATTTCTAATGCAATTGGGGAGTAAACAACTTTGGGCATGATTTGAATAAAATATCTGAATAAGGAATTACAACATTGCTACCCCTTTTTGGCCTGAAACATAGACCCATAAATCATAAGCTAGGGTAGAATTTCTAGGCCTTAAGAAATGCTAATTCTTACTTTCAAGTTTAGCAACATTTCTCAAATGCTTCCTTGACTATGCTATTCCCCTCAAACATCACACTCACTTGATTCAACTTATAATTCTCACATGGCCACTATAAATCTTTCTGCAAGGTCTAAACTAAACTAAGTCCTCTCAGCAAGGTCAAGCCTAACTCTAAATCCCAAGATACAACATGCCAAACCACAATACTAGTCTAAACCACAAGGTTCAATATTCCATATCTTTTTAGAGTTCACACCCTAAGCATAACGTGCCTTACCACTTCATTGACTAACTCGAAACACTTACTATTGATTAACTAGCGCATATTTCATCCGTCCACTTACACCTAACATGAAATTTAAGCCTATCATAAAAAAACGTATGAACTTCAAGGAAAAACCGCATAAAGGCATACTTCGTATATTCTCTAAACCTTTATCAACAACAATTTTTCTTGCACTATTCTTAAGAACATACACAAAATCTCTAACTAACCATGACATGTATCAAAGACTTGGCCTCAATCTTACTTCACACTTTAGCCTTAGATAGAAAAGAATAAATAATCTTTCTTAATGAGTGTCATCAACTCTTTCTCTTCTAAACCATTGTTTATACAATATCATCGCCATTATCTTAACATAGGAAGAGGTCACCGAAGGGCTAACACATAAGAACCTAAAGCACGAAAGGCTACAATACATAACTTTAACACTTATCTTAGGCCCGAGGAATAAATATCAAAGGCATGGATGCATTAAAGAAATCTAAGATGAGGACATACATGATATAATGCAAACTTCACTAGTATCATGAGTTCTAAAACTGGTCATACTTTGAAACATGAGTTCATACTTATCATGAGCTATTCAATCATAAGACTGGAGTCCATATATTTTTTTTAGGGATAACTCGAATCATAGAATGAAACTATTACTTACTTACTAAAATTTGAGAATGAACTTAAATACATATGAAGTATATAAACATTGTCCCTTAGATAGCTGAAACAGGATCTGGATAAATAAGGGAGCATGTTGTGGAGCATGTGTCGTATGCTATGGAGCACCAGAATAGAGCGTGCGCCATATGCTCTATCGCATGCTACTAGGGGTGGACTGGAGCGTGCGCCGCACGCTAATCGCACAATGTCACTGTTTTGAATTCCAAACATGCCCTAAACGGATTCTAAAAATTCTGAAACTCACCCGATATATACTATTGATTCCCCCGATCATGAATCAATTTGAAAATCAACTTTCGAAGGTCAGTAAAGTCATGAACAAAATCCTCAAAGTTTGAAGTCTTTGGAAAATACTAAGTCTTGGAACTTAGATGAAAATTTCTAAGTTTTGGGAACTATTTTGTCATGCAACAAGGAACTGAAAAGAGCTAGAATATTAAAGAGTCTTATACTATCTCCCCATTAGATTTAAAGCCATCTTCTAAACTTATGGATCTATCTCACATTCCTAGGAGTGAGTCGGAATATATTTGCTCTAACGGTCCACACTTAAATGCTACACTCACACACATAAGCTATATTTCAAACTTACTGACTTCATTCTTGAACAACCCCCTTTCATATATCATCTTTAACTTAGCTATCCAGAGTACCATGTACTAGACACTATGCTTCTTCTACTTAAAACTCAAGGGTACTACTAACCACATACAATACTTAATAAACTTAGAAAATAATTCAACCTCATATCACCTTGGGCACGCCTTTACCTAATACCTACAACATCATACTTAATCTCAAATCAATTAACTTAAATTCTTGCATTAACTGTTTCAAGGCTATTGGTTCACCTCCATATAACTAGCATCACTAACCAAGCAATCATTATCCCCACCTTGCTCATCATCCACTATTCAAACTTAGTATCTCGTTCTAGCTATGATTAACCACAATCTTAACAACTATTCTTACCTGCCAAACATTCGAAAATACTAGTCCGCTAAAACCTCATAACAATAATGATCAATCACAATCCTATGGTTTATGTTATTATGATTCGCTAGCACCTTCTTCTTCTACACCTCATTACTATTTACCCTTCTTATACATCTAAACTCTTTCATAGCTTTATAAGTTTCAACCAAACCTTCTCTTTCAATCTAAGGAAAGCCTAAATTAACAACAGTCATCCACTAAGTACTTCCATCAAAACCTATACCTTTCTAGCACAGTAACTCTTTTATTACCTCAAGCAAACAACAATCCACCTTAACTAATAATCTCCTTCTCTAACTTTCACTAAACTAAAAAACAAGGGTATATCACTTTATTACTAATTCAATCATAAGCAAAAATTCAGTTATACATATTCAATAAATCGCCCTTACCACCTTTCTTGTCACTACACTTTCAACTAATATAAGAACAATAAGATAATCAACAAGTTGCTAGTGAATCAAAATAGGCTTCACACGGCTTCACTAGACTTTGGTTTTGTGTTTTGAATAAGAAAATGAGATAAATAACAAAGCAACTATGCTAGTGAATCAAAAAAGCCCCACACGGCTTCACTAGACTTTGATTTTGTGTTTTGAACAAGAAAATTATATGAATAACAAAGCAACTATGCTAGTGAATCTAAAGAGCCCCACACGGCTTCACTAGACTTTGAGTTTCAAAAATACCAAGACGATAAGATTACATATTACAAGGTATAGAAACTTGACACACAATATTCAGTGATCTAATAATACTCATCTTGCTCTGTCTTAACTAAATGACTCATAAGAATGAGGGTATAACTTTAAATTTGAGGGACTTATAACATACAAGAAGGCTCCTCTCAAGCCGCTTGGGAATAAGACAAAAATGGCTCGAATAAAGCAAGATGAGAATCAGTATGAGTTTTTTAGAGACCCTTTCTATAGCACAATCTGAGACTTAAAAGAATAGAAATATTTCCTAAATGCTTTATTGCCTCTCGAAGAAAAGTACAGACATCTCCATACTATTCTGCAAGACTCTACTAGACATGGATTCATAGACACCCTAGGACACTTAAAATATGTGCTTTGATACCAAGTTTGTAACGCCCTAAAATTGGGTCCCGAGACATCACACGGTGCCTAGGGTCATAAGTGACCCCAAGCTAACCCTTCTACTAGCATAACTTATAAGAAACTGAATAAGATAGATAAATCTAAATAAAGTAAGCGGAAGATACATTTTTCTGAATCTGATTAATACAAAAGTGAGTTCACATGATTACAACTCTGTTTTTACAAAGAAACTGAGATAAATACAATGACTCTACTGACTGTCTATGAAGCCTCTACTAATACTGACTATACATAGCTAGGACACGACCCCAACTATCACTAATCATATATAGGAACAATAAAGAAAGAAAATATATAGTGACATGTAACTTAAATCCCCGAAGTAGAAGGACATATCATCTGCTGGCTAAAATCTGCAACTGTCTGAGTCTGATGTGCATACTAAAACTTGTACCTACATTATGAGATAATGTAGCACATAGACATATATATGGATCAGTACTTTGAGGATGTACTGAGTATATGGGAGTGCAATGCATATATAAAATAATATCTCAATATCATCACAGGTTATAAAATTATGCATGCTGACATAAATGACTCACATAGCTTGAATAATACCTGAAATATAAATCTCATAAATCATGAATAATGAAACATTTAGTATAAATCTTGTGAGTCATTTCACTTCATTCTAAATTTGCATTCTTTCAGAAACAACATCTTTCCAAACATATACTTTAACCTCATGAAAACTAAGAACTTATTTGAAAACTTAAAGATTTTGAGACTTGAAAACCTTAGAAATCTTGGAATCATAGCTTTCGAAAGACATATACCTTTATCTTAGATAGAGTGGGGGACTACTTTGGGATTTTCTCTTAATCGACATAAATCATGTGAGCTACATGGAGTCCAACGTCTTACCCACGTTGGGGAGAGCTGTCATATCCTTCCCATCGAATAGAACCTTAACTTTTTAGTTCATTAGTGATCACTATATCAACCTCAGGTTCACATCCTATGGGGGCACGTAGTTCTAGAGAAGTACCACACTTCCAGCTCGGTGCTAAATACTACTCCCGGACTTAGCTCAAAACTTTAAAGAAAATCCATAGTAAAAAATTCAACAATTTGCATCGGGAGCCAATATGCTACCTGATAACGCCCAAACTACAGCTCTCATAAGAGTGTAAGCGGTCGATGTCAAATATAGAACCCAACTAGGTTGGGTGTCGAATCCCACAGGGAATACTTGGTCACTAAGTGTTGTAATTGTTAGCAGACTGTTGGTCGAAAATTCTACGGAAAGGGGGGATTGGTTTTAGGCGTGAAGTAATGTTAACAAAATAAAGAAAGAAACGATCGATGTAGTAAGATTTAATCACAGAGAATAATAAGTTAGGGTTATGTCCACCTTATGAGTTCTACATATCTATTAACTATGAGTTATGCGGAATTCAGACATGCATGCAATTATAAAGATTCGTATTCTAATGGTAAATCCTAGTGTCTCTAGACCATCCAGGATTATTTCACTTTAACTCTCTCGAGCTTAAAGTGTATAACTAACGTACAAACTCTCCAAGAGGTTAATCCGGTTAAGGCATTAACGTGTAAACAGGAGTTGGTAGCCCTATTTCCTTGTCATACTCTCTTTTCCAAACATGTAACTTTTCTCTCGAACAAGTTAATGCTATACTAGCATAATCGCTATGTTTGCAACTATAAGAATTCAATTAAAGCGAAGAGAGTAATGATATAAGTAACATACGCATCAAGAATTCACAAACTCATAGTAATAGATAGTATATCACAAGGCTTACATAACCCTAACAGAGAGTCTATCTACTCATGATTACAATGGAATTCGCAAGAGATATAATCATCATACCACAACTCGAATAATCTTTGCGAGGGGATCATTTTAACGTCAAAGAGGGATGACGTTTTTCCTCTTGGTCCGTTGCTCTCAAGAGAGCCGTGTTCCTCTGTCAGAAATTGTAACGTGAATAATCCCAAGTGTCGAATGAAAGAAAAATAATGACAATAAGAATTGAATAGAAAATAGAATGAATGCTGAAAAATTCAGCAAATAGGGTTTTTATAACATCCTTGTCCTAGTCCTACTAGGTTACTGCATCCTTGTCCTAGTCCTACTAGGTTACTGCTGCACCCCTAAGTATTAAGAAATACTGATTCTGCCCGGGACAATTTCTCCATGCATCACATTCAGTCCACAAGCTTCCAAAAGTTGCCCTCCTTCTTACGTGAAGTTTTGCTTTGCTGCCCAAGGGTCCACAAAGTGCTGAAATCTTCATCATTAATACCTGAAAACATGCTAATCACGTTAGTTAGCTCACTTACAGGAAGATGGACTAAAAGTGTAGGAATTATATATTTTATCCTCAAAACTTAGCTATAACATGGGTAAATTATGGTGTTTAGGCGTGTAAATACGCCCAACATCAACACCCCACACTTAAAGCTTTGTTCGTGCTCGAACAAAATATTACGTCCATGCAAACATCTACTTAGGATTTCACAGTAACAGCACAAAATGTTCAACAAGACATGCACGGCAATCATTAACAAAGAGTAGTTTTATTGATCACTACTAGAAACAATTCAACCTCCAACATAGACTCGTGATGATGGTTAATTCGTATCCACTAGTTAAGGCACAAAGAATCATACAAAACTACCCAAAACTCATCAACCATGTGTGTCTCACACAAGATATTACCCATAATCACTCACAAGTTTTGCATTTTTTGAAACATGGGTACAATATTCTCCTTGCTCTCACTCTCACAAAGAATTCATATGTTGCAACTAATGACCATAGGCTTGCCCTTAGTGTAATGCTCTACTAATATCAGAATGCTAAGCTTAGGATCAAATAGGTCTTTTACAGGTTGTAATGTAGGCTAAGGGACAAGTAGGACTATTTTGGCCAGAAATAGTGACTATGTTCCCTAAGCGCTTTAATACATCACATTATGCCATTAACACTCTCTTTTAAACAACTCTGCTACCTTTCTTTCATATACCACCCCTTTTCACCTTATTTTGTTATTCAACCATAAACACAATTATCTTTTTTGTTGTCTATTTCTTTTTCTTTTCTTTCTCCCTTTTTTTTCATATTATAACGCACCTCTATAATAGCCACTCTTTTTCACAACAATTTCAAGTACCAATATGCTCTGAGGCATCACTCTCACCCAATTTCCTCTTTTTTTTGTCACATGACTCTACCATTTAAAGTTCTTAGAAATTTGGATCAAATTATGGTCTTAAAAAAATGGATTAGGCTACATATGAGGCTGTCAAGGAAAATAGCTAAAGGCTCAAAGGGGGTTAACTAGGATAATGTATACAGGTAGGTAAAAAGAAGGTGAACAATTACAGGCTGTCAAAGAAATGCCTAAATCATCTCCTAAACTCACTCTTTATTTCTCTTTACACCCACACCAGGCAAGTTCTAGCATCAGTCACAACACAGAATATACTATAATCTCACACACACAAGGCACATGGTCAACTTTATTGGGAGCAGTATAGACTTCTTGACCCAACAGATGAATGAATTAAATCACACAATTATCACACAGTGAGTCACACTTGGAGCCTAAACGTCTCAATAGTAATGATTTTAGCACAAACTCTTGTCATAATACCATGCCGCCTATCAGAACAATTTCATGCACTTCATGCAAAATCACAAAAAAAAATTTCAAAAATTTAACTACTACTAACTAATTACGACTAATTAAAACAAACAAACATAAATAAATGTTGGCAAGGAAGTACAACATACAAATACCAGCACCCCACACTTAGACGGGACACACTGCCCTCACTAGAAAATAAATAAGGAAAACCTGATTAGTCGGACTCCTCCTCTATGTCTGGGGTCATACCCCCTGCATCGGAATCATCATCAGAGTCGTCGTTATCAGAGTTCTCCTCCACGTCTGAGTCTGGCATTCGGCGATCATCATCGGTTGACACGTTATCATCGAGACGTTCCTCAAAATGCACCCCTACTCTGCACATAGCCCGCACATGCTCATTCATTGGGTAGTCATAATCCAAATACTGGAGCTCTGCATCAGTTGGAACACGACCCCCACTCATCATGGTAAACCTCGTCATGCCATATAAATGGTGGAAAAAGCTTTCGTCACGAGCATGTCGTTCTGCAGTGGTTAGGTTGACGCCATGCATAGTTTCAGCATCTTTAACCTTTGTCAGGTCAACCTTCTTCGGGTTGTGTGGAAGTTTATGATCTGCAGGTTCCTCTTCAATGTCTTCCTTCCTTAATATCGCAGTCAACAAATTGCCAAAGCTAAATTGGGACCTCTTGTGTAGCCTAGCCTTACGCATTGACGATCGTATAACTGCACCAATGTTGATGGGAATATTAGTCATCACAGCGTACACCAAGCATACTCTATCACGTGTGATCTTTGTGTATTGTGTCCCAGGAATGAGGCAAGAGTTGACTATCCTCAACCATATCCAAGCTTCTCTGTTTAGGGAAGCATACGGGAAGGTATTGTGTCGACCGGTATCCTTATGACGATTCCAGCATGCCATTGATCTTGTTCCGCAAAGTGTGTGTCTGATTGCCCTGTATGGAGGTTTGTGATAAAGCTCCTTGAGCGGTGATGGATCGACAGGTGGGAGACCCAGAAAAGTGTTGAAGAACTCCGCATTCAGTTGCAAGACTTGGCCCCGAATCTTCACTTCACTTCCGGTAGTCTTTGGGGACCAATTTGCATAAAACTCTCGCGTTAAATCAAGATTGCATTCTCCCATGTCTTGGAAAATGAAATCAAGATTTAGCGCCATGATTTTAGCCAAAATGCGAGGTTCTATCTTTGCTAGACTCTCCTTCTGTATCAACTCCACGTGAACATACTTTTGCACTTTGTTGTTCTTGTACCACTCCTTTCCTTCCTCCTCTAGGACCCACTTTATTCCAAACATGCATCACGGTATTTGCAGCAATGAGGATTTAGCTTGCTCTTTTCTTTCCCTTTTCTTACCTTTCTGTGAGGTGGATGCTTTTTCTTTCCCTTGTCGTCCTTTTGGTGCCATTCTTCCTGAGATTAGAATAGATTCATGTTAGCTCATCTCAGAAGATTTAATCGACAAACAAACAATAGTGGCACTACCCCACACTTAATTTGTTTTTACAAGCTAATTAAGTGAGTGATGTCGATTACTCAGACTTTATCGACATACCTATAGGCGATATGTTCTAACAATATGTTCAGCACAGTCATACTTTCATGTCATCTTAACTATCCTTTCCAACTCTATTTCATATAATCTTGACTATACTTTCATGTTTGGATTGATGCACTTTTTGAACAAGACTACTTCATAGAGATCGAATCAAGTTATGGCATAGAAATAATCACAACATCTCATGCTTGTATTCAATCATGATCTTTATCTCGATGAATGAGTCATTCAAACATTCAACCATTCAATTTTGAAATTTATTCAATTAACTTTACCATGTCGATTCTGCAAAAGTATGACAGTGTATCAAAATCAAATACAAGTTGGAACCAAGTCAAGAACACCCACACGTATTCTTTCACTCAACTAGATGTATCATAACAAACCAACCACATTTAAATCACCAACACCACTTCAAGATCTAACAAATCATTATAAGCGTAGTATTGTAATACTTACAGAATATAAAAGAAGAACTTACTTGGTGATGGACTTGGAAGATGATCTTGCAAGGTTAGATGAGCAAAAAGAAAAGTTTTGAGAGATTTGGAGAGTAAAGGCGGCGCCTAGGTTGAGCAAATAAGTGTGTTTTGTTCTAATGTTTAAGATCTATTTATAGAAAAGCTATGGATTGGGTTTGACCCATGTAGAGTCGGGTAAGGAGACCAAAAATTAAGGATAGGCGGTGCCTAATGCTTTGCCTATGCTTGGCATAGGCGGCGCCTAATGCTTTGCCTAGTTGAGCATAGGCGGCGCCTATGCTATGGCCTAGTTGGGCATAAGCGGCGCATAATGCTTTGCCTAGTTGAGAATAGGCGGCACCTATGCTATAGCATTGTGGATTCCAAAAATAAAGGCCATAGCATAGGCCTTGCCTTGTCCGTTGCCTAGATTTGTTTAGGCCTTGCCTTTACCATTGCCTAGTTTTGCATAGGCAATGCCTAACCGATAGCCTTTGATTCTTCACTCCTAACTTACCACCTTTAACATGGCACACTTCTGAATCAAAATTTAAGACCAATCTCCTCCTTTATACGTCTTGCACCTACACTTACTCAAAAATAACAAAAACAATTAGAACGATGGGTTGCCTCCCACCAAGCGCCTTAGTTTTGGTTGTGGCTCGACTCTTCTTTTTGGATTTTTATTTAAGAAAACAAACTCCTAGGAAAACAAAACGAGTAAAAACAATGGGTTGCCTCCCATGTAGCGCTTGATTTATTATCGCGGCACGACATAGTTACCTCGATTACTTAGACTTCATCGAGATAGATGGTGGATCATTTTCTGAATAGGATCAGACGACACTGATGCTTCATTGTAGGCACACACTCTTCTTCGGGATGAATCTTGTGCATACATATCCCAGGAGGGATACCAATTATATCATTAATAGTCCAACCCATAGCTCTCTTGTACCTCTTCAGAACAGAGATGAGAGCCTCTACGTGCTGTTCACCTAAATCAGCCGCAACACTCACTGGAAGTGTATTTCTACTTCCCAAGAATGCATACCTTAGGTGACTGGGGAGCTCTTCCGATTCTAGCACTGGTGGCTCTTCAATGGAAGTCTTCACTGTTGGTGAAGGTCGATTCTTAAGATCAAGGTCCAGCTTCTTAGGGCCATGAGAATAGGACCTTATTCCTGTTAGAGCACAAGCGGTTTCTTCATATTCTTCAACCTCCTTACACTCAAAATTCAACAGCACATCAGACACTGGCTCATCACTACACTGCTTCTCTGCATATAATTCTTCCACATCTCCATAATAAACATCAGCTACAGAGAACACATCCATATCTCTAGGCCGCTTCATCGATTTGCATAAATCAAAATGAACCACTTTGTCATTCATCTGAAATAAAAGTTCATTGGCTCGTAAATCAATAAGCATACTTCCTGTTGCGAGGAAAGGACGCCCTAAGATTATGGGAACTTCAGAGTCCACCTCACAATCCAAAATAACAAAGTATGCAGGAAAAATGAAGGAAGAGACCTTCACCAATGCATCATATAAGATACCAACAGGTCGTTTTACCGACCTATCTGCCATCACGAGCCACATATTGGTTGGTGTAGGATCGTCCAACCCTAACTTTCTGTAAATAGATAGTGGCATCAAATTGATGCTAGCTTCCAAATCGCATAATACCTTAGCAAAATTCATAGATCCAACCGTGTAAGAAATAGTGAAAGCACCAGGATCTGCCTTCTTCTGTACTAAAGACCTTATGGCAACTGCACTGCAATGATGAACATTATCTGCCAACTCATAACTTGCTGCCCGCTTCTTTGTCAAAAGGTCCTTCATGAATTTGGCGTACCCAGGAATCTGTTCTAGCGCCTCCACCAAAGAAACATTAATAGTCAACTGCTTCAACATAGTCATGAATTTACTGAACCTGGTGTCATCAGCTTTCTTCTTCAGTCTCTGAGGAAAAGGTAGTGGTGGAAAAGGAATAGTTTTATCCACCACTTACTTTTTATCTTGCTTCCGATTATCAACCTTTTCAGGAGTGTCATCAGCCTTCTTCTTCAGCCTCTGAGGAAAAGGTGGTGGTGGAATGGGAATAGTTTTATCAAGAACGCTCTCATTCTGATATTCAACTTCTACAGAATCATCACAGTCTGCATCAATAACAATATCTGCTATATCATCAACCACCTGCTTGCCTTTGGATGGATTTTCCAACACTTTACCACTTCGGGTAGTAATAGCCATACACGATCCATCATTTCTTGGGTTTTGAACAGTGTCGCTAGGTAGCGTTCCAGCCTTTCTATGATTAAATGACGCTAAAAGTTGACTCAATTGTTGTTCCAGCTATTTTATTGAAGTGGAATGCGAGTCAACCAATTGATTTATTGATGACAAATCATTCTTTACCTCGTTTACTCCCTTATTGGTTGCCTCCACTCCTTTCAACATCTTAGCCATCATATCTTCCATGGACATCTTTCCAGAGCCAGATGCCACGGCCCCACGGTTTCCAGGAGGAATATACAAACCACTTCTGTCAGTCTTATTATTCCAACTACCTTGATCACGGTCCTTGTTTCCATATTTATCATAATAGTTCCGACCTTGGTTTCCTTGGGCATTGCCTCAAAAACCCTCCTGATTATTCAAGTAGTTAGCTTCTTCCTCAGAATCGAATTCATCTCTTCCCTGTGACACAATAGCTTTGACTTTTTCGGTCTTCCGTAATAATAAATGCTTGGTAAGAAGATCCATCTGTGTTTTCATGTGCGCCATATCTTGATCACGTTCCTCTTCTCTTCGCCTTTGTTCTGCAGTCATGCCAATAGATATGGTAGAGCTTGCTACCTCAGAATCCCTGGTATACCAAGCTCTACTCTGCTTTGTCATACGATCTATCATATCACTTGCCTGAATAAAAGTAAGGTCCATGAATGACCCTCCTGCAGCATTATCAACCACTGGCTTAGTCACCGAATTCAAAGACCTGTATAATATCTCCATCAAGTGGACATTAGTCATATGATGATTTGGGCACTGCATGGAACCTCTGGCTTGAACCTCTCCTATGTTTCATGGAAATCTTTAGTTGGAAGCTGTCGAAAATTGCTGATCTCTTCTCTCAACTGTGCTCTCTTGGATGACGGAAAGAATCTTTCTAGGAAAGTGTCTTTCAATTGCCTCCAATTAGTAATAGAATCAGGAGTTAGCCCGTTCAACCATAGAGTTGCCTCCCCAAATAGAGACAATGGAAATAAGTGCAGCCGAATTGCATTCTGTCCAACGCCTGAATTGTCGAATGACTTGCATGTAGAGATAAAATTGATCAGATGCATATTCAGATCGTCGCCTGCAAGTCCACCAAATAACCCTTTGAGCTGCAATAGTTGAATCATGGTGCTAGTGATATTGAACTTGGCTCCGGGTGCCAAGGGTGGAGGAATAATAGCCCCTGTGGCACCAGCCCCGTCCAAATCGTCATCATCATCGTCAAAAGGAATCTGCACAGCTCAGCGTTCAGGTCTCAATCTAGCTTGACAATCTCTTCTGTTCACAGGTGCCGCCACCTCATCAGCATGCCTCGGGTTTAGTAACTCATCATCACCCAGGTCCTCATCCTTAGGATTTATTGCTCGCCCTGGGTTATCAATATTCTGTTGATGCACTTGAGCAGCGGCCAATGCAGCTAATCTAGCCTGCTCCTGTTGGGCAGCCCTTCTATCAATGTCTCGTTGTACATACATTCTGCCAATAAGTTGAGGTTCAGGATTTATAGGTAATACTGGTTGACCAGAACTTCGAGTATTTGGCATGCACTGAACAGATCCTGAATAAAACAAAAACAACAACTAAAAGTAAAATCTGAGAATTTTTGACCAAAGGGTCTATTAACTATCACAAACTTAGTAGACAACTGTATTCCCATGCAACGGCGCCAAAATTTGATAACGCCCAAACTACAGCTCTCGTAAGAGTGTAAGCGGTCGATGTCAAATATAGAACCCAACTGGGTTGGGTGTCAAATCCCATAGGGAATACTTGGTCACTAAGTGTTGTAATTGTTAGCAGACTGTTGGTCGAAAATTCTACGAAAAGGAGGGATTGGTTTTAGGCGTAAAGTAATGTTAACAAAATAAAGAAAGAAACGATCAATGTAGTAAGATTTAATCACAGAGAATAATAAGTTAGGGTTATGTCCACCTTATGAGTTCTACGTATCTATTAACTATGAGTTATGCGAAATTCAGACATGCATGCACTTATAATGATTCGTATTCTAATGGTAAATCCTAGTGTCTCTCGACCATCCAGGATTATTTCACTTTAACTCTCTCGAGCTTAAAGTGTATAACTAACGGTACAAACTCTCCAAGAGGTTAATCCGGTTAAGGCATTAACGTGTAAACAGGGGTTGGTAGCCCTATTTCCTTGTCACACTCTCTTTTCCAAACATGTAACTTTTCTCTCAAACAAGTTAATGCTATACTGGCGTAATCCCTATGTTTGCAACCATAAGAATTCAATTAAAGCGAAGAGAGTAATGATATAAGTAACATACACATCAAGAATTCACAAACTCATAGTAATAGATAGTATACCACAAGGCTTCCATAACCCTAACAGAGACGCTTAGCTACTCATGATTACAACGGACTTCGCAAGAGATATAATCATCATACCACAACTCGAATAATCTTCGCGAGGGGATGATTTTAACGTCAAAGAGGGATGACGTTTTTCCTCTTGATCCGTTGCTCTCAAGAGAGACGTGTTCCTCTGTCAGAAATTGTAACGTGAATAATCCCAAGTGTCAAATGAAAGAAAAATAATGACAATAAGAATTGAATAGAAAATAGAATAAATGCTGAAAAATTCAGCAAATAGGGTTTTTATAACATCCTTGTCCTAGTCCTACTAGGTTACTGCATCCTTGTCCTAGTCCTACTAGGTTACTGCTGCACCCCTAAGTATTAAGAAATACTGATTCTGCCCGGGACAATTTCTCCATGCATCACATTCAGTCCACAAGCTTCCAAAAGCTGCCTTCCTTCTTACGTGAAGTTTTCCTTTGCTGCCCAAGTGTCCACAAAGTGCTGAAATCTTCATCATTAATACCTGAAAACATGCTAATCACGTTGGTTAGCTCACTTACAGGAAGATGGACTAAAAGTGCAGGAATTATATATTTTATCCTCAAAACTTAGCTATAACATGGGTAAATTATGGTGTTTAGGCGTGCAAATACGCCCAACATCACTACCCTTTTATCATATATCAATAAAATGTGGATTTCTTTTCTTACTTGAGTTCAAAAAACAACTCTTTCCTAAAATCTTGATAGACTCATCATCAAAGCTTTAAAGATCTCATAATAATGGAAATATAAACATACTTGCAATTCTTTAGAAGTCCTCAATAACTCATATTCAAAATAACAATTTTTAAATAGGGGTTAATGACCCATATATCAAACTCGTATTAAAACACCAAAAGATTCATGCTTGATAATGTAAATATTGATGAATCAACTCAAAATTTGAAAATTTCAGCAATAAGCATAAAAATATAAACATACTCATGTAATATCATAGCAAAACATCATACTCAATATACTTCTTGAAAATACTTCAACAATGTCAAAATATAGAAATCAAGAATCATAATATAATGCTTAAACTCACTTGGAAAAATCTGAAAAATCACATTACTTGCATAAATATGTGAAATTAGTCATACAATTACACTTCTAAATCATTAGGAACCTTATAAGCTTGTAATTAACAACCATGGGTATAAACTCCAACTAGAATTTCATGGAAAATAATCAAAAATTCATAAATTTATAATCTAAAATAAGTTTGGCACAAGAATGAAAGGGTGTTCTTGTTCAAACCCCACATACCTTGAAATTTAATCTTTGGATGAACTCTTAACTTCGGATCTCTATTCTTGAGATTAATGGGTGCTTCTCATAGTCCTTGAAATGGGGAATCCGAATCTTGAAAAATTATCAAAAACCTACGGCTGAATCTTGAGATATTTGGATTTTTAGGTTGAAACCCTAATGAATGTTCTTGGTGATTTTGAGAGAAAGTAAACTTATTTTGGTGTTATGGGAGTTTAATCCCGTGTTATAGCTGGATAAGGGTTGAAAAATACCACTTTTGCCCATAAAAACCTGGAAACAGAACCTGAAAATTATTAGCGTGCGATAGAGCGTGCGTCGCACGCTTATCGCATGGTGCTACTGGCTCAGCCACTAAAATGGTCATAACTTTTCGATCGGGTATCGTATTTTTGCGAAATTGGTATCGTTGGAAAGCTAATTTAATTATCTACAATTTGATAGGTCTTGAGATAAAAAAATTTCATATATATTAAGAGATATACATGTTTGAAGTAGTCCCTTGTAGAATCAAATGTCAAACGTTGGACGAATCAATTGATCTTAGCGCAACTTTGTTCTAGGGCATTGCTATGAACATTTTTCACCTCTAAACTACTCCATAGACTAGGATGATGATCATGTAACTTATATTCACATGATAATCACTTGGATTAGAGCTTAGACGCGTAGAAATGGCGGTTAGAATTCTAGCACGAAAATACGGGGTATTACACGCATAAATGATACCAAAATGCATAAAAAACTGTGTCAGTCACTCCCACACCCCAGAAATACCGTTATGCAACTATAGGAAGGGGTAAAATAGTCGAATAACATAGAAACACATATTTCATCCAAAAGTTGATGATACATTATATGAGACCCACTTAAAATTTTTTCACAAGTGTTTTTATTGCAATTTTGCTATATCACTTCTAATTAGTTATTATGAGTCATTTGACACATGTATACTTTTCTACTTCAATAATGATATTTGGTTGACTCTCAAAATTATATTAGTGTCGCTTAAATTGAAATAGACGAAAAAGTATATAAATCACAATAATTTAAAACGTAAATTATTTTTAAAATATAATTGACTATCAATGTCACAAATGTTTGAAAAAGGAAAGTATTATAAATTTATAATAGTTAAAACCTTAAAATATTAAATTACAATGTCAAAAAAGTATTATAAATTACAATAGGTAACAACTTAAAAAATCTAAAATATATTAAAAATATAATTGAATGTCTGAATTTCAATGTAATTATTTTAGTTTTAACTTTTTATATAATTAAAAAATATGTAAAAGATATTATAAATTATAATAATTATTAATTTAATTATTTGAGGACACATAAAATTTTTGGTTGACTTGATATTTTATAAGTGCAACATAAATTGAGATATATTATTTAAAAATATAAATCACCATAATGCAATATTAATTGGAATACATTATTTGAAAATTTCATGAAAAATAATATAAATCACAATTATTTTCAATCTAAAATATTTAAAAGATGTATAGAAAATATGCTTGATTTTTCAAATTCTATCGATGTCGTATTAACTGGGATAGAGGGATATTACTTGAAAATTGCAAAAAGTCATATAAATCATAATATAATTAACAGCTTAAAATATCAAAAATTATATATAACAAATTTGATTGACTTCCTCAAATATTCCATTAGTATCACATGAATTGGAATAAAAAAAGTTGTATATAGTATCCAAAAATTATGTAAAAATAATACAAATAATAACTAATAACGTAAAAAAAAATATTCACTTTTCAAATTTCATCTATACCACATAAATTGAAATAAAAATGTAATATATAGGGCCTGTGCTAGCACAATTTTCAATATCTAATATATATAATAGGAGCGAGTTAAGCAGCTCAAACAGGCATGAGGTCGACATGTCTTCTTGTGTTGTCTGCTTCAGCGGTTTCAATCGTGATTTTACTATATAACCCCTAATTAATTATTATAAGTCATTTAAGTATTAACAAATTAATAATATTCAATATAAAAAGTAAAATAGATATTTCGAACATGTCTGCTTCAACTGCTTCAACCGTAATTATCACCCCCTATTTAATTATTATAAGTCATTTAACTATTATAAAATTAATAATATTTAATAAAAATAAAATAGATATAAAATGATAAATTAACTCTTGATGCTATAAATTATCTTGATGTCTTATATGAGGCTCACTTAAATTTTTTTTCACAAGTATTTTTTATGATAATTTTGCTATATCACTTCTAATTAGTTATTAAAGTCATTTAAAACATGTATGTTTTGTTGCTTCAATCGTGATTTTAGTATATTACCCCTAATTAAATACTATGACTAAGCATTAAAAAAACTAATAATATTTCATAAAAAAGATAAATTAGACACAAAATGATATGTAAAAATTTGATTGACTATCAAAATTATATTAGTGCCACATAAATTAGGAAGGGACAGAGGAAGACATAAAACAACATATATTATTTGAAAATGAGATCAAAAGTATTTTAAATCACAATAATTAAGAACCTAACATAAAAAAACTAAAAAGATTTGATTGATTGGAGAGATATTCAGAAAACCCGATTTCCTATCTTAAGAACGTGACTCAAAAGAGAAAAGAATACCGGACAAAAAAAGATCTCACTTTCGGTGATTGAACGTCGACTTTTATAAGTTATGATCCCATCTTCTCTGGAAAATTCAAAAGCTCTTCTTTGTGGCGATAATACCAAAATATCAAGTTGGCGCAGTCGTCGTTATCTTTATTTTGATACTTATGGGCCTCTTGAATTCTCTTTTTCCCTATCTCTTTCTAAAATTTATTTTTGTGGAATATGACTTTTATTCTTTATTTTCTTTATTATGGATAGGAATTATCTTGTTAAGACTCTATGAATCGATTAAAACCTCAGATTCATACTAGAACCATGATAATTCAATAAAAAAAACTAACCTAAATCAAATCAAGGATTCTCTGAGTAAGAATCCTTGGATCATCACTTATTTCTTGAATAAATAGAATGACTGAAAATTCAAAGAAAGGTTTTACTTTTGGTCAAAATATAAATAGGGGTTGAAAGAAAAGAATATTTCGATTTAAAAATTCGAATTCTTTGTTTGAAAACTGGATTTTCATTTTCGTTATCAAGCAATTGCAATTTAAAATTTTCTGGATTACCCGTGTTTTTATTATTATTATTCAGATGAGAATCTTTTTTATCATAAATTTTACAATTACTAGTATTAATATTTTTATAGCCTCTCTCTATAAGGTGAGAGTGGAATTTATCCTTTATTAGTCTATCTATAAGAGGATATCATATGAAAAACATAACCGATTCTTTCGTTTCTTTGGGCCACTAGCCATCTGTCGGGAGTTTTAGGTTTAATACCGATATTTTAGCAACAAATCCAATAAATCACAGTGTAGTACTTGCGTATAACTTGTACAAATCTTTCTATTTTCCAAGTTGATCCGATTCATTCGTTCGTAGAGCTATTTACTCGATCGCAGACATTTCTAGAACACCTCTGTTTAACTGCATTTTATATGTTTCAGATCTATTTACTTAATTTTGAAGGGAATTTAAACGTTCATTTTCAAAATTATGGTGGAAAATACAAAACCCCTTTCTATTCAATATCTCTATGGGGTAAAAACGGAATTAAGAAAAACTCTTGTTTATTAACAATGAATAATAATGAAAGTACTTATTTTTTTTCAAAGACTAAATATCCAATTGAGAAAAATAAAAGAAAGATGACACGACCTTTTATGACTATTGCTCATTTTGAGCATAAAGCGGTTTATTCCTATCCTTATGAATCAGACAATACTATGTTATTCCCAATATTTGTATTAGGACTCTTTACTTTGTTTATTGGATCGATAGGAATTTTTTTCAACCAAGAGGGAGTTAATTTGTGGTGTGATTTGGTGTAATCAAAGAGCTGGAACCAAAGAAAGACTACACTCAACGTCCCTTCCTCTCATCGGGAAGCTATCTCAATATCTGGTCTGGGGTTTTTTCTAAAAAGTGTTAAATATCCTTGCATTGCATATTTAGTCTTAGGATAGGGTTCAAGGAAATATTCGAATGCTATAGGGAAATATTGTTTTTTGGCCGAGACAGCGACGGGTTCTTGTAGTCCTCGATCGAAAGTTAGCTCGACTCAAGTCGACAAACGAGAGACAAGGTTGGGTGAGGGTACAAGGCATCATGTGGGATCTATGATAGACTGTGCCCGTTGTTGTTGTTCTATCCATCCCTGAGAATGAGAGGAGTCATAGGAATTCATATTACCTTTTACGGCTTGGAATTCCTATTGAATAAAATAAATGTATTGGGCAATGCCTTTCTTTTCTTTCATTCCAAAATTCTCCGCCTTTTTAATTGGATCTTATTCCTTCGATAAACAAATAAGGCTATGAACAAATATATAAGATAGCCATATCCCAAAACCAACCAGGCTCTGTTTTTTTTTTTAAGATTCGGTGAACATCTGGAATAACTAGTGAATTACAACTCTATTGTACAACAATTGGGGCATTGGTCTTTGCAACGTTAATGCTTTTTGCTAGTTGTTTTCATTATCATAAAGCGGTGCCAAAATTGGCTTGGTTTTAAGACGGTTATTGATTCAATTACTGGTCCTTTATCTTTAGTTAGAAGACCCTCAAGGCTGACTTCTTTTTGTTACTATTCTTCTACCCAAAGGTGACATCATACTATGATCATAGTATGATCAATTATTTAAAATTTTCAATATAATTGAATGATTCTATCCGAGGGATCTTTCCCCCTTTCAGAATTGCATAGAATTATTTTTTATTCTAACTAAACAAAGGAAAGAAGTCATTCTATTAGAGAAACTGTAATTGGATTGGTTGGATCGACATCATCGAAAGCAACCCCAACTATATGGTTGACAATTGTCAAGTATTTTTATTTAAGTTCTTTTCTTTCTAAGAGGTGGAATCAGTTGAAGCGTAATGATCATACGTTTGTAATGCATTGTATGGCCCATAATAGGTCCCATTCGTCTACTCTTTCCAGAAACCGGTGACTATTCATAGCTATTACCTTGACACCAAAGAAGAGTTCGACCCAATGTTTTATTTCTATCCTAGTTGATCCAATGCCGAGACATATATTCTCTTCGAAATGATTCCAATTATTTTTGTAATTGTATTCTTTTTATTCAAGAAGTTTGACCCCCCCCCCCTTTATTTTTTGTGTTTTATTTATTTGACTTGCATTTTCTTTGGGGACTTAGATTTCAATAATCGAGCCGTATCTGGTGTATCATAAGGGATTTGCCTTTTCTATTGATTCCTGTGGATTGGATCAAAAACAATTCTTGAATGAGGTACCACCACCTCTCAGGTCCCCGACTGATTCTACCATAGAGGCCAACAATAGAAAATAACTCCCCTCCGAACACAACTTACAACTTTCATCGTACTGTGCTCTCCAAAGAGCAACTCTTCTTAGGCATTGATTCGAACTTCAATACGGGGCGCCTCTATGAACCCTAGGAAGTTACTAAGTTGGTTGCTGTAATACCCTACAAAATCGCGTGTCAAATTCAGCTCGTAAAGCTCCATAAAAGATCCCAAGACTTAGAAAAATTTTGCTAAGTGTTCAAGATTCAACACATAGTCTTATTTTTTACCTCCAAACTTTGGGGATATATTTGGCGACCTTCCTGACATCCGTTTTTCAATTCTCAAGTTGCTTTACGATCGGGAAAGCTCATAGTATATCCCGGGTGAGTTTTAGAATTTTTGGAGTAGCAAAAGGGCACATTTGGGTGCCCGAAATAGAAGCCCCGGGCGATTAGCCCGCGCCGCCTGCTAACTCCAGTGCTTGCCAAGTTTTTTTTTCAGCATTTAAGGGTCAACTTCAAACGACCATAAATCCTTATATATAATGAAATGTGAGAGATGCTATATATCAAATGAAAGCTATGAGAGTATTCTTTCCAATTCAATTGGTTTAATCCAATTTGGGCATCTAAGTAAAAAGTTATGATCAATTTACTTCAGCTTGTCAGACAATCAACCAAGGGACAACTGCATCTTTTTCTCTTTTCTTAAGGGCATTTTGGTCATCTCCCACCACATATATACCCATAAACATGGAATTAACCCCATTTTCAACCAAAATACACTCTTTTCTTTCATTTTCTCTCAAGAACAAGAAGATGGTTTTCAATTGAGGATTTAATTTCAAGAATCTTTCTATCAATCTTCCAAGAATCACGAACTAAGGTATGCGTAGTGTTCATCCATGGATTCCTTTCATCCATGGAGCTCAAGAATCAAGTTTTAAATTATGTATTATGATATTTATGATGTTGATGGTTGGTGATCATGTTGTTGAAATTTGATGAAGCCCAAGATGGGATCTTAGTATGTTAGTATGAAACTATGGTGGTATATGATGTATAAACATGTGAAATTAGTGGTTGAATACTTGGAATCTTGATGAATCCACCTATGCTAAAGATTTGCATGTAAGGTGTCTGTGAAAATACCTAAGAGACTAGAAATCATGCTTTTATGACATAATAGATCCTAAAGGACTAATACATGTTCTATGCTTATGTTCAACATGATTTCTATGCAAATTGTTACGCATTACTGTTGTAATATAGAATGATCATGAAATTGAATTTATGCAAGTATTTACATGTTATATGCATTCCCTTTTTATGACCAAGAATATGATAGCCATGTGTAGTATGAAATCCCCTACTAATGATATTGTGAATTGTGGACTCTATTCTTATGATCAAGTCAGTCATGTGTGTCAGTTTCCTTCCACCGAGTCATGGGGGTACTTGTACCTGAAAAATATAGTTGTGTGCCTAGAGCCATGTCATGTTGTCACGATATCCTCAGTCAAGCCATGCTCAGTAGAATTCAGTCAATCATGTGACTCAGGAAATCTCAGTAATCTCATGAACTCAGTCAGTTACCAGACATCAGTAGTAATTCTGCCAATCAATGAAAATTCAGTAAACTCAGTACCAGTCCAGTTCTACTCAGTACTCAGTAACTTCAGTTCTCTCAGTCAATCTTTAGATCTCAGTAGTATTCCGTCAGTCAATGGAACTCATTAAATTTAGCTTAGCTCAGCTAAGCAACACTATCAATCTAGTTAATCAGTTCAGTTAATCAGTCCAGTCAGTCATGCTCAGTGTCTATGCAGATGGGAGTAGAAGTTAGCACCGAGTGAACCCAAGGATGGGAACACACACTGTCAGATAAGAGTGTGATTCTTAGCAGTCATCCTTGCATTCCAGAACTATGTAGCCAGCATAGGTTGAGGCATCAACACTGCCAGCTTGAGGGTTGATGAGGCAGACATCCGTCTTTCTCTTTTGGGGTCACTGCCAAATTTGAGGGTCACTCACAGCTTGTCTTTACCCGTGGCACGGTATTGACACCCTTCCAATCAGGGAAAGGATTGGACCCCAGTTTATCTACATTAGCATACATGGGGCTTGTCTGTTAAACTACTACCTCCCATAGTTTTAGTCATTCAGTCTCAGTAAAAAACTCATATAGTTCTTCAAAATATCAGGACTATCAGATACAGTCAACTCAGATATAGTAAAAAACTCAGATAGTTCCATCAGATTTAGGGTTGTCAGCTACAGTCACCCATGTTATCAGTATCTAGTATCAAGGCTATCAAATATAGTCACTCATGTTATCAGCTATATCAACTATCAGAAATTATTTGCCAGTTATATTAGATTTCAGTAAACTCATGCTATCAGTACTCAGTTTTAGGACTGTCAGATACAGTCAATTAGACCAGTCCTTCATAATCAGGACTGCCAAAAACAATTATTCCTTTATCAGTAATAAAGTATCAGTCTCCTAGCATTCAATAATACAGTATTAGTTCCTCACTTATTAGTGATTCATAGATCAATATCAGTAAACACAGTCATTTAGTATCTTAAAATAGGTAAACTCATATTGTCAGTATTCAGACTCAGTAATTAGTAGTGGCACGAGTTCAGTACCAGTTACTTATGTATGTATGTGTTCTCACATTCACATCAGTCACCATTGTTCATGCATATAAACCCTTTGCATTTAGCCTACCTCACTCGTATACTCTGTACTCTCAGTTCTACTAATATATTCATGCTATGGTTCTTTCTTTTATGTTACACCATAGGTTCAGATACACAATTTTCAAACCAGCAGTAGCAGTAGCATCTCAGCTGTCAGAGTTTTAGTAGTGAGTCATCATCTCTCGAGGTCATGATTATTACTCATGTTATGGTTTATTTAGTTTAGTTTTGCTAGTTTGAGTTAGTTGGGGACATGTCCCATCAACTCCCTATTCAGACAGTCACGTTAGAGGCTTTTTAGACTAGTATGTTCAGACTTCAGATAGTATTATAGTTGTTTTGGGTATTCTATACCTCACTCTCATGTTATAATTATTCTATTTTGAACCTTATGGCCTTATAGTTTTATGTATTCCCCATTTATGTTCTATATTATGCAGTGTACAGGTACAGATATCAGCCATGGTTTAGCTTATGGTCCCTCAGGGTCATGGGCACCGTGTAGCATTCTGGTTTAGTAAATCGGGGCGTTACAAACTTGGTATCAGAGCCTAAGGTTCAATAGTGTCCTAGGAAGTCTGAAAGCCGTATCTAGTAGAGTCTTGTACATGCGTGTGTTGTGAACCACACTTATGTGCAGAAGGCTATGAGGGGTTTAAGAAATAGTTTCCCATCTTTCATGTCTCAGATCGTGCTAAAGAAAAGTTTTCTAAGAAAACTCATGTAGATTCTCATCATGCTCCATGCATGTCAACTCCACCTTACTTTTAAGGTAACAAAAACAGTGAACTCAAGGTCCTAAAGACAGGGCTTTCTCAGACAGTCCCTACTATCAGTTATGGGTTTAGCTACAGACTCGACAATGCCCTATCAGTCCAGTTCTGTTCCAAAGTTATACAGATTTTCTTCATGATCATGAGAACTCCTTCTCGCACCCAAATCTAGATATGCCATCAGATCCCTTCTCAGAATTCTATGATAGGATAGACCTAGAGTTAGAAGCTTGAACTCAGAAGCTTAGTAGTAGTAGATTTGGGATAGTATTATTTAGATTTATCAGATCATGTATTCATGGGGATAGTTATACCAATCAGTAGGCTTGAACAATGTAATCAAGAATATAAGTCTATTGACTTAAAATTAGGTATGAAAGTATGGATGTGATGTTAGTAGTATATGAGTAAACTGCAGCAGATGATGTGTTTAGTTAGACAGGCAGGTGTCGAACAAAATGTAAGTATGTGATAGTAGATCAAGTAACCAAATCAGGCTCTCAAATTCCAGTGATAGTACCAGTATGAATAGAAAGCAGTAAGGGTAGATGATTCCCGATACATTCTTATCTCAGTGCAGAGTTTTGCACCTCAGCTATCACAAAACCTACTCAGGATTTGCATGTCAACTCTATGGCCATGAACCATGCTTATTAATTTTTTTCTCATAAATCATGTATGATTTCTGTTCCCAGCATAAGGAGTCCCAGTTTACTCCACAGTACGAATCATGTTTTATAAACAAAACTTACTTTCATGCACTTTCCACGGGATCAGGTGCGCCTTCAGTTCCCATCATAAGGGGTTTAGTTCCAGCTCCCTCAGTGTTACGAATCATGTCCCACGAATGCAAAAACTCCAAACTCAGGTCATACAGCTCATGACTCATGTACACATCACGCTTTACAGTATACTCAATTTCCATGACTCATGCTTTGCCCCTATAGATCAAATAACTTCAGATTATGTCATGTATACTCTCAGTTTATACCTTCTTGGTAAAAAAACATATTATTGATATTCTATTTCTCAAAGTTTTAGTCATGTTTCAAGATCAGCTAGTATCCATTCATACTTCAAGTTCTCCTGATTTAATCCTTCAGAAACCTCTCCTTGTGAAATAGTGTAGTGATGAGTAGTTGCTTAGATGAAGGAGAGTAAATATTTCATGTTAAGAAAAGATTATTGAGTGCTTGTTTTACATGAGGGTGTAGTTATGCAGATAGGCTTGAACATCATGGTACTATGCAAGAAATTGGCTAACAAGGGGTTGTACTTAGAAGTTGTGAAAGTACAGAGTATGATTGTACATTCAGATCCCTGACTTATGTCAGGACCCCTCACGTAACTATCAACAATTCAGTTACCAGTTACTCAGCTATTAGTGCTTCAGTATCTCAGTCTATAGAATGCTTAGTCCTCGTGATCCATGTTACGCTCCTAACGATCATATAAATTCATAATGTGTCATGCATACTCTCAGCTTAGATTCCTCGGTGAATCCATGGGGTCGATGTTCCATCCCCCAGTCCTCAGATACAGTGTCAGCTCAGTAATTAATATTCAGTAAAGGACTCAAACGGTCCTACAAGACTATGACTATTAGTAATCAGTTACTCAGCCATTAAGATTCTGTACTTCAGTATCAGTCTAAACTTCAGTTATCAGTATTCAATTATTCAAACCCAGTACCAGTATGGGTTCCAGTTATAGCATTAGTTAGGATGTCAGCTTCAAATCAGTGCTTAGCTCAGAAATTCAGTTTGGTTTCAAACTTGCTTGACCACAGCGTACAGTTATCAACTACTCAGTTATAAGTATTTCCATACCTCAGTCTATGGAATGTTTCCAACTCATGTAATGCGCTTGGTCCTGCATTTTCAAACAATATAGCTTTCAAGAAATCTATGTTCAGTTACCCCATGTTATTCCGTCAGTCTTTTCTTATACCTATGATACTCTATGGCCTCATCCTAGATATTCAGATTAAGTACAATTCAGTCTTCCATACCCAGTATTCAGCTATCAGTCCTTCAGTTAATCAGATAAGTTAGTGTATTTATGCATATGTTCAGCTCAATTCATGTATCATGTCTCCGTTTCAAATCTCAGATATTCAATCACGACTCAATTCATAAGTGCCTTGTGCATCTCCTCAGTTTTCCTCAGTATCTTAGTCAAGTCAGCATTCTTCATGGGACATAGTGTCCCAAGGGGCAGATACACTATAGCCCCCGAGCTTTCATGATTTAAGCATATCGTTTTCTTTGATTAATCTATCTTGGAGGAAGGGTTACTTATGAGCCGACCTTCTAACTCCAAAACTCAGCAGTAAGCCATGTACTCAATGGCTCAATTTAATCCATGATACGATAATCCATCCATGTCATCCATTATAGACTCAGTTCAGTTCATGTATCATGTTCCAGGCTCAGTTACGTCCTCATGTTCCCGCTCTTGCATATTAAGTAATTTATCTCAGACTCATCGGTATTTTTAGTTTAAGATAACAGTATTTCTTGAACTTACTCATTCTCATGTTCAGATTTTAGTACCAAACTTGGTATTTAGTTCCATGCCCAGTTTTTAGTTCAAACTTGGTATCTTTTACCATTGCATGTTCAGTCGCATATTCACGACCCAGTTCAGTCATATATTTACATATCAAATATGTGTGATCATTTTATCAGTGGTTTCAGTCATGCATTCACATAGCATGTTGAACATATAATCATGCATCAGATATTCATGGATTCAGCTTGTCAGTTATGCATCAGATATGCATTTTCATTTTGAGAAACTCAGTTCATCAGAGCACGCAGTCCTTCATTCATAAACCAGTATAATATGCTCATTTTCAATCATGTCAGTCATGAACTCATGTCTCAGTAGTGAATGTCTTGTACGTACTCCAGTTTATCATTTTTCCTCTCTTAGTCTGTCTCATTCGAGGACGAATATTCCCAAGGGGAGATATTGTAATACCCCACGAAATCGCGTGTTAAATTCAGCTCGTAAAGCTCTATGAAAGATCCCAAGACTTATAAAAAATTGCTAAGTGTTCAAGATTCAACACTTAGTCTTATTTTAGACCTCCAAACTTCGGGGATTTATTTGGCGACCTGTCCGACATCGGTTTTTTAATTTTTAAGTTGCGTTACAATTGGGAAATCTCGTAGTATATCCCGGGTGAGTTTCAAAATTTTTGGAGTAGCATAAGGTCACGTTTGGGTTCCCAAAACAGAAGCCTCGGGCGATTAGCCCACGCCGCCTGCTAACTCCAGTGCTTGCCCAGTTTTTTTTCAGTATTTTAGGGTTAACTTCAAACGATCATAACACCCTGTATATAATGAACTGTGAGAGGTTCTATAAATCAAATTAAATCTATGAGAGTATTCTTTACAATGCAATTAGTTTCATCCAATTTGGGCATCTGAATAAAATGTGTATGATCAATTTACTTCAGCCTGTCAGACAGTCAACAGAGGGACAGCTGCATCTTTTTCTCCTTACATAAGGAATTTTTTGTCATCTCCTACCACATATATACCCATAAACATGGAATTAACCCCATTTTCAAACAAAATACACTCTTTTCTTTTATTTTCTCTTAAGAACAAGAAGATGGTTTTCAATTGGGGATTTAATTTCAAGAATCTTTCCATTAATCTTCCAAGAATCACGAACTAAGGTATGAGTAGTGTTCATCCATGGATTCCTTTCATCCATGGAGATCAAGAATCAAGTTTTAAATTATGTATTATGATATTTATGATGTTGATGGTTGATGATCATGTTGTTGAAATTTGATGATGCCCAAGATGGGATCTTAGTATGTTTGTATGGAACTATGGTGGTATATGATGTATAAATATATGAAATTAGTGGTTGAATACTTGTAATTTTGATGAATCCACCTATGCTAAAGATTTTCATGTAAGGTTTTTGTGAAAATACCTAAGAGACTACAAATCATGCTTTTATGACATAATAGATCCTAAAGGACTAATACATGTTCTATGCTTATGTTCAACATGATTTCCATGCAAATTGTTATGCATTTCATGACCAAGAATATGATAGCCATGTATAGTATGAAATCCACTACTTGTGATATTGTGAATTGTGGACTCTATTCTTATGATCAAGTCAGTCATGTGTGTCAGTTTCCTTCCATCGAGTCCTGGGGGTACTTGTACCTGAAAAATATAGTTGTGTGCCTAGAGCCATGTAATGTTGTCACGATATCCTCAATCAAGACATGCTCAGTAGAATTCAGTCAGTCGTGTGACTCAGGAAATCTCAGTAATCTCATGAACTCAGTCAGTTACCAGACATCAGTAGTAATTCCTTCAGTCAATGAAAATTTAGTAAATTCAGTACCAGTCCAGTTCTACTCAGTACTCAGTACTCAGTAACTTCAGTTCTCTCAGTCAGTCCTCAGATCTCAGTAGTATTTTGTCAGGCAACGGAACTCATTAAATTTAGCTTAGATCAGCTAAGTAACACTATCAGTCCAGTTAATCAGTTCAGTTAATCAGTTCAGTCAGTCGTGCTCAGTGTCTATTCAGCTAGGAGTAGAAGTTAGCACCGAGTGAACCCAAGGATGGGAACACACACTGTCAGATGAGGGTGTGATTCTTAGCAGTCATCCGTGCATTCCAGAACTATGTAGCCAGCATAGGTTGAGACATCAACACTGCCAGCTTGAGGGTTGATAAGGCAGACATTCGCCGTTCTCTTTTGGGGACGCTGTCAGATTTGAGGGTCACTCACAGCTTGTCTTTACCCGTGGCATGATATTGAAACCTTTCCAATCAAGGCAAGGATTGGACCCCAGTTCAGCTACATTAGCATACATGGGGCATGTCGGTTAAACTACTACCTCCCATAGTTTCAATCATTCAGTCTCAGTAAAAAAAAAAGATAGTTCTTCAGAATATCAGGACTGTCAGATACAGTCAAATCAAATATAGTACGAAACTTAAATAGTTCCATCAGATTTAGGGCTGTCAGCTACAGTCACCCATGTTATCAGTATCTAGTATCAAGGTTATCAGATATAGTCACTCATGTTATCAGCTATATCAGCTATCAAAAATCATTTTCCAGTCATATTAGATTTTAGTAAACTCATGCTATCAGTACTCAGTTTCAGGACTGTCAGATACAGTCAATTAGACTAGTCCTTCATAATCAGGACTGCCAGAAACAATCATTCCTTGATCAGTAATAAAGTATCAGTCTCCTAGTATTCAGTAATACAGTATCAGTTCCTCACTTATTAGTGATTCATAGATCAATATCAGTAAACGCAGTCATTTAGTATCTCGAAACCAGTAAACTCATGTTGTCAGTATTCAGAATCAGTAGTCAGTATCGTCATGACTTCAGTAGAAGTTACTTATGTATGAATGAATGTGTTCTCACGTTCATATCAGTCAACATTTTTCATGCATACAAACTCTTTGCATTTAGCCTATCTCACTCGTATACTCTGTACTCTCAGTTGTACTGAGCATTCGTGCTATGGTTCTTTCTTTTATGTTACACCATAGGTTCAAATCCATGATTTCCAGACTAGTAGTAGCAATAGCATCTCAGCTGTCAAAATTCCAACAGTGAGTCTTCATCTCTCGAGGGCATGATCATTACTTATGTTATGGTTTATTCCAGTTCAGTTTTGCTAGTCGGAGTTAGTTGGGGACATGTCCCATCAACTCCCTATTCAGACAATCATGTTAGAGGCTTTTTAAACTAGTATGTTCAGACTTTAGATAGTATTATAGTTGTTTTGGGCATTCTATACCCCACTCTCATGTTATGATTATTCCATTTTGAACCTTATGGCCTTATAGTATTATGTATTCCGCATTTATGTTCTATATTATGCAGTGTACAGGTACATATATCAGCCATGGGTTAGCTTGTGGTTCCTCGGGGTCATGGGCACCGTGTAGCATTCCGGTTCAGCAAATTGGGGCGTTATAATTTCCCTTAGTCTTGTTCAAGTTAGAGGATTTCAACATCGTTGAAATGACATCTATAGAGATGAAAAGATTAAAAGTTCAAAATTGGTTACGCAACAGTCTAAGCCAGAAAGGAAGAGAGATTGTATTGTTATTAGCAGTTACAATAGAGACAGAGATAAAAGCGTAACAAACCCATCTATTTTAATTGCTCAAATCTTTGACAACATGAGAAAAAACAAAATCTCTGCCCCCCTCTCTATCTATCAAGGGATGGAAGGGCAAAGGCCTTTGGTATCCCACAATAATGATGAGCAGCCCTCGTACATTTAGCATAAACCACTGAAAACTCAAAAGTCTGTCCACTCTGAGTGGGCAGAACCTTATTACCTTATTAATAGAAGGGATGCAAGGAATTGATGCTACGATTGCCATAGCAAGTGATTTACTTTTTTAACCATAGGAATCCTTTCGGGAGAGGTATGGGCTAATAAAGCGTGGGGTTCGTATTGGAATTAGGACCCAAAAAAAACTTGGGCATTTATTAAGGAGTAACCTTTCGCTTAATACTAGAATCGAGAATTGAAACATAGCATCTGAGGTTGCATTAATCGAGGATACACGACAGAAGGAATTGTTCGATTTCGAATCTAGATTTGAGTATCGTGTCGTAAGAAATAAATGAATCAAAAAAAATGAAGTCTGTTTTTATTGAATTGAACATGTTCATTCATTTTGACTACTTTAGCATATTTTCTCATACTAATTTCTAACTCGTCCACTTGAATAAACCTCCATTTATTCTCAGGGGAGCCTGGGAGTTTTTAAAGACTCCGATAAAGGCTCTGGTTTAAGGAAAAAAAGAATTTTTTGTTTACCTTACTTACTTTCCTTTTCCTTATATCAATAACTCAATCAAAATGCAATTATCTACAAGAACAAAAAGTCTCAGATTAATATTTAGGTATTTATATTACCTTTTTTTTTTCTCCTTTCAAACAAATAAAAATGATTGAAGTTTTTCTAATTGGAAACATGTTAGGTTTTATCTTTTTCACATAAACTGTGACGGAAAGAGTATTCATATCTTATTGAAAAATTATATAAAAATAATTATGAATTGCATAATTAACAACTTAAAAAAATTAAACAATATAAAATATTTGGCTGACTGTTGAAACTATAATAGTGTCACTTAAGTTGGACTAGACGAAAAAGTATTATAAATCATAATAATTAAAAACTTAAATTATTTTAACGATTGATTATTTAATTTTATTTGTATCACATAAATTGTGAATATAAATATTCATTGTTGAAGCAAGCAACAAGTCGACATGTTTTTCTTGCGTTGCCTGCTTCAGCTGCTTCAATCTTGATTTTTGTATCACTCCTAATTAATTATTATAAGTCATTAACGTATTAAAAATTAATAATATTTAATCAAAACAAGTAAAATAGACATTTCTAACATGTCTGCTTCAGTTGCTTTAACTGTAATTTTACTGTATGTCTGCTCTAGCTGCTTCAATCGTGGTTTTATTGTATCACCCATAATTAGTTATTATAAGTCATTTATGTATTAAAAAATTAATAATATTTAATAAAAATAAATAAAATAGTCCTTTCGAACATTTCTGCTTCAGTTGCTTCAACTGTAATTTTCGTATATCATCCCTAATTAATTATTATAAGTCATCTAAGTATTAACAAATTAAAATATTTAATAAATAAGGTAAAATAAACATAAATAATAAATTAACTAAATAAACTTGCGACTTTTACGGGGCCTACTTAAATTTTTTCACAAGTATTTTTTATAGTAATTTTGATATATCACTTCTGATTAGTTATTATAAGTCATATAAGACAGGTTTGTTTCATCGCTTCAATCGTGATTTTACTATATCACCCCTAATTAATTATTATGGTCATCTAAGCATTAAAAAGTTAATAATATGTCATAAAAAAGTTAAATGGACACAAAATGATGTGTCCAGATAAAAAATTTGATTTACTATAGAAATTATAAGTGGGAGTTTCACTGTTGAAGCAGGCAGTAGGTCAACATGTCCTCTTGTGCTGCCTGCTTCAGTTGTTTCAATCGTTATTTTACTGTATCACCCATAATTAATTATTATAAGTCATTTACGTATTAAAAAATTAATATTATTTCATTAAAACAATTAAAATAGATATTTTTGATATGTTTGTTTCACCTGCTTCAATCGTAATTTTACTATATCATGTCAAATTAATTATTATAAGTCATCTAATTATTAAAAATAATAATATTTAAGAAAAATATAAACTAGACATAAAATGATAAATAACTCTTGATGTTTTAAATTAAATTGACGTCTTATATGAGACACACTTAAATTTTCTCCCACAAGTATTTTTATTATAATTTTGCTATATCACTTCTAATTAGTTATTATACATCATATAGGATACATCCGCTTCGTTGCTTCAATCATGATTTTATTATATCACTCCTGATTAATTATTATTGTCATCTAAGCATTATAAAAGTAATAATATTTCATAAAAAAGTAAAATGGACACAAAATAATATGTCAACATAAAATTTTTGATTGACTATCAAAATTATATTAGTGCACATAAATTGAGATGGGACTGAAAAAGACATAAAAGTAACATATATTATTTGAAAATGAGATAAAATGTATTGTAAATCACAATAATTAAGAATTTAATAAAATATAAAAAAATAATTAAATGTCGAAATTTTATTTGTGTCGCATAAATTAGAATGGAGAGAGTATTCATAACTTATTGAAAAATTATGTAAAAAACATTAAAGTCACATCATTAACAACTTAAAAATTTTAAAAGATATAAAATATTTAACTAACTCTTAAAATTATATCAGATACTTAAATTGAAATAGAAGAAAAAATATTATAAATTATAATAATTAAAATTTTAATTATTTTAATAATTAATTATCAAAATTTTATTTGTGTTATATAAATTAAAATAAAAAATAATATATATTAAGCTAGCACCGTCGACATCTAGTTTGGATATACAAGTTAGAAAGCTCTCTTTAGCAAATACTCTCTCTAGCCCCCAAATGAAATTCTCTCTCTCCGCTAAACTCTCAAATGAGATTCTCTCTCCGGTAAGCTCTCAAATGAGTATCTCTCCCCGGTGAATCCTCTGTCTAGCTGATAAAATCTTATTCATTGGCTTAATCTCTTTATCTTTCATTTTTCGAAATCCCCTTCATTTAGCTGGAAAATTTCATTTCTCTGCTAGCAGGGGCGGATCTACAGGGGGTTCACGGGTGGCATGGCACCCGTAAACTTCGATCGGATAACTGTGTGTATGTGTATATATATATATATATTGAATAAAACTGGTATATTATTTAAGTGCCACCCGGTGCAGCAGTTGAGGAAGTCGTGTCAGTAGCAAACAACTGAAATTTCACGTAGAATACTAGAGTTAAGTTCAGATGCCAGTAGTATTTTGTTACTTTTTGTTCGTTATTCTATTTTCTATAAGTTTTTTTCCTCTTGACTTAATCTTTGTTTGACTCCTTTTTTTAGGTAATCTTTGGTTAGGAATTTTTAACTTGTAGAACATAATTGAAGATTCCTTCTTCCTTCAAATTTATAGTTAACCTCTCCTCGTAAATCATAATAATGATGCTTGGATTGATGTTATAATTTCTTAACAATAGAATTGGAAATATCCATTGAATGTTGGCAACTATTTTGTACTTTCACATTGACTGATAAGTTGTATTTAACTCTTGTTTACACAATTTATAGTAATAACAACAACAACGATAATAAACCCAGTGTATTCCCACATAGTGGGGTCTGATGAGGGTAAAATGTATGTAGTCCATACACTACCTCTGGAGAAGTAGAAAGGTTGTTTTCGGTAGTTTTTATAATAATAATCACATTTTATTTTTTTGATCTATGTGTCTATACAAATTGAAAAGACAAATAATCAAATCGAACCCAAAGTCTATAAAATTGACAAAATATTTATCTTATTTGGGGCAGTGTAAATAGCAAAACATAAAGCAAAAAATTAACTGGTTTCCAGCTGAATTCGTAAAAATTGGGTTCTTCGATAATGTTTCAATGAAATTTTCCTTCAAAAATCTCTTACTAACAAGCTAAATTCCAGTGGGACACCCATAAAAATTATCCTTTTTGAGTAGTAACTTTAACGTTAAAAGTGACATGGCACCCGCAAACTCGAAATCCTAGATCTGCCTCTGTCTGCTAGATCCATCATCTAGCTGCTAAAATCTCCTCCATCGATTTCATCTCTTTATTAAAAGGTAATTTTTTTGCTATTTTTTCAATGAATGCAATACTTATTTGTTTAGATCTAGTACAATTTTCTTCACAAATTTAATATTTTATATATAGATTAAGTTGTTGCTCCTCGAGAAATTGTAAGGTGAAGCCAGAGGCAGATCTAGAATTTTGAGGTTGTGGGTGCCATGTCACTTTTAATGTTAAAGGTACTACTCAAAAAGGATAATTTTTATGGGCGTCCCACTGGAATTTGGCTTGTTAGTAAGAGATTTTTGAAGGAAAATTTCATTGAAACATTATCGAAGAACCTAATTTTTACGAATTCAGCTGGAAATCAGTTAATTTTTTGCTTTATGTTTTGTTATTTACATTGCCCCAAATTAGATAAATATTTTATCGATTTTATAGACTTTGGGTTTCGATTTGATTATTTGTCTTTCCAATTTGTATAAACAAATAGATCAAATAATAAAACTGTGATTATTATTATTATAAATACTACCAAAAACAATTTTTCTACTTCTCCGAAGGTACTGTATGGACTACATACATTTTACCCTCATCAGATCCCACTATGTGAGAATACACTAGGTTTATTGTCGTTGTTGTTGTTATTACTATAAATTGTGTAAACAAGAGTTAAATTCAACTTATCAGCCAACGTGAAAGTACAAAATAGTTGCCAACATTCAATGGATATTTCCAATTCTATTGTTAAGAAATTATAACATCAAGCCAAGCATCATTATTATGATTAAGGAGGAGAGGTAAACTATAAATTTAAAGGAAGAAGGAATCTTCAATTATGTTCTACAAGTTAAAAATTCTTAACCAAAGATTACCCAAAAAAAGGAGTGAAATAAAGATTAAGTCAAGAGGAAAAAAACTTATAGAAAATAGAATAACGAACAAAAAGTTCTCTGGTATACTACGTGAAATTTCAGCGCGTTTGCTACTGGCACGACTTCCTCAACTGCTACACCGGGTGGAACTTAAATAATATACCGATTGTATTCAATATATATATATATATACACACACACAGAGTTATACGATCGAAGTTTGGGGGTGACATGCCACTCGTTAACCCCCTGTAGATCCGCCCCTGCATTGAATGTTGGAAACTATTTTGTACTTTCACATTGACTGATAAGTTGAATTTAACTCTTGTTTACACAATTTATTATAATAACAATAACAACGACAATAAACCCAGTGTATTTCCACATAGTGGGGTCTGATGAGGGTAAAATGTATGTAGTCCATACAGTACCTTCGGAGAAGTAGAAAGGTTGTTTTCTGTAGTATTTATTATAATAATCACATTTTTATTATTTGATATATTTGTATATACAAATTGAAAAGACAAATAATCAAATCGAAACCCAAAGTCTATAAAATCGACAAAGTATTTGTCTTATTTGGGGCAGTGTAAATAGAAAAACATAAAGAAAAAAATTAACTGATTTCCAGCTGAATTCGTAAAAATTAGGTTCTTTGATAATGTTTCAATGAAATTTTCCTTCAAAAATCTCTTATTAACAAGCCAAATTCCAGTGGGACGCCAATAAAAATTATCCTTTTTGAGTAGTAGCTTTAACGCTAAAAGTGACATGGCACCCGCAACCTCGAAAGCCTAGATCCGCCTATGATTCAATGGATATTTCAAATTCTTTTGTTAAGAAATTATAACATCAAGCCAAGCATCATTATTATGATTTACGAGGAGAGGTTAACTATAAATTTGAAGGAAGAAGGAATATTCAATTATGTTCTACAAGTTAAAAATTCTTAACCAAAGATTACCCAAAAAAAGGAGTTAAACAAAGATTAAGTCAAGAGGAAAAAAACTTATAGAAAATAGAATAACGAACAAAAAGTAACAAATTGCTACTGGCGTCTGAACTTAACTCTGGTATACTACGTGAAATTTCAGTTGTTTGCTAGTGGAATGACTTCCTCAACTGCTGCACCGAGTGACACTTAAATAATATACCGGTTTAATTTAATATATATATATGTACACACACAGTTATCCGATCGAAGTTTGCGGGTGTCATGCCACTCATGAACCCCATGTAGATCCGCCCCTTCTAGCAAAGAAACGAGATTTTACAGCTAAATGAAGGGGATTTTGGAAAATGAAAGATAAAGAGATTAAGCCAATCAATAAGATTTTATCATCTTGAGAAAGGATTCACCGGGGAGAGATATCCATTTGAGAGCTTACCGGAGAGAGAATCTCATTTGAGAGTTTACCGGAGAGAGAGAATTTCATTTGGGGGCTAGAGAGAGTATTTGCTAAAGAGAGCTTTCTAACTTGTATATCCAAACTAGATGTCGACGGTGTTAGCTCAATATATATTATTTTTATTTTAATTTATATAACACAAATAAAATTTTGATAATTAATTATTAAAATAATTAAATTTTTAATTATTATAATTTATAATATTTTTTATTCTATTTCAATTTAAGTATCTGATATAATTTTAAGAGTTAGTTAAATATTTTATATCTTTTAAAATTTTTATGTTGTTAATGATGTGATTTTTAATTTTTTTTACATAATTTTTCAATAAGTTATGAATACTCTCTCCATTCTAATTTATGCGACACAAATAAAATTTCGACATTCAATTATTTTTTTATATTTTATTAAATTCTTAATTATTGTGATTTACAGTACATTTTATCTCATTTTCAAATAATATATGTCACTTTATGTCTTTTTCTGTCCCATCTCAATTTATGTGCACTAATATAATTTTGATAGACAATCAAAAATTTTATGTTGTCAAGTTAATTGAAAACATCAAGAATTATTTATCGTTTTATGTCTAGTTTATATTTTTATTAAATATTATTATTTTTTAATAATTAGATGACTTATAATAATTAATTTGACATGATATAGTTATTACGATTGAAGCAGGTGAAACAGACATATAAGAAATATCTATTTTACTTGTTTTAATGAAATAATACTAATTTTTTAATACGTAAATGACTTATAATAATTTATTATGGTTGATACAGTAAAATAACGATTGAAACAACTAAAGCAGGCAGCACAAGCGGACATGTCGACCTACTGTCTGCTTCAACAATGAAACTCCCATTTATAATTTTGATAGTAAATCAAATTTTTTATGTTGACACATCATTTTATGTCCATTTAACTTTTTTTATGACATATTATTAATTTTTTAATGCTTAGATAACCATAATAATTAATTAGGGGTGATATAGTAAAATCACGATTGAAGCGACGAAGCAAACATGTCTTATATGACTTATAATAACTAATTAGAAGTGATATATCAAAATTACTATAAAAAATACTTGTGAAAAAATTTAAGTAGGCCCCGTAAAAGACGCAAGTTTATTTAGTTAATTTATCATTTTATGTTTATTTTACCTTATTTATTAAATATTTTAATTTGTTAATACTTAGATGACTTATAATAATTAATTAGGGATGATATACGAAAATTACAGTTGAAGCAACTGAAGCAGAAATGTCAAAAAGGACTATTTTATTTATTTTTATTAAATATTATTAACTTTTTAATACATAAATGACTTATAATAACTAATTAGGAGTGATACAATAAAATCACGATTGAAGCAACTAGAGCAGGCATATAGTAAAATTACAGTTAAAGTAACTGAAGAAGACATGTCAGAAATGTCTATTTTACTTGTTTTGATTAAATATTATTAATTTTTAATACGTTAATGACTTACAATAATTAATTAGGAGTGATACAAAAAATCAAGATTGAAGTAGCTGAAGCAGGCAATGCAAGCAAAACATGTCGACTTGTTGCTTGCTTCAACAATGAATATTTATATTCACAATTTATGTGATGCAAATAGAATTAGATAATCAATTGTTAAAATAATTTAAGTTTTTAATTATTATGATTTATAATACTTTTTCGTCTAGTCCAATTTAAGTGACACTATAATAGTTTCAACAGTCAGCCAAATATTTTATATTGTTTAATTTTTTTAAGTTGTTAATTATGCAATTTATAATTGTTTTTATATAATTTTTCAATAAGATATGAATACTCTTTCCGTCACAGTTTATGTGACAAAGATAAAACCTAACACGATTTCAAATTGAAAAACTTCAATCATTTTTTTGTTTGAAAGGAGAAAAAAAAAGGTAATATCGATACCTAAATATTAATTCGAGACTTTTTGTTCCTGAAAATAATTGCATTTTGATTGAGTTATTGATATAAGGAAAAGGAAAGTAAGTAAGGTAAACAAAAAATTCTTCTTTTTCTTTGAACTGGAGTCTTTATCGGAGTCTTTAAAAACTCCCCAGGCTCCCCTAAGAATTAATGAAGTTTCATTCTAGCGGACGAGTTAGAAATTAGTATGAGAAAATATGCTAAAGTAGTCAAAATGAATGAACATGTTCAATTCAATAAAAACAGATTTATTTTTTTTTCGATTCATTTGTTTCTTACGACTTGATACTCAAATCTAGATTCGAAAAACAATGCCTTCTGTCATGTATCCTCGATTAATGCAAGCTCAGATGCTATATTTCAATTCTTGATTCTAGTATTAAGCAAAAGGTTACGCCTTAATAAATGCCCAAGTTTCTTTTGGGTCCCAATTCCAAAACGACCCTCATGCTTCATTAGCCCTTACCGCTCCCGAAAGGATTCCTATGGTTAAAAAAAATCACTTGCTATGGAATTCGTAACATTAATTCCTTGCATCCCTCCTATTAATAAGGTAATAAGGCTCTACCCACTCAAGGTGGACAGACTTTAGTGTTTTCAGTGGTTTATGCTAAATGTACGAGGGCTGCCCATCGATTATTGTGGGATACCAAAGGCCTCTGCCCTTCCGTCCCTTGGATAGATAGATTATGGGGCAGAGCTTTTGGTTTTTTCATGTTGTCAAAGAATTGAACAATGAAAATAGATGGACTTCTTACGCTTTTATCTCTGTCTCTGTTATAATTGCTAATAATAATAGCAATCTCTCCTTCTTTCTGGCTTAGCCTGTTGCATAACCGATTTCGATCTTTCAATATTTTCATCTCTATAGATGTCATTTCAACAGTGTTGAAATCCTCTAACTTGAACAATACTAAGGGCAACCAACTCAGTAACTTCCTAGGGTTCATAGAGGCGCCCAGTATTGAAGTTCGAATCAATGTCTACGAAGAGTTGCTCTTTCGAGAGAACAGTATGATGAAAGTTATAAGTTGTGTTTGGGGGGGAGTTATTGTCTATTATTGGCCTCTATGGTAGAATCAGTTGGGGGACCTGAGAGGCGGTGGTGCCTCATTCAAGAATTGTTTTTTATCCAATCCGCAGGAATCAATAGAAAAGGCAAATCCCTTATGATACACCAGATACGACTCGGTTATTGAAATCTAAGTCCCCAAAGAAAATCCAAATCAAATAAAGAAAACACAAAAATTAGAGAGGGGTCAAACTTCTTGAATAAAAAGAATGCAATTAAAAAAATAACTGGAATCGTTCCGAAGAGAATATGTGTCCCGGTAATGGATCAACTAGGACAGAAATAAAATATTGGGTAGAACTCTTCTTTGGTGGCAAGGTAATAGCTATGAATAGTCATCGACTTCTAAAAAAGAGTAGAAGAATGGGACCTATTATGGGACATACAATTCATTACAAACATATGATCATTACTCTTTAATCGAGTTATTCTATTCCACCTCTTAGAAAGAAAAGAACTTAAATAAAAATACTTGAGAATTGTCAACCATATTGTTGGGGTTGCTTTCGATGATGTCGATCCAACCAATCCAATTACAGTTGCTCTAATAGAATGACTTCTTTCCCTTGTTTAGTTCGAATAAAAAATAACTCTATGCAATTCTGAAAGGGGGAAAGATCCCTCGGATAGAATCATTCAATTATATTGACAATTTCAAAAAATTGTTCATACTATGATCATAGTATGATGTCACCTTTGGGTAGAAGCATGGTTACAAAAAGAAGTCAGCCTTGAGGGTGTTCTAATTGAAAATAAAGGACCGATAATTGAATCAATAACCGTCTTGAAACCAATCTAATTTTGGCATCGCTTTATGATAATGAAACCAACCAGCAAAAAGCATTAACGCTGCAAAGACCAATGCCCCAATTATTGTACAATAGAGTTGTAATTCACTAGTTATTCCAGACGCTCACCAAATTTTAAAAAAAATAGAGCTTGGTTGGTTTTGGGATATGGCTATCTTATATATTTGTTCGTAGCCTAATTTGATTATCGAAGGGATAAGATCCAATTAACAAGGCAGAGAATTTTGGAATCAAAGAAAAGAAAGGCATTGCTCAATACATTTACTCTATTTAATAGGAATTCCAAGCCGTAAAAGGCAATGTGAATTCCTTTGACTCCTCTCACTCTCAGGGATGGATAGAACAACAACAATAAGCACAGTCGATCGTAGATCCCACATGATGCCTTGTACCCACATCCAACCTTGTCTCTCGCTTGTCGACTTGAGTTGGGCTAACTTTCGATCGAGGACTACAAGAGAAAGAAACAAGCATAAAATATTTTTTATAGATATTCTAAATATGCTCCCTATGATAACTGAATTCATAAATTATGGTCAACAAGAAATACAAAGGAAATCTGGGCCCTGTTTTCTCAAAACATCAAAATGATCTTGAAACTGATTACGCGGAATCAAACACAAAGAAGGGTAAAAATAAAAAATAATATGAAAGAAACATCATTGCACTTCCACTTGCCACCTGTCATAATGATAAACAACTCGTCTCGCCGTGACCTTCTCTTGAATTCTCAAAAAAACTTTTGTCGCTCCATCTCCGCAGGGGCAGAGAACCCGTCGCTGTCTCGGCCAAGAAACAATATTACCCTATAGCATTCAAATATTTCATTGAATCCTAGCCTAAGCCTAAATATTCAATGCAAGTATATTTAAAAAATTTTATAAAAAACCCCAGACCAGATGGCAAGATAGCTTCCTAATGAGAGGAAGGGACGTCGGGTACAGTCTTTCTTTAGTTCCAGCTCCCCGATTACACCAAAGCACACCACAAATTAACTCCATCTTGGTTGAAAGGAATTCCTATCAATCCAACAAACAAAGTAAAGAGTCCTAATACAAATATTGGGAATAACATAGTATTGTCCGATTCATAAGGATAGGAATAAACTGCTTTATGCTCAAAATGAGCAATAGTCATAAAAGATCGTGTCATATTTGTTTCATTTTTATCAATTGGATATTTAGTCTTTGAAAAAAAATAAGTACTTTCATTATTATTCATTTTTAATAAACAAGAGTTTTTCTTAATTCCGTTATTACCTCATAGAGATATTGAATAGAAAGGGATTTTGTGTTTTCCACCATAATTTTGAAAATAAACGTTTAAATGACCTTCAAAAGTAAGTAAATAGATCTGAAACATATAAAATGCGGTTAAACAGAGGTGTTCCAGAAATGTCTGTAATCGAGTAAATAGCTCTACGAACGAATGAATTGGATCGACTTGGAAAATGGAAAGATTTGTACAAGCTATATGCAATCACCAAACTTAGATTTATTGGATTTGTTTCTAAAATATAGGTATTAAACTCGAAACTCCCGATAGATGGCTAGTGGCCCAAAGAAACGAAAGAATCGGTTACATTTTTCATATGATCTCCTCTTATAGATAGACTAATAAAGGATAAATTCCACTCTCACCTTACAGAGAGAGGGTATAAAAATATTAATATTAGTAATTGTGAAATTTATGATTAAAAAGATTCTTATCTGAATAATAATAATAATAATAATAAAAACACGGGTAATTCAGAAAATTTTAAATTGTAATTGCTTGATAACGAAAATGAAAATCAAGTTTTCAAACAAAGAATTCAAATTTCTAAATCAAAAGATTCTTTTCTTTCAACCCCTACCAAAAGAAAAACCTTTCTTTGAATTTTTAGTCATTCTATTGATTCAGGAAATAAGTGATGATTCGGGGATTCTTACTCAGAGAACCTTGATTTGATTTAGGTTAGGTTTTTTATTAAATCATCATGGTTCTAGTATGAATCTGAGGTTTTAATTGATTCATAGGGTCTTAACAAGAGAATTCCTATCAATAATAAAGAAAACAAAGAGTAAAATCCATATTCCACAAAAATAAATTCTAGAAAGAGATAGGGAAAAAGAAAATTCAAGAGGCCCATAAGTATCAAAATAAAGATAAAGATGACTGCGCCAACTTGATATTTTGGTATTATCTCCACAAAGAAGAGCTTTCGAATTTTCCAGAGAAGATGGGATCAGAACTTATAAAAGTCGACGTTCAATTGTCGAAAGTGAGATCTCTTTTAGTCCGGTCTTCTTTTCTCTTTTGAGTTAGGTTCTTAAGACACGAAATCAGGTTTTCTGAATATCTCTCCAATCAATCAAATCTTTTTAGTTTTTTATATTAAGTTCTTAATTATTGTTATTTAAAATACTTTTGATCCCATTTTCAAATAATATATGTTGTTTTATGTCTTCCTCTGTCCCTTCCTAATTTATGTGGCACTAATATAATTTCGATAGTCAATCAAATGTTTACATATCATTTTGTGTTTAATTTATCTTTTTTATGAAATATTATTAGTTTTTTAATGCTTAGTCACAGTATTTAATTAGGGGTAATATACTAAAATCAAGATTGAAGTAGCAAAGCATACATGTTTTAAATGACTTTAATAACTAATTAGAAGTGATATAGAAAAATTATCATAAAAAATACTTGTGGAAAAAATTTAAGTGAGCCTCATGTAAGACATCAAGTTAATTTATAACATCAAGAGTTAATTTATCATTTTATTCTATTTTATTTTTATTAAATATTATTAATTTTATAATAATTAAATGACTTATAATAATTAAATAGGGGGTGATAATTACGGTTGAAGCAGCTGAAGCAGACATGTCAGAAATATCTATTTTACTTTTTATATTAAATGTTTTTAATTTTTTAATACTTAAATGACTTATAATAATTAATTAGGGGTGATATAGTAAAATCACGATTGAAACAGCTGAAGCAGACAATACAAGCACACATGTCGATCCAACTTCTCAGTAGATCCGAAATGTTGATTTTAAGGTTTTAATATGTTTGGTGTGATTTTATGACTTTTAAATCTCATTTCGATCCTTGATTTGAAAAATTATGACTTCGGAGGTAAACTTTGTGAAAATGATATTTTTTTCAAAAATATGATATTTTCATCATGTTCGGAACATCGAATTTAGTGTGGTTGCATATTTAATATGCATGTATCGGACTCCGAACGAATCCGGAGCACCCCATCGAAATGTGTTTCGACATAGGATAAAAAAATCAGCACTATATATTACAAAAAATCTGCAATATAACACCTTTTTTTAACCCCTTTTGGCCTATTTTGGCTATTCTTTCACCTTGTCTACTGAGAGTTAAACCCTTAAATAGTGTGAGAGCTTAAAAATGAAGTTTGTGGGATCTTGAAAAGTTATATTAACACTTATTTCTTGATTTTATTATGGATTTAAGGTAAGAATCCATCCATTTCTTAGTAATTTCTTGATAAATTTCTCAAACCCCCCAAAAATCTTAGGACTTGATTTTAAACCTCAATTTTACTCCTTTTCACCTGAATAATATTTTTATCTTATAATTACTAGTTTTCATCAATTTAACCTTCAAAACAACTCTGATTCCTGATTTTAATCTGGATTTTAAAGATTTATCCGGTAAAGGTTAAAAATGATTTTTCTTTGATTTGAACCTCATTTTTAACGTGAATTCACTTGGGTTTTTAGTTGTATATTCTTAAAAATATGAGGAACACTTTTTGAAGTAAAGTTATGATTTTGCCCTTTTTTTCAAAACCCGTTTCGGAGGTCCGTTTTGACCCCGAATCAAAAGTAGTCAATATGGGCATCGTTGATTTTGTTTCGATGCGTATATTCCATATTTGATATTTTTAGAGGAGTTTAAGATTGTTCATAAAAAGTAAGGTCATAATTTCAAAGTGTAGCAGACTGATTTCATCTTTTGAGGTAGGTTATAGCTTAACTCTTTCAGACTAATATGGGTGGTAAATGCTGATACAAAATGTATGTTAAGTGATACAAGCCAAATTGCCTCCAGACTTTTCGATGAGATACGTATGATGCTCGAGGTACTTGATGACTCCTTAGTTCTTTTAAAAGATGCCACATGGAGGAATATTACCATTAAGGAGGGGCAAAGGATTTTGGCGAGGTCGAAGGAGTGTAAAACGGGGCTCGAAATTCACTTGGAAGGGTCATGTGCCCAAGGCACTTTGGATCCGCTTTTGATCCACTCTAACATTTCAAGAGCGGGTCAAAACATCCCCTTGTGGGTCTTTTCTTACATTTGGGTCACTATTGGGCCCTAATTATGTAATATGTTGTCAAACTATAAATGCTTGGTAGATAGGTTTATTTCCTTAGTTTTTTGATGATATTTTTACATGATGTATTCATGAGACTCCATGGGAGTGTATGAGTGCTTGGAAAAGCATGTGTTGAAGTTTGCTTAGAAACGATGGTTGTAAGGTGGATCTAATCTCTTTAAAGGTCACCATAAGAGTTAGGGGCCTATTGATAGTCATTAAGGGAGGTTTTAGGATTTGATACATCCTTTGATTGCCCTTTCGATATCAATTTCACCTCTATCTTTCTATTCTCGTTTTCCTATTTATCTATCTTTACTTTTTGCTTCTTTGATTTTAGTCCTCATGGGTCGATTTGGATCATTTGGTATCAGAGCCGAGCTTAGGATCGTTTACATGATTCTAGTCTTGGGTTTGTTATCTTGAAAATCAACAAAAAAAAGTGTCAAAAAATCAAAAATCCCCAAAAAAGTCACTATTCATGTTTTTATTCTTTGGTCAATTTTTGAGTTTTTGATTCTGTGTTTATAGTGTTATATTTGTGTTCTCTAATACTATACGAGTTTATAAATCAAATTTGAGCCAAATTAGAGCTTATTTGAGTGTTCTATTCCTGTTGGAAGCTTGGATTGAGGAAAGTTGATGTGAATTGAAAATCTGAAAATTTTTATTGTAAATTTGAGCAAAATGATGCTTAGAATGTGTTTAGAAGGTTGAAAATAGCCTTGGTTTAAAATTTTATCACATTTCGATGAACGGTTTAAGAGATAGAGATTTTTGAAGTCTTGGTGTTCTTGAGGAAGATTCAAATCCTCATCTTGAATTCTTATCAAAAGGTGGTGTTTAATTCAAAAAGAGGGAATAAAAGTGGTGAAAGGGTGTTTGTACAAAGGCATCTAAGAAGATCCTAAGGATATTTCACAAGAAAGTACAAAGGGGGACCATTGGAAGGGCAATTTTGGCCAAACACAAAGTTTTGAAAGCCCACTATGGTGTGATAATATTCCTCCTAAAGATGGAAATCTCTTCTTGGAAGATAAGAGTACTCTTAAGGAAAAGGAATGTGAAGTCTTGGAAAGGAATAATCAATTAGATGATGATAACTTTGATTTGCTTGAATCTTTAAGAAACCTAATAAGTGTTTTTTCCTTAGAAAATGACTGTGGATGTGATCCTTTATCTGACACCCCACCCTTGTTTGATATTTATAAGGATGAATTGCTTGCTTCTTGTGAAAGCCTAAGTAATAATCCCTTTATGTTGGTGGTGGTATGTGTCTACTTGAGGATCCTTCCATTGAAAGAGAAAGTATCTATTGTTTGGTCATAGCTTCCTCTTCTACTTTGTGTGACCCTATTGTTGATAATACTCCTGGTGATGATCTTGGATCTAATATTGAGTATCTATATGGTGACATCTTTGTTAAAGTAGACTTGAGTGATACCTTTCTCTACTATCTACTTACTTTTGATGATACTTATGCTATTATGGAGAGTATGTCTTTCTATTTAGGTAAAACCTATGGGGAAAAAGAGTGTTGTCTAGACCCGTGTCTATGACCACTCTTTCTATTTGACCCCTGTGCCAAATTTGTAAATGGTGATCTTGGTAAACCCAACTTGTTGCTTGGTCTACATGACAGGAAAAGTTTTAATGAAGGTGTTTGTATCCTTCCCTATGATGGAAAGTCTTTCTTGGGGATTCACAACCACTTGAGGAACCAATATTGTGTAAGGGAAAGAACTCCAACCAAGATGAATGGTTTTTAAAGAAGGGGAGTAGTGAAAAGATCCAAGAGAGCTCTCCATTATGTGTTTCCATTCTTGACCAAGGTTTCACTTCTTGTAGGTCAAGAAGAGAGTCTTTTCTTGAAATTACTTTGGATGAATTCCATTTATGTGATACCCTTCTTCAATACTTGAGTGGAATTAATGACCTCGTTCTCCAAAGTGGTATTATTCTTGAGAACCCAAGGGCAATTATGTCATTTTCTCCTTTGGGTGTTGCTTATAAACTTACATCCTTGCTTGACACATTTGTGCATAAATTATGTGTATTCCAATTTGTGGATGCCAAGTTGATTATTTGTTTGTTGAAGACCCCATGGATGCTAAGGACTTCTTGTCACCTTCATAGGGTTGGACAATTTGAAGTATCTTATGAGGCTCTTGGGAGCATGCTTAGCTTAGTTAATAGAGATAAACAAACTATTAAGGGCATGACCTCATTAATGAATTTTATTTTTGGGGGAAGTTGTTTGAAAGGAAAGAGTCATATGTACTTAAATGCTTTAATCCCATCCTTATGTGCATTATGTGCTATGTCTTTTGAGTTAAATGGTCTTCTTATAGATAATAGCACCTTGGATGATGCTTTTACAATTGATTCCTTCCTATACTACCTCTTTGCTTATGATGATATCATGCTATTTTGGGATTTAATTTATGTAGAGGTAGGAAACTTATTGGTTGGTTCACTTGTTTGAATGACAATGCTATATGGGTGTTGTGGACTTTAAAACCAATTGAGGCACCACTCTTAATGTGGTCTCTTAAAGAGGTAAAGAAATAATTGTGTCTTATAGCTCCTAAGGTGAAGGTAGTTTTACCCTTTAAACTATTTGATGCCATTATGACCTTTATGATTTCCTTATCTCTTGATGAAACCCATAGCCAACCACTTTATACATTCTTCAATAAGTTTCTAATGTTCAAAACTAGGGATCCTTGGTTATGTCTTAAGTGTGTGCAACCTTGGCATGATGCTATGATTATTTGTGCTAACCCTAACCCTCATGTCATAAGGATGTTGTAGTTGGTTGTCCTTTCTTTGGTTTGCAAGGTTTGGATTCGAGGTCGAATCTTTTTCAAGAAGGGGAGGATGATACAAGCCAAATTACCTCCAGGCCTTTGGACGAGATACATATGATGCTCGAGGTGCTTGATGAATCCTTAGTTCTTTTAAAAAATGCTACATGGAGGAATATTACCATTAAGAAGGGTCAAAGGACTTTGGCGAGGTCGAAGGAGTGCAAAACGAGGCTCGAAATCCACTTGGAAGGATCATGTGCCCAAGGCGCTTTGGATCTGCTTTTGATCCGCTCTAGCATTTCAAGAGTGGGTCAAAACAGCCCCTAGTGGGTGTTTTCTTACATTTGGGTCACTTTTGGGCCCTAATTATGTAATATGTAGTCAAACTATAAATGCTTGGTAGCTAGGTTTATTTCCTAAGTTTTTGGGTGATATTTTTACATGATGTATTCATGAGACTCCATGGGGATGTTTGAGTGCTTGGAAAAGCATGTGTTGAACTTTGCTTAGAAATGATAGTTGTAAGGCGGAACTTTGCGGTCACCGTAAGAGTTAGGTGCCTATTGATAGTCATTAAGGAAAGTTTTAGGATTTGATACATCCTTCGATTACCCTTGCGATATAAATTTTATGTCTATCTTTCTATCCTCCTTTTCCTATTTATCTATTTTTACTTTTACTTTTTCAATTTGAGTCCTCGTGGGTCAATAAGTATCATTAAGGGTGAGAACTAAACATGAAAAATAACTATCTATGTGTTGTGCCTGTGTGGGGACCTATATGCGATGTAATTGTCGAAATAATATATTATGTGATATGTGTGACCGTGTAGGGTCCTATGTGATATTGATAGCCTTGAATACATGTGAATAATTATAGTATACTATTAAAATGCTTAATGTGATACCATTGGTGTATTGTAATTATATTCATACTTTACTGGCATATCAGACATGTGGAAATTCATGGATGAAACAAAAATAATGAGTGGATATCGGCTGATATTATTGTGGAATGAATCATTGTGGTTGGCTATCAAAATATATCATGTGATTGGTTGTGGAAATATATCATTTGGTTAGTTGTGGAAATACTCATTGTGATTGGTTGTAAGCATTACATCTTCATATCATTCTGTTTCATGAAACATTGGTACCACCGTGGCAACATCTGAGAAACACTGGCAAAACCTGATAACACCTTTCTAAGAGATGTGCCGAAAAAAAGATATGATATATGTGGATTATATACGGGTTGACGAACCCCCATGGGTCCTGCGTTGGTAGGCTTGCCTCCATGGGTGTATATGGGAATTGTGTGTTGATCCTGAAGGTTGTGTGATGACCTCGTGCATCATTATCATTATCATATACATAGCACATACTTTATTGTGTTTATGTTGTGTTTGTACTGCCATATTGACTTATCTTCTATCTATTTGTTCTATATTTTGACTTGTAATATCTAATTGTTCTATCTTCCTTTATTAGTACTTGATGATCTTGATTATACATGTTCCTCTTTTGTTCTACTTGTATGTGATATTGTGTATATTTGTATCCCTATCTAGTGTGTTGTTGTATTATATATGGATATTATATAACTATTAGTGCAAGCGGTGTGGGCTACTGTTGTGGAAGATTTTATTATTGCAGGTGAAGTGCCCTTAGTGTATATTTTGTATGCTTTGTTTAATACTTTTCTTGGTTGGCCTATGATACCTACTGAGTACATGTAGACCATACTCATGCCTACTATTCCCTTTCGATGTAGGTCCTAACTCGAGTGTACCTCAACTTGCTTGACTCGGGCGATTGTTGGAGCTTCCACGGTTACAGTTAGACATTCATGCGTCCGAAGTTCATTTCTATGTTTCTATAGTAGTTATGTATTTATTAGTGTTTGAAGACAGATATTATTCCATTATGGTTATTTTTCTAATGTATTTGACTCTTGGATTGTATTTGTAGTTATTACACTATTGACACCTGGTTTTGGGCATGATTGGTATTTTGGATAAGTTCTTTTCGCATTGTTATAATTACTAGTATGGTTTGTCTTTGTTCTAGAAGCCTTACCTTCAGTATTTCTGTATTTTTTCCTTTTTTTTATTAATTTGTGTGATAGGTTTATTTGTCAAGGTACGCCGCGACGAGTGCTATCATGGCCCTTGTTTTTGGGTCATGACAAATTGGTATTAGAGCAGCCATATTTCATTGGTCTCAACGGTGTAAGAACAGGATGTCTAATAGAGTCTCGCGAATTGGTACATAGATGTTTGTATCTATCTTCGAAAGGCTACAGGACGTCTTTAGGAAACTTTCCTCATTCTATTCTTTATCGTGCGAAGTTCTTTCATACCTGGCATTTTGTGTTATATTTCACTCTTTCTACGCAAATGGTGTTGCTTATACGGTCTATCAGTTGAGAGATGGTGCTAGATATTGGTAGAGTTCATTTTTGAGTTGTAGACCCCATGATTCTGCTAAGGTGGCTTTGGATCAATTTGTCAAGGGTTTCCTAGAGAAATTTGTGCCTTTTAGTTTGAGATATCATATACGAGACGAGTTTGACCATTTAGAGCATGGCTCTATGACAGTTGCTGAGTATAAGGCACGCTTTCATACCCTGTCTGGATATTCCTAGGATAGCATTTCCACCGATTTTGAGAAGATTCAAAAGTTTGTAAGGGGTCTGGATGTCTTTCTTTAGTTGGCTACATGTTAGATGGTTGTGCTTAGAGTTTTTTCAGAGTATTGTGGATCATGCTAAGATGATAGAGGGTATTCTTAGTGCATCTCAGGGAGACGCTAAGAAGGCGTGACGTTTTGGTGAGTTCAGGAGTCAGACCTCTCAAGTCAGAGATTGTAGAGGTTCCTGTGGATATCATAGTAGGCCAGTGAAGGCTTTACAGAGTTCAGGTAGTGGATCTTCTTGTTTACAAGTTCAGGGTGGCTGTTTGTACCCAATTAGACCTTCTCCAGTTCATAATAGTCGTAGAGATTACTATGTGTATGATGATATTAGCCATGTGGGTAGGGACTGTCCCTGCTGGGTGATTTGAGCTACTCCAATTACAGCTGTGAGGGGTAGAGGTACTACCAAATAAGTGTTAGGCAAAGTTGGTGGAGCCCCCAGTGGTGGTCATGGGGCCACTCAGGCAGTTAGTGGTCTTGGACGGTGTTATGCTATACCAGCCAGATCTGAGGCATAAGCTTCAGATGTTGCAATCTCAAGTATCATCCCCATTTGTTTCAGACTGGCATCTGTGTTATTTTATCCTGGATCAACTTTCTCCTATGTATCTGTGTATTTTGCTTTGGGTTTTGATTTTGTTAGTGATCCTCTTTCCATGTCTATTCGTGTATCTACCCCAATAGGTGATTCTTTAGCGGTGGATCGGGTTCACTGATCTTGTGTTGTGACTTTTTCCAGGCGTGAGACTTGGTAGACTTGCTTGTGTTAGATATGGTTGATTTTTATATTATTTTGGGTATGAATTGGTTGGCTCCTTATCATGTTGTCCAAGATTGTTATGAATGTGATTTTAGCTTCACCGGGTGTGCCAAGAATAGCTTGGAAGGGTGCACTTTATTCAGATCTTCAGAGGATTATATCTTATGTCTAGACTCGTAAATTGGTTGGGAGGGGATGTTTATCATTCTTGGCTCATATTCATAACACAGTGTTGTTTTGCCTCCTTCTTGGATTCTGTCTGTATTGTCCGTGAGTTTATGGATCACTACAACATTTTTGTCCTAAAGCCACACTAAATTGGGACAAAAATTTTGTGTAGTCTAAAATATTTTTGGGCATGCTTTTCAAATGTAGCCTTAAGTTTTAGCTTTAAGCCACGGTAATTTTGACAACGTTTGTAAAGCGTGTTCTTTAATACAATAGGCTACACTTTATAAGCATTGTCATATTATTATATAATTGGCAACACCTTTTACAAATATGGTCACACTTTTTGAATGTGGATATTTTCATTATTTTAAAACAACTTACAAGTGTTGCCTTATAACTTTTCAAAAATTTACACCAAAATCTGATATTCCCTCCAATATTTTTAATGCTAAAATATAATATTCCCTCAAATTTCTATTTACCAAAAAAATCATAAAACATTTGTCAAAAAATAATAAAACATTTTTTGAGCAAAATAAGTATGTGAATAACATTTACTTTATCAGCTAAATAAAATTAATATTATCAGCAGGAAACTAGACATTATTCAACCTAAACCTCCGGCGAGCTAGGATTATTTGGGAAAAAATTATCAGCATAATTTGGGTAAAAATTTCTAGGGTTGAGACTGCCGCTAGCGAGTAAGAGGCATCCCTACTGCCGACGATAGGCAAAAAACAAAAGGATCGATGCTTATCGTTCAGATTTATTTCTTGTTCAATATCTCATCACTCTTCTGTCTAGATACTAACTGAACTTTATATTTTTTCATATACTAATTTGCAGATAGATACTAAAGATATCTTTTTTATCTGTGATGAAGTTTTTGTTGGTTTAGAGAAAACAATTTCAGAAAGGTAATCTATCAAACTCAATTAATTTCATGAAACATATTATGTTAAGTGATATATTATGGTTCAAATTATCATTCTTGTACACCCAAACGACAAGATTCTTCAATTGGATTTGGAGCACCTATTCGGACTAACATGAGAATTAGTGGTCTAACTGATGTTGTAGTCATATCATCACTGTTGGAATCTGTGAGGAGATCCCTATGACTCTTGAGAGTAGTTTCTTTTTTGAACAATTATTTTGTAGATCTAATGATTCTGTGGCTCTTTATTTTTCTGAAATTCTAGAAACCAAATGCATTTGAAGCATTTGTTTGACATTGCTTTCTGTATCCAGGTAGAAAGTGATGATCTCACTACATATGGACTCATGCCTGAGTTTGTATGGTGGTTTCCAGTTTTAGTGAGTTTATCTTCACTGAATGAGGATCAGCTTGTTCAGGTTTGTCTACTCTTTTCACTTTTTGGCAATATAGTTTCTGGTTTCACATGTGTTACTTTAATCGGCTTTTTAGGGAACTCCAACTGTGCTTAGGATGTTGATGACTAACTTAAAAATAGTCAAATTATGGTGAATCCTCATAGTATGTGTTGATGAAGTCCTAATAAAATGGGCCAAACTAGAATGAAATATACCCTAATTTTTAAATATGTTTTTGATCGATTGATTAGATGGGGAACTTAGGAGTTGTTCACTTTCCTTTAGGTTCTATCATGGACTCTTAGCTGGCATTAAGAAGGGAAGAATTGTAAACTCAATATGTTCTGTTTAAGGTACCCTCTTCCAATATATGCCTTTCTCTCTTTCTTTGCTCCCCTTTTCCACGTCGACATCAGTAAAATAATCTTTGTGCCTTAAGAATTGGAGCTTGAGGCACTGCTGCTGCGTACCAATAATTACATTATTAAACTTCTTAAAATAGACCTCCACGCCTTCATATTCTTTGCATTTATAGTCTGGATCAAAAGTAATCTTGAACTTGTAGCTTATAATTCAAATATTTTATTTAAATACCTTGACCTAGTTAAATGCTTTTATCTCTCAACAGTAGGTTAAAACATGGATAGATAAATTGAAACCAACCAACTGAAGAAATAGAAAAGTGTGTGGTTGTATTTTTTTTAAACATCATTTACACCTGCTGTGAGAAGCCTTCTTGAATGTTCAATTTGTATGCATTTAGAAATTATTTTGTTTACACCTTTTGGACTACCAGGGATAAGGAGGAAAAAAATTTATAGGCTGCTTGAAGATGAAAAAAAATGTTTGAAGTTGATGTTCTCTTCCACTTTTCACCTTTCGTATTGTTTCTTACTTCCTTTTTCTCCTTTTGGTTGTGGATCCTTATTTTTGCTCTGCAGGTTCTCACAAACCCAAAAATGTTTTTTGCAAGCAATACAAGCAAATGTTCCACTTGAATAATGTAAGCTTAGTTTTCAAAAAAAGGATAATGTAAGCTTTTAGCTCAGTGTTGTTTACATTTGGCGTATGACGCTTTATTCTTCTGAAAAATAAAATTTCTCTCTTTTTCTCCAACAAACTCGCGAGAAAAAAGGAAAAGAGAGCAAAAAGAAGATTTCTTGATTTAATATATATATATATATATATATATACACACACACACACAGAGTCTTCATTCTGATGGACTGGATCACAATCAGTCAATTTACTGCATGATGATTTATTTTGATGTTATAGGTCAAATTATAGTTTACTGAGAATGCACTTCGACTTATTACCTAGAAATCCATTGCCAATAACACTGGTGCCCGAGGTTTATGATCTATACTAGAAAGTATTCTGACTGAAGCCATGTTTGAGGTATTGCATGGCACCACAATTTAATATTTTTTGGCATTAATTCTGGAAGAGCTTAAAAAAATATCTCACCATTTTACTTTTGTCACATTGAGGCTATTCAAGGTAGGAGATATGTCACCTTTTTATGTGATAGTTCGAAGTACCTGCGTTGATTATTACTTTCCAAAAATTTACATGAGCACCTTGTGAGTGGTTGACAAGATATCTTATAAAGAACTTTTCTCCAAATTTATGAGCCTAAACATGATTTTTACTTGTCTTTTGGAATGGACCTAAAATTGGGTTTGGGGTATAAAGTAGTTTTTATACAAGTTTTATAGCCTCTTTCCTTGGAATCCTGATCTGATCCGTTTTGACTTCTAGGATAATTCTACAAATTATGCAATTTTTTTTCATCTTATTAGAAGTTCTATTGAAGGTACGGGATTAATTAATTTAAATTTGGAAGTGTTGAGGTGGGTAAGAGTCCCAAAAAAGGGAAGACAACTTGTGTATATCATTGAACTGGAGATTTTTATCTTGTAATGGTAAGGTGTGTTTTGCTTTGATATCCTCGGCTCCTTGTTATTCCGTCTCTGCAGCAACATGAGATAGTATTTGCATAAGTTGGACACAATATTCTCCTATCATAATAGAACATCAACGCTCCTCGCGTAAGTCCAAGTTCAGTTGTACTAATCTTTCCCCATTATACGAGCATTTTGTTGTCAATACCAGAGGATAAGGTGAATATCGATATTTAGGAATCATGCATGATGACCAATTCACATAAATAATAGTTGATTTTACTTCTTTTGTTTTATTTTGAATGCGTAGGATCAATGCGGGGTATCAAATTTGAATGGTGGGTGCCACAACTCAACTTGATCTAGATTGAAGTGAATGAAGAATTTTTGAAATATTTTGATATACGTTTATATACATTTAGTTTTGTGTGGAACTTGGTACAAATTTTTGTTATGTTGTTTTCTAATTAGTATGTAAAAGACATGTTTTTTTGAAATCAAATCTATGCACTTCAATTATTTATTAGTTAATTGGTGCGTGAGATTAAATAAAATATGTATGTTTATGTAATGTTCTTAGTGATGTATACATTTCTATCAAAATAATTATTTTTCAATTAGAAATTACGTACTAACATTTTATATGCCTAATGTCATTTCTGCAAAATGTGGCTTAAACTATCAAATTTTAGGCAATATTGCTACACTTCAAAAGTGTGGCTAAAATATGCTTACACTTTACAAGTGTTGTCATAGAGAATGTATAAAAGGTGACGTTTTTATGTGTGGCTAGTAATAAAGAAAAATCATGTTTTTTAAATGTTGTTATAAAGGTGCTACAAAAGGCTACGATTGTGAAGTCTGCCCAATAGTAAAACAAAGGCAATGTTTTTTAAGTGTTGTTATAGAGGTGCTACAAAAGGCTATGCTTGTGAAATGTGCCCAATAGAAAAACAAAGGCAACACTTGTAAGTGTAGCTTTATCAAATAAAAGTGTTGTCAATGACAAGATGCAAAACGTGTCCTTTATACCTTAATGCCACGCTTTTTAAATATAGTTGATATGGCAACAAACGAAAAATGTGGCCTTTGATAAAATGTTACGTCTTTTTAGGCCATCCCCCCAAAAGTATTGCCTAAAGTCCAAAAGTTTAGCCTTTGATCAAAGGACATACATTTTGCTATTTTAGGCCACACTTTACAAGAGTGGCCTTAGGCTAAAAATGTTATAGTGGATGTGTTACCTATGGACTTGCCTGGTATGCCTCCAAATTAAGATATTTATTTTTCTATTGATGTTGAGCCGAATACCAAGCCCATTTCTATTCCTCCTTATAGGATAGCCCAGTAGAGTTGAAGGAACTGAAGGATCAGTTATAGGAGTTGTTGGATAAGGGATTTAGCCAACCTAGTGTTTCACCTTGGGGTGCGCTTGTCTTACTTGTGAAGAAGAAGGATGGTTTGATATGGATATGTATTAATTATCGACAGTTGAATAAGGTGAAGGTTAAGAATAAGTGTCATTTTTTTCACATTGATGATTTATTTGATCAACATTAAGGTGCTGGAGTGTTTTTGAAAATCAATTTGAGGTCCGATTATCACTAGTTGAGGATTAGAGCTTCAGATATTTTGAAGATAGCTTTTCAGACTCAATATGGTCATTATGAGTGGTGGTCATGTCCTTTGAGTTAACCAATGCCCTTGCCGCGTTCATAGAGTTAATGAACCGGATGTTTCGGTCGTATCTTGACTCTTTGTTTAATGTATTTATAGATTATATCTTGGTTTATTCAAAGAGTGAGGTTGAGCATGAGGAGCATTTATGGGTTGTGCTTAAGAGATTGAGGGATGAGAAATTGTATGCTAAGTTTTCTAAGTGTGAGTTTTGGTTGGAGTCTATTTTTTTCTTGGGTCATGTGGTGACTAAGGAAGGTATTTTGGTTGATCCAGCCAAGGATGCAGCATTTTATAATTGTAACACCCCGTGGTGTCCTCGATTTAATACCTCGCTTCGTAGCATGCTTAAAGGGGTAATCATCTGAGCATTCTAAAGGGGTAATCATCTGAAAAAACTTAGTCACATTTTAAGCTCCTAAACTTTTTGAATTTCTAAATCGATTTTTTCCAACCTTCAGATATGAATTTTTAAGTTGATTCATGTTTGGGGGAGTAAAGAGGATGTCTCGGTAAAGTTTTGGATTTTTTGGAAAAGGTTAGAGGTGTGTTTGGATGTTGGAAATAGTGGCTTGAAACGAAGTCAATGTGCCGGGTCGATGAAGTAGTGGCACGATGCGATATTGATGCATCGCATTGGATGGCGCGTCGAGTGCCCAGTTCGCATTTTCTTTTAAACTCCAGGTCAGGAGGGGTATATTAGTCTATTTCCCTCATCTAAACTCTGTTATAACATAAAATTTAATCATTTTTGGGGCTAAATACATTAAAAATCCACTTATAACCTCTCAAAATCAAAACCCTAGTCCTTTCTCCTAAGATCAAGAGTTCATCTTAAAGTCAAGAATTCCAAGAACTTATTTGAGATTCGGATTTCCACTTTTCCTCCTAAGTGATCTAAGGTACGTGGGGTTTTTCCTAAACTACATGGGCTTGTTGAAAACACTTTGAATAAGGTTTAAAGTTTTAGAAATCATGAATTTACAAAAAAGGGGTTGTCGAATTCACGTTTACAATTGTGCATCATGAATTCCTTATTGATATTATTGTTTTGGTCTTGAGGCCTCCCCTTGCAATTGATCTTTTACCTATGTACATATATATATGCATGCACTTTATGAGTTTGGATGTTGAATTGAGAGCATCAATTATTTAAAATTCCTCTCTTGTTTAAAGGTTTTCTTGTTTTCGTAAGTCACATTTTATTCGATTGCATCTTGTGAAGTATGATTCAAATGCCTTTTATGGTTGTTGAAACTTTTTTATGGATTTGCATTGAAGAGGGGGTATTGTACTTGGTGTTAAAGGTTAATGATGTTTATTAAAAAGAATTGCTTGCTTTGTCATAAACGTCATGACCACCACATGTTTGCTGAATAGCTGAAAACAATGATCCTTATATAATTTGACAAATGTTTTTGAAATATTACTCTTCCTAAATTGTTGGAAGTATGGTGGTCCAATTTTTTTTGTGTTTTTAAATAATAGATTTCCCTATGATAATTTATGGCTTAAAGATACGACTTGCAAGTCAATGGTATGAAGATACCATATAAATGAATGTCATAACAGAGTAAGAGTTTCAGACTTGATTTCAGAGAATACATGTCTTAAAGAGCTAAAAATGGGCTTAAATAGGGTTAGGTGGTTGCCCAAAGAAGGCTTGAGTTCAAATAACTCCTATCCCAAAAATTGTGTTTTGCCGATACGGGTTCATTATGTCCCCAAGAGGGACAATACGCTGGCCTAGTACCCATGGCATATTAGAGACAGAGACTCCTACCCTTGCAGCAAACTTGGGTTGGGGGCTTAGCTGCCGAGTTAAGGCAGATTCCATATAACCCATAGGATTTCAGATTTGTAAGGTATACCACCTAGCTTAGAAAATTGTTCAGAGACTTTTAAATATGCCCATGTGATTCTTTTTCATATGTTATATTTATAAATCTATTTTTAAATTGCGCTTACCTATGTTGAATAAAAGTTATTATTTTGGGATTGCTCTGCATACCAGTACGATTGTATTGACCCCCTATATTTCAGGGTGTGAGGCTCAGTCCAGAGGTCCTGCTAAGCCGTAGAGTTATCAAAAAGAAGTGTGCAGTTGGTAAGCCTTCTTTGTTTTGGAAGGAATGTTTCTTTTTTTTTGGACATTGATATTTACTTTGGTTTAGGTCCGACTGGGGACCTTATCCTAATTTTTAGACAGTTATTAAATTCGTATGTAGTAGATATTACGTAGACTGAGCCAGATGTGGTCTAGAGGTTGATGGATTTCTTTCTGTATTGATAAACTGAATATAGTACACGACCAATATTCCGTATTGTTTTATATTTTGCATTTTCCTTCATATTAAATGAGAGTGTGTGTGATTGCCATGTAGAGAAGGGCACTCGGGCCTTCACGGTTTTGGATGGCCGTCACGGCTAGGGCATTGATTCAGGTCGTGACAAACTTGTTATCAGAGCACGGTTCATGGTCCCAGGGTGTCTGCAAAATTATGTCGAGTAGAGTCTTGTTTATGGGTGTGTAGCGTGCTACACTTATAACTAGAAGGCTACTAGGCATTTAGGAATGCCCATCTTCTTTGTGGTTTAGTTCGTGTTATAGAGCCTGAATGTCCTCTAATCATTGGTCTCTTGTATTTTAGAAAAACTATCATGCCTCCATGTTGCTCCAATAAACCGAATGCCCAAACTGAAGATGTCCATCCTACCCATGGGATGAGGAAACGTAATAGGGATCACACTCTTAAATTTATTGCTGACCAGAGAGTCCCTCCTATTCAGACTAGTCCATCCAGTGCACCTAGGCCTCCTCGTTTCGGTACTAACCTCACCCAACCTCACCAAAGAAAGTTATCAAATACGGAGTTTAGACAGTCGATGCATATAATTGCACAGTTGGTGGTTTCCCAGGCCCAACGGTCGGAGGATGTTGGGTCTACTTCTGGTGCATCTAGGACCACATGGGTGGTCCAGTTCATGAGACTAAACCCGCCTAAGTTTATGGGTACAAAGGTGGAGGAGGACCCACACGAGTTTATAGACGAGATGGATAAATTTTTTTGAGTAATGCATGTGGATGAAGTGGAAAGGGTTGAACTAGCAGTCTATCAGTCGAAGAAAGTAGCAAATCAGTAGTACAATGAGTGGAAAGATTCAAGGGGAGATAATGCTGAGCCTTCTGTGTGGGGAAAATTTGTGGAAACCTTCCTTGACCGATTGTTTCCCCAAAAGTTGAGGGAGTCCAAGGCTGAAGAGTTCATGAACCTGAAATAGGGGAATATAAGCGTCAAGGAGTACACCCTAAAATTTAATCAGCTATCTCGTTATGCTCCAGAATTGGCGGGCAACATAAGGGCCTGTATGTAGAAGTTTGCATCCGATCTCTCGGATGACTTTGTGTTGGAGTGCAAAGGGGAAATGTTGAATAGAGATATGGATTTCTCCATATTATCCATTCACATGCAATAGGTGGAAGAGAAGAAGAAGAGGGTTGCTAAAGCAAGAGAAAAGGACAGACAGGCCAAGAGGGCCAGACCAGCAGACCAGAACTATAGTTAGCACCAAGATGGTAATTGGGGTAACAGGTGGCCGAAGAAAAAGTTTTAGAGTAATGCGCAGTCTGCAGCCAGCACTCCAGCGCCCAGACCTCCAGCTAATCGATGGTTTTAGAATTTTCAGCCTAGCCATGGACCGAGAGCACAAGGTACACAGTTGCAAGGGAGTGTAGCGTAATATGATAGGTCATACCCTCGATGTAATACGTGTGACAAGTACCACCTAAGAAGATGTTGGTTTGGCACAATGGTATGTTATTCTTATGGCCAGCCAGGCAGAGAGATTGCCCGACAATGAGAGGTAATATTGGGGGAGCTAAGTCGCAAGCTAATTTATCCGCACTACAACAACTTCCAAAAGGTGATACTTCAGCCACTAGGAGCGATCACAATTGGTTGTATGCTTTATCAAATCGCTAAGAGTTCGAGGCTTCACCAGATGTAGTCATGGGTACATTGACAATTTTCTCTCATGATGTATATGTGTTACTTGATCCCGGGTCTACTTTGTCTTCTGTGACCCTGTATGTGGTGGTTACTTTTGGGTTTGAGCCTGAAGTTATTCCTGAACCTTTCTCTATTTCCACCCCTGTTGGGGACTTAATTGTGGCTAGGAGGGTGTATAAAAATTATGTTGTGTCCATTTGTAGCCGTGATATGGTGGCAGACCTCATAGAGCTTGATATGGTGGACTTTGATGCTATTTTATAGATAGACTGGCTCCACTCTTGTTATGCTACACTAGATTGTAGGACCTAGAAAGTTACTTTCTCTTTTCCAAATGAACCAATGGTAGAGTGGGAAGGTCACTCTATAGCACTTAGAGGGAAAATCTTATCTTACCTTAAAGCTCGTAAGCTTATTTCCAAAGGTTGTTTGTATCATCTTATTTGATTCAAAGATTATAATATCGAAAGCTTTTCTCTCCAGTCTGTCCCTGTGGTTAATGAATTTCCAGAAGTCTTTCCTGATGATCTCCTAGGAATACCACCTGATAGGGAGATAGATTTTGGAATTGATTTATTGTTGGACACCCGTCCTATTTCTATTCCGCCATACAAAATGGCTTCGGTAGAATTTAAGAAGTTGAAAGATCAGCTAACAGATCTTCTTGACAAAGACTTTATCCATCCTAGTGTTTCTCCCTGGGGTGCAACTGTGCTTTTTGTACATAAGAAATATGGTTACCTCCGTATGTGTATAGACTATCATCAGTTAAATAAGGTCACTGTAAAAAACAAATATCCCCTTCTTAGAATTGATGATCTCTTTGACCAACTTTAGTGTGTTAAGTGTTTCTCAAAGAAAGACCTTCGTTCGGGGTATTATCAGTTGAAGGTTTGGGAGGTGGATATTCTCAAAACAGTTTTCCGAACCCGATATGGCCATTACGAATTCTTAGTTATATCCTTCGGATTGACTAATGCCCCTGCAGCTTTCATGGACCTAATAAATAGGGCATACCATCAGTTTCTAGATCTGTTTGTCATAGTTTTTATTAATGGCATTTTGGTTTATTCTAAGAGTGAGGAGGACCATGCCAGTTACTTCCGAATTATCCTCCAAACCCTCAAATATCATAGGTTGTATGCAAAATTTTCCAAGTGTGAATTTTGGCTTAATGTTGTTGCCTTCTTGGGGCATATCATATCAAGAGAGGGAATTAAAGTAGATCCCTATAATATTGAAGCAGTGAGGAAATGGCCCAGACCCACGACTCCAACCTATATCCGGAGCTTTTTGGGTTTGGCAGGGTACTACAGACGGTTCGTAGAAAGTTTTTCTTCCATAGCTGCTCCACTTACCAGGTTGACATATAAAAAGGTGAGATTCATCTAGTCTGACTCTTGTGAGAATAGCTTTGAGAAATTGAAGGACAAGTTGACTACTGCGCCTATTTTGACCCTTCCCAAAGGTACAGGGGGTTTTGTTGTGTATTATGATGCATCCCGAGTGGCACTTGGATGTATTCTTATGTAGCATGGTAAGGTGGTAGCTTATGCATCTAGGCACTTAAAGGTGCTATATAAGCGGTCGTGGTGTTTGTACTTAAAATTTGGTGGCATTACCTGTATGGGGTACATGTTGATATTTTTACTGACCATAAAAGTTTATAGTATGTCTTTTCACAGAAAGAGTTGAAACTTAGACAAACGTGGTGATTGGAACTGTTGAAGGATTATGGCATGAGCCTGCACTATAATTCGGGCAAGGCAAATGTGGTGGCTGACGCCCTCAGCATATTATTTATAGGCAGTCTTTCTCATGTTAAGGAAGAAAAAAGGAAGATGGTGAAAGATATTCACCGGCTTGCAAATCTAGGGGTGCGACTTTTGGATTTCGAAGGTGGAGGAGTAGTTGTGCATGAAATAGCTAAATATTCTCTATGTGCGGAAGTTAAGGAGAAGCAGGCCGAAGATCCCATCTTTATTCATATTAGGAGCGATGTGGGTCAACAGAAGGTGATAGCATTTGAAATTGGTGGTGATGGTATTTTGAGGTACCAAGGTAGGCTGTGTGTACCGAATGTGGATTGTTTGTGAGAGAGGATCCTTAATGAGGCTTACACTTTGAGGTATGTTGTTCACCCAGGCTCTACTAAAATGTACCATGATCTTAAAGCTATATATTGGTGGAATAATATGAAACGACATGTTGCTGATTTTGTTTCCAAGTGTTTGAATTGCCAACAAGTTAAAGTAGAACATTTGAGACCAGGTGGTACTTCCCAAGAGATAGCCCTGCCTATGTAGAAATGGTAGATGATCAATATGGATTTCATAACGAGACTTTTGAGGTCTCAAAATAAATATGATTCTATTTGGGTAATTGTGGATCGGATGACCATGTCAGCTCACTTTCTGCCTATGAGGACTAACGTTTTGGGAGATTATTATGCCAAGTCATAATTGAGAAAATAGTTCGCTTACATGGGGCACCTGTAGCCATTATATCTGATTGAGGTAGGCAATTCTCTTCGCATTTTTGCCGATCTTTTCAGAGGGGTTTAGGTACCCAAGTGAATCTAAGTACTACATTCCACCCTCAGACCGATGGGCAAGCGGAACACACCATCCAGACCCTAGAAGATATGTTAAGGGCCTGTGTAATTGACTTCAAGGGTAGTTGGGTAGATCATTTTCCATTAATAGAGTTCACCTACAATAATAGCTACTATGCCATCATTAAGATAGTTGTTTTTTAGGCACTTTATGAGAGAAAATATAGATAGACGATTGGGTGGTATGAAGTAGGTGAAATATGGTTGTTTGGGCCTGATCTTGTTCATCAGGCAATGGAGAAGGTGAAAATCATTAGAGAATGACTTAACATAACTCAGAGTCACCAAAAATCCTACGCCAATTTTAGGAGAAGGGAGCTGGAATTTGAGGTTGGCAATTGGGTGTTTCTAAAAGTCTCCCCTGTGAAGGGAGTCATGCAATTTGGGAAGAAAGAAAAGCTGGGTCCTTGCTATATAGGACCATATCAGATTGTGAAAAGGATAGGTGGAGTCGCTAATGAGTTAGAATTGCCCACAAGTCTGGCTTCCATTCATCCAATATTCTATGTGTCCATGTTGAAAAGTGCATTGGAGATCATTCCCTAGTGTTGCCATAGAGGAGATCAAGGTTATAGACTCCTTGTCATATGAAGAATAGCCTATTGCTATCTTGGACTGCCAAGTTTAGAAGCTAGGGAATAGGGAAATAACTTCGGTTAAGGGGATTTGGGGGAATCAAAGAGTTGATGAAGCTACTTGGGAATTAGAAGATGATATGCGGATCAGATACCCAACCCTCTTTGAGACTATAGATGACGACCTAAATGGTACCAGTTATATCCTACTCCCTTTACCTTTTCCCTAGTGTGCTTGAAGTCGTGCTTGTTTGTATTCCAAGCAATCATTCGGGGATGAATAATCCCAAGGGGGGATAATATAACACCCCGTGGTGTCCTCGATTTAATACCTCACTTCATAGCATGTTTAAAGGGGTAATCATCTGAAAAAGACTTAGACATATTTTAAGCTCCTAAACTTTTGGGATTTCTAAATCAATTTTTTCCAACTTTGAAATATGGATTTTTAAGTTGATTCATGTTCGGGGGAGTAAAGGGGATATCTCGATAAAGTTTTGGATTTTTCAGAAAATGTTAGAAGTGTGTTAAGATGTTGGAAATAGTGGCTGGACGCAAAGTTGATGCACTGCGTCGATGAAGCAGTAGCTCTACATGATATTGACACATCACGTTGGGTGGCGGGTTGAGTGCCCAGTTCGTGTTTTCTTTTAAATTTCAGGTTAGGAGGGGTGTATAGCTTATTTCCCTCATCTAAACTCTATCATAACATGAAATTTAATCGTTTTTGGGGCTAAATACATCAGAAACCACTTGTAAACTCTCAAAATCAAAACCCTAGACCTTTCCCCTAAGATCAAGAGTTGATCCTTAAAGTCAAGAATTCCAAGAACTTATTTGAGATTCGAATTTCAACTCTTCCTCCTAAGTGATCTAAGGTACATGGAGTTTTTCCTAAACTACATGGGCTTGTTGAAAACACTTTGAATAAGGTTTAAAGTTTTAGAAATCATGAATTTACAAAAAAAAGGGTTTTGGAATTCACGTTTACAATTATGCATCATGAATTCTTTATTAATATTATTGTTTTGGTTTTGAGGCCTCCCCTTGCAATTGATCTTTTACCTATGTATATATATACATGCACGCACTTTATGAGTTTGGATGTTGAATTGAGAGCATCAATTATTGGAAATCCTTCTCTTGTTTAAACGTTTTCTTGTTTTCGTAAGTCATATTTTATTCGATTGCATCATGTGAAGTATGATTCAAATGCCTTTTATGGTTGTTAAAACTTATTTATGGATTTGCATTGAAGAGAGGGTATTGTACTTGGTGTTAAAGGTTAACAATGTATATTAGGAGGAATTGAATGCTTTGTCATAAACCTCATGACCACCAAATGTTTGCTGAATAGCTGAAAACAGTAATCCCTATATAATTTGACAAATGTTTTTGAAGTATTACTCTTCTTAAAATATTGAAGTATGGTGGTCCAATTTTTTTGAGTCTTGAATGAAGATATTTACCCATGATACTTTATGGTTTAGAGATACGACTTACAAGTCGATGGTATGAAGATTCCACGTAAATGAATGCCATAACAGAGTAAGAGTTTCAAACTTGATTTCAGAGAATACATGTCTTAAAGAGCTAAAAATGGGCTTAAATAAGGTTAGGTGGTTGCCCGAAGAAGGCTTGAATTCAAATAACTCCTAGCCCCAAAATTGTGTTTTGCCGATACGGGTTCATTATGTCCCCAAGAGGGACCATATGCTGGCCTAATACCCTATGGTGTATTAAAGATAGAGACTTTAACTCTTGCGGTAAATTCGGGTTAGGGGCTTGGCTGCCGAGTTAAGGGAAGATTCCATATAGCCCGTGGGATTTCAGAGTTGTAGGGTATACCACCTAACCCAGAAGTAAAATAAAGAGTGAGTTATGGAGTTTAGAAAATTTTTCAGAGTTTTTTAAATATGCCCATGTGTTTCTTTTTCATATGTTATATTTGTAAAACTATTTCTAAATTTCTCTCACCTATGTTGAATAAAAGTTATTATTTTAGGATTTCTCAGTGTACCAGCATGATTGTATTGAGCCCCTATATTTCAGGGTCTGAGGCTCAGTCCAGAGGTCTTGCTAAGCCGTAGAGTTATAGATAGAAGTGTGCAGTTGGTGAACCTTCTTTGTTTCAGAAGGCCTGTTTCTTTTTTTTTTGGACATTGATTTTTACATTGGTTTAGGTCCGACTGAGGGCCTTGTCCTAGTTTTAAGACAGTTATTAAATTCGTATGTAGTAGAGATTTTACAGACTAAACCAGATGTGGTCTAGAGGTTGATGGATTTCTTTTTGTATTGATAAACTGAATTTAGTACATGACCATGATTCCGTATTGTTTTATATTTCACATTTTTCTTCATATTAAATAAGAGTGTGCATGATTGCCATGTAGAGAAGGGCACTCAGGCCTTCACAATTTGGGATGCCCCTCACGGCTAGGGCTTATATTTGGGTCATGACAATAATTGGGCTAGACCTACTTTGCCCACCTATATTTGGAAATTTGTTGGCTTAGCAAGTTATTATTGATATTTTGTTGAGGGTTTTTCATCCATTGCAGCTCCTTTGAATAAGTTGACTCAAAGAAAGATTTTCTTTCAGTGGTCTGATGTTTGCGAGGCGAACTTTTGAAAGCTCAAGGATTTGTTGACTTCAGCTCCTATATTGGCTTTTCCCAAGGAGGACATGGGCTTTACTATGTTTTGTGATACTTTCGATGTTGGATTAGGTGTTGTGTTGATGTAGGAGGGCAAGCTGATTACGTATGTGTCTCGTTAGTTGAAGCCTCATGAGAGAAATTATCCTACCCATGATTTTGAGTTGTGCGTAGTCATGTTTTCCTTGATATTGTGGAGGCACTACATGTATGGAGTCCATTTTGAGATCTTCTCAGATCAATGTAGCCTTCAGTACTTTTTTGCCCAGTGAGATCTTAATATGAGGCAATATCATTGGCTTGAGTTGCTTAATGATTATAACTTGACTATTCTCTATTATTCGGGCAAGGCTAATGTGATTGAGAATGCCTTGAGCTGAAAGTCAACTTGCATGGGTAGCTGGCATATCTTTTGACTCAAGAGAGGCCTTTGGCCTTAGAGGTTTAGTCTTTATCTAACCTGATAGTTAGACTTGATATTTGGACACCTGGGCGTGTTTTGGCACTTATAGAGGCTAGATCTTCTTTGATGGAGCAGATTTGAGCTCATCAGTTTGATGATGTTGGATTGAGGTTGATTCGAGGAATGTGCTAGAAAGAATATATGATATATGTGGATTGTATACGAGTTGACAAATCCCGCATAGCTCCTATGTTGGGAGGCTTGCCTCCGTAGGTGTATACGGAGATTGAGCGATGATCCCTTAGGTTGTACGAAGACCTCGTGCATCATCATTATCACCATTATATTTCACTTACTTTATAGTGTTTATGTTGTGCTTGTTCAACCATATTGACTTGTCATCTATCTATTTGTTCTATATCTGGACTTGTAAATATCTAATTGTTCTATCTTACTTTATTAGTACTTGATGATCTTGATTATACATGTTCCTCTTTTTTTCTACTTGTATGTGATATCGTGCATATTTGTATCCCTATCTGGCGTATTGTTGTATTATATATGGATATTATAGAACTATTAGTGCAAGCGGCATGGGCTACTGTTGTGGGACATTTTCTGATTGCAGGTGACGTGCCCTTAGTGTATATTTTTATACTTTATTTAATACTTTGCTTGGTCGGCCTATGATACCTACTGAGTATAAGTGGACTATACTCATGACTACTGCGCCCTTTCGATGCAGGTCCTAACTCGAGTGCACCTCAACTTGCTTGACTCTAGCGATTGTTGGAGCTTCCAAGGTAGCGGTTAAACATTCATGCTTCGAAGTTCACCTCTATCTTTCTATAGTAGTTATGTTTTTATTAGTGTTCAGAGACATATATTATTCCTTTGTGATTATTTTTCTGATGTATTTGACTTTTGAATTGTATTAGTAGTTCTGACACTGTTGACACTTGGTTTTGGGAATGATTGGTATTTTGGATAAGTTCTTTCCATATTGATATAATTACTTGTATGGTTTAACTTCATTCTAGAATCTTACCTTTGGTATTTCTATCTTTTCTTTTTGCTTTAGTTTTGGTGATAGGCTCACATGTCAAGGTAAGGCGCGACAAGTGCCATCATGGCCTTGTTTTGGGGTTATGATAAATTAGTATTGGAACAGCCAGGTTTCATTAGTCTTAACGGTGTAAGAATGGGATGTCTAACAGAGTCTCACGAATCGGTATATAGACGTCCGTATCTATCTTTGTGAGGCTATACTGCAGTAGTATTGTCCATTGGGTTGGCCGGAAAGACAGCTGGGCATTCATTCTAGGCTTCTACAGAATGAGCTAGAGTGGTGAAAGCGGCTCTGAATTCTGCCTGGGAAACATGCTCGTCCAGGGGATTTGCCTGAACGGGCGGAGGTGCTGGCTAATTTTCTATTCTTCTTTCGTTGTTCTTTTTGGGAGGCATGTTCTGTAAACAGAAGTAAGAAAAGTATTAGACTGAGAGTGTAACTTGAGCTCACGCTCACTCACACAATATGAACACAGAAAGATGGGAAACTTTTTCAAAAATGCCTCATAGCCTCTTGTCCATAAGTGTGGTGCACTACATACCTATGCACAAGACTCTACTGGACGCTGCTTTCCAACTTCCTAAGACTCTGTTGAACCTTAGGCTTCGATACCAAGTTTTTAACACCCCGAGTCTACACCCCGGACGTCAAACAGTTCTCATACCAAAGGACCACAAGCTAACCCATAACTGGTACCTGCTGCAACCACTGAATAATAATACTATATAATGCGGAAATTAGGCAGAAATTTTCCATAAGGTTTAAAACTAAAATCAAAATACTAAATATTGAAAATTGAACATCTGCCTATAAATACTCAAGTCCGAAAGCAACTAACTGTCTGAAGGTGGAGTTAATGGGACAAGTCCTCAACTAACTCCGACTACTGAAAATATACTAAAAATACGGAAATAATGACTCTGTCCTCAAACTATAAGGACTTACCACTAAGTCTGTTGCTGATAGTTTGGGCTGCTAAGTGCGTTCAGGAGCCCACGTGTCTGAACCTATGATATAAGACATTATAGCGCAAAAAAAGTATGCATCAATAATTTGAATGTACCGGTATGCTAGGTGAGGTAAGGCTAAATGCATGGGTTTGTATGCATGAACAATAACTGATTGAATGGCATGAAAATAACTGAATGAGAGTACATGTATATCTGATACTACTATAAATACTGATTATGTAATGATATGCACATAATTATGTAGGCTGTAACTGAGATCATGTTATCACTGGGTACTGAATTCCGATAACTGAATGACTGATATCTGGGTTTACTGATACCAAATTACTATATACTAAGTGATTGTTTCTGATAGTCCTAATTCTGTAGAACTAAACTAAGTTCTGTACTGTGTTAGGTAACTGTATCTGATAGTCCTAATTCTGAAAATGAAGTGAGTTTTTTTATAATGAGTCTGGAACTGAAACTGTGAGAGTGTTTATCTAACCGACATACCTTGGTAGGACTGAGTTGGTGTCCAACCTATGACCCCAGTTGGAAGGGTGTTAGTACCTTGCTAAGGGATACTAACAATGGCTATGAGTTAACCCTCTCTGACAGGAAGTTCTTTCATCAACCCTCGCTGGTAGGAAAACTCGTATGAGATGTATCAACCCTAGACTGGCAGAAAGACATCTTAACCTACACTGGCTACGTAGTTCTGTAACGCAGGGATTGCTACTAAGGGTCAAACCTTTTACTAACAGGAATGCCCCCATCCCTGGGTTTGCTCGGTGCTGATTCCTACTCCCTACTGAATAGACACTGAACTGATTTCTTGAATGTACTAGGGTTGACTGGACTATTACTGATCGTGCTATCTATCTGAACTAGATTGAGTTCACTGAGTTCTAATAACTGATTGAGTACTCTGAGTTCTATTAACTGACGAAATATACTAAGTTCTATTATTTGTCCGAGTACTACTGGGTGTGACCTCATTGAGACTATTCTGAAACTACTGTAAATCTAGGTAATCAGCTAGATTGTTGGGTATTAGATACCCACAGGAGTCGATAGCATAAATTGTAAAATATAGCACAATCTTGAAGACAGGATAGCTAGACACATTGTCACCATTCATTTATTGAGGCATTTTAGCAAACACTTGTAAGGCATGAACTTGTATAAGTGCTAACATGATATGATTTCATTACTCAAATCACATGAACAATTCATCAAACACTTGGGGAGCATAACTTATACACATAACAATACTACAACATGTAAGCATCATGAACAAAATCCCAAACTCATAAATTCAAGGGCTTTTAACATGAAACCATATAGAAATACACACACATGCTATTTGTTTATCAAGAAACTTGCAATTAATCATGGATTATAAACCCAAATATATCATAATCATGAATACAATCACATTCAACATGAATTCCATAAAAGAAGCCAACTTGTAATTTTTAAAAGGGGTTCTTGAACTCTAAGGGTGGAAGGAAACCCTTGGATGAACACCTAACATACCCTGATGCTTGAATTCGTGAAGATTGATGGTGAGTTCTTGAAGTTTAAATTTTAAATCAGAAGCCCTAAGGTTTGTTCTTGAGAGAAATTTGAGAGAAAGTGAGTGTTTTTTCCCTAGGACTGATTTAATCTCATATTTTTTGGGCAGAATACAGGTGAAAAATTACCCAATTACCCCTCTGGATGCGGGCTTTTAATGACTGAAAAGCGTGCTCAGCGATGCGCATACCGATATGCCACATCGATTTCGCGTTAGTTCACTGGAATTGCACTGTAAGCTAAGGAAAAATTATTCATTGATGTAATGGGCGATGCTCAGTGACCCACTATTTTGGTCACCTGAATATGATTCAAACGAGGTCCAAAAAATTTTAAATTCAGCTGGAGTGACCTATTGACTCACTTGATCATGCTTCAATCCAAGGATAAACATTTTAAGATCATAAGGGGCGTAGGATAGGATCGCCAACTTATGAAGGCTAAAATAATTCTAAGTATAAGCACTTAGCTGAAATTTCTAATTCTGATCTCTTTTCAAGCTTTAACGGACCGAGGTAAGCTTAGAATTTTGTGGGGTCTTACAATATCTCCCCGTTGGGAACATTCCTCCTTGAATAAGACTGACTAAACTGAGAATACTGACAAACAGAAATTATATATACTGAACATGCATAACTGAAGCATGATTACACGACTGAAAGTACTGATATACTGATTTATCATACTGGAATGCATAACTGTAGCATGACGGAGTTTTGAAAATATGACACATGACTGAGCTATTTCATGAAGGTATACATGATATAAGAATGCTCTACAACTAAACCGAGACAAAGTTGTAAAGATAATCTGAGCATGGAACGAAATAAATTCAAGGAAAACTATTACCGTGAGCTAAGCCTGAGTTTGCGGAGAATAGGTGAGGATACTTGATCCACATATCTGTTTCTGCTTCCCAGGTATTTCTCTCAATGGACTGATTCCACCAAAGAACTTTGACTAGAGGAACCTCTTTATTCCTTAGTCTGTGAACCTGAGAATCGAGAATTTCGACTGGAATTTCCTCATAAGAGAGGTTGTTCGGGACATCAATGCCCTCTATCGAGACTACAACTTTTGTGTCACCTATGCACTTATTTAGCAAGGAGACATAAAACACTGGGTGCACTGAAGCTAAGTCTGAAAGCAACTCAATCTCGTAAGCTACCTTTCCGAAACAACTGAGAATTCGGTAAGGACCGACTTATCGGGGACTAAGTTTCCCCTTCTTTCCAAACCTCTTCACTCCTTTTATAGGAGAGATTTTCAAATACACACAGTCACTAATCTCAAATTTGAGATCCTTTCTTTGCACATCTACATACGATTTCTATCGGCTCTAAGTTGTCTTAAGACTTTACCTAATCAACTGAAATTTTTCTAAGGCATCAAATACCAAGGCAGGCCCTACCACTGAGGCCCCACCCACTTTGAACCAAACAATGGGAGATCTATACCTCCTCTCATAGAGCGCCTCAAATGGAGCCACCTGAAGGCTGGAATGATAATTGTTATTATATACGAACTCAGTCAAAGGCAAGTGGTTATCCCAACTACCTTTAAAGTTAATGGCACACGCCCTTAACATATCTTCCAAAGTCTGAATGGTCCTTTCTGCTTGACCATCTATCTGAGGATGAAAGGATGTACTGAGGTAAACTTAGGTACCAAGACCCTTTTGGAATGCTTTCTAGAAATGAGAGGTAAACTAGGTACCTCTATCTAACATAATGGATACTGGGACTCCATGTAACCTGACCAACTCTCTGATATAGACTTTGGTGTAGTCCTCGACTGAATAAGAGGTATGAACTGGTAAGAAGTGAGATAATTTGGTCATTCTATCTATAATAACCCAAATCAAATCATGCTGGCGACAAGTACGAGGCAAACCGATCACAAAATCCATGTTCACTTTATGTTACTTCCACGTAGGAATGCTGAACTCTTGTATGGAACTACTAGGTTTCTAGTGCTCAATATTAATCTGCTGACATGTAGAGCACTTAACCACAAACTCAGCAATGTCCCTCTTCATCCCACTGTACTAATAGATCTACCGCAAATCATGGTACATCTTAGTGTCCCCTGGATGAATAGAGTAACGCGCACCATGTGCTTCTGCAAGAATTTATTTCCCCAAGTCATCTACACCTGACATGCATAGCCGACCCTGGCAATGCAATACACCATCTTCCCCTTGGGAGAAAACCTCTACTTTCTAATCTCTAACTGACTCTTTCAACTTGACTAGACTAGGATCTCTGCCCTGCTTTTCCTTCACTTTGGAAACCAAAGATAATTCTGAACTATTCTGCACCCACACACTAACTTCTACTGAATCAACTAAGCAGACACCCAGTCGGGAAAGATGATGAACTTCCTGAACTAACTTCTTCTTACCACCCCCCACATGAGCAACACTACCCATAGATATCCTACTGAGAGTATCATTTACTATATTGGCCATGCCCAGATGAAACAAGATGCTCATGTCATAGTCTTTCAACAACTCTAACCACCTTTTCTGACATAGGTTCACATCATTCTGAGAAGACACATACTATAGGCTTTTATGGTTTGTGAACACATATATATGTACCCCATAAAAATAATGCCTCCAAATCTCTAAGGCAAATAAAACAACTACTAACTCAAGATCATAAGTTGGATAATTCTTTTCATAGGGCTTAAGATGTCTAGAGGCATAGGCTATGATCTTACCACTCTGCATCAAAACACACTCCAAGACAACTCTAGAAGTATCACAATATACCACAAACCCGTCAGAACCATCTGGTAAAGTTAAAACTGGGGCTGTAGTGAGTCGAATCTTTAACTCCTGAAAACTCTTCTTACAAGAATCTGACCACTGGAACTTGACTTTTTTTCTGAGTCAATATAGACATGGGGGGTGCAATGGACGAAAATCCTTCAATAAACCGTCGGTAATAGCCAGCCAAACCCAAGAAACTCCTGATATCAGATGGAGAAATGGGTCTGGGCCAGTTTCTCACTACTTTGGTCTTTTGAGGATCAACTCTAATGCCATCACCAAAAACTATATGACCAAGGAAAGCTACTGACCTTAGCCAAAATTTGCATTTACTGAATTTGGCAAACAACTGTTGGGCTCTGAAGGTGTGTAATACAATTCTGAGATGGGAGTAGACAAGGATGTCATCAATAAAGAATATGACGAACATGTCCAAGTACTTCTTGAACACTTCATTCATCAAGTTCATGAAAGCTGTTGGGGCATTGGTAAGACCAAATGACATGACTAGAAATTTAAAGTGACTATACTGAAGCTACTGTTGTCCAGCTTCAGATTAATAAACTCCAATACCTTCACTTCCCTAAAATCCAGTGGGAAGAACCTATCCAGAAAAGTAGTGGTAAACTCCTCCCATTCTACGGGCTCTGCATCAGTGGCCCTCTCTGCCTTTCACTTCTTAAACCATGAGTGAGCCATATCATGTAACTGATATGCGGCTAACTCCGTGCTCACACTCACAGTCACCCCTATAATAACTGTGACTTTTTGCACCTGATCAAGGAATTCATGTGGGTCCTCATCTGACTTAAACTCGATAAAGGCTGGAGAGTTCATTCGGGTAAAGTCCCAAATTCTAGATGCAGCATATTAGCCACTGGGTTGGCTAGAATGGCAGCTGGGCGTTTATTCTGGGCTACCACAAAATGAGCTAGAGTGGTGAAAGCGGCTCTAAATTCTACGTGGGAAATATGCTCGTCCAGGGGATCTACCTGAATGGGCGAAAATGTTGCCTGATTGCCTGTTCTTCTTTCGTTGTTCATTTTGGGAGGCATGTTTTGTAAATGGAAGTAATAAAAGTATTAGACTGAGAGTGTAACTTGAGCTCATGCTCACTTGTATGATATGAACACTTAAAGAAGGGAAACTTTTCCTAAAATGCCTTATAGCCTCTTTTCCATAAGTGTGGTGTGCTACACACCCATGCATAAGACTCTACTAGATGCGGCTTTTAGAATTCTTAGAACTTTGTTGAACCTTAGGATATGATACAAAGTTTGTAATACCTTGAATCAGCATCCCAGACGTCACACAGTGCTCATAATCCTGAAGGACCACAGGCTAACCAATGATTGGTACCTGCTGCAATCACTGAATAATAATACTGTATAATACAAAAATTAGGCAAAAATTTGCCATAAGGTTCAAAATTGAAATCAAAATATTAAATACCGAAAATCAATACTGAAAACTAAACATTTGCCTATAAATACTCTAGTCCGAAAGTCTCTAACTTTCTGAAGGTGGAGTTGATGGGATAAGTCCCCAACTAACTCTGATTAATGAAAATATACTAAAAATGATAAAATAATAACTCTATACTTGAACTATGAGGACTCACCACTAAGTTTACTGATGATAGTTTGGGCTGCTAAGTGCGGTCAGGAGCCCGTGCGTCTAAACCTATGATATAAGACATTATAGTGAAAAACAAAGGCTGAATGCATGGGTTCATATGCATGAACAATAACTAACTGAATGGCATGAATATAACTGAATGGGAGTACATGTATATCTGAAACTACTAAAAATATTGATTATGCACATAATTGCGCATGCTGTAACTGAGATCATGTTATCACTAGGTACTGAATTTTGATAACTGAATGACTAATATCTTTACTGATACCAAATTACAGTATACTGAGTGACTATTTCTGATAATCCTAATTCTGTAGAATTGAACTAAGTTCTATAATGAGTTGGGTGACTGTATCTGACAGTCCTAATTCTGAAACTGAACTGAGTTTTTTTATATTGAGTCTGAAACTAAAACTGTGGGAGTGTTCATCTAACCGAAATACCCCGATTATGACTAAGTTAGGGTCCAACCTGTGAGGGCATTAGCACCTTGCCAAGGGATACTAATAATGGCTATGAGTTAACTCTCTCCGATAGGAAGCTATTTCGTCAACCCTCGCTGGCAGGAAAACTCGTATAAGATGTATCAACCCTAAACTGTCCAGAAGACATCTTAACCTACGTTGGCTATGTAGTTCTGTAATACACAGATTTTTACTAAGGGTCAAACCCTTTACTAACAGGAATTCCCCCATCCCTGGGTTCTCTCGGTGTTGATTTCTACTCCCAACTGAATAAACAGTAAACTAATTTCTAGACTGATTTCTAGACTATCTATCTGAACTAGATGAGTTTACTGAGTTCTGATAAGTGACTGAGTACTCTAAATTCTATTAATTGGCTGAATGTACTGATTCTTATTATTTGTGTGAGTACTACTAGGCGTAACCTCACTGAGACTATTCTGAAACTACTATAAATCTAGGTAATCATCTATATTGTCGGGTATTAGATACCCTAGGACTTGATAGCGTAAATTGTAAAACATAGCACAATCTTGAAGACATCATAGCTAGACACATTGTCACCATTTATTCATTGAGGCATTTTAGCAAACACTTGCATGGCATGAACCTGTATGCATGCTAACATGATATGAGTTCATTACTCAAATCACATGAAAAATTCATCAGACACTTGGGGAGCATAACCTATACACATGACAATACTTCAACATGTAAGCATCATGATCAAAATCTCAAACAAACAAATTCAAGGGCTTTTAACAAGAAACTATATAGCAACACATACACATGCTATTTGTTTCTCAAGAAACTTGCAATTAATCATGAATTATAAACCCAACGACATCATAATAATGAATACAAGCACATTCAATATGAATTCCGTAAAAGAAGCCAACTTGTAATTTAAAAGGGGTTCTTGAACTCCAAGGGTGGAAGAAAACCCTTGGATGAACATCTAACATACCTTGATACTTGAATTCGTGAAGATTGATGGTGAGTTCTTGAATTTTAAATTCAAAATCAAAAGCCCTAAAGTTTGTTCTTGAAAGAAATTTGAGAGAAAGTGAGTGTTTTTGCCCCAACCCACTATTTTGGTCACCTGAATATAATTCAAACGAGGTTCAATAAATCTGAAACTCACCCAGAGTGACCTATTAACTCACCTGATCATTATTCAATCCAAGGATCGACATTTTAAGGTCATAAAGATCGTAGGATTGGATCGCCAACTTATGAAGGCCAAAATAATTCTAAGTATAAACACTTAGCTGAAATTTCTAAGTTTGAAATCTCTTTTCAAGCGTTAACGGACTGAGTCAAGCTTAGAATTTTATGGGGTCTTACATTCTAATGGATACTATGATAGGCCAGTGGCGGCTTTATAGAGTTCATGTGGGGGATCTTCTAGTTCAGTAGTTCAGGTTGGACGTTCGGGCCCAGTTGGACCTTCTTCTATTGAGACTGGGTTTAGAGGTTACTATGTGTGTGATGAGATTAGCCATGTGTCAGGGACTGTCCCTGTCGGGTGATTCGGGCTACTTTTATTTCAGCTGTGAGGGGTGGGAGTGCTACCAGAGGAGCGAGAGGTAGAAGTGGTGGAGCCTACGATAGTGGTTATGGGGACACTCAGGAGTCAAACAAAGATTAAGTCAAGAGAAAAAAAACACTTATAGAAAATAGAATAACGAACAAAAAGTAACAAAATACTACTGGCGACTGAACTTAACTCTGGTATACTACGTGAAATTTTAGCGCGTTTGCTACTGGCACGACTTCCTCAACTGCTCTACCGGATGGCACTTAAATAATATACCGGTTTTATTCAATATATATATTTATATATATACATATATATATATATATATATGTATAATTCAAACGAGGTTCGATAAATCTGAAACTCACCCAGAGTGACCTATTGACTCACCTGATCATTATTCAATCCAAGGATCTACATTTTAAGGTCATAAAGATCGTAGGATTGGATCTCCAACTTATGAAGGGTAAAATAATTCTAAGTATAAACACTTAGCTAAAATTTCTAAGTTTGAAATCTCTTTTCAAGCGTTAACGGACTGAGTTAAGCTTAGAATTTTGTGAGGTCTTACATTCTCATGGATACTATGATAGGCCAGTGGCGGCTTTATAGAATTCATGTGGTGGATCTTCTAGTTCAGTAGTTCAGGGTGGACGTTCGGGCCCAGTTGGACCTTCTTCTGTTAAGACTGGGTTTAGAGGTTACTATGCGGGTGATGAGATTAGCCATGTGTCAGGGACTGTCCCTGCCGGGTGATTCGGGCTATTTCTATTTCAGCTGTGAGGGGTGGGAGTGCTACCAGAGGAGCGAGAGGTAGAAGTGGTGGAGCCTGCGATAGTGGTTGTGGGGCCACTCAGGAGTCAAACAAAGATTAAGTCAAGAGAAAAAAAAAACTTATAGAAAATAGAATAACGAACAAAAAGTAACAAAATACTACTGGCGACTGAACTTAACTCTGGTATACTACGTGAAATTTCAGCGCGTTTGCTACTGGCACGACTTCCTCAACTGTTGCACCGGATGACACTTAAATAATATACCGTTTTTATTCAATATATATATATATACATACATGTATATATATATATATATATATACATACATGTATATATATATATATATATACATACATGTATATATATATATATATATATATATTGAAGTTTTCGGGTGCCCTGCCACCCGTGAAGCCCAGTAGATGCCCCTGGTGAAGCCATTGAAGATTTTTTTCTTGGTAAAGATTTTTTAATTTTTTAGTGCATGCATAATTATTTGTTTAGATCTAGTGCAATTTTCTTCAGAGATTTGATATTTTATAGATAGATCTGGTTATAGCACCTCGAGAGAATTTTAAAATTAAAGTCTTCGAAAATTTGTTCAGATTTTATTTATATCTTTATCTATGTACTTCATTTGACAGTAATTTCTTTTTCTTTTTCATGGATTTACTTATAAAGGTTGTTTGTTATGTGGGTATGGGTTAAAGTTCTAAGGTTGGTTATAATAATACAATGATGTATGTTTCCAGCATGTATGCTAACAAAATTTTGATAATTGAAATTGAGAGAATTTTTCTTTCAGGAGAGGATTGGCTAAAGTTCCTCTAAACTATAGTTTGTAAAAAGAACAGACCTAGCATCAGAAATTCTGTCATTATATCATGTATGATTCTACTGAACACGATCATTCGACTCACATGAGTATCTTGTAATTAATGAATTATCATCTTCCTTCTCTGTAGTATTATTATAAAATCTACGTTAGAATGAGTTTACAAATCTAATGATAAAAACATTCTTCTAGCGTGATCTCTGCTGCTCTGAGCCTGTTTTGGCTATAACAAGTATACATTATTGAAGGTATCCAATTCTTTATCAATTAATTAGATTTATGTTCTTCAAGATCAACTCGTCTCTATACAATCGTCTTAGTGTATTTCTTTTATTGCTTTTTTGCGTAGTGCTTTATTATGTGAGAACATGAATGAGATCAGTATTTTATATCTTTATAAAATGAGTGGAAATATATGGTTGGGGTAATCTATACGAAGTAGACTAATGTTTTTGGTAGATAATTGTGAGTAGTACAGTGTACTAATTGCTAATTTACTATGATATTGTTTTTACTTGTTAACAACTTCTTGTAATATCTTGTTAAGAATACACTTGGAATATGAATGAGCGCATATATTGATCAATATTTGAGAGTGGTCTGAAACCCTCAAATTAAGAAAATCTCCTTCAATATGTCCATATGTAGCTAGTTATTGACTATGCTATCAAGGATACACTTATTGCATAAAGTATAGTACCATTCCTAAAGTCTTAAAGCGTTAAGGAATAAGAAATCCATACATGCTTAGAAAGGTATTTTCTGTCGGCAGAATACGGAGCCTATCCAATCCTCAATAGTCAATAAATTGTTAAAATCTCTACTTATAAGTCAAGCCTCTTGAATATTATTACTCGACTAGATCAGATCTTAGCACAAAGAATGTCTATTGTGACTATAGTTCTTTACATGTATCAGTGTAAGATGAGTCAGGACTTAGCCTGCGGGATACTCAGGCTTACAATGAATTAACTGCTCATGAAGTATTTAAACTTATGCTCGATAGTAAATCTCCATAATAACAAAAAAGGTGTCTGTAGGACTTGCCTTATATATAATGACTGTATTTCAGTAGAGTAATATTTATTAACAGATTAAAATACACTATTAAATAGACTTACGGTAAGTGTTAGAAAGATGCAAAAGAAAAAAAATAATCCTAAGGATATTATTTATTGTTTTCTGCTAATGTGTTAGTTGTTTTATTGCTACTGAGTTGATGATTCTTGTTCCTTTCTGAATTGATAAAACTATATTTTTTTGAAACTTTCATATAGTTGTCTCATAAGAAAAGCGTGAAAATTGCTAAATTTAGGAAAAAAACTTGTGCTAAGTTTAAGAGAAGAACTTGTGTCGGAAAGAGAAAACTACAACAAAGAAGCAAGGAGTAATCTACTGCTAAAGATATTAAGTTTGTATTGAATTTGTTCCGGTTTCATGTATGATCTCATCATGTTTCTTAAAGTAATTTGCATCCATTCAGTTTTTTCAATACTATGATAGTACAATATAAAGCAATGGAGAGATTGGCGAAGATGTCACTCATCGAATTGGAATAGAATGGATGAAATGGAGGCTCGCTTTCGAAATTTTGTGTGATAAAAAGGTACTTTCTAAACTTAAAAGGCAAGTTCTACAAAGTGTTGGTTAGGCCGGCTTTATTGTATGGGGCAGAGTGTTGGCCTGTCAAGAAGGTCCACATCCAGGATGAAGGTGGAGGAGATGAGATTGCTTCAGTGGATGTGCAGGTATACTAGAAAAGTTAGGATTATAAATGAGGTTATTCGAGATAAGGTGGGAGTGGCTTCGGTGGAAGTCAAGATGAGGGAAGCAAGGTTGAGATGGTATGGTCATATGATGAGGAGAGGCACTAATTCCTTAAAAAGGAGGTGCGAGAGGTTGGCTAGGGATGGTTTCAAGCGAGGTAGAGGTAGACCGAAGAAATATTGAAGGGAGGTGATTAGACATGATATGGAGCAACTTCAGCTAACCAAGGACATGACCCTCGATAAGAAGTTATGGAGGAGGCGGATTAGGAAAGAAGGTTAGTATTAATTTAGGATGTTATATCATTTGTTGTATTACTTGGTGTATCTTGTATAAGGTATTATTGGATGTATTGATTTCTATTTTATCTTGTCCTTTTACTATTCCTTGTCTAGATTATTTTATTTTGAGCCGGGGGTCTATCGAAAACAACCCTATCTCACATTTGAGGTAGTGGTATGAACTACGTATACTTACCCTCACCATATTCCACTTGGTGAAAATATACTGGGTATGTTGTTGTTGTTTACCTCTATAATTTATATTTCTATTTAGAAAATCGTCTATATATTTCATATTTTTTCCTAGATCTTACAAATATATTGAAATCATAAGCTCTAATTTTTCAAGATCTAAAGTTGTTTACCCATTCATTTTAATATTTAATAGGAACATGAATAATATAGAGCATAGTCGAGGGGCTCTTATTCCCACTTTCACAGCAAGTGTGCGTAAGTTTATCAAGTTTGCTTGTTCTCAGCACAATCAAATACGTGGATGTCGACAGCATTAAACTTCATCTTTATCGACATAGATTTGTTGAGAAATATTTTACAAAATATTACTTTATTAGTGAGAGGTATTCTAGTGGTGATTTGTATGTTGGTGCTCAAGTAGAATTGGAATATGCGAATCCATATCGACAAATGGTCTTAGATATTATTGGACCCAACTTTGTGCAGAGTTCTAGTTGGCAATCTGTTAGCAATACTAAAGCTAAATCATCTCATTCTTATGAACCTTGACTAGAGGAGGATTCCAATCCTTCAATGGAGGAGGATCCTAATCTCGAGTTTAAAAAATTTTATGATTTGTTACAAGTTGCTGATACAGAATTATATTCTAATTTTTTCATCTCGCAACTCGAAGTAATGTCTAGAATGTTAAATATTAAAATGAAAAATACTTTGTCATGGAGAGGTCATAATTAAATGAAGCAATTATTAAAAGAGGTTTTCTCTAAAGATAAAATTGTGCTTGATAGCTAATATTAGATCAAGAAGCTAGTGCGTAACTTGGGGTTGCCGGTTGAAAAGATTGATTATTGTGATTCAGAATGTATGTTATTTTGAAATGAGCATGCACACCTTACATCTTGTATATTTTGTGGCCACAAGAAATAAGTGTTGTGGTGGTTCTGGTAAGAGGAAATTGATCTCTTACAAAGAAAATGTATTATTTACCTTTGATAATGTATTATTTACCTTTGATTCTCAGATTACAGAGATTATATGCATCACATGCTAGCTGTTGACATGAGATGACATCATGAGCCAGTGCAAGTGGATGGAGTAATGCATTATCCATCAAATTCTAATGCTCGAAAACACTTCAATGAAAATAATTTATTTTTTGCTGCTAAATCACGGAATATAAGGTTGGAGTTATGTAGGAATGTGATGATAGGCGAATTTACGTGCCTATATCAATATATTTTGCCCATATTTTAGCCTAGTTTTGAGAACTAATTATCTATTTCATGCACTTTTAGTCCTTTTTCCTATAAATGAGCTAACAAACATGATTAGCAAAGTTTCAGGTATAAATGATGCAAAATACAGCATTTTACGGCTTACTTGACGCAAAAGAAAGCTCACAAACGAAGTAAAAGGGAGCTGGACGCCTAAAGGACCAAATCTGCTGCATGGAAAATCTGTCCCGGGCTAAAACAGCAATTCTGAAGACTTTGGGGACTTACAGACACAAAGCTGGATTTTTGCCAAAATACATTAACCTAGTGCAATTAGGTTATGTGTTTCACTAATCTATTTGGATTATAATTTTGTAACCTTACCCTAGTACATTTGGGTCAAGGATTTCATTAGTATATTAAGATTTGGTTATTTATTTCATTAGCCTAGTAGGAGTAGGATAGGAGTATTATAAATACCCTATCATGCTAGAGATTTTTATTCATCTCCTCACAATTAAGACATCTTCCAACAATTAATTTTCTTCCATCCCTCTCATCTTCCACCACAAACACTTCTAATCTACTCTTCTATTCTTAAATTCCACAACAAGAGAATTGTTACTTGCTACGGAATCACCAAAACCACACGCCTAACACCTCTTTTACACGCCATCCACCATGCAAAACGTGATATCCTTCGCATTCATGGGTAACTAAACCTCTTAGTTGGGGTTATGGAAGCCGAATGAGTTACTATCTATAGCTATGAGTTTGTGAGTTCAAGATAAGTATATTGCTTATATCATTACGCTCTTCATCTTAATCTACATTCTTTGCGGTTGCAAACGCAAGAATACGCCAGTCTAACATTTAACTTGTTCGACAGAAAGGTTATTTGTCTGGAAAAGAGATAATGTCAAGGTAGTAGGACACCCTTTCCTATTAAAAAGCTAGTGCCGTAACTGGACTAACCTCTTGGAGAATTCGTACCGCTAGACACACTTTAAGCTCAAGAGAGTTAAAGTGAAATAGTCCTTGTTTAGGTCGAGAGATGCTTGGATTTACCATCGACTACAATTCTCTATAAGCAATTGCATGTCAAGACTCTACACACTCATAGCCAATAGAGACGTATACCTCTGAAGGTGGACATAACCCCAACGTTTCAATTCTCATTGTTTCACAACCTACAAAATACTCTCTTTTTACTTTGCTATTTTCAGCCTTTATTCCATTACTTTGGTTACTTATTACAATCCCCCCTTCTTACGAGACTTGCACCAAAAGTCTATTAATTTTGCTTACTTGTTGGCCAAGCTATTCCCTGTGGGATCGACACCCAACCCAGGTTGGGTTCTATATTTGCTAACGACCGCTTTACACTCCCACGAGAGCTGTAGATTGAGCGTTATCAAAAATTGGCGCCGTTGCCGGGGAATACGAGTGTCAATCAAGTTTGTGATAATTACTAGACCCTTTGGGCAAAGATTCTCGTACTTTTACGTTTAGTTTTTGTTTTTGTTTATTGCAGGTTTTTCTTTTAGTGCATGCCCCATACTAGAAGTTCTGGTCAACCGTTATTACCAATCGATCCTGAACCGCAACGAATTAGAAGAATGGAAGCACAAGCTGAAATCGACAGGATGGCTGCTCAACACGAGCAAGCAAGATTAGCTGCTCTTGCCGCTGCTCAAGTCCAACAACAAAACATTGATAATCCTGGACGAGCAACAAATCCTGACGATGAAGATTTAGGAGATGACGAGTTGATAAACCCAAGGCATGGCGCTGAAATTGCAACACCTGCCAATCGAAGAGGTCGACAAGCTCGGTACAGATATGATCGCCAACCTTTGCAACCAGCTTTCGACGATGATGATGATGATCTTGATGGTGACGGAGCCACTGGAGCTATAATTCCACCACCTTTAGCGCCCGGAGCCAAATTCAATATCACAAGCACCATGATTCAGTTATTGCAACTCAAGGGATTATTTGGTGGACTAGCAGGCGATGATCCGAATATGCATCTCATCAACTTTATTTCTACATGCAAGTCTTTTGACAATCCTGGTGTTGGTCAGAATGCTATTCGATTACGTCTATTTCCATTGTCTCTGTCTGGGGAGGCAACATTATGGTTGAATGGGCTGACTCCTGATTCTATTACAAATTGGAGGCAATTGAGAGACACTTTCCTAGAAAGATTCTTTCCGCCATCCAAGAGGGCTCAGTTAAGAGATGAAATCAGCAACTTTCGTCAGCTTCCCTCTGAAGCTCTTCACGAAACATGGGAGAGGTTCAAGACAAAGCTAGCGAGATGCCCAAACCATCACATGACTAATGTTCACCTCATGGAGATCTTGTATAGAGCCCTGAATTCAGTAACTAAACCAGTGGTGGACAACGCAGCTGGAGGTTCTTTTATGGACCTTACCTTTGGTCAAGCAAGCAACATGCTAGATCGTATGACGAAACAAAGTAGAGCTTGGCATACTAGGGATTCTGAGGTAGCAAGCCCCACTTTATCTATTGGCATGTCTGCAGACCAAAGAAGAAGAGAAGAAGAACGTGATCAAGATATGGCGCACATGAAAACCCAAATGGATCTTCTTACAAAGCATCTATTAGGGAAGACTGAAAAAGTGAAAGCTATTGCGTCAAAAGGAAGAGACGAATCTGATTCGGAAGAGGAGGCCAACTACTTGAACAATCAGGGGAGTTTCCGTGGGAATGCCCAAGGAAACCAAGGTCGGAACTATTATGATAAATCTGGAGGTAAAGACCAAGGTAGTTGGAAGAAAAATAATGAAAATAGTGGTTTGTACGTTCCCCCTGGTAGACGTGATACCACCACATCTAATTCTATGGAAGACATGATGGCTAAGTTATTGAAAGGAGTGGAAGCAACAAGCGCGGGAGTTAAGGAGGTAATCGACGATTTAGCCTCCATGAAGCAATTAGTTGATTCTCATTCCACTTCTATCAAGCAAATAGAGCAGCAATTAAGCCAACTTTCAGCAGCATTCAATCAAAGAAAGGCTGGCACCTTACCGAGCGATACTGTGCAAAACCCAAGGAATGATGGGTCATGCATGGCCATCACTACCAGAAGTGGTAAGGTGCTGGAAACTTCAGACAAAGGCAAGCAAGTGGTTGACGGAACAGCAAATATGGACGCCACACCTAGTGACGTCATAAGAGAAGAAGCCGCAACATCTACTTCCAACGTCAAGGACGTTTCACCTAGTGACGTGCAGCCTGAAAAAAATAAACGGAAGCAAGAGGAGAAGAAAGCCATGGAGAGAACACTTCCATACCCACCACCACCTTTTCCACAAAGATTGAAGAAAGTGGCCGATGACACTAAGTTCAGCAAATTTATGACCATGTTGAAGCAGCTGACTATTAATGTCCCATTGGTAGAGGCACTTGAACAAATGCCTGGGTATGCGAAGTTTATGAAAGATCTTTTGACTAAGAAGAGGGCAGCAAGCTACGAGCTGAAGGATGATGTGCATCATTGTAGCGCAATTGCTACCCGATCCATAGTTCAGAAGAAGGCCGACCCCGGAGCTTTCACTATCCCTTGCACCGTCGGATCTTTAGACTTTGCTAAAGCATTGTGTGACTTAGGAGCCAGCATCAACTTGATGCCATTATCAATCTACAAGAAGTTGGGGTTAGGAGATCCTACACCAACTAATATGAGGCTTGTTATGGCGGATAGGTCGGTAAAACGACCGGTTGGTATTCTATGCGATGTCTTGGTAAAGGTATCTTCATTTATCTTTCCGGCAGACTTTTTCATCTTGGATTGTGAAGCAGATTCAGAGGTTCCCATAATCTTGGGACGCCCCTTCCTTGCTACGGGAAGTGTGCTCATAGATTTGAGAGCTAATGAGCTTTCATTCCGAATAAATGATGAAGTAGTTCGCTTTGATGTTTGCAAATCAATGAAGCAACCCAAAGATCTGAGTGTATTTTCTGTGGCTGATGTTGTCTTTGATGATGAGAAAGAGTTACTTGCTGAAGAGCGAATTCTTGATGATCCCTTGGAGGCTTTGTTCATGAAAGAAGAGGATGATGATGCTGAAATTTCTGAAGATGATATTTGTGCTCTATCGGGATTAGGAACATATCGTTATACTCCCAAGAAGCTGGATCTTGATCTCAAGAATCGACCCACACCACCAGCTAAGCCATCTATTGAAGAACCACCCACGTTAGAATTGAAGGAGCTGCCAAGCCATTTGAAGTACGCATTCTTAGGAAGCGGAAACACTCTTCCAATCATAGTGGCAGCCGATTTAGGTGAGAAACAAGTTGCAGCTCTTATTGCAATCTTACGCAAGTATATTAGAGCTATTGGATGGACCATTGCGGATATCATTGGTATTCCACCTGGGATTTGCACACATAAAATTCAGCTTCAAGAAAAGTGCACACCCACCATTGAACATCAAAGACGTCTAAACCCACCAATGCAAGAGGTGGTGAAGAAGGAGATTATCAAGTGGTTAGACGCCGGAGTCGTGTACCCTATTTCTGACAGTACATGGGTAAGCCCAGTACAATGTGTTCCCAAGAAAGGAGGTATGACGGTGGTTGCTAATGCAAAGAATAAGCTTATTCCACTCAGGCCCGTTACTGGATGGAGAGTATGCATGGACTACCGCAAGCTGAATTCTTGGACGCTCAAGGATCACTTTCCCATGCCATTTATGGACCAAATGCTAGATCGATTAGCGGGGAAAGGATGGTTTTGCTTCTTGGATGGTTATTCAGGATACAATCAGATTTGTATTGCCCCCGAAGACCAAGAGAAGACAACGTTTACATGCCCATATGGTACTTTTGCCTTCAAACGCATGCCATTCGGGTTGTGCAACGCACCAGCCACCTTTCAACGTTGTATGATGTCTATTTTCTCTGATATGGTAGAAGACACTTTGGAGGTATTTATGGACGACTTTTCAGTTGTTGGTGAGTCCTTTGACGCATGTTTGGTGAACTTGAGCATGGCATTACAAAGATGTGTAGAGTTCAACCTTGTGCTGAATTGGGAGAAGTGCCACTTCATGGTAAAAGAAGGAATTGTTCTTGGGCACAAGATTTCCGAAAGAGGAATAGAGGTTGATCGCGCCAAAATAGAGGTAATTGAGAAGCTACCACCTCCAATTTCGGTGAAGGGAGTTCGTAGTTTTCTTGGCCATGCTGGGTTTTATCGTAGATTCATCAAAGACTTCTCCAAAATTGCAAGTCCATTGTGCAAACTATTGGAGAAAGATGCGAAGTTTGACTTTAATGATGATTGCTTAAAGGCATTTGAATGCCTTAAAGAAAAACTCATTGAAGCCCCTATCATGGTAACACCAGATTGGACGCTCCCGTTTGAAGTCATGTGTGATGCTAGTGGTGTAGCCGTTGGTGCTGTTCTTGGACAGAGAAAGGAGAAATTATTTCATCCTATCTACTATGCGAGTAAGGTCCTCAATGAAGCCCAACGGAACTACACTGTCACTGAACAAGAGCTCTTAGCGGTTGTGTATGCGTTTGAGAAGTTCCGTGCCTATCTATTAGGTACTAAAGTGATCGTTCATACAGACCATGTAGCTCTTAGGTATCTAATGACAAAGAAGGATGCAAAACCAAGGCTGATTCGATGGGTATTGCTGCTGCAAGAGTTCGATTTCAAAGTCAAAGATAGAAGAGGTTGCGAGAACCAAGTGGCTGATCACCTATCTAGACTTGAGAATGAGTATGTGGCGCAACCAGAAAATCAGATTGATGATGCATTCCCTGACGAGGAGATACTAGCGACAACAATGGAGAACTTACCATGGTATGCCGACTTTGCAAATTTCATGGTGAGTAATGTGTTACCTTCCAGTTTATCTTACCACCAGAGGAGGAAGTTTATGCATGACGTTCAGCACTACTATTGGGATGAGCCTTATTTGTTTCGAAGATGCGCGGATGGTATCATTCGACGATGTATATATCCCATGAAGAAGTGCCTACTATATTGGAAGCATGCCACACTTCGCAAGTTGGAGGACATCATGCAGGGAATCGAACGGCAAGGAAAGTCTTGCAAAGTGGTTATTATTGGCCTACAATATTCAGAGATGCACACGACTATGTGAGAAGGTGTGACCAATGCCAACGTCAAGGTGCTATTTCAAAACACCATGAAATGCCCATGTCCAAAATTCTGGAGGTAGAACTCTTTGATGTGTGGGGTATTGATTTCATGGGACCATTCATGAATTCGTTTGGAATGAAGTACATCTTGGTTGCTGTGGATTATGTGTCAAAATGGGTTGAAGCTGTAGCATTGGCCGATAACGAAGGAAAGCGTGTTGTAGCGTTTTTAAAGAAGAATATCTTCTCTCGCTTTGGAGTACCTCGTACTATCATAAGTGATGGAGGATCTCACTTTTGCAACAAGCTATTCAAATCTGTATTGGCCAAGTATGGAGTCAAGCAACACAAGGTAGCTACGCCTTATCATCCTCAAACTAGTGGACAAGTAGAGGTTTCCAATCGTGAGATCAAGCAAATCCTTGCCAAGACGGTCAATGCGAATCGGAAGGATTGGTCTCGAAAGCTAGATGATGCACTATGGGCGTATAGGACTACATTCAAGACACCCATTGGCATGTCACCTTATCAACTAGTTTATGGGAAGGCTTGTCATCTACCCATCGAGCTTGAATACAAGGCATTGTGGGCATTGAAGCACTTGAATCTGAATTGGGATGATGTGAAGAACCTGAGGTTGGAGCAGCTGAACGAACTAGATGAATTCCGTCTCCATGCATATGAAAGATCAGATTTATACAAGGAGCGGATGAAGAAGTATCATGATCAGCGGATTGTTCGACGAAACTTCCAAAAAGGTGAAATGGTACTACTCTTTAATTCCAGACTCAAGCTCTTCCCAGGTAAGTTAAAATCAAAGTGGTCTGGTCCATTTAAAGTCATTCAAGTCTACTCATCTGGAGTAGTCGAATTGGAAAACAATGAGGGTGTTATCTTCAAAGTGAATGGCCAACGTGTCAAGCCCTATATCGGTCCTCTTGACTCGATGAATGACATGGCCATCACTTATCTCGACGAAGTCTAAGTACTCGAGATTACTACGTCGAGCCACGACAATAAATAAGGCGCTAGATAGGAGGCAACCCATCGTTTTATTGTTTTATCGTTTTGTCGTTTTATCGTTTGATCGTTTCGTCGTTTTAGTATTTTTTCTTTTTGATAAAGAGTCGTGCCACGACCAAAACTAAGGCGCTTGGTGGGAGGCAACCCATCGTACTAATCGTTTTCATTGTGTTTTGAGCAAATATAGGTGCAAGAAGTATGCAACAAGGAGATTGATTTCAATTGACGATTTGGTCGCATTGTATGGTAAAGTCGGTAAGTTAGGAATGGTGATGCATAAGGCTATGAATTGAGCCTTTCTCACGTCATAATAGGCTTCGAGGAAGGCTAGGCCTTGGTAAAAATAGGCCACGAATGATGCACAACCTATTCTATAACCTAAGGACTCGGAATCTAGTGTGTTATACACTATGCGCCGCCTATTCCTAGGTGTGCTTTTGACTATGCGCCGCCTATGCTATGGCATTTGAGATACTGAGACCAAATGCCATAGACTATGTGGCGCATATGTCTAGAAATGCCATAGACTATGCGGCGCATATGTCCCATTATGCCATGGACAATGCGCCGCATATGTAAGTGATATGCCGAGGGATATGCGCCGCATATGTGGTGATTTTGTCCCCAAATCCGATTGTAAATGGGTCATAACCCGACCCATACTCCTCCTATATAAAGGGGACTTGTTTTTATGTCACAAACACATTAGAAGCAACCCTAAAGGCGCCGCATATCATCCCAAATCCTCTCAAATTTTTCTACCTTTGTTCTTCCAATCCACAACAACTTCTCCACAATCTTCAAGCAAGTAAGTGCTCTCTTATTCTTCATCTATTTATCGTAAGTACTACGTTGCTATGCTTATTATACTTTGCTAAATCATGTGAGATTGGTGGTGATGTTCATGTGTTTGGATAATTGTTGCAAAATCGTGTGATTGAATATATACGTATGGAATTCTTGACTTGTTTCCGACTTGACTTTTGTTTCAATGGCATTGTTATGATACTTGCTGAACATATGTGGCTATGAATATTGCTTGAGAGTGTTGTTTGGATGCTTGCATGATTAACCATCCCGGCCATCGGGATAAGGTTATAGTGACTATCGACGTAGGAGGTAGTGTTTGTTGTACGAATAGCAATTCCATGTGGTAACCCCTATGTTGTAGTGTCGCTATATGCACCATAAAAGTCGTCCAAATGGCTGCACTTAAGTGATGTAATGCTGATTTTCTTGTCGGAATACAATCCTAAGACGTAGGTCGACGAAGTCTGAGTACTCGACCACTTTCACTTCACTGATTTGTGCTAACAAGATTAAGTGTGGGGTGGTACCCCTAGTGCTTGCATGTAGATTGTATAAAGTGAGATTGTGCTGCAACTAACATTATTTCTAGTCTCAGGTACAATGGCACCCAAAGCAAAGCTAGGCAAGGAGAAGGCTACCACGACCCGAAAGGATAAAAAGAGAAGCCGAAAAGACCAAGGAGAATCATCTTCAGCACACCTACCACGCAGAATGTTCGGAATCAAATGGGTTCTTGAGGAAGAAGCCAAGGCATGGTACAGCAGCAACAAAGAAAAGAAATATGTGCACGTCGACTTAATCAACAAGGAGACCTTAGCAAAGAAGGAGCCGCAAATGTTGGCTAAAATAATGGCTTTGAAGCTGGATTTCATCTTCCGTGACATGGGAGAGTGCAATCTTGACTTGACAAGAGAGTTTTATGCCAACTGGTCGCCAAACACAACAGGCAACGAAGTCAAAATTCGGGGCCAAGTGTTACAGCTTACAGCAGATTGGATCAACTCTTTTCTAGGCCTACCTTCGGTCGACACTGCACCATACAAAGAGTTGTACAGCAGGCCTCCTTACAGAGCAATAAGACACATGCTTTGTGGAAGCAGATCAATGGCAAGATGGGGCAGACATAAGGAAACAGGCCGTCACAACACATTCCCCTATGCTTCACTAAATAGGGAAGCAAGAATCTGGATGCGCATTGTCAACTCATGCCTTATTCCTGGGACGTAATACACCAAGATATCGAGAGATAGAGTGTGTTTGGTTTATGCGTTGATGACGAATGTCCCTATCAACTTTGGGGCAATCATTCGATCTACCATGAGAAAAGCCAGACTCCACCGAAGGTCCCATTTCACATTCGGCAATTTGTTGACAGCAATGTTGCGGAAGGAGGATATAGAAGAGGAACCAGCTGACCACAAACTCCCACATAACCCAAAGAAGGTTGACCTCACCAAGGTCAAAGATGCTGAAACAACGCATGGAGTCAACCTTACCACTGCGGAGAGACATGCTCGTGACGAGAGTTTCTTCCGTCATCTCTATGGCATGACGAGATTCACTATGATGAGTGGGGGACGTATTCCAACTGCTGAAGAGCTCCAACAGCTGGACCACGACTACCCAATGAACAGACATGCCCGGGAGATGTGTGGCGTGGGCGTATATTTTGAGGAACCTCTTGATGATGACGTGCCAACTGATGATGATAGACGCTTGCCTGATTCTGATGCTGAGGAGAACTCTGACGAAGACTCTTATGATGATTCTGACGAAGGGGGTATGACCCCCGACATTGATGAGGAGTCCGACTAATCAGGTTCTTCGACTTTATTTTCCACTGAGGGCAGTGTCTAGTCTAAGTGTGGGGTGACAGAATCTGCATGCTATACTTCTTTGTTTGCACCTATGTTTGTATGTTTGCTTGTTTTACTTTGTTTTAGTCCATTTTTTTGTTTTTTTTCGTTTGACATTTTTTTTAGGAGTAAAATTTTTCTAGCTACGCATGAAATTATTTTGATAGGCAGCATGAAAATAGAACAAGAGTATGTGCTACAATTGTGACTATTGAGACATTTAGGCTCTAGTTGTGACTTATTATGTGATATTGTGTGATTCAATTCCTTCACTTGTTGGGTTGAGAGTCTATATTACTTCCAACCAAGTCGACCATGTGCCTTGTGTGTGTGAGATAATAAGTATATTCTATGTATGTGGCTGATGCTAGAACTTGCCTGGTATGTATGCAAAGCGAAAATAAGGAGTGTAAGTTTAGGATATGATTTAGGCATTTCTTTGGCAACCTATACATGTTTACCTTCAGTTTTACCTACCCATGTACATCATCCTAGTTAACCCTTTTGAGCCTTTAGCCTATTTCTTTGACAACCTTGTATGTAAGCCTAATCCATTTTTTCAAGACCATAATTTGATCCAAATTCTTAAGTGCTTTAAAGTGAAAAAGTCATGTGACAACATAAGAGGAAATTGGGTGAGTATGATGCTTTAAATTGTAATGGTGCTTGAATATGTTATGAAAAAGAAAGTGCTATCATAAGAGGTATGTTGTGAAAAGAAAAAGGAAAAGAAAGCTGAAAAGTGAGTTGTGCTTAAAATTGAAAAACAAAATAGGAGAACAAGGGTGGTAGAATAAAAGAGTAAAGAAAGGTTGAAGAAAAAAAAAGTGTCAATGACCCAAAGTAATGTATTAAAGTGCTTAGGAACCTAGTCACTATTCTTGGCCAAAATAGTCCTACCCGTCCCTTAGCCTACATTACAACCATCTAAAGACCTACTTGATCCTAATCTTAACATTCCGACATTTAGTAGAGTACTACATTAAAGGCAAGCTTATGGTCATTAGTTGCTACATATGAATTCTTTGTGAGAGTGAGTGCAAGGATACTTTGATACCCATGTTTGAAAAATATGCTATATTTGTGAGTGATTATGGGTACTATATTGTGAGACACACATGGTTGATGAGTTTTGGATAGTTGTATATGATTCTATGTACCTTAACGTTTGCATGCAAGTTGATCAACATCACGAGTCTATGCTTGAGGTTAAATTGTTTCTACTTATAATCGAAAAGCTACTCTTTGTTGCTAATTGTTGTGCTTGCCTTGAAGAATGTTTTGTGTTGTTGCTGTAAAAACCTTAAGTCGATGCTTAGAAGGACATGATATGTTGTTCGAGGACGAACAAAGCTCTAAGTGTGGGGTGTTGATGATAGGCGAATTTACGTGCCTATATCAATATATTTTGCCCATATTTTAGCCTAGTTTTGAGAACTAATTATCTATTTCATGCACTTTTAGTCCTTTTTCCTATAAATGAGCTAACAAACATGATTAGCAAAGTTTCAGGTATAAATGATGCAAAATACAGCATTTTACGGCTTACTTGACGCAAAAGAAAGCTCACAAACAAAGTAAAAGGGAGCTGGACGCCTAAAGGACCAAATCTGCTGCATGGAAAATCTGTCCCGGGCTAAAACAGCAATTCTGAAGACTTTGGGGACTTACAGACACAAAGCTGGATTTTTGCGAAGATACATTAACCTAGTGCAATTAGGTTATGTGTTTCACTAATCTATTTGGATTATAATTTTGTAACCTTACCCTAGTACATTTGGGTCAAGGATTTCATTAGTATATTAGGATTTGGTTATTTATTTCATTAGCCTAGTAGGAGTAGGATAGGAGTATTATAAATACCCTATCATGCTAGAGATTTTTATTCATCTCCTCACAATTAAGACATCTTCCAACAATTAATTTTCTTCCATCCCTCTCATCTTCCACCACAAACACTTCTAATCTACTCTTCTATTCTTAAATTCCACAACAAGAGAATTGTTACTTGCTACGGAATCACCAAAACCACACGCCTAACACCTCTTTTACACGCCATCCACCATGCAAAACGTGATATCCTTCGCATTCATGGGTAACTAAACCTCTTAGTTGGGGTTATGGAAGCCGAATGAGTTACTATCTATAGCTATGAGTTTGTGAGTTCAAGATAAGTATATTGCTTATATCATTACGCTCTTCATCTTAATCTACATTCTTTGCGGTTGCAAATGCAAGAATACGCCAGTCTAACATTTAACTTGTTCGACAGAAAGGTTATTTGTCTGGAAAAGAGATAATGTCAAGGTAGTAGGACACCCTTTCCTATTAAAAAGCTAGTGCCGTAACTGGACTAACCTCTTGGAGAATTCGTACCGCTAGACACACTTTAAGCTCGAGAGAGTTAAAGTGAAATAGTCCTTGTTTAGGTCGAGAGACGCTTGGATTTACCATCGACTACAATTCTCTATAAGCAATTGCATGTCAAGACTCTACACACTCATAGCCAATAGAGACGTATACCTCTGAAGGTGGACATAACCCCAACGTTTCAATTCTCATTGTTTCACAACCTACGAAATACTCTCTTTTTACTTTGCTATTTTCAGCCTTTATTCCATTACTTTGGTTACTTATTACAATCCCCCCTTCTTACGAGACTTGCACCAAAAGTCTATTAATTTTGCTTACTTGTTGGCCAAGCTATTCCCTGTGGGATCGACACCCAACCCAGGTTGGGTTCTATATTTGCTAACGACCGCTTTACACTCCCACGAGAGCTGTAGATTGAGCGTTATCAGAATGTTTTTCAACTATTTGGTTAGTTTGGAAGGACATATTCTTCATGGACAGAGATCGTCACTCCATATAATTTGCCTTCTAACATGGATATGAAGGCGGAGTATATGTTTTTGACTGTCATTGTTCTAGGGCCAAATAATTCTAAACAAAAAATTAATGTTTATCTGCAATTTCTAATAAAAGAATTAACTAAACTGTGGAGACGGGTAGAAGCATTTGATGTCATGTTTAGGATCGTATTGGGCTTAGGAGCTAGCTCTACAAGCAAATCTAATCAATATTCTATAGAAAATAGGGTAAAATTTCTCCTGCTTTTTCGGGCCTAAATATAATTTTCATGCAAGAAATTGCATGTCATAGACCCAAATATGGGTGGCTTTAGATATTTGATCCTAAATAAAAATGTCTTTGAAGAATAGTCTTTCTTGCTTTTTAATATACTAAAAGTACCATTTTGCCCCTCCACACCTCAAATATACTTTTAACCTTTCCATACTCATCTATTTCTCAAATTTTATTTTTTATTATTCTCACTTTTAAATTTTTCCTTTACTTTTATTATTTTACTTTTTTCACTCTTTTTTTTCCTTTAAATTTATTATTGTGATTTTTATTATTTTCAATTTTTATTTGTCCTTTAACTTTATTTTTCATGTTTTAATTTATTTGTCTCAACTTTTATTTTTTTTCCTCTTTTCCTTTTTTTCCAACCATTATCTATTTCTTCATTTTTTTCCTTTTTTTAAATTTATTTATATTTAACCTTCATTTAGAATTTTTTAAATATCTCTTTTTCTTTCAAGAATATCAATTATTCCTTCTCGTTAAACTTTTTTCCTCATTTCTCAGAACCCTTTCTCTTTGCTCCTCTTCCCTTCAAGAATTGCATGTCATAGACCCAAATATGGGTGGCTTTAGATATTTGATCCTAAATAAGAATGTCTTTGAAGAATTGTCTTCCTTACTTTTTAATATACTAAAAGTACCATTTTGCCCCTCCACAGCTCAAATATACTTTTAACCTTTCCATACTCATTTATTTCTCAAATTTTATTTTTTATTATTTTCACTTTTAAATTTTTCCTTTACTTTTATTATTTTACTTTTTTCACTCTTTTTTTTCCTTTAAATTTTTTATTGTGATTTTTATTATTTTTAATTTTTATTTTTTCTTTAACTTTATTTTTCATGTTTAAATTTATTTGTCTCAACATTTTTTTTTTCTCTTTTCCTTTTTTAACAACCATTATCTATTTCTTCATTTTTTCCCCCTTTTATTAAATTTATTTATCTTTAACCTTCATTTAGAATTTTTTAAATATCTTTTTTTCTTTCCAGAATATCAATTATTCCTTCTCGTTAAACTTTTTTCCTCATTTCTCAGAACCCTTTCTCTTTGCTCCTCTTCCCTTTCATCCGATTTCTCTCAAAATTTAAACTCCATTAACAAAAAATTGGATGTTGCTTCTAATGAAGAAATAGGGCGCCCCTCAGTAGATGTTGCTTCTAACTCTTCGGAACTTTTACCTTTAAATTTAATTGACATCATTGTTAATGTAAGTTGCTATTAAATTAAGTTTGTAATTTACATGTATTTTATCTTTTTTTGGTGTGTTATTTTTTAATTAGGTATTTAAATCTCTTTATGTTTTTTACGTTTAAGTTTTTAACTCAGAATACAAACGTGTTGTATTTTTGGGAGTTAAGTTTAGGGATTTGTCCGATTGGTGGTTGTATAGTTAAGAAGTTTCAATTTTGTTAGTTGTGTTTTACTAAGTGAATTTTGAGTAATCCCACATTCTTGATTTTACAGAAAAAGTAAATCTTGATTGAAATTAGAATTTTTATGTTACTAAAAATCTTAGTTGCTCGGTTGATTGATTATTTGAACTTTGTTCTATTAGAAAATCTCAGTAGCTTAGTTGGTTTACCTGAATTTTGTGTTAGCAGGAAACCTAGAAGCTCAGTTGGTTGGTTGGCAAAACTTTCACCTAGTTGGTGAGGGTTCGATTTTCCATCTTGTAATACCCTCTCGCCAATTGAACCAAAAAAGTTTTGTACTACTAGATTTGAGATCTTTAATAATTTCTACTAGTGCTACGTAATTTCTATTGTGTCAAGTTGAAGGTCTTGTAATAGGCCTTTGCAATGTGGATATCTTTATTTTGCCTCTTAGATGATGGTTCGATTACTTTTGATGAAATGCACATTTTTATTTTGATTTTCGCACTTGTGGGATTACACTGGATCTTTTGTTGTTGCTGAAATGCAATTGTTGTTTTGATTTGTTATCCCATCGCAGCTGCTTCATCTTCAATTCAGTCATGTCTATTTCATCTTCATTTCTATTCAATACCATGTCAATGATAAGGACCTTTCCTTTTTTTCCTTCCTCTTTATACGTGCTAGCTTCTTTGAATCTCTTTAGTATCTTCACACAATCTTCGTCGCTCCAATTATGCTTAACTAGCTGCTAAAAGTCATATTTTCTCAAACATCATAATCAGTGACCTGCAACCTCTACTATACTAACTAGAAATACTTAGCGCTGGAAGAGTTAATTAGAAAATTACACTATATATACAAGATCAAAATCGTATTTTATTTCTTTATAGTATATGTTGAATCGCGTTAGCTTTTTCATGTGTTTATTTTTTCTATTTTGAGTACCTTTAGCATAAAGCAAAATAGAACTTTGAAGGACATGTTAAGAATAAAACTTTTGTGAATACCTTAAGCAAAATAGCATCAGCATGGGATATAGACTGTAACATACCCCCCTTCTATAAAGCTTAATTTTTTAGTCTATGGCATGTTTGCAACAACATGTGGAAGATCAAGAACGGTGCATTTCATGTGGAATAGTGGTTGTTGTTGTGTTTGTTTTCAAAGTCTTGTTGTTTGCATGACGACCTTCTCATGTACATTAGTATTTGATCAACAACACAACCGTTGTTTGGTTTCTGAATAATTGTACTTCTGAAGAGTGTTGTTGATGAGTTCTGAGGACTATCAAGAGCCTTATGGTAATTCTTCTTCTTGAACACATGGTACACCACCCACTCTTCTTTCTGGTTACTTGATTTTGATGCCTGGATATTAATAAAACAATATAATTATATATATCATCATTAAACTATACTATAAGGTCATCTTACTTATGTATGTACTGTAGCAAGCAGGTTACTTCCTTAGTTTCACAGATGAAAAAGGCATATCATGCAAAATCTGTTTGCACAATCAGGACATTCTTTCTATACACATACATTATTGTAACATGGTATAGGTGCTTACATTACATTATTCGAAAGGTGAACCACCTCTCGAATATAGATATGTGCCAATCTCTCTACAGTGTAACAAATCTAAATATGAAAAAATAGGCAGATTTGGTGAATTGATCCATGATGATTCAATAGATATCAAAACCATGAGAATTTATTATTTTACTATTAAATCATTATTGAATGTTGAGTTTGTAACTTACTTTAGTAATCTTTCTTTTCTTTTCTTTTCTTTTTTTGTAATTTTCATGCAGAGAGTGACGTTTTCTATTAAGACTCATCTTGATACTTCTTTAGATGGTATTATGATTCGTATTACAGTAATTTTTGCATTCGATTTATTACTCAATAGAAACAACATCATTATATCAATAATTGTGTTGATTGTGTTGTTGACATTATTAATTTTTTCTTATATAGTCTTTAGAATCCAAGTGTGATTCTATTGTGGAGCTTATTCAGGGATTACATAAACCATGTGACGGGCAAGAAGTGGGCATCGCAAATTTCAAGGGGGTGAATGAAATTCAGGAACAAAATGTGTCTATTCTTGAAGATGAAGTCAAGTTTGAAACTTGTTCCCAAATTTGTGCGAAGCTTCAAAGCGGGGAAATTGATCTTTCAACACCTCCTGATAACTTGCTTTCTAGGAAAAGAAAGTGATGCGAAGTATCAGATGAAGTTTATGGTCCTAGTTTTACTCTAATAAGTTCAACGCCACCCGATGTTTTTGATCATATTTCTATAAAAGAAGAATTTTGTACGGCTGAAGACGTGGCAAATTCTTAAGAGGATTTAAATTTGTCTTTTATTTTATTTTTCATTTAAAGATAGTCACTCAAGTTGTTATTTATGGTGTTTACTTTCAACGAATTTTCCACAATTTCTGCTTATCCTTTTGTAAATTGTTGCATTATTTTTTCTTGTTTTGTTTTTCTTATTAGTTTACTGCTTGCTCTTTCGACTTTAATATCAAATTTTTGGTCTTGATCTTTTTTACTTATGAGTTTATTTTTGTCAAGCTATATAAAGGTCATGATATACTCTCTTTTTTAAGTTATCAACTTACGTTAGTGTATCTCATTAGTTAGACATAGTGAAATGGTGTAAATTGTTTCACATACATTAATTTTTTGAACATTTTGAACTACATTTTCCCCCAAAGGCAATAGTTATATAATACTCAATAAGTTAGAATTTGTGAAATAGAATAAATCATTTAAGTATTTGTTAGTTTTTATAAGCCTTATGTTATGTTTTATATCTAAGTCAACAATTACTGCACATTATGCGTCTAAGTCGAGAATTGTATAATGTGTCTTTTGAAGTCCTCGAGCTAATGTCTTGCCTTAATGGCAGGAATTATATATCATCTGCCAAATCAATATGCATCTAAGTCGAGAATTGTATAATATGCCTTTTGAAGTCCTCGAACTAATGTCTTGCCTTTAGGGTAGGAATTATATATCATCTGCCAAATCAAAACAAGTTATGCTAGTGACAAATCTTGCCCATCGAGGACTAGGGCAAGAGTTATAGAACATTCGTCAAATCATTACAGACTTAAATCAAAGTCAACTCTTGCCCATGGGACACAACTTGTTCTTTTGTCATTTAAAAGTCTTGCTTCTAGGGCAAGAGTTATAAATCATCTGTAGAATTATTACAGACCTAGGCAAAGTCAAACCTTGCCCATGGGGCACAACTTGTTCTTTTGTGATTTAAAAGTCTTGCCTCTAGGGTAAGAGTTATAGATCATCCGTCAAATCATTACAGACTTAAGGCAACGTCAACTCTTTCCTATGGGGCACAACTTGTTCTTTTGTGATTTAAAAGTCTTGCCTCTAGGGCAAGAGTTATAGATTATTCGTCAAATCATTACAGACTTAAGGAAAATTCAACTCTTGCCCATGTGGCACAACTTGTTCTTTTGTGATTTAAAAGTCTTTCCTCTAGGGCAAGAGTTATAGATCATTCGTCAAATCATTACAGACAAGGCAAAGTTCACTCTTACCCATGGGGCACAACTTTTATATGGATGGACTCTGTTTTAGGACATTATAAAACTAGACATCGTAAGTTAAAAATTGTAAAATTATGTCAATACAAATTAATAATGTCTACTTTTACCCGCGTGACATAACTTATTTTGTTGGGTCTAAGTTTGCCTCTTGCAGAACATTAGCTAATTTGATAAAAATTAATAATGTTAACATTTGCCCATGAGGCACAATTTAAAATATATTATTTATTAATAATAAATTATTTTTTATATAACATAATTTTTGCACCAAGTTAAGTTAAAAATATATTTTTGTATCCAAAAGAAAGTTAAAAATACATTTACGGACAAATTTATATCAAGGCTACAACAAATTTCATTTGAAAGCTTGGAAGCCTCGGATTAAGATAGTACATTTATTACCAAAAAAAAAAGTTAAAAAATATATCTACTCATTGCAATAAGCTCAGGTGAAAGAGAAATTTGTATTTCATAAAGCAACAAAAAAGTTCATCTCAAAGCTTAAGCTTCGGATTTCTCTCCTCTTTGGTGAAATTGCATTCTAACTTTAGGGATTTTGATATTTACCCATTGCAATAAGCTCAGCTGATGAGAAATTTTATAAATCTACAAAAAAGTTCATCTCAAAGCTTGGGCTTCGGATTTCTCTCTTCCCTTTTGGTGTAATTGCATTCTAACCTTAGGATTTTTTTATTTTGCCATTCATCTCTCTGCAACTTAGGTATTTTCTATCATTTTATCTTAATCTTATTCCATGCATTTGAAGTATTTGTTACCTAGCATTTTTTGAGCTAAAAACCATTTTTCTCTTCCATGAATCACATTCTATAAACTCTATTTTTTTCTATCTACATCACCTTGATGAAAATGCATTTTGGGTGGTTTCTCTACTCACTGCTCTCACTATTTTCCAGTTAGTAGGTTGTTTAGATTTGGATTTTTGGTATTTTGTGTAGCCATTGGATCTATTTTTTTTATCCAATAAGTTTTATTTTGCAGCTTGATTCTTGTTTTTTTGTTAATTTTTAATTTGATAGTTGTTTTTATCTTTATAACTCTGCAGATTTTCGTAATCATGTCTAGCAATACAAATCATGTCGAGTACTTTATTGATCCTAATAATTAGTTCAAGTCATACCCCCGTTGGAGAGGGGATTCAAATTATCATACAACGATAACGAGCTTTTTGGATGACATACAGTTGCCATTGTTAGAGAAAGAGATTTTTGGAAATTTGATGAAATTAGGTAATCTAAATTCATCGGGTAATCTTTTACATTGCATGCTTTTTCGGAAGTAAAATGTAACAAGAAGAATTTGATGGCGTTTTATGTCAAGGAAAGTTACATTGAGTTTACACTTGATGTATTTGGTCTTGTTACTGGGTTGTCCACTAAAAGTTCAAGTAGTGTATTATCATTAATTAGGGAAAAAGAAGGTGGTAGTCATCTGTTGAATACTTACTTTGATGGTGCTAATAAATTGAAAATGGGGGACTTGAAAAATTTTATGGAAACAAGAAAAAGTAAAGTCCAAAACAATTTAGACGTTGTCAAGCTAGCTGAGATATATATTCTAGGACGCATGTTGTTGGGGAGGAGGCTCACCAAGGTTATTTATGCAAATCTTATTATGATCTTGGAGGATGCAGATTTATGTAGGGAGTATGGATAGGGTGAAATGTCTTTTGATGAAACTATAAGTTCATTGAAAAGCTCACTGAAACCAACAAAAACTACTGTCGGATCATCATACCAACTTGTTGGTTTTCCATATGCATTTATGATATCGACATGGGATATTTTTCCCAAATACAGAGAAAAAATGTTCAAATAGTCTCTAAAGAAAAATATCCTTTGATGTTGCATTATGTGACATGTACTACTCCATAGTACACAACAGTAGTCAAGTTTTTTAAGTCAAAGAAGTTAAAATCTTCGGTAAGTATGTACACCTATTTTATTTTTATTTTTTATTTGCTTATAATTAGTGTATGTGTGTATTGTAATTTCTGTTAGTTTTTGGTTAATAGAAAGGTGCGGTTGAGGCATTCTCATTAGAGCATGAGCTGCCAAGTAATAACGACAGTGAAGACAAGCAAATTAGTTTGCTAAATTAGAAACTTGATGTATGCATCGGTTCTTTTCATCTAATCCCTCTTATAAACATTTCCGTTAAATAGATTATTTTTAATTTTTCATGTACTGTGTATGAAGAAACTTCAAAGCACATGTTCAAAGAAGTTTAAAAAGATTCTTGACGAGAAACAATCTTTAGAGTCTGAGTTATCTAAAATCAAAACATTACTGTTGGGAAAGCTTAAAGCGGATGGGGATATTCTATCCGATAAACAACCAGATAATCTCCAAGGTGAATCAAGTCGTGATCCAATGGTTGATGATCAATATGATGATTCTACAGAAAAGAGATTTGTAAGTAAATAGTTTCCTGCCTTGCCTTATCTTTTTATGTTCTTGTGTGAGTTGGGGAACAAGCTGTAATTGTGGTAAAGAGGGTCACACTGCATCAAACTGTACTTCAACTAGATGTAATAAACTATGTTTTTTTGTGGGTGTTTTGAATATTATTCTATTCACTGTGCAAAAGTTAGTGAAGAAAATTTCTTACTCATCAATTGGTATATGTGACCTTATATTGGTTGTGCAATCTTGCTTATTAGTCTTATGAACATCCGTTAAATTGGTCAAGGACAATCTATCATACTTATATTCTATTATCACCTGTAAAAGATATTCTGTGTACCTTCTTGATCTGTTTTACAATAGTTAAGTCCTCCTACAAGATTTCGTAATCTAAGTGATCAGTATCCACACCCACCTTATTAACAGCACTACTACCGGTGCTTTCATAGCTACTAGCACTGCTTGTGTTATTGGTATTAATGAAGACTAGGACCCTAGAGCTTCACCAGTGGTTGTCTGGTGAGTTTCAATAACATAATTGTATGGTTTAAATGTATTAGAACTGGTGATGTGATTTAACTCATTGTCTTGGTCATGATTTGGCCAAGGCCACACAAATCGTGTAGTTCTTGACTCTTATGCTTCTCTCTCATTGCTTTTCCATGGTCATGATAAGCTATTCTTTGACATCCATGCCTCTGCCTTTGAGGTGATAATCTTAGAAATCCTTTGTTTTCCCTCACTCTTATCCCAAAATCTCTTGAAGATTTCCCTAAGAAGTGATCCACTTTTAAAAGATTAGCGAATACTCCAAATGGAGACAGGTTAAAATATCTCCTGGGTGTACCCACTCCACTTGAATTCCCATCCTCTCATGATCTGAGAGAGAAGTATCAGAAAATGCATGGTTGGAATAATCAATGACCTAGGTTCCTAGTAAGAAAGATTTGGTAATACATGCGTCTAGCTCCTAATTGTTCTTCTTCAACTTTATGTTTTTTGGTTGTCTACTTTATTACACATGTTTTATTGTTCTCTTAATCATTATTCCTCCTTATAAAAAAAAAGCGATGGGCTGAAGAAGGAAAGAACGCAAAAGGTCATTCAAATGAGAAAGAAGAAGCCGCAGAAGAAAGAGCCACTGGTTTGGGGCCTCTAAACATGGAAGAAATGAGACAGGCAAAGAATCAGGTAATGCAGTCCTTATATTGTCAGTCCATTGAGTATTTGAAAAACACAGGTAATCTAAAGTATCCTTTAGCATCTCCAGGTTGAGCTGAGTAAAAGTATTATAATTGAGTTACCTGATAACTGTGTTTAGAGGAGAGCATCTGCAGTAAAATTAGCTTCCTTATTGATGTGTGGATGGTGGAAATATTCAAGTAAAAATACTAGTAACACTTGGAGCTCCACAACATACTTATGAATACTAAAAGGAGAATATATACCTATTTTCAACCATTTAACCAAACCTGTGTATTAGTAGAGTAATTTTCTTTTCGTCCTCATTAGGTCCCAAAAGAACAAGTACTTAATGGACTGACAATATAAGGATCGGATTCCAAAAAATATTCAACGAGCTTAGTTGTAGATGAAAAATAGCTAAAATCCCAAAAGGAATTCCTCTCAATTATTTAGACTTATGGTTTACAAATTTTAGATGTTACATTGGCACTTTTGAGCAAATAAATGATCTAGGTTTGTAGGAAGAAAGATTTGGTAGTACATGCGACTAGCTCCTAATTGTTCTTCTTCAACTTTACCTTATTTTGATTGTCTGCTTTATTACGCATGCTTTCTGTTCTCTTATTTATTCTTCTTCCTTATAGGAAAATAATGCGGAAGCTGAAGATCTTCTACCTTTTCCTTTGGTAGAAGAGTTCTCAAAATCTTCTCCCTATTCTGAGCTGCAGGTAAGCCGACCATAATTCTATTTCAGAGAAAATCAAATTTTGAAAAAAAAATGTCATGATAAGTCTGCCCAACAAAAAACCATAATTCTACAACATCATCATAAATTTAAAAAGGTTGTGATATTTATAAATGTGGCCTTAATGTCAAACTATAAATAGTAACCATTGTATACAGTAATATATCGGCAAAACAAATTGCTTTTTAATAAACCTTCAGAAGATGAGGCAAGACTTCCTAACAAAGTCATTTGGGCGAGCAACATATCTCCAATGACAGACGACTTCTTATCACCAAGAAAAAACGATAATTGTTCCACTAGTCTATTTGTTAAAACTGATGCACAACTTGTTTATGTTGTTCAATAGGACTTTGGTGGTACTAAAGTTGATGAGGACAACATTGATGAAACAAAAAATTGTGGCGATGTTGATTCAATAATCAACAATGTTATTTCTAGTGTGTTTGTAGCCTCTTCTAGTTTGCCAACATCTCCTGATGTAAAAAAATACTCAAGCTAAAAGATCGATAAGTGTCTCAAATTTCAATTTACGTGATTGTTTGCTTAAACTAATTCTCTATAGTACTTTTGTGATTTTTAACAGGAGCTTGGTGGTATTAATAATGATACGACAGATGTGATTTCTGATGTTGATGCAGCTACCAAGTTTGTGAATGTTGATTCAACAACTTGTGTTGTTGAGATATGTGTAAGATCTAGCTTTTCATTTTCTTTAATACCTTGTGGTTTTTTTCTGTAAATATTAATTCTTTCTCTGTTTTTCAGCATGATGAACAAGAAAGTACTCGTGTTTCTCCACTGAAAAGCAAAGTCTCTCCACTGAAACCTAAAGGCTCTCCAATGAAAAAACGAACGTACATTAGGAAGAAAAAGGACAGCAAAGTAGTTATTAGTGATGTTGCTTGCGAGTTGAATTCAATGGTATCTTCCATGGAAGCTGAAGCAAAAGATGCAACTCCTAAAAAATTAGTTAGACAGAAATTTCTGGGACAGTCAGCCAAATCTCCATATGTGGCAGATTTTGATTCGGGTGCTTTTCAATTCATTTTTTATCAGAAGCATCCTTTTATCTGTGACATTGAAGCATTTGATAATCTGTCGATCTTGAACACTGATTTTTGGGCGTTCATCGAGTGTGGATTGAATACGTTGAAATGGTAGGTTTACTATCTTTAAGTTTTTCATTTTATCTTTTTGTACTTATGGTAACGCATATATTCTGATTGTATTCATTTTTCATGTATTTTAAGTGCCAAAAATATATACATTAAAGGAAAAGATGTGTTGCCCAAACATTTAATGTTTGGCTCTTGTGCTGTGGATTCGAAGGAGTGGTTTTATTCACTTACAACCTGTGGTCGACCTTTGAATGACACGATATTATCACTTGCTTTCCTTATCTATATTTGTAATGTGCTTTTGACTTGTCCTTTGTTTTGTTCCTTCCATTCTTCAAGTAGATAATCTATATTTGCAAGCCAATAGCTTACTCAAGGATATTCAAGACTACTCGCCCTAAAGCTTACTCATATGCTTACAATGATCCTACTAGTATTTCCACTTGCACTGGTAGCAGCTACTTGCTCACTTTCGGTCCTCACCACTAGTCTTGTCACTTGATCTTTTCACTGTCTGTTATTATTATATTAGTAGTAGTATTAAATCAAATCAAATTCATAGTAGTCGTGATTTTGGACTTCACCTTATCTCCTCTTAGTTATATTCCTTGCTACGTCTAGTATATTGTGTTATCATCATCATTAGTAGTATTGTCACTAGTGCTGGACTATATTTAAGTGGCAGCAGTAATCATATTTAGTTATGTATAAGTTGTGATATCATTGGTGCAATTATTCTTGGACCTTTAATTTCGGATTAATATTTGGTGCATCAATAGTTTTTAGCTCTTCTCACACTAATATAAATAAAATATCAAATCAAATTAAATCGAGAGCAATAGGTAGTTACTTTTCTTGTGCCAAAGATCTCTACTTCTCAAGATAGGCATAAGATTGCTACATAAACATCTTCTTTAGATCTCTCTTGTAGACCTACATTGGATTTGTATCGGTAGTTGTAAAATAATATTAACTATTCATAGTAGTAGTGGTATGTAGCTTAGCTACTGTATTTCTTGAAAATTCTCTTTGTTGTGTATATACTAAAAATGATGAAAATTCGGCCTCCACCCATTTGAACGATGTTGTTTCAGTAGTTGATTGGCTAAATATCTAGCTACTACTTCGTAACTTTGGTGTAAAGTGTAAACTTTTCTATATATTCAATTCTTGGCTAAATTCAAAGTTGTTGTCGATCATCTTGCTTTTGTTACTTCTTTATGTAATGAATGTGTTGTAATGCTCTTTTTCAGTGTTCTTTTTATTTTGTCGCAGCATTTGGACACAATATTTTACTACATGAGGAAGAAGGCAAAATATGAACCTAATATTGTTGTGAAGTTTACTACAACTGATTTTGTATTTAAAAACAAGATTGATGCTCTTTATCATGATTTTGTGAAAAATGGGAAAGATTTTTCTTCCATCCCTGAGAAACATCAGGTTGAGGAGTACATCAGAGGCTTCTATTGTGATGCAAACGTACCGTGGAACAAGGTTGACTATGTGTTATTTTCAGTTTATGTTCCACGGGAAAAATCTGAACTTGGACACTATTTTGAGAGTTTTTGACTTTACTGATTAGTGCATATATGTATATGACTCCAACCGTACCAGGCGCGGTGATAAATATGTTCAAAAAGTGATGCTACCTTACCAAACATTGAAAACGTATTTTTTGAAAAAGGTCAATTTCTATCTTGATAAGGGCATTGCCAAATCTGAAAATGACACTTTGCCGATAAGAATGGTTGATGAGCTACCACAGCAAACTCAATGGTATCTCATTGCATTCATTTTTTAAATTTTCATTTAACTTCTTCTTTTTTGTTTTCCATAGATTCACACAATATATTTCTTTTGTATCACAATGATTGTAGAGTATTTGTTTGTGCGTTTGCTAAATATGTCATTCATGGTAGAGATATTCCTAAAGAGATTGACATTGTCCATGTTCGCATGAGGTATGGAGCTTTGTTGTGGGATTAAGAAAAGAGAAAACTAGAAGCTGGTATCAAAGACAACACCACTGAAAAAGTTGGTAGATTATTTGGAAAGGAAAAGAAGAAGAGGACGCACCAAGAGTAGTAGTTTAGTTTTGTAGTTATTAAAACTCACTGCACATGAAAGATTTTTAGCTATTTTTAGTTTTGTAGTTATTGAAACTCACTGAACATGAAGGATTTTTAGCTATTTTTATGCGATTATATAAAGTTTAAACAGTCTTTTCAAATTGAATCGGCTATTTTTTATGCGATAACATGAAATATACAATGTAGAATTGTTACTTATTCATTTGTTGGTATCTTTGTATATTTATGTTTTACTATCAAAGAATATTTTTTGCCTTTCCTTGTGGTAAGTCTTATCCCTGAGGCAAGAGTTATTGAGTATCTTATAAATTAGTAAACAATGTGGCAGGGCCAATTCATGCCCATGTGGTATGAATTAGCCCTTTTCCATCATTAATTATGTGCGGCTGTTGTATGAGTGTTTTGTTAATTGTGAACTTTTCAATCACATTTGTCATCGATTAAATGACATAAAATAAGAAACAGTTTAGACCTTGTAATCTAAGGGCCATCTCCTTCTCCTTAGTAGTTGGTTCTCCACTTTTATTTATTTGGTTAGATGCTTGGTTTTGTTGATTGGTATCATCTTATTTTCTACTCGCAATTGAATACTCCCCCGTGCTTTTCTTTTTGTAGGTTTTGATGTCTAAGTCTAGCCTCTAGGGCAAGTGTTGTAGATCATTTGTCGAATCATTACAGAATAAGCCAGTGTTAACTCTTGCACATGAGGCATAACTTGTTCCTTTTGGGTCTAAAAATCTTGCCTCTTGGGCAAGACTTATAAATTATCCACCAAATCATCACACACTAATCTAGTATCAACGCTTGGCCATGGGACATAACTTGTTCATTTTTTGTATTAAGTTTTGCCTCTAGGGCACGAGCTGCAGATCATCTGCCAAGTTATTACATGCTAAGTTAGTGTCAACTCTTTCCTATAGGGCATAACTTATTTCTTTGGGGCTTAAGTCTTTTTTCTAGGGCAAGTGTTGTAGATCATCTACCGAATCATTCCAGAATAAGGTAGTATCAACTTTTGCCCATGGGGCACAAGTTGTTCTGCATCTTGCCTTCAAGGCACATTTTAAAGTGTATCCCATGTAATTATTCACATCATATCTCTTGGGGGTATAGTCCTTCCCCGAATCCTGTTAATATGATATATTTTTACACATTAATATATAAGAAAATTTAACATGCTAAGTAATTTTTATAAACAATCAATAAGAAGGAATTGAGTTAAATACTTTACCACAAGTTAAAACTTCATATAAATAAGGAGACATTCGTCATTGAAAGTCAAAAGTACTTGTTACTAACTAAAATAGGGAAAAAAATCCTATTATAACTGCTATTTTGATCCAACTTTAAAAAGTAAAACTAATCATGTTTTCTTATTTTTCTTTCTGTATCTTCTTGCATATGGATGAAGGATAGGAGAATAGTGATAATTTGATCTGTTATGCCTGGTCCTTTTGCATCTCGAACATCTGTAATTGTTTCTTGAAGATTTTGTTCTGCAAGGATAGTTGTATGTTTGTCTTCTCCCAAGTAGAATCTCCTTATCTGGGGGGGTTTATGATCAGATCCTTTATGCTATCAGGGACAATCCATGATGTTGTGCTTCCAACTGGTAGGATTTCTTCCTGGTATGTTTGTAGCCAAGACTTTCTTGAGAACCAATGAGAACAATAGCTAGACTTGTTCATATGTCTACTCTCTATCGCTGTAATTGCATGGGTGCATGGTATCTCATCTGTTTGAAATACCAAGTATTGACAAGTCTTGCTCTTCAGGTCTACAATATATTCAACTTCTTCTTCTCTTACAACAAATCTTGTTGCATCAATGGGGTCTACCTGTAAATAAAATGATAAATAAATGACAACTTCTAGTAAAACATCTAGTATACGAGTAGAATCGAGCATACAGAGCAATCAACCATACATAGGGGATGAATCTTGTGGCAACCAAAAAACAACTACAATCAAGCATGTAACATCAAATCACACTCTAATATTGAACTAATCAAAAATAAAATAATAAGTGACCAATAATAAGGAGTAATAATTAAGGTTCTATTTCAAAATGGAAGAAAAGGTCCAATATAGGTGATAGTTAGAGTTTTGATGCTTGGTTTGGTCAGGAAAAGTGCGGGAGAAGGATTTGTCGTCCAAGAAATGAGCTTTCAAAGTCAAATTCCCTGTATTATATGAAAAAGACAGAACCTTGCTCAGGAACATCAAGTGATTCAATAGTGATGCTTCCAACATATGAGCAGGAGAATCAACTACAAATAAAATGTGATAAAACAGATATTGCATCTAATCTAGGAGTAGAATCAACTATGATAGTGAAACATCTAGTATATGAGTAGAATCATCCATACAAAGCAATATGATATGATGAACTTCATACAAGTGATTGCTGATATGATAGCATTTTATCATGTATTAGCTCTAACTGATCATAGAAAAAAAAGAAAAAAAAAGTAAAAAAAAAAGCCATACAAAGCAATCAAACATACATAGCGGATGAATCTCGAGGAAACCAAAAAATAGTTATAATCAAGCATACAACATTAAATCATAAACAATCACGCAGCTACGAGTAGAAGCAACAAAACGCATATTTTATGCGCGAATCTCAAGGAAATAAAAAACTAGCATTAAATCATAAATAACAGTAAACCAGCTATGCATAATTTGCGATAAAAAAAATAGTAATAGTATATTTCCCTATTATCAAAATACAATTTTAGTTACTTACTTTCAATTGCAATGCGACTTGAATCTTGTCAGTCAACTCCACTTCCACCCAACGTGTAATGTCATGAAAGTTGTCTTGTGATTCTATTTTTCTTTCATAAAAGCAACTTTGTAACTTGTTCTGAATGTAATCGATCAGTCCCAGTATTGGCAGTTGCCTGGCTTTTCTCAGTACCACATTCATGGACTCCACGTTGTTAGTCGTAAATATATTGTATCTTCTGTTGGTATGAAATAAACGAGCCCATCTTTATGGTTCTTTTTTTGTTAAGTACTCCACAGCAACTTTGTCGATTTTTTCTATCTGATCTATGAAAGTATAAAATTTAGTTCATTTTTATGTTGTTGCTGCGTTGTAGAAAAGTGATAGAACCACATCTGAGAAGTATCTTTTTCTTAAATTCTTCTTCATATGATAGATGCATGTCCCATTCTGATACTCTGGATAGAAATTTATAATTGCATTTACAATGGCTGGGTGACGATCTGATAGAATAGATAATTGTTCATGTACCTCAATTGTATGCCTTACCTGATTGAAGAACCAGTTATAAGACTCATTATTTTATGAGTCTGCAATTCCAAAAGCCAAAGAAAATATGTTGTTGTTTCTGTCATTTGACACTGCTATCATGAGGACACCACGATATTTTTCCTTCAAAAATATTGCATCTACCATTATTACCGGTCTATAGTTAGTCCATCCAATGATTGAAGCGCCATAAGTAAAGAATGCATATTGAAACCTGTGTTGAGCAAAAGAATATTAGTAACAATTTGCATTTGATGTTTATAATAAGAGTACAACAATTTTCTAAACTAAGTCTTTCCCATGAGGCAAGAGTTGCATCTATGTTAATAATCTAATCAGTGCAATTAAAGAATAAACTTTTACCTCTTGGGCAAAAGTTTTCAACTTCAACAGTATAGCATTTGTACAAAAAATTTCTAAACCAAGTCTTGCCCATGAGGCAGGAGTTCCATCTATGTTAATAATCTAACCAATGCAAATAAAGGATAAATTGTTGCCTCTTCGGCAAATGTTTTTAATTTCAATAATTTTCTAAACCCAAGTCTTGCCCATGAGGAAAGAGTTCCATCTATGTTAATAATCTAATCAGTGCAAATAAAGGATAAACTGTTGCCTCTTGGGCAAATTTTTTCAATTTCAATAATTTTCTAAACCCAAGTCTTGCCCATGAGGCAAGAGTTCCATCTATTTTAATAATCCAATCAGTGCAAATAAAGGATAAACTGTTGCCTCTTGGGCAAAATTTTAAGTTTTCAATTTTAACAATTTTCTAAACCCAAGTCTTGCCCATGAGGTAAGAGTTCCATATATGTTAATAATCCAATCATTGCAAATAAACGATAAACTATTGCCTCTTGGGCAAAAGTTTTTAATTTTTAATAATTTTTTAAACCAAAGTCTTGCCCATGAGGCAAGAGTTTCATCTATGTTAATAATCTAATCAGTGCAAATAAAGGATAAACTGTTGCCTCTTGGGCAAAAGTTTTCAATTTCAACAATTTTCTAAACCAAGTCTTGCCCATGAGGTAAGAGTTCCATCTGTGTTAATAATCTAATCAGTGTAAATAAAGGATAAACTGTTGCCTCTTGGGAAAAAGTTGTCAATTTCAACAGTATAGCATTTGTACCTGTCTTCATCGTCCCTCTTTATATTTGTGTACGTACCTGGGTTGTTTTCTTTCATCATGTAAAGATACAATAGCAACCTGTTGTAGTTCTCTTCCGTGGTTCCTCTTATCACTGTATAGGTATGTTGTATCGCTCGCCATACTTTGTTATAGGATATGATGATTTCGTATTTCCTTCTCATTTCATCTACCATGAAATTGGGTGTGATTACATTACTAGAGTCACGCACGAGCTCTAGTATGTAGTCACAAATGACCTTGGATGTTGCATTCCTATGGTCGGAAGTTATGAAATCAACCGAGCAACTATGATCCTTTTCATATGTAGTAACCTGAAAGACCAAGGAATTGGGAATCTTCGAGGCATGAAACCGCCACACACGGTTGTCGTCCAAACATCGCTGTGAATATCTTGTTATGCTTAATTTGATAACCTTAATTTGGATGTTGTGTGTAATTGCAATGTTTGACATGCACGTCATCATATTTTATTTGTTAATGAAGATTGACTTGACATTTACCTCATTCAAAGAGGCATTGTGTCTCAAGAGAGTAGTCTCGACATCAAGTATCCTCTTCTTTTTTTGGAATACCCTCTTAATCTTGGATGGCTTAGCTATTTCAGCCTCCAATATTTGTTTAATAACCTGTAACTCGTTATTTCTATCAATACTTCCAATACTCATTTCGTTTTCATCCATTCCAAACACAACCCTTCTGAAAAATAAAACAACAAAAGATTAGTAACAATTTAATTTAGAATATATATCTTCAACAAATAAAATCATTAAAGAGTAAGGCATAATCAACTATTTTCCATGGGGCATCTCTGTCAAAGTCTTGCCTCTAGAGCAAGAGTTATAGGTCATTTGCCAAATCATTACAGACTATGGCAGTGTCAACTTTTGCCCATGGGGCATAACTGTCTCAGTCTTCCCTCTGGGGCAAGAGTTATAGGTCATATGCCAAATCATTATAGACTAAGGCAATATCAACTGTTGCCCATGGGGCATAACTTGAAATGTATGGCAAAATCTGAAGATGCTAAAATCGTACTTAAAACTACTGAATAACACACACTATAGGGGTGATTTTGAGAGGGTTGTTTACTTCAGAGATACGTTGCAAGTGATACAACATAGTTTATCAACTTAATACTCTAATATTATGGCCTTGAAAGAGAATGATGCACTGACTATTATTGAGAAGTGGAGCAATATTGAAGAGAGCATGTTACAATAAAAATTCAGGGCTTTGGGTATAAGCAAGGTGATTCAAACCCCATGTATTTTAGTACTGTTAGACTCAAACATAAGGCATCTAAATACTATGATAAATGCTTAATTGTGCTAACATCTCATCGAAAAGCTTTAGATGTTAGAGATCAAACTTCGAATACTTTACTATATATCCTTAAGCAAACACAACAGGTCAAATTGGTTGTATTGGGGCTCTAATAAATGGAGGATCGCTTCCTTGGTATTCTTATATTTTTGGTAATTTCATAAACAAAATTGCTCTGGACAAAGACAAAGACTAGATGATAAAGGATGTGGGGGCGGTAATATATACTTAGACTTTTATTGTGTGCTTCTAAAGCTCTCAGTTAATAATCCCTTGCCCTTCCATACCGCAAGCAGTAAAAAGAGATGAATTCATGAACTACTATCCTAAAGTAGATGTAACTGCTAACAGTTGATACAACCTTCAAGTATGTGTGATTATGACTGGACTATCCGCGATAGTCATGATCAGAGCATACTTAGGTAATTTAAACATTTTTTATCCTCATCTTAGTCTGGATTTTAACGTTTGAAAGAGAGCAGTAAGAGTTGACACTTTATCATCTTATAATGCTAGAGACAACTTTCTGGAGATTGGTCAGAGAAAGATCAGCTCACAGAATAAGAACTAAGTATCTAAGAGCTGTTTTACGACTGACGATAAGACATTGGATTTTTTGACACAGAACTGAATACTGGTGAAATTATGCATGGAATTTCGAGTGATGTAGCACAAATTCAAGAAGTAATGGGAGAAAAGGTACATTGGATTAAAACACAATTATATAACGAACAACACATCCATACAATTAAAACACAAACTACCCATAACCTGTTTGATGCAATTCCTCAATGGTAAATATGTTACTACAACAACAGCATATACAAACTTCAGCTTACGTTCACTTCCCTAAAAATCAAATCAATATTCTAATTATATAACGAGCTAAAATTACCACAATGCATCAATAAACTAAAATTATTACAATGAATTTTGGTGATGAATTTCATACCTGAAGAACCCTTTCTGCTAAAGTAGATTTCTCGAATATTTGACAGTCGATTCTGAAATTTGGAAAAAAGAGATTTATCAGTGAGTATTTTGGCAGGAGATCAATTATGAAATTTGGAAAAAAGAAAGAAAGAAAGAGGTTTAATGGCTGAAGGAACAGGTTTAACGGCAAATATTCTGCAGGAAGATATTTCTGGCCAAGAAAATATGAGTTAACAAGTTAAGGTCATTTTAACAAAGCCTTTTTATTTAGGGCTAAAATTTGAAAGCCACCCTAATTTGGATCTATATTTGAAAATCTCCCATTTTCATGCTTTGAATCAACAACTAACCAACATATATCATCCAAACAAAACATAATGTTTATCAATTAATCATTCGTACGTCAACATACAAACAAGTCCAATACTAGTTATAAATCTAATAAAAAATGAAAGATTAACTCCTTAAAAGGAAAGGAAATGACTATGGAGTAGGACAACGAATATTTTGGTCCAAACACAAAAAAATCAAAAAAAATAAATGGAAATTTCATTTTGGTTGAGTTTTTTGGGATTAATTTTGTTTTCAAATATTAAAAATTCGACTAAACGATTTGATTTTTAATTTTTTTTATAAAGAATTCGGTTAAATCGAAAAACTAAAATTATATATATATATATATATATATATATATATATGTATGTATGTATGTATGTATGTATGTATATTAAAAGTGTGAAGATCTTTAGACAAGTGATTTAAACTTTTTGTCCTTCATTAAAAAGACACTTCTTTAGACAAAATTGTCATTTATTTATTTTTAATTATATTTACAAAATAAAAAAAAATCAGTATTTTTTGTAAATTAGATATATAATAGGAGTCCTAACAAATAGTCTTATTTTCAGCAAAACAAAAACTATTTTTGATGATGAAATAATTATGCAGAGTAGGAGTCCATAGATATTGCCTTTTTTGGGCAAAACATCACGTAATATTGTAAAACTAAAAAATTACTTTTTTCTTTTGGAAAATAAAAAACTTTCATTTGTATTTTTGCTAAAATATTTTTAATTTGTAGAATAAAAATTGAGGTAAGAGTTCTTTTTATTATATTATAGGAGTCTTTTTTTCTTTCACAATTGATAGCATCCCAATAAAATTATACAAGGGTCTAAAATCAAATTCTTTTGTGGTTTATGAATACTTCTTCAATAAAAAGGATTTGCTTTCTGTGGTGATTAAATTGCATGAATAAAAGATATGTAGGAATAGTTATTTTTTCCTCTTAAAATTTTCGTTTCTTTGGTTCAATTTTTGTGCAACTCACTTTACCGTTATATTGTCAACTGTGTATTTGGATAGATAATAAATCATTATCAGTTTCTCATAAATTCGACTCCAAATTGATGATTAGCTTAGGTTATTCAACAACGAAAAATAATTTGCTCTGTTTGAGTGATTTCCATCAATTATATTATATTGTGTTCTTACTTAAAATACAATATTTGTTTTGATTGCTATTTAAATTTTATTTTATAGTATCTGTCACAGATCTGAATCATTAGACCTTTTTAGATTCATTACGAGATTTTTGAGTAGAAAAAATAAATGTACTTAATAAATTAATGTCTCCATTCAGATTAAAAGTATACAAATCATTTAAATTTATTTTAACCTCAATTTCTCTTCTAGCTTGACTTTTAGAAGAATTAATAGTAGTTCTTTTCATCCGAAAAAAGTTGATAAGTTTACAATATTTTCGTTAAGTGATTTAGGCAAGATATTAAGACCTTGAAATTTGAATTTTAGAAGGTATTGATGTGAATATTAATTTTCATATTTGAGCCTAAATATTGGATAGGAACTTAAAAGTTGAAATAGCAAGTTCTCAATTTATTTCTAAGTATTGTTACTTAAATTTTATTGTCTTCATTACGAGAATTTGGAATGGAAAAACTAGATATATTTAATGAATTAATGTCTAAAACTTTCAGATTAAAAGCAAACAAATGAAGCCAAAATCATTATTTAAATTTATTTTAACCACAATTTCTCTTCTACCTTTCCTTTTAGAAGAATTAATAGTAGTTATTCTTTTTATAAAAAAAGCTGATAAGTTATACTAATATTTTTCTTAACTGATTTAGGTTAATTATTAAAATCTTGAAATTTGAATTTTAAAAGGAATTTTAATGTTAATATTAGTTTTTACATTTGAACCTAAATACTGAATAGGAGTTTGAAAGATAAAATAACAAATTCTCAATTTATTTTGAAGTTCTAAGCAATAAGTCGTCTATAATTTCTAAAGAGAGATGTGTAATTAAACTTCAAAAAATTGAATTGTTTTATGAACTAGAAGTTTTTTGTTGGTTTTTATTTTGTAACTCAAATATATTAGCGTGAGACACACGTGCAAAGCACGCGTATACTAAACTAGTATATATATATATATATACACACACACTTTATTATATATATATATATATATATATATATATATATTCAGTATTAATATAATATATAATAAGTAACCCAAACTGCCAAACGCCGTACGAGTTATGTCCCTATCCCTACCTTATTTCAACACTAATTGACGATTTTTGACTGTTTATGCATAATGAAGGTATGTATTATGTTAAACTTATGGTTATTTCATTTTATTTCATCCATGTTGAGTTATTTAGATTTGACAATGAAAAATAGTTTGAAAAAATCATTTTCTAAAAAAATCACTCATTTTAAATTCTCAGTAATGACTAAAAAGGACTCAATACTTTAATCTTTAAAGTCTAAATAAAAATCTAAAACAATCGAACTGAATTTGTAGGAATCAGATCAAACTGAATTTATTTCAATTTGGTTACAATTGTCATTTTCTTCAATTTGAAAATATCAATCTGAAAATTGAAAACAACCAAATCAAACAAATTGAATGTCCATCCCGACCATGGAGTGACTCTGAAGAGTTCAAACAAAAATCTGTAAGGAATAAAAAACACTTGTTGCCCATGCGAACAAATGCGGGGCTCACTAGAAATAAATTCAACTCGTACACTCTAGTTAATAAAATCCTAACCAATGTCACCTACACTTTCAGTGAGTAATAATATTTAATTACAACAATTTTAAATGAGGGACAAGACAAGAAACAAGCTAGTATGATAATAAAAAATATCATGACATAAATGCCCTTTCAGAAAAAAAGAAGTATTGTTTGGTTCCTGTAAGCAAACCAATTATCAGTTCAGTAATAAACTCGGTAAACTCTTTCATATCAAATTGTATAAGTGGGAGGTTTCCAATAACGGTCATGTAATCAATGTGATATTCTACTTCAATAAATAGTCAATAACAGTGGACACCTTGTAAATAAGTCAAATATACATTCAAGGGAGATCATTAACAATATGCTAGTTCAACCTTCCCACTAGCAAGAGTTGTAACGAAACATCATAAATACAAGGTTGTAACGCCCCCAAGTCAGTACCCTGGATGCCACACGGTGCTTACGACCCCAAAGGACCACAAGTTAACTCATGACTGGTACCTGCTGTGAGCACTGAATAATAATACTGAAATAATGTGGAAGTTAGGCTATTCATAATCTGAATACTACTAAGTATAACATCTGATAATAATATTTGAAACTGAATACTGTCAGAACTAGTCTAGTCTAAAAGCCTCTAACTGAACTGTCTAAATGTGGAGTTGATGGAATAAATCCCAAACTAACTCCGACTACTGAAATACTTAAGTTGCTAAAAATACTAAAATAAAAGCATATCCTCAATAGATGAGGACTAACTAATAAAACTGCTGCTATTCAAATCTGTCTAAGCGCGGTCGGGAACCTAAGCATTTGGACCTATGATATGAGACATCATAGTGCAAAGAGAAAGTATGCGTCAGTACGTGGAATATACTGGTATGCTAGGTGAGGTAAGGCTGGATGCAAGGGTTCATATGCATGAACAGTAACTAACTAAATGATATGAAGTAGCTGAATGAGAGCATATGGAATACTGAAACTACAGTAAAATACTGAGTATGTAATGCTACACATATACATATATATCAGAGATTATTACTGAAACTGAGTGTGAGTTCTGATAACTGAGTTACTGATATCTAAGATTGCTAATAACTATATTACTAAAAACTGGGTGACTATTTCAGACAATCTTAATTCTGTAGAACTGAATTGAGTTCTATACTGAGCTGGGTAACTATGTCTGACAGTCACGATTTTGTAGAATTGAACTGAGTTCTATACTGAGTCTAACACTGAAACTGAAATTGTGGGAGGTAATCATCTAACTAACATACCCCTCTCTGAATGGATTGGGGTCCAACCTATAATCCCAGTTGGAAGGGTGTCAGTCCCGTGTCACGGGTAAAGACAAGCTAAAGAGTTACCCTCATCTGGTAGGTGCCTTGAATGAGAACGGTGGTACCCTCAACTGGCAGGTAAAATACCTTATCAACCCTCAACTGGTAGGTTGATATCTCAACTTATGCCGGCAACGTAGTTCTGGAACACAAGGACTGTTACTAGGGATCACACCTTCTACTGGAAGGTGAGCCCTCATCCTTGGGTTCACTCGATGTTGATTTATACTTCCCAACTGAATAGACACTGAAATGATTTCTAGACTGTACTAGGCTTAACTGAATTGTTACTGATCGTGCTAACTGGATGAACTGGACTGAGTTCATTAAGTTCTGTTAACTGACTGAATACACTATTTGAGATACTGAGCTGAACTAGACTGATACTGAGTTTCACTGAGTTCTATAACTGATTGGGTACTACTGTTCATGACATTACTGAGGCTATTTTGTAACTACTGTAGCTCTAGGTAAACAGCTAGATTTTTGGGTATTGAATACCCCCAGGACTCGAAAGCATGGAAAGTAAAGCATATCATGATCTTGAAAAGCATAACAAAAAATACTTGTTAACAATACATTCACCTAGGCATTTTGTCAAACACTTGAGATACATAAACTTGTACATGAATAGGACCACATGATGACATGTCATGATTTCACTATTCAATTCACATAGGCATTCTATCAAACACTTGGGGAGCATGGTTATTTCACATGAGGATAGTCAACACATGAACATCATGGATACAATAATCAATTGTAATTTCAAGGGTTTAACATGTAAATCATATAATTCACCACACATGCTATTTTAATTCCATGAAACTTGTAGTAAATCATGAATTGAAACCCAAATAATATCATGAACATGAATACAACCAAGTTCAACATGAAATTCATAAAAAATAATTAATTAGTAGTTTTAAAAGAGGTTCTTGAACTCCAAGGGTGAAAGGAAACCCTCGGATGAACATCTAACATACCTTAGAAATCAAATTCATGAAGATTGGTGGTGTGTTCTTGAAGCTTGGACTTGGAATTGGATGCCCTAGGGTTTTGCTCTTGAGAGAATTTAAGAATAAAGAATGAATTTTGCCTCTACGGTGGCTAAATCTCATGTTTTAGGGCTGAATAAAAGTGGAGAAATTGACCTAAATACCCCTCTGGATGCGAAATTAAAAGAGCAAAAACTGTGCCCAGTGACGCGCCGTATCGATAGGGTCGACGCGATGGCTGACGCATCGCTTCGATATTGCGTCAGCTCACTGGATGCTGGGGAAAATATCCATCAATGTGATAAGCGATGCGATGCATCAAGATTGCTTTGACTCACTATTTTTGACATCCAAACAAGCTTCTAACGAGGTTTGTAAAATCCAAAACTCATCCGAGAACACCTATTGATATTCCTGATCATAAATCAATTAAATAAATTGACATTTTAAGGTCGTAAGGATCGAAAATAAAGTCATTGAAATGTCGAGGCTAAAATGAGACTAAGTGTCAATTACATAGATGAAATTTTATATGTTTAGGACCTTTTTTCATGCTCTAAAGGACTGAGTTAAGCTAGAATTTTGTATGGGGTTTTATAATATCTCCCCCTTGAGAACATTCGTCCTCAAATAAGACTGACTAAGCTGAGAATACTAATAGGCAGAGTTTACATGTTGAACATGCACAACTAAAGCATGATTACATGACTGAATTGATAGACTAGGTTTTCATACTAAACATGCATAACTGAAGCATGATTACATGACTGAACTGATTTATGAATGCATGACTGTCATGAGGAAGATATGCAACGGTAATTGATACTAAATTTGTAAAGAAAATTTGAACATGGAATATAGTAATACGGGGGTGAATGTAATGAGTAAAACTGATTTCATATGAAATCTTAGAACATGCATGCTAAGCGTAAGTAGACTCACCAATAGGCTGGAACAAATTGAAAACTAAAATATCCTAAAGCATGAATGGTAAACATACTCTGATAAGATGGTGAATCTCTATACTTAGTTTCTCTAAGACTATGCTTTAGGGATATAAGTAGAACTGAAGCTGGGATACGAAAAAATATGAATACTGGGTCTAAAACTACGTGATGGAAACTGACATAAATCAAGGATCTGAATATACACTCACACAGAGCACGAATGCATAAACATACTAACTTATCTAATTAACTAAATGGCTAATAGCTGAATACTGGTCATACAAGCTTGAACCCCACTTAGTCTGAATAAATGGACTGAAACTATAGAGTATTATACATATGAGATAACGAATGACTAGGTAACATGAGATAACTAAGCATGAATTCATGAAAACTGTATTATCTGAGAAAGCAAAACTAAGCGTAGAACATAATTCTGAAATAGTCTATAAACTGATAACTGTACACTATGGTCAAACAAACATGATACTGAATTGAGTTCTGAAGTGATTTTCGTGAATACATGCACTGACATAAGGATGGTTGTACAGCTGAGATATAACAAGAGAGTTAACTTATGAGTAACTATTACTTCAAGGTGGACCTAATTTTGTGAAGAAAGTATAAGAGATTTAGTACATGAAAAACTTGAGACACTTACGAACAGAATCCTGACTGACTATCTGGGATCTGAAATATAACGCATGAGCTGAACTGGATTCACAATTCACAAGGATGCAAACAAACTTGTCACACCCCTTTTTCAACCAAAAAAGATTAGGATTTTAAGGTTCAAAAAGGGTTTTTATTATTAAGTGACAAGAAATGAAATTTTTTTTTAAAAGTATTATTTACATTTCAATTCAGAGTCGCCACTTGGCATAATTTGGTATTCCAAGTTACCTTTGAAAATCCTTTTTTCAAAACTGTTTTGACTATTTAAAACTGGTTTGCGAACATAGATTTTGGCTAAGGAATATTGTTGACCGAGGGGAAGGGTTAGGCACCCCACGATTCCGTGGTTCGACCACGGTCGCTTGGTTGATTGTATCGACTAATTTTGACATTAAGAATGTATAAACCACATCAAAACACATAAAACAAGCAACAAACACATCAAACAATAATCCAAAACCAAAATAATAATGTCCAGTCCTATTGTACAGTCCAAAATAGAAAAATGAGAAAAATATAAATCTTATTCTATACTAAACTAATCCTAAACCATGCTCCAATGCTTTACTTGATGCCTCGGGCCTTCATCATAGACGTCCTCAAAATACAAAATACTTCGGGGCATTCCCCGGCGAATAAATACAAGTGATCGCGGTGCATTCCCTGATTAAATGAATACATTTTCAAATACAAGAATTAAAACCAAACCATTCAACACAAATTTCACATTCAAACATTCAACAAGAAAACACTTATTCCTAAAACATTTCCTACCCGAACCTACTTTTGCCTATCCGTTTCAACATATCATAATTCTATCACATTTTAGATCAATAATAAATCAAAATTAATTCGAATCTACCCTTTTCGTTAATTTTCAATTACCACCCCCAAATTAATTCTCAAGATTCAAACAATTCACGATCACCATTTTAACAATCCACAATCATTGTCAATAAAACCAAACAAACAAATCAATATCACCCAAATATTCATATCATGCTTCACACAAACCAATCACGCGTATATAATGAAATCAAAATGAGAACGAGATAGAATCGGACCTCAAATAGAGCTTCATTGTGTAAATTATACAATTGGGTGACGGAATCGGACCCCGAAAACCTCAAACAATGACCCTCGACACGAACCACACCAATCTCAATATGCCTTTTGCTCTGTTTTTCACCAATCCAAACCAAAAATCATAAAGAAAATGAGAGACCCACAATCAATTTTGCACCCTCGTTATTGTTTCAACCGTTTGCAGATGGATTTTGTCGGAACCAGATTGAAATGGGTCGAGTTCAACCGATTAAGACATTGATTTTGCTATTTCTGGTGAGATCTAAGCTAGCTATGCTTTTTCAATGGATTTCTACTGGTTTATGGTGGGTTTTGGAGAAGGGCGGCCAAGATTTATGATGAAACTACTATTTCGGTAACGTCACTGGAAAAAATCATTCTCCCACCCTTCTCTTTCCACTATCTCTGCTTCTCCCTCTCTTGTCTCTCTACTCTCAATCTCTTTACTCTTACATCATTTCAGTGTTTGCATGCGATTTAGTGTGTGGGTTATGGAAAGTGACTCTATGTGTGTGGATGATGGTGAAGAAGAAGTGAAAAGGAAAGCAAAAAAAATATTTTTTCTGTGTAGGCTGCCCCCGAAATGTTGTCTATCTCTATTTTCATATGGTACTGTATTGTTCCATATATATTCTCAAAAGGAAAAAGAAAAATGTGACCCAAGGGTGGGGGTAGGTAGGGTATAGGGGTAGGGTAGGTGGGGTAGGGTGTGGATGAGGTATAAATAATTAGTTAGGATAAGAAAATATTTTGGGATTGGGAATTTAATTTGTTAGGATTTGTTGCACTTGTTTTCTTATGGGGAAAGTATAGAATGGGTGAGGGTACGTGGTAAGATGAGCTAAAAATGAATAAAATTCGACTTCGGAAGGGACAAAATTAGGTGTCTACAAAACTATTTCTTGGAAGGGATATATTCATGAAGCTTCAGATAGTAAGACTAGATCCGAAGACAAAAACACTATAGGAACCTGTTTGTCTGACTGCTAATCTGAATCACTACCAATACAGACTAACTTATACCGAAAGCTCATGCTTAACTGGAGTATTTCTTCGACACTCTTTCTAAGAAGTTCTACTGACTTTTAGGGAGTAAGGAATCTTGGGCATGGTATGAATCAAACATCTGGATAAGAAATCACAACAAGGCTGAAATACGATAATACGAAACACAGGACTACGAAACATCAGCTGGGATAGATCTACTAGGCCTTATGCACTACAACTACTATCTTTCAGGCTTAGACATACTCCTTGAATACTATCTCAACTATACCTTCTACCTTAATACTTACTTCACTTGAGACCACTGAAAATATTCGCATGGGCACTGCTAACTCTTCCTACTGAAGTCTGAGATAGACTGAATTCTCCCACTATGTACAATCCTACTCGGATCTACGAGATGCACACATAACACTGTAATACTAGTCTGAATCATTAATTTCCACACACCCTGCATTTTTCATAACTCCTCATTTAAAAGAGGCCTGAGGAGAGGAATAGAATACCAACACCATGGGTTCATCAAAAGACCTAAACTGAGGATATCCACGATATAATTTAAATTTTGCTGATTATTTGAAGGTGGAATGAATGAGGGAATTGAACACACTGTAGAGCATGAACACATGAGTCATGAGCTGCATGACTTAAGTGCTGGAATTTCTGAATTCGTTGAACATTATTCGCACTGCTAAGCAAACTAAGACTCCTCATACGAGGGACTGGGATCATACATAATTCTATGGTGAGTGTATTAATGTGAGCTATGAGCATAGGATTGATGAGTAAAGCATGGGTAGATATCGGAATAACTTAGGTACAATACCTTGAACTAAAATATAGATGGTTTGAGCGTCTTTCCCCCTCTACTGATATTCTACAGTACCCTGTATCGCCACTAGAATCTAAGAGCTTGACCTGGTTACTTGCCCTACCATCTCCCCCTTAGCTTAAATCCATCATTCTAAATTTGTGAACCACTTACTCAATCACTCCAATTCCATCACCAAAAATTATATGACCAAGAAAAGCTACTGACCTTAGCCAAAATTTGCATTTACTAAATTTGGCGAACAACTGATAGGATTTGAGGGTCTGCAATACTATTCTGAGATGGTCTGCATGATCATGTTCACCTTGGGAGTAGAAAAAAATGTCATCTATGAAGACTCTGACGAACATGTCTAAGTACCGCTTGAATACTCTGTTCATCAAGTCCATGAAAGTTATTGGGACATTAGTAAGATCAAATGACATGACTATGAATTCAAAGTGACCATATCGAGTTCTGAAAGCTGTTCTCGAAATGTCACATTCTCTGACTCTGAGTTGATGATAACCTGATCTGAGGTCTATCTTAGAAAAGTAATTGGCACCCTGAAGTTGGTCAAACTAGTCATCGATTCTGGGAAGTGGATACTTGTTCTTGACCGTAACTTTGTTCGACGACGGTAGTCAATACACATTCTGAGAGAACCATCTTTCTTATGCACGAATAGAACTAGTGCACCCTAAGGAGATATGCTGGGTCTGATGAATCCCTTATCTAGGAGATCTTTCAACTATTCTTGTAACTCTTTGAGTTTTGCTGGAGCCATTCTGTATGGCGGGATAGAGATAGGCTGAGTATCAAGAAGAAGGTCTATTTTGAAGTCAATTTTCCTCTCAGGAGGAACTCCAGGAAGATCTTCAGGAAACATATCTGGAAATTCACATGCTACTGGAACTGACTTAAGACTAGGAGTCTCAAAACTAGTATCCTTAACTCGAACAAGATGGTAGACACATTCCTTAGATATCATTTTCCTCGCCCTTAGGTAGGAAACAAGCTGACCCTAAGTAATAAAGTATTACCCCTCCATTCTAGGACAAGTTCATTCAGAAACTGAAAATAGACAATTCTGTTTCTACAGTCAACTAAAGCAAAGCATGGATAAAGCCAATTTCATGCCGAGAATAACATCAAAATCTGTCATCTCTAGCTCTACTAAGTCTGTTGATTTAAATTTCTGAGATACTATAACCAGACAGTTCCTGTATACCCGCTGGGCTATGATAGATTTACCCACTGGGGTAGAGACTAAGAAGAGCTCTACTAGGATTTCGAACTGACTTCGAAGTCAACAACTATATAAGGATTTACAAAGGACAAAAAATCTCTTGGATCTAGAAAAGCATAAACATGTAAATAATAAACTTGTAATGTACCAATGACCATATCAGGGGAACTTTCCTGATCCTGTCGAGACTGAAGTGCATAAAACCTGTTTGGGCGTTGCCCACTGGTGGTACTGGAGGACACTCTCTGACCCTATGACCTGGCTCGCCATATTCAAAACACAACCCACTACCAGCCCTACATACGCCCTGATGGTTTCTGTTATATTTCTTGCAAGGAGGATTTGTTCGGCCACTCTTTGGCCTTGACGTTCTAGACGTCTTATTCTCCCCCCCTCCCCATTTCCATACGCCTCTCCTCCTCACTCTGCGGAGCATGAGCTATAAGCCTAGATAAGATAATATCAAGCTGATTGTTATGAGCAACTACTAAATAAGGTAAGGCAGTGAAAGAAGTCCTGAGTTCTGAGTGAGAGACATGCTTATTCAGGGGATCTGCGTGAACGGGCAGAGGTGCTAGCTAGTTTCCAGTTCTTCTTCCGTTAGTCTTTTTGGAAGGCATATTTTGTAAATGGAAGGGAACCTTGGATTAGACAGAGAGTTTAACTTGAGCTCATGCTCACTCGCATGACATGAATACTGAAAGAAAGGAAACTTTTCCTAAAAACGTCTCATAGCCTCTTGTCCATAAGTTTGACACGCTACACACCCATGCACAAGACTCTACTAGACGTGGCTTTTAGACTCCCTAGGACTCTATTGAACCTTAGGCTCTGATATCAAGTTTGTAACGCCCCAAGTCTATACCCCAAATGCCACACGATGCTTACGACTCCGAAGGACCACAAGCTAATCCACGATTGGCACCTGTTGTGAGCACTGAATAATAATACTGAAATAATGCGGAAGTTAGGCTGAAATACCATAACGTTCATAATCTGAATACTATTAAGTATAACATCTAATAATAATATCAAAAATAGAATACTGTCTGAACTAATCTAGTCTGAAAAGCCTCTAACTGAACTATCTGAATGTGGAGTTGATAGGACAAGCCCCCAACTAACTTCGACTACTGAAATACTAAAGCTACAGAAAATACTAAAATAAAATCATATCCTCGATAGATGAGGACTCACTACTAAAACTATTACTGTTATTCAAATCTATCTAAGAACAGTCAGGAACCTGAGCGTCCAGACCTATGATATGAGACATCATAGCGTAAAGAGAAAGTATGCGTCAGTACGTGGAATATATCGGTATGCTAGGTAAGGTAAGGCTGAATGCAAGAATTCATATGCATGAACAGTAACTGACTGAATGATATGAAGTAAATGTTTAAGAACATACGGAATACTGAAACTACTGTAAATACTGAGTATGTAATGTTGCATATATACATATATACTATATCTGAGATTATTACTGAAACTGAGTCTGAGTTATGATAACTGAGTTATGATAACTGAGTTACTGATATTTGAGATTACTGATAACTGTATTACTGAAAATTGGGTGATTGTTTCTGACAATCTTGATCCTGTAGAACAGAATTGAGTTCTATACTAAGCTGGGTGACTATGTCTGACAGTCCCGATTTTGTAGAACTGAACTGAGTTCTATACTGAGTCTGAAACTAAAATTGAAACTGTGAGAGGTAATCATCTAACCGACATGCCCCTCTCTGAATGGATTGGGGTCTAACCTGTAACCCCAGTTGGAAGGATTTCAGTCCCGTGCCACAGGTAAAGACAATCTGAAGAGTCACCCTCATCTGGCAGGTGCCTTGAATGAGAACGGTGGTACCCTCAACTAGTAGGTAAAACACCTTATCAACCCTCAACTGGCAGGTTGATATCTCAACCTACGCTGGCTACGTAGTGCTGGAACGCAAGGACTGCTACTAGGGATCACACCCTCTACTGGTAGGTGATCCCCCATCCTTGGGTTCACTTGGTGTTGATTCCTACTCCACAACTGAATAGACACTGAACTGATTTCTAGACTATACTAGGCTTGACAGAACTGTTACTGATCGTGCTAACTGACTGAACTAGACTGAGTTCTATTAACTGACTGAATACATTGTTCATGATATTGAGCTGAACTGGACTGATACTGAGTTTCACTGAGTTCTGTAACTGACTAGGTACTACTATTCGTGACATTACTGAGGCTATTTTGTAACTACTGTAGCTCTAGATAAATAACTAAATTTTCGGCTATTGAATATCCCCAGGACTCGAAAGCATGGTATGATCTTGAAAAATATCACAATAAATACTTGTTAACAATACATTTACCTAGGCATTTTGTCAAAAACTTGAGATACATGAACTTGTACATGAACAGGACCACATGATGATATGTCATGATTTCACTATTCAATTCACATAGACATTCTATCAAACACTTTGGGAGCATGGTTATTTCACATGAGGATAGTCAACACATGATCATCATGGATACAATAATCAATTGTAATTTCAAGGGTTTAATATGTAAATCATATAATTCGCCACCCATGCTATTTGAATTCCATGAAACTTGTAATAAATCATGAATTGAAACCCAAATAATATCATGAACATGAATACAATCAAGTTCAACATGAAATTCATAAAAAACAATCAATTAGTAGTTCTAAAAGAGGTTCTTGAATTCCAAGGGTCATCCAACATACCTTAGAAATCAAATTCTTGAAGATTGGTGGTGTGTTCTTGAAGTTTGGATTTGGAATTTGATGCCCTACGGTTTTGTTCTTGAGAGAATTTGAGAATAAAGAATGAATTTTGCCTCTAGGGTGGATAAATCTCGTGTTTTAGGGCCGAATAAAGTGAAAAAATTGACCTAAATACTCCTCTAGACGCGGAATTAAAAGGGCAAAAATTGTACCCGGTAATGCGCAGAACGACGCATCGTGTCAATGGGGTCGACACGATGGCCGACGTGATGCGTCAATATTACGTCGGCTCACTAAAATTTGCAATGAATGCTGGGGAAATAGCCGTCGACGCGATAAGCGATGTGACGCATTGATATCGCATCGACTCACTATTTTCAATATCCAAACAAGCTTCTAACGAGGTTCGAAAAATCCAAAACTCATTCAAGAACATCTATTGATATTCCTGATCATAAATTAATTAAATAAATTGACAATTTAAGGTCGTAAGGATCAAAAATAAAGTCATTGAATATCGAGGCCAAAATGAGACTAAGTGTCAATTACTTAGATAAAGGACTGAGTTAAGCTAGGATTTTTTGTGGGGTCTTACAAAGGTGTAGCAAATCTAACAAACACATCATTGACTATGAGACCTATCAAGGTCTACTCCGATTAAAACCATTCTTTATAAACAATGGGTAATCGTGTGAGTATTTTCAAAATAGTACATGACATTGAAGTTCTAATCAAATCATATTACACATCAAACTTGAACAAAACATAAGTCAAAGATACTTATTTCTCAAGTAAATGAAGAACCTTTACAATAACAGTAGTCATCTCAAATTACAGTAAAGATGCCTTATAAAAGTGAGAATATCTCAAATAAGCATTTCAATATCATACCAAGTTAAAGGTTTGTCCCACATGTAAATTTAAAATATTTGGTAGAAGCACAATCACTTTAATAATCATGTGTAAATCATGCAGATTATGAAAACATAAATTGTGGTAAGGTTACTACTCACAGTACTCTTGTCGAAAGACTAAACTCTCAGGCAATCTTTATGACTTCCTCCGATCAATCTATAATCACATCATATCGATCTCGTGTCAATTTCTTTTTAGGCTAACTAATAACTAAACTGGAATACCCCCTTGGACCAGCACACTAAATAAAAGTTAATCAACAACAGGGCTGAGATGTCACACTACTTCCTCTTTATTTTTTTTAATAACCATGGTGTCCGAGCCAACTTGAACGCACCTCGACTAATTTCAAGGGATACTTGCCGCCTCCCACCAGCTACAGGTACAAGGTAACTCTTTCCACTAAGGCTAGAACAAATGGGATGAAATTACCTTGTGTTTGTATCTATTAGGAATTGAACCTAAGATCGTATGGTGGTCAACCCAACTTCATTGAACCACTAAACCACAACCTTGGGTGCACCACCAGTTCCTTATTTCATTAATCAAACTTAAAAAATCCTACTTGCAATAAAGCCAAGAAATACCCATTTGCCTCTCAAAGATGGTATACAAGGGATGGTAGCAACAATTTGTCATCTTTCCACTAGACTAGAGATTTGAAAGAAGAATCAAAGTCAATGCAGCCTTACCTATTTAAGTCTCAAATAAGAATCCCACATCTAGAGAAGAATGCACGAGATATCAAACTTAACATTATACATCTCTAGCAGATGAGATAGTAAAGTACTTCTACTAACTTGGCAGAGAAAATAGTATCTGAAATACAGAAAAAAATTAAAATTCTATGTATGTCACGTTGTAGATAAGCTCCTCAACTTGCTTTCATTGATACTGCAGTGGCATTTGTAGATGTCAATTCAACAGCAAAACTGAAAATTCTCTAACACAAAATACCAAAAAAATAATAGAAAAAGCCAAAAATGAAGATCTGGTTGTTTGGCGTGCAAGAAAAGAGGAATATGAGCATCCATGTTCTTGAAAATGAGATAGAATAAGTGGTACTACAAAAGTCAAAAAAGAAAGTGGAAGTAACCACCAAGGCACTACCTAAAGAGGGAATCAGGCTAAAGGATAAAATAAGAGTAACCAAATGCATCAAGGAGCAAGTGAACTTGCAATTTAAATAAGTATCAACAAAAATAACGAATAAACATTTTTTCCAAATGAAAAAAATATATATATTTTTGCAAGTAACAAGTCAATAGTACTTTCAAGATCAAATCTTATTTCATCTTGCTTGGCAAAACTTTGTTTAAATAGAAACCGAACATACTTTAAGCCAAAAAAATGGTGGTCTTTGCCTCTACAACACAACCTAAATTCAGTATTTTAAACTAATCTCCAAACGACATGACTTAAACCAAAGTCTTAAGATAAAATGTCATCCATGGGGACGACCATTTACACCATAACTTCAATTCAGTAGACAAATAAGCCTATATTAACAAATATTATAAATTTGGTCATAATAGAAATGCTTCAGTTACCCTTACTTTACAGTTATGTCTACTTACTAATAGTAATTTCCATTATCAGCATTCATCTAGCAGTTGGTAACTTCTGAATCCAATCTAGATAAGAGAAGTAACTGTAGTCAGTCCCTAAAGCATGAAACGAAACAAATCCTACAGAAGAACATAATCATGCAGGTTGTTCATAATATCACCATAAAAGTCTACAATTTCCTTAAAATGATTTGTCATAGAGCACTATTCAGTTATCTAAGCCAAACAATCCACCAGTTTCTAGCACCCCTTCTTCAGGTCCTTTATCCACTACTCTTCAAGAAGAATCGAACTCTCCATTACTCTCCGCACAAGCCTAAAAACAAAAAAAGAACATCAAAAAATGGTTCGAGGAGCTAAACAAACTCCACCTGAAAATTAGCATTGAAAGAAATTTTACCTATCTTATGCATGTTGTGCAGGGAAAGTAGGCATGAATTCTTTAGACTTGGGGAGAGGAACTTCACGAAACCACTCATGGTTTAAAGCAGCATCAACAGTTATTCTCTGCAATATGTCATACAAACAACAATATCAAAAGAGGTAAAAACATAGTACCGAATTTAGAAGTTCCCAAATGTAATGGCCATCACCTTCTCAGGATCATAAGTTAGAAACTTATTCAACGGGTCAAGGCTAGTATCTGATAGGACTGGTAACCCCATGAAGGCTTTGAAATTTGTTTCTTAAATTATGATACCTGTTACAAACAGATCAAATGGTTAGTAGAAACATGAAAATATTTCTCCAGTGTAGATTGTCCCCAAAGGAGGCCAGAAAGCCAAACCAAAACCACCCAAAGCTGGACGCCTGGGAAGCTGACCTTTACCCCAGGAAGCTTGAAAAACCCTTGCAAAATAGTCTCATTTGGGATACCAAGAATTCTGAATATCTAGTAAGAAAAAAATCACAGAACTACATTAAGAAGACTTGAAAGTCAAGGTAAATGACATCCAAAATCAAGTAAAATTCTCTATCAGCTCCTAAAGAGATACCTTGTCGATTTGATCAACTTTTATTTTTCCATTGAAGAGAGGTTCTTTGCATAGCATCTTAGCAATGACATAACCCAGTGACCACATGTCAATTGTAGTAGAATATTGCTCTACTCCCAATAGAAGTTTCGATGCTCTGTATGAATAGAAACTAATCAATCACTGGCTGAACAGAAGCCAGAAAGGTGAGAACTCAATAGAAACCTTTATCTACATACAGACACAAAACAATCGAAGTATGAATATCTACTTAAAATCTTTTAGATTAATGAAGAATTAAAAATAAAGCTCATATGTACCATAAAGTAACCACCAAATGAGTGTATGGTTTCAAGAGGCTCCCATACTGACGAGCTAAACCAAAGTCACAAATCTTCAACTCGCCTCTATTGTTTAGAAGCAAATTTGAATGCTTCATATCTCAATGGAGGACCCAATTATCATAAAGATACTTGATACCGTGCAAAAGTTGGAGCATAAGACATTTGACTTCACTTTGTCTAAATGGTTGTTTCATTGTCTCCATTAATGCCTTCAAATCATGTTCCATGTAGTTCATCACCACAAAAATACTGTCAAGACTGCTTCCTACAACTACTTCTTTGAAATCTACAATTGAGATGTGGTGAAGAGGAAGAAGAATGTTAATCTCCCTTAGAGATATCAGGGGAAATCCTTCTTGTTCCTTCTCCATCTTGACCTTCTTTAGTGCAACAATTTCTCCTGTCTTCTTATCTTTAGATCTGTAAACAACACCATAAGTGCCTTCATCTATCCTATTAAGACACTCAAATTCATCCACACTTCTACAACCCTGCAACATGTTTAGGCTCTTTTACGCAGAAAGTGTAGGCTCTGGTGTACCATGGGAATCACATTTATCTTCAGATTTGTTATCTAACTGGCTAACACTAGTCCCATCATAATTACGGTCATTATCCACATCCATTGAATCTTTATTATCTAATTTATTGTCCTAGTAACTAGACCTAATAAGTTCATCAGAATTTGAGGACCTTGGTCTATTTCCTCCCAAGTTTTCTCTCTTAAGCTCTGGAGTTAGTGATATTCTGCGTCCACCTATTTCAGCTGACTGGGGTATTGCTCGTTGCTTCTTCATTAGGGGCATATTATCACTTGAAATCTCACCTTCATCAGTTGCCCATCGAGATGATGTTATAGTCGGCATGGGCACATATTCCTCATCTTTTACTTTGCTAGGTTCCTGATTGGGCAATTGCTCTTCATCACATATGTAAATTGGGGTTTCATATGCATCAATATGTGAAATAAGTTCTACATTTGGACTACTTGGGAAATTATTAGTGTTCAACAGAGAAACCTGCCTAACCCTTTCGGAAGGATGATTAGCTAGCTGTGAAACAATTTCTCCTGTCTTCTTATCTTTAGATCTGTAAACAACACCATAAGTGCCTTCATCTATCCTGTTAAGACACTCAAATTCATCCACACTTCTACAACCCTGCAACATGTTTAGGCTCTTTTACGCAGAAAGTGTAGGCTCTGGTGTACCATGGGAATCACATTTATCTTCAGATTTGTTATCTAACTGGCTAACACTAGTCCCATCATAATTACGGTCATTATCCACATCCATTGAATCTTTATTATCTAATTTATTGTCCTAGTAACTAGACCTAATAAGTTCATCAGAATTTGAGGACCTTGGTCTATTTCCTCCCAAGTTTTCTCTCTTAAGCTCTGGAGTTAGTGATATTCTGCGTCCACCTATTTCAGCTGACTGGGGTATTGCTCGTTGCTTCTTCATTAGGGGCATATTATCACTTGAAATCTCACCTTCGTCAGTTGCCCATCGAGATGATGTTATAGTCGGCATGGGCACATATTCCTCATCTTTTACTTTGCTAGGTTCCTGATTGGGCAATTGCTCTTCATCACATATGTAAATTGGGGTTTCATATGCATCAATATGTGAAATAAGTTCTACATTTGGACTACTTGGGAAATTATTAGTGTTCAACAGAGAAACCTGCCTAACCCTTTCGGAAGGATGATTAGCTAGCTGGCCAGATGACTGTGGCAAGGGAAGCAGAAGAGGTAGGTCAACAGTTGCTGGTGAATTTCTACTCATTGACATTCTATTCACTTCCTTATCTTTCCATTTCTTGCTCTGTACAGGAGAGTGGTTCCCATTGTGGGCATTGTTGGTCTTCTGGTCCAAATTTGACTCAACAGCCCCATCAGACCCACTCTCACTAGACAATTCCCCAGGCTCCCGATCAACAGACCTCGCACTTCTCCTAGCTCCACCAGCATCACCATCACTATAACTTGAAGCACTCCTGCTTGACATGGACCTATAACTGTCATGTATTGTCACACCCCTTTTTTAACCAGAAAAAGAATCGATTTTAAGTTTGAAAGGGTTTTTATTATCAAAGTGACAAAAATGAAGATTTTATTTCGAAAAAGATTATTCACATTTAAACTCAGAGTCGCCACTTGGCATAATCCGGTGTGCCAAGTCACCATTGGAAATCCTTTTTCAAAAATAATTTTGACTCTTTTAAACTGATCCGCGAACATTGATTCTAGCTAAGGAATTCTGTTGACCAAGGGAAAGGTGTTAGGCACCCCTCGATCCCGTGGTTCGACCACGATCTCTTGGTAGAGCGTATCGGCTAATTTGACACTAAGAATGTATAAACCACACAAAACACATAAACAAGCATCCAAACACATGAAACAAAATAAATCCAAAGTATAGCATTCAGTCTAATTATACAGTCCAAAATAAATTAAAATGCGAGAATAAATCCTATCTAACCTACACTAATCCTAACTACGCTCCCATGCCCGATGCCTCGGGCCTTCATCACGAACATCCTTTGCATACATGATACATCGAGGCATTCCCTAGTGAATAAATACAATGTGTCTCGGGGCATTCCCTGGTTAAATGAATACATTTTGAATTAAATATGATAAAACTAGAAAGAAATATTCACATGCACATTCCAACATTTAACCAAAAAAAAACAAGTTCTAAAATTTCCCTACCCAAACCTATATTACCCTATTTATTTCAACATAGCATGATAATATCGCGTTTCATATCGACAGCAAATCAAAATTAAAATAAATCTATCCTTTTTATCAATCTTTCAATTCTCACCCCCCAAATCCTTTTTTTAATATAAAATTTGAACAATCAAAATCACGATTTCAACAATCCACAACTATTTCTTCAATGCAATGAAGTAGAACAAATCAATATCACTCAATGTTCAATCATGTCTCACACCAAATCAAACATATATGACAAGATGAAGAAGAGATAGAATTGGACCTTTTGATGACAAACTTTCATTGACCATAATATTTAAGAAAACCCAGTTGCAAAACCTCCGATAGAAACACCTCAGCAACAACGAACACCTACTCAGGACTGAGGAGTTTGAAAACTTGATATTCAAGTTTTGACAGAGATAAACCAGTTGGGATGAATAGAACCCAAAGCCCCAAATATTAATCACTAAGCCCCAAATATTAATCACTTAACCACGATAAGAAACAAAAGAACCCCCAACACCAAAATTTGTAAAACAAAAATGAATTCGAGAAAAACTATATGCTAGCGAACTCGGGTAGCAATGACAAACCAATCGGAGCCAAATAGATTCAAGTGAAATTCAATGTTTATAAATAGATTTAACTATGAACAATAGGAAAACTGAGAAAACTTTGGGATTTCAGGATCGATTTGGCCGAGATCGATAAATCAAAGTGGATTTCAATGACAAGTTTCGTCGAAAATCTTAGACAGATGGTCGGAAAAATCTTGAAAACTAAAGAATCTAAACTTCGATGAGCTAACAGTGACAAAATCAAGTAACAACAGTCAGACTCCGGCCATATCTACCTCAAACCCGCTACAATTGCTCCATTTTTTCTTTTTTTTGTTTTCCCCGCTTCCAGGTATATGTGTGTGATATTCGTGCGGGTGGGGGGATCTTACGGGAGTGATTGTTGTAGGTATGAATGATGAATATGGAGATTTTTTTTCTTTGAGCTCCTATGTACGGTCGAATTTTTTAGAAGAAGAAGATCCTCCCTGAATATTACTGTGCATATATATACTGATATCCTCTGTATTGTATGAATGGGGTCTTTCTTGGAAACTTCCTAGGAGTGTGCATTTTCTTTATGGCCAAGAAAAAGGGAGGGAGTCACGTGGGTGAGGATTAGGAGAAGGGTGATGTGTCTTATTTTAATTGAAAGGGTTGTTAGGATGTTAAAAAGAACAAAAGTTGGTTAGGGATTTTGTTGAGAGTTATTTTTTTATATTTTTGTGGGATGTAATTACATGGGTAGGATAAGGTAAAAATGGGTAAAATGATATTGGGGAGGGATGAAATTACGTGTCTACATCATGCCCCCTTTGAATGGAAACACACAGTGTTTTCAGACAAAGAAGTAAACAACGACACCGAATTTTATCTCGATAATTATTCAAAGAGAGGAGTAAAAGAAAGAAGGACAATCGAATCCTGTCGAACACCCTATCTACCAAAGTCATGAGGAAGTCACAATATCTCAAAGGGTTGGAAGAGAAGTGGACTATATTGAGTTGGAGAGTCGAGTGAGGTTCCATCAATGTTCCGATCCGCGGCTCTGTCATTACATCAAAAATGAAAATTACAAGTTAAAACATAAATGAAATTGCAAAATCCTATCTATACAGCTTTTGTTGGCTCTTGGCTCAACTTTTATCACCCTATTCTTCAGGCGGGCTCCTGACTTGCAATTTTTTTCAACTTGTTGCTTGGCTTTCAATTGCTTCGCTTTGTTGCTTGACTTTTTATTTCTTCATCCTGTTCTCCAGGCGAGCTCCTGACTTGCTATTTCATCACCCTGTTCTTCAGGCGGGCTCCTAAAACCCAAAATTAAAACTAGAACAAAAATTATCCCAAACAAAAATTATAGTAAAGTAGTATTTTAATTTTTGAAAGTGTTGTCCCATTTTACAGAAGGGTCCTGAACAGAAAGTAAAATTCTATTTTTAGGGAGGGTCCTGAACTGAAAATAAATTCCCATTCTTCAGGAGGGTCTTGAACAGAAAGTAAAATCCCACTTTTCAGGAGGGTCCTGAGCATAAAGTAGAATCCCAGTTTTCAGAAGGGGCCTAAACGTAAAGTAAAATCTCATTTTTCAGGAGGGTCCTAAATAGAAGGTAAAGTCACATTTTTCAGAAGGGTCCTGAACTGAAAGTAAATTCCCATTCTTCAGGAGGGTCCTGAACAAAAAGTAAAATCCTATTTTTCAGGAGGGCCCTAAACATAAAGTAAAGTCCCATTTTTCAGGAGGGTCCTGAGCATAAAATAAAATCTCAGTTTTCAGGAGGGTCCTGAACATAAAGTAAAATCCCATTTTTCAGGAGGGTCCTGAACAGAAGGTAAAGTCCCATTTTTCAGGAGGGTCCTGAGCATAAAGTAGAATCCCATTTTTCAGGAGGGTCCTGAACAGAAAGTAAAATCCCATTTTTCAGGAGGGTCCTGAACAGAAAGTAAAATCCCATTTTTCAGGATGGTCCTGAACAGAAGGTAAAGTCCCATTTTTCAGGAGGGTCCTGAGCATAAAGTAGAATCCTATTTTTCAGGAGGGTCCTGAATAGAAAGTAAAATTCCATTTTTCAGAAAGCTCCTGAACAGAAGGTAAAGTTCCATTTTCCAGGAGGGTCCTGAACATAAAGTAAAATCCCATTTTTCAGGAGGGTCCTGAACAGAAGGTAAAGTCCCATTTTTCAAGAGGGTCCTGAGCATAAAGTAGAATCCCATTTTTCAAAAGGGTCCTGAACAGAAAGTAAAATCCCATTTTTCAAGAGGGTCCTGAATAGAAAGTAAAATCCCATTTTTTAGGAGGGTCCTAAACCGAAGGTAAAGTCCCATTTTTTAGAAGGGTCCTGAGCAAAAAGTAGAATCCCATTTTTCAGGAGGGTCCTGAACAGAAAGTAAAATTTCATTTTTTAGTAGGGTCCTGAACAGAAGGTAAAGTCCCACGGATGTGCATTTCCAATGGTATCTGAATTAAGTGAAGTGAATTTTCCCCTATTGATGATAGGCGATATTACGCGCCTATATCAATATATTTTGCCCATATTTATGCCATGTTTTGAGAACAAATTATATATTTCATGCACTTTTAGTCCTTTTTCCTATAAGTGAGATAACGAACATGATTAGCAAAGTTTCGGGTATAAATGATGCCGAATTCAGCATTTTATGGCTTACTTGACACCAAAGAAAGCTCACGAAGGAAGGAAAGGGAGCTTGAACGCCTAAAGGACCAAAATTGATACATGGAAAACTGTCCCGGGCTAAAACAACATTTCTGAAGACTTTGGGGACTTGCAGTAACTTATGTGGATTAGGATAATAATACATTAACCTAGTACAATTGGGTTAAGTATTTCATTAGTTTATTTGGATTTGGATAATGTTACATTAACCTAGTACAATTGGGTTAAGTATTTCATTAGTTTAGTAGGATTTGGTTAAGTATTTCATTAGCGTAGTAGGAATAGGATATGGGTATTATAAATACCCTATCTTGCTAGAGATTTTTATTCATTCCTCCCTTAGTGGAGAGATTCATTCAGATTCTTACATTCATCATTCATTCCTCCCTTAGTGGAGAGATACATTCTACTTCTCAATTCTGAATTCTTCCATTAATTCTATTTTTCTTCTTCTATTCATTTATTCTTAATTTCCGCAACAAGAGAATCATTACTTTGCCTAGGAATTCACGCCCAAACGCCTAACATTTGTGCTACACAAAATTAATCAATCTTATGGTATAACAACAATGTCAATCGTGATCTCCTTCGCATTCATGGGTAACTAAACTTCTCTGTTGGGGTTATGGAAGCCGAATGAGGTACTATCTATTGTTGTGAGTTCGTGACACGTATGATGCTTATATCATTATTCTCTTCATCTTAATCTACATTCTTTGTGGTTGCAAACGCAAGAATACGCCAGTATAACATTTAACTTGTTCAAAAGAAAGGTTATTTGTCTGGAAAAGAGATAGTGTCAAGGTAGTAGGGTCACATCCTAAATTCCCTATTAAACAGTTAGTGCCGTAACTGGATTAACCTCTTGGAGAATTCGTACCGTTAGACACGCTTTAAACTCGAAAGATTTAAAGTGAAATAATCCTCGAATAGGTCAAAAGACGCCTGGATTTACCATCGAATACAATTCTCTATAAGCACATGCATGTCGAAATTCTACAAACTCATAGTCAATAGAGACGTATAACTCAGGAGGTGGACATAACCCCAACGCTTCAATTCTCATTATTTTACAACATACTAAACATTCTTTCTGTTTACTTTGCTATTTTCAGCTTTTACTTTATTGTTTTGGTTACACATTACAATCCCCCCTTCTTACGAGACTTGCACTAAAAGTTTAGTAATTTTGCTTACTTGTTGGCCAAGCTATTCCCTGTGGGATCGACCCAACCCAGGTTGGGTTCTATATTTGCTAACGACCGCTTTACACTCCTACGAGAGCTGTAGATTGAGCGTTATCAAAAATTGGCGTCGTTGCCGGGGAATACGAGTGTCAATCAAGTTTGTGATAATTACTAGACCCTTTGGTCAAAGATTCTTGTACTTTTACTTTTAGTTGTTGTTTTTGTTTACTGCAGGTTTTTATTTAGTACATGCCCTATACTCGAAGTTCTGGTCAACCATTATTACCTATCAATCCTGAACCACAACGTATTGGCAGAATGGAAGCACAAGCAGAAATTGAAAGGATGGCTGCTCAATAGGAGCAAGCGAGATTAGCTGCTCTTGCCGCCGCCCAAGTACACCAACAAAAAATTGATAACCCTGGGCAAGCAACAAATCCTGACGATGAGGATTTAGGTGATGACGAGTTACTAAACCCAAGGCGTGATGCTAAAATCATAACACCTGCCAACAGAAGAGGTCGTCAAGCTCGGTTTAGGTATGATCGCCAACCCATGCAACCAGCTTTTGACGACGATGATGATGATCTTGATGGAGCCGGAGCTACAGGAGCCATTATTCCTCTACCATTAGCGCTCAGAGCCAAGTTCAACATCACAAGCACCATGATTCAGTTATTGCAACTCAAGAGATTATTTGGTGGACTAGCAGGCGATGATCCAAATATGTATCTCATCAACTTTATTTCTACATGCAAGTCGTTTGACAATCCTGGTGTTGGTCAGAATGCAATTTGATTACGCTTATTTCCATTGTCTCTGTCTGGGGAGGCAACACTATGGTTGAATGGGCTGACTCCTGATTCAATTACAAATTGGAGGCAATTGAGAGACGCTTTCCTAGAAAGATTCTTTCCGCCATCCAAGAGGGCACAATTGAGAGATGAAATCAGCAACTTTCGTCAGCTTCCCACTGAAGCTCTTCATGAAACATGGGAGAGGTTCAAGACAAAGCTAGCGATATGCCCAAACCATCACATGACTAATGTCCACCTAATGGAGATCTTGTATAGAGCCTTGAATTCAATAACTAAACCAGTGGTGGATAACGCAGCTGGAGGATCTTTTATGGACCTCACCTTTGGTCAAGCAAACAACATGCTGGATCGTATGACGAAACAAAGTAGAGCTTGGCATACCAGGGATTCTGAGGTAGCAAGCCCCACTTTGTCTATTGGCATGACTGCAGACCAAAGAAGAAGAGAAGAAGAACGTGATCAGGATATGGCGCACATGAAAACTCAAATGGATCTTCTTACAAAGCATCTATTATCAGGGAAGACCGAAAAAGTGAAAGTTATTGCATCAAAAGAAAGAGACGAATCTGATTCGGAAGAGGAGGCCAACTACTTGAACAATCAGGGGGGTTTCCGCGAGAATGCCCAAGGAAACCAAGGTCGAACCTATTATGATAAATCCAAGGACCAAGGTAGTTGGAAGAACAAGAATGAAAAGAGTGGTTTGTACGTTCCCCCTGGTAGACGTGACACCACCACATCTAATTCTGAAAGTATGAAAGACATGATGGCTAAATTATTGAAAGGAGTGGAAGCAACGAGCGCGGGAGTTACGGAGGTAATTAATGATTTGTCCTCCATGAAACAATTAGTTGATTCTCATTCCACTTCAATCAAGCAAATAGAGCAGCAATTGAGCTAACTTTCAGCAGCACTCAGTCAAAGAAAGGTTGGCACCTTACCTAGCGATACTGTGCAAAACCCAAGGAATGATGGGTCATGCATGGCCATCACTACCAGAAGTGGTAAGGTGCTGGAAACTTCAACAAAAGGCAAGCAAGTGGCAGACGAAGTTGCGGGCATGGATGACAATGTAAAAGGAGAAGATGTCGCAGCACCTACTCCTGATGACAAGGACGCCTCACCCAGTGCTGTGCAACCTGAAAAATCTGAAAAACGGAAGAAAGAGGAGAAGAAAACCGTGGAGAGAACACTTCCATACCCACCACCACCTTTTCCCCAAAGATTGAAGAAGGTGGCGGATGACACAAAGTTCAGCAAATTCATGACTATGTTAAAGCAGCTGACCATTAATGTTCCATTAGTGGAGGCACTTGAACAAATTCCTGGGTATGCGAAATTTATGAAGGATCTTTTGACTAAGAAGCAGGCAGCAAGTTATGAGTTGAAAGAAGATGTGCATCATTGTAGTGTAATTGCTACCCGATCGATAGTTCAGAAGAAGGCCGACCCCGGAGCTTTCACTATTCCTTGCACCGTTGGATCTTTGAATTTTGCCAAAGTATTATGTGACTTAGGAGCTAGCATCAATTTGATGCCATTATCGATCTACAAGAAGTTGGGGTTGGGTGATCCTACTCCAACCAATATGAGGCTCATCATGGCGGATAGGTCGGTAAAACGACCTGTTGGTATTCTATGTGATGTATTGGTAAAGGTTTCTTCATTCATCTTTCCGGCAGACTTTGTTATTTTGGATTGTGAGGCAGACTCAGAAGTTCCCATAATCTTGGGGCGCCCTTTCCTTGCTACAGGAAGTGTGCTTATTGATTTGAGAGCTAATGAGCTTTCATTTCGAATAAATGACGAAGTGGTTCGCTTTGATGTGTGCAAATCAATGAAGCAACCCAAAGATCTAAGTGTATTTTCGGTGGCTGATGTTTTCTTTGATGATAAGAAAGAATTACTTGAAGAAGAGCAAATCATTGATGACCCTTTGGAGGTTGTGCTTATGAATGGAGAGAATGAGAATGCTGAAAATTGTGAAGAAGCTATTTGTGCTCTATCGGGATTAGGGACATATCGCTATGCTCCCAAGAAGCTGGACCTTGATCTCAAGAATCGACCCACACCACCAGCTAAGCCATCTATCGAAGAGTCACCCACGTTAGAATTGAAGGAGCTGCCAAGTCATTTAAAGTACGCATTCTTAGGAAGCGGAAACACACTTCCAGTTATTGTGGCAGCCAATTTGGGTGAGCAACAAGTTGCAGCTCTTATTGCTATTCTACGCAAGTATATACGAGCCATTGGATGGACCATTGCGGATATTATTGGTATTCCACCAGGGATTTGTACACATAAAATTCAGCTTCAAGAAAATTGCACACCCACCATTGAGCATCAAAGACGTCTACACCCACCTATGCAAGAAGTGTTGAAGAAAGAAATTATCAAGTGGTTAGACGCAGGAGTTGTATATCCAATCTCTGATAGTACCTGGGTAAGCCCGGTACAATGTGTTCCCAAGAAAGGAGGCATGACGGTGGTCGCAAATGTGAAGAATGAGCTTATTCCACTCAGACCCGTCACTGGATGGAGAATATGCATGGACTACTGAAAGCTGAATTCTTGGACACTCAAAGAACACTTCCCAATGTCATTCATGGACCAAATGCTAGATCGATTAGCGGGGAAAGGATGGTTTTATTTCTTGGACGGTTATTCAGGCTATAATCAGATTTGTATTGCCCCCGAAGACCAAGAGAAGACAACGTTTACATGCCCATATGGCACGTTTGCCTTCAAACATATGTCATTCGGGTTATGTAATGCACCAGCCACCTTTCAACGTTGTATGATGTCTATTTTTTCTGAGATGGTTGAAGATACTTTGGAGGTATTCATGGACAATTTTTCAGTTGTTGGTGAGTCTTTTGAGGCGTGCTTGGCAAACCTAAGCATGGCTTTGCAAAGATGTGTAGAATTCAACCTTGTGCTAAATTGGGAGAAGTGCCACTTCATGGTAAAAGAAGGAATCGTTCTTGGGCACAAAATCTCCGAAAGAGAAATAGAGGTTGATCAAGCAAAAATAGAGGTTATTGAGAAGCTACCGCCTCCAATTTCGGTGAAAGGAGTTTGTAGTTTTCTCGGCCATGCAGGTTTCTATCGTCGGTTCATTAAAGACTTCTCCAAAATTGCTAGTCCATTGTGCAAACTATTGGAGAAAGATGTGAAGTTTGACTTTAATGAAGATTTCTTAAAGGCATTTGAATGCCTCAAAGCAAAACTCATTGAAGCCCCTATCATGGTAGCACCAGATTGGTCTCTCCCGTTCGAAGTCATGTGTGATGCTAGTGGTATAGCCGTTGGTGCTGTTCTTGGTCAGAGAAAGGAGAAATTATGTCATCCTATCTACTATGCAAGTAAGGTCCTAAATGAAGCCCAAAGGAACTACACTGTGACAGAACAAAAGCTCCTAGCGGTTGTGTATGCGTTTGAGAAGTTTCGTGCCTATCTATTGGGAACTAAGGTTATCATTTATACAGACCATGCAGCTCTTAGGTATCTAGTGACAAAGAAGGATGCAAAACCAAGGTTGATTCGATGGGTATTGCTACTACAAGAGTTTGATTTCGAAGTCAAAGATAGAAGAGGTTTCGAGAACCAAGTGGCTGATCACCTATTTAGACTCGAGAATAAGCATGTGGCGCAACCTGAAATTCAGATTGATGATGCATTCCCTGACGAGGAGATATTAGCGACGACAATGGAAAAATTACCATGGTATGCCGACTTTGCAAATTTCATGGTGAGTAATGTGATACATGCCAATTTATCTTACCACCAAAGGAGGAAGTTTATGCATGACGTACAACACTACTATTGGGATGAGCCATATTTGTTTTGACAATGCGCGGATGGTATTATTCAGCGATGTATATCCCATGTAGAGGTGCCTAATATTTTGGAAGCATGCCACACTTCCCAAGTTGGAGGACATCATGCAGGTAATCGTACAGTAAGAAAGGTGTTGCAAAGTGGTTATTATTGGCCTTCGATATTTAGAGATGCCTACGACTATGTTAGAAGGTGCGACCAATGCCAGCGCCAAGGTGCTATATCGAAACACCATGAGATGCCCATGTCCAAAATTCTTGAGGTAGAACTTTTTGATGTGTGGGGTATTGATTTCATGGGTCCATTCGTGAATTCGTTTGGAATGAAGTACATCTTGGTTGCTGTAGATTATGTTTCAAAATGGGTGGAAGCTGTAGCGTTGGCCGACAATGAAGGGAAGCGTATTGTATCGTTCTTAAAGAAAAATATCTTCTCTCGCTTTGGAGTACCTCGTACTATCATAAGTGATGGAGGATCTCACTTTTGCAACAAGCTATTCAAATCAGTTTTGGCCAAGTATGGTGTCAAGCAACATAAGGTAGCTACGCCTTATCATCCCCAAACTAGTGGACAAGTAGAAGTTTCCAATCGCGAGATCAAGCAAATTCTTGTGAAGACGGTTAATGCGAATAGGAAGGATTGGTCTAGGAAGCTTGATGATGCACTATGGGCGTACAGGACTGCATTCAAAACACCCATTGGCATGTCTCCTTATCAACTAGTTTATGGGAAGGCTTGTCACTTACCCATCGAGCTCGAACATAAGGCATTGTGGGCATTGAATCAATTGAACTTGAATTGGGATGATGCTAAGAATCTGATGTTGGAGCAGCTGAACGAATTAGATGAGTTCCGTCTCCATGCATATGAAAGATCAGACCTATACAAGGAGCGGATGAAAAAGTATCATGATCAGCGGATTGTTCGACGAAACTTCCAAAGGGGTGATATGGTACTTATCTTCAACTCCAGATTGAAGCTCTTCCCAGGTAAGTTAAAGTCTAAGTGGTCTGGTCCATACAAAGTTATCCAAGTCTACTCGTCTGGAGTAGTCGAATTGGAAGACAATAATGGTGTTGTCTTCAAAGTGAATGGCCAACGTGTTAAACCTTATATCGGTCCTCTTGACTCAATGAATTATATGGCCATCACTTACCTTGATGAAGTCTAAGTACTCGAGGAAACTATGTCGAGCCACGACAATAAATAAGGCGCTTGGTGGGAGGCAACCCATCGTTGTATTGTTTTATCGTTTATCGTTTATCGTTTTGTCTTTCTTTTGTTCTATTATTTCTTTTGCTTTTGATAAGAGAAAATCCAAAAATAAGTGTCGTGCCACGACCAAAACCAAGGCGCTTGGTGGGAGGCAACCCATCGTACTAATCGTTTTCATTGGTTTTGAGCAAATATAGGTGCGAGAAGTATTCAACGAGGAGATTGGTTTCAAATGACGATTTGGACGTATTGTATGGTAAAGGTGGTAAGTTAGGAATAAGGATGCATAAGGCTATGGATTGAGCATTGCTCATGCCAAAATAGGCATCGAGGAAGGCTAGGCCTAGGTAAAACTAGGCCACGAACAATGCAAAACCTATACTATAGCCTAAGGTCTCGGAATCTAGTGTGCAAAGACATAGGCGCCGCCCATGCTTAAGTGTGCTATACACTATGCGCCGCCTATGATATAGCATTAGGTCTCAGTTTCTCAAATGCCATACACTATGCGGCGCATATGTCCCTAAATGCTATACACTATGCGCCACATATGTCCCTAAATGCACTACACTATGCACCACCTATACTATGATTATGCAAAGCACTATGCGCCGCATAGAGGTCATTTTTGTCTCCAAAACCGTTTGTAAATGGGTCAAAACCCGACCCATTCTTTTCCTATATAAAGGGGACTTGGTCTTGAAACATAACCACATTGAAACCTGACCTAAAGGCGCCGCACATCCACCCAAATCATCTCAAAATTTTTCTTTTTTGCTCTTCCAATTCACAAGACCATCTCCAAAGGCTTCAATCACGAACAATGGCACCTAAAGCGTGACAAGATAAGGCTACCACTTCCCAAAACGGCAAGAAGAGAGGTCGCAAGGACCAAGGAGAATCATCCTCCATGCAACTACCCCGCCGAATGTTTGGAATAAAATGGTTTCTTGAGGAGGAAGCCAAAGAATGGTACAAGAACAACAAGGAAAGAAAATATGTTCACGTCGACTTGATCAATAAGGACACCCTAGCGAAGAAGGAGCCATGTATGTTGGCAAAAATAATGGCGTTGAATCTGTATTTCATCTTCCGCGACATGGGAGAATGTAATCTTGATTTGACAAGGGAATTCTATACCAACTGGTCGCCGAAAACCACAGGCAACGAAGTCAAGATTCGGGGCCAAGTTTTACAGCTTAACGCGGATTTGATCAACTCCTTTCTTGGCTTACCTTCGGTCGACCCAACACCATTCAAAGAGCTGTACAGTAGGCTTCCTTATAGAGCAATACGACACACACTTTGTGGAAGTAGATCCATGGCAAGGTGGGGAAGACACCGAGACACCGGACGACACAACACCTTCCCCTATGCTCCATGGAATAGGGAAGCAAGAATCTGGTTGCGTATTGTCAACTCATGCCTTATTCCTGGGACTCAATACACCAAAATATCAAGAGATAGAGTGTGTTTGGTCTATGTTTTGATGACGAATGTCCCTATCAACTTTGGGGCAATCATTCGCTCTATAATGCGGAAGGCCAGACTCCACAAAAGGTCCCACTTCACTTTTGGTATTCTGTTGACATCAATCTTGCGGAAGGAGGCTATCGAAGAGGAACCAGCTGATCACAAACTCCCACATAACCCGAAGAAGGTTGACCTCACAAAGGTCAAAGATGCTGAAACAACTCATGGTGTCAACCTTACTACTGCGGAGAGACATGCTCGTGATGAGAGTTTCTTCCGTCATCTTTATGGCATGACACGATTTACTATGATGAGTGGTGGACGTGTTCCAACTGCTGCAGAGCTCCAACAGCTGGACCACGACTATCCAATGAACATGCATGCACGGGAGATGTGTGGAGTGGGCATATACTTTGAGGAACCTCTAGACGATGATGTGCCGACCGATGACGATCGACGCTTGCCAGACTCCGACGAGGAGGAGAACTCTGACGAAGACTCTTATGATGATTCCGACGAAGGGGGTATGACCCCCGACATTGAGGAAGAGTTCGACTGACCAGGTTCTTCGTATTTATTTTCCACTGAGGGCAGTGTCCCATTTAAGTGTGGGGTGGCGGTATCGCATGCTATACTTCTCTATCGCATCTATGTTTGTTTACTCTGTTTACTTTGTTTTATTTTTGTGTCATTCTTTAGGAATAATTTTTTTAGCTTCGCATGAAAGAATTCCAATAGGCAACATGAGATTATAACAAGAGTATGTGCTACAATTATGACTATTGAGACGTTTAGGCTCTAATTGTGACTCATTATGTGATATTGTGTGGTTCAATTCCTTCACTTGTTGGGTCAAGAGTCTATATTACTTCCAATAAAGTCAACCATGTGCCTTGTGTGTGTGAGATTAATAGTATATTCTATGTTTGTGGCTGATGCTAGAACTTGCCTGGTATGTATGCAAAGCGAAAATAAGGAGTGTAAGTTTAGGAGATGATTTAGGCATTTCTTTGGCAACCTACATATGTTTACCTTCGTTTTACCTACCCTTGGACATCATCCTAGTTAAACCCTTTTGAGCCTTTAGCCTATTTCCTTGACAACCTTGTATATAAGCCTAATCCATTTTTTTCAAGACTGTGATTTGATCCAAATTCCTAAAGTGCTTTAAAGTATAAAGTCATGTGACAATATAAGAGGAATTGGGTAAGTATGATGCTTTAAATTGTAATGGTGCTTGAATGTGTTATGAAAAAAAAAGTGCTATCATAAGAGGTATGTTGTGAAAAGAAGAAGGAAAAAGAAAGCTGAAAAGTGAGTTATGTTTAAAATTGAAAAGCAAAAGAGGAGAACAAGGGTGGTAGAAAAAAAAAGAAAGGATGAAAGAAAAAGGTGTCAATGATCCAATGTGATGTATTAAAGTGCTTAGGAACTTAATCACTATTTCTGGCCAAAATAGCTGATCCTACCCGTCCCTTAGCCTACATTACAACCATCAAAAGACCTACTTGATCCTAATCTTAACATTCTAACATTTAGTGGAGTATTACACTAAGGGCAAGCCTATGGTCATCAGTTGCTACATATGAATTCTTTGTGAGAGTGAGAGCAAGGATATTTTGATACCCATGTGTGAAAAATATGCTATACTTGTGAGTTATTATGGGTACTATATTGTGAGACACACATGGTTGATGAGTTTGGGTAGTTGTATATGATTCAGTGTACCTTAACTTTTGCATGCGAGTTGACCACCATCACGAGTCTATGCTAGAGGCTAAACTGTTTCTACTAATAATTAGAAAGCTACTCTTTGTTAGTAATTGTTGTGCTTGCCTTGAAGAATGTTTTGTGTTGTTACTGTGAAACCCTAAGTTGATGTTTAGACGGACATGATATTTTGTTCGAGGACGAACAAAGCTTCAAGTGTGGGGTGTTGATGATAGGCGATATTACGCGCCTATATCAATATATTTTGCCCATATTTATGCCATGTTTTGAGAACAAATTATATATTTCATGCACTTTTAGTCCTTTTTCCCATAAGTGAGCTAACGAACATGATTAGCAAAGTTTCAGGTATAAATGATGCAGAATTCAGCATTTTATGGCTTACTTGACACCAAAGAAAGCTCACGAAGAAAGGAAAGGGAGCTTGAACTCCTAAAGGACCAAAATTGATACATGGAAAAACTGTCCCGGGCTAAAACAACATTTCTGAAGACTTTGGGGACTTGCAGTAACTTATGTGGATTAGGATAATAATACATTAACCTAGTACAATTGGGTTAAGTATTTCATTAGTTTATTTGGATTTGGATAATGTTACATTAACCTAGTACAATTGGGTTAAGTATTTCATTAGTTTAGTAGGATTTGGTTAAGTATTTCATTAGCTTAGTAGGAATAGGATATGGGTATTATAAATACCCTATCTTGCTAGAGATTTTTATTCATTCCTCCCTTAGTGGAGAGATTCATTCAGATTCTTACATTCATCATTCATTCCTCCCTTAGTGGAGAGATACATTCTACTTCTCAATTCCGAATTCTTCCATTAATTCTATTTTTCTTCTTCTATTCATTTATTCTTAATTTCCGCAACAAGAGAATCGTTACTTTGCCTAGGAATTCACGCCTAAACGCCTACCATTTGTGCTACACGAAATTAATCAATTTTGTGGTATAACAACAATGTCAATCGTGATCTCCTTCGCATTCATGGGCAACTAAACTTCTCTGTTGGGGTTATGGAAGCCGAATGAGGTACTATCTATTGTTGTGAGTTCGTGACACGTATGATGCTTATATCATTATTCTCTTCATCTTAATCTACATTCTTTGTGGTTGCAAACGCAAGAATACGCCAGTGTAACATTTAACTGATTCAAAAGAAAGGTTATTTGTCTGGAAAAGAGATAGTGTCAAGGTAGTAGGGTCACATCCTAAATTCCCTATTAAACAGTTAGTGCCGTAACTGGATTAACCTCTTGGAGAATTCGTACCGTTAGACACGCTTTAAGCTCGAAAGAGTTAAAGTGAAATAATCCTCGAATAGGTCGAAAGACGCCTGGATGTACCATCGAATACAATTCTCTATAAGCACATGCATGTCGGAATTCTACACACTCATAGTCAATATAGACGTATAACTCAGGAGGTGGACATAACCCCAACGCTTCAATTCTCATTGTTTTAAAACATACTAAACATTCTTTCTGTTTACTTTGCTATTTTCAGCTTTTACTTTATTGTTTTGGTTACACATTACAATCCCCCCTTCTTACGAGACTTGCACTAAAAGTTTAGTAATTTTGCTTACTTGTTGGCCAAGCTATTCCCTGTGGGATCGATACCCAACCCAGGTTGGGTTCTATATTTGCTAACGACCGCTTTACACTCCTACGAGAGCTGTAGATTGAGCGTTATCACCTATTTCAATGAAGAAAATTTGTCAGTTAAAAACTTAGTGGTGGCTTACAGGTCTTGGCTTCTCTGGTATCTGCCCCGGCACTCGTTCCTTTCATCTTTATTCAAAATCTCTAACACTTGCCCTATCTTGACGCATCATTAACCCGGATGCAGATTGAGGGAAATGAGTTCTAACTCAAACAATAGGTTTCCATTTTACCATGCCTTTGAGGTGCACCCTTTTCCCAAATCTGAATGCTTCCACGAATCCAACGGTCTGTCGGTTGATAGACTTCCTTTGCTTTGTGTTGAATTACGATCATATTTATTTCATGTGCTGGTCCTTGGCTTTTCCTCATATAATTAGAAATACTAGTAGTAAATTTTAAAATCCTTTCTCGCTTGTTTTAACACAGACTTGACTTAAAATGTAAAGAAATTATGGTGACTTTTATTTTGATAAATAACATAAAAAGACAAAAAGCATGAATATGTAAATGAAAGAAAAGGGGAATGTCCCATATTCAAAAAGTAAACTTATCTGAATAGGGCAACCAACTCCAATGAGTATGACATGCATTTTGGATTAAGCTGTCTGATCTTCCTATCCAAACTCCCCATTTGTTGTTGAGTTTGTGCCTTTGCCGCTAAGCCGCTTCTTTAAATCCATTGGACTCATACACCATATTTAATTGATGACATCTTAAAAGACTTTCACCAACAAATCTCTTTCTTTTCACTTTTTACTTTTCTCTTGAACTCGCCATCGCCTTACGGTGCCCGTGAGTGTTTTCACCAATAAGACTCTCTCATTTTTATTTCTCTCCTCTCACCATCTCCTTATGGTGCCTGCAAGGGTTTTCACCAATAAGACTCTCTCATTTTTATTTCTCTCAACTCACCATCGCCTTATGATGCCTGTGGGGGTTTTCACCAATAAGACTCTCTCATTTTGTATTTCTTTCCTGATTTCTTATGCTGAGGGAGACAAGTGGTACCTCACAATGTATCATCATATCCATTGCATGCTTAGCCTTAACATTATCAAAAATCAATCTGAAGGACTTTCTTTGGTTGTAACTTGGCTTTCGGATAAGGTTAGAAAAAGATGGCAAGAGGTTCAAACGAAACTTCAAGTGGGGTGGGACTTACAACTTTTGGAATCGACTCAAACAACACATTAACTCATGCCCCAGTTTATGTTGACTGGGTGACTCTAAAATCTTTATTTGGTTGGACCGAGCCCAAAATAGGGCAGCCTACGTATCTCACTCCCGAGAGAGGAGAATCAGGTCGTACGTAGTTCTATAAGCTTATTCTTTGTTTTGATTTAATTTGATTGATTTTTTTTATTTATTTATTTATTGAACTCTTTCTTTTATACTTATTTTCTTGACGTTTATCTTTGACTCTATTTTGATTCCAAAAGAGGGATATGAAAGAAAAAATAAAATGAAGCTCAGATGGGTAAACAAAGGATGACACAATGTTTGGATAGAAGAATAAAATGTCTTCATTATATCAATCTTAAAAATATGCAAGTACTAAACATGCAATAAAATCAACAAAGGATAAAATATCATACATAATATCTTTTGACCGCATCAGCATTGATAGCCATTTCTACCATTTTTCCTTCAATATCTATCAAATATAAGGCATCATTGGGCAATACTTTCTTCACAACGAAGGGACCTTGCCAGTTAGGGGAGAACTTGCCTTTCGCTTCAACTTGGTGAGGAAGGATATGTTTCAATACCAACTGACCAACTTCAAAATTCCTGGGATGGACCTTTTTGTTATACGCTCGAGCCATCTTCCTCTGATACAACTAGCCATGACACACAGACGTTAGCTTTTTTTTCCTCAATCAAACTCAAATGTTCCAGATGGGTTTTGATCCATTTGTCATCATCAATCTCTGCTTCTACAATGACTCTAACAAAGGGAATTTCAACTTCTACGGGGATAACTGCTTCTATCCCATACACCAATAAATATAGAGTTGCCCCTGTTGAAGTATAAGCAGTGGTGCAATAACCTAGCAATGCAAGCGGCAACTTTTTATGCCACTGTCTAGACCCTTGTACCATTTTTTGCAGTATCTTTTCTATATTCTTATTGGCGGCTTCTACAGCACCATTGGCCTTTGAGCGATATGAAGTAGAATTTCCATGTGCGATCTTAAATTGTTGACACACTTCTTGCATCAAATGACTATTGAGATTGGCAGCATTGTCTGTAATGATCATCTTAGGAATTCCAAACCTACAAATGATGTTGGCATGAACAAAATCTACCACAGCCTTCTTTGTCACTGACTTGAAAGTTACTGCTTCTACCCACTTTGTGAAGTAATCAATGGCTACCAAAATAAATCTATGTCCATTTGATGCCTTCGGCTCACTCGGTCCAATCACATCCATTCCCCAAGCCACAAACAGCCATGGAGCGGCCATTGCATTCAACTCAGCTGGAGAAGAATGTATCAGATCACCGTGTACCTGATATTGATGACACTTTCGAACAGATCGAATAGAATACCTCTCCATCGTAAGCCAGTAATAACCTGCTCGAAGAATCTTCTTTGATAAGACATGACCGTTCATATGCAACCCGCATACTCCAGAGTATATTTCAACCATGATTGTTGAGGCTTCTCTTGCATCTACACACCTCAAAATTCCTAAATCTGGGGTTCTCTTATATAAGATCCCCCCACTTAAGAAAAATCCACTAGCCAAACGCCTAATAGTCCTCTTTTCATCATTGGTGGCATATGTTGGGTATTCTCCTGACTGAATGTATCGCTTGATATCCAAGAACCAGGGTTCTCCATCGAGCTCTTCTTCAACCGCATTACAGTAAGCATGCTAATCATGACTCTGTATATAAACTGGATCGATGTAGGCTTTATCAGGATGTTGCAGCATTGAAGATAGAGTGGCTAAAGCATCAACAATTTCATCATGAATCCTTAGAATATGCCTAAATTTTACTAACATAAACCGTTGACATAGCTCCTGTAAGCATTGTTGATACAGGATGAGCTTTAAATCTCGCATCTCCCAATCGCCTTAAATTTGATGGACGAGCAAATTCGAATCCCCCAACACCAATAATTCCTGGACTCCCATATCAACAGCTAACCTCAAACCAAAAATGCAAGCTTCATACTCTGTCATGTTGTCAGTAAAGTAAAATCGAAGTTGTGCTGTTACCGAGAAATGTTGTCCCAATTCAGAGATAAGAACCACACCTATTTCGACTCTTTTCATATAGAAAGATCCATCGAAGAACAACTTCCAACCTGGATCAGCATCTATAATGACTTCATCGACACACGACACTTCTTCGTCAGGAAAATATGTCTTTAATGGCTCATACTCTTCATCAATGGGATTCTCAGCAAGATAATCTGCCAGGCTTTGGGTTTCATGGTAGTTCTAGTCATATATACAATGTCGAACTCGGTAAGCAATATTTTCCACTTTGCCAATCGACCTGTCGGCATAGGCTTCTGAAAAATATACTTTAAAGGATCCATGTGGGAGATGAGATAAGTAGTATAGGATGAGAGATAATGCTTCAAATTTTGTGCTACCCAAGTTAGGGCACAACACATCCTTTCAAGAAGAGTATACCTCGGCTCATATGCGGTGAACTTCTTGCTAAGATAATAAATAGCCTGCTCTTTTTTTCCTGTGACATCATGTTGACCCGGGACACAACCGAAAGAATTGTCCATGACTGATAAATATAAGATTAAATGCCTACCAGGCTTCGGTGGTACCAGCACAGGCAGTTTTGACAAATATCTTTTGATTTTGTCGAATGCTTCCTGACATTCTTCAGTCCATTCTACCACAGCACTCTTTTTCAGCAACTTGAATATGGGCTCACAAGTGGTTGTGAGTTGAGCAATAAACCTACTAATGTAGTTTAGTCTACCAAGCAAACTTATCACTTCCATCCTATTCTTGGGCGAGGGCAAATCCTGAATGGCTTTGATTTTCGAGGGATCCAATTCAATCCCCCGACGGCTGACCACAAAACCCAACAGCTTTCCAGACGAAACTCCAAATACATATTTTGCCAAGTTGACTTTAAGATTATACCTGCGAAGCCTTTCAAAGAACTTTCTTAAATCTTTAACATGGTCGGCCCAACTTTTTGACTTAATAATCACATCATCCATGTAGACCTCAATCTCTTTATGCATCATATCATGAAATATAGTGGTCATGGCTCTCATGTATGTTGCTCCAGCATTCTTTAAACCGAACGGCATCACTCGATAACAATAGGTCCCCCATGGTATGATAAAACACGTCTTCTCCACGTCTTCATCTTCCATAATGATCTGGTGATATCCGGCATAGCAATCCATAAAAGAGGCAACCTAGCATTTAGCACAGTTATCTAGCAAAATATGGATGTTGGGTAGTGGAAAATCATCTTTCGGACTTACTCTGTTCAAATCACGGTAATCAACACACACTCGAATTTTGCCATCTTTCTTTGGTACTGGAACAACATTGGATAACCACATGGGATAACGAGCCACTCGAATTACTTTGGCTTCAAGTTGTTTCATGATTTCGTCTTTGATTTTAATACTTACACCTGTTTTAAACTTTCTCAACTTCTGTTTTATAGGAGGGAATGCGGGATCAGTTGGCAATTTATGAGCCACTAATTCAGTGTTTAAACCAGGCATATCATTATAAGACCATGCAAAAACATCCTTATAATCAATTAAAACTTGAATCATTCCATCTTTTAGCTGTGGCAAAGCATGTACACCAATTTTAGTTTCCCTAACATCTCCTTGATTCCCTAGATTTATTGTCTCAGTCTCATTCAAATTAGGAGTCGGTTTGTCTTCAAACTGTTCCAACTCTTTTCTTATTTCTTCCAGTGCTTCTTCTTTATAATATTCCTCATTCTGCTTCATTACATCTTGATTAGTTTGGATTTTAAGATCAGGCTAAAAATTCCGCATGCATGTCATGTCATTAGAATCAGCATAAAGAGAACTGTATAAAAAAAAGAAAAACAAAATATATTAGACACGAAATAAAAGGGACATTGCATTTCATTAAATAAAAAGATAGAAGGGTTTAAACATAGATGCCAACATAACATAAACAAACTAAAATCCGAATTACAACCCTGAAATAACTCAGATAAATAGAAAGAAAAACAAAATAAACTACCAAAACTCCCTCCTGACGGGGAGAGGAGTGACTTCCCAATTATTAAACCGGACAGCTGGACCTATGAATTGCACGTCTGCCATACTGGTACCTTTTCCTACTTCGACCATATCAACTTTAATAAAAAGGTTCTGGCAGTCATCAACCAATTCAACTTTAAATTCCATATGCTTTGTGACACCGCTCTTAACAAATGATTCTCTGAGTAGTGGAATTGGGAAAGGGAGTGACCATGTTTCCTTTTTCCTTCCCTTGGCTTTCTTCAAATCTTCAGCCGTGGGCTTAAAACCTACACCAAATGTGCCCACGTTCTCACTTGAACATATGGGACGAACTATACCATGCAGAGATGCTCCCAAACCCTTTCCTGGATCAAATCCGTATTTCCAATGTTCACTCACCATCATGATAGAAGTGGAAGACAATTGAGGTCCTGGTATAACCTTCCATTCAAGGATACAATTTACTGGCACTGTATCAAAAATTAGATAGACGAATGTCTCATCTACGTTATTTGCTTTAATAAGAGACAAGGGAGAATCTTTGCAGGCGAACAAATCTCCTTCACCGTGAATAACCACATCTTGCCTGTCATGCTCAAACTTAATCATTTGGTGCAGTGTAGATGCAACCGCTTTGGCCTTGTGGATCCATGGCCTTCCCAACAACAAATTGGAAGAGAAGTCTATATTCAATACTTGAAACTCTATGGCGAACTCAACAGGCTCTATGATCAAAATTAGTTCTATTTTGCCAATGGAGTTTGATTTTGCACCATCGAAAGCCCTGACATATGCATTTTTGGGCCTGATCCTCTCAGCACCAATATTCAACTTTTGAAAAGTAGAAACAGGGTAGATATTTGCACCTAAACCTTCATCAATCATAACATGAGTGACGTTGAAATCTTTGTACTTCACTATAATGTAAAGGCCCCGGTTATGCCATGTACCTTCAACAGGAAATTTATCGTCAGAAAAGCTAATCCGATTGACCTCAAAGATTTTTTCAACCATTTTCTCAAGCTGATTTATTGTAATCTCCCTAGGAGAATATGCTTCATTTAATACCTTCAGTAAAATATCACGATGCTCCTTGGAGTGCAACAACAATGATAAGAGGGAAATTTGAGCAGGGGTTTTCTTCAACTGGTCTATTATTGAATACTCTGATAATTTCATCTTTTTCAAAAATTCTTCGGCTTCTTCTTCGGTGATAGGCTATTTGATAGATGACGGTCCACTCACAATTGGCTTGGACTTTCTTAAACTTTCAGGCACAAAGCATCTTCCTGACCGAGTCAAACCCCCTACCTCATCTACATTTTCCACTCCTTCTTTCCCGTGATAGGTCATCACAGTCCGCCCATAATTCCAGGGAACCCTTTTCATCTCAACTATCGGAGGTTGGGTTACTGGTTTGAGGACAATAGGCACTGCTAGTGCTCTTTTCACCATCAAGATGGGCTTAGTCAGAGCTTCTACCACTATCAACTTAGGTTTATCCTGACTTAAATCATCATACCTTCGGGCACCTTGCACCGTGATCAGGGGTTTCTTTGTTCTTTCTTGGTCTTTATCTTCTCTCATTCTTTCCTGGCTCAATGACATTGCTTTCAAAGATTCTGCTACATTCACCGATTTCTCCTCAATGGTTTGTATCTTGATTATAGGCTTATAACACTTTGACGACTCTTTCCCATCATATATTAATTCTAACATATTGGTTTCAGCATGGGTTGGCAGCGGATTCTGGTTAATGTTTGGACCCTCCGGGGCCTGGACCAGCATCTGATTTGTGTCAATTAAATCTTGGATAGCTCTCTTTAAATTCCAACATTTCTCGATATCATGGTCTGGTATGTCAGAACAGTACGCACACCTTAAAGAATAATCAAGATTCCTCGGCAGTGGATTTGAAAGCCTTCCTTGAGGCTTAAGACCTTCAACGTTCTCAACCTATCAAATAAGCTAGCATATGACTCCCCAAGAGGTGTGAATCGATTTTTAACCGCCTTCTCTTTCTTATACTCGGTCCTAGGTTGAAAACTAGGTTTGGAGGGGTTTCGGTAATTCGGTGGAGCAGATGGGCGATTTTATGGAGATTACGCGTGCCATTGCGGGTAAGAAGAGGTTTGGGCATATGGTTGCGCGCTATATACTTGGTACGGGGGTGGTCGAATGGAATATAAAGGGTTTTGTGGAGGGTAGTAATGGTGGGGAGGAATATATAGAGCTAGGGCATAGACTTAGGCTTGGGATTGGGGATAGGGGCGAGGTGGTCTTTTGGGATAGGAATGGGTTCCAGCTACGACAGTCGCCACGTCCTCTTTCTTTTTTTTACCTCCGAATGCGCCAAATCCATCTTGAATCGCTTGTATGGTAGCTTTCAATGCGGAAAACTATTCGGTCGATCTTGATTCTGTCCTCTATCATCTCCCCCATTTCAAGGACTTTAATAAAAGACTTTCCCATTGTCGGAAGTAAATGTTGAAAATAGGTCTCATCCTATGCCTGAATGAAAACCTCTATCAACTTACTTTCTTTTATTGGAGGCTTTACCCTGGCGGCCTGTTCACGCCACCTTATCGCGTATTCCCTAAAACCTTCAGTGTTTTTCTTCTTTATGTTGACCAAGGATTTTTCGTCCAGAATTAGGACGATGTGATACGGAAAATATTGCACAAACTCAGAAGCTAAGTCATCCCAGCTATTCTACTTGTCGATATCTTGATTGATAAACAATTCTGAAGCCAGATCAGAAAGACCCTCGCTAAAGAAAGCCATGAGCAGCTCTTCCCTTCCTCCTGCAGTCCTCAATTGGTTGCAATAACGTCTCAAGTGTGCCACGGGATCATTGTGCCCTGCATACTTCTCGAACTTGGGCATTTTAAAATCGAGGGGAAGGTTGATGTCAGGGAACATGAAAAGATCTTTATAGGAAACACTCTTATAACCTCCGATTCCCTGTAAATTCCTCATGGCCTATTCTAAACTTTTCAACTTCTGCACTATGACTTCCTGTTCCTCTGTTGCGACAAGTTTCTTCGTATCAAATGGAAATGTAGGTGGCTGAGTGTACCCATATGGTTCATTCATTCTCATAGTAGTCTCCGGGGCATAATACTGACTATCTGGAACCTTCAATACTGGCTCACTGGCAGACCGAGGAAGCCCCATTTTCGGACGCACAGCATATGTAGGAGCTTCGGGTGGTGGTGGAGCCACGAATACCGGTGTGATCAGTGGCGCCGGCTGAACAGCGGGTCTTGATTGGGGAGCTTCCAAGGGCACACTAGAACTGCCAGGATAATAATGTCACGGAGTGAATCCTGGTGCGTGCTCAGGTGAATCAGTAGGAGTAGAGAACTATGCCTGAGAGAGCGGTGGGCAATTAGAGATATTCCCAAGACCTTCAGGGAGCGGAGGAGGAGGCATTCCGCTGGCCCATGCCCGATGCAAATCTATCAATTGTTGCCTGAGCCTTACTACCTCATCATTGTGTTCTGAACTTTCTTCCCTGTGATCCTGATCCGTGTCAATGAGTGAATTTTCAATCTCCCTGCTAGCCATGGAAAGCTTTGCTTTGGATCTAGTGAAGTATGGGTGACTAGCCAGAGTGCTACAAACCTACCACTATTATCTGAAAGAACATGCTCATCAAAAACGACATCCGTTAAGATTAGGGCACACAACAAGCATGGGAATCACATTGGTAAATTGTCCTAAATTCATGTTCATTTCTACCAGCTTTTGAGGGTAGCGAGGTCATTTTAACATCATCCCAATTTTTATCTACACTTATTTTTTTTATTTTTTTCGCCCTCCTTTCCCTCTCTCTTTTTTTCGTATCAGTCTCTGTTTTTTACCTTTATTGTCTCATCATCCTTTCTTTCTTTTCTTCTCTCGCTATCTACATTCATTTTATCATTCTTTATGGCTTTTGTTTTCTCTTTAAAAGAGGAAAAATAATGAAAAACAACAAAACAAAATGATTAGATCAAACCCAGGAGTAGGTTGCCTACATATCATGTTGTACATGAATCAGATCTTGCGTAGTTCGAGCTGCATATGCATAAACATCACATAATTGAAGGTTTTTTTTTTACGAAAAACAAAAACAAACAAAAGAAAGAAAGATGTAACATCATAACATTTTGATGAAAGAAACAACAAAAACATACAAAGAATTTAGGACCACTGTAAAACAAATAACAAATACAAAACAACATTCTAGACCCTAAGACGACATACGTGAAATTACTAATAAAGACCCTAATATCAAAAACAACTTGACTTCAACTTAAAACAGACACCACCCTAAAATGACAGAAACATAAAAGACTCAAACTGAATAAAGATAAGAAATGCTCCTTAAGACTGGTGCTCTGCGTGATGACCCTGGCTGAGATGGACCTGCCTGTGAAGTTCTCTTTCTCCCATTTAAACTTTGTAGCATATCCTGTAAAGACACCCTGATATTAGGGAAGAAGCTTCAGGCCCGCATTCCTGCCTCATGAGGAGTGCACTTGGAAAGATTATTCTAACACCTTTCTACCGTCTTGAACAAATCTTCTAACTGAACTCTCAGTGCCTCCACTTTAAACCCCGCACATTCACCCTGATGATCGTCAACTATGCATTCTTCCTGTATTCTTCCCCTAAGACGCACTGGTAAGGGTTGGCTGATACCCCAAAAGATAGATTAAAGCCAGACCCCATATCCCTGAGTGTACCCCGAATTATCCAAACTTTCTTTGAGAGTGTCCACACCTAGATTTGTTGCATGCTTCCAGAACCGCTCGTATTTGATTTCACCTAAGGCTTGGTCCTTGAAGTACTCAACATCCTTTAGAAGATCTACTACTGGTGGCACATCCTGCGGCCTACCCAACTGGCGCATTACCCTAGAAGGACTGTATAGTCTAGTGCAATTGAGCCCTAACATAACTAGAAGGAGCTGCATTTGACAACCAAACAAGATTATCTTTGGTCAAAGCCAGAGACAAGTCTACAAAATGTTATCCTCGGTTCTTGACTTAAGAAATTCAATCCAAGCGTCGACTCCCACGGGTAGCAAGAATTTATCCAAACGCAACCTGAGGTCTATGGCTTTCACTCGATTGGGAATACAACTATCAACCACGTCTGGTCTAACTAAAGAAGGTGCATGCAAATGCTCCATCATCCATAACTGCAATATCAGGTTACTGCCCTCAAAAAATCTCATCCCCCCCTTCACTTCGGTTAAAGCCTTATATACTTCTATTAAGATCATGGGTATGAGAGTGAACCTGCCCTTTTGATTAATGACCTTGCCCTTTTGATTAGTACCCTTGTCATTTTGATCCTTATGAAATAGAGTCATCACCACATATTGCAAACGTGTAATAATACGTCTTTCTTCTAGCGGAAACACTAAATTACCTAACAAAGCGAGGGTGAAGACTTCAAGACGCTTTTTTTCCTACTTCTCCTTAGTCATATGAAATTCATCCCAAAATCAATCAAAACCTTCCGAGGGCCCTAATCTAGGAACAAAAAATCTAAGGAAACCCACGAATCACTTAAACAACCCAAATGCATACCCTTACTTTTTAAACCACAAGACTGCAAAAACCTCACGCCAGTATGATTTCGTGCTCGAATCATATCTTTCTCGATATAGGGCAAATGCAACAAATCAGATATTTCTGCCAAAGTAGGAGTCATTTCAAATTCCCTAAACCTGAACACCAAACTACTTGGATCCCAAAAGGTCAACAGAGCCTCTACTAAATCTGGACGAGGGGTAACATGCAAAAGTTCTGTAAGATCACCTAATATTTTAATCAGTTTTTGTTGATCAACATAGTTAAACATTTCCAACCACTTGATTAAATTTTTAGGAACCTTGACAACCATCAGGACTCTACACTTGGTGGACAAATCCATCCTGTAATAACACATAAGACGTTATCTCAAAAATTCGATAGGAGTAGAAGATTCCCAACCCTTGGGATTTTTGACGCAGACATATTCAATGAGACAGATCACTTCAAGACTCCAATTTGCCGAACAGAAGTACTAAGCAAAATCAGTCTACTTGGCTAACAACTCTAGATTACGGGGCGAGAGACCTAGGCTAATAATAAGACAAAGGCCAACACAAAGATTACCGAACCCACCGAGGGTTACTTACGTATCCCAACCTGAGGGAAGAGAATCAGGTAGGCGTAGTTCATCCAGATTGGACAATTAACGATTAACTATTAAATTGACCCTAACTTAAGAGACACAACCAAAAACAAACGAATAAAAACTTTTTGGATTTTCAACTAGACGTTTCAACTTAGACTAACACCACCAATTATGAAGAAAAATCTTTTTGGTATTTTTGCTTTTGACAAATAAGTAGAAAAGGAAAACAAAACCCTTTTTTTTTCTTTTTTTTTGTTGTTGAACTTACGGTACTTTGAGAAGATAAATGCAAAATGTTAAAAAAAAACTTTTTGAGTTTTTGAATTGTGAAGAACAAAAGCCATAAAGAACTCTAAAATAAACTACGACACTCCTTTTGATCCATTCTTTTCGACTCACTTTTTATATTTTTTTCTTTTTTTTCCTTTCCGTTTTTTGCCTACGCACCTTACTCCTAACAAATGTTTTTTTTTCAAATTAGTCCATCAAATGACCACGTTACCCTTAAAGATGCAACAGCTAGCACGTAGGGATGTTTTAGAGGTGAGTCTCCTACAAAGGGCCATGTAGGTTCCAATAGGTCTCAGTATGATGCACATAAGCATGACCTAAAGGCTGACCTACATTGTGGTTCACTAACAAGGCTGTTTGGGGGAGCGTATGATCGATAGTGGTTGCTTTGCTTTCTACCTACTCCATAACACCGATGGCTCCCCCCTAAAATAAGGGTGACTCAACTAGATGTCGTGTACAACACGTGTACTATTGACTTATTGCAGAAAGAAGGCCTGGGGTAGACACATGATGCCAGATATAAAAACGGTAACATATAGGATAAATATTGTACACAAAGAGCACAAAAACACACAACAGTGATAACAATAACACAAACAATAATCACAAACAATGTTTATACACCTATAATGCCAAACAAAGATGATACGACTCCAACAATAAGACTGAATTCTGAAAAGATCCCCAGCATAGTCGCCAAAGTTGTCACACCCCTTTTTTAACTAGAAAAAGAATCGGTTTTAAGTTTGAAAGGGTTTTTATTATCAAAGTGACAACAATGAAGATTTTATTTTGAAAAGGATTATTCATATTTAAACTCAGAGTCGCCACTTGGCATAATCCGGTGTGTCAAGTCACCATTGGAAATCCTTTTTCGAAAATAATTTTAACTCTTTTAAACTGATCCACGAACAGAGATTCCAGCTAAGGAATTCTGTTAACCAAGGAAAAGGTGTTAGGCACCCCTCGATCCCGTGGTTCGATCACGATCGCTTGGTACAGCGTATCGTTTAATTTGACACTAAGAATGTATAAACCACACAAAACACATAAACAAGCATCCAAACACACGAAATAAAATAAATCCAAAGTATAGTGTTCAGTCCAATTATACAGTCCAAAATAAATAAAAATGCGAGAATAAATCCTATCTAACCTACACTAATCCTAACTACACTCCCATGCTTTACCTGATGCCTCGGGCCTTCACCACGAACATCCTTTGCATACATGATAGGTCAAGGCATTCCTCAGTGAATAAATACAATGTGTCTCAGGGCATTCCCCGGTTAAATGAATACATTTTGAATTAAATACGATAAAACTAGAAAGAAATATTCACACGCACATTCCAACATTTAACCAAAAAAAAAACAAGTTCTAAAATTTGCCTACCCAAACCTATATTACCCTATTCGTTTCAACATAGCATGATAATATCGCGTTTCATATCGACAGTAAATCAAAATTAAAACGAATTTGTCCTTTTTATCAATCTTTCAATTCTCACCCCTTAAATCCTTTTTAACACAAAATTTGAACAATCAAAATCACGATTTCAACAATCCACAAGTATTTGTTCAATGCAATGAAGCAGAACAAATCAATATCACTCAATGTTCAATCATGTCTCACACCAAATCAAACATATATAACAAGATGAAGAAGATATAGATTGGACCTTTCGATGATAAACTTTCATTGACAGTAATATTTAAGAAAACCCAGCTGCAAAACCTCCGATAGAAATACCTCAGCAACAACGAACACCTACTCGGGACTGAGGAGTTTGAAAACTTGATATTCAAGTTTTGATAGAGATAAACCAGTTGGGATGAATAGAACCAAAGCCCCAAATATTAATCACTTAACCACGATAAGAAACAAAAGAACCCCCAACACCGAAATTTGTAAAACAAAAACGAATCCGAGAAAAACTATATGTTAGCGAACTCGGGCAGCAATGACAAACCAATCGGAGCCAAATAGATTCAAGTGAAATTCAATGTTTACGAATAGATTTACCTATGAACAACAGGAAAACTGAGAAAACTTTGGGATTTCAGGATCGGTTTGGCCGAGATCGATGAATCGAAATGGATTTCAATGACAAGTTTCATCAAAAAGCTAAGATAGATGGTCAGAAAAAGCTTGAAAACTAAAGAATCTAAACTCCGGTGAGCTAACAGTGACAAAATCAAGTAACAACAGTCATATTCTGGTCACATCCACCGCAAACCCGCTTCAATCGCTCCATTTTTTCTTTCGTTTGTTTTCCCCGCTTTTAGGTGTGTATGTGCGAGAATCCTGTGGGTGGGGGGATCTTACAGGAGTTATTGTTGTAGGTATGAATGATGAAGATGGAGATTTTTTTTTTCGTTGAGCTCCTATGTATGGTCGAATTTTTTAGAAGAAGAAGATCCTCCCTGAATATTACTGTGCATACATATATACTGATATCCTCTGTATTGTGTGAATGGGGTCATTCTTGGAAACTTCCTAGGTGTGTGAATTTTCTTTATGGCCAAGAAAAAGGGAGGGAGTCACGTGGGTGGGGGTTAGGAGAAGGGTGATGTGTCTTATTTTAATTGAAAGGGTTGTTAGGATGTTAAAAAGAATAAAAGTTTGTTAGGGATTTTGTTGAGAGTTATTTTTTTGTATTTTTGTGGGATGTAATTACATGGGTAGGATAAGGTAAAAATGGATAAAACGATATCGGGGAGGGACGAAATTACGTGTCTACATGTATCATATCCCTTTATTTTACATCCTTCTTGTCTATTAACCTACCACTATCTCAATACCTATCAAAATCCCGATCGTCAGTCCTAATTCATTTGTAATCAACCTCGAACTCAGCCTGACGACCCCTAAATTCATTATACCTGTAACCACCATGTTCTACAGCATCCATGTAAACCATGTCTATATCAAAGAAAGCCCTAATTCACCTATTAATCCTAAATCAAAGCAACCCCACGCGGAGGCGACCAACCTTTTAAAGAGACGGATAAATTTGGAACTATTTTAACCCCTTTGCTCATAAAAAGTAGACTAGTTTCTCGGAAAAATCTTCGCAAAAAATGGTTGCCCATTTATGATTTAACTTGTGGCAAATATTTTTTCTATGAAACTCAAATTCCCAAAAACTTAAAACTAAAAATAAATTAGTTTCTAGTTCAAAATTTATTTTTGTGGGAACTTTTACTTTATCTCAAATTTTTATATTTTATAAAAACATCCCACTATTTATTAATTTCAATTGATATTTATCTGTCATCCGACAACATGAATAAACATAATATGCCATTAATTATGTAATGATTGTTCAACTACTATCCATTTCACATAGGGATAATACTCACAAAAATATCTAAACTTTGATCAAATTTTCAGTTGAGCATACTGAATTTTATGGGATTTCTATTACCCCTAGACTTTTTAAAGTGAATTTAATTTCTCTCAAAACTCTATACTCAGTTTCGGCAGCTTGCGCGTGTAATACACGTGTCAATCTCATTTTTACCCGTGTATTGGTGCATGTAATACACGCGCCAACCTCATATTTATACATGTCCAAGTGGTTAGATATATGTCATTAAAATACGAAAAAAAAAAAGTCTAAGGGATAATAGGACCCCCGCAAAGTTCAGTATGCTCAACTAAAAATTCGATCAAAGTTCAGGTATTTTTGTGAGTATTATTCCTTCCACATACTCTTTTGATTTGGGGGTGGTGATTGAAGGAGCATGTGGAATGGGTAGTCATCAAATACAATCAACATCCTCAAAACATATTTGTGCTTTGAGAAACATTACTCTTAAGATATTGTTTGTTCAACCACTACTAATTCAAACACTCCTTAATTCACCATCCCTAATTTGTATAAGCTCTAATATGATTATGTGACTTGTTTACACTCCTTCATGTGTGTAGAAATCTACACTACATTTATTTTTGATTTATTTATTCATTTTTAAATACCATTCAAGTGAAGGTCTATTACCTTATACATATATCTACGCGATCTACGAATGATACCTAGACCAATCGATACTCTACACAAAGAGTAAGTCTACGGTAGACCATTTGAATCAACAGACCCTCAAAGCACAAGTATATTTTTTACATGGATTTGACATGGGTCAATATCGATGGCAGTCTATTAAGTGTCACTAACAGTTCAAGATTGTTTGTTTAACCACCCCCAAATCATGTGATTATGTGTTTAAACCTTTTTTATGTTAATTATTTTCTTTCACCACCCTCAAATTATGTGATTATGTTTTAAACTTTTTAAAATTTAATTATTTTCTTTCACCAGCCCCAAAACATGTGATTATCTTTTTAAATTTAATTATCTTATTTCACCAGCCGCAAAATATGTTATTATCTGTTTATATCTTTTAATTTAATTATTTTCTTTCACCAGCCCCAAATTATGTGATTATCTATTTAAACTTTTTTTAATTTAATTATATTCTTTCAAACTACAAGCTACTGATTGCCCATTGATTCATATGGTCTACAATTGACTCCTATGTTTGATCGAGAAGTGACGGAGTCTAAGATCGATGAAGACTATATATCATTTTGAACTCTTCATGAATTTAATCAAGTCAATCTATAGTTGTGTTCATTGAACAAGGAATAAAAATTTTAAAAGATGGTTGTACAAAAGAATAACCAACACAAAAAGCAACAACCACAAAAAAAAAGAAAAAACATAATTTAGAAACAGAAATACTTATATTCATTCTGTTCATTGCATTACATATATTTTCCATTATCAAAAACAACAAAAAAGGCAAAAAAGAAGAAGCTTTCTTCTAACAACAATCCTACCAAGAAAGCTTCTTCTACAATGAACAATACCGAAAACTTATAAGCATAAACTAAAATAAAAACCTAAACTAAATTTAAGGGGATGATGGAGGGGGGAGGGGTAATATAGTCGGTGTCGTCCATTCCTAGCCTCTCCAGAATTGTCCTCAGGGATTGAGCAATACAATGAAGCTCACGCTCCAAGTAGGCGCGGTCTTCTCCCAGGCCATGGAAAAGCCAATCAAAATCATTCCTTAAGAGTAGTAGATCGTAGTGTCTTGGGGGAACTCGTCTGATGGGGCGTAGGGGAATTTTTCTGCGAGGCATGATTGTAGTTTGATGAAGAAGAAGAAGAGGGTTTTTGAAGTTTTGGGTTTAGGTAGAACTGAATGCTTACATAGAAATAGTCACTGTACTTGTAGACTCATAAAAGGCGTCGTTTCATATTCCCAACAATGATCAATCGACACGTGTGGGAATAAAAAAGGATAACCTTACGTATACCAGCAGTTTTTATGTGAATAGACGTGTTTGTAGCTTTTAATTAATTGGGAATAGGAAATGATGATTCAATGCATCGATTGGAGAGATATGGTGGTAAAAAGACCCACATAACTTGTTTGATGAGTAATCATATAACCATTACAAAATATTTAATAGACCTTGTAAAAGATATATTATAGATTAATAGTGTCTACCATAGACAAAGCTTTAAGTCGATTACAACTAAACGTTAAATTCTACAGAAATGCACATTTAACCCCCAAAATAGTAGCTTTACAACTGAAGAAAAAAAGCTTATCTAACATTTGTTGGCCATGCTACATATGGTTCTTTTGTGCTTGAATTTCTGGCATATTGAACACTTATTCCTCCTTTTGACCTTAAATATTTCACCGACGCCCGTAACGCGTTTGACTTTCTTCCTTCTGAGTTTAGGATCTTATGAGGTGGAAGGATCTTAGTGTCTTGCAATTCTTGTGGCACAGTCCATTCGAACTCTGGAGGGACAACATTAATAGATTCGGAATACGAGAAGAGGTAAGTTTCAACTTTATAAATTGGCGAAGAGTACTCGTAGATGGAATTACCATAATCTTCACCATCACCATACTTTGCTTGCAAAATGGCCATCACATATACGTAGGATATTTTTACCAAGTCATATTTCCTACAAGAACAACTCCTCTCCAAAATATTGACCTTAGAAGTAACACCATTGTCAAACACGGTGAATTGGTCGAGACCCCCGTTTGCATTAGTCACATACAAGGAATCTCTCGTACTCTTATTATCTTTTAGGATTTTTTTTGCACAAGGCACAAAATTATTTTTTGTACTGTCGACAAAGGCATGCCGCTCCCTAAACTTTGACCAAATTTTCTAGCAATTGAATTGAATATGTATGACACAGGGTACTCTCTTTCATCCATTAACACCGAGTTGAGCGACTTGATAATGTTTGTGGTCATCACATCGTACCTATTGCTCTTGCACTACTATATTTCTCAAAACCAAGCACATTTTCAAGGACATGTGCTGCTTCGGGGCAATTATTCTTCAATTCTGCAAAATGCTCACTAAACTCATCAAGACTAAGCCTTTGTCGCGGCGTAGAATAGATAAATATGTTCTCCACAATGTTAATTTACACAAAAAATTTCAGTGAGGTGCCTCATGCAAAGTCCATGATGTGCATAATTGTAGACACGAGAGAAGGAATTATCAATGCTAATGTGCCTATCGAAGATGACACATAGATCTGGTTCATCTTTTACTATAGACTTCATCTTCTCAAAGAAGAAAGTCCAAGAATCATTGTTCTCTTTATCCACAACACAAAAGGCAATTGGAAAGATATAATTTTCGGTGTCTGTGCAATGGCACTTAGCAACACACCCCCGTACTTGTCATACAAATGTGTGCCATCGACGATAATTACCTTTCTTATGTGGACATATCCCTGTATGAAAGCTCCGAATGCTAAAAGGTAGTAAATAAATGATCCATCCATCTTGTTTACCACGATAGAGAAAGAAGATCTGGGATTCAATAACTCCACCATGTGGGAAAAAAGTCAGCAAGCAAACACATTCATGCTCCGGTGTCTCGCGAATGATGTTCTTCGCAATTATACTTCCTTTCCAACACATCCAATAGCTTGCGTTGCAATGCATCTCCCTAAATACAATCCTCTGAATTTTTCTTATGCTTGGACCTTTACCATCCCAAAAATGATTTACGCATAGTGAAACAATCAATTCGGATGAGATTCTCTTATGCCTACCCGTGACCTGTTCAACACCGCATGTGTGGAGCCCAACATACTTGTATATGCAAAATCTGTCCGAGGATTCATACTTCTTTGCCCGTAATAACCAGCTGCAACCACAAGATACACATTTTGCCTTCAACAATTTGGTGCAGCTCTTCTCCATAAAATAATTAAAAGACTGCCTCACCGTTATTCCATCTAGTAGCATTTGGAGCTCTTTCTTGTCGGCGAATATTTGATCATAATAGAAATTGGTTCCATTGGCGAAGGAATGTCTTGGTTGTGATCTCGTTCCATAATATTCTTCTGCATCTTACGAGTCCGATGAAATATCTTCCATATACATACAATCATCTTCCATATTAATTGGATGATCGTCATCGTTCTCATAATCATTCAAATCATCATCGACTGTCGGGCACCGAGGTGGGGGTGGTAATGAATTCAGCGGTCCTTCAAAGGGACTCTCAACTACATTTATCCTCAAAATAGGCCTAAAACCATCTGCATCAACATACATCATGTACAATGACACACATATATCATTATTTATGATCGTAGGATGCACCTTTTCCCTCAAATGCATTAGGTAACTAATCACCACGTCGCTCAGCGTGCAATATTGATCTCCACTCTCCATTATGCTTGCAACAAAGTCTTCGTATGAACCATTGCGGCGAACAACAATGGGCAGTGTCACCTTGGTAAAAGATTTCATTTCTAACATTTGGGAGTCTCCTCCCATTTTTTCATGAAATCATTAGAAATCAGAACAAATTCTGCAATAGATATTCTAGAATTAAACTTTGATCGACGATCGATTATGCTGATGGTCTATGCCGGGATATATATATGGTCGATGACTGACGATGACTGGTCGGTGACTACGCAGATATTCGTACAAAAACTTTAAAAATGTAAATATTGTTTCTAACTAATTATTGTTGGGTTTATGGAATAGAGAAATGAACTTGGAGTCGCCTGAGCTACTGTAATGTACTTTCTAAAGAAGTTTTAAGTAATGTGAGTGATTTAAAGCTTTTTAACAATGATAGAAAGAGTGTTTGAGAAGATATCAAACAAATGGGGTAATAATGGATGCAATGGACAAGCTTATGATGTTTGTGGATTTATTTAGAGATGATCGTCAAAAAATAACGTCGAAAAAGTATCCTGAATTGAAGCTTTTTGAAGGAAAAAAATCTTCTATTTTAAGCTTTGAATTTTTTTAATTATTTTTTGACACCAAGATATTTTTGTATTATACAATTGTGGATGATGAAGTGGGTTGAAGTGTATTATTAAAAACTTATGGGTGAATTTGATAAGTTGGAAAGATTGGATGATGAGGTGAATTAAAGTGAGTATATAACCAATTTTTCAAGACTTTTGTCTAAATGACAAAATAAATCTTGAAAAGAGCCTTTTTGGCATGAAAGCTCAGCTTTCGAAGAGTTATGCACGCATTAATCTAGGCCTGTTTAAAATATTAAACTTTGACTTGAACTTTATTTATTTTTATTAAAACTAGTCAAGTGTACGTGTGTGTGTGTGTGTGTATATATATATATATATATATATATATATATATATATATATATATATATGTATATATATATAAAGGATAAATTAGCTATTTTGATTGTTGTATATATATAACTATATTTTCAAAACAATGAAAGAAAAAAATTACATAACTAATGCCTTGTTAAAATAGATGAGGAAAATTAATTTACCTAAATTGAAGAATATTACATGAATTTTATACCTAAACTAATTTTATTCCTAATAAATCCTACATTTAAAAGAACTCATAAATTAAATTAGTTAACATAATAAAATTAAATAATAATTTGAAAAAAGTAGTGAAAGGATAATTTTGTCTGTTAAGGAGATTTTAATGAAGGGTAAAAAGTTTAAATCACTTTTTTAAGGGTCTTTACACATTTAATATAAGCTTAAGTCATCAACAGACCCTTAAATTTGTCCTGAAAATTCAGTTAGACCCCTCAATTAAGGTCTGTACCTTTTGAACACTTATACTGTATAGAAAATTATTCCTATTAGGCATATTTTGTTAATTAGCAACAAATGTGAAGTGTGTGTATTACACTTGCCATGACATGGCAAAAACGACCAATTAAATGATGATATGTGGCATTGAGGGCCCAAATAATTATTAAAAAATAATTATAATTTTTTAAAAAAATAAAATAAAAAAACTGTCACACCCCCCTACCCGCCCCCCTCCCCCTCTTCATCTTCTTTCCCATTTTCTTCTTCATTTTTTGTCTTTGTTATTCTTTTCTCCTAATCACACCACTCAATTTTTTTTCAAATTAATTTTATATATAAACTTTTATGACACACTTTCTTACTTTGAATTCTTTAATAATTTCAAAGAAAGTAATTTCAAAATAATACTAAGCTTATCGAAAAACATGAAGTTTTGTCGGAAAATTATTTTTACCCATTTTCTTGTTTTGCAGCATTTTCCATTTCCCCCTCACTCCCATGGCTGCTATGAGTTCTCCATTTCACCCTCACTTCCATTTTAGATTCATTTTCCATTTTGTTTTCAAAATTTTTAAACAAAATATGTGTTTCAAAAAGCAATATTCTTCCAACTTCAATGACTTTGCCATAGCTTTGGAGGTAATTTCCGCGACCATTTTCATTTTCTCGGCTTGGGGGTGGGTATGCTTGGTGAAGACAACGGCTTGGGGGTGGGGTGGGGGGGATGCTTTTCTTTTAAAAAAAAAATAAAAAATTGTTGTTATTAGAAAATTATATTAATAAAATAATTAAAGTATAGATTTTTTAATTAAAAAAAAGTAAAATAATCTTTGCTCTTATATTCACGCGCCTAAACACTTTCCTTGCCAAAACAGCAATTTATGCCTGATAGGTATCAATTTTAGCAGTTGAGGGCCTCATAGGTACAGACCTTAGTTGAGAGATCTAAGTGAATTTTCGGGACAAGTTTGAGGGTCTGGCGATGACTTAAGTCTTTAATATATTATAGATTAAAATGTCTCAATTTTAATGCACATCAAACTTGGTGTTGATAATCTTAGTAAAATATATTTTTCATGAACACTTACGAAATTTACATAGTTTGAGGCGTGATGGACACTGTTCCTAAGATATTTCACCGGTATAGGTATATCTCTAGGATTTAACAAAATCTTTGAATATAAATTAGGAGTCATAAACTAAGAAAGATTCAATAAAATTCACCTGCTATAGTATCCTCAGGGTTTAACGAACTCTTCTAATATAAACTAGGAGCCTAGCATAAACCAATAGAGATTCAATAAAATTGAAAACCCCGCTAGATAAAATGAGGAGGAAGAAGAAGAATGACTATATATTTTTAATCTCAACCAAAAACATAAGATGATATATTTATATGTCAAAGGTGATGTCTGCCAACGTCCCAATTATAGGAATTAAGATAGTATAGAGTAAATGATGGTAATAAAGATGTAAATCTTGGTTACTCAAAGTTGGCTTTGTGAGCACGTAGAAACATTCCTCTGGTACGTATTACTGTGCTTGTGGATACAGATCAGCACAGATGGAATTAAACAAATATGAAGATGATGTATATTAAGCGGTCAAGCAAAAGGCGATCAAAAGGTTGTTTCATTGACCAGTAGTTACTATTTGTATGTCCTGTTTCATTATGTATATTTTGTAAACCAGCAAAAGTATTAGTACCAAAATGAGATCAGTATTTGTTCAAAATGGAGATGATGTAATCAGATTAACTTACACTATAGATTCCAAAAAGATTAAATTACCGAGACGCCAACGAAGACTAATACATTAGTCAAGAAGAAACAACAACAAAGAAAAGGTTGGCAATTACAAATTGATAATTTGGTAATTTGATCCCCAAGAACCACCCACCCACCCATTGACCAAGCGACCCAATAGCTGCTTTATTGACTGTAATATCCTCTATATGTCATTGCTAATACCAGGCTACTAATTACAATTCTTGACTAATCTTTGTTTGCTTTGTACAATGGCCAAGAAGCTGGTGAAATACGTTGTGGTAATCTCTCTTAATCCCCATTGAGTACTACTATTTTCATTATTCAATTAGCAAATAATTAATTGCATTTTTTTTTCAACTTACTCAGGTGGATGCCTTCACTGATACAGCATTTAAAGGGAACCCGGCTGCTGTATGTGTGCTGGAGGAAGAGAAAGATGATAAATGGCTACAATCTGTTGCTGCGGAGTTCAATGTCTCCCAAACTGCTTATCTCACTTCGCTTAATGAAGTGAATGAGCCCACAAAAACAAATCCCAGATTTGGCCTTCGTTGGTTCACTCCAGTTAATGAGGTTCAACTTCTTCCCGTTTGCGTTTCATTAATATTCAAACAAATGTTATTCGATTAAAGTTAAAATCCCCCCAAAACTGATTCCCACTTTTAGTTTTATTAGGAAGATGGTATAATCCAGGGGAAGGCTAGTAACTGGGTATGTTATCTGCGCTGTGGAACCGATAAACATTTGATTTTGTTTTTGTTCTTTGATTTTACAATAGAAATGAGGCAATGATCTCACTTTACTCTTCATATTATGAGGGTGTATTGGAGAAAAAAAAAAGCTTTATGCATTGCTCAACTGTTTTTAGTGTTATTCTTTCTTGCGGATTGCCCTTCTCTGAGCTTATCATGTTGTTTAAACTTGAAAGTGTATTTTGATGGAAGAAACTAGAGAATAAAGTTTGGAGCTCATCTTACTGAAAATTTGGAGGAAATGAGATCTTTTGGCCACATACAAAATGAATAAAAGAAAATGACGTTTTCAGATCTTATGTGTGAAAGTGACTCTATTATTAGAAGTCCATAAAATGAAAAATTTTGGTGACCTACAAAACCAATTCTCTCAAAAATTTGTTACTGGAAAACTGGGAAAAATGAAAATCCATGAAGCTGAAAGTGTTTATTAAGGCAACATTAGAATGCGGAGCCACTTAACCTGGTGAATGCTCACTACCATTTTAAGCCTCATCTAGCACTTCTTTTGAAAAGCTATCCCCAACTTTTTCTCTTATTTTTCCTTCTGAATGAGTGTAAGTTTTTCAAGTAATTTACTTTTATCAAGGAATTTCATTTGCAAACGTCATTAATTGCTTGTAGGTAGATCTATGTGGACATGCAACGCTAGGAGCTGCTCACTTTCTATTTGCCAATGGCCTGGTTAAAACTGATGCTGTTGAGTTTTCAACAAGATCAGGAATTCTAACTGCCAAAAGAGTACCGGAAGCCAAAGCTTCGAATTCTCAGGATGATTGGCCAACAGGTTACTCAATTGAATTGGATTTTCCTGTCCTCCAAGTAGGCACGACCAATTTTACCGATATTCCTACAATTTCAAAAAGCTTGAATGGAGCATCCGCAGTTGAGATCAATGAGACATCAAAGGGTGATCTTTTTGTACGTATTGGATTTGGTGTTTATATATTAACAAAAGTGCATGTCAAAGATAAAAATTCATGAAAGACTCCTTTAGAAAGGTACAAACATGAAGGATATGCAAGAAAGAGTTTCTAGTTTTCATTTAATTTGAACAAAAAGGAAATATCTTTCAATCCCATGAGAAGGCATAGTAGGCTAACTGTTGGAGAGAAAAACAGATCTTAACAAAGAAAAGAAAGAGCAGAAAGCATTGTGAAGTTTCATTGTCATATTTATACAACATTGAAAAAGCTCAATAAACCTAAAGATAAGCAAAATTAATAAAGCTAATTTTGCATGATTTCAGCCTCATTTAATAAATTTAAATCCTACTTTAAAGTTGTATTTACAGCAACTGGTACAACAAATCTACAGCTTTTGAGACACTAATCGTAACACTCCTCCTTGACTCAAGAACTGTAACAACAAGTCTTTCTCCGAGAAACTCAAATCTTGCTCTAAGTAGAGACTTAGTTGGCAATCTGTTTAGTAGAAATACTGCGGTATTGGTAGCTTCAACCCAAAATTTCTTTGGTAGCCCTTTTTCATGGAGCAAACACCCTGTCATCTTCATTAGCATCCTATTTTTCCTTTCCACTACTCTGTTTTGTTGAGGAGTATAGGGTGTTGTTAGCTTATGTTCCATTTTCTTTAAAGATGATGTTTTCTGAGGTCCTCCTACATCCATGTGAACAAGTTGCAGCTTATTCTTTGTCTTCCATGAGGAATTCTGAAAAGGAAGCTTTGTTTGCTTCCCATACCGACAAGCTTCACAAGCAGGTAGATTTTTCTTAAGGCTCGGGAGACCTTCTGCTAGTTGATTTTCTTTCATGAATAGTATGGCATCATGATGATAATGTGCGAGTCTTTTGTTGCGTAACTCGGAATCATTTTCCAACCTGACAATTGTTGTTTGCTCATCGTCTAATAGATTCAAGGAAAAACTCATTCCTCTCATCTTGACCTTGAACATCTCCTTATTATCAGAATCCTTGATGACACATGCTTTTACTTCAAACAACACTTTAAAACCATTTTCAAGTAGCTGCCCAACACTTAAGAGGTTTTGATCAAGATCGGGAACAAAGAAAACATTAGTTATAAGTTTCAAACCTGTAGGTTTTTGAATTATAATTGTTCCTTTGCTTTTTGCGTCAAGATATTCTCCATTTCCAATTTTGACTTTGGAAATAACAGATCTATCTAGTTCTTTAAAGAGTTTTTGATCACTGGTGATCTGATTTGTGCATCCGCTATCAATCAACCAATTTTTAAAAGTGTTTTTGCTAGCAAAACAAGTTGCTACAAACAATTGCTCATCTTCATATTGATTTACAACAACCTTGGCTTCTTCTTGTTGCGTTTGTGACTTGCATACCCTCTCCGCATGGCCCAGTTGACCACATTTATTGCACTTGACATCTAGTCTCCACCAACATTTCTATTGAGAGTGATTTGTCTTTTTGCAATGAGGGCAGGGTGGATTACTTCCTCCCTGATTGTTGTAATTATTGCCTTGCATTTGCTTCTGGTTCTTTTTATTTCCCTTGTATGACTCGTTCTGTGATTTATCTTGAAAAGTACCTTCAACAGAACCTTCTTTCCTCATTATTCTCCTTTGCTCCAATGTATGCAAAGCATTAACAAGTTCTGCCAAGGTAATGCTTGATAAATCCTTAGAATTCTCTAAAGAAGAGATTGTGGTTCTCAGGAAATGTGACAAGAATTTTTTGAACAATTCTTTCATCGGTAAAATCCTTACCAAACAATCTCACCTTGTTGGTTAAGTCAAGTAGTTGATCTACATAATCTTTTATGTTTTCTGATTCTTTCATTCTCTTCATTTCAAATTCCCGAATCAGATTCATCACTTGCATATTCTGCACTCTTTCATTTCTTTGGTATTCTTTTTCAAGATACTCCCAAATTTCTGCAGCGGACTTCATTTGCATAATTCTGGTAAGAATTGAAGGAGATACAGCAGAGAAAAGGCATGCTTTGGCTTTGGCTTTCCTTGTCTTTCTCTCCTTGTGATGTCTTATCTGATTCACTGTTGGATTATCTCCAAGAGGAGATACTTTATAGTCCTCTTCTACTGCTTCCCATAGATCTAGTGCTTCAAGACGAACCGTCATTCTAATTGCCCAAGCTTGATAATTCTCACCATTGAAGACAGGTGGAATTAGAAAGCTTGTTTCAGAATTTATTTTGTATAAACTATTTAAGATAACAGTTTAAAGAATGGTTTTATAGAACGAACTTATGTTTTTTATTCACTTTCTTCTCATAAGTCCCTCAAGATGGCAATATTCTTGATACCAATCTGTTGGAGAGAAAAACAGATCTTAACAAAGAAAAGAAAGAGCAGATTGCATTATGAATTTTCATTGATCACTACCACATTTATACAACATAATTGATAAATTCAATAAAAGGAGTAAAATAAGCTACCATTATTTCTAATAATTATGACCTAAAGATAAAGCTGATTTTACATGATTGCAGCCTCATTTAATAAATTTAAATCCTACTTTAAAGTTGTATTTACAGCAGCTGGTACAGCTAATCTGCAGCTTTTGAGGCACTAATCTTAACACTAACTAATTAAATTTAGTCCTCTAAGCATATAAAGATGATTTCATGGTGTTTTTGCAGATTTTGCTGACATCAGGGGAGGCAGTGGTCGAATGCCAACCTCATATTGATCAAATACAAAATTTCCCCGGCAGAGGAATGATCATAACTGGACCTGCCCCACAGGGTTCCGGCTTTGATTTCTATAGCCGTTTCTTCTGCCCAAAGTTGGGAATCAATGAGGTCATTTCCCCAGAACTAGAATAAACTGTGAGCATGTAAATTATTGCATTCAAGCAGATCATAGCCATTGAAAGGGGTAGAGTTGAATTTTTCACAACCTAGATAATTAAGCGAGTCATATAAATATTATTTATCATATCTTCGACAACTACGGATACAAAAATCTATATGTTGGTATAGCTGATGCGTCTTAGCAATCTCACGTGTGCTCTTCTTGGACGTTTTTTTGTTTTTGCAAACAATAACTTTTCAGGATCCTGTTTGTGGAAGTGCTCATTGTGCCTTGACTCCTTATTGGAGTAAAAAGCTTGGCAAATGTGACTTAGTTGCTTTACAGGTACTTACTACTTCCTCAAAACTACTGTCATCCCGCCCAGCAGCCACCAAAAGCACAGACCAAATTCTTATTCATGAGTTTCTGTTATTTGGGACTCATACTAACCACAAAGTTCTATTTGTCCAATTGATTGTATTGTTTTGTGGTTCAGGCGTCACCTAGAGGAGGTGTCTTGAACCTGCGTCTAGATGAGGAGAAGCAGAGGGTATTTCTCAGAGGGAAAGCGGTGGCAGTCATGGAAGGTTCTCTTCTAGTTTAATGTAGCAGTTGACGTCCATGATCTTTATTCATCGCCACAATCCCAAGACGTTAATAATGTGGCGGAAGTATGTGTTCAACTGTCTAAAATCTCTAAATTGGTTTTTGGTATGTAATCCACTATGACTTCTCGAGCATCCTTCTGTTTTTGTAAGTTTCCAGTGTGTTTAAACATCTGTTTCTATGCTTTGCTTTCGTTAATAAAAATCTCCTGTTTATGAACCATCATCTGATCAGAGAGATGGAAGCTCATTAAGACGTGCCTTGTTAATGTGAAATTGTGGAAAGCATAAGCTTTCTTAAGGCTGATATTTCATGTGTTTGGTATTCAGTATTAAATTATTTTATAAACGGATTGCCCAAGTGATCAGTTGTGTTAGGATTTTTGCCTGATTTTCTTACTATATTTAAGTCATAAAATTCATATTCACCACCTCCCACTTCTAAATGGGGATGCTAAACTCCTGAAGTACACCACTAGGTCATTGGTGCTCAACCTTAACCTGCTGGCAGTTCGAACACTTAGCCACAAACTCTGCAATATCTTTCTTCATATCACTCCACCAATAGATTTTCTGTAAGTCATGGTACATCTTAGTGGCTCCGGGGTGAATAGAATATCGCGCACCACCCACTTCTGCAAGTATTTGTTGTTTCAAACCATCAACACACGAAACACATAACCTACCTTGACAACGAAGCACACCATCTCCCCTTTGGAAGAAAACTTCCACCCTCTGCTCTCTAACTGCCTCCTTCAACTTAACTAAACTAGGATCCCTGTCTTGCTTTTCTTTTACTTCGGCAATCAATGAAGATTTAGATCCATTCTTAACCCATATACTACTTTCGACCGAATTAATCAACCGAACTCCTAACCTAGCAAGCTGATAAACCTTACAGACTAAATCCGTCTTATCACCTTCGACATGAGCAACACTACCTATAGACAATCTACTAAAAGCATCTGCCACTATATTGATCTTGTCCGAATGATACAACACACTCATATCATAATCTTTCAACAACCCAAGCTGTCTTCTCTGACAAAGATTTAGATCTATCTGCATGTGTCGCACCCTATTTCAAACCGATCGAAACAACAGCATGCAACATGTGGTGGCGTGTCGTGACTCTCGAATTTTGAAAATTCATTTTAGAGTCGTCATCTAACTTTTTAGGAAAATTAGGAAAAAAAACAATTTCATTGTAAAACTCCATTTTGGTCTATCGAAAATATTTTGAGATTATGAGTAAGAGTTATGGTTACTCGAGGGAAAGGTGTTACCTCAGAACCTATCCAAAGATAATCCTTACACTTAGTTTAGGAAAATATTTGAAAAGGAATTTTATTTCATTATTTGCTAAACCAGTGATAAGAAAAACTTTTATTATTATTTTCTATTTGCTATTTTATATAAAAGAAAGAAAACTTAAGGTATAACAAACGTGATGCTACCACGTACAAGGAAGTAATGTCATTATTGCAGAAATATACATACATTGTAGATGTGAACAGGGTGATTATAATTTACGCACATATTAAAAAATGTAAGTCTTATAATTTCAGAGAAAGTTATTTGAATATATGTGAGGTTGAATATATCCTTATAGAGTGAATAAGGTACTTTCATGTGCGTGAGAATTTATTTGCAAAACTATACATATTTAAGAGCACGTGAAGAACAAGAACAACAACAACAACAACAACAACAACAATAATAATAATAATAATAATAATAATAATAATAATAATAATAATAATAATAATAATAATAATAACGATGATAATAGTAAAGTGATGAAAATAGTTGCTATGAAAATAGTAAAATATACCTTGTACGTAGTAGCAAATGAAATTTATATACCTCGTATTTCCTACCCCTGAAAATTCGAACAAGTGTTGAAAATATAAAGTTAAGCATTAGAATTGTAAAAAAAGGTTAGAATTAGCGATGACTTAAGAATTTTGTGGCCTGCTCTCCGCGGCGAGTTACATTTGAAATTCTAGTTTGTTATTTTCTTTAAGAAAAACATTGAGATTGTTATGTCCATTTTACTAACAAATTATCTTTAAGGTGAGATAATCAATTAAACACTTACTCAAATTTTTCTAAAAAAGAAATTTCTAATCCTTAAAGAAAGTTTAACTTTGCGAATTGATTGACCGAGTGTCGGTCACAAAAATATGATAACGCCATCCTATTTAAAGATTTCATACGTAACAAAGCAATTATAAACAAATAAAGCTACCACAAGCAAATGTAATGATAAAATAGAGTTAGTTAACATCCAAAAGAAAGCGTAACATAATATGAGTAAACTAAAGAAAGAAACAGCTAGGAGTACTAGACTCCATTTTGTAGTTCAAACTTCTATCTCGCGCGACTCCGAGGCTCTTGTGATCCTAGTAGAGTTTGACCCGATAGTCGGGTCAAAACGAGTTTCGATTGAAACTCCATCTCCAAGATTACATGAAACAAAAAATAAAATAAAATAAAGATTAGTAACTAAAATAAAATAAATAATATAATTTGTTGGTTATGAAGAAACACATACTCATGAATACATTTCACATAAGAACCGGGTAAGTGCTTAAGTTAAGCTAGTATTCCAAACTAATTATCCTCGGAAGACTTTGCATATAAATAGGACCTTATCATTAACCTTCAACGCTACACCATAGTGATAATAAATTTCCTCAGATCCAAAAGACTTTTCAAGGGATAATTTTAATTTTTTCTCAATGCATATCAAAGGGCTCAATTGATCAGGAAAACATTATTTCTTTAAACTTTTTTTTTGCTATCCCTTAGTGATGGTTAAGATACCTATTATACCCAAAACATGAAACTCTCAGCACAAAGTGGTCACTTAACGATCAAAGTTATTTATAAACTTAACAAATTCACCAAATTCCACTTAGAATGGCAAATAGAGTTCGCCACGAACGCTAGAATTTAGCTGGGAACATAAAACCCAACAATTCCAAAATGACGTAATTGATAAGAATTTATGAAGCTAATCTTCTCAAGTATGAATAAAAAAAAAAGGAAAAACCCAAACGACAAATAAATAAGTCGAGAGGGATGGAGTTAAGATAAAATAAGTGAATAAGTAAACCAATATTTAAGCTTTGGAATGCCCATGATATGATCAAACGACTATAGAGAATTAACATAAATGTTTTAATCCTCTGGAAATTAATCAAAGAGACCACGACCAGATATTAAATTGAGCAATTTGACAACTAAAAAAACTGTATGAAGTTAAACCAATTCTATCCAATGTTTACAATGAAAAGTGATTTTATTAAACTAACCCAAGTATACTAATGTACGTAAGATTTCCAAACCGATTGTTTTAAGTAAGAGCTTGCGTCGACTCTTTATAAACAACATCAAAAGTTTGGCTAATGAGAACATGACGACTTTAAACTCGATTTACCAAACTAAAAAGGGGCTAAGACGACTATTAATTCTAGAAAAATTGCAAGCGTCGAGGGATCACATATTCACCTCAAGTCCTTGTCAAATTTGACACTTTAAATCAAATTTGACTTAGGAACTCAAACAAAGTTGGCCAGCAGACTCTTGGATTTTTTTACTTGGTGACATGAATTTAACAGATCCTAAACAGAGATGATCAATGGAGGTATGAGAAGGTAATATTCATACAACTTGGAGCATAGATTTTAAAGCCAAACAAACAAAAGTTAGGAGCTAAACTGCATGATGGATGAGCACAAAGTCATAACTTAATCGCATGTGTTCGTAACCCGTAAGTGAAACACGATGGACTGTGAAGGGACATGAGTGAAATGACTGATTCAAGGTGTCTTAGCGATTAAAAAACTGAATTACGAGTATCCCAGGTAAGAAAGCAAGACACCTGTGATCACTGACTTACCGAAATGGATTTCTTAGAAAATAGTAATGACAGTTGAACATTAAAAAGAGAATTTACACACTCTCAGAGAAATTTAAACACGATGTATCATCCTATGAGTTGAAAAGGAATGGGTGAGACACTTCTCTTGTGCAAATTCCAAAATCGAGGCTTAGGCAATCTTTCGGAAGTTAAGACATCCAACTTGTTTATCTTAGCTCTAGAGCTCAAACTAGACTAATTATTTAAGCTAATTACTTATACTGAAAGAAAACAAATCGGGACATGCTTAGCCAGAGAAAAAGATATTCAAACTAGTTAAAAAATAACTATCTTTACATTGAGTTGTCAAGCCTCGCTAATCATTCTTAATGCCCAAGTTAACAAAAAAAAGAAATACTTTCAGAAGTTTAAGGCTTGTATAACCTGTTCTTATGCTAAGTTATAAGTTCAAAATCACTTTTAAATAAACGTCTATCTTAAAATAATGACAACAAGATGTCATGTTCAAGTGTTCATGCAAAAAGGTACTACAATTCCGCTACAGACAGTTTGGTAAAGCTTTGACCCTTAAAAAAATGAGTCAGATTGTCACTTCAGCATCGCCTTAACAGGTTTCAAAATCACAGAAAAATGATAGCTCATGGATACCAATATGATTCTGTGCATAACACAGAAGGAAAAGTTTACGTCTAGATTTTAACACCTACATTTACTTGAAAATATGTCAACATGTTTTGTTATCTTATATTTTTTGGAAACAGTTTTCATGGCTAATTTAATGGCTGCGGGGGTCTTGTAACCTCATGGACGAGTACAGGAAAAAAAATTAAGAAACCATTACCATGTCAAAGTACCCAAACCAACGTCACACTAAATTTTAAACAATCAGTTACTCTACAAATATGCCTCAGTTTTATCTAAACCAAACTACCAGAAAGCTATTTTTGCTTCAAGTTGTTGTTTGTAACTAGTCAAATGAAAGACTAAGAGGGAACTTAGACAAACAACTTGCGCATTGGGGTACTTAGACAAAGATGTACAAGGATGGGTCCAAACACTAGTTCATGTGGCAAGCAGGTTAACAGAGTCGAGAACATACTAAACCAACATAATTTTAGGGTGCAGTAATGGACAAACAAGATTCAGATTTTGATCCAATTTAAAGGTTGTGACTTATGCCAGCCACTTAGTACTTAGAGAGACCCTTCTAGGAAACGACATATGTCACACATTACTGATGCAAAATAATCATATTCAGAAAGAAACGAGATGAGAATAACACTTCAAAATTAGAAATTTGCAAGAGAAAAGAAAAAAAGGAACTTTAGATCTAAGGTTAGTCCTTCATATTCAAGAATACTTTACTGCTTTGAACTCATATGTAATTAGACATATTAGACAGAACATCCCCACATGATAATGCATTCAAATAGAGATGGGTACTTTCGAAAATAATTAAAGGAAACAGAGCGAGTCAAAATTGGGTGTCAACAGTTGCCCCTGATTGACAAAAGATTAGTGTAAAAATCTTTGGACAATCACGTTGACGTAACCCATTTTGCCTCGGGTGAAACAAAATATTTGGAAGATTATGGTTGGGCTCCGATTTCTGAGCTACCTATATATCTCGGGTATCAGGAAAAGTCAGGCTATATGTAGTTCAAACCATAGCAAAATTTTGATAAATATCAAAATTTACCCAACGTGGAATTATGGTAACACTGGGTTCCCTTGAGGATGATAACAAAGATTTTAGCATGAATGAAATAGATATGAGTGCATTTATCCTAAATTGGTTGTTTGAGATGGCTGGGAATGTGAGATCGATGGATAGCAACATCTGCTGAGGATCTTGAGAGAAAAGGGGATTATAAACTTTTAAAAATTGCTCAGTGTCAGATCAAGACGACATTGGGCTATGACGCTAGGAAAATGAGATGACTGAGCCGAGTTGATTTGAGTTGAGTTTCTTCACCGGAATCTTTGACGTAGCTAGGGATGCTTGACATTCCACTAGCTTGCCCTAGCTTGCTGCTAAGAGGGTAGGTCCACGTTGTATTGCATGGTCCTGCAAAATAGGTTAAAAGAGTGAAAAGTACCTGTTCAAAAATTATAATGTAAAGAGTAGAGTTAAATACACACCATCCGACTGGTGGGTAGTTATTGAGAAGTAATCGTTGTCTGACTGGCGAGCAGTGTTTGAAAAGTAAAGCCTCCGACGGTGAGACATTTGCCCAAAGGTAAATTGGCTTGTCTTGGCAAGGCGGCCTTCGATCTGAACCAGATAAATTAAAATGATGCAGTGACCAGGCCTGACTCAGGCTGCCTACGTATCCAAGTGTAATTAGGTCAGGCCGTAGTTCAGTACAATGAAAGGGTTATAATATGAAGGGACCAAATCCCATAAGGACAGCCTACGTATCCCGTCATGGAAAGTCAAGTCGAGCGTAGTTCTAAATACATAAAAGGATGATGTTTTTGGGTTTTTCTAAGGGAAACCGAACCCTATATGGGTTGCCTATGTATCCCGTCGTGGGAAGTCAAGCGAATACGTAGTTCTTTTACATTAGAGAAAAATGCAGAAGTACGAAAAAATAACTAGTCTTAATGTATTCAAATGTATTACTTCTTGATGGTGTTTGAATTGATCGGCTTCGTGCTTACTGTGTCGTCCATCTCTGCAAGGATCACTGCTCCCTCTAAGAGTACTCGGTGAACTATGTAGGAACCTTGCTAATTTGATGCAAATTTCCCTTTAGTTTCTCCTGGTGAGGAAATATCTTCTTCAATACCAATTGTCCAGGTGTGAATCGATGAGGCTTGACTTTCTTGTTGAATGCCTTGATCATTCAATTTTGATAGAGTTGACCATGACACACTGCGTCTAATAAGCATCAATTGTTCGATCCTGCTATGAATCCATTCAGCGTCATCTAAACCGACCTCTTGGATGACTCTCACTGAGGGTATCTCTACTTCTGCAGGTATCACTGCCTCTGAACAGTAAATCAGTATGTATAGAGTTTCCCCAGTGGATGTTCTGATTATGGTGCGATAGCCGAGCAAAGCATATGGTAGCTTCTCATGCCATTCCCTGTTGCCGTCTACTATCTTCCTCATGATTCTCTTGATATTCTTGTTTTCAGCTTCAACTGCTATATGTCGTGGAGTTTCTATGAGAGATCTTAAACCTTTCACAAATCTGTCATTAGGTCGCTATTGAGATTGGCCCCGTTATCTATTATGATTGACTTTAGGATTCCAAACCGACAAACTAAGTTATTGCAGATGAAATCTGCTACCACCTTCTTGGTTACGGCCTTATGTGTTGAAGCTTCAACCCATTTTGTGAAATAGTCGATAGCTACCAAGATAAAATGCTGTCCATTGGACGCAGGAGGCTCTATGAGCCCAATAACATCCATGCCCCAACCAACAAACGGCCAAGGAGAACCTATCACATTAAGCTCGTTTGGCGGCACCCGTATAAAATCCTCATGAACTTGACATTGGTGACATTTCTACACGTATCAGATTCTATCCTTCTCTATGGTCATCCAAAAGTAGGTACAAACAAACTCATTTCGGTACTCGTCGTAACTCTCCAAACGGTTGTATCTTCTGAAAAGGTAATCCAACTTTAACTTCCCATCTTCCACATTCCTTAGTGATGAAAAGATATCCAATCCCAAAAGACCCAAGAAATGCAACTTCCTTACAGGTAACGGGAGTACCGGCAACTTCCCTCTAAGTAGTAGCTCAGCGAAGTCACTAACTTCTTCTAGGGTAAGGGTGATCTCGAAATCTAGAAACTTGAAGGTCATAGTGTTCGGCTCCCAAAATTCCATCAATAGCGTAATGAGGGCTTTATTAGCTCGAACCCTCATTAGCGATAATAGAGCACCCAAGTGTTCCCGAACCTCCACACCATGCGCCACACAAATATTTCTCCACAGTTCTGCAGGTTATCAGGGGTAGAGATGACCATTTGGATATTTGGCAAATGACCATTTGAATATTTGGCAAATTTGGGTTAATATTCATCTGAAAGGAAAAGAAAAGGGTATGGTAAGTCATTTACCTCAAATCCATTATGTGTTTTAGTTTGGACCGTTCACACCAATCTTCTCACAAAAATATGTCGACAGGTTTGTAACCTTTGACAAAAGGGTGATTTCCTAATTGAGATGACGATGCCTTGGACCGTCTCGCCTAAGGTGTATGCGACATGACCTATTTATAGAGTAAGATTATTTTCCTAAATATTTTAAGCGTGGGACTGAATAGCTACGAGAAGGCGCATTAACCTAATTGTACCGACTTTAAAACTAAAGAATCCAAAAAAGGTTTGGAGGAGTGTAAGACACCCCCGCATGAACCACCGTGTGTAAATTGTGTACGACCAAAGACTCGATAGGAAAATGCAAGTGATAAAGCAGTAACATGTAGTGTTGTTCAAACAAATAAGGAACGCAAGTTTGGACTTGGCTTGCGTCCTTTCACCCAAAGCATTATATAAACACATGTAAAGCAAATAATACAATAAAAGCATAAAGATCCTAAACTAAGCGTGTTAAGGTTAAAACCTAAGTTCATTACATCACCAGTAGAGTGGCCATTCTGTCGCACTCTATTTCAAACCGGTCGAAACAACATGCAACATGTGGTGGCGTGTCGTGACTCTCGGGTTTTGAAAATTCATTTTAGAGTCGCCACCTAACTTTTTAGGAAAACTAGGAAAAATCGATTTCATTATAAAACTCTGTTTTGGCCTATTGAAAATATTTTGAGATTCTAATAAGGGTTCTGGTTACTCGAGGGGAAGGTGTTAGGCACCCCTCAGAGCCTATCTGAAGATAGTCCTTACGCTTAGTTTAGGAAAATATTTGAAAAAAAAAATTATTTCGTTATTTGCTAAACCAGTGATAAGAAAAACTTTTATTATTATTTTCTATTTATCATTTTATATATAAGAAAGAGAACTTGAGGTATCACAAACGTGATGCTATCACGTACAAGGGAGTAATATCATTATTGCAAAAATAAACATATATTCTAGATGTGAAAAGGGTGATATTATAATTTACACACATATTAAAAAATGTAAGTCTTATAATTTCAAAGAAGGTTATTTGAATATATGCGAGGTTAAATACATCCTTATAGAGTGAATAAGGTACTTTCATGGGTGTGAGAATTTATTTGCAAAACTATACATATTTAAGAGCACGCGAAGAATATGTGAGAGATTATGAGTAGATTAGAGTAAAACTAATTGTAATAGCATGTAAACTATGATAAATTATAATAACGATAATAATAATAATAGCAATAATAATAATAATAATAATAATAATAATAACGATGATAATAGTAAAGTGATAAAAATAGTTGTTATGAAAATAGTAAAATATACCTTGTACGTAGTAGCGAATGAAATGTATATACCTCGTATTTTCTACCCCTGAAAATTCGAATAAGTGTTGAAAATATAACGTAAAGCACTCGAATAATAAAAAAAGGTTAGAATTAGCGAACACCTAAGAATTTTGTGACCTCTGTGAGTTAGTATTTGAAATTCTAGTTTGTTATTTTTTTTTTAAGAAAAACATGGAGATTGTTACGTCCATTTTATTAACAAATTATTTTTTAAGGTGAGATAATCAATTAAACACTTCATCAAATTTTTCTAAAAAAGAATTTGCTAATCCTTAAAGAAAGTTTACCTTTGCGAATTGATTAACTAAGTGTCGATCACAAAAATATGCTAACGCCATCCTATTTAAAGATTTGATACATAACAAAGCTATTATAAACAAATAAAGCTACCTCAAGCAATGTTACAACAAAATAGAGTTAGTTAACATCCAAAAGAAAGCGTAACATAATATGAGTAAGCTAAAGAAAGAAACGGCTAGGAGTACTGGACTCCATTTCAGAGTTCAAACTTTTATCTCGCGCGACTCCGAGGCTCTTGTGATCCTAGTAGCATTTGACCCGATAGTTGGGTCAAAATGAGTTTCGATTGAAACTCCATCTCCAAGATTAAATAAAATAAAATAAAGATTAGTAACTAAAATAACAAAATAAATACAATTTGTCGGTTATGAAGAAACGCATACTCATGAATACATTTCACATAAGAATCGGGTAAGTGCTTAAGTTAAGCTAGTATTTCAAACAAATTATCCTCGAAAGACTTTGCATATTAATAGGACCTTATCACTAACCTTCAACGCTACACCATAGTGATAATAAATTTCCTAAGATCCAAAAGACTTTTCAAAGGATAATTTTAGTTTTTTCTCAATGCATATCAAAGGGCTCAAATGATCAGGAAAACAGTATTTCTTTAAACTTTTTTTTTGCTATCCCTTAATGATGTTAAGATACCTATTATACCCAAAACGTGAAACTCCCAACACAAAGTGTTCACTTAACCATCAAAGTTATTTATAAACAAAAAAAAAAAAGGGCAGCCCGGTGCACTAAAGCTACCGCTATGCGCGGTGTCCGAGGATGGGCCCCACCACAAGGGTGTATCGAACGCAGCCTTACCTTGCATTTCTGCTAAAGGCTGTTTCCAAGGCTTGAACCCTTGACCTCCTGGTCACATGGCAGCAACTTTACTAGTTACTCCAAAGCTCCCCTTCACCAAAGTTATTTATAAACTTAACAAATTCATCAAATTCCACTTAGAATGGCGAATAGAGTTAGTCATGAACCCTAGAAATTTAACTGGAAACACAAAATCCAACAAATCCAAAATGGTGTAATTGATAAGAATTTATGAAGGTAATCTTCTCAAGTATGAATAAAAAAAAAAAAAGAGAAACCCAAACGACAAATAAATAAATCGAGAGGGATGGAGTTAAGAGAAAATAAGTGAATAAGTAAACCAATATTTAAGCTTTGGAATGCCCATGACATGATCAAATGACTATAGAGAATTAACATAAATGTTTTAATCCTCTAGAAATTAACCAAAGGGACCACGGCCAGATATTAAATTGGGCAATTTGACAAAATTGTACCCACGTTGACAACTAAAAAAACTGCATGAAGTTAAACCAATTCTATCCAATGTTCACAACGAAAAAAGTGACTTTATTAAACCAACCCAAGTACACTAAATACACGTAAGATATCCAAACCAATTGTTTTAAGGAAAAGCTTGTTTCGACTCTTTATAAACAACATCAAAAGTTTGACACCTTATATGAAAGAACATCCTGACAATAATGAGAACATGACGACTTTAAACTCAATTTACCAAACTAAAAAGGGGCTAAGACGACTATTAATTTCAGAAAAATTGCAAGCATCGAGTGATCACATATTCACCTCAAGTACTTGTCAAATTTGACACTTTAAATCAAATTTGACTTAGAAACTAAAACAAAGTTGGCCAGCAGACTCTTGGATTTTTTTTAGTTGGCTACATGAATTTAACAGATCCTAAATAGAGATGATCAATGGAGGTTTGTGAAGGTGATATATACTTACAACTTGGAGCATAGATTTTAAAACAAAACAAACAAAAGTTAGGAGCTAAACTGCATGATGGATGAGCCAAAGTCATAACTTAATCGCATGTGTTCGTAACCCGTAAGCGAAACACCATAGACTGCGAAAGGACAAGAGTGAAATGACTGATTCAAGGTGTCTTAGTGATTGAAAAACTGAACTATGAGTATCATAGGTAAGAAAACAAGACACCTCTGATCACTGACTTACCGAAATTGATTTTTTAGAAAAGAGTAATGACATTTGAACATTAAAAAGAGAATTTACAGTCCCTGAGAAATTTAAACACGATGTATCATCCTATGAGGTGAAAAGAAATGAGAGAGACACTTCTCTTGTGCAAATTCCAAAATCGAGGCTTAAGCAATCTTTAGGAAGTAAAGACTTCCAACTCGTTTATCTTAGTTCTAGAGCTCAAACTAGCGTCATTATTTAAGCTAATTACTGATACTAAAAGAAAACAAACTGGGACATGCTTAGCTAGAGAAAAAGATATTCAAACTAGTTAAAAAATAACTATCTTTACATTGAGTTGTCAAGCCTCGCTAATCATTCTTAATACCCAAGTTAACAAAAAAAAAAAGAAATACTTTCAGAAGTTTAAGGCTTGTATAACCCGTTCTTATGCTAAGTTATAAGTTCAAAATCACATTTAAGTAAACATCTATCCTAAATAAATGACAACAAGATGTCATGTTCAAGTGTTAATGCAAAAAGGTACAAAAATTCCACTACAAACAGTTTGGTAAAGCTTTGCCCCTTAAAAAAATGAGTCAGATTGTCACTTCAGCATCATCTTAACAGGTTTCAAAATCACAGAAAAATGATAGCTCATGGCCACCAAAATGATTTTGTACATAACACAGAAGGAAAAGTTTACGTCTAGATTTTAACACCTACATTTACTTGAAAATATGTCAACATGTTTTGTTATCCTATATTTTTTGGAAACTATTTTCATGCCTAATTTAATGGCTACGGGGGTCTTGTAACCTCACAGACGAGTACAGGAAAAAAAATTAAGAAACCACTACCATGTCAAAAAACCAACGTCACACTAAAATTTAAACAATCAGTTACTCTACAAATATGCCTCAGTTTAATCTAAACCAAACTACCAAAAAGTTATTTTTGCTTCAAGTTGTTGTTTGTAACTAGTCAAACAAAAGACTAAGAGGGGACTTAGACAAACAACCTGCGCATTGGGGAACTTAGACAAAGATGTACAAGGATGGGTCCAAACACTAGTGCATGTGGCAAGCAGGTTAACAGAGTCAAGAACATACTAACACCAACATAATTTTAGGGTGTGGTAATGGACAAACAAGATTCCAATTTCGGTCCAATTTAACGGTTGCGACTTATGCCAGCCACTTAGTACTTAGAGAACCTTTTCGGAAATGACATATATCACACATCACTGATGCAAGATAATCATATTCAGAAAGAAACGAGATGAGAATAACACTTAAAAACTAGAAATTTGCGAGAGAAAAGAAAAAAAAAGGAACTTTAGATCCAAGGTTAGTCCTTCATATTCAAGAATACTTTACTGTTTTGAACTCATATATAATCACACATATCACACAGAACATCCCCACATGATAATGCATTCAAACAGAGATGGGTACTTTCACATGCTCTTAATCCTCAAAAAGAGAAGCAGTAATGTGTCAAACATATTGAAAACAAATATTTGACAAGCAATATGAATTCAGTCCTTCAGACAGTAGCATTGAAAAGAAAAAGAAAACAGAAATGAAGAAGACAGGAGGAATTTAGAAGCAAAGCAACCATATATTGACACAAAGGACAATCAAGGCTAAACCATGTTCTTGACCACGAATTGCCAGAACTTGATTTGTCGGAAAGAAGATAGCAATATCAATATAGCTTGAAGCTATAAATCATGTATCACAGAACAAAAATAGATAGATGAAAGAAAAAAAACTAGATAAGGGGATGGATTTTACGCTCTACACTTCTAGACCAAACATAACCTCTCCTATTATTAACTCTAATCGACATATTATCACACATCTAAAGACAAACAACCTTATGCAACGACCAACTCGACTAAATCAGAAGGCAAAAAAAAGAATAGATTTTTATTTCAGTTTTTCATGTCCAAAACCATCAATTAACATCCCGAATAATTACCTGGTATATAAATGGTTCATATTCTCATTCACAGCCTACCAAAATAAAATAGATTACTCCTATCGAGACTTCATATTTAAGATATTCAGGCTAAATAATGAAATAAGATATTTCATCACATATTGCATGATGGATAAAAATCAGATAACTAGAGAATGAATCTTGGTTATACTAGTTATTAATAACATGAGCAGCACACGTCAAACACAACGAACAGAGCACCTTTTATTCTCATCAAATGGACATGAATTCTTTCCCCACCGCGATGCAACACCCTAAACTATTTTACTTACTGATTTTAGTAAAACAATAGCAGGATACATCAAGGCAAAGTTTAAGCTAGCGACAAAGTTACTTTAAGCAATCATATATACAATGGACAACAAATCTTCTCTTCTCGACTCCCAAGACTAATCAAAAACAAATTCTGTAAGGGATCATAGCAGCCCCTCCATATTGTGATCAAATGGGACTTTTTTTTACTGTAATATATCAATAGCTAATAAACAGATAATGGTCCAAATGATTGAGAATCCAAACAGTGAAGAAACATGAAGTTATAACTCTATGTTGACCGCTTTTGCATTCTTTTAATCTTATTTAGATACACAAACCCACATATCATCACTAATCCTTTACCGTAAATCGACAAAGGGATGACTGATAATTCAAACTACGCAGTCACATTATTGTATATCTCGAACAGATAGGTACTAATCTATGTGAGATCATATCTTTAATGGAAGAGGGGAAGAGAATCATTTAGTGACTGATGTTCATATGGATATTTTCATTACTATCGTGAAAGGTATTACGAGTTGCTCATAATTTGAATTATATTCTACACACATAAAAGTTCATATACTATCCCAAAACCACACGAAAACAGTGAAGGGCAGCCCGGTGCACTAAAGCTACCGCTATGCGCGGTGTCCGGGGAAGGTCCCCACCACAAGGGTGTATCGTACGCAGCCTTACCTTGCATTTCTGCCAAGGCTGTTTCCAAGGCTTGAACCCATGACGAACAACCAAGCATTCCTGAAATTTTAAGTCTTGTAGGACCCTTCTCAAGCTAAATTAATTGCTGGCAATACGCAAGTCGAGCATGTACATATTTAAGTCACCATTACCACATCAAAACAGTTAAACCGACATCGAAATAACCCCTAAAATAGTTCACGAAACATGTATCAAAAACTTTTTAAGGAGTTTATTCTGGGATGATTCAAATTCACAGTTGGCTTATAAGCATACCATCAACTGTACAGGATACCGAATGGTGCAATAAATATAGCTTTGAATTCACCTTTGCAGGCAATGAAACAAAACACCCAATTTTTACAGATTCATTCAAGCAAGATCGTAAACTAAAAATGTGAACAAACGACCAGCCACTGCACTGTCTCCACTTCATGATCATATCTAGAATTAACCCAACAAACTTGAATGATAAATAAATAGAAAAAATTAAATATAATACAATTAGACGGGATGGAATTTACTCTTGCAGGTGTTCACAAGACCACCTCCGACTCGCATCAAAACGTAAAAGAAAATCTAAACAATAGGGATGGCAAACACCTATACGCACATATTCATAGAAAAACATATTCACTCACGAAACAAATTTCGAAAATCAAAATTATATTTTATCCATAAAACTAACAATAATAACAAAATCACCGACTAGAAATCAAGGTGAATGTCATGTTCATAGAATCAAAATAGATGAGGAAAAGAAAACAAAATGAAATGAAGGATGCTGATTCGCACCTTTTTCCGGGTAGCGAAATTGGAGCTACGACGACAAGGGTTTTTCAACGGCAAATTCAACTCCGAGGATTCCGAACGTCTGCACTCTAATTTGCTCTATTTTCACTCATTTTTTACACTATTTTCACTCTTTCGTTAATTTTCTTCCTTTGCCCCAAAGGAATGGATGAAACCCTCCTTTATAGGCATATTTTGGAGTGTACAAGCTTCTCAAAAGGCTCTAAATTGGACTCAAACTTGAAATTCAAATTGTTGATGGGACAATCCAGAGCTTAAACAGATACGGTGAGGGGGGAAAAAGATTACCTCTTTCAAATTGATTTAGAGTAGAAAATCGGGTGGACAAACCTTATCCTCCTAGGGTGTAGATTTTCTCCTCTCCACCAAGCTAACAGTGGAGAGGATGAGACTTCTGCGACCTGAAAGGGCCAAATAAAATAGGAGACGGGCGAGATTTATGCTGACAACCCCATTTCCCGCTGATCCTAATGAAAATTCAATAAATTTGAGGTGAGGGGGATGGCTGCACAGGGGAGTGGTTGGAGTTTGTCGTAGGGACTTTGTAGTGGTGTTGAAGATGAAGATGATAAAATGAAAGAGATGAGAGACATGCTTTGAGAGAAAAGCCGTATTGGTGCTGCTTTTGTCGACTAAAATTTGGATTGTCGATTGTTTGATCGAACGGTTCAGATTTAATATAAGAATAAAAGAAAATGATAAATTATATATTTAAATATAAAAATAAGTAAATAATTAGAATTTTTGAGACTTATCGAACTAGAAATAATTTAAAGGACTTGATCAATTTGTGTGGAATGGCAAAGTGGATATGAAAATTATTCTAAGTTTCGAGCCAATTTTTGGACTCTCTGAAATTTATAAATAAGAGTTGGGTTTAGGTGAAATAAAAAATTGAAATGGAGTTATCGTTGGCCCGAATACTCTTTTTCTACTGAAATTAATTTCTTCGATGCTCCCTGCTATCCTAAAATTATTTTTAGTCTAATGTATATAATTATATAAATAATTTAGTATATACGTCCGATTTAATAATTGGTAATTTTAATTTTTATAATATTAACAATATATATATATATATATGTATATATATAAAGAATATAATTGAAATGTGTGTGTATATATATACATATATATAAGAATATATACATTAAATTATATATAAGATTATAATAAAAGATACGCATACGCGTATAATAAGGACGCATATATTATGAAAATATATATAGTTACAATATATCGTCTAAAAATAAAATTAGAAAAATTGCAAATACGATTATCAAAAAGACATTTTTTTTAAATAATTATTTATATTTAATTAAAGTATTTTACCATATAATAGAAAAATAAATACTCTTTTTTTTTTATCTTTTCAAAATTCATAGATATAAAAATATGAATTTATTTTGAAAGATTATTTAAGGTCGAGGAGCACCGAAAAATAATTAAAGGAAACAGAGCGAGTCAAAATTGGGTGTCAACAGCATACGTGCTGTAAACTCTTGTGATCAGTGAACAAATCAACATGAAACCCATAAAGATAGTGCCTCCAAATTTTCAAGGCAAATATAACAGCAGCCAACTCAAGATCATGGATCGAATAATTCTTTTCATGTGGTTTAAGTTGTCTAAAGGTGTAGGCTATGACCTTACCTATTTGCATCAATACACAACTCAAACCAACTCTAGAAGCATCACAATAAACTACAAACCTATCTATGTCATCTGGCAAAGTCAAGACGGGAGTGGAAGTGAGTCGAGTCTTCAACTCCTGAAAAATCTTCTCGTAGGAATTTGACCATTGAAATTTAACCTTTTTTGGGTTTGCCTCAACATGGGGGAATCAATTGAAGAAAACCCTTCAACAAACCGTCTGTAATAGCTAGTTAAACCCTAGAAACTCCTGATATCTGATGGAGAGACGGATCTAGGCTAGTTTCTCACTGCTTTGGTCTTTTGAGGATCAACTTGAATGCCATCACCAGAAATAATATGACCAAGGAAAGCTACTAATTTCAACCAAAACTCGCATTTACTGAACTTGGAGAATAACTAATGATCTCTAAGGGTCTGCAACACAACTCTCAGATGGTCTCCATGATCATTCTCGCTATGGGAATAGACAAGGATGTCATCAATGAAGACTATGACAAACATGTCCAAGCACTGCTTAAACACCCTATTCACCAAGTCCATGAAAGCTGTAGGGGCATTTGTTAGTCCAAAAGACATAACTAGGAATTCAAAGTGACCATACCGAGTTCTAAAGGCTGTCTTTGGAATGTCACATTCTCTGACTCTAAGTTGATGATAGTTGGATCTAAGGTCTATCTTAGAGAAATAACTTGCACCGTGAAGTTGGTCAAACAAGTCATCAATTTTGGGGAGAGAAAACTTATTCTTAATGGTGACTTTGTTAAACTGATGGTAGTCAATGCACATTCCGAGAGAACAATCTTTATTACACACGGATAGAATTGGAGCACCCCATAGGGAAATACTAGGCCTGATAAAACCCTTATCTAAGAGATCCTTTAATTGTTCCTTCAATTCCTTAAGCTCAGTTAGAGCCATTCTGTAGGGTGGAATAGAGATAGGTTGGGTATCTAGAAGGAGATCTATTTCGAAGTCAATTTCCCTTTTGGGAGAAATTTCGAGAAGATCTTCAAGAAATACATCTGGAAATTCCCTCACTATTAAAACTGACTCAAGACTCAGAGTCTCAAAATTTGAGTACTTGATTTGGAAGAGATGGTAAATGCACCCTTTAGATATCATCTTTCTTGCCTTAAGATATGAAACAATATGACCCTTAAGCACTGAAGTACTACCCCTTCATTCGACAACTGGCTCATTAGGAATCTGGAACTGAACAATTCTATTTCTACAATTGACTGCGACATAACATGAGTGGAGCTAACCCATGCCTAGAATGATATCAAAATTAGTCATTGTAAGACCCCGTAAAGTCCTAGCCCATTTCAGTCCTTTATAGCATGCCAAAAGAGGTCCCAGACTTAGAAATTTCAGTTAAGTGTTAAGACTTAGTCTCAATTTTGGCCTCGATATTTTAATGGTCTCATTTTCAATCTTTCTGACCTTAGATTGTTGATTTTTAAATTGATTCATGATCAGGGTTATCTATAGGCCATCTAGGTTGAGTTTCAGAATTTTTGAACATTGTTTGAGACACGTTTGGATGACCAAAATAGCAAGCCAACTTGATTAGGATGCATCGCGTTGGCTATCACGTCGTCACCATTAACACAATGCATCGATAATCGCATCGACACTATCGATGCGGTGAGTCGCTTTTCACATCACTGGGCACTTTTACTTACTAAATTACGGGTTTGTGGGGGAAAAAGAGTCATTTTGACCCATCTTAACCCACCTATATCATGAAATTAAGGATCCAAAAGGGCAAATATACTCCTTTTTTTTACAAATTTTCTCAAGAACAAAGCCCTAGTTTCTTTAAGTTCAAGTCTAAGTTTCAAGAATTCACCAACAATTCTCACAAATTCAATAATCAAGGTATGTTTAGGTGTTCATCCTTGGGTTTCTTCCACCCTTAAAGTTCAAGAATTTTTTTTTTAACTTAGATTATGATTTATATTCTTGAATGGAGTTGTGTTCATGATGTGTTGTTGTGTGGGTTTCAAGTCAAGAGTATTTTGAGCTTCATGTAAATAAACTAGAATGTGTGTTGATTTAAGTAAGCCTCATGTTAAATCCTTGAATTGTGATGTTGAATATGGTAGTTATGACATTCATATACTGCTCATTCTCATGTACAAGATTTATGCATCCTAGGTGTTTGACAAAATGTCTATGTGGAGAAATTATGCATGATAACCTATGTGTGATACTTTTAAAGTTGAGATATGGTACTATTATCTATGCTATCGAGTCCTGGGGGCACTGAATACCCAAAATTTAGTTGTTTATCTAGTCTCCAATCGAAGTAGAATGATTTTATAGTATCCCGAACAGTAGCATTCGGTCAGTCAACAGAATCAGTGTGAGTTTAGTCAAGCCTAGTATAGTCTAGTGATCAGTTCAGTGTCGAGTTAGTTGGAAGTATGATTCAGTACCGAGCGAACCCAGGGATGGGGGCATTCCTGCCAGTAGAGGGTTTGACCCTTAGTAGCAGTCCATGAGTTACAGAACTACATAGCCAACATGGGGTAAATCATTTTCTTGTCAAACTAGGGTTGACGTAACTATATACATCTCATGAGTTTTCCTGCCAGATTAGGGTTAACCCAGCTAATGTTAGTAATTCGTGGCATGGTACTAACAACCTTCTAACTGGGATTATAGGTTGGACCCCAAATTAGTCCATAATCGGGGTATGTCGATTAGATGATGATTCTCACAGTTACAGTTTCAGTATTCAATAATCAGTATCTAGTATTTAGTATTTAGTATTTAGTATAGAACTCAGTTTAGTTCTACACGATCATGACTTACAGTTATTAGTTATTCAGTTATCACTAATTCAGACATATGATATATGCTTGGTATTGCGTGTTCAGTACTTATAGTAGTCTCAGTCTTGCATATCCTCTCATCCAATTATTTTATGATGTTTAGTTATTATTATCATACACGTGAACTTATGCATATCAGTCTAACCTCACCTAGCATACCAGTACATTCAAAGTACTGATGCATACTCTTTCTTTGCGCTATGATATCTCATATTATAGGTTCAGATGCTTGGTTTCCTGACCGTACCTATCCAGATCAGTCTATCAGCCGCAGTTACAGTAGTGAGTCCTTATCTATCGAAGACATGACACTCATTTAGTCATTTTATTATTTATAGTATTTTAGCTTTTTAGTTACTTCCAGATAATAGTTGTGAGTTAGTTGGGGCCTGTCCCATCAACTATTTTATTTTAGATGTTTAGGGGCTTTCAGACACTAATAGTTAGCAGTTATTCTACATATGTACTCAGAATTGAATCAGTTTTATGAACCTTATGGCATATTTAGTTTTACTTTCACATATATTTCATGATTATTAATCAGTGCTCACAACAGGTACCAGTCATGGGTTAGCTTGTGGTCTACGGGGTTATAAGCACCGTGTGACGCCCAAGGTGTAGTCTCGAGGTGTTACAAACTTGGTATTAGAGCCTAAGGTTCTAAATTATCCTAGAGGGTCTGAAAGCTGCATCAAGTAGAGTCTTGAGCATGGGTGTGTAGCGCACCACACTTATGGACAAGAGGCTATGTGGTGTTTTTAGGAAAGGTTCCCTTCTTTCAGTGTTTATATCGTGCGAGTGAGCATGTGCTCAAGTTAAACTCTTTGTATAATTTCAATCTTCCTTCTATTTATAGAATATGCCTCCTAGAAAGACTAATGAAAAAAGAAATGAGAATCAACCTGCACCTCCGCCAGTATAGAAAGATCACCTAAATGAACATGTCTCTCACGCCGAATTTAGAGCTGCTTTCACTAACTTAGCTTATTTAGTAGTTACTCAGAATAATCTAGAGGTTGTTGTCCTATCTAGGCTTTTGATTTATGCTCAGTCAAGTGAGAGAAGAGAGCGTAGGAAGAAAGAGAGAAAGAATAAGAGGGCCAGAACAAGTAGTTTTAAGCCTAGGTTAAGAGGTAGTAACCGATCCCAATCCCATAAAAAATTCTCATCCCCAGCTCCGCCTTCAGTCAGTGCGCCAGTACTTAAGTTTAAGAATGATAGTCGAGATAGAGCACCAGGCTCTAAGTCACAAGGTAGTGGAAAAGGTGGTGTACTAAACCGCTTTGCGAAGAATATAGTAAGAATTATAAGGGTCTGTGTAGAGTCGGCAGTGATGTGTGTTTTAGGTGTGGTAATCCAGGCCACAGAGTCAGAGATTGCCCAAATAGTGGTCAGCAGGGTCGGTTCAACCATCCTTCAATTTCATCCAATCACCTGACTCAGCAGGGTATTTCCATTCCAGTGCTATAATGGTCAGCGTTAGAACAGGCTATTTGCAATTTAGTCCCAACAGGATTAGGAAATTTCTTTTGATGTGGTTACGAGTACGTTACCGACCATTCATTTATATGTTTATGCCTTGTTAGATCCTGGATCTTCTCTTTGTTTTGTAACCCCCGATGTAGTTGTCAAGTTCAGTGTAAGTCCCAAAACCTTAGTAGAGCCCTTCTCAGTGTCTACTCAGTAGGTACATCTATCCTAGCCAAACGAGTATACAAAAATTTCCCGATTATAGTATCCCAGTAAATCACTTCAATTGATTTTAGAAATAGAGTAGTTCAGTTTCAACTTCTCAATAAACCAGTCAGTGAATGAAGGGTTAGTACCTCAGTGCTTAGGAGTTAGATATGATTTCATCTTCTTTCTCAGAATCCAATGGCAACATATGATCTAGAGTTAGAAGCATGAAACTAGGAGTTTAGCAATAGTAGTAGAGTTGGGATGGTGTTATTTGAAGTTGAGCAAATTATATTTTTCATTGGACTAGTCATGTGAAAGGTGAATTAGTAGGCTTGAAGTAGTGTATACAAAAATTTAAGTTTGTTGATTCGAAACATGTGTTGTGGATGTGATATTTGTAGGCTATGATGAAAGTAGTATGGTTATTAAAGAATTGAGGATATCCATGTTATGTGTTAGGATCTAAGTTTAAATCTTTGAAGGTTGAGCTAATAGAAAAAAAAGTTAAAAATTTTAAGTTAGTCAGTTTTTATGTTGTTATATGATGTATTTGGGGCTAAAGAAAGTTAAGAGTTCTATCTCAGGAAAAAGTATCAGCAGTAGGGTTTCATACTTTCAGGTACAGTCTTTCAGGGTAAGTTTAGTGTTTATGAGTATCATTATATCTCGGACTATAGAGTAAAATGGTTTCAATATAGTTTAGAGATATTGGTTAAGTGGTCCACAGACTTAGAATGATGGCTTTAAGCTAAGGGGGAGATGGTAGAACAAGAGACTAAGTCAGGCTCTCAGATTCTAGTAGTGATGCCAGTGTGTTGTAGAACAACATTAGGGAGGGGAATGCCCGACCTATGCTTATTTTAGTATTTGTACTTCATTTATTACGATATCTACTCATGCCTTACATATCAGCTCTATACTCATAGCTCATATTCATACACTTTCCATAGAATGATGTATGATTCCAGTCCTTCGTACGAGTTCTTGTTTGCTCAGCAATGCGAATCATGTTCCATGAATTCAAAAATTTCAAAATCAAGTCATGCAGCTCACGACTCATATGCTTATGCTCTACAGTATGTTCAATTCCAGTATTCATGCAACACACTATTTAGATTATGTCATGTATATCCTCACTTTAGGCCTCTTGATGAACCCATGATGTTGATATTCTATTCCTCAGGACTCTTTTAAGAGTCAAGTTCTGTATAGTATTCATTCATGCTTCAGGTCCTTATGTTTTAGCCTTTCAGTGACCTCTCCTTATGAAATAATATAGTGATGAGCAATTGCTTAGATGGGAGAGAGTAAATGTTTCATGTTAAGGAAAGATTATTGCATGCTTACTTTATTTGAGGTTGTAGTTATGAAGATAGGCTTAAACATTATGTTGGTGTGTAAGTGGTTAAATGAACTACACATTAGTGAATAGCTACTAAGAGGTTGTATTTAGTTTTTGAATAGGAAATTAGAATTATTCATGAGATGAGAGATTGTGAAAATGCAGGGTGTGTTGCATGATTCAAACTAGTATTACAGTGTTATGTGTGCATTTTGTAGATCTGAGTTGGCTTGTACATAGTGGGAGAATTCAGTCAAGCTCAAGCTTCAGTAGGTAGAGTTATCAGTGCCCATGTGAATATTTTTAGTAGTCTCAGGTGAAGTGTGGTATTAAGGTAGAAGGTATAGTTGAGAGTATTCGTGGAGTATGTCTAAGCTTAAAAGATAGTAGTTGCAGTGCATAAGGCCTAGTAGCTCTATCTTAGCTGATGTTTCGTAGGCCTGTGTTTCATATTACCGAATTTTAGCCTTGTTGTGATTTCTTATCCAGATGTTTTATTCAGACCATGCCCAAGATTTCTTACTCCCTAGAAATCATTAGAACTTCATAGAAAGAGTGTCAAAGAAATACTCCAGTTAAGTATAAGCTTTCAGTATGAGTTAGTCTGTATAGCCAGTAATTCAGATTAGCGGTCAGACAAATAGGTTTCTATGGTTTTTCCATCTTTCGATCTAGTCTTACTATCTGAAATTTTATGAATATATCCCATCCAAGAAATATTTTGTTCGCATCCATGTAACATAAGTTGAGACATAAGAAGTAACATATATTATTTAAAAATTAGGTAAAAAGCACTATAAATCACAATAATTAATAACATAAAATATTTAATACGTGAGAATATAAATTAAAGTAGGTTAGGGTCAAAAAGGAAATAGACTAATTCACCCTTCAATTTTTATTTAATTCACATATGCATTATTGCATACAATTATTTGTATATATCATTTTTTCTCGTTATTGTTAGAAATTAAGCTTCAATTTCCTCTATTGGTATTTAAAGTAATATAAATCACAATAATTAAAAAAATAGAGTACTTTTAAAAAAGTAATATATATTGGAGTCATGCTAGCACGGGTTTATATGTCTAGTATTAGAAAATACTAGAGTCTTCAGTTGATCAACTAATTCTTTAATGGAAAAAGGATATCTATTGACCCTTTTCAAAACCAATGCCCATGTTTTGGCCAATGGACATTACATGGTCAGTCGATCAAAGTAATTCGACAAGTTGGCCAATTCCAATTTTGGGTTATTTCAGCCTCTTTAAAATATGAGTAACTTATATAAATACCAAACATTAAGGTGCTAATAACTTTTTTTTTATATCACAACTTTTCCTAATTACTTAATATATCACTTTTTATATTTTCTGATACATATATTTGGCCTTGATTCATTTGAAAAAAAGTTGTAGCTAAATAAGAAAATAATAAAATCTCCTTAAATTGAGAAAGTAAATCACGTTTCATCAGTTTTGGAAGCATAATAAACGTAAAAATTAACAAAAAAAAATCAAAATATTCCTCTCTTCATCTTCAAATAATACTTGATTGAAAGCTGTAGTTTAACACAAATTTTTCATCGTTTTTTTTCTTATTCACCTCAATTGCACCTTGAACATGGTAACAAAACTTCAAAAATTTCAATTGATACATGTGACAGTTTGCTAAGATCTGAACACTTTTGTTACTTTTATTAGCCGATACTTTGATACACTGTTGTCCATAGTTAAGTGTTTTTGATAATCTATACTTCCTACTGATATTCGTTGCACTTATTAGATTTGATACATTTCAAATCTGATATGTGAATTTGATACATTTGTTTGTAGATTTTGATACATTTGAAACATTATGATAACAGAGTTTCACTGTCATGTGTTTACACAACATAAATTTTATTAATACATTTTGGTATTTAATTTATCTGTTTTGTGTTAGAGTATTTGACCTTGATATATATATATATATATATATATATATATATATATATATATATATATATATATATATATATTGTGTTAATATATTTGGCCTTGATACATATAATATTTTACCTTGAAACATATTAGAGTATAGTATAATGTTATATGTCCAGCCTAACTTGTTTAATCTATTTTCGTGAAAATTTTTAAAAATGTTATCAAAAGTACCCAGAATAAACCCACCACTTCACCACTTGAAGAACCAACAATGTTCTTATTAATTTGGATAACACCCAAACTAAACGATGATAAATCACTGAAATTCATTAAAATAAAAATAAAAAATTATAAAAAACACAAAAATATGTGTTTTGAAACTAAGACAAAATAATCCTTCTTAAATCAAGTTCAACATTCCACTCACCTCTCGAAAGAATGAGAATTTTTTTTTCAATAAATTGGCTTGAATGTCGTTTGCAGTAGATGGATGATGGAGATAATTTATTGAAACTCAAATTTGGAGAGAAGTTACCGATTATTTTGGAGTGAAAAATTTTAAAAATAGAAAGGAGACATTTAGGGCTAAGAAGTAGGAGTTTGTGCGATTTTGGGAGTGAAAATATATGTATCAAGGGTAAAAATTCAAAAAAGGTATATTATGAATTATTTAAAAGATGTGAAATTTTTTAGAAATAATGTGCTTAAGTTTGCTTATTTGTGTGATTTTTTCTTAAAATATCGAGATAACAACATGACTTAGGAAAATAAGCTCCTAATTACCCTATTTAGCCTAACTTTCAATTAATTTCAATTCATAATCCCTCTCCTTTTTTTTCTCCCTTGATTTTTTTTTTCTCTATCTTCTATTTCTCTTTGTTTTTTCTTTTCCAGCTTTTTTCTTCTTTTTTGCTTTTTTTTTTGGTTTTTACTTTCTTTTTTCTTTTCCCCTTTTTGGCTTTTTTCTATTTCAGTTTTTCTTTTTTTCATTTTCATTTTTTCTCATTTTTTTCTATTTTCCTTTTTCTTTTTTTTTCATCTATTTTTTTTATTTCTTTTTTCTTTTCAATGTATTTTTTGTTGTTTCTTTCTGTTTTTGTTCTTGTTTCATTTTTTTTTCTTTTTGTCCTTTTTTCGTTTCATTTTGTATTTTCTTTTTCCTCTCATTTTTTATTATTGTTGTTGTATTTTATTTTTTAATATTTTTTTTATATTTTATATTTATTTGTATCATACTATATACTTCTATTTTATAAATTTATTATTTGTATTTGAATAGTTTAGCCATGAATATATTTTATCATTTGTATTTGCATACAAACAAATATATGAATTAATTGTATTTGCTTGAGTCTAAAATATATAAATATGTAATGTGTCATTCAACGCAAATGCGTCGTTAGTATTTGTATGTCAAATTTATCATTTGTATTTATATATAAACAAGTATCATTTATATGTGTATGGTTCAAGTTGCATATAAACATGTATCATTTGATACAAATGTAACACTTGTATTTGTATAATTTAATATTTATATTTGTATAATTTGTCATTTGTAATAGGGGATCTGTCAAAAATAGAAACACTTTGCTATAAAACCCACCTTTCATAGCCATATTTTACATAATTACCATTTATAGCCGCTGTATTCAATTTACGTCCGCTGAATTCGATTTTATCGATAGTATGTATTCCTATGAAATATGAATACAATCCCTATTTAGCCGTTGTATTCACTTTTACTCAGTGGTCTCTATTTATGAAAAACATAAATACACTACATATTTAGTCTCACAAAAAACACTATCATTTTATTATATTTTTTCTTTTTTGTGTTTTCCTCGTTTTTTCTTCTTCTTTTCTCTATCTTTAATTGTTTCCTTCTTTTTTATTTTTTTATCTCCTCTCTCTAACTTCTATTTTTCTTTCTTCTTTTCTTTTCTTTTTGACTTTTTTCAGTTTTTTTTGTACTTATTTTCTTTATATTTTTTTTGTTCTATTTTATGATTTTTGCATTTTCAAAAAATATGACTACTCGAGCACAAGTCATGGATGGTAACGTAAATACCATAATTGTTTGTCGTATTTGTAGTCACACTGTCATTTATATTTTTGTATTCATTGATACAACTGTATTTGTATTTGTGTCTTAAAGTTTGCGCTTGTGTTTGTATTTTGTAGTTCACATTTATATTTGTATTTTATAGTTCACACTTGTATTTATATTTGTTAGTTCGCACCATCATTTATATTTTATATAATTCGTACTTGTATTTTAAAGAACTATTTTGTATTTTTATTTTACAATTGACTATATATTATATTGGATTATTTTTGTATCGGGATTTTATTGTGTTTGTATATTTGTATTTGTATTCTATTTTCATCGATGCTTTTTTATTTTTACAAAATTATTTTGTATTTGTATTTGTAGGTTGAATGGACATTGAATTTAACAGTGATTATGTACAATTTATCATTTATATACAAACAAGTAAATGCATTAATTGTATTTTCTTGATTCTAAAATATATAAATATGTAATATATCATTTGATACAAATGTACCGTTTTGTATCTGTATGTCAAAATTATCATTCGTATTTGTAAATAAACAAATATCACTTGATACAAATACAATTACAAAAAAATAAAACAAATAATTTTACAAATACAAATACAATACGTATTTGTATATATTGTATTTGTATAAAAATTTGAATTGTATTTATTTGTATCAATAAATACAACTCGTATCAATAAATACAAACAAGTATTCGTAGAAAGAAAATCAATCGTTCCTTTTCAATAATTAAAAATACAAATGATAGTTCACACTTGTATCTGTATGTTATAATTCGCATTTGTATTTGTATTTTATAGTTCGCACTTGTATTTGTATGTTATAGTTCACATTTGTATTTTTATTTTATAGTTCGCATTTATATTTATGTTTGCTAGTATACATAAATGAAAAGAAGGGGAAAAGTGAAAAGGAAAAAAAAGAAGAAGGAGAAAAGATGAGAGAAAAAATAAAAAGAAGAAGGAGAGTAACAGAAAATAGAGAAAAAAATAAAAAAAGGAAAAAAAGAAAACAAAAAAAAAGAAAAAATTGAGGAGAAAAGATAAGAATTTTTTTTTTTAAAAAAAAAGAAGGAGAAAAGATGAGAGATTTTTTTTTTTTAAAAAAGAAGGAGAGTAATAGAAAATAGAGAAAAAAATAAAAAAAGAAAAAAATGAAGGAGAAAAATAAAAAGGAAAAAAATAAATAGAACAAAAAAGAGAACAACAACAACAACAAACCCAGTGTATTCCCACCTAGTGGGGTCTGGGGGGGGTAAGATGTACGCAGTCCATACCTCTACCTCTAAAGAGGTAGAAAGGCTGTTTCCGATAGACCCCCGGCTCAAGACACGAGATACCGCACGAATACATAGTAAAGCACAGAACAAGATTTCATAACATAAATACGGCACCCATAAGTAATAAAAACAGAGAAAAGCACACAGATTCGTAATAAAACATGGAACAAGGTACCATAACAAGAATAATACCCCCACCAAGTAATTCCCTACACTAGCGACCCAAACTGACCCTAGCCTTCTGCCCTAATTTGCGTCCTCCAGATCTTCCTATCTAGGGTCATGTCTTCGGTGAGCTGTAACTGCTCCATGTCCCGCCTAATCACCTCACCCCAGTACTTCTTCGGCCTACCCCTACCCCGCCTAAAACCATCCAACGCTAGCCTCTCACACCTATGAACCGGGGCATCCATGCCCCTCCTCATCACGTGTCCGAACCATGTCAATCGGACCTCCCGCATCTTATACTCCACTGGGGTCACACCAACCTTCTCCCTGATAATCTCATTTCAAACTTTATCCCCTCTAGTCAGCCCACACATCCAACGCAACATCCGCATTTCTGCCACCTTCATTTTTTGGATGTGGGAGTTCTTAACTGACCAACACTCCGCTCCATACAACATGGCCGGACGGACTACCGCCCTGTAGAATTTGCCTTTAAGCTTGGGCGGCACCTTCTTATCACACAACACCCCCGACGCGAGCTTTCACTTCATCCATCTCGCCCCAATACGGTGCGAGACATCCTCGTCAATCTCGCCGTTACCTTGGATCACGGACCCGAGATACTTGAAACTATCCCTCTTACATAACTCCTGTGATTCCAACTTCATACCACCTTATTCTCCAGCCTCACGTCATTAAACTTGCATTCCAAATACTCTGTCTTGCTTCTACTTAACCTGAACCCTTTAGACTCAAGCGTTTGTCTCCACACATCTAATTTGTCATTCACACCCCCTCGTGTCTCATCAATCAAAACTACATCATCTGCAAAAATCATACACCAAGGCACCTCCCCTTGAATATGCCGCGTCAACACATCCATCACCAAAGCAAACAAAAAGGGACTAAGAGTAGATCCCTGATGTAATCCTGTCAAGACAGTGAAATGCTCTAAGTCTCCTCCCGCCGTCCTCACTTGAGTTTTCGCTCCATCATACATGTCCTTAATTGCTCTGATATACGCCAGCGGGACTCCACTCACCTCCAAGCATCTCCAAAGCACCTCCCTGGGGACTTTGTCGTATGCCTTCTCCAGGTCGATAAACACCATGTGCAGGTCTTTCTTCCTTTCCCTATACTATTCCACCAGCCTCCGTACCAGGTGAATTGCCTCCGTCGTCGAGCGGCCAGGCATAAATCCAAACTGGTTTTCCGAAATAGACACTATCCATCTCATCCTCACCTCGACCACTCTCTCCCAAATCTTCATAGAGTGACTCAATAACTTAATCCCTTTATAGTTATTGCAACTCTGGATGTCACCCTTATTCTTATAGAGATGGATCATGGTACTCCACCTCCAAGCCTCGGGCATTTTTGCCTTCTTGAAGATTTTGTTAAATAATCCAATCAACCACCTTACACTAGCCTCCCCAGCAAACTTCCAAAACTCCACCGGTATCTCATTCGGCCCCGTCGCCCTACCCCTTCGCATCCTGCGAACAGCCTCTCTAACCTCTTCTACCTTAAAACGTCTATAATAACTAAAATCCCGACGCTCCTCTGAGTGCTCCAGCTCCACTAACACAATAACTCTATCCCCTTTGTCATTCAAGAGCCTATGAAAGTACGACTGCCATCTATTCTTAATATGGCCGTCCTCCACCAGCACTGTACCGTCCTCCACCTTAATGCACCTCACCTGGTTGAGGTCACGAACCTTTCTCTCCCTAGCCTTAGCGAGTCTAAACAAATTTTTCTCCCCTCATTTCCCCTGTAACCTTGCATACAAGCTCTCAAAAGCGGCCGTCTTAGCCGTCGTAACTGCTAACTTAGCCTCCTTCTTAGCTAGCTTGTACTCTTTCCTGTTCACCCGCTTCTCTTCTTCGTCCTTACTCTCAACCAACTTATCATACACCTCTTTCTTGGTCCCCACTTTCTTCTTAACCTCTTCATTCCACTACCAATCCCCCCGATGATGCCCAGCCCGGCCCCTAGAAACACCCAACACCTCACTTGCATTCTCCCTAATGCACCTAGCCACCCTATCCCACATACTATCCACGTCCCCCCTACACTCCCACACCCCCATTCCCGCCAACTTCTCCCCTATCTCCCATGCATTCACTGGCGTCAATCCGCCCCACTTAATTCTAGGTCGACACTCCTCACCCCTCCTCTTTCTAATCTTCTTTATACCCAAATCCATAACCAAGAGCCTATGCTGGGTCGAAAGGCTCTCACTCGGGATGACCTTACAGTCCTTACACAACACCCTATCCCCTTTCCTAAGCAACAAAAAGTCAATTTGGGTCTTGGCTATTGCGCTTATATTTGTATGAATACAAGTGTTCGTAAAAAGAAAAATAATAATTCTTGTTCAATTGCTTAAAAAGTACAAATGATGTTTTCAACTACAAATTCAAATAAATAAATGAAACAAATAAAATTATAGACACAAATACAATATGCGGTCAACTTACAAATATAAATACAAATTAGTTGTTTTAAAAATACAAGTGCATCAACGAAAATAGAATACATATACAATCAAAATGAAACCACAAAAATACAAATGCAATATGCAGTCAACTATAAAATACAAATATAAAACAACTCTTCAAAATACAAGAGCAAATTGTACAAAATATAAATGATGGTACAGACTATAAATATAATGACTAGCTTTTTTGATGAAATTGTGAATTGTGTGTTTCTGTGTGATTTGACTATTTTACCCCTTCCCGTATTTGCATTATGGTATTTATGGGGTGTGGGGGTGATTGACATGATTTTTGATGCATTTTGGTACCATTTATGCGATATTGTGATTTTTGATGGCTTCGAGAGACTTATTTTGGACTTATGTGAATATCTTTTGATCCGTGCAATGGATGGATGAACGGACTATACCAGCATCTCCAGAATATTGATTTTAGGCTAGGTAGACCTTTAGTTTAGGTCCCGGTGCACCCGAGCTTATTTCGACCTATTGGTTGGAAAGTTGAAAAATTAGAAATATGAGTGTGGGACCCTCGATGTGAAAAATTGGGATTTTAGATTTCAGGGTCAACTTTATGAAAATGATCTTTTTTTCAAAAATCTGATATGGTCATTGAGTATGGAGTGTTGAATTTAGTGTGGTTACATAGTTCGTTTGCGTATATCGTACTCCGAACGAATTTTAGACACCCCGTCGAAGTCCGTTTGAACTTCAAAATCTGGTGCACTAGGTTGCTGGTGCAACCAGGACATTTAAAGGGTAAATTGCATTCCCCAAGTGCGATTTATTGCTTATTTTACCTGGTACTCGGGTTCAGCATAAATAGCCCTTTTTATCTGATTTTTGCTCATTCTTTCACCTTTCTCTTGAGAGTTAAACCCTAAAGTTAGTGTGAGGGCTTAAAGTGACACTTGTGGGTGCTTGGAAAGATAGATTAACATCTATTTCTTGATTATCTTATGGGATTAAGGTAAGAAATCACCTATTTTCTTAGTAATTCTTGATTAAATTCTCAAAAACCCAATAATCTCAGGGCCTAATTTTAAACATCAATTTCACTCCTTTATACTTGAATAATTCATTAATTTAACCTTCAAAACAACTTTGATTTTAATCTAGATTTTAAAGATTTTACCCGATAAAGTTTTAAAATAATTTTTCTCTAATTTGAACCTCGTTTTGACTCGATTTGACTTGGATTTTCAGTTGTAGGTTCCTAATAATATGGGAACACATTTTTGAAGTAAAGTTATGATTTTGCCCTTCTTTTTTCAAAAATCCATTTTGAGGGTCCATTTTAATCCCGAACCAAAAGTAGTCAATATGAATATCGTTGGTTTTATTTTGACGCGTAGATTCTATATTTGATGTTTTAGTGAAGTTTGGGATAGTTCATGAAAAGTAAGGTCGTGGGTACGAAGTGTAGCAGATCAGTTTTGAATTTTGAGGTTGGTTATGACTTAACTCTTTCAAACTGCGCTGGGTAGTAAATGATGGTACAAAATGCATGTTAAGGGCGAGAACTAATCATGAAAAATGACTATCTATGTATTTTGCCCGTGTGGGGGCCTATATGTAATGTAATTATTGAAACTGAGATATTATGTTATATGTGTGACCGTGTGGGGTCCTATGTGATGTTGATAGCCTTGAATATATGTATATATATGTGTGTGTGTGTGTGAATAATTATATTGTTTTGTTGAAATGCCTAATGTGGTACAACTGGAGTATTGTGATATATTCATACTTTTTGTTATATGAGACATGTGGAAATTCATGGATGAAACGAAAATAATGAGTGAATATTAGCTCATGTGGTTGTGAAAATGTATAATTATGGTTGGTTGTGAAAATATATCATTGTGATTGGTTGTGAAAATACTTATTGTGATTGGTTGTGAGCATTACATCCTCATATCATACACATTCATGAAACATTGATACCACTATGGCAATATCTAAGAAACACTGGCAACACCTTTTATAAAATCCTTTTCGAAGGCAGTATCGGGAAGAAAATATTGTAACACCTTATAAAACCCTCCTCAAGGGATGTGCCGAGGAGGAGATTTAAAATATATGTATTGTTTACGGGTTGACGAACCCTCCATGGGTCCTGCATTGGGAGGCTTGCCTCCGTAGGTGTATACGGGGATTGTGAGATGATTCAGGAGGTTGTGCGATGACCTCGTGTATCATCATCATCATATACACTGCACTTACTTTATTGTGTTTATGTTGTGTTGTATTGTCATATTGGCTTGTCATCTTTGTAATTGTCTTATATTTCTTTATTTGTATTTGATGACATTATTTCTGCATGTACTCCCTTGTTTTACTTATATGTGACATAATGCATATTTGTGTTCTATCTTGATGTGTTGTCATAATATATGTGATATATTAGAATTGTTAGTACAAGCGTTGTGGACTACCATTGTGGGACATTTTCTGATTGCAGGTGACGTACCCTTAGTGTGTATTTTGTAAGCTTTATTTTCTACTTTGCTCGGTCAGCTATGATACCTACTGAGTACAAATGGATGATACTCACTCCTACTTCACCCTTTTGGTGCAACTTTAGGTTTGGGTGCGCCTCAGACTGATTGATTTCATGTGCCTTCAGATTTCTCAAGGTAGCAGTTGGACATTTCTATGTCTGAAGTTCACCTCTACCTTTCTTCATTAGTTATGTTTTTATTAATGTTCGAAGACAAATATTTTTCTTTGTGGTTATTTTTCTGATGTGTTTGACTTCGAAATTGTATTAATAGTTGTTATACTGTTGACACTAGGTTTTGGAAGTTATGGATGCATGTGTTGATTTTATTCTTTTCTCTTTTATTATATCTACGTAGTTCAACTTCATTCTAGAAGCCTTACCTTGGAGGCATTTCTGTCTTTTTTCCCATGTGTATCAATTTGGGTGAGAGACTTACTTATCAAGGTTTAATGCGACAAGTGCCATCATGACCTATCAATTTTTGGGTCATGATGAATTGGTATTAGAGCTAGGTTTTATTGGTCTCAACAGTGTAAGAACAAGATGCCTAATAGAGTCTCGTGGATCTGTATATAGAAGTTCGTATCTATCTTGGAGAGGCTATAGGACGTCTTTAGAAAACTTCTCTTATTTTATTCTTTATAGTGCAAAGTTCTTTCATACCCTATGTTTTAAATTATGTTTCACTCTTTTGCGTAGATGGTATTGCTTATACGAACTATCAGTTGAGAGATGGTGCTAGAGATTGGTGGAGGTTGCTTGTGAGTTGTAGGCCCCGTGATTCTCCTAAGATGACTTATGATCAATTTGCTAATGCCTTCTTGGAGAGATTTATGCCTTTCAGTTTGAGAGATAGAATGCGGAACGAGTTTGATAATTTAGAATGGGTCTCCATGATAGTTGCTGAATATGAGGCACATTTTATGCCCTATCTAGATATTCCAATAATAGCATTTCCATCGAGTCTGAGAAGGTTTGAAAGTTCATGAAGGGTTTGGATGTTTTCTCTTCAGTTGGATGCATCTCATATAGTTGTATTTGGGGATTCTTGTAAGAGTATCGTGGATCATGCTAAGATGACAGGGGATATTCTTAGTGCATCTCAGGGAGGCACCGAGAAGGTGTGATGTTTCAGTGAGTTTTAGAGTCAGACCTCTCGAGGCAGAGATTTTAAAGGTTCTCATAAATACCATGGTAGACTAGTGCAGGCAGATTTATAGAGTTCAGGTGGTGGATCTTCTAATTCAGCAGTTTAGGGTGGTCGTTTGGGCCTAGTTGTACCTTCTCCTGTTGAGACTGGTCGTAAGGGTTGCTATGTATGTGATGAGATTGGCCATGTGGCCAGGAAATGTCCCCGCTGGGTGATTCGGGCTACTCCTATTTTAGTTGTGAGACATAGGAGTACTACTAGAGGAGAAAAGGTAGAGGGGGTGGATCCTGTGATGGTGGTCGTGGGGCTACTAAACTAGTTGGGGATCGCGATCAGTGTTATGCTATACCAGCCAGACCTAAGGCATAGGCTTCTGATGTTGTTATTACAAGTATCATCCCCATTTGTTTTAGACCTGCATCTATATTATTTGATCTCAAATTAACTTTCTCCTATGTGTCTGTGTATTTTGCTTCAGGTTTAATTTTGTTAGTGCGCCTCTTGCCATGCCTGTTCATGCAATCTATCTCGATGGGTTATTCTTTAGTGGTGGATTGGGTGCATCGATCATGTGTTGTGAGTTTTAACAGGTGTGAGACTTTGGTAGACTTGTTTGTGTTAGATATAGTCGATTTTGATGTTATTTTGGGTATGGATTGATTGGCTCCTCATCATGCTGTCATAAATTATTTTGCTAAAACTGTGACTTTAGCTTCGCCGGGTATTCCAAGGATAGCTTAGAAGGGTGCACTTTATTTGGGTCCTAAGAGGATTATATCATATGTTCAGGCTCATAAATTGGTTGAGACGGGATGTTTATTTTATTTGGCTCATATTCGTGACAACAATGTTGTTTCTCCCCCTTCCTTGGATTCTGTCTGTGTTGTCCGTGAGTTTGTGGATGTGTTCCGTCCGAACTTGCCTAGTACGCCTCCGGATCAAGATATTGATTTTGCTATTGATGTTGAGTCAGACACCAAGCCTATTTCAATTCCTCTTTATAGGATTGCCCCAATAGAGTTGAAGGAACCAAATGATCAGTTGCAGGATGTAACAATCAACTTTTAGATGAAATATGTGAATTATGTGTTTCTATGTGATTTGATTGTTTTATCTCTCCCCATATTTACATTATGATATTTCTGGAGTGTGGGGGTGATTGGCATGATTTTTGATGCATTTTGGTACCATTTATGCAATATTGTGATTTTTGATGATTTCGTGAGCCTTATTTTGGACTTATGTGGATATCTTTTGATCCATGCGATAGTTGGTTGAAGGGACTGCGCCAACAGCTTTGGAATATCAATTTTTGGCTAAGTAGTTCTTTGGTTCCGGTCCCGTGCACCCGAGCTTATTTCGACCTATTAGTCAGAAAGTTGGAAAATTGGAAATATGAGTGTGGGAACCATATTTGGTAAAAACAACCTCGGATGAAAAATTCAACATTTATAGCAGATCGATAACGTCGATTTTAGGGTGGTACCATTTTTGATGTGATTTTACGACTTTTTAAATCTGATTTCAACCCTCGATTTGAAAAATTATAATTTCAGGTTTCGAGGATTAACTTTGTGAAAATGATATTTTTTAAAAAATATGACTTCGCCAACGCATCTGGAACATTGAATTTAATGGGGTTGTATAGTTCTTTGGCATTCGTCGGACTCTGAACGAATTCCGGACACCCGATCAAAGTCCGGGTCGAACTAAAAAAAAATGTTGTTGCTGGTGCATATATATATAAAAAACAGCTTTTGCCTTTTTGTTTTGGCTTATTTTGTCCATTCTTTCACCTTGCCTCTTGAAAGTTAAACCGTAAAATAGTGTGAGATCTTAAATGTGATGCTTGTGGGAGCTTGGGAAACTAGATTAAGTCTTTATTTTCTTACGGATTTAAGGTAAGAATTCACTATTTACTTAGTAATTTCTTGATTAATTTCTGAAACCCCGAAAATCTCAGGGCTTGATTTTAAACCCCAATTTTACTCCTTTTCACTTGGATAATATTTTAATCTTATAATTATTAGTTTTTCATCAATTTTAACCTTCAAACCAACTTCGATTCTTGATTTTAACTCGGATTTTAAAGATTTTACCCGGTAAAGCTCAAAACAAGTTTTTCTTCAATTTGAACCTTATATTTTACTCGATTTGACTTGAGTTTTCAGCTGTAGGTTCCTAAAAATATGGGAACAATTTTTGAAGTAAAGTTACAATTTTTTCCTTATTATTTGAAAACCCATTCTGGGGGTTCATTTTGACCCCGAACTAAACGTAGTCAATATGAATGTCGTTGATTTTGTTTTGATGCATAGATTCCATATTTTATATTTTTAGTGGAGTTCGAGATCATTCGTAAAAAGTAAAATTGCAGATTATAAGTGTAGTAAATGATGTTACAAAATGTATGTTAAGGGTGGGAACTAATCATAAAAATAGTTATTCATGTGTTGTTCCCGCGTAGGGCCCTATGTATAACGTAATTATTGAAATTGAGATATTATGTAATATGTGTGATCGTGTGGGGTTCTATGTGATGTTGATATCCTTGAATATATATATATATATGTGAATAATGGCATTGCATTGTTTAAATGCCTAATGTGGTACCATTGGTGTATTGTGATATATTCATACTTGTTGTTATATGAGACATGTGGAAATTCATGGATAAAACAAAAATAATGAGTGAATATTAGCTCACATAGTTGTGGAAATGTATAACTATGGTTGGTTGTGGAAATATATCATTGTGATTGGTTGTGGAAATACTCATTGTGATTGGTTGTGAGCATTGCATCCTCATATCATACTCATTTATGAAATATTGGTACAACCGTAGAAATACCTGAGTAACACTGGAAACACCTTTTTAAAACCCTCTCCGAGGGATGTACTCGGGATGACATATTGTAACGCCTTATAAAAATTCTTTTTGAGGAATATGACAGAAAGGAGATATGAGATATGTGGATTGTATATGGATTGACGAACCCACCATGGGTCCTACGTCGAGATGCTTTAGCTCCATAAGTGTATACGAGGATTGAGCGATGATTCCGAAGGTTTTGCGATGACCTCGTGCATCATTATCATCATCATCATTATCATATACATTGCATTTACTTTATTGTGTTTATGTTGTGTTGTATTTCCATATTGACTTGTCATCGATATATTTGTCTTACCTTCCTTACTTGTATTTGATGATCTTGTATCTACATTGTTCTACTTATATGTGGCATAATGCATACTTATGTTCTATCTTAGTGTGTTGTTGTAATATAGGTGATATATTAAAACTCTTAGTGCAAGCGGTGTGGGCTACCATTGTGGGATATTTTCTGATTGCAGGTGACGTGCCCTTAGTGTGTATTTTGTATGCTTTATTTTTTACTTTATTCAGTCGACCCATTATACATACTGAGTATAAGTGGACTGTACTTACTCCTACTTTACCCTTTCGGTGCAGCTTCAGGTTCGGGTGCACCTCAGATTAGATTATTTTCGGGAGTCTTCAGATTACTCAAGATAGCGATTGGACATCCATATGTCTGGAGTTCACCTTTATTTTTCCTGTATTTATGTCTTTACTAGTATTTGAAGACAAATATTATTCCTTCGTTGTTATTTTTCTGATGTATTTGACTCCTGGATCGTATTAGTAGTTCTTACACTATTAACACCTGGTTTGGGGCATGATTGGTATTTTGGATAAAATCTTTTTGCATTGTTATGATTACTTGTATAGTTTGTCTTTGTTCTAGAAGCTTTACCTTTGGCATTTCTGTGTTTTTTTTTGTATCGATTTGGGTGACAGGATTACTTGTCAAGGTACGTCACGATAAGTGCCATCATGACCCTTATTTTTTAGTCATGACAAATTGGTATCAGATCCAGGTTTCATTGATCTTAACATTGTAAGAATGGAATGTCCAATAGAGTATCGCAGATTGGTACATAGACGTTCGTATCTATCTTCGAGAGGCTATAGGATGTCTTTAGGAAAATTTTCTTATTTTTATTCCTTACCGTACGAAGTTCTTTAATATATTGTATTTTGAGTTATGTTTTACTCTTTTTGTGTAGATGGTTGACTTGGTCCCACGATAGTAATAATGCAGATCCTTCACCCAGAGGGCGAGCCTCAAGTCGTGGACGGACTTGAGGGAGTGGACGACTCTATAGTGCAGCCCCATCTAGGAAGAGTGGTAGGGGACTCTCCCTTGATCGTCATTTTGAGCAGACTGGAGGTGTGGGTCCTACTCCAGTTTTTCAAAGTTTGTTTTCCCTAGTGTTGAAGGGATTGTTGGTGCATTTGCTGACCCGTTTAGAGGGTTCTCCTTTGGTTATGCTGGGTGTTCCTCCAATTCAGAGTGTGGATCCTTCTATTGCACCTACTTATAGTTTGGGTACTCCTTATACCCCGAGTCCTATTCCACCTTTAGCGTCGACATCTGACTAGGGGGGTTCCGAGATCAAAATTCTAATCGTCATCTATGTTACCTCTCCAGATAGGATCACAGCCTGCCAGATTTACTATGCTTTCTCTTGTGGTTAGTGCAGTGATATCGTCTGAGGATCAGAAAAGGTTTGAGAGGTTTACTGATTGGGTCCTCCCAAATTTGGTGGGTCAGTGGTAAGGATGACTACAAGTTTTTGATTAACTGCTGAGAGAAGTTGCACGATTTGGGTTTGCTCGAGTCTTATGAAGTTGCTTATACATCTTATCAATTGAGAGATATGGTAAGATATTGGTGGAGGTCGCTTATCAGTTGTAGATACTGTGATTCTCCTGAGATGACTTGGGATCAGTTCACTGAGGCTTTCTATAATGCCCTGAGAGTACACCCTGGATGCCACATGGGGCTTAGAACCACAAGTAATCCCAAGCTAACCCATGAACTGGCATACTGTTAAGCAACTGAATTATAATAAAATAAACAACAAGTTCTACTATGCAGAAATATAATCATGGCATAATCTGAATAAATACATTACTGATTTACATGAATGACTTTGACTGACATCTATAAAGCCTCTACTATACTGACTATAGATAGCTGGGACATGCCTCCAACTATCACTAATCAATACATATGAATATAAATGAACTATACATGAACTAAAACTGTTTGGAGTTCTCAAAATAAGAGAACTCATCACTTGCTGGATGGAAACTGCAACTGTCTGATCTTGGTGTGCGGGATACAAATGGTACATACATTATGAAACAATGTAGCCATACAGACGTATATGTGGATCAGTACTTCTGGAATATACTGAGTATGCAGGGGTGAATGCAATAAGTAAAACTAATTTCATACGTAATCTTAAAACATGTATTCTAAGTGTAAGTAGACTCAACAATAGGTTGGAATAAACAGAAAACTGAAATATCTTAAAGCATGAGTGACAAACATACTCTGACAAGATGGTGAATCTCTATCCTCATTTTTTGTAAAACTTTATTTTAATGATATAAGTAGAACTGAAGCTGAGATGCGGTAAAATATGAATATTGTATGAATACTAAGTCTGAAACTACATGATGAAAACTAACATAACATTGGGGATCTAAATATACAATTATACTGAGCACGAATACCTAAACATACATAACCAAACGTAACATATACTAAGCTTATATGATTAACTGAATGACTGATAGGTGAATACTGGTCATTTAAGACTGGACTATACATAGTCAGAATAACTAGACTGAAACTGTGGAGTACTATGCATATAAGATAAGGACTAACTGAACAACATGAGATGACCAAACATAAATGCATGAAACTGTATTATCTGAGAATGTAAGACCAAGTATATAACATTATTCAAAAATAGTCTATAAACTAAAATACTGATAACTGAATAACTAATAACTATATGCTATGGTCAAGCAAACCTGAGACTAAACTGAGTTCTAAACTGAATACTGAGATTGAAACTATAGCTGAGACTTTGGGAGGTATCATAACTGACATGACCCAATCTGAGCTAATGGGGGTCCAACCTGTAACCGCAGTTGGAAGGGTGTCACTACCATGCCATGGGTACTAACGTTGGCTGTGTGGATCCACTAAACTTATGTCCCCAAGGACTAAGGAGTAACCCTATACTGGCAGGAAACTCATGAGATATGTGTCAACCCTAACCTGGCAGGAAGACATCTCAAACCTACACTGGCTACATAGTTCTGTAACTCAGGGATTACTACTAAGGGTCAAACCCTAAACTGGCGGGAATGCCCCCAGCCCTGGGTTCGCTCGCTGCTGAATCCTACTCCCAACTTAATGACACTAGAATGCTAACTGGTGTATGCACTGTTAACTGATAACTGATAAGCTCAGGTTATGGTATCTAAAAATAACAGTGCCTATGAATTTTGAGGTAATTATTAACATATAAACTTATACTGGGACTGAAACCAAACTGAGCTAACTTAATTGGACTTACAACTGACCATATTACTAACTGAATGATATTTTCTATGATATAACTGAAATCATTCTGTAGATACTGAAAACTAGGTAAACAACTAAATTTCAGATATTCATAACCCCCAGGACTTGATAGCAATAATAATAAGAACACATGAGAGCATTTGAGACTATAATAAGTATGCATTATTTAAAGAAACCCATCACTTGGGCATTTCATCATACACATGGGGATTAATACTTTAACATGGGATAATCCATCAAACACACGGGGATTATGAACTTGAATATGAGAATATCTCAAACATGGGAGCATAACATGATTACATAAATAAAATTATTTATTGGGGAATTTACATGAAATTCGTTTTAAATAAGACATGGGTGTTTCATCAAAATATGTGAAGATCATAGCTTAAATGTAAGAATGTATTAAACATTTTGGAACAACAGAGTTACAAGGCAAAATTCATAACTTGGGGGTTCATCTTGAAATTGATTGAACATGATATGGGAATTTCATCAAACATGTGGAAGACATGAATTCAAAATATGGGAATGTTGCTAAAAATCATGAATTTAGGATCTATCATGTTCACTTGAATAAAGCATGGGAAACTCAAATTTATAGCATGAGGAATTCAAAATCTTGCATGGAATCATACATGGGCTGAATTGAATTAAAAACACCATGAAAACTTGAAATTTAAATCTTTCTTGAACATACAAAATACTATAATAATGAAAAATTCATTCTTTAATTAAAATAAGAGGGTTTTTGGGCTCCATGGGTGAAAGAGGACCCCTGGATGAACTCCCACGTACCTTAAACTTTAATCTTGAAGGAGAAACACAATCTTGAAAGCTTTGTTGAATTGAGAAACTTTTCTTGCTTTTCTTGAAGAAAATTTGATGAATTTCTTGGTGTTCTTGAGGGGGCTAGGGTTTTCTTGGAGAGAAAAAGATGCGAAATTATGTATCTAATGCTTTGGAGGCTAAAATTAAGTGTTATGGGCGAATTTGGGTGAGGAAAAGTGACTAAAGTGCACCTAGACCCTTTTGGACTGAAATAGCGAATGAAATAGTTTAGTGATGCAGTTTATATGTCGTTTCATCGCTAATCGTGTCGATGACTGATGCGTCGCATCCCAATCGCGTTGGCTTACCGCCTCTCATAAAAAATACCATAACTTTTCGCTCGGGTATTAGATTAAGGCGAAATCAGTATCGTTGGAAAGTTAATTTAATTATCTATGATTTGGTGGATCTTGAGTTGCAAAATTTTATGTATATAATAAGTTATATACGTTCAAATTATACCCTTGAAGAATCGAATACTAAACTTTGGACGAATAAAAGGCTCCAAGCTCAACTTTGTTCTAAGTGATTCTTATGAACATTTTTCACCTCAAAATAAAATAAAATATGAGGATAAAGATCATGAAACTTATATTTACATGGAAATCATTTGGATTATGGATTTTACACGTAGGAACGATAGTTTAAAAACTAGCCCAAAAATGAAGGGTATTATACTTTCCTAGATAGATTTGTGCCTTTCAGTTTGAGAGACCATAAGCAATACAAGTTTAATCATTTAAATCAAAGCTCCATGACAGTTGCTGAGTATGAGATACACTTCTTTGCCCTGTCTAGATATTTATATAATAGCATTTCTACCTAGTATAAAAAGATGCAAAAGTTTGTGAAGGGTTTGAATATCTTCTTTCAGTTGGATATGTATTATATGGCTGTGTTTAGATCTTATTTTTATAGTATTGTGGATCATGCTAAGATGATAGAGTTTATTCTTAGTGCATCTTAGGGAGGTTCCAAGAAAGCGCGATGTTTTGGTGAGTTCAGGAGTTGGACCTCTCGAGGTAGAGATTTTAGAGGTTCTTATAGATACCATAGTAGTCCAGTGCATGTATCTTTATAGAGTTTAGGTAGTTGACCTTCTAGTTCAGTAGTTTAGGGTGGCAGTTCGGGCCCAGTTGTACCTTTTTCTATTGAGACTGGTCATAGAAGTTTCTATATGTATCATGAGATTGGTCATGTGGCCAAGGACTGTCCCCACTTGGTAATTCGAGTTATTCCTATTTTATCTATGAGGGGTAGGGGTGCTACCAGAGGTGCGAGGGGCAGAGATAGTAGAGCTCGTAGGGGTGGTTGTGGTGCCACTCAGGCAATTGGTCGTCGTGGTCTATCTAGGTAGTTGACGGCCATGGTCAGTGTTATATTATACCCACTAGACTTGAGACAGAGGCTTTTGATGCTGTGATTACAGATATCTTCCCCGTTTGTTTCAGACCTTTATTTGTATTATTTGATTTCAAATCGACTTTCTCCTATGTGTCCGTGTATTTTGATTTGGGTTTTGATTTTGTTAGTGAGTCTTTTTCCTTGCCTATTCGTGTATCTACCCCGGTAGGTGATTCTTTAGTGGTGAATTAGTGCACCAATCTTGAGTTGTGACTTTGTCGGGCGTGAGATTTGGGTAGATTTGCTTGTATTAGATATGGTTGATTTTGATGTTATTTTGGGTATGGATTGGTTGGCTTCTTATCATGTGGCATTAGATTGTTTTGCTACGATTGTGACTTTATCTTCGCCAGGTGTGCCAAAGATAGCTTGGAAAAGTGCACTTCATTCGGGTCCTAAAAGGATTATATCTTATGTTCAGGCTCATAAATTAATTGAGAGAAGATATTTATCTTACTTGGCTCATATTTGTGACACTAGTGTTGTTACACATCCTTTCTTGGATTTTGTTTGTGAGTTTATGGATTGTTCCCTATGGACTTGCCGGGAACCAAGCCCTTTTCTATTTTGCTTTATAAAATGGTCCCAACAGAGTTGAAGGAATTGAAGGATCAGTTAGGAGTTGTTTGATAAAAGATTTATCCGACCTAGTATTTCACCTTGGGGTGCACCTGTCTTATTTGTGAAGAAAAAGAATGGGTCTATGAGAATGTGCTTTGATTATCTGTAGCGGAATAAGGTAACAGTTAAGAATAGGAATCCTCTTCCTTGCATTGATAATTTGTTTGATCAACTTTAGGGTGCTGTAGTGTTTTCAAAAGTTAATTTGAGGTTCGGTTATCCCCAAAGCCTCAGATTTTTGAAGACAACTTTTCAGACTCGATATGGTCATTATTAGTTCTTAGTCATGTCTTTTGGATTGACTAATGCCCCTGTAGCATTAATGGAGTTGATGAACCTGGTGTTTCGATCATTTCTTGACTCTTTTGTTTTTGTATTTGTAGATGATATTTTTGTTTATTCCAAGAGTGAGGTTGAGCATGATGAGCATTTACGAATTTTTCTTCAAAGATTGAGGGATGAGAAATTGTATGCTAAGTTCTCTAAATGCGAGTTTTAGTTGGAGTCTGTTTCTCTCTTGGGTCATGTGGTAACTAAGAAATGTATTATGGTTGATCCAGCCAAGGTTGCAGTGGTTTGTGATTGGCTTAGACCTACTTTGCCCACCAAGATTCGGAGTTTTATTGGCTTGGTAGGTTAGTATCAACGTTTTGTTGAGGGTTTTTCATCCATTGCAGCTCCATTGACCAAGTTGACCCAGAAGAAGATTTTTTTTAGTGGTCTGATGCTTGTGAGGCCAGCTTTTAAAAGCTCTAGAATTTGTTGACTTTATCTCCTATCTTGACTTTGCCCAAGGAGGGAGTAGGTTTTACCATCTTTTGTGATGCTTCAGGTGTTGGATTAGGTGTTGTGTTGATGCAGGAGGGTAAGGTGATTGCTTATGCATCTCGTCAGTTAAAGACTCATGAGAGGAATTATCCTACCCATAATTTAGAGTTATGCACAGCTGTGTTTACCTTGAAGTTGTGGAGACACTACTTGTATGGAGTTTGTTGTGAGATCTTCTCAGATCATCATAACCTTTAGTACTTTTACACCCAACGACTTCTTAATATGAGGCAGCGCCGTCGACTTGAGTTGCTTAAGGATTACGACTTGACTATTCTCTACCATTGGGGCAAGGCTAATGTGGTTGCAGATTCTTTGATCCGAAAGTCGACTAACATGGGTAGCTTGGCGCATCTTTTGACCCAGGAGAGACCTTTATCCATAGAGGTTCAGTCTTTAGCTAACCAGATGGTTAGTCTTGATATTTTGATACCTAGCGTGTTTTGGCATTTATGGAGGCTAGATCATTATTGATGGAGCAGATTCGAGCTCATCAGTTTGACATTATTGTATTGAGGTTGATTCGAGATAAGGTGTTGAGTGGGGAGGTTAAGGAAACCTCACTTGATTCAAATGGAATTTTAAGGATTGGTGGCTGAGTTTATGTGCCGAGAGGGGGTGATTGGATTAGGTTGATCTTGGAGAAGGCCAATTGTTCCAGATATTCTATCCATCCAGGTGTGACTAAGATGTATCATAATTTGAGGCAGCATTACTGGTGGGGTGGTATGAGGTGAGATATGGCAGATTTTATGGCTCGTTGCCTATGTTGTCAATAGGTGAAGGCTGATCATATGAGGCCTGGTGGGTTGCTTCATTGGTTACCCATTCCCGAGTGGAAATGGGAACAAATCACCATGGACTTTGTGACTGGTTTGCCTCGTACATCTCATGGTTATGACAGTGTTTGGTTCATCGTGGACCGATTGACCAAGTCAGCTCATTGTCTTCTGATTCCGCTCTCATTCAATGCTGAGAGGTTGACCCGTATCTACATTCATGAGATTATGCGTCTGTATGGTATGCCAGTGTCCATTATTTTAGATCGAGGTTCTGTGTTCAAATCTCACTTTTGAAAGATTTTTCAAGATGAGTTGGGTACTCGCGTTGATCTTAGCACATCATATCACCCCAGATTGATGGTCAGTCAGAGCAGAGTATATAGGTTTTGAAGGATATGCTCCGTGCATGCATAATGGATTTTCGTGGTCAGTGGGAGCAATATTTGGCTTTAGCTGAATTTGCATATAATAATAGATACCATTCCAGTATCAACATGGCTCTTTTTGAGGCATTGTATGGTAGCATTGTTGCTTCCTAGTGGGTTGGTTTGATGTTTCAGAGGTGAAACCTCGAGGTATGGACTTTCTTCGCAAGTCTTTTGAAAGAGTCCAGGTCATTCAGGATAAACTTAGAGTAGGGATGTGATGAGGTTTGGAGAGAAGGGAAGATATCCCCTAGGTATATCAGCCCATTTGAGATTCTTCAAACTTTTGGTTTGGATCTTGATGCACCCGAGCTCATTTTGATCTATTGGTCGAAAAGTTGGAAAATTAGAAATATGAGTGTGGGACCTACATTTAGTCGAAATGACCTCGGATAGAAAATCCAACTTTGCTAGTAAATCCAGAACGTTGATTTTAGGGTGGTAACATATTTGATATGACTTTGCAGCTTTTAAATCTCATTTTGACCCTCGATTTGGAAAATTGTGATTTCAGATTTCGGGGGTCAACTTTGTGAAAATGGTCTTTTTTTGAAAATACGACTTCGCCAACGCTTTTTGAACATCAAATTTAATGTGTTTTCATAGTTCTTTTTCATTCATCGGACTCTGAATGAATCCCCGACACCCCATCGGAGTTCGCGTAGAAATAAAAAAACAGTAGCTGGTGCATATATATAAAAAAACAGCTTTTTGCCCTTTTTTTGGCTCATTTTGTCCATTCTTTCACATTTTCTCTTGAGAGTTACACTCTCAAACAGTGTTTAACATCTATTTTTTAACCCTCAAGCTTGTGGGAGCTTGAGAATCTAGATTAACATCTATTTTTTATTTAAGGTAAGAATTCACCATTTACTTAATAATTTCTTGATTAATTTCTCAAAACTCCAAAAATCTTAGGGCCTGATTTTAAATCCCAATTTCACTCCTTTTCACTTGGATAATATTTTAATATTATAATTACTAGTTGTTTTATCAATTTAACCTTCAAACCAACTTCGATTCTTGATTTTAACCCGGATTTTAAAAAATTTACCCGTTAAAGCTCAAAAATGATTTTTTTTTGTTTGAACCTCGTTTTGACTCAATTTGACTTGGGTTTTCAGCTGTAGGTTCCTAAAAATATGGGAAACATGTTTTTGAAGTAAAGTTATGATTTTGCCCTTATTTTTTGAAAACTCATTCCGGGGGTTCATTTTGATCCCGAACCAAAAGTAGTCAATATAGGTGTCGTTGATTTTGTTTTGATACATAGATTCCATATTTGATGTTTTTAGTAGAGTTCGGGATCGTTCTTAAAAAATAAAATCACGTGTTCAAAGTAGCGGACCGATTTTGACTTTTGAGGTAGGTTATGACTTAACTCTTTTAGACTGGGCTGTGAAATAAATGATGGTACAAAATGTATGTTATGGGTGGGAACTAATCATGAAAAATAGTTATTAATGTGTTGTTCCCGTGTAGCGGTCTATATGTAACATAATTATTGAAATTGAGATATTATGTGATATGTGTGACCGTGTGGGGTACTATATGATGTTGATTGCCTTGAATATATATATGTGAATAATTGTATTTTTTTTTTGAAATGCCTAATGTGGTATGACAAGTGTATTGTGATATATTCATACTTTTTGTTATATGAGACATGTGAAAATTCATGAATGAAACGAAAATAATGAGTGAATATTGGATAACCTGGTTGTGGAAATGTATAATTGTGGTTGGTTATGGAAATATAACATTATGATTGGTTGTGCAAATACTCATTGTGATTGGTTATGAACATTACATCCTCATATCATATACATTCATGAAACATTGGTACCACTGTAGCAACATCTGAGAAACACTGGCAACACCTTTTATAAAACCCTTTTTGAAGGAAATACCTGGAAGGAGATATGTAAAACCTTATAAAACTATCATCGAGGGATGTTCCAAGGAGGAGATTTGAAATATATGGATTGTATACGGGTTGACAAACTCTCCATGGGTCCTGCATTGGGAGGCTTGCCTCTGTAGGTGTATATGAGGATTGTGCGATGATTCAGGAGGTTGTATGATGACCCCGTACATCATCATCATCATCATATACTTTGAACTTACTTTATTGTGTTTATGTTGTGTTGTATTGCCATAATGGCTTGTCATCTATGTATTTGTCTTACCTTTCTTTATTTGTATTTGATGATCTTGTATCTGCATGTTCTCCCTTGTTTAACTTATATATGGAATAATGCATACTTGTGTTCTCTCTTGGTGTGTTGTTGTAATATATGTGATATATTATAACTCCTAGGGTAAGTAGTGTGGGTTATCGTTGTGGGATATTTTTTAATTGCAGGTGATGTGCCCTTAGTGTGTATTTTGTATGCTTTATTTTCTACTCTACTCGGTCAGCCTATGATACCTACTGAGTATAAGTGGTCCGTACTCACTCCTACTTAATCCTTTTGGTGCAAATTTAGGTTCGGGTGCATCTCATATTAGTTGATTTTTGGGCGTCTTCAGATTACTCAAGGTAGCGGTTGGACATCCATATATTCAGAGTTCACCTCTAACTTTCTGTATTAGTTATGTCTTTCCTAGTATTCAGAGATAGATATTATTTCTTTGTGGTTATTTTTCTGATGTATTTGACTCGTGGATTGTATTAGCAGTTCTTACACTATTGACACTTGGTTTTGGGCATGATTTGTATTTTGGATAAGTTTTTTTCGCATTGCTATGATTACTTGTATGGTTTGGCTTCATTCTAGAAGCCTTATCTTGGGCATTTCTATCTTTTCTTTTTCCTTTTTGTATCAGTTTGGGTGATAGGCTTACTTGTCAAGGTATACCATGATAGGTGTCATCATGACCCATGTTTTTGGGTCATGACACAAGAGTAGTTGGATAAGGGATTTATTCGACCTAGTGTTTCACCTTGGGTGCACCTGTCTTATTTGTGAAGTAAAAAAGATGGGTCTATGCGGATGTGTATTGATTATCAACATTTGAATAAGGTGACGATTAAGAATATGTATCCTTTTTCTCGCACTAATGATTTGTTTGATCAGCTTTAGGTTCCTGCGGTGTTTTTAAAGATTAATTTGAGGTCCGATTATCACTAACTGAGGATTAGAACTTTGAATGTTTTGAAGATAACTTTTCAGACTCAATATGGTCATTATGAGTTCTTGGTCATATTCTTTGAGTTGACCAATGCCCCTGCCACGTTCATGAAGTTGATGAACCAGGTGTTCTAACTGTATCTTAACTCTTTTGTTATTATATTTATAAGTTATATCTTGGTGTATTCCAAGAGTGAGGTTGAGCATGAGGAGCATTTGTGGATTTTACTTCAGAGATTGAGGGATGAGAAGTTGGATGTGAAGTTCTCTAAGTGTGAGTTTAGATGGAGTCTATTTCTTTCTTGTGTCATATGGTGACTAAGGAAGGTGTTATGGTTGATCCAACCAAGGTTGCAGTAGTTCGTGATTGGGATAGACCTACTTCACCTACGAGATTTAGAGTTTTATTGGCTTAGCAAGTTATTATCAGTGTTTTGTTGAGGGTTTTTCATCCATTGCAGATCTTTTGACTAAGTTGACTCAGAAGAAGATTTTCTTTAGTGATCTGATGTATGTGATGAGAGCTTCCAAAAGCTCAAGAATTTGTTGATTTTATTTCTAATATTAGCTTAGCCCAAGGAGGGCGTGGGCTTTATTGTGCTTGTAATTCTTCAACGTTGGTGATGCAGGAGGGCAAGGTGATTGATTATTCATATCGTTAGTTGAAGCCTCATGAGAGGAATTATCCTACCCATATTTGGAGTTGTACGCAGTTGTGTTTGCCTTAAAGTTGTGGAGGCACTACTTGCATGGAGTCCATTATGAGATCTTCTCTGATCATCGTAGCCTTCAATACTTTTTCACTCTACAAGATCTTAATGTGAGTAAGAGTCGTTGGCTTGAGTTGCTTAAGGATTATGACTTGAATATTCTCTACCATCTGGGCAAGGCTAATGTGGCTGCGGATGCCTTGACCCTGAAGTCGACTAGAATAGGTAGCTTGGCGTATCTGTTGACCCAGGAGAGGCCTTTGTCCTTAGAGGTTCAGTCTTTAGCTAAACAGATGGTTAGGCTTGATATTTCAACACCTGGGTATATTTTGGCATTTATGGAGGCTAGATCTTCTTTGATGGAGCAGATTCAAGCTCATCAGTTTGATGATGTTGGATTGAGGTTGATTCTAGATAAGGCATTGAGTGAGGAGGATAAGGAAGCCTCACTTAATTCAAATATAGTTTTGATGAGCATGCCATGAGTGGGTGATTGGATTAAGTTGATCTTAGAGGAGGCCTATTATTCCAGATATTCCATCCATCAAGGTGTGACTAAGATATATCATGATTTGAGACAGCACTATTGGTGGGGTGGTATGAGGTAAGATATAGCAGATTTGTAGTTTATTGCCTATGTTGTCAGCAGGTGAAGGCTGATTATATAAGACCTGGTGGATTGCTTCATAGGTTAGCCATTCCCGAGTTGAAGTGGGAACAAATCACCATGGACTTTGTTACAATTTGCCTCATACATTTCATGGTTCTGATAATATTTTGGTCATCGTGGATCGATTGACCAAGTCAACTCATTTCATTCCAGTTCTGGTCTCATTAACTGTTGAGAGGTTGTCCCGTATCTACATTTGTGAGATTGTGCGTCTTCATGATGTGTTGGTGTCTATTATTTTAGATTGAGGTCTTGTGTTCATATCTCACTTTTAGAAGACTTTTCAGGATGAGTTGGGTGCTCGGGTTGATCTTAGCAGGGCATTTCACCCCAAACTGATGGTCAGTCAGAACGGACTATTCAGATTTTGGAGAGTGGACATTAGGAGCAGCATTTGACTTTAGTAGAGTTTGCATGTAATAATAGCTACCATTCCAGTATCGATATGGTTCCTTTGAGACATTGTATGGTAGGCATTATTGCTCTCCAGTTGGTTGGTTTGATGTTTTTGAGGTTAGACCTTGAGGTACGGACTTGCTTTGTGAGTCTTTAGATAGAGTTCGAATCTTTCAGGACAGACTTTGAGCGACTTAGAGTAGGCAGAAGTTCTATGCCGAGCGTAGATTTCGTGCCTTGTTATTTGGTGTTGGTGATCATATTTTTCTTTTATTTTCACCCATGAAGGGTGTGATGAGATTTGGGAATTGGGGCAAGCTTAGCCCCAGGTATATTGGTTCATTTGAGGTTCTTCGGATTATTGGTGATGTGGCTTATGAGTTGGCATTGCCCCCTGATCTATCAACTATTTATCCAGTTTTCATGTTTCTATATTCCTCTCTTACATTCTGGATAAGTCTCATGTTATTCGTTGGGAGTCAGTTCAATTAGATGAGCGCTTGTCTTTCTTTGAGGAACCGATCTCCATATTGGTTAGGAATGTTAGGCAGTTTCCCTCTAGAGTGATCCCAGTGATTAAGGTCCAATGGCGACATTGACTAGTAGATGAGGCTACTTGGGAGGCCCACTCTGATTGGTATAGTTCTTATCCCCAGCTCTTGATTGATTCAAGTATTTCTTTGCCTTAGTTCGAGGACGAACTAGATTTTTAGTAGTGGGATGATGTAACGTTCTACTTTTTTGATGAAATATGTGAATTGTGTGTTTCTATGTGATTTGACTATTTTACCCCTCACCGTAGTTGCATTATGGTTTTTTGGGGTGTGATGGTGATTGGCATGGTTCCCGATGCATTTTAATACCATTTATGCAATATTGTGGTTTTTGATGGCTTCAAGAGCCTTATTTTTGACTTATGTGGATATTTTTTGATCTGTGCAATGAATGGCTGAACAAACTACGCCGACAGCTCTGGGATATTGATTTTAGGCTAGATAGACCTTTGGTTTGGGTCCCGGTGCACCCGATCTCCTTTCGACCTATTGGTCGGAAAGTTGGAAAATAAAAAATATGGGTGCAGGACCCACATTTGATGAAACGACCTCGGATGGAAAATCCGACTTTGTCGACCGATCTGAAATATGGATTTTAGAGTGGTAACATATTTGGTGTGATTTTACGGCTTTTAAATCTCATTTCGACTCTCGATTTGGAAAATTGCAATTTTGGATTTCGAAGGTCAACTTTATGAAAATGACATTTTTTCAAAAATCTAATTTCTCCATTGAATCTGGAGGATCAAATTTAGTATGGTTTTATAGTTTGTTTGCGTATATCAAACTCCGAATGAATCTCGGACACCCCATCGAAGTTGTTTGGACTTAAAAAGGAAATTTAAAGGGAAAATCGCATTCCCCAAGTGAGATTTATGCCTTATTTTACCTGGTACCCGGGTACAGTATAAATAGCCCTTTTAATCTAATTTTTGCTCATTCTTTCACCTTCCTCTTGAGATTAAATCCCTACAATCAGTGTGAGGGCTTAAAGTGAAGCTTTTTGGTGCTTGAGAAGCTAGATTAATATCTATTTCTTGATTTTCTAACCGATTCAAGATAATAAATCACCCATTCCCATGCTATATCAACACACAACCAAGCCCAACTTGAGAAACATCACAATACACTACGAAGCCATCATTTCCCTCGGGCACGGTCAAAACCAGAGTTAAAGTCAACTTATCATTTAAATTCTCAAAACTACCCTTGCACACATCCGTCCACAAGGACTTGACCTTTTTCTGGGTCAACTTAGTCAATGAGGTAGCTATAGTTGAAAAGCTTTCCACAAATCTACTATAGTAGTTGGCTAAATCCAAGAAGCTTTAAATATCAGTTGGAGTGGTGAGTCTAGGACACATCTTAACCATGCAACCTTTTGTGGATCCACCATAATCCCTTCACTAGAGATAATATGACCAAGAAAAGTCACAACCTTCAACCAAAACTCACACTTTGAGAACTTGGCATACAAATGGTGATCTTTTAAGGTCTACAACACAACACAAAGATGATTGGCATAATTTGCCTCACTCTTAGAGTATACAAGAATATCATCTATGAAGATAATAATGAAAAATCCAAAAATTGATGGAAGACCCTATTCATCAAATCCATAAATGCTGAGTATTTGTCAACCTAAAATACATAACTAGGAACTCGTAATAACCATACTGGGTCCTGAAGGAAGTCGTAGGGACATCCACTTTCCTAATCTTAAGCTGATGATAACCGACCTTAGGTTAATCTTAGAGAAACACTTCGTACCTTGAAACTGATCAAATAAATCATCGATCCTAGGAAAAGGATATTTATTCTTTATGGTCACCTTATTAAGCTGACGATAATCAATACATATCTAAAGGGAACCATCCTTTTTACGCACGAACAACACCGGAGCACCTCAAGGAGACACACTAGGACAGATAAAACTTTTATCTAAGAGATCCTTCAATTACTCCTTAATCTCTTTTAACTCGACTGAAGTCATTCTATAAGGAGGGATAGAGATGGGATGAGTGTTCGGAACATAATCAATCCCAAAATAAATTTCCCTATCGGAAGAAATACTAGGAAGATCATCAGGTAAAACCTTAGGAAACTCATTAACCACAGGAAAGAATTCTAGAGAAGGACCTTCCGAGTTAGAATCTTTAACCCAGACCAAATGATATAAACACCCTTTGGAAATTATCTTTTGAGATCCAAGATATGAGATGAATCTCCCCTCAGGAACTAAAGAACCCCCTTCCCATGCAATGAATGGCTCATTAGGGAATTTAAACATGACCTTACGGGTCTGATAATCTAAGAAATCATAGCACGAATGCAACCAATCCATCCCAAATATGATATCAAAGTTAACCATATCCAACTCAATAAAATCCACAAGAGTTTCTCTACCACTTACAGATACCACATCCCCTATAGAATCTTTTAGCAATCACAGAGTCACTAATCGGGGTAAATACAGAAAAAATATCAAAAATAAACTTAGGACTAAAACCAAAAAGCACAGCCACAAATGGGGGTCACATAAGAAAGATTGGACCATGGATCAAGTAAATAATATGCATCACGGGAGAATAGTTTCAACATACCTTTAACAAAATTAGGGGATACCTCAAAATCCTGATGAGAAGAAAGATCATATAAGCGATTTCGGTTAGTGTCAGTACCAGAAGCAGAAGCAAATACAGAAATAACACCCTTTGGTGCAGGAGCAAATAGAGAGGCAATAGAAACCTTGTTATCCCCAGAAGCCAATCTAGCATGACAGTCACGCTGCATATGACTAATCTAACCATAATAAAAATATTTTCTTTCCTTTCTCACAGAGCCCATAGTGCAAACGCCTATAAAATCTATAAGAAGGGTAGGATAGAGCCGACTAAGTCCCAATAGCTTGAGATTAGAAACCCCATGCTAGAAATCCACCATCAGATTGAGATCGACGATCACCCGACAACTTTAGGTGAGGAGCACTAGCCATGGAGAAAGCCTACTGCATATACACAACCAACAAGGAGATGTGCATGTCCTTGATCAATAAAGAAGCCTTACTCTAAAGGATCAACTCATGAGATAATCCTAAAGCAAACTTATGCATTCTAGCCCTCATGCTAGAAACCAACTTAGGAGCATACCTGAACAACTGATGAAATTTCAAGGCATACTTCTTGACAGACATCCTACCTTACCTCTGATTCACAAACTCTTCTGCTTTCGCCTTTCTCAACTCTTCAGGGAAGAAGCGGTCCAAAAATATACTAGAAACATTATCCCATAAGGTAGAACTAGCATTCTCTCCCCTTGCTATCCCCATTCTTTATACTACTAGTATACCATATGTTTCAATTAGTAGGTAGCAAACTTAACACCTTTGACCTCTAAAGCATGCATAATCTGAATGATATTCTTTATTTTATTAATGAAAATTTGAGGATCCTCCTCAACCTTAGTACCTGTAAACATAGAAGGATGCAACCTCATGAACTATCCAACCCTTGCCTCAGAAGATAGAGTAATAGGAATACCACAATCAGACTGAGAAGCTACCAACTGAGTCAATAGGGTAATAGAGCGATAGAACTAAGCATTAGTGGTCTCTCCTTGAGGTAACCGAGTATGAGTATCGCCATTAGAAGTAGAATTAGTGGGGTCAGGTGGAACCCCACAAGGACAGACAGATGTAGCTACCTTTGACTGGGTCAAGACTCCAGAAGTTAGACGTGCTCCGTCCATATTGTCCTCAGTTGAAACAGAAGAGTTTGCATGGATATTAGATTTTCTTAAAGGCATGATCTGAAAGATGAGCAAACAAAAATCAGAAGGATTTAAGACCTTAGAAGCTATAGCTCAAAGTAAGACAACAAGAAAGTAAAATATTCCAAAATGTCTCATAACCTCTCTCTAATAAGTGTGGCACGCTACACACCCATAAAAGAGACTCTACTTAACATGCCTTTATAGACAACTAACTGAGCATGAACCCAGGCTCTGATATCAACTTGACACAACCCGAACCAAGGCTTTATTGTAATGGGCACCTCAAGTCCAACAAGGACTAAAGATCACCCCCCATACCCAATCTAATCATTCAATAAACCATAATTCAATTATTGAATCTATATCTATTCCAGAACATACCTAAGTCCATAGTTTGTCCATACAAAGCCTCTAAAAAACAAGTATATCTGATCGAGACATGCCCCCGACCATAGCCAAAAACCAATATCTATATCTAATCCAATAAAGATAAAAGATACTCAAAGAAAGAAATAGAGCCTTTCGATGTATGGAAGCTCACCACTTAAAGTCAACATAAGTTGTCCCCAAATCTAAGTCACTAAGCAAGAGGTGTGATAGTATGACCAGCACCTGCATTGCATAGGGATACAACATTCAAGGATGGTTAGCGATTGGAGCGCTAACATATAACTCAAGGATAAGGATAAAATAATGAAAATAGTTTAAAACAAATCAACTCATGCATATAACCAATGCAATACTTACATTTACATATATTTATATATATATATATCATGTCGGGATGGGGAACAAGATTAGCATGAATTTTGAAATCATTAACTCGGGTTGTGTAGCATAGCCATCATAGAACAAGACACCCATAGGCTATATGAGCCCAGATCCCCCTAAGATAGAAGGGCCCCAGTACGTGCAGTTGCACGAACCAGAGAATATCCACAACCTTATATGCCTATATGGGGGAATCAAACCTTTCAGCATAATCAAGGTGACATAGAACTAATGTATATAATATAGGAGACTCGAACCCCCCATTCATATATTCATTTAGGGGACTTAAACCTCTCGGTCATATAGACACTCGCACCGGCTAGCGCAGTTTCTAGTATTAGTCCTTTGGACTCCACTTCTATATATGTCTCTTTAAAGCCCAATTAAAACATTCTTTAAACATACACACAACCATTAGTATAATTACTTACTGAAGGCATCTCATTGGTATCATTATACCAACCCCACTTGCAAGCATACAATATGCCATAACCATTATCATTCGACCTTGAACTTAAACCCATTGTCTATACAAAGCCATTATTTTAATTCAACATTTAGGGACTCGAACCCATTATCAAATAGAGACATAATTTAATTTAATATGTAGGGACTCAAACCCTTTTAGCCAATTAAACCACCAACGTTACTATTTAAATTATTACATAGATAACAAGGCCTTCACAAAACCATTTACCAACCATTCATATTCATTAGGTCAATGCCTTAGTTCAAAATACATTTCAATTCAATTTATGTTCATAAAGACCTTTACAAAATTATTCATCCTTCCTTTGCAATCTTATACCAAGCATTAGTGCAAAACTCAATTCATCGTGTGACTAGTTTGTTCTCTTAGACATTTTCACAAACACATTGAGGACATACCTTTACCAAGACCAAAATAAAAGTGAAGACTATCAAGTTTAGGGTTAACCATGACCCAATTGTTAAATCACAATTACCAAACACCTACATGTTTGAAACCATTATTAAAACATGTACAAACATATTTAAAACCAAGAGTAAATAATACTTAACAATATGCAACAAAACCCTCAACATTGGTTTTCAAAACTGCCATTAATGAACCATAATTAATGTTTAAAACAAATGATATTTGGGAACTAACAATTAGGAAAGAGTCACATGCCTTATTCAAGAAAATTCATGGAAAAAACTTGACTCTTAAGCCTCTAGATAAGCACCTTGTAAAAACCCTAGCCCAATCTTCAAGAGAGTTTTTTGAGAGAGTTTTTGGAATGTTTTCATATTTCAAAGTGTGTTATGAGAGGCTACAATATGTTATAAGACATGGGGACTTAAGAATTTCGAGTTGAAAAATGTCTGAAATGTCCTCAGCTTAAAAACTGAAAAATGGTACGTAGAAGGGTACAACTCTCCCCCTAACTATACCCTAATCATACTAGTGGTACACGTCACTCGTACCTAGATGGAATGTTGGACCCTAATTTTGTCCAACATGTGAGTTCATGGCCTAATTCGTACACAATCATATGATTGGTACCCATAAACCATACCTTTGGCAGAATCATCTAGACTAGATATAGAACATCATACAGTTTTGATATTATACTTCTCGCACCCTAACATATGACTATTATGATGTCTATTTGTACCTTGGATAGAAACCAACCAAACCATATTGAGTATCATACAACCAAAGACTCTCAATCGCATCCACACCATACTATAAGTAGCACAAGTCGTACGATATCTAAAGAGCTTGAAATCCAAAAATTTTCTAAGGGTTAAAACTAGGGTGTTTCATAACAGTGTAAAGATTCAATAGCAATTGGACTGATTTTAAGGGGTCAATGGACTTTAGAAAGGTCTCCGAAGCCTCGCACTACTACAAATAAGAATGAAAATCAATATAGTTATTGCCCTGATTAAAATTTATATGGCTGGGTTACTCGAGATGATGATGATACAGTAGAAGGTGCTTGGGAGAATATGTGCGAGGGAAAGAGGAGCCACTGAATACTATATATCAACTCAGACCTTGTTAAAGAAGAAGCACAGGTACCAAGGAATGTGTAGTGAATCTAGCCGATGAAATTGACATGAAAAATAAAAAAATTAAATGAACTGAAAAAATAAAAGAGTATCCAAAAATGAAAATCCATCTCTCATTGTTGAAAAGAAAATTGGTGAAGTAGACAAGAGCTGGACACTTTTCTAAGTAGTTATGACTAGTTAGCATGACCTGGATGATGATCCACAAAGCATAGGACCAGACCTCAAAGAAAGCAGCTTTGCAAGAACAGAGAGGTGGTAAGATGGTCAGTCAGAAACGAAACTTAAACCAAAAAATCCTAAAGTAAAAATAAGGGATCTAGCTAAGGTGGCAATTTCTGAAGTTAAACTTGCATCCTAGGCCTTCTACTTGTGGTTCTGGTCAGGTCAAAGGCAGTGGAAAGAAAAAGGCATGGAATTTCTACCCAACTTCAGACCTTTTTGTTTTCACTGCCATTAACCTGATCACAACTACAAATAGAAGGCATGAGATGCAAGTTAGACTTTAGAAATTGATGCCTTGGCTTTTCTTATTTTTACTTCAGAAGTTCTTGGTTTAATTTTTGTTTCCTGACTATACATCTTTCTAATCCTCGGTTCTCGCAAAGCTGCTTTCTTGGGGTTCTGATCCTGTGCTTTGTGGGTCAAAATTCAGGCCACGCTAACTAGTCGCAGTTACCTAGTAAAGTGTCCAGCTCCAGTCCACTTTACTAATTTTCTTTTCAACGACTAGTGGATTTTAATTGTGGGATACACTTACACATTTGTAGCTCATTTAGATTTTTCATCTTTCAAGTCAATTTCATTGTCCAAATTGGCTAGAAGTTCCTTACTTGCTCCCCTATGTTTCCTATTTAACAAGGTCTGAGATAATATAGTCTTCAACAACTTTCCTTTCCCACACAAGTATTCTCCTAAACACATTATGCAGTATAATCATCTTCTTGAGCAACCCATCCATACAAATTTAGACTAGGAAAATTTCTATTAGTTTTCCATTCTTGTTTGTTGCACTGGGAGGCTTTGAAGGCCTTCTCAAAGTCCATTGCACCATTAAAACCAGTCCAATCACTATTGATCTCTACACTGCCATCAAATATTGATCTCTTCTCAAAACTTGACACGTATAAACATAAGCAAAATCATCATTAAATTATAAAAGGGTATCAACACCATCTTCATGGTCCCTCAACCTTATCAATTTGTACCTATCAAACTTAACTGTAAAATGCAGGATCTTGTTTGAAGGATCAATGCCTAATCGGTAAAAAACTACATTCACAAAATCATTATACTTTATGTGTGTTGTTACGCTAAACTAATCAGTAATACATAAATCCTATGCATGAAAGTGGATCCATCTATCTGCACACACCTTATTCTTCCTACCCCATCAATGTCAAACAATGTTTAATCTTCAATTCCTATCGTAAAGTAGTGTAAAAAACTATAGAGGCTCAAAGGGTAATCATCTTTAATGTCAAAGGACTACATGCCCGTCAAGAAAAATTAAGTTCTGCGTATGTAATGCACCATGATCATTGTAATAGTAAACTTGTGTTGTTGTTTCTTATAAAATTAGAAAATTTAAACTCATTGTTGGAGATGTAAATATTATTATTTATTATATAAAATATATTCTAATAACTTGTGCATTAACAGGTAAAACAGGAACTAAATATGACAGACTATAAAAAATATTTTCAGTAGATTACCCATGTGTTGCAACAGATGGACATTGGCTGAAAGAACACAATGCAGTTCATCAATATGGATTGTGTTCAACCAACAGATGGGTAATCTATAAGAAAAACTCAAAACCCTCTTTTTCAATGGATGACACATCTGTTGTAATAGATCTGCTGGAAGAACACAATCAATTAGTTCTTGCCACTGATTTGTGTTCTTCGAACAGGTGACAAATTTGTTCCAACAGATGGTCCATCTGTTGGAAAAACATATTAAAAATGGTTATTAATTAAAAAAGGGTTATTGAAAGGGTGGAAAATCATGACTTTTTAATTATTTAATAAAGAAAAATGATTCGTAAATAAATAATAAGGAAATAAATGATAAACACAATTTAAAATCGTAAAAATGGTTATTTAATTTTAGTAACTGATGTTAATATTAAATAGGTGAAAAATCATCACTTTTCACCCTTTTTATTTTTAAATCTATTTTTTAATTTAACTAATTAAAAAGTCACTCGTTTGAATTAATTAAGGGATATGATTATTAAAAAAAGAGGTGAACATTCTTGACGTTTTGTCTAACACATTCAAAATAGTTGATGAATCAAATTTTCCATCTGTTGCAACTGATGAATCATCTGTTGGAAGAAATCAAAATATCTCCTCCAATAGATGGTCCATCTGTCAGAACAGATAACTCATTTGTTGTAATAAATGGGTCATCTGTTGCACACATGGACCATTTGTTGCAACAAATGGTAAATCTATTCTAATGAATGGGTTATCTATTGCAACAGATGGATCATTTGTTGTAACAACTCAATAAAAATGATTATTATTAAAAGAAATGGTTATTTAAAAGGTGAGAAGTCTTCGATTATTTAATTAAAAAAATAGTTATTTAATTTTAAGAACTAATTAATATCAAGAAGCTGAAAAGTCATGACTTTTCACAATAATCAAAAAGTCACTAGTTTGATTTAATTAAGTCATGACTTTTTACAGTAATCAAAAAGTCACCAGTTTGAATGTAAATAATAAAATAGAGGTGAATAGTCGTGACTTTTTACCTAACACATTCAAATTCAATCCTCTATAAATAGGTCTTTCCTTACTCATTCATTCCACTCCACTTTATTTATTTCTTGCATCTTGTCTTTCGTATTACAACTTCAACCACTTCTCTTCACAGAGCAAATTCCTTTTTCGTTAAGGTAAGTTTTTTTTGTGTGTAAATTTACCAATTGGTAGTAGATGTTGTATTACATTCAGACTCTTTTCTTTACTTTTGTATTTATATTTTTTATCGATTCATGCGTGTTCTAGATATGAGTGATCCTTTTTGGGATATTGCTATTCTACGCAACACCGTGCGAAAACTTTAGAGGAAGGTTAATAAACTTCAGTGGGAGTCGGGCGCCATGAAACCAAGGATGCTCTGAGAGATCGCAAGCTGAGGAGGTCTCTGCTGCTGTCGGTTGACAATTGGCCGATTTGAGAATAATAATAATAATTAGGTTATGTTTTTTATTTTTGCATATATATATTTTTTTATTTATATCCTATCTACCTACCTAATGTATTTTGTTTTTATTTGATGAAAAAATTTATGTTTGGTCGACTTTGACTTTTTAATTCTTATTTAATTTTCATTTTGTCTATTTCTTCTTCTTAACATGTCGACGGTTGGAGGTAAGGATTAAGCAATTGACACAATTTTGAATCTAGTAGCAATAGCAAGTGTTTTGAGTTCTTTTAACAGATAGATCATTTGTTGAAATAGATTGGTCATCTGTTGGATGAACACAAACTAGTGACAAGAACCGTATTGTGTTGTTTCGAAAAATTACCATCTGTTGGAGGAACACATTCTAGTTTGATGAATTGTATTGTGTTCTTCCAATAAATATCTATCTGTTGCAATAGATGGGTAATATGATGAAAATATTTTTGCAGTCTGTTGTATTTAGTTCTTGTTTTACCTGTTTTTATTGATGCATAAGTTAATAAAAAGATATTTTATATAATAAATAATAACATTTACATTCACAACAATGAGTTAAAAATATCAAAGTCCATAACAAACAACAACACAAGTTTTACTATTATAACTATCATGGTGCATTGCAATCCAAGTATGTAGTTCTTTGTGGCCAGCGTTATTACATATGGATCACTTATTTTTTCTTAATGAAAATAATTCTCTGACTCCACGCCTTCTCTTATATTGCCTTCTTCTCGGTTTGATAGTGCTTGGGTCAATATATGAAGGAGGTATTAATTTATTTAAAATCTCTACAGGAACAAACCAATATTCTTCAGGAGGCACCAGATTAATACTCTCACTATATGCCATTATATATTTTTTCACTAAATAATATGAAGATGAGTACTCACAAATTTGAGTTCCATATTGTGCACCGTATTGGGCTCGAAGTGCTGCCATCGCATGTGAATAGGGTATTTTGTCCAAGTCAAAAACTCTACATGTACAGTATCTTATTTGAAGATTGATTGTGGCAACATCACCATAACCGTCGATACTGAACTTGTAATATGCTATTTGATGAGCAAATAACCTATTCAACAAACTAATGTTCGTTGATATTTATTTTTCTGCTTCTAGAATAAATCTATTTCTTGTGTCCACGAACTGCATACATCTTTCATGAAATAATTTGGCATACCTCTTGTTTATTTCCTTAAACATCAGCACAATGAGAAATTCTCTATCAATGCCAAACATTAAATTCAATGATTCGGCTACGTTTGACATTATAATATTATACCTATATAAAAAATCACTTAGTACAACATCATAAGTAAGTATTATAAAGTTGTAACTCAAACAAGACATTAAATTCATAAAAATGTACCTATTTTTCGGACAAAATGTCCAGCTCCATCTCTCAAAACCAATACGTTTGAGATGTTATGATGCCTTGGGATGCATATCCCTTATTTGATTAAAATGGTCAAAAACCTCAACTCTATTATATGCTTTAGCTGTTATATAAAAAAGAATCACGACCCTTTCATTGTTAAAGTTGTTTTGAATATTTTCTCCAAGATACCTCATCAACAAACAAAGTGAGCTAAAGTGAAAAAAATTGAACCCATCTTTTGGATACTTGGATGTCTATCCAAAATTATACACAACTCTTTGGTATCGTCAACACAACTTTGCATTTGTTTAAGAAAATATACATTTGAGGCATCAAATTCCTTGTCCACTACACAAAAAAGTGATGAGGAAGATATAACTCTCGGCATCCTGTGCCACCGCCACTATAAAAAATCCATTATACTTTCTCCTCAAGAAAGTACCATCGATGACTATGACTATTCTCAACTGTTGAAAACCAAGAACTCAAACACCACAGGTTACAAAAAAAGTACTTGCACCTTCCATTTTCATCAACATGCAATATTGTCTGACTTTTGGGATTTATGAACTCAAGTATGTAACAGTAGACATCGAGGACTGCATACCCGTGCTCATGTGTCCCCCAACCAAGTCCTTGGTGATTCCCATATCCATATAAATATTCCAATAACTAACCGTAACACCCAATTCTATAGGGAGTTGATTAGCCATATCAGCAGTTGAAGGGCTTTTGCCATTGGGGAATCTATTTTAGAAATAACTACCGAGGACCTTTACTGTGGCATGAGGATTTTGGCTCGTAATATGCTCCGAACCACATGTGTGATACTTTTAATAAACATTAATGACAAATCTGTAAGAACTTAAGTATTTTATAACCCTCAACCACCACTTGTAGTCTAGATTAGCACATCTAAGACAAAAGACTTTGCTGAATTAATCACCTTTTTTAGTCTGAAATTTTTTTTTCAAGCAAGCAATAAACAAAGAAGTAGATAGTTATATCCTATCCTTGAATGAAATTCCCTCATAAAAAACAATCTCGTCATCTTGACGATTGCCTGACTGTGTTGATTGAGAAGAACTACTCACCGTATTGCTCGTAATAATGGGCATAGGTGTTTGATCATCATCTAGAATATTCATGTACAGATCATCCAATTCATCATCAAACATGTCTTATTATTCCTATTATATATTATGGTTCTCATTCTCTCTCTATTTTTTAACCACGTACACTCTTATCAAAGTCACCTGTGAAGTAATTCCAAAGCATTGTACCCTCACGCGATGCAGGAATCAGCCATATGACTCCTTCTGCTCAGTGACTTGGATTCAAGGACAACTTTGAGTCAGACTGAAGTGGTGAGCTTCCATACTCTAGAAGGCTCTATTTATGCTATGGAATACTTTTATTTTTGTTATTTCCTCAGTTTGGTTTTAGCTATGGTCGGGGGTATGTCACAATCGAATGACATTAATTCTGCACAAAGACTTTGTCAGACAACTATGGACATGTGCAATGGTGGTATTGGTGTCAACTTTGGTATTGGTATTGGCATTGGGGTTGACACCAGTTGGATATTTAGTTGGTTACAGTTATGGACTTTATTATATGTCTTTCAATTATAATTAGTTTATCTTATTATATGTTTAGAATTCATCCGACATAGGGTGCATGGTGGTCTCTGGTCTCGATCGAACTTGAGATGCCCGACACGACTAGGCCCTATTTTGGTTCATGTCAGATTGGTATCATATCCCTAGGTTTATGGTCAATTGGGTGTCCAACAAAGCCGTATCGAGTAGAGTCTCTTTTAAGGTTATGTAGCATTCCATACTCATAAAGGAGAGGCTACGAGACATTTAGGAATGTTTTACTTTCTTTTGTCTTACTTCAAGCTATAGAGTCTAAGGTCTTGGATTTCTCTAATTCTTATTTGTTTGCCTTTTAGATCATGTCTCCCAGATGATCTGAAGCTCATGAAAACTCCTATGTTCCACTTGGGGAAACTGTTGATGGGATGCATCCTACTTATGGGGTTCAAACCCAATCTAGGGATCAAATTCTTGATTTTCTTTTTGGAGTTCCACTGGTTCCCTCTAGTCCTCCGCGAGCTCCTCAGGCTAATGTGATAAACATTAAGCTTCACCAGTCTATACATATATTGGCTCAATGGGTAGCTTCTCAATTTGAGTATAGTGCTCCACCTTATAAGGCTACAAGGGCTGGCTAATCCATGAGGTTGGGTCTTGCAACTTTCATTGGTGTTAAGGTCGAGAAGAATCCTTAAGGTTGTAGTGGTAAAGATGGTGGGAAGTGACCTAAGACAAAGTAGAGAAGTTTTAGTTCCTTCTCTATAGCTAGTACTCTTTACTCGAAGTCGTCGAGCGATTATCGCCCTCAAAATAATAGGGGATGTAGGGAATGGGGTGCCCAATCGCAGACTGGTGGGGCTCAGTCAGCTCTTTTCTATCCTCCTTACAAATTTTATGGTTGAATGCACCGTGTCCAGTATGAGAAAGGGAGACACTGATATTTTATTTATGGTCAGATTGGTTATATGCAGTGTGATTGTCCTTTTAGAGTTGCATCTGGGGCTAACAAAGTTCCTATTGCCCCTTCATCAGTCCCTGCACCAAAGAGTGCTACTTTTGCTTCTGTTTCTGCTCCTAGTACTGGCACTGGATGAAAGTATGCTCTTGTTTCTCACTAGGACTTTGAGGCATCACCTTATATCATGACTGGTATGTTAAAACTCTTTTCCCGTGATATGTATTGTTTACTTGATCCGGGTCCACTCTTTCTTATGTGACCCCATTTGTGGATTTATATTTTAGTTTTGGTCCCGAGTGTGTTTCAAACCTTTTTTCTGTTTTTACCCTAGTGGGTGACTCTGTGGTGGCTAAAAAAGTCTATAGGGGTTGTGTGGTATCTGTGAGTGGTCGAGAAACTTTAGTGGATCTATTTGAATTAGATATGGTTGATTTCAATGTCATATTAGGGATGGATTGGTTACGCTTGTGCTATGCTTATTTAGACTATCGAACCCATAAGGTTATCTTTAAATTCCCTAATGAGTCAGTTATTGAGTGAAAGGGTGGTTTCCTATCTCCTAAGGAGAAGTTTATATCGTATCTTAGAGCTCGGAGATTGATCTCCAATAGGTGTCTCTATCATCTAGTCCAGGTTAAAGATTCTAACTAGGAGGGTCCTTCTTTGCATTTTGTCCCGATGGTGAATGAATTTCTTGAGGCCTTCCCTGATAACCTGCCTGGTGTTCCTCCTGATAGGGAGATTGATTTTGGGATTGACCTTATTCTGGACACTCATTCGATTTTTATCCCTCTGTGTAGGATGGCGCCAGCTGAGTTGAAGGATCTTAAAAAGTAACTTAAGAATCTTTTAGATAGGGGTTTCATCATTCATAGTGTATCCCCATGGGGTGCACCGATGTTATTCGTGCGTAAGAAGGATGATTTTCTTCAAATGTGTATTGGCTACCGACAGTTGAATGAGGTGACGATAAAGAATAAGTACTCTCTTCCAAGGATAGATGATTTGTTTGATCAGTTATAGGGTGCTAAGTTTTTCTCCAATATTGATATTCAATCTGGTATCATCAGTTAAAGATCAGGGAGGTGGATATCCCTAAGACTTCTTTCTGTACTCGGTATGGTATTTGTTTTTTTGGTTATGTATTTTTGGTTAGCCAATGCCCCAGTGGCATTTATAGATTTGATGAATAGGGTCTTCCATCAGTTTTTGGACTTATTCATTATTGTGTTCATAAATGATATTCTGGTGTACATGAAGAGTGAGGTGGATCATGCTAATCACCTTCGTATAGTGTTGCAGACCCTGAAAGAGCAACAATTGTATGCTAAGTTTTGAAATGTGAGTTCTGGTTAAACATTGTCACTTTTTTGGGTCATGTCATTTCTACTGATGGGATCATGGTAGATCTACAAAAAATTACAGTGGTTAAGAAGTAGCCTAGACCCACGACTCAAACCAATATTTGAAGCTTCTTGGATTTAGTTAGTTATTATAGGAGGTTTGTGGAGAGTTTTTCTTACGTAGCTACTCGTTGACTAAGTTGAGTCAGAAGAAGGTAAAGTTCTTGTGGTCGAATGCTTGTGAGGGTAGTTTTGAAAAGCTAAGGGATAAGCTAACTTTGGCTTCGGTCTTGACCTTTTCTAAGGGCTCAAACAAAGTTGTGGTATATTGTGATGCATCCTGTGTGGATCTTGGTTGGATTTTGATGTAGCATGACAAGGTGGTAGCTTATGCCTCTAGACAGTTGAAGGTGCATGAGAACAATTATCCAATTCATTACTTGGAATTGTTAGTTGTGGTATTCGCCTTGAAAATATGGCATCACTATCTTTATGGTGTGCATGTGGATATCTTTTTTGATCATAAGAGCCTGCAATATGTGTTTACTCAGAAAGAGCTTAACCTCAGGCAAAGGAGATGGCTTGAGCTGCTCAAGGATTATGACATGAGTCTTCACTATCATCCAGGTAAAGCTAATATAGTTGTTGATACTCTTAGCAGGTTATCCATGGGGAGTCTTGCACATTTTGAAAAGGGGAAGCGGGTGTTGGTGAAGGATATTCACCATTTAGCTAGCCTCATAGTTCACCTTTTGGACTCTCAGGATAGGTTATTATGGATAGGATGACGAAGCCTGCTCATTTTTTCCTGTTCGAACAAATTTCTCGGCTGAGGACTATGTGAGGTTGTACCTCCAAGAGATTGTGAAGTTGCATGGGGTACCTATTTCGATCATCTTTGATTATGGTGCGCAGTTTTCATTTTACTTTTGGAGGTGTTTTTAGAAAGGGTTGGGGACTATGGTGAGTCTAAGTACTTCTTTCCACCAGTAGTCGGATGGGCAAGCAGAAAGGACTATTCAGATGTGGAGGACATGCTTAGATCTTGCGTGATTGACTATGGTGGTAGTTGGGTTGATCATTTGCCTCTTACAGAGTTTGGATAAAATAATAGTTGCCACTATAGCATTGGAATGGCTTCGTTTGAGGCCTTGTATGGTAGGAGGTTTAGGTCTCCTATTGGATGGTTTGAGATTCGTGAGGCAGATATGTTTGGCTCGAATTTGGTTCATCAAGCTATGGAGAAGGTAAAGGTGATTCAGGATAGGCTCAAGGCTACCCAAAGTCGACAAAAGTCCTATACAGATGTGAGGCGTAGAAAGTTAGAGTTTGAGGTTGGGGATAGGGTGTTCTTGAAGGTATCTCCCATGAAGGGAGTAATGCAGTTTGGGAAGAAGGGGAAGATCAGTCCTCAGTATATTGGTCCATACTTGATTTTGAGAAGGGTTGGCAATGTAGCGTATGAGTTTGAGTTGCCTTCTAGTTTGAGCTCCATTCACCTGATATTCCATGTTTATATGTTGAAAAAGTGTATGGGGATCCATCGCAAATTGTGCCTATCAAGGATATTGGTATTTCAGATTCTCTGTCTTATGAGGAAGTCCCTGTTGAAATCTTAGATCAGCAAGTTTGTCAGTTGTAGACCAATGACGTAGCTTCGGTAAATATTCTATGGAGGAACCACAAGGTCGAAAAGGCTACTTGGTAAGCTGAAGAGGACATGAAGTCCAAATATCCATTCCTATTTTCTACTTTGGAAATTCGTGCGTAAGGTATATATTGATCTTACTATCTTTGTTTTCTAACATTGTTAAAGGAAAGATTGATTTCCTTGTTATCCTTGTTTTCTAACTCAGTTAAAGGTAAGAGTGGATTATAAATCCCTTAGTAATCTATTTTCTGTATTAAAGGTAAGTGTAGGGGTGTTTGGGGGTTAATCGTGCTTGTACTATCTTATTCCGTCTTTCAAGGATGAATGATCCAGGTGGGGAGAATTAAAACACCCTGGGTTTTGGCCCTTGGAAATTTCCTGAGTTTTAAACTCAATGTCCTTGTAACGACTCACCATACGAGTCGTATGGTGTGGGTACGGGTCTAGGGACCCTAGTCATATGTTGGTCAGTGTGTTGCTGGCTAAGTTTTGTCCTAGCTACGAGAGACTCCATATGAGTCTTATGGTCTTGTGATAAGAGGTTTAGGGTCCAATTGTATGTTATCCAATGTCTAGCCCTTGATGTTCTGCTTAGAATACGACTTGGGGGTGCTAGTTGTACGCTATGGTTATGGGTTGGGCAAGGGAGTTGAATATTAGATAGAATATGGTGTCCAACTTTCTGACCTAGTAACGACTTAAAAGGTACCACTTGTATGTTGTGGTAACGAGTTGGAGGGTTCACTCGTACCTACCTGCAAATTTTCTATTGTTTTAAGTTGGGGGTATTATGGATATTTCCCCTCTTAACTCCTTTTGACCCCACGACATAAACACCTTTAGGGGCTACATTAACCTATTATTCTCATTCAAACACTCTTAAAATCTCTCTCAAGTTGTTGGTTTAAGAAAAGTCAAAGGTTTCTATAAGGCAATCAATTAGGGGATTTCTAGAATGGATCTCTCCGTCTCTCTTAGTGTCTAAGGAATGTTACTCCTTCCTCATTGTTAGTTCAACTAAAAGTATGTTATAATGAATGATTTTCATGGTATTAATATGGATTTATTTTGGGTTTTGAAATAGATGTTGGGGGTTTTGGTTGTTTATAGTTGGATAATGTTTTCCCCATGTTTTACTTATGGTTTTTCATGTTATAATTATGATTTAAACATGTGTTTGCATGGGAATGGTTAATTGATACTTGGTTTTGCTTTTGGAAACTATATGCCCTCAACATGTTTGTTAAAATACCAATGGGAATGACTTTGTCACATAATTTGACTATTCTTGAAACCTTTGCACTGCATAAATGGTAATAGAACCTAAATTGGTTTGGTTGATTTTAAATGGTGGAAAGGCCTTGGTGGCCATGGCTTTGGTTAAAGATGGTTTTGAAAACCTTATGGGGTACAATAGAATCCCCTAAGTGAGCAATCTACGAAAACCTTGTGGGATACATGAAAATCCCCCAAGTGATTTTAATAATGGAGTTTTGCGAGATATATGAGAATCCTCTAAGTGTTGGCTAATGACATTATTTGCAAGTTATAGTCGATATAACGATACCACTTCATAATGCCTTGATAATAGACTCCTTAAATTGACGGTTTGGTTATGTGCTAAATGTTATAATGGCGGATTGTGATGGCTAACCGTGAAGGTGTGAGTTTGATGGACAGACACTGGAAACTCATGTTTGCCAACATAAGGGTTGGTCTTGGTGACCATATGCTTGTGGGGTACACAAAAATTCCTCAAGTTATACTTGTATATATGTATCATGGAGGACGAAGGGCACATGGAAATCCCCGACCCCTATGATATTTTTTATTCGTGCGGCTACACGCATTGGGCTCATTCAGGGGGTAACACTGGACCCATATAACCCATGGATGGATTATGACGGTAAAGCTACACAACCCAGATAAAGGTTTTAAATGCATTCTAAACTCGGTTCCCTTTCCCAGCACAATATATATGTTTGTATGTGATTACATATGGTTATTTACCTTGGTTTTGAATTACTGACATTATTTTATCTTATCCCTCAGTACATGATAGCGTTCACTCTACTAACCGTCTTCAGGCGTTGTATCCCCACGTGATACAGGAATCGATCATACTACTCCTCCTGCTCAATGACTTAAATTCAGGGACAACTTTGAGTCAAACGGAAGTGGTGAGCTTTTATACTCCGAAAGGCTCCATTTCATGTTATGGACTACTTTTATTTTTATCATTTCCTTGGTTTGATTTTTTCTATGATCGGGAGCATGTCCCGACTAGATAATATTGATTCTAGATAAAGGCTTTGTCAGACAACATAGGCATGGGCGGTGTCGGTATTGGTGTTAGCCTTAGTATTGGCATTGGGATTGACACCGGTTGAACATTTGGTTGGATATTTGGTTGGTTATGGTTATGGACTTTATTAATTGCTTTATCTAGTTATATATTTGAAATTCATCCCGATATAGGGTGCATGGCGGTTATGGTTGGGTATTGGGGGCAGTCTCTGATCCCGATCGTACTTGAGATGCTCGACACGACTAGGCCCTAGTTCAGGTCATGTCATGTATGAAACAAAATTTGACCTAAAAAATTAGTCAAGTAGCAGCAGTATCGATAACAACAACAATAATAGTCAACAAAGAGATAATAATGAAGAAGAAGATGATAATAAAGCAGAAAATGATGGATAAAGCAGAAACAACAATGAACAACAAAAATAGTAAAGAGGGAGAAAACAATACTAAATTAGAAGACAGAGAAGCGCGTGTTTTTTTCCTTCGCTTCTTGTTATATTAGGTTTTACTTTGATCAAAGTATAAATTAAAAAACTTGTAGTCTATTCTCAAACTTTTCCAACTTTCTTAATCCATAATAAAGTAATTGTCACCAACACTCAATTTTTAAAAATTGAGTCACCTACACTTCATTTCAAAACTCTTTTGTCACTTTTAACAAAAATTTCCTTTTATATAATTTTGAAAGTTAGGCTAGGAGCACTTCCATTTTGCCAAAACAAAAGGTATTTTCTGTAAGTGCCCCTAAAATATATAGTGTTGCTTTTTTTTCATTCTAACTTTTTGTTTGGGACTAAAAAATCTGTTTTTTCAAAAAAATAAATAATTAGATAAAATTATATAAAAATTGTATAATGATTGTATCAAATATGTATCTATATAAGACACAAGTAGAAAATATATAGGATGCGTGTTGAAACTGTATAACTATTGTATAGAATATGTATCTGAAAAATTATTGTAGCTAAATGTTGTATAGGATGTATACATATTGTATAATTGGTGTATAAAATATATATTTTTGTATATGATGTGCATTAAAACTGTATCATTGTTGTATCGAATATGTATCTGTATAGAATATATATAGAAATTGTATCATTTTTGTATAAAATTATATCTATAACGATTGTATAAGTATAAAATAAAATTATATCATTATTGTATAAAGCGTATATGCTTCTTATATATTTCAATTGAACTTACATATTATAATTTGAATATTTTTAAATATATAAAGTGTGTAATAATTTTATATATTCTATAAACATGGAGTATCATTTAAATATTGATTATACATTTATTAAACACCGAATAATAAAAAAAATAGAAGTAAAGAGTTAGTAGAAAAAAACTACAAAATTGTATTTAATTGTTAAAAAAATAGTAGATTTTTTTATCTTATAAAAATAATTAGCAAAAATAATAATTAAATAATACTAGCAAAAACACAAAAAAAGTAAAAAAGAAGGAAGAAGTAGCAAAAAAAAGAAGGAAGAAGTAGCAAGAGCAATGCTAAGTGATCATTTGTGTCCGTTCCTCTTCTTTAATCAAGTCGACTTAACTTCAGAATTTACTATAACATTCTATAGGTCCAGAATTCTAAAATTTAAAGACAACTCATTTTAAAAAAATATTACTATATGAAAAGGTGAAGCAAAAGACGACCAAGGGCAGAATAGTCTTTTAATCCATACATTAAGAGGCAAAATGATAATTAATATATTATATTAAGCGGTGCTCAATTAATTGGTCAGTTCTAGAAGCCTCTATTTTTGTACCATTCTCTTCACCTGTTTCACACAAATATCATGATTCCAGAAGCCTCCATTAGTTCTCTTCATCTTCTCAACATGTTCTTCCAATTGAGGTAAGTTTTTTCTCTTAATTTCTTCTTTAATGTTTCTCCCTTTTGTTCTTGTGAAATCCCTAATTAAAAGTTCCCAAATACTTAAAGAATTCAAACACGATATAGTGATTGGAACTTGTGGGTTCGTTTTATTTCTAATTTACTTGGCTGCAAGTCTCACAGGCATTAAACTTGTAATTCAAGAACAGAATTTAGTACCCGAGATAGCTAACCGGGTGCTTTCTTTATTTGCTTATAAAGTGTTTGTTGCATTTAACTTTTTTGTTGATCGTTTTTGGCAAAATAGCAAGTGTGTGGTGTGCGGGAATCTAATGAAATTATCTTTGAGCCAGTATACATCTAAGGTCGTGGGAAGAAAGCATTTCTTTTCAAATGTTGTTGTAGGGAAATGGGATGGTAAGGTGGTGTTGATTTTTCGAGGCTCCTTGGGTGCTAATGCAATTAATATTGCCATCTGGCATTTGTATTTTGAGATGTTAAATGAACAAAAAGACTTGTTTTTTATATGGTAAACGGGGGTCTTAGCTTATGATAAGATGGAGAGCCTCCTGAAATTTTATCCCCGATTATATATAACCCCGTGAGTGTTATTTTGTTTCAAACAATTGTGTATTTACTGTATGGTGAATTTAGCATTTCAAGCTTCTAAGTTTAGGAAGGGGGTGTCCTTTTTTCTCCATTTTAATCTAATTTGATCCTAACTTGGTGAAGGTTCTTGCACTCTACGGATTTAGCGTATGCAGCGGCTGACCTTATTGTATCTATAGCTGGAGCAATGATCTGCTCTGAGGTTTTAGCTTCTGGAAAACCTTATATTCTGGTTTGTTCACACATAGTTGGTGGTTGAGTGTTGTATTAATATCTTAACCTAATCTTGCCTTCTTAAGTTTGGTGGTTGTTTAGAACTCCGAGTCTGTGGTAGAACTATCATATTCACGTAGTATTTGACTTTTATTCGTTGTCATCTATTGTTTATTATGTTTAGAAAGTTGGACCTTGTTGTTTAATATAACAGTTGAATAATGCACCAAAAGTCTTATCATTCTTCTGTTAATCAGTAAGTCTATTAAACTAGCACTCCGCACTTTCCCAACCATAGACAACACCAATAAGATCCAAATATCGAGCATCATTTTCTGACTTAAAAGGACAGAGACCTCTAAACTTTAATGGCCTCATGCATACATCACCAGATGTAGATACAACGGTAAGTTAGATTTAGTTGTAAAACAGTATCATGACACATTTCGAACCAAAGTTAAAATATGTTTTCATTCTCCTATTCTACATCAGATGCACATCATTAAGTTAAAACTGTTTCTATTCTCCTGTTCTACATCAGAAGCACGAACATTTCCCTTTATTACTCTGGAAGGTCATCAACTGCTTCTATAAATATAATATGAACTACACTTTTATTTTGGATATCACAATTTGAAGTCTATGCTTGCAGATCATGGATATTGTTGACTGTTTATTTATAGTCGTGTTTAATAGCTTGAATGAGAAAAGCAAAAAGAAACTTGAAGCCATTGAAAGGCAATACCCTTCTTCTTCAGGGGTCTTAATGGCGCTATAGCTGGAGTTGGTGCCCAACATTCTCAGGTATGTTCGTGAAATCAAACACAGCTTGTTGTGTTTCCTCGAGCAGCTCTTAGAGTTCATCTAATTTAGGTTAGCCAACCTAAGCATCACGTATCCGATCAATATCTGGTCTATGTTTGAGACTTAAGATTAATGTGTGTCAATGTATAGATCAGTGGATAAACTGGAAGAACTATAGGACGGAGTAATATTGATATTTTATACAGTTTTCTCGGTTTCTATTTGGTGTAAAAAGTCATTACCTACAGATAAATTTTTTGTGCATAAAAGATTAATGAAGTGACATGACAATAACTTGTTAAACAATCCCATAATTTTATCTGACCACAATCCTACTTCAAGTTGAAATTGTTGTGACATTACCATCAGCGTAGTAGGTGTTAGCGGCTTGGTCATTTGATCAATTTTGTTTTGATCAACTAGGTTTCATTTTAGGTTAGTATATATTTTGGCTTATCAATCAATTTAACAAACTTTTATTGCTAATTCGTACTACATTAATTCTTTTATATCTTTAAACATCGAACTTCTTATATACTTGATTTACGATATCGTTGCAATTCTCCTCCTATCAAAATATTGAAAGGGTGCATTTTAAAGTGTTTGGATCAAAGTTTTTATCAAGTCTTGGGATACACTGATATGTTGCTTCTGCAGAGAAAATACGTGAGGTGACACATGGCGTTATAGCCTCTACAGAGGAAACTAGCATCTCAACCATGAGAACGACATTCTATGAAATTATGAGGAAACACCGAATACGACCTATTGGCTTTCTGCCATGTGCTACATTCGGGTGCAGTGTAGCTACTTGTGCGGGCTTGCTTGTGTATGAAGATGGAATAGAATGTGCTGTTGAATCTCTTCCAGCAGCTCCTTCAATTGCCAGTTTGGGTCGTAGAATCCAAAGTTTGCATCAAGCTTCTAAGGCAGTGAAACGAACAGAGAACTCCATGGTCCAAAAGTCTATAGAGTCTCTTGTGTACAGATTTAAGAAGGTAAGTTTCTCATAAACTGTTTATTAGTTAATAAGTGAGCCCTAGATTTTTCATGCAAATAGATTTTAGGAAAGAGGTTGTGCAATTTATGATACTTGGGTTTTGTCTGTATCATATGTTTTGTTAAGAAAATCCAATAAGATGTGATTGGAGTTTGGAGGATTTTTCACCATGTTGATTATAGTTCTTTCATGTTTCTATCAACGGCTAGCCTAACAACTTTTACTCCGCAATCAAATTTAACAAAGTTTGTGTCAATTTTTGCAGTAACTTACAGTGTCTAATATGCATTCTGAAATTTGACTCATTAGTTGTTGTTACTTACTGTGAAGTTCCTTTTTTCTTGTTCTAAATTCCATTTGTTCTAAAGTCCATTTGCTGCATGTCTCTTACTAATACTTAAGCAAGTCGAATATTTTGTACCAAGTTATTCTTTTGTATCTAATTATAAGGTTTTAAAATCTCTATAGAGTATTATGACCATTTTTCAAGGTAAGGCCTCTGTTCAAGAGTACTTAGGATTCAAAAGAGTTGCAAAAAGTTATTGTGTCAAGTTTGTTGGCAACTTTGTGAACTTAGGATCCCTGCTGTCATTTTTCAGTTATGATGAAGGGCATTGAATAAGGACTCAGACAAGAATCAAAGTGGGAAGAATGAAACAACTGTGGAGGAAAAAATAATTGATTAGACCACTGGATTTATTAAAAACCAAAAAAAAGTTGTTAAAGCCTAAAATGATGATCGAAGAAGCGTTCATAAATAATAGGACATGAATTTATGAAAGACATCCCACACCTGGCTTTGATTTCATAAATCCTTTCATCTTAGAGAAATTTGTCCCTTTAGTTTTTCCCACAATTAATTGGGTCCAGCCTTTTCTGTTTCGAGGGAAAGAAAAACTTCTGGAATGTTATAGTTTTTCAATGTTAATTATGAAGCCATAAGTTTTGAAGTTGCTGAAGTGGAGCCTTGCGTAACTGTTAAAGTTGCTTTATGTGACCCGGAGGTCACGAGTCGAAGCCGTGGAAGCACCTCTTGTAGAAATGCAGGGTAAGACTGCATACAATAAACCATTGTGGTTCAGCCCTTCCCCGGACTCTGTGTGTACTGGAGCTTTATTACACGGTGCTGCCCTTTTTAAGCTCTAAAATTGAAGACAGATACCAGTTTTTCAGTAACTCATTTTAAAAAAAAAAAGAGCTACCAGCTTCTCAGTATGGTTGTGATTGTATACAATAATTTTCTTGCGTGAACATTCACGGTGTTCTTCCTTTTATGAGTTCTTTCTGAGGTCCATACTCTCAGTCTCAGATCATGGATCATGAGGATATATATTTTTAGGTCGACGAAAACGCTAGAAATACACGATCCACAGAAGTAGTAGAAATACACTGCCACTGGTCGTTGTCGTTGGACTTCTGTCGTTGTGTGGGATCATTTTAAACATTTTTACATCTTGGTGTCTCGCCTAGGATAATTTTGCAGTATTTTTATTTTTTGAGACACCAAATCAAACGACCTAAAGCGAGATCCTGATATCATTCACTGCTGAAGCCCATTCCAGGGTTTGAATAGCCATCTCTAGAGAAATCTTGCCAATATGGTCTCAAAATCCTGGAAACATCAAGTTGCTTCCTCATGGCTGGAAAACTCATTCTAAAGCTGGTAAAGTGGTTCCTAATCGTTATCAAGGAAAACCATTTGTTGTTTTAGTTATTATCAGAGGTTTATATCTTTATTGCATAGGTTGAAGGCTAACATGATTTTGGCTCATTATAAGTATCTTGATACTCTACTTTTCCAGAAAAATATTGTTAAGATTATTATCATTTGATTGTCATCATTGTTTGGTAAAGTGGTTGCCAGGAGGTCACGGGTTCCATCAATTGACCCAATTAAATGAAATAGTCTCTTGTTGTTATATCTTTAGTTTATTCTACTATACGCGTTGAGCCTGTGCAACGCATGGACATACCTATCTAGTATATATATATATATATATATATATATATATATATATATATATATATATATATCGTCACGGAATGAAGACTTTTACATTTTAAACGCACTACAGTTTAAATTAATTATCTTACTATAAAAAATATGTTAATTTTTTTTTTTAAAGGTGAGCAGATAATATAAAACATTTTCCCACTTTGTCTCCACGACCCCACTAAGGCCTACACGTTTTTCCTCATTTGCCACTCTGTCTTTTCTGTTTTTTTTTCCTTTTCAAAAAAGACAAGAATAAAATTAACAAATTACTTGTTTGAAATAACAACAGAACTGTCATATAATTCCAAATATTTTTACTACTAGTGTTAATTCTCAAGAACAAAATAAGAAAAATGATTCCTCATGTTTGAGGGCATTTAACGTATAAAATAGTTCTTTTAATTAATATTTTCGGTCTTTTTTTGACTTAATGTTTTGTATTCGTTTAAAAAATATTTAATCATAAATATCACAAAAGTCCTATTAAATTTTTAAATATGCGACATAAAATATTGCACTAAACCAAAGTAAATATGTACATTAGCAGAATTATACCTCAAAAACCTGTTCAAACTTTACAAATAATTTTGAAAAATAATAATATTCATAAATATAATTTTCGCTAACTTCCTTTTTTTGTCTGTATCCTCGTTAAATATAACAAACAGGGTTATAATTATTCAACGGAGACTAAAAATATTTTACAAACCTAAAAAATTAAAACTGTTCATTGTATACTTTGTGAAATTATTTTCAACCTACCATCAAGAGACTATTTTTGTAATCTTCACTAATTCTGAATAGTAGAAGATTTCTACTAGGAATAAAAAAGATTTTAAAGATTCTGAAAACATTCAGAAAATATGATGAGAGCAAAATCTACCCAAAAAACACTTACATTAAGCAATAGCCAAATGCAATGAGGGAGAATAAAATTCAGGTTCTAGCTATGGACACAGTTATCTATTTTTTTTAAAAAGAACAAAATCCTTTTTTTTTTTTTTCGGTAAATACCAGTTTCTTTGCAGTTCTTTTGTTTGAATGTTTGTCTCTTCTTTATATTTGACCCGACGCCTCATCATTATCAACATTTCCCAACTTCTGTCCACTCTCACCCCCTACATTTCTGTGCTCTAACTCAAAAGCTGCTCTATCAACACCTTCCCATTCAACAGATATGGGAAAAAAAAATAGTAGTTGCACTAAAGTACACGTGTCTTTATTGATTTTAACTGCACTTTCTTGAATTTTACTTATCTGTGGGCGGGGGAAGAGGGTGTGTGTGTGGTCATTTTCTTGAGTTGTGTTGTACTTTTTCTGTACTGATCAAAAGCAGAGATGAGGGGAAACCACTTTGATCTTTTCAAGAAATTCAAGCGTTTGAAGCCTTATGAACCATCAGTAGCATTTATTGGCTTCTTGTTTTTCATTTGTTGTTTATACTTGTTTGTTTTCTTGTTGGATTATAGAACAGTTAATAATGATACTGGTTTTCACTTGCGTGGGCCTTCTTTTTTTGTTAACTGGTTTGGCCTTAATGATGCTTCTTCTTCTTCTTCTTTGGTTGTGAAAAATGAAAAAGTGGGGTTTCTTGAAAATGATTGTTCATGCGATATATTTGATGGGAATTGGGTGTGGGATGAGACCTATCCACTTTATCAATCAAAAGATTGTATGTTCTTGGATGAAGGATTTCGTTGTTCTGAGAATGGTAGGCCTGATAACTTCTATACCAAATGGCGTTGGCAGCCTAAAGATTGCAACTTGCCCAGGTACTGTTTATTCAAACAACTGAATACTAATTACTACTACTTTCTTTTAATTTTAATTTTGTTTATCTTACTTTTCTTTTAGTCGATTTTATAAAAAATAACTATTTCCTTTTGGATGTCTCTTTTAGTTTCAACTTTTCATTTAATATGCTTAATACCACTAGATTCTCTTTAATTCAAAATAGACAATCAAACTGAAACGGAGAGGTATAATACTCTTTGTCCTGAGTATTCATTTTTTGCTGGTAATATCTTTTTTGTTTTGGCAGAATTTCCAATTTGGTCAGTCATTGTTTTTAGTTACTATATTCCATAATTTTTTCAAATACTTTTTGAATTATTAACTATTGTAACTAATGTAGTACTTTTTATTTGGTTTCTGAATATGTAAAATTTTATTTCAAAAAGAATTGAAGGTTCTAGTTCGAATTGACACTAAACATTAGTTAGTTTGACCCTCGTATTCCGATTTGGAACGGAGGGAGTATTATTTACCATTTGTTTTATTGTTTTTATTTAGAAAGTTTTACTATGATTTGCTGTAGAAGGATTTTCATGATCATTTATCATTATTTTTGTTTTATATTCTGAGAGGATTGCTGTGATTCTCTGTAGAAAAATTTTCATAATGTGATTGAATTTGGAAAACAAAATTTAATGCTATTACTTTCTTTTGAAACAGATTTGATGCAAAACATATGCTAGCAAAGCTGAGGAATCGACGTGTAGTGTTTGTTGGAGATTCAATAGGAAGAAACCAGTGGGAGTCTCTTCTCTGCTTGTTGTCTTCTGCAGTTTCTGATAACAGTTCTATATATGAAGTTAATGGTAGTCCAATTACAAAGCACACTGGTTCTTTAGTATTTAAGTTCAAGGATTACAACTGCACAGTTGAGTACTATCGAGCGCCATTCTTAGTGCTGCAGAGTCGTCCGCCTGCTGGGGCTCCTAGAAATGTTAAGATGACCTTGAAGTTGGATCAGATGGATTGGAGCTCTGTTAAGTGGAGAGGTGCAGATTTATTGGTTTTCAACAGTGGTCACTGGTGGAATTTTGAGAAAACTATTAGAGGGTAAAATCTTTTCCTTGATATCATCAAATGCCATTATTTTCATTGGTTGATGTCTGTTAAACAGTATATGATGTAGAGTAGTTGAATTATTTCTCAAGTAGAGTAGAACTGACAGTTCTTTTTGATGACTGAGAAACCCCCATGAAAAATGGCGTTTGAAATTCTGTGGACAATAAGGCCCACTCCTCTACCTTGTCCACTTAAATTCCAGGTTTTGGTCTGTGGCAAGGTTCAAACCAGTGCGCTTAATCCACGTATCATGTACTGCACTCTTACCACTAGACCAAAGATCGGGGGGAAAATAGGGCTGATATTGTTAGTATCTTCTATCTTCTATTGATGGTTAACTTAGCCAAAAGCTCTACCAGGTACCTTTATCTTTATGTTGTTAGTATTTACATCTCTAAATAGGAAATAGGGCTGCTTAATAACTATTCAACCTTATTAGGACTATGCTATAATAAAAAAGTTGCTAAAGTTTGGTAGCCATTAAAAAAAAGAGTACTTTTTAATTATGATATATATAGTAATGTGATAGTACTAGCAATCAAAATTTCACATTGCCAGAATCCTCAATAGCCATTGAACTACTAAATAGCAAACATTGCATTTCCAAGTACTAGATCTCTTCCTGTGCTTCCTTTGCACAATGTTGAAGGATTAAATGAACTGATGGTTAGGTTGAGTACTAGAAAGTTTGATTTCCAATTGCCTTTTGAATTTTCCCCATGTTTTAACCATGCTTTTATTCTATGACTTGCATGTTTTGGCATTAACAATTCAGGTAATTGATCTAATACATAAAAGTTCTTCGGTCAACTCCTACTTCGTTCATAAGGAATACTTACATACTCCAAATTCAAATTTGTTAGATTGAATTAGCGGTAAAAGGATCCAAAGTAATTTGCTGATTCAAAGCAATAATCTTTCATGGAAAATCTCAACAGGTGGAAAAAGGAAATAAAGCAGATAGATTGATTTCGAAGGTGGTTAGCAATTCAGTCTCCATAAATGGTGATAGAAAGGCTTCTTTTAATATGTTTGTCCCCTTAATTTTGTTTTCTTTTCTTAGATTTTAGATTGGTCTACTTACTGAAATCAAAAGGGTCTAATGTGGTTAGGGTGATACAGACTATTTGACTTCTTGTGGATGAACTTTACGAGCATAGTAATTCTTCTAGCTCTATTATGTTGTAACAATGATAATTTTGTTAGGATCTAGCAACCATAATTGCCTCTTTTTTTCTTTCCTTTCTCTTGGGATAACCTTAATAAGTCTTTGCACTGGAGCTTAGTTCTCTTTCATTTTGATTGAAGCTCAAATCATTTGGATCTCTTGGTTCCCGTGACTAAATTGTGTACGAACATGAAGAATTTAAAATTTATATCAAGATTTGTTGCTTTATTGGAGTACGTGTACTTGATAATCTGTGGAGATTAACCTCTTCTTTCTTTGCGTTGACAGGGGATGCTACTTCCAAGAAGGCATAAAGGTCAACATGACGATGAATGTGGAGACAGCATTTCAGAAGTCAATTGTAACACTGGTTGATTGGATAGGTCGAGCAGTGAACATGTCCAAGACTAAAATCTTCTTTCGTACTTATGCTCCTGTACACTTCAGGTAATTCTTCTCTCCTTTTGATTGTGTTGACTTACATAACCAAACACAATCAATCAATTATGCCTCAACCAGCACACCTCGAATAAATCTTAAGGTTTTTCTTGTAGTGCATTATGTTAGAAGTTTGAAATGGAGATTAGCCGAGACTCATCTAAGGTCCCAGATTCTTTCCATACCTATCCATTTGTTTTATTATGTGATCCTTGAGAGGGTGAATACATTTGTTGATTATTGTGATTATACTTAATTAATCTTCTATTGAGATGGAATTTGTTGAAGCTTGTGGTAAAAGGAAAAATATAATGTGTGAAGTGTGTGCTTGCATATTTTAATACGTGAAAGGGTTTCCCGGGATAAGTTGGTTTCGTACTTGTGATTTCCTGATTGTTTTCTACTGAGGGATGGCTGCAAAATTATTGGTATTTTGATATCAGCTAACGATTCATGCTTTTCAGTTTACACTTTGTTTCAGTAGATATTTAGTTTTTGTTGTCACTCAATAAGCAATAAATAAACTACTCTGATAAACAGAGGTGGAGACTGGAAGACTGGCGGTAGCTGTCACCTGGAGACATTACCCGACTTAGGATCATCCCAAGAGTCATTGAAGAACTCGTTTGAATATAAGACAATCTTTCAGGTCCTCTCGCAGCTCTCTAACAATTCAAAGGCTAGGAATATTGGTTTACTGAACATAACAGGAATGACATCTCATAGAAAAGATGGTCACTTGTCTTTGTATTATTTAGGCCCTAATGTGGGTCCAGTTCCTCTCCACAAGCAAGACTGCAGCCACTGGTGTCTCCCCGGTGTCCCTGATTCATGGAACGAGCTTCTCTATGCAATCCTCCTCAAACAGGAGTTAGCTCAGGAAAAAATCTTGGATTCCACTTCTCAATCCTCGGAATGACAGGCAGACAGGTCATCTCAGCCATGTCAACATGTTTCCTCCAAGATTGGTGCATCTAGTCTAAAATATAAGGCAAACTGATTTCTTTTGAGCTAACGGATTTGCTTATCCTGGTACTCTTGCAGCTCATAACCATTATTTTCCTAGATCAATTTTTGAAGTACAAGAAAGGTATTCTCACAATTGTTTTCCTGGGTCATTTTTAGTCACTGAGCACTCAGGAGTGAAATATAGGTCTTCAGTTCACGAATATGTTGAAACTATAAAGAGCATCGTGAACATTATAGATGCAGAGACCTTATCCATTTTGACAAATTCAGTGTGTAAATACTGATCCTCTTTGATAGTACATAACAACAATTATACCTCTATCTCAAGCAAGTTGGAGTAGGCTCTACGAAGGATGAGGAAAATATTGCGACAGTGCTATCCATTTCTTCACCATGTATAATGTTTGTTTCAATTGCAATGATAACTGTATAGACAAAAGTGGAACTGGTGTTAGAGGTGGTTTTTCAATTGATTAAATATTCAATTTATGAACATATAATAGAGGGTTGAGAGTTGGAGCAAATTTACTCCTTAACCAGTTATAATGTATTAATTGTTAATAAAATCGTCTTTTTCATTATTTTTCTAATATGTAAGAGTTGAAAGTTAATTAAATGTTTATAGTAAAACTTTTACTTTTTTGAAGTCATCACAATTAATGACAACTAATACATTTTTCATTAGTTTAAAAATTCTAAATAACTAAAGTTGATTTTAAGAAGATTTGAAAATCAAGAAATAAATATGAATGCGTTAGAATAAGAATTTCTAAAGATTTAATTTTAAAAATATTTTAAATATATAAAAAATAATCATACAAATATGTTTCAAGTCGCATCGTCTCTCTTAGCCTCTAGCAAGAACAAAAAGAGGTGATGCATGACAAATGCAAAAGTGATGATTTATTAACCACTTGAAACTTCTGGTGGTAAAATATATATGTATTTACAATAAAATATATATTATGTTACATAATTATATTAAAGTGTGAAGAATCTTTGAGAAGTGTGCTTATAGTAAAATATATGTTATATTTACAATATTATATTAAAGTGTGAAAAATATTTGAAAAGTGATTTGAATTTTTAGCACTTTATTAAAAATCTTTGTAATAGACATAATCATCTAATTTTAAATAATCAAAGGTTACACGTGCGAGGTACATGCGATTAAACTAGCATTAATTAAACATTTAAAAGATTTTAGAAATATTGTTTGAACTTTTTGTCCTTCAATAAAAGACTCCAAATTAAACAAAATCATATTTTTATCTTTTTAAAAAAATTATTATTTAATAATATTTATGATATTTAAAATTAAAGAACCTTAAATATGTAGTACATGAAAAAACATATGGTAAGAGTTATTATGAAAATTAACAACTATTAATTAAAAAATGTCAATTATGGAAAGAGTTCTAAGTTGTATAAGTTACAACAGTCCTAACATAAAAAAATTAATAAAATCCTACCTCCAAATTTGAGTAGAAAAGGTTTTAAAATACTCCTATTAGTAATTAATGAAACAAATACTATTCTACTTAAAATAGAAAAATATATCTATATTTATAATTTATATCTATAATATATTAAAAGTGTGAAGATCCTTAGAAAAGTGATTTGAACTTTTTGCCCTTCATTAAAAGTTTCTTCTTTAGACAAAATCGTCTTTACACTATTTTCTTAAATTATTATTTAATTATATTTATAATATTGTCTCCTAAAATATATAGAATCAAGAGTTTAAAATATATGGTAAGACTTAACAAACATTGCTTTATTTTTTGGCAAAAGAAAAATGTAGGAATACATTTGGAAAAAATTAAAAGTTGTACGTAGGAGTATATTTGGCAAAATTTAAAAGTTGCCATTACTTTTAACAAACTAAAAACTATGGTAACAATTATCTTGTCTCACTTTTGAAATATATTGTCTTACTTTTGAAAAAAAAAATTGTTATTACTTTTGACCAACTGTCATAAAATTATATTTTTGATAAAATAAAAATTATCTTATTTTTTGTAAATAAAAAACTGTCATTGAAAATAATTTTTTGCTTAATAAAAATTAACATGAGAGTCCTTTTTATTATAAATAGGAGTCCGCTTTTCTCTTTGACAAATAATGGATGATATTCTAATACAAATTATATAGTAGTCTAAAATTAAGTTCTTTTTTAGTTTATGAATACTCCTTTCATAAAAGGAGTTTTTCTATGCGGTGATTAAATCATTACGTAAATAAAAGGTACGTAGAAATAGTTATTTTGTCCTTTAATTTTTTCGTTTCTTTATCATTATGTTTTTACTTGTGTATTTGGATTGATAATAAATCATTACATAGAATAACATAGAGTTAACAAGTTTTTATAGTAATTGAGTTGTGTTATATGTATAGATATTATTTTTGCAATCAATGGATGAAACAAAGGTAATATGTTAAAATTTGTTTGTATGATTCTTCAAAATTATTTTCAGCAATTAATTAGGTACTGTTACCCTTAGAAAAGTGATTTGAACTTTTTACCCTTCATTAAAAACTCTTCTTTAGATAAAACTGTTTTTTCACTATTTTTTTAATTTATTATTTAATTATTTTTTATTATATCAACTAAACTTCCTAAAATATACGGGACTCCTAAAATATATGGTAGGAGAATTAATTAATATTTTTCAATCTACTAGACTTTCTAAAATATATGAAACTCCTAAAATATATGGTAAGAGAATTAATTAATATTTTTCTTTCTACTGTTCAATTAGAAAAATACTCCTAAAATAGGACTCTATTAAGGAAATACTTCTATAAATATTGAGATGTATGTTAAACTAGAGAACAAACCGGTTTGCCTATTGAAAAAATATGATTGATGCTCATCTAACTTGATTTGATTGCGTGTCTAGATTGGTGGATCCTTGATTTTCTAACCCTCAACTTCTTCACTGTTTTTATCAGCATAATAGAATTCAACACGTGTATATATCTACCTCTTCTTTGTTTTCATTCAAAATCATTTTTTAGGATCAAAATTTTTGCTCAGACAAGAATTAGTTGGATCACAATTGAAGCTTTGTGATTACTATTATATTTTTTTTTTATAGTTATAGGTCATAGATGAATGTCAATTAGCTTTGAAGAATTTCTTGTGTAAAGGTTAGGTTTAATTGTATTGTTTTGATATCTTTATTGTCTTATTGTTTTATTTTAATTTACAGATGCTAGATGAATGTCGGTCGGCTTTGAATTTTTTTTTTTAGGTAAAGGTTATGATTAATTGTATTATCGTAATATCTCTATTAGTTTGTTATTTTGTGGTATTTTACAGTTCGTAGATGAATCTCGATTGACTTTGAGAAATTTTTGTGTGTAAAATTTAAGTGTAATTTATTATTTTGATATCACTTTTATCATATTATTTTGCTACAGTTTACAGGTGATTGATAAATGTTGGTTGGCTTTGAGAAATTTTTTTATGTAAAAGTTATGTTTAGTTGTATTATTTTGATATCTCTATTATCGTATTTTTTGTTATTATTTAGCGTGAATACTCACAAAAACACCTAAAGTTTAACCGGATTGCCAGTTGCGCATACTGAACTTTGCGGGAGTCCTATTACCCCCAGACTTTTTTTTCGTATTTTAATGGCATATATCTGCCACTTGGACCGTTGCGTGCAAGTCACACGCATTGAGTGGGTGAAAGTGTTAAAAAAACGCTATAAACCTTTTCTTTGCCAAACAGCCCCTCAATTTTCTAATTTTTATATTTTTTATTTATTTTTTCATTCTTTTTCTTCTGTCTTCTCTCTTCTTTCTTCTTTCTTTCTTTTCTTCAACAATGGTTGCTCTATTTGTTGAATTGAAATTGAATTCTTGAAGATTCCATTTCAGTTTCCATTCTTGAAGATTAATGAAAAATTTCATTCAATTGAAATTGAATTCCATTTCAGTTTCTTCATTCCATTCAATTCTGGAATTCTTGAAGATTCCATTCTTGAAATTTAAATTTAAATTCACATTCAAGTTTTCAGTTTTCAGTATGAACAAATTTGAATAATTCTTGAAGAAAGTCTTCAATTTAAATGTGAAATTTGAGTTGGAATGGACTTGGAGTTTGAAACTCAATGGAAGATTCCATTGAATTGGCATAATTGAAACTTGGAATTTTTCATTCTTTCTCCTCTCTCTTCTCTCTTGTTTCTTTCTTCTCTTAAAAAATGGAGTCTTCAATAATGGTTGCTCCATTGTTGAATTGAAATTGAATAATATAGTGCACTTCCATTGAAGACTCCATTGTTGAAGTCAATTATTTAGGAGTAGTAATTGACTTCTACAATCAAAAACTTTTCTTCAATTATTGAAGTCAATTTTCGATTGAAATTATTGTGGAAACAAATTTGAATCTGAAAACAAATTTGAAGTTGTGGAACTAATTTGAAACTAGAAACAAATATTCTTGAAGTTGTGGAACATTCTTGAAGTGATAAGAATGGACATTGACTCAATGAATCATTTGAAATTTAATTTATAGGAGGAATTTGAGCTGTGGAATCTTTAATATGGTTGTAATGGTGAAAAAATGTTGAAAACTGATAAAATGAAGAATAAATAACACGTGTACTACACTTCCGACCGTAAAAACTGGGTTCAACGTTTTTAGGGAGAATTAACTCCACTTTAAAAAAGTCTGGGGGGGGGGGGGGGGGAGGGAGGGGGAACTAATTCCACCTAAAAAAGTATAGGTGGGTAATAAGACCCCCGCAAAGTTCAATATGCTCAAATCATAATCCGGTCAAACTTCAGGTATTTTTGTGAGTATTCCCCCTATTATTTACAGGTGGTAGATGAGTGTCGGACGACTTTGAGAAAATTTTTGTGTGTAAAGATTAGATTGAATGTTGATCAATTTTTAAAAATATTTTTGCTAAAGATAAGTTTAGTAAATAAATTCTATACTTTACATACATGCTCAAAAGATATTAAATTTAATTATTATATTCATATTTATTATTTAAAAAAATATCTTATTTAATGTAATGCTTGAATTCATTAAAGTGAGGTACAATGGGACTCCTAAAATATATGGTAGGAGAATTAATTACTATTTTCCTTTCTACTAGAAATATATGAGACTCCTAAAATATATGGTAGGAGAATTAATTAATATTTTTCTTTCTACTGTTCAATTAGAAAAATATTCCTAAAATAGGACTCTATTAAGGAAATACTTTTATAAATATTGAGATGTATGTTAAACTAGAGAACAAACTGGCTTACCTATTAGGAGAATATGATTGATGCTCATCTAATTTGATTTGCTTGCATGTCTAGATGATGGATGCTTGATTTTCTAATCCTTAACTTCTTCACTATTTTTGTTAGCATAATAGAATTCAACATGTGTGTATTTATATATCTTCTTTGTTTTCATTCAAAATCATTCTTTAGGGTAAAAATTTTCGCTCAGACAAGAGTTAGTTGGATCGAAATCGAAGCTTTGGTTTTGAAGAATTTCTTGTGTAAAGGTTAGGTTTAATTGTATTGTTTTGATATCTTTATTATCTTTTTGTTTTATTTTATTTTGTAGATGCTAGATGAATGTCGGTCGGTTTTGAAAATTTTTTTTAGGTAAAGGTTAGGTTTAATTGTATTATGGAAATATCTCTATTAGTTTGTTATTTTGTGGTAGTTTATAGTTCGTAGATAAATTTCAATTGACTTTGAAAATTTTTTGTGTCTAAAATTTAAGTTTAATTGTATTGTTTTGATATCACTTTTATCGTATTATATTGTTGCAATTTATCGGTGATAGATAAATGTTGGTCGGCTTTGAGGAATTTTTTTATGTAAAGGTTAGGTTTAGTTGTATTATTTTGATATTTCTATTATCGTATTATTTTGTTATTGTTTACAGGTGGTAGATGAGTGTCGGAAGACTTTGAGAAATTTTTTGTGTGTAAAGATTAGATTTTATTGTATTATTTTAATGTCTCAATTATTGTATTGTTTTGTTGCAATCTACAGATGGTAGATGAATGTCGATCGACTTTTAAAAATATTTTTGATAAAGATTAGGTTTAATAAATAAATTCTCCATCTTTACAAACTCAAAAGATATTAAATTTAATTATTATATTCATCTTTATTATTTAAACAAATATCCTATGTAATGTAATGTTTGAACTCATTAAAGTGAGGTACACGCGCAAGACGCGTACACCTAAACTAGTATATAAAAAAACCTCTACGAAGGATGAACCATAAGTTTCATGTTTGCTTCTTGATAGTATAAAGAAAAATTAAAAACACATATTCGTGTATTCGTCTTCCTTCTCTATTTTAATGTCGCTAATATATGCCTTCTCTTTTTCTCTCTCTATTTGCATTGTAGGAATATGCAGTTTCTATCCAAGTATTTTCAGTTATATGTTCAATAAATTTTGTACTGTTAGATTATTATTTTATGATTTTATCTATGGTTATATTCATGTCTTGTTTTCCTTTGCTAAATTCAATGGTGCAGTTATTGAAGTTTCATAAATCTCTAAATAGAATTTCATTGGTTGTTCGTTTCACGTTCTTTTTTGTTGGCTGCGGCCTATTAAGGTTCTCAGAGCTTATTATCCTTTTTAGGAAATTTAAAAGGAAACCTTATAGATTTCTTAGTCTCCTAGTAAGTATTTTCTTGATTATGAGGATATTTGCCTGTATTTATTCAGAATTAAGTATTCTATTTTTATGTTATATGTATTTATTTAAAATTGTAGAAATACAACTTGTTTATTTTCTTGCTAATGTTACTATATATTTTTTATTTCATTAAAAAAATTTTACTTCATATATTATCTTTAAAATAATAATAATATCATTCAAATAATAAAGAAGAGAAATATTCGAACGCAGTTTCTATTCAAGTATTTTCAGTTATATTTTTAATAAATTTTGTACTATTAGAATATTACTTTATGATTTTATCTATGATTATATTCATGTCTTGTTTGTCTTCGCTAAATTCAGTGGTGTAGTTATTGTAGTTCCGTAAATCTCTGAATAGAATCTCATTGATTGTTTGTTCTGCGTTCTCTTTTGTCTGCTGTGGCCTGTTAAGGTTCTAAGAGCTTATTATCCTTTGTAGGAAATTGAAAGGAGGCCTTGTAGATTTCTTAGGCTCCCAGTAAGTATTTTCTTGATTATCTTTTTCACTTGCCTTTTGATGGTTGTCAGTATAGCCTTAATACTAAGGTATATAACATTGTATGTTTCCAAAATAGAGATGTAAAAAAATATTTTTCAATAGTTAAATTCGAGCTTGCTATGGACCTTTACGCTTAAAAGAACTAAAGTCTTTATGATAGGACGCTCATCACATACTTATTTAGAAAATAGGATGCTGCTCATATGTATCTTTCTCATGAGAAGTTTCAATGGAAAATCTTGTTGTTTGATTGTGTATAATCATGTTCCTCATTCTAGTATAATGATTAATTCTATATGTTGGTCTCCTTCTTCATCTTGCATTTATGATGTACAATTTTTTTATTTTTTCTATGACGATATTTGGTATATTAGTTTTTGTATTCTAAACCTAAAATCATTACGTTACTCATGGATCAAGCCAAAATAACCTTTATTTTCAGTTCTGGAGCCTCTCAAGCTACTGGTGCATCAATTCTGTTAGATATGATGTTGTATTGTTGTATAGAAGAAATTCAATAGCGTGTCCTTTTTTCATTTTTTTTGTTTACAATCGTGTATGTCCTTGTAATGTATGACCGGTGTGCTTTTCTTTACTTATTAGAGTTTTTAAATTTTCCACCCTCTAATATTGTTCTTCATTTTCATATTCTTGTATATTTAAGTTATAAGCTTGTCTGGATATCTACTACTTTAGTATTTGTTATTTCTTCTATTGAAAACTAGGACATATATCTGATGCACAAAAGAAGACTACTTTAGAATAGCATAGTAATTAATAGAAAAGAGGCATGAAATGATCATATTTCTATGATTGTGTTTTTATCTCCTAGAATTTTCTATTCAAATCTCTGTTTGATTCGTCTACAATTTTATAATTTTAGAACCTAATATTCAATGTTTCACTTTATAATTTGTGTTTGATGATCTAACCTGAATGATTTTTCTAATCTTCTTATAGCAAACTACAAGCTAAAGTGGCATCAACTTTATTAATTCGAGTAGAAGAGCATCTACATAGCTGTGATCTTTTGCTGCAACACAATACTTAGTTAGACCGCTTTATGAGCGACTATAATTTAATTAAATATAATTTTTAGAAAAAATCAATCCCGTCTAATCTCGATGAAGGAATAGTTGAATGAATGCCCTATATTTTACTTCGTTGCACTTTAGATTTAAAAAGTTTGGTGCTTTCAAGACATAGTTCAATAAAAAATCTTAAGCCACAATTGATGTCACAAAATAAGACTATTCTATTATAATACAAAATTATCCATTATATAAATTTTATGAGGACCATTCATATATTGTTATCTTTCCTTTCATACAACTGAAGTTGATACTACTATGTTGTCCTCATCAGCTTGTTGGTTTGACTATGATCATCAATATATCATCATAGAGCTCATGATTTTGGAGAATATGATGATCCGTAAGCTATTTGAATTGTGAAAATAGGTACACTAGCTATCCCTTTTAATTTATTAATTGGTGCATGCACTTTGGAGAGTCATAGATAATTTTTTTCTGTGCATTTGGTTACTTCTTAGTTTGTAGGTTTATAGGTCTTTCTTTTTTGTATTAATAACTAATGTTTCTACAATATAAGTAGAATACTGAAATACACGAGAATGAGATCTCTTATCCTTTTAAAAAATGCATAGAAAAAAATAATCTTTTCAGATTTTTTATGTGTAAAAATAAAGATCTTTTACTATGTGTAATCTTCAAAGCCCAAGTTAGTTTTCACCTATGAATAATAATAATAATAAAAATTATTCATGGTAGAATAATTACGGTTTACGAGTTTCAATTCTTATATCGATTAGATCTAATTGATTTTTGAGTTTTGAATTTTGCAATATCTAGCTATCTCATACAAATATGGACATTACTCGATCCAGTAAATATTTATCGATTTTATTTTTTCTATCTGTGCTCTCTATTGAGTAAATTTTATCATTTGGAGAATTCTATAATCATACTTACAACACTGACACTGCGTATCTTATTATTCTTATATATTTTTTTTATCGGTCCATTAGTTTAGAAAATAATGTCCATGATAATAAAATTGATAATTGAGTTATGCCCTCAATAATTTTTTAATATTGTTTTTTTGTTATAAATGTACCATATATAACGAATGTCTACTTTACCATATATAGAGAATACCCACTTTATCATATATTGTGTATGTCTATTTATGGAAAAGTTACAAACCCCAAGGCTAGTTTTCTCCTATAAATAAAGGAGTTTTCCCTCATTGTAATTCATCCCTCAAGAGAATAAATAAGAATTACACTCTCTATTCTCTCTGCTCTTCTTCTTGTTCTTTATTATTTTATAACACGTTATCAGCACGAGATTTTACCGTCTCAAATTTGAAGGCTAAGGTATTATTATTTTTCTTCTTTTTTTTATGGCTAACAATCTTACAAAGTGTGAGTTCGTTGCCCTTCAAAGTTTGGGCAAGAACTATATTTCATGTGTGTTGGATGCTGAAATCCACCTAGATGCTATGGGTCTTGGATGCCATAAAGAATGAAAATAAAACACCTAGTCAAAATCATGCTAAGGCTATGATTTTCTTGCGTCATCATCTTGACGAAGTTCTGAAAATTGAGCACCTTACTACTAAGGATCCACTCGTATTGTGGAATAGCCTAAAACAAAGATTTGACCACTTAAAGATGGCCATCCTTCCGAAAGCACGATATGAGTAGATGCATCTAAGATTTCAAGACTATAAGTCTGTTCATGAATACAATTCTGTCATGTTCAAAATTTTTTCTCAATTGAAACTATGTGGAGAAACGATCAATGATAATGATATGATGGAAAAAATACTCTCCACTTTTCATGCCTCGAATACGCTATTACCACAACAATATCGAGAAAAGGTTTCAAGAAGTATACTGAACTGAGTTCTCATTATCTCGTGGCTGAACAAAATAATGATTTGTTGATGAAAAATCACAAGAACTGACCAACTGGATCTGCACCATTCCCTGAAGTGAATGATGTGCACGCTTATTATGCCAGGTGTGGAAAAGGTCACAGCCCTGGTCGTAGACGTGGTTGTGGTCGTGATCATGATGACCAAGAAAGAAATCTTATTCCGGGTGTTAATCATTCATCGAACAAAAAGAAAAAAAGATGAGAAACGTGAAGCAATTACTTGTTTTCGATGTGGTGGAAAAGGACATTATCCACGTGAATGTCGTTCTCTCAAGCACTTGGTTGATCTTTATCAAGCATCATTAAAGAAGAAAGAGAGAAATCCTGAGGCTAACTTTCTCTCTGAAAATACTGTTGACATCACAAGCTTGGATGTAGAAGATTTTTTCGAGCACCCCGAAGGAAAGATTGATCACTTGATTGGTGATGGTTCCATAAATATGGAAGAATGAATGCTTTTTATTTTTTTTTTAATTGTTGATAAGAGTTAGAGAATAAAAATCATGTAAAAGTAGTTGTTTGCATGAGTATTGGGTTTTTTAATTCGTATTGATTAATTCAGTTATATTATTGTAATTGAAGTGAATGGAATTTCAATTTTGTCATTATTAAATTTTTTAAAAAAAGTTTTAACCTGCGCACCTCATAACTCTATATGAAATATGAGTAGCAATCATAAGAGTATTATTACTGCACAATAGCACTACAGGCGTATATTATATGTAGTAGTATTAATGTTTTGTTAGACAATAATATTGACAAGTTATGTAAGAAACATTTTTATATCGTCATTTATGCAATACACGATTAACATTTGCTGCTAAATTATACATCAACACAAACTTCTGTTGTGCTCATTATTGCATAGTATAATTTTTTATAGTATAATCTTTCACTTTGTACAAAAAAAATAAATATATATTTTATTTGGTGTATGTCATTTTATTTGAAGATATGGATAATTTTCAAAGTAAGCTCTCAAATTGTGAAGATATATGTTTGATTGATTCTGGCACTACACATACGATATTCAAAGAGAAAAAGTATTTCTCTCATCTAAACATGGGTAAGATTAACGTTACTACAATTTGTGGTAGTGCTAATTTGATTGAAGGCTTCGCAAAAGCCATTATAATCTTGCCCAAGGGAACTAAATTTGTCATAAATAATGTTATGTTTTCTCCTAAGTCTCGGAGAAACTTGATAAGTTTTAAAGATATCCGTGAAAATGGTTATCATATCAAGACATTTGATAAGATAAATCTTGAATATCTTGGTATCACCAAGAATGTCTCTGGCCAGACATGTGTTATAGAAACGTTCCGTGCTTTATCTTCTGGGCTGTATTGGACAAAGATTTGTGCAATTGAGGCACATTCTATAGTAAATCGGAAGTTTACTGTTTCTAATATTTTCGTACTTTGGCACGATCGCCTGGAACATCCTGAATCAATAATGATGAGATGAATCAGAGAAAATTCAAATGGGCATCCATTAAAGAACTTGAAGGTTCTTTCGAATGGTGAATTTTCATGTAATGCTTGTTATCAAGGCAAGTTGATTCTGAGGTCATCGCCAACAAAGTTGGAATTGAGTCCCCCGCATTTTTGGAACGCATACATGGGGACATTTGTGGACTAATTCACCCACCAAGTGGTTCGTTTAGATACTTCATGGTCCTAATAAATGTTTCTTCTAGATGGTCTCATATATGCTTTTTGTCATCTTGCAACTTGGCATTTGTAAAATTATTGGCACAAATAATATGATTACGGGTACAGTTTCCTGATAATCAAATTAAGTCTATTCTCCTTGATAATGCTGCGGAATTTTCATCCCAAGCATTTAATGACTATTGCTTATCGATTGGGATAAGAGTGGAACATCTTGTACCCCTGTTCACACTCAAAATGTCCTTGCTGAGTCAGTAATTAAACATCTGCAGTTGATAGCAAGACCATTACTGATGAAAACTAAGTTTCTCACTTCTATTTAGGGTCATGTAATTTTGCATGCTGCAACACTTGTTCGTCTTAGACCGATAAACTATTATAAAGTTTTTCCGTTGCAATTAGTTTTGGGTCAAGAGCCTAATATATCTCACTTGAGAACTTTTGAGAGCAGTGTATATGTGCCTATAACACCACCAAACTGCACCAAGATGGGCCTCCAAAGAAGGTCAGGAATTTATGTTGGGTTTGAATCACCCTCCATTATTCGCTATCTTGAACCATTAACGGGAGATATGTTCATTGCTCGATTTGTAGATTGTCGGTTTGATGAGATACTTTTTCCAAAATTAGGGGGAGAAGATAGTGATATCAAAAGAGAAATTTTATGAAAAATCCATCACTATCTCATCTTGATCCACGTGCTTTTATTTGTAAGCAAAAAGTAAAAAAGATTATCCATCTGCAGAAAATTACAAATCAAATGTCGGACGCATTTACTGATCTGAAAAGTATCACCAAATTACATATTCCTGCAGAGAATGTCCCAATTCAAATTGATGTCCCTAAAGGACCATCCACTAGTGTCATAGCTAATGAATCTAAAGCACGCTTAAAACGTGGCAGACCATTAGGTTCTAAGGATAGAAATCCTAGAAAAAAAATAAATGGTCAAGATGGCACTACGAAAGATCCACATATGGAAGTTCAATATTTGAGCAATGTTGATATCCCTGAAGGAATCAATAAGCCTGACACTCAAGAAAATATGGAACTATCCATAAATTCAAGTGATGTTGAAACTAATTTGAATCGATCTGAAATAATAGTGGATTATGTATTTGCATATAATGTTGCAATGAAAATCATGCAAGATAGTGAGGATCTTGAACCTCGATCTGTCACAGAATGTTGACAAAGAAATAACTGGCCAAAATGGCAAGAAGCAATTCAATCTGAATTGAATTCACTTGCCAAACGTGAAGTTTTTGGACCTATAACTCAAACACCTAATGGTGTTAAGCCCGTTAGCTATAAATAGGTCTTTGTGCGAAAAGAAATGAGAAAAATAAAATACAAAGGTATAGCATGCCTTGTTGCACAAGGATTTTCACAACGGCCTGGTGTCGATTATGATGAGACATATTCATCAGTTATGGACGCAATAACATTGCATTATCTTATTAGTTTCACTATCCATGAGAGACTTGAAAAACATTTTGATGGATGTGGTAACAACCTATCTATATGGATCACTTGATAATGAGATATACATGAAGATTTTTGAAGGATTTAAAATGCCGAAAGCATATAGTTCAAAGCCTCGAAAAATGTATTCCATTAGATTGCAAAGATTATTGTATGGTTTGAAGCAATCTGGATGCATGTGGTATAACTGTCTTAGTGAATATTTATCTAACGAAGGTTATATGAATGATGAAATTTGCCCATGTATTTTCATAAAGAAAACAACGTCGGAGTTTGTTATACTTGCTGTCTATGTTGATGACAGAAACGTTATTGGAACGCCAATAGAGCTTTAAAAGGTAATTCATTACCTAAAGAAAGAATTTGAGATGAAAGATCTCGGAAATACAAAGTTATGTCTTGGTTTGCAAATTGAGCATTTGACAAACGGTATCTTTGTCCATCAATCTGCCTACACAGAAAGGGTGGTAAAATGATTCTATATGGATAGAGCATATTTATTAAGTACTCCGATGATTGTTCGATCACTTGATGTGAATAAGGATCTATTCCGACCTCAAGAAAAGAATGAGGAACTCCTTGGTCCTGAAATACCATATCTTAGTGCTATTGCTGCACTAATGTATCTTGCAAATACTACAAGGCCTGATATTGCCTTTTTAGTTAATTTGTTGGCAAGGTATAGTTATGCTCCTACTAGGAGACAATAAATTGGGATCAAATAAATATTACGATATCTAAAAGGGACTACCGATATGGGCTTATTTTATTCTAAAGATTGCAATTCCGATTTTGTTGGTTATGCTGATGTTGGGTACTAATATGACCCGTATAAAGCTCGGTCTCAAATGGGCTATGTGTTCATATGTGGAGGGTACTGCCATAGCTTGGAGATCAACAAAGCAGTCTATCATAGTCACTTCATCGAATCACGTTGGGATTATAGCTATTCATGAAGCAAGTCGAGAGTGTGTGTGGTTGAGGTCCATAATACATCTTATTTGAGAAAAATGTGGCTTGAAATATGATAAAGTACCCACGGTTTTATATGAAGATAATGCAGTATGCAGAGCACAACTTAAGAGAGAATTCATAAAAGAATATAGAACGAAACACATTTCGCCAAAGCTCTTCTATACAAATGAGCTCCAAAAGAATGGTGATATTAATGTGCAATAGATTTGATTAAGTGAAAATATAGCTGATCTATTCACCAAGTCTCTTCCAACTGCAGCTTTCAAGAAGATGGTGTTCAAGATCGGAATGCAAAGGTTCAAAGATGTTCTCATAAGGGGGAGTTAATACGCGCTGTACTCTTTTTTCCTTACGAGGTTTTATCCCACTAGTTTTCTTGTAAGGTTTTTAATAAGACAAAATATATGTGTATTATCTATCAATTAGACATTCAAGGGGGGAGCGTTATAAATGTACCATCTATAGTGAATGTCTACTTTACCATATATAGTGAATACCTACTTTACCATATATTGTGTATGTCTATTTATGAAAAAGTTACAAAACCCAAGGATAGTTTATCCCTATAAATAAAGGGGTTTTTCCTCATTGTAATTCATCCCTCGAGAGAAGAAATAAGAATTACTCTCTCTATTCTCTCTACTCTTCTTCTTGTTCTTTATTGTTTTATAACATTTTTGAAGTTCTTTTTTTTTTTTGCATTTATTTTGATTGCACTTTCTAGTAAAGTGAGTGGAGGAAAAGATTAAAAAAACAATGATGAAGCTTTATTACAAAATTGATAAACTCCAAGAAACACAAATTTAAAAACGTACACAAAAAGAACAAACTGTAAAGGTTGAATTTCAGTTCCCCCATATTCTTTAGCTAATTTGGGATAGATGTGGGGCATGAAATAAGGAGTAAAACTCATATAGGAAGCAGAAAGACTTGAATGAGTATAACTTGGATATTTTATTAAGGGAGAGTGAAGGATAGGGGAATTCCACGGCAGAGAGAGAAGAGAATTGTGTATAGGAGAATAAAGAAAGAGAAAGTCCTTACCACTGCTAAGTCAAATCTTGATGTGATGTTCCTTGAGAGATTGAGGAGTAAGATTGAAAGAATTCAAAAGTTGGTGAATCCTGTACGGCATGACAATGGTCATATAACACCTGTTTTTCCTTAATAGAGATCCCAACAAGCTTGGCATCGACGAGACCAAGTGCCTACAAATAGGAAAATCACCATACAAACGAAGAACAAGACCAAATATTAGAATCATCTCGCTTTATATTTTCTTCTTAGTGTACATGACAAGAGTACTAAAATATGACTTCTAAAATATATGATAAGAAATATTATAGAATCGGAGAATTAATATGGATACTTTTATTTTTCTGGTGGGACATAAAATTATTTTTCGAAGAAAGTCTTTATAAACAAGTACAGGTGAAAAATGACTCCCATTAAAGTGATTTTTGATATTGCTATCGAAGGATTTTTGCAGAGTATCAAGAAGCATGGAAGAGAGTATAGATCATAACTAAAATTGGCAAATAATTGGGGATGGTAGGAGACAAGAAAAGTTGGAAGAATTTGGGATATTAAGGGTTTAGATATAGTTTATAAATATCGTGAAGCAACTTTGCAGGGCATGAGCATGACAACAATTATATTTGTTTAGTTTTGTGTGTATTTCAAATACAACAGAATATATTCAACAGTTTTTTAAGAGGTAATTAAACTTTTTTCTTATCAATTTAAATAATTATCTTTCCCCACAGGTAGATGTAAATGGCCTGCTATGGGAAACAAAATTTTATTAAACTAAGATCCATACGAAATTCGGGTTATATTAAATTCAAAATATGTTAGCCCCAAAATAAATATCCCAAATAAATATTGAGGATTAATTTAATTGAATTAATTATTTAAGTTTAAACATGTATGGATTTAATTAAAGTCCAATTTCTATTGGGTTAGCCCATTGATTTAGGATACAAATGATAAACCCACTTTGCTAAGCCCAAGATATTATCATATTCTCCACGTGTTAATTGACATAGCATGTCAAGTGAAGTGAAGGAGCTAATAGGAGCATGCCACATGTCAAATGATGCACAGGCCTAGTGAAATCAAAAGCCCATGAAAGGCGACATGTCACTTGAATCTGATTGGTCAAAAGAAGTTTATTTCCACCATGAGTCTCCTCTTTCTACAACTATAAATAGGGGTCTCATAATTCAAAAAGAGGACCAAGAACTCTAAAAAGAAGAAAGAGAAAGCTCATGGATCGAACACCAAAATTTCTTACAAAGCTCAAGCATTCAAATCCAGTTCACAAGATTCAAGATCAAGACTGCAAGATTCAAGAACAAGCCCAATAACCGTTGAATTCAAGCATAAGTCAAGATCAAATCCTTTGAATTCACAAATCAAGTCCAGATTTAAGATCAAGCTTAAAGCCCTTGAATTTATTTTTGAAATGACGAATCAAAGGATTCATAGAGATTGTAACACTCACTTATTGAAATCAATAAAATGATTGTTATAATATTTTTCTTATCCCAATTCATTTATTTTTTTGGTCATGAATTTTTTTTGTCCAACAAATTTTGGAATGCACAGTGAGACAATCTCTACCTCTCATCTCAACTTTTTCAACTTCAAAGTTTAAGAACAATGAAATGACTTTCAAGAAGGTCAATTCACAATTAACTGCTTCCAAGGTTGCTGATTCCAAATTCTCTGCTGAATTAGAGAGCATCTGAGCGTTCAAAGTCAATCACTAGTGAAGAAAGAATATCAGAAGTAGAAGAAGCAAGAAATCAAATAAATGAACAAGCTGACCTTGAAGTCTCAATCTCAGATAGAGAGACATCCCATATGATTTTGAAAATGTCTGAAGCTGCTAGACAGTTTATTAAGGAGTTGGGAAAGGAAGTTGGTGGTGAGCCTTTTGATAGTTATGAGGTTTCAAAGGAAAATTAATGGTCAGATCATCACCAACTCAAACGAAGTAGCTAATATTGATGAAATTTTCTCATATCATGAGTTGTGTTGGAAGAAAAGGTAACACAAAAATTAAACCTTGGAGTTCCTTACTTTCCTATCATAAGTGGTTCTCCAAATAATATAGTTGTCGTGGAGCTAAGAAAAAGGGGGAGCCGAGAAACTCAACAACATGAAACTTGGCAAGAAGGTGATTCATATGGTTTGCAAAGGACAATGAGGAATATTATCAAGCCAGTCCGCTACAAAGATAAAAATTTTGTCAATACATATTCTTGGTTCTTCGCAAGGTTGGTCATTAATGAAAAATCTTTATCATTTGAAGAAGCAAGAGGAGTCACGCAAAAACTGCTAAGATTTTCACCAAGGCCGCGGTTCAAAGCTTCGTTTGAGTTCTTCCATGACAAGTTTAGGGTTGCTTCCAAAAATAACTTTAAGGGGGAGTGTGAAAATATTAAATTAGATTTTTTGGAATCATAGTTTTCTAGTAAAGTTTCTAGAATATCTAGTGTAATTTCTAGAGTAATCATGCTGAAGAAATATCTAGATATTGTAGGTAATTCTAGGTAGAATAACCTAGAAAAGGATTGTATAGTTATTTGATATTTATTTTAGGATAGATCTAGATATTTGAGGGAGATATTACTGGAAGAGCATAGAACACTCTAGATTTGTATTATCTAGAATAATCCTTATACAAGTATAAATAGGGGATGATATTATGCATTTGCAACCAACCAAAAATAATTCAATTCAAGAAGTCTTCTTCCATAACAGAACTTCTATTTCATAGCTTTTTCTTCTTAGTTGAATCTTCCGATCTTAATTAACGATCTTGGGCTAGCAGAAGGTCTCTCCAACTACACCTTTCTTCTGCTATTCTCTACAGATTCTTAGTAGTCATCCTTGTGTTCCAGAACTACGTAGCCAACGTAGGTTGAGACATCTTAACCCATCAGATTAGGGTTGATGAGGTGTCTTAACCTAGCAGTTTAGGGTTCCCACCGTTCTCATTGAGTACCCACCAGATAAGGGTCACTCACAGGCTGTCCTTACCCGTGGCACGATATTGACACCCCTCCAATTGGGGTAGAGATTGGACCCCAACTTAGCCACAATGGAATACATGGGGGATGTCGATTAAACACTAGTTCCCATATTTTCAGTATCAGTCTCAGTAAAAGAACTCAGGGCGTTCTTCAGATTTTAGTATATACAGGACTGTCAGATACAGTCATCCATGTTATCAGTTTTGGTATCAGTCATGAAAGTTATCAGTAAACTATGTATTATCTTACAGGTCATGCTATCACATATTCACGGTCCCAGTTTCTATATATGTGTGTTTACACTCCCACGTTCATATTAGTCAGTCAGTTTTGTTCATGCATAAAACCCTTTATGTTCATACTACCTTCCTTGTATACTCAGTACCCCAGTTATACTGACGCATTTTCGCTATGGTGCTTTTTTTTTCATGTTACACCATAGGTTCCGAGACATGAGCTCCAGCCCAGCAGTAGCGGTAGCATTCTAGTCGCAGAGACACAGTGAGTCCTCATTGATTCGAGGACAATATGATTTGATACATTTATTTATTTCTTCAGTTCTGTTTTACGGAGTTTGTTGGAGACATGTTCCTTCAACTCCTTATTCAGATAGTTTAGAGGCTTTCAGATTTATGTTCAAATTTACGTTTAGATTGAGTTATTTTGGGTATTTTCACCCACATGATTGTATTCAGTTAAAACTTATGGCCTTACAGTTCTATGTATTTTGCATTATTATACATGATTTGTATTCAGTCCGAGTAGCATTCTGGTTCAGCGAATCGGGGTGTTACACCATCCGACCCCCTCTTCCCCCACCCCACCCCACCCCATCCAACACCCCCCGACGTCTAACAGCTCCCTTCCACCCCACCCTCATTCAGCACCCTCACCCTCCGTGTAATACCCCCACCCTATCAGCATCTCCCCCTAAACCCCCTAACCCCCACACTCCATCAAAATCTCTCTCCCAGTCCATTTCTTTTGTTCAAATCAATTCAATTTTTTTTTATGATTGAATTGAGTTTTAAGAATAGTTAAATGATTGAATTGAGTTTTAAATATAGTTAAATGAGATTTAATGGAGCTTTAATGGAGTTTTAAAGATATTTTTTTTTTAAAAAAAAGACTCAATGGAGCTTTAATAGAGGAGCTTTAATGGTGTTGAAGAAAACATTGTGTTGAACTTTAATGGAGTTTTAATGATATTAAAAAAAAAGCTTCAATTAAGCTTTAATGGTGTTGAAGGTGTTGAAGAAGAAAAGGTAGGTTGGGGGAGAGAGGGGGTACCAGATAATTTAAAAGAATAAATAAATATTAATTTTTTTCTTTTAAAAAAATATAAATTATATATTAATTATTTACATGTGGCAGTTTTTTATTGGTAAAAAAAGTCAATTTTGAGCCCTTTCACGCGCCTATGGCGCGTGTATACATGTAGAGGTTCAAAGTGGTGTATTTGGAATGGAATAAAGAAGAATCGTGGGGTAATAGATGAAGTTAAAGTTTAGGTGTCTTTTTGAAAATTTCAGACAATATCATTGGGGTAATTATGTATTTACTCTTTTATTTTTACATATTTTGACTATTTTTCCCCTTCTCATGGTTGCTACATGATGATTCTAGAGTGTGGGAATGGTTGACACAGTTCTCAATGTGATTCAAAATTATTTGTGCAAGTTTGTGGTTTTTAGAGGTAAGAAAGGTCTTATAGTTGACTTTGGTCAATATTTCTTTTGTGTGTCTGATGGTAAAACGGACTGTGCAAGCAAATCTGAAAATTGATTTTGGGTTGGTAACATGATTGGTGTGATTTTATGGTTTTTATATCACATTTTGATCCTTGGTTCAAAAAATTATGAAATTTGGTCTTGAAGGTCAATTTTGTAAAGACAATCTCTTTTTAAAAATTTGATGTTGCCATTGAGTCCAGATTGCTAAAATTTATCTAGTAACATATTTCATTTGCCTGTACAGGATTTTGAACGAATCTTGAGGGCTCAATCCATAATTTTGCATTTTTAGCAAAGCTGTTGGTCCACCAATTATTCAATGCAGCCGGTTATGCGACCATGAAATCTCTAAGGCGATAACCAATTTAGCGTCCCAGGCGCCACTAAAGTGGATCCTTGCTGGTAGGCAGGTACTGCTAAAACGGGCCTTGGCCGCTTTAGCTGTATGGGAATCGATTTAGCAGTCAACCTTTATAGGGTTAGACTGCTTTAGTGGTCGACCCACGCTAAAACAGTGATCCTTGAGCGGTCAATTGATCGCTTTAGCAGTTAATGTTAGGTCACTTTAAATAGTGCTTTCTTAATTTTATCTCATTTTTTAGACTTGGAGCTTTGGTCTAGGAGATTTTTGGATAATTTCATCCATTTTTAAGCTTGGGTAAGCTCCAAACACTATTTCAATTATCTTACTTTGATTCTTGTCATCTAAAACTCATTAATTTGTGATTTCAGAAGTAGAATTTGTGCATTTTGGCCTACAAGACCTAAAATAATTTTTCTTCAATATAAACCCCATTTTCAACCCCTTTTCACTTGGGTTTTCTTCACTGAATTTTTTTAATTATGGGCAAGGTTTTTATAAATTAAAATTTTGGTTTTACTTTTTTTTTTTGAAAACCTTTTTTAGGGGTTCATTTTGACTCTACTTTAAAAATAGGCGATATGGATATTGTTGGATTTCTTTTGATGCATAGATTCTATATTTGTATATTTTAGTTGATTCAAAGGCCGTTTGAGAGGGGAAAAGTTTCACGTGAAGGGTTTTAGGCTTGGATTTTGGCGTCATGAGGTAAGTTATGGCTTAACTTTCTTTAGACCGAGATTTGTAATTAATATTTATTTAAAGCATGCTATGAGTATGGGTATTAAGCATGAAAATAATATTATAACTATTGTGTGCCTATATGGGGGCTTATATTTTTGTTGGTGGTGGTCTAATATGATATTTACCGCGTGTGGCCCGTGTGAAGGCCTTATTTCATATTGATGGACTTGTGTATGTACTTGGTCATTTTCTTTATACCACAAATACCTAAGTTGGGGTTAACGTGATAATAATAATGTTTTACTTAAATTCTTCACTTTAATGGTACATTGCTTGTTTGTAATTATGGTTGGTTGGCATATTGAGTGGATTCTGAACTTATGGGTACATTATTAAGTGGGTTTTGAGAATCTTCTTGCTAGTTTGGTTGTGAGAATTACATCTTCATATCATATATACATTCATGAGATATTATTGTCATTGTGAAAACACTAATTTTTGACAAAAATGAGACATTTTCACAAAACCCTCTGTCATAGACGACGATTCAAAGAGGAGACTCGGATATTAGGATTGAGATTAAGTATTGATATAGTATATTGGCTGCGACCCTCTCATGGGTCCTACTTAGAAGCGCTGAGGCTCGGTAGGTGTATATGGAGGTTATGCTCCATCATATCACATTATCATCATTATCATCCTTATTACATTTCAACCATTTATACATCTTCAGCGTTGTGTTTCTATATTTTATCTGATGCACGTTTATTCTATGTCTTTTACATACCTGTTTTCTACCTATGTGCTATATTTAGACCTATTAGTGGAGATAGTGTAAGCTACCATGTGGGATATTTTTTGCTTGCAGGTGACGTGCTCATAGTGTGTATTTATATACCTTATTTTCTACTTTGCTCAGTCGGGCTATTATACCTACTGAGTACAAGTGGACCATACTCATCCCTACTATTTTCTTTTGGTATAGATTCAAGTACGAGTGTATCATACAACAGTTGAGTTCAGGCGATGATTTGATATATTCAAGATAGTGGCTGCTCTATCCTTTCGGATTCAACTTCCAACCTCATCCTATTTAGTTATGTCTTATTTTGTATTCACAGACAAATTTGTGTTTTCTTTTTGGAGTTCCAATTGTATTTCAGATTTTGAGTTGTATGCAAATTGTTCTTACAGTGTGACATCAGGTTTTGGGACGGTTTATGGTATTATTGTGATTTAGATTTCCTCTATCTTTATGCATGTATGGTTTGGCTTCATTCTAGAAGCCTCGCCTTTGGATTTGCATGGTTATTTTTATTTACATATCAGTTTGGGTGATTGGCTTACCTATCAAGACTTAGCTGTGATAAGTTCCATCATAACTTGAGTTTTTAGGTAGTGATAAATTGGTATCAAATAAGCCAGGTTCATTGGTCTCATTAGTTTAAAAAAGGGTGCCTGGTAGAGTCTCACAGATCGATATGTAGATGCCTGTATCTATCTTTGAGAGGCTGTAAGATATCTTTAGGAAAATTTCCTTATTTTTTTCCTTATCATGTGAAGTTTTCGTACCGTATGTTTTAAACTATGTTTTACTCTTTTCTGCACAGATGGTGAGGACTATATCCAGTGAGACTAGGGATGCTAAGCTGGTATTCGCGGACTTGCTCGAGGTAGAGAAGGGCACATGGATTTGACCTTTCTAAAGGTAGTACTGGTGTAATACCCCGATCATTCCTTAAGCCTAAATCTATATTTTTGAATGGATATGTATGACTTCAAAAGTGATAGATGTTTAAACCATGTAATACCCTGATCATGGCTAAATAAGCTTTCCATCGATACTAATTTCATCAAAATTTGACATCGGACGAAGGAGTTATGGCCGTTTTAATGAATGGTATTAGAACACCCAGGTTTGACGGTAGACTTGGTGGACCGTTAGGTCCCTGGTAGCCCGTCAAGTGTCCCGTCAAGCCAAGACAGTAACCTTCTTTTTGGGCCATTGTGTGACTGCCTGGTTGGTGGACCGTCAACAAGTTGACGGACCATCAAATGGGTCCGTCAAGCCAAGACAAAATGTCCCATTCCTAGGCATCGAGTGATGGACGACTTGGTGGATCGTCACACCCTTTGACGGACCATCACTCTGATTGTCACTCCGAGACAGAACATTCCAGATTTGGCACTTGAGTGACGGACGACCTGGTGGACCGTCAGCTCATCTGACGGACCGTCAGATCGACCGTCATAGGCCCTGATCTGCAATTTTCAACTTATTCCAAAGGGTATTTTGGTCATTTCCACTCCTTATGGCCCTATGTATATATATCTAAGTAGAGAAGAGGAGATCATTTTCTCTCTTTTCTCCTTTTCTCTTCCAAGAAACATCTAGAGATTAAGGTTTCTTCTAAAACCTAAAAATCCAATCTTCTTCCAAATAAATTCAAGAATCCCATAGTGATTCAAAGTGATTCAAGAATTAAGTTCCCCAAGTCAAAGGCATCAAGAATCTTGGTCTCAAAGTGTAAGGAAGAAGTTCCAAACAAGTTTCTACATCTCCAGAAAAAATCAAAATCCAAGGTATGTGGGGTTTGAACAAGAACAATCCTTTCATTCTTGTGCATAAGATTTACTTTCTATTATTGATTTACATGATATTGCAAGAGGGTTTACACCCAAATTTCTCTATTAATGATTTATGAGATTTTAGTTGAATAAGTTTGACATTTATGATTATTTCACCATCATGTTTCTTAAATTGAGAATTTATTCCATGAGCCGTATATTATCAATATGTATTGATGATTTCTAAGCAATTTAAGTCAAGTTCCATGAGTTGAATATTTTTATTATGAATTGATGATTTTTGAATGACTTGAGACAAGTGTCATGAGTTGTGCCTTTCCATGAGAAATTCGACTATTGAATGTATATTGATATGTGAAATTGAGAGGCAAGAATGAGTCTTATGATGTTTTCATGAAGTTATTGATATTTGAAATAATTTGATAAACAAATGTACTTGATATTGAGAAAGCTTGTGTTGAGTTAAGTCGAGTTATGAATCCACAAGATGTTTATGATTTTCATATGAGATATATATTTATGTTTTGGTCTTAAAAATAGAACCATGAGTTGATATTGATTAAGGTGGATTTCCTAACGCATTCTGAGCTGAGTTTAGGAGGAGTATTTAGCACCGAGCGAGAAATTTGATATTTCCCCAAAACTATGTGCCACCATAGGATTGATATTGATAATTGTGGGCCAAAGGCCGAGTATGAGATTATGAAGATGAGATTGAGGTTGTACTCTCTGGCAATAGTACAACACCCCTGCCAATGTGGGGTTCTCTCCTTAGGAGGGCAAAATGTTGGACTCCATGCGGCTCACATGGTGTAGTCATATTGGTTATAAGAAACTCCCACGTCCATAATGATTTAAGTCTCTTGAGTTACCGAGTCACTCTAAGTCATGATTTAAAGAGTTTGAGTTAAGATAAATGATTTACGATATTTATGAAGCATGTATTACTACTGATGATTTATGAGAAAAATGTTTCAGATAATTCAAGCGAAGAGAATTATTATGGTCAGCATACATGATTTTCTTATACATTTATGATATTATTTAAATGTTACATCCACCCCCGCATACTCAGTACATTCCCAAGTACTGACTCTAATACTCTTTTGTATTCTATATTTCATCGTGATATAGGTTCAGGTGCTCAGTCTCAGCAGCGACAGTGATCTTCGAGTACCTTCTTCTACATCTCTGCAGTTGGTGAGTCCTCATGGTTTGAGGACCTGTATCTCTCCTTTTGTCTTACTGATAGATGGTCGTTATTTTCAGTTTAATACGAGTCAGTTGAGGATCTATCCCAATGGCTCCTCAGTCTTATGTAGTAGAGGCTTTGTCAGATTAGTGTGCCTGTATGTACAGGATCTCATTATTTTGGTTGTACAGGACAGTATTATTTTGTATCTAAGCATGGTCATGACATACTTATTCCTCTTTATCTTAGCATGATTTGTGTTACAGTGAGTTCTAAAAGTGATGACAGGCTTAGAGGGTTAGCTTGAGGCCACGTGTGACCTTAAGCACCGTGTGACATCTCGGGATGGGTTCTTGGGGCGTTACAACTAGGGGATCTCCCTTGAGCCTATGGTTGAGCATGCTAAGTATATGGGGCCTACTTAGGTTCCATAGAGTACTACTACCATAGTTTTAGTGGGTTTATTAATTCATTTACTGACTCATTTAGAGGGTGTTCCATTAGGTGCACCTGGTATTCCTCTAGCTTCGAGTGTTGTACCTCTACTTATGACAGAGTCTTCTTATGGTGTTCTTACTTGAGTTCTGACTATGATTCCTTTATTGGTACCATCATCTACTTATGGTATTCCATAGGCTCTGAGTAATGCTCCTTCTTTTGTGCCAGTATCCGAGCATGGTATTCCGAGTTCAAGGGTTCAACCTTTAATTATGCTACCTCCTTAAGTAAGTTCACCGCCTGCCAGATTTACTATGCCTTCTATTGCTTTGGGTTCTATTATATTTTTTAAGAATCAAAGAGGTTTGAGATATTTACTCGCTTGGGTCTACCTAGGTTTAGTGGTGTTGTGGGTGAAGATACCTATGAGATCTTGATTGATTGTTGGAAGAAGTTGTATAACCTTGGAGCGCTCGAGTCATATAGATTTTCTTACACTTCCTACTAACTAAAAGATATAGCCAGAGATTGGTGGAGGTCACTTGTTAGTTGTAGACCTCTTAATTTATTAAAGATGACTTGGGATCAATTTTCTAAGGCTTTTTTGGATAGGTTTGTACCATACAGTTTGAGGGATCAGAAGAGAACCGAGTTTGATCACCTAGAGCAGGTTCCATGACTATTGCCGAGTATGAGGCATGCTTCCATGCCTTATACAGATATTATATTACTAGTATTGCCACCGAGTTTGAGAAGCTTCAATAGTTTGTGAAGGTATTAGGTACTACTTTTCTATTGGTTACTGCATATATTATACTATCAGGGGCGTAATTTTAGAGTGTAGTGGATCATAAAAGATGACTGAGGCTTTTCTTCGATCTACTCAGGGAGGAAACAAAGGGGTACTCCATCAGGATAAGTTCAGTGGTCACACTCCTTAAGGTAGAGATTTCAGAGGTTATAGTGGGTACCATGATAGGCAAGTGCAGGCAACCTTACAGGATTAAAGTAGTAGGTATTCTAGTTCAGCGGCTTTAGATAGTCAGATGTCTCCTAGGGTGGTTGTTCTACCTCAATCGTACCTCCTCAGATTGAGTCAGGACACAGAGGTTGCTATGTGTATGATGAGTTAGGCCGTATGGCCAAGGATTGCCCTTGCTATATTTTCAAGCCTACTCCTATATCGATAGTGAGAGGTGACACTCAGGGTGGTGGAGGTACTACTAGGGGTAAATCAGACTAATATGGTGGTACCTGTGGTAGTGGTCATAGGCCACTCATTCTGGTTGCAAATATGGATAGTGCTATGCTATACTTGCCAGACCTGAGGCATAGGCTTTCTACGTTGTTATCACATGTATCATCCCTATTTATTTTAGATTTGTATTTGTGTTATTTGATTTGGGATCTACTTTCTCCTATGTGTCTGCATATTTTGCTTCAGGTTTTGATTCTACTAATGAGCCTCTTGCCATGCCTATTTTTGTATCTATCCTCGTAGGGGACTCTTTAGTGGTGGATCGAGTGCACCGATATTGTGTTGTGACCTTCGCAGGTTGTGAAAATTGGGTAGATCTTATTATCCTATATATTCTAGACTTTAATGTCATCTTAGGTATGGATTGATTAGCTCTCTATCTGCCATTCTAGAATATTATTCTAAGACTGTGACTTTAGCTTCGTTGAGTGTGCAAAGGACAACTTAGAAGGGTATGCTTCATTAGGATCCTAAGAGAATTATATCCTCTTCAGGCCCATCGCTTTGTAGAGAGGGGACACTTGTCTTATTTAGACCATATTCATAATATTAGTGTTGATTCACCCGCCTCCTTTGGATTATGTTCGTATTGTTCGTGAGTTCACATATGTCTTTCCTATGAATCTACCTGGTATGTCTTTGGATCATGATATTAACTTTGCTATTGATGTTGAGCTGGGCACCAAGCCTATTTTTATTCGTCCTTATAGGATGGCCTCAGTGAAGTTGAAGGAATTGAAGGATTAGTTGCATGAATTGTTGGATAAGGGATTTATTCGACCTAGTGTATCACCTTGGGGTGCACCTATCTTGTTTGTGAAGAAAAAGAATGGATCTATGCCTATGTGTATTTATTATCGACAATTGAACAAGGTGACCGTTAACAATAAGTATCCTCTTTCTTGTATTGATGATTTTTTTGACCAGCTCCAGGGGGCGTCGGTGTTTTTGAAGATTGATTTGAGGTCTGGGTATCACCGGTTAAGGATTAGAGATTTGGATATTCCAAAGATATATTTTTGGACTCGATATCGTCATTATGAGTTTTTGATCATATCTTTTGGGTTGACCAATGCCCTAGCGGGAGTTGATGAACTGAGTGTTTCAATCATAGCTCGACTTTTTTGTCATTATATTTATTGATGATATCTTGGTTGACTCAAAGAGTGAGGTCGATCATGAGAAGCATTTGCGGATTGTGCTTTAAAAGTTGAGAGATGAGAAGTTGTATGCTAAGTTCTCCTATTGTGATTCAGAGTTTTGTTTGTTTAGCGGGTTATTATTGGCATTTTATAAGGGGTTACTCATCTATTGCGTCTCTTTTGACCAAGTTGACTCAGAAAAAGATAGTTTTTCAGTAGTAGTATGCGTGTGAGAAGGTCTTTCAAAAGCTCAAGGAGTTGTTGGCTTTGTCTCCTATCTTGACTTTGCTCAAGGAGAGTGTAGGTTTTACCATGTTTTGTGATGCTTCAGGTATTGGTTTGGGTGCGGTGTTGATGCAGGAGGGTAAGTTTATTGCTTATGCCTCTCTTCAGCTGAAGTCTCAAAAGAGAAACTACACCATGATTTAAAGTCAGCAGTCGTAGTGTTTGTGTTGAAGATGTTGGTGCCACTACTTGTATGGTGCATCTTATGATATTTTCTTAGACTATCATAGCCTTCAGTACTTCTTCAGATAGCGAGATATTAATATAAGGCAACAGTGTTGGCTTGAGTTGCTTAAGGATTATGACATCACTAATTTGTACCATCATGGCAAGGTTAATGTGGTTGTAGATGCCTTTAGTCGTATGGGGAGTTTAGATCATCTCTTGACCGGAGTGGCCTTTAGCCTTGGAGGTTCAGTCTTTAGATAACCAGATAGTTAGGCTTGACATGTCGATACTCGAACGTGTTTTAGCCATTATTTATGCTAGATTTTCCTTGATGGAGCAGATTTGAGCTCAACTGTTTGATGATGATATTTTGAGGGTGATTGGGATAATATGTTGAGTGGGGAGGCTAAGAAAAGCCTATCTTAATTCTTATGGTATATTAAGGATTAGTGGCCAAGTTTGTGTGTCGAGAGTTGGAGATTGGGTGAGATTGGTTTTAAAGGAGGCTCATTGCTTTACATATTCTATCCATCCATTTGTGACCAAGAAGTATCATGATTTAAAGCTTCTTTACTGGTGGGGTGGTATGAAGAATGATGTGGCGAATCTTGTAGCTCGTTGATTGTATTGTTAGAAAGTGAAGGCCGATTTCTTTATAGATTACTGACATGACCCAAACCCAGGCCTGGCCGTGTCGGGTATCTCAAGTACCCAAACCCAATACCCAATACCCAAACCATCATACATCTTACACCCTGCATCAGATGAATTCTGAACATATAACAAGATGAGGGAATACAAATTTAAAAACATTATAATAAATCTATAACCAAAACAAAACTTTTGCAACCAAACATCCAACCAATACCAATACTAATGCCAATGCCAACACCGATACCGACACTTCTCATGGCCAAAGTAGTCCGACAAAGCCTCTAATAAAACCAAAGAATATCCAGTCGGAACATGCCCCTGACCATAGCCAAACTAATACCAAAGAAATAGTAAAGACATAAAGAAATCCATAGCATGAAATGGGGTCTTTGAAAGTATGGAAGCTCACCACTTTAGTCTGACTCAAAACCTATCCCCGAATCTCCTAGTCACTGTGCAAGAGGAGCGAAAGTATGGTTGATTCCTGCATTGCATGGGGATATAGCATCTGAAGAGGGTTAGCGGAGTGAATGCTGGCATATAACTCAGGGATAAATATAAAGTAATGTCATTAATCCAAAATAAATCAAACTAATGTACATAACCATATGCAAATACATATATACATATATACCATGCTGGGATAAGGAATAAGGTTTAGCATGCATTTCAAAACCTTAACCTGAGCTGTGTAGCTTTACCATCATAAGTCCACCCATGGGCTATATGGGTCCAGTGTTACCCTCTAAATGGCCCCCAGTGCGTGTTAGACTCACGAATCAGAGATATTATAAATGGCCGGGGATTCACATGTACCCTTCACTTTCCATGATACATATATACATGTATAAACTTAGGGGATTCCCTTGTACCCTACAAGAACACGGTCATCAAGACCGATACTCAAGTCAGCAAACATGAGTTTCCAGTGTCCATACATCAGACTCACACCTTCATGGCTAGATATCACAAACCCCATTATTTCTCAATTAAAATATTTAACACATACACGAACGACCAATTCCAGGAGTCAATTAATAAGGCATTATTAAGTGGTCATACCAACTATAGTTTGCAAACAATGTCATTAACCAAGACTTAGGAGATTCCCATGTACTCATCACTTGGGGGATTCCCATGTACCCCACAAGGTTTTCATAAATCATTCACTTAGGGGATTCCATTGTACGTCAAAAGGTTTTCAAAAATCATCCTTAACCATTTAATCATTTATACCATGCATTAGTTTCAAGAAACAAGCCAAGCCAAGTAATAAATCATAAACGAAAATCAATTATGCAAGAGGTTTGAGTTTATTACCAATTTCCATACCAAAACAACCAATTTGGGGATTCCATTGTATCACTATTTCCACCCACCATTCCTATGCAGCCCAATGCATTTACCAACCATTGATTTGAGAACAATAGTTTCATAAATATCATGGAAGAACTATTCAAACAATTTATAGTAAAAACACTCAATGCACAGTTCAAAACCCAATATCAATAGTTCTTGAATAACACTTCAAATCACATGCTTTTACAAAATTGACAATGAGGGAAGAGTAACATGCCTTAAACACCAAGAAGTACGGACAAAAATTACCATTTGAAGCCTCAGTTGATTAACCTCTTGAAAACCCTAAGTATCTTTGACCTTAAAGATTTGAGAGTGTTCTGAGAGGTTATTTGATGTGTTTATGATAGATAATGATGCCCTAAGAAAGTTATAAGACATGAGTTTTAAGTTGAAAAAAAGGGGAAATATTCATAATGCCCTCAACTTAGAAGCTGGAAAAGGCCGCCTTTGGTCATGAGTCAACCCTTTGATTCGTACCCACACCTTACGACTTGTGACCATGAGTCATAACCACGACAGTGACTAGGGGCCCCCATACACTGCCTAGCTTACGACTCTACCAACCAATTCGTAATGATATCTTATGACTTGTAGGGTTTAGTCGTGAGCAACACAGAACCCAAATGAATTAAACACTAGATATCCCACGATTTGAACCTACGTCTAGTGACATATCCTTACTGCTCTTAGTGAAGCACTCGTACTCAGAGCAGAATCAAGCCTCAAACTCACTAGTTTGGTTATGACTTATCCCAACAAGTCATCAAGACACCCTACGACTCCGGTGTCCACTCATAACCAAGGCAGTGTGCCTAAAGCTTAAGAAATTTTCAAGGGCCAAAATCTAGGGTGTTTTAATTCTCCCCCACTTGGATCATTCATCCTCGAATGATGGGACAAGGCAATTGCTAGCTTGATTTGACTTTATACTCCCCCATTCTTACCTTTAACAAGCTCAAAAAATAAAGATGCCAAGGAAATCACTCTTTCCTATAACAAAGTCCAAAAATAAAGACGTTAAGAATAACACAAACCTTACGCACGATTGTTCAGAGTGGGAAACAAAAATGGATACTTGGACTTAATGTCCTCTTTGGCTTCCAAAGTAGCCTCCTCAACATTGTGGTTCCTCCATAGAACCTTTACCGAAGCTACATCCTTCGTCCACAGCTGACGATATTGTCGATCTAAGACTTCAACTAGGACTTTCTCATAAGAAAAGGAATATGAAATACCAATATCCTTGATAGGCACAATTAGCGATGGATCACCCACATACTTACTCAAAATTGACATATGGAACACCATGTGAATGAAATTCATTCTAGAGGGAAACTCCAATTCATGTGCAACATAGTCGGCCCTGTTCAACTACAAGTACGGACCAACATACCAGGGACTGAGCTTCCCTTTCTTTCCAAACCGTAGTAACCCCTTCATGGGCGACACCTTTAAGAACATTCTATCCCTAACCTCAAACTCTAACTCCCTACTGTGGTTGGAAAACAATTCTAAGGCTCACCTTTCTTCCTAAACGTTTTTGAAATAAATGCCAAAAGTGTTATGAGAACTGCGCACCACGATCTAACATGATGGAAACAGATGTCCCATGCAACTTTACAATTTCCTCAATGAACAATTTTGCATAATCTTCTGCCAAAAAATTAGTCCTCACTGGCAAGAAGTGAGCAGACTTAGTCATCCTATCTACAATGACCCAAATGGAATTAAACTAATTTCGAGACTGAGGAAGACCGATAATGAAGTCCATATTAATCACTTCCTACTTCCACACAGGCAACTCAATTTCTTAATACAACCCTCTGGGCCATAAATGCCCAAACTTTACTTATTAGCACACCATACATTTAGCCACAAAACTAGCCACATCTCACTTCATATTATTTCACCAATGGATTCCCTTAAGGTCATGATACATTTTTGTCGAACCAAGATGAATGGCATAACGCGACTCATGAGCCTCGTCCAAGATCCTCTCTCACAATCCATCTACACTGGGAAAACATAATCTTCCTTGGTACCTCAAGGTACCATCTCCCCTAATTTCAAAGGACATAACTTTCTGCCCACGTATATCTCCCTTGATTTGTATTAGGATAAGATCTAAAATTTACTTCTCTTTCACCTTAGCACCAAGATATGACTTTGTTACCTTTTGAAGAAACGCACCACTCTCTTCAGAGTCTAAGAGACAAACTTCAAGGTTAGCAAAAAGGTGAACATCTTTCACTAACTCCCGCTTATCCTCATCCACATGAGCTAGAATCCCCATGGATAACCTACTAAGAGCATCAGCAACTATATTAGCTTTACCTGGATGGTAATGTAGACTCATTTCGTAGTCTTTCAGCAACTCAAGTCATCTCCTTTGCCTGAGATTTAGCTTCTTGTGGGTGAACATATATTGCAGACTCTTATGATCAGAAAAAATATCCACATGCACCCCATATAAATAGTGACACCAGATTTTTAACGCAAATACCATAACCAATAACTCCAAGTCATGAGTCGAATAATTCTTCTCATGCACCTTTAATTATCTAGAGACATAAGCTATCACCTTGGCATTCTACATTAAATCACAACTAATCCCCACATAGGATACGTCATAATAAACCATAAAACTATCAGTGCCTTTAGGAAAGTCAAGACCGGATCCTAAGTCAGCTTATCTTTCAGCTACTTAAAATTACCCTCACAAGCATCAGACAACAAGAACTTCACCCTCTTCTGAGTTAACTTAGTCAACAAGGCAGCTATAGAAGAGAAACTTTCCACAAATCTCATGTAGTAATTGGCTAAACCCAGGAAACTCTGGATATCAATTAGAGTCATGGGTCTAGGTTCTTAACCACTGCAACCTTCTGTAGATCCACCACGATCCCTTCACTAGATATGACATGACCTAGAAAAGTAACAGTGTTCAACCAGAATTCATACTTAGAGAACTTAGCATAACTGCTGGTCATTCAAGGTCTGCAAAACAATGCAAAGGTGATTAGCATATGATCCGCTCCACCCATAGAGTACACCAAAATATCATTGAAAATATAATGACAAACAAATCCAAAAACTAATGAAAAACTCTATTCCATGAATGCTGTCGGGGCATTAGTCAACCCAAAAGACATAACCAGGAACTCAAAATGCCCATATTGGGTACGAAAGAAAGTCTTAGGGATATCCACCTCCCTAATTTTTAACTGATGATACCTGGATTGAAGATCGGTCTTAGAGAAGAACTTAGCACCCTGAAACTGATCAAACAAATCATCTATCCTTGGAAGAGGATACTTATTTTTATCGTCACCTTATTCAATTGCTGGTAATAAATACACATTTAAAAGGAACTATCCTTCTTACGCATGAAAAATACCGATGCACCCCACGGGGACACACTAAAATGGAAGAAACCCTTATTTAGATGACCTTTTAATTGATCCTTATGCTTTTTTAACTCCGCTGCAGCCATTCTATACGGGGGAATAGAGTTTTGATGAGTGTATGGAACAAGATAAATCCCAAAATTAATCTTTCTATCAGGGGAACACCAGGAAGCTTATCAAAGAAGACCTCTGGGAATTCATTTACCACAGGGACAGAATGTAACGAAGGACCCTCTGAGTTAGAATCTTTAACTTAGACCAAATGGTAGAGACACCCCTTGGAAATTAATTTTTGGTTTTTAAGATACAATATGAACCTTTCCTTAGGCAATAGAGAGCTCCCTTCCTACTCAATAACCTACTCATTAGGGAATTTAAAGATGACCTTACCGGTCCAACAATCTAAAGAGGCATAACATAAGTGCAACCAGTCCATCCCTAATATGACATCAAAATCAATTATGCCTAATTCAAATAGATCCACCAAAGTCTTCCTAGAACCCATAGATACCACACAACCCCTATAAACTCTTTTAGCCACCACAGAGTCACTGATCTGGGTAGAAATAGAAAAGTGGTCTAAAATATAGTCAAGATCAAAACTAAAATGCACACCTATAAATAGGTTTATATAAAAACGAGTGGACCCTGGATAAAGTAAATAATAAACATCATTAGGAAAGAGTTTCAATATACCAGTAACGACATCAGACGATGCCTCGGACTCCTGAGGGGTAGTGAGAGCATAGAGTTATTTTTGACCTGTACCGGAGCTAAATGGTGCACCTTTTTATGCAGGAGCTAATGAAGAGGCATATGGAACCTTGTTTTCCCTAGAAGCAACCTTACCCACAAGACAGTTTCTAAGCATATGCTCTGGTTGACCATATTTAAAGCACTTGTCCCTTTTTTCATCACAAAAACCCTAATATAATCGATAACAAAATCTGTAAGGAGGATATAATAAAGCTGATTAGGCCTCACTAGCTTAAGATTAGAAAACCTGTGGACTAAAACCATAGCCACCCCAAAACCATTGGTCAGCAGACAACTTTGGGTAAGGGACACTAGCCGTCGAGTAACATCTAGAATTTTTCCACTTCTTCTTGGACCAATTTCCACCATCCCTTCCACTCTGTTGTTGACCTCCCTCTTGTTTTGAATGCCAAAATTTCTCGCTCTGCCTCTCCCTAATCTTAATATTTTCTTTTGCTCAACTTGTTGCATATAAACCACAAGTGGAGAAATATCCATGTCCTTGTTCAGCAAGGAAGCCGTACTTTCTTGAATCAAAACACGGGATACCCAAGAAGCAAATTTTCTCATTCTATCCCTTATGCCAGTTACTAACTCAAGAGTATATTGGGATAAATACGGGAACTTCATGGTGTACTCTTTAACTATTATCATGCCTTGCCTTAGATTCCTGAATTCTTTGGCCTTTACCTCCCTAAACTTCAGAGGAAAAAAGTGATCGAGATAAGCTCAAGAAAATTTCTTCCACAAGGCAGACTCAACATCCACACCCCTGAGCTGCTCCCACTCTTCATACCACTGATATGATATATCGTTCAATTAATACGCTGCAAACCCACACCTTTCATCTTAGTGATATGCATCACACAAAAGATATATTCCATCTCATCTATGAAATATTGAGGATCTTCCTTAACATTTGTACCAGTGAAAATAGGAGGGTTCAACCTCATAAATTGGCCAGCTCTAGTGGCCTCAAATGATGGAGCAACGAAATCCACACGCTCAGTCTGAGAGGCAACTAACTGAGTGAGCAAGTGCATCGACTGGCAAAACTCAGCACTAGATACGTCATCTTGAGGAGTCTAAAGAGGGATAGGAAGAACCTGTGGAACTCCATTAAGATCATTAGATACAGTGGCCCTAAACCTAGTCTGAACCCCTAGAGTAGGATGGGCTCTATTTCTATTTTCTTCAGAAAGGACAGAAGGGTTCCCACGAACATTATATATTCTAGGAGGCATGATCTAAAAGGAAAAAAATAGATATTAGAGAGATCCAAGCTTTAGACTATACAGCCTCAAAATAGAACACAAAAAAGAGAAAGATTCCTAAATGTCTTATAGCCTCTCCCTTATAAGTGTGGTGCACTACACACCCATAAAGGAGACATTACTTGATAAGGCTTCGTGGATACCCAATTGACCATGAACCTAGGATCTGATACTAATCTGACATGACCCAAATCCAGGCTTGGCCATATCGAGTATCTCGAGTCCAACCAGGACTGAAGACCACCCCAATACCTAAACTATCCACCATCTTACACCTCATGTTGAATGAATTTAGAACATATAATAAGATAGGGAATATCAATTGAAAAACATTATAATAAGTCTATAAAAAAACCAAACATTTACAACCAAACATCCAACCAATACCAATGTCAATGCCAATACCAATACCAACAACGCCCATGCTAAAGTAGTTCGACAAAGCCTCTAATTAAAATCAAAGAATATCCAATCGGGACAGTCCCCTGACCATAGCCAAAACCAATATCGAAGGAATATTAAAAACATAAAGAAATCCATGACATGAAATGGGGTCTTCCAAAGTATGGAAGCTCGTCACTTCAATCAGACTTAAAAATTATCTTTAAATCTCCTAGTCACTATGAATGAGGAATGGAAGTATGGCCGGTTCCTGCATTAGGTATAGCGTTCAAAGACGGTTAGCGGGGTGAACTCTAGAAAGTAACTCAGGGATAAACATAATTAAAGTTATTCCATCAATCCAAAACTAATCAATCTAATGTACATAACTATATGCAAATACACACACACACACACACATATATACAACGTTGGGATAGGGAACAAGGTTTAGAATGTATTTAAAAACCTTAACTTGGGTTGTGTAGATTTACCGTTATAAGTCCACCCACGGGCTATATGGTTTCAGTGTTACCCCCTAAACGGGCCGTAATGCTTGTTAGCTGCATGAACCAAAGATATCATAAATTATCGGGGATTCCCTTATACCCTTTTCCTTCCATGATACATATATACATGTAAGGACTTGGGTAATTCCCTTGTACCCCACAAACATATAGTCATCAAGACCAACCCTCATGTCGGTAAATATAAGCTTCCAGTCTCCATCCATCAAACTCACACCTTCACGGCTAGCTTTCACAACTCTCATTATTACCTAATTAAAATATTTAGCATATAACCAAACCACCAATTTTAGAAGTCAGTTAATAAGGCATTATTAAGTAGTATCTTCATACCGACTCTAGTTTGCAAACAATGTCATTAGCCAAGACTTAGAGGATTCCCTGTACCCCACAGACTTTATTATTAAAATTACTTGGGAGAATCCCATGTACCCCATAAGTTTTTCATAAATCATTTACTTAGGGGAATCCATTGTACCCCATAAGTTTTTTAAAACCATCCTTAATCATTTAATCATTTATACCATGTATTAGTTTCAAGATATAAGCCAAGCCAATTAATAATGCATAAACAAAAATCAATTATACAAGAGGGTTGAGTTCATTACCAATTTCCATACCAAAATAACCAATTTGGGGATTTCATTATACCCCTATTTCCATCCACCATCACCATACATCCGAATGCATTTACCAACCATCAATTTGAACATAATAGTTTTATAAATATCATGGAAGAAGCATTCAAATAATTTATATTAAAAACACTCAACCCATAGTTCAAAATTCAACATTAATAGTTCTTGAATAACACTTTAAATCACATGATTTTACAAAATTGATAATGATGAAAGAGTAACATGCCTTAAACACTAAGAAGTATGGAAAGAAACCACCCTTTGAAGCCTCAATTGATTAACCTCTTGAAAACCCTAAGTGTCCTTGACCTTGAGGATTTGGGAGTGTTCTAAGAGGTAATTTAATGTGTTTATGATAGCTAATAATGCCCTAAGGAAGTTATAAGACATGGGTTTTAAGTTGGAAAATAAGGGAAATATCCAGAATGCCCTCAACGTAGAAGCTAGAAAAGGCCGCATTTGGTTACGAGTCAAAACCATTACAGTTACTAGGACGCATTTGGTTATGACTCGTTACCACGAGTCAAAACTAAGAGTCACTAGGACTCCCATACACTGCCTACCTTACGACTTCACCAACTAACTCGTAATGAAATCTTACTACTCATAAGGTCTAGTCGTGAGCAACACAAAACTCAAATAAATTGAACACTGGACATCCCACAATTTGAACTAATGACTCGTTACATATAATTATGGATCTTAGTGATACACTCATACTCAGAGTAAAATCAAGCCTCAAACTCACTAGTTTGGTTACGACTCATACTAATAAGTCATCAAGACACCCTACGACTTTGGAAGTATACTTGTAACCAAGGTAGTGGTGCAAAGCTCAAGAAATTTTTGAGGGTCAAAATCTAGGGCATTTCAAGTACCCATTCTTGAGTAAAAGTGAGAATGCATCACTATGGATTTTGTGGTTGGGCTGCCTTATACTTCTTATGGTTTTGACACTATTTGGATCATCGTGGATCAGTTGACTAAATCACCCAATTTCATCCTATTCAGATTTCCTTTAGTTCTCAGAGGTTGGCCTATATCTATGTTAATGAGATAATTCATCTTGGGGCACCTGTGTCTATTATTTCAAATAGAGACTTAGTGTTTACTTTTAGCTTTTGGTAGAATTTTAAGAAGGAGTTGGGTACTCGGGTTGACCTTAGTGTAACTTTTTATCCCCAGATTAATGGTTACTCAGAGTGGTCTATTTAGGTTTTGGAAAACATACTCAGAACATGTGTTATCAATTTTGGGGGCCAGTGGGAGCAACATTTGGCCTTAGCAATATTCACTTATAATAATAGCTATCATTCGAGTATCAAGATATCTTCTTTCAAGGCATTGTATAGTAGTCATTGTCAATTTCCTATTGGTTGATTTACGACTTCATAAGTTAGACCCTATGGTACTGATATGATTCACGATTCTTTAGATAGAGTTTGAGTGATTTAGGATAGTCTTTAGGCAACCTAGAGTAGGCAACAGAGTTATGTAGACCACAGGATTTGTACCTTGAAGTTTGGGATTAGTGATAGAATCTTTCTTTATGTGTTGCCCATTAAGGGCATAATGAGGTTTAGGAAGTAGGGCAAGCTTAGCTCCAGGTATATTATACCTTTTGAGATTCTTCGAACAATTGAAGAGGTTTCTTATGAGTTGGCCTTAACTCTATACTTTTCATCCTTTCATCTAGTTTTTCATGTATCTATACTTCAATGCTATATTTTGAATGAATCTTAAGTGCTTTATTGGGACTCGATTCAGTTGGATGAGAGGTTGACCTTTGTTGATGAGCCAATGTCTATTCTAGTTAAGGATGTAAGACAGTTGTATTCTAGGGACATTCTTGTGGTTAAGATTTAGTGGATACACTGTCCTATTAATAATTGTATGTGGGAGGTTGAGTCTGACATACGTAGTAGTTACTCTCACCTCTTTACTGATTCAGGTATTTTCTTGCCTTTAGCTTGAGCACGAACTAAAAATTTAATGGTGGATGTTGTAATGACTTAAAATAGGTGAATTTTTTATTTCTATGTGTTTTGAATATTTTGTCCTTCCTTTTAGTTGCTACATGTTGATTTTGAGGTTTGGGGATGGTTGGCTCAATTCTCAATGTGATCGAGAATGAATTATGCGAGTTTGTGGTTTTTAGAGGCTTGAGAAGTCATATAGTTAACTTTGGTCAATATTTATTATTTTGAGTGTCAGATGAAAAATGGATAATGCCACAGATCTAAAATTTCAAATTTGATTTAGTATCGGGGTGGTTCGATTTTGAGAATTTTATATCTCATTTCAACTCTTCATTTGAAAAATAGTAAAATAGGGTCTCTAGGGTTAAATTATTGATAATGGCCTTCTACTTAAAAATCTAACATCGCCTTGAGTCTGTAACATCGAAATTAGCCTAGTAGCATATACGATTTACATTTGTCAGATCCTGAATGAGCCCCGAAGGTTCGTTTAGAACATTCAAAATCATGAAAAATTAGTTGTGCACTGTCGATATATTTTGTGGGGATCCTTCTTTAAGAATGCAGGCCCCTAGATGCGAACACGGAGAAGGAATTCACCTTTCATTGCGATTGCGAGGTGGTGGCGATCGCAAAGAGCAATGGAGATTCTTATTCACGAATGCGACGAGGTTTTCGTGAACGTGAAGGCTTGAATCAGCAATCTTCGCTAACATAAATACCAATTTGATGGCCCAGACAGCATTAAACCTTGTGAACGTGAAGTTTTGATCATATTTGTGAAGCACTGTATATTGGACAATATAAATACATATTTGTAACAATTTTACTCCATTTTGGAACCTCCATGCTTCAGAAAAGGCAATTTATTAGGGTTTCAACGTTGATTTTTATGTGGGTAACTTCTAAACTAATAATACCATATTTTGCATTAGTTTTATCCTTAAAAATACCTTTAAATTAAGATTTCAAAGAGAAAAATTGGGGGTTTTATCAGTAAAGTTTTAAAAGTAGTTTTCTTCATTTCGGACCTTTACTTTAACCCATTTTGTGTGAGTTTTCTCTGGTAGACTCCTATAACTTTGAGGAATATGTTTTTTAAGCAAAATTCTCATTTTATCCCTTTTATTTTTGAATCCATTTTTGAACTCATTTCGAACCCAACTCGAATATGGACAATATGGGTATCGTTAACTTTCTTTAAAAATGTAGATGCTATTTTTAAATGTTGTAGTTGATTTTGATGTTATTCGCAAAGTTAAGGCACTTTAAACTCGAATTTCATCGTTTCAAGGTAGGTTATGGTTAAATTTCTTTCAAATTGAGTTAGGTAGTTAATGAATAAGTAAAGCGTGCTATGGGTTGGTGAATAACTATGAAGTTTATATTTTGATATTATTTTATGGTTGTGTGTCCGTGTGGGGCCTTATATTCTATTGTGATTAATTTGTGATATATGATATTGGTGTTGCCCATGTGGGTTTTTTTTTTACCATCATTGGCCTTATTTGTGCATCTAAATGCCTTTGTTCTAGATATGATGTCCGTGCGGAGGCTTATTTTTCTAAGTTAGGCCTTATTTAAGCATTGATTACTTTTATCACTATAGAATACCCAAGTTAGGGGTTGATATGATGTTAATAATATCTTGTATGCATATTTATTCTAATGGTACCTAATTAGAGTTGATAATCATGAATTATGAACATATTGAGTTAATTTTTAGACTCACTTGTATTTATATTCCACGTTGGATGGATTGGATATCACCATTTGAGTTTATTGTGAACATTACATCCTTATTTCATACATATAAATTAATAAGATACTGGTACCACTGAAAAACAATGTTTTTTTTTTAAAATGAGACACACTTTTGAAAATCCTCTCTGTGAACACAAATCGAAGAGGAGAGTTGAGATTGAGATTGAGATATAAGGTATAGTATATGGGTTGGGTAACCCCCATGGGTCCTACCTGATAGGTGTGAGTTCAGTGGTTTTATCCAGAAAGTCATGCGATGACTTTCATCATTCATCCCATCCACATTGCATTGCATTGCATCAACATTCACATTTTGCATGTTTTCCTTAGTTTCCTTGCCTTGTGTGTTGGTTTTTTGTTTATTTCTCTGTTGTATCTGTGTTTTTGTTATTTTGGTATAATTATATGTTAGAATTGTTAGTGGAGACGATGTAAGCTATCGGCTGGGACTTTTCTGCTTGTAGGTGACGTACTCATAGTATATGTATGTATATGTATACATTTATATATACATATACATACATACATATATATTTATATGTACACACATATGTATAGTGTATGTACATCGTGATTGGCCTGGCTTCGCTCTAGAATATATATGTATATATATATATATATTGTATGTATGTATGTATGTATATATGTATGTATGTATTTCGTAATTGGCCTGGCTTCACTCTAGAAGTCTCGCTTAGGTTCATGTTATAATTGATTTTTTTTCTTTGTATCAATTTGGGTGATTGACTTACTAATCAAGGTTCATCATCGATAAGTGTCGTGATGACCCATTTTTGGGTTGCGACACGTAACATTACTATTACTAGAATTAGAAGATAGTGAGACAATGCTCTACTATCTACTAATTTTTCACCGTAATCTATGTCCTTCAGAACCTTATATCTAAGATCATGTCATTGGTAAGCTAAAACTATGTCATATCCTATTTAATCACCCCCTCCAATATTTCTTCGGCTTAACTCTAGCTCTGCTTAAATCATATATAACCGATATCTTGTGCTTCCGTAGTACTATATCATTCGTGCATTTCCTCTTCACAGGGAAAGATCTATTAAGGCCCGTGAGGGTGCCACACCGCCCGCAAACTTCGACAGAAACTCTCTGTATATGTATATATACATAGAATATCTATAAGTAATATACTTTCCCCTAAGAGGACTAAAATGTTCTGTGGCTCTAATGACAATAGGTCAATTGAATTAATCTCTTATTAGCTTTATAAAAACCTTGCCATTCTTCTTTCTAAACTGGCTATGCCAACCCCATCACACTTCTTCCTTCTTCTCTCGTTCTCCCCTTTGTATAATTTCTTTGTCGGTCACCATCACAGCCTCATCCCTTTGTAACTTTGAAAGATTTTTTTATTTTCTATTTTAAAAGAAGTAAAAAAAATTGAAGCAGGCAAAATCTATGGGTTCAAAATTGAAAGAATTAAATATATGAACTAATCGAAGGGGGATCAATATCTACTATATATACATAAACAAATAAGTTTAGTCATGTATAATTAATATAATTTTTTTGTCGAAGGGGGTTCGAATGAAGCATTTGGCCATAGGTTGCCTTTATATAGAATTTGAAGTCTCCGATTGATTTAATCAATAAGTCTACTTGGCACCCGGAGACTCCGAATCCTGGATCCGCCTCTGCTCTTCACAGGACTGAATCATCTAAGTCTTTATTCTTACACCTATCCTTCACTGAGGACACTCCCAACTTTTTTTTGGATATTTTCATTTGTATATCCTATGCTAGTACACATTCACCTTAACATCCTTGTAGACACGTAATTTTGTCCCTCATGAAAGCCGAGTTTGGCCATTTACCCCCCCTATTCCATAATTCTTCCATAAAAATACAAAAAAAAATAATTCTTAACAAATATAACAATCTCTCCAATTAAAGGTGGACACCCCACCACTCCACCCCTAACTCATGTGCTCACCCCCTACCCTATCACGTTTTGGCCACCTCCCCTAACAGAATAGACACATAGCTCACACACTCTCATACTCTTAGATACACACAATAATATACAATGAGAGAGATGGAGGCTCTTCCATTATTTTAATCATATACAACACACCGAGAGATCACCCTCAGGGGAGAATATACACACCAACATGTACAGTGAAAGAGGCACACAGAGAAGGTGAACACAATTAAATTTACACACTACATTACCTCCCGATACTCTCACTAATAAGAAGAAAATAATACACTCTTCACTAGAATTCACACAAAACCCGCCCATACCCACATACTCTATTTCTATAGATTCACATACAAGGATAAAGAAACAGAAGGCAAAATAGGAAAAAGGAAAAAATAGAGAAACAATGAGAGATAAGAGAAGGGAACCGCGGGTTAGAGAGATTTAGTGGGTAAATAATAAGAAGAGAAAGAGAGAAGAGAGGGGTAGGGTACGTGAGAGTTCTTTTGATGAGATTATCGCTAGAATTTCCATCGAAAGTGCCAACTGTCGTGGCTTGTCGCTTTCATGATGACACCATCGTTGGAACCCACAAAAATTGTTGGATAGCTCAAAACTAGTAGAGAAACCATCCGTACAATGACCCAACAACCAAATTTCAACCCGTTTTAGTCTATTCCGACGTCACTCCACCTAAAAAAACCAAAATATTAAAAGGGCCAGTCAGATCGATTTAGGGGTTAGCTTAGATTTTGGGATTTGGATCGAGTTGGCTGGTTGTTTAAGTTCGTCGAATCGAGTTTTGACTTTAGTTCCAATTCGTTGGCTCGTCGAACAATTTAGAGATTTAAAAATTAAGGTCTATTTTTTTTTACTCTATTTCTTTTTACTCTATTTCTCCTATTTTTATCTTAATATGACATTGATATTTATGCGCTTGATGATTCAGATTGGGTGATTTGGTGGATGTTTGATGTCGTTCATGTGAAAATTTATGTATTTACCATGCTTTAATTATTGTTGTGTGTATGTCATTGATATTGGATTTTGAGTTAAAAAAATTAAATTGGTAGTTGAAGAGTTAAGTTAATCACTGATCGAAAAAATGAAATTCAGGGAGGGGTTGATATTGATAAGAGTGAATATGGATTCGTTCTGATTTATTGATTGTAGCTTGAATCAAAATAAATTTTGATCTTGGTTAAATTTGATATCATCATATGTTAGGTCGAGAATCGATAGACAAATCTTAGGTTTGGGTAGGCACATTTAGAACTTGTGGATTATTGAATATTTGAAATGTCTGTTGAATGATTTGTCTTATCGTATTTGACTCAATTGTACTCATTTCGCTAGGGAATCCTTGAGGAAAATTGTATTTGTTATCAGAAAATGTCCCACAATATGTTGTACTCAGAAAACCGATCGTTATCAAGGCCTGAGGCATCGGGTAAAGCATAGTGTTAGGATAGATAGAATAGTTTAGGTTTTTATTTAAATATTTTTATTTTCGTTTGTAATACATTGAACTGGACATTAACTTTTGGAATTTCATTTTTTTGGTTTGTGTGTTTTATGCGGTTAATTCACTTCATAGTATCGTACTAGCCGATATACGTCACGAAGCGACCACGGTTGAACCACTGGACCGAGGGGTGCCTAACACCTTCCCTTTGGTCAATAGAATTCATTAATCAGAATCTCTGTTTGCAAACCAATTTTAAAGAAATAAAAATTATTTTGAAAAAGGATTTTCAAAGGTGACTTGGTACACCATATATATGCCAAGTGGTGACTCTGAATTTTGATTGTTAAAGGTCCTTTTCATAATAAAATATTTTCTTTTGTCACTTAATAATAAAAATCTTTTCAAACTTAAATATTTTTTTTGGTTAAAAAAGGGGTGTGATATCTTTGGTGACTCGGCTGGGAATTTTTCAAAATTTGAGCTTATTTTTGGAGTTGTATCAGCTTAGTTTGATATTATGGGTGTATAAATGTTGTTTATCATTTGCATTTGATTTATCATTGTTGAGTGCCTACAAGATACATGTTTACAGTTTTTGTCTTATGTGTTACCACTTTATATTTGTCATCATTTACATAACCCAAGTAATTTCTTTCACAACAAGTCCCGTAGTACACGTAGTGTACACAACCTCTAGTTGAGTCACCCTTATTTTAGGAGAGGGAGCCGTAGGCTGGTATGGAGTAGGTGGAAAGATATCGCATCCACTATCGAACATACGCTTCCCTGAACAACCTTGTTAGTGGATGCCAACCTAGGTCAGCACTTAGTCATTTTTATCGGCATGATATTGAAACCTAGTGGGACCCACTTGGTCTTTTGTTGGAGACTCACCCCTAAAGCATCCCTATATGTTAATTGTTGCATCTTTGAGGGTAACAGGGTCACTTGAAGGACTGATTTATGGAAAACCATATGATAGAATTAAAGAAAAGGTGTAGGCAAGGAAAAGTTGGAAAAAAATAAGAAAAAGAAAAGCGAGTAAAAAAAAGAGTTTCGTAGTTTTCAGAAATCTTTATGACTTTTATTTTTTCACAATCAAAAAATTCAAAGAGACTTTTTTTTATCTTTTGCACTCATTTTCTCAAAATATAAAAACATCATAAAGATTTTTCTTTCGGTCTCTTTAGCAAGCATTCATAATTCATAAATTTTGAAAAAAAAGATTTTTTTTCCAATTGGAGCTTTTTATAATAGAAAAATTCAAAAAAATGGTAGAAGTTTTGTACATTTCATATAACAAAAATACCAAAATAGATTTTACTTTTATAGTTGTTGGTGTCAGTTGTATGTGAATTATCAAATTGAAAAAACAGAAAAAGATTTTATTGATGTCTTCATCGTCTGTCTTTGGCCGTGTCTCTCAAGTCAAGGTTTAGTTTGTTATGTAATCCTTAATTGTCCAATCTGGATGAACTACTCACACTTGATTCTCCTCTTTTGAGAGTGAGATACGTAGACAGCTCTTCAAGGATTCGGTGATCTTATATATAAAATCCAAAGAGATTTTTTTCACTCTTCATTTAGAGTGGGTGTTTCATATACAACTTCAAAAGACAGCTACAAAAAAATAGTTTTTCCTTTAAAAGGTTCAAGTTTTATTTTCGTATAAAATTCAAAATTGAAAACCCAATAAGATTTTCTTTGGTAATCATAGGCTTCATTTTGTATAGGATTTTAAAGCTGAAAAATTAAAAAAAAATTGTCAATTCTTTTGACAATTTTTAATTTTCTTTTATTCTTAAAGTTTTAAGAAAAAATAAGAGAGTTTGATCAGCCATGTTGTGCCAAAACTTCACGAACTACGCACACCTAATTCTCCTTTCTAGAGAGTGAGATACGTGGGCGCCTTTCTTGGGTTCGGTGATTTTTTCCGAAGAATAGGCAAAAAAAAGATTTTGAGAAAGTGTTGAACTCTAACACATTTGTTATCTCTTGTTTAGTTAGTTTAAGGTGGTCGATTTGTGGCATTGTAGCTGGTCCTCCAAATCACACCAAATCTAATAAAAGGTTAGTTATGTCCAACAAGGATATAGAGAGTGACATCATGGATCAAACAAAAAGTCAGGAAATAGGTTTTTAAAGCAAGAGATTAGGAGACTAAGGCAACAAATGACAGAAATGCATCGATCTTGGGCCAGTGAGTTGCCTCCTCCTCCATTTCCCGCTATTGATCATACAAATACCTTGAGTTTTCCACTAAAATTGCAAAGTGAGTTTCCTACTATTATTGATGCACTGCAACATGCCTCATAATTTATTCCACGTTAATTTCACCCCAATACTTCCACCACTCTTTCTCTAGCTCCTCGGTATAAGCCTGCTACATTCATAACATCACGTGTCTTCTGTGATTTTGTTGCTCAATCCGCTACTGAGGCTTTCATATTGGCTATCCACCCAATAGTTGTGCTTTCCCATGCAGCTAGTGGGCCCATGTTCAATACTTTTAATGATCATTGCTATGATCTCGAGCCTATATTTAAGTTAACTGGACCCCCAAAATTTCTTACCAAGAAACTTAGCATACCAGAAGAGCCAGAGAAAATGGTTGGAAAAATAAAGAGTGCAGAAAATGTTATGAAAAGTTTCCTAGGACTTGCGGGTAAAGAAGATGTTTCATATAAAGACTGGGGCATGTCTTCAAGTGTTAACCTTCCTCCAAGCATTGAGATATAAAAATTTGAGGAGCATGATGGACATGAGGAATCTGTGAAATATTTAGGATGACATTGCAATAATTAAGGGAACCCGGAGAGAAGAAAAATGAGGAAGATGCATCTGCTATTCTAGTTGGACAACGGGCACATCCAAGAAAACTACATCATTGTTACCCTCAGTCTCAAGCCCAAGTACATACCCAAGCTCTCTATAATTACTCCCAAAATCCATTATACTCCATTTTCCTACCTCCATATCTAGTATATAACGCACAACCATATGTTCAACTCTTTTCTTACTCATAATGGCGCGCAATAACTCCTCAGAGTCATCCTCCAACTCCACAAACATATCAAAGACCTTCTAGGCTTGATGTCCAATCCAAGTCAAACAATGAAAAGCGACAAAAGACTAGGGATAGTTTCAAGCCAATTAGAGAATCGTATACTAGTCTGTTCCAGAGACTAGTACAATGGAGCATGACCAGTCCTCGCCTTGGGTATACTCTTGGCCCGCATTCAAGAAATTTTAATCCTAATATACGATGTGCATATCATTCTGATATTCAGGGTCACGGTATTGAAGATTGTTATGATTTGAAAAGAGAAATAGAAAAGATGAATCAAGATAAATTGATTGTGGTGCAGAACATTGACACTGGTGAAAGCTATAGTCATGATGATGAGAAAATCAGTGGCTAAGATGCCAAGCTCAACAATGAGGAAGTCACTCATTTCCCTACTAAGAAGGATTGTTGGTGGTTTGTTTTGTTTTCCTTTCTGTTTTCTAAAGTATTTCAGGATTGTTGTTTGGAATCTATCTTGTTTTGTTTCTCTGCCGTCTTTATTTAAACCCTTCTATTTTTTCTTTCAAAGAGATGTGGTGTAACTTGTCGTTTTGTCTTATTTTAAGTTGTTTGTTTGTCTTCTTTCACAATATGTTTTGTGTTGGTTCTAGTGTTATGACATGCTTGCAGAATTTTCAGCCAAATCTTAAAATTCAGTTTTAATCATGAAACATTTAATTAGAGGGCTAAAGTTAGGAAAATCATTTGAGAAAATAGGTTGCCGATACATTTGGTGACCAAGTTGAAGCATTCTTTGAAAATTAAGGCAATTATTTTGAGAATCACAAGAATAACTTGGTCATCAATTTAAAAGCATGTCTCAATTAGGTCAAATAATGGATGCATGATCCTATATCAAGAGGAATAGAAAGAAAATCAGCTCCCCAAAAGCATGAGTCATTCGATGTGAGGAATGTACAACAAAGGTGGAGTTATGTGTTTGACAAGTGTGGAAGAAGAAGTGACACACATGCTCAGCTGAAGTTAGTGTTGTTAAAGTTTCACAAATGATCTTTATCTTTCAATTCATATTGCATGATGTATACATGCATTTTTCAAGGATTGATATGGCGAAGGCATTTCATTCAGCTATCCAAACATTGTGTCATCCTTTTTTTACCCCATTTGAGCTTTAGTTATATTTTCTTTCATACCCCTCTTTTAGAATCAAGATAAAGTCAGCAATGCTCAAAATAAAAGTGTCGAGCAAAAGAATAGAGTCAGAAAAGTTTAAGAAAAAGAAAGCAAAAGTATGTTAAAAAGGAAGAAAAGAGATGAGTGTCCAGAAAAATAAAGACAAAAAGAGTTCCAAAGAGAAAAGAGTCAATAAAAAAATCAGGTCCAACCAAAAGAACAAGTTGTTGGAACTACGTGTGACCAGGTTCTACTCTGTCAAGGGTGAGATACGTAGGTTGTTCTACTCTGGGCTCGATCCAACCAAATAAATAATTTAGAATTGCCTAGTCAAAAGAAACTCAGGCATGCTTTAATCTTCATTGTTTGAGTCGATTCCAAAGTTGTAAGTCCCACCCTACTTCAAGTGTCATTTGGGACTCATGCTATCCTTTCTTTCTAACCTTATCCAAAAGCCAAGTTACAACCAAAGAAAAATATTTCGATCAATCTTTGAGAATGTTAAGTCTAAGCATGCAATGGATATGATGATGTATTTTGGGAACTACTTGTCGTCCTTCACATAAGGAATCACGAGATAAAAAATAATGAGAGAGTCTTATTGGTGAAAACCCTTTTGGGCACTGTAAGACGATTATAAGTTGAGAGAAATAAAAATGAGAGAGCCTTATTAGTGAAACCCTCACGGGCACCATAAGGTGATCGTGAGATGAGAGAAATGAAAATGACAGAGTCTCATTCATGAAAACCCTCACGGGTACCATAAGATAATTATGAGAATTAATGGAGAAAATATTATTAAAATTGTGTGTTTACATAATTACATCGAGACCCTATTTATAGACACTATAGTACAATCCATTTCTAAGTAGGATTTTTATATATTATTTATATTTCTACTCATATTCTAACACTTCCCCTCAAACTGGTGCATACAAATCGTATGTACCTAGCTTGTTACAAATGTAATCAATATGAGGACTTGTGAGGGACATGGTGAAGATATCTGCAAGTTGATCACTTGACTTCACAAATTTTGTAACAATATCTCCTGAAAGTATCTTTTCTCTAACAAAGTGACAATCAATCTCTATGTGTTTATTCCTCTTATGAAACACAGGATTTGATGTGATATGAAGGGTTTCTTGATTATCACACACAAGTTCCATCTTACCGGTTTCTCCAAATTTTAATTCTCTTAGTAACTTTTTAATCCAAACTAGGTCACAAGTTGCTACAACCATTGCTCGATATTCTGCTTTGGCATTAGATTGAACAACCACACTCTGTTTCTTACTCTTATGAGATACCAAATTACCTTCTACTAAAACACAATATCCAAAAGTAGAACATCTATCAGAGGGTGACCCTGCCCAATTAACATTTGTGTATCCAATGATATGCTTGACCTCTATCCTCAAAGAGTAGTCCTTTACCTAGGGCTGACTTTATATATTGCAGAATATAAACAACTGCATCCCAGTGACTATCATAGGGGGAAGTCATAAACTGACTTACAACACTCACATGAAAGAATATGTCAGGTCTTGTTATGATGAGATAATTCAACTTTCCAACCAACTGCTTATACCTTTCAGGATCACTGAGTGGCTTTCTCTATCCTGGTAGAATTTTAGCATTTTGATCCATAAGAGTGTCAATGGCTCTACTTTCCATCATTCCTGTCTCCTCAAGAATGTCTAAGGCATACTTGCGTTGAGAAATAACAATACTTGATCTGGACTGAACAACCGTAATACCTAGAAAATATTTTAATCTGCCGAGGTCTTGGGTCTGAAAATATTAAAAAAGATGTTACTTAATTTAGTGATACCATCTTCATCATTTCTGGTGATAACGATATCATCAACATAAACTACAAGATAAATACACAGATCTAGTTGAGAATGTCGATAAAATATTGAGTGATCAGCTCCACTATGAATCATGCCAAACTGCTGAATTACTGTGCTGAATTTTCCAAATCAAGCTCGAGGGGACTGTTTCAGGCCACATAGTGACCTGCGTAATCGATATACAAGGATACTAGACTCCCCCTGAGCAACCAAACTAGGTGGTTGCTCCATATAGAATTCTTCCTCAAGATCACCACGCAGAAAAGCTTTCTTAATAGCCAACTGATAAAGAGGTCAATGATGAATGACAACAATGGATAGGAAAAGACGGATAAATGCTATTTTAGCCACTGGAGAGAAAGTCTCACTATAATTAAGCCCAAATATTTGTGTGTATCCTTTGGCAAAAAGGCAATCCTTAAGACGATCAACTTGACCATCTTGACCAACTTTTACTGCATAAACCCAACGGAAACCAATAGTAGATTTACCTACAGGAAGGGGAATCAGCTCCCAAGTGCCACTCTCATGTAAAGCAGAAATCTCATCTATCATAGCTTGCTTCCCTCTTGAATGAGAAAGTGCTTCACCTATAGTATTAGGAATGGAAATAGAGGACAAAGATAATACAAAAGCATAATTAAGTGATGATAAATGATGATAACTCAAGAAAGTATAATGTGGGTTAGCATTACGGGTGGAATGCATACCTTTTTAAAGTGCAATTGATTAGATAGGAGAAGGCAAGTACACAGTAGGAGCAGTGTCAAATACATGACATAAATTACCTGGGACTAATGGTAGACGTATATGACGATAATAAGTTAGAAGTGGTTGAACTGTAGCTGGAGATATAGCAGAAACCGTTGATTTTGTAAAGGTTAGTTTGGGTAAGTCTAGAGATACGGGTAAGACCAAGGATGGTGCGGGTAAGACTGGAGAGACGAGTAAAATCTTAGAGATATCAGGATGATCAGAAGATATATAGTAAGGTCGAGTTTCAAAAAAAGTGACATCAGCGGACATAAAGTAACGATGAAGATCTGGTGAATAACAACGAAGCCCTTTTTGAACTTGAGAGTAACTAAGGAAGACATACTTGAGAGTACAAGGAGCTAATTTATCTTTTCTAGGTGCTAAGTTATGAACAAAGCATGTGCTCCCAAAGACACGAGGGGGGTAGCGTAGTGATGTGACTGTGGAAACAATATAGAATGGGGAACCTTATTCTAAATAGAAGATGATGGCATTCTATTAATTAGATAACAAGATGTGAGGACTGCATCACCCTAAAATACAGCGGAACATTGGATTCAATGAGAAGAGTGGGAGCAGTCTCAAGAAGGTGCCTATTTTTTTTGTCCTATACCATTCTGTTGAGGGGTGTACGGACAAGATGTCTGGTGAACATTTCCTTGATGAGTCATAAAATCCTAAAATTGAAAGGATAAGTATTCTATGGCATTATCGCTACGAAAAGTCTGAATAGAAACACCAAATTGAGCTTGCATTTCAGTACAAAAACTTTTAAATATAGAAAATATCCCAAAACGATCTTTCATTAAGAAAACCCAAGTACATCTTGAAAAATTATCAATGACACTAACAAAATAACGAAAACTTAAAGTTGAACTGACTCTACTAGAACCCCAAAAATCAAAATAAACTATAAGAAAATAGACTCTGAATGACTCTTAATACTACGTGAGAAAGTAGCACGAGTGTGTTTTCCAAGTTGACATGACTCACAATCTAATGTGGATAAACTAGAAAAACTAGGCACCATCTTTTGAAGCTTGGATAGACTCATCCCAAATGTTTGTAAATTAGGTATGAAGGGTCTATAACGGAGCATGCTGCGAAGGAATTTGAAGAGATAAGATGGTAAAGGCCTTGTGATTTTATGTCCCATGCCAATCATCTATCCCGTACTGCAGTTCTGAATTAGAAAAGAGTCATCAAAAAAAGTTATGCTACAATGAAGGGCACATGTCAAACGACTAACAGATGCTAGATTAAAAGGACAACCAGGGACATAAAAAATAGAGTCAAGAGGGACAGAAGATAGGGGTTTGCTTGGCCAACTCCTCTGGGTTGTGTTCGAATCCCATTAGCTAAAGTAATAGCAGGAAGAGATTGTGAATAAACACTATCAGAAAAAAGTGAGTTGTTACCGAAAATATGATCAGAAGCACCTGAGTCCACAACCCATGATGCAAGAGTACTAGACTGTGAAACACAAGCAAAAGGATTAACTGCAAATGAAGCATCAGGTTGGGAAATCGAGGCTAGTTGTGAAGATGTCTGCTTACTTGCTCAATACTAAAGGAGCTCATCATATTCTGTTTGGCAAATATGAGCATTATTAGATGGTCGATTAGGCTGTGGAGATATCTGCTTACTTTCTAGATTTTGAAGGAGCTTATTATATTCCTATACAATAGTAGGATCATAACTGGGTGGTGGACCATGCGAACTATAGCATATATCCTGAGTGTGACCAACTTTATGATAATAACTACACCTCGATCGAGATTTTCCAAAATGGCCACCCCCCTTATTGGTTTTCCATAGGCTGGTATGTTTGTTTTCTATGGTTTGAGATACAAGAATAGAAGAGTCAACAGTGGGTGATGATATTACTTTGTGATTGGGAGGCGCAGCAAGATGAAGAAGATGATAGAATAACTCATCAATTATAGGAACCGTAGGACTAGCTAAAATTTGATTACGTACAACATCATGGTGAGTATAAAGTCCAGCAAGTGTAAGAACTAAAAACAACATTTGTCTATGCTCTTGTTGTTTTTCCACATCCGCAGTGACGGGCATCAATGTATCAAATTCTTCCATAGCTTCTTGTACTTGTCCAAAGTAAGTAGACATATTGGATTCTTATTTCTTCAAGTTGGCCATTCGAGATAGCACATCATAAAAATGAGTTATGTCATTAGTGTATAAAGCACGAGCCTTTTACAAAACTAAATAACACATATGGAATGGGTGAAACAAGGGCATTAATTTAGAAACAATAGATCTCAATAACAGACTACATAATTGAGCATCAACTTTCTCCCATTGTTCCTTAGCTTTCGCATCTTCTTCACGAGATTTTCCCTTTTCATTCGCTAAGTGATATTGGACACCTTGACCTTTTTACCACAACTCAACTATAGAAGCCCAGGCTAAATTATTTGAACTTTCCATTAATGGTTCGGAAGTGATCATAGGACTTGAACTTTCAATTCCAGCAGTTTTGGGCAAAAATACATCATACCCCAAAAACACCTTGGAAATTTTAACTTGAAAATACTAAGAAATAGAATCTGGATGTCTGGAAATTTAAACTTTTAGATTATTTTTTTTGAAGTTACCGGAACCTTAATTCCGGCAGTCGGAATCGTCGAAAGTCACCGAAATCTGAAAAATAAATAACTGGCCGAATCAAAATAGAACGGCGACCCCAACAAAAAAGGAACCACTCAAAAAATTTAATTGGAGAAGACTCACGCGTCAATGCGTGATTGATCTCGCCGGATTTTTGATAGGCGCATGGAGGATGATTTTTCGATGGTTTGGGTCGGGTTTGGGTCGCCTGAGCTTTTCGATCCTCTTGGTGTTGTTGTATTTTTCACACAACCCATAAAATAGAAAATGACACAAATCAGTCACCAGAATTGACGACGGTGACTGAGTTTTTTTTTCTGAAGTTTCTCACCAATTCTCTGATACCATGTGAGAATTAATGGAGAAAATATTATTAAAATTTTGTGTTTACGTAATTACATCGAGAACCTATTTATAGACATTATAGTACAATCCTTTTCCAAGTAGGATTTTTAGATACTATTTCTATTTCTAGTCATATTCTAACAATAATGATAAGCTGAGATAAAGAACAATGAGAGAGGTTTGTTGGCGAAAAATCCTTCAAGGTGTCATTGGCCGAATAAGATCTACAAGTGCAATTGACCTAAGGAAGCAACTCAGTGTCAGGGCCATTAATTCAACAACAATTGATGAAAAGTTTGAATAAAAAGACCATGCAGCTTAATCCAAAATGCACAGCATAATCATTAGAATTGATTGTCATTTTCAGATAAATCTTTTCTTTTCTTTATTTTCAAAAAGGGACAAATAATGCCATTTCTTTATTCACTTTATTTCTATTTTTGTCTTTTTGAGTCTGTCATTCAAATAAAAAATTATTAGTCTCGTGTCTTTGAGTCAAGTCATGTCAAAACAAGTGAGAATGGATCTCAAAACTTGCTACCAACTTCTTCAATTGCACATATCAATACAAAGAGCTAGCATGTGAAAGGAACATGATTGTGTGTCGAAACAAGACAAGCAAGAAGTTTTGTCAAAAAACAAGTTTGGGGAATCAAGGAAATACTAAGGTTCGAAAGATTCATCTAAGAAACATAGCAAAATAGAGATATTGTGTTTATTTCAGAGTCACTTTTAATAATCTGAGTTTGCATCAATGGTATATAAGTCAATGACATAGTCCATTAGTTGAAAGCAATATTAATGGGAAAAGGGCAAGAGAAATCGCCTCAAAAGACAAAACCGCAAGCCAACCACCCTATTTTAAACTCACAACTTTTCTTTATATGAAACAAGAATAGTTTCTACCTTCTAATCAAAGGCTTAAAAACACAAATATCCAGAGGTGCAATTCCTCATTTCTGCAAATGCAAGAGCAGTGTTGATGTAAAGGTCTGGTAATCACAATTATGGTGAAACTTATCATTTTGTACCCCTAAGAGATACACTCTTTAATTTGGGTCCTTCATGTCTCATGGCTAGGAGGTGGACTTCCTAATTTAAGCCTTTAATCCTAAAAGATGCACTTTTATAAGAATATTTCACTTTCACTCTTAAGAGAGGGACTTGTTGGTCTCAGTCATTCAATTTTACCCTCAAAAGGGTGCATTTGTTGATCAGAATCATGATTTATCTTTGCATTATGCATTTTTGCAAGTAGTTGTGATTGGTTTTGACACCCACAAAAGCTATTGATGATAAACTGGGGCAAAAAAAAATTTAATTTATATCATTTGGACTTTACATTCTATTCAAGACCCTCCTGAAAAATGGGATATTATTTTTCTATTCAGAACCCTTCTGGAAAATGGAACTTTGTTTTCAGAAAAATGGAATCTTTCTTTATCATAATCTTTATTTGGGATAATTTTCTTTTTAGTTTTAACTTTGATTTCAGGAGCCTGCCTGAAGAATAGGGTGATAAAATTGCAAGTCAGGAGCCCGCCTGAAGAATAGGATGATGAAATTGAAAGTCAGGAGCCCGCCTGAAGAATAGGGCGATGAAATTAAAAGTCAGGAGCCCGCCTAAAGAATAGGGTGATGAAATTACACGTCAGGAGCCCGGTTGGAGAACAGGGTGATAAAATTTTAAGTCAGGAGCCCACCTAAACAATAGGGTAATTAAATTACAAGTTAATAACCCGCCAAAAGAATAGGGTGATGAAATCAAAAGTCAGGAGCCCACCTGGAAAACAGGGTGATGAAATTGAAAGTCAAGAGCTCGCCTGAAGAACATGGTGATGAAATAGCAAGTTAGGAGCTCGCCTGAAGAACGGGTGATGAAATTGAAGTCAGGAGCCCACCTAAAGAGCGGGGTGATGAAATTGAAAGTCAGGAGCACGCCTGAAAAATAGGGTGATGAAATTGAAAGTCAGGAGCCCGCCTGAAGAACAGAGTGATGAAATTGAAAGTCAGGAGCTCACCTAAATAATAGGGTGATGAAATCGCAAGTCAGGAGCTTGCTTGAAGAACAAGGTAATAAAATTGAAAGTCAAGAGCCCGCCTGAAGAACAGGGTGATGAAATTGTAAGTCAACAGCCCGTCTGATGAACAGGGTAATAAAATAGCAAGTTAGGAACCCGCCTGGAGAACAGCATGATGAAATTGAAAGTCAGTAGCCCACCTAAAGAATGGGATGATAAAATATCAAGTTAGGAGACCGCCTAAATAACAGGTTGATGAAATTAAAAGTCAGGGGGGCCACTTGAAGAACAAGGTAATGAAATTGTAAGTCAGTAGCCCTCTTGGAGAATAGAATGATGAAATTGAAATTTAGGAGTCACACCTGGATAACAAGGTGATGAAATAGTAGGTCAGGAGGCCGTCTGGAGAATAGGGTGATAAAATTGAAAGTCAGGAGCCCACCTGAAGAATAGAGTGATGATATTGTAAGTTAGGAGCCCACCTGAAGAATATGGTGATGAAATAGCAAATTAGGAGCCCGCCTGGAGAACAAGGTGATAAAATTGTAAGTCAGGTGGGTGATAAGATAGAAAGTCAGGAGCCCGCCTGGAGAGTAGGGTGATAAAATTAAAAATCAAGAGCCCAACTGAAGAATAGGGTAATGAAATTGCAAGTCAGGAGCCCGCCTTAAAAATAGGGTGAAAGAATTGAAAAGTCAAGCAACACGGTGAATAAATTGAAAGCCAAGCAACTAGGTAAAGAAATTATAAGTCAGGAACTCGCTTGGAGAATAGGATGAGGATTTTCAAATTCAAGTTCAAAGTTCAGAAGTCCTATATGAAAAGCATGGTCAATGTTCGAGTTTATCTCCAATACCAAATTTTTTATGGAGAAAAAATCTATTCTCAAGTTAGAACCCAAAGAAGATCAAATTTTTGTCAATTTTGAAAGTATCAGAAATCATGTTGAGAGTCCAGAGAAGCTGCATAGATAGGACTTTTTAAATTTCTGTTATCTTTTAACTTGTAATTTTCATTTTTGATATAATAACAAAGCCGCAGACTGGAACCTCGACAAGGACTCTCTCAACTCTCCAACTTGGTATGATCCCTTTCCTTCTCAACCCTGGAAGTACATGTGACATAATTTCCATATAACTTGGGACATGTAGGATATCCAAAATCAAGACTCGATTGCACTCCTTCCTTCAGTTTCTTTATTTTAAATAATGATCGGGTCAAATTTTTATCTCGTTGTCTACTTTTTTGTCTGAAAACACTTTGTGTTTACATTCAAAGAGGGGCATGATGTAGACACGTAATTTTGTTTCTCCCAAAATCTAAATTTACCCCTGCCTTACTATGCACCCTAACCCATTACATAATTCTTCCGAAAAATGATAAAAAATAACAAATTCAAAACAAAAATAATAACCTATCCACCCCACACCCTCAACCCTCCTCTACCCACGTACCTCTTACCCTACCCCCCCTTTCATGTTTCTTATGCCCCCTTCCCATTTAACAGAATAAACTCACACACACTCGAGGACATACATACATACACTGATAGCTGACATATTGAGTTACACAGCTCACACACAAAAAGGGGATACATACTCACATACTCTGTGAACCCCCTCCATTTTTCCATTGAAGAACAGGAGATACACACACTAATATAGGCGCGCACACACTGGATTGGGAAGAGAAAAATTTTAAAAGTAAGAGAATCAAGAGAGTAAGATCAAAATCGAGAGTGATGGAGCAGAATTGGGAGAGATTGAACTTAGCAGATCCGTTTGATCTTTTCAGCGAGATTTCACCAAAAACGATCATCCCAACCCACTGCCAGGGACCAGAGAACCCCACTGGAAATGAAACCAAAGTCACCAGCTCCACCCACCACAAAAAATCCAACAAAACCCATCAAAAACTCATTAAAAAATGTAACTCATCTACACTTTGGCCACCGCTTTGTGGTTCTGGTTCAGTTTAGTGAAGAAACAGGAAAAACGAATGAATAAAAATTGAGATCTGTTCATCTTCTCGAGGTTTCAGACACAGATTTTATCGGGTTTAATCGGAATAATACATCGATTTTGAAAGCTTATTCTAAGGTCCAATTCTTCAACTTCTTCTCTTCATTTTACTTAATTTGATGGATTAATAATGTGATTTTGTGGTATATTTGAATGTTTTTTGAGCTTCCGTAATTGTCATGGTTTGGTTGTTTGATTTTTATAAGAATTGGTTAATTATGGGGTCGAGAATAATTTGGGGTAGGGTTGAAAATTGATAAAAGTGAATATTGGCTTGGGTTGATTAATTGGTTCGTTTGATTTAAAATGGACGTTTATTTCGTCGAATTTAATAGTATTATGTTTTAGACCAAGCTGGGTAAGCAAATGGTAGGTTCGGGTAGACAAATTTAGAACTTGTCGATTGTGGAATGTTTGAAATATTTGTTGAATGGTTTTGTTTACTGCATTTGGATCAATTGTATTCATTTAACCGGAGAATGCCCCGAGGCCATTTGTATTTATTCACCGGGGAATACCCCGATGTATTATGTTGGCGGAAGATAATCGTGATCAAGGCCCGAGGCATTAGGTGAAGCATTGTTAGGATAGTTTAGGTTTTATTTCAGTAATTTCTTTTTAGTCTGTAATAAATTGGACTAAATATTATTTTTCGGACTTTGGATTGTTTGGTTGTTTGTTCTTGTTGTTGTGTGTTTTGTGTGATTTATGCATTTCATAGTATTGTGCTAGCCGATATACTCCACGAAATGATTGTGGTTGAACCACGGGACCGAGGGATGCCTAACACCTTCCCCTCGGTCAACAAAATTCCTTAATCGAAATCTCTATTCGTGGATCAGTTTTAACGAGTCAAAAAATTATTTTGAAAATGGATTTCTAAAGGTGACTTGGCACACCAGATTTATGTCAAGTGGCGACTCTGAGTTTAAATGTAAAAGAATCTTTTTCGAAACAATTATTTTCTTTTGTCACTTAATAATAAAATTCTTTTCGAACTTAAAATTGAATCTTTTTGGTAAAAAAAAGGGGTGTGACAATCCTTATATCTGTAACTTTCATTTTCTGAATGTAAGATTTATTAACTAGCCAACACTTTGCCCAATACAACATAGTTGGTAACCATCACTCTATAAAACTTTAAGCTTTGGTGACAACTTCTTAGCAAATAAGACATAAATAAGACATGCAAGCCTCCGTTTTTATCCACCAACTTCAATAAATGTATTTGAAGTTGGAAGTTCTAAAAAAAATTACTATTTGAGATATAAAAAGAGAAAAAAAGACTATATTTTGATAGATCATCCGATTGAAAAATCAACGTGGATGCAAGCGATCTAATGTTCATTGCCTTATTAGTACTGTGAGATCATCTGTACTGCCCCATCTGTTGTTGTATAAAGGTTTATAATTTTACGTGTATCCAGAATGAATTTTATAAGATTTGTGAAAATGGAAAACACAAAGAAAAATAATTTTCTAGCTAAACTTAATATTTTGACTTTCAAGTCAAAACCCTAAAAAAGAAAAAAATACTAATATGTGACTTGGGATTAAACTTTAATAAAACATACATCCATATATATAGCATCATTCTTCGATTCAATAGTTGAGGCCATAGACAATTATATACTAAAATAATTTCTAGCTGCATGCTTTTTCATCCTTGCGTGCAATTTTCTTTTCTTTATTTAATGTAACTCACTATATACTTAGTGTGTCCCAAAAAATTGACTTATCTAACTTCTCCAAGTCACACAGGCATGATTCATTACTTGCACTTGTATCCACCTCTTGTTTGTTTTCAAAGAGTTAAAGAGTGGAAGAAAAGACCATTTTTTTGGGACAAGGTAGTGACAGATCAATTTTGAACTCTAGGGATTATCTGATGTATTGACTTTTTCACTTCTAGAATGCTTGCTCTCCTTCCATATATATTTTCTTTTACCTGCATAATAAATAACAAAATAATTTAGAAAAGAGCTTTAAGTTATGCAGACTTATGGCATGTAAGCGATTTATAAATACAAGTAAGCGCATTTAATAAATATCAAATAAATGGGTGAGTAACCAGATATAATCAGTTAAATTACAATGAGAATATACAAATGTTTTTATACTATCAATGTATGTATATAAGTAAAATTCATTGAAAAAATGTCATACAGTATGTAGGGCGGATCTAGGCTTGAATATATAGGTTCGACATAATTCAGTAATTTTGATTCGTATCTTATATGTATTAAAATTTACTAAATATGTACAAAAGTTATTTTCAAAACTAAGTTATTAGAACTTGAGGCCATTATCCTAAAATTCAAAATAATTCATAAAATTTGAATTCTGAATCGATCCAACTCTTCTTCTATATATGTATTATTATTGTTACCTAAAGAGAAAAGACCTAAATATACCATTGAAGTTGTCCCGAATTTTCAAAAAAACACTTAAATTTTGCAAGTGTCCTAATTCCCCCTAAACAATTTTGAACCGCTATTACTACATCATTTTTGGACGAATCTTAGTTTCAATAAGTAGGTGCTAAACACGCACTGATTAAAATTTGACACATTTGACTTAATAAAAAAATACATATATATTTTTTTCTTGTTTCTTTTTCCTCTCTCTCTTACTATTTGACTTTGTTTTTCCTTTCCACCAATCATTCCACTCCAAGTGTTTCCTCTACAACCAATCCCCTTTAGCTTCATATTTCTTTTCCTTCTTCTCCACAAAACCTCTCTATTCCCGCCGGCAATTACACAATAATTAGAAAGTATTTTTATAAAAAGTTTCTTTAGCACTTTCACAACTTTGATTGAGTTATTAATATGAAATTAATCATCTTTTTATTTGAATAAACTTTGATATTTTAAAAAGTTCATTAATTAGTTCTTCTCATTTTTATATAGTTTTAGCAATGAATATTTTGAGAAAAATAATATCAAAATTGAAATTTTTTATAAATGAATCAGTGAATTTTCTAAAATTCGTAAATAGGTTATTGTAATGTAAATAAAAAAAATAATACCTAATCATCTTGAACTATATTGGATTTTATAAAATTGTTCAAAATGTAAAAAAAAAATTGAAATAAGAACTTGAAATTGAAGAAAGTAAACAGGGTGATAGTAAAAAAGTGAGTCGAGTTAGCAACGAAAATTATGGGGCATTGAATGTTGAAGGTCCATTAGAGATAGCAAGAATTTTAAGAAGATGAAAGAGAAAGAAAAGGAAAAAGAATAAGAAAATAAAGTTACTCCTAAAATATATAAGAAAAGTAGAAAAATACTTTTATAAGGAAAGACTTCTAAAAATAAAGTTAAAATTCTTTTTTTTTTTTTTAGATTTTGCATGCTCTTTTAAGAGAGTAGACTCACGCTCCATGCTAGGTGGCTTTAAAATAATGTAATAATATCGGTTCAAAAATGTTTAGGGAATATTAGGACACCCGCAAAGTTTAAGTATCTTTTTGAAAAAAAGTCAACTTTAGAGCGTAATTATGTTTTCACTCTTATCTAAAAATATAAACATAGTCATCAAAGAATGTAGATTATGGGCATACCTTTGCTCTCAACTCAGCGAATAAGACGCCATTATTAAGAGATGATTGAATGGCTACAACTTCCACTTTAAGTTCCCTTAGCATCTGCATTACATCTAACAGCAACCCTTCTTTGTACGGACAACGAAGCTCTACCAGTGCATCGTTCTCAATAATTGACACTTCTACTAATGGCAAAATTTCTTCATCAGACGACAGAGACACCGTGATCTTTGCCGGTGCTCCACCAACATCTCCTTCCACAGCCTTTAATATTCTCCTCTTACCCCTCCCTTGCAAAGCCTTCACTGTTGCTGTATCACTCTTTTCATCTTTAATTGTCATGCCCAAAATTCAATATCAGTTTATTATGATAGACATGCACTTATGGATATTTTTGTTTGTCTTACTTTTCGTTTTCAGCAACTTATTAATTTCAACTTTCTACTTAATATATTTAAAATTATAAGAACAAAGAATATTTTAGTAGTATATTCTACACATCTTTAATCTAAGACCATAAATTTAAATAGGAGGAGTTGCATGAATAATATGCGCCCCTCACTTTCAGTTTTCAAGTTGTGAGCTTAAGTCGCCGAGGGGGGAAATGTGGGAGGTAAAAAAACAAATTTAAAGTTACTTTTAGTTTCCTATCATGTTTCAGGGAGGGATGTTGGTTTTTTGGCTCTTTTTTTTCCTCCCATATCATTGTTTTACAATTTGGGAAGGAGGTTTTAGAGTTATAAAAGAATTCTTCCTCCTCCCATTTGAATTATCCCAAAATTGTTCTCTTCTCCCACAATTAATAGGAAACATTGGGTGCTCGGAGAAAAAGCCTATTTGGCTAAACTCTGTTATCAAATTTTCTGGTATCTTTATTTTTAATATTCAATATTATTTGTCGGGTATTTATTTGTTAGTGTTCTGTCTGGTTCAATTGTTCTGAATCAGTTCATTTTACTTAGTTGTTCCATTTTAGTGGGAAAATTACCCGATTTTCCCGACAAGTGGTATCAGAGCCAAGGTTTTGTCTGAGTATGCTCTGTGTTTGCAGTTTTATCTGATCTTCCATATCAGAAAAGAATTCCTTTGGTCCTTTTGAACTCAAGGCTTGTCATAGCCTAAGGTCTGTCTGAGTATGCTCTGTGGTTGCAGCCTTGCCTGATCTTCCACATCAGAAAAGAATTACTTTGGTCCTCTTGGGTTGTTTGCAGTTGTTGAAATATTGAATATTTTTTATTGAGTCTGTAATGGCAAATATAGATTAAAAAACGAAGGATCCTATTACAAATATTACGCCGGGGGCATCGGGCTCCTCATCATCATGGTCGAGGCTCCTGCTGTTCAGTCTGAAGTTGGTGGTGGAAATATTTGATGGTACTGGCCATTTTGACATGTGGCAATGAGGGGTTTTGGACTCTCTTTTCTAGCAGGGTCTTGATATTGCTATTGAAGAAAAGAAAGCAGAAGAGGTAGAAGAAAGTGATTGGAGCATCATTAATAGGTTGGCGTGTGAAATAATTCGATCGTGCCTGTCCAGAGAGCAGAAATATGCTTTCAAGAATGAGACTTCTGCGCACAAATTATGGAAGGCGTTAGAGGATAAAGTTTCTAAAAAAGAGTGATCAGAACAAGCTCCTTATGAAGAAAAGGTTGTTCCGATTTGATTATCAACAAGGTACTACTATGAATGAACACATCACTATGTTTAATCAATTAGCAACAGACCTATTGAATTTAGATGTGAAATTTGAGGATGAGGATCTGGCTTTGATGTTGTTATAATCTCTTCCCGATGAATTTGAATATTTGGAAACTACGTTACTTCACGGGAAAGAGAATGTGTCGTTAGATGTTGTTTGTTCTGCTTTATATAGTCATGAATTAAGAAAGTAGGATAAGATGAAAACTAAATCAACAGCATTCGAAGAAGCATTAGTGGCAAGGGGTCGTCAGCAAAGCCAGACTAAGGGGAGAAGAGGAAGGTCCAAATTAAAGGGCCGAGCCGTTGCCAAAGATGAGTGTGTTTTTTGTCATGAGAAAGGGAACTGGAAGAAAGACTATCCAAAGTTGAAAAGAAAAGGGAAGAGTCCGCAAGATCCGTAAGATGCAAATATTGTAGAATGCAAAAGTGATGCAGAATCAGATATTTTCTTAGTTGTTATGCCTTCAACACCATCTCATCCAGATGAGTGGATATTAGATTCAGGATGTACCTATCATATGTGTCCCATTCGGGAATGTTTTTTTAAGTTTCAGGAATTCAATAGTGGGGTTGTCTACATGGGTAATGATAATCCATGTAAAACAATCGGGATAGGTTCGATCAAGCTGCGGAATCATGATGGATCCACCAGAATTTTGAGGGATGTGCGGTACGTGCCAAAGTTGAAAAAGAATCTCATCTCAGTGAGGGCTCTTGAATCTAAGGGCCTAGTTGTGATGATACGAGATGGAGTTCTTAAAGAAACTTCATGAGCATTTGTGATGTTGAAAGGCGTGAGGAAGAATAATTTGTATTACTACCAAGGTAGTACAGTGTTGGGGACAGTAGTAGCAGTAACTTCTAGAACTAAGAAGGATGTTGAGGTAACGAAGCTGTGGCATATGCGGTTGGGACATGCTAGTGAAAATTCCTTGCAAATTCTTGCCAAGCAAGGATTGTTGAAAGGTATGAAGACTTGCAAACTTAAATTTTGTAAGCATTGTGTTCTGGGAAAGCAACGAAGAGTGAAGTTTGGCAATGCAATTCATAATACCAAGGGTATTTTGGATTATGTGCACTCAGATGTGTGGGGACCTACCAAAACTCCGTCCATTGGAGGTAGGCATTATTTTATCACTTTTGTTGATGATTTTCCGGGAGAGTTTGGGTGTTTACTATGAAAAACAAGGATGAAATGCTTGGAATTTTCCTTAAGTGGAAAGCTCAAGTTGAAAACCAGACAGAGAGAAAGATCAAGGTTCTCCGAACAGACAATGGAGAAGAATACAAGAGTGATCCATTCCTGAATGTATGCCAAGATTGTGGCGTAGTTCGACACTTCACTATTAGAAAAACACCGCAGCAGAATGGGGTGTCAAAGCATATGAACAAAATACTTGAGGAGAAAGTTCATTGTTTGTTAATGCTAGGTTAGACAGAAAATTTTGGGCTGAGGCTGTGATGTACGCTCAACATCTCGTCAATCGTTTGCCATCATCTGCTATAGGTGGCAAAACTCCATTAGAAGTATGGTCTGGAAAACCTGCAACTGATTATGATACTTTGCATATTTTTGGTTCTATTGCATATTATCATGTGATTGAATCAAAGTTGGATCCACGAGCAAAGAAGGCTCTTTTCATGGGCTTCAATGCTAGAGTGAAGGGATTCCATTTGTGGTGTCTTGAGGCAAAGAAGACGATTATTAGCAAGGATGTTACCTTTGATGAATATGTCATGTTGAACAAGGTAAATCCAAAGAAAGCTAATAGTACTATGAAGCACGTGGAGTATAATTCTTAGTAGGTGGAGTTTGAGAAAACAGTGGTGACCCCAGGATGAAGCACCACCACTAACTCTACTATGGCAGAAGAAGAGTCAGATGAGGAAGAGGTTCCGACCCAAGAACCTCTGCAACAATCAGAACCAATTGTAGTTAGAAGACAGAGATAAGAAATTCAGAAGTCGGCTTGTTTCACTGACATGGTAGCTTATGCACTTTCAGTTACTAATGAAGAAATTCCATCCACCTACACAGAGGCCATTCGAAGCACAAAAAGTGGCAATTGGGTAGGTGCAACGGAAGAAGAGATCCAATCTCTTAAGATGAACGAGACGTGGAAGATGACACAACTACCAAAAGGCAGAAAGGCAAATTGGGTGTAAATGGGCATTTGAAAAGAAAGAAAGATTTCCTGATAAAGAAGACATTCGCTACAAGGCAAGATTGGTGGCTAAAGGCTATGCTCAGAAGGAGGGAATTGATTATAATGAGGTATTTTCTCCAGTTGTAAAACATTTCTCTATTAAAATTTTGTTGGCCTTGGTAGCACAGGTGAATTTGGAGCTAGCTCAACTTAATGTGAAGAACGCGTTCTTACATGGTGATTTGAAGGAGGAAATCTACATGACTTAGCTAGAAGGATATAAGGTTGTTGGTAAAGAAGATTGGGTTTGTAAACTTAGCAAATTATTATACGGACTGAAACAATCTCTGAGACAGTGGTACAAACGATTTGATAGGTTCATGAAGGGTCAGAAGTACAGGAGAAGCAAATACGATCATTGTGTGTATTTGTGCAAACTTCAAGATGGTTCCTACATCTACTTACTCTTATATGTTGATGATATATTGATTGCAGCAAAGAGCCAAGTTGAGATTGACAGATTAAAGGCTCAAATGAGTAAAGAGTTCGAGATGAAGAATTTGGCGGAAGCCAAGAAAATTCTCGGCATGGAGATAAGCAGAGATAGAGAGAGGGACAAACTTTGGCTGTCACAAAAATAATATTTGAAGAAGGTACTACAACGTTTTGGTATGCACGATGATACAAAACCTGTAAATACCCCACTTGCTCCTTATTTGAAACTGAGTAGCAGATTATCTCCGACAACTGATGAAGAGCGAGAATACATGGCAAAAGTCTCGTATGCAAATGCAGTTGGAAGCTTGATGTATGCAATGGTGTGTACGAGACCAGATACTTCACAAGTTGTTAGTGTAGTTAGCAGGTACATGCATGATCCGGGCAAGGGTCATTGGCAAGCTGTGAAATGGATTCTGCGGAATCTCCAAAATACCGTAGATATTGGATTGATATTCAAGTGGGATAAATCACTTGGTTAATGCATAGTTGGATATTGTGATTCTGATTATGCAGGTGATTTGGATAAGCGACGATCTACAACTAGTTAATTGTTCACTTTAGCAAAGGCGCCAGTTAGTTGGAAGTCTACCTTGTAGTCTACAGTGGCTTTGTCTACAACAGAAGCAGAGTATATAGCGATTACAGAGGCTGTGAAGGAAGCAATTTGACTTCATGGGTTGCTTAAAGACTTGGGAGTTGATCAGAAACAACTTGAGGTGTATTCTGATAGTCAGAGTGTTATTCATTTAGTAAAGAATCAAGTCTTTCATGCACAGACGAAGCATATTGATGTTCGCTATCATTTTGTGCGAGAAATTCTCAAAGAGGAGGAGATACTTCTCCAGAAGATTCATGCTACGGAGAATCCTGCAGATATGCTGACCAAGGTGGTTACAAGGGCCAAGTTCGAATACTGTTTAAACTTGATTAATATCCTGCACATTTAAAGTTGGTGCCTCACGGCGCAAAATTGGAAGCACCGCAAATTTTTTTATTATTTATTTGATTGAGAAGATTTGTATTTTGGTGGGATTAAAATTGAGCCAAGGTGGAGATTTGTTGTTTTTTTAGCTCTCTCTCCCCCCCCCCCCCCCCCCCCCCGCCCCTCCCACATCATTATTTTACAATTTGGGGAGAAGGTTTTAGAGTTATAAAAGAACTCTTCCTCCTCTCATTTGAATTATTCCAAAATTGTTCTCTTCTTCTACAATTAATAGAAAAGGTTGGGTGCTCGGAGATTAAACCTATTTGGCTGAACTCTGTTATCAAATTTTCTAGTATTTTTATTTTTAATATTTAATATTATTTATCGGATATTTATTTATTAGTGTTCTATCTGATTCAATTGTTCTGAATCAGTTTATTTCACTTAATTGTTCCATGTTAATTATTGGAAATTTAACTTTATCTAAGCGTCAAAAAATATACCTGCATCTTTGGTGGCGTCATTGTGACGGGCACGTGTTTCAAGATCCTGAACTTTTTTACGTAACTGCTTCACATACTCTATGGTATCACCAAGAATAGATGCTTTATCCATTTTCGTTACGAATGGCACTAGGGACCTTAAAATGATAAACCGTTCGTTGAGCTTCTCTCTACGACGTCGTTCCGCAAGTACATGGTTCCCGCTGGGCTCTTCTTGGTGTGTAATAGTTATTGTACAACCATTGCGGAATCGAGAGGCTGTTGAAGCGGCCGATGAGTCGGTAGTGGTCACGACGTCCTGCGACTTTGGGGAAGCAGCCTCTTCAGCTTGGTATAAGTTAGTGTGGAGAAATGGGACAGTGAAGAGTATGTTTTTGAGCAGCCACTGGGAGCCGCAGCCCCTATCCAGAAGTGGGTCAGGGCGGGTACAATCGGTGCGCCATAATGTGAATGAGGATTGGGCTGAATTTGCAGAAATACAGCCTATTATGGAGCTTGTGTTTGATGGGTGTTCAAGAACGGCTGACACTGTTTGAGAATAATGTGTATCATCTTGTGCTAATTCATCATAACTAGGGACACCTGCATTTGCGAAAGAAAGAAGAATTAAAAGAACGAAAAAAAAAAAAAATGGATTCAAGATATAAGGAACTATTCCAATTTATTTGAAGTTAAAATTACAAAAACTCGATTATATTTTTTATTTTTTTTAAGAAATAAAAGTTGAATATCATAGTGTAATTAAAAAGAAGAAAAATACTGAGTGGTATTAAATACTTCCTCAGTTCTATTTTATCCGTCCCAAATTAAGATGACACAGCTATTAAGAAAAAAATAATTGGTAATGTAACTTTATTATTTTGCCCATCTTAATTGTGTTTTGTTGTTAGTTCCAATATTGATGTATGGTTAATATCAAAGCATCATTTATATTTTTAATGGTACTCCTCTTTACAATATTTTTCAAGAATGCTAATAATATGGAGTAATCAATTATACTAAGGGTATAATGAGCAAAAAAATTATTTTGTCTTGATAAGTAAAAAAGACAACTAAAATGGGATAACAAATTAAGAAATTTGAAATGAGTAAAATAGGACGAAGGGAGTATATTACAATGATAGCGAGTAAGAACTTAACTCACTTAAAATTCTCGTCTGACAAATATTTGACAACACAATCGAATCAAGTTCAAATATCTTATACAGTATATGTTTTCTTCTTCTAATTGTGGTCGTTTAGTTTAATTTAAAATTCAAAATTAGATGGATAACTTTTGATACTTTTTTCCAAAGTAGCTAATAAAACGAACTAGATACTTTTGTCCAAAGTACGTAAATAAAGGAATTGGATCAATCATCTGAAGGTGATATATATATATATATAAACATCATCACCAACACCAGATACATAATAAGATGCCGTAATGTTTTTTTGGTCCTAGTAGGGGAACTTCAATTCAGTCCGATCTCTGTGATAGGAAAATAAAACCTACCCCTCTTTACCACCAACAAAATTGAATAAATATAAAGATAATCACATATTTAGTGTAATTTAATGAATAGAATCTGCAGAAAGTAGGATGTATGTATACCTCTCACCACTACGTACGTTCATACACTTCTTTTCTTCTTCTTGGAATTACTTTAAGTTCATATACATGAGAATGTTGTAAATTAGTTTGTATTGTAGGAAACTTATCCCATATTGGCGGATAAGGAAGGAGTGAGAAGGTTGAAGTACTTTTACCCTTTATGTGCACTTAAAGATCTGCGCCCACCAAGTATCCCATATAGTACATTATAAATCTAATGATGACTTCGGTGCGGACTGGCTCGGACCATCAATTGAAAGTTTTTTCTTTTTCTAATTTCGTTATTAATGTTATGCTAAACGTACCTGTTTAGATAAGGCACCTTTTCGGAATAGTCTTCTTCTTTGTAAAACTTAAACATGAAGTGACTAAACAATTCTGCATTAACATAACATCTTGGCTAGCTTTGAGGAATCTGAAGAAACTTTTCTATATTTCCCTAAAAAATATACCGACAATATTTTTTAAAAGGACAATGAATTAATTCAGGTCTTGAAGTTTTCTATTCTCTTCTATTTTTCTAACAAATATATGATTTTAAAATAAGTGAAATATGTATATTAAGTCAAATTATAGAGATGTATAATACTATAATTTATTTTACGCATAGTGCCTCTGTTTGAATGCAAGTATTTTAATTTGACTAGCAAAATACTTTAAGAAACTAAAGAGACGTTTGAATCTTGTAGTCTTAAATTAAAATATTCACAATAAAAAACATGACTAAACAAAGAATTTCATTGTAAATCTATTGCTAAAATCCCGCAGCTAATCAAGGTATTCGTATTTCATCCATAAATAAGACTATCAACATTATTTTCCGTTAAGTGATACAAATTGTCCGTCGTTAGTTCCGGTCTTTTTATTGTTATTAAGAAAGAACACTTAAGTTGAAGTGGATGAATAATAAATAATCGCGTTACCTGGTAAATGTTGAATGTCTTGGAAGTTGGCCCAACTAATTGCAGTCTCAGCTTTGAAAGACTCAGTTGTATTTCCAGCTTGGCCAGCACCAACCAAATTAAAATCAGAGTCCATATTATTAGAGCCATCATCTGGCGAGCCGAGCCGTATAGCTTCAGACATATCAAGCTGCATGAGCTCACAAGCCTCAGCCCGGCTGACCCCACTTTGAATTGCTATATTATCCGAGTCTAATTCAGCTTCATTATCGTCCTCTTCCTGATCCTCGTCCTCGTCCTCGTCCTCCTCCACATCTTCTTCTCCCGCAATTCTACCATCTCGATCTGCCAGAGCAATACTGGCAGGAGGTGGAGTATTGCCAGAGTAAACGTGTGGCTCTGAAAATGTGGTGGGATTGGAGGTGGAGTGCTCAGATAAAGCTGGCTTTGGTGGCTGAGGTTGTTGTTGCTCAATGAAGAAGCCCTTTATATGATGTATGAATTCAATATCTTCTTGAACCTATATTATTTTGAATGTCATGGATATGAATAATATTCTTCGTTTGATTAAATTATACTAATAGTGTAAAAATTATACTAACAATATATGTAATTTAAATTTATAAAATTGAATTATTGCATAGTGTATTAATGTAGCTGTATTGAGAATTTATTTTACGTTTTACCCTTTCCGTAGTCCCCAGTTCCAGTACACCGTCCAAGAGAGGAATACAAAAAACAGTCTGCAACATTGTATGAAATTATCGGTTAGGAAAAACAAGGTCTTATTACTACTATCTTCTTTTGGAAAGTGAAGTACTCCTACCGTTTTTTTTTAACTTTGACCTTTATATTAAAAATAAATATTTATTATTTAATTATTTTTATTAAATCAAAAAAATTTTATTTTTATTTATATTATTTTTAATATTAAATAATTAAATATAATAATAATCAAAGATTTAGAATATTATTAAAATTAATTTAATAAAATACATTTTAAATTAAAGAGTGTCAAAGAGTAAGAACTAAGCAATATAAAATTGAGCGCTTAATTTTCAAGAATTTTTAAACAATAATTGAAAGCTACTTACAATTAAAAAGTCAAAGGATTCGGCAGTTACCTGTATGTGTGCACTCTGCGTATAACAGGCATGTCAGTTCGTGGATAAACAAAAAGAAAACGACCAGTCATTTTCAATGAATAGATGAAAGAAAAAGAATTTAAAAAGAAATCAGCACTATAAATGCCCATCGATTAAAAACGAAAAATTAACAGCACTACATATGACAATGAGATTCTCATTGTCCCAAAAGAGAATATTTATAGCTACACACAAGTATTAAGTCTTGTAATTATATAAATATTATGACGTGTTGTGTTATGAATCAATTGTCCTACATTAAAAAAATAGAGAAATCCTAAGGGGATTATAAGTCAAATGGGTTCTCCCACCTATTAAATTAGTCTTTTGGGTTGGACTCTCCCGTTTGATTTATAACATTGGTGCTTTCATTGTTGGGTTCATAGTAAATGAGAGGTTCGAATGGAAAATGGAGAAAAACAAGTGGAAGAGAAAAATTGAGATCACATTAATATGGAAAGTGTACTAAAAAATAGGAAAACTTGCTAAATTCTCCCACATTGGTGGGAGAAAGAAGCTTTAAAGTGTTTATATTATGAAACACACTCCCACATGGATAAGTGAGGTAAGGAATAAGAGATGTCTCGTGCCGTCATCGTCGCTCGCTCGGCCTCGGCTTCGACTTCGGCTTCAAAAAACGATCGATGAGATCTATCTTTGGACAAATTTTATTTGATGATCCGAATCTACCAAAACGCAACAATATTCTCTATAATAGCTGCACTGTTTCGAACTGATGCTTTAGCAATCCTTCAGCAGAAGGACACACTGATTCATGGAGAGAGATGACAATCCTTCAGCAGAAGGACACACTGATTCATGGAGAGAGATGACTGTTCAGGAAAAGATGCAATCTTTGGATGAACAGACATGAATTTACAGAACATGTGTAACCTTTGACATGAATCATTGCCTCTTTTCAGAAGAGGCATGTTATGGCTATAAAAACCTGCTTTCTTCCACAGGTTTTGATACAAAATTTCAGAATAAAAAAATACTCTTCTTCTCTTCAAAAATTCTGTGTGATCATTCAAACTGTTGAGTGTGTTCGATGAGTCCAAATATTTAAGGTACCTCTATATTTGAATTGAAGGCCATTTTATCCTGGGAGAAAAAATTCCATAACCTCGAGTACAGTGAGGGGAATTGTTTCCTTAAGAAAACTCCGTGAATTGGGACGACTTCGCCTTATCCATTTCTGTTTCATCTATTTTCTAAAAAAAAAATACACCTCTTGGAAAGGTCATTTTGATCTTGTGTTGAGGGTATTTGATGTACTTCCTTGTATTCTTGTTTATACTTGAACTCTAGTTGAAGTTGTTGTTCTGCATATACAGATTCTGCGTACCCGTAGAAGAAAATAACAATATTAAGGAAACAAATTTTAGAATCTGTATAGCTTGTTTTTCGAGATTAAAGTTTTAACTTTCTACTCCGTCTGAACTTAACTAGTGATTTGAAGTCATAAAAACTTCATCACAGGTTAAAAATCATTCGGTTGACAATTGAAAGTCATTAAAACTTCATTGTCAACTAGAAATAAGAAGAAAAGTTTAAAGTTGCTTAACTTTATAAGTAGTATTCTGAAAATACTAAATATTTTATCTTGTGGTGACAGGAAAAATAACAAGCGATAGTCAAATGCAACATGCGGCAACGTCTGTGGGGGCAACTAATATTGTCACATCAAGTCGCACAAAGAGTGACTTTGTGTCTGAAATGGTTCACTAGCAAAGACGGTCTTGAGGTGCCCGAGGAAACCTCGAACAAAGAGCGTTTCATAATTGTAGAAGCTTGAAAACATTCAGACTTCCTTTGCAGGAATTATATTCTGAGTGGGCTCCAAGACGACCTCTACAATGTCTACAGTGGAACTAAGACATCGAAGAAATTGTGGGGGGCACTTGAACGAAAATATAAAACAGAGGATGCGGGAATTAAGAAATTCCTTGTTGCACGGTTCCTGGACTTTAAAATGATAGATAGCAAATCGGTTGTCTCTCAAGTGCAGGATTTGCAAGTCATCATATATGATCTCCTAGCAGAAGGTATATCTTTGAAAAATACCTTAGTTGAACAAATTAAAAAAGTTCTTAATACTCACATAAACTGTTTTGTAGGTTTGATTGTGAATGATTCATTTCAAGTAGCAACGATAGTTGAGAAGCTACCACCTTTGTGGAAAGACTTCAAAAACTACTTGAAGCATAAACACAAGGAGATGACTGTTGAAGATCTTATTGTCCAACTGTGTATTGAAGAGGACAATAAAGCTGTCGAAAGAAGGTCAAAAAAGAATTCTACAATTAATGCAGAACATATTGTAGAAGATGACCAAAACAATTCTAAGAAAAGAAAGAAAGATGAACAAGAAAGTAATCAACCCAAGAAGAAATTCAAGGGAAAATGCTTTAATTGTGGCAAGATTGTCCACAAGTCCAATGATTGTCGTGCCCCGAAGAAAGGCAAGAAAAAGGATCAAGCAAATATGATTGAATCCAATAAAGAATGCGATGATTTGTGTGCTATGTTCTCGGAATGCAACTTGGTGGGGAATCCTCGAGAATGGTGGATGGATTCTGGTGCCACCCGCCATGTATGTGCCAACAAAGAGTTGTTTTCATCATTTGCTCCGGCTCAAGTAAAAGAAATGATCTACATGGCTAACTCCGCTACTGCTAAGGAGGAAGGAATAGGGAAAGTGTGCTTGAAAATGACTTCGGGCAAGGTCTTGACACTTAACAATGTCTTGTATGTTCCAGAATTACATAGGAACTTAATTTCTATTCACTTCTAGATAAGAACGGATTTAAATGTGTAACCGTTTCTGAAAAAATTGTAATTAGCAAAGGAGACATGTATGTAGGAAAAGGCTATCTCACCGAGGGCCTTTATAAAATAAATGTAATAACTGTTGAAATAAATAAAAGTTCAAATTCTTTTTATTTACTTGAGTCTTATGATTTATGGCATGAACGTTTAGGCCATGTTAATTATAAAATGTTACGAAAACTGATTAACTTAGAAGTTTTGCCAAACTTTGAGTGCAATAAATCAAAGTGTCAAACGTGTGTAGAATCAAAGTATGCAAAGCATCTTTATAAGTCCGTTGAAAGAAATTCCAACCCTTTAGATTTAATACACACTAAAATTTGTGATATGAAGGCAACACCATCACGTAGTGGGAAAAAGTATTTCATAAGTTTTATTGATGATTGCACTAGATATTGTTATGTCTATTTATTAAATAGTAAGGATGAAATAATAGATGGGTTTAGGCAATATAAAACTGAAGTTGAAAATTAATTAGATAAAAAAATAAAAATGATAGGAAGTGATAAGGGCGGAGAATATGAATCTTTCTTCGTCGAAATATGTGTAGAGAATGAAATCGTCCATCAAATTATGACCCCGTATTCACCTCAATCTAACAGAATTGTGAAAATAAAAAACCAAACTTTGAAGGAAATGATGAATATCTTGCTTATAAGTTCCGGTTTACCGCAAAACTTATGGGGGAGGCTATCCTTACAGCCAATCGTATACTCAACAGAGTTTCCCATAGTAAGACACAATCAATTCCTTATGAAAAATAGAAAAGAAGGAAACCCAACTTAAAATATTTCAAAGTGTGGGGGTGTCTAGCAAAAGTTCAAATTTCTATGCCTAAAAGGGTTAAGATAGGACCTAAAACGGTGGACTGCGTGTTCATAGGATATGCTAAAAGTAGTAAAGCATGTCGATTTTTGGTTCATAAATCCAAACATCCGAATATTAATGAAAATATGGTAATTGAATCAGACAATGCTGAATTTCTTAAAAACATTTACCCGTATAAAATTAGACATGAACAGTCTAGTAGAGGATCTAAACGACCTCGAGATGAACCAAGTGAGAATGTACATAATGAAGAAAATCCAAGACATAGTATACGTCAAAGAACGTCTACTTCATTTGGATCGACTTTTGTAATATTTCTCTTAGAAAATGAGCCTCAAACATTTAGGGAAAAAATGGCATCTTCGGACTCATCCTTTTGGAAAGAGGCAGTCAATAGTGAGATTGATTCAATCTTAAGCAACCATACATGGGAATTGGTTGATCTTCCTCCCGAAAATAAACCTTTAGGTTCTAAATGGATTTTCAAAAGGAAGATGAAAGCGGATGGCACTATTGATAAATACAAGGCAATACTTGTAGTAAAGGGCTTCAAACAAAAACAAGGTATTGATTACTTTGATACATACTCGTCAGTAACAAGGATAACATCGATTCGAATGTTAATTGCCTTAGTGGCGGTATATGATCTTCAAATCCATCAAATAGATGTGAAAACCATTTTCCTAAATGGAGAATTGGAGGAAGCAATATACATGGAAAATCCTGAGGGTTTTGTGGTTCCAGGAAAGGAAAACAAGGTGTGTAAACCTATCAAGTCATTATATGGACTAAAGCAAGCACCAAAACAATGGCATGCGAAGTTTGACCAAATCATGTTGGCAAACGAATTCAAAATAAATGAATGTGATAAATGTGTTTATATTAAAGACACTCCAAATCACCAAGTCATTGTATGTTTATATGTAGATGATATGTTGATCATCAGTGGAGATATTTCTGACATAAATGCAATAAAATGAATGCTCGAGAGCAAGTTTGATATGCAAGGCCTTGGAGTTGTAAATATAATCTTAGGTATAAGAATCCATCGAACTCCACAAGGATTGGCATTGTCACAGTCTCATTATATCGAATAGGTACTTGACAAGTTCAAGTATATGAAATTCGGTATTGCCAAGACTCCATTAGATGCGAGCTTTGCACTTCGAAAGAATGAAGGTGAAAGTGACTCACAATTGGAGTACGCAAGAGTATTGGGATGTTTAATTTATATAATAAACTGTACACGACTAGACATAGCATGCACTATCAATAAATTGAGTCGGTACACGAGTAATCCCAACAAAACTCACTAGATGGCAATGAAAAGAGTTTTGGGGTATCTTAAATACACTCAAGATTATACTTTGCATTATAATAAATATCTTGCGGTACTTGAAGGATATAGTGATGCAAATTGGATCACTAGATCGAACGAAGTAAAATCCACAAGTGGATATGTATTTACTATCGGTGGAAGAGCAGTCTCTTGGAAATCATCCAAATAGACTTGTATTGCTCGCTCTACAATGAAATCTAAATTTATCGCATTGGATAAAGCCGGTGAAGAAGCAGAATGGCTCCGAAATTTCTTAGAAGATATTCCTTATTAGCCCAAGCCAGTGGCACCAGTATGTATACACTGTGATATCCAAGCGACAATAGGTAGGGCAGGGAGCATGATGTGCAATGGTAAATCTCGTCATATACGACAGAAATATAATATCGTTAGGAAACTTCTCTCTAGTTGAATTATCACTGTTGACTATGTAAAGTCAAAGGATAATATGTCGGATTCACTTACAAAAGGCCTATCTAGAGAAAGAGTGAAAAGGACATCCAAGGGAATGGGTTTAAGGCCTAGGACAAGTCAACATGGCGGTAACTCTACCTAGCAGACTGGAGATCCCAAGAGCTAGGTTCAAGGAGATCAAATAAAGTTGTGTCTGACAGGTTCAATATTGTCAATTACCCAACCCATTCTCATGATATTGACAATGTATAGTAATCAAGGATAAGACTTAAAGTGAAAAGTCTTTTAATAATTATCTAAATTTGGTAGATTTGACCAAATAGTTTAATCTATAGGATTGAACATTTAGAAATCACCTATATGAGGGTGAATTGAAAGTCGCTTAAACAATAATATTAGTAAAGACCTATTCTCTAAGCTCTCACAAAACCGGGATGTGTTCATGGCTGCAAAGAATAAAACCGTGAGACCATAAATAGAAAAAGGTTGGTTGTGTGACATGTGTTGTCTAGGTATACATTAAAGCTCGACGGTTCAAAGATATAAAATCTACCAATTGACCGAGTGCATCCGATATATGTTCACTACAGAAAGTTCAAAAGGAAACCCACTTATCTAGATGCAATCAATCTTTGCTTAATGATCACATACTTGTCCGTAAAACTTTTACGAAAAATAGTCATTCCCCATTCATATGGGGGATTGTTGGGTTCATAGTAAATGAGAGGTGTGAATGGAAAATGGAGAAAACCAAGTGGAAGAGAAAAATTGAGATCACACCAATATGGAAAGTAAACTAAAAAATAGGAAAGCTTATTAAATTCTCCCACATTGGTGGGAGAAAGAAGCTTTAAAGTGTTTATATTGTGAACACACTCCCACATGGATAAGTGAGGCAAGGAATAAGAGATGCCTCATGCCGTCATCGTCGTCGCTCGCTCGGCTCGACTTCGAATTTGGAGTTGGATTTTTCAAATGATCGATCGATGAGATCTATCTTTTTGGATAAATTTTATTTGATGATCCGAATCTACCAAAATGCAATAGTATTCTCCATTTATGCATGCATGCAGCAACAGATGCAATGCTTCAGAAATTTTGAACTGATGCTTCTGTAATTTCGAACAGAACTAATGCTTCAAAATAGCTGCACTATTTTGAACTGATGTGTTGTTTCAGAAGGAAGCAATCCTTCAAAGGACACACTGATTCATGGAGAGACATGACTGTTCAAAAAAAGATGCAATCTTTGGATGAACAGACATGAATTTACAGAACATGTGTAACCTTTGACATGAACTATGACCTCTTTTCAGAAGAGACATGTTTTGGCTATAAAAACCTGCTTTCTTCCACAGGTTTTGATACGAAATTTCAAAATAAAAAAATACTCTTCTTTTCTTAAAAAATTTTGTGTGATCATTCAAACTGTTGAGTGCGTTCGATGAGTCCAAATATTTGAGGTACCGCTATATTTGGATTGAAGGCCATTTTATCCTGGGATAAAAAATTTCATAACCTCGGGTACAGTGAGGGGAATTGTTTCCTTAAGAAAACTCCATGAATTTGGACGACTTGGCCTTATTCATTTCTGTTTTATCTATTTTCTGAAGAAAAAAAATACACCTCTTGGAAAGGTCATTTTGATCTTGTGTTGAGGGTATTTGATATACTTTATTGTGTTCTTGTTTATATTTGAACTCTAGTTGAAGTTGTTGTTTTGTATATACAGATTCTGCATATACGTAGAAGGAAATAACATTCATTAAGAGTCCCACGCGTTGGGCCGTGACTTAGAGTGGTGGCTTGCGCGCTAGGATTGGTGGCCTGGACCCAAGAGGGGTGCCAGCCGTGACCAACGAGAATCGATCCACATGTGGGGAGTCGCGCGTTGGGCCGTGACTCGGAGTGGTGGCCTGTGTGCCAGTAGTGGTGGACTGGAACCAAGAGGGGTGCCGGCCGTGACCAACGAGGATCGATCCACGCGAGGAGCCACGACTCGGAGCAGTGGCCTGTGCGCCAGGAGTGGTGGCCTGGACCTAAGAGGGGTGCCAGCCGTGACCAACGAGGTCGTTGGTTTTCAAGCGTAGGCGATTGTTATGAACCAATTGTCCCACATTGAAAAAATAGAGAAATGCTAAGGGGATTATAAGCCAAATAAGTTCTCCCACCTATTAGACTAGTCTTTTGGGTTGAGCTCTCCTGTTTGGTTTATAACATGTTGTAAATTATATTTTCACAAATATCTCCTTTTTTATTTTAACTTAAAGTTAGTATCGAATCAATTCATGCGATATAAATAACATAAATACCAACCCTTTTGGAAGTAATTACACTCTCTCTCACTTTTTTAATTACTTTACCCTCTATCCCTATTAATATACATAACATAACCGACATATACATAATATTCTGTGTATATATTGAGCTTTTTGTAATATGTTTAGGGAGTTGGGATATTTTGTAGTATTGAAAACATAAGTTTTGTATTTGTGTAATTTTTAGTAATTAAAATGGAAAGGTAAAAAGTGATCATAGATTAACAATAAATGGGAGTCAAGTGGAATGCATTGGAAAAATAAATTTCCCATGCATAAAAAAATAGTTGTAATAATACCTTAGCAAGAATAGCTCTACAGAAGACTTTGCTATCCACTTCATTTGCGCCCATTATCCATATGTGGTGTTTCTTTGAATAAGCCTTGCCTGGTAATCTTGTTTTGATGAAAACAAATATCAGATTATGATATATATTGTCACATCGTTCGTTCATTTTTATTTATTATTATTATGTTTTGTTTTTCAAAAGTTAAATCATATGAATTTTAACTAATATTTTAAGATTTGTTTTTTCATCATAATAATATGAAAGATTGTATAATATTTATTGTATAATTTTCGAGTATTTATATTAAATTTATCTATTCAGTTTAGCTCAAAAAGTTAATCAAATTGACTCTTAAAACAAAATATGACGATTTTGACGAGTGAAAATGAACAAGCGAGTATATGATATTTCTTTTTTATTAATTTATTTTTAAAAAAATTTATTTTATATGTAAAAATGATTTAACAATTTTCTCATTGTATGAGAAGAAGGAGAAATCCATATTTTTCCCCATACTTTGCGAAATGGTCTAGACTCCTGATCATTTTACTCTTACCTTATAGTTGGTTTAAGATCTATACTTAGCGTTAAAAAAAATTGGCTAGATCTACCTTATTGATTAACAGCGGAGGGTTTTCAATACATGAATGTCTTTTGTAACGAAAAAGGGTCAACTTTGACCTTGAAATATGTGTTTATTATTACATATTTCCCCCTAACTTAGTCGGATGTTCCTGTCTTTGTTGTTTGGCCAACATTAAAGTTAGATACGATGGAGAAATAGCTTTCTAATCCTTTACATTTTTTTTTAGTTTAAATTTTTTTTTACAAGATATTTCATTTTTACACATAAGAGAGATTTATTTTTACACAACAGATTTTAAAAGATAATTTCTTTTATACAAATTGAATTTTTTTTTTTATTTCCTCGAAATAATATAATTGAATCCTATTTCTGTAAAATGAGTTTTGGTGATGTACAAAGATGAGCAAATAACATCTGCTAAGTGTTCCACTTATAATTAATACAACAAAATTAATTATTCCCTCAACAAGGAAGAAGAATAAGCATTGAAGTTACCACATAAACTTATTTTATCAACTTATTTAATCTATACCTAACAGACTTGCAAGAGTTAATTTCTATGAATATATATATGGTCCTCATTAATCAATGAGTTAGGGAAGTCACAGTTGAAGTTGCTTCTTTTGTGTATCCTTGCTTTTATTTCAATGTAACACTCCTCACTGACTTGTCCAATTACTTTGTATGGTGAATTTGGTTAATGTGTGCTAACTCTACTGAAAATTCTACTCCAGGAAGCTAACGAGTGTTAAAATCATGGTTTTTATTAAGAGTGATTAAAATATATATATAAAAATAAATATATGAAGAAGTCAAGAAAATTTAATCACTACTGTAAACAAAAATAATAATTTTAACCATATATATAATTTAGGTGTGATGAAGCAACTTATCCCCACTTGACTCCACAGTGAAGCTAACTAAATTTAATTTATTAGATTAAGATCTTATAGATAATTCTAGCTAACCGTTCATATAATTATAATACTTCCTTCATTTAAAAAAGAATGACCTAATTTTATTTGACACGGAATTTAAGAGAATAATTTTTTTTTGAATCTTGTGGTTCTAAATTAAAATTATGTCAAATGTACTAAAATATATTTTAATCTTGTGATCTTAAACATGTCACGTGAAAAATTGAAATAATTAAAATATTATAAAAAAGAAAAGAAATCATTTTTTTCAAAATAGATTTAAAAAGAAAATATGTTATTGTTTTTTTTTTTTTTGACGGAGGAAGTTATAAGAAAGAAGGCAGGAAATGCTACGACCATGTATAACTTTCTACATCACCATGTTAAGATTACTTAGAAGAAGTAGTTAAGTATTTGTAGTAATTTTAGTTAGGTAATATAAAAGCTGCAGTAAAAAACTCATTAAGTTCCCGTTCTATTTTGTTTAGATAGTATTTATTTATAAATTAGTTTAAAATAAAGGAGACATTTCTATATTTTCTTAATGAGAAATTTTTATATCAACATAAAATATTAAAGTATATTTAAGACTACAAGTTTTATAAGTAATATAATTACACCAAAGTTATGGCCTAAACTTTATGTCATGTGAAATTTTGATGAATAAAAAAAATAGTACTAATAATTAAACTATCAGTGTATATATGTTATATATTCCCGTGGGTGATGACTTACCCGATGGACGGAGGAAAAGAGAAAGAAACACACATGAGATAAAACCACTCGGATTCCGTCAAGTCCTCCGGTGACAAGGCGGCCGAGGGTCTTTTTGCCGGCTGATTTGAGTCGCCGGCGGAAAGTGATTCATAAAGTTCTCTAAGTTGTTGGCTTCTATGAAGAGAAGCCTCTTCAGCACTAACTTCCATTGGTTGCACAGTCTTCCTAGTCTTTATAGCCCCATTGTAATATCCATCTTTCCACACTAACACCCTATCAAACAATAACAAATTAAAGACTAGTAATATACATATTAATTAAGGATGTAGATAGTGGTGGATTCAATCATGAGTTTGCGAGTTTGTAAACAAAAAATAAGTATAGATAGAGTTGAAATACACTTTTTTTGAATCACTAAACTCTCCTGTAACTCTTCAACTCACTGCATCTTTCACTATGTAATAAGACGATTCTTGATATCAACGAATGATGTTAAAAAAAAAAAAAACTAAACAAGGGAAAGAATTTTTTTCTCAATGATAGCAATAGATTGCGAGTTCATAAAAGTTGGTGAAAAAACCATCTATAAAATGAGATTTACATTTCAGAACCAATTATTTATCCTAACTTAAAACTCAAAACGTCTAAATTCTGAATCCTCTATTATTTAATAGGATAATCTCGACATGAAAGAAAGATGAACACTTGTTAAGGAATCAATCAGATTTTCCAAACTATATATTTTTAAATTGACTTTCTTAAATACAAAACTCAAACATCAAAATAGATACGATCCAATGAGAGGAATAGAAAGAAAGACGTACGTACCCTTGTTGGGGACAAAATTGCCAAAAAAGACTATATGTCCATTTAACTGACTGCACAGAATTCTGCAACATGGTTTGTAGCTGCAGGCTGCTAGGCTGTATGATCTCCATCATTAATAATTATGCACGATATTAAGGAGGATTGCTTAGAGTGTGTGATTCTAAACCTTAGACAGAAAAAACTGATCAACAAAATTAGCAGAGAGAAATAAATGTATTTTTGGAATTTTATAAAGAAGAATGAAGTGAGTTTTTTAATAGAGGGAGAAGATTACTAGAAGGTAGTTGATTTTTGACTGGTTGGTGACTACCAGATGGTTATGGGCTTAGTTGTTTTCTGGTCATGGGTACTGATACCGCCATTTATTGGTTTTGTAACATTATAAGCTATGTTTTCTAAAAAGTTATTTTTTTGTTAGAGATAGACGAATGACTGGGCGTTGTATTTTGATGTGGTCCATTAGTTATTATTTGGGAATTGTCCTATTATTAGAATGATATTTAACCACAAATGCTTTGACCCTAACTTGCTTACTATCTATGGCTAAACGTCAACATCTATGTTTAATTATAGGCTTCATCTGTGTTGGGAGACTAACTAAATGCGAGGACTAAACCTTCCTTAATGACGAAGTCAAAATTTTTATTTAAGAAATTCAATTCATATATAAATAATCTAGATCAAGAATCTATCTCAATTCGAAGGAATTCAACTGTTAAATTTATCATGCATTTTATTATTTTTATCAAATAAAATACATGTATAATAAGTAAAACTTTTTAGCAAGGAGTAAAAATTATTTGAATCCCTGCATCAAGGTGGCTACACCTCCACCAACAGGTGCAGTAGATGATTGAGATTCCTCTCACATTTCTAACTTGGAAACTGGGAATGGAAAACTCTTTATTACAGTGTATTACAAGTAAAATTTACAAATAGCTACTTTTCAATTAGTCCTATAATTGAAAAATAGTCATCAACATGAACTTTCATATTTCATAAGTGAAATTTCATGTGAAATTCGGAATTAACCTTCATGAAAACAATTAATCCTTATAGACATGCGCAGTGAACTCGTATTAGTTGTGTTAGTAGGCTTCACATATCAAATAATTATTTTTTAAAAATAGAATGAAAGGATTGTCACAATCCAAAACACGAGATTGTGCGTGCACCTGCTTTATTCTAACTAGATAGGAGAACTGTTACCATCCAACCATTTATTTGACAAAAAATTAGGTAAATGCTTTATGTAGTTATGCAGTTTAAATATGTATATCAACTTAATTATAAACCAAAATTATTTACTCTTACAACAATATCCAAGACCTCGGTTAGATATGTACAAGAGCTTTTACAAATGAGAATAAATAATAAGAGACACACCTTCCGCTTGAATACAATGCAAAAGTTAAGAAGAGTACATCGCCATCCCAACTAAGAAACTCCAAGTCAACCTGCAACACACCTACATCCCAAAAAGGATATAGCAGAGTAGTATTTATACACCACATATAATGATACGTATTATCGACCCACTAAAATTAATTCATGTAAACACAATATGACAATCAACGAAATCAATCATGACAATCTTACATAACAGTTCAGCATCAAAGTTTACACTCCTTACTACGACTTAATTCTCAATTAACTTTCTTAATTCGATTAACATTATCAATTACTTTATCATTTCATTTCTAACGTAATAAGTTCACTAACTACTAACACGTTCTCTGACATTCAACTTTAATTTACCAAGACCATGCACACTATATTTCCTTAATCTACAAAGGACTTAGTACCACATCATGCCTCAGTCAGCCACACAAAAGTGCATTCATGTAATTAAACTACGTCAACATCACCGAGGATGCAATAATTCCACAACCACAACAATATCCCACAAATCAAATAAGACAGTACAAGTACCTCAACATGTAAGCAGTATTCACATTAGACAGATAATTCACTTAACTTCCAGACAATCAACACTACCAACATAATGACATATAATTATAAGTAGAGCTGTCAATACAGGTCGACCCAGTTCATATGGGCTTTGGAGTTTGACGCACCAGGCCGGGCTGGCCCATCAGTATGACAAGGCAGAAAATAGCAAGTCCAACCCATCATATTATGCGCTGCGGGACTTCACGGGCCAACCCACTTTTTAAAATATATTATTTTTATAATCTTAATTTAAATTTTAAAATGTTAATTACATAAATATTTATAATATTACATAAAGTTACTACTTATTAATCAAGTCTCAAATTTACAAAAAAATCCTAATAATACGTGAAATTGAATAACTTTTAACACCAAATTTAAACCAAATAGAGATGTTAAGGAACAAACGAAACAGTTAATGAGTAATAATATAATAAGCTAACTAGCAATATTAACCCAATTTTGTTTTCATTGATCACAATAAAACACAAAGAAGTGTCAACTTTTAGTCCATTAAAAGTAACAATGAACTCCGAAAACAATTCTTATGGCACTTATGGCGTGTTCAACATCGCCACGTCATCTTCATCAAACATATTTGATTCCTTAAAAAATTTGGTATTTTGTATTTTAATTATTTATATATTTTATAAACATAATTAATATTTAAATATCTACGATGATCCAAATAGACTTTGAGTTTGGACCTTTTTTTAAATTCTTAGTACTTTATTCTATTTTTTAAATTATTTTTTGTTTGACCCATAGGCTAGCCCAACCCATATTGCTCAAGCCCCACGGGCTTATTCGGGCTGAGCTAATAAGCCTTATTCTTAAACGGGCTATAAAAATTATAGTCCAACCCTATCAAATTACCGATTGGGCCGGGCTAGCCCAATGAGTCTGGACGATATTGACGACTCTAATTATAAGTCAAATATACCAAATTATGCAAAATCTTGAATCATAACAGTCACCTCATAATACCTGGATTCGTCCATACCGAATCACAATAATATAATCAGCATCTCATCACACTCATAGCTCTCTCTCATCTGTACACACTTGCTAAGTGATCTTATGTTTGCTTAATAGTCATGACCTGCAGGGGATCAACTTCGATCTATATATGTACAGGTGTGATACTCGATACTTTATTTATATATATATATATATATATAAGTATCTTACCAGCGTGGTATCCGATCCTCTAAAATATAATTGCTCGTCCAGACACTCACCTCGGACATAAATTACTCATCAACATAAGACTTACATTCCCATCTTCCTCATTATACAATGATTTAATCTATACATTCTCCACTATCTCATTAGGATAATAAGACAAGTACACTAATTTGTGCAAGTGCACTTCAATAATAATTAGAATATCAACAAGTGTTAGTAATATTACCAATTGTGCATACAAGCTTTATCAAGCCAACAAGTACTTACAGTATATCAAGTGCACTTCATATCCATTGTAAGACCCACTACCTTCCCACACATATACGACTAACTAAACTAAAAATATTTGGATTAAAGATTTTAAAAGGGTGGTATTTGATGTTTATGTTTAAAATGGTCAAGTTTATTTTGCTACTAAGTTAAAGTAACGGGATTTAGAGTGGGAACAGGGAACAAAAAGAGTGAGGTGCTTGCTTGACTTAATTAAGCTAGTAGGTAACAAGTAGTTGCATCACCTACTTAAGATATATGAGTCAAGTTAAAATGGCCAAGTAGGTGCAACACCTACATTGACTAATAGATCAGTTTTTAGCCCATATCAAGAGAAAGAAAGGGAAAAAAAGGAATGAGAAGTCAAGGCCTAATTTGTCCAATCCCACAAGAGTTAAATTAGAATGACTTAATAGGTGCATCACCTATTTAAACTTTTGATCAACTTATTTGCCCAAGTAGGTGCATCACCTACTTAATCATTTTGTCATCCTAATTGAAAGAGGAAAAGAGAAGTGGCTAAAAGGGAATATTAAGCCTATCCTTGGATGATTTTCTCATTTTATTAGTCACAAAAACTTCAGATTCTCTCAAGCTCTCTCTCTTTTTCTCAAAGTTTCATACATCCGTCCTAATTTTATGCTAGGGTTCTTGAAGAAATCCTTCTATTTTTTAATAAAGGTAAGTGAAAACACTTAAGGATTTAGCTTATATCTTCCATGAAAAATTCGAATTTCATGTTGTTCATGCTTAAAATATGGGGAAGACCTTTCCCCAAGTTGACTGCTCAACTTTTCTCGGTTATTGAGAGAGTTTTCTCTTCTTCTTTGGTTAAGTGTGAAAGAAAGTTTAAGCTCTTTAAGAATGTCATGACCCAATTTCTTAGGTAATGATGACACCTACTATAACCCACCAGTAGGCAAGCCAACCTTATAGTTCGAAACCACTAGTAACATGCTACCACAAAAATAAAGGAAAAAATATGGAAATTATGTAATTTAAGACTAATATATACAAGATAATTTCAAAACCTAGTGGTATCAGTTCAAGAGATTCTAACATAAGAAGAATACAAATGAGGCACTAAATGAATATACAGATATAACTATCACTAAATACAACATAGAGACTAGACTAGTATATATGCGAGAGGAAAGTAGTACTCCGAATGTCAGGAGCTCACTCTAGGCCTCTGAACCATGGATGCTCCGCACGACGCACACATCAGCGATGATAATCCATACTATGATCTGCAAGCTGCAGAAGCATAGTATGAGTACCAAATACATGGTACTCAGTAGGCAACTACCAACTGAGCTCCAAATTTAATGAAGATACATATAACATATAAATAGAATGAAAACTACACCCATTGTCCAACAATCACATAATAAAGCTAGTGAGATAGTAAGAGTAACTATTTTGCTTATAGCCACGAAACTAGCATAATTAGACTATGAAAATATCAAGGATGAACTATCCTATTTCAGCCATACTCAGGAATCTCAAAACTACACCGTATATCCCTTGCCAATATACAAATAAAGGGAAAAAGGATATGTCATAGTATACAAGGCCAAAGAATGAGTATACAATCTGAATAAATGAGGAAGAAAGGGATATGCAATAATACCATAGCTACATATAGCTAGACATATATATATATATATATAAAGAAATTGAGAAGAAAAGAAAAGGGTTAAAGAAAACTCCTTCTTGAAAAGAACAAAAAACTAAAAAACAACTCGAGAAGAAAAGGAAATCTAAAGAAATTGAAGACAAGCTTGAGAAATCTTATGATGAATCTGAAGAAGAAAGTGAGGAAGAGGTATTTTTTTTGTTTTTAAATGTATTTTTTTTAGTGTTCAAGTAATTATGTATTTTCTGTTATGATGATATTTAAGAATTATGTGAAAATATATTGTTGAAATTAACTACTCATTAATAGTATTTTGGATATATATTTTTCTAGTATAGGTGATATGTATTTTTAGTATAGTTGAATTGTATTTTTAGTATAGTTGAATAATTTTGACATATATGTTTTCTTAGTGTAGTTGATATGCATATTGAGTATTTATATTTTTTCAGTGTTTGTTGTATGTTTTACAATGTTAAAATTCATATGCATGTTATTTTAGTTCAAATACCATAACAGTCTATTGTTTATATGTATTTTTAGTACATTTGATATGTATTTTTCAGTGTTGGTTGCATTTATGAGTTGATCAAAATACATATGCATTTTAATCATCTGAAATATATATGCATGATATATGTTTTTTTTGTTTGATTGAATTTTATTTACAGATTAAGAAGTGGTAATTTTACTTTGTAGAGGTGATGCGGAACAAAATATTCCTTGTCAGAAAACTTTCAAGATTTGCACCGCACATGTGCTCGTACAGTGACAATGATATTTATGAAAGCATACGCGCAATTTTAAACAAGGAACAGTTTAAAAACTTTTGTGAGAATAACATTTTTGGTTATTTTATGAAGAAGAAGCAGTGTGTAGTGCAAGCACAGTTGTGTAGATGTGTTATGATGCTTGAGGTGAAGGGTAGTTCTTCTTCTGGGATTATGATATCTGCTAATGGCACCTCTCTTAGTTTTACTCCCATGGAATTTGCTATCATAATCGGATTGAATTGTGTGTCTAATAGGTATGACTTTACTTTTGATGAGGGTGTACCAAATAGGATGATTGAAAAGTATTTCAATAGGGCAGAAATTGTATAGAAAAGACAACTATTTTTAGCATTCATGGAGAAAGTATGCGGGGAGAATAATGATGAGGATGCTGAGAAATTTGCAATTCTATATTTCCTACACTCATTTGTGTTGTCTAACATTGACACTGTTGTTATACCCCATCTTCATTTTGATTTGATAGATAGTGGTAGATATAAGGATTTTCCATGGGGTTCTTTATCTTTTGAAGATCTGGCTATAAGTTTGAACAACAGGCTGAAAGCTGGGGGCAAATTTTATTTGATTCAGGGAATGCCATTGGCTATTCAAGTGTGGCTATATGAGTGTTTTTCAAATGTCCCACCAAAGATTGCATTGAAGGTTGAGAATCAGATTCCTCGATTATTAAATTGGAAGATGATTGCACCTCGTCCACGTTATGAGTTCTTGATGAATGCTATGTTCAAGGACAATGACAAGGTTTGTTTTGAACAAATATATATGCATTGATATGTACTGTATACATATATTCTATTTCATTTTCAATTCTTTAACATATTATTTAACATATTCGTAGGTTGTATTTAAGAACATAGAGCCAACTGAAATGGAAATGGCAAAGCTTGAAATACCAAAGAAGGATGTAACTGAAGATGAACATTCAGTTAATTCTGACGATGACTTCCAGGATCCACCACCAAAGAAGATCAACGAACGTTCAAAGAAGAAACAGAAGTTGGGTTCATCAACCCCAGTAGCGAAGAAACCTACAGTGAAAAAGCAAGTGAATATCGATGACGCGTATATCCAAATGAGGACTCCACCTCATCGTGCTGCCAAGGCTGCTATAATGAAGACACCAGTATTCAAGTCAATTCCAACACGACAAGCTTCTTATTCAAAAACAAAGGAAGGGAAGAAAACAACTAGGGTTATTTTTCCTCAGGTACAGTCAAAGGCAGATAGTCATGTAGAGGATGTAGCCGCGTCAAAGCGTGAGAGTCATGTTGAGAAAGAAAAATTTATTTCTAAGAAAGTTTTTGATGCATTCCGCGAAGAGGTAATTTTTTTTGTCAAATGTTTGTTTTACATTAAAATATATGTGTTTAATGAATTTGTATGAATACAGGTTCGTCAAGAGTTTAAAGGAGTTCGTGAAAAGTTTACTCGAATTCGTTAATTAGTGAAGAAAAAGTTCAAAAAAATTGAACATTTAATCCCTGATGAGCTTCTCCAAAGTATAAATTTGGATTATAATCTTTCTGAGAAGATTGTTCATCACGATGATCGAGTAAGTATAATGAATTGCACTTCAGTTTATATGATGTAAAAATCATAACAATCCATAAGACAATTATATATTTTCTTTTATTTCTATTGCAGATTACTGATGAGAAATTGGATGATACAAATTTGTCTAATTCGCAGTTTACAATCCCAGATGAGTTGTTACCAAGTCTTAATGCATACCGAAGAGAAAGCACCACGAGACATCCATTGGCAACTTCGGAAGAAGAACAAATCGATGAACATTTTAATGATAAGAAGTCCGAATCTGTTGTTAAATATCATTGTCAGGTATGTATTATGAATATATTTGTGGTTATGTGGGTTATTTTGGACATAAAAAATTAATTTTTTTTCAATTTTGAAGAAAAACAAAGAGAACGTTGGTTCGAGCTCTAAAGTAGACATGCGCGGAGAGGTTGATGTTGGTACGGAGGAGCAGATTATGACAACTCATAAAACACAAGACTTAACCATTGGTGAAAAAAGGGATGAAACAGTTTTGCCTGATTCACAAGACACAATCCTCGATGACTTGCTTCCTACTTTGAATGTATACAATAGTAAAAACGTTATTGTTCATCCCTCTGCTAATCATGAAATTCAAACTCCTATTGCTAAGTTAAGAATTAGGTGACCATCCAAATTCAAAGAGTCACCTTACACGATGAAATTTGGTTCAGCTGCCAGTAAGTACAATTAGTTATATATTTAGTTCACAGTGTAACATGTTATGCAAATACTTTTAATAATTACGTTTTTGTATTGCGTAACTATATAGAGAGCTCAGAAGGACACATACATATATTCCCACAGAAACAACCATTTGTTTATCATCCGATTGATGGGATTGTGGATACGAAAATTATCAACAAGTTTAGGGATTGGATTTCTGAAGACCTTCTCAAAGTTCATGCTAAAAGGTATTTCTATTGAACAATTTTTTCTTTTTTAAATTACATCATCTTCTCATGATTTAACATATACTTATTAACAACAAAAAACAGAAAGGGAAATACGAATCATTACAAAAGGAGGAAATCAATCATTCCAATGATGCATTTCAGAATTGAGACTGTTGAAGATAAAAACTGGTTCTACACAATGGGGTTCCCTGATCAGTCATGGACCGACTCGGTTAGTATTTTTTTTCTAACAATATTTTTTTTTAATTTATAGCAATAATTAAATTACATATTATGTTAGTAAATACATATGCAGGTGCAAATATGTATTTTTCTATGTAATTTTTTATTATATAAGAAAGGATGTGATGCACTATAACTTACATATGTATTTTTATATAACATACACATGCTACATTTAGTATACAAATAGTTTGAATTATATTAAATTTTTGTGTTCTTACGTACTGCAGCATATTGATGTTTGCTTCTACTACTTGAGGAAGAAGTCAAAGTATGACCCCAACAGGTCTTACAAATTCAGCATAGTAGATTGCAACTTTATGAACATAATTAGTTCTCTCCGTGATGTTTATTCTGTGGATGTTGAAAACCTTATGGCTGGAGGACATGTGGCACATATTAATGAATACATAAATGAATTCCGTATGCATGTTGTTATGCCATGACATACAGTGGAAGACATTTATATTCCAGTAAATATAAAGGAAAAACATCATTGGGTGCTAGCAATTTTATCTTTCTCAGAAAGGTGCATATTCCTATATGATTCATATGAATCATCTGAACATTATTCGACTGTTCTTGATTCCATTGAGAAATTAGCTGCGATTATCCCATTGTGTCTTGAACATTGTGATTTCTACATTAATAAAGTAATTCATGTTGAAAACCATCCAAGATACAAAGACAAAGACTCCTCAGATATGTTTGAGGTGTTATTTCAAGAGAATTTGTCTCAACAACCGAGCAAAAGCTTGTAAGTTATTTAATTTACATATAACAAAAATTTAGTTTTTTAAAATATATATTTAAGCACATATGTTTTTTTTGTAGTGATTGTGGTGTCTATATGGTTACATATGCGGAGTGTCTTTCTTATGGTCACAAAATTCTTGCGACCGAGTTCGATTCCAATACACTCCGTACAAGATATGCTACAACTTTGTGGGATTATGGGACCAGAAAGTAAGAATTAAATGCTCATAGTGATGTTGAAGCACCTTTGAGGCCTCCAAGGCAAAGTGGAATAACTAGTGTAACTGAAGTTTTTGATGTATGATGACTGATGGTTTATGAATGTAGGAACTGATTATACAAACTAATTTTGATATTTTGAAGTAGTTCTAATTGTTGATTATAATAGTACTAATTCAAGTTTAATATGAGTCTTTTATGTTGTTCTTCATTTTAGTGTGTGATTTTGTTGTAAAATACATATGTATTGTTCATATTATTTTGAAAATACATATGTAGGAATTTTTATGCCTAAAAAATACATATCTTTTATTTTTAGATGAAAAAAATACATATGCAATGTTATAACTAAGCATTTCAAAAAATATTACATTTACAAATACATTTCAAAAGATGCATTTTGGTGTTGAGACTATGGAAGACAAAACCTGGTTCTATACGATGGGATTTGCAGATCAGACATGGACAGACTCGGTTAGTATATTATTTTGAAATAAAATTTTTTCCATTTCGTCTGTAACAATACGTAAAAATACATATTAGGTTACATTGAAATACATTTGGTTTAACGTGTATGTATTTTTAAGAATTAAAAGTATGATATAGTATACTACATCAAATACTATTGTATATACTATGCAGATAACATTGTCTGCATGTAACTGAACTTTAAGAATGCAATTTTTGATACACAAGTCATCTACATTAATATAAAAAATTACATATGTATTTTTTACTTTCATAGACTGTAATATTTAGAATACAATTTTTTTGAATGCTCTAAAGTTTGTCCTATTCACTAATGCAGCATATTGATGTCTGTTTTTACTACTTGAGGAAGAAGTCGAAGTATGGGCCGCACAGTTCGTACAAAAATGAGCCAAATAAATCATACAAATACAGTATAGTTGACTGCAACTTTATGAACGTAATTAGATCGTTGAATGATGTATATTATATGGATGCTCAAAATCTTAAAGATGGAGGTCAGGAGCACCATCTTATAGAATACATCAATGGGTTCTGTATGCATGCCGCAGTGCCATGGCATACAGTCGAATACATTTTTATTTCGGTCAATATAAAGGAAAAACATCACTGTGTTCTTGCGGTTTTATCATTTTCAGAGAGGTGTATATTCTAGTATGATTCATATGAATCTAGTAGTCATTATGCGGCTGTTCTTGCTGAGATCGATAAAATATCAAAGATTATTCCATTGTGTCTCCAAGCATATGATTTCTATGTTAAGAAAGGGATTGATCATCAAAGCCATTCAAGATACAAAGACAAAGAATCCTTAGATAAGTTTGATGTTTTATTTCAAGATGATTTGCCTCAACAACCCAGTGAAAGCTTGTAAGTTTTGAAATTACATATACCAAAACTGTATCTTTGTACAAAATATATTTCACCATTTAATTAAATTTGTTTTTTTTGTAGGGACTGTGGTGTGTTTATGGTTATGTATGCAGAGTGTCTTTCTTATGGTCACAAAGTTATTGCATCTGAGTTCGATCTCAACGCACTCCGTACAAGGTATGCTGCACTTTTGTGAGATTATGGGATCCGAAAACAAGAAGCAAATGCCATTAGTGATGTCGAAGCACCCGTGAGGCCTGCAAGGTAAAGTAGAATAACTAGTGTCACTGAAGTTGTTGATGTATGATGGTTTATTGATTTTTGACTTTTTGTACTTTAGAAATTAGTTTATGGATGTAAGTTTTGATTGTACAGACTAATTATATGTTTTGAATTTGTTCATATTTCATGGAGTTCTACCTTTTACGGTGAGATTTTGTTAAAAAATACTTCCGTAGTTTTTATATTACATTTACAAATACATATATCGTATAAAAATACATATGCAGTGTTAAAATCAAATATTGCAAAAATACATATGGATCATTCCTAATATGTATTTTAGTATGTTGTTGTTGTTCTTCAAAGTTTTTCACCACATTCCTATATTGTTAAATACAACATGTAATGTTAGATTTAAGGAGTTCAACATTTTACTGTGAGATTTAGTTAAAAAATACATATGTAGTTTTCATATTATCCTTAAAAATACATATGTAGTATAAATCAATTGTTATTCAGCAAAAAAATACATACGAAATATTAGAAACAAACACTTAAAAAATACAACTACAACATACCTAATATGCATTTTTACTATATTTTCATTAACTATAATTATAAATTAGGATTTAAATTAAAGTGTAATTTGACATTTTAATGCAGATATTTAAAAAATATATATGCAGTGTTGATATTTTGCTATAAAATACATATGGATTATACGTTATAAATATTTTCCCAAAAAATACATATTTCGTGTTAATATAAAGATGTTGGAAAATACATATTGATCAAACCTAATATTTAATTTTTGATATGTGTTCATTTAAAATAATTATACTTGAGAATTTGAATTAAAGATAAATTTGACTTTTTTTATGAAGTTATAGGTTTGTCTATAGTTACAAAATACATATGCAGTGATTATATTTTTTTTAAAAAAATACATTTGTATTATACATCAAATGTATTTCTACAGTATAAATTCATATGCAGTAATAACATTATGCAATTCAAACATATATTTATATGTCACATATATTTAAAACTTTGAACAATTACGAATCATATACTTGTTTTGTTAATCAAAGTTACCACCTTTAACCTAACATATATTTACTATGTCAAAAATACATATGAACTGCTGCTTAAAAATACATATGTAATGTACAGATTTTGAAACATATATAGCTCCATTATTCAGATATTGCTGTTTTTAATTGTCAAATGATTCATAAATGGATTAACTAAACTGAATTAGTTGATCATTATAAAAGAGGAATTTTTTTTTGAAGAAACAATACAGAAAAAGAAATGTATCATTTGTGATATTTCCTACACGAGCGCCTATTGTGACCCTTAGCCCCACAACCACCACATGAGTTGATATTCTTCTTTCCAAATATATCCCGACCTGATTTTCCACGGTCCTTCTTTGCAGGTCTTCCTGGAGGTCTTTTATATTTTGGAGGTAGTACTATTTCAGCAAGTATGGTCTCTGAAATTATCCAGTCATCGTTGTGTGACAGCGGGTAGATTGAAACATCATATGTCTTCAAAACTGTTTTTGGTTTAAATAAATCAGAACAGTATGGCCCCTTCTCAAAATTCTTTTTCTCTAACACCGCACAAGTATGTGCACATGGTATCTCATCTATTTGAAAAGCATTACATTAGCATTTCTTTTCTTTGATGCAAACAATGAAGTGCTTTTGTTTGTCGTGTACCGTATATACATATTCTGTGGCTAGTTCAACCTGACATAAAAATAAAAAAATATTTATGTAATAAAAATACTTATGCAGAGTATATTTTTACAGAGCATCCAAATACATATGTAGTTGTTAGTAATTTTCAATACAACAATATACATATGAAAAATACATATTATGTATTTTAAATGTTCATATATTTTATGTTTTATATCTTTTCATTTATTTACAACTGCATGGAAAGTATTTTCACATTGATACTTTATGCATTTTATCCTTTCATATTTATGTTTCCATAATTAAAATTTCCACAAATCAAAAAAGGTCATACCGTCATACGGGTACACAAAGCCTCGTTCTCACTGAGTATGTCATTAAACTTTCCAATGAGTGTTGTGAAGGTATATGAAGCCTCCTGCCTATTTGCACAATTGTATTTTGCAAACAGTAATCGAACTTCCTCAAGAAAGTCATAAATTGACAGTTCTCTAGCTGATACAAGCACTTCATTTATTGACTCTGCAATGTTTGAAGTCAAAGTCCATCCTCTGTGAACTGTTGCATACGACCTAGCCCAGTTTTCATAATCGGTCAATTCCAAATATATCTTCACCCTTATATCAGCAGCCTCAACTTTTTCCATTAACATGTGAAATTCTGACTTTGAATATGATTTGACCATTGTATAAAATATCTCCGACAATGCATCGTGTGACTTTCTGTAAAATTTTTTTTACATTACCCTATGCCACATACATGCATAATGTGGAACATCTTCATACACATGTTTTGTCTAACCCCGTACGCTTTCTTTAGATTCTTGAAGAACCACATTCAAGATGCATCATTTTCAGAATCAAGCACACCATATGCCAAAGGAAATATATAACCTATATACATAATTCATAATTTTCAGAATCAAGCACAACATATGACAAAGAAAATATAGAACCTGCGCATATAAAAAAAATCTGCGCAGGTCGATTTAAATACAGTTAGGAACTACATATGTATTTATTATAATATAGTTCAATTAACATGTATATTTTATCTACCAGAAATTGTATCAATTACATATAATAAAATTTACATCAACCTCACTATCAAACATAATCAATTTTACATGTTGCATTCAGAAAACTTTGAACATATATCTAATTATATACACTTATGTATATATGAATTGGATTTATGTATTTTTCAACTCTACAACAGAAAGCCAAAAAAAAATACAACCACTTATAGTAATTAAATGATACTAACCTGCTCCATCCGTTGTACATGCTGTTATAAAAGCCACAGTATACATTCCTCTCAGATGACTAGCATCAACAACTACGACTGGTCTACAATGATCAAATCCTTTAATGAATGCATGTAGAGCAATAAATACATACAAGAACACATTATCATTTGTCTTCTTCATTCTTATATGTGAATCCAGATAGGTAGTATTTAGAACATATAAGTATGATGGCAGTTTTCCATAAGATGCTGATGGCTTACCCCTCAATTCTTCTAACACTCTTTCCTTCGCCCTCCAACATAAAGTGTATATCAAATCCATACCAAAATCTTCCTTCATGTCATTTTTTATTTCCATCGCACTGTATTTTCTTTTGTGATTTTTGAATTTCTGTTTAACCATACCAACTATCAACATACTAGTTGCATGCACCTTTGGATAGATATTGTCTTTCACCAGGCATGTATGTTGAGGTCTGAATTCTCTTATTCTAAACATTCATGTTTCTCCTATTCCTGATGCACGCATTAAAAACTCACAGTTTATTGATTTGCAAAACAATGTATACCTGCACGCAACATAATTTATTACATTAAAAATATATATCCAAACTAATATTAAACAAGATCTGAGAGATATAGAATGTACGTACATTTTCTTATTTGACCTTTTACTGCGCGTTTGAAACTTCTCCCTAATTGAATAGTCCTTCATGACTGACTTTAAAATTCTTTTTCTCAATTAAACCTGGTCTTCCTCAACATGCTTATGATGTGGGTCTGAGATAATCACCTCAACAAGATCCATCTCAAAAACATCTAAAGCTTCTGTATTTTCATAAACTGCCAAAGCTCCTTCATTTGTTGTATTTATCACTGTTTCCAAGTTATTACAGTTGATTCCTCTTTCAGCAACACATATAGATGAACTTGTCAAGTTGCTCCCTACAACTTTATTCAAAATGCTTACATATAAAGGAAGACAATTCATGTCTTGTATCAACTTTTTCTGCAATATAAACACTTTTAAACCCATATCGTTATGTATTTCTATCTACCCTGCATTAGGAGTGATTTGATATTCCACTAGAATACGTTTGATGGTTAAATCCACACTTAAGTGAGATGCCAAAACATCGTGCAGCTCAACGAATGTGGCTGATGTGCTCAACAGTATAGTATCAGTGACATATTCTTCGAAGTTCTTTTCGTACGTCCATCGACCAGAGTGCTTCACAAGGACTGGTATGCTTCCCACTTCTAAAATACAAAATACACAAACTATTTGATCAAACAGAAGTAAAACAGGCACCAAACATATTATCACATATACACTTATACTCTCAAATTCCCACAAACAAAACAAAAATACATATGCAGTGTTTACATATATCACATATAAAATACATATGCAGTGTTAAACTAAGTATATCAAAAAAATACATCTGGAGCATAACTAATTTGTAATTTGATATGTTACATATCAATTTGTCAAATATCCCTTCTTATAACACGCACTTTTCAAATTTACGTGCAAACAAAGATACACAACCAACATCTCAATTAAAAAAATACATACACACAAGATTACCTTAAACTAAAATATTTTTACAAATATACATTTATATATCAAAATTCCTACAACAAAACAAAAAATACATATGCACCATTACCATTAACAATATAAAAAATACATATGTAGTGTTATCATTAAACACATCAAAAATACATATGGACGAAGATATTTTATACTTTTATCTGGGTTCATAGAATAACGTCAACTTCAATAGAAACATTAGTTCAATCAATTATCTAGTATTTTAAAAAAAAATTGAATGTATTTCAATTCGAAAGTTGTTTACAATTATTCTATTGTTAAAACAATCAATATAACAACAAACGATCATAAAAAATAGAGTCGAATACTGATTTTTTTCCCATTGAAACAACTTTAAAGATGAAATTTGCAACAGATACTTGAATTCCAATTTTCTGCTGTCTTGATTATAACTATAATTTGTTTTACAATTTTTTTCACATACAAATTAATGACGACAACAAAACTTGATAAGCACATCAGTAATGGTAAAAAAAAAGTGAACTGAATAGCAATAATGATTATGTACCTTGAACAACAGTAATGGTTGAATTTTCAACTGACAGTTGAATTCAAACAAATATAATAGATGAATCAACAATTGAATTTGATTCAATCGAATAACTGATTCATTTTTCAATTGCTGTTAATTTCACATGAGAATCAGTTCAATTTGATTAAGCAATACAGGGTTGGTTTAGAAGAAATTGAAAAAAAAAATATGCAGCTGTTAATGGTGAAAAATTGAAATTTGAATTATTTGATTATAATGGATGTCACGTTTTTAAGTGTTTTAAATGGAAAAGGAATCAACATATTTACTTGATTGGTAATTATACCATATATAGCTCAACTAATTTCAGTTAATTAAGTGCAGTAATTTTTTTGTAGATGTATTTTTACAGCAACATTTTTTAAAAATACAAAATAAAAGTTGCTATAAAATGTAATTATGAAACTGTTGCTATAAAACTAGTAATTAGGCTCTTAAGTATGCTACTTGTGAATTTTACCCAACTTAAAACTTGCAATCCATATGTTCTACTGTTGGGCCCGTGCTGACACGGGCCTTGCACTTCTAGTTTTATATACACCTCTAAAGTAAAAAATAAAAAAGAAGAGAACATGTCAATTTTTAAACAAGTAGATTTTATTTGAAGAAAGAAGCTAAATTTTAGAAAATTGAGATTTATTACAACTTAGCATTCACTGATTTAGAATTAAATTATTGATTTTTTCAATTAGGAATATGATAAAAAAAAAACACAGTGGGTCGTAATTAAGTTGTAGTTTGATAATTGGAGTGTTACTCTGGGATAAAAATTGAGATTCGTATATCCAGAAAAAGAATTCATTTATTTATTTGATATATCAACAAAGGTATGGACATATTGTTTGATCTATATTACTTACTACAAGAATTATAATATAACAACATATATATCAAGTGTGATCACACAGGTGGAGTGTGAGGAGGGTAAATTTTACGGACATTATCACTACGGTGAATTAACTTTACTAGCGTATAAAGTAGCTGCATAAAATACTGGGTGATTCTATTTGTTGATTTAGTCGAGGTACGCAAAAGCTAATCCAGTCGAGGTGCACAAAAGCTAATCCAGACACTAGGGTTATCAAAACAAATAGAGTAACATACGACATAAAGTCGTTTGGTGATAGAGTTGAAATTGTTTGATCTATGTTTGTGTGTGTCTACGTTTTGTGATGTTGCTATATAGCCCCTTATTAGATTGTTGTATTTCCATGTAGAAATAGATATAAATATATATATATATATATATACACACACAAACACACACACACACACACACACACACAAGGTCAGCTCTAAGCACAACCGAAATCATCATATCTTTATTTTAAGACCTCATAATCCTACCAGGATTTAGTACTAATATACTTAGGATTTCTAATCCATATGTCTAAAATCATGAATTAATCATGCATAATAATGAAATCGTAATATAGAAGAGAGCATAATCATATGTCAATTCTCGATATCGAATCAATAACCAACCTGTCACAAACTATCCATAATAATAGTAATCATAACAATAGTATTAACAATAGCAATGACAGTGCAAGTAACCAGCTAGTCTGGACAATCAATACCTAGCCGAGACTTTTACGTACCCCCACCGCCCCAGGCTTAGAAGGTTCAATCAACATGGAACAAATTATAAGGCATAGTCATCACCTATACCTATGCAACCCCCCCCCCCCCCCCCCCCCCCCCCCCCCCCCCCCCCCATGGGTCGATAGATACAAACGCATACTGGTGATAGACAATGAACATGCAAGTGTAAGTATATAATTAATATCACAATAATCCCTCAAAATCGAACCGATAATATATATATATAGTCAATACCCAAAATTAAACTGGTCATAACTTTCATTTAGACTCGGCGTTGAACCGATCATAAATATCATCAAGACTCAAAATTGAACTGGTTATAAAAATTATTAAGACAGAATTGAATCAGTCATAAATATCATCAAGACTCAAAATTGAACCAGTCATAAATGTAATCAATACCCTTAATATCGTCACCATCATCAACACACACACAAACATATATATAACATCAATATTATAATCTGCCTTCGAGTTTTTACCCAGAATTTATATCATCAATAAAGAATCTTCCTCTATTCCATATTGAAGAGATGTGTAAATAAATATAATAGTTACACAGACTCAAGTTGTGGCTAAAAAAATGTAAATCTGTAAATCCATTATTCGAAGTGACTTCGAGACTAAATCATTATAAAAGTGTAGAAAGGGTCAGAATCTCTCACAATCGAAGTATTTAGTAGTATCAAATCATAGATCAAAATCGATCTTGGTTAAATCTTTAAAACATCATTATTAATCTCTTTTACACATATAAGGTATCCATTAAGACAGACATTTATTGTTATGAAGAAATATATTTTTAAGGTAAAAAGAGGGGCTTTAACCGAAATTTATTAAAATAACAACCTACTTTATTCAATTTCTTCTCCCTTTGTATTTAATTTTCACCATTGTTATCTTAATTGATGTCAATTCTAGCCAATTTTAGAAACAATATTGATCCCAAATTAAAATCCAATTCCTTACTTATTTTTAAATTAATTTAATATCAAATGTTGATTAAAAATGATCCAACGGCTGAGATTATATTAGCATCCCCTTTCTTTTTAAACAAACATCAACCTTAATCCCTCATTCCTCATCCACATCAGTCGTCTCCCTCCATATTTTCTCTCTCTACACTCTCTTCCCCTCTCGATCAACAACCATGGCTGTCGCTGGCCATCCCACCACCGGCGAGCCCCTCTCCTCCATCTCCTCAGCTGAAAGCCACCGCAACCTACCTTCGGTAAAACCCCAACTCTAGTCGCCGCGCCACCCCATTCCATCTGCCGCCATCATGAATGTCTAGTTGTAGCTCTTCCGTCAAAACAACAACGCTGCTGCCACTTCGGCACCTCCCATCCCTCTCTCCACCAGTCCAACAACCATGCAGTCGGTAGGACCCCGCCGCCTCAAACCAGCCACCGTCGTCCATTGAGGAACCCCTCTGGTGAAGCCACCAATCGATCCAACCACCTCCTGCGCGCCACCGCTTCCACCGATAATGCATAGCAGCTGCCTCCTTCCTCGTCTTCTCCGATAAATCACAACAGATTCATAATGAATCCATCCCAGTTTTGTATCCTTGTTTAAATTCATGCCCAAATTAGCATTATTATCTTTTATTACCTCTTTTCCTTTTTGACAGATTTCTTCTTTGTTAGATATTAAAGTGATGAAATTTGATTGGGAATTTTGAGTTGTTTCTTTCAATTTTATGTGTGTTTATGTGTTTGGATCAACATATATGAACGTATTTAATTTTTGATAAAGTTTTTTTAATCTTAGATTTTATTCAAAATTAGGGACTGATTTTCTAGGCATCCAATTTTATTGTTTGGTGTTATTGATTCTGTTAGTACATTGTTATTTTTGCATGCTAAGTATGTTGGTTTGATTCCGAGTAGATGGTTACTTGTAATTAGGGTAAATTGGATCTATTTTTTGACGATTTGATGTGATTATGTATTGTGTATGGAAAATATCTAGTCTGTTCTCTATTTTTTGGCTTGATTAATATTTTATCCCACTTTTGTATTTGAACATATATTATGACTTGTCTATTAAGGTAAATAAGAGCTGTTTATTTTATCCTTAATTGATTTGATGTGTTTATTTAAGGAAATAGAATCTTTCATTAATTAATTAATTAGCATATGTCCCCCTTTTCTTAGTGATTCAGTTTACTGATTTACGCTAATTGATTTTTGATATATTTATTTTCCTTTCCTACTTCTACCAATTGATTTTGCTTCCTTCTTAATTCTCTTAATTAATGGGGCTCTCTTAACTATAAAAAAGGGTTTCGCTCTTTTCATTAGAGGGATAACATCAGACTCGCTCCTCTGTTTTACACTTTTGATCTCTATACTGTTTATATCTATATCCTCCAGTCTAAAAAAGAGTTTAAACATTACTCTCTCTTACTTTAATTTTGAAGTCATACTCGAGTTTACCTGCGGTGATCCATGCTTTAGATTTGTGCCATTTGAAAGTTTTGCTATTATTGTTTATCATCGAATACAGGTGGAACGATAGGTATTATAGCTTTGTTCGTCTCGACCGCAAATGCAAATTAGCAAAGCCCAATGCCTCTTGGGCGATAGGTGGAACGATAGGTATTTCTAGAGGCGTTAGTTTTATCCTTTTTAGTGCGTCTTTAGGCTAACAACCAACCTAGATGGGATGGGTCAGCAGCCATTTGGAAGTGATGATACCCAGAGACATTACGCGACATTTGGCATTGTTACTTGTTTAAGAATCCAGCTAGTGAGTCGGATAATGATTAACAAGTTGGGGTTCTGATTCTTATGAGATAAAAAATTATTCTTTATTTGATTTTGCAAAATTTTTTCTTTTTTACATTTACAGTACATGCTTATTTGCTTGGGGTAATTTAGGTTTTTAAATTAATGGATATTTTTGTTATACATTACTTTTCATCTCTCTCCTCGCTTATCTACTTTACCTTATTTGTTGTCTTGTTTTTGCCTTCACCTAGTTAATAATTAGAAATAGTAAAATAATATGTTTGTTTATTAATTATCTTATCATGCAAGTAACATTAAGTTAATAAAATGAGTGACCTTTTTCTTATCACATAGAATCCCCACGTAAAATATGAAGTCGGCTGGAAACCATCTTTGTGGACCTCGAAAGGTGCCTAACACCTTCCTTTCTAGGTAATTTAAACCCTTACACAAATTTCTGGTGAACTAGGACAAAACATCAAAATAGGTTTGTAGTCATCCTAGATCGGTGCCCTAATGCACCTTAATTCATTAGGTGACGACTCTTTACACTTCCCTCAAACAATCAAAAAAAAGAGTGGTCATGTCAGATCCCCCCTTTTGCGAGAAAAATGGGGCACGACAACAAGTATCCGTGAACATTCATTGCAAATTTCAATTGTTAATGATGTGGTAGGCTAGGTTGAAATTTCTTGAGGTTAGTTTTTCAACAAAACCTCAAAGCTGTCACTCATTGACTCTTTCGAATACCTAACGAGCGTGTCAATTAAAGCCACCCATTACCTCAATTGGGTATCACTATTTCTAGGATGATACCCATGGTATAGTCAACTTCATAATCACCCTTATGTCTAAGATAGTAAAAATTAGCAAACTATTCTCATAATTGTCTACTATTGCTTTGGTTCCCACATCCCTCTTTCAAGGATGATATGGGTTCCAAAAGTTCACCCAAACCCCTCTTTCAAGGATGGTTTAAGCTTTCAAGAGTTTGAGATTTTCACCCATCAAATCTATTTGGGTATTTGGGGCTTTCACCCACAAATTCCAACTAGTCAACCCAAGCAATAGTAGAACCCTTCATTAACAAACTAGAATCTACACAAATACATCATAAGCCATATATAATTGCACCCTATTCTAGCAAAATCTCAAGAGATAGTTCTAGCACATCATAAGGATAATGAAATAAAATATACCAAGATGTCTGTCAAAGTTATTCATAAGAAAATAAATAGAAGACAAACCACACTTTAGATTCAAATGAATCTTCAATAGACAAATCTAAATCTACACTTCAGAGTTTCTCTAATCACTTCTTGCCTCAAATTAGTACAAGTTTAAGCTCCAAGCTCCAAAAAATTACAAAAACCCTAAACTAAGGATGTGAGGTGGGGTTGTAGAATGATAAAAATAAAAAAATTGACATAGAATAAAGTGGTTTTGAGCCTTAAATTGGATTTGGGGTCGGCTGATAAAAATGAAGGTTCTGCCCTTGGGCTATTTTCCTCCCTCACGTGATCGCAGAAGATTGATCATGATCACACTCACTGCGACCATGGTTAGTCCATCATGATCGCAATTGGTTGACTAGCTTGTCTTGATACAATCGCGGGCGTTCGCCTGTGATTGTGATAACTGAGTGCTAGATCCTAATCCTATTTTATCTTGTCCATCTCTTACTCTTCAATTCCCTTTTTTTTATCCTTTTCATCTTAAGTTTGCTTCTTTTCTTCTCAATACTTGGATACCTGTAAAATATGGGAATTAGTATATTTAACCCCAAATGTGTCTCACTTTACATTCAAATCATAGTAGTGTGCACGAATGTCGAGTGTAAATGAGTAGTAAATTCTTCACTCATCAGTGGGCTAGAAAAATCAAATTCTAGTCCTCGAATTTCATATGGGCAATTTTACATCCAGACTAGGCTAAGATATATAAATTGACTTCTAGGTGGTACATAAGCCATAATGAATCCTAAGATAGGACTTTCACCTAGAGCATGAGCAATTAAGTCAACTCCAGACATTTTATGGTTTTAAGATCACTAAAATAGTCCAAGTAAGGAAAATCATACTAATCACATATTCTATATTTGAACAATATCCCAAAACTAGCATCATATCAAAATACCTTCTACTAATTAGCTCAAACTAGCAAGAAGGCAATAGGATTCTAAAGTGTAATAAGCATTTCACTTTATAGGTCAAAACTCACGTCTAGTTTCCAAACTTTAATACTCGAGACTATGTCATTCTACCCATAATAAACTTAACATTCATATTAACATGCAATATATAACATGCATCATCTCGAAGAAGAGTAGACAAAAAACCTACCTCGAAGTCAAACCGCAAATACTTAAATCGTCCACAAGACATTCGTCTTTGCTCCATGATCCTGAAATATTGATACGCTATCAAAAATATAATCTACACATTATTAGGAGTCAAATAAGACCCATATTTCTATATTAAGGGTTGAGTTGAATTTTGAATGAAGAAGGGCTTTCGGGGCTCGCTAATGAAATCTAAAAATTGAAATAGTCACGAGGTCTCTCAAAGAACAAGGAGGTTGTGTTTAGATGTTAAGCAAAAATGGGGCACAAACCGAGTCTCAAATCAACCCTCAAAGTTTAGGAATTTGAAGCCCTTAATTTCTAAAATTTTATCAAGAAATTGAAGGAAACTTACCATGAAGGGAAATCACAGAACATCATTATCTAAGCTCCCCAAATCATCTACAAACTTCAATACTGGCTTATCTCATACTTTAGGTTTTTTCCTCTCAAGAAATGGATGAAAGTTAAGCAAAATCGGACAAAATGGGCTATTTATACCCATGCTAGGTTTCCGAAATTGCTATCATGATCGAGCATCGTGATCGTAATATTTATACTGAAAATGCATATTATGATCGCAATTTATGCTTCAAGATTGCAATCAAGAGAAATAAGGCATAAAATGCATGCCCCAAGTGCTTTTTGCCCTTTGTGATCCAGGGTGCACCAACAACCTAATGCACCAGATTTTCTAAGTCCAAAACGAACATTAACGGGGTGCTTGAAATTCATTCAGAATCCTATATATGAAGATGAAATATGTAACCATACTAAATTCAATGGTTCAGACACGATGGCAAAGTTGAATTTTCCATCTGTGGTCGGTTTGACCAAATGTGGATCCCACACCCAAATTTTTAATTTTTTAACTTTTCGACCAATAGGTCAAAATGAGCTCGGGTGCCTCGGGACCCAAACCAAAGGTCTAAATAGCATAAAATTGATATTTTGAGCTACTTCCATAGTCAGAATTCTCATCTGAGATCCTCTACTAGGAGTTTCAGTCCATGATCAAATCTTGACCAGTGAAAGCTCCAAAATTGAGAAATGAGCGTAAAATCCAAATGAACTATCCAATTATCGAACCAATAATTTTAGCAAGTCATAAATGACCTGTAACTACTGTGGGAAGGTTTGAAATACCAGAAATACACACAAATCAAGGAAATGACCTGAAGTATCATTACTACAAAGTACTAGTTAAGAGAATGAATTTTCAAAATTTGAGGTAAGTTACCGTCCGTTTCCCCCCCAATTTGAATACATGTTTGGTGGAGAATTTTTTATATGTTTTTATCAATAATTATGAGGTGGTTATTAGAATCCATGAGTTTAATTATTCTTTATTATGTTAAAGGGTGTTTGGGGCTGTTATAGGGGCTATTTTATATCTGTGTATTAGAGACAACTTGATTGACCTTAGAAAAGGAGGTGTGTAATTATATTTAAGCATAAAAGGATAGTTTGGCGCTACATTATTTAATTAGGGAGTTTTGGGAGCTTTTTACCTACCACACTTTTATATACTATTTTGTGTGTTATAAAGCCCGAGAGTTTTGAGGGACCTTATAAGAAGGTTGTATAGTATGTATATGTAATTTGAGGATAAAGAAAGGAAAGAACACCTTGATTCAATAAGTTATAGGTTTACTTACCTATTATTATTTTGGTGAGATTAAGTAGCCCAAATTAATTGATTAGCTACTAAATTTTACCACTTATGTCAGTGTAGATTAATGTTCTAAAGGAAAAAAAGACTAATTTGTTGTAATATTCAAATTGTACATAAAGATATGTAAGGCTATTTGATTTTATTTTCTTGGGCATTATGTCATACTTGTGTTGCTGCTGACAAATCAGGCCTCCTTTATTGATACGGGACAAATGGCCATCTTATCTTTTGATGACATCTTTGGAGGCCAACACATAGAGGCTCAAGACTTGGTCACCTCGAGAATACAAGAACATGCATGGAGGACCCATTTTGAGCGTAACTTAAAGCAATCTCGCGTATGGAAGATTGCTTGGAGCATTTAAGAGTGAGGACTCACGGTTTTGTCCCTTAATTAAGGGCATTTTGGACATTACACATGGTGTATTTACACACCATGGCCGCACCTATCATTAAGGGCAAAGTGGTCTTTTTGTATTCTTTTGTATTACACTATAAATAGGTCATTTTAGCTCATTTCTTGGGAGATTTTTGAAGGATGAAGAATTGAAGACATATTTTCTCTCTTTTGAGAGTGTAACACCCTTAGTTGTAGGGCTTGGAAAAGCCATCCTTAGCATAGGGCTTGGAAAAGCCAATATTGATCTTTGCTTGGAAACGGTAGATCTTGAGATGAGTTCGTTCCCTTGGTGGTCACCGTAAGAGTGTGGTTTTGATTGTTACATTCATTAGGGGTTAGTGTTGAAATACACTTGGTTCTTAATCTTGTAATAATCTTGGTCTCACTATCTATCTTTATTTTCTTGCAAATCGTGTATGTGTTGTGTAGTGGACTGTTTTTGTGTCTTCATTGAATCCAAAACTTGTATTATTGTTGTTCATCTTGTTTATCACGTTTTGTATCTGTTTTGGTGTTAGAATATACTCTTGTATCTTGTATTCTTGTTGTTGGTAGTGAATCCGAGTGTGGTCTCCATCTTGGTCCTCGAATCCTTAAGATTTGTGGACTGTTTTGGAGTTGTTTCGTGTTTCCGTTGTTTTTTCCCATATCATTTGGTATCAAAGCATGGCTTGATATTGTTCCTACAACATCAACTTGGGCTTGCTTGTTATAAAATTAAAAAAAAAAAAAAAAAAAAACTGAAAACTGAAATTTTCAGAAAATAGCAATCTGTCCACTTTGTGTTCTTGGCCGAAAATTGTGTTCTTGTTGTATCTTGGCCGAGATTTTTACTTGTCTTAAGTTTTTCTAGTGTTAGTATTGTTCTTCACTAACACTTTGAGTCTATATCTTGATTTGAGCCTTTGTTGTTGATGTTGTTATTGTGAACTTGGACTTAACAGATTGTTGTTGGTATTGTTGTTGCGGATTTAAAGTTTGGACTGTTTTGGACGTGTGGTGTGTTGTTGGTTCAAGGTTTGAACGTGTATTGTGGAGATTGTGTAGTGGAGTTTAAGCTTGGAAAAGTGTTTTTGATGTTTGGGGTCCAACTTGAACCTTGGAACTTCAAGACTCAAAGTTTGTGTTCTTGGTGTTCTTCACCATCTCTATATGTTGTTGAAGAAAAGGTGGTTGTTGATCTTATAAGTTGAACAAAGAGAGTGTGAATTGATGTTAGTCTTGCAAGGCATAAATCCAAGATTTAAGGTGTAAGACTTGTGGCTCAAAGACTTTTCCTACAACCACAAAAGACTTTATCAACCATTCCCCAACACTTCCTAGACTAGACTTCTACTTTTTCAGCTTTTCCTCATTCCAAAGACCTTGTTTTGTGGGACTACTTTTTCTTGTTTCAAGAACTTTGTTTTGTGGGACAAACCCACTTTTTCTTGTTTCAAGAACCTTGTCTTGTGGGACTAGTACAAGACAAAAGTCATCCTTTTAAGAGTGGACTTGTAGAGATTCAAGACTTGTGTTTTCCCTCCAAAACCAATTGTCACCCTTTCCAAATAGTGTGAAGATTTAAAATTTCAGAATTTGTGATTATATTGGATGGGATCAAAACCAATTGCATGCTGCCACGTCATCCATTTGCTACTGTTCACGTCATTAATAAGCTCAAATTTCAGATTTTAGTAGTTTCCTTTTGTTGTTCCTTAGTTTCAATTTTATTGCTTCCAATTACTTAACAACTAGTAATCACCTACTTAGTTGTAGATTAATTGTTGAATCCGTTTCTTTCGTGTCTTCGTTATTTGTGAGCTTTTCTCATTTTTAATTCGTTGTAACTTCTTTATTTCAAGTTCGTAAGGAAATTTTATTTTGTGTCTTGAGTCGATCAAACAAGAATCTATTCCGGCCACCAAGTAGAATTGACATCCTATTGACTACCGGAGTATAAGCAGCTTTCAATATTCGTCGCTCCAATTGTGAGAATCACAAAGGTGAGTGTATACGAGTGCTGGTGAGGAGCTTTACTACTAATCTTGTTTGTTCATTTTGTAGGTTTAAAGGGTGATATAAGAGGAACATGACTTTGATAGCCAGGGATTATTGTGACTACAATATGGGAGACTATGATTGTAGTGAGGGTTTTTATGGCTACGAAGTTGAGGAAGATTGCGGAGGCTATGAAAATAGCCATGGTCAAAACATAGGCAGATTTGAAAATTACTGTTTTGAGGGAGAAAATGAGGTGAATGAAGTGCCTAGTGCTTATGGTGACTTTGGAGATGATGTAGGACCTCGTGATGGATCTTATGATGAAGTTGGGACATGTGAGGAGTCTTGCACTCCCCACTCCGAACCTAGATTTGGTGTTAGGTATAACCCTGTCATTCGTAAACCTTATGAGAGCTATGATGAGAGTACACGTGAGGAGTGTGAAGATTCATATTCTCCACCTTGTAGTACTTCTTATCAAGGTCGATATAGTGTGAATGGTTATACTAGCTATAGTTTAGGTTGTCCAATGGGAAGAAGAGGATATACATCTCCAAAATCGAGGGGTACTCATGTGCTTTACAATGTTGATCCGAGAAGGAGTGTACACTCCGGAAAGGTGACCATTTGTGGGATACCGGGCTGCCTCGTTGTGTTAAATGATAGGTACTATAGAAACTACATTGTTCCATCCATGGTTGATTACTTGGGGTTATTTTGTGAGCCTTTACTTGTTCCATACTTCTTGGACAGGTTTAAGGTTACCGAGAGGGTAAAAGTTGTCTTCTCCCAATTTAATTACCATGAGGAGGTGTGGTGTGATATTTTTCCCATAACCTATGGTCATGTGAGCTTAGGCGCCGATTGGTTTGCACAACATAAAGTTCCAAATATGCAAAATTGGCCTAATATTGTAAGAGACCGATGGGGAAATTACCTCGAGACGTACATTCTGCCCGGGCCGCAAAAAGAAGTTCCTACCTACTCCAATTCAAATTATTATGAGAGACAAAAGATTGAGAGGAGTAAGGGAGTGAAAGGTGGTAATCCGAGAGTGGAAAAAGGAGAGGTTGTGTGGAGCAAAGTAAGAGGATTACCAACAAACCATGCTAACATTGTTTGTCCTTCTATTTCTAAGGACATTTGTGTAGGTAGCAACATGGAAAGCGAAGAAGAACAATGCCAAAAGAAAGTTGCTGCCCAAACTTTTGGAGGACCTTCACACCATGACAAAGAAGAATCTACTCAAGGACTTCAAGGTAAAATGCCAAACTCTTACACTTTTGTACATGTGAATGATAATTGTGTGGCTAGTAGCCCATTGAGTGTGAGTTGTAGCTTGCCTATATGTGAGTGTATTATTTCTTTGCCACTTGATGATGATGTACATGTTGTGAGTGTGGATACACTAGTTGATCCTATTGATGACCGAATAGACTCTTCTTGTAAGATCGATTTATGTCCACCTAGTGTTGAAACCATTATGTTGAATGAAAGTACATTATCTTCTGAAATTTGTGTTGATCAACTTATGTGTGAAAATTACCCACCGCTTGAGGATGTGTATGATGTAATTAATGAACCTCAAGTGTGTGATGATGTTGAAAATGTTGATCAAAGTGAGAATGAACTCGAGAGCTCTTCTTGGGGTAATATTGTGTTTGAAACATCCTTGAAACTTGATATTGATCATTTAGAGAGTGAGGAACTTGCTTGTTCCAAATCTGTCCGTGAGGTAGATCACACTCTTTTTAGGTACAATGTCTTGTTTGAAGATGATTTAAACACTCCTAATGAACCTAGTGGTGAAAATGATGGTATAGCTTGCCTTGGAAGCTATAGCCTATATGCTAACCCACTATGGTGTGACTATATTCCTCCTAAAGAGGGAAATCTCTTCTTGGAAGATGAGAGTCCTCTTAAGGGTAAGGAATGTGTAGTTGCGAAAGCTACTTCTTCTTCTACTTTGTGTGATTTCATTGTTGAGAGTACTCATGGTGATTATTGGGAAACTAGCAGTGAGTACACACATGAGAGCACCTTAGTAGAAGTCGATTTGCGTGATACTTTTCTCTGCTCTCTATTTGCTTTGGATCATATGAATGTTATTGTAGAGAGTATGTCATTTAGTTTGGGTGTAGACCACGGGAAAGGGAAGTGTTGTCGAGACCCGTGTCTATGGCCACTTTTCCCATTTGAACCCGGTGCCAAATTTAGAAATGGTGATGTTGGTGAACTAAACTTGTTGCTTGGTCTACATGACAAGCAAAGTGTCACTCTTGATGTATCCTATAACCAAATCCTTTGTACATATTTTATTGAGTTTTTAATATTCCTTGCAAAGGATTCTTGGTTATATTGCAAATATGTGCAACCTTGGCATGTTGAGATGATTTGTTATACTAACCCTAACCCTCATGCCATGAGGAGTTTGTATTTGTTTGTCCTCTCTTCAGTTTTGCAAGGTTTGGATTCGAGGTCGAATCCTTTTCAAGAAGGGGAGGATGATACGGGACAAATGGCCATCTTATCTTTTGATGACATCTTTGGAGGCCAACACATAGAGGCTCAAGACTTGGTCACCTCGAGAATACAAGAACATGCATGGAGGACCCATTTTGAGCGTAACTTAAAGCAATCTCGCGTATGGAAGATTGCTTGGAGCATTTAAGAGTGAGGACTCACGGTTTTGTCCCTTAATTAAGGGCATTTTGGACATTACACATGGTGTATTTACACACCATGGCCGCACCTATCATTAAGGGCAAAGTGGTCTTTTTGTATTCTTTTGTATTACACTATAAATAGGTCATTTTAGCTCATTTCTTGGGAGATTTTTGAAGGATGAAGAATTGAAGACATATTTTCTCTCTTTTGAGAGTGTAACACCCTTAGTTGTAGGGCTTGGAAAAGCCATCCTTAGCATAGGGCTTGGAAAAGCCAATATTGATCTTTGCTTGGAAACGGTAGATCTTGAGGTGAGTTCGTTCCCTTGGTGGTCACCGTAAGAGTGTGGTTTTGATTGTTACATTCATTAGGGGTTAGTGTTGAAATACACTTGGTTCTTAATCTTGTAATAATCTTGGTCTCACTATCTATCTTTATTTTCTTGCAAATCGTGTATGTGTTGTGTAGTGGACTGTTTTTGTGTCTTCATTGAATCCAAAACTTGTATTATTGTTGTTCATCTTGTTTATCACGTTTTGTATCTGTTTTGGTGTTAGAATATACTCTTGTATCTTGTATTCTTGTTGTTGGTAGTGAATCCGAGTGTGGTCTCCATCTTGGTCCTCGAATCCTTAAGATTTGTGGACTGTTTTGGAGTTGTTTCGTGTTTCCGTTGTTTTTTCCCGTATCATTTATGTCCTTCTTAGTAAATATGACAACTACAATCACCAATGTAGCTAAAGCTATTTCTCCTTCTTTTCCCTCTTCTTAGAATATTAAACTACTTAAATATGTGTTCATTATTCTAAATTTGTGTGTTTGTTCTCCTAAGTGCTATAACTAGTATCAAAAAGGTATTCTCAGCAACAAGTTTTATGAGCTCTCCTCGAAGTCAAATGAGGTTTATTGAGTCAATAAGTTCCTACATTATACATGCTAGGAGTGTTCTTGCGTCGAATACATATTCTATCCAATATTCATCTTATATGTACTTGAGTGGAATGCACATCAAAGTAAGTACATATGTTTTCATACTTTATATCTTTCTATTTATTCTTTCAAGTACTAGTTTGACAAAATTATTTTAAATAACAAGTTCTATGAGATATTTCTTAGGTCAACTAAGGTTCATTATGTTGTATGACTTCATAATTATTACATTGATGTTACATTTGCTTCGTACATTACTTTTACTGCCTCACGTATAATGCTCATATATCTATAGATCCTAATTTGTGTATTTATAAGAATAGTATCTTAGGGGTTAAAATTCCTAGCATAGATCATCCTCTTCTAGCACTGATCAACTGGTCATTGTATGTTACAACTCAATTTATGAGTCATGATGATACCTGCTTTATACCGCCAGTAGGTAAGCTAAACTGGAGTCTAGAGTTATAAGTAAAGGGCTAATTTAATAGAAAGTAGCCTTAAAGTCAGAAAATCAACAATCAAATACTTATCATAATTATAAGACAATAAATATAGTCTAAAAGATTATTAAAGCATAAACAATCATCCTACAACCTAGTAGTGTCGGTACAAAAGCTAATACAAATGGAACATAAGTACTAAAATAGTCAAATACAATCTGTCTTGGTACATGAAATACTAGACATAGATAATAGAAGGAAAAAGAGGCAAAGCCGACTTCGAGAGCTCACCCTATCTCCATAATCTACTCAACACGAACTTTATGTCAGCGACGGCTACTAGTACTCAGATCTGCACCAAAAAGGTACAAAAGTGTGGTATCGTACCAAAACAATGGGTATTCAGTAGGCATCATCGGCCGACATAGTAAAATCATGATATAAATACGATCAAGATTTGAGATAAATTAAGTCAAGGTAAAGGGAAAAACTTGAAAATAATCTCTAATATTGTAAATAAATAACCGAAAGAGACATAATGTGAATGAAAGCATAATTAATACTGCAAAACTGCCCCCCATAATTCAGTAAGTGCGGAAAAGTAATTAACTCAATGTGGACACCTATAAGCTCGGAGGGTACAATTAAAGGAAATTAAATAATCGAATATCCATAACTTTATCGAATATTAGCTATAACCATGAAATCATCCATACCGTACCATATCACAAATAACTCCCAATGCCTGAATCAAACTAGAATTCACATCATCATCATAACCTTATTTGCCGGACTTAAACCAAAAATCATATTATCAATAACATCATCAATTGTCAGACTTGAACCGAAACTCAATAGTAATATCGTAATCAATTGACGGACTTGAACCAAAACTCCATATCAATAAACCATCACACTTTACCCAAAATTAGCACCAACTACCATATACCAAACCAATATGATCATTAAGTATCTAATCTCCTCAAATCCCAAAGTAAGCTTTTCAAGGGGTATAACATGCGTATAAAGGTTCACAAAAGCTAATACAAGTCTTGGCCTAAGGTGGGCTAGAGTCTAATCTCTAAAATCCATTTTTAAAGAAATTTCTACCTCGAACTAGGATAAGGAATCTAAATTCACTTCTAAATGTTAAATAATTCATAAATAGCCCTAAGATAGAAATTCTACCTAAAACATGAGCAACTAAGTCAATTACGTTTAAATTACGGTTTTAAGATAGCCTAAGTAGTCCAAATAGTCCAAATATTGTCAATCCTACCTCCAACACCTAAATCCATCTCATATCTAGCATAATATCATAATCATAATAAGAAATATCTTAATGTATGAAGAGTATAAACCTAGCCTACCTAGACGTCAAAGAAAATCTCGAAGAATATGCTAAATTGTCGATTTCCTCTTTCGAAAAGCTTCCATAAGATGCCACGCTATCAAAATCACAATATACTCATAAGAACAAGAACAATGAAACCCATATTTCACCTTTGTGCTATGGGTCCTAAATTACGTAAGAATGTCATGTGGGGCCCATTTGTGGAATCTCACTTTCAAAATCAACATAATATCCCTCGATGCTCAAGGAATATTTACCCTAAAAATGGGTGAATTTCCAGCTCTAATGGTTCTACAATCAACCCACCAATATTGTAGGGATTTTTGGAAAGATGAAGGGTTATATCAAGAAGTTGATGGAAACATACCACAAATTCGAAGGAGAAAAGCATAATCTAAGTCCACAAATGCTGCAAAATCACCCACTGATGCTTCTTCCAAGTTTTCATACATTTTAGGGTTCTATATTACTTAGAATTACTAAAAAATAGGATAAATTGGGATAAGTGGGGATTTTATAGCCTTCCCAGGTATACGGGTGTCGCTTAAGCAGACACTGAGCCATTTAAGCAGCCTAGTGTCTCTTTTGCGATATTTTGGGCCTGTACAAATACTTCTTAAGCGATCCATTTACTACTTAAGCAGCCATCGCATAAGAGATAGGGTTTTGCATTAGCGATATACGACTAAGCCAATCCAGTCGCTTAAGCGATGGGCTAGTCGCTTTAGCGCCCCTTTCACTTTAGCAGCCCAAAAGGGCGCGTAAGTGGTGCACCAGTTAAGAATTGGAATTTCACCAACCCCTAAGGATTCATTCGAAATCTCATATATGCCAATGAACTATGATACCCTATCGAATTTGATGTTCAAAACTCAATGACGTTGTCGAAATTTCCATCCGAGGTTGTTTCAGGGAAATGTAGGTCCCACACCCCCACGTGCCATTTTTCTTAACTTCTAGCTAATAGCCCAAAATGAGACTGGGGGCCTTGAGACCTAGACCAAGGGTTCACCTAACCTAAAATCAACATCCTAGAGCTTTTAGAATGGTTAGAATTGAAATATAAAGTCATTTAACTGAAGTTTTTATCTGGTAGCCAATTTGAACCAGTGAGGACTTCAAAATAGAAAATTGGCTCTAAAAACTAAAATCAAACTGGTAATTCCAGCAAGTCATAAATGACTTGGGGCAGCTATAGAAAAGCTCTTAATGATGAAAATTAGCGGAAATATAGAAAATAACTTGGAGGGTCATTACAATATCCATTACTAAAAGAACTTTCGTTCGTAAAAGTAAAGGATTAAGATATTCCTGAAGCCTCAAACATGTGAGGATATTGGGTTTTCATCTCACTCTCGATATACCAAGTAGTATCTTCTACTTGGTACTGCCTCTACCTAACCTTAACTATTGGAATCTATCTTGTACACAACCGTCTGACATCACTAACAAATATGAGGACCGACTCTTCTATGAATGTCAACTGATCATCTAACTAAACTGTGTCCTATCTAAGCTCATGAGAAAGATCAGGAATGTATCTCTATAATATAAAAACATACAAAACCGAATGGACAATAACAAAATTTGTGGGTAAGGCTAACTCAAAACCCACCTCACCAATTATGCGAAGAATCTCAAAGGGTCCAATATATTTGGGGATAATATTGTCTTTCCTCCCAAACCTTGTCACACCCTTTATGGGAAATACACAGATAAATACCTGGTCACCAGCACCATAAATCAAGGCACAAATTCTACAATCTTCATAAGACTTCTACCTATTCTAAGCTTCCCTCAACATATCCTGAATTACCCTGGCTCTGTCCAACGACTCCTGAAGCAAGTCAGTACCACAGAGTCTTATCTCAAAAGTCTCAAACCACCCAAATAGAGAACGATATCGCCTACCATACAAAGCCTCAAAAGGAACCATCTCAATACTCGAATGATAGCTATTATTATATATAAATTCTGCCAAAGCTAAGTGCTGCTCCCACTAACCTCCAAAATCCATAACACAAGCTCGGGCATATCCTCGAGAACCTGAATAGTCTGCTTCGACTACCCATCAATTTGAGGATGGAAGGCTGTACTAAGGTCCACCTGAGTACCAAACTCCTCCTGAAAATCTCTCTAAATATAGAAGTGAACACTAAACATCGGTCCGAAATGATAGATATAGGTACAACATGCAAACAAGCTATCTCATGAATATAGATACGGGCTAACCTCTTGGCACAAAAAGATATCTGAATAGGAATGAGATATGCTGACTTGGTCAACTAATCCATATTTTCCCAAATACCATCAAAACCATGAGAGGTGTGAGGCAACCCATTAACAAAGTCCATGGTAATCCGCTCCTACTTCTACTCGGGAACGGTCAACCTCTGGATCAAGCCACTAGGTCGTTGATGCTAGTCCTTCACCTGCTGACAACATAAGAATTGAGCTACAAAGGCTGCCATATCTCTCCTTATTCCACTCCACTAATAATGCTACCTCAAATATGTGTACATCTTAGTTTTATCAGGGTGAAAAGAATATCTAGAGCTATGAGCCTCATGCAAAATCAACTGAATCAAGTTATTAACCCTTTGAACACAAATGCAGCTAACAAATCTCAAAATATCCTCAGAATCTATGGTAGCCCTATTGAACTCACCACTCAGCACCTTATCATGGATAATACATAGTCTCACATCCTCATACTAATGACTTTGAATCTGCTCAAATAGCGAAGACCTCACCTTAACACTAGAGAGAACCCTCCTAGGGTATGAAATATCAAGTCATGCCATCAAGTTGGTTAAGGACTAAACGACCCATGCCAACGACCTTTGAGAAACTTAAATACAAACTAAACTACCCATGTACACTACCTTCAGACTTAAGGTGTCCGCTAAAACATTTTTCTTGCCTAGATGATACAAAATAGAGATGTCATAATCCTTAAGCAACTCCGTCTATCTATGCTGCCTAGAATTAAGCTCTGTTTAGGTCATAAGATGCTAAAGACTATGATGATTAGTGAAGATCTCACAATGCATTCCATAAAGATAATGTATCCAACTCTTAGGTGCAAAAACTACCTCTACCAACTCCAAGTCATGAGTGGAGTAGTTTCACTCATACATCTTTAGATGCCTCAATACAAAAGCGATAACTCGACCCTGCTACATCAACACATAACCCAAACCAACACTAGAGGCATCATAATACACGGTGAATCCCTCACCATTAATAAAAAGAGCTAATATAGGATCTGAAGTGAGAAATCCTGTGAGCTTTCTAAAGATCTACAGACACCCCTTGAACCATCTGGAAGAAACCTTGTTTTGAGTCAATCTAGTCATCAGCGTTGTAATAGAGGCAAAACTATCAACTAACCATTTATTGTAACCATCCCAACTAATAAAGCTATGAACCTCAACGTAGATATAGGCTTGGCCTAATCACAAATAGCCTTAATCTTCCCTGGGTTTTCCATAATCCTATCCTTAGACACCATATGCCCAAGGATGTCATGACTTTAGACAAAACTCACACTTTGGCAAAAATCTAAGATCTATTAAATTTTGGAGCACAATCCTTACGTGTCACATATGCTCTTCTCTACTCCTCGAATACATAAGGATGTCATTGACGAACACAATTAAAAAAAATCTAAATAAGGCATGAACACATGATTCATCAAATCCATAGACGTGGCTGGGTATTAGTTAACCCAAAAGATATCACTAGGAACTCATAATGATCATAACAGGTCCTAAAGGTTGTCTTTAGGACATCCTCAGCCCAAATCCTCAACTGATGGTAACCAGACCTCAAGTTAGTCTTAGAGAACACTGTTGCACCCTTAAGCTGGTTAAAAAATCATTAATGTAAGGCATAGGATACTGGTTCCTCACCGTCACCTTATTTAGCTACCTATAATCAATATACATACGCATGGAACTATCCTTCTTCTTCTTCACAAACAATACATGAGCTCTTAAAGGAGGCATACTCAGTCTAATAAAACCCTTACCAAGAAGCTCCCAAATCTATGAATTTAGAATCTTAAGCTTAGTAGGACCCATACGGTAAGGTGCCATAGAAATAGGTTGGGTGCCCAACTCAATATCAATTACGAACTCCATATTATGCTCAGGAGGAATACCAGGTAGACCGAGAGGGAAAACATTAGGAAACTCACGAACTATATGAACAAAGTTAACCAATGGACTTCCACTCTACCATCACAAATACAAGAGAGATAAGACTCACAACCCCTCAAAATAAGTCTCCTAACTCGAATATAAGAAATAATCCCCATTGGCTCATGGCTAATAGCTCCCTGCCACACAACTAGGGGTATGCTAAGTATGGTTAAGGAAACAATCTTGGCAAAATAATCTAAGACCACATGATAGTGGGATAACTAGTCCATGCCCAGAATAACATCAAAATCCACTATATCTAACATAATAAGATCAATCTGAGTATCAAACTCTTGAACAGTCATACCACATGATCTATAAACTCGATACACTATTGAAGAATCACCCATAAGAGTAGATACACATAACGACACAAATAATGAATCATAAAATTATTCTAACCACAGGGGTATAGTAAAAAAACATAAGAATAAGTAGATTCCATATCAAATAAATCAAATGCTGACTGATGTCACACCAAGATCACACCTATGATAACAACATCGAAGGACTCAGCATCACATCTAGCTGGTACTATATATAACTGACTACACCCGCCACCTGGTTGGGCTCCTGATTGATCTCCTGTCTTATCTACCTGAGAGCCTCTGCGAGCACCTGGGGTCCATTTCTATGACCATGCATACCACCTTTAGCTGGAAAGAGCTGTCCAAATTGGTGGAATGCTATGAACTAAAGGAACCATCGCTTTATGACTAGGGTACTCTCTTTAGAAATGTCCAAAATCCCTACAACCAAAACATTCCCTAGGTGTTGTATTGAACTAGTAGATTCGACTTACTCAGAACAACCACCATGAGTAGACTAACTAAAAGATAAACCCCTCAAAGACTGACCACTACTTTGTCTAGGATATCACTGAAACTAGACTGACCTCCATCGGTAATATAAAGTTCAGCTTGAATGGGCCTACTAGACTAACCCTAATGCTGATATGGCTGACGCGGAGGGTACCTACTTGGAACCACTGCCTCTGAACCATGTGCCACTATGGCTGACATGACCCTAATCGAGGCCTCGTTAGAATTGGCATCCTAAGTCCAACTAGGGCAGGGGACCGCCCTCATTACCCAACCCAATCTCCAAACACATACCCTAAATCAAATTAATTCTGAACATATAACAAAATAGCATTTTGTACAATTCTAGACTTTAGGATAGGTCTATAATTGAGATAACTCAAGAAAATACAACCATCCAATACCTAACCAATAACCATACCAAAACCAAAACAATAACCAAGTATAAGTCCTTAACATAAATGGATGGAACAATCATAAATATAGTCAAATAATATCAACCATCAAACCAATACCAATGCTACGACTGACACCACTACCAACACCACCTATACCAGGCCATAGTAGTCCCATAAAGCCTCTAACCAAAAGTAAAATAATATTCAATTGGTAAATGCCCCCAACAATAGCCAAACCAATGTCTATGAAATAACCAGAGTATATAAAGACATCTATGATATGAAATAAAGAGTTTCAGAATATGGAAGCTCACCAATTTAATCCAATAGCTGATCTTGAATCTAATCACTAAGAAGAAGGAGTAGAATGACCAATTCCTATATCGTGTGGGGATACATCCCCCGAAAATGGCGTTGGTGAACGCTAGCATAAACTCAGGATATGGATAAAATAATTCCAACCTTTAACACCAAATAAAATAACCATATGCATTCACGATTATATATATATATATATATGACCATGTTGGGACAGAAAATTGGGTTTAACATACCTTTCAAACCATTAACCTGGGTATGTAGCTTAACCGTCCTAGAACCACCCATAGACTATATAGGTCTAGTGTAACCCCATGAACGAGCCTCGATGTGTGTATCTGCACAAACTAAAGATACCATAAGAGTAGGGGATTCCCGAGTACCCTTCGCTCTCCATGATATATATGTATGATGTCGCCCAAAACTACACTCCAATTATAAGTATAATGTGGTCGACTACAAATATAATAAACCAACAATATTGGGGTCAATCCCATAGGGAAAACATGAATAGTTGTTTGCTTTGATGTAATCCAAGAGCAGTATAGGAAAGTAAATAGGGCGATTTTGGTATCAATCACAAATAGTAACCAAGTCTTGAGTGCTTTTGAGTTGTAATCAATATAAAATGAATGATAGGTATGTGTTCCCTCTGACTTCTTAAATTCATAAATCTCTTGTGTTCAACCTAACTATTTTTTTGTTCTGCATGAAAAGCCTACAAGATAAGTCTTATCAATTGTCGGGTGAGCTCGAAGATAAATTTCACCCTTTACCGGGTAAGTCTCAGGGTGTTGCCTTGTTGATCTTTGTTACGGCCTCAGTTATAATTGACGGGGCAGGATCAAGTGAAAAGATGAGATGCGGGGACTAAAAGGTGGAGGTAGAAATCCCAAATCACTATCTTAATTTTTTTTTCCCATTCACAAACTTCTTGTTTATTGAATGGATGTGAATACAGGCTATCTTAAGTGTCTGTAACTGCTATGAGATTAATTATTGTGAAGAAGAATTAAGATACATGTAGAAACCCTAGAACAATTGAGTCTCACACTTTCTCTACATATCTAATCTACCAGGGTTCCCACAACCCTAGCTAAGGAGATTAGCCGCTCATGTTTGTGCAAGAAATCATGATTATTTATGAAGAACAAATAAAATAAATTACATAAGAATAAGATGAATAAGCTTTAAATTCTTTAATTGAATAAACCCTAAAATCTCAAGAATAATTGTAAAAGTATTGTAATAGTATAAAAAAGCATGTAAAGGAATATTCATGAATGTAACCTAATAAAATATAAACCCTAAAGTATTTATAGTATCTCAAAATAACATAAAAATCCTATTAAAAATGGGAAAGGTAAGGTTAAGTCGGTACTTGGTACGACTCGATCTTTACTCGTATCAGCTTAATACTAGTCATACCCTACCTTATTGTATCCATTCCATTGTCTGATCTTCCTATGGCTGTATCTTATTGTTCAGCATACAACATCTTTGTATGAGTCATACCTGAGTGTACGACTCGTGTCCTCAACTCGTATCCCCCTGGGACTTCAGTCTTTCCCAGCTGAGAACACTGGTTTATACGCGATATATCAATATGAGCTGTACTCAGACTTTTAATTCGTAATCCTTTGATACTTTAACTTCTGGATGGTAGCTCAGGTTCTGTTTTGCATAATGCTTCCGTATACGACTCGTATCCTTGCTTGTGACTAGGATACTTGCGTCGTATCTTCCTCTTACTTAGCTCCTTCATTTGGATTTTGGTGCTATTACTCATACGATTCAACATACGAGTTGTATCAAATGGTTACAACTCAGGAGTTGACTCGTATGCTGATCAGAGTTGGTCTTTTTAGGTTTTTTTCTTCTCTTTTTGTTCAAATAATGCTGTAGACCTATTTTCCCTGCAATTCACACCAAAGTGCATTATATCCACCAAAATATCCTAAGTTCACGCATATATTCGCAGTTTTAAGCATAAAAAGTATTGTGTTTTCATGCTACATCAACACTTTCAGCTTAGACATTTGCATGTCCTCAAGCAAACAAAACCAAATAACTATGTTCTAGTTCTGAGCTGATGCTTAAATAGGAAGATCTCAAGTAACCCATGGCAGTGATTTTGAATTAAATTTCAATCTTGTGGTTCCCCTCTTAACTCTACTTTTCAAAACTCAGTAGCGTATAACCATTTAGCATACGTGGACACATGAGGGAATCCGATGATGGAATTACATTAGCAATAGACACTTGGGCATATATATAATTTACATTCGTCAAACAATCTTGGAACTTAGCAGCAAACCCATGTGCACTCACAACCAAAGAAATCCTATTCACTCTTCATATAGATAAACCAATCTATTAAGGTATATACCAAATGACTCTTTTACTCACAAGGAAGAATTATCACCGGTGCGTACAAAATACCATAGGCTTGCCCTTATGCTTTTTGCCTAAGTTGTCAGATAGTCATAGAAGGATCACTATAGGACTTTATTTGGCTTGTAACGTAGGTTTAGGGCTGGTATGATATCTTTTGAGATTTCTTTAGTGACTAAGCCTCTTGAACATTACGCCTTTCTTGGGGTCTACATACTTTCCACTTTTTCTTCTGTTTCCATCCTTATTTCTCCCTTTTTCTCTTAAGTACAGTCTAATTGGGTCAGGTGGCTTTTTAATGCTTATTTTCCTTATTCTTTTCCTTTTTCTATGAATTGCACTTTTCTTTATTTTTTTATCACACCTGCCCATGTTTTAGCTATTTTTCTTGTACCCATTGTCTTCATATTCATTTTTCTCTTATGCACCCCTATAATAGCCACCCTCAACTTAGGTGATTTGCCTGAGTTGAGGTGCGCAGTGTCCACAGGAGGACTAGGGCCCAAATAGGTTCATTATAAGTTAAATAGGGAGGTGATAGGTGTAACAAGAAAAAATAGTCTATAAAGGCTTGAATATTTAGATCAAACGAATTTATTCATTTGGTTAGGACATTTTAGGCTTAAGTGGACTCATACAACAAGGGCCTATGATCATCTCCTACCTAACTATCCTAGACTTAGGTAAAGGGAATCGAGAAAGTTCTAGATTCTCACACAACTGCGAACTCAGTAAACCTTACACGCACTTGCATAGGCTGAACTACTACGTACTAGTTATCCCACTATGCAACTATTTTGTCCCTAAATATTTTATCCCTAATCCTAATTCCATTATCATATGCAAAATAGGCTCACACAAGTGAATAAATCACACAATTATTCAAGCAAAAATTTTGATGGGGTACTATTTCTCATAATTCATCATATAAAATTAGCATTGTTTTAACAATCACAACTTAAAAGTCAATAAAACAAATCTTTCAATACAACTTGAATTTTTTTCAAAATCCTTAAAATTATAATAAAATAAAAATATCCGCTGCGATAGGCGCACTAATCTACAACCTATCTTAGCTACCTGCAAACCTGCAAGCCATAACTGACTTATAATTTTTGGCTCTATTTGTCAGCTATTCACAAATTTTTTGGAATAACCCTCACCCCAAACTAAAGATTATCATATTGTCCCCAGTGCTACAAAAAATAAATAGAATAAGGATAAGGGTCATACCTAGCTCTAAAGGTGCCGATGAATCAACATTAGAACATGGGCCCTTAGGTCGAGTCCCACTCTCATCACCTACTATCCTAATAACTAGGACTGAATCAACAGACGAGATTACAATATCAACCCCCTCATCAATAATAATTGGAGTTCTTAATTTACCAGCTCTAGCAATCATCTCACAGACCCTTGTCTCATGATCTTGCTCATCTTGGATACTGTCACATTTGGCTGTCTTCTCAACAAATTTATCTCCTCTCTCTTATTTATTCTTTGGTTTCCTCTTCTTGTTCATCGGCCGGGTCTGCCCATATATTAGACACCTCGACTGTAGGAATCACAATCTCTACAACTGGCTCAGCAATTACAGGCCTCTCATAAAATTTCACGACTATTTTTTCGATTCAACAATCTCAGACCTGATATTAGCAACATTGGGTATCAACCCACTACCCAACTGTTGAGTAATTCTCGATTCAAATACATCTAGGCGTCCTTGGACTCACCTATCCTATGCCTCAAACTGTCAGTGCATCCAGTTTTTCACTCCGCCTTCTTTGTGACCAACCTTTTCAGTGAGTATAGCTAATTGGGTCATAACTTTAGTCTATGCATCCTGAGAAATCAACATAACATCGAGAGGTATACCCCATGGCCTAGGTTTCACAGAATAGACTAGCGGTGGAGCACTGTAAGTACCTCTATATCTGTGGGTGTGGCCTCAGTCTGTGCATTTGACTCTATAGACCCAGCTGCTGTAGGGATGTCAGTCAGATCAACTTGATATAACAGTCCCACCATAACATCAACAACCTCTTTCATAGGTCAGGCTAAGGGTTTGGCCGTATCTCGAATTAACCTAATGTCAAACATCCTTCAGGCTTCAATCATCTCATTAATCCCAGGTAGCTCCATCACTCCCATAGCTAGGAAAATTTGTGTAATCATGCAGGGGTTGGCCAACAATGCTTTCTTCCTTCCAACTGCCTTATCTATCAGTTCTCAAGGAAGGAACTCACCAACATCAAACTCGTGGCCGGCTATAAAACCAGCTATCATAGTAGCCCAGATTGGGCTCAGAACATCATCTTCTATTATCAAACACAACTTGTGTTGGGCTAGCGTCCATCAAGATTTACCCTTAAAGTTGAGGGTACCCTTCTTAATATGCTGCGACTCTCCTACAATCCAAGCTGTATGCTTACCATTTGTAGATATCTTCTTAGCTATCCACCTAAATATTACCATTTTATCATCATTACCCAGTATTCACTAAGTAATTTTTCTCATCTCATCCATTCTGTAGTCCATCTCTCTTGTGTTGGCTGGAGCTTAATATTTTGGCCTATATAAGAATCTCTCGATAGTTTGGGGAGAGATGTAAACTTGAACTTTTCATATCATAAGGGAGGTGATAGGTTCACCATCCTTCCACAACTGCCTCTGTGGATACTGCCTTTGCAGCTCTCCCTTGTAGGCAGCTTAGAATTCACACACTAGGACCTCACTGTGTCTATCGAGCGCTTTCTTCATATACTCAAATCCATAATTCCTAAGGTGATCTTCAAACTCAGGTAATTCATCCATTCCTGTAGAAGTCATTCTCTTCTCCAGATATAGCACCTTTTTAATATTACCACCCCGTAGATGTAATAGACTCGTATTAAATATTTCCTGTATATCGGGGTACCTTCATCGTTTAATGATGGGCACCAGAGCAGTTATCAATGCGAGTGGGGTCCTGTCTGTTTATCGGGGTAGACTCAAACTCAGGACCCTAATCTTCATTTGAAATCTCCTCTGCTGAACTAGATTCTTTTTCATCATCATCATTGTCATTAGCTGGCTGTGGTGTATGAGGAGGAGAAACCATCACATTTTTTCTTCTCAGCCCCTTTTGTGGTGACGTTTTAGACTCTTGGGGAACCATTTTCTCCCCCATAACTTTAGCTGGTGCTTTCCCCTTTTTAGGGGATTTCGTTATTGAGGTTCTATCATATTTCTTTCTGCTGCTCTCGGATAGTGATTCATATTTGGAAACAATAGTTTTTTCACTTACAATTAGGCTTGTTTTTTCCCCTTTTTAGCAACTTTTTTGGATGAGGACACGTTCATTAGAGGCATGATTCCTGCAAATACACTATTATTAGTAACTAAGAAAAGAAAAGAAAAGCAAAGATTTAAAATTAAAGTTCAATATGCCTTGGCTGATTTGGGTACGAGTGGTGGGTACTGGTCATAACCACTGGGTACAACTCATATAACTGAGTTGTATCTTAAATGATGCATGACCTTTGTTCACCAGTTAGCTAGCAACTTCCTTACCAGTCGTACCAAAAGAGTGCGACTCATGACTAATAGTCGTAAGCAAATTAGAAATAATTATCCTATTTTAATTCTTTCTAGGTAGGTACAACTAGTGTTTACAAGTCGTAAGGAGTGGATACGACTCTTATGGTTGAGTCGTATCCAGTCCAAAACTTGAAATTCATTAAACTTCTATGCAGTCAAGGGTACGAGTCCCATTTCGACTCCCGTACCGGTGGGTACGAGTCATAAGAAGTCTCATATACACTGCAAAATGGAAGTACAACTTCATAGTTTGACTCCGATGAAATTCCCAAAGTACCCACTACTAGTTTTAAGCTACAACCAGTAATTTAACACACATAGACATATCAAAATCCATTTCCCCAACCCTAGCTCTTCCTCAAATTCCCATTTTGAAAAAAAATGCCTAAATTAAGGTACCAACAAATTGATTATCGTATAAATTCTACTCAACCCAAGTTAAGAATATCAACTCTACTTCCTTTCAACTTACAAAGTAAAGCTAATGAGTTTGGTTAGAAATTTACTTGTTGATTAAAGAAATGAGTTCTTGATTTCAGATTCTTTTCTCCTAAATTTGAGTTCAAATCAAACAAAATGAAAGATTAGAGGTTTGTGTTAGTTAGATTAAGTTGAAAATACTTTGATTTTGTGGATTGAAGTTTGGAATTTAGGTGAACAATGCGCCGAGTATGATTTTTTCTAATCGGGTGCATGATTGTGCCTTTTTATTTTGTTTTAAACTTCATTATGGGCTGGTTCATCTGAAGAAATGACCTAGTAAGCGTTAGTAAGAGTTGTTGATACAACTCGTACCCAGGATTATGAGTCATTTCTTTGACTCATATAGGCTGGGGACTTACCTGTGTTCTGGAGTGGATACCATTCTCAGTCACGAACTGTATCCAAAGGATACGATTCATATTGATTATAGAAATTTATGCCTGCTTCTAATTTTTCTCCCAGGTCTATACGACTCCTACTCATGAGTCGTACCGTATAGATACGACTCATAAAGAGTCTGTATGATAACTTTTTTAACTTTTCTAGATTTTGTATGCATTCCTTAGTCCTACATATTGAACAAACACCTTACCCTATAAATGAAATTAGTAAAAAAACATGGGTTGCCTCCCAACCAGTGCTTGATTTAACATCGCGGAACAACGAAGGTTCCTTGATTACTCAGACTTCATCAAAGTCAATATTAGCTACTTCTTTCACCTTTTCTATATTTCCCATATAGTGGTTTACTCTTTGTCCATTGACCTTGAATGGGAGGTCACCATTCCTCTGTAGTTCTAAAGCACCATAGGGAAAAACTCGTTACTGTGAATAGACCATGCCACCTCGACCTTAACGTACCTGGAAATAAATATAGCTTAGAATTATATAGTAGCACTTGTCAATTTTTTCAAATACCCTTTTCTCAATCCCTTGATCATGATGGAACTTTATCTTCTCCTTGTAAAACACTAAACTTTCATATGCTTGGAGCCAACATTCATTCAAATCATTGATATTATTCAACCTTGATTTTGCTGCATCCTTCACTCTAAATTCAGCATCTTTAACACCCATAGTGCCTTATGCTCAAGCTAATTGGTAAATGGCAAGCTTTGTCATACACTAGATAATAAGGAGAAGCACCTATGGGTGTCTTGTAAGATGTGCAGTAAGCCCACAGTGCATCATCTAACCTTCTTGCCCAGTCAGTCCTATTGGCATTGACAGTCTTCGCCAATATAGACTTGATTTCTCTATTGGACACTTCAACTTGTCCACTAGTCTGCGGATGATAAGGTGTTTCCACCTTGTGGTTAACTCCATATTTTTCAAGAAGACTCTTGAATAGATGGTTGCAAAAATGTGACCCTTCATCACTATAATAGAACATGGCATACCGAATCAAGAAAAGATATTCTTTCTAAAAAATGTAATGACACTCCTTGCTTCATTGTTAGGTAGCATAATTGCTTCCACCCACTTTGAAACATAGTCAGCAACCACAAGTATGTACTTCATTCCATACTGTAACACCCCATACTTTCAGACTTGAACGTAAATTGTCATTTCTATTTGTACATATTCCAAAAATGATAAATCTATTGTGAATATAATGTTTTAATGAACTATGTGGTGTATAAATCTAGATGAGAATGAATTGATATCATAGAGGTCCCCTAAATCAAGGACGAGTTGAAAGATTTTCCATCGATTGAGTTTTAGTAAGCGTCAAAACTTAGGTCAAATTCAATTGTTCATTACTCTTTGTATATATTGAATTAGAGTGTGTACTACATATAAAATGAAAGGCCTTTGAATTATCTTTCCAACGATACTAATTTCCCAAAAATTTGACACACGAGAAAGAAGTTAAGGCTTTGTAGAGTGGAGTGTGTCGTGCAGCATAAGGTGTGTGATGCACACCCTAACATATGCTATAAGGTGTACGACGCACAACCTAGTGTGTGTGATAAAGAGTGTGCCGCACAACCTATATTATGCGATAAGGTATGCGCCGCATACATTACTACTCAAGTGACTTAAACACTTCGTTTTTGGGGTAAAATGGTCCTTTTCCCACCCTTATTTATCCATAAACACGAAATTCAGTCCCGAAATACCCCAAAATACACCTTCATTCATCGAAATTGCTCAAGAACTCTCCTTAGGGTTTCAAAATAAAAACCCAAGCAACTCATGATTCAACCGTGGGTTTCTAAAACTAATTGCATAGTTGGAATCTCCAGAACGTAGGCTTCAAGAAACACCTATCATCTTCGCATCTAGAGGTACGTGGGGTTATTCTAAAATCTCATGGGCCTTTAAATTCATGTTTTATAGTAGGTGTTTTGAAACTATGAATATAATCATATTTTGAACATTTCTATAATATTGATTTGGTCTTTAGGCTTATTTCCGAAGTGATTTGACATATTATATATGTATATGCATGTCTTTTGAAAAGGTATTAATTTGAGAGCATGGATTATATGAAATCCCTCTCATGATGTGAATTTGTTTTAAATGTTCATATGATGTAAATTGTTTGAAAACATCTTGAAAAGCATGACAGGAAATATTTTGAGAATTGATATGATTTTGATTTGAAAATTAGAGGGCTATTTGTATTGAAACATATTGAATACAATAGTTGATGAGAAGAATGATGTGATATTGATGGCTTGCAGGTCGGGTATGACGATACCCTACAGAATATGATATGCGATTGAATCAGATAAAATTTGAATATATTGATTTTACATGAGATAGGTGGATGCCCGAAGAAGGCATTTGAGTGTAAGGGCTCATCGCTGGAGACCGTGTTTGCTGACATGATACTTTGGTACCCTGCTTTATGATCTTGCGTACCTGACTTTATGCCATTCCCAAGTTGGGACTATGGTTAGGACCCCTGCTTTGTGATCTTGTGCACTACTATTGGGTCGAGACACCCTGCTGTGTGATCTTGTGTGTCTTCCCCTCACTTATACTCTAATTTTAGTGGCAACCGAGGTTTGACAGTTGGTGTAAATATGATATGTAGGGTATTCCACCTAGCTCAGCTGCATTACATTATTTTGAAAATAATTACATTACGCCCATGTGTTTTCAAATGATTTGATATGAAACTACTTTATAATGGCTCTCAACTATAATTTGTAAAAATATTATGTGTTGTTTTGATATCTTTGCATACCAGTACTTTTGTATTGACCCTCTTCCCTCCCAGGTTCGGAGGCATAGTCTAAGGGTCCAGAAAATTAGTAGATTCCTCAGACAGATTTGCAAAGTCACTTGGTGAGCCTTCTATATTTCGAAAGGCCTGATATCTGACATTTTTACTTATCATTTATTAGTTTTGGGTCTACTGTGGGCCTTGTTCCAGTTTTCAAATAGATATTTATTTTAGTCATGTAGTAGAGATTTCGCAGACGTTATAGAGATGTTGTATTGAGATTGTGGGACATTATTACCCATTATTTATTTCATATGATTCTTGACCATGTTTTTTCATTTCTTTTATCATATGAGTTATGTGCATGATTATCAGACAAATAAGGGTGTTTCGGGCCTTCATAGTTTGGAATGGTCGTCATGGTTAGGGACTCGGTTCGGGTCATGACCAACTTGGTATCAGAGCATGGTTCATGGTCCCAGGGTATCTTCGAAATTACGTCGAGTAGAGTCTTATTTATGGGTGTCTAGCGCGCCATACTTATAAATAAGAGGCTACTAGGTGTTTAGGAATGTCTCTCTTTCTTCATGTTCCAGTTCATGCAATAGAGTCAAAATATTCCTCTTCCATACTGTGATTCGTGCTATGGTGTCGCCCATATGAAGATAAAGTCATCCCAAATTCTTTCCTTACTCTGATGTTCTCAGACATGTCCCATTATTGGGGTGATTCAAGTGCAAAACATTTAGAATCTACATGATATAGTCCTTTTTGATTGTGTCATATAAGAAATTTTTTTTTGCAAAGACTCGAGAGGAGTCTGTTGGGTATTCAATTGTGTTGATTCTAATGTAAACATTGATCCTGATGGAATCGTGCTTTCAGCTTAAGGTATTAAGTGCATCTAGTCCCTGCCTAAAATCTTGATACAGATATGGACTGTGTATAGCAGAATGTTGGAACTGTATTTCCAGCCGAATAGTAGCATAATTTAAAGTGTTGTTGTCATGACCTATTGGTAATGAAATTAGACCAAGAAGTTAGTGATGTGAAGTCATAAAGTTAGAAGTCAGAATGAGGGTGATTTTTAGTGTAAATGAATATTTCAGTTGAATAACCGATGTTTGAGGATGATTTACCTCTTTATAGTGATAAACTAATATGGTAGATAGTAGCACGTGTGGATGGTATGGTAGTCCATGGGGGAAGTATTTTACTCAGATTATTATTTATACAGAGTAAGATGTGTATTTTTAGATGATTAAATATTATGTGTGAATTTCCCATCTCTTGTAATATGTAATCTTGTAATCATGGTGTTTTTGAATTTTTTTTAAAGTCTAGTGAAGCCTTGTGGGGCTCTTTTGATTCACTAGCATAATTGCCTTGTCATCTATCTCATTTTTTTGTTCAAAATACAAAACCAAAGTCTAGTGAATCCGCGTGAGGCCTATTTTGATTCACTAGCAACTTGTTGTCCAAGTTGTTGTTCTTTTGTTGGTTTAATATATGTATGGCTGAATCTGTTTGCATGAGATGGAGTTGGTAAAGAGGTGATTCATCCTTTTGAGTTAGTTTAGTATAAGGCAGAGAAGGAGTTGTTAGTCAGGGTGGTTTGTTGGTTGCTTGAATGTGAAAAATTTCTATATTAGCCAGTAAGTTATGATTATAGACTCATGGTTGTTTGAGGAATTGAAGGCAGTCTAAATGTATGCTTGAGTAAGTAAGTATAAGGTGAGAAATCCGCATAAGTAGATAAGATCGTATGGGGGTTATAATATCAGATTAAGGTTGATCATGTCTATTATGTGACCTTACCCCTTGACTTTTTCCAATTTGATGGATTAGTATATTATGTTGCACTCGTAATTGGTGGTAGACGATTCACGCTAAACTATAGGCTTGAATTCAAGTGTAGAATGTGGTCGTAAAAATAGTAGCATGAGATTAATGATGAATGTTTTGAATTTAGTAGGCTTGATGTGTTGAAATAGTATGTGCTAATGAGTTATGATAAGGAAGACCGTAAGGTCAAGATTGATTATTGTGGTTATGAAGTTCTAGTGTACTAGTGTTTCTTATTTTTTATTTCATGGTTTCCAAGTGAGAATCACGCGTAAGGTTGGGTTGAAAAATCATGCTTAGCACTAGACCTTAAGTTTTGAATAGCTGAAGTCCATGAAGGTGGATGTGATGATTTCTTGGTTAATGATGCTAGTTATATGGTAATAGAAGTGCTCTAATAGTCTTGAACAGTGTATGAAATGGCTTAAGTTTAAGTTGATTTGCAATGAAGTATAATGTTGTAGTTATGGTGTGTAAGTATGCCCAAGGCGATATGGAGTTGTGGCATTTCTGTAAGACTATTACATGTTGCATGTGACTACTGGTACCGTTGAGTTACTAGTTGGAAAAAGGCTAGTTAGATGGTATATGGTGTTCTAGATAGCCAAGTTAAAGAGCCTTAATTGATAGTGTTGAGCGTTTTGATGTGATCTCGATTCTCATGGTAGAGAGATATAAGTTCGGAGTAGCAATATTGGTATACTAGGACGAAAGTGGTATGGTTCATCAAAGGCTTGTGATATCCATGTTAAGTGTTAGAATCTAAATTTAAGTTTTGAAAGTTGAACCAATAGAAATAAGTGTGCAAGCATTATACTATGACTTTTGGGGCTATCAAAATATATAGTGTATCTCAGGAGGTAGTATTAGCAGTGGGCTTTCCACTTTCATGTGTGGACTTTCAGGTTAAGTTCTATTAATTTTATGTATTATCATATTTCAGACCCCAGAGTGCAGTGAGTGTGGTTAAGTTTAAAGTTTAGTAAGGGATCTCCCAAACTTAAGATGATGGCTTAAAGCCAAGAGGGAGATGATAGAACGAATAACCAAGTCAGGCTCTCAGATTCTAGTAGTAATGTCATGACGACATAGAACGTAAAAAAGTGAGAGTGAGACTCAACCCATTCCTATCTCAGTATTTTTCAGTGATCCCAATACATACTCATGCCTTACATGTCAGTTCGATAATCGTAGTTCATGATCATGCTTGTGATAGCAAATCATGTACTCTTCTAGTTCTAAAATGAAGAGTTCCAGTTCATTCAGTAGTTGGAATTACATTCCATATGTTACAAACTCCAAATTGAGGTTATGCAGCTCATGAAATATATGTTTGCACCCTATAGTATGCTCAGTCTCCATAACTTATGTTTTACGCCAAACGATTGGCGAGATTCAGCTTATAGCCATGAATACCCTAAATTCAGTGTGCTTTGATAAATCCCGAATGTTGATTTGCTATTCCTCATGCCTCAGTTAAGTGTTAAGTTTCATGTAATATCTTTCTATGTTTCAAAATCTTATGTTTTTGACTTTTGTGATTCTTTCTTATGTGAGGATGGTTGGAGGAGTAAATGTTTTCCTATTGATAAAAAGCATATTATGCTTGTTTTAGATAAGGCCTTAAGTGTTAAGTAAGTTTGGGGCCAAATCTTTGATATATGTGATGGTTAGTGAGAATTTATGTGTGTGTGTTCTGGGGGTAGCGCATGAGAGTTATATTGATAGTGGTTTAGAGAATATGTGAAGTATGTCCTTATGGATGTTTGCCTTGGAGGTCATATGTGGTTATAAAGATAGGCTTGAATGACATGTTGGGATTTAAGTGGAGGGACACAATATGCTCTAGTAAATCCATTGTAAGAGTTCAGAGCTGGTCGTTGAAGTGGTAAGGCACGTAATGCTTAGGGTGTGATCTAAAAGAGGATACAGAAGACTGAATCATATGGTTTAGAATAGTATCGTGGTGTGGCATATTGTATTTTGTGATTTAAAATTTGACTTGATCACCGTGAAAGGATTTAAGCTACTTTAGACAATAGTAGAAAGATTTATAAAGATTATAACTTGAATCAATGAGTATGGTAATTAAGGAGAATAGTAAGTTAAGGGATACTCGAGAAGTGTGCTAAGCTTGAAAGTAAGAAGTCGCATTGACTAAGGCCTGGTAATTCTATCCGAATTTATGATTTATATGTCTATATTCTAGACTGTAGAGTAGTGTAAATATTGTGATTTCCTCAGTTGGATGTCTCGTGTAATCCATAGCTAGGATTTGTGGCTTCCTATTACTGCTAGAACTTCTTTAGAGAGAGTATTGAAGAGATACTCCAGATTAAGTATAAGTTTCCAGTATAGTTCAATCTATGTGGCCAGCAAATCAGTTTAGCAATCAGATTCGCATAACTTATTTTCTCGTCTCTTTATTTAATCATGCTACCCAAAATCTCAGATATGTTACTATTCTAAGATAGAGTATACTAGTATTTGCGAGTATAGCTCAATTCATGCATTATGTACTAGATTCGGATCCCAGATGTTCAGATATGATTAAATTTGTAGGTGCCTAGTGCATCGCCTCAGTTTTCTTAGCATCTTAGTGAATTGAGAATTCATAGAGGTACATAGGGTCCCAAGGGGGAGATACCCTATTCAGTTGCATGAATAGATTCTTATTGCAAGCTCCGCACCAGTTATCATTGCGTATTCAGTCATACGTTCATATGTCAGTTCAGTCAGATATGTATGCATTAGAAATACATGTCCAATAGAAAAAGTTTAGCTTATCATTGTATTCAGTTCTGCGTTCATGAGAACAACTTAGTAACAAATCCATGCATCAGGTATGCATGTTCATTATGAGAACTCAGCTTATGAGTAGCTTCAGTCGTGTATTTCATGTATCAGATATGCATGTCTGATATAAGAATTCAGAATATTAGTAGTTCCAGCCATATGGTCATGTTTCAGATCTGTGTATTCTTTTTTACAGGACATGTCGTGTCCGCGTTATTCCATACTATTAAGGCTTCAACAAGTTCCTACCCATCATTTGAGGACGAATGATCCCAAGGGGGAGATAATGTTACACCCCATACTTTCAGACTTGAACGTAAATTATCATTTCTACTTGTACACATTCCAAAAACCATAAATCTATTGTGAATATAGTGTTTTAATTAACTGTGGTGTATAAATCTAGTTGAGCATGAATTGAGATCATAGATGTCCCCTAACTCAAGGACGAGTTGAAAGCTTTTCCATCGATTAAGTTTTAGTAAGCATTAAAACTTGGGTCAACTTCAATCGGTCATTAATCTTTGTATATATTGAATTAGAGTACCTACTATATATCAAATGAAATACCTTCGAATTATCTTTCCAACGATACCAATTTCATAAAAATCCGATACCCGAGGAAGAAGTTATGGCTTTGCAAAGTGGAATGTGTCGTGCAGCATAAGGTGTGCGATGCACACCCTAACTTATGCCATAAGGTGTGATCCACATACATTACTATTCAAGTGACTTAAACACTTCGTTTTTGGGGCAAAATGGTCCTTTTCCACCCTTATTTAGCCATAAACACAAAATTCAGTCCCCAAATACCCCAAAATATACCTTTATCAAAATTACTCAAGAACTCTCCTTAGGGTTTCAAAATAAAAATCCAAGCAACTCAAGATTCAACCGTGGGTTTTTGAAACTAACTGCATATTTGGAATCCCCAGAACATAGGCTTCAAAAAACACCTATCATCTTCGCATATAGAGGCACATGGGGTTATCCTAAAATCTCATGGGCCTTTAAATTCATGTTTTACAATGGGGTTTTTGAAACTATGAATATAATCATGTTTTGTACATTCCTATAATATTGATTTGGTCTTTAGGCCTATTTTCGAAGTGATTTGACATATTATATATGTATGCATGTGTTTTGAAAAGGTGTTAATTTGAGAGAATGAATTATATAGAATCCCTCCCTTGATGTGAATTTGTTTTAAATGTTCATATGATGTAAATTATTTGAAAACATCTTGAAAAGCATGACATAAAATATTTTGAGAATTAATATGATTTTGACTTGAAAACGAGAGGGCTATTTGTGTTGAAACATGTTGAATACAATGGTTGAATGAGAATAATGATGTGATATTGATGGCTTGCAAGTCGGGTATGAATATACCCTACAGAATATGATATGTGATTGAAGGAGATGAAATTTGAATGCATTGATTTTACATGAGATAGGTGGATGCCCAAAGAAGACATTTGAGTGTAAGGGCTCACCGCTGGAAACTGTGTTTGCCGACATGGGAATTTGGTACCCTGCTTTGTGATATGCGTTTCTGTCTTTATGTCATTCCCAAATTGGGACTATGGTTAGGACCCCTGCTTTGTGATCTTGTGCACTACCATTGGGTCGAGACACCCTTCTGTGTGATCTTGTATGTCTTCCCCTTACTTATACTTTAATCTCGACGGCAACCGACGTTTGACAGTTGGTGTAAATGTGATATGTAGGGTATTCCACCTAGCTCAGCTGCATTACATTTTTGTTGAAAATAATTACATTACGCCTATGTGTTTTCAAATGATTTGATATGAAACATCTTTATAATGACTCTCAACTATATTTTGTAAGAATATTATGTTTTGTTTTGATATCTCTGCGTACCAATACTTTTGTATTGACCACCTTCCTTCCCAGGTTCAGAGGCATAATCTAGGATGCAGAAAATCAGTAGATTCCTCAGACAGATTTGCAGAGTCACTTCGTGAGCCTTCTATATTTTGAAAGGCCTGATATCTGGTAGTTTCACTTATCATTTATTAATTTTGGGTCTACTGGAGGACTTGTCCCAGTTTTCAAATAGATATTTATTTTAGTCATGTAGTAGAGATTTCGCAGACGTTATAGAGATGTTGTGTTGAGATTGTGGGACATTATTCCCCGTTATTGATTTCATATGATTATTGACCATGTTTTCGTAATATTGTTTATCTTCTGCATTTCTTTTATCACATGAGTTATGTGCATGATTATCAGATAAATAGGGGTGTTTCGGGCCTTCATGGTTCGGAATGCTCATCATGGTCAGGGCCCCAGTTTGGGTCATGACACACACGAACCCATGAAAGGTTATATGAAATCTATTCCTCATACATCAAACACTTCCAATTCTAAACTATGGGTCATAGGTAATTCATATTTTCTCTAAATAGTACCTTGTCACTGACATTGATCATAAGCAGTAGCATAGTCGTGAACATCTTTATATATGGTCAGCCAATAGTAGATGAATTATAGGATCTTATGAGCTATGTGAGCCTCTCAATGATGACCCCTAACTAGCGATGAATGACAAGCTTCGAGTATGCTCATCATCTCTACCTCAGGTATGCATCTTCGAATGATTCCATCTACACAAATCTTAAATAAGTAAGGTTCATTCTAGAAAAAGTTTCTTATCTCGTGCATGAACTTTTTCCTTTGTTGATATGAGAGATCCTCTGTGACTAGATCACTTGCTAAGTAATTTGCATAATGTGTAAACCATGGAATTAAATGTTAGGAAGCTGCCAATATGTGTTCGTCTAGAAAACTGTCATCAATCTCCAATTCCTTAGCCGCCTTCTGCATAGCTTCCTCCTCTAGTCTAGACAAGTGATCTACAACTTGGTTTTCTGTTCCTTTTCTGTAGTTCACTTTGAAATCAAATTCTTGCAATAGAAGCACCCAATGGATGACCACTACTAATGACTCTTGCTCTATCACGGTATAGTTCTTTTGAGAAATATTTAGTGCCTTACTAGCATAGTAGATGGGATGAAGGATCTTTTATTTTCATTGGTCTAGTACAGTTAAATTTAGTTTAGTTTAGTATCAGTGTCAGTTCAGTTGGGAGTAGGATCTAGCACCGAATGAACCTAGGGATGGTGGCTCACTTTCCAGTTAGAAATGGGTCCTTAATAGTCCCTAAGTTCCAGAATTATATAGCTAGCGTAGGATTATGAGATGTCACCCGCCAGTTTATGACTTACACTTTGTTAAGGTTCACCCGCCAGTTTAGGACTGACTCCTTAGTCCTTTGGGACCTTAGATTAGTAGATTTACACAACAAGTGTTAGTAACCGTGGCAAGGTACTGACACCCTTCCAACTGGGGTTACAGGTTGGACTCCAATTAGCTTAAATTGGGGAATGTCGGTTATATGATACCACTCACAGTTTAAGTTAGTATGTCAGTGTATCTCAACTCAAGTCTGCTTGACCAAGTGTACAGATTTATCAGTTATTCAGTTACACAAATTTTAGCCTTTCAGATTTTAGAATATTTTAGTAACATGCTTTGATTGGTCTTGCTTTCTCATATATTACAAGTTTTTTTATTCATGCTCAGTTATCTCATGCATTTCAGTCATTACTTATCTCATATACAAGTACATTTAAAGTACTGACCACATACTTTTGTTTGTACTATGTTGTCTTATAATATAGGTTTAGACGCTCAATTTTTTGACCGTTCTTAGACAACTCAGTGTTACCTAGCAGTAGTAGTTGTGAGTCTTCATCCATCAAGGACATGATATCTTTTCTCATTTATTTTAGTATTTTCGTATGTTTAGTCAGTCAGATTTAGTTGTGGTTTGTCTCATCAACTCCTTATGATGTTTAGAGGCTTTCATATAGATAGACAGTCAGTTAGTAAATAGTTGTTTAGGTGTTTTAGTATTAACAGTTGTTATAGACATTTTAGACTTGTCTTTTACATATATTTGTATTCATATTTTCAGTATTTTATCATCTTAACTTTCGTATATGCTATTTCAATGTAATTTATTTAGTGCTTTTAACAGGTACCAGCTCATGGGTTGGCTTATGGTTACTTATGACAATAAGAACTATTGTCACGACTAGGGGGTAGTCTTGAGTCATGACAAAACTTGGTATTAGAGCCTAAGGTTTTAAAGTGTCCTAGGAAGTCTGAAAGCCACATTGAGTAGAGTCTTGTGCATAGGTGTGAAGCATGCCACACTTTTGGGAAAGACGCTACGAGATGTTTTAGGAAAGTTTCCCTTTTTTGTGTGTTCATGTCATTCGAAAGAGCATGATCTCTATTCAGTTCCTCTTTGTAACTCTTTCTTTGTTCCATTTATAGATACTGCCTCCCAGAAAAAATAATGGAAGATGGAACGGGGATCAGCTTGTACCCCTACCTATTCAGGAAGATCCCCTAAATGAGCATGTCTCTCACACCCAATTCTTGGTCGCTTTCACTACCTTAGCCTATTTTGTAGCTGCTTAGAACAACCAGCAGGCCATTGCCCCAGCCAATCCAGTTGCAAATACAACTGCAGTTTGGATTCAGGATTTCACTTGCATGAATCCCTCTCTATTTTTGGGATCCAATCTGAGAAAAATCTGCAGGAGTTTCTGGATATGATTTAGAAAGTGACAAATATCATGGGCATCACTTTGAGTAAGAGTGCAGAGTTGGCTACATACTAGTTGCAGGATATAGTTCACACCTATTTTAAGTAGTGGAAGGAGGAACGCAGTGTTGATGTAGGGTCGGTAAAGTGGGAGGAGTTTTTTTTATAGCTTTCTTAGATAGGTTCTTTCCCCTAGAGTTGAGGTAATTTAAGGTTCAGGAATTCATCATTTTGAAGTAGGGTAATATGAGCGTGAAGGAGTACTTACTTAAGTTTGCCTAGTTGGCGAGAAATGCTCCTACTATGGTGGTAGATAATAGGTCCAGATTGAGTAAGTTTGTATATGGTGTAGCTGATATTATGGTTAACCAGTGTAGAATCTCCATGTTGATTAAGTATATAGACCTATCTAGACTCATGGTTCATGCTCAGTAGATTGACGAAGAGAAGCATAAGGAGAGGGAGCGAGACAATAAGTAAGCTAAAATAGGTAGTTTTAACTTCTCAGCCATGGTCAGAAGGCGGTAACCATTCTCAGTTTAGTCAGAAGTTTTCAGCCCCAGCTCCATCTTCAGCTAGTGCACCAGTGCCTAAGTTTATGCAATAAAGTCAAGATAAAGCAACAGGCTCTAAGTCCTAGGACAGTGTGAATCGTGGTTGCACTAATCTACTTTGCTAAAAATATGGTAGGAATTATTAAGGTGAGTGTAAGGCTGATAGTGATGTGTGTTTTGGATGTGGCAAGCCATACCATAGAATCTGGGAGTGCCCAGTGGTTTCCCAAAAGGGAAAAGATTCGCGCCAACAGGGTTAGTTCTCCTAATGTGGTTACGGGTACGTTACATGTCTTTTATCTTCATTTTTTTAATTTTATTAGACCCCAGAGCTTCATTTTCTTTTGTGACCTTTTATATAACCATCAATTTAGGTGTCAGTCCTAAAATATTAGCAGAGCCTTTCTCAGTGTCTACTCCAGTAGGTAAATTTATTATAGCCAAACGGGTATACAAAAATTACCTAATCACAGTATCTCAAAAAATCACCTCAATTGATTTGGTAGAGTTAGAGATGATTGATTTTGATGTCATTCTTGGCATGGATTTTCTCCACTCATTCTATTCCTCAGTTGATTGTAGAAATAAAGTTGTTTATTCTTAGTTTCCTAAAGAACCCATCATTGAATGAAGGGTTAGTACTTTAGTGCTATGGGGTCAGATTGTTTTATACCTCAAAGCCAAGAAGATGATATCTATGGGGTGTGTTTACCATCTTATCTGAGTCAAGGACTCAAATTTTAAGACCCCAAGTCTTGAGTCAGTTCCAGTAGTAAGTGAATTTTCAGATGTGTTTCCTAAAGATCTTCTCGGAGTTCCTCCCAAGAGGGAAATTTATTTCAAAATACATTTCTTTCTTGATACATAACCTATCTCTATTCCACCCTATAGAATGGCTCTAGCTGAGCTTATGAAATTGAATGGATAGTTAAAATATCTCTACATAAGGGTTTCATCAGGCCTAGATTTTTTAATGGGGCGCTAGAGTCCCGTTCGTGTGTAAGAAAGATAGTTCCCCCAGAATATGTATCAATTACTGTCAGCTGAGCAAAGTCACAATCAAGAATTAGTATCCACTTTGCAGAATTGATGAATTGTTCGACCAACTTCAGGGTGCAAGTTATTTCTTTAAGATAAACCTCAGATCCAGCTATCATCAACTTAGAGTCATATAATGTGACATTCTGAAGACAACCATCAGAACTCGATATGGTCACTTCAAATTCTTAGTTATTTTTTATTGACCAACAAATGCCCCTGCAACTTTCATGGACTTGATAAATAGGGTGTTCAAGCAGTACTTGGACATGTTCGTCATAGTTTTCATTGATGATATCGTTGTCTATTCCCATAATGAAAATGATCATGCAAATTATCTGAGAGTTATGTTACAGACCCTAAGAGATCATCAATTATTTTCTAAGTTCAATAAGTATGAATTTTGGATAAGATCAATAGCTTTACTTGGTCATATTCAAACTAATGTCCTTCTTCCTCTGAGCAAGGTTCCTTGTTGAGTCTATCTACTAGAGACATTAAGGGTGCTCACCGGGTTGGGAAAATTCAATACTCGAATTGGACATAGTTTCCAGTGATGGCATTCAATTTAACCCTTAAAAGACTAAAGCAGTGAGAAATTGGCCTTGACCCATCTCTCCATTAGATATTAGAAGTTTTTTGGGTTTGGCTGGCTATTAAAAGCAGTTTGTTAAAGGGTTTTCTTTAATTTCATCCCCCATATCCCGATTAACTCAAAAGAAAGTCAATTTTTATTGGTCAGATGCTTGCAAAAAGAGTTTTCAAGATTTAAAGACTTGGCTCACTTTTACCCTAATTTTGACTCTACCAGATGATATAGATGGGTTTTTAGTTTATTGTGATGCTTCCAAAGTTGGTCTCGGTTGTGTTTTGATGCAGAGAGTAAAGGTCATAGCCTATGCCTCTAGACAACTTAAACCCCATGAAAAGAACTATCCTACCTATGATCTTGAGTTGACAACTATTATTTTTGCCTTTAAAATTTGGAGGCATAATCTTTATGGGGTTTACGTTGATGTGTTCATTGACCATAAGAGTTTACAGTATGTGTTAATGAAGAAAGATCTGAATCTTAGACAGAGAAGGTGGCTTGAGTTATTAAAATATTATGACATAAGTGTGTTTTATTATTTGGGTAAGGCCAATGTAGTGACAGATGCCCTTAGTAGATTGTCTATCAATAGTATTGCTCGTGTTGAGGAAGATAAGAAAACGTAAGTCATAGAGGTTCATCAGCTTGCTATATTAGGTGTTTGGTTGGTTGATTCATTTGAGGGTAGCATATGGATTCAAAATGGGTTGGAATCTTTATTGGTGGCTGAAGTGAAAGAAAAACAAGATAGGTATCCTTGTTTAGTGAAGTTGAAGGATGAAGTTACTGATCAGAAAGCAAAGGTTTTCTCTTAAGGGGGAGATGGTGTTCTTCGTTGTCACAATAGGTTATGTGTTCCATGTGTTGATGGTTTGAGACATCAAATACTTGCAGAAGTATATAGTGCGCGATACATTATCCACCCAGGAGCCACTAAGATGTATCGTGATTTGCGGGAAATCTATTGGTGGAATGACATGAAGAGGGATATTATAGAGTTTATGGCTAAGTGTTCAAATTGTCAACAAGTTAAAGTTGAGCACCAAAGGCCTAGTGGTAAACTTCAGGAGTTTGGCATCCCCACTTGGAAGTGGGAAATGGTGAACATGGATTTTGAGACAGGGTTGCCTCATACGCATCATTATCATGATTTGATATGGGTCATTGTGGAAAGAATGAACAAATCAGCTTATTTCTTGACAATTCATACTTCATACTCAGCTGAGGATTATGCCAGGCTTTATCTTAGGGATTTAGTGAAGTTACACAGGATTTTATTGTCTATTATTTCAGATAGAGGTACTCAGTTTACCTCTTACTTTTGGAATACTTTTCAGAAGGATCTGGGTACCCAAGTTCATCTCAATACAACTTTTCATCCCCAGATAGATGGTCAGGCAGAATGAGCTATTCAGACTTTAGAGGACATGTTGAGGGCCTGTGTTATAGACTTTAAAGGTAGTTGGGATGTCCACTTACCTTTGATTGAGTTTTCCTATAAAAGCAGTTATCACTTCAGTATTCAGATAGCTTCATTTAAGGCTCTCTTTCGAAGGAGATATAGATCTCCTATTAGTTGGTTTGAAGAAGGTAAAGATTCTTTGATAGGTACTGATACAGTGTTTGAGGCAATAGAGGAAGTTCAATTGATTCGGGAGAGGTTAAAGACAATCCAGAGCCATTATAAATCTTATGCAGACGTAATAAGAAGGGATATTGAGTTTGAGGTTGGTGATTTGGTCTATTTGAAGATTTTTCGTATGAAGGGAGTGAAGAGATTTGGAAAGAAAGGGAAACTCAATCCTCTCTATGTTGGCCCTTACTTAATCTTGAACAATTTTGGAAAGGTAGATTATGAGCTTGTGTTGCCAATAGACTTGGCATCAGTTCATCCGGTGTTCTAAGTTTCCTTGTTAAGGAAATGCTTCAGTGATTCAGATGTTATTGTCCCTTTAGAAAGTATTGTTGTTCAGTATAGCCTTTCCTACGAAGAAGTCCCAGTTGAGATCCTTGATCGTCAGATTCATAGGCTAAGGAATAAAACGGTTCCCTTGGTTAAAATTATTTGGCAAAATCAGTTCGTTGAGGGTGCTACTTGGGTAGCAGAAGCAGATATACGAGCCAAGTACCCTCATATTTTCTCTGCAAACTTAGATTCAGCTTAAGGTAATGATTTTCCTTCCATTGACTCCTTTCTGTTCTCAGTTTCAGATATATAACCATTCTCATTCCATTGCATGCATTCACAAAATTAGTTTAGTTCTTGTATCATGCTTCAGACTCAGTTATGTAATCATGTTCCTAGTCATGCATATTCGGTATATGATCTTAGTTGCCTTAGTATTCTCAATCTAACTAGTCTTATTTAAGGATAAATATTCCCAAAGGAGAGATATTATAATACCTCATAATATTCTAAGCTCGATTTAACTCTTAGTTACATATTTAAGGGGTCCAAAGCTTGAAAATTTCTCTAAGTGTTGAGGACATAGTCATGTTCAAGACCCCTAAGCTTTACAGATTTTTATTTTGGACTTCTCAACCCCGAATTATTGATTTTTAAGATAATTTATGTTTAGGGAGGTTAGTTTTAGGATTATTGAAAGAGGATCAGGGCATGTTTGGATGGATAAAATAGAGGATCAATACGATAAGGCCATGATGTATTTCTCTTTCCCAAGGTGGAGTGGTTCGTGATGCTTTCTTTCTTCCCTAGAGTAAGCAATGCGACATGTTTCTTTATTCCGTAGAGAGAGAGAGAAACGACGCGTGGATCCATCCCACACAGTTATATGGTTTAATCTCCCAAGGGGCACTTGTGTCATTTTCCTCAACCCAATTCGTCCTTAACACGATTTGGGACTTCTAAAAGGGTATTATTTTCCTCTTTCACTCCAAATTGCTCTTAAAAAACCCTCCTTTTCTTGAAAGAACAAAACCCAAGCTCTTTCTCTAGAAATCAAGAGTTCAAGCTTCTAAGTTTAAGAAATTCTCAAGAAATTAGCTATTAAGGTATGTGGGTATTGATCCATAGGTCCCTTTCACCCAAAACCCTTCTTTTTAATTAAATTATGGAGTTTTTCCTTTACTATAGAATTTCATATGTTCAAGATGGGTTAAATTCATATGTTCCCTAGTAATTTGAACTCAATTCATGTCTATGTATGATCCCATGAAAAGTTAGGTTGCTTCATGCTTTAAATTTCAGTTTTCCAAGTCATATTCAAGTGAATTTCACGTTAAATCCCAAATTTATGAATTTAACAATGTAATCATGTTGTTTTCCTTATACTTAACACATTCTCATGTTCAAGTTCATGATTCTTACATGTTTGATGAAATATCTATGTTATGGGTCTTTGAAACATGATCCCATACTACAGTTTAAAGCTTTGTATCATATTTTTATGGTCATACAGTGTTGGCGGGTTATGAACATCCAATACCTATTATTTAAAATAATTTTAGATTTTCAAGTAATGATTTAGTTAAACCATTGATATTATTATTATTTTACAAAGTTTATATAATCATGATTAGCATCATCATAAGTAAAGTTCAGTTAAATTTGGTTTAGTTCAGTACCAGTGTCAGTTCAGTTTGGAGTAGGATTTATCACCGAGCGAACCTAGGGATGGGGGATCACCCGCTAGTTAAGAATGGGTCCTTAGTATCAGTCCCTAAGTTTCAAAACTCTGTATCCAATGTTGGATTATAATATGTCCCCCACCAGTTTAGGACTGACTCCCTAGTCCTTTAGGATATTAGATTAGTGGATCTACACAGCTAGTGTTAGTACCCGTGGTAAGGTATTGACACCCTTCCAGCTGGGGTTACAGGTTGGACCCTAATTAGCTCAAATTGGGGCATATTGATTATATAATACCTCCCACAGTTTTATTCAATATGTCAGTGTATCTCAACTCAGGTTTTCTTGACCAAGTGTACAGATTTATCAGTTATTAGTTACACAGATTTCAGCCTTTCATATTTCAGAATATTTTAGTAACATGCTTATGCTTGGTCTTGCATTCTTAAATATTGCATGTTTATGAATTCATGCTCAGTTATCTCATGTATTGTAGTCAGTCCTTATCTCACATACGAGTGCATTCAAAGTACTGACCACATACTTTTCTTTGTGCTATGTTGTTTTATAACATAGGTTATGACTCTCAGTTTCTACCATTCTTAAATAGCTCAGCGTTACCCAATAGTAGTAGTCGAGTGTCCTCATCCATCGAGGACATGCTATGTTTTCTTAGTTATTTTAGTATTTCTTTACGTTCAGTCAGTCAAATTAAGTTGGGGGTTTCTCTCATCAACTCTTCATGATGTTTAGAGGCTTTCAGATAGTCAGACAGTCAGTCAATAAGCAGTTGTTTAGTTTTTTTTAGCATTAACAATTATTATAGACATTTCAGACTTGTCTATTACATATATTCAATATTCATATTTTCAGTATTTTATTAGTTTATCTTCTGCATATGCTATTTCAGTGTCATTTATTCAGTGCTTACAACAGGTACCAGCTCATGGGTTGGCTTGTGGTTACTTGTGACCGTAAGTACTGATATCGTTACTTGGGGGTAGCTTCAGGTCATGACATAAATCAAGTTAAAATTATCAAATCTGGGACAACCATGACCCCTCAGTTTAATACCATTCCTTTGCATCTTACACAATTCAAAATCATAAGTAAGACATGAATGTTGCCTAAATAACCATGAAAAAAAATCAATTATGTAACCAACCAAGTCAAAAGCCCTCCACAATGTCAAAACCCACATAAAAACCGTGCATTATTAATCAATCAATGCCATTACGAACATACAAATTCAAGGGAAAGAGATACATGCCTTAATTACCAAGAAACTTAAAGAAGACAACACCCTTAGGATCCTAGATGACCACCTCTTTGAACCCTAGTATTGACTTGAAAATGGGTGTTAGAACCCCATCCTATATCTAGCATAATATTATAATCATACTACAAAATATCTCAATCTATGAAGAGGGTAAACCTTGCCTTCCTTAACGCCAAAGAAAAGCCCAAAATATCTACTAAATCATCAATTTCCCCTTCCAAGAAGCATTCACAAGATGCCACACTATCAAAATCACATTCTACTCGTCAAAATGAGAACAATGACACCCATATTTAACGTCTGTGCTTCAAAACCAAAATTATGTAAAAATCTAATGTGGGGACAATTTATAGAATCACACTTTCAAAATTTGCACAACTTCCATTTATGCTTAAGAAACATTTATCCTAAAAAAATGGGTGAATTTCGAGCTCTAACGGTTCTACAATCAGCCCACCAATATTCTAGAGATTTTGGAAATGATGAAGGATTTTATAAAGAAGTTGATGGAAGATTACCATAAATTCAAAGAAGAAGCACGTATCCTAAGTCCAAAAATGTTCCAAAATTACCACCGATTATTCTCCCAAGTTTCAACACTTTTTAGGGTTCAATAATCTTGCGAATGAATGAAAAATCAGAGAAATTGGGCTAAGTGAGATTTTTATCGCCTTTCCGGGTACATAGGTGTTTCTTAAACGAACACTGAGCTGCTTAAGCAGTCACCACTTAAAATTCTAGTGTATCTATAGCAACATCCAAGGCCTGCATAGATACCTCTTAAGCGGTCCCTTTGCTTCTTAAGCGGCCATCACTTAAGATGTAGGGGATTTATTTTAGTGATATCCTACTAGGACATCCCGACCACTTAAGTGATGTGTTGGTTGCTTTAGTGCCCCATTCACTTAAGCAGCTCGAAAGAGCCCTTAAGCAGTACACTAATACCAGTTGAGACTTGGAATTTTCCTAAGTATCTTCCAACCCCTCAGGATTCATCCCAAATTTCATATACGCAAATGAACTATGCTAGCCTATCAAATTCAACGTTCCACATAGACAAAGAGACAGCGGGGTACGAAATAATACCGACGATAGGCACTTGGTGGCCAGCAACAAAGTTCAATACTTTTCAACATGAAGGGTGATTTCACGACCATCTAGGTGGTACACTTTACAAAATTAAAGCATCTATCGAAACCATAGACACAAAGAACTCAGTGTTATAGAATAGTCTAAAAAATATCACGATCAATAGTATTCTGTCAGTACAGAACTCAGTGTATTCAGTTAGACATCAGAATTCAGTGAACTCAGTCCAGTTCAATCAGTTAACACGATCAGTTATAGTTTAGTCCAGCCTAGTATACTTTAGAAATCCATTTAGTGTCTATTCAGTTGAGAGTATGATTTAGCACCGAGTAAACCCAAGGATGGGGACTCACCTGCCTGTAGAGGGTGTGATCCTTAGAAGAAGTCCGTGTGTTCCAGAACTACGTAACCAGCATAGGTTGAGACATCAACCTACCAGATTGAGGGTTGATGAGGTGTTTTACCTGCCGGATTGAGGGTACCACTATTCTTATTCAGAGCACCTGCCAGATTGAGGGTGACTCTTCAGCTTGTCTTTACCCGTGGCACGATACTGACACCCTTCCAGTTAGGGTTATAGGTTAGACCCCAATATGTTCAGAGAGGGGCATGTCAGTTAGATGATTACCTTTCACAGTTTTAGTTTCAGTCTCAGTAGCAAACTCTGTTCAGTTCTACAGAATTAGGATTATCAGAAATAGTCTCTTAGTTATCAGTAATTCAGTTATCAGCAATCTCAGATATCAATTTCTCAGTTATCACAACTCAGTACTCAGATTCAATAAAAGCTCAAATACAGTATACTATACACACATGCACAGTATTGCATACTCAGTACTATAGCAGATTCAGTTATCCATGTGCTTTCATATTCTGTTACTTTATATCATTTATTTAGTTACTGTTCATGCATATGAATTCTTGCATTCAGCCTTACCTCATCTAGCATACCAGTATATTCCACATACTGACACATACTTTCTCTGGCACTATGATGTCTCATATCGTAGGTTCGGATGCTCAGGTTCCTAACCGCGCTTAGCCAGACCTAGCCAATAGTATCAGATTATAGTAGTGAGTCCTCATCCATGGAGAATATGCTTAAATTTTGGTTTTTTTAGTTTATCAGTATTTCAGTAGTCGGAGTTAGTTGGGGGCTTTTCCCATCAACTCCACCTTTAGACAGTTCAAATAGAGGCTTTTCAGACTATATTCCCAGACAGTATTCAGTTTTGCAGACTATTATTATTGCAGTTGATATTCTTATCAGTATTTCAGATTTTGAACCTTATGGCATTATAGTCTATATTTTCACATTATTTTCAGTATTATTATTCAGTGATTGCAGCGGGTACTAGTGATGCATTAGCTTGTGGTCCTTCAAGATTGTGAGCACCTTGTGGCGTCCGGGGTGCAAACTCAGGGCGTTACACCTCCTCCTTTTATTAAATCTATAGTTTTTTAAGTTTAGAATGTTAAAAATGGAAAGTTCAAAGTGTATGTTAGGAATTGTGATTTATTATTTTTATTATTCTTTTAATTATCAATAATCAATTTACATGTAGTTGATATGGAGATTTCTTATCTTTTCTTTTTTCTTTTTGGAAAATAGTAATGTCATTAGTTTTTTTCTTTTGCATTTAAAAAAAAAAATATACAGGATTACTAATTTTAATAGAGATATGCTCCGTCCAAAAATACAATCATAAATATGAGATTTAGTTATTCTCTTTTCAGCTCTTCAAACTCTTTGAAATTTATAATTATAAAATAAAATATTATAGTATGATTTGGAAGTAAAAGTTTTCCTAACCAAATTCATTGAACCGAATTCATCTACTGGAAAGTCAGTTTCCTATGATAAAGGACACATTCTTTGTAGACCTATCAAGACGGGCCAATTTAGCTTAGCCTATTCGGGCTAGTCCACATGGGCTTTAGAATTTGACGGGTTAGGCTGGACTGCCCGATCAAGATGATAGCTACAAAACAACAAGCTCAATCCATCACTCTGTAGGGTGCAGGCTTCCACGGGCCAACTCACCTTTTTAAAAAATATTATTTTATAATTTTTAATATAAATTATAAATTATAAATTATATATATTATAGGGCAATATTACATGGTGTTACTATTTGTTATTCAAGTCTCAAATTCACAATATTTTTTATAGTATGTAAGACTGATAACTCTTAACATGATACCGTTCGAACCCTATAGAGATATTAATAAGCTCACTAAACATTTTAACAATATAACTAGCTAAATAGAAATATTAATCTAATTTTATTTCAATAGTGATTTGTTAATCCTTAAATACTGGAGAATGAAAATGCAATGAACAAAAAAATAGCGATTATTTGATAAATACTGTTGCCGAAGTCGAGAGTGAAAGTGACTTAATCCTAAATATTAAATAATGATTAATTAAAAATTTAAGGATTTAGTATTTTGATTATTTACCTATTTATAACCATAATTAATATTTTACAAATTTATGATTCTATAAGTAGACTTTCAGTTTTGACTCTTCTTATTTTTAATGCTCTATTTTATTTTTATATTAAATTATTTTTGTTTGGCCACAAGCTGGCCCTACCTGCATTGTTCAAGCCCTACGTGTCAGTGAGCTTATCTTGGCGGGGTTAAAATCCTTGTTCTGAAAAAGTAAAAATTATCCCCTATACAATTATTAGATTGGAAATTACAAGTTATAGCAACACTTTTAGACAATTGCATTAATAGCTTTTTAATTTCATGTTATAACAAATTTGTAAAAATATATTTATTTTATTTTATTTACAAATTTTGATTTTATATTTTACACAATAAAATTAATTCCCTTTTTATAGGATAATATTCAATTTCTTTTTAAAAAGTGTGTTGATAATTATGGGAAGAGTATATTATGGTACAAATAAATATCTTCATTTATTATCCCTAAATTTATTTATTCCAAAAGGTTTCACACCTTTAAGAAACTACTTTTATTAAAAGAATACTTTTTTTTTTACTTAAACACGTTTCTTCTACTTTCATTCTGAAAGTACGTTTCTTCTCCATTTACATACTCAAATTATTTCTTGGAAAAAAATGGGGTTTACCTTTGTTAACATATTTCTTTACTCATCTTTTTCATTCTTATCTAATATGAGTTTTGCTGATACAATACTTCAAAAGTGTTTCTTTCTTTTAAAATTTGTGTGAATTCTAAGTAAAGCCACAACCATAGTTATTTATTCTTCTATTTCTAGTTGTGATAAGTGTAAAAAAATTTGTTGAAAGTGGATATAACATCAAGAAGTAAAAATATAGCTTGCTCGAAAAACTTGAACTGTCCGAGAAGCTTAATTTGAACATTGTAACGCCCAGAAAACGTGTCCCAAAACGTCACACTGTGCTCAGAACTACGAGTAGCCCCAAGCTAATCCTGTGAGCCTTCTACTAAATCTGAGACTCAAAATAAAGAAATATAGGCAAGTAAAAATACTGAGTCTTGCCTAAAACAAAGTGGATTTAACTGAACATAATGTCTGAAAGTATTTAACTTAAAGGTCTAGACAACCAACACTTAAAATATGAAAAGTATCTAATAGTCGGAAAAGCCTCTACTTCTACTAACTAGAGAGCCACTGGGACAGACCCCCAGATGGCTCAAACTAAACTGAAAGCAACTGATCAAATACTACAATATGTTGAAAATCTAAATAACTGGGTCCTTGAACTATGAGGACTCACCAACTATTGGGATGTAGATAGAGATACTTGCGGTCAATCACGCTACTGGAATTGAGAACCTGAACCTACATTATTAAATAATTTAGCCCATAAACGTATATGTGGATCGTTACTTTTAGAAGGTACTGAACATATGGGGGTGAATGCACAAGTGAAACAATAATTTAATATTTATACAAAACTTTTAAATGATGCATGCTAAGTGTAAATGACTCACATTGGCTCGAATAAAACATGTATTGTGAAATAATAAAACATAAGTAGGTAAAATATAGATAATCTTTGTGAGTCATAACTCTTAGTTTTAAAATTTGTACTTTTACTCTTTCTATTGGGAGTTTCTACTAATCGACATAAACCATGTGAGGTGTCATGGAGTCCAATGTCTTACCCACGTTGGGGAGAGCTGTTCTACTCTTGCCATCGGAATAGAACTTTATCTTAAGTGATCACTTACTTAGACAACCATGGGCACTTAAACCTACAGTGGCTCATAGTTTTGGGGCATGAGACCTTGAAATAACACCCAACTCAGTGCCAAATACTACTCCCACACTTATATGCCCAGACTTTTAGGAAATCCACCTTAAAATAGCACAAGGGTTTATAATGAAAACCAATTGTGCTTCTCTTTCTTTAAATCATAAACTTTATGAACAATGTGGATTCCTTATCTTAGATTAGGATCAAAAGATCAATTTCTTTATAAAATCTTAGTAAACAACTTATAAAAGAGGCATAAGATCATAGTCTTCTTGAAATATCAAACATACTTGGGTTTAAAACATATGTACTTAAATTTTCAGAATTTCAAAATAAAGCTTCATTCTCAACAATCATCTTGAAAGCATTCAACAATATCAATTCATAATAAAGAGGTGCAATTCATGATATAAACCTTCAATTCAAAGAATAAATAGATGAGATAAACATGCACTTCAATACATAAATCACTTGTAAATTCATAAACTCAAAATGAAGTAGTTTGGGTATGAACACTAATTTGCAAATCATGAAATCTTACGATAAAAAATAAGTTTTGGGTGCAAGGATGAAATAGGTATCCTTGTTCATAAGACCACATAACTTAATGATGAAGAAATGGTGAAAAGATTGAACAGTTAAGCTTGATTGCCCAAACCCTAAGTTGTTTTTCTCCTCTTGTGTAATAGATGATGGACTAATGATTTTGATAGGGTTAAAATATGTTTAGAACCTATTAATCTCGTGTTGTTATGTTTAAGGTCAGTTATGTAGTGTCAAATGACTTGGTTTCCCTTGAAATAACTCAAAAATGGAATTTCTAAACCACTTGGCCATAGGCTTTGCGGTGCAAACTCTATGGAAAAAATTAGGCTTTGAGGTGCAAACCCTATGGAAAATATTAGGCTTTGTGATGAAAACCCTGTGGAAACATTAGGCTTTGTAGCGTAAACCCTATGGCAAATATTAGGCTTTGCGATGGAAACTCTATGGCAGACATTTTCCAGTGAACATTTGCGATGGTATGACGATGCCTAGCAATCGCCGAAGCTCTAGTTTGCAATACCAACTTAGTTTTGAGGTCATTAAACACTCTCAACACCTCCCATAAAATAAACACATGATCTACCCTCACTACAGGGGTCCTAAAGATCATTTTAGAAGTATCGAAAGGGTGTTACGACTGCGAAGTGTTGCATTATCCCCCCTGTGGATCATTCGTCCTCGAATAAAATTATTAAGATGGAGCACTAAGAAGGCTGAAATCATATACTAAACACTTACGGGATGATCCATTATTCATGGATAGTGCAGAGTTTCATAAATGCATGCTATGACATGAGGACAATCATATAGCTAAGATAGAAAATGAGAGAGTCGATTTAGGAGAAACTATTACCACAAGCTGAGACTAAATTCATATAGAAAATATGGGGATACTTTTTTTGCATATCTGCTTCTGCTTCCCAATTAGCTCTCTCAATGGACTGATTTCGCCATAGGACCTTAACCAAAGGAACTTCCTTATTTCCTAGCCTCTGAATCCGACGATCAAGGATCTCAACTGGGAATTCTTCATAGGAGAGGCTATCCTTAATATCCAAGCTTTCTAAAGGAACAACAAAGGCCGAATCACCAATGCATTTCTTTAACAAAGAAATATGGAACACTGGATGAACAGATGACAACTCCGCAGGTAACTCAAGCTCATATGCTACCTTCCTAACTCGACTCAATATTATGTAATGGCCAACATATCGAGGGTTAAGCTTTCCCTTTTTTCCAAATCTATTCACCCCCTTTATGGGTGAAACCTTTAAAAAGCTAAGTCATCGACTTCAAACTCAAGATTCTTTCTCCTCACATCTTCATAAGATTTCTGACGACTCTGAGCTATTTTTAACCTATCTTGAATCAGATGGACTTTCTCCATGGCTTTAAACACCACATATAGCCTTATCAAAGTGGCCTTACCTACTTCGAACCAACCGATAGGTGACTTACATCTCCTCCCATAAAGAGCCTCAAATAGGGCAATCTGAATACTATTATGGTAGCTATTATTGTAGGCGAACTCGATCAATGACAAGTGATCATACCAAATAACCTTGAAGTCAAGAACACATGCCCTTAGCATATCCTCTAGGGTTTAAATAGTCCTCTCTATCTGACCATTTATCTGAAAGTAAAAAGCTGAACTGAGATAAACTTGGGTTCCAAGACCTTTCTGAAAGGCTTTCCAAAAGTGAGAGGTAAACTGAGTACCCCAATCTAAAATGATGGACAAAGAAACTCCAGGAAATCTGAATAACTCTCTAATATACAGCTTAGCATAATCTTTGGCTAAGTAGGACATGTGAACTGGCAAGAAATGGGCTGATTTGGTCAATCTGTCTACAATAATCCAAATCGAATCATGCTGACGATGCGAATGAGGTAACCCAGTCACAAGTCCATGTTCACCTCTTCCCACTTCCAAGTGGGAATACTAAACTCCTATAAGGTGTCACCAGGTATTTGGTGGTCCACCTTAACCTGTTGACAATTAGCACACTTGGCCACAAATTCTGTAATAACTTTCTTTATAACAATCCACTAATAGACTTCCCGCAAATTACCGTACATCTTAGTGGACCCTAGATGAATAGATTAATGTATACCATGCACTTCTACCATAATCTGCTGCATCAAACCATCAACACATGAAATATATGGTCTATTCTAGTATCACAACATGCCATCTCCCCCTTAGGAGAAAACCTCTACCTTCTGATCTCCAACTGACTCCTTCAGCTTAACCAAACTGGAGTCCTTATCTTGCTTCTCCTATACTTCAAAAACTAAAGAAGATTCCTAACTACCTTGAACCCAATAGGACACCTAATCTAGCCAATCGGTGAACTTCTTGAACTAATTCTTTCTTATCGCCCTCCACATGAGAAACACTACCCATCGACAGTCTACTAAGGGCGTCTGCCACAATGTTGGCCTTTCCTAAATGATATAGAACACTCATATCAAGTCCTTCAGCATTTCTAACTACTTTTTCTGACAGAGGTTCAACTCCCTCTTAGAAAACACATACTGCAAGCTCTTGTGGTTCGTGAACACATCAACATGAACCCCATATAGTTAGTACCTCTAGATTTTGAATGTAAACACAACAACAGCTAACTCAAAATCATGGGTAGGATAGTTCTTTTCATAAGGCTTAAGCTGTCTAGAGGAATAGGCTATAACCTTACCACTCTGTATCAAAACAGAACCCAAACCATCTTTAGAAGCATCACAGTAGACAACAAATCTATCTGTACCATCTGGTAACGCTAAGACTGAGGCTTAAGAGAGTTAAGCCTTCAACTCCTGAAAACTCTTCTCACAAGAATCCGACCACTGGAACTTAACATTATTTTAAGTCAATCTAGACATGGGGGAGGCAATAAATGAAAACCCCTCAACAAACCATTGGTAATAGTAGTTAAAAAATTCCTGATGTATGATAGAGAGATGGATCTAGGCTATTTTCTCACTACTTTGGTCTTTTGGGGATCGACACTAATTTCATCTCCAAAAATAATATGACCAAGGAAAGCTAATGATCTTAGCCAAAATTCACACTTGCTGAATTTAGTGAACAACTAGTGATCTTTAAGAGTTTGCAACACGATTCTTAGATGGTCTGAATGGTCATCCTCACTAGGGGAATAGACAAGGGTATCATCGATAAAAACTATGAAAAATATATCTAAGTAATTTTTGAACACTTTGTTCATCAAGTCCATGAAGGCTGCTGGGGAATTTGTTAGCCTAAAAGATATAGCTAAAAATTTGAAGTGACCTTAACGGGTTCTGAAAGCAATCTTTGGAATATCACATTCCCTTACTCTAAGCTAGTGATATCCAGATCTAAGGTCTATATTAGATAATTAACTTGCACCTTGGAGCTGGTCAAATAAGTCATCAATCCTAGGAAGAGGATATTTGTTTATGATTGTGATTTTATTTAACAAAGATAGTCAATGGACATTCGCAAAGAAACATATTTTTTATGCACGAATAGGATAGGTGTTCCCTATGGAGAGACATTGGGCCTTATGAATCCTTATCTAAGAGGTCCTTAAGCTGCTCTTTTAATTATTTAAGCTCAGTTGGAGCCATACGATATAGAGGAATGGAACTGAGTATCAAGAAGAAGATCAATACTGAATTCTATTTCTCTGTTGGGAGGTACCCTTCTCAAATCTTCAAGAAAAACTTTAGGAAACTCATTGACTACACGGTATGACTGAACTGTCGGAGTCTCAGACGTAGTGTCCTTGACTCAAACCAAATGGTAAATCCACCCTTTTGATATCAACTTCCTGGCTTTAAGATAGGATATGAAATGACTCTTGGGAGATACTGAATTACCTTTCCACTCAAAGACTATCTCATCAGGAAACTAAAACTTCACTACTCAGGTGCAACAATCTATTGATGTATAACAGGAATAGAGCCAATCCATGCCCGTAATAAGGTCAAAGTTGAACATATCTAACTCTATTAAGTATGCTAATATAATATTATAAAGGACAGTGATATGCCACTTTCTATAGACTCGTTTGACAACAATTGACTCATTCATTGGGGTGGAAACTAAGAAGGGCTTAGAGAGATTTTTAGGACCTACCCCAAAATTTACCGCAACTAATGGAGTCATATATAAACATAAAGATGAAAGACAAGAAGCTTAACAGTAATAATATTTGGTAAACTCTCCTTCTCCTGATGGGATGGTAAAGCATAAAACCAATTTTGGCATTGACCACCACCGATACTGGATGATGCGCCCTTAGGAGTGACTGGGCAACCTAGTAGAGCTGGTGTGCTAGTAGCCTAAGTCTAGGGATGAACATCCCTGTTTACTTGCTTAGCATATGGGTACTCTTTAATTTCATGACCCAACTTTCCACCTCCATAACAACCTTTCTTTCCCCACAAACACTCACCAGGATTAGTTTTACCATACTTAGCACATGATAGATAGTTGGGCCTTTCACGTACACTATTTTGAGATTGGGATATAGAAGTCCTACCCCACTGCTCTTACTTAGTTCTAGGTGTATGAGCACTAGTTGAAGATGACACTTGCATATATGAGTGACCCTAAAACTGTGAACGACTGCCTCCTTTAGACTTTGCTTGGCCATACTCAAACTGTCTGGTTCTAGCATTTTTATTTCCCCTCTCCCTCCCAATCAATTTCTTTATCTCAATCTATTGAGCATGAGTTATCAGTCTAGCAAGATCCATATCTCCAATAAGCATGGTAGTCCTATACTCCTTGACTACCAAACTAGACACTCTAGTAACAAACTTACTCATACTAGATCTGGGGTTGCTTATAAAATCGAGAGCATACTAAGACAACTGGTTCAACTTAAGGCAATACTTCTTTACTGTCATCGATCCCGACCTTAGTTTCATTAATTCCTTGACCTTAGCTTCTCTTATCTCATGTGGAAAGAACCTATCCAAAAATGTATCCTGAAATACTTGCCAACTCATAGGAGTTGCATTCTTCTCTCTACCATTCTTCTACATAACGACCAAATCATAGGAAATATCCTTTAGCCTATAGGATGCCAATTTTACACTCTCCTCCCCTGTAACATGCATAACTTGGGTGATTTTTCTCACCTCATCAATGTAGAGTTGTAAGTCCTCACCGACTTTTGACCCTAAGAATTTAGGCAGATTCATTCTCATGAATTCACGGATGTTGGCTACAGCTAACTCACCATTCTAATAAAGTAGGACTGCAGCCTAATGGTTTCTCTTAATATTGGCAGTCAACACTTAGGCCAATGCCTAAAAGGCAGCCCAAAATTTACCATGGAACACATTCTCATTCAGAGAATCAGTAGGCTGAGGTGGATGGTTATTATTTTTGCATGCATTAGCTCAGTGAGGAGGTATATTCTATCATGTAAGAGCATGAGTTAAAGTAGATAGAGACAACTGTAAGCAAGATAGATCATGAAAGAAAAAGGACGATTTCCTAAATTTTTCCATAGCCTCTTGTTCATACACCCATAATCAAAACTCTACATAACTCAACTCTTCTGACTCCCTAGGACTCGTTAAACCTTAGGCTCTGATACCAAGTATTTAAAGCCCCCAAAACATATACCGAGATATCACACGATGCTTGTGACTATGAGTAGCCCCAAGCTAACCCTGTGAGTCTTCTACTAAATTTGAGACTTAAAATAAAGAAATCTAGGCATGTAAAAATATTAAAATAGTGAATCCTATCTAAACTGAACTAGATTTAACTTAACAAAATGTATGAAAGTATTTAACTTAAAGGTCTAGACAACTAATACTTAAATTATGAAATGTATCAAACAGTCGAACAAGCCTCTACTTCTACTAACTAGAGAGCCATTGGGACAGACCCCTAGCTGGCTCAAACTAAACTGAAAGCAACTGATCAAATACTATGAGAAACTGAAAATATTAATAATTGGGTCCTCGAATTATAAGGACTCACTAACTATCGGGATGTAGATAGAGATGCTCGCAGTCAGTCATGCTACTGGAGCTGAGCAACAAAACCTACATTACTAAACAATGTAATACATAAACATATATGTGGATTAGTAAATATACTGAGCATATGGGGGTGAATGCATAAGTAAAATAATAATTCAATATTCATACTAAACTTTTAAATGATGCATGCTAAGTGTAAATGACTCACCTTGGCTTCAATAAAACGAGTATTACGAAATAGTAAAACATGAGTTGTAAAATATAGATAATCTTTGTGAGTCATAACAGTTAGTTCTAAAAGTTTTACTTTTACACTTTGTATTAGGATTTTTTTCTAACCAACATAAACCATGTGAGCTGTCATGGAGTCCAACATCTAACCTATGTTGGGGAGAGCTGTTCTACCCTTGTCATCGGAATAGAACCTTATCTTAAGTGATCACTGACTTAGCCCACTATGGGTACTTAAACCTAGGGTGGCTCGTAGTTGTCACATCCCGAATCAGGGCCCTGGCCGTGAAGAGCATTTCGAACCATGAAGGCCTGAAACACCCCTATCTATCTGGTAATCGTGCACATAATTCATATGATAAAAGAAATGCAAAAGATTCACAATACTAAAGAATCATGGTCATGAGTCCAATGAAATCAATAATGGGAAATAATGTCCCACAACATCTATCGGCATCTGAAAACCGTCTGCAAAATCTCTACTACATGACTAAAATAAACAAATGTCTAAAAACTGGCACAAGGCCCCCAGTAGACCTAAAACTATTAAATGATAAATAAAATACTAGAAATCAGGCCTTCCAAAATACAGAAGGCTCACCACTTGTCTCTGCAAAACTATCTGAAGAATCTATTAATTTTCTAGACCCCTAGACTGTGCCTCCAAAATTGGGAGTGAAGGGGGTCAATACAAAGTAATGGTACACAGAATAATCTAAAACAAAGTAGAGATTTTTATATAAAATAAATGAGAGATGATATAAAGCACATTATTGCAAAATGCTTTCGAAAATACATTGGCATAGTATAATAATTTTTCAACAAAAATGCAACACATTTGAGCTGGTGGTACACCCTACAATTTCACATTTTCACCAACTGTCAAATCTTGGTTGCCGCTGAGATTAGAGTATAAGTGAGGGATATAGACACAAGATCACATAGAAGGATATCTCGACCCAATCAAGTATGGTAGTGCACAAGATCACAAAGCAGGGCTCCTAACCATAGTCCCAATTTGGGATGGCATAACATCAGGTACACAAGATCACACAACAGGGCACCAAGTTCCCGAGTTAGCAAACACGATTTCCAGTGTAGAGTCATTTGACTTGTGCTTTCTTTGGGTAACCACCTATCTTACAAAATCAATGTATTAAACTCAGTTTAATCAATCACATGTCATACTCTACAGGGTATAGTCATACTCGACTTGCAAGTCATCAATATCACATCAACTTTCGAACTTCTCTTACCATTTACCACATGCACATATGTATGACTTTCACACTATTAAAACACATACACCATAGTTCTCAACATACAATTATTCAAGAAGTTTAATCATTTATGAGTAATGTCATATCAATTGCAAAACTCATGCTCTTAATGGTTTAACATTAGTATAATATGGGGTATAAACATTATCATGGGGAATTTAGAAAATTGAAAACTCATGCACATCGCACCCTTTTGAAATTTCAGGTCACATGTTCACAATTCAACCATTTAAATACATTCAAACAAACAACCCCAGAAAATTCAAAACTCATGCACATCGCACCCTTTTGAAATTTCAGGTCACATGTTCACAATTCAACCATTTAAATACATTCAAACAAACAACCGCATGATATCTCATAAATTTTTTCAGCACCATATACCAAAACATGTTATTTGTATCAATTGGAAACCCCCATTTGTAGAAACATATATATACTTGTAAAGATTTAAAGTCTTGCATAAATTCCTTTTTGAAAACATGCCCATGAAATTTAGGACAGCCCCACGTACCTCTATTTATGAAATTAGCGGGTGCTTCTTGAAGCCTATGATCTGGGGATTTTGAATCTTCAATCGATTTTGAAAACCCACGGTTGAATCTTGGGTTTCTTAAAGTTCTTGTTTGAAATTCTAGAGAGGATTCTTGATACTTTTAATGAAAATAGGGTTAAGTTGCTCAAAACATACCCTAAATCCTTTGTTTGGACGGTTTTAAAGGCTATAAAAAAAGTCTAATTTACCCTTAATGACTCCTGAATGGAACTAGAAATTTGAACTTAAAAACCCAATTTTAGATACCACCGCGACGTGCCACAATCGCCGTGATCCATTGGAATTCAACGAGTGGGAAATTGGGTGCCTCCGCGATGCGCTAGACCCCAAAATGATGATGTTTACGACTGGAACCTTAAATTATTCATAACTTCTTCACCGAGGGTCCATTTTGGATGAATCTTATATTATTGGAAAGCTAATTGAGTTATCTACATAATGAAAGGTTGGAATCTAGGAAATTCCACACGAAAAATAATTTAGATCATTCTAGAAGCTAATGCTTAGACTTTCCATGGATGAAATTTAGCTAAGAAGATGCTAGGGTGTTACAATATCCCCCCCTTGGGATCATTCGTCCTCGAATGATGATTCGGAACATAGACAAGTACGATTTCAAGCATACTAAAGCATAGAAAGATTTAGGTTAGGGTTGATCCTTCAACTCCGCCATCTACTGGGTCAAAAAGGTGTGGGTATCTTGTTCTCATATCGCTTTGTGATTCCTAAGTGGCTTCCTCAACCTCCTAATTTTTCCACAACACCTTAATTAAAACTTTCTCAACATGGATATGTGAAATACCGGATGGACAAAACTCAAACTGGCAGGAAATTCTAACTCATACGCAAAACCACTTATTTTCCTTAAAATCTAATATGGTCATATATAGTGAGGACTCAATTTACCTTTCTTTCCGTATCACATAACTCCCTTCATAGGAGAAACCTTCAGAAATACCCAATCACTGACCTCAAACTCTAACTCTCTCCTTCTAACATCAGCGTAGGATTTTTGACGACTCTGAGCTATCTTAAGTCATTCTCTAATAAGCTTCACATCTTTCATTGCCTGATGAGCAAGATCAGGCCCAGACATCTCCATCTCACCTACTTTATACCACCCTATTGGTGACCTACATCTTCTCCCATATAATGCCTCAAATGGTATCATCTTAATACTAGAATGGAAATTGTTATTATACGCGAACTCTATCAATGGCAAGTGCTCCACCCAACTACCTTTAAAATAAGTCACGCAAGCCCTCAACATATCCTTAAGGGTATGGATGGTGAATGCACATCTATTTGGGGGTGAAAAGCAGTACTTAGGTTCACTTGGGTACCTAAACCTCTCTGAAAAGATCTCCAGAACTGAGAAGAAAATTGCGTACCTCAGTTAGATATAATGGACACAAATTATCTATGTAAATAAACTATTTCTGTAATGAAAAAACTTAGTATAACCCTCTCCTTAATAGTTAGTCTTGACAGGCAAAAAGTATGCTGACTTGGTCAGCCTATCTACAATTACCTATATAGAATCATATGGGTTTTGGGACTTCAAAAATGTTGTAATGAAGTTCATATTTATCCTCTACTACTTCCATAAAGGCAGAGCTATCTCTTGGGAAGTGATAACGCTCAAACTACAGCTCTAGTAAGAGTGTAAGCGGTAGTTGTCAAATATAGAACCCAACTGGGTTGGGTGTCGAATCCCACAGGGAATACTTGGTCACTAAGTAAGCAATGATTATTAGACTTTTGGTGAAAGTTTCGTAAAAAGGGGGGATTTTGTAGCGTGAAATATTGTAACAAAATAACAAAGTAAAAATTAAAAATAGCAAAGTAAAAAGAAAGAATGTTTAGTAAGATTTTTAATCAATGAGAATTGAAAGTTGGGGTTATGTCCACCTTATGAGTTATACGTCTCTATTGGCTATGAGTTATGCGGAATTCAGACATGCATGTGCTTATAGAGAATTGTATTCTATGGTAAATCCAGGCGTCTTTCGACCATCAAGGATTATTTCACTTTAACTCTTTTGAGCTTAAAGCGTATCTAACGGTACAAATACTCCAAGAGGTTAATCCAGTTACGGCACTAAATTTTTAACAGGGGTTGGTGCCCTATTACCTTGACATTATCTTTTTTTTCCAGACATGTAACCTTTCTTTCGAACAAGTTAATGCTATACTGGAGTATTCTATATGTTTACAACCACAAGAATTTAAATTAAGATGAAGAGAGTAATGATATAAACAGCATACGTGTCAAGAATTCACAAACTCATAGCAATAGATAGTATCTCATAAGGCTTCCATAACCCTAACAGAGAAGTTTAGCTACACATGAGTGCAACGGAAAACACAATAGACATTATCATTATAACAATCTCACGATATGTAGGTAATGGCGTCACTTATGGCGTGATTTCCTTGCTTAGTAGCGTTTCTCTTGTTATGAAAATTTAAAAGTCGAATAGATGAAAAATAATGTCAACAACAAATTAATGAAGAAAAAGGGAAAGGATCGAATAGGGATGAGGGTGGTGGAGATTTGTTTTGATGGATGGATGGATGGTGGATGGGAATAATAAAAATCTCCAGCAAAATAGGGTATTTATAACACCCATATCCTATTCTTACTAAGCTACTGCATTACTTATCCTAATCCTACTAGGTTACTGCATCCTTATCCTAATCCTAATAGGTTACTGCTGATCCCCAAAGTCTTGAGAAATGCTGTTTTTGCCCGGGACAGGTTTTCCATGCGTCACTTTTAGTCCTTAGGCGTCCAAGATTTGCTTTCCTCCTTTCGTGAAGCTTCCTTTGGCGTCAAGTTATCCATAAAATGCTGAAATCTTCATCATTTATACCTGAAAACTTGCTAATCATGTTTGTTAGCTTGCTTACAGGAAAAAGGACTAAAATTGCATGAGTTATATATTTTGTCCTCAAAACTTAGCTAAAATATGGGTAAATTATAGCACTTTAGGCGTGTAAATACGCCTATCATCAGGAAGTACCCCCTGGCCTCAAATGTTCTACCTTCACTAGCTGACAGTTCAAACACTTGGAACCAAAATCAGCTACATCACGTTTTATATTATTCCACCAATACAAAGTTTTCAGATTATAGTACATCTTAGTAGAGCCTGTGTGAACAACATACCTCGAAGTGTGTTCTTCATCAATGATTCTTTCTCGTAGTCCATCAATATTTGGGATGTACAACCTACCCTGATATCTCAGAATACCATCACCACTAATTTCAAATGACATTACCTTTTGTTGACCCACATCTTTCTTGATTTGCATCAAGATAGGATCTTCAACCTGCTTTTCTTTAACTTCAGCACAAAGGGATGGCTTAGCTATCTCATGAACAATCACCCCTCCATCTTCAGAATCTAAGAGTCTTACTTCCAGATTTACAAAGCGGTGAATATCCTTCACCATCTCTCTCTTTCTCTCTTTAACATGAGAAAAACTGCCCATTAACAACCTACTAAGAGCATCAACTATAATATTTGCCTTGCCCAGATGGTAATGCAGGCTCATATCATAGTCTTTCAAAAGCTCCATCCAACGCCTCTGCCTGAGGTTCAATTCTTTCTGTGAGAAAACATACTGCAAACTTTTGTGGTCAGTATAAATATCAACATGCACTCCATAGAGATAATACCTCCAGATCCTAAGTGCAAACACCACGGCTGCAAACTCTAAGTCATGAGTGGGGTAATTTCGCTCATGCACCTTTAACTGCCTAGATAGATAAGCTACCACCTTACTATGTTGCATCAATACATAACCAAGTCTCACACGGCATGCATCACAGTATACCATAAAACCATCTACCCCCTTGGGAAGAGTCAAAACAGGAGCAGTAGGTAGCTTGACCTTCAACTTCCCAAAACTATTTTCAAACAAGTCAGACCACACAAACTTTACCTTTTTCTGAGTCAATTTAGTGAGCAGAGCAGCTATGGAGGAAAAACTATCTACGAACCTTCTGTAATAACCCGCCAAACCTAAGAAGCTCAAAATATCGGTTAGAGTCTTGGGTTTGGGAAATTTTCTCACTGCCTCAATATTTTGGGGATCCACTCTAATCCTATCACTAGATACAATATGCCCTAAGAAGGCAATAGCATTCAACCAGAATTCATATTTGGAGAACTTAGCATATAACTGATGATCCTAAAGGGTCTGAAGGATACTTCAAAGGTGATTGGCATGGTCTTTCTCACTTTTGGAATAGATCAGAATATCATCAATGAACACTATGACAAACAAATATAAAAACTGACGAAAAACCCTATTCATTAGGTCCATAAAAGCTGCAGGGGAATTAGTCAATCCGAAGGACATAACTAAGAATTCAAAATGACTGTATCTGGTTTGGAAAGCTATTTTGAGAATCTCTGACTCTCTAACCTTCAACTGATGGTAGCCTGAACGAAGGTCTATTTTCAAAATACACTTAGCACCCTGAAGCTGGTAAAAAAGATCATCAATCCTAGCAAAAGGATATTTATTTTTAATAGTGACCTTATTCAACTGGCAGTAGTCTATGAACATACAAAGGGATCCATCTTTCTTTCGCATGAAGAGTACAGGCGCACCCCAAGGTGACACACTGGGGCACATAAACCTTTATCTAGAAGATCTGCTAGTTGTTCCTTCAACTCTTTTAGTTATGCAGAAGCCATTCTATATAGAAAAATAGAGATGGGGTGGGTATCTGGTAACACATCAATACCAAACTCTATCTCCCTATCAGGTGGTATTCCTGGGAGATCATCTGGAAAGACTTCTGGAAATTCATTTACTATAGGGACAAACTAAAGAGGACAAATTTCAACGCTATAATCTTTTACTCGGATTAGATGGTATATACAAACTCTGGAGATGAGCTTTTGGGCTCTAAGATAAGAGATAAAGTGACCTCTAGGTGCCACAAAATTTCCTGCCCACTCAATTTGTGACTCATTCGGGAAAGAAAAAGTAACCTTTTGGGTTCTACAATCAAGTGCTGAATAATATGATGGAGCCAGTCCATCCCAAGGATAGCATCAAATTCTACCATATCAAGTTCTATAAGGTCTGCCATAGTATCCCAGCTAAAAATAGACATAACACAATTTCTATACACCCTTTAACAATAGTAGAATCACCTATAGGAGTGGAAATAGTGAAGGGTTCAATAATAACATCGGGCTCAAATCGAAAACCAACGGCCATATAAGGGGTCACATAATATAAGGTAAACCCGGGGTCAAGTAACACATAAACATCATGGGAAAAGATTTGTAACGTACCGGTGACAACATTTGGGGAAACTTCTGCCTCTTGGCAGTTGGTCAAAGAATATAACCGGTTGTGACTGCTCTCGGCAGGTGAAGGGGCACCCTTAGGAGGAGGAGCAGTGGAGGTGGCTTGCGACTTAGCCCCCCCTATATTTTCTCCAGCAGAAGGGCAATCTCTCTGAAGGTGACCCACCTTTCCATAAGAATAATAATTTCTCCCCTTGAAATAACACTTCCCTGGGTAATTCTTTCCGCAACTCTCACACCGCGGATAAGTACGACGCTGCTAGGCCAAACTGCCCTATGACTGAGTAACTGGGGCTCTGGATCCACAGTGAGTCTTAAAATTCTGAGATTGTCTGTCTATCGGTGGTCTGGGTGCTGTGGCGCTGGCTGCAGACTATGCATTACGCTAATTCTTCTTCTTCTGCCATTTATTTTCCCACTTACCTCTTTGAGGCTGATGTGACCCTGGTCGGCAGATTTGGCTCTTATTGCCTATCTTTCCTTCTTCCTAGATTCAGAAATCTTTTTTTTCTTCTCCTCTACCTGTTGTATGTGAACTGTCAGCCTAGCAAAGTCCAACTCTTTGTTCAGCATAGCTCCCTGACACTCAAACACCATAATATCTGAAAGGCCAGAGGCAAACTTCCCCATTCGGGCCCTCATACTACTCATCATCTCAGGAGCACAATAGGTTAGTTGATTAAATTTTAAAGTGTACTCCTGCACGCTCGTCTCACCCTGCTTGAGGTTCATGAACTCCTCGGCTTTAGCTTCCCTCAGCTCTAAAGAAAAAAACCTATCAAGGAAAGCTTTTACAAACTCATCCTAAACCGTAGGCTCAGCACTGTCACCCTTTGCATCTTCCCACTCATTGTACCATTTGTTTGCTGCATCCTTCAGCTGGAAGGCTGCCAGCTCAACACCTTCAATCTGATCCACATGTATCACTCTAAAAATTTTCTCCATTTCATCTATAAATTCTTTCAGATCTTCTTCTACCTTGGTGCTAGTAAACTTGGGTGGGTTTATTCTCATGAACTGCCCCACCCTAGTAGCCTCCGATGTCACTGATGCAGACCTAACATCTTTCGATTGTTGAACCTTATTAGCAACCAACTATGCCAGTATATGAATAGACTGTCGGAATCCTGCATTTGAAATATCCCTCTGAGTAGTGGAAGGACGGTTAACATTGGTCCGTGGAGCTCGAGGTAGACTGGTCGGGACTGGAGGGACTTCCAAAGTAGGGATAGAGTCTGAGGTGGGAGCTCTATTACGTGTCCTCATCCCATGAGTGGGACAGACTTGATTATTCTTAGCACTTTGATTAGTATTGCGATGAGGAGGCATGACTGTTATTTTTGTAAGACAAAAGATCACTGATTAGGAATAAACTTGACTTTGAAGCATGAACTTAATCACAAAGAAGGGAAACATTTCCTAAACGCCTAGTTGCCTCTTGCTTAGAAGTGTGGCGCGCTATATACCCATAAAAAAAACTCTACCCGACGCGATTTGGCAAACACCCTGGGACCATGAACCGTGCTTTGATACCAATTTTGTCAGGACCCGAACTAGGGCCCTAGCCATGATGAGCCATCCAAAACATGAAGGCCCAAAACACCCCTATCTATTTGGTAATCATGCACATAATTCATATGATAAATGAAATATGAAAGATTCACAATACTACAGAATCATGGTCTTGAGATGAAATCAATAATGGGAAATAATGTCCCATAATATTTATCGGCATCTGAAAACCGTCTGTAAAATCTCTACTACATGACTAAAATAAACAACTGTCTAAAAACTGGCACAAGGCCCCAGTAGACCTAAAACTATTAAATGATAAATAAACTGTCAGACATCAGGCCTTTCGAAACACAGAAGGCTCACCACTTCTCTCTGCAAAACTATTTGAAGAATCTATTAATTTTCTAGACCCCTAGACTGTGCCTCCGAAATTGGGAGTGAAGGGGGTCAATACAAAGTACTGGTACACAGAGTAATCTAAAACAAAGTAGAGATTTTTATATAAAATAAATGAGAGCTGATATAAAGCACATTATTGCAAAATGATTTCGAAAATACATTGGCATAGTATAATGATTTTTTAACACAAATGCAACACATTTGAGCTAGGTGGTACACCCTACAATTTCACATTTTCACCAACTATCAAATCTTGGTTCCCGCTGAGATTAGAGTATAAGTGAGGGATATACACACAAGATCACACAGAAGGATGTCTCGACCCAATCAAGTATGGTAATGCACAAGATCACAAAGCAGGGCTCCTAACCATAGTCCCAATTTAGGATGACATAACATCAGGTACATAAGATCACACAGCAGGGTAACAAGTTCCCAAGTCGGTAAACATGGTTTTTTGCGTAGAGTTATTTGACTCGTGCTTTCTTTGGATAACCACCTATCTCACAAAATCTATGCATTAAACTCATTTTAATCAATCACATGTCATACTCTGCAGGGTATCGTCATATCCGACTTGCAAGTCATCAATATCACATCAACTTTCCAACTTCTCATACCATTTACCACATGCACATATGTATGATTTTCACACCATTAAAACACATACACCATAGTTCTCAACATGAAATTATTCAAGAAGTTTAATCATTTATGAGTAATTTCATATCAATTGCAAAACTTATGCTCTCAATGGTTTAACACTAGCATAATATGGGGTATAAACATTATCATGGGGAATTTAGAAAATTCACAACTCATGCACATCGCATCCTTTTGAAATTTCAAGTCACATGTTCACAATTCAACCATTTAAATACATTCAAACAAACAACCCCATGATATCTCATAAATTCTTTCAAAATCATATATCAAAACATGTTATTTGTATCAATTGGAAACCCCCCATTTGTAGAAACATATATACTTGTATAGATTTAAAGTCTTGCGTAAATTCCTTTTTGAAAATATATCCATGAAATTTAAGACAATCCCGCATACCTCTATTTACAACATTAGTAGGTGCTTCTTGAAGCCTATGATCTGGGGATTTTGAGTCTTCAATCGATTTTGAAAACCCATGATTGAATCTTGGGTTTCTTGAAGTTCTTGTTTGAAACACTAGATAGGATTCTTGTAGATTTTAATGAAAATAGGGTTAAGTTGCTCAAAACATACCCTAAATCCTTTGTTTGGATGGTTTTAAAGCCAAGGGAAAAGTCAAATTTACTCTTAAAGACTCCTGAATGGAGCTAGAAATTTGAACTTAAAAAAAAGATTTTGGATACCACCGCGACGCACCACAATCGCGGTGGTCCACTGGAATTCGACGAGAGGGCAATTGGGTGCCTCCGCGATGTGCCACCATCATGGAGCCTAACTAGAATTTCACGATTGTCAATTTAACTCTCTCCGTGATGCGCTAGACCCCAAAATGATGATGTTTACGACTAGAACCTTAAATTATTCATAACTTCTGCACCGAGGGTCCATTTTTGGATGAATCTGATATAGTTGGAAAGATAATTCAGTCATCTACATAATGAAATGTTGAAATATAAGAAATTCCACATGAAAAATAATTTAGATTATTCTAGAAGCTAATGTTTAGACTTTCCATGGATGAAATTTAGCTAAGAAAATGTCGGGGTGTTGCAGTAGTTCTGGGGCATGAGACCTTGAAATCATACCCAACTTGGAGTTAAATACTACTCCCATACTTATATACTCAGACTTTTAGGCAATCCATCTTAAAATAGTACAAGGGTTTATCATGAAAACCAACTGTGCTTCTCTTTCTTTAAATCATAAACTATATGAATAATGTGGATTCCTTATCTTAGCTTAGGATCTAAAGATAAATTTCTTTCTTGAATCTTAGTAAACAACTTATAAAAGAGGCTTAAGATCACAGTCTTATTGATGTCTCAAAACTCATACTTGGGTTTAAAGCATATGTACTTAAATTTTTAGAATTTCATAATAAAGCTTCATTCTCAACAATCATATTGAAATCATTCAACAATATCAATTCACAATCAAGATGTGCAATTCATGATGTAAACTTTCGAGTCAAAGAATAAATAGATGAGATAAACATGCACTTTAATACGTAAATTACTTATAAATTCATAAACTCAAAATGAAGTAGTTTGGGTATGAACCCTATGGCAAATATTAGGATTTTCAACGTAAACCCTATGACAAATAGTTTCCAGCCAATGTTTGAGATGGTATGGCGATGCCTAACCATCGCCTAAGCTCTAGTTTATGATGCTAACTTAGTTTTGAGGTCTTTAAGCACTCCCAAAACACCCCACAACATCAACACATGATCTACTATCACTAAAGAGGTCCTAAAGATCATTTTTGAAGCATCGAAAGGATGTTACGACTGTGGGGTATTACAAAATACATATCGGAAGAAATATAAAATAAAGTTAATATTTTATCCAACAAGTTCAATGCTTATAACCATCGTATAAAACATGGTATGTTATTTTGGGATTATGTTTGAAAATAGCAAGATGATGGTGCAATAAGTCAAAGTGAGGTGATTGGCAATGTTACGAGCAAACTCGATGGTTCGAGGATTTTAAAAGATATTGTTAGTTCAACTGCACCTAAAAAAATAAGACATACATAGACATGGATATTGTATTTTAATATTTTTTGATTCTCATTATTTTGTCTTTCTATGATTTTTGGTATTAACACAGTTTAGTTTTGCTATTTAGATAATTTTTTATTCCATGTTATGCTAAATTAACAGTTGTTTTGTATTTTACATCGTTGAGTGAATTTGATATCAATTAAGTTTGTGTCAACTAGATGTATTACAGTATTCATTGAATCTTAATTTAATACAAAAGTAGATGAGATTGAATATTGATTCAAGGAGACAAACACATAGTGTATGAAATGAGTATATAAATTGGTATCACCTAAATTGAATATCACAATCCGTAAATATCAGTTTATATATCTATTTCGTACACATTTCATACAAATGTGACATGTAAAAATCACTTTATAATCTGATTCCATTGAATCTATAATCTTAAGTATATCTTCTTATTTGAATATCACGATCACATTATACTCATTCCATATAAATATAACATGTAAGAAACTATTTTATAAACTTTGAATGTAATATTGATATTATACAGGTTTCATACATAAAATAATTCAAACAATACAAGTTTGTATATTTATTTCATACAGTAAAATAAATAATAACATATAATATTTGGTGAAAGTCATTTTCTATACTAACTTCTGCAATCATTATACTCATTCCATATAAATATAATATGTAAGAAACTATTTTATGAACCTTGAACCAAAAATTGATATACTAATTTTATACAAATTTCATACATGAAATAGTCTAATAAGTATATACAAGATAATTTTCACTATATTATTCTTATGAAAGATTGGGATCTACATTAAAATCCTTATTTATGTTGTTACCAACACAAATAACGGATTGTTCAATATTTTGTCTAATATCCATTGACATATCTTTTATTGTTATATACAATGGATATTTAATAAAGAAATTGACAATACTCCTGTAAGACCTCAAAAAGTTCTCTCGTAGTTTGAGCCTTAGAACGTGTCAAGTAAAGTGTAATTTCGGCCTTAAAAGATCAAGAAGTGACTTCCAAAGTAGAAAATATTTTAAACCGCGTAGAATTTCCCTAATCTCTACCTTTTTTCATATAGAGAATTGAATAAGATTTCCGTCGATATCAAATCTCCCGAATCCGACACTCGGGCGAAGAGTTAGAGCCATTTTAGTGAGACAGTGTGCCACCTAGCACTTTAGCGTGTCGTGGAGTCAGCCAGAATGGAAATTGTCAAATTACAGTAAGCCTCTATGATTTCACTGTATCACGGTGTCTTTCTAGTTTGCAACCAAGGTGGCAACATGATTTCCGCCGCATCACGCCAAAGCTCAGTTTCCCAATTGTCCTATTTTTAAGGCGGGATTATGGCGCGTCGTGCCAACATGTAAAATCAAGGTTTTTCTAGTTTCGAATTTTAATTTCAAGGGCAAAAAGGGTCTTTTTCCAACCCCTATCTATACTCTTTAACATAATACTCAACATATTTACACCAAAATATTATTGGTTTCTCTCAATTTTTTTCAAGAACAAGAACTAGGGTTTCTAATCCAAGACCCAAGTCATCAAGATTCCTCCGTAAATCTTTCAAGAATCATATAACAAGGTATGTTAGATGTTGATTCTTGGGTTCCTTCAACCCAAGAAGTTCAAGAATCCTTTTCTAAATTCAAAGATCTTATATTTATGAGTTTTCATGATTCATGTGAATTGAAATTGAAGTTCATGTTATTATTGAGTTTTAATTAATGATTTAGACTACCAATTTCAAGAGTTGATTCTAGTATATGAATGATTAAGTATAAAATTTGTGGTATAACCAAAGCATGCTCCCCATATATTTGATAAAATGTTTATGTGAAGGAATTAGAGCCATTATAGCATGTTGATTAGAAATCTCCAATTGTGTGTAAGTTCATGCATGCTATGTGTTTGTTGAAAAGCCTTAGTAAACGATTATGATATGTTAGCATGAAATCCACCAATTATATGCTCTTCAATGCATGTTAAATATTTTTTGCAAGACCTTGTTAAATGGAGTATGAGCCAATAGCATGTCTCTCTATACTATCACATGTTTATGATTTCTAAGTGCTTGAAGAGATGCTTTAATGATTATAATGGTAAATGAATGTCCATGGTCATGATTATTCAAGAATGTTTATGTTTTACTTTTATGTTATCGAGTCATGGGGTTATTTATTCTTAGAAATTAGTGAGTTACAAAACTTATTACTCTAAGAAAGTTATAGAACTTAAGAAATCTCAGTAATCCAAGTATCATTAGCATTCCAGCTTCAGTTCAGTACTCAACTCAGATCTTAGTAGTATTCAATATTCTGTTTCTACCTTTGTAGTATTCCGTCAGCCAACGGAACCAAGTGAATTCAATTAGATCAGTCAAGAAATATGAAAAGTAACAGATTTAGCTCAGTCTAGTACAGTCTAAGAATTAGTTCAGTGTCTATTTAATTGGGAGTAGGATTCAACATCGAGCGAAGGCAGGGATGGCAGCTTCCCCGTTATTTAGGCAGAGTCGTTAGTAGCAATCCCTATACCTCCAAAATTGTGTAGCTAGCCAAAAAAGAATGAAGATTCACCAGTTATATTGGGCTTGAATACCTCCTAGGAGTTACCCGTTATATTAGGCTTGGCTCCAACCAGGTGTCACCCGTTATATTAGGCATGACATACTGGGTTCTGAGAGAAGTGTCTTTACCCGTGGCAGGGTACTGACACCCTTCCAACTGGGGTACAGGTTAGACCCCAACTAGCTAAAAGGGATTGTCGGTTATATGACTACCTCCTACAGTCTAAATTTTAGATTCAATCTCAGTAATAGAAGTCAGCTGAGGAGTCACCCGTTATACTAGGCTTGACTACTTCTCAAAGATCACCCATTATATAGGCTTGATTTCAGATTCAGAAAATCATATTCAATTTCAGTAGACTCAGATATCACCCGTTATATAGGCTTGATCTCAGATTCAGACAATTATATTCAATATCATTAGACTCAGAGATCACCCATTATATAGGCTTGATCTCAGATTCAGACAATCATATTCATTATTAGTAGACTAAGAGATCACTCGTTATATAGGCTTGATCTCAGATTCAGTTTATCCAGTATCCGACATTATTACCAGTAAACTTAGAGGTCACCCGTCATATAGTCTTGATCTCAAATATAATAAATTAGTATCAATATGAACAAGATTAGAAATTAATACCAATAGACTCAGTTATTCAGTCTCTCAGTACTAGTAAACTCAGATATCAGTACTAGTAGACCCGGTCATCAGTAAGTTAGTATTCAGAAAACCGTATTCAGAGTTCGTATTCAGTGTTACTGCGATTCCAATTTTGGTTTGTGCATTCTTGCATATGTCCTCCTTCAGTACTCTCATGTTATTCAGATAAGTAATTGTTCATGCATAAGCCCTTGCATTTAGCCTTACCTCATCTAGCATACTAGTATATTCAAAGTATTAACGCATACTTTTCTCTTGCGCTATAGTGTATTATACTATAAGTTCAGAAGCACGAGACCTAGAACACCCTTAGCAGTCCAGACTCAGTCTGCAGTAGTACACGTAGCAGTGAGTCCTCTTCATTCGAGGATGATCCTTATTTTATTATGGCATTAGATTTAGTTTATTTTTAGTAGACGGAGTTAGTTGGGGACATGTCCCATCAGCTCCACAGTTCAGACAGTTAGAGGCTTTTCAGATAGATGTATTATTATTCAATTTTTAGTATTGATTATTTTACAAGTTTTGAACCTTATGGCAAGTTTTTCACCAGTTTTCCGCATTATTCAGTATTTTTATACATTTATTGCAGCAAGTACCAGATAAGGATTAACTTGTGGTCCTTCAAGATTATGAACACCGTGTGACATTCCAATTCTAGAAAATCGGGGCGTTACAACTCCTTATATCAGATATTTTTTAAAGAACAAAATGAAAATTAGAAGAAAGAGAATTTTTTATGAAGGAGAAGAAATTGCTGGTTGAATAATGATTTTTTTAATAAATTTTAAAACCATTTTAGAGATATTTAAGGGGATGATTAATATCCTGACAGTAATGATCATCCCTTTTTTTGGATATAAAAATCTATTTTTCCATATATAAAATTTGTATTTTCTTATTTATATTATTAGAAAAATATTTTTTCTTTTTTATAACCCGATTTGCTATAACTTGCAAAGCTGAAAGTTATACTATAAGTTGTAATTAACCATCTAAGGAAGGTTATTTGGATTTTTTTTCCTAAAATCTTAGTTTAACCCGATCAAATTATAGGCCAGGCAAGCCAGATCGGGTCAGCCCAACGGTCCTAACCCATGTTAATGGCTCTAGTGCTTTGCTAATAAAACACGAATCGATATAAATTGGTATTTTTACTTTCTCATTTGACTTTTTGTTACGTTGAAATTCTCGACTTTAAATATAATTACTTGTCAATTACTTATAAACTTTTGATATTTTCCTGAAAAATGTTGCCCCATACCATTTTAACCATTCAGTATCATTAAACCATCCCACCTACTAAACATTAAGTCAGACAACTTTTGAAATGGTCAATTAAATTATAAGTTTGTGATCTTAATAGCATAATACACATACACATATACACACACATACACATACACAATATATTAAAAATGTGAGGATCATTAGAAAAGTAATTTCAACTTTTTATAAATTCTTACTACTTATAACCTAAACAATCCATATTTTGTATCTTTACAGGTTCAAAAGAAACTCACTTACTTTATATTTAAATAATAATGAACAAGTATAGTACAATAACATTTATATTTTCATGTAAACAAATGTACATCTACCTCAACGTTAATTAATTATACACATAATATATTTTTATTCTCTACTTTTTGCACCTTTTTTATAAATGTAAAACTCACATGTAAGGCACATATTCTTAAGCTAGTATATATATATATATATGTATATATTAGTTGACCAAATCCCATTATAATTAGTACTACAAGTTCTCTAATAAGGTTACTAGATGGGTGAGGCCCGTGCTAAGCATGCACCCAACATATTAATTTACAAACGAATTGGGACGAGAAGGTAGTTAAGTTCAGGAGAATAATAATTTTGCAAGCAGTACATATTTTTAAAAAACAACCTCATCATAATTAACTTGAGATTGTTCTGTGGGTTGTTCTTCTTCAGCAACTTTCACAGCATTAACTGATGCATCCACATCAGCATCAGTACAATAGCTTCAGACCTCCACTCAATTTGGGGAAGAAATCCTCAAGTCTTAAGCGCCAAGCTTTGAATACCCTAAATAAAATTGACAAATGATTGCTAAGCCTCTCAATTCCACTGTGAGAGAACTTAGCTTTGGTCATCAAAATACCATTAAAACTTAACTTACTACACGAATATTAATTTTGCAAGGATTTCATCTTGATATTCAACAATACATAGTTGTTGAGCACTTTCTCACTCAAGGATCAAGTGAATGGCATACGATATTAATATGACATCTACAAAATTCATCAGATATGCCAATGTAAAACTGTATCAACAATATAGTAAGGTTACCTGCTTCCAATTTCATTACCACATTAATTTTTTAGTAATAAAGTCATATAGGTAGTAGATTCAAGACACGTAGGTAGCATATTTGATCCTTAAATGGTTCTATTTGTGAAGACATTCTTACACTATCAACTCATGTTGAAAAGAAATGATCAAGATGATTTTTTTCTTTGGTTTCTTCTCATTATTCTACCAAAAACTCTACAAAGTGAAGACTATTGCAAACTATCCAACTAAATCATTAATTCACTTAAAAGTTTGACAAGACTAAATATTAAATTACTATTACATCTTATGTGAAATTTTATAAGCTACCCAGATTACTCTCTTGCTATGCTTGAAGCATGATAAGAGTTTAACGTTAATTAAATTTGGCTACATATGAAGTAATAAGTATTCTTTCCTTGATAATTGGTTTGGAGATTAAGGTGCAAAAACTTCTATTTCGAGGTAAAGAAAAAAAAAGATCATGAATATATGTACTTGAATTGTGTGAAAGACAATTCAAGAGGGGCTGAAGCTATTGCATTGTTTTTGTATACCTTGAGTTCTCTTAGAGCTTTTACAAAAGGTATAATTATTAAAAAAAGAAAGAACAAAAAGATATAACAAAATACACAGTACAGTCTGACAAATTAAGGTCCTAGAGAATGAAGTGTAAGTGGACCTTACCTCTATGTTGGAAGGTGAAAGGCCATTTTCGATAGAATCTCATCTCAAGGCAAAAGCAATCCAAAATGTTACAAATTAAAACTAACAGGCATTCTATTTTATGGTAAGGATGTTGATGACAATATATCTATATCTATATCTATATATCTATATCTATATATATATATATATATATATATATATATATATATATATATATATATTCTAGGAGATCAGTCTTAATAAGTTACAATAAGCTTTACAAATAATATATTATAAAATATAATTCGACAGTGTTTTAATTTCACCATTATGTCTCAAGACATGTGTAAATGAAGTTGACTCTCTCTTCTAGATCCTCATTTCTATGAAACAAATCACTCTTCTCAGGAGTTAAGAATAGATGGAAGAGAGAAGGGCATCAAGTTTATTCTTGGATGTTAATTATCAAATAACCCAAAAAGTTTTGTATTATTGATGCACCGGCCAATTTTAAAATATTGATGACAATTTTATGTTAGTTAGTGAATGACAATGATAAATGATAGACTGAAAACTCTGATGAAAGATACTGGCAATTGCTAAAGAATTTGTTGTCTTTTTGAGAAAATAGAGCAGCCACTTCAAGATCGTAAGAGTTGATTTTTATTTGTAATAAGAGATAGAGTGACCTGCAAATATAATTATCAGATATATTAGTCTACTTCACGACCTCTAAGAAAGCAACAATTATGTTAATACATTTGTCATTCCACACTCAAAAATCCATAACTAACAAACAAATGGAATAGTTTTGCCTTGCACCTTTAGATTATTTACCAATGTTATTGGATAACACCAGTGAGTTTATGATCGATATATAACTGTAATTGTCATATTGGCTGACAGTGGATACATTCCCTAAATGTTCATAGCATCAGAAACTGATATGGAGGTGGAAATAATGTAGTGCAAGTTATTTTGTCTTTGAAGCATAAACATACTAACACAGATAGTACCATGAAGTCCTGGATCTTCGTGTTAATGCTCCTGTCTTAATATGCATAAGAGTGTAACATTAATATTGGTTTCTAATAATAATAATAGAGAATGGAATGGACTCTTCCTGTTTGGTTATTTGACAGATTTTACTAGCCTTTGCTAACTTTACGGTAATTTTACATCTCAAAGGTTAGCTAGTATTATTAGGAAACTTATTCCTGTGTGTTAAGTCTTCGTAGTGTATCCAATCTCAACAAAAATGTTTCTCTTTCTACCATTATAGCAGTGGATTCATTTCACCCACATTTTTTTTTTAGGATTGACATTACAAAATAATTTCCCAACTGCAACTTTGTTCTAGGTGGCTATATCTAGTATGTTTAGAACCAAGAAATGATTGAGAAAGTTTATACATATAGCTTCAATGTCTTGAATCACCTTATTTGGCACAACAAAGATTGCAGCCTAGAATACTTGCAAAATTGGGTCGATTTATAGTCATTAGGACCTTCTAAAATGATATACTAAATTCATCATCATAGCAGGTGACTTTAGCTCAAAACCTAATACTTTATGTAATAGGTGTCATGAATATAAAAACACCATTAATAAAAACCAAATCAATAATCAAATCCACAACTAATGAAACAGTAAATTAACTTATGAAAATTAGTTGGGAAAAAGGCTTCTACGAAAAATATTCTAGAAGTGCTCAATTAGGTGAAATTTTTGAACATCTTAATATCAAATAAAAAAATTATTATATATAATATGCACAGTGGATGATATTGCGATAGGAAGCAAGCATAATATCAAACCAAAAGGCTACCTTAAAATGTCACTTTCCGCATACTACACCTCAACACAATGACTGTTTATAGAAGCACCCCCAAAATAGTAATAGAAGTATAAAACCATTAATGGGACCATTCAGATGACATTGTAATCCAAGAATAAGGACCAACAATACTTCATTCACAACAAAGTATAAGTCGTACAAGATGTTGGAGGGAACACAAATGATGATAATAACTTATTGCTTTTAAAGGATATATTAGTTAAAAACATAATCTACAGTTGCAAAGTGCTATCTTATCTCTCTCATGATTAAAATAAAATCCAAAAACCAAGGACTCCAACAAATTGTGCCTTGCTGAAATCCCATAAAGGAGCTATGGGAATATCCTGAAAATAATATAGCTCAGAAACAAATTTTACTTTTCACATAGGCTACTATACTTATGTTTCAGGTAGACTATTACACAGTGTTTAATACCAACTATGAATGTGACCGGAGTGACAAACGCAATGTCCTAGCCTCTTTGTGACCCTACCAAGTTGAAGTCTAAAAAATAGACTATCTATTCCTGCTCGAAAGTGGGACTCAATGTCCGACATAGAGTGGATATACTAATCGACGGTGAAGCAACCAACATGTATTCATATAGTTCTTTTAATTCTACAACAATATTTCATGATCGGCATTTTTGATTGTGCTAATCTAAGTAATCAAAATGATGAGGAAGTTAATAAAGGGTGCACGAAATCTAATGATATTTCAACTGGAATGAAATCAATATTTTTCTTGGAAATTAAAGTTCACGAACCTTTTATAATTTTTAGTTCTTACCAAGGATGACTTCCTTAGGTGAATCCTGAATAATTTATTCGATAACATCTAGTGGATATGGTCAATATGAAGCAACTGGAGGTGTAAACGGGAGCCACTTGTAAGATATGAAGTATGTGTTAGTGTAACAACTTGAAAATTTACTAAAATATGTGAAATTTGTGATTTTGTATGATTTGACTATTTTATCCTTCTCCATAGTTGTATTGTGGCATTTATGGGGTATGTGGGTGGCTAACGCAGTCCTCAATGCATTTTTATGCCTTTTGTGCGATATTATGATTTTTGGTGGCTTCGAGAGCATTATTTTGGACTTATGTAGATATCTTTTGATTTGTACAACGAATGACTGAACAGACTGTAATTTTAGAACAGATTGTAATTTCAGAACAGACTTATGTAGATATCCAAAACACCAATTTTAGAGTGTAATATATTTGGTGTTTTTTATGAATTTTAAATCTCATTTCGATCCTCGATTTGGACAATTGCAATTTTGAATTTCGGGGATCAACACTGTGAAAATGATTTTTTTTGAAAGTATGATATCACTATTGAGTTTGGAGTTAGTGTAGTTGCATTGTTTGTTTGCGTATATCGAACTCCAAATGAATTTCAGGCACCCCATTGAAGTCCTTTTGGACTTAGAAAAATCTGGTGCAGAAAAATCTGCACAATAAAATAGCTCTGTTTAGCCTATTTTGCTCATTCTTCCACTTTTTCTATTGGGAGTTAATCCCTAAAATAGTGTGATAGCTTAAAAGTGAAGCTTGTGAAAAGTTAGATTAACATCTATTTCTTGATTCTATAATAGATTTAAGGTGAGATTTCATCCTTTTCTGCTCTAATTCCTTGATTAATTTCTCAAAAATTCAAAAATCTTAGGGCTTGATTTTAAACCCCAATTTCACTTCTTTTTACTTGAATAACATTTAATATTATAATTACTAATTTTTCATCAATTTAACCTTCAAAAAACCTTCGATTTTTGATTTTAACATGAATTTTAAAGATTTTATCTGGTAAAGCTCAAAAATAATTTTTCTTCGATTTGAATATCGTTTTTGACTTGATTTGAATTTTTAACTGTAGTATAGTTATGATTTTTTCCTTCTTTTTTAAAAATTTATTTTGGAGGTTCGTTTTAATCCTAAAGAAAAAATAATCAATCTGAGTATTGTTATATTTGTTTTGGCACATAGATTCTATATTTCTCAGTTAGTTAATTTTGGAATCATTCCTGAGAAGTAGGGCTTTGTGGTTGAAGTGTTGCAGACCGATTTCGGTCTTCGAGGTAGGTTATGGCTTAACTTTTTCAGACTGGGCTGGCTAGTAAATGATGGTATAAAATGCATGTTAATGGTAGGAACTAATCATAAAAAATAGCTATCTATGTGTTGTCCATATATGGGCCTATATGTAACATAATTATTGAAATTAAAATATTATGTGATATGTATAACATGTGGGGTCCTATGTGATACTGATAGCCTTGAACATATGTGAATAATTATAATGCATTTTTGAAATACCTAATATGGTACCATTGGTGCATTGTGATATATTCATACTTGTTGGCATATGAAACATGTGGAAATTTATGGGTGGTTGGAAAACATGAGCGGATATTGGCCCACATGGTTGTTGAAATATATCATTGTGGTTGGTTGTGGAAATATTCATTAGGAGTGATTGTGAAATTTGCATCCTTATGGTATCATACGTATAATTTCACTTGTTTGTGGTATGTTTCATATATATTTTTTTGGTTGCTGGTCTTACTTGATTTATGTCTTATGTTATATATGTTCTTTGGAAATATTAGAAACATCAGATTTTATAGACCTCCTCAAAGCATATGTGGAAAAGAGTCATGGATATTGGTTGTATATAGGTTGACGAACCCTCTATAGGTCTTATATTAGGAAGGTTTAGCTCTGTAGATGTATATATGGTAGTATATGGGTTGACGAACCGTCCATGGATACTAGACCGAGTAGCCATAGCTTTATCAGTGTATATGGAGACTGTATAATAGTTTCATTCATCATAATCATCCTCATCATCATATATGTTGTTCTTGCTTTACTGTGTTTATGTTATGATCATATAGCCATATTGAATTGTTAATGTGTAATTATTTTATCTTTCCTCATTTGTACTAGATGATCTTGATTATGCATGTTCCTCTTTTATTCTACTTGTATGTGATATTTTGTATATTTGTATCACTATCTGGTCTGTTGTTGTATTATGTGTAAATATTGTAAAACTATTAGTGCAAGCGATGTGGGATACAATTGTGGGACATTTTCTGCTTGCAGGTGATGTACCCTTAGTATGTATTTTGTAGGCTTTATTTTATACTTTCTTGGTTGACACATGATACTTATTGAGTACTAGTGGTCCATACTCATGCCCACTACATCTTTTCAGTACAGATCCTAGTTCGAGTACACTCCATCTTAGTTGATTTAGGTGATATTTGGTGCTTTCAAGGTAGTGGTTAACCTTTAGGCATCCGAATGCATTCTGCTACCTTTCTTATAGACTATGTCTTTACTTTTATTACTGAGATAGAGTTTCTCTTATATTTAGATATCATATGTATTTCATTTGGATTTAAGTTGTACTAGATATGTACTTATACTCTTGATACCAGGTTTTGAGAGTTCTAGTTGCATGTGTTGATTTTATATTTTCCACTTTTATCATCTGTATGTGGTTCAGTTTTATTTTAGAAGCCTTACCTTGGGGGGGGGAGGGCGTGTATTTCTGTCTTCTCCCCTTTGTGTATCAGTATGTGTGATAGACTTACTTGTTAAGGTTCACTGCAAAAAGTGCCATCATGACCCTTGTATTTTTAGGTCATGTCAAAGTGGTATCAAAGCATCCAAATTTTATTGGTCTCAATAATGTAAGAATAGGATGTCTAATAGAGTCTCGCATATTGATACATAGACTTCTGTATCTATCTTTGAGAGGATATATAATGTCTTTAGGAAAACTTCCCGTATTATATTTCTTATCATGGTAATTTCTTGTATAACTTGATATCTAAGTTATGTTTCACTCCGTCTGCGAAGATGGTGTTGACTAGGTTCTATGAGGCTAGAGATGCAAAGTCTTTTCCCAGAGGGCAAGCCTTGAGTCATGGATTAACTCGAGGGTGTGGACGAGCCATCAGCCACATATAGAAGGTGATCCATTTTGGTGAGTTCAGAGGTCAAGCTTCTCGTGGTAGTAATTTTTGAGGTTCTTGTGGTTATCAAGGTAGGCCAGTGTAGGCAGACTTACAGTGTTCATGTGGTGGATCTTCGAGTTCAGTAGTGGAGGGTGGCTATTTGGGCCTAGTGGTTTTGTAACATGGTTTGACTTGCTTACTTATACTATTGCATGGAATAAGAGGCTAATGAACCATAGATTGATTTTATTGAACTTTAGGAATTGTGTATTCCCTACATGAATGAATAGTTAAACCTAAAAGGTCATGGATTCCCCCATATGATGGATAATGGATATGGAATGATAGTGTTAACTTGCAAGTGAAGTTGGTATGATGATACTAATGGTATGTATTAATTAATAAATTGGTTTAATGAATATGAATGTATGAAAAATGTTTTAATTGGGCTTAAAGGGGGTTGTGTAGATAGGCTATGAAAGTAGAGGTCCCGAGGGACCTATACTGGAAATTGTATTTGATGGCGCCGGGGTTTAAATGATCGGGCGGTTCAAATCCCCCTTATTAAATAATTGGGTGGCTTGAGTCCCCCTTAGTAAATAATTGGGTGCTTGAGTCCCCATGTTAAATCACTGGTGCTTAAGTCACCCTTGATATATGATTGGGAGGTTTAAGTTTCCCATGGTACATATGATTATTCTATGGTTCTTACAGCTGTATCCATTGGATCCCTTTCAGCTGGGGGAGAGCTGAACCCACATTGCTTGTGGGTGCCTTCTTATGATGGTTGAGCTACACTGTCTAGGTTAATGATTTAAAGTCCATGATAAGCCTTTTTCACTACCCTGGCATGATATATATAAGTATGTATTTGTATATGGTTGCGTGCACTAATTTTGAACTATGAATCATGATATTATTTTACCCCTTATCCCTGAGGTACATTCTAGAGCTCAATCTACTAACCATCACCGAATGTTGTATCACCATGTGATGTTGGACACGAAGATACTTCTACTTTTCCTGCACAGTGATAGGACTTTTGGGCTGTCAGCAGTCATCTTGTAGTTGTGAGCCTCCTTCTTCCAGAAGGTTGTTGCTTCTTGGTTTATCTATTATAATAGACTTTTCTTTGCACTTATTTTTGGCTATCGTTGGGGGAATTTCTCAACTTAGATTGATTTGGTTTTATTAAAGGCTTTGTGGATTACTGTGGCCTGGGTAATATTGTAGATATTCTTAGACTCCTTTGAGCTTACATTATTCTATCTTGTTGTATGTTCGAATTCATCCGCTGCTAGCTATACTATGTTCTAGTTTGCTTACGCGAAGAGGATGGTCTTCAGTCCTAGATGGACTTCAGATACCTATCATGGCTAGGCCCTAGTTTAGGTCATGACAAGTTGGTATTAGAGCCACTGGTTCATGGTCAATTGGGGGTCCACAAAGTAGAGCCTCTTTTATGGGTATGTGGCATGCCACACTTATAAGGGAGAGACTGTGAGGCATTTATGAATGTTTCCCGTTCTTGTGCTCTAATTTTGGGCTATAGATTCTATGGTCTTGAAAATCCTTTAATCTTTATTTGTTCGCATTTCAGATCATGCCTCCCTGAAGATCTGATGCTCGTGGAACATCTTCTATCCCACCTGAGGATATATGGATAGAACTCGTTCTAATTACAGAGTTCAAGCTTGATATAGGTCCCTGGATCCTGATTGTACTTTCTCTTGTAGAGTTTCACCAATTTCTATTAGTCCTCCTTGGACCCTTCAATCTGATGATAATCATGCCCCACCGCCCCAAGAATACATTTCCAATGTCATATTTTGTCGGTCTATTCATCTACTGACTCAACTTGCGACTTCTTAGTTTCGTTAGCCTGATCGTGTTGGTTCTGTTGCTCCATCTTTTGAGATCACTAGAGTGGGCCAGTTCATGAGGTTGAATCCTTGGACCTTTATCGGCTATAAGTGTAAGAGGATCCTTAAGGTTTTATGGATAAGACGGAGAAGACATTAAGGGTGATGCATCTTATTGATTCTAAGGTGTGGAATTTACTATATATTAGCTCAGTGGAATCAGTCAAGGGGTGTTGATGTGGAGTTGGAATTATGGAATGACTTCTTTGGTACTTTCCTTGATTGCTTCTTTCCTTAGGAGTTGAGGGAGGCAAAAGTTGAGGAGTCCGTGAATCTAAAATTGGGTAGAATGGTTGTAAAAGAGTATGCCCTAAGGAAGTTTACTTTTGGGTTGTCTCGGGACTTGGTCCTAGACTACAAGGCTGTAATGCTGAATAATGACATGGATATCTCTAAGATTATGGTGTACATGCCATAAGTTGAAAATAAAAAAAAGAAACAAGCCAGAATAGGGGAGTAGTAGAGTAAGAAATCAAGGTTTTCTAAGTAGGGTGGAGGCCAACAGAATAATGGCAGAGATGGCATAAAGGGGTCTGAAAGAAACAGGGAAATTCTGGTTCCTACTCTACAGCTAGCGCTCCATATCCTAAGCCCTTCGGCGATCATTGATTCTAGGACAATAGTGGGTATAGGGCATTGTAAGACCCCGCAAAATTCCTAACCTAAATTCAATCCTTTAAGCTTGTCAAGGGGCCCCAGACTTTGAAAATTCTAGCTAAGTACCAGACTTAGAAAATTCTAGCTAAGTATCCAGACTTAGTTTATTTTTGGCCTTCAAATGTTGACATTCTCAATTCGCAACCTTAATGTCCCTGAAAGGTCTATGTTTTTGTTGATTCATGATCAGGAAGGTCAATGGGTGTTCCCAGACAAGTTTTGGATTTTTTGAACCTCGTTTAGACCACGTTTGAAAGTTAAAAATAGTGGACCAACATGATCTTGGCGTAACGTGTTGCCTATCGCGTTTGTCAATATTGTTGTAGGAATTGCCAGTCAAAAGTGCTGAGGCTTGGCGTGATCATGGCGTGATGCATTGAGTATCGCCTCGATGCCATCGACTTACCGCATCGCCAATCGCGTTGATGCCCAATTTTCAGTCATTAAATGACCGTGTATTTAAGGGTAAATAGGTCATTTTCCCATAAAACAGGTTAGCCCCAAACACTAAATTGATCCCTAAATGACCTAAATATTTCATTATTCACATAAGTTTCCCCAAAATTCATCATTCTCTCTTAAAAGCAAGAAACCCTAGTTTCAAAATTCAAGAACAAGGTACAAGAATTCCTTCAAGAACCCTTAAGGATTTACGTTCTAAGGTATGTAAAGTGTTCATCCAAGTATTCCTTTCATCCTTGAAGTTCAAGAATCAAAATTTTAAATTATAAATTTTGATATTCATGTTGTGGATTTATTATGATCATGTTGATGTGTTTTATGATTCCCAAGTTAGAATCTTTAGTGTTTTTTGATGATATGGTGTTAGCACGTGGATTGACTTTCATGAAATTGGGTCGAATAATGTAGCCATGATGTAAAAGTGTTAATGTGCATTCCTAACCCTAAGTAGATGCATTCCATGTGTATGATAAAATGCCTAAGTGAGTAGAATTGTGTTTGATGAACACTTATTGATCTACATGATGAACTTAGGCTATAACTACATGTTCAAAATGACTCCCATGCTAATATTATGTCATTTGATGATTTGATGAAGTGTTCAGGAGACTAGATTTGTGAAATTATGATATGTTGGAATATATCCCTATTCATGTACAAGACTATGAGTATCAAGTGCCTCATCAAATCCTTCAATGATTGTCTTATGAATTGTTGTTAATTTAATATGGGTTGAAAAAGTGTCATGTCCTATTTTTACTTTCATGCTATCGAGTCCTGGGGGTATCTAATACCTGACAAGTTAGATGTGTGCCTAGATCCAGTGTCAGTTTCATGATAATGTCATTCACGCTATGATCAATAGTATTCTCAGTTAGTTTTTACACTGAGTAGAATTTAGTCAGTCACATGACTCAGGAAAACTCAATAATCTCATGAACTCAGTCAGTTAACAGAATTTAATATTATTCCATCAGTCTACAGAACTTAGTGAACTTAGTACAGTTCATCTCAGTATAATCAGTTCAGTGTCTATTCATTTGGGAGTAGGCTTCAACACTGAGCGAACCCAAGGATAAGGACATACACCGACAGTAGAGGGTGTGACCCTTAGAAGCAATTCTTGTATTCCAAAACTATGTATACAGTATAGGTTGAGACATAAACACTAATAGTTGAGGATTGATGAGGTTGATTTACACTGCCAGATAAGGGTTCAACCATTCTCCTTTGGGGGCACTGCCAAATGAGGGTCACTCACAGCTTGTGTTTACTAGTGGCGCGATATTGACACCCTATCAATTGGGGTTATAGATTGGACCCCAACTCAGTTATAATATCTTATTAGGGGCATGTCGGTTAGATGACTACGTCCTACAGTCACAGTCTCAGTCTCAGTAATAGAACTTAGATAGTTCTACTGATTTCAGGAATGTCAAATATAATCACTCAGTTCAGTACGGAACTAAGCTAGTTCCATCAGAATCAGGACTGTCAGACACAGTCACACAGTTTTCAATTATATCAGTTATCACTAATCCATGTTATCAGTAAAAAATCAGTATTTAAAATTCTCATGATCTCAGTTATAGTCTATATATTCATGCATGTATTCTCATTCAGTCATACTTATGACCTTCAGTCAGATATAGTTTATGTATATGAACCCTTGCATTCAGCCTTACCTCACTTTGCGTACCAGTACATTCACACATACTGACATATACTTTTCTTTTAAACTATGGTGTTTTATACCATAGGTTCAGACGTACAAGCTCTAGAGCATCCTTAGTAGTTCAGATTCAGCCAGTAGCGGTAGATTGCAGTAAGTCCTCATCATTCGAGGATAGCATAATTATTTTATTATTTCAGTTCAATTTTTAATAGATGGAGTTAGTTGGGGATATGTCCCATCAATTCCATATTCATACAATTTAGAGGCTTTCAGACTAGATGTTCAGACTATAGCATGTTCGGACAGTTATTTCAGTTTTGGTATTGTTATACCGCATTATCAGTTATGTTTCAGTTTTGAACCTTATGTCAAGTTTTTCGCCAGATTTCTATTTTTATTTCAGGTATGTTGTTATTATAATATTACTATTATTCAGTGCTCAGTTACAAATATTAGTCATTGGTTAGCTAGTGGTCCCTCAGGATTGTTAGCATCGTGTAGCGTCCGGGATACCAGACTCGGGGCATTACAAACTTTGGATCAGAGTCTAAGATTCAATAGTGTCCTAGGAAGTCTGAAAAGCCGCATCTAGTAGAGTCTTGTGCATGGATGTGTTGGGCACCACATTTATGTACAAGAGGCTATGAGATGTTTTAGGAATAGTTTCCCTTCTTTTAGTATTTATGTCGGGTAAGTGAGCATGAGCTACAGTTAAACTCTTAGTCTAATCCATTTCTTCCTTTCGGTTACAGAATATGTCTCCCAAAAGAACTAATAAGAGAAGAAATGGAAATCAGTCAGCCCCTCAGCCCATTCAGGCAGATCCCCTGGATGAACACATTTCTCATGTAGAGTTTAGAGCTGCATTCACTACTTTTACTAATTCAGTTACTGCCCAAAATAAACGTCCAGCTATTGTTCGCCAACCCAGTGGCCAATTTTACTGCAGCTAGGGTTCGGGACTTTACCCAAATAAATCCTCTTTCTTTTTCTGAGTCTAAGATAGATGAGGATCCTCAGGAGTATCTTGATTAGGTGCAGAAGATAACTAATATTATGGGAGTGACTGCTATCCAGAGTGATGAGCTAGTTTTATATCAATTACAGGATATGGATCACACTTGGTTTAAATACTAGAAAATAGAGAGATCTATAGAGGTTGCTATCACTTTTCTAGATAGATTCTTTCCCTTAGAAATGAGAGAAGCTAAGGTGATAGAATTTATTAACCTTAGGTAGGGCAACATGACAGTGAAAGAGTATTCTCTTAAGTTTACTCAATTACCTAGGTATTCTCCTCATGTGGTGGCAGATAGTAGGGCTAAGATGAGTAAGTTTGTTTTTGGGGTGAATGATAGCGTGGTCAAGGAGTGCAGGACCACCATGTTGATTAGTGAGATAGACATAGCAAGGCTTATGATCTATGCTCAACAGATAGAGGAGCAGAAGAATAAAGAGAGAGAAAAGCAGAATAAGAGAGCTAGAACAGGTAGTTTCAATTTCAATTAGCCTAAGTCAGAGGGTGGAAATCGTTCTTAGTTTCTCCCAAAGTCCTCAGTTCTATCTTCTTCCTCATCCAGTGCTCTATTTTCTAAGTTCAGGAATGGTAACAAAGATAGGGCGCCAGGCTCTAAGTCTCAGGGCAGTGTTAGCAGCACCTGAACTTATCCTCTTTGTCAGACTTGTGGCAAGAACCATTAAGGTATTTGTAGAGCTGGCAGTAATGTTTGTTTCGAATGTGGCAAGATAGGCCACAGAGTTGGAGATTGTCCCCAGTCAGGTTTTCAGGGTCAACATAGCCGTTCTTTAGATCAGTTCAGTCACTCAAACAAGTCGGGTGCCACTTCCATTTCCTCAAGTGGGCAATGCCCAAATAGACTATATGCTCTTTAGTCACAAGAAGATTAGGAAATTCTCCTGATGCGGTCACTGGTACATTACAGATCTTTCATATACATGTTTATGCTTTGCTAGATCCAGGAGCTTATCTGTCTTTTGTTACTCCTTATATAGTAGTTAATGTTTGAGTCAGTCCCAAAATTCTAGCAGAGCCCTTATCAGTTTCTACCCTAGTGGGTAAACTATCATGGACCGATAGGTATATAAGAACTATTCGGTTATGATATCTCAAAAAGCTACTTCAGCAAAATTAGTCAAATTAGAGATGACTGATTTTGATGTCATTGTCGGATGGATTGGCTTAAATCTTACTATGCCACAGTCGACTGGAGAAATAGAATTGTACAGTTTCAGTTTCCAAATGAACCCATCTTAGAGTGGAGGGGTAGTACTTCAGCCTTCAGGGGTCATCTTGTTTCCTACCTACGGGCAAGGAAAATGATATCCAAAGGACGTGTATATTATCTTGTTTGAGTTAAGGACTCTAGTTCCAAAACTCCAAGTCTTGAACAAGTCCCAGTAGTGAATGAATATTTAGATATCTTTCCCAAAGATCTTCTAGGAATTCCTCCCGAAAAGGAAATAAACTTCGGCATCAACTTTTTTCCAGATACTCAGCCTATATCTATTCTGCCATATAACATAGAACCAACAGAACTCAGAGAATTAAAGGAGCAGTTGAAGCATCTCCTAGACAAGGGGTCATTAGACCCAGTGTGTCCCTATGGGGTGACCCAATTTTATTCATGCAAAAGAAAGACGGTTCTCTCAGAATGTGTACAGACTTCTGTCAGCTCAATAAGGCCACTGTCAAGAACAAGTATCTACTTCCCAGAATCTATGAATTGTTTGACCAACTCCAGGGTGCCAGTTATTTCTCTAAGATAGACCTTAGATCAGGCTATCATCAGTTCAGAGCCAAAGAATTTGACATTTCAAAAATAGCCTTCTAAACTCTGTATGGTCACTTTGAATTCTTAGTCATTTCCTTTGGTCTTACCAATTCCCAGCCGCCTTCATGGACTTGATGAACTATGTGTTGAAACAATACTTGGACATGTTTGTCATAGTCTTCATAGATGACATTCTTGTCTATTCCTGCCGTGAGCGTGATCATGTGGACTATCTTGGAATAGTATTGCAAACTCTTAGGAATCATCAATTGTTTGCCAAATTCAGTAAGTACGAATTTTGGCTAAGGTAAGTAGCATTTCTTAGTCATATCATTTTCGGTGATAGTATTAGAGTTGATGCTTTAAAGACCAAAGCATTAAGAAACTGGCCTTGCCCTATCTCTCCATTAGATATTAGGAGTTTCTTGGGTTTGGCTACGTATTACAGATGGTTTGTTGAGGGATTTTCTTCTATTGTATCCCCTATGTCCAGATTGACTCAGACGAAAGTCAACTTTCAGTTTTTAGTCATTAAATGACCGTGTCTTTAAGGGTTAATAGGTCATTTTCTCATGAACCAGGTCAGCCCTAAACACAAAATTCATCCCTAAATAACATAAATATTTCATTATTCACACAAGGTTTCCTAAAATTCATCATTCTCTCTCAAAAGCAAGAAACCCTAGTTTCAAAATTGAAGAACAAGGCTCAAGAATTCCTTTAAGAACCCTTAAGGATTTACGTTCTAAGGTATTTAAAGTGTTTATCCAAGGATCATTTTATCCTTGAAGTTCAATAATCGAATTTTTAAATTATAAATTTTGATATTCATGTTGTGGATTTATTATGATCATGTTGATGTGTTGTATGATTCCCAAGTTGAAATCTTTAGTCTGTTTTCATGATACGGTGTTATGATGTGGATTGAATTTCATGAAATTGGGTTGATTAATGTAGCCATGATGTAAAAGTGTTAATATTCATGACTAAGCCTGAGTATATGCATTGCATATGTTTGATAAAATGCCTAAGTGAGTAGAATTGTTTTTTATGAACCATTATTGATCTATATGATGAACTTAGTCTATAAATACATATTCAAAATGACTCCTATGCTAATGTTATGTCTTTTGATGATTTGATGGAGTGTTCATGAGACTAGATTTGTGAACTTATGATACGTTGGAATGTATCCCTATTCATGTACAAGACGGTAAGTATCAAGTACATCATGAAATCCTTCAATAATTGTCTTATGAATTATTGACAATTGTTATGGATTCAAGAAGTGTCATGTCCTATTTACTTTCATGCTATCGAGTCCTGGGGGTATATAATACCCGATAAGTTAGCTGTATGCCTAGATCCATTGTTAGTTTCATGATAATCTTAGTCATGCCATGATCAGTAGTATTCTCAGTCTATTTTAGAACACAGTAGAATTTAGTCAGTCACTTGACTCAGGAAACCTCAGTAATCTCAGGAACTCAGTCAGTTGATAGAATTCAGTAATATTTTTTTAGTCTATGGAACTCAGTGAACTCAGTCCAATTCATCTCAATATAATTAGTTCAGTGTCTATTCAGTTGGGAGTAGGATTCAGCACTGAGCAAACCCAAGGATGAGGACACACACCGACAGTAGAGGGTGTGATCCTTAGAAGCAATCCTTGCATTCTAAAACTATATAGCCAGTATAGGTTAAGAGATCAACACTGACAGTTGAGGGTTGATGAGGTAGATTAACACTGCCAGATGAGGGTCCCCCCATTCTCCTTTGGGGACAGTGCTAGTAAGGGTCACTCACAGCTTGTCCGTACCAGTGGTGTGGTATTGACACCCTTCTAATTAGGGTTACAGATTGGACCCCAATTCAGTTATAATATCTTATTAGGGGCATATCGGTTAGTTGACTACCTCCCACAGTCATAGTCTCAGTCTCAATAATAAAACTCAGATAATTCTATAGATTTCAGGATTGTCAGATACAATCACTCATTTCAGTATGTAACTCAGCTAGTTCCATCAGAATCAGAAATGTCAAACATAGTCACTCAATTTTCAGTTATTTCAGTTATCAGTAATCCATATTATCAGAAAAAATTAGTATTGAAAATTCTCATGAAATCAGTAACAGTCTATATATTCATGCATGTATTCTCATTCAGTTATTCTCATGACCTTTAGTTAGATATAGTTTATGTATATGAACCCTTGCATTCAGCCTTACCTCACTTTGCGTACTAGTATATTCACACATACTGACATATACTTTCTTTTACACTATGGTGTTTTATACCATAGGTTTAGACGTACAAGCTCTAGAGCATCTTTAGCAGTTCAGATTCAGCCAGCAGCGGTAGATTGCAATAAGTCCTTATCATTTAAGGATAGCATGATTATTTTATTATTTTAGTTAAGTTTTCAATAGACTGAGTTAGTTGGGTATATGTCCCATCAAATCCTTATTCAGACAGTTTAGAGGCTTTCAGACTAGATGTTTAAACTATAGCATGTTCAGAAAGTTATTTCAGTTTTGGTATTGTTATACCGCATTATTAGTTATGTTTCAGTTTTGAACCTTATGGTAAGTTTTTTGCCAGATTTCTGCATTTATTTTAGTTATGTTATTATTACAATATTCCTTATTCAGTGCTTAACTACAGATATTAGTCATGGGTTAATTAGTGGTCTCTCAGGATTGTTAGCATCGTGTAGCATCTGGGGTACCAGACTCGAGGCATTACATGCATAGAGTTCTCAGTCTCAATCTAATAGAGCTTAGTCAGCCTCATCTTGTCCTCCTTGTTATTTTTATGGGTAGGTATATCATGGAGTGTGTGATGAGAAGAAGAATAAGTAATTTAAGTATGGTCAGCATGGTCACATATAGCGAGATTGTACTTTTAGGGTTTCTTTTAGAGCTAATAAATTTTGGTTGCAATGTCATCAACCCCTACATAAAAGGGTGCAACTTCTAGTATTGACCCTAGGTAAAATTTCTTTATACCCTCACCACTCATCAGGAATCTGAGGTATCTCCCGATATTGTCTCTAGTACATTAAAGATCTTCTCTTGTGATATGTATTGCTTACTTGATTTAGGGTCTACTCTCTCTTTATGTTACACCATATATGGTTATTCATTTTGGATTTGGCCTTGAGTGCATTCCTGATCCCTTTTCTTATATCTACCCCAATGGGTGACTCTATTGTAGCTAGAAGAGTCTATAGAGGTTGTGCAGTATCTATCTATGGCAGGGAGACGTTAATAGATCTAATAGAGTTGGACATATTAGACTGTGATGTTATCTTGGGGATGGATTGTCTTCAATCATGCTATGCCTCTCTAGAATGTTTGTCCCATAAGGACATTTTCAAATTTTCTAATGAGCCATTTATAAAATAGGGAGGGAGTTCTCTAATACCTAAAGGAAGGTTCATTTCTTATCTAAGAGCCCAAAAATTAATTTCCTAAGAGTTTTTATACCATCTAGTTTGAGTTAAGGATTATAATGTTGGAAGCCTTCTTTGCAATCTATTCTCATGGTTAATGAGTTTCTTGAGTTTTTTCTTGATGATCTTATTGGTATTCCTCCCGATAGGGAAATAGACTTTGGGATTGACCTTCTCTCGGGTATCCATCCAATCTTTATCCCTCCTTATAGTATGTCTTTGATTAATTTTAAAGAGCTTAAGGAGTATTTGAAGGATCTTCAGGGTTTTATCTGCCATAGTGTATCACCGTGGGGTGCTCTTCTTCTTTTAGAGCATTAGAAGGATGGGTCCCTTTGAATGTGTATAGACTACTGCCAATTGAATAAGGTGACAGTGAAGGATAATTACCTTTTTTCCATGATTGATGACCTATTTGAACGACTTCAGGGTTCTAGGTACTTTTCTAAGATTGATTTTTGGTCTGGTTATATCAATTGAAGATTAGGGTGGTAGATATCCTAAAGACTGCTTTCTGTTCATGGTTTGGACATTATGAGTTTGTGGTTATGTTTTTTAGTTCGACTAAATCCCCAATGACATTTATGGATCTTATGAACCGAGTATTCCGTTATTTTTTGACCTATTCGTCATTGTTTTATTGATGACATATTGGTATATTCTAAGAGTAAGGAGGATTATACCAATCACCTCTGTATAGTGTTGCAGACTCTTAAGGATCAGTGTTTGCATGCTAAATTTTCTAAGTATGAATTTTGGTTGAATGTTGTGACCTTCTTTGGTCATATTATATTTAGTAAAGGGATTATGATGGATCCACAGAAGGCAAATATGGTAAAAAAGTAGCCTAGACCTATGACTCCAATCAATATTTAGAGCTTCTTGGGTTTAGCCAGGTATAATAGGAGGTTTGTGGAAGTTTATCTTTGATCACTACTCCATTGACTAAGTTGACTTAATAAAGGTAAAGTTTCTGCGGTCTAATGTATGTGATGCATCTCATGTGTGATTGGGTTGTGTGTTGTTGTAGTGAGGCAAGGTTGTGGCATATGCTTCTAGGCAGCTTAAGGTGCATGAGAAGAACTATCTGACTCATGACTTGGAATTATTGGCGACAGTCTTCGCTTTAAAGATTTGGCGCCATTACTTATATGTGGTTCATATTGGTATATGTTCAGATCATAAGAGTTTGCATTATGCATTTACCTAAAAGGAGTTAAATCTCAAGAAAAGGAGATGGCTTGAGTGGCTCAAAGACTATGACACGAGTCTCCATTATCATCCTGGTAAAGCTAATGTGGTTGTTGATGATCTTAGCAAGTTATCTATAGGGATTTTATCTCATGTGGATAATGAAAAGGGGTTGGTGAATGATATTCACCGATTGAAAAATCTTAGAGTTTATTTTTAGATTCCGAGGATGGTGGTGTGACTATTCAAGAGGTGGTGAAGTCATCTCCTAGTGTTGAGGTGAAAGAGAAGCAATTTTGTATCCTATTTTGATGTAGATCAAGAATGATGTGGGTCAATAGAAAGTCCTGGATTTTAAGATTGGTGATGATTGTATCTTGAGGAGCCAAGGTAGACTGTGTGTTCTCAATGTTGATGGGCTATGGGAGATAATCTTGGCTGAGGTTCATGAGTCAAGATATACAGTTCAGCCTGGTTTGATAAAGATATACCATGACTTGAAATAGATCTATTAGTGGAATAACATGAAGAGGGACGTGGGTAATTTTATGGCTAAGTGCATAGTTTGACAACAAGTGAAAGTAAACATCTAAGGCCCTATGGTATTTCCTAAGAGATCGAGTTGCTGTGTAGAAATGGGAAGTGATAAATATGGATTTCATTACTGGTCTTCTGTGGTCCCGTAGTCAGTTTGATTCAAATTGGGTCAACGTGGATAGGATGACCAAGCCTGCTTATTCTTTACCCGTGGGGACTAATCATGCTGCAGAGGATTATGCTAAGCTTTTCATTTAGAAGATCGTCAATTGTAAGGTGCATCTGTTTTCATTAATTTTGATCGAGGTACGCAGTTCTCTTTTTATTTTTGGCAGTCATTTCAGAGAGGCTTGGGGACTAAAGTAAATTTTAGCATCGGTTTTCCCTTTAGACAGATAAACAAGCAAAAAGAACTATTCTAACTTTGGAAGATATGCTAAGTACCTATGTGATTGATTTCGGTGGTAGCTGGGTTGATCATTTGCCTCTCATAGAGTTTATGTATAATAACAATTATTACTCTAGTATTGGAATGGCTCCTTTCAAGGCTCTTTATGGTAGGAAATGTCATTCTCCTATTGAATGGTTCAAAGTTGGTGAGACTAGATTGTTTGGTCCAGACTTGGTTCACCAAGTTGTGGAGAAGGTGAAGGTGATTTGGGATAGGCTTAGAACCACCTAAAATCACCAAAAGTCCTATGTAAAGGTGAGGCATATGGAGTTAGAGTTCGATGTTGGTGATTAAGTATTCTTGAGGGTATCAACCATGAAGGGAGTGGTGAGATTTGGAAAGAAGGGAAGAATCGGTCCTTGTTATGTTGGCTCTTACTTGATTTTGAGTTGAGTGGGTAATGTGGCTTATGATTTAGAGTTGCCTTTGAGTTTAGGTTCCATTCACCTAGTTTTTCATATTTCAATGTTAAAGAATTGCATGGGTGACCTTTCCTTGATTGTTTCCTCGGAGAGTGTGGGTGTTTTGGATTCCTTGTCTTATAAGAAAGTCCCGATTAAGATTTTGGATAGGCAAGTTCATCGTTTGAGGACCAAGGATGTGGCTTCGTTGAAGGTTCTTTGGAGGAACCATAAGGTAGAAAAGCTACTTGGGAAGGTGAAGAAGACATGAATTCTAAATATCCATCCTTGTTTCTCGCTTTGGATAATCGTGCTTGAGGTATATATATTCCTCAATATCTATGTTTTCTATCTTTGTTAAAGGAAAGCATAATTGTGTTCTGTGTTAAATCGTGCTAATAGATGCCTTGACTCATTATTCGAGAATAAATGATCCTGGGGTGAGAAGGGAGAATATAATACCCCAGATTTTGGCCCTTGAAAATTTCTTGATGTTTGAGCTCAATGCCCAAACAATGACTGGACCCAACGAGTCGTGATGAATCCTTATAGGTTGTATGAACCAAATAGTAGCCTGACCAATAAGTTGTCAAGTATTTCATTTTCTATCCTAGCTATGGTTAGGACTTGATTAGTCATGGTGAGACAATCCGAGTCATAATGTGTGACTCGTGGTCTCACTAATGTGTGTCTATATTTTCTGTTGTGACCACGATTATGACTATACGAGTTGTATGATTTGGTCATGTGCCATAGGGTCAGACTTGTTACTGGGCTAGATAGAAAGCCTTGAGGTGCTGCTTTGATTATGAGTCATAATGACAACTCATAAGGAGACCATACAAGTCTTATTGTGACCTGTTGTCACTAGCAATAAGTTCTTACCTTTCAATTGAGGGAATCTTGGTAAATTTCCTCTTTCCCCACTTATGTCCCATGACCATAAAACACTTTTGGGGCATTATTTTTACCATTTAACAAATCAAAACATACCTTTGGGGCATTATTTTCATCATTTAACAAATCAAAACACTCTCTTTACTCTCTCAAATCCCTAAGTTAAAGAACACCTAGGGTTTCTCAAGGGTGATTATCTAAAGCTTCCAAAGGTGAATTCCCTCCATAATTGTGATACTTTCAGGCATGTGACTCTACCCTTAAACCTGTTTTACATTAAAGCATGAATTTATATATTAATTTATGTGGATTTGTCCATGGGTTTTGATACGAGTTTAGGGCTTTCGCATGATTGATTCATAAATTATTTTCTCATGATTTATTATACATTTATTTTTCTTTGTTAATGGTTTTGAACTTATGGGATGCATGGGTATATTGAATAAACTAAGGGGTCATGATTTCCCCCAATTTGATGATTTTGACATGGCATATGGTTTTGCAAATTGCATTCTCTCAACCCATTTGTGAAATTGATATTGAAATATAGTTTTGTCACATTGTTTGACTTGCTCACTTATACTATTGCATGACATAAAAGGATAATGAGCCACAAATTGATTTTATTGAACTTTGGGAATTGTGTATTCCCCGTATGAATGAATAACTAAACCTAGGGGGTTATGGATTCCCATATGTGATGGATAGTGGATATGCCATGATAATGTTAACTTGAAAGTGAAGTTGGTATGACAATACCAATGGTATGCCTTAATGAATAAGTTGGTTAAATAAATAATAATGTGTGAAAAGTGTTTTAATTGTGCTTAAAGGGGGTTGTATAGCTAGGCCATAAAAGTAGAGGTCCCAAAGGATCTATAATGGAAATTACATTTGCCGGTGCGAGGGTCTAAATTATTAGGTGGTTCGAAGCCCCCTTATTAAATAATTCCGTGATTTGAGTCCCTATGTTAAATGACTTGATGGTTAAGTCACCCTTGATCTATGACCAAGAGGTTCAAGTCCCCTATGGTAATATATGTACATATGATTATTCTCTATTTTGTGTGGCTACACGCACTGGGGCCCTTTCAGCTGGGGAAGAGTTGAACCTATATAAACCATGGGTGCCTTCTTATGATGGTTGATCTACATAGTCAAGGTTAAGGTCTTAAAGTCCATGCTAACCCTTGTTCCCTACCCCAACATGATATATATATATAATAATGTATTTGTATATGGTTGTGTGCACTGATTTTGAATGCTTTTGAACTGTGGATCATAACATTATTTTACCCCTTATCCTTGAGTTACATGCTAGTGCTCAACATGCTAACCGTCTTCGAATGTTGTATCCCCATATGATGCAAGACATAGAGTCACTTGTACTTTTCCTACACTGTGATAGGACTTTTGGGTTATCAGTTGTCATATTGAAGTGGTGAGTCTCTTTCTTCTAGAAGGTCGTTGCTACTTGGTTTGTGTATTATCATATACTTTTCTTTGGACTTGTTTTTGGCCATCGTTGGGGGCATGTCCAAACATAGATTGATTTAGTTTTGTTAGAGGCTTTGTGGATTACTGTGGACTGGGTCTTATTGTGGATATTCTTAGACTCCTTTGAGCTTACATTATCCTATCTTGTTATAAGTTTGAATTCATTCACTTTTAGTTGTATTATGTTATGGTTGGCTAATCAAAGAGGGTGGTCTCCAGTCCTCGATGGACTTGACATACCCATCACACCTAGGCTTTGGTTTGGGTCATGATCGGTACTACCATAGAAGCAAGAGGAAGAGGTGGTGGAGCCCGCTGTGGTGGTTGTGAGGCTACTCAGCTAGTTGGTGATCATGGTCAGTGTTATGCTATACCCCTAGGATGAAGGTGGAGGCTTCTAATGCTGTGATCAGAGGTATCATCCCCGTTTGTTTCAGATCGGCATATATATGTTATTTGACTATGGATTGAACTTCTCCTATGTGTCTACATATTTTACTTTGGGTTTTGATTCTATTAGTGAGCCTCTTTCCATGCCTATTCGTGTATCTACTACTGTACTAGATTCTTTAATGGTGGATTGAGTATACCAATTTTGTGCTGTGACCTTTTATGGCCTTGAGACTTGGGTAGATTTTATTGTGTTAGATATGGTTGATTTTGATGTTATTTTGGGTATGGATTGGTCGGCTCCTTAACATGTTGTCTTAGATTGTTTTTCTATGACCGTGACTTTAGATCCGTCGGGTGTACCAAGGATAGCTTTGAAGGGTGCACTTCATTCGGGTCCTACGAGTATCATATCTTATGTTCAGTTTCGTAGATTGGTTGAGAAGGGAATATTATATTATTTGGATCATATCCATGATACTAGTGTTGTTTCACCTCTTTTTTTAGATTATGTCCGTGTTGTCCGTAAGCTTGTAGATATGTTCCTTACGGATTTGCTTAGTATGCCTCCAGATCGTGATATTGACTTTGATATTGATGTTGATCTAAGAACTAAGGCTATTTCTATTTCTCCTTATAGGATGTCCCCAGACGAGTTGGAGGAATGGAAGGATCAACTGCAAAAGTTATTGGATAAGGGATTTATCGGTCCTAGTGTATTGACTTGAGGTGAGGATAAGTTATTGGTTCGTGATTGGGCTAGACCTACTTCGCCCACCGAGATTCAAAGTCTTGTTGTTTTGGCTGGTTATTATTGGTGTTTTGTTGAGGATTTTTCATCTGTTGCAGCTGTATTGACCAAGTTTACTCAGAAGAAAATTTCTTTACAGTGGTTCGATGCTTGTGAGGAAAGCTTTCAAAAGCTCAAGGATTTATTGAATCTAACTACTATTTTGGCTTTGCCCAAGGTGGGTGTGGGCTTTACCATGTTTTTTGATGCTTTATTTGTTGGATTGGGTGCTGTGTTAATGTAGGAGGGAAAGGTCATTGATTATACATCCCGTTAGTTGAAGCCTCATGAGAAGAATTATCCTACCTATGATTTGGAGTTGTGCTCAATTATGTTTGCTTTGAAGCTGTGGAGGTATTACTTGTATGGAGTTCATTGTGAGATCTTCTCAGATCATTGTTGACAGCGCCCAAGCGTACACGCAAGTATATGTGGTCTTATCAAGTAGTAAAGTGGTCTTCTAGAAGCCAAGCATCGATCCCATAGAAACTTGATTTTGCAACAATTCAATTTTAGTTCACAATTTAGATTAATTTGATGCACAGTAGCGAAAAAGATAATTTGTAATTTTATAAATTAAAACTAAAGTAATAATGCATAAATAAAATTACTAGGAACAATCAATGGATTAAAGCCCAGGGTTAAAGCACTTTGAACAATCGTACTATGTTATTGAATTTCATTCGTTAATTTGCTTATCTTGGTTGTTGATTCATAGGATTAATTGCATGATCATGGTTTCCCAACCTCTAATATTTTATCTAATTTGGACATTACAACTACATCATTGAGCGGGAATGTAATAATCCAATTAAGTGAATTAAAGCTATCATCCTACGTTTGAATCAAGTAAGGCATCTAAGTACATCCCTGTCCTAGACACTAAGTTTAATTCTTTATTTTATAAAAGAATAAAAACCCAAACTTTATTTATTCCCATGTTCTATCTCCATATTCCCTCTTCCGAGATCAAAAGGTAGACAATATCTGTATTTTACGGGTGATCAATCCATAGAATAATTAAAATAAGAATAAACAAACAACCAAATATGATAAGCAAAATTAAGAGAAATTAATCCAAAATAATAGTAATCATGTTCTTAGATTTAACCCCAAAAAGAAGATTTTTAGCAGATAATATTCATAATCACTATCCAAAAAAATTCAATACATGATATGATAAATTTAAAGCTAAATAAAAAAAATTAAAAACCTCCAAAAAACCGTGTGAAGCAGCTACATAATTATCACCCCACTGCTTCCAATTTGTGGCCAAATATATTCTCAGTTGTCCAAGTATTTTTCCCCTTTTACGATTCCCACATAGTGGGTATAAAATAATCCTAAACTATTATGGATTAAAACAATACACACACTTTTCAAGATATTCTCAAAAGATTCCCATATTATAAGATATATCCGACCAAACCATGTATATGTGGACTTGACCAAAATTGGATCGGTGAAGTGTAGCATGCGATGCACAAAGTGGTGCCTTGCAATGGAGGGTGCGTCGCACGCATATCGGATGAATCCACTGGAAATTGGATCTCACAATTTTTCTAAGGCACGGGAGTACTGAAATACAGCATGCGATGCACGCTTATCGCACGCAAACACTGGAAGTTACGTCCCAAAATTTTGGTTAAGTCTTTCGTCCCATCTTTCATCCCTTGTATCATGGTCTATTTCCCATGGATTTTCAGCTTTTATATTGTTAATATATCACCATATTCATCTAACAAAGCATCCTACAACATAACACACCACGAATTAGAGATCATAACAACACAATATCCATGACGATGAATCAAAACACAAGCTAAGACTAGGCTAATTCGCAATGACCTTCAATTTTATGTTTTGATTCTTGACTTACTTAAATTGAAATTTGTACCTTACCAAAAAGTTGTTCCACTCATAATTACACATTTAAACCATTTGAAACAAATTAAAAACATTAGAGTCAAATGAAGCCAACTAGATACACACCTAGCTCAAGCTAGTAAAACTAGTTTTTCGGGTTGAACTCTAAATGACTCAATTATATACAAACTCATTTGAAAAATACGTTAAAAATTATAATCACACACTTGGACACTTAAATGATTATTTATATAAATATGAACACGTTAAGCACATGAATTTCTCTCAAAACATGGTGAAATAAGATAGAATAATGATACCAAAGTGTATAAAACCACCTCAGATCAATCGTAGCCTTCAATAATTCTTCACCGAACGAGATCTTAACCTGAGGCAATGCTGTTGGATAGATTTGGTTAAGGATTATGAATTTACCATTCTTTATCATCCGGGTATGATTTTATGGCTTTTAAATCTCATTTTGACCCTCGATTTGAAAAATTGTAATTTTGGATTTTGGGGTTTAACTCTATAGAAATGACATTTTTAAAAAATTCTAATACTTCCATTGATTCTGGAGCATCGAATTTTGTGTGGTTGCATAGTTCTTTTGCATGTATCAGACTCCGAATGAATTTCGAGCACCCCATCGAAGTTTGTTTGGACTTGAAAAAATTCTGTGTCAAAAAATCTGCACTATAAAATAGCCCTTTTGGCCTATTTTGCTCATTCTTCCACCTTTTCTCTTGAGACTTAAGCGATAAAGTAGTGAGATAGTTTAAAAGTGAAGGTTGTGGAAGCTTGAAAAGCTATATTAACATCTATTTCTTGATTTTATTATGGATTTAAGGTGAGATTTCATTCTTTTCTACTCTTATTCCTTGATTAATTTCTCAAAACTCTAAAAATTTTAGGGCTTGATTTTAAACCCCAGTTTCACTCTTTTTCACTGGAATAGTGTTTTAATCTTAGAATTACTAGTTTTTTTTTTGTAAATTTAACCTTCAAAACAACTCTGATTCTTGATTTTAACACGGATTTCAAAGATTTTACTGGGTAAAGCTCAAAAATGGTTTTCTTTGATTTGAACATTATTTTTGATTTGATTTGATTTGGGTTTTTAGTTGTAAATTCTTAAAAATATGGGGAACACATATTTGAAGTAAAATTATGATTTTTCTTTTCTTGTTTGAAAATCCATTTTGGGGGTCCATTTTGGCCCCCAAACCAAAAGTAGTCAATATTAATATCATTAACTTTATTTTGATGCATAGATTCTATATTCCTTAGTTTTAGTTAATTTCAGGACCATTTGTGAGAAGTAGGCTTTATGGTTGAAGTGTTGTGGACCGGTTTTATCCTTCGAGGTAGGTTATAGAATAACTCTTTTAGACAGGGTTGGATAGTAAATAATGGTACAAGATGCATGTTAAAATTAGGAACTAATTATGAAAAGTATCTATTTGTTGTGCCCGTGTTGGAGCCTATATATGATGTACTTGTTGAAATTAAAATATTATGTGATATCTGTGTAGGGTGCTATGTGATATTGATAGTCTTGAATATATGTTAATAGTTGTATTGTATTTTTGAAGCGCCTAATGTGGTACCATTGGTGTATTTTGATATATTTATACTTGTTGACATATGAAATTTATAGAAAGTTATGGATGGTTGGACACAATTAGCAAATATTAGCCTACGTGGTTGTGGATATGTATCATTGTGGTTGGTTGTGAAAATACTCATTTTGAGTGATTGTAAAGTTTACATCATCATGGCATCATTCGTATAATTTCACTTGTTTGTTGTATATTTTATATATACTTGTTGTAGTTGTTGGTCTCACTTGATTTTTGTCTCATGTTATGTATGTGCTTTGAAAATATTGGAAATATCAATTTAATAGACCTCTCTAAAGGATATATGGAGAAGTATCAGGGATATTGATTGTATATTGGTTGAGGAACCCCCCATGGGTCCAACATCAAGAAGATTTAGCTGTAAAGGTGTATATGGGGTAATATACGGGTTGAAGAAACCCCATAGGTCCTACATCGGGAAGCCTTAGCTCTGTAGGTGTATATGAAGGTTGTGCGACGGTCTCGTGCATTATTATCATCAGCAACATGACCATCATATACATTTCTCTTACTTTACTGTGTTTATGTTATGCTTGTATGGCCTTATTGACTTGTATCTATCTATTTGTTCTATCTATTGACTTGTTAATGTGTAATTGTTCTATCTTCCCCTATTTATACTAGAAGATCTTGATTATACATGTTTCTCTTTTGTTCTACTTATATATGATATTGCATATATTTGTATCCCTATCTGGTGTGTTGTTGTATTATGTGTGAATATTGTAGAGCTATTAGTGCAAGCGGTGTGGGCCACTATTGTGGGATATTTTTTTATTATAGGTGACGCACCCTTAGTATTTATTTTGTATGCTTTATTTTCTACTTTGCTCAGTCGGTCTATGATACCTACTTAGTGTAAGTGAACCGTAATTATGCCTACTATGCCCTTTCGGTGCAGTTCCTAGTTGGAGTGCGCTCCATCTTGGTTGATTTGAGCAATATTTTGTGTTTTCAAGGCAGTGGTTGACTTTTAGGAATCCAGATGCATTCTGCTACCTTTCTTATAGACTATGTCTTTACTTTCATTATCGAGATAGAGTTTCTCTTATATTTTGATATCTTATGTATTTCATTTGAATTCAAGTTGTACTAGATACGTTCTTATACTGTTCATGCCAAGTTTTGGGAGTTATGTCTGCATGTGTTGATTTTATTCTTTTCACTTTTATCATCTCTATGTTGTTTGACTTCATTCTAGAAGCCTTACCTTGGGTGAGGGGATGAGATATTTTTGTCTTTCCCCCTTTGTGTATCGGTATGGGTGATGGGCTTACTTGTTAAGGTTCACTCAACAAGTGCCATCATGACCCTTGTATTTTTGGGTCGTGATAGTCAAGGATAAGGTAGAATAAAAAAAATTAAAGATAGACATAAATAAAGCTTGACCTTGACACATGTGGTGTCAAATTTATGAAGACACTGGCAATTACTGGAGGTTTTATTGTCTTCTTAGGCAGGTAGAGCATCCATTTCACGATTGTAAGAGTTGACTCATTTTTATAATAAGAGATAGAGTGACAAGCAAATATAATTATTAGATATCTTAGTTCGCTTCACATGCCAAAGGCTATAATTTTCTCTTGCTTGAAAAAATGTAAAGATCAAAGGCTATTTCATGGTGAAATTCTAAGTTGGAGGATATGAATGACGAACTAATGTCATCTTCCACTACCACTTTGGACAATCAAATGGCTTTTAGTCTTTTGTGCATTTTTCCTGCTTGTAGCATAAGTAATCTAACACATAACTTTTGAAACTCTTTTGATATTGACTTTCTATAATAAGTGAAATGAATATCAAATTTAACTATGATTCGTACAACTAACCATTAGATAATCTTCTAGGGAGAAATTTATAGCTAAATTACACTCTCCAACAACAAAGAATTGTAGGAACCCTACAAAAATACCATTATTTAATCAAATTACTTTTAAAATACATAAGCAATAACATGAAATCACCCATGCAATGACCAATAACTGAAATTAATGGATTCAGTATAATTAAAATCCAAATAAACAATAAAAATTGACTGAAGTATCCATTCAATTTGACATAAGATCAAAATGAAAAAAATGGTAGCCAATGAAGAAGAGGAATGGACATGAAGTGTGAAATTAGTGAAACCAAGTGCAGTCCAGTTGTATCTCAAAGGTTTAGTATGCTGTTGGTCAACATGTGGATGTAAAACTACTTCACATTCTCAACAACCAATTAAAAAGGACCATAAAATGCAATGAATTTGAAATGTCCATTGTACATTTTATGTAGGCTGATGAACAATGATTCCATGCTCTGATAGTCCAGGGGTCAATGGTATCGTAATACAATCAGTTTGGTACAACTTTATGGTGTAGTGATGGTCCTTTTTCTTGTTGGCTTATCTGTAAGGATAATATAAGCATAACTTTATTTACTATAAAAAAGGCTTTGCACACCAATAAATTAAACAACACAGTTTATTTAAATATTTTTTTGTGTATGATACTCCCGATGCAAAGACATGAAATTCAATTAAAGAAACTCTCTTCTTTTCAACTTCACATTGCAATAGCAAATTAAATGAATATTGGTGGAAAATATTAAAACCATGAAAGTGGAAGCAAGATGTAGTAAAAGGAAAAAAACATAAACATAGCGCAATATGTCTAGGAAATCAAAAAAATGTCATACCAACCGTTTACCTTCATCAACAAATTGAAAAAGTAAAAATACTTATATTATGGACATAAAAAAATCCAGCATAATAAATTGCAAAGCTTTCAACCATCAATAAAACCTCATCAATAGGTTTTTTCAACCTCAATCAACTCAAAATCTTCTCTAAACTGTCTCGAATTTTATATATGAGCTCCTCAATATTTTGAGTCTTTTAATATATAAGTTACTCAAAATAACTCACGTTTATGATATGTCAAATTTTTTTAAAACGGAAAATAAACAATGAAGAAATGAGGAAGAAGAAGAAGAATGATAAGGACAAGAAGAAGAAGAAGAAAAAGAAGGACGAACAAGGAAAATAAGTAAGAGAAGGAGGAGGAGAAGAAGAACAAAAAAAGGAGGAGGAGGAAGGGGTAGAATAAAGAGAAGGAGGTAGAGTTGAAGAAGAAGAAGAAGAAGAAGAAGAAGAAGAAGAAGAATAAGAAGAAGAAGAAGAAGAAGAAGAAAAAGAAAAAGAAAGAAAAAGAAAGAAAGAAAAGGAGAAGGAGAAAAAGAAGAAGAAGAAGAAGGAAGAAAAGAATAGGTGAAGAAGAAGAAGAAGGATAAGAAGAACAACAAATCTTTCCACTCAATATAACCTCTCCAAACTCTTTCAACCAACTAAAAATCTCCTCTAGAATCTCACATTTTAGATATGAGCTCCTCTCAATATTTTGATTCTTTTAATATCTAATTTTCTCAAAGCAATTTATGTTTTTGGTATGTCCAATTTAAGAAAAAAGAAAAATCAATGAACAACAAAGAAGTAGAGAAAGAGAAGAAGGATAAAGAGAGATAAAAAGAAGGAGAAGGAGATGGAGGAGGAAAAGAAGAAGTAGGAGTAAGAAGAAGAAGAAAAAAGAAAGGTTGAGTCCAGTTCCTATAAGTGTTTGTTTGTTGGAGTATTCGAGTTTCATTTGATTTTAGTTTATGAATTTCACACTCAAGATTTCCTATCAACAACAATAAAATTTAGTAGAGTATAATGGATTAATTTGGGAATCAATTATAGAGAAGTTTGGCCCGGGTATAGTCCTCAACAAGAGACTAAGTTAAGAGACTCGACTTTGTAGGATTAGGTCGACTGGCCTAGGTAATGAATGGGAAGATTTGAATATCATTTTCTTCCTTATATGCAAAATATTTTTCCATGTATACTAGATATTATATTTCCCATCTTAGGGATGTGCAATATGTTTCTTCCATTAATTTATTGTGTAGTTAAATTTAGGGTTTAATTATTAAGCAATGGTAGATTAGCCTACTTTGAATAAATATGGCACTCTTTTATATTTGAATTCAATCAAAAATACAAGGAAAAATTTTCTATACTATTCTTCATTTATTTTTGCATGGTACAGAGCAGTGTTAATTTGAGTCCTTAATTTGTGTCTTTATCTTTTTTGTTTTCTGAATGTCTACTAATGTGTAACCCTAAAAATCACCCTATGTTATTGATCCTCCATAATTTGAAAGAAATGATAAGGTCCCTGTAATTAATGTAGTAGATTTTTCACTTGCTTTCTGCATTCACCCTTTTGATTATCGAGGTATGAACCTAGTTTCCACTATCTTTTTTGGGAGGATTTATGGTGGATGTAGATAAGTAGTTATTATCGATCTCTTAGTAAAAAACAAGCTAGGATTTATTAATGGATCCTTAGCATATCCTAATACTGCTATAGTTCTTCAAAAAGCTTTGTCGAGATTCATTGAGATGGTCTTGTTCTGGTTGTTAAACTCCCATTATAAGGAAATTGCTGTGTTATTTTATACTTCAAAACTGCCAAGGTATTATTGTCTAACATGGAAGATAGATTTGGTGTAACACCCTAAATCTAGTACCCAGAATGCTACACAGTGCTCATGACCCCAAAGGACCATAAGCTAACCCATGACTGATATCTGTACCTGAACACTGCATAATATATGAATATAAATGTGGAAACATAATCTATCTATAAGGACATAAGGTTCAAATCTAAAATATAAAATCTGATAAAACAATGTTTAAATGGGGTATAGAAATACCAAAAACTAAAATAAAGTTTCAATATACTATAGTCTGAAAGCCTTTAAACTGTCTAAATAAGGAGTTGATAGGATATGTACCTAACTAACTCAAACTACTGAAATAAACTAAGTACTAAAATGATAAAGTAATGATCATGTCCTCGAAGGATGAGGACTCACTGCCAACTCTGACTGCTGGATACTGGAATGCTACTGATGCTCTGGAGCTCGTGCTTCTGAACCTATGATGTAAAGTAAAACACCATAGCACAAATGTGTCTGTATGATTGAATATACTAGTATGCATGTGAGGTAGGCTGAATGCAAGGGTTCATATGCATAAACAATACTAAATAACTGTATAACATAAATGTGAGAATACATGCAAGAACAAGTAACTATAACTGAGACCATACTGACACTAGGTACTGAGTTCTGAGTACTGATTTACTAATATTTGGGTTTACTGATACTGATAACTAAATCTATTGAATATTGGGGAACTGATGGTATATTACTGATAGAGGAATAATTGTTTCTAATAGTTCTGATTATGAATAACTGGTCTGATTGACTGTATCTGACAGTCCTAAAATTGATTACTGGTAACATGAGTTACTGAGAACTGACATAACTGATATAACTGAGATAACTGGTATAACTGATATAACTGATACTGAGTGACTGTATCTAACAGTCTATGTTTTGAGGGAACTAGCTAAGTTCCGTACTGTTCTGAGTTGACTGTATCTGACAATCCTGAATTTTATAGAATTATCTGAGTTCTGTTACTGAGACTACATGACTGTATCTGACAGTCCTAATTCTATAACTAAAACTATGGGAAGTAGTTATCTAACCGACATGCCCTAAATAATTATAATATAGCTGACTTGGGGTCCAATCTGTAACCCCAAGTAGAAGGGTATCAATAACATGCCACTAGTAAGGACAATCTGTTAGTAACCCTCATATAACAGGTAACTCTACTGAGATCGCTGGGAGCCCTCATATAATAGGTTAAGCTACCTCATCTACCTTCATATAATAGGCTATGATGTGTCAACTTACACTGGCTACGTTGTTCAGGAACATAAGGATTTATTCTAAGAATCACACCCTCATATAACAGGTGAGTTCACATCCTTGGGTTCGCTCGATGCTAATTCCTTCTCCCATCTGAATAGACATTGAACATAATTAACTGAACTGGACTAGACTGATTTCATGGAGTTTTATTGACTGATGGAATAAACTGAGATCTTAGAATTTACTGAGATTTCCTGATTCACATGACTAACTGAGTTCTATGGATCAAGGTGTAATACTCCGGAAAATTTTTCGTTGAAATTTTGTGCATAAATGTGTTTGGTTCTATCTTTTACAATGAATTATAAATTTTTCGTGCTGAATGTCTTAGATTATGATCCACCATTACTTAGATTATTGAATAAGATTTCCAATGATATATGGATCATCCAAAACGGACACCCGAACAATGAGTTATGAACATTCCAATCGAACCGTGAATAGTAGTGAACAGTAAAACCTGCAGGAAAAAGTACTGAGGCATGGTGTATTTTTGCTCCAACTTTAAAGGATTATAACTCCTTGTACATAATGATCTGGTTTATCTACTATATATTAATGGAAAGCTCTGCAAGTCCGCTTTTCAACAAAATTGGTGTCATCTAATTTGTCTATCAGAGCCAAAAGTTATGGTCGATCTAGTTTAGCCTATCAAATATGAATTTTTGGGTCAACTTCAAACGATCATAACTCCTCATACACAATGATATGGGTGAGATACTATATATTAAAGGAAATATATGAGAGTCTTATTTCTAATTAAATTTGTTTCATCCAATTTGGATATCAGAGTAAAACGTTATGGTTGATCTACTTCAGACTATCAAAATAGTCCACCAAAGGACAGATTCGAGAATTGTTTGATTTTTAGGGGTATTTTGGTTATTCCCCCTCACCCAAAATCCTTCCAAACCCTATATTAAAGCCTATTAGAAGCATTATATGTTATATTTCATCAAATTTCCTCAAAAAGAAAACCTTAACCTCCTACATCCAACTTCAAGAACCTCCAAAGTTCACCATTAATTCTGTAAACTTATTTAAGATTCCAAGTTCCTAATTCAAGAAATCCAAGAACCATCATTCAAAGGCACAGTTAACATCTCAAAAATGAGTATCCATCTAAAGTTCATCATTCAAGGTATGTGAAATTTTTCAACAAGAACTCTCTTTCGTTCTTGTGCCCAAAAGTAATTTTCTTTACAAAGGCATGATTTTTATTTGATTTTTACGAATTTGAAGTATGAACCCATATCTTATGATGATTATCATGAAATCTTGATATTTATTATTTTGAAAGAGGAATTTACATGTTTGGAGATATAAAGCATGAATGTTGAACGATATTTATCATGATTTTGATATTTGGGTCGTGAATCCCCATTGGAAATTGTGTTTTTTTTAGAGAAAGTGTGTGTTATAAGCACGTTGATGTTAAATATTTGAGATATTTTGAATGATTTTACCTTTTGGTCTTAATGGAGTTGTTTTGAACTCGAGTGTGAAAGAAATCCACAACGTGGTTGATTTTGATAGATGGGAAATGTGATGGATTCTGATGTATATTTATATATTACTATAATTGTTTTGTTGTAGATAGTCTTTGAAATGATCTGAGCTAAGTCTGGGAGAAATTTTTAGCACCGAGTGGGAGGTATAAAGCAACTTTACTTCCCTAGAATTATGTGCCCTCATAGGAGTGAGCCTGACGCTAATTTATATAGTGATCACTAGTTTGTTTGGATTTGATATTGATAGTCCTACTCTGATGGCAAAGATAGGACATCTCTCCCCAATGTGGGTTGTACGTTGGACTCCATGTATCTCACATGGTTTATGTTGGTTATAGGATCTACCAGTGTGTGTCTTTCCTTGTGTCTATGGTGAATGGTGAAGTGATTTGAAAGTGGAATTGTGAAAGTTATTCTTTCGAAAGATTTAAATGATATTCACATTATGAGAATTGATATTCTTGCTGAATTGAAAGTGATTGACAAATTATATGATGACTCACATGTGTTATTGTACTTATTTCATCCTCTCATGATTATGATGATTTTGTTTGGGCTATGTGAGTCTTTCATACATCCTGCATATTTCTTATAAATATTTATGATGATGATGTTTATACAACTGCATACACCCCCATATACTCGGTTCCTTTCCATGGTATTGACCCACATCTTTAGATGTGGGCTGCATCTTCTTGGAATGTAGGTTTGGGTGCTCAGTTCTAGGTTTGATAATAATTCTTTGGGCACACTATTCTACATCCTCTGTTGTGATGAGTCCTCATGTTTCGAGGATGTGATGTCTGATATTGGTTTCACGAAATCATTTACAATTGAGTATGAGTCAGTTGGGGCATGTCTCAATGGCTCCATGATTTTATTGATTTTCTTAGAGGCTTGTCAGACTAGTATAGATGTTGGGAGTTGACTAATAAGTCATATTTTGTTATCTTTCTGAAATTCTTTTATTCTTGGATGATGATTACTCTATTTATATTTGAGGGTTATTTATGGAAACCCCGTTGATTTGTGTTGAACTAAATGAAAATAGCTCAAAGGGTTAGCTTGGGGCTACTCGTAGCCTTAAACACCGTGTGACACTCTGGGACCCATTTTTTTGGGCATTACAAACTTGGTTTTAAAGCCTAAGGTTTTAAGGTGCCCTAGGGAGTCTGAAAAGCCGCGTTAAGTAGAGTCTTGGTCATCGGTGTGTAGCGCGCCACATCTATGAGCAAGAGACGATAATACATTTTATGAAAAAGTGTGATTCTTTCTTTCATGAGTCTATCGTCTTAAAGTGTCTCTCTCTGCTATTGATTCGTGCTCTCCTTTTTCAGAAATATGCCTCCACGTCAAGCGAGAAGAAATAATAATAGTTAACAACCTCAACCTGCTGACCCATTGAATGAAAATATTTCTCATGCTGAATTTTGGGTAGCCTTTCAGGCGCTGGCCCAAGCTGTTACTGCAAATGTTTAGGCCAACCCGGCCCCGGCACCACAGCAGCAGGGAGATGATTCAGCTGCTGCCAGGATCTGTGACTTTATGGAGATGAATCTATCGGAATTCTATGGGTCTAAGTCTTATGAGGATCCACGGTTGTTTTTAGAGGAGGTGCGGAAGATTACTCAGGTGATAGATCTGTTAACATCATCAATGAGTTTTTTGATGTCCTTTCGGATGATCTCCCAGGGATGCCTCTTGATAGAGAGATAGAGTTTGGGATTGATCTTCTTCCCAATACTCAGCCCATTTATATTCCTTCTTACTGTATAGCCCCTGTAGAACTTAAGGAGTTGAAAGAGCAACTCAAAGATCTACTAGATAAGGGTTTCATAAGGCCCAGTGTTTCTCCTTGGGGTGCTCCTGTGTTGTTTGTGAGAAATTAAGATGGCTCTTTGCGTCTATGCATTGATTATCGCCAAATGAATAAAGTCACCGTAAAAAATAAGTATCCCTTTTCGAGAATAGATGATTTGTTTGGCTAATTGCAAGGTGCAAGTTATTTCTCAAAGATAGACCTTTGTTCTGGCTATCATCAACTCAAAGTTAGGGAGTGTGACATCCCAAAAACCTCTTTCCGAACTCGTTATGGCTATTTTGAGTTTCTTGTTATGTCTTTCGGGTTAACTAATACCTCAGCAGTTTTCATGGACCTCATGAATCGAGTGTTCAGACCATATCTGGATATGTTTTTCATAGTGTTCATCGATTATATACTGGTGTACTCCCGTAGTGAGGATGAACATTTTGATCATCTCCGAACTATCTTGCAAACCCTTAGAGATCACAAGTTGTTTTACAAGTTCAGTAAGTGCGAGTTTTGGCTAAGGTCAATTGCTTTTCTGGGTCATATCATTTATTCTAAGGGTATTAGAGTTGCTCCCCAAAAGACCAAAGCTGTTAGAAATTGTCCTAGACCTATTTCTCCGACTGATATTTGAAGTTTCTTGGGTTTAGCTGGCTATTACCGCCATTTTGTTGAGGGATTCTACTCTATAGGATCTTCTATGACTCGGTTGACCCAAAAGAAAGTGAATTTCTTGTTGTCCTAATCTTGTAAGAAGAGTTTCCAGGAGTTGAAGACTCGTCTCACTTCAACCCCTATTTTAACTTTGCCTAATGGTGTTGATGATTTTGAGGTGTACTGTGATGCTTCGAGAGTTGGTTTGGGTTGTGTATTGATGCAGAAGGGTAAGGTGATAGCTTATACTACTAGACATTTGAAACCCCATGAGAAAAATTACCCCACCCATGACCTTGAGTTGGCTGCTGTTGTGTTTGCTTTGAAAATCTGGAGACACTATTTGTATGGTGTCCATGTTGATGTTTTCACTGATCATAAGAGTTTGTAGTATGTGTTTACCCAGACAGAATTGAATCTTAGGCAGAGATGATGGTTAGAATTATTAAAGGACTATGATATGAGTGTGTTGTACCATCCGGGCAAGGCCAATGTTGTGGCAGATGCCCTAAGTAGAGTATCCATGGGTAGTGTTTCACATGTGGTAGAAGGTAAGAAAGAGTTGGCTCATGATGTACATCGTTTGGATAGATTGGGGGTTAGGTTGTTTGACTCTATTGAAGGTAGTATAGGGGTTCAGCGTAGTTCTGAATCCTCGTTGGTTTCGGAACTGAAGGAAAAGCAATACTTAGATGCTAGTTTGGTCAGACTGAAGGAGTCTGTCAAGGAACAAAAAGTAGAGGTTTTATCCCAAGGGGGAGATGGTCTGTTAAGATTGCAGGTTAGATTTTGTGTACCGAATATTGATGATCTGAGATAGAGGATTATGGCTGAAGCACACGGGGCGTGATATTTTATTCATCTTGGTGCCACCAAGATGTATCGAGGCTTGTGGGAAATCTATTGGTGAAGTGGCATGAAGAAAGATATATCAGCGTTTGTAGCTAAGTGTGCATTATGCCAACAGGTTAAGGATAAATTCCAAAGACCTGATAGTATGATGCAAGAGTTTAGTATTCCCACCTGGAAGTGGGAAGAGATAAATATGGACTTCGTGATTGGTTTACCTCCTTCCCGATGCCATCATGATTCCATTTAGGTTGTGGTTGATAGGTGACTAAGTCTGCTCATTTCTTACCTGTTCATACTTCATATACTGCTGAGGATTACGCCAGATTGTATATCCGATAGCTAGTCAGACTGCATGGGGTTCCCTTGTCTATCATTCCGAATAGGGGTACTTAGTTCACTTTGCAATTTTTGAAAGCTTTTCAGAAGGGTCTTGGTACCCAAGTGCTTTTGAGTTTTGCTTTTCATCCGCAGAACGATGGTCAAGCTGATCATATTAGCGATGCTATGGTAGTGAATTCCTCTGTGAGTGCTGACATTCAAGAAAATCTTTCTTTTAATGAGATTCCTATTGAGATTCTTGATTTCAGTGTCCGAAGACTAAGGAACAAAGAAGTTCCCTTAGTTAAGGTGTTGTGGCGAAACCAATCTGTTGAGGGTGCAACTTAGGAAGCTAAGGCGGATATGCGATCCCAGTACCCACACCTATTTTCCGTGAACTCCGATTAAGCCAAAGGTACCATTCTTTTCGACATCATGCACTTTTGATAAAAGTTGCAGCAGTTCAGCTGTCATTTATTATGTGTTCAGATGTAGTTTCTTAAATTTATGCATTCTATGTTGCATTCGGAGTGATAAACGATGTGGTGATAAGTTTAACGAATGGTTTCAGCTGTATGCTCTATTCCCTATCTAATCTTGGCATGTCTAGCGTCTTTCGAGGATGAATGTTTCTAAGGGGGGGATGATGTAATACCCCAAGAAAATTTTTGTTGAAATTTTGTGCGTAAATGTGTTGGGTTCTATCTTCTAGAATGAATTATAAATTTTTCGTGCAGAATGTATTAGATTATCACCCACCATTACGTAGAGTATCAAATAAGCTATCCAACGATATGTGGATCATCCAAAACGAACACCCGAGCGACGATTTATGAATATTCCGATCGAACCAAGAATAGTAGTGAACAGTAAAACGTGCAGGAAAAAGTACTGAGGCCTGGCGATTTTTGCTCCAACTTTAAACGATCATAACTACATGTACATAATGATCTGGGTTATCCACTATATATCAACGAAAATCTCTGCGAGTCCTCTTTTCAATGAAATTGGTTTCATCCAATTTGTCTATCGAAGCAAAAAGTTATGATTGATCTACTTCATCCTACCAAAAGCGAATTTTTGGGTCAAATTCAAACGATCATAACTTCTCGTACACAATGATCTGGGGGAGATACTATATATCAACGGAAATATATGAGAGTCCTCTTTTTAATGAAATTAGTTTCATCCAATTTAAATATTGGAGTAAAATGTTATGATTGATCTACTTCAGACTATCAAAATAGTCCACCAAAGGATAGATTTGAGAATTATTTGATTTTTAGGGCCATTTTGGTCATTTTTCCACATCCAAAATCCATCCAAACCGTATATTAAAGCCTATTAGAAGCATTATATATTATATTTCATCAAATTCCCTAAAAAAGAAAACCCTAAGCTCCTACATCCAACTTCAAGAACCTCTAAAGTTCACCATTAATTCTGCAAATTTATTCAAGATTCAAAGTTCCTAGTTCAAGAACTCTAAGAACCATCATTCAAAGGCATGATTAACATCTCAAAAATGAGTATCGATCGAAAGTTCATCATTGAAGGTATATGGGATTTTTCAACAAGAACTCTCTTTCGTTCTAGTGCCCAAAAGTAATTTTCTTTACAAATGCATGATTTTATTTGATTTTTATGAATTTGAAGCATGAAACCATATCTTATGATGATTATTATGAAATCTTGATGTTTATAATTTTGAAAGATGAATTTTCATATGTAGAGATATAAAGCATGAATCTTGAATGATATTTATCATGATTTTGATATTTGGGTCGTGAATCCCCATTGGAAATTGTGTTTTTTTTGAGAAAGTGTGTGTTATAAGCACGTTGATGTTAAATATTTGAGATATTTTGAATGATTTGACCTTTTGGTCTTAATGGAGTTGTTTTGAACTCGAGTGTGAAAGAAATCCACAACGTGGTTGATTTTGATAGATGGGAAATGTGATGGCTTCCGATGTATATTTATATATTACTACAATTGTTTTGTTGTAGATAGTCTTTGAAATGATCTGAGCTAAGTCTGGGAGAAATTTTTAGCACCGAGTGGGAGGTATAAAGAAACTTTACTTCCCTGGAATTATGTGCCCTCATAGGAGTGAGCCTGAGGCTAATATATATAGTGATCACTAGTTTGTTTGGATTTGATATCGATAGTCCTACTCTGATGGCAAAGATAGGACGTCTCTCCCCAATGTGGGTTGTATGTTGGACTCCATGTATCTCACATGGTTTATGTTGGTTATAGGATCTACCAGTGTGTGTGTGTTTTCTTGTGTCTATGGTGAATGGTGAAGTGATTTGAAAGTGAAATTGTGAAAGTTATTCTTTCGAAAGATTTAAATGATATTTACATTATGAGAATTAATATTCTTGAAGAACTGAAAGTGATTGACAAATTATATGATGACTCACATGTGTTATGGTACATATTTCATCCTCTCATGATTATGATGATTTTCTTTGGGCTATGTGAGTCTTTCATATATCCTGCATATTCTTATAAATATTTATGATGATGATGTTTATACAACTGTATACACCCCCATATAGTCGGTTCCTTTCCATGGTACTGACCCACATCTTTGGATGTGGGCTGTATTTCCTCGGAATGTAGGTTCGGGTGCTCAGTTCCAGGTTCGATAGTGATTCTTCAGGCACGCTGTTCTACATCCTCTGTTGTGGTGAGTCCTTATGTTCCAAGGATGTGATGTCTGATGTTGATTTTACGGAATCGTTTAAATTTGATAACTATGTATGAGTCAGTTGGGGCATGTCTCAATGGCTCGCTAGTTTTATTGATTTTCTTAGAGGCTTGTCAAACTAGTACAGATGTTGGGAGTTGACTAATAAGTCATATTTTGTTATCTTTCTAACATTCTTTTATTTGTGGATGATGATTACTCTGTTGATATTTGAGGGTTATTTATAGAAACCCCGTGGATTTGTGTTGAACTGAATGAAAATAGCTCAAAGGGTTAGCTTGGGGCTACTCGTAGCCTGAAGCACCGTGTGACACTCTGGGACCCGTTTTCTGGGGCGTTACACATGGCTTGACTGAGGATATCATGAAACATGACACTGGCTCTAGGTACATAGCTGTAATACCTCTGAACTATTCCTTAAGTTTAATTTCATCTCTAAAAGGTTAAGAAATGACTTTCTAAGTGTGTAACATTTAAACCATATAGAATTTCCCTAATTTCGACTTTTTATCACGTGGTAAATTTAATTAGATTTCCAATGATATAAGATCCATCCAAATCCGATAACCGGGCAAGAAGTTATGGAAAATTTAAGTCCTAGTCGTAAAACAACATCATTTTAGTGCTTGGCACGTCGCGGAGAGGGTCTATTTGACAATTGTCAAATTCCTGTAGCCTAGTATGATTCTGGTGCGTCACACTGAAGTTCTAGGTCCCAACCAGTAGGAAAACATGATGGCTCCACATCATGGTGACCCCAAGAATCCCACCAGTCAATTTCCAGTGTGCCACCGCGATAGTGGCGCGTTGTGGTGGCCTATAAAATCGGGTTTTCCACTTTAATTTTTCCATCTTTGTTTAGGAGTTAAAAAGGGCACTTTGGACTTTTTCCAATCCTCTTAAACCGTAAAAACACCAAATTGAAGTCATTTACAAGCATTCTATTAGTTTTTTCTCAAGTTTTCTCTTAACGAAAACCCTAAGTACCCAAAACCTCTTCCAAGAATTTCATGAATCCATTGTAGCTTTCACAAATTGAGTTGGGATTCAAGGTTCCCAAGTCAAGTGCTTGAAGAACCCTCATCTAAAAGTACGAGAAAAGGTCTCAATCAAGCTTATTCATCAAAGTTCATAATTCGGGGTATGTGGAGTTTGAACAAGAACACTTCTTTAGTTCTTGTGCCCAAAGTTTTATTTTTTATTACAATATTTTAATGTTTCAAGATAAATTATCCCTAAATTGCTATATTTGAAATATATGAGATTATGGATTTATTCAAGTCTTGAGTTATATGATACTACACCTATGTTATGATTTGAATTGAGAACTAATGTTATGAATTGCATATTACTTCCATGATTGATGTTTGGAATACTCTAAGGTTGAAGTCATGATTTACCCTCTATTTTGAATTGAGATTTCTTGAATATATATACATGTTTTAAGGTCTAAGAATGATTTTTGATGTATTCTATAGTATTTCAAGAATGGTATTGATATCTCCATATCATTAAAGTTTCAAATCTTGTTAAAGATAGTCTACCAAAGTTTAAAGAAAAGAGTTAATTTTGATCCTAAGTTTAAAAAGGAATACATATCTTGTGATTTAAGTTAAAGGGAAGCATATTGGCTCCCATTTGATAATGTTGAATTGTATAAGGTGGATTTTTTCCTAAAAGTTCTGAGCCTAGTATGGGAGTTGTACTTAGCACCGAGTTGGGCTTGATTCTGAGGACTCATTACCCAGAACTACGAGCTACCGTAGTATTTGATTTACCCCAAGTGGGTTAAGCTAGTGATCACTAATAATAAAGGTTCTACTTCGCTGGAAAGGATAGAATAGCTCTCCCCGATATGGGTAAGACATTGGACTTCATGTGGCTCAAATATTTTATGTCGGTTAGAAGAATCTCCCAAAGTAGTCCTTACTCTACTTAAAGTAAAAGTACATAGATTTCAAAAGCTATGATTCTAATATTTCTAAGGTTCTCAAGTGCTATAATCTTTAAGTTTCAAAGAAGCTCCTTGTTTTCCATAAAATTAAAGTGTATGTTCCGAAGGTTGTTGTTTTAAGACATTATCTAGTCCGCAAGCTTAAGTACAAAGAAAAAGTACAGATTTAGAATAAAGTGAAATAACTCACGTGATTTATATAGTATATTTTGTATTCATGTTTTATGAGGATCTTATTCAAGCTATGTGATTCACCTATTAGAGCATGCATGTTTTCTATAAAGACTTATGATATGGATTATTTAATTGCATACACCCCATATACTCAGTACACTCCCAAGTACTGATCCACATATACGTTTGTATGCTACATTGTCTCATAATATAGGTTCAGGTGCTCAGTCCCAGCAGCGTTAGTGATCCTGAGTACCTTTATCTACATCTCCATTATGGTGAGTCCTCATGGTTTGAGGGCCTATCTCCAGACACTTCAGTATTTTAGTAGTTGTTCTACTATTATTAATTTAGTTCGAGTCAGTTGGGGATCTGTCCTAATGGCTCTCTTATTTGTTGAGTAGTAGAGGCTTTGTATACTAGATGGTCAGTATATTTAGATTTACAGTATTTTTTTTACTTTTATAGTAATCATTCAGATTTCTGTTAGACATGATATGAGATGATTCCTTATTTTGCTCTCTTTGTCTTTAAGTAAGCTTTATACTAACTAGCAGGATTGAAGGTTTAGCTTGGGGCTACTTGTAGCCTTAATTATCGAGTGACGCTCTGAAATAGGGGCATTACAAACTTGGTATCCGAGCCTAAGGTTTAAGCAGTCCTAGGGAGTCTGACAAGCCACGTTAAGTAGAGTCTTGATCATAGGTATGTAGTGTGCCATATCTAAGAGCAAGAGGCTACAAGATATTTTAGGAAAAAGTTGTGTCTTTTTTTTCAGATTCTATCGTGCCTACAGTTGTCTGTCCCATCTATTGATTCATGCTTTGTTATTTCATAAAATGCCTTGCCGAAGAGTGAATTTCCACAGAAACAATATCGAGCAACCCCATCCTTGATCCCTTGAATGAGACCATGTCTTAGGCTGAGTTTCGTCCTGTCTTTCAGGAAGTAGCCTAAGCAGTTACTGCCAATGTTCAGGCCAATAACCAAGCCGCAGTTCCATAGCAGCAAGGAGGTGATTTAGCTACTGCTAGAATTCAGGATTTCATACAGATGAATCCGCCAGAGTTTTATGGATCTAAGGCAGGTGAGGACCCACACTTATATCTTGAGGAGGTGAGGAGGATCATGCAGGTGATGTATGTTTCTGAGAAAGAAAGTGTTGATTTGGCATCTTACAGGTTGAAAGACATTACTTATGACTGGGTAGTGACATAAAGGAAGAATAGAGGAGAGGATGCAACCCCTACTACTTGGCAGGTGTTCCAAGATGTATTCTTGGACAAGTTCTTCCCACTTGAGATGAGGGAATCAAAGTTAGAGGAATTCATGAACTTGAGACAATGCTCCACAACTGTTATGGAGTATTGCCTTAAGTTTAACTAGTTAGCCAAATATGCTACTGATTTGATTTCAGATACCCGAGCTAGTATGAGTAAGTTCGTGACTGGAGTATCTACAATGGTGTTGCAGGAGTGTAGGGCTGCTATTCTTAACATGGATCTTGCTAGGCTGATGATTCATGCCCAGGAAATAGAGGAAGATAAGATAAGGGAAAGAGATAGAGTGAGGGGAGAAAAGAGGGCTAGATTCGAGCAGCATGAGTATGGTTAGGCTAGGTCCCATAGAGGGAATCATCCATAGTTTCAAAGACATTCGTCTATGACAGTACCTTCGTCAGCTAGTGCTCCTGTACCCAAAAATTGGCAAGAGCAAGGAAGCAGGCATTCTATGTCCATGTCCCAGAACAGTGTAAGTAACAAGCCTAATTATCCTCTCTGTGCTAAGTATGGTAGGACTCATCCCAGTGAGTATTTGGACAAACAAAGAGGTTGTTTTGGTTATGGAAATTTGGGCCACAGACTTAGAGAGTGTCCACATGCCAGAAAGGGGAACAGAGATATGCGACCTCAGACTTAGACTAATAGTTCCCCAGCTTCTGTAGCTCGTCCAACTCCTCCTAAGGACACTTCTTCCAGTACTGATGGCGATCAGCGCCAGAATAGGTTTTATACCTTACCATCCCATCAAAAGAAGGAGGATTCTCCCAACGTTGTTACTGGTATGCTCTGGGTCTTTCACTTTGATATTTATGTGTTGTTGGACCCTGGGTCAAGTTTCTCTTATGTGACCCCACTTGTAGCTGTGAGTTTTGTAATAAGTCCCAAAAAGATTCTTGAGCCTTTCTTATTTTCTACTTTGGTGAGGGAGTCAGTTGTTGCTAAATAAGTGTATAAAAAGTATCCCGTTACTTTTCTTCATAGATCCATACTTGCTGATTTTATAGAGATGGACATGGTGGATTTTGATGTTATTCTGGGTATAGACTGGCTTCACTCTTGTTATGCGTCTATACATTATCATACCCATGTAATTACATTTAAATTTCCTGATGAACCAGTTTTTGAGTGGTCTAAGAGTTTAGTATCTCCCAAGAGTTATTTCATCTCCTATGTCAAAGACAAAAATCTTATATCTAAAGGATGCATCTATCACGTAGTTAGAGTTAAAGACACCAGTCTGAGGCTCCAACCATTCAGTCAGCCAACATTGCTAATAAGTTTCCAGATGTTTTTCTGGAAGATCTCCCAAGGGTACCTCCCTATAGAAAGATGGAATTTAGGATTGACATTCTTCCTGATACTCAGCTTATTTGTATTCCTCCCTACCGTATGGAACTTGTAGAGCTTAAGGAGTTGAAGGAGCAACCCAAAGATCTTTTAGACAAGGGTTTTATAAGGCCCAGTGTGTGACATTAGGGTACACCTATTTTATTCGTGCAAAATAAAGATGGTTTTTTGCGTATGTGCATTGACTATCATCAGCTTAATAAAGTCACAGTTAAGAATAAGTATCCTATTCTGAGAATTGACGACTTGTTTGATCAGTTGCAAGCTGTGAGTTATTTCTCAAAGATAGACCTTAGATCCGGCTATCATCAACTTAAAGTAAGGGAGTGTGATATACCAAAGATAGCATTCTAAACCCGTTATGGTCACTTTGAGCTTCTAGTCATGTCTTTCAGGCTATCCAATACTCCAGCAGCTTTCATGGAGCTCATGAATTGAGTGTTCAAATAGTATCTTGATATGTTTGTCATTGTTTTCATAGATGATATTCTTGTGTATTCCCGTAGTGAAGATGAATATGCAAATCATCTTAGAATTATCCTGCAAATTCTTAAAGATTATCAGTTGTTCACTAAATTCAGAAAGTGTGAATTTTGGCTAATGTTAGTAGCTTTTTTGGGTCAATTATTTCAGTCGAAGACATTAGAGTTGATCCCCAAAAGTCAAAAGCCGTAAGAAATTGGACTAGAACTATCTCTCCATCAGACATTAGGAGTTTCTTGGGTTTAGCTGGATATTACCGCTATTTTGTTGAAGGTTTCTCTTTTATTGTATTCCCCATGACTCATTTGACCCAAAATAAAGTTAAGTTCCTTTGGTCAGATTCTTTTGATAAGAGTTTTCAGGAGTTGAAGACTCGACTCACCTCATCCCTTGTGTTGACTTTTCCTGATGGTACGGATGGTTTTGTGGTGTATTGTGATGCCTCTAGAGTTGGTTTGAGTTGTGTGTTGATGTATAGAGGTAAGGTTATAGCTTATGCCTCTATACAATTGAAGACACATGAAATGAACTACCCAACCCATGATCTTGAATTAGCTATTGTGGTTTTTGCGTTGAAAATCTAGAGACACTATCTGTATGGTGGTCATGTTGATGTGTTTACGGATCACAAAATCTTGCAGTATGTGTTTGCTCAGAGGGATTTGAATCTTTACCAGAGGTAATGGTTAGAGGTTCTAAAAGATTAGGATATAAGTGTATTGTATCACTTGGGCAAGGCTAATGTAGTAGTAGATACCCTTAGCAGGTTGTCTATAGGTAGTGTTGCTCAGGTAATTAAGGGTAAGGTAGAGTTAGCTTGTAATGTGCATCATTTGGCTAGATTGAGCATTAGGTTGGTTGATTCCACTAAGGGGAGTATTTTGGTGCAGAGCAGTTCTGAATCTACTTTGATTTCAGAAGTGAAGGAGAAGCAAGACTCAGATCCTAGTTTGGTCAGACTGAAGGAGTCAGTCAAGGACCAAAAGGTAGAGGTTTTCTCCTAAGGGGGAGATGGTGTGTTGACATTGCAAGGTAGATTATGTGTTCCTTGTGTTAATGATTTGAGATAGAGGATCATGGTAGAGGCGCATGGCACATGGTATTCTATTCTTCCCGATGCTACCAAGATGTATCGTAACTTGAGTAAAATATATTGGTGGAGTGGTATGAAGAAGAATATAGCTGACTTCGTAGCTAAGTATGCAACTTGACAATAGGTCAAGGTAGAGCACCAGAGACCTGGTGGTGTGATGCAAGAGTTTAGTATACCCACTTAGAAGTGGGAAGAGATAAATATAGATTTTGTGACTAGTTTACCTCTCTCCTGATGTCATCATGATTCTATTTGGGTTGTTGTAGATAGACTGACTAAGTCAGTGCATTTCTTACATGTGAATACATCTTATGCAACTGAGGATTATGCTAGACTGTATATTCGGGAGTTAGTTGGTTGCATGGAGTTCCCTTGTCCATCATCTTAGATAGGGGTACTAAGTTTACTTCTCAGTTTTAGAGGGAGTCTAGAAAGGTCTTGGTACCCAAGTTTATTTGTGTTCCACTTTTCATTCGCAGACAGATATTCAGGCTGAGAGGACCATCCAAACTTTGGAAGATATGACCTTGACTTCAAAGAAGTTGGGATAAATATTTACCATTGATTGAGTTTGCGTATAACAGTAGTTACTATACTAGCATCAAGATGGCACCATTTGAGGCTTGTATGGTAGAAGATGTTGATCACCTATAGGTTGGTTTAAAGTGGGTGAGGCTACTTTGATTAGATCTGATGCAGTGTTTGAGGCTATGGAGAATGTGAAGTTGATTAGAGAATGGTTTAAGACAACCCAGAGTCGTTAGAAGTCATATGCAGATGTGAGAAGAAGATACCTTGAGTTTGAAGTTAATGACTTGGTGCATCGGAAAATATCGCCCATGAAAGGGGTGAAAAGGTTTGGCAAGAAGGGAAAGCTTATTCCCCGGTATGTTGCCCCCTATAGAATCCTAAGTCATGTGGAGAGAGTAGCCTATGGCTTGAGTTGCCTGCAGAGTTGTCAGTTGTGCATCCTATCTATCATGTCTCCATGCTTAAGAAGCACATTGGTAATTCCGTTGTTCTGGATCCTTCGAAGAGCCCAGATATCCCGACTAGCCTTTCATTTGAAGAGATTCCAGTTGAGATCCTAGATCACTAGATCCGTAGACTGAGGAACATAGAGGTTCCCTTGGTCAAAGTGTGGTGGAAAAACCAGTCAATTGAGGACGCTACTTAGGAACCTGAGGTAGATATGAGATCCAAGTACTTGCACCTATTCTACGCAAGTTTAGATCAAGCTGAAGGTATCATTCTTCCTTAATTTATCCCCTTTTTGACAAATTTGTAGTTATATAGCTATTCTTAATATAAGTTCAAGCATTTTCTGAAGTATTCAAGAGTTTGGAATGATAGAGAGTCCGTTTAGCAAGTTGCTTTAGCTATGCATACCCAGTTTCCTCCGTACTCTTAGATTGACGAGCATCATTTGAGGACGAATGTTCTCAAGGGGGAGATATTGAAATACCTCCGAACTTTTCCCAAAGGTTAATTTCGTGTCTTGAAGGCTATGGAATGACTTCCTAAGTGTGTAACATTTAAACCATATAGAATTTTCCTAATTTTGACATTTTATTGTGTGGGAAATTTAATTAGCTTTCCAACGATTTATGATCCGTCCAAATTCGATAACCGGGCAAGAAGATATGGCAAATTTAAGTCCTAGTCGTAAAACAACATCATTTTAGTGCTTGGCGCATCACTTAGAGGGTCTATTTGACTATTGTTAAATTCCAGTTGCCTAGAGAGATTGTGATGCATCGCGCTGAAGTTCTAGTTCCCAACAAGTGGGACAACACGATGGCTCCGCATCACGGTGACCCTAAAAATCTAATTTGTTAATTTCCAGTGAGCCACTGCAATAGTGGCGCGTCGCGGTGGCCCATAAAATTGGGTTTTCCAGTTTAATTTTTCCATCTTTATTCAGGAGTTAAAAAGGGACTTTGGACTTTTTCCAAGCCTCTTAAACCGTACAAACACCAAATTGAAGTTATTTACAAGCATTCTATTAGTTTTTTTCTCAAGTTTTCTCTCAACAAAAATCCTAAGTACCCAGAACCTCTTCCAAGAATCTTAAGAATCCACTGTAGCTTTCACAAATTGAGTTGGGATTCAAGGTTCCAAAGTCAAGGGCTTCAATAACCCTTATCTAAAAGTATGAGAAAGGGTCTCAAGCAAGCTTATTCATCAAAGTTCATAATTCGAGGTATGTGGGGTTTAAACAAGAACACTTCTTCCGTTCTTGTGCCCAAAGTTTTATTTTTTCTTAAAAGATTTTAATGTTTCAAGATGAATTATGCCTAAATTGCTATATTTCAAGTATATGAGATTATGGATTTGTTCAAGTATTGAATTATATGATACTAAACCTATTTTATGATTTGAATTAAGAATTAATGTTATGAATTGCATATTCCCTCCATGATTGATGTTCGGAATACTCTTAAGATTGAAGTCATGATTTACCCTCTATTTTGAATTGGTATTTCTTGAATATATATACATGTTTTAAGGTCCAAAAACTATAGTATTTCAAGAATGGTATTGATATCTCCATATCATTGAAGATTCAAAGCTTGTTAAAGATAGTCTACCTAAGTTTAAAGAAAATAGTTGATTTTGATCCTAAGTTAAGAAAGGAATCCACATCTTGTGATTTAAGTTAAAGGGAAGCATATTGACTCCCATTTGATAATGTTGAATTGTATAAGGTAGATTTTTTCCTAAATGTTTTGAGCCTAGTATGGGAGTAGTACTTAGTACGGAGTTGGGCTTGATTCCGAGGTCTCATGCCCCAAAACTACGAGCCACTGTAGGATTTGATTTACCCCAAGTGGGTTAAGATAGTGATAACTAAAAGTAATGGTTCTCCGATGGCAAGGATAGAATAGATCTCCCTAACGTGGGAAGGATATTGGACTCCTTTTGACTCACATGGTTTATGTCGGTTAGAAAAATCTCCCAAAGTAGTCCCTATTCTACTTAAAGTAAAAGTACATGTATTTTGAAAGCTATGATTCTAATATTTCTAAGGTTCTCAAGTGCTATAATCTTTCAGTTCAAAGAAGCTCCTTGTTTTGCATAAGATTAAAGTGTATGTACTGAAGGTTGTCGTTTTAAGACATTATCTAGTTCACAAGCTTAAGTACAAAGAAAAAGTATAGATTTAGAATAAAGTGAAATTAATCACGTGATTTATATAGTATGTTTTCTATTCATGTTTTATGAGGATCTTATTCAAGCTATGTGAGTCACCTATTATAGCATACATGCTTTCTATAAAGACTTATGATATTGATTATTTAATTGCATACACCCCTATATACTGAGTACATTCCCAAGTGCTGATCCACATATACGTCTGTGTGCTACATTGTCTCATAATGTAGGTTCAAGTGCTCAGTCCCAGCATTGTCAGTGATCCTAGGTACCTTTATCTACATCACCACTGTGGTGAGTCCTCATGGTTCGAGGTCCTATCTCCAGATACTTCAGTATTTTCAGTAGTTGTTCTACTATTTTTAGTTCATCTCGAGTCAATTGAGGATCTATCCCAATGGATCTCTAGTTTGTTGAGTAGTAGAGGCTTTGTCTGAAAAGATGGTCAGTATGTTTAGATTTGCAGAATATTTTTACTTTTACAGTACTCATTCGGCTTTTTGTTAGAAATGATATCAGGTGATTCCTTATTTTGCTCTCATTATATGTTTGTAAGTTTTATACGAACTAGCAGGCTCAAAGGGTTAGCTTGGGGTTACTTGTAGCCTTAAGCACCGTGTGACACTCCAGGACAATATTTCGGGGTGTTACAATAGCTATATCTTTTGGGTACAAGTACCCCCAGGACTCGATGGAAGGAAACTGACAAAGCATGACTTTCTTGAATACATGGACAACATCAACAATTCATACTACGATAGTAGGGGATATTTGATGAAGCACATGGTTATTGTAATCTTGTATATAGCTTAGAATGCACATGATCATGTCTTAATTTCATCATTTTATTATCATAATTATATCATCACGCAATTGTATTACACAAAAATCTTCATGGAAATCATTTTAAACATAGGGGAACACGTATATTCATAACTTGGGTCACAGTTTAACAATCAAGCATAATTTCTATTTTCCTAAGCATTTTATCAAACATTTAGATTGCATGATTTAAGACATAGGCATGAGCATGAATTTAATACAACCTTACTTTGCAATTCTACCCAATTTCATGATTTTAGTCCACATATTAGCATAATTTCATAAAGGAATAATAAAGGTTCCACCTTGGAGTTCATACAACAACAACATATGAACATAATTCAGTTAATAGATTGAATATCACAATTCGTAATTTAAAAATTTGATTCTTGGTCTTCATGGATGAAAGGTGTCCATGAATGAACATTATGCATACCTTAGATGGAAGATTCTTGATGATTCACAGAGAAATTTGCTTGAACTTGGATCCCCAATTGGAAACCCTAATGTGTTCTTAAGAAGATTTTGAGAGAAAAGGGTGTAGTTTGGTGTAAATGAGGTTTCATCCCGTGTTTAAGCCTTATATAGGGTTGGTAAAATTTCCCCTTTTCCCTTAAAAATGTAGACATTTAATGACTAAATAACAGGGCACCGACGCTATGAGTAACGTGATACGTCGAGGGCTACGATGCTATAACCGACGCAACACTCCATGAACGCATCGAGCCTTAGTTGTTTTGGCTCTGGAAGTATGGACAACTAGTGTCCAACGTGCTTGGTGATGCGGCACACCAAGATCATGTTGGTCCACTATTTTGGACTTCCAATCTGTATCTAAATGAGTTTCCAAAAAATTCAAAACTTGTCCGGGAACACCTATTGACCTTACTGATCATGATTTAATAAAAATATGGACCATTAAAGAAGTTTCTTCCTTGAATGAGACTAATTGAGAGGGGCGAAACGATAAACTAAAACACATACTGAGCATGAACAACTGGAACATGATTTTTTGACTGACATGACTGATAACTTAATATATCATACTGAGCATGCATATCTGATGCATGTGTAACTGATTTGTGAATGTATGACTGAGTGTTCTGATAAGTTGGGTTTTCATATGATGAGAAGGCATATCTGATGCATAAATACGTAACTGACATGATGCATGACTGATTATGCAATGGTACTTAGTACTAAGTTTATAACAGAATTCTGAGCATGAAACTGAATATCAAGTTTGTAATGAAACTGAACATATAAACTGGGTAAGCTTAAGGAAAGCTTTTATCTTAGATTGAGTTTGAATTAGTAGAGAGATGGTAAGGATACTTGGTACACATGTCTGCTTCTGCTTCCCAAGTAGCTCCCTCAATAGACTAATTCCTCCAAAGAACTTTGACTAGAGGGACTTCTTTGTTCCTTAGTCTGTGGATCTGGTAGTCTAGGATTTTGACTATGATTTTTCTTATGAGAGAGACTATTATGAACATCTGTACTCTGAATAGGGACTACAACTATTGGGTCATTTATATACTTCTTGAGCAAAGAGACAGCGAAAATAGGATGAACTGAGGCTAGATCTGAAGGAAACTCGAGCTTATGAGTTATCTTGTTGTAATAACTAAGAATTTTTGAAGGGACCAACATATAGGGAACTGAGCTTTCCTTTCTTGCAGAACCCTTTACTCCCTTCATGGGAGAGATCTTTCGATACATATAGTCACAAATCTTGAACATGCATAAATAGGAATATGAGAACATAGCTGAGTCTATAACGGATGACATGAACTGAGTCTAGAACATGATGCATGAACTGAATACTGTGAACTGAATCAAGCCTCTAAATACATAGCTCATGGATGAGATTGGAACTTGAGGGTTAACTTATGAGTATCCCCTACTCCAAACTAGATTCATTACGTGAAGAAAGAATGGAAGGCTTATGTTATGAAAGTTTGGGGGATTATAGTGTATCTCCCCCTTGGGACACTATTTATCTCAAAGAATATTGACTTGGATAAGCTGTTGGGAAAGCTGAAGCGATGCAAAAGACACCTACGAACTGAGTCTTAACTAAATAACTGGGATCTAAACCTGAAATATGATACATGAATTGAGCTGAGCTTGGATCTATTTAGTTGGTTCACCTTAGAATGGTTATATCCTTGAGACTTCAGATAGTACGTATAGATGGAATGGACAGGAATCCAAACCATACAAACTTGTCTTTTCGACTGCTAAACCATACAAAGTTGGTTCACCTTAGAATGGTTATATCCTTGTCTTTATGGACTAACTCATGCTGAAAGATTATAGTCAACTGGAGCCTTTTATCTAACACTCTTTCTATAGAGTTCTAGCAGCCTTAGGGTGCAAGGAAATCTTGGCCTTATCTAAATAAGAAAGTTGAATGAGAAAATCATTACAAGGCTAAAGTTCGGTAAGATGAGTTGAGGCCTATGAACATCATTTAATATGAAATGAGTAAGCCTCTTGCACTGTAACTAAGATTACTGAAAAGATTCACATGGGTGTTGAACATGAGTGCATAAATGTACTACTCATCTTATTAACTGGATAGCTGACAGCTTAATACTGGACGTGTAAGACTGTACTGTACTTGGTCTGAATAGATGGAATGAGACTATAGAGTATTATACATAGAAGTTAATGGCTGGCTGGGTATCATGAGGTAACTGAGCATGAATTTTGTAAAAGTTTTATTAATTGTAGATGCAAGACTGAGTGTACTAATAATTAAGTATCTAAAAACTATACGCTATGCTCAAGTAAGCCTGGAACTGAACTGCGTTTCTGATCTGATTACTGAACTGAAGTTGACACTATAACTAGGATTCATACTGAAACTAAAAGCTGGGTTTTGATAATTGAACATTGATAACTGTGGTTTAGACTGATACTGAAGCACTTAATTATGAGACTAAACACTGATTTTTGAGTACTGAATGCTGAAACTATAACTAAGATGGCAACTGAGTTTTGATAATTATGTAATGAAGACTGACATAAGTCTAGGATCTGAAAGTGTACTCTCACTCTATACTTTCCCAACTTTTAATTACAACCTCTTGCACACTTAACATGAAATTCAATCCTATCTTCATTACTACACCCTTGGGTGACATAAGCATTCAACAATCTTCTCTTAACATAAAATATTTTATCTCTCCCTTCTAAGCAACTACTCATCACTACACTGTTTTCACAAAGAGAGCTTACTGAAGGGTTAAATCATGAGAACCTGAAGCATGAATGGATACTAACTAAACTTGACACATGGTTGAGGCCTGAGAAATATAATACAATAGCTTGGATTTACCCAAAAGGCTTGAACTGAGAATATAGTGGATACATGACAAATCCTAGATTTAACTGATCAGTAGGAGCATATCATGAACCATAAATGTTGAGTATACTATAAAACGTGACACGTGTACATAATTCATAAGCTGTATGACTGGATTTTAGAGTTTTGTACATTTGTGGGTCATGACTTAGATTACTGACAGGAGTAAAACTGAACTCCCTATGTTGGGAACTAGAATCGTACATGATTCCATGGAAAACGTGTGAATATAAGTTGGGTTCATGGAACAGAGATGTAAAATATGCGAAGGCATCATGCTAACTGAAGTACAGAACTTTACACTGAGATAAGGATGGGTCGGGAATCATCTTTCCCGTACTGCTTCCTATACATAACGACACTACTATTGGAATATGAAGACATGAATCTTATTAAGCTTTCATATCTGAATAGTGCCTGTATATTTGTTGGGCTATGATAGACTGATCTACTAGGGAAGAGACTAAGAAAGGTCCGGTGAATACTTGGTCTGACCTCAACGTTGATAGTGACCGCATTAGAAGGACTTTCCTTATTCTGTCGGGGCTAAAGAGCATGGAATCTGCTTAGGCATTGCCCACCGATGGAGCTGGAGGAGGCACCCTGCTAATTTGGGTGATCGAACTGAGTTAAAGAATGATTATGCTAGCTTCGAGGACAGGGCCTAGGACAGTTTCGAACTTTGTGACCTGACTCGCAATATTTGAAACACATATCACTGCCGACTCTGTATATGCGCTTATGATTCTTACCACAAGTCTGATAAAGATAATGGCTTTTGGCACTACTAACACTGCCCTGAGGTTTAGGACCTGGCATCCTATTCTTAATTTAGGGACTGGATTACTGGCCAAGGAAGGAACTGCAACTAAAAACTTTGGGTGGAATTAAAAGCGGTTACCACCCTCTGACTTAGGCTGGTTGAAATTAAGGCTACCTATTCTAGCTCTCTTATTTTCTCTCTTTCTTTCTTTCTTACTATGTTTTCCTATCTCGATCTACTGGGCGTAAATCACTTACCTAGGTGGGACAATGGCCTACAAATTACTCTGAGCTACTATTGAATAGGATATAGTAATAGAGTCAATTTTGAATTCACCATGAAAGACATGCTCATCCAGGGAATCTGCTTGGATGGGTGGAAGTACCGATTGGTTCTCGGTCCTTTCGTTAGTCCTTTTGGGGAACATATTCTGTAATGAAAGAAAGTAGCAAATTAGACTGAGAGTTCAACTTGATCTAATGCTCACTCGCATGACATAAATACTGAAAGAAGGGAAACTATTCTTAAAACATCTCATAGCCCCGTGCACATAAGTGCGGTGCAGAACACACTCATGTACAAGACTCTACTAGATGTGGCTTTTTAGACTTCCTAGGATGCTGTTGAACCTTAGTCTCTGATACCAAGTTTGTAACACACTAAATCTGGTACTCAGAATACTACACGGTGCTTATAACCCTGAAGAACCACAAGCTAACCCATGACTGATATCTGTACCTGAACACTGCATAATATATGTATATAAATATGGAAACATAAGTTCTAAGGTGATAAGGTTGAAATCTGAAACATAAAATCTAATAAAACAATGTTTAAATAGGGTATAGAAATACCCAAAACTAAAATAAACTATCTGAATATACTATAGTCTAAAAGCCTCTAAACTGTCTGAATAAGGAGTTGATAGGATATGTCCCCAACAAACTCCAACTACTAAAATGAACTAAGTACTGAAATGATAAAGTAATGATTATGTCCTTGAAGGATGAGGAATCACTGCTAACTCTGAATACTGGATACTGGAATGCTACTGATTCTCTGGAGCTCATGATTCTGAACCTATGGTGTAAAGAAAACACTATAGCGCAAATACGTCAGTACGATTGAATGTACTAGTATGCATGTGAGGTAGACTGAATACAAGGGTTTATATGCATGAAAAATACTAAATAACTGTATAACATGAGCGTGAGAATATATGCATGAACAAGTAACTATAATTGAGACCATACTGACACTGGGTACTGAGTTTTGAGTACTAATTTACTAACATCTGGGTTTACTTATACTTATAATTGAGTATACTGAATACTGGGGAACTGATGGTAAATTATTGATAGAGGAATAATTGTTTCTAACAGTTTTGATTAAGAAAAACTGGTTTAATTAACTGTATCTAACAGTCTTGAAACTGATCACTAGTAACATGAGTTACTAAAAACTGACATAACTGATATAACTGAGATAACTAGTATAACTGAGATAACTAATAATGAGCGACTATATTTGATAGTCCATGTTCTATGGAACTAGATGAGTTCTGTACTATTCTGAGTTGACTATATCTGACAGACCTAAATTTTGTAGACCTATCTGAGTTCTATTACAGATACCGAATGACTTTATATGATAGTCCTGATTCTATAACTAAAACTGTGAGAAGTAGTTATCTAACTGACATTCCCCAAATAATTGTAATATAGCTAAGTTAGGGTACAATCTATAACTGTAATTGGAAAGGTGTCAATACCACGCCACTGGTAAGGACAATCTGTGAGTAACCCTCATATAATAGGTAACTCTAGTGAGAATGGTAGGAACCCTTATATAACAGGTTAATCCACATCATATAATAGGCTATGATATCTCAACCTACGCTGGCTACGTAGTTCAGGAACACACGGATTGCTTCTAAGAATCACACGCTCATATAACGGTGAGTTCTCATCCTTGGGTTCGCTCGGTGCTAATTTCTACTCCAATCTGAATAGACACTGGACATAATTAACTAAACTGGATTAGACTGATTTCATGGAGTTTTGTTGACTGACGGAATACTACTGAGATTTCTAAATTTACTGTGATTTCTTGAGTCACATGACAGACTGAGTTCTATGGATCATGGCTTGACTAAGGATATCGTGAAACATGACACTAGCTCTAGGTAAACAACTATATATTTTGGGTACAAGTACCCCCAAGACTTGACGAAAGGAAACTAATAAAGCAATACATAGCCAACATCAACAATTCATACTATGACAGTAGGGCATATTTCATGAAGCACATGGTTATCATAATCTTGTATATAACTTAGAATGCACATGATCATGACTTAACTTCATTATTTTAATATCATAATTATATCATCACACAATTTTATTAAACAAGAATCCTCATGGAAATCATAACTTGGGTCACAGTTTAACTATCAAGCATAATTTCTATTTTCCTAGGCATTTTATCAAACACTTTGATTGCATGATTTAAGACTTAGGCATGAGTATGAATTTAATACAACCTTAATTCACAATTCCACCCAATGTCATGATTTTAGTCCACATATTAGAGTAACTTCATAAAGACATAATAAAGGTTCCATCTTGGAATTCATACAACAACACATGAACATAATTTAGTTCATAGAATGAATATCATAATTCATAATTTAAAAACTTGATTCTTGGGCTTCATGGACGTAAGGAGTCCATGAATGAACACTATACATACCTTAGTTGGAAGATTCTTGATGATTCATGGAGAAATTTGATTGAACTTAGATCCCTAATTGAAAAGCCTAGTGTGTTCTTGAGTGGATTTTGAGAGAAATGGGTGTATTTTGGTGTAAATGAGGCGTAATCCCATGTTTAAGCCTTATATAGGGTTGGGAAAATTACTCTTTTTCCCTTAAAAATGTAGATATTTAATGACTAAATAACTGGGCACCGACTCTATGAGTGACACGGCGCATCGAGTGCTATGATCCTATACCCAACACGGCACGCCATGAATGTGTCGAGCCTCAGTTTTTTTGGCTCTGGCAATCTACACAACTTGTGACCAACGTGATTGGCAATGCGGCACGCCAAGATTGTATTGGTCCACTGTTTTAGACTTCCAATCTTGATCTAAATGAGTTTACAAATACTTCAAAACTTGTCCGAGAACAACTATTGACCTTCCTGATCATGAATTAATAAAAATACGGACCATCAAAGGACATTAAGGTGGCGAAATAAATTTGCCAAATTTTGAAGGACAAAATTAAGCTAAGTCTGGGATGTAGCTAAAATTTTCTAAGTCTAGGACCCCCTTGACACGCTTAATGTACTGTATTAAGCTTTAGAACTTTTTGGGGTCTTACATTTGGTCAGGCTAATGGTGGTAAACTTTTTCAGCTTGAAAAGATTTAGGTGTAGTAATCTATAGAAACTTTAACATTTCTAGTTATTTCACAAAAATAAAGAGTCTATGGGATTAGTTGAAAACTTTTATTATATGTGAAGATTCACAAAAAATATTTTACAATAAATAATATGCTCAAATTAAATCGAAAAAAAATTAAAGTAGGTGAAAATTGGGGTTTAAGGAAATTCGACCAAGAGTCCTAATAATGTATTTGGACGAACTATCGATAACCACTGCAGTGGTAAAAATCCACTTCAGTAGTAAAAAGCAGTAGCTAGGCAAGGAATTCTTAAAAATCCTCTTTCTTTTTACTTCCCTAGGTCATTCCTTTCCTCCAAATATATTTTGAAAAACTCTATCTCCTCAACCATGGGATTTTAAAGGCCAAGGTTTATGAGATCAACTTTGAGACATACTTAAAGGGAATAAGATATGGGAATAGGTTTAGAATATGATGGATATCGTACATCTCTCCATAACAATATGTTTTGCCAGAGTGGTAAGCTAGGATTTACATTATAGTAACTAGACCTGAGCTAGATGCATTTAAAATTAGTAGTAATATCAAAATCTCATGTATTAGGAATTTAGGCATGAATTTAGATGAGTGGAAAATTGAAATTCGGTCAAACAACAATATAATTGTATAATTACACACTATGTTGTTATCTTAAATGTTTTGAGAGGCGGATAGAGCAATGGAGTAAGCATGCATATATAATATACTTCAGGGCTTGAATATAGTGGAATGCTAAATGAGATAACTTGAAATAGTCAAATATGAAAATAAGTAGACTCAATGAATTCTAAATGCCCTAATTATTTTGATTACACTAAGGTTGGTGGTTAAAAGGTAAGGTATGGCTAGGTTGGGGTTATTAATTAGCACAAGAAAATCCCATGATGGATGAATGAACAAAAAATAGTAATTTTGTGAAGTGAAGAATAAAATCTCTATTAAACTAGTTAGGAAGGACTATACATTAATGTTAAATACGTGAGGTTGGGGATGTGGATAGAGAAAAGGCGTATGATACTATTAAATTAGGCTACGCCAACTCGTAAGGAGGTATGACACATGATGTCTAGCGATGTATAGGTATGTATAAACTAAGGTTACTAATAAAAGTAAGTTAGATGATTATTGTAGAACTTATACTTTCTTGGTTTTGTGCTTGTTTATGAATTTGACATCTATGATTACCCTCTAGCATGATTTTTGACTTAATGGCTACATTGAATTTTATTTGCATCGTAAGGACATATTATGATAATGGACTGGGTACTGCATCAGTATAAATATTATATATTATGATGATGGGCCGGGTACTACACTAATATGAAAGTTATATGTTTTCATGGTGTGTTGGTACCATGCCGTACAAATATGATATGTTGTGATAATGGATTGGGTACCACACCGGTACAATTTGAAGTTGATGATGAGGTTGAGAAGGATGAGAGATGATGTACACATCTTGCACACATGCATCCTTTCATATGTTTTGGAAGTAATTCTATTTCATATATGTTCTGATATGTGTTCCTATTATGGTAAATGGTGAAACAAGGTTTATGAATATATGTTAAGTACCTTTTGTAGAAAGGGTTATAAATAGGATTCTACGGCATTAAGAGGACCGATTGTGGTGAAGTACATTTGGTAGTTTCAAATTCTTCATGGGATTTGGTACTATGACGCCTTGTGATAGGAAGCATCGAGAGGACCTAGGATGGATGTAGATTAAAGAATTGTAGGTACCATAAAAATGAGTCGGTGTGACAGAAAAAGGGTATAAGTTGGAATAGGTAGTCAAATAACAAAGATATATGAGAATATTAAATGACAGGTAGGTCACAAAGATGCTAAAATGATATGTTGAGGATTCTATAGTTGGGGGTTAGAATCGATAACTTACTCAATGTTATGATTCTTTCTCATTTAATATTAATGTTATTTGTTTCTAACCATGGTCGGCCAATAATACTTACTAGTACGTGTGGTTGTACTGATGCTACACTTACTATACCTCAACTTAGTGATATAGCCATGGTGAAGGTTAGTTAGAGTTTTTATTGCGGTGATGTTGATCTCTCTACAACAACTCCTATTTCTATTCTGCATGGATATTATGTCTTGGATGTATATACTCCTTTTTCTAGTTCTCTTCTACCAGTTTAGGCTAGATTCTAGGAAATTACTTAGAGTTGTTTTCCATATCTATTTTTCATACCTAATGTATTAAAACAAGTTATAGAATGAATGGATTTAATAATCATTTTTGAACTGTTGAATTGTTAGTAAGATGATAGACAATATTGATTAAGTGTACATTGTAGCAACTTCCCAATAGGTTTAATGGTTGGATATTCAGGGTTTTTCTATATGGAGAAGGCGTAGGTAGGTTCCCAATACGATTCAATGGGTAAGGTCATGAAAAATATTGTATTAGAGCCCATGTTACCAGTCTCTTAGTGGAAGAGAAAATCTTGAGTAAAATTCTACAAATAGGTGTATTGATATCGACATCAAATTTGTAGGAAACTATAAGGCATCTAGGAATCTGTCACTTACTTCTTTCCTATCGTGCCATCTTAATGTCGTATCCTTTGTTTGAGTCCAATAGGTATCTAGTCGATTCAAATTGGTATCTCACTTGTTAGTTGTCATAATTGGGACTAGTTGGACCAATTCGTATCTCTTAAAATGGAAGGGTCGAGACTGAACTCCCAATAAATAAAGGCAAGTAGGGACATTTGGAGTGGATTGTTATGCTTGTTTGATATAGTACTAAGTACTTATGGTGAGTTGATTATGTGTTAAAAATGTGCTATATGGATTGTTGTTAATGGTGACGTATGGTAATTTTCTTTGTGATACTAAAAATCTTGAATTTAAATTATTAACAGTGTGTGCAGTTTTGTGGTATGTATCCAAGTAGACCAATAGAGGTAAGGACTGAGTGTGATCCCAAGCGTGTCTTTATTTTTGTAACTTAATCTATGACTCATATCTCTATAATTAGGAGTACTACTTGACTTCTACCCAATCTTAGACAAATTACCTAGGCGACTGACTGTTGGTGGAACACTTTTAAGGATAGTATAGTGAGTAGGTAAGGAGATTGATGAAAGTATAAAACTATTTAATTTGATAGATGAAAAAAATTAGGTTGGTTGTGGCTCAGAACAAACAAAATTGCAAATTCAATTTATATATGTACAAATAAAAGGTTATTACACTACTAGAGCATGTATAAAAAGAGCATTGTGCAGAAAAAGAGACTTGGGACTGGGTAAGAAATTGAAAGGCAAAGCTACTGGAGGCTATTTCTACAGTAGTAAGATTATCCATTATAGTGGCTCCAGGCAATGTCCTGCCAGGCAATTCCCCTATTTTTGTGGTTTTGTAATTTTGTAAAATAACCCTATTTTTGAAGTAATAAAATTATAAAAATCTATCAAACTCATATTATAAGCTAAGGTGATTATTATTAAGGGGTATAAAAGGGGAAACATCTTAAAATGCAAAAAAATTAAATAAAAAGTGCAATTATTTAATAAATTTTAACAAGGGGGAGCATCTAATTAGCTGGTGGCATCATCTCCAAAGTTTGCAACACCTGAACCCTCTTTATTTGTGACACTAAGGAAGAAGAACTCCTCGTTATCATGCTTAGACATCTTCAAGAACTCCTTATCTAGGAAGGTGCATGAAAACATGACCCACACTACCTTCTATATCCTTACCAGCACATGGTCCCAAAAGTAGAATTTCTTTTTCTCTTCATTTAGCTTCCTTCAAAGCTTAGCACTATCTTAAGTCGGGTCCACTAGGACAGTAAAAGATGGAGGAACTAACTTAAGATGGGGAATCTGGGCCCTTACCATGTAACCTCTCATAGTAGCCAGGTCAACAACTTAATCGCTGGGATAACGGGTGTCTACAAATAGGGAGCATTTCCACTCCCAACAAATCTATTTCTCTCACCCTCCTATCTTTTCTTTCTATTATTCTTGCATCTATATCAGGTGATCTTTCCTCTAAGGTGGTTATATACACGTCACATTCCTCCCAGCTATCATGGTCTACCTGGGGAACACCGACTCGATTTCACAACTCTATAATCAAGAAAGGTAAGAAAAAGTCCCTTACCGATCTTTGCCTAGCATAGAAGTACTACTATTCATCCATGATTTGTGACTACATATACACCTTGATCCCATCCATAGTGCATACCACAACTAAAGACTGATTAAACACCATATCTGTAACATTTCCCGAAGAATAAATCCTTTGGAGTACAAACTGCAACAAAATCTTAGCCTCAACTGAGAAGTAGGAACTTTTGGCCCCCTTTTGATTGGACCACTTCACCTTGTTAGCTTTACCTACGAGTGCCAAATATCACGCCGCCCATCTCAAGTAAGACTCCTGAATCTTGTCCTAAATGGTTGCATTAGAGGGATTAGGAACCTCCAAGATATCATTGATAGTAGTGGCATCCACAAATAGATTATATCCCCGAAAAGAATGATAAGAAGAGTTATTGGCTACTTTACCATATGGAATATCACATAAATTTCCTTGACCCAGGCCAAATTACTCTTCAGGATCATCTTGGTCAGCATCTACCACCTAAAAACTTTTAGCTTATAGATGAATCTAGGCAAACCATCCTTTACTTTATCCATCAAAAACCTTTGCTCATCGATACAGTTTCTATTATATCACCCCTCCTCATACTGGGTACGATTAGTGATATCAGGAAATATGTAGTAGGAATATTTTTAGGCTATGATTATCCTATAAAAACATAAAACTAAGTTAGAACCATATCAAAAACACTAAAGGGGGAAGAAGAACTCAAGAATTTTAGAAAATGCAAAGCTAGGGAATTACTGCCTCATACCATAATGACAGTTAATTAACAACCACAGTGGTACCATTGCAGCAAAACTTACCCCTACTGCGATACCACTGTAGTGGTAGAAGTTATTGTTGTAGTGGTTCATTTTCTTTAACCCATCAACCTCCTCTCTCATGGCAAATTTTTTACTTTTCTCTATAATTTTGAAAATTAAACATAGTCAAGCTTGGGGAATGGATGTGAATCTTTTTACCCTAAAATAAGGATGAAAAACATCTAAAACCCAATCCAAATTGAAGAAAATTATGAGAGTAGATGACCCTATATCTCAAACCCTTCCCATAGCTAAAATCTACCATGAACTGCATTAATCTTATGTTCTGGATGTTGTAGGAATATTGAAAATGTAAGAAAACTTAACATTTCAGTCAATATGTCTAAAATTACCACCAAATTCAAGTTCAATGAGTTACACCCCAAACCACCCATATTCCCTCTAGTCTAATGTAATATTATGATTCTATAATGAGAAACACACAAAGTAAGTAGTGATTAAATTACCTTGAGTTCATTGATAATGGGAGATTTTTACAGAGAGGTTTGAAAGAGTTTTAAGGGAAATAAATGTTTCCCCTACTTAAATTATTGAGAACCACTATTGTAATTATTTACTACTGTAGCGGAAGAAACCTTTTGAGGTCAATTCATAATGAATTTTCATGCTTGAGATGTCCTATGGTGTTTAGTCTATTCGTGGTAGAAATTAGCATAAAAATTAACTATTTAAACCTTATAGGGATGTGTAATGATTTAGGATATGTAAAATTAATTTCCATAGGAGCTTGCTATATTAAAATCCATCAAGATCTCAATATATATACAGACCTCACCATTAGGAATGTTTGGGGATGAATTGTGGGTAAACTGATGTATAATGTAATGACCCAAATTGTTGTTATGTGTGAAAACACCCTAAATATATTTTACAATAAATATTAGGCTCAAAATAGACTGGAAAAAAATTTAAATTAGGGAGAAAAGTGCCAAAGAGAATTAGGCCAATAGGCCCAATAATGGACTAGTCCATACTATCGATAACAGTTGCAGCGTTCAGATAACTACTATAGTGGTCGAATAACTACTACAGTGATAGTATCCAGTTGAGGAATTTTAAAATCTTCTTTCTTTTTATTTCCCCAAGTTTCTCTCTTTCTCCTAAAGCACTCTGAAAAAAACCTATTTCCCCAACCATGAGATTTCATAGGCCAAGATTTATCAGAGTAGTTTTGAGTCACACCCAAAGGGAACCCAACATGTGAATAAGTTTAGAACACGTGGGGAAACTCACTAATCTCTTTAGTAACATATTTTACCTAAGAGGTAAGATATAGTGTATTATGTAGCAATTGGACTTGGACAAGATATATTTACCATTAGTAGTAATGTCGAGAATCTCATGCATTAGGCCTTTAGGCATAGAGGTGGGCACTTGAAATTTGATTACGACTAAATATGATTTTATAACTATAAAATATATTTTTATCTTAAAAGTATTGAGAGATGGATAAAATGGTTGAGTAAGTATCCATAGATAATATAGTTTAGAGCTTGAATATACCAAAAAAAATAAATTATATAATAAAGAATAGTAAAATGTGAAAATAAGGGAACTCAATGAATTTTGAATGCCCTAATTATTAAGATTACACTAATAAAAGAGGTTAAAAATTGAGGTATGTATTTTTGGGGGCTACTAATTAGCACAAGCAAATCCCGCGATGCATGAATAAACAAAAAAGAGTAATTCTATGATGCAAAGAATATAATCCCCATTAAACATGTAAGGGAAGGTTATAGATTAATGTGACACATGGGAGATTTAGAATGTGGATAGAGAGGAAGTGTGTGGTAGTTTGAACTTAGGCTATAGAATCCTGTAAGGAGGTATGGCACATGATGGTCGGGGATGTATAAACTAAGGTTACTGATAAAAATAGTTAGACAGCTGTTGTATCACTTAGACTTTCTTGAATTTATTTTTTCTTTTGGATTTGACATTTACGATTGCCTTATATCATGATTTGTGACTTAATGACTACATTCCATTTCATTTGCATTATAAGGATATGTTGTGATAATGGACCAAGTACCATACTATGAATGTGGTATATTATGATGATGGATTAGGTACCACATTGGTATGTAAGTAATATATTATGATAATGGGTTAGGTACCATACAAATACAGATATGATATATTGTGATAATAGGTATGAACCATGCCAGTACAATGTGAATTTGATTATAATGTTGAGAAGGATGAGAGATAATGTACACATTTTGCATACATGCATCCATCCATGTGTTTTGGAAGTAATTCTATTTCATATATATTCTCATATGTGTTCCTATTGTCGAAAATGGTGAAAGAGGTTTTATGAATGTCATTAAGTCCCTTGTGTGGACTGGGTTACAGGTGAGATTCTACGGCCTTGAGAGGGCCTATTGTGGTGGAATATATTTGGTAGTTTTTGATTCTTGATGTGATTCTATATCCTTGAGAGAGCCGATTGTGGTGGAATTTATTTGGTAGTTTTGATTCTTCATGAGATTTGGTACTATAATGTCTTATGATAGGGAGTATAGAGAAAACCTGAGATGGATGTAGATTAAAGAATTGCAGGTACCATAAGAATTAGTCAGTGTGGGAAGAAAAAGGGTATAAATTGGAATAGGTAGTCAAAGAACAAAGATATACAAAAATAAAATAACAGGTAGGTCATAGAGATGCTAAAATAATATGTTAAGGATTTTATAGTTGGGGTTAGAATCATAAGTTTACATGATGTTGTGATTTTTTTTGTATTTATTATTGATGTTATTTGTTTCTAACCCTGGTCGACAGATGATGCTTACTAATATGTGTGATTGTACTAATTCTACACTATAATGATTCTCCAGGTTATTTTTTCAATTTTCATGCATTTTTGGCATTTTGTGCCTTCTCTAGTAACAACAAGTCATTTATGACTTGTTGGAACTATCGGTTTGATTATCGAATAGTTCATTTGGATTTATGTTCTTTTCCCTATTTTGAAGCTTTCATTGATATGGAATTGGTGTTTGACCAAAACTCATAGTAAACAATCTCAATGTGAATTTCAATAGTGCCATTATCTCTGTAATATTTATTATAGTCTATGAGGACCCTTGTTCAAGTCTTAAGGCTTCTGGACTCATTTTGGGCTATTGGATAAAAGTTGGTTAATAAAAACTAGGTGTGAGATCTTTATTTAATTGAAATGATATCAGATGAAAGTTTAAATTATTTCATTGAGTCCATAATTTCAAATTTGGTATGGTAGCATAGTTCCTTTGGTCGTACGAGGTTCCGAATGAATCCTGAGCACCCGACTAAAGTTCATTTAGACTTAGGAAAAATTTGATGCAGCAGCATCTGGTGCAGCTAATCATGGACCAATGCGATCACGAAGTTGGGGTTGCATTGGAAAAAGGACAACCTTTGGGTCATTGTGATCGTGATCCTTCCCTTTCAATTTTTCAATGAAGGGTCGACTTAACCTATCCATTTTTCATCTTTGCAATAGCACCCCTCAGCTCGACCTATCCACTTCTTATCTTTGCGATCGCGACCCTCAGTCAACCTATTCTCTTCATTTCTTTAAGATTGTGACCCTCAATGTTGCATTTACCATAGTCTTGTACCTTTGTTTTTGCATTCAAGAACAATTTGGGCACATTCACAATGGGTAACTTTACCAATCATTGAATTCACAACCCATGGCATTCGCGATTGCAAAGGCTCTCCTGAGTAGTAATATCTTGCTTTCCCAATTTATTCTTCATTTTTAAGCCCCATTTCACCATTTTTGACATCTTAGGTCTTGGGAAAGTTTGGGTAATCTTACTTAAGGCTAAGGTAAGTTTGTTTAACATTCCTTTATCATTTACCATTATTTTCCACCATTATGTTCTGTCTTTAGCTTATAAATTCCTAGAATTTTTGTCTTAAATTCCTAAACTTTGTGTGCTGATTTGGGCCCCAATTTTTACTCCATTTGTGCTCAAAATTTTAGCACACATTTCTTATCCTTTGAGGAACCACGTTATGGATTCAATTTTTGGATTTCATTTGCAGGCTCCACATGCTTATTTCTTTAACCTGATTTTAGGTCTGGAGTTTTCTATTATAATATGGTTATTATTTTACTTGTATTAACTTAAAGATAATGTTTTTGTTAATGCGACATCATTTTGGGGCTGTGGAGCAAGGACGAGTGGTTTGTGGATAGTTTGAGATTGTAGTTCGGCCTAGAGGTAGGCTTTGATTTACTTTTCTCTATGAGAAGGTTTTATGTATAAATTGCATATTAGGTATGATATGATATGTTTATGATTAGTGTATCATGGACTTAAACCTATTTAGGGAATTTGGATAGAAATATGATTTGTACCTTATCATATGATACTCGTTATGGCATATAACCATATTATTCTTAATTATAGACATGGTAACCATAGATTAATGTTAATGATCCTTTAGTATAAGACTTACCATTGACTCCCTAATTATGGTGCTGTTATCATGCTAATTATATACTATTAGGACTGAGGATGTGATTACAATACCATTTATACTCTAGGTGAGTATTTGTAATGCCCTGAGACTATACTCTGGGCGCCACACGGTTCCTACATCCCAAAAGACCACGAGCTAACCCATGACTGGTACCTGCTATGAGCACTGAATAATAATCATGAAAGCATATGCAAAAGTAAAATTAAAAATGTCATAAGGTTCATAAACTGAGATAATACTGAATACAACTATAGAATAACTTCTAACTAATAGTGTCTGAAAGCCTCTAACATCTGAAATAAATGAGTTGATGGGATAGGCCCCAACTAACTCACAACTACTGAATGAATATAGCTAAAAACCTAAAGTACTGCGAATTAAATGACTAAATAAATGTCATTCCCTTGATGGATGAGAACTCATTACTGTAGCTATGGTTGATCAACTGAATCTGACTAAGTATGGTCAGGAACCCGAGCGCCCGAACCTATGATATGAGACATCATAGCATAAAGAAAGAGTATGCGTCAGTACTTTGAATGTATAGGTATTCTAGGTGAGGTTAGGATGATATGCATGGGTTCACATGTATGAGAATAATAACTAAATATCATGAAATAACTGGATGAGAGTATATGCAAGACTGAGAATACTGTAAGTACTAAACATGCAATACCAAGCACATATCGTCTGTCTGAATTAGTCTAAAGCTGAACTACTGAGTTTTTGCTAACTAAATAACTGATAAATATATTTCATAATTGTGTAGAATTGAACTGACTTCTGTACTGAATACTAAATACTAGATACTGATTACTGAATATTAAAACTATAATTGTGGGAGTTATCATCTAACCGACATACCCCGATTATGGACTGATTTGGGGTCCAACCTGTACCACAGTTTGAAAGGTGTTAGCACCGTGCCACGAGTTACTAATAGGAGCTGGGTAAACCCTAATTTGGCAAGAAGACTCATGACATATATATATGGTTACGTCAACCCTAGTCTGGTAGGAAGATGATTTACCCTATGTTTTCTATATAGTTCTATAATTTAGGGATTACTACTAAGGGTCAAACCCTCTGCTGATAGGAATGCCCCCATCCCTGGTTTTGCTCGATGCCGAATCCTACTCTTAACTGAATCGATACAGAACTGATCACTAGAATGTACTAGGTTGGATGAACTCATACTGATTCTGTTAACTAACCGTATGCTACTATTTGGGATACTATGGATTCCTTCTATTCTAATTGTAGACTATATAACAGCTAAATTCAAGTATTCAATACCCCCAAGACTCGATATCATAGATAATGAAATCATATATCCACTCTAAAACCATCATACATAAGTTATCATGCATAATTCTTTCACATAGATATTTTGTCAAACACCTAGGATACATAAATCTTATACATGAGCATGAGCAATATATGAGTATCATGACTACCACATTTAACATAAAAATTTAGAGATTAAACATGAGGGTTACATAAATCAACATACATTCTTGTTAATGCACATGAAAGTCAAATTATTCTTGACTTTAAATCCACACAACATCACATACATGAACATAGTTTTATTCAAGAATGTAAATCATAATCTAAGTGCTTGAAAAAGGATTCTTGAACTCGAAGGGTGGAAAGAACCCAAGTTTGAACACCTAAACATACCTTGATTGATGAATTCTTGAAAGTTATTGAGGGATTTCTTGTAAATAGAACTTGAAAGTTGAAGGTTCTAGGGTTTGTTCTTGAAAGAGATTGCTTTTGATTTTGAGAAAATTTTGATAAATGAGTGTATTTCGCCCTTTGGGAAGCTTAATTTCGTGTTATGGCTGAATAATGTAAGGGGAAAATAACCCAATCACCCTTCAAACCCATAACTTATTCCACAAATCGTGCTCAGTGATGCGATAGATAACATGACATATCGATCGTATTGATGCAATTACCGATATGTTGTATCGATAGTGACGACGCAATAGCCAATGTGATGCATCCTGATCGTGTTGGGTTGATGTTTTGTTCATCCAAATGTGAGTCAAACGATGTTCAAAAATTCCAAAACTCACCCGAGATGACCTATAGATAACCCTAATCATGAATCAATTTAAAAATTGACAATCTAAGGCTGGGAACATCAAAAAAAAACCATTGAAATATCGAGGACAAAAATATGACTAAATGTCAAAACTTATCTAAAATTTTCTAAGTCTGGGACCTCTTTTGGCATACTATAAAGGATTGAAATGGGCTAGGACTTTATGGGGTCTTACAGTATTCTATTCTTAAATGTACATGATTCTAGTTTATGAATACTTACACACTTATGATTGTATTGTTTGGTTACTGGTGATGACATGTATAATTGTAGGTGTATTTATGGTCATTTAGTGATACTTTTCCAACCAAATACTTGATTTTACTACTGTTTCCTAAAAAGAGAATTTTTTCCCACTTTTCACTTTAAAAAATAATTCTTTTACAATGGAAGTTGTTCCATCTAATTTAATAATTTATGAGATTTGGGAACTAACTGTGCTATTTTGGAAATTATACCGAGGATGATTTTGGTCCATTATTAATCCATACTTTTACTACTATTATTAACTTTGGTCAAATAAGATTATGATCCTTGTATGCTTTATCCCGATTTAGTACCAAACTTGATCTCAGGAAATGGATTTACAAATTTACACTTTTTCAATCTTGATTTGTGTAGGAACATGTATGATATTTATATCTCGTTGGTACTGGATGAAGTAGATCAATTATGATGCTATTTACGTCCTTATTTAGGATCAACAATGTGTATGGATATCCCAAGTCCACTGTGGGCCCATTTCTATATGAGCCACATTGCCGGAGAAGGGTGGTCATTGTAGGTCCTACCTTTATAAGCTACTAAGCTAGAGAAGGTGCATAAGCTTAGTATAATATGGAACTTGACTGGTTGATGGTACTGGATTACACTTGCATTCATTTGTTTATATGTATCGCCCATTACCAATATGATTATTTGGTGTTTATATCTATCAATCTTATGGGGGTTGTATAGGTATAAGTTTTGATTATTGTTTGTGAGTGTTTTTTGAATCCTCTGGGATTATGGGGGTCGATTAGGTTATTGATTTTCTAGACTAGTCGGTTACCTTATTATTGGTTATTATGGTTAGTTCATGACAGGATGATTATGGACTGGTACATGAGATTATCAATATATTTTTTATTCTTTTTCTTTCTCATATTAAGATATGTTATTGTTAGATTATCTCATATTTAGTCATTTTTTGGTTAGAGACCTTGATTATGATAGGATAAGCTTCCCTCCTTGGCTAGGATTCTACAATATGTAAGGTTGGCTCCTTCAGGTATTTACCTTTGAGTTTAGTCCTATATATATGTGTGTATATATATACATATGTGTATATATATATGTATATATGTGTATGTATATATACACACATACATACATACTCTCTCTCTCTCTCTCTCACACACACACACACACACATATATATATATATATGCAAGGATAAGCTTTCCTTCTTGGCTAGGATTCTTTGTCATGTTAGGCTGGATCCCTCTGGTATTTACCTTTTAGTTTAGTCCTATATATATATATATGTATGATTGTATGTATACATCCTCTTCGTCAGCTCTTTGATTTGGATACAATTACGTAGGTTCCTAAACTTGGAATGGATGGCGGAGCGTACCTATATATATACATCTATACACACACACACATATATATACATATATACATATATATATATATACATTTATATACATATATATATATACATATGTATGAATGAGTGTGTGTATATATGTATATATTTCTATATCTATATCTATATATACATACACATATACATACATATATATATATATATCATATATACCTCTCTTTCCTTATATATTCATATTGTATATGTATACTTTGGCCTTTATTACTACTATGGATCCTTTGTTCACTCTTCATTTCTATATTAGCTAGTGATTTATTGTATTATAATTTAGTTCCTGAACACTATTAGAATAGTCTAGTGTATCCTTATTGTTCCAGTAGCATTATTATGTTTAATTTCTTAGATAGTTGCCTGTAGTTTATGTTCCTAATCTATATGTTATTTATGCTTTCTTTATCTTTGTAGCTTAGTCGATCTATTCCTACTAAATACCACATGTTTCATACTTATAGTATCCTTCTGCAGCCTACAGATCAAGGTACGAGTTCTCATCGTTGATGTGTGCATAGTGCGAAGAAGCTGTGATTAGGGACTTGGAGTGATCTCCTAATATTTTGAGTATTTCTTCTCTCTCTCATATTTATTAGACTTGTCTTTATTTTATATTTTAGATATTTTTTATTCATGTAAATTTATTCTATTTATCACTTTGCACTCTGATTGCATTAGATGCTCTTGTACCAATTTTTCTAGGCCATAGGTTTTCATACATTAGTCTTTTATTTTATTTTTCTTTCACTATTTTCTTAATTTCTTATTTCTAGCTATGCTACATTATGTGTTGTCTTACCTATCGGTGGGTTATAATAGGTGCCATTATGACCAGAGATATCAGGTCATGAAAAATTAGTATTAGAGCTAGATTTTACTATTGTGTTGGTACAAGAATTATGTGTCTAGTAGAGTCCTGCATATATGTATGGAAACATTTGTATCCTATCTTTGGGAGGCAACAAAGCATTATTATAAAATCTTATTCTGGATTCCTTAGCATGTGTCCATATTTCTATGAACCTCTGGAACTTTTGCTGGATGGATTCTTTTCCTAGATGGATGACATGAGATTTTTGATATATGTGGATGAGACTTTTATATGTGTTTCCAAATTTTCAACTCAGCGTCAGGTAAGGGACTTAGAGATTAATATTGAAGGTCTTCAATTCCAGATAGAGAATTTAGGGCCAGCCCAAGCACCAATAGCTTTGTGACTGCCTCAGCCTTTCAAAATCCAGCATTGCAGGTCTTAAGTCTTTTCGTCGATACTTTGTAATGGTAATGGTGACTGGTACATTTAGTGGTTCTAAGACCAAAGTTAGGTATTTTGATGTCTGTTAAGGTTTTGTATTTATTTTAGAGTATGATATTGGCTTTCTCTAGTGTGCTATAAATACTCTTATACTTATCCTTCAGAGCATGAGATGGTGCATAGATTTATCATAAGGTTAACTTTTCCACTATGCTTAGCATTGGAGAATTTGATAGTAGTTGGGTATTTTTCTTTTATGATGTCAATTATATGAGGAACACAAAGAGCGTATATATTGAGACATATTAAACACCCTAGGTTTCTGCACCTTAGAAAATTCACTAGATTTTTGGTGTCTGGATAGGATACGACTAGGGGAAATAACTCATACACTGGGATACGAGTGGTATGGGTTAGTTTTTTACTGACCAGTGTTGGTTTGTGGGTTGGATTTGGTTTTTGGAATGAATACAACTTGGGTGGCATGAGTCGTATTGGTGGACACGGGTTGTTGGGTTTGGGTATTTTCTTAACTTAATCTTAGACTTGGTAGACTAAGTTGGATCAGAGTACGAGTGCCTCACCATGAGCCATAAGCTAGGCCATGAGTCATCCCATGGACTCATATGATGGGCAGTGTTTAATTCTCTTTATATTCCATTCTTTTCATGGTATGAATCATGGGTACCGGTCGTATGCATGGATACAACAAGGTTTGGGGTGAGTCATACCTTGGACAGTATTGGGTCCAAGGTAGATGGCCTTGGGTATGAGTGGTGGGTACCACTTGTATTAGAGGACACGACTGGTACGAATAGTCGTATCCTTCTGACAGCATTTTGTGCTATTTAAGTGAGGGCAATCTGGATATTTTTGTACTTAACCTAATAAGTCCCCATGAATTTTAACTCACTTGGGAGGTTATTTGCCCTATTATTCTATTCTTTAACACTTAGAAAAATACTCTCTAATCCTCTCTAAATTTCTTGGGCAAATGAAGCTAGGGTTTCATCTTAAGGATTAATTTAGGGCTTATATTGGTGATTTCTCTCCATCATCTTCTTGGTCTGAGGAATATTCACTTCCCTTATTGTTAGTTCCAGCTAAAGGCATGGTTTTATACAATGTTTTTTCATGGTTTGATTATTGTATGGTCTTAGGTTTTAAAATATAATTTGGGGGTTTTGGTTATAAATGCTTGGTTATGGTTTTCCCACATTTTAGTTATGCTTTTATATGCATTAATGGTGGTTTTTTGGATAATTGGTTGCATAGGAATGGGTATTTTGTAATTGGCTTTGGTTTTATAAATACAATTCCCTAAATATGTTTGATAAAATGCTTATGAGAATGTTTTCACTACATTGTTGGATTTTTTACGAAATTTTTGCATGGTGTAAACTTGGTAATGGAACCCTAAATGGTTAAATGGTTTGGAGTGGTCAAAATGGAAAAATTTTGGGTTTAACAATCATTCTTGTGGGGTACAATAGAATCCCCCAAGTAATCATAATAATGGAACACTTGTGGGGTGCATGGAACTCCCCAAGTTAATTGGGTAATATGATCTATGGATATATGGGAATCCCTTGATCTTAAAATAGTTTGGCTACAGATAATACTTGTAAGTTATAGTCGGTATAATGATACCACTATGTATAGCTTTAGTTAATAACAATGGTTTGGTTGGTTGGAAATGGTTTTAATTTGGCAATAAAGGTGGATGTAATGGCTAATCGTGAAGGTGAGAGTCCAACGGATGAACATTGGAAACTCATGTTTGCCTACATAAGGGGTAGGTCTTGGCAACTTTATAAGATACTATGAGATACAGAAGAATCCTCTAAGTACATTGTTCATATATATCATAGAGGGTAAAAGGTACTTGGAAATCCCTTAATCTTATGGTATCTCCGATTCGTGCAGCTATATACATTGGAGACGTTCAGGGGGTTACACTGAAAACATATATCCTATGGGTGGTTAAGGATGGTTAAACTACACAAATCCAGGTTAATGGTTTTAAATACATGCTAAACTCAGTTCTCTTTCCCAGCACGAGAATATATATATATATATATATAGATTGTATGCATATAGATGGTTTACTTGGTTTTGTTAAATGTCATTATTTCAACCTTATCTTGAGTTCATGCTAGCATTCACATGCTAGCCTGTCTTTGAGCGGCTATATCCCTATACGATGCAGGAGCTGGCAGTTCTATTACTTCGGCTTTGCAATCAGACATCGGGATCAGCTATTGGATTAAAGTGGTGAGATTCCATCTTTTTGTAAGGCTCTATTTCATGTATGTTGTTTCATACTTAGTTTATTTATAGATATTGGTTTTAGCTATGGTTGGGGGCATGTCCCAATTAGATTTTTGTATTTTTTTGGTTGGAGACTTTTGTGGAACTACTATAGGTTCGTATAGGCAGGAGCTATCTTGGTGTTAGCCTTGGTACTAGCATTGGTATTGGGGTTGATATCTTAGGACTAAATTTCTCACTATTCTATCCTCTTTTATTTTGGGATTAAATTGAATTATTATGGAACTCATATGCTTATAGTTTAGATTATGGTTTTGTTGCTATTGGTTATCGGTTGGGTATCAGACGGTTGAACTCGTTTGAGTGGTCATGGATATAGACCTAGAGTCTTGGTTCATGCAATAACACTATCTTGTTATACGATCAGAATTCATTTGACCCAGGATATGCGTAGCTCGATTTGGTTGGGTAATATGGGTGGTCTCCAGTCCTGGTTGGACTTGGGATGCCCATTAAAACAAAGCCCTAGTTTTGGTCGTGTTAAGTTTGTATCAAAATATTAGGTTCATGGTCAAATTAGATTCCATAAATTTGTGTCTCTTAGAGTCTCTATTAGACGTGTGTAGCACGCCACACTTATAAGAGAGAGGCTACAAGGCATTTAAGAATGTTTCACTTTCTTGGTATTCTATTTTCAAGCTTGAAGTTTAAGTTTGGGAATTTCTTCTACTCTTTGTTTTTTTTCCTTTTTAGATTATGCCTTGATGATTTGGAATACAAGGAAATTCCTTTGTCCCATCTGGGGACGATGTTGATGGGGTATGACCTACACTTGGAGTTCACACTCAATCTCAGGGTCCTATCCCTGATTTTTCTAGAGTTCCCCCAGTTGCTACTAATCCTCCTCAAGGTAAGGTGACTAATGTGGAATTTTGCCAATTAATTCATGTTATTTCTCAGTTGGTTACTTCTCAGTCTGAGCAGGATGCATATGGTGTTTCTTCTGCTAGGGCCATAAGGGGTTGGCCAGTTTATGAAAAATCCTCCTACTTTTACTAGAGTAAATGTTAAGGAGGATCCTAAGGATTGCTTAGATAAAATAGAAAAAATCTTCAGGGTGATGCAGGCCATGAATGTGAAAGGAGTAAACTTTGTATCTTATCAGCTTAAGGGTGTTATTTACTAATGATATGAGGATTGGGATAGGGATAGAGGTGAAGTTAAGGAGTTGTCCTTGTGGGAGGCCTTTTCTAAAGCTTTTTTAGACTGCTTCTTTCCTTGAGAGCTGAGAAAAGTGAAGATAGAGAAGTTTGTGAATCTTAAGTAGGGAAGAATGTCTATTATGTAATATGCCTTGAAGTTTCATCGGTTTTCAAGGTATGATCCAGACTTGGACTCTTATATAAGAGCGAGGATGAGAAAGTTCACTTTTGGGCTATCTCGAGATTTGATCCTTGAAAGCAAGACTTCTTTTCTGATTAAGGATATGGATATTTTAAGGTTGGTTGTCCATATGTAGCAGGCGGAGAATAAAAAGAGGAAACAAGCAGAGTTTGGGGAAAGACAGGGTAAAAAAAGCAAGTTCTCTAAGTAGGATGGTGCTCAAAAGCAGGGTGGTTGAGATGGTGACAAATTTCCTAAGAAGAAGTGGGGGAGTTTCGGTTCCTTCTCTACTGCTAGCGCTCATTACCCAAAGTAGTCGAGTGACAGGCTTTCATAAGGTGATGATAATTTTTTAGAATAGGGTGTACAATCTCATGCGAGTAGGGCTCAATTGGTTTCTTCATGCCCTCTTTCCTGGTTTTGTGATCGTCTTTATCAAGGATTTTGTGATGAAGTGAGGGACAAATATTTTAAATATGGTCATCTAACCCACATGCTTAGAAATTATCCAGTTGGTAAGGGTGCTTCGAGAGTGGTCAAAGATCTGGTTGCTTCATCTTCTGCTCTTGTGCCTAGTGGTGTGACTTTGATATTTTCTCCTTTTTTTGGTACCGACACTGGGCGGAATAGGTTTTATTCTCTTGCATCTCGGCAAGAATCTGAGGCATCACCTGATGTCGTTACTGGTATGTTATAACTCTTTTCTTGTGATGTGTATTGTCTACTTGGTCTAGGGTCCACTCTTTCTTATGTGACCCCATATGTGGTTGTATATTTTGGTTTTAATCCTAAGCTTGTTTTGGATCCCTTTTCTATTTCTACTTTGGTAGGTGACTCAGTTATTGCTAAATGGGTCTATAGGGAGTGTGTGGTATTTGTTGGTAGCAAGCAGATCTTGGTAGATCTATTTGAGCTGGATATGGTAGATTTTGACGTTATTCTGGGGATGGATTAGTTACACTCTTGTTATGCATCTTAGATTGTCGAACTCATAATGTTATCTTTAGGTTCCCTTGCAAACTGATTATAGAGAGGGAGGGTGGTTCCCTAGTTCCTAGGGAAAGGTTTATTTCTTATTGTAGAGCTAAGAGATTAATCTCCAAAGGTTGTCTTTAACACTTGGTTCAGGTTAAAGATTCTAGCTCAGAGGGTCCTTTGTTTTATTCAATTCTGATGGTATGTGAGTTTCTGAGGTCTTTTCAGATGATCTTCTTGGTATTTCTCCGAATATAGAAATCAAGTTTGGTATTGATTTGGTTCCAGAAACTCATCCAATATCTATTTCTCCTTATAAAATGGATCCAGCTGGGTTAAGGGAGCTCAAGGAATAACTTAAGGATCTTCTGGATATGGGGTTTATTCGTCATAGTGTATTCTCGCGGGGTGCACTGGTGTTGTTCGTGCACTAGAAGAATGGTTTCCTTTATATGTGAATTAATTATTGGCAGTTGAATAAGGTAACAGCCAAGAACAAGTATCCTCTTTCTAGGATAGATAACTTATTTGATTAGTTATAAGGTGTCAAGTTTTTCTCTTAGAAAGATCTTTGATCTGGGTATCATCATCTTAAGATTAGGGAGGAGGATATCCCTAAGATGGCTTTTCGTACTCATGATTTGAAAGATAAACTTACAGAATAATGAAAAGCAATAATTGTATATTCAATTCAATCACTAAATTACTCCGCAAAAAGCAATAGTAATCTCTCACAAGTTAATGGTGAAAGTGTATCCAAAACTAGAAAGAGAAGTACTAAAGTTCGTGAAGTTCAATATGTCTAAGATTTCCCCCTTCTTTAATGAAATTCTAAAAGTTGCAATTTATAGATGTAACTTAAAGGAAATTCGAAATTAAAATTTCCTAAATTCATCCCTTAGATGACTCAAACTCTTAAGGAAAACATAGACTTATCCTTAAATACTTCGGCTAATCATGGAAAAAAATTCATAGGTGACAACCTTTTCTCAAAATAAATGACGATATGCATGACGTCTTATCAGGGTTCTGATGCCTTATCAGGAATGTCATTAGATCCTCTTTAATTTTGACATTCTCTACTTTAGGTTGATGATGAAACTTGACGGCTTATCAGATTTTTGATAATTTATCACCAATGTCATCACGAATTCCAGCTAAAGTCCATTCTCTATCTAAGGCTGACGACACTCTTGATTGCTTATCAAATTTGTGATGACATTTCAGGGGATGTCATCATACTTCTGCTCCAACTTCATCACACTGCCTCTAGCTGACAATGGACCTAATAACTTATCACCAAGTTGATAACTTATCAAAAAAGTTGTCAACTACTCTTCTGCAATTTCTTGGTTATTTGTTACATATTCACCTATTTTTGTCCTTATTCTCTTAGGTTCTCTTGCATCTTTCCTTTCACTTCAGTATCAAAGAAATATCATTAAATACAATGATAGTTACTTAAGAACTTAAAATTATTCCGAGTTAAAAGTCATAAATGTGCTAACAAAATACTAGCACATTAGGTTACCCTCCCTTGTCCGTCATTCGGGGAAGAATGTTCCTAGTGGAGGAGATTGAAACACCCTATATTTCTGGATCTTAGAAAATTTCCTAGATTTTTTGTCTATGGATAGGATACGTCTAGGGGAAACGACTCCTACAATGGCATACGAGTGATTATGGGTTAGTCGTATGCTGACCAATGTTGGTTGGTGGGTTGGATTTGGTTTCTGGAATGGATACAATTTGGGTGGTACGATTCAAATCGGTGGACACGATTTGTTTGGTTTGTGTCTTTCTTATACTTAATCTTAGACTTGGTAGACTAAGTAGGATCTGAGTACAAATGGATCACCATAAGCTGTAAGATAAGGCATGAGTCATACCATGGGATCGTATGGTGGGCAGTGTTAAATCCTCTTTAGATACTATTTTTCTAGGAGTACAGATCATTTGGTACCAGTCATATGCATGGATACAACATGGTTTGGAGTGATTCATAACTTGGAAAGTATTGGGTCCAAGGGAGATATCCATAGGTACTAGTGGTTGGAACCACTCGTATTGGAGGGTATGACTGGTATGAATAGTCATATCCCTCTGATAAGATTTTGGTGTAGTTTATATGAGGGCAATTTAGACATTTCCTACTTAACCTAATAAGGCCCCACGACTTTTAACTCACTTTGGAGGTTATTTTCCCTATTATTCTATTTTTTAACACTTAGAAAAACACTCTCTAATTCTCTCTAAGGTTCTTGGGCAAAAGAAGCTAGGGTTTTATCTGAAGGATTAATTTGTAGCTTGTGTTGGTGATTTCTCTCCAATATCTCCTTGGTTTAAGTCATGTTCTCTTCCCTCATTGTTAGTTCCAACTATAGGCATGGTTTTATACATTTTTCATGGTTTGATTATTGTATGATTTTGGGTTTTTAAATATAATTTGGGGTTTTTGGTGATAAATGGTTGGCTATGGTTTTCCCATATTTTAATTATGCTTTTATATGATTTAATGGTGGTTTTGGATAATTTGTTGCATGGGAATGGGCATTTGGTAATTGTCTTTGGTTTTGAAATTACTATGCGCCCAGTATGTTTGATAAAATGCCTATAAGAATGTTTTTACTACATTGTTGGATTTTTAATGGAATTTATGTATTGTTTAAACTTGGTAATGGAACCTAAATAGTAAAATGGTTTGGAATGGTCAGAATGGAATAGTTTAGTGTTTAATAATCATTCTTGTGGGGTACAATGTAATCCCCTAAGTAAATATAACAATGGAACACTTGTGGGATTCGTGGGAGTCCCCCAAGTTAAATTAGGTAATGTGATTTATGGTTACGTGGGAATCCTTTAATATTAAAAAGGTATGGCTAGGGACAATCCTTACAAGTTAAATTTGGTATGACGATACCACTGTGTATAACCTCGGTTAATAACAATGGTTTAGTTGGTTGGAAATGAATTTAATTGGGCAATAATGGCGAGGTGTGATAGGTAACCATGAAGGTGGGAGTCCAATGAATAAACACTGGAACTCTTGTTTGTCGATATGAGAAGGAGATAATAGTAACCTTATATGATACTATAAGGTACATGGGAATTCTCTAAATAAACTGTACATATGTATCATGAAAGGTTAAGGGTACTTAGGAATCTTTTACTCTTATGGTATCTCTGATTCATGTGGCTACATACATCCGGGACCGTTCAGAGGGTTACACTAGACCCATTTAGCTCGTGGTTGGTTAAGGATGGTTAAGCTACACATACCTAGGTTAATGGTTTTAAATATATACTAAAACTAATTCTCTTTCCCTACATAGTTATATATATGTATGCTAAAACTATTAAATGACATTATTTTATCCTTATATTATGTTCATGCGAGTATTCACCCATAGACCCATCTTCGGGCGGCTGCACCCCCTACGATGCAGGAATCGACTGTTTGACTCCTCATGCTTAGCAATTAGACTTTGGGTTTAACTATTGGATAGAAGTGGTGAGCTTTTATCTTTTCAGAAGGCTCCATTTCATGGATGTTATTTCATACTTTGGTTTATTTATGGATATTGGTTTTGGCTATGGTTTGGGGCATATCCCAACTAAATTTATTCTTTTGGTTAAAGGTTTTTGTGGAACTACTATGGGTTGGTATGGGTGTGATTGGTTTTGGTGTTAGCCTTGGTATTGGCATTAGTATTGGGGTTGATATCGTAGGTCTAAATTTCTTAATGTTCCATCCTTTTTTATTTTGGGATTATATTTAATTATGACGAAACTCATATAGTTATGGTTTGGATTATGGTTTGTTTGGTTTTTGTTATCGATTAGATATCAGATGGTTAGACTCGTTTGGGTTGTCATGGATATAGACTATCCCATAGTCTTAGTTCATGCAATAACTTTATCTTACTCTATGGTCAAAATTTATCCAACTCAGGATAAGCGTAGGTCGGTTTGGTTGGGTAACAGGGGTGGTCTACAATCCTGGTTAGACTTGGGATGCCCATTATGATAAGGCCCTAGTTCGGATCATGTCACATATAAAGGTAGCAGTAAGAGTCCATGTCGTCAATGCAACGTTATTTCTATGTCATTCGGGGGTAGAGGTCCTCCCGACAGGGATCAATATCACTTGTAACCATTAGATTTGTACTAATAGCATCACATTCTATAGGTGGCTTCCAAATAAGTAGTGGTGGTCACTGTGGGCAAAGTTCTCATCAAATATTATGGAATATTTGGTTTAGATCTTCATGCCATGACAGTTTTCTTAGATCTGTGGGTGCACTACATTAGTTAGCCCTAGGGGCATATTTGGACTATAAAGAGGTTGGTCATTGGTCTATGGAGTGGCTTAAGATTGACTATGTTATTAAGATAGGGTCAACACATGCTGCTCGTCAGTCTAAAGCTCTAAATATATATAATAATTATAGGGATGATAATAACTTCAGTAGAGAGTGTCCTAGGCATCACTTGGTCAGCTAGTTGGGGACATCTCGTGTTTAACGCTAGGTTAGAGCTTTGGGGACATTTTATGACTATAGCAAGACATCACTAGTCTAAAGAGTGTCCATAATATGGCATTATTATCCATTCAATATAGTTAGATCAGTCTCATATAGTCGTGACACCTTTAAATAGAGGTAGTATAATTGGTGTTTTATTTAGTAGTTCATATGCTTAGTCTGGGGTTAGACACACTTAAATTCGTACTCTTTGGGCATATTAGGACTATAAATTTAGACTCCATCGATATAGGTGCGATTCGACTTAGTACCTTGTCTATTTAAGTTGAGTTGGATTTTCATACCCACTGGTGATTTTATGCTTAATGTTACTATATTTGTTGTTTCAGCCTCTGTGTACATTTTATGCTTATGTGGCTAACCCCATAGATGATTTATTTTAGTAGTGGATTAAGTAGATCAGTATTGTGATTTCCTTAGGGTATAACATTTGAGTTAAAGTCCCTTTTCTTTGGAATATTGGTTGTGTTGTGGTTGTAATGTGGTAATTGTTATTGTATTCATTTTTGTACCACATTCCCTTTATACTATTTTTATTAATTTAATTATTTTGACATTGATTAATTCTTACTTGATAGACGACTAGACGAGCATTATCTAGTTAGAATCCCTTTCCTCATGATTTTTATTTGTTGGCTTAGATTACTAACTCGATTGGCTGATTTCTCTCTTTTAGTGATGTGAGACTGGCTATTTTCTTTTTTGTTAGCAAAGTTATATAGGTTGTTGAGAGGGAGTGAAAATAGGTTGGACTTCTATGGCTTTGTTGCGGTCCTAGAGTTGGTAATTCATTTTTATCGCCCGCTTATAATGTTGAAACTTTTAATTCTTGCTTTTGTTATTTTTTGGGGTCATCTTCTGGTGTAATTCTTGATACTAGTATTGTTATTGATTTTGGTACTCTATTCTTGCTATGATGTTGCCCATGATTCAGTAGAGTTAAGGTTGGTAAAAATGGGTGAATTTTTTTAAAAACTCTCATTTTGATAGTTGTGCAGCCTAATGTGACTTTGTGGAGTGCTTCTTCTTTGTGATCTATGATTATGGGTGTTCGTTTTCATAGATTGAGTATTATACTAATAGAATTTTGGCTAAGGTTTTATTTTACTTGAGTTTCTTGATTTTTGGCTATTACTGGTACTGTTTCCAGCCATGGTATGTTCTTGGTTATGCCTTGATTCATTATGCCCTTTAGTTAGTGTGGCTTTGATGGTGTGTCTCTTCCGTAGGTGGTTTTCCTCAATTTTGATTATGTTCTTTGACAATATTTTAGTTTTTAGACTTGTGAGAATCGTCATGTAAATACTAGACTTCTGATGGTGAGATTGGTTTGAGTATTTGATATCCGTGAAGGCTCATGGGCTTTAATTTTAGATTTTTCTCTTTTGAATGGTAGCTTGAAAGTTGTGATATATTTTGGGGTTGTGGTTGTTTACTCATCACCATGATAATTTGGGTAATTGAGATCGAGTAGTTTAGCTTCCATTTGAAGATTAGAACTATGAATTGCATAACTTGATTGTAGTCTTATTTCCAGATTTGTTTCAATTGAGCGTTCAATTATAGGCAGAGAACGTTCAATTATAGGTTGCCTAAAACTACCCTTTACCTACCAAGTTAGTTTTTTTATTTCTGAGGGTTTCACTTTAATAAATACTCTAGGGATAATCTATTCATTCATGGTATTGGTTTTTAATATTTTAGACTTTTGTTTCTTAATTGTCCTTAGAAAATTTGAATGGCTACTCAGTTGGAGAAGGTATTGTGTGTTGGGCTTGTGACTATGGATTCGGGCCAGTTATTAGCTTTAGTAGAGGTTGCAGCCTTTCATCAATATCATTTTCATTATTTTGGTAGAACTTACGGTCTTGTTCTTATGCTAGTCCATGTCGGTTTTCAATGGGCCAGCTTTAGTTTTTTTAGGATAGAGTGATGTGATTGCATGGACAAAACTTAGATATTGTTGAATGGATTTTGTGTGGCACATAGTGGATATCATGTTTTTTAAGGAAAAAGAATGCTAGATTTGGGAATTTGGAGTTGGTTGCATGGTTCATTCCTTGAGTGGTTTTAGTTGGTTTAGATTTTCACCTGTCTATGCTTGTGTCCATGTGATATTGGAGTATATTGGTTTGGGCTTGTGTGTTCAGTTCTTCTTAATTCAGCTGGATGCTAGTTGTTCAATGTGGTTTAGTTTTTAGTTACTTGGGAAGTGAAGTAAGAAAGCTAGTGAAAATGGGATACCTTGCAAAAGATCCCTTGAAAGTCTCATTTCTACTTAGAGGTTATCTAAGGAATTATTTTCGGTGCGTGTAGGCCTGGTACGTCATCCTTTCAATCTTTTGGGCTTTTCATAACTATTGAGTTTTGTGGAGTAAGTCCTTTTAGTAGTGGATATTGTAATGACCCTCCATGTCATATTTTCGATTTATATAAGTTTCCAACATTTTGAGCCTTTCTATAGTGACTATAAGTCATTTATGGCTTACGAAAACTATCGATTCGATTATTGGATAGTTTTTTTTTTATTTTAGGCTTATTTTTCTATTTTGGAGCTCTCACTATTAAGAATTGGTCTCGAACGAAAACTCATACTAAACAATCTTGAATAGAAATTTTGATACCGCTTTCAGCTCTGGACAATTGATTTGAGGCTGCAGGGATCCTTAGTTTGAGTCTTGAGGCTTTCAAACTCATTTTTTGCTATTAGGTAGAATTTGGATAAAATAAAACTAGGTGTGGGCCCATATTTAATCCAAACAATCTCAAATAAAACTTTTAATGGTTCCATTATGTCAGGAATATCGAATTTTGTATGATATAATAGTTTTTTTTTGTGCATGAGGTTCTAAATGAATCCCGAGCACCCAATCAAATTTTATTTGGACTTGAAATATCTGATGCAGTAGCATCTGTTGTAGCCAACCATTGCCCATCACAATTGCAAGGTTGGGGTCGTGTTCATGAAGGGACAACCTTTGGTTGTCGCAATCATAAGTCTTCCCTCTCGCATTCGTAAAGATGGGTCAACCCAACCTATTCGATTTCCTTCTTTACGACCGTAACCCTCAATGTTGTATTCATGATGGTCTATCCCCTTTGAATTCATGTTCATGAACAATTTGGCCACGTTCGGAAAGGGTAACATTAAAAGGCATTACGTTTGCGATCCTTGGCCTCCGTGATCGCGAAGGTAGATGCCTAGGAGGTATATATGTTGCTTTCCCAATTTCTTCTTCATTTTCAAGACCTATTTCACCATTTTTTAGATCTTGGGATGTGAGAAACTGCGGGGAATCATCCTTAAGGCTAAGGTATGTAGATTATACATCCCTTAATCGTTTCTCATAATTTTCCTCGTTAAGTTCTGCTCTTTACCTTGTAATCCCAGGAATTTAGGTCTTAATTCCAAAAATTTGCAGGCTGATTTGGGCCTCAATTTGTACTCCATTTGTGCTCAACTTTATAGCATACGTTCCTTGACCATCGAGGGACCACGTGACTGATTCAAATTTAGATTTTCTTAGCGAGGCCCACAAACCTATTTTAACCCAATTTTAGGTCCAAAGTTTTATATTGAAATATGGTGTTCATTTTACTCATATTACTATTTAGATGATGTATTTGATAGTGCAACATCATTTTGAAATAATGTTTCAAAGAAGAGTGGTTTTTAGACTATTTGAGATAATGGTTCGTCTTTGAGGTTGGTTTAAGTCTACTTTTCCCTACGAGATGGTGTTATGTGTAGATTTCATGTTGCATAGGAATTATAGGGTATATTTATGACTAGTATACCATGACTTAACCTATTTAGGGGATTTGGATAGAAATGTGACCCGAACCTCAGCATAGGATACTTGTTATGTATATAGAACCATATTATCCTTGATTATAGACATGTTAACCATATTGATGTTAATGATCTTTTAGTATAAAAATTACCATTCAATTAGTGACTTAAATCATAGTTTCCCAGATTATGGTGTTATTATCATTCTAGTTATATATTATTGGCCCTATAACCGTTGTTATTATGCCAGTTGGACTCCAGGTGAGTATTTTATCCTTAAATGAATGTGAATCTAGTTTATGGATGCTTAGGTGCTTGTGATTGTATTGTTTAGATACCAATGATGGCACGCATACTTTTAGGGACATTAATGTTCGCTTAGTGGTATGATTTCATCCAAATTCTTGATTTTACTACTATTTTCTAAAAAATGATTTATTATACTTTTCACTTTTAAAAATGGATTCTTTTACAATTAGAATCATACCACCTTATTTAATGATTTATGAGCTTTTGGAAACCAAATGTGCTATTTTGAAAATTAGACCGAGGATGATTCTGGACTATTATTAATCCATTCTTTTACCATTACTATTTACTTTGGTCAAAGAGGATTTTGACCTTTATACGCTAATATGCAGATTTAGTCCCAAATTGATCTTGAGCAATGAATTTATAGACTTATACTTTCTTAGTATTGATTTGAATTTTAATACATACCATATTTATATCTCTTTTATACTCGATAGAGTATATCAATTATGTGGTTATTGAAAGTCCTGATTTGGGACCAGGTAATGTAATGGATATCTTGAATCCCTTTTAGGCCCTTTTGTACGTGAGCCACTGTGTTAGAGAATAATTGTCATTGTAGGTCCTGAATTTGTGAGCTACTGAGATGGAGGAGATGTATACACTTTGTATGTTATAGAACATAATTAGTTGATGGTACTGGATTATACTGGCATTAATTCATTCATATGCGCTGCCTATCGCCAATAAGATAGTTTGGTGCTTATATCTATTGTCCTTATGGGAATTTGTATAGGTATAATCTATGATTGTTGTTTCTTAAGTGCTGCTTGAACCTTTAGACTTTTAGGGCCCAATTAGGTTATTGATTGTCCAAACTAGCTGGTTACTTTATTGTTGGTTATTATAGTTAGTTCATGAAAAAATGAGTATGGACTGATACCAAAGATCATCAATATATTTATGATTCCTTTTCTTTCTCATAGTAACATATGTTATTGTTAGATTATCTTATGTTTAGTCATCCTTAGGTTAGGGACCTTGATTATGCTAGGATCAACTTTTCTTCTTGGCTAGGATTCCTTGAGATGTTTGATTGGATCCCTCATGTATTTCCCTTTGAGTTTAGTCCTATATATGTATATATATATATATATGTGTGTGTGTGTGTGTATGTGTTTGTGTATGCATAGTGTTACTATATATCCCTCTTTTTTTAATATATTCACAATGCATATGTATCCTTTAGCCATATATTACTACTATATATCTTTATTTCACCCTCTGTTTGTATATTGGCTAGTGATATATGGTATTACACATTAGTTCCTGAAAATTGTTAGAATAGGCTACTTTATCCTTATTATTCCATTAGCATTATTGTGTTTAATTTCTTGGATTGCTGCCTGTTGTTTACATTCCTTCTTTATATGTTTTTTATACTTACAATATCTCTGGAGCTTTGTCGACCTATACCTATTGAATACTACATGTTTGGTTCTCATACTGTACTTCTGCAGTTTGTAGATCATAGTGCGATTTCTCGCCGTTGATGCGTGCATAGTTCAGAGTAGTTATGGATCAGAGATTTTAGGTGAGCTCCTAACTTTTAGAGTATTTTTTATATCCCTTATATTGATTAGACTTATCTCTATTTTGTATTTTGGATATGGTTTGTACATGTATATTTATTTTGTTTTCACTTGGTACTCTGATTGCATTAGAAGATCTTATACTGACTTCACCTGGTCTTGGTGTTGCATTCTATATTAGTCTTTTATTTAAATTCACTTCCATTATTTTCTTATTTCTCTTGATTGTCCGTTACTAGATGTCCTAGATTATAAGTTGGCTTACCTACTAATGGGTTATAGTAGGTGCCATTATGACCTTAGAAAGTGGGTTGTGACAAATTAATATCAGATCCATGTTTTACTGGTGTATTAGCACAAGAGCTAAGTGCCTAGTAGAGTTTTGTGAATCGGTATGAAGATTTTTGAATCCTATCTTTGGGAGGATACAAGGAATTCTTAGGAAATCCTATTCTTGACTTCCTATCATGTGTCTTATTCTACGAGCCTCTAGTACTTTCTCTGTATCTATTCTTTGTAGATGGATGACAAGAGGTCATCAATAAATGTAGATGACAATTTTGGACGTGGTTCCAGAGTTTTAGCTCAACATTGGGCTTAGGACTTTGAGATTAATATCAAAGTTTTTCACCATTACCAGAGTATTTAGGGCCACCCCAGGCTCTTAGAGTTCATGACTGCCTCAATCCTTCTAGATCTAGTATTAGGGGTCTCACTTATTTTCATGTATACTTCATAGCCAGACAGTCGGCACTCGATTGCTAGGCATATCAAGTAGTTCTAAGACCAAAGTTGGGTTTATTGGTGTTCGATAGGGTTCTCTATCTATTTCAAAATATAATATTAGGTTTCTCGTATAGGCTAGACATACTACTATAATATATCTTTCAAAGAATGAGATGGTGCATGGATTTATCAAAGGATTAATTTTCCACTCCACTTGGTATCGAAGCATTTAATAGTTGTTAGGTCTTCTTTCTCCTAGGCTGTTAATCATGCAAGGACCATAGAGAGAAATGTATTGAAACATATTAATGTACCTGTAAGAGGTCCATTAGTATAGTGTTATTAGTATTACATTCAGGAGTATAGGGTCCTCCACGAAGGGATCAACATCACTTGAAGCTTATTAGATTTGTATAGGTAGAACTCAGACTATAGGTGGCTCCCAGATCAATCGTGGTAGTCATAGTGGGTAGATTTCTCATCAGACATTGTGGAGTATTCAGTACAGATCTTTAGAATATGGCGTCCATCTTGGATCAGTGGGTGCACTACATTAGAAAGTCCTAGGGGCATGTTTGGACTATGGAAAGGTTGTTCATTGGTCTATGGAGTGCCCCAGGCATGACTTGGTTGTTCGGGCAGGATTAACACATATTCTTCACCATCCTAGGGCTCCAAAGGTATATAATAATTACAGGTATGATGATGACTTCAGCAAAGAGCATCCCATACATCAGTTAGTAAGCTAGTTAGGGATGTCTCATGTTTATCAACGGGTTAGGGTTTTTGGGGTTTGCTATAACTATAGAAAAATCGATCATTGGTTTAGGGAGTGTGCCCGACATGGGATTATTATCCATTCAACACATCCATATTGGTTTCATATAGTTGTGGCACCTTGGATTAGATGTAATGCAGTTGGTGTTTTAGTTGGTCATTCAGATACTCAATCTAAGATTAGACACTTTGATTTGTTCACTTTTGGGTACATCAAGACTATGACTTTAGACTCTATCGATATAGTTGTGATTCAACTTGCTATCTTTTACTTTCTATTTAAGTTGAGTTGAGGTTTTTATACCCATTGGTGGTTTTATGCCTTGATGTTACTATATTAGTTGTTGCAACCTACGTGTAGATTTTAATTCTTATGTGGCCACCCACAGGTGATTTTATTTAGTTATGGATTGAGTGGATCAGTATTGTGATTTCGTTGGGGTATAGCATGTGGGTTAAAGTCCCTTTCTTTTGGCATATTAGTCTTGTTATGTTTGTAAAGTGGTAATGGTTGTTATTTTCATTTTTGCTCCACCTAGACTTCATACTATTGTTATTATTGTCATTATTTTGACATTGATTAACTCTTACTCGATAGACGGCTAGACTAGCATTATATAGTTAGATCCTCTTACTCATAGTTCTTATTCATTAACTTAGATAACTAACTTGATTGGTTGGTTTTCTTTTTTTTTTTGTGAGATGAGGCTGGTTGGTTTCCTTCTTTGTTAGCAAAGTTAGAACATTTTTTGAGAGGTACTACAAGTAGGTTGGCCTTCCATGGTTTTGTTGTTGTTCTAGAGTTAACAATTCAGTTCTATTGCCTGTTTATGATGTCAAGAAGTCTAAGTCTTTCTTTTCTAGTTTGTTGGGTTCATTTTCTTGTGAATTTATTTATATTGTTAATAGTATTCAGTTGGTCTATTCTTGTTATAATGTGGTCCATGACCCATAAGGAGGTATGGAACGTAATGGATGGGATGTTTAGGTATTTATACACTAAGGTTACTGATAAAAGTGAGTTAGATGATTGTTGTAGCAGTTAGACTTTCTTGGATTTGAGGATGTTTGTGGATTGACATCTATGATTACGTTCAAGCAAGATTTGTCACTTAATGACTGTAATGGATTTCATTTACATTATGAGGATATATTGGATCAGGTACCACATGGGTATGGATATTATATATTCTTATGATGGAATAGGTACTACACTGGAGCATACATGCATTCATACATGCATTTTAGAAGTAATTATATTTTATGTATGTTCTCATACATATTCATGTTGTGGTAAATGGTGTAAGAGGGTTTACTAATGTACCTTAAGTCCCTTGTGTGGACAAGATTAGATATGAGATTCTATGGACCTGAGAGGCTGATTGTGGTGTAATATGTTTGGTAGTTTCAGATTATTCATGGGATTTGGTAGTGTGATATCTTGTGATAGGGAGTGTCAAGAGAACCTGGGGTAGATGTAGATTAAAGATTTGTAAGTACCATAAGAATGAGTAAGTGTGGAAGAAAAAAGAGTATAATTTAGAATATATAGTCAAAGGCCAAAGATATACGAAAATGTTAAATGAGTAGTAGGTCACAGAGATGCTAAAGTTATATGTTGAGGATTTTATAGCAGGGGGTTAGCACCAGAATTTTACTTGATGTTATGAATTTTTCACATTTATTATTGATGTTATTTGTTTCTAACCCTGGTTGATCGATGATGCTTACTAGTAGGGGTGGCAAACGGGCGGATTGGATTGCAATCCGACCATATAAAATGGGTAAATATGAATTTGGTCAAATATGGATTGGGTAAAAATGGTTCCAACCCACTTTAACTCCTAAAGTCAAAAACTTAAAACTTCTATGTCATATCAACTTAACTTTTGTTCCCTTTGTTTTTTCTTATTTTTTTCTTTTTAAATTTTCTCTCTCTCTTCTAATATGTAGCCTCTAGCTTTATTTTTTCATTTTTTTTCTCTTTTTTATCTCTACCCTTTGCTTTTTTTTTTCTTTTCCTTTTTAGTCTCCTTTTTTCTATTTTTTATTTTGTTTTGTTTTTACTTCTTTCTCGTTTTTTCTTTTTTGGTTGTATTTTATGTTTTATATTTTTTTTATTTTCGAATAACATGGTTAAGTATAGTACAAATTATGGATGATGACTGAAATATCATAACCACTTAGTATAATTGTATTTACCATCATTTTGTTCTTTTTCCTTTTCTCCTTTTTAATTATTTTTTTCTTTTTGATTTTTTTTTGTATTTTTTTCTTCAATTCTTTCTTTACGTTTTTTTTCTCTCTTCTATCTCTATCTTCTACCTCTCTTTATTATTTTTTTTTTTGGTTTTTTTCTATTTTTGGTTTTATTTTATTTTTTTATGATAACGATATTACCCTAATAACATATTAATTTATATCCGCCCAACATTTATAATTTGTGTAAGTACACTCAAGTGGACTCCACCTAATGGACAGATACAGAGATAGTATCCTGGAAGATTTTGGGATTACATTCGTCAAACCAAATATCTTTAGCAGTCGCAAGAAGTAAACAAATCAAGGTTTCTACGTACTTTCTGCCTTGCCTGAGCCTAAGTTCTTCGTTTCGTGTCTTACTTCTGCTCTAACGAGAACTCTAAAATGAGGGAGTTAGAAGTTGTATTTGAAGCTGGACTTTCCCATAAATCGAGGGCTATGTGGATTCTATGACATATATGAAATGGAATAAAGATGGACCAGGCTACTTAATGCAATTGTATTTTCATTTGTTTTTTAGACTTCAAACTTGTATTTGTATTTTATAGTTTGCACCGTCATATATATTTTATATAGTTTGCACTTATATTTTAAAAGGACTATTTTGTATTTGTAATTTATCTTTGACTGCACGTTGTATTTATATTTTGTGGTTTTATTTTGCTTGTATTTGTATTTGTATTTGTATTCTATTTTCATTGATGAACTTGTATTTTGAAAGATCTATTTTATATTTGTATTTTTAAGTTGACCGTGTATTGTATTTGTATTTATAATTGCATTTATTTGTATTTGCATTCGTATTTTACAGTATCATTTTGTATTTTTAAACAATTGAAAAAGAACAATTATTTTTCTTTCTACGAACACTTATATTTATATATATTGATACAACTTGTATTTTATTGATATAAATTAAACAATACAAATAAAAATAATAAAATTATGCAAATACAATTGCTAAATTATACAAATACAAATGTTACATTTGTATCAAATGATACATGTTTATACAACTTGAACCATACACATGCTAATGATACTTGTTTATATACAAATATAAATGATAAATTTGATATACAAATACTAATGACACATTTGCATTGGATGATACATTGTATATTTATATATTTTAGTCTCAAGAAAATACAATTAATTCATACACTTTTTGTATATAAATACTTATGATAAATTACATATTGACAACTAAGCTATTCAAATACAAATAATAAAATTATTTAAAATATATAGTACGATATAAATAAATTTAAAGTAAATTTTTTTTATAAAATATAAAATGCGACGAAAAAAAAAAGATGAGAAAAAAATATAAAAAAAAGAAGAAAAATGACAAAAATGATGAACCAACAATGAAAAAGGGGAAAATGGAAATACAAAAACAAAAGAATGCGAAGAAAAAAGAAATAAAATTGAAAAAGAAAAAAATTGATGAAGTAGAAGAAATAAAAAAGTGTAAGAAACGAGTAAAAAAATAAATGGAAAAAAACAAAAAATGAAAAAGAAAAAAAGTAAACTAAAGGAAAAAAGAAAGAAAAAATAGTAAATTAAAGGGAAAAGAAAAAAAACGAAAAAAAAAACTAAAAAACAAAGGGAAATAAAAGGTAGAAAAAAATAATAGTAAACGAGTGAGACTATGGATTATATTTAATCGATATGAGATGCTATAATTTGCATAGGCAAAATGAAATAACTTGAAGCTTAAATTAATTAACCCATGTAGGTTTCAAGCCAATATGAATGATGAAATAAGAATGAGAAAGGGGAATCGAAAAAAATACAAAGAAGAAAACATAAAAAAATAGATGAAAAAATGAGAAAGCAAAAAAGAAATTATAAGAAATGAGTAAAAAATGAAAAAGCAAAAACGTAAATTAAAGGAAAAAAGAAAGAAAAAAATTAAAAAGAAGAAGAAAAGAAACTAGAAAAGAAAAAAACTAAAATTTTAAGCATAGGTGGGTGATCTCTGTGTTTAAATGGGTACCATGTTATACCCATTTTGTCCATATTTGTATGAGCTTTTAAAATGAATTGAACTCCATATTTACCCATTTGAAATATGAGTGATCCAATTCAATAAATATGGGTTAAATGGACTCTTTTCACAAATATGGGCTGAAATTGCTAGCCCTACTTACTAGTACCTTTGGTTATACTAATGCTACACTTACTATACCTCCACTTAGTGGTATAACCATGGTACATGTTAGTTGGAGTTTCAATAAAGCGATGTCAATCACTCAACGGTTAAATGGACTCTTTTCACTGTGGATGTTGTGTCTTAGACGTACATACTCTTTGTATTGTAGTTTTGTACCGATTTAGGCTTGGTTCTGGGAAGTCACTTGTAGTTGTTTTCCGAATCTATTTTTCATATCTTCTGTATTAAAATAACTTATGGAATGAATGGATCTAATAATTGTTTTTGAACTGCTGAATTGTTATTAAGATGATAGACGATATTGATTAAGTGAACATTATAGCAACTTCTAATTGGTTTAATGGTTGGCTATTCAGGTTTCTCTTATCTAGAAGAGGAATAAATAGGTGCCCTACAGGACCCATGGTTTGGGTCGTGACAAAGTATCAAAGCTCAGGTTACGGGTCTCCTAATGCAAGAGCAAATATTAAGTAAAGTCCCACGGAGGGTGATGATAGGCGAATTTACACGCCTATAGTGCTGTATTTTAACCATATTTTAGCAATGTTTTGAGAACAAATTATATATTTCATGCACTTTTAGTCCTTTTTCCTATAAGTGAGCTAACGAACATGATTAGTAAAGTTTCAGGTATAAATGATGCAGAATTCAGCATTTTATGGATAACTTGATGCCAAAGAAAGCTTCACGAGGGGAGAAAAGGGAGTCTTGGACGCCTAAGGACCAAAAGTGATGCATGGGAAACCTGTCCCGGGCTAAAACAGCAATTCTGAAGACTTTGGGAACTAGCAGTAACCTATTAGGATTAGGATAATGATACATTAACCTAGTACAATTGGGTTAAGTATTTGATTAGCTTAGTAGGATTTGGTTAAGTATTTCATTAGCTTAGTAGGAATAGGACATGGGTATTATAAATACCCTATCTTGCTAGAGATTTTAAGACATCTTTCTATTCTACAATCAATTCTTCTTCCATCAATTACAACTCTTCTAATCTTTCCATTAATTCTACTTTTTATTCTTCTATTCATCTATTCTTAATTTCCGCAACAAGAGAAACGTTACTTTGCAAGAAATCACGCCTAACGCCTACCACTCTTGTGCTACACGAAAATCTTTAATTGTGGTATAATAACAATGTCGCTTGTGATTTCCTTCGCACTCATTGGTAACTAAACTTCTCTGTTGGGGTTATGGAAGCCGTATGAGATACTATCTATTGCTATGAGTTTGTGAGTTCGTGACACGTATGCTGCGTATATCATTATTCTCTTCATCTTAATATAAATTCTTTGTAGTTGCAAACGCAAGAATACACTAGTATAACATTTAACTTGTTCGAAAGAAAGGTTATCTGTCTGGAAAAGAGATAATGTCAAGGTAGTAGGGTCCCATCCCCTATTAAAAATTTAGTGCCATAACTGGATTAACCTCTTGGAGAATTCGTACCGTTAGACACGCTTTAAGCTTGAAAAAGTTAAAGTGAAATAATCCTCGAATAGGTCGAAAGACGCCTGGATTTACCATCGAATACAATTCTCTATAAGCACATGCATGTCTGGATTCAACACACTCATAGCCAATAGAGACGTATAACTCAGAAGGTGGACATAACCCCAACTCTTCAATTCTCATTGTTTTACAACCTACTAAACATTCTTTCTTTTTACTTTGTTATTTTCAGTTTTACTTTAATACTTTTTTTACATTACTTGCACGACAAGACTCCCACTTTTTTACGATACTTGCACTAAAAGTCTAGTAATAGTTGCTTACTTGTTGACCAAGCTATTCCATGAGGGATCGATACCCAACCCAGGTTGGGTTCTATATTTGCTAATGACCACTTTACACTCCCACGAGAGCTGTAGATTGAGCGTTATCAAAAATTGGCGTCGTTGCCGGGGATACGAATGTCAATTAAGTTCGTGATAATTACTAGACCCTTTGGTCAAAGATTCTCGTACTTTTACCTTTAGTTTTTGATTTTGTTTACTGCAGGTTTTTTTAGTGCATGCCCCATACTCGAAGTTCTAGTCAACCGTTATTACCTCTCAATCCTGAACCATAACGTATTGGCAGAATAGAGGCACAAACGGAAATCGAAAGAATGACTGCTCAACAGGAGCAGGCGAGATTAGCTGCTCTTGCCGCCGCCCAAGTACACCAGCAAAACATTGATAACCCTGGGCGAGCAACAAATCCTGACAATGAGGATTTAGGTGATGACGAGTTACTAAACCCTAGGCGTTATGCTGAGATCATAACACTTGCCAACAGAAGAGGTCGACAAGCTCGGTTTAGGTATGATCGCCAACCCATGCAACCAGCTTTCGACGACGATGATGATGATCTTGATGGAGCCGGAGCCACAGGAGCCATTATTTCTCCACCATTAGCGCCCGGAGCCAAGTTCAACATCACAAGCACCATGATTCAGTTATTGCAACTCAAGGGATTATTTGGTGGACTAGTAGGCGATGATCTGAATATGCATCTCATCAACTTTATTTCTACATGCAAGTCATTTGACAATCCTGGTGTTGGTCAGAATGCAATTCGATTACGTCTATTCCTATTGTCTCTGTCTGGGGAAGCAACTCTATGGTTAAATGGGCTGACTCCTGATTCTATTACAAATTGGAGGCAATTGAGAGACGCTTTCTTAAAAAGATTCTTTCCGCCATCCAAAAGAGCACAATTGAGAGATGAAATCAGCAACTTTCGTCAGCTTCCAACTGAAGCTCTTCATGAAACATGGGAGAGGTTCAAGACAAAGCTAGCGAGATGCCCAAACCATCACATGACTAATGTTCACTTGATGGAGATATTATACAGAGCCTTGAATTCAATAATTAAATCAATGGTGGATAATGCGGCTGGAGGATCTTTTATGGACCTCACTTTCGGTCAAGCAAGCAATATGCTAGATCGTATGACGAAACAAAGTAGAGCTTGGCATACCAGGAATTCTGAGGTAGCAAGACCCACTTTATCTATTGGCATAACTGCAGACCAAAGAAGAAGAAAAGAAGACCGTGATCAAGATATGGCGCACATGAAAACACAAATGGATCTTCTTACAAAGCATTTATTATCAGGGAAGACCGAAAAATTCAAAGCTATTGCGTCAAAAGGAAAAGACGAATCTGATTCAGAAGAGGAGGCCAACTACTTGAACAATCAGGGGGGTTTCCGCGGGAATACCCAAGGAAACCAAGGTCAGAACTATTATGATAAATCTGGAAACAAGGACCAAGGTAGTTGGAAAAACAAGAATGAAAAGAGTGGTTTGTACGTTCCCCCTGGAAGACGTGACGCCACCACATCTAGTTCTGGAAGTATGGAAGACATGCTGGCTAAAATATTAAAAGGAGTGGAAGCAACGAGCGCGGGAGTAACGGATGTAGTTAATGATTTGTCCTCTATGAAACAAATAGTTGATTCTCATTCCACTTCAATCAAGCAAATTAAGCAGCAATTGAGCCAACTATCAGCAGCACTCAATCAAAGGAAGGCTGGTACTTTACCTAGCGATACTGTGCAAAACCCAAGAAATGATGGGTCATGTATGACCATTACTACCCGGAGTGGTAAGGTGCTGGAAACTTCAGCAAAAAGCAAGCAAGTGGATGACGAAGTAGTGGACACTGATGATAAGACGAAAGGAGAAGATGCCACAACAACTAATCCTATCATCCATGACGTCAATCCCAAAAATGTGCAACCTGAAAAAGCTGAAAAACGGAAGCAAGATGAGAAGAAAGCTATGGAGAGAACAATTCCATACCCACCACCACCTTTCCCTCAAAGATTGAAGAAGGTGGCGGATGACACAAAGTTCAGCAAATTCATGACTATGTTGAAGCAGCTAACCATTAATGTTTCTTTGGTGGAGGCACTTGAACAAATGCCTGGGTATGCAAAATTTATGAAGGATCTTTTGACAAAGAAGTGGGCAGCAAGTTATGAGTTAAAAGATGATGTTCATCACTGCAGCGCAATCGCTACCCGATCAATAGCTCAGAAAAAGGCCGACCCCGGAGCTTTCACTATTCCTTGCACCGTTGGATCTTTGAATTTTGCCAAAGCATTATGTGATTTAGGAGCCAACATCAATTTGATGCCATTATCTATCTATAAGAAGTTGGGGTTGGGTGATCCTACTCCAACTAATATGAGACTCGTCATGGCAGATAGGTCGGTAAAACGACCTGTTGGTATTCTATGTGATGTATTGGTAAAGGTTTCTTTATTCATATTTCCAGAAGACTTTGTTATTTTGGATTTTAAGGCAGACTCAGAAGTTCCCATAATCTTGGGGCGCCCTTTCCTTGCTACGGGAAGTTTGCTTATTGATTTGAGAGCTAATGAGCTTTCATTCTGAATAAATGACGAAGTAGTTCGCTTTGATGTTTGCAAATCAATGAAGCAACCCAAAGATCTGAGTGTATTTTTGGTGGCCACTGTTTACTTTGATGATGAGAAAGAATTACTTGAAGAAGAGCAAATTATTGATGATCCATTGGCAATTGTGCTCATGAATGGAGAGAGTAAGGATGCTGAAAATTGCGAAGAAGCTATTTGTGCTCTATCAGGATTAGGGACATATCATTATGCTCCCAAAAAGCTGGACCTTGATCTCAAAAATCGACCCACACCACCAGGTAAGCCATCTATTGAAGAGCCACCCACGTTAGAATTGAAGGAGCTGCCAAGTCATTCAAAGTATGCATTCTTAGGAAGCGGAAACACACTTCCAGTCATTGTGGCAGCAGATTTGGGTGAGCAACAAGTTGCAGCTCTCATTGCTATTTTACGGAAGTACATTAAAGCCATTGGATGGACCATTGCAGATATTATTGGTATTCCACCTGGGATTTGTACACACAAGATTCAGCTTGAAGAGAATTGCACACCCACCATTGAGCATCAAAGGAGTCTAAACCCACCTATGCAAGAAGTGGTGAAGAGAGAAATCATTAAGTGGTTGGACGCAGGAGTGGTGTATCTAATCTCTGACAGTACATGGGTAAGCCCGGTACAATGTGTTCCCAAGAAAGGAGGCATGACGGTGGTCGCGAATGCAAAGAATGAGCTTATTCCACTCAGACCCATCACTGGATGGAGAGTTTGCATGGACTACCGAAAGCTGAATTCTTGGACATTCAAAGATCACTTTCCAATGCCATTTATGGACCAAATGCTAGATCGATTAGCGGGGAAAGGATGGTTTTGTTTCTTAGATGGATATTCTGGTTATAATCAGATTTGTATTGCTCCCGAAGACCAAGAGAAGATGACGTTTACATGCCCATATGGTACGTTTGCTTTCAAATGTATGCCAATCGGGTTATGTAACGCACCAGCCACCTTTCAACGCTGTATGATGTCTATTTTTTTGATATGGTTGAAGACACTTTGGAGGTATTTATGGACGACTTTTCAGTTGTTGGTGAGTCTTTTGAAGCATGCTTGGCAAACCTAAGCATGGCATTGCAAAGATGCGTAGAATTCAACCTAGTACTGAATTGGGAGAAGTGCCACTTTATGGTCAAAGAGGGTATCATTCTTGGGCATAAAATCTCCGAAAGAGGAATCGAGGTTGATCGAGTGAAAACTGAAGTTATTGAGAAGCTACCACCCCCAATCTCGGTGAAGGGTGTTCATAGTTTCCTCGGTCATGCAGGTTTCTATAGACTATTCATCAAAGACTTCTCAAAAATTGCTAGTCCATTGTGCAAACTCTTGGAGAAAGATGCAAAGTTTGACTTCAATGAAGATTGCTTGAAGGCATTCGAATGCCTCAAAGGAAAACTCATTGAAGCCCCAATCATGGTAGCACCAGATTGGTCTCTCCCATTCGAAGTCATGTGTGATACTAGTGGTGTAGCCGTTGGTGCTGTGCTTGGTTAGAGAAAGGAGAAGCTATTTCATCCTATCTATTATGCGAGTAAGGTCCTAAATGAAGCCCAAAGGAACTACACTATTACCGAACAAGAGCTCCTAGCAGTTGTGTATGCGTTTGAGAAGTTTCATGCCTATCTATTGGGTAATAAGGTGATCATTCATACAGACCATGCAGCTCTTAGGTACCTAATGACAAAGAAGGATGCAAAACCATGACTAATTCGATGGGTTTTGATGCTGCAAGAATTCGATTTCGAGGTTAAAAATAGAAGAGGTTGTGAAAACCAAGTGGCTGATCATCTATCTAGACTCGAGAATGAGCATGTAGCGCAGCCTGAAATTGAGATTGATGATGCATTCCCTGATGAGGAGATCTTAGCGACGATAACGGAAAGGTTACCATGGTATGCCGACTTTGCAAATTTCGTGGTGAGTAATGTGATACCTGCAAACTTATCCTACCATCAAAGGAGGAAGTTTATGCATGATGTACAACACTATTATTAGGATGAGCCATGCGCGGATGGTGTTATCCGACGATGTATATCCCATGTAGAGGTGCCTACTATATTGGAAGCATGTCATACTTCCCAAGTTGGGGGACATCACGCAGGAAATCGGACAGCAAGAAAGGTCTTACAAAGTGGATATTATTGGCCTTCGATATTTAGAGATGCCTACGACTTTGTTAGAAGACGCGACCAATGCCAAAGACAAGGTGCTATTTCGAAACACCATGAGATGACCATGTCAAAAATTCTTGAAGTTGAGCTCTTTGATGTATGGGGTATTGATTTCATGGGTCCATTCGTTAATTTGTTTGGAATGAAGTACATCCTAGTTGCTGTAGATTATGTCTCGAAATGGGTTGAAGCTATAGCGTTGGCCGACAATGAGGGTAAGCGTATTGTAGTATTCTTAAAGAGGAATATCTTCTCTCGCTTTGGAGTACCTCGTACTATCATAAGCAATGGAGGGTGTCACTTCTGCAACAAGCTATTCAAATCCGTGTTGGCCAAATATGGTGTCAAGCAACATAAGGTAGCCACACCTTATCACCCATAAACTAGCGGCCAGGTAGAGGTTTCCAACCGAGAGATCAAGCAAATCCTTGCTAAGACGGTAAATGCTAATAGGAAAGATTGGTCTCAAAAGCTGGATGACGCACTATGGGCGTACAGGACTGCATTCAAAACACCCATTGGCATGTCCCCGTATTAACTAGTTTATGGGAAGGCTTGTCACTTACCCATTGAGCTCGAGCATAAGGCATTATGGGCGTTGAAGCAATTGAATTTTAATTGGGATGATGCAATGAATCTGAGATTGGAGCAGCTGAACAAATTGGATGAATTCCGTCTTCATGCTTATGAGAGATCGGACCTATACATAGAGCGGATAAAGAAGTATCATGATCAGCGAATTGTTCGATGAAACTTTCAAAAGGATGATATGGTACTTCTCTTCAATTCCAAATTGAATTTATTCCCAGGTAAGTTAAAATCCAAGTGTTCTGGTCCATACAAAGTTATCCAAGTCTACTCATCTGGAGTAGTTGAGTTGGAAGACAATAATGGCGTTGTCTTCAAGGTGAATGGCCAATGTGTTAAACCTTACATCGGTCCTCTTGATTCGATAAGTTATATGGCCATCACCTATCTTGACGAAGTCTAAGTACTCGAGGGAACCATGTCGTGCTACGACAATAAATAAGGCACTAGATGGGAGGCAACCCATCATTTATAGTTGATCGTCTTTTGTTTTTTTTCGTGTTTTGCTTTTGATAAATGAAAATCCAAAAATAAGAGTCGTTCCATGACCAAAACTAAGGTGCTTGGTGGGAGGAAACCCATCGTACTAATCGTTTTCATTGGTTTTGAGCAAATGAAGGTGCAAGAGGTATTCAACGAGGAGATTGGTTTCAAATGACGATTTGGACGTATTGCATGGTAAAGGTGGTAAGTTAGGAATAAAGATGAATAAGGCTATGGATTGAGCATTGCTCATGACAAAATAGGCATCGAGCAAGGCTAGGCCTAGGTAAAACTAGGCCACGAACAAGGCAAAGCCGATACTATAGCCTAAGGTCTCGGAATCTAGTGTGCAAAGGCATAGGCGCCGCCCATGCTCAAGTATGCTACAGCATAGGCGCCGCCTATGCTAAAGCATTTGGTCTCAGAATCTCATATGCCATGCTCAAGGCGCCGCCTATGCTAGCAAATGCTTTGCATTAGGCGCCGCCTATACCATGCATAGGCAAAGCTAAAGGTGCCGCCTATGGTCACTTTTTGTCTCCAAAACCGATTTTAAATGGGTCAAAACCCAACCCATTCATTTCCTATATAAAAGGGACTTAGTCTTGAAACATAAACAAATTGGAAACTTGACCTAGGCGCCGCACATACTCTCCAAAACATCTCAAAATTTTTCTTTTTGCTCTCCCACTTCACAAAGAACATCTCCAAAGGCTTCAATCACGTAAGTACTCTCTTGTTTTTCATCTGTTTCTCATAAGTTCTACGTTGCTATGTCTATTATGAATTGCTACATCTTGAAGAAATATTGGTGATGTTAATGTGTTTGAATTGTTGATACAAAACCAAGTGAGTAAACATGTACATTAGGATGATATTAACTTATTTCCAACTTGAATTTGATTTTGGTGCATTGTCATACTACTTGCGGAATTGCTATAGTCATGAACATTGCATAAACTTGTCACTTGACTACTTACATGTTAGAGTATCCCGTTCATCGGAATAAGACTTATAGTTACCTACCAACATAGGAGGTTGTGATTATTGATAGAAACTATACCATGATGTAATCCCTATGTAGTAGTATTGTTATACCTAACATGAAAAGTATTGCAAAGGTTGCAAGAAGTGATACATCTCTGATTTTCTTGTTGGAATATAGCTCCTAAAACGTATGTCGACGAAGTCTAAGTAGTCGACCACTTTCACTTCACTAATTTGTACCAACAAAACTAAGTGTAGGGTGGTACCCCTATGGCTTGTTTATAGATTGTATCTATTGAGTTGATGCTAACATGAATATTGTTTAAGTCTCAGGTACAATGGCTCCTAAAGCAAGACAGGACAAGGCTACCACTTCCCAAAAGGGCAAGAAAAGAGGTCGCAAGGACCGTGAAGAATCATCCTCAATGCAATTACCACGCCGCCTGTTTGGAATAAAATGGGTTCTTGAGGAGGAAGCCAAAGACTGGTATAGGAACAACAAGGAAAGAAAATACGTTCATGTCGACTTGATCAACAAGGACAGCCTAGCGAAGAAGGAGCCACGCATGTTGGCGAAAATCATGGAATTAAATCTTGATTTCATCTTCCGCGACATGGGAGAATGTAATCTTGATTTAACAAGGGAATTTTATGCCAACTGGTCACCGAAAACCACAGGCAGCGAAGTCAAGATTCGGGGCCAAGTTTTACAACTCAATGCGGATTTGATCAACTCCTTTCTTGGCTTGCCTTTAGTCGATCCAGCACCATTCAAAGAGCTGTACAACAGACCTCCATATAGAGCAATTCGACACACACTTTGTGGAAGTAGATCCATGGCAAGGTGGAGCAGACAAAAAGACACCGGACGACACAACACCTTCCCATATGCTCCTTTGAATAGGGAAGCCAGGATATGGTTGCGTATTGTCAAATCTTACCTTATTCCTGGGACCCAGTACACCAAGATAACAAGAGATAGAGTGTGCTTGGTATACACACTGATGACGAATGTCCCTATCAACTTTGGGGCAATTATTCGAGCTACAATGCAGAAAGCTAGGCTATACAAGCAGTCCCATTTCAGCTTCGGCAATCTGTTGACTGCAATCTTGAGAAAGGAAGACATCGAAGAGGAACCGGATGATCATAGACTCCCACACAACCCGAAGAAGGTTGACCTCACAAAGGTCAAAGATGCTGAAACCACACATGGCGTCAACCTTACTACTGCGGAGAGACATGCTCGAGATGAGAGTTTCTTCCGTCATCTTTATGGCATGACACGGTTCACAATGATGAGCAGTGGTTTTGTTTCAACTGCTGTAGAGCTCCAACAGCTGGACTATGACTATCCAATGAATATGCATGCAAAGGAGATGTATGGAGTCGGTATATACTTTGAGGAACCTCTAGATGATGATGTGCCGACCGATGATGATCGACGCATGCCAGACTCCGAAGTGGAGGAGAATTCTGATGACGACAACTCCTATGATGATTCCGACGAAGGGGGTATGACCCCCGACATTGAGGAGGAGTCCGACTGACCAGGTTCTTCGTATTTATTTTCCACTGAGGGTAGTGTCCCGTTTAAGTGTGGGGTGGTAGTATTGCATGTCTATACTTCTCTATTCACATCTATGTTTATTTACTTTGTTTTATTTTTTTTTACTTTGTTTTATTTGTGTTTTTTTTAGTTAAGTTTTTTAGTAGTAATTTTTTTTTTTTAACTTAGCTTTGCATGAAATTATTCTAATAGGCAGCATGAGATTATAACAAGAGTTTGTGCTAAAATCATGACTATTGAGACGTTTAGGCTCTAATTGTGACTCACTATGTGATATTGTTTGGTTTAATTCCTTCACTTGCTGGGTCAAGAGTCTATATTACTCCCAATAAAGTCGACCATGTGCCTTGTGTGTGTGAGATAATAGTATATTCTATGTTTGTGGATGATGCTAGAACTTGCCTGGTATGTATGTAAAGTGAAAATAAAGAGTGTAAGTTTAGGAGATGATTTAGGCATTTCTTTGGCAACCTATACTTGTTTACCTTCTTTTTACCTACCCATGGACATCATCCTAGTTAACCCCTTTTGAGCCTCTAGCCTATTTTCTTTGACAACCTCATATGTAAGACTAATCCATTTTTTTAAGACCATAATTTGATCCAAATTCCTAAGTGCTTTAAAGTGTAAAGTCATGTGATAAAATAAGAGGAAATTGGGTGAGTATGATGCTTTAGAATGCATTGGTGCTTGAAATTGCTATGAAAAAGAAGTGATATCATAAGAGGTATGTTATGAAAAGAATAAGGAAAGGAAAACTAAAAAGTTAGTTATGTTCAAAATTGAAAAACAAAAGATGAGAAAAAAGGTGGTAGAATAAAAGAACATAGAAAGGTTGTTTGAAAGAAAAGTGTTAATGATATAATGTGATGTATTAAAGCGCTTAGGAACATAGTCACTATTTCTGGCCAAAATAGTCCTACCCGTCCCTTAGCCTACATTACAACCATCAAAAGACCTATTTGATCCTAAGCTTAATATTCTGACATTTAGTGGAGCATTACACTAAGGGCAAGCCTATGGTCATCAGCTGCAACATATGAATTCTTTGTAAGAGTGAGAGCAAGGATATTTTGATACCCATGTTTGAAAAAAAAAATGCTATACTTATGAGTGATTATGGGTAATATATTGTGAGACATACATGGTTGATGAGTTTTGGGTAGTGGTGTATGATTCTTTGTGCCCTAACTTTTGAATATGAGTTGACCACCATCACGAGTCTATGTTGGAGGTTAAATTGTTTCTATTAATGATCGAAAAACTACTCTTTGTTGATAATTTTCGTGCTTGTCTTGACGAATATTTTATGGTGTTGCTGTGAATCCCTAAGTTAATGTTTAGAAGGACATGATATTTTGTTCGAGGACAAACAAAGCTTCAAGTGTAGGGTGTTGATGATAGGCGAATTTACACGCCTATAGTGCTGTATTTTACCCATATTTTAGCAATGTTTTGAGAACAAATTATATATTTCATGCACTTTTAGTCCTTTTTCCTATAAGTGAGCTAACGAACATGATTTTCAAAGTTTCAGGTATAAATGATGCAGAATTCAGCATTTTATGGATAACTTGATGCCAAAGAAAGCTTCACGAGGGGAGAAAAGGGAGTGTTGGATGCCTAAGGACCAAAAGTGATGCATGGGAAACCTGTCCCGGGCTAAAACAGCAATTCTGAAGACTTTGGGAACTAGCAGTAACCTATTAGGATTAGGATAATAATACAGTAATTTATTAGGATTAGGATAATGATACATTAACCTAGTACAATTGGGTTAAGTATTTCATTAGCTTAGTAGGATTTGGTTAAGTATTTCATTAGCTTAGTATGAATAGGACATGGGTATTATAAATACCCTATCTTGCTAGAGATTTTAAAACATCTTTCTATTCTACAGTCAATTCTTCTTCTATCAATTACAACTCTTCTAATCTTTCCATTAATTCTACTTTTTATTCTTCTATTCATCTACTCTTAATTTCCGCAACAAGAGAAACGTTACTTTGCAAGAAATCACGCCTAACGCCTACCACTCTTGTGCTACACGAAAAATCTTTAATTGTGGTATAATAACAATGTCGCTTGTGATTTCGTTCGCACTCATGGGTAACTAAACTTCTCTGTTGGGGTTATGGAAGCCGTATGAGATACTATCTATTGCTATGAGTTTGTGAGTTCGTGACACGTATGCTGCGTATATCATTATTCTCTTCATCTTAATATAAATTCTTTGTGGTTGCAAACGCAAGAATACGCCAGTATAACATTTAACTTGTTCGAAAGAAAGGTTATCTATCTGGAAAAGAGATAATGTCAAGGTAGTAGGGTCATCCCCTATTAAAAAGTTAGTGCCGTAACTGGATTAACCTCTTGGAGAATTCGTACTGTTAGACACGCTTTAAGCTCGAAAGAGTTAAAGTGAAATAATCCTCAAATAGATCAAAAGACGCCTGGATTTACCATCGAATACAATTCTCTATAAGCACATGCATGTCTGGATTCAACACACTCGTAGCCAATAGAGACGTATAACTCAGAAGGTGGACATAAGCCCAACTCTTCAATTCTCATTGTTTTACAACCTACTAAACATTCTTTCTTTTTACTTTGCTATTTTCAGTTTTACTTTAATACTTTGTTTACATTACTTGCATGACAAGACTCCCCCCTTTTTTACGAGACTTGTACTAAAAGTCTAGTAATAGTTGCTTACTTGTTGACCAAGCTATTCCCTGAGGGATCTATACCTAACCCAGGTTGGGTTCTATATTTGCTAACGACCGCTTTACACTCCCACGAAAGCTGTAGATTGAGCGTTATCAGAGGGGTATTTTGACATTCACATCAAATCTGTAAGAAGCTACAAGGAATCTAATAATATATCTCACTTACTAATTTCCTATCATGCCATCTCTATGTTATTTCCCTGAGTTGATTCCAATTGGCATCTCACTTATCACCAGTGTTTTGTACTGGCAAAACGCCTCGAGGCATAGTATTGGGGCTTTAGTCTTGTGAGGCTTATTCCTTCAACGCTCGACTGTACACCCTAAGAAAGCCTAAAGCCCAATGCTCGGGGCTTGCGTAATAGATCTTAGGCAAATTATGGGCCCCAATTAACATTGTTGGTCGTTATAAATCTATATTAAATAAATGTTGCTTAGTATTTTTTTCATCAATATAAGAAAAAGATTGAGAATAACTCAAATAGCAAGTCATTGCATTGAATATGTACTATTTGAAAGCATCGCGACGGTGGATATCATTTAAAATTTCTTTTAAAAATACCTAATTAGCCGAATTTCACATCTTCACTTATCAATGGCCTTCATATTATTGTCATACATCTTAAAATTATCATATTTTAGAATGTATCATATGTCTCAAAATAATCGCTATTTTAAATGATAACTATCATGAAATATTGAATGCTCATTCTAATATAGGTACTCATCCACTTCGAATTAAATAAAAAGTAAACTATTGTATTTTCTTATCTCTAAATTACCATGAGGGTACAAAAAAAATTAGAATTTATTTTCTTTTAGGATGTAAATTGCATAGTACCATAATAACATATTTTACAAAAGTGTAATTGTTTTATTATTTGTAAGTAAAAATTTTAGTTCATTTGCATATCGTAGTAGATATTACAAAATTCCTTTATTTATAATTGTAAAATTATATTAAAAGTTTGATTTTCTTTGAGTTTTTAATCATGGTTTTAATTTTTATAATTTTTGTTTTATAACACTACTTTACTATATTATATATTACAAATTGAAAGATCTATGGGGTGTATGCCCCATCGGCTCAAGGTTTACGCCTCGCCTCGTTCTACCTAAAATGCCCTGCGCCACCCCTCGATCTTTTAACACACTACTTGTCACAATTGTGAGTAGTTGGTCCCAATTTGTATCTCTTACCACGGAAGGGTTAAAACTAAACACCCAATGAATAGAGGATAGTAAAGCATAGGGAGTGGCTTGTTATGCTTATTTGATGTGGTATTAAGTACTTGTGGTGAGGTTATTATGTGCTAAAAATTTAATATATGGATTTTTGTTAATAGTGAGGTATGGTAATTTACTTTGAGATGCTTAAACTCTCAAATATAAATTTTTAACAGAGTGTGTGTGTCACGATTTGAACCAGGGTCTAGTCCTGCGGGTATCTCAAGCTCACCATAGACGGGAGACCACTCCCTTAACCGAACCTCAAGAGCACAGTAATAATAATAAAGCGAAATATAATCAACATTAATAAGAAGAATAGATAAACCAAGTAAAAACTCTAAAGAGCATTATGAACATTCAACCCACATTTGTCCACGAAAGCCTCTAAAACTAGAAATACCAAATAAGTCAAGACATGCCCCGACTATGACCAAAAAGAATCCAAAAGTACTAAGTCAATATAGAAAGAATAATGGAACGATAAGTCCTTCCAAAGGATGGAGGTTCACCACTTCATGATAGCTCAACAGATGTGCTCAACCACCTAACATTGTGTAGGAGAAACAAAAAAGTTTTCAGACCCTACATCATGAAACAATGTAGCATCCTAGGATGGTCAGTGGGATAAGAATTGGAATATAACTCAGGGGAAGTGATAACATAATGCCATGTCCATAATCAGTTAAAACCACATGCACATATTTATATATACATATATAAGATGTCAAGTTAGGGACAAGGGTCATAAACATGAGTGTGTAAATATTTAACCTAAACTATGTAGCTGGATCAGTCCTAAAGGCACCTATGAACTATATAGGTTCAGCTTCCCCTGCTGAAAGGCCCCCATTGCGTTTTTTCTGCACGAACCAAGAAATATTCGAGAGAAAAATAAAGCCAACATGGGCAATAGCCTTCCTAAAAAATATATATCAAGTGTGCACTAAGAACACGATCATATAGACCCCCAACGCCGGCAAATGTGATTTCTAGTGTTCGTCCCCTTGGGACTTACACCTTCACGGTGAGCTACACAATCTCCTTTAAGCCAAAATCAAAACAATTTTCACATAAAACCACTCAGTAACCCAGTACTCATTCATGAAGTCATTTACAAGTTGGTATCGTCATATCAATATGCCTACAAGTTTATTTAATTATGCCAAATCAATTCACACAACCAATTTAGACTCCCAATTTACATTTAAAATTCAAAACCAAGGCTATATAAAATCTTATTCATAGCCATTTATCCTTTAATTCAATGCAAAGGGTTTAAAACAAGTTAACCATGCAATTGGCCATATTTAAAACCAAGATTATAAAGTGGGTTGAGGTTAATGCCAATTCCAAGTCAAAATTCATCCAATTTGGGGAAACCTATGTACCCCATTCCAACCATCTAAACAATGTACCAATTCAGTCCAAAAACATCAAATTAAAGCATGAATAATTAATTTAAAAAAAGGGAAAAGTAATTCAATCAGTTACAACCAAAATACCTCAACCCAATTTCAAATCCAACAATTTAAATCACATGAAAATTCATTCAATTAATGCCACAATGTAAAATGAAAGTTTAGGGAAGAGAAATATGCCTGAAATACACAAGAAATTGAAGTCAATTTGAATTTTGGAGCTCAGAGTGGTGATTTCTTCTAAAACCCTTAAGCTTTATTGGTTTAGGCGTTAGATAAGAGAATAAGAGTGTTTGGTATTTTTTACTGAAGGAGGAGAGGTCACGTTTATCTTTATAACTCATGCAAAGGGTGAAAATACCAAAAGACCCAAGTGTAAAAAACAAAAATGGATAAAATTAACCCATTAGCATAGCATGATGTTAGCGTGGAGGGTAGCCTCCGTGCCACACCAATATCGCGGAGGCTAACCTCCATGGTACACTAATATCACAGACCCTCACTACCTCGAGATCTTAAAATGACCCTGAACCCCTTCCAAAAAATCTAAAACCTTTCCCAAATACCCTTTTAAATTCCCTAAACATAATTAAAGTCAAAAATAGACATTCCACATACGGAAAGGTCAAAAATAAAATGAATGAAATTCTAAGGGGTCCTATATTATCCCTCCCACCAGATCACTCGTCCCCGAATACTTTCAGAACAAGAATAGAAAGAATATGCAAAAATCAAATGAAAAACTTGATAAGTGACAAAAGGAAAACAAAAATTATACCTTAAGCACCTGCATCCAATTCGAGGAACAAAAATGGGTATTTTGCCTTCATATCTTCCGCAGCTTCCCATGTAGCCTCTTCCACCTTATGATTTCTCCAAGGACTTTCACCGAAGATACATCCTTGGACCTTAATATTTTAACTTGCCTATATAATATTACAATCTGGACTTCCTCATAAGATAAGGAATATGTAACACCAACATCTCAATAGGTAATATTAAGAAAGGACCACTTACACACTTTTTCAGCATGGATAGATGAATAAAGGCCAAATTTGCCAGCAAATCCAATTCATATGACACATTCCCAACTCTCCTTACAATTTGGTATGGTACAATATAATAGGGATTGAGCTTCCCCTTCTTACCAAACCGCATGACTCTTTTCATAAGAGATACTTTCAAGAATACCCAATCATTAACTTTAAACTCCAACTCTCTTCACTTCACATCTGCATTAGAATTTTGGAAACTATGAGAAGTCTTAAGGATTTATCTAATCACTCTCACATTCTCCATGGCTTGGTGAACCAAGTCAAGACCAAATGACCAAGTCTCACTAATCTTAAACCAACAATAGGAGACCTGTACCTCTATAACACCCCATATTTTTGGGATACACTTTGAACCATCATTCCTACCCATGTATCCTAGTGTTAAGAATGGTTTTTAGGTGAAAAATGTTCATGGGAATCACTTTGAGCAAAGTTGAGCTAACAACCTTTGATTCGGCCAAATCTTTGTATTTGATTCTACAAGGGCCTATATTAAATGTGTATAACTTTTTATATATATTGAATTTTGCATCCCAAGATCCAGAAAATTATAGATAATTGAGTTATCTTTCCAACGAACCAATTTTTCCTTGATCCGATATTCGAGCAAAAAGTTATGGCCATGCAAAGCTCGTGCATCGCATGACAATCGCAAAAGGCAACTGGAAAGTGTATACAATGGACATGTATCGCCCACTTGAGGTTGTGCAAGAGAAATACATTTCCCACCTTATCTTAGGCTATTGTTGTGCATCGCAGGTTGATTGCATAGTGCCAAAAGTGCTCCGTCTTGACTAAAATCAAGGGCGTTAAAGTCTTTTCACTCCCCTAAACCATCTTTAAGTCTTTTCACTCCCCTAAACCATTTTTAATCACTCCTATTCGATATAAGGGGTCTTTAAACACGTAAATTCCGGTCCCTTAACCCCAATCATTCAAGTCATACTTCAAAAACTCTCCTCATATCCCAATAACAAAATCCAAGCCCCTTTCTCAAGAAATTAAGAATTCAAGCTTCCAAGCTCAAGAAACCCTCAAGAAATCTTCAATAAATCATCTTCTGAGTATATGGGTGTTCATCCATGGGTCCCTTTTCACACATGGAGCCTAAAAATTCTTTTTTCAACTAAAGAATGGATTTTTATCTTATTATGAAGTTTTGTATGTTCAAGATGGATTAAATTCATGTCTTTCCTCAGTAATTGAACTCAATTTCATGTTCATGTATGATCCCATGAAATATTAGGTTAATTCATGTTTTAAACTACAATTTCCCATGTCATGTTTATGTGAAATTCATGTTAAATCTCCAATTTATGAATCTAGCCATCTAATCTTGTTGATTTCCCATATTTAACGCATTCCCATATTCAAGTTCATGATTCTCACACGTTTGGTGGAATGTTCATGTTTTGTGTCTTTGAACCATGATTCTCATATTAAAGTTTTAAGTGTTGATATCATTATTTATGGTCATTCAGTGCTAGCGAGTTATGAACATCCGACACCAATGTGTTTTTACATATTTCCATTTTTCAAGTAACAAGTCAGTCAGAACCATGGTTTTATCCCCATACTTAGATTATCGTTTTTATAATAAACCCAACAGTATTATTTCATATTAAATATCTCAATTTACAAGTTCATGGTTACTTCAGATTATGCATACACTGTCAATTTTTAGAATAGTATGTTTGAGTATATCAGTCTTCAATGCATGCACCAATTTATGATTTCAGTGTCAATTCAGTTGAGAGTAGAATTTATTACCAAGAGAACCTAGGGATGGGGGGCTCACCTGCCAGTAGAGGGTGTGACCTTTAGTATCAGTCCCTAAGTTTCAGAACTACATAGCCAACATAGGTCTGAGATGTCTTTCTGCCAGTAGATGGTTGACGCATATCTCATGAGAGTACCTGCTAAAAGTGAGTGAATACTTAGTCTTTCGGGACACCAGTTTAGTGGATCCACATAGCCAGTGTTAGTACTCGTGGCATAGTAGAGACACCTTTTCAACTAGGGTTACAGGTTGGACGTCAATTAGCTAAGATTGGGGCATATCAGTTTCATGATACCTCCTATAGGTTTAGTCAGTACTCAGTCTATACAAGTTTAATTTTTCTTGACAGTGTAATCAAATTTTTAGTTATTCAGATATCAGTTATTCAAATCATTCAGTACATGCTTTACCTAGTCTTGCATTCTCAATTTTACATGAGTAGTATTCAATTATCAGTTAATCAGTATACAGTTACCAGCTAATAAGTATCTGGATATCAGTTAATCAGTACTCAGATATCAGTTATTCAATATTCATAAATCAGTTACTTAGTATACCGACATTAGTCATCTATTCACTTAGATTTCAGTCGTTCAGTCACACAAGCATTAGCCATTTAGTTAATTAGATCTGCGTAGTACATACTATGTTTGGTTTTGTATGGCTATTTGTTCAGGCTTAGTATATTTGTATATTTATACCCTTGAGTTATGTCAATTCCTACTATCTAGTTTCACTCCCAATATTAATACAACATCCTCAGTATAACTTTTACAATATATTTAACATTACAAGAGAATTTCTTACAACATTTATATTTTTATCACTTTCCAGCTTTAGTTCTACTTATTTTACAAAAATTAAAGATTTAATAAACTATGTGTAGTAATTCACCATCTTATCAGATCATGTTTCTTACTCATGTTTTAAGATACTTTAGCTTTTAGTTCATTTCAGTCTCTTGGAGAGTCTACTTGCACTTAGCATGTATGTTTAAGATTATGTTCCTAATCAGTTTTACCTATTACATTCACCCACACTTACTCATTACATTCCAAAAGTACTGATCCACATATATGTTTATATGCTATATTGTCTAATAATGTAGGTACCATTTCTAGCCTACACATCATAATCAGACACTTTGCAGCTTCTAACTAGTAGGTGATGAGTTGTCCTATTTTGGGAACTCCATGTAACGCCAAGATTCTACACCTTAGATGTCACATGGTGCTTACAATCCCAGAGGACCACAAGCTAACCCATGACTGGTACCTGCTGTGAGCATTAAATAATAATACTGAAATAATGTGAAAGTTGGGATGAAATGCCATAAAGTTCATAATATGAATACTGAAAAAAATACTGAATACTAATAGTAATACTGAAAACTTGAACATCTATCTGAAATAGTTTAGTCTTAAAAGCCTCTAACTGAACTGTCTGAATGTGGAGTTGATGGGATAAGTCCCCAACTAACTCCGACTACTGAACTATCTAGAATACTAATATAAATAACTTTATCCTCAAAATACGATGACTTACCACTGTATCTACTACTGATAGTCTAAGTTTCTAAGGATGGTCAGGACCCTGAGCATCTGAACCTATGATATGAGACATCATAGAGTAAAGAAAGAGTATAAGTTAGTACTTTGAATGTACTGTTATGATAAGTGAGGTACATTGATATACGTGGGTTCATAGGCATGAAAAATTAATGACTAAATAATATAAATATAAATAAATGTGAGTACGTGGATAACTGAAACTGCTGTAAATACTGATTATACAAGACTGTGCTATAGATATACTGTAACTGAAATCATGCTAAAATTGAATACTGAGTTTTGATAACTGAGAGACTGATATTTAAGATTACTAATATCTATATTACTGGTAATTGGGTGACTATTTCTAACAGTCCTAATTTTGTAGAACTGAACTAAATTCTATACTAAGTCTGAAACTGAAACTATAACTGTGGATTTGTTCATCTAACCAACATATCCCGATTATAAACTGAGTTAGGGTCTAACCTGTGACCCCAGTTGGAAGGGTGTTAGCACCTTGCCAAGGGACAATAACAATGCTGGTTCAACCCTAATCTAGCAAGAAGACTCATGATTTATATATATATATATAAATATAGTTGTGTCAACCCTAGTCTGGCAGGAGGACGTCTTTCCCTATGTTGGCTACGTAGTTCGATAATGTAGGGACTACTACTAAGGGTAAAAACCCTCTACTAGTAGGAAAGCCCCTATCCCTGTGTTTGTTCGGTGTTGAATCCTACAACTGAATAGACACTAACTGATCATAAGACTGGACTAGGCTTGACTAAACTATTACTGATTGTATAGACTGACTGGACTGGACTGAGTTCACTAAGTTTAATAACCGACTGAGTAATAATGTTCAAGACGTTATTGAGGCTATTTTATAGCTACTATAATTCTAGGTAAACAGCTAGTTTGTCGGGTATTGAATACCCCCATGTCCTGATAACATCAATAGTAAAACATGGCATAATCTTAAAAGCATTGCATTAATTACTTATTCACCATGCATTTCTTTAGACATTTTGTCAAACACTAACAAGGCATAAACTTGTACATGAGTGGGAACACATGCTAACATGTTATTATTGCACCATTCAATTCACATAAGCATTCTAACAAACACTTAGGGAAGCCTGATTGCTTCACATAGTAATAACCACATAATATCATGGATATAACATTAAACTTGTAAATTCAAGTGTCGATTATGAGAATCGCTTAATTTACCTCGCATGCTATTTTATAGTCATAAAACTTGTAATTAATCTTGAATTGAAGACCAAACATTAATACATACATGAACACAATTAAAATCAAGCATATAAAGCATGAAATCACTAATCTTGTAGTTTAAAAAGGGTTCTTTAACTCCAAGGGTGGAAGAAATCCCAAGGATGAACACCAAACATACCTTGATTATTAATTCTCTGAAAGTTGTTGGTGATTTTTTTAGCATAGGACCTGAAGTTAAATGACCTAGGGTTTTATTCTTGACACAAATTGAGAATAAAGAATAAATTTTGCCTTTAGGATGGCTTAATCTCGTGTTTTAGGGCTTAATAATAGTGGAGAAATTAACCTAAATACCCTTTTAAATGTGGATTTAATTATTGAAAAATGCACCCAGTGACGTGCAGACCGATGCGCCGCATCGATAGGATCAATGTAATGGGCATCGTACCATATTGATTTTGTGTTAGCTCACTAGAAATTATATGGGAACTAAAGGCCGATGATACTATCAATGCAATGGATGACGCATCACATCGAAATCGCGTCAACCCACTATTTTTATCGTCCAAGCATGCTTCTAATGACATTCGAAAAATATGAAACTTATCTGAGAACACCTATCGACATCCTTGATCATGAATTAATCTAAGAATTGACATTTTAAGGTAGTAAGGTTCATAATTAAAGTCATTGAAATATCATGGCCAAAAATAAGACTAAGTATCAATACTTAGCTGAAATCTTCTATGTCTGGGACCTCTTTTCATGCTATATATGCCTGAATTAGACTAGGACTTTTACGAGGTTTTATAATATCTCCCCCTTGGGAATATTCATTCTCGAATTAGGCTGACTAAGTTAGAATACTAATAGACTAAGCTTACATACTTAACATATGCAACTGAAGCATGATTACAAGACTGAAACTACTAATAAACTTAGTGTTCGTACTTGAATATGAATAGCTGAAGCATGACTAAATTCTGAAGATATGCTACATGACAGAGCTATTTTATGAAGGTATACATGATATAAAAATGCTATGCAGCTGAATTGGTACCAAGTTAGCAAAGGTAATCTAAACATGGGACTGAGTAAATCTAAGAGAGACTGTAACCTTGACCTATGTCTGAGTTTGCAGAAAAGAGGTAAGGATACTTAGTCTGCATATCTTCTTCTACTCCCCAAGTAGCTCCTTCAACAAACTAATTCCATCAAAGAACTTTGACAGAAGGAATTTTTTTGTTCCTCAGTCTGCAAACCTAATGATCAAGGATTTTAATTGGAACTTCCTTATAAGAGAGATCGTTTTGAACACCTATACCCTCTATAGGGACTACAACTGCTAGGTCACCAATGCATTTCTTTAGAAAAAAGACGTGTAATACTGGGTGTACTGAAGCTAAGTCTAAAGGCAACTCAATCTTGTAAGATACCTTTCCAAAACGGTTGAGAATTCTGTACGGACCAACATATCGGGGATTGAGTTTCCCCTTTTTGCCAAATCTTTTCACTTTATTCATGGGATAAATTTTCAAATACATAAAATCTCAAATTCAAGATCCTTTCTCCGCACATCTACATATGATTTCTGTTGGCTCTAACCTGTCTTAAGCCTCTCCTTGATCAACTGAACCTTTTCTAAGGCATTAAATACCAAGTCAGGCCCCTTTACCATGACCTTAACTACTTCAAACCAACTAATGGGAGATCTACATCTTCTCCCATAAAGATCCTCAAACGGAGCCATCTATATGATAGAATGATAACTATTGTTATATGTGAACTCAATCAAAGGTAGGTGATCATCCTAACTATCCTTAAAGTCAACAACACACACTCTTCACATATTTTATAAAGTCTGACTTGTCCTTTTATCTTGACCATCTGCTAGAGGGTAGAAGTTCGTACTGAGGTGAACTTGGGTACCAAGACCCTTTTGGAAGGATTTCCAAAAGTGAGAGGTGAACTGCATACCTCTATTTGAGATGATGGGCAATGGGACATCATGCAATCTGTCCAACTCTCTAACATAGATCTTGGCATAATCCTCAACTGAATAAGAGGTTGAAACTGGCAAGAAGTGGGCCGATTTGGTCATTTTGTCCATAATAACCCAAATTATATCATGTTGTCGCCGAGTTTGGGGCAAACCCATCACAAAGTCCATATTTATTTTTTCCCACTTCTAAGTGAGAATACTAAACTCTTGCATAGACCCACTAGGCTTCTGATGCTCAATCTTAACCTACTGACATGTTGAGCACTTCGCTATAAACTTTGCAATATCTCTCTTTGTCCCACTCTACCAATAGATCTACCGCAAATTACAGTATATCGTAGTGGCCCCTAGGTGAATTGAGTAATGTGCACTATGTATTTCTGCAAGAATCCATTACCTCAGGCCATCCACACATGACATACATAATCTACCCTAGCAATGCAACGCACCATCTCTCCTTTGGGAGAAAACCTCTACTTTTTTTATCTCTAACTGACTCTTTTAGCTTAACTAAATTGGGATCTCTATCCTACTTTTCTTTTACCTCAAAAACTAAAGATGATTCCGAACTATTCTGCACCCAAACACTACACTCAACTGAATCAACCAAATGAACACCTAACTTGGTAAGCTGATGAACTGCTTGGACTAACATTTTCTTACCATCCTTAACGTGACAAACACTACCCATGGTCAATCTATCGAGAGCATCAGCCACTACATTGGCCTTGCTCGGATGATACAGTACACTCGTGTCATAGTCTTTCAACAACTCCAACCACCTTTTCTATCGCAAGTTCAAGTCTTTCTGAGATAATACATACAACAAACTTTTATGGTCTGTGAACACATCAACATGCACTCCATGTAAATAGTGCCTCCAAAGCTTTAAAGCAAACACTACAATAGCTAAATCAAGATCATGGGTGGGGCAATTCCTTTCATGGGGCTTATGCTATCTAGAGGCATAGGATATAAACTTACCTATCTGCATCAAAACACACCCTAAACCAACTCTGGAGGCATCACATTATACAAAAAAACCATCTGAACCATCTGGTAATGTCAAAACTAGAGTTGTAGTAGGTCGATTCTTCAACTCCTGAAAACTCTTCTCACAAGAATCTGACCACTAGAACTTGACTTTCTTCTGAGTCAATCTGGACATAGGGGATGCAATCAACGAAAATCCTTCAACAAACTGTGGGTATTAGCCAGCCAAACCAAAAAAACTCTTGATATTTAATGGAGAGATGGGTCTAGTCCAGTTTCTCACTGCTTTGGTCTTTTGAGGGTCAAATCTAATGTCATCACCGAAAACTATATGACAAAGGAAAGCTACTGACCTTAGACAAAATTTTCATTTACTAAATTTTGTGAATAACTAATGGGCACTGAGGGTCTATAATACTATTCTGAGATGGTTTGCATAATCATTTTCACTGCGAAAGTAGACAAGAATGTCATTTATAAAGACTATGATGAACATGCCCAAGTACTACTTGAACACTCTTTTCATCAAATCCATGAAAATTGTTGGGGCATTGGTAAGACCAAATGAAATGACTAGAAATTTAAAGTGATCATACCTTGTTCTAAAAGCTGTTTTCAAAATGTCACATTCTCTAACTCTGAGCTGATGATAGCCTGATCTGAGGTCTATCTTAGAAAAGTAACTGGCATCCTGAAGTTGGTCAAATAAGTTTGATTCTGGGAAGAAGATACTTGTTCTTGACTATAACTTTGTTTAGATTGCGATAATCAATACACATTCTAAGGAAACTATCTTTCTTACGCACGAATAAAGCTGGTGTGCCCCATGGGAAGAGACTAGGTTTGATAAAACCCTTAGCTAGAAGGTTTTTCAATTGTTCTGTTAATTCTTTAAGTTTTGCTGGAGCCATTCTATATGGCAGAATAGAGATAGGCTAAGTATCTAGAAGAAAGTATTCTGAAGTCAATTTCCCTCTCGAAAGGAACTTCGAAAAGATCTTCAAGAAATAAATATGGAAATTCACATGCTACTAAAACTGACTCAAGGTTAGGTGTCGTTGAATTAGAGTCTTTAACTTGAACGAGATGATAGACACAATCCTTAGATATCATCATCTTTGGTCTAAGGCAGGAAACAAGATGAACCCTAAGTGCTAAACCACTACCCCTCTATTCTAGGACAAGTTCATTCGGGAACTGAAAATAGACAACACTATGTCTGTAGTCAACTAAAGCATAGCATGAATGAAGCCAATATATGCCGAGAATAACATCAAAATCTTCCATCTCTAACTCTACTAAGTCTGCTAAAGTAATTTTCTAAGGTACCATGACCGGGCAGTTTCAGTATACCCACTAGGCTATGATAGAGTTACCCACTGGGGTAGAGGCTGAGAAGGGCTCTGCTAGGATTTTGGGACTGACTCCAAAGTCAACAGCTATATAAGGAGTTACAAAGGACAAAGAAGCTCCTAGATCTAGCAAAGCATAAACATGTAAATAATAAACTTTTAACATACCAGTGTCCACATCAGGGGAACTTTCCTGATCTTGTCGGGACTGAAGTTCATAAAGACTATTTGGACATTGCCCACTGGTGGCATTGGAAGCGGTACCTTACAGATTCATGCGACCGGACTGAGCTGAGGGACAATTATGATGACTCTAGGAACCCACCTGTGGACACTCTTTGATTCTATAACCTGGCTTGGCACACCCAAAAAATACATCACTTCCAGCCCTGCAAATGCCCTGATAGTTTTTGCCACTATTCTAACAAAGAGGATTTATTTGGGCACTGTTAACACTACCCTAAGGTTTAGATCCCGGTGCCCTATCTTTATTACCATTTCTAAATTTAGGCACTAAAGCACTGGTTGAGGAAGGAGTTGGAACTGAAGATTTTAGGCAAAACTAAAAATGATTACCACCCTCTAACTTAGGTTGAGTAAAGTTGAAGCTACATATTCTAGCCCTCTTACTCCCCCTCTTTTTCTCCTTAATATTTTACTCCTTTATCTATTGAGGATGGACTATCAACCTAGAAAATTCCATCTCCTTAATCAGCATTGCAGTCCTATATTTCTTGGAAATACTATCGAATACCCCAGACACAAACTTACTCATCTTAGATCTGTTGCTAGCTATCACATGAGGAGCATATTTGGCTAACTAAGTAAACTTCAGAGAATACTCCTTCACTATCTTGCTTTCTTGCTTCAATTTAATGAATTTAACACCTTAGCTTCCCTCAACTCCAAAGGAAAGAACCAATCTACAAAGGCAGTAGCAAAATCCTTCTATTCTATGGGCATTGCATCTGTTACCCTATCTGCCTTCCACTATTTAAACCACGTATGAGCCATATTCTACAACTGATATACAACTAACTCAGCACTCTCACTAGTGTTTACATCCATAATATATATGACCTTCTGCACCATGTCAAGGAATTCCTGTGGGTCCTCTTCAAACTTAGACCCTGTAAATAATAAAGGATTTATTCGAGTAAAATCCCAAATTCTAGTTGCAGCAGTATTGTCTAGTAGGTTGGCCTAAAAAGTAGCTGGGCATTTATTTTGGGCTACTATAGAATAGGCTAGAGTGGTGAAAGCTACTCTAAATTCTATGTGAGAAACATGCTCATCCAGGGGATCTGCCTAAACAAACGGAGGTATTGTCTGGTTTCCAGTTCTTCTTTCGTTAGTCTTTTTGGGAGGCATATTCTATAAAAAGAAGGGAAACTTGAAGTATATAGAGAGTTTAACTTGAGATCATGCTCACTCGCTCGACATGAATACTAAAAGAAGGGAAACTTATCCTAAAATGCCCCATAGCCTTTTGTCTATAAGTGTGGTGCGCTACACACCTATGCAGAAGACTGTACTTAACACAACTTTTAGACTCCTTATGATTCATTAGAACCTTAGGATCTAATACCAAGTTTCTAACTCCTCGAGTTTGCACCTTAAACATCACACGATACTTATAATCCCAGAGGACCACAAGCTAACCCATGAGTGGTACCTGCTATGAGCATTGAATAATATTACTAAAATAATATAGAAGTTGGGATGAAATGCCATTAGTTTCATAATATTAATAATGAAAAAATACTATATTGATAGTAATACTGAAAAACTGAACATCTATCTTAAATAGTCTAGTCTGAAAAGCCTCTAACTGAACTGTCGGAATGTGGAGTTGATGGGACAAGTCCCTAACTAACTATGACTACTGAACTAGATAGAATACAGATATAAATAACTCTATCCTCAAATATAAGGACACACAACTATATCTATTGCTGATAGTCTGAGCAGCTAAGTATAGTTTGAACCCTGAGCGTCTGAACCTATGATATAAGACATCATAGCACAGAGAAAAAGTATGCATTATTACTTTGAATATACTGTTATTCTAAGTGAGTTATGTTGATATACATGGGTTCATATGCATGAACAATTACAGACTGAATAATATAAATATAACTGAATGCGAGTACGTCGATAACTAAAACTGCTGTAAATATTGATTATGCAAGACTGTGCATATATACATACTATAACTACGATTATACTAAAACAAAATACTGAGTTTGGATAACTGAGAGAATGATATCTGAGATTACTGATATCTGTATTATTGATAACTGGGTAACTATTTTTGATAGTCCTAATTTTGTAGAACTGAATTGAGTTTGAAACTAAATTGTAACTATGGGTGTGTTCATCTAACCGATATATCCCAATTATAAACTAAGTTGGGGTCAAACCTATGACACCAGTTGGAAGGGTGTTAGCACCCTGCCAAGGGACACTAACAATTATGGGTTAATCGCAATCTTGTAGGAAGACTTATGATTTATATATATATGGTTGCGTCAACCCAAACATGGAAGGAGGACATCTTAACCTTCGCTAGCTATGAGTTCTATAATGCGGACTGCTACTAAGGATCAAATCCTCTACTGGTAGGAATGCCCCCATCCCTTGGTTCGCTCGGTGCTAAATCCTACTCCCAACTAAATGGACACTGAACGGATCACTAGACATGACTAGGCTTGACTAAACTCTTACGATTGTATAGACTGACTAGGCTGGACTGAGTTCACTAAGTTTTGTAACTGACTGAGTAATACTGTTCGTGACATTACTAATGCTATTCTATAGCTACTGTAATTCTAGGTAAATAGCTAGATTGTCAGGCATTCAATACCCCCAGGACTCGATAGCATCAATAGTAAAACATGGCATAATCTTGAAAGCATTGTATTAATTACTTATTCACCATGGATTTGTTTAGACATTTTTTCAAACACTAACAAGGCATAAACTTGCACATGAGTCGAAACACATGCTTACATGTCATGTTTGTACTATCCAATTCACATAAGCATTCTAGTATGCAATATGGGGAGGATGATTGTTTCACATAGTAATAACCATATAATATCATGGCTACAATATTCAACTTGTAAATTCAGGAGTTAATCATGAGAATCACATAATTCACCTCACATGTTATTTTAAATTCATGAGGCTTGTAATAAATCTTGAATTGAAAACCAAAGATCAATACATACATGAACAGAATTTATTCAAGCATGTAAATCATGAAATCACTAATCTTATAGTTTAAAAAGGGTTCTTGAAATCCAAGGATGGAAGGAAACCCAAGGATGAACACCTAACATACCTTGATTGTTAATATTTTAAAAGTTGTTGGTGATTTCTTGAGCGTAGGACTTAAAGTTGAATGACCTAGGGTTTTATTCTTGAGAGAAATTGAGAATAAAGAATCAATTTTTCCTTTAGGATGGCTTAATATTATGTTTTAGGTCTGAATAAAAATGGAGAAATTAACCTAAATACCCCTCTAGACATGAATTAATTACTGAAAAATGCACCCAGCGACATGTAGACCGACATGCCCCGTCGATGGGTTCGACGTAATGGACGACGTGTTGCTTTGAGTTCGCATTAGCTCACTGGAAATTGCACGAGAACTGAAGGCTAACAATTCTATCAATGTGATGGATGAAGCATCGTGTTGAGATTGCGTCGATCCATTATTTTAGTTGTCTAAATATGATTCAAACGATGTCCAAAAAATTCAAAACTTGTCTGGGAACACCTATCGACATCCCTGATCATGAATCATTCTAAGGATTGACATTTTAAGGTTGTAAGGATCGTAATTAAAGTCTATAAAATATCAAGGTAAAAAATAAGACTAAGTGTCAATACTTAGCTAAAATCTTCTAAGTCTGGGACCTCTTTTCATGTTATATAGGACTAAATTAGACTAGGACTTTTATAGGGTTTAACATTCCTGTCAGATGTTGTTCATGCACTTTATTTTGTTATTCATATGTTTTTATTAGTGGTAGTTGGAGGCATGTCCCAGCTATCTATAGTCAGTATAGTAGTGGCTTCATAAATAGTTAGTTAGAGTGAAGAAATGAAAATTCCAATTCTCTCTTTAGTTTTATCAAGTTGTAAACTTTATTAGTATTTTATTTATCCAAATTATGTCATATTTATTTTTCTGCACAACAAATTTAGCTAATTTATTTATGCTAAATCAGTCGCTCAAGCATTACAGTAGTTCATGGATTAACTTGGGATCACTTATGATTCTAAGCATTGTGTTATGACTAAGGGGTAGTCTCGGGTCTTGAAAAACTTGGTATCAGAGCGTAAGGTTTTTAAGTGTCCTAGGGTGTCTATGAAGCTGTGTCTAGTAGAGTTTTACGAAATGATATGAATACTTCTATACTTTTCTTCGAGAGGCTACTGGGCAATAAATATTTCCCTTCTTTCATATCATAGATTATGCAGTACAAGTATTCTGTAAGGAACTTATGTAAATTCTTACATTAGTCCATTTGTTCTAACTCTGCCTCATTCTTAAGGCAAAAGAAATAGCCTAGCTTAAATCCTTAAAGACAGAGTTTTCTTAGACAATTCCCACAAACAGTTATGCGATTGTATTCAAGCTCAGAAGTATACCATTAGTGCTTTTAATTTCTGAAGTTTGAAATATTTTATTCATGTTGATGAAAATTTTGCAATAAGCCAAAGTCATATGTGCCCTCAGATCCCTTCTCAGAATCCTATAGTAGCATATGATCTAGAGTTAAAAGCATAAACCTAAAAGTTTAGTAGTAGTAAAGTGGGGATATTGTTTATTCGGATTTAGTAGATTATGTATCCATGGGGCTAGTTGTATGAAAGGTGAATCGTAAGATTGAAATAGTGTATGCAAGAATTTAAGTGTATTGATTCGAAGTTAAAGTATGATGGTATATGTATGATCTAGAGGTTAACCCAAGGTGATAGTGGATTATATTATTTCTAAGTTTTAATAATGTGTGTGCTTAGATAGTACCTTTGATTTGTTAAGTGCAAATGAGGCCATGTAGTATATGATGTTCTTACCAGCTAAGTTATGGATTATGTATTGTTGATGTAGGGTATGTTGGTGTATTGGTAATTCTCATGGTTTAGGGAAAAATATAAGTTTAGAGATATGTTGTTGGTAGGCTATGATGGAAGTAGTATCGTTTATTAAAGGTTTGGGGATATCCATGTTACGTGTTAGAATCTAAGTTTAAACCTTGGACGATTGATCTAACAGTAAGAAGAATTGAATTCTAGATGGTGTGAGCTCATAGTAAGGTGATACTCATGAAGTTTTTAAGTTAGTAAGTGCTTAAGTTATTATATGACGACTATTAGGGTTATAGAATGTTAAGAGTTGTATATCAGAAGGAAGTACTAGCAGTGGACCTTACACTTTCAGGTATTTCATGGTGAGTTTATTACTAATATGTATTGTTATATCTTGGGCTCTAGAGTAGAGTGGTAGCAGTTCAGTTTAGAGTTTATTAAAAGGACCTACAGACTTAGAATAATGACTTTAATCTAAGGGGAAGATGATAGAACAAGTAACCAAGTCACGCTCTTAGATTCTTATAGTGATGTCAGAGTATTGTAGAACATCAATAAAGGAGGAAGATGCCCGGCCCATTCTTATCTTAGTGTAAAGTTTTGTACTTTAATTATCACAACATCTACTCATGCCTTACATGTCAACTCAGTGATTATAGTTCATGTTCATGCACATCTTAAAGACTCATATATGCTTCCAGTTCCTAGTATAAGTCGTTCCAGTTCACTTAGCAGTACAAATCATATTCCATGAATTTCTGAACTCTGAACTCAGGTCATGCAGCTCATGACTCATGTACCCATGCTTTACATTATGTTTAGTTCCACGTACTCATGCTACACTATTAATGACCAGCGAAATTCAGATTATATCATGTATGTCCTTAGTTTTAATCTCTTTAATGAATTTATTCTTTTGGATACTTTATTCTCGAGGCCTCAGTTAAGTGTCAAAGGTATGCATAGTGTTATTTTATGCTACAGGTCCTCATATTTTGACCTTTCTGTGACCTCTCCGTATAAAATGATGGTGGTGGGGGTAATTATTTAGATGAGAGAGAATAAATGTTTTATGTTAGGGAAAGATTATTGTATGCTTTTATATCTAAGGCTATAAGTGTGAAATAAGATTGAGGCAAAGATTTTGGTATATATCATGGTTACTTAAAATTTTATTTGTATTTTCTTGAGGATAGTACATGAAAGTTATTATTGGTAGATGTTTAGAGAGTATGAGAAAGATGATTTGATGGATTGTTTGCCTAGAAGTTCATGTGTGGTTATAATGATAGGCTTAAATGTCATGTTGGTATATAAGTGGATTGGTGTATTATGTATTAGTGAATTCTTAGTAAGAGGTTGAATTTAGTTGTTAAAGTGGTAAGAAGAATTATTCTTGAGATGTGAAGTTGTGTAAATGCATGGGGTATTGAATTCAGGGTTCAGACTAGTATTGCAGTGTTATGTGTGCACCTTATAGATTTGAGTAGTCTTGAACATAGTGAGAGAATTTAGTTTAGCTTAGACTTTATTAGATAGAGTTATCAGTGACCATGTGAAGATTATAAGTAGCCCCAAGTAAAGTGTAGTATTGAAAGGGAACGTATAGTTGAGGGAGTATTTAAGGCATATTTCTAAGCTTGAAAGTACCGGTTTCATTGTCTAAGGCATAACAATTCTATCCTAGCTTATGTTTCATAGGCCTATGTTCCATGTTACAGATTTATAGCTATGTTAAGATTCCTTACTCAGATATCTTATTCATATTATGCCCAAGAATTCTTTTCTACCTAATGTTATTAGAACTTCTTGCAAGGAGTGTTGAAGAAATAGTCTAGTTGAGTATAAGCTTTCAGTATGATTCGGCCGTATAGCTAGCAATTCAGTTTAGCAATTAGACAGACAAGTTTCTATAATTTTTTTCATATTTCCATCTAGTCTTACTATTTGAAGTTTCATGAATATGGATATTACATGAGGTAATTTAGTTCAGTCCATGCATCATGTTTCATATTCAGCCATCTAGTAATGACTCAATTCATAAGTTTTCAGCACATGATCTTAGTTTCCTAAGTATTTTAGCTCAAACAGTGTAATATCCTTTATACAACCTTGGTCTTGTTATCTCATGATTCGTTCCTACATTGCATCATTCATCACTTCACAGTTCTATATGTATGAGTGTATCATGAACATTTTAAGTTATTTCTAAACTCTCAGCATTAATCGGCTCCTTATAGTCAATAGAGTCCAGTCAGCCTTGAAATAAGTTTCATGATAAAGTTATAGAATTTAAACTCATCTATATCCTTTATTACTAGACATGTCATGCGTACATCATTCCACACTCATAAGACCTCAACAGGTTCCTATCAATCAATCGAAGATGAATGATTCTAAGGGGGAGATAATATAACACCTCGCATTTTGGGCTAGACTTTGAACCATCATTCCTACGCGTGTAAACTATAATCCCATGGTTTATATTTGAATAACTATGTCATGATCATTATCCTAGTGTTAAGAATGATTTTAAGGTGAAAATGTTCATGGGAATCACTTAGAGCAAAGTTTTGCTAAGAGCCTTTGATTCGGCCAAACCTTTGTATTTAATTCTACAAGGGCCTACTTTGAATGTGTATAACTTTTGATATATGTGAAATTTTGCAGCCCAAGGCCCACCAAATGATAGATAATTGAGTTAGATTTCTAACGATAAAAATTTTGCCTTAATTCGATACCAGAGAAAAACGCTATGGCCATGCAAAGGTCGTACGTCGCATGACAATCGCAAAAGTCCACTGGAAATGGTGTGCAATGGCCATGGATCGCCCACTTTAGCTTGTGCGATAGTAATGCATCGCCCACTTTAGATTGGGAGATTGTTGTACATCACATAGTAATTGCATAGTCCAAAAGTGCTCCATTTTGACTTAAATCAAGAGCATTAAAGTCTTTTCACACCCTTTAAACCATCCGTAAAAACTCCTAATCGATATAAGGGGTATTTAAACAAGTAAATTCCACTCCCTTAACTCCAAGCATTTTAAGTCATGATTCAAAAACCCACCTCCTTTCCCAAGAACAAAATCCAATCTCCTTTCTCAAGAAATCAAGAATTCAGGCTTCCAAGTTCAAGAAACCCTTAATAAATCTTCAGGAAACCATCTATTGAGGTATGTGGGTGTTCATCCATGGGTCTCTTTCCACCCATGGATCCAAAAAACACTCTTTTCAACTAAATAATGGATTTTTCTCTTATTATGGAGTTTTGTATGTTCAAGATGGATTAAATTCATGTCTTTCCTTAGTAATTGAACTCAATTTCATGTTCACGTATGATCCCATGAAAGATTAGGTTAATTCATATTTTAAACTACAATTTCCCATGTCATGTTCAAGTGAATTTCATGTTAAATCCCCAATTTATGAATTTATCCATGTAATCATGTTGATTTTCCAACGTTAAACACATTCCCATGTTTAATTTCATGATTCTTACACGTTTAGTGGAATGTTTATGTTTTGTGTCTTTGAACCATAATTCCCATACTAAAGTTTTAAATATTAATATTGTGCTTTATATTCATTCAGTGTTGGCTGGTTATGAACACCCAATACCTATGTATTTTTACATATTTCCATTTTCAAGTAACAAGTTAATCAGAACTATGGCTTATCCCCATACTCAGATTATCATTTTTATAATGAACCCATCAATATTATTTCATATTAAATACCACAGTTTACAAGTTTATGGTTACTTCATCTTATGCATGCACTGTTAGTTTTTAGAACATTATGTCTGAGCATATTTGTTTTTCAGTGCATGCACCAGTTCATGATTTTAGTGTCAATTTAGTTAGGAGTAGGATTTAGCGCTGCGCTAACCCAGGGATGGTGGGCTCACCTACCAGTAAAGTGTTGGACCTTTAGTAGTAATCCCTGAGTTCTAGAACTATGTAGCCAGTGTAGGTTTAAGATGTCTTTCTATAAGTTGAGGGTTGATGCATATATCATGAGAGCACCTGCCAGTAGAGGGTGACTCCTTAGTCCTTTGGGACACTAGTTTAGTAGATCCACACAACCAATGTTTTTACCCATGGCACAGTACTGACACCTTTCCAACTTGGGTTACAGGTTGGACCCCGATTAGCACAGATTGGGCATGTCGACTGCATGATACCTCCCATAGTTTTAGTCAGTAATCAGTCAATACAAGTTTAGGTTTTCTTGACCAAGAAATCAAATTTTCAGTTATCTAGATATCAGTTATTTAGTTATTCAGATTATTTCAGTACATGCTTTACTTGGTATTCCATTCTCAGTTTTAAATGATCAGTATTCTGTTATCAGTTTATCAACATCAAATTTTTCCTAAAATGTCTCACAGCCTCTTGCTCATTGATGTGGTGCGCTACACACCGATGATCAAGACTCTACTTAACGCGGCTTGTCAGACTCCCTAGGACTCCTTAAAACCTTACGCTCTGATACCAAGTTAGTAATGACCCGAAATCACCTCCTGGGATGTTACAAGGTGCTTAAGACTACAAGTAGCCCCAAACTAACCCTTTGAGCCTATTTCTACTAATAACATTCATTTCAACATAAAATAATTCAAAGACTAGCATAGTCATATCATATGAAAGAAAATACGGAGAAAATGCTCGGTCCAAACAACCAACCAATACCGAAAAACCTCAACACACCCACATTTAGATAACCAGTATGACAAATCCTCTGCTAATCCATGAACTAGAGAGCCATTGGGATAGGTCCCCAACTAAGTTGAAATGAACTGAAAGTAATAACATAGTCTCTTAAATGCTGAAATATTTAACGACAGGTCCTCAAACCATGAGGACTCACCACTATAGGGATGTAGACAGAGATACTCGAAAGTCACTGACGAAGCTGGGACTGAGCACCTGAACCTACATTATAAGATAATGTAGCACATAGACGTATATGTGGATCAGCACTTGGGAATGTACTAAGTATATGGGGGTGCATGCATTTATATAAAACAACATCAATACTCTTTAATCAAATCATGCATGCAATAAGTAATGAATCACATGGCTTAAATAAGTATAAAATGTAAAGCTCATGAATCATGTAGAATGGAGCATGTAACACATATGTAGTGAGTCATCATATTTTAACTTTGAAATTGATAATCTTCTCTTATTCTCATTGCCCATAGTCTAAAAGAAACTTTAAATAATACTTTCAACTCATTCATGTCTCATGGAGAGTAAAACTTCTTTAATTCTCAAGAACTCATAACTCTTTTGAACTCAAGTACTTGGAATTCAGAATCATATAACTTTGGAACATACTTGAAGGCATTTCATTCACATTAGCAAAATATATCATTTCAAGCTTTAGGAAAAAATACTCATATCAAGGGAAAGTATTTTAGTTAAAAACGAAAATATTTTATCTCAAGGATTTAGTTTTAAGGGAGATTCTCTTAACCGACATAAACCATGTGAGCTACATAGAGTCTAATATTTTGTCCTCCTAAGAAAGAGACCTCACATTGGGGGAAGGCGTCATACTCTTGCCAAGGAGTATACCCTCAATTCAGTGATCACTTATCTCAGCCTCGAGCCCAATATCTCAGCCTTAGGCCCAACAATCATTTCAACCTTAGGCCCAACCTATGGTGGCATGTAGTTTTGGGGTAAGAAACTATGGTAACTTACCCAAATCGGTGCTAAATACCACTCCCTTTAGTTTATCTCACTCATCTCATAAAAATCCACTTTAGAATAATCTCATTGCTCAATAAGAACTCCATAATCAAATCTGTAATCTTATGTAGTAGAGTAGATTTCAAAACTCAATGACCATTAGGTCAAAACATTCCTCAATAATCTTAGACTACTCAAATCATAGGTGTTTATAGCAAAATAGTTCATAAAATCTCAAGTCTAAAGTAGGGCTTAATAACCCATAATTCAATCTCAAGTTAGAACTCATCAAAAGCATAACAAATAGCATATAGATTTTTAACTCATGTAGAAATCTGAAAATTTCAGAAATTTATCTCAACATACTCATATACTTCAATATCTCAAAGATTTCAACTATTAATTTCTCAAGGATTAAAATCATGGGGTACTGACCCAGCTGTAATTTATCAATAACATATGTGAAAATCATACCATTAGACTCTCAATTCATGGAAAACATCAAAATATTGCAACCAATAAAAATGGGTGAAAAACCCTAATTCAAATTTATGTAAAATATCATACATTGCAGAAAATCCTAGATTAAATAAGCCTGTGAGCATAAGGATGAAAGGATTACCCTTGTTCAAAACCCCGCATACCCTAGATTATGAAATTGGATGAACGAACTTGCTCTAAGATTTTCTTCTTACTCTTGAGAGAGAGTTCTTGCAACCTTTGAACTTGGGGAACTCAAATCCCAACTCAATTTGTAGAATCTATAGTGAGTTATTAGATTTCTTGGAGAAGGGTTTTAGATTTTCTCTTGAGGGAGGAAACCTAGCCTTTGGATATTTTGGGAGATAATGAGGCTATCAAGTTCATCTTGAATATATCTGAGGGGTAAAATGGAAAAGACCCAAAATTCCCTTTTTAAAAAGGACTTAAAAATATTGAATGGAGGCTGCGATGGTCAAATCGATGGTCCATCATTAGCCTAACGATCCGTTGGGTCGTCCGTCGCACACTGGTAAAAAAAAATAACATACTTCCTCGGTGTGATGGTCGAAGTGATGTTCCATCGCTCAACCTGATGGTCCGTCGGATTGTCCATCGCATATTAGCCAAGATGAGGCCACACTGCCTGAGCGTGATGGTCCCAGCGACTATCTATCATAGCCTTGACTGTCCGTCATTTTGGCCATCATAATTTGGCCAAAAAAAGGAGTTACTACCTTGGTTGCGATGGTCCATCACAGACTCGATGGTCTGTTGGATCGTCCGTCGCACTTGGGTGGTTCTAATAACTCTTAGTAAAATGACCATAACTTCTCTCCTCGATGCTGGATTTGGATGAAATTGGTGTCGTTGGAAAACTAATTCAATTCTATACATGAAAAAAAGTCAAATTCAAGAAAATTCTATATGGTTTAAATATCAATCACTTAGGAAGTCTTTTCTCAATCTTTTAAGGCCAAAATTACACTTTACTTGACATGCTCTAAGGCCTGGACTATGAGCGAACTTTGTAGGGTCCTACAGTATGTGTAATGAATTTTTTAAAGTGGCCTTTAAAGAGGGATGTGTATCCAATCAATGAAAGTGCAGTCCAAAGGATTAACATTGGAAACCATGCTAGCTAGTGCAGGTGTCTATACGACTGGGAAGTTTGAGTCCCCCAAATAAATATATGAATGGGAGATTTGAGTCCTCCATATTATTTACATTGGTACTTAAGTCACCTTGATTATGCTAGGAGGTTCAAGTCCCCCATAAAGGCATATAAGAATATGGTTATTCTCTGGTTTGTGTGGCTATACATACTGCGGACCTTCCATCTAGGGAGAGCTGGGCTCATATAGACCATAGGTTCCTTATTTTATTATGGTTAAGCTACACATCCAGGTTAATATTTTTGAAGTTTCATGCTAAGAATTGTTCCCTACCCCAGCATGTGGTATTATATAAATATATGTATTTTACATGATATTATGCATTGAATATTGTATTGGTTTTGAACTATGATCATGGAATTACTTTATTTCTCTATCCCTGAGTTACATGCTAGCGCTCCAACCTCTAATCATCTTCGGACACTGTATTCCCATGTGATGCGGGTACAAGAACTCCTTCTACTTTCCCTACACTGTGATCAGGTGCTCGAGGTAGTTTGTGAGTTGACATTAAAGTGGTTAGCTTTCATACTTAGAAAGGCATAATTTCATAGTCCTTATAACCTATTTCTCATATCTTGTTTAGATTTTGTTTTTGGCTACTATTGGGGGCATGTACTGATATTTTATTGATTTTAGATTTGTATAGTCTTTGTTAGATTACTTTGGACTTAGGTGGTTTGGTTGATTATTTTGGTGATGTCGATTGTCCCATTATCGGTGGTTGGTATAGACAGAGTATGAACTATTATTAGATTTATTATACGCTATCTTGTTATATGTTGGGAATTCATCCGACGTTTAAGGTTTTATTCTAGTTAGGCTAGATAAAAAGGGTGATCTCTGGTCCATATGGGACTTGAGGTACCCATCACGACCAGGCCCTTGTTCAGGTTGTGATAAAGTTGGTATCAGAGCCTAGGTTCATGGTCAGTTAGGTGTCCATAAATACTTGTCAAGTAAAGTCTCTTTTATGGGTAATTAACGCACCAAACCTATAAGAGAGAGACTTTGAGAAATTTAGTAATGTTTTATTTTCTTGTTGTTCTATTTCGAGCTTAAGAGTCTAATATCTTGGATTTCTCTAATTCCTGTTTGTTTGCTTTTCAGATCTTGCCTCTCTGATGATCTAAAGCTCATGTAAATTCCTCTATTCCACTCGAGCACAATGTTTATGGGATACACCTTATTTATAGGGTAAAGACCCGATATAGGGGTCTAGTTCCCGATTGCCCTCCTAAAGTTCAACTGCTTCCCTCTATCCATCTTTAAGCTCCTAAGGCCAATCTGACAAATGTTGAGTTTTGTCAGTTTATTCATATGTTGGTTTACTTAGTAGCTTTTACTCTAACTTCTGAGGCCACAAGGGTTTTCCAATTTATGAGGTTGAGTCCTCCAACTTTTACTAGTGTTATGATTGATGAGGATCCTTAAGATTTTATTAATGAGATGTAGAATATCTTTTGAAATATAAATGCTTCAGATGTTAAGGTGGTGGATCTTATTGCTTATCAATTGAAAGATGTGGAAAACCAATGGTATGAGAAGTGGGAACAGTCTAGGGGAGATAATGTTGACTATGTGCTTTAGGGTGACTTTTCTAGTGCCTTCTTGGATTTCTTCTTTGCTCAAGAAATAAGGGAGTAAAAATCAGAGGAATTTGTGAAACTGAGACAAGGTAGGATATTGGTTAAGGAGTATGCCTTGAAATTCCTTTAGTTGTCTAGGTATGTTCCTGAGTTGGTGTCTAGCATGAGATTTAGAATGCATAAGTTTGCTTCTGGGTTATCCCATGAAATAATTCTTGAGAGTAAGGTTGCCATGTTTAACAAGTGTATGAATATTTCTCGACTTGTGGTGTATATACAGTAGGTTGAGAAAGAGAAGAAGAATTAGGTTACAATTTGTGAGGTGGAGTAAGAAATTTAGGTTTTCTTTTTAGGGGGGAGGCCATCAGTAGCGTGGTAGAGATGGGGGATATTTGCCTATGAAGAAGTAGGGGAGTTCTGGTTCTTTATCTATGACTAGTACTCCTTACTCGAAGCCATCAAGTGATTATTTTTCTCAATATGGTGGAGGGCATAGGGTGCCTAATCTTAGGCTGGTGGGGCTCAATCTAGTCCATCGTATCCTCCTTGCATATTTTGTTGTCAAATGCACCATGACTAGTGTGTGAATAGGAGAAACAATGTTTTATTTATGGTTAGATTGACCATATAAAATGTGATTGTCATTCTAGGGTTTCTAGGTTCAGTAAGGTTTATGGTTTCTCTTCATCAGCTCCTGCACAAAAGGGTGTTGCTTCTGCCTTTGGTACCAACACCGGTTGGGATCACTTATATGCCATTGCTTCTCATCATGACTCCAAAGTATCTCCTAATATTGTTAATGGTATATTGAAACTCTTTTCCCATGACGTGTCCTACTTACTTGATCCAGGGTATACTCTTTTTTATGAGACGCCATTTGTGGCTTTGCATTTTGGTTTTAGTTTCGAGTTTATTTTGGATTCTTTTTTTGTGTCTACCCTGGTAGGAGACTCTGTGGTTTCTTGAAGAGTATATAGGGGTTGTGTGGTATCTTTTGGTGGTCAAGAAACTCTAGTGGATCTATTTAAATTTGACATGGTTGATTTCTATGTTATATTAGGGATGGATTGGTTACACTTGTGCTATTCTTCTTTAGACTGTCATACCTATAAAGTCATCTTTAAATTCCCTAATGAGCCCGTTATTGAGGTGGAAGGTGGTTTCCTAGATCCTAAGGGGAGATTTATAACATATCTCAAACCTCAGAGATTAATCTACAAGGGGTGTCTCTATCATCTGGTCTGGGATAAAGATTCTAACTTGAAGGGTCCTTCTTTAGATTCTGTTTTAGTGGTGAATGATTTTCTCGAGGTCTTCCCGAACGACCTTCCTGGTATTCTTTCCGATAGGAAGATTGATTTTGGGATAGATCTTGTCCTAAACACTTATCCTATTTCTATTCCCCCGTATAGAATGGATCCAGCTGAGTTAAAGGAGCTTAAGGAGCAATTAAAAGATCTTTTAGACAAGGGTTTCATTCATACTAGTGGGTCTCTGTAGGGCGGACCGGTGTTATTCATGCATAAGAAGAATAGTTCCCTTCGGATTTGTATCGATTACGGGCAGATGAATAAGGTGATTATAAAGAATAAGTATCCTCTTTGAGAATTAATGATCTCTTTGATCAGCTTCAGGGTACAAAATTCTTCTCTAAGATAGATCTTCAGTTCGGGTATCATTAGTAAAGGATTAGGGAGGTGGACATCCCTAAGAAAGCTTTTCATACCTGGTATAGGCATTTTGAGTTCTTTGTGATGTTGTTTTCCTTGACTAATGCCCCGCAGCTTTCATAGACATAAAGAATAGGGTTCTCTATTAGTTTCTAGATTTGTTCATGATTGTTTTCAAAGAAGATATTTTAGTGTACTCCAAAAGTGAGGAGGATCATGCCCATCACCTCTGCATTGTATTACAGAACTTGAAATATCACCAGTCGTATGCCAAGTTCTCTAAATGTTAATTTTGGTTGAATGCTATTACATTTTTGGGTCATGTTGTATGCAGTGAAGGGATTATGGTAGATCCTCAAAAAGTTGTTGTGGTTAAGAAGAGGCCAAGACCCATGACTCCAACTAATATTTAAAGCTTCTTGGGCTTAGCTGGTTATTATAGGAGGTTCGTGAAATTTTCACTTTTATAGCTACCTTATTGACCAAGTTGACTCAGAAGAAGGTGAAGTTATTGTGGTCTGATGCTTGCTAAGGTAGTTTTAAGAAGCTGGAAGATAAGTTGACTTCATCTCTGATCTTGAATCTGCCAGAAGGCACAGAGGGTTTCGTCGTCTATTGTGATACATCTTGGGTTGGTTTGGGTTTTTTCTTGATGAATCATAGCAAGGTGGTTGCTTATGCCTCTAGAAATTTAAAGGTTTGGGAGAAGAATTATCCAACTCATGACATGGAGCTATTGGTTGTGGTGTTCTAATTGAAATTTTTGTGTCATTATCTGTATAGGGGTGTATGTTGATATCTTTTAAAATCATAAGAGCCTGCATTATGCGTTCACTCAGAAAAAGCTTAATCTCAAGCAAAGAAGATGGCTTGAGTTACTGAAGGACTATGATATGAGTCATTACTACCATTTTGGTAAAGCTAACGTGGTTGTTGATGCTCTTAGTAGGTTGTCAATAGGTAGTATATCTCTTATGGATAAGGATAGGAAGGAATTGGTAAAGTATATTCACCGTTTAGATAATCATGGAGTTTATCTCTTGGACTCTAAGCATGGTGGTGTGTTTATGCAATAGATGACTCGATTGACTCCTTGTTTAGAAACAAAAGAGAAATATGTATTAGACCCTTTCTTGATGAAAATAAAGGATGATGTAGGTAAGAAGAAAGTGATGGACTTCAAGATCGGTGGTGATGGTATCTTGATGTACAAAGAGAGATTGCGTGTTCTCGACGTGGAAAGATTGTGAGGTAGGATTTTGGCCGAGGCTCACGAATCCGGTGTACGATTCATCGTAGTTCAACAGAAATGTATCAAGATCTCAAGGATATGTATTGGTGGAATAATATGAAGCAGAACATAGACAACTTTATGGCTAAGTGTATGGTGTGTTAGCAAGTGAAGGTGGAGCACATGAAGCTCGGTGGTCTAATTAAGAGATTGAACTTCCTGTGTGGAAATAGGAGTTTATTAATATGGATTTCATTACCGGTCTTCCACATTCACGAAATTAGTGTGACTCTATTTGGGTCATCATGGATAGGATGACTAAGTCCGCTCACTTCTTGCTAGTGAGGAATAATTATTCTGTCAAGGACTATGCGATGTTATCCTTCCAGAGGTTTTTAAAGTTGCATGGTGTGCCTGTCTCAATCATTTTAAATCATGATACTGAGTTTTCATTGCATTTATGGCACACTTTTCAACATGGTTTAGGGACTAAAATGAGTCTTAGTATTTCTTTCTATCTGAAGTTGTATGGGCAAGCAGAAAGAACTATTTAGACTCTGGAAGATATATTGTGAGCCTGTGTAATTGACTTTGGTAGTAGTTGGTTGGACCACTTACCTCTCAATAAATTCTCTTATATCCATAGTTTCCATTATAGCATTGGTATGGCCCCATTTTAAGCATTGTTTAAAAGGAGGTGTAGATCTCCTATTGGGTGGTTTGAGGTTGGTGAAGCAGAGATGTTTGGCCAGAATTTAGTTCATTGAGCTATGGCGAAGGTGACAGTGATTCGAGATAGGCTTAAGACTTCCCAAAGTTAAAAAAAGTCCTATGCGGACATTAGGCTAAGGGACTTGGAATTTGAGGTTAGGGATTGGGTGTTCTTAAAGGTATCTATCATGAAGGGAGTAATGCGGTTTGGGAAAAGGGGAAGCTCAGTCTATGATATGTTGGCTCATACTCAGTTTTGAGAAGGGCTGATGATATTCCATGTGAGTAGGAATTTCCTTCTAGCATGAGATCCACTCATCTGGTATTCCATGTGTCCATGTTACGGAAATACGTGGGTGATCCTTTATTGGTTGTTCCCTTGAAGAACATAGGTATTTTAATTTTTTATTACTATAGGGAGGTCTCGATAGGGATCTTGGATCAGCAAGTTCTTCGATTATGGATGAATAACGTGGCTTCAGTAAAGGTTCTATGGTAGAACCAAATTTTTAGGAAGCTACTTGGGAAGCTGAGGAGGACATAAAATTCAAGTATCTGTCTCTATTCTCGATTCCTAAAATTCATGCTTGAGGTAAGAATAGAGATATTTGGTGGTTTAATCGTGCTTGTGTTGCCTTGACCCATTATCCAAGGATGAATGATCCTAATTAGGGGAGACTGAAACTCCTCGGACTTTGGCCTTTGCAAATTTCTTGAGATTTAGGCTCTTTTTCCTTCTTACAACTCATAATACGATTTGTATGGTGTGGTTACGAGTTAATTGTCCTTTGTCGTAAATTAACCAGTGTGTTATTGGCCAAGTTCTGTCTAGGTTATGAGTGACTTCTCACGAGTCATATGATCATGTGATGAGTGGTTAGGATCCATCCATATGTTGTCCTAAGTCCAAGCCTTAGTGTTCTGTGTTGGTCACGACTAGACTAATCCGAGTTGTACAGTCTAGTGACAAGAAAGGCTAGGAGGTCATACATTGGATAGTGTATGGAGTCCAATTCTCTAACTTGGTGACAACTCAATGTTATGAGTCATAAGATGTGGTGATGACTCAATGGCTTGACTTGTGACCACCTGCGGACTTTTTACAACTTTTAAGATGAGGGCATTTTGGACATTTCCCACCCCAAGCCTTTAATACCCCACCCGCGTCTTATAACAACTTTTGGTCATCCATTACACACTTTACAATATCAAACACTCTCTAAACTCTCTCTAAAACTTCTCGTGGTCATCTAAGGGCTTAAAGATCAAATTTTATCTGTGGATCTTCATAACTCAGGCATGTGACTCTAGCCTCATCGATAGTTCAGTAAAATCATATGTTTAGAGCATTGTTCATGAGTCATTAATGGTTGGTTTGAAAACTATACTTGAGTGTTTGAATGAATATTGTTGGGTATTGCTTTCTTCTGATTTAATTATTTACTATTCATGTTTTAATAATGGCTTTGCACATGTGGGTGCATGGGAATTCTGGTTTACCTAAGGGGTCATGTTTAACCCCAAATATGATGGTTTTTGGTTTTGATAATGGTATGCCCTCCAGCTAGAGGAGAGCATGGCCCATATATCTTGTGGGTACCTTGTTTTATGATGGTTAAGCTATATAGCCCAGGTTAAGGTTTTCAAAGTTCATGGTAAGCTTATTCTCTACCCCAGCATGTGGTATTAAATATGTATACGTATTTAACATGATATTATGCATTGAATGTTGTATTGGTTTTGAACTATGATTATGGCATTACTTTATTCCTCTATCGCTGGTTTGGGTCGTGAAATTATAACATCATTTCTCCGTTCATCGCAATGTCAATGGTAAAGCTGTCCACAAAAATGACAAGGAGGATAACATGAGCTGATTGAGCTCCAGTAGCCTGAGACTGGACACCATGTGCCTTAGGAACAATGCTATACTAAAAACGATGATCACCTGAAGGCTTAGGATAAGGAGCACTAGCAGACTAATATGAATTTCCCTAATTCTTCTTATTTGTCCACTATCTATCATCTTTCCCACTTTTCTGTTGACCTCCAAACTACACTAAACACCTAAATTTCTTATTATGACTTTCTCCCATCTCTCTCTGTTTTTTTTCATTCTCTACCTGTTGCATATAAACCGCAAGTCTGGAGATATCCATATCATTGTTCAATAATTCAGCCTTACACTACAATATCAAGTCACAGGACAAAATAGAAGCAAAATTTCTCATCTTGGATCTCATGGAAGACACCAACTCTACAGCATAACGAACCAACTATTGAAACTTCAGCGCATACTCCTTGACACTCACCTACCCTATTTCAGAATAACAAAATCTTCAGCCTTAGATTTCCTCAACTCTTGAGTAAAGAAGTGATCAAGAAAGGCCCCTAAAAAGTAATCTCATACAACCTATTCAGCATCACCACCATTTTAATACCCCACACTTAGAACTAGGGTAAAAATCTGTCATTCCTATGCATAGACATTTCAAAAGCCTCGAATCCTATGCAAATTTAGTGTGTTAATTAATTATGTAGTGTGGGAATCTATTTGAGCATGAATTTAGATCATATAGGTCCCCTAACTCAAGTACAAGTTGAAAGCTTTCCTATCATTCAAGTTTTAGTGAGCGTCAAAACTTCGGTCAATTTGAATCGACCATAACTCGTTGTATATGATGAACTGGGTGGTTTACTATATATCAAATGAAATATCTTTGAATTAAATTTCCAACGATACCAATTTCGCCTAAATCTGATATCGGAGCAAAGAGTTATTCTTATTTTACTCCAGCATGTCAGTCTAGAAATAGTGTGAAGACATTCGTGGTAGCTTACCACATTTGTGACGCCCTATCATGAAGGTCGTCGGCCTTAGGCAGAAACCAGCTCCTAAGTGACGACATTCGTGGTATCTTACCACATTTGTGATGACCTATCACGAAAGTTGTCAGCCTTAGGCAGAAACCAGCTCCTAAGTGACAACAGTTGTAGTAGCTTACCACATTTATGATGCCCTATCACCAAGGTCGTTGGCCTTAGGAAGAAACCAGCTCCTAAGTGACGAGATTCGTGGTAGCTTACCACATTTGTGATGCCTTGTCAAAAATATCGTTAGCTATGATTTTCAGCAACTGCGAATTTATTTTAGTAAGGGTATTTTGGTCTTTTTCCTTCACTTCCCATGACTTATAACCCTCAAGGAGCGTATTATCTTACATTCTCTTTAGTTAAACATCTCAAAATCTCTCTCATACACTCTCAACCATAAGATTAAGGTTTTCTCTCAAGATCCAAACTCTCAAGAACAAGCCCTAGGGTTTTCATAGAAGAGTCTATTTCAAGGAAATTTCGCCATCAATCTTCACAAATTCTTACTCTAAGGTATGCGTAGTGTTCATCTATGGATTCGATTCGTTCATAGAGCTAAAGAATCATGCTTTTAAATGTTATTTTGTACACTTTTTGTGGTGATATGAGCTTGTACTTGTTGATGATTGTTGTTTAAGTTTCAAGATGATATCTAAAGGTGTTTTCATGGAATATATGTGGTTGTTAGTTGAAAAAATACAAACTTTGGGTGGTTTGATATGATGCAAGTATGAAATTCACCTATGCCTTAAAGAATGCATGCAAGGTGTTTGATAAAATTCCTAGGCTACTACAAATTAATATTTACATGATTCCATGATATCTAAATGACAAGTCCATGTTAACTATACACTTCAATATGGATTTCCATGCTATCTATGTGTTGTTAGTGTTGTGATATAAAGCATGTATGATAATGGAGATATGAATTATGTACATGAAATATATCCATGCTTTCCCCTACCATGTTTGAGATGTTGAATAAATACATGAAGTATAATATCCCCTACTTATGATATTGTGAATTGTGGACTCCGATCTTGTGATCAAGTCATGTTATGTGTGAGTCAGTTTCATTCCATCGAGTCCTGGGGTATTCATACCCGAAAAATATAGCTGTGTGCCTAGAGCCATGTCATGTTTTCATGATACTCTCAGTCAAGCCATGATATATAGAAATCAGTCAGTCATGTGACTCAGGAAAACTCCGTAATCTCAGTAGTTCAGTATTCTCAGTAATCTCAGTGCTCAGTACCCTCAGTAATCACAGTAAATCTCAGTAACTTCAGTACTCTTAATCAGTCCTCAGAACTCATTATATTTCATCCGTCATTAGAATCCAGTAAACTCAGTTTTAGATCCACTAAACAATACCACTATTTTTAATTCAGTTAATCAGTATCAGTTCAGCAAATCAGTTCAGTTAAGTTATTTAGTTCAGCTCAGTTAATCAGTTTAATCTCTTTCAGATTGGAGTAGGATTCAGCGCTGAGTGATCCTAGGGATGGGGACTCACCCGCTAGAATAGGATTGAGATCCTTAGAAGCAATCCCAAAGTTCCAGAACTACGTAGCCAGTGTAGGTACGAGATGTCACCTGTTAGATAGGATTGGCATACTCAAGGGTCAACCGTTAGCATATTTATATGTATAGGACTGATCCCAGGAGTCAACCACTAGATTAGGACTGACTCCACAGCAAATGTCTTTACTGGTGGCACGGTACTGACATCCTTCTAGTCAGGGTAGAGATTGGACCCCAGTCAGTTTTGCTTGGGGCATGTCGGTTAGATGAATATATCCCACAATTTTAGTTATAGATTCAGGACTGTCAGATACAATCAACTCAGTTTAGTAGTACAGCTTCAGTACTGTTAGAGACAATCAATCCTTATCATTATAAATAACCTCAAGATCACCCATTAGACAAGACTGATATCAACTAAAGTTAAACAGTATCAGAATCATCAGATTTAAAGATCACCCATTAGATAGGACTGATCTCAAATTCAGTTACTCCATATAAAATAGAACTCAGATAGTTCCATCAGAACTTAGACTGTCAGATATAGTCGCTCAGTATCATTTACATCGATTAGGATGATCATCATAGTTATATTAGTTATATCAGTTTTCTGAACTTATATATCAGTCATATGAGTTATCAAAATTCATGATATCTGTATTCAGCTTTAGGACTGTCAGACACAGTCAAAATTCATATTTATAGTTATGTATGCATGTATGTATTCTCACGTTCATATTAGTCAGCATTGTTCATGCATATAACCTTTTGCATTTAGCCTACCTTACTCGTATACTCAGTATATTCAGACGTACTGAAGCATTTGCGCTATGGTGCTTTCTCTTATGTTACACCATAGGTTCATAGGCACGAGCTCCAGATCAGCAGTAGCATTTTAGTGTTTAGAGTTTGCAGTGAGTCCTTCTTATTTGAGGAAAATATGATTATTGCTACATTTACTATTCAGTTGCTAGATAGAGTTAGTTGGAGACATGTTACTTCAACTCCTTATTCAAATAGTTTAGAGGTTTTCAGACTACAACATGTTAAACAGTTATTACAATTTTGTTTTGGTATTGTTATACCTTTTTCAGATTTTGTTAAAAGAGGTTTATTCAATTCGAACCTTATGGCCTTTTATGTTTATGTTTCCATATTTTATGATATATTATGTAGTATGCAGGTATAGATATCAGTCATGGGTTAGCTTGTTGTCCTTCGGGGTCATAAGCATTGTGTAGCATTTCGGTTCCAAAAATTAGGGTTTTACAACCATACATAGCTTCCCACTCCTCATACCACTAATAAGCAACATCCTTTAACTAATACACAACAAACTCTATGCCTTCAGAATTAGTAGCATGCATCACCCTGGAAATATTCTTTATCTCAGCAATGAACATCTGTGGATCCTTCTTAATGTTAGAGCCTGTAAAGGTTGGGGGATTCAATCTCATATAATAGCCAACCCAAGTGACCTCAGATAAATAAGCAATAGAACCAACACGGTAAGACTGATGAGACTGCGATGCCACCAATTAAGTAAGCATATGAATAGACTGATGGAACTCTACATTAGAGACATCTCCTTAAGATGGCTAATCATAAGTATCACCAGACCTAGAATTTTGAGAAGGACTAGTAGGTATTATTCGAACTCCATGTTGAGCAGCACAATCAGAAGCAAGGACCTTAGACTGGGTTTCCACTCCATACACAGGGTGAGTCCCATCCATATTATCCTCAGGTAAGAAAGAGTTCCCAGTAGCATTTCTATAAATGTCAGATCTTTGGGGAGGCATGATTTGAAATATGAGGAAGCCAGGAGTTAGAAAAGTTTTATAACATTAGACCCTATAGCCCAAAATAGAACACAAGAAAGGAAAACATTGCAAAATGCCTCCTACTTATAAGTGTGGTGTACTACACACTTATAAAAAGGACTCTACTCAACATGGCTTTATGGAAACCCAAGAACTCTAAACTGTGCTCTTATACCAAGCTTGTCATGACTAGGACCTAGTTATGGTTGTGACAGTGTGGTTATGTGGTATGTAGCCAAGCAAACTAGTAAACTTAAGGACCAGGTATGATCCCAAGGGTGTCTTCATTTCCATGATTTGAGGTACGATTCATCTTTTAGTGATTTGTTGTACCACTTAACTTCTATTTGATCCCATAAAAACCACCCAGGTGCTTCGCTGTTGGTGGAAAACTTTTAAGGATAGTGTATTGAGTAAGTAAGAAGATTAACGAAAGTAATCTGTTATTTAATTTGATAGAGGAAAAAATTAGATGGGTTGTAGCTTAGAAGCAAAAAAAAATTAAAGTTAATTTATATATGTATAAAACAAAATTTATTACGATACTAGATTATGCATAAAAAGGATATTGTATAAAAAGAGGTTTGGGACTTGGTAAGAATATGCAAAGAGGAGTTTTTGGAGGCTAGCACTGTGGGGGTAAGATTAATCCTTGTAGTAGCTCTAGGCAGTGTCTTGCCAGGCAATTCCCCCATTTTTGTGGTTTTGAATTTATGCAAAACAGCCCTATTTTCAAAGTACTAAATTGATAAAAATCCATTCAACACGTATTAAAAGATATGGTGATTATTATTATTAAGGTGGCAGGAAGGAAAAATATTGTAAAATGTAAAAAATTAATAGAGTAATTATTTGTTATATGCCTCAAATAGGGGCAACCCAAAATCTAAAATTAATAAATTATAATAAAGGGAGAGCGTCTAAATAGATGGCTGCATAGTGTCCAAATCTAGGATAACCTAAACCGTTCTCATCCACACTACTGATAAAGAAAACCTCCTCAACATCATCCTTAGTCAGCATCCTTAGTCTACAACCTTTAGAGCTCAATGTAGGATTGAGTCGGGTCCATTAGATATAGATATTGAAGGACACAACTTGGATAGGAACATTTGGGCCCTCTCCATGAAACCTGACATAACATCAAGGTCAGCTATCCAATCATTGAGAGGAATGTGTGTTTGAGAATACGGAGCACCTCTACTCCCACCAGCTCTATTTCTCTTACCCTCTTTTTCTATCTTTAACTTCTTCTTTCTACTATCTATGATATTCCTTCTAAATAGGTTATATGGAATGTCGTATTCCTTCTAAATATCATGGTCCGCCTATGGAACAGCCACCTGATTGCACAAATCCATAATCAAGGAAGGTAAGAAAGGGTCCCTTACTGATCCCTCCTAAGAATAGAAGTACTGACACTCTTCTATAATTTGTGCCCCCACATTCACCTCGAGCCTAGACATAGTGGATGCCAGAACCAAAGCCTAGAGGAACACCACATCTATAATATTTTCTAAAGGATGGGTACTTTAAGACACCATCTGCAACCTGATTATAGCCTCATCTGAGAAATAAGCAATCTTGGTCCCCTTCTAATTGAACCATTTCACCACGTTATCCTTACCCTAAGGCACCAAATATCCCATCGCCCAACTAAAGTATGACTTATGAATCTTTGCCTCAAAGGCAACATTAGAAGGATTAGGACCCCCCCCCCTCCCCCAAGATCTCATTAGTAGTAATGGAATCCAAAATCACATTCTTTCCCTATATCAAGATGGTAAGAAGAGGTAATTATCACTCCACCATAGGAAGTATAACATAAAATTCCTGTACCTAGGCTATATTTCACTTTGGGACCAACTAGGTCAACATCTCCCATCTATAAACTTTTAACTGATTCTGAATTCAAGAAAAAATATCCTTTACTTCATCCATTAAAAACCCTTGCTCACAAAGAAAGATCTTATTGTACTGCCCTCCTTATATCGAGTACAATTAGCTACATCAAAAAATCTATGGTAGGTAGTTTGTTGGGCTATGATGATCCTAGAAAATCCATACAAAACTAATTTCGAACAATATCGGAACACCAAATAGGGAAAGAATAACTCAATAATTTTGAAAAATGCAAAGATAGGGAATTATTGTAACGTACCACAACAATGGTTAATTGACCATTCAGGTTGAACGTACCATTGTTGCAATTCCTGTAATGGTAGAATTTAATGTTGTTGTGGTTCATCACCTTCAACTTGACAACCTCCCCTCTCATGGTTGAATTTTAATTTTTCACCATAATTTTGAAAATTAAGCACAAAACATGATTGGGTAAGTGTGTGTGAATCTTTCTACACTAAAATAGAGGTTCAAAACGTTCAAAATTTAATCCAAATTGAAAAAAAAAATAATAGAGAAGATGACCATATATCTCTTACCCTTCCCATAGTTGAAATTTACTATGAATTATGTTAATCTTATGCCCAAATTCTATTGGATGTTTGAAAATGTAAGAGAACTTAAATTGTCAATCAATATGTCCAAAAACACCACCAAATTCAAGTTCAATAAGATACACCCAAAACTACCTAGATTCTCTCTATTTTAACATAATATTATGATTATATAACAAGGAATGAGCAAAGTAAGTAACGAATATGAAGAAATTACCTTGAATTCATTGAGGAAGGAAGTATTTTGCAAAGGAATATGGGAAAATTTAGAGAAAAAAGAAGTAAATGAACATTTCCCTACTTAAACTGTTGTGAACCACTGTTGTGGTTATTTACCACTGCAGGGGTAAAAACCTTTTTAGGTCAATTCATCCCGACTTTATATGCTTGAGGTGTCCTATGGTGTTCCTAATATTCTTAATAGAAATTATATTGAAAATTAACTATACCTTCTCGGGAGAGCAAAGGAATGATCGTCAGGCCTATATTAGGCGGTGCAATGACAATTGGCCATTTTTTAGAAGGGATGTGTAATGAGTTCGCATACATTAAATTAATTTTCCAAAGGGATTATTGTATTAAAATCTATTGAGTTCTCTTACATGTATTCAAACATCACCCATAGGACCATTTGGGGATGAAAAATAGGTAAAATGGTATATAATGTCATGGCCTAAATCATCGTTACATGTGAAAACATCCTAAAATATTTTCAAATAAATAATAGACTTAAAATTGACCAGAAAAAACATAAATTGGCGAGAAAAGTGCCTAAATGAATTGGGCTAAGAGGCGCAACAATTAACTAGGTCAGACTACCAATAAGTGCTACAATAATTAGATAACTCTAAAATGATTAAAGATTTGTTGCAGTGATAAAGGATCCTCTGTAGTAGTAACAAGCAGTAGTCAATCAAGGGATTTTTAAAGATCTTTTTTCTTTATATTTTTCCAGGTCACCCCATTTTATAGTCCAAGGTTCATGAGAGTAATTTTATGACATTAGGAGGGAACCTTGCATAGGAATATATTTAGCACGCGTGGGAAAACTCACTCCTCTCAGTAGTAGTATATTTTGCCTAAGAGGTAACAAGTTTACTTTATAGAAACTAAACTTGGGATAGATGAGTTTAACATTAGTAGTAATATTGGGAATTTCATGCATTATCCTTTGGGAATGGAGTTAGACGAGTGAACACTTGAAATAAGATTAGGCCTAAATATGATTATATAAATAAACACTATGTTATTATCTTAAATGTTGTGAGAGACTAATTTATTATCTTAAATATAATGAGAGACTGATTGAATGGTGGAGTGAGCGTGCATAGATAATATAATTTTGGTCTTGAATACAGTGGAAAATTAAATGAGTAACTCAAAATCTTCAAAGGTGAAAATAAGGGATTTCAATAAATTCTAAATATCCAAACTATTCATATTGTACTAAGGAAAGTGGTTAAAAGGTAAGTTATGCCTAGTTGATGGTTAGCACCAGAAGATTACTTGAAGTTAAGATTGTTCTATATTTACTATTGATGTTGTTTGTTTCTAACATTGGTCGTCCAATAATGCTTGTCAGTACATGTGGTTGTACTGATTCTACACTTCTTATACCTCCACTCGAGGGTATTGCCATGGTGCGGGTTAGATGGAGTTCTATAGATCGATGTCGATCACTCATCAATAGCTTCTACTATTTCTATTTTTCATAGATATTTTGTCCTGGACGTGCCTACTCCTTTTCTAGTGCTGTTGTACCAATTTAAGCTAGGTTTTGGAAAATTACTTATAGTTGTTTTTTGCATTTATGTTTCATATCTGATCTATTAAAAAAATTATGGAATAAATGGATTTAATAGTCTTTTTGAACTGTTGAACTGTTATTATGATGATTGAAAACAATGATTATATGAATATTATAGAAACTTCCTAATTGGTTTAATGATGGGATATTTAGGGTTCTTTTATCTGGAGGGGGCGTAGGTAGGTACCCGGCATAATCTGAAGGGTTGGTTCGTGACATGAGTTAGATGTACTAAATACATTTTTTGGATTCAATTGTGAGTGTAAATATGGAAAAAAATAAAAAGTTGTGAAGGCTCATTAAAGTGAAAGACTTCTTCAGTTTCTTATGGGTTTAAATGACACTTTCGTAGGGGTTAGAAGTAGTATTCTTTTTTATTTTCCTTTTTAGTCTATTGGTTATGCCTATTCTCTTGTCATTCAAGATGAAAAATAGAAAGAAAATTAATGCTACTCCTTTTTACCTTGGAGAATCTGCTTCTTTTCTTATTAGTAATAGTTCTTAGATAAAATATAATGTCTATAAAACAAAATAAGGAAATATCATCAAAAAGAATTCTCTTATCTGCAACTACTGTAAGAGTATAGGCTATACCATTAGTCAATGCTATAAGATTCATGGTTTTGATCATGACTTCAAATTCTCTAAGTTACAAAGATATCAAAAGGGACTTGTCAAAGGGAATGTTTATGTTAATCATTGAGTCAGGAGAATGTTGTGTAGCTTCTACAACTATTGAGAAAACTCAATCAAAAGATAGGAGGTTCTATTGATATAGAAGCTAATATCACTTGTGTTGATATGACTATATTTCCTTATTTTTATTGTCACTTTTTCAAAGTTAATAATTATTCTAGGATGCCAGATAGTGGAGCACATGAGGATATGACTTTTGATAGAAGCTTTTTCACTAGTTTCAATGCTTTAGCTAAATCTCCATTGTTGTTACTCTTCCTAATCCATATAAAGTATGAGTTACTCACTCTGTATTTATTTTTTCATCTAATCTTATTCTTCATATTGTTATTTATAACCCTTCTTTCAAGTTTTATCTTATTTCTATTCAGAAAATCTATAAACAACTTAAGAAATATTTGCTATTCACATATAATGCTTGTTTCTTATTGTAGGGCCCTCTAGTATAGAGCCCTTAAGTGCATGGCAAAGAATAAAAGGGCCTATACATCTACAAAACTATAAGACCCTGCAAAATCCTAATCTTAACTCTGTTATTTAAAGCTTGTTAAGGGCTCCCAGACTTGGAAAAATTTAGCTAAGTATTCAGACTTGGTGTTATTTTAGCCTTCGCAGGTTGGCGACTCTATTTATGACCCTCATGACCTTAAAGTAATAATTTTTAAGTTGAATCATGATCAGGAATGTCAGTAGGTTTTCTCGAACAAGTTTTGGATTTCTTGGACTTCATTTGAAACATATTTGAAAGCTCAAACCAGTGGATCGATGCAATCTCAACATGCCACATCACCTATCATGTCGATGAATATTTTTGTCCAGCTTCCAATACAAATTCTAGTAAACCAACGTGGACTCAGGAACAAACCCTAGGTGGTTCAAGAAAACCCTTCTAAGAGCAAAATTAAACCCTTCTAAGAGAAAAATTCATTCATTTTTCACAAGTTGCTCTCAAGAACAAATCCTAGGTGGTTTAAATTCAAATTCAAGATTCCAGAGCTTACTATCAATCTTTTCAGAAATTAATCATTAAGGTATGTCAAGTGATCATCCAAGGATCCCTTCCACCCTTGGAGTCTAAGAAACTCTTTTAAAATTTAAGAAAATTTATTTCATGATTTTCATGATTTGGATTCCAGTGTATTCATGATTATAATGTTGATTGGATTTTAATTCCATGATTAAGTGCAACACTTATGTAAAAACAATTATTATGTATGTAGTATCATGTGAATTCATGTTAAAGCCTTGAAATTGTGATGCTCATGTGTTGATTAGTGATCTTGGGTGTAATTATACGCCTAAGAACCATAACTTATCCATATTTTAGCTAAATTTAGAGAACAAAGTGCCTAGGTTCTTATGTTTTTACTCTACTTCTATGTAATTGAGCTAACCAATGTGATTAGCATGATTTTAGGTATTAATGAGGTAAATGAATATATTATAGGACTATGGAATATGGATGGCATATGACACAAGAGAGAGTAGCAATCTGGATCAAATGTGACGCCTAGAAACTATGTCCAAGACTACTTTGTCATTTATAATTAGTTTAGGGACTTAGAAGGCAATTATTAGAGAAAAGATTATTAAAAGTCTTAATGCTGAATTTTTATTGATTATTGAATTATTTTGTAGTGTTTTGAGAAGGGAATAACAGCTTAGGGTGGAGAGAGAAAAATGTTTCTCTCTTGTTTCACTATTCGCACACCAAGATCTTAATAATGGTAGTGCTATTGCTATAAGATCTATTGTCCAGAAGAAAGCTGATCTAGGAGCATTTACTATTCCATGTACGATTAGATTGCTAAAGTTTGAAAAAGCCCTTTTTGATCTTGGGGCAAGTATAAATCTTATGCCATTGATGGTTTTCAAGAAACTGGGTTTGGGAGATCCTACTCCCACCAATATGTGGATTCTAATGGCAGATAGATCGATAAAAAGGCCGATTGGGATTCTACATAATGTACTTGTAAAATTTATTGATTTTATATTTCCTGCCAACTTTGTAATTCTTGATTGCGAAGTGGACTTTAAAGTACCCATAATTTTGGGTAGGCCATTCTTAGCAACTGGGAGAGTATTATTTGACATGGATCTAAATGAGCTAAAATTTAGACTCAATGAGAAAGAAGTTAGTTTTCAAATATGTCAGTCTATGAAACAACAAAAGGAGATGATTGTCTTCTTGATTGTTGATGTATTCTACAAGGATGAGCGAGATGTACTAGTTAAGGATATGTCTTTTGTAGAGACCATAGCTGGTTTGGTTGAACTTGTAAGCAAGGATGTGAGTGACTTCAAAGTGGTTGGACTAGGAATAAAGCATTGTCTTGATCCAACAAATGAGGTACAAATGGTATTATCGATGTATCTTGACGAAGTCTGAGTAGTCAAGATAATCGAGTCGTGCACGACATTAAATAAGTCTCTACATGGGAGGAAACCCATGATTTTATTTTCACTTTATCATGTTAAACAAAAATACAAAAAGAAGAGTCGAGCCACGACTGAAACTACGGCGCTTGGTGGGAGGAAACCCATCCTTCTAATCATTTTTGTTGTTTTTGAGTAAATATAGGTGCATGAAGTACTAAGAAGGATATTAATACCAAATTTGATTTGGAATTGAGTTATGTCAATGGTGGTAAGTGTAAGAGTGATAGGAACATTACAGGTAAGTTGGAGTGGTCAAATGTGTAAGGCTCAAGTATGATTCACATTAGAGTCATGCCTCAAATTATGTTAATACAACCCAAAAAGTTTTGCGAAGCAACTTTATTTTGTGACTTTCAATGAGATCTGTGGCGAAAGCGTAGGGATCAGGCTGATAGGCTCAACTTCGAAGCCCACCACCAACCTCAATGGGGGTGTGGGGTTGAAGCCTCGATGGTATGGACCTTTCCGACCAAGAGTGTGCCACACATCCCATCGCACATACTCACTGGACCAACTATGCAATGCATAATGTGCCGCACACCTTGATATGTGCGATAACTTATGCGTCGCACACTTTAACATGTGCGATAAAATATGAGTCTCCCACTTCTCCGCATATGCTCACTGCCTCAAGTGTGCGATACCCTATGTGCTGCACTCTTAAATCTATGTGATAGGGTATGTGTCGTATACTTCTTCACAAATGCCTACTGCCTCAACAATGCCATGAATAATGCGCCGCACACTTAAGTGTGTACGAGTAGGAATGGGTCGTACACTTAGCCAAATACACTTAGAATCCGTTTGGGTCAACCCGACCCAGATTTTATTCATTAAATAGACTTCACACCTTAAATTCCTAAATTCATCCTTATTTCACCTTAAGCCGTATAAAACTGAGCTCTCACCATTCTCTTTGTCCTTCATTGATCTTCCATCTTCAAGGTAAGTTTTACTTTCTTAATCCTTAGTTATTGTGAATCTGTGTTATTGTTTATTGATTTCTTAAGTATTACAAATTAAATTCTTGCCATGGTGATGTTGTGAAAGTGAAGGTGTTTTATATATTTTGTATGGCTGAAAGTATAGAGCATAATTCTGTTCAAAAGTGCTTCATTGAAATAGAATTAGGGGAATTGAAGTGAATGAATTGTATTATGACTAATGTTGATGCACCTGTCAAAGTGTATGTCGGTGAAGTCTGAGTACCCGATAAAAATACTAATTGGTTAATACTAACAAATTAAGTGTGGGGTGGTGACTTCACCATCGCCATCTTAATTATAGTTACTTTCATTAAGTTTAGTTGACATGGATGATAGGATGAATACGGGAAAAATGGCTACAATGATGATCTCCATGCAGGTGGCATGACTCCAAATGTGGATGAGGAGTACTACTAGCCAGGTTATTTATCTTGTTATTTGCACTGAGGACAATGCTGAGCTTAAGTGTGGGGTGGCTGGATACTTTGCTACTTGTTTTGTAAGAAAATAGGACCTTTTCCTTAGCATTCTTCTGTAATAAGATTAGTTATTTTTTTTATTTTGTTAGTTATGTAGTCATAATTAGGTGCTTTCTCGATAATGGATGGATGACGATCGTCATAAGAGAAAATTAGTCATTTAATTACATGTAACTATTCTTGTGGGTCACATGACATTATAACATAAGTATGTGATGGATCATTACATTTGAAACACCTAGGCTCTAGTTGTGACTCTTGTTGTGATTGTTGGTTTTATTTGAATTCATGTAATTATTGGGTCGAGAATCTATAATACTCCTAATTGAGTTGACCATATGCCATGAGTGTGTAAGACTGTTGTATATCCCTTATTGAAACTGATGCTAGAACTTGCCTGGTGTGTGTGCAAAGCAAAATAAAGATTATGAGTTTAGGAGATAGTTTGGGCATTTCTTTGATAGCCATTGTTCATACCTTCTTTTCACCTACCGTTGTACATTGTCTTAGCTATCCCCATTGAGCCTTTAGCTTGTTCTTTTGTTAGCCTCATATGTAGCCTATTCCTTTCTTTAATAGATCGTAATTTGATCCAAAAGATCCTAAGCGCTTTAATGTAAAATCAATTTAAGTTAGGAGTTTGACAATTAGAGGAAAAAGGTGAAATTGATGCCCCAAAGTCTAGTTATTGGCGTGTGAAATTGATGTGGTTGGGAGTAGCAAAAATTGTTGAAAAATTTCTAAATTTTATCCCGGATGTGTTACAATGAACCTATTTTGGCCCTGGTCCTTCTTGGACATTGTGCACCTTAACAAAGGAAAATCGCTTAAGTTAAGGGTGGCTATTATAGGGGTGCGTAACATGAAAAGGGTGCAAAAAAAAATATTTGAAAGGGTTGCATACTCCCACCATAGTGTTATTAATTAAGCTTAACGAGTTAGGGTGAAAAACAAATCTGTGAAAATAGCAAAAGTGGAAATTAGTTGTTAGAGATTACTCTCAATTTCATAATGTAGTGTATTAAATCACTTAGGGAAGATAGTCACTATTTATGGACAAAATAGTTCCTACGCATCCTTTAGCCTGCATTACAACCTGTAAAAGACCTATTTGATCCTAATCTTAGCATTCTGATACTAATGAAGTATTACACTAAGGGCAAGCATATGGTCATCAGTTGTAATTTGAGAATTCTTTGTGAGAGCGAGCGCAACTTAAGTATTGTTCCTATTTTGTTAGAAATAGCATATTGTGAATGATTATGGGTAACTTTCCTGTTGTGAGGTCACATGGTTGATGAAGGTTGGGTAATTTATATGATTTCTATGCTTAAACGAGATGCATGAAATTGCCAACTTAATGAGTCTATTCTTGAGGGTAGGTTGTCTCTAGTAATGATTCCTGAATCTACTTCTTGTTCATAATTGTTGTGTAAGCCCATTTGAGCATCTTGTCGTCCTTTGTGAGTGCTAAGAATTACGTATTATACATAAATGGATATGTTGTTCGAGAACGAACAAAGTTTTTAAGTGTGGGGTGGTGATCTTGGGTGTATTTATATGCCTAAGCACCATAACTTATCCATATTTTAGCTAAGTTTAGAGAACAAAATGCCTAGGTTCTTGTATTTTTACTCTACTTCTATGTAATTGAGCTAACCGATGCGATTAGCATGATTTCAGGTATTAATGAGGTAGATGAAGACATTATGGGACTATAGAATGCGGATGGCATATGACACAAGAGAGAGTAGCAATCTGGACCAAATGTGGCGCCTAGCAACTATGTCCAAGACTACTTTGTCATTTATAATTAGTTCAGGGACTTAGAATGCAATTATTAGAAAAAAGATTATTAAAAGGCTTCGTGCTGAATTTTTATTGATTATTGAATTATTTTGTAGTATTCTGAGAAGGGAATAGCGGCTTAAGGTAGAGAGAGAAAAATGTTTCTCTCTTGTTTCAATATTTCCACACCAAGATCGTCTTCTAGTTTTTGGTATGATGAATATATTTATGATGCTTTTCGTTTTATTCATGAGTAGCTAAGTTTATTAGTTAGGGTTATGGAAGCCTTGTAGCATACAAGCTATCACTTTGGGTTTTGAATTCATTATGCATTGATTTGTTTACATCATACTCTCTTTGCTTATCTTGAATTCTCGTGGTTGCAAACATAGAGGATATGCCTTAAAACACAACTTGTTCGAAAGAAAGGTTGATGTTCGAAAAAGAGAGTAGTGTTAAGAAAATAGGATTACCAACCCCTATTTTATAAGTAAATGCCTTAGCAGGATTAACTACTTGGAGATTTTGTATTGATTTGGTAAACGCTTTTGGTTTGAGAGAAATAAAGTGAATTAGTCCTTGATGGTTGAGAAACACTAGGATTATGTTGTTAAATACAATACATTTCTCTATAAACACGATGCATGTATGAATTTGTAAAGCCCATAGTTAGAATATATTGAAAACTACAAGGTGGACATAACCCTCGCTTGCTATTTCTGTGAATTTGAATACTACTACACATATTTCATCTTGTTAAACTGAAACCATTAATTTGTGAGATGAACCAAATCCCCCTTATTTATTTTATGGAAACAAATGATTAAAAGTCAACTAATATGCATAAAACTTAATTAGCACCATATTCCTTGTGGGATTTGACCCCAACCTAGTTGGATTATATATTTGACAACGACCGCTTACGCTCTTATAAGAGAGGTGTAATTTGAGCGTTTTCAATTAGTACTATGTGCATATACAATGTCTTCCAAGTGTTTGATGAGTTGTTCATGTGAATTAAATAGAGAGATTATATCATGTTAGCATGTATACTAGTTTATGCTAATAGAGTGTTTGATAAAATACCTCTATAGATACATTATGAACAAGTTTACATTTCTATGCTATGCAAGGTCATGTGATGCTTTACGGTTTATGATATCGAGTCCTGGGGGTATTTAATACCTGATAATTTAGATATTTACCTAGAGCCAGTGTTAGTTATAAAATAATCTCTGTCATGTCATGATCAGTAGTACTCCTAGTCAGTTATAGAACTCAATAAAAACTTAGTAGACTCAGTATCAGTCCAATCTAGTTTAGTATTCAATTCAGACTCAGTAAATTCAGTCAATTAACAGAATTCAGTAGTATTCCGTTAATCAATGGAACTCAGTGAACTTAGTTCAGTCCAGTTAGACAGTATAATCCGTAAAAGTTCAGTCAGGCCTAATATGAACTAGAAATCACTTCAGTGTCTCTTTAGTTGGGAATAGGATTCAGCACCGAGCAAACCCAGGTATGGGGGCATTCCTGCCAGCATAGGGTTGGACACTTAGTAGCAATCCCTGCTTTACAGAACTACGTAGCTAGCATAGGTTGAGATATCTTCCTGCTAGTCTAGGGTTGATACATCTCATATGAGTTTTCCTACCCGTGAGGGTTGACGAAAGAGCTTCCTGTTAGAGAGGTTTAACTCACAGTTATCTTTACCCATGGCACGGTACTGACATCCTTCCAACTGGGGTTATAGGTTGGACCCCAATCTATTTAGAAAGGGGCATATTGGTTAGATGATTACCTCCCATAGTCTTAATTTTAGTCTTCAGAATAGAACTCAGTTTAGTTCTACAGAAATTAAGACTGTCAGATAGAGTCACTCAATTCAGTACGAAACTTGGTATAGTTGCACCGAATTAGGACTGTCAGATACAGTCATTCAGCTATTAGTTATACAGTATCAGTAGACTTAGATATTAGTAAATCAGTAAATCAGAACTCAGTATCCAGGGATATCATGACCTTAGTTACTGTTTATGCATTTCATGCATGTACTCTCATTTAGGTATACTCATGTTATTCAGTCAGTATTGTTCATGCATATGAACCCATTCACTTCAGCCTACCTCACTTAGCATACCATTATATTCAAAGCACTAACGCATACCTTTCTTTAGTGCTATGATGTCTTATATCATAGGTTCAAATGCATAGGCTCCCGATCATTGTTAGTAGCCTAATCCATGTGAAGCAGACTTAGCAGTGAGTTCTCATGGTTCGAGGGCAGATTTATTATTCCAATATTTCAATGCTAAGTTTATTTCAGTAATCGGAGTTATTTGGAGACTTGTCTCATCAACTCCTTGTTCAGACAGTAGAGGCTTTTCAGACATAGAGTATTGATAGACAGATTTTTAGTTTTGGTATTGATGTACCGTACTTAGTATTTATTAACAGTTTTGAACCTTATGTTAAGTTTCCACCTAATTTCTGCATAATGATAGTATTATTATTTAGATATTGTAGTAGGGTCATGGGTTAGCTTATGGTCCCTCAGGATTTTGAGCTCCATGTAGCATTCAGGGTACAAACTCAAGGTATTATACAGTTGGTATCAGAGCCTAAGGTTCAATAGAGTCCTAGGAAGTCTGAAATCCTCATCTAGTAGAGTCTTGTGCATGGGTGTGTAGCGCGCCACACTTATGGACAGAAGGTTATTAGATGTTTTAGGAGAAAGTTTCCCTTCTTTCGATATTCATGTCATGCGTGTGAGCATGAGCTCTAGTTAAACTCTTAGTCTAATTCATCTATTCCTTATGCTTCTAGAATATGCCTCCTAGAAAAGATAATGGAAGAAGATATGAAAACCGTCTAGCTCTCCACCCATTCAGGCAGATCCCCTGAATGAGCATGTCTCTCATGCTAAATTCAAAGTTGCTTTCACTACATTGGCTTATTTAATAGTTTCTCAGAATAATTTGCAGACTATTTTCCTATATAGGTTATTAACTTTCCCTCAGGAGAGTGAGGTAGGAGAGCATAGAAAGAATACGAGGGCTAGAACAAATAGTTCTAAGACAAGATCAGGGGGTAGTAACCACTACCAATTCTGTCAGAGATTCTCATCCCTAGTTCCACCTTCAGTCAGGGCGCCAGTGATTAAGTTTAAGAATAACAGTCTAAATGGGGCATCAGGCTCTAAGTAGAAAGGTAGGGGAAAGGGTGTTCGTACTACTCCACTTTGCAAAGAATGTGGTACCCATAAGAGAGTGTGTAGAGCTGGCAGTGATGTATGTTTTGGATGCGGTAACCTAGGCCATAAGATCCAGGAGTGTCAAGTAATCAATCAGAAGGGAAAGGATTTATACTAATAGGGTTAGTCCAATCGTCCTTCAGCTCAGTCTAGTCGCTTGAATCAGCAGGGTGCGACTTCCAGTACCACCAGTGGGAAGCGCCCAAATAGGCTTCATGCACTTTAGTCTCGACAAGATCCGGAAAGTTCTCCTAATGTGGTCACTGGTACGTTACAGATCTTCCATTTAAATGTATATTCCTTGTTAGATCTAGGAGCTTCTCTATCTTTTGTAACTCCTTACATAGCAGTTAAATTTCAAGTTAGATTAGAAATCTTAACAGAACTTTTCTTAGTGCCTCCCCCAGTAGGTAGATCTATTCCAGCCAGACGAGTATAAAGAAATTACTCGATTATAATATTTCAGTAAAATCTCTTCAGCTGATTTCTGTAATATAGTCATCCTGTTTCAGTTTCCTGAGGGGCCAATATTTGGATGAAGGGGTAGCACCTCAATTTCAATTGATTTAAGTTTGAATCACTAGATTAAACTAGTAGAAAGAAGAGTAGATAATTCTATGTTAGTCAGTGTTGAGGTTGCTATATGATGATTGTTGGGGCAATAGAAAGCTAAGAATTATGTATCGAAAGAAAGTAATAGCAGTGGACCTTACATTATCAGGTATAGTCCTTCAAAATGAGTTGAGTGTTTATGAGTATTGTTATATCTTAGACTCTAGGGTAACGTGGTTTTAGTTTTCTTTAGAGTTTATTAAGCTATTCACAGAATTAGAATAACGGCTTTAAGCTAAGGGGGAGATGGTAGAATAAGTAACCAAGTTAGACTTTCAGGTTTTAATAGTAATATCTGTATGTGTCTGTAACGTCCCGATTCGCTGAACCGGAATGCTACACAGTGCTCATAAACCCGAGGGACCACAAGCTAGCCTATGACTGATATCTGTACCTATAAACTGCATAATATATCATAAAATATGTGGAAACATGAACTGTAAGACCATAAGGTTCAATACTGATACATATCTAAAAAATATGGTATAACAATACCAAAAAGAAAACATAAATACTAATGTCTGAACATCTAATATGACATCTAGTCTGAAAGTCTCTAACTGAACTAAATAAGGAGTTGATGGGACATGTCCCCAACTAACTCCAACTACTGAAATAAAGTAAAAACTGAAATAGAAATGAAATCATCATGTTACCGAACTGAACTCGTGGAGATACTGACTACTGAGTCTGAATATTGATAACATAAGTGTACTGATAATGAGATTCTGAAAGATTGAGTTTACTAATATTGATATGCAAATCACTACTAAGTGATGGATCTGATACTATATTACTGATATACTAAGAGACTGATATTTTATTACTGATAAATGAATAATTGTTTCTGACAGTTTGAATTGTGAAGAACTGGTCTGATTGACTGTATCTGATAGTCTTGAAGCAGAGTACTGATAGCATGAGTTATGATAACTTTTGTGATTGATAGCATAAGTGATTGTATCTGGTAGTCCATAAATCTGAAGGAAACTATCTGAGTTCAATTTTATTTCTGAGTTGACTGTATCTGACAGTCCTGATATACTGAAACCTGAAGAACTATCTAAGTTCAATTCTATTTCTGAGTTGACTGTATCTGACAATCCTGATATACTGAAATCTGAAGAACTATCTGAGTTCTTTACTGAGACTGGGTAGCTATAACTGACAGTCCTAAAATCTGTAACTAAAACTATGGAAATAGTGTTTAACCGACATGCCCCATGTATGCCGTTATGGCTAAGATGAGGTCCAATCTCCATCCCAACTGGAGGGGTATCAATACCGCGCCACTGGTAAGGACAACTGTGAGTGACCCTTATCTGGCGGGTACTCAATGAGAATGGTGGGAACCCTAAATTGACTGGTTAATCCACCTCATCAACCCTAAGCTGATGGGTTAAGATATCTTAACCTACGCTGGCTACGTAGTTCTGGAACACAATGATTGCTACTAAGAATCACACCCTGAACTGGCGGGTGAGTTCCCATCCTTGGGTTCACTCGGTGCTAACCTCTACTCCCATCTGTAGGACACTGAACTGAATAACTAAGATAAACTGAATAACTGAACTGAACTAATTAGCTGAACTAATACTGATTAACTGGACTGATACTAATGGTATTTTTTAGCAGAGATAAACTAAGTTTACTAGACTCCAATGACTGACGGAATGTACTGAGTTCTGAGGACTGGTTGAGAGTACTGAAGTTACTGAGATTGATTGTGAATATTGAAGTTGCTGAGGTTACTGAGCACTGAGATTACTGAGATTACTGGACTACTGAGATTTTTAAGTTTTCCTGAGTCATATGACTGACTGAATTCTATAGATCATGGATTGACTGAGAGTATCGTGAAACATGACATGGCTCTAGGCACACATCTATATTTTTTGGGTACAAGTACCCCCAGGACTCGATGGAAGGAAACTGACACACATGACTGACTTGATCATAAGAATAGAGTCCATAACATATAATATCATAAGTAGGGATCTCATACTATGCATGGTTATCAACAACGTATTTCATGGAAAAGATTTCATATCACATGGAAGTACTTGCACAATCTTAATATCATGTTCGTTGCATAATCATATTGGCAACACATACTAATAGCATGGAAGTTCATGGGGATTGCATGGTTATCATACATCTTGTTCATAAGTAGGATTTGCAAGTAAACATAGCATAATCTCATAAGAATAGTTCATGAGTATTGCAACAACATTTACAAGGCATATTAACAACATTGAAGTCATTGGAATGTTAGGGCATATCATCAATCCTTCATTTAGTCACAATTTAGCTATATTGCATGATTTCTAGTTCCTTAGGCATTTTATCAAACACCTTACATGCACATCTTAAGCATAGGTGAATTCATCAAATTATACATCATGCACAACCAAATTTATATGTTTCCAACTTATATGATATCATGAATTCACAAAGACATATAAAGATTCCATCTTAGGAATCACCCAATATCAACAACATGATCATCAACACCCAACAATATAGAAATCATACTTTTAGAATGAAAAAGGGGGAAACAAACAAGTATTAACATGGGTATGATCATATCACCACAATCAATCAAGCTTTTGTATTTTAAATATTGATTCTTGAACTCTATAAATGAATCGAATCCATAGATGAACACTATGCATACCTTAGAAGGAAGATTCTTGATGATTGACAGAGGAATTTCCTTGAAATCGCATCTTCAATCTTACTTAGTCAACCCTAGTTGTTTTTATCCTTTAGTTCTCTGGGATGATGAGCTTTGAGATGAAAATAGGGTTGCAGTATGTTTAGAAGATATAAATTTTGTAGGGTTAAGTTTAGGGACATGTATGGAGTATTTGAAGACTTAATTCCCTTTAAAATAACTCAAAACAAAGTGATTTTGACACCTGGAATTGGCTTAGGCGGTGCCCAAGTGATCGCCTATGCTTGGGTTGGGCGGCACCTAACCAACCGCCTATGCTTGGGTTAGGCGGCTCCTAAACCAATCGCCTATGCTTACTGCCTCTCACGCAAATGGGCATAAATTTTTGCGCGGGTATTGGGTTAAGGCGAAATTTGTATTTTTGGAAAGCTAATTCAATTATATACAATTTGGTGGGTAGAAATATGTAGAAATACCACATTAACATCGAGTTATACTCGTTCAAAGATGAGCCTTACAAAATCGAACACTAAAACTTGATGGATTCAAAAACTCTTAGCTTGTATTACCTTAAGTGACTCATATGAACATGCTTAATGTATCATAACCTATATTATCACTAGGATACTCATTGTAAGTCATGCACTAAAGTGCTACCATAGGATAGGAGGTTTCATACGTAGGAAAAATTGTTCATCTCCTAGCTTAGAAACATACGGGGTATTACAATATGTCCCCCTTGGGAACATTCGTCCTCGAATGGAAATTAACTAAAGCGGGAGGGATGATAAAATGAAGTACGTACAAGACATACACTACTAAAACATGGGTTCATGACTGGCATGACTGAAAGCTGAGCACAACATACTGAACATGCATATCTGATGCATGGGAAGCTGATTCATGGATATAAGACTGAGGATTCTAATAAAGTAAGTTTTCTCAAAATGAGAATGCATATCTGATGCACAATTGAAAGGCTGAATCCGTGCAAATCTGATCCATGATTATATGACAGACATAATACGTGAATGCATGACTGAAAGTACTAATGAGATGATCACACATATCTGATGCGTGAATTCATGACTAAAATTACTCATGAACATGCAATGGTAAAGGTATCAAGTTTGAACTAAAAACTGAGCATGGAATTGAGTACCAAGTTTGGCACTAAAATATGAACATGAGAACGAGTAAGTTTAAGGAAAACTGTTACCTTAAACTGATAATACCGATAAGTTTGAGATTAATTACTCCATATGCATGATCGGAAACATTAGAACATAACTAAGTCTGGGACGTCGTAGATATACTGAATATCTTGACCTGAAATGAATCTTGAAAATATGGCATACGACTGAAGTTGGAGTTTAAGGGTTAACTTATAATTACCCCTTTTCCAAACTGGATTCATAAAAAAAAATAGAGCAGCATGTTTATGTCATGGAATTTTGGGGGTATGATGTATCTCCCCTTTGGGACACTATGTCCCTTAAGGAATACTGACTTGGATGAGCTACTGAGGGAAATTAAGACAATGCGCAAGACACCTAGGAACTGAGTCATGACTGAATATCCAGGATCTGAAATTGAGACATGATACATGAACTGAGCTGAACACGAGTGCATAAAAACACTAACTTATCTGATTAACTAAATAACTGATAGCTGAATACTGGATCTGCAAAGCTAAACTGTACTTAGTCTGAATAGCTGGGCTGAGATTTTTGAGTTTTATGCATAGGAGATAAGGACTAACTGAGTAGAATGAGGTATCTGAGCATGGATTCATAAAGTTTGTATTATTTTCAAATGCGAGACCAAGCGTACGACATGGCTCTAAGGTATTCTATAAACTGGGGTACTGAAACACTGATAACTGAGTACTGACAACCTGAATGCTATGGTCAAGCATGTCTGGACCTAAACTGAGTTTCAAATCTGGTTACTGAACTGAAGATAACATTATAACTAAGCCTATAGCTAGTACAGAAGTACTGAATTCAAGGACTGAGCACTGATCACTGAGTGTTGGATACTGAAACTATAATTGAGTTGGCAACTGAGTTTTTTATGGCTACATGCTGGGGCTGACATAAGTCAAGGATCTAAATGTACACTTACACTTTTTACTTTCCCAACTTCTAAATACGAACCCTTGCTAGACATTTACTTTCACATTTATCATGACATTCAAGGCTTTCTTTAAAACTACACCCTCGTGCAAAGTAAGCATGCAACAATCTTCTATTATCTAAACAACTGCTCATCACTACACTGTTCCATAAGGAGAGCTAACTAGAGGAGTAAATTAGGAGGACCTGAAACATGAATAGATACAAACTAAACTTGATACGTGACTAAAACTTGAGGAATAAAATATCAATAGTTTGGATTTACCAATAAGGTCTGAACTGAGGATATACATGACATAGTCTAAATATGTCTGATCTGTATGGGCATAGCATGAGTCATGGAAGCTAAGTATACTGGAAAACATGATATGCATACATCAGTCATGAGTTGCATGACCTGAGTCTAAAGTTTTCTGTACTCGTGGGATATGATTCAAATACTGAGGGAGATAGAATTGAACCCCTTATACTAGGAACTGAAGGCGCACATAATCCCATGGAAAGTGTGTGAAAGTAGATTGTTCTCATGGAACATGACTCGTACTGTGGGGTAAAAGGGACTCCTTAAACTGGAAATTAAATTCATACATAATTATAGTTCGTGACCATAGAGTTGGTATGCAATGCCTGAGTTGGTTTTGTGATAGCTGAAGTGAAAAACTCTGCACTAAGATGAGAATAGGTCTGGAATTGTCTTCCCTTACTGCTTTCTATACATATTGGATCTACTACTAAAATCTGAGGGCCTGGCTTAGGTACTTGATCTACCATCACATACCTACATTATGTTCAACACCTGCCTGTCTTACTAAACACATCATCTGATTTTGTTTCCTCATATACTGCTAATATCACATTCACACCTTCATGTTTAATTTTGAGTCAATAAACTTAAGTGTTTAGCTCGTATTATTCAAACCTACTAATCTAATCCCGATGAATACATAATCTGATCAAATAGAATAATACTATCCCAATTCTACTACTGCTAAACTTCTGGGTTCAAAAATGAGTTCTCATGATCATGAATAAAATTTTTATGACCATGGAAAAATAATCAACTGATGGGTGATAACGCTCAAACTACAGCTCTCGTAAGAGTGTAAGCGGTCGCTGTCAAATATAGAACCCAATTGGGTTGGGTGTCGAATCCCACCAGGAATACTTGGTCACTAAGTATGTAACTATTAGTAGACTGTTGGTCGAAAATTCTACGGAAAGGGTGGATTTTGGGTTTGGCGTGAATTAAGAATAGCAAAGTAGAAACAGAAAGCTTTGTTTAGTAGGTTTTAATCAATGAGAATTATAAGTTAGGGTTATGTCCACCTTATGAGTTCTACGTATCTATTGGCTATGAGTTATGCGGAATTCAGACATGCATGCGCTTATAGAGTTTTGTATTCTATGGTAAATCCTAGTGTCTTTCGACCATCGAGGATTATCTCACTTTAACTCTTTCGAGCTTAAAGCGTATAACTAATGGTACGAATTCTCCAAGAGGTTAATCCAGTTATGGCACTAACTTTTAAACAGGGGTTGGTAGCCCTATTTCCTTGTCAATCTCTCTTTTCCAGACATGTAACTTTTCTTTCGAACAAGTTAATGCTATACTAGCGTATTCTATATGTTTGCAACCACAAGAATTCAATTAAGATGAAGAGAGTAATGATATAAGCAGCATACGCATCAAGAATTCACAAACTCATAGTAATAGATAGTATCTCATAAGGCTTCCATTACCCTAACAGAGAAGTTTATCTACTCATGAGTGCAACGGAGATCACAATAAACATCATCATCGTACCAAAGCTTGAACAATCTCACGTTGGTCACAAGAGCCGTGCTTTCTCTGTCAGAAAGTAACGTGAATAGTACCAAATGTCGAATAAAAGAAAAATAGAATTGAATAGAAAATAGGATGAATGAGTGAATGGTGAAAAATTCAGCAAATAAGGGTTTTTATAACACCCTTGTTCTAGTCCTACTGAAATAGGGTTTTTATCCTTGTCCTAGTCCTACTCGGTTACTGCATCCTTGTCCTAATCCTACTAAGTTACTGCTGATCCCCAAGTCTTCAGAAATACTGTTTTTTCCCGGGACAAGTTCTCCATGCATCACTTTCAGTCCACCAGTTTCCAGAAGCTGCCTTCCTTCTACGTTGAAGTTTCCTTTGGCGTCCAACAGTCCACCAAATGCTGAAATCTTCATCATTTATACCTGAAAACTTAATAATCACGTTGGTTAGCTTACTTACAGGAAAAAGGACAAAAAGTGCAGGAATTATATATTTTGTCCTCAAAACTTAGCTAAAATATGGTTAAATTAAGGTGCTTTAGGCGTGTAAATACGCCTAACATCAATGGGATACTGTTTTAGTCTTTGGCTAATCCCATAACTGACTGTAGGGACTATCTGAGAAAGCCCTGTCTTTAGGACTTTGAACTTCACTGTTTTTATTACCTTGAAAGTAAGCAAAAGTTAACATGAGGGGTGCGTGATATGAATCTACATGGTTTCCTTACAGAAACATGCTATAGCATGATCTTGAGACATGAAAGAAGGGAAACTGTTCCTAAAACATCTCATAGCCTCTTGCACATAAATGTGGTGCACAACACACCCATGTACTAGACTCTACTTAATGCAGCTTTCAGATTTCCTAGGACACCGTTGAACCTTAGGCTCTGATACCGAGTTTGTAATGCCCCAATTTGCTGAACCGAAATGCTACACGATGCTCATAACCCCGAGGGACCACAAGCTAACCCATGACTAATATCTGTACCTGTAAACTGCATAATATCTCATAAAATATACGAAAACATGAACTGTAAGGCCATAAGGTTCAATACTGATACATATCTAAAAAATATAGTATAATAATACCAAAAAGAAACATAAATACTGAAGTCTGAACATCTAATCTGACTTCTAGTCTGAAAGCCTCTAACTGAACTAAATAAGGAGTTGATGGGACATGTCCCCAACTACTGAAATAAAGTGAAAACTAAAATAGAAATAAAATCATCATGTCCTCAAAGGATGAGGATACACGTCTAAATTTGACTGTTGATCCTAGAATCTACTGTTGATTTGGAGCTCATGCCTTTGAACCTATAGTGTATCATAAAAGAAAGCACCATAGTGCAAATGCATCAGTACGTCTGAATGTACTGAGTATACGAGTGAGGTAGGCTAAATGCAAAGGGTTATATGCATGGAAAATACTGACTGATATTAATGTGAGAGTACATACATGCATATGTAACTGTAACTGAACTCGTGGAGATACTGACTACTGAGTCTGAATAATGATAACATAAGTATGCTGATAATAAGATTTTGAAAGACTGAGTTTACTGATATTGATATGTAAATGACTACTAAGTGATGGATCTGATACTATATTACTTATATACTAAGAGACTGATATTTGATTACAGATAAATGAATGATTGTTTCTAACATTTCCAATTAGAAGAACTGGTCTGATTGACTGTATCTGACAGTCCTGAAGCTGAGTACTGATAGCATGAGTTCTGATAACTTTTGTGATTGGTAGCATAAGTTACTGTATCTGACAGTCCATAAATCTGAAGGAAAATATCTGAGTTCAATTCTATTTCTGAGTTGACTATATCTGACAGTCCTGATATACTGAAACTTTAAGAACTATCTGAGTTCAATTCTATTTTTGAGTTGATTATATCTGACAGTCCTGATATACTGAAATATGACAAACTATCTGAGTTCTTTACTGAGATTGGGTAGCTATAGCTGATAGCCCTAAAATCTGTAACTGAAACTATGGGAAATAGTGTTTAACCGACATGCCCCGTGTATGCCATTATAGCTAAGATGGGGTTCAATCTCTGCCCCGACCAGAGGGGTGTCAATGCCACGCCACTGGTAAGGACAACTGTGAGTGACCCTTATCTGGAAGGTACTCAATGAGAATAGTGGGAACCCTAAACTGACGGGTTAAGCCACCTCATCAACCCTAAGCTGATGGGTTAAGATGTCTCAACCTACGTTGGCTACGTAGTTCTGGAACATAAGGATTGCTACTATGAATCACACCCAAAACTGGCGGGTGAGTTCCCATCCTTGGGTTCACTCGGTGCTATCCTCTACTCCCATCTAAAGGACCTTGAACTGAATAACTGATTAGCTAAACTGATACTAATTAACTGGACTGATACTAGTGGTACTGTTTAGAAGAGCTAAACTAGGTTTACTGGACTCTAATGATTGATGGAATGTACTGAGTTCTGAGAACTGATTGAGAGTACTAAAGTTACTGAGATTGACTGTGACTACTGAAGTATCTGAGGCTACTGAGCACTGAGATTACTGAGATTACCGGACTACTGAGATTACTGACATTTCTGAGTTTTCCTGAGTCACATGACTGACTGAATTCTATAGATCATGGCTTAACTGAGAGTATCGTGAAACATGACATGGCTCTAGGCACACATCTATATTTTTTGGGTACAAGTACCCCCAGGACTCGATGGAAGGAAACTGACACACATGACTGACTGGATCATAAAAATAGAGTCCAGTAGGGATCTCATACTATGTATGGTTATCAACAATGTATTGCAGGAAAAGGATTTCATATCACATGGAAGTACTTGCACAATCTTAATATCATGTTCGTTGCATAATCATATTGGCAACACATACTAATAGTATGGAAGTTCATGGGGATTGCATGGTTATCATACATCTTGTTCATAAGTAGAATTTGCAAGTAAACATAGCATAATCTCATAAGAATATTTCATGAGTATTCCAACAACATTTACAAGGCACATTATCAACATAGAAGTCATTGGAACGTAAGGGCATATCATCAATCCTTCACTTAGTCACTATTTAGCTATGTTGCATGATTTCTAGTTCCTTAGGTATTTTATCAAACACCTTACATGCACATCTTAAGCATAGGTGAATTCATCAAATTATACATCATGAACAACCAAATATACATGTTTCCAACTCATATGATATCATGAATTCACAAAGATATATAAAGATTCCATCTTAGGAATCACCCAATATCAACAACATGATCACTAACACCCAACAATAAAGAAATCATACTTTTATAATGAAAAGGGGGAAAACAAACAAGCATTAACATGGGTATGATCATATCACCACAATAAACCAAGCTTTTGTATTTTAAAAATTGATTCTTGAACTCTATGAAAGAATTGAATCCATAGATGAAGACTACGCATACCCTAGAAGGAAGATTCTTGATGATTGACGGAGGAATTTTCTTGAAATCGGATCTTCAAGATTACTTACGCAACCCTAGTTGTTTTTCTCCTTTAGTTCTCTTGGATGATGAGATTTGAGATGAATCTCCTATGCTTGGGTTAGGCGGCACCTAACCAATCGCCTATGCTTACTGCCTCTCACAAAAATGGGCATAACTTTTTGCTCGGGTATTGGATTAAGGTGAAATTGGTATTCTTGGAAAGCTAATTCAATTATCTAAAATTTGATGGGTAGAAATATGCAGAAATACCACATTAACATTGAGTTATACTCGTTCAAAGATGACCCTTGCAAAATCAAACACTTAAACTTGATGGATTCAAAAACTCTTATCTTGTATTACCTTAAGTGACTCATATGAACATACTTAATGTATAATAAGCTATATTATCACTAGGATACTCATTGTAAGTCTTTCAATAAAGTGCTACTCACAGGATAGGAGGTTTCATACGTAGGAAAAATGGTTCATTTTCTAGCTTAGAAACATACGGGGTATTACAGTGTCGAAAAGCATTGGGAAGGCATGATTCCTAACCCGTCCTTACCTTGGTGGAAAGTTTTGTACTTTATCTATCACGATATTTAATCATGACTTACATGTCATTTCTATTATCATAGATCGTATTTGTGCATATCATCAAAAATCACGCATGCTTACAGTTTCTAGTATAAGGAGTTCCAGATCATACAGTGTTACGTATCATGTTCCATGAACATAGAAACTCCAAGATCAGGTCATACATTTCATGACTTATGTATTCATCTCATGCCTTACAGAATTCTCAGTTCCCATGACTTATGCTATACTTCTAATGATCAACTAAATTCAGATTTTATCATGTAAATCCTCATTTTAGATTTCTCAATAAAATCTAGCATGTTTATGTCCTATTCCTCAAGCCTCAGTTAAGTGTCAAGTTTGGTATAATACCATTCGTACTTCAGGTCCTCATGTTTTAACCTTCAGTGAACTCTCTTTATGAAATAATGTAGCAATAAGTAGTTGCTTAGGAGGGAAATAGTAAATGTTTCATGTTAAGAAAAGATTATTGCATACTAGTTTTACACGAGGCTGTAGTTATGAAGATAGGCTTGAATGTCATGTTGATGTATAAGTGGCTAAATGCATTTTGAAGATTTAAGTAGATTTGAACATAGTGGGAGAATTTAGTCCAGATCAGACCTACAATCTCAATTGCAGTCTTACTTATAGTCTTTGTCCCAGTCCCAGTCCCAGTCCAGTAATCAGATCAGTAACTCAGTTCAGTTTCAGATCTGCTTGACCATACCATACAATTATCAGGATTTCAGTACCTCGGTTTATAGACTATTTCAGAATCATGATATACGCTTGGTCTTGCATTCTTAAATAGTACAATTTTTTAAATTCATGCTCAGTTATCTCATGTTATTCAGTCAGTCCTTACCAAATATGCCTAATACTATGCAGTTTCAGTCAAGACTAAGTATAGTTCAATCCTACATGACCGGTATTTAGCTATTAGCCACTCAGTTAATCAGATAAGTTAGTATGTTTATGCGTTCGTGCTCAGTGCCCATATGAATATTTTCAGTAGTCTCAAGTAAAACGCATGCAGTGTTGAAGAAAAAATTCTAGTTAAGGGAGTAGTCAAGAAATGTGGCTAAGATTACAAGTTAGTAGTTGTAGTGCACAAGCCTTAGTAACTCTATCTTAGATGGTGTTTCGTAGGCCTTGCTCCATATTACAGAATTGTAACCACTTGGTGATTTCTTATTCAGATGTCTTATTCAGACCACACTAATATTTCCTTGCTCCCTAAAGTTATTATAACTCTATAGAAAGAGCATCAAGGAAATGCTCCAGTCGATTATAAGTTGTTAGCATGAGTTAGTCAGTAAAGCTAGTAATTCAGTCTAGCGGTCAGGAAGACAGGTTCGTATAGTATGGTTTCCCATCTTTCCATCTAGATGTATTATTCATGGGTATGATATTCCAAGATAGATCATCTCGATAGTTATGAGTTCAGCATAGTTTGTATAACATGCCTGCATTACAGAACCACATAGTTGAACTCATTACAGCCCATAAATTTTAGCATATCTGTAGTGTCAGTTATGAAATCATGTTGCAGTTGCGCATAAGTATCTAAATTTAGTCTATTAGTATTCCCAGCTTAGTCAGTCTGATTCGAGGACAAATATTCCCAAGGGGGAGATATTGTAATACCCTGCAAAATACTAAGCTTAACTCAGTCCTTTAAAGGTTGTAAGAGGTCCCAAACTTAGAAAACTTTAGCTAAGTATCCACACTTAGTGTTATTTTAGCCTGCATAGGTTAGGAACTCTATTTAATGACCCTCATGACCTTAAAGTAATGACTTTTAGGTTGAATCATGATTAGGAATGTCAGTAGGTGTTCTCGGACAAGTTTTGGATTTTTCGAACTTCGTTTGAAACACATTTGAAAGCTCAAACTAGTGGATCGACGTGATATCGATGCGTCGTGTTTCCCATAGCATCGATGAATATTTTTCTCCAGCTTTCTATGCAAATTCCAGTGAACCGACACGGACTTGATGCGGCGCATTGTCCATCACGTTGATGCCAACTATGCGGTCGTTGGTCTATGCATTACAAGGCTAGTCTTCAGTCATTAAAAAGTCGCATCCTCAGGGGTATTTAGGTCTTTTTCCCATACCTATCATCCCCCAAAACTCAAAATTAAACCCTTTTAAGAGAAAAATTCATTCTTTTTTTAGAAGTTTCTCTCAAGAGCAAACCCTAAGAGGTTTAAATTCATATTCAAGACTCAAGAGCTTACCATCCATCTTATCAGAAAATAATCACTAAGGTATGTCAAGTGTTCATCCAAGGGTCCCTTCCACCATTAGAGTCCAAGAAACTCTTTTAAACTTTAAGTAAATTGATTTTATGATTTCCATGATTTGGATTCAAGTGTATTCATGATTATAATATTGATTGGGTTTCTATTCCATGATTAAGTGCAAGATTTATGTAAAAATAATCATTATGTATGTAGTATAATGTGAATTCATGTTAAAGCCTTGAAATTATGATTCTCATGTGTTGATTAGTACTATGTGCATATACAATGTCTTCCAAGTGTTTGATGAGTTGTTCTTGTGAATTAAATAGTGAGATTATATCATGTTAACATGTATACTAGTTTATGCCATTCAAGTGTTTGATAAAATGCCTCTATAGATGTATTATGAACAAGTGTACATTTCTATGCTATGCAAGGTCATGTGATGCTTTTCTTTTCAAGCTATCAAATCCTGGAGGTATTTAATACCTGACAATTTGGCTGTTTACATAGATTCAGTGTTAGTTATAGAATAATCTCAGTCATGTCATGATCAGTAGTACTGTCAGTCAGTTATAGAACTTAGTAAAAACTTAGTAGACTCAGTATCAGTCCAGTCCAGTTCAGTATTCAGTTTAGACCTCAGTAAATTTAGTTAGTTAATAGAATTCAGTAGTATTCTGTCAGTCAATGGAACTCAGTAAACTCAGCTCAGTCCAGTTAGACCGTATAATCAGTAACAGTTCAGTCAAGCCTAGTATGAACTAGGAATCAATTTAGTGTCTCTTCAGTTCGTAGTAGGATTCATCACCAAGCGAACCCAGGAATAGGGGCATTCCTGCCAGCAGAGGGTTTGATCCTTAATAGCAATCCCTGCATTGCAGAACTACGTAGCTAGAGTAGGTTGAGATATGTTCTTTCCAGACTAGGGTTAATACATCTTATACGAGTATTCCAACCAGTGAGGGTTGATAAAAGAGCTTTCTGTCAAAGAGGATTAACTTATAGTTGTCTTTACTCATGGCAGGATACTGACACACTTCTAATTGGGTTACAGGTTGGACCCAAATCTATTCAGAAAGAGGTATGTCGGTTAGATGATTACCTTCCACATTGTCAGTTTCAGTCTTTAGAATAGAACTCAGTTTAGTTCTATAAAAATCAGGACTGTTATATATAGTCACTTAGTTCAGTATGGAACTCAGCATAGTTTCACTGAACTAGAACTGTCAGATACATTCATTCATCTATCAGCTATATAGTATTAATAGACTCAGATATCATTAAATCAGTAATTCAGAACTCAATAGCCAGTATCATCATGGCTTCAATTATTGTTTATGTATTTCATACATGTACTCTCATTCAATTATACTTATGTTATTCAGTCTGTATTGTTCATGCATATGAACCCATGCACTTCATCCTACCTCACTTAGCACATTCAAAGTACTAACACATACCTTTATTTTATGCTATGATGTCTTATATCATAGGTTCAGATGCACGGGCTCCCGATTACTTAGTAGCCTAATCCATCAGTAGCAGACTTAGTGGTGAGTCCTCATAGTTCGAGGACAGATTTATTATTCCAGTATTTTAATACTCAGTTTATTTTAGTAGCCGCAGTTAGTTGGGTACTTTTTCTATCAACTCCTTATTCAGATAGTAGAGACTTTTCAGACATATAATATTGATAGATAAATGTTCTGTTTTGGTATTGATGTACCGTATACAGTATTTATTTACAGTTTTGAACCTTATGGCAAGTTTTTGCCTAATTTCTACATAATTACATTATTATTATTCAATTATTGCAGCAGGTATTAGTCATGGGTTAGCTTGTAGTCCCTCAGGATTATGAGCACCCTGTAGCGCCCGGGGTACAGACTCGAGGCGTTACAAAAACAAGTTATCCAGATATTTTTAGTTTAATGATTAATCTTTTACAAATTCAATAGTAAATGTCTCTACTTCTTATTCTAATTTTTTGATTCCTATGTAAAATAAAAACTATTACATTATAAATGAGGACACATGTCATTAACTGGTATAAAGAAGATTATTCATACTTCTATGTCTTGTTCTAAATTCTCTTTTCCGGATGTGATTTGTCCTATGTCAAGGCAATTCAAATTACCTTTTTTTATTCATGCTATCTCAATATCTACTAAAGCATCTTTTGATTTAATCTGTGTAGATAATCAGGGACCTTATAAGGTTTCCACTCAAGATGGCCTTAAATATTTTCTTACATTTGTTGATGATTTTGGTACAGCCACTTGGACACAATTATTAAGCACAAAATCAATTGCCTTTAATATTTTACAATCTTTTATTCTATGGTAGAAAGGTAATTTAAGTCTATAATCAAAGTCATTCGAGCAGATAATGCTTTTGAACTAGCAGTGAAAAATGTCAAAAGGATATTTTTCTTTCTAGAGGGATTATTCATCAAACTGCATTTTTTTCTCTCCTAAACAAAATGGAGTAGTGAAGAGAAAACATAAGTATTTACGGTACCAATCACATCTTCGTATCATTGGTTAGGGAAATGTTTATTAACAACTACCTATCATATAAATAGATTCCCTTCCACTATACTCAAATTGAAAACCCCTTATGAAATTTTATTCTATGCTAATCCTAAATATTCTCACCTTAAATGTTGTGGATCTTTATATTTTTTTTTTTACTTTTCCTACACATAGACCAGGTTTGATTCTAAGGCTTTACCATGTGTATTTTTAGGTTATCCCTTTGGTAAAAAGGATACAAAATTATAAATTTACAAACCTAAAAATATTATTTTCAAGAGATGTTGTATTTCATGAAGAATACTTCTCTTGTTCCTTATACTTGATCCCTCCATTGTTTTTACCTCGTACTATATCATCTGCTAATTTTCTTTTAGATCTTTGTTCTACAATATTTAAACACACTTCTCCTACTTCTACTACCAATCCTCCAAAAATTTTTTCTACATCTACTCCATCTCCTTACTCTACTAATGCTCTTAACTCAAGTGAATTAACACATCCCTTTTCTGAGGTAGAACCTAATTTTGAAACTATTCGTAGACAGTCTTTTATACATCATAAGAGACTTAGTTACCTATATGACTACATATGTAATACCCTCAATCTAGTAAATCTTCTTATACTTATTTTCTCAGTCCAGTCACACCAGATTCCTTATCTTGTAATGCCCTATCTTTTAACAAGCAGGTCTTACTCGACTCCATTTCTAGTAAGTAGGAACCCCTCAGCTATTACAAGAAGCACTTTATTTTGGTTTGTAGGAAACCATGAATAAAGAACTAGAAGCCTCAAAGTTGAACAACTCATAGATTCTTGTCATTTTACTCTATGAAAAGAAAAAGCATTACCATCAAAATTAGTGTATCAAATAAAAACATTCTAATGGCAGTATTGAGAGATTAAAAGCAACATTAGTCAACGAGGAGTGATATTCAGAGAAAGGGAGTTGATTATTATGAGACTTTTTCTTTGGTGGTTAAAATGACTACTCTTAGATGTATTTTAGTTACTACTCTTGAGAAAGGATCGGGTATTTTTCAATTGGATGTTAACAATGTATTTTACATGAAGATTTTTATGAAGAAGTTTATATGAAATTTCTAGCAGGTCTTTCCCCTCTTTGTCTTAACCATGTCTGTTTACTCAAAAAATCTATTTATGGACTTAAGAGATCCTCCAGACTATAGTATGTTGAACTCACATCAACTCTCAATTTTATTCATTTCTTAAATAATTATTCTCTCTTCTTTAGGAAATAAGATATTTCTATTTCTATTGTAGCTTTGTATATGAAAAACAATTCTACTAACAGATAATAATAAAGTTGAATTAATCACTTTGTTGAATTAATCACTTTGGAGTTATATCTAGACAAGCAATTAAAGATTAAAGATGTTAAGAATCTTCATTTTTTTCTTGGTATGGGATTTATTTAAGAACCTTATGGTATGATCATCTCTGAAAGAAAATCTACTTTAGATCTTTTAAAAGAATTTGATTCCCTACATTTATCACATGTGTCATCTCCACCAGATCCCTTAGTAAATATGTTAGTTGGTGAAGGAGATCCAGTCAATGACCATACTTTGTATTTTTATTTATTGGGAAAACTAAATTACCAGACTCATATGAGATTGAATCTTCCATTCACTATTCAACATCTAAGTCTGTATATGCAGGTTATCATGAACCTCATCTAATTGCTATTTTATGAGTTCCTTTGCTTAAAGATTCAGGGAACGGACATTTTATATCATCTTCTCCTTCTTTCAAATTACTTGCCTTTTATGATTTAGATTTGGGTACCTCTCCAGATTCACACAAATTACTTAGTGGTTCCTATATTTCACTAGGTTCTTCACCTATTTCATGGAAATCTAAGAAACAAACTTTAATTTATCTCAGCTCTGGGGAAGAAGAAATCTTCTTTTTTATACTCATGTTTCCCCTCCCATCGCGCTCCACCGATGGTTGTGCTCATGTCAACCAAGCACTTGATAGATCTATATAAAGGGTCATAGTAGAACCTACCTAGTCAGTTTGACTATTTAAATTTCTCTCTCTTTTGATTTCTTTATGTTGCCTCTCTATTCTAATAGTCTTATTACGATTCATATCAGCTCAAGGATTTTTCTTTTATTTATGTGTTGTGTAAATAAGTCTAATATTTAATTATTAAGAAATAATTTGTTAGACTACTCTGTATAAATAGAGGTCTCTTGTATTTCATTATGTCCATTCCAAACCTGGGCCAACCAACCTAATCTCATAAAGTTGGGCGTCTTAACATAGTCTCTTGTTGACGCTTATACCCAGTCCGAGTATCTCTATAATCAATTCCTAAATTAGTTCCCTAATTTCTCTTTTTCATAACACTTGGTATAAAACTTAAGTGTGAAAATATATAAACCAAACTTATATAAAGATCGAATACTCCAACACCCCCTTAAGTTGGAGAAGAGGAAGAAACACCTAACTTATGAAACTGAATTAATTATTCCTCAAAAAGGATATGGAATATAATACCATATAAAGATATGACACATAGTCCTAACAACCCAAAAAGCTACCTCATGAGGAAAGGATTGACCAAGACCATATAAGGAGACCAATGACCCATTAATCCATAGATGTAGAACATTAAACCTATTTGCATACCTAGTTCTAGACATTTAGATTATGGATAATATAAGATGATGGGACAATATCAGAAATAATGAATAGGAGGCGTAGCTCTAACACTATGTAAATGTATGCACCAGGCCTAATCTCAACCCTAAAATATAGCTCATGAGGAGAGGATTTAACAAAACCATAAAAGGATATTGTAATGACCTATTCTATTATTATTAAAAAAATGCCTTGTTAAAGGTATGAGTTATAAAAATATTTGAAAATACAATCTCTAATTAGTGTTGGATGGCACAACTTAAAATTTTAAGAAATTAAAATTTTGGTTGTACTGATATAAGTCATCTAAAGAGGGAATTTTCCTAATATAGAATCATCACCATAACGGCCAGTAGGATGGTATAGCAAGACTACAGGACCAGAAACCTCAAGTAAGAAATTTTAGATTCTTCTTTTCTTTTTTTAGTTGTAAAAAGGATGAGGTTAATTCAAAACCCTCTTAGGATTACCTCATGGACTATTAGCAATGCAGAGGAGGTATTTTCATATTAATGGGGTAAAAGCCATGGCCTTCTACTAAATTCCATGCCAGAAATCATCTTTACAAAGAAAAAACTTGTATTCATACCTCTGCAATAGTTGTATAATATCCAGGTAGTCTAGGTTTGACTGAGTAGATTAGATATGGGTTATAAAACATAAGCATGATATGGATTAAGGAAATATTGCATTCTTTGGACTTTGAGTTTGGTGGTTTGATGGATAAAAAGGATGAATCTTGGGTAAAAAGGGGTGGAAATCATTGTTATGATATAAAATTAAAAGTTTTCTTGAAATTATATGTTACAATGTTATTTTTCATCCTTGTTTGGTTGCTAATGGTATAGAACTAAGAAATGGTTAACTTACTAACTGTTATTTGTTAAGGGTGGTTAGTATTAGTGGATTCAAATGAATCTGCAATGGTAACTATAGGAATGAAAATTTAGTGATGTATTAAGCATTTAAGATGAATGGTTTGAGGTAGGTCATAACCCACAAGTTGTGTGTAAGATTGTAGGTGATGGTTTAAATATAGTTAAATCTAATTTGGGTTATATGAGCATGCTAACAATTTCTTAGTATTGCTTGTGCAATGTATATTTGTAAAAATTGAATAACTATTTGATATCCCAAATATTAATCATATGCAATCAATTTTAAATTAAGCTTCTTGGATTTTACAAGTATTGTTTTATTATCTTTGTGGTTGTGATAGTTGTGACATCTATCATTATTTGGAATGTACTAAAATTTGGACATTATCACGATATTGGTGATTTCAGGTTGGCAAACACTTAATTTTTGAGATTCTGTATATGGACAATGACTTGTCCCCTACAAGTCATGGCTAGTGAGTGCACATATAAGACACTTAACATATGTGTACAAGGTATAGGTGAGTGTGATGATTCCTTTAATGAATTGGGGAATATGTCATTCTTGATAGTATTAGTTCCTTGAGAAGAATAGGTTTACGTATTACCATTATATGTGGGTTCCTTGAATCAATCGAGTTATGTGCTTGATTGATAAAGGTCGTTTCTTGTGTAAATTTATACTTATGTTATTGCTACTGTGGTTATTATTAATGATCCTTGAGTAGTTTAGGTTGCTTGCAAGTTGTGACATAGATCTATGTTTTTTATTATTTGCATGATTTGTACGTGGTTTATATAAAAATTATGTCATGGTTATTGACTTGGAGTCTTATTATTGGGACCCATGAGAGGTTAGAGTTATGATTAATAAAAGGAGAGGGTGTAATCTATGTTATCTATACTTAGATAGTATATGACAAGATGAGTTATACTATGGATGAGTCATGATCGTTTACCTGGTTGTCCCAATATTAACTATATTTGTCTAAACGTCCGAGAAGGATAGTGGTGTATTGACTTGAGTTGTTACCTAGGTTGTCCCTCACTAGATGGGTGTCATAATGGGAATATAGGTGTCACCATATTGTTAATTTTGGTTGGAGATTTAATAGATGAAGAATGCTAGAGTGTCAAATTATGATCGGATTTGTGGAACAAGGCTTAGGGATGCCTAAAGTGCTTAGCTGTGAATGGTTAAGGATAAAGAAACCTTGAGGAATGGTATTGGAGGAGTCATATATAACTTACCGAGGGATTTGACTTGACACATAATGGATACTTGGGGTTTTAGGACTGTTAATATTCAATGCAACAATGGTCGGTTAATGAATAATTTTGATTTTATGCCCCTGAGGTTGTACATAACTTTTTGAATATTTATGTGATTTAACTTAGGTAGACCGATTATGCTTTTCAATACATGTGATTTTTTACTAATACTACTCTTGCTATACCCTTTTCAGGGTATAGTCTGGTTACAGGATCAATAGGTGTTTTGGGCTTGACACGGCAAAGATCTCCGACAGCTTCTATTATTACTCCTGAATAAAAGTTGTGTCTATTTTCTTGTATTTCCTCTTAGAAACTCTTGTACCTATTTAAATTCGTTCTTTAGGAAATATTTATTAAAAGTTGTAAACTGATTGTTATAAAGAAGTATTTCTTGGTTTTTATTTACTTCTGCATATAATATCTCTAGGTGGTAAGGTTCTACTATCTAGGTGTATTATAGTAGGTTTTTGCATGATTATATTTGTAGGGCCATGACAATTTGGTATTAGAGCCTAGGTTATTGATCTCCTTATATAAGAGAGAATATCGAGTAGAGTTATGTGAATAAGTGTATTGTCGTCCATATCTAATCTTCTAGGATATATGAGGCATGATAGGAATTATTCCGCTTCTTTCTTTCCTTCGTGCGGTCTATGCACTTGCTTGTCTAAGATGAGTCTAATTGGTATATATGGATTTTAATTTGTATCTTATCAATGTTAATAAAGGTGGTTTGACTCCATTTGAAATGGTATGTGTAAGTAAAATGGAACTGGGAAGGTTCCAATTGGTATCTGGCCTTGAATGCATGGGCATTCGACTAATGATTATCCGTTAGTCTAGGAATAATAATAAAAAGGATTTTCTTAATAATGAAACTTGAGGTTGATGATTACCTATTTTGGTATTGCTTGAATGGTTGTGAAACGTGATTGTTGAATTAATATGAAATTCCTGGTTAGCAAAAAGGTTATAACTTAGTTATGTGGTATGGTTTAAGGAATTAATTACTATGTGGTTTTTTCCTGTTATTTGTATTCTACATGTTTGAAAGGGATTGTCATTAGAAAAATGATAAAGGGAAATATAGTTTATAACTATATGAAGCTCTTGTTCCAGGAAAGTCGGGAATTGGTTGAGGACCTTGGAAAAAAGGACTATGGTAGCATAATAGCATAATTTGTTGTTATGAAAATTTCTTATTGTAATTCATAACTAGTTTTAAATAATATATTAAGTTATTGTTTATACATGGATGAGTTCGAAGTTGGTATTATGTTAAAGTCCATTAAGTGATTTCAAATTTAAATCTTGAAAATATGGAAGGGGAAACGAGGGAAATTACAGATATTGGTGAAATTTAGGATTGCTTTTGTTGGGGATGCCATAGCTGCGCTGGACCTGCTACAGCAATGCCGCTAAATTGGGATTTTTTAAAATATAATGGCATCTCCATAACGACATGCAATCTGCTATAGCGGGAAGGACAGGGCAGAACCCCTGCCCTATTTTCCCTATGTTTATTTTCATTCCAGGCATATTCTAATTATTAGTTTGGAGTACGAGCTATCACATAACTATAGAAATCACATATACAAAGGTAAAGCATGCATTCAATATATTAAAAATTACTAAAATAAGTATCCATGTGTAATAAAATAAAGAAAAAAAAAGAGGAAAAATTTCTAGTACGTTCCCCAAACAGGGGCAACTCAATCATGTTAAATGTATAAAAGAGTAAAGCAGGACTGGTATGCATCAAGGGCCCTATCTGGATACCGAGTCACTATCGCACACTGATGGAGAAAGGTCCTCTCCCTTGAATTCATCGAGCAAGGAAAACTCTCACATATCCTCAGCTCTAATTGGGAGGCTCCTAGTCAAGGAATACACACTAGAACATGAACTTTTTGGTATTCCACATTCATGCCCACATGCGGTCCTAGGTACGCCTCCTCTTCTTTTCCTCATCAAGCTCTCTGTGGAGCACTGCATAGACCTGGGCATAGGGAGGTGGGGTAATGATACCGTAAGGAGGGTAAGTCATATTTCTCCTAAATGCAGTCAAGTCCTCCTCCAGGTGACTGCTATAAATCTGGTACTAGGCTAGGACTGAATGAAAGGGGAAGCATCATTATTGTCATATCCTTTTTCTCTGTATGTCAAGTGCTCACGACCTCACCTAAATTTCTCTTCTTATTTCCTTTAGATGTGACCACCATTACCCTAAGGGGGTAAAAAGTGATGTCTATCTCTAACTTGGTGTCATTCGCCTCCTTCGGTAACCTATTACACCAACACAACACTAAAACTAAGCCAGAAATAACGGGGACCTTACTTTTACCCATTAAATGTCCTATTACTCCATCATGATCAATGCCCTCATATTTAATGTGATCTTATATATAGAATAGGACACTACTAGAGCCCAAAGGTAGGTCATGTCTGAGAGGCAGCTTGATAATAAAATCCCTCAGGAAACCAATTCTAGCCATCTCCTAGTATCAACAAAGAATAAGGTACTAGTAATTCCCTCAGTAGTAGGCTAGTAGACCTAGTCCATGAACTCTTCAAAAACTAGAGTATCCCACAACTACCTCATATACATCTCCTTGGGCTTGGCTAAGTACACCGTATTTGAGATGTGTGGCACCCCTAGTACTTCATTAATAGTATGGATGTCCATAGGGACATCCATTTTCTTGAAGCGGATGGTGGAGTTGGGGTCATTCCAAAGTATGGTTCGGAGTATGACACAAAAATTCCTGTCCTAGCCTGAGAGCCATAACTAGTGGACCCAAACCAAATACATTAAGCTAATTATATGAAGGTTCTTTCTCTTCCACTACTTTCATAGAGAAGGATCACTTATAGCAAAATCCCATCCTCTTATACTCTTGTATATCTCTTGATAGAACTCATCATGAAATATCTCGTAGGCTAGAATAGAAACACACTCTCTATTTTCAACGATTAGGGGTTGTTGATCGGCAAAATCATAGTAATAAGTGTGTTAGAGCTCATAAATTATTAAGAAATCATATTTCAGACAAAGGCCAATGCCTTGGCCTGTATGGAAAGCTACTATCTGCAGCCTTCTACTGTAGAGGTCTGTATCCGACTATGGTGATATTTCTATAGAGGGAATTTTTTTGCTATAGAGGGACAACACTGTTGTAATGGCCTTCATCATCCCTATCAGTCAAGAGGTGCAACAATGGCGCCACTGGATAAAAAGTACCATTTTAACATTTCAACTTCGGATCAATGTTTATAAAGTACCCAAACATTAGTCAATATAAAAATTTAGGTATTATAACTCATAAATATGCCCAAATTTCCAAAAACAATTCAAGAACCACCCTTCACATTGCCTTTGGTTTCAAGACCATTTTGTTCATGAACTCCATAATTCTTATGCTTAGAATGCTATAGAATTGTTGTAAATGTATGGGAAATAACTATGCTTTAAAAGTTTAGCCAAATCAACCCAAAATTTTGAAAATTCAAAAACTAGCCCAAGAACCTATCCTTTTTTTATGAAATTCAAGAAAAAATTAGTAGGAATGTATGTAAGTAAAGAGAGAAAATATATCAATCATTACCTTTATTCTGGCGATGAGAGAGATGTGATCGCGGAGGGAAAGGGAGCTTTTTTGAAGTGAAAGAACAGAAATGGGTGATAAACCCATTTCTCACCCCTTTAAGTTTGATAACGCTGGTATAGTAGCTCTTTTCCAAATATTTCTTCTATAGAGGGATCCCAACACTCGAAGTGCAAAAAGTTTTATCAGTTATATTTGACTTCTTTTCACTCTAATATTCATACAAGGTCCCTAATACCTTGGGTGCTTGGGAATTATTATACTCTTTTTACTCCACGTGTTTGGTAAAGAAAGGAGATTTTCTTGACAGAGCATGTAGTATTAATTTTTTGAGTTGAAAACGTATTATACCAAGGGAAATTAAAACTTTGATATTCTATGTTGGTCTTTAAGCATGTCATCATGGTAATGGCATTAAGTTTAATTTAACTCAAGCCGCTCATTCTTAATTGTGATCATTCAGGGATAGATGAGTGGTAAATTGGTATATATTGTAATGACATGTTCTATAATTACTAAAAGACACCTCTTTATGGGTACCAATTATGAAAATTTTTGAAAATAATATTGCTAATTAGTATGGAGTTATGCAGCTTAAAATTTTACAAATTTAAAATTTTGGTCGGGCTGATGTCATCCCACTATAGAAAAAAATTTCCTACTATAAGAACATCACAATAGCGGTCGGTAGGCCTATATATGGAGATAAAGGGACCAGAACCTCAAGTAAAAACTTTAATATTCTTTTTTCTCCTAATTAGTTTTAAAGAGGATGAGGTCCATTTAAAAGTCCTCTTAGGGTTACCTCATGTCATGGGAGTAATGAAGAGTATAGATTTCTGCATTAATCGGTTAAAACACATGGCTTTCTAGTATATTCCATCATCTTTATACAGACAGAACTTTTTTTCATACCTTTGTAGCAGCTACTTGGCATCCAGGTGGGGTAGGTTTAATTGAGTTGCTTAGACTTGGGTTAGAAAACAAGCATGACATAGATTGATGGGATATTACACGCTTAGTTCTTTAGGCAGAGCTTTGGTTGGATAAAATGGATAAAACCTGGTAAAAAAGGATGGGAAATTATTGTTATGGTATAATATTGAAATTGTTCCTGGAATTATATGTTACATTATTATTGTTCATCCTTGTGTGGTTGCGAACAGTATAGAACTAAGAATTAGGTTACCTTACTAACTGTTATTCATTAATAATGGTTAGTGTTGGAGGATTTAGAAGAATCTATGATGGTAACTAGAGGAATAAAAATTTGGTAATGTATTAAGCTATTAGGATGAATGACTTAGGGTGGGGCATAACCCATAGGTTGGGTGTACGACTGTAGGTAATGGTTTAAATATAGTTAACTGAATTTGTATCATATGTGCATTAATTATTTCTTACTATTGCTCTCACAATGCATGTTCATTAAAAGGGAATGATTGTTTGATATCCAAAGTGTTAATCATATGCAATGAATTTAAGCAAAACTTGTTAGACTTTAAAGTGTTTGTTCTGTTATCATTCTGGTTATGATTGTTGTGATATTTGTCATTATTATGGAATGTACTGGTATTTGGGCATCTCTATAAGATTGGTGATATAAGATTCACAGACACTTAATTTCTAAGATTTGGTAACGGATAAGGACTTACCGCTGTAAGTCATGGATAGTGGGCAAATACATAAGACCCTTAGCATAGGAATACCGGGTACAGATAAATACGATTATACTTTGAGTGAATCGGGAAATATGTGATTCTTGATTGTATCAAATTCTTGAGTGAACAAGGCTTACTTGTTATCATTATATGTGGACTATTTAAGGGAATCAGGTTATGTGCTTAATTGCTAAAAATGGTTTCTTATGTAAATTATAATTTATGTTATTGTTAATTTGGCTATTATTAACTCTTCATGAGTGGTCTAGGTTGCAAGTTGAGACATGGCTCTATGTTTTCTATTTCTTTCTTAATTTGAACATGGCTTATATAACAGTTGTATCATAGTTGTTGACTTGGAGTTTAATTGTTATAATTCATAAGAGAATTGCATCAAGGTTAATAAAAAAGAGAGTGCAATCTATATTGTCTAATTACTTAGATGGAATGTGGAAAAGGGAGGTATATTATGGATGATTTCTTATCATTGACCTATTTGTCCCTACATTAATTATTTTTATCTGAAGGTCTAAGGAGGGTAGTTGTGTGTTGACTTGAGTTGTCATCTAGGCTGGCCCTCACTGAATAGGTATTCTTATTTGTATGTCATGATATGTTCGGTGGTCTATTAGTTATTGTATTTTAAGTTGGGAAGGAAGGTGTCACTATCTTGTTAATTTTGGTTATAGATTCAATGGAACAAAGGATGCTAGGATGCTAAAGTATAACTAGATTTGAGAAATAAGGCTTAGGATTACCTGCAAGTCTTAGTTGTGAGTGGTTAAGGGTAAAGAAACCTCGAGAGACAGAATCATAAGGCTTATAGGAAATTTTTGCAGGGAGTTGACTTGGCAAGTAATAGATACTTGGTGTTTTAAGACTGTTAATATTCAATGCGGCAATGATCAGTTAATGAATGATTCATATTAAATTCACCTCAAGTTGTATGTATCTTTTCAAATATTTACCATTTTTCAGGTAATAGTCTGGTTGCAGGATTAGTAGGTATATCAGGCTTGACACAGTGAAGTTCTCGAGCATCTTCTATTGTATTACACGATAGAAGGTGTGTCTTTTATCTTGTATTTCCTCGTAGAAGCTCTTATACCTATTTAGACTAGTTCCTTAGAAAATATTTTTCGATTGTCATTAAAAGTCATTAGATGATTGTAATAAAAAAGTATTTTTTGGTTTTTATTTACTTGTATTATTTTGTTGGGTGTTAAGAGTTCTCCTATCTAGGTGGATTAGAATAGAAGTTAGCCACAATCAGGTATGTCTGATCATTACTGAGACCAAGGACCATTTACCCATCGGTCTGAGACCCCAACAATTAAATTCATTAGAAATCTAAGGAAAATTTTTATACTATTCTTGATTTAATTTTACAAAACTTGAAAAGTAGAGCAATACCATTTTTTAGTAAATAATATCGCCATCCGTTTAAAAAATCTTCAAAGTTCATAAGTATAATCCAAATAGACAATTTGAAATGTCATGTTCCCACCTATATAGAAACTAGATCCACTAACTTAAATGTTTAAATTCATAGTCCCTCTGATTAAAAAATAATGACTTACTTTCCTTTTTAGTACGTTTCAAAAAATGATCCTTTCCTTCAACTTTTTACATGACATTTTTAAGACCACAAGATTAAAAGGCTTTTTGGTACATTCGACATCACTTTAATTTAAGATCACAAAATTCAAAAGTCTTCTTTATTCTCTTTAACTCCGTGTCAAGTCAAAATAAGTTATTCCTTTTGAAATGGATGGGAGTATATATTATCACTGCAATTTTGTTATATTTTGGTTTTGATGATTTACAAAGAATAATGCAAGGGACTTGTTCCATGTTGTGTTGATTTTACAATCGGAGTAAATCATGTACAACTTTAGTTGTACTGTTGTTTTGGAAGGTAGTGTTGTAGAAGTGATGCAGCTATCTCGCTGACACATGGACTAAAAGAGTGGCTTTGAGATTTTGATTTTTCTTATAAAAGGAAGATGTGATATGAGCAAGACCTAGTTTTTACAATCAAAAGGTTTCTCTCATATGTAAAAGCCCTTTTCATAAGTTTTCTCCTCCATCACCTTTAACAAGGGACCTGATAGCACTGCAATTCAGACTTTGTTTATTTATTGAGTTATTATTTTTTGCTCTTTTAATTGTAAACCTAATCCTTTGATATAAAGGATTGTAGGTATCAATCTCGTCTTGTTCTAGAGCTGAGTTGTTCTAAATAGAGTTAGTTATCAATTCAGTTTTAGCTTAGTCAAAATTTCTTCATCATGACATAAGTTATTTGGTGTACACACCTAGGGAATAAACTAGAGTTAGTTGATTTTGAAGGTGCAGTAGAGTTGTTTCACAAATCTTGTAATAGAAGTGGTACAAGGTGGATAGGATTAGGAGTTTAATTTTTGTGATTATTGGAGTATGTAATCACATTTTTGGCTTGAAGATAGTGGAGCTTGTTGGAAATCCTATGAGACAGGTCATTTTTTTTTCCTCTCTTGAGCAAGGAGGTTTTCACATAAATACTGAGTGTTTTTAATTTTATATGACTTCATGTTTATCATATTACTGTTCTAGTGTGTAAAGGACTCGGTTCCCTTACTTATGGTGGATTCGTATAAGCCAACAATTGATATCAGAGTGGTACTCCTTAAATAGCCAACACCTAGAGTGGATCCTAAGTGATATTTTTTTCCATCTAATCTATTGGAAGGTCAATCAACCACTAGACCTCCCCATTTAAATAGTTAATAATAAGGATGGTGGGAGACTCAAATGCATGATTTCATGATGGCTGAAGATAGCGAGTTCTGAGACATTATTTGTGTTGGACCAGACATTCCTAAGAAGGAAGTCAAGGAAGGAAATATTATAAAATGGTCCCTAGGACACAAAAGAAGTACGATGAGTATGATTGGAAAAAGCTTGAAAAAAGCTACAAAGCAACAAAAATGTTTGTTTGTGGAATAGGTCATAATGAATAGAATATAATATCTGCATGTAAATTATCAAAGGAAACTTAGGATTGCTTAAAGATTTCTCATGAGGGAACAATTCAGGTTAAGGTGTCCAAAGTGGATGCTCACTACTCAATATGAATCATTTACTATGAAAGAAAGTGAGATAATTCAATCAATGCACATTAGGTTCACAAAGATTACAAAGGAGTTACACTATCTTGGATAAGTAATTCCACCTAGTAAACAAGTAAGGAAAATACTTGGTATTCTACCTAAGTCATGGAAAAGCATTATGGAGTCTCGATATCTCAAGACTCTGAGAATGCATGATTTGATTGGTAATATGAAGGTGTATGAATTGAAAAAACAACTAGATCAAGATAAAAAGGAGCCTAAGAAAGAGAAAGCTCTATCTCTCAAATACTCAAAAACTCCAATCCCCCATTTGGTGATGTCATTTACAGATATATGTGTCTTATCTGATAGAACATATATGTTGCTTATCTGGATTCATTTCTTGGAAATGATCACACTTTTCTAAGCGCTCAAAGTAAAAATGTTGACTTATGGCATTGAATACTTGGCCATGGTAGATCCTCTTTCTAAATAAGTTGGTTACAAAGGACCTGGTCCATGGTTTTTCAAAGTTGCAGTTTGCAGTTTACTTGACGTGGATTTCTATAAGCCAACAAATTTATTGCATGATGATGTGACATAATTATTTTTCCAATGATTTTTCTTCTATCTTATTTTATCTCTTTTTCTTTTTTATATTTAATTCAGATGAAAATGAAGACAAGAATTTTCCTTTAGAAATGACAATAAACATTGGTTTTTTATTATTTTCTATAACTTTTAAACTTTTAGCCTTTTAATTTATTGATATTTAACTTCCAACTGTTTGGTCTCCCTTTAACTACTATATAATACTTATCTTCTAATCCATTTTATATTCCATTATATATTAAATATACATAAACTTTTTCTTTAGCTATCTTATGTTTGTTTTGTAACGACCTTCATAGTAATTTTGTGTTACTTATGTATTTCTCTATTTTACCACTTTTCATAGCTTCACTAAGGTATTTGTAGTAAATAGAAATGGAGTGAAATTATTTGTGGGGTGGTCAGATAGGTTTGGAATGAGTTTATTTAGAAAGATTAGAACATGAAAAATTTGATCAAATCAAACATTTGAGGAAGTTGAGCTCAAAATGGAATTTAGACAATTTCATTTGGTCTGAAATGTGATTTTTGAGTTAGTTGGAAGAAAATTTTAGATCCTAGACACTCAAATGTGATTGGAGTCATTGGTTGAAATTTAAAAAATTTACAAGCTTAGAGTTGATCTCGATCAACATTCAATCAAGGGGATCTTGGATCGATGATTTGGTGTCTTCACCAACTCAGGAATGTAAACCTTAGTCGATTTGCAAGTTTGATTTGTTTTTCCATATTTTGATCAAATTTTAAGGGTTTATTAAAGAGTTTTGAGTGTTTAGTCTTTACTAGTTTTAGCTGATATTGGTTGCCTCCTCTACTAACACAAAAGAGGGGGTAATTTTATCTTCATATTCACAACAGATCGGTTTGAATTTGCAAAGGGATTTTGGATCGGGTTTAGGTCGATCCTCTCTTTGTGAATGAATTTTGGGTTAACATTTTAAGAAGAATTCATATTCTTTTCTTTGGGAAACTTTTTGAGTCCGAAATAAAAGTATTATTAAATGGGTGTAGATGAACAATCTTGCTTATCTAGATCACGTATTTGATCAAATTAAAATTGTTTAGAGGTTCTATGGAAGGCCAAGACTGCCATTTTACTTTTAAAACTTTTTTTAAGTTAAGTCGAGATTTTCTTTAACTCTTAATGAAGTGGTTGTGTATTGTTTAACTAAATATAAGGGTAATGAATAGTGAGGGTCCTAAAAAATGAGAGCTCGAGCATTTATATAGGTACTAGTGCATGTTAATGGTTCATGTGATTATTTAACTTATTTCGACAAATTTCATGTTAATGGTTCATGTGATTTTATGTTTAATTGATTCATGTATATTCTAGTTGATGCACTTCTCTCTTTTATGATTCTAAAGTCAGAATATGGTGATATTTTATGATCTATATCGTTCTAATCATGCAACAATTAAATTTGAAAGAATTGAGATTTATAACTTATCGGTAAAATTTATATCCCTTGTGGAATATTACTAAACTTTTTTATGCTTAATACTCCCTGAAACACATAGCAAGACCACTAAAGTTGGCATGAACTTTCAATTTGGTACCTTAACTAGCCCTTGTTCATTTTAGATATCTAAACTAGTCTCCTATTATGTTATTTTGACGACTTTTGCTGACATCAAAATGTGAGGTGATACATTAATTGGTAACACGTGGGGAGCTTATTTTGTCAATTTTTGTTTTATTCTTTCATCTCCTTTCCCATTTTTAGCCACAATTTCTCCAAACTTAAACCCTTTCCATGGTGAACAGATCTGATGGTACAACAAACGAAGGAGTCGATTCCAATAACAAGAGACTTTCCTGTGCTTACATACCTCTTCTTATTTTGTTGCCCATGTTCCTTCTCAAATTTGTTCGGATAAGAATACATAAATTTAAAGAAAAAAGTAATTTTTTTAAAAGATTCTGTGCTTCTGTAAGATAAACTTTCTCAAACTAATAATTTACATTAGAAGAATTCAAGACAAGCTTCTATCATCTAGAGAATATTCACTAAAACTCTTGTTTGTAAGTATAGAACATGTGCGTGAAAATTTCATTTATATTTGAATTCTTATGTAAAGTATGTTCATTAATGCCTGAAAGCTTTCGTTTTGTTTAAAACTACAATTAAGGTGATTTGTTCATGTAAAATAATTTATTTTTAAGTAGTCAAATCCCTTTGGAAGGTATTTATTGAAAAAGATAGGTTGGAGATGATGATGTGGTGGGTGGCAGAAGTGGGGGTGATCTTCTATTAAATATATATTTTAAGTGGTTATTTAGACAAAAATATCATGTGGCATTAATTCGCATGCCACTTTTTTACTCTTTACTCAAAGTTTATTATTTAAGATTTTAAAGTAGTTTTTTAACATATTATGCTACATGTTATTATTTAATTTGTTTCTTGTCACATCATCAAGGAGTGTATTACTCTCTCCTAATTTATTTTTTTAATTGTCAAAAAAGTATCAAAATGACATAGTAGAACACTGGTTTAGGTGTTTAAGACGATCAAGGGCGGGTAATGGTCCAAAGTGAAAGTTCATGCTAAGTTAGGAGTTCGGCGATGTGTTTGGCCTAATTAAATTGTCTTACTTTTGTATTTGATTTATCCCAAAAGAGTTTCTCTTTCAATTATTAGTAAGTTTTTCAATTCTAACATCCTACAAGGCAAATTTAAAATCATAATATTTAAAGGACTACACACATCTATAAGAGTTTCTCTTTATTTTTTAAACTCAGTGTCAAGTTGAATTAAGACACTTAAATTATAACTAGGGAGTTATTAAAATTCTTTCTTTGTTTTACTTTATATATATGACATATACTCAAAAACTCCATTTTAGATCTCTAGAGGAGAAACTTTGTCAAGGAATGAAAATTGTTTGTTGAATTAATGTTTTCTATCAACTTTCTTTGTCTATTATCCACTGACACCTTAAATTCCTTGGAATAATTATTAGTGGCGAAATTGTGGGTTAGAATCCTAGGTTTATGAATTTTTGAAGAAAACTTATTGATAGTACTGAGTTTATCTAAGACTGGTTCTAGGTTGTTTATTTATACTTCCTAGAGTAGAATTACCCCCCTTGAATATGAACTACAGGGAATTGGGGCAAATTAATGGTTGAAAATTCTTGGCTAAGGTTTCAGGCTATAAAAAGAGTAAAACTAGTAGGTTGATTCTCTAGTTCTTGAATTTGAAGAGTAAGTATTAATTCCTTTTGTATAATGATTACTTTAGATTTTTAGTATTTTGAAGCATTGAGGAAGGGGAAAGCTCCAACAAATTAGCTTGCTAGATCAAATTATGTGGATGAAGTAGGTCATAATTGTATGATTAGTAAATTGTGATTAGCAAATTGGTACATAATATAGATTGAAGGAAGAATCACGTTTAGGCATGCGAGCACGGCGTTTGGACGGATAAAAATATGAGATTAATATTACAAAGATTTAATTGTGTGTTAATGTATGAATTCCTTGATGGGTGATTGTATTGTGAATTATGTGAATGTGGATAACAATTTGGAGATCGTGTGAGCTGGCGATCTAAGAACTCAGCTTAAAGACCTTTAAAAGGGTAAATCAATATTGTGCACATCATGAATATGTGAATTTCCTATGGTAACATTCTATGAGAATGAATCATGATAAGGGAATGTGGCACTATAACTTAACGAACATAAAGGCAGATTGGTTAAGTGTTAGGGAGTAATATTTTTAAAGACAAATAACAAAAGTTGGAATCGTATGTTGAATAGAGTCGGATGGCTGAATAATCGGCTTTCGAAGTGGTGTCTTAAACCTAGCAATGACTTTAATGTAAGGATTACGATTTAGTAACTAATTCATTGGTCTTGATATGAATAAAATAGGATTGATTAAGTGAATTTATTTATATACGTTGAATTAAAATTTAGACTCAATTTCGTTGAATGTACACTTTTAATTAAATACTTGTTGATTGATTTTTGAAACGTTCTTGTGATTGTTGATTATGGTTATTTATTCTTAAATGAATGAGTTGTAGATTGGTATTTGGACATAAGTTATAATTAGTTGTTTTGATTTGACAATACTAGTATGCCTAAGTTGTAAGATGCATAATGATTGAATGAATAAGATATTGATTGTTGAACTTGAGTTGATTTATGGATGTCATGTCTCAAATCTCCCTAAGAAAGAAGGCACCTGATAACCTAAAGGCCCAAGAAAACCAACTTATAACCTATACTTACCATGAATATAAAAATGATAATTTATAAAGCTTTAACTAGTTTAGACAAGATGTCCTAATTAAAAAAACATCCGTAGATAGTCTCAAACTAGATGTATCAGACTTGTCCATTGAGGCCTTAATTGCTAGGAAGCTAGACATAACTTCCCTTTATGTTAACATTATTATACAAAGACTCTAAACGACAAACAACTTTTCTTAGGTTGAGAAAGGTCCCCACAATACCCTTAACTTTAATATAACATTGAAATACGTGCTAAATATTCGACAAAGTGTCAAATCAACCTGAAACTCACTAAAGATAATTATATATCCCATTCCTGTATTGGATAGATCTACTAGCTAGAGAACATATACTTGCAGTATGAAACATACTGTCCCTCGTGATGGACATTAGTACGAATAAATGTACTGAATATGTAAGGTGTAAAGTAGCCATATGTAAATCAAAAACTCAAATGAAATCAGGTACAAATGTATAGATAAGAATCAAATACCATCATTGCTTATACTTATGGGATCATGTACCTTACATTTTTTCCTTTTCTCTTCTTTACATTATTAATTTAGTAAGGCAAGTGATACAGTGTAATGACCCTCCGGGTTATTTTCTATAATTTTCCAAATTTTCACCATTTAGAGGTTTCCTATAGCTTTCCCAAGTAAATTTATGACTTGCAGAAATTGATAGTTTAGTTACCGGGCAGTATATTTGGTTTATAGAGTCAATTCCTTATTTTAAAGTCCTCATTGGTTCAACTTGGGTATCGGGAAAAAAATTAGTTAAACAACCTCATATATCAATTCTAATATCCCCAATAGCTATGGAACATCAATTTTAGGTTGGGTGGCCCCCTGGTCTCAGTCTTAAGACTCCTAGACTCATCTCGAGCTATGGTCAAAAGTTAAGAAAAATGTCACATGGGTGTCGGACCCACTTTTCACAACCTTGGATGAAAATTTTGACTATGCCATTGTTTCATGCCCCACTGTCTCCCTGTCTATTTGGTATTACACCCATCCCTACTCCCAGAAGGAGGGAGAAAACAAGAGTTTGCATAACATTTGTTGATTGCAAACACGTGAGCAAGCTTTACATTTTTATTTTCAGTTAAGTTTTACTTTTCTCTATCTTAACTATTAGTCTTAGATCTGTAGTATTTAATTTCCAGTTATAACTACCAAAGTCCTATAAATATTTAACTCATAGTATTTCCATTATCAAAGTCAATGATTTCTAGTCATTACCTCCAGAGTTTTGTACATAACCGAGTCATAGTTTCTTTTCATAGATTTTAGAACAAATATTTGTTTAGTCTGACAAGTCCTTAAAAATACAAAAAGATTTTATTGAGTGTTTTCCGTAGAACTTCATAACAAATATATCGAGTCCTTATAGTCCATTAAATACCAAAAATATGTTCATCTCTAAGTCCTTACTATCTTTCTCATCTATTTCATATAATCTTTCTATCAAGATAAACATATCTATCACTCCTAGTGATACGTTGTCATGTAAACTTGACTATCTATATGGAGTAGATGTGTTTACATCACAAAACTAGATATCTAACACACCTTTACAAAGCCCCTATTCAGCTGTTGCTAAAAAGATATGCAATCACTGGATGAAGATCCACTCTATGGTCTAAGAAAAGCCAAAAAAAGTTAGGGAGTATGTATCTGCAACATCACTTGTCCAACACCCTATTCTTGTAACTCCAAATGAATAGTTCATATCACTGCAGGTGCCAGAGGATTTTTCACAACAATGGAAATTCCTTGGATTTACTCATCTAAAAATTGGTGTTGTACGAATTACGTTGACATATCAAGGAAGAAAAGGTCGGCCAGTTCTGGCATATCTTTCACTTCTTGCTACCAGTTTCATCAAGTACCAACATGAGAATTTGGGTAGATCAGATATTATCCTGGATGATGGTACAGTCTTTTTCACTATGTTCCCCAACTTTAACATGCCATTATCAGATCCATATCAAATGAAGGTGTTGAAGATCTAGGTCCAGATTCTTGGAGATCTGCAGGGCAGAGATGTCTTTCAAGTAACACTTTATTTTCAAATAGCCTGGTGAGTTCAAAACCATAACATAAACCTATCTCCTATAAGTGGCAAGAACTCTCTATTCTTGATATAGATACAACAGAACCACAGAGTGCACTAAGATCCCAAAAAACATATCTAGGGATGAGTTGGTTAGCATTATCCTAGCCTTATGGGTTACTAAATATGATAAGTTGAGAGACTATACTCAACCTTTAAAGTCCACTGATGATTTTGACCAACTCTATCTAAAAAATCCACCTAGAACCACCTTTTACATCCCTTTGTACAACCCAAGTGATGATTTCCCAGATGTAAAGGACCCGATAACCATCCTAGGTTCCTTACTGGATTTATGAAAGAAAATGATTGGATAAAACAATTTAATCATGATGACGTAAATGCCCTATATCAGGACATTACCCATGGAAGACTAATTCTGACTATAAAATCTATAATACAAATGATGCAATAGCTTCTCGATCTGAAGTCTAGCCTCAGATGCTCATGATGTCCTTTTCTCAATCCAGTCACATAAATTCTTTCCCACTAGAACACCACTCTGGAAAGAATAACATAATCTAAGCTCCAAAAGTGCCATATGATATTCAACCAGAAAGTACTTAACATCCACTTAATATGTCATACTTATCGAAGCACTCAAAGATAAGTTGTGGACCAACCAGTCTAAAAAATATCTTCTAAGAACCCTATTTCAATATTTTCCTGACTAACAATAAAAACAAATGGCCTCTCTTTAAGAAAAAATCCAAAATCTAAAATACAAACACACTATACTACAAAACGCCCAAGCATCCACCGTATTTCCACATGGTATCCTCCATAAGGATTAGGCCAACCTTTTTTCATCGTTCATCCATGTTGTTCACTCTAGCATTAAAAGATAAACAATAGTATGATATTATGTGGGCAAGGAAAGACGTTATGGTACAGAAAGCTAAAATGGAATAAAATCAGGTAAAGATGATAAGGCATTCTAGCTAAGTTCTATATATTGCTGATAAGATGGTCTCGATATATTCTTCCATCCTCCATATTCCTAATACTATAGTACCAACTAATGACATTGAGATCCAAAGCACAGAAACCCAAAATGACGAGCCACCAGATGTTCCTTCGGTTTAGAAAGTCATCCAGCATTATGATCCCAAAGAATAACTATAGGAGATCAAGGACCCATCAGTTTATCCAACACATATTCTGATCTCAAGTTGTGAACCAAATTCTACCACTTCAAATTATGTCTTATAGATCCCTGATGAGGAATCCCACAACGACGAATAGGTCTCTCCAAGAAAATACCTCCCTAAGAAGAATGACAAGGCTACTGACTTGACTAATCGCTATCAAGTTTATCTAAGCCTTGTTGTTCCAAAGGATGATGAGCTTGTGACAAGAGATTTATCTCCTCACACAGACTTCCATCCTTACTAGAATCATAAGGAAACTTTATTCGGCAACACTATGTCAGATGAATACTCACAATCTGTCTACTCTGATGCAATACCTGACAATACAGTTTGCAAGATGGATTGATTTCTCTACCTCTTAAAGCATCAAGGCACAAGAGGTACATGTTGTATAGACAGTCCAAAAAGAAAAAACTACCAAATAAGGAACTGATGATTAGAAAAGATGCCAAATCTTTTAGAAGGAAAGATCTAGGAAAACACACAGGTGCTACAACTACCCTAACAAAGGACACTTTGTAAAAACATGTCCTAAATCCAAAAAGGGCAGCTAAAACCTCATAGAAAACCATAGATTCTTAGTTCCTAGCCGAAGATAAAGCTCTTCATGATCCTTATCCTGATCTAGACGACATTCCTGACTCTACTTTCAACGCAAAAAAAAGAATATCCGAGGATGTTCCATCTCTCTTCATTGATGGCCAACCACAACTTTTCATTAGAAAATAGTTATCTAATACTAATACTGCAAAAACATGATCCAACACTGACGATGACTTCCCTACTAATGAATGTGATAATAAAGATGCTCTACATCCATCAATCCAAACACCTGAGGATGATTGTACATATGCAAAACTGAAGGTGTTAATATCAGTCTCTAATCAAACTGAGGTGACCAGCGATCCAGTCCCACAAAGTGCACGTGGGTTTCGTAATTTCACTATAGATGATGTCTAGATTCAATCTTGACCTCATAAGGACTCCTATACTTTTATGACAATAAAGAATCTAGATGAAAGAGAAAAATAAATGATACTGTCTGAATACACCTCTAGATTCTCCTTAATTCTCAATGATTAGTGGAACGCACTTAAGATTATGGATAAAAACACTTATCTCATATCTCAAGATGTTACCTTAAACATCAGGATCCGGCAAGAGCTCTTCTCTAGAGATGCAGGCTACATCAGATAGTCCATCCTCTAGGCCTTTAACAACCTATGTAAGAAGATATCTGTACTGAGGAAGATCATCCAAGATAACCTATCTCTTGATCATTCTTACAGCAGTAACAATCTTGTCATACAATCCAACTACCCCTGGCCGAGTCATCAAATGGGTTCCTAGAGAAAGTTGTTGTTTAGGAGGTTCAAATTGTCAAGACCTCCCAATGGCAGGATTAAAGAGGTCCAACAAACTAAGTACTTCAGATGAAGAAGCCCAGCAAACTACAAAAAGAAAAAGAAAAACTGTTTCAAATACAGACAACTTGGTCATTATGCATGAAACTGTCCTCAAGCAAAAAGGTTGAAGGACTCCATCCACCTCGTTGAAGAAATTATTGATGCCTTTTCACTAGAAAAAGAATCAAGAGAAGATAACCTCTTCTCTGTTGATGTATATGAAGAATAACATTACATCTATACTGACGATCTCTACTTGATATCCAGTACCAAAGAAGAAAAATAAAATTAGCCATTAAGATTCTCATGCTCAACAGATCAGAAATAGTATCTCTTGGAATAGCAGATCGCTCTACAGATGTATGCAACCAATATATGGATATTTTTTATCTATCTATCCTCTGAGAAAGAAAGACTTTCTACAAGATTAAAGTATTCAAAGGTATAGCAAAACATCCTGAAGCCATTTGGAGAACACCCTAGATATCTTTTCTGTTATGTGTTCAAATCACTAGCCAATGACTTCCATCAATAACTCTTATGGCGTTTATGGTACTTGTGCCACCAATACTGCACCCTCATAGATTTCAAGTATTATGCCTTCAGGCATTATAATTGAATCCAACCAGCTTCAAAGAGATTCATATTTTGGTTCAAGCCACAATAGTACTAGATTCGATACTCCAAAGGTTCCTACGATGCAAATATATTCACGTTGCATGGTTTGGTAGGAATCACAGGCCATGAAATCCAAGTTCAACCAAAAATTTTACCCCTTTGGAAATTTCCTATTTCCATACTCTCTCTTGAGGATGAATATTATAAAGCATAGTGCTTTATTTTCTAGTGAAACAAATGCATTATAAAGGAATGAGGAAAGTGGAACTACACCAACGATCGTCTCCACTAGGATAAAGTTCGATGAGTGACAAAAAAATATCAGCCACCGAATGAGATCACAAGAGATAAAGCCACAGACTTCATCAAATGTATACGGATGAAAGCTCCCCTACTGTAATATGAAGATTCATCCAACATAAAGATTTAATTCACCAGATTGATGAAGAGAAGCTTAGAAGGCTAAAAATGCCTCAAGTAGAAACACGATGCCGATTGGTTGATGGAAGAAGGCACACGAGTTCCTCACTGGAACCATCCAACACTACTGCCTGAAAGATGACATTTGATGATATGTGCAGTAAAGTTACCCTCTCTAATGGATTACCCTTTATAGTGGGTTACCCTTTCTAGTAGGTTACCCTCATCTCCAAGACAATCTTGTCAGATAGGTTACCCTCACTAGTGGGTTACCCATTCCAGTGGGTTACCCTCATTTCCAAGGAAACCCTCTCTAGTAGATTACCCTTTCAGATGGGTTTTTATTGAAGCTACTGACTCAGATACTTTGATGACAAGGAGCTTATGAACCATATTGCAAGGAGCTTACAAGCTGATGACTCTCCTACTTGCACATGCTATCACATGCGAACAATAATAGTATGTTTTGATTTTATTTATCCTATCACCTGTTAGTGGGGCTCTGTTTGAATAAAGTAGGTTGTAAATATTAGAAGTTTGTGACAAAGATTAGGCTTATCTAGTCATAAAACATAAAGATTATCTCTTAAAAAAGGTATGGCTTATCTAGTCATAATAGATAAAGCTTATCTCTTAAAAGATAGAGATAGGATATTTTATTTCAAGTTTATCAGTAGAGCTTCCTTTCCTATAAAACAAAGCATAGCCCTTTAGTTAGAGGGAATCATCCTCTCTACCTAATAACCTCTTGTAATGTTTCTCTCTATCAATAAAGATATTTGTTGGCTAAACTCTCTCTCTTGTTTCCTCCCTTACAAAGGAATGGGTACTTCAATCCTTTAGGATGGAGTGGTGGGGTAAGGGAATACTTTGGCAAGTACTTATTGTGATTGCAACATGGAAATGCCTATCATGTTGGAAATGTTAGTCCCGATGTTTATGGTGTTGATAGAAGCTTTGATTACATTTTTATTTTTAGTTTAGTCTTTACTTTACTTTGTCTTAGCTATTAGTCTTAGATCTGTAGTCTTTACTTTCCAGTTATTATTACCAAAGTCCTATAAATAATAGAGTCATAGTGACTCCATTATCAGAGTTAGTGTATTTCCAGTTATCATATCCGGCATTTTGTATATAATCGAGTCGGAGTTACTTTTATTAGATTTTATAACAAATATATCTAGTCTTATAGTCCACAAAAATACAAAAAGATTTTATTGAGTGTTTTCCCTAAATCTTTAGTATAAATAATTGAGTGTTTACAGTCTAAAAAAACAAAAATATGTCTTTCTCTAATTATTCACCAGCTCCATCTACTTTGATCGATCCATATAAGTTTTGGCCTAAGTTAGCCATGTTTCCAACCCCTCATAGAACTTTGTGATGTAATGATGACTATCTCTATGAAGTAGATGTGTTGCAACCTGAACAAGATATCTGTTCCTCACATCTACCCCTACCTAACTCGTACTTTGGCTTCCCAAAAAAGCATGTAATCTATGGATGCAGATTGATTCTTTGCATCAAAACAGGCCATAAGAAGTTAAGGAATACTTTGTTGTGACAACCCTTGACCAGCATATCCTTATGAATCTAAATGACCTTTTTATCACTCTACAGATGCCAAAACATATTCCAAAAGAATGGAGAAACCATGGTTATACCTATATCATTTTGGTGCCATTCGTGTTGCATTGACGCATTATGGAAGAAAAGGCCAACCAATAAAGGCACACTTTCTCTCCTTGACATAAGATTCCACAAATACCAACATGCGAATTAGGTACTCTACATGTTATCCTTGATGTTGGAAAAGTTGTTGTTACGCTATTTCTAAACCTTACAATATCCCTTTCTGATCCAAGCTTAACAGAGGCACTAAGAAATCAAGTCCAAATTCTAGAAACCCTACATGATAATGTATGTCCAACGATACATTACCTATTAGCTTGGTAATTGCAAGACCATGAGGATACCCTATCCATGCCAGGCAATCAAACTTCCTTGTCCTAAATCATAGATACTACCCAAAGAACCATCCTTGGTGTACAAGTCTCAAGGTGGTGTACAAATCTCAAGGAAAGTGTCTAGGGAAGAATTGCTCAGAGTCATTCCAGATTTATGGGTCAATAGTTATAAGAAGCTGAGATTCTAGTCTCAGCATCTTCAAATTTTTTATCCCATATCAGAAGTAACACCTCTTGAAACATCACTACCTATCATATGCTTATCCCCATGATATATATCCGAGGGAAGAAAGCTCAAACCCAGCATATATCTTACACTTACTTGAAAGATCCATGAGAGATAATAATTGGGTTCAACAATTCAATCATGAGGGATGCAACGTATACTAGTTCAAATGTCCTTTCACGGGATATTGCCCATGGGTCAGAACCTGTAGATGTGCAGAATGTGACTCGGTCAGGACAAATAGTGATGATGATAAATATTAGGATTCGGGTCTTGCCAAACTTATAGAGGTACTATAAGAAAAGAGACAAGTTATCCAGTATGCTACATGTCTGCTTAAAACCTCAGTACTATCATTCATTAACCAGCGATCGAAGAGAAATGGCATCACTTGAAGAATAGATTGCCCTATTGAGATACGACACCACGAATCCACAAAAGGTCCTAGCATATGCCGTACGTACCACATCACTACAAAAGTTACATCAACCCTTTTTCACTTCCCCGTTAAGAACATATACCCCTTGAGCTACTCAGTCCAACTCAAGAAGATGAGCAGAGATCTAACCCTCCCAGATTCTTATGAAAAAATAAATAAGCCATAGTAAGCTTCCAGTAAGACGAAGGGACACAAGCACAATCCAAAATAATGAAGGCCCCACATGATGCTGACATGATGAACTTAGTGTCTATCGATCCACCATATGATGATATATTTTCAGAAATAGATGCTATAGTCCTAGATAGTGAGCTATAGATCAAAGATGAAGTACCACTAGATGAGGACTGGGATTCCATCAAGAATGGTCTTCTTAATGGAGACCATGCACGTCTAGGAATCTTCTAGACTAATGATCCTTCTATGCTAGAATAAGCCATCTTAGAGTTCGATACAGCAGAAATAAAGAATCATACTCCTTAGAAATTCCATGATGACCCCATTGAGGAATATCTGAATTCCCCCAATGCCCTTAATAACGTTAATCTAGAGGAAGAGTAATGATAGACTTAGTCAATTGATTCGGAAAATATAATAATCTCAAACTATGATCTAAATTCTATTTTTCTTATAGAGGCTGATGAAACCATAGATATGATTACCACTAATCGGGTTGATCTAGATTCCAAGGTCTCCCCATCTTTCAAATGTAAATCAAGGCATAAGAAGTACAGGCAGTATAGATGTGCCATAAAGAAGAAACCGCTAAATAAGGAACTGATGATCAACAATGGCGCCATAAGAAAAGATCCAGGAAAACATAAGTGTTTCATCTTCCATGGCAAAGGACATTTCGCAAAAGCATTTCATAAGTCTAGAAAGGGAAAAAAGGAACAATCCTAAAAAAAATGAAGGATGCTCAGGTCCCAATTAAAGATAAGGTTCTTCACTCTAATCTAGATAGCATCCCAAAATCTATTTGCTACACAGATATAGGAACGCCCGAGGACATTCCATCTTTCTTTATTGATTGTAAATCTCAGACCTTTATTATTGATGACTACCTGGAGAAGATATCATCACCCATCAGTGAAAGTGAATTCAATCGGTTCGCAAAATTGATAGAGGAAATTAATATTCTCACGAAAAAAATAAGCATAATCTCCAAGATGGAAACACCTCATGTATAACTCAAGATATATCCATCAAGATGGGACAAACCCATTCAGGTCATCATCTTCATGGACACCAGAGCAGCAACCTCAATATTGAATCCCGACATCATCCCCAGTGATCAACGGGTTCCTTACTTTAGGACCTTTGGCACAACATTAAAAGGAGGAGTCCTCATAACTAGGGTGATCACGAGGAAGCCAATCATGATGAATTCTTCCCACAAATACTCTACAGAACAAAACTCCTCGTCTCTAATATACCACAGAAAGATTTGATCATTGGTTTTGACATTACAGACATCTTAAGAATGACCTCCTTATTTTGATTGAAGTTATAACTTTGGCAATATTCCACTATATCAAGGCTGTTCCAGATTATCGATAAAGATCCAATAAAGAAGATGGATAATTAGCTGATAGAAAAATCCTATAATGAATGCCACAAAGAGTTCCTCAAGAAGAATAAAAATCCCATATGGCTCAACCAGTAATTATTCATCAAACGTCTATTCAAAACGAGTAAACATGTCAATCCCATGAAGGCAAGTCATTCTAGTATGGATCTCTATGATTATTCTATCCTCCGAGAAGGATAGACTTTCTACAAGCTTCAAGTATTCAATAGGTGCAGCAAATCCATCCTGAAGTCACTCGAAGAACAATCCGCATATCATTTTTTTTATGTGTTCATATTATTAGCCGATGACTTTTAGTAAGAAATCCTATGGATGTTATGGTACATGTTCTATTAGTACTGTATCCTCGTGGAGTTCAAGTGTTATGCATTCAGGCATTATGATCGAATCCAACCAGCTCCAAAGAGATTCATGCTGTGTTTCAAGCCACAACAGTATTAGATTCAATACTCTAAAGGTTCCTACAATGCAAAGGTATTCATGTTGTATCGTTCGGTAAGAATCATAGGCCATGAGGTCCAAGCTCAATAGGAAATTTCACCCCTCTGGAAATTTCTCATTTCACTACTCTCTCTTAAAAATGAATATTATAATGGATAGTGAATTATTTTCCAGGGAAGAAATGCATTCCAAATGAATGGAAAAGTGGAACTACACCGACGATCATCCCCACTGGGATGAAGTCCAACGAGCAGCAAAAGAATATTAGCCACCGTATGAAATCACTAACGATAAAGCCACAGACTCTATCAAAAGAATATGGATGAAACCTCCCCTATAGGAATGTGAAGATTCATCCCATAGACATAGTTACTTTACCAAAATGATAAAGAGAAGCTAGGACAAAATACCTCAAGCAGAAGCAGGGCATCGATTAGTGGATTGAAGAAGGATAAGGGAGTTGATCATTGGAATCATATAACACTACTGCATGAAAAATAAGGTTAGATAAAATGTGCGAGAAAGTTACCCTCTCTAGTGGATTACCCTTTATAGTGGGTTACTCTCTCCATCGGGTTGCCCTTTCTAGTGGGTTACCCTCATCTCAAAGAAAACCCTATCAGATGGGTTACCCTCACTAGTGGATTACCCTTTTTAGTGGGTTACCCTAATCTTAAGGAAATGCAGATCTGCACTATATATTTCTAATTTTATTCATTATCTTAGAAAGAACAAGCAGATCTGAGGTCTATCTCAGTACACCTTTTGTTCCATAGACTCTTAAGGGAAATAGGCCAGGGAGAGTCATTGAAAACCCTGTTTATGTCATATAAAGAACATTCTTGTACCAAGGAGACAAATGATTTCATGTTTTCTACGACTGGCAAAGTCAAGACATCCCGTTGAGTGTTGCAAAGCCTATGTTACCACGGCAAACCATCAATTAGTGGATACATAGCTGAGTTATAAGAAAGTTATGGTGTGTCGATTAAAAGCTTTTATTTTGTATGGCGTACCACCTATATGGACGTGAAATCGCCTATCATATTGGAAAGGTTAGTCTTTGTGTTTGTGGTGTCGCCAGAAGCTTTGATTTCATATGGTTTGCCACCTACATGGCTATGAAACTGCCTTTCATTTTGGAAAGTTTGGAGCTCTGTTGCTAGAAACCTAGTGTCTATCATCGATAGTCTTTCATGCCCCATTGTCTCCCTGTCTATTTGGTATTAGAGCTATCCCCACTCCCTGAGAGAAAGAAAGCAGGAGTTTGCATAGTATCTACTGATTGCAAACACGTGACCCAACTTTACATTTATATTTTAGATTTTAATTTTCTTTGTCTTAGCTGTTAGCCTTAGATCCGTAGTATTTCTTTTCCAGTTATTACATCCGGTTCTAGTATATAATCGAGTCGTAGTTGCCTTTCTTAGTTCCTATAAAAAATATTCGTTTAATTTTTTTCTTAGATCTTTAGCACAAATAATCGAGTCACCTAGTCCACCAAAACACAAAAATATTTTATTGAGATTTTCCCTTAGAACTTTAGAACAAATACATGGAGTCCTTATAGTCCCAAAAACACAAAAATATGTCTAGTCTGCCCAAGTCTCTAGCCAACAAAAATGAGTCAACCAATCTCTATGATACATCTTCTTTTAAAAATGACCTCCTATATGTACTAAAAATGTTGTCATCAAAGCAACAACTATATGATACATGCTCACCTCCACCAAACCCTTACTCAGTTGTTTTGGCAAAGATATGCAATCTGTGGAGGAAAATCAACTCTATGGTTCAAGAAAAGCCAAAAGGAATTAAGGAATATATTGTTGCAACACCACTTTTCCAGCACCTTATTCTTGTGACTCAAGAGGAACAATTTATATCACTACAAATGCTAGAGGATTTTCCACAACAATGGAAAATCCTTGGATTTACTCATCTCCATATTGGTGTTAGACAAATTGTATTGACATATCAAAGAAGAAAAGGTCATCCAGTTGTAGCGCATCTTTTTTTAACGCCCCGTAAAATGGGTCCCGGAGCATCACACGGTGCTTGAGGCTACGAGTAGACCCAAGCTAACCCTATGAGCCATTTTCATTTAGTTTAACATAAATCAACGGGGTTTCCATAAATAGCCCTCAAATATCAACAGAGTAATCACTATCCAAGGATAAAAGAATTTTAGAAAGATAACAAAATACGACTTATTAGTCAACTCCCAACATCTATACTAGTCTGACAAGCCTTTAAGAAAATCAATAAAACCAGCGAGCTATTGGGACATGCCCCAACTGACTCATACTCAGCTATCAAATGTAAACGATTTTGTGAAACCAACATCAGACATCACGTCCTCGGAACATAAGGACTCACCACAACCGAGGATGTAGAACAGTGTGCCTAAAGAATCACTATCGAACCTGGAACTGAGCACCTGAACCTAAATTCTGAGAAAATGCTGGCCATATTCGTAGATGTGGGTCAGTACCATGGAAAAGAACCGAGTATATAGGGGTGTATACAATTGTATAAACATCATCATCATAAATATTTATAAGAAATATGCAGAATGTATGAAAGACTCACATAGCCCGAAGAAAATCATCATAATCATGAGAGGATGAAATAAGTATAATAACACATGTGAGTCATCATATAATTTGTCAATCACTTTCAGTTCATCAAGAATATCCATTCTCATAATGTAAATATCATTTAAATCTTTCGAAAGAATAACTTTCACAATTCCACTTTCAAATTACTTCACCATTCACCATAAACACAAGGAAACATACACACACCGGGAGATCCTATAATTGACATAAACCATGTGAGCTACATGGAGTCGAACATACAACCCACGTTGGGGAGAGTCGTCCTATCCTTGCCATCGAAGTAGGACTATCGATATCCAATCCACACAAACTAGTGATCACTATATAAATCAGCCTCAGGCTCACTCCTATGGGGGCACATAGTTCTAGGGAAGTAAGTTCTATTTATACCTCCCACTCGGTGCTAAAAATTTCTTCTGGACTTAGCTCAGATCATTTCAAAGACAATCCACAACAAAACAATTTCATTAATATATAAATATACATCGGGAGCCATCATGCTTTCCATCTATCAAAATCAACCACGTTATGGATTTCTTTCATACTCGAGTTCAAAACAACTCTATTAAAACCAAAAGGTCCAATCACTCAAAATATCTCAAATATTCAACATCAATGTGCTTATAACACATACTTTCTCACAAAAACACAATTTCAAAGGGGATTCACGACTCAAATATCAAAATCAAGATAAATATCGTTCAAGATTCATGCTTTATATCTCCACAGATGTAAATTCATCTTTCAAAATCATAAACATCAAAATTTCATAATAATTATCATAAGATATGGGTTCATCATTCAAATTCGTAAAAATCAAATAAAAATCATGCGTTTGTAAAGAAAATTACTTTTGGGTACAAGAACGAAAAAGAGTTCTTGTTGAAAAAATGCCACATACCTTGAATGATGAACTTTAGATCGATACTCATTTTTGAGATGTTAATCGTTCCTTTGAATGATGGTTCCTGGAGTTCTTGAACTAGGAACTTGGTATCTTGAATAAATTTGCAGAATTAATGGTGAACTTTGGAAGTTCTTGAAGTTGGATGTAGGAGCTTAGGGTTTTCTTTTTGAGGAAATTTGATGAAATATAACATATAATGCTTCTAATAGGTTTTAATATAGGGTTTGGACGGATTTTGGGTAAGGGGGGATGACCAAAACCCCCCTAAAAATCAAATAATTCTCGAATCTATCCTTTAGTGGACAGTTTTGATAGTCTGAAGTAGATCAACCATAACATTTTACTCCGATATACAAATTAGATAAACAAATTTCATTAGAAAGAGGACTCTCATATCTTTCCATCGATATATAGTATCTCACCCAGATCATTATGTACGAGGAGTTATGATCGTTTGAAGTTGACTCAAAAATTTGCTTTTGATAGGCTGAAGTAGATCGACCATAGCTTTTTGGTCCGATAGGCAAATTGGATGAAACCAATTTCATTGAAAACAGGACTCGTAGATCTTTCCGTTGATATACAGTAAATCACCCAAATCATTATGTACAAGGAGTTATGATCATTTAAAGTTGGAGCAAAAATACACCAGGCCTCAGTACTTTTTCCTGCACGTTTTACTGTTCACTACTATTCACAGTTCGATCGGAATGTTCAAAACTCGTCGCTTGGGTGTCCATTTTGGATGATCCGCATATCGTTGGAAATCTTATTCAATACTCTACACAATGGTGGGTCATAATCTAAGACATTCCACACGGAAAATTTATTATTTATTTTAGAAGATAGAACCCAACACATTTACGCACAAAATTTCAACAAAAAATTTCTCGGGGTATTACATCATCCCCCTTGGAAACATTCATCCTCGAATGATGCTAGACATGCCAAGATTAGATAGGGAATAGATCATACATCTGAAACCATTCGTTAGACTTATCACTACATCGTTTCTCACTCCGAATGCAACATAGAATGCATAAATTAAAGAAACAACAGCTAAACACATAATAAATGACAGCTGAACTGCTGTAACTTTTATCAAAAGTGCATAATTTTGGAAAGAACGGTACCTTCGGATTGATCGGAGTTCGCAAAAAATAGGTGCGGGTACTTGGATCGCATATCCGCCTCAGCTTCCCATGTTGCACCCTCAACATCTTGGTTTCGCCACAATACCTTAACCAAGGGAATTTCTTTGTTCCTTAGTCTTCGGACACTAAAATCAAGAATCTCAACAGGAATCTCATCAAAAGAAAGATTTTCTTGAATGTCAGCACTCACAGAGGAATCCACTACCACAACATCGCTAATATGCTTTCTAAGCATGGAGACATGAAATATTGGATGAACAAAGGACAACTCGGAAGGAAACTCAACCTCATAAGCTACCTTACCAACACGGCTAAGAATTTTGTAAGGACAAACCTATGGGTGATCTACACTTACTCCCATACAAGGCTTCAAACGGAGCCATGCCAATACTAGAGTGAAAACTGTTATTGTAAGCAAACTCTATCAATGGTAAGTGATCATCCCAACTTCCCTTAAAGTCAAGTGCACAAGCTCTCAACATATCCTCTAAGGTCTGGATAGTCCGCTCAGCCTGACCATCGGTCTGCAGGTGAAAAGCATAACTCAAAAGCACTTGGGTACAAAGACCCTTCGTAAAAGCTTTCCAAAATTGCGAAGTGAACTGAGTACCCCTATCTGAAATGATAGACAATGGAACTCCATGCAGTCTGACTAGCTCTCGGATATACAATCTAGCGTAATTCTCAGCAGTATATGAAGTATGAACTGGCAAGAAATGAGTAGATTTAGTCAACCTATCAACCATAACCAAAATAGAATCATGATGGCATCAGGAAGGAGGTAAGCCAATCACGAAGTCTATATTTATCTCTTCCCACTTCCAGGTGGGAATACTAAACTCTTGTATCATACCACCAGGTCTTTGGTGTTCAACCTTAACCTGTTGGTATATTGCACACTTAGCTACAAACGCTGCTATATCTTTCTTCATGCCACTCCACCAATAGATTTTCCGTAAGTCTCGGTACATCTTGGTGGCACTATGAGGAATAGAATATCACGCCCCATGTGCTTCATCCATAATCCTCTGTCTCAGATCATCAACATTCTGGACACACAATCTGCCCTGTAATCTCAACACACCATCTCCCCCATGGGATAAAACCTCTACTTTTTGGTCCTTCACTGACTCCTTCAGTCTGACCAAACTAGCATCTAAGTATTTCTTTTCCTTCACTTTCGAAACAAAGTAGGATTTGGAACTACTTTGACCCCTACACTACCTTTAGCAGAGTCAAACAACCTAAACCCCAATCTACCCAAACGATCTACATCATGAGCCAACTCTTTCTTACCTTCTACCACATGTGAAACACTATCCATGGACACTCTACTTAGGGCATCCTCTATAACATTGGCCTTGCCCAGATGGTACAACACACTCATTTCATAGTCCTTTAACTACCTAAGATTCAATTCTCTCTGGGTAAACACATACTGCAAACTCTTATGATCATTGAAAACATAATCATGGACACCATACAAATAGTGTCTCCAGATTTTCAAAGCAAACACAACAGCAGCCAATTCATGGTCATATGTGAGGAAATTTTTCTAATGGGGTTTTAACTGTCTAGAAGCATAAGCTATCACCTTACCCTTCTGCATCAATACACAACACAACTCAACTCTCAAAGCATCACAGTACACCACAAAACCATCAACACTATTAGGCAAAGTCAAATGACATTGTTTCTCACTCCGAATGCAACATAGAATGCATAAATTCAAGAAACTACAGCTAACCACATAATAAATGACAGCTGAACTGCTGCAACTTTTATCAAAAGTGCATAATTTTGGAAAGAACGGTACCTTCGGATTGATCGGAGTTCGCAAAAAATAGGTGCGGGTACTTGGATCGCATATCCGCCTCAGCTTCCCATGTTGCACCCTCAACATATTGATTTCGCCACAATACCTTAACCAAGGGAATTTCTTTGTTCCTTCGTCTTCGGACACTAAAATCAAGAATCTCAACAGGAATCTCATCAAAAGAAAGATTTTCTTGAATGTCAGCACTCACAGAGGAATCCACTACCACAACATCGCTAATATGCTTTCTAAGCATGGAGACAAGGAATATTGGATGAACAAAGGACAACTCGGAAGGCAACTCAACCTCATAAGCTACCTTACCAACACGGCTAAGAATTTTGTAAGGACCAACCTATGGGTGATCTACACTTCCTCCCATACAAGGCTTCAAAAGGAGCCATGCCAATACTAGAGTGAAAACTGTTATTGTAAGCAAACTCTATCAACGGTAAGTGATCATCCCAACTTTCCTTAAAGTCAAGTGCACAAGCTCTCAACATATCCTCTAAGGTCTGGATGGTCTGCTCAGCCTGACCATCGGTCTACGGATGAAAAGCATAACTCAAAAGCACTTGGGTACAAAGACCCTTCGTAAAAGCTTTCCAAAATTGCGAAGTGAACTGAGTACCCCTATCTGAAATGATAGACAATGGAACTCCATGCAGTCTGACTAGCTCTCGGATATACAATCTAGCGTAATTCTCAGCAGTATATGAAGTATGAACTGGCAAGAAATGAGTAGATTTAGTCAACCTATCAACCACAACCAAAATAGAATCATGATGGCATCAGGAAGGAGGTAAGCCAATCACGAAGTCTATATTTATCTCTTCCCACTTCCAGGTGGGAATACTAAACTCTTGTATCATACCACCAGGTCTTTGGTGTTCAACCTTAACCTGTTGGTATATTGCACACTTAGCTACAAACGCTGCTATATCTTTCTTCATGCCACTCCACCAATAGATTTTTCGCAAGTCTCGGTACATCTTGGTGGCACTAGGATGAATAGAATATCGCGCCCCATGTGCTTCATCCATAATCCTCTGTCTCAGATCATCAACATTCTGGACACACAATCTGCCCTGTAATCTCAACACACCATCTCCCCCATGGGAGAAAACCTCTACTTTTTGGTCCTTCACTGACTCCTTCAGTCTGACCAAACTAGCATCTAAGTATTTCTTTTCCTTCACTTTCGAAACCAAGGAGGATTCGGAACTACTTTGACCCCTATACTACCTTTAGCAGAGTCAAACAACCTAAACCCCAATCTACCCAAACGATCTACATCATGAGCCAACTCTTTCTTACCTTCTACCACATGTGAAACACTATCCATGGACACTCTACTTAGGGCATCCGCTATAACATTGGCCTTGCCCGGATGGTACAACACACTCATATCATAGTCCTTTAACTACCTAAGATTCAATTCTCTCTGGGTAAACACATACTGCAAACTCTTATGATCATTGAAAACATAATCATGGACACCATACAAATAGTGTCTCCATATTTTCAAAGCAAACACAACAGCAGCCAATTCATGGTCAAAGGTGAGGTAATTTTTCTAATGGGGTTTCAACTGTCTAGAAGCATAAGCTATCACCTTACCCTTCTGCATCAATACACAACCCAACTCAACTCTCAAAGCATCACAGTACACCACAAAACCATCAACACTATTAGGCAAAGTCAAAACTGGGGCTGAAGTGAGTTGAGTCATCAAATCCTGAAAACTCTTTTCACAAGATTAGAACCACAAGAACTTTACTTTCTTTTGGGTCAACCAAGTCATAGGAGACGTTATAGAGGAGAAACCCTCAACAAAAAGGAGGTAATAGCCAGGTAAACCCAAGAAACTTTGGATATCATTCGGAGAAATAGGTCTAGGCCAATTTTTAATAGCTTCGATCTTTTGGGGATCAACTCTAATACTATCAAAAGAAATAATATAACCCAGAAAAGCAATTGACCTTAGCCAAAACTCACACTTACTGAACTTGGCAAATAATTTTTGATCTCTAAGGGTTTGCAAGATTGTTCGGAGATGATCAGAACGTTCATCCTCACTATGGAAGTACACTAGTATATCATGGATGAACACTATGACAAACATATCCAGATATGGTCTGAACACTCGATTCATGAGGTCCATGAAAGTTGCTGGGGCATTAGTTAACCCAAAATACATAATAAGAAACTCAAAATATCCATAACAAGTTCAGAAAGAGGTTTTTGGGATGTCACACTCCCTAACTTTGAGTTGATAATAACCGGAACGAAGGTCTATCTTTGAGAAATAACTTGCACCTTGCAATTGGTCAAACAAATCATCTAGTCTCGGAAGAGGGTACTTATTTTTTACGGTGACTTTATTCAGTTGGCGGTAATCAATGCACATATGCAAGGAGCCATCTTTCTTTCTCACAAACACAGGAGCACCCCAAGGAGAAACACTGGGCCTTATAAAACCCTTTTCTAGTAGATCTTTAAGTTTCTCTTTCAACTCCTTAAGATTTGCAGGGACCATACGGTAAGGAGGAATAGAAATGGGCTGAGTATCGGGAAGAAGATCAATCTTGAACTCTATCTCTCTATCAGGAGGTATCCCTGGGAGATCATCCAGAAAGACATTAGAATATTCATTCACGACGTTAACAGACTGGAGAGTTGGAGTCTCAGACTTAGTTTCTTTGACTCAAACCAAATGGTAAATACACCCCTTGGAAATAAGCTTTCTAGATTTGAGGTAACAGATAAAATGACTCTTGGGTGACACAGAATTCCCATACCACTCAAACACGGATGCACCCAAAAACTGAAACTTGACCACTCGGGTCCGACAATCAATAGAGGCATAAGAAGAATACAGCCAGTCCATGCCTAGAATTACATTAAAATCTACCATGTCTAACTCAATCAGATCAGCCAACAAGACTCTGTAAAGAAAGGTAACAGGACACTTTTTATACACTTTCTGGGCAACAATTAAATCACCCACTGGGGTAGAAACTAGGATAGGCTCAGGAATAACCTCATGACTCATTTCAAAATTCACAGCAATCAAAGGTGTAACATATGAGAAACTGGATCCAGGATCCAACAAAGTATACACATCAAACTGAAATATACGAAGCATACCAGTAACAACATCGGGAGAGTCCTCCTATTCTTGGCAAAATGGTAAAGCATAGAATATATTCTGGCGCTGCCCGCTAGCATTGTTAGAAGAGCCGCCCTGAGCTGGGACTGGGCGAGTCGCTGGAACTGGAGCACTAACAGTCTGAGTCTAGGTCTGAGGGCGATAGTCACGACGCCCTTGTCCATCCTGTGGACAACCTCTAACTCTGTGACCCATGTCACCACACCAAAAATAACCCCTCTTCTCACCCCAACACTCACCCGAATAATCCCTACCACACTTAGGACACAGGGGACGATTTGGCTTACTGCCAGCTCTGTACTGGGACCTGGATGCATATGACCTACTACCTTGCTCCTGCCTACCTCTAGGCACGGGAGCACTAGCAGATAACTATGCTGGCATAGAGGAATGATCCTGATACTGAGGGCGACTTCCTCCATACGATCTAGTCTGACCCTGCCGTGCTGCTTGGACCTAGCTCTCTTATTCCCTCTTATTTTTTCTCTCTCCTTAATCTTGTCTGCCTCAATCTATTAGGCATGAGTCATCAGCCTAGAAAGATTTATCTCACTATTCAGCATAGCAGACCTACACTCCTTAACCATATAACTAGACACTCCAGTCATAAACTTACTCATAATAGCCCGAATATCAGCTACTAAGTCAGGAGCTTACTTGGCCAACTGATTGAACTTTAGACAGTACTCCCTAACAGTCATAGATCCCTATCACCGGATCATAAACTCTTCCACCTTCGCCTCTCTCATCTCCAAAGGGAAAAACTTATCCAGGAATGCATCCTAGAACTCTTGCCAAGTTGTAGGGATAGCTCCCTCACCTCTACCTTTCCTCCAAGCAACAACCCAGTCATAAGCAAGGTCTTTTAACCTATATGCAACCAACTCCACACTATGTTCCTCAGATACATGCATCACCTAAGTAATCTTCCGCAGCTCCTCTAAAAACAACCGTGGATCCTCATCAAACTTGGGCCCATAGAATTTCGGCGGATTCATCCATATAAAGTCACGTATCCTGGAAATAGCTGAATCACCTCCCTACTACTATGGAGCCGGGGCCGGGTTAGCCTAAACATTTGCAGTAACAGCTTAGGCCAGCGCCTGAAAGGCTACACAAAATTCAGCATGAGACACATTTTCATTCAATGGGTCAGCGGGTTGAGGTTGTTGACCATCATTATTTCTTCTCTCTCAACATGGAGGCATATTTCTGAAAGAGGAGAGCACGAATCAATAGCAGAGAGAGACACTTTAAGCATGATAGACTTCTGAAAGAAAGAATCACACTTTTTCCTAAAATATCTTGTAGCCTCTTGCTCATAGATGTGGCACACTACACACCGAGGATCAAGACTCTACTTAACGCGGCTTGTCAGACTCCCTAGGACACCTTAAAACCTTAGGATCTGATATCAAGTTTGTAACGCCCCAGAAAATGGGTCCCGGAGCGTCACACGGTGCTTGAGACTACGAGTAGACCTAAGTGAACCCTTTGAGCCATTTTCATTTAGTTCAACACAAATCAACGGGGTTTTCATAAATAACCCTCAAATATCAACAGAGTAATCATCATTCAAGAATAAAAGAATTTCAGAAAGATAACAAAATACGACTTATTAGTGAACTCCCAACATCTGTACTCATCTGACAAGCCTCTAAGAAAATCAATAAAACCAACGAGCCATTGAGACATACCCCAACTTACTCATACTCAGTTATCAAATGTAAACGATTCCATGAAACCAACATCAGACATCACGTCCTCGGAACATGAGGACTCACCACAATAGAGAATGTAGAACAGGTTGCCTGAAGAATCATTGTCGAACCTAGAACTGAGCACCTAAACCTATATTCTGAGAAAATACAGCCCACATCCAAAGATGTGGATCAGTACCATGGAAAGGAACAGAGTATATGGGGGTGTATGTAATTCTATAAACATTATCATCATAAATATTTATAAGAAATATGCAGGATGTATGAAAGACTCACATAGCCCGAAGAAAATCATCATAATCATGAGAGGATGAAATAAGTACAATGACACATGTGAGTCATCATATAATTTGTCAATCACTTTTAGTTCATCAAGAATATTAATTCTCATAATGTAAATATCATTTAAATCTTTTGAAAGAATAACTTTTACAATTCCACTTTCAAATCACTTCACCATTCACCATAGACACAAGGAAACACACACACATTGGGAGATCCTACAACCGACATAAATCATGTAAGCTACATGAAGTCCAACATACAACCCACGTTGGGGAGAGCCGTCCTATCCTTGCCATCGGAGTAGGACTATCGATATCAAAGCCACAAACTAGTGATCACTATATAAATTAGCCTTAGGCTCACTCCTACGGGGCACGTAGTGCTAGGGAAGTAAGGTTGCTTTATACCTCTCACTCGGTGCTAAAGATTTCTCCCAGAATTAGCTCAAATTATTTCAAAGACAATCCACAACAAAACAATTTTAGTAATATATAAATATACATTTGGAGCCATCATGCTTCCCATCTATCAAAATCAACCACGTTATAGATTTCTTTCACACTCGAGTTCAAAACAACTCCATTAAGACCGAAAGATTAAATCATTCAAAATATCTCAAATATTTAACATCAACGTGCTTATAACACACACTTTCTCAAAAAATACAATTTCTAATGGAGATTCATGACCCAAATATCAAAATCATGACAAATATCATTCAAGATTTATTCTTTATATCTCCACACATGTAAATTCATCTTTCAAAATCATAAACATCAATATTTCATAATAATCATCATAAGATATGGGTTCATGCTTCAAATTCGTAAAAATCAAATAAAAATCATGCCTTTGTAAAGAAAACTACTTTTGAGCACACGAACGAAAGAGAGTTCTTGTTGAAAAACCCCACATACTATGAATGATGAACTTTAGATCGATACTCATTTTTGAGATGTTAATCGTGCCTGTGAATGATGGTTCTTAGAGTTCTTGAACTAGGAACTTGGAATCTTGAATAAATTTGCAGAATTAATGGTGAACTTTGGAGGATCTTGAAGTTAGATGTAGGAGCTTAGGGTTTTCTTTTTTGAGGAAATTTGATGAAATATAACATATAATGCTTCTAATAGGCTTTAATATAGGGTTTGGAGGGATTTTGGGTAAGGAGGAATGACCAACCCCCCCCCCTAAAAATCAAATAATTCTCGAATCTATCCTTTAGTGGACTGTTTTGATAGTCTGAAGTAGATCAACCATAACGTTTTACTCCGATATTCAAATTGGATAAAACAAATTTCATTAGAAAGAGGCCTCTCATATATTTCCGTTGATATATAGTATCTCACCCAGATCTTTGTGTACGAGGAGTTATGATCGTTTAAAGTTGACCCAAAAATTTGCTTTTGATAGGCTGAAGTAGATCGACCTTAACTTTTTGGTACGATAGACAAATTTGATGAAACCAATTTCATTGAAAAGAGGACTCGCAGAGCTTTACGTTGATATATAGTAGATCACCCAGATCATTATGTACAAGGAGTTACGATTGTCTAAAGTTGGAGCAAAAATACACCAGGCCCCAGTACTTTTTCCTGCACGTTTTACTGTTCACTACTATTCACAGTTCGATCGGAATGTTCATAACTCGTCGCTCAGGGTGTCCATTTTGGATGATCCACATATCGTTGGAAAGCTTATTTGATACGTTACGCAGTGGTGGGTCATAATCTAAGACATACAACACGGAAAATTTATAATTAATTTTAAAATAAAGAACCCAACACGTTTACGCACGACATTTCAACGAAAAATTTCCCGGGGTATTACATCATCCCATCTAGAAACATTTATCCTCGAATGACGCTAGACATGACAATATTAGATAGGTAATAGAGAATACAACTAAAACCATTTGTTAGACTCATCACCACATCGTTTCTCACTCCGAATGCAGCATAGAATGCATAAATTCAAGAAACTACAGTTGAACGCATAATAAATGACAGCTGAACTGCTGCAACTTTTATAACAAAGTGCATAATTTAGGAAAGAACGGTACCTTCAGCTTGATCGGTGTTTGCATAAAATAGGTGCGGGTACTTGGATCACATATCCACCTCAGCTTCCCAAGTCTCACCCTCAACAGATTGGTTTCGCCACATCACCTTGACTAAGGGAACTTTTTTGTTCCTTAGTCTTCAGACACTGAAATCAAGAATCTCAACAGGAATCTCATCAAAAGAAATATTTTCTTAAATGTCACCACTCACAGAGAAATCCACTACCACAGCATCGTTAATATGCTATCTAAGCATGGAGACATGGAATATTGGATGAACAGAGGACAACTCGGAAGGCAACTCGACCTCATAAGCTACCTTACCAACACGGTTAAGATATTTTGTAAGGACCAACTCAAGGTCTCTCCTTCTAACATCCGCATATGACTTCTGACGACTCTGCATAGTTTTCAACCTATCCCTAATCAACTTAACTTTTTCCACAGCCTCAAATACCGAATCAGGACCACTCACAGATGCTTCACCCACCTCGAACCAACCTTTGGGTGATCTACACTTCCTCTCATACAAGGCTTCAAACGGAGCCATGCCAATAATAGAGTGAAAATTGTTATTGTAATCAAACTCTATCAACGGTAAGTGATCATCCCAACTTTCCTTCAAGTCAAGTGTACAAGATGTCAACATATCCTCTAAGGTCTGGATGGTCCGCTAAGCCTGACCATCGTTCTTCGGATGAAAAGTAGAACTCAAAATAACTTGGGTACCAAGACCCTTTTGAAAAGCTTTCCAAAATTGTGAAGTGAACTGAGTACCCCTATCCGAAATGATAGACAAGGGAACTCCATGCAGTCTAACTAGCTTTCGGATATACAATCTAGCGTAATCCTCAGCAGTATATGAAGTATGAACAGGCAAGAAATGAGCAGACTTAGTCAACCTATCAACCACAACCCAGATGGAATCATGATGGCGTCGGGAAGGAGGTAAACCAATTATGAAGTCCATATTTATCCCTTCCCACTTCCAGGTGGGAATACTAAACTATTGCATCATACCACCAGGTCTTTGGTGTTCAACCTTTACCTGTAGGCATGTTGCACACTTAGCTACAAACGCTGCTATATCTTTCTTCATGCCACTCCACCAATAGATTTTCCGCAAGTCTTAGTACATCTTGGTGGCACCAGAATGAATAGAATATCGCGCCCTGTGTGCTTCATCCATAATCCTCTGTCTCAGATCATCAACATTCGGGACAAATAATCTACCCTGCAATCTCAACACACCATCTCTCCCTTGGGAGAAAACCTCTACTTTTTGGTCCCTGACAGACTCCTTCAGTTTGACAAAACTAGCATCTAAGTATCTCTTTTCCTTCACTTCCGAAACCAAGGAGGATTTGGAACTACTCTGAACCCCTATACTACCTTCAGCAGAGTCAAACAACCTAACCCCCAATCTAGCCAAACGATGAACATCATGAGCCAACTTATTCTTACCTTCTACCACATGTGAAACACTATCCATGGACACTCTACTTAGGGCATCCGCCATAACATTGGCCTTGCACAGACGGTACAGCACACTCATATCATAGTCTTTTAAAAATTCTAACTATCGTCTCTACATAAGATTTTATTCTCTCTGGATAAACACATACTGCAAACTCTTATGATCAGTGAAAACATCAACATGGACACCATACAAATAGTGTCTCCATATTTTTAAAGCAAACACAATAGCAGCCAACTCAAGGTCATGGGTGGGGTAATACGCAACCCAACACAATAGATCAGATCATTTTAAGGACAATCCACAACAAAATAATTTCAGTAATATATAAATATACATCGGGAGCCATCATGCTTCCCAACTATCAAAATCAACCATGTTATAGATTTCTTTCACACTCGAGTTCAAAATAACTCCATTAATACCAAAAGGTCAAATCATTCAAAATATCTTAAATATTCAACATCAACGTTCTTATAACACACACTTTCTCAAAAAACACAATTTCCAATGGAGATTCACGACCCAAATATCAAAATCATGATTAATATCATTTAAGATTCATGTTTTATATCTCCACACATGTAAATTCATCTTTCAAAATCATAAACATCAAGATTTCATAATAATCATCATAAGATATGGGTTCATGCTTCAAATTCGTAAAAATCAAATAAAAATCATGCCTTTGTAAAGAAAATTACTTTTGGGCACAAGAACGAAAGAGAGTTCTTGTTGAAAAATCCCATATACCTTGAGTGATAAACTTTAGATCGATACTCGTTTTTGAGATGTTAATCGTTCCTTTGAATGATGGTTGTTGGAGTTCTTGAACTAGGAACTTGGAATCTTGAATAAATTTGCAGAATTAATGGTGAACTTTGGAGGTTTTTGAAGTTGGATGTTGGAGCTTAGGGTTTTCTTTTTGAGAGAATTTGATGAAATATAACATATAATGCTTCTAATAATCTTTAATATAGGGTTTGGACAGATTTTGGATTAGGAAGAATGACCAAAACGCCTCTAAAAATCAAATAATTCTCGAATCTGTCCTTTGGTGGACTGTTTTGATAGTCTGAAGTAGATCAACGATAATGTGTTACTCAGATATCCAAATTGGATAAAAACAATTTCATTAGAAAGGTGACTCTCATATATTTCCGTTGATATATAGTATCTCACCCAGATCATTGTGTATGAGGAGTTATGATCGTTTGAAGTTGATACAAAAAAATCACTTTTGGTAGGCTGAAGTAGATCGACCATAACCTTTTGCTCCGATAGACAAATTGGATGAAACCAATTTTATTGGAAAGAGGACTCACAGAGCTTTATGTTGATATATAGTAGATCACCCAGATCGTTATGTACAAGGAGTTATGATCGTTTAAAGTTGGAGCAAATATACGCCAGGCCTCATTACTTTTTTCTGGACATTTTACTGTTCACTACTATTCATGGTTCGATCGGAATGTTCATAACTCGTCGCTCCGCTGTCCGTTTTGGATAATCCACATATCGTTGGAAAGTTTATTCGATACTCTACGCAATGGTGGGTCATAATCTAAGACATTATTTATAATTCATTTTAGAAGATAGAACCCAACATGTTTACGCATAAAATTTTAACGAAAAATGCCCTTTCTCAGGACATTACCCATGGAATACTAATTATGACAATAAAATTTGAAATAGAAAGGATGCAACAGCTACTCAATCTGAATTCATCCTGTATATGCTCATGATGTCCCTTTATCGATATAGTCAAAAAAATGCTTTCCCACCAGACCACTACTCTACAAAGGATAACCTAATCTAAGCTCCAAAAATACCACATATTTTCTGACCAGAAAGCGCTCAAGCATCCACCCAACATGCCATACTTATCAAAGCACTCGAAAATAAGTTGCATACCAACTAGTCTGAAAAATGTCCACTAGGAACCCCATTTCAATATTTTCTATACCAACAACAAAAAGAAATGGCCCCTCTTAAAGAACAAATCAAGTATCTGAAATGCGACTGCACCATACTACAAAATACCCAAGTATCCACTGTATTTCCACATGGATATCCTCTACAGATATTTGGCCAACTTTTTCCACCTTGTTCATCCATGCTATTCAGATCAGCTTCAAAAGATGAACAAGAGTATGATACTGTGCGGATAAAAAAAGGTGCCACGACATAAGAATTCAAGATGGCACAAAACTGGGTCGAGAAGATAAAGTATTCTAGCCAGGTTCCATATGATGTTTCCATCCTCAGTAGTGCAACTCCTATAGTCCCAACTAATGGTCCGGAGATCTAAAGCACAAAAACCTAAAATAACGAACCATCATATATTCCTTTTGTATAGAGAGTAGCTCAAAATTATGATCCAGAAGAATAACTACATGACAAAAATAACGTGTTAGTTGATCCAGCACATATGATGATCTCATGTTATGAACCAAATTCCACCATTACAGATGATCCCTTGCAGATCCCTGATAAGGAATCCCACAACGATGAACAAGTCTCTCTGAAAGAATGCTAATTCAAGAATAATAACAAGGCTACTAACATGATCAACCTCAATCAAGTTGATCCGAGTCTTATTGTCCCAAAGGATAATGAGCCTTTGCCAAAAGACTAATCTCCTCACACAGACTCCCATCCTCCCGAGAAGCATAAGGAAACTTCATTTAGCAAAACCATGTTGGATGAAAGGACAAAATCTATCCATGTTGATATGATACTTAACAATTTAGCTCTAAATCTAGATGGGTCTCCCCAGATCTCAAAGAATCAAGCAAGGCACAAGAGATAAATGTAGTACAGACAAGCCAAAAAGAAGAAACAGCCACATAAGGAATTAATGATTTGAAAAGGTATTAAATCCTCTAGAAAGAAATATCTAGGAAAACATAAATACTTCATCTCCCATGATAGAGGACACTTTTCAAAAGTATGTCCTAAATACAAAAAGGCCAAAAGGGCAGCTCAAACTCCAAAGGAAACCATTGCTTCTCAGTTCTCAGCTAAAGATGAAGCTCTTCATGATATTTATCCCAATCCAAATGACATTTTCAAATCTACTTTCAATGTAGAGAAAAGAATATCTTCAAACGTTATATATCTCTTCATCGATCACCAACCATAACTTTTTATTAGTAGACAGTCATAAGATGCTAACGGTGACTTCTGCACTGGTGAATGTACCAAAGATAAGAAAGATGCTTTGCATCTATTGATCCAATCACCTGAGAATATCCATCTATGTTCAAGAAGCACACCACATAGTAAGAGATATCTCAATCTGTTTATGAACAAAATAAGGTAATCAGTAATCCAATCCTAGAAAGAAGGCAAAAACCAACAAAGTGGCAAAGAAAACCATTGAAACTAGGTTTCGCACTTTCACTATTGATGATTTGAAAACTTTACTTTAGCCTCATGAAGTTTAGAACCTTTATGCTTTCATAAAGATGAAGAATCTAGCTGCAAGAAGAAAATCCATAAAACTATTCGCATGCACCTCTAGATTCTCTAAAATTCTCAGTAGTTGGGGAAATGCACTTAGGAATATTGATAAAAGTACCCATCTTACATCTCAAGACTTTGTTGTCAATATCAAAATCCTATAAGAAGTCTTCTGCAAAGACGTGAGCTATACCACGAAAGCCATATTCTAGGCCTTTAACAGTCTATGCAAGAAGAGATATATACTGAATCAGATCACCCAGGACAGCCTAGCTCCTGATTATCATAGCGGCAAGAATAATCTTTTTACAAAGTCCAACTGTCTCTGCTCAAGCTGTCTGGCGGGATCCTGGAAAAAGATATGGTTTAGAAGGTTCAAACTGCCTAGACCTCCTGATGAAAGGATCAAGGAGGTCCGATAAACCAGGTACTTCAGAAGAAGACACCCAAATAACTATAAGAAAGAATATGGTTGCATCATCTGTAGAAAGTTAAGTTACTCTACAAAAAACTATCTTTGAGTCAAAAAGTCGAAGGACTCCATCCACTTCTTTGAAGAAATTACTAATCACGCAGGCATCTATCTCAGCATAGAGGACAACTTAAAATTGGTTATCTTACTGGAAGAAGAGCTACGGAGGACACCCTCTTCTCTGTAGATGTTTATGAAAAATCAAGTGACATCTAAGCAGATGATCTCCTCCTGATATCTATTATCAGAGAAGATAACCATAAATTGACCTGTCAGTCACTCATGTTCAACACATCAGAAATATTTTCTTTTAAAATAGTAGATTCCCCTCCAGATCTGTTCAACAAATATATAGATCCCTGTGATCCATCTATCCTCTGAGAAAGATAGACTTTCCAAAATCTTCAAGTATTCAAAAGGTATATCAAATACATCCTGAAGCCATTTGTATAACACTCGAGATATATCTTCTATTATGTGTTCATATCACTAGCCACTGACTTCCAGCAACAACTCCTATAGTTGTTATGGTACCAATGCCACTAGTACTGCATCCTCGTAGAGTTTAAGTGTAATGCATTCAGGCATTATGATCGAATCCAACCAGCTCCAAAGAGATTCCTATTGTGGTTCAACCTACAATAGTACTAGATTCGATTCTCTAAAGGTATTCATGTTTCATCGTTCGGAAGGAATCACAGTCCATAAAGTCTAAGTACAACCAAAAATTTTACCCCTCTAGAAATTTCCCATTTCAAAACTCTTCCTTGAAGATGAATATTATGAAGCATAGTACTTTATTTTACCGCTAAACATATGGATTCCAAAGGAATGGGAAAAGTGGAATTACACCGACGATCATCCCTACTAGGATGAAGTTCGACGAGCGGCAAAAGAATATCAGCCACCGTATGAGATCATCAGAGATGAAGCTACAAACTCCATAAAGAACATATGGATAAAATCTCCATTACAGGAATGTAAAGAGTCATCCCACAAAAAGAGTTACTTTACCAGATTAATGAAGATAAGCTTAGAAGTCCAAGAATGCCTATATAGAAGCATGACGTCAATTGGTGATGGAAGAAAGACACGTGAGTTCATCGCCGGCACCATCCAATAATGCTACCTAAAAGATGACGGCAGATGACATGTTCAAGAAAGTTACCCTCTCCAGTGGATTAGCGTAGTCTCTAAGGAAACCCTGTCAGATAGGTTACCCTCACCAGTGGGTTACTCTTTCCATTGGGTTACCATCATCGCATGGAAACCCTCTTGAGTAGATTACCCTTTTAGATAGGTTTGTCATGAAGTGTCTGACTCAGCTACTTTAAAGAAAAGGAGCTTATGCACCTGTTTGCAATAAGCCTACGAGTTGTTGATCCACCTGCTTGCACATGCAGTCACATGCCAACAACATTAATGTATTTTATTTTATTTGGTCCATCACATATTAGTAGGGCCCGGTATAAGTAAAGATAAGACTTATCTGGTCATAATGGATAAGACTTATCCCTTAAAAGATAGGATAGAATTGTAAGATAAGGCTTATCTAGTCATAATAGATAAGACTTATCCCATAGAAGATAGGATAGGATTGTGATATTTTATTTCATGTTTATCTGTAGAGTTTCCTTCTGTTATAAAGGAAAGCATACGCCTTTAGTTAGGGGGCATCATTCTCTCTACCTAAAAACCTCTTGTACAATTTCTCTCTATCAACAAAGATATTTGTTGGCTAAACTCTCTCTCTTGTTTTCTCTCTTCCAAAGGGGTGTTCAAAATTCGTTTGGAGTCCGATATATGCAAACGAACTATGCAACTACACTAAATTCAACATTTCAGACGTGATGGCCATATCAAATTTATAAAAAAATATTGTTTTCACAAAGTTGATTCCCGATATCTGAAATCATAATTTTTCAAACTGAGGGTCAAAATCAAATTTAAAAGTCGTAAAATCATACCAAATATGCTAACACCCTAAAATCAACATTTCGGATCTGCTGGCGAAGTTGAATTTTCTATTCAAGGTCGTTTCGATCAAATGTGGGTCCCGCACCCATATTTTCTATAGGTCAAAATGAGCTCAGATCAATTGGAACTCGAACATAAGGTCTACCTAGCCTAAAATCGATATTCCAGAGCTGCTGACGCAGTACATTCGTCCATCCATTGCATGGATCAAAAGATATCTCTATTATTCTAAAATAAGGATCTCGAAGCCATCAAAAACCATAATATCACATAAATGATACCAAAATGTATTGAAAAATATGTCAATCAATCTCACACTCAAGAAATACCATAATGCAACTACGAATAGGGGTAAAATAATTAAGTCATATAAAATCACAAATTTTACATATTTCATTAAATTTTTAGGTCGTTACATCATATAATATAATCATGTACATGCGATTCCTTTTTGTTTCCTTGTAGGAGAGATTTTTTGTTATCACCCTAAATGGCTTGGCAGTGACTAGATCCTAAAAAAAAAAGTTAGACTTACATGTTAATCTTTACTTGAGCGTTGATTAAAATTAGTTGATATCTCTGCAACATGAATAAACGAGTTTGTTGAATTTCTTTTCCATCTTTCGCGAAGTACTTTGTATCCGTATGTCAATCTGATCTAAGCTTCAGTTGATAAGTTTGTTTGGAAAAGGGGTCTACATGTATAGTATTGAGGGAATTTATGAATTAAAAGACAGCGTGATGCACCAATACCTATTATCAATATTTCATTGATATATCCAGTCACATTCAAGTAATTAGTTCAAGTCACAAAAGTTCACATTTCACATATTAACACCTAAACATTTTCAAGTCACTAATTCACTTTACAAGTTACCAAACTAAACTAAAGTCAAATGAAAAGTTCACATTTCCAGTACCTACACTTAAACATTTTGAAGTCACTAATTCACTTCTCAAGTAACCACACTTTACTAAAATCAAAACACAAGTTCACATTTCAAGTACCTAAATTCAAAACAAAAGTCACTAATCCATAATTCAAGTAACTACACTTAAGCATTTCAAGTCACTAAGCCACTTCACAAGTTATCTAACTAAACTAAATTCGAAATGAAAAGTTCACATTTCAAGTAACTAACACACCTACACATTTTAAAGTCACTAATTCACTTCGCAAATTAGCAAACTAAACTTAATTCAAAATGAAAAGCTCACATTTCAAGTAACTACACCTAAACATTTTCAAGCCACTAAGTCACTTCACAAGTTACCAAACTAAACTAAATTCAAAATGAAAAGTTCACATTTCAAATACCTACCCTTAAACATTTTCAAGTCACTAACTCACTTCTCAAGTGACCACACTTAACCACACTTAGGCAAATTCAATTGGCAAGTTCACATTTCAACTACCTAAAAATTTTTTATGATAAGGTAACATCATTTCAATTATCTAAACTTAAAACATTTTTGAGCCACTAGTTCACTACTCAAGTAACCAAATTTAGTAAATTCAATTAACAAGTTCACATTTCAAGAACCTAAACTTAAACATTTTCGAGTCACTAATTCACTACTACTCAAGTAACCACACTTTAGCAAATTCAATTGACAAGTTCACATTTCAGCTACCAAACCTTAAAATATTTTCAAGTCACTAGTTCACTACTCAAGTAGCCAAATTTAGTAAATTCCATTGACAAGTTCACATTTCAAGAACCTAAACTTTAACATTTTCGAGTCACTATTTCACTACTCAAGTAACCACACTAGAAAATTCAATTGACAAGTTCACATTTCAACTACCTAAACTTAAATCATTTTTGAGTCATTATATTGAAAACACAAGCCCACCTTTCAAGTAACTACACTTAAAACATTTTCGACTCACTAATGCAATTCTCAAGTGACCACACTTAACTAACTTCAAAATACAAGTTCACATTTCAAGTAACTACACTTAAACATTTTCAAGTCACTAACTCACTTCTCAAGTGACCACACTTCACTATATTCAAAACACAAGTTCACCTTTCAAGTAACTACACTCAAACATTTTCGACTCACTAATGCACTTCTCAAGTGAACACACTTAACAAAATTCAAAACACAAGTTCACATTTCTAGTACCTACACTTGAATATTTTCAAGTCACTAACTCACTTCTCAAGTGACCACACTTCACTATATTCACTTCACTATATTCAAAACATAAGCTCACCTTTCAAGTAACTACACTTGAACATTTTCGACTCACTAATGCACTTCTCAAGTGACCACACTTAACTAAATTCAAAACACAAGTATACATTTCTAGTACCTACACTTAAACATTTTCAAGTCACTAACTCACTTCTCAACTGATGACACTTCACTATATTCAAAACATAAGCCCAACATTCAAGTAACTACAATTAAACATTTTCGACTCACTAATGCAATTCTCAAGTGACTACACTTGAAACATTTTCGACTCACTAAAGTGTCAAAACCTAAAAATAGGGGTTGCAACTAAGTTACACAATCCATAGCTATAATCTACAAAGCTAAGTTGAACCACTTGGACTCAACCATCGAAACCAATCTTATTGATAAGTAAGAATCCATACATAAGAATATCACAACTCTTAAGTCATTATTTAACCAATCAAAAATCATAACTGGAGCCAACAAGTCTTTACTATTGTAAAATACACAAACCAATGCCTCCTTAAAAAACAAAGCATATACCCAATAGTTCTCACAAGGTCTAAAATTAAATAATGTCAAAGATCATAACCACAATATATTAAAACAACAAGCTAAAGATGTGAGCAGTCAAATCAACATACACGAAGGGGAACAACACACGAAGGCATAACTAAGAACTTATTGGGGCTGCAAAGAGTCCTGAGGATATCAAAATCTCAATAATCTTAGAAAATACATTTTCACACATGTTGATAAGAAGATATAGAGAATTAACTCAAGAATAATAGTCATGTTCCACGAACTTAAAATCTAGGAATAAGGTATAGCACACGAAGATCAAAAATAGTAAGAATATGAACTATAAGAAGAGTCAAACCCAAAAAGTGTTCATCTTATTTCTCATTCGGAGGAGCGGGTGTCTGGCTCGCATGGCTTCCAGCGTGGGGGATGGTCGCCGTTGACTGGAGGCGCTGGAAGTTGGAGAAGGAGATTGGAGGACAGAGAGGGGTGGCGGCGCTAGCTTCTTAAGAAAGAGAGAGAGCGTTTTGAGAGAGAGGGAAAGAGGTGGATGTTGAGAAATGTTTTTGGGTTAGGGTTTTGGTTGGGATATTAAAAAGAAAAGAGGATGTTGAATCCATATCAGACATTGGATCAATTTTGATCAGCGGCCGAGACTAAAATAGGGTCAACAATTCAATTTTGGTTAAAATTGACATATTTGTGGCTACAATTGACATGAGTTGAATGTAAGTTGATTAGATTTATAATAAATTGGATAGAATGGGCTAAAATTATAATGACTTAAACAAAATTGGACTAGAAGATAAATTAATTGGCAAAGTGGTATTAATTTAGGCCGCTATTTAAATTCTAGTAGTAGTAAATAATGATAATAGTAATAATTAAATAATAAGTAATAATAATAATAAATAATAATAATAATAATAAATAAGGAATAAATGATAGTAAATAATAAAAATAATAAACAATAAGAAAAATAATAAGTAATAAAAAAAAAAATAATGCTAACTAATGGAAATCCAGATAATGTATTTGCAAAAAATGTGAGCATGCATAGTTATGTGAAAATAATTTAATGAATGTTAATAACATCATATAACATACACACACATACCTATATATATACCTATACATACACACACATATACACACTATCTACTATATATATCAAGTTCTAAATAAATACTAGATATACGTACATGAGTATATTATCCCGTAATATATTGTGACATATTTCGTATGCAAACTCTGATGAGTTATCGATTATTTTGACTAACATTAATATCACATCAACATACATTATACTATTACTTCGATCCTCAATAGTATCATATATATGAATAAATAATTCAAAATATGTTGATATATACATTCAGTTATCTAGTAGTTGATTACTACATACGTCATTACACGAGATATACGTATATATATATATATATATATATATATTTAATTGTCTATCAGCTTTCAGATATGTACTATAAACATCAAATACACGATTTTACTACCCCATAATAATGTACAATGTATTTTACAAATACTCAGATGAATTATCGATTACATTATCGTATGTCATTAATATACCTTCACTGTATAATATATATATATATATACCTATACTTACACACGCATATACACACTACCAACTATATCAAGTTGTAAATACATACTATATCTATCATATACGTACACAAGTATATTTTCCAATAATATAATGTGATGTTCTTCTTATACTTACTCATATGAGTAATCGATTGATTATATTTGATTATCTTAATACAATATTAGGTTTTGACTACATCGTTCATCAATCGATCACTAGATAATATATATATATATATATATATATGAACGCTTGAATGAGTACTATATATATCACATCCACAATTATATTACCTTATAATAGACCGTTAAAAACTGCAAAGTTGCATCGAAAATACCAAAGAGTTGTATTTTGTATCAGATAGGCATGCAAATATTCCAAAGATGGGTTCACGTTTCTTCACTTCAGCTTACTTTGGTTGTTGCATCAGACATCTTGGAGAGAACATTCGGACCAACTATCACAACGAAAGGATAGTGACCCTTTTTTATAGAGAAGCTAAAGCATATAGTAAATAGGAGTTTTTAGACCAGTTCAATCAAATAATGGATGTTAATCCCAAGGTAGCAGAATTTCTCGTACGTGTCAGTTTTGAGAGATAGACCCGGGTATTTTGTCCGAAAGATAGTTACATTCTTATCGATTTAATGTCTTGTTTATGTTACAAGTTTAGTATGATGTTGTACTAAGTGATTCTTTTGTATAGGTACAATATTATGTCATCAAACATAGTTGAATCGGTGAATTAATTGTTTGGCGATGAAAGAGAATTTCCCATCAAGGCTATGTTTGAAAAAATATAAAAGAAGTATGACAAATTTTTTAACAAAAGGCGTGTGCAGTTCAAGTGTCCAAAAAAAGGATCCCGATTTATTGTCGAAATTGAAAAAATAATATCAACGAACATCAGTTTGGAGAATAGGTTATTATCTCATAAAATAGCACATTACAAATTCAGTATCACCGGTCATGGTGATGTTGCCACGATCGATCTTCAAATAAGATCTTGTACGTGTAGAGCTTTTAACTTGGACAAAATACCCTGTCCACAGCTATGGCCGCACTTTGAGCTCAAAACGGTCATAAATATGGAGCTAAAGTTTACGAGCACTCCTCTCAATATTATTCGATGGAAATATATGAAATGAAATATAATGGGCATATTATTCCGGTGCCTCCAGAAAAATCTGGGGTTATTCCTGCAGAGCTTATGGGGAGATTAATACCTCCTCCATATAATGACCCAAGCACTATCAAAACGTGAAAAAATTCATATAAGAGGAGGTGAGGAGTTGGAGAATTATTTTCATCAAGAAGAAACAAGTTCTTCGTATGTAAGTGCGCTGGCCACAAAAGAACTACATGCCCGGATCGTAATCCACCTTGATCATTGTTATTGCAGAAACTTGTATAGTTGTTTGTTGTGGACTTTTATATATTTAAATCATTATTGTGAACGTAATGTTATCATATATTATATATAAAATATCTTTTTAATAACTTGTGCATCAATAAAAAGAGGCAAAACATGAACCGTTAAACAATACAGCATACCACAAGTATTTTCAACAGCTGGAGGAACACAACATAGTTCCATAAAATTGGAATATTTTCCTCTAACAGATGATAAATCTCTTGTAATATATGGATAATCTGTTGATAGAAACCCACCCGATGACCAATCTATTCCAACACATGGTCCATCTGTTGAAAGAACTCAAAAGCCAAAATTGCTATTGCTACTGGATTCAAAATTCCTCCTTACCTCCAACCGTCAACATGTTAATATGTAAAATATTTAGAAGAAGAAATAGACAGAATGAAAATTGAATAAGAATTAAAAAGCCAAAATCGACTAAAAATAATTTTTCATTAAACGAAAAATAAAATACATTAGGTATAGATCCGAGATAGAAAAATTAAAATACATACGCTAAGAAAACACATTCTAATTATTATAATTATCATCATCATTATCATCATCATTAATGACGGCCGGACAATCAACTCGCAGCAGCAGGGTCCTCATCAGCCTCTGCATCTCTCTGAACATTATTGCTCTCACGACGACCAATTTCCTCTGCAGGTCATTAACCTTCCTCTGAAGTTCTCGCACTGTGTTGTGCTGAATAGCAATGTCCCAAACAGGATCAGTCATATCTAGAACACATATGAATTGACAAATGTAAAGAAAAGAGTCCAAATATAATACAATGTATACTACAAACTGGTAGATTTACACCAAAAAAACATCCCTCAACGATAAAGGAATATGCTTTTTAAAAAGAAGTTGTTGAAGATAACACACGAAAAGAAAAAATGCAAGAAATAAATAAAGTTTAGCAGAATAGAGATTAAGGAGGGACCTATTTATAAAGGATTGAATCTAGATTTATAAGGACAAAAGGCACATCTGTTAAGCTCTATTGTATTAATTACATTCAAACTGATGGCATTTTGTTTTCTGTGAAAAGTCGGGACTTTTTCATTTACATTAATACTTTTAACCTTTTCAAAATAGTTTTGAGAAGACTTGAGAGCAGTTGTTATTATTAAGTTGTTGCTATAGATCGTCCATCTACCACAACAGATTTACCATATGTTGTAATCTATAGATTATCTGTTATGACAAATAGACTATATTTTGGAGATGTTTTGATTTCTTCTAACAGCTGATTCATCAGTTTCAATAGATGGAGATTTCACTTCATCTGCTATTTTAAAGGTGTTAAGATAAAAAAGTCATGACTCTTCACACCTCTTTTTTAAAAGTCATCACATGTATGCAGATGAATAAACAACACTGTAGTGTCTTTGATGGGGTAGAAATAATAAGGTGCATGCAATGGATCCACTTTCATGCATGGGAGTTATGTATTATTGATCAGTCTACCGCGAGAGACATACATAAAGTTCAATGATTTTATGAATGCAGTTTTTTAGTGATTAGACACTGATCCTTCAAATAAGATCCTGCATTGTGTAGTTTAGTTTGATAAGGCTGAAGGGTTCCAAGATGGTGGTGTCGATACCCTGTTACAATTTAATGATGGTTTATGCTCATGTTTTTATGTTAAGATTACGGAAAGGTTCAAGTTTCTGGCTGCAGTGTAAATATCCAATAGTGATTGGACCAATTTTAATGGTGCAACGGACTTCCTGAAAGGCCTCCGAAGCCTCACACTGCAGTAAATAATGATGGAAACAATAGAAATTCCCCTATTCTAAATTTATATGGATGAATTGCTGGAAGAGACTTTTATACAGCAGAAGATGCTTGGGAGAATGCCTGTGCGGGAAGAGGGAGGTAAAGAAGGCCATATATCATTTCAGACCTTGTTTAAGAGGAAACATAGGAGAGTGAGCAAGGAAATTCTAGCAAATCTAGCCAATGAAATTGACATAAGAAACGGAAAAACTGGATGAGCTTCAAATATGGAAGTGTATTCAAATATAAAAATCTGCTTGTCATTGAAAAAAAAAAAGAAAAATGGTCAACAGGACTGGAGCTAAACACTTTGCTAGAGAATGCAACTAGTGAGCGTGGCCTCAATGAAAACTCTCACAAAGTGCAGGACCAGAACTCTAAGGAAAAAGTTTCACGAGCGTAGGAAATTGATACGATTGTCAGTCAGTTGAAACCTGAACCAAATACTACTAAATTAAAAATAAGGGATCAAGCCAAAGTGGTAATTTCTCAAGTTAAACTTACATCGTATGCCTCCTATTTATGGCTCTATTTAGGTCGATGGTAGCAGAAATAAAAAGGTCTGAAGTTGGGAAGAAATCTTATGCCTTATTGTTTTCACTGCATTTGACCTGAACAGAGTCATAAATAGGAGGCATGGGATGCAATTTTAACTTAAGAAATTGCCACCTTGGCTTGATCCCATATTTTTAATTTAGGAGTAGTTGGTTTAGGATTCAAATGATGGACAATCGTATCAACTTCCCATGCTTGTGAAACTTTTTTCTTAGAGTTTTGGTCCTATACTTTTTGCGAGTCTTCATCGGGGCCATGCTCACTAGTTGCATTCTCTAGAAAGTGTCCAGCTCTAGTCCAGTTGACTATTCTTCTTTTATTTTAACTACTGATGGATTTTCATTTTTGGATACGCTTTCACATTCGTAGCTCATCTATTTTTTTATTTTTTATGTCAATTTCATCAGCCAATTTCGCTATACTTTCCTTCATACTCTGTGTTTCTTCTTAAACAAGGTCTGAGATAATATACGGCCTTCTCAACCTCCCCCTTCCCGCATAGCTATTCTCCCAAGCACCTACTACTGTACAATAGTCCCTTAAGCAAACCATCTATATAAATTTGGACCAGGGGAATTTCTATTAGTTCCATCGGTGTTTGCTGCAGTGCGAGGCTTTAGAGGCCTTTCAAGAATCCATTGAGCTATTAAAACCGATCCAATCACTATTGGATATTTACACTGCCACCAAAAACTTGAACCCTTCCCCAAACTTGACACAAAAACACGAGCATAAATGGTCATTAAATTATAATAGGGTATCGACACTACCTACTTAATCCCTCATCCTTACTAGTTCGAACCTAACAATCTCAACTGTAAAATGTCATATCTTGCTTGAATAATTAACGCCTAATAGTTAAAGAACAAATATTCACAAAATCATTGTACTGGATGCGTGTTTTCATGATAGGTTGATCAGTAATACATACCTCCCACATCTGAAGTTGTTCAATCTGCAAGCATCTTATTCTTTCGAACCCATATTTACTCTAGCCTTTAATACGAGTCGGGTAAAAATAGATCCAATATCACTTTCTTTTATCTACAAATAAGAGAAATACATTTGATGTCAAACAAGAGAAGAAGAAAAAGAACATTACAAAAGGGTAACACAAAATTAATAAAATAATAGATGACCGATCTGATGCAACAAATTGACTATCTGCTCAATCAATGTGGCATCTATTTCAACAGATGGATGACATATTGCAACAAATGGGCTATTTGTTGGAATAAATCAAACCAGCCTTGCTACTGGTTTGATTTCTTCAAATAGTAGCTCCGTCTGTATAAAAAGGTAACACAAATTGAGTGAATCAATAGATGACTAATTTGATGAACAGATTAACCATTCGTTCAACCGATGAGGCATTTTACAATAGATATAAAAACAACAGTTCATTTATTTAAGACTTAAAAGTCACCTTTCCTTTAATTTCATTAATAAATAAGAAACTGCTAATGGGTAAATCATCGATAGCAATAGATGTAAATATCTAATTTAAATAACATACAAAGAAGAAGATGAGATCAAAAGTGCAATAGTAAACCATACTTGCAATGTGAAAAAAGTAAAGGGATCAGAACATCCATTTCAGTTGAGAAAAGATATTGATCGATTGAGATCTAAAAGGATCCTCATCCAAAAGAAAGGAGAAAAAAGAGGCAAAAAGGAAAGAAAGAGAATTGAGAATAAAGATGAAAGAGTTAGATGAGTTTAGTTGTCTTGAGTCTTACTTATGTTATGGATGAACGAGAGAGTATTCTTCTAGATATGGGTTTTAAATATTCATTAATAACTTTTGACTTTTGATGGGAACGAGCAGACGGTAACATTGAAAAGACCAGATAAGACTACTCGCTCAGGAGATTTTTAAGTTATCCAAGTAATATTTTTTACCGTCTTACTATTTTAACTTTTTTTTTATCTCAAACAGGAAATACCTAAATTGCTTTTGAAAAAAGGGTCTTAAAATATCTAAGTGCAACAGATAACAATTTCTGTTTAAAAATTTCCAAAGCCCGGTCATCCATCGCAACAAATGCGTAATATGTTGCAAGAAATGACTTAATTTGTTTGATTAATTCCAACAGAAAAGACATTTGTTGCAATAGGTTGAACATTTGCTTTTATACAATTTCAATTGATTTCATATGTTAGACTAATACCTTTAGGGGTGTTCGTTTGGTAGAGTGTATTGTAAAATATAATGCATTCTTTAGTAATATATATTGCTAGTACCTTATTTGGTACGACTTTTTGCCTATGTATAACTAATTCAAGCATTAGTTGTACACTCTACTGTGATTGAAGTGTGTATTAGTAATACGCTCTATTCCCTATGTATTAGTAATAAAAAGACTTTAAACACATGCATTAACATATTAAATGTCCTTAATACCCCTCAATTACCCTCTCAAAATATTTCACCATTCCTTTTCCGCCATTTTAATTTGCACTAGTGAATATTTTCAAAACATTTCATAATTTCTTTTCCCACTATTTGAATTTACAACAATGAATAGTTGATTTAAATAACTCTAACATATTTTTTCTTTGCTTCGAGAGTCTTTAAAAAGATTTTAAGAAAATTGAGACTATTTCTTAATTTTACGTCTTGTATTTTATTTTTATTTTGACTATATTAATCCGTCGGCATAACATTTTTGCGCAAAGATGAAGGTATTTCAATTTACTAAACCTCTATATAATAGTTCAACAATATTAATTATGTTTGAAATAGCAAAAGAACTTTATTGCAAAAAAGTGTAAAAAATCAAAGAAGGGTATTTTTGTAAACAAAAATTCCTTTTATAGAAATTATGTAAGATGTATTATTTTGTATACATCAAACCAAATAATGTATAAGAAATAATATACGTATAACTAATACAAGCATAAATAATACAAGTATTACTAATGCAAGCATTACTAATACACTATATTTTGCATTTTTCTTATACACTCTACCAAACGACCCCTAATTGATTAATCTAGGACCAGAGGTGAGCTCTCATAAGGTCAACTAAAACTTCAATAGAGTGTTTTGGCAATTAAATGATGATCTGATATTGTGTTTCTCCCGACCAGAGTCGTCGATCGATCACTCTGAGCTTAACCAATTCTTACCAGCTCATACGTTTGACTAAGACCCTAATTGATTAATCTATGACTAGGGGTGAGTTCTCATAGGGTCAACTACAACTTTAATTGAGTCTTTTGGAAATTGAATGATGAGACGGTATTGTGTTCCTCCCGACCAGAGTCATTGATCGATCACTTTGAGCTAAACCGATTCTTACCACCTCATATGTTAGATCAATACCTTAAATTGATTAATTTAGGACTAAGGGTGGGTTCTCATAGCGACAACTACAACTTTAATTAAGTTTTTTGACAATTGAATAATGAGACGGTATTGTGTTTTTCCTGACCGAGTCATCGATCGATTACTCTGAGATGAATCGATTCTTACCACCTCATATGTTAGACTAATACCCTAATTGATAAACCTAGGACCAGGGGTGAGTTCTCATAGGGTCAACTACAACTTTAATTGAGTTATTTAGTAATTAAATAATGAGATGGTATTGCATTTCTCCTGACCAGAGTCATCGATCGATCACTCTGAGCTGAACCAATTCTTACCACCTTATATGTTAGACTAAGACCCTAATTGATTAATCTAGGACTAGGGGTGAGTTCTCATAGGGTCAACTACAACTTCAATTGAGTCTTTTGGCAATTAAATGATGAGACGGTATTGTGTTCCTCCCAACTAGAGTCGTCAATCGATCACTCTGAGCTAAACTAATTCTTACCACCTCATATGTTAGATCAATACCTTAAATTGATTAATATAGGACAAAGGGTGAGTTCTCATAGGGTCAACTACAACTTTAATTTAGTCTTTTGGTAATTGAATGATAAGACGATATTGCGTTTCTCCCGACCAGAGTCATCATTCATTCACTCTGAGCTTAACGGACTCTTACCACCTCATATATTAGACCAATACCTTAATTGATTAATCTAGGACTAGAGGAGAGCTCTCATAGGATCAATTACAACTTTAATTGAATAATGAGACAATATTGCGTTTCTCCCGACTAGAGTCATCAATCGATTACTCTGAGTTGAACCAATTCTTACCACCTCATATGTTAGACCAATACATTAATTGATTAATCTTGGACTAGGGGTGATTTCTCATAGGGTCAACTACAACAGATGGCAACCCCTATTTGATAATTTACAACAAATGGGTAATCTGGGGGATATGTGACAATACATTTGATAATTTACAACAGATGGGTCATCTGTCGCAACAGATTACTTAATTTGTTTGATAATTTATAATAGATAAGTATCTGGTGCAACAAGTTGAACATTTGTATTTATATAATTTTAATTGAATTCACATACCGAAATTCATTAAGCTAGGACCAGAGGTGGGTGAGTTCATAGGGTCAACTACAACTTTAATTGACTATTTTGGCAATTGCATGATGAGAGGGTTAAAAATTACGCATATCTTTTATAATTTTAAAAACTAATTAAGAGAAATTCAAACTAAATTAACATTTTCAAAACTTGTCATTCATTTCCAAAATACAAATCAACCCATACAAATCATCCATTTGCAAGAAAAAAGTTTTATCATTTTAAATCTCGAGTTCTCACTCTTTTCTCTTTCTCACTCAATTATACAGTATAGGCAACAACTACAGCTACTAAACAAATTGCTCTACCCTTCACAACAGATCAATTTGCTTCTCATTTTTGACCACATAGGTGTTATTTTTGACTTTATTCTTGCTTGTATCAGTCATTTTCTCTATCTTTGTAGGTAGTAGAGTTCGAGAAGAGTACTATATTTGTTATTTTTTCTAAAAAAATAAGGTCTTTTAAGTTAATGATGAAAAAGAAAACTTTTAGTTATATTTTCTTCGAGAATGGGTTTATAATTTTGAGTTTTGATGGTAAAATCGTAGGAAGAACTTGAGAAAACCCTAGCTTCTACCTCAGTATTCCGTTGACTATCGTGGTATTGTTGGATGGTGTTTGTGGTATTTGTGGTGGTGGTGGTTGTCGTCGTTGTCGTGGTGGCACTGGTGGTAGCTATTGGTTACATTCATTGGTTGTATTTGTGGTGGCATTAGTTTATGGTGTTTGTGGTGGTTGTCGATGGTATCGGTATTCATGGTGTTTGTGGCATTGGTTGGTGGTGGTTGTTGGTGTGTCATTTTATTGGTGGTGTTTGTAACGTATTTTTTAAAATTTATGTATATATCAATTGTAATGTATTTTTTGTTTTTCTGTTGTTTGTAGGTAAAACATGTCTCCCAAAAGAAAAGAAACTAAAAGTGGATCAATGTCTGACCAACCCTAAGAAAAAGGCTATAGTACAGAGGGATTCGGAGGAGCTTCCAGAACGATCTTAGTCAGGTAAACAAAGTGAAGCTAAGGAGAGATATGAAAACAATGTTGATAGAGGTGGACAAAGGTATATAGATGGTGATGAAGAAAATAAAAATGAAAATGAGGAGAAATTAGAGAGTGAGAAATAGAAAGAGAAAGAGAAAGAGGATGCTCATTAACATGATGATAATAGATCACCAATGGGGCGTGAATTAATTTTAACATCCCAGCATGATCTTTTCAAAACTTTTAGTATTGACATGTTTCAAGTTACGATGCCGATAAATGACAAAAAAGAAGAAGAATAACTAACTGGTGAAATTGTACTTAAATGTCATATGAGGAGTAAATTTTTTTATTTTAGGAAAATTATGAAGGAAGAAAACATAGATGGACTTTTTAAGAAGAGCTGTTTTGGATGCTTTTTTGAGCTAGCTAAGGACGCCCCTGCTCGTTTCCCAATGAGGATGTTATATAGTCTTCTCAAGCGCAAGATCAAGTATCTGGCGGATGATGAAGATCCAAAGAAAGGGGCAACAAAAAGATGGATGAAATCTGGATCACGTACTATAGCATGCCGGTTTGTTTTGGCTTGCAAGAGTTTGCCATAGTGATGGTATTGAGATGCCATCATCCAAAAGAACCACCTATCACCAAGGGAATACCCTATAAAAGATCCAAGGCAATAAAACGTAAGGAAAAATAGATGGGTTGTTTGATATTGCTCGACGTGGCTACAAAGTATCGGATTTGTTGACAGATCTCATGGATAAAGCTATACCAAAGCAGTACAGGGAGAAACTGTGCTTAGTTTGGTTTGCCCATTCGGTTATATTGGCAAGAGACGTCAACAAGGTCATAGAAGATAATTTGTTGGTGCGTGCTGAGGATTTTGATAAATTCAACAATTATCCCTGGGGATATGACAGCTTCTACTTGTCTGTCCAATATTTACTGACAAAGTTATCCTCAGGGACGACCATATTATATGGCTTTCCTTGGTCTTTCATGGTAAAATTAATCACTATTTTTACTCATCCATTAAGTTATATTAAATATAGTTAGTTATTATGAATTTTGCTATAAACTATGCAATAGATGGGTAATCTGATATTACATATTGTTAATCTATTGCAGAAGTTGACTGTTAAAATGGTAACCTAACAGTCAAAATTATTATATTATATGATTTAAATGCATCTATCTTTTTTCTTAGGTTGTGCATCCATGGATCGTACCTACTAAGCAGGAGTCGTTGATGACTTCTTATATTACTCTAGGTCTTGTTGATAGTATAGCAGACCCAATGGTGGAATTAATAAGGAAGGAATTGGCTGGAGCAACAACCATAAGAAGAGTAGTTAGGCAAGGTCAGCCTAATGCTCTTCATGACCAACCTAGTAAGGCAGATCTGGGTGCTTCTTCTGGTAGAGTTGTTGGTGTTGGTGAAAGGCATGCTGATACTGATACCACTCATGATGATGAGCATGTTGATGCTCAAGAAAAAATAAATATGTTTAAAAACACCCCTTTTCACTCTTACAAAGGTCCCTCTTGCCCCTCTTCACCCTCATATTCTCGTTGTGAATGCGAAGAGTGCAAGGACAACCAGGATAAATTCTTTGAAAAGTAGAGACTATCTCTAAAGCTATGGAGGAATTCAAATCCAAGAGGGATGTCATACCATCGATGAAGTTGAGGGAGTGATACACTCTTACAGTGTTGGTTAGGAGGAAGAAAAGAGCAATAAATGACATACTCTCCTGTAGAAAATAAAAAATAATTGCAACTCCTCTCTTTTAAAAATCTGCTAAGTTTAGGGGTCATTCAAGAAGGTGGACATATATGCAGAACTTGGTGCTAAAGAGAAGAGAGATCTGCGACAGTCCAAGAATGCCAAGCCAGGCACACCCGATTACCTCAGGCCTCCCTTTCCCCCCCAAGACTTCCAGACTATGACAAATATGCATATGTGTTACGAGGATAAAGAAAGTTTAATTTTCCTAACCTAGCCTTCTAATATAATCTACACCATGAAAAAAAAATGCTACGCAACAGATGTGAAATCTGTTGCAACAACTAGGCATTCTAGTGCAAATGATAGTGGTTCTATTGCAGCTTACTATCCATCTGTTGCATAAGTTGCATTGGATTATTGATTCAGAGAACCCTATGCAACAGATGGACCATCTTTACAATTACTAACCTATTTAAAAATTGTCTTCTTATATCGCAGCATGTTGACAAAATTCTCTGCCTCATAAGGAAAAGATAATTAATGTACCCGAAATGTTATGATGCTGCCAATAGGATAATGGACCTTGAATTCTGCAAAAAACTCAAGGATAAGTATGGTCAACCCAATAATTTCACATTAGACTGTGGCGCGAGATTTGATTTCTTAGTTTCCACACTGGACTGGGATGAAGAAGAAATAATAAAATATGTTAGAGGGGAGAGGCCAAATCCTCCAATGTTCTCCATTATGTGGAGATAGGTGGCATATGTCTTCTCTTTTTAAGGTACATGAAAGGAACACATGACTACGGTCTCTTATACAAGAAAGAAGGACTGTGGTTGATGGGTCAGTACCTCTAAAATAAATGAAGGACTTCATTCACACACTTTGACGAGCTATATTTTTTTCTAACTAATTACTTTTATGTAGAGTACTATATGTGTAAATCGATTATATACCACCACTGATAAAAACCAGAATAAGCACGGCAAGAGCTGGACTGAGAAAAAGAGGATTCTTGCAGTCATTAGCGTGAACAACATACATTATCGGGCTGTTAAGAAACTACTCAAGGAGTGACAAATCAAAGTTTATGACTGAAATGAACCTCTCATAGACGATGTCGATCTTTTTGTCCTCGTATAACCACTGATAGATATATTGCCCATCTTGTTGAAAGAGAGTAAATTAATGAATCATTTTCCAAAGGAAGTGTTGATGAAGAAATCATGGGATTTTGAAGGTCGAAACAAAGGCAAGACCCTTCCAAAAAATAATGTCGGTTACGCGAGTGCTCATACGCTCTTGCACACATCGAATGTTTGCTGATCGGCACAGAAATGGCCGAGCCAACGACCTTTCTGTGCGACAATACTCTGGCAAACCTTCAAGAGGTCTGGTCTTATGGGGTACTAACTGGATTCTTGGAGCTTGTGTATATAGAAGAGCCTGTGAAATAACAATTTTTTATTTCAAGTCACACTTCACTTTACTTTAAATTACATGTACATGTAGTGGCAATAATATTTTTCTGATGAATGAAAGTTGAGTTTTTTTTATAATGCAATAGATTGTCAATCTGTTGTAAAATATATTCTATCTGTTCTGTCAGATAGTTTATCTGTTCCAATAGGTTGGTCATCTGTTGTATTATCCCGATGTTATTTCTATCAAATCGAAGGCTAATCTGTTGTAACAATGGAAATACCTATTTGATAATTTCCAACAGATGACCTAAATTTTATAACACATTTCTAAATCTGTTTGATATTTTGTAACAATTACACGCTTGAATATCCATGTGCTCGACAACACCAAACCAGTAGCAAATACACCACCATGAAAATTTTAGCAATTAGGCTTGAAAATCCATATGCCCTACACCACCAAACCAGTAGCAATAACGACAACAATGTAGTATCTTTTTGCTCGATTTTGTTTCTCTTCAGAAATCTTGGCTTTCTTCAACAAACCCCAGATTATACGATTTTCTTGTGAAGGGTGTCGTTCTTCATACCAATCAAAGTAATTGCATCCACCTAATTTATATAAAAACAAGAAATAATTACAAAACAATTACAAGTCAATAATTAATCAACTAATTAGTTGAGTCTAAGAAGTCTTCAATAGAGCTTCAAGACCGCACTTACAATATCAAAAATTGTATCACAAAAAATAGTGGAAGATGCACTCGACATTGTCAAGCTCAGTTGGAAAAAATTAAAAAAAAAAGAAGAAAAGAAAGACCAAATGAAAATAATTTGAAGAATTTGGATAGATAAAAAAAATGATGACGAAGAATAAGATTTGGGAATTTAGGATTAAGTTTTAGGAAGAAGATGAATATATAAGACATTGGGGGGGAAATGACCATTGGGGGAAAAATCAGACGCCAAGTCAACAAAAAGTGCCAACCCGACACATTTGTGCCTATTTTATTTTACGTGTTTAAAATGAACGTTGTCTACTTGATGCCTATTTTATTTCAGGTGTTTGAACTGAACACTGTCAATGGGTTCCGCCTTTTTTATTTCAATTCACTTTCACTTTTTTACTTGTAGTGGCAATTTTTTTATGTCCAATGAAAGTTAAATTTTTATAATATAATAGATTCTCCATCCATTATAACAAATATTCTACTTGTTCTGACATATAGTTTATCTATTGCAATAGGTTGCTCATCTGTTGCATTATGTCAGTGTTTCGTATTTCTATCTAAGTCTATCTGTTGCAGTAGTGGAAAGATCTATTTGATAAATTCCAACAGATTACCTACCTGTTGCAACATATGTTAAATCTGTTCGTATTTTACAACAGATGTTCCGTCTATTGTAACAGATACATTATCAGTTGTAATATTTGAATCTAGTGTTTTATTTTAATTAATAAATTCAAATCTAAGGATAAAATAAAATTCATAGACAAAATAAAATAAATCGAAGCCTTAATAAATTAGCTGAAATAAAATCAATGAATAAATAAAATGTAAAAAAATTATTATCGGTACAGATCTCAATAAATACATCAACAATTTAAGTATTGATACCAAGGATTCCTATGGAGGGGTGAGGTTATTACTTTGGCAGACTCAAACTAATTTATAAAGATTTACTCAATATGGACAAGTTGTTCTACATCTAGTGCTATGGAATTTCCATATATCCATAAAAAGAGTAGAGTAGTATATTGTCAATGCTGTTCAGCAGTAGCTTCTACATCCACCTGGAAAGCCAGAATTGGTCAATGTTAATCACGGAGATACAACAAAATGAAAAAGCATAACTTATCTGTTCTAGCAAATCAAACAGGTCTTCCTCCTATTTTAAATTATCCTAAATAGATTATATTTTTGTTGCAATAATGAATCAACTATTGGGTCAAATTTCTAGATGATAAAGACCTGTATGATAATTTCCAACGGATGAACCATCTATTGTAACATATCACTCATCTATTGCAGTAGATAGATCATCTGTTGGTACAAATAAAAGTGGTATGAAGAGTTGTTTGATTTTCTAAAACAGACGAGACATATGTCACAATAGGTGCTTTATCTAGTGCAACAAGTTAGTCAACTATTGCAATAGATATATATAATTGTTTGATAATTTTCAGCAGATGTGTCATTCATTGAAATAGAAATATGCCTATTTATTAGTTGGAAGTCATATATATTCACCTTGTTCAGCTCGTGCTGCTCTTCTTTGGACATTGTACATTGCTCAGTGCAACACACGACAGAGGAGTTGCAATTTCACTCTTTTGGATGCTTGATAATGCCTTGTAAATTACTTTCCCTCTCCTTTTTGCCTTAATCTATAATGGAGTGAATGGAAATAAAATTTTCTTTGATGGAATGACAGCCCTCTTAGATATTAATTCCTTTGCAGAAGCAGTTAATGCATTAATAGCATTAATCACTACATTATGTTTTGCCTTACAGTCTTGATATTTGCATGAAGAACATTCGCTGTGAGAGGCAAAATCTGTATAACCAGTACGATCATACTAATAATGGTTTATTTTAAATACTGTAATATGAGCATTATAATCACCAACAACAGCACCACTACCACAACCTACAGCTTCATCACCACTAAGACCATCAATAACAACAAGCCTACCCTCCAAAATTATTTTTCTTATAATGTTTGTTCTTCAAACAATTCCATTTTTATTCTGTCGATGACCTTAGATTCCGATAAAGTTTACACAGACAGTAAAGTAAGATAAAATAGCATCTTCAACTCTTGATTGGTCAGAACTAGCGACGGATGCACAATCTAACATAAATCATTACATATATTAGAATAATGATTACATTGTTCGAAAAAAAACATTAAATAAAATAAAAACTTAATTATAATTATACTTACTAAATCCTTCGGAGGGTTGAAGAGATCAAGAAATTTTGTATTTTGATCAGTTTTGGCCGACAACCATCTCAAGATTCTTGGACAAGAAACTTCTTCCTGGTAGTTCACTTGTTGTCTCAAATGAGGAATGGCTTTAAATGCCCAATCCTACAAGATAACGCCAATAAATCAAAACCATTATTAAGTAAAAATATGAATGATATCATAATAAAAGAAAAAATAAAGCATTTACCATGAAAGACCATGGAAAGCCATATAAGTTGACTGTCTTTGGCGCTAACAGAGTCAACAAATATTGGACAGTCATTTTGAAGCTTTCATAACCCCAAGGATAATTGTTAAATGCCTCAAGATCCTCAGAGAGCTTTATTAAAACAATGCTTATGTTGTTGTTAATGCCTCTCGCCCAAAGAATATTATGTTCAACCAAACCAAGCACAATGACTGTTTGTGCTTCTTTGAAAGTTCTTATCCTTTCAACGCTTCTATCAAATTTTATTTTTGAAGCTTGGACCAATAATGGACACCAGTTCATCACGATCACACAACTTGACTTTGCCTTTTTGGGTGTGCAGGGTAATTTTTTTGGGTTAGAGTAGGTATAACTTGAGAAGGAGGATAACATTTTAGTCCAATAACTATGGCAAACTCCTTCCAACCAAAACAAACAGACATTTTATCCATACCTCATCTATCTTATCTTTCTTTTCATATATAAACCTATGCTTGAGAAGTTCATATATCATTTTCATTTGGAAACGAGCATTGTTGTCCTCCAATAAATTAAGATATATCCCAAAACAGCTGTCCCTAAAATAAGCATCCAATTTTTGTTCTCGAAATATTTTTCTAAAGGCGTAGAAAGATTTTACCATGACCGACTTAACCATGAAATCACCCATTAAATCTGTGGCACCATCTCATTACATCCTCACAGGATAACAATCAATGCTGAAGGTTTTGATCAACTCTTGGACGGAAGGGCTATTAATATTTGTATCGTCTTTTTTGAAATATTCCTCCTCCCCATGTTCATTATATTGTTCTCCTGATTGAGATAACGCTTGTAAAGCAAGCTCATAGAGTGGTGGATATAGCCTAGCTGCTTCACTTGTTCCTTTACTTGGACTTGATTCAGCTTCTATTCTTTTTGGAGTCATATTATCTAAAATTAACAAGAACATACAAAATATATTATAGTTGATTAATACATCATTAAAAAGGAATAACAGTAAATCTAACAAGCAAAATAGTAAAATAATAATTCCAATAGATCACTTATTATTGCACCAGGTAGTATATTTGTTGCAGTATATAACAAACCTGTTACAGTGCATGAGCAATCTATTGCAATAATATAAAATGTATCACACATCTTTTAAGACAAATGAATACTTATGCAATAGATCATACATTATTCCAACATGATTGATCTGTTGGAACAGTTAAATAACCTGTTACAATAGATGAGTAATATGTTGCAACAATACAAAACATATCACTCATTGTTGAGAAAAATGAATGGTCTGTACAATAGATTACACATCTGTTGTAACATCATCTACTGCAATATATGAGTGATCTATTGGAATAGTTAAATAAACTGTAGCAACGGCTGAGTAATCTGTTGCGATAATACAAAACATATTACTCATCTATTGCATTATGCCGATGTTATTTCTATCTAATCTAAGTCTAATCTGTTGTAATAGCGGAAAGACCTATTTGATAATTTCCAACAGATAACCTAAATTTTATAACATATTTCTAAATTTGTTTGATAATTTGCAACAATTACACGCTTGAATATCCATGTGCTCGACAACACCAAGCCAGTAGCAAATACACTACCATGAAAATTTTAGCAATTAGGATTGAAAATCCATATGCCCAACACCACCAAACCAGTAGTATTAACGGCAACAATGTAGTATCTTTTGGCTCGATTTTGTTTTTCTTCAGAAACCTTCACTTTTTTCAACAAACCCCAGATTATACGATTTACTTGTGAAGGGTTTCGTTCTTCATACCAATCAAAGTAATCACATCCACCCAATTTTTATAAAAACAAGAAACAATTTTAAAATAATTACAAGTCAATAATTAATCAACTAATTAAATAAATAAATATTACCTTTGAAATCTTATAACTAAAAAACCTACGACCTGAATTTTGTTGAGCCCAAGAAGTCTTTAATAGAGCTTCATGACCGCACTTACAATATCAAAAATCGTTATCACAAAAAACAGTGGAAGATGCGCTCGACATTGTCAAGCTCAGTTGGAAAAAGTAAAAATAAATATGAAGAAAAGAAAGACCAAATGCAAATAATTTGAAGAATTTGGATAGATAAAAAAAAAGATAACGACAAAGAATAAGATTTGAGAATTTTGGATTAAATTTTAGGAAGAAGATAAATATATAAGACATTGGGGGAAAAATGATTGTTGGGGAAAAACCAGACGCCAAGTCAGCAAAAAGTGTCAACCCGACACATTTGTGCCTATTTTATTTTACGTGTTTAAAATGAACGTTGTCTACTTGATGTCTGTCTTATTTTAGGTGTTTGAACTAAAAACTGTCAATGGGTTCTGCCTTTTTTATTTCAATTCACTTTCACTTTTTTACATATAGTGGCAATTTCATTATGTCCAATGAAAGTTAAATTTTTATAATATAATAGATTCTCTATCCATTATAACAAATATTCTACCTTTTCTGACTTATAGTTTATCTATTGCAATAGGTTGGTCATCTATTGGATTATGTTGGTGTTTCGTATTTCTATCTAAGTCTATCTGTTGCAGTAGTGGGAAGACCTATTTGATAAATTCCAACAGATTACCTATCTGTTGCAACATATGTCAAATCTGTTCGTATTTTACAACAGATGTTCCATCTATTGCAACAGATAAATTATCAGTTACAATATTTGAATCTAGTATTCCATTTTAATTAATAATTTCAAATCTAACGAAAAATAAAATTCATAGACATAATAAAATATATAGACAAAATAAAATATATCGAAGCCTTAAGAAATTAGCTGAAATAAAATCAACGAATAAATGAAATATAAAAAAAATTATTATAGGTAAAGATGTCAATAAATACATCAACAATTTAAGTATTGATGCCAAGGATTCCTAAGGAGGGGTGAGGTTATAACTTTGATAGACTCAAATCAATTTATAAAGATTTACTCAATATGGACAAGCTGTTCTACATCTAGAGCTATGGAATTTGGCTTTGCTCGTCGTGGATCTTTATTGTCGCTTACTTACGGTTTCTGTGCTTTCTGTTCTCCGTATTTCCATAAAAAGAGTAGAGTAGTATATTGTCAATGTTGTTCAGCAGTAGCTTCTACATCCACCTGGAAAGCCAGAATTGGTCAATGTTAATCACGGAGATATAACAAAATGGAAAAGGATAACTCATCTATTCTAGCAAATCAAGCAGGTCTTTCTCTTATTTTAAATTATCCCAAATAGATTATATTTTTGTTGCAATAATGAATCAACTATTGGATCAAATTTCTATATGATGAAGACCTGTATGATAATTTCCAACGGATGAACCATCTGTTGTAACATATGACTCATCTATTACTGTAGATAGATCATCTATTGTTACAAATAAAAGAGGTATGAAGAGTTGTTTGATTTTCTAAAACAGACGAGACATATGTCACAATAGGTGTTTTATCTGGTACAACAAGTTAGTCAACTATTGCAATAGATATATATAATTGTTTGATAATTTTCAGCAGATGTGTCATTCATTGAAACAGAAATATGTCTGTTATTAGTTGGAAGTCATATATATTTACCTTGTTCAGCTCGTGCTGCTCTTCTTTGGACAATGTACATTGCTCAGTGCAACACACGACAGAGGAGTTGCAATTTCGTTCTTTTGGATGCTTGATAATGCCTTGGAAATAACTTTCCCTCTCCTCTTTGCCTTAATCTATAATGGAGTGGATGGAAATAAAATTTTCTTTGATGGAATGACATCCCTCTTAGATATTAATTCCTTGGCAGAAGCAGTTAATGCATTAATAGCATTAATCACAACATTATGTTTTGTCCTACAGTCTTGATATTTGCATGAAGAACATTCTGTGTAAGAGGCAAAATTTGTATAACCAGTACGATCATACTCATAATGGTTTATTTTAAATACTGTAAGGTGAGCATTATAATCACCAACAACAGCACCACTACCACAACCTACAACTCCATCACCACTAAGACCATCAACAACAATAAGTCCACCCTCCAAAATTATTTTTCTTATGATGACTGTTGCTTCAAAAAATTCCATTTTTATTTTGTCAATGACCGTAGAGTCCGATAAAATTTGCACAGTTCATAAAGTAAGAAAAAATAGCATCTTCAAATCTTGATTAGTCAGAAATAGCGACGGATGCACAATCTAACATAAATCATTACGTATATTAGAATAATGATTACATCATTCAAAAAACATTAATAAAAAATAAAAATTAATTATAATTATACTTACTACATCCTTCGGAGGGTTGAAGAGATCAAGAAATTTTGCATTTTTATCAGTTTTGGTCGACAACCATCTCAAGATTCTTGGACAAGAAACTTCTTCCTGGTAGTTCACTTGTTGTCTCAAATGAGGAATGGCTTAATGCCCAATCCTATAAAATAACGCCAATAAATCAAAACCATTATTAAGTGAAAAAATGAATGATATCATAATAAAAGAAAAAATGAAACATTTACCATGAAAGACCATGGAAAGCCATATAAGTTGACTGTCTTTGGCGCTAACAGAGTCAACAAATATTGGATGGTTATTTTGAAGCTTTGATAACCCTTAGGATAATTTAAATGCCTCAAGATCCTCGGAGAGCTTTATTAATCCAATGCTTATGTTGTTGTTAATGCCTCTCGCCCAAAGAATATTATGTACAAAACAAACCAAGCACAACAATTGTTTGTGCTTCTTTGAAAGTTCTTTACCTTTCAACGCTTCTATCAAATTTTATTTTTGAATCTTGGACCGATAATGGACACTAGGTCATCACGATCACATGACTTGTCTTTGCCGTTTTTGGGTGAACGGGGTAATTGTTTTGGGTTAGAATAGGTATAACTTGAGAAGGAGAATAACATTTTAGTCCAATAACTATGACAAACTCTTTCCAATCAAAACAAACAGGCATTTTATCCTTACCTCATCTATTTTATCTTTGGTTTCATATATAAACCTATGCTTAAGAAGTTCATATACCATTTTCATTTGGAAATGAGCATTGTTGTCCTCCGATAAATCAAGATATTTCCCAAAGCAGCTGTCCCTGAAATAAGCATCTGATTTTTGTTCTCGAAGTATTTTTTGAAGGCTTAGAAAGATTTTACCATGGCCTACTTAACCATGAAATCACCCGTTAAATCTGTGACACCACCGCACTACATTCTCACAGGATAACAATCAATGCTGAAGGTTTTGACCAAGTCTTTGACGGAAGGGTTATTAACATTTGGATCGTATCTTTTGAAATATTCCTCCTTCCCATGTTCATCATATTCTGCTTCTGATTGAGATAATACTTGTAGAGCAAGCTCATAGACTGGTGGATGTAGCCTAGCTGCTTCATTTGTTCCTTTACTTGGACTTGATTCGGCTTCTATTCTTTTGGGAGTCATATTATCTAAAATTAACAAAAATATAAAAAATATATTATAGTTGATTAATACATCATTAAAAAGGGATAACAGTAAATCTAAAAAGCAAAACAGTAAAATAATAATTCCAACAGATCACTTATTATTGCACCAAGTAGTATATCTGTTGCAGTATATAATAAACCTGTTACAGTGCATGAGAAATCTATTGCAATAATATAAAATGTATCACACATCTTTTAAGATAGATAAATGGTTCATGCAACAGATCACACATTATTGCAACATGAGTATCTGTTGGAATAGTTAAATAACCCATTGCAATAGATGAGTAATATGCTGCAACAATACAAAACATATCACTCATTTGTTAGGAAAAATGAATGGTCTGTACAATAGATCACAGATCTGTTGCAACATTATTTATTACAATATATGAGTGATCTATTGGAATAGTTAAATAACCTGTAGTAATGGCTAAGTAATCTGTTATGATAATACAAAATATATCACTCATCTATTGAGAAAGATGAATGGTCTATGCTACAGATCACACATTTGTTGCAACATATATGGGATTTGTCAAAACAGTTAACTAGCCTGCAGCAACTACTGAGTAATCTATTATAGAAATACAAAAAATATCACTCATCTGTTGAGAAAGATGAATGGTCTATACAATAGGTCACACATCTGTTGCAACACATGAGTGATATGTTCGAACAATTATCAATGGTCAATATTGTTTAGATATCTTCCAATATTAGGTCGTCTATCACGTCAGATGAATGATCAGTAGGAAAAATCATTTCTTGGACATGTTCTTTTAGAAGAGTTGATAGGATTTTATCCAACGAGAGGTTCATTTATTGCATCAGATCATTAATCTGATGGTTCTTTCATTGCATCAGATGGTTAATTAGTTACATCAAATTTTTTATCTGATGCTTAATCTGTTGCAATATATGATTAATCTGTTGCATCATATGCTAAATCTATTGCATCAAATGATTAATCTATTGTATCAGAATTATAATCTGATGGTTCTTTTAGTGCATCAGATGGTTGATCTGTTGCATCATCTGACAAATATGTTGCATCATATGGTTAATATGTTCCACCAAATGGATAATCTATTGGATAAAATAAAAAATAGTAGCACAATTTTGTTCAACCAAAAAACAACAATATCACCATTTTTACCAAGAATAAGAACAAAACAAATCAACCCAAATCATTGTTTTATTTTTATAAACACAAACAACAAAAATTAAACTTCAAAAAAATGCAACAAACAACAAAAAATCATATTTCACTTCAAAAAGAGAAGATAAGAAATATCAGAAATTAAGATTTTGTTCAGACCTCATTTCAAATTAAAGCAACAAATATTGAAATTGTTAACCAATACTATAAGAGAAGTTGGCTCAGGTTTTTCATTTTCTTCAAAACTAAAAAGGCCATAAATTTTTACATATGAAAGGAGAAAAGAAATGATGATGAATTCGAAGCTGTTGTGGCCGGAGAGCAAGGTTGTTAGATCGATCGAAGGTTGAAAAATTCAAAGTTGTTATGGATAGAGAGAAAGGTTGTCACGTCAATTGAAGCTTGAAGTCGAAAAAGAATTCGAAGCCCAACTATTTATCGTCGGATGTTGAAGTTACCGAGGATTGAAAGGAGAAATTTGCAGAATTGTTGGTTGGGAGAGAGTTGAGAGAAGTTGTCGAGAGAGAGGAAAGAGACTGGTTGATTTGAATTGTATAGGAGTGTGGGTTGGGTTGATTTGTATTTTTGAAATGATTAGAAAGTTTTAAAAATATTAATCAAGTCCACAATTTACTTAATCAAGTTTCCTAATGATGTTTGACCCTTTATGTTAGTCAATGTCACCAATCCTTCATTCAAGACTTAAAAGACACCTTTCCTTCAATTTTCCCAACATACATTCTGCTCATCATAATTTTAGAGGTTGGATTCAAGATTGGCTACAAAATGTCATTATTTTCTAGCTTAAGTTGCTAAACAAAATATTGAATTAAAAATATGCCAATTCTACATAGAAATTGTATGTACATGTCATAATATTGGGTTTCACTTAACTTCTATAATTGAAAACTAGTTATTGTCATAGAATTTTAATCAGAGACGGCTTTGGGGTAAAGCCTCTAAAGCCTTGGCTTTAGGCCTTCAATTTTTGGGCCCTCATTTTGTATAAATATGGTTACGTAGCTTTTGTAAAAAATAAAAATAATACTATTGAAAATAGTAGCCATATTCATCTTTTTAGACCTTCGTTTGATTTAGATTGTTTCACTACTCCTTTATCGAAGTATAAAAAAAGATTGTTTAAAGTGGGTCTTACATCAAGAAGCAAAATCAATGCTTGCCCGATAAAAGTGAAGTTCCGTTTGTTGATGAACCATCCTAGAAGCTCAATTTGAACATACATATTGAAAAAAAATCTCAACAAAAAGGTTGTTATTCCTCAAGATAAGAGGAATTATAAGAGAAAAAATATGGTTAGTGAGCAAGTGTCGGACTCTGATTTTGAGGATGAGATTCTATTACCTAAACCAAAAAACTCAAGTGTGGAGGCATACATAGACATAGATATTGTATTTTGATATTTTATTATTTGGTTATTACTATTTGTTTTTCTAAGATTGTTGTTATGAACAAAGTTCAGTTTTTGTATTTAAGTGGCATTTATATAATGTTATGCTATTTTAACATTTGTTTCGTATTTTACTTCGTTGAATGAAACTGATATGAACTAAGTTGCATCAGATGGTATTAAATTTGATATGAACTACATCAAGTTATAGATTTTTCGATTCTGCAATTAGTAACATGTGATATGAGAATTGTATTTTGATATTTATTTGTGCCCCTTACTCTTTGTCTTTCTAAGATTGTTGGTATGAACAAAGTTTAGTTTTAGTATTTAACATAGCATTTATATAATGTTCTTCATCTTCTTCTGCCAGAAAGCAAACACCAATATCAATCATGGCTAATACTAATTATTTTTTTATTGCAACCAAAAATCATTAGACATCAAACAATTATCAATCATTTATTTTCAACATGTACGGTTATAGTTTTTCATGCAATATCCATTACATACACTATAAAGGTTATGTATCATAAAACAATACTTTTTATCGATTGTCACATTCATAAAACTCATTCAATATAAATGTATGTGACATATGCAAAACTTCATCGATATCAATTTTAATATCAATTTAATACACTGAGAACTCAAAAAAAAAATTACTCAAGTATGAAATGAGTATACAAACTGGTTTCAACGCAAATTATTAAATAATTCATGAATATTGTATTGAGTACTATACTAGTTTCATACACTAAAAACAGTGATACATAAGTAAGTGTATATACAGTGATACATAAGATATACACTTAACATACGTCAAACAAACATTCATCTCTTTCATTACTGGTGGTGGAATAATTGTATGCCGAATGTATGTTATTTGTATATTCAATGTATCACTAGATATACAATAACATACACATGCAAAATGCATGTAACAACATAATCATATGTGTTGTAAATATCTTTTTTTATATTTTTACTGTATATATTAGACAAGGTAATTGTATGTTTTGTGTATGTGACTGGTGTGTTTATATATGTTTAGTTAAAACACTATTGCTAGTTTTTTGAAAGTTTTATTATTTCTTTAAATCGAATAATTAAAGCCCTAATTTTGCATCTCTAAGTAAAATTTTCCTTCTTCTTTTTTTCCAATCCTAAAGTCCTCAAATTAATCAACCAAATCCAATGTCTTGCTAATGGTTTGCAGTATGTGTATTACAAAATTATACACTCCTAATTGAAAACTGAATTTTCCAAATACTCACATTCAATATTCATAATTACAAAAGATGATCTACCAAAATTTTGATATCTAATTGTTATAATCTATAAATTCTATGTGTACTTGATGAACATTAATAAAGAAAATGGAGAAAACGAAGAAGAAGATGTAGAGAAGAAGAAGACGGGGGATTAAGAAAAAGGCGGGGAATTAGAGGAGAGACATGACTTAATATAGCTATAGAATCATTTTTATGTTAATCAGTTTGGAACAAAACCGTTTTAGAGAAGATTAAGAGATGATTGATATCTTCCATAACTGTAATCTCCTTTTTATGGGTATGTAATATATTCTTCATATATTAAAATTGATTTTTTCTTATTTTTAATCATTAAAATATTTTTTCCTTTTATAAATGATTTTTTGCTATAACTTGCAAAGTTTAAAGTATTGCTATAACTTGCAATTTTCTATCTAAGGAATGCTATTTATATTTTTTTTTCTCCCTTTTATTATAGTTTTGATCTCATAAGTGATTAATTAAACTAAGAACTCTAATAAAATGTATTTTATTTCAAAGAATTGAAGTAATCCAACTAACTTGTGCAAATTAGGTAATTTTAGTGAAGATCCAAGTTGATTGAGGAACAATGAAGACAGTGAAAGACGTAGAATATCATTGAGGAGCACAATCATCTTATTGTGCATAATTCTTTGATTGCAGAGCACAAGCAAAATTTCTATCACAGTGTGGTCCACCTACTAGTCTGCAATAAAAAAAACTTTAAAGAGTGATTTTTTCTGTTTTCATTGGCATTATGGAGCAAAATCGCTCCACTGTTGGCACAATCATCTAATTGCTAGGACAATTCTTAATCTATTGTGGAGCACAATGTATTTTAAAAGACATTTTTTATATTTCTTTCTAGCAACTTTACAAAATATTTTAAGGCTTCTTTTGCTTATTCCTCTTCATCCCCAACAACAACGGGACAAATTTTGATCTCTCCTTAACTATTTTAAGTTTTTCAAATAGAAGACACTTAGTGTTTCTAATTTCTTTTAATATTTTAACTATTTTTAAGCTTTCTAGTTTAATTTTTCTTATTTATTTTTTTAATTTCTTGAGTGGTTAATCTTTTCTTATAGGGTTGCAATCCAACCCTAATGTGATAGGTAACTAATTAAATGTTTGATTATGACTGGGTTGATAATTATTTGACAATTACTTACTTAATTTATCAATTTGTAGTTTGCAAACTTAGATTCATGTCTGAATTTCGTATGTTCTTGCTTGAGAAAAAAACTATGGTTGATTTAATTATCTAACAAAGAATTAGGAAAATCAAGAGATTGATGTTGCTTAGTTAGTGAATTTGAGCTAGATATAGCAATTATCCAACCTGAGTCACTAATCAATTGCACTAATTTCAACTATTTTGTTTTGTGGAAGTGGTTATGAGCTAGACAACTTAATATTGAAAAATATTGAGTGGATAATTCAGATATTAATGATCATAATTAGAATAATCACATATCAAGCCTAATTTAGTTAACTTTATACAATTAGAATTAAACCTAATTGAGGAAAACAACCCTAGACCTTAATTCACATTAATCGATTATCTAACCAATATTGTAGTTATCAACTGAGGCACAAGTTCAATTAACAAATTTGTAGAAAAAAACATTTCTAGCAATGTTAAAATTAATTTTGAGACTCCCTTAAATCATCATCTTTTATTTGTCCCTTCTCCATCATAGTTGTTAATTTATGTTGTTTTATAATTTAAGCCTTATTTTTTTAATATTTATATGGAGGTACATGATTTGAAGCTTCTTATGATTTTTTGGACTTATTAATATGATCGTTCCAGGATTAGAAAGGTTGGAGGTGCTTCAACGACATCAGAAATTATAGACTTTCTGGTATATGGGAGTAGCAAAAGTGAAGTTTAGTTGACTTCTCGAGCATCACTATTATGAAAGTCACAAATACAAAGATTTGACTTTTCAGTCATCACAATTATGGGAGAGTGATCACGAAAATAAGCATTCATTTGGTAAATATTTGATCATTCTTTATGTGCGATCGTGATGTAAGGGTCACAATCGAAGCTTCAGGTGCATTGCGATTGTAGGGGTTGTGACTGCAATATTGTAAGAGAAACTAACATATATAGTTGAGTTTGAATTTGAAAAGAAATTTTAAGAGAAAAAATGATATATAAGCAAGGGCGCTCTATTCTGAATCGTGAAAAAATGGAGTTTCAACTTTATATTTAAAGAATTTATTCCTTACATTAACTCGTGATTGTAATTCTTTCATGGAATTTAAATCATAAATTCACGAGGTTTAAGAGGCTAACATTGATGATTTTATACTTAAACCTATAATTGAAAAATCAATGATTGACTTAGCAAATGATTATCAAACTTAAATTTTGATTACTGAATTGGACTAAATAACTTATAGGTAACGAAATAATGTAATCAATTTTGAATTTGAACCTTTGATCCGAGGTTCATTTTAAGTTGATGAAGTGTTGATTTTGACCTCAAGACGTCCTAAAATTTTGAAAATAGTTTTCTTAGCCTAAGAACCTATTTTTATATTTTTAATATAGATCAAAACCGTTGAAAATTATTTGCATGAATATTGCTGTTACAATAGAGGTTTACCTATCAATTATAAGGCAAGTGAGATTTTAACTCTTAATAGATGTTTGACCATGCAATTTTTAGCTCAAATTTAAAGTTTAGCTTTAAATTGGTGTTTGTCTATAACATTTGAATAAAATTTCAATTTCAATTTAAAATTTTATTTCAATCTGTAATCCTACTAAAAGGTAAGATTTCAATTTCAAATTTGTGATTTTAGTTTTTTAAAATTTAAAACTTGACATATAATTTAAATTTTGTAAAAAAAAAACTCAAGATCAATGTTAAGAGATTGTTTGTACTAGATTGGAGGATTTTATTGATGTAATAATCATAATCATGATTTTTATCTTTTTATGTATTTTGACCGTTTTACCTTTCTTCATAGTTGTTATAAGCTATTTTTGAGTTATAGGGTTTGTTGGCATGGTCCCTAATGTGTTCGAGAGTGATTGGATGAGTTTGAAACTCCTAGAGGCTTTTAAAATTATGAATTTAACTTTGATCAACATTCTATGATTCGGATGTCGAATGGAGATTTGGACAATTCCATTATAGATATAAATAGTCAACTTTGAGTTAGTAGCGTAGTTAGTTCAGGTCTGAAACCTTTATTTAGTGTTTTAACCCTTTTATCAGAAAACTTTTTACATTAACCCGGGGGGAAGGGGTTCTTGGGGGTGTATTATTATTGCAATGCCCATTCAGGGACTTGAATATATATGATAGGACTTACTTGAGAATTATTTTCTTTTACGATCATTGTGAAGCTTGATCATGAAAATGTATCCTCGTGAACATTATATTTTCATTCCATATATACATATTCATGAGATACTAGTACCATTGAGAAAAACTTATTTTTAAAAGAAAATGAGACACTTTATAAAATTTTTGACCGTGAACATTTACCAGCAAAGGTTGATTGAGATATGAGATTGAGATTTGAGAAAGTATACAGGTTGCGAAACCCCCATGAATTCTGTCTTGAATCACTAAGGTTCAGAATGGTATATGAAAAGACATGTGATGGCTTACATTCATCATGATCCACCATCATTACATTGCATTGCATTATTTCTATTTCCTTAATGTGTTTGTTGTCGTACACACGCACACACGCGCACATACACACACACACACACATATATATATATATCATATGTATTTTTTCTTTTTGCCTTTATATTGTAGATCTATTAGTAGAGATGGTGTGAGCTACCGTTTGAAAACTTTTTTATTTGCAGGTGGAATGTGATCATAGTATCTTTTAATTGTTTAGTTTTCTACTTTGCTCAGTTTACCTATAATACCTACTGAGTATAAGTGAATCATACTCACTCCTACTTTTGTTCCTTTCAGTGCAGATTCTAGTATGAGTACAACCCATAATTACTGATCTAATTGTATGAGAGGTTGGTATTCGAGGTACTAGTGAGCTCCAGAGTTCTACGCAAATTACGAATCTCCTTCTATTCTTTCATGTCTTTATTTATTTTAGGAGAAAAACTTGTGTATTTTATATTTCTATTTTGTATTAGATGCTTTATACACTTATGACACCAGGTTTTAGGAATTGTTGTATTTTCTTGGATATTTAGGTTATATTGAGTATTAGACCTGACTTTATTCTAGAAGTCTCGTATTTATGAAGTTTCTTCCTTCTTCGATTTTCTATTTTGTTGTGGGGTGTAGAGTACTTATCAAGGCTGATTCGATGTAGGTGCAATCATGACCTTAGCTCTTGGATCATGACACATAAAGATGAACTAGTTACTACTATGTCATTGACTCATTGGACCAATGAATCTTTCAATGGACAAGTGAATCTTTGTAAAATTATGTGTATCTAAATATTTGTACTATATGTAATCGAGACATTTATTTATAAAAGAAATATGGGGATATGATATTTGTCAATGTGGCACCTTAGGGTATGTTGATACCATTTTTATGACCCGTGATTCGATCAATTGGTAAAATTGTAATAATCGAGATAGTTTTGATAGCTTTTAAAAATTATGAAAATTTTATATTTATGAGAGAAAAAGCACAATATTTGAGATTTAAATTGCAAGTTCAAATAATATTTCAACTTTAAATCAACCTAATTTTAGGTAATGGTCAAATGAGCCCCTTTTTGATAGTTAAAGATAAACTAGACAAAAAATTAAACGTGTTTAATTAAAAGCATAAACGACTTTCAGTCATGCTCAAAATATTATAAACAGTATCATGAGAATTAGGATAAAGTTTGAGTTTCCTAATATGAGAAGTTCCTAATATGCCTGCCCAGACCTAATCCAGTGCATATATAGGAGGAATTGCCAAAAGGTTTGTGTTTTCAAAAAGCTTCCTTCGTGCCCCTTCTTTTGCTGGGGCATCTGCAACATAATTCTACTCCCCAAAGTAATGCACCACTGCTGAATTTCCTACTCTTCACAGCACAAACCTGGAAGCATTAATAATAGAGACATAGTGTAAATTTCCATTTTGAATCATGTTTATGACCTCTTTAGAATCAATATTTATATCAACAAGTTGTGTTCCTCTATCAGTTTTAACCACTAAAATAGATAAGTTAGCTCAATTTGGTTATTTGTTACTAGGAGAAAACCTTCATGGATGCCAAAAATCCAATCCCTTTTGCTCTTTTGTATGGTAGCTCCTATACCTCTAGTTCCAGGGTTACCTAGACATGATCCACTTATGTTTAGCTTGTAAACTCCTTAATGGTGGTTCCATTTTATAAAGATTCTAGAGGTTTGAGTTTTGATGTTTGGGGGTACATTTGTGAGGTAGGTGTATTCCACTCCTGCAACATAGGCATTCTCAAAACAGGGGATGACATTAGAATTATTGATTAGATTATCATTTTTGCATTTTCAAATGTGCCATAAACAAAATGTAGCAAGGACTTCTAGGCTAATACAACTATCAAAAAGCTTATTGTTAAGCCACTTCCTGACATTATCTAGTAAATCATTGTTCTAAGGATTAAGTAAAGTGGGAATGGGGCAGTTGCGCTTGCTAAAAAGGTAGTTCTAGATGTAAGTTTCTTGGTAAGAATTCCAGAAAATATGGGTGATGTCTTCATTATTTTTATTACATATTTTGTAAGCTAGATCAATAGCCAGTCCCATCCTATTAAGTATGGAGCTACAAGGTAATCTGTTATGATTGAGAAACTAGAGAAAGTTCTTAATCTCGTTAGTAATTTTACTATCCCAGATCCATTTAAAGTCTTTCTCTCCTATGTTATGCTGAGATGAGTTGATAATTGTATAGGTATAGTTACAGGTAAATAAGCCACTACTAGTTGTCCTCCAAATGGGATAGTCATGCTAATATTGGTTAAAGGAAAGAAATTACTTTGGATGGATTGGATGATAGAAGAAGGTAGTTCAAAGGGTAGGAAGATAAAATCCCATTCCCCATTTTCCCATAGATTAGAGATTTTTGTATTTGTGAGATTCTTGGTCATGGGTTTATGAATGATGTTTCATAAAGGATCAGTATTGGGTATCTATCTATCAGTCTCACCTCGTCTCTTTAGTGAATAATCTATAAAAAGGCTTCTCTGTAGACCTCTAGTAACACATTTCCATGTCCTAGATATGCGATATTTACTGTCGGTGCTATTGCTGGTATTCTTTTTAATAATAATCCTAGCCTAAAGAGAGTTAGGGTCTTTTATCAGTCTCCAAGCAAGAGTAGTACGTATAGTCATGTTCTTAGTGTCATCTCTCTAAATTCCTAAGACACCAATTTGTTTAGGTTTTGTGACGTCTTTTTAACTAAGCATGTGCATTTTTTTATTAATGTCTGTGAAGCCCCAGATAAAGTTTATTTGAGCTTTATCTGTGTTTAATGATTTTCCAAGGAAGAGTAATGTATTAAATTACATGGTTTGAGATTCTTTTCAATGAGGCTCTAACAAGAGTGATTCTACCAGCCTAGTTAAGGAATTTTGATTTCAAACCTACCATCTTAGAATTTATGTTATCCAAGATGTATTGGAAGTCAACATTTGTAGGAGCCTTGTTAAAGATGGGAAAACCTAGGTAACTACCAAAGTTATCTTTTGGTTGGATATTGAGATGGGTTGCCAAAATGTTGACAGTCTCAATAGAGTAGTTGCGAGAGAAGATTACCTTGAACTTTGTTCTATTAATTTTCTGACAAAGAAAGAACTGAAACTCATAAGAGTGGTTTTGATGACCTCACAATTCATGGTGTTAGCTTCTGGAAAGATGGTAAGGTCATCTGCAAAGAAGAGATAGGAAACTTTGGGTCCACTTTTACTGATAGTAATAGGGGTCCAATTCCGTAAATCTACCTCGTGTTCAATCCTTCTACAAAGAGTTTCATGCACAGAAAGAATACGTAAAAGAAATAGGATCACCTTGTATGATACCTCTAGATATTTGAAAAAATTTAGGTTTGATCGATTGATCAGGACAAGATGGAGTTAGAGAAAATTCATGACATGATTAATTTTATAAGGCTAGTAGGAAAATTGAAGAAGTAAAGAGCCTGTCTTATGAAGGACCATTCAATTCTGACTAAAGTTTTTTCAAGATTAATTTTTAGAATCATACTACCTCTCTTTCCTTTTATTCTCGAGAAGTGACTGATGAACACTTGAATATTGTTGTCATTGTCAGAGGTTCTTTTGTTAGAGAGAAAGCTAGCTTGATTGGGCCATATAATATTTGAAAAGAAGGGTTTTGTTCTTTTAACAATTATCTTGGTGATGATCTTATACTAGGTGTTGTAGAGTCCTATAGGCCTAAAGTTTTTGAAGAACACAATATTTGCACATTTTGAAATAAGATAGAGATGGTTAATGTTTACCTCTTTGTCTATTTTACCAAAAGGGAACACATTTGAGCAGTAAGTAAAACGTTGGGGACTAATGGTATCCCAGAACTTTTGGTAAAAGAAAGGATGCAAATCATCTGGACTAGGTGCCTTGGTGGGCAGGGAATCAAACACAAATTTTTTTATTTAATAAATAGTAGGGTTACTTCCATGGATTTAATGGTACTTTCTAGGATAAAACCTCTAAAAGAGGGTTTTTTTGATATTTATAGTGGGAAATAGTGTGATTAGCGGAGTAAAGATCCATGTAAAAAGTCTGGATAGAATGGTTTATACCCTTTTGAGTGGTAACCAGTTGTCAACTTCATCCTTGAGGGTATTTATTTTATTCCTTCTTCTTCTGTTGAGGGTGGAAAAATTTGGTATCATTATCACCATCTGTAAGCCAGTTAATTCTAGATTTAAGCCTCCAAAAGTCATATTTAAGTCTAAGAATTTCATTGTACTCCCTAAGAAGGATAGTCTCAAGGTTATGAAGGAAGAAACTGGTAGGGTAATAAAGGCTTCTTTGGAAACCTACCATTTTGACATGGAATTTTCTTTTTTTTTTTTTACAAAGATATTACCAAAAACTTCTCTATTCTAAGGAATGATATTGCTTTAGAGAATGGAGGTGGAATTGGTGAGGTAGTTTCCATTAAGAAAAGATTATAACACCATATAGGTTCTATACTAAAAGGCTTATTTCTGATAGGAACATGATTAGTAAGGCTAATTGGGAGGGGAAAGTGGTCTGAGTGGGTTCTAGGCAAGTGGGTAACAGAGGCTTCAGGGAAAAAGTGAATCGATTAGTCATTTTCAAGACATATATCCAGTCTTTCAAGGATGAGGTGTCTCCTATTACTATACCTTTTATTGGTTCGGGTGTATTTTCTACTCTTAATGCCTAGATCAAACAATTTAGAGTGATTAATGCAGTTCTAAAAGTGATTGACCCTATTATTTCTAATTAGGTTACCCCCAAACTTATCAGCAACTCTAATAACTTCACTAAAATCCCTCCCACTAAGCAACCAACGTTTTTATTAATATTAATAGTGTTATCCATAAGGGAGAGCTTATCCAAAGAGAGTTTCCTGCTATCAAGGTATGTGCTAGAATATATTTCACTTAAGAACCAAGAGAGTAGGGGGATAGTACCTTCACTTCTACATGGATTCTGTAATGCCTCGAGTCTATACCTCGGATGCCACACGATGTTTACGACCTCGAAAGACCACAAGCTACCCCATGATTTGTAACTGTCGTGAGCACTGAATAATCATACTAAAATAATGCGAAAGTTAGGCTGAAATGCTATAAGGTTCATAATCTGAATACTGACAAATATAGAAACTAATAATAATATATGATAACGGAATACTGTCTAAACTAGTCTACTCTGAAAAGCCTCAAACGGAACTGTATGAATATGGAGTTGATGGGACAAGCCCCCCAACTAACTCTGACTAATAGAACAACGAATATACTATAATTATGAAATAAATAATATCCTCGATGGATGAGGACTCACTATTGAATTTGTTGTTGCTAAGAATCTGACTACATGTGGTCAGGAACCTGAGCGTCTAAACCTATGATATGATACATCATACCACAAGAAAATAGTATGCGATTAGTACGTGGAATATACTGTTATGCTAGATGAGGTAAGGCTGAAATACATAGGTTTATATGCATGAACAATAACTGACTGAGTGATATAAATATAACTGAATAAGAGTACACGGATAGTTTAAACTACTGTAAATATTGAGTATGCAATACTGCGCATATACATATATATACTGAAACTGAGTTTTGATAATTGCGTAATTGATATCTGAGATTACTGATAACTGGGTGACTATTCCTGGCAGTCCTGATTCTGTAGAACTGGTCTGAGTTCTATACTGACACTAAAACTAAAACTGTGGGAGGTAATCATCTAACTGACATGCCCCTCTCTGAATGGATTGGGGTCCAACCTGTAACCTAGTTGGAAGGGTGTTAGTACTGTGCCACGGGTATAGATACTGGTTGTGTGTATCCACTAAAATATTGTCCCGAAGTACTATGGGGTTACCTTTAACTAGCAAGTAAACAACTTATCAACCCTCAATTGGAAGGTTAATATCTCAACTTACATTGACTACGTAGGTCTAGAATACAAGGACTCTTACTAAGATCACACCCTCTGCTGACAGGTGAGCCCCCATCCTTGGATTTGCTCGGTGCTGAATCTTACTCCCAACTGAATGACACTGATTATTAGACTTATTGGACTGAGCTGAGTTTAACTAAGTTTTATAACTGACTGAGTACTACTGTTGCGACATTACTGAGACTATTTTGTAGCTACTATGATTCTGGTATATAGCTAGATTTTGGGTATTAAATACCCCCAGGACTCGATAGCATCAATAGTAAACATGGCACAATCATGAAAACTTAACATTAGTTTCTTGTTCACAATGCATTCATTTAGACATTTTGTCAAACGCTTAAGAGACATGAATTGTACATGAATGGGACCACATGATAACATGTCATGATTTTACTATTCAACTTACATAGGCATTTTATCAAACAATTAGGGAGCATAATTACCTCACATATAAATAAACAAATATAATTATCATGGCCACAATATTCAACTTGTAAATTCAAGGATAAATCATGAGAATCAAATATTTCATCACACATGCTAGCTTATAATCATGAATACAATCTAATTCAAGCATGAAAATTACAAATCCGTAAACTCGCATTTTTAAATAGGGTTATTGGACTCCATGGGTGAATGGAACCCATTAATGAACACCTAACATACCTGAGAAATTAACTTTTTGAAGATTCTTAAAGGAATTCTTGAGAATTACTCTTGATTCTTGAAGTCTAGGGTTTTGTCAATTGAGAGAGAATGATTTGATTTTAAGAAGAATTGAGTAAATAATGACTAATTAGGTTATTTAGGGTATTAATCTCGTGTTTAGGACTGACTAGGGTCGTGGGAAAAAAACAATTTACCCCTGTAAAGGATTAAATTTTTGTCACTAAAAATCTCAATTTTGGCCTTCACCGCGATGCGGTGAGCCACTAGAAATTGGCTAGCACTTTTCAAAAATGGACCATCATGAAATTTGCTTTTGGCCAAATGCATAGGTATCTCGTAGCCTTACTGAAAAATGACAATTGCGAAAATGGACATTAGCACGATGGCTCACTGGAAAATGCCAAATGGGAACTAAAACATTGGCATGATGCGGGCTTATCACGATGGCACATAGAAATTGATGAATGCCAATTCGACCCTCACCGCAACATGGTGTTGCCCTTTTGACACACTATTTCACTAAAAATACTATAACTTCTTACCTAGGTATCGAATTTGGGCAAAATTTATATTGTTGGAAAGCTGACTGAATTTCCTACACAATGACATGTCTTAAAATAAAAAATTATGAGTATTTTAAAAATTTGTATATAGAGATACTCATGTACTAAGAGCTAAACTTAGCTATAGAAATATGGGGTATTATAGATACCTTAAGGGATAATGGAAACATCATTGATATTTTAAAGGTCTTGTTTCCACATTAAGAAAATACCCCCAAACCTCTGATTAGCAGAAGATTAGATTTGACAATCAAAACCCAAGTCATGAGTGAGGTGGTGATGATCAGTCATACGAGTCTCAAAAAGTTCTAGCATACTAGGTTTATGCAAAGCTATCATGGTTGAATAGTGGAACTTAAACTCTGCACTATTAGACCTCTATCATTCTATGCTATACATTCATCATTAAATTGTTTTGGGGTTATGTATGTTCTTCCATCACCTTTTTTCCTTGTCCTTTTGACACAAGGTTGGTTGTGGTAATTTCATATTAACTATCGACCTCAATTGGTTCAGTGAGGTCACGAACATTTCCCCTGTCAGTATGCTTGAGAGGTTGATCTCTAGAGTGAACTTGGTTAGGTCCCAGGGGAATACGATGATTCACATGTCACTGACTAATTTTACAAATGATAAAGCTAGTGGTTTATTAAGAGTTGCAGCCTATGTTATGGGGACCTTCATAGATGGTTAAAGATCCTTCATTGTTTTATTGCTTGATCTTAGCACTTCGATAGTTCTTTCTCTTTTATAAAACAATGGAGTCTGAGTTGGGATTTCTTCCATTTGAGAATGCAACATCTAGCTTTAAAATTTTTGGGTCATTGAGTAGGAGTTGTGGATTCAAAAGAGGTAAAGGAGAGCCTCTGAGTCACTTGATTAAGTGTCTTTGAGAGAATCTCTATTTTAAAAATTCGTGGGAGTTTTGGCTCGTGATGGTCATCAGTGTTATCATCCAAAGATTCTGTCATAGTTGAACAAGACTTAATTTAGATCCTCTTTTATTAGAATATCAATGTTGGATAGATGTTGGACTGTGGTTTTTACTATTCTTTTCTCTATCTCTCCACATAAAGATAAACATCTCTTATAGTCATCTTTCCATCTATAAAGTTGGTTTTTATTCCAGAGAGAGGGGATCAAAGACTAACATAAGAGGATCTTGGTTGTTGTAGTTTGGGAGTTGATTTTCCATTATTGGAAGATTCTCCACGAAGGGAGGAGAAAGTAAAAGAAAAAGTACAAAGACTTTTGGTAAGGTATTTCTCATTTTGGGGTGGAGGGTGATTTGAAATAGTTTATTTGAAAGAAGAGTTTCTAGTTGCAGCAAGGTTTGCAGATTGATAATCCTATATGGGAAAGAGTTATGATGAGTTTTGATTTGACTGGTAGTGGTCATTTCCCAAGTTAAGGAGGTTTTGTCAACAATATTGGAGCTCAGATCTACGAATCTATTTGAGTTGACAAGAGTTGAATTCAACTTTATTTCCTTCATATATTGTTAGACCATAGTATTATAACTATCCATTTGGGACCTTAGGACCGTTTAGGCCAAAAGAGTAGAAGTCATCGAATTGGATTTCCCGTCAGCTGGGGGTATATTGGGCCTTTGATCATGAGAGGCCCTTTTACTCAGGTCTAGATATGAAAGATATTCGTTGCCCTTCCTTTTTCATTTATTAGTGCCAGTCCCTATCAAAGTAGTCGCTAGTGAGTTGTAAGTAAAATTTCAAGTTTTGAGAAACTTACCTTACTCAACATCATACATTTTAACTTTGATTTTTGGTTTAGATGGGTTTCTTGTACCTGGGTCTGGTTTCTACGCCTTAAGATTGTCTTGATTCCTTTTCCTGGCGAATGGAACTATTTTTCATTCATTTTGTTGCATCTCTTTCTTCAAGGGATTTTTGCATTAGTGGATGAGTCCCCCTGGGCAGAGTTTTTGATTTAGATTTGAAGCAGTCCTAAAGTTACAACTTTTGAGTGTACGACCCAGCCTACTGCATCTAATATACATAATACCTTTTCCTTTTATGCAAAATGGGTTGGTGATGTTGTCCAATCCTTATGGAAATACAAACTAGAATATCTATTGGAATTTAGACATAAATCCCCAAATACCTATATCTCAGAGTGAAAGAGGTACATTTATTTATTTTCAGTAGACTCCTAATCCATCTCCTAATTTTTTCTAGGATGGAATTTTCATAACCTCCAGTAGGTAGGTATGGTAATCTCAGCCAGATCTCTATGTAAGAGATCTTGGATTTGTCTGGGACAAAATTAGGTTTCCATTTCCTAATATATAGGAATGAGCTAGCAAAGAACCATGACCTTTTGTGGAGTATTTTTGTTTGTTTACTCGAGTGTAAATTTCCTCACGTAAAAATCTTCTCAAAAATCTATGAGGATTATGCTTTCATTGATTTTTCAAAGCTTCGTTACTTTATTTTGAAGGTATTGGTGGTTGAATTTCTTTCCTACACTTTTTATAATTAATGAATTTTTCCAAGGGGAGTAGAGCCTATTTTTTTCCTCAATTGAGAGCCAGATGATGTCCTTTTCAATGTCGTTTATACCACAATATTTGTTTTAGGGCTCTGTATCATAATATTCTGATTTAGAGATCTTTTTATAAGACAAATTTTGTGGGGTGTATTCTTCCATTTGGTAATTGTTCGCATCTGGTGGTTTCGGTGGTGGCATTGAAAGATAAATATCGGTACAAGGTGTCGTCGATTGGGTTATTTTATGAGATTTGTAGAGAAAGTTTGGTCTTTATCACTCTAGAGTTAAATGAGCTCTTATATTGCAATGTTAATATCTGAATAGTCTTGATATCTATTTAATTATTTAACCCACTTTATCACTATGTCACTAGCACACTCGCTTTAAGATGAATGACATATATATATATTTATATATGGTGACTAATGAGTGTACTCATGGCACCATAGTTAGGTGGATACTAAGTGAGCATACTCATATGAGTCATAACACCATAATTGATTTGAGCATGGGCAAGCATACCTTTATCTCCATAGATGAGTTTGAGCTTGAGAAATGCCTCGTGACACTATCACAACATAGAAATTTGTACATTATATTTACTTGCATTGTTTGTATTCGTGATTTTAGTTCAATTTTAGTACTTGTTGTTGGGTTCAATGGTGTAAAAGGAAAATAAAGGGATACAACCCTTCGAGGAAAAGACACACTATTTTGAAAAAGGGGTGATTGTTCGTTCAGTTGTGACTGTTCGAAAAAGACATGTTGTTTCAAAATGAACAAACATGACTATTCCGAAATGATACACCTTTCTGATGAACCATTGCCTCCTTCCCAAAGAGGCACTTCATGTCTATATAAACCCGTATTTTTTCCACAGGTTTAGTATGAAAATTTTGCATAGAAAAAATATTTATTTTACTTCTAAAAACTCCGTGTGATCATTTCCCGTTGAGTGAGTTCGAAGAAAATCAGAAAGTTTGAGGTACTACTACATTCTGGGGTTGAAGCCATTTTATTCTGGGAGGAAAATTCTGCTACCTTGGGTACTTAAGGAAAAGTACTTCCTTAAGGACACTCCATGAATTTGGAGGACTTGACTTATTCTGATTTATCGTTTTTCTTTAAAATAAAATAACACACTTCTTTGATAGTTCATATTGAACTTGTGTTGAAGGTATTGAAAAAATTCATAAATGTTCTTGATTTAATCTTGAACGTGTGTTGAAGTTGCTTTGACATAATACATATTGTGTACTCCAAACAACAATCTTAAGGAAATAAATTGAAAAAAAATATTTTTTTGCTTGTTTAGTGAAATTTTCTTTTCACTAAAGTTTTTTTTCATAATCTGTAATGTTTAGTTTTTGGAGATTAAAGCTTTAAGCTTTCTAATCTGTTTGAACTTAACAAGTGATTTGAAGAAATAAAATCTTCATCACAAGTTAAAGGTCATTCGGTTAACGATTGAAAGACATAAAAATTTTATTATTAAACTAGAAACAAGTAGTGTTTATAAGTTGCTACGAATTTGTAATAAGTATAATTTTATACTAAAGTTAACGGTCTTTTTTTGACAAAAATAAAAAATTACTACATACGGTCATGTTAAAGGTGTAACAGGTGTGGCAGTAACAAGTGTTGCCACAACCTGTCGCACAAATGTGCCACCCGTTATGGCACTAGCAAAAAAGCCAGGAAAATTTTCTAGAGTTGATTTCAAGAGGTGGCAACAAAAGATGTTCGTCTATTTAACAACCTTCTGTCTTCAAAGGTTTATTTTAGAAAATGCTCCAGAAGTGCCCGAAGGAACTTCGAGTAGGAGTGATTCATTGTAATAGAGACGTGAAAACATTCTAATTTCCTATGTAGGAATTACATCTTGAGCGGCCTCCAAGATGACTTATACAAGACTGAGGATACGGGAACCAAGAAGTTCTATGTTGCATGATTCCTTGAGGATAAAATGATTGATAACAAGATTGCAGTTTCTCAAGTTCAAGAGTTATAAGTCATCATCCACGATCTTATTGAAGAAGGTATAAATTTAATAAATACCTTATTTGAACATGTTAAAAATGTTCTTAATGTTGACATAAACTTTGTTGTAGGTTTGGTTATGAACGAGGCATTTCAAGTAGCTGCAATAATTGAGAACTTGCCACCTTTGTGGAAGGACTTCAAGATTTACTTGAAACACAAACTAAAGGAGATGACAGTCGAAGACCTCATTATGAGGTTGCACATTAAAGAAGACAATAAAGCTATAGAGAGGAGGTCTAAAGGAAATTCTGTAATAAATGGAGCTAACATTGTAAATGATGACCCCAATAACTTACAGAAGTGGAAGAAAGCTGGACAACAAAGCAATCAACCTAAGAAAAAATTCAAAGAGAAATGCTTTAATTGTGGCAAGATTGTCCACAAGTCTACAAATTATCGTTCCCCAAAGAAAGAAAAAAAGAAGGATCAAGCAAATATGACTGAATCCAAGAATGAAATGGACGATCTATATGCCATGCTTTTAGAATGTAACTTGTAGGAAATCCTTATGAACGGTGAATGGATTCTGGTGCCACCTGCCATGTTTTTCCAAATAAAAAGTTGTTTTCTGTGTTTTCTCTAGATCAAGGTGAATAGAAGATTTACATAGCAAACTCCGCAACTTCAAAAGTTGAAGGAACAAAAAATGTCTACTTGAAAATGACATCAGGGAAAGTGTTGACTATTAAAAATGTCCTATATGTATGGAATTTAAGTAAAAACTTGATTTTTGTATCACTTCTTGATAAAAATAGATACGGCCACGGGTCATAACGCACTCTTCGCACAACAAATCCACTTTGAAGTTGACTTATTCGCTCGGCCAATCGTCGGAATGTGTACGAGATACCATAAGGGCCCAATATCTCAATAGCACCTTTGTCTAAAGCTTCGAAGGAGACTTCATATCCGAAACGCAGGAATGATCTGACTAGAAAGTCATTCAAAACTTGATCGAAAAACCAGCATTTATTGAAGAAGCTATAGAGTCGATTACTAATAGTACTAGTTTGAAAGGCTCGTTGGAATTGATCCGCTACGGGATTAACATTATACGCAACATAAGCACCTGAAGTACTAAACGGAATAGGTATTAGTTTGGTAATGGTTGGAGCAGCAAACTCGGATTCGGCAAGAATCTTATTTTTTGGTAGTACGAAGGGGGAATTGGCCCAAAAATTGGATGGGGGTCAAGACGCTGTCGGGCGCCGGCGGCTGACTCAAGTGCCCCCCGAACCACGCGAAATGGTCGCCTATTACACGGCTCACTAACTCTGCCTGGGGTGTGGGTACCTATTATTCGTCGGGTAATTTGTCCGCTCCCAGACAATAGAAAGGAGTCTTTCTTTCTCCTTTTTCGAGGATTTGTTTCTGGAAAAATTGTACTTAGTAAAGGAAAAGTGTTCATAGGTAAAGGCTACTTCACTGAGGGCCTATTTAAGATAAATGTAATGAATGTTGAAATCAATAAAAGTTCTGTTTCTTATTACTTGCTTGAGTCTAATAATTTGTATGATGAACGATTAAGACATATCAATTATAAAACTTTGCGAAAGCTGATTAACTTAGAAGTTTTGCCAAACTTTGAGTGCAATAAATCAAAATGTCAAATGTGTGTGAAATCAAAGTATGCTAAGGCCGTATAAGCCCATTGAAAGGAATTCCAATTCCTTAGACTTAATCCACACTGATATTTATGATATGAAGTCAACACCATCTCGTGGTGGGAAGTATTTTATAACTTTTATTGACGATTGCACTAGGTACTATTATGCTTATTTGCTAAATAGTGCATTTAGGCAATATAAAACATAAGTTGACAATCAGTTAGAGAAAAAGATCAAAATAATAAGAAGTGATAGGGGTGGAGAATATGAATCTTCCTTTGCAAAAATATGTGTAGAGAATAGAATTGTCCATAAAACTATGACTCTGTATTCACCTCAATCTAATTAAATTTTGGAAAGGAAAAATCAAACCTTAAAGAAAATAATGAATGTCTTACTAATAAGTTCAGGTTTACCACACAACTTGTGGGGGGGGAGCTATCCTTACAGCTAACTGAATACTTAATAGTGTTCCCCACAGTAAGACACTATCAATTCAATATGAAAAATAAAAAGGAAGGAAACCCAACGTGAAATTTTAAAGTGTAGAGGTGTCTAGCGAAAGTCCAAATTTCTATGCCTAAAATGGTGAAAATAGGACCTAAGACAGTGGACTGTGTATTCATAGGATATGATAAAAGTAGTAAAGCATGTCGGTTTTTGGTTCATAAATCTGAACATCTGGATATCAATGAAAATACGATAATTGAGTTAGATAATGACTCTTTAAACACATTTATCCATATAAAACTAGGCATAAACAATCTAATTGGGGGTCTAAATGACCTCGATATGAACCAAGTGAGGAAGTACTTAATGATGAGAATCCAAGACGTAGTACACGTCAAAGAATGTCAACTTTATTTGGATTGAATTTTGTAACATTTCTCTTAGAAAATGAGCCACAAACATTTAAAGAAATGATGTCGCCTTCAGACTCATCCATTTGAAAAGAGGCAGTCAATAGTGAGATTTATTCAATCTTAAGAAACCATACATGGGAGTTGGTTGTTCTTCCTCCATGATATAAACCTTTAGGTTCTAAATGGATCTTCAAAAGGAAAATGAAAACGGATGGTACTATTGACAAATACAAGGAAAGACTTATAATAAAAGGCTTTAAACAGAAAAAAGGCCTTGATTACTTTGATACATACTCGCCAGTAACAAGAATAACATCAATTAGGATGCTAATTGCTTGGGCGGTGGTATATGGTCTTGAAATCCATCAAATGGATGTGAAAACAACATTCCTAAATGGAGAGTTAGAGTAAGAAATTTCAATGTAACAACCCAAGGGTTTTGTGGTTCCTGGTAAAGAAAAGAAGGTGTGCAAACTAGTTAAGTCACACTATGGACTAAAACAAGTACCTAAACAGTGGCATGCAAAGTTTGACCAAACCATATTGGCAAAGGGGTTCAAGATAAATTAATGTGATAAATGTTTTTACATTAAAGACACTCCAAATCACAAAGTCATTGTTTGTTTGTATGTGGATGATATGCCAATCATCAGTAGAGACATTTCTAACATAAATGCTATAAAATGAATGCTTGAGAGAATATTTGATATGAAAGACCTTGGAGTTGCGGATGTGATCTTAGGAATAAGAATCCATAGAACTCTACAAGGTTGGAATTGTCACAGTCTAATTACATTGAAAAGGAACATGACAAATTCAATTATTTGGAATTTTGTATCGCCAATACTCCATTGGACGTGAGCTTCGTACTTCAAAAGAATGAAGGTGAAAGTGACTCATAGTTGGAATACGCAAGAGGGTTGGGATGTTTAATTTCTATCATGAATTGTACACGGCCAAACATAGCATGTGCTATTAGTAAGTTGAGTCAATACACGAGTAATCCCAATAAAACTCATTGGATGGCAATGAAAAGAGTTTTGGGGTATCTTAAATAAACTCAAGACTATGCTTTGCATTATAGTAAATATCCAGCGGAACTTGAAGGATATAGTGATGCAAATTAGATCACTGGATTGAATAAAGTAAAATCCATGAATGTATACGTATATATTATAGGTGGAGGAGCAGTTTCTTGGAAATCATCCAAACAAACATGTATTTTTCACTCTATAATGGAATTAAAATTTTTCGCATTAGATAAAGCTAGTGAAGAAGTAGAATGGCTCTAAAACTTCTTGGAAGACACTCCTTATTAGTCCAAACCATTAGCACCAGTATGTATACACTTTGATAGTCAAACGATAATAGGTAGAGCAAAGACCATAATGCACAACGGTAAATTTTGTCACATAATAAGGAGACATAATACCTTTAGGTAACTTCTCTCTTGTGGAATTATCACTGTTGACTATTGTAATACCCCATCCATTTCATAAGCCTAAATTCATCTTTTGAGCAAATAGAAAAGACTTCCAAAGTGAATGATGCTCAAACCATGCTTTATTTCCCTAATTTCTAGTTTATATCATGTGGAGATTTGAATACGCTTTCTGTCGATACCAATTTCATTAAAATTGGAGATCGGAGCAAGAAGTTATGACTATCTAAAGTCCCAGTCATGAAACATCGTTATTTAGACCCTCAGCGTGTCGCGGAGATAAGTAATATCTCAATTGTCACTTTCCAGTGAACCTCCCTCAGTAATAGGATTGATATTGATAATTGTGGGCCAGAGGCTGAGTATGAAATTGCGATCACTAAATTTAGGTTGTACTCCCAGCAAGAGTACGACGCTCCCACCAATGTGGGGTTTTCTTATTAGGAGGGTAAAACGTTGGACTCCATATAGCTCACATAGTTTATGTCGGTTGTAAGAACCTCCTATGTCCATAAGAGTTGAGTTTCTTGAATTACCGAGTCACTCCAAGTCTTGAGTTGAAGAGTTGAGTTGTTTATGAAGATTTTTGAGGATTTTATCATATGATTTATTTACTATGAGATCATGAAAAGTATGTTTCAATCTAAGTCAAGCCAAGTGAGTCATCATTGTACATATGCATATTTTCATAAAATTGATGATAATATTTACATTGTTGTATGCACCCCCACATACTCAGTACATTCCAAAGTGCTTACCCATATATTTTCCTATAGGCTACATTTTCTCGTAATGTAGGTTCAGGTACTCAGCCTCAACCATAGCTGTGTTAGCGATATTTGAGTCCTCAGCTACGTTTCCCTCAGTGGTGAGTCCTCATGGTTCAAGAACCGTGTCTATGTTTTTTGGCAATATCATTCTGTTGTTATTGCTTTTAGTACTATCTGAGTCAGTTGAGGGTTTGTCCCAATGGCTCTTTAATCTTGAATAATAGAGGCTTTGTCAGACTAGAGTATCAGTATGTATAGAATGTCAGTATTTTAATTATACAGGACAACATATCTTTGCTTACGAATATGTCCATGATATTATATCCTTTCTTAATTTTCCATGACTACCGTCAAAATGAGTTCAAAAGGGATGACAGGCTTAGAGGGTTAGCTTGAGGCCACATGTGGCCTTAAGTACCGTGTGACGTCTCGGGACAGGTTCTTGGGGCGTTACAAGATTGGTATCAGAGCCTAAGGTTTAAAGAGTCCTAGGGAGTCTGAAAAGCCGTGTTGCATAGAGTCTTGATCATTGGTGTGTTGCGAGCCATATTTATGATCAAGAGGCTATGGGACGTTTTAGGAAAAAGTTATTTCTTTCTTTTAAAAGTCTTTCATGCCTACGACTGTTTCTCTCCTCTATTAATTCATGTTCTCTTTTGACAGAAAATGCCTCCTAGTAGAGCTCGCAGAAATAACGACCAACCTTAACTCGTTGAACCCTTGAATGAGCATGTGTCTTACGCAAAATTCTGGGTAGATTTTCAGGCGCCAGCCCAGGAAGTTACCGCCAATGCTTAAGCTAATGCCCAGGCTATTGTTCCACTTTTGTAATAGAATAATTCTATTATAGCTTGAGTCTATGACTTTATGTGTATAAATCCTCCTTCATTCTATGGGTCGAAGGTAGGTGATGACCTACAGATGTACTTATATGAAGTAAGAAAGATCATCTAGATTATGCACGTGACTGAGGAGGAGAGTGTTAAATTAGCTGCCTATCGAATAAAAGATATCACATATGACTGGGTGGAGATGGGGAGGATGTCGCTCCTATGACTTGGCAGTTATTCCAAGATATATTTTTGGATAGATTCTTTCCTCTTGAGATGAGGGAAGCAAAGATAGAGAAATTCATGAATTTAATACAAGGATCCATGACTGTTAAGGAGTATTGTCTTAGATTCAATCAGTTATCCAAATATGCTCCTAGTATGATGGATGAGTCCAGAGTCAAGATGCTCATCACCAGAGTCAGGCTACCAGTGCCCCTGCTCTCGTAGTCCGCCCAGTTCCTCCTCAGGGCGCCTCTTCTAGTACTGCTGGTAGTTTGCACTAGAATTACTTCTATGCTATACCACCTCGCCAAGAGTAGGAGAACTCTCAAGATATTATCACTTGTATGCTCCGTGTCTTTCATTTTGATATGTATATGTTGATGGACCCCAGGTCAAGCTTTTCTTATGTGACTCCGTAGGTGGCTCTGAATTTTGAGATCAGTGATAAAAAGATCCTGAGCCTATCCTATTTTCCACCCCAGTAGGCGAATCTGTTGTTTCTAAACAAGTGTATAAGCAGTGTCCTATCACTATCCTTCACAAAGTCATATTTGCAAACTTGATTGAGTTAAACATGTTTAATTTTAATATTATTCTGGGTATGGATTGGCTTCACTCTTGGTATGTTTCTCTAGACTTTTGTACCCATGTAGTCAAGTTTTAGTTTCCTTATGAGCCAGTCTTTGAGTGGTCCGAAAATTCTGTATCCCCTAAGATTCATTTCATATCTTATCTTAAAGCCAGAAAATTGACATTCAATGGTTGCATCTATCATTTGGTTTGATTTAAAGACACAAATTTTGAGACTCTGACTATTCAGTTTATCAGTATTGTCAATGAGTTTCTTGATATTTTCTCGGAAGATCTCCTAGGGGTATATCCCAATAGAAAGATAGAATTCGGGATTGATCTTCTTCCAGACACACAACTTATTTCTATTCCTCCATATCGTTTAGCCTCCGCAGAACTTAAGGAGTTGAAAGAGCAACTCAAAGATCTTCTTAATAAGGGTTTCATAAGGCCCAGTGTGTCTCCTTAGGGCGCACCCGTTCTATTCATGTGAAAGAAAGATGGTTCATTGCGTATGTCCATTGACTATCGTCAGCTCAATAAGGTCACAGTCAAAACCAAATATCTTCTTCCTAGAATTAATGACCTATTTGATCAGCTGCAAGGTGCCAATTATTTCTCGAAAATAGATTTGAGATCCGGTTATCACCAACTTAAGGTTAGAGAGTGTGGTATTCCAAAGATGACTTTCTGCACCTGTTATGGTCATTTTGAGTTCTTGGTTATGTCTTTTGGGCTAACTAATGCCCCAACAGCTTTTATGGACCTCATGAATCGGGTGTTTAGACAGTACTTGGATATGTTTTTTATTGTGTTCATAGATGATATTCTTGTGTACTCTCGAAGTAAGAACGACCATACAGATCATCTTCAAATTGTCTTGCAAACCTTTAGAGATCATCAGTTATATGCGAAGTTTAGCAGGTGTGAATTTTGTCTAAGGACAATTGCCTTTCTGGGTCATAATATTTCTTCTGAGGGTGTTCGAGTTGATCCTCAAAATGTAGAAGCTGTGAAAAATTTTCCTAGACCTATCTCTCCATCTAATATTAGGAGTTTCTTAGGGCTAGCTGGCTAATACCGTCGTTTTGTTGAAGGCTTCTCTTCTATTGTGTCTCTTTTGACTCGGTTAACCTAAAAGAAACACAAATTCCAGTGGTCAGATTCTTGCGAGAAGAGTTTTCAGGAGTTGAAAACTCGACTTACTTTATCCCCTAAGTTGATCCTTTCTAATGGTGTAGATGATTTTATGGTGTATTGTGATGCCTCTAGAGTTGGTTTGGGTTGCATATTGATGCAGAAAGGTAAGGTTATAGTCTATTCCTCCAGGCAGTTGAAACTGCATAAGAAGAATTACCCAACCCATGATCTCAAATTAGCTGCAGTGGTTTTTGCTTTAAAAATTTGGAGACACTACTTGTACGGTGTTCATATTGATGTCTTTATGGATTATAAGAGTCTGCAGTATGTTTTAACTCAAAGAGAGTTAAATCTTCGACAGAGGCGATGGTTAGAATTGCTGAAAGACAATGATATGAGCGTGTTGTACCACTTAAGCAAGGCCAATGTAGTGGAGAATTCCCTTAGCAGGTCGTCCATAGGTAGTGTAGCGCTTGTAGAGAAAGGTAAGAAGGAGTTAATTTATGAAGTGCATCGTTTGGCGAGGTTGGGTGTTAGATTGCTTGATTCAGCTGAGGGTAATGTTTGGATCTAGAGTAGTTTTGAATCTTCTCTAGTTTCATAGGTAAAAGAGAAGCAAGATATGGATTCTCGTTTGGTCGAACTGAAAGGGTCAGTTAAAGACCAAAAGGTAGAGGGTTTATTCTAAGGGGGAGATGGTGTATTGAGGCTTCAGAATAGGTTATGTGTGCCTGACATTGATGATTTGAGATAGAGAATTATGGCTGAAGAACATAGCGCACGGTATTCTATTTATTCCAGTACTAACAAGATGTACCACAATTTACTGGAAATCTATTGGTGGAATGGTATGAAGAAGGATTTAGCAAAGTTCGTAGAGAAGTATGTAACTTGCCAACAGGTGAAGATAGAGCACCAGAGACCTGGTTGTATGATGTAAGAATTTCTCATTCCTACTTGGAAGTTGGAAGAGGTGGACGTGGATTTCGTGATCGGTTTACCTCTCTCTCACCATCATCGTGATTTGATTTGGGTTATTGTAGACAGGTTGACTAAGTCTGCGCATTTCTTGCCAGTGCATACATCTTTCACCGCTGAGGATTATACTAAGCTGTATATACAAGAGTTATTTAGGCTGCATGGCGTTCCATTATCTATCATCTCCGATAGAGGTACTCAATTTACTTCTTACTTTTGAAGAGCCTTTCAGAAAGGTCTTGGCACCCAAGTTCATCTTAGTTTCACTTTTCATCAGCATACAGACGGTCAGGCTGAAAGGATGATCCAGACTTTGGAGAATATGTTCAGGGCATGTGTTCTTTATTTTAAAGAAAGGTGGGATGAATATTTGCCATTTATTGAATTTGCATATAACAACATTTTTTATGCTAGCATTGGAATGGCTCCATTTAAGGCTTTATATAGAAGGACATGTAGATCACCCATAGGTTGTTTTGAAGTGGGTGAAGCTACTGTGATTGAAATGGATGCTGTATTTGAAGCTATGGAAAAAGTTAAGCTAATTCGAGAAAGGTTGAAGACAGCCCAGAGTCGTCAGAAGTCATATGCAGATGTGAGAAGAAGATCTCTTGAGTTTGAAGTTAATGATTTGGTATACCTGAAAACTTCACCTATGAAAGTGGTGAAGAGATTTGGTAAGAAAGGAAAGCTTGGTCCTAGATATGTTGGCCCTTACAGAGTTTTGAATCGTGTTGGGAAAGTAGCTTATGAGATTGAGTTGCCTACAGAGTTGTCAACTATCCACCCTGTCTTTCATGTTTCTATGCTTGAGAAACACATTAGCGATTCTACTGTTGTTGTTGATCCATTGGAGAACTTAGACATTTGGGATAGCCTTTTTTATGAAGAGATTCCGATTTAAATCATAGATTAAAATCATAGATTATCAAGTCCGTAGACTAAGAAACAAGGAAGTTCCTTTGGTTAAAGTTTTGTGGTGAAATCAATCAGTTGAGGGTGCTACTTGGGAAGCAGAAGCATATATGTGAGTTAAGTACCCCCATCTTTTCTCTATAAGTTCAAATCAAGCTGAAGGTATTATTTTTCCTTCATTCAATTTCCTCCTAATCCAGTGTATTCGGTTATATAGTTGTCTTCCATCTTGATTTGTGCATTCAGTGAAATATCTGAAAATCTAGAGTAAAGTAAGCCTATTGAATAGATTATTTTAGTAGGGTATTTTCAAGTGTTCCCTTTGACCTTGAGTCTAACAAGCAGTATTCGAGGATAAATGTTTCCAAGGGGAAGATATTGTAATACCCCAACCATTTCATAAACCTAAATTCATCTTTTGAGCGAATGGAAAAGACTTCCAAAGTGAATGATGTTAAAACCATGATTTATTTCCCTAATTTCTACTTTCTATCATTTGGAGATTTGAATAAGCTTTCCGTCGATGCCAATTTCGTCAAAATCAGAGATTGGAGCAAGAAGTTATGACTATCTCAAGTCCCAGTCATGAAACATCGTTCTTTAGACCATCAATGCATCATGGAGATAAGTAATATCCCAATTTTTGCTTTCCAGTGAGCCTCCGTGATATTACTGCGTCGTGCCAAGGCTCAATACCAGGATTGTCAAATTTCAGTGCACCAACTTGATTCCACCGCGTTGTGGTGCCCTTCCAGGTCACAACTAAGGTGGCAACATGATTTCACCGCATTGTGCCACTGAACAGTTTCCCAGTTGTCCAAAATCCAATGAAGGACCACAATCATGGCGCGTCATACCAGGGCAAAAAATTGGGCTCCAGTTTTAGAATTTACTCAAGGGCATTTTGGTTTTCTCGCCCAGTTTGGCCCTCTATATATAGATTCAAGTAGAGAAGAGAAATTCATTCTTCTCCATTTCTCTTCCAAGAAATATCTAGAACTAGGGTTTCTCTCTTCCAAATCCAAATCAAATCTTCTCCAAGAAATTCAAGAATTTTTTTATAGATTTCATTAAGTTGTTCAAGAATCAAGTTCTCCAAGTCAAAGGCATCGAGAAACTTAGCTCAAAAGTGTGAAGAATAGTTTCCAATCAAGTTTTTTCATATTAAAGTTATAATCCAAGGTATGTAAGGTTTTGAACAAGAGCAATTCTTTCGTTCTTGTGCCCAAAGCTTTGATTTCTATCATGAATTTATATGATTTTGTAAGTGGGTTTATACCCAAATTACTTCATCATGAGATTATGAGAATATAAATTGTTCGAGCTTTGTTATACATGATTGTTTTTCTATTCCCAAGTTATGACTTGATATTTAATATGGTGAATTTCATATTTCTACCATGAGTTGATATTTCAAGTGTTTTCAAGATATGTGTCAAGCTTTAAGCTTCCTTTTGACAAACTGGATTATTGAGTATATTGATTCATGAGATTGAGTTGTTACAATGAGTCTTGATATTTCCTCAAAGTTATTGATGTTGTCATGATTTAATGAATTGATACATTTTGATATAGAGAAAGATTGATTTGATTTGAGTCTAGTTAAGAATCCACAAATTGATTATGATTTGATAAATGAGAAAAAGATTGAATTTGGTCTTCATGATAGACCCTTGTGATGTTTGTGGTGGATTTCCTAACACGTTCTGAGCTTGTGTCTGGGAGTAGTATTTAGCACCGAGCGAGGAATATGGTATTTTCTCGAAATTACGTGCCACCGTAGGAATGATATTGATAATTGTAGGCTAGAGGCCAAGTATGAGATTGTGATCACTAAATTCAGGTTATACTCCTTGGCAAGAGTATGACTCTCCCGCCAATGTGGGGTTCTCTCCTTAGGAGGTCAAAACATTAGACTCCATGTAGATCACATGGTTTATGTCGGTTAGAAGAACCTCCCATGTCCATACGAGTTGAGTTTCTTGAATTACCGAGTCACTCCAAGTCTTGGGTTGAAGAGTTGAGTTGTTTATGATGAATTTTGAGGTTTTTATCATATGATTTATTTACTATGGTATCATGAAAATTATGTTTCAATCTAACTCAAGCCAAGTGAGCCATCATTGTACATATGCATATTTTCATGAAATTTATGATGATATTTACATTGTTGCATGCACCCCTACATACTTAGTATATTCCAAAGTGCTGACCCACATATTTTCCTATGGGCTGTATTTTATCATAATGTAGGTTCAGGTACTCAGCCGTAGCCGCGTTAGCGATATTCGAGTGCCTGAACTACGTTTCCCTCAGTGGTGAATCCTCATAGTTCGAGGATCGTGTCTATATTTTTTGGAGATATCATTCAGTTGTTATGGCTTTCAGTACTATCTGAGTCAGTTGAGGGTTTGTCCCAATGGCTCTTTAGTCTTGAATCGTAGAGGCTTTTTCAGACTAGAGTATCAGTATGTACAGAATGTCAGTATTTTAATTGTACAGGCCAGCATATCTTTGCTTACAAGTATGTCCATGATATGATATCCTTTCTTATTTTTCCATGACTACCATTAAAGTGAGTTCAAAAAGGGATGACATGCTTAAAGGGTTAGCTTGAGGCCACGTGTGGCCTTAAGTACCGTGTGACATCTCGGGATAGGTTCTTGGGGAGTTACAACTACATGAAGTCAAAGGATAATGTATCGTATCTACTTATAAAAGACCTATCTAGATAGGGAGCTGAGAGAACATCTAAGGGAATGGGTTTACGGCCTAGGACAAGTCAGCATGGCGGTAACTCTACCTAGTAGACTGAAGATCCCAAGAGCTAGGCTCAAGAAGATGAAACAAAGTTATGTCTGATAGGTTCAACATTGTCAATATACCCAGCCCATTCTCATGATGTAGACAATGTTTAGTAAACAAGGATAAGACTTATGTTGTAAAGTCTTTTAATGATTATCTAAAGTTGGCAGATTTGAACAAATAGTTTAATTTATAGGATTGAACATTTAGAAATAACCTATGTGAGGGCGAAGTGGAGGCCGCTTCAAGGAGAATTTTAGTAAAGGCCTATTCTCAAAGCTCTCATGAAATTGGACGTGTTCATGGCTGAAACAAAAAAAAACGTGAGAACCATAAATGGTAAAAGGATGGTTGAGTGACATGTATTGTATAGGTGTACATTAAAGCTCTACGGTTCAAAGATATCAAATATACCGATTGACTGAGTGCATTCGATGCATGTACACTACGGAAATTTCAAAGGAAAACCCACTTATCCAGATACAATTAGTCTTTTCTTGGTGATCACATACTTGTCCGTAAAGTTTTACAAAGAATAGTCATTTCCCATTCATGTGCGGGATTGTTGGGTTCAATTGGTGTGTATGGAAAATGGAGGGACATAACCCTTCGAGAAAAAGACACACTATTTTGAAAAAGGGGTGATTGTTCGATCAGTTGTGACTGTTCAGAGAAGAAATATTATTTCAGAATGGACAATCATGACTATTTCAAAATGATATATCTTTTCGATGAACCATTGCCTCCTTTCCAAAAAGGCACTTCATGGCTATATAAACCTGCATTTTTTCCACAGGTTTAGTATGAAAATTTCTGCATAGAAAAAATATTTCTTTTGCTTCTAAAAACTCTGTGTGATCATCTCCCATTGAGTGAGTTTGAAGAAAATCAGAAAGTTTGAGGTACCACAACATTCTGGTTGTGAAACCATTTTATCCTGGGAGGAAAATTCCGCAACCTTGGGTACTTGAGGGAAATTATTTCCTTAAGGACACTCCATGAATTTGGAGGACTTGACTTATTCTGCTTCATCTTTTTTCTATAAAATAAAATAACACACTCCTTTGATAGTTCATATTGAACTTGTTTGAAGGAGTTGAAAATCTTCATAAGTGTTCTTAATTTAATCTTGAGCTTATATTGAAGTTGTTTTGACATAATACAGATTGTATACCCGAAATAACACTTGTATATTATAATTTATATTTGTACTGCTATATATGATAAGCTATTTTTTTGGATATATATATATATATATATATATAAGCACACACATACTATTAATGATTTTTAAGGACTTGCCCCAAAAAATTGATTGAAAAATTGAGTTGATGATTTTGCTAGGCTTTATTTGAGATGTGAAGGTGTCACAACCCAAAACTGAGGGTCATGATAGCACTTGTCGCAGCGTACGTTGACAAATAATTTTATCACCCAAACTGATACAGAAAGAAGAAAAGACAGAAATATCCCACGATAAGGCTTCTAGAACAAAGCCGAACCATATAAGTAATCATAACAATGCGAAAAGAACTTATCAAAAATACCAATCATGCCCAAAACCAGATGTCAATAGTGTAAGAACTACTAATACAATCCAAGAGTCAAATACATCAGAAAAATAACCACAAAAGAAATAATATCTATCTCCAAATACTAATAAAGACATAACTACTTTAGAAAAATAGAGGTGAACTTCGGACGCATGAATATCCAACTGCTACCATGGAAGCTCCAACAATTGCCCGAGTCAAGAAATCTGAGTAGGTATGAGGATGGTCCACTTGTACTCAGTAGGTATCATAGGCCAACCAATCAAAGTAATAAATAGCATACAAAATATACACGAAGGGCACATCACCTGCAATCAAAAAAAATCCCACAACGGTAGACAACACCGCTTGCACTAACAGTTCTAATATATATCACATATATTACAACGACACACCAAGATAAAGAACATAAGTATATAGTATGTCACATATTAATTGAAAAATAGGGAACATGTAGATACAAGGTCATCAAATACAATTAAAGGAAGATAAGATAAATACATAGATGATAAGTCAATAAGGCAATACAACACAACATAAACACAATAAAGTAACTGCAATGTATGTGATAATGATTATGAAGATGATGATGATGATGCATGAGGTCGCCGTACAACCTCCAGGATTGTCACACAATTTTTGTATACACCTATCGAGCTAAAGCTTTTCGACGTAGTGTAACGCCCCAGAAAATGGGTCCCGGAGCTTCATACGGTCCTTGACGCTATGAGTAGCCCCAAGCTAACACTTTGAGCCATTTTCATTCAGTTCAACACAAATCAACGAGGTTTCCATAGATAACCCTCAAATATCTACAGAGTAATCATCATCCAAGAATAAAAGAATTTCAGAAAGATAACAAAATGCGACTTATTAGTCAACTCCCAACATTTATACTAGTCTGACAAGCCTCTAAGAAAATTAATAAAACCAGCGAGCCATTGAGACATGCCCCAATTGACTCATACTCAGTTATCAAACATAAATGATTCCTTGAAATCAACATCAGACATCACATCCCCGGAACATGAGGACTCACCACAACAGAGGATGTAGAACAGCGTGCCTGAAGAATCACTATCGAACCTGAAACTGAGCACCTGAACCTATATTCCGAGAAAATGCAGCCCACAGCCGAAGATGTGGGTCAGTACCATGGAAAGGAACCGAGTATATGGGAGTGTATGCAGTTGTATAAATATCATCATCATAAATATTTATAAGAAATATGCAGGTTGTATGAAAGACTCACATAGCCCGAAGAAAATCATCATAATCATGAAAGGATGAAATAAGTACAATAACACATGTGAGTCATCATATAATTTGTCAATCACTTTTAGTTCATCAATAATATCATTTCTCATAATGTAAATATCATTTAAATCTTTCGAAAGAATAACTTTTACAATTCCACTTTCAAATCACTTCACCATTCACCATAGACACAAGGAAACACACACACACTGGGAGATCCTATAACCGACATAAATCATGTGAGCTACATAGAGTCCAACATACAACCCACGTTGAGGAGAGACGTCCTATCCTTGCCATCAGAGTAGGACTATCGATATGAAATCCACACAAACTAGTGATCACTATATAAATTAGCCTCAGGCTCACTCCAATGGGGGCACGTAGTTCTAGGGAAGTAAGGTCGCTTTATACCTCCCACTCGATGCAAAAGATTTCTCCCGGACTTAGCTTAGATCATTCAAAGACAATCCACAACAAAACAATTTCAGTAATATATAAATAAACATCGGGAGCCATCATGCTTACCATCTATCAAAACCAACCATGTTGTGGATTTCTTTCACACTCGAGTTTAAAACAACTCCATTAAGACCAAAAGGTCAAATTATTCAAAATATCTCAAATATTCAACATCAATGTGCTTATAACACACACTTTCTCAAAAAACACAATTTCCAATGGGGATTCACGACCCAAATATCAAAATCATGATAAATATGGTTCAAGATTCACGCTTTATATATCCACACATGTAAATTCATCTTTCAAAATCATAACATCAAGATTTCATAATAATCATCATAAGATATGGGTTCATGCTTCAAATTCGTAAAAATCAAATAAAAATCATGCCTTTGTAAAGAAAATTACTTTTGGGCACAAGAATGAAAGAAAGTTCTTGTTGAAAAACCCCACATACCTTTAATGATGAACTTTAGATCGATACTCATTTTTGAGATGTTAATTGTTTCTTTGAATGATGGTTCTTTGAGTTCTTGAACTAGGAACTTGGAATCTTGAATAAATTTACAGAATTAATGGTGAACTTTGGAGGTTCTTGAAGTTGGATGTAGGAGCTTAGGGTTTTCTTTTTGAGGGAATTTGATGAAATATAACATATAATACTTCTAGTAGGTTTTAATATAGGATTTCGACGGATTTTGGGTGAGGGGGAATGACCAAAACGCCCCTAAAAATCAAATAATTCTCGAATTCATTAGAAAGAGGACTCTCATATCTTTCCGTTGATATGTAGTATCTCAACCAGATCATTGTGTACAAGGGGTTATGATCGTTTGAATTTGACCCAAAAATTCTCTTTTGGTAGGCTGAAGTAGATTGACCATAACTTTTTGCTTCGATAGACAAATTGGATGAAACCAATTTCATTACAAAGAGGACTTGCAGAGCTTTGTGTTGATATATAGTAGATCACCCATATCATTATGTACAAGGAGTTATGATTGTTTAAAGTTGGAACAAAAATACCCCAGGGTATTCCACACGAAAACTTTATAATTCATTCTAGAAGATAGAACCCAACACGTTTACACACAAAATTTCAATGAAAAATTTCCCCGGGTATTACATCATCCTCTCCCTGGAAACATTATCCCTCGAATAATGCTAGACATACCAAGATTAGATAGGGAATAGAGAATACATCTGAAACCATTCATTAGACTCATCACCACATCGTTTCTCATGCCGGATGCAACATAGAATGCATAAATTCAAGAAACTACAGCTAAACACATAATAAATGATAGCTGAACTGCTGCAAATTTTATCAAAAGTGCATGATTTAGGAAAGAAGGTACCTTCAGCTTTATCGGAGTTCACAAAAAATAAGTGTGGGTACTTGGATCGCATATCCGCCTCAGCTTCCCAAGTTGCACCCTCAACAGATTGGTTTTGCCACAACACCTTGACTAAGGGAACTTCTTTGTTCCTTAGTCTTCGAACACTGAAATCAAGAATCTCAACAGGAATCTCATTAAAAGAAAGATTTTCTTGAATGTGAGCACTCAAAGAGGAATCCACTACCACAACATCGCTAATATGCTTTCTAAGCATGGAGACATGGAATATTGGATGAACATAGGACAACTCGGAAGGCAACTCGATCTCATAAGCTACCTTACCAACACGGCTAAGAATTTTGTAAGGACCAACATAACGGGGACTAAGCTTCCCCTTCTTCCCGAATCTCTTCATCCCCCTCATGGGTGAAATTTTCAGATACACTAGGTCACCAACTTCAATTCAAGGTCTCTCCTTCTAACATCTGTATATGACTTCTGACGACTCTGCATAGTTTTCAACCTTTCCCCAATCAACTTAACTTTTTCTATAGCCTCAAATACCGAATCAGGACCACTCACAACTGCTTCACCCACCTCGAACCAACCTATGGGTGATCTACCCTTCCTCCCATTTAAGGCTTCAAACGGAGCCATGCCAATACTAGAGTGAAAACTGTTATTGTAAGCAAACTCTATCAACAGTAAGTGATCATCCCAACTTCCCTTAAAGTTAAGTGCACAAGCTCTCAACATATCCTCTAAGGTCTAGATGGTCCGCTCCGCCTGACCATCGGTCTGCGGATGAAAATCAGAACTCAAAAGCACTTGGGTACCAAGACCCTTCTGAAAAGCTTTCCAAAATTGCGAAGTAAATTGAGTTACCCTATTCGAAATGATAGACAAGGGAACTCCATGCATTCTGACTAGCTCTCGGATATACAATCTAGCGTAATCCTCAACAGTATATAAAGTATGAACAGGCAAGAAATGAGCAGACTTAGTCAACCTATCAACCACAACCCAAATGGAATCATAATGACGTCGAGAAGGAGGTAAACCAATCACGAAGTCCATATTTATCGCTTCCCACTTCCAAGTGGGAATACTAAACTCTTGCATCATACCACTAGGTCTTTGGTGTTCAACCTAAACCTGTTGGCATGTTGCACACTTAGCTACAAACGCTGCTATAACTTTTTTCATGCCACTTCACCAATAGATTTCCCGTAAGTCTCAGTACATCTTGGTGGCACTAGGATGAATAAAATATCGCGCCCCGTGCACTTCAGCCATAATCCTCCATCTCAGATCATCAATATTCGGGACACACAATCTACCCTGCAATCTCAACACATCATCTCCCCCTTGGGAGAAAACCTCTACTTTTTAGTCCTTAACTGACTCCTTCAGTCTGACCAAACTAGCATCTAAGTATTGCTTTTACTTCACTTCCGAAACCAAAGAGGATTCAGAACTACTCTGAACCCCTATACTACCTTCAGCAGAGTCAAACAACCTAACCCTCAATCTAGCCAAACGATGTACATCACGAGCCAACTCTTTCTTACCTTCTACCATATGCGAAACACTACCCATAGACACTCTACTTAGGGCATCCGCTACAACATTGGCCTTGCCCGGATGGTACAACACACTTATATCATAGTCCTTTAACAATTCTAACCATCGTCTCTGCCTAAGATTCAATTCTCTCTGGGTAAACACATACTGCAGACTCTTATGATTAGTGAAAACATCAACATGGACACCATACAAATAGTATCTCCAGATTTTCAAAGCAAACACAATAGCAGTTAACTCAAGGTCATGGGTGGGGTAATTTTTCTCATTGGGTTTCAACTATCTAGAAGCATAAGCTATCACCTTACCCTTCTGCATTAATACGCAACCCAACCCAACTCTCAAAGCATCACAGTACACCACAAAATCATCAATACTATCAAGCAAAGTCCAAACAGGGGCTAAAGTGAGTCGAGTCTTCAACTCCTGAAAACTCTTCTCACAAGATTTGGACCAAAAGAACTTCACTTTCTTTTGGGTCAACCGAGTCATAGGAGACGCTATAGAGGAGAAAACCTCAAAAAAATAGTGGTAATAGCTAGCTAAACCTAAGAAACTTTGGATATCAGTTGGAGAAATAGATCTAGGCTAATTTCTAACAGCTTCGGTCTTTTGGGGATCAACTCTAATACCCTCGAAAGAAATGATATGACCCAGAAAAGCAATTGACCTTAGCCAAAACTCACACTTACTGAACTTGGCAAACAACTTGTGATCTCTAGGGGTTTGCAAGATAGTTCGGAGATGATCAGAATGTTCATCCTTACTACGGGAGTACACCAGTATATTATCGATGAATACTATGACAAACATATCCAGATATGGTATGAACACTTAATTCATAAGGTCCATGAAAGCTGTTGGGGCATTAGTTAACCTAAAAGACATAACAAGAAACTCAAAATAGCCATAACGAGTTCAGAAAGTGGTTTTTGGGATGTCACACTCCCTAATATTGAGTTGATGATAGTTGGAAAGGAGGTCTATTTTTGAGAAATAACTTGCACCTTGCAATTGGTCAAACAAATCATCAATTTTTGAAAGGAGGTACTTATTTTTTATAGTGACTTTATTCAGTTGGCGGTAATCAATGCACATATGCAAATATCCATCTTTCTTTCTCACATACAACACAGGAGCACCCCAAGGAGAAACACTGGGCCTTATGAAACCCTTATCTAGTAGATCTTTCAATTGCTCTTTCAACTCCTTAAGTTCTGCAGGGGCCATACGATAAGGAGGAATAGAAATGGGCTAAGAATGGGGAAGAAGATCAATCCCAAACTCTATCTCTCTATCAGGAGGTATACCTGGGAGATCATTCAAAAAGACATCAGAAAACTCATTGACGATGTTAACAAACTGGAGAGTTGGAGTCTCAAACTTAGTGTCTTTGACTCTAACCAAATGGTAAATACACCCCTTAGAAATAAGCTTTCTAGCTTTGAGGTAAGAGATAAAATGACTCTTGGGTAACACAGAATTCTCAGACCACTCAAACACGGATGCACCCGAAAACTAAAACATGACCACTCAGGTCCAACAATCAATAGAGGCATAAGAAAAATACAGCCAGTCCATACACAAAATCACATCAAAATCTACCATGCCTAACTCAATCAGATCAGCCAATAAGACTCTATGAAGAACGGTAACAGGACACTTTTTATACACTTTTTGGGCAACAATCGAATCACCCACTGGGGTAGAAACTAGGATAGGCTCAGGAATAATCTCATGACTCATTTCAAAATTCACAGCAATCGAAGGTGTAACATATGAGAAACTGGATCCAGGATCCAACAAAGCACACACATCAAACTAAAATATACAAAGCATACCAGTAACAACATCGAGAGAGTTCTCCTATTTCTGGTGGGAGGGTAAAGCATAGAATCTATTCTGGCGCTGCCTGCAAGCATTGCTAGAAGAGGCGCCCTGAGCTGGGGATGGTCGAGTCACTGGAACTGGAGCACTAATAGTCTGATTCTGGGTCTGAAGGCGATAGTCACGACGCCCTTGTCCATCCCATGGACAATCTCTAACTCTGTGACCCATGTCACCACACCGGAAACAACCCCTCTTCTCATCCCAACGCTCACCCGAATGATCCCTACCACGCTTAGGACATAGGGGATGATTTGACTTACTGCCAGCACTGTACTGGGACCTGGATGCATATGACCTGCTACCTTGATCCTACCTACCCATAGGCACAGGAGCACTAGTAGATAACAGTGCTGGCATAGACAAACAATCCTAATATTGAGGGTGACTCCCTCCCTACAATCTAGTCTGACTCTGTTCGTGCTGGTCGAACCTAGCTCTCTTATTCTCTCTCATTCTATCTCTCTTCTTAATCTTGGTTACCTCAATCTATTGGGCATGAGTCATCAGCCTAGAAAGATTCATCTCACTATTTAGCATAGCGGACCTACACTCCTTAACCACATAACTAGACACTTCAGTCACAAACTTACTCATACTAGCCCGATTATCAGCCACGAAGTCAGGAGCATACTTGGCCAACTGATTGAACTTTAGACAGTACTCCCTAACAGTTATAGAGCCCTGTCGTAGGTTCATAAACTCTTCCACCTTTGCCTCCCTCATCTCCAAAGGAAAAAATTTATCCAGGAATGTATCCTAGAACTCTTTCCAAGTTATAAGGATATCTCCCTCACCTCTACCTTCCCTCAAAGTAACAACCCAGTCATAAGCAAGGTCTTTCAACCTATACATAGCCAACTCCACACTATGTTCCTCAGATACATGCATCACCTGAGTAATCTTCCGCACCTCCTCTAAAAATAACCGTGGATCCTCATCAGACTTGGACCTATAGAATTCTGGCGGATTCATCCACATAAAGTCACAGATCCTGGCAGTAGCTGAATAACCTTCCTGCTGCTATGGAGCTAGGGCCGGGTTGTCCTGAACATTTGTAGTAACAGCTTGGGCTATCGCCTGAAAGGATGCCTAAAATTCAGCATGAGACACATTTTTATTCAATGGTTCAGCGGGTTGAGGTTGCTGGCCATCCTTATTTCTTTTCGCTCGATGTGGAGGCATATTTTTGAAAGAGGAGAGCACAAATAAATAGCAGAGAGAGACACTTTAAGTATGATAGACTTTTGAAAGAAAGAATCACATTTTTTCCTAAAACATCTTGTAGCCTCTTTCCCATAGATGTGGCGCGCTACACACCAATGATCAAGACTCTACTTAACACGGCTTGTCAGACTCCCTAGGACTCCTTAAAACCTTATACTCTGATACCAAGTTTGTAACGCCCCAGAAAACTGGTCCCAGAGCATCACACGATGCTTGAGGCTACGAGTAGCCGCAAGCTAACCCTTTGAGCCATTTTCATTCAGTTTAACACAAACCAATGGGGTTTCCATAAATAACCCTCAAATATCTACAGAGTAATCATCATCCAAGAATAAAAGAATTTCAAAAATATAACAAAATATGACTTATTAGTTAACTTCCAACATCTATACTAGTCTGACAAGCCTCTAAGAAAATCAATAAAACCAGCGAGCCATTGAGACATGCCCCAACTGACTCATACTCAGTTATCAAATGTAAATGATTTCGTGAAACCAACATCAGACATCACATCCTCAGAACATGAGGACTCACCACAACGGAGGATGTAGAACATATGCCTGAACAATCACTGTCGAACCTGGAACTGAGCACCTGAACCTACATTCCGAGAAAATAAAGCCCACATTTGAAGATGTAGGCAGTACCATGGAAAGAAACCGAGTATATGGGGGTGTATGCAATTGTATAAACATCATCATCATAAATATTTATAAGAAATATACAGGACGTATGAAAGACTCACATAGCCTGAAGAAAAACATCATAATCATGAAAGGATGAAATAAGTACAATAACACATGTGAGTCATCATATAATTTGTCAATCACTTTCAGTTCATCAAGAATATCAATTCTCATAATGTAAATATCATTTAAATCTTTCGAAAGAATAACTTTCACAATTCACTTTCAAATCACTTCATCATTTACCATAGACACAAGGAAACACACACACACTGGGAGATCCTATAACCAACATAAACCACGCGAGCTACATGGAGTCCAACGTACAACCCACGTTGGGGAGAGCGTCCTATCCTTGCCATCGTAGTAGGACTATCGATATCAAATCCCCACAAACTAGTGATCACTATATAAATTAGCCTCAAGCTCACTCCTACGGGGGCACGTAGTTCTAGGGAAGTAAGGTCGCTTTATACCTCCCACTCGATGCTAAAGATTTCTCCTGGACTTAGCTCAGATCATTTCAAAGAAAATCCACAATAAAATAATTTCAGTAATATATAAATATACATCGGGAGCCATCATGCTTCCCATCTATCAAAATCAACCATGTTGTGGATTCTTTCACACTCGAGTTCAAAACAACTTCCTTAAGACCAAAAGGTCAAATCATTTAAAATATCTTAAATATTCAACATCAACGTGCTTATAACACACACTTTCTCAAAAAACACAATTTCCAATGGGGACTAACGACCCAAATATCAAAATCATAATAAATATCGTTCAAGATTCATGCTTTATATCTCCACACATGTAAATTCATCTTTTAAAATCATAAAGATCAAGATTTCATAATAATATCATAAGATATGGGCTCATGCTTCAAATTCATAAAAATTAAATAAAAATCATGCCTTTGTAAAGAAAATTACTTTTGGGCACAAGAACGAAAGAGAGTTCTTCTTGAAAAACTCCACATACCTTGAATGATGAACTTTAGATCTATACTCATTTTTTAGATGTTAATCGTGCTTTTGAATGATGGTTCTTGGAGTTCTTGAACTAGGAACTTGGAATCTTGCATAAATTTGCAAAATTAATGCTGAACTTTGGAGGTACTTGAAGTTGGATGTAGGAGCTTAGGGTTCTCTTTTTGAGGGAATTTGATGAAATATAACATATAATACTTTTAATAGGCTTTAATATAGGGTTTGGGTGGATTTTGGGTGAAGGGGAATCACCAAAACGCCCCTAAAATTAAATAATTCTCGAATTTGTCCATTGGTGGACTGTTTTGATAGTCTGAAGTAGATCAACCATACCGTTTTACTCCGATATTCAAATTGGATGAAACCAACTTCATTAGAAAGAGGACTCTCATATATTTCTATTGATATATAGTATATCACCCAGATCATTGTGTACGAGGAGTTATGATCGTTTGAAGTTGACCCAAAAAATCACTTTTGGTAGGCTGAAGTAGATCGACCATAACTTTTTGCTTCGATAGACAAATTGGATAAAACCAATTTCATTGGAAAGAGGACTCGCAGAGCTTTTCATTGATATATAGTAGATCACCGAGATCATTATGTACAAGGATTTATGATCGTTTAAATTTGGAACAAAAATGTGCCAGGCCTCAGTACTTTTTCCTACACGTTTTACTGTTCACTACTATTTACAGTTCGATCGGAATGTTCATAACTCGTTGCTCGGGTGTCCGTTTTGGATGATCCACATATCATTGGAAAGCTTATTCGATACTCTACGGAATGGTGGGTCATAATCTAAGACATTCCGGATAGAAAATTTATAATTCAATTTAGAAGATAGAACTCAACACGTTTACGCACAAAATTTCAATAAAAAATAACCCGGGGTATTACACGTCGGGTCCATGGGGGTTCGTTAACCCATATACAATCCACATATCTCATATCTCCTTTTTGGCATATCCCTCGGAAAGGGTTTTATAAGGTGTTACAATAATTTCTTAAAATGGTATTGTCAGTGTTTCTCAGATGTTGCTACGGTGGTACCAATGTTTCATGAATGTAATGCTCAGAACCAATCACAATGAGTATTTCCACAACCAATCACATGATATATTTCCACAACCAACCATAATGATACATTCCTACAATCACATGAGCCAATATCCACTTATTATTTTTGTTTCATCAATGAATTTTCACATGTCTCATATGCCAATAAAGTATGAATATAATCACGATACACCAACGGTACCACATTACACAACACAATACAACTATTCACATGTATTCAGGGCTATCAATATCACATAGGACCCCACACGGTCAAACATATCACATAATATCTCAATTTCGACAATTAAATCATATATAGGTCCCCACACGGGCACAACCCATAGATAGACATTTTTTCATGATTAGTTCCCACCCTTAACATGCATTTTGTATCATTATTTACTACCCATCCCAGTCTGAAGAGTTAAGCCATAACCTACCTCAAAGCCGAAACCGATTTGCTACACTTGAACCCACGACGTTACTTTTCACGAATAATCCTGAACTCCACTAACATATCAAATATGAAATCTACGTGTCTATACAAAACCAACGACATCCATATTGACTACTTATGATTCGGGGTCAAAACGGACGTCCAAAATGGGTTTTTGAAAAAGAAGCGCAAAATCGAAACTTTACTTCAAAAATATATTCTCCATATTTTTAGGAACCTACAGCTGATAATCCAAGTTAAATTGAGTCAAAAATTGGGTTCAAATCAAAGAAAAAACATTTTTGAGCTTTACCGAGTAAAAAATCTTTAAAATTCGGGTTAAAATCAAGAATCGGAGTTGTTTTAATCATTACATTGATGAAAAACTAGTAATTATAAGATAAAAAATATCATTCAAGTGAAAAGGAGTGAAATTTTAGTTTAAAATCATGGCCTAAGATTTTTGCGATTTTAAAGAATTTATCAAGAAATTATTAAGAAAAGGGGTGAGTTCTTACCTTAAATCCATAATAAAACCAAGGAATAGATGTTAATCTATCTTCCCAAACTCCCACAAGCTTCACTTTTAAGCTCCAAACTATTTAGGGTTTAACTCTCAAGAGGCAAGATGAAAAATGCGCAAAATGAGCCAAAAAGGGTGAAAAATCTGCTATTTATTGCAGATTTCTACAATAGCTGTGCAGTTTTTTTCCTTAAGTCGAAATGAATTTCGATGGGGTGCCCGAAATTCGTTCGGAGTCCGATTTATGCAGACAAACTATGCAACCACACTAAATTCGATATTTCGGATGCGATGGAGATATCAAATTTTTAAAAAAATATCATTTTCACAAAGTTGACCCCCAAAATTCAAAATTATAATTTTCCAAATCGTGGATCGAAATGAGATTTAAAAGCCATAAAATCATACCAAATATGCTACCACTCTAAAATTGATATTCTGGATTTGCTGGCAAAGTCAAATTTTCCATCCAATGTCATTTCGATCAAATGTGGGTCCCACACCCATATTTTTAATTTTTCGATCAATTGGTCGAAATGAGCTCGGGTGCACCAGGACCTGAATCAAAGGTCTACCTAGCCTAAAATCAATATTCTGGAGCTGCTGGCACAGTCCGTTTGGACAACCATTGCACGAATAAAAGATATTTTCATAAGTCCAAAATAAGGCTCTTGAACCCATCAAAAATCAAAATATTGCAAAAATGATACCAAAATGCATAAAAAATCATGCCAATCACTCCCACACCCCAGAAATATCATAATGCAACTACGAGGAGGGGTAAAACAGTCAAATCAAAACAAATCATAAATTTCACATATTTCATCAAAATTTTAGGTTGTTACATCATCCACCACTGAATATCTAGTTCGTCCTCGAACTAAGGCAAAGAAATACCTGAATCAATGAAGAGCTGAGGATAAGAACTACGCATATCAGACTCAACCTCCCAAGTAGCTTCATCTACAGGTCGATGTTGCCATAGGACCTTAACCACAGGGATCACTCTAGAGCGCAACCGCCTAACATCCTAGCCAAAATGGAAACCGGTTCCTCAACCAAGGACAACCACTCACCTAACCAAACGGAATCCCAATGAATGACATGAGACTCATCAGGAATATAGCGACGAAGCATAGAAACATAAAAAACTAGATGAACAACTGATAGATCAGGGGGCAAAGCCAACTCATAAGCCACATCACCAACAGTCCAAAGAATCTTAAATGGACCAATATACCTGGGGCTAAGCTTGCCCCTTTTCCCAAACCTCATCACACCCTTCATGGCTGAAACTCAAAGGAAAGCACGATCACCAACACCAAACCTCAAGGCATGAAGTCTACAATCAACATAACACTTCTGCCTACTCTGAGCCGCTCTTAGTCTATCCTAAATGATTCGGACCCTATCCAAAGACTGACGAAGCAAGTCTGTACCTTAAGGTCTTACCTCTGAAACATCAAACCATCCTACTGGAGACTGACAACGCCTACCATATAATGCCTCAAAAGGAGCCATATCAATACTGGAATGGTATCTATTATTATATGCAAACTCTGCTAAAGCTAAATGTTGCTCCCACTAGCCACCAAAATCCATCATGCATGCGCGAAGCATATCCTCCAAAACTTGTATAGTTCGCTCTGACTGGCCATCAATCTGAGGGTGAAACGCTGTACTAAAATCCACTCGAGTACCCAACTCATCCTGAAAAGTCTTCCAAAAGTGAGATGTGAACATAGAACCTCGATCTGAAATAATGGACACCGACACACCATGCAGACACACAATCTCATGACTGTAGATACAGGCCAACTTCTCAGCACTGAATGAGACCTGAACCGAAATCAAATAAGCTGACTTGGTCAATAGATCCACGATGACCCAAACACTGTCAGAACCATGAGATGTACGAGGCAAACTAGTCACAAAGTCCATAGTGATGCATTCCCACTTCTACTCAGGAATGGGTAACTTCTGAAGCAAACCACCAGGTCTCATATGCTAGGCCTTCACCTGCTGACAACATAGGCAATGACCCATAAAATCAGCTATATCTCGCCTCATACCACCCCACCAATAGTGTTGTCTCAAATCACGATACATCTTAGTCACACCTGGATGGATAGAATATCTGGAACAATGGTTCTTCTCCAAGATCAACCTAATCCAATCACTAGTCTCGGCACACAAACTCAGCCCCTAATTCTCAAAACTCTATCTGAATCAAGTGAGGCTTTCTTATCCTCCCCACTCAACACTTTATCTTGAATCAACGTCAATCCAACATCATCAAATCAATGATCTCGAATCTGTTCCATCAAAGAAGATCTAGCCTTCACAAATGCCAAAACACACCGTGGTGTCAAAATATCAAGCATAACCATCTGGTTAGCTAAAAACTGAATCTCTAAGTCCAAAAGCCTCTCCTAGGTCAAAAGTTGAGCCAAACTACCTTTGCTAGTCGACTTTCAGCTCAAGGCATCCGCAACCACATTAGCCTTTCCCAGATGATAGATAATAGTAAAGTCATAATGCTTAAGTAACTCAAGCCAACAGCGCTGACTTATATGAAATATCGCTAGTAAAGAAGTACTGAAGGCTATGATGATCTGAGAAAATCTCACAACAGACTCCATACAAGTAGTACCTCCACAACTTTAAGGCGAATACAATTGCACACAACTCTAAATCACGGTTAGGATAATTCCTCTCATGAGGCTCCAATCTTGACGAGATGCTTACACAATTACCTTGCCCTCCTGCATCAACACAACACCTAAATTAATTCCTGAAACATCACAAAAGACAATAAAGCCTGCGCCCTCCTTGGGAAAAGCCAATATAAGAGTTGAAGTCAATAAATCCTTGAGCTTTAGGAAGCTCGCCTCACAAGCATCGGACCACTAAAAAGAAATTTTCATTTGGGTCAGCTTGGTCATGGAGCTGCAATGGATGAAAAACCCTCAACAAAACATCCATAATACCTGGCCAAGACAATAAAACTCCAAATCTCAGTGGACGAAGTAGGTTTAGCCCAGTCACGAACCGCTGCAACCTTGGTTGGATCAACCATAATACCTCTTTTAGTCACCACATAACCCAAGAAAGAAATAGACTCCAACCAAAACTCGCACTTAGAGAACTTATCATACAACTTCTCATCCCTCATTTTCTGTAGCATAATTCACAAATGCTCCTCATGCTCAACCTCACTCTTGGAATAAATCAAGATATCATCTATAAATACAATAACAAAGAAGTCAAGATACTATCGAAACACTCGGTTTATCAACTCCATGAATGCGGCAGGGGCATTGGTCAACCCGAAGGATATGGCCAAGAACTCATAATAACCATATCGAGTCCGAAAATCAATTTTCAGAATATCCAAAGCTCTAATCCTCAACTGGTGATAACCAGACCTCAAATCAATCTTCAAAAATACCACAACACCCTGGATCTAATCAAATAAATCATCAATGTGAGGAAGAGAATATTTATTCTTATCCCTTACCTTATTCAACTGTCGATAATCAATATACATCCTCATAGACCCATCCTTTTTCTTCACAAACAAAATAGGTGCACCCCAAGGTGAAATACTAGGTCGGATAAATCCCTTATCCAGCAACTCCTGCAACTGATTCTTTAGTTCCTTCAACTCTGCTGGAGCCATCCTATAAGGAGGGATAAAAATGGGCTTGGTGCTCGGCTCAACATCAATGGTAAAATCAATATCTCAATCTAGAGGCATACCAGGCAAGTCCGTAGGGAACACGTCTATAAACTCACGGACAATACAGACCGAATCTAAAGAAGGAGACAAAACAACACTGGTGTCACAAATATGGGCCAAGTAAGATAAATATCCCCACTCAACCAATTTACGAGCCTGAACATAAGATATTACCCTCTTAGGACCCGAATGAAGTGTGCCCTTCAAAGTTATCTTTGGCACACCCAATGAAGCTAAAGTCACAGCCTTGGTATAATGATTTAGTATGGCATGAGAAGGAGCCAACCAATCTATACCCAAAATAACATCAAAATCGACCATGTCTAACACAAGCAAGTCTACTAAAGTCACACCCGACAAACGTCACAACACAAGATTGGTATGCCCGATCCACTACTAAAGAATCACCTACTGAAGTAGATATATGAATAGGCATGGCAAGAGGCTCCCTAACCGAATCAAAACCTGAAGCAAAATATATAGACATATAAAAAAAAGTCGATCTAGGATTAAATAATAAGATGTAGGTCTGAAATAAATAGAACGGTACCTGCGATCACAGCATCTGAATCCTTCACCTCAGATCTTACTGATATAGCATAACACTATCCATGACTAGCAACTAGTTGAGTATCCCCACATCCACCAACACGGGTTCTATCATCTCTACCTCTTGCACCTTTGGTAGAATACCTACCTCTCACAGCTAAAATAGGAATAGCTCTAAACACACGATAAGAACAATCCTTGGCCATATGGACAACCTTATCACACATATAGCAACCTCTATGACCAGTCTTAACAAGAGAAAGTACAACTGAGCTCGAATGATCACCCTGAACTGCTAAACTAGAAGATCTACCATTTGAACTCTTTAAAGTCACCTACACTAGCCTACCGTGATATCCACGAGTATCTGTAACAATCGCTCGAGTCAAGAAATCTGATGCTCACTCGAGCTAGGACCTATACCGAAAGGGCACAGTAGACATGGGTATGGTCCACTTGTACTCAGTAGGTATCATAGGCCGACCAAGCAAAGTAGTAAATAAAGAATACAAAATATACACTAAGGGCACGTCACTTGCAATAAAAAATATCCCACAATGGTAGCCCACACCGCTTGCACTAACAGTTCTAATATATATCACATGTATTACAATGACACACCAAGATATAGAACACAAGTATACATAATATCACATATAAATAGAATAATAGGGAACATGTAGATACAAGATCATCAAATACAAATAAAGAAAGATAAGACAAATACCTAGATGAAAAGTCAATAAGGCAGTACAACACAACATAAACATAATAAAGTAAGCGTAATGTATGTGATGATGATGATGATGATGATGCACGAGGTCATCGCACAATCTCTGGGGTCATCGCACAATCCCCGTATACACCTACGGAGCTAAAGCTTCCCGACGCAAGACCCATGGGGGGGTTCATTAAACCATATACAATCCACATCTCTCATATCTCCTATCTAGCATATCCCTTGGAAATGGTTTTATAAGGTGTTACAATATTTTCTTAAAAAGGTGTTGTCAGTATTTCTCAGATGTTGCCACGGTGGTACCAATGTTTCATGAATGAGTATGATATGAAGATGTAATGTTCACAACCAATCACAATGAGTATTTCCACAACCAATCACATGATATATTTACACAACCAACCACAATGATACATTCCCACAACTACATGAGTCAATTATTATTTCATTTCATCTATGAATTTCCACAAGTCTCATATGCCAATAAAGTATGAATATAATCAAAATAAACCAATAGTACCACAGTATACACATCACAATATAATTATTCATATATATTCAAGGCTATCAATATCACATAGGACCCCACACGATCAAACATATCACATAATATCTCAAATTCGACAATTACATCACATATAGGCCTCCACACGGGCACAACATATAGATAGTCATTTTTCATGATTAGTTTCCACCCTTAACATGCATTTTGTACCATTATTTACTAACCAGCCCAGTCTGAAGAGTTAAGCCATAACCTACCTCGAAGCCGAAACCAATTTACTACACTTAAACCCACGATCTTACATTTCACAAATAATTCCGAACTCTATTAAAAATATCAAATATCAAATCTACACGTCAATACAAAACCAAGACACCCATATTGACTACTTTTGATTCGGGTTCAAAACGGACCCTCAAAATGAATTTCCAAAAGAGAAGGGCAAAATCAAAAATTTACTTCAAAAATATGTTCCCATATTTTTAGAAACCTACAGTTGAAAACTCAAGTTAAATCGAGTAAAAAACGGGATTCAAATTGAAGAAAAACCATTTTTGAGCTTCATCTAGTAAAAATCTTTGAAATCTGGGTTAAACTCAAGAATCAGAGTTGTTTTGAAGGTTAAATTATTGAAAAACTAGTAATTATAAGATAAAAAATATTATTCAAGTGAAAAGGAGTGAAATTTTGATTTAAAATTATTTCCTAAGATTTTTGGGGTTTTGAGAAATTTATCAAGAAATTATTAAGAAAAGGGGTGAGTTCTTACCTTAAATCCGTAATAAAACCAACAAATAGATGTTAATCTATCTTCCCAAGCTCTCACAAGCTTCACTTTTAAGCTCTCAAACTATTTAGAGTTTAACTCTCAAGAGACAAGATGAAAAATGAGCAAAATGAGCCAAAAAGGGTGAAAAATCTGCTATTTATTACAGATTTTCTGCAATAGCTGTGTAGTTTTTTTTCTTAAGTCGAAATGGATTTCGATGGGGTGTCCGAGATTCGTTCGGAATCTGATTTATGCAAACAAACTGTGCAACCACACTAAATTCAACGTTCTAGATGCAATGGAGATATCAGATTTTCAAAAAAATATTGTTTTCATAAAGTTGACCCCCGAAATCCGAAATTATAAATTTTCAAACCGAGGGTCGAAATGAGATTTAAAATCCATAAAATCATACGAAATATGCTAACACCTTAAAATCAATATTTTGGATCTACTAGCGAAGTCGTATTTTTCATCCGAGGCTGTTTCGATCAAATGTGGATCCCACATCCATATTTTTAATTTTTCGACCAATAGGTCGAAATGAGCTCGGGTGCACCAGGACCCGAACCAAAGGTCTATCTCGCCTAAAATCGATATTTCAGAGCTGCTGGCGTAGTCCGTTCAGCCATCCGTCATACGGATCAAAAGATATTCATATAAGTCCAAAATAAGGCTCTTGAGAAGCCATCAAAAACCATAATATTGCATAAATGATACTAAAATGCATAAAAAATCATGACAATCACTCTCACGCTCCAGAAATATCATAATGCAACTACGAGGAGGGATAACATAATCAAATTAAATAAAATCAAAAATTTCACATATTTCATCAAATTTTTAGGTCGTTACAGAAGGTGAATATATTTATTGTTCAAAGCTAAAATGGGACTTTAATTTTAGAGTAAACCGGGGGAGGGAAGTAAAATAATTTTAGTTTTACTCTCTCCGTGTAATAATGCTTGTCCACATTAACTTTGCGCACACCTTAAGAAACAATAAATAATACGAGTAATTTTACTGTACAATCCTTTGAATATTATTAAATTTAATGTTTTAAAAATGCTAAAAATAATGAAAAGTATATAAGAACAAGGGTAAAATGGATCCAAATAGATTAATTATTCATTAATTTTTTCAAACTGGATATGTATTATTGGATATCTACTTTTACTAACATGGACAAGAGTTATTAGACGAAGGGAGTACTAGGCTATTGTTTGCTTGGCAAGTCATTTTTGGATAAAGATTTGAGTGAAACTTCACCATGTGTTTGACAATAGTATTTAAAAAAAATTAACTTTTTAAAGAAATATGATTTATATCCATAAGTTCTAAAAATGATTTAAAATATCCATAACTTTTGCATATCATTTTATAATGCACATGTTCTATGATAAAATTAAACTCATAGATTATAAGCTCCAATATGCTTATAAATAATTTCACAGATCAATGTATGAGCTACTGAAGTCTTCTCAGTCCGCAAAGGAGCATCAAATTTTTCTATTTACATTACTTTTAATAAGTTCTATGCAACATTATCATTACATGCTTAATAAGATTTATTAGTCGGACTGGTTGATACATAAATATAAGTTTGGATTAATAAATGGTGGAGTGTATTTATAAAATATTAGATCTTGGGGTAAAGTTTAGATTTTTAAAAGCTTTCAAATAATAGAATTTGCCCAAAAACAACAAACCCCATTGGCCATAGATTTTTCAAGTAAAGTTTGAAAAAAAAAAACTCGGCAAATAATATTTCGTCATATAATTTGTCATTACTTGACAAATATTTTTGACAAATAATTCAAATTCTCAAATACTAGAAAAATTAATATTTGGGCCAACTTTTATTTTTTTGAAACTTTTAAAAGTTCAAATTTTACATCATACTTTGTCTTTTATAAAAAACACCCACTATTTATTGATACCAACTAATGTGTGTATGTACATAACAATACAACTTATGTATCGTGCTATGTATTAGTAGGTGGATATTGTATCATTATTGTGACTACTTTACACAAATATAATCTAGAAATATATTTTCTCAGCAGACGTGTGCATGTACATAACAATACAGTTTATACAAATGAAATTTGTATGTTTGATTTTCTTCAGTTTCTCAACTTCTAAGAAAATGTTAGACATATTTCTTATTTTTGATAATATAAACTTACGGTAAGTTTAAATAATTTCTAGAACTTATGGGTATAAATTATATTTCTTAAAAAAGTGAAATATATTTTTCAAATATTATGGCCAAACACATGGTGAAATTTTACCCAAATTTTCACGCAAATATTACTTGCCAAAAATATTTGAATATCTATGTCCAAATGCTAGCTACTTTTTTCTAGTATTTGGAAATTTAAATTATTTATCAAAAATATTTTTTAAATAATAACAAATTTTATGACCGAATACTTTTTGTCAATTTTTTTTTTTTCAAATACTACTTGGGATATTCATGACCAAAGAGGTCCTACATAAGTGGTGAGTGAGTGGAAGGCTTCTTTACAATGACATTGAATATGTTCTCAATAAGTACGGTCTGAATTGAGAGGATGAATTTGCTAATATCTAAATGTGAAACCTCTATGCTTGCCAAAAAAAAAAACTAGTGGAAACAAAAACCTAACTTAATTCCTAGAAATAGATCACTAGTAGCATAGTTCCAATTAGTGACTTTATTCTTGGTAAGTAAATATAATGGATGACTCTTAACTCCACTTTCGATGCCATATTATAATTTTATTTCCTTTGAGGAATCAAATTCTACAAATCAACTACGATACTCACCCGGTGCTTCACGTGGTATTAATAGAGGTAAACTAAATGAAATTATACAGTAGGTACTTTAAAAATTTAGCTTAAAAAAGAAATTTATATCTTACTATTTTATTTGTTTTGAATCTGCTTGAATGAAGGAAAAGCTAGAACTAGACGGCAAGCGGGTTCAAAAGTCACACGAAAGTCAAGAGCACCAGTTTCAAATTTAATGGCTTCGCGTTGAGGTCGACTGTCTATTTATTTGTAGAGCATGGCATCATCTGATAAGAAATCCTAAATTCGCCACTAGAATGTGTATGAGCAAAATTGATCCAAATATATACAGTTTATTATTATTATTATTATTATTATTATTATTATTATTATTATTATTATTATTATTATTATTTATTTAGATGGAAATGAACACAAGTAATATACTGGTAGTTACTGCTCAATTTGGAGATGAGATATACAGCACTAATATTAATTTGACTAATAACTTAAAGATGACAACTGACATCAAACAGTGCAAATGTTATTTCAACCAAAAGTTTATGTTGTACGATTCTTTTTATCAATTGCACGGACAACTTTTCCTCAATTCTTGTACTTCCTAATTCCTCAATATAATGGATCCCTTGATGATTCAATGACGTTTCCAATTTACGGGCTTCCATTTTGCCTTTATTCTTCTTCTTATTCATATTAATTGTTCGTTTGAATTTTTTGAATGACATTTACCAATTCGATTACGCAAGTTTACATTCCATTATATTTTATTCTTCATTTGGCACTTTAGGTATCATAGTACTTAAAAGACGTCATACCTAGGTATAATAAATCTATTTCATAATCTAGTTATCCGCACCTCCTACAAATGGTATCAGAGCTCAGTAATTTAAAAAGTACGGAAGTGAGATATAAGTTACAGTTAGTTCTAGAACTAGTTAAATTTGAATTGGTTATTTATTAAATTAACTATGAGAAGACCATTTAAAAATAGAGAAGCTTTTAGAAAAGTTAAAGAATTTTTAATTAGTAATTATTCAAAATATATAAGTCTAAATAAAACAAAAGAAAATCCGCAAAGATTAGCCTATCTAATTACATTAATATCTAGTATTGAAGCAAAATTAATAATCCATTTAAAATCTAGAAGAATGAGACATATACCACCTAATTATGATAAAGTTAGATTTAGATATCCGTCAAGATATTATAAATATAATTTAAATGAATAAAGAGCAAAAATACAAAGAATTAAAATAATTTATCTCTGAAAGACGTAAAGAATTAAAAATAAGAAAAAAAAGACTACATTATAATATATTAGCCGGAATTAGTAAAAATTCAATAAATACACAAAAAGATGAAATATCAAAATTAGAATCACAAATAGAAATGAACAAAGAGGAATTTATAATAGATGAAAAAATATACGAAAATCACGAAGGATCAAAAATAAAAATAGTATTTTCTAATCTAGGAAGAAGATATAAGAAAATATGAGAACATTTATATCTAATGTTAGAAAAAGAAGAATTAAAATTAGAAGATAAACTAACAGCAATGGTAAGAATAGAAAAAGAAAATGAAGAAATAGATAGAAAAAAGGAAATAGAAAAAATTAAACAACAAACTACGGAAGAAATACGAAAAATAGAAGAAACTAAAAATAGTAGAATTGCTAAATTAGAAAAAGAACTACAAATGTTAAAAGATTTGTACGAACAAAGACAAAAAGAAAAAGAAGAAAAAGATAGAGAACAAAAATTACTAAACGAGATAAATCAATTTAAAGAAAAATTAGAAATAAATAATATAGATATTGAAGAGACAGATAATTATGACTCAGAAGATAGTGAAACATATACAGAAATATTAACAAATATAAAAATTTTAGAAATTAACGAAAAATAAGAAATAATTAATGAAGAAAACCTAGAAAATACCAACGCAGAAATAAATACTCTTGATAAAAAAGAAGATGATAATATAATACCTAAAACAACAGAAATAAGAAAACCCATATATTATAAAAGTAAATTTAAAAGATATAATGAATATGACAAATGGACACCAAAACAAATAGTTAATAAAAATTATAATTTTTTAGACCTAGATTGTGTAATAGATATAGAAAAAACAATATAATTATGGATAGGATATATGACAAAACAATTATTAGATAATAATATAAACATGACAGATGCACCAGAATATATAGAAAGAACATTAATAGGATCAGTAAAATTATGGTTTTCAAACTTAACTGAAAATAGCAAGAAAGTATTAAGAGCTAATAAACCTATAGAAGGAACATCATCAACAACGATTAAACTAACACCTATAGAATTATTGAAAAAATATGAAACGACTATAAAAGATGAATTTGATAGTATGACAACAATAGAAGAAGAACAAGATGAAGAAAAAGATACAAATAGGAATTTAATGTTAAAATTAACAATATGTAATATGTGTTATATAGACGAATATACTTGCGCATTTAAAAAATATTATTATAAAGGAGCATATAGTATAGAAGAAAGTAAAGAAATAAGAAAATTATATTTTAATAAATTGCCCGAACCATTTAGTTCAAAAATAATAAAAAGTTGGGAAGAAGCAAAAATAGTAGTTACGTTAGGAGCTAGAATAAAATTTTTACACCAATGGTATAGAAATTTATGTGAAAAATATAGAGAAGAATTAAAAATGGAAAAAACATTAATAAGAAATTTAGCATGTTGCAAAAGTAAAATAGCACCCCAATTTGGATGTGAAGAAAGATATTATAAGAAAAGAAAGAGACATAAGAAATACAAGAAATATAAAAAATCAAAATATAAATATAAGAAACCAAGAAAAAGATATTATGTAAAAATTATAAAAATAAAAGACCATATAGAAAAAAAAAGTCTATAAAAGAATGTACATGTTATAATTGTGGAAAGTTAGGACATTTAGCTAGAGATTGTAAATTACCTAAGACTCCAAAAAATAAACAAATATCAGAAATAAAAATAGATAATACAGAATATATGCAAATAGATTATATAGATTATGAATTAGAAAGTTAAGATAGTATATATGAAATTTCAGAAAACGAAACAAATACTGAAATAGATAGTGAAATAGATAAATCAAATGACTGAAGAAGATATAAAAATAATAACAAAGGAAGAATATTTAAATGACGAAGGAACGGAACAAAAAATAATATTTGACAGTCATATATTTGATGAAATAAAAGGAAAAGTGTTAGATTTAAGTGTAGAAAAATATTTAAAATACCAACAATAAAAAATATTTTTACTAGGAAAAAAGATGAATATTATGTAGTATGCCAAAAAGAACATGTAATAGACTGTAGATATGCAAAAGGTAAAGCTAGTATACCACTAGTAACAAAAAGAATAATTAATAAAGAGATAAATGATATAAAAAGTAAAGGAGATCCAATAAAATATGTACACCTTGGAGGTATAGAAATATTAATAAAGACATGTTTTAGAGAAGGAATAGATACACCGATAGAATTATATTTAGCAGGTGATAGAATAATAAACCCTATAGAAAAAAGCATAATAACTGTCGTAAAAGGAAATTTAATATACCAAAAATTTAAATTTATAATAAGTGCAAATTATTCAGTAGCAGTAACAGATAGAAATATAGATAAATCACTAGTGTTATATTGGAAGATATCAGGAATAGAATTAACCCCAGGAAGTAAAATATTTACAGCAAGATGCAAAAATTTATATGTATTAACAACAAAACATAAAATAACAGGAAAAAATAAAATTAACAAGATACAAATAGATAGCCCATTCGAACAAATTGTAAAAATAATAGATTATAATGATTATAGCTATAGAGACATAGATATAGAAGAAAATTTAGAAATAGTAAATGATAGAATAAGTACAACAAAAAGAATAGCTAATGAAAAACCAAAATCATCAAGCTCATCAAAAAGAACAAGTTATGAAACAAATTCAATAAGTAATTTAAACCAATATTATATAACAGGAAAAATAAATGAAAAAGAATATTTAATACTCTTAAATACAGGACAAGAAGAAAATTATATAGCAAAATATTTAGTAAAAGATGAAGAAATAAAAATTGATAATGATATGTGCCCAGATCTACCAAGAAGTTTACTAAATAGTAAAAATATAGCAGAAAAAGAAATAATAATCGGAGTTAGAAAAATAAAAATAGAATTTGAAGTAAAGGAAGAAATGCAAAAAGCAGATATAATATTAGGAATAAAATGGTTAGAACAAGTAAAACCATATAATATAGAACATACACAATTAACCATAACATATAATAGGGAAAAATTATTCTTAAAAAGAGCCTTAACATAAAATGAAGATATATGTATTAATAAAGATAATAGTGGAAGGATATTACAGTAGATATTATACGCCTATGATAGATACAGGAGCATAAGCTAATTTATGTAGATATAATTGCTTACCAGAAAGTAAATGGGATAAATTAAAAACACCAATAGTAGTTAAAGGATTTAATAATGAAGGAAGCTTAATTACTTCTAAAGCTAGGAATGTAAAAGCACAAATATGGGATAAGATATTAATAATAGAAGAAATTTATAATTATGAACTAACATCAAAAGATATACTTTTAGGAATGCCATTTTTAGATAAACTATACCCACATATAATAACTAGAAACGAATGGTGGTTTACAACACCATGTAAACAAAAAGTAAGAGCAAAAAGAGTTAATAATAAAATAAGAAAGAAAACTGATTGGATAAAAGGAAGTGAAAAAATTACACAAAAGTTAGAAAATATGAAAACCACTGAAGATACAATAGAACTAGTAGTATTCTCGATAAATAAAACAGAAATAACTATATTTTCAATAAATAAGAAAGAAATAGTTAAGAAAAAATTAGAACAATTATATACTGAAGATCCATTAAAAGGATGGGAAAAACACAAAACTACTATAAAAATTGAATTAATAGACAAAAATAGTATAATAACTCAAAAACCATTAACCTATAATTTTAACGATTTAAAAGAATTTAAAATGCATATTGATGAATTATTAGAAAAACAATATATACAAAAAAGTAATAGTAAACATAATAGTCCAGCATTTATAGTAAATAAACATAGTGAACAAAAAAGAGGAAAAAGTACAATGGTTATTGATTATAGAAATTTAAATGCCAAAACTATAACATATAATTATCCAATACCAAATAAGATATTAAAAATAAGACAAATACAAGGATATAATTATTTTAGCAAATTCGATTGTAAATCAGGATTTTACCATCTAAAGTTAGACGAAGAATCTAAAGAATTAACCGCATTTACGGTACCATAAGGATTTTATGAGTGGAATGTATTACCATTTGGATATAAAAATGCACCAAGTAGATATCAACATTTTATGGACAATTATTTTAAACAATTACCTAATTGCATAGTATACACAGATGATATATTATTATATACAAAAACTAAAGAAGAGCATATAAAATTATTGGAACAATTTACAGATATAATAGAAAAATCAGGAATAAGTTTGAGCGAAAAGAAAGATGAAATTATGAAAAATCAGATATAATTTTTAGGAATACAAATAGATAAAAGTGGAGTAAAAATGCAACAACATATAGTACAAAAAATAATAAATTCGAAAGAAGAATTAGATACAAAAAAGAAATTACAATCATTCTTAGGATTAGTAAACCAAGTAAGAGAATATATTCCAAAATTAGCAGAAAACTTAAAACCACTATAGAAAAAATTAAAAAAGGATATGGAATATAACTATGATGAAGAAGATAAAAAACAAGTTCAAAAAATAAAATTACTTTGTAAAGAATTACCAAAACTACAATTTCCAGATGAAAATAGAAAATTTATATACATAGTAGAAGCAGATGCTAGTGAATATAGTTACGGAGGAGTACTTAAATATAGATATGAAGCAGAAAAAATAGAACACCATTGTAGATACTACTCAGGTACGTTCAACGAGACAGAAATAAAATGGGAAATAAATAGGAAAGAATTATGTTCATTATATAAATGTTTGTTAGCATTTGAGCCATATATTGTATATAAAAAATTTATTGTGCGAACAGATAATACACAAGTATGCTGGTGGCTAACAAAGAAAATACAAAATTCAGTTACAACAAAAGAGATTCGGAGACTAGTTTTAAACATATTAAATTTCACATTTATAATAGAAGTAATCAGTACTAACAAAAATGTTATTGCAGATTACATATCAAGACAAAGCTACACAGACTGAAATGATAGAAGAAAATATACATGAAAAAATACTCAATGCCCTAACTACGCTTTCATTGAAAGTGGATAGTATGGGTACTGAGATAGAAAAGATGGGTACAGAGATAGAAAAGCTAAAGCTAAAGACTAGTGAAGATAAACTGAAGTCTATAGCTATGAATCAGCTAACTCAGCAGTGCGCAGAGCTAAGTCGATCGGAAGACAATAAAATTCCAGAGCTAGAAGGAGATGTTGGGACACTCCATAAAACCCATAACGTTTATCAATCTACTTCTGCAGGTACAAGCAAAGGAGTTAGAAAAAATACAAATATGAACGTAAACAAGCTATTTGATAAACCATATACACCAAATACATCAAAAGATCCCATGTTTATACCCCCACAAATTACCACATACCGAGATAGTCTAAACCAAGACAAAAAGACTTACAACTACATAGCCCGGACATACATAGAAAATATCTACAATGTACAAACCTTTCTAAATAACAACCCCAAAGCTACAAATATCCAAGAACCAGATACAAACTATAGAACTCAGAGATTGACCGGATATAATAAACTAATTGCTTTACCTAAACCCAAACCAAGTTTAGTTAAAACTTGCTATGAATATGGACTACTTAGTACTGTATATACCACGGACGGAAATGAGATATCCACTATACCAGAGATATATGAAGCATTTATCACTTTTAAAAGAATAACCAAAGGTACATTGTTTTTTATAAAAATTTACACAGCACCAGCAGAGATATTATATGATGAAGTCAAAAAACCCATACAAGTTGTAAAGATAGGAATGACACGAAATATGATTATATCACAAGATATTATTCCGCAGCCAGAAATACCTAGAATTGAGATACCAAAATTTTATGCAAACAAAAAGATTATCGGACTATCTATAATTTTGCAAGAGCTAGCAAATACATACTGCAACCAAAATCCCATATGGAGCTACTATTCAAGAAATCATGTACTAATATATTCAAATTCAAAAGAGTTACGAGAAACAGATATGGAAACTATTAGGCAATGGATTCTCACGTTGCTTAAACCAGAAACGGAACCTATCGCCAGAGCTATCAGAGAAAAATTTATTTCGAAAGAATTATTAACCAGATATTGTAAGACGATTGGACATAAATATCCAGATCACAAATGTTCAAAATGTAATGGAGGAGATAATGATGTCCCAGCAGTTCAATTAGAATAAAAAGAGATAAGGATGCCAGCTGGAAAGATAAGATCAGAGCAATAATGGAGGTACAACAGATATGACAAAATAAATGGAAGACAAGATATTTAATGTATTGTATGAATTTGTATAAGTCTTTTACGTAAAAGAAGATAAGATAGCTTTTAATGTACATTTAATGTAATTTGAATTTTAACTTTATAGCCTTAGGGTAGCCTTTATAGGTTAGAAGACTTTTTAAGTCTTTTTTGTTTGTTTTCGTTTGTTTTTATCTTTAGAAAAATGTAAAGATACATTCGTTCACTCTATAAATAAGAAAGGCAGAAGGCATTGCGGAAGGCAAGCCTTCACACATTAAGCCAAAACTCTCTCCATTCCAAAATATTTTGCCCAGTTAATTTAATATACACTTCAATGGAAAAAGCTATGGAGCAACAAACCTCAGAAATATCAAAGCTACCGGAACATGTATATCTATTTATGATTATGAATAGCTAAATTCATAGTTCCCGACAATCATGATATGATAAAATAAATTCATATTAGTTACTTTATAGTAGAATTATTCGAAGAATAATATGTTAAGAAGTTTATTAGCAAAGTGGAAACGGAGAAAAATCCCTAAGAACTATGCCATCCTAAAGGTGAAACCAATGAGGCAAGAAGCCGTGGCGGGGAGTAACCAGAGTCGAGGCACTGTTTAAGGGAAAAAGTATCCGAATTACCATGCTAATAGTGATCGAAGAACATGTTATTTAAGAATAATCTAGTATATAGTAATCTGAGATGACTATATTTTATTATGTACATGGTTGAAGGGAATATTTTGAGAAAAACAATTTTATGATAATGAATAATAATTTATCTGATGTAATGGTAGACAAATTTAAGATACTTATTTTATATGCACTTAGAGATATAAAAGTAGCAGATATAAGAAAAATCATATTAGAAAAAGCATTTGGAAGATATTATATGACTAGAATAAATTATATACCATGCATACCTAACTACTCTTATAAATACTTATCATGCTAAATTACGTAGAATTTTTAGAAAAAGATATGCGAAATATACAGTTACTAGAAAAACAAATAAAAATAAATATAGTCAAATACATGAAAAATAAAAAATATATAAAATCTCTTAATAGAAATATGCAAAAACTACTAAGGCTAAAACAAATAACTATAAAATATCAATTTTAGAAAACAGATCATTTAGACTACCTTAAAGTTTTAATCTTATATATACTTAAAGATATAGAAATTATAGATATTAAGAAAATGATACTAGAAGAAGTAATAAACTACGAAATTGAAATTATAAATTCGCTAGAATGGATATACGAAGAAATTTACCCAGAAGGATATTATTCAGATCAAGATTATGGATGTTAGAATATATTAGAAAAACTAGAGAAAATCAAGATAATCTAAATAATGAAATTAATTATAGAAACCAAATTAGAAAAATAATGGAAGATCTAAAAGAAAAGTTAATATGGATAGAAAAAAACTTAGAAAATTTAGAAAAAAGTACATGTGATAGTTTACATAATATAAAAAACTCACTACGGGAAGAACAACACAAGATAATAAATAACATAGAAAATCTAGAATTAGACATATACTACAGTACAGATAGAATAAATTATTATACAGAAATTTGTAACTCTGCAGTTACTACAGGATAAAATAATAAACCAAATAAATTAATGGATACATCTTACAAAAAGAATAATTTATTAAAACAAAATCTAAAAAATATCCACGCACAAAAAAGAATAGATTCATTAGATATAATAAATCTATTTCATAATCTAGTTATCCGCACCCCCAACAAATGGTATCAGAGTCCAGTAATTTAAAAAGTACGGAAGTGAGATATAAGTTAGAGTTAGTTGAGGACAATTTAATTTCTATAGTTGAGGACAATTTAATCCTAACATTTTATTTACGTTATTAATATGGCGAGAATTGATTTTTTAGGTTATTTACATTTTTTTTTAGTTTTATTGTTTATTTACAGGAATTTTTTGTTGGATTCTAAGTGATGAAATGTGAATAGAAATGGAGAGAAGAAAAATCGAGGAAAAGTGAAATGTTTATTCCTTTTATGAAAAAAGTGTGAAGCTGTGAGAAGGAAACATCCTTATGCTTAAATATAGAAGCATTAATTTATGTGGATAGCGAGGTAAGAAGAAGACAAGTCTCTCATCGTTGTCTTCGTCGCTCGCATGACTTTGGATTTGGCAAATGATTAATCGAGAGATTTTGTTTTTTCTGGATAAAATTTATTTGAAACTTGAGATTTAATGATGTTTTAATTCAAGAATTAGATACAAAAAATTCTCCATTTGCAAATGCACAAAAGCATGTGCGGATACATGTCACAACAGACCTTAAAGGGACGCGATCCTTTGAGGCACTATTTGAAGAAGAAAAGGACAACCACGTGCATGTAGTGGTCTGTGGGTGTAGATGCCGATGCAGGTCATCTTTCATGAACCATTGCTTCTTTCTAAAGCACCATCTTTTGACTATAAATACCTGATTTTTTTCAGGTAAAGGCACAAAATTTTCGAAGTAAAAACACTCTGTTCGTTTTGAAAAACTCAAGTGTAATTTATAAATCGTAGACTGAATTCGTAGTTAGGCAAATTTGAGGTACCACTATTTGTTGAACTGTAATATTTTATCCTGAAAGAATATATTTTATTAACCTTGGCTATTTGAGAGAAATAATTTTCTTAAGGGCACACCGTACATTTAGTGGGCTTGATTATTTCTTTCTTCATCTCTTTCTTATAGTTTTTTTATTTTTTCAAAAAATAGTTTGAACTTGTTTGTTGTTCTTGACTTTGTTGTTAAAGTTCATATTTTAAATATAAATTGTACTCAGAGAACAACAATCTTAAGAAAATTATTTATCTGTATTTTGATTTCTGAAGATTAAAGCCATTTGGTGTTCTACTCTGTTTGAACTTGATAATAATTTGAAGATATAAAAACATCATCACTAGTCAAAGTTCATTCGATAGGCGATTAGAAGAACATAAAAACTTTATCATTAAACTAAAAATAAGTTGTTTAAAGTTTAATACTTTATTATTAGTATTTATGATACTGAACTGTTTGTCTTTTTGTCATAGCAAAATGACTACTGAAAATCAAGTTAATGATGGAATGGAGAATGTTGCAACAACTAATATTGTTATTCAAGCCGTTAGAATATTATTCTTGTCATGGCACCGGTAGAAAAATCATGAAAATAATTTTGTATTGATTTCAAAAGATGACAGCAGAAGATGTTCTTTTATTTGACTACTTTAAGTCTGCTATGGTTCATCATGAAAAGCATTTTGGAAATGCCAAAGAAATTTTGTAAAAAGAATGTTTCATTGTGACAGAAGCTTGGAAGCACTCAAATATTTGTGTAAGAACTACATTCTGAGTGACCTACACGATGATATATACAATACGTATAGCAACATGAAGATCATTAAAAAATTCTAGGATGCTTTAGAAAAGAAGTACAAAACAGATGATGTTGGAATAAAGAAATTCATTGTTGTAAAACTTTTAAACTTCAAGATGTTAGACAGTAAAGATGTAGTTCTGTAAGTCCAAGAGTTGCAAGTCATAATTTATGATTTTCTTGTTGAAGATTTGATTGTGAAAGATGCTTTTCAAGTTGTTGCAATAATCGAGAAGTTACTATCTTTGTGTCAAGACTTCAAAAATTACTTAAAGCATAAATGGAAAGAGGTGTCTGTTGAGGATCTCATTGTGGGGTTGAGGATTAAAGGAAATAATAAGGGAGCAGAGAAGAGGTTTTGTGGAAATTCAGCAATGAACGAAGCAAATGTTGTTGCAGATGACCCTACTAAAAGAAAGAAGAGAAAGAAAACATGAGGACAATAAAGTAATCCTCTTAAGAATAAATTCTAAGAAAATTGCTTCACTTGTAGCAAAGTTGGCCACAAGACTATTGATTGTCAGGCTCTAAACATAGGTAAAAAATGGATTAAGCAAACATGACTGAATCCAAAGAAGAAATGAATCATCTTTGTGTCATACTCTCGAAATGCAATATGGTTGGTAATCCTAGTGTCATGTATTTGCTAATAAAACGCTATTTGTATCATATGCTCCGACTCAATCTGATAAGAAGATATACAAGTCGGACTCTGCTATCAGAAAGATTGAAGGAACACGCAAGATTTTCTTTAAGATGACACCAAACAAGGTATTGACACTAACCAATATCCTTCATGTTCTAGAATTGTGAAAGAACTTTGTTTGTACTTCACTTCTGACTAAGAATGCGTTCAAATGTGTATTTGTTTATGATAAATTTTTAATAAGGTAGGTTGAAGTGCATGTAGGTAAGAATTACCTCACCGAGGGTCTTTTAAGATTAATGTAATGAATAATTAATATGAATAAACATTCTAGTTCTCTTTAATTACGTGACTCAAATGATTTATGTCATGAAAATTTAGGATATGTTAATTATATAACCTTGAGAAAATTGATTAGTTTGAAAGTTCTGTCTAACTTTGAGTGGAATAAATTAAATTGTCAAACATGTGTTGAATCTAAGTATGCTAAGCTTCTGTATAAGTCCGTTGAAAGGAATTTCATTCCCTTAGGCTTAATTTACATAGACATTAGTGATATGAAGTCAACACCATCTTGTGGTGGAAAAAAGTACTTTGTAACTTTTATTGACAAGTGTACTAGATATTGTTATGTTTATTTTCTAAATAGTAAGGATGAAGCAATAGAAACATTTAAGTAATATAAAACTAAAGTTGAAAATTAGTTAGATAAAAAGATTAAAGTGATAAAAGGTGATACGAGTGGAGAGTATGCATCTCTCTTTTATAGAGATATGTTTGAAATATAAAATTATTCATCAAACTACTATTTCTTATTCACCTCAATGAAATGGAATTGCAAAAAGAAAAAATTGAACATTGAAGAAAATGATGAATGTTCTTACTTATAAGCTCAGATTTATCGCAAAATTTGTGGAAAAAAGCTATTTTTACAACAAATCGAATATTCAACAGAGTGCCTCACAGTAAGACACAATCTATTCCATATGATAAATAAAAAAAGAAAATTCAACTTGAAATATTTCAAAGTGTGGGGTATCTCGACAAAATCCAAATTTCTATATCCAAAAGAGTGAAAATAAGGTCAAAGATTGTGGATTATGTTTTCATCGGATGTACTACAAACAGTAAAGTGTGCCAATTTTTGATTCATAAATCTAAATATTTGAATATCCATGATAATATGGTAATTGAATCATATATAATTGAGTTCATTGAACGCATTTATCTATATAAAGCTAGACATGAATTGTCTAGTGAAAGGTCTTAACGACCTAAGGATGAACCAAGGGAGAATGCACTTGATAAAGAGAATCCAAGGAATAGTAAACTAAAGGATGTCAACTTCCTTTGGATTAGATTTTATAACATCTTTTCTAAAAAATGAGCCTCAAATATTTAAAGAAGTGATGTCTTATGTGGACTTATTCATTTGGAAATAGGCTGTCAATAGTGAGATTAATTCAACCATGAGCAAAGATAGTTGGGAGTTGGTTGATCTTTCTACAGAAAATAAATTTTTAGGTTCAAAATAGACCTTCAAAAGGAAAATGAAAGTTAATGGTACTATTAACAAATACAAGAAAATACTTGTAGTGAGAGGCTTTAGACAAAAAAAGGTCAATTTTGACACATACTTGCCAGTAACAAGAATAATATCCATTTAGATGTTGGTTGTGTTAATAATGGTATTTAATTTTGAAATCCATCAAATGAATGTGAAAAAAGCTTTCTTAAATAGAGAATTGGAGGAAGAAATTATATGGAATAACCTGACAATTTTGTGGTTTTTGGTAAAGAAAGAAAAGTGTGCAAACTTATTAAGTCACTTTATAAACTAAAACACACACCCAAATAGTGACATACAAAGTTTGACCAGACCATGTCGACAAATGAATTCAAGATAAATAAATATTATAAATGTGTTTCCTTTAAAAATACTTCAAATCACAAAGTCATTATTCGTTTGTATATGGATGGAATATTGATCATCAGTAAAGACATTTTTAACATAAATGCTACTAAACGATTTCAAAAAAGTAAATTTGACATGAAAGACCTTGGAGTTGCTGATGTGATCTTAGGGATAAGAATTTATAGAACTCCACAAAGATTGGAATTGTCATAATATCATTACATTAAAAGGGTACATGAAAAGTTTAGCTATTTTAGTTTTACTATTGTGAAGACTCCACTTGTCACAATAAAAAAAATAAAGGATCATGATGGTACTTGTCGCAGCAAACCTTGACAAGTCTATTATCCAAACTAATACACAGGGGAAAAATAAAATAATAACACCAAGGTAAGGCTCCTTGAATGAAGATCAACCCTACAATATCACAAATGCAGAAAGAACTAAACCAAAATACCATACATTCCCAAAACCTAGTCTAAGTAGTGTAAGAACTGCTAATATAATTTAAGAATTCAATACAAGTACAACCAAAATAGAATACAAAATTGTCTCTAAAATACAATAAAGGCATAGTCTAATAATGATAAGATAGAAGTAAACTTCGAGCGCTAGAAGTCAATCACTACCTTGAAAGCTCTAGTAGTAGTTTGAACTAAGTTAGGGTGCAGTAGAACTAGGACCTGTACCAAAAGGGCACAGTAGGCGTGAATACGATCTATTTATAGTCAATAGGTATCATAGGTCGATCGAGCCAAGTAGATAATAAAACATACAAAATACACACAAAGGGGATATCACCTGTAGTAAAAAAATTTTCCACAATGGTATCCCATACCACTTGAACTAATAGTTCTATAGTATCCATATATAATGAAACAAAGCACAAGATAAGAACATGAGTATACATTTATACCACATACGAGCAAAGGAACAAGGAGAACAATATATATATATGAAAGCATCAAGTAATGACCCTCTAGGTTATTATTCATATATTCCACTTATTTTTTTAACGCTTCTCCATATTCTTTCCAAGTTATTTATGACTTACTGGAATTGACAGTTCAGTCATCGAGCAATTTGTTTTGGTTTAGAGCCAATTTCCTATTTATAAGTCTTTGCTGGTTCTACATAGCCACCGGGATGTTTATTTTATGCTAGGTAGACCTTTGTTTTGGTAACTGACGTACCCGAGCTCATTTTGACCTATTGGTTGAAAAGTTAAAAAATTAAAAATTTAGGTGTAGGACCCACATTTGGTCAAAACGACTTTGGATGAAAAATTTAACTTCTCTATTACATATAGAACTTTAAATTATTGCATCTGGAATTTTAAATTTAGTGTGGTTACCTAGTTCATTTGTGTATATCGGATTCTAAATCAATTCCGAGGCATTGGCGGAAACTTAAAAGATTTTCAAGTTTCAGTTGGTATCTGATAGGCCTGTGATCACACCTTATTGGATAGAGATCGCACCTCTATGTGTTGAGCAAGTAGTGAAATCATACTAAGGCTTATGGCAATCTCTATATCTTCTCCCGAGGTCTGATAGTGCGATTACACACCTAATTACCTGGAAGGGGTATATATAGACCCCTTAGGTTGTGAGTTAGCTCATTTTACATCCAACCCTTGAGATAAAAAATCCCTAAAGAGTGTAATAGATCAAAACTGAGACTTGTGAGTGACTTGGGATCTTTTTTAACATCTATTTTCATGATTATAATCAGAATTAAGGTAAGTCTTCCTTTTTATAGTGATTTTTGTGGTTCTTGAACAAAACCCTAAATAGCTTGAGGTATTGATTTTAGCCCCAAATTAGCTTGGTTTTCAACCATTCTTGAGGGTTATGATTCTTTGATTATGTATATGTATTGGGTTGACCTCATAAGTGTGATTTTCGTAAGTGCGATCCACTTAGGGGTTTAAAAGTGATATTTGGACCCGAAGCACAATCGTGAAATATGAATATCATAGTTCTTGTATTGATGAGGAGATTACGATTTTGATAAAGTGATAACATTTTTAGATCATAGAGTGAAGTCGGATGTTGTGCGAACAATTTAAAGATTTATGGTTTGGCTTTGAAGTAGGATTCTATCTACTCTTCTTCATAAGATGATGCATGTTATATATTTCATGTGAATGTTAAGATTGATTACAGGTAGAATGACTTAGTCTTTATTATTGAAGTTTGAGAATTAGTTGAGGACTTTTGACCCATAAGGTAAAATGCTTATTACACTTTAGAATCCTATTGCCTTCTTCCTATATTAAACTAATTGGTATAGTGGATATGATATAATTCTAGGTTAGGGATGTGGTTTAAATATTGGAAGCATATTTAGTATGATTAACCTTATTTGGACGGTTTTAGTAATCTCGAAATCATAATTTAGGTGGAGTTGACTTAATTGCTCATGTTTCTAGGTGGAATTATTATCTTAGAGTTGATTATGTCTTATGTACCATCAAGAAGTGAATTTAGATACCTTAGCCTAGTCTGGGGTATAGTTGCCTAAATATGGCATTCGAGGATTAGAAGTGGTTTATTCTGTCCACCTTAGACTAAGACTTGTGTTAGCCCATGTGGACTTAAGCACAAATGTTATGCATAGTTGAAACTAGTGAGTCTTTAAAGTAAGGTTACTTCACAACTTAGAGAATGATGATGGTATTTTCCACGGAGAGTGATTAATGTCTCATCACCGTCATATAGTCATGGATATAGTGATTGACTTATAGAGATGGTATTTCTCATGGATATGATAATTGACCTATAGAGATGATATCCCTCATGGATGTGTTAATTGACCTATAGATATGATATTCCTCATGGATGTGGTAATTCGCCTATAGAGATGATACTCTTCATAGTTATGATTTATGACCTATGGATATGAGATGCCTTATAGATGTGATATGCCTTATAGTTATGATTATGGGTTATTGATATATTTGCCTCCTAGATGTGAGATGCCTCCTAGATGTGAGATGCTTATTTATATTATGCCTCCTAGATATGAGATAATTATAGATATACCTTATGGCTTATAGATTTGTTATACCTCCTAGTTATGCTATGGTTTATAGATATGAGATGACTTACAAATATAATTATTGATGTGCATTTTAGATATATATATGTGGGCTTATGGTTGTGATTATGATTTTGTAATTATTCCAAATATATTATTGGGCCAAAGTCCATGTTATGATATCTGTTGGACATCTGGAAAGTGTTTATCTTTGTAAAGGATAAGGTTGTAGTTTTTGGATTAAATATTGATGCTTATGGTTTCATTATTTGAATACTGGTGATGGCATGCATAGATTTTGTACACCCATGATCATTAAATCTATAAATGATGCGATTCTAGCTAAAATATAATTTAGTATTATTTTTTCTAAATAAGGGTTAAAGCCCACTTTTTACCTTAAAAAATAGATTTTTTATAATAATATATGCCTGTCTTAATGGATAATATGTAAAAGAGGTTAATAATGATGTTTTAAAGATTTGACTGAGACAAATTCCGATCTATGATTTGATACTACTAATTATTTCTATCATGAGAGATTTCGACCCATTCTATACTTCTATAGTGATTTAGTTCTGAAGTTCACTTTGGGAAATAGATTCATGAATTCACACTCTTTTTATGATGTTTATGATGGAGATGATTATGTTGATGACATTATGATATTGATTATATATACTTTGTATTCATTCTTGCATGCGCATTGCCTATCACTAGTATGTGCCTCTATCTATTAGGCTATATAGGGGGTTGCATAGATATGTATGTTGGCTATACCTTGTGGTGCATTGTATACTGATTGAACCTTCTAAGCTTAGGGCGGTGGGGGTACGTAATAGTATTAGCTAGGTATAGTTATCCGAATAAATCAGTTATTTGCATTTTTATTGATATTGTTATGATCATTAGTATGGCTAATTTTTGACAGTTTGGTTATTGATTCGGTATCAATATTTGAGGTATGATTTTGGTCTCTTCTATCTTAAATTTTATTGTTATGCATGATTAACTCATTATTAGATGTATGGATTAGAAACATTGTGTATGTTAGCACTAAATCCTGTTATATTATGAGGTCTTAAAATGCTAGTCTAATGATTTACGTTGTTCTTTGAGTTGACCTTGTATATATATATGTATATCTAGCAATATGTAGCTATGTTATTACTGTATATCCCTTCTTTCCTTTATTTATTCAAATCATATATTCATTTCTTGTCCTTGTATACTATTATATATATATATATATATATATATACTTTTTTGCCCTTTATTTGTATATTAGCTAGGGATATATGGTGTAGAGTTGAGATTCCAGATTATAAATGGAATAGGATAGTTCATCCTTGACATTTTCTTAGCCTTATCATGCTAGTTTCTTGGCTCTGGGTAGTATAGTTGCCCTTAATATCTCACTAGATTTATTATATGATTGTTGGACACTTGGAAGTACTTTTCTTGTATTTATATGCTATGTGTATCTGCATTATCTTTGAATCTTAATTAGCAGTTTCCTATTGAGTACCACATGTTTGGTACTCATACTATACTCTACAACCTATAATTCATAGTACAGATTATCTCCATTGAGGTGTGCGTCATATATAACAACCATGGTTCAGAGGCTTAGAGTGAGCTTCTGGCATTTAGAGTATTATTTACCTCCTTCTTATGTACTAGACTATTCTATATGTTGTATTCAGAGATAAGTTGTATTAGTGTAATTCTCTTGGTATTTCATTATTGTACTCCTATTATATTAGAAGCTCTTGTACTGATACCATATGGTTTTGGGATTATATTAGGTATTTGATCACTGATTATATCTATTTATGCATTATTTTCTTTATCCATTTGGGTAGTCCGTTACTATCCATTTTGGACTATGGGTTTGGCTTGCCTACTGGTGGGTCATAGTAGACTCCATCATGACATGAGAATTTTGGTTGTGAAAAGTTGGTATCTGATCCTCGGTTCACCGATGTATTAGTATAAGAGTAAAGTGATTAGTAGAGTTCCGCGGATCCGTGCAGAGATGTCCATAACCTATCTTTGTGAGGCTATAGGGACATTCTTAGGAAATTTATTTCTTGACTCTTTGTCGTGTGTACATATTGCTATGAACCTCAAGCACAGTCTTTGACTCTATTCTATCCAAAATTAATAAATCAAGATGGTTGAAAGATGCGAATGAGACTGCAACATATGTTTTCAAAGCTTTAGCATAGCGTCAGGCTAGAGAGTTAGAGATGGATATCGATGATCTTCAGTGCCAGCCAAAAGATTTAAGGCTACCTTAGGATCTAGTTGAGCTTATAAATATTTTATACCTTAGAGGTTCAACATTGGTGATCCTGAGTTATGTTGCAAATCCCTCACAACCATGGGTGACATTCTTGTCATTGAGCAGTTCTTAGGATAGAGTTGGATTTTGCATTTATCGGGGTTTCTTACAAGTTTTGAAGTGTGAGATTGGGTCTTTAGAGCGGGCCAGACACATTTCTATGCTATATCCTTCAAAACAGGATCGTAGAAAGATTGGTTACTGGTCTAGAGAGTATCTCGATGTAGGATTTCTAGTATTTTAGCCCATTCATATCAGCCTCATGATGTTGTGGCATCTTCAGTTAGAGATAATGTGCCTGATGCTTCAGTTGATGATTTAATCGGTTCGAGTTTGGACCTATTCAAATTTATTCTTCCTTCAGATCTACCAGACATATGATTGCAGACTTCACCATGATAGGTATATTTTACTTCCTACATTCACCCTTTTCATTTGTGTGTATTCGATTTTCATACCCATTAATGATTATATGCCTTAATGATTTCATATTGGCTATTGTGTGCCTTGTCATTGAATTCATGATTATGTGGCGACCCCGTGGTTTATATTTTTAGTAGTGGATGGAGTAGATCTGTGTTGATATTTTCTCTCTATGGGTGTAGCATTTGGGTTTGAGTCACATTTATCTTAGTACATTGGCCTTACTGTGGACCTAGAGTGATACTTTCTATTAATTTTTATTTTGGTGCCACCTATTCATTATATTGATCTTTATATTTTTGTTCCTTTTATTGTCATTGCTTGATATTATTTGATGTAATTGATCTTCGCTGGTTAACTATTTAGACTAGTGTTATCTAGTTAGAATTTTATTTTTTGAGGTTCTTATTTAGTGTCTTGTGCAGCTATAGCTCGATTTGATGATTTCTTCCCTATAGCAAGGTGGGTTAATTATTTTCCTCTCTTGTTAGCCGTGTTAGATTGATTGTGGAGTTAATTATGGTATCGCAGGTATATTGATCTTCTATGGTTCTGTATGGTTTTGGAGTTTGCAATTTTATTTCATTTCTTATTCTTGAGTTTGAGATTCTTAGACTTGCCTTTTAAGTTACGAAGGTTTTGTATCAACCATTCCTTATATATAGCCCATTTTTTAACTCGACCAATTTTGGATCTATTCTTTATTTGTGGCTATTTCATTGCCCAATAATGGTTTTGATATTGATATCAAGATGTCTTGGATTCATCTCTTAGATTGGTTTAGTTCATCTCCTAAAATAGTTTTCTCTTGTTGCGAGTGTGAAGATTGGATGCTCATTTCTTATCATGATATGATATTTGTCTTAAGTAGAGTTAGGGAGTTAAGGCAGGTAGTCTTTTCTGTGATCTCTTCTTGAGTTGGTAAATAAGAAGTTCTTCATCTTGAGTTGTTTGGTTCATTTTTTGGTAGTGGTCTTAACCTTGGTATTGATGACGAGATTGGTATTTTTTTCCTCGATGAGGTGATTCATGGATTATCGAGTTATGATTTTCCTACTAGGATGGATTCAAGAAATCTCCATTTTAGAGTTTGGTCAGCCTAATAAGGCTTGGTGGAGTGTTTCTCCTCAATTATGTGTGCCTATTGCTATTCTTTATCGAGATGGAGTATTGGACTAGTTAGTTTCTATCTAATGTTGCATTTTTTTGAGTTGCGGGGGGTGGGGGAGGGTTACCATTACTAGTAGGGTTTATGGCCTTTATGAGTCCTTGAGTATGTTTTGATAGTTCATTCCCTCTAATGGATATGGAGTGAGTTATTTGCATTTCTCAGCCGGTGATTTATTCTTTGGCATGATTTTTATTCAGTCACTATATTTTGTGTCCTCTAGCCAATATAGAGTTGGTTGATTGCATTTTTAGTTGATTGTTTATCCCTGTGGTGATTTTGTCCTTTAGCTATGTCTCAATTTTTTGTTGGTATGATTTAGCTTGAATATGTCAAATTTGGATACTAAAGTCGAATTGAGTAGTTGGCGTTAATATAGACATATTCGTTCGATTTTTAACTTGACGCCTTGGAATAGTGATTTGGAAATCATGGTAGATTTAGAGTATGAATGCTTACCCATCTTCAGGTTTGGTTTGGGTTGTTGAGATTGAAAAATTTAGCCTTGGTGTTTAGATTTCTGCTTGGAATTGTAGAGCTTTAATGCGGCCTTTGTTTTAGATTTGTCTCAATTCAAAATTCATTTATAGGCTGGTTGAGTCTACTCTGTGATTGCCTATTCAGTTTTCTTGACTCTAGTTGGATTATAGTTGATAGGTGTTTAGATGATAGCCATGGACCCCGTATTGGTTCCTTCAGCTTTGACCACGGGTGTTAGTTTTCTTTGGAAATTTTGGATGATATACTTAGTGGGAGTAATATACTTGAGTTGGATTTAGTATGGTTTCATTCTCGATTGATGGAACATCCAGGAGCGGATATTTCTGTGTTAAGTAGTTATGCCTTGATCTTCTAGATTTCAGTTTGATTACCATCCAGACCAATTGTAGCATTGGCATTGTAAGACCCTTAAAATTTTATCATTTTATTTTTGACCTTTTCATGTTTGAAATATCAATTTTTTACTTGAATTGTGATTAGGGATGTTAAAAGGATAATCTAGGAGAGTTTCAAAATTATCGAAAGGGGCGTGGGGTAATTTTGAAATATCAAAGCAGTAAGCCTCCATGTTTTTGCCATGTCACGGAGGTTACCCTCCACGATATTAGCATGGCACGGAGGATAACCTCCATGATATTGATGTGCCATGCTAAGGCATAATATTCATGCAGTTTTATTTTTATTCACTTGCGGTGATGGGATTTTGGTATTTTCACCTTTTCCACATCTTTTAAACATAAAATAGTCCCATTTCTATCATTTTTCAAAGATCAAATCCCTTTATTTCACTCTCAAACAGAAAACCCAAGAACATCAAGGGTTTCACTGTGCATTCATCATCGAGGCTCCAAATTCCAAATTGATTACAAATTCTTATGTGTTTCAGGTATGTATCTCTTACCTAAATTAATTTTATCTAAAACATGTATTTAATTGTTATCCATGTGATTTAGTTGTTGGTTTTTTAGTATGGGTTGAGGGATTGTGATGGTTATTACATGAATTGAATTACATGAGTTTCAAACTGAAATTTGGATGAATAATCTGTTTATTTAGTTTTATCTTTTTTCCCACCTTTAAATTATTTGAAAAATAAACGTATTCGTTCTGTAGCAGATCTTTTACAAGATCAATTCGGATTGGCTCTGGTTCGTTTAGAAAATGTGGTTTGGGATTCCCATAGTTTTAAATTGATTGTTTATGCTATATTTTCATAATTTTGAACTAATTAAATGCATGGATATGAGAATTGGAATGGGGAACATGGGTTTCCACAAGTTTGATGGCTTAATGGTTTGGAATTGTCTTTAAGCTCAACCCAACTTGTGAAATTGTTTTGAAACATGGATATATACCTAAATTACTTTACTTTTGAAACCTTGCATTGCATAAAAGGTTAATAAAACATAAATAGGTGTTGTAAGGCCTTGGTGGCCATGAATTGGTTTTAAATTGGAACTTTGGAGTCAATTTGACAAATTGATATTGGAATGACATAATGAGATTGGCTTGCAAGCTTAAACTTTATTTGGTATGATGATACCAATAGTAAATTCCTAATTGAAAGACTCTTTGGATAATGGAAGGGTGTGTGTAAATGATTGAAATTTAAGCTTAAAAGGGGTTGTATCGCTTGTCGTGGAAGGCGGAGGTCTTGGGAGGACCGATACTAGATACAACATTTTTTGATTTGGGGTCTACATGATTGTGTGCATGGTTCATACTATATATTTATATTTTGGAATAGTTGGAGCCTCGGTAGCTTTGGCCCTTCTTCAAATCTCTCCGGTTCATGCAGCTAACACACACTGAGCCCTTCCGATGGGGGGATCTGGACCCATATAGACAAGTTTTTTTAAGGATGGTTAGAGCTACATAGTCTAGGATAATAATTTTAAAATCTCATGCTTAAACCTTGATCCCTATCCCGACATCTTATATATGTATATATGAATGTGTGCATATGGTTTTTTACTGATTTAATTGTGGCATTATTATATCATTTCCCTAAGGAACATGCTAGCTCCTACCTTGCTAATTGTCCTAGGATACTACATTGTTTCATAATGTAGGATCTAAAGACACTTCTTTTACCTCTGTGTAGCATTATGTGGATTAACACGCTCATCGAGTATGTGTGAAGTGGCGAGCCTCCATCCCACAGAAGGTCCTATCATTTTCATATTCTTTTATTTTCAATCAGTACTTTTGAATTCTATTGGTCATGGTCGGGAGCATGTACCGACCTTCTTAGTATTCTGGTTTTAGAGACTATTGTGGACAAATATGGGTTGGTTGGTTACTATTTTGACACTTAGTTTTATTGAATCATTTATCCATCTTCTTAATACTGTTTCATTGATTTCTGCATTGTTATTATCATTATTATTGTGCCTTTTAGGTTAGGTAGAAGGGGGTGGTCTCTGGTCCATGGTGGACTTGAGATACCCGTCATGGCTAGGCCTTGGTTTGGGTCGTGACAAGCTTGGTATCAGAGCATAATTTAGTGTCGTTGGGTTTCCACAAAAATGTGTCGAGTAGAGTCCTTTTTATAAGTGTGTAGTGCACCACACTTATAAGGAGAAGGCTATAAGGCATTTAGGAATATTTCCCTTTCCGGTGTTCTATTTTCAGGTTAGAGAGTCTAGTGTTATGAAACTTCTCTAACCCTAGATTCCTCGTATTTCAAATCACGCCTCCCCAAAGATCTGATGTTAATAGAAACTCTATTGAGAACTCTATCCTACCGAAGGATAATGTGGAGGGGACTCACCCTGGATATAGAGTGAAGACCCGGTCTAGGTTCCCTGCTCCTATTGTGCAGCTCCATATCGAGTTCCACCTCTCCCCATTAGTCCTTCTCAAGCTTCTCGAGGTGGCAATGCTTATGATCAGCCACCTCCGGGGGACACCTCTAATATGGAGTTCCACTGATCTATTTATTTTCTTACTCAGTTGGTGACATATCAGTCTCATTAGTCGAATCATGTTGGTTCTGTTTCTCCTTCATCTGAGGTCACTCGGGTTGGCTTGCTCATGAGGTTGAATACCCCGACCTTTACAAGCTCTAAGGTTAAGGAGGATCCTTAGGGGTTTGTGGATGAGATAGAGAAGATTATTAGAGTGATGCATACTACTGATTATAAAGGTGTAGAGTTTGCTGTGTATTAGCTAAAAGATGTAGCTTATCAGTGGTATGAGGAGTGGGAGCAGTTGAGGGGTAATGATATGGAGCCAATATTATGGAATGAGGTTTTGGATGCCTTTATTGATCACTTCTTTCCTCGGGAGTTAGAGGAAGCTAAGGCTGAGGAGTTTGTTAATCTGAAGGAAGGTAAGATGAGTCTAAAAAAGTGTTCATTAAAATTTCAATAGCTATCTCGTTATGCTTTAGAGTTGGTGTCGGGCCAGAGACCCAAGGCGAGGAAGTTTGCCTCTGGGTTGTCCCATGACATTTTATTGGAGTGTAAGGCTGTAATGATGAATAATGACATGGATATCTCCATACTCGTGGTTTATATGCAACAGGTTAAGGATGAAAAGAAGAAATAGGCATAGATCGGGGAGAGGCAAAGTAAGAAGTTTAGGTATTCATAGCAAGGTGAGGGTCGGTAGAATAGTGGCAGAGACGGTAGACAGTGGACCAAGATTAAGAACTTGGGCAATACTTAATTATCTGCCAGTTCTCCTTATCCGAAGCCTTCGGGCAATCATCTCTCTCAGGCTAGCAGTGGTTCTAAGGCATAGGGTTGTCACGACCTGAGGCTATCCCTAGTCGTGACAACGGTGCTTACGGTCACAAGTGACCACAAGATAACCAATGAGCTGGTACTTGCTGTGAGTATTGAATAAACTGCTAATAATGGACATGTACGGAAACAACTAATAAAGCCATAAGTTAAGTTATGAATACTAAAAATACAATTTTTAGTCAAGTCTGAACAACTGATAACAACTATTAAAATGAACTAACTATCTAACTGACTGTCTGAATGTCTGAAAAGCCTCTAACTGACTGACTCTGGAGTTGATGGGACAAACCCCCAACTAACTCCAACTGACTAAGTAAAAGAAATGCAGAAATGATTGAATGAAAGATAAACTTGTCCTCGAAGGATAAGTACTCACCACTGTTGCTGCTTTAGGGCTAAACGGTCTAAGTACAATCGAGAAACTAAGTGTCCGAACCTATGATATAAGACACCATAGCGCAAAGAAGAGTATGCGGTCAGTACTTTGAATGTACTGGTATATGAGATGAGGACAAGCTGAAATACATGTGGCACTGTGCATGCGAGATAATAACATAGTGAATAACATGAGCTAACTAATTGAACAATAAGAGATAACTGAACATGAATGCATGAAAAACTGTAATATCTGTGAATACAAGACCAAGCATATAATATTTCTAAAATAAGTCTAAGATCTGATATACTAAAAAAAACTGTATAACTGAATAACTGAAAACCTATATGCTTGGTTAAGCAAACCTGAACTGAGAATACACTGAATACTATATTGAGACTTTGGGAGGTATCATCTAACCAACATGCCTCAATTTGAGCTAATTGGGGTCTAACCTGTAACCCCAATTTGAAGGTTGTCAGTATCGTTCCACTGATACTAACACTGTCTGCATAGATCCACTAAACTGGTGTCCTGAAGGATTAACGAGTCACCCTATACTGGTAGGAGAACTCGTGAGATATGTATTAAGCCTAAACTGGAAGGAAGACATTTCAAACCTAAACTGGCTACGTAATTCTGTAACTCAAGGATTACTACTAAGGGTTAAACCCTAATCTGGCAGGAATATCCCTATCCCTGGGTTCGCTCTGTGCTGAATCCTACTCCCAACTGAATAACACTATTTACTGGACTGAACTAACCTTAACTGAGTAAACAAATGATCATAATAACTAAGTGAATGACAATACTCATGGTTTATCTGAAATCATTCTGAAGATACTGAAATTATGTAAACAACTAGGTATCGGGTGTTCATAACCCACTATCATTGAATGAAAATAATAATAATGACATATAAAAGCTTTGAAAACCATAATAAGGATTCATTGTTCAAAATCCAACACTTAGGCATTTCATCAGACACATGAGAGTCATGAACTTGTGCATAAGAATGAGCAAAGCAAGGAAAAATAACATGATTACAAGATTCAATTCATAACTTAGGGATTTAACGTGAAAATTATAACATTAAGAACGTGTAATGGCTCATTCCACTTGAAAAAATTTATAAACATAAATTAAAATTGAAAACAATAAGAGCTTCATGGACATAATTAAACTTGAACATATAGAAACTCATGATTTGAAACCAAAAAGGATTCTTGGACTCCATGGGTGAAAAGGGCCCATAGATGAACATTACACATACCTTAAACCCTTAATCTTGGAAGAGAAACACCAATCTTGATTCTTTCTTGGAGGTTCTTGGATTTGGGAACTTGGATTCTTGGTTTCCTTGGAGAGAAAGTAATTGATTTTATGATTTTGGGAGATGAATAGGGTTTCTTTAAGAAGAGAATTGAAGAAGAAGGTAAAATAATGCCCTAACTGATGGTATAAGTCGTGATATGATGACTTGGACTGAGGTGAAAAGCCATAAGTTCCCCTTAGGCAATCAAATTCGTAACTGGACTGCATTTTATATGCTCATCATGATTCGGTGTACATCCCATCACTAAAAGCACCACGACGCGGTACTATCGCGGTGAGTTGCTGGATTCGTGATCCAAACCTGACCCAATCGTCATCAAAAAAATCTGTAACTTCTTTGAGACATGCTCCTGACATCCCTAAACAAGAATTAACTCAAAAACCAACATCTCAAGGTCGGGAAGACCAATTTAAAAATCCTCAAAGTTAAGAGGCCTTAAAATGACTAAGTCTCTAATGAGAAATTTTCAGGCTTTAAGCCCCTTATGCATTTTATGCATTTAACTAGAAGCTGAAATGAGATAAGAATGGTACGGGGTATTACAATATCTCCCCCTAAAAAATATTCATCCTTGAATGAGACTGATTAAGCTGAGAATACTGGGGAAATTATGATCACATACTGAACATGCATAACTAGAAACATGATTACATGACTGAGTTTGAAATATGACACATAAACTGAACTGATTTTGTGAATGCATGTATTGACATTAGAATTATTATATACATGGAACTGAGAATGGAAAAGATACAATATAAGGAAAATTGTTACCTTAAGCTGAGTCCGAGTTTGCAAATAAAAGATGAGGGTACTTGGTACATATATCCGTTTCTACTCTCTATCTGATTCCTCAACATAACTAAACTGGGATCTCTATCTTGCTTCTCCTTTACTTCGGTAACCAAATAAGATTCTGAACTATTCTGAACCCATATACTACCCTCAGCTAAATCAACTAACCGAACACTTAATCCAGCAAGCCGATGAACCTCCTGAACTAACTTCTTCTTATCATTCTCAACATGAGCACCACTACCTATAGACAATATGCTAAGGGCATCTGCCACTACATTGGAACTTGCCAGGATGATACAATATACTCATATCATAATATTTTAACAACTCAATCCACTTTCTTTGATAAAAATTTAAATCTTTCTGTGAGAACGCAGACTGCAAACTTTTGTGATCCGTGAACACATCAACATGAACTCCATAAAGATAATGCCTCCAAATTTTAAAGCCAAACACAACAGCTGCTAGCTCAAAATTATGGGTAGTGTAATTTTTTTCATGGGGCTTAAATTGTCAATAGGTGTAGGCTATGACCTTACCTCTCTACATCAATACACAACCAAGATCAACTCTAGAAGCATCACAATAAACAACAAATCCCTCTGAACCATCTGGAAAAGTCAAGACTGGGAATGAGGTGAGTCGAGTCTTCAACTCCTAAAAACTCTTCTCACAAAAATCTGGCCACTAAAACTTGACTTTCTTCTGAGTCAATAAATACATGGCGAATGTAATAGACAAAAACCCTTCAACAAACCATCTGTAATAGCCAGCCAAACCCTACAAACTCCTGATATCTAATGGAGAGATAGGTCTGGGCCAGTTTCTCACTACTTCAACTTTTGAGTGTTAACTCAAATGCCATCACCAGAAATAATATGGCCAAGGAAAGATACTGACCGTAGCTAAAACGTGAACTTACTAAATTTTGTGAATAATTGATGAGCTCTAAGAGTATGCAACATAATTCTTAGATGGTCTGCATGATCATTTTTGCTATGGGAATAGACAAGGGTATCATCAATGAAGACTATGACGAACATGTCCAAGTACTGCTTGAAAACTCTTTTCATCAAGTCCATGAAAGCTACTGGGGCATTCGTTAGTCCAAAAGACATAACTAGAAATTCGAAGAGACCATACCAGGTTCTAAAAGCTATTTTTGGAATGTCACATTCTCTAACTCAGAGCTTTTGATAGTCGAACCTGAGGCCTATCTTAGAGAAATAACTTGAACCCTGGAGTTGGTCGAAAAAGTCATCAATCCTGGGGAGTGGATACTTATTCTTAATTTTGACTTTGTTTAACTAACAATAATTGATACACATTCTGAGAGAACTGTCTTTCTTACGCACGAAAAGGACTGGAGCACCCCATGATGAAACACTGGTGACAACACCCAAGTGCACATGTATGTGTACGTGGTCTTATCAAGTAGTAAAGTGGCCTAATGAAAGCCAAGTATCGATCTCACAGGGACTTGATTCCACAATGATTCTATTTTAGTTTACAATTTAGATTCAATTGATGCAACAACAACCAAAAATAGAGTTTGTAATTTATAACTAAATAAAAGAAAACAATGCTTAAAGTAAAGATCTTGAAACAATCAATAGGAGAAAACCCAAGGTTTAAGCACTTTGAACACTCATACTATGTTATTGAACTTCATTCGTTAACTTGATTATCTTGGTTGTTGATTTGTAGGGTTAATCGCATGATCATGGTCTCCCAAACTTTAATTCTTTACCTAAGTTGAACCTTAGGACTACATCGTTGAGCGGGAATATAGTATTCCACTTAAGTTCTTTTAAGATATCATCCTACATATGAATCAACTAAGGCGTCTAAGTACATCCCTGTCCTAGACACTAATTTGAATTCCTTATTTCATAAAAGAATGCAAACCATACTTTATTCATATCCATGTTCTATCTCCTATTATCTTTCCCGAGATCTAAAGGTACACAATTTTTATATTCTAAGGGTAGATAATCCTTAAAATAGTTAAATCAAAGATGAACACACAACCAATAATGATAAGTAAAGTTAAACGAGCTTAATTCAAAACAATAGTACTCATGTTCTTGGCTTTAACCCTGGAAAGGGAGTTTTTAGCCTTTCATAGCCATAATCAGCATCCAAATAATTGTATGAATGATTAAAACCATAAAAAAAACTAAATTAAATATATAAAAACCTAAAAAGAAGTTGTGGTAGCCTCCAATCTTGTTCCAAGCGATCTAGGGTATTCCAAGATGTCCAAAATGGAATTTAACATGTTATATTTATAGTAGATAAGTCATAAATCGACTTGTATTAGGTTTTCAAGTTGTTCTGGTTCAGTCAATAAATAATTATCCTGATTTTGGTGTTTACCACTGAGTGTTATAGTGCCAAATGCCATCACTAGGTACTTTTTCCTGATTTTAGTGCTCACCGCTGAGGGTCTAATTGCGTTGAGCTTCTATTTTTGGACAAATGACAATTGAACTATCAATGATAAGCAGTGGATAACATGTGCCAATATTCCTATCTACACACCCTCACTCGTCCAATGCATTTCAGGTGTCCAAATTTGGGTCAAGCTGTGTTTTGTGCTTCCGTGAATCATTCCAAGCCTTTTTGAGTTTCTTCCACTTGATTTAAAGCTTGTATATCCTTAATATATCATAATAATCTATTTAATAAGCATCCTATAACATTAAAAACAACAATTTAGAGCTCAAACAAATACGACAACCTCAACAATGAGCTAGAAACACGAGCTAAGCATAGACTTCATTCACTTTGATCTTTAACTTATTATTTTAACTGTTGTATTGATCCAATTTACCCTTGAATATTATAACAAGTTTTTTCACATATAAATACACAATAAAAACATTAGGAACTTATTAAAACATCCTACCCTCAGGAGTTGACTCACCAAATTGGAAAAATCATGCTAATTGCTCAATCAAAGACATCACAAGAATCACTTATATTCATCAAACATGTTCCCTCACAACAAGCGAGTTACCCATAATCACTCATATAAATACAAATTACAACTCAATAGGTACAAGAATCAATTTAAGCTTAATCTCACAAGGAATTCACAAGTTACACATAATGAACCATAGGCTTTCCCTTAGTGTAATACTCCACTAATATTAGAATGGTGAACTTAGAATTAATTAGGTCTTTTCCGGGTAGTAATGTAAGCTGAAGTTTGAGTAGGAACTATTTTGGAATAGTGACTAACCGCTCTAAGATCTTTAATACACTACATTATACATTTGGAACCAATCTCCAACAACCAATTTACACCATTTTTATCTACCCACATCTTTTTAGTTTGCCCCATCTCTTTTAAGCATTTTCATAAACACATGGTGGAATTATTGTTTATTACCACATGAATCAATTTTTTTCTTTTTCTCAACCATGGTAATATTTCTAGCTCAATGTGTATCACACCCAACCACCATATGTCAATTATCAAAACCAATAACTATTACTTTGGTGCATCACTCTCCCTTTTTTCTTCTTTAATTTCTCAAACTCCTTACTAAATCAATTTTTCACTAAACCACTTAGGAGAATTTTGGATCAAATTAAGGTCCATCAATGAAAGGGATTAGTCTACATATAAGGATACCAAAGAAAATAAGCTAAAGTCTCAATGGGATTTAACTAGGATTATGCACAAGGGTAGGTCAAAAACAAGGTATAAAACAAGGCTATCAAAGAAATGTCTATATCACCTCCTAAATCCACACTCTTTATTTTGCTTTGCACATACACTAGGAAAGTTCTAGACATCACTACAATAAGGAATATACAAATATCTCACACAAACATGGCCCATGCTCAACTCACATAGGATCACCATAGACTCTTAATGAATAATAGCATGAATTTAAATTTAAGCCAAAAAGTACAAGAGTCACAAAATGAGCGTAAGAGTCTTGAAAGTAGCAATTCGTACAATTCAACATGCTTATACAATTAAAGCACTTGCATCATGCAATCAATTATAGCACCAACAAGAATATCCTAAATAAGTTTTTTTAAAATTAATCCTAAAATTGGGAATTTCTCCATCCCACTCTTAAAAATATACATTTTCCCCAAAGTAAACTTAAAAATAAGAGATAGAAATACTCCTTGAGGCCTCTAGGCCTAGCTAGTAGCATCTTTACACATAAAGGAGGTCCATGGATCCCACGCTCCATCTTTGCCATGCTCCTTATCTCAGGTTGTTGATACTTAGACTTCCCAATAACATATGACCCAACTAACAACAAAAACTACGTGAAGTAAAAACTTAGAATTGAAAATAAAACATACCTACTTAACTTAGGTTGCCTCCTAAGCAGCGCCTAATTTCATGTCGTGGCATGACTCAGCTCAATTCAACTGTACTCTTTTCTTCTCTTTCTCACGCTTGGTCTCTGTCTTCTTATTCTTGTCACCCCTCTTGGATGTGAATTTTCAAGGGTAACCAATTTTTTAACTTTAGCCTCTTCAGGCTCATCAATTTTTATCCTATCAGGCTTAGGCGGTAGAAGATTAGACAACTCAATTAGGTAGTCCTAAGAGGTCTTTGATGGACTAACCACCCCACACTTGTACCCTTCAATAACATTGATCATACATAAATATTTATAGTGGGACATTATTGTGGATGCTTTGTAAATATCAAATACCACCTCTTCATCCTCTATCCTTATTTTAAGCATGCTTTCTCTAACATCAATCAACACTGCTCCAGTTGCTAAGAATGGATGCCACAAGATGATTAGTACCTGTTCTTTTGCGTTAAAATCAAGAATAATAAAGTCAGTAGGAATAATAAATTTACCAACCTTTATTAGGACATCCTTTATTATTCCTTTCGGATATGGCATTCATCCATCTGTAAGCTGTAAAACCATAGTGGTCGATCTAGTCTTTCCCAAGCCCAATATGTCAAATAGAGATAGGGGCATTAAATTTATACTCTCCCCTAGGTCACTCAGTGTGTGTAGCACTCTACTCCCAATTTTGATAGGGAGAGTAAACTTCTCCGGATCTCTCAATTTCTTGAGTATTTTTTGTGTCATTACAGTGCTACACTCTTCTGTGAGTGTTATCGCCCCCGCATCCTGAAATTTCACCTTATTAGCATCCACATCCCTCAAGTACTTTGCATACTTAGACATACCCAAAAAAATATATAACAAAGGTAAGTTAATGTGAAGTTCTCTGAATATATCAAAGAACTTCTTAAACATTGCATCCTCATTCGCTTTAATTTACCTTTGGTGGAAGGGTAGTGGCAGAACCAATTATCAGCTAGAAATACACTTACTCATTCTAGACCTATTATCAACCAGTATAAAAAATTAATGAACTCCTGCACCTTAACTTCCCTCAACTTTAACAAAAAGAACCTATCTAAGAAGGCCTTGGAAAATTCTTCCCACTCAACAGACCCTACCTCAATACCCCTATCACCTTTTTACTACTTATACCAGGTGTGAACTATATCCTGCAAGTGATATGCAGCCGACTCTATACTCTTACTCAAATTGACACCCATGATTTCTATAACTTTCTGAGCCATATCAAAAAAATCCTTCGGATCCTCCTTAGACTTAGATCCCAAAAACAAAGGGGGATTCATTCGAATGAAATCCCAAATCCTAGCTGCAGTTGTATTTACCATGGGATTGGCTAGGGAAACAACCTGTTGATTGTTTTGATTAGCTACTGAATGAGCTAAGGTAGTGAAAGAAGCTTTGAATTCAGCGTGAGATACATGATCGCTCAAGGAATCTTCCTAAATAGGTAGTGGTGCAGGCTGATTCCTATTCCTTCTTCTACTATTTATTTCGGGAGGCATTATCTATAAACAAAATGAAGGATATGTCAAAAAGGAGTTTAAATAGAGCTCATACTCTTTCGCATGACATGAACACTAAAAGAAGAGAAATTTTTCCTATAACATCTTGTAGCCTCTTGTCCATAAGTATGGCGCGTGTCACACCCATGCACAAGACTCTACTCAATACAACTTTTAGACTCCCTAGGACACTTTAAAACTTTAGGCTATAATACCAAGTTTTTTCATGACCCAAGGCTACCCCTAGTTGCGACAATGGTGCTTATGGTCACAAGTGACCACAAACTAACCCATGAGATGGTATATGCTGTAAGCACGAAATAAAATATTAATAATGGAAATATGTGGAAACAACTGATAAATACATAAGGTCTAAATACTAAAAATATGATTTTTAGTCAAGTTTTAACAACTGATAAAAACTGTTAAAATGAACTAACTATTTAACTGACTGTCTAAATATCTGAATATCTGAAAGCCTCTAACTGACTGACTGTGGAGTTGATGGGACAAACTCCCAACTAACTCTAACTGACCAAGTAAAATAAATATTTAAATGACTGAATTAAAGATAAACTTGTCCTTGAAGGATAAGGACTCACCATTGCTGCTGCTGTAATGCTAAATGGTCTAAGTACAATCAGGAAACTGAGTGTTCAAACCTATGATATAAGAAATCATAGAGCAAAGAAGAGTATGTGATTAGTACTTTGAATTGACTGGTATATGAGATGAGGATATACTGAAATGGATGGGGTATTGTAAATGCAAGATAATAACCAACTGAATAACATGATATAATTGAACATGAATGCATGAAAAACTGTAATATCAGAGAATAAAAGACCAAGCATATAATGTTTTTGAAATAAGTCTGAGATCTAAAATACTATGAAAATTGTATAACTGAATAACTTAAAACTTGTACACTTGGTCAAGCAAACCTAAATTGAGAATATAATGAATACTGTATTGAGACTGTGGGAGGTATCATCTAAATAACATACCCCAATTAGAGTTAATTGAGGTCCAACTTGTAACCCTAGTTGGAAGGGTGTTAGTATCGTACCATGGGTACTAACACTGGCTGTGTGGATCCACTAAACTAGTGTCTCGAAGGACTAACGAATAACCCTATACTGGCAGGAGAACTCTTGAGACAAACGTTAACCCTTAACTGGTAGGAAGATATCTTAAACCTATTCTAGCTATGTAGTTCTACAACTCAGGGATTTTTACTAAGGGTTAAACCCTAAAATAGTAAGAATGACCTCATCCCTAGATTTGCTCAGTGCTAAATCCTACTGTCAACTGATTAACACTATTTACTTGACTGAACTAAGCTTAACTGAGCAAACAACTGATCATAATAACTAAGTGAATGACAGTACTCATGTTTATCTGAAATCATTTTGAAGATACTAAAATTATGTAAACAACTAGGTATCCGGTGTTAATAACCTACTAGCACTGAATGGAAATAATAATGACATATAAATGCTTTGAAAACAATAATAGGGAATCATTGTTCAAAATTCAACACTTAGGCATTTCATAAAAAACATGAGAGTCAGGAACTTGTGCATGAGAATGAGAAAATCATGCAAAAATAACATGATTAAAAGATTCAATTCATGACTTAGGGATTTAACGTGGAAATGATAACATTCAAATCATGTAAGGGATCATTCCACTTGAAAATATTTATAAACATAACTTATTATTGAAAATAATATGAGCTTCATGGAGATAATTCAACTTGAACATATAGAAACTCATGATTTGAAACAAAGAAAGGATTCTTTGACTCTATGGGTGAAAATGGCCTATGGATGAACATTACACATGCCTTAAACCCATAATCTTGGAAGAGAAACACCAATATTGATGCTTTCTAGAGGTTCTTAGATTTGGGAACTTGGATTCTTGGTTTCCTTGGAGAGAAAGTAATTTAATATATGATCTTGGGATATGAATAGGGTTTCTTTGCAAGGACTATTGAAGAAAAAGGGCAAATAATGCCTAACTGATGGTATAAGTCATGATATGACGACTTCAATTAAGGGGAAAATACACAATTTCCCCTCAGGTAATTAAATTCATAATTGTACTACATTTTATATGCTCACCATAATATAGTTTATGTGTCATCACCCAAAGCACCGTGATGAAACACTATTGCGGTAAGTTGTTGGATTCGTGATCCACATGTGACCCAATCATTTTTTAAAAAATATAAAACTTTTTTGAGATATGATCCTTACATACCTAAATATGTATTAACTTAAAAATAAACATCTTAGGGTCGAGAAGACTAATTTAAAAACTCTTTTAATTAGGATGCCTTAAAATGACTGAGTCCCCAACACTTAGTAAGGTTTTCAGGTTTTAAGTCCCTTATACATGCATGTAACTAGAAGATGAAATAAGCTAAGAATAGTATGGGGTATTAGAAGGGTGCCCAGTCTCAGGTTAGTGGAGCTCAGTAAGACCCACCTTGTCCTCTTTGTCATTTTTGTATGTAGACTCATCGTGGTCATTATGAGGAAGGGAGGAATCAATGTTATAATTATAGTATGTCAGGTCATATGCAGTGGGATTATCCTTTATCCAAGGTTGCTACTAGAGCTAATAAAGTTTTAGTTGCTACATTTTCAACGCCTGCACCAAAGGGCGCAATTTCTAGTACCGGCGTTAGCCGAAATTGCCTCTATGGACTTGCTACTCTCCAGGAATCTCAGGCATACCCAAATATTATTACTGGTATGTTACAACTCTTCTCTCATGATATGTATTAATTTCTTGACTCGGGGTCTACCCTTTCTTGTGTGACCTTTTATGTGACTGTGAATTTTGGTTTTGGTCCCAAAAGTATTTTTGACCACTTTTTGGTATCTACCTTGGTGGTGATTCTAATATGTCTATAAAGATATAAATAGGTTGTGTGGTTTCTATCTTTCATAGAGAGACATTGGTGGATTTGACAGAATTGGATATGGTAGATTTTGTTATGATATTGAGGATGGATTGGCTTCATTCGTGCTATGTGTCTCTAGATTGTAGGACCCAAAAAGTTAGTTTCTAATTCCTTATAAACTGATAATTGAATGGGAGGGAAGTTCTTAGTTCCTAAAGGGAGGTTTATCTCTTATCTTAGAGCATAAAAATTAATTTTAAAAAGGGTGTCTATATCATATAGTTCAGGTTAAGGATTCTAACTTTAAAAGTCCTTCTTTGCAATCTGTCCCCATAATTAGTGAGCTTCCTGAAGTGTTTCCCAATGATCTTTATGGAATTACTCCCGATAAGAAAATAGACTTTGGGATTGATCTTCCACCAAATACCCATCCTATTTCTATTTCGCCTTATAGAATGGCTCCAACTGAGTTAAAGGAGTTAAAGAATTAGTTAAAAATCTTTGTGATAAGGGTTTCATTAATCCTCGTATTTCTCGGTGGGCTTCTTATGTAATTTTTGTGTATAAGAAAGATGGGTATCTTCGGATTTTCATAGAATACCATCATTTAAACAAGGTGACAATGAAGAATAAGTACTCTCTTCCCAAAATTGATGATCTTTTTGACCAACTTTAGGGTGCTAGATGCTTCTTTAAGATTTATCTTTATTCAGGCTATCATCAATTGAATATTAGGGTAGTTGATATTCCCAAGACTGCTTTCCAAACCTGATATTGTAACTATGAGTCTTGGGTTATGTCATTTAGGTTGACTAATGCTCTGGTTGCAATTATTGATGTTATGAATTAGGTTTTCAAGAAACTTTTGTACCTGTTTATGATAGTATTTATAGATGACATCTTGGTGTATTCTAAGAGCAAGGAGGATTATACCAATCACCTATGAATTGTGTTGTATACCCTTAAGGATCAGAACTTGTATGCTAAGTTTTCTAAGTGTTAGTTTCGACTGAATGCATGACTTTTCTCTTGGTCATATTATTTCTAGTGAGGGGATCATGGTGGATTCACAGAGGGTTGAAGTAGTTAAGAAATGGCCTAGACCTATGGCTCCTACTATTATTAGGAGCTTCTTGAGCTTGGCCTCATATTATAGGAGGTTTATGGGGAGTTTCTCTTCTATTACTGATTTGTTGACAAGATTACCTCAAAAGAAGGTTAAGTTTTTGTGGTTCAATGCTTTTGAGGGTAACTTTGAGAAATTGAAAGATAAGTTGACTTCTATGGTAGTTTTAACCCTGGCAAAGGTACTGATGATTTTGCTCTATTTTGTGATGCGTCCTGTATAGGATAGGGTTGTCTTTTAATGCAACATGGTAAGGTTGTGGCCTATGTATCTAGGAATCTTAAGGTTCATGAAAATAACTATCCGACTTATGATCTAGAGTTGGTGGCTATGGCTTTTTACTTTAAAGATTTGGCGCCATTATCTATATGAGGTAGATGTGGATATCTATTCAGATCATAAGAGCTTACAGTATGTGTTCACTCAGAAAGAGTTAAATCTCAAGCAAAGGAGATGACTTGAATTGCTCAAGGATTATGATATGAATCTTTACTACCACATAGATAAAGTTAATGTTATTGATAATTCTCTTAGAAGGTTATCTCTGAAGATCTTATCACATGTTTATGAGGAGAAAAGAGGATTAGTAAAAGACATTTATAGATTGGCTGACTTAGGAGTTTATCTTTTAGACTATGAGGATAGAAGAGTCATTGTTCAAGAAGAGGTCAAATTGTCTCTTGGTGCTGAGGTAAAAGGGAAGCAGGTTTTGGATCCCATACTTATGCAGATTAAGAATGATGTAGGTCGACAGTAGGTTATAGCTTTTGATATTAGGGGAGATACTATTATGAGGTACCAGGATGGATTATATATTCCTGATGTTGATGGGCTATGTGAAAGGATTCTGACTGAGGCTCATGAGTCTAGGTATACAGTTCATCCAGTTCAACTAGATGTACCATGACTTAAAGAAGATCTATTTGTGGAGCTATATGAAGAGGGATGCAACAAACTTTTTATTGCAAAGTGTATAGTTTGTCAACAAGTTAAGGTTGAACACTTAAGGACTGTTGAGATATCTCAAGAGATAGAGATCCACGTGTGAAGTAGGAGATAACAAATATGGACTTCATTATGGGTCTTCTGTAGTCTCGAAATCAGTATAATTCAATTTGGGTCATTGTGGATAGAATGACTAAATCCACTCACTTCTTGTCTGTGAAGACTAACTACTCAAGAGAGGATTACACTAAGGTTTTCATTTAGGATATGGTAAAGCTACATGGTGCACCAATGTCCATTATTTTAGATCGAGGTACACAGTTTTCATCTCACTTTTGGAGTTTATTTGAGAAAGGTTTGTGTACATAAGTAAACCTTAGCACGCTTTTCTCCCTTAAATAGATGAACAAGTAGAGCATACTATTTAGACCTTGGAGGAAGTTCTAAGGGGCCGTGTTATTAATTTTAAGGGTAGTTGGGTTGATTATTTGCCTTTTATTGAGTTTGTGTACTATAATAGTTCTTATTGGAGTAGTTAGATAGCTTTTTTTAAGGCTCTTTATGGTAGGAGGTATAGGTCTCCTACTGGGTGGTTAAGGTTGGTGAGACTAGGTTTTTTGGTCCTGATATGGTTTTCCAAGATAAGTAGAAGGTGAAAGTGATTAGAGAAAAACTTAAGACTACTCGAAGTCGCCAAAAGGCTTATGTGGATATAAGGCAAAGAGAGTTGAAGTTCAAAGTAAATGATTGGGTATTCGTAAAGATTTCTCCTATAAAGGGAGTCATGAGATTCGAGAAGAAAGGGAAAATTAATCCTTATTATGTTGGTCTATACCATATTTTGAAGAGGATTGGGAACGTTGATTATGTGTTGGATTTTTCTACAAGTTTGGGTTCTATTCATCCCATGTTCTGTATGTCCATACTAAAAAAAGTGTGTGGGTGATCCTTTCTTGATTGTACCTATTGAGGATGTTGGTGTGATAGATTTGTTATCTTATGAGGAATTCCCAGTTGAGATATTGGATAGGAAAGTTCATAGATTGAGGAGCAAGGACATAGCTTCAGTCAAGGTTCTTTTGAGAAATCAAAAGGCAGAATAGGATACATGGGAGGATGAATATAAAGGCTAAATATCCATTCTTGTTCCCTGGGTTGGGTGAAAGTACTAAGGTATGAATTTTATTTTCCTCTTGTCGATTTTTGAGTTTGTCATTTGATTCTAGTTATTCTTGCTATTCTTGTGCTAAAAGTGTCCCTAACACATGATTGGGGGATGAATGATCCTAAAATGGGTGGGGGTGGGTGGGTGGGATAATGTAAGACCCTTAAAATTTCTATCATTTTATTTTTGACCTTTTTGGGTTTGAAATATAGATTTTTCACTTGAATTGTGTTTACGAATGTCAAAAGGGTAATCCGAGTGAGTTTTGGAATTCTCGGAAGGGGTTTGGGGCAACTTTGGAATATCGAGTCAGTAAGCCTCCATGCTTTTGTCATGTCACGGAGGTTACCCTTTGCGATATTGACGTGGCACGGAGGATAACCTCCAAAATATTAGCATTGCACGCCAAGGTGTAATTTTCATTCAGTTTTATTTTTATTCACTTCGGTTGAGGGTCTTTTGGTCTTTTTACCTTTTCCATAACTTTTAAACAGAAAATAATCCCATTCTCATTAGTTTTCAAAGATCAAATCCCTCTAATTCACTCTTAAACAAAAAATCAAAGAACATTCAAGGGTTTCACTATATATTCATCATTCAATTTCTAAATGCCAAATTGATTATGAATTATTGTGTGTTTCAGGCTTGCATATCTTTCTTAAATTGATTTTATATAAAAGGATATATTTAATTGTTATCCATATTGTTTAATTGTTGGATTTTGAATATGGGTTGAGGGGTTCGGAGTGGTTATTTCATGAATTGAGTTTCCATGGTTTTGAATTGATTGTTTATGCTATATTTTCATACTTTTGAACTAATTAAATGCATGGATGTTAGAACTAGAATGGGGAACATGGGTTTCCCCAAGTTTGGTGATTTAATTGTTTAAAATTGGCTTTAAGCTCAACCCAACTTGTGAAATTGAATTGACATGGATATATAACTAAATTACTTTAGTGTTGAAACTTTGCATTGCATAAAATTTTAATGAAACATAAATGGGTTTTGAAAGGCCTTGGTGTCCATGGATTGGTTTTAAATTATAACTTTGGAGTTAATTTGGTTAATAGGTTTTGGAACGGCATAATGGGATTGGCTTGCAAACTTAAACTTTATTTGGTATGGTAATACCATTGGTAAATGCCTAATTTAAAGACTCCTTGGATAATGGAAGGAAATGTGTGTTAATGGTTTTAGTTTGGGTTTAAAGGGGGTCTCACTGTATAAATGGAGGTCCTGAAAGGACCGACACTGGAAACCACATTTGCCGGTGTAGGGTTTTATATAACAGTGTGCTTGGATCACACTATATATTTATATTTTGGAATGGTTGGATCCTTGATGGCTTTGGCATTTCCTAAAATTTCTCTAGTTCATATGGCTAACATGCACTAGGGCCCTTTCGATGGTACGGGGAGTCAGACACATATAGACCATGATTGTTTTTAGGATGATTAGAGCTACACGATCTACGTTAATGATTTTAAAATCTAATGCTTAAACCATGTTCCATATCTCAGCATCTTATATATGTATATATGAATGTGTGCATATGGTTTTGAATAGTTTTGGACTGATTTGATTATGGGATTATTTTATCCCTTCCCCGAGTTACATGCTATCACTCACCCTGCAAACCATTTTAGGATGTTCTATTGTTTTATAATGTAGGGTTCGAAGAAACTTCTTTTACCCATGTGCAACATTCGGTGGATTAACATATTTGTTGAGTAGCTGTGAAGTGGTGAGCCTCCATCCTTTAAAAGTCCTTATCATTTCTGTATTTTTTTTATTTTAACTCAATACTTTTGGATTCTTTTAGTCATGTTTCGGGGCACAACCTGACCTACTTAGTATTTTTGTTTTAGAGTCTATTGTGGATAAATATGGATTGGTTTGTTACTATTTTGACACTTAGCTTCATTGAGTCATTTATCCATCTTCTTATTACTGTTTCATTGGCCTCCACATTTTTATTATCATTATTATTGTTCTTTTGATGTTAGATAAAAGAGGGTGGTCTCCGATTCATAAAGGACTTGAGATACCCTTCACGGCTAGGCCCTAGTTTGGGCTGTGACAAGCATCAATTATATTTCTTAATTATATCCATTTATATGACCAGATAATGCCTTATGAACTTATTCTCATGTTTACTATCTGGATTTCAGTGGATTAGCTTCAGTTCTGTTTGTTCTCCGTGTAGAGATTGTGCGAATAAGACTCAAGTAATTTTCCTCCTGATTTGGAGTAGTTAGCAGTGTGTAATAGGAAAGGATGGTTATATTTGGATTTAGAGTCTCTGGTATGACTTATGTATTGGGTTGGTTGTGGACTTGGATAAGTCTTTGTTGGACTGTACTTGCATCGAGATAGTATCAGTGTGTTATTATTTTGATCTGTGTGCATTAGCCTTTTCAGTAAAATCGGAGGCTAGTTGATGGTTTTGAAAAGGGATACTTGTGGAAAAATCCCTCGAATGTGTTTTCTCTTCGTGCAGGTTATTTGGAAGTCATGCTTTGAAAATGCAGTCCCAGTACCTCATCTTTTTGAGCTTTTTAGATCTTGTAATGATCTTTTAGTAGTGGATATTGTAATGACCCACTATGTTATTTTTCATATTTCTACTTATTTTTTCCATTAGAGCTTCTCCATAGCCACCCCAAGTCATTTATAACTTGATGGAATTGATAGTTCGATCAGTGAGCAGTTTATTTGATTTTTAGAACCAATTGCCTGTTTAGAAGTCTTTGCTAGTTTTAAATGGCTATCGAGCAAACACTTTATCAAAATGATCTCAAATGCAAATTCTGACTGCTCCAACACCTCTAAAATATTGATTTTAGGCAAGGTAGACCTTTGGTTTTATCCCGAGGCACCCAAGATCATTTGACCTATTAGTTGGAAAGTTAGAAAATTAGAAATTTAGGTGTGGGACCCATAGTTGGTTAAAAAAACCTCGGATGGAAAATCTAACTTTGCCATTGCATACGAAACGTTAATTTTAATGGGGTTACCTAGTTCATTTCCGTATATCAGATTCTGAATAAATCCTGAGGCCTTAGCGGAAACTTGGAAGATTTCCAAGTTTCTGCAGGTATCTAATAGGTCTGTGATATCACCTTCTCTTATGGAGATCGCACCCATGTGTGCAGAGAAAGTATTGCAATTTCAATAAGGCTTGTGGCAATTACCATATCTGCTCCTAAGGTTAGATAGTACAATTTCATACTTGGGTGTGCGAATGCAGCACCTGATTACCTGGAAGGGATATAAATAGACTCCTTAGTTTGTGAATTAGCTAATTTTCCACCTAACCCTCTGGAGGGAAATCCCTAAAGAGTGTGATAGCTCAAAATTGAGACTTTTAGGTGACTTGGGAGCTTGTTTAACATCTATTTTCGTGATTATAATCCGAATTAAGGTAAGATTTCTTCCCTTTTTTGGTGAATTTTCTTTGTTATGGACCAAAATTTGAAAGAGCTGGAGGGCTTGATATTAGCCCCCAATTAGCTAAGTTTTCACCCATTCTTGAGGGTTATGATTCCTTGATGATGTATGAACATTGGGCTGACCTAAAAAATGTGATTTCTATAAGTAGGACCCACTTGAGGTTTTTAAGGTGATTTTTGAACCCAAAGCATAATAGTGAAATATGGGTATTTTTGTTCTCGTATTGACGAGGAGACTATGATTTTGATAGCGTGATAGCATTTTGGGATCATGTAGTGAAGTCAAATATTTTATGGATAATTCAAGGATTTACGATTCGGCTTTGAGGTAGGCTTTCATCTACTATTCTTTATAAGATGATGTGTGTTATATATTCCATATGAATGTGAATGTTAGGATTGATTTTGGATAGAATGACTTAGTCTTGATTATTGAAGTTTGGAGAATAGATGATGGTTTTTGACCCGTAAGGTGAAATGCTTATTACACTTTTAGAATTCTATTGCCTTCTCCCTAGATTAAACTTAGTAGAGTGAATTTGATATGATTCTAGGTTTGGGATGTGGTTTAATTATTGGAAGCATATTTAGCATGATTAACCTCTTTTGGACTATTTTAGTAATCTTGAAACCATAATTTAGGTGGAGTTGACTTAATTGCTCATGTTTCTTCGTGGAATTCCTATCTATAAGCTGATTATGGCTTATGTACCATCAAGAAGTGAATTTAGATACCTTAGCCAAGTCCGAGGTATAGATTGCCTAAAGATAGAATTCGAGGATTAAAAGTGGATTCTTCAATCCCACCTTAGGCAAAGACGTGTGTTTGCCTGCAACACCCTAGGTTCTGATCCTTTGAAGTTTCCTAGGTTTTGAATGTTCTGGACATCGTATAACTTGAAAGTACTTATCATATGATATGGATACAATTTAAGGGGTCTTGGTCGTATATTTCTTAGTAAGGTTTTTGTTGGTTTCTATTCAAGGTTCTAATGGACATCGTAATGGTCGTATTGAGATGGTACGAGTGGTATAGTTAAATTCGTATCTTATCGAGTGTCCAACCCCTTTGATTTTGTCTTGGATATTATTTGAGGGTACTAGTCATTAGGTATCGGTACGATTTGGGAAAGGAGAATCGTATGGTGGAAAATGAGTGATGTCTAATATTTTGTTTAAGGTACGAGTGGTGGGTACCACTCGTATGTTGTGGGTACGGTTTGGGGTAGTGTAGTCGTACTCTCCTGCTGAATTTTTATAGTTTAAGTTAGGGGTATTATGGACATTTCCCCTCTTAACGCCTCATGACCCCATGACTTAAAACACTATTAGGACTTTATTTACCCTATTATTCTTAATTAAAAACACTTGAAACACTCTCAAATCTCTCCTAAGCTTTTGGTTTAAGAAAGAGGCTAGGGTTTCTTCAATACAATCAATTAGGGGCTTTCAAGAGCAAATATTTCCGTCTTCCTTCATATCTAAGGCATGTTACTCCTCCCTCATTGTTAGTTAAAATTTAAAGCATGTTTTCATGGATGGTTTTCATGGTATTAATGTTGTATTATTTGGGTTTAAATTATGTTGGAGCTTTTGGTTGTTCTTGGTTGGATAATGTTTTCACATGTCTTAGTTGTGGTTTTTATGATATATTTATGGGTTTAAACATGTGGTTGCATGGGAATAGTAAATTGGTACTTGGTTTTGATTTTGGAAACTATATGTCCTCAACATATTTGATAAAATGCCTATGAGAATAGTTTTTTTTACATAGTTGGACTTTCATTGAAAACTATGCATAGCATAATATGGTAATGGAATTTAAAGTTGCTTTGGATTGTTTAAATGGTAAGGCGGTTGTGACCATGGATTTGGTTTAAATAAAAAACCTTGTGGTGTACACCAGAATCCCATAAGTGATTTTAATGATGAAAACTATGGGGTACATGAGAATCCCTTAAGTATTGGATAATAATGTTGCTTACTAGCTATAGTCGGTATGATAATACCACTTTGTAATGTGTTGGTTATTAAAATCGGGATTGGTGGTTTGGTTATATGCTAAAGGTTTTAATTGGGCAATAATGGTGGGTTGTGATGGCTAACTGTGAAGGTGTGGTTCTAATAAAAGGACATTGGAAACTCATGTTTGCCGACATGAGGGTTGGTCTTGGTGACCATATACTTTTGGGGTACATGGGAATCCCTAAGTTATACTTGTATATATGTATCTTTGTGGGTGAAGGGTACACGGGAATCCCCGACCCCTTTGATATCTCTGGTTCGTGTGGCTACATGCACTGGAGTCTGTTTATGGTGCAACATTGAACTCATATAACCTATGGGTGGTTTTAGGATAGTCAAGCTACACAACCCAGGTTAAATATTTAAATGCATACTAAACCCGATTCCCTTTCCTATCATGGATTTTATATATAAATTTATACATATATATATATATGTATGTATGTATGCATGGATGTGATTGCATATGATTATTTACTTGGTTTTAAATATGGGAATTATTTTATCCTTACTCCTAAGTACATGCTAGAATTCACCCGATAACCCATCTTTGGGCACTGTATCCCCACGTGATGTAATAATCGGCCATACTCCTCCTCCTGCTCAGTGACTTAGATTCGAGGACAACTTTGTGTCAAATTAAAGTGGTGAGCTTCCATACTCTAGAAGTCACCATTTCATTTTATGATCTTCTCTATATATTTTTTTATTTCTTAGACTTTGGTTATGGCTATGTTCGGGGGCTTTTACCCACCGAATATTATTTTGATTATGGATAGAGGCTTTGTGAGATTACTTTAGGTTGGTATGCGCAATGTCGGTATTTGTGTCAACCTTGACACTAGTATTGGTATTGCGGTTTACACCATTTGACTATATTGTTTTATAATTGTTCCATTTTGTCATGATACATAAAATCAACAGTTACTTGATAAATGGTGTAGGGCGGTTATGGCTGGGTAATAGGGGTAGTCTCCGATCTCGATTAGGCTTGTGGTACCCGACACGACTAGCCCTGGTTTGGGTCTTGTCAGATTTGTATCAGAGCCCTAGGTGCATGGTCAATTGGGAGTCCATAAAACCATATCAAGTAGATTCTATTTTAAGGGTGTGTAGCATTCCACACCCATAAGGGAGAGGCTACAAGGCATTTAAGAATATTTCTCTTTCTTTTGTTTTGTTTTCAAGCTATAGAGTCTAAGATCCTGAATTCTCCTCTAATTTCTAGTTGTTTGATTTTCAGATCATGCCTCGATGATCTGAAGCTAATGAAAACTCCTTTGTCCTAACTGGGGACAATGTTGATGGGACATACTCTACTCATGGGATTCATACCTGGTCTAGGGGTCCAATTCTAGATTATTTGGAGTTCCATCGATTCCCTCTATTATATATCAGACTCCTTAAGATGAAGTGACGGATGCTTATGTTTATCAATCTATTCATATGTTAGCACAGTTAGTAGCTACTCAGGTTGAGCATGTTGTTCCTGTTACTCCATCTTCTGAGGCCATAAAGGTTGACCATTTCATAAGGTTAAACCCTTCGATCTTTAATAGTGTTAAGGTGGAGGGGGATCCTCAAGGTTTTTTGGATGATATGGAAAAGTTCTTTTGTGGTATACATACCACGAATGTGGAGTTTTTAGCCTATCAGCTGAAGGATGTGGCGCACTAATGGTACGAGGAATGGGATTAGGTAAGAGGTGACACTGATGAGTCATTACTATGGGAGGATTTTTCTAATACATTTTTGGACCGCTCCTTTCCTCAGGAGTTGAGAGAAGCTAAGGCGAAAGAGTTTGTTAATCTAAGGCAAGGTAAGATGTTTGTCAAGAAGTGTGCCTTGAAGTTTCACTAGTTGTCTTAGTATGCTCCGGAGATGGTTTCTAGCATGAGGCCTAGAATGAGAATTTTTCTTCTGGGTTGTCCAACGAGTTAATATTAGAGAGTAAGGCTTCTTTGTTGATCAAGGACATGGTATCTATAATTTGGTTGTGTATATGCAATTGGTAGAGGAAGAGAAAAGTAGTAGGCTGAAATATAAGAAAGGCAGGGCAAGAAGTTTAGGTTCTCTGGGTAGGGTGGTTGCCAACAGCAGAGTGGCAAGGGTGGTGGTAAGTTGCTTGTAATACCCCTTACTTTTTCCTAGCTAATTTCATCTCAAGAATGTCTAGTATTAGATACTAAATTAAATGATGGTTATTCCATGAGGAATTTTCAAGATTTTCACTCTTTGTCATGTGGGAAATTCAATAAGCTTTCTATCGATAAAAGATTCACCCAAATTCGATCATTAGGTCAGAAGTTACGACTATTTCAAGTTCCCGTCGTAAAATAGTGCCATATTAGTCAGTGGCGTGCCGCGCCACAAGAGGAAATAACATGTGGCAAATTCCAGTAGGGGTCCACAAGCAGGGCCCAAATTTAGAATTGTCCGTTTTCCAGTGTCTCAGCGAGATTTTCTCCGCGTTACACCAAAGTTCCAAGTCCCAAAGGAAGTGGCAATGCGATGTCCCCACGTCGCGCCATCCCTTAATTTCCCAATTGTCAAAATCCAGTGACACGGCACGATAGCACTGCGTCGCGCTAAAGGTCCAGTTCAGGAAATTTTTACAATTTTGAAAGACGCATCCAAGGGTTAAAAGGGTCAATTTCCTACCCCTATTTAAACCTAATAACACGTGATTCATCCACTTTTAACCCAAAATACACTTTCTTCTCTCAAAAACTTCTCAAGAACAACCTAGCACTTTTCATAGAAGATTCAGAATCAAGGATTTCCTCCGTCAATCTTCATGAAATCATGAACCAAGGTATGCATATTGTTCATTCATGGACTTTTTTCATCCATGAAGCCCAAGAATCCTTTTTATAAATTCAACTTTATGGATTTTCTTATGAATTTCATGATTGGGATGCTCTTGTTCATGTGGATAATGAGAAATTGAATTCTACTCCATGTTGGGTGATAAATTCTATGTGGGTTAAATTATTATAGATATAGATTCATGCAAACCTATGACTAAACCCTTGAATGATGAAATTAGAATTAAACGATAATGTTTAATTATTGTACAATGATGTTTACATGTACCATTCCTACAATATGTTTGATTAAATGCCTAGATGAAGGAAAAGTGCCTAACTATCATGATACCATGAAATCCCCATGTATATACAAGTTATCCCTATCACATGTTTTGATTAAATGCTTCTATAAATTTATTATGGATTATGATGTTAGTTATATGTTAAAGTAAGTTATGCTTGGTAAATTTTCTTCCATCGAGTCCTAGGGGTGCTCATGCCTGAAACATTAGTTGTGTGCCTAGATCCATGTCATATTTTCACGATACTCTCAGTCAAGCTATGATCCTTAGACTTCAGACAATCTTATGACTCAAGAAATCTCCATGATTTCATGAACTCAGTCAGTTGTTAGATATCAGTAGTATTCAGTCAGTCAACGGAATTCAGTAACTCAGGCCATGTTCAGTTCAGTAAATCATGTTCAGAGTCTATTCAGATGGGAGTAGAAATTAGCATCGAGTAAACCCAAGGATAGAAACACACACTATCAGATGAGGGTGTGATTCTTAGAATTTATCCTTAAATTCCAAAACTATGTAGCCAGCATAAGATGAGACATCAAAACTGTCCGATGAAGATTGATAAGGTAGATAAGCATTGTCAGATACGGGCCCCACCATTCTCGTATAGGGGACACTATCAGATGAGCGTCACCCGTAGCTTGTCCTTACCGGTGGCGCGATATTGACACCTTTCCAATTGGGGTTACAGATTTGACCCCAACTCAGCCATAATAGCATATCAGGGGTATGTTGGTTAGATAACTACTTCCCATAGTTTTATATTACAGAATCAGGACTATATCAGCCTTAGTAATGGAACTCAGATAGTTCTTCAGATTTTATGACTGTCAGATACAGTCAACTCAGATACAATACGAAAGTCAGATAGTTCTATCAGATTCAGGACTGTCAGATATAGTCACTCATGTTATTAGTTATATTCAGATTCAGTAATCATATTGTCACAGTATTAGTGTCAGTTGTTATATCTCATGCATGTATTCTCACGCTCATGATAGTTAGTCAGTTATTATTATTGTTCATGCATCTAACCTCCATACATTCAGCCTACTTCACGTGCATACCAGTATATTCAAAGTACTGACGTATTTGCGCTACGGTGTCTTATACCATAGGTTCAGAGACACGAGTTCCAGAGCAATAGTAGATTCCAGATATTCGCAGATAGAGTTAAAAGTGAGTTCTCATCTTTTGAGGACATAATTATTTCCCTATTATCTCATTAATCGGTTTATTAGTTGGAGTTAGTTGGGGACATGTCCCACCAGCTCCTTACTCAGACAATTCAGTCAGTTAGAGGCTTTCTAGACTCATGTTTCATACTTTCGTATGTTCAGTTTGGTTTTGGGTATTCTATTACCCCACACAGATATTATATCATTCAAATCATGTTCAGTATTGAACCTTATGGCCTTTCAGTTTATGTTTCTACATTATAAAGTATTTTATGCAGTATACAGGTACAAATATAAGTCATGGGTTAACTTGTGGTCCTTTGGGGTCATGAGCACTGTGTAGTATTTCAGGTACCAGATTTGGGGCACTACATTGACCAAGAAGATATGGGATAATTTTGGGTCATATTCGACGACTAGTGCTCCCTACCCAAAGTCATTTGGGTGGTAGGTTTTCCATGGTGGCGGCAAATTCAGGGCACAAGATGCCTAATCTTAGGCTAGAGGGGTTTATTCGCTCCATCATATCCTTCCTGCAGGTTTTGTAGTAGATTGCATTGGGGTTTTTGTTATGAGGGAAGGTATAAGTGCTTCAACTGTGGTTAGCCTGGTCTTACGCGTAGAAACAGTCCTATTGGTAAGGTTTGTTTGGGGGTAAACAAGGTTCTAGTTGTTTCATTATTAGTTCCAATACCAAAGGGTGCACCATCTAGTTTCGGCACTAGTCAGAATCGTCTCAATGCTCTCAGTACCCAATAAGAGTCCAAGGTATCACCTAATGTCGTGATTGGTATGCTGAAACTCTTTTTTTATGATATGTACTATTTATTTGTTTTTGGGTCCACACTCTCTTATGTGACTCCATTTTTGGTTGTGTATTTTGGTTTTGGTTTGGAGTGTGTTTTACACCCTTTATTTATTTCTACCCAGTAGGGGACTCTGTGATTACTAGAAGAGTCTATAGGGGGTGTGGTATCTGTTGGTAGTAAAGAAACTTTAGTGGATCTATTTAAATTAGATATGGTGGATTTTGATGTAATATTGGGGATGGATTAGTTGCACTCGTATTATGCTTCTCTAGATTTTGGACCGGTAAGGTTGTCTTCAAATTCCCTAATGAGTTGTTTATTGAATGATAGGGTGGTTCCTTAGCTTCTAAGGGGAATTTCATATCTTATCTTATAGCTCGGAGATTGATCTCCAAAGGGTATCTCTATCATCTAATTCAGGTTAAAGATTCCAACTCTGATGGTCCTCCCAAAGGTAAATGAATTTCCTGAGTTCCTTCTTGATGATCTTCCTAGTGTTCCTCCTGATAGGGAGATTAAGTTTGGGATTTATCTTTTTTTGGACACTTATCAAATTTCTATTTCCCCGTATAGAATGGCTCTGGCTGAGTTGAAGGAGCTTAAGGACCAATTAAAGGATCTTTTACATAAGGTTTTTATCCATCCTAATGTGTCCCCATGGTGTGCATTGGTGTTATTCGTGCATAAGAAAGATGGTTCCTTTCATATGTACATTGATTTTCGACAGTTGAATAAGGTGATGGTAAAGAATAAGTATCCTCTTCCAAGGATGGATGATTTTTTTGATCATTTTTAGGGTGCTAAGTTTTTCTCCAAGATTGATCTTCAGTTCGAGTATCATCAGCTAAAGATTATGGAAGAGAATATCCCTAAGACTGCTTTTCAAGCTCTATATGGTCATTTTGAGTTTTAGTTATTTTATTGGGTTGACCAATTCCCCCGCGACGTTTATGAATTTAATGAATAGGTTTTTTCATTAGTTTCTGGGTTCGTTTGTCATTGTTTTCATGAATGATATTCTGATGTATTCTATGAGCGAGGTGGATCATGCGAATCACCGTCGCATTGTATTACAGACCTTGAAAGAGAAACAGTTGTATGCAAGGTTTTTGAAATATAAGTTCTGGTTGAACGCTGTCACTTTTCTAGGTTATATCATTTCTAGTGAGGGGATAGTAGTGGATCTGCAGAAAGTTACAGTGGTGAGAAGTGGCCTAGACGTACGACTCCAACCAATATTTGGAGTTTCTTGGGTTCATTTGGTTACTATAGAGGTTTGTGGAGATTTTTTTGACTATAGTTGCCTCGACTAAATTGACTCAGAAAAAGGTACAGTTCTTGTAGTTTGATTCTTGTGAGAGGAGTTTTGAGAAGCTGAAGGATAAGCTCACTTTGGCTCTGATTTTGATGTTGCCTGAAGGAACTGATGGGTTCGTGGTCTACTATGATGTGTCTTGTGTGGGACTTGTTTGTGTTTTGATGCAGTATAGAAAGGTGATAGCTTACGCCTCTAGATAGTTAAAGGTGCGTGAGAGGAATTATCCAACTTATGACTTAGAATTATTAGTTGTGCTGTTTGTATTCAAAATCTAGCATCACTATTTGTATAGAGTGTGTGTGGATATATTTTCTGATCATAAGAGCCTATAGTACGTGTTTATTTAGAAAGAGCTTAACCTCAAGCAGAGAAGATGGTTTGAGCTCCTTAAGGATTATGACATGAGTCTTTACTACCATCCTGGTAAAGCTAATATGGTTAATAATGCTCTTAGTAGGTTATCCATGGGGAGTCTAGCTCATGTGGATAAGGAGAAGTGAGAGTTGGAGAAGGACATTCACTGCTTGGCTAACCTTGGAGTTCGCTTTTAAACTACGGGGATGGTGGTGTATTGGTGTAGAAAGTGGCTTGGGCATCTCTTGGTGCTGAAATCAAGGAAAAACAAGTGTTAGATCTTGTGTTGATGAGGATCAAGGGTGGCATTGGTGGGAATAAGGTGATGGATTTCGAGATTAGTGATATGGTACTTTATGGTACAAGAGAGGTTATGTGTTCCCGACGTCTATGGTTTGCGTGAGAGGATCTTAGTTGAGTCGCATGATTCAAACTATATTTTTCATCCTAGTTTAACAAAAATACATCATAACTTTAAGGAGATATATTAGTGGAACAATATGAAGAGGGTTGTGGCTAATTTTGTGGCCAAATACATGGTGTGTTAACAAGTGAAGGTTTAGCACATGAGGCCCAGAGGATTATATGAAGAGATTGAGTTTCTTGAATAAAAGTGGAAAGTAATCAATATGGATTTCATTAGTGGTCTTCCTCGATCTCATAATCAAATTGATTTGGCCTGGGTCATCATAGATAGGATGATAAAGTTGGCTTACTTTTTGCCTGTGAGGATGAATTTCTCGGTTAGGGATGATACAAGGTTGTATCTCAATGGGATTGTAAAGTTGCATGGGGTACCTATTTCTGTCATCTCTGATCATGGGACACATTTTTTGTCTCACTTTTGGCGGTCGTTTTAGAAAAGGTTGGGGACTAAGGTAAGTCTAAGTACCCTTTTTCACCCGCAGTCGGATGGGCAAGCAGAAATGACTATTTAGACATTGAAGGATATGTTTTATGCTTGCGTGCTAGATTATGGTAGTTGGGTTGAGCACTTACCTCTTGTAGATTTTGCTTATAATAATAGCTACTACTCTAGCAATGGGATAGCTCCATTTGAAGCATTGTATGGTAGGAGGTATAGATCTCCTATTGAGTGGTTCAAGGTTGGAGAGGTTGAGATGTTTGGCCCAAATTTGGTCCACCAGGCTATGGTAAAGGTGAAGTTTATTTGGGATAGGCTTAAAGATACCCAAAGTCGCCAAAAGTCCTATGTGGATGTGAAGTGAAGGGAGTTAGAGTTCAAGGTTAGGGACAAAACGTTCTTGAAGGTACCCCCATGAAGGGAGTAAGGCAGTTTGGTAAGAAGGGGAAGCTCAGTCCCTGGTATATTGGTCTGTATGTGATTTGAAAAGGGTTGGTAATTTTTTCTATGAGTTGGAGTTGTCTTCTAGATTAATCTCCATTCACCCGGTATTCCATGTTTATATATTGAGGAAGTGTATTGGTGATTCGTCACAAATTGTCACTATCAAGGATATTGGTATTTCAGATTGAGATCTTGGATCGGCAAGTTTGTCGAATGCGGACCAAGGATGTAGCTTTGTTTAAGGTCCTATGGAGGAACCATAAGGTTGAAGAGGCATCTTCAACTACTTGGGAAGCTGGAGAGGACATGAGGTCCAAGTATCCATTCATATTTTCTACCCTAAATTTTGAGGAGGAAGGTATGTGCTCTTCAGAATGTCTTTGTTTTCAGACAATGTTAAAGAAAGGATTAATTCCTTGTATCTTTGTTTACAAACTTAGTTAAAGGTCAGAATTGAGGTTTTAGGGGTGTGAATCGTGCTGCCTTGTTCCATCATTCTAGGATGAATAATCCAAGTGGGGGAGAATTGAAACACCCTAGGTTCTGGTCCTTACAAGTTTCCTGGATTTTGAATGTTCTGGACAACATACGACTTGAGGGTACTTGTCATATGATATGGATATAGTATAGGGAGTTTTGGTAGTATGTTACTTATTGATGTTTTAGTTGGTTTCTGGTCAAGGTTCAAATAGACACCATAAGGGTCGTATGGAGATAGTACGACTGGTAGAGTCCGATTAGTATGTTGTCCAGTGTCCAACCCCTTTGATTTTGTCTTGGATATTATTTGAGGGTACTAGTCATAAGGTATTGGTATGATTTGGGCAAGGAGAGTCGTATGGTGGAAAGTGAGTGATGTCTAATATTCTATCTAGGGTATGAGTAGTGGGTACCACTCGTATGTTGTGGGTACGGTTTGGGGTGGTGTAGTCGTACCTTCTTACATAATTTTTATAGTTTAATTGGGGGTATTCTGGACATTTCCCCTCTTAATCCCTCATGACCCCACGACTTAAAACACTATTGAGACTTTATTTACCCTATAATTCTCAATTAAAAACACTTAAAACACTCTCAAATCTCTCTCAAGATTTTGGTTCAAGAAAGAGGTTAGGGTTTCTTCAATACAATCAATAGGGGCTTTCAAGAGCAAATATCTCCATCTTCCTTTGTATATAAGGTATGTTACTCCCCCTCATTGTTAGTGAAAGTTAATAGCATGTTTTATGGATTGTTTTCATGGTATTGATGTTGTATTGTTTAGGTTTTAAACTTATTTTGGGGTTTTTGGTTGTTCTTGGTTGGATAATGTTTCCCCATATCTAAATTGTGGTTTTCATGTTATATTTATGGTATTGAACATGTGGTTGCATGGGAATGGTAAATTGGTACTTGGTTTTGGTTTTTGAAACTATATGCCCTCAACATGTTTGATAAAATGCCTATGAGAATGGTTTTGTTACATAGTTGGGATTTCATTGAAAACTTTGCGTTGCATAATATGATAATAGAACTTAAAGTTGGTTTGGATGGTTTAGATGGTTAAATGGTACAGCCTTAGTGGTCATGGATTTGGATTAAATGAAAAACCTTATGGGGTACACAGGAATTCCAAAAGGAATTTTAATAGTGGAAACTACGGGGTTCATGGGAATCCCCTAAGTATTGGCTAATGGCATGTCTTTCTAGTTATAGTCGGTAAGACGATACCACTTCATAATGACTTAGTTATTAATACATGTAATTAGTGGTTTGGTTATGTGATGAAGGTTTTAATTGGGCAATAATGGAGGGTTATGATAGCTAACCGTGAAGGTGTCAGTCCAATGGACGGACACTGGAAACTTATGTTTTCCGACATGAGGGTTGTTTATGGTGACCATACACTTGTCGGGTACATCATAATCTCGTAAGTTATATTTGTATATATGCATCATTGTGGGTGAAGGGTAAATGGGAATCCCCGGCAACTATGATATCTTTGGTTCGTGCAGCTACATGTAGTGGGCCCGTTTAGGGGGTAACACTGAACCCATATAGCCCGTGGGTGGTTTTATGATGGTCAAGCTACACAACCCAGGTTAAAGATTTAAATGTATGCTAAACCCTATTCCCTTTCCCGACATAGATTATATATATATATATCTATGCATGGATGTGATTACATGTGGTGTAAATGTGGGCATTATTTTATCCTTAATCCTGAGTACATGTTAGCATTCACCCGCTAACCCGTCTTCGGGCGCTGTATCCCCATGCGATGTAGGAACCGGCCATATTACTCCTGCTCAGTGACTTGGATTCAGGGACAGCTTTATGTCAGATTGAAATGGTGAGCTTCTATACTCCAGAAGGCTCCATTTCATATTATGGTCTTCTCTACATGCATTTTTTATTTCATAGACTTTGGTTTTGGCTATGGTTAAAGGCATGTCCCAATTGGACGTTGTTTTGATTTTGGATAGAGGCTTTGTGAGAATACTTTAGGTTGGTATGGGCGGTGTTAGTATTGGTGTCAGCCTTGGCATTGGTATTGATATTGGGGCTGATACTGTTTGATTGTATTTGATTTGATTGTTCCATTTTGTCATGATAAATAAATTAGAATTACTCAATATATGGTGTAGGGTGGTTATGGATGGTAATGGGGGTAGTCTCCGATCCCGGTTGGGCATGAGGCACCGACACGACTAGGACCTGGTTTGGGTAGTGTCATAGCCCATGTGGACTTAAGTATGGATGTGTCATAACCCAAACTAGGTCCTGTCCGTGACGGGTATCTCAAGTCACCCGAGGACCGGAGCCCACCCCCTTTGCCTATTCCAACATAACAAATATATATATGATAAGATAGTAAAGTGTAATGCCCCGAATCTAGTAGCCGAAAAGCTACACGGTGCTCATGACCCCAAAGGACCACAAACTAACCCATGACTAGTATCTGTACCAGAACACTGCATAAAATACCATATAAATGCGAAAATAAAGGATGTAAGGCCATAAGGTTCAAAACTGATAAAATAATCTCTGAATGATAAGGTATCACAATACCAAAACAAAAGCTGAAATAAACTGTCTGAACATGGTAGTCTGATAAGCCTCTAACTGAATGAACTGTCTGAATAAAGAGTTGATGGGACATGTCCCCAACTAAATCCAACTACTGAAATAAATTAATTAATGAGATTATAAAGTAATGGTCATGTCCTCAAAGGATGAGGACTCACTGCTAACTCTAACTGCTGAGACTGGAATGCTACTGATGCTCTGGAGATCGTGCTTCTGAACCTATGGTATAAAACAACATAGCGCAAATGTATCAGTACATTTGAATGTACTGGTATGCATGTGAGGTAGGCTGAATGCAAAAGGGTTCACATGCATCAACTACACTAACTGACTGCATAACATAAACGTGAGAATACATGCATGACTACATAATAAATATAACTGAGTTCGTGATAATATGATTACTGCATCTGAGTACTGATAACATAAGATACGGATAACTGTATACCTAAAATAACTAATACCGAGCGACTGTATCTGACAGTCTAGTTTCTGATGGAACTAGCTGAGTTCCGTACTGTTCGGAGTTGACTGTATCTGACATTCCTGAATCCTATAGAACTATCTAAGTTCTATTACTGAGACTAAATAATTGTATCTGACAGTCTTGATTCTGTACTGAAACTGTGGTAAGCAGTCATCCAATCGGCATGCCCCTAATACACCATTATGGCTGAGTTGCGGTCCAATCTGTAACTCCAATTGGAAGGGTTTTAATACCGCTCCACTCGTAAGGATAATTTGTGAGTAAACCTCATATAACAGGTAAATCTAGTGAGAACAGTAGGAACCCTCATATAACAGGTTAAGACACCTCATCTGCCCTCATATAATAGGCTATGATGTCTCAACCTACGTCGGCTACGTAGTTCTGGAATGCAAGGATTGCTTCCAAGAATCACATCCTCATATAACAGGTGGGTTCCCATCGTAGGGTTCGATCGCTGCTAATTTCTACTCCCATCTGGATAGACACTAAGCATGATTAACTGAACTGACTGGACTGAATTAACTGAGTTCCGTTGACAGATGGAATACTACTGAGATTACTGAATTTCTGAGGTTTCTAAGATTACTGAGTTTACTTAGTTTTCCTGAGTCACATGACTGACTGAATTTCTATAAACATGGCTCAACTCAGAGTATCTTGAAAACATGGCACTGGCTCTAGGCATACAACTAATTTTCAGGTACAAGTACCCTCAAGACTCGATAGCATGAAACTGACAAAGAATGACTTTTTTGAATACATGACCAACATCAACAATCCATAATATAATAAGATGGGGATTTCATGAAGCACAAGTGCTAAAGCACCACAATGGCTACACATATATCCATAATTCATTGACTAAGACATTTCATCAAACACTTAACATGCATGAACTTGTACATGAATGGTAATCTTATCATACTAGTATGGCACTTTTCCTTCACATAGGCATTTAATCAAACACATGGAAAGCATGCTTTGGTTATACAATCATCAACACATCTAATAATCATGGATACATCCATGAACGTATAAATTTAAGGATTTATCATGATTATTATGCAAATCATCACATCTTAGGGTCAATCATTGGAATATGTAATTTCAAACATGAATCAAAAACCCACAACATCATGAACATAAATTTCAATTCAATTTAAATCATGAACATTAATAAATACACAAATCTTGGATTTTGAAAAGAGATTCTTGAGCTTCATGGGTGAAAGGGACGCATGAATCAACATATGACATACCTGAGTTGTGAGTTTATTGAAGTTCCTAGACTTGAAGAACTTGGAATCTCTTAGTTTCTTGAAGAATGATTTGGATCTTGTTCTTGGGGATTAACTTTGAGAGAAAACCCTAATTTGATGTTGTAGATAGATAATGAACTTATGAGCCTTGGTCTGATAATTAGGGGTAAGAATGGGTAGAAAAGACCCAAATACCCTTTTAAAAATGACTTTAACATAACTAAACGAACTATGCAATGGTGGGTGCGACGGTCCATCGTTGGGTCGACGGTCCATTGGTCCTGACTGTCGCACCTGGGCAGAATAGGGGTTCACTGTCTCTGCTGCGACGGCTTGGGCAACGGTCCATCGCTAGCTCACGGTCCGTCCGCCTGAGCTTTGCCTTTAGGCAGAAGGTGGTCTCACTGCCTCTGCTGCGATGGTTTAGGTGATGGTCCGTCGCTAGCTTGACGGTCCATCGGCCCTCATCGTCGCACCTGGGCAGTTTTGACTGCTTTCTATAAAATGGCTATAACTTTCTACCCTGATACCGGATTTGGACGAAATTGGTATCGTTGGAAAGCTAATTCAATTTCCCACATGACAAAAAGTAAAAATCTTAAAAATCACACATATATAAAAGTGGATTCATATTTCAAATTAAGTTTCTAACATACTTGGGAGAAGTACGGGGTATTACAGAAAGAAAAACCTAAAACATTATATGAAATCAATATCTGAAAACTATGAAGAATACCAAAATTAATACTGAAAATCAACCATAATGCCCATATCCACAGTATTCCAATAAAGCCTCTAAAAAATTGAATTTCAATAAAATGTCAAGACATGCCCCCAACCATAGCCAAAACAAATCTAAAATAAAGTATGAGACAAGGGAAACCAAAACATGAAATGAAGTCTTCCGAAGGATGGAAGCTGACCTCTATAAGTCAACACTCGATCTAACCACGAATACCTAATCACTGTGTACGAAAGGTAGACTTGCCTTTGGAACCTACATCGCATGGGGATACAGCGTCTGAAGACGGTTAGCAATTGGAGAGCTAGCATGTAACTCAGGGATAAAGTAGTAAAGTAATGCCATAATCCATATTATGAATACTAGTAAAACCTAATGCATAACATCATATACAATACGTACATATATATATGTATATCATATGCTGGGGAAAAAAAGAACAAGGTTTAGCATGCACTTTTAAATCATTAACCTGGACTGTGTAGCTCTGCCATCCTAAAGGCACCCATAGGCTATATGGGTTCAGCTCCCCCTATTGAAAGGGCCCCAGTGTCTATTAGTTGTACAGCCGAAGAAAAATAAACAAGGATAATGTCATCCCCAAAATATAAAGTGTATCTCATGCACACGGTCACCATGACCAACCCTCATTTCGGCAAACATGGGTATCCAGTATCGGTCCCCCCGGGACCTCCACCTTCCATGGGTTTGATTTAAAACCCCCTTTAAGACCATATTAGAACCACTTTCACATTTTCAACCATTTACAACAGAGTCTTTTAATTAGGCATTTCCCGTTGGTATTTTCATACCAAAATTTGATCTTACAAGTCCATCCCTGTATGCCATACAAAACCATTAAACAAAATTTAACTCTAAAGTTTCCAATTAAACCAAAACCGTGGCCACCAAGGCTTTTCCAAAAATATTTGAAACAAAACCAAACCAATTCATGTTCCATTTACCATTTATCCAATGCAAGGTTTCGAAAAGAATAGTCAAACCAAGTGATAAATCATATTCCAAAGTCAATTATGCTAGGGGATCGAGGTTATTATCAATTTCCATATCGAAACCATTTATTTGGGGAATTCATTGTACCCCTAAATTCGTTCACCATCCTTATGCACTCAAAGAGTTCATAAATCATCAATTCAATGCATAGCAATTCAATAATAATCATGGAAAAATATTTAAACCAAATACATTCAAAACCCTCAACCCATAGTTCAAAATCCAACGTAAAAACCATACATAATAATAGCCAATTCATGCCATATGAAAAGATAAATATAGGGAAAGAGGTACATGCCTTAATTGCCAAGAAATTCGAAGAAAAATAAACCCTTAGGACCATAGATGATCACCTCCTTGAACCCGAACCTTGAGTTAAAAAAGAGGATTTGAGAGAGGATGGTTGAGAGTAATGAGAATGACCTTCGTATATTGAAAACTGATATAAATAGGCCCTTATGGTGATTAAAAATAGTTTATAGGTGAAAGGACCCCTTTACCTTTCATCCTATATTAGAAAGAACAATACTACCCAAAATTACCATAGGTCTATGGCACGGACCTTATTGCGGTGATTAACTTCGGTGTGACGGAGGTTATCACGAAGGCTTACTGCCTTTGTGACCCAAAACCACCCCAAACCCCGTTTGAAAATTCCAAAAATCTTTAGTGTTACCTTTTTGACATCCCTAAACATAATTTGAGCCAAAAATTGATATTTTAAGCATGGGAAGGCCAAATATAAAATACCCAAAGTTTTGAGGATGTTACAGATGAGCTAAGACAAGTTTCACACATGAATGATAACAACACACCAAAATCAAAAGATAAACCCAGATAACAACAATGAAGAACAAAATTCATACCTCAAGCTTCTTCACCATATGGAATAGAAATGGATACGTAGCCTTCATATTCTCTTCTACCTCCCAAGTGGCTTCTTCCTCTTTATGGTTCCTCTAAAGGACCTATACCAATGATACATATTTAGTCCACAGTCTACGAACTTGTCTTTCTAAGATCTCTACCGAAACCTCTTTGTAAGATAAGTAATTCAAGACACCCACATTCTCAATAGGCACCACCAAGGAAGGATCACCCACACATTTTCTCAACATCGACACATGAAACACAGGGTGAATAGAACCCAAACTCGCAGGAAATTCTAACTCATAAGCAACATTTCCCACTCTCTTCAAAATCAAATAAGGACAAACATAATGGGGACTGAGCTTCCCTTCTTTTCCAAAATGCATCACTCCCTTCATGAGAGACACCTTCAAGAACACCCAATCACCCATATCGAACTTCAACTCTCTTTTCCTTACATCTACATAGGACTTTTGGCAACTTTGAACAGTATTAAGCCTATCCCGGATCACCTTCACTTTCTCCATAGCTTGATGAACTAAATCAGGACTGAACAACCTTGACTCACCAACTTCAAACCACCTAATGGGAGATCTACACCTTCTACCGTACGACGCCTCAAATGAATCCATACCAATTGTTAGACTGATAGCTATTATTGTACATAAAATCTGCAAAAGGTAATAAGTCAACCAACTACCACCATGATCAATTACATAGGCTCAAAGCATATCTTTCAATGTTTGAATGGTCCTTTCTTCTTGTCCGTCTGTCTATGGGTGAACAGTGGTACTAAGGGTCACTTTAGTCCCTACACCTTGCTGAAATAATCGCCAAAAATAAGATGAGAATTGATTACCATGATAAAAAATAATGGAAACTGGAGCACCAAAAAACTTAACGATCTCATGAATAAACAACCTTGCATAGTCCTCAACAGAATAATTAGTCCTCATTGCAAGAAGTGAGAAAACTTAGTCATCCTATACATGATGACTTAAATGGAATCAAATTAGTTTTGAGATAGAGGAAGGTCGGTAACAAAATCTATATTTATCACTTTCTATGTCCATACAGGAAACTTTATTTCTAAAGATAACCCACCAGGCCTCAGGTGTTCCACTTTCACTTGCTGACACACCATGCACTTAGCCACAAAATTAGACACATCCCTCTTCATGTTATTCCACCAATATATCACCTTAAGATCATGATACATCATCGTCTAACTAGGATGAACCAAATAACATGACTTATGAGATTCAATCAAAATTCTACCTTGCAACCCATACACATTGGGAATACACATCCCTTGGTACCTCAAGATGTCATCACCACCAATCTCAAAAGCCATCACTTTCTGCCTACCTACATCCTTCTTGATTTGTATTAAGATAAGGTCTAACACTTTGTCCTTCTTCACCTTAGTGCCATGAGATAACATTGCCACCTCTTGCACACACACACCACCATCCTCAAAATCTAATAGACAAATTTCAAGATTAGATAAATGGTAAATGTCCTTTACCAAGTCCCACTTATCCTCCTATAGATAAGATAAGCTCCCTATAGATAACCTGCTAAGAGCATTAGCAACCAAGTTAGCATTACCTGGATGATAGTAGAGACTCATGTCATAGTTTTTACCAACTTAAGCCACTTTCTTTGCTTAAGATTCAACTCCTTTTAGGTAAATACATATTATAAGATCTTATGATCTTAAAAGATGTCAACATAGACCCTACACAGATATTGCCACCAAATCTTCAATGCGAACACCACAACCAACAATTCCAAATCTTGAGTTGGATAATTCCTCTCATGAACTTTCAACTGCCTAGAATCATATGATACCATATTGCCATATTGCATCAATACATAACCATGTCCCACATAGGATGCATCACAATAAACTACGATGCCATCACTACCCTCAGGCAAATTTAAAACTAGAGCAAAAGTCAATTTATTTTTCATTTTTTTAAAGCTCCCTTCGCAAGCATTGAACTATAGAAACTTCACCTTTTTCTGAGTCAACCTAGTCATTGGTGCAATAATCGATGAAAAGATCTCCACAAAACTCCTATAATAACCCTCTAAACCCAAGAAACTTCAAATATCAGTTGGAGTCGTGGGTCTAGGATACTTCTTAACCATCGTAACCTTCTGTGGATCCACCGCGATCCCTTTCACTAGAAATAACATGACCATAAAAGTAACAACATTCAACCAATACTTACATTTTAAAAACTTAGCTTATAATTGATGATATTTTAGGGTTTGTAACACAACACAGAAGTGATTGGCATGATCCCCTCACATTTCAAATATACTAGAATATCATCTACAAACACAATTCTAAATAAGTTCAAAAACTTATGGAATACCCAATTATGAGATCTATAAATATCACTGGGGCATTGGTCAACCCAAAAGACATGACCAAGAACTCATAATGGACATACCTAGTATGAAAGGCAGTCTTAGGGATATACTCCTCCCTAATCTTAAGATGATGATAACTCAAACAGAGGTTAGTATTAAAGAAATACTTAGCACCTTAAAGTTGGCCAAACAGATCTTCAATCCTAGAAAGAGGGTATTTATTCTTTACAATTACCTTATTCAACTGACGATAATCAATACACATCTGAAGAGAACCATACTTCTTACACATGAAAAGAATGGGAGAACCCCACGAAGACACACTAGGGTAGATAAAAACCCTTGTTAAGAAGATCTTTTAACTACTCCTTAAGTTTTTTTAACTTGGACAAAGCCATTTAATAAGGGGCCATAGAGATAGGTCGAGTATCCAAAAGGAGATCAATCCTAAAATTAATTTCTTGTCGGAAGGGTCAGTAGGAAGATTATCAGGGAAGAACTCAGGAAATTTACTAACTACGAGAATGGATCCTAAAGAAGGACCCTCTGAGTTAGAATCCTTAACATGGTCCAGATGATAACGGCACCCCTTGCAAATCAATTTTTGCGCTCTAAGATATGATATGAACCTTCCTTTAGGCACTAAGGAACTCCTTTCCCACTCAATAACTGACTCATTAAGGAATTTTAAAATGACCCGGCGGGTCCAATAGTCTAAAGAGGTATAGCACGAATGCAACCAATACATCCCTAAGATGACATCAAAATCTAACATGTCTAATTCAAAAAATTACACCAAAGTTTCCCTATTACCAACAAATACCATATAAACCCATAGACCCTTTCAACAACCATAGATTCACTCACCGAGGTAGAAAAAAAGGTTCTAAAATGCACTCGGGACCAAAACAAAAATGCACATCCATAAATAGGGTCACGTTAGAAAGAGTAGACCCCGGGTCAAAGAAACAATACACATACTAGAGAACAGTTTTAACATATAAGTGACGACATCAAGTGATGCCTCAAACTCCTAATGGGTAGTAAGAGCTTACAAGTAATTTTGACCTATGCCGATATTAGATGTGGCACCCCTTTGTGCAGGAGCTAACGGTGTGGCAACTAGAACCTTATTAGCCCCCGAAGAAACTTTGCCCCCAGGGAAATCCCTCAGCATATGTCCTAGTTGGCCACAATTGAAATACTGATTCTTTCCCACATCACAGAAGCCATAATACAACTGACAAAATAGTCTACAAGGAGGATATGATAGAGATAACTGGGCCCCACTAGCCTAAGATTGGCACCCTGTTCCCTAGAACCATCACTACTTTTAAAACAACAATCTCTGTATGGTTTTGGAAAGAGGCACTAACCGTCGAATATGAACCCGAGTTTCCCCACCTCTTCTTAGACCATTTCCCACCATATCTACCACTCTAATGCTGACTTTCACCATGATATAAATACCAAAACCTTTTACTCTGTCTCTTCCTCATACGCGTTTGCTTTTTCTTTTCCTTCTCAACCTGTAGCATAAACAATATGAGTCTAGAGATGTCCATATCCTAGTTCAGTAAGGCAATTTTCTTCCCAAAATTAACTTTTGAGACAAACCGAAAGCAAAGTTTCTAATTCTAGCCCTTATGTTAGACACTAGCTCAGGAGCATATCGAGACAACTGATGGAATTTTAAGGCATACTCTTTCACTAATATCCTGCCTTGCTTCAAATTTACAAACTCCTCCATTTTTGCCTCTCTCAACTCCTGAGAAAAGAAACGGTCAAGAAAAGCACTAGAGAAATCCTCTCACAAAGCAGATTCAATATCATTACCCCTAAGTCGCTCCCACTCCTTGTACCATTGATATGCCACATCCTTCAATTGACTAGAAATGAATTCCACACCCTTTACCTTAGTAGCATGCATAATTTGAAATGTCTCCTCTATCTCATCTATAAGACTTTGAGGATCCTCCTAAATCATAATACCAGTGAAAGTCAGAGGGCTAAGCCTAAAAAATTGGCCAACTCTTGTGTCCTTAGATAAACTCTCAATAATTCCAGCAGAACCCATCTAACATGACTGAGATATCACCAATTGAGTTAGTAGATGAATGGATTGGCGGAACTCAGCATTAGTGATATCTCCCTGAGGTTGTTGAACAAGAGTGTAACCCTTTGGAGAAGGATCAGTGGAGGTAGGTGGGAATCCATGGGGACGATAAAAAAATAGTAACCCTAGATCGGGTCTATACCCCATAAGTTAGACGAGATCCACCAATATTATCCTCAGGCAGGGCAGATGAGTTTCCATGAGCTTTAGGTCATTTAGGAGACATGATTTGAAAGAAAAATAAATGATAGTTAGAGGATTCTAAGACCTTAGACTTTATAGTCCAAAAATAAGGCAAACAAGAAAGGGAAACATTCCTAAGTGCCTTATAGCCACTCTCTTATAAGTGTGGCATGATACATACCCATAAAAGAGACTCTACTTGACATGGCTTTATGGACACCCAAATGAACATGAACCTAGTCTCTGATATAAACTTTGTCATGACCCAAACCAGGGCCTGGCCGTGATAGGTATATCTAGTCCACCGAGGACCGGAGACTGCCCCTTTTGCCTATTCTAATATAACCTATATATATATATGACAAGATAGGAAAGAAAAACCCAAAAGTCTATATGAGATCAATATCCAAAAAACCATCCATAATACCAAAACTAATACGGAATATCAACCATGATGCCCTTATCCACAGTAGTCCATAAAGCCTCTAACAAAATCGAATACTAGTAAAATATCTAAACATGCCCCAACCATAGCCCAAAAAAATCTAAAATAAATTCTAAGATAAGGGAAACCAAAACATGAAATAAAGTCTTTTGAAGGATGGAAGATCACAACTTCAAGTCAACTCTTGATCTAACCACAAATACCCAATCACTATGAAGGATAGGTAGACTTGCTTTCGGACCCTACATTATGTGGGGATATAGCATCTGAAGACGGTTAACAGTTAGAGTGCTCGTATTAACTCAGGGATAAAGTAGTAAAGTAATGCCATAATCCGTAATATAAATACTAGTAAAACCCAATACACAACATCATATGCAATACATACATACATATGCATATCATATGCTGGGGAAAAAGGGAATAAAGTTTAGCATGCATTTATAAATCATTAACATGTATTGTGCAGCTCTGTTATCCTAAAGGAACCCATGGGCTATATGGGTTCACCTCCTCCTACTGAAAGATCCCTAGTGCATGTTAGCTACACTTATCAAAGAAAACCCGAGAAGGATAATGCCATCCCCAAAATAAAAAGTGTGTCTCAACAAACATAAGTTTCCAGTATCGGTCCCCCTGGGACATCCACCTTCCACGATTTTTCTACACAACCCCCTTTAAGCCCATATTAGTACCATTTACACATTTCCAACCATTTACCAAGGAGTGTTTTAATTAGGAATTTCTTGTTGGTATCGTCATATCAAAATTAGAGATTACAAGTTTATCCCTTTATGCCATACAAAACCATTAAACCAAATTTGACTCTAAAGTTCCTAATTAAACTAAAAACGTGGCCACCAATACCATTTCAAAACTATTTAAAAACCAAACAAAACCAATTCATGTTCCATTTACCATTTATGCAATGCAAGGATTCAAAAGGAATAGCCAAACCAAGTGATAAATCATATTCCAAAGCCAATTATGATGGTGGATCGAGTTATTATCAATTTCCATATCGAAACCATATATTTGGGGAATCCATTGTACCCTAAATTCATTCACCATCCCTATGCAATCAAAGAGTTCATAAATCATCAATTCAATGCAAAAAATTCAATAATAATCATGGAAAATTATTTAAACCAAATACATTCAAAACCCTCAACCCATAAATCAAAACCCAACGTAAAAAACATGCATAATAATAGACAATTCATGCCATAAAAAAAGATAAATGTAGGGATAGAGGTACATTCCTTAAATGCCGAGAAATTCAAAGAAAATCATACCCTTAGAATTGTTGATGACCACCTTCTTGAACCCTATCCTTGAGTTGAAAAGGGGGAATTTGAGAGAGGATGGTTGAGAGTAATGAGAATGACCTTTGTATATTGAAAATTGATAGAAATAGGTCCTTATAGTGATTAAAAATCAATTATAGGTGAAAGAAACCCTTTACTCCTCATTCTATTTTAAAAATAATAAAACAACCCAAAGTTGCTATAGGTCCATGACACAAACCTTATCGTAGAGGTCCAGCCTCCATGTCATTGACTTTATTGTGGTAATTATCTTCCGTGTCATGGAGGTTATCATGGATACTAACCTTCATGGCATGTTAATATCGTAGAGGCTTACTGCCCCTGTGATCCAAAACCACCCTGAACCCTATCCAAAAATTCTAAAACTCTTTTGGGTTACCCTTTTAACATCCCCAAGCATAATTTGAGTCAAAAATTGATAGTTCAGGCACAAAAAGGACAAGAATAAAATATCTAAAATTTCAAGGGTGTTACAAAATGTTAGGCATAAATGAGACTAGTGAGACTTTAGAGTAAGGTTACTTCATAACTTGGCGAATGATAATAGTGTTTTCCCAGAGAATAGTTAATGGCTAATGACGATGATGTAGTCCTGGATGTGGTAATTGACCTATAGAGACGATATTCACATGGATGTGGCAATTGAATTATAGATATGATATTCCTAATAGATGTGGTAATTGACCTATAGTGATGATACTCCACATGGATGGGGTAATTGACCTATAAAGATGATACCCCTAATAGTTATGATGTATGACCTATGGTTATGAGATTCGTTATAGATGTGATATGCTTTAAAGTAATGATTTATGGCTTACTGATATATTATGCCTCCTAGATGTGAAATGCTTATTGATAGTATGCCTCCTAGATGTGAGATGATTATAGATAAGTCGTGGTTTATAGATATGTTATATATCCTAGTTATGCTATGGATTATAGATGTGATATGGCTTATAAATATGATTATTTATGTGAGTTCCCAATATGAATGTGGGTATATGGTCATGATTATGATGTTGTAATAATTCTGGAAACATTATTGGGCCAAAGTTCGTGTTATGATACCAGCTGGACATCCGGGAAGAGTTTATCCTAGTAAAGGATGAGGTTGTAGTTTATGAATGTATACATTAATGATTATGGTTCCATTGTTTGAATACCAGTGATGTCATGCTTAGATTTGGTACACTCATGATAATTAAATTGATAAATGATGCGATTCTAGCTAAAATATGGTTTATTGCCATTTTTTCTAAATAAGGGTTAAAGCCCACTTTTCACCTTAAAAACAAATTTCTTCATAATAATAATTACTTGTCTTAATGGATAACTTATATGTAAATATGGTTAATAGTGATGTTTTAAAGATTTGGTTGAGACAGATTCTGGTCTATGATTTGATACTACTAATTACTCTGATTGTGAGAGATTCTGACCCTTTTGACATGTCACGACCTGAGTTTTGAGTTATGATGGCACCTACCATATCCCACTGGTAGGTAAGCCGATATTGTAACATAGAGTTAATACAATGGGTTACCTCGGTAAAAATGTCCAACACAGACCCTATATATGAATACAATATAAACAATAGCATTTCACAACTAAAGACAATCAATATTCAATACCAATCCCATGACCTAATAGTATTAGTACAAGAGCTTCTAAACTTGACAATAGGAATTTACAATCTCAAAGTCTCAAATGTCTTAAATAATCTCATACATTTGTATTGGAAACAAAAGACAAATAAAGATAGCGAGGAAAGAGGTCAACTCAAACTCCAAGAGCTCACCCTATCTCCAAATAGTCAACACGGCATGAACTAGTGAAACGACAACAACTAGAATTTGGGTTTGCACCAAAAAGTTACAGAAGTGTAGTATGAGTACCAAAACATGAATACTCAGTAGGCATCATCAGTCGACTAAGCTAAATTATAATATAAAGACTATATAAAATAAGACAATAACTTAAAGTCAAGTTATAGGATCGAACCTGAATCTTCTCCAATATCACTATAACAATATCTATACTACTTAAGCAATAGCACGATATACTATATCAATAGACTTCATAATCGTCATATCAAATGAGTATCATTTTGGAAGCATAAAGTCGTATACCCAATATCAATAATGTTATTTCATAATCAACACATACACACCACTAAAGCATAAAACACAAGACTTACCACGACATCCCATACCGCGGAGAAGTACATGTCAAAGAACACAACAAAGAACACGTTACGGCGTTCCATATCACCTGAGAGTACACCAAAAGAATACAATACAAAGAACTCATCACAGCATCCCATACTACTGGAGAGTACACCATAAGATCAACCAATAATAAAATAAAGCACAACTACTCCACACTTGCCAAAGATGCGGGTAGCACAACCCTGCCATGGCTTATTACCGAGAACCACATCCAATGATTATACCATAATTTAATCACAATGAAACCAATATTGTTATAGCATAGCTATATAGTTGCTAAATCTCTATTTCATTGATAAAATCTATGTTTTAGTCTATTGAAGTTAACCTTCATTTCCATAATCCACTAGACTACGAGTCTTATAGTTACTAGTCATCAATTAAAGAACAACTACAAGTTACCCATACTATTCGTTATTCATTCTTGAACTAGCATTTCCATGGTATAAGTCACCAATTAAGCCACCTTAACATCACATATGATAAGTCGACCTAATGATTTATCATGCAATACTAAGTCTATTATCATTAAGCATATTACAACTTTAACGACTAGTTCCTATATTTTAAGCAAGTAAAGTTCACCAAATAGTTCGGTAGGCTTCTAGCCTACAAGTCTTAATCATTATTTGAAATAACTAGTTATGACATAATCCACTTTATCAGGTGAAATTCCATTACATAACCATTATTCCAAGTCGAATAGATTTTCTAGGTAAGCCTTTAGTTCTATACAAGATTACTCATACAAACTAGCCTTAACCAATTAATAGGCATAAGTTACTTGTAATTACCTATTAGGGTCAATAAGGGTCACACATCTCATTTAGTGAATAAAGATAAGAAATGAATAACCATTTACCAAAGAAGACATCATGTAACAAGTACATAAGAGATTTGTCCTCACACAACCTAACCTTACAAGTATCAGTGCATTTATGTAAATTTACCCCACACGATATCATAACATCTTTACCTCTTCCAGATTCACCGGGTATCAACATAACATCAACATATCCTTTGAATTCACCAGATATTAATCATATCATCAAATGTCCTATGGATTAACTGGGTATCATTATAAAATCATCAACTCTTTTGAATTTACCGAGTATCAATATCTCATCAACATATCCTCCAAATTCACCTAGCAACATTATACATCATTATCTATTTTGGATTCACTGGGTATTGTCATCATATCAACACATCTTTCAAATTTACCAAACATTATTATGCTATTTCACATTTCTCATGGCAATCAATATACATACACGTACATAGATAAAACAATAAGCCAATACAAGCTCACAATAATAGAGTAATAAAGATGTAAGATAATATGTATCATCCTACTTTTCTAATAAGCATTACCACATAACATGAGAATAAATATAAGTATGAGTATCCATATGATATATACAATCATCATCTTCCCAAGGCTATCCACATCACGACCACTAGATAATCTATCAAGTATACATATTAACTAACCATTATCAGCATGTATAACCCAACAATCGAAGTTTAACCATTAATAATATCAACAACATAATTTAGATATTTATCTATTATCTAGGTCTCTAAGGGATTTCATAGTTCAAGCTTAAGGTGGGTCAAGTCCCACTCCTAAATTCCAAGAGTTCCAAAGTCCACCATCACAAGTCTAACATCTACCCAGATTAGGCTAAGTTATATAAATCATGTCTTAAGGGCTTATCAATCCTTACTAAGCCTATCTGGGAAACCTTCTTCAAGTATTCCTCCTAAGTCAATCAAACACTAAGGTGATTTCCTAACTAAGCACTAGTAAGTTCAACATAATCCTAAGGTTAGGAAGCAACATATTTCTCATCTATTAGAGAAACTAAAGGATTATCATACTATTCATGAAACTACAAGTCGACTATCCAAGGTTCTAGGCTAAGGGTCAAGCATATCACCTTGAAAATTCAATAACCTATAAGAACAAACTAATCCCCATTATCACCATTCAATAATTTATTATCTAAAACCTGCCTAATCTCATAAGATATCAACAAATATACTACAATCAAGCTCAATCTAACTATAAGTAAGCCTAACTTACCTTGAGTCCAAACAACTCACGAACCAATAAGCTCTTTCTTTTATTTTGTTGAAGCTCCTTCCTCTACAAGCAAAGCTATCAAAAATACAATTGAAGAATTAAAACAATATTAATAATACCCATTATGGCACCATTTTGCCATTGGTTCAAGATAACACCAAAACCCCAAGTGGGTTTCACCTTTTTAAAATGAGTTTCCAAGACCAACCCATTGTTCAACTACCTTTAGGGAGTCATAAACCTTAAGGAATTTGAGTCAATCAATAAAATTTGGGGCTACACTTGAACCTCAATAATTTAGGGGTTCTGAGTCAAGAAATCATGAATCAATACCAAACTAGAAGAGATTTTACTTTAGATTGTAGCAAGATTCAATTTCACAAGTTGTTTAAGCTCCAATTCAACCCACAAGACTCACTTAGAAGGTTTTACACTCCATTAGTGTTTAAGGTTTAATAAGGAGTCACAAAAGACCAAAATCTCATCCAAGACAACACTTAAATAGGATTTGCTCAGGCCTTTGGTAGAGTGGTCAAGCCCTCCGTGACACCGTTGTTGCGGTACTGTGGTTGTACCTTAACCATCACGATTGCGGTATCTCAGATAATACTAGGCATGGATGAATCTTGGAACTTGGTTTTGATCTTCGGTCACTGCCTTGAGATTCATTCAGGGTCTGTTTAAAACAAATAAGATATGCAACCCCATAGTTTTCTACATTTCAGGCGTATTGGTGAAGTTGAATTTTGAATTTAAGGTTAATTTCTGTAGTTTTCACTTAGTGGTCAGTTAAGACCAACAAAGACTTTAAATTGAGAAGGTGGTTTAGGGAACCAAACAAATTGCTAGGTAATCAATCTATCAATTCCAGTAAGTCACTAATGACTTAGGGCAGCTATGGAGAAGCTCTATCAGTGAAATATGAAAGAATACGAAAAATGACCTGAAGGGTCACTACACTACACTTTTATAATGATTTAGTTCCAAAGTTCACTTTGGGCAATGGATTCATGAATTCACACTCTTTTTACCCACGGGTGAAGTCTGTGTACCTATTATATCTATATACATATCTCTCTAGTATGGTATAGAGGAAGATGTTGTATTGATGGTATAAATTTTGGGTAAAACTTAATGACAGATTTTAGTATTAATGTAATATATATGTGTTGTTGATTATGACAATACTGATTATATACCTGGCAAGGCCTGAAGACATTGTGATGATATATTGATACCCGATAAGGTTGGAGGATATTGTGATGATATATTGACACCTTACAAGGTCAAAGAATATTGAGATAGATATATTATAACGACAAAGGGGCCGAAGTAAGATTATATTAATGTGACTATATGTACATCCACCGTTCGAGTCCAGCTAGCCCTATGCATGTCAAGTATATACCTGGCAAGGCCAAAAGATGATTATGAAGAGGATGATTACGATGATAATGGTTATGATAGAGATGTTTATGATGATGAAATTGTGATATTGATTATATATATTTTACATTCATTCTTACATATGCATTGTCTATCACCAGTATGTGCCTATATCTATCAACCCATATAGGGAGATTTCATAGGTATAGGTGATGAATATACCTTATCGCGTATTGTATATTGATTGGACCTTTTGAGCCTAGGGAGGTGGTGATACGTGTTAGGACTGACTAGGTATTTAGTTGTTCGGACTAGCCGATTACTCAAGTTGTTATTGATATTGTTATGATCATTGTTATGGCAAGTTTGTGACAGATTGGTTATTGATTCATTATTGAGATTTGAGGCATAATTCTAGTCTCTTATATCTTACCTTTTCATTGTTATGTATGATTAACTTATGATTTGATGTATGGATTAGAAACCCTGAGTATGTTAGGACAAAATCCTGCTATGATTATGAGGTCTTAAAATGCTAGTCTGATGATTTACGTTGTTCTTTCATTTGGCCTTTTATAAATATATATGTATATCTAGCTATATATAGCTATGGTATTACCGCATATCCCTTCTTTCCTTTATTTATCATATTGTATATTCATTTCTTGGCCTTGAAAATCGTTATATATATAGTTCTTTTGCCTTTTATTCATATTTTGGATAAGGATATACGGTATAACATTGAGACTCTTGATTATGGATGGAATAGGATAGTTAATACTTGAAATTTCCTTAGCCTTATCATTCTAGTTTCTTGGATATGAGTAGAATAATTGTCCTTACTATCTCACTAGCTTTATTATATGATTGTTAGACACTTCGATGTATTTCCCATTTTGCTTATAAGCTATATGTATTTGCATTATCTTTGGAGCTTAGTTGGTAGTTGTCTACAGAGTACCATATGGTTGGTACTCATACTTTACTTCTACAACCTGCAGATCATAGTACGGGTTATCGCCATTGATATGTGCATCATGTGGACAAGCCATGGTTTGGAGACTTAGAGTGAGCTCATGGCATTCTAAATATTACTTACCTCTCTCTTATGTACAAGACTAGTCTCTATGTTGTATTCGAAGATAAGTTTTATTAGTGTAATTATATTAGTATTTCATTTTTGTACTCCAATTATATTAGAAGTTCTTGTACTGATACCACCAGGTTTTGGGATAATATTATGTATTTGATCTCTTATTACATCTATTTCCACATTTTTTTCCATTATCCATTTGGGTAGTCCATTACCAGTCATTCCAGACTACAGATTTGGCTTGCCTATTGGTGGGCAATAGGTGGTGCCATCATGACCTGAGAATTTGGGTTGTGTCAATCAAGTACACGTAAGAAAAGATAGAATGATGTATAGGTAACAAGTCAAACAGAATATGTAATTACAACACAAGCAATAAAGTAAATACAAGAAATATGGTGATGATGACGATGATGATGATATGATGCATGAGGTCGTCGCACAACATTGAAGCCATCACAAAACCTCTGAGACAGTCACACAGTCTCTGTATATGCCTACGAATCTAAAGCAACAAGACATAGGAACCATAGGATTTCGTCAACCCATATACAATCCACATATCATATCTCTTCCCCGACACATTCCTCGAAAATGGTTTTATAAAATGTCACAAGATCTTCTCCCTAGCACATCCCTCGAGGATGGTTTTATAAAAAGGTGTTGCCAGTATTTCACAGTATTTCCACGGTGGTACCATTTATTTCATGAATGAGTATGATATGAGGATTTACTGCTCACAACCAACTACAATGAGTATTTCTACAACCAACTAATATGTCAGTCACGTGAGCCCAATTCTACTCAATATTTCCAACCATTCATGAATTTCCACATGATTCATATGCCAATATAATATGACTATATCAAAACACATATTTGGTACCATAATATGCATTTAATCAAGAAAACACAATTATTCTCATGTATATAGGCTATCAACACATATAGGACCCAACACGGTCACACATAACATATAATCTACCAAACCCACCATATAATATCATATGTAGGCCCCTACACGAGCTCAATGCAGTAAGATAGTCATTTTTTATGCGTAGTTCCCACTTCCTTAACCTGTATTTAGTACACAAATTAACTACCCAGTCTGAAAGAGTTAAGCCATAACCTACCTCGAATGCCAAAACTGGTTCGCTACACTTTAATCCTGAAGTCTTAATATTTATGAACAGACCCAAAATCAACTAAAATATCAAAATATAGAATTTGTATATCTAAAAAAGCCAACAACACTCATATTTCCAGTTTGAAATAGGGGGAAAATGGACCCCCAAAATGAGTTATTAAAAAAGAAGGGCAAAATTATAACTTTATTTCAAAAATATTTTCCACATGTTTTTAGGAGTCTAAATCTAAAACTCAAGAAAAAATGAGTTTAAAATGAAGTTCAAATCAAAGAAAAATCATTTTTAAGCTTTACCGGTTAAAATAAGAATTTAATATTAAAGAAGGAAGAAATAAGTTGAAATGAGTGTAATGGAGCTTACCCAAGCTTAGGAATAGAGAAAGTTTCTCAAAACCACGAAACTCTAAGCTCCAATTCTTAAAATTGGTGAAAATGATGAAACATGGGAATTTATATTTAGTACCCACAATCGCGGACCACGAGTTGCAATCACGGTATCTCATCTATCAGGGGTATCATGATCACAGTCAACGGTGGAAATCGTGACATCATGACAATTGGACCTATTGTGATTGAGGCACCATTTCGTGATTGTGGGTGCACCAGATACCTGGTGCACCAATTGGGGATTTTGGATCATTCTGAGTCCCTGCGGGTCCCTCAAAATTCATCTGGAATACCATGAACACAAACAAACTATGCTACCCGATCAAATTCAATGCTCTGGATTCAATGGCAATAGCATATTTTTGAAAAGACATCATTTTCACAAAGTTGACCCCCAAAATCCAAAATCATAACTTTCCAAATTGAGAGTTGAAATAAGATTTAAAAGCCATGAAACCACACCATCCATGTTACAACCCTAAAATTGATGTTTCGGATCTCCTGGCATAGTCCGTTCTGCCATTCGTTGCATGGATCAAAAGATAACCATATAAGTCCGTAATAAGACTCTCGAAGCAACTAAAAACCACAATATCACATAAATGGCACCAAAATGCATCGAGAATCATGCCAACCACCCCCATACATAAGAAGTGCCACAATACAACTATAGGGATGAATAAAATAGTCAAGTCACACAAAAAATATTTTTCACATATAACATCAAAAATTTAGGTCGTTACATCATCCACCATTAAAAATGTAGTTCATCCACGAACTAAAGGCAAAAGAAAAACCTGAATCAACAAAGAGTTGGGCATAAGAATTATGCATATCAGACTCCATCCCTCAAGTAACCTCATCTACAGGTCGATATCGCCACTAAACCTTAACCATAGGGGTAACTCTACAACGCAACCGTCTAACATCCCTAGCCAAAATGGAGATCGGCTCCTCAACAAAAGACAACCTCTTTTCTAACTGAACCGCATCCCAACAAATGTCATGAGACTCATCCAAAATATAACTGTGAAGCATAGAAAACATTAAAAACTATATGAATATTTGTAAGTTTGGGAGAAATGCTAACTCATAAGCCACACACCAACAATTCGAAGAATCTAAAATGGACCAATATATCTGTGGCTAAGATTGACCCTCCTCCCAAACCTCATCATACCCTCCATAGGTAAAACTCAAAGGAAAACAGGATCACCAACACCAAATCTCAAGGAACGAAGTCTACGATCTGCATAGCACTTTTGCCTACTCTGAGCCACTTCAAGACGATCCTGAATGATACAAACTCTATCCAAGGACTCATGAAGCAAGTCTATACCTCGAGGTATAACCTCAAAAACTTTAAACCAACCCACTGAAGAGCAATAACACCTACCATACAAAGCCTCAAAAGGAGCCATATTGATACTACAATAGTACCTATTATTATATAAAAACTCTGCTAAAGAAAAATACTGCTCCCACTGGCCACCGAAATCCATCACACACACGTGGAGCATATCCTCTAAAACCTGAATAGTCCGCTCAGAATGATCGACAGTCTGGGGGTGAAACTCTATGCTAAGGTCAACCTGTCTACCCAACTCATCCTAAAAAGTCTTCTAAAAGTGAGAAGTGAATGCAAACCTTGATCTGAATGATAGACACCGACACACCATGTAGTAGCATAATCTCGCGAATATAGATATGAGCCAACCTCTCAGCACTGAAGAAGGCCTGTACTGAAAGAAAATGTGCAGACTTGGTCAATTGATCTATGATGACCCAAACACTATTAGATCTATGGAAAGTGCAAGGCAACCACATCACGTAATCCATAGTGATTCATTCCCACTTTCACTATGGAATGAGTAACCGCTGAAGCTATCCATCATCCTTAAATTCTAGACCTTCACCCGATGGTAACAAAGGCAATGGGCTACATAATCTCTAACATCCTTCCTCATACCACCCCACCAGCAATGTTGCCTCAAGTGACGATACATCTTAGTCACTCCAGAATAGATAAAATACCTGGAACAATGAGCCTCCTCCAAAACCAATCTAATCCAACCACCTACTCTCGGTATACAAAGTCGGCTTCCAATCCTTAAAATTCCATCCAAATCAAGTAAGGTTTTCTTAGCCTCGCCACTCAACACCTTATCTCAAATCTATCTCAATCCCGCATCATTAAATTAATAAGATTAAATCTACTCCATCAAAGAAGACCTAGCCTCCACGAATACCAAAATATATCCACGTGATGAAATATCAAGAGTAACCAACTGGTTAGCTAAAGACTGAACCTCTAAGGCCAAAGGCCTCTCCTAGGTCAAAAGATGCACCAAGCTACCCATGCTAGTTGACTTCTAGCTCAAGGCATCTATAACCATATTACCCTTGCACGTATTATAGAGAATAGTCAAGTCCTAATACTTAAGTAACTCTTTCCAACAATGCTACCTTCTATTAAGATCTCGTTGGGTGAAGAAGTATTGAAGGCTATGATGATCTAAGAAAATCTCACAACGGACTCTATGTAATTAATGCCTCCACTACTTCAAAGAAAAAATGACTACGCACAACTCCAAATCATGGGTAGGGTAATTTCTCTCATTGGGCTTCAACTGACGAGGAGCATACATAATCACCTTACCCTCCTGCATCAACACAATACCTAACCCAACATCTGAAGCATCACAAAAAATGGTGAAACCCACGTCTTCTCTTGGACAAAGATAAGATAGGAGATGAAGTCAACAAGTCCTTGAACTTTAGAAAGATTGCCTCACACGCATCTAACCACTGAAAGGAAATCTTCTAATAAGCCAACTTTGTCAATGGAGCTATAATTGATGAGAAACCCTTAACAAAACACTGATAGTAACCTACCCAGCGAATAAAACTCTGAATCTTAGTAAGTAAAATAGGTCTAGACCAATCACGAACTACTACAATCATGGATGGATCAAACATAATACCCTTCTTAGTCACTGCATGAACCAAGAAAGAAATAGACTCCAACAAAAACTCATACTTGAAGAACTTAGCATACAACATCACATCCCTTAATCTCTAAAGCACAATCCTCAAATGCTCCTCATGTTCAACCTTACTCTTGGAATAAACCAAGATATCATCTATAAATACAATAATAAATAAATCAAGATACAATCAAAACATTCGCTCCATCAACTCCATGAACCCAACAAGGGTGTTGGTCAACCCAAAGGACATGACCAAGAACTCATAGTGACTATATTGAGTTTGAAAAACTATCTTTGGAATATCCAAAGCTCTAATCAGCAACTGATGATACTCGACCCTCAAATCAATCTTTGAAAACACAAAGACAACCTGAAGCTAGTAAAATAAATCATCAATACGAGAAAGAGGATACTTATTCTTAATCATCATTTAGGAGAAAGTTGACCCAAGATCAAATAACATAGGTGCAGATCTACAACAAATAGGGATGATACCTATGATCATGACCACTAACTGGCTGAGTAGCCCTACGACCACCACAACGGTCTTCACTACCTCTGTCTCTCGTACCTCTGGTAGAAGCCCTACCTCTCACAACTAAAATAGAAGTAGCCCTAATTTCATGGCGGTGATAGTCCTTAGCTAAATGGCCAATCTCATCACACTCAAAGCAGCCTCTATAGCTTGACTTACTATTAGAAGGTACGATTGGGCCCGAACAAGCACCTTGAACTACTGGACTAGAAAATCCACTACCCAAACTCTGTAAGGCTACCTACACCGATCAACTATGATAATTATAAGAACCTCTAAAATATCTACCTCAAGAAGTCTGACCTTTGAAATCACCAAAATGGAACACCTTCTTGGCACCTTCCTGAGATGCTCACAGAATACTCTTAATCATCTTAGCATAATCCACTAAACTCTTAAAAGATGCACCAAATACAACTATATAAGACATGGCCAACTAAAGGGAAACATCCAACCCTTCATAAATTTCTGAATTTTCTTAGACTCAGAGAAAATAGTAGCATAAAATGTCTCGAGAAGATATGAAAGCATGCCTCATACTCTATAACAGTCATAGAGCCTTGCTCCAAGTGATCAAACACATCTCTTATTCGATCCCTCGGACTGTAAGGTACAAATATCTCCAAAAAGGCATCAACAAACTGATCCAATGTCATCTCAGGAGAATCAAGAGGTTTACAACCAACAAGTGACCTCCACCAATCTCTAGCAGCAGCTCCTAAATGATAAGTAGTATAAGCAACCCCATTAAACTCAAGAGAAGCCAAATTATGCTACTTCTCTCGATAATCAATCAGGAACTCATAGGCATCCTTATCCACTGCACTACTAAATCTAGTAGGGCCCAAATGAGTAAATCTCTCAAACCTTTTTTGATCCTCAAAAGACATAACTGTACTCGTATAAATAGGAGGCATAGTGAATCTAGTGAGCTGAGATCCCATCTAAGGAGGTAACATAGATGAAGGCTGAACTCCTGATCTCAAAGCAACATACTCAGATATCGATATTGCTAGAAGAATAGTACGTAGGGTTTGAGAAGTACAAAATATAAGTAGGTATAACTAGAGGATCCACACTTAGAACTAGAGGAATACGCAACATAACTAAAGGAGAACCCTCTAAGTGGGTTGGCAAATGCACCAACAACTCCTCCAAGACTTTGGAAAAAGAACTAAGTGGAACTGAAGTAGGACCCACACCACTAACATGCTCAACATGAGGCTCAAGGGAGAGTCCCCTATCATTCCTCCTAGATAAGGCTGATCCATATGCCCGACCACTCCCATGAGCCCATTCATGACTGGGGGCTTGTCCTATAGATGAAGGCTCTACATCTCTAATCTCGCCGGACCTAGTCAACACCATCTATGCAAAAAGAGTAAAACACAACTCAGAACATAAGGTATGAAAGAAATTCACATGATAAGGAATAATATGAGTAAGGTTTCCTAAAGACATCCTATAGCCTCTCAAAGATAGATACAAATGATTATGTACCGATCTGCTAGACTCAATTAGACATTCCATTCTTTCATTGTTGAGACCAATGAACTTGGATGCTCTGATACTAATTTGTCACAACGTAAAAACAAAGTACCATGATGGAATTTATCACGGCGAACCTTCATAAGTAAGCTTATCACCCAAATTGATACACAGAGGAAAAAGACAATAATAAACCTAAGGTAAGGCTCCTAGAATGAGGCCGAACCCTACAATATCAAATATATGGAAAGAATAAAAAAATACCATATATTCTCAAATTCTATTGTCAATAGTGTAAGAACTACTAATACAATTCGAGAATTCAATATAAGGAAGACCAAAATAGGAAACAGCTCTACCTCTGAAATACAGCAAAGACATAGTATAATGTAGATAAGAAATAAATGAACTTCAAATGCCTGAAGTCAACCATTATCTTGAAATCCCCAATAATTGCCTGAATAATCAAGCTAGGCACACTCAAACTAGGACCTACACCGAAGAGCTCAATAAGCGTGAGTATAATTCATTTGTACTCAGTCGGTATCATAGGTCGACCGATCCAAGTAGATAATAAAACATAAAAATACAAACAAAGGGCATGTCACCTGCAATCAAAAAATGTCCCACAACGATAGCCCATACCACTTGCACTAGTAATTCTATAATATCCATATATAATACAACAAAACACTAGATAAGAACATAACTATACATTTATAACACATATGAGTAAAGGAACAAGGATAACAACATAAATGAAAGCATCAAGTACAAGTAAGAAAAGATAGAATGATGTATCAAAAACAAGTTAAAACAGAATATGCAATCACATCACAAACATAATATAGTAAATAAAATAAATATGATGATGATGATAATGATGAAGATAATAATGATTATGTAATGCACGAGGTTGTCACACAACCTCAAGTCCATCGTACATCCTTTGATACCATCACACAGTCTCTCTATACACCTACGAAGCTAAACTTATAAGACGTAGGACCCATGGGGGTTCATCAACCCATTTACAATACGCATATCATGTCTTCTCCATGGAACATCCCTCAAAGAGGGTTTTATAAGATGTCACAAAAACTTCTTCCTAGCACATCCCTCGAGGAGGATTTTATAAAAAAGTATTGCCATCATTTCTCGATTTTCCATGGTGGTACCATTTATTTCATAAGTTAGTATGATATGAGGATGAATTCTCACAACCAACCATAATGAGTATTTCTAAAACTAATCATATGAGTATTTCCAGAACCAACCAATATGTCAATCACGTGAGCCCAATATCCACTCAATATTTCTAACCATTAATGAATTTCTATATGATTCATATGCCAATAGAGTATGAATACATCACAACACACATTTGGTACTACAATATGCTTTAATCAACAAAACACAATTATTCTCATGTATATAGGCTATCAACATCACATAGGACCCACACAGTCACACATAGCACATAATATACCAAATCCACCATATAATATCACATATAGCTCCCACATGGGCTCAACACAATAAGATAGCCATTTTTCATGTTTACTTCCCACACTCTTAACATGAATTTTGTATACAAATAAACTACCCATCTCAGTCTAAAAAAATTAAGCCATAACCTATCTTGAATGCTGAAATTGATATGCTACACTTTTATTCTGAAGCCTTACTCTTCACAAACTGACACAAAATTAACTAAAATATTAAAATATAGAATCTACGCATCAACAGGAAGCCAGTGATACCCATACTGCCTCGTTTCAAGTTAGGATCAAAATAGACCCCCAAAATGGGATTTTCAAAAAAGAAGGGGGAAATTATAACTTTATTTCAAAATTATATTCCTCATATTTTTAGGAATCTACTACTAAAAATCTAAGAGAAAATGAGTTAAAAACAAGGTTCAAATTAAAGAAAATCCATTTTAAAGCTCTACCGAGTATATATTTAAAATTTGTTTTAAAATCAAGATTTGAAGTTTTTTTGAAGATGAAATTGAGAAAAAACTAGTAATTATAGAATCAAGAATATTATTTGAGTGAAAAGGTGTCGAACGGGGCTTAATTCGAAGAAATACAATTTTGGGCCTTTAGGGCCAAAATCCTCAAATTTCCACTTTCAAATTCAAATTAAAATGAGAATCTAATATTAAAGATGGAAGAAATTTTGTTGAAATGAGTGTAATGGAGATTAATCAAGCTTAGAAATGGAGAAAGTTGTTCAAAACTACGAAACCCTAACTACTTGCCCTATTGCAGTCTTAAAAATGGTGAAAATGATGAAACATGGATATTTATACTAAGTAACTGCAATTGCGGACCACGGGTTACGATCGTGGTATCTTCTCTATTAGGGGTATCACGATCACGGGCAAGGGTCACGATCGATACATCCTAACTACTGTCCCTATCGCGATCGTGAGTGTACCAACTAGGGATTCTGAATCATTTTGAGTCCCCGCGGACAAACTATGATACCTTAACAAATTCGATGCTCTAGACTCAATGATGATATTATATTTTCAAAAAAACATCATTTTTACAAAGTTGAACCCTAAAATCCAAAATCATAATTTTCTAAATCGAGGATCGAGATGAGATTTAAAAGCCATGAAACCATACCACCATCCTAACACCCTAAAATTGATATTTTGGATCTACTGGCGTAGTATGTTCTACCATCTATTGCATGGATCAAAAGATAACTACAGAAGTTCTTAATAAGGCTCTTGAAGCCACCAAAAATCACAATGTCACATAAATGGCACCAAAATGAATTGGGAACCATGCCAATCACCCCCACACCTTAGAAATATCATAATGTAATTATGGAGAGGGGTAAAATAGTTAAATCGCACAAAAATACATTATTGACATATAACATTAAAATTTCAAATTGTTACACCACTGATTTACTATTTTTACAGAAATTGAAGAAAGTGAGAGTTAAAATGGTGTGTGTGAAACTAATTTTTTAGATTGACTGAGTTAGTGATCCAGCTAAATAAATAAAGATCACAAAGATACACTCTAAATAGTCTAGGGAGACATAGGACCCCTGCAAAGTTTAGGTGTGTTATAGCAAATTTAGTTAAAGTTTGGATATATTTTGAACGAGTTACCCTTGTTTTAGGAAGCTGTTCTTGACCTTGTTATTGAAGTTCATGTTGTAAATACAGATTGTACCCAAAAGATAATAATTTTTATTTTTGCACATAAAAGATTTGAAAGAAAAAACTATTTTCTTCTACACATTTTATAAATGGCCAAAAAATATTAATTTCTCATTTATTAACATTAGACTTGTTGGATCTACCATTGATGGAGAACTAATTAAGCACCCTTTTTATCCCACCTTGTTTGACATATCCATAATCTGAAAAATTAATGATATTCTCTTTAAACCACATTCTTCTTCAAAGATTTTTCCAATATTTTGAATTACTTACTATGTTGACTTACAATATTTTTTAAATAAAAAATTCAAATTGTACCTTAAACCTTATTAAATTATCCAAATTTGTCGTAGTTAATATTTGGGGTCGAATATACCTCATTTATTAGTAAATTGGATTAAGTAAGTCATCATTTACTAATACCAGAATTTTTCCAATAAAAATTACTTTTTACGAGGAGAAAAGATCAAAATTACCTTTGAACTATATAAAATGATTCAAATTTATCTTTTAATTTGCACATTTATGTAGATTTTAGTTTTCTCGACCAACATCTATCATCACTCTGATAAATCACAATTTGAATACCACTGTTATTCCATCACCACATCAATCTAATAATATTCATGAGAAAATATAATAAAATATCCAATTTAGATAATCTCTCACACATCTTAATTTTTACATTTTTACCATGACAAATTTTGTCTTTATTGTTAAATCGCCGGCCATCAAAAACTCTATAGCCCCACTTTAAGCAGTATAATATTGTTGCAAATGATTTAAAAGGTAATAATATTTTGTGTACCTAAGTTTGTTTTAGTATTAGCAGGTTGGTGTGAAACTTTAAATCAGTATTGATAATCTGATAACGATTAATGATGGAGTTGAGCTTCAACAATATTGTCATTGAATGATTGAGTGCTTAAGATGATTGGGTTGTTGGTATCTTAATACTAACCCCCTTCTTCAAAATTCAAGGAAAAATTTAAACGATTTTATAATTTAAGGAAAAATTAGATCTCTTTCCGTTGTAAAAGTGCTCATATGTTAAAAATCTTTAAAGTAGTGGATATCGAGAAAATTACACTATCAAAATAAGAAAAGGCATGGCTATGCAAGCGTTCATTGAACAAAGTAGAGGAAAATTGTAACAACTCGAGACTGCCCCCTAGTCGTCACACGAGGCTTAGGACCACAAGTGATCCCAAGCTAACCCTTTCTACTAGCATAACTCAAGAGCAACTGAAATAAATACACAAGTCAAAGAATAATGCGGAAGATAAATCTTTTTTGAACATAATACAAAACTATATTGAAACAATTACAACTCTGATTATATAAAACAAGACAGGAATCCAATATATCAACTCTACTGACTGTCTATGAAGTCTCAACTAGTATTGACTATAGGTAGTCGGGACATGACCCCTAAATATCCCAAATCAATATGAATGAATAAAGAAAAAAAGATACTACTCAAATTAAAGTTGACTCGAGTCCTTGAATCAAAAGAACCCATCATCTGCTTACTAAAAGATGTAAGCTATCTGATTATGATGTGTGTCCTACAACTGGTACCTACATTATGAAATAATATAGCACATAGACGTATATGTGGATCAGTACTTTTGGAATATACTGAGCATATGAAGGTTAATTCATAAGTAAAACAATAATGCAATAATTCAAATAAACTTTCAAAACTACATGCTAAATGTGAGTGACTCACCTTGGCTAGAAAAATAAAAACTAACAAATCATATGACATGAGTAATAAGGAGTAAAGAAATTCTTGAGAGCCACCAAATTTAGTTCTAATAAACTGTACTCTTGTTCTTTCCTTCAAATCATGCAGGCTAAGTGAAAAGGGCACACTTTTTCTAAATCTTAAAACTTAAAGCTGAATTCTGATAACTGTAGTTTTAAGTGAAACAATATTTAAGTAAATTTGTAAGCCTTTACACTTAGTTTTCTCAAAACTATTCTGACATTTTGATTTAAGAGTTAGAGACTTGGGGAGGTTCTTATAACCGAAATACACCATGTGAGCCATCATAGAGTCCAACGTCACGTTCCCCTAAGGGGAAAACCTCACGTTGGGGAGAGGTGTCAAATCTGGCCAAGGAGTATAACCTTATCTTAGTGATCATAATCTTAGCCCCACTATGGGCACTTTAATCTCAATTCTACGGTGGGACGTAGTTCTGGGGTATGAGACCATGGAATCATACCCAACTAGGTGTTAAATACTACTCCCAATCTTTTGCTCAGAACTTTAGGAAATCCACCTTAAATGGTACAAGGGTTTGTAATGAAAACAAATTATGCTTCTCTTTCTTTAAATCTCAAACTGTATGAACAATGTGAATTCCTTATCTTAGCTTAGGTTCAAAAGATCAAATTTACTCCTTAAATCTTGATAAACAATTCATAAGAGAGGCTCAAAATCATAATCTTGTTGAGATATTACTACTTCAAACTTAGGGCTTTAAAACCTATACTTTTAAACTCATGCAAACTCATAGCAAACTGTTATGCTCAATATACTTATTGAAATATTTCAACAATATCAAATTAATGGAATAAAACTCACAATAATTGAAAATCTGTAAAATCATATCACACGCATGAAGATATGAAAATAGATATGCAATTTCAATAATTAAGTCACTTGTAACATCATAATCTTTATATTTTGATAATTGGGTATGAACCCTAATTTGAAAAATATGAAATCTTGAATAAAGATCATATTTTGGGCACAAGGATGAAAGGGTATCCTTGTTCATAAACCACACATACCTTAATGATGACGAAATTGTGGAAAGATTGGACCTTCAAGCTTGATTGTGTAAAACCTGGTTGTTTCTCTACTCTTGTGTTCTTAGATGATGAGCTTATGATGTTAATAGGGTTAAAACGTGTTTAGGATCTATAAATATCGTGTATTTATGTTTAGGGACGTTGAAGAGGTGTCAAATGACTTAGTTTCCGTCGGAATAACTCAAAAATGAAATATCTAGGTCATTGTGCCATGGGGCTTGCGTCCCACAAGCTATGGCAAACTTTAAAATTTGCTTCGCACTCCCTAAGGAAAACTTTACATTTTGCGTCACACTCCTTATGGAAAACCCTTTCCAGTGAACATTTGTGATTGTTATACAACGCACACTCCTTTGCAAAGCCATAACTTTTCGCTCGGGTGTCGGATTAAGGCAAAATTGGTATCTTTGGAAAGCTAATTTGATTATCTACAATTTTGTGGATCTTGAGATAAAAACCTTCATGTGCATCAAAATTTATACACGTTCAAAGTATAAACTTGTAGAATCGAATACCAAACTTTGGACGAATCGAAGGTTCTTAGCTTAACTTTATTCTAAGTGATTCCTATGAACATTTTTCACCTTGAAATCACTTCACACACTAGGATAACGATCATGAAACTTATATTCACATGGGAATCATTTGTCGTAGGGATTATATGTGTGAGAATAATGGTTAGAATTCTAGAACAAAAATATGGGGTGTTATATTATCTCCCCTTGGAATCATTCATCCTCGAATGATGGGTAGGAACTTATTGAGACATTAAAAAGTATGGAATAATGTAGACATGACATGTCTTCTAATGAAGGATATAGTTGAGCTGAAACTTTAAAAATTCTATTATGAAGCTAAATATTGAGCTGACTTGACTTTATTTACTATCAGGAACTGATTCATGCTCTGACTTTACAATCCTTAATATATAATTGTGAAGTGGTAACTAATGCATTAAAAATTCCAAGAGTCACTAAGGATGGAATAAAGTATGCAATTTCTCATTTAGGCACTATCCCTCAACAAGACACGTATAGAATCAAAGGAAAAAAAGACTTCATGGCATCACCAAGTATATTTTGTAAGCATAAATCATGAGGTAACGAGACAAAGGTCGTACAAAGGTATTACAATGTCTGAGATGGAATACTTGGAAAACTGAGATTATTCACTGAACATTTATGAACTGATTCTCGACTAAATATTTGAATCTAAAATTGATGCCTGGTACATGGACTGAGTTGAATTTGTAATTTGCACAACTGCAAACATTTACCTCATCGAATAGCCTTACTTGTGAAACTTTGGGTAGTAAGACTAAATGGAAAGATAGAAAACTATCAGAACTTGTCTATCTGACTGCCAAACTAAATTGTTAGTTGTACGAACTAAATCATACTAAGAGCTTATACTCAATTAGAGTATTTCTTTAACACTTTTTGCAAGAAGTTCTAATAAAATTTAGGTAGAAAAAATTATTTGACATGATCTAAATACTATATCTGAATAAGGGATCAAAACATTGATACAACTCTATAATATGGACCATAGTCGTATAACTCATAATCTAGGATAGAATTACTAGTACTTAGGCATTGCAACTTCTTACTTTCAAGCTAAGCAACACTTCTCAAATACTCCCTGAACTATAACATTACCCTTAAATACCATACTCATTGATTCAACTTATAATTCTCACATGGGAATTGATAAAACCATCTACTAAGGTCTAAATCAAACTAAATCTATTCACCATGATTAAGACTAACTCGAAATAACCAGGTACAACACGCCACACCCTAATAGTAGTCTAAACCACATGATTATATCTTCTATATCTTGTTATAGCTCACACCCTAAGCATAACATGCCTTACAACTTTCAATGTACCCTAAGCATAACATGCCTTACAACTTTCAATGACTAACTAAGAACTCTTACTATGGATTCACTAGCGCACATTGCATCCATCCACTTATATCCCCTCTTGACATACAAGCCTATCACTATAACCACATAAGAGTTTGTTGGAACCCAATCTACTTATGAACTTTTTCTCCTATTATCTAATACCTTCATGAATAACAACTTTCATGTACAATGCTTAAAAAGATATACCCAGAATTCTCAACTAACCATGACATGTATCAAATACTTATAGCCTTAGGTAAAACGGGCATACAACGATCTTTTGTCAATAAGAAACGTTTACTCTCTCCCATATAAACAACTATTCTTCATTACTATATTGACATAAGGAAAGGTCACTAAAAGGTTAAAACATGAAGGGATACTAAGCATAACTGGACGCTTTACTGAGGCTTGAGGAATAGAGTATCAACATCACGGATTCACCAAAGAGATCTAAATTGGGGCCATACATGACATAAACTAAATATCACTAGGATAATAAGTTTCTGAGAAGTGTTCATAATATGAAACATGAGCTCATAATGATCATAATCTATTCAACATGAGACTGGAGTTCATAGATTTCTGAGGAATGACTCAAATCATAGAGTGAAGTTGTTACTTACTTAATAGAAGATGAGAATGGACTTGAGTACGCATAAAGTATATAAGCATTGGCCTTTCACATGGTTCTATTATGCATGACATGGATTTGGTTTGATAATGATTGAAATCCAGGGAATACTCTAGAGTAAGAAGGGATCACTATCTCATCACAACTCTTGTTGACATGTATCACAATCTAATTCTTAAAATTGATTTAGTTCTTCACTCCACTATCTCCCCCTTGGATCAAAGCTAATATTCTAAGTTGATGGGTCTACTTTATATCCTTGAGACTGAGCCAAATTTCTTTTCTCTAATGGTCAACATACAAATGCTAAACTCACATGAATAAACTATATCTCGAACTTACTGACTTCATTCTTGAAAAACCCTTTCATATACCATCCTTAAGTTTCTAGCTTCAATAGTCATCATCATAGACTAACGCTATATTAACTTTAAAAACATACCTGCCTCACTAAACACATAATCATAGCCTACCAAGATCATACTTCTATACTTACATTCTTCCAAACCATAATAATCAAATTCATACTTAAAAGATTCAACACCATCTATCCAAAACTCCTCAACTTAGCTATTAAGAACACAACACTTAATGAATTTAGAAAATAATATGGCCCCATATCACCTTGGCCACTCCTCTACATCATACCTACAACATCATGCTAAATCTCATATTAATAAACTTAAATTCTTGCATTAACTGTTTCAAGCCTATTGGTTCACCTCCATATAACTAGCATCACTAACCAAGCAATCATTACTTTCACCATTATGATCATCCACTGTTTAAACTTAGTATATAGTGCTAGACATGATTAACAACCCAACCACACATACCATTCTCACTTGGAAGCTATAAAATAAAATATCAAGAAACACTAGTCCACTAGAACAACATTAATCGGTCATAATCATGTAATATACCTTATTAAAATACGTTAGAACATCCTCCTTCTACACATTATGACTATTTACCCATCTATACACCTAAATTACTTTCATAGCGCTATAAGTTCCAACTAAACTCCTTTTTTCAATCTCGAGGGAAGCCTAAATTAACAATATTTAACCACCGAATACTTTTATTAATATCCTATACTTTTCTAACACAACAAATACCATCAATAACTCCTTTGATACTTCAAGAAAACAAAAATTCACCTTAACTAGTAACTCCTTCTCTACCTTCTACTAAACTGACACACAAGGACATATCACTTCACTACTAACTCAATCGTATGCAAAAGTTCAGCTATATATATTCAAATAAGCGCCCTCACCACCTTTCTTGGCACTACACTTCTAAGACCACACTTGTAACTATAAGAAGATTCTACTACTTATAAATCATAACACTTTAGGTTTTCAATATCCTTTGAACGCAAACTCTATTTAACAATCTAGGTTCATACTACTTCCTCTTATGAGTGCAATCTATATTGAAGGGTTAATGAGGAATCTAAATACATGTCTTTCTCTATCTTAACTGAAGGACTTATGGGGATGAGGAAATAACTTTCAACTTGTGGAACATATGTCACACTAATGGTCTCCTCTCAAGCCCTTTATATGACTTCTGAAGTTACTGATAGTAAATCAGAGCATTATCTTGGGAGAAATTAGAATCTAGTACTCATGTTATCTCAAAAAGTCATAGATGGATAATTATGGAGTAACATACGAATAGACAGAAGTTTTTGAGAGAACAACTTTATAGCATGATATAGAGTAGGAAACAAAGAAAACTTTTCTTAAATGCCCTGTAGCCTTCGAAGAAAATAGCAGACGTCTTCGTACTTTTCATGACCTGAACTGAGGCCCTAGCCGTAACGAGCATCCCGAACCATGAAGGCCCAAGTGCCCCTTTGTTAATAGGAAATCATACACACATTCATATAATCATAAAGAGAATGCAGAAATGGATTCATACGGAAACATGGTCAATAACATCATACAACTAAATGTCAAAAGAAATCAATAAACCTTCCATATCATCTAACATCTGTCTTCAAAATCTCTACTAGATCAAAACCAATCATCATAACTAAAAACTAGGACAAGGCCCCCAGTCGGATCCAAAATCAAAATGAAACAACAATATCTAAAATAGGCCTTTCAAAGTAAAGAAGGCTCACCAACTGCGAACTTCGGACAACCCAATCTACTATTAGCTGGACCCCGGGACTGTGTCTCAGATCCTGAAATATAGGGGGTCAATATAGATGTACTGGTATGTGAAACAACTCAAAATAACCTATTTTTATACAAAATAGATGAGAGCATATCGTAATAACAGTGAACATTATGTAAATAAAAATACATTGCCATATTTAATAATTTCAAAGCAGCTCTTGAACACCTTGACTCACTCTTTGTTATTCTTCTGAGCTAGTCGGTACACCCTACAAATTTGAAATTCCATGGGCTATGTGGAATCCGCCCTTGACTCGACAGCCGAGCCCCCAATCCAAGTAGCCGCCAGGAATTAGAGGTAGTGATACCCCCCATGTGAGCACACCACAGGAATTCCCCCATATGAGACGTCCTAATATTTTATTATCCTCCCATGTAGGATATAATATCATAAGACCAGCATCGACAACTATGATTTCTAGCGATGAGCCCTTGCACTCAAACACCTTCTTCGGGTAACCTACTAGCTCTCTTAAGCCCATCTTTTAGTTCTTTAAATCAAACATTCTTCATAATTTCAAAACATTTAATACTTATTTTTTTAAGGGCATGTAATCATCTATTATCGTCATACTCTGACTTGCAAGTCAATCAAATCACATCATATCAAGCTGTAACCTTTTTCACTTATTATCATATTAGTACCACCCTAACTTTTAAACATCAAATGAGGGAGTGATTGCAATAAATCGTTTATTCAAAATCTTCATCAAAACATTCTCCTCCTAATTGTGGAATTAATAGATGGTCACCTCATATTTGTAATTTCTTAAAATCCCAGAAAGTTATTAATTTGACACAATAAACATTTATCATGTGAAATCATATACTCAACATGTCAAAAATAGTACGAAACCATGATCATTTAACAAGTATTCACCCATTAGTTTTTCATTTAGAAAGTCCATCCCTTTAAACAACCTATAACCATCAAAATCGACAATATCCCAATAAAAGAGGGAGTTTTGATCATTCATGCTCTCATTCAAACCTTACAAAACATACGAAATCAAATATACATAGTTAAAGTTCAACTTTTATGAAAAATGGTTCAAGACAACATATATTTTCAGTAAAACAATCCCATGATGAATATATTTCAAAAACAATATCGAATAATTCATTAAGAAACATAATTGGGGATCTTTAATCTTGATAAAATATTTAAACTTATTCCCAAGGTTTTTAGAATAGTCCCACATACCTTTGATTATAAAATTTAAAAGATGAAACCTAGATTTGGATACGTTTCTTGAGAATCTTGAATTGAAAGGATTAGATTCTTGATTTCTTGTTCATGAAAGAAACCCTAATTTGATCTTGTTCTTGAGAGTGGAGGATTAATATATTGTGAGACTGATAATAATTGAGTAAATAACATTTAGGGTGTTATTTAATTCGTGTGAGAGGTTTCTGGAAAAGGAAAGCGCCAAAATACCCCGCTAAAAACGTACTTTTTGCGTGATTTCACCTTGACGGATACCTCTCCAAAAAATGGACATAATGTTTTACCCTGATATTGGATTAACATAAAATTAGTGGCGTTGGAAACAAGAATCAAAAACCCTTTATTTGATATATAGTAGGCCCCCTAATTCTTTATATACAAAAAGTTATGGTTGATGAAAATTGACCCAAGTTTAGACGTTCATTAAAATATAATTGATAGGAAGTTTTCAACTCGTCTTTGAATTAGGAGATTTTGTGATATAAATTCATAATAAAAGGTATTCAAACACTAAAGAATTGATCATCACACATATATTAACAAAGAATCATTGGGTTCGGGTCTATACGTGTAGAAAAGGCGGTTCAAATTTTAGCCCAAAAGTGCAGGGTGTTACAGTACCATTCCACAAAACTCTACTAGACACGACTTCATAGACAACCTAGGACACTTAAACTCTGTGCTCTGATACCAAGTTTGTAACGACCCAAGACTGCCCCTAGTCATCATACGGTGCTTAGAACCACAAGTGATCCCAAGCTAACCCTTTCTACTGTATAACTCAAGAGTAACTGAAAAAAATACACAAGTCTAAAAGAATAATGCGGAAGATAAATATTTTCAGAACATAATACAAAACTATATTGAAACAATTACAACTCTATTTATATAAAACAAGACTAGAATATAATACATCAACTCTAATGACTGTCTATGAATCCTCTACATGTATTGACTATAGGTAGTCGGGACATGACCACTAACTATCCTAAATCAATATGGCTGAATGAAGAAAACAAGATACTACTCAAACTAAAGTTGAGTCGAGTCCTTAAATCAAAAAAACCCATCATTTGCTGACTGGAAGCCGCAAGCTGTCTGATTATGATGTGTGTGCTACAACTGATACCTACATTACAAAATAATGTAGAACATAGACGTATATGTGGATCTCTACTTTTGGAATGTACTGGGCATATGGGGGTAAATCCTTAAGTAAAAAAATAAATCAATAATTCAAATAAACGTTCAAAACTGCATGCTAAATGTGAGTGACTCACCTTGGCTTGAATAATAAAAATTGACAAATCATATGACATGATTAATAAGGCATAAAGAAATTTTTGTGAGCCACCATATTTAGTTCTAATAAACTATACTCTTGTTCTTTCCTTCAAATCATGCAGGCTAAGTGAAAAGGGCTCACTTTTTCTAAATCTTAAAACTTAAAGCTGAAATCTGATAACAATAGTCTTAAGTAAAACAACGTCTGAGTAAATTTGTGAGCCTTTACACTTAGTTTTCTCAAAATCATTCTAACATTTTGATTTAAGATTTAGAGACTTTGGAGAGGTTCTTCTAACCTACATACACCATGTGAGCCGTCATGGAGTCCAACGTCATGTTTCCCTTAGGGGAAAACCTTAAGTTGGGGAGAGGTGTCAAACTCTTACAAAAAGTATAACCTTATCTTAGTGATCACAATCTTAGCCCCACTAAGGGCACTTTAATCTCAATTCTATACTGGCACATAGTTCTGGGGTATGAGACCTTGGAATCATACCCAAATCGGTGCTAAATACTACTCCCAATCTTTTGCTCAGAACTATAGGAAATCCACCTTAAATGGCACAAGGGTTTGTAATGAAAACCAATTATGCTTCTCTTTCTTTAAATCTCAAACTGTATGAACAATGTGGATTCCTTATCTTAGCTTAGGATCAAAAGATCAAATTTCTTTCGTAAATCTTGATAAACAATTCATAAGAGAGGCTCAAAATGATAATATTGTTGAGATATCAATACTTCAAACTTAGGGCTTTAAAACCCATGCTTTTAAACTCATGCAAACTCATTGCAAACTGTTATGCTCAATATACTTCTTTTAATATTTCAACAATATCAAATTAATAGAATTAAACTCACAATATCATGCTTAAAACTCAATTGAAAATCTGTAAAATCATATCACACACATAAAGATGTGAAAATAGACTTGTAATTTAAACATTTATGTCACTTGTAACATCATAATCTTCAAATAATAATAATTGGGTATGAACCCTAATTTGCAAAATATGGAATCTTAAACAAATATCATGTTTTGGGAACAAGGATGAAACAGTATCCTTATTCATAAACCCCACATACCTTAATGATGATGAAATTACAAAAAGATTTGATCTTCAAGCTTGATTGTGTAAACCCTAGTTTTTTATCTCCTCTTGTGTTCTTAGATGATAAGCTTATGATATTAATAGATTTAAAACATGTTTAGGATCTATAAATCTCATGTAGTTATGTTTAGGGACATGAAACGACCTGATTTTCTGGAACCAGAATGTCACACGATGCTCATGATCCTGAAGGATCATAAGCTAACCCTCTACTGATATCTATACCCGAACACTATATAATATAGATAATAAATGTGGAAAATGGCCATAAGGTTCAAAATATCTAAAAATACTCAAAATTGAAAACTGAATACTGATACATCTGTTCGAAAAGCCTCTAAACTGTCTGAATTGTGGTGTTGATGGGACATGTCCACAACTAACTCCGTCTACTAAATGTAAAATATATCTGATGCAATAATAAATAATAATAATCCTCGAATGAAGAGGAATCACTGTTACATCTACTGCTGCTTACTGGGACTGAGCTGCTAAGGATACTCTGGATCTTCCACCTCTGAGACTATGGTGTCAAATAAAACACCATAGCGCAAATACATCAGTACGAGAATGTACCAAGTATGAAGATGAGGTAAGTCTAAATGCAAGGGCTTATGAATGAACAATTACTTATTTGAATAATAATGAGTATACTGAATGAGGACATATGCATGAATGCATAAACCATAACTGAAAACATCATAACTCAAAATATTGAAACTCAGATACTGCTTTACTAATATCTGAACTCACTACTAATACTGAGATACTGAATAATTGAATGTCCTAATATCAATAACTGAGTTCTGAAGTTGAGATCAGGCTTATCTAGCGAGTGATCTAGAAAATTGATGATACTGAAGCTAATTAACTGAATCTACTCATACCAATGACTGAATTCTGAACTTTCTACTCTTGACTGACTGAATCGTAAATCAAACCTCTTTAACGGATGATCCCGAAAACTACTATCAATGATAAAAAAAGATTATGTCTGAGATCAAACCTATCTAGAAGAATATCTCTAAATCTGATAATGAGAATACCCAACTAAATCTGAGACTAAGATCAAGCCTATCTAACGGTTGATCTTTGGATCGGATAATAAGATTACTCAATAACTTTATATGGGACTATGCCTATCTAACGGGTGGTCCATGAATCAATGAAACTATCTGAGTTCCCTACTGAGATAGATGAGTGTATCTGACAGTCCTGATTTCTGAGTTCTACTCTGAAGATTGATACGAAAACTGTAACTGTAGGAGTTCTCACTTAACCAACATGCCCCAAATCTGAACTGGTGGGGTCTAATCTGTAACCCCAGATGGAAGGGTGTCAATACCGTTCCACGGGTAAAAAGACCTCAACTCAGGTCAAGCCTCTCTAATGGGTGACCATCATAGGAAGTCAAGACTAAGGTAGTATAATAGTCAAGCCTATCTAACGGGTGACAAGCCTTTTTTTAATGGGTGAGTCCTGCATCCTGCGTTGGCTACGCAGTTCTAGAGTTCAGGAATTGCTCCTAATGACTCTGTCTTTCTAAGGGGAAGCCGCCATCCCTGCACTCATTCGGTGCTAGCTCCTACTCCCAACTGAAAGACTCTGAACTGATTCTTAACTTAAACTAAACTAAATCTAATACTGATCATATTTCTCGACTGATCTGACAAAGTTAAGCTGAATTCACTTGATTCCATATTTGATGGAATACTACTGAATCTTGTTATCTGACTGATGATACTGAGATTTGGACTGAACACTCAAATACTACTTGATCTGAGATGAGTACTGAACTGAGGCTAGAATACGAGCGATACTGAGATTATTGAGATTTCTAAGATTTCTTAAGTTCTGTATCTGTCTGAGAGTACAGAATTCTATAACTCACTGAGTTCTGAGAATTATGGCTTGACTGAGATTATTGAGAAAACTGACACTGGCTCTAGACTGCAGCTAATTTGTCGGGTATAAATACCCCCAAGACTCGATAAAATAAAAGTAAAAATAACTATTCTTGAATAATTGAGACCATGGACATTCATTCACCATCACAATCATTACAGTATCTCTTCAAGCACTTGGAATTCATAAACATGTGATAGTATAGGGAGACATACTATTGGCTCATACTCCATTCAATAATGTCTTGCATCAAACACTTAACATGCATTAAACAACACATAATTGAGGGATTTCATGTTAACATGTCACAATTCATTCTCTAATTCTTTTCAACAAACACTTGGAATTCATGGGCTTGCAAACAATTGGGGATTTCTAGTCAACATGCTATAGTGGCTCTAATTCCTTCACATAAGCATTTTATCAAACATATGGGGAGCATGCTTTGCTTATTCAATAATTTCTACACTTACTTGACATGAACACATCACTTAACCAACAACTTTTAGAGGATTTATCATGAATATCAGATGAATATTACATACTAGGGTAAAAGCTTGAAAACCTCGTAAACAAACATGAATCAAAACTCAATAATAGCATGGACATCAATTTAAACTCACATGAATCATGAAAGCTTATAAACACAAGATCTTTGAAATTTAGAAAAGGGTTCTTGAGCTTCTTGGATGAAACAGACCCAAGAATCAACATTTTCATACCTTAGGAAACTCTTTCTTGAAGGCTCTTGAAGAGATTCTTCATTTTTTAATTTCTCTTGATTTTTCTTGAAGAAGAATGAAGGGTTTTGATTTGTAGAAAACCCTAGTTTTTGATGTTGAAGATGAGAAATGAAGTTGTGAGCCTTGATCGGATATAAATAGGGGCTGAAAAAAGTGGAAAATGACAAAATCTCTTTTAAAAATGAGTTAAAAATTCCAAACTGGGGTTGCGACGATCGAAGCGACGGTCCGTCGCTTAGTCTGATGGTCCGTCGGATCATTCGTTGCACATCGATTAGAAAAAGAACAAACTACCTTGATGCGATGGTCCATCAAAAACCCGACGGTCCATCGAATTATCGGTCGTACGTTGGCTAGGATGAGGCCACACTGCCTCAGCAGTGACGATCCCAGCGATGGTCCGTCACAGTCTTGACAGTCTGTCGTCCTAGCCGTCACACTTGGGATAAGAAAGGGAGTCACTTCCTTGGTTATGGCAGTCTGGGAAACGTTCCATCACAAGCTCGACGGTCCGTCAACCCGGCCATCACACCTTGGTGGTTCCGATAACTTTCAGTAAAACGGCCACAATTTCCTCGTCCGATACCGGATTTTGACAAAATTGGTATCGATGGAAAGCTTATTCAATGCTCTACATGAAAAAAGTCGATATTAGATAAATTTTACATGGTTCAAAATATTTCTCACTTGGGAAGACACTTCTCAACCTTTTAGGGCTGAATTTACACTCCACTGAACACGCTCTAAGGCTCAGACTATGAGAGAATTTTATAGGGTCTTACAGGACATTTAAGAGTTGTCAAATGACTTAGTTGCCCTTGGAATAACTCAAAAACAAAATGTATAGGTCATTGTTCCATGGGGTTTGCATTGCACAAGCTATGGCAAACTTTAAAGTTTGCATCACACTCCCTATGGCAAACTTTACAGTTTGTGTCGCACTCCCTTTGACAAACTCTTTCCTTTGAATGTTTGCGATTTTTATACAACGCATACCCCATTGCAAAGCCATAATTTTTTGCTTAGGTGTCGGATTAAGGCAAATTAGTATCGTTGGAAAGCGAATTTGATTATCTACAACTTGGTGGATCTTTAGATGAAAAATTACATGTACATCAAAAGTTATACACGTTCAAAATTAGAACCTTGTAGAATTAAACTTTGAATGAATCGAAAGTTCTTAGCTCAACTTTGTTCTAAGTGATTCCCATGAATATTTTTCACCTTGAAATCACTTCACACTCTAGGATAAGGATCTTGAAACTTATATCCACATGGGAATCATTTGTTTTAGGGATTACGCGTGAGAAGAATGGTTAGAATGCTAACAAATAAATATGGGGTGTTATAAAAATGTAAACTGTATACTAAAAACTGTGACATTACAAGTATTATTCCAACTAGGCATCTATTTATAGACTATTACATAACTTCTAGAATCATATAGAAGTTTCTTAGCTCAACTACACTGCACTCACAACTGCCAGCTGACCACACGACTAATTGAACAACTAACTAACTAACTCAATATACAAAAATCCAATGTAACAGTATAACAGGAAATGAACACAGTGACTAACTAACTATTTAAGAACATCAATCTTGCTTAACAGATGAGAGTGTTGACCATGAGCTAAGCTCTTAGTCAAAATATTTGTTACTTAATGTTGTGTGGAAACATACAAAGTTTACACTAGACCATTCCTTATTTTATTCTCGATAAAGTGACAACCAATATCTCTATGTTTAGTTCTCTCATGAAATATAGGATTGACAATAAGTTGTATAGATGATTTACTATCACTAAAAAAAGTGATAGGTTTATGAACCTTCACATTCAAATCTGCAAATAGACCCTCTAGCCAAGTAAGTTCTGCAACAGCTGAAGCATACTTCTGCATTCAGTTTCAACTGAACTTCTTAAAACTGTATGTTGCTTCTTAGATTTCCAAGACACTAAGGAACTGACAAACTTATACTACATACCTAGTAATAGACCTTCTTATATTTGGGCATACGGCTCAGTCTAAATCACACCTACAAACTAAATATGTGTTAGTATAAGCCTTTAGTCAGATACCTTGTCCTACAGACCCTTTCAAGTATCTGACCACCCTATGTGCAGCTTCTAAATAAGATATTTGTGGCACTTGTATGAAGTGGCTCAATGTTTGAACAACATAACTGATATCTAATCTAGTTATAGTGGTATAAATGAGTTTACCAACTAATCTTTGATAAGAAGTTGCAACTTTTAAAATAATATCACCAGTAAAACTTATGACATTATCATACCCTACTAATGCTAATCTGGCATTAAACTCCAAAGGTGTAGAGGGTGGATTTGCACCAGCTAAACTAGTTTTTAAGATTAACTCAAGAAGGTACTTTTTCTAATTCAAGATAACTCTTTGTGGTGATCTCAAGAAATCAATTCCGAGAAAATACTTAAGTTTCCCCAAGTCTTTGAGTATAAATTGTTTATGCAGGACTACTTTAACTCCAGAGATCATAGCTTCATTATCTACAGTGATCAACAAATCATCCCTATAGACCAACACTATTACATTCCTTCTGTCTTTGTCAATGTAAACAAAGAGTAATCATGAGCAATCTGAGTAAATCCTGCAGTCATGAGTGTTGAAGTAAGTTTAATATTTCATTGTCTAGAGGCTTGTTGAAGTCCATATAATGACTTACAAAACCTACACACTTTATGGTGTCCCATCTGTTGAAAACTATTAGGCCTTTCATATACACTTCTTCATCCAATCATCCACAAATGTCAAGAAATAAATTTTTCTATCAAAAGTTAGAGTTTTATAAGGTCCCAACAGATTCATGTGTACAACATCAAGACACACACTTGACTTAGTTTCGCTAACAGGAAATGGTAATCTAGTATCTTTAGATAATGGATAGACATGGTATTTATTCAGGAACTCAACATCCTTATTATGATTTAAAAGAACTAATGACCTCAATACTTATATAGATGGATGTCCAAGCCTTTTGTACCATAGGACGTTGTCATGCACAGTCAGACCTGCTATTAGCTTGTCTTGATTTTCATTATTCTTTACTTTAAAATCAATTTTGAGGATGTATAAGCCTCACATTTTATCTACCAAGTCCTTTCACCCTACCATTGTAAAGATCTTGAAATACACAGTAGTTAAGGTAAGGTAAAAGGATACAAAATAGGATAACTATTTAGTAACCTTAGATACAGACAACAAATTCAGTTTAAAATCAGGAACAAAGAATACATCCTTCACTGATTCATCTTGAAAAACTAAGGCCTCTCCATTATACGATATATCAGCCTATGATCTATTTGGATGATTCACTTTATCCACTCCTATTTTTAACTACTTCATTTTTTATGAAAACCACACTTTTATCAGCTGTAATATGATGAATAACACTAGAATCTACTATCCTTTTTTGTTGCTAAACATAATAGAATAAGGATGTAGTTATACCTGACATGTTGGGTTGGTTTACATCTTGTTGATCCTTATTCAGAAGTTCGATAATTTTTTTGTATTCTCCATTAGTAAAATATTTTTCCTTGGATAATACTTCATTATTAATCTCTTTATGACCTTCATGGCTAGTAGAAACAATTTGACCTGCATCTTTACCAGGAATATGTCCATTAAAACTATTAGATGAAAACTTAGTATTAACTTGACATGCATACTAATTTCCATGATATTCATGGCCATTGAGTTTACCATACTCCTAAATACTATATCCACTACCATGATTATGACACATGAATTATTTTGAACCTACATTATTATAGTTTGCATTCCTCTTTTTTTTTGGGGTAGCAGGATAACCTATCATCTTGTAACAATTCTCTCTTATGTGCCCAGTGAAATGACAATATTTATACTTCTTTCCTTTGTAGTTCTGGTTTCTATAACTTATATTTGAGCTTCTGTTAACCTACATTGAAGTAGGATCTGACTTGTCACTTATGATAAAAGCACAAGTTAGCTGTTGAATTTCATCTTCTATTATCATAGCATAGGCTTGATTAAAAGTAGGTATGACCCTCTTTAAAAGAATCTGTCTTCTAGTTGGGTCATAAGGAACATTCAAGCCACCCAAAATTTGTATCAACCTCAACTCAGACAAATGATCTGCATAGTCCTCAAACCTTGGACAGTCACAAGAGGGAGAATTTATCACTAAACCATATTTATTCCACAAACTTTTCAACTTAGTGAAATAGGTAGCTACTGAATCAGTTTCTTGTGACAATGTGTTAATTTTTGTATGTAGTTTATGTACCCTCATACGATTTACCTTATCAAATCTTTCTTTTAGATCCTCCTACACTTTATATGCACTTGTTGCATACACAATTCCACTTAGTAACTCTGCACTAACTGAGCTCATCAACTGTAATAGTACTATGGTATTACAGGTTGCCTATTATTCATGTAATTCTTCTCTATACATATCTTTACTTTTTTTCTTTTTCCCAATAAAGCACTTCTCATTGACCTACTCGACACTCCATAATTCTCTGATCCAAAAAGTTTGATTGGAATTAGAGTAGCTTCAGATACATCTGAAGATTCAATGAACAAAGAATCACTCGATTTGATCTTTTTTGCTACTATGAACTACACGACGATAATTTCAAGCCAAAAAATTCAATTAAATGCAATCTAAACGAGGAAAAGAAACAGAGAGGAGAAATTACACTATCAAGAGAGGAGAAGCCATGGCTATGCAAGCTTTCATTGAACAAAGTAGAGGAAAATGTAAACTGTATATTGAAAACTGTCACATTATAAGTATTATTTCAACTTGGCATCTATTGATCGACTAGTGTATAACTTCTACAATCATCTAGAAGTTTCTTAGTTCAACTATGCTATACCTACAACTGCCAACTCATCACTCAACTAACTATTTAACTCAATTAACAGTAATTCAATGTAGCAGTAAAATTAGAAATGAACACAGTGACTAACTAACTGTAACTAACTATTTACTAAACTTTCTAATAGATACGAATTTACTCAGATCAATTGTACAATGGTGAAATATATTTAACCTTAATTATTAGCGGAGGGAAAATTTAAACTTCACACTGAAAAAAAATATTTTGGTGATTCTAAAGTAAATATATGCCAAGTTCTTTCTCACTACTAATTAATCTAATTTATACTTCAAAGACGTCTCCAATGGCTTCCATTTTTGCTGCTTTTTCTCTTCATATATTATTATACTTACCTAATAAATTTCAACTTTCGAAAGACCACCAAAGGTTCCAATAGGAATCATTTACACCTTTTTAAAACATAGAAATTGTAATCTTTATTTTAATACTTTATGTACGGTAGTAATTAAAACATAAAGTCTCATTATTACACTTTTTGAAGTATTATTAGCTTTACTGGCAGTAATATACTTGGGAGAAGATTTGCCATTTTCCTTGAAATTTGTAAAACCGTTCAAAACTCGCCATCTATCTTCACATATTTCTTTAATTACTACTTCCTCCGTCTATTTTTAATTTGGAATAAACTTTGACTAATATATTACGATGTATTTCTTAATAAATTAAAAAATAAAAATATTATAATTTATAGTATTTTTCATGTAGTTCTTAAAAATCTAAATTTTAATATTTTAAAAAAATTAAATTAATTAAATTTAATTTAACTTTGAAACTCGGTCAAATTGAATCTCGAAAAATGAGAAAATCAATTAAAAAAATGGAGGGAGTGTTAATTATTATTTCTTAAGGTGTGTGTTAAGCACAACAAATCAATAATGAATAAATATTATAGGATAGTAAAAGTAATAAAAATTATTAGTAAAATAACTTGGTGGGCCCTTGTACTTGTGTTGGTTTGTAAAGTGGATACTCCTACTTACATGTTTATCATATGAATCTTTGAACCCAGTTAAAAGTGATTTTTTAAATCCTATTTTGTTGTGTGTAACACAATTACTGTCACGTTAACTTTCACATCAGCTTCCACGTCATTTAAAATGCTACCTTAAATTCTATATCATTTTTAAAATGCCAAGTAAGAAATTAAATATTAAAAAAATAAAAATTTAAATTGAGAATTAAAAAAAATTAACAAGGGAACCACTTCTCCTACTCTAGCCGCCCCTATGGTCGCTTAACTCTCTTTTCTCTATCTCCACCGCGGCACCACCGCTACCAGTGTGATGTACTGCTGTCACCTACTACCAGCGTAAAACCCCACCAGCCTACACCCTCTCTTCCATCTATCCTCCTTCTCTGTTCCACCACAACTATAATTCAACCATCGTGGCCGGTGAAACCATTGGTGAGACACACCATCCCCCTCTCCTCGTCCTCTCTTCCCCTTCTCTCTCCGTTTCTCCCTCTTTCAACCACCCTTCATCAGAAACTCAACTCTGGCGAACCACCAGTGAACCACCACCAATCGAAACACCCAACACTATCACATTACTGTTTAATCTCTCTCTCTCTTTATCCAAAATTGAGAACCCCCCAAAGTGCCTATAACTTCTTCTTCAATAAAAATAGCAGCAAACACAATTAAAATGAATCTATTTTCTCTCTTCTCAATCCCTCTTCTTCGTCCCTCACCTGAATCACCACACCACCACTATGGAAGATCCATAACCACCGGACCAAAATCATTTCCACAAACTAATACCATTGATGGTCAATTTTGTTGCACGATTTAAAACCTTGATGGATGCCATCAAAATTCACTACAACACTCAATTTGACAAAAGGAGATGCAGTACAAAAGTTTGTTGGATAAAAGAGGGTAGAATTCACAACGTTCTGCTGCTTTTTTTTTCAATTTGTAATTGGGAACTTTTGCTTCTTATTTTGTTTAGTTTTTCCTTTTGAGTTTAATAAATTTTTAAAGTAATTCACAACTTCACGTGCTTTAGAGAGCGTGAAACCATGTATTTTTACTGAGTCAGCAAAACAAATGCCACGTAAGGCTGGTCAATGGTCAAAAAGTTACTTTTAAATGGGTTCAAGGATTCAGATGTTAAATGTGTAAGTAGGAGTATTCATTTTACAAATTAGACCAAGTACAAGGGTCTACCGAGCTATTTTGCCAAGATTGTTAATGCATAAGCCTTCTATGTCCTACTTTCATTCCTTTTTAATTGCTCTATTCATCCTTTTTAGAGTCAAACTATATAAAACTTAACCAATATTTTAAGATGTATTCCTTAATAAATTAGAAAAAAGAAAATTATAATTTATAGTACTTTTCATATAATTTTTAAATATCTAAATTTTAATCTAAAAAATTAAATTAATCTAATCTAATTTAGCTTTGAAGATAGTCAAACTGACTCACGAAAAAAGCAATTAAAAAAATGAAGGGAGTATTATTTATTATTTTTTAAGGTGTGTGTCAAAAACATCAAGTCAATAATGGACAAATATTATTTGATCGTGAGAGTAATAAAGATTGTTAATGCATGAGCCTTCTATATAAGGAAAAAAGATCAAAATCAGTGATAAATCATTATCGTTAAACTATAAAAAATGATTCAATTTCCCTTAACAATAACAATGGAGTTATAATATTATGATATACCATAAATTAGGTATTTTATTATAGTAATTTTGATGAAATAATTGTCTAGAATATACAATTTATTTATAAATAGATCACGTATTTATTCATGTGTCCTTTACTTATATAGCAGATGATTTAGTATATAGAGTTTAACTTATACACAGAAGATTAAATCATTGATTTTTATAAATATAAAGTTTATGTTTACCATTTAAGATGGAAATTGGAAAAAGTCATCAGTGTGATTGTAGCACAGAATTAAATATAATTATCTTGATTATGAGAGTGGTATAGTTCTAACTTCTTCTTCTAATACGTTTTGTATGTATTGAACTGACCAAGTAGAGAAGAACATTTTATACTAACCTTGTAAAATAAATTTTCTAGTCTATTAAATGTGCTTATACTCTTACTCATGATGTAATTATTACCAGTTGAGTATATTATTCATTGTTTTTATTTATTAAAATGTGAGACTCTTTTGTAGGTCAATATGCCTGATAAATTGGATGGTGAAAATACACATTGACGAACTAATAGTTAGTTGATAAAATTCATGTTCTAATTTTGGAATTGACGATACCCCTTTATGAAAGCTTTTAAGTTTTCATGTGCAAATTCGACCGAAGAATTTTATATTCGACATATAAAATAAGTTAAGTGAAAGTCTAAAGAAAATGATCAATAAACTAAATGGACAGTAAATTAATATATCTGATTAGTAATTGAATCTTAACATGGGAGTTGAAAAGTTTAATCAAAGAATTCAAAATTGAACTGATAGGATTATTTCAAAAAGAATGAATTAATCCCATAATAGGAAATCTCATTAATTAATTATATGGTCCCTGTTGTACCTGAATAATTAGGATTTAATGAATAGTTTTCTTGGCAGGAGAGTGAAAATGATCTTGGGTTTGAAAATCGTTTTGATTTTAAAAGTGATTTTGATTTCTGAAAATTATTTTGCACCATAAAGCTTTTCTACAGAAAGGACCCTTTGTTCCATTTGATATATGGAGTAACTAATTCTGGAGAGATATTAGCCCACATAAATATTACATAGTCCAAAAATTATTCGGGTAACACAACAGAAGGTCATAGAATTAGAAGGTTGTTTTCTCAATGATCTTGATCTTATCGACAATTTTTGTTCATGCTTCAAGAGGTATTTTGATTTATAATTTACATATCCAAATTACTCATAATTTAGATTACATGTCAGCTGGTTATCGAACTGCTTTAACATTTATAACTTGTCATTCTCCAACAATTGATATCAGAATTTGCTTATATCTAACTAGATAATAAGATTTTTTTGCAAAACACAAAATACTTGATTTGGTGCATTTGAATATATGTGTGTATGTAGTCAACAACAACAACAAACCCAGTCTATTCCCACATGGTGGGGTCTAGAGAGGGTAAAATGTACGCATTTCATACCACTACCTCCGAAGAAGTAGAGAGGTTGTTCTGATAGACCCTGATATACATGTGTATGTAGTATTTTTTCAAAGAATAAAAATTGAACTATTATTTTGTGAAAAATGTGAATTTAAATATTTTTATTCCCGACTCATAAATATCATTTTCATATGTGTTGATAAGCTAAAATTTAAAAGTTAAAAATCATTTTTTGTTGAAATTTTCACGAATTCGGATAATTATAATTAAACAAAATCTGATTGACTTGGAATTTAGTGGATCCACCAAAAACATCTGATAAATTGAGCTCATTAATTAGGAGGCCTACTATTTGTAGAAAAGTTAGAACCAACTTTGAGAAATTTTCTTGATCATCTTTATTATGTGTAAACCAATGTATATATATATACATGTATCTTATGCAAGAAGCTAAATAATAAAACCACATATATCTTGTGCAAGAAGCTAAATAATAAAAACACAAAGCTAATTAATAAAACAACAAAAGAAATATCTAAACACTTGTATCTTGTCTTGACACTTTTTCTTTATTCTCAACATCCCCCCTCAAGATGGAAGGGATCTAAGTGAGTCCCATCTTGGCAAGAAGACGGTGGTGCGATGGTCCAGAAAGGGATTTTGTGAATATGTCGGCAAGTTGATTCTTTGAAGGAGATAGTGAAGAGAAATGAGCCCGGAAAGAAATTATTTTCGGACGAAATGACAATATAGCTCCACATGTTTTGTGCATTCATGGAATACTGTATTTCTAGCGATATGAATCGCTGCTTGACTGTCGGAACGAATGGGTATTGATAAAACCGGTGGAATTGATAGATCAGACAGCAAGCGAGTTAACAAAGTAAGCTCCGCAACTAATTATCTCATCGATCGATATTCTGCTTCAGCGTATGAAAGAGATACAGATGCTTGCTTTTTGGATTTCCAAGAGAAGGGAAAACCTTCCATAGAGATGAAAAACCCACTGATCGATCGACGAGAATCTGGACAAGATGCCCAATCCGCATCACAAAATGCATTGAGGGAAAAAAATGGAGAGGCAGATAAGAAGATACCTTGACAAGAATGTCCTTTTAGGTAACGCAGAACCCTTAAAGCTATTGTGAAATGTATATCGCAGGGATATTGCATATATTGACTTAATGTTAATACTGCATAGAATATATCTGGCCTGGTATGAGTTAAATAACTTATCTTGCCAATCAAATGCCTGTAAACAGAAGGATCTGACATGGGTGTTCCTGATGATTCAGAAAGTTTACAAGAATGATCCATCGGAGATGATACAAGATGCAAATGAGAAATGTCAAACTCTTGAAGCAAATCAAAGGTATATTTCCTTTGACTGATGATAATTCCATGATCTTCCCTTAAAATTTTCATTCCCAGAAAGTAATGTAGAAGTCCTAGGTCTTTGATTTTGAATTCAGAATGAAGAAATTATTTTAGACACTCGATCTCTTTGGTGTCACTACCTATAATGAGGATATTATCGATGTATACAACAACAATAGTTATCAAACAACCAGTCTTTTTGAAAATAGGGAATAGTCATTGAGAGAAACACTGTAAACTTTGAAATTAAGAGCACCTACAAGTTTTCCATACCATTGCCTAGAAGTTTATCTCAAACCATAAAGCGACTTGTTAAGTTTGCACACCAAATTAGGATCAGGAGAAGACAAACTAGGTGGAAACTTCATATACACTTCCTCTTGAAAATCTCCTTGTAAGAAAGTATTTTTAACATTAAATTGAGAAATATCCCAATGTCTTTTAGCAGCCACAAACAAAATGCATCGGATTGTAGTCATTTTGACTACGGGGGGAAGGTTTTATTGAAATCTACCCCTTCTTTTTGGATGTCCCCCTTTATGACCAGCCTAGCTTTTAGCCTCTCAAGTGATCCATCTGTATGATGCTTTACCTTGTAAATCCATTTGCAAGGTAAAGCCTTCCTTCCCGGTGGAAGTGGAACCACATCCCAAGTGTGGTTAGACTGTAGAGATACTAGTTCATCATCCATAGCACTGCACCACTCTGGATTAGTAGATGCCTGGTGATAACTAGTTGGTTCTTTGATTATAGACACTGATTCAAGAATGAGTTAATTTGATAAAGAGAGTCCAGTAAAAAAATAAATTATGTGCAACAGAAGATGCAAAACAAGACTCAGTGACTGGGCCAAAAAATATATTGTTATAGAAATAATCTTGTAAATGGACTGGACATACACCTTTATTAGTTATGTCCGATCTCCTAACAAGTGGTGTACTGGTTGTAGGTAGATTTTCTGGTGGAGAAGGTGGGGTTGATTGTGAATGTGAAGAATCTGAAGTTTGTAGTGTATCTGAAAGTGGAAAAGTGTGGTTTGTAGAATTTGTGTTGAAAAAGAGTGTGTCATCAATGAAAGAAACAGATTTATGGTCTGGTACAAAAAAGATAGGTGGAGGTGATATGGGATTCTTTGTGAAGGGAAAAATATTCTCATAGAACTGGACATCTCTAGTGATAATTATTTTCTATGTATACAACTCTAAGAGTTTTAAACCGTTTTGATTACTGGGATAACCAAGAAAGACACAAGCTTGTGCTCTTGGTTCAAACTTCCCTCTCTCATGTGACAAAGTGCTAGCATAGCACAAGTATCCAAAACACCTTAATGAACTATAATTAGGTGCCTTACCAAAAAAATTTTGATAGGGAGTTTCTCCATGAAGGATTCTTGAAGGCATCCTATTAATAAGAAAATTAGCAGTGAGGATACACTATCCCCAATATCTTAAGAGAACGTGAGATTAAAATAAAAGAGCCATTGCTATTTCAAGCAAGTGCATGTGCTTCTTCTCAACAACTCCATTTTGTTGAGGGATAGCCACACAGGATGTTTGATGTACAATCCCTTGAGAGTTGAAATAATTAGTTGCAATCAAGCTCTTTCCCAACTCCAGGGCATTATCTGACCTTATTGTCTTCACCTTAACATTAAATTATATCTCAACCATATTCAGAAAATATTGCAATATAGGAAAGAATTACTTTTGATTCTCAACAGATAAGTCTAAGTCCCTCTACTGTAATCATCCACTATAGTAAGGAAGTATCTATATCCATTGTAAGTATCTACCTTGTAGGGTCTCCAAGTATCAATGTGAATAAGTTCAAATATAGAAGTTGTTGAAATTTGACTAATGCGGAAAAAAGGTCTAGATTGGCTAGCTTTAGGACAAATATCACAAAAACACTCAGAAGTAAATGGAAAAGAAAGGAAACTGACATTCTTCATTGATGAAAAAGGCAAATGCCCCAATCTAATATGTCAAAGTCTTAGATTAGAAGCTGCATAAGTACAAATGGGAGAGAAAATAATACTATCTTTATTAGAAACAGAAACTTAAGAACTACTAGGATTAGTAACAATCTTCCTACAAGTAGTCATGCTGAAACTAGAGAATGACTCATTCACATTAGGCTTGAGCAGATAAAGACCTTTTTGTTCTTCACCAAAAACTTAAGGCCTCCTTATGGAAGGGCCCTGCATCACACAGTTTATTAGAGTGAAATACAAGGTGCAAGAAAATTGTTTACACAACTTGTGAATAGACATAAGAGTATACTTAAAACTAGGAATATATAACACATTTTCTAGAATTAAATCAAAAAATATAGCTATTGTACCTATATGAGTAACTGAAATAGTTTGACAATTAGGAAGATTGATAGTTAAAGGAAATTGAAGACAAGTTATAGAAGCAAAGAAAGATGAATTAAAACACATGTGTTCTAATGTACCTGAATCTATGATCCAGGTGCTACAGTTTAGGACAGAAAAACATGAACTAAGATGCTTAGAAATTGTACCAGCTACAGAATTAACATTGATGTCAATCCCTAAATTTGAACCTTTTCCCATCTTCATCTATTTGAACATTTGAACAAATTGAGAATATTATTCCTTGCTGAAAGGTATCTCAGATTCAATAGCTTATTTTTGCACTGCATCTTTCATCATAGCATTATTCCCTTTTATCTAATTTTGAGAACCCCTATCATTTGTGAACTAAAAATTCTCAGGAAAGCCTATCAGTCTGTAACAATCTACTTCTAGATGTCCTTGCTTTCCATAATAAACACAAGAGACATTTAGATTATATTTTCCTTTTTTTCTTTAAGATTTGAAAGCTGTTTGGTGAACCTCTATTGTTGAACCTGAGGAGGTGCAGATCTGGGATAAAATTCCCAGATCTGTGGGGAGCTAATGGTATAAAATTTTATGTCTGTTTCACTGCCTTCTAATTGTTAATATTTCTTGTCATAAAGGCGGATGAATCTGCAGAACTCATAGGGTTGAATTAAGATTCCCTTTGGTTCTCATCTTGCAGAATCAAAGAGTAAGAAAGATTGATGTTAGGTAATGGGTTGATCATGAGAATGTTGCTTTTAGCTTGAGAATAGGTATCATTAAGACCCATGAGAAACTGTATCAACCTCTCATATTCTAAGGATTTCTTTAGTTTGAGCTTACCTTCACACATACACATGTAACTATACTAAATATTAGAATTAAGAGAATCTAGTTCATCCCATAATTTTTTTAGTCTAGTGAAGTATCCTGCTATGATATTTTTTTCTTGATTTAAGCTATTGAGCTCCTTTTGCAGATGATAAAGGTTAGCACCATTGGACTTACTAAACCTATGCTCAAGGCTGGTCCAAAGCTCTTGTACAGTTTTGGAATAAATTACACTGTCAGCTATGTCCTTACAAAGTGAATTCAATATCTAGGACCTGTTCCATGCTTGAAAATCTGCTAAATCCGATGCTGGGCATGGGTGGGAACTCGTGATGAATCCCAATTTGTTCTTTGCTGACAGAGCAATTTGGACTGACCTCTTCCAACCCGGATATCCCTTGCCATCAAAGAGTGTATTTACTAGTGTCATACCATGGTTATCTGAAGCATGAAGATGATTAGGATGATTTGAATCCATGGTGATGGTGCTAGCAGTAGTAGTCATTGAAGTAGTAGCTATTTTCTCCACCATGTTTGAGATTGAGAAAGGAGAAAGTTGGTGTTGAATCTGATCTGATCTAAAATTTATTGCTTTGATACCATGTAGAAAAGTTAGAACCAACTTTGGAAAATTTTCTTGATGATCTTTATTATGTGTGAACCAATGTATATATATACATGTATCTTATGCAAGAATCTAAATAATAAAAATACATGTATCTTGTGTAAGAAGTTAAATAATAAAAACACAAAGCTAATTAATAAAACAACAAAAGAAATATCTAAACACTTGTATCTTTTCTTGACACTTTTTCTTTATTCTCAACATTATTTGTGAAATTTTGAAATCATTTAGATAATGTTTTGATGGTTTAAAAAATTAATATTACGAAAATATGAAATAGTTATAATTATATGGTGATAGGGATTTATCTTTATGATCTATTATTAAATATAGTAATGCAATAAATTTACACATTGTCAACATGTCGTCTTTCAAATCGAATAAATTTATTATAGGTAATTACCACAATTTAATCACTAATTATTAGTTTCTTGCATTAACTCTCTAGATGAATTTGCAGGTCCGTTCAATGGAACTAGAATTTTATATGTCGATATTCGCTTAACTTTAATTGACGGTATGCTTTTCATTTGATTTTGGCCTATTTTAATTTATGAAGTAAATAATTTGTCATTGCATATGCATGTTGCATGAGTAGTTCTTTTCCAATTGAAATTTACTATTCAAGAGACGTGAAATATATGTATGTGATGTGTTTTGAATTTTAATATTTAATATACATGACTAATTATGATCTATTTTAATACTAATCTCTCAAATTTACCATGACTTTTCTCAACTTCTTTACTGTTATTCTCACTTAAAATAATTTTTAGGGTTTGAATTATGATTACTGGAGAAGAAATCTAGATATTTTTTGAACTACTGAGGAGTATACATTCGTACTTGTTAATTTGTGCCGTATATAAATCTAAAGAAATGCTACAGATAATAAACAAAAGGTTTGCCAAAAATGGATCAAGGCTAATGAGATGATGCAATGCTACAATCTGGCTTCTATGTCAAATGTGTTGAAACATCACCATCAATCAACGGAGTCCACTTATGATATTCTAGAAGGTCTCTAAGATATATTTGAATACTAGAATCATGCGACTAAGCAGGCTGTCATAAAATCTCTTCTGCCACAAAAATGAATGAAGATTCATCTGCTAGGGTCCATGTTTTTAAGATAATGTCCTCTAAGTAAAGTGAAGGTCTTTAGAGCTAATATTGATAAGCATACATAGGTTGAATGATACTACAGACTCTATATAACAGTTTTTGATAGTTTCATCAGAATTATAGCATGAATAAAATGAATTTATCCTTTGGCAAAATTGTTGAATGAGCTACAAGAAGCAGAAATCATTAGCAAAAAATAAGTTTCACTGGCAATACTGAATTTTGAGAAAGATTTTCTTTTTCAAGAAAACAGATAGGTGGTAAAAAAGAAAAATTCTTAAAAGGCGTTGGCAATTAGAGGTACAAATATTGGAATGAAAAAATATAAGGGTAAAGTTTATCACTCCAAACAAACTGGACACAAGAAAAAACATGGCCAATCTATATGGCCAAGATGAAAACAAGGTATTTCACGTCTGCTTTTTGTTGAAATACTATAACTAGCAAGATCGATCATGTCATGATGTGTAGATTCAGGATCGACTAATCATGCCTGCACCTTTTTGTAGGGAATTTCAAATAATACGATAGTTAAAAAGGGGTGAAATTAGCATTTTTTAAGTAGATGGTTTAACAACTCCAACTTTAAATTTGGAAAATATAAAAATTATGTTTGATATTCATAAATTATTGATTTTTAAAAGATACAATATATTTAGCTTTCGTTAGAAGGAATTTGATTTCTCTTTCTAGCATTTTGGGAGATAGGGATGATGTTAAATTTCTTGATATCGAATGTGTTATTAGATATAAGAGATATTTTATCTCTTCTGGCATATTGGTTGATGATCTTTTATTATTAATATCTTTCTTGAACTGTTTCAACCAGTAGAAGTGAACAATATTAATTCTTCACATAAGAAAAAGTGTTATTATGAATTGAGTAAAAATTATTTATAAAACTTGTTTCTAGGTCATATAAATATAGATAGGATTTTAAAACTGGATAAGAATAAATCTTTAAGTTCATTAAAAGTGGAGGCACTACCAAGGCATTATCCTGTTTAGAAGGTAAAATCACCTAGAGACATTTTTTCTTAAAAGAAAATAGAATAAGTAATAAATTAGAATTAATTTATTTTGATTTGTCTGGTAAAGTTTTTGCCATGTGATCAGGAGGTCACGGGGTTTAATCCTTGAAAACAGCCTCTGGTAGAAATGCAAGGTAAAGTTGCGTATGATACACCCTTGTGGTAGAGCCCTTCCCCGGATACCACGCATAGCGGTAGCTTTAGTGCACCGGGCTGGCCTTTTTTTTAATTTTTCTGGTCCAGTGAATGTTCAATCAAGAGGTAGCTTTGAGTAGTTCATAACTTTCACAGGTGATTATTATAAGTATCAATATATTTATTTACTGCACAACAATTTTAAATGCTTTGAAAAATTAAAAAATTTAAGACAAAAATGAAAAATATCATAATAAATATATCAAGACATTGCAATTTGTCGTGGTGGTGAGTACCTCTCGATAGAAATTATTCATTACATATTAGAATGTGGAATTACAGCAAAATTGTTTGCACCTAGAACATCACAAAAAATGGTGTGGTTGAAAGAAGAAATACGACTATTATGAAAATGGTATCAAGTAATCTTTTGTTGTTGATTCTATCATTATAATACTGAATCATAACATACTTTATCTGAAAGTGTCCTGAACGTTTGTATAAATGAAAATATTGATTTTGCTTCTTAAAATTGAGGCTTTGTGGTTGGAATCAAAACCTATTTGAATTGAAGATATGTTGAAAGTCTATATATTGAAACTAGTTATGTTTATCCATGCTAAAATCAATGAAAATTGAAATTATATTTTCATAACATGCCAAACGTTTTTGAAAATAAGGCTAATTCATGTGAAAGTACTATAAAATCAAGTTAAATATCGATTTATAGAATAATAGGTTATGCATATATCAAATCATAGGAAAACATATAATTACAGTAAATGATCTTGAGGAAGTTGAAATAAAATGGGAATCGTAAGCTAAATGAAAACTCCAAACTTTGATTTGTGTGGAAATTAAGAAATTTTGAGTTATTGGGACTCAATAGGTGAAATGTCACGATCCATTTTCCAAGACATGACGGAACCTACTTTATTCCACCAGTAGGTAAGTTAAATCGTAGCATAAAACTATAAGTAATGGGCTAATTGATGGAAAATAACGTAAATACTAGAAATATGCAAATAAATGAGATACATGCCATAAATAAGAATAAGCATAAATAAAGGGAAATAAGAGAAGTGTAATATCATCCTACGACCTAGTAAAGTCTGTACAAGAGCCTTTAATCCAAAATAATACAAGTACTATCAAGTTAATATACAACCGTTTTGAAAATGAAAAGACTATCAAAATGAGAAGATGGAGAAAAGATCAACTCGAACTCCATGAGCTCACCCTGTCTCCGAACTCCGACCAGCATAATCACATCATCAATATGGCAGCTAGTACTTGGATATGCACTAAAAAGGTATAGAAGTTTAGTATGATTACCAAAGCCACAAGTACTCAATAGGCATCATCGGTCAACTGAGCTATATAATAATACAAATATAATAAAATGCAACATAAATAAGCTAAGTCAAGGAAAAGGGAAAGCTAAAAACAATGCTTCAATCACTGAAAGTAAACAATTGAAATAATAACAATAAGGAAAACATCGATATCTCTACGTAAGTAGGCCCTCATAAGCCCAGAATATGCAAATAAAGTAAATAACCCAACACAAGCCTCATAAGCCTAGTGGATGCAATTAAGGAATAATAACAATGATTATACCAACTATCCATATCTCAAAATCATAATTTGTATTTTTTTTTATACCGTAAACACCAGACTCAAATAAATTTCATAACCATCATAAATAATCTCTCAATGTTGGACTTGAATTAAAACTAGTATCTTATATGCCGAACTTAAAATAGAACTAATATCATGAATACTAGACTTAAACCGAAAGTAATATTTTCAATGATGCTAGAATTGAACTGGTCTTAATATCATAAATTGTCAAACCGAAACCAGAGCAGCCATCTCTCAATAAAATTCTAGAATAAACCATTATATGTATAAAACTTTCTTGGACTCAGGAATACAATTATAATAATTCACAAGGCCTATTGAGTCTACAAAGAACTAATAATAGCCTTATCCTAAGATGGGTTGGAGGGGCCCACTTTTAACACTAATAATCCATTCTTAAGAAAGTTCTACCCTAAAATAGCTAAGGTATCAATTCTTACTAAAAGATGCTAAAAAGGCCACATTGGGTCCTAAGATACTAATTTTACATTAAATAAGAAGTAGTTAAGTCAATTATGCCTAATTACGGTCCCTTAATCAGCTAAATAATTCAAGTCACACTAAATATACCTCGAAGACCTAATTCCCAATCAAAAATAGAATAATATCAGATTAATACTATAATTAATCTGAATATAGTAGAAGGGTAAGCCTAGACTACCCGAACGCCAAATATAGCCCGATAAAGTCCGGTAAGTCAACAATTTCCCCTTATAAAAATCATTTGCATGATGCCACACTACTAAAATAGTAATCTATAGATTAATATGATAAGAATGGTATCTATATTGTATTTTTATGCTTCGGGTCCCAAATCAATCCAAAATTCCATGTGGGATCTGCTTACGAAGAAGCCTTTTAGAAATTGCCAACATATTCCTCTATGACAACATTTACCCTCAAGGATGGGTAAATTCTGAGATTAAATGATAATTCCCAAAATGGATCGAGGGATTTGGTTCTAAATTAAAGAAATAAACCATGAATTAATTGGAAACTTACAAGAATTTCAATGAAAAATAATCATTTCAAGCTAGAAAACACCACATGATCTCTTAATGATCACTCCTCCAAGTTTCCACACACTATAAGGGTTTTGGCTCTTGAAACTTGTGAAAAACAAGGAGAAAAATTAGGCAAAGAAGGAATTTAATGAACTTCCAGGTGCCTCTTAAGCAAGTCACTGCTAAAGCGGCAATGAACTGCTAAAGAGGTACCCGCTAGGTCTGCCCCTTCCGCTAAAAAGGACAAGCAACCGCTTAAGAGGCCTCATCTTTAGCATACTGGCTTCATCTTCGAAAACTCATCTTGTTAAGCTATGGTCTCTTAAGCGACTGGCCTGCTGCTAAAGCGGCCTCCACTAAAGTGAGCAAAGATCCGCTTTAGCGAATGCATCAGCTGAAATATAAAAAATTTTCAAGTTTCTACCTACCCCTTGGAACTCATCAAAAATCTCTTGAACAAAAAAGAACTATACTACCTTATCAAATTCAATATTCAGACTCATTGACGCCATTAAAATTTCTATCTGAGTTTGTTTTGATTAAATGTGGACCCCATACCCATGAGCCATTTTTATCAAATTTTAACCAATAGTCCAAATTGAGTCCAAATGCCTTAGGACCAAAACCAAAAGTATTCCTAGCCTAAAATAGATATTCCAAAGATAATGAATTATCAAAAGAGACATATGAGGCTGTTAAACTAAAGCTTACACCCAATAGCTAATCCTTACCAACAAAGAATTCAAAACAGGGAATTGGATTTAAAAATTGAATAAACTACCCCATAACTGAATTGTTAGCTACAAAAAATCATAAATGGCTTGGGATATCTGTAGGAAAACTCTAATTATTAAATAATACATGGAGATGCAAAAAATGACCTAGAGGGTCCTGATGAAATTTCACATTCCTGGAAGGTGAATTTTTTATAAGAACTTGAATCCTTAAAATTTTTGGTGAGGAACCCTAGTTTCTGACTTGGGAGTTTGATCGCTTTTTGTATTTTGTTGTCTAAGTGTTGGGAGACATAATGGGGGAAAGAAAGTATTTAAGTCCCTCTAACACCTTCCCAATAGGCCTTAAAATGACATAGTTTAGATGTACAAAATAAGAAAAACACAAAAATACCCTTTGAAAACTATTTTTAATTGTTTTTCACATTAGACGAGCGACTCAATGACTCGAACTATGAACTAACGAGTCGTTGGTTCATCTCATGATCACTAGATTTGTAATGACCTAATTTTTGTTGATTTTTGTGAAATATTTATTTCTATGTGATTCAACCATTTTACCCCTCCTTATGGTTGATTTTTGGTATTTCTAGGGTGTGGGAATGATTGACATAGTTTCTAATACATTTCGTTGTGATTTGTATGAGATGGTGCTTTTTGGTGGTTATAAAGGCTTTATAGTTGCCTTTGGTCAACATTTATTGATTTGTGTATTGAATGAAAAACAAATCATGATAGTAGATCTGAAATGTCAATTTTAGGTTAGTAATATCATTGGTGGGGTTTTATAGCTTTTATATCTCATTTTGACCCTTGATTCAAAAGTTATGAAATTAGGTTTTAGGGGTCAACTTTGTTAAAACAATGTTTATCTAAAAATCTGTTATCTCCATTGAGTTTGGAGCATCAAATGTAGTCTAGTAGCATAATTCATTTCCATTTTTAAAATTTCAAATGAATTTCGAGGGGTTTGAAGAGACCTGGGATTCATCAAGTCTCCAACTAGTGCACCACTCAGGTAGTGCACCCACCTATTCAACTTATTGGTCACTTAATTGAACTGGGAGCCACCTAGGTGTATCTCATAAATGACTCCCCTATTGCTTAGGCTCCTGTCGCTTAAGCGGTAAGGCAGGCCTTGCATATCGATGACCGCTTATGTGATCTGGTGGTTTCTTAGGCAACACCTGGGTAGGTTTAATCTTCTATTTTTGCAATTTTTTACCACCTTCTTTGATGTGATATGTGTATATGTGTACTTTTTTTCATACTTGTTTGTGATATGTATATACTTATGCTTCTTTCTCGAGTTTGTGTGTGGTATATGTGAATATTGTAGAACTATTAGTGGAGACACTGTGGAATGTCATTTGGGATATGTTTTGACTACAGGTGACATACACATAGTTTTTATTAAACTTTACTCACCCATACTATGTCTTTTTGGTGCAGATCTAGGTATAAGTGCATCACACAGTACCTGATTCAAGCGGTACCCATAGTATATTCAAGGTAGTGGTTGATCTATGCTTTCAGAGTTGATCTACGACCTCTTCTTATCCATGTCATGTCATGTTTGTATTTAGAGATACATTATGACCTATTTGGTCTATTATTGTATCTTTAGACATTCGAGATATATTTAGTAGTTCTTACACTGTGATACTAACTTTTGGGATATTATATGATATCATTTTTTTGTACTTTAGATATTATCCTGTTTGTGTGATTTGGATGTGCTCTAGAAGCCTTGCATTTAGTTTTGGTATTATCTTTCATGTCATATCAGTTTGGGTGATAGACTTACTTGTCAAGGCTTGGCACGACAAGTGCCATCATGACCCTTGATTTTTGGGTCCTAACAAATTAGTATTAGAGAATCAAAATTTTTATTGGTCTCATTAGTGTAAGAATATGGTTACTAGTAGAGTCTTGCAGATCGCTATGTAGACGTTAGATCTATCTTTAAAAGGCTATCAGATATTTTTAGAAAATTTCCCTTATTTTATTCTAAATTGTATGGATCTTTCATATTGTGCGTTCTAAGAAGTATTCTACTCTTTCTTACTGATGGTGAGGACTAGATCCCGTGAGGGCAGAAATATAGAGTTATCTTTCGAGGTGAGGTCTTAGTCTAGTGAGCTGTGAGTCATGGACGGTCTCAGGGTAGTGGACAGGCACGATGATATGCCCCATCCAAAATCAGTACTATGGGGCTCTTTCTTGAGACTTGAGTTGAGCATACTAGAGATATGGGGCCTACTCTGGTCTCACAGAGTTCTACCTCAATCTTAAAGGGGTTACTAATTTGCTTGTTGACCCATTTAAAGGGTGTTCCATTGAGTACACCTAGTGTTCATCCAAATTCAAGTATTTTACCTTCATATCTATCAAGTCTGCCTATGGTGTTCCTCTGATTCCAAATATGGATCCTCCAGTGGTACCGATATTGGCTTATGGTACTCTGCAGACTCTAAGTATTGTTCCTCCTTTTGTGTTAGTGTATGAGTATGGTATTTTGAGATTAGAAGCTCAATCTTTTTCTGTGTTACCTTCTCAAGCGGATCTTAGCCAACCAGATTTACTCTGTTTCCTATTGTTGCAAGTATAATTATGTTTTCTGAAGATCATAAAAAGCTTAAGAGATTCACTCATTTGAGTCCTCCTAGGTTTATTGATGTTATAGCCAAGGATACTTAGGAGTTCTTGATTGAATATCATAAGAAATTATAGAGCTTTTGTTAACTTAAGTAACATTGGGTTGCTTATACTTCTTACTAGTTAAGAGATGCATCTAGGGGTTGGTGGAGGTCACTTGTTAGTTTCAGACCTCTTAGTTTTCCAGGGATGACTTTGGATTAGTTTGTTGAGGCCATTTTACATAGGTTATGACTTACAGCCTGAGGGATTAGATGAGAGATAATTTGACCTATAGTAGGGATTCTAAACTGTGGTAGAGTATGAGGTACGCTTCTATGGTTATTTAGATATTCTTATGCCAATATTGCGAATAAGTTTGAGAAGATTCAAAAGTTCATGAATGGGTTGGATGTTTTACTTCAGCTTTCTATGACTCGGATGGTAATGTATGGGGCATTGTATCAGAGTATTATGGACCATGCTAAGATGACTAAGTCTATTGTTTGAGCGTCTCAGGGAGGCACCAAGATGGTATGCCATCAGGTTGAGTTTAGAGTTTTCAATGCTCTAGGCAGAAATTCTAGAGGCTTCTATGGATATCACGGTAGACTAGTGCAAGCATCCTTATAGGTTTTAGGTAGTGGGTCTTCTATTTTAACAACTTTGGATGTTAGTTCTAGTTCAGTCATACCTCCTCTTATTGAGTCGAGTTGTAGAGGTTGCTTTGTGTGTAATAAGGTTGGCCATTTGGCCAAAGACTATTCTTGCCATTCTTTTAGGGCTACTCCTATATCAACTATGAGATGTAAAGGTTCTACTAGAGGTGTGTGTTTTAGAGGTAGTGGTACCTGTGTTAGTAGTCATAGGGCTACTCAGTCAGGTGGTGGTATACTATACCTGCTAGACCAGAGATAGAGGCTTATGACACTGTCATCATAGGTATCATCCCTATTTATTTCAGGTTTGCATCTATGTTATTTTATCTAGGGTTAACTTTCTCCTACGTGTTGCCATATTTTACTTTGGTTGTTGGCTCTACTAGTGAGACTTTTGCCATGCTTATCCATGTATCTACCCCTATTAGAGATTCTTTAGTAGTGGATTAGGTGTACCGATTTTGTGTTGTGACCTCTGTTAGGCATGAGACTTTCATAGATTTGATTGTCCTAGATATGGTAGATTTTGATGTCATCTTGGGTATGGATTTGTTGGCTTCTTATCATGTTGTCCTAGATTATTATGCTAAGATTGTACCTTAGTTTCTTTGGGTATGCCAGGGATAGCTTGGAAGAGTGTGCTTTATTTGGGTCCCAAGAGAGTTATATATTTCCTCCAAGCTCGTCGCTTGGTTGACATAGGATATTTTTCTTATTTGGCTTATATACGTAATACTAGTGTTGATTTACCTCTTTCCTTAGGTTCTATTCGTATTGTCCATAAGTTTATGGATGTTTTCCCTATGGATTTTCCTAGTATGCCTTCAGATTGTGATATTAACTTTTCTAGTAAAGTTGGGCCAGGCACCAAGCCTATTTTTATTCCTCCTTATAAGTTAACCCCGACAAAGTTGAAGGAATTGAAGGATCAGTTATAGGAGTTGTTGGGTAAGGGATTTATCCGACCTAGTGTATTACTTTGATGTGTCCATATCTTGTTTGTGAAGAAAAATAATGGGTCTATGCGTATATGTATTGATTTTTGGTAGTTGAACAAGGTGATAGTTAAGAATAAGTATCCTATTCCTTGTATTAATGATTTGTCCAATCATATTTAGGGTGCTTACGTATTTTTGACTATTGATCTGAGATCTAGGTATCACCAGTTGAGGATTATAGCTTTGGATATTCCAAATATAGATTTTTGGACTAAGTACAGTCATTATGAGTTCTTAGTCATGTCCTTTGGGCTGACCAAATGCCCCAACCGCATTAATGAAGTTGATGAATCAAGTATTTTGATCGTATCTCAACTCTTTTGTCATTGTATTTATATATGATATCTTGCTTTATTCCAAGAGGGAGGCTGACCATGAGGAGCATTTGTAGATTGTACTTCAGAGATTGAGGGGTGAAAAGTTGTATGCTAAGTTCTCCAAGTATGAGTTATGGGTGGAGTCAGTTTCTTTCTTGGTCATGTAGTGACTAAGAATGGTATTACGATTGACCCGATCAAGATTGCAATGGTTCGTGATTGGATAGGCCTACTTCTCCTTTTGAGATTTGGAGTTTTATTGGCTTAGTAGACTAGTATCGGTGATTTGTTAAGGATTTTTGATGTATTGCAGTTCCATTGACCAATTTGACTTAGAAGAAGATTTCCTTTTAGTAGCCTAATGCTTGTGAGGTGATCTTTCAAAAGTTAAAGTATTTGTTCGCTTTCGTTCCTATTTTACTGTCTTTTGTGATGCTTGTGGTGTGGGGTTAAGTAATGTATTGATCCAGGAGGGCACGATGATTATGTATGCTTCTCGTTATTTGAAGCCCCATGAGAGTAATTAACTTACCCGGGATTTAGAATTATGCGCGGTTGTTTTTACTTTTAATTTGTGGAGGCACTACTTGTATAGAGTTCATTACGAGATTTTCTCAGATCATCGTAGCCTTCAGTATTTCTTCACCCAGTGGGATTTAACATGAGGAAGAACCATTGGCTTGAGTTTCTTAAGGATTATAACCTAATTATTCTCTCTTTTCAGTCAAGGCTAATGTGGTTGTGGATGCCTTAAGCCGAAAGTCAACTTGCATGGGTAGCATAACACATCTTTTGACCCTGGAGCGGCCTTTGGACTTAGGTTCAATCTTTCGATAACCAAACAATTAGGCTTGATATTTTGACACTTGGGTGTTTTCTACAATTTTTTGAGGCCAGGCCTTCCTTGAAGGCACAGATTCAAACTCATCAGTTTGATGATGTTGGGTTGAGGTAGCAGTCTATCTATTCTTCCAGAGTTGATCTACCACCTCTTCTTATCCATGTCATGTATTGTTTATATTCAGAGACAAATTATGATCCATTTGGTTATTGTTTTATCTTTTGACATTCGCTATATATATAGTAGTTCCTAAACTATGACATCAGGTTTTGGGATATTGTATGGTATCTTTGATTTTGTGCTTCTTCTATTATCATATTTCTGTGGTTTGTCTTTTCTCTAGATGCTTTTCCTTAGGTTTTTGTATTATCTTTCATTTCATATTAGTTTGAGCGATAGACTTACTTGTTAAGGATTTCCACAACAAGTTCCATCTTGGTTTTAGTGCTGTGACAGGAACCCCTTTTATTGAGTTTCAAATTTTATCCCAATGACTATGTATAATGACTCATTAGTTTCATCATGAGTTGTCATAATGAGTAATTGGTTCCTGGATGAGAATTCCAAGTGAAACAACTATATCCCATGACTCATTGGATCTCCCAATGGTTCATGGTATCCATTTATGGTTATAGAGGCAAAATGTCAAGTTTTGAACTTTTACTTGGGTTCATTAGAATGAGTCGCAGAACAACTCGTACTATGCCACCACGAATTGTGATTCTCCGTTCATTGTCGCTAGGCGGAAGTGCCAACATTTAGAACTTCTGGCTTGCTACTCAGAATGGACCACCCAATAAGTTGATGCTACTGTCCAAGACTCATTGCATGGATTATTCTGAGGATTGTTCTACTGGATTCTTCTCTAAGTTAAGATATGATCTTAGATACTTTTGAGGTGTTACAATATCTCCCCCTTAGAAATATTCTTTCTCAAATAAAGACTAACTAATTTGGAAAATAGTGAAAGAATTGTAATCCTAAGAATTTATTCATAAAAGTTAACTACTGGCATAACAACTAATTTCTGACTCAAATATAAGTTAAACCAATTTTATGAAACATGCATGCCTACCAAGACATAAAAGAAAGACAGGGGCATGAAACTGAATGGAATATTAAATAGAAAATGGGTAGCTCAAGATGGAATTGAATTTGAAAGGAAAATGTAAGGGTACTAAGTCATTATATCTATTTCTGCTTCTAATGTAGCTCCCTCAATTAGTTGATTCCTCCAAAGAACTTTCATCAAGGAACTTCCTTGTTCCTCAACTTATGAATGTGTTAGTCAAGAATATCACTTGGGACCTCATTACAAGAGAGACTATATCCTTCACACCCACACTCTCCAAAGGCACAAACATGGATGGATCACCAATGTATTTCTTCAATAGGGACATATGGAAAATGGGATGCAACGATGCTAAATTTACTGATGAATCTGACTTATAGCGATTTTGCCAATGCACCTAACAATAATAACATGTTAGGAACTGAGTTTCCTTTATAGCCTAACCTCATCACCCTCTTCATGGGTGGAATTTTTAGGTAAATTGAATCATCCACTATGAACTCAAGGTATTTTCTCCTCACATAAACATACTATTTCTGATGACTCTGAGCTATTTTCACCCTTTCTGTAATCATCTAAACTTTCTCTATAGCCTCAGGCTGAATTAAGCCTGATTAAAGTTGTTTTTTTTTACCTCAAACCAACAAATTGAAAATCTACACCTCCTACCATAAAACGTCTGAAATAAAGCCATCTATATACTGGAGTGGTAACTATTATTTTATGAAAATTCAATGAGAGAAAATAAATCATCCCAACTACCTTTAAAGTCGATCATGTAAGTCCTTAGTATATCCTCTATGGTCTGAATGGTCTGCTTTGCCAAACTATCTGTCTATGGGTGAAAGGCTATGCTAAGATGAACCTGATACCTTGACCCTTCTAAAAAGGCTTCTAGAACTGTAAAGTGAATGGAACCCCTATCTAAAATAATAGTCAAGGTACTTGATGCAACTTGACCATCTTTCTAAGATAGAGTCTAGCATAATCCTCAGCTAAATCTATAGTGTTATCTGGAAAGAAATATACTAACTTAGTCATCCAGTCCATAATGATGTCGGTGCATATGAAGTAACCTTTTAATAAAGTCCATATTTACCTCTTCCCACTTCAAAGTATGAACACTTAGCCACAAATTTCATTATTCCTTCTTAATTCCTTTCCACTAATAGACTTCCCATAGTTCACGATACACCTTGGTGGAACCTTGGTAAATATAATATTAAGAATTATAAGCTCACAATATATCTTGATGGCACCTAGTAAATGGAATATCGAGAATTATGAGCTCTTGTCAGCATCTATTATCTTAGGTCATCTAAATCTAGAACACACAAGTGACCCTAATAACGAAGTACCCCATCTCCCCATTAGGAAAAAACCTCCATCTTATGAATTTAGACTGCTTTTTTCAACTTAAGAAAAATAGGATTGCTATCCTGCTTTGCCTTCATTTCAGCTACTAAAGAAGATTTTAAACTATTCTGAAACATGACAATGCCTTCAGTAAAATCAACTAAATGAACTACTATTCTAACAAGTCTATAAATATGACAAATGAACTGTTTCCTTTTTATCCTCTACATGTGCAATACTACCCATAAAAAATCCGCTACGAGCATCAACTACTATATGGGCTTTACTGGATTGTACAAAAAACATATGTCATAGTATTTCAACAACTCTAGTAATCTCCTCAGACAAAAATTTAGACCTTTCTAACTGAACACATACTGGAGGCAATTATGATCAGTGAACACATCCACATAAACTCCATATAGTGACTCTAAATTGGTAAGGCAAAAACTAAACCTGCCAGCTCAAGATCATAAGTTAGGTAATTTTTCCCATAAACTTTGAGCTATCTAGAGGTATAATTTGTGACTTTACCATGATGTATCAGCACTATTCTGAGTACCACTATCGAGGCATCACATCAAATAATAAATGCATGTGGACCCTCTACTAGTGTCAGAATTAAAGAAAAAATGAGTCGGGTCTTTAATTCCTGAAAACTCTTCTCGCAAGCGTCAGGCAACTTAAACTTGATTTTCACTTAAGTTAGTCTAGACATAGGATAAGTAATATATTAAAATCCTACAAAAAACCATATATAGTAACTATCTAAACCCCAAAAACTCCTAATTTGATAGAGAGATAGGTCTAGGTTAGTTTTTAACTGCTTTGGTTTCTTAAGGCTCAACCTAAATATCCTCATTGCAAATTATTGACTAAGGAATACTACTGATTTCAACCATAATTCACTCTTGCTAAACTTAGCAAATAACTGGTGACTTTTATGAGTCTATAAAACAATCCTCAAATACTTTGGACATTCATTCTTACTCCAAAAATAAATGAGAAGTCATCTATAAAGACAATAAAACACATGTACAAAACTACCTGAACACTCTATTCATTAAGTCCATAAGAATTATAGAAGAATTTATTAGTCTAAATACATAACAACAAATTATTAGTGAATATATCAAGCTCTGACATTGTCTTTGGAATGTCACATTCTTTGACTTTGAACTAATAATAGATTTGAGGTCTATCTTTGAAAAGTGACTGCAACCCTGAAGTTGGATGAATGAGTCATCAAAACTAGGAATAGGATACTTATTCTTGATTGTGACCTGGTTAAACAGATGATAATCGATGAACGTTCTGAAAGAAGCATCTTTCTTAGACACGAAGAGAAATAGAGTACCACATGAAGAGATGTTGGATCTGATGAAACCCTTATCTAAGAGGTCCTTTAATTATTCCTTCAATTCTTTACACTCATCTAGTGTCATTATATAAGGAGGAATTATGATAGGCTGGGTATATGGAAGGTCTATAAAAGCCCTAAATATTGGTCCTAGAGAAATCTCTGAGCTTTTAAATTAAGTTCCAGATAGAAACTCTCCTTATAAGTCGTAAGGTGTTCATACGAGTCGTATAGACTAAAATCATAAGACAACAAGTCTATATGTCAAACTTTATTCCCTGACAATAACTAGAATCTACGAGTTATAGTGACTCTATATGGGTCGTTATGTTCTAATTGTAGGGTGGACAGTGAGTTACCCAAATGATTATGTCTTGGATACAACTTAGACCCTATGAGTTGTAAGGTCACTTGATGAGTTGTATGAGGTGAGTCGTAGGGCCAGCACTGTGTGTGTGTCCTATACACTATCTTTACTATGACTCATGGTGACGAGTCTTTATATGACCTTACGAGTCGTAGAGTGACCCGTAATCACTGACGCTAATTTTTTATCTTAGGCACTTTGTACATTTTCCCTTTTCCCCATTTGTGACCCACGACCATAAAACACCTTTGTGGCATTATTTTCACCCTTTAGAAAATCAAAGAACATTCTCATCTCTCAAATTCTATCAAGAAAAAATCACCTAGGATTTCTAAAAGTTGACCATCTAGAGATTTAATGGTCGAATTCTCTCTATAATCCTTGATTTTCAGGTATGTTACTGATGTTCTAGCTTTTGAAGGAATATTTTGCATTTTCTTCAAGGGATAATTGTACGTTTCAAGAAACTAATGTTGTATTTAATGTTGGGTTTGAGTGTTTTCAGGCTAAGAAGTTAGCTGAAAAGGAAACCTGGGAAATTAGCAAGAACACTGACTGTCGAACTGGCAGACCGTCAGCCATATGACAAAACATCATATTAAATCAGAAAGAATCAAATGAGGGACCCCTATGACGGTCCAAGTAGCCAACCGTCGAATACCCAATAGACTGCCAACTTAACCGTCAAGCTGAAACAAAATATGGACTTTCAGAAGGTCATGTGATGACTTATGTGATAGACCGTCGGGCTACTAACAACCAACCAACATGATCTTTAACCCTTAACCATAAGATGCCATTTTGGGACCAATAGTGACGGTCCATACGATGGACTGTCAGGCTGCCAACGGGCCGTTGCCCTGACCATTAACTTGGATGCGGCTTTTACTGAATTTGAATTTTAAATCCTTTACACCAGGAAACATATAAATCCCAGTTTAGGTTTTATTTAGGTATATTTTATGATATTTTCATCTTTGAACATTATTGTAATGTAGTATTCTCTAAGGTTCAAGATAGAATTGTGGATCTAAACATTTTATGCCTATTCTCTTTTGAAGATTCAAGAACAAATCTTTGATTTTTGTAAGTAATTTCTGAATTTATTTAGGAGAAACATAATGACCTCTTCTTCTTCTTCTTTTTATTATTCTATAAAGTTGTGTGGCTAAGCTCCCATAACTAGGGTTATGGGAGCCTCAATATGAACAACTATTTGGTGTTGTGAAAATATTTCATTTCCTTGGTTAACTGAAGTTGTATAAACCCTTCTTCACAATAACGACCTTTATTGGTTGCAAACTTAAAGTTTAAAGCCCAAGAACATCTCTTGTTCGAATAGAAAAGTGCTTATTGGAAAAAAAAAAAAAAGGTTTACATAGAATCTAAGGGCTTTAACCGTTGGGTTAAGGGTTGATGCCTTAAAGAAATCAACACATATGACAGAATAAGTTGAATAAATTAATTTGTCATTTAAGTTCATGAGAATTAAAGGATAATCTACTCGTTTAGGTTGAGAGACAAATAGGTAAATTATAGGATTCAATAACTCGTGCAATTGAAGTGATTAATGGGAAATTTAAAAACAACTCACAACCCTAGCTACTTGAATATCTTAGTAACCATAACTCTTGTTTGGCTACTCTGATTGAATTATTATTTGTAATAAGAATCATTGACTGGAACACTTTTTGTTACAACTAACGAAATAAAATTTACAAATCAAAACCCCCTTTTATTCGGAACCTTTGATCAATAGTCTAGTAACAACTACAATACTTAGTGAACACAATATTCCCTGTAGGATTCAATCCCAATCTAGTTGGGTTATATATGGTCGAACTGGCGAACCATTAGCTATGCGATAAATCGCTAGGGTAACCGATAGAGTAAACCAGAAAGAGTTAAATGAGGGACCCCTGTGACGGTCGAGGTGATGGATCGTCGAATACTCGATGGACCGCTAACTTAGCCATCAGGCTTAAATAGAACATGTACTTTCGAAAGGTCAAGTGATAGATTTTGTGATGGACCACCAGGAAAGTGATAGCCTACCAACATGAACGTTAACCCTTAACCAAAAGATGTTATTATGGGGCCAATCCCAAAGGTCCATGCGACGGACCGTCAGGCTTCTAACGGGCCGTTTCCCTAATCATTAACTTGGACTCGACTTTATTGAATTCAAATTTTAAATCTTCTGCACCTGAGAACATATAAATACCCAGTTTAGATTTTATTTAGGTATCTTTTATGATATTTCCACTTTTGAACATTATTGTAACGTAGTATTCTCTGAGATTCAAGGTAGAATCATGGATCTAAACATTTTATACCTATTCTCTTCTAAAGATTCAAGAACAAATATTGTTATTTTAATAAGTAATTTTTGAATTTATTTATGAGAAACATAATGACTTCTTCTTGTTCTTCTATTGAGATGTGTGGCTAAGCTCTCATAACTAGGGTTATGGGAGCCTTGATGTGAACAACTATTTGGGGTTGTGAAAGAATTTGATTTCCATGGTTAACTAAAGTTGTATAAACCCATCTTCACAATAATTACCTTTCTTGGTTGCAAACTCGAACGGTAAGCCCAAGAACATCACTTGTTCGAATAGAAAAGTGCTTGTTGGGCAAAGAAGAGCTTTACATAGAATTTAAGGGCTTTAACCTTTGGGTTAAGGGTTGATTCCTTAACGGGATCAACCCACATGAGAGAATAAGTTGAATAAATTAATGTGTCTTTTAAGTTCGAGAGAATTAAAGGGTAATTTACTCATTTAGGTTGAGAGAAAAATGGGTAAATTATAGGATTCAATAACTCTTGCAATTGAAGTTATTAATTGGAAATTCAAAAATAGCTCACAACCCTAGCTGCTTGAATATCTTGGTAACCATAACTTTAGTTTGGCTACTCTCATTGAATTATTATATGCAATAAGAATCATTGACTGGAACACTTTCTGTTACAACTAACGATATAAAACTTACAAATCAAAACCCCACTTTATTTGGAACCTCTAATCAACAGTTTTGTAATAACCTCAATACTTAGTGAACACGGTATTCCCTGTGGAATTCGACCCCAACCTAGTTGGGTTTTATATTTGACGATGATCGTTTACTCTCTTGTAAGAGAGGTGTAATTTAGGTGTATCAAATTTTGATGCCATTGACGGGGAATATGGTTGTCAATTAAGTTTTAGATTGTTAATTGACCTTTGTTCAAGTTTTTCAAATTTTACTTTTATTTATTGTTTTTGTTTCATTACAGGTTCATTGTTGTTTATGTCACTCACCAAAAGTTTAGGAGAACCATTATTACCCTTAAATCCTGAACCACATTTAATTGGTAGAGTAGAAGAATAACAAGAAGCTAATAGACTAGCTGTCTTGGCTAGAGCATAGGTTAATTGAAAAAATGACAGTTAACCAACTTGTGACCCTAATACTGATGAGGAGGACTTAGGTGATGATTATTTGATCAACCTAGAAACAGGAGGCGTGCGGACAATATAGAGATGGCTGCAAAAAGAAACCGAGTAGCTAAAGGGAGAGCAAACTGCTAACCTACTTTGCAATTTGATCTTGATGAGGAGAAAGAAGACTAGTATAAGATGGTGATACAAGAGTGATTATTCCACCTTCACAGGCACATAGGGTAAAGTTCAATATAACTAGCACCATGATACAACTACTTAATCTTAAGGGGTGTTTGGATGACTTCTAGGAGATGACCCAAACATGCACTTGGTGAATTTTATCATCATTTGCAAATCCTTTGATAACCCTGGTGTTGGTCAAAATACAGTTCTTCTTTAGTTGTTCTCACTGTCTCTGTCTGGGGAGGCATAATATGGTTGAATGAGTTGGCCCCCAATTCTATAACAAACTGGAGGCAATTGAAAGGAACTTCCATAGAAAGGTTCTTTCCACCCTCCAAGATGTTACAATTAAGGGATGAAATCAGCAACTTCAGACAATTACCAAATGAGGCACTGCATGAAACTTGGATGCGATTCAAGAAAATGTTGACATAGTGCCCTAATAACAAGTTGACTAACGAGTGTTTAATGGAGACTTTCTTTAGAGACTTAAACTCTATAACCAAACCAACAGTTGACAATGTAGTAGGAGGAGCATTCATGGAGCTTACATTCAATAAGGCTGTAGATATTTTGGAGCGGTTGACTAAGACAAGTAGAGCTTGGCATACCAGGGATACTGTGGTAGCAACCCCTACTATGTCTAGTGGTATGTTGGTGGAGCAACATTGAAAAGAGGAGGAGTGTGATCAAGATATGATACATATCAAAACACAGGTGGATCTACTTACTAAACATTTATTATCCGAGAAAACTAAGAAGGTAAAAGCTATTGGGTCATAAGGCAGAGCTGATTCTAATTCTGAAAAGGAGGTGAACTATCTAAATAATCAGGGAGGTTTCTAAGGCAATAGCCATGGAAATAAAGGTCAGAACTATTACTGCAAGGATGGTTAGAAGATAGGGACCAACTGAGTTAAAAGAACAAAAATGACAGGAGTGGACTCTATGTATCTCCTATAAAACGGGACAATGCAGCTTCCAGTTCAAGTAAGATATACATGGAATACATGATGGAGAAACTATTAAGGGGAGTTGAGGCTACTAATGCTGGGGTGACGATGATGAAGAGTGACTTATCTTCAATAAGCTAGCTAGTAAATTCACACTCAACTTCTATTTAAGTAGTTGGAGTAGTATATGAGCCAACTACCATCCATAGTTAATCAGAGGAAGAGTAGTACCTTGCCTAGCGATATAATGTAGAATCCTCAGAACAATAGTTCTTGCATGGAAGTTACTACTCAGAGTGGTAAAGTATTACATGGCCCTTCTGTGGGCAAAGCTGTGATTAAGGATGCGATCAAAGAAGAGCTAGATAATGATAAAACCCATCCAGTAGAGTCTGAAAAGCTGGATGGTAAAGCGAGTACATCTAACCATTAGCATTTCGATGAGTTAGAGGAAGTGAAGAAAAAGGAGAAGGAGGCAATCGTTACTACTCTTCCAAAACTGCTGCCACCCTTTTCTCATAGATAGGAGAAGAAAGCTGATGATACAAGGTTAAATAAATTCATGGCAAAACTAAAGCAACCGACAGTGAATGTGCCTTTACTAGAGGTATTAGAGTAGATATCTGGGTATGCTAAGTTTATGAAAGACCTGGTGACAACGAAGAGAGCAGTGTGCTATAAACTGATGGATAACCATCACCACTATGGTGCTATTTTAACAAATCCTTTGGGGAAAAAGAAAGAGGACCAAGGAGCATTCACTATTTCCTACACTATCGGGTCTCTTGATTTTGCTCAAGCTTTATATGCTCTGGGAGCAAGTATTAACCTGATGCTACTTGCCATTTATAAGAAATTGGGTTTGAGGGATCCTACACCCACAAATATGCGACTAGTGATGGCGGACAGGTCGGTAAAGTAGCCAGTTGGTATATTAGATGATGTGCTAGTGAAGGTGGCCAGCTTTATATTCCCTCGGGATTTTGTTATTTTGGATTGTAAGGTGGATTTTGAGGTGCCCATAATCTTGGGTCAACCTTTCCTTGCAACTATAAGTGTACTTATTTATTTGTGAGCTAATGAGCTCTTGTTCAGGCTTAATGATGAAGTAGTTCTATTTGATATTTTTCAATCTATGAAGAAGAACAAGGAAATCAGTGTGTTCCATATTATGGATGTTTATTACGAGGATGATCAAGAAGAGTCGATACAGAAGAAATTTGTTGTTGAGCCTTTGGCTGCAGTTTTTATGAATTTTGATAGTGAAGGCATTGAAGAGTATGGGGAGACTGTGTGTGCCTTGAATGGAATGGTATCATATTATTATGCTCCCAAGAATCTGTATCTAGATCTTAAAAATTGCCCAACACCACCAGCTAAGCGATCTATTAAAGAGCCACGGGTGTTGGAGTTGAAGGAATTGTCAGGCCATCTACGGTATGTGTTTCTATGAAGTGGAAACACTTTTCCTATGATTATTATAAAAGATCTGGATGAGCAGTAAGTAGAGGAACTTATCTCAGTACTTTGGAGGTCAAAAGGGCGATAGGCTGGACTATTGCAAGTATTATTAGCATTCCTCTAGGTATTTGCACTCACAAAATTCAGTTTGAGAAAGACAACATTCCGACCATTGAGCACCAACACTGTCTTAACCTACCTATGCAACATGTAGTTAAGAAGGAGATCATCAAATAGCTTGACGCAGGAGTTGTATAACCTATTTACAATAGTAAGTGGGTAAGCCCTATCCTAAGTATGCCCAAAAAAAGGGGCATGACTGTTATAGCGAATGAGAAAAATAAGTTGATTTTGCTCAGACCTGTGACTAGGTGAAGAGTTTGTATAGACTTTTATAAGCTCAACTCGTGGACTTTGAAGGACCACTTCTCAACTTCTTTTATGGAGCAGATGCTTAATAAATTGGCGGGAAGAGGTTGGTATTGTTTCCTGGATGGGTATTTCAGCTATAACCAGATTTCTATAGACCCAGAAGATCAAGAAAAGATGACATTCACTTGCCTATATGGTGCTTTACCCTTCAAGCGGATACCTTTTGGTATGTGTATTGTACCCGCTATCTTTCAACGGTGCATGATGTCTATCTTTTTTTATATGGTTGAAGATACCTTGGAGGTTTTTATGGATGACTTCTCAGTAATTGGTGATTCTTTTGAGCTTTGTTTGGTGAATCTGAGTAGAGCGTTACGGTGGTGTGAGGAGTTTAAATTTGTGCTTAATTAGGAGAAATGACACTTTATGGTGAAGGAGGACATTGTCCATGGTGACAAAATTTTAGCCAAGGGGATTGAGGTTGACTGAGCTAAGGTCAAGGTTATTGATAAACTACCATCTCCCATTTTAGTAAAGGGAGTGCATGATTTTCTTGGTCCTGAGGGTTTCTATCGACGATTTATAAAAGATTTCTCAAAAATTGCAAACCCTCTTTGTAAGTTGTTAGATAAGGATGCCAATTTCATATTTTATCACAATTTCTTGAAGGCATTTGAATGCCTTAAAGGGAAATTAGTTGATGCCCCAATTATTGTTGCTCCAAATTGGTCAAAGTCATCTGACATTATGAGCAATGCAAGCGGAGTGGCGCTCGGGACCGTACTTGGCCAAAAGGGGGATAAGATATTTCACCCTATTTATTATGCAAGCAAGGCCTTAAATGGAGCTCAAAAGAACTACATTGTTACTGAACAGGAACTTCTTGCAGTTGTCTATGCCTTTGAGAAGTTCTGGGCTTACCTATTGGGACCCAAGGTGGTGGTTCACACAGACCATGCCACCTTGAGATATTTGATGGCCAAGAAGGACACTAAGCAGAGATTAATTAGATGGGTGTTGCTTTTCCAAGAATTTGACTTTAAAGTAAAATATCGAAAGGGATTCAAGAATCAAGTCGCAGACTACTTGTCAAGACCGGTGGGAGGTTAAGCAATCAAGGATGAGTTAGATATTGATGATTCCTTGGTATGTAGACTTTGCAAACTATGTGGTGAGCGAGGTTATTTCGGAGAACCATTTTTTCACCTAAGAAAGAAGTTTCTTCATGATATTACACACTACTTTTGGGATGAGTCGTACTTGTTTCGGCGTTTTGTGGATAATATTATAAGAAGGTGTATCCCAAAAGTGGACATGCTGAATATTTTGGAAGCTCGTCATGGTTCTCTGGATGGGGGTCACTATGTAGGTAATTGGACTGCTAGGAAAGTGTTGCAGAATGGCTACTATTGGCCGACTTTAGTCAAAGATGCATATGAGTTCGTGCAGAGATGTGATCAATGCCAAAGACAAGGAGTAATGTCAAAGAACCACAAGTTGCCTTTGACAAAAATGATGGAAGTAGAGTTGTTTGAAGTCTGGGGCATCGACTTCATGGGACCCTTCGTGATCTCATTTAGGATGAAATACTTTGTGGTTGACGTTGATTATGTATCTAAATGGGTTGAGGCTATTGCCTTGGCCGATAATGAAGGGAAGAGAGTTGTTGCATTCCTTAAAAGGAACATATTCTGTCGTTTTGGGGCACCATGCTCCATCATAAATTATAGCGGATCACATTTTTCCAATCGAGTGTGTAGGGCTGCCTTGGCAAAGTACAGTGTTAAGAAACATAAGGTGGCAACTCCATACCACCCACAAAATAGTGGGCAAGTGGAGATTTTGAATAGAGAGATCAAATTTATTCTTGCTAAAACGGTGAATGCAGGTAGACAAGATTGGTCTAGGAAGCTTGATGATGCCTTTTGGGAATATAGAATAGCTTTCAAGACACCTATCGGCATGTCACCGTACCAATTGGTTTATGGCAAGGCATGTCACTTGCCAATTGAATTAGAGCATAAAGCGCTATAGGTACTTAGAAGGCTAAACTTGAACTAGAATAAGGCAGCGAAGTTGAGATTAGGTCAGATGAATAAGATGGATGAGTTCCATCTCAGCACGTATGAAAGAGAAAACCTATACAAGGAAAAAATGAAGAAGTACTATGATCGGAGGATCGCAAAGAGGTACTTTTAAAAAACAACTATGTGCTTCTTTTCAACTCTAAATTGAAGTTGTTTCTAGGTAAACTTAAATCATAATGGTCTGGCCCATTCAAAGTTAACCAAGTCTACTCATTTGGAGTAGTTGAACTTGAAATTGAGGACGGAAGTGTCTTCAAGGTTAATGGGTAATGAGTGAAGCTGTATATCAGTTCAATGGACTCGATAAAATGCATAGCTACTATCTATCTCGATGAAGTCTGATTAATCAAGATAACTAAGTCATGTCGCGATATTAAATCAGGCGCTAGTAGGAGTCAACTCACATAGTGTTGTTGTAATCATAGCTAGAATTTATTTGTTGTTTTTATGCACTCTGAGGTGCTTATGAAGTATGCAGGACTGACAATGCAGAAGCATAGGAGTTTTGCAGTTGATGAGGGGGAGACGAGAAGACTGACAGACCGTCAGGGACTCAACGGACCATCACGAGGGCTGTCAAAGCCATGATAAAAAAATAATATTCTGCATAAGGCCTGACAGTCGATTTGGCGGACCGTCGCTGGTCCGACAGACCATCACTCCCTCCATCAACTAGATGCTGAAATTTGAGATCACTGAAATAGGTTGATGGGCAGGTCGATGGACCGTTGGACCAACCATTGCAGTAAAGAAGAATTGATAAGTTTCTGGTAAGCCAAAATGGTCAACCTGGTGGACCGTCGGACACTCGACGGACCGTTAGGTCAACCGTTAGCTTAACCCTTGTTACAGGTCAAGTCGGGCTAATTTGAAGGCTTATTTAAATTTCATATATTTGACCCAAGTGTTTTTAATCCAATAAGAAGAGGTGGTTACATACATTGCTAACTATTCAAGTCCTAAAACTGTTCAACTTCCTCTATATTGAAAGTATCTGGGGTCAGTTAGTCCCTCTTAGGACTCTTTCTTTTTTTCCCTATTTAAACCACACATTCCCTCTCTTCTTCTCATCACAACAAAAGTTATCAATCACTGATAAAGGCCTTAAGTTTTCACTATTTTCTGATGTTGCAAGTGAGTAAAGTAAAGTTACTGCACCATCAAGGTGTGATCACAACCTCATTCATCTTCTTTGAGTTGCTAATTATCGAGTGAGTAAATTGTTGGTTGTTAATGAAAGAAAATTCCTTCTTGCTTTTGCTTAGTTTTGATTGTAATATTAAAAGTCGAACCATGTTGTGCACTAATACGGGTAAAGTCTGAATAACCCATATATTGAAAGTGAGAAAAGTGTAATTGAACACTATGTTCATGCCAATTATTATGTTAAAAGTTGAGGTTGCACACCAAGTGTTCGACAAAATGTTGAAGTGAAGTCTAATCTGAAAAAGGGTTGTGAAGGTCACCTTAGCAAACCGTAGGATTTGCAATGGACCTCCGGGTGGACCATCACAAAGATGCCAACTATAAGGTTCAGTGGATAAGCTACGATGGACGACTTGGTAGAGCGTTAGTGACCTGATGAACCTCCAGACCAATTGTCACAATATTCTGAGAAACATGGCACACTGGTTAAGGAATGATAGTGAGTCTGGCGGACCATCGCTGTCTAGACGGATCATCAAACTTACCACCAAGCCATATTTTTACAATTTTCAATCTATTTTGACCTACAAACTAATTCCTTGTTCCCTTTTTAGGCATTATGAAATGAACTCCCTTTGACCAGAGGTGGTGGTAGAGCACAAAAAAAAAAGCGAGCAGGCAAGGAGTGAGTAGGAACCTACCTTCAACACTCGACAATGAGACAAAACAATCCCCATACTTTTCCAGTCTGAAGAGAAGAGTGAGAGCACCACTAGTAGTACCAGTTCGAGCCTAGATGAAGAAGGGTTCAACACATCTAACCCCAACCCATTGAGGAAGAAACTGGCTATGCTGAGGCAGATACCGAAGAGGAAAATGTAGTTAAGATCAAAGACCCTCAAATGAGGGTGACATTCAGGTGGCAGATTGAGGGATCAAAGGACAAATTCCTTGATGGACTGGAACCAACGGCGAGTAGGCCAATCAAAAGGCCAATCTCTGAAGAGTACCAAATAGTGACGAGTGTTTTGCACGAATATCCAGAACTAGAGCGACAGTTCAATGAGTATGAGTTAGCCTGGATGAGCAAGCCTCTTAGTTCTTATCAATCGAATCTGGCGAGGGAGTTTTTCGCTAACTATTTGGCTTTAATAGGGAAGGATTTTCCCAAACGCATAAAGATCTCAGACTTGCCAAATAGGGAATCAGTCCGATGAGAGAAGTCAACATTGATATATCGGCTTAAACAATTAACAGGCTATTATTTGGGCTTGAATATGAGGCATCGGCTACAGTTCCTGATCTTGAGTATCGTCTGACTTTGGTATCTACTCAAATGACGTGGTTGTATAGGATACTGACTGGTGATGGCAACCACGCTTGGTAAACCAACCCTCGAGAGCACATTGCTAAGTCCTTCCTTAGCTTCCAAGATAAGTTTTGGTGGGCCATTGTTTAGTTAAGATTGATGCCAACATGAGGGGATGTTAAGTTAGATAGCCATAGGGATGTGATGGTGGCTAGTTTAATTGCAGGGCTGATGGTTGATTTTGGCCAAATCATTGCTGATGAAATGTTCGTAAGGGCACACAAAGTGGTAATTGCACTACCATTTCCGTGTCTAATCACAGAGCTATGCAGGCAGACTAATGTGCCTCTGATTCAAGGAGTTGATAATGCAGTTCAGGCTACACACAGGTAAGACATTGAGAAATCAAAAGATGACTTGAAGTTTGAGATGTGAGTCACCAAACCTCCAGCCTACCAGACATAGTCAGCGCCAACCCCTGATACTTCTGAAATTCCTTTAGGTATCCCCTTGCCTATCACTACTTATGTGCCACCTAATTATGTACCACCTAGTACATTTACAGGATCAGAGTCTATGCCATCAATGTGTGGGATACATTATTCAGAGTACAGGTTAACACAAGAAAATTTTGCCAAGTTGATTAAGCTGTAAAAAAAGGTTTAAGAAGCAGCTGGACATATAGGCTTCATAATTCAAGCCTTTAGTTGATCAAATTATGGCAGAGGCAATCCGTCCATTTCAAAATATTCTGCTTAGGATAGATCACATGGAAGAGAGAATGAATAAAAGGCTGGATGTGATGTCTATTTTGGATCTTGTTAAGTTCATGGTAGAATTTAAACAAGCACAGAAGAACACAGCAGAGTTGAAAAACAAGTAGTCACAACAACCAGTCTTTGACCCTACTTTGGTGATAAGTGTCGAAGATGAAGGTATAGTTAACTTGACGGGGAATCCATTAAAAGACAAAGGCTAGAAGGTGGATAAAAGTACAGGCAAAAGCACAGATAGAAAAGCTACCATAAGGAGAAGAAGAGAAACAATGACACCAAAAGAGTAAGAATATTATGATGTGAGAAAAACTGCAAAAAAATCGAGGAGATATGAAGAGAAAAGAAGAAAATAGAAGATGAAGCTGTTGGAGTGTCTACCAGCTCTGCCCCAGCAAGGGGGCCAAGTTCAAACCCATCTTGGGATGTGATACCTTTAATTCCAGAGGAAGATATTGTGCGTACCCCTACCACCAGAAGGGCCAACATTGCTGCAAATGAGGCCACTGGAACCCCACTATATTTCACTAATGCCTCATCTAAATAAGAGGCTTTATAAGTATTTCCTATGCTCTGTACTTTAATTTTATGCACTGAGGACAACACATTTATTTTCTATAGGGGTGGGTGTACTTGTACCACGAGGGTTTTTATTTCTGATGTTTTTTTCCTCCCGTGTGCTATCTAGTAGAACCGACATATCTAAGATTGCATTTTTCTTTTCTTAGGTTGTGATGGAAATATCTATTTGTTAATGTATATTTATAAAGTGAAGTGTCTTTTATTTTAGCATCTTTTTGTGTATATGGATGATGAATGATGTAAGCATAAGGCTAACATATTTGTATGATTATTTACTCTTGTCATTTAGCATATGTGAGAAAAATTGAGTGATTCTATAATTGGCATTAACATGTAAGATATGGACGATCATATGATGGAAATTCGAAGAACAGTAGAATAAGTTTGACTCAGTTGCCTATGTGGGCGAATATTTTTGTTAGTTCTTGCATAGTGTAGTACCTAGAACTAACCTGGTTCATTGATGCTATTTTGTGGTTGATGCAATAAGATGTGATAGCAGACCTCCTTATACTTTCAGTCCACTTAGCCTAAATAACTGACCCCACCAATTTTTTTTCCATTTTTGAACCCTTTTTGAGCCTATGTTAATTTTCTTTATTCCCAATAACTTTGCTTAACTCTCTTTAGGCTGTTAACACTTAGCTTTGTTCCTGGTCTAATATTGGACACTGTGCACCTTAACTTAGGTAAAACTCCTAAGTTGGGGTGGCACTATCAAGATGTTAGTTGTTTAATAGAAAATTAGTTTAGAGATAAATAAATTATTTAGCCCTAATCTTTTTACGATATCGTGTACCTTAACTAGCTGTATCAATATAAGTTGAGGGTGGTTGATGCTTATAAAAAAATTATGGTTAGGGCAAAGTGTAAATGAAAATGAGCTAGTAAAGTAGTTATTGGTGAGTAGAATTCAAGGGAAAAGAGAGTTAAGTCTTAATGTTGAGTCACTCTTCCCAAAATTTGTCCTCACCTAGCCCTGGAACCTTATTGCAAGCCTGAAAAGACTTTCTTGATATTGATGAATCAACCATAAGGAAGCGTTAGATGATAAGGGCAAGCCTATGGGTGTGTATACTATATTTAAAACTTCTTTGATGAGTGTGAGAGTCTTGGTTTTAATCCACATTATATAAGGACTGGTGGATTTCATTGATTGTGAGGGCAACTTGAGTTACACTTAGTTTTGTTGAACTCTGTAAGATATTGTATCCATGTTGTGTTTCTGCTAAATTATGAATAATTCCAGTTATAGATCCTGATGTGTTGAGCCTATATGAGTGAGATGATAAGTGAATGGTTGTATGAAGTCTATTTCAACAGTGCCTATCATTGTGTTATTCGTGTATGTAATTTGATGCTGAGTTGCTTGACGACAAGTAATTATCTTAAGTTGGGGGTGTTGATGTTCTGGATTTTGACAGAATATTTTGCATCATTTTCAAGGGATAAGCAACTAATGTTGTATTTAATCTGGGTTTAAGTTTTTCAGGTCAAGGAGTTAGCTGAAGATGAAACCTAGGAATTAACAGAAAAGGAGCATTGACGGTCGAACTGGTGGGCAGTCAGCCATGCGATGGATCATCAGGGTAACTGTCAGAGTAAACCAGCAAAAATCAAATGAGGGACCCCTGTGACGTTCCAAGTGGCGGACCATCGAATACCTGACGGACCGCCAACTTGGCCATCAGGCTGAAACAAAATGTGAACTTTCAGAAGGTCAAGTGACGCTTCTGTAATTGACCGCTGGGCCAGTGATTGCCCACCAACATGACCATCAGCCCTTAACAGAAGATGGTATTTTGGGACCAATCACGATGGTCCGGGCGATGGACCATCAGGCTTTTGACGATCTATCTCCCTAACCGTTAACTTGGACGCAACTTTTATTGAATTTAAATTTTAAATCTTCTACACCTGGGTACATATAAATACCTAGTTTAGGTTTTATTTAGGTATGTTTTATGATATTTCCATCTTTGAACATTACCGTAATGTAGTATTCTATGAGATTCAAGCTAGAGTCGTGGATCTAAACATTTTATGCCTATTCTCTTTGAAAGATTCAAGAACAAATCTTGTGATTTTTGTAAGTAATTTCTGAATTCATTTATGAGAAACATAATGACTTCTTCTTCTTTTTCTATTGAGATATGTGGCTAAGCTCTCATAACTAAGGTTATGAGAGCCTTGATGTGAACAACTATTTGAGGTTGTGAAAACATTTGATTTCCATGGTTAACTGAAGTTGTATAAACTCTTTTTCATAATAACAACCTTTGTTGGTTGGAAACTTGAAGGGTAAGCCCAAGAACGTCACTTGTTTGAATAAAAAAGTGCTTGTTGGGAAAATAAAAGGTTTACATGGAATCTAAGGGCTTTAACCTTTGGATTAAGGGTTGATGCCTTAACGAGATCAACCCACATAAGAGAATAAGTTGAATAAATTAATGCTTCTTTTAAGATTCAGAGAATTGAAGGATAATCTACTCATTTAGGTTGAGAGACAAATGGGTAAATTATAGGATTTAATAACTCTTGCAATTGAGGTGATTAATAGGAAATTAAAAACAACTCACAACCCTAGCTGCTTAAACATCTTGGTAACCATAACTCTAGTTTGGCTACTCACATTGAATTATTATTTGCAGTAAGAATCATTGATTGGAACACTTTCTGTTACAACTAACGAAATAAAATTGACAAATCAAAACTCCCCTTTTATTCAGAACCTTTAATCAACAGTCTAGTAGCAGCCATAACACTTAGTGAACACAGTATTCCCTGTGGGATTCGACCCCAACCTAGTTGGGTTATATATTTAATAATGATTGCTTACTCTCTCGTAAGAGAGGTGTAATTTGGGCGTATCAGTTACTCTTCCCCAATTATATATTTATGAAAAACATGTGTTTTACATAGATTAAATTGTATGGATTTGAATGTAGGTTTTGTTATGGTTGAGGGTTTTGACATGGTTGATTCTTAAATTATTTTTCTATGACTTATTATGCATTATTTATTTTTTATTAATAATTTTGAACTTGTGGGCTGCATGGGAAGGGTGAATAAACAAAGGGGCCATGGTTCCCCGAATTAGAGTTTTGAAATTTGAATTAGTTTTGAATAATTGGGTTCCCTTAACCCACCTGTGTAAATGGTTTTCAATTGTGGAGCTGTCACTTGGTTTGACTGACTCACCTATGATATTGCATTGCATAAATAAGTCAAACAATAAAAATGGTTTTTTGAAGGCCTTGTTGTCTATGTTTTGATCTAATGACTATAGGGGGTCAAGGTATTCCCCCAAGCTAATGTGATTGTTATAGTACAGAGATAAGCTTGCTAGTGTTAGGGTGTAATGATATATATGGTGTGCCATAACGATAAAATTCTTTGGTCAAGAAATGGGAATGCATGAGAAGTATTTTAATTGGGATTTAAGGATGTTGTGTAGTTGTCTTGTTAAAGTGGAGGTCCCAAGGTACCAATACTAGAACTGCGATTGCTGACGCGAGGATCTAAATGACCAAGAGGTTTGAGTCTCTCTTATTATATTATTGGGAGGTTTGAGTCCCACATGTTATTGAGGGAGTGCTTAAGCCACTCCTGTTATATGCTGGGAGGTTTGAGTCCCCCACAGTGCATATGTTTATGTAATTATTCTCTAGTTTGTGCGGCCATACATACTAGGGCCCTTTTAGCTAGGGAAGAGCTGGACCTTTATAGCCGGTGGCTTCTTTGTTATTATGGTTTTTCTACGCAGTCCAGGTTAATGAATTTAAATTACATGAAAAGCATTGTTCCCTATCCCACCTTATGATTTACGTATGTACATGATGATATTCACATGGATTTGAATTGGGTTTGATTTGACATTATTTTGTCCCCTATCCCTGAGTTACGTGCTAGTGATCAACCCACTAACCGTATCTGAACGTTGTATCACCACACGATGCATAAACCATAGATACTTTTAGTATTATTGTACAATGTTAGGTGGATTAGCTCGATTCGTCGGTCATTGTGGTAAAGTGGTGAGCTTTCATTCTATGAGAGACTTGGTTATTTAATCAGTTTCCTTTTATATAGTAGAATTGAAGACTTTATATTTTCACTAATATTATCCTTGTCATTGTCATTGTTAGAGTTGGGAGCATATCCCAACTTAGATTGTTTTTTGGTTTTGTTTAGAGGTTTTCGGGATATTGTTGTATACTTGGATGGTTTTGGTTATTAGTTGTTTGAAATTTAGTTATCTGAGAGTTTTTTAAGCTTTTATATCATATCTTGTTATAACTTTGAAAGCCAGCCTCTATTGGGCATTGTATCTGTTTGACTAGGCAACGGGGGTGGTCTCTGATCCTTGATGGACCTGAGATACTTGTCATGGATAGGACCTAGTTTGGATCATGAAAACGTTGGTATCAGAGCCTAGGGTTTTTGTCATGGGTGTCCACAAAGCTATCTCACGTAGAGTCTCTTTTATAAGTGTGTAGCACGGTACAGTTATAATGGAGAGGCTGCGAGACATTTAAGAATGTTTTCCTTTATTATTGTTCTATTTGGGTTATAGAGTCTAAGATCCTAAAGTCTCCTCTAATTTTTTTATGTTCACTTTTCAAATCATGCCTCCTAGAAGATCTAATACTCGTGGAAACTTTTCTGTCCCATCTGAGGAATATGTCAAATGAGCTCATACTATTTATGGAGTTCAGACCCAGTCTAGAGCTCCAGCTTCTGATTGTATTGTCCCATGTTGAGTTCCATCGATTCCCTTAGCCCTCCTTGGACACATCAAGATGATATGTCTAATGCTTAGTTTTGTCGGTCGATCAATTTACTTACCCAGTTGGTGGCCTTTTGGACTGAGTATGTTGTTTATATTGCTCCATCTTTTGAGGTCACTAGAGTTTTCCAATTTATGAGGTTGAGTCTTATGACTTTCACTGGTTTGGGGGTTGAGGAGGATCCTTAAAGTTTCATTGATGAGATGGAGAAAGTTTTTCATGCGATGCATGCTACTGATGTGGAGGGTGTGAAGTTCACTGCTTATTAGTTGAAGGATGTGGCATATCAGTGGTATTGTAAGGCCCCACAAAATTTGTAAGCTTAATTCAGTCCTTTAAGCTTGTCAAGGGGTCCCAAACTTAGAAAACTCTAGCTAAGTTCCTAGACTTAGCTTATTTTTGGCCTTCGAAAGTTAGCAATCTCATTTATCCACCTTAATGTCCTTTAATGGTTTGTATGTTTGTTAAGTCATGATCAGAGAGGTCAATAGGTGTTCCCAAATGAGTTTAAGATTTTTTTGAACATCGATTAGGCCATATTTGGTGTCCCAAAATAGTGGACCAACCGATCTTGGCGCGCCACGTCGCCCATTGCGCTGGATAATATTGTTGCAAGGAATGCCAGTGAAACTACTGAGGCTTGGCGTGATCATGGCTCGACGCGTTGGGTATCACGTCGATGCCCAATTTCAGTCATTAAATGTCCGTGTTTTTAAGGGAAAAAGGGTCAATTTAACACCCCTATATAAACCCAACAATACGTAATTCAGCCATTTTTCACCCAAAATATACTAGTTTCTCTCAATTTTCCTCAAAAACAAGTTTAGGGTTTTCAATTGGGGATTTAAATTCAAGGAAATTCCACCGTCAAACTTCATAGAATCAAGAACTAAAGTGTCTATAGTGTTCATTAATGTATTCCTTCCATCCATGAAGTCAAGAATCAAGTTTTAAATCATGTATTATGAATATTTCGTTGTGGGTTGATTATGTTCATGAGATTATAATGATGTGATTCCTAAGCTGGAATCTTTGTGTGTTGTTCATGAAACTATGTTAATGTGTGGTTTGAAATCTATAAATTTAGTCGATTCATGGAGTGTTGAAGTGATAATTTGATAATTATGCCTATGCCTTAAGTTGTGCATGCAAGGTGTGTGATAAAATGCCTTACATACTAGAAATTATGCATCATAGCTCAATTGTGACCCAAATGATAAGTGCATGAGTTACCCTTATGATCACAATGACTTCTATGATATTATTTTGCATCATAAATGTTTTATAAAATGCTCATGAAACTAGTTGATAAAATTATGATATGTTTATATGCTTTCCCATTCATGTACAAGATTATGATAACCATGTGCTTCATGAAATCACCAACTTATTATATTATGGATTGTTGATGTTGGTCATGTATTCAAGAATGTAATGCCTTGTTAGTTTCCTTCTATCGAGTCCTAGGGTTAATTGTACCCAACAATTTAGCTATGTGCCTAGAGACAGTGTCATGTTTTCACGATAGCCTCAGTCAAGCCATATTCAGGAGAATTCAGTCAGTCATGTGACTTAGGAAAACTCAGTAATCCCAGTAATCTCAGATGTATTCCATTAGTCAATGGAACTCAATGAACTCAGTCTATTTTAGTCCAGTTAATCATGTTCAGTGTCTATTCAGATGGGAGTAGGATTTAGCACCGAGTGAATCCAAGGATGAGGACACACACTGACAGTTGAGGGTGTGATCCTTAGAAGCAATCCTTGCATTCCAAAACTATGTAGCCAGCATAGGTTGAGATATCAAAATTGAAAGAGAAGGGTTAATGAGGTGGATAAACACTGTTAGATAAGGGTCCCACCGTTCTCTTTTGGGGACACTGGCAGATAAGGGTCATCCACAGCTTGTCTTTACCTGTGGCGCGGTATTGACACCCTTCCAATTGGGGTTATAGATTGGACTCCAACTCAACTATAATCCATTATTTGGGGTATGTAGGTTAGATGACTACTTCCCACAATTACAATCTCAGTCTCAGTCTTAGTAATAGAACTCAGCCAGCTCTACATAATTCAGGACTGTCAGCTACAATCAATTCAGTACAGTACAGAACCCAACTAGTTTAACCAGAACCTAGACTATCAAACACAATCGCTCAGTATCAGTTATCAGTAACTCATGGTATCAGTATAAAGACTCAGTAGTCATTTTCATCATGAATTCAATTACAGTCACTCATTCATGAATGTAATTTCACATTCATGTTATACATCTAGTTAGCATTGTTTATGCACTTAAACCCTTTGCATTTAGCCTACCTCACTTGCATACCAATATATTCAATCGTACTGATGTATTTGCGCTATTATGTTTTTATACCATAGGTTCAGAAGCACGAGCTCCAGAGCATCAGTAGTATTCCAATCTCAGACTTTGTGTCTTTGACACTAACCAAATGGTAAATACACCCCTTAAAAATAAGCTTTCTAGCTTTGAGGTAAGAGATAAAATGACTCTTGGGTGACACAGAATTCCCAAACCACTCAAACACAGATGCACCCGGAAACTGAAACTTGACCACTCGGGTCCGACAATCAATAGAGGCATAAGAAGAATATAGCAGACCATACTCAGAATCACATCAAAATCTACCATGTCTAACTCAACCAGATCAGCCAACAAGCCTCTATGAAGAACGGTAACAGGACACTTTTTATACACTTTCTGGGCAACAATTGAATCACCCACTGGGGTAGAAACTAGGATAGGCTCAGGAATAATCTCAGGACTCATTTTAAAATTCACAGCAATCAAAGGTGTAACATATGAGAAACTGGATCCAGGATCCAACAAAGCTTACACATCAAACTGAAATATACAAAGCATACCAGTAACAACATTGGGAGAGTCCTACTATTCCTGGTAGGACGGTACAACATAGATTCTATTTGGCGTTGCCCGCCAGTATTTCTAGAAGAGGCGTCCTGAGATGGGGCTGGGCGAGTCGCTGAAACTGGAGCACTAACAGTCTGAGTCTGGGTCTGAGGGAGATAGTCACGACGCCTTTGTCCATCCTGTGGACAATCTCTAACTCTGTGACCCATGTCATAATATCGAAAATAACCCCTCTTCTCACCCCAACACTCACCCGAATAAGCCCTACCATACTTAGGACACAGGAGACGATTTGTCTTACTACAAGAACTGTACTAGGACCTGGATGCATATGACCTGCTACCTTGATCCTGCCTACCTCTAGGAACAAGAGCACTAGCAGATGACAGTGCTGGCATAGACGAACGATCCTGATACTGAGGGTGACTCCCTCTTTGTGATCTAGTCTGACCTTATTCGTGTTGCTCGGACCTAGCTCTCTTATTCCCTCTCATTCTATCTCTCCTTAATCTTGTCTGCCTCAATCTATTGGGCATGAGTCATCAGCCTAGAAAGATTCATCTCACTATTCAGCATAGCAAACCTACACTCCTTAACAGATAACTAGACACTCCAGTCACAAACTTACTCATACTAGCTCGATTATCAGCCACTAAGTCAAGAGCATACTTGGCCAACTAAATAAACTTTAGACAGAACTCCCTAACAGTTATAGAACCCTGTCGCGGGTTCATAAACTCTTCCACCTTCGCCTCCCTCATCTCCAAAGGGAAAAACTTATCAAGGAATGCATCCTGGAAATCTTGCCAAGTTGTAGGGATAGATACCTTTCCTCCAAGCAACAACCCAGTCATAAGCAAGGTCTTTCAACTTATACGCAGCCAACTCCACACTATGTTTCTCAGATACATGCATCACCTGAGTAATCTTCCGCACTTCCTCTGAAAACAACTATGGATCCATAGAATTCTAGCAGATTCATCCATATGAAGTCACAGATCCTGGAAAAAGCTGAATCAACTCCCTACTGCTGTGGAGCTGGGGCTGGGTTGGCTTGAATATTTGCAGTAATAGCTTAGGCCAGCGCCTGAGAGAATACCCGAAATTCAGTATGAGACACGTTTTCATACAATGGGTCAGCGGGTTGAGGTTGCTGACCATCATTATTTCTTCTCGCCCGATGTGGAGGCATATTTCTGAAAGAGGAGAGCACGAATCAATAGTAGAAAGAGACACTTTAAGCACGATAGACTTCTGAAAGAAAGAATCACACTTTTTCCTAAAATGTCTTGTAGCCTCTTGCTTATAGATGTGGTGCTACACACCGATGATCAAGACTCTACTTAACACGGCTTGTCAGACTCCCTAGGAAACCTTAAGACCTTAGGCTCTGATACCAAGTTTGTAACAACCCAGAAAACAGGTCTCAGAGTGTCACACGATGCTTGAGGCTACGAGTAGCCCCAAGCTAACCCTTTGAGCCATTTTCATTTAGTTCAGCACAAATCAATGGGGTTTCTATAAATAACCCTCAAATATCAACAGAGTAATCATCATCCAAGAATAAAAGAATTTCAGAAAGATAACAAAATATGACTTATTAGTCAACTACCAACATCTATAATAGTCTGACAAGCCTCTAAGAAAATCAATAAAACCAGCGAGCCATTGAGACATGCCCCAACTGACTCATACTCAGTTATCAAATGTAAATAATTCTGCAAAACCAACATCAGATATCACGTCCTCGGAACATGAGGACTCACCATAATAGAGAATGTAGAATAGCGTCCCCGAAGAATCACTGTTGAACCTAGAACTGAGCACCTGAACCTACATTCCGAGAAAATGCAGCCCACATCCGAAGAAGTGGGTCAGTACCATGGAAAGGGACCGAGTATATGGGGGAGTAAGCAGTTGTATAAACATCATTATCATAAATATTTATAAGAAATATGTAGGATATATGAAAGACTCTCAGAGCCCGAAGAAAATCATCATAATCATGAGAGGATGAAATAAGTACAATAACACATGTGAGTCATCATATAATTTGTCAATCACTTTCAGTTCATCAAGAATATCAATTCTCATAATGTATATATCATTTAAATCTTTCGAAAGAATAACTTTCATAATTCCACTTTCAAATCACTTCACCATTCACCATAGACACAAGGAAACACACACACACTGGGAGATCCTATAACCGACATAAACCATGTGAGCTATATGAAGTCCAATGTACAACCCACGTTGGGAAGAGCCATCCTATCCTTGCCATTAGAGCAGGACTATCGATATTAAATCCACACAAACTAGTGATCACTGTATAAATCAACCTCAGGCTCACTACTATGGGGCCACGTAGTTCTAGGGAAGTAAGATCGCTTTATACCTCCCACTCGGTGCTAAAGATTTCTCTCGGACTTAGCTCAGATCATTTCAAAGACAATCCACAACAAAAAAGTTCAGTAATATATAAATATACATCAGGAGCCATCATGCTTCCCATCTATCAAAATCAACCACGTTGTGGATTTCTTTCACACTCGAGTTCAAAACAACTCCATTAAGACCAAAAGGTCAAATCATTCAAAATATCTAAAATATAACACATACTTTCTCACAAAAACACAATTTCAATTGGGATTCACGATCCAAATATCAAAATCATGATAAATATCGTTCAAGATTTATGTTTTATATCTCCACACATGTAAATTCATCTTTTAAAATCATAAACATCAAGATTTCATAATAATCATCATAAGATATGAGTTCATGGTTCAAATTCATAAAAATCAAATAAAAATCATGCCTTTGTAAAGAAAATTACTTTTGGGCACAAGAACAAAAGAGAGTTCTTGTTGAAAAACCCCACATACCTTGAATGATGAACTTTAGATCGATACTCATTTTTGAGATGTTAATCGTGCCTTTGAATGATGGTTCTTGGAGTTCTTGAACTAGGAACTTGGAATCTTGAATAAATTTGCAGAATTAATGGTGAACTTTGGAGGTTCTTGAAGTTGGATGTAGGAGCTTAGGGTTTTCTTTTTGAGAGAATTTGAAGAAATATAACATATAATGCTTCTAATAGGCTTTAATATAGGGTTTGGACGGATTTTGGGTGAGAGAAATTGACCAAAACGCCCTTAAAAGTTAAAAAATTCTTGATTTTGTCCTTTGGTGGACTGTTTTGATAGTCTGAAGTAGATCAACCATAACTTTTTACTCCTATATCCAAATTGGATAAAACCAATTTCATTATAAAGAGGACTCTCATATCTTTCTGTGGATATATAGTATCTCATCCAGATCACTGTGTACAAAGAGTTATGATCGTTTGAAGGTGACCCAAAAATTCGCTTTTGATAGGCTGAAGTAGATCGACCATAACTTTTTGCTCCGATAGACAAATTTGATGAAACCAATTTCATTGGATAGAGGACTCGCAAAGCTTTCCGTTTATATATAGTAGATCACCCAGTTCATTATGTACAAGTAGTTATGATCATTAAAATTTTGATAAAAAATACGTCTGGCCTCAGTACTTTTTTCTGCACGTTTTACTGTTCACTACTATTAACGGTTCTATCGGAATGTTCATAACTCGTCGCTCAGGTGTCCATTTTGGATGATCCACATATCATTGGAAATCTTATTCGATACTCTACACAATGGTGTGTCATAATCTAAGACATTCCGCATGAAAAAATTATAATTCATTCTAGAAGATAGAACCCAACACGTTTACGCATAAAATTTCAACGAAAAATTTCCTGGGGTATTACAGTGATGTACACAAGGTTGAAATCAAAGCATAAAAGCACATACAAGTTCTTTATTTTAGGCAATTCATGCCAACATACGATGTAGATTAAACAACATTATGAATATCATTATATGCATAAAGGTAATGAAGAAAGGTACTAATGAAACTATTCCCATCAATGATGTATTCACAAGTAGGAGAACACAAAGAGAGAAAAAGATATTGAAAACATGTAGGACCTCTCTTTTTCCAACAATATTCCAAAGGGAGAAACTTTACCAATGAAAGCATGCAATTAGGGAGAATAGAGAAACTACTATGCAACAAACCAATCCAAGACAAATAGTTTTCCGAAGAACTTTGTTTCCCTGTACTACTGATATTAAGCATGATCCCAAGAGTCCCACAAGATACTTCTAATTGTCCAACCCTATGAAGGTGACATGAAGCCTTTAAAATCCTTGGACTCTTCCACAAACAAAAACTCAACTTGACATCCACAAGTTTTAGTTCACATAACTTAAGCTCAAATGTGTCAAATAGGGATGCAAGAACATGAATAATATCCCAAAGGGGCAATGACACAATTACCCTCGAACCCTCAATCATGAAACCACCTTTGAAAAAGGGGTTTCTCAGTAAAACCAAGTCACAAAAAAGGGCATCATAAGAATGGAATTCATCTAAAGTATTTTCAAGAGAAAACTCTCCTCTTGACCTACAAGTAGTGATACCTAAGTTAAGAATAGAAATACTCAAGGAGGAACTCTCTTGGTTCCTTTTATTGCTCCGCTTCTTTTGTGAACACTTAACTTTGTTAGAAATTCCCCCTATGCATAACTTGGGTCTATCAAGTGGGTTATAAATCCACAAGAAAGACTTTTAATCATAGGGAAGTATATCAAAATTCACAATCAAACCTTTCTTGTCGTCTTGATCAAGTATCAAGTTGGATGTAAAACAATCCCCACATCCAAAGAGGCTACTGGGGTCAAATGGGTGAAGTAACCAAGGACATAGGTCTCAGCTATACCCAATTTCCCCTATGGTACCATCCCCAAAATTAGGCATACCCTCTATGCTATCATTAGTAACACCATGAACAAGAAGAGGGTAGAGAAAGGTATCACACAAGTCAACTTCAACTATGGTGTCCTTATGTAAGTACTCACAAGTTTCAAATTTATCACCCTTAGTATGCTCAAAATAGGAAACACACAAAGAAGAAGTAGATGGAATTTCTAAACAAATATCACCTTCTCTTCTAAGAGAGCAATCCGCACATAGATTCAAACCACCACGGGCAACAAAGGGATCAGAATCAAAACCATTTGTACAAGTACAATCATAATTTGAGTTTCCTAAATATTCAAGTAAATCAAGGTCATCTTCACCTGATTGATCATTTTGCACACCCTCACTAGTTGTTGGTAACTCACATACCAACGTAGACTCACCTTGGTTTTCACAAGGGTAAACTAGTGTGTAAATACTCTTATTACTTGGTAATGGATACTTATTCATGTTACAAGTGCTAGCATTAGGTGGACATAAATCATTCTTACGAGAAGAATCAATTTTGTCATCTATAGGATCAACTAGTGCTAGCTTACTTACAATAGGAATTGGATCTTCTTGCAACCTAGAAATATCAAGAGTATCACAAAGGGAAGACTCATGCAATTCACCTTTAGTCAAACCAACAGCTACATCCACTTGGCTACTACTAGCCACATCACAACATTCTAATCTTGTAGAAGTATAGGAGATAGCATTTTTATCTTGTAACTTACATAAGGTGCAGTTTTCACCTTGGTATGTGTCATGGAAGCCCACTTGCTCCTTTTGAAAGCTCTCATCAAAGGAAGTTTCTTAAAACTCTTCCCTTGATTCATCCCTTCATTACCTTGATTTGGTGACTTACATGTGGATATCAATTGGCGTATCTTTTCAAGGGCTTGTTTGATATTTTCACAATGGTCATTAAAGTTATCACATATGGCATTGAAATTATTATGGTCCATGGTTTGGGAGGTTGTACCCTCGGGTTCCATTGCCAATGTACCTAAAACAAACCTATAAAAAAACATGAGTTAGTTCAAAATAACCTCACCACACTCTTACTCTTGAATTTACCTCACACTTGGTTTCACAAGTGTTGAAAGTCAGCTTATACTTCTTGAGTGATTGAGGGATAAATCTACTATTTCCCAAAATAGATTTTCATTTGAGTTGACTCAAAGAAAACTTATTTTCGGACTTGAACCAACAAAATACAATGAATCACAAAAAGAGAAAAGCACACAACAAACGTTAACACGAAAGAAACGGACTCTAAACTAACTCATAACCTAGTAGATAGTTAATAGTTTGTCAATTAGTGATAGAATCAACAAAATTTAACTAACAAACAGAGAATTGAAACTAGGAAACTAAAATTTGAGCTTAAAATTTGGTTATACAAAAGTGGTGATGTGGTAAGTTGTGATTGGACGTCAATTTTGCAAAGAAATTTTGTTCTTCAATTTGTGTTTCGGCCAATCTTCAACCAAGGGAGTGTAGCAATGATTTTGAGGGGGGAATTCAAGTTTTGGAGCCTTTTTCAAGCTTCAAATGAATTCGAATTTAAATGCCCTCCCCCCTCTCTTGTACTTGCACTTGTACTTGATTATTCCTTCTTTTTTGTTGTGTTGTTTCTTTTGGATAACTAGGAAGGTTCTTGAAAATTTCCTTAAACAAGTACTACACTCTCTTTCCTCCTTTTTCAAGATCAAACAAGCACTTTTGAATATTTTTCTCCAACAAGATATGAAGATGAGGAAGAACAACAAGAATATTCAAGAGTTGACCAACGTTTGACAACAAGGCAAATGACCTCCAAATATAAATTTTCTTAAAGATCTAAGGTCCCTTGCCAAGCCAAGCAAAATTACACAAAATTACTTCAAAAACGTCATAATCACAATAACCCACATGAGATCCACCCTCCAAAAGCTTCAAACACAAGTTTAACAATGGTGGAAGGTTCAAAACACCTCCGATTTAGCTCAAATCTTAGATGTAGACTCTATTAGTACTAGGGAACAAGGATTTAGCACTAGAAACTAACAAAACACACAAAATCTAAGTAGATCTAAGTTTCAAAAATCTACCCAAACACAAAAACATGAACACTATATTTTTTTTTCCGGATTTTGACTCTTTTTTGTGTTGATTTTCTCAAGGTAACAACAATTCAAGACTTAAAATTGTAGGAACAATTCTCAAATATGGATCTTGATACCAAACGATATGAAATAAAACTATAAAGATGAAAATAAGTCTAAAGAAAGAGATGAAAATCGAGAACACTAAATAAAGAGGCAAGACAACACACGAATTCAGGAGAACAGGTAAGAAGAATACAATCTAAGTGTAAAATTTAACTCTTCGAAAAACGGGTCTCAGAGCATCACACGGTGCTTGAGGATACGAGTAGCCCCAAGCTAACCCTTTGAGCCATTTCCATTCAGTTCAACACAAATCAACGGGGTTTCCATAAATAACCCTCAAATATGAACACAGTAATCATCATCCAAGAATAAAAGAATTTCAGAAAGATAACAAAATATGACTTATTAGTCAACTCCCAACATCTATACTAGTCTGACAAGCCTCTAAGAAAATCAATAAAACCAGCGATCCATTGAGACATGCCCCAACTGACACATACTTAGTTATCAAATGTAAACAATTCCGTGAAACCAACATCAGACATCACGTCCTCGGAACATAAGGACTCACCACAACAAAGGATGTAGAACAGTGTGCCCGAAGAATTACTGTCAAACTTGAAACTAAGCACCTAAACCTATATTCTGAGAAACCGCAGCCCATATCCGAAGATGTGGGTCAGTACCATGAAAAGGGACCGAGTATATGGGGGTGTATGCAGTTGTATAAACATCATCATCATAAATATTTATAAGAAATATGCAGGTTATATGAAAGACTCACATAGCCCAAAGAAAATCATCATAATCATGAGAGGATGAAATAAATACAATAACATATGTGAGTCATCATATAATTTGTCAATCACTTTCAGTTCATCAAGAATATCAATTCTCATAATGTAAATATCATTTAAATCTTTCAAAAGAATAACTTTCATAATTCCACTTTCAAATCACTTCACCATTCACCATAGATGCAAGGAAACACACACACACTCTGAGAGATCCTATAATCGACATAAACCATGTGACCTACATGGAGTCCAACGTACAACCCACATTGGGGAGAGCTGTCCTATCCTTGCCATCGGAGTAGGACTATCGATATTCAATCCACATAAACTAGTGATCACTATATAAATCAGCCTCAGGCTCATTCCTACGGGGGCACGTAGTTCTAGGGAAGTAAGGTCGCTTTATACCTCCCACTTGGTGCTAAAGGTTTCTCCCGGACTTAGCTCAGATCATTTCAAAGAAAATCCACAACAAAACAATTTCAGTAATATATAAATATACATCGGGAGCCATCATGCTTCCAATCTATCAAAATCAACCACGTTGTGGATTTCTTGCACACTCGAGTTCAAAACAACTCCATTAAGATCAAAAGTTCAAATCATTCAAAATATCTAAAATATTCAACATCAACATGCTTATAACACATACTTTCTCAAAAAAATACAATTTTCAATGGAGATTCACGACCCAAATATCAAAATCATGATAAATATCGTTCAAGATTCATATTTTATATCTCCACACATGTAAATTCATCTTTCAAAATCATAAACATCAAGATTTCATAATATTCATCATAAGATATGAGTTCATGGTTCAAATTCATAAAAATCAAATAAAAATCATGCCTTTGTAAAGAAGATTACTTTTGGGCACAAGAATAAAAGAGAGTTCTTGTTGAAAAACCCCACATACCTTGAATGATGAACTTTAGATCGATACTCATTTTTGAGATGTTAATCGTGCCTTTGAATGGTGGTTCTTGGAGTTCTTGAACTAGGAACTTGGAATCTTGAATAAATTTGCAGAATTAATAGTCAACTTTGGAGGTTCTTGAAGTTGGATGTAGGAGCTTAGAGTTTTCTTTTTGAGGAAATTTGATGAAATATAACAAATAATGCTTCTAATAGGATTTAATATAGGGTTTGGACGGATTTTGGGTGAGGGGAATGACCAAAAGCCCCTAAAAATCAAATAATTCTCGAATCTGTCCTTTGGTACACTATTTTGATAGTCTGAAGTAGATCAACCATAATATTTTACTTCGATATCCAAATTGGATGAAACCAATTTCATTAGAAAGAGGACTCTCATATATTTTCGTTGATATATAGTATGTCACCCAGATCACTGTGTACGAGGAGTTATGATCATTTGAATTTGACCTAAAAATTCAATTTTGGTAGGCTGAAGTAGATCGACCATAACGTTTTTCCCCGAAAGAAAAATTGGATGAAACCAATTTTATTGGAAAGAGGACTTGTGGAGATTTCCGTGGATATATTGTAGATCACCCAGATCATTATGTACAAGGAGTTATGATCATTTAAAATTGGAGCAAAATACGCCAGACCTTAGTACTTTTTCCTGCACGTTTTACTGTTCACTACTATTCACAGTTCGATCGAAATGTTCATAACTCGTCGCTCGGGTGTCCGTTTTGGACGATCCTCATATCGTTGAAAATCTTATTCGATACTGTACTTAATGGTGGGTCATAATTTAAGACATTCCACACAAAAAATTTTTAATTTATTCTAGAATATAGAATCCAACACGTTTACGTACAAAATTTCAACGAAAAATTTTCCGGGGTATTACAAAAAATGTAAAGATAGATATCTTGACATAAAAAAATACAAACCAAGAGAACCAAGGGATGTATCAAATCCCAAGACCCAAATGACTTATTGGTGTAACACCACGATCTTACGTTGATACAAAAGGAACTCAAGCTTCCCCAAGCACCAACGTTTCTAAGCCAATTGTCAACGCTAGTAAAATCCACACTAGATGCTAAACCTAGTTACAATTATGTCTTTTCCAAGACCTACACTACAAACACTCTCTCTTAACAGAATTGTCTTTCAATAATATTTAATAACTAAGAAAAATAGAAGCCTAAAAGTCTATTTATAGATTATGACAAAAAATACCAAAATACCATTAATGAAAAGGGGATCCTATGGAGTGTAAAGAAAAGGCACAAAATGACCACCTTGAACTTAATGAGAGAGGCGGTCATGGAGTGTCTTAAGACTCTTTTTAACACTTCAATATACGCAATCCCTGTATTATTTTGGCCTTCACAATTATTCTTCAAAACTTAAGTCTCTCGGGTGCTTCATTAAGACAATCTTCCCAAGCAACCTTCCACACACGGCATTGCTCCATTGAGTGCCCAAAATGGTTTCCCCATGCATGCTCTCGAGCCTTCAATGTGGTCAAATTTGGATTCTTCAAGTGTTGGCCTCTAATGATAGCATCAAAAACTAAGATGGGAATTTGACTTATATCAATAGTATACACAAGTATTTTTCGCCATTGATGAACAAGGAAAGGGCTTGATATAAGCCCTAATAATATAAATTAAGGGATCACAGCTCAGAAATTAAGTATAATAACTTATAAAAATACAAATATACAAAATATTTAATAAAAATAGTTACAAAAGTTTAAAATAGAAGATACAGGAATTGAGGAAAAAATATTTATGAAGGTGAGAGAGAACAAAAATGTAAGGAGAAGCACAATAATGAAGAAATAGCGTCGGGGTGTCTTATTAAAACATAGGTAAAATGTGAGTGGTTTTAGGCCTAAAAATTAGGGGGAGATGTACCTACGGGTGAACCCACTAGGAAACTGAGATTGTCTCTTGGTTATATAATTTTTTAGAATCGTAGTTGTGTTGAGTAGTTATACTATGTATGTTTGTTTAGTTAAAATTCTATTGTTCTTTTAGGCATTTTAATATTAAATATAATATTTTTAATACCTTATATCATAGCAATTAGTATCAATAGAATTCTGGAACGTGGGAGTCCGTGGGAGTTTCTTTTTTGGACAATCATTGATATGCAACATTATTCCTTTCTTTATTGGTAACAATTCATGCCATTTCCTCAACATTTAATACATTTATTTGGCATTATTTCTACGTTAACATATGTAATACACCACAAAATCCTAAGCTTAATTCAGTCCATTAATGCTTGCTAAGGGGTCTCAAACTTGAAAATTCTAGCTAAGTTTTCAGACCTAGTTAATTTTTAGCCTTCGAAAGTAGGATATATCATTTTGAGACCTTAATGTACTTTAAATGTCAATATCTTAGTAATTCATGATCAAGGATGTCAATAGGGATTTCCGGATGAGTTTCGAATTTTTTGGACCTCGTTTAGACAAGTTTTAGTGTCAATAATAGTAAATCAATGCCATGTTGGAGTGTCGTATCATCCATCGCATCAACAGATAAAATGTTCCTCATCTCAAGGATATTTCTAGTGAGCCAACGCAATGTCGATGCGGCACGTTGGCTATCGCATCGGTGCCAACGACGCGACACATCAACCAGCGTATCGCTACCCAGTTTTCACTCATTAAAATAGTTGTGACCCCAGGGTTATTTTAGTCTTTTTTCCACCTATATATATCCCTAAAACATGAGATTCATCCATTATTCACCAAAGTACACTTGTTTTCTCTCAGATTCTCTCAAGAAAAAACATTAGGGTTCTTAGTTCAAGACTCGAAACTCAAGAATTTCACCATCAATATTCTTAAGGTCAAGTATTAAGGTATGTTAGATGTTGATTCATAGGTCTCTTCCACCCATGAAGCTCAAGAATCCTTTTTATAAATTCAAAGATTATATATTTATGAGTTTTCATGAATTATGTGAATTGATATTCTTGTTCATGTTGTTGTTGGCTATTGATTCATGCCTTAGATTACAAGTTTCAAGATTTGATCTTAGTATGAGATGACTTACATAATATTCATGATAAGCCCTTAAATTTGTAAGTGAGTTGATGTAACCATGATGATTTAGATGTATTGATTGTTGTATGACCAAAGCATGCTTCCTATATGTTTGATAAAAGGCCTATGTGAATGAGATAGAGTCCTTCTAGCATGTTGAAAGGAAATCCCCAAATATGTATAAGTTAATGTATGCCAAGTATTTGATAAAAGACCTTATTGAATGATTCATGAGACATTAATATGCTTCTCTATAAATTTACAAATTTAGGAATTTCAAGTGCTAGATGAAATGCCTCATTGATTAATGATAAACCATTGTCATGTTATTCAAGAATTGTCATGCTTTATATTATCTGTCCTATCAAGTCCTGGGGTATTTAATACCCAATAATTTAGCTGTGTGCCTAGAGCTAGTGTCAGTTTCATGACAATCTCAGTCGTGCCACAATCAGTAGAACTCAGTCAGTTACAGAACTTAGGATAACTCAGTAACCTCAGTATCAGTCCAGTCCAGCTTAGAAAACTAATTTAGAACTCAGCAGCATTCAGTTAGTTAACAAAATTCAGTAGTATTCCATCAGTCAATGAAACTCAGTAACTCAGTTCAGTTCAGTTAAATAGTATGATCAGTAACATCTAAGTCAGGCCTAGTATGAACAAGCAAATCAGTTCAGTGTCTTTCACTTGGGAGTAGGATTTAGTACCGAGCGAGCCTAGGGCTGGGGGCATACCCGTTAGTGAAGACTGGATCCCTAGAAGGGATCCCTAAGTTCCAAAACTATGTAGCCATCATAGGTATGATATGTCACCCATTATATAGGACTGACATACTCAGAGATAACCCGCTAGTTTAGGACTGATCTCAGGGGTCACCTGTTCATTAGGACTGACTCTATAGCAGCTGTCTTTACCTGTGGCATAGTACTGACACCTTTTGAACTGGGTTACAGGTTGGACCCCAATTAGTATAGAAAGGGGCATGTTGAATAGATGACTACCTCCTACAATTTTAGTCTCAGTCTTCATAATAGAACTCAAAACAGTATTATGAAAATCAGGACTGTTAGACACAGTCACTCAAATCAGTAAAGAACCTAGATAGTTTTATAGATTCAAAGATCAACCACTATAAAGGCTTGATCTCAGATTTAGTCAATCATTTTCATTATCAGTAGATTCAGAGATCACCCACTACATAGGCCTGATCTCAGCTTCAGTTAACCAGATATCAGTATCAATAGACTCAGTTATCAGAAATCTAGTTATTAGAATTCAATATTCAGTGATACTATGATTTTAGTTATAGTTTATGTACTCATGTCTGCATTCTCACTCAGTCATGTTCACGTTACGTAGTCAATTATAGTTCATGCATATGAACCCTTACATTCATCCATACCTCATCTAGCATATCAGTACATTCTTATGTACTGACATATATTTTTCCATTGCACTATGGTGTTTTATACCATAGGTTCAGAAGCACAGGATCTCAAGCACCCTTAGCAATTCAGATTCAGCTAGTAGCAGTAGACTTAACAGTGAGTCCTCATCATTCGAGGATGGTCCTTATTTTATTATTGCATTAGATTTAGCATTTCAGTAGATGGAGTTAGTTGGGGGATTTTCCCATAAACTCCTTATGCAGACAGTTTAAAGGCTTTTTCAGACTAGAGTACTTTTAAATTGTTGCTTTAGTTTTGGTATTGTTATACTTTATTTTGTTTTATTTCAGTATTGAACCTTATGGCAAGTTTTCCACCATTTTTCAATATTTTACTGTATATTATTCAGTACTCAGTTATAGATATCATTCATGGGTTAGCTTATGGTCCTTCGGGGTCATAAGCATCGCGTAGCATCTGAGGTTCAGAATTTAGGGCATTACAAACTTGGCATTAGAACCTAAGGTTAAACAGTATCCTAGGAAGCCTGAAAAGCCACATCTAGTAGAATCTTGTGCATGGGTGTGTTGCTTGCCACATTTATGTACAGGAGGCTATGAGATGTTTGAGAAATAGTTTCCCTTCTTTCAGTATTTATATCGTATGAGTAATCATGAACTCCAGTAAAACCCTCAATCTAATCTATTTCTTTCTTTCATTTACAAAATATGCCTTCTCGCATAGCTAATTCCCATAGAAATGATAACCAGCCACCTCAAGCCGCAGATCCTTTGAATGAGAATGTGTTACATGAAGATTTTTGGGCAGCTTTTCAGGCGCTATCCCAAACTATGAAAATTAATATTCAGGGTAATCGTCAGGATGCATCCCTACCTCAGCAAGATGGGGATTTAGCTGTAGCTAGAATCAAAGATTTTATGAGAATGAACCCGCCAAAATTCTTTAGGTCAAAGATAGGTGAGAACCCATAGCTTTATCTTGATGAGGTAAAGAAGATCACCCAAATTATGCATGTGTCTAAAGAGAAAAGTGAAGAGTTGGCATCCTATAGGCTGAAGGATGCTTCTTATGATTGGGTAGTGATGTGAAAGAAGAACAGAGAGGGGGATGCAGCTCCCATGACTTGGCAGATATTTCAGGATACATTCTTAGACAAGTTTTTCCCACTTAAGATAAGGGAAGCTAAGATAGAAGAGTTCATAAACCTAAGGAGGGGCTCTATGACAGTGAAGGATTATTGCCTCAACTTCAACCAGTTGTCTAAGTATTCCCCTGGTCAAATGACTGACCTTGGAGCAAGCATGAGTAAGTTTGTAATCGGTGTATCTGGGTTGGTGGTTAAGGATTTTAGGGCTGCAATGCTCGATAGAGACATAGATCTTTATATATTAATGATGTACGCTCAGCAGATTGAGGCAGAGAAAGGCAAGGAAAGAGAAAGAGTAAATAAGAGAGCCAGAACATGTAGTTTTAGTTTTGCACAGCCAGGGTCATAGGGTGGTAACCGTTCTCAGCATAGTTAAAAACTTTCAGTCCCATCTCCATCTTCAGCTAGTTCACCAGTATCAAAGTTTAGGAATGACAATCATGATGGGGCACCAGGCTACAAAACCTAGAGTAGTGTGAGAAGTGATTGTACCTATCCACGTTATGGAGAATATGATAGGATCACCTAGGTGCATGTAGAGCAGGCAGCGAGGTGTGTTTTGGATGTGGTAAGCCAGTCCATAGGCTGTGGGAGTGTAGAGTTTTGTCTCAGAGGGGTAAAGATTTACGTCAGCAGGGCACCACTTCCATTACCACTAGTGGTCAGTGTCAGAATAGATTTTATGCACTTCAGGCTCGCCATGATCAGGAAATTTCCCCTAACATAGATTCAGGTACATTATGAGTTTTTCGTCTTCATGATATGCTTTGTTAGATCCTTTGCTCACAGTTGAGCTTAAGTTTTTAGCATGAGTCAGTCAGTAAAGCCACAATTCAGTTTAGCAGTCAAATTCGTATGGTTTGTTTTTTTCCATCTTTCCATCTAGTCATATTATTAGAAATCTCAGGAATGTAACTATTCCCAGATAGAACATCCTAGTAGTTACGAGTTCAACTCAGTTTATAAATCATACATTAGTTAAGATCCTAGATATTCAGTCACGATTTAGTTCATAGTTACCTTATGCATCACCCTAGTATCTTAGTGAAGTAAGTATTCTTAGAGGGACATAGTGTCCCAAGGAGGAGATACCCTATGATATCCCCGATGCTTTCATGCCCTTGAACTCATCTAGTTTATACTCAAATTTTCCTTACAAACTTGATATCAGTCACTATTGTATATTCAGTTATGCATTCATGAGTTAGGTATCCATGCATTTGATATGCATGTCCAATATGAAATTTCAGTTAATTAGTAATGTCAATTATATAGTCTTGCTTCAAATTTTCATGTCCAGTAAGTAAGTTCAGTCTATCAGAAATCCCAGCTTAGTCAATCTCATTTGAGGACGAATGTTACCAAAGGGAATATATTGTAAGACCCCACAAAATCCTAAGCTTAATTCAGTCCATTACTACATGCCAAGGGGTCCCAAACTTAGAAAATTCTAGCTAAGTTTTCAAACTTAGTTTATTTTTAGCCTTCGAAAGTTGGCAATCTCATTTTGCAACCTTAAAGTCCTTTAAATATTTATATCTTAGTTAATTCATGATCAAAGATGTCAATAGGGATTCCTGGACGAGTTTTGAGTTTTTCAAACCTCGTTTAGACCAAGTTCTAGTGTCCAAAATGATGAGTCTACGCGATGTTGGCACATCGCGTCGTCCATTGCATCGACAAATAAAATGTTCCTTAGTTCAAGGATATTTCCAGTGAGCTAACGTGATGCCGACACGACGTGTTGGCTATCGCGTTGCTGCCAATGATGTGGTGCATCAACTAATGCATCGGTACCTAGTTTTTAGTGATTAAAACAGTCGTGACCCCAGGGTTATTTCAATCTTTATCCCACCCCTATATAGCCATAAAACACAAGATTTGGCCATTATTTACCAAAGTACATTTGTTTTCTCTCAAATTCTCTTAAGAACAAGCATTAGGAATCTTAGTTCAAGACTCGAAACTCAACAATTTCATTGTTAATCTTCTTAAGGTCAAGTATTAAGGTATGCTAGATATTGATTCATGGGTCCCTTCCGCCCATGAAGTTCAATAATTCTTTTTCTAAATTCAAAGATTATATATTTATGAGTTTTCATGAATTATGTGAATTGATATTCATGTTTATTTTGTTGTTGGGTGTTGATTCATGTCTTAGATTACAAGTTTTAAGATTTGATCCTAGTATGTGATGACTTACATAATATTCATGAGAAACCCTTAAATTTGCAAGTGAGTTGATGTAGCCATGATGATTTAGATGTATTGATTGTTGTATGACCAAAGCATGCTCCCCATATGTTTGATAAAAGGCCCATATGAATGAGATAAGAGTCATTATAGCATGTTGACAAGAAATCCCCAATTATGTAAAATTTAATGCATGCAAAGTATTTGATGAAAGACCTTATTGAATGAATTATGAGACATTAATATGCTTCTCTATACATTTACATGTTTATGACTTTCAAATGCAAGATAAAATGCCTCATTGATTGTATTGTGAATAATAGACCATTGTTATTCAAGAATTGCCATGCTTTATATTATTCGTGCTATCAAGTCCTGGGGTATGTAATACTTGATAATTTGGCTGTGTACCTAGAACCAGTGTCAGTTTCAAGACAATCTCAATCATGCCACAATCAGTAGAACTCAGTCAGTTACAGAACTTAGGATAACTCAGTAACCTCAGTATCAATCCAGTCCAGCTGAGTAAATTAATTCAGATTTCAGTAGCATTCAGTCAGTTAATAGAATTTAGTAGTATTTTGTCAGTTAATGGAACTCAGTAACTCAGTTCAGTTCAGTTAAATAGTGCGATCAGTAACAGCTCAATTAGGCCTAGTATGAGCTAGGAAATCAGTTCAGTGTCTTTCAGTTGAGAGTAGGATTTAGCACCGAGCGAGCCTAGGGATGGGGGCACACACGTTAGTGAGGACTGAGTCCCTACAAGAAAGCCCTAAGTTCTAGAACTACGTAGCCAGCGTAGGTATGAGATGTCACCCATTAGATACGACTGACATACTCAGAGATCACCCGTTAGTTTAGGACTGATCACAGGGGTCACCCGTTAGATTAGGACTGACTCTATAGTAGTTGTCTTTACCCGTGGCACGGCACTGACACCCTTCTAGCTGGGGTTACAGGTTGGACTCCAATTAGTTTAGAAAGGTGCATGTCAGTTAGATAACTACCTCCCACAGTTTTAGTCTCAGTCTTCAGAATAGAAATCAGATTAGTATTATGGAAATTATGACTGGTAGACACAGTTACTCAGCTCTGTAAAGAACTCAAACAGTTTTATAGATTTAGAGATAACCTGCTAGAAAGGTTTGATCTCAAATTCAGTCAATCATTTTCATTATTAGTAGATTCAGCGATCACCCGCTAGATAGGCCTGATCTCAGCTTCAGTCAATTAGATATCAGTATCAGTAGACTCAGTTATTAGAAATCCATCTATTATAATTCAATATTTAGTGATACTATGATTTCAGTTATAGTTTATGAACTCATGCCTGTATTTTCACTCAGTCATGTTCACATTATGTAGTTAGTTACAGTTCATGCATATGAACCCTTGCATTCAGCATTACCTAATATAGCATACCAGTACTTTCTCACGTACTGACGCATACTTTTCTCTTGCACTATGGTGCCTTATACTATAGGTTTAAAAGCACAAAATCCCGAGCACCCTTAGCAATTCAGATTCAGCCAGTAGTAGTAGACTTAGTAGTGAGTCCTCATCATTCGAGGATGTTCCTTATTTTATTATTGTATTAGATTTAGCATTTCAGTAGATAGAGTTAATTGGGGGATATTCCCATCAACTCCTTATGCAGACAGTTTAGAGGCTTCTTCAGACTAGAGTACTTTCAGACAGTTGTTTTAGTTTTGGTATTATTATACTTTATTCAGTTTTATTTTAGTATTGAAGCTTATTGTAAGTTTTCCATCAGTTTTCTGCATTTTACAGAATATTATTTTGTACTCGATTATAGATATTAATCATGGGTTAGCATGTGGTCCTTCGGGGTCATAAGCATCGTGTATCATCCGGGGTTCAGAATTCGGGGCGTTACAACATGAATGCATCTTCAGCTTCCAAAAACTCTCATTTAATTAGTGTTATAAGCCATTAATCACAATAGTTAGTGGTGGTAGAATGTGGACATAAGTTTCATTGTAACTTTTGTTACTTTCACTCTTTATTTCTCTATTATCCTACGCTTTATGTGTTGTAACTCTTGTAACCTTTGTAACCTCTATTCTATATTCTTTCCCATTTTTTCTCCTATTCATTGCATGGAAGAGTTCTTCACCTATAAATAGAGGTGGTATTGCATGGTTTTGAGATACACAAGCTAATTTAGAGTTCACAAAAATTTGTAAAAAGAGAGTTCATTAGTTGAAGGGAGGTGTTCTTTTTGTGGAGCTTTGAACTCAACTCATTTTTAGAGTTGTTGAGTTGTTCTTTGTAAAGGTTGTTGTATTATGGAGGCTCCATATAAAGAATATTACTGTTGGAATGGTAAAATAATTTGCTGCAGTGCGCTTAAGTCTCCTTAAAGAGAGTGAGATAACCGCATCTCAGCCAAAGAAGAAGATGAAGATAACTTTTATTTTTCTTCACCAATACTTTTTAGTTGTAATATTATTGTAATTTCACCAACAATTGTAAGGAGGTTCAATGGTAACAACTGAAAATCTTCGGATGTCAAGATGGGAGATCTCAACAAGTCATTTTGGTACAACGGTACTCATTTCAAAAAGTGAAAGGATAAAGTACTTTTCTACTTAAGTCTTCTCAATGTATTCTATGTGTTAACTGAGAAGAATCCAAACAAAGTAGATAAATCTTCCATGAGTGATAAAGAACTCATTTATCTTCAAGAGAAAGTTAAAAAGTACAATGGTGACTCTTATAAGTGTCAGTACTTTTTACTTAATTGTCTATCTAATAATTTTTATGATTATTATGATAGAAATTACTCTAGTGCAAAGAAATTTTGGAAAGCATTGCAGAGTAAGTATAACACTGAGGAGGCCAAAGCAAAACAATTTGTGGCTAGCAGATTTTTCCGTTTCCAAATAGTGGATTACAAATCAATGGTAGACCAAGCTCAAGACTTCATAATAATTGTTGGTGAACTCAGGTCCGAGGAAGTTAAAATTTGATATAAACTTATTATTTGTGGCATAATTGATAAATTTCTACCTTCATTGAAGAAATTTCAAAAAACTATGTGCCACAAGCAAAAGGAAACTTCTCTTGAGACTTTGATAATGAGAATATTCATGGAAAAAGAAGCAAAGAGCTATGATGCACTTTTGCAAATAGAAAAGAAAAATATCACACCGAAGGTAAATTTAACTACTTCAAATAATATTGCCCCTGAAACTAACAAAGATACTACTTTAAAGCCTAAGAAAAAATTTAAGAAAAATAATTGTAGACATCTCAAGGACAATAATGGTGGAAATAACCAAGAAAAAAGTCAACATGTTCAAGAAAATGGACCGTGCTTTGTCTGTGGCAAGAGTGGGCATATCACTCGATTTTGTAAATTTTAAAAATGTGGGACTACACCTCAAGCAAACTTTATCGAAGAACCATTTGTGGTGGTGTTAACAAATGTAAACATGGTGGAGAATGTTGATGGATGGTGGCCTGACTCTAGTGCAAACCATCATGTCTGTTATGGCAAAGACTAATTTAAAAAATATACTAATTTTGAGGAGCCCAAAATCATCATGCTTGGAGATTAACAAACAACTCAATCCTTGGAATGGGAGATGTCGAGTTGAGTTTTACTTCTGGGAGGGTATTAATTTTAAAAGATATACTCTATACTCCTTCCTTGAGAAAAAAATTTGATGTCTAGTTTTCTTCTTAATAAAGCAAGCTTCAAATAGATTATTGAATCTGACCAGTATGTAATTTTAAAAAATAATTTTTTTTGTGGGAAAGAGGTATGCTTGTGATGGTATAGTCAAGTTAAATATTGAAATGCATAAAATAACTACTTCTATTTATATGCTTTCTTCTACTAATTGTTTGGCATGCTCGTTTGTGTCATATGAATGATCGTTATGTGGGAATCATGAGTAGTTTAGGATTAATTCTAGTGATCAAAAGGAATTTTGAAAATGTGAGGCTTGTAGTAAAGCCAAAATCACAAAACGCCTCATTTTCAAATTGAAAGAAAAACTGATTTATTAGAATTAGTTCATACTGATATTTGTGAACTTGGAGGAATTTTAACTCATGGAGGAAATAGATATTTTATCACTTTCATTGATGATTTTTCTAAGTTTACATATGTTTACATAATGAAAAATAAAAGTGATTCTTTTGAGAATTTTAAAAATTTTCTCCAAGATGCTGAACATCAGTTTAGTAGAAAAATAAAAAGAATAAGAAGTGATAGAGGTTGTGAATATGAGTCACATGAGTTCAATTTTGTTGTTAGATCATTGGATATAATTCAAAAACTACTCCTCCTTATTCGCCCGCATCTAACGGTGTAACGGAAAAAAAAATAGAACTTTTATTGAGTTAACTAATGCCATGTTCATTGAGTCTAGTGCACCTTTAAGTTTTTGGGGTGAAGCTCTTTTGACTGCTTTTTATGTGTTAAATCGTGTGCCTCATAAAAAGACTAAATTAACTCCTTTTGAGTTGTGGAAAGGTCATAAGCCAAAGTTGGGATATCTAAGAGTTTGGGATTGCTTAGCCTATGTAAGGTTAATGGACCCTAAAATCTTTTAAGTTGGGTAAAAAAGCTACTACTTGTGCTTTTCTTGGTTGTGCTTCAATAGTATAGCCTATAGATTCTTTAATCTTAAAGATAGTGTTATAATAGAACCTAGTGATGCTTTTTTTCATAAAAATAAATTTCCTTTTGATTCTAAAAATAGTGGGGGTCTAAGGACTAAAGAAAATATATTGTCATGCCTAGTTCTTCTACTTCTACCTTAAAAAATAAAGAAAATGATGATTTGAGTTAAGAAGAAGTAAACGGGCTAGAGAAGAAAAAGATTTCGGTCCTACTTATTATATGTTTAAGGTTGGAGATGACCCTCTCACTTTAAAAGAAGCTTTCTCTTCAGATTATTCTATTTTCTTGAAAGATGTTGTAAATGATGAAATAGAATCGCTAATTTCCAATAAAACTTGGAAGCTAGTTGATTTACCACCGGGTTGTAAAACAATTGGATGTAAATGAGTCTTACGTAAAAAAAATAAAACTAGATGGATCTGTTGATAAATACAAGGCTAGGCTAGTAGCTAAAATTACATCCATTAGACTTTTAATTGTTATTAATGTAATTTTTTATTTACAAATTCATCAAATGGATGTAAAAACTGCTTTTCTGCATGGAGACCTAAACAAGGAGATTTACATGGAACAACCCGAGTGTTTTGTTAAGGATGGTGAAGAAAGCAAAGTGTGTAAACTTACTAATTACCTATATGCCTTGAAACAGACACCAAAGCAATGCCATGAAAAAATTAATTCCTGCATGATTGATAATAGTTTAAAATAAATGAGTTTGATAAGTGCATATTGCAATGCCCCATAAGATGCTAAGCTCGGTTCAGTCGTAGTTGCATATTTAAGGGGTCCAAGGGTTGAAAATTTCACTAATTGTTAAGGACTTAGTCATTTTTAAGACCCCTAAACTTCACAAATTTTTAATTTGGTCTTCCCTACCTCGAGACGTTAATTTCTGAGTTGATACATGTTTGAAGTTGTTAAAAGTATATCTCAGGGGAGTTTTAGGATTTTTAAATGGGCATAAGGGCATATTTGGGAAACAGAAGCAAAATACCCCCATAATAAGCCGCGGCGAGGGGATTGCTCCACCGGACTAGGTGTCGCGGAGTGGGGCTTGCTCCAACAGACTGAAGCCCACAGAGCGAGGCTTGCTCCGCCAGACTGGGGTTCACGGCGCGATAGTGTTATTCTGTCCAGCTCCTTGGTCACTAAACTAAGGGGCATTTGAGTCATTTACCTCAACACAATTCATCCTTAACACAATTTGAGACTTCCAAAAAAGGCATTATTTGCCCCTCTCACACAAAAATTACTCTCAAGAAACCCTCTCTTTCTCCCAAGAGCAAAACACAAGCTCTTCCTTCAAGAAATCAAGAGTTCAAGCTTCCACACTTAAGAAAACCTTAAGAAATCTTCAAGAAACTATCTATTGAGGTATGTGGGTATTCATCAATGGGTCCCTTTCTCCTATTGAGACCAAAAATCCTATTTTTACTTACAAGTATAAAACTTATCCTACTTTATGAAATTAATCCATGAATTTCATGCTAAATTAATTAAAAGTTATGTCTACAAGAATTTCCAAGTGAATTGTTCTATTTCAGGTTTTGAATTGTAAGTTTTCATGTCATAGTCCATTAATTCATGTTAAATTCCCAAATTATGAACTGAGTCGTATCATTATGTTGTTTTCTCATGTTTAACAAATTTTCATGTTCAATTTTATGCTTCTCACTTATTTTGGAGAAATGTTCATGTTTTGGATATTTGAACCATGATTCCATACTATAGTTTTAAGCTTTGATATCGTATTTTATGTTTATTTAGTGTTGAAAGATTATGAACACCTGATACCTATATGTTTTACATGATTTCAGATTTTTCAAGTAATAAGTTATTTAATTCATGCACCTTATCATTATACTTAATTATTTATGGTCATGATGACCACCATCAGAAATAATGTCCAGTTAAACTTAGTTTAGTTTAATACTAGTGTAATTCAGTTGGGAGTAGGATTTATCACTGAGAGAACCTAGGGGTAGGGGCTTGAAGTGTGAGAAAATGATAACACATTTGAGGCTTTTAACTGAGAATAATTGCAAAGTCTTAAGCAACTTTTGTCATTTTTTATTGTTTTAACTTTAATTTTGCGGTAAAAGCAAAGATGTAAGAGAACCAACAAGGATGGAAACAAAAGAGTTGAAATCTGAAGAAAATAGAAGAGAAGTGTATCTAACGACATTCCTGATAAGTCGCCAACCATGTGATAAGTTATCAGAGATACCATCAGCCTTGGACAGAGAACGGACCTCAATTGAAAGTTGTGATGACATTTCCTGATAAGTCGTCAAAGATTTTATAAATCATCAGCTTTCATCGTCAACCTTAAGCAAGAAGTGCTAAAACTGAAGAAGGAGCTGACGACATTTGTGATAAGTCGTCAGACTCCTGATAAAGTGTCATGAATGTCGTCATCTAATCTGAGAAATTGCTAAACTTTGTGATTTTGTTTTCATAATTAGGGTGAACTATTTAATGTATAGTTTAGGGTTTTCTAAAGAGTTTGGAACACACTTATTTTGTTATTTTTCTCTCTTGTTTCTTGGCTTGAAAAACAATTAACTTTGAAGAGATTTTCATCAATATTTTGAGATTTCTGTTGTGATCTAATTTGAGAATCACTAGTTATTATTCATTTTGTGGTAAGTTCATCTTTCAAATTATGAATAGATCTAGTTGTTTCGCTTATTACCTTATGAGTGGCTAAATCCCTTTGATCCGAATTATGGGATCTATGGGTTAAGTCCTGGTAAGATGCTATGTGCTTACAATTCTAAAGGTAATAGGACTCCTTGATAATTCCAAGATTTTAATTATTGTCTATTGGTTGCAAACGATAGATAGCACTTGATTTGATTTGCTTGAGATAAGAAATCAAATATAGTAGGAAGTGAATTATTGACAGGGACTTGGAAACACTAAACTTCCATTTAATAATCGACGTTGTAACAAGGTTGATTAACCTAAGGTAAAGTCTGGTTAGTAAATATAAATTCCCGAAGTCTGAGAGGATTAGGTTTTTAAATGCTTAAGTAGGTCGAGAAACATTAGGCATAACTTCAATAGAGATAATCTGTTGTCCTACCTACTGTGAGAATCTTGAATCACTAGTAGCATCTATCAAGTACTAAAACCCATAGTGAACATAATTCTGGTTTTCCATAAACTCTTGATAACAAACATTGAAACTAAAGTGACCAACAATTATTTTCTAAATTCTCAAAACCCCCATTTTGTATTTTCGTATCATTTATTGGAATTCAACTTATGGCTATAGTTTTAAATTAGTTTAATTGCCACTCATATTGTTCCTCGTGAATTTGACCCCGACTCCAAAGCTAGGTAAATATAGTGACAACAACCTCATTGCACTAAATTGACATGTAAGTTGAGCGTTATCAGGGCTCACCCGCCAGTTAGGACTGGGTCCTTAGTAGAAGTCCCTAAGTTCTAGAACTATGCAGACAACTTAGTATTATGAGATGTCACCCGCCAGTTTAGCTGACAATCTCTTAGGGGTCAACGGCCAGTTTAGGACTGACTCCCTAGTCCTTCGAGACATCAGATTAGTGGATCCACACAGCCAGTGTTAGTACCCGTGGCACGGTACTGACACCCTTCAATTGGTATTATAGGTTGGACCCCGATTAGCTCAAATTAGGGCATGTCAGTTTCATGATACCTCCCACAGTTTTAGTTAGTATTTCAGTTGTCTTAGCTCGGGTTTGCTTGATCAAATGTACAAATTATCAGTTATCCAGTTATACAAATTTCAATATTTCAGATTACAGATATCTCAGTAATATATTTATACTTGATCTTGCATTCTCAGATATGACATATTCACATATTCATGCTCAGTTATTGTATGTATTTCAGTCAGTCCTTATCTCACCTATTAGTACATTTAAAGTACTGACCGTATACTTTTCCTTTGCGTTATGTTATCTTATAATATAGGTTCAGATGCTTAGTTTCCCAACTGTTCTTAGACAGCTCAGCATCACCCAGCAGCAGTAGTGATGAGTCCTCATCCATCGGGGATATGATATGTTTTTACACTTATTTCAGTATTTCCTTATGTTCAGTCAGTCGGAATTAGTTGGGGGTTTGTCCCATCATCTCCTCATAATGTTTAGAGTCTTTTAGAAAATTAGTTAGGCAATCAGTCAGTTCTTTCAGTTTTATCAGTTCTTTCTGACAAATAGTTTAGTTTCCAGTATTTTTATCATATATTTCAGACATGTCATTGCTACGTATTTTAGTATTCAGCTATATAATATCTTATCAGTTTATCTTATGCACATGTACAGTGTTACTATTTTACTCTGTGCTCATAGCATGTACCAGTTCATGGGTTAGCTTATGGCCACTTGTGGTTGTAAGCACCGTTCTCTCGACTTAGGAATAGCTTTTGATTGTGACAAAATTTGGTATCTGAGCATAAGGTTTTAAAGTGCCCTTGGGTATCTGAAAGCCGTATTGAGTAGATTCTTGTGCATGGGTGTGAAGTGCACCACACTTATGGCCAAGAATCTATGAGACGTTTTAGGAAAGATTCCCTTCTTTTAGTGTTTATGTCATGCAAAAGAGCATGAGCTCTATTTAATTCCTCTTTTTGACTCATCATTTATTCCATCTATAAAAAATGGCTTACATAAGAATTATCGAAAGAAGAAATGGGGATCATTCCGCACCAACTATTTAGAAAGATCCCCTGAATAAGCATGTCTCTCACACTGAATTCAAGGCCATTTTCACTACCTTAGCCCATTCTATAGCTGCTCAGAACAACCTGCAGGTTGTTTTCCTATCCATTTTACTGGAAAATACAACTGCAATTAGGATTAGAGATTTCAATCGGATGAATCCCCCTCTATTTTCTAGATCCAAGTCTAACGAGGATCCACGGGAGTTTCTGGATATGGAGCAGAAAGTGATGGATATCATGGGCGTCACTTCAAGTGAGAGTGCAGTGTTTTCTATATACCAGTTGCAGGATGTATCTCACAGTTGGTTTAAGTAGTTAAAGGAGGACCAAAGTATTAATACGTGGCCAGTAGAGTGGGATGAGTTTGCCACAACTTTCTTAGATAGTTTCTTTTCCCTAAAGTTGAGGAAAGCTAAGGTTCAGGAGTTCATTAATTTGAAGTGGGGTAATATGGATGTGAAGGAGTACTCTTTTAAGTTCACCCAGTTGGCGAGGTATGGTCCTACTATGGTGGTGGATAACAGGTCTAGAATGAGAAAGTTTGTATCTAGTATAGTTGATGGTGTGGTCAAGACGTGTAGGACAGTGATGTTGATTAAGGAGATGGACATCAAGACTGGTTTATATTAATAAAATTAAGGAGGATAAGCGTAAGGAGAGGGAGAGAGAGAATAAAAGGGTCAGAACAGGTAGTTTCAACTTTCCTCAGCCAAGATCAGAAAGGCATAATCGTTCTTAATTCCATCAAAAAAATTTATCCCAAACTCCATTTTCAGCTAATACATCAGTGCCCAAGTTCAGGAAAGACAGTCGGGATAGAGTGCCAGGCTCTAAGTCCTACGACAGTGTAAACAGTGGTCGTACTAATCCGCTTTATCAAAAATATGGTAAGAATCATCATGCTGGGTGTAAGGCTGGTAGTGATTTTCATTTTAGATATGGCAAGCCAGGCGATAGGATCTGGTAGTGTCTAGTGGTTGCTCATAGGGGAAAGGATTCGTGCCAACAGTGCCAGTCTAACCTTTTATCAGCTCCAGCAGGTTGCCCGACTCAGCAGGGTGCCACTTCTAGTGCAACTAGTGGGCATCTCCAGAATAGATTATATGTTCTCCAGACTCAGCACAATCAGGAAAGTTCACCTGATGTAGTTACGGCTTCGTTACAAGTCTTCCATTGTCATGTTTATGCATTGTTAGATCCTAGAGCTTCACTTTATTTTGTGACTCTTTATATAGCCGTCAACTTCAATGTCAGTTCCAAAAAGTTAGCAAAATCTTTCACAGTGTCTACCCCGGTGGGTAAATTTATCATAGCTAGGTGGGTATACATAAATTGTCCGGTCACAGTAACAAAGAAAATCACTTCAGTTAATCTTATAGAGTTAGAGATAACTGATTTTGATGTCATTCTTAATAAAGATTGGCTACACTAATACTATGCCACAGTTAACTATAAAAATAGATTCGTTCAATTTTAGTTTCCTAATGAGCTAGTTATTGAATAGAGGGGTAGTATTTCAATATCTAAATGATAGTTTATTTCCTATCTTAGAGCAAGTAAAATAATATCCAAGGGGTGTATTTACCATCTTGTTTGAGTCAAGGACTCAAATTTTGATACTTCGAGTCTTGAGTTAGTTCTAGTAGTAAATTGAATTTTCAGATGTGTTCCCTGAAGATCTTCCCAGAGTTCCTCCCAAGAGGTAAATTGACTTTGGAATAGATATCCTTCTAGATACCCAACCTATCTCTATTCTACCTCACCAATTGGCTCTAGCTTAGCTTAAGAAATTGAAGGAATTATTAAAAGAACTCTTAGATAAGGGTTCATCAGTCCTAGTATTTCTTTATGGGGAGCTCCAGTTCCGTTCGTGCAAAAGAAAAGTAGTCCTCACAGAATATGCATCAACTACCGTCAGTTGAACAAAGTCACCATCAAGAATAAGTATCTGATAACGCTCAATCTACAGCTCTCGTAGGAGTGTAAAGCGGTCGTTGTCAAATATATAACCCAACTGGGTTGGGTATCGATCCCACAGGGAATAGCTTGGTCAACAAGTAAGCAAAGATCACAAGACTTTTAGTGCAAGTCTCATAAAAAGGGGGAGTTTTGTCGTGCAAGTAATGTAACCAAAGTAATAAGGTAAAAACGGAAAATAGCAAAGTAAAAAGTAAGAATGTTTAGTAAGATGTAAAACAATGAGAATTGAGAAGTTGGGGTTATGTCCACCTTATGAGTTGTACGTCTCTATTGGCTATGAGTTGTGCAGAATTCAGACATGCATGTGCTTATAGAGAATTGTATTCGATGGTAAATCCAAGCATCTTTCGACCTAAATAAGGACTATTTCACTTTAACTCTTTCGAGCTTAAAGAGTATCTAATGGTATGAATTCTCCAATAGGTTAATCCAGTTACGGCACTAACTTTTTAATAGGGGATAGGACCCTATTACCTTGACATTATCTCTTTTCCAGACATATAACTTTTCTTTCGAACAAGTTAATGCTATACTGGCGTTATTCTATGCGTCTGCAGCCACAAGAATTTGCATTAAGATGAAGAGAATAATGATATAAGCAGCACACGTGTCACGAATTCACAAAATCATAGCAATAGATAGTATCTCATACGGCTTTCATAACCCCAACAGAGAAGTTTAGTTACCCATGAGTGCGAAGGAAATCACAATAGACATTATTATTATACCACAATAAAGATTTCGTGTAGCAAAGTGTGGTAGGCGTTTAGGCGTGACTTTCTTTGCAAAGTAACGTTTCTCTTGTTGCGGAAATTAAGAATTGAATAGGTGAAAAATAATGTCAACAATGAATTAATAAAGAGAATTCTTTTGATGGATGGATGGATGGTGGATGGATGGGAATTGATGGACTGGGGGAATGAATTAGAGGTAGAATGAATAAAAATCTCTAGCAAAATAGGGTATTTATAACACCCATATCCTATTCCTACTAAGCTAATGCATTACTTAACCCAATCCTACTAGGTTACTGCATCATTCTCCTAATCCTAATAAGTTACTGCTAGTCCCCAAAGTCTTTAGAATTGTTGTTTTTACCCGGGACAGGTTTCCCATGTGTCACTTTTGGTCCTTGGCGTCCAAGCTTTGATTTCCTCCTTTTATGAAGCTTTCTTTGGCATCAAGTTATCCATAAAATGCTGAATTCTGCATCATTTATACCTAAAAACTTGCTAATCATGTTCGTTAGCTCACTTACAGGAAAAAGGACTAAAAGTGCATGAATTATATAATTTGTCCTCAAAACTTAGCTAAAATATGGGTAAAATATAGCACTTTAGGCGTGTAAATTCTCCTATCATCAACACCCCACACTTAAAGCTTTGTTCGTCCTCGAACAAAATATCATGTCCATATAAACATCTACTTAGGGTTTCACAGTAACAACACAAAATATTCATCAAGACAGGCATAGTAATCATTAACAAAGAGTAGTTTTCTGATCATTAGTAGAAACAATTCAACCTCTAACATAGACTCGTGATGGTAGTTAATTCGTATCCAAAAGTTAAGGCACAAAGAATCATACACAACTATCCAAAACTCATCAACCATGTGTGTCTCACCATATATTACCCATAATTACTCACAAGTATTGTATATATTTCAAACATGGGTATAGGATTATCCTTGCTCTCACTCTCACAAAGAATTCATATGTTGCAACTGATGACCATAGGCTTGCCCTTAGTGTAATGCTCCACTAAATATCAGAATGCTAAGCTTAGGATCAAATAGGTCTTCTACAGGTTGTAATGTAGGCTAAGGGACGGGTAGGACTATTTTGGCCAGAAATAGTGACTAAGTTCCCTAAGTGCTTTAATACATCACAATATGCCATTTATGCTTTCTTTCAACAACCTTTCTACTTTCTTTTATTCTACCACCCCTTTTTTTCACCTTTGTTTTTCAATTTTAAACATAACTTTTCAGTTTTTCTTTCCTTTTTTTTCTTCTCATAACACCTCTTATAATAGCAATTCTTTTTTTATAACAACTTCAAGCACCATTACATTCTAATGCATCATACTCACCCAACTTACTCTTATTTTGTCACATAACTTTACACTTTAAAGCACTTAGGAATTTGGATCAAATTATGGTCTTGAAAAAATGGATTAGGCTTACATATAAGGTTGTCAAAGAAAATAGGCTAAAGGCTCAAAAGGGTTTAACTAGGATAATGTCCATAGGTAGGTAAACAGAAGGTAAACAAGTCTATGTTACCAAAGAAATGCCTAAATCATCTCCTAGACTTGCACTCCTTATTTTCGCTTTACATACATACCAGGCAAGTTCTAGCATCAGCCACAAACACAGAATATACTATATCCTCACACACACAAGGCACATGGTCAATTTTATTGGGAGTAGTATAGACTGTTTACCCAACAGATGAAGGAATTGAACCACACAATATCACATAGTGAGTCACAATTAGAGCCTAAATGTCTCACTAGTCATGATTTTAGCACAAACTCTTGTCATAATCTCATGCTGCCTATTAGAATAATTTCATGCGAAGTTAAGTTTAAAAAAAATTTAACTAAAAAAAAATTTACTACTAAAAAGAGAAATAAAACAAACATAAATGCAAATAGAGAAGTATAGCATGCAAATACCAGCACCCCACACTTAGACGGGATACACTACCCTCAGTGGAAAATAAATAAGAAGAACCTGGTTAGCCGGACTCCTCCTCTATGTTGGGAGTCATACCCCCTTCATCAGAATCATTATAGGAGTCGTCGTCATCAGAATTCTCCTCCACGTCGGAGTCTGGCATTCGTCGATCATTATCGATCGGTACATCGTCATCAAGAGGTTTCTCAAAATATGTACCTACTCCATACATCTCCCTTGCATTCACATTCATTGGATAGTCATGATCCAGCTGTTGGAGCTCTGCAGCAGTTGGAACACGACCTCCGCTCATTATTGTAAACTAAGTCATGCCATAAAGATGGTGAAAGAAACTCTCATCCCGAGCATATCTCTCTATCGTAGTAAGGTTGACGCCATGTGTTGATTCAGCATCTTTGACCTTTGTTAGGTCAACCTTCTTCGGGTTGTGTGGGAGTTTATGATCAGCTGGCTCCTCTTCGATATCTTCCTTCCTCAAGATTGCAGTCAACAGATTGCCGAAGCTGAAATGGGACCGCTTGTGTAGCCTAGCCTTCCGCATTGTAGATCGAATGACTGCCCCTATGTTGATAGGGACATTCATCATCAATGTATACACCAAGCACACTCTATCTCTTGTTATTTTTGTGTATTGCGTCCTTGAAATGAGGCAAGAGTTGACTATGGCAACATATCCTTGCTTTCCTATTCAAAGGAGCATATGGAAAGGTGTTATGTCAACCTGTGTCTTTATGTCTGCTCCATCGTGCCATGGATCTTGTTCCACAAAGTGTGTGTCGAATGGCTCTGTATGGAAGTCTACTGTACAGCTCTTTGAATGGTGATGGATCAACAACAGGCAAGCCAAGAAAGGAGTTGAAGAAATCCGCATTGAGTTGTAAAACTTGGCCCCGAATCTTGACCTCGCTTCCTGTGGTTTTTGGTGACCAGTTGGCATAGAATTCTCTTGTTAAATCGAGATTTTATTCTCCCATATCTCGGAAGATGAAATCAAGATGTAACGCCATGATCTTGGCCAACATGCGCGTCTCTTTCTTTGCTAGGCTTTCCTTGTTTATCAAGTCCACATGAACATATTTCTTCTCTTTGTTGTTCCTATACCATTCCTTTGCTTCCTCCTCTAAAACCCATTTAATTCTGAACATGCGGCGTGGTATTTTCATTGAAGATGATTCTCCTTGCTCTTTTCGGCCTCTTTTCTTTCCCTTTTGGGAAGTGGTTGCCTTATCTTTGCCTTGTCTTGCTTTGGGTGCCATTGTACCTGAGATTAAAACAATATTCATGTTAGCGTCATCTCGATGGATACAATCTATAAACAAGCAGTAGTGGCACCACCCCACACTTAATTTGTTGGTACAAACTAGTGAAGTGAACGATGTCGATTACTCAGACTTCATCGATATACGTTTATGTGATATGTTCCAACCATAAAATCAGTGCAATCATACTTCTTGTAATCTTGGCAATACTTTCATGTTTGATGTATCAAGACTACTACATAAGGATTAAATTAAGGTATCGCATCTAGAATAATCACAACCTCATATGTTGGTAGTCAACCATAACTCTCATCTCGATGAACAAGTCATTCCAACATGTAAGCTTTCAAGTGACAAGATTATGCAATTTTTGTGACCATATCAATTCCACATAGGTATGATAGTGCATCAAAATCAAATTCAAGTTGGAAATAAGTTAAGATCGTCCTTACGTATTCATTCACCCACTTGGTTGTATCACAATAATTCAATCACATTCAAATCATCATTACTACTTTCAAGATTCAACAATTTATAATGGGCGTAGTAGTGTAGTACTTACGGAATATAAATGAAGAACAAGGTAGCACTTACTTGATTGATGCCTTTGGATGATGTTCTTGTGAAGTAAGAGAGCAAAAGGAAAATTTTTGAGAGGATTTGGGGACTATAGGCGGCGCTTAAGCTAGGTTTACAATGTGTTTTTGGTTCAAGACTAAGTCTCATATTTATAGGAGAAGGTTGGGTCGGGTTTTGACCTATTTAAAATCGGATTTGGAGACAAGAAGTGACCATAGGCGGCGCCTTTTGCTTTGCCTATGCCTGGCATAGGCGGCGCCTTTTGCAAAGCATTGTCTAGCATAGGCGGCGCCTATGCCATGGAATTCCTAGGCATAGGCGGCGCCTTTAGCATGGCATATGAGATTCAGAGACAAAAGGCATTAGCATAGGCGGCGCCTATGCTATGGCATACTTGGGCAGGGGCGGTGCCTATGCTATGGCACACTAGATAACGAGACCTTAGGCCATAGTATAGGTCTTGCCTTGTTCGTGGCCTAGTTTTACCTAGGCCTAGCCTTGTTCGATGCCTATATTTTCATGAGAAATGGTCAATCCATAGCCTTTTGCTTCTTCCTTCCTAACTTACCACCTTCATGCAATACGTCCAAATCAAAATTTGAAACCGACCTCCTCGTTTTACACCTCTTTGCACCTACATTTACTCAAAAACAATAAAGACTATTAGAACGATGGGTTGCCTCCCATCAAGAACCTTATTTTTGGTCGTGGCACGACTCTTCTTTTTGGATTTTTATTTATCAAAAGAAAACACGTAATAAGACAAAAAATGAAAAACGATGGGTTGCCTCCCACCAAGCGCTTGATTTATTGTCGCGGCACGACATAGCTATCTCGATTAATTAGACTTCATCGAGATAGATGGTGGAAAGTTTTCTGAATGGATTCAGACGACAATGAGGCTTACTTGTAGGCATGCAATCTTCTTTGAGATGACCCTTGTGCATGTCAATCCCGGGAGGGATACCAATTATATCATCAATAGCCCAATCCATGGCTCTCTTGTATCTCTTCAGAGAAGAGATGAGAGCCTCTACGTGTTGTTCACTTAACTCATCCGCCATACTTATCGGAAGTGTATTTCCTTTTTCCAAGAACACATACCTTAGATAATCGGGGAGCTCTTTCAATTCTAGCATTGGTGGCTCTTCAATGGAAGTCTTCACTGTTGGTGACGGTTGATTCTAAAGATCAAGGTCCGACTGTTTAGGAGTATGAGAATAGGACCCTATTTCTGTTAGAGCACACGTAGTTTCTTCATAATCTTCATCATCCTTATGCTCGGCATTCAGTAGCGCAGCAGACAATGGCTCAACAGTAAGCTGTTTTGTTTCAGATAATGTTTTCTTATCCTCATAATGAACATCAGCTACAGAGAACACATTCATATCGCTGGGCTGCTTCATTGCTTTGCATATATCAAAATGGACCACTTCGTCATTCAACCGAAATAAAAGCTCATTAGCTCTTATGTTAATAAGCACACTTCCTATTGCAAGGAAAGGACGTCCCAAGATTATGGGAACTTCAGAATCTGCCTCACAATCTAGAATTACGAAGTCTTCCGGAAAGATGAATGAAGAAACCTTCACCAACACATCATTCAAGATACCCACAGGTCGTTTTACCGACCTATCAGCCATCACGAGCCTCATATTGGTTGGTGTCGGGTCACCCAACCCTAACTTTTTGTAGACGGATAGTGGCATCAAATTGATGCTTGCTTCCAAATCGCACAATTCCTTAGAAAAATTCATAGATCTAACGGTGCATAGAATAGTGAAAGCACCGGGGTCAGCTTTCTTCTGAACTAGTGATCGGGTAGCGATTGCGCTGCAGTGATGAATAGTATCCTTCAACTTATAGCTTGCGGCTCACTTCTTTGTCAAAAGATCCTTCATAAATTTTGCATACCCAGGCATTTGTTCTAGAGCCTCTACCAACGGAACATTAATGGTCAGCTGCTTTAACATATTCATGAATTTGCTGAACTTTGTATCATCCGCAATCTTCTTTAATCTTTGAGGAAAAGGTGGTGGTGGATAAGGAATTGTTTTCTCCATGGATTTTTTCTCCTCTTGCTTTCGTTTTTCAGCCTTTTCAGGCTGCAACATACTCGGTGTGACATCATGGACGTCGTGGGTAGCTTCTGCAGAATCTTCTCCTTTTTCCTTGTCATCAACGTCCGCTACTTCGTCAACCACTTGCTTTTCTTTTGATGAAGTTTCCAGCACCTTACCACTTTGGGTAGTGATGGCCATGCATGGCCTATCATTCCTTGGGTTTTGCACAGTGTCGCTAGGTAAAGTGTCGGCTTTTCTTTGATTCAGTGCTGCTGAAAGTTGGCTCAATTGCTGCTCTATTTGCTTTATAGAAGTGGAGTGTGAGTTAACCAATTGTTTCATTGAGGACAAGTCATTTATTACCTCTGTTACTCCAACGCTGGTTGCTTCCACTCCTTTCAATAGTTTAGCCATCATGTCTTCCATACTTCCAGAACCAGATGTAGTGGTGTCACGTCGTCCTGGGGGAACATACAAACCACTATTATCATTCTTGTTCTTCCAACTACCTTGGTCCTTGTTTCCAGATTTATCATAATAGTTTCGACCTTGGTTTCCTTGGGTATTACCTCGGAAACCCCCTGATTATTCAAGTAGTTGGCTTCTTCTTCCGAATTAGATTCGTCTCTTTCTTTTAACGCAACAGCTTTGACTTTTTCGGTCTTCCCTGATAATAGATGCTTTGTAAGAAGATCCACTTGTGTTTTCATGTACGCCATATCTTGATTACGTTCTTCTTCTCTTCTTCTTTGTTCAGCAGTCATGCCAATTGGTATAGTAGGGCTTGCTACCTCAGAATCCCTGGTATGCCAACCTCTACTTTGCTTCGTCATCCGATCTAGCATATTGCTTGCCTACCCAAAGGTGAGGTCCATAAATGATCCTCCAGCCGCATTATCCACCACTGGTTTAGTTATTGAATTCAAGGCTCTGTATAGTTTCTCCATTAGGTGGACATTGGTCATGTGATGGTTTGGGCACCTCATAAGCTTCGTGTTGAACCTCTCCCATGTTTCATGAAGAGCTTCGGTTGGAAGCTGCCGAAAGTTGCTGATTTCATCTCTTAATTGTGCTTTTTTGGATGGCAGAAAGAATCTTTCTAGGAAAGCGTCTTTCAATTGCCTCCAATTTGTAATAGAATCAGGAGTCAGCCCAGTCAACCATAGAGTTGCCTCCCCAGACAGAGACAATGGAAATAAGCGCAGTCGAACTGTATTCTGTCCAACGCCAGGATTGTCAAATGACTTGCATGTAGAAATAAAGTTGATGAGATGCATATTTGGATCATCGCCTGCTAGTCCACCAAGTAATCCCTTGAGCTGCAAGAACTGAATCATGGTGCTTGTGTGTTGAACTTGGCTTCGGGTGCCAATGGTGGAGGAATAATGGCCCCTGTGGCTCCGGCTCCATCAAGATCATCATCATCATCGTCAAAAAATGGTTGCATAGCTCGACGTTCAGGTCTAAACCTAGCTTGACGATCCTTTCTGTTGGCAGGTGCTGCGATCTCAGCAGCATGCCTAGGGTTTAGTAACTCGTCATCACCTAGGTCCTCGTCATCAGGATTTATTGCTCGCCTAGGGTTATCAATATTCTGTTGATGCACTTGAGCGGCGGCTAGAGCAGCTAGTCTCGCCTGTTCCTGTTGAGCAGCCAACCTTTCAATTTCGTGTTGTGCCTCCATTCTGCCAATACGTTGTGGTTCAGGATTGATAGGTAATAACGGTTGACCAGAACTTCTAGTATGGGGCATGCACTGAATAAAAACCTGCAAAAAACAAAAACAAAAACTAAAAGTAAAAGTACGATAATCTTTGACCAAAGGGTCTAGTAATTATCACGAACTTAATTGACACTCGTATTCCCAGGCAACGGCGCCAATTTTTTATAACGCTCAATCTACAGCTCTCGTAGAAATGTAAAGCGGTCGTTGTCAAATATATAACCCAACTGTGTTGGGTATCGATCCCACAGGGAATAGCTTGGTCAACAAGTAAGCAAAGATTACTAGACTTTTAGTGCAGGTCTTGTAAAAAGGGGGGAGTTTTGTCGTGCAAGTAATGTAACCAAAGTAATAAGGTAAAAACGGAAAATAGCAAAGTAAAAAGTAAGAATGTTTGGTACGATGTAAAACAATGAGAATTGAGAAGTTGGGGTTATGTCCACCTTATGAGTTGTACGTCTCTATTGGCTATGAGTTGTGCGGAATTCAGACATGCATGTGCTTATAGAGAATTGTATTCGATGGTAAATCCAAGCGTCTTACGACCTAAACAAGGACTATTTCACTTTAACTCTTTCGAGCTTAAAGAGTATCTAATGGTATGAATTCTCCAAGAGGTTAATCCAGTTACGGCACTAACTTTTTAATAGGGGATAGGACCCTATTACCTTTACATTATCTCTTTTCCAGACATATAACTTTTCTTTCGAACAAGTTAATGCTATATTGGCGTTATTCTATGCGTCTGCAGCTATAAGAATTTGCATTAAGATGAAGAGAATAATGATATAAGCAGCACACGTGTCACGAATTCACAAACTCATAGCAATAGATAGTATCTCATACGGCTTCCATAACCCCAACAAAGAAGTTTAGTTACCCATGAGTGCGAAGGAAATCACAATAGACATTATTATTATACAACAATAAAGATTTCGTGTAGCAAAGTGTGGTAGGCATTTAGGCGTGACTTTCTTTGCAAAGTAACGTTTCTCTTGTTGCAAAAATTAAGTATTGAATAGGTGAAAAATAATGTCAACAATGAATTAATAAAGAGAATTCTTTTGATGGATGGATGGATGGTGGATGGATGGGAATTGATGGACTGGGGGAATGAATTAGAGGTAGAATGAATAAAAATCTCTAGCAAAATAGGGTATTTATAACACCCATATCCTATTCCTACTAAGCTAATGCATTACTTAACCCAATCCTACTAGGTTACTGCATCATTCTCCTAATCCTAATAAGTTACTGCTAGTCCCCAAAGTCTTTAGAATTGTTGTTTTTGCCCGGGACAAGTTTCCCATGCGTCACTTTTGGTCCTTGGCATCCAAGCTTTGCTTTTCTCCTTTTATGAAGCTTTCTTTGGCATCAAGTTATCCATAAAATGCTGAATTCTGCATCATTTATACCTGAAAACTTGCTAATCATGTTCGTTAGCTCACTTACAGGAAAAAGGACTAAAAGTGCATGAATTATATAATTTGTCCTCAAAACTTAGCTAAAATATGGGTAAAATATAGCACTTTAGGCGTGTAAATTCGCCTATCATCAGTATCCACTCTCCAGAATTGATGACTTATTCGGACAACTTTAGGGTGCCAGTTATTTCTCTAAGATAGACCTCATATCTGGCTATCATCAGCTTAGAGACACAGAAAATGACATCCCAAAGACAGCCTTTAAACTCGGTATGGCACTTCGAATTCCTAGTTATGTCTTTCGGACTAAAAAATTCCCCCTGCAGATTTCATGGACTTGATGAATAGGGTGTTCAAGCAGTACTTCGACATGTTCATCACAGTTTTCATTAATAATATCCTTGTCTATTCTCATAGTGAGAATGATCATGCAAATTATTTGAGGGTTGTATTCTAGACCCTTCGATATCATCATTTATTCACTAAGTTTAGTAAGTGGGGGTTTTGAATAAGATCAGTAGCTTTTCTAGGCCATATAGTTTGTAGTGATGGCATCTGAGTTGACCTTCAAAAGACCGAAGTAGTGAGAAACTGGCCTAAACCCATCTCTCCATCAAATTAAGGAGTTTTTTGGGTTTGACTAGATATTATAGGAAGTTTGTTAAAGGTTTATCTTCTATTGCTTCCCCCATGTCCCGATTGACTTAAAAGAAGGTCAAATTTCAGTGGTTAGATTCATGCGAGAAGAGTTTTCAATAGTTGAAAACTCGACTCACCTCCACCCCAATCTTGACTTTGCCAGATGGATTTGTAGTTCATTATGATGCTTCCAGAGTTGGTCTTGGTTATGTTTTGATGTAGAGAGGCAAGGTCATAGCTTACGCCTCTAAACAGCTTAAACCCTATGAAAGGAATTATCCTACCCATGATCTTGAGTTGGAAGCTATTATATTCTCCTTGAAAATTTAGAGACATTATCTTTATATGTCTATGTTGATGTGTTCACTTATCATAAGAGCTTGCAGTATGTGTTCACACAGAAAGATCTGAATTTTCATCAGAGAAGGTGGCTTGAGTTGTTAAAAAATTATGATATGAGTATGTTATATCATTCAGGTAAGGCCAATATGGTGGAGGATTCCCTTAGTAGGTTGTCTATGGGTAGTGTTGCCCATGTAGAGGATGATAAAAAGAAGTTAGTCTATGAGGTTCATCATCTAACTAGATTAGGTGTCCAATTGGTTGATTCGGCTGAAGGTCGTACATGGGTTTTGAATGGTTCAGAATCTTCTTTAGTTGTCAAAGTAAAAGAAAAGCAAAATAAGGATCCTAGTTTAGCTAAGTTGAAGGGGCGATTAGATATTAGAAAGTAGAAGTTTTCTCCCAAGGGGGAGATAGTGTTCTCTATTATCAGGACAGGTTATGCGTTTCGTGTGTTGATGGTTTGAGATAATGAATTTTCGTAAAAGCGTATGGTGCATGGTACTCTATCCATCTAGGGACCAATAGGATATATCGTGACTTTTGGGAAATCTATTGCTGAGTGGTATGAAGAAAGATATTGCAGAGTTTGTTGATAAGTGTTCAAACTGTCAGCAGATCAAAGTTAAGCACCAAAGGCCTAGTGGTACATTGCAGGAGTTTAGCATTCCCACTTAGAAGTAGGGAGTAGTGAGCATGGATTTTGTGACAGGGTTGCCTCGTACGCGTAATCAATATGATTTGATTTGGGTCACTGTAGATAGAATGACCAAATCAGCTCATTTCTTGCTAGTTCATACGTCGCATGTAGCTGAGGATTATGCTAGACTCTATCTCAGAGAGTTAGTTAAGTTTCACGGGATTTTGTTGTCTACCATTTCAAATAAAGGTACTCAGTTTACCTCTCACTGTTGGAAGGCTCTTTAGAATGTCTTGTTACCCAAGTTCATCTTAGTACAGCTTTTCATCCTCAGACTGATGGTCAGGCAGAATGGACCTTTCAGACTTTAGAGGACATGTTGAGGTCCTGTGTTATTGAATTTCAAGGTAGATGGGATGACCACTTACCTTTGATTGAGTTTGCATACAAATATAGTTATCACTCAAGTATTCAGATGGCTCCGTTTGAGGCTCTCTATAAAAGGAGATATAGATATCCTATTGGTTGGTGAGGCTCTCTATGGAAGGAGATGTAGATCTCCTATTAGTTGATATAGGCAGGTTAGGCTACTTCGATAGGGCCAGATTTAGTGTTTGAGGCAATGGACAAGGTTTGGTTGATTCAAGAAAGGCTGAAGACAGCCTAAAGCCATCAGAAATCTTATGCAGACGTGAAAAGAAGGGATCTTGAGCTTGAGGTTGGTGATTTGATTTATTTGAAGATTTTTCCTATGAAGGGAGTGATGAGATTTAGAAAAAAAGGGGAAACTATGTCTCCACTAATTTGGCCCACATAGAATGTTTAACTATTTTGGAAAGGTAGTTTATGAGCTTGAGTTGCTTGTAGAATTAGCATTAGTGCATCCAGTGTTTCATGTTACCTGGTTAAAGAAATCCATTGGTGATTCAGTTGTTGTTTCATTAGAAAGTATGGATGTTTAGAATAGTCTGAAGTTCCAATTGAGATCCTTGATTGTCAGATTTGTAGGCTAAGGAATAAAGAAGTTTCCTTGGTTAAAGTTCTATGGCGTAATCAGCCCATTAATGGAGCTACTTAGGAAGAAAAAACAGAAATGCAAGCCAAGTACCGTCATATTTTCTCTGCAAACTCAGATTCAGCTTGAAGTAACGATCTTCCTTATGACTCTTTTTCGTTATCTATTTTAGCGATTAACCACTCCCATGTGATTGCATGTATTCACGAATTCAGTTCAGTTCATGTATCATGCTTCAGCCACAGTAATGTAATCATATTCCAAGTCATGCGTGTTTAGTATATGATCTTAGTGCCTTAGTATTCTCAGTCTAACCAGTCCCATTCAAGGATGAATGTTCCCAAAGGGGAGATATTAAAATGCCCCGTAAGATACTAAGCTCGGTTCAGTCGTAGTTGCATGTCTAATGGGTCTAAGGCTTGAAATTTTCACTAAGTGTCAAGGACTTAATCATTTTCAAGACCCCTAAAATTCATGGAATTCTAGTTTGGTCTTCTCGACCTCGAAATGTTAATTTTTGAGTTATTTCATGTTCGGAGTCATTAAAGGTATATCTCGGGGGAGTTTCGGGATATTCAGATGGGCTTAGGGGCGTGTTTGGTAAATAGAAGCATAAAACCCCCAAAATAAGCCCACAACACAAGGCTTGCTCCACCGAACTAGGTGTCGCGGCGTGAGGCTTGGTTCACCGGACTGAAGCCCGCGGCGTAGGGCTTGCTCCACTGGACTGGGGTTCACGGCGCATTAGTGATATTCTATCCAACCCCTTGGTCATTAAACTAAGGGGAATTTGAGTAATTTCCCTTAACCCAATTCGTCCTTAACACGATTTGGGACTTCCAAAAAAGGAATTATTTTCCCCTTTCACTCAAAAATTATTCTCAAGAAACCCTCATTTTCTCCAAAAAACAAAACCCTAGCTCTTCCTTCAAGATATCAAGAGTTCAAGCTTCCACGTTCAAGAAACCCTTAAGAAATATTTAAAAGACTAACTATTGAGGTATGTGGGTATTCATCAATGGGTTCCTTTTACCCATTGAGCCCAAAACCCCTATTTTTACTTACAAGCACAAATCTTATCCTACTTTATGAAATTAATCCATGAATTTCATGCTAAATTTATTAAACGTTATGTATACAAATGTTTCCAAGTAAATTACGCCATTTCAAGTTTTAAATTACAAGTTTCCATGTCAGGGTCCATTGATTTCATGTTAAATCCCCTAATTACAAATTGAGTCATGTAATTATGTTGTTTTCTCATGTTTAAGACATTCCCATGTTCAAGTTCATTCTTCTCACTTATTTTGGTGAAATGTTCATGTTTTGGATCTTTGAACCATGATTCCAAACTACAGTTTTAAGCTTTGATATCGTATTTTATGTTTATTTAGTGTTGGAGGGTTATGAACACTCGATACCTATGTCTTTTACATGATTTCATATTTGTAAGTAATAAGTTAGTTAAGCCATGAACCTTATCATTATACTCAGATATTTATGATCATGATGAGCACCATCAGAAATAATGTCCAGTTAAACTTAGTTCAATTCAGTACCAGTGCCATTCAGTTGGGAGTAGGATTTAGCACCGAGAGAACCTAGGGATGGGGTCTCACCCGACAGTTAGGACTGGGTACTTAGTAGAAGTTCCTAAGTTCCATAACTATGTAGCCAGCGTAGCAGTATAAGATGTCACCCACCAGTTTAGGACTGACACCCACTTAAGGGTCACTCGCCAGTTTAGGATTGACTCCCTAGTCCTTAGAGACATCAGATTAGTGGATCCACACAGCCATTGTTAATACCCATAGTACGGTATTGACACCCTTCCAACTGGGATTATAAGTTGTACCTCGATTAGCTCAGATTGGGGCTTGTCGGTTATATGATACCTCCCACAGTTTCAATCAGTATTTCAGTATATCTCAGCACAGGTTTGTTTGACCAAGTGTACAGACTGTCAACTATCCAGTTATATAGATTTCAGTCTTTCAGATTACATATTATCTCAGTAATATATTTATACTTGATCATGCAATCTCAAATATTGTATGTTCATGCATTCATGCTCAGTTATGGCATGCAATATAGTCAGTCCTTATCTCACCTACCAGTACATTCAAAGTACTGACCGCATACTTTTCCTTTATGCAATGTTGTCGTATAACATAGGTTCGGACCCTCAGTTTATCGATTGTTGTTAGACAGCTCAGCATTACCCAGTAGTAGTAGTGGTGAGTCCTCATCCATCGAGGACATGATATGTTTTTACAGTTATTTTAATATCTTCTTATGTTCAATCAGTTGGAGTTAGTTGGAGGTTTGTCCCATCATCTCCTCATGATGTTTAGAGGCCTTTAGAAAATTAGTTAGGTAGTCAGTCAGTTTTTTCAGTTGTTTCAAACAAGACAGTTTAGTTTCTAGTATTTTTATAAGATATTTTAGACATGTCATTTCTACGTATTTCAGTATTCATTTTACAGTATCTTATCAGTTTATCTTCTGCACATATACAGTATTGTTATTTTACTCAATGCTCACAGCAGGTACCAGTTCATGGGTTAGCTTATGGTCACTTGGGGTCATAAGCACTGTTGTCTTGACTTGGGGTAGCCTCGGGTCGTGAGACATATATCATAAGTCATGAAATAATTTGCATGTTTTTATTTGCCTATATGTTGATGATTATTGATCTTTGGCTCTAACTTGAATGTTATTGGTGAACTTAAAAATATTCTTAGAAGCCATTTTTGTATGAAAGATCTTGGTAGGGCAAATTTTATTTTAGGAATAAAAATTGCTAGGACATATGATAGAATTTTTATTAACCAGTCACATTATGTGGAGAAAAATTTGAAAAAATATAATTTTCTTGATTGCAAGCATGTTTTAACTATATTTAATTGTAAGGTTCACTTGTTTCCTATTGAAAGTGAAAATGATGTTATAAATCAAAAGAAATATGCTAGCATAATTGGTAGTTTGAGATATGTGACTGATTACCCTAGGCCTGATATTGCATATGTAGTAGGAGTACTTAGTAGGTTTACTAGCAAGCCAGGTAATGCATATTAGCATGCTATAACAAGAGTAATGAGATATCTAGTTGTAACGAAAACTTGTGATTTGTTCTATAAAAAATATCCTATTGTACTTGAAGGCTTTTGTGATGCAGATTGGAACACTTTATTAGGTGATTTAGATGGTTATGTTATTTTTTAAAAGTCTAAAAGGTAAACTATTATTGCTAACTCTACCATGAAGGTTAAACTAATTGATTTAGCTTCAGCTAGTGAGGAAGACAATTGGTTGAGAGATTTGTTATTTCAAATTCCTTATTTTTAAAAGCCATGTTCTCCTATTTTAATTCATAGTGATAGCACCACTGCAATTGGTAAAGTTTAAAACCATTATTACAATGGTAAATCCAGACCTATAAAGAGAAAACATAATAATGTGAGATCATATTTGAAAAATGGTACCATTAACGTTGATTATGTCAGATCTTGTGATAATTTTGAGAATCCATTAACTAAGGTCTTATCAAGAGAAAAGTTTTAGAGCACATCGATGGGGATGCGATTGAAGCCTATTGAATGTTGAGTCATATGTGAGGAAACCCAACCTAGGGATTAAAAATCCTATAACCAGGTTCAGTGAAAACAATGAATTACATAATGACTTTTTGTGAAAATGCACTATTTTTTTAACCCTTCCTATGGTATGAGTGCATTTACCTATAATGATTATGAGGTTGAGTCTAAAAAAACTCTTAATGAAAATATGTAGCTCATATGAGTGGAGTGCTAAATTATAGGAGCACTCTCGACAGATTTCACCTATATGAGTGTAGAGGTAGGCCGCTTCCTGTGAGAATTAGGCTCATTCTCAGAGATACTCATGAAACCGAGATAGCACAAGGTCGTAATGTGCTAGCTATAAAGCTCATTTCAACACCTTGACTATTATATGTAAGCAGTAACTTTTTATTTCCCCAAAGCAGTCATAGTTCAAGTGTGAGACCACTATGACTCTGGAGTAAAAATTACTGTTTTACTAAGTGGATATTCAATACAGAGCATACCTTCATTATGCATAGTAGACTTTTTTCAGCTAGTAGACTCTCTTGTTAATATTAAAATGAGTGGGGATTATTGTTTTTTATTGGCATTTTAATTTAACTATACTATTTTTAATGCCTTTTATCATAACAATTAGTATCAATAGAATTCTAGAACATGGGAGTCAGTGGGAGTTTCGTTTTTGGACAATCATTGATATGCAGCATTATTCCTTTCTTTATTGGTGGAAATTCATGTCATTTCCTCAACTTTTAATGCATTGATTAGGTATTATTCCTACGTTTAGATGGCTACATCTTCAGCTTCCAAAAACTCCCATATCATTTGTGTTATGAGCCATTAATCACAATAGTTAGTGGTGGTAGAATGTGGACATAAGATTCATGTAACTCTTGTAAATTTCACTCTTTATCCCTCCACTATCCTACTCTTTATATGTTGTAACTCTTGTAACCTTTGTAACCTCTATTCTATTTATCTTTCCATTTATTCTTCTTATTCATTTTATGGAAGAGTTCCTCACCTATAAATAGAGGTGGTCTTGCATGGTTTTGAGATACACAAGATAATATAGAGTTCACAAAAGTTAGTTAAAAAGAGAGTTCATTAGTTGAAGGGAGATATTCTTTTTGTGGGGCTTTAGTAAAAAAAAAGAGTTAATCAGTGAAAGGAGGTGTTCCCTTTGTGGAGTTTTGAACTCAACTCTTGTCCTGAGTTGTTGATTTGTTCTTTGTAAAGGCTGTTGTAACTTGAAGGGGACAAGTCAAGAATATTACCGCTAGACCGGTGAAACAATTTGCTGCAGTGGTCTTGAATCTCCTTAAAGAGAGTGAGATATCTGTGCCTCAGCCGAAGAAGAAGATAACTTTTATTTCTCTTCACTTGTAACTTTTTAGTTATAATATTATTGTAATTTCACCAACAAATTCTATTTCAGCTCATTTATTAAATCAATCCATTTGGATATTCTCAATTCAGTTCATCTGAGAGTTGTCTTAGTTTGATATGTAATACATAGAATTAAACAAAGAAAAAAAAGTTTTAGTTGGTAATAAAACAAATCATAAAAACAAAAGATTGGCAATGAAAACATGATAATTATTGAGAAGTTTGGATTATTATTAAGTTTTTAATCTATCTCAACTTGTCTCATCACAATCAAATACTTATATTCTAGTCTATCTTAGACTCATCTCATCTCAATTAAATTCTTTATATATTTTAATTCATTTGTCATAATTTTATTTTTGAATAAGGAAAAAAAGATTCAAAATCACCCTCAAACCTAACAGTTCCTCAATTTTTAATTTATTTACACTTTGTTTGTATGGTTCTTACGGATTATTGGATAATATATGGTGTCGTATGATATTATATTATATTGTATGGTATGGTACTTTATTGTTTTAATAAATACAATGTTTGGATAGATTGTATCTGTCATGACCCAAATGTCCATGAGTGGCACCCACACTAATCTTCCTGTGGGAGAACTATCTAAATTAAACCATTACCCAATCACTTAGTCAATATTAAGATAATATTATTATAAATCAACATAATAACAATAATCCAGGACTAATCATTATTAATGCAGAAGTAAAACAAACTACTTACTAAAATTCTCAAGCCCTGAAAGTCATCGTCCGAGAACTACTAACAACAGATCATGTTTAAAGAGGTATCCAAAATAAAGTAAATAAGGAATGTTTCATTACCCGAAAGATGGACAATAACAAAGAAGTTGACCCGTGGCATCCTGGAGGTAAAGTGCTCCACCTTGGATCAAGATCTGCTATTAAACTCTAGAAATAAGGTCATGTCTGAGCCTCCAAAAAACTATCTGCACTCAACAAAAGAAGAGTACAAAGTAGTATCAGTACAAACCACTATGTACTGGTAGGCATCATAGGCCAACTCAACTTAATAACATGTACAAAACATAAACCAAATAACAAGAAGACAGACATCGTCACATAACAAATATTTAATAAATCAACAATGCAGTAACAACAGGTTAAATAGAGCTCACAAACAAGTCACATAACTATCAAGAGTATCAAACATACTGTAACATCCACAAAATCAACACAAATATGTACACACATGTTACGGGGCTTATTTTTGCCCAAATAGTCATAACCTGTAGGGAACAATCTATGTTAATGTACCGTGCCAGCGTGGTACCCGATCCAACATATACATATCCGTACCGGTGTGGAACCCGATCCAACATAAACATATCCGTATCAGCGTGGTACCTGATCCAACATAAATATATTCGTACCGGCGTGGTACCCGATCCAACATAAATATATTTATACCGATGTGGTACCCAATCCAACATAAATATATCCGTATCGGCGTGGTACCCGATCCAATATTAACATATCCATACCGGCGTGATACTCGATCCAACATAAATATATCCGTACCGGCATGGTACCGATCCAACATAAATATATCCGTACCGGCGTGGTACCCGATCCAATATAAATATATCCGTACCAGCGTGGTACTCGATCCAACATAAATATATCTGTACCAGCGTGGTACCCGATCCAAAATAAATATATCCGTACCGACGTGGTATCCGATCCAACATATACAAGTATTATCAATATCAGTTTACACAACCTCACAGCATACAGCACAATGTACAAAGTTTACAAGTACAAAGAAAGTCATAAGACAATTCCATCAAGTAAATTTTCAATAAACATTTATACACGCATCAACAATCCAAACATCAGCAATTTCAAGCATGTCTGAATACCAATCAACAAGTATCCAACTTAGGTGCATACACACAATTAAGCCGAGTCTAAACTCCAATTAAACTGTAACCTACCTCAACCGAAGAACTCAAATATCACTAGTCCACAAGTGTCTTGTCCTTCCTCAAATTTTCAGAATGTTCAAAATCTGTCCAAACATATAATCCTCTTAAGAATACAAATTTAATAATACCCATTTTATAAAATTTTACTCAAATAAATTTCATAACTATGCCTAAATTTACCACCACCACGTTCGATCAATATCTGATAATATAAGCTAAGGCCGCTTAGAAAAATTTTTAAAATAAAGACTTGCACCACTATTTCATGTACAGAAAGTCACCTTAATAAAAATTACTATATAATAGAAGAGGCAATGTTGGAGCAGCTTAGGGTCATCCTGGTTGCTTCAGCTACCTGCTTCAGCTGCTTCAAGTGTAATTTTACTATATCACCCCTAATTAATTATTATAAATTATTTCACTTAAATACTATAATATTAATAATATTTAATAAAAGGGTAGTTTTCAAAATGACTACTAGGTTCCTCAAAGTTGCACTTATTATTATTCGAGGATGTTTTTTTCAGCTGCTTCAATCGTAATTTTAATGTATTACCTCTAATTAATTATTATAAGTCATTTACGTATTCAAAATGAATAATATTTAATAAAAAAACTAAAACAAACACTTTTGACATGCCTGCTTCAGTTGGTTTGCAGCTGAAGCAGGCAGGAGATCGACATGCCTGCTTTAGCTGCTTCAACTGTAATTTTACTGTATTACCCCTAATTAATTATTATACGTCATTTACACATTAAAAAATTTAAAAATATTTAATAGAAATTTATAATAGACATTTATGACATCACTGTTTCAGCTGCTTCAATCGTGATTTTACTATATCACTCATAATTAAATTATAAGTCATTTAAGTATAAAGAAATTAATAATATTTAATAAAAAAAATAAAATAAAAATAAAATAATAAATTATTTTTTGATCTTTTTATAAGTCATTTAAATTAGTTATATATAAGAGGGAGTTTCATGCTGAAGCAGGCAGCAGATCGACATGCCTGCTTCAACTGTGTTTTTACTGTATCACTCCTAATGAATTATTATAAGTAATTTACGTATTATAAAATTAATAATATTTAACACAAATAAGTAAAATAAACATTTCTGACATGTCTGTTTCAGCTACTTCAACCGTAATTTTGTCATATCACCCCTAATTAATTATTAGAAGTCATCTAAGTATTAAAAAATTAATAGTATTTAATAAAAAAGGTAAAATAGACTTAAAATAATAAATTAACTCTTGATATTTTAAATTAGCTTGACGTCTTATATGAGGCCCACTTAGATTTTTTTCACAAGTAACTTTTTGAAGTTATTATGTTATATCACTTCTAATACACGTGTGCTTCGCGACTTCAATCATGATTTTTTTACTATATCATACCTAATTACTTATTATGGTTATTTAAACATTAAAAAATTATATTATTAGTATGCTATATAAGAAGTCACAGTAAGCAGTTGAAGCAGGTTGCTCATGGTCGATATGCCTGCTTCAGCTACTTTAATCGTGATTTACTAAATTACCCCTAAATAATTATTATAAGTCATTTACATATTAAAATTTTAATAATATTAATAAAAAAAACTATAATAGATATTTATGACATGACTGTTTCAACTACTTCAATCGTAATTTTACTATATTATCCATAATTAATTATTATAAGTCATTTAAATATTAAAAAATAACGTAAAATAATAAATTAATTTTTGATGTTTTTAATTAACTTGGCGTTTATATGGAACCACTTGAAAAAAATTCACAAGTAGTTTTTATAATAATTTTACTATGTCACTTCTAATTAGTAGAATAAAAGAAAAAATATTATAAATCACAATAATTTAAAACTTAAATTATTTAAAATATATAATTGACTATCAATGTCACAAAATTTTGAACAACTTAAACTATCGTATTACAAATTTCAACAATCTAAATATAATATTATATGCCTAACTTAGAAATCATTAATCAAACAAATGAAGTTTTTAATTAAATGATAGAATTATACATAATGTAGAATTTTTAAGGATCAACATTGGGCCGTGCGTAGCACGGCGTAAGCCGCCTAGTTAAATTATAAGAAGAAACTTTTTTTTTGACTATTTTAACACTAATGTGCCCACAAATAACATAAATAATTAATGCCATTGTATGGCTACCGCCCACGTCTACTATATTACTAATTTCCTCAATCCTCTCCAAATTTCTCACTTCCAATAATCCATCATTATACTAGCCAACAACTATACAATCATTAACAAATTACTCCCCATTGATTACTTAATTATTGGAATTACACATCATTAATTATCCAAATATTTTACTGTTTTTCTTTCAAATTCATGCACCAGTTCAGGCCAACGGTTATGATAGAAATAACACAATGATACTTCCTCCCTTGATTTCACCCTCATCATAATTTATCATAGAATTCGTATTAGCCTCAACTATCTAAACAAATTAATTCACCACTAAAACAACCAATTTTGGTTCACAATATTCTCCAACCCAACAACTACATAACAAATAATGGGATCCTAACTCTTAGAAATCACCACAGAAACAAAAGGTTTAAGCCTGTGAAGCTTTTACCTGAAGCAGGCAGTAGGATGACGCCAATGAACAAAGCACTTCAAAACCTCGTATTTTTTTCTCTTTTCTGGTAAGTGGAGATCTGACAAACTACTGTGTTTCTACCCTATACGTGTGTGGGGGTCGTAAAAGACTGGTGGGTGTGGCCCACTTCTAATTTTTTAATAAAATTATATTCTTAATAACCATCATATAAATTAATTATCTAAATTTCCGAATTAAACAAAAATTCCCATATATAATTTTACACAAGGAGTCTTTCTGAAAAATAAGGTTCTAGTTTTTCAAAACGACCTAACGGGTCGTTACATCATATACTAATTAAACAATTGTTCGTCCCCGAACGGGAAATCACAAAACAAGAAGGGAAAACACAAAATTACCTGAATCCGCAAAAAAAATGCGGATACTTACTACGCACGTCCGCTTCTGTCTCCCAAGTGGCCTCCTCAATAGGACAATTCTTCCACTGGACATTCACAGACGCAATTTCCTTAGTCCTCAACTTACGGGCAACCAAATATCTAGCCGAGCCTATGCGTACCCCCACCACCCCAGACTCAAAAGGTTCAATCAGTATACAACACAATACATATTCTTCACCCATATATATGCAGTCGTCCTATACCAACTGATAAGTATAGGTGCATACTAGTGATAAGCGATGCGCATGCAGGAATGAATGCAAAGTATACAATTAATATCACAACTCATCATAATTGTTCTCATCAGGACCATCATCATCATAATCAACCTCCGACCTTACTAGATATCAACACATCATAAATATATCCTCCGGCCTTGCCAGGTATCAACATCATCACAATAGTATCCTACGGCCTTTTCGGGTATCAATAATATCACAATAGTATTCTCCGACCTTGCCAGGTATCAACATATCATCAGAATAGTTATTACCGAATAACATACACTAAAATACTTATAAAAATAGTCATATCACCATAGAATATCTATCTAGTCAATACTTCCCAACTACTCGTTATTAGCTAACCAACACTTATTATAATAGAATCACGAGTTTGCTAGTTATCACATAACCTTTACTTATTAGCCTAACCATTATCCTTCACATAATCCTTATTCATAGGATAGCAACTAACCACTACTTATTTAACAGCCAACATCTAACATCTAGTCAAGGTTCATCACTAGACCAAAACTGTCATTTATCAATCATTCATTATTATCAACTAAACTTCCTATATCCATTAATCATTACTAGACAACACATTACTATTTGTCACCTAACCATTTTTATTAACTGACATCATTCTTTATCTGACCATAGTTTACCAACTAATCCTCGCTTAACTATTCATTAGTTAACCGTTTAGCAACTATTCAAGGTTATTAACTATTCACCTCTTATTACAAACATATTTTATTATCTAGCCTCATTAACGCACAACTCCTCATTTATCGACTAATCTACATCACGAACTTAGTCATCAATACAGCTAATCTTTACCTATGCTAGACCCGACCTCACCATAAGTCACATATTAACTATCGCTAGCTACCATGTTTTAACTAAGCAAGATTCATTAACTAATGCATTAGATTCCTAGCCTTCAAGTGTTATAGTCCCCTAATAGACAACTAGTTACCACATACCTTAACCGCTAATTAGGCAGAAAAATCATAAGATCACATTTCATTTATAATCACATCAATTATCGATATAATACTCATGAATATACCAAATCTATGCATGCCATCTAAATATCCAATCAATAAAGTCGTAAGCAACATATTGCCTCTTCCTCCGTCCCCTACCGGAGAGATGCGTAAACAAACATATTTCTTTATAAACTGTAATCGTATCCTTTACACTGATAAAAACTCCTTAGATATTCCATCATGATCATAACACAATCATTGGCCCATTAATTTATTCGGAATAGTCACAACATCATAATTACGGCCTTAGGCCCATATATATATCCGGAACTCAAATCGGTAATCATATTTATAAGACATAGCATATCACTAATCATTTCACATATAAGAGGTAACTCACATATTGAAGGCATAATATAGATAGACATGTAATAGTCTATAGGATATCTTATATCGATAGGTCATACATCATGACTACGAGGAATATCACCTCTCTAGGCCAATTTGCATATCTAAGAGGAAATAGCATCTTTATAGGCCACAGAATGTATCTAGAAGGAATATAATCTCTAAATGCCCAATATCACTTCCAAAAGAAGTATCATGACTATAACTCAAAGCCATAATCCGGGAACATCAATATAATTTACCAAGATACGAAGTAACCTTATTCTACGATTTACTAGCCTCATTTAAGTCTAACATCTGCAACTAAGTCCGCAAGACTTAACACAAGTTGTAGGCCTAAGTGGGCCAAACGATACCATTTCTAATCCTCAATTTTCATAACTAGGCACACTATTCTCCAAACTAGGCGAAGGTATCTAGTTCATCTTCTAGATATCAAGTAAGGCATATTCAAGCCTAAGATGGCAACATCGACTAGAAACAAGGTACTCAGTCAACTCTACCCAACTTACAGTTCCAAGACTACAATACTAGCCCAATAAGGCTAAATATACAAATCATGCTTCAAATACTAAAACCACATCCCAAACATAGGTTTACATCATAACCATGCTACAACTAATCTAAACTAGAGAGGAAAAGCAATAGGATTCAAAAAGGGTATAAATATGTTATTTTATGGGTCCTAAGCCCGCATCTAAACTCCAAACATCAACAATCGAGGCCAAGTCATCCTACTCATAATCAAGCCTAACATTCGTATCCACACACAACATATATCACACATCATCTATGAAGAAAGATAGACAGAAGCCTACCAGAATCCACACTTAGAAAACTTTGCATCAAACTTTTTCTCTTCTAACAAACCCAAAACAGTCCTTAAGTGATCCTCATGTTCCTTTTTACTCTTAGAATAAGCCAGAATATTATCAATAAAGACAATCACGGAAGAATTCAAGTAGGTTTTAAATATCCCATTCATCGAACTCCTAAAAGCAGTTGGGGCATTAGTCAGTCCAAAAACATCACAAGAAACTCAAAGTGCCTATACCGGGTTTGAAAAGTTGTCTTAGGAATATCATCATGCCGAATCTTTAGTTGATGATACCCGAATCTCAAATAAATCTTAGAAAATATGAATGCACCCTATAACTGGTCAAATAAATCATCGATACGGGGCAAAGGATACTTATTACAAAATATAACTTGTTCCACTGCCTATAGTATATACACATTCGAACACTACCATCCTTATTTTTTATAAACAAGATAGGAGCACCCCATGAAGAGGCAATCGAACGGATAACATCTTTACTTAACAGATCATGCAACAAAGACTTTAGCTCCGTCAACTCATCTGGAGCCATTCTATAGGAGGAATAGAAATAGGACGAGTACCTAGATCTAGATCAACACAGATATCAATGTTATGGCCTAGTGACATACCAGGCAAATCTTCAGGAAAAATCTCTTGGAATTCACACACCACATAAATTGACTCAATAGATGAGACCTCTACAAAAGTGTCCCGAAGATATGCTAGGAAGGCCAAACAACCCCTTTCAATTAGTCTCTTTGCACGCAGAAAGAAAATAAGTTTCATTAGAGTAAGACTATAATCACCATCCCACTCAAGTCTATCCATTTTTGGTATAGCCACAGTTACTGTCTTAGCATGACTGTCCAGTATAGCATGATACAGAGACGACCAACTCATACCCCAAATTATATCAAAATCTACAATGTCTAGAATCACAAAATCTATCCAAGCTTGATACCCCATAAACATAACCGAACAAGAACGATAAATCCTATCAACAATAACAGAATCACTAATAAGAGTAAACACATAAATTGAAAAGTCAAGTAAATCACACACCATGTCCAAATCTGCAACAAAATTGACAGACACATATGAGAAAGAAGAACCAAGGTCAAAAATACAGTAGCCATCCAATCACAGACAAGAATAGTACATGTAATGACAACATTTGATACCTCTGTCTCGGGCCTACTTGGAAAAGAAAGATATGGGCCCTACCATCAATTTGAGAGTCATTTTTATCAATCTAAGAGCCACCTCAATGAGGTTGATTACCACCCCTACCAACCTGATGACCATCACGACTACTCTGTGAATGAACTCTACCATTACCACCACCTTCCCTACCGGCTAGAACTAGAGCTTGAGGAGCTTGTTGCTGGCCAAACTAACCATAATGCCTAAAATTAGGACAAAAACTCCTAATGTAACTTACTCCAATGCACCCATATTCGAGAATAAGAATGAAAGATTCAGCTACCAATTGAAATCAAGTAATAGCACGGAAGAAAGAAGAATTTGAATTTTTCTAGTTTCCTATAGCCTCTCGAAGAAAAGTACAAACGTCTTTGTACCGTTCCACAAGACTCTACTAGACATGTTCTTGTACGGTGAGATCGACGAACCTAGTCTCTTATACCAACTTTTTCATGACCCAAATGGCCATGAGTGTTACCCACACTAATCTTCCTGTAGGAGAACCATCTAAATCAAATCATTATCCAATCACTTAGTCAATATTAAGATGATATTATTATAAATCAACATAATAACAATAATCCAGGACTAATCATTATTAATGCAGAACTAAAACAAACTACTTACTAAAATTCCCACGACCCGAAAGTCATTGTATGAGAACTACTAACAAAGATCATGTCTAAAGAGGTATCCAAAATAAAGTAAATAAGGAATGTTTTATTGCCCGAAAGATGAAAAATAACAAATAAGATGACCGTGGCAGCCTGCAGGCGAAGTACTCAACCTTGGATCAAGATCTGCTACCAAACTCTAGAGGTGAGGTCATGTTTGAGCCTCCAAAAAACTTTCTGAACTCAACAAAAGAAGAGTACAGGGTAGTATCAGTACAAACCACTATGTACTGGTAGGCATCATAGGCCAACTCAACTTAATAATATGTACACAACATAAATTAAATAAGGAGTAGACAGGCATCGTCACATAGCAAATATTCAATAAATCAACAATGCAGCAACAACAGGTTAAATAGTTCTCACAAACAAGTCACATAACCATCAAGAGTATCAACCATACTGTAAACATCCACAAAATCAACACAAATATGTACACACATGCTATGGGGCTTATTTTTGCCCAAATAGTCATGACCTACAGGGAACAATCTATGCTCATGTACCATACCGACGTAGTACCCGATCCAACATATACATATCCGTACCGATGTAGTACCCGATCCAACATAAATATATCTGTACTGGTGTGGTACCCGATCCAACATAAATATATTTGTACTGGAGTGGTATCCGATTCAACATAAATATATCTGTACTGGCGTGGTACCCGATCCAACATAAATATATCTATACCGGCGTGGTACCCGATCTAACATAAACATATCCGTACCGGCGTGGTACCCGATCCAACATAAACATATCTATACCGGCATGGTACCCAATCCAACATAAATATATTCATACCGGTGTGGTACCCGATCCAACATAAATATATTCGTACCGGTGTGGTATTCGATCCAAGATAAATATATCCGTACCGACTTGGTACCCAATCCAACATAAATATATATATGTATCGGCGTGGTACCCGATCCAACATAAATATTCTGTACTAACGTGGTACCCGATCCAACATAAATATATTTGTTCGGCTTGGTACCCGATCCAACATAAATATATTCGTACCGGCGTGTTACCCGATCCAACATATACAAGTATTATCAATATCAGTTTACAAAACCTCACAGCATACAACACAATGTACCAAGTTTACAAGTACACTTCAAGTCATAAGACAATTCCATCAAATAAATTTTCAATAAACATTTATACACGCATCAACAATTCAAACATCAGCAATTTTAAGCATGTCCGAATACCAATCAACAAGTATCCAACTTAGGAGCATACACACAATTAAGTCGAGTCTAAACTCCCATTAAACTATAACCTACCTCAACCGGAGAACTCAAATATCACTAGTCCACAAGTGTCTTGTCTTTCCTCAAATTTTCGAAATGTTCAAAAGTTGTCCAAACATATAATCCTCTTAAGAATACAAATTTAATAACACTTGTTTTATAAAATTTTACTGAAATAAATTTCATAACTATGCCTAAATTTGTCACCATCACGTTCGATCAATATCTGATAATATAAGCTAAGGCCGCTTAGAAAAATTTTAAAAATAAATACTTGCAGTACCACTATTTCATATATAGAAAGTCACCTTAATCAACATTAAATTATAAGAAGAAACTTTTTTTTGGACTATTTTAACACTAATGTACCCACAAATAACATAAATAATTAATGCCATTGTATGGCTACCGCCCACGTCTACTATACTACTAATTTCTTCAATCCTCTCCAAATTTCTCACTTCCAATAATCCATTATTATACTAGCCAACAACTATACAATCATTAACAAATTACTCCCCATTGATTACTTAATTATTGGAATTACACATCATTAATTATTCAACTATTCTACTGTTTTTCTTTCAATTTCATGCACCAGTTCATGCCAACGGTTATGATAGAAATAACACATGATACTTCTTCCCTTGATTTCACTCTCATCATAATTTATCATTGAATTTGTATTAGCCTCAACTATCCAAACAAATTAATTCACCACTGCAATAAACAATTTCGGTTCACAATTCTCCAACCCAACAACTACATAACTAATAATGAGATCCTAACTCTTAGAAATCAACACAGAAACAAAAGGTGTAAGCCTGTGAAGCTTTTACCTGAAGTAGGCAGTAGGATGACGCCAATGAACAAAGTACTTCAAAACTTTGTATTTTGTTTTTTTCTTTTCTGGTAAGTGGAGATCTGATAAACTACTGTGTTTCTACCCTATACAATGTGTGTGTAGGTAGTAAAAGAGTGGTGGGTGTGGCCCACTTCTAATTTTTTAATAAAATCATATTCTTAATAACCATCAAATTAATTATCTAAATTAGTTTCCGAATTAAGCAAAAATTCCCATATACAATTTTACACGAGGAGTCTTTCTGAAAAATAAGGTTCTAGTTTTTCAAAACGACCTAACAGGTCGTTACAGTATCATTTTTTGTTGTTACATAATCTGACGCATCAATAATTTGAAAAATGTACCTATTAGAAAAATAGGATACGGGATAGGGCTACTTTAAAGAGGTAGGATAAAGGATAAAATGAAATTTTTGAATAATAAATAATGGTGAGATGAGAAAAAAATTAAGGGAACGACGCGATACCACAAAATCGATGGTTACATAAAGTGAGACTTTTTGTGATTACTTAATCATGGAATCAAATCATACTATACCATATATTTTAAGAAACAATCAAAACAAATATAATACTCTTAGTAACGATACCATATTATACCATGGCAACCACCATCCAAACAAAGTGTAACCGATTTTTCAATAATCCATAACCCAACTCAAATTCATTTTATTTTTCTGAAATTCAACTCGAACTCTTTCATTTAATAACTTAGCCAGAACAAGGTAGGTGACCCACGTATGTGTAAATGCACTACGGCCACATCCAACTTTACAAAGAAAGTGATTACACCGATTGAAAATATAAAGAATAATGCGAGACAGCATTTGGCTGTGTTCAAGTCCACCTGAGATATGAATACTACTAGTAATTAATTACTCATCTTCTTTTGAAAGAGATAAAATCAAAGCAGTTTCCATCAAAATCAAATGTATAATGTACAGGGTGCATGTCTCCAACTTTCACCATTTGTATATCCGTCCAAACCGCAATACTTATATATTGAAAAAAATAGTTCATGAGGCTTTCTTTTTATTTTGGGGGGTGGGGTGTGGCAACCGGCGCTTTGTGTTTACATTGAAGTTCCGACTAATACAATTTATGCAATGAAGGGCTATTCTAGGCCGCCACTCTTAACAGGATTTTTTTTTATATATAATGCTCGAATCTGAGACCTCTAATTAAGAGTAAAATTTTCCCACCAACAACTATGTTGGTGCTAATGACTCATGAGGCTTAATTGGTGCTTACATCAAAAGTGGTCATTATATATAAAGAAGATCAAACCAGAAAACTTTAACAAATTTCTTATTAAGAAAATTAAGATTGGGTAACATCTCTCCCTAGCCAAATGAATTTATTTTGTCTCATGCATTGGCTTTGGTAGGTCATAAAAAACAAAATAATACCTTTATCTTTTTCTATACCTAATTCCGTTTCTTCATATTTCTTGGTTTTGCCGTGTTCGATGCGTGTGGTGCATCGTCAAACATCATCCCTTTTTCTCCCTCAAGACACTTGGGCATTTTTCATGAAAAAATAATAATTTATATTTATTAAGGATTTGTTTCGCTGGGTGAATGAAATCATGATATGAAATTATACGAGATAAAGATGAAGTAAAACTTTATTTAGACATATAATTTAAACTTTTAAATTATATTTTTCTTTCATAAATATTAAAATTTTCATAAATTGTGAAAATTATCAAAATTTTCTAATTCTTTATACAATCTTACCAAATAAGCAAAATTCATAACAAAAGTATAGCATATTATTACAACGCTATTCTAAAAAAATACTATATTTATTGATCAAACTTTAATTCAATAAATAAGTAAAATAAATTTTAGATTGAAGTAATTATAATAAATTAGTTAGCGAAGATTTGTGAAAGTAATGGTTATGTCAGATATAAATGGTTTAAAGATTGGTACGAGTAACAATATTAATAGTATTAATTTTGTTTACAAATGAAATAAATGGTTGATAGATTTAAATGATAAATATTTTTATAAAATATAAACTTGTGGGTCAATTTTTGTATTTAAAAAATTTCAAATCATGATATGAAATTCCAATAGCAAGTTTTTTGAAGAATTTGAGATTTTCTTTCTTGATTTGAGATCATAAAATAAAATTGCATGTTCAACGCTGATTTCATTTCATGATTTGATTTCATCTCATGATATCAAATCATGAAATGAAATTGCATGTATAAATACCTACTGAAAATGTATATATGAGTTTTATAAGTTTGGTGTAGCTTAACAAGATAAGAGATCTCTTGACCCACCTACAAATTAAATTTAAAAAAAATTACTTTTTTAGATCTCTTCAGAAAAAAATGATGAAACTAAAAAAATTATAAATGAAATAAATCAATATTTCGGCTTTAACAAGTTATCTACTCAATCTTAATAAATTACATGTTTACGCGTACTTAAAACAGTTAATAACACTGGTGCTTCGATTGAGATTCTTCACCATGGGATGGAGAAACCTGAGCCTTTAATGAACCTAACAACAAGTTCAAGAATTTCGTTGAATATATATATCACTACTAAAGAAAAAAAAAAAGAAATTGCATGTATAAATACCTACTGTGGTCGGTATAAATGAGTGGTCGGTAAAACTGTGGCATGTGGTCGGCTTTTTAAATATATATATATATATATATATATATATATATATATATATATATATATATATATATATATATATATATATATATATATATATATATATTCATTATTATTTTATTATAATCAAAAAAATGATTTTAAAATAAAAATAAACCGACCACAAGTGATCGGTTTTATTTTTTAAATTACTTAATTAATTTTAATAAATCCAACCACAAGTGGTTGGTTTTCTTTTAAAATTAATTAATTTTATAAAAAACTACATGTGGTCCCTTTTTCTTTAAATTAATTAATTAATTTACAAAAAAATCGACCACATTTTAATTGAATTAATTAATTAATTTAAAGAAAAGGAGACCACATGTGGTAGTTTTTTGTAAAAAATTTTAAAAAAAGGGACCACATGTGGTCGGTTTATTGTAAAAAAAAATCAAAAAAAAGAACCACATGTGGTTGGTTTATTGTAAAAAAATTCCAAAAAAAAACGACCACATGATCGATTTTTTTGATAATTTTGTAAAAAAAATTATTGAAAATTTTCAAAATACAAATATTAAAAGTCAAATTATTTACAATACAGTCCATCAATCATTTACAAACATTAAAAATCAAATTAATTATTTACAATACAGTCCATCAATCATTTAATATACAATCAACCAACCACCATAAGAATACAAACATTAAAAATCAAATTATTTACAAAATTTATCGAGGTTCCAAATCCAAACTATAAAACATACAAAAGACTAAAAACTACAACTCATCATCCGCATCTTCATTCTCAGCCTCACCCATTCTATTATCAATATTTCGTTGATATATCCAGCTATAATCAGGTTCCATCGACACAATCAATCACATTCAAATAATTAGTTCAAGTCACAAAAGTTCACATTTTAAATACCTACACCTAAACATTTTCAAGTCACTAATTCACTTCACAAGTTACCAAACTAAACTTAATTCAAAATGAAAAATTCACGTTTCAAGTACCTACACTTAAACATTTTGAAGTAACTAATTCACTTGTCAAGTGACCACAGTTTACTAAAATCAAAACGCAAGTTCACATTTCAAGTACCTAAATTCAAAACAAAAGTCACTAATCCATAATTCAAGTACCTAAACATTTTCAAGTTACCAACCTAAACTAATTTCAAAATAAAAAGTTCACATTTCAAGTACCTACACTTAAACATTTTCAAGTCACTAATTCACTTCACAGGTTGTCAAACTAAAATCAAAACACAAGTTCACATTTCAAGTACCTAAATTCAAAACAAAAGTCATTAATTCGTAATTCAAGTAACTATAATTAAACATTTCAAGTCACTAAGTCACTTCACAAGTTACCTAACTAAACTAAATCCAAAATGAAAAGTACACATTTTAAGTACCTACAAATAAACATTTTCAAGTCACTAATTCACTTCACAAGTTACCAAACTAAACTTAATTCAAAATGAAAAGTTTACAGTTCAAGTACCAACACTTTAAACATTTTCAAGTCACTAACTCACATCCCACACTTAACTATATAACCTTAATCTCACTTCAACTGCCGCAGCTCCTCTCTCTCTAGGATCTCTCTCCCCTCCACGCCGGCGAACTCCCATGAGCCACCGCCTCTCCAACCTCCATGTGGCGAGTAGGGACTGGTTTTTCTCTGACATTTCCTGCGTCCACTTCTTCAGCTTCAACTACTAGTGTTGTTGCTCCATCTACAAGTTTTTTGTTGTCTGACAAAGCATCTGCACCAGCTCCATCCTCGCAATCTCAATCAACTGCGGATATGCCAAGCTTTGGTAAGATTTACTCTTACTTTAATATTGTATCGTCTATGTTGTAGTTGTATCATATGATAGTTAAACTTGCTTATTGAATAGATGTAGTGTCCAACATACTTTAATGGCACTTTAATTGGTTAATGAAATGGAATTAGTTGTTCTAATTTTTTCTTCGATTCAAAAGTTGTAGTTCATATCCAGAAGGTGGCTTAATCATCCATGACTTCAATTTTCTTCGGCTGTATAAAATATGCCTTATGAGAGAGGTGAATAGTTTGCTAATGGCTAGGCACTTTGATGTACTTGAAAGGTGGACTTGTTAATTTAATACTTGTAGTCGTAATCCTGATAAACTTAAGGATGTTTTTTATTTAATTAAGGTTAAATATGGGAAAATCGAGATTAAGACTGTGGTGGTTGCTTTCTCTGGTGATTTGGATGAAGGGGTTAAGAAGATTAAGGAGATAATTGAAGGATTAGATATTGGGGTTTTTATTAATAATGTTGGGGTTTCATATCCTTATGCTAGATTTTTTCATTAAGTGGATGATAAATTGTTGGCTGATTTGATTAAAGTTAATGTTGAAGGAACTGTTAAGGCTACTCAGGTTGTTTTACCTGGTATGGTTCAGAGGAAAAGAGGTGTTATTGTTAATATTATTTCTGGTGCTACCTGTTAATATTGCACCTTAAGTTGAAATTTATTTGAAGAAAGAGTAAAAAGTATACAAGTTGATAGACTTTGTAGCCAACTTGAAATTTGTAAAGAATCTTAGGGAGAAACTATTTGTTGATATTCATGAAGTACACATGTGAACTTAAATTTGTGTGCATAGGAGGGATTTCCAAATACCAAATTTGAGTGGAGTTCTGATTATTTCTTTACTTAAGGTCCTTATTAGTTCATATTGCTAATCAAGTACCTACACCTAAACTTTTCATTTTGAATTTAGTTTAATTTGGTAACTTGTGAAGTGAATTAGTGACTTGAAATGTTTAGGTGTAGGGACTTGAAAGGTGGACTTGTGTTTTGAATATAGTTAAGTGTGGTCACTTGAGAAGTCAGTTAGTGACTAGAAAATGTTTAAGTGAAGGTACTTGAAATGTGAACTTTTCATTTTTAATTTGGTTTAGTTTGGTAACTTGTGAAGTGACTTAGTGACTTGAAAATGTTTAAGTGTAGGTACTTGAAATATGAATTTTTCATTTTGAATTTAATCTTTGTTTTGTTATGGAAGTTTACTGGATAACTTATTATTGGTGTACATTTTAATATTGAAGAAATTATATTATTAATGTGCATTATCTTTTTATGTTAGTGGGTACAAATTTGCAAGAATGTGATTATTAGGAAGTTGTAATGAGAGAGTTACACAATATAGGAAGTAACATTAGGTTTAAGACCAACAAAGTTAATAGGTAAATAAATTTTTGACTTTAGACATATAAATTGTCATAAATGTGTAGAATTTACTTAAGTGTGGTCACTTGAGAAGTGTATTAGTTAGTCGAAAATGTTCAAGTGTAGTTACTTGAAAGGGAAACTTGTCATTTGAATTTAGTTAAGCGTGGTCACTAGAGAAGTGAATATGTGACTTGAAAATATTTTAAGTGTAGGTACTTGAAATGTGGACTTGTGTTTTGAATTTAGTTAAGTGTGGTCATTTGAAAAGTGAATTAGTAAATCAAAAATGTTTGAGTGTAATTACTTGAAAGGTGGGCTTGTGTTTTGAATGTAGTTAAGTGTGATCACTAGAGAAGTGAGTTAGTGAGTCGAAATTGTTTGAGTGTAGGTACTTGAAATATGGACTTGTGTTTTGAATTTAGTTAAGTGTGGTAACTTGAGAAGTGAGTTAGTGACTTGAAAATGTTTGAGTGTAGGTACTTGAAATATGAACTTTTCATTTTGAATTTAGTTTAGTTAGGTAACTTGTGAAGTGATGACTTAGTGACTTGAAATGTTTAATTGTAGTTACTTGAAAGGTGAACTTGTGTTTTGAATATAGTCAAGTGTGGTCAATAAGTGACTTGAAAAGGTTTTAGTGTAGGTACTTGAAATGTGGACTTGTGTTTTGAATTTAGTTAAGTGTGGTCACTTGAGAAGTGAATTAGTGAGTCAAAAAATTTAAGTGTAGTTACTTGAAAGGTGAACTTCTGTTTTGATATGGATGATACATTATTTTTGGACTAGTTCTGCATACCAATACTTTCCAAGTATTGACCCTTACAATGGAGGTTTTGGGCACAGTCTCGTGGTCCAGCTCAGTAGTAGATTTCCCTCAGATAGTCAGAGTTGGTGAGTCTTCCTTACTTCAAAAGGCATTCTATCCATATGTTAGTTTCAGTTGTTTTATAGTCCCACTGAGGGCCTTGTACCGATTTAGATAGACTTGTATGTTTAGTTCATTAGAGGTTTCGTAGATAGGTTTAGATTGGATTTAGATTTTCTTATAGATTGATGTCATGAATTATTTAGTTTGACTATAGGATTTTTACATTTTAGTTTATCTTCTACACTTTTATTTCCTATGAATTATGCTTGTGATAGTATACTAAGGAGTCTCTCAGGACCTCATGGTTTGGGATTGCCATCGTGGCCACGACCTCAGCTCGTATCATGACAAACTTGGTATCAAAGCCCGGTTCAGGGTCTCAGGGTGTCTACGAAGTCATATCGGGTAGAGTCTTTTTTATGGGTCTGTAGCGTGTCACACTTATAGGAGGAAGTTAAAAGGCATTTAAGAATGTTTTTCTTTTTCTTCATGTACTAGTTCATGCTATAGGGTCTGAATGTTTCCTAACTTTTGACTTTCTATATTTCAAATCATGCCTCTCCTTAGATCCAATGAGCAGACCACCTATGTCATGCCCCTAAATAGTTTGTGCATATAAGAACCATATTAACACCTGTTGTACAAACAATCTATGACCTAAGCAAAAATATAGAATAATAAATGAGCAAAAAATCTATTGTAAGTTGCGTACACATACTATAGAGTTATCTGCATAAAAATATACAACATGACTCTATATAGTGTCTAGGAAGCCTCTAAAGAGTTTACAAAACAGTATTACTAATAACTAGTCGAGACAGGTCCCAGCGTACTCAACTAACAACCTGCACATATAGCCAAAGTTACTAGACATAATTTGGCTCTAGGTGGAGATGAAGCTCACCAACATACCAACCGAGGAAGACAAGGAACCTAACATGGTTGTCTTCTCACTTGTAGACCTGATCTTGTATTTATAAAGAAGGTATGACCCCAACATAGGGACCTTAGTACATATATAATATGTACTAGTATGTAAAGCAGACAGAATAACATTTTGACATATAAGGATTCTTAATGAATCAAGTAACCAAATAAGTGACTATGCAATCGAATACTAGAAACTCCTATCTGGAACTATAGCTTATGAGCGTATAAGCAATATATATGCAATGCAGAATGATAGTCAATGCATTTTCTTTGTTAAATTATCATATGACATCTTATGAGTAATAATCATTTATGATTTGCCTAGGTGATGCCTTTTGCCTACCTTTACTATAAATAATCGTACGATGGCCTACCAAAGGCAATCTATGTCAAACATATAACATATGTTGCTTAAATACTCATTGCTATGGTTTTATGCTTACAATTATAATCGTAGTCTGATATAGGGTACACCCCCTCCCCTTCCCCCCCTTAGGCTCACTATAAGGGTCTGCTCGAAGGCCATATGTGTCATATATTGGTTCGAGTTAGGAGAACTAGTACATGACAGTCCAGCTGACTCCAAATACAAATGATGCCACAGGGTGGGTACGCCACAGTGTTTGGGCTCACTATAATGGTCTGGTCTCAATTTTGTGCACAGAATTATGTCGTGCTTGTGTGCCAAATTAAACCTATAAATACCCTTCCATGGTTAACTTCTATCAATTAATGCCTTGTATTCCTATGCAAGTATGTTACGATAATTCTTGTTTAGCCATTCAAATAGTATTTCCCATATACGATTAACTTGTTTAGTAGTATTGAGCTATGTAAATGCTAGATCTTTATATCATATTAGAACTTGTGTCTATGTGATCAACTATACTAGTCCAACTATACTATGGCAGTTCTAGTTTATAACTTGTAATATATGCGACATGTGACTTCTAAGTATTTCAGAAAGACACGAACATAGCCATGTTAGAACTTTATAGATACATGACCCAACAATGAGTATATTAATATTATGACCTCAGCAAATAGACACATAAAGTATGAAGACAAGTTCAAATGGAAAGAACACACGGACGTACGAATACGGCAAACGTGTAGTTTTGTGCCTAACGTACCACACGAAAGTTCTATTTATCTAAGTAATCCAACAACTCATGGACTCTTACTAAAGAAACATGTGACTTTAGGTTGTGACTTTAAGAAGAAGAAGTTTTAGCTATACATACCTTGGATGTCTCACTAGCTAATGATGGTATCAAGAGTTTCAAACAACTCAATTCTCCTAGGTGCAGTCTTTGTGCAACCAACCAATAACAGCCGATGAGCAATCATTCCAACACAATTAACTACATATATAATACATAGAAATGTTCATCAATAATACAACGCATTTCAATATTCTTTCCTGGGGCCTAAAATTAATCAAATTCCTTAACAATTATTCGGGGAGAATTCCTATTTTTCAACTTACCATGGTTGATTTCAAATCTATATCGTCAATAGAAATGCCCCAAAACTCTATTTTTTTCTCTAGAAAAAAAAACCCTAATTAATAAGACCCATTTCAAGAACTAGCATGAAATCCAAATTAAATGGTAATTTCTATCTTATATAGTATCCCAAATCCATAATCCATAACTAAATTTGAGTTGAGGTAGAGAAATTACCTATTTAAGATTAACCCCCAACTTGAGCTCTAGAAAATTTACCAAAATTATTAGATGAACACTAACAATCTCTTAGCAATTTGGAATCGACAGAGGATGATAAATGGGTACTCAATGATCATTTATTTAGGATACAATACATCAAGTAACTCTTTACAGACTAAAAATTACATTCGCTTAAGGTTTTAAAAACTTGAATTTTTTTCGTAGTGTTACAACCTCAGCTAGGACCTCCATTATAGAGCTTGTACCCCAGAGTTCATTACTACTCCAGGGGTCCCTCCACTCCAAAATAGCCCTCCTTAGGCTCCTCAGTATTAATCATACTTAGTCCCCACAGAGAGATATCTCAAATGTTAAGTTCCGCCAGTCTATCCATATAATCGCTCAGCTTGTGGCTTCTCAGTTTTGTCATTTTGGAGAAGTAAGTTGTGTGCCTAGTTCTTCTAAAATTAATCGGGTTGGCCAATTCATGAGGCTGAACCCACCCATCTTTACGGGTACCAAGGTTAACGAGGAACCTCAAGGGTTTATAGGTGAGATGGAAAAAATATTCAGGGTCATACATGCCAGTGATACTAAGGAGGTAGATTTTATGGCTTATCAGCTGAAAGACGTGGCTTATTAGTGGTACGATGAGTGGGACGAGTTGCAAGATGAATAATTTAAACTTGTTGTATGGGGGAAGTTTTCAGAGGCATTCCTGGATCATTTCGTTCCCCAAGAATTAAGAAAGGCCAAGGCCAAGGAATTCGTTAACCTAAAATAAGGAAAGATAAACATCAAGGAATATACATTGAAACGCGTCCATCTATCTCGTTATGCTCTAGTATTGGTGTGCAACATGAGGGCTCATATGAGAAAGTTTACATTCGGTCTCTCAAATGATTTGGTGTTAGAATGTTAGGGGGTAATATTGAACAAGGATATGGATATCTCTAGATTAGTAGTGTACATGCAACAGTTGGAAGAGGAGAAGAAAAAGTAAGCAAGGAACAAAGAGAGACGAGCTAAGAAGGCTAAGTCGGTGGATCGAAATTCCAGTCAATAGAAGAGTAGAAATGGGGTAGGCAATGGTCGAAGATTAACTTTTGGAGTAATGTTCAGTCATCAGCTAGTGCACCTGCACCCAAATCCCTGGGTGAGAAGAGTTTCCAACTAAGAAAAGGGCCTAGGACTCTGAGTACTCAGTATCAAGGAAGTGTAGCTCAACCATTCAAACCATACCCTTCATATAGCACTTGTGGTAAGAACTATTTGGGGAAATTCTATTTAGGGAGTAACTTATGCTATCAAAGCGGTCAGATAGACCATATCTAGAAGAATTATCCCTCAATTAGAGGAAATCTAGTAGGTCTAAAGGTCCAAAATACTCTAGCAGCCCCTCAAACTAAGGGCACCACTTCTTCTACTAGGGGTAGCCATATTCGGTTGTATGCGTCATCTACTCGCCAGGATTCAAAGGCTTTACCAGATAATGTTACAGGTACGTTATATATCTTCTCTCATAAAATTTATATGTTACTTGACCTTGGGTCTACCTTATCTTATGTGACTCCTTATGGGGCAGTCAATTTTGGTTTTGAGCCTAAAAATATTTTTGAACCTTTTTCTATCTCTACCCTTGTTAGTGACTCTATTATTGTTGGATAGTTTATAGAAATTGTGTGGTGTCTGTGTTTCATCAAAATACTGTGGCTGATCTGATAGAACTTGACATGGTTGATTTTTATGCCATTTTTGAAATGGATTGGCTCCATTCATGTTATACTATGTTAGATTATAGAACCAGAAAGGTGTCTTTTTGTTTCCCCAATAAGAAAGTAATAAATTGGGAGGGGTATTCTTTTTCCACTAGAGGGAAGTTCATATCTTATCTTAGAGCCCGTTTGCTCATATCCAAAGATTATTTGTACTATTTTGTTTGGGTCAAAGATTCTAGCACTGAGAGTTCTTTTCTCTAGTCGGTTCTAGTAGTTAATGAATTCCCAAAAGTCTTTCCTGATGATATCCCTAGGATACCCCCAGATAGGGAGATAGATTTTGGCATTGACCTATTACCAGACACCCAACTTATTTCTATTCTGCTATATAGGATGGCTCCTATGAAATTGAAGGAGCTGAAAGAGAAGTTAAAGGACCTTCTTGACAAGGGCTTTATTTGTCCTAGTATATCCCCCTGGGGTGCTCCTGTATTCTTCGTGCATAAGAAAGATGGCTTCCTCCGTGTGAATAGATTACCGTCAGCTGAACAAAGTCATAGTTAAGAATAAGTACCCTCTTCCCAGAATTAATGATCTTTTTTACCAACTTCAGGGTGCTAAATCTTTCTCTAAGATAGACCTTCGTTTGGGTGATCACCAATTGAAGGTTAGGGAGGTTGACATTCCCAAGATAGCTTTCAAACCCGATATGGTCACTATGAATTCTTGGTCATGTTCTTTGGACTAACGAATGCCCGTGCAATATTTATAGACCTCATGAATAGGATATTTCGTCAGTTCTTGGACCTATTTGCTATAGTTTTCACTGATGATATTTTGGTTTACTCAAAGAGTGAGGAGGATCATGTCAATCACCTCTGAATCGTCCTTCAGGATCTTAAGTACCATAAGTTGTATGCCAAATTTTCTAAGTGTGAGTTCTAGCTTAGTGTAATAGTTTTTCTGGGGCACATTGTTTCTAGTGAAGGAATTAAGATTGATCCCTAAAAGGTTGAGGCAGTAAGGAAAGGGCCCAGACCTACGAATCCAACTGACATTCAAAGCTTTCTAGGTTGGCAGGGTATTACAGAAGATTTGTAAAGAGTTTTTCATCCATAGCTTATCCACTTACCAGATTGACTCAAAAAAGGTAGAGTTTATATGGTCTGACTTTTGTGAAAATAGTTTTGAGAAGTTGAAAAATAAGTTCATTACTGAGATGGTTTTGACCCTTTTTGAGGGTACAGAGGATTTCTTCATATATTATGATACATCTCGAGAAGGACTTGGGTGTGTATTTATGTAGCATGGTAAGGTGGTGGCCTATGTGCCAAGGCAGTTAAAGGTACATGAGAAGAACTATCCTACCCATGATTTAGAGTTGGTGACTGTGTATTTGTGCTTAAAATTTGGTGTCATTATCTTTATGGGTTGCATGTTGACATCTTTACTAATTATGAGAGTCTGCAGTATGTTTTCACCTAGAAGGATTTGAACCTCACGCACCGGCGGTGGTTGGAGCTATTGAAGGATTTCAATATGTACATTATCACCTAGGTAAGGCTAATGTGGTTATTAATTCTCTTAGCAGGCCATGGGAATTTATTCACATGTTGATGAAGGAAAGAGGAATTTGGTCAAGGATATTCATCCTCTTTCTAATTTGGGAGTCTGAATCTTAGACTTTGAGGGTGGAGGTTAACTCATCCATAAGGTAGCTAAGTCATCCCTATGTGTAGAAGTTAAGGAAAAATTGGCAAGAGATTCTATATTGATGTTAATCAAGGATGATGTTGGTCAGTAAAAGGTTATGATATTTGAGATTGGAGGTGATGGAATCTTAAAATGCTGGGGTAGGTTATATGTGTCGGATGTGGATAGGTTACGAGAAAGGATTCTTGATGAAGCTCATACTTCCAGGTACGTTGTTCACTCTAGATCCACAAAAATGTATCATGACCTCAAAGAGATTTACTAGTGGAACAACATTAAAAGAGATGTTGCTAACTTTGTGCTAAGTGTTTGAACTGTCAACTAGTTAAGGTGGAGCATTTGAGGCCAGGTGGACCTTTCCAAGATATAGCTTTACCACTATGGAAATGGGAGATGATAAATATGGATTTTATTACATTACTTTCGAGATCTAAAAAATAATACGACTCTATTTGGGTGATTATAGACAGGACGACCTAGTCTGCACACTTTTTGCTGGTAAGGATAAATTATTTGGGAGATGATTATGCAAAGTTGTACATTCAGGAAATAGTTCGACTGCATGGGCATCCATTATACATTATATCTGATAGAGGTACTCAATTCTCTTCTCAGTTTTAGTGGTCTTTTCAGAAAGGTTTAGGTACCCAAATGAACCATAGCACTACCGTCCACCCTCAGATGGATGGGCAAGCGGAGCGTACTATTCAAAATCTAAAAGAATGTTGAAGGATTGAATGATTGACTTGAAGGGTATTTGGGTGGCATGAAATGGGTGAGACCAGTTTGCTTGGACCTGACCTTATTCATCAGGTAATGGAGAAAGTAAAAGTCATTAGAGAGCGACTTAAGATCGCCCAAAGACACTAAAAGTTTTACGCCAATGTTAGAAGAAGGGGTTAGAATTTGAGGTTGGATATTGGGTGTTTCTAAAGGGCTCCCCTATGATAGGAGTCATGAGATTCAGGAAGAAAGGAAAGCTCAGTCCTCATTTCATAGGTCCTTACCAGATTATGGGAAGGATTGATAGAGTGGCGTATGAGTTAGATTTACCCACAAGTTTAGCTTTAGTTCATCCCGTATTTCATGTGTCAATGCTTAAGAAGTGTGTTGGAGATCATTCACTTGTGTTCCCTGTTGAGGAGATTGGTGTGAAAGATTTTTTATCGTATGAGGAAAAACCAATAGCTATACTAGATCGGCAAGTTCAAAACTTGAGAATTAAGGAGATATCTTCGATTAAAGTGTTGTAGAGGAATCAAAAAGTTGAGAAAGTGACTTGGGAAATGGAGAATAATATGTGTGCGAGATACCCATCATTCTGTGAATCCACGGATGATGATATAGAAGGTATTGATCTTATCTTACTCATTTTACTTCTTGTAATGCTTTAAATTGTGCTTAATATGGTTGAACCTTTATTCAGGGATGAATGATACTAAGGGAGATAATTTAATGCCCTTAAAATTTTAAGTATTTTTATTTTTGGCTTTTCTGCGCTAGCAACATCGATGTTAAAGGGGTGTCCCAAAAGAGTTTTGAAATTTTCAGACGGGGTTCAGGGTGATTTCGGACCTTGGAGGTAGTAAGCCTCCGTGATATCCCCATTACACGGAGGATGATCTCCATGATAGGGTCCGTGACTCAGAGGATAGTCTCTGCATTAAGGTTCGTGGCACGGAGGCTGCCTTGTAATTTTTAGGCATTCACTTAAGATTAAGGAAAGGGTTTTTGGTGTTTTTCCTTTATAACTCCTTTCTCACAGCTTAAATCATTCCTTAAATTTTATATCACCTCTATAAATCCCCAAAACATTACCCCATTATAAAAAAAAGAGAAACTACCTAAGGTTTGAGGATTTTAAGCTTCAAGGGTCAATTTTTTCCAATGTTCTCTTCGATTCCAAGGTATGTGGGACTATCCTAACTCTCATGTGCATAAGATTAGTGTTTTTAACAAACTTTAAAATGCAAATGTACAAACATATTATGGGTTTTGAATTCGGTGAAGAGCATGCACTGTGAATTTCGTTTTATGATAAAGTTATGTTTGAACTTTGGGGTTTCTTTGGATAAGCTAAAATTATATCCATGTGAATATAATTTATGGGTTTCAAGAATTAAAATGAGATCATGATTTTTAAAAATTCCCTCTCTCACGATGAAATCTACTTGTCATAATATGTTATGGATTATTCAAAAGCATGATTAAAAGCTTGGGTCAAAGTTTTACTATTTATGGTGAATTAATATTGTGTTGTATTTCAAGAGAGGGTACTTTACTTTCTTCTGAAATTCTCTTTTGTGTTAAATGGAAGATTTCATATGATTTATGTAAAAATTGGCCACCACATGCTAAAGTATTGAAAAGAGAGTGTTTTGCATAAGTTTAATATGTTATTTTAAATAAGAACTCTTATGTGATGTTTAAATCTTTTGGGTGGTCCTTAAATGTGTTTTTGAATGAAAAAGGCTAGCTTTATGACATGACATGATATGGCTTACAAGTCTAGGTATGACGACACCTATCATGGGATGTCCTTAACATGAAAGAGATGAATATTTAAAAGTATGTAGTGTGGTTTTAAAGGACTAAAATTAGGTTTAAAGAGAGTGAGATGGTCACCTAAAGAAGGCATGAATTTAGATAACACATTGGCTAAAGTTGTGTTTTGTCGATATGGGGTTATTATGTACTGAAATACGAATTATACACTGGCAATGACCCTCTAGCGTATTATGTATGACATACCCCAATTCTTATGGCAAACTTAAATTGGGGGCGTGGCCGTCGAGTTAAGGGCGGATTCCATATAGCCTATGGATTGGTATGAATGTATGGTGAACCATCTAGCTCAGATTTAAAAGCAAAGAGTGAGTCAATGTTTTACAAAAATAAATTAAATCTGTTAAATTTTGCCCATGCATTTTACATATATATTATGCTAAATTGATTACGTAATGCTCTCAACTATTTTATATGGATTATATGTTATTTTTGGACTAGTTCTATATACCAATACTTTCCAAGTATTGACCCTTACAATAAAGGTTCTGAGGCATAGTCCCGTAGTCCAGCTCAATAGTAGATTTCCCTCAAATAGTCAAAGCCGGTGAGACTCCTTTACTTTGGAAGAAATTCTATCCATGTGTTAGTTTCAGTTGTTTTATGGTCTCGACGGGAGCCTTGTCTCGATTTAGACAGACTAGTATATTCAGTTAAGTAGAGGCTTCATTGATTTGTCTAGATTAGATTTGGGTTTTCTTATAGATTATTGTCATGAATTATTAAGTTTGAATATGGAATTTTCATGTTTCAGTTTATCTTTTGTACTTTTATTTCGTATGAATTATGCTTGTGATAGTATGCTAAGGGGTCTTCGGGATCTCATGGATCGAGATACCCATCATGGCCAGGTCTTCAGCTTGGGTTGTGACAGTGGGGCTATTCAGCTAGTTAGTGGACATGGTCAGTGTTATGCTATAGCCGCTAGGACAAAGGCGAATGCATCTGATGCTGTGATCACATTTATTATCCCTGTTTGTTTCAGATTTGCATCTTTATTATTTGATTCCGTATCAACTTTCTCCTATATGTCTATGTATTTTGCTTTGGATTTTGATTCTGTTAGTGAGCCTCTTGCTACGCCTATTCATGTATCTACCCCAGTAGGTGATTCTTTAGTGGTGGATTAGGTGTACCGATCTTATATTATGACTTTTGCCCCGCATAAAACTTTGGTAGATTTATTTGTGTTAGATATGATTGATTTTGATGTTATTTTGGGTATGGATTGGTTGGCTCCTTATGATGCTATAAGATTGTTATACTAAGACTGTGGCTTTAGCTTCGCCGGGTGTGCCAAGGATAGCTTTGAAGGGTGCGCTGCATTCGGGTCCTAAGAGGATTATTTCTTATGTTCAGGATCATAAATTGGTTGAGAGTGGATATTTATCTTACTTGACTTATATTCATGGCACTAGTGTTGTTTCACCTTCTTCCTTGGATTCTATCCATGAGTTTATAGATGTGTTCCCTGCAGACTTGCCTAGTATACCACCAGATCAAGATATTTATTTTGCTATTGATTTTGATCCAGGCACCAAGCCTATTTCTATTCCTCCTTTTAGGAAAGCCCCAACAAAGTTGAAGGAACTAAATCAGACTTAGTGTTTTGCCTTAGGGTGCGCCTGTCTTGTTTGTGAATGAGAAGAATAGTTATATACAGATGTTTAATGATTATCGATAGTTGAATAAGGTGGAGATTAAGAATAAGTATCATCTTCCTTGCATTGATTATTTATTTGATTAGCTTCAGGGTGTTGCAGTGTTTTCAGAGATTGATTTGAGGTTCGATTATAACTAGTTGAGGATTAGAGCTTTAGATATTTTAAAGATAGCCTTTTGAACTCGATATGGTCATTATGAGTTCTTGGTCATGTCCTTTGGGTTGACCAATACCCCTATCGTGTTCATGGAATTGATGAACCAGGTGTTTTGATCATTTCTTAACTCCTTTGTTATTGTATTTATAGATGATATCTTAGTTTATTCCAAGAGTAAGGTTGAGCATGAGGAGCATTTGTAAATTGTGCTTCAGAGATTGAGGGATGAGAAGCAATAAGTGAAGTTCTCTTAGTGCGAGTTTTAATTGGAATCTATTTCTTTCTTAGATCATGTAATGACTAAGAAATGTATTATGGTTGATCTAGCCAAGGTTGCAGTGGTTCGTGATTGGATTAGACATACTTTGCCCATTGAGATTCTGAGTTTTGTTGGCTTAGCAGGTTATCATCGTTATTTTATTAAGTTTTTTCATCCATAGCAACTTCATTGACCAAGTTAAAAGATATCTTTTTAGTGGTCCGATGCTTGTGAGGCGAGCTTTCAAAAGCTCAAGGGTTTGTTGACTTCAGCTCTTATCTTGACTTTTCCCAATGAGGGCTGGGTTTTACCTTGTTTTGTGATGCTTCAGGTGTTGGATTTGATATTATGCTAATGCAGGAGGGCAAGGTAGTTGCTTATGTGTCTCGTTAGTTGAAACCTCGTGAGAAGAATTATCCTACCCATGATGAGTTGTGCGCAGTCGTGTTTGCCTTGAAGTTGTGGAGGCACTACTTGTATGGATTCTGTTATGAGATTTTTTTAGATCATCGTAGCCTTCAGTACTTCTTCACCCAGCGAGATCTTAATATGAGGCAGCGTTGTTGGCTTTAGTTGCTTAAGGATTATAACTCGACTATTCTCTACCATCCAGGTAAGGCTAATGTAGTTATGGATGCCTTGAGCCAAAATTCAACTAGCATAGGTATCTTGGTGCATCTTTTGAGCTAGGAGAGAGTTTTAGCCTTAGAGGTTCAGTATTTAGCTAACCATATGGTTAGGTTTGATATTTCGACACCTGGGCGTGTTTTGGCATTTGTAGAAGCTAGATCTTCTTTGATGGAGCAGATTCGAGCTCATCAATTTTATGATGTTGGATTAAGGTTGATTTGAGAAAAAGTGTTGAATGGAGAGGCTAAATAAGCCTTACTTGATTCAGAATAAGTTTTGCAGATTGGAGGTTGAGCTTATGTGCTAAGAGTGGGTGACAGGTGACTAGATTCGGTTGATCTTGGAGGAGGCCCATTGTTCCAGATATTCCATCCATCAAGGTGTCACTAAGATGTATCATGATTTAAGGCAGCATTATTAGTGGGGTGGTATGAGGCGTGATATAGCGGATTTTATGGTTGATTGCCTATGTTGTCAGAAGGTGAAGGCCGAGCATAAAAGACCTGGTGAATTGCTTCAGAAGTTGCCCATTCTCGAGTGGAAGTGGGAATGGATCACCATGGACTTTGTGACTAGTTTTCTTCATACATCTTATGGTTCTAATAGTGTTTGGGTTATCGTGGATTGATTGACCAAGTCAGCTCATTTTATTTTGCTTCAGGTCTTATTCAGTACTGAGAGGTTGGACCGTATCTACATTCGTGAGATTGTGCATCTATATGGTGTGCCAGTGTCCATTATTTTAGATCAAGGTTTTATGTTTTCATCTCATTTTTGAAAGATTTTTTGGGATGAGTTGGGTACTCGGGTTGATCTTAGCACAGCATTTTACCCTAGACTGATGACCAGTCATAGCAGACTATCCAGGTTTTGAAGGATATGCTCCGCGTATGCGTGATAGATTTTGGTGGCTAGTGGGAGCAGTATTTGCATATAATAATAGCTATCATTCTAGTATTGATATGTCTCCTTTTAAGGCATTGTATGGTAGGCGTTATCGCTCAATTATGGGTTGGTTTGATGTTTCAGAGGTGAGACCTCGAGGTACGGACTTGCTTTGTGAGTCTGTGGATAGAGTCTGGGTCATTAGGATAGATTTAGAGCAACTCAGAATAGTAGGCAGAAGTGCTATGCTGATTGTAGACTTCGTGCCTTGATATTTGGTGTTGGTGATTCTGTCTTCCTTCAAGTTTCACCCATGAAGGGTGTGATGAGATTTGGGAAGAAGGAAAAGCTAAGCCCTAGGTATATCAGCCCATTTGAGATTCTTCGAACTATTGGTGATGTGGCTTATGAGTTGGCTTTGCCCCCTAATCTATCAGGTGTTTATCCAGTTTTTATGTTTTCATGTTTTGCCACTATATTTCTGATGAGTCTCATGTCATTCGTTGGGAGTCGATTCAGTTAGATGAGCAGTTGTCCTTTGTCAAGGAGTCGGTCTCCATATTGGCTAGGAATGTTACGCGGTTGTGCTCTAGAGTTATCCCTGTGGTTAAGGTTCAGTGTCAGCATTGACTTTTAGATGAGGCTACTTGGGAGGTTGAGTCTGATACGTGTAGTTCCTATCCCATATCTTAATTGATTTAGGTACTTTTTTGCCTTAGTTCGAGGATGAACTAGATTTTTAATGGTGGATGATGTAACGACCTGAAAATTTGATGAAATGTGTGAAATTTATAATTTTGTGTGATTTGATTGTCTTACCCCTCCTCATAGTTGCATTATGCTATTTTTAGAGTGTGAGGGTGATTGGCATGGTTTTCGATATATTTTGATATCATTTATGTGATATTGTAGTTTTTGATGGCTTCGGGAGTCTAATTTTGGACTTACGTGGATATCTTTTGATCCGTGCGATAAATGGCTGAATGGACTGTGCTAGCAGCTCTAGAAAATCAATTTTAGACTAGGTAGACATTTAGTTCGGGTCCTGGTGCACCCGAACTCATTTCGACCTATTAATTGAAAAGTTGAAAAATTAAAAATATGAGTGTGGGACCCACATTTAGTTAAAATGATCTTGGATGAAAAATTTGACTTCTCTAACAGATTCCAAACTTCTATTTGAGGATGGTAACATATTTGGTGTGATTTTATGATTTTCAAATCTCTTTTCAATTCTCGATTTGAAAAATTGTGATTTTGGATTTCAGGGGTTAACTTTGTGAAAATAATATTTTTTTCAAAAAATGTGATATCGTCATTGAGTTCTTGACATTGAATTTAGTATGATTGCATAATTCGTTTGCATATAACGGCCTCCGAACAAATTTCGGACACCCCGTCGAAGTCCGTTTGAACTTGGAAAAATATGCTATATATAGCAGTTTTTAACCCATTTTTTGGCTCATTTTATCCATTCTTTCACCTTGCCTCTTGAGAGTTAAATCCTAAAATAGTGTGACAGCTTAAAAGTAAAGCTTGTGGGAGCTTAGTAAGCTAGATTAACATCTATTTCTTGATTCTCTTACGGATTTAAGGTAAAATTTCATCCTTTCTCACTCTAATTCTTGATTAATTTCTCAAAACCTCAAAAATTTAGGGCTTGATTTTAAACTCTAATTTCACTCCTTTTCACTTGAATGATATTTTAATCTTATAATTACTAGTTTGGCATCAATTTAACCTTCAAAATAATTTTGATTCTTGATTTTAATCTAAATTTTAAATATTTTACCCAAGAAAGCTTTAAAAATAATTTTTCTTTGATTTGAACCTCATTTTTTACTCGATTTGACTTGAATTTTCAGTTATAGGCTCTTAAAAATATGGAGAACACATTTTTGAAGTAAAGTTATGATTTTGCCCTTCTTCTTTTTAAAAACTCATTTCGGGGATCCGTTTTGACCCGAACCTAAAGTAGTCAATATGGGTGTTGTAGGTTTTGTTTTGACACGTAGATTTCATATTTGGTGCTTTTAATAAAGTTCAGATTCATTCGTAGAAAGTAAGTTCGTGGGTTTAAAGTATAGCGGACCAATTTCGGTATTCGAGGTAGGTTATGGCTTAACTTTTTCAGACTAAGCTGGGTAGAAAACGATGATACAAAATACATGTTAAGGGTGGGAAATAATCATGAAAAATGGCTATCTATATGTTGTGCCCATGTGGGGGACTATATGTAATGTAATTGTTGAAATTGAGATATTATGTGATATGTGTGACCGTGTGGAGTCCTATGTGATGTTGATAGCCGTAAATATATGTGAATAATTGTATTGTGTTGTTCCTCACTTGGTGAAATTACACTGAATTTATTGTTTTTTGTTGTTGAATTGTATTGTGTTGTTGAAATGCCTAATGTAGTACAATTGATGTATTGTGATATATTCATACTTGTTATATGAAACATGTGGAAATTCATTGATAAAACAAAAATAATGAGTGAATATTGACTCACGTGGTTGTGGAAATGTATAATTATGATTGGTTGTGGAAATATATCATGGTGATTGGTTGTGGAAATACTCATTGTAATTGGTTATGAGCATTGTATCCTCATATCATACTCATTCATGAAATATTAGTACCACCGTGGAAATATCTGAGAAACACTGGCAACACCTTTTATAAAACCCTCCCTAAGGAAAGTGCTGGGAAGGAGATATTGTAACACCTTATAAAACTCTTTCTAAGGGATATGCTGGAATGGAGATATGAGATGTGTGGATTGTATACGGGTTGACGAACTCTCATGGGTCCTACGTCGGAAAGCTTTAGCTCCGTAAGTGTATACGGTAATTGTGTGATGATCCCAGAGATTGTGGGACGACCTCGTGCATCATCATCATATACATTGGACTTACTTTATTGTGTTTATATTATGTTGTATTACCATATTGACTTGTCATCTATGTAATTGTCTTATCTTTTTTTACTTGTAGTTGATGATCTTGTATATTCATGTTCCCCTTGTTCTACTTATATGTGATATAATGCATACTTGTGTTCTATCTTGGTGTGATGTTGCAATATATATGATATATTAGAACTGTTAGTGCAAGCGGTGTGGAATAATATTGTGGGATATTTTGTGATTGCAGGTGACGTGACCTTAGTGTATATTTTGTATGCTTTATTTACTACATTGTTTGGGCGGCCTATGATACCTACTGAGTACAAGTGGACTGTACTCATGCCTACTGCACCCTTTTGATGTAGGTTTTAGCTCGAGTGCGCCTCAGCTTGCTTGACTCGAGAGATTGTTGGAGCTTCCAAGGTAGCAGTTGGACATTTATACGTCCAGAGATCACCTCTATATTTCTATAGTAGTTATGTCTTTATTAATATTCGAAGATAGATATTATTCCTTTGTGGTTATTTTTCTGATGTAATTGACTCCTGGATCATATTAGTAGTTCTTACACTATTGACACCTAATTTTGGCATAATGATATTTGGATAAGTTCTTTCTGCATTATTAAGGTTACTTGTATGGTTCGACATCATTCAAGAAGTCTTGTGTTGGGGTATTTCTGTCTTTTTCACTTTTTGTATCAGTTTGGGTGATACGCTTACTTGGGTACGTCGCAACAAGTGTCATCATGCCCCTCATTTTTGGGACGTGATAGAATGAATATTGGATTAATACAATTGAGGTGCAATGTCCTATTTATACAAGTGAATGAATGAAATTAATCTAAACTAAAGATGACACTAAACCGACTTTAAAATTCTAAATAAGGTAGAAGTCTAATTAAGGTACAAAATAATAAAGAGATACACTCCTAAATAAGGTAAGATACACTCCTAAATAAGGTACAAGATATTAGAGGTTTATACTAAAGATTTACCTAGGGTGTACAAAAGGAATAAAATAATATATAAGAATTTTCTAAATTTGGACCGAAATCAACATGTTGAGGCGACTAAAACCAAAGTTGATCCAAGCTATGTACTGCAGAAGATGAATATACAGTGAGCTGAAACAGGTGAATCAACCCGGTCCATTGAATAGATATAACAATATTCCAATAGCCTCCTCAAGTTGGAGGGTATGAAAGAACCACCAACTTGCGCAATATATTGTGATGAAGAGGATCGATGAGAAGAGGATTGAAATTTGTGAAGAATATGACCAAACTGAGAAAAAAATTAAAAATTAAATTTAATATCAACCATGCATATGATATGAGTGAAGCAGTTGGTCCAAGCGATTAAGTTTACTGATGTGATTTGATATATATAAAAAAAAATGGTGTTAGAAGAAGTGATTCTTGATGATGAAAATGTTGAGAAAAAATTTAAAAAATTACCACAATGGGTATATAAAATTGAAGGATTATGTTGTTGACGTAATTGAATAGAGGAAAAAGTATTATTTGAATGAGAGGTTCAATGAAGGTAAAACAAAATGATAGATTTGAGAGTGACATCAAAATAAGGACCTTTTTTTTAAAAGAATATTAATGGTGACTTGTGACTTTAATGATGGTGGTGATGGTGATTGATGATTTTGAAAAAAAGAATACCACCAAGAATTAAAAAAATTGAATATTTGGAAACAATAGAGAAAGAGAGAAGGATTATGTTGTTTCGAGGATGAATTTGTGAGTGAAGATAAATAGGATTATGGATTTTTACCAGGATCCTTAACAAAACTTCAAATGTCAAAAACTTTATGATTTAAAAATACAATCCAACAAAGAGAAATCCAAAAATCATAAAAGATGAGATTATAAAAGGAGAAAAATTCAACTAAAATGAATGAATCCTCAGATTAAAAAAATTAAAGGGAGAAAATGATTAATGATTGATAATTTTGATAATTGATGAGGCTGGCAAATGCAGTCACCATAAGAGGACCAAGTCAGTAGGCTTGTTCGATACATTTTGAATGCTATCAAGATAAATGAATTTGTAGTAGATTTGTTTTATCTTAAATACTATCAAGATGATGATGATGATGATGAGAGAGGGTGACGGGTATAGTCGTCATGAACGGACCTTGTCAATAGACGTGTTCTAAACATTGTGAGTTAGAGAGAAGAAAAATGTTTCTTCACGTTAAAGAAACACGATAAATTGACACAAGATCGAAATCAACCTCGTTTTGATACCATGTTAAAAATTGAAAGAATCTTGAAAGATATTGCGAAAAAAATTGCAAAAAAAATTGAATGATGATTTGAATGAATGAATGAATGAATTGAATTTGAATAACTTGAATGAATTAATGACAATTGAATTGAATTGAATTGATTGTATTGAATGAATATTGAATTAATACAATTGAGTCACAATGTCTTATTTATACAAATAAATGAATGAAATTAGCCTAAACTAAAGATAACACTAAATTGACTTTAAAATTCTATATAAGGTAAGTCTAATTAAGGTACAAAATAAAGAGATACACTCCTAAATAAGGTAAGATACACTCTTTAATAAGGTACAAGATATTAGAGATTTATATTAACGGTTTACCTAGGGTGTATAAAAGGAATAAATAATATATAAGAATTTTTTAAATTTGGGCCGAAATCAACGTGTTGAGGTGGCTGAAATCAAAGTTGACCCAAACTATGTATTACAGTAGATGAATATACAATGAGATAAAATAGGTGAATCAACCCGGTCCACTGAACAGATATACCAATATCATGAAAATGCAATAGTACTCTATGTTAAATGATATATCGAAGATATAATTATGCAAATAAAAATATATTAATAAGAATCTATATTAAACCAAAAAAAAAAGTGCAAATGAAAATATATCATTTCTAGCTGCTTAAACTAATTTTATTAGATAAAAATGATCACATATTTTGTATTAATATGTTTCTTTAATTATGCCGATCCAAACGGACCTCATCTATAAAAATATTATGGGGTTATTTGAAAAAAAAAATAATAATAACAAAGTATGATAACTTAGTTAGTGGACCTTGAATTAAAAGGGACAAACGAGTTTCTCAATTAAGTGAGAGTCCTTCAAATTTTAAAAATTAGGTAAAAGGGATAAAAAAAATTCAATTTTTTTTCAACATTTTCGCTCTAACTACTAAAAAAGTTGTCTCAACAACTATAGAAGTTGTTCTTGTTCGACAACTTTGATAATTGTTGAGACAATTAATGCAGTTGTCGAACAACTATCCCAATTGTTTAAGCGACTTTATCTTTTTTAACTTAATAATATCGTGAGACTCACTTGTCCTCTTTTTTTAATTAAAGACTTGAAAGGGTCTTTCAACTCATTTTCCTCTAGTTATTTGTCCTCCTACTAAGTATTATTGCATTATACATGTTTACGCGACTGTTACCCTGATTAAAACTATACAGTATAAATTAAATAATAACTTATTTTTCCCTTGCTTATTTTGGGATGTAATTAATCAACGTGAATGCTATTTTGCTTGGGCTAGAAATAGTTGGTTGGATATTAATAATCAAAATGTTTCGATAACAATATCTGATAGCACTGTAAGATAGAAAATGAAAAGAGGCTGTCATTGAGAAGCCCTAGCAGAAAGCAAACTGAATAATAAGGGACAAATTGTAGTGGTCCTAACATTAACTAATGCACGATAAAATATATAGTAGGAGAAGTATAAATCATAAATCATATCAATCACCACTAGTTCAAATTGAATTAATTTCTTGACTCATTTTCCCCCACTGATGACTACTTCCACAGTTACTAATTTTTCTCTATATAGTTGTATATATTTTTGTTCTTCCTCTTTTCTTGTTCTTACGTATATGATATACTAATTTTTCCGCACGCTATATGGAGTCATGAAATATATATATTAAAAGTGTGAAGGTTATTATAAATCACGTTTGAACTTTTTGCCCTTTATTAAAAGTATTTTCCTTTAAACAAAATTGTCTTTTCGCATAGTCTATTTAAATTACACATCCAATAAACTAATATAAATTTTGGAAAAGCAAAAATCCTATACAAAACTCAACAAATCAATATGTTTCATAATCGCGTGTAAAAAAGATTAAAAGAAAAGGTGTTCTACTGAAAAACTAAATTATATATAACTAATCTTATTCTAACTAAATTATGACAAAAACGTTCTATAATAATAATAGTAATAATAATAATAATAATAATAATAGTAGTAGTAATAATAATAATAATAGTAATAATAATAGTAATAGTAGTAGTAATAATAATAATAATAATAATAATAATAATCTATAATCTATATCTATAATCTATAATTTATAATCTATAATTTATAATCTATAATATATTAAAAGTGTGAAAACCTTTAGAAAAGTGATTCAAACTTTTTGTCTTCATTAAAAGTTTCTTCTTTGGATAAAATTGTCTTTTCATTATTTTATTAAATAATTATTTAATTATATTTATAATATTATCTCCTAAAACATATGGGTATCAAGAGTTTAAAATATATGGAAAAAAAATTCTTAAATTAAAAATCCTAAATTTATGATAAAAGATAATTTTAGTCAATCATAATTTTACCTTATATAAAAATTGTATCTTATTAGAACTATACTCACTATAAAGATTAGCACTAATTTCAAAAGTAGAAATCAATTTTTTTTTCCTTCACACGAGTAATAACTTTGGAGTAGTATCTTTACTATTATTATTGTATTCATATTAAAGATGAGGCCTAATTAACTTAGATTTAAAAGAAAAAAATAATAACAGAATAAGTAGAAAACTTACTATAATAGTATTTATATTAGAAAAGGTTTAAACTTTATTAATATTTTCTTTTTTTTGTTCTCCATAAAATTGATTGTTCCTAATCAAGTGAGTTCTTTAAGCTATATTAATATTGTTTTATAGCATGTGATAATTTTTCCTTGGTTTAGTTTATTGTTTCTTTTATTTGATTGAAGAGATAAATTTTCTTGTGATTTCAGGTAAATTTTCTAAAATTTTAGTTTATTCTTAAAATTTATAACAAATAAATTATTATGTAATTTTATAGATATATAATTGTTAATCGAGGTGTGTTTTAGTAAAATCTTGATATATCTTTTGATTGAAGAGATAAATTTACTTGAGATTTGAGGTAATTATTTTAATTTTTTAATATATTCTTTATGATTAAAATCTTATTGGTATTTATGATTAAAGAGATGAATTTGTTTTGTGATTTGAGGTAAGTTTTCTAAAATTTTAGTATATTTTTTAAGTTTACAATAATAATCTATCATGTATTCTTGATTGACAATTGCTTTTTGAGATTTTTTTTTTTTTTTTGAAATATTGATGATATTTATAATTAAAGAGAAAAATTTGTTTGTGATTTGAGGTAAGCTCTAAAAAAAATTTGTATATTTTTTTATGTTTACAAAAATATGATGTATATTTTATAGACAATTGTTAATTGAGAATTTTTTTTTTTTTTTGTGGCTGTAATTGTAGTATGTTCTTGAAGTTTAAAATAATAAATTATCATGTATTCTTGATAGATAATTGTTAATTGATTCTTTTGTGTGTGATTTTTGTTAATAATGATGCATTTATAATTAATAATTTGAAATTGACTTATTTGCAAATTTGAACAAATTCTTTGAATCATTACATTCCGTCATTAGAAATTAGTTAGTCATTCTGATTTTATATGAATTCCGTTTAAAATTTAATTATATGCAACTTTTTCCAATTATGAATAAACTATGAAATCTAACATGTGGTCATTATTTTTAACAATAGACTCTTTTGATTTATTGGTACGAGCTATATATATATAATGAATTTTTTGATTGACAAGAGAGACACGTTTAAAGCACGCACACCACTAAGTGATTCAAAGTTTTGTCATTCATTAAGATTTTGAAATAAATAAATTATTTTTTTCATTTTTTTCTCAAATAATTATTATTTCTTATTATATGAAATATTAAGTATATGAAATTAATTAAAGTTCTTGTTGATTTAGGTATACCTTGTATAGAAAAAATTTCTATAAACTAAAATAACTACAAATTTAGTCTAAAATTTGATATTTTACAAAATAAATATATTAAAATAGGGATTCTATATAAACGACTATCAAAATTTACCTAAATTGACTATATTTTAATACAAGTTAATTTGGTTTAATACTAAACCCAATAAATTAAAGTTGCAAATTTACCGTAAATATGGTTAATAATTTACGCCAAATATTTTAAGTGATTACTTAATAATTTAACGTATACACATGAATTTCATATATATATATATATATATATATATATATATATATATATATAGAGAGAGAGAGAGAGAGAGAGAGAGAGAGAGAGAGTTAATTAACGTAATACGCTCTTATGTCTTTTATATGATTTGTATGAATATGTTAATTTTATATTTAAGTGTTTTTCGTATTAAATAAATAAATTAATTTATTTCTTAATTCAAGCATCTTTTCTTTTACAATATCGAAGTGATTTTGTTAACTGAATTACTTGAAGTGAGGTACACGCGTGAGGCGCGTAAGATATGACTAGTATATATTAAAAGTATGAAACCTTTAGAAAAGTGATTTAAATATTTTGCCCTTCACTAAAATACTCCATAATAGACAAAAATATTATTACTATTTTTTAAAAATAATTATTAATTAATTACTATTTAAATAATTAGGATACAAAAAAAAAAGAATTTCGCACCTAAAAGAAATTAAATGTAAGGGGTGAAATATTTTAGTGGGAGTCCTATGGAAATTTTTAGGAGAAAAAAGTAAACGGGAAAAAGTAAGAGCCAAATTTATACTTATTGAAAAAAGAAATACGTATGACAATTTTTATGGAAAAAATCTTACTAATCAAAATATATATTTTCTGGAGAATTTTAGTAGCTTAGTTGGTTAGTTACCTGAACTTCCACCTTATTGGTGGGAGTTCGATTCCCCACATTGTAATTCCCTCTCCCATTTCCCTTCCCCTACCCCCAATTTAAAATATATATTTTTTAAAAAAAAATCTATGCATGAAAAGAAAAAAAATTATTTGATTAAGGTAGGAAATTATAGTACTTAACACTTCTAAAGTAATTAGAATTTTACCTTACATAAAAACTTCCAAATCATATAAAATTTTACCTTATATCAAAAAAGAATGTCAATAATTTTATTTAAGTAGTATTTTGATCAAATTTTACTTAGAAAAATACGTGTGATTCTTCTACTTTTATGTTTTTTCTTATTTTATTTTGATTTTTAATTATTAATGATTAATTAAAGTTTTCTTCTTGCATTCGTCTCTAGAGTTTTCTAGTCTTCTTTGTTGTATGAATTCTCTTTTATATTTTTGATTATACACAACTATTTTAATTATGAATAAATTAAATCATGAGATCTAACATATAATCATTATGTTTGTTAATAGACTTTTTTTGTTGTTTTTTTTACAGGCTCTAATGGCTATCCCATGTACAAAATATGATCAAACAATATTTTTAGAGATAGTTTTAATTTTTTTATTCAATTTAAACAACTATCTTTCTCCACTAGATGATGCTTTGCAACTTGCAAGCATGTTTTTTAATTCAAAGTAGTAGTTCAAAATTGGGACATAGCTCCTTTCTATTATTTGTCTCTTTTTTTTTTAATTGTATAGAAGTCAAAGTTAGAGTCTTCTAGCAAAATTATTTATTTTAAAGTTAATTAACGCTTTCTAATAATTTTGTTTATATAATTTTATTGATTGACTTGAGACATAAATATAGCATACTTTCTTAGCATTTAAAAATAGATATTTATTTATGACATTATATTTAGGACTTAAGTGTACCAAATCCTTTATATTCATTGTTTTCGGAAAGTAAATATACCTTTTTAATTATAGTATTTTGGTAAGGGATACCTTTTTAAATAACAATGATAAATAGCAAATTTATATCTATAATATATTAAATATTAAATTAAATATACACACACACACACACACACACACACACACACACACATATATATATATATATATATATATATATATATATATATATATATATATAATCTATTAAACTGTGAAGGGCCTTAAATATATCGTTTGAACTTTTTGTCCTTCAGTGGTATGGATTTTCTACTTCTCCTGAAGTAGTGGTATGGAGTGCGTACATCTTACCCCCCCCAGACCCCACTAGGTGGGACTACACTAGGTTTGTTGTTGTTGTTGTTGTTGAACTTTTTGTCCTTCATTAAAAGTCTTTGCTTTAGATAAAATCGTCTTTTTATTATTTTTTCTAATATTTAATAATTAAAAATTAATTAAATATATTCATGGTAAACCTTTCCTTAATAGAATTCATCAGAATTAATGACAACTAATATTTTTTTCATTAGTTTAAGAATTCTAAACCAACTAAATTTAATTTTAAGAAGATTTAAAAAGACTATAAATCTACGTCTACATCTATAATATATTAAATCCATTAACCACTTGATATTTCTGATGGTAAAATATATATATATGCTTACAATAAAATATATGTTTTGAACTTTTTGCACTTTATTAAAAACTTTCGTAACAGATAAAATCGTCCAATTTTAAATAATTAAGAGTTACATGTGCGGGGCACGTGCGGCTAAACTAATAATATTAAAAGTGTGAAGACCCTTAAAGTGATTTGAATTTTTTGCCCTTCATTAAAAGAAGTTGTAATAGACAAAATTATCTTTTCACATATTTTTTAATTATTATTTTATTAAATTAAAGGCTCCTAAAATATTTGAAACCCTAATAACACACATATATGGAAAAAAAATTAAATGTCTATATTTAGTACTAACTAAAAGAATTATGAAAGTCGTACCTAAAATATATGAATTTAAAAAAAAATATATGAAAAGGATTGATTGATCACTTAATTAGTGATATTAAATTCGGATAAAAACTAATGGGTAGTAGGTAGTAATTACAATCAAGGTAACTGTGGTCAAGTCAATAATAATCCACATTTGGTGGATTCCTTAATAATCCATAATTGGTGGATTACGATCAAATTATAAAACTAAGAAACACCCATTCATATTTTGTTATTATTTATTTATGGAACTTCTAAATATTAGAACTTAAGTACATTGTCCAAATATGAAAAAAAAAAAAATTAATAATCAAGATTTTATATCAAAAAAAATTAATTAATTATTTTTAAAATTAATGAGTTCTGAAATATATAATGAGAAAAACATTTATGGTAAAAAAATTTAGGAGAATAAAATAAAATGTTGTGCACCTGAGTACAATTTTAAATTAGACCTAACTATTTAAAGCATATAATATTTTTATTTACTTATTTTCCTTCTTTAACTTAAGTAAGGATTCATAATGAATCAATTAGAATTTTACCTTACATGAAAAGAAGAATTTTTACAATTCTATTTAAGTAATTTTTTAGATCAAATATTAAGAAACATGCTTCTTTTACTTCTACGATTTTTTCTTCTTATTTTTTTCTTTGATTCAAGTGTATTTTTATATTCATATAATCACCGTTCTTTGTCTTTCTTTATTTCTTTTAGTTAGTAGTTTTTAAGATTTTATATGAGTTATACATATTCAACAATTTGACAATGAATTCTCCCTTCTGATAATTTTTCATGTTTTTCTTTCAGTGAAAATTGAAAGTTTTGATCAAAAAATTGAATGAAAAAAGCATATTATCGCCGAATAAAGTAGCCAGAAAAATCAAAGGTATATCTCCTCTCCGTTTTAATTCACGTCCTATCAAGTCCTGAATATTTTTTGTATGTAGGACGTGATATTTTTAACCTCGCTCATTTTTACTTTCTTTCAAATTTAGAAGTTGTATATGTTTTCTCATATTTTAATACGATTTCATGTAGATTTAATTTATATCTAAATATATATAAATTTTTATCATCAATACATAACTTCCAAATAAAAAAAAATACTTTTACATGATAGAAAAAAAAAAATTAAAGAGATTCAAAAAGAGATAGGATCAAAAGAGTCGGACTAGAATATTTATAGTATTATCATGAAATATAAACTATAAACTATAGTTACAGTTAGTTTTTTAAAATTTAAAATGCACTAATATAAACAAAAAATTTATTTAAATTTATTTTAAATTAAAAAACTTTTAAATATGTATAAGTGGAGAAAGAAATTATAGATAAAGCCAAATCGATTATAGTAGCATGTTACATGTCAAAATAGTTATCCATATCTATATAATCTGTAATCTATATTATATTAAAAGTGTGAAGGACCTTAGAAATATCGTTTAAACTTTTGATATTCATTAAAAGTATTTATTTTAGACAAAATCGTCTTTTAACTATTTTTTATAATATTTAAGAGTTAAAAATTAATTAAATATATTTATGGTAAAAATCTTTCCTTATTAGAAGTAATCAGAATTAATAACAATTAATATTTTTTTTCATTAGTTGAAGAATTCTAAATCAACTAAATTTGAATTTAAGAAGATTAAAAAATCTAGAAATAGATATAAAAGTATTAGAATAAAAAAAATTTAATAACTGCCAAATTTTAAAATTTTAAAATACGTTATAAGAATGTAATCACTGATTATATAAAGATTTAATTTTAAAAATAAGAAAAAACTCTAAATATAGAAGCAAATAAGAAAAATAACTATACCACAAATATGATTCAAATTGATGTGTCTCTCTTAGCCTTTGGCAGCATGGGAAAGAGATACTGCATGATAAACGCAAAAGTGATAATGTAAAATATATATGTGCTTACACTAAAACATATGTTTATATTTACATTATTATATTAAAGTGTGAAAAATCTTTGTAAAGTGATTTAAACTTTAACATTTTATTAAAAATCTCTGCAATAGATAAAATCATTTAATTTTAAATAATCAAACGTGTGTGTGTATATATATATATATATAAAACTCCAGCTTTGAGATTTTAGTTATTAATTTTTCTAGTTTCTCTGGGTCTTGCTACACTGTTACTGTTGTCGTCAATAACACACATTTGTTCTTCTCGATAATGCCTATATAATTTTGCTTGTGACAAAAAAATTCGGATATATAAAAGAATACCTAGACCTTATGAAAAAAATAATAATAGATGAAGAATATTATTGATACCTAGACTCTAACCTTAGTAGATTCAGAATGTACGCGGAGTATAATAAATAAAAGAGTTAACAGTTACAAATCCTCTATAAGTAATTCAACAGAAATAAAAATATTACAGCTAGAAGAAAAATGAATAAGCTAGAAATCAAAATGAATAAAATCGAAAAACAAAAAGAAGAAGTTACTTAAGAAGAAGAACAAATGAGTACTTCGTTTGAAGGAACGTTGAGTCAATATATATGGTGTATATATATATATATATATATATATATATATATATATAGTAGTGCCATAATTTAAGCAAAATATTGAATAACTAATTTTACAACTAAAGAATATAATAGATTCTTTTCCGAATGTTGAATGTGGATGGTCATATCGTCAGATATCAATGAAAGAAAATACATCATTCTCCTTCTAAACTTGTCCGTTTAACTTACTTTAACACTTTAACTTTAACATATATTTATTTACGATCCTTAACATCTTTAAAGTGTATTAATTTCACCTCTCGAGACTGAATACCACTCTCACACTGAAGAGTGCACTACACTCACACTACGTCATTGTCACATCAGTTTCATGTCATTATCACGTAAAAAGTTACTATTTTGTTTTAAAAAAAAAACCGCATAATATATATATATATAAATAAATACCAAAAAATTCCCCCACCCCATTTTTCTTTCTTCATTAAACCCATCCACCCTCCTCCCCCATCCCCTCACCCCCACCCCGCATGCCCTTTTTCTATCTTCTTTTTCTTCGTCAAACCCCACCCCCCAGTCCCCGCCCCTGCCCCAGCCCTCATCCCACTCTTGCAAACACAAAAAATACTCCCCTCCCACTATTCTTTCTTCTTCAAAAGCACCCCAATCTTTCTTCCTGCAATTCAATTGACAATGGCCATGAATTTATAGTCTTGATAAATTTTTGCTATGTAAAAAATTAAATTGGTTATAATTTTTTCTTTTTTTTTTTCAATAATGAATTGAAAAAGTGTATTAAAATTTATAATTTTTTTTCTACTTTTATTTCTTTTTTGAAGTGTAATTGATGAAGTGTATTTCTTTCTACATATTTTTTCCTTTTCTTTCTACATTTTGGGACTGAAATGCCGCTGCTACCCAATCACTCCCATCTCTTCTCTCCTCTTCGCCCACCGCTACGCCGTCGTAAGCGGCCTAGATTCACGACAACATTCTCCGTTTTGAAAATCTCCCAACCTAGTAATATTCAAAACTAGAGTTTTTTTTACTGAATTAATTGTCAGTTATATAACTACTACTCATTTGCGATTTTCTTCTTCTTCTTGCACCAATAATCAGTAGTTGGAAACTCAAATTTAACGCTTTTCTGAAAGAATTGTGCGTTTTATAACCACCCATTTGAGAAATAATTGTTTCTTGATTTGAGATTTTTGTGTTTAGACAAAAAATAAGTGTTGAGATTATTGAAGAGGAAATTGAAGTCATTTTTGTGGAAGCAAATGGAAGTGGGAAGCTGTGGTGTGAATGAGAGGTAACGGGACGGTAAGTTATAGAAGTGGGATCATCTCATTTTTTCAAAAAAGGAAGCGTTTTTCTTTTTAAATTTCACGAAAATATTAAGAGTGAAATTAATACACTTTAAAGATATTAGAAGGATAAATAAATATATGTTAAGTTAAAGTGTTAAATAGATTGAGCGGACAAGTTTTGAAGAAAATGATGTCTTTACTCTATCTATGAAAACAATCAATGAAAATTTAATTAGATACATGTAATTTTATATATTTTGAATTGATTAGTTAAAAATATTCTAATCTGCTTGTTCTGTCATAACTAGGAATTTTCTCATTTAAGTATAGTTGCCGTGTGGGAAAATATGTTGTGATAGAAACAAACCAACATTGGGGATTGTTTACCCTTGTGATTTTCTGAAATAAAACTAACGTATTTAGAAATTACTATAAAGTCAAAATAGTTAACACTTCAAAATATTTAATAAGTCTTTGAAAAAATTATGATCGATTCAAAGAAAATATTCTTTGTTTGTCTATAGAATTACTAAGACAAACAAATTAACAGGAAAGAAGTATTTAACATTCTTGACAAAATTGAACTTTCTTTATCAGCTGCTTGTTACGGTCTATCTTCCTCTGGTTTGCCATAAAATATATAATGCTTTTTGTTGATTTAGAGCCCGTTTGGATAGACTGAAAAAAAAGTGGCTGAAAAAAAGTTTTTTAAAAATGTTTTTAAAAGTGTTGAACTTATTTTAAAAATAAACAGTTAAGTATTTGGATAAAAGTGTTGAAACTGAAAAAAAAATTATTGATGTGTTTTGTAAATATGTTTTTAAGCACTTTTTTTTTTGGTCAAAATGACTGAAATACTCTTATAGCTGTTAATAATATATAAAGTTGATTATTATTAATTTTTATTGCTAAAATGATTCAAATTTAAATTAATATATATTTTAATATATATATACTAAAAAAATATTTTTATGAATGACTATTAATTTGTGCGCTAAAAAAATATATTTTTTAAAAGTTTAAGTGTTGAATGTTTGTGTTTGAAAAAATAGTTATATATTAAAAAATTATTTATTTCTTCATGATTACGTTAAGAATTCGTATCATTAAGGTGCAATTTACGACACTTTCATTTTCTTATTAAACCGGACTTGTTGCTTTTATCCTTCGAGGATAATATTAATATATACTGTTCCACCAGCCTCCGTACCAGGTGAATTGCCTCCGTCGTCGAGCGGTCAGGCATAAATCCAAACTGATTTTCCGAAATAGACACTATCCGTCTCAGTCTCACCTCGACCACTCTCTCCCAAATCTTCATAGAATGACTCAATAACTTAATCCTCCTTGCAATAACTATAGGGGATTAAGTTATTGAGTCACACTATGAAGATTTGGGAGAGAGTGATCGAGGTGAGGCTGAGACGGATAGTGTCTATTTCGAAAAACCAGTTTGAATTTATGTCTGGCCACTCGACGACGGAGGCAATTCACCTGGTACGGAGGCTGGTGGAACAGTATAGGGAAAGGAAGAAGGACCTGCACATGGTGTTTATCGACCTGGAGAAGGCATACAACAAAGACCCCAGGGAGGTGCTTTGGAGATGCTTAGAGGTGAGTGGAGTCCCGCTGACATATATCAGAGCAATTAAGGACATGTATGATGGAGCGAAAACTCAGGTGAGGACAGCAGGAGTAGACTCATAGCATTTCACTGTCTTGACAGGATTGCATCAGGGATCTACTCTTAGTCCCTTTTTGTTTGCTTTGGTGATGGATGTGTTGACGCGGCGTATTCAAGGGGAGGTGCCTTGGTGTATGCTTTTTGCAGATGATGTAGTTTTGATTGATGAGACGCGAGGGGGTGTGAATGACAAATTAGAGGTGTGGAGACAAACTCTTGAGTCTAAAGGGTTCAGGTTGAGCAGAAGCAAGACAGAGTATTTGAAATGCAAGTTTAATGACGTGAGGCTGGAGAATGAGGTGGTAGTGAAGTTGGAATCACAGGAGGTATGTAAGAGGGATAGTTTCAAGTATCTCGGGTCCGTGATTCAGGGTAACAGTGAGATTGATGAGGATGTCTCGCACCGTATTGGGGCGGGATGGATGAAGTGGAAGCTCGCGTCGGGGGTGTTGTGTGATAAGAAGGTGCCGCCCAAGCTTAAAGGCAAATTCTACAGGGTGGTAGTCCGTCCGGCCATGTTGTATGGAGCGGAGTGTTGGCCAGTTAAGAAATTCCACATTCAAAAAATGAAGGTGACAGAAATGCGGATGTTGCATTGGATGTGTGGGCTGACTAGAGGGGATAGAGTTCGGAATGAGACTATCAGGGAGAAGGTTGGTGTGACTCTAGTGGAGTATAAGATGCGGGAAGTCCGATTGAGATGGTTCGGACACGTGATGAGGAGGGGCATGGATGCCCCGGTTCGTAGGTGTGAGAGGCTAGCTTTGGAGGGTTTTAGGCGGGGTAGGGGTAGGCCGAAGAAGTACTGGGGTGAGGTGATTAGGCGGGACATGGAGCAGTTACAGCTCACTGAGGACATGACCCTAGATAGGAAGATCTAGAGGACGCGAATTAGGGCAGAAGGCTAGGGCCAGTTTGGGTCGCTAGTGTAGGGAATTACTTGGTGGGGGTATTATTCTTGCTATGATACCTTGTTCCATGTTTTATTACGAATCTGTTTGCTTTTCTCTGTTTTTATTACTTATGGGTGTAGTATTTATGTTATGACATCTTGTTATATGCTTTACTATGTATTTGTGTAGTATCTCGTGTCTCGAGCCCGGGGTCTATCGAAAACAGCCTTTCTACTTCTTTAGAGGTAGAGGTATGGACTGTGTACATCTTACCCCCCCAGACCCTATTATGTGGGAATACACTGGGTTTGTTGTTGTTGTTGTATATGTCGAGCTTATCATTAAGCAAAATATATATGTTGCTAATCATTATAATTACATTAATAGATAAATAGTTTCATACAAAAGAGGTACTAATATGGCTAGAGTTAAGTTCGCCATAAATACAAAAAGTGAAAAAATATTCAATCAGTACAAGCATTAAGCATTACAAATATCAAGTGAAACTCATTTTAACCTCGACTTGATTTTCAAATATTTATTTTCAACTTCAATTTTACGGACTCTTTTTTTCCCAACTTCAATGAATATTCTCCAAACGCCTATTTAAAAACTAAATGGCAAAAATGTGTTTAATTTATAGCAATATAGTATATGTTAATTTGAAATCGAGAAACATGATAAGTGATCAATAAGTGTAACTGATAATTATATTACTTGTACTTTTTCAAACTGGTATAATTCAACCTTAAGATCTACAACCCAAAATTTTATTATTGTTATTATGACCAAATTAAGTGTACGCACTGCTGTTTCTATTGAACTGTATGTATTTATGTGAGAAACCTTTTTTAACAAAAGGCTAAAGTTTAGTTATTAATAGTAGTGAAGGAGAATTAGGGCTATAAGGGTAAAATTGAAATAAGTAATAATTGCAAGGGACACAAAGATAATTTAAATGGTCAACTTAAATAGATTATAAGTTTCCGAAAAAAAAATAAAATTATTTGCTACTTCTTGTTTTTCACTTAAAAAAAAAAGCCAAAATTAAATTTTTTTAAGTAATTATAAAATTGTCAAACACCATTTTAAATAAAAAATAACTTATAAATTATTTTGACCAACTTATAAACTAATCCAAACACGCACTTTGACTGGTTATAGGTATCATGTTAATGCATTTCCTACGTCTACTACTGCAACTCTTGACGAGGAGCAAGAAATTAGAAAAATACCCCAATGTTGTTTGGTAGGTGTGCAGATAATTTGACGAATCCCCCCAACTTTTACAGCATGATGATTTGTGAGCATGTGCCCACTCCTAGCCTTATTGCCTTTATCTTTTCGTAATATTTAAAACATTTGTTAGTCCTAACTTACCTTACGTTGTTGATCAAAACCTACGGGCGTTATTAATTATGTTCAATTAAAAAAATAATGAGATAAAATATGAATTGATTGAAACAAGATAGAATAACACTAATGCCACAAAAAAATTATGTACAAAAGTACGAAATTCAAAATCAAAAAGACATAAATCATCATTCACTCTCTTTGTGTTAATCCATTCGGTTTATAATACGGAGTAATAATAACAGCAACAATAATTTGTAAAATTGCTCACATGATAAGCACCCGCCATCTCCAACATAAAATTTTGCATTCAAATCATTACTAAAGAAAAAAGATAGAAGCCTGTGTTAAAAAAAAAAAAAAACGTTTAATTTGATTTCCAATTAAAGGATAATTACGTCAAGACATTTCATTTGCACCATGTCAAAAAGTACCAATGCTTAAGATGGTGCTGGATATTGTTTGGGTTCGAAATTGGGAGGACATCATATGAAAGCTTAAAGTTTGCATATTATGAAACGATAAATCAGACGATAAAGAAAATAATACTAAAAAGCATAAAATTATTATATGTTTTGGCCAATTTTTTGACATACATATTATAAAACCTATTTAAAAAAACACAAAAACTAATGAGAGAGAAAATCTCCCCCTAACCAAAGCTCTTAAACGACTACATTGTGGGTGCTATTCTGTAATGGTATGGTATGAGAAGAGGGGTCTTCTATTTATATATATTCAAAACCTTTCCTCCAAGAAAAAGGTTAGCCAAATATGAAAAAGAATTATATTTTCCTTTTATGAAAAATAAAAGTAATTATGGTTACTTTTATTTTCCTTCCAAGAAAAAATAAAACTTAATTTTTGTAGGAAAATCAGGAAAAAATCCTAACAGACATGTGCGTACGTGAGCCACTTAGTGTCATTTTAGCTCATAGATCAGAATGTTATAAAGACGTGTATCCTCGCGCCGTTTAAATTAATGTTGAGATTCAACATTACTATTGAGTAGTACAATCCCGTTTAATTTTAGAGAAAAAACATCTTTTTCCCCCTGAACTTGTCTTCCAAACTCACTTTAACAATTAAACTAACTTTCATTTATTTACCCCTCTTAACATCTTTAAAGTGTATTTGTTTGACCCCTAAAGCTGACGTGCCATTTTTTTTAAAAAAGGGGCGCATTTATTTATTAAAAACTTTAATTTCAGTAATCTTATATTGAAAATATAATTAAAAAATTAAAAAATTAAAAAAAATTAAAATTAAAATAAAAATAAAAAATAGGCACTATTTTCTTCTTTCTTCTTCAAATCATCATCAACAACAACACTCAAACCTCCATTAACAACCTCAAATTTTTTTCACTTTTCTCCATTAACACCACCACCCAAGAACAATACTTTCTTTAATTTTTTTCACTTTCCTCCATTAACACCACCACCCAAGAACAACAATTTCCTTTAATTTTTATTCACTTTCCTCCATTAACACCACCCAAGAACAAACATGAAAACACTATTAAATAATTTTCTCCATTGAACACCATCTTAACCTTCGATCCAACTCCCTCAAAATTTAGATAAAAATTAAATTAAATTGATGATTTTATTTTTGAATCACTTATCATCAATGAGATTTCTTTTAATTTTTACTTTTGAATTTTTTTGTTAATAAGATAATTTTAAAAAATTAATTTCAACTTGATGAAAGTATTTTTGTATTTGAATAAGAAAGAAGAGGGTGGGGGAGGGGGCTGGAAGGGAGAAAAAATGGGGGTGGGGGCTGGAAGGGTGGGGTAGGGGTGGGGTTGAAAGGGGAGAAAGAATGGCGGATGGATGGGGGGCTGGAAGGGGAGAAAGAGCGGGAGATGGGGTGGGGTGTGGGGCTGCAAGGGAAGAAGAGTGGGAGGGTTGCTGGAGTGGAGAAAGAGATTGGGGGTTGAATTTTTTATTTAATATATATATATATATATATTATTTAATATATATATAAATAGTAAATATATATTTTTTGCTTTTTAAAATAAAAATACATAAAAATAGTATGTGTGTGGGATTTTTTTTTTAAATCCTAATTTCTTATGTGACAATGACCTGGCACTGATGTGCACTGATTTGGAACTGATATGACGCGTGTGTAACTCACTCTCCGTTGTGAGAGTGGTATTCAAATTTTTTATTATATATATATATATATATATATATATATATATTATTTAATAAATATATAAATAATAAATATATATTTTTTGCTTTTTAAAACAAAAATACATAAAAATAGTATGTGTGTGGGATTTTTTTTTCAAATCCTAATTTCTTATATGGCAATGATCTGGCACTGATGTGCACTGATTTGGCACTGACATGACGCGTGTGTAACTCACTCTCTGTTGTGAGAGTGGTATTCAGTTTTGAGGGGTGAAGCAAATACACTTTAAAGATGTTAAGGGGGATAAATAAACAGAAGTTAAGTTTAAGTGCTAAAGTGAGTTTGGAGGATAAGTTCAGGGAGGAAAAAATGTATTTTCTCTTAATTTTACGTGTCTTAATTAATTTGATTGCTCACAAAATCTAAAAGGCATCATAAATTTTTTTGTCTTATATGTGGTCTTAAGTAGGGGTGTTCATGGATCGGTTTGGGTTGGTTATTTTGGTCAAAACCCTAACCAAATTAATTTAGTTGGTTTTTAAATTTTTAAAACCAAACCAAACAAAAAAATAACCGTCGATTTGGTTCTTGTCGGTTTAGTTCAATTTGGTTCGGTTTATAACTTTAGCTAATGATAAAAGTTGAAAATTACAAAAAAAATCCAATCTAACATATGAGATGTTAACCGAGTGTTGTATCTCAATCATGAAACTAAGATGTCAACTGAGTGTTATACTTCGGCAAAGCTATGAATAACACCATATGAACACTTCTAAAAAAATATTTTAAAACTACATTTAACAAAATAATATGATAAACCCCCCAAAAGGTGAACACATAAACTTCTTACTCAACAAGGTTAAAAAAATAATAAAAATTAATGATTGTCTATAGTCAAATGAATCTCAGCTATAAATTTCAATATACAACAAGATATTATTTTCACAATTAGTATCATTTGTCATTCAAAGTGCGAAATTCACTTAGAATCTCATAAGGTGCTATTAACTAGATGAAGAAATGACTTAATGTGTTACGACTAAAGTTAAATCATGATTAAAATATAAAGTGTAACAAATATTTATATTATATTTATGAATAATACATATATATATATATATATATATATATATATATATATTTGATTATTTTGTCAGTTATTTTAGAGTAAAACCAAACCAAATCAGTATCGATTTTTTAAAATTCATAACCAAATCTAACCAAATATTCATTTTTTTAATCGATTTGGTTTGATTCATGGTTCAATTTGGTTAAAACCAAATCATGAACGCCCCTTAAGTTTAAGTTAAAGGTGTGTATAATAATATCAATCTAAGTCTTGTAATTTTAAACACATATCCATTCCATACGGTAGAATAAATATTTATTCTCTAGCAAAAAACATCATATCTGATATCTAACTCAAATCTCATCATCACCAAAAAGCGCAAAAATAAATATTTCTTATGTGTTGGTCTATGAAAAAGAATTAAGTAAACACACACATTTGTTTTTTTTTCTAATAGATTAAGCTTTTATATAAGTTGGTGGCGCAATTGAATATCAACAAATGGAAAGGCGACGGAAATTTCAATTTTGATACCTGGCTTGTTTTGGCCAAACCAAGCGTGCAAAAGGTTTTACTAGTGTCCACATCAGAGCTGCATTATAATTAACTACTCTAATTAAGTCCTATATATAGGCAATATTCACTTCTTTGAGTGCCACAATCTCATGTTCCATAATATTTGGAAGAAACATCAAAAATCAAAAGGCATGAGCTCTAACGTTGTACCTGTTCCAAATGGAGAAAATATTACTATTCCTCAACATGACCAGAACATGCAGAAACTCAAAGTTTCCTTTCTTAGTATTGTCTCTTCTCTGAAGGAGAGAATTGGCAAATTGGATATGAAGAAAGTAATTCATAGTGTCAAAGTTGGTATTGCTTTAGTACTGGTATCACTTTTGTACCTGTTGGATCCTCTATTTCAGAAAGTAGGACAAAATGCCATGTGGGCCATTATGACTGTTGTAGTTGTTTTTGAGTTCTTCGCAGGTTTGTCGATCATTACATTATTTTTGATAGTGTAAGAATTATTTAAAGTCCGGATATATAAGTTGAATTCATGTAATGATTAATGTCCCCACCTAGCAGGTGCTACACTAAGCAAAGGCATAAACCGAGCGATTGGTACCATATTGGGAGGAGGATTGGGATGTTTGGCTGCAATCTTAGCTGACAAAAGTGGTGAAATTGGTGGCGCCTTAGTTGTTGGCATCTCTGTGATTATCATTGGTAAAACAATACTCTCAAGTCACCTAAATAATAACTACCTGTAACTGTCAATAATAAGTACTATAATTAGTAATCTGAAAAATAAAGTTGAAAACCTACAATAATAATAAAGGCATGTAAGGTTGCAGCAATGGTAATATAGTCAAATTTTTTTTTTATAATGACGTGATTTAATTTGTTCGGATATCTTTTGGATGCTACAAAGAAATATTGTTATATTATATAAAAAAATGGTTATTATTAGTAAAATTGAATGTTATATAAAAGATGACTGATATAGAGAAATCTAATTGTATGATGAATAGGTGTTGGCGCAACATACACAAGGTCGATACCAAGTGTGAAGAAGAAATATGACTATGGAGTAATGATCTTCATATTAACATTCAGTTTGGTAGTGGTATCGGGTGTTCGAGCAGACAAAATAATGAAGTTGGCTGGAGAGAGACTGTCCAACATTGGCATGGGCTTTGCTGTATGCATATTTACAAGTTTCATATACCCCATTTGGGCTGGTGATGAACTTCATTCCTCCACTGCAACTAAGTTTGATAAACTTGCTACTTCTATCCAAGGTAATAATTAAGTTTAAATAAAGGATTTTATGTAAAGAAACATGCAAAATTCATAATCTTACCAATTTCCTTAAAATAAAATAAAGAGAGAAAAAAACAAATACAATGCTAAAACTCATGACAAAGTCTAATAAGTATTATTCTTTTGATAATTTTCCTAATTGTTTCTTAATCATTGTGTTTAATGTATGCAATTATCTTATCCTATTAGTATAATTTTAACTTGTTGAACGTAGCCCGTTTGATTTTTCAAGTTATTAGTTCCATATTTATTATAAATAGTTATAATCATATTCAGTTAGACGCACATGTGTACTTGTTCAACAAAATTTAAATTTGTTATTAAATTTGTTTCTTATAAATTTCAGGATGCTTAGACGAATATTTCGAGATAGCCAATGATAAGGAAAAACAGCCAGCGATGGACATGAGTGGATGTAAATCAGTGATGCACTCCAAGTCCAGTGATGAGTCATTGGTATAATAATAGTTAACAATTACTCTACTAAAGCTACAATCATACTAGGAAATCCATTATATATGTTGGATATATTTTATTATTTTTATCATAATAATAAAAATGTGAAACAATTTCAGGCAAATTTTGCCAAGTGGGAACCTTGGCATGGAAAATTTGGATTCTCTTATTCATGGGAGAAGTATCTGATAATTGGAGAGGTTTTAAGAGAACTTGCAGCAATGGTCCTCTCATTCAAAGCATGTATTCAATCAGTTCGACAGGTAAAATTACTCCATGAATATAATTTCTTTTTCCTTTCAAATTACTAAAAATTTGTTTAGGAAAACCATGGTTAAAATTTAATTCAATTTTTACCATTAAAGGTAAAGTGACAATTTTACTAATATTTTGGGAGGAAATTAATTAAATACACCCTCTGCTCTCAAATATTACTAGTTGTTTTTACAAACTGAATTTAGTTCAAAATCATTTGATATTTAAAAAACAAATAAGCATTTTGTGGAGTATTTATTTAGTCTAGATATTGAAAGTATTGAAGCATTAAGTGAGACGTTTAATGGAGATAAAGGACTATTCATAAATAAACAAATAGTCTAATGATTAAGGCTACTAAATATTTTTTTTTATTAGATGTGCAAAAATTTTAACAAGACAGATAATATGACCATATGTTTCTTGTTTCAAACTAATCACATTTCTTGAAATTATACTCCATGTATTAACACAAAGTTTCATTTGCTATTGAAAAAAAAAATGAATTTGTTATGAACTTCGTCACTATTTTTTCGCGTAATTACTCATAGCTAACCAAATTTATCTTCTATTGAGCAGCCGTCCCCAACAGAAAGAGAGAGCATAAGAGAGCCCTGCGAGAAGATAGGATTGTCACTAGCAACAATTTTGAAGGAACTTGGAGAGAGCATAAGGGACATGAAAATATATCGTGCCAAAATTTTGGTAACACAATGTATAAGACGAGAGCTAATTAGCCTCCTCGTAAACTCGGAGAATAATTCGACTGATGAAACTACTCTTGGATTATCCAGCTTTATTTTTCAAATTTTAGAGATGGTGGACAAGGTTGAATTGTTGGCCAAAAAGGTGGAAGAACTTGGTGAAATTGCTCACTTTCACAACAAGAAACTTGATGTTTGACTATGTAATGTGTCTGTTTACGTTGTATATACATATTTAATCCGTGTAAATAATTTTTTTACATTATCAAGTTATCCAAAAATATATAATCTTAAGGTGTCTTAAGATAAGCCTCCTTAAAATGTGAGATATGGTACTATTGTAAAGAAGCCTCCTTACTACCTACTGCAAAGCTAAATATGATGTAATGGTGTCTTATAACAGAAATTTTTTTAATTATATACATTATTAATATAAAAATAATTTTTTTTTACAGAAAAATAGCATATTATAAAAAAATTACTTATTATATTGATGATGTATATAACTCAAAAAGTCAAACTAGATCAAATAGAAATACGGGAAGTACGAAAATTGAAAAATGTTACTATATCGGTATATGCATTGGTTTGGAAGAATATATATTTTTAAGTCTTACGCAGTGGAAAAGAAAATGTAGAAGAAAGAAAATGGTGCAATGTTTATAATGCTAGTGCATATTCCAACTGAATTTCTTGTCTTCCCTTAAAATGTGTACATAATAGCACCCTTGAACGAAAATACCCCGGCAAAACGTTGAAATTGATAGACTTGGCTCTTCTTCATGCTAAATCTCTTCAGTTTATTTATTACATTCTGTCTCCATCTTAATCTAATGATTCAAATTTATTTTATTAACTAAAAGGGATTAACTATAGTAAACATTTTTCTTTGCACCTTACTTTAAAAAATCTTTCTTTTCTCCCAAATCACAAATCTTTTTAGAATATTCATCAACTTCGCAGTCATTTGCTGCAGTGAAAAAAAAATCATCTTTAATTTTCTTCCATTTCTCTGGATTCCCCCATTACTATTTTTTTTCATTCTTCACATGTTAAAAATACCTTTAGATCCTTTTCTTCTTCGTCATAGTTAATTTTGCCATTTCCACACATTCCTTCTCTTTGGCTCAGTTGTATCTCGAAAACAGATATAAAAGATTATATAGATTTTGGAAAACCCAACTTAACATGGATGAAAGTGAGGTACGAAGGAGGGGTTTCAAAAAAAATCAAATTTGGAAGAAATCAGGACCGAGTCGTTCCATAAGAGTGACAAAAAAAACTATCATAAAATACCACTCCACATATAAATTGAAACTAAAGTTCCTGAGAAGAGAAGGTAAAAGCATCAATTGAGAAATAAATTCTGGGAAATGTCAATTAAAAATTGTAAGAGTAATAATAAAGGCATCAATTGAAAAATTATCAATTACTATAGGTAAAATATTTTGAAGACCAAATTGTCAATACCACAAACAAAGCCCAAAATCTATAGTTGCAAATGAATTTGAAGAAACTTATACTGGTAATGGTGAGATTGATTTTTGATGAGTTTTAAATAAGTGAAAAAATGGAGATATTTAGTTTAATGTAATGGCAGAGAAGAAAAGAAATCGTCACTTGGAGTGAGAGAAATATTTACCATGATTAAATTTTTTTAGTTAATTCAACAAATCTGAACCTTTAGATTAAGATGAGGACATTTGTCATAATTTTAAAGGGATAATAGATAAACTGGAGAGATTTAGCACTGAAGGGAAGCCGTGCCCGAAATTTCAGTATCCATTGTTGGAGTTTTATTCCTTGTATTAGTCAAAGATATTTTGGTCAGAAACTTTTTTGCATCAAAATAATAGCTAAACGTTAATAAATTTTTAATATAGTGATTATTAGTATTTAATAACAGGTGTTAAAACTTAAAAGTGGCTATTTACCATATTTTTTAATAAAAAATTAAAAATTGAAATAAGAAAGGACATAGGCTGGTCATTTAAAAAAAATGGCCCATAATTTGAAAATGTGGACAACTATAGCCAGTCGGTCTAATTTAATTCCCTTTTTAGCCATTTGGCCCAATCGGGCACATGTAGTCTCTATACTCAATTGATACACTTTTATACTACATTGATACACTTTTATACTATATTGATACACTTTTTTAAAAAAGAGAAAGGATATTTTATGCAAGTACATGCAGTCCCTCTACCTAATTGATACTTTTTTATACCACATTAATACATTTTATACTGCATTGATACACTTGCAGTGTCCATATACTCAATTGATACTCTCTTATACTAAATTGATACATTTTTAGAATGCATGTAAAAACTATATAGAGTCGTATAAAATATGTATCTAAATAATAATTGTAGCTAAAAATTATATAAAATGTGTATAAAAATGCTATAATTATTATATAGAATATATATATATATATATATATATATATATATATATATATATAGAGAGAGAGAGAGAGAGAGAGAGAGAGAGAGAGAAACTGTATCATTATGATATAAAAATATATATCTTTAACAATTGTATTATATTAAAAGTATATGATATTGTATTTTATTGTATAAGTAAGTAAAACTAAACAACACAAAATAGTATGTTATTTTAATAATGTTGGTGAATGCAAAATAATCTGAAAAAAAAAATAATTACTCGATTGTTTAAAAAGAATAAAAAAGAGTAGAATCTATAAAAAAAAAAAAAGGAGCCAAAAAAAGCAACAACAAAAATTAAAAAAAAAAGAAAAGAAAAAAAAAGACAAGAACGTCGCCTACAAAAATGAAACCAGTGAATATCTAAACATTGTCCACTAAAAGAAGGTTAGAAACTGGAGTATCTATTTCTTGGTCATTCGGTTGGAATTACTTTCCACCGAGTGGCTATTTACCGAATTTTTAAATTTAGGTGCTAGTTTTGTAAAATTATTTTAGTTTTAGGTGTTATTTTGTCCTTTTAGGGGAAAAGACATGGGTTGGCCACTTTGAAAAGAAATAACCCACAATTTGAAAATGTAGATAATTGGAATCAGTCGACCTAATTATTTTCCTTTTTTAGCCATTTGGCTCAATTGGACACATGCAGTCTTTATACTTAATTGATACACTTTTATACCACATTGATACACTTTTATACTACATTGATACACTTTTTAAAAAAGAGGAAAGAAATTTTATGCAAGCACATGCAGTCCCTATACCCTATTGATACTCTTTTATACCACATTGATATACATTTATAACAAGAGAGAAGGAAAACCTATGCATACACATGTAGTGTCCATATGCCCAGTTGATACTCTTTTTTTAATACTAGATTGATACACTTTTATACCACATCAATACAATATATATACCATATAAATACACATTTTACAGAGGAAATCTGTGCAAGTATATATAATAATTGCAACTAAAGATTGTATAGAATGTATAGGAATTATGTAATTGTCATATAGAATGGGTATATAAACTGTAAAGTTATTGTACAAAATATATTTTTTATGGTGTATATAAATTATACTCCTATCATTGTTATATAAAAACATAAAAATAAAATAAATAGCATCATCAACTAGCTAGAAAAGAATAACTACAAACTTATATTTGATTGTTTAAACAATAAAGAGCAAATTTATTTTTCACTAAACCCGCAGTAAAAATGAAACTAGAAAAAAAGCTAAAGAAAAAATGAAAAGAAATGAAGTAAAATGACAACTATAAAAACCGAAAATAAAAAGAATAAGAAGCGGAAGAAGCTTAGCAAAGTTGGTCGCTATTTGGTCAACAAATACGAATATAAATTGAAAATTAAATATTTGGCTATTTTTTAGATTAGTTTCAGCCGAGTTAAGCGTATGAAATGACTATTTATAGGATTTTTAGTGTTAGAATCTCTTTTTAGGATATTATTTTAGTTTTAGATGCTATTTTTGTTCTTTTCCCTCCTTGACGCACTAAAGCGGGTCCAATATCAGCAAAGCCCGCTTAAGTATTCAATCCATTCCTCGGGACATCAGTTCAGTAGTCAATATGTTAATTTTGAGTTACAAAATTGATAGTAACCTTATATTTAGGAAAAGGATAAATATGGCTACTCGGGACAGAGAAATTCCACCAAGTGGCCAATGAATTAGAGTTCCCAATTTTTTTTTTGGCCTTTATCCATCGTTGTGTACCTTTTTTTTCTTCTTTTTTTTGTTTCTTCTTTGATGGTTCTTTATGTTCATTGCTATATCAGAAAAGAATTTAGTAGTATTTTTTTTTGTCAGTTTTTCTTCTTCTCATTTACTTTTTACTATTTTTTTTTTTTTAAAATACTCTTCTAGTTGCTTTTTTTAATAATCAAATATAAATTTATAGTATTATAATTGTTATTTTTTTGTTAATCAAATACAAAATAATGTATTTTCATTTGTTATATAAAAATAACATATTTTATACAATAGTTAATTTTATATATACATACACACACACACATATATATATATATATATATATATATATATATATATATATATATTATACGATAATGATACAATTTTTATATATGTTACATACATTTATATATTCTATACAATGATACAGTTTCTATACAATTGTATTTAATTATTTTTAAAAAATTCTTATCCCAAAAAAGTGTAGTGAAACAAAAACTTAAAACAATAAAAAATTGAACTATCTTTTAAAAATGGACCAAGATGGCCCAAAAGTAGAAATGGTCAACCTATGGAATTAAGAAAGGCCGACTGACCATAGAGAGACATTACATTGAAATGGCTATTTTTAGTGATAACATAAATTCTACCTTTTTAAAACTTATTTACCTTCTCTTTCAATTCTTGTAATTAAAAGTTCTCTATCCCCTTTTTTTATAAGTAACTAGCCGATTATATACATAACGAACGTATGTATATAAACTAATTGTACCGATGTTGTAAACGGCAAATAATGAATGTCCCCTTTATTAAGGAGCAAAATTAACGTTACTTTCATTAATATTGGATTATTGTATCCCTTAAAATTCGTATAACTATACAATTTCAAATTTTGAAAACACAAATACAAAAAGGAATATCAAGAAAAAATAGAATTGACAACGATCAAAGACACTATTTTCACATTTATCACAAAAAGTTAACTTTTTTTTTTTTTGATAAAGAACATCAAAAAGATGAATATTGCAATTCTGTTAAGGTACTCTGGTGAATGAAAATTAGAAATACAATATGTAGAATATAAAAGTGAAGGAATTATTGTGACAAAAATAATAACTTATTTGAGGTTGATTTCGTCAATTGGAATCTCGAAAAATAATTGATGTCTGTTATGTTGTCGATGGTAATGAATCATCAATTGTTATTACGAATGATAATGGTGTTAAGCTATATTTTGAGTTGAAGAAAACTCTTTCAGTCTTCATAATGTATCTGTTATGCATAACAATGATGGATGAATGTGCAGAGGATATACAGTTTGATAGAGAAACTGGAGTTGTGATTTGTGTGAAAGGGATGGAAACAGATGCTCTCGACCTTTTCGTTGTTGAGACACAAAATCAATATTCATTATATGTGTCTGAGTTGAGGTTGAAAATTTGATCTGCGATAATAAGAATATTAATGTGAAGGTGAAACAGTTGTATAAGGATAAGTTGACACTTGTATCAGTAATAGTTAAATAAGCGTTATCACATGATTTTAGTTTCAAAGCAAAACGTTCTGACAAAAAGAGATATTGTTGCTTGTACTTTTACGTTTTATGTTTCACTAAATTCTTAGATGTTAAGATTTTTTTGTTAAACATATATATTTGACAATGTGTATATGAATTTTATCTGCTGGCATTAACAGATTTATGTAGCATGAATGCTATTCCTGTTATGTATTTGTTATGAATATTGGGTTAATGTTGATTACATGAATTTATAAGTTTTTTTTGGAATTATAATTTAAGGAGTTCATTGTGATGAAGTTTGTCAACTTTTTGATGTTTATAAAAGCATTTGTGATTTGAATATTAATAATAATCTGTGGAGTATATGAACATACATATAGATTGAACTATTTTGTAATTTACTAACAAACACAAATCTTTTGATCATACTGATGTTTACTTCTTTTGTATACGAATACGTTTTGATGTTAAAGTAATTTAAATACATCTGATTGTGTTGTATGTGAGGAATAAATACGTTAATTTGTATATCAAAGTGCAATATTGATATGAAATTCATCAAATACGTTACATATTATGTATATGATTTTCATAAACTTGTTTCATATACTTATCTGTTCAAAATACGTTAAACGTTATTAAATTCATCACATATTTGAGATAGACTACTCATATTATAATTGTAGTTTCCAGCTATGTTCTTCGTTGTTATAATGAGAATTGTAAATGGAGAATGGAAGCAACCACTTTCAAAAAATTGATGTTTTAATCATTCGGATATTTAATGAGGAACATACATGCCGATTGAGTGATAGAATACTGAAAAATATATTGGCAACAACAAATTTTGTAAATGAATTCACGGCCCTAATTTAGCTAATCATAAGAGAAAGCACACGTCAGGAGACATATTGAAGAAATGAAAATGATTTACGATGTAGATATTAATTATATGAAGGCATGGCGTGGAAAGGAGCATGATATAGAGATGCTTAGAGGTGGACCAACTGATGGATATCGACAAATGTTAAATACTGTGTATCCTAATTCACACATTAGAATGCATAAGTCAACATAAAATGAGTTTTTGTATCTATTTATAACCTTGCATTCAATGATAAGGAATTTTAAGTTTCGCGGAGCCGTTGTAGTTGTTGATGGTGCCCATTTAAGTGGTCCATATAAAGAAACTTTTCTCGACAAGCACACTGAATGGTGCAGATATATATAATTTTTATTTATTTTCAAGATATATAATTAATTATAAAATTAGAGCAAATAAAGTGTTAAATGCAGGTTTGTATTTGAATTTTAAATAAATATGATGTTAATTCAGCAATGTACAAGAATTTCACATACTTTATACATAATAACTTAGTTAGCTTGTTTTGTTAGATAACTGTATATATATAACTGTATATATATACTATATAGCATAAATATTTTATTTATGTATACGTCAAATCAAACTTTATGTACATCTATATTAGTATTGTTTTTACATGACATAGGATGCATATTGCCACTTGCTTATGGGGTTGTGGATATCAAGAATGAAAACTTATGGACTTGATTTTTCACACAGTTTAGAACTGCATTTGGAGAAGAAAACAACATGTGTGTTGTATCAGATCGAAACGAAAGCATTATCAAAGTTGTAAGTATTGTGTATCCAAATGTCCCACATATAGCTTGCATTTGACATCTTTGAAAGAATGTTTGCAGTTACTTTCATAAGAGTAAAATCAGTCTTAGCGATTTGTATTATTCAATGGCGAAGGCTTATAGAAAAGAGAATTTCGATTACCTTATAGCAAAGGTTGGTAAGGCTGATCCTAGGATGAGAAAAATATCTAGATGAAGCTGCTATAAAAGATGGAGTAGATCTCATTTACCGGTAAACAGAGGTCAATAAATTCTGTTATTGCTGAATGCATCAATGGTTATTTGGTAGATGCTCGAGAATTACCTATATTAGGGTTCTTAGAGGAGGCAAGAATTTTGTTTACGTCTTAGAACTGTAAAAATAGTGAAATAGCATCATATACTAATACAACTTTAGGTCGGAGGCTCGAAGATATTTAAATCTTAACGGTATGCAAGCTTCTCAGATGACAGTATGTTTAAAACTTAAATGTTTTATTTCGTTAGAATGTTTATATGATTTTGTATTTCATTATTTTTTTAAATGTATAGTTGTTAGAATGTTTATTAGGTTAAGGCATCCTCGAATTATATTTACTCAGTTTATGAATCTGAAAGAAGATATATTTAGACATTGAAAGTGAATCATGAAATTGTGGAAGGTTTCAAATTGATCAGATACCTTGTCTAGGGGTGTGTATTGGTCGGTTCGGTTCGATTTATCGATTTTTAAATATGCTAAACCAATAACCAAATCAATAATATATTTTTTATCGATTTTTGGTTTATCGATTTTTAGTCCTTATTGGTTGGGTTTTCGATTTAACCGATAAAAAATACTCATAATATAGAAATACTAGTAACTAACATGAAAAAAATCGAATCTTAGTTGTAACCAAAATTCCTACATGATATGTTTTAATTTACAAGAATCTTCAAGTTTGAACTAAATGTTGTTAGGAGAATTTAAGATTTTGTATAATTGAAATAATAGGTTTGTTAATTTATAAAAATTAAAGAGAAATTAAGATTTTATATATATAAAAAAATCGAACCGAACCAATAATCAAATAATTTTTTTTATAAAACCATTAAAAAACTATTAACCTAATAACAATAAAGCAATAACATTTTTATCAGTTTGATTTTGCACACCCCTAACATTATCCTCATGCTATTGCAGTCTTGAAGAGTAAAAATGTTGATAACTTTGGCCTATACTGCTCTGAGTACTATAACTCAAGTACTTTGGTGAAGACTTATGAACTTTCAATTATTTTGATGCCAAATAAGAAGGATTGACATATACTTGAAAGTGTAGAGGAGGAAGAAGTGTTGCCACCAAAATATAAAACACTATTGGGAAGACCAAAGAAAGGAAGGTTTAAGAAATCAAGTGAAACTCTATCATCAAACACAAATTATTGTGGACGATGCGGATAAGTGGGTCACAATAGACGCTCTTGTAACTTTTTTCAAAGGAGAGATGATTTGTAATGGAATGTACGTTGGCTGGTTAATCACTCATTGAGCATTGTCTATTTCTTTTAAATTTTTTTTGAACAATTTTAATTCAATAATACATGATGCAATGTAATTACTTTGAATTTTGTTATGCTAGTAATATTAATCTTTTTTACTTGTTCATTTAAGTTGCTATATTTGATTTTTACATTGATGAGTATGTGATTTCTGTTTAGCTATGTAATTCATATTATAATATATGTGTCGTAGTATATATGTAGTATATAAATACGTAGTAATCGTTAAGATTAATCTGTTTTTAGTAATATCAGTTTTACACATTGTAAAGTTTTATTTTTTACAGTACATATTAGTAGTATAGATAATGAGTTTGCGTTTATGCATATGACCTTGATATACACGCATTTTCTTTATGAAATATTTATGACATATTTAGCAATATGAATGCAATGTACATACCATTTAGCATGGAACTCTATAAGATGTTAATTATAAGACTTTAAATTCACATACATAAAAATTGATATGTGAATTACTTAACAAGAACATTGAATAAGTTGGAAAGATGTATTTGATAGATATTTTCAATAGTAATGAATAGTAGCGTGAAGAGACTATTGTTACATAATTGGTATACATATACACACCAGTGTAATATGTATATACGTTTAAATATCACTTAATATGTATATGAAAGTCATAGACATAATATTTCTGTTAAGACGTATGTTAAATGCTATGTATATAACTTCATATACATAACAATAATATCCATGAACATCAGTTTATACCATTAAGACGTATGTTAAAAGCTATGTATATGACTTTATATACCTAGCAGTTATGATAGGATATATGTAACATATCTTGTATATGATTTTCATAAACTTATCTGATACATATGTCTAAGATATGTATATGAAAGTTGTTTATCTATTCATGTCTTATAGATATGTATAGTTGAATATATGATATTATACTCATGACCTACCTATAACTTCTTTGTTTATGAAGTCATATTCATAGGAGATATCATACTTTCACATAATGTTCATATACATATCTTATGTATATGAACAAATATGTATATCACAATCATATACATAATAAGGTATGTCAATAGATTTGTATGTAACTTCTTATATATATGAACAAATATGTATGTAATTTCTTATATATGTATATAAAGAAGTTACATATATCTTATATATATGTAACTTCTTTGTATATGAAGTCATGCACATAGGAGATAACATACTTTCATATATATATATATATATATATATATATATATATATATATATATATATATATATATATGAACAGATATGTATATGAAAATCTATACATAATATGTTACAAATATCCTACCATAACTGCTATGTATAAAACTTAAATATACTTGCCTTATAGATATGTACAAATAATTATATGAAAATCATGTATATATCAGAAAACACATATACATAACCATATAAAGTAATATACACCCCAAACAATAGAATTCAATACCCTAAATAAGATAAAATTCAAAATATAAGTTAATATGTTATAATCACTTTGTATAATAAAAACACAGAAAAGTCTTTAAATCATCCAAATTTCATACAAAATCAACACTGTACTTTATCAGAGACATTTTTAAGTCTATTCTATGCTAACTATTCCTGATTCATCAAGTGGGAAAACATAATTTGGCCTTGGTCTTGGAGGATCGTTGTTGTCACTAACATAGCGTTTCTCTGTCTTGCGCTGTAATTCCAAAGAAATGACACATATCTTATTCGATGCAATTATGCTTCAAAATCATCTGAAGGCATTGCAATTCCTCCACTTAGATACTCTACATATCCAATAACGAAGACTCTGTAATTCTTGAGTTATTAATTAAATTGAGTTAATAAAAAAAACTACACAAATAATATAAGTATGAATACGTTATCAATTCTTGATTAAATTAAAAAAGATACTTACAAACTACCACATTCTTGTTGCGTAATATTTTTCACATAGTCTACATCAAATGGATTTTGATTCACTATATGTGTCCGTTTACTTGTCTTATCCTTGTATGCTTTAAGGTTTGCCCAGTCTATAACTGATGTTTCTTCAAACAAATCGATGTCAGACAAGTATGTCGGCAACATCACTATTAGCTTATGAATTTCAGGTGATGGTTTTATATTTTTTAGTTTCGACAGTGAGTCATATACACCTATTCATTTTTTTGAGAGTAATAACAACTAATACCCAATGAAATTGTTCACTGCAATTCATAGGGACGTACACTTCATCCATAAGATGCCACGGTAAATCAACTGGTATGCAGAATTTCTTAATGATGTTGGTTATGAACTCTTCATTCTGGACAATAATACATGACTATGCATAATTCTGCTGTGTAGAAAGTATCGTATCTGATGCATCTAGATAATATCTATGGTACGTCTTTTCAATATATGTTTTAAACGAGTAATTTATAGTTGTGTATCTGTATTGCTGATCACTTTATAGCTTGAATTTCTTACGTAAGTGATAGAATATCACCTCAATATGTTGCACATAAATTAAAAGATATATAAATTGTTATGACTGAACACAACTTTGTACATATACACTTATCAGAAATATGACATAACAGATTCATTACATAAAAAATGTAAGTGGGTTATTAAGAAGTTGGAATTAAAAATAATATAAATAGCATATTATGAATTTTGTCATGTATGTGCACTGCTTATATACAAGTCAGATTAACATTTTTGAAATTACATATACGTAGAAAAAAATTAATATACGATTTTGACTACAGTTTAAATAAAATGTGATGTATAGTAGCTTAAGATTTTTTTTAATGCATATACATTCCATGTGTAAGTATATGAATTTCTAAAATTTAATAATTTAATGTATGTGTATTTCATATAAATAACAGTTCTGTGTATATGACGTTCACATACATTAACATGATGTTGAAATTTCATATTGCATATAGCAAAATCTAATAACTAAAAAATAAATGAAATAATTTTTACCTCGGTGTTGCAACATGTAATCGCTCTATAGTGATCGTCTTACATTTATCTAAACATTGTTAAAATTTTTTAGTATAAAAAACAGAAAAAGCATAAACCTAATGTGTAAAAATACTACATTTAACAAATTATTTTTTTTTTACTTTTTAGCATGGTATTATAATAGACCTTTTCTCTATCCACTCCTTGTACAGTCTAATAAATCCACTCGTCATATTGTTAGAGATTGAGAATCCACCAAATGCATATTTTTATTTCAAATATTTGGTCTTATCCTGATTGTCTTTTAAACCAGAGCCAAACTCTGTTAAGTTTGGTGACTTGAATATTCACTATTTTTGTCTGATCCACTGAACCGCTGTTTTGCAGCTTGATGTTCTGCCATGACCACATTAGAAAAAATAGGAGGAAACTGACTATCAAAGATACAAACTGACTGAACCTTGATTTAGGCGAACTAACATATTTCAGATGAAGCGCATCCATAGGTATTGTCAACCCTGCTATGATTTCGTCTATCTCACCTTGAATATATTCGATAAATGAACTTGAGAATTCTTCCTAAAATCATAAAATTATTTTTATATGTAAGCTTTGATGTCAAGGATAAATGAAAATATGTATTTTTATTTTACATATATATTGCTGTGATGTGTATGAATTTTCTTGAGAGATATGTTTGTTAAAAAAATAAAAAAAATAATCAGTGTGAAAATTTACCGTTTGTTCTTTATGGATGTGATTGATTTTAGATTTTTAAACGTTTGCATTGACATAGTCTTGAAAATCAGTGAGATTGATTGCAATATCAACAAATTCATCTATTGGGACATCTCTCATTTCAACACTATACCCTTAATTATCTTAGTAAAACAAAAAACATAGAATAAAAAATGTCTTCAATCATTAAACAATTTAAAAAATAACATATTTCACTTAATTGTCACGCCTTGGGTTTTTTATCCTTGAAACTTTCTAAAATTTTATCCTCACTGTCCTGACTATGAGTCTCCTAACGAGTCATATGGAGTTTCGATGGGTCGTGGAGACTCGATCGCTACTTAATCAAAATAAGTGACTTAGTGTAATACCCCGAGAAATTTTCCATTGAAATTTTGTGCGTAAACGTATTGGGTTTTATCTTCTAGAATTAATTATAAAATTTTCGTGTGGAATGTCTTAGATTATGACCCACCATTGCTTAGAGTATCAAATAAGCTTTCCAACGATATGTGGATCATCCAAAACGGACACCCGAGCGATGAGTTATGAACATTCCAATCGAATCGTGAATAGTAGTGAACAGTAAAACGTGCAGGAAAAAGTACTGAGGCCTGGTGTATTTTTTCTCAAACTTTAAATGATCATAACTCCTCGTACATAATGATCTGGGTGATTTACTATATATCAATGGAAAGATCTGCAAGTCCTCTTTCCAATGAAATTGGTTTCATCCAATTTGTCTATCGGAGCAAAAAGTTATAGTCGATCTACTTCAGCCTATCAAAAGTAAAATTTTGGGTCAACTTCAAATGATTATAACTCTTTGTACACAATGATCTGAGTGAGATACTATATATCAACAGAAAGATATGAGAGTCTTATTTCTAATGAAATTGGTTTCATCCAATTTGGATATCAGAGTAAAATGTTATGGTTGATCTACTTCAGACTATCAAAACAGTCCACCAAAGGACAGATTTGAGAATTATTTGATTTTTTAGGCGTTTTGGTCATTTCCCCTCACCCAAATTCCATCCAAACCCTATATTAAAGCCCATTAGAAGCATTATATGTTATATTTCATCAAATTCCCTCAAAAAGAAAACCCTAAGCTCCTACATCCAACTTCAAGAACCTCCAAAGTTCACCATTAATTCTGCAAATTTATTCAAGATTCCAAGTTCCTAGTTCAAGAACTTCAAGAACCTCCAAAGTTCACCATTAATTCTGCAAATTTATTCAAGATTCCAAGTTCCTAGTTCAAGAACTCCAAGAACCATCATTCAAAGGAACGATTAACATCTAAAAAATGAGTATCGATCTAAAGTTCATCATTCAAGGTATGTGGAGTTTTTCAACAAGAACTCTTTTTCGTTCTTGTGCCCAAAAGTAATTTTCTTTACAAAGTCATAATTTTTATTTAATTTTTATGAATTTGAAGCATGAACCCATATCTTATGATGATTATTATAAAATCTTGATGTTTATGATTTTGAAAGATAAATTTACATATGTGGAGATATAAAGCATGAATCTTGAATGATATTTATCATGATTTTGATATTTGGATCATGAGTCCCCATTGAAAATTATTTTTTTAAAAAGTGTGTTATAAGCACGTTGATGTTAAATATTTGAGATATGTTGAATGATTTGACCTTTTGGTGTTAATGGAGTTATTTTGAACTCGAGTGTGAATGAAATTCACAACGTGGTTGATTTTGATAGATGGGAAGCATAATGGCTCCCGATGTATATTTATATATTACTGAAATTATTTTATTATGGATTGTCTTTGAAATGATCTGAGCTAAGTCCGGGAGAAATCTTTAGCATCGAGTGAGAGGTATAAAGTGACCTTACTTTCCTAGAACTACGTGCCCCTGTAGGAGTGAGCCTGAGGCTGATTTATATAGTGATCACCAGTTTGTGTGGATTTGATATCGATAGTCCTACTCCGATGGCAAGAATAGGGCGGCTCTCCCCAACGTGGGTTGTATGTTGGACTCCATGTAGCTCACATAGTTTATGTCGGTTATAGGATCTCCCAGTGTGTGTGTGTTTCCTTGTGTCTATGGTGAATGGTGAAGTGATTTGAAAGTAGAATTGTGAAAGTTATTCTTTCGAAAGATTTAAATGATATTTACATTATGAGAATTGATATTCTTGATGAACTAAAAGTGATTGACAAATTATATGATGACTCCATGTGTTATTGTACTTATTTTATCCTCTTATGATTATGATGATTTTCTTCGGGCTATGTGAGTCTTTCATACATCCTGGATTTTTCTTATAAATATTTATGATGATGATATTTATACAACTGCATAAACCTCCATATACTCGATTCCTTTCCATGGTTCGTTGGTTTTATTGATTTTCTTATAGGCTTGTCAGACTAGTATAGATGTTGGGAGTTGACTAATAAGTTGTATTTTGTTATCTTTCTGAAATTCTTTTATTCTTGGATGATGATTACTTTGTTGATATTTGAGGGTTATTTATGGAAACCCCGTTGATTTGTGTTGAACTGAATGAAAATGGCTCAAAGGGTTAGCTTGGGGCTACTCGTAGCCTCAAGCACCATGTGACGCTCTGGGACCTGTTTTTTGGGGTGTTACAAACTTGGTATCAGAGCCTAAGGTTTTAAGGTGTCCTAGGGAGTTTGACAAGCCGCGTTAAGTAGAGTCTTGATCATCGGTGTATAGGTCGCCACATCTATGAGCAAGAGGCTACAAGAAGTTTTAGGAAAAAGTGTGATTCTTTCTTTAAGAAGTCTATCGTGCTTAAAGTGTCTCTCTCTGCTATTGATTCATGCTCTCCTCTTTCAGAAATATGCCTCCACGTCGAGCAAGAAGAAATAATGATGGTCAGCAACCTTAACTCGATGACCCATTAATCTTCATAGAGTCTTGTTGGCTAATCTGATTGAGTTAGACATAGTAGATTTTGATGTGATTCTGGGTATGGACTGGCTGAATTCTTCTTATGCCTCTATTGATTGTCGAATTCGAGTGGTCAAGTTTCAATTTCTGAGTGCATCCGTGTTTGAGTGGTCTGGGAATTCTGTGTCACCCATGAGTCATTTTATCTCTTACCTCAACTCTAGAAAGCGTATGTCCAAGTGGTGTATTTACCATTTCATTGGAGTCAAATACACTAAGTTTGAGACTCCAACTCTCCAGTCTGTTAATGTCGTCAATGATATTTCTGATATCTTTCTAGATGATATCCTAGGGATACCTCCTGATAGAGAGATAGAGTTCGGGATTTATCTTCTTCCCAATACTCAGCCCATTTCTATTCCTCCTTACCGTATGGCCCCTGCAGAACTTAAGGAGTTGAAAGAGCAACTCAAAGATCTACTAGATAAGGGTTTCATAAGGCCCAGTATTTCTCCTTGGGGTGCTCCTATGTTGTTTGTAAGAAAGAAAGATGGCTCTTTGCGTATGTGCATTGATTACCGCCAACTGAATAAAGTCACCATAAAAAAAATAAGTACCCCCTTCCGAGAATAGATGATTTGTTTGACCAATTGCAAGGTGCAAGTTATTTCTCAAAGATAGACCTTCGTTTCAGCTATCATCAACTCAAAGTTAGGGAGTGTGACATCCCAAAAACTGCTTTCCGAACTCGTTATGGCTATTTTGAGTTTCTTGTTATGTGTTTTGGGTTAACTAATGCCTCAACATCTTTCATGGACCTCATGAATTGAGCGTTCAGACCATATCTGGATATGTTTGTCATAGTGTTCATCGATGATATACTGGTGTACTCCCGCAGTGAGGATGAACATTCTGATCATCTCCGAACTATCTTGCAAAACCTTAGAGATCACAAGTTGTTTGCCAAGTTTAGTAAGTGTGAGTTTTGGCTAAGGTCAGTTGCTTTTCTGGGTCATATCATTTTTTCCGAGGGTATTAGAGTTGATCCCCAAAAGATCGAAGCTGTTAGAAATTGGCCTAGACCTATTTCTCCTCTATATCATCTCCAATGACTCGGTTGACCCAAAAGAAAGTGAAGTTCTTATGGTCCGAATCTTGTGAGAAGAGTTTTCAGGAGTTGAAGACTCGTCTTACTTCAACCCCTATTTTGACTTTACCTGATGGTGTTGATGGTTTTGTGGTGTACTTTGATGCTTCGAAAGTTAGGTTGGGTTGCGTATTGATGCAGAAGGGTAAGGTGATAGCTGAAACCCCATGAGAAAAATTACCCCACCCATGACCTTGAGTTAGCTGCTGTTGTGTTTGCTTTGAAAATATGGAGACACTATTTGTATGGTGTCTATGTTGATGTTTTCACTGATTATAATAGTCTGCAGTATGTGTTTACCCAGAGAAATTGAATCTTAGGCAGAGACGATGGTTAGAATTGTTAAAGAACTATGATATAAGTGTGTTGTACCATCCAGGCAATACCAATGCTGTGGCGGATGCCCTAAGTAGAGTGTCTATGGGTAGTGTTTCGTATGTGGTAGAAGGTAAGAAAGAGTTGGCTCGTGATGTACATCGTTTGGCTAGATTGGGGGTTAGGTTGTTTTACTCTGCTGAAGGTAGTATAGGGGTTCAGAGTAGTTTCGAATCCTCCTTGGTTTCAGAAGTGAAGGAAAAGCAATACTTAGATGCTAGTTTGGTTAAACTGAAGGAGTCAGTAAAGGACCAAAAAATAGAGGTTTTCTCCCAAGGGGAAATGGCGTGTTGAGATTGTAGGATAGAATGTATGTCCTGAATGTTGATGATCTGAGATAGAGAATTATGGCTGAAGTGCACGGGGCGCGATATTCTATTTATCCTGGTGCCACCAAGATGTATCGAGACTTGTGGGAAATCTATTGGTGGAGTGGCATGAAGAAAGATATAGCAGCATTTGTAGCTAAGTGTGCAACATGCCAACAGGTTAAGGTAGAACACCAAAGACCTGGTGGTATGATGCAAGAGTTTAGTATTTCCACATGGAAGTAGGAAGAGATAAATATGGACTTCGTGATTGGTTTACCTCCTTCCCGATGCCATCATGATTCCATTTGGGTTGTGGTTGATAGGTTGACTAAGTATACTCATTTCTTGCCTGTTCATACTTCATATACTGCTGAGGATTACGCTAGATTGTATATCCGAGAGCTAGTTAGACTGCATGGAGTTCCCTTGTCTATCATTTCGGATAGGGGTACTCAGTTCACTTCGCAATTTTGGAAAGCTCTTCAAAAGGGTCTTGCTACTGAAGTGCTTTTGAGTTCTGCTTTTTGATAACGCTCAATCTACAGCTCTCGTAGGAGTGCATAGCGGTCGTAGTCAAATATAGAACCCAACTGGGTTGGGTATCGATCCCACAGGGAATAGCTTGGTCAACAAGTAAGCAAAGATTACTAGACTTTTAGTGCAAGTCTCGTAAAAAGTGGGGATTGTAATGTGTAACCACAATATTAAAGTAAAAATTGAAAATAGCAACGTAAAGAGAAAGAATGTTTAGTAGGTTGTAAAACAATGAGAATTGAAGAGTTGGGGTTATGTCCACCTTCTGAGTTTACGTCTCTATTGGCTATGAGTTATGCGGAATTCAGACATGTGCTTATAGAGAATTGTATTCGATGGTAAATCCAAGCGTTTTTCAACCTCAACAAGGACTATTTCACTTTAACTCTTTCGAGCTTAAAGCGTATCTAACGGTACAAATTCTCCAAGAGGTTAATCCAGTTACGGCACTAACTTTTTAATAGGGTATGGGACCCTACTACCTTGACATTATCTCTTTTCCAGACAGATAACCTTTCTTTCAAACAAGTTAAATGTTATACTGTCGTATTCTTGCGTTTGCAACCACAAAGAATTTAGATTAAGATGAAGAGAATAATGATATAAGCAGCATACGTGTCACGAATTCACAAACTCACAGCAATAGATAGTATCTCATCCGGCTTCCATAACCCCAACAGAGAAGTTTAGTTACCCATGAGTGCGAAGGAAATCACAATTGACATTGTTGTTATACCACAATAATGATTTCACGTTTGTAAAGGTGTGGTAGGCGTTTAGGCGTGAAGTCCTAGCAAGTAACGTTTCTCTTGTTGTGGAAATTAAGAATAGATGAATAGAAGAATAAAAAGTAGAATTAATGGAAAGATTAGAAGAGTTGTAATTGATGGAAGAGGAATTAAAACTAGAATAAGAATTGTTGTTAAGTAGAATTAATTCAAAATCTCTAGCAAAATAGGGTATTTATAATACCCATGTCCTATTCCTACTAAGCTAATGACATACTTAACCAAATCCTACTAAGCTAATGAAATGCTTAACCCAATTGTACTAGGTTAATGTATCATTATCCTAATTCAAATAAATTACTGTGTTATTATCCTAATCCTAATAGGTTACTGCTAGTCCCCAAAGTCTTCAGAATTGCTGTTTTAGCCCGGGACAGGTTTCCCATGCATCACTTTTGGTCCTTAGGCGTCCAAGACTCCCTTTTCTCCCCTCGTGAAGCTTTCTTTGGCATCAAGTTATCCATAAAATGCTGAATTCTGCATCATTTATACCTGAAACTTTGCTAATCATGTTCGTTAGCTCACTTATAGGAAAAAGGACTAAAAGTGCATGAAATATATAATTTATTCTCAAAACTTGGCTAAAATATGGGCAAAATCTAGTGCCATAGGCGTGTAAATTCGCCTATCATCAACACCCTACACTTGAAGCTTTGTTCGTCCTCGAACAAAATATCATGTCCTTGTAAACATTAACTTAGGGTTTCACAGAAACAATATAAAATATTCATCAAGACAAGCATAGCAATCATTAACAAAGAGTAGTTTTCTGATCATTAGTAGAAACCATTTAACCTCCAACATAGACTCGTGATGGTGGTCAACTCATATTCAAAAGTTAGGGCACAAAGAATCATACACAACTACCCAAAACTCATCAACCATGTGTGTCTCACAATATATTACCCATAATCACTCATAAGTATAACATTTTTTTTTCAAACATGGGTATCAAAATATCCTTGCTCTCACTCTCACAAAGAATTCATATGTTGCAACTGATGACCATAGGCTTGCCCTTAGTGTAATGCTCCACTAAATGTCCGAATGTTAAGCTTAGGATCAAATAGGTCTTTATTATGGTTGTAATGTAGGCTAAGGGACGGGTAGGACTATTTGGGCTAGAAATAGTGACTAAGTTCCTAAGCACTTTAATACATCACATTAAGTCATTAACACTTTTTCTTCCAAACAACTTTTCTACGCTTTTTTTTATTCTACCACCCTTATTCTCCTCTTTTGTTTTTCAATTTTTAAGCATAACTCAGTTTTCAGTTTTCTTTTCCTTTTTCTTTTCATAACATACCTCTTATGATAGCACTTCTTTTTCATAGCAATTTCAAGCACCAATGCATTCTAAAGCATCATACTCACCCAATTTCCTCTTATTTTGTCACATGACTTTACACTTTTGAAGCACTTAGAAATTTGGATCAAATTATGGTCTTAAAAAATTGATTAGGCTTACATATGAGGTTGTCAAAGAAAATAGGCTAAAGGCTCAAAAGGGTTTAACTAGGATGATGTCCATGGGTAGGTAAAAAGAAGATAAACAAGTATAGGTTGCCAAAGAAATGCCTAAATCATCTCCTAAACTTACACTCTTTATTTTCGCTTTACACACACACCAGGCAAGTTCTAGCATCAGCCACAAACACAGAATATACTATATCCTCACACACACAAGGCACATGGTCGATTTTATTGGGAGTAATATAGACTCTTGACCCATCAAGTGAAGGAATTAAACCAAACAATATCACATAGTGAGTCACAATTAGAGCCTACACATCTCAATAGTCATGATTTTAGCACAAACTCTTGTTATAATCTCATGCTGCCTATTAGAATAATTTCATGCAAAGCTAAGTTAAATTTTACTACTAAAAAAAATGAAAAGAATGAAAAAAAAATGAAAAAAACTAGCAGACAAACATATGCAAATGCGGATAGAGAAGTAAAGCATGCAAATACCACCACCCCACACTTAGACGGGACACTGCCCTCAGTGGAAAATAAATACGAAGAACCTGGTCAGTCGGACTCCTCCTCTATGTCGGGGGTCATACCCCCTTCGTCGGAATCATCATAGGAGTCGTCGTTATCAGAATTCTCCTCCACGTCGGAGTCTGGCATTCGTCGCTCATCATCGGTCGGCACATCGTCATCAAGAGGTTCCTCAAAGTATGTACCTAGTCCACACATCTCCCTTGCATGCACATTCATTGGATAGTCATGATCCAACTGTTGGAGCTCTGCAGCAGTTGGAACACGACCTCCGCTCATCATTGTAAACCGTGTTATGCCATAAAGATGGCGAAAGAAACTCTCATCCCGAGCATGTCTCTCTGCCGTAGTAAGGTTGACGCCATGTGTGGTTTCAGCATCTTTGACCTTTGTGAGGTCAACCTTCTTCGGGTTGTGTGGGAGTCTATGATCAGCCGGTTCCTCTTTGATATCTTCTTTCCTCAAGATTGCAGTCAACAGATTGCCGAAGCTGAAATGGGACCGCTTGTGTAGTCTGGCTTTCCGCATTGTAGAACGAATGATTGCCCCAATGTTGATAGGGACTCTCGTCATCAAGGCGTAGACCAGACACATTCTATCTCTTGTTATCTTGGTGTACTGGGTCCCAGGAATAAGGCAAGAATTGACAATATGCAACCATATCCTTGCTTCCCTATTCAAAGGAGCATAGGGGAAGGTGTTGTGTCGTCCGGTGTCTTTATGTCTGCTCCACCTTGCCATGGATCTACTTCCACCAAGTGTGTGTCAAATTGCTCTATAAGGAGGTCTGCTGTACAACTCTTTGAATGGTGCTGGATCGACTGAAGGCAAGCCAAGAAAGGAGTTGATCAAATCTGCATTGAGTTGTAAAACTTGGCCCCGAATCTTGACTTCGCTGCCTGTGGTTTTCGGCGACCAGTTGGCATAAAATTCTCTTGTCAAATCAAGATTGCATTCTCCCATGTCTTGAAAGATGAAATCTAGATGTAAAGCCATGATTTTCGCCAACATGCGTGGCTCCTTCTTTGCTAGGCTGTCCTTGTTGATCAAGTCGACATGAACGTATTTTCTTTCCTTGTTGTTCCTATACCATTCCTTGTCTTCCTCCTCAAGAACCCATTTTATTCCAAACATGCGGCGTGGTAATTGCATTGAGGATGATTCTTCTCGGTCCTTGCGACCTCTTTTCTTGCCCTTTTGGGAAGTGGTAGTCTTGTCTTGTCTTGCTTTAGGATCCATTATACCTGAGACTTAAACAATATTCATGTTAGCATCAACTCAATAGATACAATCTATAAACAAGCCATAGGGGTACCACCCCACATTTAGTTTTGTTGATACAAATTAGTGAAGTGAAAGTGGTCGACTACTTAGACTTCGTCGACATACGTTTTAGGAGCTATATTCCGACAAGAAAATTAGAGATGTATCACTTCTTGCAACCTTTGCAATACTTTTCATGTTAGGTATAACAATACTACTACATAGGGATTTCATCATGGTATAGTTTCTATCAATAATCACAACCTCCTCTATTGGTAGGCAACTATAAGTCTTATTCCGATGAACGGGATATTCTAACTTGTAAGTATTCAAGTGACAAGTTTATTCAATGTTCATGACTATAGCAATTCCGCAAGTAGTATGACAATGCACCAAAATCAAATTCAAGTTGGAAATATGTTAAGATCATCCTAACGTACATGTTCACTCACTTGGTTTTGTATCAACAATTCAAACACATTAACATCACCAATATTTCTTCAAGATGTAGCAATTCATAATAGACATAGCAACGTAGCACTTACGAGAAATAGATGAAGAACAAGAGAGTACTTACGTGATTGAAGCCTTTGGAGATGTTCTTTGTGAAGTGGGAGAGCAAAAAGAAAGTTTTTGGGAGGATTTCGATGCTATGTGCGGCGCCTAGGTCAAGTTTTCAATGTGTTTGTGTTTCAAGACTAAGTCTTCTTTATATAGGAAAAGAATGGGTCGGGTTTTGACCCATTTAAAATCGGTTTTGGAGACAAAAAGTGACCATAGGCGGCGCCTTTAGCTTTGCCTATACATGGTATAGGCGGCGCCTAATGCAAAGCATTTGCTAGCATAGGCGGCGCCTAGTGCAATGCCTTTAGTGACCATAGGCGGTGCCTTTAGCATGGCATATGAGATTATGAGACCAAATGCTTTAGCATAGGCGGCGCCTATGCTATGGCATACTTAAGCATGGGCGGCGCCTATGCCTTTGCACACTAGATTCCGAGACCTTGGGCTATAGTATAGGCTTTGCCTTGTTCGTGGCCTAGTTTTACCTAGGCCTAGCCTTGATTGATGCCTATTTTGTCATGAGCAATGCTCAATCTATCGCCTTATGCATCTTTATTCCTAACTTACCACCTTTACCATGCAATACGTCCAAATCGTCATTTGAAACCAATCTCCTCGTTGAATACCTCTTGCACCTATATTTGCTCAAAACCAATGAAAACGATTAGTACGATGGGTTGCCTCCCATCAAGAGCCTTTGTTTTGGTCATGGCACGACTCTTATTTATGGATTTTCATTTATCAAAAGCAAAATACAAAAAAAAAAAACAAAATACTATCAACTATAAATGATGGGTTGCCTCCCATCTAGCGCCTTATTTATTGTCGTGGCACGATATGGTTACCTCGAGTACTTAGACTTCGTCGAGATAGGTTATGGCCATATAACTTATCGAATCAAGAGGACCGATATAAGGTTTAACACGTTGGCCGTTCACCTTGAAGACAACGCCATTATTGTCTTCCAACTCTACTTCTCCAGACGAGTAGGCTTGGATAACTTTGTATGGACCTGACCACTTGGATTTTAACTTACCTGGGAATAACTTCAATCTGGAGTTTAAGAGAAGTACCATATCATCCTTTTGAAAGTTTCGTCGAACAATCCGCTGATCATGATACTTCTTTATCCGCTCCTTGTATAGGTCCGATCTCTCATAAGCATGAAGACGGAATTCATCCAACTCGTTCAGCTGCTCCAATCTCAGATTCATTGCATCATCCCAATTCAAATTCAATTGCTTCAACGCCCATAATGCCTTATGCTCGAGCTCAATGGGTAAGTGACAAGCCTTCCCATAAACTAGTTGATACGGGGACATGCCAATGGGTGTTTTGAATGCAGTCATGTACGCCCATAGTGCGTCATCCAGCTTTCGAGACCAATCTTTCCTATTAGCATTTACCGTCTTTGCAAGGATTTGCTTGATCTCTCAGTTGGAAACCTCTACCTGGCCGCTAGTTTGTGGGTGATAAGGTGTGGCTACCTTATGTAGCTTGACACCATATTTGGCCAACACTGATTTGAATAGCTTGTTGCAGAAGTGAGACCCTCCATCGCTTATGATAGTACGAGGTACTCCAAAGCGAGAGAAGATATTCCTCTTTAAGAATGCTACAACACGCTTTCCCTCGTTGTAGGCCAACGCTACAGCTTCAACCCATTTCGAGACATAATCTACAGCAACTAGGATGTACTTCATTCCAAACGAATTAACGAATGGACCCATGAAATCAATACCCCATACATCAAAGAGCTCAACTTCAAGAATTTTTGACGTGGGCATCTCATGGTGTTTCGAAATAGCACCTTGTCTTTGGCATTGGTCGCATATTCTAACAAAGTCATAGGCATCTCTAAATATCAAAGGCCAATAATATCCACTTTGTAAGACCTTTCTCGCTGTCCGATTTCCTGCGTGATGTCCTCCAACTTGGGAAGTATGACATGCTTCCAATATAGTAGGCACCTCTACATGGGATATACATCGTTGGATAACACCATCCGTGCATCGTCGAAACAAATATGGCTCATCCCAATAATAGTGTTGTACATCATGCATAAACTTCCTCCTTTGATGGTAGGATAAGTTTGCAGGTATCACATTACTCACCACAAAATTTGCAAAGTCGGCATACCATGGTAACCTTTCCGTTATTGTCGCTAAGATCTCCTCATCAGGGAATGCATCATCAATCTCGATTTCAGGCTGCGCTACATGCTCATTCTCGAGTCTAGATAGATGATCAGCCACTTGGTTTTCGCAACTTCTTCTATCTTTAACCTCGAAATCGAATTCTTGCAGCAGCAAAACCCATCGAATTAGTCTTGGTTTTGCATCCTTCTTTGTCATTAGGTACCTAAGAGCTGCATGGTCTGTATGAATGATCACCTTAGTACCCAATAGATAGGCACGAAACTTCTTAAACACATACACAACTGCTAGGAGCTGTTGTTCAGTAACAGTGTAGTTCCTTTGGGCTTCATTTAGGACCTTACTCGCATAATAGATAGGATGAAATAGCTTCTCCTTTCTCTGACCAAGCACAGCACCAACGGCTACACCACTAGCATCACACATGACTTCGAACGGGAGAGACCAATCTGGTGCTACCATGATAGGGGCTTCAATGAGTTTTCCTTTGAGGCATTCGAATGCCTTCAAGCAATCTTCATTGAAGTCAAACTTTGCATCTTTCTCCAAGAGTTTTCACAATGGACTAGCAATTTTTGAGAAGTCTTTGATGAATCGTCGATAGAAACCTGCATGATCGAGGAAACTACGAACACCCTTCACTGAGATTGGGGGTGGTAGCTTCTCAATAACTTCAATTTTCGCTCGATTAACCTCAATTCCTCTTTCGGAGATTTTATGCCCAAGAACGATACCCTCTTTGACCATAAAGTGACACTTCTCCCAATTCAGCACTAGGTTGAATTCTACACATCTTTCCAATGCCATGCTTAGGTTTGCTAAGCATGCTTCAAAAGACTCACCAACAACTGAAAAGTCGTCCATAAATACCTCCAAAATTTCTTCAACCATATCAGAAAAAATAGACATCATACATCACTGAAAGGTGGCTGATGCGTTATATAGCCCGAATGGCATACGTTTGAAGGCAAACGTACCATATGGGCATGTAAACGTTGTCTTCTCTTGGTCTTCGGGGGCAATACAAATCTGATTATAGCCTGAATAACCATCTAGGAAACAAAACCATCCTTTCCCCGCTAATCGGTCTAGCATTTGGTCCATGAATGGCATTGGAAAGTGATCTTTGAGCGTCCAAGAATTCAGCTTTCGGTAGTCCATGCATACTCTCCATCCGGTGACGGGTCTAAGTGGAATAAGCTCATTCTTCGCATTCGCAACCGCCGTCATGCCTCCTTTCTTGGGAACACATTGTACCGGGCTTACCCATGTACTATAAGAGATTGGATACACAACTCCTGCGTCTAAACACTTGATAATTTCTTTCTTCACCACTTCTTGCATAGGTGGGTTTAGACGCCTTTGATGCTCAATGGTGGGTGTGCAATTCTCTTTAAGCTGAATTTTGTGTGTACAAATCCCAGGTGGAATACCAATAATATCCGCAATGGTCCATCCAATGGCTCTAATGTACTTTCGTAAAATAGCAATGAGAGCTGCAACTTGTTGCTCACCCAAATCTGCTGCCACAATGACTAGAAGTGTGTTTTCGCTTCCTAAGAATGCATACTTTAAATGACTTGGCAGCTCCTTCAATTCTAATGTGGGTGGCTCTTCAATAGATGGCTTAGCTGGTGGTGTGGGTCGATCTTTAAGATCAAGGTTCAGCTTTTCGGGAGCATAACGATATGTCCCTAATCCTGATAGAGCACAAATAGCTTCTTCGCAATTTTCAGCATCCTTACTCTCTCCATTCATGAGCACAATCGCCAATGGATCATCAATAATTTGCTCTTCTTCAAGTAATTCTTTCTCATCATCAAAGTAAACATCGTCCACCGAAAATACACTCAGATCTTTGGGTTGCTTCATTGATTTACACACATCAAAGCGAACTACCTCGTCATTTATTCGGAATGAAAGCTCATTAGCTCTCAAATCAATGAGCACACTTCCTGTAGCAAGGAAAGGGCGCCCCAAGATTATGGGAACTTCTGAGTCTACCTCACAATCCAAAATAACAAAGTCTGCCGGAAAGATGAATGAAGAAACCTTTACCAATACATCACATAAAATACCAACAGGCCGTTTTACCGACCTATCCGCCATGACGAGCCTCATATTAGTTGGAGTAGGATCACCCAACCCCAACTTCTTATATATAGATAATGGCATAAAATTGATGCTGGCTCCTAAATCACATAATGCTTTGGCAAAATTCAAAGATCCAACGGTGCAAGGAATAGTGAAAGCTCCGGGGTCGGCCTTCTTCTGAGCTATTGATCGGGTAGCGATTGTGCTGTAGTGATGAACATCATCTTTTAACTCATAACTTGCTGCCCGTTTCTTTGTCAAAAGATCGTTCATAAATTTCGCATACCCAGGCATTTTTTCAAGTGCCTCTACCAATGGAACATTAATGGTCAGCTGCTTTAACATAGTCATGAATTTGCTAAACTTCATGTCATCCGCTACCTTCTTCAATCTTTGAGGGAAAGGTGGTGGTGGGCATGGAATTGTTCTCTCCACGGCTTTCTTCTCCTCTTGCTTCCGTTTTTCAGCTTTTTCAGGTTGCAAATCATTGGGGTTGACGTCATGGACGTCGTGGCCTAGTTCTGCGGATGCGTCTCCTTTCGCTTTATCATCAGTATCCGCTGCTTCGTCAACCACTTAATTGCTTTTTGCTGAAGTTTCCAGCACCTTACTACTTCGGGTAGTAATGGCCATGCATGACCCATCATTCCTTGGGTTTTGCACAGTATCGCTAGGTAAAGTGCCAGCCTTTCTTTGATTGAGTGCTTCTGAAAGTTGGCTCAATTGCTGCTCTATTTGCTTGATTGAAGTGGAATGAGAATCAACTATTTATTTCATAGAGGACAAATCATTAACTACCTCCGTTATTGCAGCGCTTGTTGCTTCCACTCCTTTTAATATTTTAGCCAGCATGTCTTCCGTACTTCCAGAACTAGATGTGGTAGCGTCACATCTTCCAAGGGGAACGTACAAACCACTCTTTTCATTCTCGTTCTTCCAACTACCTTGGTCTTTGTTTCCCAATTTATCATAATAGTTCCGACCTTGGTTTCCTTGGGTATTCCCACGGAAACCCCCCTGATTGTTCAAGTAGTTGGCCTCCTCTTTCGAATCAGATTCGTCTCTTCCTTTTGACGCAATAGCTTTGACTTTTTTGGTCTTCCCTGATAATAAATGCTTTGTAAGAAGATCCATTTGTGTTTTCATGTGCGCCATATCTTGATCACGTTCTTCTTCTCTTCTTCTTTGGTCTGCAGTCATGCCAATAGATAAAGTGGGGCTTGCTACCTCAGAATCCCTGGTATGCCAAGCTCTACTTTGTTTCGTCATACGATCTAGCATATTGCTTGCTTGACCAAAAGTGAGGTCCATAAAAGATCCTCCAGCTGCATTATCCACCACTGGTTTAGTTATTGAATTCAAGGCTCTGTATAGTATCTCCATTAGGTGAACATTAGTCATATGATAGTTTGGGCATCTCGTTAGCTTTGTCTTGAACCTCTCCCATGTTTCATGAAGAGCTTCAGTTGGAAGCTGACGAAAGTTGCTGATTTCATCTCTCAATTGTGCTCTTTTGGATGACGGAATGAATCTTTCTAGGAAAGCATCTCTCAATTGCCTCCAATTTGTAATAGAATCAGGAGTCAGCCCATTCAACCATAGAGTTGCCTCCCCAGACAGAGACAATGGAAATAGACATAATCGAATTGCATTCTAACCAACACCTATTGTCAAATGACTTGTATGTAGAGATAAAGTTGATGAGATGCATATTCGGATCATCGCCTGCTAGTCCACCAAATAATCCCTTGAGTTGCAATAACTGAATCATGGTGCTTGTGATGTTGAACTTGGCTCCGGGCGCTAATGGTGGAGGAATAATGGCTCCTGCGGCTCCGGCTCCATCAAGATCATCATCATCGTTGTCGAAAGCTGGTTGCATGGGTTGGCGATCATACCTAAACCGAGCTTGTCGACCTGTTCTGTTGGCAGGTGTTATGATCTCAGCATCACGCCTAGGGTTTAGTAACTCGTCATCACCTAAATCCTCGTCGTCAGGATTTGTTGCTCGCCCAGGGTTATCAATGTTTTGCTGGTGTACTTGGGTGGAGGCAAGAGCAGCTAATCTCGCCTGCTCCTGTTGAGCAGCCATTCTTTCGATTTCCGTTTGTGCCTCCATTCTGCCAATTCGTTGTGGTTCAGGATTGATAGGTAATAACGGTTGACCAGAACTTCGAGTATGGGGCATGCACTGAATAAAAACCTACAGTAAACAAAAACAAAAACTAAAAGTAAAAGTACGAGAATCTTTGACCAAAGGGTCTAGTAATTATCACAAACTTAATTGACACTCGTATTCCCCGGCAACGGCGCCAATTTTTGATAACGCTCAATCTACAGCTCTCGTGGGAGTGTAAAGCGGTCGTTAGCAAATATAGAACCCAACCTGGGTTGGGTATCGATCCCTCAGGGAATAACTTGGTCAACAAGTAAGCAACTATTACTAGACTTTTAGTGCAAGTCTCATAAAAAAAGGGGGAGTCTTGTCGTGCAAGTAATGTAAACAAAGTATTAAAGTAAAAGCTGAAAATAGCAAAATAAAAAAAAAGAATTTTTAGTAAGTTGTAAACAATGAGAATTAAGGCGTTGGGGTTATGTCCACCTTCTGAGTTATACGTCTCTATTGGCTATGAGTGTGTTGAATCCAGACATGCATGTGCTTATAGAGAATTGTATTCGATGGTAAATCCAGGCGTCTTTCGACCTATTCGAGGATTATTTCACTTTAACTCTTTCGAGCTTAAAGCGTGTCTAACGGTACGAATTCTCCAAGAGGTTAATCCAGTTACGACACTAACTTTTTAATAGGGGATGGGACCCTACTACCTTGATATTATCTCTTTCCAGACAGATAACCTTTCTTTCGAACAAGTTAAATGTTATACTGGCGTATTCTTGAGTTTGCAACCACAAAGAATTTATATTAAGATGAAGAGAATAATGATATAAGCAGCATACGTGTCACGAATTCACAAACTTACAGCAATAGATAGTATCTCATTCGGCTTCCATAACCCCAACAGAGAAGTTTAGTTACCCATGAGTGCGAAGGAAATCATAGTTGACATTGTTGTTATTCCATAATAATGATTTCATGTTTGTAATGGTGTGGTAGGCGTTTAGGCGTGAAGTCCTAGAAAGTAACGTTTCTCTTGTTGTGGAAATTAAGAATAGATGAATAGAAGAATAAAAAGTAGAATTAATGGAAAGATTAGAAGAGTTGTAATTGATGGAAGAGGAATTAAAACTAGAATAAGAATTGTTGTTAAGTAGAATTAATTCAAAATCTCTAGCAAAATAGGGTATTTATAATACCCATGTCCTATTCCTACTAAGCTAATGAAATACTTAACCAAATCCTACTAAGCTAATGAAATACTTAACCCAATTGTACTAGGTTAATGTATCATTATCCTAATCCAAATAAATTACTGTATTATTATCCTAATCCTAATAGGTTATTGCTAGTCCCCAAAGTCTTCAGAATTGCTATTTTAGCCCGGGACAGGTTTTCCATGCATCACTTTTGGTCCTTAGGCGTCCAAGACTCCCTTTTCTCCCCCCGTGAAGCTTTCTTTGGCATCAAGTTATCCATAAAATGCTGAATTCTGCATCATTTATACCTGAAACTTTGCTAATCATGTTCGTTAGCTCACTTATAGGAAAAAGGACTAAAAGTGCATGAAATATATAATTTGTTCTCAAAACTTGGCTAAAATATGGGCAAAATCTAGTTCTATAGGCGTGTAAATTCTCCTATCATCACTTTTCATCCACAAATCGATGGTCAGGTTGAGCGGACCATCCAGACCTTAAAGGACATGTTGAGAGCTTGTGCACTTGACTTTAAGGAAAGTTGGGATGATCACTTACCATTGATAGAATTTGCTTATAATAATAGCTTTCACTCTAGTATTGGCATGGCTTCATTTGAAGCCTTGTATGAGAGGAAGTGTAGATCACCCATAGGTTGGTTCGAGGTGGCTGAAGTGGCTGTGAGTGGTCCTGATTCGGTATTTGAGGCTATGAAAAAAGTAAAGTTGATTAGGGAAAGGTTGAAAACTGCGCAGAGTCGTCAGAAGTCATATGCGAATGTTAGAATGAGAGACCTTGAGTTTGAAGTTGGTGACGTAGTGTATCTAAAAATTTCACCCATGAGGGGGATGAAGAGATTCGGAAAGATGGGGAATCTTGGGAAACTGAGGTGGATGTGCGATCCAAGTACCGGCATCTATTTTTTGCGAACTCCAATCAAGTTGAAGGTACCATTCTTTCCTAAATCATGCACTTTTGATGAAAGTTGCAGCAGTTCAACTGTCATTTATTATGTGTTCAGCTGTAGTTTCTTGAATTTATGCATTTGGAGTGAGAAACGATATGGTGATGAGTCTAACGAATGATTTCAGCTATATGCTCTCTTCTCTATCTAATCTTGGCATATCTAGCATCATTTGAGGATGAATGTTTCCAAGGGGGGATTATGTAATACCCCGAGAAATTTTTCGCTGAAATTTTGTGTGTAAACGTGTTGGGTTCTATATTCTAGAATGAATTATAAATTTTTCATGTGGAATGTCTTAGATTATGACTCACCATTGCGTAGAGTATCAAATAAGCTTTCCAACGATATGTGGATCATCCAAAAGGGACACCCGAACGACGAGTTATGAACATTCTGATCGAACCATGAATAGTAGTGAACAGTAAAACGTGTAGGAAAAAGTACTGAGGCATGACGTATTTTTTCTCCAACTTTAAACGATCATAACTCCTTGTACATAATTATCTGGGTGATCTACTATATATCAACGGAAATCCCTACGAGTCCTCTTTCCAATGAAATTGGTTTCATCTAATTTGTCTATCGAACCAAAAAGTTATGGTCGATCTACTTCAGCCTATCAAAAATAAATTTTTGTGTCAACTTCAAATGATCATAACTTCTCGTACACAATGATCTGGGTGATATACTATATATCAACGAAAATATATGAGAGTCCTCTTTCTAATGAAATTGGTTTCATCCAATTTCGATGTTGGAGTAAAACGTTATGGTTGATCTACTTCAGACTATCAAAACAGTCCACCAAAGGACAGATTCGAGAATTATTTGAATTTTTAGTGGCGGTTTGGTCATTCCCCCTCACCCAAAATCCATCCAAACCCTATATTAAAGCCTATTAGAAGCATTATATGTTATATTTCATCAAATTCCCTCAAAAAGAAAACCCGAAGCTCCTACATCCAACTTCAAGAACCTGCAAAGTTCACCATTAATTTTGCAAATTTATTCAAGATTCCAAGTTTCTAGTTCAAGAACTTCAAGAACCTCCAAAGTTCACCATTAATTCTGTAAATTTATTCAAGATTCCAAGTTCCTAGTTTAAGAACTTCAAGAACCATCATTCAAAGGCACGATTAACATTTCAAAAACGAGTATCGATCTAAAGTTCATCATTCAAGGTATGTGAAATTTTTCAACAAGAAATCTCTTTTGTTCTTGTGCCCAAAAGTAATTTTCTTTACAAAAGGCATGATTTTTATTTGATTTTTACGAATTTGAAGCATAAACCCATATCTTATGATGATTATTATGAAATCTTGATGTTTATAATTTTGAAATATGAATTTACATGTGTGGAGATATAAAGCATGAATCTTGAATGATATTTATCATGATTTTTATATTTGGGTCGTGAATCCCTATTGAATTTTTTTTTTTGAGAAAGTGTATGTTATAAGAACATTGATGTTGAATATTTGAGATATTTTGAATGATTTGACCTTTTGATCTTAAAGAGGTGTTTTGAACTCGAGTGTGAAAGAAATCCACAACGTGGTTGATTTTGATAGTTGGGAAGCATGATGGCTCCCGATGTATATTTATATATTACTGAAATTATTTTGTTATGGATTGTCTTTGAAATGATCTGAGCTAAGTCCAGGAGAAATCTTTAGCATCGAGTGGAAGGTATAAAGCAACCTTACTTCCCTAGAACTATGTGCCCCCGTAGGAGTGAGCCTGAGGCTGATTTATATAGTGATCACTAATTTGTGTGGATTTGATATCGATAGTCCTACTCTGATGGAAAGGATAGGATGACTCTCCCCAACGTGGGTTGTACGTTGGATTCCATATAGCTCACATGGTTTATGTCGATTATTGGATCTCCCAGTGTGTGTGTGTTTCCTTGTGTCTATGGTGAATGGTGAAGTGATTTGAAAGTTGAATTGTGAAAGTTATTCTTTCGAAAGATTTAAATGATATTTACATTATGAGAATTGATATTCTTGATGAACTGAAAGTGATTGACAAATTATATGGTGACTCACATGTGTTATTGTACTTATTTCATCCTCTCATGATTATGATTATTTTCTTCGGGCTGTGTGAGTTTTTTATACATCTTGCATATTTCTTATAAATATTTATGATGATGATATTTATACAACTGCATACACCCCCATATACTCGGTTCATTTCCATGGTACTGACCCATATCTTTGGATGTGGGCTACATTTTCTTGAAATATAGGTTCAGGTGCCTAGTTCTAGGTTTGACAGCAATTCTTCGAGCACGCTGTTCTACATCCTCTGTTGTGGTGAGTCCTTATGTTCCGAGGACATGATGTCTGATGTTGGTTTCATGAAATTATTTATATTTGATAACTGAGTATGAGTCAGTTGGGGCATGTCTCAATGGCTCGCTAGTTTTATTGATTTTCTTAGAGGCTTGTCAGACTAGTATAGATGTTGGGAGTTGACTAATAAGTCGTATTTTGTTATCTTTCTGAAATTCTTTTATTCTTGGATGATGATTTCTCTGTTAATATTTGAGGGTTATTTATGGAAAACCCATTGATTTGTGTTGAACTGAATGAAAACGGCTCAAAGGGTTAGGTTGGGGCTACTCATAGCCTCAAGCACCGTGTGACGCTCTGTGACCTATTTTTTGGGGCGTTACAAACTTGGTATCAGAGCCTAAGGTTTTAAAGTGTCCTAGGGAGTCTGACAAGCTGCATTAAGTAGAGTCTTAATCATCGGTGTGTAGCGCGCCACATCTATAAACAAGAGGCTATAAGGAATTTTAGGAAAAAGTGTGATTCTATCTTTTAGAAGTCTATCGTGCTTAAAGTTCTCTCTCTGCTATTGATTCGTGCTCTTCTCTTTCAGAAATATGCCTTCACGTTGAGCAAGAAGAAATAATGATGGTCAGTAACCTTAACCCGCTGACCCATTGATCTTCATAGAGTCTTGTTGGCTGATCTGATTGAGTTAGACATGGTAGTTTTTGATGTGATTCTAGGTATGGACTGGCTGTATTCTTCTTATGCCTCTATTGATTGTCGGACCCGAGTGGTCAAGTTTCAGTTTTTGGGTGCATCCGTGTTTGAGTGGTCTGGGAATTCTGTGTCGCCCAAGAGTCATTTTATCTCTTACCTCAAAGCTAGAAAGCTTATTTCCAAGGGGTGTATTTACCATTTGGTTAGAGTCAAAGACACTAAGTCTGAGACTCCAACTCTCCAGTCTGTTAACGTTGTTAATGAGTTTTCTGATGTCTTTCTGGATGATCTCCTAGGGATACTTCCGGATAGAGAGATAGAGTTCGGGATTGATCTTCCTCTCGATACTTAGCCTATTTCTATTCCTTCTTACCGTATGGCCCCTGCAGAACTTAAGGAGTTGAAAGAGCAACTCAAAGATCTACTAGATAAGGGTTTCAGAAGGCCCAGTGTTTCTCCTTGGGGTGCTCCTGTGTTGTTTGTAAGAAAGAAAGATGGTTGTTTGTGTATGTGCATTGATTACCGCCTACTGAATAAATTCACCATCAAAAAAATAAGTACCCCCTTCCGAGAATAGATGATTTGTTTGACCAATTGCAAGGTGCAAGTTATTTATCAAATATAGACCTTCATTCCAGCTATCATTAACTCAAAGTTAGGGAGTGTGACATCCCGAAAACCACTTTCCAAACTCGTTATGGCCATTTTGAGTTTCTTGTTATGTGTTTTGGGTTAACTAATGCCTCAGCAACTTTCACGGACCTCATGAATCGAGTGTTCAGACCATATCTGGATATGTTTGTCATAGTGTTCATCGATGATATACTGGTGAACTCCCGTAGTGAGGATGAACATTCTGATCATCTCCAAACTATCTTGCAAAACCTTAGAGATCACAAGTTGTTTGCCAAGTTCAGTAAGTGTGAGTTTTGGCTAAGGTCAATTCCTTTTCTGGGTCACATCAATTCTTCTGAGGGTATTAGAGTTGATCCTTAAAAGACCAAAGATATTAGAAATTGGCCTAGACATATTTCTCCGACTAATATCCAAAGTTTCTTGGGTTTAGCTGGCTATTACCGCCGTTTTGGGTAGTGTTTCTCCTCTATAGCATCTCCTATGACTCGGTTGACCCAAAAGAAAGTGAAGTTCTTGTGGTCTGAATCTTATGAGTTGAGTTTTCCGGAGTTGAAGACTCGACTCACTTCAGCCCCTGTATTGACTTTGCCTGATGGTGTTGATGGTTTTGTGGTGTACTGTGATGCATTAAGAGTTGGGTTGGGTTGCGTATTGATGCAGAAGGGTAAGGTGATAGCTTATGCTTCTAGACAGTTGAATCCCCATGAGAATAATTTCCCCACCCATGACCTTGAGTTGGCTGCTGTTGTGTTTTTTTTGAAAATCTGGAGACACTATTTGTATGGTGTCCATGTTGATGTTTTCATTAATCATAAGAGTCTGCAGTATGTGTTTACCTAGAGAGAATTGAATCTTAGGTAGAGACGATGGTTAGAATTGTTAAAAGACTATGATATAAGTGTGCTGTACCATTCGGGAAAGGCCAATATTGTGGAGGATGCCCTAAGTAGAGTGTCCATGGGTAGTGTTTCGCATGTGGTAGAAGGTAAGAAAGAGTTGGCTCGTGATGTACATTGTTTGTCTAGAGTGGGGGTTAGGTTGTTTGACTCTGCTGAAGGTAGTATAGGGGTTCAGAGTAGCTCCAAATCCTCCTTGGTTTCGGAAGTGAAAGAAAAGCAATACTTACATGCTAGTTTGGTCAGACTGAAGGAGTCAGTCAAGGACCAAAAAATAAAGGTTTTCTCCCAAGGGGGAGATGGTGTGTTGAGATTGCAGGGTAGATTGTGTGTCCTGACTGTTGATGATTTGAGATAGAGGATTATGGATGAAGCTCACGGGGCGTGATATTCTATTTATCCTGGTGCCACCAAGATGTATCGAGACTTGCAGGAAATCTATTGGTGGAGTGGCATGAAGAAAGATATACCAGCGTTTGTACCTAAGTGTGCAACATGCCAAAGGTTAAGGTTGAACACCAAAGACCTAGTGGTATGATGCAAGATTTTAGTATTCCCACCTGGAAGTAGGAAGAGATAAATATGGACTTCGTGATTGGTTTACCTCCTTCCCGATGCCATCATGATTCCATTTGGGTTGTGGTTGATAGGTTGACTAAGTCTGCATATTTCTTGCCTGTTCATACTTCATATACTGCTGAGGATTACGCTAGATTGTATATCCGAGAGCTAGTTAGACTGCATGGAGTTCCCTTGTCTATCATTTCGGATAGGGGTACTCAGTTCACTTCGCAATTTTGGAAAGCTTTTCAGAAGGGTCTTGGTACCGAAGTGCTTTTGAGTTCTGCTTTTCATCCGTAGACCGATAGTCAGGCTGAGCGGACCATCCAGACCTTAGAGGATATGTTGAGATATTATGCACTTGACTTTAAGGAAAGTTGGGATGATCACTTACCGTTGATAGAATTTGCTTATAATAATAGATTTCACTCTAGTATTGGCATGGCGTCCGTTTGAAGCCTTGTATGGAAGGAAGTGTAGATCACCCATAGGTTGGTTTGAGGTGGGTGAAGCGGCTGTAAGTGGTCCTGATTCGATATTTGAGGCTATGGAAAAATTTAATTTGATTAGGGAAAGGTTGAAAACTGCGCAGAGTCGTTAGAAGTCATATGCGAATGTTAGAAGGAGAGAACTTGAGTTTGAAGTTGGTGACCTAGTGTATCTGAAAATTTCACCCATGAGGGGAGTGAAGAGATTCGTAAAGAAGGGGAAGCTTAGTCCCTGTTATGTTGGTCCTTGCAAAATTCTTAGCCGTGTTGGTAAGGTAGCTTATGAGGTCGAGTTGCCTTCTGAGTTGTCCTCTGTTCATCCAATATTCCATGTCTCCATGCTTAGAAAACATATTAGCGATGTTGTGGTAGTGGATTCCTTTGTGAGTGCTGACATTCAAGAAAATCTTTCTTTTGATGAGATTCCTGTTGAGATTCTTGATTTCAGTGTCCAAAGACTAAGGAACAAAGAAGTTTCCTTGGTCAAGGTGTTGTGGCAAAACCAATCTGTTGAGAGTGCAACTTGGGAAGTTGAGCCGGATATGCGATCCAAGTACCCGCACCTATTTTTTGCGAACTCCGATCAAGCCGAAGGTACCGTTCTTTCCTAAATCATGCACTTTTGATGAAAGTTGCAGCAGTTCAGCTGTCATTTATTATTTGTTCAGCGGTAGTTTCTTGAATTTATGTATTCTATGTTGCATTCGGTGTGAGAAACGATGTGGTGATGAGTCTAACGAATGGTTTCATCTATGCTCTCTTCCCTACCTAATCTTGGCATGTCTAGCGTCATTCGAGGATGAATGTTTCCAAGGGGGGGATGATGTAATACCCAGGGAAATTTTTTGCTGAAATTTTGTGCGTAAACGTGTTGGGTTCTATCTTCTAGAATGAATTATAATTTTTTCATATGGAATGTCTTAGATTATGACTCACCATTGCGTAGATTATCGAATAAGCTTTCCAACAATATGTGGATCATCCAAAAAGGACACCCGAACGACGAGTTATGAACATTCCGATCGAACCGTGAATAGTAGTGAACAGTAGCTTGGCATATTTTTGTGCCAACTTTAAACAATCATAACTCCTTGTACATAATAATCTGGGTGATCTACTATATATCAACGGAACGCTCTGCAAGTCCTCTTTCCAATGAAATTGGTTTCATCCAATTTGTCTATCGGAGCAAAAATATATGGTCAATTTACTTCAGCCTATCAAAAGCAAATTTTTGGGTCAATTTCAAACGATCATAACTCCTTGTACACGATGATCTGGGTGAGATACTATATATCAACGAAAATATATGAGAGTCCTCTTTCTAATAAAATTGGTTTCATCCAATTTGAATATTGGAGAAAAACGTTATGGTTGATCTACTTCAGATTATCAAAACAGTCCACCAAAGGACAGATTCGAGAATTATTTGATATTTTAGTGGCGTTTTGGTCATTCCTCCTCGCCCAAAATCCATCCAAACCCTATATTAAAGCCTATTAGAAGCATTATATGTTATATTTCATCAAATTCCCTCAAAAAGAAAACCCTAAGCTCCTACATCCAACTTCAAGAACCTCCAAAGTTCACCATTAATTCTGTAAATTTATTCCAGATTCCAAGTTCCTAGTTTAAGAACTTCAAGAACCATCATTCAAAGGCACGATTAACATCTCAAAAACGAGTATCGATCTAAAGTTCATCATTCAAGGTATGTGGAATTTTTCAACAAGAACTCTCTTTCGTTCTTGTGCCCAAAAGTAATTTTCTTTACAAAGGCATGATTGTTATTTGATTTTTATGAATTTGAATCATGAACCCATATCTTATGATGATTATTATGAAATCTTGATGTTTATAATTTTGAAAGATGAATTTACATGTGTGGAGATATAAAGCATGAATCTTGAACGATATTTATCATGATTTTGATATTTGGATTGTGAATCCCTATTGAAAATTTTTCTTTTTAGAAAGTGTATGTTATAAACAGGTTGATGTTGAATATTTAAGATATTTTGAATGATTTGACCTTTTGGACTTAATAGAGGTGTTTTGAACTCGAGTGTGAAAGAAATCAACAACGTGGTTGATTTTGATAGTTGGGAAGCATGATGGCTCCCGATGTATATTTATATATTACTGAAATTATTTTGTTATGGATTGTCTTTGAAATGATCTGAGCTAAGTCCAGGAGAAATCTTTAGCACCGAGTGAAAGGTATAAAGCGACCTCACTTCCCTAGAACTACGTGCCCCCGTAGGAGTGAGCCTGAGGATGATTTATATAGTGATCATTAGTTTGTGTGGATTTAATATCGATAGTCCTACTCTGATGGCAAGGATAGGACATCTCTCCCCAACGTGGGTTATACGTTGGACTCCATGTAGCTCACATGGTTTATGTCGATTATAGGATCTCCCAGTGTGTGTGTGTTTCCTTGTGTCTATGGTGAATGGTGAAGTGATTTGAAAGTGGAATTGTGAAAGTTATTCTTTCGAAAGATTTAAAGGATATTTACATTATGAGAATTGATATTCTTGATGAACTGAAAGTGATTGACAAATTATATGATGACTCACATGTGCTATTGTACTTATTTCATCCTCTCATGATTATGATGATTTTCTTCGGGCTATGTGAGTCTTTTATACATCCTTCACATTTCTTATAAATATTTATGATGATGATATTTATACAACTACATACACCCCCATATACTCGGTTCCTTTCCATGGTACTGACCCATATCTTCGGATGTGGGTTTCATTTTCTCAGAATATAGGTTCAGGTGCCTAGTTCTAGGTTTGACAGTGATTCTTCGGGCGCGCTATTCTACATCCTCTGTTGTGGTGAGTCCTTATGTTCCGAGGATGTGATGTCTGATGTTGGTTTCACAAAATTATTTACATTTGATAACTGAGTATGAGTCAGTTGGGGCATGTCTCAATGGCTCGCTAGTTTTATTGATTTTCTTAGAGGCTTGTCAGACTAGTATAGTTGTTGGGAGTTGACTAATAATTCGTATTTTGTCATCTTTCTAAAATTCTTTTATTCTTGGATGATGATTACTCTATTGATATTTGAGGGTTATTTATGGAAACCCCATTGATTTGTGTTGAACTGAATGAAAATGGCTCAAAGGGTTAGGTTGGGGCCACTCATAGCCTCAAGCACCGTGTGACGCTCCGGGACCCATTTTCTGGGGCGTTATACTTAGTATTCTACTCTGAGAACGTGTAGCTCTCAACTAGTCATCAAGATTTCTTATGGGTCGTTAGGACCAAGTCATAAAGTGTCTAGTAAGTTTGGGCCCAAGACACTATCTTTATTATGACGATTCCATGAGTCATAAAGACTCATAACGAGTCGTTATGTCCCAATCGTAGGGTGTCCAGTGTGTCATCTCAACTTATTTCTGTCTTGAGTATGAGAGGTGGTTATGGATCAATAAATGTAGTTACGAGATAGTGGTATGAATCATATCCAGACCAGTATGGGGCCGTGGTGGTCTGTCTTGACTACGATTCTTTGTGATGAGTCGTAATGTATCCTTACGAGTCATATAGTGACCCATAGTCACTAACGACTAAATTTTTGTTTTTAAATTAGGGGCACTTTGGACAATTCTCTCCTTACCAAATTAAAACCCTACGTCCATCAATCACTTAAGAAGATTATATTTCATTCTTAACGTAATAAAAAACTTTAAAGGCTATCTTAAATTTTCTCAAACGGCTATAGTTTCCAAGAAGCAGGTCATCCAAAGGCTCAAGGGTCAAATTCCTTCCATGAAACGTGGTATTTCATTCATGTTACTCTTCTCTCATTGTTAATTTGTTTAAAACATATATTTTAAAGTATTGTTCATGAGATATTGATGATTGGTTAGAAACAAGGGTGGAGGGCTTTGAATGTTTATGGATTGAACAATGTTTCTCATGGTTCACATGTGATTAATCATGATTTAATTATGGTTTTGAACTTATGGGTGCATGGGTATGGTGAATGAACTAGAAAATTATGATTTTTCCCAAACTTATGACTTTTGAAGTGGTTATGACCCTAACCCCATATTGTGAAATTGATTTTAGTTATAAAAAATGAGAATTTGAACTTTTCTTGCACTATTGCATAATGATTTTAAATTGAACCTTATAGGGTTATGTAATTGCCTAAACTAATGTGTAACTGAATCATGGGGGTTGTGAATTCCCCCATGTGAAGATAATTTGTGTGACATGTTGATGTTACCTTACAAGTGTAGTTGGTATGATGATACCAACAATTTATTCCTTAATGTGTATTGTGGTTCAATGAATAAGAATGCGTGATACTTGTTTTAATTGGGCTTTAATGATGGTTGTATAGCTGAGTCGTGAAAGTTGAGGTCTTGAAGGACCAATACTGAAAATCATTATTGCCGATGCGAGGATCTATATGACCGGGTGGTTCGAGTCCCTCTTATTATTATTAATTGATTGGAAGGTTCAAGCCCCCACATCATATGATATGATTTGGTGCTTGTGTCATCTTGATTTTCTAGAAGGTTTGAGTCCCTCATAGTGCATATATTTACCCTCTGGTTCATGCGGCCATACGCCTTGGGGGCCTACCAGCTGGGGAAGAGCTGAGTCGATATAGCTCGTGGGTGCCTTCTATGTTATGACGGTTGAGCTATACAATTCAATCTAAAGTGTTAAAGCGCATGGTAAGCTTCATTCTCTATCTCGATATGTAATATATATATATATATATCCATTTGATTATGTGCATAGGTTTTGAATAATTTTAAACTATTGATCATGGCATTATGTTATCCTTATCCCTGAGTTATATACTTGTGTTCACCATGCTAACCGTCTCTAGATGTTATATCTCCATGCAGTGCAAGCACCAAAGTTGTTTCTACCTTTTCCGCATAGAGTTCGATCGGTCGGCTCGGTTCGTTGTGTTACGGTGAAGTGGTGAGCTTCTATGCCTAGAAAGGCTTAGGCATTTCACCAACTTTGCTTCTTAGATTTGAGTTTATAGTTAATTTCATTATCATTAATATTATCATTTTCATTCTCATTGTCATCTATCAGAGTTGGAGACATATCCTGACCAAGATTGGTTTGGTTCTTTATTTAGAAGGCTTTGTTTGAATTACTGTGGATATTGGGTGATGTTGGTTGGTTGTTTGGTTGGTCATCGATCATCGGTTATATACCTGTTTTGATTTTCTTTAATTTTTGTTGCATGCTATCTTATTATATGTTCGAAATTCATCTGACATTGGGGGATGTTGTGTTTGATTTGGTTAGGTGCAGAGGGTGATTTTCGGTCCATGTGGAACTTGATATACCCATCACGGCCAAGCCCTAGTTTGAATCGTGACACTTATAATGTTGACATATCGGACTTTTGTTTCCTCCTAAAATTGCAGTATCAAATTTTTTATTCCTAGGCTCAGGTTCAATCGTATTGTTAGTATCTTCCACAACCTCTATGACCTTCAAGTTGATCAATTATATAAGTTAAGATGATCCAATAATGAATTTGAAAAATAAACATATGTATTTGACATTAGTTATGTATATGATCTTAATAAACAAAAAATAAATACTTTAAAAACTAAAAATTAATAAATGGGCAGTTGATGTTATGTATATGAAATCATATACATCACTTATTGTTTTATATGTAAAGTGATATTTTATCATATCCCCACTTAGAAAAAAATATCCTTTTTTATTTGTCTTGCTTCATTGTGAAGATTTGCATCCCTTAACTTGATTATCTTTTGAGAAAACTCCCATTTATGCACTTTTTCCTTCATAATTCTGTTAAAACACAAAGCGATTTCTCCAATATTTTTTGATAACATCCATTTAAATTAAGAACGACATATTTAACCTTATAAAGTTGCAACTGTGGACTGACATTTACTCCTGACTTTTCAGCACCAACTTCTGTGTCTCCCTTATCCTGTGTAAACATAAAAAATCAGTAGTTACATAAGTTAACATATTATGGAATGGCATTTTAAAAAACTGACATGTATATGTACATCACATTTTTTATTTTTATATTTTGATCAGGGTAAGGAAACTATAATGTTAAATGTCTATTGTATTTGCACTGAACATATAGTGGGTAATTGAATATTTGAGATAATGTATTTGCTTGCTATACGAGTATTAACACGTTGACTCTCCCATGGTGAAAAATAATCAGTATGTCTAAAAGAAAGAGTAGTCTATGAAAGTCATATACATAGATGACATGGTAAGAAAAATAGTATGCATTTGTACATTTCTATATGATTTGTATATGTATATGAAAGTCATTTACATATACAAGTCATATGACTTTTATATGTATAAACTTCCTATACAATACTGTGTTGTACATATTTGAGTAGATGTTTAATCGAGATATAATATAAGTTATCTTTTTTGTGTGTGTTGCTTGTGTGTCAACGTCTGCATCAGTTCGGTACGTTTAGTAATTGATGCTGAAGATTGTCAAATTTTGTATAAACCTGCACATAAATATCAAAAAATGTATTAATATATTATTAAATAGTTTATAGTGTTTAAATTATGAAAAATATTTACATAAGACTGTAAATGACTTTATCTCATCCAAATCGACTTTTATCATGACATGAAATTCAGACTTACTGGAAGACGGAGCAAAAGACTTCTCTGCATCAATGTGCGGTGGTGAAATTTTTGAAACTACCGGATCTTTAGTTTTGGATTCACCGTCAACAATGGTTTTCTTTTTCAACACATTTTCTCGTGAAATACTAGTTTTGATTTCTCTGGTTCTTGCAACTCGACCATTTTTGCATCAAAGTGAACTGTTCTCCTCCTCTTTGTAGGTTATGCGGATGATGTATAAATATTGAAACTGGCTTTTTTAAGAATTTCAAATGGTGGGACTACACTGAAGTCCTTAAAACCTTGAGGTTCGGAGTGTGAATATGACATCATGACATCAACAATCCTTTTACCATAATGATCTGCCGAAGTAGTAGGTGGGGATAAAGGAGTGGGGTCATATATTTAAATGCCCTCTCTCATGGGTAAATCAAACCTTTGAACTTCTTTAAGTGTTGGACGAAGATTCTTGTATACAAACTGTGAATAAAAATAGAGAATTTCAAATTAATAATAATAAATGTTCGGATGTTTAGGAATCTACTAAACTAAAAAAATGGAATAAATATATGAAATTTCTAAAAAGTTACTAAGAATTACCTTACTGAACATGCCACCTATGAACTTCTCGTATTTTGACTTGACGCTGCCAACCTTAAATTAAAAATTCCTGAAATTACATTTTTCACCCACTCAGCTATCTTACTATCAACCTCTGAACAAAATTTGTACATCCATATATTCGACACATGGGTCATTCCTCCTATCTGGTATAATTGTTTTTCAACAAAGAAATCTTATCGCCATGTTGTCATGAGCTTCTGGAACAAACTCCTCCTTCATGGGAATTCTTCATATAGGCCATCTTCAATTATCAAGAAGTCTGATCTTCTAATAGTTGCATCACGTAATTGTAAATACAAAAAAGTATGAATGAAAATAAAATAAACATGTGCAAAGCATCCGTATTGTTGTCGAAGCTTTTCATCTTAAAACGCTAAATAAAATTCAGTTTTTAACATAATTTTTTGTATTTGAGAAGTACTTCTCCATTAAAAAAGACTTGGATGAGTCGGATATAGGTGATCCTCGATGTAACCAGTGTATTTAAGATCGGTAGTTAGAGCAAACTCAAAGATAGAAATTTAAGTATAGTCTTTTTCAATAAAACATATATTTCATCTTGGTTATCTTGCTCTATCTCAAACATGAGCAAACATTTTGAAATTTTCCCTTGAAAGTTACACTGAGGCATGTTAAGAAATTACCAAAAAAATAGTTGTCGGAAAAGATTTTAAGCTTCTTTATCCAGATAGTTTTTGATATCTGATCCAAACTTGCGGTTGCATGAACTACCGAAATGCAACGAATGTAGAGGAAATTTTTTTATTCTGTATATCAAACCTTATAGAAACAAAAAATGCATCATAATGTACATGCCTCGAAAACACAAAACCATCATTATATGTAATGAACATTATATACTACATTGTTAAATATGTGTCTCTATTTGTATGTGACTTTGTATAAACTACATTACACAGTACATTGTTATGTATGCTAATATAAAGGCTTAAGTCATCGTCAGACATCTAAAGTTATTTTGAAAATTCACTTAAACCTCTCAACTAAGTCCTGTACCTATTAGATCCCTAATCCACCCGAATTTTGATCCAATTAGGCATTTTTTGCCTAGTCGGCAACAGGCATAGAGTGTGTGTAATACACTCATCTAACGTGGCAAAATTAACTATTTACAAAAATACGTGGAAAAAAAAATATGTTTATCCATTTTCTATTTAATTATCTACTTAACATAATTTCTTAATTAAAAAAGAAAAAGAAAAAACACACCCCCACCCACCAAGTCATCATTTCCTCCCCTCCGCTCGGTCGTTTTCAAGCACCCCCATCCATTCAGTCATCATTGTCTTCATCCCCCCTCTTCCAGCGTGTTTACACACATATTCGTTGTCATCACCCCCTCCCAACGTCTTCACACACACAGTCGTCGTCATCATTCCCCCTCCCCCGGCGTCTTCACTTTGAAAATACAGTGCCATGTTAGTCAAGAAAGGGAGTGAAGAAGAAATTAAATTATTCAAAGGTCGTCTTATTTTCTTTTTTAAAAAAAATTGAACTTCCTATTCACTTCAAAAAATCCCCTTTTTCAAATTATTACTGCACATGTTTTTGTTGTTGAATAAGATTTACAATTAAGATCTAATGAGATGGAGAGAAAATATTAGGACTGTTGCAAAGATTATAAATCAGAAAAAAAATTTCAATTTTTTTTGTTTTTGCATTGTTGGCTTTGTTGAAAAGATTCAGTTAGTTAAGAGGATTGATGTGAATGAATCCATATTTTATTTTGGTGTTATATATACAGCTCATTGTATGCACACTTTGTATTTCTTTAATCAACAAAGAAAAATATTTACAATACCCATGGAGGAGAATTAAGTTTAAGAAAAAAAGAATGAGGAAGAAGAAGATGAAGAGGGGGTAGTGGATTGGGGGTGGGGGGTGGTAAAGGATTTCTTTTTAAATTATTTTTATTGTATTAATATTTTTTTGGGGTCCTCAGTGCCACTTGGAACGTTTTCATTTGTGATTTAGTCAAAAAAGACCTCCTCATGCGCCCTAAGTGAGTGTATAATACGCGGTGTGCCATGTAGGCAAAAAGGACCTGATTGGATCAAAATTCAGATAGGTTCGGGGCCTGAAAGGTACAGGCCTTAGTTGAGGGGTCTAAGTAAATTTTTGGGAAAACTTTAAGTGTCTGTCGATGACTTAAGCCTAATATAAACATACATATAAAGGTTATGTATATTTTCACTATACGAAGGAATTGTTGTGTATATAAACTAAAAATATGGTCTGATATGTATAGGGTGGACACTATACATAACACTCTGATATGTATATGGTCTCAAATATACCACTCAAAGATGAATGAAAGACAATAAATCCCAGTTCAATGTATATGTCTTTATATAATAACAATAATATGTATATAATGTTAAGGTTATGTATATGGACTAATATACAACCCAATAGTGAATGAAAAATACTGAATGTCATTATTATGTGTATGCCTTTATACATAACAACCGTTATGTATGTATATCATATACATAACATTGTTATGTATATAGACTGACATCTACTAACAACACTCACATCACTAAAAAAATAGAAATCCCAAACAAAATAACAAGTAGATTCAAAAAATAAAAATAAAAAAACCTTTGATAAACGGGGTCGTGAAGTATCTTCTTTCTTTTTATTCCTTGACGATTTTTTAATTTGATTTTTTTAACTTTGAGAAACAACTTTCCTCAATTTTTTTATTATAATGAGGTAGTTGTGATGTTTTGATCTATTTTTACTGAAATTAGAATCCTCGTGATCAAAATTTCCTAAAACAAACACAATACCCTGACTTTTTGGTTCAGTATGCTCTAACTGAGTTATTCTAAACTAAAAGATGGAGAATCATTCATTACAAAATAAGAATTAATGAATAAATGACATGCAAGAACTTATTTAGTCAAATCTTGATTTGGTAAAATAGAAAAATAATTACTAACCTCCAATCTTAAATTTAATAATGTTGTTAATATAGAGTTTCTGAAAACAATTAAATGCCGCTAAAGAAGAGATTAAACCAAATATGATTTAGAATTCAAAATTGATAATCCCTAGATATTGGCTAGGAGTGAAAACCGTAAAGAGATAACAAGAACGCAATGTATATGAGTTTTTAAAGAGAGAAATTGAAAAAATGTGATATTTGTAATAAGTTTTAAGAATTGAAATATTGTGTTATAAATGATTGTTAAGTTGTTGTTTTCTGTAATTTTTAGAAATAATTTTTCAAAGTGGCCATGTGATGTTGACATGGGCTAGCCATTTCAAAATAATTGGCTCATGTTTAGGTCATTGGGAATTCATGGCCAGTCAGCCCAAATAAATTTTATATTATCGCCATTTCATAATTTGGGTCATGGGCATTCACGGCCAGTTATGGCCATTTCATAATTTGAGTCATTTTAGGCCAGATAGTTCAGATACAGTTCATATACAATATTGATACAATTCATATACCATACTGATATAGTTCGTAAAAATATTATAGCAGCGAATTTATAGGTAAAAAGTATATCATTGTTATATAAAATATGCATTTTTAATGATGTGCATAGAATTTTATCATTGTTGTATAAAATATATATGTATAATATGCATATAGAAATTGTATATTTATCTTGTAGAATATTTATCTACATAAGATATGTATCAAATTTATATCAGTATTGTATAAAGCTGCCAACAAAGGACTAGAAAATAAAAACAAAATTCAATGATCATTTTTGTGTCAAAGGTTTCATCCGAAGTGCTATTTATGTCTCGTCGATGCAAAATAATGCCACTGAATTAGCCATGAAATTTTATATCCCTCTTATTAGCCATATAGACCCTTTTTGATCGGTCAAGGACACCAACTTTTTACCCTTTTTTATGCTTCTTTTATTTTGTTGTTTTTGATTTTTTTAAAACTTTTTTTATTGCAACTATTTCTTAAGAAAAATTACTGCTCCATTTTTTCATTTTTTTTTCTTTTTCGCAACTCTCTTTTTAGAAAAACAAAACTTTCTTTCTCTTTTTTTAACCGATCAATACAAAAAATAAAGTTTATTTTTTATGTATAACGAAAATTAATCCTAATCGAACGGCCTAAGAATGATGTTTTCATATTTTAGCCACTCACTTTCACTAACCATTTGCTCATTTTTATTTATTTATTTTTTTTCACTGCATTTTCTTTGTTGTTTTTTTCGCAATAGCTTTTTTTTTGGTAACTAATGATTTTATTAATTACCAAGTGCAATCATTACAAAGCAGCAACCTAATTATACATAACTTAGCTATTCTCAAAATAGCCAACATAGCAAAACTAAAAATCCTTTTCAGCTAGACAACTACAATAGAGCAACATATCTATCATATAGTTATTTCAGTAGAGCTAGCCAAAAAAAAACTAAGTAAAATCCAGTGTAATGTGTAAGGCTCTCAAAAACTACAACTCTATAGTATTTGGGCGATTCCATGAGAGGCTCGAACATTGCAGTTGGATGCCACATCTTTAGAAATACCATCTAGTGATTGACTAACACCTTCAAAGATTCTTTGGTTTCTTTCCAATTAGATTGCATTTCAGTGGATACCAATTTAAACACTTGAGTTGCTTGAATTTTCCCTTTTGCCTACAGTATGCTCCATTGTCTATGTTGCTCCCAAAAGTTTGTTATTTCCTTCTATGGATACGCAAAATCTATATATACAAATCAACAATTTCAACTAGAGTTCAAGTATAAACAAGAACACAATGAAGTATATCAAATAACCTTAACAGAAGATCACAATGACCTTTCGAAGAGGTGTATTTTATTTTTTCAGAAAATAAATGAAACAGAAATGAATAAGGCCAAGACGTCTGAATTCACGGAGTTTTCTTAAGAAAACAATTCCCCTTACTATACCCGAGGTTATGAAATTTTTCCTCCCAGGATAAAATGGCCTTCAATCCAAATATAGCGGTACCTCAGATGTTTGGAATCATTGAACGCACTCAACAGTTTGAATGATCACACAAAATTTTTGAAAAGAAGAAGAGTATTTTTTATTCTGAAATTTCACATCAAAACCTGTGGAAGAAAGCAAATTTTTATAGCCATAACATGCCTTTTCTGAAAAGAGGCAATGGTTCATGTCAAAGGTTACACATGTTCATTAAATTCATATCTCTTCATCCAAAGATTGCATCTTTTAATAAACAGTCATCTCTCTTTATGAATCAGTGTGTCCTTTTGCTGAAGGATTGCATACTTCTGAACAACATATCAGCTCAAAATAGTGCAACTATTTTGAAGCATTAGTTCTGTTCAGAATTTTGGAAGTATCAGTTCAAAATTTTTGAAGCATTGCATCTGCTGCTGCATGCATGTATAAATGGAGAATACTGTTACGTTTTGGTAGATTCGGATCATCAAATAAAATTTGTCCAAAAATATAGATCTCATCAATCGATCATTTGACAAATCCAAAGCCAAAGTCGAAGTCGAGCCGAGCGAGCGATGATGACGACGGCGCGAGGCATCTCTTCTTTCTTGGCTCACTTATCCATATGGGAGTGTGTTTCACAATATAAACACTTTAAAGCTTCTTTCTCCCACCAATGTGGGAGAATTTAGTAAGCTTTCTTATTTTTGAGTACACTTTCCATATTGGTGTGATCTCAATTCTTTCACTTGGTTTTTCTCCATTTTTCATTCACACCATTCATTTACTATGAACCCAAAAATTCCTCATATGAATGGGGAATGACTATTTTTTGTAATATTTTTACGGACAAGTATGTGATCATCAAGCAAAGACTGATTGCATCTGGATAAGTGGGTTTTCCTTTGAACTTTTCATAGTGAACATGCATCGAATCCACTTGGTCAATCGGTAGATTTGATATCGTTGAACCATCGAGCTTTAATGTACACCTAGACAACACATTTCACACAACCAGCCTTTTACCGTTTTATGGTTCTCATGGTTTTATTTTTTTCAGCCATGAACACGTTCTGGTTTCATGAGAGCTTAGAGAATAGACCTTTACTAACATTCTCCTTGAAGCGGGTTCCACTTCACCCTCACATAGGTGATTTCTAAATGTTCAATCCTATAGATTAAACTATTTGGTCAAATCTGCCAAATTTAGATAGTCATTAAAAGACTTTTCACTTTAAGTCTTATCCTTGATTACTATGCATTGTCTACATCATGAGAATGGGTTGGGTAATTGACAATGTTAAACCTATCAGACACAACTTTGTTTGATCCCCTTAAACCTAGCTCTTGGGATCTCTAGTTTGCTTGGTAGAGTTACCGCCATGCTGACTTGTCCTAGGCCTTAAACCCATTCTCTTGGATGTCCTTTCCACTCCTACTCTGGATAGGCCTTTTGTAAGTGGATCCGACATATTATTCTTTGACTTTACATAGTTAATAGTGATAATTTCACTAGAGAGAAGTTTTCTAATGGTATTATGTCTCCATCGTATATGATGAGATTTACCGTTGTACATCATACTCCCTGCCCTACCTATTGCCGCTTGGCTATCACAATGTATACATACTGGTGCCACTGGATTGGGCCAATAAGGAATATCTTCTAAGAAATTCTGGAGCCATTCTGCTTCTTCACCGGCTTTATCCAATACGATAAATTCAGATTCTATGATAGAGCGAGCAATACAAGTCTGTCTGGATGATTTCCAAGAGACTGCTCCTCTACCGATAGTAAATACATATCCACTTGTGTATTTTACTTTGTTTGATCCGGTGATCCAATTTGCATCACTATATCCTTCAAGTACCGCAGGATATTTATTATAATAAAAAGCATAATCTTGAGTGTATTTAAGATACCCCAAAACTCTTTTCATTGCTATCCAATGAGTTTTGTTGGGATTACTCGTGTACCGACTCAATTTACTGATAGTACATGTATATATGGTCGTGTACAGTTCATTATATACATTAAACATCCCAATACTCTTGTGTACTCCAATTGTGAGTCACTTTCACCTTCATTCTTTCGAAGTGCAAAGCTCACATCCAATGGAGTCTTGGCAATACCGAATTCCATATACTTGAACTTGTCAAGTACCTTTTCGATATAATGAGACTTTGACAATGTCAACCCTTGTGGAGTTCGATGGATTCTTATACCTAAGATTACATATGCAAATCCAAGGTCTTTCATATCAAACTTGCTCTCGAGCATTTGTTTTGTTGCATTTATGTCAGAAATGTCTCTACTGATGATCAACATATCATCCACATATAAACGCACAATGACTTGGTGATTTGGAGTTTCTTTAATATAAACACATTTATCACATTCATTTATTTTGAATCTGTTTGCCAACATAGTTTGGTCAAACTTCACATGCCATTATTTTGGTGCTTTCTTTAGTCCATATAATGACTTGATAAGTTTACACACCTTGTTTTCCTTTCTTGGAACCACAAAACCCTCAGGCTATTCCATGTATATTTCTTCCTCCAATTCTCATTTAGGAAAGCGGTTTTCATACCCATTTGATGGACTTGAAGATCATATACCTCCGCTAAGGCAATTAATATTCGAATCTATGTTATCCTTGTTACTAGTGAGTATGTATCAAAGTAATCAAGGCCTTAGTTTTGTTTGAAGCCCTTTACTACAAGTTTTGCCTTGTATTTGTCAATAGTGTCATCCGTTTTCATCTTCCTTTTAAAAATTCATTTAGAACCTAAAGATTTATTTCAGGGAAGAAGATCAACCAATTCCCATGTGTGGTTGCTTAATATTGAATCAATCTCACTATTGACTGCCTCTTTCCAAAAGGATGAGTCCGAAGATGCCATCGCTTTCCTAAATGTTTGAGGCTCATTTTCTAAGAAAAATGTTACAAAATCCGATCCAAATAAAGTAGATGTTCTTTGACGTATACTACATCTTGGATTTTCTTCTTTATGTACATTCTCACTTGGTTCATCTCGAGGTCGTTTAGATCCTCCACTAGACTGTTCATGTCTAATTTTATACGGGTAAATATTTTTAAAGAATTCAGCATTGTCTGATTCAATTACCGTATTTTTATCAATATCCGTATGTTAGGATTTATGAACCAAAAATCGACATGCTTTACTACTTTTAGCATATCCTATGAACGTGCAGTCCACCGTTTTAGGTCCTATCTTAACCTTTGTAGGCATAGGAATTGGGACCTTTTCTAGACACCCCCACAATTTGAAATATTTCAAGTTGGGTTTCCTTACTTTCCATTTTTCATAAGGAATTGATTGTGTCTTCGTATTGGGAAGGAACTCTGTTGAGTATACGATTGGCTGTAAGGATAGCCTTCCCCCATAAGTTTTGCGGCAAATCGGAACTTATAAGCAAGGCATTCATCATTTCCTTTAAAGTTCGATTTTTCCTTTCCGCAATTCTATTAGATTAGGTGAATACGGGGCCGTAGTTTTATGGACGATTCCATTCTCTTCACATATTTCAGTGAAGGAAGATTCATATTCTCCACCCCTATCACTTCTTATTATTTTTATCTTTTTATCTAACTTATTTTCAACTTCAGTTTTATATTGCCTAAATGCATCTATTGCTTCATCCTTACTATTTAGCCAATAGATATAACAATATCTAGTGCAATCGTCAATAAAAGTTATGAAATACTTTTTCCCACCACGTGATGGTGTTGACTTCATATCACAAATGTCAGTGTGTACTAAGTATAAAAGATTGGAATTCCTTTTAACGGACTTATAAGGATGCTTTGCATACTTTGATTCTACACACGTTTGACACTTTGATTTATTGCACTCAAAGTTTGGCAAAACTTCTAAGTTAATCATTTTTCGTAACGTTTTATAATTAACATGGCCTAAACGTTCATTCCATAAATCTTAAGACTCAAGCAAATAAGAAGAATTTAAACTTTTATTTATTTCAACAGTCATTATATTTATCTTATAAAGACCCTCGGTGAAATAGCCTTTTCCTACAAACATTTCTCCTTTGCTAATTATAATTTTTCCAGAAACGGTTACATATTGGAATCCGTTCTTATCTAGAAGTGAAATAGAAATTAAGTTCCTACGTAATTCTGGAACATACGAGACATTGTTAAGTGTTAAGACCTTGCCCGAAGTCATTTTCAAGTACACTTTCCCTGTTCCTTCCACCTTTGCAGTAACAGAGTTAGCCATGTAGATCATTTCTTCTACTTGAGCCGGAGTAAATGATGAAAACAACTCTTTGTTGGCACATACATGGCGAGTGGCACCAGAATCCATCCACCATTCATGAGGATTCCCCACCAAGTTGCATTCTGAGAACATAGCACACAAATCATCGCATTCTTTATTGGATTCAATCATATTTGCTTGATCTTTTTCTTGCCTTTTTTCGGGGCACAACAATCCGTGGACTTGTGGCTAATCTTGCCATAATTGAAGCATTTTCCCTTGAATTTCTTCTTGGGTTGACTTCTTCCTTGTTCATCTTTCTTTTCATAGAATTGTTTTGGTCATCTTCTACAATATGTGCTCCATTAATTGTAGAATTATCTTTTCACCTTCTCTCGACAGCTTTATTGTCTTCTTCAATATATAGTCGGACAATAAGATCTTCGACAGTCATCTTCTTGTGTTTATGCTTCAAGTAGTTTTTGAAGTTTTTCCACAAAGGTGGTAGCTTCTCAACTATCGCTGCTACTTGAAATGCATCATTCACAATCAAACCTACAAAAAAGTTTATCTAAGTATTAAGAACTTTTTTAATTTGTTCAACTAAGGTATTTTTCAAAGATATACTTTCTGCTAGGAGATCATGTATGATGACTTGTAACTCCTGGACTTAAGAGACAACCGATTTGCTATCTATCATTTTAAAGTCTAGGAACCGTGCAATAAGTAATTTCTTAATTCCCGTATCCTCTGTTTTATATTTTCATTCAAGTGCCCCCCATAATTCCTTCGATGTCTTAGTTCCACTGTAGACATTGTAGAGGTCGTCTTGGAGACCACTCAGAATATCATTCCTACAAAGGAAGTTTGAATATTTCTAAGCTTCTACAATTACAAAACGCTCTTTGTTTGAGGTTCCCTCGGGCACCTCAGGAGTGTCTTCGCTAGTGAACCATTGCAGACACAAAGTGGTGAGGTAAAAGAATATCTTTTGCTGCCATCGTTTAAAGTCAGTGCCCGCAAATTTTTCGGGCTTCTCCTCCGGTGCCATTATAGGCGGAGCATTTGTGCGACTTGATATGACAATATTAGTTGCCCCCACAGACGTTGCCAGATCTTGTATTTGACTATCGCTTGTCATTTTTTGTCACCACAAGACAAAAAATACTTAGTATTTTCAGAATACTACTTATAAAGTTAAGCAACTTTAAACTTTTCTTCTTGTTTCTAGTTGACAATGAAGTTTTTATGACTTTCAATTGTCAACCGAATGATCTTTAACTTATGATGAAGTTTTTATGACTTCAAATCACTAGCTAAGTTCAGGCGGAGTAGAAAGTTAAAACTTTAATCTCCAAAAACAAGCTATACAAATTCTGAAAAATAATAAGTTGTTTCCTTAAGATTGTTATTTCCTTCTATGGATACGCAGAATCTGTATATGCAGAACAACAACTTTAACTAGAGTTCAATTATAAACAAAAACACAATAAAGTATATCAAATACCCTCAACACAAGATCAAAATAACCTTTCCAAGAGGTGATTTTTATTTTTTCAGAAAATAGATGAAACAGAAATGAATAAGGTCAAGTCGTCCGAATTCACAAAGTTTCCTTAAGGAGACAATTTCCCTCACTGTACTCGAGGTTATGAAATTTTTCCTCCCAGGATAAAATGGCTTTCAATCCAAATATAGCGGTACCTCAAATATATGGACTCGTCGAACGCACTCAACAGTTTGAATGATCACACAGAATTTTTGAAGAAAAGAAGAGTATTTTTATTCTGAAATTTTGTATCAAAACCTGTGGAAGAAAGCAAGTTTTTATAGCCATAACATGCCTCTTCTAAAAAGAGGCAATGGTTCATGTCAAAGGTTACACATGTTTTGTAAATGCATGTCTGTTCATCCAAAGATTACATCTTTTCTTGAACAGTCATCTCTCTCCATGAATCAGTGTGTCCTTTTGCTGAAAGATTGCATCCTTCTAAAATAACACATCAGTTCGAAACAGTGCAACTATTTTGAAGCATTAGTTCTGTTCGGAATTACAAAAGCATCAGTTCAAAATTTTTGAAGAATTGCATCTACTTCTGCATACATGCATAAATGGAGAATATTGTTGCATTTTGGTAGATTCAGATCATCAAATAAATTTTTTTCAAAAAGATAGATCTCATCGATCGATCATTTTTCAAATCCAAATTCGAAGCTGAGCCGAGAGACGACGATGACGATGACACGAGGCATATCTTATTCCTTACCTCACTTATCGATGTGGGAGTGTGTTTTACAATATAAACACTTTAAAGCTTCTTTCTCCTACCAATGTGGGAGGATTTAGTAAGCTTTCCTATTTTTGAGTACACTTTCCAGATTGGTGTGATCTCAATTCTCCCACTTGGTTTTTCTCCATTTTCCATTCACACCTCTCATTTACTATGAACCCAACAATCCCCCACATAAATGGGGAATGACTATTTTTCATAAAAATTTTACGGACAAGTATGTGATCATCAAGCAAAGACTGATTGCATCTGGATAAGTGGATTTTCCTTTGAACGTTCCATAGTGAACATGCATCGAATGCACTCGGTCAATCGGTAGATTTGATATCTTTGAACCGTCGAGCTTTAATGTACACCTAGACAATACATGTCACATAACCAGCCTTTTACCGTCTTATAGTTCTCATGGTTTTGTTCTTTTTAGCCATGAACACGTCCCGATTTTATGAGAGCTCAGAGAATAGGCCTTTACTAACATTCTCCTTGAAGTGGCTTCCACTTCGCCCTCACATAGGTGATTTCTAAACGTTCAATCCTATAGATTAAACTATTTGGTTAAATGTACCAAATTTAGATAATCATTAAAAGACTTTTCACTTTAAGTCTTATCCTTGATTACTATACATTGTCTACATCATGAGAATGGGTTGGGTAATTGACAATGTTGAACCTGTCAGACACAAATTTGTTTGATCTCCTTGAACCTAGCTCTTGGGATCTCCAGTCTGCTAGTTAGAGTTACTGTCATGCTGACTTGTCCTAGGCCTTAAACCCATTCCCTTGGATATCCTTTCCATTCCTTCTCTAGATAGGCCTTTTGTAAGTGGATCCGACACATTATTCTTTGACTTTACATAGTCAATAGTGATAATTCCACTAGAGAGAAGTTCCCTAATGGTATTATGTCTCCGTCATATGTGACGAGATTTACCGTTGTACATCATACTCCCTGCCCTGCCTATTGCCACTTGGCTATCACAGTGTATACATACTGGTGCCACTGGCTTGGTCCAATAAAGAATATCTTCTAAAGAATTTTAGAGTCATTCTGCTTCTTCACCGGCTTTATCTAATACGATAAATTCAGATTCCATTGTAGAGCGAGCAATACAAGTCTGTTTAGATGATTTCAAAGAGACTGCTCCTCCTCCGATAGTAAATACATATCCACTTGTGGATTTTACTTCGTTCGATCCGGTGATCCAATTTGCATCACTATATCCTTCAAGCACCGTAGGATATTTATTATAATGCAAAGCATAATCTTAAGTGTATTTAAAATACCCCAAAACGTTTTTCATTGCCATCTAATGAGTTTTGTTGGGATTACTCATGTACCGACTCAATTTACTGATAGTGCATGCTATGTCTGGTCGTGTAAAGTTCATTATATACATTAAACATCCCAATACTCTTGCGTACTCCAATTGCGAGTCACTTTCACCTTCATTCTTTCGAAGTGCAAAGCTCGCATCCAATGAAATCTTGGCAATATCAAATTCCATATACTTGAACTTGTCAAGTACCTTTTAGATATAATGAGACTGTGACAATGCCAACCCTTGTGGAGTTCGATGGATTCTTATACCTAAGATTACATCTGCAACTCCAAGGTCTTTCATATCAAACTTGCTCTCGAGCATTTGTTTTGTTGCATTTATGTCAGAAATATATCTACTGATGATCAACATATCATCCACATATAAACATACAATGACTTGGTGATTTGGAGTGTCTTTAATATAAACACATTTATCACACTCATTTATTTTGAATCCGTTTGTCAACATAGTTTGGTCAAACTTCACATGCCATTATTTTGGTGCTTTCTTTAGTCCATATAATGACTTGATAAGTTTACACACCTTGTTTTCCTTTCCTAGAACCATAAAACCCTCAAGTTGTTCTATGTATATTTCTTCCTCCAATTCTCCATTTAGGAAACAGTTTTCACATTCATTTGATGGACTTGAAGATCATATACCACAGCTAAGGCAATTAACATTCGAATCGATGTTATCCTTGTTACTGACGAGTATGTATCAAAGTAATCAATACCTTCTTTTTGTTTGTAGCCCTTTACTAAAAGTCTTGCCTTGTATTTGTCAATAGTGCCATCCGCTTTCATCTTCCTTTTGAAAATCCATTTAGAACCTAAAGGTTTATTTCCCGAAGGAAGATCAACCAATTCCTATGTATGGTTGCTTAAGATTGAATCAATCTCACTATTGACTGCCTCTTTCCAAAAGGATGAGTCCGAAGATGCCATCGCTTTCTTAAATGTTTGAGGCTCATTTTCTAAGAGAAATATTACAATACTACGTCTTGGATTTTCTTCATTATGTACATTCTCACTTGGTTCATCTCGAGGTAGTTTAGATTCTCCACTAGACTGTTCATGTCTAATTTTATATGGGTAAATGTTTTCAAAGAATTCAGCATTGTTTGATTCAATAGAAATATTGCTTCATTTCTAATTGCATTCTTGAACATGAAATATTTTCAGGTCACCCTTTCAGTCTGTTAAAAAAGTAGTAGATAGATTTATCTGGTAACATTTTTCCTTGCAACTTTAGGATCCAGAATTTCAAATTTCCCCCTCTAGTATCCATGATTTTTTGTACCATCCAGCTAGCTTGAATAGGAATTGGAATTTGTGCTAGGTTTTGATCCTTTATATAGTAATTATGCACCCATTTAATCCATAACTTATCTTGCTTTTTCGCCAAATCTCAATAACTCTTGGAAAGAACAACTTTGTTTTAAAGCTTTAAATTAATGAGATTATGGCCACCAACACATCTAAGAGAGCACAACCTATCCCAAGCTACTAGGGCCTTTTTTGTGATGATATTAGTGCTTGAACAAATGTAGCTCTTACAATAAGCTTCAATAATTTTCATCACTTTGGAGGGTATTTGAAATAGTTTGGCCCAACAGGATTGTATGCCAAACAATACAGTCTGAATAAGTTTGATCCGTCCTACATATGAAAGTTGTTTAGAATTCCAAGATGTTATCCTAACAACCATTTTTTTCAATAAAAGGTTGTCAGTGAACCAGATTGAGCTTCTTTGAAGCTAAAGAAATTCCCAAGTACTTGAAAGGCAATTCTCCTTGGTTAAAAACCAATTGCCTCACAATATTTTCTTTGTCTGATTGGGGTAGACCTCCAAAATATATGAAGCTTTTTGACATGTTAGCTTGCAATTCAGAAGAATAAGAGAACTTGTGAAAGCACTGTTAAATGTAGGCCACTGGTTTTGCATCCCCTCTAGCAAAAAGTAAGAGATCATCAGCAAAGCTAGATGTGTAATGACCTGTTTAGCACATCTTAGATGGTGATTGAACTCTTTAACTAGTCTCAGTCCATTAAGACATCTACTGAAGTACTCCATAGTTATAGCAAATAGGAAAAGGAGAGATAGGATCACCTTGTCTGAGTCCTTTGGGAACATCAAAAGGTTCAGTAGGTTGTCCATTCATAATTATTGAATAGTTGACAGTCTTGACATACTCCATGATCCAGTTTGTAAATTTTCTATAAAATCCCATTCCCTCCATTACTTGTTCTAAGAAAACCCACTCAACAGAATCATAGGCCTTCTATAGATCCACTTTAATCATACATCTAGGAGAAATATTCTTCCTAGTGCATCCTTTACCTAATTCATGTGCTATATATTATCAGCTATCCTCCTGCCAGGTCTAAATCCTGCTTGAGCATCACAAATAATAGAAGAAATCACACTTTGCAACTTAGTAGTTAGGATTTTGGAGATAATTTTGTAGAGAACAGTGCAACAGACAATAGGTCTATATTCTTTAATTGTAGTGGGGTTAGACACTTTGGGGACAAGAACAATCGATGCACAATTCACTTCTCTATGTAGTTTGTTTGTGGTGAAGAACTCGTTAAATAGCTTGAATAACATCATCTTGTATGATGGGCCATGTTTTCTTGAAAAACAAGCATTATAACCATCCACTCCAGGTGCTTTGTCTTCATCAATCGACCATAAACTGTTATGGATTTCAAGTTCAGTGACATCTTGAATTAGTAGCAGCTTTTGCTCATAAGTCAACTGAGGGTCATTTTGCATAACTAACATGTAGACAGCAGGCAAAGTTATAGAACATGACAATCTCCTTGGTAATATCTGCAGGTTGAGTAAGTTTAGTGCCAGTCAGAGAGGACAGTTCTTGAATATGCTTCTTTTGGCTCTTTTCTTTCACCACAGAAGAAAAATATTTAGTGTTGGAATCACCCAATTTCATCCATTTCACCCTAGATTTCTATTTTAGGACACTTTCTTCAATGAGATACCGCTGTTCTAATTGCAAAAGAAGAGTCTTCTCTTGGAGAAACAACTAATCAGAATTTTGGTAGTACAAACTCTCTTGAATTTTTTGTAGGTGATTTCTAGCTTATTCTATCTTCTGGATAATTCTTTTGAATCTTTCATGTTTAATTTCTTAAGCAGTAGCCTGAGAGATTTAAGCTTAGTCCAAATTACTTTCATAGTATTTCCATTAAAATGTTGCTTCCATATTGTCCCTACAATTGTATCAAATTCAAGATGGGTCGTCCAAACCTTAAAGAATCTAAATGGTACCTTAGGAGACCATTGAGGGGTCGTTTGGTCGACTGTATTAAAAGTTTAATACTTGCATTAGTCTTTGCGTAGTAGTAGTACCATGTTTGGTATCATATTTTTGACCATGCATAACTAATACTTGTATTAATTATATACTCAATTGTGTATTGAGGTGTGTATTAGTAATACACACCGTTTTTCATGTATTAGTAATGCAAAACTTTCAACACATGTATTAATTTATTAAATGATATTACTACCCCTTAAATTATTTTCCCCCCTTCTTTTCCCACCATATCACATCCCCTATTTCTTTCCCACCATATTCAAAAAATGCTCTCTCTATTTTTGTACTCTACGATGAAAAAGAGGGTGTTATTTGATGAACTTGTATGAGATAATTTTTGTACTCTACCATGGAAAAGAGGGTGTTATTTGATGAACTTGTATGAGATACAACAAAAAGGGTTCATCCGAGAAGAAATTCTCTACATAATTACCACAGTAAGTTTACATTGTATTCAAGTCCTCAAATTTGTTCATATATATGTTGGATGATATTCTTGGACATTTAACTGCAACTTGCTTGCTATCAAAGTATTTAGGATGATTGTTTCTGTATTTACATTCTTATTTCTTGAAATTTTTACTTTGAAATAGGAATTTGTTCGAGCTTTGTTGCTTGTACACCTTGAAAACAGATTGTAAAAGGAAGGGCAATTCAGTAAAAAAGCATCTTTTTATCAAAATTATATAAATATATATTATCTTTAATACATCAAACCAAATGATATGTAAAAAATAATGTATGTGTAACTAATACAAGCATTGTTAATACTTGCATTAATAAGACAAGCATTACTAATACACTATACTTAACATTATACTTATAAACTCTACCAAACGACCCCTAAGGCTCTTGAATGTTGAGGATCATTGGGGAGTGGTCTGAAATAGTCGGTAGATCATATTCAGTATAGAAGTGACCCCATTGCATCATCCATAAATCATTACTAAAGGACCTATCCAGTCTACTACATATTCTATCCACCCCTTGTTGTTTATTATTCCAAGAGTAAAACTGTCCTTTCCAATTCCTCTCTTTAAAGTTGCAAAGTATGTATACACTCAGAAAAGTCTTTGATCTCTATCAAAGTAATGGGATGTCCTAGCAGCCTGTCTTGAGGACTCATTACAGTATTAAAATCTCTGCTAGTTAGCCATGGAAGTGCATCTGTTGAAGCTATTCATTTTAGTTCTATCCGCATGCTCTTTATTTGACTAGTCGTATTATACCCATATACTACGGTTAAGTTGATAGCGACCTCTTCTCTCCTTCCGATAACCTTGGAATGGATGAATTGTGCATCAGTGTGAAGGATATCAACTGCATATAGATCATTATCCCAAAGAAGCCAAATTCTACCATTATGTGCATGTTGATAATTAGCCTGATACTCCCAGGTAGGTGGTATTTGCTTCAAGACTCTATTAGCATTATCCTCTTTGAATCTAGTTTCCAAGAGGCAAAGCAACTTGACATGTTTCTGCTACATATAGTTCTTCAATTCTCCTTGATTATACCTCTTGTTTACTCCCCTAATGTTCCATATCAACCAAGTCATAAGGTATGTTGAGGTGTCCCTCCCGTTGCTAATAAAGGGAGAAGAGTGGACTCTTGTACTCTGTCACTTTTATCTGGAGCTTGTTGCTTCAAAGTAGAACTCAGTATTGGGAATTCAATGTGACATCCAAGAACAAGGCTCTGGTTCTTGGAGTTACTTTGTATCACTTTAAGGCCTTGGGAGCTCTGTGCTACAACGCCAGGATTACTCTTCACCGTAGTTTTGTTTTCTCTTTTCTTTTTCCTTTTTCTGGTTGTGCTAATTTTTTTCTAAAAAAAGATACTTCTGTTTATTTTTTTAATTCTACCAATAAAACAATCAAATAAAGTTTTGTAGTTTATTTTAAACAATTAAATACAAATTTGTAATATCGTAATTACTACTCTTTTTTTTGCCAGTCAGATATAAAAAGTGTGTATTTTTATTTGTTATATAAATCATATACATGTACATATTTTATATAATAAGGATACAATTTCTATACACATCTAATGCAATATTTAGCTGGTTGCAATAATTATTTAGATACATAATCTATGCAATAGTTATACAATTTCTATACGCATCTTATATATATGCATATTTTATAAAATATTTATATAATTTATGTACACATCCTACATATACACATATTCTATTTAACAGTTATAAAACTTTTAATACATCCTATACAACTGTGCAACAAATATTCAGATGCACATTCGGTACAACATTATTCATTTTCTATGCATATCATATACAAAAAATATATTCAATGAACAAATTATACAATTTTGGTACATATTCTATACATTAATTATACCATTTTTTTTTATACATTCTATACAACAATTATATAATTTTTTTTACACATTCTATAAAACAATTATACAATTTTTATACACATGTATACAACCTTTGGCTGCAACTATTATTCAGATTCGTATTTTATACAACAAATATATAGTTTCTATACACATTTTATATATTTTTGATATATATTTTATACATACATATTTGATATAACTCAATTTCTATACATATATCGTTTATAAGTACATATTTTTATAACAATTATACCGTTTTTATACAATTGTATTTGATTGTAATTTTTAAACAACAAAAAAAAAGGCATACTTTTTTTAGTCAAAAAAATTGTAGCAATTTTTTTTCTTAAAACAATAAAATTGAAACATTTTTAGAAAAGGATCAAATGACCCAAATTGAAAAACGCTGAAAATAGCCAATATGGCCGAATGACCCATTGACCATTGAATGACATTAGTTTAACTGACGAGATAGGTTAATATTTTTTTACTAAAATTTACATATATACACTAACTAAAGTTACCTTATTACATTATATACCAATTTGGTAAAGTATTTACACATATCCCAAACTATTTACATAAATTCCTTTCTTTTCAACTTTCTCTCTCTTAAACATTATACATCTCAAACAGGATTTTCTCTTCCGTATTTTACCCCCGCCATATGCTCCCACTACACACCCAATATATCCTCCATATTTGAATCCCCCTTTTCACGGCAAAATTCAAGTTAATTGTATCTGGGGGTTACAAATTTGTAAGTTTTGAAGATTTATTTAATTTTTTTTTATTTTATCAATTTTTTAATTTTCCCGTATATTTTGTGGATGCATGTTTGATTTACCTTATTTTGTAAGTATTTTCAAGTTTTGGAGTTTGATTTTTTCTGTTTTCTTCGTATAATACAAGTTCGATTCTTGGTTTGTAGATTTTTCTCTTTTTTTTTCAACTTTACCTATTTTAAAATTTTTCCCGTATATTTTATGGATGCATGTTCATTTATATGAATTTACCTTATTTTGTAAGTATTTTCAAATTTCGTAGTTCGATTTTTTTGGTTTTCTTCATATAATACAAGTTTGATTTTTTATTTTCTTGGTTTGTAGTTGATTCAGGTTAATCGAATTACTGTAAAAATTGGTAATAGATTCTTGTCGTAGCTTTAGTTTAGGACTTAGTCAGTTAGATTCTAAAAAATAAGATATCTCCGTTGGATTTGTTCCTGGTACATTTGATTTTGAAGAACCCAATTTTGCAGAGAATCGTTCAAAGCATCGAAACGATCTGACAACAATGAAGAAATTGAAGGAAGCGGCCAGTTCCAGATTGAAGAAGTCAAGTTCAAAAGCGGCCAGTAAGAAGAAGTTTGACGATTCCGGTTGACCACGTCTTCCGAAGGTATTGATTATACATTTATACTTTACTTACTTTGGAACATTAATGTATAATATATTGGAACATATTAATTTTTTGGAACACTAATGTATAATATTAGTATTTTGTATAAGGCTACATTACAAACATATAGGTACATAAGATATCATACATTCTCAATGTTTAAATTGTAAAGTATAAGATATTATACATTAGTTAATATAGATATCCCGAAATATATTTCAATATGTTATACATTGGCAGTTTTGAACATCCAAACAGTCACAAAGTCCTAATATTGTATAAGGTGACATTATACATTCTAACAAGCTTATAGGTCAGACATTTTTAAGTAGTAAATATGTATAATGACATTATACATTACTGCAGTTTAATTATTGAATGTATAAGTTACACTCATACATATCTAACTATTGTATAATGGGGGTCTAATTTAATATTTTGAATGTGTAAGCTAACATCATACATGTGTTACTGTTGTGTAATTAGAGTCTGATTTTATTTTTCGTATAAATTGTCTAAATTAAGTTGATTTTCATACTTTTATTGTACTTATTTGATTATTTGATTATGGATTATAAGTATGTTTATTGTTCATGGACTGTTATACCTTTATGTGATGGTTATGGTTTATGTTTCTCTTGCTTTAATTGTTTGTGTATTGTTGAATTTTGTAGCTTTAATTAGTACTGATTCAGTTGATAGGTAGTTTATTTTGCCTGATTTTTTGTTTAGGGCTCATTGGTAAGTTTTATAATATTTGTCCCTGTTTGCTCTTATTGTTCGTGTATATAATGTGCTCGCCTTATTTGCTGATTTTCTACTTAGGGTTCACTTGTTCGTGTACCAGTGTTGAGTTGATTTTTAATGCTTTTGTGTACTGTTTAGGTTCCATCCACTGTTACAGTTTTTATGCATTACATTACAATATTTGCATATGTTGTATGTGTTGTTTGTTATCTTGGGTGATTGATATTATTTGCTTGGCTGATTGTAAAAAGATTCTTGTTGATTATTCCTATTAGGAAGGCTTTAACTTTAAAGATTCTTGTTGTAATGTTTTTGTTGTTAGGCTAAATCTTTTAACAAGTAGTTTAATTTAATATATGGTTCCTGCATCAATGGTGCTAATATAACATGCTAGTAAAGTTAAAACTTTTAAATGTTTGATTTTTTTTTAGTAAATTGTTTTAGATTTCTAATGGATGTTGTTCTTATAATTTTTCAGGCTGCCAACTATTTGAACATTAGAAGCCTTCTAGCTCTCACCTGTCATACTGTGTCTGACATGATCAAAGAAAAGATTCCAGAGGAGATGCACAAGACTTTCAAAATCAAGAATGACTTCACACCTGAAGAGGAGGGGGAGGTTAGGAGGGAGAATGCTTGGGCCTTTGAGTAAAGAAGTGCTCGTATTTTGATGCTATAAACACTTTCTATTAGTAATAAATATGTTTCCAATGGATGTTTGCTTTTGAAACCTTTAGATTTCGTTGTTCTTAACTTTGGCGTCACTACTTTTAAGTGGTGGTTGTTCAATGAGAAGATTTGTTAAAATCTATTTGTGCTATGCTTATATATTTACTTAGTTTATTGGGATGTTATGTTTTATTTGATTGTTGCTGGAGATTTATGTTGTTCCTGGTGTTACTTCCAAGTGTTGTTGCTTTAAGTTGTTTTTTAGCTAGTGGCATATTTGTGTTGTGGAGGCATCTGCTTCTTGAGTAATGAACTTTCAGCAGGAAATAGGTATTTCTCCTCCTCCTCATTTGGAAGTGCTGAGTCCCCACATCCTGACTTCAATGTTGACATGATATTCTAAATGATTCTTGGTGTATGCTATTTGAGTGTGTAATCTAGCATGACTTGAAATGCCCAGAAACTAGACACTGTCAAGGGGCCAATATGATTTGACTATGATTTTGCAGCAAGGCTTGAACATCTGCTGTTGTTTGCTTGTTTTCATGATGATTTTGCTTGTTTTCATTGTCGCAGTCAAGTTATTCAGCACTTTATCTCTAAGACTGCAAGTATGCTCTGGATCAAATTTTTTTATCACAAACATTTCCGAATGATTCATACTAGATGCCTTCAACACCCATTTGCAGTCTTTGTTACGACCATGAAGTACATAGTTGCATCAAATTCTTACACCGACTTATTGTATTATACAAAATTTCTAAAAATCATAACTTCTGGAAAAAAAATGCAAAATTTGGACTTGTCATAGTTTCATTATACATTGACTCGAATGTATAATGACATGTTATACATTCAATCGAATGTATAATCATATGTTATACATTCGGAAAATTATGATTACATTCATCAGAGCACAAAATCAAAACATGAACTTGTTCAACATATCTGATACAAATATTACCATACATACTACAGCTCCCGTTTCTCTATCAAACTCGATTTTCTCATTCGATTTGTTGAAAATGGAAATACACAGCGAAAAATTAACCAATCCAAAAAAATTACTTCTTCAACGCGATAAAAACCCACTCCATTGTCATTCGTAATGACAATTGGAGAAGAATTACCTTCAATGACATATTTCACTTCAATTTTCTTACGTACTTCATTGAGATTCAATTTCATTGCTATCATAGCAATCAATTTCAAGAATTTATACTTTTCGAAATAATAATTGCGTCACTTTTATAGGATTTATAACTTATTTTCGACTCTCAGAATTCAGAATATCGCAACAATATGGGGATATTAATATTGATTTTCGTATAATTGAAGAACGATGTAGAAGAATGATTTTTTCTCAGATCGTAAATCAACAACCCAAAACAAATTTACTGTAAAGTTTAAGAAAATTATCATCAACGATGTATTTAATTTCAATTTTTTTGAACATATTCAACATTCAATTCCATCTCTATCGTCGCAACCAATTTCAGAAAGTTAATACTTTCAGAAACAATAATGGCATCACTTTTGCATGATTTATAACTGATTTCCGATTCCAGACACCGGAATGACGAAACAATATGAGGATGTTCATGTTTTTTTTTTCAGAAATCAAGAAAGAATCTGACTATTGTTTTTCCTAAAAAATGTGTTTCAACAGTGATGAAAGAAAGAAGCCGACTTTTTTTCCTTAGAAACGTATTTGAACAGTGATGAATATTAACAGTAATGTTTAAGAGTTTTTTTTTTAATTAAAATTTCAGTTCCTATATTAACTCTTAATGTTGTAATTTAAGGAATACGGAGATATTTTCTGATTTCTTCTTCCTTAATTGTAGGCAAAACAGTTTTATCATACATCATAACTATGTATAATAAAGCTACGAATCTATTAGTATATTTGGTAAAATAGGGAGAGAGAAAATCTAAAGAGATTTTCTGTAATTATTTTCATATTACATGGGATTTATGTGGTTTACACATTTTTTTAAGTGCCCACGTCCTTGGGAAAGGACAAAACACGACAACTTATCTGAAACAATTGACATTAAATGACTCAAGTAATTTAAATGCGACATTATAGCCATTTTTCTACTTCTTTAATGCTATTCTCTTTTTTTTTTTTTTTTTTTTTTCAGAAGTGTTTTTGTTTTTTCCCCTGCAATTTGTTGCTTCTTTTGTAGCCTTTATTGACTCTGGGTGTGTTTGGTATGAAGGAAAACATTTTCCATAAAATGTTTTCTAATTTTCTCATGTTTGGTTGGCTTAAAGGTTTTGGAAAATATTTTTCAAATCAACTTATTTTCCTCAATTCTAAGGAAAATGATTTCCCTTCAAAAAGTAGGAAAAATATTTTTCAAAACTCTCTTTCAACCTTACTCTTAAGTTAAAATATTCATACAACTCTCAAAATCTTTCATCCCTACTCCGACCCTCAATCTCCCTCCCCCACCCTCCCCCACCCCCCACCCCGCCCCCTACCACCCCTATTAAAAAATATTTTAAATTTTTCTCTTACCTCACCCCCACCCCCACCCAAAACCCAAAACCCTAGCCCCCTTCTAAAAAAATAATTAAATTTTTTTTAAAAATCCAAACTTTTTTCTTACCACCCTTACCCGACCCCCTACCAACCTCCTCCTCCTCTCCCCCCCCCCACCTCCCTCCCTCAAAAAATTTAATTTTTTAAAATTAAATTTTTGAAATTTTTTAATTTTTTCCTTACCCCACCCTCACTCCCCTATCCCCACCCCCTAATACTCCCCATTCAAAAAAAAATATTTTAAATATTTTTCTTACCCCACTCTTTCTCTCCTACCCCCACTCCCTACTAGCCCCCCACCCCCTACCCCAAAAAAATTAATTTGTTTTATAAAAAATCAAAATTATTTTCTTACCTCACCCTTATTACCTATTTTGACAACCCCAACACCCACCTACCAATCCCCTCTCCAAAAAAATTAATATTTTTAATTTATTTTTTAAAATAAATTCAAAACTTTTTTCGTCTCTCACCATTTTTATCCTATTCGTTCTCATTATTTTTGTTAAATATATACAAATATTTTTAGAAAACATATACTTATCCAATTTGCATAACGATCACACGAATATAAGTGAGAAATAACTTATTTTTCTAGAAAATATGTTTCCTCCTTCATATCGAACGCACTCTAAAAAAATTTTTGAGATCAAAAATTATTTTTCTAAAATGTATTTTTACGCTTTAGCTAAACACTAGAATGTATGTTTTGAAAAATATTTTTTCATTCATCAATCAAACACTATAAAATATTTTCCGAAAAATATTTTCCATCCACCAACCAAACATAGGTAAACAAGTAAGAAATCAACTTGTTTTCCAAGAAAACATTTTCCATGGAAAACATTTTCCTTCATACCAAACACACCCTTTTATCTTTATTTTTTTTGTTTTTTTTTCAGATTTTTTATTTCTGTTTACCTTTTTTTGTTTCTTTTTCTTATTTCTTTTTTAATATTATAAAGTGTATAAAAATTTACTGCTCATTTGTTCATTGTTTTATCTTTTTCTTTTTTGCTGCTTTTTTCTTTACTTTTTTTTTTAAATCAAATACAAAAAGTGTTTTTTTTTCAAATACAATTTTAAAAGGGGTACATATTGATATCTATCTATCTATATATATATATATATATATATATATATATATATATATATATATATATACTAGAGAAGTATGGTCCGTGTCAGCACAGGCCCAACATTAACATATGTTGATTATATACAATAAGTTAGATTGATGTCAATTTCAATTATGAATTATAAAATAAATTAAAAACAGATTAACTACTTGATAGTATTTTTCAATGAGCCAAATTATCTCACAAGATAATTATGTATAACTTACTCATATAAATAATAAAATTTGATGCATTTTGAAGTTGAGATCTTTAATCTTATGATTAAGATTTGCTACATTAAGTATAAAATATGAAATTAAAATTGATACATACGACTTGATACCTGTTGAATAAAATAGAGAATAATTGTTAAAAATGATAAAGGTTTATCTAGTAATTGCATATTACAGCACATGTGGTTTGCAATTAATAACCCAAAATTGAATTATATTCCCTTACTAAGCCAACATAAATATTATTTATTTTTATTTTCCCTTTTCTTTGATTTATCAATTTGTTCTTTGAAGTTAAATTAAATCAATATTTTAAATTTAAATTTTAAGTGTTTTGGAAATTATAAAAAAATAAAAAACTACAAGTTACCATCTTTCATTTTAATTTAAGTTATTTGACTTTGAGAACACGATAAAACATGCTTCTGTAAATGTTTTATCGAACTTTATTTTTGTATATGTTCCTTCTATTGAAACGTATGAGTCGTTTGTTAGAGTATATAAAAATAATTTTAAATAAAATGTATTAGTAATATTTGCACTAATAATGCTTGTATTGGTAATACTGGCATTATTTATGCTAATATTATTTGTTATACCCTATTTAATGTGATGTATTAGAACTTGTCTTTTTAATTTTTATATATTTAAATAAAAGTTTTAAAAAATTATATATACATTCTAAGATTCATCCGGGATCTAGCATGGATTCAATATATGTTTTTTTTTTCTCAATTTATGTGACACAAATAAAGTTTAGATAATCAATCATACTTTTAATGTGTATTTAGATAATTTAAGTTGTTAACTATTGTAATTTATAATATTTTTTATGTAATTTTCAAATAATATACATTACTCTTCTTGTCCAAACTTTTGTGGCACTAATAGTTAATTATATTTTTAAAGTAATTTTAGTTTTTAATTATTGTGATTTATAATATTTTTCTTCTGTTCCAGTTTAAGTGACACTAATATAATTTCGAGAATCAATCAAATATTTTATATTTTATATTTTTAAAAATTATTAATTATTGTGATTTATAGTATTTTGAGTAAATATATAATTACCCCCTGATGTTGGCCGAGATTTTCAAAAAGATACCTAAACTTTGAATTCGACCTATTACCCCACGATTCTTCTTTATTTCATTGCAAACACACCATTTTCGCTGAATCTCAGTCACAACAAAGAGAGTGAACACACGCACCAATCAGGTGCTGTCACGTGTTAAATACGTTTAATTTCATATTTTTTTAAATAAAATTTTTCTTTTTATTTAATTTAACGCCCCACCCCACCCCACCCCCTCTTACCCTACCCCACACCCATCTAGCAACTGTCCTCCCCCTCTCCTACGCGTCCAGCAGCTCCCCTCTACCCCCACCCTCATTCAGTACCCCCATCCCCCGTACAACACCCCCACCCCATTAGCATCTCTCCCCAAATCCCCCACTCCGTCAGCATTCCTGTTTATTTTTTTAAATCACTTCAAAAAATAGTTTTATGATTGAATTGAGAGTTTTATGATTGAATTGAGTTATAAAGATAGTTAAATGATATGATTTAACTGAAAATGGAGTTTTAATGATATGATTTTTTTTTAGAAAAGCTTCAATGGAGGAGCTTTAATGGTGACATTGTGTTGAAGAGCTCTAATGGTGTTGAAGAAGATATTGTGTTGAAGAAGAAATAGTGGGTAGTTAAATGATATGATTTAATTGTAAAATGGAGCTTTAATGAATGATTTTTTTCTTTTAAAAAAAAAGCTTCAATGGAGGAGCTTTAATGGTGAATTGAGTTGAAAAAGAAAGGGTGGGTGGATTGGGGGGAGGGGGCGGACAGGGTGTAGGGATAATTTTAAAAAATAAATAAATATTTTTTTAAAAAAAGAATATATATTATAGATCAATTATTTTACACGTGGCAGTTTTTAATTGGTCAAAACAGTCAAATTCAAGCCCTTTCACGCGCCTGTGGCACGTGTATACACACAGAGGGTCAAAATGGTGTGTTTGCAATGAAATAAAGAAGAATCGTGGGGTAATAGGTCAAAGTGAAAGTTTAGGTGTCTTTTTACAAATCTTGGACAAGATCAGGGATGTAATTATGTATTTGCTCTAGTATTTTTTACATTTTTTTTTTGAAATATATAACAAATTAAATTATTTCTAGATATCTTAAGTTGTTAACTATTGTAATTTATAATACTTTTTATGTATTTTTTGAATAATATATGTTACTCTCCCTGTTCAGAGTTTCGTATCGTCGATAGCCAATTATATTTATTAAATAACTTTAAGTTTTAATCATTGTAACTTATAATATTTCTTCTATTTTAATTAAGTGACACAATACTTAGTTGATCATAATAAATAATTAGGAGTGATATAGCAAAATTACTATAAAAAATACTTGTGAAAAAAATTAAGTGGACCTCATATAAAACGTCAAGTTAATTATAAACTTCAAGAGTTAATTAATCATTTTTATATCTATCTTACCTTTTTATTAAATATTATTATTTTTAATACCTAAATGACTAATAATAAATAATTAAGGTGGTATTTAGTAAAACCATGGTTGAAGTAGCTGAAGCAGATATGTCATAAATGTCTATTTTATTTTTTAATTAAGTATTATTAATCTTTTAATACCTAAATGTCTTATAATAATTAATTAGGGATGATATAGTAAAATCACGTTTGAAGCAGCTGGAGCAGACATGTCATAAATATTTATTTTATATTTTTTAATTAAATATTATTAATTTTTTAATACCTAAATGACTTATAATAACTAATTAGAGGTGATATATTAAAATCATGAATTATATATTATTAATTTTTCAATATATAAATGACCTATAATGATTAATTAGATGTGATATAGTAAAATTAAGGTTAAAGAGATATGTCATAAATGTCTATTTTATATTTTAGTTAAATATTATTAAATTTTTAATATATAAATGGCTTATAATAGTTAATTAGGGGTGATATATTAAAATTACGGAGTAACAAAAATTTAAATGCGAAATATAGTGAAAAAATTATTTACTTTTAAGAGAGTAAAATAAAAAATATATGAAATATTTAATTATACTTTTAATAAGTATGGGATCCATCATATTCAATAGAACTTTGGTATCATTGTAATTAAATAGAAAAGGGAGGACTTTTATTTAAGGTCATGGTTGTAATTAAATGAAAATGGTTGGGCTTTTTCTTTAGATGTGTTGCTAAAGTTCAAAAAATAAAAACATTAAAGATAACTATGATAAGCAAGTTAATTTTACAAGAAGACCATCATATCCTTAAATATTTTATCAATGCCTTTAAGGTGCCATGTTGAAACCAATGTTTCTATTATATAGAAAAGAAAAATATATAATACATATCTCATACAATAAAATACATATCTTATACATACTGACAATATAATACATATATACAATAGGCTTAAGTCATCGACAACCACTTTAAGTTGTCCCGAATATTCACTTAGACCTCTCAACTAAGACCTGTACCTATTTAATACCTTTATTGTTGGTCTTGTACACATTGAACACTTTTACTACTTGAATTTGAACTATTTAAATACATTTTTAATAATCAGCTATAAATGTAAATGTGTGTAGTGCAATTGCGGTGACGTGGCAATACAACAAATTAAATGATGTCATTTGGCATGTGACTCCAAAAAAATATTAAACAAATAATAATGGTGACAATTTACGATTTTTAATTAAAAAAGAAAAAGAAAAGCAACATTTTCCACTACCTCCCCCCACCCTCCCGCCCCCCTCTTATTATCGTTTTTTTCATTTGTGTAAAAAAAATTCAATTTTTTTTAGCAATCTTATTTCTTTAGCAATCCAATTCATATTTATTGCTACTTTTTCTTCTTCTTGTGTTGTGGGTTCCTTAGAATTTGAATTCATTAATAATATCAATAAAGTAATCTCAGATTCATATCAAGTTAGTCGAAAAAAGTGGAGTTTTGCCGGAAAACTTTTTGACCTAATCTTCACAATGTTGAGAATTTCCTTATAGGGATCTTCCTAGTTCAAGAATCAAATTTGCTGCTTTTTTTGTTACCAAAATACTATGCAAAAACAAGACTGCTAAGATTTAAAAAAAAAAAATTTACAAAAGTTTGGATGAAGAAGAAGACGACTGAGAGACGAGGAGGGGCCGAGGGAGGCGCCACTGCTTTCCTTTTTTCTTAATTGAAAATGGTTAATTGTATTAACAAGATTGTTGAGAATTTAAAAAGAAAAAAAGTACAGATGAAGAAGATGGCTAAGAGAGGGGGACCGGGGGGGGGGGGGAGGGTCCTGCTTTTTTTTGTAAAAATTAAAATTTGTCATTATTGAAAATGTATTAATAAAATAAATTGAAGTGTGATTTTTTTAACAAAAATAATAAAAATACCATTTGGGACTCTATTCACGCTCCTAAGGAGTGTGAATGACACTTTCCTTGCTGCATCAGCACTTTGTGCCTGATAGGTATAGAATTGAATGGGTTAGGGGCCTAATAGGTACAAGCCTTAGTTGAGGGGTTTAAGTGAATTTTTGGGACAACTTAAAGTGTCTGTCGATGAATTAAGCCTATAAAATATGATACATATTAATGCAATACAATACATATCTGATACATACATAGGGATCATGATCTAATCAAAATTTTCCTAATCGACATTCAATTATCATCCAACGATTCATGAAGTCTCTAGCTAAGAGTATTACACATTTTTCTGTCATTTATATATAAAATTCTCCTATTGTCTTCAAAATCTTAAATTTAACCCTAAAAAAATGGTTGAAAATTGTGAAATCCAATGGCTAATTACAACATATCTCTTTTTCAAATAGAGAAAAACACGAGAATAAGGTTATTGCATATATTTCATTATAGTACAATGTAAAGTATCTCAACTTATATCAAAAAAGTAAAAATAAGAATGGAAGGACATAACTAAAGCAATACCGGAGCATAGTTTATTTTTAATTTGAGAATGATAAATAATAAAACTAATTTATGAAAGAAGTTAAATTAATTATCGATAGGACAACATGTTCAAGCTCTTCCTTTATGTAGATAGTAAGAGTTGGTTCAAATTATGAGTTGTGCTTCGAATATTTTAGAGACCTTACTTTCTTTTCATATATTTTAGAACTCATATATTTCATGACATGTACTCTAAGTTGAGTGGGCTAAAAAGTTAAATGGTAGCACAAAAATAGCCTATCTGTGTAAACTCACCCCACATGGCTATTTTATCAATTGAACTATATCCCAATGGGTTTGTTTCCAATAATTTTTTACAGTGACAAAAATAAATTGCAATCACAAATAAAAACATGATTGTTTTTATTGATATATGATATGGGTACAAATCTGCTCCTCCTTTGATTCTTCTCTCTTGATTTTTTTCATAATTCGAGGGCCGTCAGTAGCGTATTTCTCAAACATAGGCATATTTAGATTTGATATGAATTTTTCTGTAATTCGAGGGCTGTTAGTAGCATATTTCTCGAACGTAGGAATATTTACATTTGATTTTCATGAAAGAACGTAGGCATATCTGAATTTGATATGAATTTCTCTGTAATTCGAGGGTCGTTGATGGCGTATTTCTCGAACGTAGGAATATTTTGATTTGACCTCCATGAAAGAAGGGTTTGTGGATCTTATTGATGTATTTGATTATCCAGAAGAGAGAATTTTGATCTCTTTATGAATTATTAATATCCCATGAATTTTTGAGATATTGGAGAATTTTGATCTATGAATATCCCATGAATTTGTGGGATATTGGAGATGATTTTTAAGAGAATATTTGCCCCTCATCTTCTTGAGCTTTGTAAACTTTTATGTAGCAGTGAGCATGCTTTCAATTTGTCAGAAACTTAAAAACCATTATTATTGTAATCAGTCATCAATGTACTCCATTAGTATTCTAAATAGCCAAATTTTTCATGACATAGATGCCTCTTAATGATTATATATCATATATACTTTCTCATGATGTGCTTTGGTATATCGGATCACTGAATAAACTCTAATCAAATAATTTATCAACCTTGAAAACTTCAAATTCTCATCTATGCCAGGTGTTGATAGTGTTGCAACCAATGAGGAGGAGGTTACGGAGAAGATTATGGTACATGAAACACATAACACATATCATTGCTTGACAATTTGTAAATGGATCTCCTATATATTATTTAAATAATATACTCCCCTTTCAAAATAAGTGGTGTTTTTACACACTCCTAAAAAACTACTCATTCAAGTTTAAAAGATCTGAGTAGAGAAAACAAAGGCCGGCTCTTAAGAGGTCATTAGATCACAAAGGGAAAACGAAGGTCCACTCGTAAGAGGTCATTAGATGCAAAGAGGGAAAACGAAGGTAAGGTGTTTTTTTTCTAAAGGATGTTAACTTTCTAAAGTATATATTGATATCAAGTTATCTAAATAGTGATCAGAAGCATTTGTTGATAAATATGGATTAATAGTTTGAAAAATAAGAAATATATACACGGAGGTAGATCCATGATTTAAATTTTATTTGTTCTAGTTCGAGATTCAATCAAAATTCATTTGATTTATGGTTTGAAATCACTTATTTACTTTTACTCATTTAAAATCCTTTATTTTAACGCAACAAAGTTCGAGCCAAAGCTAGGTTCACTCAAACCCAAATATGACCTTCTACGTCAATCCCACACATATATACTAAGTATTGTCTTATTTATCCAGGCTCAATTACAAAGCCTTTTTTTGGATTGTGACACCCCAAAAAAAGGACAACAATTTGATGAAAGCCAACATGGCTAAACATAGGAATAAGTATTTATTGGTCGATCGGTGGCATTTCTTTAAGCCGATTGGTAATATTAGCCCTATTCCCTAAAATAAATCCAAGGATTTTCAAGCACTTCATTCTTTCCAGTTACAAGAAACATACACTAAGCTAGGGTGTTTTTCGATTCGTCATGTGTTTATCGAGGCTCTGAAATTTGTCCAAAAAGTAAGAACTTTGTTACTTAAAGTCTTTACTTCCCAAGTTACATGTACCATTCACATGTCATGGATATAACATTGGATCCAAATCTAAAAGGAATTGAATACGATTACAATCTCATAGATGTTTCATTAGAAAAATCAAGCTTTGCGTAAAATTAATCAATTTATTTCAACATCAGGAATGTAATCTTATGCAATTTTATTTTATTGGGATCTACTACTGAAGATCAATAAATTTATACGAAAAATTTTGAGCAATCGAATAATGTAAGTATCAGATCAAGCATACAACCTTTTATCAGTGAATATTCGCATGTAGGTCATCATGTTATTATCTATATTCATTTAAATAAATTTATATTTTATGCTCTTATGTAGAGTTACAATCAAAATTATATTTTAATAATATGAATATTATTTTACAGAATATGTATTACATGACTTATCATACATGTGTAGCACACGTGCTAATGAATTAGTAGAAAAAAATGTGGGAATGAGGGAAACAACTATTCAAAGATAAATTGTACTTAAAGTTGGAGACGAGGATAATTTTGTTGCAAAAGTATAATAACGGAGGAATTAATATAACTAATTTTTAATACAACAATAATAACAACATGCCCAACATATTTTCAGAAGTATAGATTTGACCCTTTTTTAAAATCATAATAAAATACTTTTAGCATTGGAGATATTGATCAGATATGTTAAAAGTATTAACAAATGTATATGCCATATATGTAATTTATATTTATTAACTTGACGAAAAAGTACGGTCACATCCACGTTTTATTGAGAAGTTTCTCTTCATCTTTTGCCTTTTTCTTTTGTTTTGTTTTTGAATTTTCTTATTAAATAATCTCCGTGTTTAACTTGATGATATTTGTATTAATAATTTTGCCGATTCCTGTATTCCTTGATTAATTAAGAAAGACTTATTTAATCCTGGATACCTTTTACTTAATTAGGAAATTGCTTGTTTAATCCTGAGAAATATTTTATCTTGGTAAAATAATTTCTTAGGACAGTGCTTAGCACAATTGAAGTATAACTAATATATCACTTAATATAATATTATAATAATATTTATTTAATATTCCGTATCATTAATTTCCTAATAAGTAATTATATTTTTGTTATAATTATTATATTAATTATAATATTATTATTGTAGTAGTAATATTATTATAAATTGTTATCTTATTATATTTCTAATATTATTATTATTTTGCTAACAATTTAATAATATCGTTATTGGTGTTTTACCACTATCTAAGAAAGTATGACAAATAATTCTACTTCTGGTACTTCTACTACCGACGCAACTCCTAATACTCCTGTTTTAATTGTTCTATCATATGCAAAGCTGTTTCCTGATATTTCAAATATTGAAATATTTGCTAATGAAAACTTTAAAAGGTGGCAACAATGAATTTTTTCACTACTTGATTTCCATGGTATTGCATATGCTTTGTCACAAACACAACCTAATGCAAACATTGATAGCCAAATTTTGGAATAATGGCAATATGCCAATAATGTATGCCGCCATACTATTTTACAAACAATTTCTAATAAACTATTTGATGTATATTGCAGTTGCAAAGAAGCAAAGGTCATTTGGGAAGCTTTAATTAAGAAATTCATGCCTGAAGATGAAATCAAACAAAAGTTTGTGGTTGAAACATTTTACAATTGACAAATGAGTGATGTGAAAGAAATGAAAAATCAAAAAAATGAATATAAAAAATTACTGGAAGATTTGAAGGCGAAGGAAATCGCTCCATCAGAAAAAATTATTGCTAGAGTGTTAATTAAGAAATTGCCTGAATCATGAAATGACTATAAAAGTTATTTGAAACATAAGCAGACAAACTTCACTATTGAGGAAATAATAATTCATATTTTAATTGAAGATACCAATAGAAAGGAATCATTCAAAGCTAAGCAGACTGCACTCAAAGCAAATTTAGTACAAGGTCAAAACAACAATAACAAAAGTATGGTAATAAGTCTCAAAGTTACAAGCCTAATGACCTCAATTTTAAAAAAAAGTAAAGACACTTATTTTACTTATGAAAAATCAAGTCATTATTCCGCTCAATGTAGGCACAAAATTAGAAATAACAAAGAAATGAGAAATCCTTCCAAAGCTAATTTAGCTGAAGGAGATGAAATAATTGCAACTGTTATTTCTCTAGTGAATATGGTGGCACATATAAGAGAATGGATGGTAGACTCTGGGGATACTCGACATATTTATGTAAATCGAGAAACATTTACCTTCTACACATCAATAGGAGATGACAGCAAAGTGTTCCACCTTGGAGACTCAAGAATTGCTAAAGTCGTGGGCAAGAGTAAAGTGCTCCTAAAACTCATTTCGAAAAAAATTTTAGCCCTCATTAATGTGCTACATTTTTCTACTATGTGAGCAAATCTAATTCCTGTGGTTTTGCTGAATAAAGCTGGAATGAAAGTGTCTTTTGAATCTGATAAGATTATATTGACAAAAAAAATAATGTATTTGTGTGAAAAGGCTATTGTAACCATGGATTTTATGTACTTAATATTATCAATAATAATGCATCAGCTCCTACTTATATGATTGAGTTTATTTTTTTATGACATGTCAGATTAGGACATGTTAATTTAAAATATATAAAGAACATGCAATAACTTGGTTTAATATCTGGTTTAGACCCAAATAATTTTGATAAATGCAAACTATGTGCTGAAATCAAAATTACTAAAAAGTCATGTTTTTCAATTAATAGAGAAACTGAATTATTATCTTTGATTCATACTGATTTGGGTGATTTAAAATAAACTATGACTAGAGGGGGTAAAAGATATTGTGTGACTTTTATTGACGATTTCTCTAGATTTACTAAGTTGTATTTGCTTATAAATAAAGATGATGCATTTGATGTTTTTGTGTATTATAAATCTGAAGTTGAAATCAACTTAATAGAAAGATAAAAAAAAATTAAATCTGATAGAGATGGAGAATAAGTATCTTTAAATGATATGTGTGAAAAAAAGGTATTATTCATGAAGTAACCCCGTCTTATTCTTCTGAGTCTAATAGTGTAACTGAAAGGAAAAATAGAACATCGAAAGGAATGCTGAATTTTATGTTAATTACCTCTAATGCATCTGATAATTTATGGGGTGAAGTTATCTTATCTGCATGTCATTTGCAAAATAGAACTCCTCATAAAAGAACAGGTAAAACTCCTTATGAAATATGGAAAGGTTATAAACCTAATTTGAAATATTTAAAAGGATAGGGTTGCGTTGCTAAAGTTCTTCTGCTTGAACTTAAAAAAGAAAAATAGGTTCTAAAACTGCTGACTGCATGCTTATTGAATATGCTCAACATAGAGCTGCATACAGATTTCTTATTTTGAAAAGTGATGTACTTGATAGTAATATGATAACTGAGTCAAATATTTAAAAGTGTGGGATTGCCTTGCTAAAATTCTTTTGCTTGAACCTAAAAAGAGAAAACTAGGTTCTAAAATTGCTGACTGTGTGCGTATTGGATATGCTGAACATAGTGTTGCATATAGATTTCTTGTTTTGAAAAGTGATGTACTTAATAGTAAAAGGATAACTGAGACAAAGAACACTGAATTTTTTGAACATATTTTTTCTTTATGTGATAAAATTTTTCATGCACCCGTTGAAAGAAAAAATGAATCTACCTCTAATATTGAGGAACTGAGAAGGAGTAAAAGGCCTAGAAAAGAATATTTTTCTTAAGGAAATGATTTTTAAACTTTTCTTGTCAATAATGAACTATCAAATTATTTCGAAGTCGCATCTTCTTCTGATGCTAAATTTTGGAAAGAGGCAATAAGAATTGAACTTGATTCAATTAAGAAAAATAATACATAGATTTTAACTGATTTACCTCCTGGTGGAAAATCGATTAGTTGTAAAAGATTTTTAGAAAAGAAACTTAATTCGAATGGATCTGTAGATAAATATAAAGCTCGGCTAGTAGCTAAAGAATTTTTCTCAAAAGCAAAATATTGATTATTTTGATACATTTGCACCAGTAACAAGAATTTCTTCTATAATGATATAATTTTTATACACATCATATGTAGTTTCACATATATCTTATACATATATATATTTTATTCAATAATTATACTATTTCTATACATAACCTATATAACTTTTAGCTGCAATAATTATTTAGATACATATTCTATACAATAATGAGCGTTTCTTTATATAAATATAGTGTACAGATACATATTTTACATAACAACTATATAGCTTATGTACACATCCCCTCTCTCTCTCTATAGTGTAAGGATATATAGTTTATACAACATTATATAAATTTTCTTTCACATCCTATATAGTTTCTACATATATCTTATATATATACGTATTTTATATAATAAACATACAATTTTTATGCAATTGTATTTAATTGTTTTATTAAAATAAAAAAATAAATTTTTAGATTAAAAAACTATATCAAAAAATAAACACTGAAACATTTTAGAAAAAGGGTCAAATAGTCCAAATTAGGAAAGAATAGAAAATGACTATTTTTAGGAATTAGAATGGTCGACTGTAAGGCTATTAAATGTCAATGGCTCAAAGGTGGACCATTTCTTCCAAGGTAGGCCACCTGGTATCATTTTCCCTCTTTTTCATTTTTTTTTCTTTTTTCTTTTTCATTTTTCATTTTTTCTTTCATTTTCTTCTCGTTTTCTTATATTTTCTTTTTCAATTTTTTTCATTTGTTTTTTTCTTTTTTCTTTGTAGTCTTTCTTTTTGTATATACTGTTTTTTCTTTTTCATTCTTGTTTCGTTTTGGGGACGATTTTTTATCCTTCTTTTTTATTTATTTTTTATTTTTCTCTCATTTTTTTTTATTATTGTTATATTTTATATTTATATTTATTTTTACAATACTATATATTTTAAATAAATTTAGTATTTGAATTTGAATATTTTAGTCATGAATATGTATAATTTATCATTTTTATTTTATATACAAATAAATATTTGAATTAATTGTAATTGCTTGAAACTAAAATATACAAATATAAAATATTTCATTCAATGCAAATGTATTGTCACGACCCAAAAATGAAGGTCATGATAGCACTTGTCACGGCGTACCTTGCTAAGTAAGCCTATCATCCAAATCGATACAAAAAAAAAGAAAAAAATAATAGAAATATCCCAAGGTAAGGCTTCTAGAACGAAGCCGAACCATATAAGTAATCATAACAATGCGGAAAGAACTTATCCAAAATATCAATCATGCCCAAAACCAGGTGTCAATAGTGTAAGAACTACTAATACAACCCAGAAGTCAGATACATTAGAAAAATAACCACAAAGGAATAATATTTGTCTTCGAATACTAATAAAGACATAACTATTATAGAAAGATAGAGGTGAACTTCGGATGCATGAATGTCCAACCGCTATCTTGGAAGCTCCAACAATCGCCCGAGTCAAGCAAGCTGAGGCGCACTCGATCTAGGACCTGCACCGAAAGGGCGCAGTAGGCAAGAGTACGGTCCACTTGTACTCAGTAGGTATCATAGGCCGACCAAGCAAAGTAGTAAATGAAGCATACAAAATATACACTAAGGACACGTTACCTGCAATAAAAAAATATCCCACAATGGTAGCCCACACCTCTTGCACTAACAGTTCTAATATATCTCACATGTATTGCAACATCACACTAAGATAAAACAAAAATACATATTATATCACATATAAGAAGAACAAGGGGAACATACATATACAAGATCATCAAATACAAGTGAAAGAAGATATGATAAATACATAGATAACAAGTCAATATGGCAATACAATATAATATAACACAATAAAATAAGTCCAATGTATATGATGATGATGATGATGCATGAGGTCGTCGCACAATCCCCGTATACACCTATGAAGGCAAGCCTCCCAACGCAGGACCCATGGGGGGTTCGTCATCCTGTATACAATCCATATATCTCCTTATACAATCCATATATCTCCTTTCTCCTTTCCGGCACATCCCTCGAAAAGAATTTTATAAGGTGTTACAATATCTCCCCCCCGACAGATCCCTTGAGGGGTTTTAACAAGATGTTGCCAGTGTTTCTCAGATATTGCCACGGTGGTACCAATATTTTATAAATGAGTATGATATGAGGATGTAATGCTCACAACCAATCACAATGAGTATTTTCACAACCAATCACGATGATATATTTTTACAACTATGTGAATCAATATCCACTCCTTATTTCAGTTTCATCCATGAATTTCCACGTCTCATATGTTAAATAAAGTATGAATATAATCACAATACATCAATGGTACCATATTAAGCATATTAACAACACAATACTATTATTAGCATGTATTTACGGCTATTAATATCACATAGGACCCCACACGGGCACAACACATAAATAACTATTTTCATGATTAGTTTCCACCTTTAACATACATTGTGTATCATCATTTACTACTCATCTCAGTCTGAAAGAGTTGCGTCATAACCTACCTCAAAAGCCAAAATCAATCCGCTACACTTCGATCCCACGACCTTACCTTTCACGAATAATTTTAAACTCCACTAAAAATATTAAATATCGAATCTACGCATCAAAATAAAACCAACGACATCCATATTGACTACTTTTGGTTTAGAGTCAAAATGGACCCCCGAAATGGTTTTTCAAAAAAGAAAGGCAAAATTAGAACTTTACTTCGAAAACATGTTTTTCATATTTTTAGAAATGTACATCTGAAAATTCAAGTCAAATCGAGTAAAAAATGAGGTTCAAATTGAAGAAAAATCATTTTAAAGCTTTATCGGATAAAAATCTTTGAAATTCGAATTAAATATAAGAATCGGAGTTGTTTTAATGGTTAAATAGATGAAAACTAGTAATAATAAGGTAAAAATATTATTAGTGAAATTGGAGTTTAAAATCAAGCCCTAAGATTTTTGGAGTTTTTGAGAAATTAATCTTGAAATTACTACGAAAAGGGTGAATTCTTACCTTAAATTCATAATAGAACCAAGAAATGAGTGTTAATCTAGCTTTTCAAGCTCTCACAAACTTTAATTTTAAGTTTCCACACTATTTTTGGGTTTAACTCCCAAGAGACAAGATGAAAATAAGCAAAATAGGTGAAAATCTGTTATTTATAGCAGATTTTCTGCAATAGCTGTTTTTTTGTTCCATCGAACTTCTACGGGGTACCCGGAATTCGTTCGGAGTCCGATACATGCAAACGAACTATGCAACCATACTAAATTCAACGTTCCAGACGCGATGGAGATATCAGATTTTTTTAAAAAAAATTATTTTCAACAAGTTGACCCCAAAATCATAATTTTCCAAATCGAGGGTCAAAATGATATTTAAAAGCCATAAATCTATACCAAATATGATAACACCCTAAAATCAACATTCTGGATCTGTTGGCGAAGTCGTATTTTTCATCCAAGGTCGTTTCGATCAAATGTGGGTCCCACACTCAAATTTTTAATTTTTTAATTTTTTGATCAATAGGTCTCGGGTGCATCGGGACCCGAACCAAAGGTCTACCTAGCCTAAAATCGGTATTACGGAGCTGCTAGCGCAGTCCGTTTAGCCATCCATCGCACAGATCAAAGTATATCTATATAAATCCTAAATAAGGTTTTAGAAGCCATAAAAAACCACAATATTGTATAAATGATACCAAAATGCATCGAAAATCATGTCAATCACTCCCACACTCCAGAAACACTATAATGCAGTACGGGGAGGGGTAAAATAGTCAAATCACATAAAATCACAAATTTCACATATTTCATCAAATTTTTAGGTCGTTACATCATCCACCAGTAAAAATCTAGTTCGTCCTCGAACTAAGGCATAAGAAATACCTGAATCAACAAGAGCTCGGGATAAGAATTACGTATATCGGACTTGACCTCCCAAGTAGCTTCATCTACAGGTCGATATCGCTACTGCACCTTAATCACAGGAATCACTCTAGAGCGCAACCGGCTAACATCCCTAGCCAAAAATGGAGATTGGCTCCTCAACAAATGACAACCGCTTATCTAGCTAAACTGACTCCCAACGAATAACATGAGACTCATCTGAAATATAGTGATGAAGCATAAAAACATGAAAAACTGGATGAACAACTGATAGATCAGAGGGCAAAGCCAACTCATAAGCCACATCACCAATAGTTCGACGAATCTCAAACGGACCAATATACCTGAGGCTAAGCTTTCCCTTCTTCCCAAACCTCATCACACCCTTCATGGGTGAAACTCGAAGAAAAACACGATCACCAACACCAAATCTCATGGCATGAAGTCTACGATCAGCATAACACTTCTACCTACTCTGAGCCGCTCCAAGTCTATCCTGAATAACCCAAGCTCTATTCAAAGACTTGCGAAGCAAGTCCGTACCTCGAGGTCTCACCTCTGAAACATTGAACCAGCCTACTAGGGAGCGACAACGCCTACCATAGAAGCCCTCAAAAGGACCCATATCAATACTGGAATGGTAGCTATTATTATATGCAAACTCTGCTGAAGCCAAATGCTGCTCCCACTGTCTACCAAAATCCATCACGCATGCGTGAAGCATATCCTCCAAAACCTGGATAGTCCGCTCTGACTGGCCATCAGTCTGGGGGTGAAATGTTGTGCTAAGATCAACTCGAGTACCCAACTCCTCTTGAAAAGTCTTCCAAAAGTGAGATGTGAACACAGGACCTCGATCTGAAATAATGGACACCAAGACATCATGCAGACGCACAATCTCACGAATGTAGATACGGGCCAACCTCTTAGCACTGAATGAGACCTGAGCTAAATAAAATAAGCTAACTTGGTCAATCGATCCACGATGATCCAAAAACTGATAGAACCATAAGATGTACGAGGCAAACTAGTCACAAAGTCCATGGTGATCTATTCCCACTTTCACTCAGGAATGGGTAACTCTGAAGCAACCCACCAGGCCTCATATGCTCGGTCTTCACCTGCTGGCAACATAGGCAACGAGCCACAAAATCTGCTATATCTCATCTCACACCACCCCACCATTAATGCTGCCTCAAATCACGATACATCTTAGTCACACCTAGATGGATAAAATATCTGAAACAATAGGCCTCCTCTAAGATTAATCTAATCCAGTCACCCACTCTCGGCACACAAACTCGGCCTCTAATCCACAAAACTCCATCTGAATCAAGTGAGGCTTTCTTAGCCTCCCCACCCAATACCTTATCTTGAATCAACCTCAATCTTACATCATCAAACTGATGAGCTCGAATCTACTCTATCAAAGAAGATCTAGCATCCCCAAATGCCAAAACACACCCCGATGTCGAAATATCAAGCCTAACCATTTGGTTAGCCAAAGACTAAACCTCAAAGGCCAAAGGCCTCTTCTGGGTCAAAAGATGTGTCAAGATACCCATGCTGCCTCATATTAAGATCTCGCTGGGTGAAAAAGTACTGAAGGCTATGATGATCTGACAAGATCTCATAACGAACTCCACACAAGTAGTGCCTCCACAACTTCAAGAAAAACACAATAGCGCACAACTCCAAATAATGGGTAGGATAATTTCTCCTATGAGGCTTCAACTGACAAGACGTATATGCAATTACCTTGACCTCCTGCATCAACCCAACAGCTAACCCAACACCTGAAGCATCACAAAAGATGGTATAGTCCGCGCCCTCCTTGGGCAAAGCCAATATAGGAATTGAAGTCAATAAATCCTTAAGCTTTTGAAAGCTCTCCTCACAAGCATCAGACCACTGAAAAGAAATCTTCTTCTGGGTTAACTTGGTCAATGGATGAAAAACCCTCAATAAAATATCGATAATACCCAACCAAGACAATAAAAATTTGAATCTTGGCGGGCGAAGTAGGTTTAGCCCAATTACAAACCGCAACAAACTTGGATGGATTAACCAGAATACCTTCTTTAGTCACCACATGACCCAAGAAAGAAACAGACTCCAACCAAAACTCGCACTTAGAGAACTTAGCATACAACTTCTCATCCCTCAATCTCTGAAGCACAATACGCAAATACTCCTCATGCTCAACCTCAATCTTGGAATACACCAAGATATCATCTATAAATATGATAATAAAAGAGTCAAGATACGGTCGAAACACCCGATGTATCAACTCTATGAATATGGTAGGGGCATTGGTCAACCCAAAGGACATGACCAGGAACTCATAATAACCATATCGAGTCTGAAAAGTTATTTTTGGAATATCCAAAGCTCTAATCCTCAACTGGTGATAACTGGACCTCAAATCAATCTTCAAAAACACCGCAACACCCTGAAGCTGACGAAACAAATCATCGATGCGAAGAAGAAAATACTTATTCTTAACCATTACCTTATTCAACTGCAGATAATCAATACACATCCGCATAGACCCATCCTTTTTCTTCACAAAAAAGAAAGGCGTACCCCAAGGTGAAACACTAGGTTGGATAAATCCCTTCTCCAATAACTCCTTTAACTGATTCTTCAGTTTCTTCAAATCTACTGGGGCCATCCTATAAGAAGGAATAGAAATAGGCTTGGTGATCAGCTCAACATCAATACTGAAATCAATATCTCAATTCGGAAGCATACCAGGCAAGTCCATAGGGAATACATCCATAAACTCACGGACAACACAGACAGAATCTAAGGAAGGAGGCAAAACAACACTAGTGTCATGAATGTGGGCCAAGTAAGATAGATATCTCTTCTCAACCAATTTATGAGCCTGAACATAAGATATAATCCTCTTAGGACCCGAATGAAGTGTACCCTTCCAAGCTATCTTTGGCACACCCGGCGAAGTTAAAGTCACGGTCTTAGCAAAGCAATCTAAGACAACATGATAAGGAGACAACCAATCCATGCCTAAAATAACATCAAAATCGACTATATCTATTATAAGCAAATCTACCAAAGTCTCATACCTGGCAAAAGTCACAACACAAGATCGATGTGCCTAATCCACCACTAAAGAATCACCTACTAGGGTAGATACACGAATAGGCATGGCAAGAGGCTCACTAACATAATCAAAACCCAAAGAAAAATATACAGACACATAGGAGAAAGTCGATCCGAGATCAAATAATACAGATGCAGGTCTGAAACAAATAGGGACGACACCTGTAATTACAACATCAGAAGCCTCTGCCTCCGGTCTGGCTAGTATAGAATAACATTGACCACGACCACCAACTGCTTGGGTGGTCCCATGACCACCCACTGCCTGGGTAGCCTCACGACCACCCACTGCTTGGGTTGCCCCACGACCACTCCTTTAAGCTCTACTACCTCTGCCCCTTGCACCTATGGTAGCACCCCTACCCATCATAGCTGGAATAGGAGTAACCCAAACCACTCAGCGGGGATAGTTTTTCGCCATTTGGCCAATCTCATCACATACATAGCAACCTCTACGACCAGTCTCAGCAGCAGAAGGTATAATTGAGCCCGAATGACCACCCTAAACTTCTATATTAGAAGATCCACCACCTGAACTCTGTAAAGCCGCCTGCGCTGGCCTACCATGGTATCCACGAGAACCTTAAAACTCTCTGCCTCAAAAGGTCTGACTCCTAAACTTACCAAAACATCGCGCCTTTTTGGTGCCTCCCTGAGATGCACTAGGAATACCCTCTGCCATCTTAGCATAATCCATAATACTTTGAAAACAAAACCCAAACACAACCACCTGAGAAGTAACTAACTGAAGGGAGACATCCAAACCTTTCACAAACTTTTAAATCTTCTCAGGCTCGGTGGAAATGCTATCATAGGAATATCTGGAAAAGGCATGGAAACGTGCCTCATACTCAGCAACTGACATGGCTTCCTTCTCTAAATGATCAAACTCATACCGCATACGGTCTCTCAAACTGAAATGCACAAATCTCTCAAGAAAAGCCTCAGCGAACTGATCCCAAGTCATCTCAGGAGATCACGGGGTCTACAACTGACAAACGACCTCCATTAATCTCTTATTGCATCATTTAATAGATAAAATACATAAGTAACTCCATAGGACTCGAGCAAACCTAATTTGTGCAAATTCTCTCGATAATCAAATAGAAACTCGTAGGCATCCTCACCTACTGCACCACCAAATCTGAGAGGACCCAACCTAGTAAACCTCTCAAACCTCTTCTAATCCTCAGAAGACATCCCTGTACTAGCCATAAGAGGAGATATAGTAAATCTGGCAGGTTGTAATCCCATCTGAGAAGGTAACATAGATGACGGCTGAGCTCCTGATTTGAAACCCCATAGTCAGATGTTGGTACTGAAGGTGGAATAGGACTCTGGGTCTAAGGAGTACCCAAACCAAAAGCAGGTACAACATAAGGATCTGCACTCTGAACTGGAGGAACACACAGCATAACCAAAGGAGAACCCTCTAAACGGGTCAGCAAACGCACTAACAATCCCTCTAACACTGGGGCAGACGAACTCTGAAGAACTAGAGTAGAACCCACACCTTCAACCTGCTCAACACGAGGCTCAAGGGAGAGTCCCTTAGCACTCCTCCTAGACGGGGCTACACCACGGGGCCATCCCTTTCCTTAAGTTCGTACATGAATCGAGGTTCACCCTCTGGGTGAAGGCTCTGCATAACTACTCTCGCGAGACCTAGCCAATACCATCTGCGGAGAAAGAGTAAAATACAACTCAGAGTACAACATATGAAAAAACTTCGCACGATAAGGAATAAAAATAAGAAAAGTTTCATAAACACATCCTATATCCTCTCAAAAATAGATATGGACGTGTACGCACCCATCCATGAGACTCTATTAGACATTTCGTTCTTACACAGTTGAGACCAATGAAACCTGGCTGCTATGATACTAATTTGTCATGACCCAAAAATAAAGGTCATGATAGCATTTGTTGCAGCGTACCTTGACAAGTAAGCCTATCACCTAAACCAATACAAAAAAAGAAAAAAAATAATAGAAATATCCCAAGGTAAGACTTCTAGAATGAAGACGAACCATATAAGTAATCATAACAATGTGGAAATAACTTATCAAAAATACCAATCATGCCCCAAAATAGATGTCAATAGTGTAAAAACTACTAATACAACCCAGAAGTCAGATACATTAGAAAAATAACCACAAAGGAATAATATATGTCTTCGAATACTTATAAAGACATAACTACTATAGAAAGATAAAGATGAACTTTGGACGCATAAATATCCAACCGCTATCTTGGAAGCTCCAACAATCGCCCGACTCAAGCAAGCTGAGGTGCACTCAAGCTAGGACCTGCACCGAAAGGGCACAGTAGGCATGGGTATGGTTCACTTGTACTCAATAGGTATCATAGGCCAACCAACCAAAGTAGTAATAAAGCATACAAAATATACACTAAGGGTACGTCACCTGCAATAAAAAATGTCCCACAATGGTAGCCCACACCACTTGCACTAACAGTTCTAATATATCTCATATATATTGAAACATCACACCAAGATAGAACAAAAGTACATATTATGTCACATATAAGAAGATCAAGGAGGAATATGCATATACAAGATCATCAAATACAAGTAAAAGAAGATACGATAAATACATAGATGACAAGTTAATATGGCAATACAACACAACACAACATAATAACGTAAGTGCAATGTATATGATGATGATGATGTACGAGGTCACCACGCAATCCCCATATACACCTATGAAGGAAAGCCTCCCAACGTAGGACCCATGGGGGGTTCGTCAACTTGTATACAATCCACATATCTCATATCTCCTTTTTGGCACATCCCTCAAAAAGGGTTTTATAAGGTGTTATAATATCTCTTTCCTGGCACATTCCTTGGGGAGGGTTTTAATAAGGTGTTACCAGTGTTTCTCAGACATTGCCACAATGGTACCAATGTTTCAAGAATGAGTATGATATGAGGATGTAATGCTCACAACCAATCACAATGAGTATTTTCACAACTAACCACAATGATATATTTTCACAACCATGTGAGCCAATATCCACTCATTATTTCAGCTTCATCCACGAATTTTTTCATGTCTCATTTGCCAAATAAAGTATGAATATAATCACAATAAACCAATGGTACCATATTAAGCATCTTAACAACACAATATAATCATTCACATGTATTCATGGCTATTAATATCACATAGGACCCCACACGGTCACACATATCACATAATAACTCAATTTCAATAATTACATCACATATAGGCCCCCACATGAGTACAACAAATAAATATCCATTTTTGCTGATTAGTTCCTACCCTTAACATGCATTTTGTATCATCATTTACTAGTTAACCCAGTCTAAAAGAGTTAAGTCATAACCTACCTTAAAAGCCAAAACCAGTCCGCTACACTTCGAACCCACAACCTTACTTTTCATGAACAATCTCGAACTCTAATAAAATATTAAATATAAAATTTATGCGTCAAAACAAAATCAGCGACACTCATATTGACTACTTTTAGTTCGAAGTCAAAACGGACCCCTGAAATGGGTTTCTAAAACAAAAGTAAAAAACTAGAACTTTACTTTGAAACAACGTTCCTCATATTTTTAGGAATCTACAGCTGAAAACCCAAATCAAATCGAGTAAAAAACAAGGTTCAAATTAAAGAAAAACCATTTTAAGCTTTAGCAGGTAAAATCTTTGAAATCCGGATTGAAAACAAGAATCAGAGTTGTTTTAAGGGTTAAATTGATGAAAACTAGTAATTATAAGGTAAAAATATTATTAGTGAAATTGGAGTTTAAAATCAAGTCCTAAGATTTTTGGGGTTTTGAAAAATTAATCAAGAAATTACTAAGAAAAGAGAGAACTCTTACCTTAAATTCTTAATAAAACCAAGAAATGGGTATTAATCTAGCTTCCCAAGCTCTCACCAACTTTAATTTTAATCTCCCACACTATTTAGGATTTAACTCCCAAGAGGCAAGATGAAAATGAGCAAAATGGGTCAAAAAGAGGAGAAAATCTGTTATTTATAGTAAATTTTCTACAATAACTGTTTTTTTTATTCGTTCGGAGTCCGATACATGCAAACTAACTATGCAATCATACTAAATCGACGTTTTGGACGCGATGGAGATATAAGTTTTTGTAGAAAAATTGTTTTCGCAAAGTTGACCCCGAAACCCAAAATCATAATTTTTCAAATCGAGGATCGAAATGAGATTTAAAAGAAGTAAAATTATACCAAACATGCCAACACCATAAAATCGATATTCTGAATCTATTGGCAAAGTCGTATTTTTCATCCGAGGTCATTTCGATCAAATGTGAGTCCCACACTCAAATTTCTAATTTTTTAACTTTCCAATCAATACGTCGAAATGAGCTCGGCTGCACCAGATCCAAACCAAAAGTCTACCTAGCCTAAAATCGATATTTTGGAGCTGCTGGCGCAGCCATTCAGCCATTCAGCTATCCTTCGCACGAATCAAAAGATATCCACATAAGTCCAAAATAAGGTTGTCGAAGCCATAAAAAACCACAATATTGCATAAATGATACAAAAATACATCAGAAATCATGTCAATCGCTTCCACACCCCAAAAATACCATAATGCAGCTACGGGGAGGGATAAAATAGTCAAATAACATAAAATCACAAATTTTTCATATTAATCAAATTTTTAGGTCGTTACATGTATTGTTAATATTTGTATGTCAAATTTATCATTTGTATTTGTATATAACAAGTATCATTTGTATGTGCATGGTTCAAGTTGTATAAAATGTATCATTTAATACATATGTAACATTTGTATTTGTATAATTTCATAATTGTATTTACATAATTTATCAATTGTATTTATATTGCTTAATTTGTATCAATAAAATACAATTCGTATCAATCAATAGAAAAACATATTCATAAAAAGAAGAATAACAATACTTTTTAATTTTATTAAAAATACAAATGATAATGTCAACTACAAATTCAAATACAAACAAATGAAATTACAAATACAATATGCGGTCAACTTACAAATGCAAATACAAAACAGTTCTTAAAATACAAGTGCATCGACAAAAATAGAATAGAAATACAAATAAAATGATGTCGGAAAATACAAATACAATATGCAATCAATGAAAAAAATATAAATATAAAATAATTATTTAAAATATAAGTATGAATTATATAAAATATAAATAATGGTGCGAACTATAAAATACAAATACAAGTGTCAACTATAAAATACAAATATAAATACAAACGTGAACTATAAAATACAAATATAGTTGTATTAACGAATATAAAATTATAATTATTGTGTGAATAAATAAAATAAGTGATTGTGGTATTTTTGTTATTATCCATGGCTTGTGCTTGACTTATTCATATTTTCTGAAAATACAAAAATATAAAATAGGAAAAAAAAATGAGAAAGAACAAAATAAAAAAAAAAGTTTAAAAAAAAAGAAGAGAAATATAAGTTAGAGATAGAAGAGAAAAACAAAAAAAAAGAAAAAAATTATTTAAAAAATAACCAAACAAAAATAAAAGTAGGAAAAAATTTAAAACAAAAAAATAGAAAAGGAAAAAAAGAAGAAAGTGAAGTAGAAGTTAGAGATAGAAGAGAGAAAAAAGAAAAGAAAGAATCGAAGAAAAAAAGAAAAAAATAGAAAAAAATAGAAAGTTAAAAAAAAGGGAAAAATAGAAATGATGGTGAATATAAATCCAATGAGTGGTTATAATGTTTCTGTCATCATCCATTACTTGTACTCAACGTAGCCATATTTTTCAAAAATACAAAATAAAAAAATACAATCAAAAGAAAAAAGAAAACAATGAGAATTAGAAAAAAAATTAAAATAAGTAAACTAAAAAGGAAAAAAAAAGAAGAAGAAAGATAAGGAAAGGCTAGAGATACAAGAGAGAAACAAAAAAATGAAAAAAGAAAGAAAAGTAGAGACTGGAAATAGAAGAGAGGAAAAAAAACTAGAATGAAGAAACGAAAAAAGGAAAGAAAAAAAAAGAAAGAAAGGTTATGAATTGTTTTTTTGAAGGTTAGGCTAGGGGCACTTTCATTTTGCTAAAAAACCTAGACTATTTTCAGAAAATGTCCCTATTTGAAAACATACTAGTTTAGCGTACGTGCGTTGCACGCATATTAAATTATTATTATTAATAATATATGTTTTGATACACAAATTAATGAATTATAATAAAATGCACAAACAACATATCCTGTGTAATCCTACAAAGTAGGGCGTGAGAGGGTAGAGTGTACACTTTACCACTACCTTAGAGGTAATAAGACTATTTCCAATAGACCCTCGATCCAAACCATCTCATCATCATTTACCACATTTTAACATATATCGAGGTCACTCTATCTTGTCTTGAATATCTTCATTCCTAATCGTATATCTCCTAGTATGTATGCACATCTATCTCGTCGTCGTCATCTCCACAACTTTCATCTTTTAGATGTGGGAGTTCTTGACTAGCCAGCACTTTGCTCCATACACATGGCCGGTCTAACTACCGATCTGTAGAACTTGCCTTTAAGTTTTGGTGAAATCTTCTTATCACACAGGACTTTGGATACGAATAATAATTTCATCCACCCTACACCTATATCATGTGTGACATCATTATCAATCTTCCTATTTCCTTGGATAATAGACCCAAGATACTCAAAACTTCTTACTTTCTAAATGACTTGTGTATCAAGCTACACTCTACGCCAACCTCAATTTTTGCGTCACTGAACTTGTACTCCAACTATTCTATCTCGATTCTACTCAACTGAACCCTCTAGAATCTAAGGTATATCTCTAAACCTCCAACATAGTGTTAACCCTACCTCAGATCTAGTCCATCATAATTATGTTATCCATAGATAACATACACCATCACACCTCTCGTGGGATATTTTACGTCAATACATCCATTACCAACACAAATAGAAATAGGATAAGGGTTGATCCATGATGTAGCCCCTTCACAATTGGAAGGTGTTTTGAGTCTCCTCCTACTGTCTTTACCTTGGTCTTGACTCCTTTATGGATCACCGTAATATCCTCCAAACATAAGCATCTCCATAGGGACTTTGTTGTAGGCATTTTTCAAGTCAATGAGCACCATATGCAAGTCTTTCTTCCTTTCTCTTTACTGCTTCATCAGTCTCCTTATAAGGTGAATGGCTTCCGAAGTTAAGTGTCCTGGCATGAAATCAAATTGGTTCATGAAAATAATCATGTCCTTCCTTACTCTTATCTCCACCACTGCACCCAACACACAAAATCAGAGAAAAAAATTACAATTCGACTCTATCGCGCATCACTAAATAAAACTCATCTACATCTTCAAAAACTCATCTGAATCAAAGTTGATAAAACTCAACTTCTAACAGAACTCTCAAACTATGACAAAATTGATGACGTAGTAGAGACAAATGAGACAAAAAGAATCTAAAACGATACAACAAAATTGATTATTTCAGCTGATATTTTTTTTTCTTTTTTAGACAATAAATGTTACCATAAAAAGAAAACCTTTTCCATTCTCCTTAATGTAACCATACACCTTCGCAAAGTGATTAAATAAAAAGGGATATAAGTGATTATTATTAATTTTATCTTTTAAAATCATCTATTAAAGTTTAAAAAAGCTCCATTTTTTGGGATATATTGTATACAAAAAGAAGAAAGTATATAATATTGCATAAAAGTGTTTCTAATGTGTGTTTTTAGATAAAATACTACCGAGAACTAATTAGTGTTTGACGAAACTTTTAAATCGACTTATTTTGAAAAATGTCCTTCCAAATATTTTTTTCAAAAAAATAAAAGGTTCTTTGTGAGAAAAATTTGTATTTGACCAATTAATCTATTTTAAAGAAATTGAGAAGTAATTAGTTTTTGACCAAACTTCTCAAAATACTTTTATTGTGTTTTTCTTAGAAGTGTTTTTTTCAAAAATAATGCTTTTACTGAAAATCTATTTCTTAATCTTTTGAAAAACAACTTCTGATACTTCCAAAAATACTTGTTTTCTCCCCAAGAATTTGATTAAACTGATACCTCACTTTTTCAAATAAGCACTTTTGACCTTTCAAACATTTGGCCAAACAAACTACAAAGAAAGTTGAAAGTACTCGAGAATTTGATCTAATATAAAAGACACTATGAGAATTCACCTCTTTTAATTTTTTCCTTTTAAAAAATCTAAATTATCATATGTTTTAGGGCTCCTTAACTTTTAAAATATTTTTTTTTCATATTATATATTTTGCAACTCCTTAAATTATAATTTTTTATGTTTGCATATGTTGGACAGTAAAATTTTGTGACCGAAAAAATAAATAAATTGGGACAAGAAAAATATTGTAACAATCGTTTTATTGATTTCAATAAGTGAGTTGATACAATCTCTATGAATCCTCTGATTCGCCTTTTCAAAAATAAATTCAAGGGCTTCTAACTTGATCTTGAATCTGGACTTCATTTGTGAATTTGAAGGATTTGATCTTGACTTGTGCTTGAATTCAACGGCTATGGGGCTTGTTCTTGAATCTTTTGGTCTTGATCTAGAATCTTGATGAACTGAATTTAAATGCTTGAGCTTGGTGAGAAATTGTGGTGTTTGATCCATGAGCTTTCTCTTGCTTCTTGTTAGAGTTCTTGGTCCTCTTTCTAAATTATGAGACCTCTATTTATAGTTGTGGAAATGGGAGAGTCATGGTGAAGATGAACTTATTTTGACTAATCAGATTCAAGTGACACATCGCCTTTCAGGGGTTTTTGATTTCACTAGGCCTGCTGCATCATTTTTGACATGTGGCATGGTCCTATTGGCTCCTTTACTCGACTTGGCATGCCACATCATTTGACATGTGGCATTCGATTGGGCCTCTAAAATATGATAATATCTTGGGCTTAGCAAAGTGGGTTTATAATTTGTAGCCCAAATCAGTGGGCCAGCACAATAAAAATTAGACTTTAATTAAATCCATAGATATTTGGACTTAAACAATTATTTTAATTATATTAATCCACAATATTTATTTGGGAATAATATATTTTGAATTTAACATAACCCGAATTTCAAATGGATTTTAGTTTAATAAAATTTTGTTGCCCAATAAATGTCCACTACTTCAAGACTTGTCGAGATATTTAATCTTTTGGAGATTACACTTGAAGTATAATTTATGGTTCTTTCATGCTTCAAAGAATTTCCGTACATATGAACACTCCATTCATTAGTTGAGAAAATTTAAATCTGAACCATATTGATATTGCCACTAAAAAACTTTCTTATTTTTTTTATGAATCTCTACACGTAAGACCCATTGGTGAGGTATGATATCCAATTCCAAATAGATTTTGGAAAAACTTGTTGCTGCCTTACTTAACCAGGAATAAAACTCTTCCAATTTGAATTTATATTGGAGAAGGAAACAACCTTCAATTTGAATTTGAATGAAAGAAGGAAACAACCTCCAATTTGAATTTGTATTGGAGATAGAAACTCTTTCAATTTGAATTTATATTAAAGATGGAAACAATCTCCAATTTGAATTTATATTGGAGAAGGAAACAACTTTCAATTTGAATTTGTATTGGAGATGGAAGCTCTTCTAATTTGATTTATATTGGAGAAGGAAACATTCATCCTAAAACTCTATAAAAGAATGCATGTTCCCAATTTTTTCAATATCAATTTTCGGGTTTTCAAGCCATGAATAATGTTGCGGTAATTTCTTTCCCTCCTACTTTTCTTTATTTTTGGTCACTTTATTTTTCAACACAACATGTTAGTGGTAGAAAATTCGTATCTCATTGTAGGAACATCGAAATCATGAATCGTTTGATATTTCAGAAACTATACTTCGAGATCTATAATATATCTAAAATGTAGATTTAAATTTATTCAATACAATTCTCAATAAATTTTTGAAATTAGCCCTGAATTTTATCATGCTGAAAATTTCAGATTTGCGCGTCTTTGCCAAAACTTTCATATCTTGAAGTAGGAAGTACGAAATTACAAGCCACATGATTTTTGTAAAATTAGACACAAATATATGTAACATAGACAAACTTCATAATTTAATAACTTCGAGATCTTTTCAGGTGTTATCCCAAAATCAACAGTGAATTTGATGCACCAACAATTTCAGATTTGCACAGTGACACTAGAAAATTTATATCTCAATATAGGAGTATCAAAATCATGATCCGCTTGATTCTAAAGATGCCAGAAACATACATATATAGCATATATAAGATTTAGAATTTATAATCTTCGAAATTTTTCTTGACAATTTTTGAAGTTGATCCTAAATTCTGTCTGACAAAAAATTTTAGATTTGCATTGCCTCACCAAATAATTTATATCTTGATGTAGAAACGTCATCATCAAAGGGTATTTTGATTGTTTCAAAATAGATTTTGAGAATTTAATTCTCACTATAATATTTTATTACAATCCAAGTCGGTGATACATGACTTTCAAGTTCGAAACGTCCTTCCAGGAACCAATCTCTCTCCTACTTGTGTTTCTTTGTGTTGTCTTTTTTTTTTATCTTGTAGAATAGAAGCAGACAACAATGTGCGACAATTGGCTTAAGGTGTGAGAGTTTAACTTTTCATCCGTACACTCTAAGATCGATCAATTTAACTTTAAGATGGTGGCTATACAATAATCGGCTTAGGGTGCGAGAGTTTAACTTCTCCTCCGTACACTCTAAGACTGACCAATTTGAATTCAAGATGGTGGATATGCAACAATCGGTTTAGGGTGTGAGAGTTTAACTTCGCCTTCGTACACTCTAAGATCAACCAATTTGACTTTAGGGTGCGAGAGTTTAACTTCGCCTCTTTACACTCTTAAGACCGACCAATTTGACTTCAAGATAGTGGATATGCAACAATCGGCTTAGAGCGAGAGAGTTTAACTTTGCCTTTGTACACTCTAAGACCAACCAATTTGACTTCAATATGGTGACTTTTTTTCAAGTATGGGCCCTTTCACCGATGCACTTATGCAAGGGTCTTCTTTAAGTATGAGCCTTTTTACCGTTACACTTATGTAATGATCTTTTTTAAGTATGTTCCCTTTCACCGATACACTTATGCTATGGTCTTCTTTAAGTATGTGCCTTTTCACCGATGCATTTATGCAGTAATCGGCTTAAGGTACGGGAGTTTAACTTTACCTTCAAACACCTTAAGATCAATTTATTTGGCATCAAGTTTCGGTAGCTTTACATAACAAATCCGTCAAAATGTCAGCTTAAGGTACGAAGGGGAAAATACTGTCCACCTTAAGGCATAACAATTTCGAGATCCTTTTAAAGATAAATCCATAAAAAAGACTAGGTTAAGGTGCAAAGTGACAAATATTGTCCACCTTAAGGCATAGAAACTTTAAAATTTAAGAATAAACCCGTGAAAGGCCAGCTTAAGGTGCAAATGGACAAGTCTTCTCCACCTTAAGACATGAAAATTTTGAGATCCATTTAAGTATAAACCCGTGAACATGCAGGCTTCAATATGATGAATTTGAATATTCCAACATGAAGACTTAATGAATCTGAAGACTTCAACTTATGTGAACGAAGCTCATATTCCATTGGAGTTTTCCCCCATTGAGCCACCAATACTTGATGTAAGTCCAAAATTTAAATGAGACATTTGCAGAATTTGTTGACACCTAATTTTTGCCCTCCACGACTAAGTTTAATTCCGAGTCTCTTCAATTTTAAATAAAATTATAATATTTATTTTATCTGAATAAAAAGCTTTTCAAAGTAGTTATCTGGGTAATTTTGTCATTTTAAGTAGCGATTGTATATTATCGTATTTAATTATACGAAATTATATAATTTATCTACTTAAATATTTAGTTTACAGAATATCGGATTTTAATCTACGCTTAACTTGAAAATAAATTCAAATGATTAAAAACTTGAATTAAACGTATTTGTTCTTGAAAATATTTTATTTAGAAAAATATTTTTTTGATTTTATTAAATCAAGAAGCCCAGAATTAAACAAAGTATTAATTCATATTGAATTTCAATTTAATTTAGTCAATTTATTAAATTTGATCATAATTGAAATCAAATTGGTCATATTTGCAATGCAATGGACCAATTTAATTTTTAATTGATCAAAATATTAAATTCCGCTAAATCCTAAATTTTAATTGGGGGTTATGTTTTAAATAACCCCCAAAATCTTAACAATTTCTATTACCAGTTAACCCAACAACTGCAAACCTTAACCCCAGCCCAAACTAGCCCAACTCCATCGGCCCAACCCCTTCTTTTTTTTCCTGACCCGATCTAACTCCAACGGTCCAACCATTCCAGTCACCGACCTAGCCCAGTACCCATCATCCTTTTCCCCTTAACCCAATACCATAACAACAACAACCAACCCTTTCCTTACAATTTCCACCGCTCCGTCCCAAACACTCCGACCCACTTCGGCCCACCATCAATAACCCTTGTATCTCATTCAGCAAAATAATACGCACAATATAGCAAACATCTACAATAGCCATTTCAGCATCAACAATATTCAGTAGCAACGACCATATCAACATCAACGTTCAAACCCACCAACAACCGTTTCAACCCGACAACAACCCAGAATTCGACAAACTGACCCATCAACAACCCGATATGGACACCCCACCCTCGTTTGAACTTCAAATGTCAAATTTGTACAAATGATTTAAATTCAAATTTTTGTACTAATTAGTACTAAATTCGTACAAAATCCAGCTCATCCCTTTTGTCCTCTTATTTCAAATTCAAAATCTCTCATGAATAATGCCAAATTTGCCCTTTTGATTTGCTTATCCCACATCAGTTGGGAATTCAAAGGAGACCCTCAAATCCTTTCTATATAAAGCCTTCTTTGGAGCAAAATGGGACAAGTCTTAAAGGTTGAAGAAACTTTTGAGCAAAGAGGTCTCATTTTTTAGTATAGAATTTTTTTCGTGAAAGTCGTCGATTATTGAAAATACTCAGAGTTGTAGTGAAGCTTTTCGGTAGTGGTTACGATACCATCGAAAGCTCGAGTTTTATTTTGCTACTCCGAAGCAGGTAACACTTCTTATCTTTAGTTTCGCATACTTTCCTCTTATTATAGTTAATTTTCTTTTAGTATTTTAGCTTTACAATCGCGTTATGCGTAGTCGTAATTGTAGTTGTAATCGTAGTTGCTGGGATGATTCGCTATAGAAGCCGTGAAGGCCATAGGATTTTGTAATAGTTGATTGTTGTCCATTATGTAGAGTTAACAATGTTATTATACTTTAACGATATCAGTGAAACCTCTTGCAAAATCATCCTTGTTCATAATACTGAAAATTTTTTAGCAAAAGGGAAAATATAATTTTATGAAAATACTTTGTAGTACTATTCAAAGAATCGAGATATTTGAATAGGATTGACCTCGCCATGATATTGAATTGTATTTCGGGTGCGAGTGTTGATCATACTTATTTTGATGTTTCAATTATTTGTTATATGGCCTTGATGTTAATATTTTGATTGCAAACGCTATCCACCTCTGTTACTTGGCATTGTATTTACTTAATCTTGATCAATCCAGTAAGATCTTAGAGGCTTAGAGCCATTATGTTTATTTTGGGTGTTATAAATTAAAAAGTCTTCATCTTTACTTTACTTCAAAATCTTTAGTAGAATATCACTAGGTCTTTTCTTTCCTTTAATGTTATAGGTTCGAATTTGACAAAATTTTAAAAGGATTTATCTTTTTATAGAGTGGATTTATCCTTAAAATTTCTTAAAAATTGATCGTACCCTTTTGTGTGACTGTGATTAATTTCTTGCATAATACTCCCTCCGTGCCATTTTACCCGTCTCAAATTTCCTAATCTGGTGTCCCATTTTACTTGTCCTTTTTTACTTTTCAAGATAAGACAATTTTTTTTTTTTCATATTTTACCCTTTGCATTAATTACTTTTTCTTTAAATTAAAATGTAAACATCATTTAATAGGGATACTATGATAAACTAGCCATGTTATTTATTATTTTTCTTAATAGTTGTGCCATCCCAATTTGGTACGAGTAAAATGGGACGGAGGGAGTATTGATCAGCAAAAATGGTTTGGCTTGGTATAATGTTTGGCTTTGAGTTGGAAATTATTAATAATCTTATTTGCCTCCCGTTCACATGTGCATCCTTTAAAGATTTTTGACTTATGATTTGGTGTGTTGGCTATAAACTTTCTAGACGCCTAGAATAAGAATCGTGTAAGATAGAAATTAGGTAATAGCATGTGACATCTTTGGCTAATTGGGTTTAAAGTTTAATTTTTTTCCCTCATCGTAAATGCATTCTTGGCTCATATATAACTTGGTGTCAATTAATTGGTTCAATTCATGTTTAACCTAGTGTTGCATGTTGTTTAGTTCATTAGTTTTTCCTTTTTTCTTTTAATTTCATGAGAGCCAAAATGGCTCTCACCACATCCCTAAAGTCAGTTTCGCCATTAGTCTCCCTCACGTGTTATTAGTCTTAATAGTGAATTTGATTTTAGTTTTCTTACTCCCTTTGAATTTTGCTCATTGTCATGAAAATTTGAGCACTTTCTGTTTCTTTTACACCTTTACCTTAACAAATGTTTATTTCAAGATTAACTGGGAGTATTGAGAGTATTTCAATGATCTTGACGTTTGCTCTATTTTTGTTAAAAGTTGTCCATACGCCGTAGAATATAGTACTCAATTAATCATAGAAAAAATGTTATTGAAAATCTCGTTGATTATCCTTCTCAATCATATGGCTACATTATGCTACTTTTGTTTGATTCTTATGCATGAGCCCATTTCATGTTTCTTAGATTATCCATAGCATTATTTGTTTGATTCTTATGCATGAGCTTGTTCCATGTTTCTTAGATTATCCATATGGCTGCATTATACTACTTTTGTTAGATTCTTGCGGGTGAGCTTGTTTCATGTTTTCTTAGGTTAATTCAATGGTTTTATTGCTTGCTTTTAGAACATATATTAATTCCTTCATCTTTTTCTTTGCATGAACCCACCTTGGAGTCCAAATGGACTTTTCCTCCTTGCATTTCATAATGGGCCAACATTGCCCACTTTCTCGAGTCAAGCCCGAAAGAAACTTCAAAGCCGGTTACATAGCGCACGGATACAAGAAGACGAAAGAAGAAAAATGGGTCAAAATCCCATCATCAAAGTTGCTAAGAGACTCGAAAGTCTCGATTTTATTAGTCTTGTTCTTTTTATATTTCATTTATTTATTTTGTTCTTTACCTATTTATTCATTTATTTGGGCCTCAAAGCCAAAGTTGTAAACTAATATAAGTGAAGCAAGTTTTGGGCTAAAGGAATCGAAAATATAATTTAGGACAGGTTATGGGCCAAAAGCCCAATAAATAGTTTAGTACAAGTGAAAATGGGTCAGAAGCTCAAAATGAGTAGTTTAGGATAGGTGATGGGCCGAAAACTCAATTAGATTAGGACAGAGTGGATGGATTTGGGCTTAAGAGCCTAAATTGCTTAATTCTCCCCCTTTTTCTTTTTCTATGTTTATTTGCTATATGTTCTTTCGAACGTAGTTAAATTCCCTACTAAGTCGTTAAAAAACTGACTTTACATAAACCTCAAAAAATATTTTCTTGATCTATTTTCTTTTCAACAATTAATTTTTCTTTTTAAAGTTAGTCAAAAGAATTATTTTTAACTAGTTCGGATAACCGCAAGTTAGCGGATACTCTCGGTGCCTTAATAACCTTCCAAGAATATTAATAGGAACCGCTTACCTGGAATTTCAAAACTTAAATGATTTTTCTATTTTGGATCATCTAAGTAATTTCAAGAGTTTTCGTAATTTTTCTAAATAAATTAAGTGGCAATTCTATAAACTTTTTTATTTGAAAGTATTTGAACTTGTGAAAAACTCAAGAGTCATTTCTCCACAAAACAGACTTAACTTTGATATGGCAGATCAAGCGAAAAGATGTATTTTTTTTACACTCTTGCAACTAAGTTCAGAATGAAATTCCAAGTGCCTATTCACCTCAGTGAAGAGGATCAAGTCACAATGTAGTTCTATGGGAGTTTTTTTTATTTAAATTTATTTATTTGTGTGTCCTATCTTTTGCCTAGGTCACCTCTTTCAAGGTTTTCAACCTAGCGGACCCCTTTTTTAAGCTGTACATAATTTATACTCTTGCGGGCAAGGAGTGGACATGTAGTTTATATTTGTGCCTTAAAGAGGCATCTTCCTTCAAGGATGTACTTCCTCAAGAACTAGATGTTGAGAGGACCAATTTTCACTCCATCTGCATCGACAAGCTTGTAAACGCTATTTGAATATACTTCTTATATGACATATGGCCCATCCCACTTTGGGGTAAATTTACCCTTAGACTGACGAGAAGTGATAATGGGTCGTCTTAATGCAAATACTTGATCTCCAACTTGGAAGCACCTCAAGCAAACTCTTCTGTTGAAAGAACGAGATAGACGGGCTTGGTAACATTCAAGATTTTTTTGAGCCTCTAACCTCTTCTCATCAAGAGCTTCTAACTCCACAAGATGCAACTTAACATTTTCTTTATCGGTGATCCCTTCTTGAATAGCCAATCTCAAAGAAAGTATTTGACGCTCAAGTGTCAGGACTGCTTCAACTCTAAAAATAAGTGAATATGGGGTTGCTCATGTTGGTGTGCAGTAAGTTGTTCTATATGTCCACAAAGCTTATTTCATTCGTTCATGTCAGTATCATTTGGACTTGGAGATGAATTTCTTTAACAGATTGCATAAAGTCTTATTAAATGCTTCAGCTAGACCATTGGCGACAACATGGTACATAGAAGACTTGTGCTGCTTGAAACCAAAGAGATCAAAAATCTTATTCATCAGCTTATTATCAAATGGCTTGCCATTGTAGGTTATTATATATTGAGGGATTCCAAAGCATTAGATGATATTCACTCAAATGAAATTTACAACATTCTCCTTCTTTACATCTTTGAGAGCAATAGCTTTGCCCTATTTTGAAAAATAATCTTTCGAGGCCAAGATGTATAAGTATCCACCAGAAGATTTTGGTAGTGGCCCAACAACATCCATTCCCCAAGCATTGAATGGACAGGATGCTACAGTTGGGCGTAATAATTTAGGAGGTTGATGTATAAAAATAGCATGGAATTGACAAGCTTTGCATCTTCTAGCATAGTCCAAGCAATATTTCACCATCGTTGGCAAATAGTATCCCATTCTTTTAATGTGAAAATAGAGCTTCGGTCCAGACTGATGCGATCCACAAACTCCCAAGTGCGCTTCTTGCAAAGCTTGAATTTCTTTTTCCTCTCCCAAATATCGCAAGAGTACTCTGTCAAATAATCTTCTGTATGACGTGTCTTTATAGTAAAAGAAGCGAGGTGCACGACGACGGATGTCAGTCCTTCTTCTTGGATCTTCTGGAAGTATTTCATAACATAGGTAGTCAATGATAGGCTGTCTCCAATCTTTCTTTATAGCTTCATATGTGGCGACTAGGTGCTCAACCTTATTTTTTTACGTCTTTATGCTCATTCAGCGGTGGTGCTATCCATTCTTAGCGGATAATTACTCATGTCTGATTCAGAAAAGTTAGGGCTAAGGCCAAAGCAGTTAGGGCATCAACTTGCTTATTTTCTTTCCTTAGCACATGCTGGAGGTTTAATTCTCCAAGCCATCCTATCAACTTCTATGCATAATCATGATATAGTCTTAGCTTAGGCTTTCTGACTGCATAGCTTCCCAAAAGATGCTTGATCACCAATTGGGAGTTACCAAAGACTTGTAATTATAGTTGTTTCATATCGACAACCATCCCAAGTTCAAGTATTAGCACTTGATGTTTAGCAACATTATTGAAGCAACGATTTCTCAAGGTAAAAGATATGGGATGACCTCTCCTTGTGGAGTGACAAACACTACGCCAGCACTATCTCCATCTCAATGTGAGGAACCGTCAAAGTACATTTTCTGTGGGGATCTAACTTCAACAACCATTCTATTTTCATCAGGAAGTTCATTGGCCAGTTCCCAGTTATTAGGTGACGGGTGGTCTGTCAATGCTTGTCCCTTTACAACCTTTTGGGGAAACATATGATTTCACACTATTAAAATTGAAGGTAATATCTTGCAAGTCGATCACTAAGGACTGGTTTTGACATTACATACTTGATGGAATTTGCCCTAGACACAAGATGAACGACGTGAGCTTGAAAGTAGTGCTCATCATTTGGATTGAGAAGGCCAATGCCAAACACAATTTTTTGATTGGAGAATAATTTAGCTCATTTGGTTTCATCATTCTGCTCAAATAGTAAAGGGAGTTTTCCTTGCCTTCACTATTTTCATATGTTGGTAGTGCTCTAACTGACCTTTATTGTACTGTGATGTAGAGTATCAACGGTTTTCCATGTATAGGTGCCGCAAAAATTGGAGGCTTCATCAAGTATGATTTAATACTTTCGAAGCCTTACTACAAGCTTGGTCCCATTCGAAAGGAGTACCCTTCTTCATGAGATGGCTAAATGGTTGAAATTGTCCGTCAAGATTTGAAATGAACCTCCTTAAATATGCTAGCGTTCCTTGAAGACTTTTTAACTCATGAATATTTTGAGGCTCGGGCATCTTCAAAATTGTATCGACCTTGTCCTAATTAATTTCATTTCCTCAGTGCCATACGATGAAGCCAAGGAACTTTCCAGAAGTAACTCCAAAGGGACATTTTAATGAATTCATCCTAAGTTGATGTATTTTAAGCAACTCGAATACCATTCTTAAGTCTTTTAAGTGGTCGTCTCTCTTTCTTGACTTCACCACCAGGTCATCCACATAGCATTCAATATTTTTATGAAGTAGGCCATCAAAGATATTTTGTATATCTCTTTGATAAGTGTCACCAGCGTTCTTTGAACCAAAACGCATCACCTTGTAGCAATAAATACCTTTGAGCGTATGGAATATAGTGAGCTCTTCATCTTTTGGCGCCATACAGATTTAGTTTTAGCCCGATGAACCATACATAAAGGACATTGCCTCATAACCAGTGGTGGCATAAATCATCAACTCCAGCATGGGGATTGGAAAATCATTCTTAGGACAAGCATTGTTGAGAACTCAAAAGTCGATACAAACTCGAATTTGTCTATTCTTCTTCCGTACTACAACAATACTTGATATCCACGTGGGGTATTTGAATTTGTGAATAAAGCCAGCTTTAATGAGGCTGTTAACCTCATTTTCAATCAGTGGAATGAACTCTAACCTAAAACGCCTTTGAGCTTTCTTAGCAGGATGGGCACCATTCTTAACTGCCAACTGATGGACTGTAACTTTCGGGTCTAAGCCAGACATTTCCTTATAACTCCGAGAAAAGACATACATATATTCTTTGAGTATGTCTATATAATTGATTTCTTCCTCAATTTCTATAAATGCACTAAGGTAAGTTGGTCTTGGATCTTCATCGGTTCTAAGATTTACTTTCTTTAAAGGAACTATTGTGTCCTTCACTCCTTCTTCAAGTTGTGACGGAGCATTTCCAGTATCTTTCTCTTCTTGATGATCATCGTCGTTGATGGATATATGGTAACACCAGAAAGTATCTTCCATCTCTTCATCAACTTCTATTTGGGATGAGACATTGTTCTCATTCTAGGTTGTAACATAGTATGAGAAACCAACACTTTCTTCATCTTCCTCATGGTTTTTGGTATAAACCACAGTATGTACCTTTTCTTTTAACACCTCTTTGCATGAAACCAACAGTTTCATATATCGCTTCATTCTAGAAAGAATCAAACTTTGGAAATCTTTCTGAATCTTAGGTGAAGAGTGTTTTGCTGTGTTTAGACAACTCCTCTGAATCTTACTGCTTTTCTTGGTATTTAATGGACCCCACCTCTCAAAAATAGAAGTTCTTGTTGTTGATTATCCTAATCGATCAAAGACAAAAGGACTTTTGTTGTATGCAGTAGACTCCTCTTCTATAGGGATGTAGTTACTAACCGCCCTTCTTATAGAGATGCGAACTGGAGGTGGAGGCGTGCACCCTAGGCCTTCACGTGCCTGCCTGGTTCTATTTTCTAACGGAAGTTTACCCAACCTCGATGGCTCATTAGGATTGTATCCAGCCTTTACAAATAACTTGTAAGCATTTGGATCAAAGCCTTTTTTTTGTACGCTTCACAAGGAGTGTTACATCTTGTATGGATTTTAAGCCACAGATTCTCCAAGTACCCTTGAGGATGGATTTATTGCGTCAATCTGCATGATAGGTAGAGTTAGCCTCTTTAGCACATTATCTTGGGCATCGGATGAGTGATCTTTCTATTTTTTTAACTTTGGTACATAGCGGAGAATAGGAGTTGCCTTTTTTTATGGATGAAATGTTTTCTTTATTCGAACTAAAGAGAGTATTTTTGGTGGAGACTTTTTCAACAATCACCGTGACCTTATTACCTACAAATCATCACACTTGGTCTTGACGACATCATCCACCCTTTTCTCATTCACGACATAATTCTTCAAGTAGAATTTTGCATCGGCAAAGTGTGATTCAGCTTCTGTGAATAGCTTAGCACTGGCTACTATCTTTCTTTTCACTCCGCCTTTGAGATACTTCAAGCATTGGTAGTAAGCGGATGAGATAATTTTGTTCTCGCGTACCCAAGGCCTACCAAGCAATATATTATATGAAGTCTTGGCATCGATCACATGCATCAATGCATTTGATCAAAAATAGTCCATATGAATCCCCAACTTGATAGATCTCATGACCCTCTGAACCCCTTGGTTGAAGCCCTGGATCATCAAACGTCTTTCGAAAAGTTCGTCAGTAGTAATGCTAAGTTCCTTCATTGTGCGAATCAACAGGATGTTAACTCCGGATCCCTCATCTATCAAGATTTTATTTATCTTATTTCCTCTAATTTGATCCACCATGTACAAGGGATGATTGTGTAGGGTTTCACCAAGCAGAAGATCATTATTTATAAATATAATTTTTGTATCACATACATGTGCCTCTTGGCTAAAAGGTTCAATAGGCTTTTCGAAAGATGGAAGAACTTCCATGGGTAGGTTCTCACTCTTTACCCCCTCCCTATCAGTATTAAAACAAGATACCTCAAGGTTGACTTGAGCCATTTTTTGCACGGAACCAACTTAGTAAGTTTTCTTCAAAAGTCACCGGACGTCGTGATTTTTGGTAGTGAAGCTCCATTACCCTTGTTTTCTTTGGAATCTCAACCAACCTCTGTTTTCTTGGTTTCTTCACCATCCTCTTTCTAGTTGGCTGCTTGGATGACTCCTTTCGTAGACTCGTCTTCTTGCGTCTGTGCTTAGTCACCAGTGTTCAACATTTATCATCATCTTCGTCAACCGAATATTAATCATGCTCTAATGGTTCTCTCTTATGTTCTTCGATGTATATTTGAACCAAATTGAGTGAGCCAAAAGTGATAGAGATTTGATGAGAACTGACCATCTCATCATCGAAGAAGATCTTATTCTCACTTGTCAATTGCATGACTTTGTCCTTGAAGAAAAAACACTTTTCTAGAGGGTTACCCACAAGCCTATGATACTTGCAATAATTTAGGTCATTAGTTTTTCCAGCTTTGTCGGGTCTCTTTATCTCTGGAAGTTCAATGAGCTTATGCTCCAGGAGTTTATTGAAAATCTCAGCAACATCAGAAGCAAGGAAGGGGTATTTCTTTTCTTGCATCTTATTTAAAGTTAACTTCTGATTTGGACGTGTTCAAGAAGTCGTCTTCATGATTACTTCTTGCTCACCTTACTGGTGACCTTCACAGGAAATACATCGATATTCACTTTTTCTTTAACATTCCTCTTGTCAGCTACAAGAGCATTTCTTTCCCTTTATTTGACAAATTCACTAGCCAATTGTTTAGCTAGTAACTCCTGTGACAACAAATTCTCAAATTCCTTCAGGGATGGTTGTTTAGCTCATCCCTGAATTGATGTCACAAAGGAAATATATTCTGGTTTTAAACCACGAATGATAATTCTTCTCATTCGTGCTTCAGAGATAGCCTCATCCGTATCCAATAAAGAAATCTTAGAACATAAGTTCTTAATCTTTAAAACATACTCGGAAATAGAAAATTACCGTGAGTGGTGTTCACCAATTCATTCTCCAATATTTGTAGTTGGGCTACAGTCTTCTTATTGAACAACTGGCCGAGGGTCCTCAAAATTTCATGAGCTGATTTACACCTTATAATATGGTCAAATAAAATGGAAGAGATAGACCTCTTCAAAATGAACCCCGCTTTCACATTAATCTGCTTTCACTTCTTGTATACACTAATGTTCTCCGGTCCGTTGTCCGAAGGAACTGTGTTACTCCTGTTAACATCCCACAAATCCTCGCCCACAAGGTATAATTGCGCAGATGTCTTCCATACCTTGTAACTGGACTGATTCAACAACTCCATTCTCAGTCCATTAACGTGACCGCTTAAACCCATTCGTACAAACCAGTTGAATCAACCACAAACCCGATCTTGAAATAAACATAAGTCAATCTATGACTTTGACTCTGATACCATGTAGAGAATAACAGAAGAAAGGTGTAGTTGGAGAGACCTTCTGCTAGCCCAAGATCGTTAACTAAGATCGAAAGATTCAACTAAGAAGAAAAAGTTGTGAAATGAAAGCTTTGTTATGGAAGAAGACTTCTTGAACTAAATTGTTTTTGGTTGGTTACAAATGTATAATATCATCCCCTATTTATACTTGTGTAAGGATGATTCTAGATACTACAGATCTAGAGTGCTCTATGCTCATCCACAAATATCTCCCTCAAACATCTAGCACCCTCTAATATCTAGATCTTTCCTAAAACAAATATCAAATAACTATACAATCCTTTTCTAGATTATTCTACCTAGAATTACGTAGAATATCTAGATATTTCTTCAACATGATTATTCTAGAGATACACTAGATATTCTAGAAACTTTACAAGAAAACTATGATTCCAAAAAATCAACTTTAATATTTTCACACCCCAGCTTTTATTTTTAAATTAAAATTTTTTAGGTTTGACCAAAACATTTACCTTTTTATCCCTTATACTTTCCTCCAATTTCAACAATATCTTAAACTTGTAGCCCTTAAATATATGATTTTTTTTCTCCTTGCCACTTTTCTTGGGCTATTCCCTCCAATTTCCTCTTCATCTTTCTCCTTTATTCTTAGCAAATCCATCATTACATCGAAGGTTTGCTCAAAAATTTTATTTTAGAATTAAAAATTATAAATAACTCACCTTATTTTTTGTGTTAATAACTTTAAGGACATTTAAGTTATTTTGACAACGTAAAAATGTTTAACATCACTTGTTTACCAAACACATCAATAACTTTTTTTCAGTTTCAGCACTTCTATCCAGACACTTATGTGCTTAATTTATAAGCACTTATTTTAAACTTTTAATCATTTAAGCTAAAAAGTTATTTTTTAATCCTATCCAAACATACTCTTAGGTGGATGAAGTTGAAATCACTGTAGCAAATGTTGTTGTTGCCAGAACTTGCCCCTCCTGAACCTGACACCATTTGTGCAGCACTTGCCTCCAGCTTGGCACAATTTACCTCTAATAAAAGACATTGACCTAGAACATGCTAGCTTCGCAGGTGCAATTCTGCTGCCACCAGTCACTTGGCAAAAACGCCAAGTTCAACATGACTAGCACTATGATGCATTTGCTGGGTTGTTCGGGGTCTAGGGGCATGAGGACTAGAACCAACATCTCAAAAATTTCACCGAAATTTGCAAGTCTTACAAGGTTGTCAGGCGTCTCTCAGGGCTATCAAACTTAGGCTTTTCCCAGGCGTCTCTCAGGGCTATCAAACTTAGGCTTTTCCCAGGCGTCTCTCAGGGCTATCAAACTTAGGCTTTTCCCTTTCTCCTTAATGGAGAAAGACACTACATTAGTGGCGGATCCAGGAGTTCAAGGTTGTGGTTACTCAAAAAAATTTATAAAAAATAGTATGTAGCTGTAGGGATTCGAACTTGAAAAACTAGACATGGGAGTCACATCCTCAAGTCACTGCACCCAACCATATGTTTGTTCTCTGGGTGCTTTTTAATAAATTATACCATTTATTCTATGTTTCTTATATAATTATATCTAATGTACGTTGAATTTAGTGGATGCCGAAGCACCCCAAAATTACACATGGGTCCGCCCCTGCACTAATCTATTACTACATGGCCAGAGTTGACAACAACGTTCTTAGAGAGGTTTTACCCACCATCCCGAATGATACAGCTGCGAGATGAGATAAACAAGTTCAAGCAATTACTAGGAGAAGCCTTACATGAAGCATGACTGAGATTTGAGAAGATTAAGCAGTGTTCATGGATCGCTCGATGAGGTACTTCTACAGGTTTCTAGATGGGCTGAACACTGACTTTGATGGACCACTCTTTTGCTGTCACAAGTGAGCTCTTGGACAAGAAGACTAAGAATCAACAGAGCGTGGCACACTCGGGAATCATAGGGAATCATAAGTTGTCAGTGATAGTGCCTACAAAGGGCAGGAACAACTAAAGAAAGAAGAGGAATGTGACCAGGACATGGCTCAGCTGAAAATCCAAATAGATCTGATCTTAGTTGCACGGATGCGGATCCAAATGTCGGATCCTTCATGATTGTTAAGATTCGGGTATATGGATCCAGATATGGATAGGGGAGCGGGGACTCTGCAAAATAAAACTAAAAATACAAAACATAGCTATAGAAATATGCATAATATGAGACATTGTGGAAACCTTAAATGTATCTTGTGCCTTGTAGAGTTTTGTAACAAGCAGCTGAGTTTTTCAATTCTTAAAATATAGACAGGCCGCAGGCAACAGAACTCTCCAAAAGGGCATCATTCATCCATTTTCTTACAACTAACACAACAAAGTATTAAAATAATCTTATTGAAAAATAACAAATAGAAGTTACAAAAAAAGTTAAAGAGTCAAAGATATGAAACATACTTTAGTCTTTAGAAGTTAGTTGAGTTACCCAAGTATTAAAATAATCTTATTGAAATATAGCAAATAGAAGTTACAAAAAGAGTCAAAGATATGAAACATTTTAATCTTTAGAAGTTAGTTGAGTTACCCAAGTTAGAATCAAATAGACTAACAAAAAGTAAAGAGAGTCACAAGTCAATTACTAATTCAAATTAACTGGATGTTCACAAGTTCATAGACCAAAAGTGAGTACATAACATGCAAATTTAAACTAAGCACAATTCATAAATATGCCATTTAACTTGGTCTCAAATCACATCTATGACTTCCAACTTTGAGTGTACACAAGTAGGCACTTAAACTTATATAAAGTTGAAAATGTAGACACAGATATCCTATGTGGTATCCTACGTGGCCAATTCTTGTCCTACGTGGCGTTCTACGTGTATTATGCCACACAGGACGTGTGAGTCTACTTGTTCAACTTTATACAAGTTTAAGTGTCTACTTGTGCACACCTAAAGTTGGAGGTCATAGATGTGATTTGGGGACAAGTTAAAGGACATGTTTATGTATTATGCCTTTAAACTAATTAATACTTAAGACATTTAGATTAGTACATTTAAATTTATTTCAAAGGTCGTCATACTCAATTTCTTTCATGTCATTTTCCTCCAAATCTTCAACTTCATTTTCAAAGAGGACTCCCTCTAGTTGAGGTTCATCAATTGACAATTCAACCAAATCAGTGATACTTTCTCATCAATATTAAAATGATCTTCCACCTAAATTCCAATATTTGCTTGGACCACTTATGTATTTTTCTTTTTTTCGAGAGAGCAAATGAAGATTATAATTCACAAACACTAAATATTCGGCTCTTGAAGTAGACAACTTATTTCTCTTGATGCTATGAATTAACAAAAAGTGCTCCAATTCCTTTCGTAACAAGATAAAGAAGAAGGTGGGGAAAACAATTTGTAAGCCAGACTTTGTAAAAGTGGAGCATTTATACCACAGTTAGCCCACCAAGATAGAGACTCTTCATACCCCATAGCGTCAATCACATGAGGTTTACTAAAGTGACCATTCCCACTACAAAATGTCCTGTACGCCAAAGAAGTTTTACATCATTTGGATCTTTGAAATATCTTTAAAAGTATTTTGATTCTATTTAAAAAAATCTCCCTATTTTCGTTAGGAGCAAGTATTCCGATCCCATTGCTCACCTTGAAGCCACGATTGATGGTAGTATTTGGGAACCAAGGAATGTGTCAAACGATGCAATAGACTTTTACTCTTTAGTCCATCTAACAACAAGAATTGCTTGAATTTTATCAAAAAATCATCATACAGTTATTATATCCCACATGTTATAGATAAGGTGCAATTGTGGACAATCAAGGTCGGCTCTTCTAAGCTTGGATACAATTAGTAGTACACTTTAAAAAGTACTCAACTCTACCCCACCATTTATTATCTATCACAAGAGATTTTATTCTATGGGCCCTTGCTTCAAGTACTTTATCTCCCTAGTATTTTTTTATTTGTCATTCATTATCATTTTTTTATTACCAAATATTATTGCCATGAGGGTTTGAACTCGAATTCAATTCATTATCATTTTTACAATGACGATTTTACTTTGTGAATATGATAAGTCATGACAATATCGAACGCAAATCTTGTTTCGGCAACTTTTAACGAAGTTCTGAAGGCATGTGACATATAATGATTCACCAGAATATTTTGTAAGTTACTCACTTCAAGAATCAATTTTAGTGTCTATTCACTACTTGAGAAATGAGCTAATTTTTTGGAAGGTTGGTACACACTTTTCAAAGCAAGATTTAAACAATGAATGACACATGATGTCCAAAATATTTGCAAAATAATTAGTTCAACAATTGAACTGGCAAGCTTCATATTTCCTGCATTATCAATGAAAACTTGAACAACAATTTTTTGATCAACATCTTCTATGGCTTTAATAACTAACTTAGAAATATACTCACCATCCTTGATAGTTCAACTTGAATTAATTGATTTCAAGAATATTGGTCCACCACTAGATGCTCCTATTATATATATCAATCGTCGCCTTTTAGTATCAAATCATTCATCCGAACTAATCGGTAATCTTTTTTTTTTCATGTATATCGAATAGGTTATAATTTTCAATTTATATTAGCCTTTTCTTGAGCTAAAATAGTTGCTCTTAACCTATTATAAGTTGGTGGAACATAACCAGGTATAGGATTTATCACCAAAAACTCTGAATACTTATTAAAGTAAGGTGAAGTTGCAAGGTTGAATGATAAACTTAATGCATAGAACATTCGAACCACCAACTTGTCAGCAGTATTTCTGTTACAAATGCTTACAGATTACTCCGATGCTCCACCAGTTGAACCTTTTCACTTTTTCTCTTTTTTCTGTTGTGATAAATCTGAGCCTTCTGGTAGAGTTATGTAATAGGCCCTTTTTTTGGCATCCAGTTGTATCCTTGATTTCTTCTTTTCAGCTTCTTCATTCTCCATCTTCAATGATGCACATACTTCATGACTAATCTCTTTGCACATTGTAACCCTTTGACTAGAAAGCTTCAGAAGATGAGCCCGTAACTTTTTTATTGCAAAGCATACATGACCATATTTTGTTTCCACCACCATTTGGAGCAACCATAAGAACCTTAGCATGATTCCATAGAGGTTTGTCATCAAAATTCGATCCAATGCTTTTTGTTGGTCTCGAAATGTCTTTTTCTTTTTGTTTTTCAACCGCTGATAATGACATCTTAATGGATATTAGATGAGAAAAGTTCTTAACTTTTTTTTGCTATGGAAGAACACAGAAGTTTAGATGAAGCAGAGAGAGAATGATTTCTTTGTTCTTTTTTTGGTTCTCGACTCTTGGTTCTTTGTTGGCCTTTTCACTTTAGGAGGGAAAGTTAAGTTGGTGTTGAAAATATAGATTTTCATAAGTTCACCCCAAAAAAGTGTTTTGCAAGAAGTCTCATTAAATGAGATGTGTACCTCCTTCCTTTTGGTCATTTTATTCTGAAGATATTTTTAAGTCTTAATATAAATATGCTTCTTTTTAAATATAAATATGCTTCTTTTGTTTCAATTTATGTGACAGTTTTAATTTTAAAAGTCAAATAGTTTAAGTTTGACTATAAATTCGGGCATGAAACTCAAACCCCAAAATCATATAACCATTATTTAACTACACATGATAGTGTATATACACTATCATATTAGGGATCACATCTTGTTAGATCGTTAGATTCTGCTTGTCACTGTAGGTTCTTAACTATTTAAATACTTGAAATGTAATTATATATTAGATTAGAAATAATGATTGACTTTATCTGATTAATTTAATCGATAACAAGACATTTACACCACCATATTAGGGATCACATCTTATTAGATTGTTTGATTTTACTATTGTTAAAATATGAGTAGGAATAGAAATATTATATAGAATCCTACTTGGAAAAGGATTGTAATGTTAGTATCCTAGTTTGAAAAGGAGTTTAATAGTGTCTATAAATAGAGTCTCAATGTAATAATTTAGATACAATAATTCAATAATATTTTTTTCCATTATTTCTCAAATGGTATCAGAGCATTCGTGAGAAAAATATCATTCCAGCGTCACAGTGCATTTTTTGGTGACACAAGTCGTCCAAATAAATATCTTTTCTGTCAGTGAATTTCAAGACAAACCAACACCACCATAAGGTTCGAACTTCACAACGAGCAAACCCCAATCAGACTCGCTGGAAATAGGTGTCACACGCGCCGTCTGAATATATTCTCCGGCGAGCGCATCAAATCCATGCGTTGGCGGTGTGTGCAACGTCTTCCAGCTACTTTCGACAATTTTTTTTCCAGTAGCCTTGCCTATTCATTCTGAGGTTGCCAATATAATTATTTTTTGATTTCGAGAAACTTTTGACTATCAGATCTAATTTCGGGCGACTTTAATTTTTTTCCAGTGAGTTTTCCAGTAAAATCAGACATACATATAGATTTTTTTTTCATGTTTCAATAGGAGATTTCCAGAATATTTGGCTACAAAATTCTAATATCACGTCTTTTAGGTGTGATATTTTTTGGCTCCAAATATACGAGAATTGAAAATTCAAGCCCTATGATCACTTCTGAACCCTTAATGAGGAGATCAGAAAATCAAACATCCCAATCCATGAAGAATCGACGAGGGGGAGATCGTTTTGAAAGATCTCGTCCTAGATGTAGTTATTGTAAAAGGCTTAGATATGCTCATGACATATGTTATTCTCGCCCTAAGAATAGTTATTGTAATACACTTGGACATACTTGTGGAAGATGCTATTTTTTGCATAGTCGACCCCCTAAAAATACGCATGTTGCTCAGTCTAACACCATAGGTAATTAATAGGTGAATTTATCGAAAAAGGAATATAATGAGGATCTTCAGTATTGAGCAAGTATATATCTCTACCAGTAGTCTCAACTGCACAATCTCCAACCCTTGGATCATGGGTTGTAGAGTATGACACTACTGATCATATTTTTGGTGATAAATCACTTCTACTAAATACTGTTTATTCACGGTCTTTTCTAACTGTTACTTTAGTCAATGGCAACCAAACCAAAGCAAAAGGAGTTAGACAAGCTACTCCACTATCCTCTATCACTTTAAATTCTGTTTTTAGGTCTCTGGTTGTCCTTTTAATCTTGCATCAACCAGTTGTTTGATTCGTACCCTAAATTATGGCATACTATTTCTTGAGGACTCTTTTATCAGGCATGACTGTAGTACAGAACAAACAATTAGTGTAACATATGAATCACAAGGCCGTTACTACCTTACTTCTCCTAACTCATCCATAGCATGTTCAATTATAGATTCTCCGGACATAATTCACAAATATTTAGGACATCCTAGTTTGTTCAAATTACAAAAGATGGTGCTCGGGGTGTGCATCGGTTAGTTCGATTCGATTTTATGTGTTATTGGTTCGGTTTATCGATTTGCAATTTTTAAATATGCAAAACCAATAACCAACCAATAAGATATTTTTTATCGATTTTCGATTTATTATTTTTTGGTCCTTAACGGTTAGATTTTCGATTTAACTAATAAGAAAATACTCATAAAATGAAAATAGTAACAACTAACATAAAAAAGACGGAATCTTAGTTGCCACTAATATCCTACACAACGTGTTTTAGTTTACAAGAATTTTCAAATTTGAACTGAGTGTTAGTTCGAAAAAAAACTAAATCCTAGTTGTTGGATGCTACTGAATTCTTCAAGCTTTCGAACACCCGTGTTTTATGCCTTTGTTTACCTGCTTCTATTCAAATCTATTCTAACCCGTAATTTAAAATAAAGTATATTAACAAGGAACCAAAAAGATAAAAATATACATTATTCACAACGAGGGTTGTCGGTTGCTTGATCCTCGTCGTCTCGACTCGTCGGTTTACAACAACGGGTTTGTGTTGTGATTTCTAAATACTGAATAGTCAATAGTGACTGTCAAACGTTTGCAATTTTGTTTTAAAGTATTAACTTAATACTTTGAGAATTGTGAATAAGTAATATATATTAGGGAAAAAGCATAAATACCCCCCTAAACTTGTCACCACAACTTATTTTAGCACTTTAACTTTATAGACAATTATTTACCCCCTTAAACAACTTTCGTGTGAATTATATTACCTCCTTAATGGTTGACGTGGCAAAAAAATAAAAATAAATTTAAAGCACGTTTATTTGTTAAAAAAAGTGTTGATGGAATATTTTAATAATTTTTTAATTATTATATATAATTTAATTAAATATAATAAAATAAATAATAACTAAAAAAATGCATACCCCCTTTTCATCTTCTTCAAGACCCCCGCCCCTTCCTCTTCAAAACCAACCCTCTTCCATCTTCTTCGACACTCCCCACCCCATCTCCTCCCCGCCCTCCTATCCCTTTCTAATTATTGTATGGAATTTGAATCAAATGAGGTATGTTGTGCAATGAAAATATTTATTAAAGAAAATTTTAGGATTAAAGTGAAGAAATTTAGTAAAAGTGAGGCCTAATTAAACAATTTCAATGACTTCTCAAATGGGAGAATATAGAACAACTCTTCAAATCTATGGGTTCACCTTGTTAGAATTTTTGTACGAATTTATGACCAAAAAAACATTGGGCAAAGGTAATGTTTGATGATAAGAGAGGAAGAGGAAAATAAAAAGATGACAGTCGTATTTTCATAGGCTCTTGAATGATGAGGGGGACAGAGGCATTGTGTTAGGGGAGTTGGAGCACACGGAAGAATGTCATGATTTTGGCTATTGTCGGCATATTAAGGTGGAGGAGGTTTGTGAGGCTACTCGCAATATGCGAAGAGGCAGGGCGACGATGCCCGATGAGATACCAGTGGATTTTTGGAAGTTTGCTAGCGGGGCAGGGTTACGATGGCTGACCGACTTGTTTAACAACATTTTCAAGTCCGCTAAGATACCCGAGGCGTGGAGATGGAGCACAATAATTTCTTTATATAAGAACAAAGGTGACATTCAGAGTTGCAACAACTACCGTGGTATTAGGTTGTTGAGTCACACGATAAAGATTTGGGAGAGGGTGGTGGAGCAGAGGTTGAGGAAGATAGTGTCTATTTTGGAGAACCAATTTGGTTTTATGCCTGGTCGCTCGACGACTGAGGAAATCACCTAGTGCGGAGACTAGTGGAACAGTATAGAGAGAGGAAGAGGGATCTGCATATGGTGTTTATTGACTTGGAAAAGGCGTATGACAAAGTCCCTAGGAGGTTCTTTGGAGATACTTGGAGGTAAGGGGGGGTCCAGTGGCGTACATTCGTGCGATTAGGGACATGTACGAGGGGGCGAAGACTCGAGTAAGGACTGTGGGAGGGGATTTCGAACATTTTTCAGTCTTGATAGGGTTGGATCGACTCTTAGATCATTTTTATTTGCCTTGGTGATAGATGTGTTGACACTAAGTATTCAAGGTGAGGTGCCTTGGTGTATGTTTTTTGCGGATGATGTAGTTTTGATTGATGAGTTACGTCGAGGTGTTAATGATAAGTTGGAGGTTTGGAGACAACCCTAGAAGCTAAAGGATTCAGGTTGAGTAGGATCAAGCCGGAGTACTTGGAGTTCAAGTTTAGTGACTCGAGGCAAGAAGATGAGTTGGTAGTGAAGTTGGAGTCTCAGGTGGTTTGTAAGAGGGATAGTTTTAAGTACCTTGGGTCTATAATTCAGGGGAATGGAGAGATTGATGAGGATGTTTCTCACCGTATTGGGCCAGGTTGGCTGAAATGGCGGCTCGCCTCGGGAATTTTATGCGATAAGAAGGTGCCTCCCAAGCTTAAAAGGCAAATTCTACAGAGTTGCAGTCCGGCCGGCTATGTTGTATGGAGCGGAGTGCTGGCCTGTTAAGAATTCTTACGTCCAGAAATTAAAGGTGGCAAAAATGAGGATGTGGCGATGAATGCGTGGATTTACGAGGGATGACAGAGTTAGGAATGAGATTATTCAGGAGAAGGTGGAAGTGGCGTCGGTGGAGGATAAGATACGGAAAGTGAGGTTGAGATGGTTTGGGCATGTGATGAGAAGGGGCACGGATGCCCCGGTTCGTAAGTATGAGAGGTTGGCCCTGGATGGTTTCAATCGAGGTAGGGGTTGACCAAGAAATACTAGAGAGAAGTGATTAGACGTGACATGGAGCAGTTACGACTCATTGAGGACATGACCCTCGATAGGAAGGTTTGGAGGAAGAGTATTAGGGTAGAGGGCTAAGGGGTGTGGTCAAGTCATAGGCTGTAGTTAGGAGAGTTTGGTGTAGCTTTGTTGGTAATGTTAGGGTTAGGGAGAAGGGGGTGTCTTTGGTTGGTTAATGTACTATATTTCTGTGGTTGTTGTATCGTTGTTATTCTTATCATGTTGTATGCTGGCGACGTATGTCTATGGTCCTGTATCTTGAGTCGAGGGTCTATCGGAAACAACCTCTCTACTTCTTCGGAGGTAGTGGTACGGACTGTGTACGTTCTACCTTCTCCAGACCCCACTATGTGGGAATATACTGGGTTTGTTGTTGTTGTATATAAATTATATATCAGTAAAATTATTTTTTAAAATAATTTTTTATGTAGCTCTGACATGGCAATGACATGGCGCTGACATGGCACTAACGTGTCGCTAGTGTAATACACTCTCCATTGTGAGAGTGGTATTACATTTTGAGGTTGTATTTAATATACGCGAAAGTCGTTTAGGGAGGTAAGTAATTGCCTATAAAGTTAAAGTGCTAAAGTAAGTCCTGGAGACAAGTTCATAGGGGTATTTATGCTTTTTCTCTGTATATTAATAATATATATATATATATATATATATATATATATATTATAAAGAAGTAATATAAATATTTATATATATAATATAAATAGGGGTAAAATAGTAATTTAGTGTATCCTTATCGGATCATCGAGAAGCTAAAATCGAAACAGAACCGATTATCTAATAATTGCTTTTATAAAATCAATAAAAACCCATTTACCCAATAACCCAATAACAGTTTTATCAGTTCAGTTTTTGAACACCCCTAGATAGTGCCTAGTTTGTCTAGTTTATCCACATTAGATTGTGAGTCATGTCAACTTAGGAAACACATTCGAACTATCTTTCAACGTAGTACTGAGAATCGTGCAGAGTCTATCTTTTACTTGGTTACTCTAATATTTGGGGTCCTTGTAGAATCAATTATACCTTAGGGTTTCGTTATTTTGTTAGCTTTATTGATGATTATTGAAACGTACTAGGATTTTCTTAATGAAAGATCGCTCTGAATTGTTTCCTATATTCGAGAGTTATTGTGCTAAAATACAAAATCAGTTGGATGCTAAGTTACTCGAACTCTTCATTTTCGGTGCCCATACCCATGGGGTGTGAGATCTATACTCAATCCGGTCAATCGCTTTTGGGTACTTTGACCCAAATCAACTGGGAGATTCCGAACAGATTTAAGAAATTCTGTAATCAAAATAAAAGCTAAGGTAAAATTGAAGAAATAGAATACCTTGTTCTATGTTATTGCTTTTCTTTTTATCTCCTTTCAAGATTTTCATCTTCAATAATATTTTCTCCTTAAGTTTTCAACATAATGTCACGACCCAGACAGAGGCCCTAGCAGCGACGGGCATCTCGAACCGTAGGGGTCCCAGTGCCCCTTCTTACTGGCAATCATACGCATAATTCATATGTTTATAAAGAAGTGCGGAAAAACATAATAAGATGGAAACATGGTCAATCTCTTAGTCCAACTATACCATATGAAATTAAATTCGAAATATTCGAAAACATAGGACACCAGTCTGCGAAATCTCTAACAATATGAAAACATCTGTCTGTGACCGGTAAAAGGCCCCGGGTCGGACCATGAACTAGAAACAAGTGAAGATAAAACATAAAACTAAGGTCCTCCGGAACGAGGGAGGCTCACCAACTTCCAAGTCTGATAAACTGATTTACTGCTTAGCGGAACCCCGGGACTGTGCCTCAGATTCTGAAATATAGAGGGGTCAATACAAATGTACTGGTATGTGAAACAATCCAAAAATCATGCTTTTATATAACATAAGTGAGAGCGTTTCTTAAAACGATGAACATAAGATAAGTGAAAACACATGGGCATACTTTAATGACTTCCAAACAAGTTTTGGAAATCATGACTCACTCTTTATTTTACTTCTAAGCTAGATGGTGCACCCTACACACGTACTTATCCACGGGCTATATGGACTCCGTCCTCAACTCGGCGACCAAGTCCTCAATTCGAGTTTGCCGCAAGGATTAGGGTCTGTCATTCATACTACGCCACAGGGTCATCGCTAGCGTAAAATCCTTAATGTAGGACATCATAAACCCATATCGGCAAAACACGATTTCGGGCTAAGAGTTATCTGAACTCCAACCTTTTTCGGGTAACCAACTTAGCTGCCTTTAAGCCCAATTTTAGTTATGCTTCATGCTTTTAAAACATTTTATACTTATTTAGTTAAGGGCGTATCATCTTCGGGTATCGTCATACCCCAACTTACAAGTCGTTCATATCGTTTCAATTTCACAGCCTATCTCATTTAGAACATGCAAATGACCACCAATGATTCACAACATTATAAGAGAGTCATCACTTTAAAATTTCAAGAAAACTTATGCAATTACCTCTTTTGCAAAACTTAAAACATATGGTGGCCATGCTAATTATTCAATCACATGCAACTCTTCTTTTTAATGCAAAAAGTTTAATTATAGCAAGAAAACTCCCCCCTCATTATATCATAAAACATGTCAATCATCATGATGTTGAGAAGCCTACTTTCAAAACGTAGTCCATGCATTCAAAATCACACACAATTCAAATAACCAATATATTTCATAACAAGGGAGGAAGTTCATTAATCATGCTCTCAATTTAACCCTTCAAAAGATAATCGAAAACACATGCATATATATATAATTGCAAATTCAGTTCTATATAAAGAGGATCTAAACCAACATATACTTTCATCAAAATGAAACCATGATGCATATAATTCAATCGTTAAGGAAACCATTTTTCGAAAACATGGATGTATATCTTTAGGTTTGATAAGAAGATTAAAACTCATGCCCATGGAGTTTAAGGATAGTCCCACATACCTTAGACTACTTAGTTCGAAGAATAGGATCCGAATCTTGATTTTGTTTCTTGGAAATCTTGAACTTAAAGTATGGATTCTTGATCTTTGGGAGGGAGGTTAGGGTTTTGTTCATGATAAATTTGAGTGAATTTGGGCATATTATGCTCAAAAGACGTTTTAATTCACTGTTTACATGACTTGAGTTTGTAGGAAAAAGACAAGACTACCCCTCGAAATTAAAAGTTTCAGCATAAATACCGATTTTGAGTCTTACCGCTGAGCACTATTGGTGCCACCGCTATAGGCACCGTCGAGTGGTGTAATCGCGGTGACCTACTATTTTGGACAATCCTGATTTTAAGGCTTACCGCTAAGCGCTATTGGTTCCACCGCTATAGGCACCGCCAAGCGGTGTAATCGCGGCAGCTTACTGCCTCACATAAAAAATGCTATAACTTTTCACTCGGGTATCAGATTTAGGCAAAATTGGTGTCGTTGGAAAGTTGATTCAATTATCTACAATTTGGTGGGTCTTGAGCTGAAAATTTTCATGTATATCAAAAGTTATACACATTCAAAGTATACCCTTGTAGACTCGAATACCAAACTTTGGACGAATAAAAGATTCTTAGCTCAACTTTGCTCTCAGTAAATTCTATGAACATCTTTCACTTTGAGAGAACTTCATAAACTAGGATAAAGATCATGACACGTGAATTAAAACATGAATCATGGGATTAGAGTTTGCACACGTAGGAACGACAATTCAATTTCTAGCTCGAAAATGCGGGGTGTTGCACATATCTCGTAATTTATGTTTTATATCTCTATATTTAGATATTTAAATCATTTTTCGCCGAATCCCCGCACCCGTATCCATCCCTAGATCCTATCCCCAAATCTTTAAATTGAGACCTATGTTGCTCGAACTCGTCAAAAATGTCAATGGGTGTGTGTCAGATTCGCCAAAATTAGTGTATTTTTGAAGAATCCGACACAGGTGCGGCATAAAAAATGAAGAGTCCGCGCAACTTAGATTGAAACCATGAAGGATTCGACCTCTAGGTTTGTACTCGTATCGAACACCCGCACCCGAGTCCGAGCAACATAAGTTTGGTATCTCTTTCGTACCTTTCGTAGTGATAACGCCTTAGAATATATATTCTCCCAATTTCAATCATTTATGACTCATCAAGGAATTAATCAAGGAATTAATCATCAAGACTTCTTGTTTGTGTACCCCTTAACAGGGTGGAGTAGCAGAGATAAAGAATAGGCACCTCATCGAGACTACTCACACTCTTCTTATTCAATTCCATGTTCCACTGCATTTTGGGGTGATGCAGTTATCGCATCTTGTTATTTAATTAATTAGATGCCCTCATCTTCCATTCAAAATCAAATGCCATATTCAGTATTGTTTCCACAGTCACCTCTCTACTCTCTTCCCGCTCGTATCTCTAGGAGTGCATGTTTTATTCATAACTTCACCCCAGGAAAAGATAAATTAACCCCTCGTGCTCTCAGATGTGTCTTTCTTGGTTATTCTCGAGTACAAAGAGGATATCGTTGCTACTCACCTATTCTTCGTCAATACCTTATGTCAGCTAATGTCACATTCTTTAAGTCTCAACCTTACTTTACATCTTCTTCTGATCCTGATCACCATAACATGTCTGAGGTCTTACCCGTATCAACTTTTGAGATTCGTACCGTTACTACATCTCCATCCGTAGTGCCACCAGTCTTAACTGCACAGAATTTTGAGGAATCTACAATACCTTCTACAACTCTATCTATAGTACAACTACTCCTAACTTATCATCGTCGTCTACATACAACATCAAGCTTAGATGATTCCCGTCCTGCACCTGACCCTGCACGTACTACAGACTAATCTCCTCCGATTGCACTTCGAAAAGGTATATGGTCCACTCGTAATGTTAACCTTCACTATACCCTTTTTAAGTTATCATAGTCTATTATCACCCCGTTAGCCTTTATATCATTTTTGGCCTCCGTTTTCATCCCTATATTCACAAAAAAAGCACTTTCTCATCCATGATGGGGAGAGGCTATGATTAAAGAGATGTCTACTTTACATACGAGTAGCACTTGAGAGCTTGTTCCTCTCTTTTTAAGCAAATCAACTGTTGGTTATCGATGGGTTTATGCAGTGAAAGTTGGTTTGAACGACCAATTTGATCGACTTAAGGCTCGCCTTGTTTCCATGGGGTACACTCAGATATTTAGGTTAGATCATAGTGATACTCTATCCCGTGGCTAAAATAGCATCTATTCGTCTTTTTCTATCAATGGTTACTGCTTGACACAATCTTTTTTCAGTTAAATATTAAGAATATTTTTCTCATGGGGTACACTCAGATATTTGGGTTTGATTATAGTGATACTCTATCCCGTGGCTAAAATAGCATCTATTCATTTTTTTCTATCAATGGTTACTACTTGACACTGGTTTCTTTTTCAGTTAGATATTACGAATATTTTTCTCCATGGTGACCTTGAGGAGGAAGTTTATATGGAGCAACTACCTGACTTTGTTGCTCAGGAGGGAGTGTAGGTTGGTGTGTCGATTGCATCGGTTACTTTATGGTCTAAAACAATCTACTCAAGCATGGTTTGGAAAGTTCAGCATATTAACTCAGAAGTTTGGTATGATTAATAGTGAAGAGATCACTTTGTGTTTTATCTACATTCTGCTCCAAATCTATGTATTTATTTGGTGATTTACGTTGATGATATTGCTATTACAAGCAATGATCAAGATGATATCATTAGTTTGAAGCAACATCTCTTTTAGTATTTCTAGACTAAAGACCGCTGAAGTATCTTTTAGATATTGAAGTTGCACAGTCTAGATCAGGTATTGTTATTTCGCAAAGCAAGTATGCCTTGGACATTATCGAGGAGACGGGAATGATGGGATGTAAACCTGTTAACACTCTTATAGATCCATATGCTAAACTCCTGCTAGGACAGGGGGAGCCACTCAATGATCCAGGAAGATATAGGTGTCTAGTTGGTAGGTTGAATTATCTCACAGTGACTAGACCTGACATTTCATATCCTTGAGTGTTATAAATTGGTTTATGGATTCTCCCTGTGATGGTCATTGAGATGCAGTTATTCGCATTGTGTGATATATTAAATCAACTCCAGGTAAAGGACTACTCTTCGCGGATTAAGGTCAAGAGCAAATTGTTGGATATACAAACACTAATTAAACAGGATCACTTTGTGATAGACGTCCTATATCCGAATATTGTATTTTAATAGGAGGTAATTTGGTGTCTTGGAAGAGTAAGAAACAGAGTGTGGTTGCTCCATCTAGTGCAGAAGTAGAATATCTAGCATTGCTGCTGGCCACTTGTGAGCTAGTTTGGATCAAACAGTTGTTGAGAGAATTAAAATTTGGAGAAATCAATGAAATGGAATTTGTGTGAGACAACCACGAGGCTCTTCATGTCACATCAAATCCAGTATTTCATGAGAAAACTAAGCACATTGAAACTGATTGTCACTTTGTGAGAGAGAAGATACTTTCCAAAGATATTGTTAAAAAGCTTATGAAATCGAGTGATCGACTTACAAATATTTTCAATTCCCTCGCTGGTCCTCGTATTAAATACATTTGTAACAAGCTCAGTATATATGACTTGCATGCACCAGCTTGAGGGGGAATTAAAATATGAGTAGGAATAGGAATATTATATAGAATTCTACTTGGAAAAGAATTGTAATGTCAGTATCCTAGTTTGAAAAGAAGTCTAATTCAGTATCTATAAATAGGATCTCAATGTAATAATTTAGATACAATAATTCATTACTATTTTTCTCCATTATTTCTCACCTATCAACACAAGTTATGAACTATCAAAAAACTTCAAATGAAATTATATATTAGATTGAAATTAACGATTGACTTATCTACAAATTTAACCATCCCTAACAAGATATATTCACTATCATATTAAGGATCAAATCTTGTTAGATCGATTGATTATTTCAGTCAATGTAAGTTCTAAGCTATCAAAATACTCGAAACGTAATTGTATGTTAGATTAGAAGTAACAATTGACGCTATCTGACTAATTTAATTGATAACGAGACATCTACACTATCATATTAGGGATCACATCTAGTTAAACCGTTTGATTGTTCCTATCAATACAAGTTACGAACTATCAGAAAACTTCGAATGTAATTATATAATTTCAATATTATATATTTAATTGAAATTAACAATTGATTTTGTCCAACTAATTTAACCAATGACAATATATATACACTACCATATGTAATTAAGTAATGGTTAAAGTTACAAGATTTTGAGGTTTGAATTTCATGCTCGAATTCATGGTCAAAATTAAACTGTTAAAAAAAAAAAGGGCAGCCTAATACAGTTTAGCTCCCGCTATGCACTGGATTTGGAGAAGGAACCGACCACAATTAAAACTATTTGACTCTTAAAATTAACATAAATTAAAACAACATAAGCATATTTATATTAAAGCTTAGAAATATTTTCAGATTAAAATGATCAAAAGGAAGGAGGCACACATTTCATTTAATGAGACCTGCACCATCTCAAGAAAAAGAACAATCAAAAGTCAATTATAATCAAAAAGACTGGAGAACTGGAGAAATCTTTTAGCATTTGTAACAGAAAAATTGCCAACAAGTTCGCAGCTCAGATGTTCTATGCATCAAGTTTATTATTCAACCTTGCAACTTCTCCTTACTTAAAACATATTCAGAGTTTTTGGCAGCGAATGTTATACCTAGTTATGTTCCGCCAACTTATAATAGGTTAAGAACTCTTTCAGCTCAAGAAAAGACTAATATAGATAGAAAAATACAACTTATTAGTGATACATGGAAATGAAAAGGATTGTCGATTTGTTCGGACGGATGGTTTGACATTAAAAGACGACTATTGAAAAATATAACAGGGGCATTTAGTGGTGGACCAATATTCTTGAAATCAATTAATTCAAGTGGAATTGTCAAGGATGGTGAGTATATTGACAAGTTGTTCATTAAAGCCATAGAAGATGTTGATCCAAAAATTGTTGTTTAAGTTTCACTGATAATGTAGGAAATATGAAGCTCGTTGGCTCAATTGTTGAACAAACTCTTTTGTAAATATTTTGGACATCATTTGTCGTTCATTGTTTAAATCTTGCTTTGAAAAGTATATGCCAACCTTCCGAAAAGTTAGCTCACTTCTCAAGTAGTAAATGGACACTAACATTGATTATTGATGTGAGTAGCTTAAAGAATTTTATGGTGAATCCTGATATGGCGCATGCCATTTTCCCAAAATACTCTGAACTTTGTTAAAAGTTGTTGAAACAAGGTTTACTTTCCATATTGTGATGACTTCTCGTATTCACAAAGTAAAACCATCATTGAGAAAATGGTCAATTGAGAAAATGGTAATGAATGACGAATGGAAAAATTACAAGGGAGATAAACTACTTGAAGCAAAGGTGTGTGGAATAAAATCTCTTATGATGGTTGATGAATGGTGGGATAGAGTTGAATATTTTTTAAATTGTTCGAAACAATTGTATCCATGTTTAGAAAAGCCGATTTTGATTGTCCACAATTGCACCTTATCTATGACATGTGGAATACAATGATTGAAAAGGTGAAAGTGATTGTATTTGAGCATGAAGGGAAAGATCTTATTAACGGCCAATCGATTTTTTTTTGGATAAAATACAAGAAATTTTTGCGGCTAGGTGGAAAAAGTATAATACTTCATTTATTTTTTGGCACATTGTAGATTCCCAAACACTTCCATGAATTGCTTTAAGGTGAAAGCAATGGGATAAAAAGACTTTCTCCTAATGAAGATAAAGAGATTTCCTTGAATAGAATCAAATATTTTCAAAGATCCAAATGATTTAAAGCAAGCTTCTTTGGAGTACATGTTGTAGTGGGATTGGTCACTTTAGTGAATTTAATGTGATTAATGCTATGGGATATGAGGAGCCCCTATCTTGGTGGGCTAACTATGGTGTAAATGCTCCACTTTTACAAAGTTTAGCTTACAAATTGATTTCCCAACCGGCATCTTTATCTTGTTGCGAAAGGAATTGGAGCACTTTTTCATTAATACATGCATCAAGAGAAACAAGTTGGCTACTTCAAGAGCCGAAGATTTAGTGTCTATGCACACTAAATCTTCGCTTGGTCTCTCAAAGAAAATAAAAAAAACACAAGTGGTCGAAGCAAATATTGGGATTTTGGCAAGTCTTTTGATACATCTTGAGTAATTCTTTTAAACTGATAAGTTTCTTTCACAATCTTCTAAATTTATTTGATATTGTTTTAGGTGGATATCATTTTATGAAAGTATCAATGATTAAGTTGAACTGTCAATTGACGAACCTCAACTAGGAGGAGTCCTCTTTGAAAATGAAGTTGCAGATTTGGAAGATCACATGGAAGAAATTGAGAAAGATGACCTTTGAATTGAATGTACTCATGTAGATGTCTCAAGTATAACTTAGTTTAAATGTGCATGTTATGTACTCATTTTTGGTCTATGAACTTGTGAACATGCAGTTTTTGTATAATTTTTGGTGATCATTTAACTGTCTTAATTTGAATAGCTATTTGACTTGTGACTCTCTTGACCTTCTGTTAGTCTATTTGATTCTAACTAAATATTCTAACTTGGGTAACTCGAGTTATTTCTAAAGATTTAAAGTATGTTTCGTATCTTTCGGACTCTCGACTCTTTTTAACTTTTATCTGTTACATTTCTATAAGCTTATAATGTCTTATTTTAATACTTTGTGAGTTGTAAGACTCTGGATGAATCATGTCGTTCTGGAGAGGCCTACATGCTTGCGTTCTGACTATATATTGAGAATAAAAGACTCAATTTCTTGTTAATACACTACAAGGCACAATTTACATATAAGTTTTTCACAATGTCTCATAATTATGCATATTTTTATAGCTATGTTTTTAATTGTTGTTTTTGCTGAATCCCCGCATCTCGGTCCATATCCTTGAATCTTAATCATGAAGGATCCGACAGTTGGATCCACACCCATGTGGGACATCCCCACCCAGGTCCGAGCAACTTAGGATCTTTTTTGTGGACAGGTGGTTGTGACATTTCAATGAGGCAATGCTTGCTTGGGACAAAGTTTGCTCTCCAAGCTCAGCTGATGGGTTCAATGCTATTGACATACTTAAGTGGAACAAGGGAGTCATATATAAGCATTATTGGAACTTAAAAGGGCAGTCTGGTACACTAAAGCTCCCACTATGCGCAGGATCCGGGGAAGTGCCCCATCACAAGGGTGCATAGTACGCAGCCTGACCTTGCATTTTTGTCAGAGGCTATTTCCAAGGCTTGCACCCGACCCACCATCTATCAAAGAGATCATACATCCTTCCACATCAAGTTAAGCACACTCTCATGACAACCTAGTGATTCTAACATCTGATTATGAATCCTAAGCAAACATCTACTATCAGAACCTAGGGTCTGGAAGAGAACTCATCTCAAGATTCAAGAATGAACTTTTGGAATTCTTCTTCAACGTTAGGGCTTCAATTGAAGCAATTCAAGGTATGTAAGGCTATCTTTCACGTGTGAACGCCCTATTCTTTCCCATGAATGTGTTTCTCATTATTGTAGCATCTTCTATGAATAAGATACGGTTAGATCAAATTCTCAAGTCAAGATTTACTTGATTCTTGACAAAATCCCAAGAACCCTCCATGAAAGAATTTGATTTCTAGAACAAGTTTCGACCTCATGAGTTTTTTACAAGTTTACTTTGTGAATTTATAAACGATTGTGAAAAGAATGTATTTTTGTCTTTGAAACCTAAACTCAGTGAACTTTTTATGCTTTTGAGCGCAAGGTTCGTTAGCATGAATTACAAATTATGATTTCGAGCCAAGGCTCCACGACATGATTTATGAACGATGAATTGAGCCAAGGTTCCATGATATATGACTTATGGGCTTCCATGCCAAACTTGTTATTTCGAAGTTGCTCGGACTCTCTAAAAATAATGCCGCACCCGTGTCGGATTCTTCAAAAATATACTATTTTTGGAGGATCCGACACGCATCCGTAGACATTTTTGAAGAGTCCGAGCAACTTAGTGTTGTTTCATACGCATTTTTCCAAATCATGATATACGAGCTTAAAGCTTTTCGTGACATTTTTGGAGTAATGGTTAAGACCGAGAAGGCATGAGTTTTGATAATGAATACTTGAAACTACGTTTGTCGACATAGGTTAAGGATAGTATCGTTGGTTCGGGCAAATCATCTATGTTTCGCTGATAAGGGCTTATTATGGATCCACAAGGCATATATGTACCTCATACCCGGCAAGGCATAAGGTGGCTTAGCCGATCGGGATGAGATTAAAATTCATCTATTCCCATAGCAGTTAGGTCAGGTTAACCTAAAACAGTATGATAAATTATGAAATGAAAAGACCATTGTTATGAATTATGATGTATGAAAGGTGATTTTTGGCCAAGGCCAACCTTATGATTTTATAAGTTTTTGACTTTACTTCATATTTTACACATGGTCTTCAGTTTTACAATTTATCTTATGATTCAGATATTCAGACTATCTTACGCTTCAATTACACTGTCTATCTAATGATCTTGTTATACATTTTGCTTCATGACTCAGCTATACAGTTATATCAAAAAGTAGTCATACTTCTATGTCATGTTTCATTCAGTTGTTTTACATATAGTACATTCCACGTACCTGTCAATGCATTTCCCTTTTTAGTCAAAAGATCTATTTCCTTTAATGTTCTGTTTTCAGTATGTTTCTGCTTATGTCTAGTGCATGCTCCAGTATTATGCCATATTAAGGGTTCACTCGGGCTACTAATGGCATCAGATGCCAGCTGGCCACACCCGGGGTGTCTAGGCTCTGGGCGTGACATCAGGTGTTCAGAATGGTGTTATCCTGTTGTGCATACTTTGTGTGGCAAGAGAGAAACTGTTGAGTCTTCCAGGGTAAACAAAGAGGGATTGAAGAATTAAGAAAAGCTATATTGGAAGAGAAGTGCATGCAGAGGCAGTGTGTATGCAAAAGTGACTGAAATGATGCAAGATCTCAACTACTACTCATGAAGAAAAGTTGCTGAAGAGCAAGTTCGAAGTAGAAACAGTCGAGCAGGTTGTTTTGTTAAACTAACACATGTAGAACTAGTAGTCTGTAGTTTGATTTGGAAGTGATAGGTTGCTTACATGTAAGGTTTCTGGATTGTGAACATATTCTCCCTCCCTATTTTTCTGGCACACTAGGGTGAAATTCTAGCTGGTATTCCCTGTGAAATATGTTGACGCTATTGAGAATTGCTAGTAATAATACAACTAATACGTATATTTTGTTCTCAATTTGAGCTAGACCAGTTACTACAGTTAAATCCTATACTATTTGAACAGAAGAACCTATAAATCTTAAGAACTTTACAATTCTAATAAAGAATCCACCAAATCAATAACTGAAGGTGTGACACCAGAAATAATCACTCTCACAAATTAGATTCACTGCAAGCATAGGCCGATATCAGTACACTCAAATTAGGGAAAAAGGAATTTAAGGAAAAGGCATATGGTAGACGTCAATATCAACTATGCTACTATAAGTTACGAGTACATGCGCCGATGAAGCTAACCTCTCACTCTTCAGTTGGGGATGCCCTGGAAGCCAAGCCCTTGATAACATGCCGACACTGAAACCTGACAAGTCATTGAAACTAATACCATTAAGAATAACACATGTAGACCCTGCCAATGTAACAACACAGTACTGTATTCTTAACACTGCCCATTGTCTCAACATTATTGTTTGCATTAAACCTGAGGTTTAAATAACATCACATGGAAAAACAACTACGCATATAAAAGTCCACTGCCACGGCTGCCCTAATCTACCTGATAATTACATGGACACTTTTAAGGGTTCCCAGTAGAGTTTGGAAATGTCAATTTGACAAAAATTATATAGGAGTCGGAAACAAAATAAGGAATGCTTCTTTCGATCTACTGGTTTTAACTAGGAACGCTAGACAGCTTAGGGGTCGAAAATTAATCCAAACCAAAACCATAAAGATGGCAACAAAAAGCATCATTACTCAATAGATTATCTCAGGAGGAGGAATATTTAATGCTGATTCAGAAAAAAGATTGCTACAGCTGTAGTGCTATCCAATGGCACTGCGAACAGGACAGTCAGTCTATAGTGAAAAAATTATCACATCTCTATCAGAGGCAGATCTAGGATTTCAAGAGGATGATGCACTATTACAAAGAGGTAGATCTAAGATATAAGTTTGATCGGTTTGACCTTTAGGTTCTTATCATTGAACCCAGTAAGTTATTTAAATTACAGGTCCAAAATAAATTCTTATCTCTTAAAATATATTCTGTGTTGAAGATATTGGGATTGGTTGGATCCATTGAATGTATGATATATCATTATCCACTATTACTTGTTTTAATATACATACTTAATTTAATAATATAAAATTTTACGGTGATAAAAACAACAACAACAAACCCAGTGTATTCCCACAGCGTGAGGTCTGGGGAGGGTAAGATATACACAGTCCATACCGCTACCTCCGAAGAAGTAGAGAGGTTGTTTCCGATAGACCCTCGGCTCAAGATAAAGGATAGTAAACAAGGAGATGGATGACATAACCAAAACAAAGAATAAGAAATAATAAAATAAAAATCAGAGACATATGAAATACGGGTAATAAGAGCAACATGGAATAAGAAAAATAGGAACTAAGAAATAAGAAATAGGACACCCACCTAAGTAGTAACATACACTCACATACCAAAGACACCTATGTACACTATCCTATGATTACTAACCCGGCTACACAAGAACTCTTTGCTACAACCCACACACTAACACTAGCCTTCTACCCTTATCCTCGACCTCCACACCTTCTATCTAGGGTCATGCCCTCAGTAAGCTGAAGCTGATCCATGTCATGTCTAATCACCTCCCTCCAGTATTTCTTCGACCTACCTCTACTCCTCCTGAAACCATCCAATGCTAGCCTCTCACACCTACAAACCGGAGCATCCGCGCCCCTCCTCATCACATGCCCAAACCATCTCAGCCTTCTTTCCCGCATCTTGTCCTCCACCGAAGCCACTCCCACCTTCTTCCGAATAATCTCATTCCTAACTCTGTCCCCTCTAGTAAGCCCACACATCCAATGCAACATTCTCATTTCCGTCACCTTCAATTTTTGGATGTGAACGTGCTTAACTGGCCAACGCTCCGCTCCATACAACATGGTCGAACGAACTGCCACTCTATAGAATTTGCATTTAAGCTTAAGGGGCACCTTCTTATCGCACAGCACTCCCGAGGAGAGCCTCCACTTCATCCAACCTGCTCCAATACGTTTAGAAACATCCTCATCAATCTCATCATTCCTCTGGATAATAAACCCAAGATACTTAAAACTATCCCTCTTACAAACATCCTGGGAGTCCAACCTCACCACCACTTCGTCCTCCGACCTCGAGTCACTAAACTTGCATTCCAAATACTCCGTCTCGGACCTATTCAACCTAAACCTCTTAGACTCAAGGGTTTGCCTCCAAACCTCCAATTTGTCATTCATACCCCTCGCGTCTCATCAATCAACACTACATCATCCGCAAATAACATACACCAAGGCACCTCGCCTTGAATACTCTGCGTCAACACATCCATCACCAACACTAAAAGGAACGGACTAAGAGTCGATCCCTGATACAACCCTGTCTCGACCGAAAAATGCTCTGAGTCTCCTCCCGCAGTCCTCACTCGGGTCTTTCCTCCATCGTACATGTCCTTAATAGCTCTGATGTACGCCACCGGAACCCCTCTCACCTCCAAGCATCTCCAAAGGACCTCCCTCGGGACTTTATCATACGTCTTTTTCCAGGTCGATGAACACCATGTGTAAATCCCTCTTTCTTTCTCTATACTGCTCCACCAATCTTCTTACCAGGTGGATTGCCTCTGTCGTCGAGCAACCAGGCATAAATCCAAACTGATTCTTCGAAACGGACACGTCCCTCCTCAATCTCCGCTCAACCACTCTTTCCCAAATCTTCATAGTGTGACTCAACAGCTTAATACCCCTATATTTGTTGCAACTCTGAATGTCACCCTTGTTTTATATAACGGAATCATCGTACTCCACCTCCAAGCCTCAGGCATTCTCGCATTCTTGAAAATGCCGTTAAACAAATCAATCAACCACCTTAAACCTACCCCACCAACATACTTCCAATAATCCACCGAAATCTCATCAGGCCCCGTCGCCCTACCCCTCCGCATCCTACGAATAGCCTCTCTAACCTCCTCAACCCTAAAACGCCTACAGAAACTGAAAACACAGCTCTCCTCCGAGTGCTCCAGCTCCCCTAGCTCAATGCCTCTGTCCCCCTCCTCGTTCAAAAGTCTATGAAAATACTCTTGCCATCTCTTCTTAATGTGCACATCCTCCACCAAAACACTACCATCCTCCCCCTTAATGCACCTCACTTGATCGAGGTCATGACCCTTCCGCTCCCTAGCCTTAGCAAGCCTATACAACCTCTTTTCCCCGCCTTTCTCCTCTAACCCTGCATACAAGCCCTCAAACGAGGCTGACTTAGCAGCAGTAACTGAAAACTTAGCCTTCTTCCTTGCTACTTTGTAAACCTCCCTATTCACCACCTGTTTTTCCTCTTCATCTTTATTATCAATCAACTTAACATACGCCCCCTTCTTAATCTCCACTTTCTTCTTCACTTCTTCATTCCACCGCCAGTCCCCCTTATGACGACCTACCCGGCCCCTCAAAACACCCAACACTTCTATAGCAGTCTCCATGATGCAGCTGACAGCCCTATCCCACATAATATCCACGTCCCCCCTGCACTCCCACACCCTCATTCCCGCCATCTTATCCCCTATCTCCAGAGCACTAACTGGTGTCAAGACACCCCACTTAATTCTAGGTCGACCCTTCTCGGCCCTTTTCTTCTTGATAGACAAGTCCATCACTAGAAGCTTGTGCTGGGTCAAAAGATGCTCACTCAGAATGACTTCACAGTCCTTACATAACACCTTATCCCCCTTCCTAAGCAGCAGAAAGTCAATCTGAGTCTTGGCTATCGCGCTTCGAAAGGTAATCAGGTGATCCTCCTTCTTCGTAAAGCTCGAATTCACTACCACCAGCCCAAAGGCCCTCGCAAAATCCAACAGAGCAGCTCCCTTACCATTTCTATCACCAAAACCAAAACCTCCATACACATCGCCATAACCTTCCGGTAAGACCCCAATGTGCCCATTGAAGTCCCCTGCTATGATAATCTTCTCCGAACTAGGCACGCTTCTTACCACCTCGTCCAAATACTCCCAAAATTTCGCTTTCACCTCCTCTTCCAAGCCGCCCTACGACACATAAACACTACACACATGCAGCATAAAACCCCCAATAACCAACTTAATCTTCATCATCCTATCACTGACCCTCTTAACCTCCACCACCTGTCCTCTAAGCTCCTCATCCACTAAGATGCCCACACCATTCCGACGCCTCTCACTCCCTGAGTACCACAGCTTGTACCCATGCACATCCCTAGCCTTAGAACCTACCCACCTAGTCTCCTGAACACAAGCAATGAACTTGAAAATTTTGAAATATTAAATCCAAAAAAAGAAAGAAAAAAAGAAAAAAGAGAGTATTTAATTAAAACACAAGAAGTGCTACCAAGAACCACTTAGAGAGACGTTGCTGAATTTTAAGAGAAACAAAACAAAATAGGCAAAAGTAATTTGCTAACCTCACTTAGAGAGGTGCACCCAATCATCATTGCATTATATGATACTTTGAGCTCAAGTGAGGTGCACCCAGTAATCAATGGGTTGTATGATATTTTGAGCTTGGGTTCACACATTTATATTTAAGTATTCTTTTAGAAATATAACACTACTCTATGTAGTGGAGCATAGATTCATGTGACCCAGGGAACCCTAGATACGACTCTGTCTATGACCTTATGTACTCTGCTAATGAAATCTTTAGCTTCATCGAGACTAATCAAAGCCTCCCTCTATGTCTCAGTATTTTAGACAGAATGTTTTGAGTGCTCAATACCATGACTACCACTAGCTAGCCAGAGGGAAAAGATCAAAAACTCAAATCTCATCCCAGTGATGCAGATTAAAAGAAAAGTTAAAATGCTTAAAACATTATTCTCATCAACTTGAAGGTTCAAAAATCAAATAACGATATTTAACTGCTGTTTTAGTTAGAGCCGCGATAAGAGCCATCGTAAGTTCTTTCATTTGCTAGATTTCAATAACGACGACAATATGCGCAGCAAACAGTGAAACTGAAATCTTAGTGCTGAGGGTTGAGAAAACTCTTTCTCCATGTATCAAAACATAAAACATATTGAACAAAATGTTGAACTTCGTTTTGTAGGCATATTTCGGTCTAGCAATGTCAATGGCAAGAATAGACTAAGAAAAGATTTATCATCATAGTCAACAAAAAAGGGGTAAAAAATACAGAGTTATCATATCCTGAAAATTGGATGTACCAGATAATATCATCGACGTCAGAACTATGTGATGCGGTTGCTTTAGCAGCGTGAGCATCATCAGCACACGCTTCCTTTTCAAAAATTTTGGTTCGACAACTAAACCACACTTTGAAAGGCATTACCTGCACCATAACATGCAAATTGCTTCTGAGACAGAACATTTATAGAAATAAGATAGATTAACATTGTGATGCTCACAATTATAAGGTTCTGGAGAGTAAAGTTAGAAATCATGATTGACCCTCAAAGGATGATTATTTTATTAAGAGTTAATAGGCTTCATGGTCCATTTCACTTACATCAGATTTTGGTCCAGATACTGATTTAAATTTTGATAATACAAGCAAAATGAAGTGAGGAAGAGAAGGGATGTCAAACCAATCAACCAGCATTATCATTGCTAAGCAAAGAAAGCTACAAAAAAGGGGAGATAAAGGCAGGAGCTCCTACCTAGCGCTCAGTTTAGGAAAGATTTCATTCTCATCGTATCAATATTACAGAAGCTTCATGACAATATATAAATGACTCGCACGGCTAGGCCAGCTAATAATGATAAAACAATTGACATAAAGAATGCTTACCAGGAGAATGTGCATCCAAAGAACCGAGTTGTGATAATTTAGAATCATAGGGACAACCTATGTGAAATTACCTTTTTGTTGTACCTAAAATCCCTCTTTGGAAGAAAATGCAGATGCAAGTTAATTGAAGAAGGAGCTTGAACCAATAGGAACAATTTGGTAGGACCTAAAAGGACGCGAGAATTAGCAACGAGTGCCCAGATATTATATCTTCAATGTATATCTAATGGATAGTAATTGTCAATAGAATACCAGAAGAGGAGCTAGATCCTGCACCCTTTGATATTAAGACCCGAATAGCCTGTGTAAAACAGAAACCCGAAAATCATGCACACTAGATATAAACAGATATGTGAGATGCAACAGAAATAAGCAAAAGAAGAAACCTTCTTTGAAAGTGCTTCCACAACTCGATTCCTAGTAAAATGTCCTCCTGAAGCTGCCGTTTCACATGAAAAGTTGAGTTCATACACATGTATAGGCCGCAAAGGACTAGGCCCAAGAATCAGGACAGCCCTTTGAATAGCAGGAAATTCTGTGATCATTAATTGAAGAGCAGTCTTGAAACTGGATATAGTGTTCATTAACTTATCCACTCTCCTTATTCCCATCCTCACCTCCCTCTTCCTGGAAGCATGCGTTCTACGTAAAGAGCATGTTTCCGCTTGTACAATAGCTGTCTCCTAGAAGAAAGTCAGAACTAGGTCATAGTGTAAAGACTAAAAAGAGATACGTACTGCAAAGGATGCTTAAGAAAAGAAAAATGGCTGTTATGATGTCTCTGTCCTTAAGACTAAAATCGCTTCTATCAATTGTTATTGGAGCTTTAGCCGAGTTCTGTAGAAAATGCTCTATGTAACGTGAAACCTAATTACATTTTACACAAACAGAATTAGAGTTCCAAAAACATTAAATGAGAAAAGCAAAGCATTTAACCGTATTTAGCACATATCAGACACCATATTTGTTCGTAACATACTTCAAATTAAAAATAAGCAGGTAAGTTTGGTTTTTCTTTATCAAAGGAAGATACAAAAGTTCATTTGTTTTTGATTTACTACATCATCTTTCCATAAATTTAATATGGAATTTTGAATATCAAAAAGCAAAGTGCCTTGCTTTAAGCCTTCTGACTATTTTTGGAAAGGCAACATATTTTAACACTCTATTTCAATGGTTGTTACGAATTGCTTCATAATGTAACGTATTCTATTGCATTATGTTGTATTGTATCATATTGTATTGTTTTAATGAATACAACATTTGGATAAGATTATATCGTTTTTCATCTTTATATAATATCACACATTAACAATAAATCTACAAGAAAAGTAGGGTACGGGGGTATAGCTACAGTAAAAAGATAGGATAAAGAATAAAAATGATTATAAAATAATAAGTAAAGATAAAATGAGGAAAAAAATAAAGTAACGATGCAACCACACCAAATCGGTTGTTATGCAAAATAGGACTTTTCGTCCTTACGTAACGACGGATTTAATGCCACGATACAATAAAGTTTAAGTAACAATCGCATAGACATTGTATTTAAACTAACAACACAATACAAATACAATAGGTAACAACCATCCAAACAAACTGTAAAGTAAAATGAGCCAAATGAAATGATAAAATCTCCAATAAATGTTCCTTAAATTCAAAAGTGCCCGATTCAGTGTTATCAAAAGCTATAAGCGCAAAAAAGCTCTAAGGTTTGTGGAGGCTTACGCGCAAAGCGCAAATAAAGGCGCGGGCTTCAATGAAAAAAGGCACAATGGGAGAAAAAATACAAGTATTTATGTTTAGTAAAAGACTAATAGTTATAAGCATTGAATGACAAATATATGAATAAAGAAATTGAAAAACAATTACAATAAAGTGTAATAGCAATTGTCTACTGTCGCCTCTTCAAAGGAGACTCATTGGCAAGGAAAACTATGCCTTAGAAACTTGATGACGACAGTGAAGCGCCCATAAAGCGAGGCAAAGCGCTCAACACGTTTTGAGACTCACTTTAGGGCGACTTTGATAACACTAGCCCGATTACAGTAGCAGAAATGCTAGTGTTCACTCACCAATTCCGCAAATTCAGTATTCAATTCATCGAATTCAAGAGTGAGATCCTGTAGTAAGCTGCGCAATCAAACAAACAACACAAAGAAGAGGATCAATTAAAGCAGCGGAAGAGAAGTAAACAACAATAAAATATTATGAACAAAAATTCAAATTAGTGAACAGCGACAAATATTTGAGAGTACTTACGAAGGGATTTGGTGGTGCATAAAGAGGACGAAACCTAAGATATCAGTTACAAGATGGAATTTGACAGAGCTATCTAGAGTATCTGACGCTGTTTCGATGACCGTGAAATCTGTTTCCCCTTCGCCTTCCTTTTCCATCGTCTCAGTCCTCTGCATGTGCAGAAATCGAAATCGTCCGTTGGGTATTGCAAATTCAAATTACTACATCTTCCATTTCAAAAAAGCGACCTGTTTTGACTTGCTATCGAATTAAGAAAATAAAAAATACCTTTTGAATTTGTGTATTAAACTAAAAATTACGTCAAATATATTAAATTATATTAAATTAATCTTTTGATCTCAAATATATTACTTGTAGAGTTAGAATCTAAATCTATAATTTATAATCTATATCTATAATATATTAAAAGTGTGAAGCCTATTATAAAAGTGAATTAAATTCTTTGTTCTTCATTAAAAGTATCTGTTTTAGACAAAATTATAATTTTCTTATTTTGAAAAAATTATTATTTAATTATATATACAATATTTTACCGTAAGAGTCTTAAATATATGGTGAGTTTTAAAAATTAAAAAGTCCTAAAATATATGGTAACAATAAAATTTATGATAAGAATTATTATAAAAATTAATAATTAAGGAGTCGTAAAATATATGGTAACATCAAAATATATAGAAAAATTTATTATTAAAATTAATAGTTAAGAGTATTAAAATATATGATAAGAGAGGAAGGAAAAATCAAAAAAAGAAATATATGTTTATGGCTTTATGCACTAATTTCCTATTATAGAAGAAGTCAAAATTGGGATAGGTTTATAAAAAAATAAATGTGTAATTTTTTTGTACTTTATTAAAAGAAATAAATGGTAGGAGAATTAATTAATATTTTACTTTCTACTATTCAATTAAAATAATACTTTTAAAATAGGACTCTATTAAGGAAATACTTATACTTTTATAAATATTGAGATATACGTTAAACTAGAGAACAAATCGATTTGCCGATTGGGAGAACATGATTGATGCTCATCTAACTTGGTTCGATTGCATGTCTAGATTGGTGGTTGCTTGATTTTCTAACCCTCAATTTCTTCACTGTTTTTGTCGGCATAATAGAATTCAACATGTGTGTATATATATATCTTCTTTGTTTTCATTCAAAATCATTCTTTAGGTCAAAATATTCGCTCAGACAAGAATTAGTTTGATCAAAATCGAAGCTTTGTAATCACTATTATATTATTTTATTTATAATTTACAGGTCGTAGATAAATGTTGGTTGGCTTTGAAGAATTTCTTGTGTAAGTTAGGTTTAGTTATATTGTTTTGATATTTTTATTATCTTATTGTTTTATTTTAATTTACAGATGCTAGATAAATATCGGTCGGCTTTGAATTTTTTTCGTTAAAGGTTAGGTTTAATTGTATTATCGTAATATCGCTATTAGTTTGTTATTTTGTGGTAGTTTACCGTTCATAGATGAATCTTGATTGACTTTAAAAAAAGTTTGTGTGTAAATTTTAAGTTTAATTCTATTGTTTTTATATCACTTTTATTGTATTATTTTGTTGCAGTTTACAGGTGATATATACATGTTGGTCGGCTTTGACGAATTTTTTTATGTAAAAGTTAGATTTAATTGTATTATTTTGATATCTCTGTTATCATATCATTTTGTTATTGTTTACAGGTGGTAGATGAATGTCGATTGACTTTTAAAAATATCTTTGGTAAAAGTTAGGCTTAATAAATAAATTCTCCATCTTTACATACTCAAAATATATTAAATTTAATTATTATATTCATATTTATTATTTAAATAAATATCCTATTTAGTATAATGTTTGAACTTATTAAAGTGAGGTACACGCGCAAAGGCGCGTACACCTAAACTAGTTATTATTAAAAACAAAAGAGAGAGAGATTATTTCTTTTGAAACCTACTAAAAATGAATGTGAGTCATTCTATTTTAAACAAATGGAGTGGCATTTATCTCATTGGTTCAAGTTTTACCTCCTATTTGATGCATTCGTGTGATTTATGTTTTATCTTTTAGATTTTTAAATAAGCTAAAATCAATGATCAAAATAATAGGATGTTTATTATTGGTTTTCAATTAATCAGTTTTATTTTTTAGTTATTTGATTTTAATTTAACTGATAGTCAAATGCTTCTTTAATATTTTTTTTTACTTTATTTTGTTTTTATTTATTCATATATACACAATTTTTCTGTGTAAAAATCTACACAAATTACAAGCAAAAACATATTCAAATATGTTGTTGCTAAAATAAATTTGTGTTCTTTTTTTATTAGTAAGTAGCAAACCAATTTGAATATGTAGCACTATATCAAACTCTCGAAAAGAAAAATAACGTTTGTTTACAGGTCTCAATGATGGTAGAACTCTACCAAGTCAATGACTTTAGAAAGAAAACAGGGATACCAAGTCGATAATTATAAAATGCAAAAGAAAATAGTTTATGTATTTATAGTTTAAATGTATTTGAAATTTAATGTTGTTATTATATAACTAGGAATACAAAGATAACTTCCAATTGAGTTATCATTTTAACTATTAACTAAAATCAGAAAATCGATAACCAATAAAAAAAAATGTTGTAAAATCATTTAGAGATTATTATCCCAATAACTCAATATCAATGAAACAATATTTTTTCAATCTGATTTATAGTTAACTGATTTTTGCACTCTCCTACCCTTTATTATGTGCATTTATTTATACATTATTTTAATTTATTTAACTAATTTAATTTGACATCAAATTTAAGTTAGTAAAGAATATTTTTTAAATTGTCTTATCTAAAGGAACGTAAAGAAGTATTTTTTTAAAATAGGTTTAAAAAACAAAAATAAAAAATATAGTAATAAACAAATTGAAATAGAGAAATTTGTTATAAATAAAGTATTTAGGGATCGTTTGGTAGAGTGTATAAGAATAATGTCGAATAAGATTCATTAGTAATGCATGTATTATTAATGCAAGTATTAATAATGCTGGTATTAGTTATATATACACATTATTTCTTACAATGTGTTTGGTTTAATGTATTAAAAATAATATATATTTACATAATTTTTATATACAAATGTTTGTTTACCAAAATACCCTTCTTTGTCCCCTTTGATGAATCTAAACATGAATTTAATGGAATCGGTTTTGTCTCAAATCCAAGCACTATCGAGCAGTGCATCAGACGTAGCTCAGCTTCACAAATTTCTCAAACAATTGAAAAAGCTACTCCATTCCGACCGACTTGGCGTAGTTCTTTTTCAAATGATAGTTTGCCTTTTTTTTAGATCTCAATCTTGCATCAATGGTGATATATTTTTGTTCTTGAGGATGAGAATAAGGTCCATAAAATTGAACTAGTTCCAATCAAAATGATACTATCATTTCCTTTGAGATACTCTCAGCTGAGATACTACCATGACCAACAATTGAAATATTGAAATGGAGGTGGCAGAAACTACAAATCACAACAAAAAAAATGCTGCTACAAAGGGGTAAATTTGTCATTTAACAAGTTAATGCATGTATTTAGAGTCTATGTATTACTAATACATGAAAAATGGTATGTATTATTAATACACAACTCAATACACAATAGAGTGTATAATTAATGCAATCATTAGTTATACATAATCTAAAAATTATACCAAATAAGGTACTTGTAGTACACACTAACTAATGCATGCTTTATTTTTTTCAATACACTCTACCAAACGACCCCTTAATGAATATCCTTAGGCCCCACTTGCACTGTAGATTCATATATATAGCCTACATTGTAATGAAAATAACAATATAGAAAGAAGAAGATAAGTTACTGTTTACTTCTCTTTCTCTCTCCTTTCTTTTTCAATTTAAATATTATTATTATTATTATTATTATTATTATTATTATCTTTATTTTATAATATGCTATCAGCATGAAACTTTAACCAATTATGGTGTGATTTATTTTTGTCTTGATGTTAAACAACTGAGATCTGGTATGTTTTTTGTTTTGATGTTAATTAATTGAGATCAGATATATTTTTATCTTAGTGTTTTAAAGGGTCGTTTAACCCCTGATTGCCTCATATAGATATTCATATGAAAATAAATAAATTTCCTTTTGGTTACTACATCAGTATTCATTTATTTATTTGTGTAGACATTAAGTTCGGATCACTTCCTAAAAAAATACCGATTCCTATCTATTGTTATCCAAATTGGTTAATTCAGTGTAAGAAATTTGACCCTCTATGGTACTTAGCAAATTAATGAGTGCATGTTTATGGATGGTTAATTTGCTTAAAATTTTATTTGAATTGGTATAATTTCTATTGTGTAATTATTATTTTAACTTTGACTACAAGGTTTTTTGTTATGTACTCATATTATTATTGTGTCTTATAAGTTATTGTATTAGAATTTTGAGAACGGAATTGCTATAAATTTGAGTTGTCTTAGAGATTACTTTTACGTTTTATTTATGACACACTTAAGGAAAAAAATTGTAATAATCACTTGAAGGTTGTAAGTAATCTTGAAATAAGAAGTCCTTTAATATCAATATTTATTAAAGATTGATTAAGGATAAGATAGTGGATTCAAGTTTCATGGCACTAACAAGGTAAGACATCAAATATAAAGTCTCGATACACCATGATTATAAGATGTCGGAGTCAAGTGATCCTATCGATCTATGCTCCCAGACTCTTTTATATGAATAAGACGTTGAATTTGAATCTCAATGCACCATATTGATAATATATTTATGACTAAAGCTATATAATGTGTTTTTGATGAAAAGTCATAAAACATGTCTCTTTGAACATGCTCCCTGAATTGAATGTGGTAATATTTCATAATATGTTTGAAAAAAGAAAAATGATTGAATGTGTGAATATGAGCGTGAAGGGATAAAATTATGATATTCTACATGTTTATTGCGATTATAATCAAAGATGTATAAGAAAGATTCTCTGCATCATATATATGCTTTGATTCGCTCTTGAAATAACAATATATTAAAAGAGATTCTAAGCTATTACAATTTGATATGCTTAAAACACGTCCAGTTGATTATATTTCATTCTTGGAGAATGAAAACTTTTGATAAATATCATAAATATAGATTCATCCCTTGGGGTGAATGTGATAGTGTTAGTAAAACTTATAAATACAATAAACTTACTTTCGAAACAATAAAACTATGCAATAATAAATTTGTAATCTACTTTCGGTATAGTATAACTCTGAATATTACTTAAGAAAATAGCACATGTTAAGTAAACTTGGAGTTTACTAGTAAAAATAATTTTATCAGTTGGCATAAACGATTTTGACATTCTAAAGATGAACTCATTGGGTATTATTCAACATATATTAAAGAATTAAGAGCTTCTTGAAAAAATATTATGAGTTATTAAAATGATCCTTCAAAAGATGAAAGTTATTTTTGCCATTAACGGGCATGGTATGAAAGGTCATTGGGCACGTGATTTTCATGCGACCTAATTTGTTAAGTTTTATAAATCCTTCATCTAAATAATGAAATATAAAGTGGTGTTGTACTTGACCTTTCAAAGTAATGTTGAGGTATATCATGTAAATATAATAATTTCATGGCATGAGAATGAGCTTCTTATGAAAATATATAAAGCACATACATATAATTATAGTTCATTCCTTGAAGAAAATAAGATCTGTGATAAGCATCATAGATGTTCGATCATTTTTTAAAGTAAATGTGTCAAGATGTGATAAAAACTATGAATAAGAACATGATCATGCATTATTGTAAATGTCACATCTCACCTCTGGGGGAGCTTTGAGACAAATAAAGAAATTCTACGTGACATAAATGGTTATTGCCCATACTAACTATTTATATTTTTAGTATGCCATAAATATTATGGTAAAGGTAAAAACAAGAAACAAGTCTTTTCTATAACACTTTAATGATCATAACCGTAATTATATGATTTTCTACGTGAAGGAGTTGTTCACCATATGAATGGTGTATGAAATCTGTGATAGTAAACAAAATTGATTGAAAGCTCTGAAAGAGCTAAAGTGTTACTACTTATAGAAATAAAATTATTCATAATATTGGGGTTGTAGTAAGCCTCAAAAGAAACTTATTATGTTTCAAAAGTATTGAAAAAGATTAATTATATTAAGACTATAAATTATTGGAAGATTTTCTATCTTCATATTATTACAATTGAAGCGGATTATAAATATGTCACGACCCAAAAATCAAGGCTCATGATGACACTTGTCGCGGCAAGCCTTGACAAGTAAGTCTATCACCCAAACTGATATAAAAAGAAAAATCAATACTAAAATTTCAAGACAAGACTTCTAGAGTGAAGTCGAATCACACAAACATGATAGTAGCTGAAATACAATCAAAGATACCAAATCAAATCTCAAAACCTTGTGTCATAGTGTAAGAACTACTAAATAATCTTAAATGTCAAAGATACAATAATAGTCCAAAAAGAATAAAAAATCTATCTCTGAATACTAAGTAAGACATGAAAATAGACATGAAGAGATAGTAGGCCGAATTCTGAAGCATAAGACGTCCACTACCTCAAATATACTCCAAATGTCGCTTGAATCTCGTACCTGGATCTGCACTGAAAGAGCGTAGTAGGGATGAGTACTGTCTACTTGTACGCAGTAGGTATCATAGGCCGACTGAGTAAAACAGAAAATAAAACATATGACACAAACTATGAGCACATCACCTACAATCAAAAAATATTTTAAACGGTAGCCCACACCGTCTCCACTAATAGTTCTACTATATACACATATAACAAATACTAATACAAGAAAAAAATACATATATACTCATATAAAAAATACAAGTAGGGGAAAGAAATACAAATAGACAAATATCACATCAAGAGCAGAAATACAACACTGAATAAGCACAATATATATGAAATGAAATGAAGATAATGATCATGATGATGCACGGGATCGTTGTACAATATTCGTATACATCTACCAAGTTGTGCTTACAAGGTAGGATCCATGGGGGGTTTGTCAACCCATATACAACAAATATCTACAACTACTTTGTGGCACATACATAGGTAAAGGATTTTTAAACATGTCATATTTTCTGTTAGAAAAAATTAATATTTTTAGTATTTCTATGATGGTACCAATGTTTCATGAATGAATATGATATGAGGATGTAATTCTCACGACCAACCAAAATGAGAATTTTCAATATCCAACCAATGTACCAACCATGTGAGCCAAAAATTCACTCAAGTCATCTTACCATCCATGATCCAATATAATTCAAAAATCATCAGTGAAATATACAAGGAAAAGGTCATTGTTACCACATAAATCTCAAAATCTAGGATTTTTCTCACCAAAAAGAGTGCAACTAAATATACATATATGAATACCAGTCCAACAATATTATATAAGATCCTGCATGGTCTTATAGAGTAAATAATGTCTCATAACCACCAAATATTATCCACATAGGCTCCCACACAAGCATATACATCACCTAAACATTTTTTTTCATGATACAACCCCATACTCATAGCATGTTTTTACATTATTATTAACTACCCAACACATTCTGAAGAAAGTTAAGTCATAACCTACCTTAAATGCCGAAATCAAAACAAATAGGCCTTTATAAATGAGCTTTCACCTCACGTACAAACTCAAAATCGGCTAAAATACACAAATATAAAATCTACACGTCAAAAAAGCCAACAATCTCCATATTGCTCACTTTTGAATTGGGGTAAAAATGAACCCCCGAAGTGATGTTCAAAAATGAAGGGTAAAATCGATATTTTTATCCGGAAACATATTTTCTAAGATTAAAGAAACTCATAGGAAAAAATTAAAGTGAAAATGGGTTGAAATTAGATTTTTTAAATTGAAAATATATTAATTTGGGCCTTCCAGCGAAATCTCCAAATTCCACCTTTAAATCTAAGTTGTAAAAAAGATTTACATGATAAAATTGAAGAAATTTAGTTGAAATAGGAGTTTAGAGCTTACCCAAGCTTGAAAATGAAGGAAATCACCTAAAAATCCTAAAACTCAAAGCTCCAAGTCTAAAAAATAGTGAAGGAAATGAGAAAAGAATTTATATACCCAGGTGCCCGGTGCCGTTAAATCGAACAAATAGCCACTTTAGTGTGTCAGTTCGCTAAAGCGGTCAAGGGCCGATTTAGCGCCCTCCGCTTAAGTGGACAAGGGCCGCAAAAATGCCCTTGCCCAGTTGGTAGTCGAGTCGCTAAAGTGATCAAGTGGCGCTTTAAAGTGGCTAAATGACACTTTAGTTCCCACCACTAAAGTGGCCAAAATGGAGCTTTAGCAGCGGCACCAGTTGGGTGGTGCACCAGCAAAACTTAAAAAATTCTAAGTCTCGCAGTCTCTCCGGGATTCATCCAAAATTTCAAGAATGCAAATGAACTGCGCTACCCTATCAAATTTGATGCTCTAGACTCAATGATGATATGAGAATTTCGTAAAACATATCGTTTTCATAAAGTTGACCCCCAAAATTTAATTTCATAATTTTCCAAATGAATGATCGAAATGAGATGTAAAATCCAAAAAACCACACCAATTAGTATTACCAACCTAAAATCAATATTTTGAATCTACTGTTGTTTTGTCATTCAACACACATATCAAAAGATGTTGACCAAAGTCAACTAATAAATCTTAAAGACTATCAAAAATCACAATTTCACATAAATCACACCAAAATGCATTGAAAATCATGTCAATCATTTTCACACTTCAGAAATATCATAATGCAACCACAGAGACGGGTAAAGTGATCAAACCATGCAGAAATAAATATTTTATGCTCTATTAGTGGGGAGGCATATGAAGGAAGGAATCAGTAGATTGAGGAATGAAAGCTCGAAGACAAAGAGAACCAGGCTTTTCCAAAGAATTACTGCAGCTTTCCCACTCCCTTCGATTATCATATACAAAAAGGTCTCTTCCACTTGAAATAGGATGAATTGAGACAGTATTTTGTAAATACGTAATTATCTTGAATATATTAACCATTTCTTTATTTTCCGATTGCCTGGAAGGGACAAAAGAAAGGTCTTGAAAGGTTACCTGTTTTTTTCTCTTGTTTATAAGATAAAAATATGGACATGGTGATAGAATCACATACGATAGTAGAGTAGAAGTTTACTTAAATAAATAAAAGTTGGCACGATTAGATGACCCTTTCGATTCAAATATGATACAAAAATAATTGAGAATTCATGCAATTATTTATTGAATAATAGAAAGTTATTCACGAATTCTCTTGTACTGCTTGTTCTCATAATGAATTTATCGTTGTACCAGTTAAGATTGAGATTGTATCCCCTAAATTTTTTAAACACATAAATAGGTGAATATGGATCCATTCACCTGTCACCTGGACCGCTTAATTACTGTTATATAATTTTAATAGATGCATCTATGAAATGGTCAGAGTGCTTTTCTATCAACTTATAATTTAATTTTTACAAGGTGGTTTACTCAAATTGTTAAATTAAGAATATGTTTCAAATTATAAATTATATTGATAATGCTGATTAGTTTAGCAAAAATTCTATGCCTCCAATTATAGTTACAGTGTTAGTTATGAGAACAAATCTTTCAACAAAAATTTAATATGAGATGCGTTATTTAAAATATAGCAGCATGAGTATGCATCAAACCAACAAGGTTCCTTATCATAATTGATTTAGGGTCAGGAGCTAAATAATTTCCATTAAAATAATAAATAAAATTTCAATGTGTGGTTATGATGCAGTTGCTCCACCATAACACACAAAGATGGGTCTCCAAATAAGATCACGTGTTAGATTTCCTAATATTAAGGGCAGAGATGATTAACGATTGTAAATTATGTGTGAAATAAATTATCTAGATCCTCATAAAATAAAATTATAAACTTAAGTTCAAGAGATAATTCATTTGCAAAATGTTGCAAGAATAATTATCAGATGTGTTTGCTGATCCTATATTATAATTCAACTATAAATGCTCTAATAAAAAGCTCTTGATAGACATGTTCTAGAGCACGCTTTAAGTGTGGTAGATCAATTAATTACAATGGTAAAACACTCTGAAAAAGAAGTGGAGCAAATGATCAAGATAGTCATGATAATGAGGCAAGTGTTTTGAAAGAGTACCACAAGAAAAAATATTTTATAAAACCTCCAGCAAAGATTCAGGTACCTGAAGAATGACGAACGTGAAGAGATCTTAATAATTTATGCTGCATTGAACCGCTATCAAATGACCATCGATAGTATCTTTAATATATAATGTAGAGCTTATAAATAAAGCGATGATCTTGAATACAAATTAATCAAAAGTATGGACAGATAAATGATTGGCCAAATAAAAATACGTAATTCAAGAATTTTGTTTCACATGAAAAGTGAATATTTGGACTAATAACCCAAAGACCTATGTATAATGTCAGTAGGGACACACATGGATTATTATTTGAAAAGTAAAATCATAAGATATAAAGTACGACTTATGCCTCGGGTCATAAAGATTTTTCGCAAAATTGCTGACATTATTATTGGAGAAGTATTCACCCGTGGCGGATGAAATAAGGTTTGTTTCAGTTTGATAACACTGATAATCTTGAATACGTATAATAAATTAATTTTTATGCCTATCTAGACATGAAGTTATATATAAATCTTTGAAGAATTTAGATTGTCGTGAAGCATATTAAGATTTTTGCAAATTTCTTACATAAAGCTTCATCTAATTTTTATATGAATTAAAATGATTCCATTGAGTACCCAATTGTTATGAGATCACTCGACACAAAGATCAATTTTGAACTCATGAAAATAGTTAGAAAATATGATAACTTAATGTAATTAATGCACTTATGTATCCTAGTATTATTATTCATGAGATAATTTTTGTTATATACAGAAAAATATAATTTTACATTCATGCAAAGGTATTAAGTGAAATTAAATATTGATATGAGTTCATTATTTCTAACTAATATTGTCAAAGGATCATTAGCTATGCAAATGCAAGAAGGTTATTTGATTTACATAAAGTCGGATGATGCAGAACTTATCTATGTATGTATGAGAATATTGGCACGATGATGACATTTCACAAGACAATTAACTATATTATGCGAAATAAAGTGTTTCACACTTGATTGTTAATATGAACAAGCTAAATGAGCAATTTGCCTGCGATGACAAGATCACAAATAAAGCAATCGTCAAAAAATATATTTTATTGCGCTCAAAGATGCAACATATTCATAAATAAGAAAATGATATATCAAGATGAATTCAAGTATGCAACATCTTTGTGTATGTGATTTGATCACATGGACATTATGTATATCAACTTTTAAATAGTTGGTATATAAGAATGGAAGTCATTATAATAAGAATTAAGTAATGTTTTAATCAGGGGTAGTATAATACGTGTTGTACTTTTTTTTTTCCTTGATCGAGGTTTTGTCCCACTGAATTTTTCTGATATGATTTTTAATGAGATAACTATAAAAGTATATTCAAGATATGTGTACTCTTTTTTCTTCACTAAAATTTTTTCACTAAATTTTTTCTAGTAAGATTTTAACGAAGCACATCATCTATCAAGGTATGGACGTCCAAGGAAAAGTGTTGTGAAGCTAATACACTATTACGAATAATTATGTATATTTGTTCTTTTACTAGATTTTCCTTTTACATGGACATTTAAGGAGAAGTGTTGTAAATAAAGTATTTAATGAATATTTTTGGACCCCATTTGCACTGTAGCTTGCTATGCTTTTCAAGTACTTTGAGGCCTATATATAGCCTATATTGTAATGAAAATAATGACATAGAAAGGAGAAGAAAACCTACTGCTTATTTCTCTCTCTCTCCTCTCTTTTGCTGTTTAAATATTATTAGTATATGTATCCGCACGATGCACGAATAATATTAAAGTATTAATTTTAATTGTTTGATATTGAAATATCTCATTTGGACATGTTGAATCATATTAGATTAAAAAGAAATCCAAACATGACATTATTTCTCAAAGAAATTATCCCCTCCCCCTCCCCCTCCCCCTCCCCCTTTAAAAATTAATTATTTATAATATTTTATTCTCGATCTTATTTTGGATTATTCTTAATATATATTAACATTTTGTAAGATATACAATATCAATTTCTTTAATACTTTCATTTTCTGTAAACATTATAAATAGTTTATATTTTATGTGTGAATATCTCTATGAGAAGATGTGTCTCAATTAATATAGACGTACTCTAAAGACAAAATTTTTAAAATAAATATTTTTTTCAAATGTATTTAAACATGAATTGTACAATTTTGTTTGAATGAATCTACACATGTATAGTACCTTCATCATCATTCTTAGAAATTCAATTCTCATTTTTTATATAAAATTAAATTTTGGCCTATAATATTGAACTATCTTTATTTCGATTTATATGACATACTTTTTTTAGCAAGTTACCAAAAGAATGATACTTTTATATATTAAGTAAAATCACTATAAATGACAATTTCACCCACAAAGAAATAATTTATAGCCACGCAAACATGTATAATTATTTATACCGTAAATTTTAAAAGTCTTCTTATATATTTAAAATGCGTATCCATTTAAAATATTTCATATAAATTGAGAAGGAGGGAATAAAGCTTATAGAAAATAGTTGTCATGACCCAATTTCTCAGGTCATGGTTGCACCTACTATAATCCACCGATAGGTAAGTCGACCTATAGTCTAGAACCACTAGTAGTGAATTATCCAAAGAAGTGGAGGAAAAAATGTAAAATACTTTATACTATATATAAATGAGAGCACAAAAGATTCGCCGTCCTAAAAAATTTATATTATAGAATATTCTTTTGATGACATCAAGTCATCAAGCTACACATTGTTATCATTTCCTTCTTAATTTTAGCTTTTAGGCTCATTTTGTTTTCTTTGTCCATTCCAACATGGAACTCTATAATTGTTGTATATTAATGTTGTCAATTGGTTTTCAGTAATTTTTTTTTTTTTGGTGTTTCCCTTTTGTTTTGGGTTCATATCCTAATATGCGTTATCTCTTTTAATTTATTAGGCCTATTTAATATGACACAAAATTTTAAAAATTAAGAGAATTTTAAATTTTTTGATCATAAATTAATTAAGATATATCGAATGTATTAAAATATTTTTTAATCTTGTGGTATAAATATGTCATGTGGATAGTTGGAATTAAAAATTGATAAAAAGAAAAGAAATTCTTTCTTAAACAGACTAAAAAGAAAGGTAATCAGACAAATTGAAATGGGGAAGTAAGAAAACCCTAATAGCTTGGTTGGGCACATGAATACCTTGTTGGTAAGAACTTTATTCCCCGCAGTTTAATCTCCTACCCTATTTCCTTTTTAAAAAAATGAGAAAGTAATACAAATCTTTTACATAATCAAGACAGTATTAATAGTTTCTTTTTTTTCGTATTTAGATAAGTCAACTTTTACATAATCAAGAAATTATATTAAATGGTATTAGTCAATCAGGGGTAATATAGTGAGAATACTTCTTACTTTTGTTGGGAAAACTAAATTACAAAGAGTGTGCACAATCTAAAAACATCATAAAATATGAATTAGAGGGAATATTAGATTACTCCTTACATTATTTATCGGATAATAAAATAAAAATACTTCTTATTTTCTAAAGGTAAGTTTAAAAAGATACATAGTAAATGTGTCACTAAATTATTTTAACTACGCAGTAAGAAAATAGATACAAATTTTACCTCTTTAAATTAAATGTTATAATTATATATCTAAAATTTGGGCTCGGACTTGGCACGAGCCACATGAAATTAGTAAATATGATAAAGGACTAATACATATAAGGTAGTCCCAGAACCTAGTAGAATCAGTACAAGAGCTACTAATGTAATATGAGTACAAGGTCCAGTAATAAATAAATATATAAACACAACTCATCTCTTAATACAATATAGAGATCAATCTAAAACACAAGAGGGAGAATAGTAGTACTTCAAATGCCTAGAGCCCACCCTAAATCTCCGATCTATAGACGCTCCGCACAAAATACATAACAATGGCGAGAAACCGTACTATGATCTGCAAGCTGTAGATGTGTAGTATGAGTGCCAAACACGTGGTACTCAGTAGGCAACTGCTGACTGAGCTCCAAAGATAATGAAAATATAAATGAAATGTAAGGCAGGACCGTAAACTATAGACAACTATCCAAAAAGCTATCATAACGAAGATAAAGAGGCAATAAGGATAAGCTATCCTATTCTGGCTATACCCAGACACTAAAGCACTATACCATATATTACTAGCTATTATACAAATAAAGATTAATAGAAGGATATATAGTAGTATACAGGGCCAAGAAATACATATTCAACATGAACAAACAAGAGAAGAGAGGGATACACAATAATATCATAGCTATATATATATATATACACACACATACACACACATATAGGTATACAAGGCTAACTCAAAGGTAGCAACCTAAGGTAGTCATTCTAACATCTCTAGGCCTCCTAATCAAATAGGAACTAGTGCTGGCATAATGTGCTAGAATAATCAGGGTCCCTAATCATAATGTCTAACCATGAGATAATTATCCATAATATAATAACCGTAAAAGAAAGGAATCAGAATCATACCTCAAATCTCAGTACTAGTCTATAATCAGCTTGCCATAAATCAACCATAAAAATAACAATACAGTAACTGGCTAGTCCGAATAAATAATACCTTAACCGGACCGCATAAATTGAAAGGTTCAATCAACACACAAAACACAGTAAACGACACTCATAACTTATACCTATGCAACCCTTCATAAGGCTGATAGATATAAGAACCAAACAACATACTGGTAATCAACAATGTGCATGCATGAATATACGCAAGGTAAATCCATAATATCATAACCAATCCAAGTGCCATAAAGTACTCGGTGTAACACTTTCTTTAGCTCGATGACTTACAAAGGTAGGACCTACGACAACCTCTCTTCTCTAGCACGATGACTCACAAATAAAAGGCCCTCCTAGGAGATTCAGGGAGTACCCATATACACTGAACTGGTTTCGATCCATATTTCCAATAATCACCATCATTGTCATCATCAATCTACTCCATCCAGTATCAGAGAAATATATATATATATATAAAATAAATGCACAGACTCAAACCGTTTCTAAAAGAGTGTAAGTTTGTAAATCTATTACTCGAGATCAACTCTGGAATTAAATCAGTATCAAAGAGTAGAAAGAATTGAAATCTCTCATGACCAAAGTAAATAGTAGTGGTAAAATCATAAATCAAAATCTATCTCGGTCAAATTTTTTAAACATCATTTTTAATTTTAAAATCACATAAATCATCCATTAAGGTGGTACAATTCCCATTATGAAAGAATCTATTTTAAAATGAAAAGTGGGAATTAATCTCTTTTTAGGAAAACAGTAGCAAAATCAAAATTTAGTTGGAATTATATCACTAAGTGAGCATGAATGTACCATAATCTATGCATGCCATCAGTAGTATCCAAACAATATAATCATCAACATCCAAGCGTCCATAGAATAAACCACGTCCTTTATAAAGATAGAATACTCGTTTGGAGTCTAACTGGTATCGTAACCACGACCTTGGGCCCAATAGTACATAACCATCCTAATATCAATATATAAATCAGGGAAACAATGATTTAATCCACTAAGTTAAGTAATAACCTTATACTAAAGGATACTTATCATCAACTATGATTAACATGCTTACATTCTAATATTATAGGACCCTATAGGCATAACAAGTATTTCATCTTAAGGGTCGGTTCACCTTTCTATCCCCAAACTCATAAATTGGGCTAAGTCATGGTGTACTACCCATGATCATATCCTAACATTCTTACCTAATATTCAATATATATAATACGGTATCTCATGAAGAAAAGTAGACCAAAACCTACCTCGATGTCGAACCGTAAATCCTTGAGTCATCCACAAATCATCAGCTTTATCCCAAAATGCCGCCACATTATCAAAATAGTAATCTACACGTCATTAGGAGTAAAATAAGACCCATATTACTATATAAAAGGTCGAATCAAAATTTAGATCAAGAATGAATGAGTGAGGCCCGCAAATGAAATTTAAAATTAAATCCGTCACGAGGTCCCTCAAAAGACAAAGAATGTATGCTCAAAAGTTGAGCACAAATGGTGCATAAATTAAGGCCCAAATCAGCCCCTAAAGGTTTAGGGATTTTTAACCTATCTAAGAATTTACCACGAAATAGGATGAAAATTGATGGAAAAATTAATGAAAAATGACCAAGAAGTGTTAGGCTAACTCACCTTAACTTCAATAGATGATTCCTCACTCTTTCACCTCTTCAAGATCTCAAAATGATGAACAAAAATGAGAAAAATTAGGTGAAGAAAAGGGATTTAATATCCCCTAGGAGCCGATGAGGCGGCTACTTTTCCACTTAAGCAACTACTGCTTAAGTGGTACAAGTTTAGCGATCGCCTGGCCGCTAAAGCGGTGCCGCTTAAATGGCCCCTTTTCCGCTAAAACGGACCTTAACTAAATGTATAAGGCCACTAAAACATCTCATGTGCGTTGAAGCAGCTCCATAACCATGCACCCGATTTTTCTAAGTCCAAAATTAGACTCCAACCTGGTGCTCGGGATTTGTTCGGAACCCCGTGCGTGCGAACAAACGATGCTACCATACCAAATTCGACATACTCAATGGAACCATCAAAACTTTCATCTGAGATCGTTTCAACTAAATGTGGGGCTCACACCTATTTTATTTTTCATATAATCCAGCCGATAGCCAACAAATTTGGATGCCTCGGGACCTGAACTAAGGGCCCCTCTAGCCGAAAATCAATATTCTAAAGATGATGACGCTGTTGAAGTTATCATCCAAGGTCATTTACTAGGAGTTTTGGTTCGAGACCAGTTCCTTAATAATAAAAGCTCCAAAATAGAGAAATGAGCCTAAAACCCAAATGAACTGTCCAATAACCAAATCGATAATTTTGACAAGTCATAAATGACCTGTATCCACTATGGAAAGGCTCGAAATATACAAAATATGTGTAAATCGAGGAAATAACCTATAGGGTCATTACAATATCCACTATTAAAAGGATTTTATCTGTGAAAGTCAATGGATAGGAGGAGCACGAAAGCTTAAAGAGATGAGATATTGGTCCCGCATACTCTGAGAAAGACTCGTTAGATAACCTTCAAGAAGAAACAACAATTCTAAGGGATTTTGCCACATGTATCTCTTTTCCAACCAAAATTTCTTTCATCATTTCTCAAACCGCCAAAACTCAACCTTAACTACAAACTGGCCTCCAACTGCACCGAGAATGGCTAATCCATACAAATCCAAACTATAACATACTGATACTACACTGATACCAGCACAACCAAGCGAAAACTCATCCAAGACAAAGGTAATCCAAGGCATAAAATATACGACCAACTCTAACATCTAAATATAACTTTCTTTTACCTTTCCAAACCTACCATATATTCTGAATCACCCAAACTGTCATCTGAGCCCTGTCTGCGTAATCTCATCACACTAACCTTAAAGAACTGAAGCTGATCCACTGAAAGTCCATAACGGCAAGAACAAGGATAAGCCCATAAGATGCTGCCTGGACACACAAATGGTGATGATCAGTGTCCGCAATTGAGGCCAAAGCCACTAACCAATTCGGATGACTTCAATATTGACAGTCGAGAGTTCGAAGCACAAACATTCACCGTTAAATTATTTGCTCCAAGATGTCTCACCAACTAAGGATCAAACCATGATAAGCCCAACTTGAGCACACTACTCCTGCTAAGTAGATAATTCAAGATTCTGGCAAAACAGAAAGTCAGGGTCAAAAGCAGAAGAAACCATCATCAAGTGCCAATGGGCTATCATTTGAAAATTTATCAACCAAAATCTATCTAAACTGAAGAGGATCGAATCGGTATCTAAAGAGTAGGGTTAGCTAGTCTATAGGTGAAACCCCAACTGAGATAAATCTAAAAATGAAGGTTGAACTCAAGATTTATAGCTCCCAACTAAAATCTCAATACCAAGGTAGAACCGCTCGATCTCAACTATCCAAACCAATCCCGTCGATAGGTAAGCATCGATGCTCCAAATTTATCATCAGCTTCAAGCCGCCATTACAAGGCATCAAATCTAAAACTAAAGCTACAAGTATAAATCAAGGAAAAACACCAAACTCACCCTCACTATCCAAGATTAGTTATATCCTCATGGATTCTGCCAGAGACAATCAAAATATTATTGAGAAGCAAAATCACAACATAGGATAAACCATAGGCTTTAAGCATAAACAATCAACTCCATATCTACTGGAGGTCATGAATCACCAAAGCATACCTAAGAACTTACCAAGGCTGCAAACCATACTAGTGATAACTAAAACTCTAGAACTCAGGGAAAATGCAACCTTAGCCGAAAATTGATCAATCTAATACTCCATCTCAACAATGAATACCCAACTTGCCAACTTAAGAGTGGTTACAGGAAAGATCACCTATCTCCATCTCCCTTAACTCCACTAGAACAAGAATTACATCATTGCAAGAACGAAATACCCAATTCTATTTCAAAACCACGATCAAAGTTATCACTAGGAGATGAACCTAATAAACTTAAAAAGCGAGTCCAAAACCTCTTGACATGAATATCAAGACCACTATCAGGTGATGAACTAGACAAATCGGAAGAATGAACCCTAGCTGGTCAACCTCAATAGCTAATGCTAAATTTTCTACAAACCAGAAGGCAAGCCCTAGAATCTCAAACTCCAAAATGGGTAATTTTAACCAACTTGCTAATTCTAGAACCATAACAAAACCAAGGAAGGCTAACCAACCTTCATTTTCATAGCCCACTCAACAACTGGTCTAGCCTCGTCAACCAAAGAGGATAATAACCAACCACACTTCACTAAAAGTTAGAAAACCATCCAGCCAAGCTAGCCATCTAGGCCAACGAACAAGAACCACAAGGAAGGAAATTTAACCAAATAATGTAGCCTATTCGTCTATCAAGCAAGGATCGATCAACGTCAAACAATGTCAATAATAATAACAATAATAGAAACACCAATATAAAGAGTAGGTGGTTCCAAAAATGAAAATCAACAAGAAGTACTACTCCAGGGACATACGAAGTCCAATATGCCAAGGTAAATAGGACCCAGACCCAATTTCTATAGCAAAATATTAATACCGATCTACTCTATCCACTACTAATAGAAATTATCAATTGAGGTAGTCATATAATCATAAATTCTACACTAAGACACACAACAATCAGTATAAACCTACCAAAATATATAATCATCGAGGGGTACAAAAACCCCAATACACCAAATAAAAGGTAAATGTGGGAAATAAAAGTGCACTTATCATAGTGGAATTCAAACTTAAATACCTGACGTGCTTGAGGGAGTACAAATTTAAGAGGGTCCAAACTTGGACTGAACGTCTGAATCACCAATTGAGGTACTAAACATAGTGCCTCTAACTGAAGGTGCCACAATACTATAAGACTGATCTGGACAAGATGAATGACCAATAATCTCGCCCTGGGGACACTTTTTTCCTGCGCTAGATTGATCATACTACAGTCATAGCAAACCCCTGAAGCTCTAACCTATCGAGAAATATGAGCTGACCCCAACTGGATAACCAACCAATATCGGGGATACTCCCTACTGAAATGACCATCCTCTCCACAATTATAACATACCTCGAGAACTCTAGGCTAGCGAGGAACATATGCTAACTCTAAGTGAACAACCAACTCCTATCTAGGGCACTCTCTAGACTAAAGTCCAATCTCTCTACAAACACGATAAGCTCCTAAAATAGTTTAAAGAATTGCACCCACTGATCCAAAATAGCCAACACGAACCAAAGATTTATGTTGAATACTTCATATGGTCCAATAAGAACTCTACCCACTAGGACTACCACAACTAATTTGAGAGCTACTCATAGTCTGAGATGTTACCTATATGGAACTGACAGGCTGCAAGTAAAGTTGATCCTCACTAGGAGGATCCCTACTCCCAAATAAAATACCAATAGTACTGTATTGGTGAATGGTATTTTACCCCCACCTCCATAAGTCTTTATACATTCTTTCTTTGTGGCCCTCAAATGATCAATAACCTGGGGGAAAAAAGATCCAGATGCTGTTGCTGTGATGCCAAATAGAGTGGCAAAGCTAATCCTTCAACAAATTCACACACCATCTCATGCTCTGAAGGATATAGCATAGGAATATTCTTGGACCACTAAAGAAACCCAATCTCATACTCCAAAATCGATAAGGAAACCTATTGAACACCAATAAACCCAACTCTGGGCTGAGAGTACTCGATGAATTGGGCCTTATCTCTAGTTGTAAGGTATTCATAAAAAGGCTCAAAACCTTCAATATTGAATCTTACAGGGCTGAAGTAGTTACAAACTCTATCAGAGCCTGGGTTTGCCCCAACTTCTTTGACCGATGCTAAAGATCTTTGATATCTATCTCTAAATCCCTAGTCCAACGCTGCCCTAAAGCTTTGGAAACACATGCTGAAGTCCCATCCACATCTATAAAAATTTTTGTATCATTTATCTGGGACAAATTTAAGTTTATAAATATACTTAAGGCTCATAGAAATACGGTTACAAAACAAGGAGTCAATAGCATAGTTTCTTAAGATTTCCCTGTAGTCTCCCAAAGATAGGCTATATACGTCTCTGTACCAATCCTCAAGACTCTACTTATTGTACCAATACACTATTAAACCTAGACTCTTATACTAATTTTTCATGACCCAATTTGTAAGGTCATGATGGCACCTACTATAAACCACCAGTAGGTAAGCCAACCAATAGTCTGGATTTGCTAGTAATCGACTATCCAAAAATGTAGAGTGAGAATATAGAGTAAATATGATAAAATACTAATACATATAAGGTGGTCCTAAAACCTGGTGGAATCAGTACAAGAGCAACTAATGCAATACGAGTATAACGTCCAATATTAAAGAAATATATAAATATACCCATCTATGAATACAATATGGAGATCAATTTAAACCACAAGAGGGATAATAGTAGTACTCTGAACACTTGGAGCCCACCCTAAATCTCAGATCCATAGCTGCTCCACACAATATACAAAATAATGGTGAGAACCCGTACTTTGATCTACATGATGTAGATATGTAGTATGAGTACCAATGTAATACCCCAAGTTTCTAAGCTCTAGACCCACCAAGAGATAGATAATCAAATGAAATTTTCAGTGCCACCAATTTTGCCTTAATTCAATATTGGGGTAAAAAAGTTATGGTTAATTTACTAAGGCACTGTCAAATTGCCAGTGATGACAACTCTGACAATGACTTATTGTCAGAACACAATGAGTCATGGTGAAGACTCATTGTCATGATAGTGAGGGACCAAAGATTTTAGTCCAATGACGCTGACTCCAATAATCAACTCGTTATCAGTCTAAGTGAGTCATTAGGTTGACCCATTGTTCCAACAGTAAGAAACCAAGACTTAGGTCCTCAAGTCACAACTCGTGGCCAAACCTTATGATTTATAGCTTGAGCCATTGCAACCGTCTTTAGAAATTTTTTGAACATTTTAAAAGGGGCTTTTTGATCTTTTTTCACTCTTTTAACCCAAAAACTACATTATTTGTATCTATCCAAAGGATGGAATATAAGGTTAAATTTCCCCAAATCCCTTTTAAACTCAAAATTCAATCAAACACATAAAGGGAGAATAGAGAAAGAGAAATTTTCTTCTCTAAAAGCCAACTTAGGGTTCCTCAACCCTAAGCATAAATTCCAAAGAATTCTTTAAGAAATTCATCTCCAGGTTTGATGGATTTCATCAATGGGTTTCTTTTACCCCTTGAGTCCCAAAGACTTCTCCAATTTTCAAGTTTAATTCCTCCTTCAAGTTTAGGGTTCCATGATAAGCATGAGTTTTCTTAATTTCTTTAGTTTACTCTCGTAACCAAACCATGAGTATATGTTTTCCTATAAGATTAGCATCTTCCCATACTTATAATCATGAATTTCCATATTATTAATAAACCATTGAGTTTTGGTCTTGAATTATGAAATTCCTCATGATCAGCTTTAATATTATTATGTTTAGTTACATTATTTAGAGCTGGCGGGTTATGAACACCCAATACCTAGGAATTCATGAATACATCAGTTTACTTATTCTTGAGCACTTTATATTATGTGTATATTGTTATTTCCAAAGTACCATTTTATTAATAATATATATCAGTTATCAATGTCGTTCAATTGGGAGTAGTACTTATCACTAAGTGAACACAGGAATGAAGGCCCACCTGTCAGTTAGGACTGAGACCTTTAGTAGAAGTCCCTAATCTCCAAAACTATGGTGCCATTATAGGTTATGAAGGGTCACCCGCTAGATTAGGACTGGCACCCTCGTCATTTTGGATTTCAGTTTAGTAGATCCATGCCAGCCAATGTTCATACCCTTGGTAAGGTACTGAACACCCATCTAATTGGGGTTATAGGTTGGACTTTGATTTGCTCAAATTGGGGTACGTTGATTATTGTTAGCCCCCATAGTCCATATTTTATGATTCAATTTTGGTTTACGCATGACTTTGTATTCAGTTATTCCATTTTTATACAATATATGTTCATGCTTGGTCTTGCGTTAATTCACTATATACATGCATCTTATTCATGTTTAGTTTATATTAGTTACTGCCCATATCACATACTTTTCCTATGCTATATTGTCTTATAATATAAATTCTGATGCTCGACATCTAGATCGAGTTTAGCACGGTTTTGTATCATCAACTAAAATATTTGTTGAGTCCTCATTATTCAAGGACCGATTATCAGTATTATTTTTTATTATTCTTTTAGTTTTAGACAATTGAAGTTAGATTAGGGCCTTTCCTAACAACTCATATAAGTTAGAGGCTTTTAAACTGATGTTTAAATTTTCAGCTTGTCAAGTATTCTTAGTCAATCTTATTTTAGATATTTAGTATTTGATTTCATTGTTATTTATTATCAGTTCATTTTAGCTTAAATTTTGGTTAGTATATTATTTCTTTAGTATTTTTAGTGTTATGCTAGGCTATAGGTTATCTTGGGGTCACTTGTGACTCTTAGCATCATGTTATGACTAGGAGAAAGTCTCGGGTCATGACAAACTTGGTATCAGAGCATCAAGTTTAAAGTGTCCTAGGGTGTTTGAAAGCCACGTTAAGTAGAGTCTTGTTCATGGGTGTAAAGTGCGCCACACTTATGAGTGAGAGACTACGAAATATTTTAGGAAGGTCTCACTTCTTTCAATATTCATATCGTGCGATAGAGTGTGAACTCTATTAAAATTATCTTTTTAACTCATCCTCTATCTATTTATAGAAAATACCTCCCTAGAGAACTAAAGAAAGGATGAATGGGAATCAGCAAACACCCTAATTGAACAGGTCTCACATGCTGAGTTCAAGAAAGCTTTCACAACATTAGCCCAGTCAATGGTAGCCCAGAATAAACATCAGGTTATTTCCCTAGCCAACCCAGCTATGAATACGACAACAACTAAAATCTAGTATTTCACTCAAATAACCCCTCCGATGTTCTTTAGGTCTAAGCTTGAAGTGGATCCACAAGAGTTTTTGGATAGTATCTAGAAGTTCACTGAAATCATGGGTGTCACTTCTACTGAGAGTGCTGATTTGGCTGCTTATCATTACATGGATTGGCTCACATATGGTTCAAGTAGTGGAAGGAGGATATAAGGGCAGATGTAGGGTCGATCGAGTGGGACGAGTTTGCTGGTGTATTTCTTGATAGGTTCTTCCTATTTGAGTTGAGTAAAACCATGTTGGTTAAAGAGATGGACATATCCAGATTGATGGTCCATGCTCAACAGATTAAGGAAGAGAAAATCAAGGAGAAGAAAAGGGAGAGTTAGAAGGCTAGAACTGGTAGCTTTAATTTCTCTCAACAACGGTCAGATAGTGGTAACTGTTCTCAATTCTACCAAAAATCTTCAGCTCCAGCCCCATATTCTGCTAGTGCTTCAGTACGTAAGTTCAGGAAGTATAATCGAGATAGAGAGTCAGGCTCTAAGCCCCAGGGTAGTGTTAATAGTGTTCGCACTAACCCAATTTGTATAAAATATAGTAGAAATCATAAGGGTGAGTGTTTGACAGGTAGTGATATTTGTTTTGGTTATGATAAGTCAGGCCATTGAGTAAGAGACTGCCCAGTTGTTGTGCAAAGTGATAACAATGTTCATCAGCCAAGTCAATCTAACTCTTCAGTATCTCCTGTAGGTCCCCCAACTCAGCAGGGAGACACTTCTAGTGAAACTAGTGTACAACGTCAGTATATGTTCTATGCCCTTAAGACTTGACAGGATCAGGAGAGTTCTCCTAACGTGGTCACTGGTATGTTACAAGTTTTTCATATTCATGCTTATGCATTGTTAGACCTCGAAGCCACACTTTTCTTTGTGACTCTCTATATAGCAGTAGATTTTAGTGTAAGCCCCAAAATTCTTGTAGAACCCTTCTCAATATCTACTCCATTCGATATTTCAATTATATCTAGATGGGTATACAAAAATTTCCTAGTCACAGTATCCAAGAAAGTCACCTCAATCGATTTTGTAAAGTTAGCCATGACCGATTTTAATGTCATTCTTTGCATGGATTTGTACCATTCTTGCTATGCCTCGGTTGATTATAGAAATAAAATAGTCCATTTTCAGTTTCCAAATAAAGCAGTCTTAGAGTCGAAGGGTAGTGCCTTAGTGCCTATTGCTCAGTGTGTCTCTCTATTTAAGGCAAGGAAAATAATTTCCAAAGAGTGCATCTATCATCGTGTTCGAGTCAAGGACCTAAGGTCCGAAACCCCAAGTTTTGAGTTAGTTCCAGTAGTACAAGAATTTGCAGAAGTGTTTTCTGAAAATCTTCCCAGAGTTTCTCTCGAGCGAGAAATTGACTTCAGAATAGATCTCCTTCCAAATACCCAACCTAATTCAATTCCACCTTATAGAATTGCTCTAACCGAGCTTAAGGAATTAAAGGAACAGGTGAAGGATCTCCTAGAGAAGGGTTTTATCAAGCCAATGTCTCTCCATGGGGTGCTCCAGTTCTTTTTGTATGCTAGAAAGACGGTTCTCTCAGTTGCGTCGACTATCATCAGTTGAGCAAAGTTACTATCAAGAATAAGTATCCCATCCCTAGGATTTATGACTTGTTCGACCAATTTCAGGGTGCTAATTTTTTTCTGAGATAGATCTCAAATCTGGATATCACCATGACATTTCGAAGACAACCTTTAGAACTTGGTTTGGTCACTTTGAATTTATTGTGATGTCTTTCGGACTAACGAATACTCCTGCAACTTTTATGGACTAGATGAATAGGGTGTACATGTAGTACTTGAACTTGTTTGTTATAGTCTTCATACACGTGTCACGAATCGAACCAGGCCCTGACCGTGATGGGTATCTTACGTCCAACAAGGACCAGAGACCACCCCTTGCCTAGTCAAATGGAACACAATTTAAGTATAGCAGCAGAATTTCAAACATATCATAAGATAAATATATATGACTTAAAAGGAGTATGAGAAGTTGACAACCAATCCCAAATCCATAGTAATCCACAAAGGCTCTAACCAGAACCAAATCAATTTAAGTCAGGACATGTGCCTGATAATAGCCAAACCTAGACCAAAGAAAAATATATGACATAAGGAAATCAAATCATGAAATGAGGTCTTCCAAAGTATAGAAGCTCACCGCTTCAATGTGACTCATGAGCTATCCCACGAGCACTAAGTCACTCTGCAGGAAAAGTAGAAGTATTTTTGGTTCGTACATCGCATGGGGATACAATATTCGAAAACGGTTAGTGGAATTAGCGCTAGCATATAACTTAGGGAATAGGGATAAAATAATGCCATGACCAATATTTCAAAATCATTCAAATCCAATGTACATAATCATATATATATATATATATATATATATATATAAGCTTGTCATGCTGGGAGCAAAGCTTAGCATGAAGTAAAACTTTATCCTGAACTATGTAGTTCAATCATCATAACAGGAATCCACGGGCTATATGGGCCTAGCTCCACCTACTGAAAGGGCCCCAGAGTAGGTTAGCCACACGAATTGGAGGTATTAAGGAAGACCAAGGAATGCCCTGACCCCACGTCAATCCAAGATACAAACATATCAATAGTGTGAACTAGGCACACAATCATCAAGACTAATCCTCACGTCAGCAAACATGAGTTTCCAGTACAAGTCATTCAAGACCCACACCTTTATGACTTAACTACATAACCCCCATTAAGCCCAAATTAAAACAAGTTTACATAACCCATTCATTAACAATGTAATTATATATTAAGGCATACCATAGGTATTGTTATATTGTACGCTTGCAAGCTTAAAATTATGCCATTACAATTCCATTAACTTGAGGGAATGCCTTGACCCTCTTTTGTTTATTAAACCAAGGTTGAGAAATGCCTCAAACTCCTTTAGTTATCAAATAAAATTGGAGAATGCCTCGACCCTCTCTATTCAATAAACCAAACATAGCCAACAAGGCCTTCAAAATACATATTTATTGTTTAACCATTTATGCAATGCAATAGTATAGGTGAGTTGTCAAATTAAGTGACAAATCATATTTCAAAACTAATTTCACAAGTGGGTTGAAGAAACACAATTTCTAAATCAATTTTCAATAGTAAAATGTCAATTTGGGGGAATACCTCGACCCCCTTCCTATTAACCATACCTATGCACCCCAACGGGTTTCAAAACACCTAATAACGTATAAATAATTTCGTTAAAGACATGGGAAAACCATTTAAGAAACAATTATTCCAAAACCCTAAAATCCATATTCATAAACCATAATTAAATTCACATGGTAACACTTTAAACATATGCTTTAAATAAAATAAACTTTGGGGAAGAGTAACATGCCTTAGATACACGAGATTTGGAAAGTAATTCGGAGCGTAGGACCCAAAGGATAAATGTACGATGAATTTCTTATGCTTTCTTGGGGTTTTAAGTTTGAGAGTGTAATTGGGGAATTTTGATCTCTTATAACTAAAAAAATTAGGCTATATTATGCTTAAGAGTCGTATATAGGTGAAAAGACCCTGACACCCCTCATCCCAAGTAAATAAAAAAACTGCATGGATTTAAAATATCATCGTAGCACAATGCTTATCGCTGAGGCTATCCTCCAGCCATGCAGCTTATCATGGAGATTATCCTCCATGACATACTACTTATCACTGAGGAATATCCTTCATGACACAACGATATTGCAGAGGCATACTACCTCAGAATTTCAAAATAGCCCTAAACCCCTTTAAATAATTCCAAAACTCTTCCGGGATACCCTATTAGAATACCTATACACAATTTTAGTCAAAAATTAATAATTCAAACACGGGAAGGACAAAAATAAAATGCTTGAAATTTTGGGAGTGTTACATTATGCCCCCTGAGGATCATTCATCCCTGAATGATGAGTTAGGACACTTATGGCATGAGAAATAACAATAGATTCATGAATCAAATGAAAAACTCAGAAAGTAGCAATAGGAAAATGAAACTCATCCCTTAAGAACTGTTATCCAGAATGGGTAACATGAATATATACTTGGACTTACCTTAAACTTTTAGTTCTCTATAGAACTTCACCGAAGCCACTTCCTTAGTCCTCAAACCCCGGACTTACCTATCCAAGATCTTAACCAGGACTTCCTCATAAGACAAGGAGTCATAAATACCCATAATTTCAAAGGAACAATCAAGAAAGGTTCACTTATACACTTTTTCAACATTGAAACATGGAAGACCGGATGAATGGAACCCATACTAGAAGGCAAATCCAATTCATAGGCCATACTACCCACTTTCTTCAAAACCTAATAAGGACCCACATAAAGAGGGCTGAGCTTTCCCTTTTTTCTAAATCGCATTACTCCCTTCATGGGAGACACCTTTAAAAACACCCGATCACCAACATTGAATTCCAAGTCTCTTCGCCTGACGTTCACATAGGACTTTTAGTGCCTCTGGGATGTCTTAAGCCTATCCTGAATTACCTTTATCTTCTCCATAGCTTGATAAACCAAGTTAGGACCAAATAATCTAGTCTCACCAACTTCAAACCACCCAATAGGAGATCTACACCTCCTACCATACAAAGCCTCAAATGGAGCCATGCCAATACTAGGGTGATAACTGTTGTTATAAGTAAATTTGCTGAGAGGCAAATGATCAACCCATCCACCACCAAAGTCAATAATGTAAGACCTCAGCATATCTTTCAAAGTCTAAATTGTCCTCTCCGTTTGTCCATCCGTCTGAGGGTGTATACCGGTGCTTAAGTCTCCTTAGTCCCCAAACCTCTCTAGAAAGAATTGAAAAAGTAAGATAAAAACTGTGTACCTCTATAAAAAATGATAGAAACTGGAGCACCATGTAATTTGATGATTTCCTGAATAAATAACTTTGCATAGTCCTCGAAGAACAATTAGCCCTCACTGGCAAAAAGTGAGCAAATTTAGTCATCCTATCCATGCTGACCTAAATAGAGTCAACCTGATTACAAGACCATGGAAAACCTCTAACAAAGTTCATATTGATCACCTCCCATTTCCATAAGGGTAACTCAATCTCTTAAGATAACCCTCCAGGCCTCAAGTGCTCCACCTTCACTTGCTGACAAACCATGCACTTTGCTACAAAATTAGCCATATCTCTATTCATGTTATTCCACCAATAAATCTCCTTCAAATCATGGTATATCTTCATTGAACTAGGATGCACCGTATACCTCAACTCATGAGCCTCAACCAAAATTATTCCTCTCAATCCATCCACATCGGGAACACAGAACCTCGCTTAGTACCTCAAGATACCATTATCACTAATCCCAAAAGACATAACTTTCTATTGGCCTACGTCATCCTTGATTTGCATCAAGATAGAATCTGAAACCTGCTTCTCTTTTACCTCAGCACCGAAATATGACTTCACCACTTCTTGAACAAACACACTTCCATCTTCAGAGTCTAAGAGACGAACTCCAAAGTTAGCCAAATGGTGAATATCCTTCACCAATCCACGTTTCTCTTAATTCACATATGATAGATTCCCCACATATTACCTGCTAAGAGCATCAATAACCACGTTAGCCTTACCTGGATGATAATAGAAACTCATGTCATAGTCTTTAAGCAACTCAAGCCATCTTCTTTGCCTGAGATTCAACTCCTTCTGAGTGAATACATACTACAGGCTCTTATGATTAGAATAAATGTTAACATAAACTCCATACAAGTATTTTTTGTCACCAAATTTTTAATGTGAATACCACAACCAACAACTCTAAGTCATGAGTTGGATAGTTTTTCTCTTGAATTTTAACTGCCTGGAAATATAGTCCCCTACCTTACCATGCTGCATCAACACACAATTGATTCCTACATGGGATGCATCACAATAAACCACAAATCCATTAGTACCTTCAGGTAGGGTCAAGACCGAAGGTGAAGTCAACTTATCCTTTAGCTTATTGAAACTACCCTCACAAATATCCAACTATAAGAACTTCACCTTTTTATGAGTCAAGCTAGTCAATAGGGCAACTATAGAGGATAAGATTTCTATAAACCTCCTATAGTACCTGGTTCAACTCAAGAAGCTCCAAATATAGGTTGGAGTTATGGGTATAGGCCACTTTTTAACCACAGTAACTTTTTTTGGATCCATTATGATCCCATTGCTAGAAACAACATGACCTAGAAAAGTAATAGCATTCAACCAGAACTCGCACTTTGAAACTTAGCATACAACTGTTGATCCTTGAGAGTTTGCAACACTATGCAGAGGTGATTGACATGATCCACTTTACTCTTAGAATACACCAAAATATCATCAATAAACACAATTATCAAAAAATCCAAAAACTAATGGAAGACCTAGTTCATAAGATGTATAAATGTCATCGGGGCATTAGTCAGTCAAAAAGACATGACCAAGAACTCATATTGGCCATACCGAGTACGAAAAGTAGTCTTAAGGAAATCCTCTTCCCTAATCTTTAATTGATAGTAACCCAATCGAAGATCAATCTTAAAAAAGTACTTAGCTCCCTGAAGCGGTTCAATCAATCATCAATCGTCGGAAGAGGGTACTTATTCTTCATAGTCACCTTATTAAGCTGGCGGTCATCAATACTCATCCGAAGGGAACCATCTTTCTCACGCATAAAGAGCATAGAAACACCCCATGGAGAAATACTAGGGTGAATAAAACCCTTATTAAGAAAGTCTTTCAACTGTTCCTTATGTTCTTTCAAATCAGCTGAGGCCATTCTATAAGAAAGGATAGAGATAGGATGAGTGTTTGGTAAAAATTCAACCCCAAAATCTATCTCCCTATCGAAAGGAATACCAGGAAGATTATCATGAAACATCTTGAGAAACTCACAAACCATAGGGATAGATTGTAAAGAGTGATTCTCTGAGTTAGAATCTTTAACCCAGACCAGGTGATAAAGACACTTCTTGGAAATCAACTTCTATGTATAAGATAAGAAATGAACCTTCCCTTAGGTACTAATGAACTACATTCCCACTCAATCACTGGTTCATTTAAAAATTAGAAACTGACCCTTTGAGTCATACAGTCAAGAGATGCATAACATGAATGAAGCCAATCCATCTCTAAGATAACATTAAAATCTAACATCTCCAACTCTATCAAATCTACCAAGGTCTCCCTACCACAGATAGATACTGCACAACCCTTATAGACTTTTCTAGCCATAATAAAGTCACCCACTAGGGTTGACACAAAAGAGGGATCGGGAATACACTCATGGATAAAACCAAAATGAATAGCCACATAAGGTTTCATATAAGAAAGGGTAGACCCGGGATCAAGTAGACAATATACATCTTGAGAAAAGAGTTTTAGCATACCAGTAACAACATCAGGAGACACCTAAGAATCCTGGCAGGTGGCAAGAGCATACAAATGATTTTGACCAGTGTAGTAGTCAAGAGTAGCACCCTTTGGTGTAGGAGCCAAAGAAGAAGCAATCGAGACCTTATTAGCCCCAGTAGCAATATCACTTGAAGGACAGTTACTCTAAATGTGGCTAGGCTGGACGCACCTAAAATATTTATTCCTCTCCTCATCACAAAAGCCACAGTGTAACTATCCACAAAATCTACAAAAAGGATGCAATGGGGCTGACTGGCCCTACTAGCCTAAGATTGGGCACCTTGTGCCTTAAATGCATTGTTTCTCTAAAAGAGGCGATCACTAGACGAGTTAAGATAAGGAAAAATAGCTGTTGAATAAGAACCAAAATTTCCCCACTTCTTCTGAAACCATTTTCCACCATCTCTACTATTATGCTGTTGACCTCCACCTTGATCCAAATACCAAAATTTCTTACTCTACCTCTCCCCCATCTCTGTTTGCATCTTTTCTTCCTCTTTAATTTGTTGCATATACACCTTAAGTCGAGAGATGTCCATATCCCTTTTCAACAAGAAGGCTTTGCTCACCAAAATTAAATTGCCTGACAACCCAGAAGCAAACTTTCTGATTCTATCCCTTATGATAGACACTAAATTCAAAGCATAATGGGACAATTGATGAAATTTCAAGGAATACTCCTTCACATTTAATTTTCCTTACTTTAAATTCAAGAACTCCTCATCTTTCACCTCCCTTAACTCCTGAGAAAAGAAACGATCCAAAAAGGCACTACAAAAGTCATCCCACAATGCCACCTCTACATCATCATCCCTATACTGATCCCACTCTTTATACCATTGATATGCTACATCCTTTTACTGATAAGTAGCGAACTTTACTTCCTCTATATCAGTAGCATGCATCACTCAAAAGAACTCCATATTATCTATGAAAACTTGAGGATCCTCTTCAGCCTTAGTACTAGTGAAAACCAGAGGATTTAACCTCATAAACTGCCCAACTTGAGTAACCTCAGAAGAACTCATAACATTACCAACAGGACCCAACTAACGTGATTGAGATGTTACTAACTGGATCAATAGATGAATAGAATGGTGAAAATCAATATTTGTAATATCTCCTGGAGGTAATTGAGCAAGAGTGTCACCAGTAGGAGAAGTATCTATGGGGATCGATGGAACTCCATGAGGTCAATCAAAAGCAGCGACCCTAGACCGAGTTTGAACCCTATGAGTAGGATGAGTCCTGTCCACATTGTCCTCATGTGGGACAGAGGAGTTTCCATGAGTATCAAATCTTCTAGGAAACATAATCTAAAAAGAGAACAAATGGAAATAAGAGGAGACTTCAACACCCTAGACTCTACAGCCTGAAAGTAGATTATAAGAAAGAAAAATATTCCTAAATTCCTATAGCCTCTTTATTATAAGTATGGTATGGTACACGCTCATAAAAGAGACTCTACTTAACACTACTTTATGGACACCCACTGACACCCAACCTAGGCTCTGATACCAACTTTGTCATAACCCAAACCAGGGCCTTGCCGTGATAGGTATCTCAAGTCCAACAAGGACCGGAGTCCACTCCTTGCCTAGTCAAACAAAACATAATCCAAGTATAATAACAGAATTTCAAACATATCACAAGATGAATAAGTATGACTCAAAAAGAGTCTAAGAATTCAACAATCAATCCCAAATCCATAGTAATCCACAAAGCCTCTAAAACCTAATTAATTTAAGTCGGGCCATGCCCCCGACGATAGCCAAAATTAGACCAAAGAAAAGTATATGACATAAGGAAATTTAAATCATGAAATAAGGTCTTTTGAAGTTTGGAAGCTCACCACTTTAATGTGTCTCACGAGCTATCCCACGATCACCAAATCACTGCATATAAAAAGTAGATATAATTTTAATTCCTGTGTTGCATGGGGATACAATGTACGAAGATGGTTACTGGAATGAACACTAGCATGTAACTCAGGGAATAAGGATAAAATAATGCCACGATTAATATTTTAAAATCATTCAAAGATGATGCAAACCATCATATGTATATATATGTATGTCATGTCGAGAAAGGGAATAAGTCTTAGCATAAAATAAAATGTTATCCTGGATTATGTAACTCAACCATCATAACAGGCACCCACGAGCTATATGGGTTCAGCTCCCCCAGCTGAAAGGGCCCCAATTTATGTTAGTCGCATGAACTGGAGGTATTAAGGAAGACCAGGGAATGCCTTGACCCCACGTCAATCCAAGATTCAAACATATCAGTAGTGTGAACTAGGCACACGATCATCAAGACCAACCTTCACGTCGACAAACATGAGTTTCCAGTATAAGTCATTCAAGACCCACACCTTCACGGCTTAGCTACATAACCCCTATTTAGCCTATACAAAAACAAGTTTCACATAATCTATTCATTAACCATAAAGCCTATTCATTAATTAGGAAATTATACATTAAGGCACACCACAAGTATCGTTATATCTTATGCTTGTAAACTTATAATTATGCTATTACAATTACATTAACTTGGGGAAATACCTTGACCCCTTTTTATTTATTAAACCAGGTTGGATAAATGCCTCAAACTCCTTTAGTTATCAAATCAAATTAGAGGAATGCCTCGACCCCCTCTATTCAATAAAACAAACATAGACAACAAGGCCTTCAAAATCCATGTTCATTATTTAAATATTTATGCATTTCAATAGTATAGGTGAGTTGTCAAATTAAGTGACAAGTCATATTTCAAAACCAATTTCACAAGTGGGTTGAGAGAACACAATTTCTAAATCATTTTTCAATAATAAAACATCAATTTAGGGGAATACCTCAACCTCCTTCCCATTAACCATATCCATGCCCCCCAATGGGTTTCAAAACACCTAATAACTCCTGAACAATTTCATTAAAGCCATGGGAAAACCATTTAGGCAACAATCATTCCAAAACCCCCAAACCCATATTCATAAACCATAATTAAATTCACATGGTAACACTTTAAACATATGCTTTAAATAAAATAAACTTTAGGGAAGAGTAACATGCCTTATATACACGAGATTTGGAAAGTAATTCAGAGCTTGGGACCTAGAAGATAAATATACAATGAAATCCTTATGCTTTCTTGGGGTTTTAAGTTTGAGAGTGTAATTGGGGAATTTTGATCTATTAAAACTGAAAGAAATAGGCTATATTATGCTTAAGGGTCGTACATAGGTAAAAAGATCATGAAACCCCTTATTCCAAGTAAATAAAATAGAAACTGCACAGATTTAAAACATCAGTGTGGCATGGTGCTTATCATGAAGGATATCCTCCGTGCCACGCAGCTTATCCTGGAAATTATTCTCCATGACATGCTTCTTATCATGGAGGAATATCCTTTGTAACATGATGGTATTGCGGAGGCATACTGCCTCGAAATTCTAAAATATTCTAGAACCTCTTTAGAAAATTCAGAAACTCTTCCAAGACACCCCATTAACATGCCTAAACATAATTTAAGTAAAAAATTGATGTTTTGAACACTTGAAGGCCAAAAGTAAAATTCTTAAAATTTTAATGTGTTATAAGATGACATCCTGATTTATTCTTAGAGTTTGGGTGAACACGTAGACCATCTAAGGATTGTCTTGCAAACTCTCAAAGATCACTAGCTATTCGCTAAGTTCAACAAGTGTGAATTCTGGCTGAAATCAGTAGTATTTCTTGGTCATATCATTTCTGGTGAAGGCATTTTGATTTGATCCATAAAAGACTTAAGATGTACCATAATTTTGGAAGTCTATTAGTGGAGCGACGTGAAAAATGATATATCAGAATTCGTGGTTAATGTCCAAATTGCTAGTAGGTTAAGATTAAACATCATAGACCTGGTGGTATGCTTCAAGAAATCAATATTTCTACTTAAAAGTAGGAAGTGGTGAACATGGACTTAATTACAAGGTTACCTCATACTTATCGATAACATAATTCAATTCGGGTTATTGTGGACCAAATGATTTAGTCAAACCATTTCTTGCTAGTTTACACTTTAGATTCGGCCAAAAATTATGCTAAACTCTATCTTAGGAAGATTTTGAAATTGCATGGAGTCCCTTTAATTGTTATCTCAAATAGAGGTACTCAATTTTCAATTTTGGAAGACGTTTCAGAAGGGTCTTGGTACATAAGTTCATCTCAGTACGACTTTTCACCCACAGAAAGATGGTTAGGTAGAGAGGACTATTCAAACCTTAGAGGACATTTTGAGAGCGTGTGTGACTGATTTCAAGGGTAGTTGGGTTGATCACTTGCATTTGATTACGTTTACTTACAATCACTCCAATATTTAGATGGCCCCATTTGAGGCTCTTTACTGTAGGAGGTGTAGATATCCTATTGGTTGGTTTAAATTTGGTAAAGCTGCATTGATATGGCCAGATTTAGTGCATGAAGAGATGAAAAAAGTTTAGCTAGTTAGAGAAAGGATGAAAACTGCTTAGAGTCATTATGAATCTTTTGTAGATGTTAGGACAAGGGAGCTTGAGTTTGAAATTGGTGATTTTATCTACATGAAGGTTTCACCCATGAAAAGGGTGAAGATATTTGGTAAGAAGGGAAAGCTCAATCCCTACGTTATATGATTTTAATGAGATATGGTAATGTAGCCTTTGAGTTGGAGTTGCCGACAGATTTAACATCAGTGCATCCAGTCTTTCATGTATCCTTGTTGAAGAAATGCATTGGTGACCTAGCATCAGTAGTTCCTTTAGTGAGTGTGGATGCGAAGGATAGTCTCTCTTATGAAGAGATACCAATTGAGATCCTTGATCGTCAAATTTATAGGCTGAGGAATAAATAAGTTGCTTTGGTAAAGGTTCTACAGAGAAATTAGTCAGTTGAGGGAGCTACTTAGGAAGTAGAGGCATATATGATCACCAAGTACCCCACCTTTTCTCTTCAAACTCAGTCCCAACTTGAGGTAATAGACCTCTTAATTAATTAATTTTTTCTATTCTATCTCAGGCCACCCAACTATTTTCATATCATAGCATGAATTCATAAGTTTAATTCTATCTATACATAAGTTAGACTCAGATATCAATTCATTATTCATCTCGTAGGAGTTCAGTGTAAAATTCAGCTTTTCCCCTACTACTTCAGCTTAACTAATTTCATTCGAGGATGAATGACCCCAAGGGAGAGATATTATATTACCACAAGTTTTTAATATCTAGACCTACCAAGAGATAGATAATCGAATGAGCTTTCCAACACCACCAGTTTTGTGTTAATCGGACATCAAGGTAAAAAATTAAGGCCAATTTACTGAGGAATTGTCAAACTACTAGTGATGATGACTCGTTGTCAGGACACAAGGAGTCATGGTGAAGACTCATTGTCACGGACTTAAGGGACCAAATATTTTAGTCTAGTGACAACGACTCCATCATATGACTCGTTATCAGTCTAAATGAGTTATTAGGTGGACCCGTCATCCCAATAGTAAGAAACCAATACTTAGGTCCTCAGGTCAAGATCCAGGCCACAAGTTAAACCAATACTTAGGTTCTCAGTTCAAGATCTAGGCCATGAATCGTGGTCATACCCTAGGATTCGTAGCCTAAGCCATTGTGACTGTTTCTAAAAATCTTCTGAATGTTTTAAAATGGGATTTTTGGTTTTTTTCCACTCTTATAACTCTAAAACCACGTTGTTTTATTTATCCCAAGGCTGGAATATATGGCTAAATGAAGGCTCACCCATCAGTTAGGACTGTGAACTTTAGTAGAAGTCCCTAAGTTCCAAAACTATGTTGCCACCATAGGTTATGCGGGGTCACCCGCCACCCTCATCCTTTTAGATATCAGTTTAGTAGAGCCACGCTAGCCAGTGTTTATACCCTTGGCAAGGTACTAAACAATCATTTAACCGGGGTTACAGAATGGACCCTAATTTAGTTAGGCTAGGGTATGTCATTTATTGTTAGCTCTCTCAGCCCATAGTTTATGATTCAATTTTGGTTTACGTATAACTTTGTATTCAGTTATTTTATTTTTATACAGTACATGTTCTTACTTGGTCTTGCTTCAGTTCACCAAGTGCATGCATCTTATTCATGTTCATTTTATATTAGTTACTACCCATATCACATACTCAGTACATTCAAAGTACTAATCACATACTTTTCCTGCGCTATATTGTGTTATAATATAGGTTCTGATGCTCAGCATCCAGATTGAGTTTAGAACACTTTCGTATCATTAGCTATAGTATTTGGTGAGTCGTCATCATTCGAGGACCAATTATCAGTATTATTTTTCATTATTCCTTTAGTTACAAACATTTAGAGTTAGTTGGGAGCCTGTCCCAACAGCTCATATAAGTTAGAGGCTTTCAGAAAAATGTTTAGATTTTCAGCATGTTGAGTATTCTCAAATTGTCTTTTTTTGATATTTAGTATTTGATTTCATTGTTATTTAATACCAATTTGTTTTAGTTTAGCTTTCGTGTAGTATATTATTTCTTCAGTATTTTTAGTGTTATGCTAGGCCATGCGTTAGCTTGGGGTCACTTGTGACTCTGAGCATCGTGTTACGACTAGGGTCAGTCTCAGGTCGTGGCAACTAAACACGTGATACTCAGTAGGCAACTACCGACTGAGCTCCAAAGATAATGAAAATACAAATAACATGTAAAGCAGGAATGTAAACTAAATAAAACTATCCACAAAGCTACCATAACGAAGCTTAAAAGGCAATAAGGATAAAATATCTTATTTTGGCATACCTATGCCTTATAGCACTATATCGTATAACATTGGACATATATAAATAAAGAGTAGAAAAATGATATATAGTAGTATACAAGGTCAATATATACATATTCAACACAAATAAAGAGGAGAAGAGAGGATATATGATAATATCATAGCTAGATATATGTATATACATATAGGTATACAAGGCTAACTCAAAGGTAACAATCTAAGGTAGTCATTCTAACATCTCCAGGCTTCCTAATTATGTAGGAACTAGTGTTAGCATAATTAGGGCCCCTAATAATAATGTATAGCTATGATATAATTATCCTTACTATAATAACAATAAAAGAAAGAAATCAAAATCATACCTCAAATCTCAATACAGTCTACAATCAGTCTGCTACAAACTCATGATAATAACAACAATACAATTATCGGCTAATCTAGACAGATAATACCTTAACCAGACCCCAAAAATCAGAAGCTTCAATCAACACACAACAAATAACACTCATATCCTATACCTATGAAACCCCCATAAGGATGATAGATATAAGAACCAAACAATATACCGGTGATAGGCAATGCACATTCATGAATGCGCGCAAGGTAAATATCTAATATCATAACCTATCTAATTGCCATAACGTATCGAATATATACACCTCTACCACCTCGATGGATTACAAATGAAGGACCCATAGTGACCTCTTTCTTTTGATATAACGGCTAACAGATGAAGAAGGCCCCTAGGGAGTTTCAGAGTACCCGTATACACCGACTTGGTCCCAATTAGGGGTGTACATAGGTCAGGTTGGTTCAATTTTTCATTAAAATATAACCAAACCAACAATGTCAGTTTTCCAATTTTATAAACCAAATCAAACCAATATACAATCGATTTTTATATTTCGATTTTAATTGGTTTTTTTAATTTTTTGGTTTTTTTCTCAATTTTTTTACAATTATAATGTGATTGAAGAAAAAATTAAATTTTTTCACTAAAAAGATAAAAAAAAAACAATGGTCATAGAGTAGTTCCAATTAAAATTAAGTTGGAAAATTATTAAGACGTTTAAACTACTATCTCTGAAAGTAATATTATGTGGATACTCAGTGGTTCAATTTGTAAGTCACTAGTCACAATAGCTTGTCTGAAAGTTTCCTTCACATAAAATGTGAACATAAAGAAGAATGAAGAATTGGAGACAACTTATTAAAAATTTAACTCCATAAAATAATTAACTATAACATAATTCCACAAGAAAAAGAGAAAGAAGAGAAACAAACCTAAATCAAAACTTGACGAATGAGGAGAATGAGAAAAGTAAGATGAAAGTAAGATGAGAAAATAATGAGAACTCTCTGAAAACTAGGAAAGTAAAATGTAAAGTGAAGTAATTGAAGAGTTATAGGTTTTTATATTAACATTGGGTTTTGTATTAATCTCTTACTAATGGATAAATATTAGGAAAAAGGACAGCAATAGCACCTAAAACTAAAATAATATCATAAAAATAGCACTCAAAATTAAATACCCTATAAATAGCCACAAACTAATTTCACTAGCTAACCTTCACTATCATACCTTAAACATACTCGAAAATGTCGTTAAAGAAGCTTTCTCTTTCTTTCTTTCCTTTTCTTTTACATTTTCCTTTCCATTCAAACTCCCAAACCTCCATTCTTTTACCTTTTTCGATACTTCAATTAATCTTTCTTCTTCCATAAATTTTGTATAAAATCTCCAAAAATCTGCATTCAATTAGCTTCCTATAATTTTTTCCCATTGTAAATTTGCTCAAAATTGATACAAAATAATGGCTTCAACTTCAGTTTTAGTTTCAATAATGATAAAATACGGAGGTCAGTGGATATCTGATGTTGAATTTAAGTGTATCAATGTGGTATAAAATAGTATCAATTGAGTATAGGGATTGCATGTGGATGCAAAGAATTTCCTCTCCTTTTTTTAAAAAGTATATCAATGTAGTATAAAAGTGTATCAATGTGACATAAAAATGTATTAAATGGGTATAAAGACTGTATATGCATCCATAGGTTCCCTTTTTTTTTTTAAAAAAAAGTGTATCAATGTGGTATAAAAGTGTATCAAACTGGTATAAAAGAGTATCAATTGGGTATAGAGACTTTATGTGCATGCAAAGGTTCCCCTTATCTCTTTTAAAAAATGTTTATCAATCTGGTATAAAAGAGTATATATTGACATATTCTTTCTTTTTATCTTTACATACATAAAAAAATCTCCGACTCACCGTGATTGAGTCAGCCTCTAAGAAGAACATCTCCGACTCACCGTGATTGAATTAGCCTCTGAGAAGAACATGGACCAAGACATGGCTTTTCTCTTACCTTGAGACCTCATTATTTAATTTTTTCTTCTTCAAGTTTAAAGAACTATGACATTGCTTCAAGTACAAACCTGTATGTAATGATTCTGTAAAATAATCACCATTAACAACAAATTTGAGGTCAAAATTGACCCTTTACCCGTTAATTTTAACTTTCTTTTATTTCCTATTATTTGCTTCATGTCCATAGTTTTCAGTGCTCCAATGCAAGAAACAACAAATCAATTTTTGATATTGATCATAAAATACAATAGATTGATCGATGCATAATAGAGGAGAAAAAAAGAAGATTTGAGAAAGTATATTTAGAAAAGAAAAGTGATTTAAGAGTAACAACTATAAAGAGTATTTAATTTCCTTAATTGTGTAAGGAGAGTGGTTTTGGGCCAAGTGGCTAAAAAAAGGAAATAAATTGGGCCGACTGACTCCAATTGTCCATATTTTCATAGTGTGAGCCATTTCTTTTTAAATGGTCAGTTCATGTCCTTTTCCCTAAATATTATAACTAAAGGCCCAAGAATATATATCTATTTTTTGAATATAAAAAAGTTATAAAAGTAATTAGAAAGTAAATTATAAGTAATATTTTTTTACGTATAAGAAATTAAAATTATATATGTATTATGTCGGTTCGGTTTAGGTTTGGTTTGATTTTATTTTTGCTAATACCAAACAAAACCAAGAATGATCAATTTTTTTTGAACACCAAACCAATCAAACCAAACCATAAGGTAGTTTTTTTCCTCGATTTGGTTTGATTCATCAGTTCGGTTTGACTTAATGGTTCGGTTTGTACACCCCTAGTCCCAATCTAGGATTTCCAATCATCATCATTAATATACTCTATCTAATATCAGAGAGATGTATATATAATAAATGCGCAGGCTCAAACCGTGGCTAAAAGAGTGTAAGTGTATAAATCTTTTTCCTGAGATCAACCCCTGGACTAAATTAGTATAAAAAAGTAGAAAGGGTCAGAATCTTTCACGAACAAAGTAAATAGTAATGGTAAAACTATGAACTGGAATCTATCTTGATCAAATTTCTAAAATATCATTTTTTGTTTCAAAAGTACATAAATCATCTATTAAGGTGGTAAGATTTTCGTCAAAAAAATCTATTTTAAAAGTGAAAAGTGAGAATAAATCCCTTTTTAGGAAAATAATAGTAATACCAAGATTTAGTTGGAATCTTACCACTAGGTGAGCATGAATGTACCATAATTTATGCGTGTCCTCACCAATATCCAATCAATATAATCATAAGCATCCATGCATCCATATACTAAACCTCGTCCTTTATAATGACAAAATACTCACTTGGAGTCCAACTGATATCGTAATCATGACCTCGAGTTAAATTTTGAACGTAAAAAATTTGAGCTTAAACTCTTGGACCAAACCCAAAATAGTCCCAAAAATTAACAAAAATATACGAATTCTAATTAGGAAAGTATAGTAAATGGAGTAATATTTGTACTTTTTCAGTAATCTAGAATTCTCATTAGCTTCCATTACAGTGACAAAACACATAACCTTTCATCTCTCTGCATCTTCATTTGCTTCAATCACAGTGGCAAAAAAATTAGCATAAATTTATCCATTCAATTTATTTCTTACTATTCAGAGTTAATTTAGAGATTTTGTTCTCCACCAATTAGCTTCCTAGAATTTGTGTATAGGATTTCAATTTTCTTGAGAAGCTTGTGTACCGATAAAGAGATCTAGAAGCCTTTTTTAAATTTTATCTTTAATATTTTTTTAATGAATGCAATTGAAGTTCAAAGCTTGATGCAGCTGAGAGTGGAAAAATGATCTTAAGTTATTCAAGATTTGGTGCTCTATTTTAATTTTTCTGGTATCTTCTTGTTCTTTTCTATTGCAGTGTTGTTGAAGACATGAGAGATATTATATCATTTTTACTAAGAATAGTGCATTGTGATGATATTTATTGTTGTTTCCTTATTTTTGTGTTGTCTATTGGTGTTTTGATTTTCATATTTGCTTTATCATCTTGATTTATTATTGCATGTCGTTATTTTTGTATGTCTTTGTCCTCTGTTTGAGGTTAAAGTCTCTCTTATGGTTTGGATGATGGCACCGCTGCTGCATATTTCATTCATATAATTTTCACAAAGTAGAATAAGCACTCAAGGACATTAACCACACACCGTGCAATTAAAAGGTGAAGAGGTATATACCAGAGTGAGTAACTGATAATCTAATAATGAAACCTTTGTAATATTATTAGAGTCATTTGATATTTCCTCTATTGTGTTAGTTGATTCCTTGTCACTATTAGCCCTATATAATTTTTATGATTATAGAACCTACAAAATATGATAAACAGTTAGTCCAAAAAATTCCTATGCTCTTTTCTTAAAGGATTTGAACATAAGGGATCCATTATCTTCTCTAGTACCTATTTCAATTGGGATGTTCGAAATCAAAAAATAAAAGAGATGTTTTCTGAAAATTATTTTTCTAAAAGTTCTAGTTCTCTTGCTTATTCTTCCACATAGCCTTAACTTTTAAGGTTTAACTTGATAGTTGCATATGCATGAGGGAAAATATCTTTGGCGTGTTTGTGCTTTATGCGCTTTAGCTCCACAGATAGAAGTAACGAATTATTGATGATTGGTTGTTCAAGCTATTTTGGTGAAAGATCATCTAATACCATTTGAGTTGGTTCTAAGTTTTCGTTGAACTAAGGAAAGTACTTGGATGTTACATACTCATCCTACTGTATTTCGTACTCAAAAATCTGCAATGGAAGCATAATTTTCTTTTGAGAATGAGATAAAAAATCTTTTAATTATAGGAGTTTTAATCCCAGAATGGGGCAGATAAACTACATTGAAAGATGTAAAGAGATCATAGTTTGACATTTATAACTGAATATTCCTTGTAATATGATATCCAAGTATGACACAACCAAACTTCGGATCATCACTTTCATTGAATAACATTTTAGATCTTGGAGCTCTTATCAAATTTTCATAAAAGGATTTGGATCTTAGAGGCTGCTTTGCATTTGAGGTGATGCATTTATAGCTTAACATCTCAAGAAGAGCTGAAGAAGTTATATTATAATTTAAAATTGATAACTTTGCATCTCCCTCAAAAATAGAAAGTAGAGACGTACTTTATGGTTTGAGATATAATATATGTGATGCATTATTTCACAAGGTGTGTTAGAACATCTTGATATAGTAGTCAGCCTTAAGATGGTGCGAAAACAAAAATTCCTTCACTTTTTACCTTTACCTGTATTTTAATATTTCATGGATCATTCAATAATCAAGAACTATTCAGTCTTGATACCACTTGTCAGAAAGCATGCAACACTCCATCCTAAAAAAATGATACTATTCATTCTTGCACATGTTTTCCTCCCTTTTAAATTAAATTTTCCTCCAACCAATTACTGGAAAAGGTGACCCATGATGGTCTCTATGGCTATCCCGCTCCAAGTTTTAGACAAGGTCTATCATGTTGAATTACTTCTAAGATATTCCATAAACATTTATTGCATTCCCTCGACAATAATACTATCATATAGACTGAGTGTTTGTTCAAGTTTAGCTAAGTACTTCATCTATATCTTTGACGTTTGAAAAAGCTTTTTATATTTCAAAATCAGTTGCAAAGATGCAACTTTAAATTTCTAAATGTGATCTAGTCACTTTTCTTATGTTATAAATTTATGAATTTCCTATTCCGAATTACTAACATTTTCATCCTCAATTTTTTTAAGAGTTGACATAGAGTTTCCCGACTATATTTGTTTTAAGTGTTTCCTTTTTCATGACAAAGTTCATGGATTAGTCCTCGTGTATTTATTCAAAAGTCATTTCTATAAATATTTAAAAGATAGTTGTTGGGCTAGTTTTTTCTAAGATCTACGCCTTGAAGCCTTGGTATCCCTACTGATGGGTGATACAAAGCGTATAGTCTGCAGAGTGCCTGGCTTCATTGTTTAAACATGCTTGAAACCATATCTTTGACAAAAATGTTCTATCCTGTGCACCTGGGAATAAAAATTGGACATGAACATGTTAGTAATTTCTATTTTGTGGATTCACATATTGATATATTATACATAGATATTAACATCTCTAAAGAAACTCAATTTATAATCTAATAAATTATTAAAGTTTATGGGACTAAAAGTAAATATCTATTAGTACGGGTTTAATTGGAATTGTAGGAAACCCATGGGCCTTTTCTAAAGTTTGATGGAAACTTATAAAAAAGGTACCTTTCCCGAAAAGACAATTTTTAGGAAAAGGTACCTTTTCTAAAAAGGCACTTTAAAGATTTAAATAGGCATGACTCCTAAATCAAAAGACAATACTTCTTCTTTTCTTTTTCTCTCTATCTCAGATAAAGAACACTTAGAAAGAGTGATCTTCAAGGTTTAGAAGATCTTGCCTTCTTCAAAATTTGTTACTACGGATAAAGGTTAGTGTTCCAACCATTCTTCTAGATTATTAAATCACTGCCTAATGATTTACTTGTGCTCTTAGATGAATTCTTCTTTCAAATTTTCCAACAAGTGATATTAGAGCAAGGTCTTGTTAGATCATTAGACAAGTTTTAATATTTTTAAGGATCAAATTCAGATAAAAGAAAAATTATAAAAGATTTGATAGTTGTTTTTGAATTTTTATTTTTTAAATGGAGGATTCTTTATTCTCTTTTAAAGAGATTTATTTTGTTACTTGATTGACAGTCATACTCTTTGAAAATATTTGCTGAATTGTCGTTTGTTTGGAAATTTTCTAAGTTAATTTTAAATATCCAAACAATACACTGTTAAGTCTTTTCTTAGAAATAACTTTCAGTATTTGAAAGAAGAATTCATTATTGATGTTGTTTTGGCATGGAGTCACTTAACTTGTTTTGATTTTAGCCTTTTGCCTGAGAGTAGGACTTGTGAAGTCAAAGACTTCAACCTGCTGCTTGACTGCTCGACTTGGCTATTGAAGAAGCTCTTTGCATTTAGGCACCAGGAGTAGGCAAAAAAAGACGGGCTTTCCTCCAACTGGCACGATTGAAATAGACGGCTAGGAAGGTACGAAGTCTAAATCATGAAATATTAACTTGGTAAAAGAATATTTGGCACTACTATTATTTTTTTAAAGATAAATTTAGTGGCTAAAGATAATGATAATACCTTTTTTGATTTGGGTGGTTTCATAATGAAAATCCCATCACTTGGTTGTTGTGTGTTAAAGTGGAATAGCTTATAACAGATTGTGCTTCTCTAATAAGTTCTCTCATTTTCATAATTTCCTTTTTTTGTCACTATATTATTTGTTCTTTTTGTTTAAAGTGGGTAGATTGAATCAATATGTTGTCAAAGTAACCTCTATTGTGTAGATTTTATTTACTTTGAACATGTAAGCATGTTTTATCTATGTGAAATAATTATCCCAAAAGAAGATTATTTTGGCCAGACTACGGATAGTCATGAATATGTGATACATTTATAATACATGCTGATAGTGTGTCGATCCAAAGAAAGTCATATTGTTAGGCCATTTTAGTAATCAATGTTCATGAACTACATATAAGAGTACCACTTACAAATTATTATTTTTGTACAAAGACTAAATGATAATGTTATGCTAGGTATTTTGAGATGGGTCCACTTTTGTGTATATATGTTTGATAAATATATAGTTTTAAGTTTATTTGTTATTTTTCCTACATTTTTTTGTTTAATTTGATTATCTTCACATATACATGATTTATTTGATGGTTAATTGTGAGCATATTATCTTATAGTGTCTTCTATATTTGCCAATATTAACAATATTTCTGTGCCTAATAGCATAAACTTGAAGAATCAGACTTTGAATGAGCTTATAACTCAATGTCTGCAAGAAGAGAATAGTATTAAAGAAGAGCCAATGAAATATGATCATTTGGTATCTTCTTCTAGAATTAAAACTATTGCACATAAGCAAAAAAAGAGTAAGACTAAAGAAATAGCAGACAAAGGAATTTCATTATGTTTCTCTTGTAAGAAACTTGGTCACATATTGAAAGAGTGTTTCAAGTACATTGCCTTGTGTGAAAAGAAAACTAAACTTCTCAACTCTGTTTATTTAGAAGTTAATTTGGGTATGGTATCTAGAGACACTTGGTGGATAGATATAGGCACAACTGTTCATGTAAGTGATACTATGTAGGATTGCCTAAGGAGTCGAGTACCGATTGATGTTGAAAGATACATCTGTGTGGACAATGGAAATAGAGCACATGTGGAGGCTATTGGTGTCTTTAGAATTTTATTATATACTGGTTTTTATTTGGAATTAGAGAAAATGTTTATTATACCGGCATTTTGTCACGACCCAAAAACAAGGGTCATGATGAGACTTATCGCGGTTAAGACTTGACAAGTAAGCCAATCACCCAAACAGATTTGAAAAGAGAAAACAACTCCAAAATTCCAAGGCAAGACTTCTAGAACGAAGTCAAACCACACATATACAATAATTACGAAAACATACATAGAAATGATGCCATAAATCACCCCAAAACCTGATATCATATTGTAAGAATAATTTGTATACAACTCGAAGTCTGAAAATACAATCGTTAATCCAAAAAGGAACATAAGTCTATCTATGAATAAAACCAAGACATAAACTAGATAAGATGGGGTAGGAAATCAACTCTAGAAGCATAGAGTGACCACTACCTCAAAAGTATCAAATCACCGCCCAAAAATTAGCAATTATGCGGCGCACTACTATCTGGATATGGATTGAAAGGGCAAAGAAGGGGTGAGTACGGTCCAATTGTACTAAGCAAGTATCATAGGGTAACTGAGCAAAGTAGAAAATAAAGTATATAAAATACACACTATGGGCACGCCACCTGTAGTCAGAAAATGTCCCAAATGGTAGCCACATAGTCTCCACTAATAGTTCTAAATATTAGCATATATATCAAGTACAAGTACGGAAAAAAAGCATCAAAAGATAGACATAAACATGAAAGTACAACAAAGAGGGTGCATAAAGTATGAATTGCAATGCAAATGATGATGATGATGGTGTGATAAGTTTGAGTTTGTCACACAACCTCCGTATACACTTACCGAGCATTGATCCTACGGTAGGACCCATGCGGGGTTCTGTAACCCATAAACAATCCAATAACCAATATCAATACCAATCCAATATCCATAACTCCTATCAGGCCATGATCTTTAGCAAAGGATTTTTAAAGATGTCACATTTTTGTTAGAAAAATCAGTATTTCCACAGTGGTACCAATGCCTCATGAATTTATATATGATATGAGGATATATTGCTTGCAACCAAACCAAAATGAGAATTTCAAAACCAATCAATACACAAGCACGTGAGCTAAAAATCCACTCAATAAGCAAACCATTCCTAATCCAATTTAGTCCATGTACTAGTAGAGTACGATATGAAATATTATGCCATAGATACCACATAAATCCCAACTTAGGCAATTTCCACCAGGAAGAAAATAACCAAATATATAAATACTAGGCAAACAACATCATATAATACCCCACACAGTCACACATAGAAAATAATGTCTCATCATAGGCTCCCACATGGGAACATAACAGGAATAACACCACTTTTATGATTAATAGCCATACCCATAACATGTTTTTATATCAGTATTAACTATCCAACCCAATCTGAAGAAATTTAAGCCATAACCTACCTCGAATACAGAAAATCCAGTCCAAAAAGTCCTCAACATGGATCCTTCCCTTCCCGAACAGCCTTGAAACTAACTAAAACATACAAATATAGAATCACGCATTAAAAGAAAGCCAATAATACCCATATTGTCCATTTTCAAGTTAGGGTCAAAATAGACTCCTGAAATAGATTTTTAAAAAGGAAGAATAAAATCAAAATTTTTGTTCATAAATACATTACCCATGATTCAAGGAAGCCATAGAGGAAAACCTAAGTGAAAATGGCTTAAAAATAAGGTTTAACATTAAAGAAAACTATTTTAGGCTTTTCGGACCGAAATTTTCAAATTTCACTTTTGAAATCATGTTCTGACAAGCTTTAGATGACAAAAATTAAAAAAAATAACTCAAATAAGGATTTGGAGCTTTCCCAAGCTTGAATATGGAAGCAATCTCCCAAAAGCTCTTACACCTAAAGCTCAAAGTCTCAAAAAATGGTGAAAATTGAGAAACCTTGATTTTAATAGATGACCAATACTGATCGCTTAAGAAACTAAATGATTGCTTAAACGATCATCACTTAAGTAACCAGTTCATCGCTTAAGTGGCTAGGGATACATCAGTCAGCCGCTTAAGTGGCCTCTTGGTCGCTTAAGTGACTACATCAGCTGATGCTGCACCAGCTAAAGACTTGGAAAATTTCAAGTCTCCATCGATCCTTCAGGATTCATCCAAAATCTAGAGAATGTAAATAAACTATGCTGCCCTATTAAATTTGACTCCGGACTTAATGGCGACATCAGATTTTTAAAAAGAGGTTTCTTTCATAGAATTAACCCCAAGACCCAATTCAAAAGTTTTTAAATCAAGGGTCAAAATGAGATATAAAAGGCGTAAAATTATATCAACCATGCTACCAACCCAAGATTGACGTTCTGGAGCTGTTGGCACAGTTTGTTTTGCCATCCGATGCACAAAACAAAAAATGTTGACCAAAATCAACTATAAAACCCTTTTTAACCTCCAAAAATCATAAACTTGTACAAATCACACAAAAATATATTGGGAACCATACCAATCATCCACACACCCCAGAAATATCACATAGCAACCATAGGAAAGGGTAAAGTGGTCAAATTATATAAAATTCATAATTCACAAAATTTAAGTCGTTACATCATTCCCACTAAGAATCTAGTTCGTCTTCGAACTAAAAGCAAGGGAAATACCTGAATAAATGAAAATCTAGGGATAACTACCAATCATATCGGAATCGACCTCCCAAGTAGCCTAATCTATAGGTCGATGTCTATACTAGACCTTAACCACCAGAGTATCTCTAGAATGCAACTGCCTAACATCTCTGGCTAAAAATGAGATAGGCTTCTCAATAAAGGACTACCTCTAATCTAACTGAACTAAATCACAAAAAATGCCATAAGACTCATCCAAAATATAGCGTCGTAGCATGTAAACATGAAAAAAAGTTGAATAACTGATACATCTGGAAGTAATGCTAACTCATAAGCTACATCCCCATTAGTTCAAAGAATCTTAAATGGGCTAATATATATGGGACTAAGCTTGCCCCTCTTCCCAAATTTCATGACACCCTTCATGCACAAAACATAAAAGAAGACTTGATCACCCACACCAAATCTTAAGGCACGAAGCCTACAATTTGCATAGCATTTCTGCCTACTTTGAGTCACTCAAAGTCTATCTTGAATGAACAAAACTCTATCCAAAGACTCGTAAAGAAAGTCCGTACCTCGAGGTCTAATCTCAGAAACCTCAAACCAACCAACTAGAGATCCACAAAGCCTACCATATAAAGCCTCGAAGAGAGCCTTCTAATACAGAATGGTAGCTATTATTTTATTCTAACTCTTCCAAAGCTAGATACTGCTCCTACTGACCTCTAAAGTCCATCGCAGAAACCCCGAGCATATCCTTCAAAACCTAAATAGTTCACTTCGACTGACCGTTGGTCTAGGGGTGAAAAACTATGATAAGATTCGAGTACCCAACTCCTTCCGAAATGCCTTCCAAAAGTGAGAATTGAACACTAAACCTCTATGTGAAATAATAGAAAATGACACACCATGAAGATGAACTATCTCACAAATATAGATGTCAGCCAACCTCTCAGCACTGAAACAAACCTGAATATAAATGAAAAGAGAAAACTTGGTCAATTGATCAACAATGACCAAAAAACTATCAGAACCATGAGAAGTATGTCATGAAGTCCATAGTAATCCATTCCCATTTTCACTTGGTAATGGCTATCCTCTGAACCAAACCACCAGGCCCCAAATGCCTAGCCTTCACCTACTAGAAACATAGGTAATGAACTACAAAATCTATTATATCCTTTCTCATACCAGCCTACCAGTAGTGCTGTCTCAAATCAAGATACATCTTGGTCACTCCTAGATGAACGAAATACCTAGAACAATGAGCCTCCTCCAAAATCAATCTCACCCAATCATCCACTCTCGACACACAGAACCAGTCTCTAATCCTTAAAACACCATCCAAATCAAGTGAGGCTTCCTTAGCCTCGCTATTTATCATCTTATCCTAAATCACTCTCAACTCAACATCATTAAATTGATGGGCCCAAATTTTTGCCATCAAAGAAGATCTAGCCTCCACGAATGCCAAAACATACCCAGCTATCGAAATATCAAGCCTAACTATCTGGTAAACCAAAGACTGAACTTCTAAGGCCAAAGGCCTCTCTTAAGTCAAAATATATGCCAAGCTACCCATGCTAGTTAACTTTTGACTCAAGGCTTTTGCATCTACATTAACCTTTCTTGAATGATAGAGAGTAGTATGGTCATAGTCCTTAAGCAACTAAAATGAATGACACTACCTCATATTATAGTCTTACTAGGTAAAGAAATACTGAAGGCTATAATGATCTAAGAAGATGTCACAATAGAATTCATACAAGTAGTGCCTCGATAACTTTAAAGAAAATACAATCGTGCACAAACCTAAATCATGGGTAGGGTAATTCTTCTCATAGGGCTTCAACTGATGAGAAGCATACGTAATCACCTTACCATCCTGCATCAAGACAACACCTAACCCAATATCAGAAGTATCATAGAAGATAGTAAAACTCGTGTCCTCTTTGGGCAAGGTCAAGATTGGAGTTGAGGTCTACAAACCTTTGAGCTTTTGAAAGCTCACCTCACAAGAATTAGACCACTAAAACAAAATATTTAACTGAGCCAACTTGGTTAAAAGAGCTACAATAGATGAATAACCCTCAATATAGCATCGATAGTAGCCCGCTAAACCAACACAACTCCAAATCTTGATAGGAAAAGTAGGCCTATCCTAATCACAAACTTCTGCTATCTTAGGTAGATTGACTATGATACCATTCTTGGTTACCACATAACCCAAGAAAGAATCAGACTCCTACCAAAACTCGCACTTGGAAAACTTAACATATAACTTCTCATCTCCTAATCTCTAAAGCATAATCTACAAATACTCCTCGTGTCCAATCTCACTCTTGGAGTAAACCAAGATATCATCTATAAATACAATGATAAAAGAGTTGAGATACGATCAAAACACCTAATTTGTAAACTCCATGAATGCGTCTAGGGCATTGGTCAATCCAAAAGACATGACCAAGAACTAATAATGATCGTATCGAGTCCAAAAAGTTGTCTTCAAAATATCCAAATCTCTAATCCTCAATTGGTGATACCCAGACCTCAAATCAATCTTTGAAAACATCAAAGTTCCCTGAAGCTAATCAAATAAACCATTAATCCGAGGAAGAAGGCACTTATTCTTAACCGTCACCTTGTTCAACTATCAGTAATCAATACACATACACATAGACCCATCCTTTTTCTTCACAAATAAGATAGGTGCACCTAAGGTGATACATTAGGTCGGACTAATCACTTATCTAAAAACTCTTGCAACTGATCCTTCAACTCTTTCAACTTTGTTGGGGCCATCCTATAAGGGGGAATAGAGATAGACTTGGTGCCCTGCTCAATATTAATAGAAAAGTCAATATCATGATCTAGAGGAATACTAGGAAAATTCATGGTAAAAACACATATAAACTCATAGACAATACAAACAAAATCCAAAAAATAAGGTAAAACACCATCACTATAATAAATATGGGCCAAATACAACAAATATCTCCTCTCTACCAGGTGATGAGCCTAAAGGAAAGATATTACTCTCTACAAAACTGTATGAAGTGCACCCTTCTAAGCTATCCTTAGTACACCCAACAAAGTTAAAGTCACGATCTTAGCATGATAGTATAGAATAGCATGATAAAGAGCTAACTAATCCATACCCAAGATAACATCAAAATCTAACATATATAGGATGATCAAATCCAAGTCTGACGCTCATTAAGAGTCATAAAATAGGATGGGTACTTTTGATCCGCTACTAAAGAGTCTTCTACAAGGATAGATACATGAATAGGCACAACAAGAGGCTTACTAGTAGAATCAAAACACAAAGAAAAATATCCAGACATATAAGGGAAATTTGACCCTTGATCAAATAATATAAATGCAGATATGAAGCAAACATGGATGATACTTGTGATAATAATGTCAGAAGCCTATATCTGGTCTGAAGGGTATAGCATAATATTGTCTGCATCCTTCACCTAACTAGATAGACCCACAACCACCCTCGTAGGTACTACTACCTCTGCTACACGGACCTCTATCTCTTTGAGGGTCACCTTTAAATATCGATAACAGAGTAGTCCTGAAAATATGTCAGGGGACAATTGTTGGCTAAATGGCTAAACTCATCACACACATATCAAACTCTACGACCCCACTCAATAGGTAGAGGTACAACTAAGCTAGAATAACTATCCTAAATCGCTGAACTAAAGGACGTGATAATTGAACCCTGCAAGGCTGCCTACACTGGTCTACCATGATACCCATATGAGCTTTTAAGAAACTCAAATAATAGACTCAATCGTCTTTGCATGATCCACTATACTTTGAAATGATGCTCATGACACTACCATGTGGGAAGTAGCCAACTTAAGTGAAATATCTAATACCTTCAAAACTTTTTAAATTTTCTCAAGCTCGGTGGCACTACTAGTAAGAAAATATCTAGATAAGGCTTGGATACATGCATCATACTCTGCAACAGTCATGGAGTGTTGCTCCAAGTGATCAAACTCATTTCTCATATAATCTCTCAGACTGAATGACACAAACCTATCTAAGAAGACCTTAGTAAACTGATCCTAAGTCATATCTGGAGAGACAAAGGTTTTCAATTAATAAGTAACTTTCACCAATCTCTGGCTGCATTTCTTGACTTGTAGGTAGTGTAAGTAACCTCATGCGACTTAAGAGATCTAAGGTTATTTAACTTCTCACGCCAATCAATTAAGAACTCATAGGCATTTTAGCCCACAATACTACTGAACCTAGGTAGACCTAAATAAGTAAATCTTCAAACCTCTTCTAATCATCAAAAGATATAACTATACCTATAATAATGAAATGTATAATGAATTTTGATAACTGAGATCCCACTGAAGGGGGTAACATAAATAAAGGATAAACCCCTGACCTCAAAATATCATACTCAAAGATTGGCACAGAAGGAGAAACAACACTTGGAGTCTATGGAGTACATAGACTGAAGTTGGTACCACTGGAGGATCCACACTCAAAGCTGAAGGAACACCAGGTGCACTTAAAGGAAAACTGTCAAAATGAGTCAACAAACAAATCAACAACCCCTCAAAGACCAAGGTAGACAAACTCTACAAAACTTGAGTAGTCCTCATATCCCTAGAATTCTCTACTTGAGTCTCAAGGGAGATCCCCTAGTACTAACTCTAGAAGGGTCCGATCCTTGTGCCCATTCTCTACCTTAGGATTATATGCAATTCACAACTTTCCCCTTAGATGGGGCTCTCTCCTCAAATAATGGATTAATATCTAAAGCCTTATGGGATCTAGTCCTCACCATCTATGTAGAAAAAAGTAAAATATGATTCAAAACACAAGGTATTGTAACACCCCACATTTTTAGGCTAGTATTCAAGATATTATTCATGCGTGTATAAACTCAAATCCAATGATTCCTATATAAATATAAATAAGTTATTTCTAGGTGAAGAGTGTTCATAGAAACACTTAGAACAAAGTTGAGTTAAGAACTTTGGATTCGACTAAATTTTGGTATTCTATCCTACAAGGGTTAACTTTGAATGTGTATAACTTTTGGAATATGTTGAATTTTAGGGATCAATACCCACGAAATTATTGATAATTGATTCCCCTTTCCAACGCATCCAATTTTTCCATAATCCAATACCCGAGTAAAAAAGTATGAGCATTTTGTGAGGAACCAATGGGGGTCTGTGATTTCATTGTGGCACGGACCTTGTGCTCCACAATTTCATTGTGGCACAAACCTATGTTCAAAAATTCTAAAACATGTGTTTCTATTTAATTTTTTTAAGGGTAAATTGGTTATTTACGTCCTAAACTATCCTATTAACTGATAGCAACGTGATTTCATCATCTTATACCCCCAAAACATGCCAAATATATAATCTCTCTTCTCCTAAATCCTCCAGAGCACCACTTAAGGGTTCTTCTCCAAAAATTCAACTTATAAGGCTTCTAATTCAAGTTTCTTCTCCATGATTCCTCACCAATTTCAACATCAAGGGTATGGAAAATAGATTCAAGTATTCATATCAATTCCAATCTAGGGTTCAAGCTTCAAGGTTGTATATTTAAGCTTTTATCAGAATTACTTTTGTTAAAAGACATGTTACTCTTCCCCAAAGTTTATATTATTAAAAGCATATATTTAATGTGTTACCATATGAATTTAATTATGGTTGATGAATATGGGTTTGAGGGTTTTAGAATGATTGTTTCTTATACTATTTTTATGGCTTTAACAAAATTGTCCATGCTTTATTACATGCTTTGAAACCCTTTGGGGTGCATAGGGATGGTAAATGGGAAGGGGGCGAGGTATTCCCCTAATTTGGTAATTTTGGTATTGAAATTGGTTTGAAAATTGTGTTTCCTCAACACATTTTTGTAATTAGTTTTAAAATATAAATTTGTCACATGGTTTGACTTGCTCATCTGTGCTATTGTTTTTAATGGTTAAAAGATCGGACATGGATTTTGAAGGCCTTATTGGCTGTGTTTTGACTAAAATTAAAACCTTGGTGGTTGAGGTATTCCCTTGAGTAGAAATGATAAACAAAAAGGCGGTTGAGGCATTCCCTCAAGTTAATGAAATTGTAATGACATTATTATAAGCTTGCAAGCGAATATTATGATGATGCCTGTGGTGTACCTTAATGTATAATTCTGTTGTTAATAAATGGGTTGTGTGAAACTTATTCAATTTGGGCTTAATGGGGGTTATATAGCTAGGTCGTGAAGGTGTAGGTCTCAAATGACTTATACTAGAAACTCATGTTTGTTGACGTAAGAGTTGGTCTTGATTACCGTGTGCATGGTTGACATTATTGATATATTTTGTATATAGGATTGATATGGGGTTGGCGCATTCCTTTGTCTTTCTTGTTACCTCCGGTTCATGCGTCTAACATGCACTAGGGCCCTTTCAGTAGGGAGAGCTAAACCCATATAGCCCATAGGGGTCTTTTATGATGGTTGAGCTACATAGTCCAGGCTAAGATTTGAAATTAAAAGCTAAGCCTTGTTCCCCATCCTAACATGATATATATATTATTCATGTACATTGTGTGTATGTGGATTTTACTGTGGTCTTACTTGGCACTATTTTCCCCCTTCCCTGAATTACATGCTAGTGGTCATCCCACTAACCATCTCTGAACACTGTATATGGTTCGAAGGCACTTCTTCTTTTCGTGCACAATGATAGAGTTCTAGGTTGTCAGTTGTTAGGTTTAAAGTAGTGACCTTCCATTCTTCTGAAGGGTTATCATTTTAAAGTTATGTTTCTTTTGTATCATAGACTACCATTTGGTTTCTATTGGGATATCATCGGGGACATGTCCCAACTTAGATTAATTTTGGTTTTTTTAGAAGCTTTGTGGATTATTGTGGACTTGGGATTGGTTGTTGAATTCCTCAACTTCTTTTGAGTCATACATATCTATATTATTTTATGTTTGGAATTCTACTGCTATACTTATATTGTGTTCCATTTGACTAAGTAAAGGGGGTGGTCTCTAGTTCTTGTTGGTCTTAAGATACCCATCATGGCCAGGCTCTGGTTCGAGTCGTGATGAAGTTGGTATTAGACCTAGGTTTATGGTCAATTGGGTGTCCACAAAGTTGTGTCAAGTAGAGTCTCTTCTATGGGTGTGTAGTGTGCCACACTTATAAGGGAGAGGCTACGAGGCATTTGGGAAATGTTTTTCATTATTTCATACTCTAGATCATGCGATTGTGTTTTCCATATAAAAGTTATCCAACATTCTTCCTTGCTTTAATTCTTGGGATATGTCTCATTATTGAGGCGATATAAGTAAGAAGCTTAGCTTTCTAACAGTGTGGTCCTTTCTGAATGAGTTATCTAAAGTTATAAAATGGTACAAGTACTTGAAAGGAGTTTATTAGTACATCAAGGTATATTGATTCAGGCAAGTACCTCTAATTTCATGAATCGTGCTTTTCAGATCGAGCTAAGATGTGTAATTTATCCCTTCCAAGAACCTTATTGCAGATGTTTTTCTTAAGGGAAAATATTTATATGCAAATATTAGGATAGATTTCCACCCTAGAGGTATTATAAATTAGGATGTTATGACCTATGGGTAGTAAGGTGATCTCGAGGGTAGCTTTTTAGTGAAAAAGGGGGATAGTTAGAACTGCATGGCCTTTAAGTAAGTGTTGGGAGTGGTATGCTCTTATTCTATTGGTTAAATAATATGCTCTTATGGTAGTCGGTAAAAAATAGTGGTTAGTTACAATACTTACATCTTTAGTTTACATAAGAAAGGAGTTCATGAGGACTAGATATCTTAGTAGTGAAATAAATCATAGGTTGTGAACGGAAGACTTGGTCGACTAATAATTTATGAATTTAACATTCACTTGGGGAGATCATAGAAAGAGTAGAATTAGTGGTGTTTATATCATATTGAAAGTTCTTAGGATGTATGCATGGGTAAGAGGATATGGTATGAGGGAGGTTGTAATACCCTATATTTCTATCTAGCTTCGATTAGTCCCTAGAACATTAAAGATCTTGGTTCATAGATGAATACATTCTATTCCCTGTGGTATTTTAAGGATTTTGACTTTTATCATGTGGGAAATTGAATAAGCTTTCCATCAATACCAAATTTGACCAAATCCAACACTCGGGCGAAGAGTTAGAGCTGTTTTAGTAAGACAGTGTACCACTTGGTACTTTAGCGCCTCGGGGAGTCAGCCAAAATGCCAATAGTAAAAAAAACCAGTCAGCCTCCACGATTATGGCACACCACACCAAGGATCCATTCCATAGTTATCAATTTTTAGTGCACTAACGCAATTCCACCGCATCGTGGTGCTATTCCAATTCGCAACCAAGGTGGCAATGAGATTTCCACCGCGTTGCACCAACATGAGAAATCGGGATTTTTAGATTTCGTTATTTAATTTCAGGGGCTGTTTGGTAAATTCCTAAAATCCCAAATAAGCCTATACACGACATTAAACCCCTAAAATACCTATTATTTCATTGTTTACTCATATCTCTCAAGAAATAAATCACTCTCTCTCAAAGATAGAAAACCCTAGCTACAAGTTTCAAAAGCAATCTCAAGAATCTCTCCAAAAGTCTTCAAGTACTTCAAGAACCTAGATTTCCAAGTATGTTAGATGTTGATTCTTGGGTTCATTCCACCCAAGAAGTTCATGAATCCTTTTCTAAATTCAAAGATTATATATTTATGAGTTTTCATGATTCATGTGAATTGAAATTGAAGTTCATGTTGTTATTGAGTTTCAATTCATGTTTTGTTTACAAAGTTCTAAGTTTTGATCCTTGTATGTGATGTTTATATGATGTTCATGATAAACCCCTTCAAGATGCATGTTTATTGATGTAACTATGGTAATTAGGTGTATTGAATAAAGTATGCTCCCCATATGTTTGATAAAATTCTTATGTGAAGGAAATAGAGTCCTTATATCATGTTGACAAGAAATCCCCAATTGTGTATAAGTTAATGCATGCCAAGTGTTTGTTGAAAGGCCTTAGTGAATAAATTATGATATATTGCATGCATTCCTACTCATGTGCATTCATTATTGAATGAATTATGAGATAATGGTATGCACTCCCTGTATATTTACATGTTTAAGACTTCTAAGTTCTTGAAGAGATGCTTCATTGATTGTGTTGTGAATGATAGCCTATTTCCATATTATGTACGAGTTGTCATGTCTTGTATTATTTATCTTATCGAGTCCTGGGGGTATTATACCCGACAAATTAGATGCTTGTCTAGAGCCAGTGTCAGTTTCATGATAATCTCAGTCATGACATGATTAATAGTACTCTCAGACAATCCTAAAACTTAGGAAATCTCAGTAATCTCAATATCAGTAGCATTCTAGTTTCATTTCAGTAATCAATTCAGAACTCAAAAGTATTCTGCCAGTCAATGGAACTCAGTAAACTCAACTTAGCTCAGTTAATCAGTACGATCAGTAATAGATTCAGCTTAGTCTAGTACAGTCTAAGAATCAGTTTAGAGTCTTTCAGTTGGGAGTAAGATTCAGCCCCGAGAGAACCTAAAGATGGGGGAGCGCTCGTTAGATATGACTGAGATCCCTATAAAAAATCCCTAAGTTCCAGAACTACATAGCTAGCGTAGGTTATAAGATGTCACTCGTTAGATAGGACTGGCATACTCAGGGATTACCCGCTAATACAAGTTTGATTTCAGGGGTCACCCACTAGATTAGGACTAACTCCATAGCAGTTATCTTTACCCATAGCATAGTACTGACACCCTCCCAGCTGGGATTACAGGTTGGACCCCACTTATTCATATTTGGGGCATGTTGGTTAGATGACTACCTCCCATAGTCTCAGTTTCAGAATTCATCTCAGTGAAATAACTCAACCTTTTAGCATAGATTCAGAACTGTTAGATACAGTCACTCAATAGTATTATCAATGGATTTAGAGATCACCTGCTAGATAGGACTGATCACAGATTTAGTCAAGCAATATTAATATCAGTACCATTAGATTCAGAGATCACCCGTTAGATAGGACTGATCTCAGATCTAGTTAATTATCTTCATTATCAGTATATTCAGAGATCACCCACTAGATAGGACTGATCTCAACCTTAGTCAATTAGATATCAATATCAGTAGAATCAGTAATCAGAAATCTAATTATAAAAATTCAATATTTAGTGTTACTATGATTTCAGTTATAGTTTATGCACTCATGCATGTATCCTCATTCAGTAGTCTCATGTTATTTAGTCAGTATGGTTCATGCATGTGAACCCTTGCATTCAGCCTTACCTCATATAGCGTACCAGTACATTCCCACATACTGACACATTCTTTTCTCTTGTGCTATAGTGTCTTATACCATAGGTTTAGAAGCACAGGATCCAGAGCACCCTTAGCAGTCCAGATTCAGCCAGCAACAGTAGTTAGTAGTGAGTCCTCATCATTCGAGGTTGTTCTATTATTTCATTATACTAGATTTAGTATTTTAGTAGATGGAGTTAGTTAGGGAATTGACCCATCAACTCCACAGTTCAGATAGTTTAGAGGCTTTCAGACTAGATGTTCACACAATTGTATTAGTAGTCAGTTTGTTTTTTCAATTGTATTTTAGTTTTTTGAACCTTATAGAAAGTTTTCTGCTAGTTTTCTGCATTTTTACAGTATATTATTCAGTGTTTAGTTATAGATATTAGTCATGGGTTAGCTTGTGGACCTTCGGGGTCACAAGTACCGTTAGCGTTGGGGTTTAGAATCCGGGGCATTACAAACTTGGTATTAGAGCCTAAGGTTCAATGGTGTACTAGAAAGTCTGAAAAGCCGTATCTAGTAGAGTCTTGTGCATGGGTGTCTGCGCGCCACATTTATTTACAGGAGGCTATAAGATGTTTTAGGAATAGTTTTCCTTTTTTCAGTATTCATGTATACGAGTGAACATGAGCTCAAGTTAAGACTCTCAGTCTAATCCATTCTCCAGTGTATCTGGAATGGTGGTTAAGAAGTGTAGGACTGCCATGCTCAATAGAGACATAGATCTTTCTAGATTGATGATACATGCTTAGCAGATTAAGATAGAGAAGACAAGAGAGAGAGAGAGAGTAAGTAAGAAGGCCAGAACATGTAGTTTTAGTTATTCTTAGCCAGGGTCACAGGGTGGTAATCATTCTCAACATAGTCAGAAGTTTTTAGTCCCATCTCCATCCTCAGCTAGTGTACCAACACTAAAGTTCAGGAATGTCAGTCATGCTGGGGAGCCAGGCTCCAAGGCCCAGGGTAGTGAGAGAAGTGAGCGTACCTATCTACTGTGTGAAAAATATGGTAAGAATCATCTAGGTGCATGTAGAGTAGGCAACAAGGTATGTTTTGGATGTGGTAAGCTATGCCACAGGATACAGGAATATAGAGTGCTAGTTCAGAGGGGTAAAGATTTGCGTCAGTAGGGCGCTACTTCCAACACTACTAGTGGCCAGCGTCAAAATAGATTTTATGCACTCCAGACCCGTCATGATCTGGAAAATTTACCTAATATTAATTCGGGTACGTTATAAGTCCTTCATCTTTATGATATTCTTTGTTAGATCTCTTGCTCCCATTTGAGCTTAAGTTTTCAGCATGAGTTAGTCAGTAAATCCAGCAAGTCAGTTTAGCAGTCAGACAGTCAGATCCGTGTAGTTTGTTCTCTCATCTTTCCATTTAGTCATGCTATCAGAAATCTCAGGAATGTAACTATTCCAAGATAGGAAGTCCCAGTAGTTGCAAGATCAACTCAGTTCATGAGTCATGCAATATTTTTAGGTCCCAGATGTTTAGTTATGATCCAATTCAAAGGTGCCTTATGCATCGCCACAGTTTTCCTCAAGTGTCTCAGTGAAGTAAGCCTTCTTAGAGGGGTATAGTGTCCTAAAGGGGAGATACCCCATATTTTCCTGATACTTTCATGACCTTGAACCCATTCAGTTGCATGTTCAGATGTTCCTTACAAAGTTAGTATCAGTTATCATTACATATTTAGTCATGCATTTAAGAGTCAGTTCAGTCAGATGTTCGTGCATTAGATATGCATGCTTTCATGCGAACAACTCAGTCAGATATCCATGCATAAGATATGCATGTTCAGTATGAAATCTCAGTATACCAGTAGTTCCAGTCATATAGTCATGTTTCACATGCTTATATCCAGTAAGTAAGTTCAGCCTGCTAGTATTCTCAGCTTAATCAGTCTCATTCGAGGACTAATGTCCCTAAGGGGAAGATATTGTAATACCCCGTATTTTAATCTAGCTTTGATTCATTCTTAGAACATTAAAAATCTTGCTTTATAGATGAAAATCTTTTATTCCCTGTGGTATTTTAAAGATTTTAACTTTTTATTATGTGGAAAATTGAATAAGTCTTCCATCGATACCAAATTTGACCAAATTCAACACTAATGAAGAGTTAGAGCTATTTTAGAAAGACAGTGTACCACCTGGTACTTTAGCGTGTCGCGGAGTCATCCAAAATGACAATTGTCGAAAAAAACAGTGAGCCTCTACGATTATGACGCACCACACCAAGGATCCATTCTAGTGTTATCAATTTTTAGTGCACCAACACAATTCCACCGCATCGTGGTGTTATTCCAGTTCGCAACTAAGGTGGCAACGCAATTTCCTCCGCGTCTCACCAATATGAGAAATCGGGATTTTTAGATTTCATTTTCTAATTTTAGGGTCTATTTAGTAAATACCTAAAACCCCAAATCAGCCCATACACGACATTAAACCCCTAAAAGACCTATTATTTCATTGTTTACTCACATCTCTCAAGAAATAAATCACTCTCTCTCAAAGATAGAAAACCCTAGCCCCAAGTTTCAAAAGCAATCTCAAGAATCCCTTCAAGAGTCTTCAAGAACTTCAAGAATCTAGATTTCTAGGTATGTTAGATGTTGATTCTTGGGTTCCTTCAACCCAAGAAGTTCAAGAATCCCTTTCTAAATTCAAAGATTATATATTTATGAGTTTTCATGATTCATGTGAATTGAATTGAAGTTCATGTTGTTATTGAGTTTTAATTCATGTTTTGTTTATAAAGTTCTAAGTTTTGATCCTTGTATGTGATGTTTATTATAAACCCCTTTAAGATATATGTTTATTGATGTAACCATGTTAATTAGGTGTATTAAATAAATTATGCTCTCCATATGTCTGATAAAATGCTTATGTGAAGGAAATAGAGTCCTTATACCATGTTTACAAGAAATCCCCAATTGTGTATAAGTTAATGCATGTCAAGTGTTTGTTGAAAGGCCTTAGTGAATGAATTATGATATGCTGCATGCATTCCTACTCATGTGCATTCCTTATTGAATGAATTATGAGATAATGGTATGCACTCCCTATACATTTACATGTTGAAGACTTCTAAGTGCTTGAGGAGATGCTTTATTGATTGTTTTGTGAACGATAGCCTATTGCCATGTTATGTACGAGTTGTCATGTCTTGTATTATTTATGGTATCGAGTCCTAGGGGTATTTATACCCGACAAATTAGCTGCATGTCTAGAGCCAGTGTCAGTTTTATGATAATCTCAATCACGCCATGATTAGTAGTACTCTCAGACAGTCCCCGAACTTAGGCAATCTCAGTAATCTCAGTATCATTAGCATTCTAACTTCAGTTTAGTAATCAATTCAGAACTCAAAAGTATTTCATCAGTCAACGAAACTCAAAGAACTCAGGTTAGCTCAGTTAATCAGTACGATCAGTAACAGATTCAGCTCAGTCTAGTACATTAGTTCAGAGTCTTTCAGTTGGGAGTAGGATTTAGCACCGAGTGAACCTAGAGATAGGGTCTCACCCATTAGATAGGACTAATATCCCTAAGTTCCAAAACTACGTAGCCAGCGTAGGTTATGAGATGTCATCCGTTAGATAGGACTGGCATAATCAGGGATCACCCGCTAGTACAGGACAAATTTCAAGGGTCACCTGCTAGATTAGAACTAACTCTATAGCAGTTGTCTTTACCTGTGGCATGGTACTGACACCCTTCTAGCTGGGGTTACTGGTTGTACCCCACTTTTTTAGATTTGAGGCATGTCAGTTAGATTCTACCTTCCACAGTCTCAGTTTCAGAATTTGTCTCGGTAAAAGAACTCAGCTCTTTAGCATAGATTCAGGACAGTTAGATACAGTCACTCAATAGTATTATTATTGGATTTAGAGATCACCCAATAGATAGGACTGATCTCATATTTAGTTAAGCAGTATCAGTATCAGTACTATTAGATTCAGAGATCACCAGCTAGATAGGACAGATCTCAAATTCAGTTAATTATCTTTATTATCAGTATATTCAGAGATCACCCATTAGATAGGACTGATCTCAACCCCAGTCAATTAGATATCAGTATTAGTAGACTCAGTAATCAAGAATCTAATTATTAAAATTTAGTATTCAGTGTTACTACGATTTCAGTTATAGTTTATGCACTCATGCATGCATCCTCATTCAGTAGTCTCATGTTATTTAGTCAGTATGGTTCATGCATGTGAACCCTTGCATTCAGCCTTACCTCATCTAGCGTACCATTACATTCCTACGTACTAACGTATACTTTTCTCTTGTGCTATGGTATCATATACCATAGGTTCAGAAGCACGGGATCTAGAGCACCCTTAGCAGTCCAAATTCAACCAGCAGTAGTAGTTAGCAGTGAGTCCTCATCATTCGAGGATGTTCTATTATTTCATTATATTACTAGATTCAATATTTTAGTAGACGAATTTAGTTGGGGGATTGTCCCATCAACTTCATATTTTAGACAGTTTAGAGGCTTTCAAACTAGATGTTCAGACAGTTGTATTAGTATTCAATTTTTTTTTCAATTGTATTTCAGTTTTTTGAGCCTTATGGCAAGTTTTCTTCCAATTTTCTATATTTTTACAGTATATTATTTAGTTCTTAGTTATAGATATTAGTCATGGGTTAACTTGTGGTCCTTCGGGATCACAAGCGCCATTTAGCATCGGGGTTTAGAATCCGGGACATTACATACTTGGTATCAGAGCCTATGGTTCAATAGTGTACTAACAAGTCTGAAAAGCCGCATCTAGTAGAGTCTTGTGCTTGGGTGTGTTGTGCACCACATTTATGTACAAGAGGCTATAAGATATTTTAGGAACAGTTTTCCTTCTTTCAGTATTCATGTAATTCTAGTGAGCATGAGCTCAAGTTTAGACTCTCAGTCTAATCTATTCACCAGTGCATCTGGATTGGTGGTTAAGGAGTGTAGGACTGCTATGCTCAATAGAGACATGGATCTTTCTAGATTGATGATTCATGCTCAGCAGATTGAGATAGAGAAGATGAAGAAGAGAGAGAGTAAGTAAGAAGGCCAGAACAGGTAGTTTTAGTTATTCTCAGCCAGGGTCATAGGGTGGTAATCGTTCTCAGCATAGTCAGAAGTTTTCAGTCCCAACTTTATTCTCAGCTAGTGTACCCGCACCAAAGTTTAGGGATATCAGTCATAATGGTGCGCTAGGCTCCAAGGCCCAAGGCCCAAGGTAGTGAGAGAAGTGAGCGTACCTATCTGCTGTGTGAAGAATATAGTAAGAATCATCTAGGTACATATAGAGCAGGCAGCGAGGTATCTTTTGGATGTGGTAAGCCAACCCGCAGGATGTGGGAGTATAGAGTTCTAGCTCAGAAGGGTGAAGATTTGAATCAGTAGGGTGCTATTTCCAACACCACTAATGGCCAGCGTCAGATCAGATTTTATGCACTCCAGACCCGTCATGATCTAGAAAATTTACCTACTATAGATTCGGGTATGTTATAAGTCCTTCATCTTCATGATATACTTTGTTAGATCTCTTGATTCCATTTGAGCTTAAGTTTTCAGCATGAGTTAGTCAGTAAAGCCAGCAAGTCAGTTTAGCAGTCAGACAGTCAGATCCATGTAGTTTGTTTTCTCATCTTTCCATTTAGTCATGCTATCAGAAATCTCAGGAATATAACTATTCCAAGATAGAAAGTCCCAGTAGATGCATGATCAACTCAGTTCATGAGGCATGCATTATTTTCAGGTCCTAGATGTTTAGTTATGATCTAATTCGTTGGTGCCTTGTGCATCGCCACAGTTTTTCTCAAGTGTCTCAGTGAAGTAAGCCTTCTTAGAGGGGTATAGTGTCCCAAGGGGGAGATACCCCATATTTCCCCGATGCTTTCATGTCCTTGAACCCATTCAATTGCATGTTCAGATGTTCCTTACAAAGTTAGTATCGATTATCATTGCATATTCAGTCATGCATTCAAGAGTCAGTTCAGTCAGATGTTCGTACATTAGATATGCATACTTTCATGAGAACAACTCAGTCAGATATCCATGCATCAGATATGCATGTTCAGTATGAAATCTTAGTATATCAGTAGTTCCAGTCATATAGTCATGTTTCACATGCTCATGTCCAGTAAGTAAGTTCAGCCTGCTAGTATTCTCAGCTTAATCAGTTTCATTCGAGGACGAATGTTTCCAAGGAGGAGATATTATAATACCCCGTATTTCTATCTAGCTTTGATTCTTCCTTTGAACAATAAAGATCTTACTTCATAGATGAATATCTTTTTTTCCCTGTGGTATATTCAAGATTTTGACTTTTTATCATGGGAAAAATTGAATAAGCTTTCCATAGATACCAAATTCGCTCAAATCCGGCACTCGAACGAAGAGTTAGAGCATTTTAGTAAGACAGTGTACCACCTGGTACTTTAGCACATCGCGGAATCAGCCAAAATGGAAATTGTTGAAAAACCAGTGAGCCTCCATAATTATGGCGCGTCGTACCACGACTCCATTTTAGAGTTGTCAATTTTTAGTACACCAACGCAGTTCCACCGCATCACGGTGCCAATCTAGTTTGCAACCAAGGTGGCAACGCAATTTCCACGGCGTTGTACCAACATGAGAAATCGGGATTTTCAAATTTCATTATTTAATTTCTGGGGTTTTTTGGTAAATTCCTAAAACCCCAAATCAGCCTATTCACGACATTAAACCCCTAAAAGATCTATTATCTCATTGTTTACTCACATCTCTCAAGAAATAAATCACTCTCTCTCAAAGATAGAAAACCCTAGCCCTAAGTTTCAAAAACAATCTCAAGAATCCCTCCAAGAGTCTTCAAGAACTTTAAGAATCTAAATTTCCTGGTATGTTAGATGTGGATTCTTGGGTTTCTTCCACCCAAGAAGTTCAAGAATACTTTTATAAATTCAAAGATTATATATTTATGAGTTTTCATGATTCATGTGAATTGAAATTAAAGTTCATGTTGTTATTGAGTTTTAATTCATGTTTTGTTTACAAAGTTCCAAGTTTTGATCCTAGTATGTGATGTTTATGTGATGTTCATGATAAACCCCTTCAAGATGCATGTTTATTGATGTAACCATGCTAGTTAGGTGTATTAAATAAAGTATGCTCCCCATATGTTTGATAAAATGCTTATGTGAAGGAAATAGAGTCCTTATACCGTGTTTACAAGAAATCCCCAATTGTGTATAAGTTAATGCATGTCAAGTGTTTGTTGAAAGGCCTTAGTGAATGACTTATGATATGCTGCATGAATTCCTACTCATGTGCATTCCTTATTGAATGAATTATGAGATAATAGTATGCACTCCCTATACATTTACTTGTTTAAGACTTTTAAGTGCTTGAAGAGATGCTTCATTGATTGTGTTGTGAATGATAGCCTATTGCCATGTTATGTACGAGTTGTCCTGTCTTTTATTATTTATGTTATCGATTCCTGGGGGTATTTATACCCAAAAAATTAGCTGTTTGTCTAGAGCCAGTGTCAGTTTTATGATAATCTCAATCACGCCATGATTAGTAGTACTCTCAGACAGTCCCCGAACTTAGGCAATCTCAGTAATCTCAGTATCATTAGCATTCTAACTTCAGTTTAGTAATCAATTCAGAACTCAAAAGTATTTTATCAGTCAACGAAACTCAAAGAACTCAGGTTAGCTCAGTTAATCAGTACGATCAGTAACAGATTCAGCTCAGCCTAGTACATTAGTTCAGAGTCTTTCAGTTGGGAGTAGGATTTAGCACCGAGTGAACCTAGAGATAGGGTCTCACCCATTAGATAGGACTAATATCCCTAAGTTCCAAAACTACGTAGCCAGCGTAGGTTATGAGATGTCATCCGTTAGATAGGACTGGCATAATCAGGGATCACCCGCTAGTACAGGACAGATTTCAAGGGTCACCCGCTAGATTAGAACTAACTCTATAGCAGTTGTCTTTACCTGTGGCATGGTACTGACACCCTTCTAGCTGGGGTTACTGGTTGTACCCCACTTTTTTAGATTTGAGGCATGTCAGTTAGATTCTACCTTCCACAGTCTCAGTTTCAGAATTTGTCTCGGTAAAAGAACTCAGCTCTTTAGCATAGATTCAGGACAGTTAGATACAGTCACTCAATAGTATTATTATTGGATTTAGAGATCACCCAATAGATAGGACTGATCTCATATTTAGTTAAGCAGTATCAGTATCAGTACTATTAGATTCAGAGATCACCAGCTAGATAGGACAGATCTCAAATTCAGTTAATTATCTTTATTATCAGTATATTCAGAGATCACCCATTAGATAGGACTGATCTCAACCCCAGTCAATTAGATATCAGTATTAGTAGACTCAGTAATCAAGAATCTAATTATTAAAATTTAGTATTCAGTGTTACTACGATTTCAGTTATAGTTTATGCACTCATGCATGCATCCTCATTCAGTAGTCTCATGTTATTTAGTCAGTATGGTTCATGCATGTGAACCCTTGCATTCAGCCTTACCTCATCTAGCGTACCATTATATTCCTACGTACTAACGTATACTTTTCTCTTGTGCTATGGTATCATATACCATAGGTTCAGAAGCACGGGATCTAGAGCACCCTTAGCAGTCCAAATTCAACCAGCAGTAGTAGTTAGCAGTGAGTCCTCATCATTCGAGGATGTTCTATTATTTCATTATATTACTAGATTCAATATTTTAGTAGACGAATTTAGTTGGGGGATTGTCCCATCAACTTCATATTTTAGACAGTTTAGAGGCTTTCAAACTAGATGTTCAGACAGTTGTATTAGTATTCAATTTTTTTTTCAATTGTATTTCAGTTTTTTGAACCTTAAGGAAAGTTTTTCTCCAGTTCTTTGCATTTTTACAGTATATTATTTAGTGCTTAGTTACAGATATCAGTCATGGGTTAGCGTGTAGTCTTTTGGGGTCACAAGCACCGTGTAGCATCCGAGGTTCAGAATCCGGGGCGTTACAAAGGTAAATGTCCTATAGACCATAATGGGTTTGGTAATAAGATTAAGATCAACTATCCTTATTATGTAGCTATGCCCATTGACATTTTTTTTCTAGTAGTTGTAAACTAGAATATTATGTGAGAAGATGTGTAATAAATTTTAAGTGTAGTAGTAATGTTGTGAAGAAGAATGTGCTTATGGTCCATAGTTAAGTTACATAAGGAATTTAGATGGATTTATCTATTTGATGGACTAATATATTATACAGGATTTTTCATTAGTGGTATATGATTGTTGCTAGACACTAAGTTTGAACTTTAGATATTGATAGTGATAAAAAGTTAGCTCGAGAATTGTGATGAAAGATTTATGGGAGTGAATTAGTAGGTTTGATATAATGTGTGAAAGTGCTTAGGTTGATGACTTATGAAATATTGGAGTGGTTAATTATGATATATGCATGAGGTCTAGAGTTGAAGAAAAAATAGTGGATAAATCATTAGATGGATAAGAGCCTTGGGTTACAAGAATAAAGAGTACTCGATTTTAAGTTATGAGTGCCTTGTTGTAACGCCCCGAAAAATGGGTCTCGGAGCGTCACACAATGCTTGAGGCTACGAGTAGCCCCAAGCTAACCCTTTGAGCCATTTTCATTAAGTTTAACACAAATCAATGGGGTTTTCATAAATAACCCTCAAATATCAACAGAGTAATCATCGTCCAAGAATAAAAGAATTTCAGAAAGATAACAAAATACGACTTATTAGTCAACTCCCAACATCTATACTAGTCTGACAAGCCTCTAAGAAAATCAATAAAACTAGCGAGCCATTGAGACATGCCCCAACTGACTCATACTCAGTTATCAAATGTAAACGATTTCGTGAAACCAACATCAGACATCACGTCCTCGGAAAATGTGGACTCACCACAACAGAAGATGTAGAATAGCATGTCCGAAGAATCACTATCGAACCTGGAACTGAGCACCTGAACTTATATTTTGAGAAAATGCAGCCCACATCCGAAGATGTGGGTCAGTACTATGGAAAGGAACCGAGTATATGGGGGTGTATGCAGTTGTATAAACATCATCATCATAAATATTTATAAGAAATATGTAGGATGTATGAAAGACTCACATAGCCTGAAGAAAATCATCATAATCATGAGAGGATGAAATAAGTACAATAACACATGTGAGTCATCATATAATTTGTCAATCATTTTCAGTTCATCAAGAATATCAATTCTCATAATGTAAATATCATTTAAATCTTTCGAAAGAATAACTTTCACAATTCCACTTTCAAATCACTTCACCATTCACCATAGACACAAGAAAACACATACACACACTGGGAGATCCTATAACCGTCATAAACCATGTGAGCTATATGGAGTCCAACGTACAACCCACGTTGGGGAGAGTCGTCCTATCCTTTCCATCGGAGTAGGACTATCGATATCAAATCCACACAAACTAGTGATCACTATATAAACCAGCCTTAGTCTCACTCCTACGGAGGCACGTAGTTCTAGGAAAGTAAGATCGCTTTATATCTCCCACTCGGTGCTAAAGATTTCTCCCGGACTTAGCTCAGATCATTTCAAAGACAATCTACAACAAAACAATTTCAGTAATATATAAATATACATCGGGAGCCATCATGCTTCCCATCTATCAAAATCAACCATGTTGTAGATTTCTTTCACACTTGAGTTCAAAACAACTCCATTAAGACCAAAAGGTCAAATCATTCAAAATATCTCAAATATTCAACATCAACATGCTTATAACACACACTTTCTCAAAAAAACATAATTTTCAATGGGGATTCATGACTCAAATATCAAAATCATGATAAATATCATTCAAGATTCATGCTTTATATCTCAACACATGTAAATTCATCTTTCAAAATCATAAACATCAAGATTTCATAATAATCATCATAAGATATGGGTTAATGCTTCAAATTCATAAAAATCAAATAAAAATCATGCCTTTGTAAAGAAAATTACTTTTGGGCACAAGAACGAAAGAGAATTCTTGTTGAAAAATCCCACATACCTTGAATGATGAACTTTAGATCAATATTCATTTTTGAGATGTTAATCGTGCCTTTGAATGATGGTTCTTGGAGTTCTTGAATTAGAAACTTGGAATCTTGAATAAATTTGCAGAATTAATGGTGAACTTTGGAGGTTCTTGAAGTTGGATGTAGGAGCTTAGGGTTTTCTTTTTGAGGAAATTTGATGAAATATAACATATAATGCTTATAATAGGCTTTAATATAGGGTTTGGATGGATTTTGGGTAAGGAAAAATGACCAAAACGCCCCTAAAAATCAAATAATTCTCGAATCTATCCTTTGGTGGACTATTTTGATAGTTTGAAGTAGATCAATCATAACGTTTTATTACGTTATCCAAATTAGATGAAACCAATTTCATTAGAAAGAGGACTCTCATATCTTTCTGTTGATACATAGTATCTCAGCCAGATCATTGTGTACGAGGAGTTATGATCGTTTGAAGTTTTTCTTTTGATAGGCTGAAGTAGATCGATAATAACTTTCTGCTCCGATAGACAAATTGGATGAAACCAATTTAATTGGAAAGAGGACTCGCAGATCTTTTCGTTGATATATAGTAGATCACCCAAATCATTATGTACAAGGAGTTATGATCGTTTAAAGTTGGAGCAAAAATACGCCAGGGCTTAATACTTTTTCCTGCACGTTTTACTGTTCACTACTATTCATGGTTCGATCGGAATGATCATAACTCGTCGCTCGGGTGTCCGTTTTGGATGATCCACATATCATTGGAAATATTATTCGATACTCTACGCAATGGTGGGTCATAATCTAAGACATTCCACATGAAAAATTTATAATTCATTCTAGAAGATAGAACCTAATAGTTTACACACAAAATTTTAATGAAAAATTTCCCAGGGTATTACATCACCCCTTTTGGAAACATTCATCCTCGAATGAAGCTAGACATGCCAAGATTAGATAGAGAATAGACCATACAGCTGAAACCATTCGTTAGACTCATCACCACATCGTTTCTCACTCCGAATGCAGCATAGAATGCATAAATTCAAGAAACTACAAAACATAATAAATGACAGCTGAACTGCTGCAACTTTTATCAAAAGTGCATGATTTAGAAAAGAACGGTACCTTCGGCTTGATCGAAGTTCGCGGAAAATAGGTGCGGGTCACATATCCGCCTCAGCTTCCCAAGTTGAACCCTTAACAGATTGGTTTCACCACAACACCTTGACCAAGGGAACTTCTTTGTTCCTTAGTCTTCAGACACTGAAATCAAGAATCTCAACAAGAATCTCATCAAAAGAAAGATTTTCTTGAATGTCAGCACTCATAGAGGAATCCACTATCACAGCATTGCTAATATGCTTTCTAAGCATGGAGACATGGAATATTGGATGAACAGAGGACAACTCAGAAGGCAACTCGACCTCATAAGTTACCTTACCAACACGACTAAGAATTTTGTAAGGACCAACATAACAGGGACTAAGCTTCCCTTTTCTTTCCGGATCTCTTCACCCCCCTTATGGGTGAAATTTTCAGATACACTAGGTCACCAACTTCAAACTCAAGGTCTCTCCTTCTAACATCCGCATATGACTTCTGACGACTCTGCACAGTTTTCAACCTTTCCTTGATCAACTTAACTTTTTCCATAGCCTTAAATACTGAATCAGGACCACTCACAGCCACTTCACCCACCTCAAACTAACCTATGGGTGATCTACACCTCCTCCCATATAAGGCTTCAAATGGAACCATGTCAATACTAGAGTGGAAACTGTTATTGTAAGCAAATTCTATCAACGGTAAGTGATCATCCCAACTTTCCTTAAAGTCAAGTGCACAAGCTCTCAACATATCCTCTAAGGTCTGGATGGTCCGCTAAGCCTGACCATCGGTCTGTGGATGAAAAGCAGAACTCAAAAGCACTTGGGTACCAGGACCCTTCTGAAAAGCTTTCCAAAATTGTGAAGTAAACTGAGTACCCCTATCCGAAATGATAGACAAGGGAATTCCATGCAGTCTGACTAGCTCTCGGATATACAATCTAGCATAATCCTCAGCAGTATATGAAGTATGAACAGGCAAGAAATGAGCAGACTTAGTCAACCTATCAACCACAACCAAATGGAATCATGATGGCATCGGGAAGGAGGTAAACTAATCACGAAGTCCATATTTATCTCTTCCCACTTCCAGGTGGGAATACTAAACTCTTGCATCATACCACCAAGTCTTTGGTGTTCAACCTTAACCTGTTCGCATGTTGCACACTTAGCTACAAACACTGCTATATCTTTCTTCATGCCACTCCACCAATAGATTTCCCGCAAGTCTCGGTACATCTTGGTGGCACCAGGATGAATAGAATATCGCGCCCCGTGTGCTTTAGCCATAATCCTCTGTCTCAGATCATCAACATTCGGGACACACAATCAACCCTGCAATCTCAACACACCATCTCCCCCTTGGGAGAAAACCTCTACTTTTTGGTCCTTGACTGACTTCTTCAGTCTGACCAAACTAGCATCTAAGTATTGTTTTTCCTTCACTTTCGAAACCAAGGAGGATTCGGAACTACTCTGAACCCCTATACTACCTTCAGCAGAGTCAAACAACCTAACCCCCAATCTAGCCAAATGATGTACATCACGAGCCAACTCTTTCTTACCTTCTACCATATGCGAAACACTACCCATGGACACTCTACTTAGGGCATCCGCCACAACATTGGCCTTGCCCGGATGGTACAACACACTCATATCATAGTCCTTTAACAATTCTAACCATCGTCTCTGCCTAAGATTCAATTCTCTCTGGGTAAACACATACTGCAGAATCTTATGATCAGTGAAAACATCAACATGGACACCATACAAATAGTGTCTCCAGATTTTCAAAGCAAACACAACAACAGTCAACTCAAGGTCATGGGTGGGGTAATTTTTCTCATGGGGTTTCAACTATTTAGAAGAATAAGCTATCACCTTACCCTTCTGTATCAATACGCAACCCAACCCAACTCTCGAAGCATCACAGTACACCACAAAACCATCAACACCATCAGGCAAAGTCAAAACAGGGGCTGAAGTGAGTCGAGTCTTCAACTCCTGAAAACTCTTCTCACAAGATTCAGACCACAAGAACTTCACTTTCTTTTGGGTTAACCGAGTCATAGGAGACGCTATAGAGGAGAAACCCTCAACAAAACAACGGTAATAGCCAGCTAAACCCTAGCTAACTTTTTTTAATTTTTTTTTAAAAGACCTGCAATGGCAGATCAAATTTACCCAATAATATAAATATTTATATTGCACAAAACTTAAACTCAAATAAAAAAAAGAGAGCGAGAAGAAATGAAACTAATTTTTCGAACGCTCCTCGGACCACCACCAGAACTCCAACAAACAACCACCCTCCACTGTCCCAATTCCCTTTACGATGGATTCCAAAAAAACAACATGATAGCAAATTAGACATTGGGTTCGACATTTTTTGATCAAATTTTGGTACCAAACTGTCATTAGCAGGGACAACAATCAGGTCAGGCAAATTTTCCAAAATTGTAAGATATCACGAGAAAAAGATGATAAACGGAGGCAAACCCAAAAATTTAGTGTCCCCTTATTCCTTCCTGCACTTTCATGTTTGTCCTTTTTTTCTCTTTCCTCTATTTCACATATTCAATTCTTTCCTCACTGCCCCTTGAGTTTTTCTTCAGATTTGCAAAAATCCTGACTCCGCCTCTGCACGAGCTAGTTTTAGACGTCAATCTCAAACTCCTTATCGCAACACAATATTGAGCTCCGGTGAGTTTACGGATGACTGATTGTGTTTATGGCGACTGGTGTTGTGGTAGTGGAGCTTTATCAGAGCAGTGGATGATCTGATGTTGGTGGAACTTCTTCGGACATGATTTCGGCAGAGTTCTTTGGAGATGAAAGGTCGTGACTGCTGGTTAATGAGATCTGATGAGTGGGTTCTTTTCGATGGGTAAGCTGAGAGACAAAAAAGGTGCCAAAACAATGAAGAACATGGGTAGAAGAAAAGAACTAAAAAACGGAGGAGTAATTATATATTTCCTCCGTTATATAATAAATAAATTATTTTATTTTGATATATAAATTAAAAAAAAATATTAAAGATATAAATTTAATATAACTTTTCATTTTTATATAAAAAAAAAAAGTTAACCTTATAATACCTTTTCAAAAATTAATTGGTTGTCAAATTATACGGGTAATTTTTTAAAAAAAATTAATAATTCACTTATTTTAAAATACCAATAAATACCCCAATAATTTATTTATTTCGAAACGAAGAGAGTAACATTTAATAAAATATCAGCAAATCGCCCACTATCAATATTTAATTTGCCTAAAATCTATCGGAATGTGACCGTTTGCAATGGTGTATTAAATGAGCTTAGAACTAAAATACTCCCTCCGTCCCATTTTATTGGTTCTAAATTAGGATGACATAGTTATTAAGAAAAATAATAAATAGCATAGCTAGTTTACCATAGTATCCCTATTAAATGATGTTTATATTTAAATTTAAAGAAAAAACAATTAGTGAAAAGGATAAAATATGAAGAAAAAAATTATCTTGTCTTGATAAGTAAAAAAAGACAAGTAAAATGGGACATCAAATTAAAAAAATTGGGACGAATAAAATGGGACGGAAGAAGTATGTCCTATAACTAAAAAAAGGAATTAATGTATGCCATATAAATAAAACATATCAAAATAGGCTTTGTGTATTTATTAAGTACATAATGTCTTTAAAATTGTAACGGATGACGGCTGGCGGCGTTAGAAAAGTAAAAATTAACATTGTGCACTCATTAAGTGCATAATTCATTAATAAGTGCACAATTTATTTTTTAATGAGTGTGCAATCTAATTTTTTATGGATTGTGCACTTAATAAGTGCACAATGTATTTATTAATATTGTGTTTCACGTGCCACTTTCAATCTAATGTCAAATTATCTCCAAACAAATACTAATTTAAGATTAGTGGTAAAAATTCGAACATTAAGAGGTCTTTCTTCCCAGCATTTTATTAGTACTCTAGTAAAATTTACCAGTCACCCAGATTATGTTTTTACCAAAAAAAATTACAAATAGTGTCTTTTGTTTATTGAGCTAGTTAATACTCAAATTTATTATTTTCGTTATCGAGGTCTTTTCTCCTAGCATTTACTCGGAAAATTAAGTGTGAACAAGCACGTGATAATCATAGATATCAACCATATGCCAGTGGGTCTCTCTGTGTATTATTTGAGTTTGCTCATTAAAAAAATGGATTGTGCATTTATTAAGTGCACAATGTCAATTTCCACCTTTTTACCGCCGTTAGCCATCATCCGCTACAAATTTAAAGGCATTGTACACTTAATAAGTGCACAAAGTCTATTTTTGTATTTTTTTTTTATATGACATATATTAATTCTTTTTTTTAGTTGTAGGGCATATTTTAAATCCGGATACACATTAAATATTATTATGATTACATCAAATAAGACACTTCAATATTAGTTTGCAATTCAACGAAGAAGTTGTGGGGATTTGAGGGGTAATATAGTCGATCAATGTTTGAAGGGCATTTTTGTAATCTAGCTTTCAATTACGGGGCTTCCCACCTCTAAAATATTATAAATATAGATTATAGATAAATAGTGACAGGAGCGCGTAATATTTTAATTTTTAACTAGTTGGAAAATTTGTAAAAAGTTTTTAAAGTTAATTCGTATGAAATGTAAATTTTTTAAAAAACCAGAAAATTAATTACGCAGATTTCCAGAAAAAAATCAATCCAAACAACTAAACAGGTAACTCTTTCCAGGATTGTTCCCCGAGCTTTTTTCTAATAATTATCATCTCCAAAGTCCAAATGCCACCTAAAAATTACATTACTAATAAACAGTAGCATCAAGAAGGTTAATTGTTCTTTCTAAACAAAGTATGGAAGGGAAATGGCACCTAGCTGATACTTTCAACAGGAAATGGATAGAGCCAGATAGACAAAACTGAAATAACCTTAGGGAGCATACTATGTACAAGGACATTTAGCTAATTCTCAGGTAGAGAGACGAAAGCAGTAGCGGGAGAATTTTCTTATTAGGTCAAAAAGTCGATTATCAGTTCTCGAGTAGACATGGGACATCACCTAGCTTGAGGTATTCTTCCGTGCGGCATATGATCGATAAGCTGTCAATCCAACTACGGCTACAGCGGCCACAACTGCAATTTTAGTCAAGAGTCAGATGGAATACAATAATTTGATTCAAAATTTTGGCTCTAATATGCCGGCCTATCTTTAAAGGGAATGTTCGTTCATTCATTCAGTTCCGTTTTCTACTTCTCTTTGGAGATACATTTAGGGGTATTAGATTCAAAGTACCTGAAGTAAACAAAAGAGAGCGATTAACAAGGTGACGGTATCGTTTCTGGCTACGTCCAACTTCAGTTTCAGGAACACTTAAATGAGGGTGCTCTGCAGCAGTGACAATTCTATTGAACATGCTGTTCAGATCTCCCTCCTTCACACTTATGTGAATTGGTGCATCTATTCCAAAATTCTGACATATCTGGACAAATATTTCAATTTTTATTGAAAAAACTTGTGTAGAAATAGAAATCAAGCATAAAATCTTTTCATGTAATTCCTTTAAAAACACAAAATTCAATCTCTGCACAAAATAAAACACTATGTGAACAATGTAAGTACCTTTGCTGAATCTTTTATTGCCATTGGATATGAATCAAGATCATCTTTTGCAGCAACAAATAGGCAAGGCACCATGAAACCACTAACTTCCCCTTGCCTTGCCACAGTCATCAGCAATTCTGATGCTCTTTTTAAAGAATATTCATCGGAGCTAAAGGAGGAAAAAAAGTACTCACACAAAAAGCAGTATCATGACAAACGATGAAAAAGAATGAGCCTGTCTATATCCAAGATGATGGACTGAACCAATGAATTCAACTATAAGCTAAAAGCTGTTAGTCATTCAGATCTTGCATTACTCACCTGTCATATGCAAACACTGCTACATCACAAGATGCCAAAGATTCCTTCGTAGATAGAATCATCTTAACTTCATCTTCTGGAATCTCCCTAAGTACAAGTGCTTTCTTAGTTCCCTGCAATCAAAACCGTACTTAGTAAGATGACAATTACTTGGATGTCAATTTTGAAAGCATTCAACAAGGGAATACAATTGCAAAAGCAATGATCGCACAGGATGCATATCCATGCATCAAAGAAATCATGAAACGGCAGCGTGGTGCACTCAAGCTCCCGCTATGCGCAGGGCCCCACCACAAGGGTGTATTGTATGCAGCCTTACCTTGAATTTCTGCCAGAAGCTGTTTCAAAGGATTGAACCTGTGACCCCCTGGTCACACGGCAACAACTTTACCACCGAGTAAAGTTGCATCAAAGAAATCATGACTCTATTAATTAACCCTATGCATATTCATAATGAATCATGTGCACAGAAGCTAAGACATGTATGAGCTCTTACTCATATTTGCAGCACACTGGCATACCAGTGATAGAAAGATCAACAAACATCCTATCAAGTCAAATGGTGAATCTTCTGAGAGCACTTACCCCAAGACGGTCAACAACATTAACAGCATAGTGCTCGTCAGTTGTTGCTGCATAATTTTCTGAGAAAGGCCTTTGGCGAATAAAAGTTATGCATCAGAAATTGCCAGGCTAAGGATAGTAAATAGTAAAAGCATTATAGAGGGAAATGCCAATTACAGGAAAAAGGAAATCTGCTAATCAAAAAACTGAATTTCGGAGAAATAGCTAAAAGCCATAAACAAGAACTACTATTAACAAAAGCAACTCACTATCTTAAGTTCATATAGATACCTTCCCAACAATGACTTCAGCAAGGCCGATTTGCCAGATCCTTTAGGACCAAAAACAAAACACTGGTAAACATTTCGATCTGTCTGTTGTTTCTTGCGATCAACTGATTTTCTCCTGGTAAGACGGAGTGCTGATGCAGCACCACAGTTATATCCAATGTATATCAAGTTGGCCAAACTTTGAGCTGGTTCCAGCAACGTCATAAGAGCCCACTGATATCGTTATCGGCAATAATTAGCAGTTTTGATCTTTAAATACAAATTACTTTTTTCTCTGATAGAAGTATGTCAACTAGAATATGTTACATGATAAGCAATAAATGTAAAACGGTTAAAGTACACTAGAAATGGCAGACTAGCACAACCTCATTTATTAGTAAAGTCCTGGAGAGTAATCTATAAGATAAATATCCTAATGACCTTGTACACAGTTAAAAAAACATAAAAAGCGAAAAAAACCAGAGTCAATTAAATTTTGGGTGGTTATCTATCTACTACATTTGAACAAGTTAACTGCGCCAAGCATGTAGGGCATTAAAGCAAGGGAGGTATATTTCCGAATTATCTCACTTTGAAAGAAAATGAAATCCGGTCTGTTGGAAGAAATTTTAAAGAGTTACAACCCTCTTGACAATGCAACAACCAGGAGAGGGGAATGAAGAATGTTAGCGGTAAGAACCTCAGATAGGAAAGCAGAAAGAGACAAGCCCCCCAGTGGAGTTCTTTCGACAGCATCCTTGTAGGGAGTTTCGCCCCAGGGACTGCAATTTTTCAAACATAAAAACCTGGACTTAATAATCAGCTCAGGGGTAGATAACTGAAATGAGAGAGCAGATGATCGGAGAACATTTCTCGACATAAGATTTAAACAAAGAGCATCGGTGATAATGAGAAAAATTATTTTACAGAACCTACAAGAAAAGAAAAGAAAAAAGCAACTGAAGAGAGAAGTCATCTGAATCAATCTGCAAGCATAATTCTAACTTATCCCTAGTAGTCAAAAGACTGAAAACTTCACATCCTCACAAAAGCTTCACACAAATTACCCAGACTACTATTTCAAGGATAGCTTCAAGAAAAGATTCAAAACCCTACATGAGATTCACAATAGATGTGTTATATAAATCTACTAAGAGCTGTCTCATTCGATCAATTTTTATGTGCCAAGCAAGAGCTTATAGGCATACTTCACAAATTCACCCTAAAGGACTAAAATAATTTTGTAACCAACCCTTCGACATTAAACAGATATAAAAAGGGAAACAGCTTCTATCAATGAACGGACAAGATTTGTAACAAATAGCAGCCTACTATCCAAACAAACATTCATTAGCAGAAAGTGTGCAACAAAGTCATCCAAACATAATTCACAACAAAGAGCTCATCGAAACCTTTTTACCTTTCTGGTGCAGTTGAAAAAAGATCATCAAGCTCAGAATTTCTGAGAACTCCATCCTGCAAAAAACAAAGATTATTTTTTTATAACCACAAAAAAAAAAAGAGATGTCCAAAGAGTTAAAAGGCGTGGCAAAAGGTATTTGCATAATCACCCCAGTCAATCTTACTGGTATCCTGTTCAAATAACCGTGATATCCAGATCAGCTTGCACACACCTTGGCTAATTAAATAGGATACCTACTAGGCTGCTACCTCCCACAAGCACAGGAACTGGATAACTCTATCCACCAAAACTTGGATAGATAAGAAGAAATCACCTAGTACTTTTCCCTTTACTGACATGTGAACTTAAAACTTAATGGTTCTCAACCCACTTCACATTTCATTGACAATTAGGAAAAAACATGTTCGGGCGGGAGGGCGGGACACAAGAAAAAACTTAAACTTAAGAGAGACAAGAAAGGATCAACCGACCACTGACATTTCAAATAGGAAATTGCTACACAATCAAATCATGACATTTGTCTGAACTTACTCCAAAAGAAATTCCACTCAAACTAGAGCATACGACGTATCTAGTAACATATTTGGAGGGGTTTCTAAATTTATCTAAAAAGTAGTGGCTAATTAAGACTTCTGTTACAGAATACATCTCTGATGGAAAAATATGTAGACAGCTCTGTCCAAATCTCTCCTAGTCAACGAAAGGAAGGCCAACAACTTAGATGTGGAAAAATAACAGTGTGAAAGACAAATTCAGACCACCTAGGTAAAAAAGAGATAAGGATATTATAAGACAATCGGCAAAAAAGATTGCCTCCATGTTAGTATATGATGTGATGCGTGAATCTACAAAAAAATCTAGCACACTGCTTCGATGCTAGAAGTAAACACTTTTTGCGACAGTATTGACTGACAATTTTAATTGGTTTTGTATAATGATAAAACTTCTTCAAACTAAGACAGCAAGAGAGCTTGGGCATCCAAAATATGTTAGCCTCGTGAAAAACTAGATTGTTCTGCCACCCTAAAGAAACAAAATAAGGAAGAAGCAACACACCTGCAACTTGACACAGCATAAATATGGAATCAAAATTGCAGTCAAAAACAGATAGAACTCCTCTTTCATCCAGATATGAGGACTCTAACTAGAGATAAATCCTAAATCTCTGTCCAAATCATGCAAGGTACTTATGGAAAAGCTCTTAGCATTCTTCCAATGAGTTGGAGTCTGAATCTTTATCAAGGCCGAGCAGTTGGCGTCTGACCATCTTCCATTAACTCTTTATTCCCTTCACAATTTCACTTTGGAATCTTAAAAGAAGTAGGAGAATTGAAAATTGGCTCAATTAAATTCCTTGTAGTTCAATTTTTCATTTCTAATTTGGTTAAATTACATTGTGACTACATAATTAATCCTTAGTCTTAACAACATTCTTTTTGACTTCCTGTATCAAAGGTTGCCCTTTATCTTTACCACCAAGAGTGTGAGATCAATTCACAGCATAACCTTTAGTTACTCAGAGCAACCCCACCCCCAGAAACAATGGATGCATATAAGCATCCACTTTACCATCAGGCCATATAAAACGCATAAAAAGTGAAAGCAGTCACTTATATAAAAGAAAATGCATGAAAAAACAGTGTCATACTTTATCTGCGTCAAATGTACTGAATACCCCTTTCAAGAACTCCACTGCTTCGCTGGTCAGTTCCAGACTCTGCAAGAAGACAGACATTATTGAGAAGGGAACTAACAGAAAGACAGTTAGGAACTAGAAAAATATGAGTATACCATCGGAGTTTCTCTGGTAACAAACAATGTTTTTGTCAAACAACTTAAAGCTTAGAGGGAAAAAAATGAAGCAGTATTGGGATGGAGAAAGACGGTTTCTATCATCTATTCGTTGGTAATTTTCCATTATAGGAACTGTGAATAAGGGAGCTGATTCACCATGAATCAGAAACTTTTTGCAAACAAGGTTAACAAATTATTGATATTTCCCATGATCTTTCCTTTGGGCCTCAGTGACAAGGTTCTTCCAAACATAGACAGCGAACTATAACCATAACAATATCTTGGACTAAACAAATATCATAATAACCATCTGCTCCATAAATAGAGTCACCTGATCAGGAGCTTTTTTGAACGGTATAGTGAGGTGATCATCCTTCAGCTTAATTTCATCATTGTACCCAAATTTCCTTAACACGGTCCACGTGGTCTCAAGTCGACCTTTCTCTATAAAAAGTGCATGAAGAAAAAGAAACCCTGTCAATGTAAGCCCCAGGTCATTTACACCTTGAGGTAGCTTCTCCTGAACTACTCTTTTGACACCCACTATTTCAGCAGGCTGCAGGGGAGCATTGAAGCACTTAATCTGCCAATTTTGATGGAAAATAAATAACACAAAGTGATAGATAGATAATAAGGTTTCGTAAAAGAAAGTAATTGAATTTTTCAATAAACTCGAGGATAACAAAATGAAGAATGACCTGAAATTCATTAAGCTCTTCATCATTAAGAGCATCATCCATGTCATGATCACAAAGGATAAATATCCGTTTGAGTGCTCTAACACAACGGGGTTTAAGAGCCTGGGTTTCATGATCAAAGAGTGGAGCTGTTGGATGAAGTACAGCTTTCTGAGCATAATAGAACACTTCAGGTACCTGTAAAGGTTAAAAATATCATTCTACTGAACTGTAAAATCTCTGCAATGAAAAGACCCTAGTAACAAGTTGCACCCACCTGAACTAGGTTTGCAGCAGAACATTCTATGCAAGTCTCAATCTCGCGGAACTGTTGCATGATTGGAGCCATCACTTGCTCAAGATTCATATGATGCTCCTCATCTCTCTTATCTAGCTTACAGCCAACAACAATTACCGGCACCTTGATCTAACCATGGTAATTCAGGTGATTAAATGCATAGAAGTCACATTCTCATTTCTCAATGCAGACTATATTAGTACATTATCCATCCAAAAGAGTTGCACGTAATCACTTTCCATAATGATTATAACTGGAACGACTATATAATTGCATGAACTAAAAAGCGAACAAGACTTCCAGGAAACTACGTGCCAATACTAAAACTAACTCATGACCATAACATAGGCCTAATATACAGTATTTAATCAATTTATTGAAAAAGACACGTAAAAAAAACTTTTCCCTCTCAAGATATTTAGAACTTTTCATGAATTAGAAAAATTTGGATCACACATTAAAACGTCTTTTTTACCATTTCAATACAAAGATAACGCAGCTTGCATTATTTTTCGTTCGATTCGGAAATTTCTAAATATTACTTTAGAAATCTAAACTAAACATTTTTCGATCTAACTACATTAACAATGAAAATAATAAGGGCACACAAATTGGACAGCTGATGTTTTTTAGTATAAAACGAGAACCTCTAAGCGACGAAACTCGAAAAGCCAGAAAGTAGTCAAGCGATTGAGTGTAGAAGGCTGATCGCAAGCATAGGTGAGAACAACAGCATCAGCTCGCTTCAATTCTTCAGCAACCTTACCTCTGCTCTCCAAACTATCAAATCACATAAATCATCAATCCATGCAATTCATCAAAACTTGAAAAACAACAAATCAACTGTTAAAATTCCAAAATAGAGACCAAAAAACACTAGGTGATTCTTCCCAGCCATGGTGCAGAGAGTTATGTGAGTTATCCCATGGATTTAGGTGCGCAAAAGCTGGCCTGGATACCACGTTTATAAAGAAAATCCAAAATAGAGACATGAAAACACTACATGATTCTTCCCATCTGTCCTGTTCTGTCTTACCCTTAGATGGACATAGTAACCTCATATTTCGAGGATTTAGTCAAGGTACACTAAAGTTGGCCCGAACACGATAATTAAAAAAAAAAAAATCCAAAATAGAGAATTACGAACCTTGAGGAAGTATCAATGATGGTAACAGGAACATTATCAGGATAGAGATCGGCAGGAAGTCGAGTCGGAGGAAGAACCGGCACGACTTCCTCCGGGAAAGTTTCACTGGCGGCAGCGGTAATGAGGCTTGATTTGCCGGTAGCACGATCGCCGACGACGACGACACGGACGTTAGTACGGCCACCGGAAATTGAACCGCCGAGCATTTGGATTTGACACTGGCAAAATGGGAATCGAATCAAAATATATTATATAGTACTAGTTATTATTTTATTCCTGTGGAGGAGTTTTCTGTTGCTTTTGAAAGAAAAGAAAGTATGTAATTTAATGAAGGAAGGATGTATATGATTGAGTTGTGCAACTAACATGTGAAATTAGTGGGAAGGTAACCGTCGAGGGACAAATTCATGGCGGATGCGTTGGAACTGGATTGACCTTAGTGGCCCACTAAGAAGATTTTGGGCTTGATTAAAGAAGTGCATAAATAGCAGTTTGAAAACGGTAAAATTACAAAAAAAAAACACCATAAGACTATAATTATAATAAATAACAAAATTTTTATAAAATTATAATTTATAATAAGAGTAATATTATTTTACTCATTAACTAGGTAAGTGCATGTTTTAATCTCATTACTTTATATTTTCCTATTTTCAATCCACTATTTCATCTTTCCCAAATATAGCCATATCTTTTATTTTTTTTTATCTTATTTTTTTATCATTTTATTTTATTTTTATTTTTTTATTTCTACTTTATTTTCTCTCTTACATATCTCTTATTTTTTCCCTTTTTCGTTTTCTTTTTTTTTCTTTCTCATATCTTTTTTTTTGTTTTCTTGTTTATTTTATTTTGTTTCTTTTTTTCTTTTATTTTTACACGTCTATTTCTCTTTCTTCTTTTTTTTTCCCTTTTTTCACTTCTCTTTTTTTCGTTTATATATATATATATATATATATATATATATTATCTTTTTTTTGAGGATAAAAGGTCTGGTGCTTACACTTATTGAGTCTATGGTCTCTCTCCTCTCTTTCTCTCTCTTCTCCCTTCTAACGGCTCTCTCCCCCCTCTCTCTCCCAACTCTCTCCCCCCCGATCCTCAGTCCCGGCGCCGTCGCCATCCCCAGTCTCGTCGTCGTCGCCGTCGCCATCGTCGACCTCCCCCCGTCGCCGTCGCCGTCGACATCGCCGACCTTCGGCGCCGTCGCCATCGCCGAACTTCGGCAGACCCCCCCTCGCTCTCCAGCTCCGGCGCACCCACCAGCCGGCCCCAGCCCCCCCTTTTCATCGGTCTCCAGCTCCGGTGAGATCCAGCAGCCCCCCATTTTTGGTCTCCAGCTCCGGTGAGACCCCCACCCGCAGATCCAGCAGCCGACGCCCGGTCACAGCAGCCGCCGCCGTCCGGTCCCCAGCAACCGCAGCTCGGTCTCCAGTCGTCGATCGGCCACCCGGTGACTTCTAACCTTTGTTATTTCATTTTTAATATTATGCTAGTATTATCCCCTGTACCTTGACTTGTGTATGATTTGTGTGCCTTGTATTTCCCGCTGCTGCTCTATTTCTACCATCGTTTATATTTTTATATTTTCTTATATTTTCTCGTAGTAGTGGCTGTGGGCGGTAATGGTAGGATAGAGTCATGTTCGAGGGGGTTGGGGCGTGGGGTTGTTGTGGGGGCGGGGGATGAGGATAGGGCGGGAGTGGGAGGGAGGCCAAGGTTTGGCCGCGGGGGTGGTACAGGAGGGCGTGTGGATAGTGATGGTAGGCTGAGGGTTGGGTCTTGGAATATAGGGACCCTTCAGGGTAAGTCCATAGAACTTGTGAAGATCCTTAGGAAGAGGAGGATCGATATTGCGTGTGTCCAAGAGACCAAGTGGGTAGGGTCTAAGGCTAGGGATGTGGATGGTTACAAGCTGTGGTACTCTGGGAGCGAGAGGCGTAGGAATTGAGTTGGCATCTTAGTAGATGAAGAGCTTAGAGATCAGGTCGTAGAGGTGAAGAGGATCAACGATAGGTTGATGACTATTAAGTTGGTCATCCGGGGGTTTACCCTGGACGTGTGTAGTGCATGTGCGCCCCAAGTGGGCTCGGAGGGGGAGGAGAAGATGCGGTTTTGGGAGGTTTTGGAGGAGGTGGTGAGAGGCGTGCCTAGCTCGGAGAAGATTGTTGTAGCAGGAGATTTCAATGGGCACATCGGGGCGTTACCGGGAGGCTTTGGTGATGTGCATGGTGGTTTTGGTTTTGGGGACAAAAATGAAGAGGGGACTACTCTATTGGAGTTTGCGAGGTCCTTTGGGCTGGTGGTGGTGAACTCGGGCTTCCCGAAGAAGGACGATCACTTGATCACCTTTTGAAGTGCGATAGCCAGGACCCAGATTGACTTTCTGTTGCTTCGGAAAGGGGATAGGGTGCTGTGTAAGGACTGTAAGGTTATCCCGAGTGAGAATCTTTCGACCCAGCATAGGCTCTTGGTTATGGATTTGGGTATAAAAAAGAATAGAAAGAGGAGAAGTAAGGAGGGTAGACCTAGAATTAAGTGGGGCGACTTGACGCTAGTGAAGGCGTGGGAGATAGGGGAGAAGTTGGCGGGAATGGGGGTGTGGGAGTGTAGGGGGGATGTGGATAGTATGTGGGATAGGGCGGCGAGGTGCATCAGGGAGAATGCAACTGAGGTGTTGGGTGTTTCTAGGGGCCAAGCCGGGCACCATCGGGGGGATTGGTGGTGGAATGAAGAGGTGGAGAAGAAAGTGGGGAAGAAAGTGGGGACCAAGAAAGGGGCGTATGCTAAGTTGGTTGAGAGTAAGGACGAAGAAGAGAAACGGGTAAACAGGAAGGAGTACAAGCTAGCTAGGAAGGAGGCTAAGTCAGCTGTCACGGCAACTAAGACGGCCGCTTTTGAGAGCTTGTATGCGGGGTTACAGGGGAAAGGAGGGGAGAAAAAGTTGTTTAGACTCGCTAAGGCTAGGGAGAGGAAGGGGCGTGACCTCGACCAGGTGAGGTGCATTAAGGGGGAGGACGATAGAGTGTTGGTGGAGGACGGCCACATTAAGGATCGATAGCAGTCGTACTTTCATAGGCTCTTGAATGACAAAGGGGATAGAGCTATTGAGCTAGGGGAACTGGAGCACTCAGAGGAGTGTCGGGATTTTAGTTATTGTAGACGTTTTAGGGTAGAAGAGGTTAGAGAGGCTGTTCGCAGGATGCGAAGGGGTAGGGCGATGGGGCCGGATGAGATACCGGTGGAGTTTTGGAAGTTCGTTGGAGAGACTGGTGTAAGGTGGTTGACTGGATTGTTCAACGAAATCTTCAAGACGGCAAAGATACCCGAGGCTTGGAGGTGGAGTACCATGATCCCTCTCTATAAGAATAAGGGGGACGTCCAGAGTTGCAATAACTATAGAGGGATTAAGTTATTGAGTCACTCTATGAAGATTTGGGAGAGAGTGGTCGAGGCGAGGCTGAGACGGATATTGTCTATTTCGGAAAACCAGTTTGGGTTTATGCCTGGCCGCTCGACGACGGAGGCAATTCACCTGGTACGGAGAGTGGTGGAACAGTATAGGGAAAGGAAGAAGGACCTGCACATGGTGTTTATCGACTTGGAGAAGGCATACGATAAAGTCCCCAGGGAGGTGCTTTGGAGGTGCTTGGAGGTGAGTGGAGTCCCGCAGGCATATATCAGAGCAATTAAGGACATGTATGAGGGAGCAAAAACTCAGGTGAGGACGGCGGGAGGAGACTCAGAGCATTTCACCGTCTTGACAGGATTACATCAGGGATCTACTCTTAGTCCCTTTTTGTTTGCTCTGGTGATGGATGTGTTGACGCGGCGTATTCAAGGGGAGGTGTCGTGGTGTATGATTTTTGCGGACGATATAGTTCTGATTGATGAGACTCGAGGGGGTGTGAATGATAAATTAGAGGTGTGGAGACAAACCCTTGAGTCAAAAGGGTTCAGGTTGAGCAGAAGCAAGACAGAGTATTGGAATGCAAGTTTAATGATGTAAGGCTGGAGGATGAGGTGGTAGTGAAGCTGGAATCACAGGCAGTATGTAAGAGGGATAGTTTCAAGTATCTCGGGTCCGTGATCCAGGGTAACAGTGAGATTGACGAGGATGTCTCGCACCGTATTGGGGCAGGATGGATGAAGTGAAAGCTCGCGTCGGGGGTGTTATGTGATAAGAAGGTGCCGCCTAAGCTTAAAGGCAAATTCTACAGGGTGGTAGTCCGTCCGGCCATGTTGTATGGAGCGGAATGTTGGCCAGTTAAGAATTTCCACATCCGAAAAATGAAGGTGGCAGAGATGCGGATGTTGCGCTGGATGTGTGGGCTGACTAGAGGGGATGGAGTTCGGAATGAGACTATCAGGGAGAAGGTTGGTGTGACTCCAGTGGAGTGCAAGATGCGGGAAGTCCGATTGAGCTGGTTCGGACACGTGAAGAGGAGGGGCATGGATGCCCCGGTTCGTAGGTGTGAGAGGCTAGCATTGGATGGTTTTAGGCGGGGTAGGTAGGCCGAAGAAGTACTGGGTGAGGTGATTAGGCGGGACATGGAGCAGTTACAGCTCTCCGAGGACATGACCCTAGATAGGAAAGTCTGGAGGACGCGAATTAGGGCAGAGGACTAGGGCCAGTTTGGGTCGCTAGTGTAGGAAATTACTTGCTGGGGGTAGTATCCTGGTTATGATTCCGTGTTCCTTGTTTTAGTACAAATCTGGGTTCTTTCCTCTGTTTCCTTTCTGTTTTCTTTTTCTTTTACTTATGGCTGCCGTATTTATGTTATGCATGTTATGTTATTTAATCTTGTAACCTTGTTCGGTGCTTTACTTTGTATTTGTGTGGTATCTTGTGTCTTGAGCCGGGGGTCTATCGGAAACAACCTTTCTACTTCTTTAGAGGTAGAGGTATGGACTGCGTACATCTTACCCCCCCCCCCAGACCCCACCATATGGGAATACACTGGGTTTGTTATTTTTTTTGTTATATTTTTATTTTTTTCCTTTTATAACTCTTCTATCTGTAATTTTTATTTTGAAAAGACAAATATATATATCACATACACATATTAAAAAAACATACAAAATACATAGTCATCCAGATCTGGATATATATTTACGGTATAAAATATACATATGTATTTACCATATACATATCATATTCATATTAAACAATAACAAACATAACTGTATTATATATCTTCATATGTATTTGCGAAATATAAAGGTGACTCATATAAAATAAGAATATACATATGGATCAGGTATGTATTCTGTAAATACATATGCAGAGTTATATGTATTTATACGGTGTTGGATTTGTCTTTGAACTATACATACTATGTCATTTTAGAGGATAACATATCTTCTTATTTATTTTCTTTTACTGTTTAAGATATCTATCATGTATTTTTTATTACCTATATGTATATGTATATAATTGACATTTTTGTTATAGAGATTTTGTGCCCTATATGTTTATATATACATGTGAGTCAGATATGTATTTCTGTAAATACATATGCAGATATATATGTATATTTTTTTACCATAAATATATATGCAGATTTATATGTTTATTTATTTTGTATATTTTTTGAATATGTATATATGATATAGATATTTGTCTTTTAAAAATAAAAGATAGGGAGAGAAGAGTAAAGAAAAAAAGAAAAAAATAGAAATGAAAAATAAAAATTCAAAAAAAAAGAAATGAAAAAGAAAAAAAAAGGAGAAAGAGAAATAGAAACTAGAAATAGAAGTGTAAAAACAAAAGCGAAAAAAATTAAAAAGAAGAAGAAAACAAAAAAAAATATGAGAAAAGGAAAAAAAATGAAAAAAGAAAAAAATAAATAAAAAACGAAAAAGGAAAAAAAAGAGAAGTAGAAGAGAGAAAATAAAGTGGAAAGGAAAAAACAGAAAAGAAAAAGAAATTAAAATAAAAAAATATAATAAAAATGACAAAAATAAAAAATAAAAAAATAAATAGTTAGAGATATTAGAGAATGATATTTTGAAATTTTGAATATCATAAAAATAATAATCTTCATATCTGAGTTTGATTTGGATTAGGAATCTACTAATATAAATAAGAGTAATTTATGAGAATTTAATTAGATGAGATAATTATTTCTTATTTAACTCAACTAATTTGAGTAAAATAAGGGCAGTAAATCTTATTGTATATGCATTTGTATAACAACAGTTTACTTAAATACAAAATACAATTTGCTATTTTGCGTAATTATGAAATTGTTGCTATAAAAGTTGCAATTAAGGCTCTATAGTTGCTATTTAAGAAATTTTCTCTTTGAAAACTCCTATTTGTTTTTTTTTCAAATAAGGACACTTATATTAATACTAGATATTCGTGCCCGTGCAAGGCATGAACATTTTGACAACACTAATGTGCAAAAAAGATTCAACTTTGGGAAAAATTATTTCCTACTTATTTTAATTGTTTAGTATAGGAGTAAAAGAAAAGAAATGAAGTACAATGAGCTGATGTTAACATGATATATACATTCAGTGTAGAACAAAATTGAGTTTGCTAGATTGGTCTAACCGATACAAAAGTGATTATATAAGTTGATAAAAATCTAGTTAGATTGTTGCAACTACAGTTGGCGGCACGTCTTTCGTCTGGACATTCGTGAAAAAGTACACGATGCACGTCTGCTTTGAAAGTTTCAAATATATAAGTTGAGGAGACATACGTCGATTTTGAAATATTTATCACAACATAAAAATGAGGACAAAACTAATAAATATAAGGAAAAAATAATATGCATGTGTAACCATATTATTGCACCATAAAATTATCGAAATAACCTTGGTAGTCATTTAATAAGGAACAAAAAAATATCTATTAAAAAATAGTACCATGTATAATTCAATTACAAAGGTCTAAATAAAAATATTATTAAAATAATATATGAGGACAAAACTAATAAATATAAGAAAAAAGCAATATGCATGTGTAACCATATTATTGCACCATAAAATTATCAAAATAACCTTGGTAGTTATTTAATAAGGAACAAAAAAATATCTATTAAAAAATAGTACCATGTATAATTCAATTACAAAGGTCTAAATAAAAATATTATTAAAATAATATATGAGGACAAAACTAATAAATATAAGGAAAAAGCAATATGCATGTGTAACCATTTTATTGCACCATAAAATTATCGAAATACCCTTGGTAGTATTTAATAAGGAGAAAAAAGATATTTATTAAAAAATAGTACCATGTATAATTCAATTACAAAGGTCTAAATAAAAATTATTAAAATAATACATGAGGACAAAATTAATAAATATAAGGAAAAAACAATGTGCATGTGTAGCCATTTTATTGCATAATAAAAATAAGGACAAAAATAATAAACATAAGGAAAAAACCATATGCATGTGTAACCATTTTATTTACTACTATATATAAGTAAAGGTTGGGGTCACTAAAATTACTGAAATACCCTTGGTAGTCACCTCAGCCTTCACTTATATATAGTAGTAAAGTAAAGTACTACTACTACTACTACTACTACTACTAATAATAATAATAGTAATAATAATAATAATAATAATAATAATGATAATAATAATAATAATAATAATAATAATAATAGTAAAAAAAAAGTAATAATCGTAATAATAATAATATAATAACAATAATAACAACAGTATTATGGGTTAGTAAAATTATTGAAATACCTTTGGTAGTCACTTCAACCTTCACTTATATATAGTAGTAAAGTAAAGTAATAATAGTAGCAGTACTAATAATAATAATAATAATAATAATAATAATAATAATAATAATAATATAATAATAATATAATAATAATAATAGTTAAAAAAGTAATAATAGTAATAATAATAATAGTATTAATAATAATAATAATAATAATAATAATAATATATAATAACAATAATAATAATAATAATAATAATAATAATAATAACAATAGTAATAGTAACAACAACAACAAACCCAGTGTATTCCTACATAGTGAGGTCTGGGGAGGGTAAGATGTACGTAGTCCATACCTCTCTCTACCTCTAAAGAAGTAGAAAGGCTGTTTCTGATAGACCCCCGGCTTAAGATACGGAATACTAAACAAATACACAGTAAAGCATGGAACAAGATGGCATAACATAAATACGATACCCACAAGTAATAGTAAACAGAGAAAAGTAAACATATTCGTAATAAAGCATGAAGCAAGGTATCATAACAAGAATAATACCCCCACCAAGTAATTCCCTACACTAGCGACCCAAACTGACCCTAGCCTTCTGCCCTAATTCGCGTTCTCCAGATCTTCCTATTTAAGATTATGTCCTCAGTGAGCTGTAACTGCTCCATGTCCCGCCTAATCACCTCTCCCCAGTACTTCTTCGGCCTACCCCTACCCCACCTAAAACCATCTAAAGCTAGCCTCTCACACCTACAAATCGGGGCATCCATGCCCCTCCTCATCACGTGTCTGAACCATCTCAATCGGACTTCTCGCATCTTATTCTCTGCTGGAGTAACACCAACGTTCTTCCTAATAGTCTCATTCCAAACTCTATCCCCCCTAGTCAGCCCACACATCTAACGCAACATCCGCATTTTCGCCACCTTCATTTTTTGAATGTGGGAGTTCTTAACTGGCTAACACTCTGCTCCATACAACATGGACTGATAGACTGCCACCCAGTAGAATTTGCCTTTAAGCTTAGGCGACACCTTCTTATCACACAACACCCCCGAAGCAAGCTTCCACTTCATCCATCCCGCCCTGATACAGTGTGAGACATCCTCGTCAATCTCACTGTTACCCTCAATCACGGACCTGAGATACTTAAAACTATCCCTCTTACATACCAAATGTGATTCAAACTTCACTGCCACCTCATTCTCCAGTCTCACGTCATTAAACTTGCATTCCAAATACTCTGTCTTGCTCCTACTCAACCTGGACCTTTTAGACTCAAGAGTTTGTCTCCACACCTCTAATTTATCATTCACACCCCCCGCATCTCATCAGTCAAAACTACATCAACTACAAAAAGCATACATCAAGGTACCTCTCCTTGAATACGCCGCGTCAACACATCCATCACCAAAGCAAACAAAAAGGGACTAAGAGTAGATCCCTGATACAATCCTTTTAAGACAGTGAAATGCTCTGAGTCTCCTCCCACCGTCCTCACCTGAGTTTTAGCTCCATCATACATATCCTTAATTGCTCTGATATATGCTACTGGGACTCCACTCACCTCCAAGCATCTCTAAAGCACCTCCCTGGGGACTTTGTCGTATGCCTTTTCCAAGTTGATAAACACCATGTGTAGGTCCTTCTTTCTTTCCCTATACTGTTCCACCAACCTTCGTACTAGGTGAATTGCCTCCGTCGTCGAGCGGTCAGACATAAATCTAAACTGGTTCTCCGAAATAGACACTATCTGTCTCAGCCTCACCTCAACCACTCTCTCCTAAATCTTTATAGAGTGACTCAATAACTTAATACCCCTATAGTTATTGCAACTCTGAATGTCACCCTTGTTCTTATAAAGAGGGATCATAGTACTCCACCTCCAAGCCTCGGGCATTTTTGCCGTCTTGAAAATTTCGTTAAACAATTCAGTTAACTACCTTAAACCTGCCTCGCCAGAAAACTTCCAAAAATCCATAGGTATCTCATCAGGCCCAGTCGCCCTACCCTTTCGCATCCTGTGAACAGCCTCTCTAACCTCCTCTACCTTAAAACGTCTGTAATAACTAAAATCTCGACACTCCTTTGAGTGATCCAGCTCCCCTAACATAATAGCTCTATCCCCTTCGTCGTTCAAGAGCCTATGAAAATACGACTGCTATCTATTCTTAATGTGTCCGTCCTCCACCAACACTGTACCGTCCTCCCCCTTAATGTACATCACCTTATCGAGGTCACGACCCTTCCTCTCCCTAGCCTTAGCGAGTCTAAATAACTTTTTTTCCCTCCTTTCTCTTGTAACCCCACATACAAGCTCTCAAATACTGCCGTCTTAGCCGTCCTAACTGCTAACTTAGCCTCCTTCATAGCTATCTTGTACTTTTTCCTGTTTACCCACTTCTCTTCTTCGTCCTTGCTCTCAACCAACTTAGCATACGCCCCTTTCTTGGTCTCCACTTTCTTCTTAATAGTAATAGTAATAGTAAAAAAATGAATAATAATAATAATATTAATAATAATAATAATTAATAATTTCTCTTATATATAAATGAATGTGTAACTATTTTATTGCACAGTAAAAATGAGAACAAAACTAATAAATTTAAGAAAAAAAATCATATGCATGTGTAACCATTTTATTTACTACTATATATAAGTAAATGTTGAGGTCACTAAAATTGTCAAAATACCCTTGGTAGTCACCCAATCTTCACTTATATATAGTATGGTAAAGTAATAATAATAATAATAATAATAATAATAATAATAATAATAGTAGTAGTAGTAGTAGTAGTAGTAGTAGTAAAAAAACATAATAATAATAATAATAATAATAATAATAATAATAATAATAATAATAATAATAATAATAATAATAATAACAACAACAACAACAACAACATTATTATGTGTCACTAAAATTACCGAGATACTCTTGGTAGTCACCCCAACTTTCACTTATATATAGTAGCAGTAGCAGTAACAGTAGTAGTAATAGTAGTAAAAAAAAGTAATAATAGTTATAATAATAATAATAATAATAATAATATAATAATATAATAATACTAATACTAATACTAATACTAATACTAATACTAATACTAATACTAATAATAATAATGACAATAATAGTAGTAGTAATAGTAATAGTAAAATAAATAAATAAATAAATAAATAAATAATAATAATAATAATAATAATAATAATAATAATAATAATTTCTCTTATATATAAATGAATGTGTAACCATTTTATTGCATAATAAAAATGAGGACAAAACTAATAAATATAAGAAAAAAATCATATGCATGTGTAACCATTTTATTTACTACTATATATAAGTAAAGGTTGAGGTAACTAAAATTACCGAAATACCCTGGGTAGTCACCCGAGAAAATTAAAGAAAATGTGTCTTTTAAGTCTTGAATGAAGGATTGATGATATTGACCAACTTAAATGGTCAAACACAATTAGAAAAGTTGATTAAGTTAATTGTGGACTTGATTAATATTTTTAAAACTTTCTAATCTTTTAAAAAATACAAATCAACCCACACCCCTCTCCTCTTTAAATTATCGATTGGCTCTCTCCTCTCTCTCTCGATAACTTCTCTCAAATCTCTCCCAACCAACAGTTTTGCAAAATTTTTCCCTTCAATCCCCAGCGGCTTCAACCTCTGGAGATAAATATTCGAGCGAGTTCCTTTTCGACTTTCAACCGTCAATTGACGTGAAGACTTCTCCAGCGATAACAACTTCGAGTTCTTCATCGTTTTATTTCTTTTTTCACAGGTAAAAATTAATGTATTTTTAGTTATGAAGAAACAGAGGAACTTGAGTCAACTTCTCTTCTAGTATTGGCTAAACATTTTAATATTTCTTGCTTAAATTTGAATTATGGACTGAATAAAACCCTAATTTTTGCCAATTCTTCTCTACTCTTTTTGGTGTGAAATATAATTTTTTGTTGTTATTGTAGTTCTTGTTGTTGAACTATTGATTCAATTTGTTGGTGATTTTTGGTCACTGTTGATGTTTAGTGTGTGTGTGTGTGTTGTATTGGTGTTGCTGGGTTGCTTTGTTATTTTTCTTGGTAAAAATAGTGTTGCAACAGATTAACCATCTGATGCAACCGATTAACCATCTGATTCAATAGATTAACCACCTGATGCAACAGATTAACCATTTAATGCACTATATTAACCATCTGATGCAACAAATTAACCATCTAATTCAACAGATAAACAATCTGATACAACAGATTAAGCATCTAATCAACAGATGAACAGAACAGATCATTCATCTATTGCAATAGACGACACTTCTTTTTGGAAGAATCTAAGTAATATTGATCCAACAGATAACTCATTTGGCAACAGATGCGTGATTTATTTCAACAGTTGTGTGGCCTATTTTTATTGTTTCCAATGAATTACTCATCTGCTACAATGGATTGCTTATAGGTTCAACAGATAACCTAACTGGTGCAACAGATGAGAGACCTATTTTTATTATTTCTAACAGATTACTCATCCGCTGTAATAGGTTGGTTATATGCTGCAACAAATATCCTACCTGGTGCAATAGATGAGTGATCAGTTTTATTATTTCCAATGGATTACGCATCCGCTGCAACAAGTTGGTTATATGCTGCAACAAATATCTTACCTGGTGCAACAGATGAGTGATCTGTTTTTATTGTTTCCAACGAATTACTTATCCACTGTAATAGGTTGGTTATATGCTGCAACAGATACCTACCTGGTGCAATAGATGAGTCATCTATTATAATTATTTTCAATGGATTACTCATCCATTGCAATAGTTTGGTTATATGTTGTAACAACTAACCTTCCTGATGTAACAGATGAGTGATCTGTTTTTATTGTTTCTAACGAATTATCATTCGTTGTAACAGGTTAGTTATATATTGCAACAAATAACCTTCTTGGTGCAACAGATGAGTGATCTATTTTTATTATTTCTAATAATTTACTCATCCATTGCAACAGGTCGATTATATATTACAACAGATACCTGGTGCAACAGATGTATGGTCTATTAGAATTATTATTTTATTATTTTGCATGCTAGATTTACTGTTATCCTTTTTAACGTTACATTAATCTGTTATAATTTATTTTATGTTCTTGTTAATTTAAGATAATATAACTCCCCAAAGAAAAGAAACTGAATCAAGTCTAAGTAAAGGAAAAAGTGAAGCAGCTAGGCTACATCCACCACTTTATGAGCTTGCTTTACAAGCGTTATCTCAATCAGGAGCAGAGGATAATGAACATGGGGAGGAGGAATATTTCAAAAGAGATAATACAAATGCTAATAGACCTTCCACCGAAGAGTTGGTCAAAACCTTCGGTATTGATCATTATCCTGTGAGATTGTAGTGCGATGGTGCCACAGATTTAACAAGTGATTTCGTGGTTAAGTCAACTATGGGAAAATCTTTCGACACCTTCATAAAAATACTTCGAGAACAAAACTTGGATTCTTATTTCAAGGAAAGCTGCTTTGGGAAATATCTTGATTTATCGGAGGACAACAATGCTCGTTTTCAAATAAAAATAGTATTTGATCTTCTCAAGTATAGGTTTATGTATAAAAACAAAGATAAGATAGATGAGCTGTGGATAAATTACTGTGGCATGCCTGTTTGTTTTGGTTGGAAGGAGTTTTTCATAGTTACTAGACTAAAATATTATCCTCCTCCTCCTCCTTCTCAAGTTATACCTACTCTAACCCCAAAAAAGTACCCCACACACTCAAAAAAGACAAAGGCAAGTCAAGTGTTTATGATGAACTGGTTTCCATTATTGGTCCAAGCTTCAAAAATAAAAATTTGATAGAAGCATTGAAAAATAAAAGACTTTCAAAAAAACACAAGCAATCATTGTGCTTAGTTTGTACATAATATTGTTTGAGCGAGAGATGTTAACAACAACATAAGCCTAAGTTCAATAAATATCTCTGAGGATCTTGAGGCATTTAACAACTATCCTTGGGGTTATGAAAGCTTCAAAATGACTGTCAAATATTTATTGACTCCGTTAACACCAAAGACAGTGAACTTATATGGCTTTTCATGGTAAATATTTCTTTTATTATGATATGATTTATTTTTTTATTCAATAATGCTTTTGATTTTTTGGCGTTATGTTATAGGCTTGGGCATTTGAAGTTATTTCTTATTTGAGAAAACAAGTGAACTACCAGGAAGAAGTTTCCTGTCTAAGAATCCTGAGATGGTTGTCGGCCAAAATTGATAAAAATGCATATTTCTTGATCTTTTCAATCCCCCAAAGGAAGCAGTAAGTCTAATTCTAATCAAGTTTCTATTTTAATTAGTGATTATTTTAAATGATTTCATCATCATTCTAATATATGTACTAATTTATTTTAGATTGTCCATCCGTTGCTTATTCCGACCAATCGAGATTTGAAGATGCCATTTTTCTTACTTTATGGTCTGTGCAAACTTTATCAGATCCTAAGATTGTTGATAGAAAAAATAGAATTATTTAAAGCAACAACCATCACAAGAAAAATAATTTTGGAGGGTGGGCTTGTTGTTGTTGATGATGGTAATGGTAACGGTAGTGGTGCTGCTGTTAGGGCTAATGATGCTCCTCTTACAATTTTTGAAACAACAAGCCATTATGATTATGATCATACTGGTTATACAGATTTTACCACTTCTAGCAAATGTTCTGCATGCAAATGTCAAGACTGCAAGGCGAAATATGATGGCGTGATTAATGCTATTAATGCAGTAATTGCTTCGGTAAAAATAATGACATCTAAGAGGGGTGTCATTCCATTAAAGAGGATTTCATATCCATACACTCTACTAAAGATCAAGATGGCTAAGAGGAGAAGGAAAGATATTTCTAGAGCATCATCAAACATAAAAAAAAGAAAAATTGCAATGCCTCTGTCTTTGTCTTGCACCGCTGTTCAATGTACAAGGGTACAGGAGAGCAGCATGAGCTGAAGAAGGTGAATGTATATTATCTATTTCAACAAACAAACAGACACATATCTATTTCAACAGATGATACATCTGCTGAAAAATATCAAACAGATATATACATTTGTTGCAACTATTGTCTAACCTGTTGCATCAGATGCGTTATCTGTTACAACATATGTTCGTCTGTTTCAGCAAAGCAAATAGTTTTTCGTACTATTTTAACTTGTACCAACAGATTGTATATCTGTTACGACAGACAAATAGAAATATCTGCATAATGCAACAGATGACCAACCTATTGCAACAGATAATTAATCTGCCATAACAGGTATGATATCTATTACAACAGATAGATAATATGTTGCATTATAAAAATTCAACTTTCATCAGACATAAAAAATTATCATTACATGTATGTAAAGTAAAATGAAATGGCTTGAAATAAAAAATTATTATCGTTTTCGTCTCTTTCTTTGTACATATTCTTCTTTATACACGGGCTCCAACTATTTAGGTAGTACCCCATAAGCCTAAACCTCTTGCATCTTTTCTACAGTGGTGTCGTACATACCAGTCATTTCTGTGTCGATCAGCAAACACTCGATATATGCAGGTGAGTACAGCCCACACGCGACACCGGTTTTATTTTTTAAAGGTGGATATTCTTATTTCGACCTTCAAAATTTCATAATTCCTTCATCAAGACTAAAACCGACAAATGATCCATCAGTTTACTCTACATCAATAACTTAGGGAACAACATTAAGAGTAATTGCACGTGGGTTAAAAACGTGGCCTCCTTAAAGACAGGTAAGTTGCAGTCATAAACTTTAATCTTTTCCTCGTCGAGTAGAATCTCAACAATAAGAAAATATTTGACTTCCACGTTTATGACTGCAAGGATTCTCGTTGCCTTAGTCCAGCTCTTGTAGTGTGGATATGGCCTCTTTCCTCTAACATATTTAATCATGTCTTCATCCCATTTGAATGTAGAAACTAACTTATCAAATCCCCAAATAACGCGAGGAGCTTGCCTACCGAGAGTATCATACCTACTCTTGAAATTATTGTAGAAGTTGAGGTCCATTATCCTATCAGCAGCATCATAAGCATCCAGGTACGCTAATTGCCTCCCCCTCATTAGGCAGAGAATTTTATCAATATATTTTAGTATAAGTCGATAATTTTTAAATAGGTTGGTAATTATAAAGAATAAAATAATGGAAAGATTCTGTTGCAGAGGGTTCTTTGAATCAGTTCATAGATTACCCAGCTAACGCAACTTATGCAACATATATGTATTATGTTGCAACAGAATACCCAGCTGTTGCAACAGATTACACATCTGTTATGTAGCTTCTTCTTCATGGAGTAGATAGGAAGGCTAGGTTAGCAAAAGTAAACTTATATTGTCCACGTACCACTCATGCATATTTGTCATTCTTATAAAGTCTTAGGTGTCAAATAAATGCATGGTGTTTTCTTGTAGAACCTTCGTCTTGTCAGTCATGATTTTTTGTAGTTTCTTCTTCTCTTCATAGCCAAGTAACTTGTATATGTCCACCTTCTTCAGCGGCCCCTGAACTTCAACAGCTCTTGGAGCATGAGGAGTTGTAATTTTTTTGGATTTTCGATTGGAAAGTACTTGGCTAATTGCTCTTTTCTTCCTCCTTACCATCGCTGTAGGAGTGTATGGCTCCCCCACCTTCTTGGATGATATGACACCCCTCTTGGATTTTAAATCCTCAGTAGCTTCAATAATAGCCTCTAGTTTTTTAAAGAGTTTATCCTTTCTATCCTTACACACTTTGCATTTGCAATGAGAATATGAGGGTGAAAAGGGGTGAGAGGGACCTATACAATGGGTTTTTCCAAACATATTTATTTTTTCTTGAGTACCAACATGCTCATAATCACGACTAAAAGAAACAACAGTATCAGGATGACTGCCATCATCATCAAGAACTCCACTAGCAACACACCCAGAAGAAGCACGCGAATTTGTTGCAGTAGGTTGGTCATAAAGAGCATTAACATTAGACTGACTTTCCTAACTGCTCTTCTTATGGCTGTTGCTCCAGCCAATTCCTTCTTTATTAACCCCACCGTTGGGTCTACTGTTGTATCAATAAGACCTAGAGTAATAAAAGAAGTCATCCCCAACTCCTGCTCAGTAGGCACTATCCAAGGATGCACAACTTATAAAAAAGACAGAATGAATTTAAATCATATCATATAATAATTATTTGTAGTTAGTTGGGTTATATGTTAACACAACCAACTTATGCAACAGATGATATATCTGCCGCAATAACTGATCTGTATGTCAAAATAGATTGATAATATATTGCATCAGATTACCCATCTGTTACATAATTTACAATAGATGGGTAATTTATTGAGTCGGGTTTAGGGAACCAAAGCAACAGATGGTTAATCTATTATGAAATATGGATCGTCTATCGCAACAGATTATACATTTATTGTACCCGTTATAGTTGACTGGTAATCTGTTTCAATAGAAGACCCGTCTGTGGTAACAGATAGCACATCTATTTCAACCTCACCGTTGGGTCTGCTGTTGTATCAATAAGACCTAGAGTAATAAAAGAAGTCATCCCCAACTCCTGCTCAGTAGGCACTATCCAAGGATGCACAACTTATAAAAAAGACAGAATAAATTTAAATTATATCATATAATAATTATTTGTAGTTAGTTGGGTTATATGTTAACATAACCAACTTATGCAACAGATGATATATCTGCCGCAACAACTGATCTTTATGTCAAAATAGATTGATAATATATTGCATCAGATTACCCATCTGTTACATAATTTACAGTAGATGGGTAATTTATTGAGTCGGGTTTAGGGAACCAAAGCAACAGATGGTTAATCTATTATGAAATATGGATCGTCTATCGCAACAGATTACGCATTTATTGTACCCGTTATAGTTGACTGGTAATCTGTTTCAATAGAAGACCCGTCCGTGGTAACAGATAGCACATCTATTTCAATATCTTTCTTTGAGACAAATTATTTTAGTTGAAAGAAGACATACTGCATAATCCGGAGGTTTAAAGATATTAGCCTCCTTAAGTTTTTTGCTGCCCTTTGCAACCAACCACCTAAGGATCCTTGGATGAGAAACTTCATCCGAGTAATCCTTGAACTACTTTCGGAGGGGAGGAATAACTTCAAATACCCAAGCCTAAAAAATATAAATAGGAAGCAAGCAAAAAAAGTCATAATAACTAGATTCAATATAAATTAATGGATGAGTAAAAATAGTGATCAATTTTACCATGAAGGTCTAAGGAAAGCCATATAATGTGATCATCCCTTGGCATAGCTTTGTCAGTAAATATTGGACAGTCAAGTAGTAGTTGTTATATCCCTAGGGATAATCATTGATTTTCTCAAAATCATCAGCAAGCACAACAAATCATCTTCTATGACTATCCTGACGTCTCTTGTCAATAAAACAGAATGGACAAACAAAACTAAGCACAATTTCTCCCTGTACTACTTTGGTATGTTTTTATCCTCGATATCTGCTATCGAATCCCCCGCTTTGTAGTTACATACAATAATGCCCAACAACCTATTTTTTTACTTACGTTTGTTGGACCTTTTGTGGGGTGTATCCTTAATGAGAGGTTCTTCTAGACGATCGCATCTCAAGCTCATCACTATGGCAAATTCTTTTAATCCAAAATAAAATGGCATGCCATAGTAGTTGATCCAAATTTCATCTATTATTTTTTCACCCTCCTTTAAATCTTTATCATCCCCTACGTACTTGATCCTGTGCTTGTGTAATACCCCAAACTTTTTTTAAAGTCTAATTTAGTCTCCAGAAGAATTAGGGATGACTTCCTAAGTGAATAATGTTTAAATCATATAGAATTTCCCCAGTTTTGAATTTTCATCATGTGAGAAATTGAATTATCTTTCCAACAATACCAATTTCATCAAAATCTGGTATCGGGGTAAAAAGTTATGGACATTTTACAGAGAACTGTCCGAACTACCTAGGAGCGACGGGCAGGCCAACGGACCGTTGCGCTTGTGATGGACCATCGCTTTGGCCATTGCAACTGAGGCAGAAAGCCCATTTACTCGCAAAGTGCGATGGTCAGGTCGACGTACCATCGAGCTAGCGATGAACCATCGCCCAAGCCGTCGCAACTGAGGCAGTAACCCTACTTTTGGGCAACGTGTGACGAGCAGGCCGATGGATTGTCGAGCCTGTAATGGACCATCGCTCAAGCCATCGCACACTTCCATTCAACGAATTAAAGTCATTTTTAAAAGGATATTTGGGTTTTTTTTCCATTTTTTTAAACATATATTTATATCAGATCAAGGCTCATAACTCCTCATTCATCCATAACATCAAAATTAGGATTTCTTTCAAGATCAAATCCCAAGAACAAGATTAAAACCCTTCTTCAAGAAAACTCAAGAATCAAAATGTCACCATTCAAGAACCTTCAAGAAAAGTTAACTTGCTTCAAGATTCAATCTTTTAAGGTATGTTAGATGTTGATTCATAGGTTCTTTCCACCCATGAAGATCAAGAATCCTTTTTGAAGTGCAAAGATTGTGTATTTATGATTTTCATGATTATGATTGAATTGAAGTTCATGTTTATGTTATTCTTGGGTTTTGATTCATGTTTTAGATTTTAAATTCCAAGAGTTAATCCTAGTAGGTGATGATTGGTATGATTTTCATGGTAAACCCTTCAAATTGTATGTTGATTGATGTAGCCATGTTATTTAGATGTATTGTTGGTTGTATAACCAAAGCATGCTCCCTATATGTTTGATTAAATGCCTAGGTGAATGAAGTAGTGCTATTATAGCATGTTAATATAAAATTTCCCTTTTGTGTACAAGTTAATGTATGTTAAGTTTTTGTTAAAAGGCTTTGGGAATGAATTATGATACATTAGTATGCATGCCTATACGTCTAAAAGTTTATGACCTCAACTACTTGAAAGGATGCTTCCGTAATTGTATTGCGAATGATAGACAATTGACCTGTTATTCAAGAATTGTTATGCTTTACTTTTATGCTATCGAGTCCTGGGGGTATTTAATACCAGACAATTTAGCTATGTGCCTAGAGCCAGTTTCAGTTATAGTACTCTCAGTCAAGTCACGATCAGTAGTATTCTTAGTCAGTTATAGTATTCGGTGGAACTCAGTCATCTTTGTGACTTAGGAAAGTTCAGTAATCTCAGTAACATCCCAGCCCAATTCAGTAATCAATTCAGAACTCAGTAGCATTCAGTCAGCTAATAGAACTCAGTAGTATTCTGCCAGTCAACGGAACTCATAAACTCAGCTCAACTCAGATAATCAGTATGACGAGTAACAGATTTAGCCCAGTCTAGTACAGTCTAAGAATCAGTTTAGTGTCTTCAGTTAGGAGTAGGATTTAGCACCGAGCGAGGGCAGGGATGATGACTTTCTCGTTAGTCAGGCGAGTCATTAGTAGCAGTCCCTATACTCCAGAACTACGTAGCAAGTGCAAGATGAGGAGTCACCCATTAGATTAAGGCTTGACTACCTTATAGGAGTCACCCGTTAGATTAGGCATGACTTCTTGTCTAGGGTCACTCGTTAGACAGGCTTGACCATAAAAATGTCTTTACCCGTAGCACGGTACTGAAACCCTTCCAGCTGGTGTTACAGGTTGAAACCCACCAGTTTAGATTCGGGGCATGTCAGTTAGATGACTACTTTCTACAGTCTCAATTTTAGATTCAGTCTCAGTAATTGAACTCAGTTTAGCTATACAGAAATTAGGACTATCAGATACAGATAATCAGTTTAGTAAAGAACTTAAATAGTTCCAAAAATTTAGAGGTCACCCGTTAGATAGGCTTGATCTCATTTTTAGTAAATTATATTCATTATTAGTAGATTTATAGATCACCCGCTAGATAGGCTTGATCTCAGATTCAGTCAATAAGTATCAGTATCAGTAGATTCAAGGATCACCCGCTAGATAGGCTTGATCTCAGATTTAAGTATTTATAGACTTAGTTATCAGAATTTAGTATCATTAAACTCAAATAGCAGTTATTAGTAAACCCAGTTATCAGTAATTCAGTTATTAGAATTCAGTATTTTGTGTTACTACGATTTCAATTATAGTTTGTGCATTCATGCATGTATCCTCATTCAGTAGTCTCATGTTATCCAGTCAGTTATAGTTCATGCATATGAGCCTTTGCATTTAGCCTTACCTCATCTAGCGTACCAGTATATTCTCATATACTGATGTATACTTTTCTCTTGCGCTATGGTGTTTTATACTATAGGTTTAGAAGCACGGATCCAGAGCACCCTTAGCAGTTCAGATTCAGCTAGCAGCAGTAGACTTAGCAGTGAGTCCTTATCATTCGAGGATGTTCTATTTTTTCATTATATTTCTAGATTAAGTATTTTAGTAGACGGAGTTAGTTGGGGGATTGTCCCATCAACTCCTTATTGATACAGTTTAGAGGGGTGTTGAAGAAACCCTCCACTTGAACATGAGTATCTAGTATGATTCAGTTTGAATAGACAGCAGTTCAGTTTAATAATCAGGCACTTAGATTTCTATGGATTTCCATTTTTTTAAACCAGCCTAGTTTTACTACCTGAAGTTTCATAAGTACGGTCATTCTGAAATAGTTTTGCAATTGTAAATTCAGCTCAGTATATGTATCAAACATCAGTTTTAGAATTCGGATATCTAGTCATGATTCAGTTCAGAAGTATTCACCGAACGATCTTTATTTTCCAAGTATTCCTGCTCACACACTGTGATACCCATTGTGTGATATTAGCCTTATTTTCTCATGATATGTGCCTGCATAAACTATTACCTCGTAGTCTATAAGTACGATCGTACCATGAGCACATAAAGGAAATTCCAAACTCTCATCATGAGTCGGCTCTTCATAAATAAGTAAAAAGGGAAAGTCAGCTCAGATTCAGACGAAGGTAATAGCCTTCCGTTATTCAGCTCCTCTCTAATCAAAGATTCAGTTAGATAGCTATTCTTATCATGAGTATATGCATTTATCGAAGGATGCCAAAGTTTAGAAAGATATAGATTCAGTTTAATAAGCTATTTCAACTGTGTATCCTCAGTTTTCTCTGTGTTCTTAACCTTAAGAGCAACATTCAGGGATGAATAATCCTAAGGGAGAGATAATGTAACACCCCGCATTTCAGGATAGAATGAAAACCATCATTTCTACGTGTAGATGTTCCAAAAGCCATAATCCTATGAAAATCTAGTATGTTAATCAATTATGTAGTGTGGGAACCTATTTGAGCATGAATTGAGATCATAGAGATCCCCTAACTCAAGGTAAAGTTGAAAGCTTTCCTGTCGTTCGAGTTTTAGTAAGAGTCAAAACTTGAGTCGACTTCAATCAACCATAACTCTTTATATATGAAGAACTGGGTGACCAACTATATATGAAATGAATTCTCTTTGAATTATCTTTCCAACGATATTAATTTTACCTAAATCCGATACTGGAGCAAAATTTATACCCATTTTACTCCAGCATGTCAGCCTGGAAAACTGAGAGATGACATTCGTGATAACTTATAAGAAGTGTGACGACTTATCACGAATGTCGTCAGCCTTAGGTAGAATCCAGCCCCAGTGACGACATTTCTGATAAGTTATCACAAGTGTGACTACTTATCAAGAATGTCATCAGCCTTAGGCAGAAATCCATCAATTCCAACCCCTCAGTGATGACATTTGTGATGACTTATCACAAGTCTGATAGCCTGCCACAAATGTCGTCAGCCTTAGATTTTCAGCAACTGTGAAGCAGTTTAGTAAAGGTATTTTGGTCTTTTTCATTCACTTCCCATGACTTATAACCCTCAAGGAGCATATTATCTTCCATTCTCTTTAGTTAAACATCTCAAAATTCTCTGCACAGCTTCAACCACAAGGTTAGGGTTCAACATAAAAACCTAATTATCTAGAGATTCAAATGTGAGAATTTGATAATTCTTGCATATTTGAATTCCTCGTTAAGAGGGCTACGAGGGACACCCAATAGTTCATGAATAACTATCCGAAATTTTTTAAGTCATCCAAAAGCTCAAAGTTTAAGGTATGTGGTTTTGAAAAAGAACACCCTTTTGTTCTTGTGCCCAAAAGCAAGGATAGAATAGCTCACCCCAATGTGGGTAAGACGTTGAACTCCATGTAGCTCATATAGTTTATGTCAGTTAGAAGAAACTCCTAAAGTAGTCCCCCACTCTATCTAAGATACAAGTATATGTATTTTGAAAGCAATGAGTCCAAGATTTCTAAGGCTCTCAAGTGTCAAAATCTTTAAGTTTCCAAAGAAGTTCCTCGTTTTCATGAGATTAAAGTGTATGCTCTGAAAGATGTTGTTTTAAGACTTTATCTATCTTACAAGTTTGAGAATAAAGAAAGAATGTAGATTTAGAATGAAGTGCAATGACTCACGTGATTTACATTACCTGTTTCTTATTCATGATTATGATGGTTTTAATTTAAGCTATGTGAGTCATCTATACTAGCATGCATGTTTTCTATAAGGATTTATGATATTGATTATTTAATTGCATACACCCCCATATACTCAGTACATTCCCAAAGTGCTGATCCACATATACGTCTATGTGTTACATTGTCTCATAATGTAGGTACAAGACTTAGTATGCACATTCAGATTCAGTCAGCTCCCAGCTTCCAGTCAGCAGGTGATTAATTCTTTTGATTCAAGGGTTTGAGCCAGATAGACAGTTTGAGCAGTTCTTTATTTCCCTATTTCAGTCGTATTGAGTTGGGAAAGTTGGGAGTCATGACTCGGCTATCTAAAGTCAGTACTAGTAGAGGCTTCATAGAAAGTCAGCAGAGTTGATGTATTTAGATTCAGTTTTATTTTGGTAAAACCAGAGTTGTAATCTTGTAAAGTTCAAATTTGTATTGATCAAGTTCAAAAAAGATTTATGTTCTCGCTAATTTTATACATATTTAAGAATTTTATTCAGTTGCTTATGAGTTATGCCAGTAGAAGGGTTAGCTTGGGGTCACTTGTGACCCTAAGCACCGTGTGACATCTCGGGACTCGTTTTTGGGATGTTACAATAATATAGGCCAGTAGCGTGTCGAGGAGTAATCCAAAATGGCAATGGTCAGTTTCCAGTGAGGTACCGCAATACCGGCATGTCTCTTTATGAACCAAGAGTAAACCTTAGCTTTAAGAAACAAGAGAAAAAACCAAGAGTCTCTCCATTAACCTTCAAGAATTAACAATCTAAGGTATGTTAGGTGTTTATCTGTGGGTTCCTTTCACCCATAGAGTCCACGGATATGTTTTTAAAACTACAAGATTGTTGATTTATGAATTACATGCTTGAAATTGAATTGAATTCATGTTCATGTTATTTATGGGTTTTAATCCATGATTTAAATTTCAAGTTCCAAGAATTGAACTTAGTATGTGTTGATTTACGTGATATTCATGATAAACCCTTCAGTTTGCAAGTTGATTGTTAAAAACATGTCAACCCTAAGTGTTCATGATTTAATAATTCCGTTTGGCCTCCCTATAAGTTCGATAAAATGCCTATGTGAATAAAATAGTGTCATCATAACATGATATCATGTATTCCCCATTCATGTACCAGTTAATGCATTACAAGTGTTTGATAAAATATCTTTATGAATAAATTATGGACATGTGTACATTGTTATGTATTTCAAGATTTTGCTATGCCTTTCTTTTGTGTTATCGAGTCCTGGGGTATTTAATACCCAATAATTTAGCTGTTTACCTAAAGACAGTGTTAGTTATAAAATCTCAGTCATGCTACGATCAGTAGTACTCTCAGTCAATTACACAACTCAGTAGAACTCAGTAGATTACAAAACTCAAGAAAACTCAATAAACTCAATATTCATTCCAGTCCAGTTCAGTATACTCAGTTCAGCTTCTTTCAGTTGGGAGTAGGATTCAGCACCGAGTGAACCCAAGGATGGGGGCTCACCTGCCAGTTGAGGGTATGATCCTTAGAAACAATCCTTGCATTCCAGAACTACGTAGCCAGCATAGGTTGAGATATCCAACCTTATAGTTGAGGGTTGATGAGGTGTTTTAACCTATCAGATGAGGGTTCCACCGTTCTCATTAGAGTACGTACCAGATGAGGGTAAATCTTTAGTGTCTTTACCCGTGGCACAGTACTGACACCCTTCCAACTGGGGTCACAGGTTGGACCCTAACTCAATTATCTTATTTGGGGCATGTCAGTTAGATGATTACCTCCCACAGTCTCAGTCTCAGTCTTCAGAATAGAACTCAGTTTAGTTTCAGTAACTTTAGATATAAGTTACTCAGTATCATAATTCAGGACTTAGCTTCAGACAAGCTTAGTTATAGTATTTATTCTCATGATCAGTTACTCTATATCATGCAACCAGTTATTGTTCATGCATATGAACCCTTGTATTCAACCTTATCTCATCTAGCATACCAGTAGATTCCAAGTACTGATGCATACTCTTTCTTTGCGCTATGATGTCTCATATCATAGGTTCGGACGCTCAGGTTCCTGACCATGCATAGATAGATACATATTAAGATAGCAGTAGTAGATTAGTAGTGAGTCCTCATCATTCGAGGATATTCTTTTATTTCATTATTTTAGTAGACTTGGTATTTTAGTAGATGGAGTTAGTTGGGGAATTGTGCCATCAAATCCACTTTCAGATAGTTTCAGTTAGAGGTTTTTCAGACTATTTTTTAGATAGTGTTTAGTTTTATAGATTGTTATTTCAGTTGATACACTTAAGTAGTATTTACAGATTTGAAACTTATGGTATTTCAGCCTATTTTCCACATTTATTTTAGTGTCATGTTTTAGTGCTCATAGTATGTATCAGTCATGGGTTAGCTTGTGGTCCTTCGGGTTCGTAATCACTGTGTAGCATTCGGGGTACAGACTCAGGGCATTACAAAAGTGATCCTTCTGTATCCAAGTATTCAGCTTTCGAAAATACATATAAACTCTCCATCCCATAACTGGTCTCATGGGCACTAACTCATTCTTCTCATTTAGGACCATAGAGATACTACCCTTCTTTGGCACACACTAAAATAGGCTTACCCACTTTCTATCGACAATAAGGAAAATCACACCTGCATCTAACCACTTGATGATCTCCTTCTTCATAACCTCTTGCATGGGTACATTCAAACGGTGTTGATGCTCAATACTAGGTATACACTTTGGTTTTGTTAGAATCATATCATGCAAATTCTGGGTGAAATCTTGACAATATTTGCAATAGTCCAACCAATAGCCTATTTAAACCTCTGCAATACCAAAATTAAGGCCTCAACCTACGTATCCAGCAAATCTACAGCAATAATAATTAGCAAGGTATTGTTAGCCACCAAAAATACATAACACAAATGAGAAGAGAGGACCTTAAATTCCAAGGCCGGCCATTTCTCAATAGATAACCGAGATGGTGAAGTTGCTCTATTCTTCAAGTCAAGATCCAGCCTCTTTGTTGAATAAGAATAAGAACCTCCTCCAATAAGAGAACTCACCATCTCATCATACTCATTGATACCATCTTTATAAAATTTTATGATCATTACTGATAATGCCGCAGCCCCAAGTCTTTCCTTAATGGTACACTCACTGCATCATCCTTAACAATGTCTATCATAGACACCATACACATATCTTTTGATTGTCGCATCGATGACCTATATTAAAAGAACTTGTTCATCATTGAGACTGAATTTTATATGTCCCATCTCCATATCTACCAAATCCATACCCATGGCTAGGGAAGGCATTCACCAAATAATGGGGACATCAAAATCCACCTTAGAATTAAGAATCACAAAATCATCTAGGAATATAAAGGAAGCTACTTTCACCAAAAGATCACACAAAATACCAACAGGTTTCTTCACAGTTTGATGGGCTATCAATAATCTCATCGATGTCATCTTAGGTGACTGTAACACCCAAAAAATGGGTCCCAAGATGTCACACAATGCTCAAGACTATGAGTAGCCTTAAGCTAACTCTGTAAGCCATCTACTAAATTTGAAACTCATAATAAGGAAGTATAGATATATAATCAAGCTAAAATGCAGAATTCTGGATGAGCTAAGCTGAAAATGTCTAAATAATATCTGAAAATACTAAGCTCAAGAGTCTGATCAATCAATACTAAAAATTGAAATCTTACCTAGCAGTCTGATAAGCCTCTACCACTAATGCTAGAGAGTCAGTGGGACAAACCTCTAGCTGACTCGAACTGTCTTAAAATACTGAATCATCTATGATAATAAGCTGAAAAACTAAATAACTAAGTCCCCAAACTATTAGGACTAACCAACTGTCGGGATATAGATGGAGGTGCTCGAAATCACTCATGCTGCTGAAACTGAGCACCTGAACGCACATTATGAGACAATGTAGCACATAGACGTATATGTGGATCAGTACTTCTAGATTGTATTGAGTATATAGGGGTGAATGCACAAGTAAATCAATATCTCAATATTATTATAAATTCATAAAATAATGAATGCTAAATGTAGATGACTCACACAAGCTGAAAGATCTTAAAACTGAAAATCATAATCATGAATAGCGAAACATTTTGCATAGATCTAGTGAGTCATAACATTTCATTTCTAAAAGTTATACTTGTATTCTATCTTTAAATCATGTTGTCTACATGAAGAAATGACTCACTTTTATAACTGAAATCTGAAAGCTGACATCTGTAACTAGTGCCACATATAAAGCAATAGCTGAATAAAATTTGTGAGACTTTACCCTTAGTTTCTAAAAGCTTTTCTATTATTATTTACTCTTTTCTTTAAGATATAGGGAAATACTTTAAAAAGAAACTATTTTGCAAGTTTGTACTGTTAGGGAGGTTCTTCTGACCAACATACACTCTGTGAGATATCATAGTATCCAACGTCTAGTTCCCTTATGGGAAAACCTCATATTGGTGAGAGGTGTCATACTATTGCCAAGGAGTATAACCTAATCTAAGTAGATATAGAAATGAGAATAATCTGATAATCTGTACCTATATTGGCTCATAGTTCTGGGGCATGTGAACATACCCAACTTGGTGCTAAATACAACGCCCTTTAATATGTATGCTCATTCTGTTGGAAATCAACTTTAAAAATAGTATAAATGGTTTACAATAAAAACTAGCTATATATCTATTAATTTAAACTGTAACTGACACTGTAAAGTGGATTCCATGTGTAAGCTGAGATCAAAATATCAAATCTTTATTAAAATTGGAAAATAACTAGTCATGGAATTCTTAAATCGTAGTCATTCTTGAAATACCATCATACAAACTAGGGCTTAATAACCCATGCTTCAAATTCATGTCAAAACAACATAATGTTCATGCTTGATAATGTAAATATTGGTAATTCAATTCAAAATCTGAAAATTACTGCAATGCGCATGAAAATACAAAAGTAGTCATGCAATTCAACATCTAATTCACTTGAAATCTCATAATCTTGAAAATAGCAATATTCAGTATAAACCCTAATTCAAAACTAATGTAAACTCATGTAAAATTATCGTCAAAAACTAATTTTGGGCACAAGGATGAAAGGATTATCCTTGTTGAAAAACCCCAAGTACCTTAATTGATGATTAGATGAAGAAACTTGAATTTTGAATCCCTATTTATGCTCTTAAAGATAGATTCTTGAAGTTCTTGAATTGGAAATCTTTAATTTTGAGCTATCTTGGAAAAGGAATGGTGGAATTTGGATTTCTTGGGGATGAACGTTTGATGTTCTAGGGTTTCTTTGAGAGAAAGTTGATGAAAAGTGAGCATAATAGGCTTAGAATAGTTTTAATACTCTGTTATTCACGATTTGTGGCTTAGGAAATACTAAATTTCCCTTTTAAAATTTTACTCGAAACTGGAAATCCCGATTTTGCCACCCACCGAGACACGCCGCTATCTCGGTGCCTTACTGGAAAAAGGACGATCGCCATTTTGGCCTTTGGTGCGACATGACATAATTACGTTGTGCCACTGAAAAAGGACGAGTACCATTTTTCACTCCACCGCGATGCGGTGTCTGTCCAATTAAGGATTTTGATGCAATACGAGCAAATTACGGTGAGTTACTAGAATGGACAAATGGGAACTAGAGCTTTACCACTACGGGGGGCAATCGCGGTGCTTCACTGGAGTCATACAATAGTGAATTTGTCCTTCACCGCAATGTGATGCTTATCGCAGGGTCCTACTAATCTCCATAACTTCTTAACCGAGCATCAGATTAAGGAAAAATTGGTATTGTTGGAAAGCTAATTCAATTAATACTGGTATGTCTAGAACGTGAAAATTCTACATGTATCAAGAGTTATTCATTTTTAAAGTTGACCCTTCATATTTTAGGAGTTAAACTGAGCTAGGAAAATAATAGGGTATTACATTGACCCTAACCCCAACTTCTTATACACAGCTAGCAATATTAGATTAATATTATCTCGCTTCACATAATGCTCATATGAAATTTAAAGTCCTAATAGTGCAAGAAATAGTGAAATCTCTGAGATCCTCTTTCTTCTCAACCAAAGATCGAAAAGCAATAACAATGCTGTGGTGCATATTATCAGAAGGCTCAAAACTCTCTATCCGCTTCTTAGCCACTGAATCCTTCAAGAAATTTGCATAATTGGGAATTTGTTCTAATGCTTCTATAAAAGGGATGTTCAAAGACAATTCTTTCAGCATCAATGTGAATTTTTTATGTTTCCCTTCTTTATTATTCATCTCTAAACTTTGAGAAAAATGTAGGGGAGGTCATGGAGGGTATTCAAAACTAGTTTGACCTCCTTACCCTTTTCTTTATCAGTTTCAACTTATTTTTTAACATCGATTAATTTTTATGACGTCTCAGTGTTAGTCACCAACTTCTAAGTTTTATCTTTGGGTGTATCATCAAGATCAATAATATAATTCCTTAACTCATCAACTATCGGCATAGAAGGATCAATAGTAGCCTTACCACTCTGAGTGGTGCTGGCTAAACAATGACTGTCGTTCCTTGAATTCTGAATGGTGTTACTCAGAAAAATACTCGGTTGACGTTGATTCAAAGTAGCGTACATCTAACTAAAATGCTCCTCAAACTACTTAATCCTAGTAGCATGTTCACTTTCTTAATCAGTATAGAAATATCTACCTTAATATTCTTAAGTCAGCTCTCTGAACCCTTAACCAACTATGAAATCAATGTTTCTATCCTCAAATCAGCATCACAGTTCTTCGGTGGAACGTACATACCACTCTTCTCCTTATAATTATCCTATATCCTCCAGTCACTATCTCTTTCTACTTTTGTCCATATATCTATCCTCATAATAGTTTTGACCTTGATCCTCTTGCCTTGAGTTACAAGTGTCCTGATTAGACTCTTAGCCCTTGGCTCGAAAACCTACCATCTCTTTGTCCAAGTACTTAGCCTCCTCCTCAAAGTCGGACTCATCATGTATAATAAACTTACCTCATGTACCCACTGCATTTACCTTTTTAGCATTCATAGTTGTAAACTGCTTGGTAAATAACCCAATCTCCATCCTTAATTGTGCTACCTCTTGAGCCACTGTATCATCGAGGACTCTCTGCTTACTAGAAGCATAAATAGCTTAAGTACCAGCTTTTTTTCTTCCTCTCAAGTATGCCACCCTCAATTGGTTTTATAGACCCGATCAAAGCTTTCACAGCTAACTCCCAGTCAAGGCTCGTGAAAGCCGCACCAATAATAGTATTAGCAACAACTTTGTTGCTCACATTCTGGTTTATCTAAAATATCTTGAGCAAATTCCTTCCTAAAATTCTGTGATTAGTCATAGTCATCAACTTCTTATTAAACCTTAACCATGCCTCGTACAGTGCCTATGAATGCAATTTCATGAAATTTTAAATCTCACCCTTCAACTGTAGCATTCTAAAAGGCAGGAAAAATCCATCCAATAATTTGTGCACCTTATTCCAAGATGTAATCAATCCAAAAGGTAATTCCCTTAACCATCACATCACTTTGACCATAAAAGAGAATTGGAACAACCTGAGTCTCAAAGCTTCCTGACTTACTCTAGGTATATTATATGAGGTACAAATCCCAATGAAATTCATGATGTTCATATTTGTGTCATCCTTAGGCAAACCGGCAAACACACCCTTCAGATTAAGCAACTAAATCATAGCACTTATAATGTCAAACTTTACCCCTTATAGAAACTTAGGAGGAATAATATCGCATGTCTCAATAGGCTTAACATTCCCCTAATCTTCCTCCAAATAATTAAACACTGGCAAGTACTAAAAAGTTAGGGGTGGTTAAGATCTATCTCTTTTATCTCTATCTTTGTCGAGTGTTTCTCGACGCTCTTATTCCTTGGCTCACTCTTTCTTCTTGAGCTGCATGATGGGCATTTACCAACCTCATATTCTCTTCAGTTAATAATGTGCAGGGGTTCGCAAAGTTATTTCTTGAACACCATATAGAGGTGGCAGGTTCAAGAGATTTGGGTCATCTTGAACCCCATGCTCATGCTCTTCCATTTTACAATTCTATTGAAAGGTCCGCGCCAACTCAATATCAAGTCGGATCAATGGATTACCTTTACTCTGAGTACTAGGCATAGACCAGCTTACGCCCCAAGAATAGCAGAAAACTAAAAATCAACAACCTAAATCAATTTTAAATATATTCTCCAGCAACTATGCCAAAATATGATGTTGCCTAAATTATACCTCCAAGAAAGTATAACGCATCACTTTGAAATAAAAACCCAACAAAGGTTGGGGGAGAACCCACAGGGAATAGGATCAATTTCTATTAAGAGATTGTTGATGTAGTTTGAAAGTACAGAAAGTAAATGGAGGAATTTTGTAATAACTGTAGTAGAAGTAGTAGTAGTAGTAGTAATAAATCTTGAGCACTTTAGGTTGACATCAATATTATATGAATACTAGGACTGTGTTCCCCCTGACTTCCTAACTCTTTAGACTTATCATGCTCGTCAAAATATCTCAGTGCCTTGTATGCAGATCTTATAAGTTATGTATCACCAATCGTCTCTCGACACCTCTTTGTGAATTTAACTTACCTCCTCTAGATCTCAGAGTGTCGCATTACTAAACCTTATTTTGGATCCCAGATTAACTGTCTCCTCTCGATCTCAAGTTAATTAGATGAAGGTTGGTAGATTTAAATTATTGTTGTGATTTACTTTTCTTAATGTCAGCCTCTTTCTTGAGTTAGTATCAAATACAGGTAGGTTCTTAGCATCTACAGTCACTACCTAAGCAATCAATACAAATTAAACCACAATACATGTATAAACACTGATCAAGAAAGAATTTATACTTTCTCTACTTCGTTATTCCATCAGAGTTCCTATAATCTTAGTTAAGAGGTTTAGCCGCTCAAGTTTGCAAGAACAACCATCGAATTCATAATGAAAAGCATATGAATAATCTCACAATAATTTAAGAATGACAACCAGAATCTCAAATTATGTCAAACTGTAAAAGTCAAGAACAAGGATTTCAAGACCAATAGAATATATCACAACTTGATATATTGTTGTAAATTTTAAATTGTTTAAATTAATAACAAAAAATCAACGGGGCATTGTCACGACCCAAACCAAGGCGTGGCCATAATGGATATCTCAAGTATTTTGAGGACCGTAGACCACCTCCTTTGCCTAATAAAATAGAACACACTACAACTAACAGCAGATGAATTTCAAACATTTAACAAGATAGAGCTGAATTTCAAACATATAACAAGTTAGAGCTAAATTCCGAACATATAACAAGATAGAGTTGAGTTTAAAACATATAACAAGATAGGTAACTCAACTAACTCCACAAGTAATCTAAGAATTTCAAAAACTAACCCAATCTACAGTAATCCACAAAGCCTCTAATCACCAAAGATCACCTATGTCAAGACATGCCCACAACCAAAGCTAAAATAAGTCCAAAAATAAAATCGACAAAATAGTCTATGACATAAAATAAACCAAGAAGTAACAGGACTTCCAAAAGAACGAGGTTCACCATTTTAAGCTGACTGAAGAATGATCCAAGAATCATCTATCACTGCGCAGGAAAAGCAGAAGGATCTCCAGTTCCTACATCGAATGGGGATACAAAATTAGGAGATAGTTAGCGGGGTGAGAGCTAGTGTGTAACTCAAGATAAGGATAAAATAATTCTAATTCAAAATTATGTCCAAACTCAATGTACATATTAACATACATGCATACATGTATATATATATATAATATGAGGGGATAGGGAACAAGGCTTAGCATGAGATTTAAAACATTAGTCTGGACTTATAGCTTAACCATCACAAAAATTACATCCACGAGCCCCTTACTAGATAGGCTCTACTGCATGTTAGCTGTACTAATTGGAGATATCATATAGACCTGGGAATCCATGACCTTTCCCATGCATGATAAAAATATATATATAGTTTGATACAAGAACACGGTTATCAAGACCAACCCTCATGCCAGGAAATGTGAGTTTCCAATGTCAATCCCTCGAGAGCTCCATGTTCACGGCTTAGCTACACAAATTCCTTTAAGCCCAATTAAAATATTTACACATTATCATTCATTGAACTATGATTATCCATTAAGGCACACACTATTAGTATCATCATACCAACTACACTTGAAATCTAATAACACTATGCCATTTCAATTATCATAGATAGAGGGAATACATGACCCCACAAGCTCTAAATGATCAATCACATGGGGGAATTCATGCCCTCTAGGTTTAATTATTCATTAGCTTAGGGGAATCCACGACCCTCAAGTTTCAATTTAAAATAATTATGCTTTAATAGCCTTTTATATCATGCAATGGTTTCAAAAGTAGTTCAATGTGCGTACCTTCATGTTCAAAACATGTTTTACAAGATTGGGTAGAGGTTATACCAATTAAATTATTCAAACCCATCAATTTAGGTGAATCCATGACCCAAATTCCAATTAGCCACACCAATGCACCCTAAATAGTTCAAAACTATTAATTCAAACCATGAATCATTCATAAAAGCCATGGGAAAAATAATTCATCCATTAAGGCTCAAATCCCTCAGCCCACATTAATAAATCACAATTAAATCACATTAATAACAATTGTGAACATATGTTTTTAACAAAATAAACTTTGGAAAAGAGTAACATGCCTTGGATTATCAAGAATTATGGAGAGAAGTCAACTATTGAAGCTTGAATGGTCAACCTTTAAAAACTCTAGCTTGTTGTTGCTTTGGGGAATTTGAGAGAGTAGGTAGTATGTTTTGATTTGTTAAAATAGGGAAATAACCCTTTTTTTCTATTTTATGGATGTGGGGTCTAAGTGGGGGAAAGAGGGAGATATCTATAGTCCCCTTAATTAAAAGCTAAAAATTTCTCTCTTGACGACATGTCACACTACGACTTGAGAGGACACATTACGACTCATCACCATGAGTCGTAGTCTAGACAATGGTATAAGGCACCCACACTGGTATGTTTATGAACCATAACCTATGACTCATGCTTAGACCTTATGACTCATGAGGTTCAATTGTCCTTAAACTGGTTTGGCTACAAAAGTAGCCCTACAACTTGTAAAAGGTCCATATGACTCATTACGTCCCATTCATACTCAAGTCAGAGCCTTTGGGTAACACACTAGTCACCCTACAATTTAGGTTCCTACAATCTGTGATGATACCTTATGACTCATACGATGAGTCATAGGTTTGGTATAAACTCAAAATCAAGGAATTTTCCAAGGACCAAAATCCAGGGTGTTACATTCTCCCCCCCACCTAGGATCATTCATCCCCAAATTATGAGTTAAGGCATTTGTTAGCATGATTTAACATAGAAATGTAACTAAAATTTTCTTTAACAAAGTCAAAAAACAAAGATGTTTAGGAATACACATACCTTAAGAACGATTATCCAAAGTGAGAAACAGGAATGGATATTTGGACTTCATGTCCTCTTAAGCTTCTCAAGTAGCCTCTTCAACATAAATTTTTTACCAAAGATATACTCTTAGTCCTCAAACAATGGACTAGCCTATCCAAAATATCAACTAGATTTCCTTATAAGATAAGGAATCCAAAATACCAACACTCTCAATAGGCACAACCAAATTAGGATTACCTACGCACTTCTTCAACATCAAAACATAAAACACGGGGTGAATAGAACCCAAACTAGAAGGAAACTCCAAATCATAATCTATACTACCCACTCTCCTCAAAATCAAGTATGGACCCACATACTGGTGTAATACCTCATACCTTCTAAGCTAGAAATCGAACTACCTTTCCTACGAGTGTAAACTCTAGTCCCATGATTCATACTTGAATCCATGTTTCATGATCATTAACCTAGTGTGAATAAAGATTATGAGGTGATAAATACGTTCATAAGTTTCACTTAGAGCCATGTGAGCTAAGAGCCTTTGATTCGGCCAATTTTTAGTTTTTAATTTTACAAGGGTCATCTTTAAATGAGTATAACTTTATGTATATGTGGAATTTAACAACTTAAGACCCACTAAATTGTATATAATTGAATTGTCTTTCCAACAATACCAATTTTGCCTTAATTTGATACCCGAGGAAAAAGTTATGCCCATTTTCGTGAGAGGCAGTAAGGGTGTTTGATTAGTTAGGTGCTGCCCAACCAAACTTAGGCGATTGACAAGATGTCGCCCACCTTGACTTGGGAAATTGATTGGGCACTGCCTAAGTCATGGCCATGTGCCAAAAGCACTCTATTTTGACCTAGATAAAGGTTGTTGAAGTCATTTCACACCCCAAAACCATCCCTAATCACTTCAAAATGTTTTTATGAGATATTAAACACGTAAACTCCTATATCTTAACCCTAAGAAATCAATAAGAAAATCAAAAGCCCTCCTCAATTCACAAGAACAAAAATCCAATTGTCATCTCTCAAGAATCAAGAAAATAAGTTCCAAATTCAAAGTTCTCTCCAAGAATTCTTTCAATCAAGGTATGTGGGGTTATGAACAAGGATACTTCTTTCATCCTTGTGCCCAAAATTAGTTTTAAAGTCAAGTTTACATTAAATTACATGATTTATAGTTTAGGGTTCATACCAAAATATCATTGTTTAATCCTTATGAAGTTACAAGTGATTTAAGTGTTGAATTGCATAACTATTTTCACATACTTATGTGTGTGACTTGATTTTATATATTGAGCATTGAATTTTACTATCTTGACTAGAATTGTTAAATCATTTCAAGATTTTCATTATTGAACATAAATTGTGATGATTTGTCATGAGTTTTCAAGAAAGGATTTTCAAGCCCTAAATTTTAGTCTTGACAATCTTCCACTGGAATGGCTTCATAGCCGCCGGTGGATCATCTCCGGCCATTGGATTAGTCACAAAATAGAATTGGAGTGCATCATCAACAAAATAAACCCATTATGAAATATCTCACAAGTTCTCAGAAAGTGCAAGAGATTAGAGAGATATTGACTAATTTGATGGATGAACAGTACAAAAATTTAGAGAAAACTTTGTATGAAGAGGAATCTGATGCTGAATTAGTTGAGAGGGGTCATGAATTTAGTCATGAAAGTGATTCTCATGTTCAAATACGTGCTGATGTGGTGGGTCATCAAATTCAAAATTGTCAACACAATTCAATGGGAAAATACCCCAGCAACCCTAATTTGTAAAAAGCCCCAATTATACCCAGATTCAGTCCAATTTGTAAATTAGGGCTCCAAATTCATAATTTTCTAGTGACACTATTCCAGCTGGGGAAAACCAAAATTGCTCAATAGATTTGGTGCAAATGCTTCAAGGAGTATTTCCCCCTGCATACCATGGCTGATTCCCCACAAAATTCAACCAATTTGCATTTCGATGAATTAAATGGTGTTAATGTGGAAGATGTTGCAGTGCAGTCAGCTGGGGATCCAAACGGTAAGTTTTTTTCTTTTAAATCTCTTGGTGATGCTGCAAATGTTGTTGTGGATGGTGTTGATGGAGATGCACATGGTGTTGATATTGGTGGTACTGATTTTGTACGTGGTTTTGGTGTTAATAATGTTGTGTTGTGTGCCGATGATGCTATTCAACCCCAAAAAAGGACAAATTTTTTTTTCATAAGCCAAAAAACTCAATTGATGGTGTTGTTGGTGATGTACAAGGTGTCGTACATAATGCCAATAGAGGTGAGAATGGTGGAGAAGTTGAAAATAATGTTCTGTGCAAATTTGCTAATGTTCTAACCCAACAACAGACCACAAAAAGAGTTCCAAATACATAAAACAAGCTGCCACAAAATGTAACCAATACTACCAAACAAAAAATCTTGCATTCCCAACTCTAAACCAATGGAAGTTTCTAACAATTTTGCTCAATTTTATCCACCTTTAAATAAATAATGCGAAGCAAAAGAGAATATCCCTACAACAGACAAAGATACTCCCAAATAGCCCCTTGTTTGGCCTAAAACTTCCTAAATCCCTGATCCACCTATCCCAAAAGTCTCTTATTCACTCATTACCATACTTAGATCTCAATAAGCTTCAAAATCTATTCCTATTGATATCACCCCTTCAAAAATTATCTCCAAATAAGGATTTCTAGCCGTTGTGTTTAAAAAGACTGATTTTTTTAGAAAGTTAGCTGAAAGGTATAAATTTACTCTCATTGTTAAATTTATAAACACCATGCCAAAATGGATGTAATAAGAAAAGAGTTTTTGTTGCAAATGGAGCTTAGGGGTACTATAAAGCTTACTCATTTCAACTCAAGGCATTTGTATATTGAACTTAATAATAAGTATGATCACACTACAATTTGGACCTAAAGGAAAATGTACATAGGGGGTTAGATTATGAGATTCAAAATATGGAAACCAATCTTTAAACCAGATGAAAATACTATTTTGGTGCCAATTTCGGCTGTCTTACCTGAGCTGCCGTGGCATTGCTATTGTATGGAAGTTGTAGCTCACTTATTGTCTCCAATAAGTAAAGCTTTATTCTTGGATTTAGCTACCTACAAAAAGACAAGATAGAGTATGGCCAATGTTAAGATCCAAATTGACCTAACTAAACCGAGACCACACCACGTGTGGTTGGGTTTTCATGAGAAAGAGAATGGTAAAGGCAAGTGGCAGCATATACAATATGAAGGGGTCCTAGAATTTTGAACTTATTGCAAGCATCAGGGGTACAACAACATAACCTGCATAATCAAAATATAGGATGGTGAGTTTAAGAAGACTAGATAGCAAAAAGAAGCTATTGGAAATGGTTAAAACCAGCAACCAAAGAGCAGTGAAAACATCAAAAATCATCTTTAAAATAAGGGCCAAAATTTAATTCAAATAGACAAAACAATGGCTAGTAATCACAAAGTCACTAATGAACTTCCAATGATATGAAAAACAAGGTCAGGAGCAGTGACATAAGCAGAAAAAAAGAGGTAAAAAGACCAACCATCAACAACAAACACAACACCAACACCAACAAAAAAGTGTATAAACAAAAAGCTCCACAAGACTCTCAAAATTTCAACAAAAATCAAGTTGATATGCTTGATCCATAAGATACCGCAGGTATGGATTTAAATGCTTTTGTTCCCTGTTATTTTGTTGATGTAGCTGCTGGTGGTGTTTTTGGTGAAAATGAGGTGTTACAATATTGTCCCAACTCCCCTATTTCACCTATGTGTATTAATGATAATTGTGAAATTAGTGTAGAAGGGGTTATGAGATGTTTTACAGATTTGCAGGAAAGAAATAGAGGGGGCAAATACCAACTTCTTGATGATGTGGTTGTTGGTAATGATCCTATGGATTGTGAGACAGAGAATGACTCAGTTGCACCTTCAAATTTGGTCAGTGCTTTTACTGACCATTTAAGTAGAAAAAAGAATATGGTTATGGCAAGGAAACAAATTAAAATAGAGAAGGAGGGGGTAAAAAAGAAGGATAGGGCTAGGAAGATAGATAAGTAGCATAAGGGTCAAAAGAGGTCAAAAGATAGATGGCCAGTTTCCCCCTCTTCCAAGGAAAGATAAAAAGCTAGTTCAAAGGATTTGTGTACAGAGAATAAGGCTACTTCACCTCTTGAGGAAGATCAATATAGGGTCATTCACTTGAAAGATAAAGTAGATTATTAAAACCAATCAATTAAAGTATGTCAAGAGCTTATAAAAGCCTTTGGTCCTTTGGGCAACATGGAAAAGAATAAAGAAAACCAACAAGTTGCAGTAAAAGAGGGTTTATCTCCAAGAAGTTTTCACTAGAAAGGTCCTTCCTCTAAAGAAGCACCCATTTCATCAACCAATAAACCACTTACAAGGTCACAAAGTAGGAATTTTTTATGTCATGTGGGGTACTAATCTTCATCAGCTATATAGATTTTCCTTTTTGGCATTTTGTATGTCTCTTCTATTGGGATATGGTGTTGATTACTATATTGTAATAGAAGAGCCCTTTTTGTATGAGAAAAATCATAGATTGCATAGCCTAGTTATTAGGTTGTCTTATTTTTATGGAATTAAGGTACTAGGTATTATGTTAGTTAGCTTAAATTAAATCATGAAGGTATCTTTTTATGGGAGGTATTAGCCTAGTCCCCCCCCTTGTACTTTCTTTCTTGTTGGAATAAAAATCATGGTAGTGTTGCTCAACCCCTGGCCCATCATGGGTCTCTTAAAATAAATAAAAAATTAAAAAAAATAATGTTTAAACATTCTTTGAAAAGCATGTATTCAAATTTTAAGAAAGATTTGATCTTTTGATCCCTAGTTAAGATATAGAATACACACTGTTAGTTTTGATTATAGTTTAAAATAGACAGACGCATATTTGGTTTTAATTATAAACCCTAAGGCTAGTTTTAAGGTGGATTTCTGTAATACCCGTGCTTTTTCTGAGCCTGAAAATCATCTCAAGGATGTTAGAACTTACTTTAAAACAAGAATTCATTCTTATACATGTGTTATTTCCATAATTTTCACTTCCTATCACGTGGTAAATAGAATAAGCTTTCCATCGATATATAATTCGCCCAAATCTGACACCTGAGCGAAGTGTTAGAGCCTTTTTAGTGAGATAGTGTTTGACCTGAACCTTCAGCGCGTTGCGGAGATAGCTCAAATGGAAATTGTCAAATTTCTAGTGTTTCTCTGTGATACTGGCACATCGCGCCAAACTTCCAGTTTTTAGATAAGCTGGCAATGCGATAGCTCTGCGTCACGCCACTGTGCAGTTTCCCAATTGTCAATTTCCAGTGATATGGCACGATAACGCCGCGTCATGCCAAGGGCCCAACTCGGGAAATTTTACTAAAGATTTAATGACGTGTACAGGGTTAAAAGGGTCAACTTTCTACCCCTATATAATCCCTTTAACACGTGATTCAGCCACTTTTCACCCAAAATATATTAGTTTCTCTATAGTTCATCTCAAGAACAAACTAGGGTTTCTATTGAGGATTCAAATTCAGGAAGGTTTCACCATCAATCTTTACAAAATCATGATCTAAGGTATGCATAGTGTTCATTCATGGACTTCTTTCATCCATGAAGTCCAAGAATCCTTTTTAACTACAAGTTATGGATTTTCTTCATGTTTTTATGCTTTTTATGTTCTCTTTCATGTTGATAAATGAGGAATTGATTTATTTTCCATGATTTGATGATAAATTCCATGTGGGTTGATTAGTATAGATAAAGATTTATGAAATCTCATGACTAAAACCTTGTATGATGGAATTAGAATTGAAGCATGATGTTTAATTGTTGTATAATGTGCTTTACATGTACTATGCCTACAATATGTTTGATTAAATGCCTAGATGAAGGAAAATTGCCTAACTAGCATGATATCATGAAATCCCCATATATGTACAAGCTTATGCCTATTACATGTTTGATGAAAGCCTCATATGAATGTAGTATGTATTATGATGTTAGTCAAGTCTTCAAGTAAATCATGTTATGTCAGTTTCCTTCTATCGAGTCTTAGGGGTACTTATACCCAAAATATTAGCTGTTTTCCTAGATCCATGTCATGTTTTCATGATAATCTCAGTCAATCTATGAACTCTTAGTCGTCAGATAGTCTTATGACTCAGTCAGTTGTCAGATATCAGTAGTATTCCGTCAGCCACATAAATTCAATAACTCAGTCCATGCTCAGTTCAGTTCAGTAAATCATGTTCAGTGTCCATTCAGATGGGAGTAGGAATTAGCATCGAGTTAACCCAAGGATGGGGACTCACCTATTATACGAGAGTTTGATTCTTAGAAGCAATCCTTGCATTCAAGAACTATGTAGCCAGCATAGGTTGAGACATCGTAGCCTTCTATATGAGGGTAGATGAGGTGGATTAACATGTTTTGTGAGGGTTCCCACCGTTCTCGCTAGAGTTACCTATTATATGAGGGTTACTCATATGTTGTCCTTACCAGTAGCACGATATTGACACCCTTCCAATCAGGGCATAGATTGGACCCCAGCTCAGCTATTATAGCACGTTTAGGGCATGCCGGTTAGATACTACTTCCCACAGTTTCATGTTATAGAATGAGGACTTTTAGATACAGTCAGTAAGTCTTAGTAATAGAACTCAGATAGTTTTTCAAATTTTAGGACTGTCAGATACAGTCCTCAGATACAGTACGGAACTCAGATAGTTCTATCAGATTCAGGACTATCAGACACAGTTACCCATATTATCAGTTATATTCAGATATAGTCCTTTATGTTATCAGTCATATCAGTTACTAGAATGTCACGTTATCAGTATACAAACTCAAAAATTATGAAATCACGTTGTCAGTTACAGTTACGTATTTATGCATATATTCTCACGTTCATGTTAGACAGTCAGTTAACATTATTCATGCATGTGAAACATTGTATAAAGCCTACCTCACATGTATACTCAGTACATATGTACTGACGCATTCATGCTATGGTGCTTTCTTTTTATGTTACACCATAGATTCAAAGACACGAGTTCCAGATCAGCAGTAGATTCCAGATTCAGCAGTTAGAGTAGAAGTGAGTCCTCATCCTTCGAGGACATAATAATTTTCTATTATCTTATTGATTAGCTTATTAGTTGGAGTTAGTTGGGGGCATGTCCCATCAACTCCTTATTCAGATTCTTAAGACAGTAGAGGCTTTCAGACTAGATGCAGAAGACTAGATACAGACTATCATGTTCAGACTTCAGTATTTTTAGTTTTGTTTTGGGTATTCTATTACCCCACACAGTTGTTATATCATTCAGTTATGTTCAGTATTGAACCTTATGGCCTTTCAGTGCATGTTTCCTCATTATTAAGTTATCTTATATAGTATACAGGTACAGATATCAGTCATGGGTTAGCTTGTCATCCCTCAGGGTCATAAGCACCGTGTAGCATTTCAGTTTAGGAAATTGGGTCGTTACAAACTTAGTATCAGAGCCCAAGGTTAAATAGAGTCCTAGGAAGTCTGAAAGCCAAATCTAGTAGAGTATTGTACATGGGTGTGTTGTGCGCAACATTTATGTGCAAAAGGCTATGAGATGTTTTAAGAATAGTTTACCCTCTTTCAGTATTCATGTTGTGCCTGTGAGCATAATCACAAGTCAGTCTCTCAGTCTAATCCCTTTCTCTCTTTTTTCTACAGAATATGCCTCCTAAAAAAGAAATGAAAATTAGTCAGCCCCTCAGCCCGAAGAACCTCTGGGCGATCATGTTTCTCATGCAGAGTTCAGTATCATATTTACCACTCTTGCTCAATCAGTCACTACTCATAATGAATGGCCAATAGTTATTTCGACTAACCCAGTGGCCAACTCAGCTGCAGCGAGAATTTAAGATTTCACCCGAATGAATCCTCCAACCTTTCTCAGGTCTAAGGTAGATGAAGACCCTCAGGAATTCATAGATCAAGTTCAGAAAGTGACAGACACCATAAGGGGTGACTACTATTGAGAGAGATGAGCTAACTGTATACCTATTGTAGGATGTGGCTCATGCTTGGTTCAAACAGTGGATATCTAAAAGATCAGATGATGCAGGTCCTATAGAGTAGGAGGAGTTTGTCACTGCTTTCTTAGAAAGATTATTTCCCCAAAAGCTTAGAGAAGCTAAGGTGCTAGAGTTCATCAATCTCAGGCAGGGAAATATGACAGTGAAAGTGTATTCTTGTAAGTTTACTCAATTATCCAGATATGCCCCTCTTGTGGTTGCAGACAATAGATCTAAGATGAGTAAGTTTTCTTCAGAGGTAAATGACAGCATGGTTAATGAGTGCAGATCTGCCATGCTGAACAGTGACATGACCTTAGCTAGACTTATGACCCATGCTCAGCAGATAGAGGAACAGAAGATTAAGCAGAGGGAGAAATAGAATAAGAAAGCTAGGATAGGTAGATTTAATTTTAGTCAGCCTAAGTTAGAAGGAGGAAACCGTTCCTAGATTCATCCTAAGTCATCAGTTCCAGCTCCCTCTACAGCCAGTGCTCCAGTTCTAAAGTTTAGAGAGGGTAACAAACATAAAGTGCCAGGCACTAAGACCCAGGGCAGTATTAGTAGTGCATCCTCTTTGCCAGACTTATGGTAAGCACTATCAGGGTGTGTGTAGAGTAGTTAGTGGCATTTCTTTTGGTTTTGGCAAACCAGGTGATAGAGTTAGAGACTGTCCGCAGCCAGGTCCCAGGGTCAATAGAATCGCTCTTCAGCTCAGTTCGATGGCCCAAATCAGTAGGGTGCTACTTCTAGTGCTACTAGTAGGCAACGCCTAAATTATCTCTATGCTCTTAAAACTCGACACAATTAGGAAAGCTCTCCTGATATAGTTATTAGTACGTTATAGATCTTTCATGTACATGTTTACTCTTTGCTAGATCTAGGAGCTTCCTTGTCTTCTGTTACTCCTTATATAGTAGTTGATTTCAGAATCAGTCCTGAAATTTTAGAGATCCCTTCTCAGTCTCTACCCCAGTAGGTAAAACCATCATAGATCGGTGGGTATACAAGAACTGCTCGGTTGTGATAGTTCAGAAAGTCACTTCAGCAGACTTAGTCGAAATAGAGATGACTGATTCTGATGTCATTCTTGGCATAGATTTGATTTATTCCTACTATGCCATAGTCGATTGAATATATAGAATAGTTTGTTTTCAGTTCCTAAATGAACCCATCCTAGAGTGGAAGGGTAGTGTATCCGCTTTCAGTGGTTAGCTTATTTCCTACTTTCGGGCAAGGAAATTGATATCTAAGGGATGTGTTTATCATCTAGTTCATGTTAGAGATTCCAGTTCCAAGGCTCCCAGTCTCAAATCAGTCCCAGTAGTGAATGAATATTTAGATGTCTTTCCTAAAGATCTTCCAGGAATTCCTCCCGAAAGGGAAATAGACTTTTATATTGATTTTCTTTCAGACACTCAGCCTATCTCTTTTCTGCCATACAGAATGACACCAGCAAAACTCAAGGAACTTAAAGAATAGTTGAAGAATCTCTTAGATAAGGGATTCATCAGACCTAATATTTCCTCGTGGGGCGTACCAGTCTTATTCATGCAGAAAAAAGATGGTTCACTCAGAATGTGTATAGATTATCGTCAACTCAATAAGGTCACGATCAAGAATAAGTATCCTCTTCCAAGAATTGATGACTTGTTTGACCAACTTTAGGGTGCCAATTATTTCTCTACTATAGACCTCAGATCCGGCTATCATTAGCTCAGAGTTAGAGAATGTGACATTTCAAAGACAACTTTTTGTACGCGGTATGGTAACTTCAAATTTCTAGTCATGTCATTTGGTCTTAACAATGCCCTAGCCACTTTCAAGGAATTTATGAACCGCGTGTTCAAGCAGTACTTGGACATGTACATCATATCCTTATAGATAATATTCTGGTTTATTCCCATACTGAGCGAGATCATACAGACCATCTCAGAATAGTACTCCAGACTCTCAGAAATCATCAATTATTTACCAAATACAGTAAGTATGAGTTTTGGATAAGATAAGTAGCATTCCTTGGCCATATTATTTCTGGTGATGGCATTATAGTAGATCCTCAAAAGACCAAAGCAGTAAGAAACTGACCTCGCCCTATTTTTCCATCATATATCAGGAGTTTCTTGGGTTTGGCTGGCTATTATAGATGGTTTATTGAGGGTTATATTCTATTGCATCTCTTATGTCCAGATTGACTCAGAAGAAGGTCAAGTTCTAATGGTTAGATCCTTGTGAGAAGAGTTTTTAGGAATTAAAGACTTGACTTACCTCAACTCCAGTTCTAGCATTACTAGATGGTTCAGACGGTTTTATAGTTTATTGTGATACATCTAGAGTGGGTTTAGGTTGTATCCTCATATAGCATGGCAAAGTCATAGCATACGCCTCCAGACAGCTTAAACCCCATGAGAAGAATTATCCAACTCATGATCTTGAGTTAGCAGCCATAGTATTTGCCTTGAAGATTTGGAGGCATTATTTATACAATGTTCATGTAGATGTCTCCACAGATCATAAAAGCCTTCAGTATGTCTTTTCTCAGAAATATCTCAATCTTTGTCAGAGAAGGTGGTTAGAGCTCTTTAAAGATTATGGTTTAAGTGTCCTCTATCATTCAGGCAAGGCCAATGTAGTGGCCGATGCTCTCAGTAGATTGTCCATGATAGTGTTTCTCATGTTGATAATAGTAAGAAGAAGTTAGTCCAAGAAGTCCACCAGCTTGCCAGACTAAGCGTTCACTTAGTCGAATCTTCAGAGAGCGGTGTATGTGTTTAGAGTAGTTCTGAATCATCTTTAGTTTCTGAGGTAAAATAAAAGAAAGATAAGGATCCTAGCCTTGTCAAGCTAAAAGAGTTAGTTTAGAATTAGAAAATCGAGGTTTTCTCCCGAGGGGGAGATGGTGTTCTTCATTGTCAGGGTCATCTTTGTGTTCCATACGTAGATGACATAAGGTAGTGAATTCTTGCAAAAACGCATGGTGTGCATTACTCTATTCATCCAGGGGCCACTAAGATGTACCGCAATTTGTGGGAAGTCTATTGGTGGAGTGGGATAAAAAAAGATATTACAAATTTTGTGGCTAAGTGCTTTACATGTCTACAAGTTAAGATAGAGCATCAGAAGCCTAATGATTCTATATAGGAATTGAGTATTCCTACTTGCAAGTAGGAAGTTGTAAACATGGACTTCGTGATGGGTTTGCCTCGAAATTGTCATCAGCATGATTCAGTCTGGGTCATTGTAGATAGAATAACCAAATTAGCTCTTTCTCTTCTACTTTATACCTCTTATTCAGTCGAGGATTGCGCTAAAATTTACATCAAGGAGTTGGTCAGATTGCATGGTGTTTCGTTATCAATTATCTCAGACACAGGTACCCAGTTCACCTCTCATTTTTGGAAAGCATTACAAAAGGGTCTTGGTAGCCAAATTCATCTCAGTACAACCTTTCATACTTAGATAGATGGTCAAGTAGAAAGTACCATTCAGACGTTAGAAGATATGATAAGGGCGTGTGCAATTGATTTCAAGGGAAGTTAGGATGATCACTTGCCTTTGATTGAGTTTGCATACAACAATAGCTATCATTACAGTATTTAGATGGCTCTATTCGAAGCTCTACATGGTAGGATATGTATATCTCTAATCGGTTGGTTCGAAGTTAGTGAGGCTTTAGTCATAGGTCCTGACTTAGTATTCGACGCCTTAGAGAAAGTTCAGTTAATTAGAGAAAGACTCCGGGATGCTCAGAGCCGATAGAAGTCTTATACAGATGTTTGTAAAAAGGATCTCGAGTTCAAGATTGGTGACTATGTTTACCTCAAGATCTCTCCTATGAAGGGAGTGAAGAGATTTGTCAAGAAGGAAAAGCTCAGTCCCCGATATGTCTGTCCCTTCAAGATTCTCAAATGATTCAGCAAGGTAGTTTATGAGCTCGAATTGCCTTCAAATCTAGCCTTAGTTTATCCAATCTTCCATTTATCTTTGCTCAAGAAGTGTTTAGGTGACCCATCAGTCGTAGTCCCTATTCAAAGCATAAATGTTCAGAACAGCCTCTCTTATGAAGAGATTCCAGTTGAAATCTTAGACTATCAGACTCGTAGATTGAGGAACAAAGAAGGCCCTCTGGTTGAAGTTCTTTGGTGAAATCAGTCCATCGAGGGAGATACTTATGAAATAGAAGTAGATAAGCATACCAAGTACCCTCACCTTTTCCCCGCCAACTCAGATCAAGCTCAAGGTAATAGTTCTTCTTAAGCTTACTCAGCTTCATGATTAGTGTACATCACTAACTTAGTATTCAGTCTCATTCTCATGTTCCCATGATAATCTTGGTATCAAGTACCACTGCATATTTAGTCATCCATTCGTGTATCAGATTAGTTATATAGTTATGCATCAGACATGCATTCTCATTGTGATAAAACTTAGTTCTTCAGAACTTTCAGTTATAGATTTATGAATTAGTTACGCATGCATCAGATATGCATGTTCAGTATGTTATGTTTAGCTTGTCAGTCACGTCCGTCATGATATCATGTTCCAGTTATTCATGTTCATTTGATGTTTATTTTATTATTTCCCCTTTCAATCAGTCTCATTCGAAGGCGAATGTTCTCAAGGGGGAGATATTGTAATACCCGTGCTTTTTCTTATCTTAAAAATTATCTCAAGGATGTTAGAACTTGCTTTGAAATAATAATTCAGTATGATACATGTGGTATTTCCATAATTTCCACTTCTTATCACGTGGGAAATTTAATAAGCTTTCCATCAATATATAATTTGCCAAAATCCGACATCCGGGTGAAGAGTTAGAGCCTTTTTAGTGAGATAGTGTTTGACCTAAGACTTCAGCGCATCGCGGAGATAGCTCAAATGGAAATTGTTAAATTTCCAGTGTTGCTCCACGATACTGGCGTGTTGTGCCAAACTTCCAGGTCGTAGACAAGTTGGCAATGCGTTAGCTCCGCGTCGCACCACCATGCAATTTCCCAATTGTCAATTTCCAGTGACAAGACGCGATAACATCGCGTCGTGCCAAGGGCCCAACTCGGGAAAATTTAATGATGTGTCCAGGGTTAAAAGGGTCAACTTCCTACCCCTATATAATCCCTTTAACACGTTATTCATTCACCTTTCACCGAAAATATATTAGTTTCTCTCAAGTTTATCTCAAGAACAAACTAGGGTTTCTATTGGGGATTCAAATTCAGGAAGGTTTCACCATCAATCTTTACAAAATCACGATCTAAGGTATGCATAGTATTCATTCATATACTCCTTTCGTCTATGAAGTCCAAGAATCCTTTTTAACTACAAATTATGGATTTTGTTCATGTTTTCATGCTTCGTATGTTCTCTTTCATGTTGATAAATGAGGAATTAATTTCTTTTCCATGATTTGATGATAAATTACATATGTGTTGATTAGTATAGATAAATATTTATGAAATCTCATGACTAAAACCTTGTATGATGGAATTAGAATTGAAGCATGATGTTTAATTGTTGTATAATGTGCTTTACATGTATTATGCCTACAATACGTTTGATTAAATGCCTAGATGAAGGGAAATTGTCTAACTAGCATGATATCATGAAATCCCCATGTGTGTACAAGCTTATGCCTATTACATGTTTGATGAAAGGCTCCTATGAATATAGTATATATTATGATGTTAGTCAAGTCTTTAAGTAAATCATGTTATGTCAGTTTCCTTCTACCGAGTCTTAGGGGTACTTGTACCCAAAATATTAGCTTTTTTCCTAGATCCATGTCATGTTTTCATGATAATCTCAGTCAATCTATGAACTCTTAGACGTCAGATAGTCTTATAACTCAGGAAAAATCTCAATGATCTCATGACTCAGTCAGTTGTCAGATATCAATTGTATTCCGTCAGCCAAAAAAATTCAGTAACTCAGTCCATGCTCAGTTTAGTTCAGTAAATTATGTTCAATGTCCATTCAGATGGGAGTAAGAATTAGCACCAAGTGAACCCAAGGATGGGGACTCACCTATTATACGAGGGTGTGACTCTTAGAAACAGTCCTTGCATTCCATAACTATGTAGACAACATAGGTTGAGACATCGTAGCCTGCTATATGAGGGTAGATGAGATAGATTAACCTATTATGTGAGGGTTCCCACCGTTCTTGCTAGAGTTACCTATTATATTAGGGTTACTCGCATGTTGTCCTTACTAGTGGCGTGGTATAGACACCCTTTCAATCTGGGCATAGATTAGACCCCAGCTCAGCTATTATAGAACCTTTGGGGTATGTCGGTTAGATACTACTTCCCACAGTTTCATGTTACAAAATCAGGACTATCAGATACAGTCAATCAATCTCAGTAATAGAACTCAGATAGTTCTTTAGATTTTAGGACTGTCAGATACAGTTAACTCAGATACTGTACTAAACTCAAATAATTCCATCAGATTCAGGATTGTGAGACACAGTCACCCATATTATCAATTATATTCAGATATTTTCCTTCATGTTATTACTCATATCAGTTACTAGCATGTCACATTATCAGTATACAGACTCAGTAATCACGAAATCACGTTATCAGTTACAGTTACACATTTATGTATGTATTTTCACATTTCTATTAGACAGTTAGTTAGCATTATTCATGCATATGAACCATTGCATATATCCTACCTCACATGTGTACTCGGTACATATGTACTGATGTATTCACACTATGGTGCTTTCTTTTTATGTTACACCATAGGTTCAGAGACACGAGTTCCAGATCAGTAGTAGATTCCAAATTCAGCAGTCAGAGTAGAAGTGAGTCCTCATCCATTGAGGATATAATGATTTTCTATTATCTCATTGATTAGCTTATTAGTTGGAGTTAGTTGGGGGCATTTTCTATCAACTCCTTATTTAGATTCTTCAGACAGTGGAGGCTTTCAGACTAGATACAGACTAGATACAAACTATTAGGTTCAAACTTCAGTATTTTCAGTTTTATTTTGGGTATTCTATTACCCCACACAGATGTTATATCATTCAGTTATGTTCAGTATTGATCGTTATGGCCTTTTAGTACATGTTTTTGCATTATTAAGTTATCTTATGCAGTATACAGGTATAGAATTCTGTCATGGGTTAGCTTGTGGTCCTTCAAGGTCATGAGCATCGTGTAGCATTCCGATTTAGCAAATTGGGTCGTTATAATTTCCTACAAAATGAGCATAACAATAAGGGAGTAGTATTTAGCACTGAGTTGGTATGATTCCAAGGTCTCATGTCCCAGAACTACGACCAACATAGGTACAGATTTAGATTATTCCTATTTATATAGATGCAAATACAGATTTTGATCACACGACTCAGGTTATACTCCTTGGAAAATGTATGACACCTCTCCCCAATATGAGGTTTTCCCCTTAGGGGAACTAGATGTTGAAAATCATGATAGCACTCATGGTATATGTCAGTTAGAAGAACCTCCCTAATTCCTAAGTCCTAAAATAGAATAATAGAATAGTTTCAGTAAGTAAGTGTAAAGGCTCACAGATTACTTAGATATTGTCTTGTAAAAGACGTCAATTATCAAAATTCAGCTTTTAGTTTTCATATGAAAAAGTGAGTCCTTTTTACACTTTGCTAGCATAATTTGAAAATAGAATAAGACTATAGCTTTTTAGAACTAAGTGTGGTGGCTCATAGAATTACCTTTATGCTTTACTTCTCATGAGTTATGATTTTACAGTTTTGATTACTCAAGCCAAGGTGAGTCACTTACACTTAGCATGAAGTTTTGACAGTTTGTATGAATAGTGCATTATTGTTTTACTTATGCATTCACCCCTATATTCTCGGTACATTCCAAAAGTACTAATCCACATATACATCTATGTTCTACATTATTTAATAATGTAGGTACCAGATCAATTATAGTCCATATATCATGATCAGACAGTTACAGATTCCAGCAAGCAGGTGATGGGCCCTCTTACTTCTGGGACTTTAGTTAGATGTTATTCATATACTTTACCTTCTTACTCATATGTATTGATTAGTGGTAGTTGGAGTCATGTCCCTGCTATCTATAGTCAGTATTATAGAGCCTTCATAGATGTTAGTCAGAGTCAGTCATGTAATTTCAATTCCTCTCTTCAATTTTATTAGTGTAAAATTGTATTAGTATTGTATTTTTTCTAGATTTTATCATGATTATATTTCCCCACAGTAAACTCGGTTATTTTATACATATTTAAATTAGTTACTTAACTGTATGCCAGTTTATGGATTAGCTTAGGATCACTTATGGTACTAAGCATTGTGTGATGTCCTGGAGGTAATCTCGAGGCATTACTAACTTGGTATCAGAGTACAGGTTTTAAGTGTCCTAGGGTATTTGTGAAGTTGTGTCTAGTAGAGTCTTGCAAAATGGTACAAAGATGTCTGTTCTTATCTTCGAGAGTCTATAGGGCATTTAGGAAAAATTTTCTTTCTTTCATACTCTAGGTCATATTGTAAAGTTGTTCTCTTAGAAACTCCTTTTGGTTCATGCGTAACGCCATAATTCTCCATCTATGACTTATTCTTGAGATATCATGATTAGTAAGTTCCAATTCCTCCCAAGATGATGCTCTCAAATTTACTATCAGAAACTTCAAAAGTCACCAGGGGTTTGAGAGGAGCTTTCTAGTGTGTTATAAGTTTCTCAAGTTGAGATTTATGTCCTCATCCATATACTATATGCTGTTAAGATAGAATAAGATATGTATTCAGAGTCCTCATTAACCCTTCAATATAGATAGTGCTCATGAAAGAGATAGTATGAACTTAGATTGTTAAATAGAGTTTTTATTCGAGGGTTATTGTAACCTAAATTGTTATGGTTTATAAGTAGTAGGACCTTATTATAGTTGGAAGTGTGATTGTAGAAGTTTAGTTACAAGGTAGTTGGTGGTGACGATTGATTGAATGTATATAGATGAACTTTTGCATACGATGGAGTTAGTAGTGAGGTGATATATCTTTATATGCTAGTTTAGTGAAAGGTAGAGAAGGAGTTATTAGTTAAGGTAAATTATTATTTTCTTGAAGTAGGAAAAGAGTTATTGATATTATTTATTGTGTTAGAAAGGTATAGGATATTAATAAGGTATTTGGTGGTTTAGTATTGTTAATTTAGGCTTCCCTTGAGGTTGTAAAAAGGAGCTTAGTTGGAACTTATTGACCTATGATAGCAATTTAGGTGTATAGATGGATAAATAGTAATGTTGCTTAGTTGGAACTTATTGATCTATGATAGCAATTTAGGTGTATAGATGGATAAATAGTAATGATGTATAGAAGGAGGATGTATTAATGGATTATAATAAGATAGCCATATGATTATGATCAATTATTATTGTTATGAAGTTCTAGTGGACTAGTGTTTCTTGATGTTTTATTTTATAGCTTCAAGTGAGAATAGTATGTGAGGTTGGGTTTTTAATATTGTCTATAACTAGACACTAAGTTGGAATAGTGAATGGCTATCAAGGTGTAAATAATGATTTCTTGGTTAATGATGCTAGTTATATAGAGGTGACCTAGTAGGCTTGAATAGTGCATGTAAGAATTTAAGTTTGTTGATTTGAAATTTGGCATGATGTTATAGGTATGATGAAGAGGTGTGCCCAAGGTGATATGGTGATACATTATTTTTGAAGTTTATTAGGTGTTGTGTGTGGTTAATAGCACCCTTAAATTGTTAAGTGGAAGAAGGCTAGTTATGTAGTACATAGTGTTCTTAATAGCTAAATTAAGGAGTTATGGATAGATAGTGTTGAGTCTTTTAAGTATGATTTTAATTCTCGTGGCTTAAGTTTAGAGGTGTGATATTAGTAGGCTATGAAGGGAAAATAAGCAAATTATATGTTTATCGAGACCAGTAGGTTGTCAAAAAGGGTGTAAGTATGTGATGATTTTTGAAACTAAAGAAAAGTTAAGAATAGTATGTACCAAGGAAGTGTTTAGGAATGACCTTAGTATAGTTTGTTAAAAGGTTGGGAATATCCATAGTAAGTGTTAGAATCTTAGTTTGAATCTTTGAAGATTGAGCTAATAGAAAGTAGAGTTGAAGAACTAGATGGTGTGAACTCATGGTATGGTGATACTCTTGAAGATTCTAAGTTATTAAGTATTTAAGTAATTATATGATGGCCATTGGGGGATATAGAAAGTTAAGAATTGAATCTCACAAGGAAGTACTAGCAATGGGTTTCTACACTTTCAGGTTGAGTTTATTATTTATGTGTATTGTTATATTTTAAACTCTAGAGTAAAGTAGTTGCAATTCAGTTAGAGTTTGTTATGTAGTCCCGTAAACTTAGAGTGATGTCTTAAAGCTAAGGGGTAGATGATATAACAAGTAACCAAGTCAGGCTCTCAGATCCTAATAGTGATGCCAATATGTGTAGAAGAGCAGTAAAGGAGGATGATGACCCTCATTAAGAAATATTATTTATGATTTTCTATCTAAGGCTAGAGGATTAAGGAATATTAAGGTAAATCTTTGGTGTATGTTGTAGTTAGTTGAGAATTCTAGGTATGTCTTCTTAAGTATGGTGCAAGAAAGTTGTTGTTGATAGAAGTTTAGAGAATATGAGAAGTATGCCTTATGGGTGTTTGCCTTGAAGTTTATATGTGGTTATAATGATAGGCTTGAATGTCGTGTTGGGATGTAAGTGGAGGAATGCAATATACGCTAGTAAATCCATAGTGAGAGTTCAGAGTTAGTCATTGAAGTGGTAAGGCATGTTATGCTTAGGGTGTGAGCTATGGAAATAATGTATAAGATTGAATTATGTGGTTTAGACTAGTATTGTGGTGTAGCGTGTTGTACCTGGTGATTTCGAGTTAGGCTTGATCATGGTGAGAGAATTTAGTTCAGTTTAGACTTTAGTTGATGGATTTATCAATGTCCATGTGAAAACTTTAAGTTGAATAAATGAGTTTGGTATTTAAGGGGAATAGTATAGTTGAGGGAGTATTTCAGAAATATTGCTAAGTTTGAAGGTAAAAAGTTGCATTGCCTAAAGCCTAGTAATTTTATCCTAGCTTATGATCTATATGTCTATGTTCCATGCTATAGAGTTGTATAAATGTTGTGATTCCGTAGTCAGATATCTTGTTCAGATGATCATGCCCAAAATCCTTTGCTCCCTAATGTTATTAGAATTTCTTAGACGAGTGTTGAAGAAATACTCCATTTGAGTATGAGAAATCAGTATGATCTAATTCATATATCCGACGATCCAGTTTAGCAATCAAGAAGATAAGCTCCTATAGATCTCCAACTTTCCATCTAGTCTTACTATTCGAAATTTATTGAGTAAGGCCATTCCATGAAGGGGTAAAAATGTTCGCCTACACGCAAATTACGAATTCAACTCAGTTCATGCATCATGCATCAGTTTCATATTCAAACATTTATTCATGATTCAGTTCATATGTGTTCAGTGAATGATCTTAGTTTTCCAAGTATTCCAGCTCAGACAGTGTAATAACCATTGAATAGTCTTAGTTTTGTTGTCTCATGATTCGTGTCTTGATAATTTATCACTTCCCAGTTCTATATGTATGATTGTATAATGAAAACTTCAAGCGAATTCTAAACTCTCAGCATGAATCAGCTTCTTATAGAAAGTAAAGGCAAGTCTGCTTAGAAATAAGTTTCATGATACAGGTTTTTAATGTTTTAGACTTAGTCATATAAGTATGTTCCCAGATATGGATGTTCAACATGTGATCTCAGTTTCCTTAGTTTAAAACTCCCAGTCCAATTAGTCTTATTCGAAGACGAATATTCCCAAGTGGGAGATATTGTAATACCCCATACGCTTCTAAGATAGAAATCGAACATTCCTATGAGTGTAAACTCTAGTCCTGTGATTCATACTTGAATCTATGTTTCATTATAATTAACCTAGTGTGAATAAAGATTATGAGGTGGGAAAGATTTTCATAAGTGTCACTTAGAGCCAAGTGAGCTAAGAGCCTTTGATTCGGCCATTTTTTGGTGTTCGATTTCACAAGGGTCATGTTTAAATGAGTATAACTTTATGTATATGTGGAATTTGATAGCTTAAGATGCACCAAATTGTAGATAATCGAATTATCTTTCCAACGATATCAATTTCACCTTAATTTGATACCCGAGTAAAAAGTTATGCCCATTTTCATGGGAGGTAGTTAGGGTGTGCGATTGGTTAGGCTCCGCCCAACTAAACTTAGGCAATTGACAAGGCGTCTCCCACCTTGACTTGGGCGATTGACTGGGCTCTGCCTAATTCATTACCAAGTGCCAAAAACACTTTGTTTTGATCTAGATCAAGGGTGTTGAAGTCATTTCACAGCCCTAAACCATCTCTAATCACTTTAAAACATTTTTATGAGATATTAAACACATAAACTACTCTCTCTTAACCCTAAGAGATTAGTAAACAAATCAAAAGCCCTCCTCCATTCCCAAGAACAAAAATCCAAGTGTCATTTCTCAAGAATCAAGAAGTTAAGTTCCAAATTCAAAGTTCTCTCCAAGAATTCTTTCAATCAAGGTATATAAGGTTATGAACAAGGAGACTTCTTTCATCCTTATTCTGAAAACTAGTTTTAAAGTCAAGTTTACATGAAATTACATGATTTATAGTTTAGGGTTCATACCCAAATATCATTATTTGATCCTCATGAAGTTACAAGTGATTTAAGTGTTGAATTGTATGACTATTTTCACATACTTTTGCGTATGACCTACTCTTAGCCTATTTTTTTTTGCCTTAGTGTTGGATGTGTTGACGCGGTGTATTCAAGGAGAGGTGCCTTGGTGTATGCTTTTTGTAGATGATGTTGTTTTGATTGGTGATACACGGGGAGGTGTAAATGACAAATTAGAGTTATGGAGACAGACCCTTGAGTCTAAAGGGTTCAGGTTGAGTAGGAGTAAGATCAATTATTTGGAATGCAAGTTTAATGGCTTGAGGCAGGAGGACGAGGTGGTAGTTAGGTTGGATTCCCAGGTGGTGTGTAAGAGAGATAGTTTCAAGTATCTCATATCCGTGATTCAGGGGGATGGTGAGATCGACGAGGATGTCTCTTACGATATTAGGGCAGGACGGATGAAGTGGAAGCTCGCCTCAGGGGTTTTGTGTGATAAGAAGGTGCCATCTAAGCTTAAAGGCAAATTCTACAAGGTGGCAGTCCGCCCGACAATGTTGTATGGAGTGGAGTGTTAGCCAGTCAAGAATTCTCACATTTAAAATTTGAAGGTGGCAGAAAGACGGATGTTGCATTTGATGTGTGGTCTTACTAGGGTGATAGAGTTTGGAATGAGACTATCCAGGAGAAGGTTGGAGTGGCTTCAGTAGAGGATAAGATGCGGAAAGTCCGATTGGGATAGTTCGGACATGTGATGAGAAGGGGCACGGATGCACCAGTTTATAGGTGTGAGCGGCTAGCTTTGGATGGCTTCCAACAGGGCAGGGGTAGGCCAAAGAAATACTGAAGAGAGGTGATTAGGCAGGACATGGAGTAGTTATAGCTCACTGAGGACATGACCCTAGATAGGAAGTTATGGAGGTCGCGTATTAGGATAGAAGGCTAGTGTCAATTTGGGTCGGTAGGGTAGGGCGTAGGTTGGTAGGTGTATTATTCTTGGTATGCTACCTTGTTGCATGTTGTATTATGATGGTGTACTATTCTTTGGTTTCTATTCCTTTTGGGTGGTGTATTTATGTCTTGTCATCTTGTTACGTGCTCTTTTGTGGATTTGATTAATATTCTTTGTCTTGAGCTGAGGGTCTATCGGAAATAGCCTTGCTACTTCTCTGGAGGTAGTGGTATGGACTGTGTATATCTTACCCTCCCTAGACCCCACTATGTAGGAATACACTGGGTTTATTGTTGTTGTTGTTGATTTTGTATATTGAGCATTGAATTTTACTATCATGACTAGAATTGTTAAAGCATTTTAAGATTTTCATTATTGAACATGAATTGTGATGATTTGTCATGAGTTTTCAAGAAAGGGTTTTCAAGCCCTAAGTTTTAGTCTTGATATTTCAAGAAAGATGATGTTTAAGCATTGTTTGAAAGACATGTATTTAGATTTTAAGCAAGCTTTAATCTTTTGATCCTTAGCTAAGATATGGAATCTACACAATTAGTTTTGATTACTGTTTAAAACAGATAGACGCATAATTGGTTTTCATTATAAGCCCTTATGCTAGTTTTAAGGTAGATTTCCTACAGAATGAGCATAACAGTAAGGAAGTAGTATTTAGCACCGAGTTGGGTATGATTCCAAGGTCTTATGCCCCAGAACTACGAGCCAACGTAGGTACAGATTTAGATTATTCCCATTTATATAGATGTAGATATAGATTGTGATCATACAACTCAAGTTATACGCCTTTTCAAGAGTACGACACCTCTCCCCAACGTGAGGTTTTCCCCTTAGGTTAACTAGACGTTGGACACCATGATAGCTAACATGGTGTATGTCAGTTAGAAAAACCTCCTTAATTCCTAAGTCCTAAAATAGAATAACAGAATAGTTTCAGAAACTAAGTGTAAAGGCTCACAGATTTACTCGAATATTATATTATAAAAGGCGTCAGTTAACAGATTTCAGCTTTTAGTTTTCATATGAAAAAAGTGAGTCTTTTTTACACTTAGCTAGTATGATTTTAAAACAGAATAAGACTACAGATTTTTAGAACTAAGTGTGGTGGCTCACAAAATTTCCTTTATGCTTTACTTCTCATGATTTATGATTTTACAGTTTTGATTACTCAATAACACTTAGCCTACAGTTTTGATTGTTTGTATGAATAGTGCATTATTGTTTTGCTTATGCATTCACCCCCATATGCTCAGTACATTTCAAAAGTACTGATCTATCTATATGTCTATGTGCTACATTGTTTAATAATGTAGGTACCAGATCAGTTGTAGTCCATATATCATGATTAAACAGTTGCATATTCCAGCCATCAGGTGATAGGTCCTCCGACTTCGAGGACTTCAGTTAGTGTTATTCATGTACTTTACCTTCTTAGTCATATGTATTGATTGGTGGTAGTTGGAGTCGCGTCCCAGCTATCTATAGTCAGTATAATAGTGGTTTCATATATGTCAGTCAAAGTCAGTCATTTAATTTCAATTCCTCTCTTTGATTTTATCAGAATGTAAAATTGTATCAGTATTGTATTTTTTCCAGATTTCATCATGATTATGTTTCCGCATAGTAAACTCAGTTATTTTTACATATTTGAATCAGTTGCTTAATAGTATGACAATTTATGGGTTAGGTTGGGATCACTTGTGGTCCTATGCACTGTGTAACGTCCAGGGGGTAGTCTCGGGGCATTACAACTGGGGACTTAGCTGCCCTTTCTTTTAAAACCTCATACTCCATTCATGGGAGACACCTTCAAGAACACCCAATCACCAACACCAAACTCTAACTCCATGCGCCTCACATCCGTATAGGAATTCTTGTGACTTTGAGTAGTCTTACGCCTATGCTTGATCACCCTCACCTTTTCCATGGCTTGGTGAACATACTCCATATGGAATAATAGAGTCTCACCGACCTCAAACCACCCGATAGGAGATCTATATCTCCTACTATAAAGAGCCTTAAAAGGAGTCATCGCAATACTCAAGTGATAACTATTATTATAAGAAAACTCAATGAAAGGTAAATTATCCCTCCAACTACCACCAAAATTAATCGCACAGGCCCTTAGTAAATCATCTAAAGTTTAAATAGTCCTCCCCGCTTGTCCATCTATTTAAAGGAGAAAAGCAGTACTAAGGTTCACCCATGTGACCAAGCGTTGTTGAAATGAATGTCAAAAGCCATAAGACAACTGTGTACATCGATCTAGAATGATAAAAACTGGATCACTATGCAAATTCACAATCTCCTGACTGAAAAGCTTAGAATAATCCTCTCCGAAATAGGTAGTCCTCACAATCAAGAAGAGAGCGAACTTAGTCATCCTATCCACGATGATCCAAATGAAACCATGCTGATTTCGAAACCATGGAAGGCCAGTAATAAAGTCCATGTTGATCACCTTACACTTCTATACAGGCAACTCAATACCATGAGACATGCCACCAGGCCTCAAGTGCTCAACTTTCACTTGCTGACAAACTATGCACTTAGTTACAAAATTACCCATATCTCTCTTCATGTTATTCCACCTATAAATCTCTTTCAAATCATGATACATCTTCATGGAGCCCAAATGAACTGTATACCGTGACTCATGAGCCTTATCCAAAACTCTTTCATGTAACCCATCTTCATCAGGAACACACAATCTACCTTCGTACCTCAAGATACTATCTCCACAAAACTTAAAGGCCATGACCTTATGCTGGCCCACATCATCTCTAATCTTTAGCAAGGTAGGGTCCAAAACCTGTTTCTCCTTCACCTCAGCACCAAGAGATGACTTCACCACCTCTTGCACAATCACACTACCATCCTCAAAATCCAATAGACGTACTCCCAGATTGGCCAACCAATAAATATCCTTTATAAATCCGCTCTTCTCTTCATCCACATAAGATAAGCTTCCCATGGATAACCTGCTAAGAGCATCAACAACCACATTAGGTTTACTTGGATGGTAGTGGAGACTCATGTCATAGTCCTTGAGCAACTCAAGCCATCTCCTTTGCCTGAGATTCAACTCTTTATAGGTGAACACATATTACAAGCTTTTATTATTTGAGAAGATATCCACATGAACCCCATACAAATAATGGCGCCAAATCTTCAAAGCACAAACTACAATGACAATTCCTAATCATGAGTCGAATAGTTCTATTTATAAACTTTCAACTGCCAAGAAGCATAAGCAACTACCTTCCCATATTATATCAACACATAACCCAGTCCCATATGAGATGCAGTACACGACAAAACTATCGGTACCCTCGTCCAGGGTCAAAATAGGAAAAGAAGTCAACTTATCCTGTAACCTTTCAAAACTACCCTCGCAAGCATCAGACCAAAGAAAATTTTCCTTTTTCTGAGTCAACTTAGTCATCAGGAAGGTAATAGATGAAATACTTTCCACAAACCTTTTATAACACCCAGCCAATCCTAAGAAGCTCGGGATGTCGATTGGAGTCATGGGTCTAGGCCACTTCTTCACTACTTTTTATGTGGATCCACTATGATCCCTCACTAGACGTAAAATGACCCAGAAAGGTCGCAATATTCAACCAAAACTCACATTTTAAAAACTTGGCATATAATCATTGATCCTTAAGAGTACGCCACACTATACAAAGGTGATTGTCATGGTCCTTCTCACTCTTGGAATATACCATGATGTCATTAATAAACATGATCATAAATAAATCTAGAACTGACTAAATACCCAGTTTATCAAGTCCATAAATGCAGCCGGGGCATTAGTCAATCCAAAGTATATGACCAAAAATTTGTAAAGACCATATCAGCTACGAAAAGCAGTCTTAAGGATATACATCTCCCTAATCTTCAATTGATGATAACCCAACCGCAAATCAATCTTAGAAAAATATCTGGCACTCTAAAGTTGGTTAAAGAGATCATCTATCCTAGGAAGAGGATACTTATTCTTCATGGTCAGCTTGTTCAACTGATGGTAGTGTATACATATCCAAAGGGAACCATCTATTTCATGTATGAAGAGCACAGGGGCACCACATGAAGAGATATTAGGACAAATAAAACCCTTATCAAGAAGTTCTTTCAATTGCTCCTTGAGTTTTTTTATCTCAACCGGAGCCATTCTATAAGGAAGGATAAAGATAGGACGGGTATCCAGAAGAAGATCAATACCAAAGTCTATTTCCCTATCAGTAGGACTACTAGGAAGATCATTGGGAAACACTTCGAGAAACTTATTGACCATAGGGACAGATTTCAAGAAAGGACTTTCTGAATCAGAATCCTTAACCCAAACTAGATGGTATAAACACCCTTTGAAAATCAATTTTTGGGCTCTAAGATAAGAAATAAACCTTTCCTTAGGCACTAGGGAACTACCTTCCCACTCAATCAATGGTTCATTTGAGATTTGGAAACTGACCTTTTAGGTTCAACAATCTTAAGAGGCATAGCACGAGTGAAGCTAATCCATCCCAAGATCACATCAAAGTCTACCATATCCAACTCTATCAGGTCCACCAAAGTCTCCCTACCATAGATAAACGCCGTAAAACCCTTATAGACCCTTCTAGCCACAATAGAATCAATGACCTATCAAACACGGAGAAGGGATAGAAAATACTCTCAGGACCAAAATAAAATAAATAACCACATAAAAGGTCACATAAGAAATGGTAGAAATCGAATCAAGTAGGCAATAGACATCAGGAGAGAAATAGGAACCATAATTTCCCTAAGCCTTCTTTTCTTCCAACTGCCTACCATCTTTACCCTGTTCTGCTAGCCTCCATCCTGCTCTGAATATTTGAATTTCTTACTTTTCCTCTCTTTTATTATTGCCTGTTTCTTCTTTTTGTCTTTAACCTACTACATATACACCATAAGCGAAGAGATTTCCATGTCATTATTCAGCAAGGTGGCCTTGGACTCTAACACCAAGTCTCGAGACAAACCCAAAGAAAATTTCCTTATCTTAACCCTTATAAAAGATACCAACTCTAGAGAATAACAAGATAGCTGATGGAATTTAAAGGCACACTCCTTCATAGTCATTCTGCCATGCTTTAAATTTACAAACTCCTTAGTTTTTGCCTTCCTCAACTCCTGATAAAAGAAGCAATTAAGAAAATTACCAAAAAACTCATGCCATAATTCTGGGTCAATGTCATCCCCTCTCAACTGCTCCCATTCCTTGTACCATTAATATGCCACATCTTTCAACGATTATGTGGCAAACTCCATACCCTCTGAGTTGGAAGCATGAATCACTCAAAAGAATTTTTCTATCTCATCAATGAACCCTTGAGGATACTTCTCAACCTTAAAGTTGATAAAGTCCAAAGGACTCAACCTCATAAATTTAGAAACTCTAGTAACCTCAGAAGATGGAGCAACAAAACCGACATGGTCAGGCTAGTGAGATTGATAAGTTACCAACCGAGTCAGCAGATGAATAGATCGATGCAATTTGGCATTAGAAATATCTCTTTGGGGTGGTGGGGCATGATCATCACCAACTTGAGAATCTCGATGAGGACTAGTATGGATCGGTGGAACTCCATATGGGCAATTAGGATCAAAGACCCTAGACCAGGTCTGTACTCTATAAGTAGGATGAGTTTTATCCAAATTATCCTCAGGTAGGATAGAGGAACTTTCACGAGAATCAAATCTTCAGGGAGGCATGATCTAAAATGCTAAAACAAAAAATTAGAGGAGATTTAAGACCTTAGACTCTATAGCCCAAAAATAAAACACAAGAAAGGAAAGCATACCTAAATGCCTCAAAGTCTCTCCCTTATAAGTGCGACATGCTACATACTCATAAAAGAGACTCTACTTAACATGATTTTTTGAACACCCAATTAACCATGAACTAGGGCTCTGATACCAACTTATCATGACCCAAACCAAGGCTTGGCCATGATAGGTATCTCAAGTCTACCTAGGACTGGAGACCACCTTTTTTAGCTAGTCAAACAGAACATAATACAACTAACAACAGATGAAATTTGAATATCTATCAAGATAAAGCTGAGTTCTAAATATATAACAAGATAGAGTTGAGTTTAAAACATATAACAAGATATATAACTCAACTAACTCTACAAGGAATCAAAGAATTTCAACTACCAATACAATCCACAATAATCTATAATGCCTCTGTCCAAAATAAGTCTAAAAAGAAACAGAGGAAACTGTCTATGACACAAACAAAATGAAGAAGTAATAGGCCTACCATAAGAAGGAGGCTCGCCATTTCAAGGTGACTCATGAACAATCCAAGAATCACCTATCACTGTGTAGGAAAAATAAACGTGTCTTTGGTTCTTGCATCGCGTGGGGATATAGCATTTAGAGATGGTTAGTGGGGTAAAAGATAGCATGTAACTCAGGCTAGGGATACAATAATGTCAATTAAAAATCAAGTCCAAATTCAATGTACATATTCATATACATGCATACATACATACATTTATATAAGATGTTGGGATAAAGAACAAGGTGTAGCATGAGATTTAAAACATTATTGTGGATTGTGTAGCTTAAATATCATAAAAAATACCTACTGGCTATATAGGTCCAGCCCTCCTTGTTGGATAGGCCCCAGTTCATGTTAGCTGCACGAACCAGAGATATCATAGAGGTAAGGGAATCCATGACCCTTCACTATCCATGATACAAATATGTATATAGTGTGACATAAGTACACGGTCATCAAGAACAAACCTTACACCAATAAATATGAGTATCCTTTATCATTTCCCTAGGACCTACACTTTTACGGCTTAGCTACACAAGTTTCTTTAAGCCCAATTAAAATATTTAAATATTCCAATTCATTGAATCATGATTATATATTAAGGCACACACTATTAGTATTGTCATACCAATAACATTTACAAGCTAATAACATTATGTCATTTCAATTATTATAGCTAGGGGAACCCACGACCCTACAAGCTTCAGCTATTCAATACATAGAGGAATCCACAATCCCCTAGGTTCAATTATTCATTAGCTTGGGGGAATTCATGATCCCCAAGGTTTAATTAAAAATCATTATGTTTCAATGGCCTTTTATATCATGCAATAGTTCCAAAATTAGTTCAATGTGCATACCTTCATGTTCAAAACAAGTTTCACAAGATTGGGTTGAGGTTATACTAAGTAAAATATTCAAAACCATCAATTTAGGGGAATACATGACCCCCATTCCAATTAGCCATACCCATGCACCCCAAATAGTTTAAAACCATCAATTCAAACCATGAAGCATTTGTAAAAGCCATGGGAAAAATAATTCATTCATTAAGGATTAAAAGCCATCAACCCACATTAATAAAAAATAATTAAATCACATGAATAATAATTTTAAACACATAATTTTAAAATGATAAACTTTGAGAAAGAGTAACATTCCTTAGATAATTAAGAATTATGGAGAGAAGTCAACAGTTGAAGCTTGAATGGCCAAACTTTAGAAACCTTACTTGTTCTTGCTTTAGGGAATTTAAGAGAGTAGATAGTATGTTTTGATTTGTTAAAATATGGAAATAACCCCTTTTTGTTGTTTTATAAACGATGGTTCTAAGTGGGGGAAAGAGGAAAATGTCAAAAGTGCCCTTAATTAAAAGTCAAAAATTCATTACCCTTGACAATAGGTCACCTTACGACTCATAAGGATATATAAAGACTCATTACCACGAGTCGTAGTTTGGACTATAGTATAAGTCACTCACACTACACTGACAATGAATTGTACCCTACAACTCGTAAGGTTTATTTGTAGGCATATTAAAAATAAGTGACCATTACACTGGTTTGGCTATGAAAAGGATCCTACAACTTGTAAATAGTCCATACGACTCTTTACATCCCATTCGTACTCAGGTTAGAAACTTTGGGTAACTTTCATATGTAGTTTTGCTGATGATCAGCTAAACTTCAAGGGACCAGGTCCCTAGTTATGCAAAGTATTGTGCAACTGGCACACGGTATCTGTATATTTTTGTCCTCTTGTGTAACAAACTTATAGGTTCTATTTTGTACTGACTTGGACAACTGTTCTAATAGTACAACTATAAAATAAAAGATAAGCCTCTTCAATAATTATTTTATTACAATTCTAAAAAGTGAAGAGAGGCAGCAAAAACTACTTATGTTCTTAGCAAATTATGTGAACTTGAAATAAAATTGTTCTTGAGTACTGATTTGTAAAAGAACTACTCATGTTATAAGAGTGGTATTTATTTTAGAGAGATCTACTTAGGTAGAGTTATCTAAGCTTGTTCATGATTAGAGGTAATCAGTTCAGAGAGTCCTTGGAAGAGTTACCAAGATGAGCTTATAGTAAAGTTACTACTAGAAAAACGATCCTAGAGGTAGGCTGAAATCTTACTCTAGTGGATTTGTAGGTTATTGTGAGGGAAAGACATGTTTATCCCATTCTAGGTTTCCACATAAATAACTTGTGTTTTTAATCTTCCTACATTGCCTGGAATTTCTCAATATCTTATAATTGCACTACAGTTCAATTGCTTATAATTGATCCTGAGGGACCTAGTCTCTCACTGTGTGGTGCAACTCCCAAGGGTTCAATAATTGGTATTAGAGTTGTTTCACTCTATAAGGTTCATACCTAGAGTGTTCTAGTCATTATGGTTTCTATGAATGAACTAGGGGTGGAAAGAAAATAAGCAAGGGGGAAGAGATTATTGACCCTAAAGGCTCTAAATCAAACCTAGGTGAAGAAGACACAAAAGTTACAGTTCTAGCAACAAAGATTATTACAACAATAAAAAGGACTGGTCATCTTATAAAAAAGAATGATCAAAATCCTAAAAAAATAAGAAATAAAGATGCAGTCAGCAGTATAATAAAGAAGGTGTTGGCTACACGGGAAGTCTCCTCAAATAAATCTGAGAAAGAAAAGGAAAATTGAGATGGTCTCATGCTGAAAAATGGTAAACAGAGGATAATATCATGTTCTTGTAGCTCTCTAATATCCACTACTGAATAAAAGAAAAAAATATGATAGTAAAGGGGGATGAAAACCAATACTAGTTTATGGGTTGCAACACTCCATATTTTCAGGCTAGAATTCAAATTGTTCTTCCTAAGTATTCAGACTTAAACCCAATGATTCTATGTCTATATATTTGTGATTATCAACTCTATAGTGTGGTAATATCTTTTTATATAAATTGAGGTCATAAGAATCTCCTAACTCAAAGACGAGCTGAGGACTCTTTTATCGATAGAATTTTAATGGATTCTCCAACTAGGGTCCACTTTAGATGAGTGTATCTCCTAGAATATATCAATTCAGGTGTCATAATATATATAAAATAAATTTTTTGAGCCGTCTTTCCAACGCATTTGGTTTCATCTTAATCAAATAACATAGTGAGAAGTTATGCCCAATTTACCTCAGTATATCCATCTATCATCAAGGTGATGACTAGGATGATAAGTCAACAACAAGTTGATGACCATAAGCCAAGTCATAAACCTTAGGAAGAATCACTGAAGAAGGTGACTACTAGGATTATAAGTCACCAAGAAGTTGATAACCCATCAGCCAAGTCGTCAACCTTAGGCAGAAGCACTAAAGGAGGTGACGACTAGGCTGATAAGTAATCAACAAGTTGACGACCCATCAGCCAAGTCGTCAACCTTAGAAAGTTAACAACTAGGCTAATTGGCTACCAACCAAGTTGATAAGTCATCAACCAAGTCATCAACTAAAGAATTTTGGAAAATTCTATTTAGCTCCGGAGCTATATTTTGGTCTTTTCTTCACCTCAAACCCTACCCCCCTCCCAACTTAAATCACCAAATAAGCGTATTTAGCCATTATTAATCAAGTTTAAAATCCATTAACCCTATTTATTCCTAGAAATATATCAGGGTTTCTTCTCAAGATCATCTTCCAAGTCACCAAGGTCAAGTTTACTTCACCAAGCCAAGAACTTTAAGGTATGTGGGGTTATGAACAAGGGTATCCTTTTATCCTTGTGCCCAAATTGCATGATTTTAAGATTTTATTCACTTGTTTTGAAGTAGGTTTTATACCCAGTTTGTATATTCTTGAAGCATATGACTATCATGTGATTTAAAGCTTTAAGTATATCAAGAAGTTCTTATGTTTATGTTTTTAACTTACAATGTTTATATTATGAATGGGATTGCACTATCTTGACTTGTTATTGTTAAAGTTTTTCAAGAATTATATTGATCATGAAGTTTTGGTATGAATTACCATGAGTTTAAAGTATAAATTTTAAGCACTAAGTTTAAGTTTTGAGAGTTCAAGAAGATTATGCTTTTAAGCATTCCATGACAAGATTATTTCAAGATTTAAATCCAGAATTGATATTTTGATCCTAAGCGAAGATATGAAATCCACATTTATTCATTTTGATTAAAGTTTAAAGCAAAGAGAAGTATAACTAGTTTTCATTATAAACCCTTATGCTATTTTAAGGTGGATTTCCTAAAGTATGAGCACTAAGTAATAAGGGAGTAGTATTTAGCACCGAGTTGGGTATGTGTCCAAGGCCACATGACCCAGAACTATAAGACAATATAGGTTAAGATTATTCCCAATATGTATAAATTTACAAATAGTGATCACTTAAGTTAAGGTCCTATTCCTATAGCAAGGGTAGGATAGCTCTCCCCAACGTGGGCAAGACGTTGGACTCCATGGTAGCTCACATAGTTTATGTCAGTTAGAAGAACCTCCCAAAGAAAGATTAAAAGTAAAGCTTTTAGAACTAAGTGTTATGACTCACAAAGTTATCATTATGCTTCATTACTCATGATTATGATTTTACAGCTTTTGTTATATTCAAGCCCAAGGTGAGTCATTTACACTTAGCATGCATTGTTTGAAAATCTAAGTGCACACTGAGTTATTATTTTACCTATGCAATCACCCCCACTTTCTCAGTACATTTCAGAAGTACTGATCCACATATATGTCTATGTGCTACATTATTTCATAATGTAGGTTATGGTGCTCAGTTCCAACAGTGTGATTGATTACGGGCATCTCCATCTACATTTTGATGCTTGGTGAGTCCTCATAGTTTGAGGACCCATTTTGTCAGACACTATTATTGATGAAGTATTTTAGTCATTAGGGTTTTTTTAAAGTTCATGTCAGTTGGGGCTTGTCCTAGTGGCTCTCTAGTTAGAAGTAGAGGCTTGTCCGACTGTTTCCTATTTTAGATTCAAAGTGTTTGATTTCAAGATTTCCAAGTTTAAGACATTAAATTTAGTTATTTATAGATTTCATATGTCAAGTTTATCTTTATTATGATTTCCAAAGTAGTTAGAAGGCTTAAAGGGTTAGCTTGGGACTACTTCTAGTCTTAAGCACCATGTGATGTTTAGGGTATATTTATGGGGCGTTAAGTGGATAGTGGTTATTTTAGACACATGATTGGGAGGGTTGATTTCTTTCTCACTCTGAAGACAATTTAAGGGGGAGGAGTGTCCTTTGGAAATGGGAAAAGTGGGTACATCCAAGGTGTTAGAAAAATTGGCAAATCACCTCATCATGCAATAGAAGATATGTATTAAGTGAATGGACTAAAGTATAGTCTTATAAGTGTTTCCCAAATCTATGACAAGGGAAATAAGGTAAAATTCTCATATGATGGATGCACTGTATCAAGCATGAAATGTGGAAAGATTATTCTCAAGGATAGAAGAATTAAGAACATGTACGAAGCTGATTTAGAGTCTGTGGCTGATGGGGAATTAACGTGTTTAAGTACACAGAGTGAAGATGCAAATTTGTGGCACAACAGATTAGGGCATGTAAGTTCCTCATTATTAAACAAGCTAATCTCAAGGAACCTGGTTCGTGGTCTACCAAAGCTGAAAACTTCAGAAAACAAAGTTTGTGATGCGTGTGCTAAAGAAAAATAGACCCAATCTTCTTTCAAACTGAAGAAGAAAGTAAGTACTTCCTGTCCCCTTGAATACTTTACATAGATTTATATTAACCCGTCAAATTCCAAACTAGAGGAGGGAATAAATATAAGTTGGTCATTGTATATGACTATTCCAGGTTAATTTGGACAATATTAATAAGAACAAAGGATGAAATATATGGGGTTCTTGTGGATTTTGCCAAGAAAATCCAAGTGAAGCTAAATTGCAAAATTGTTGAATTTAGGTTTGATCATGGGACTGAATATTAGAATTCTTAAGTTGATGAATTCTGTACTGAGCATGGAATAAGTCATAGCTCTTTAGCTCCCAAAACTCCTCAACAAAATGGAGTTGTTGAATGGAAAAATAGAACTCTTATAGAGATTGCAAGGACTATGCTAATTAATAGTGGTCTTCCAAAGAATTTATGGGCTGAAGTAGTGAATACTGTTTATTATGTGACTAACAAGTGTTTAATCAGATCACTTCTAAATAAAACTCCATATGAGCTAGTATTTAATAGAAAACCTAGAATAGACTATTTCAGGCATTTTGGATACAAGTGTTTCGTGTTAAACAGTTGGAAGAGAAAATTAGGAAAATTTGATTCTAAGAGTGATTAAGTTGTGTTTGTAGGCTACACCTCAACTAGCAAGTACTACGGAGTGTTCAACAAAAGAAATCTGTGTGTTGAAGAAAGTATTCATGTGATCTTTAATGAGTCAAAAAGATAAATAAACACTGGAGATGGTGAAAGCTTAGAAGATAAAGAACATTCCTGTTCAAAGGAGTGTTATTACTGAAGGGTATGATCGAGGGATCACTGATTCAGATGAGAGTGATGATGAGGATCATAATCCAAGATCTCAGCCATAAATTCCAGCTCCATTAGAAGAACAACTAGGAGAAACTAGTCAGATTTACAGGGACTTGTTCCCAGTGGTATAAATCTGAGAAGGCAAAGTTGGAGACACAAGTCCTCTCATACCCTTAAGAACCTGACTATACTCTTGTAAATAGGAGTCTAAACAAGAGATCAATCTAGGAATACAATGGATATCCTTTCTATCTTAAATTAAGATTAAGAATATAAAAGAGGCCCTGAAAGATGTTTATTGGATTAAGCAATGCAAGAAGAATTGCATCAATTTGAAAGAAGCAAATTCTGGCATCTAGTCCATAGATCTGTTGATAGAACAATTATTGGGACTAAACGGGTGTACAAAATAAGCAAGATTAAGATAGAACTATCAAGAGAAACAAGGCAAGGTTGGTTGTTCAAGGATATAACTAGGAGAAAGGAATTGAATATGGTGATACCTTTGCCCCTGTGCAAGAATAGAAGCAATTATAATTCCTGTTGCATTTGTTGCATATATGGGATTCAAACTATTTCATATGAATGTCAAAAGTTTCTTCCTGAATGAAAAATCTGAAAGAAGAAGTATATGTCAAATAGCCACCAGGCTTTGAATATACAGATTTTCCTCATCGTATACTTAAATTGGACAAAGCTCTTTATGGGTTAAAGAAAGAACCAAGGTCTTAGTATGATAGATTCTCAAAGCTTCTCCTAGAAAATGGCTTTAAAAGAGGGAAAATAGACAATACTCTATTCCTAAAGACCGAGGGTAGCAGTCTATTAATTGTTTAGATATATGCTGATGATATAATCTTTGGAGCTACTTATGAATCCCTGTGTAAAGAATTTGCTAAATTGATGGGAAGTGAATTTGAGATGAGCATGATAGGTGAATTGAGGTTGTTTCTAAGTTTTTGAATTAAACAAACTTCTCAAGGGACAATGATCTACCAGGAAAAGTATATCAAGGTGCCACTGAAGAAGTATATCATGGGAGATGCCAAGCCAATTGATACCCCAATTGGAACCAGCTCAAAATAGATAATGACGAGTTAGGCCCTTTAGTAAATGAAATAATGTATAAAGGGATTATTGAATCCTTTCTATATCTTACTATAAGAAGTCCTAATATTATTTTTAGTGTAGGAATATGTGCTAGATTTCAAGAATACCCAAAGGAGACTCATCTGAAATCTGCAAAAGAATTCTTAGGTATCTGAAGGGTAAAGGGACCTGGTTCTTTACTATCCATTAGAGAGTATTTCAAGTTCGTAGGCTATGATGATGCTGACTATGCTGGATATTTATTAGACGGAAAAACCACCTCAGGAATAGCATATTTTCTTGGCTCATCCTTAATTTTCTAGGGTTCGAAGAAGCAAAATTCAGTTGCTTTATCTACTGTAGAGGCTGAATATGTTGCAACAGCTTCTTGTTGCACATAACTGATATGGATCAAGCAACAGTTAAAAGACTTTGGTACTATCTCAGATACCATCCCTCTAATGTGTGACAACACAAGTGCTTTAAACATAGCCAAGAATTCGGTGCAGCAGAAGAGGACTAAGCAAATTGATGTGAGGCATCACTTCCTAAGAGACAATCTTGAGAAAGGAGCAATCTGCATGGAGTTCTGCAAGACTGAGGATTAGATAGAAGACATATTTACTAAGGCTCTACAAAAGGAACAATTTGTTAAGAACAATCTAAGTTAGGACTAATCAAAATAACCTAATCTACCATGTGAATCAATAGTTCTCCACAAAATTGGCTATGATCAGGAGACAAGTATCCGTGGTAAAATATATAGTTGTTAGTCTAACTCAACACCATACCTTATAGGTATACACACATGGGAACGACTTTGGAAGAAATCAGATGAAATGTGCACAAATGTGAGAAATCACTCAAGGAAGGAAAGGGACCTGGTCCTATCTCTCAGGTTAGTATCATAAATGTGTATGTTTTTCTTTTTATTTTATTAAAAGGGCCACGGTCTTTCTCCCCATGTTAGTAAACTTATCTATTGCTAAATTGAATCCAATTCCATCTTTGCATTAACCTCATTAACCCTACTCAAGTCACTCATCCAAATCATCCATAGACAAAGCCTTCATAGCAAATTCTGAGCATCTTATTAAAAGGCACCAAATGTCATAAGGACCCGATCCCAAGAAGAAAAACATTCATGTGCTAAACTTCACAAAGTTGAAAAAATAAGGGAAGGGAACATTAGAAATTATATACAACAAAAAAATGATAAGTTTGAAATGATGGTTAAAATTTTAACCAATGAGTTAAATTTTTTACATGGTCCTAAGTTGGCCTCATATCATCAAACTTTCTCCCACAATCCTTCAACTTCTCTTCTAATTTTTTTGGCTTTTTTATGGAACTTGAAGTGAAACTTTTGCACTAAGAAGTGATAATAATTTGTTGGACATGGATGTGTTCTTGATTTTTTGACCTTATCTAGTTCTACCTCAAAGTTATTCTTCATGTTAGTGTTGTCCCAATGTTCATGAGTTAACTAATTTATGGTTATTTTACTCTTGGTATTGTTAATCCTTTTCGATGATGTCAAAGGTGGAATACTGACTTTATATATAAGTACCTGGTAGCATGGTATGGTAGCATAGTGACAAGGAGAAGTCTATACAATAACAATGAGAAGTGTGTGCAAATGGCAAATGCAAAGGTAATGACAAAGGGAAGTGTGTGCAATGACAAGGGAAAGTATGTGTAAATGGAAAATGCAAAGGCAATGACAAATGAAAGTGTGAAAATGAAAAATGCAAAGGCACCAAATGAAATGAATAGTGTATGATGACAAGGGGAATAAATGCAAATGCACAAATTGAAGGTGCATGATGACGGGGAAGTTTTTGCTGCAAAATGACAATAAGGGACCAGGTCCCTGTGTTGCATGATAGAGGAAGCATGATGATAAGGGAACATTCATCTTCAGGTGGTAATCACACTGATTAAATGTGCACTGATGCTCAAAATTGTATGATCTAGTTTTTCATTATCAAAAAGGAGGAAAACCGCTATATATAGTTTTGATGATGATCAACTAAACTGCAAGGGACCAAGGTCCCTGAACATGTAAAGTATTATACAGCAGGCACGCGGTATTGCACAATTTTATCTTCTTGTGTAACAAACTTAGAGGTGTTGTTTTGTACTGACTTGGACAGCTAGTCCAATGGTATTTCAGCCCTTATCATCACCCAGCTATAAAAGAAAAGAGACGCCTCTTCAACAATTAGTTTCTTGCAATTCTAAAGAGTGAAGAGAGGCAACAAAAATTTAGTTCTAAAACTGCTTAAGTTCTTAGCGGATTATGTGAACTTAAAATAAAATTGTTCTTGAGTACTGATTTGTAAAACAACTACTCATGTTATAAGAGTAGTGTTATCCTCATTAGGACAAGGATCGCGACATATTAACGTTAGCTATTTTTGCAACATTTTAAATTGTATGACTTTTCTTGTACTTCTTAACTTTAGCTATTTAAGAATTTTTGGAGTGTTTAGATAAATTTAAAAAGTTCATGCTAAAATGTTAAAAGTAACTCCAAAGTCATAAGTTAGGATTTCTAACAGATGACTTTTAGCTTAAAAATCAAAAGTCAAAAGTCAATCCAGACAAACACTCACTCTCTATTTTATTTCATGAGAAAAATATGCAGCATAACAAACCTAAGCTTTTAATTATGACTCATAACTACACTTTTAAATAATTTTCAAACATAATAAAAAAATAAATATTTTAGTGGATTCCTTTCAATACATATAAAAGAATATTCACATCCACTTTTTACTCCCCATATTTTAATCACTTACCTTTTTATTTTTACCCCTCCATCTCTTACTTTACTCTTTCTCCACTTTTTATGACTCTCCTTTTTATCACTTTCTTTTCAGATTTACCCCTCTCCTACTTTACCTTTTTTCCTTTAATTTTTTAGTTTTCAATTTTTTTGCACAATTTCAAGTGGATTTTTTCTCAAAAATTCAAGTCTTCTACAAAATGGAGAAGGCAGTTATGGTGTGGATGGTGTATCGAGATGCAATAGCTTGGTGGTTATGGTTAAAGTGGGTGGTTGGTCAGAGTTTGAGGCAGAGGCGATGGTGTATTTTTTGGTGAAATTAAAATGGGGGAAATGTATTTGACCTCTGTCTTTGGTGTAAAAATTGTGTTTAAGAGATGTATTTCTCTATTAATAGAAAAATGAGTCTTTTTATGGTGGATTGGATGATGGTGATGAAGACGGATAAGGATAATGAAAGTGGTTTTAATAGTTGTCGATTAATTTTTTATTCAAATGGGTGTTAATTGTATTTTTTAGTGTAAATTTTGGAATTGTATTGAATGTTAATGGAGAGGTATGTGTGCAGGGCCGGTGTATATGTTTTAGAAGAAGAAAGACGGGAACTGTATTTGTTTTGTATTTGTAGTTGATTGTTTATTGTATTTGTAATTGTATTTATATTTTTGTATGCACTTGTATTTTAAAGAACTGATCTTTGTATTTATATATATATATATATATATATATATATATATATATATATATATATATATATATATATATATCTTTTAATATTCTATATTTCCTTTCTGGTTGAAATCTAAGATCTAAATAGTCTAGACGTTTTAATGAAGCTATGTTGTCCTAAGTGGTTTATATATATATATATATATATATATATATATATATATATATATATATATATATATTGTATTTTGTATTTATAGTGTAGACACGTGATTTTTTATCCTCCCTAAATTTTTTACCTATCTTTCGGTATTAAATATTTATATTTATATTTTTGTCCGATATTTATTTTAGCTCTTATTTCATTTTTTTTTATAAATGTTAGATAAAGATAAATAAATAAATAAATAAAATTATATTTTTGGGATATTTTTATTTTATTTTTTTATTCTCATTTTTAAAATAATATGAAAATTCAAAAAGATATATATATATATATATATATATATATATATATTCCTTTTAATTTTAATAAATAGGCTAGTGATTTTATTATTCTCTTAATTATATTTATTTTAGATTATTACAAACTTTTATTATATTTTCTTAAATATAAAAATTAATTAGTAAATATTTTTTATTTATTTTACTATTATTATTTTTATTATTATTTATTTTAAATTAGAAAAAAAAGATAATTATCCTACAACTATCCCACCCTATATGATATCCCTCTTCCTACAACCTCTCCCCATTATAGGGTAACTCCCTCAACCTCCCCAAATAAAGATAGGTACTTTGACAAAGAGAGACACAAAGAATATAAAAATATATCAGACATAGAGGAGAACAGACAGAAAAAAAATACTTAGAAATTTGGGAGAAGAAAACAAAGAAGAGAAAGAGTGTTGAATCGAGTTTCGTATTTTCATTCAAGTTTTCGGTAACAAGTTTCATTGGTTATTACTCAATTTAAATCATTCAGGTTTTTATTCAATTTTGTATTACTTATGTTATGAGTTTTACTATAAAAAGCATGAATGAAAAATAATGATCTCAATACATTATTTAGTAAGTATGTTTGATTACGCGAATCTTTTGTTACCACATGTTATATCATTAATGTACCAAATATTTATATATTTGTTCAGTAGATGCGTTGAATATTAAAATCCTGTGTGTTAAATCTATGAAGTTAAATTTTAGAATAGAAAGAAAAAGCAAAAATAGATGAAAAGGAAAAAAAATAGACATACAATGATACACACACATACTCACAATTCTCCATTTTTCTCCTATCATACTCAACACTCTATAAACATAGATTGAGAGAATTCACTTCACTCATGCATACATACACACACTATAAGAGATCAAAGAGGAGATGGAGAGGGGATAGAGGAAAATAATGAGGGAAATAGAAGGAAAAGAGGGGGAGAAATGACAATTTTATTTGTTTGTATTAATTTTTTGGCAAAATTTTGCCAGAAAAAAGTATCACCCTCAGCCAGAAAATGCCACTGAGGTCACTGTTATAGCGGCAAAAATCCACCGAAAACCACCAGCTCCTATTCCGCCCCAAAATCCTCCAAAATCAGTGATCAAATTGACCCATTTATCTCCACTCATCAACTCCTCGACTAAATCTATCTCTCTCGTCTCCATTTCTAGCAATATCCATCGAAAAACCATACCAGATCTGCCAGTGACTCCCTTTTCTCTTTTTGGGTCTTTCTTGCCACCGGCGAGCACTAGCCGGTCACGCTCCCAAATCCGGTAATCTGCATCACTACCATCACTTGTCGGTGCCTATACCGCGAGGCACGACAACAACCCCATGGGATGTTCCGATCATACCACCGTCAGAAACTGCCAAAATCAGTCGCCATTCATCACTATTTTTGGCAAAATCTATCGTAAATTAATGCCACTGGATCTTCTCCCTTTACCCCAAATAATCTATATAAATTACTTTTCTCTTATGGATCTATATGGTTATTGTATTTCCAGCGTTGCTCCGGTGAAACACCGTTGAAGCAACGTCGATGGTCTCCACTACTTTATAATTTCATTATCTTTGGTGAATTGATTCCTTTATTTTTTTGGTTACTGTATTTATTTTGAGTCAGATTTTAGGGGTTTTGTATTTTAGTTAATTTAAAGAGATTAAATTTTGGGAATAATATTAATTTGGCATAATATGGGTAGATTTGTATATTTTTTATTTATTTTATTATTTCATTATTTTTATTCATTGTCATTAGTAGAAGAAAATAATTATTAATTTATTAAATTAATTAATATCTTTAAATGGATTTCGCTTTAGTTTATTGTTACAGTTAAGAAACACTCCGAGTGGGCAAACTCTTAAACGTTAGGCAAATATAAAATAACTAAATTTTGTCTCAACTAAGAAAACGGTGGCCATACCGTGTTCAAAAAGCCATCGTTGCAATATCTGAAGCTCTAATCTTTAATTGGTGATATACGAATCTCAAATCAATCTTAGAAAACATCAAACCACCCAAAAGATGGACAAATAAATCATCAATGCAAGAAAAAGGGTAATTATTCGTGACAGTCACCTTGTTTAATTGTCAAGAGTTAATAGACATGTACATAAAACCACCCTTCTTCTTTATAAGCAAGATAGGAGCACCCAAAGGAGACATAATAGGTCTAATAAAACTGTTACTCAATAAATCCTACAACTTTTCCTTCAGTTAGTTCAACTCAGCCAGACCATCCTATAAAGAGAATTGGAAATGGGGTTGGTACCTGTCTCAACATTAATAACAAAGTAAATATCTCAATCTAGAGGCATACTAGGAAATCCCATAGAAAATACATCCTTGAACTCATAAATAACTCGATAGAACCCAAAGAAGGCGGTGAAGCAACATTAATATCGCAAATATAAGCCAAATAAGACAAACACCATTCCTCTACCATGTGACGAGCAGGTAGAAAAGATATAACTCCTTTGGGACCCAAATTAAAAGTACCCTTCCATGCTAACCTTGGTAAAATCGGAGAAGATAAAGTCACGGTCTTGGAAGAATAATCTAAAACAACGTGATAGGGAGCTAACTAATTGATACCCATGATAACATCAAAGACAATCATATCTAGGATAATCAAGTGTAACAATCAATTTCCTCGTTACTAAGTTATTCATGATAAATTCATGTAAATTCTTAATTTTCATTCCTTAATATTAACTTGTGTTAAAAAATAGCCAATATTTTTTTATTACGTTACCACAAACTTTTCGGTGAAGATTTTAGGCTTCAGATGTATCTAGATAGACTCAATCTTGATGAATTTAATTATTCATGAGTTATAATATCAATAACTTAGTTTTAAATTTCTTTAGGTGTGAATTTATATCGTACAATATCCCTAACACAAAGTTAAGTATAAAACTTTCTTTCCGATATAGTTTCGATTAGGGTTAATTTAAAACGACCATATATTATAAAATATAAAGAGTTAGGGGTCCCAATACCTATCAAATTAGACATACCTGAGTCTTTTTTCCAACACAATAAATCATTCCTCAATCCAAATTTGGAGTAAAAAGTTATGACTATTTTACTGAGCACTGTTCAGGCTAAAACGGGATTTCGCTGTTGCAAAAATTCTAATCGTATTTCAATCGGCTTCAACCTTATTTTAGGTGTAAAAATTCCAAATTTCATTCTCTAACCCTAGAGAGGTGATTTACCAAGGATTAATATGAAATTCCTTCGTTGAGGTAAGTTTTCCTTTATTTTCTTAGTCTTTTAATTCCTTAACATCTTGAAATCCTTAACAAGACCTTTAATGGTGGAATTCTTTTGGGGAATACTCAAGGGTGTTCTTACTATGATCTAGACATGATTCCAATCTATAAATTTAAGATTTCTAATATGAATTTCATAAACTAGATTATGAATTTTGATGATTAGGAACCTTGAATTCTGTAAAGATGAGACCTTTAGCATAAAAACTTCATTAATGGAGTTGGGTTAAGCTTAAAAGAGCTAATTAATGGCTAACTGATATTGCTAAATGATATAGAACTCTAATTAAGGATAGAACTAGTGAGTTTGAATCCTCAAGTTATTTGTTTGAAGAGTAATTATTTAATTGCTCTTATTATTGCTTGATTTTTAGATGATTGATTATTCCAAGACATGAAGAAAAAGAAATAGCATTCTTATTGTGGCTTGCTTCATTCAAAAGATTGGCATCCAAGTAGGATAGGTTTAATGATTAGAAGATTGTGTTATTTTATATTTTCATAATTTACAATTGATGGGAGAAAGCATGTCTAAACCTGCAGACATGGAGTTGAGGTGGATAAAGACACGAGTACTTAACTGTTATCCCCAAAACTATATTATTGATTGATTATGTGATATTTATGATATTATGTGTCATGTGCCTGAAAGGAGATTGTTGTAAATGTAGTATATGAACATGATTTTTTTTAGTTGTTCTAGTGATGAACCTAGTTGGGTTGTAATGGTATTAAGTTATATGTATTGTTCAATAATATGATGAGGAGAATTATGCTAAGATCGAATATTGATGAGCATAGTAATATCTAAGGGATATATTACTTAAATTAGTATGATGATTGTATTATGTGGAAAGAGGTAGAAGATAATGATAGGCGTGAATGTGCTAATTATAGGTGGTAATGTTAGAACCCAAGTTGTGGTATTTAAGAAGATAATGATATTTTTAATAGTTAATGAGTAATTAAGGCTTCAATAGTGACTTGTATGCATAAGAATTAAATTGTAATTTATTTTATGATATTCTTATATTGATATTGATAAAAATACTATATCTATTGGATGTTCATGAGAGGTTAAATTGTGATAATGATGGTTTATTGAATTGTGCCTATGAGTGGCTTGTTTGATAATGATAACTCCTTAAAGTAATGCTATGAATACTTGTTGATTGGTATTCGGACATGCTTGAAATTGTTGATGTTTGGATTGTTGATGCGTGTATAAATGATTATTGAAAATTTACTTGATGGAATTGTCTTATGACTTTAAGTGAACTTGTAAACTTGGTACATTGTGTTGTATGCTATGAGGTTGTGTAAATTTGATATTGATAATACTTTTATATGTTGGATTGGGTACCACGTCGGTATGAATATGTATATGTTGGATCGGGTACCACGCTGATACGGATATGTATATGTTGGATCGGGTACCACGTTGGTACGGATATGTATATGTTGGATCGGGTACCACGCCAGTACGGATATGTATATCTTGGATCGGGTACCATGCCGATACGGATATGTATATATTGGATCGGGTACTACGCTAGTACGGTATATGAACATATATTATTCCCTGCAGGTCATGACTATTTGGGAAAAAATAAGTCCCATAGCATGTGTGTACATATTTGTGTTGAGCCTATGAATTTTACAGTATGGTTGATACTCTTGATGGTTATGTGACTTGTTTGTGATCACTGTTTGATATGTTATTGTTGTATTGTTAATTCATTGGGTATTTGATTGAGTGATATGTATTTGAAAAATTGAAACTTTGTACTTACTTATATGTTGGTTGACTTGCTTCATTTATACGTGTTTTAATGGTATCTTACCAGAATGACTAGTTATTATTCTTTAATATTATAATAGAGAATTTAGATGTTAGCCCGAGAATTTAGTGTGGGTTGTCTATGATTACGGGTTTATTCCTGTGAATATGAGTAATGAAAAAAATAAGGTGAATAAAGAGTAATAGTGATGTATAAGCATTGGATTGTGGGTGATGGTGTGAATTAATGAAACTAGAATATGTTAGTAGCGAATATAATATTGATGGAGTTGGAAGAGTAGTGGGATGTTGTAACTTATATAGGTAAAGTAATAACATTACTACAACCTTAGTTGAATTATATTCCATTCAAGATGTCATGATTTATTTTCCTTAATTATATTTTATGATTATAAGGACTAACACGGTAGGCCGATGATGCCTACCAGTACATGTGGTTGTACTAACCCTACTCTTCTACATTCTTTCTTGGGGTGTAGACTAGATGCAGGTTAGTTTGCAGTTACTAGATGGATGACGATATTCAAAACTAGTTTCTGCACTTTCTTCCTGGCAAATGTTAGAGTCCTTATATTATTTATTTTACTGTCAGTCTATGCTGTAATAAGTAGCTCTTGTACATGTCTGGCCAAGTCTTGGGATAGTGAAGGACATTTGTGAGAATTCTTTGAAGAAATTTATTTATTAGTATTTAATTTACTTATTATATTTAATCCAGTATTCCCTTAAAAATAGAAGTCTTTCGCATATTTTTAGTTGGGTAATAAGGGTTCTCCTATCTACTTAGAATACTGTAGGTGCCCACACGTTCCGTTAATATGGGTCGTGACATCAAGTCTACCCAGGTCTTACACCGCACAAAAGTCACTACAAAAGATCGATGCACCCGATTCATCATGATAGAATATCCTACTGGGTAGAAACACAAAGAGGTACAACAAAGGTACCATATGCATCATCAAAAATAGTAGAAAAATATTTAGACACATAGGAGAATATAGAATTAGGGTCAAATAAAACAAAATCAAAATAATCACAAACGGGGACAATACATGTGATACTGCATCAAAGGCCTCCACCTCAAGCCTCCTAAGTATAGCATAATACTGGCCACGTCCTCCCCTAGACTATACGAGCTCCTCAAGCTCTAGCTCGAGCACCTCTTGTACCATCCTCATTTCTCTGTGAACTATCTCTAACTTCAGAAATATGAGTAGGGCAAAGTTAAGATGAGAACTCTGTTGGGTACGAGCCAATTCCTTTCAAGGATAGTGCCTCACAATATGTCCAAGATCATCACATAGATAGCACCCTCTACCACCCGTCTCATAATACGAAGGCCTAAAAGAGTAGGAATAAATTTTCTACCTTGAAGAACCGAGACTGGCAACCTTATCCTTGGCTACCTTAAACCATAGAAAACATATACCTACTATCCAAACTCTATAAAGTTATTTGTACTGGTCTACCATTATAACCATGAGAATCTATATCTAAGAAATCCCTACCTCAAGATACATGTCCATTGAACTGTAATACCCCATACTTTTGTAAGTTCAGTCCAACTCATAGTGCATGTATAAGAGGCTTAGAACTTGAAAATTTGGCCAAGTGTTGGGGACTTAGTCTTATTTTTGGTCTCTCAACTTTGATAAGTTTTAAAGTGACTTTCATGACCTTGACATATAAATCTTTAAGTTAATTCATGTTCAGGGGTGTAAGTATCATGTCTCGGGGAAGTTTCAGAATTTTTGAACGAGGTTTGAATTGTGTTCGAATTGCATTCCAGTAGTCCATCATGAATTTTGGTGTTCGATTCAACAAGGGTCTACTTTAAATATTTATAACTTTTGATATACATGAAATTTGCTAGCTCAAGACCCACCAAATTTTAGGAAATTGAATTATCTTTACAGCGATACCAATTTCACCTTAATCCAATAACTGAGTGAAAAGTTATAGTTGTTTTTGTATGAGGCAGTAAACTACTGCGATGGTACCGCATTGTGGTAAGGTGTTAAATCGGGAAATGAATTACGAATTTTTGGTTTAAATGGATGAAGGACAATGGGGTCTTTTTTCACCTCAACCCAGGTCATAAATACACAATCTTAAGCATTCATTAAGGCATTATTTTCCCTCATTATCCTATTTTACTCTTGAGAACAAACCCTAATCAATCCTCTTCAAGAACAATCAAGAATCAAGCTTCCCAATTCAAGAAAGCTTTTAAGATTTTGTTTCTTCTTCAAGATTTAATATTTTAAGGTATGTGGGAGTTCATCCATGGGTCCTCTTTCACCAATGGAGCCCAAAAACTCTTTTTACTTAATTAAAGAATGAATTTTTCATTACTGTGGTATTTTTTATGTTCAAGAAAGATTGAATTTCATGTTTTCATGGTGTTTTTAATTCAATTCAGCCCATGTATGATTCCATGCAAGATTTTGAATTTCCCATGCTTTATTCAAGTAAATTCCATGATAGATCCTAAATTCATGATGTTTAGCAATATTCTCATGTTTTAAATTCATGCCTTCCATATGTTTGATAAAATTACCATATCATGTTAAGTCAATTTCAAGATGAATTTCCAAGTTATGAATTTTGTCATGTAATTCTATTATTCACCCATGTTTAAGACATTCTTAGGTTTAAGCTATGGTATGATTAAACGCTCATGTCCTATTTCAAGCGAATTTCATGTAAATTCGCCAATTCGTGATTTTACTTATGTAATCATGTTATGCTCCCACGTTTAAGATATTCCCATGTCCAAGTTCGTGATCCCCACTTGTTTGGTGAATTATCCCAAGTTAAAGTATTAATCTCCATGTGTTTGATGAAATTCCCAAGTGATGGGTTTCCTTAAATAATGCTTACTTATCATGGTCTCAAATCCTCTCATGTGTTCGTATTATCATTGGTATTGAGTCCTGGGGTTATGACTACCCAAAATTTAGTTGTATACCTAGTTTTTAGTATCTATAGAACGATTTTAGTTAAACCATAGGAAATATCATTCAGTCAGTAATATGGTCAGTTATGATCCAATTAAGTTAGCTCAGTCCAATTTCAGTTCCATTATCAGTTTATACATTAATAATTACCTCAGAATCTGTATGCACTGTTATTTTCAAAATACCATGACTTGAGCTTATTAGTTATCTGTTATCAGTCCATACACCAGTTAGTATTTCAGTGTCTTTTAGTTGGGAGTAGGATTTAGCACCGAGCGAATGCAAGGATGGTGACTTCCCCATCAGTTAGGCAGAGTAGTTAGTAGTAGTCCTTGTATTCTAGAACTATGTAGCCAACATAGGATATGAGAAGTCACCCATCAGATTAGGCTTGACTATCTAGTAGGGGTCACCCATCAGTTTAGGCTTGACTCCCTTAGTCTTTCAGGATAGTACATCAGTATAGTTAATCCACATAGCCAGTGTTAGTACTCGTGGTACGATACTAACACCCTTTCAACGAGGGTTATAGGTTGGAACCCGATTAGCTCAGATTGGGGTATGTCAGTTAGATAAGACCTCCTATAATTTCAGTTAGTTAATCAGTATAATTCAGTTTCAGGTTTCCTTGACGATAGAATACAATTATCAGTTATTCAGTATCAATATTTCAGCACTTTAGTTCATAGATTGTTCAGTATCATGTTATATGCTTGGTCTTGAATTCTCAGATATTACAGTTTCCATACATTCATGCTCAGTTATCTCATGTTGTTCAGTTAGTCCTTACTCCATATGTATAGTACTCCACAGTTTTAGTCTAGTTATTCAGACTAAGTTCAGTCTAATGTTACATGATTAGTATTCTATCACCAGCTATTTAGTGTTAGGATATCAGTAGTCCATATTCTTATATCAGCTACTCAGTATATATATAGGAACTAATTATCCCCTTTACTTAGAGTTCAACCATTCCGTAACCCAGACATCAGTTATTCAGTTAATCAGGTCAGCTCAGCACATGTATGTTTGGTCTCGTATGTTCATGTATCCATGCTTCATCATATCACAACTTTAGTTTTACTTATATCATAAAAGTAAAGTCTTATAGAAACTAAATGTAGAGATTCACCAGTTTACCAGATTATGTTTGTTACTAATGTTTTAAGATATTTAAGCTTTCAATTTATTCCAACCTATTGGTGAGTCTACTTACACTTAGCATGCATGTTTTACGATTATGTATGAAATCAGTTTTACTTATTGCATTCACCCCTGCATAATCAGTACATTCCACAAGTACTAGTCTATATATACGTCTATGTGCTACATTGTCTCATAATGTTTGTACCATTCATAGCCTACGCATTATAATCAAATAGTTGCAGTTCCATCCAGCAAGTGATAAGTTCTTCTATTTCGGGGACTTCAGTCAGATGTTGTTCATGTACTTCACTTTATTACTCATAGGTATTAATTAATGGTAGCTGGGTTCATGTCCTAGCTATCTATAGTTAGTATAGTTGAGGCTTCATAGACGTCAGTCAAAGTCAGTCATGTAATTTCAGTTTCTTCCTTCAGATTTATAAGATTTTAAACTTTATCAGTATTGTATCTATTTCAAATTTTCAGTTATTATGTTTCCGCATAGCAGAACCTGTTATTGAATGTATTATAATTCAGTTGCTTAATAGTATGCTAGTTCATGAGTTAGGTTGGGATCACTTGTGGTTCTAAGCACTATGTGGCATCTAGGGCGTACTCTTGGGGCGTTACAAACTCACCCTGTTGACAGATCTTCATAGAATTGCCACCACCCTAATTACCCTGATGAATTGACTCTAGAATCTTGGTATGCTCAACTATATTTGAAAAGAAGCCCTTAGCACAACCATTTAAGTTATAACCAACTAATAAAAACTTACCAATCTCTTGAAAAACTTTATAATCCTCTCTAACTCAGTAGAGATACAGACTGCAGAATATCTGGATAATGAATGAAAGTGTGCCTCATACTTAGTAATAGTAATGGATCCCTTCTCCAGGTTATTAAACTCATCTTTCATCTGATCCCTCAAACTATAAGGTGCGTACCTCTCTAGACAAGCCTTAGAAAACTAAGTCCATATCATAGAAGGTGAACCTAATAGGCTGCAACTAATAAGAGACCTACACTATTACCTAGCCATATGATCAACTAATAAGTAGTATAAGCAACTCCATGAGACTTAAGGAATCTGAGATTGTGCAGCCTCTCCGGACAGTCAATCAAAAACTCATAGGCATTCTCTCCAATGGAACCACTAAACTTAGGAGGATCCAAGTGAATAAATCTCTCTAAATTGGCAAAAGACATCATAGGGACTAAATCAATAGGAGGAATAATAAGCCTAGTAGGAAATAAATCAATAAATGGGGTACCATAAAAGATGGTTGTACCCCTAAAATCAAATTACCATAAATAAAAAGATGCCCTGGTGACTGAATACCTCTTGAAGTTTGAGAAATACCCAACACACTCAAAGAAACACCATCTTAGGGAGCACCATCCATATGAATCAACAGATAAATTAATAAATCTTATAATATTGGGTAGTAGTTAAAACCTGTGGGACCTAAGCTAGACCCACATCCTCTGTTGGATAATCATCCTCAACATACTCAATCTCAGGGTCAAGAGAGGAATCCTTAACACTTCCTCTAATAGAGGAGGCTCCATGGGCCCATCCTTTACCTCTAGGTCAAACACAACCCCTGCCTCACTTTCTAATTAGGGTTCTAATCATAAGTGTTGGTTTAGTATCCTCAATATCTCTAGACCTAGTAGAAAGAATAAAATATGAGTTTAGAATATATGGTATGAACAAACTGTATGATAAGGAATCAAATTAGAGAAATATTCCAAAAGACATCATATAGCCTCTCAAAGATAGATACAGATGTCAACGTACTGATTCACGAGACTCTACTAGACATCTTGCTCTTACACATATAAGATCGGTGAACCTAGAGTTATGATACCAAATTATCACGAACCTAAAGCTTAGGTCATGAAGGCGCCTACTTCGGCCTAGCCTTAGTAGGTAAGCCAAATCCCACAAAAGTAAGGAAAGATCCATAAGAAGGAAGTAAATCCATAAATGCGAGACTTCTAAAATGAAGTCAGGACATAACATATAATAAATAAGAATTTGAATAAAATATATAAAATCCCCAAGATATAAGTGTCACAAGTGTAAAGAACATCTAATACAACTCAGAATATTGAGAATACATAAATCTATCTCTAAAAGGTAAATAAGGACAACTAAGATAAGATGAGGTTTAGAATCTACCCCAAACTCTGAAGCTCACCGGTACATCAAAATACCCAAAATAAAAGCTTTAACTTTACTACTATAAATCATACTTGAACTAGGATCTGCACCAAAAAGGTATAGTATAAGTGAGTACGATTTACTTATAATCAGTTGGTATCATAGGTTTTTAAGCAAATAAAGAGAAAATGGACAAAAGACCCCCCAACCTTTATCCCAAATCTCAACTACACACTTATACTTTGCAGGGGTCCTATGACCCCCTCCCCCCCCCCCCGAACTATTTTAAAGTGAAATATTTACACCCCTAAAAGCTCATGCCCAGATATTGTTTGAGGCAGTGAGCTGCACTCGCTGCCACGTCATTTTAAAAAAATATCTAAAAAATTAATTATTTTACTTTAATTATTTTAATCACAATCCATTTCCCCCCTTTATCTTCATCTTCTTTTCTTCAATCTCAATCCATTTTTTTCCTTTCTCTATCTTCTTTTCTTCAATCTCAAAAGACAAAATCAACTCATTAAATTTTCTTTACTTTCTCTTTCTATCATTTTCTTCAATTTTATTTGACATAATTGGATTGCTGGGGTGACTTTTCATAGAATGGCGTTGAAAAATTCTGATTCGGAGGTCCCGCGAAACACTGCCGCCGTCGCCGAAGTCCGCGACTGACAGTGTGTTTTTCGATCTTAAATTGACATCAATTAACACACTCTTTTTTGGGGATTCTTATTGGGTTTTCCTCGCCCCAGAAAGACACATCTTTTTGCATTGAACGTGATCCGTTTACCATTGAACAGCGGTGGCACCGCCTTCACCGGAGATCGCCAATGGTGGCGCTGTCTTTAAACTCAAATTTCTAGCGATTGGAGCACTATTTTTTGGGGATTTTTGTTGGGGTGAGCTCGCCTTGAGGTGACGCTCCTCTTGGTACTGGTCCGCGACCACTAAAGTCGCCGGAGTGATATGAAATATTGAGATTGAATATTTGTGTGTTGTTTGATCTTTGTTGTCGGTGACTAATTGCTCATGTTGATTTGTTGTAGATTATTTGATTATGAACTATGTGATAAAGTCGAAAATAATAAACAACATCGAATTTAAAAATTTTAGACAACCTTAAAGTGGAAAATAATGACTATATCAATTATTAAATTTTTGACGATCTTAAATCCAGAAACAATGAACAATACCAATTTTAAAATTTTCAACGACCTTGAAGAAGGAAACAATGAACAATATTGAATTTAAAATTTAATCTTAAAGTAAAAAATAATACAAAATTTTGAAATTTTTGACAACCTTAAAGTCGGAAATAATGGACAATACCCATTTTAAAATTTACGACGATCTTGAAGTCGGAAATAATAAACAACATCGAATTTTAAATTTTCGACAACCTTGAAGTGGAAAACAATGAACAATATCAATTTTTAAATTTTCAACGATCTTAAATTTGAAAACATCGAAGAATGCCAAATTTAAAATTTTTGACAACCTTGAATCCAGAAACAATGAAAAATACCAAATTTAAAATTTTCAATAACCTTAAAGTCGAAAACAATAGAGAATTTTAAAAATTTCAGCAACCTTCAAGTCGGAATGGACAATACCCATTTTAAAATTTACAACGACTTTAAAGTCATAAATAATGGACAATATCGATTTTAAAATTTTCGACAATCTTGAAGTTGGAAACAATGAACAGTACCCATTTTGAAATTTTTGATGAATTTGAAGTCGAAATCAATTGATTTTGTGCTTGGAGATGGGGAAAATGATAAATTAATTTTCGATGTCATTGATGAGTTATTGGATGCCATTGTGTGTAAGAAGAAGAAGAATAAAGAAAGAAAATGAAAAGAAAAAGAATAACTAAAAATGGAAAAGAAAATAAAGAAATATTAAAAAAATCGTTCTCACTCTCTTTAAAGAGAGTGAAACGCACTCTCTTGCCATGTCAGCATTCAGGGGTGTAAATATTCTACTTTAAAATAGTTCAGGGGGTCATAGGACCCCTGCAAAGTATAAGTGTGTAGTTGGGATTTAGGGTAAAGGTTGGGGGGGCATTTGACCATTTTCTCACAAATAAAAGATATTCTAAGCATGTAACATATACTATGAACACGTAACCTGCAAACATAAAAGTTTCCACATGGTAGTTCACACCGTCTCTACTAACAGTTCTATAATATATAATAAGGAAAAAGAGATAGCTAAACACGCAATATACATAAGGAACCTAATTACACAACAACAAATTCACACAAAGGAATATAAATGGTTCAATGCAATAAAATTATTCAATGATGGTGAAACATTCTTATACATCTTCTAAGTATCATTGCTTTAGGATAAGACCTATGGGGGGGGGGGGTTCAAAGTTCGTATTCACAATCTCAAACTCATATCTCGACCAACCTGACTAGTACATTTTTAGTCTAGGTGTTTTTAAAAGTATTTTATTTACTTTCAAAATTAGTGTTTCTCATATCTCAACCAACCTTATCAGTACATTCCTTAGTCTAGGTGTTTATAAAATGTCTCATTTTTTGTTAAAAGATCAATATTTCATAGTGGTACCAATCACATAAATATGTATAGATGAAACATGGGTGGAACGCTCACAACCAATCAATACGAAGATAATGATCAATATGATACAAGCATAAATGAGCTCAGATCCAACTCAAGATGTCACTAATTTATGTTATCAGTCTTCACTAGGTGCCACTAGAATAATAATCATGTAAGACATAGATAATACCATTTTAAGACATTAAATGCTCATGTGAGACCTAACTAGTAAGTCAAGCCCCTATTCAAGTGAATCAATGATAAATAAGGTAATCAAATGCACAAATAAGTCCTAAGCATCATATAAAGCCCCTACTTAGGCATGACAATAATTATGTTCTCCTAAGTTAATAACAATATACAAATAAACTCCTAAATAGACACACAATAAAATAATAATACCAAAATATGATTCTCATGACCAAACTCCCTATTCCATAGCATGCTTTACATGTTCATAAATTATCTAGTCCAGTAGGAAGAAAATTAACCCAAAACCTACCTCGAAAAGCTAAATATCCAAGACTAAGCCTTCAATGTGGAGCCCTTCCTTCACAAATGCTATCGACACGATCTGAAACTATCAAAATATAATCTAAGTGTGAAAAAGAAACCCATAATACCCACATCATCTATATTTGAACCAAGTCCAAAAAATAGTTCAGAAAACTATTTTTAAAATGGTAAATTTAAAACCTTAATTTTATTTTAGAAACTTGTTTTAAAAGTTAAAAGGAGTCTATATTTTAAAATGCAAGAAAAAAAAATTGAAATGAGGTTCAAATCGAACAAAAATTAATTTCAGAGTTTACCGATAAAAACTCCAAAAATTCAATTTGAAATCAAGTTTTTGAAGCTATTTTGAAGATAAAATCAAAAAAAATTAGTGAAATTAGGAGTTTAGATCTTACCAAAGCACAAGTGATGAAAAAATCTTAGAAAATTGACCTTTTTCCGAAGCTCCTAAGTAAGAAACTTGAGACATAAAAACCTTGGCCGAGAAAGAATTTTAATTCTGCTCAGGTCCCTACCCTTCACAATTGCGATCATTTACATCACATATGTGAATCAACTCAAACAAAAGAGTTACAATCACGGATGACTCATCGTGATCGCTATGAATGATCGACTGGGATTCTATCTGCCCAAGCTTAAAAAATGCAGTCGCCCACCTCGTCTTCGTAATGACCCCAAAAATATTAAACCCTCATGATCCTGATGCTTCACAAAACCCTTCTCATCATACACGAGGCATGTCCCACGAACACGAAGGAAAACTTTTGGTTTGCACCAAAAACAATAATAGTGGCAGAAACCAAGAGTGAAAAAGCTTTTGAATGGACACTTGGGATTTGTTTGGAACCCCAAAAAAATAAATCATATATACTAAGGCTATTTTAGACGTTCTGGAATCAATGAAAATGTCAGATTTTTGAAAAGAGATCATTTATAATAAATTAACCCCTGGGGCCCTTAAAATCTTAATTTAACTAGTTTTTAAAATAAGGGTCTAAATACAAAATAAAGACTCTTGGCCCAAACTACCCGCACTACTAACCAAAAATCAACATTTCAAATTTAATGAAACTTTCTAATTCACCATCCGATGTTTTAAATATAAAATATTGATCAAAGTCAAACTAATAACTTTTAAAGCATCTAAGCAACTCAAATTCTACCAAATCATTCTCAAATACATCAGGGACTTTGTCAATAACCTCTACACCTCATAAATAGAATATAATAACTACGAAAAAAGACAAAATGGTCAAAACATACAAAAAAATAAATTTCACACTTCAAGTTGTTACAGGTTTGGACAAGCATTTGCTCATCATAAGCTATGTTGCTCAAGCTTTTAAAAAATATTATCGTACCCATATCCTATCCTTCAAAAATGCATTACATACTTCAAAGTGTCCAAGCAACATAAATCATAAAAAATATAAATTAGATTTATATGACAAGTGATCAAGTTACCATATCTTTACTAGATTTCGACTGATTGCTATTTATTATCGAGATTTATTTATAGTTATCTTTTAAATGAGATAAAAAATTTTATTACACCACCAATACATAAAAACAGGATTTATGATCAACCCATTTTATATGCTGAAAAATAACGTGTCTTTATTGGTTTGCATAACTAAATAAACTAAAAGCATGTTGAAGTAGAGAAGATTAGGCAACATATGGGCCAAGACTTTTTTTGTATATTTATTAACCAGTTAGGCATATTTTCCTTCTCAGTGACTCTCTTTTTTAAAACCTTTCCTTTTGTATGTCACAAGGAACCTTTAGAGTTTGTTTGGTAGAGTGTATTGGAAAATATAATGCATGCATTAGTTAGTGTACTACTAGTATCTTGTTTGGTTCATCTTTTTGTCTATGTGTAACTAATACAACCATTAGTTATACACTCTATTGTGTATTGAAGTATGTATTAGTAATACACTCCATTTCCTATGTATTAGTAATACCAAGACTTTAAACACATGTATTAACTTATTAAATGACCTTAATACCCCTCAATCTTCCTCTCAAAATATTTCACAATTTCTTTTTCCACCATTTTAATTTTCAACATCGAATCTTCTCAAAACATTTCACAATTTCTTTTCCCACTATTTTAATTTACAACAATGAATAGTTGATTTAAATAACTGCATCATATTTTTGCTTTGCTTCGAGGTGAGACTATTCCTTAATTTTACATCGTGTATTATATTTTTTCGATTATGTTAATCCGTCAGCGTAACATTTCATGCGCAAAGACGAAGGTCTTGAAATTAATTCTAAATCCCTATATACTAGTTTAACAATACTAATTATGCTTGAGATGACAAAAGAACTTTGTTGCAAAATAAGTGTATAAAGTCAAAGAAGGGTATAAAACACTTCTTTTTATAAAAATTATGTAAGATATATTATTTCTTAAACATCAAACCAAACAATGTATAAAAAATAATACATGCATAACTAATACAAACATTATTTATGCAAGTATTACTAATACACTATATTATGCAGTGTTCTTATATACTCTACCAAACGACCCCTTAATGTATGGAAGGCTTGAGTCCACGTTAGGTCATTTACGTCCTCTTTCCATAGGTATGAAGAGCCTCCTTTCCATGCACTTTATTTGTCCATTGTACAGTCACATCCATTTTCAAGGTAACAATATCGTATTTTAGTTCCTAACTTCTTGGTTTTTAGGTGCAGGGAAAGAAAAAGGATAATAAATTAGCGTTAGGACCACCTCCATGCATGAAATTGCTAAGTGGCGAGTCTGAAATTTTAAGAATGTCACATATTGGATTTAAAACCTACACCCTGAAGCAATTCTCGTGTCATGGTTGCCTCCATATAAAGGAAATTCAACAATTTATAATGTAGTTTTACCTCATTTGCATAGTAGTATAATTTTCGGACTAAGGGAATTTAATTCGATTGTACGTACTTTTGGAGCATATAGATTCTCTTCAAAATTTATCAAAATCCTAGCAAGTAAATAGCCTTGGGTGTTTAGTGGAGTCCGTCCTTATGTAGTAAATCTCATGTGCAAGTTTTATTTGTCTATTCTTTTAGAGCCAAAGTTTGGCAAAGTTATGGAGGAAATTAAAACAGCTACTATTATAACATACTTGGAGACCAAGTAGCTCTTTAACTATAAAAGGAGAGGCAATCTTCATCCTCGAATTAATCCACCAAAACAAAGAGAGAAGAGAAAGAAGAGTGAAGCATCATAGAGGGTTTAGTCTATGAGAAAAGATAGAGAGTGTGAGAGATATTGCAGTGGGTGGAAAAATCAAAAGAAGGTTATTTCTTTTGAGTGTGTAGGGTCTTTGGAGTTACTAAGTCCTACAAGTGTAAAATTCCTTGCTATAGTGATATCAGTTGCTTTTGTCGATCATGATTTTTCACTTGAAGGGTTTACATATAAAAATCTTGACGTCATTATCGCTCTTTTTTATTTTTGTTGATTAACTGTATTATTATTTTGTTCGGCATTTATTGCTTCTATTACCACAGATATTATTTGTGTGGAGGGGTTTATCCCCAACATTTAGAGCACATAGGACATGTAACATATTGCCATCAGCCATGATGGCAGGTCCAATGTGGTCGAAGAAATGATAGTTACAAGGAAATTTTTTGATTCCTACCCACTTTCAAAACTTATTTTGATTCATAGACAACAAATTTATTTTTGATTTATTTTTTAGGGTTAGGTCTTGAAAAAGGTAAAAAGTGGGCCAAAGTTGTGGGGTCATGAGTTCTTTTAACATTTTTAAAACTTGAAAAAAATACAACTTTTTAAAAACTACCACATGGTCCCTTTTATATTTTTTCATTTTCAAAATATTTACATTAAAATCATTTAATATTTTCAACAACACATTTCTCTCTCCTCAAAACCTTCCTTCTCCCATTTTTCTTTCTATTTTTTCGAACAAAACAATTCGGTTGATTCTTGCTTCCTCAGGCAAAATTTTTGAATTTCTCTTTCTCAAGTAAGTGTAATTTTCTTCCCCAATCAGTTCTAGATCCATTTTAGTAATTTTTTTTTATGAAGATTTGTGTTGGGGTTCTTTGATTTTGACAAAAATGCACTGTTCTTCATTGAATCAGTCAAAATTTAAGTGTTTTAGTTAACACTGTCAATTTCGTATGTTTAATCGGGTTTTGCTTTGGATAATGATTAGAAAATTTTTCAATTTTTATAGTTATATTGCATTTGATTTTGTATTTTTTATACTGAATTGGACCCATTTTAATGGTGTTCTTGTTGTTGTGAATTGCACTGCCAATGTTGGAACTTGAATTGCATGTTTGATGTAAGGCATTTTTCCCATTATTATTATTAGACCAGTGGTCGATAGATCGACCACTGCAGATTTGTTTTTGTTGCATTTGTTCATTTTTTTAATAGACCAATGGTCGATAAATCAATCACTACAGATTTGTTTTTTGCTGTAGATCATAAATGGTGAGAAGAGTTCATAGAGCAGTTAAAAGGCCTGCTTCCACTGCTTCTACCAGCAGGAAGCGAAAATACAAAGAAGTTTTGAAAACTTTCAAGAGAAAAAAACTCGCAGTCGATGAATGAAAGTCAGAAACCAAATCAAGAATCCTTACCAATATTTTCGAATATGACAAAAATAGTACAAATGAGAGTGAGGATGCTAAGGATAGCTAAGGTAAATGGGAGGGGGAAAGCAAAGAAGAAAGTAAAAGTGATAGCGGGAGAGATAGTGGAGACGGGAAGGAGGATCCCTTATCCTTGCCAATTTGTGCAAGAATTATCTCTGTTAAGTCGTACGACCTAATAAACTTGATGGATGATCTTGGCTCTTTTCCTGCAAAGATTTCTGTGAGAGCAAGAATGGTCGTGTATCAATATTTTAGACGGGTTCTTGTTGAACAAAAGTTGTATTATGATTTTAAGAAGACATGTTTCAAACACTTGAGACATATTCCAGAGTATTTTAAGTTTAATGGACAGATGGTTCATTATATGTTGCTGCGATGTATAAAAAGTCAAAAAAAACTGCATGAAATTTGGTTTTGCGTGAACGGTAAGTCAGCTTGTTTTGGATTAAAGGAATTTTCTTTGATTACGGAGCTGAATTGTTCAATATAACCCCGTGAATAAAAAATGAACAAAGACCTCTAAAATGGAGAAAGCTTTCATTTTAAGGTAATGAAGAACAAGAGCATTACTGTTGCAAAGTTGATTAGCCTAATGAAAGGTAATTGGCTGAATAATCAACAATAGTTGAAGTCTGCTTTGGTTTGGTTTGTGCATGCGATACTGCTGGCAAAGGACCCATCAAAGAAGGTAGATTTGGACCACATCAAGATGGCGGCTGTTTTAGAATTCTTCGGGGGGTATCTATGGGGAAAAAAGTCCTTTGAGCTGGCCTTGAGCAATCTAAAAAAAGAAGACTGATCTGACCAAGCAGAAACAAGCTTTTGTCAAGAGGAATAATGCATCGTACGCGTTATTTGGCTTTCCTTGGGCATTTTTGGTACTTATAATCAACTAGCCTATTGATTTATTATAGACTCCTACATATTTATTGAGTAATACATAGACACTGTAGACTTACTTATACTTCTACTGATTGCAGGTTTAGATATATGAGGCCTTTCCTCATCTGGGAAGGTAAGCCGGCAAGTCGTTGGATTCTCCCCTTCCTATTCCTCGTCTTCTTCGATGATACACGTCGAAGTGCGACAATATAATGGAAGGTGATCCGTTTAAGTATAATGGAAATAGCACAAAGGTAAAAGTATACTTATTATGATATTAGTGAATGTCCTATACTTTATTTTTATTTTTTTGTAGATTGTGCACCCGTACCTTACCCCTACTATCCGTGAGATGGAGCAAAGATACATGAAAACTTTTAAGCCATACACAGACGAAGTTAAGGATACGTCCATCGATGCGTTGAGGGCACAACTAAAAGGCGTGATTGTTCTGACTTTATAATCGAAGGTCACAGACGAAGACAAAGATTTAGGTGGCCACCATTATGTTCTATGTCCACCACGTGCTTATGATAATGCTGGTTCAAGTGGACTCAAAACCTCACCAGACACTTCTAATGATGATAACCTGTGCGAGCGTATTGCCTTGCTCGAGAAAAATCTACTGGATATTGCTTCTTTTATTAGAGATGAGAGGCTGCGTAGAATCGAGAAGAATAAGAAAATGCAACAAGAACAAGGCAAATTAATTTATTTTTTGCTCTTTTAATTTAATTTTGTTGCATATATTTAGTAATCCTTTTAAAATAATACAGTGTACCTCAACAACCCCCCTTACCTAGCATCAAGTAAACCTCAAAGAACTTGTCATCGCAGTGACAGACATGGCTACAGCAGATGAAAAAAGTAAAGAAGAGAAGAAAGAAGAAGAAATGAAAGAGGAGAATGCAGCAGATGAAGAAGAAGAAGAAGAAGAAGAAGAAAAATAAAAAGAAATAGATGATGAGATGACAGCTGAAGCAGAAGAAGAAAATGAGGAGAAAACAAAAGAAGATGGTAAAAAGAAATTAAAAAAAGACAAAAATGAGAAGGTAGTTGAAGAAGAATCAGTGGTCGAATAGGAGGTTGAACACATTAAAGAAGAGAAGAAATAAGAAAAAGAAGAAGAGAATAAAAATGAGAAGAAAGAAGTTGAAGAAGAGGAGAAGAAACCGGAAGAAAAACAAGTGGATGTGATTGGAATTTTTGTAGAACTCAATCAAGAAAACAAGTAGTTTTGTCGATTTGGAACAAACAAATTTCTTAATGATTTGGTTTTTTTAGTTATTTGTTCTTTAGTGATAATTGAATTACATATATTTCACTTGTTCTTTTATTGATTTGTACTTTACTGATGAAATAATGTTCAGTCATTCCATTGTCTCGTTAGATTAAACAGCTGGTTATATTGCAGTACCAGTTCAGTTGTTGTCCTAATTTATAGTGGTTGATTGAAAACATACTAGAAGTTATTCTCTATATTTTATAGACATAACATACTATCGATTGAGTAAATCATATATTTACTTAACGAAACTATACTGGTTTATAGAGGTCGATGATAAAAGACTTAGACATAATTCTCTATTAATTATAGATTACACCCAGGATTGATTTAAGAAACCTTACATCTATTTATTCAGTTTCCTATAGCCCTATTACACCTTTCCAGAAAGCCAACAACAATAATAAACCATACAATAAATTTTTTAGGCTTTTCTCTTTTTCCTCAGCCAAAATTAGCCTTTGCTTTACTTGATCCCTCTCCATTTTGACTTCTTTTAGCAATCCTTTCAGGTAATCCCTTGCTCTTCGTCTTCTTTTAGCAATGTCATGAGTAGATCTCTATTTTCTTTGGATTTTCGAAGTCTTTGGAGTATATAAAACTTAGAAGCGCCTCAAAAATTTGATGGTGATGGGCTGTTTGTCGGTGAGTCTTTGTCAAGCCACTTAAAAAAAGAGCATCCTTCATTATCCTTTCCAACCGCACAATTAAAGAATTTCTGGCCTAGATTTGAATCAGTGAGTGACGTCCTAAAATCAGCTGGATTGCCACAATGACTTATGTAGGACACTTTTGCATTTGATTTTTGGGATTCTTGAGACATGGTAGTTGTTAACAAAAATTAAATCCAAAAAAAATGAGAGTGTGAACACAAAAATATCCTTCCCTTTATAGAAGAAAAAAGTGAGATATTACCATTAGGTGTTGATTTGACGTGTACTTTTTTACTGTTGTTAAAATCTAACATTTTTTTTTTGCTGGTCTTGTTTCATAGACCTTAGTTATAATTGATGCCTTTTCAGGATTTTCGTAGATGCTTAGCCGAATAGATAGGCAGTCTAGCATATACTAAGAGCTAATTCCTTAATAACCGCACTAGACTGTGCTACATATTCATAGACCATAACTAGCACATATTTTGAAGAGGAACTTTTAATAAATAAAATAATAGATAATTGGATTTTAAGCAATTAAAGGATCTTGAACAAGTCATGTGATCGTATGAGAGTCCACATAAATTGAATAAGGTGATCAATGATATGTGAGGATGGGTCAGGGGCAGACCTATATGGTTTTGGGGGGTGCTCCGGCACCCAGGAAACTCAATGCGGAATATGTATAATTACATAGAAAATACATAAAAATAGATATAAAAGATATAAAAGCACCCACTAAAAAAAAAGTTGGTTGGGTGAATTGGCATTTAGATTGATCTTAGGGTTCTCCATTGGAAAAAACATCCCGGGTTTGAACCTCGTTGAGTTAATTTTTTTAATTTTTTTCAACTCTTTAATTTTTTAAGAACCCACAATCCTTAAATCCTGGGTCCACCACTGGGATGAGTAGTGCATGAAAAACAAACATGCTTGGGGAAATGTTTACCCAAAACACAAGTATGTTGTGGATAATTCATTTGTTCAACCACAACTCATCACCTCACATGTTGTTTCACCACTTTTAATTTATGTGGACTCTCATACGATCACATGACTTGTTTAGGCTCATTCGATTGCATAAAATTCAATTATTGATTATTCTATTAATTAATTAATCCTTTTCAAAATATGTGCTAATCCTTTTTGTAGGAACAAATTTGTTATCCGTACATTTGAGGACGTAGGCATGCCTCTCCCTAAATATTTTACCAAACCTCTTGGCAATCGAATTGAATATGGATGCCACGGGGTATCCTCTTTCGTCAATCAACATAGCATTTACCGACTCGGCAATATTTGTGGCCATCATGTCAAATCTGTTGTCGGGAAAATATGCCCTGCTCTATTTTTCAAAACCAAACTCATGCTCGAGGAAAAAAGATGCCTCGAGACAGTAGTTATTGAATTCCACAAAATAGTCCCTAAACTCCTCGGGAGAATATGCCTTTATCGCTTTGTAGAATAGATAGAGGTTTGCTTCGCAGTGGTAATTTACCCAGAGGTTTTCACCAAGGTGCCTCATGCAGTATCCATGATGAGCATGGTTGTACACCTTCGTGATGCCGTTGGCAATGCTCTTGTGCCTATCGGAGATAAAGCAAAAATCTGGTCCATCGACCACAATAGAATTCAGTTTCTCAAAAAAGAACGTCCAAGATACATCGTTCTCCTTGTCAATAATGCAAAAGGCAATGGGATAAATATGGTTCTCCATATCATGTGCAACCACACTTAGTAGCACTCCCTCGTACTTGCCGTATAAATGAGTGTCATCAACCACAATAACCTTCCTCATGTGTGTGAATCCCCTAATACAAGGGCCCAACGATAAAAAGTAGTACATAAATCTACAATCAACCTTGTTTACCATGATGGAATAGGTAGTATCAACATTAAGAGCTTCGATCATGTACGAAAAAGTAGGCAGGCAGCGATACCCGTGCTTCGATATCCCTCGAATCATTTTTTTTGGCAATCACCCCCAGCCAATATTTCCACTAGCTTGGTCTAATTTTCAAGTTCTTGAACATGACCCTCTGAATCTCGCTAATGTCTAAACCATTTCCTTCACAATACATATTCATACATAGCGATGCAATGACTTTAGATGAGATTTTCCTATGGAAACGGGTGGCTTATTCGATGCTGCAATTGGGATCGTTGATGTATTTATAGATGAAAAATCTATCCGTGCGTTCATACTTCTTCGCCCACAATATCCACCCGCAGCTAGGACAAACACATTTAACCTTGAGGAATTTGCTGCAGCTCTTCAACGTAGAATAATCAAAAGAATTTCTTGCAGTTGCTACATCCAACAACAATTTCAGCTCCTTTTTACTACTAAATGTTTGATTTACCTGAAAATTAATTCCGTCGGAGAAGGTGTGGTTGGTTTGTGCTCTTAATTCGCACTCCTCTCCCCCTTCTTTAGAGAAAATTAAATTTTCTAATTCCATTAAATCATCTTCCTAATTCATTGGATGAGCATCCGAAATCTCATCTTCAAATTAATCATGTTCATCAATTATTGGCTGTGGAGCGGGACTGTCGGAGACCCCAAAATGATATTTATCTTCAATAATGGCCTAGAGCCATCGACAGTGACATTCAACATATATAACGACATATACCGATCATTATTTATGAACGTGGGATGTATTTTACTCTGCCCATTCATTAAATAGCTAATCACAATGTTCTTTGGCTCGTATTCTAATTCTTTGCTCTCAATTACACTTCGAACCATGTCATCGTACGATCCATTGCGACACAATGGGATGGGCATTGTCTCCTTTATAGTTAATTTCCACCTCCAACAATTGGGAACCTCCTCCCACGCACCCATATAATTACCCCCCACGACAACTACCTCAGCTACTTCCATAATAGACCACACAAGTCGATAATAGAGCAAGGTTTAGGTCTATAGATGGTTGATGACTGTTCAATCCCTGGTATCAATATGTCTGTACAAAGATGTGAATCGAATAATTTTTGATAAAATCGTTGTACTCCAAGCTCTGGGATAGAAAAATGTATGTGTAGGACTTCTAAACAACTAAAATATATCCAATAAGGAGGTATTGAGCTGATTTGGAAAACTTTTTGAGCTAGTAGAAATGGTGAAAATTCTTTTTTTGCATATTTTTCAAAAAGGACGGAACAACAATGGAGGCAATGATGAAAAATGTAGATTTTCAGTTGTGATGAACAATTTTTCATCGGAAAAGTGGCCGAAAAAGGCACCGAAATCAGAAATTATTGGTGAAAAAAAGAGCTCCTATTGGTGGCTTCTTGGACAATTTTCTAAATTAAAATAGGAAATATGAAAAAATTATGGGAGTATAAAAAAAGGTGGGAAATATTTAATATTAAATGGATGAGGTGGGGGACTATAGTGTAAAGTTTAAAACTTGTGTGGTTGGTTTGGATGAAAGAATGAATGATGTCATAAATGTGTCTAAACACCTAATTTTCCAAGACTTGTGTCTAAATGTTAAAATAAGTTTTGAAAGTGTCTATTTTTCCAGCTCTCCCTAGTTACAAGGCTACATACGGTTCCTACGCTGGCATAGAAGCCCACTTGTATGAACCATGAGGGTCTTTATAGTGCTTCCATATGTAATACTCCCTCCGTTTAAAAAATAATGACCTACTTTCATTTTTAGTCCATTTAAAAAAGAATGACCTCTTTTCCTTTTTAGCAATACTTTAATTTCAATTTTCCACATAATATGTTTAGGACCACAAGATTAAAGGGCATTTTAGTACATTTGACACAACTTTAATTTAAGACCATAGGATTCTAAAGTCTTTTTTATTTTCTTAAACTTTGTGCCAAGTCAAAGTAGGTCATTCTTTTGGAAACGGAGGGAGTATAATTTATAAGCATGTATACTATCCTAAATTTTCTCCTATTGATTATAGAGGGAAGATGTATGGATCAGTGAACATGCATGTGATAGAGACATAGACATTATTATTGACTAGTAATGAAAAAATGACGATCCTTGATGTTGATGTTGAGTGCTACAAAGGGTTGGGGGAAAATCTTCTAAATACAATCCTGATGATTATAAACAGTAACAAAAAGGGCACTCTTCCACCTTCCCATGTTTGAAATAATGCTAGGTTACATCAATTTATTCATGTTGAATGAGACATTTGAAAGTTTGGTGACTTTTATGGAGTATGATCGGCCCTTAATAAGAAGTCTCGATTTCGATCCAAGGAATGAAAAAACTTCTAATAAGAAGTGTTTAGCAAGACCTATGCAACGTTAGACTGAATTAGTTGAATCATTGAATCTTGACAAAGAACTTTGATAATTTCAACCTCAATCAGCTTCCCACCCAACCACCCCTACCTTCTTACATTACAGTTTTGTAGTTAGTTGAGAAGATTTGGGAACAGAGACACTGTGAAAACTTAATTGAGAAAAGAGACACTTATTTATTTTTGGATTAATTTCTTAGGGTTCGGTAGAGAAAATAAAAAAGGTGTGAGGTATGGGTTAAAGTGTAAAAACCGAAAATTTGTATCCACCTCTTAAGTCCCTTTTAAATACTTTTCACACCCCATTTTTCTAATAAAATACCAAAAAAAATTCTCTCTCCTCACCCTTACTCCTAACCCCATCGTCATTCCCGCTTCATATTCCCCCAACCTGCATTTTTGATTTGTATCTTGTCTAAAGCTTTAAGATCTTCCATCTTTAACTTCAGGTAATTTCTATTCATCTCCTGAGTAATTTGTGCTCCTTATTATGTTTTTTTTGGTTTTGGTTTGTGGCGATTTAGTTTCTTTGGAAGGAATAAATTTGATATCTTTTTGAAAGAAATGGTAGTTGATTTTACTAAAATCTTTATTTTTTTAATTGGTATTTGTTTGATTGTTGATGGATATCGATTGTCCTTGCCGATTTCATGGTGAATTTTTTTTTTGTGAATTTCATTGTCTAATGTGCCAAGCAATTTGGATTTTCTTCAAATTATTCTTCAATGTAATGGCGTTTTAGATGCATATTCTTGTGGGGATGGTTTGATCATACATTTTTCTTGTTGTGTTAATAGACTATTCGTTTGATTAGGTGTTTATTTTATTTGAACAAAAAATTATTTTTTTTTTTAAAAATGGGGCTTGATTTTACTGAAAAACTGTGCTCTTAAGTTGATATTTATTAGATTGTTGATGGAATTTTGATGGATTATGATTTCTCTTGACGATTGCATTATGATTTTTTTTTTTCCAAATTTCACCGGTTAGTGTGCTAGATGAGTTTTCTTCAATGTAATGGTGTTTTAGATGCATGTTCCTATGGGTGATGGTTTTCTCATACATTACTATTGTTTTTTTTAATAAATCATTCGATTTATTAGGTATTTTTTTAATTTCTAAATTTGATCTTCAATTGTGCTTGACTATAATGATGTTTTAGATAGGGTTTTCTTTTTCTTTTTTATTCCATTTGCTAGTGTTGTTGTGCTGTTAATAGACTGTTAGGTCGATTATGTATTGTTTTTGCTATGATAGTTGAGAAATCTTATCTTTTGTCAATTATAAAAAATGGCTGGAGATAGTAAATGCAAAACTATAGAAGTTGAAAAGGGCGAGAAAAAATTGATAGTCGATGAGTCGGAGAATAGGAATTGTAGTAATGAAGTTGTTTAAGATTCCGGTGGAGATGAGCAGGAGGAAATAAAAATTGAACATAGAATAGAAGAATAAGCATTGATCTTTCCCCACTGTGCAAGGTTTATTTCAGCTGAAAAGTACGACCTCACCACAGTCATGGATGATGTTGGATCATTTTCGGCTAAGATATGTGTTAGCTCTCATTTGAAATGTTATATGAATTCAAACAAGTCGTGGTTGATCAACGTCTCAAGTCGAGGTTTAAGAATTCTTGTTTTGTTTGTTTATGGGACTTGCCAGATCATTTGAAGTTCAATGGACATCTTGTCCACAATAAAAATTTTCATCGAGTTCAACAGGACAATATGTTGTATGAAATATAGTTCTACATCAACGATAGGATGGCTTTTTTCGGCCTAAAGGAGTTTGCTCTAATCATGGATTTAAACTATGGGTGTTATCCCCGTGATTCAAAATATCTCAAAGTGATGGAGAAGGCTGAAGCTTTTTTCAAAAGGATTGCGAAAAAGAGGAGTGTAAATATTAAGGATTGTTGAAGCTTATTAGAGGTGGGAGGATAGAAAAGGAAGACAAATTCAAATACTAAGTTTGGTTCATGCACTGCATATTGCTTGTACGTAATTTATCAAAAATTGTGGACATAGACGCCATCAAGATGGATAACTTGAGCTTCTTTGAGAGATACCCTTGGGGTAAGGAATTATTCCTATTTACTCTAGAATATATAAAGAAGCACATAGACTTCACCAAGAAGAAGAATACATATGTGATAAAGGAAGTTTCATCATACGCGCTCTATGGATTTCCCTATACATTTCTCGTATTGATTATAAATCTTTAAAGTAGTTTATTCTATAACATAATTTATCTATGGTATCTATAGTACACTGACGGATTTATATATTATTTTTCTTTTTTATCATAAATCTTGACATACAAATCTTTTTTTGAGCTCAGTAGGGGAATTGGTAAATCAATAGAAGATGTGATGTCCATTCACCAATTGCTCAAATGGAAAACCTCAAAAGTCGATAAACTAATCGAAGGTGATCCATATTTGAAGGGATGGAGCACAAGGGTATGAAACTATTCTTCTAAAGAATATTTTGAACAATATTGTGTTTGTTAATAATCACATTTGCCTATTATCTGTAGAGAGTGCACCCATACCATATTCCTACAGTCCGTGAAATAAAGCAGTAATACATAAAAAAGTGTAAAGCATTCACGGATGAGGCGAATGACCCATTCATCGATGGCTTGAAGAGCCATCTAGTTGGTATGACTGTCATCACCTCATCAAAGGATGGTGAGGATGGGTATGATGATCGGGATTAGGGTGGAAATTCTGTATCAAGACATGTCACTCACAGTGCGAGGAAAAATAAACTAAAAGCAACAGGAAAGACACCGATAATTAAAAATTTGAACGAGCATGTTTTTAAGCTGGAGGAGGCGATAAAGGATATGATTGATTTTCTGAAATAAGAGAGGCTAAGGAGAAGCAGATGAAGAAAGAAGAATATGAAGGTAATATATCCTATATATAAGTTGCATATTTTATATAATCAATTTTAGTTATAATAAAATCTATATAATTCCTTATTAACTGATAGCATAGTTTATTATAAACTGTAAATACTTGAAAATACAGGTGTGCAGGTTCAAAGTCAACATTCATCAGTGAGGATTGTCCGAGATGACGGTGACATTAAAGAAGTGCTTTTTGAGGTAGCATTTTTGGAACAGGCCTCGATTAATGCTGCTGAGGTGATGATCCCTGATGATGCAGCTGTTGTAGAGAAGGAAAATCCAAATGAAGACAATCAAGAAAAAAATGAACAAAATGAAGAAGTTGTTTATGGAAAAAAACAAAGCTAATGAATCAGTTGGTGTAGAAAAGGATAATCATGATGAAGACAGGGAGGAAGAAGAAAAAAATTGAAAAAGCTATGTTTGAAGAAAAAACAATAAAGAAGATGGAGATAAAGCAGGAGAGGACAAAGGAGAAGGAAAGAAAGCAGCTGAAGAAGAAATAGAGAAAGAAAAATAAGGAGAGACGACAAGAGTAGTAGAAGAAGAAGGAGCCACGACAACAATAGAAGGAGAAGAATATAAAGAAGAAAAAGAAGAAAAAAATAATGCACTAGGAAAAAAAAGCTACTGCGGAGGAAGAAAAAAAATGTGTTCGTGGATATAAATGATTTTCTTCAGAAAGTTGATTATGACATCAACCACATGCACGTGGAAGACAAGAATGTTGTCAAATCACAATATAATGTATAAATTTAATTTGTGGGTGATGTTTATTTGTGGAAGACAAGACAATCGAAGTTTTTTATTTTTCAGCTCTAGATATGTAGAGCTGAACATTTTTATTTGTGAAACTACTTTTATAGTGTATGATAAATATTTTATAATTTACATAGTCAATGTCTCATTACTTTTACAAGGATGTCATCGTTGATTATAGACTCTGACCAAAAGATAAAGTATATATAATACAGTGTTGTGTAGTCGATGAATGAAAAAGGTAAAGCATAAATAATATAAGTGAAAAGTAGTCGATTAATAAAAGAGACATAATACATTCAATCCCATGATATCCCCATTACAGTTTTCCAAAAATTCAAAAATTAATAGTGAACCATACACCATAATAGTCAACCTATGCTTAACTTGATCCCTCTCAATTTCGAAGTCTTTCAACAATCCTTTTAAGTGATCAATATTGTGTTTTGATTCTCTATATAATCTCATAAGAAGATCCTTATTTTCTTCAGATTCTCTAAGCCTTTCCAACATTTCAAACTTTGTAACGGCTTAAAATGATTCCTCAAAATCGGAAGAAGTCTACTTGAAATAAGAGCATCCATCATTATCCTAAAATAACAACGATATACTAGAAAATTGTATTATGTGATGAACATAAATAATTTTTTATTTAAAAGATACAGCTTTCCAACCGCACAGTTGTAGAATTTTCAACCTGGATTCTTGTCGGTTCGTGACGTCTTCAGAATAGCAAAATTACCATAATGATAAAGATAAGTACTTTTGGACTGTGACATTGTTATTGTTAAGTCAAAATGAGAAAGGTATGAATAAATGAACATAAAAGAGTTCAAAAAGGTCTCTTTCGTTTATATAGTAGGGCTACCAAGAAAGTGACCATTGAAAAATTGTACCTTGTTATCGTTGGTAAAGGATCAGACCGTTAGGAAAAATTCAAATGGTTTATCATCTACTTCAAAGGGAGTCAAAAGAATATTTATGTGCTCTATAATCGACTATGAAAGTTTATATATACTAGACTATGCAAATTATTTGTTATATACCAAAGCCTTTGTTGATTCTTCAATGTATAGACGGATTATCGATTTAACAATAAGACAATTATCGACCAATGCATTGGTCTATGATCAACTTACTGAATATATGAACCGGTTAAAATAATAATAAAATTGAAATTAAATTATATAAAATTAAAATATGTTAATTAACGTCATTCAAACATTGTAAAGTAATTTAGATACATCAATTGTGACACCCAATCACTTTTGAATGTGATAAAGTATTATCTAAGACCTACTAGAGTCGTAGATCATTGAGATGGGACTAAAAAGGAGAGAAATAAAATAAATAAAATAAAATAAATATGAATCATCCATGCACTAAAGAACAACTAGATAGCATGACATGAGATTAGAGGTGTGTAATGAGCATAAGGAAGAGTGATGGTTGTGACTTGTGGCTGTTCATGGGACAAGTAATGTTTGAGAGCAAGTAGTCATTCTCAATGCAGACGTTTGTTCTGGATAATTGGTTGTTACTACCATTGCTTTCCCCTATACTCTTTTCATCGAGTGTCCAATTATTTTGTACTCTCATATAATGATATTTATTCGCATTTTTTTTGCGTGAATGATGTTTATTTATTTATTTTATTTTATTTCTCCCTTTTCAATCTCATCTTACTTTCCACTAAACTAATTGATCGATACATGACTATTAATATAGTCTGACATAGATGAAGATATTTATCTATAATATATGCATGATATCTTCATAGGTCTATTGACAAGTAAGATAATACTAAAAGGGGAGAAATAAAATAAAATAACATAAAATAAAAAATATTATTCATGCACTGGAAAGTGATTAAATATCATCATATGAGAGTATAAAATAATTGGACACTTGATCAAATGAGTATAAGAGAGACCAATAGTAGTAACAACCAATTACTCAGATTAAACGTCTGCATTAAGAAGGACTACTTACTCTCAAACATTACTTGTCCCATGAACACCCACAAGTCACAACCATCACTCTTTCTTACGCTCGTTACACACGTCTAATCTCATGTCATGATATTTAATTGTTCTTTTTTTCTTGTATGATTCATATTTATTTTATTTTATTTTTAGTTATTTTATTTCTCCCTTTTGTAGTCCCATCTCAATGATTTATAACTATAGCATATCTTAGATAACAATTGATCATGTTCAAAAGTGAATGGGTGTCACAATTGATGTATCTAAATTGCTTTACAATGTTTGAATGATGTTAATTGACATAGTTTAATTTAATTTAATTTAATTTTTCCTTTTTTGGTCATTATTTTAACTTGTACATATATTCAGTAAGGTGATCATAAACCAATGCATTGGTCAATAATCGACTTATTGTTAAATCGATAATCTATCAATACATTGAAGAAACAACAACGATATCAGTATATAATAAATAATTCACGTAGTCTTGTATTTCTTCAATATTTTCTTTCTTACCATTAAATAAATATTCTTTAGTCCTTATTCAAAATTACAGGCCTTTTAGGTCATACTCTGAAAGGGTCTATAGTTAACTTTACTGATTGATTATAGAAGACATAAACTTTAACGTATTGTTTGATTATAGAAGACATAAATATTCATTATCAGAAATGGTTGTTACTAGAATATAAGGACAAAAAACAAGAAATTTAAGACAATGTTGAAGATAAATTAAACACAAAGTTGTAGAGAAATAGAATATTTTTCATAACAAAGTTCATTGTAATTAAATATATTAATATTGGGACAAAATCCCAGCAAAAAGGGCAAAAGAGAAGCTTTCATTTACAAAATAGAGCCACCATGAAAGCTTCAGCAATGAACTACACTAAACTAAACTACACTACACTAGGAGGAAGTAGAGGGTGATGAGGTCGTTGAGGTTTAAAATAGAGCCTCTCCACTATGGCCTGAAGGAAACTGACCATCCAACGGTGCTTGAAGTCAAGCCACCGCTAATCAGTGGAAAAACCCTGGAACAAAACTCTAGATCGATCCTCAGTCGAAGTAAATCCTGATTACGAGTTGTGGTCATTCTTCTCATAAGACAGAAATTATACCTTCTTCTTGCCATTTTTATTTTCTATTTTCATGCTTAGTGATGTAGATGTAGTGGGTTTACAATCAACCAATAACCACTTTAAATAAACCAGAGGATTAAAAAATTGACCAATAGATGCTAGACATGTATTGAAAGAAGGTAAAGAGGTATGTGAGAATGGGTAATGAAAAGTCGCGGCAGTCGCATAAGTCGAGTCATTTAAAAAACGGCGTCTTTTCTGAAGCGTCATTGTTACTTTGAAATATTCAGTGTAACTTTGAAATATTCAGTGTATGAAGAAAAGAGTTTGGTTAATAGACAACTTAAAAGGTTTAGTATTTACTACGTATTTTAATCTTTACTCTGTAGACCACACATAGATTTATTATATATTATGAGGCTAGTCGGTGACTAATGTGTATAATCGATTTCGTACATAATATTTATTAAATAAATTGGAATCAGTTTTTTCAAAATGTCACCTTTTCCAAAGCATCATTATTACTTTGAATTATTTAGTGTATGAAGAAATGGGTTTTGTTAATGGACAACGTGAAAGGTTTATTATACGCTATGTATTGAATATTTACTATGTAGACCAAACATAGATTTAATATATATTATGAGGCTAGTTGATTCCTAGAGTGTATAATTTATTTAGTACATAATATATAATAAATGAATTGGGATCAATAAGACACAACAAAAGAAGTCGATTTTGACTACACTTCATTACCTTTGAAAACAAAATACTAACAGGTGACATTATAACTTGTCTAGTGCATTTGACAAAACAAAAAGAAGATACAATGCCAATCTTATCTTCCTACATTAAGGCTACATGTTGTTCTCTTATGTCCCGACCTTTTGCACTTGGAGCAATTATTCCTTTTCTTGGGCCTTGAAGACTCCAACACATTCTTAACATGTTTCACCCTCGTCCTCCCTAGTTTAGGATCGAAATCAAGTGAAAGAACCTGTATTGCTAGATACTCTCGCACCACACTCCATTCCAACTATTTAGGTACTGGACAAACATGTTTTAAGTATGAAAGGAGGTATAATTCTTTAGAATATATGAGCAAAGAGTAGTTGTAAATGCTACTATTGTAATCGTCCCTATGCTTTAAACTCACGGTTGCCATTGCATGAGCGCATGAAAATTTCACCAATCGTACTTCCTGCAAGAAAATGATCTTTTTGATAGATTAACTTTTACTGAAAGACCACAACCAAGCACGGTGAATTCATCGGTGCTTCAATTTATGTTGTTCACAAATAATATTTATCCCTCAGTCATGTTTTTCCTCAAAATCTTCTCATCTTCGATAACAAATGTAGTCCTTGAATTACTCACCGTCGTATACCACTTTCTGAATATTTTGCCAAACTTATGTGCAACTGAATTGAAGACGGCGGCTATTGGATACTCTCTTTCATCGAGAAACATTGCATTAAGAGATTCAGTGATATTTATGGTCTTGATATTGAATCTATTTCCTAGAGAGTGAGCTATGCTCTATTTTTTAAATCCAATGTCATGTTTGAGGCAAGCTGCTGCATCGGGGCATTTTTTCTTTAAGAACATTGAAGTAGTCATTAAATTTATCCAATGTGTATGCCTTAGCCGCATTGTAGTACACCAAAATGGTGATTCTTTCGTATATTTTCACCGAAATGTCTCATACAAACACCATAATGTGCAAGTGAGTAATTGTTTGCGAGGCCATTGGCTATGCTTATAGTCAGTCAGAGATAACGCATAATTCTGGTCCGTCGATTAAAATAGACTTAATCTTCTTGAAGAAGAAACCCTACGATGCATCATTCTAATTTTCCACCACACAATACGCTAAGGGATATATATGCTTCTGTGTATCTTGTACGACAGTGGACAACAACACACCCTTATACTTTCTGGACAAATGCATGCCAACAGTGGACAACAACACACCCTCGTACTTTCTGGACAAATACATGCCATCAATGGCACCGACCTTTCTCATGTGTGCATATCCATGGATGGAAGTCCTAAATGCCATAATGTAGTACATAAATTTGCCTAAGTTCTCCTTGACCATGAGGGAATTTATAAAATCGGAATTGATGCCGATAAAAACATATAAAAAAGTAGGCAGCACTGCATATCCATGTCGGGTGTTCCTCGAACTATGTTCTTTGAAATGACGCCTTCCATTCAACACTTCCAATTAGGGGTTGGCATAAATACCCAAAACCAAAAAACCGAACCGAACCGAACCGAGTTAATTCAGTTTTGGTTTTTCAGTATTTCGGTTTGGTATTCGATTTGTTTTTTGTATAAATTTAATATTTGGTTTGGGTTTCGGTTATTGAGTATATATTATTCGGTATTCGATTTAACCGAATTATTATACAATATACAATCTATTCATTATACAGCCCAATTATTATTTAATAATGTACACCAGCCTAATTATTTTAGGCCCAATCAGCCACCCCAAAATGTACACCAGCCCAATGTCCTGTACAGTGCATACAACATACATATATAAATTACCTACTAGCTAGTTTGTAATTTCTATACCAAATTATTTAACAGTTGTTTTTCCAGTTAGAAGTGAATATTTTTTATAAGCCTTCACATATGTTTTACAGATGAAGGTAATTTGTATACAAAAAAATGTATTTCTTTTCTATGGACTTTCCTGAAGTATGTTCTTGTTTTAAGTTGGAATTTTTTAAGTTGGAATTTCCATAATTCATTTTCCTCTTCTACTGTTGTATACTCAAACTTCTTTTCATATTTTTAATATTCTGAAGTTAAGGTCTTTGGTTAGTCAAGGGATCAGTAAGTCATTCATGATAAAATATTTCACTTCAAGTTTTTTTTTTAAAAATAAAAATTAGTAGCTCTACATTGGTAGAAAATAGTCGAATTTACAAACATAATTTAGCCTATCAAAGAGGCCCAAAAACCAAAATTATTAAACTAAACCAAACCGAACTTACATAAACTGAACCTAATCGAACTAATTCGGTTTGGTTTTTGGTACACCTAAATTGAGAACCGAAAACTAAAAAAAATCAAATAAAAAAAAACTAAAACCTAACCAAATTCTCGAATGCCCACCCCTACTTCTAATACCCTAGCCTACAATGTAGCTCCCTAAATATGATCTTCTCGATCTCTCTCGGGGTTGGACCTTTGTTGTCGATGAAAAAGTTCAAACAAAGTAAGGCAATGACATCCACAGTGACATTCTTATGCTTTCCCATAATATGTTCAACACCACAACTATGCTCACCTATGTACTTGTAGATTTGAAACCTAATCGATGCTCTGTTCTCACCTGCATGCACCATCCACCTACAGGTAGGATCTACACACCTCACTTTGTAGTATTTCTTACAAGTCATCTCCGTTGTGTAATTGAAAGACTTTTTCACCCATGTCTTCTTCAAGAAAAAATTCAATATTTTCTTGTCCTTGAATGTTTGTCCTTCACAAAGATCGGTTCCATCTGAGAAAGAGTGACTTGTTTGTGGTCTGGACTACCCCTCCTCACCTCCTCCATACTCTTCTTCTTCAAATTCTTCAGAATTATCCCATTCATGACCACCCATGCACTATATTCTAATGAGCTATCATCCATTGCCAGAGGTGGTGTAGGGTTGATGTGGAAGCTTATTCCCCAGACCTTTCAACAACTTTAACCTACAATATAGGCACAGAATTATCTGAATCAACGCAAAGCATGTATAATTCCACGTTCCTATTATTCCTTATGAATGTTAGATAGATTTTCCTCCCCCCATTCATCAAGTAACTAATGACCACATTGGTTGGATCACAACTTTATTCTCTGCTCTCCATTATGATTTTAACCTTGTCAACGTATGAACCATTACAACGAAGGACAATGGACACTGTCTTCTTAGACGTGGTTTTCCGAATCCAATATTTAGGGGTCTCCTCTTATTCACCCAAAAATTCACCGACCAACAATCATATATTCTATAATAGATATGATATACCTCGAAGATAGTATTTCATAGACCCAAGCAGTGGTTTATGATCCTATAGTTAATAGATTTTATTTGTCTTCTTCTTACCTTCCTTTCATACAGCACGTGATATAGACTTTTTTGACTACCACCAAAATAATGAACAGATTAGAGCTTAGAAATAAGCTAAGGAGTGTTGGAATGTTGTTATTGAGCCTAGAATCAATTTCAAAATGTGAGATTGATTTTCAAGGTTTTTGAATAAAAATGGCTGAAAATGTGGGAATAAAAATATGAGAAAATGGTTTAAAACAATGGAGGTAATGTCACTTTCCGATGAATGTTGAAAAAATCAATGAAAAATGGTCAGAAAATTGCGGAAAATTGGAAAATAATGGATGATAGTGGAGCCTGGATGAGAAACTTGAGCTATTTATTTATTTTTTAATTAAATATCTACTATTTATATTTTTGGATAAGGGCTAAAGTGTAGTTTCTAAAACATAAGGTCTGAAATGAGAGCGGGACTAAAGTGCACCTTTTTAAACTTATGTCCTAGGGTTGATACTTTTTTTGTGGACCATTAGGGTGTCTCTTTTTCCAATTTTTCAATACTAGTGCATCTTTGTCAAAATAAGATGTGCAAGGTGTCTGTTTTCTCGACTCTCCCTAGTTAGTTCATGATGAGTGAAATATGAAGTATACTCCCTTCCACTCCATTTTAACTACCGTTTTAATTTGTTTCATTCCCATAAAATTTCAATTATATATAAAAAAGTAAATAGTTTACAATAAAAATAGCCACATTTTTGTTTACAAGAAAAAGAGTTTTTTGACATTTTTTCTTTTTCTTTTCTTTTTTACAGTAGCAGTAACAAAATTTTTTGTTGCATTTTTATCTGTTAAAAAAGAGCTTTTTTTTCAAATTTTTTTGTACAATTTTCTTCATGTATCAATATTGTATAAACATATGTATATATATATATATATATAAAATGTATCGATATTGCATAAACAGTTATGTATTGTATATGTAATGTAGTGATATTATATAAATAATGTATAAACATGTATACATAATGTACAAATAGTTATGTAGTGTATATGTAACATATAGATATTGTATAATTGTGTATCGATATTATATAAATAGTTGTGTAAACTATCGACATTGTATAAACAGTGTACAAGCATATATTAATATTGTATAAATAGTAATTATATGTGTATCGATATTGTATAAATAACTATGTTATGTATTGACGTAGTTTGAATGGTGCATAATCGTGTATCGATATTACCTCTAATCTCTAATTTCTAATCTCTAATATATTAAAAGTGTGAAGGGCCTTAAAAATATCATTTAAAATTTTTGCCCCTCAATAAAAAAACTCCTCTTTGAACAAAATCGTCTTTTCACTTGCTTAAATTATTATTTAATCATTTTTATATTATTAACTATAATCTCTAAAGAAAGGAAGAATTCCTAAGATATATGGTAAGAAAAAAAATATGAAGAATAAATGTTGGTAGATTTTTTTTCTTGTGTAACTAAAAAAGGGTTCCTTAAATATATAATAAGAGGTGAAAATAGGAAAATTTGATGAAAAATTCTTTTTGACATACAAAAGCATGACTTTTAAATTTTTCCAAATTTACTTGGTGCTAGGACTTTTTTTTTCTGACAGAAAGGACTCTTCTTCTTTTGTATAAGACAAAAAGGGATATTTTTTTAAATATATACAAGGTTAACAAGTTTTTGTTTTGATGCCTCAAAATTACAAGGTTAATAAGTTGGATTTTTTTCCTTCTAAACGTGAAAAACATCATGCTAAATTATATGGTAAGAGATGTACATGGTTAAGGGATCCAAAATTTTAAAGCAAAAACCTAGTCTTATTGTAATAGTCAACATTTTCGGGCTTGAGTTTGAAACATTCTTTCTATGTTTATAGATCCAAACCCAATAATTTATATTTATAAATAAGAGTGAATAATAATTTTGTAGGGTGGGAACATGTAACACCCCACATTTTTGGGCTAGAATTTAAACCGTTGTTCCTAAGTATACAGACCCAAACCTAATGATTTTATAACTATATATGTGTGATTATAAAATATATGATGTGGTAATATCTTCATGTATTTATCGAGGTCACAATATCATCCTAACTCAAAGATGAGTTGAGGACTTTTCTGTCGATAGAGTTTTGACAAATGCTCCAGCAAGGGTCAACTTTAAATGAGTGTATCTCTTAGCATTTATTGATTTAGGTATCATAATGTATACCGAAAGAAAGATATTTGAGTCATGTTTCCAATGCAACTAGTTTCACCTTAATCCAATAACATAGCAAGAAGTTATGCCCATTTTACTCCAGCATGTCAGTCTGTCAACACTATGACAACCTGAGCTGACGGGCCATCACCTATGTGCTGACTTATCAGCCTAAGTCGTCAACCTTAGGCAGAAAATCATCAATTACAGCTTCTAAGTGATGACTTGGGGTGACGGTCCATCACCTAAGTGGTGACTTATCAGCCCAAGTTGTCACCCATTAAATTCAGCAATCCCCATTTGGATTTGGAGGGGTAGTTTGGTCTTTTCTCTCACCTCCCACGACTTAATTCATCAAAAACACATGCATGGCCATCATAAATCAATTTTAAAAATCCTTAATCTTCTCCACTCTCAAGAACAAAAAATATTAGGGTTTCCTCTCAAGATCATGTCCCAAGAACAAAATTCAAGCCCTTCTTCAAGAAAACTAAGAAATTATAATTTCCAATCCAAGAACGTTCAAGAAAATTTAATTCTCTTTCAAGATCAAGGCATAAAGGTATGTTAGATGTTCATCCATGGGCCCTTTTCACCCATGGAGTCCAAGAATCCATCTTTTATATTTTAAATGATGAAGTTACATGCTTATAATGATTAATCTCCATGAAGGTTTTATGAATTTTGATTATACATGATGTTTAAAAACTATTTTCATTGAAAGCATCCCTTATTACATATTTTATGAATTATTTCCATGAACTTACATAAATTTTGAATCTTTATCATATTTTCATGAAATTATTGGTGATATTAAACCTTATATGTTTGAATAATGTTGTATGTTGAATTTAAACCCTAGTTGGTGATATTAGAAGTAAAATTATGCTATTACTACAACTTTTAACACTATTCCCATGCTTAGCCTAAACCATGCATTGCAAGTGTTTGATAAAATGCCTAGATGAAAGGGTTTTGAACAATGACTACTTAATATATCCCTAAAGCTTTAGTACATTTTAAATATTGTGGTTTCCATATCATGTCCATGAAAATTTTAAAATAAATCCCCAGTTTATGATTTTATCATGTGATCCTATTATCTCATCCTGTCTAGAAATATACTCATGTTACAATCTTGTTCTCGGTGTGTTTGATGAAACATTTCAGCAAATGAATTATGAACAATTGACTATTGCTATGCTTCAAGATTGTTTCATGTTTTACTATTAATGTTATCGAGTCCTAGGGGTATTCAATATCTAAAAAATCTAGTTGTTTACCTAGATCACAGTAGCTATAGAATAGTCTCAGTAATGTTACGAAAAGTAGTACTCAGTCAGTTATAGAACTCAGTGAAAATCAGTCTAGTTTAGTTTAGTTTAATACTCAGTGTCATTCAGTTAGGAGAACGATTCAGCACTGAGCGAACCCATGGATGGGGGCTCACCTGTCAGTAGAGGGCGTGATCCTTAGTAACAATCCTTACATTCTAGAACTATATAGCAAGTATAGGTTAAGATATTAACCTGCTAGTTGAGGGTTGATAAGGTACTTACATACTAGTTGAGGGTAACACCATTCTCATTTAGGGCATCTTCCAGATGAGGGTGACGCTTCAGCTTGTTTGTACACGTGTCACGGTACTAATACCCTTACAATTGAGGTAACAGGTTGGACCCCAATCAGTTCAGAGAGGAGAATATCGATTAGATGATTACCTCCCACAGTTTCAATTTAGATATTTAGTATAGAACTCAGTTTAGTTTTGCTTGACCATAGCATACAGTTTATCAGTTATCAGATTTCAGTATTTTAGTTACAGACTATATCAAAAACATATTATATGATTGTTCATACATTCTCAGATTTTACAAATTTCATGTATTGAGATTCAGTAATATCATGCTAACCAGTCAGTCTTTGCTTCATGCATGTTCACTAAGTTATCTCATATTATTCAGCTAGTTATTATTTCATGCTCAATTATCCCATGTTATTCATTCAAACAGTTATTACTCATGCACATAAAACTATGCATATTAGCCTACCCATTTAGCATACTAGTACATTCTAAGTACTGATCGCATACTCATTTCTTGTGATATGATGTTTCATATCATAAGTTGGGATGCTTAGGTTTTCGACCATACCTAGTTATCCCAACACAACAATAGCAGCAACAGTAGTGAGTCCTCATGTTTATAGGACCAATTATATTATTTTAGTTTCTCAATTTTAGCAGATAGTCAGAGTTAGTTGGGGGCTTGTCCCATTAACTTCTCAGTTATTCTGTTAAAGTCTTCTAGACTAGAATAGATAGTTAGTCAATTTTTAGTATATTTTTAGGCATTAACATCATGTTTTAGTATTGATTACAGTTTTTAAAACCTTATGGTGTTTCAGTTAAATTACGTACATATTTTATTTAAAATTTTATTCAGTGCTCATAACAGGTACCAGTCATGGGTTAGCTTGTGGTCTTTCAGAACTATAAGCACCATGTGGCGACCAGGGTATATTTCTGGGTCATTACAAACTTGGTACCAGATCTTTAGGTTTTATAGTGTCCTAGAGAGTCTGAAAGCCGCATCAAGTAGAGTTTTGTGCATGGGTTTGAAGCGTGCTACACTTATGGACAAGAGGCTATGAGACATTTTAGGAAAAGTTTCCCTTCTTTCATATCTTAGATTATTCTATAGAAAGATCCTCAAAGAAAGTTATAAAGATTCTTATTTTTCTCTATTCATGATAGCCCTACCTTATTTTCAAGGTAACAAAAACAATCAAGCTTAAATCTCTACAAATAGAGCTTTTTTAGACAATCCCCATAGACAATTATGGGATTGCCACAGGCTTAAAAGTATCCCATTAGTTTTGTTATGTTCTAAAATTTTAAAGATTTATTCATGATCATGAAAACCCGTGCATTAACCCAAAGAAAGTCATGCACTCACATCCATTCTTGGTATTCTAGGATAGCATATGACCTAGAGTTAGAAACATGAAACCAGGAGTTTAGCAACAGTAGTGGAGTTGGGATAGTGTTATCTGAATTTGAGCAGATTATATTTCATGGGGTTAGTTGTATGAAAGGGGAATTAGTAGGCATAAAGCAGTGTATGCAAGATCTTAAGTTTGTTGATTTGAAACGTATTTTGTTGATGTGATATTTGTAGGCTATGATGAAAGTAGCTTGGTTATTAAAGATTTGGGGATATCCATGTTATGTGTTCGAATCTAAGTTTGAATCTTTGAAAGTTGAGCTAATAGAAAGAAGAGTTTAAAATTCTAAGTAAGTCAGTGTTTAAGTTATTGTATGATGAATATTGGAGCTATAGAAAGTTCAGAGTTCTATCTCATAATAAAGTACTAGCAGTGGGGTTTACACTATCAGGTGTAGTTTTTCAGGGTGAGTTCATCATTTATGCTTATTGTTATACCCCATATTTTAAGGTAAAGTGGTGATAGTTCTGTTTAGAGTTATTGATTAAGTGGTTCACAGGCTTAGAAGGATGACTTAAGAGGGAGATAATAGAACAAGTAACCAAGTCAATCTTTCAAATTTTAGTAGTAATGTCAGTATGTGTAGAAAAGCAATAGGAGAAGATGATGCCTAACTCGTTCTTTTCTAAATGAAAGGTTTCTCAGTCATCACAATATCTACTCATGCCTTACACATCAGCCCTACGATTATAGCTCATATTCGTGCACTTTATAGAAAATTAGGTACGCTTCCAGTTCCTAGTAAAATAAGTTCCAGTTCACCCAGCAGTCCAAATCATATTCCATGAAGTTATAAACTCCAAACTCAGGTCTTGCAGATCATGAATTATGTATTCATGCTTTATAGTATGTTCATTTCCAGTACTCATGCTATACTCCCAATGATCAGTGAAATTCAAATTTATGTCATGCATATCGTCAGTTTAGATCTCTTGATGAATCTGTGATATTGATATTCTATTTCTCAGGCCTCTTTTAAGTGTCAAGTTTTGTATAGTATTCATTCACTCTTCAGGTCCTTATGTTTTAGTCTTGCAGTGACCTCTCCTTATGAAATGTTGTAGTGATGAGAAATTGCTTAGATGGGAGAGAGTAAATATTTCATGTTAAGGAAAGATTATTGCATGCTTGTTTTACTCGAGGCTATAGTTATGAAGATAGGCTTGAATATCATGTTGGTGTGTAAGTGGATAAATGCATTACGCATTAGTGATTGGCTAGTAAGAGGTTGTATTTAGTTGTTGAAGAGGAAATCAGAACTTTTCATAAGATAAGAAGTTGTGAAACTATAGAGTGTATTGAATTCATGACTCAGACTAGTATTACAGTGTTATGTGTACATTTTATAGATTTGAGTAGGCTTGAACACAGTGAAGGAATTTAGTCCAGCTCAGACCTCAGTAGATAGAGTTATCAGTGCCCATGTGAATATTTTCAGTAGTCTCGGGTGAAGTACAGTATTAAGATAGAAGGTACAGTTGAGAGAGTAATCGAGGAGTATGTCTAAGCTTAAAATTTAGTAGTTAGTGCATAGGTCTTAGTATCTCTATCCTAGCTGATGTTTTGTAGGCCCGTGTTCCATATTACAAAATTTTAGCCATGTTGTGATTTCTTATTCAGATGTCTTATTCGGACCATGCCAAGATTATTTGCTCCCTAAGTCATTAGAAATTCATAGAATGTGTGTCGAAGAAAATACTCCATTTAAGCATATGCTTTCAGTATGATTTAGTTTGTATAGCTAGTAATCCTAATTAGCATTCAGATAGATAAGTTCCTATGGTTTTATCATCTTTCGATCTAGTCTTACTATCTGAAATTCATGAATATGTCCCTTCCAAGAGATAGTTTGTTCGCATCCATGTGGATTGTGAATCCAGTTCTATTCACACATTATGCATCATTTTTAGATTCCAGATATTCAATCATGATTCGGTTCCTAAGTGTCCTGTCCATTGTCTCAGTCTTTCCTTTGTAATTCAGCCAAGTCAGTATTATTCAGGGGACAAACCATCCTAAGGGGGAGATATTGTAATACCCTGAGTTTTCATGTCCTAAATATCTCATCTTTTCTTCATGAAACTAGATCCAGGTAGAGGTAATAGTTATTCATAAGTTGACTCTCATTTTTATCTAAGCCTTATAACCATTCTCATTTCAGTGCATGTATCTAGGAGGCCAGTTCGGGTATCATGCCCAGACTCAGTTATGCAATCACATTCATATTCATGTATGTTCAAGTTCAGTATATGCTCTCAGTTACCTTATTATAGTACTCTCAACCTAACCAGTCTCATTCGAGGATGAATGGTCCCAAGGGAGAGAAATAGTAATACCCCACATTTTTGGACTAGAATTCAAACCGTTGTTCCTAAGTATACAGACCCAAACCCAATGATTCTATATCTATATATGTGTGATTATCAAATATATGATGTTTTAATATCTTCATGTATTTATTGAGTTCATAATATCCTCCTAACTCAAAGACGAGTTGAGGACTTTTCTGTCGATAGAGTTTTGACAAATGCTCCAGCAAGGGTCAACTTTAAATGAGTGTATCTCTTATCATATGTCAATTCACGTGTCATACTATATACCAAAAGAAATATCTATAAGTCCTAAATCCAACGCAACTAGTTTCACCTTCATCCAATATCGGAGTGAGAAGTTATATCCATTTTACTCTAGTATGCCAGCCTATCAACAAAGTGATGACCTGAGTTGATGGGCCGTCACCTATGTGACAATTTATCAGCCCAAGTCGTCAGCCTTAGGTAGAAAATCATAAATTTCATTTTCTAAGTGACAATCTGGGATGACGGGCCGTCACCTAAGTGATGACTTATCATCCTAAGTCGTCACCCATGAAATTCGGCAATTCCCATTCGGATTCGGAGGGGTATTTTGATCTTTTCCCTCACCTCCCATGACTTAAATAATCAAAAACACATGCATGTCCATCATAAATTAGTTTTAAAAACCCTTAATCCTCTCCACTCTCAAGAAAAAAATTAGGGTTTTCTCTTAAGATCATCTCCCAAGAACAAGATTCAAGCCTTTCTTCAAGAAAACCAAGAAATTATAATTCTCAATCCAAGAATGTTCAAGAAAAGTTAATTCTCTTTAAACAACAAGGAGTCAAGGTATGTTAGATGTTCATTCATGGGCCCTTTTCACCCATGGAGTCCGAGAATCCATCTTTTATGTTTTAAATCATGAAGTTATATGCTTATAATGATTTATCTCCGTAAAGCTTTTATTAATTTTGATTATACATGATGTTTACAAACTATTTTCATTGAAAGCAACCCTTATTACATATTTTATGAATTATGTCCATGAATATACATGAATTTTGCATCTTTATCATATTCCATTAAATTATTGGTGATATTAAACCTTACATGTTTGAATGGTGCTGTTTATTGAATTTAAACCCTAGTTGGTGATCTTAGAAGTGAAATCATGCTATTACTACAACTTTTAACACTATTCCCATGCTTACCCTAAATCATACATTGCAAGTGTTTGATAAAATGCCTACATGAAAGGATTTTGAACAATGACTACTTAATATGTCCCTAAAGCTTTAGTATGTTTTAAATATTGAGATTTTCATATCATGTCCATGAGAATTTCAGAATAAATTCTCAGTTTATAATTTTTTCATGTGATCATGCTATATCATCATGTTTAGAAATATCCTCATTTTGTAGTCTTGTTCTCCATGTGTTTGATAAAATGTCTCAGCAAATGAATTGTGAACAATTGACTATTGCTATGCTTTCAAGATTGTGCCATGTTTTACTATTAATGCTATTGAGTCCTGGGGTTATTTAATACTCGAATAATCTAGTTGTTTACCAAGATCACAATAGCAATAGAATAGTCTCAGTAATGTCATAAACAATAGTACTCAGTCAGTTATAAAACTCAGTAAAACTCAGTCTAATTCAGTTTAGTTTAATAATCAGTGTCATTCAGTTGGGAGAACGATTCAGAACTGAGCAAACCCAAGGATGGGGGCTCTCCTTCCAGTAGAGGGTGTGATCCTTAGTAGCAGTCCTTGCATTCCAAAACTACGTAGCCAGCATAGGTTGAGATATCGACCTACTAGTTGAGGGTTGATAAGGTACTTACCTACCAGTTTAGGGTAACACCATTCTCATTTAGGGCACCTGCTAGATGACTCTTCAGCTTTTCTGTACCCATGGCACTGTACTAATACCCTTTCAATTGGGGTAACAGTTTAGTCTCCAATCAGTTCAGAGAGGGGCATATCGGTTATATGATTATCTCCCACAGTTTCAGTTTTGGTATTCAGTATAGAACTCAGTTTAGTTTTGCTTGACCATAACATATAGTTTATCAGTTATTCAATTATCAAATTTCAATATTTCAGTTACAGACCAAATCACAAACATATTATATTCTTGGTCATATATTCTCATGTTTTACAACTTTCACGCATTGATATTTAGTAATCTCATGCTAACCAGTCAATCTTTGTTTTATGCATGTTCACTAAGTTATCTCATATCATTCAGCTAGTTATTACTTCATGTTCTGTTATCCCATGCTATTTATTTAGACAGTTATTACTTATGCACATAAAACTATGCATATTAGCCTACCCATTTAGCATACCAGTATATTCAAAGTACTGATTGCGTACTCGTTTCTTGTGCTATGATGTTTCATATAATAGGTTTGGATGCTTAGGTTCCCGACCTTACCTAGTTATCCCAGCGCAATAGTAGCAGCAGTAGTGGTGAGTCCTCATGTTTTGAGGACCAGTTATTTTATTTTAGTTTCTCAATTTTAGTAGATAGTCGAAGTTAGTTGGGGACTTGTCCCATCAAATCCTCAGTTATTCAGTTAGAGGCTTCTAGACTAGTACAAACAGTTAGTCAGTTTTTAGTATATTTTTAGGTGTTAACATCATGATTCAGTATTGATTACAATTTTTAAAACCTTGTGGTGTTTCAGTTAATTCCGCACATGTTTTCTTTGAGATTTTATTCATCGCTCACAACAGGTGCCAATAATGGGTTAGCTTGTGGTCTTTTGGGACCGTAAGCATCGTGTGGTGACCAGGGTATATTTCTGGGTCATTACAGAACATCTTTGAATATAGATTGAAGTCATAAATATCTCCTACATCAAAGTTAAGTTTTTCACTTTCCTATCTATTGAATTTTAGCATACAATTTTTTCTTGGGTCAAATTTCAATGACCATTACTCCTAAAATATAACGAGTTATGTGGTTATAAGACCCCATACAATTCTAAGGTTAATGAAGTCCTTTAAAGCTCGTTAAGGGGTCTCAGACTTAGAAACTTTTAGCTAAGTATTCATACTTAGAGTTATTTTAGCCTTCATAGTTGGCAATCTTATTTCGCAACCCTTAAGACTGTTAAATATCAATATTTAAGTTGCTTCATGATCAAGAATGTCAGTAGGTGTTCTCGAACAAGTTTTAGATTTTTTGAACATCATTTGAAGCACGTTTGAGAGTCCAAACTAGTGTATCAATCCAATCTCGATGCGCTGCATCACCTATCGCATTGATTAATATTTTTCCCTAGCTCTCAGTGTAATTTCCAATGAATCAACATGGACTCGATATGACGTATTGTCCATTGCGTCGATCCCATTGGAGTGGCGCGTTGGTCTGCACGTTGCTAGGCCAGTTTTTAGTCATTAAAAAGTCGCGTCCTCAGGGGTATTTGGATCATTTTCCCACGTCTATCAGCCCCCAAAACACGAGATTTAGCCACTTTAGAGGCAAAATCCATTCACTATTCTCAAAATTCCTCAAGAACAAAACCCTAGGGCTTCTAATTCAAGGTTTAAGATTCAGGAACTCACCATCAACCTTAGTCAATTCATGTACCAAGGTATGTGAAGTGTTCATCCAAGGGTCCCTTCTACTCTTGGAGTCCAAGAAACTCTTTTAAACTTCAAGTAGGTTGATTTCCTGATTTTCATGATTGGGTTTAAGAGTATTCCTGATTATAATGTTAATTGAGTTTCTAATCCATGGTTTATTACAATATTTATATGGAATTGATTATCATGTGTGTAGTATCATGTGAATTCATGTTTAAGCCATTGAGTTTGAGAATTTGGGAATTTATGTTATGATGCCTACATGTTGTTTTAGTATCATGTGCATAGTTGCGCTCCCTATGTGTTTGTTAAAAAGCTCATGTAAACTAAATGGGGGGAAATCACGCCATGCTAGTATAGGTTTAAACTTATGCCTTACAATTGTTTGATAAAATGTCCCTATGGATGAGTTATGAACAAGTGCACAATGTCACACTTTTCAAGTTTACGCTATGCTTTACTTTTCATGCTATCGAGTCCTGGGGGTATTCAATACCTACAAATTTAGTTGTTTACCTAGAGCTACAGTAGTTATAGAATAGTCTCAGTAGAGTTACGAACAGTATTACTCAATAATCAATCAAAGTCTCAGTTCAATATTCAGTTTAGAACTCAGTGAACTCAATCAGTAACCAAATTCAGTAGTACTCTATCAGTTAGCAGAATCCAGTGAACTCAGTTCAGTTCAGTTAGATAGGACGATCAGTAACAGTTCTGTCAAGTTTAGTATGGACTAGAAATCAGTTCAGTGTGTGATCAGTTGGGTATAGTATTCAACACCAAGCAAACCCATGGATGGGGGCATTCTTTACAGTATAGGGTTTAATCCTTAGTAGCAATCCCTGTATTACAGAACTACGTAGCTAGCGTAGATTGAGATATCTTCCTACCAGACTAAGGTTGATACATTTGATATGAGTTTTCCTGCCAGCGAGGGTTGATGAAAGAGCTTCTATATGAGAGGATTAACTCACAGCTTGTATTTACTTGTGGCATACTACTGATACCCTTCTAATTGGGATTACAGGTTTGACCACAATCCATTTAGAAAGGGGAAGGTTTGTTAGATGATTACTTCCAACAGTTTCAGTTTTAGTTTCAGTCTCAGTATAGAACTCAGTTCAGTTCTACAGAATCAGGACTGTCAGATACAGTTACCCAGCTCAGTATAGAACTCAGTTCAGTTCTACAGAGTCAGGACTGTCAAAAACAGTCACCTAATTATCAATCAGGACTATCAGAAACAGTCACTCAGTTACCAGTATTACAGTATTAATAAACTCAGATATCAGCTAATCATTATTCCGAACTCATTAACCAGTGTTAACATGATCTCAATTATAGTTTATGTATTCATGCATGTTCTCTCATTCAGTTATGTTCATATTACTCAGTCAGTTAATGTTCATGCATATGAACCCATTCATATTATCCTGACAGCGCACATGCAAGTGTACGTGATCTTATCAAGTAGTAAAGTGGATTCAAGGAAGCCCAAGTATCGATCTCTCAAGGACTTGCGTTCGCCGCCTATCCAATTATAGTTTAACAAATTGAGAAGAGTAACAAATAGAGTTTTAGAATTGATAACTAAAAATAAACTAAACTAATGCAAAAAAGTAATCACTTAGGACAATTAATGGATAGAAGCCCAGGGTTAAGGCTTAAGACCAATCATATTACGTTATTGAAATTCATTCGTTAAATTGCTTATCTTGGTTGTTGATTCATAGGGTTAGTTGCATGATCATAGTTTCCCAACCTTTAATTCTTTACCTAAGTTGAACCTTACAACTACATAGTTGAGCAGGGATGTAATAGTTTACTTAAGTTCTTTACAAATATCATCCTACATGTGAATCAAATATGGTATCTAAGTACATCCCTGTCCTAGATACTAATTCAAATCTATTATTTTATAAAGAAACAATAACCATACTTTGTTTATTCCCATGTTCTATCTCCCTATTCCCTCTCCCGAGATCACAAGGTTGACAATTGATGTATTCTAAGGGTAGCTAATTCGTAAAATAGTTAAAACAAGAATAAACAAACAACCAATAATGGTAAGTAATTTAAACAAAATTAATTCAAAATGAAAGTAGTTATGATCTTTTCCATAACCCCGAAAAGGGAGTTTTAGCCTTTAATGGAAATATTCATCATCCAATCCCTTGGATTAATGATACAAACCATGAAAGAAACTAAAATAAGAGAATGATAAAAACCCTAAAAAAAGTTGTGTAGCCTCCAATACCTTCCAAGGATGTCCAAATGTTAGTAAAAAATGTGAATAATGTCCTATTTATAGTGGAAGAAATAGCCCATGCCTTGTTGAATAAGGAAACAGTTTATGGTCGTCCGCGAACCCAGTGACGCACCGCGTCGATTATTGCATTGAGAAAATAGATGAGACTCATCGAAATCGCCTTGTTTCACTGTTTTGGGTGACTTATGAATCCATTGATGTGTTGTACGCACCAATACTCCTTTGCACGCGCCTACACTCTCCCAATAATTTCCAGGTATCCAAATTGGCTTTAAGCTGTGTTTTGTGCTTCCGTGATCCATTCCAAACCTTTTTTAGTTATTTACACTTTATTTAAAGCTTGTAAACCTTCATATATCATCATAGTATATTAACAAAGCATACTATAGTATTAAACACAATAATTTAGAGTTAAAAACAACACAACATCTTCAATGATAAACTAGAAACACGAGCTAAGCATAGGCTAAATTCACATTGAGCTTTAACTTATTGTTCTGACTCTTTTCTTGATCCAATTGACCCTTGAACATTATAACTAAGTTGTTTCACATGTAAATACATACTAAAACCTTAGTAACTTATTAAAATACATTAGAACCCAACACAATAGACTAGAAAAACAGCTAGCTGAAGCTAGTTACACTAGTTTTCTCGATTGAACTCTAAATGCTCAAATTGAATCAAAACTAATGTGAATCCACCATTAAACATTGTAAACACATATTTGGACACATAAGTGCTCATTCATATCATTCTCACCCCATTAATCACATGAATCATCCTAAAAAAAAGGCTAAATAGGCTAGAATAGTAGCGCTAGAATGCATAAATACACCCAACATCACCACCCCACACTTAAAACCTTGTTCATCCTCGAACAAATCTTAACTAAAAGCATCATGATCTTGAAATACTCCACACTTATGCTACATGAAAGAAATTCAAGATAGGACTACAATGACTACATGGAATGCAAGTTTACAATACTAAGCATGTTATACACAATTAAAAGCTCAAAAATCCTACTCCAAACCATTCTAGCCTCAAGAATTTACTCAATGCATGGTAAACTCATGCATATTGCTCAATATAATAAGATATCATACAAATCATCCACATTCATCAAACATGTTCCCTTACAATAAGAGAGTTACCCATAAATACTCACAATAAAGCAATTGTCATAATGGGTATACAAATCAAGCTACGCTCACTCTCACAAAGAATTCACAAATTACACATAATGAACCATAGGATTTCCCTTAGTGTCATGCTCTACTAATATTCGAATGATGAACCTAGGATCAAATAGGTCTTTTTTGGGTTGTAATGTAGGCTAAGGGACGGGTAGGAACTATTTTGGCCTAGAATAGTGACTAATCTCTCTAAGAGCTTTAATACACTACATCATACATTTAAAAAAAATCTCTAAAAACCAAATTAAACTTTTTCATTCACCTATATATTTTGTTTTTGCCCCATCTCTTTTAAGCATTTTCACAAACACTTGGTGGGCATATAGTTTATTACCACAAGAATCAATTTTTTTTTCTTTTTTTCTCAACCATGGCAATATTTCTAGCATTAATTATATCACACCAATCCACTACACATCAATTATAAACACCAATAAAAATTACCTCAGGGCATTAATTTCACCCTTTTTCTTCTTCAATTTTCTCAAACTCCTTACTAATTCAAAATTCTTATTTTTTTTTCATTTAAGCACTTAAGAGCTTTTTGGATCAAATTACGGTCTATCAAAGAAGGGATTAGGTTACAAATGAGGTTATCAAGGGAAAATCTAAAGACTCAATGGGGTTAACTAGAATAATGCACAAGGGTAGGGCAATTAGAGGATAAAAAATAAGGTTATCAAAGAAATGCCTAAATCATCTCCTAAACTCACACTCTTTATTTCGCTTTGCACACACACGGGGTAAGTTCTAAAAATCATATGCAACAAGAAATATATAAAAAACCTTACACGCACATGCACATGCTCAACTCAAATAGGATCATCATAGACTCCCAACCCAACAATAGCATGAATTCAAAATTAAGCCAAAAAAATACAAGAGTCACAAACTTGAGCCTAAGAGTCTCAAAAATAGAAATTAACTCAATTAACATGCTTTTACCAACAAACCCATTTGCATCATGTAATAAAAAATAGCACCAACAAGAATATCTCACTTATTCCTAACCTAAAAAAATTTAAATTGAGCCAAAAATTGAGAATTTCCCCACCCCACACTTAAAAATCTACTTTGTCTTCAAAGTGATTTTAAAGGTAAGAGATATAAATACTCCCTAAGGACTCTAGGCTTAGCTAGTATCATCTTCACACATAAATGGGATCCATAGGACCCCATACTCAATTATTTTTATGCTTCAAGCTTAAGATTATGATGCTTAGACTTCCCATTAACCTGTGACTCAACCAAAAACAAAAGCTACGTGAAATAAAAACTAAAAATTAAAAAGAAAACATACCTTAGCTTGGGTTGCCTCCCAAGAAGCGCCAAATTTAGTGTTGCGGCATAACCCATATCAACTTTTTCCTCCACCTTGAGGATATAAATTTCACCCCCAATATCTCATCTATATTTTTGCCTCGCTCATAGGATGGTGGTACAAAGATTAATGAACCGAGTAATAGAATATGCATGGTATACTACTTGACCTTGAAGTGAGGTGTATTTTTATGTTGCTTGTCCGGTGCAAAATCAAGAATATAGGAGTTTTGTTCCTCATCTTCACACTCTTCCACTATTTTAAATGATTCCACAGACAAGACATCATCTAAAATAATGTAGAAAAGTTATTCGAATGCGGCCCAACTAATACTACTTTAAAATTTACACAATCAACAACACCTTCACTTTTATTCACCTTCTCACTTTTAGTTTCAAGAAAAAGATAACAATCAAGTGGCTGTGATTCTTGTGTTTGCTCCATGAATTGGCTAATGTCCTCTTCATATATTTCTTTTCTTAGACACTTTAGACATGGTGGCAGTGGTGTCTCCTTAATAATTTCCACAATATCAGTTTTTGAGTACTCAAACTCACTCGAATTATCCGCATCATATTGTGAAGGTTCCATCTACGCACTTTCATAAAATTTTGGACAATAATCCACAAGGTCGTGTAGTCCACAGAAAAAATAAGAATTGCCATCACTGAAAACCATCTATCCCAGACTGACATCTTGCGAAGAGTGTGAGAAAAATAAAAATAAAGAAAAATAAAAAGAAACAAAACAAAAATTATTTAAAACTCAATATAGAAAAATTAAAAATAAGATAGTTGCCTAATAACAAGTCCCTGGAAACGGCGCCAAGAACTTAACAGTGCACACACAAGTGTATGTGGTCTTATCAAATAGTAAAGTGGCTTCAAGGAATCCTAAGTATCGATCTCTCAGGGACTTGCATTCGTTGCCTATCCAATTCTAGTTTAACAAATTAAGAAGAGTAACAAATAGAGTTTTAGAATTGATAACTAAAAAGAAGCTAAACTAATGCGAAAAAGTAATGACTTAGGACAATCAATGGATAGAAGCCCAGGGTAACTGCTTAAGACCAATCATACTACGTTATTGAACTTTATTCGTTAAATTGCTTATCTTGGTTGTTGATTCATAGGGTTAATTGCATGATCATAGTTTCCCAACCTCTATTCCTTTACCTAAGTTGAACCTTACAACTACATTATAGAGCGGGGATGTAATAGTTCACTTAAGTTCTTTACAAATATCATCCTACGTGTGAATCAAGTAAGGTATCTAAGTACATCCCTATCCTAGATACTAATTCAAATCCCTTATTTTATAAAAAAGTAATAACCTTTCTCCTTAATTTCATTGTTCTAATCTATGATTCTCATCTCGAATTCATATAGAAATACAAATTTATTCTACTAATAGCCAAGCATTAAAATAGTAAGCTCAATAAATTAAGAACAACCCATGTGATAATCCAAAAAGAAACTGCAATAAAGAATATCAAAGAGTAATCATGTTCTTGGTCTCAACCCTAGAACAAAGGTATTTAGACACTCATGTCTGAATTAAACATCAAAAAACAAGTAACTAATCATATCCAAAATTAGTATTGAGGTAAAGAAGTTCAAAAGAAATAATAAGAACCCTAAAAGAAAGAATTCTATGTTTTTTCGCCGCTGCTATGCTTGCCAAAAAGTATTTGGAATTGTTCTCACGTGTTTCTTTATATTTGGGAAAATTTCACCAGATCTGAAGACTTGAAGTGACACATGGATAATCGCGTTGAGAGAGCCAACGCATCGCATCAACATCATGTTGACACACTGGAGTTTGTCTCTAAAAATCTAACTAATTCAACTTTTTCAACACACAACGCGACGCATTGACATTTCATTGTGTCACTGGAATTGTCTTCTCAAAATCTAACTAAGTGTCTAAACTTTACTCATCAATGCGACGTGTTGATATCGCGTCAATACATTGGAAGTTGTTCCTGAAATTTTAGCTAAGGCACAATATTTACCAGTCGATGCGACACATCAAGATAGCATCACATCACTAGAATTTTTCTATATTTTCTCTCTTAATTCTCGTAAATCCTTAGCTCCTTTCTTTTATCCTTGCTCTTATGCATGTACACATGTTTTTGACTTTGATCTACATGGTTTTTTGCATCTTCATGATATGTATCCAATTTTCTTCCAAATCCATGGGAAATTTACCTTACATGTCTAATCACATCGGTTAGCCACAAAATATAATTTAGTTCACAATTCACTATAAATAAGCATATTTTTTTATTCTTAAAATAATACCAAATATGGGTAAATAGCGGTGTTTGAACTTATAAATATGCCCAATATCACAGCCTACCTAAATTAGCATACCAATACATTCAAAGTACTTACGCATACCTTTCTTTTGTGCTATGATGTCTTATATCATAGATTCAGATGAATGACATCCTGATTGTACTTAGCAGCCCAGCCTATCAGAAATAGACTTAGTGGTGAATCCTCAAAGTTCAAGGATAGAGTATTATTTTAGTATTTTAGTGAAGATTTTAGTAGTCGGAGTTAGTTGGAGGCTTGTCCCATCAACTCCATAATTCAGATAGTTAGAGGCTTTCAGACTAGAGTATTTCAAAAATGTGTTTTAGCATTTAGTTATCAGTATTCAGTATTGTTTTTCAGTTATGAACCTTATGGCATTTACAACCTCACTTTCATATTTATTTTAGACAGGTTGCTATTATAGTATTATTATTATACAGTGCTCACAGCAGGGACCAGCAATAGGTTAGCTGATGGTCCTTTAGGGTTGCTAGCATCGTGTAGCATTCGGGGTACAGACTCGAGGCGTTACAAACTTAGTATCAGAGCTTAAGGTTCAACAGAGTCCTAGGGAGTCTGAAAGCTGCATCTAGAAAAGTCTTGTGCATGGCTGTGTAGCGCTCCACACTTATGGACAAGAGGCTATGAGGCATATTAGGAAAAGTTTCCCATCTTTCGGCATTCATATCGTGCAAGTGAGCATAAGCTCAAGTTAAAATATCAGTCTAATTCATCCCTTTCTTCCATATACAAAATATGCCTCCTAGAAAAGTTAATGGAAGAAGGAATAAAAATTAGCCAACATCTCTGCCCGTTCAGGCAGATCCTTGAATAAGCATGTGTGTACTCCGAACTCAAGACTATTTTCACTGCCTTAGCTTATTCAGTAGTAGCCTAGAATAATCAGCTGGCTACTATCCTATCTTAGTTTATAGCTCAAGATACCCATAGTGAGGAAAAGAGATGTAGGGGAAAAGGGAGAAAAAATAATAGGTCCAAAATGCTAAGGCCAAAGAGTGGCTGAACAAATCCTCCTTGCCAGAAATGTGGCAGAAACCATCAGAGCGTATGTAGGGCTAGTAGTAGGTTGTGTTTTGGATATGTCAAGCCATGCCATAGAATCATAGATTATCCTCAGTCAGGTTTGCGAAGTCAGCATATTCATTCCTCAGCTCATTCCGATCACCTGAATCAGCAGAGCGCCACTTTCAGATGTACTTCAGTCTTGATAGGATCATTAAAGTTCTCTTGATATGGTGACTGGTACGTTACAAGTTTATAATTTACATGTTTATGATTTGCTAGGTCCAGGAGCTTCTTTGTCCTTTTAACTCCTTATATAGACATTGACTTCAGAGCTAGTCCCAAAATTTTAGCAGATCCCTTCTTAGTTTCTACCCTAGTGGTTAAATCTATCATATCATATCTCGACGGGTATACAGAAACTATCCGATTATGGTATCTTAGAAAGTCACTGCAGCAGACTCAGTAGAATTAGAGATGATAGATTTTGATGTCATTCTCGTTATGGATTTGCTTCATTCATGCAATGATTCTTTTGAATGTAGAAACAGAATTGTCCATTTCCAATTTCCAAATGGGCCAATCATTGAATGATGGGGTAGTACCACAGTTTTAGTCGATTTAAGCTCAAATTTTTTTTGTTGAACCAGTAAAAAGAATAGTTGAGATTTCTAAGTTAGTGTTGAGGTTGTTATATAATAATTATTGGGGCAATAGAAAGCTAAGAATTATGTAGAAAAAGAAAGTACTAGCAGTGGACCTTACATTATCAGGTGTAGTCCTTGCGAATGAGTTTAGTGTTTATGAGTATTGTTATATATCAGGCTCTAGTGTAAAGTGGTTCTAGTTTGATTTAAAGTTTATTAAGTGGTTCACAGACTTAGAATAATGAATTTAAGCTAAGGAGGACATGGTAGAATAAGCAACCAAGTCAGGCTTCTAGATTTTTAATAGTAATTTTAGTATGTGTAGGAAAGCAGTAGGAAGGGATGATGCCTAACCCTTCCTTACCTTAGTGCAAAGTTTTGCACTTCAGCTATCATGATATCTATTCACGCCTTATATGTCATCTCTATGATCATAACTCATATTCGTGCACATGATCAAAAATCATGTACGCTTACCGTTCCTAGTAGAAGGAGTTCCAGTTCACTCAGTTTTATGAATCATGATCCATGAATACAGAAACTCCAAACTCAGGTCATGTAGTTCATAACTCATGTACTCATGCTTTATAGTATGCTCAATTCCCATGACTCATGCTACACTCCTAAAGGTTGACTAAATTCAGATTATGTCATGTATATCCTCAGTTTAGATCTCTTGATAAATCCATGATACTAATATTCTATTCCTCAGGCCTTATTTAAGTGTTGAGTTTTGAATATATTCATTCACATTTTAGGTTCTCATATTTTACCCCTTTATTATTAAACTCTTCTCATAAAATGCAGTGATGAGTGATTGCTTAGATGGGAGAGAGTAAATGTTTCATGATAAGGAAAGATTTTTGCATGCTTGTTTTACACGAGGCTGTAGTTATGAAAATAGGCCTGAATGTCAGATGAGTATTCTAAGTAAATGGCTAGCAAGAAGTTGTATTTAGTTATTGAAGGGAGGGAGATTAGAATTTTTCATGATATAAGGAGTTGAGAAATGCTGAGTGTGCGTGTCTATTCAGATCCTCGGTTTATGTCAGTATCCATCACGTAGTTATCAGAACCCAGTATTTAGTTCCAGTAACAGTCTCAATTACAGTCCCAGTTACAGTCTTAGTTATAATCTTATTTATTGTATTAGTTACAGCCTCAATCGAGTAATCAGATCAGTAACTCAGTTCAGTTTTAGGTTTGCTTGACCATAACATACAGTTATCAGTTATTCAGTTATTAGTATTATAGTACCTCAGTTTATAAGCTATTTTAGAATAATGTTACACGCTTGGTCTTGCATTCTCAAATAATACAGCTTTCATGAATTCATGCTCAGTTATTTTATGATGCTTAGTCAGGCCTCTCCTCATATGTGTAATACTCTATAGTTTTAGTCCACACTAAGTACAGCTCAATCCTACATAACTAGTATTCAGCTATCAGCCATTCAGTTAGTCAGATAAGTTAGTATATTTATGCATTTGTTCTCAGTGCCTATGTAAATATTTTCAGTAGCCTCAAGTGAAATACAGTGTCGAAGTAGAAATTATAGTTAAGGGGATAGTTGAGAAATGTGGCTAAGATTACAAGTTAGTAGTTGCAGTGCATAAGGCTTAGTAACTCTATCTTAGATGATGTTTCGTAGGCCTTGCTCCATAATATGGAATTGTCGCCACGTGGTGATTTCTTATTCAAATGTCTTAATCAAATCATGCCAAGATTTTCTTGCTCCCTAAAATTAGTAGAATTTTATAGAAAAAGTGTCAAAGAAATGCTCCAGTTGAGTATAACTTTTCAGTATAAGTTAGTCCATAAAGCCAGTAATTCAGTTTAGAAGTTGGGCAGATAAGTTCGTATAGTTTTCCATCTTTCCACCCAGTCGTCCTATCCGAAGTCTTATGAGTATGACCATTCCAAAATGGAGCATTCTGGTAGTTACAAGTTGAGATCAGTTCATGTATCATGCCTCAGTTTTAGATCCCAGATAGTTGGTCACAATTCAGTTCGTAGGTGCCCTTTGCATCATCCCAATTTTTCCTCAGTATCTCAGCCAAGTCAGTATTCTCTGGAGGACATAATGTTCCAAGGGGGAGATGCACCATAACCCTCGAGCTTTCATGTCCTTAACTTTCCAGTTTCTCATCATGTAACAAGATCCAGTTGGAGTAATGAGTACTTATAAGTTGACTCTCTTGTTCCAATCTCAGTCGTATGACCATTCGCATGTAATGGCATGTATCTAAGGAATCAATTCAGTATATGATATTTAGTCCATGTATCACATTTTAGGCTCAGTTTTGTTCTCATGTTCCCATTCATGCGTGTCCAGTAAATAATCTCGAGTTTAAGATCGGTGAGTTTGTATTCTTGAAAATCTTTCCCATAAAGGGAGTGAAGAGGTTTGGAAAGAAGGTAAAAGCTCAATCCTTGGTATGTACATCCTTATAGAATTCTCAGTCATTTTAAAAAGGTAGCTTACGAGCTTTAGTTGCCTTCAGATTTAGCTTCAGTAAATCCAGTGTTTCACGTCTCCTTGCTTAGGAAGTGCATAGGTGACCCAGCAGTTGTAGTCCCTATAGGGATATAGTTTTTCAAAACAGTCTCTTTTATGAAGAGATCCAATAGAAATCCTCGATCATCAGGATTTGCAGACTGGGGAACAAAGAGGTTCCTCTAATTAAAGTTCTTTGGAGGAATCAGTCTATTGAGGGAGATACTTGGGAAGCAAAAGCAGATATGCGGACCAAGTATCCTCACCTCTTATCTTCAAACTCAAATTCAGCTCAAGGTAATAGTTTTCCATGAATTTATTCAGTTCCATGCTCAGATTACCTTTACAACTCTGTATGGGTTTAGTTGCATAGCATACTCATATCATGCATACCTTCATGAAACCGCTCAGTCATGTGTCATGTTTTCATAAATCAGTCATGCATATTAGTATGATAACTCAATATATCAGTACTTTTAGTCATGTAGTCATGCTTTTAGTTGTGCATGTTCAGTAAATAATCTCAGGTTTATCAGTATTCTTAGCTTAAAGTAAGAGTCTTCCTTAGATTGGCTTAGCTCCATGTTCAGTTAAAGTTATAAACTTCGTATCGATTACCATTGCATATTCAATCATGCATTCACGAATCAGTTCAGTCATGTACTCATGCATCAGATATATATATTTATAATGAAAACTCGGCTTATCCATACTTTTAGTCATGTATTCTATGCATCAGATATGCATGTTCAGTGTACAAACTCAGTCATCAGTATTTCTTAGCATAATAAGTCTTATTCGAGGATGAATGTTCCCAAAAGGGAGATATTATAAGACCCTGCAAAATTCTAAGCTTAATTCAGTCCTTTAAATCTCGTTAAGGGGTCCTAGACTTAAAAATTTTTAGCTAAGTATTCATACTTAAAGTTATTTTAGCCTTCATAGTTGGCGATCTTATTTCTCAACCCTTACAACCATTAATTGTTGATTTTTAAGTTGCTTCATGATCTGGAATGTCAATAGGTGTTCTTGGACGAGTTTTAGATTTTTTGAACATCTTTTGAAGTACGTTTGGGAGTCCAAACCAGTGTATCGATGTGATATTGATGAGCCACATCACCTATCGTATCGATGAATATTTTCTCCCATCTCCCAGTGTAATTTCCAGTGAACCAACATAGACTCAATGTGGTGCATCATCCATCGTGTCGATCCCACTGATGCGATACGTCGGTCTGCACGTCGTTAGGCTAGTTTTCAGTCATTAAAAATCCATGACCTCAGGGGTATTTGGGTTATTTTCCCACATCTATCAGCCCCCAAATCTCGAGATTTAGCCACTTTAGAGGCAAAATCCATTCACTATTCTCAAAATTGCTCAAGTACAAAACCCTAGGGCTTCTAATTCAAGGTTCAAGATTCAGGAACTTATCATCAACCTTAGTCAATTCAAGTACCAAGGTATGTGAATTGTTCATCCAAGGGTTTCTTCTGCCCTTGGAGTCTAAGAACTCTTTTAAACTTCAAGTAGATTGATTTTATGATTTCCATGATTGGGTTTAAGAGTATTCATGATTATAATATTAATTGGGTTTCTAATCCATGGTTTATTACAAGATTCATGTGGAATTGATAATCATATGTGTAGTATCATGTGAATTCATGTTGAAGCCATTGAGTTTGTTAATTTGGAAATTTATGTTATGATGCCTACATGTTGTTTTAGTATTATGTGCATAGTTGTGCTCCATATGTGTTTGTTAAAATGCTTATGTGAACTAAATGGGGAAAAATCATGCCATGCTAGTATAGGTGTAAACTTATGCCTTATAAGTGTTTGATAAAATGTCCCTACGGATGAGTTATGAATAAGTGCACAGTGTTATGCTTTTCAAGTTTACTCTATGCTTCACTTTTCATGCTATCAAGTCCTGGGGGTATTCAATACCCAAAAATTTTGATATTTACCTAGATCTACAATAGTTACAGAATAGCCTCAGTAGTGTTATGAATAGTAGTACCCAGTAATCAGTCTCAGTTCAGTATTCAGTTCATAACTTAGTTAACTCAGTCAGCTGACCAGATTCAGTAGTACTCGTTAGTTAGAGAATTCAGTGAACTCAGTTCAATTCAGTTAGACAATACGATCAGTAATAATTCAGTCGATCCTAGTATGGACTGGAAATCAGTTCAATGCCTATTCATTTAGGAGTAGGATTTAGCACCGGGCGAACCCAGGGATGTGGCATTCTTGCCAGTAGAGGGTTTGATCCTTAGTAGTAATCCCTACATTATAGAACTACGTATCTATCATAGGTTGATATATCTTCCTACCAGACTAGGGTTGATATATATCATACGAGTTTTCCTGCCAGCGAGGGTTGATGAGAGAGCTTTCTGTCAGAGAGGATTTACTTATAACTTGTCTTTACTCGTGGTAGATACTGATACCCTTCCAACTAGGGTTACAGGTTGGACCCCAATCCATTCAGAAAGGGGCATATCGATTAGATAATTACCTCCCACAATTTTAGTTTCAGTTTCAGTCTTAGTATAGAACTCAGTTCAGTTCTACAGAATCAGGACTGTCAGATATAGTCACCCAGCTCAATATAGAACTTAGTTTAGTTCTACAAAATTAGGACTATCAGAAATAGTCACCAGTTATCAATCAGGACTATCAAAAACAGTCACTCAGTTATCAGTATTACAATATTAGTAAACTCAGATATTAGTTAATCAGTATTCAGAAAGCAGTAACCAGTGTTAACATGATCTCAGTTACAATTTATGTATTCATGCATGTTCTCTCATTCAGTTATGTTTATGTTACTTAGTCATTTAATGTTCATGCACATGAACCCATGCATATCAGCCTACCTCACTTAGTATACCAGTACATTCAAAGTACTGAAGCATACCTTTCTTTTGTGTTATGATGTCTTATATCATAGGTTCAGATGCATGGGCTCCTGAACAGACTTAGCATCCCAACCTATCGACAACAGACTTAGTGGTAAGTCCTTATAGTTTGAAGACAGAGTATTATTTCAGTATTTCAATGTAGTTTTTAGTAGTCGGAGTTAGTTAGGGGCTTATCCCATTAACTCTATAATTCAGATAGTTAGAGGCTTTCAGACTAGAGTATTTTAGACATGTGTTTCACTATTCAGTTATTAGTATTCAATATTGGTTTTTAGTTATGAAACTTATGGCATTTACAGCCTTACTTTCACATTTATTTTAGATAGGTTGCTATTACAGTATTATTATTATACAATGCTCACAGCCAGTACCAGTCATGGGTTAGCTGGTTGTTATTCAGGGTTTCTAGCACTGTGTAGCATCTGAGGTATAGACTCGGGGTGTTACAGTGGCCCATTATATATCATATTAACCCCCTTTGTGTATTCTTTCCAACACCTAATACTGTTCATTAATTTAAGTTTGGAGTCAAAAGTTATGAATATTTTAGTAAAACACTGTCTAGGGTGCACGATTGGGGTCGCGAGGCAATATTGGTGAATCGCGTTTGGGTCCGCGAGGTAAATATCTTAATTTGAGATTTGGTTTGCGGCGCGATCCTTCTTTTCTAGATGTTGAAATACGTTTTTCCCCTTAAATCAAGGAAAAATGGTCCTTTCACCCTCATAACTCCCTCAATCCATCATAGACTAATGGAAAGCCCCCAAACCCTCATTCTCTTCCTCTCAAGAACATCAAGAAGGGGTTTATTAATTCTAATGCTTGTAGATTCCAAAAACAAGGTTATTATTCAATTTTTCTCCGTCAAAGGTATGTAGAACTATCCTACTATTCATGGGGTTGAAAATAGGTTTTATAGAGCTCTAAATGGTGTTTATATGTACATGGTATGGATTTTTAAATTGTTTAAAGACCATGTATTATGAACCCCTTTTTACGATAAAATTTTGTATTTACTATGATTTTTTTCTCATAAACTTGAGTTATATTCTTGTGTATATATGTTATGAATCTTGAGAAGTGATTTAAGAGCATGATTTATGAAATTCCGTATCTCATGATGAAATCTATTTGTCTTAACATGTTATGAGTTGTTCAAATGGATGATTTAAAAGCTTGAGTTTGATTTTTTTACTATCATTTATGGATTGACATTGTTTTATGATTCAATGAGAGGGTGTTTTTTTGTTTTATAAATGCTCTTTATGTTAAATGGAAAATTGCATGTGATTTATGAAAAAGATGGCCACCATGTGCTAAACTCTTGAAAGAAGAGTGCTTTGCATAGGTTTTCATATTCTTTTGATATAAGAACTCTCTTTTTATTTGTAAATATTTTGGTGGTCATTAACATATTTTTTATTAGACATGATTTAATATGATATGGCTTACAAGTCTAGCTATGACGGTACCTATTATGGAATGCTCTTAACATGAAAGAAATGAATGTTTAGCATGATTTTAAATGACTAAAACTAGGCGTAAAAGTGCTAAATGGATACCCGAAAAAGCATTAAATGCGTAAGCTCATTATTGAAAATTGTGTTTTGTCGACATGATATTTATGATATGTTATCCTGCACGAGAGATAATTAGGATATCATGTACGGGTGATGCCTACGGTATGCCTACAAGGGGGTATTACCAATTTATGAAAACTTCAATCCTTGTGGAAAACTTAGATTGGGGGTTTGGCTGACGAGTTAATGACGGACCCATATAGCCCGTGTGTACTATGTTTGTAGGGTGTACCATCTAGCTCAGAATTAAAGAAAAGAGTTGAGTCTATGTTTTTACAAGAATGATCTTAATTTCTTTAATTATGCCCTTGTGGTTTGATCTCCATTATGTTAAATTGTTTTCATAATGCTCATGATTATTTTGTTTTAAATATACGTTGTTTTTGGATTGTTTTGCATATTAATACTTTCCAAGTATTGACTGTTCTCATGGTAGCTGCATTGTCTCATAATGTAGGTTTTGATGTATAGTCCCATGGTCACATCAGTAGAACATTAGAATATGACAGAGTTTGTAAGCCATCTATCTTTTAAAAGGCATTTATTCACATGTTGACTTCTTTTAGTTTATGGTCCAACGGGAGCCTTGTCCTGGCCTAGATAGTTAGTATTCAATAGAGGCTACAAAGATGAGATTTAGTTATTGTATTGCCGTAATATTATTGACATAATTTGATTATAAGATTTCCTTAATTTCATTATTTATTCCATATTTTGATTTATGTATGAATTTACTTATGATAGTATTCTAAGGGGTCTATAGGACTTTGTGGTTTGGGATGCTCATTGAGGTTAGGGCTTCAGGTCGGGTCGTAAAAAGCTTGGTATCAGAGCAAGGTTTATGGTCCTAAGGTATCTATGAAGCCATGTCTAGTAGAGTCTTAGTTATGGGTGTGTTGTACACCACACTTATAATCAGGATACCAGACATATTGGAGATGTTTTTTATTATTTCATACTCTAGTTTGTTCTATAGCGTTGTCCATATGAAAGTTATCCAAATTCCTTCATTTCTCTAATGTTATAGGTCATGTATCATTATCAAGGCGATACAAGTGCAAAATCTTATAGTCTAAATAATGTGGTCCTTTTTGATTGAGTCATAAAAAAAGGTTATGAAATAGCATAAGCATTTGAGTCATGTTCTAAAATTCTATCATCACTGTCCTATCTACGACTCCCCTTATGAGTCGTAAGGAGTCTTGATGAGTCATAGGGACCCAATCTTATCCTAAATAGTGTGTATGAGGATGAGTTCTATTCTCAGTACAAGTGGCTAACTACAAGTTGTAAGGACTCGTTATGAGTCATGGTGTGAAAATCATAGGATATCCAGTATATACCTCAATTTAATTCTGTATTAATTACAAATTGACCCTATGAGTCATAGGGTCTCAGTACGATTCATGGAATATGAGTAGTAAGGTAAAAAAATGTGTGTGTCAGGTGACACTATCTTAGAAATGACTCATAGAGATGAGTCATAATGAGTCATGATGAGACCCGTAATGACTAGCGATTATTTTCTAGCTTTTTAATGGGGGTATTTTAGATATTTTCGTCTTATATCAATAATAACCCATGACCTATAAACATACTTGGGGCCCCATTTTCATTGATATTACACTCCAAGTATTCTTTCTTCTCTCTCAAGCATATATACTTATGGTTTCTAAGAAGTAGGTTATCCAAGGGGTCAAAGGTTGAATTCTCTCCATAAAATTGGGTATCTCAGGTATGTTTCTCTTCCTTAATTGCTAATTTGTTAAAATCATAAGTTTTACAGTGTTATTTATATGATATTGATGTTGGTTTTTGAAATATGGGTTGGGGGTTTTGAATAACTATTATTTATGTGATGTTTCATATTTTTCCCTGCATGGGTTACATTTAAATAATGATTTTAAAATCAATTTAATGCATGGGTATGGTTAATATACTTGGGTATTGTGATTTCCCTCAACTTGTGACTTTTGAAGTGGTAATAACCTCAACCCCATATTGTGAAATTGGTTTTGAATATGACTATGCATATTGAAATAGTCCTGAACAATTGCACAATGTGAAAATTTAATAAAGCAGGATGATTTTAAATTGAACATTATGGGGTTGTGAAATTCTCCAAGCTAATGCATAATTGAACCATTGGGCTATGAATTCCCCCAAATAGTGAAATTATGTTGGTATGTTGATGTTACCTTACAAGTGTAGTTGGTATGATGATACCAGCAATGTATGCGTAAATGTGTATCATGGTTTAATGAATGGAAATGTGTGATAATTTTTTTAATTGAGCTTTCATGAGGTTTGTGTAGCTGAGTCGTGAAAGTAGAGGTCCCGAGGAATCTCTACTAGACCGTGGTTGCCGACATGAGGGTCTAAGTGACCGGATGGTTCGAGCCCCTTTTATTATTATCATATGATTGGGAGGTTCGAATTCCTTATATTATGTTACATGATTGGGTGCTTGTGTCACCTTGATATGCCAGGAGGTTTGATTCCCCCATAGTGCATATATATACCCTCTGGTTCGTACGGCCATAGCACTGGGGCCCTACCAGGTGGGGGAGAATTGGGCCCATATATCTCGTGGGTGTGTTTTTATGTTATGACGGTCGAGCTACACAATCCAGGCTAAAGTTTCAAAATGCATGCTAAGCCTTGTTCCCTACCCCGACATGTGATATATGTATATGTATATATATGTATATATTTACATATGCTTATGTATATTAGATTATGGAGTGGTTTTAAATTATTATCCATGACATTATTTTATCCATTATCCCTAAGTTACATCCTAGCTCACCAACCGCTAACCATCTCCGGATGATATATCCCCAAGCGATACAGGTACAAGAGATACCTCAACCTTTTCTACATAGAGTCAGGTAGATTGGCTCGGTTCATCGGTTTGTTATAGTGAAGTTGTGAGCTTTCATTCTCTAAAAGACTTAGACATTTCATCAGTTCTTATCATAGATTATAATTGAGAGTTTTCATTATCATTGTCATTGTCATTTGTCAGAGTTGGGGACATATCCCGACCAAGATTGGTTTTTGGTTCTTTTGTTAGAAGGCTTTCTTGGATTACCGTGGACTTGGGTGATATTGGTAGGTTGTTTGGCCGATTATCGGTTGTCGGTTATAGACATGTTTTAAATATCATTAAGCTTTGTCTTGTCCTATGTTATTATATGTTCGGAATTTATCCGATGTTAAGGATATGGCATATTACTTGGTTAGGCTAGGGGGTGATCTCGGGTCCTCGGTGGACTTGATATACCCATCACGGTCCGGCCTTGTTTTGGGTGGTGACAAGTTTATTAGTATTTCAAAGTGTGTTGATTCAAGTGTATACTTATATCTTAATGAAATCATGCTTTTCAGCCTGAGGTAAGAAGTGTATTTAGTCTTTTTTTGAAAGCTTTGATGCAGATGTCACGCTTAAGGGTAATGATATATAGCAGAATATTGGAATAGTATTTCCACTCGAGTGTCAGTATAGTTAAGGTGTTATACCATGTGAGTAGTAAGATGGTCCCAGATTTTATGATATGAAGTCATAAGTTTAGAAGTCAAAGTGAGGGTAACTCTTTTGTAAAGAAGGTAGTTGTAGTTGTGTAACCTTTAGTAGAGGGTGGTATACCCTTTATGATGATTGGCTAAGGTTATAGCAAGATTTAAATATTTGATGGTAGTTAGTAAATGAAGTTATTCGTTATGATAATTTGGAATTTATTTGAAATAGGTAAGGAGGGGATGATTGAAAGTAGTTGTTGTAGTGAAATCATTTATAGGTTTTGAATAAAAGGATAGAGTAGCTAATAATTTATAACTTAGACTTTTTCGGGAATCTTAGAAAGGACTCAGTGAGGTTTAAATTTTGAAAGTAGTTTAAATATATACATGGGTGAGTAAATATAATATGAGGAAGGAGGATGTGATAATAGACTGTAATGGGCTAGATTATAAGGTTAACATTGGTACCGTTACTATGTGACTTTATCCCCCGTGATTTTTTTTGCTAGTAGTTGTAAAATAGAATAGTATGTGAGAAGATGTGTAGTAAATTTTTAATTGTAATGATGGGGATATGAAGAATATGTGGTTGTATAGTGTAGTTAAGTAAAATAAGGAATTTAGGTTGATTTCTATTCGGTGGACTAGTATATTATGTTGGAGGTTTCATCGGTTACACATGATTGGTGCTAGAACTAGATTTAAACTTTAGATGTGGATTGTGGAAATAAGAATTTTAACTCAAGAATTATGATTCAAGATTTATGGGAATAAGGTAGTAGGCTTAATATAATGTAGAAAGGGCCTAGGTTGATAACTTATGAAAATTTTGAGTGGATAATTGTGATATATGTGAGGACTAGTGTTGTAGTAATGAATTTGTAGCACTCGAGTGTTTTGGGAGTCTAAATCGAGCTTAAAATAACCTATGTGGTCCCTAAATTGAGTATAAGATACCCCGAGATGGTTTCTAGTGCATTAGGGAAAGATTGGGACCAAAAAGAGGTTGTGCATCACGAAGGGGTAGGTTCGCGTTAGTTTCTCACCATGAGATAGCCTGCGAGTGACCACTGCCTCAGTTTGGACTAGGCTATGCACCATAAAGCTGCTGCTTTGCATTGGGTATCGTACCATAAAGATGGAGATTTGTCTTAGGCTTCGAATTGCGAACCTTCTTTCTTTCATCGACAAGACTTTATTTTAAAAGTGTTTTAAGGTTATTTGGTCCTTTTATGTCCTATAGACCGTCCAAACTTTTCATAACCCATTTTTAAGCCTTAAAACTACTATATTTTTAAAAAAGGGTCACTCGTTATTCCCAAACTAAGGTTGAAAGGCAGTGAGGTTAGACTTCAAGCTTAGAGGCTAGAGGAAGTTATGAGTGGTGCTCCTAGAAGGAATGTCATAGAGAGAAATTAGTACTTGTCCTATAATAGTGTATTTGGGAGAGCCTAGAATTCATATGTATAGTGATACCTCTTTGTGGTGAGAGTTGTAATTATAGATTTGATGAGAGGATATGTCCGCAAGTCTAGGATTGTGAATTTGATCTAAAGGGTAGATGATGGACTAAGGTAGTACTTCAATTTTCTCATGGTGAAAAGTTTATGGGAAGAGTCACAATAAATCTATCTCTATTCTAGTAAACTCCTCCTACTTCAATTTAAGAGGGCATTCTACTAATGTCTGACGTATTTAAGTCATGCCTATGCCTAAGGTTCGATTTCTCTATGTAACTTATGTCTATGTTCTAACTTCTAAACTAGAAGCAATAATGTCCCCCATCAATCCAAGTTTTCAAGTATTCAAGCTCTATGTTATGATGTTCATGATCCATAAATCCATGTCATATCATGCTTGGTTCTAAGAAACTATGTTTTCTATATGTTATAGATTTATTTTATGTTAGGTCTAGCCCATAAATATAAGTTTTATGAAACTCATGATATATGCACTCATGTTTCTCATTGAGCATAGTCATAAAAACTTACGTTGTGTTATGTTTATGCCCAAATGACTCTCTGTTTATGATCTAGACATTTGATAAATAAAACACTTCATGCCTATTGTATCATATCTTACATCTCAGGCTACCTTGAGTAGATCAACTAATATAAGTTATAATTGAATAGTGTTACTCCCATTCGTGATGCTTGTCCTCTAGTCCCTCAATACCCATCCTTATGTTAGGATAATAGTGGTTATGAAAGCATAGTAATTCTTTAGACAAGGGAGTAGATGTTCTTAATTATAAAAATTTTGGTGTGATTACTCGAGCTAAGGTTATAGGTGAAAAGGAAAGAGGGAGATGAACTTTCGTTATGTGAAATAATTAGGAAGGGAATATATGGCGAAAATCTTTGTGAGAGTGATTGAAATTATTGGGTTTTAGTTGGGAGATCCATAAAGTGGGTGTAGTAAAGATAGGCTTGAATGTTATGATTGATAGATACACAAACCATTGTGCTATGCGATTAGTACTCCTTGATTAAGGCTTGAGGTTATTTGATTATAGTGATAAGGTAAAGTAATATTCTTAAAGGGATGTAAAGTATAGGGTCATATAGCTTAAGCTAGTACCTTTTTAACTCTAGGTTAGGCTTCAACATGGAAGTATTATGCAGTGGAACTCAAACTCCAGAAGTTAGGTGTGTTGTGGGGGGATTGTAAGTTGGAGATTATAAAGTGTGTAATGTATTGTATATAGCATAGTCGAGTAGTGTCACTAAATTTAAGGTCTATTGGTTGTATTATGTAAGGTGGAGGATACCTCTATTGCTATGCTCTTCAAAACCTTATTTCATATCAGGTATCATATAAATTAAGACCTATGATCACCAAATAAACTCATGCGTTATGTTGTGATGATTATGATATATAGAACTAATGTGCAAGGTCCTTTCTATGTCAATTCTCTTTATCCCATGCTTCGTGCTTACACAATACACTTGGTGATGTCATAAAGCTCTTCTTGAATGTCTATGAATGTTTCGTTGAGGGAAAATTGCTAATATGATGTTACATCCTTTATTCCATTCTTTTAGAACATCAACAAATTCCTACCCATCATTTGAGGATGAATGATCTCAAGGGAGAGATAATGTAACACCTCACATTTTTGGGCTAGAGTTTGAACTATCCTTCCTATGCTTATAGATTGAACCCAATTATTTCTATTTAGAAATAAGTGTGAATAATAATTCTTTAAGGCGGAAAAATCTTCGGACATAGATTAAAGTCATAAATATCTCCTAGCTCAAAGTTAAGTTGAGTACTTTCCTATCTATTGAATTTTAACATACGATTTTTCTTGGTTCAACTTCCAATTCCATTACTCTTAGAATATAACGGGTCATGTGTCCCAGTATATATCACATTAAAGTTGAGTCTTATTTCCAACTCCACTGACCGTTTGTCAATTGGAGTTTAGAGTAAAAAATTATGAGTGTTTTAGTAAGAACTGTACAGAGTGAGGGATTGGGGTCGCGAAGCAATGTTGGTGCATCACATTTGGCATTGTGAGTCAAAGTTGTTGCTTCGTGTTTGGGTCCACGGCGCAATCCTTCTTTCCCAGACGTTAAAATATTTTTTTCCTTCTTTAAATCAAGGGAAATTGTCCTTTAACTGCTCATGACTCCCCTAATCCGTTATATAACCCTAAATTCATCTCAAAACTAATGGAAAGCCACCAAACCCTTATTCTCTTACTCAACATCAAGAAGGGATTTCTTAATTCTAAAGCTTATAGATTCCAAACTTAAGGTTATTGTTCAATTTTTCTCCATCAAAGATATGTAAAACTATCCTACTGTTCATAGGCTTGAAAAATATGTTTTATAGTGCTTTAAATGGTGTTTATATGTACATGGTATGGATTTTAAAATTGTTTGAAGAGCATGAATTATGAACCGTGTTTTATGATGAAATTTTTTATTTGCTATGGGGTTTTCTTTTCCATAAACTTGAGTTATATTCATGTGTATATATGTTGTGAGTCTTGAGAAGTAATGTAAGAGCATGATTTACGAAATTCCCTCTCTTAATGAAATCTATTTATCTTAACATGTTAAGAGTTGTTCAAATGGATGATTTAAAAGCTTGAGTTTGAGTTCTTTACTATCATTTATGTATTTACATTATTTTATGATCCAATCAGAAGGTGTTCTCTTATTTTATAAATGCTCTTTATGTTAAATGAAAGATTGCGTGTGATTTATGAAAGAGATGGCCACCATGTGCTAAAGTCTTGAAAGAAGAGCTTTTTTGCATAAGTTTTCATATGCTTTTGAAATAAGAACTCTCATGTGATGCGTAAATATTTTGGTGGTAATTAACATGCTTTTGAATAAAAAGGGCTATGGACATGATTTAACATGATATGCTTTGTAAGTCTAGGTTTGACGGTACTTATTATTGAATTCTCTTAACATGAAAGAAATGAATATTTTAAGCATGGAATATGATTTTAAATGAGTAAAATTGAGATTAAAGAGAGATAATGGGTTACCCAAAGAAAGCATTAAGTGCACGAACTCAATGCTCGAAATCATGTTTTACCGATGCGCGATTAATGATATGTTATCCTACACTTGGGATAAGTAGAACATTATGTACAGGTGATGCCTATAGTATTCTTGCAATAGGTTATTACCAATTTATGAAAAACCCAATCCTTGTGGAAAACTTGGATTGGGGGCTTGGCCGATAAGTTAATGGCGGACCCATATAGCCCATGGGTACTATTTTTGTAGGGTGAACCATCTAGCTCCAAATTAAAGCAAAGAGTTGAGTCTATGTTTTTAGAAGAATGGTTTGAATTTCTTTAATTATGATCTTGTGTTTTGATATCTATTATGTGAAATTGTTCTCACAATGCTCTTGATTATTTTGTATGAAATATACGTTATTTTTGGATTGTTTTGCATACCAATACATTCAAACTATTAATTGTCCTCATGGTGGTTGCATTGTCTTTTAATGTAAGTTCTGAGACACAGTCCCATGGTTCATCATATTAATAGAACATTGGGATATTACAGAGATCTATCCATCTCTCAGAAAATATTTATTCATATATTGATTTCTTTTAGTTTATGGTCCAGTCAGGGGCCTTGTCCAGCCTAGAAAATTAGTATTCAGTAGAAGCTTCAAATACGAGATTTGGCTATTGTATTTCCATAACATTAATAACATAATTTGATTATAAGATTTCCTTAATTTTATTATATCTTCCGCACTTTGAATTACGTATGAATCACGCTTATGATAGTATGCTAAGGGATCGCTTGGGCCTTCTTGGTTAGGGATGCCCGTTGCGGGTAGGAGCTCAGATCGGGTTATGACACTTATATGAAGAGAAGCTATCCTTACATGGAACTACATTTAAAAGTTTAGATGGAATCATAAAATTCTCTTTGTTCTTTGCATGGTAGGATTTAGGTTTTACTTCTTGTGCTAGTTAAATCTAACTAATTTTTTTGGTTTTAGTTTTGCAGCATCTGAGCATCTCAAAAAAGTATGATTATTCGATTAATTTTGACAAATCATCTTTTGATTTGATTATATTATTATTATTTTAGTCGAGGATTTATCGAAAACAACCTCTTAGTAATAGTAGGTTAGGGGTAAGTTTTGAGTACATATATGTTGTTGTTGTTGTTATTGAAGATATTAGATGTGCTTGTAGGCCCTACAATTGCTAGGTTCTAGAAGTTATACTCATTTGAAGTTGATTATAGCAAGATACTTCATGAGAAATCAATCGGTAAGGAAAGTTTTGACTTGGCTATGAGCTCAGAGTTACTTGCAGCCTTAATACATGTATAAATCACTTTCAATACTATGAAAACATGAAATTTGAATTTTTTTCATGTACGTGTAATTTATACAATATTAGGTGTATGAAGGTTCTAAAATTTTTGAGTTTTTACAATTTGAGGAATAGATGTGGTGGTAATAAACTAGAGAACTACCACGGGTGGATTTCATACATAGATTATAAAGAAGAATATAGAGAATACTCTTTGCAAGAGACCTCGTGAGTGGCGGGATGATATCCAAATATTGATTAAAAGATAATGAAATAGTTGGAAGATGTTTTCAATCCTTTCATAAATTAAGTTTGATTATGCAAATATTGAAGGAAGTTCAATAAATCCACAAGATGGTGAAGAACAACGGTTTCTTTATTCTCTGTAATTAACATAATCTCAGTGTTTTTAATAATAACTCATTAAATAGTAATCTAAATACAACTTTTTTCATATACTTCATGTACTTTGCATGCAATCTTTTATATCGCCGTGTTGTATATAGATTAAAACACTCTACACTAGACAAAACTATCATTAAAACTTTCTCTCATGTGCATATTTTTTTTTCTTTAACTATTTATTTAGTTATGTAATTATAGCAATTTAAGGAGCATGACACATATTCAGACAAAAACAAAAACGACAATTTAATTAGAATTTCATGACTGACTTAACCATGAAAAACCTATCTTGTCTTGTATTTTATGGATGTTTTTGTATAAAATGAGACCATAAGGAGGAGGAAGCCCTGAAAGAGACTACATATGTGAATGTGGAACAACTTTGTAATAGTTGAAGTTGTTTTAACGTACTTAACCCATTTATGCGCCAACCATTACAAAATGTTGATTAAAAATAGTATGTTATCCATATAGATAATAATTTCTTTCAAAAAATTTGAGACTATAGTCTTTTTCTTTTTCTTTATTCTCTCTATAATTCAAATTCTGTATGGAATAAAAGATTGTGTTGTTTGAGGCTTAAAAAGAATTTATCGGAGTTTATGAAAAATATTTAAACATAATTGGTTAATTAGTAAAAGTATGAAATTTGTAAAAATATTTAATGCATCATCTTTTGTATTCGAGGCTTTTAATAAAAGAATGTATTTGTTTTAAGAAATTTTTAGTTCTTTATTATACATGTGCATTAGATAGAAGCGTATTGAGGTTGCAGATTAAGGTAGAAGGTGAAATTCTTTTTGAAATATTAATTATGTTTTTGCAATGTCGTAGCTTAGGTACAATAGATTTAGTTTTTATATTATTGCATGCTCATAGTATATTTATTTCAGAAATTTGTAATTCTTTTTTATACATGTGCATTAGATAGGAGGGTATGAAAGTAACAGACTAGAGTAAAAAATTAAATTCTTTTTAATTTATGAATCATATTTTTGTAATGTCGTAACTTTTATGTGCAATTTAGTTCTTGTGATGTTGCATGCTCGTAGAATATTTATTTTAATAAATGTGTGATTCTTTTTTATACATGTACATTATATAGAAGGGTATGGAGGTCACAAAATAGGGTAGAAGGTTAGTAGGTAGTTATGTTTTGACTTGCTTTTTGAAAGGTTTAGATTTGATGAGAGTCCGAGAGCACTGCTTATATCGTAGTTTTTGCGTCATACATATATATATCCTTGATTTTGATATCTATTAGCATCTTTTTTTATTATCTTTCAGTTAACCGCATTATTTCGTGCATTATTTCTCTAAATGATATCCACTATTTTCCTTACTATTGACATGCTTTCTTCACTTTCTTATTCTTCTTTTGTAATATTTCTTAATAGGGTGAACTAACATTGGTATCTTCATTGCAGTTATTTCCTCAAGTAGAACAAAGAATAGTTTTATTGTTAGAAATTCTCATAAATCTTCTCTCACATTGTTGCCTAGGTTTTCCAAGCAAAATAGTTTCTTCAATTTCATTTGTCAACTTGAAGGAAATTGGATCGGATCACCCATGTGAGTCAATCTGGGTCCATATTAAGAGATAAATAATATATTATTATTATTATTATTTATATTAATAACTAATAGGGAGAAAAGACATATCCGTTGAAAAAGAATATCTGGAGAGTTATGTCTCTACTAGCGAGTTATGTCTCTATTGAAGAGTTGTGTCTTTATTGAAGAGTTGCGTCTCTTCTAAAGAGTTATATCTCTTCAGTTGAGATAAAATACCAAAAGCAAGAAAAAAAGTGATGTTCTTTTTTTTATTATTATTTCTCTTTCTCTCTCTTTTTGAAAAACTCTCTTCTCTTTGAGTGAAGAATTTCAGCAAGAAGATTTCTGTAAAGATTAAAGCAATCTCCATCAATGTATGGAATAATCTTCTACAACGGGTACGATTTTAGACTAAGAAAAAATATGATGTAATTTGTTTATGTATGTGATTACACTTTTTGACTAGTGAAACGAATTATGATCTTGCAAACTGTGTGTTTGATAAGATTCTACATTGACATCAGAGCCTAGGATTTATTTGTTTTCTAATCTTGTTTTTTCAATTCTTTAGAATCTATAATGTTGTCGATAAAAGAAAAAATAATAACAGCGATTCTGCTCTATACGTTGAGGAAGTTTCTATGTGTTGTTAATACTGCAGAGAGTACATAAGCATGTGGAAATCATTGTGAATCAATGATTAACTATTTTGGAATTTTTTTAATGGGTATAGAATAATTTAGTATTATAAATAAAAACTCCACTTGTTTTATCAGATTTTGTGATATTCAGTGAAAAGTTTTTTTTTTTATTTTAGAATTGTGAAGAAGAACAAATGGATACATTAAAGTATTTTGGTTTCTAGGAGAAGAGAATTATATAAGTTCATAGAGTCTTTTGAGAGGGGATAACAAACCATTCAGTATTTTTGGGACATATATACTTGAACTTCACAGAAAGTGAAATTCTTGAATTTCAAACTTTGGATGTCAAGATTATATATACACATGTATATACCCTCTGGATGTGTTTTATCTGGGCATAGGTGTCAAACCTCTCTAAAATTTGACAACGCCCCGATCTATAACTTTATGGACAATTTTTAAAACCTAATTTTTTAAAGAAAATAAATACATATTTTATGATGATACAGTCTAGTCTTCTTAATTTTTGGGTTGTGAACAATATGGATAGTAATGTTGTTATTTTTGTTGTTGCCCAAACATTTTTGTTTAAATTTTTACCAAGACTTAGGTGTTATGAAAAAAGATAATTGTTAGCCATGTTAAAAAAAAAGTTAAATTTTTTTTTGGTGATTGCACCACGTTAATGGATTGTAAGCCTGTGTTAATTTTATTTATAAATAAGTAAAATGGTTAACATTCTATAAACCATATATAAAGTTTCTTTTGTAAGACTTTAATTTCACCATTTTTATACATATATATTTGGATATGTATTTGTGGTTAGTCCTAATTATTTTCTATATATGTTACAGAAAATTATGGTAATGATAAGAACACCTAGACGAGTTTCCACAAAGCAACAGAAGGATTGGTTGAAAACTATGATTGAAAATTTGGTTAATCTCTTGCTAGAATCCAATGTTCAAGATTATGATCTTACATTCTTTGTGGAACACATAATGAGAATTAACAAGTTAATTCAAGAAGTTGTGTGGGCTGGAGGTCTATTAAGTGTAAAGAAAAAATACATGGCTTTTTGGTCTACATTGCCTAATGATTTTCAAAAGGAATTACTTAATAAATCCTTCCATTAGTTGAATCTCAAAATGAAGAGATCTTACAATTCATTAATAAATGATTTTATAAAAAAGTACATTGATGTAAAACTCCAGAAGACCGTGTGTCATTCTCACTAGCTACCAAAGAGAAATTACTTGCTTTTGGACTTGCATATAGATTTTACTCTATCTTTTCCTGTTCACATTAAAATATTATCATGATAATGTGTATTTATTTTGTATAATGATTATTTATATGTACATGACTTGTATGAATTTAAATTAATTATTTTATGCAATTATATTCTTGGTTGAGTGTTTCTATAGCTATTGTAGAATTTATGCTTGTTTAAATCTTAAATTGATGTGATTTAAGATAACTGGTTCTTAAATTATTGATTTTATTAGATTTATGACATTTAGAATTCAGATAATGATTGAAAATTTAGTGAACTTTCGAATCTGAACCTAACATGAAATAAATATTGACATAGTTGATTATTTTAAGAATTCTTGTGTATATGAATTTAGGCTAAAATAAAGTACGTAGTTGTCTCACTACACTTTATAATTGTTTAAATTAGTATGTCAAATATTGCAAAGAACATTGTCGCTGAGCTTAATAAAGATGATAAGCTCAACGGTGATAACTGTGAAATATAGAGTATGAAAATCCAATATGTCCTGGAAGAGCAAGAGGCTCTAGAATCTCTTAACATGTCTATGACACTTTTTGAAAATGGTGATACCCCTCAGCATGTGAAAGATCTTAAGGCATATCAAGCTTAAAAAAAAAAATTATCTTGCTCACATAACGTTGCAGAGCAGTATGGATAATGACATTATGAGAGAATTTCGAAAGTAAGATGATGCTTAAGGATATATGGTCCGCATTAAAAGAAAACTTTGGTCATACTCTATGTAAGACCCTATAAAATTCTAGTCATTTCAGTCCTATATAGCATGCCAAAAGAGGTCCAGACTTAGAAAATTTCAGTCAAGTTTCAAGACTTAGAATCATTTTTACCCTTCAAAATTGGAGAACCTTATTTTTTATATTTTCGACCTTAGTATGTCGATTTTCAAGTTGATTCATGCTCAGGGTCACTTCTAGGTCATCTCAGGCGAGTTTTGGATTTTTGGACTAGCGTAAGGGTGAGTTTGGATGTCCAAAATAGCAAGGGGTTGCGATAGGGCTACGCCGCGAGGGCCAGTTGACCGAAGTTCAGGGTCGCGCCACGAGTGCTGCTTAACCCGAGCAGGGGTCACATCGCGAGGGTCATTTGACCCAAGCAGGGGTCGCGGTACGATGGGAACCCCAACCAACATTTTTGTGAATCTAGGATTGTGGGGGAAAATGTGTTATTTTCCCCTTACATTATTCAGCCTAAACACGAGATCAAGCCTCCCAAAGGGTAAATTCACTCACTATTTCACAAACTCTTCTTAAGAAAGAAACCCTATTTCATCAAGCTCAAGATCAAGTTCCAAGAAATACCCAACAATATTCATGAATTCCATCACTTAGGTATGTTAGGTGTTCATCCTTGGGTTTTCTTCCACCCTTAGAGTTCAAAACCCCTTTTTAAAATTTAAATTATGATTCCTGTATTATGAATTTAATTATGCTTGTGGTTGTGTTGTTGTATGAATTTCAAGTTAAGATCTTTTATGAGTTCCATGCAATTATTTTAGCATGTGTGTTTAATTACAAATGTCCCATGTTAAAACCCTTGAAATTGCAAGTCCACATTGTATTCATGATGTGTATGTGTTGTTCATTACCATGTACATTAATTATGCTCCCCAAGTGTTTGAGAGAATGTCCCTATAAATTTAATAGTGTACTCAAGGCATGTTATCATGTGTTCTCATTCATGTACAAGTTCATGACCTCCAAGTGTTTGACTAAATGACTCAATGAATGAATTGTGAACAAATGACTATTGTTATGCTTTCAAGATTTTCTATGTTGTATCCATTATGTTATTGAGTCCTGGGGGTATTTATTACCTGAAATCTAGTTGTTTACTTTGTTGCAGTAGTTATAGAATCATTTTAGTAAAGGTGAAGAACAGTAGTACTCAGTCAATTAGCAGAATTCAGTGATCTCACTCCAGTACAGTCAGTTAATATGATCAGTGTCAATTCAGTCAAGCCTAGTACAGTCTAGTGATCAGTTCAGTGTTGATTCAGTTGAGAGTAGGATTCAGCACCGAGCGAACCCAGGGATGGGGGAATTCCTGCCAGCAAAGGGTTTGACCCTTAGTAGCAGTCACTGTATTATAGAACTACGTAGCTAGTATAGATTAAGTCGTCCTCCTACCAGACTAGGGTTGACGCAATCATATATATATTTCACAAGTCTTCCTACCAGATTAGGGTTGACCCAACATTGTTAGTATCCTGTGGCAAGATGCTAACACCCTTCCAACTGGAGTTATAAGTTGGACCCCAATTCAGTTTATAAATTAGGCTATATTGGTTAGATGATAACTCCTATGGTTACAGTTTTAGTCTCAGTATTCAGTAAAAAACTCAGATAGTTCTACAATACCATGGCTATTAGTATCAGTTACTTAGCCATCAAAAATCAGTACCTCAGTATCAGTCTAAACTTTAGTTATCAGTATTTAGTTATCAGAACTCAATACTTCAATTTTATTCTAATTCAGACAGACGTTATATGCGCAGTATTGCATATTTAGTATGTTTAGCAGTTACAATTTTACATGTACTCTCATTCAGTTACTTTATGATGTTTATTCAATCAGTTGTAAGATCATTCATATTAAACCATGTATATCAGCCCACCTCACTTATCATACCAGTACATTCCACATACTGATGCATACTCTTTCTTTGCACTTTGATTCCCATATTATAGGTTCGGATACTCAGGGTCCTAACTGTACTTAGCAGCTCAGGCCATCAGCAGCAGATTCAGTGGTGAGTCCTCATATTTCAAGGATAGATTTTATATATATCAGTATTTCAGTTAGCTTAGTAGTTATTTCAGTCGAAGTTTGTTGGGGGTTTGTCCCATCAATTCTATATTCAGATAGTAAGAGGCTTTCTGACTAGCAAAGTCAGATATGCAGTTTTTTAGATATTATTAGTACACTCAGTATTTATTTCAGTATTTTGAGAATCTTAAGGAATTTTTAGTTATAACTCTACATATACTTTTAGTATTATTAATCAATGCTCACAGCAGGTACCAATCATGGGTTAGATTGTGATCCTTTGAGGTCGTAAGAATCGTGTGATGTCCAGGATATAGACTCAGGGCATTACAAACTTGGTATCAAAGCCTAAGGTTATAAAGAGTCTTAGGGAGTTTGAAAGCCATGTCAAGTAGAGTCTTGTGCATGGGTATGTAGCGCGCCACACTTATGGACAAAAGGTTATGATACATTTTAGGAAAATTTCCCTTCTTTCAATATTCATGTCATTCGAATGAGCATGAGCTCAAGTTAAACTCTCTGTCTAATTAATTTTTCCCCTACTAATTATAGAACATGCCTCCCAAAAAGACCAATAAAAGAGGAACTATAAACCAGCCAGCACCTCCACCCATTCAGGAAGATCCCCTGAATGAGCATGTTTCTCACATAGAATTCAGAGCAGCTTTCACCACTCTAGCCTATTCTATGGTAGCTTAGATTGAATGCCCAGTTGCTGTTCAGGACAACCCAACGACCAATACTGCTGCAGCTAGAATTCAGAACTTCACCTGAATGAACCCTCCTTCATTTTCAAGGTCTAAGTCTAAAAAGGACCTATAGGAATTCCTTGACATGGTGTAGAAGGTAACAGATATTATGGGGCTAAATGTTAGTGAGAGTGCTGAGTTATCTTCCTATTAGTTGTAGAAATTAGTTCATACATGGTTTAACAAGTGGAAGGAAGATAGAGCCACAGATGTCAGGACTATAAAATAGGAGGAGTTTGCTACTGCCTTTCTAGATATGTTCTTCTCATTGGATTTAAGGAAATCTAAGGTTTTAGAGTTTGTTAACCTGAAGTAGGACAGTATAATCGTAAAGGATTATTCTCTCAAGTTTACTCAGTTAGCCAGATATGCTCCTTATATGGTAGCTAATAGCAGATCTAAAATGAGTAAGTTCATGTCTGGTGTGTAAGACGATATGGTCAAGGAGTATAGGACCATAATGTTGATTACAGAGATAGACTTGGCTAATTTAATGGTTCATGATCAACAGGTAAAGGAACAAAAGACTAAAAAGAAAGAGAAGGGGAACCAGAGAGCTAGAACAGGTAGCTTCAACTTCACTCAGCCTAAGTTAGAGGGTGGTAATCGTCCTCAATTTTGCTCAAAATCTTCAGATCCAACTCCGTCCTCAGCCAATGCTCCAGTGCCTAAGTTTAGAAATGGTAATAAGGATAGGGCACCAGGCTCTAAATCTCAGGGTACTGTTAGCAGTGCTCAAATAAATCCTCTTTGCCAAAAGTGTGGAAAAAAATATCAGGGTATCTGTAGGGTTGGTAGTGATGTATGTTTCAGATATAGAAAGCTAGGTTATAGAACCAGAGCGTCAGGTGGGTTCCCTGAGTGACATAATCATCCCCCAGCTCAGCCTAATCGACCGCCTTAGTAGGGTGCCGCTTCCAGTGCCACCAGTGGACAACACCCAGATAGGCTTTATCCACTTCAGTCCCAATGGAATCAGGAAAGTTCTCCTGATATGGTCATTGGTACGTTGCAAGTTTACATTTGTATATTTATGCTTTACTAGATCCAGGATCTTCTTTGTCCTTTGTAACTCTTTATATAGCTGTTGACTTTAGAGCCAGTCCCAAAATCCTAGCAGAGCCCTTCTCAGTCTCTACCCTAGTGGGTAATTCTATCATAGACTGGCAGGTACACAGGAACTGTCCGATTATGGTGTCTCAGAAAGTTACTTCAATAGACTTAGTAGAGCTAAAGGTGACAGATTTTAACCTTATTCTCAGCATGAATTGGTTTCATTGATTCTATGCTTTAGTTGATTGTAGAAACAGAGTTGTCTATTTCAGTTCTTGATTGAACCCATCCTAGAATTGAGGGGTGGTACTTCAGCACTTAGGGGTCAGCTAGTTTCATACCTTAGATCGAGAAAAATGATATCCAAGGGGTGTTTCTATCATCTCATTTGATTTAAAGATTCAAGTTTCGAGACTCCTAATCTTGAGTCAGTTCCAGTAGCAAGTGAATTTCCAGATGTGTTTCTCAAAGATCTTCCTAGAGTTTCTCCCAAAAGAGAAATTGAATTTGAAATAGACCTTCTTCAAGATACTCAACCTATCTATATTTCTCCATATAGAATGGCTCCAGCCAAACTCAAAGAGTTAAAGGAACAATTGAATGATCTCCTAGATAAGAAATTCATTAGAACCAGTGTCTCTTTGTAGGGCTCACCAATTCTATTCGTGCGTAAGAAAGACATTTCTCTCCAGATGTGCATTGACTACCGTCAGGTGAATAAAGTCACAGTCAAGAATAAGTATCCACTTCCTAAAATCAATGACTTGTTTGACCAACTTTAAGGTGCTAGTTACTTTTCTAAGATAGACCTCAGATCAGGCAATCATCAGCTCGGAGTTAGAGAATGTGACATTCTCAAAATAGATTTTAAAACTCATTATGGTCACTTTAAATTTCTAGTCATGTCATTTGGTGTTACCAATGCCCCAGCATCTTACATAGACTTGATGAACCACGTGTTCAAGCAGTACTTGGACATGTTCGTTATAATATTTATAGATGACATCCTTGTCTACCCCTACAGTGAACATGATCATTCAGACCATCTCAGAATAGTATTACAAACTCATAGAGCCCATCAATTGTTTGCCAAATTTAGTAAATGCAAATTTTTTCTAAGGTCAGTAGCTTACTTTGGTGATATCATTTCTGGTGATGACATTAGAGTTGATCCTTAAAAGATCAAAGCAGTGAGAAACTAGCCCAAACCCATCTCACCATTAGATATCAGGAGTTTATTGGGTTTGGCTGGTTATTACCAATGGTTTGTTGAAGAATTTTCATCTATTGTATCCCCCATGTCCAGATTGACTCAAAATAAAGTCAAATACCAGTGGTCAGGAGTTGAAGACTCAACTCACTATAACCCCAGTTTTGACTTTACTCGATGGTTTAGATGGATTTATTATGTATTTTGATACTTCCAGAGTTGGTTTGGGGTGTGTTTTGATGCATAACGGTAAGGTTGTGGACTATGCCTCTAGACAACTTAATCCTCATGAAAAGAATTACCCCACCCATGATCTAGAGTTAGCAGTTATTGTGTTTGCCTTAAAGATTTGGAGGCACTATTTGTATGGAGTGTATGTTGATGTGTTCACAAACCACAAAAGCCTGCAGTATGTCTTTTCTTAGAAAGACTTAAACCTGCATCAAAGAAGATGGTTAGAGTCATTGAAAGATTATGACATGAGTGTTCTGTATCATCGGGGAAAGGCCAATATAGTGGTAGATGCTCTCATTATATTTTTCATGGGTAGTGTTACTCACGTTGAGAATGGTAATAAGAAGTTAGTTCAGGAAGTTCATCAGCTTACCAGACTAGGTGTCTATTTGGTTGATTCAACTGAGGGTAGTGTTTGGGTACAGAATAGTTTAGAATCATCTTTGGTTTCCAAAGTAAAAGAAAAATAGGACAGAGATCCCAATTTAGTTAAGCTGAAAGAGTCAGTCATAGAGTAAAAAGTAGAGGTTTTCTATCAAGGGGGAGATGGTGTGTTACGTTGTCAGGGTATATTTTGTGTGCCATGTGTGGATGGCATGAGATATCAGATTCTTCCAGAAGCACATGGTGCATGATACTCGATTCATCCTGGGGCCACTAGATATACCGCGACTTGCGGGAAGTTTATTGGTGGAGTGGGGTGAAAAGAGACATTTTAGAGTTTGTAGCTAAGTGCTCCACATATCAGTAGGTTAAGGTTGAGCTTCAGAAGCCTGGTGGGTTTATACAGGAGTTCAGTATTCCCACTTTAAAGTGGGAGAAAGTGAACATGGATTTCATGATGGGTTTTCCTCGTACTCATCATCTGCATGATTTGATTTAGGTCATTATGGATAGGGTGACCAAGTCCGCCCATTTCTTTCCAGTTCATAACTCTTATTCAACCGAGTACTATGCTAGGCTCTATATTAAAGAGTCGGTTAGGTTACACAGGTGTCCCATAATTCATCATTTTAGATAGAGGTACGCAGTTCACCTCTCACATTTGGAAGGCTTTTCATAGGGGTCTTGGTACCCAAGTTTACTTTAGTACAACCTTTCACCCTCAGATAGTTAGTCAAGTAGAAAGGACCATTCTGACTTTAGGAGATATATTGAGAGTGTGTGTTGTTGACTTTAAGGGCAGTTGGGATGACCACTAACCTTTGATTGAGTTCACATATAATAACAACTATCATTCCAATATTTGGATGGCTCTATTTGAGGCTCTTTATGGGAGAAGATGTAGATTTCCCATTGGTTGGTTTAAAGTAGGTGAGGCCAAAGTAGTAGGGCCTGACTTGGAGTTTGATGCCTTAGAGAAAGTGCAGTTAATCAGAGAGAGGCTTAAGATAGCTCAAAGCCAACAGAAATCATACGCAGATGTGAGAAGAAAAGATCTTGAGTTTGAGATTAGTGACTTTGTGTGTTTGAAAATCTTTCCCATGAAGGAAGTGAAGAGATTTGGCAAGAAAGAAAAGCTTATTCCCCCATATATTAGTCTTTATAGGATTCTCAGTGATTCTGGTAAGGTAGCTTATAAGCCTGAGTTGCCTGCAGATAGCATCAGTGCACCCAGTATTTCATGTCTCCTTGCTAAAGAAGTGCATTATTGACCCAACAGTAGTAGTCCCTATAGAGAGTATGGATATTCGGAACAGTCTCTCTTATGAGAAAATCCCAATAGAAATCCTTGATCGTCAAATTCGCAGACTAAGGAACAAAGAAGTTTCTTTGGTCAAAGTTCTTTGGCGGAATCAGTCCGTTGAGGGAGCTACATGGAAAGCAGAAGCAGACATGCAAGCCAAGTATCCACACCTTGTCTCCGCAAACTCAGACTCGGCCTAAGGTAATAGTCTTCCTTATATTTACTCTATTCCATTCTCAAGTACAACTGCATAATATTTTTATATCATTTATGCATTCATGAAACAGTTCAGTCATGTGTCATGTCTCCAGAATTCAGTCATGCTTCAGTTATACATGTCAGTGTAAGTACAGTTTCTCTTAGTTCAGTTAGCCTCATTCGAGGACTAATGTTCCAAAGGAGGAGATATTATAAGACCCCACAAATGCTTAGTTATTTCAGTTCTGTATAGCATGTCAAGGAGGTCCCATACATAGAAAATTTCAACGAAGTATCAAGACTTAGAATCATTTTTAGCCTTCAAAATTGGAGCATCTTACTTTTGATCTTTCCAACCTTAGTATGTCGATTTTTAAGTTGATTCATGATCAGGGTCACTTGTAGGTCATCTCAGGCAAGTTTCAGATTTTTGGACTAGTGTAAGGGTGAGTTAGGATGTCCAAAACAAAAAGGGGTTACGATAGGGCCACACCGCTAGGGCCAGTTACAAGTTCAGGCTTGCACTGTGAGGACTGCTTGACCCCAGCAGAGGTCACATTAGGAAGCCGCTTGACTGAAGCAGGGTTCGTGGTGCAATAGGGACCCTGCCTAACATTTTTTTTATTTCGGGTTTGTGAGGGCAAATGGGTTATTTTCCCCTTACATTATTCAGCCTTAACACAAGATCAAGCCTCCCAAAGGTCAAATTCACACACTACGTCACAAATTTCTCTTAAGGAAGAAACCCTAGTTCATCAAGCTCAATATCAATTTCCAAGAAATCCCTAACAATCTTAACGAATTTCACCACTCAGGTATGTTAGGTGTTTATCCCTGGGTTTTCTTCCACCTTAGAGTTCAAGAACCCCTTTTAAAACTTGAATTATGATTCCCATGTTATGAATTAAATTATGCTCATGGTTGTGTTGTTTTATGAATTTCAAGTTATGATGTTTTATGAGTTCCATGCAATTATGTTAGCATGTGTGTTGAATTACGAATGTCCCATGTTAAAACCTTTGAAATTGCAAGTCCACGTTGTATTCATGATGCTTATGATTTGTTCATTACCATGTACATTAATTATGCTCCCCAATTTTTTGATAGAATGTCCATATGTATTTAATTGTGTATTCAAGACATGTTATCATGTGTTCTCATTCATGTACAAGTGCATGACCTCCAAGTGTTTGACAAAATGACTCAGTGAATAAATTGTGAACAAATGACTATTGTTATGCTTTCAATATTTGCAATGTTGTATCCGTTATGCTATCGAGTCATGGGGGTATTTGTTACCTAAAATCTAACTGCTTACTTAGTTGCATTAGTTATAGAATCGTACTAGTAAAGGTCAAGAACAGTAGTACTCAGTCAGTTAGCAGAACTCAGTGAACATAATCTAATTCATTCCGTCAACATGATCAGTGTCAGTTTAATCAATCCTAGTACAGTCTAGTGATCAGTTCAGTGTCTATTCAGTTGGGAGTAGTATTCAGCACCGAGCAAACTCAGGGATGGGGGCATTCCTGTCGGCAGATGGTTTGACCCTTAGTTGCATTCCTTGTGTTACGAAACTATGTTTCCAGTGTAGGGTAAGTCGTCCTCCTGCCAAACTAGGGTTGACACAACTATATATATATAGTTCATGAGTCTTCTTGCTAGATTAGGTTTGACTATACATTGTTAGTATCTCGTGGAAAGGTAACACCCTTCCAACTAGGGTCACAGGTTGGATCCCAATTCAGTTTATAAATTGGGGTATGTTGGTTAGATGATAACTCCCACAGTTACAGTTTCAGTCTCAGTATTCAGTAAAGAACTCAGATAGTTCTACAAAAGTATGGCTAGCAGTTATCAGTTACTTAACTATCAGAAATCAGTACCTCAGTATCTGTCTAAACTTCAGTTATCAGTAATCAGTTATCAAACTCAGTACTTCAGTTTCAATCTAATTTATACAGACAGTATTGCATATTCACTATGTTTAGTAGTTACAGTTTTGCATGTACTCTCATTCAGTTACTTCATGATGTTTATTCAATCAGTTAACATCTCATGCATATGAACCCATGTATATCAGCCTACCTCACTTATCATTCCAGTACATTCCACATACTGACGCATACTCTTTATTTGCACTATGATGTCCCATATCATAGGTTTGGATACTCAGGGTCCTGATCGTACTTAGCAGCTCAGGCCATTAGTAGAAGATTCAGTAATGAGTCCTCATATTTTGAGGACAGAGTTTATCTATATTAGTATTTCAGTTAGCTCAGTAGTAATTTTAGTCGGAGTTAGTTGGGGGTTTGTCCCATCAACTCCATATTCAGACAGTTAGAGGCTTTCAAACTAGCACAGTTAGATATGCAGTTTTTCAGATGTTATTATCAGTACACTTAGTATTTATTTCAGTATTTTGAGAACCTTATGGAATTTTCATTTATATTTCCGCATATACTTTTAGTATTATTACTCAGTGCTTACAGCAGGTACCAGTCATGGGTTAGCTTGTGATCCTCCGGGGTCGTAAGCACTGTGTGACGTCTAAGGTGTAGATTCAGGGAGTTACACTCTATTGGCTAAGTTAAGGGCTCTTACTATTAAGTTTGATACTTATAATAAACGTCCTATTCATACTATGCAAAAGCTTCTTCACCATATGTCAAACATGGTAAATGAACTGAAGGATGTTGGTCATGTTTTACCAAAGAGCAACAACTCCAAGATTTCCCGACCCCATTGCTGGGAAAATATTAAAATGCACATATCCCACAATGTTGGCATCAATACAATGAAAGATGCTAAGAACTCAAGGAAGAGCACCTTGGAGTAGACAATGCTGCTACAAATTTGTACATTACTAGTTTAGATCCTAAACATGGATATGGTAATGAACACAAGTGTGGTAAATTTTCTCAAAAGAATGGGAAAGTAAATGTCTCAAACAAGACTAAGAATAATCAACAAGTAGAGAAAAAGGGACACTTTGCTCGTGATTACCCTGAACTTAAAATGATACCTGGCCTTATTAATAATTTACAATGTGATGTAAATATTTTTTGTTCTACTTTTTTAACTAAATCACTTCCTATATGGATTGTAGACTCAACAACCACCGAGCACATAGCAATAGATAGACATGCATTCATATATTTTCGATGAATTCTACAAGGATCCAAATGGGTGTACATAGAAAATAACTCCAAAGAGGAGGTAAAAGGGATTGGTACCTGCAAGATGTAAATGCGTAGTTGTCGAACTCAATATCTACAAAATGTACTATTTACCACAATAATACGTCGAAATCTAGTCTCTATTAGAATGTTGATTAAGTTAGGATTTTCTTTTTTCTTTCATGAACATGGTATGGATTTGTATTTGGCCAAGACAACATATGGCACTGGTTATTTGTATGATCAATTTTTTGCATTGGTTGTTGTTCAAAATCCCAATAATAATATTAGGTTTTCATTATTTACATCAACTTCTAACTATGAGAATAATGTAAATTTATGGCATGCTAGGCTTGGCCATATTGGTCAACAAAAAATGAATCGCTTAGCTAAAGAAGGACTTCTTGGCACAATAGATAAAGTAGAATTGTATACTTGTGAATCGGGCCTTGCCAAAAAACTGCAATAAAACTATTTGGGAAGGCACAAGAGTTGATATTCCTTTACAATTAATGTATTCCGACACTTATGATCCAATGAATGTAAGGGCAAAACATGGTTATATTTACTTCATCATTTTTATTGACAATTTTACACGATTTGGTTATGTATATTTTATTTCACATAAATCTGAAGCTTTAAGTGCTTTATTAAGTTTATGAACTTAGTTGAGAATCAATTGGATAAAAAATTAAATCTCTAAGAACTGATCGTGGTAGAGAGTATTTGTCTGATAAGCTTAAGAAATTATGTGATGAAAAAGGAATTCAAACAAAATTAACTACTCCTTACACTCCACAACAAAATGGTGTTACGGAACGATGAAATAGAACCTTTAGAAATGATTAGGTCAATGATGGTACAAGTAAAATTGCTTATCACCATTAGGGTGATGCATTGCTCACTGCTGCATTTGTACTTAATCATGTCCCTTCAAAATCAGTTATAACTACGCTATTTGAGTTATGGACTAAGAGAAAGCCCGATTTGAGCATTTTAAAGCCTTGGGGTTGTGCTGCTTTCATTCATAACCCCTCTTCCCAATATGGAAAATTAGGTCCAAAGGGAAAGAAGCATATCTTTATAAGATACTCTAAACAATCTAAGTGTTATGTGTTTATAAAAAAAAAACAAGATAGTTGAATTTTAACTTAAATTGAGTCACATGATGTTACATTCATAGAAAATGATTTTCCTAAGCAGGGCGAGTGTAATACCCCATATTTTCCTAGCTTAGTTTAGCTCTCAGTACATGAGAATTTCTATATATATACATTAAAAAATACTTAGAATGTTTTATCTTAAGACCCATTATTATGAAGGAAATACAGTCAGCTTTCCAACGATATAAATTTTGCCCAAATCCGATATCCGTGTGAGAAGTTATGGCACTTTTAGTGAAACAGTATGTCAAATTGAGCAGCATCACATCACCGTAAGGGTCAAAATAGAAATCATCAATTTCCAGAGAGACACCGCTATTTCAATGCATAGCGGTGAAGTTCCAGTTCCCAATTAGCATTTTCCAATATGTCAACAGGATAACGGCGCGTTGTGCTAGAGTACCATTTCGCAATTGTCACTATCCAGTGAGGCTCCATGATACCTCTGCGTCATGCCAAAGTGCATTTTTGGACTCGTCCTTGGACTAAACTAGCCGACAAAATCCAGTGGCTCATCGCGATGTCCCTGCATCGCGGTGAAAGCCAAAATCGAGATTTTTAGTGACAGAAATTTAATTCTTTCCAATGGTAATTTGATCTTTTTCTATGACCCTAATCAGTCTAAACATATGATTTAACCCCTAATAACCTAGTTAAGTCATTATTCTATTCAATTTACCCCAAAATCAAGAGCATTCTCTCAATTAGCAAAACCCTAACCTCCAAGAATCAAGAGCAATCCTCAAGAATTCTACCAAGGTTCCTCCAAGGTATGTTAGGTGTTCATTCATGGGCCCTTACCACCCATGGAGTCCAAGAACCCTATTTAAAAATACAAGTTTCCAAATTTGTGATTGCCATGTCTGAATTAGATTATATTCATGATTATGATGTTGTTTGGGTTTCAATCCATGATAAATTACAAGTTTCATGAAAATTAAGATAGTATGTGTGTTGAATTATGTGATCCTCATGTTAAACCTTTTAATGGCAAGTTGAGTATTGTATTCATAATTCTTATATGTTGACTATTATCATGTGCATTAATCATGCCCCCCACGTATTTGATAGAATGCCTATGTAAAATGAATAGTAAAATCGTGACATGTTATCATGTGTTCCCATTCATGTACAAGTTCATGCCTCTCAAGTGTTTGACAAAATATCTAAATGAATACATTGTTAACAAGCAAATATTGTTATTCTTTTAAGATCATGCCATGTTTTACTATCAATTCTATCAAGTACTGGGGTATTTAATACCTGAAATCTGGTTATTTACCTAGAATTGCAGTAGCTACAAAATAGTCTCAATAATATCACAAATAATAGTACTTAGTTAGTTACAGAATTAAGTGAAACTTAGTTTAGTTCAGTCTAATAATCAGTGTCATTTAGTTGGGAGTAGGATGCAGCACCGAGCGAACCCAAGGATGGGGGCTCACCTGTTAGTAGCGAGTATGATCCTTTGTAGCAGTCCTTGCATTCCAAAACTACATAGCTAGTGTAGGTTGAGATATCAACCTTCCAGTTGAGGGTTTATTAGATGTTTACCTGCTAGTTGAGGGTAATACCGCTCTCATCAGGGAAGTGTGACCCTTAGACCTTTGGGATGACATTTTAGTGAATCCATATAGCTAGTGTTTGTACCCATGGCACGGTACTGACACCCTTCCAACTAGGGTTATAGTTTAGACCACAATCATTTTAGAGAGAGGCATACAGGTTAGATGATTACCTCTCACACTTTCAGTTTCAGTCTCAGCATAGAATTCAGTTCAGTTTTATAGAATCAGGATTATCAAAAATAGTTACTCAGTTATTAGTGATTCATTTATCAGTAATATTAGATATTAGTTACTCAGTTATCAGAGCTCAATACTTAGTTTCAATATAAATATCAAGCACAGTATACATGTATATGCACAGTATTGCATAATCAATGTTTACAGTAGCTTTAGTTATCCATGTACTCTCATTTAGTTATATTCATATCGCTCAGTTATTGTTCATGCATATGAACCCTTACATTTCAGCCTTACCTCATCTAGCATACCAGTATATTCTACGTACTGATTGCATACTCTTTTCTTATGCTATGATGTATAATATCATAGGTTCGGACGCTCAGGTTCCTGACCGTACTTAGCTAGATTTAGTTAGCAGTAGAAGATTCAGTAGTGAGTCCTTATCCATCGAGGATATTATTTATTTTAGCATTACAGTAGATTCAGTATTTTCTTAGTTGGAGTTAATTGGGGGCTTGTCCCATCAACTCTACATTCAAATAGTTCAGTCAGAGGCTTTTCAGACTAGACTAGTTCAGACAGTATTTAGTTTTCAGATGTTATTATCAGTTGCTATATTTATCTGCATTTAGATTATGAACCTTATGGCACTTCATTCTAATTTTTGTATTATTCTAGTTTTAATATCCAATGCTCATAGAAAGGTATCAGTAATGGGTTATCTTGTGGTCCTTTGGGGATGTAAACACTGTGTGGCATCCGGGTACAGACTCGGGGCATTACAGCGAGACAAGTCAAGACTTATCTATGTATGAAACTATGGACCAGACTGCTTCCTCTATTGATATTCCAATGGATTTGAATGGGAGTCATGTTGATGATAATGAATTAGTTCCTAATTCCACCAGTCCTAGTGATATTGCTATTCTAAGTGGGACTAACTTATCAATTGATAAAGCAATTTGTCAATCTCAACCTCGACAAACAAGTCGTCCAAAAATTCCTCATCATCGATTTAAGATCGAAGGGGAAGTATTTATAGTTACTCTGAATGATAAAAAGCCAAGAAATATAAATGAAGCTCTTTTATTTCCCGCTAAAGAAAAATGGTAAAAAGCTACGGAGGAACAGATGTAGTCAATAAAATCTAACCAAGTGTAGGAATTGGTTGATCTACCAATGGGTCAAAAAGCTATTGGAAATAAGTGGATTCTCAAAATCAAGTCTAAGGAAGATGGTAGTATCGAAAGATTTAAAGTTTTCCTACTACACAAAATGGGAAGGAATTAATTATGAAGAAACATTTTCACCTGTTGTAGGCTTTACTTCGATAAGATTAATTTGTCTATGATAGTTATGTTGGATCTCGAATTACATCAAATAGATGTGAAAACTACATTTCTCAATAGAGAACTAGAAGAAAAAATCTATATAAACCTATAGGTTTTATGAAAAAAGTCAAAGAAAATAAAGTATGTCAACTTCGAAGATTGATTTATGGCCATAAACAATCTTCTAGGTGATGGAACTTGCATTTCCATAATGTGATAATATTGTATAATTTTTCTATGATTCATGAAGATCATTATGTATAAATCAAAACATCCAAAGATAAATTAGTGATTTTATCATTGTATATAGATGACATACTTGTAGATGCAAGTGGCATTGAATATGTAAAAGAAATAAAAGAGTGGTTATCGTCCAATTTTGAGATAAAAAATATGGGTGAAGCGTCTTATATTCTTGGAGTTCGAAGAGATTGTTGTCTCTTTCACAAGAACCTTACATTAAGAAAGTTCTTGAATTCTTTTATATGCAAGATTTCAAACCCATAAACACTCCAGTTTCTAAAAGTGAAGCTTTAAATCAAAGGATGTTCCCTCAAAATCCATAAGAGAAGGAACAAATGAGAAAGGTTCCTTATGCCAACGTTGTTGAAAGTCTAATGTATGTTATAATATGCACTAGAAATGATACCAGTTATGTCGTTAGGTTAGTTAGTAGATATTAATCCAACCCAAGACCACAACATTGGCAAGATGTTGAAAGAATATGGAGGTCACAGCTAGGGCGCGCCAGAGGTGGCCCTTTGGCCACTTGACTAGTTGTAGAGGTATCTCAAAGGAACAGTTGACTATTCCTTATGTTATCAAGGAAATGATCTATAACTCAAAGGCTAAACTGATGCTGATTGTAATACCTCATATTTTTCCTGGTCTCTGGATAGCTTATGACCCATCCCTCAAATTGTAAAGATTATTGAGTTATATGTAGCAAGTCATACCCCTATAAGTATGTGTAACACCCCAAGAGTACACCTTGGACGTCACATGGTGCTTACTACCCCAAAGGACCACAAGCTAACTCATGACTTGTACTTGCAGTGAGCACTAGATATAATACTAGAATATATATATGCAAAAGAAATTTGAAAATTCCATACGGTTCTCAAAATACTGAAATAATAACTGAGTATAACTGATAATAATATCTGAAAACTGAATAACCAACTATGCTAGTCTGAGAGCCTCTAACTGTCTGAATATAGAGTTAATGAGACAAATCCCCAACTAACTCTGAATGAAATAACCACTGAACTGCTGGAATACTGAAATAGATAAACTTTATCCTTAAAATATACAGACTCACCACTATAACTTCTACTAATAGCCTAAGCTGCTAAGTACAGTTAGGAACGTGAATGTCGAACCTTTGATAAAAGACATCATAGTGCAAAAAACGTATGTGATGAGTACGTGGAATGTACTGGTATGTTGACTGAGGTAAGGCTGCTATACATGGGTTAATATGCATAAGATGATAACTGACTGAATGAACATCATGAAGTAACTAGATGAGTGTACATGTAAAACCTTAACTACTAAACATACTAAACATGCAATACTACGCATATAGGTATACATCGTGTATCTGCGATTATACTGATAACTAAATTCTGATGGTTGTGTAACTGATAACTAATAGTCATGGTTCTATATAACTAACTTAGTTCTTTACTAAATACTGAGATTGAAACTGTAACTATGGGAGTGTTCATCTAACCAACATAGCCCGATATAGACTAATTTGGGGTCCAACCTGTGACCCTAGTTGGAAGGGTGTTAGCACCTTGCCACGGGTTACTAACAATGTTGTGTCAACCCTAGTCTAGCAGGAAGACTAATGAAATATATAAATATATATGATTGCATCAATCCTAGTCTGCAAGGAGGACAACTTACCTTATGCTGGCTACGTAGTTTTATAACTCAAGGATTACTACTAAGGGTCAAACCCTAACTGGCAAGAATACCCCCATCCTTAGGTTCGGTCAGTGATGAATCCTACTCCCAACTGAAAGACACTGATCGTTAGACTGTACTAAGCTTGACTGAACTAACTCTGATCGTGTTGATTGACTAACATAGACTAATTTCACTGAGTTCTATTAACTGATTGAGTACTACTGTTCTTGACCTTTACTGGGACTATTCTATAACTACTAAAACTAAGTAAACAGCTAGATTTCGGGTAATAAATACCCCCATAACTCGATAACATAATTGATAAACTCATATTACAACTTTAGCAACACAACAATAGGTTACCATGCATAATTTACTCAAATGGACATTTTATCAAACACTTGGGGAGAGTGATTGCTATACATGAGAACAAACCACATAGGGCATCAAAACTACAACATGCAACTTCTAAATTCAAGGGTTTTTCCATGAGAGATTCATAATTCAACGGACATGCTAACTTAATTTCATGGAACTCATAAAATATATTAACTTGAAACCCATACAACATCACAAACATGAGCATAATTAAATTCATAACATGGGAATTATACTTCAAGTTTTGAAAAGGGTTCTTTAACTCCAAAGTGGAAGGAGACCCAAGAATGAACACCTAACATACTTGAGTGACAGAATTTGTAAAGATTGTTGGGGATTTCTCGAAACTTGATCTTGAGCTTGATGAATTAGGGTTTATTTCTTTAGAGGATTTTGTGAATGAGTGAATGTATGTTGCCTATTGAGGGGATGACTTTCGTGTTATGGGGGTTTAATATGGCAGGAAAATTACTTAATTTCTTCCACAACCCATAACTAAATGTGAAAACTATGCCCAATGATGTGATAACCAACTTGCCACATCGATGGTTTCGATGTGATTGCCGACGTGCCACGTCGAGGCTTTCGATACAATTATTGATGTGTCGCGGCATGATCATGTCAACTCACTATTTTGGACATCCAAACATGTCTATAACAATGTTTGAAAAATCCAAAACTTATCCAAGATGACCTATTGACATCCCTGGTCATGAATCAACCTAAAAAATCAACATTCTAAGGTCATAAGGATAAAATATAAGATCATCCAATTATGAAGGCTAAAAATGATTCTAAGTCTTAACAATTAGCTGAATATTTCTAAGTCTAGGAACCCTTATTACAAGTTATATGCGACTTAATTCAACTAGAGCCTTTATGGGGTCTTATAATATCACCCCCTTGGGAACATTCGTCCTCGAATAAGGCTGACTGAACTAAAAGGAACTTAGGACATGCATAACTAAATCATGATTGAATTCTGGAGACATGACACATGACTGATCTGTTTCATGAATGCATAAATGATATGAGAATGTTATACAACTGTAAGACCCCACAAAATCCTAAGCTTAACTCAGTCCGTTAAAGCTTGAAAAGAGGTCCCAGACTTAGAAATTTTAGCTAAGTGTTTACACTTAGAACTATTTTAGCCTTTATAATTTTGCGATATTATTTATGACCCATATGACCTTAAAATGTCGATCCTTGGATTGAATTATGATCAGGTGTGTCAATAGGTTACTTCAGATGAGTTTTGGATTTTTCAGACCTCGTTTGAATCATATTCAAGTGGCCAAAATAGTGGGTCGATGCATCGCATCACCCATCGCATCGATGGATAATATTTCCCTAGATTCTAGTGCAATTCTAGTGAACCAATGCAAAATTGACATGGCGCATTGGTCATCTCATTGATGCCATTGATGCGATGTGTCGCTCACTACATCACTGGACACGTTTTTAGTCATTAAAACTCCGTGTCCAGAAGGGTATTTGGGTCAATTTTCCACCCTTAACCAGCCTAAAAAATACGAGATTAACCTACTCTAAAGGCAAAATCTATCATTCTCTCCCAAATTTACTCAAGAACAAACCCTAGAGAATTCAACTTTCAAGACCAATCTTCAAGAACACGCCATCAATCTTCACGAATTTACTTACCAAGGTATGTTGGGTTTTTATCCAAAGGTTTCCTTCCACCCTTGAGTTCAATAACCTCTTTAAAAGTTTCAAAATGATTTCTTTCATGAATTCCATGTTGAGTTAAATTGTATTCATGATTATAACTTTATTTGGGTTCTAATCCATGATTAATTACAAAATTCATGTGAATTAAATAGCATGTGTGTAGTATTATGTAGTTTCATGCTTCAAACCCTTGAAGTTGTGATTTTGGAATTGTGATCGTGATACTTACATTTTGACTAGTATTATGTGCATAAACTATGCCCCCCCCCCAGTGTTTGATGTAATGTTCATGAGAGTGAATAGTGAATCATGACATAATAGTATGTGTACAAGTTCATACCATGGAAGTTTTTGCTAAAATGCCTCAATGAATGAATTGTGACAAAGTGATTAGTTATTATGTTTTCAAGATTGTGCTATATTTTTACTATCTATGCTATCGAGTCCTGGGGGTATCTAATGCTTGATAATCTAGCTGTTACCTAGATTTATAGTAGTTTAAGAATACTTTATGTGATGTCACATATAGTAACACTCAGTCTGTGACAAAACTCAGTATATTCAGTCAGTTAATAAAACAAAGTTAACTTAGTCCAGTTTAGTTAGATAGCACGATCAGTAACAGTTCAGTCAAACCTAGTACAGCCTAAAAATTAGTTCAGTGTCTATTCAGTTGAGAGTACGAATCATCACCGAGCAAACCCAGGGATGGGGGCATTCCTATCAGTAAAAGTTGTTTGACTCTTACTAGCAGTCTCTGCATTGTAGAACTACGTAGACAGTGTAGGTTGAGATATCTTCCTGCTAGTCTAAGGTTGATACATCTCGTACAAGTTTTCTTGCCAGCGAGGGTTGATGAAAGGGCTTTCTGCCAGAGAGGGTTAACTCATAACCATTGTTTGTATCCCTTGGCAAGGTGCTAATACCCTTCTAACTAGGATCACAGTTTGGAGCCCAACTCAGTTCATAATCGGGGTATGTTGGTTAGATAAACACTTCCACAGTTTTATTTTTAGTTTTAGTTTCAGACTCGGTACAAAACCTCAGTTCAGTATCAGAATCAGAAGTCTCAGATACAATTACCCCACTCAATTTAGAACTCAGTTTAGTTCTACAGAATTAGGACTGTCAGAAACAGTCACTCAGTAATAGTAATACAGTATCAGTAAACTGAGCTATCAATCATTTAGTTTTCAAAACTCATTATCTATTATTAAATGTGATCTCAGTTACAATATACATAGTTATGCATATAGCATTGCATAATCAGCATTTTACAGCAGTTTTAGATATACATGTACTCACACTCAGTTACATTCATGATTTCTCAGCTAGTTACTATTCATACATATGAACCCCTACATTCAACCTTACCTCACCTATCTTACCAGTACATTAAAAATACTGACGCTTCATTTTTTTATGTTATGATGTCTTATATCATAGGTTTAGACGCACGGGCTCTTGATCGTACCTATCAGCCTAGATTATCAGTAGCAGATTTAGTGGTAAGTCCTCATAGTTTGAGGATAGAGTATTATTTCAGTTATCAATACTTCAGTAGTTGGAGTTAGTTGGGGGCTTGTCCCATCAACTCTATATTTGGACAGTTCAGTTAAAGGCTCTTCAGACTAGATTATTTCAAACAGTTGTTTAGTTTTTAGTATTTATCTATCAGTATCCAGTGTTTGATTTCAGTTATTAATCTTATGGAAAATTCAGCCTAATTTTTGCATTATTATAGAGTTTTTATTATTCAGTGATTGCAGCAGGTACTAGTCATGGATTAGCTTGTGGTCCTTCGGGATTATGAGCATCATGTGAAATTCAAGGTGCAGACTCAGGGCATTACAAACATGGTATCAGAGCCTAAGGTTAAACAGAGTCCTAGGAAGTCTGAAAGCTGTGTCAAGTAGAGTCTTATGTATAGGTATAAAGCGTGCTACACTTATGAACAAGAGGCTATGAGGAGATTTAGGTAAAGCTTCCCATCTTTCAGTATTCATATCATGCGAGTAATCTTGAGCTCAAGTTAAACTCCCAGTCTAATTATTTTTCCCTTCCATTTATAGAACATGGCTCCCAAAAGGAACAATGCAAAAAGAATAGAAAACCAGTCAGCACCTCCGCCAGTTTAGGTAGATCCCATGGATGAGCATATCTATTATGAAGAATTCAGAGCAGCTTTCACCACTATAGCTCATTCTGTGGAAGCCTAGAATAAACTCTCAATTGTCGTTCTGGCAAACCATTAGCCAATACTGCTACAGCAAGAATTTGAGACTTCACCCGAATGAACCCTCTAGCCCTTACCGGGTCTAAGTTAGATAAGGGCCCACAAAAATTCCTTGATCAGGTACAAAAAGTCACAAACATTATAGGGTAACTATGAGTGAGAGTGCAGATTTAGCCGCATACCAGTTACAGGATATGGCTCACTCATGGTTCAAGCAGTGGAAGGTAAATAGGGTCGCAGGTGCGGGGCTCGTAGAATGGGAGGAGTTGTCCACTATTTTTATTGATAGGTTCTTCCCACTGGAGTTGAGAAAAAGTGAAGGTTTTGGAGTTTATTAATCTAAAGCAGGGAAACATGACAGTGAAAGAGTATTCTCTCAAGTTTACTCAATTATCCAGATATGCCCCTTATGTGGTAGAAGATAGCAAATCTAAGATGAGTAAGTTTGTGTCTGGGGTGTCTAATAGTATGGTTAAGGAGTGTAGGACCAGAATGCTAATTAGGTAGATGGACATATCGAGGCTCATGGTCTATGCTCAATAGATATAGAAGGCTAAGAATAAAAAGAAGAAAAGGTAAAATAATAGAGCTAAAAAGGTAGCTTCAACTTTACTCAGCCTAAGTCAGAGGGTAGAAATCGCTTACAATTTTGCCTAAAATCTTCAGTTCCAGCTCCGTCCTCAGCCAGTGCTCTGGTGTTAAAATTCAGAGATGGCAATAAACATAGGGCACCAGGCCTTAAATCTTAGGGTAGTATTAGTAGTGCCTGAACAAATCCTCTTTTCCAGAAATGTAGTAGAAACCACCAGCGTATTTGTAGGGCTGGCAGTGATGTATGTTTCAGATGTGGCAAGCTAGGCTATAGGGTTAGAGAGCATCCTCAGGTGGGTTCGCAGATTTAGTATAATAGGCTTTATGCCCAAATAGGCTTTATGCACTTCTGTCATGGCAGGGTCAATAAAGTTCTCGTGATGTGGTCACTGGTACGTTAAAAGTTTATCATTTACACTTTTATACTTTGCTAGATCCGGGATATTCTTTGTTCTTTGTAACTCCTTATATAGCTTTTGACTTCGGAGTCAGTCCTAAAATCCTAGCAGAGCCCTTCTTAGTATCTACCCCAGTGGGTAAATCTATCATAGCCCAACGGGTATACAGGAACTATCCTGTTATGGTATCTCAAAAAGTCACATTAGCAGACTTAGTAGAATTAGAGATGATAGATTTTGATGTCATTCTCGGCATAGTTTGGCTTCATTCATGTTATGCTTCAATTGACTGTAGAAACAGAGTTGTCCATTTTCAATTTCGGAATGAACCTGTCCTTGAGTGGAGGGGTAGTACTTCAGCACTTAGAGGTCAGCTTATTTCCTACCTAAGGGCGAGAAAAATGATATCTAAGGGGTGTGTCTATCATATTGTTCAAGTTAAAGACTCTAGTTTAGAGACCCTTAATCTTGAGTCAGTTCTAGTAGTTTGTGAATTCCCATATGTATTTCTCGAAGATCCACCTGGAGTCCTTCCCGAGCAAGAAATTAAATTTGGAATAAACTTTTTTCCTGATAATCAGCCTATCTCTATCCCACCATATAGAATGGCCCCAGCAGAACTCAAAGAGTTAAAGAAACAGTTGAAGGATCTACTAGATAAGGGTTTGATCAGTCATAACGTATCCCCTTGGGGAGCACCATTTCTATTCATACATAAGAAAGACAGTTCTCTTAGAATATGTATAGACTACCATCAACTAAAAAAAGTAACGATCAATAACAAGTATCCACTTCCTAAAATCGATGACTTATTTGACCAACTTTAGGGTGCCAGCTACTTTTCTAAGATAGACCTCAGATCAGGCTATCACCATCACAAAGTCAAAGAATATGACATTCCAAAAATAGCTTTCAGAACTCGGTGTGGTCACTTTGAATTCCTAGTTATGTCATTTGGTCTTACCAATGCCCCAGAAGCCTTCATGGACTTGATGAACCACTTGTTCAAGCAGTACTTGGACATGTTCATCATAGTCTTCATCGTTGATGTTCTTGTCTATTCCCACAGTGAACATAATCATGTAGACCATCTCAGAATAGTATTACAAAATCTTAGCCCATTAGTTGTTTACCAAATTCAGTAAGTGAGAATTTTTGCTAAGGTCAGTAGCTTTCCTTGGTCATATAGTTTTTGGTGAGGGCATTAGAGTTGATCCTCAAAAGATCGAAGCAGTGAGAAACTAGAACAAACCCATCTTTCCATCAGATATCAAGAGTTTCTTAGGTTTGGATGGCTATCACCGATGGTTTGTTGAAGGATTTTCATCTATTGCATCCCCCGTGTCGATATTGACTCAAAAGAAAATCAAATTCTAGTGTTCAGATTCTTGCGAGAAGAGTTTGTAGGAGTTAAAGACTCGACTCACTACAGCCCCAGTTTTGACTTTACCAGATGGTTCAGATGGATTTGTTGTGTATTGTGATGCTTCTAGAGTTGGTTTAGAGTGTGTTTTTATGCAAAGAGGTAAGGTCATAGCCTATGCCTCTAGACAGCTTAAGCCCCATGAAAAGAATTACCCCACTCATGATCTTGTGTTAGAAGTTTTTGTATTTGCCTTAAAGATTTGGAGATTGTATTTGTATGGGGTACATGTTGACGTGTTCACAGACCATAAGAGCCTGCAGTATATGTTTTCTTATATAGACCTTAACCTACATTAGAGAAGGTGGTTAGAGTTGTTGAATGACTATGACCTGAGTGTTCTGTATGATTTGGGTAAGGCCAATATACTAGCTACTGCTCTCAGTAGGATGTCTATGGGTAGTGTTTCTCACGTGGAGGATGGTAAGAAGAATTTAGTTCAGGAAGTCCATTAGTTTGCCCAACTAGGTGTTCTCTTAGTCGATTCAGCAGAGGGTAGCATATGGGTGCAGAATTGTTAGGAATCCTCTTTGGTTTCCAAGGTAAAAGAAAAGCTGAACATAGATCCCAGTTTAGTTAAACTAAAAGAGTCAATCAGAGATTAAAAATTAGAGGTTTTCTCCTAAGGAGGACATGGTGTGTTATGCTGCCAGGGTAGACTATATGTACCATATATGGATGGCATAAGATAGAGGATTCTTTCAGAGGCATAGGGACCACGTTACTCGATTCACCCTGGGGCCACAAAGATGTACTTTGATTTATGGGAGGTCTATTGGTGGAGTGGGATGAAGAGAGACATTGCAGAGTTTGTGGCTAAGTGCTTATGTCAGCAAGTCAAGATTGATCATCAAAATCCTGTTGGTTCTATGCAAGAGTTTAGTATTCCCACATGGAAGTGTGAGGAAGTGAACATAGATTTTGTGATAGGCTGTCCCCATACTCGCCACCAACATGATTCAATTTGGGTCATAGTAGATAGGATAACCAAATCAGGTCATTTCTTACCAGTTCATACCTCTTATTCAGCCGAGGATAGTGCCAAGCTCTATGTTAAAGAGTTGGTCGGATTGGACAGAGTTTCGTTGTCAATCATTTCAGATAGAGGTACGCAGTTTACCTCTTATTTCTGAAAAGCATTCCAAAAGGGTCTTGGTACCCAAGTTCACCTCAGTATAGCCTTTCACCCTCAGACAGATGGTCACATAGAAAGGACTATCCAGACTTTAGAAGATATGTTAAGAGCATCCGCCTTTTACTTTAAGGGTAGTTGGGATGACCACTTTTCTTTAATTAAAGTTTGCATATAATAATAGTTATCATTCCAGCATTCAGATGGCTCCGTTTAAGGTACTCTATGGGAGGAGATGTAGATCCCCCATTGGTTGGTTTGAAGTGGGTAAGGCCATAATGTTAGGGCCTGACTTGGTATTTGATACCTTAGAAAAAGTTTAGTTGATCAAGGAAAGGCTCAAGATAGCTTAGAGCCGAAAGAAATCATATGCCGATGTGCGAAAAAAGGATCTTGAGTTTGAGATTGCTAATTTTGTGTATTTGAAAATCTCACCTATGAAGGGAGTGAAGAGTTTTGGAAAGAAAGGGAAACTCAGTCCCCGATATATCGGTCCTTATCGAATTCTCGGTCGATTCAAAAAAGTAGCTTACGATCTTGAGTTGCCTTCAAACGTAGCTTCTGTGTTTCATGTCTCTTTGCTAATGAAGTGCATAGGTGACCCAGTAGTTATAGACCCAATAGAGGGCATTGATGTTCAGAATAGCCTCTCTTATGAGGAAATCCTCATCGAAATTCTCGATTCTCAGGTTCGCAGACTAAGGAAAAAAGAGGTTCTTCTAGTCAAAGTTCTTTGGTAGAATTAGTCCGTTGAGGGAGCTACTTAGGAAGCATAAATAGATATTTAGACCAAGTATCCTCACCTCTTCTCTACAAACTTAGACTCATCTCAAGGTAACAGTTTTCCTTGAATTTACTCAGTTTCATGCTTAGATTACCTTTACAACTCTGTATTGGTTTAGTTGCATAGAATTCACATATCATGCATACCCTCATAAAACAGCCCAGTCATGTGTCATGTCTTCAGAACTCAGTCATGCTTCAGTTATGCATGTCAGTATGATAGTTCAGTATATCAATAGATTCAGTCATGAAATCATGCTTCAAATGTGCATGATCAGTATGTAAATTCAGTCTATCAGTATTCTCAGCTTAATCAATCTTATTCGAGGATGAATGTTTCTAAGGAGAAGATATTATAAGACCCCACAAAATCCAAAGCTTAACTCAGTCCGTTAAAGCTTGAAAAGAGGTCCGAGACTTAGAAATTTCAGCTAAGTGTTTACACTTAGAATTATTTTAGCCTTCATAATTTCGCGATCTTATTTTATAACCCCTATGACGTTAGACTGTTGATCCTTGGATTGAATCATGATCAGATGTGTCAATAGGTTACTTGGGGTGATTTTTGAATTTTTTGGACCTCGTTTGAATCATATTCAAGTGGCCAAAATAGTGGGTTAATGGGATCTCGATGCAACGCATCGCCTATCCCATCGACGAATAATTTTTCTCCAGCTTTCAATGCAATTCCAATAAACCAATGAAAACTCAACATGGGGTGTTTTTCATCGCATTGATGCCATCGACGCGGTGCGTTGCTCACCGCGTCACTGGGCATATTTTCAGTCATTAAAACTCCTCATCCAGAGGGGTATTTGGGTTAATTTCCCACCCTGAACCAGCCCCAAAACATGAGATCAACCTACTCTAAAGGCAAAATCTCTCATTCTCTCTCAAATTTACTTAAGAACAAACCCTAAGGCATTCAAATTTCAAGACCAATCATCAATAACACACCATCAATCTTCACGATTTTACTTACCAAGGTATGTTGGGTGTTCATCCAAAGGTTTAATTCCACCCTTGGAGTTCAAGAACCTCTTTTAAAGTTTCAAGATGATTGTTTTCATGAATTCCATGTTGAGATAATTGTATTCACGATTATGATTTTATTTGGGTTCTAATCTATGATTAATTACAAAATTCATATGAATTAAATAGCATGTGTGTAGGTTTATGTAGTTTCATGTTGGAAACCCTTAATGTCGTGAGTTTGGAATTGTGACCATGATGTTTGCATGTTGACAAGTATTATGTGCATAAACTATGCCCCCCCAAGTGTTTGATGTAATTTTCATGAGAGTGAATAGTGAATCATGACATAATAGTATGTGTACAAGTTCATATCATACAAGTTTTAGCTAAAATGCCTCAATGAATAAATTGTGACAAAGTGACTCTTATCATGTTTTCAAGATTGTGCTATGTTTTTACTATCTATTCTATCGAGTCCTGAGGGTATCCAATGCCCGAAAATCTAGATATTACCTAGATTTAGAGTTGTTTTAGAATAGTCTCTGTGATGTCAGGTACAGTAATACTCAGTCAGTAATAGAACTTAGTATATTCAGTCAGTTAACAAAACTTAATGAACTCAGTCCAGTTTAGTTAGACAGCACGATCAGTAATAGTCAGCCTAGTACAGCCTAGAAATTAGTTCAGTGTCTATTCAGTTGGGAGTAAGAATTGGCACTGAGCTAACCCAGGGATGGGGGCATTTCTGTCAGTAAAGAGGGTTTGACTCCTAGTAGCAGTCTATGCATTACAGAACTACATAACTAGTGTAGGTTGTGATATCTTCTTGCCAGTCTAGGTTTGATACATATCATACGAGTTTTCCTTCCAGTGAGGGTTGACGAAAGGGCTTCCTGTAAAAGAGGGTTAACTCATAGTCATTGTTAGTATCCCTTGTCAAGGTGCTAATACCCTTCCAACTGGGGTCACAGGTTGGACCCCAACTCAATTCATAAGTGGGGTATGTCGGTTAGATGAACACTCCCATAGTTTTAGTTTTAATTTCAGACTCAGTATAAAACCTCATATCAGTATCAAAATTAGGACTATCAGATACAGTCACCCAACTCAATTTAGAACTCAATTTAGTTCTACAGAATCAGGACTGTCATAAACAGTCACTCAGTTAACAGTAATACAGTATCAGTAAACTCAGATATTAGTCATTCAATTTTTAGAAATTATTATCCAGTATTAAATATGATCTCAGTTACAGTATATGTAGTTATATGCATAGCATTGCATAATCAGCATTTTACAGAAGTTTCATATATACATGTACTCGCACTCAATTATATTCATGATTTCTTAGCCGGTTATTGTTCATGCATATGAACCCCTACATTCAGCCTTACCTCACCTAGCATACCAGTATATTCAAAGTATTGACGCATACCTTTCTTTTGTGCTATGATGTCTTATATCATAGGTTCAGACGCACGGGCTCCTAACCTTACCTAGAAGCCCAGATCATTAGCAGAAGATTTAGTAGTGAGTCTTCATTGTTTAAGGATAGAGTATTATTTTAGTTATTAGTACTTCAGTAGTCGGTGTTAGTTGGTGAATTATCCCATCAAGTCCATATTCAGATAGTTCAATTAGAGTTTCTTAAGACTAGATTATTTCAGAACGTTGTTCAGTTTTCAGTATTTATCTATCAATATCCAGTGTTTGATTTCAGTTATTAACCTTATGGAAGATTCAACCTAATTTTCACCTTATTACAAAGTTATTATTATTTAGTGATTGCAGCAAGTACCAGTCATGGGTTAGCTTGTGGTCCTTCGAGATTATGAGCACTGTGTGATATCCGAGGTTCAAACTTGGGGCATTACACCAGCTGTAACTGAGCATAGAATATAGTAAATTTAAGAAAGACTATTACCTTAGGTTGAGTCAGAGTTTACAGAGAAGATATAAGGGTACTCTATTCGCCTGTCTGCTTTTGCTTCCCAAGTAGCTCCCTCAACGGACTGATTCAGCCAAAGAACTTTGACCAAGGGAACTTTGTTCCTTAGTCGGCGAGTCTGACAATCAAGGATTTTGACTGGGACTTCCTTATAAGGGAGAATGTTCTGAACATCTACTCTCTCTATAAGGACTATAACTGCTGGGTCACCAACGCACTTCTTTAGCAAGGAGACGTGAAACACTGGGTGCACTGATGCTAAGTCTGCAAGTAACTCAAGCTCATAAACTACCATACCAAAATAACTCAGAATCCTATAAGGACCAACATATCGGGGATTAAATTTCCCCTTCTTACCAAATATCTTCACCCCCTTCATGGGAGAGATTTTCAAATACATATAGTCACCAATCTTAAATTCAAGATCTTTCTTTCTCACATCTGCATAAGATTTCTATCAGCTTTGGGTTGTCTTAAGTCTCTTGCTGATAAACTGTAATTTCTCAAAGGAATCAAACACCAAGTCAGGCCTCACTACGTAGCCTTACCTTCCTCAAACCAGCCAATAGGAGATCTTCATCTTCTCCTATAAAAATCCTAAAATGGAGCCATCTGAATATTGAAATGATAAATGTTATTATACATGAACTCAATCAAAGGTAAGTGGTCATCCCAACTGCCCTTAAATTCAACAACACATGCTCTCAACATATCTTCTAAAGTTTGAATAGTCATTTCTACTTGACCATCTATCTGAGGGTGAAAGGTTATATTAAGGTAGACTTGGATACTAAGACCCTTTTAGAAGGCTTTCCAAATGTAAGAGGTAAACTGTGTATCTCTATCTGAAATGATGGACAACGGGACATTATGTAGCCTAACCAACTCTCTAATATAGAGCCTGGTATAGTCCTCATCTAAATAAGAAGTATAAAATGGCAATAAATAGGTTGATTTGGTCATCCTGTCAAGAATGACCCAAATCGAATCTTATTGACAACGAGTATGAGGTAAGCCTATAATAAAATCCATATTCACTTTCTCCCATTTCCAAGTTGGAATACTGAACTATTGTATAGACCCACTATGCTTCTGATGTTCAATCTTAACCTGCTGACATGTTGAGCACTTAGCCATAAACTCTTCAATGTCTCTCTTCATCCCACTCCACCAATAGACTTCTCACAAGTCATAGTATATCCTAGTGGATTCTTTATGAATAAAGTAACATGCACCATGCGGTTCATCAAGAATTTGTTATCTCACGCCATCCACACATGTCACACAGAGCCTACCCTGGAAACGCAACACACCATCTACCCCTTGGGAGAAAACCTTAATATTCTGGTCTCTGACCAACTATTTCAGCTTAACTAAATTAGGATCCCTGTCCTGCTTTTCTTTTACCACAGAAACTAAAGAAGATTCCTAAATATTCTGCACTCATACACTACCCTTAGCCGAATCAAACTAACGGGTACCTAGTCTATCAAGTTGATGAACTTCCTGGACTAACTTCTTCTTACTATTTTCAACGTAAGCTACACTACCTATATACAACCTACTGAGGGCATCTGCCACTATATTGGCACTACCCAGATGATACAGAATACTCATGTCATAGTTTTTCAACAACTCTAACCACCTTCTCTGATATAAGTTTAGGTCTTTCTGCAAAAAAAAATATACTTTAGGCTTTTGTAGTCTATGAATACATCAACATGCAACCCATACAAATAGTGCCTCCAAATCTTTAAGGCATAAACAATAGTTGCTAACTCAATATCATAGGTGGGATAACTCTTTTCATGAGGCTTAGCTGTCTAGAGGCATGGGCTTTGACCTTACCCTTCTGCATTAGGACACAACCCAAACTAACTCTCGAAGCATCACAATACATAACAAAACCATCTAAACAATCTGGTAAAGTCAAAACTAGGGTTGTAGTGAGTCGAGTCTTCAACTCCTGAAAACTCTTATCATAAGAATCTGACCACAGAAATTTAGCTTTCTTCTGAGTCAATCTAGACATAATGCAACAGACTAAAATTCTTCAACAGACCGTCAGTAATAGCTAACCAAACCCAAGAAACTCCTAATATCTAATGGAGAGATGGGTCTAGTCCAGTTTTTCACTGCTTTAATCTTTTGAGAATCAACTCTAATTCTATCACTAGATATAATATGACCAAGGAATTCTACTGACCTTAGCCAAAATTTGCATTTACTGAATTTGGCAAATAGTGATGGGTTCTGAGAGTCTACAATACTATTCTGAGATGGTCTGCATGATCATTCTTATTACGGGAGTAAATAAAGATGTCATCGATGAAGACTATGACTAACATGTCCAAGTATTGCTTGAAAACGTGATTCATTTAGTCCATGAAAGATGTTGGGGAATTGGTAAGACCAAATGACATGACAAAAAACTCGAAGTGACCATATCGGGTTTGGAAAGTTGTTTTTGGAATGTCACATTCTCTGACTCTGAGCTGATGACAACCTGATTTGAGGTCTATCATAGAAAAGTAACTGGCACCCTGAAGTTAGTCAAACAAGTCATCAATTATAGGGAGTGGGTACTTATTCTTGACTGTGACTTTGTTTAACTGACGGTAGTCTATACAATCTAAGAGAACCGTCTTTTATTTGCACGAATAGAACTGGTAAACCCCAAGAAGATACGTTGGGCCTAATAAATCCTTTGTCTAAGAGGTCTTTCAAATCTTTTTCAACTTTTTAAGTTTAGAAGGAGACATTCTGTATGGTGGAATAGAGATGGGTTGAGAATTAGGAAGAAGGTCTATTTCGAAGTCAATTTTCCTTTCAGGAGGAACTCTGGGGAGATCTTTGGGAAACACATTTAGAAATTCACTTGCGACTGGAACTAGGAGTCTTTGACTCTCACAAGATGATAGAAATAGCCCTTGGATATCATTTTTCTTACTCTAAGGTATGAAATAAGCTGGCCCTTAAGCATTGTGGTACTACCCCTCTATTCGAGGACTGGATCATTTGGAAACTGGAAGGAGACATTTTTGTTTCTACAATCAACTGAGGCATAGCATAAATGGATCCAATCCATGCCAAGAATGGTATTAAAATCCATTACCTATAACTCTACTAAGTCTGCTGAAGTAACTTACTGAGACACCATAATCGGATAGTTACTCTATACCCACCAGGCTATGATAGACTTACCCATAAGGGTAGAGACTGATAAGGGCTCTGTTAGGATTTTGGGACTGACTCCAAAGTCAACAGCTATGGAAGGAGTTACAAAGGACAAAGAAGCTCCTGGATCTAGAAAATCATAAGCATGTAAATGGTAAACTTGTAGTGTACCAGTGACTACATCAGGAGAACTTTTTTGATCCTATCGATACTAGAGTGCATAGAGCCTATTTGGGCATTGCCCACTGGTGGCACTGGAAGCGATACCCTACTGAGATGAGCGACCAGACTGAGCGTGGGGAAATTATACTGACACTGTAAACCCAACTAAGGACACTTTCTAATTCTATGACCTGTCTCACCACACCCAAAGTTGCCAGCCCTGCAGACACCCTGATGATTTCTGCCATACTTCTGACAAAGAGGATTTATTCAGGCACTGTTCACACTACCCTGAGATTTATAGATTGGCGTCTATCCCTATTACCATTTCTAAATTTAGGCACTGGAGCACTGGTTGAGGACGGATCTGGGACTAAATATTTTGGATAAAACTAAGGACCGTTACCACCTTTTGACTTTGGCTTAGCAAAACTAAACCTACCTGTTCTAGCCCTCTTGTTTTCCCGCTCTTTATCCTTAGTATTATGTTCCTTAATCTTTTGAGAATGGACCATCAACCTAGCCAAGTCCATCTCCTTAATCAGCATTGTGGTCCTACATTTCCTTACCATACTATCAGATACACCAGACATAAACTTACTCATCTTAGACCTATTATTAGCTACCATATGAGAGGCATACCTAGCCAACAGAGTAAACTTGAGGGAATACTCTTGCACACTCATTTTTCCCTACTTTATATTGATGAACTTTAACACCTTATCCTCCCTCAACTCCAACGGAAAGAACCTATCTTAAAAGGCAGTAGTAGACTCTTCTCATTCTATAGGCCCTGCATCTATGCCCCTATCTACCTTCCACTACTTAAACTATGTATGAGCTACATCCTGCAACTAATAGGTACCTAACTTAGTACTTTCACTAGCGATTACCCCCATAATGTATGTTGCCTTCTGTACCATGTCAAGTAATTCCTATGGGTCTTCTTCAGACTTAGACCTTGAAAATAAATGAGGGTTAATTCAGGAGAAGTACCAAATTTTGGTTGCAGCGGTATTAGACACTAGGTTGGCCTGAAAAGCAGTTGTTCAAACATTCTGAGATGCCACAGAATAGGGTAGAGTGGTGAAAGCTGCTTTAAATTCTACGTATGAAACATGCTCATTTACGGGATCTTTTTGAATGGGCGAAGGTGCTGGCTAGTTTCCAGTTCTTCTTCTATTGGTCTTTCTAGGTGGCATGTTCTGTAAACGAAAGGAAAAGTTGGATTAGACAGAGAGTTTAATTTGAGATAATGCTCACTCGCACAATATGAACACTGAAATAAGGAAACTTTTTTCTAAAAATGCCTCATAGCCTCTTATCTATAAATGTAGCACGCTACACACCCATGCATAAGACTCTACTTGACGCTACTTTCAGACTCCCTAGGACTCTTTAGAACCTTATGCTCTGATACCAAGCTTTTAAACCCTCGAGAGTACACCTTGGGCATCACATTGTGCTTACAACCCTGAAGGACCACAAGCTAACCCATGACTGGTACCTGCTGTGAGCACTGAAAATAATATTGGAATATATATATGCAGAAAAATCTAAAAATGCCATAAGGTTCTCAAAATACTAAAATAATAAATGAGTATAACTGATAATAACATCTAAAATCTGAATAACTGACTATGTTAGTCTGAGAGCCTCTAACTGTCTGAATCTAGAGTTGATGGGGAAAACTCCCAACTAACCCCGATTGAAACAACCACTGAACTGCTGGAAGACTAAAATAGATAAACTTTATCCTTAAAATATGAGGACTCACCACTATAACTGTTGTTGATAGCCAAAGTTACTAAGTATGATCAGGAACTTGAGCATCCGAACCTATGATATAAGACATCATAGCACAAAAGAAAGTATACGATCAGTACGTGAAATGTACTGGTATGCTTAGTGAGTCATATATATGAGATGATAACTGACTGAATGAACATCATGAAGTAAATGGATGAGAGTATATGAAAAACTGTAACTAATTCTTTCCAGGGGTAATTTGGTCTTTTCTATGGCCCTAATCTGTCTAAACACGTTATTTAACCCCTAATAACCTAGTTAAGTCATTATTCTATTCAATTTCCTCCAAAATCAAAAGCATTCTCTCAATTATCAAAACCATAACCTCCAAGAATCAAGACCAATCCTCAAGAATTCCATCAAGAAACTTTAAGGACTCATCCTCCCAAGTATGTTAGGTGTTCAGTCATTGTCCCTTACCACCCATGAAGCCTAAGAACCCTATTTAAAAATACAAGTTTTTAGATTTATGTCTTCTATTCACTCAATCAGTTATTGTTCATGCATATAAACCCATGCATTTCATCCTTACCTTATCTAGCATACCAGTTTATTCTACGTACTGATCGCATACTCTTTTCTTACGCTATGATGTCTCACATCATAGGTTCGAATGCTTGGGTTCCTGACTGTGCTTAGCCAGATTTAGTTAGTAGCAGAAAATTCACAAGTGAGTTCGCATCCATTGAGGATATTATTTATTTCAGTATTACAGTAGATTCAATATTTTATTAGTCAGAGTTATCTCCACATTTAGACAGTTCAGTTAGAGGCTTTTCAGTCTAGACTAGTTCAGACAGTATTTAATTTTCAGATGTTATTATCAGTTGCCATATTTATCAGTATTCAGATTATGAACCTTATGGCACTTAGGCCTAATTTTTGCATTATTTTAGTATTATTGTTCCTCACAGTAGGTACCATTCATGGGTTATCTTGTGGTTCTTCAGAGTCATAAGCACCGTGTGGCATCCGTGGTGCAGACTAGGGATGTTACAGTGAGATAGGTAAAGACTTATCTATGTATGAAATTTCAGACCAGACCACATCCTCTATTGATATTCCAATGGATTTGAATGAGAGTCATGTTGATGATATGAATCAATTCCTAATTCCATAAAATCTAGTGCTATTGCTAGTTTGAGTGGGAGTAACTTAACAATTGAAAAAACAATTTATCAATCTCAAGATCGATGAACAAATCATCCATAAATTCCTCGTCATCGATTTGATAGCAAAGGGGAAGCATTTATAGTTACTGTAAATGATGAAGAGACAAGAAATATAAGTGAAGATCTTTTATTTCCCACTAAAGAAAAATAGTTAAAAGCAATGGAAGAGGAGATGGAGTCAATAAAATCTAACCAAGTGTGGGAATTGGTTGATCTACCTATGGGCCAAAAATCTATTGGAAATAAGTGGATTCTCAAAATCAAGCGTAAGGAAGATGGTAGTATCAAAAGATTTAAAGCTCGCCTAGTACACAAAATGGGAAGGAATTAACTATGAAAAATATTTTACCTGTTGTACGCTTAACTTTAGTAAGATTAATTTTGTCTATAATAGCTATATTGGATCTAGAATTACATTAAATGGATGTGAAAACTACATTTCTCAATGGAGAACTAGAAGAAGAAATCTATATCAACCTATAGAAAAAAAAATGGCAGCCCGATGCACTAAAGCTACCTCTATGCGTGGTGTTCGGGGAAGGGCCCCACCACAAGGGTGTATCGTACATAGCCTTACCTTCCATTTCTGCCAGAGGATGTTTCTAAGGATTGAACCCATACCTCCTGGTCACATGGCAGCAACTTTACCAATTACTCCAACCTATATTAGCTTATAGGTTTTGAGAAAAAAGGCAAAGAAAATAAAGTATATCGACTTCGAAGATTGATTTATGTCCTTAAACAATCTTTTAGTTGATGGAAATTGTGTTTCCATAATACTATAATATCTTATGATTTTTATATGGTTCATGAAGATCATTATGTATACATCAAAAGATCCAAAGATAAATTTGTGATATAATCATTATATGTAGATGGCATACTTGTTGCTGCAAGTGACATTGAATATCTAAAAGAAATAAAAGAGTGGTTATCATCTAGTTTTGAGATGAAAGATATGGGTGAAGCATCTTATATTCTTGAAGTTAAGATTTCAAGAGATTGTTGTCTCTATCACAAGAACTTTACATTAAGAAAGTCCTTGAATGCTTTAGTATGAAAGATTGCAAACCATAAACACTCCAGTTTCTAAAAGTGAAGCTTTAAATCAAAGGATGTGCCCTCAAAATCCACAAGAGAGTGAACAAATGAGAAAGGTTCATTATGAGAACGTTGTCAGAAGTCTAATGTACATTATAATATATACTAGACGTGATACTGGTTATGTCGTTGGGTTATTTAGTAGATATTAAACCGATCCAAGACCATAACATTGAAAAAAGTTGAAAGAATACGAAGGGCTTGGCTAGGGCATGCCAGAGATGGACCTTGGGCCACTTGACTAGTTGGAGAGGCATCTCAAAGGAATAGTCGACTATTCCTTATGTTATGAAGGAAATAATCCATAACTTAAAAGCTACACTGATGCTGATTAGGGAGGAGATTTAAAGGAGAGAAAGTCCACCTCTAGATATGTATTTTTGCTTAACAATGGAGCCATATTGTGGAGTAGAAAGAAGCAGTCATGTATAGCTTAATTAATGATGGAATATAAATTTGTATTGCTATGGTCTTGTAATAACTCATATTTTTCCTGGTCTTTAGACAGCTTACGACTCATCCCTCAAATCGTAAAGATTGTCATGAGTCGTATGTAGCAAGTCATACCCATGTAAGTATGTGTAACACTCTGATAGTACACCCTGGGCATCACATGATGGACCACAAGCTAACTCATGACTTGTACCTGCTGTGAGCACTGAATATAATATTAGAATATATATATATATATATATATATATATATGCAGAAGAAATCTGAAAATGCCACAAGGTTCTCAAAATACTGAAATAATAATTGAGTATAACTAATAATAACATCTAAAAATTGAATAACCAACTATGCTAGTCTGAGAGCCTCTAACTGTCTGAATATAGAGTTGATGGGACAAACCCCCAACTAACTCTGACTGAAATAACCACTAAACTACTGGAATACTAAAATAGATAAACTTTGTTCTTAAAATATGATGACTCACCACTATAACTGATGTTGATATCTTGAGCTACTAAGTACGATTAGGAACCTGAGCTTCCAAACCTATGATATGAGACATCATAGCACAAAAGAAAGTATGTGATCAGTATGTGGAATATACTAGTATGCTAAGTGAGGTAAGACTAATATACATGGTTTCATATACATGAGATGATAATTGACTGAAAAAACATCATGAAGTAACTGGATATGAGTACATGCAAAACTGTAACTACTAAACATACTGAATATGTAATACTACGCATATAGGTATACATTAAGTATCTGAGATTATACTGATACTGATTACTAAATTCTGATGGTTGAGTAACTAATAACTGATAGCCATGGTTCTATAGAACTGACTAAGTTCTTTACTGAATACTAAGACTGAAACTATAACTGTGAGAGTATTCATCTAACTGACATACCCCGATATAGACTGATTTGGGTTCCAAGCTGTGAACCCAGTTGAAAAGGTGTTAGCACCTTGCCACGGGTTACTAATAATGTTGTGTCAACCCTAGTCTGGTAGGAAGACTCATGAAATATATATACATGATTGCGTTAACCCTAGTCTGGAAGGAGGACAACTTATCCTACGCTATTTACGTAGTTCTATAACTCAGGGATTGCTACTAAGAGTCAAACCCTAACTAGTAGGAATTCCCCCATCCCTAGGTTTGCTCGGAGCCAAATCCTACTCCCAACTAAAATAAATTGATTACTAGACTGTACTAATCATGACTGAACATACCCTGATCATGTTAACAGACTGAACTAGACTAAATTCACTGAGTACGGTTAACTGACTGAGTACTACTGTTCTTGACATTTTCTGGGACTATTCTATAACTACTGGAACTAAGTAAACAGCCATATTTCGGTTAATAAATACCCCCAAGACTCGATAGCATAATTGATAAACTCATATCACAACTTTAGCAACACAATAATAGGCTACCATGCATAATTTACTCATATGGACATTTTATCAAACACTTGGGGAGCGTGATTGCAATACATGAGAACTAAACACATAGGCCATCATAACTACAATATGTAACTTGCAAATTCAATGGTTTTGACATGAGAGATTCATAATTCAATGCCTATGCTAACTTAATTTCATGGAACTCATAAAAGATCTTAACTTGAAACCCATACAACAACACAAACATGAGCATAATTTACTTCATAACATGGGAATCATAATTCAAGTTTTGAAAAGGGTTCTTGAACTCCAAAGGTGGAAGGAGACCCAAGAATGAACACCTAACATACCTGAGTGACAGAAATAGTGAAGATTGTTGGGAATTTCTTGGAACTTAATCTTAAGCTTGATGAATTAGGGTTTATTTCTTGTGAGGATTTTGTCGATGAGTGAATATATTTTACGTATTGAGGGGCTGAATTTAATGTTATGGGGGTTTAATATGGGAGAAAAATGACTTAATTGCCCCCATAACCCATAACTAAATATGGAAATGCACCAAGCGATGCAAAAACTAGCGTGCTACATTGATGTTGTTGACGCAATTGGCAACATGCCGCGTTGATACTATCGACGTGATTACTGATGTGTCACAGCCTAATTTCATGAACTCACTATTTTGGACATCCAAACATGTCTTTAATGATGTTTGAAAAATCTAAAACTCACCCAAGATGACCTATTCACATCCCTAATCATAAATCAACTTAGAAATCAAAATTCTAAAGTCTTAAGGATCAAAAATAAGATCATCTAATTATAAAGGATAAATATAATTCTAAGTATTAACACTTAGATAAATTTTTCTAAGTCTGGGACCCCTTATTACAAACTATATGGGACTGAATTGAACTAGAAGTTTTACAGGGTTTTATAGTGTAGGATGATTTAAGTTCTATTCAACTTATGAGTTGACCCTAGAAGTCATCAAGTAAGGTATGGGTCATATAAAAATAAGTCGTATTGTCGGCAGAATAGGTTTCCTGAGTTCTGTCCAGCTTATGAGTAGTGGCTAGAGGTCGTATAGATATATTATAAGTCATAAGATCTAACACATACCTTGATATATAGACAATCAAAGAATCAAGACTCATGTTTTGATAGTTTTATAAGTTACATAGACATATATTAAATCCTCAAATAGCTCCGAGCTCATGAACAAGTCAAAACCTCTCTTAGCAATTAAATTCTTGGGATGTACATAACTATAGTCATTTTCAAATGATAATAACTTTTGTTATACTAAGAATGTTTTAGCTCAAGACCCACCAAAAGATATATAATTGAATTATCTTTCCAACGATACCAGTTTTACCTTAATATGATATCAGGGTGAAAAGTTGTGACAAAATTATTGAAGCACTATCAAAGCTATCAGTGGATACCACTCACTGATGATGACTCATAAGTAGACCATATGAGTTGTCAGGAGGAGTCATACCCACAACAGTAGTGGTTGAATTTTGGGTTCTTGGTGACGACTCAAGGTATGACCTGTATTCAGAACATATGAGTCGTACCCAAGCACGTTGGGGCGGATTTCTGGTAATTTCCAAAAAGTTTCTAAGAGTTTTTTTTATATTTTCTCCCCTTATAACTCCCAACCCATGATATTTAATCCTAATGGGTGTTACTTTTCCTCCCTTTTCCATCAATTAAACAACACAAAATCCCTATTTCCACTCTCAAGAACAAGATTAGGGTTCCTCGCCCAAATTTATCCTTTAAGTCCCAAGATTCAAATTCAAGACTATCAAGAACATCAAGATTAGGGTTTTATCATCAAGTCATCACTCAAGCCTCAAAATTCAAGTCTTCTCTGCAAGTCAAGCATCTAAGGTCCCAATTCCAAGCTTCTCCTTCAAGGATTCAAATAATTAAGGTATGTGGAGGTATTCATCAATGGGTCCCTTTCACCCATTAAGCCCAAAAACCCAATATTAATTTAAAAGCATGAATCTTAATCCTATTTTATGAAGTCATCCATGAATCTTATGATTTTAATTTGTGAACTTCTTATTAAATTGAGTTTAAGCCATGTTAATGTGTGTTTCCATGCTGTTTAAGTCACTTCATGTTTGAATTACAATTTCCCTCATTTATTTACTTTGATTTCATTATGATTCATCAAATTATTAATTAAACAATATAAATATGTTGTCCTCCCATATTTAATACATTCTCATGTTCAAATTTATGTATTTCAACAGTTATTGGAATTCACTATCTTTTAACTCTTTGAATTATGATCTTATATCATTATTTAAATGTTATCATCAAATTTTGTAATCATTCAGTGCTGGCGAGTTATGAACACCCAATACCTATATGTTTACTTACATTTCAGGCCTCCTAAGTAATGCCAGTCAACTCATGATTTTATAATTATGCTCAGTTTTTATGACCATGATGAACACTATTAGTTTACATGTTTATAATTACCTTAGAATCTCTATAAACTGTTGTTTTCAAAACACCGTGACCTGAGCTTATCATTTATCAGTGCATGCACCAGTTAGTACTTCAGTGTCTTTCAGTTGGGAGTAGGATTTAGCACCGAGTGGGAAGTGTAGGTTCAGCGCATCCTACTTCCCCATAAACTTCGTGCCACCACAGGTTTAGGGGCCTTGCCAGAGAGTGTTTTCTCTTTTCCAATATGGCTCAGTTTAGTGATCACTCCAGTTGAGGTTCTACTCTGATGGCAACGATAGAACAAACATCCTCAATATGGGTCAGACGTTAGACTCCATGATAGCTCACATGGTCTATGTTGGTTACACAATAGCTCCCACAGTTTCAGTCAGTTCTTAGTCTAAATCAGTTTAGGTTTGCTTGACCAAGCAATCAGATTACCAGTTATTTAGTCAGTAAGTTTTTACAGATTATTTTAGTTATTTAAATATCAATTATTTAGTTATTCAGATCATGTATGTCCATGCTTTGTTTGGTCTTGTATCCCTTTTACTTGATCGTTTTTTCATGCTTAGTATCCATACATGATCCTTAATGTGTATTATAGTCTATTCAACTTTACATGATATTTATATACAATATCTATGTTTTACAGGAAGCTTACATAATTCTTTTTAGTTTGTGATTTATAAATCTCACAATGACTTAAAGTTTTCATGGATAGACATGTTTTTAAATGTATGTTTCACTAAATAACTAATATCCTCAGTTTTAAAGCATGTTATAAATATTTCCATTATTTAGTGCATGTCTCCATATGCTCAGTACATTCCATAGTAGTGATCCACATGTATGTCTATGTGCTACATTGTCTCATAATTTAGGTACCATTTCTAGTCCACATATCATAATCAGACAGTTTGCAGCTTCCAGCCAGTAGGTTATAAGTTCTCTTATTTTGGGGACTCTAGTCAATTGTAGTTTATGTACTATATTATTATTGATATGTATTGATTAGTGGTAGTTCGAGGAATGTCCCAACTATCTATAGTCAATATAGTAGAGGCTTTATAGATAGTCAGTCAAAGTCATTACATGTAATTCAAGTTTCTTTCTTCATATTTATCAGGTTGTAAACTTTATCAGTATTACATTAATTCAGACTTTCTCATGATTATGTTTTTGTTTAGTAAATGTAGTTTTTATACAATTTAAATTAGTTGCTCAAGAAATATGCTAGATCATGGGTTAGCTTAGGATCAGTTGTGGTTTCAAGCACAGTGTTACAACTAGGGGATAGTCTCGGGTCATGGAAAACTTAGTATCAGAGCATAAGGTCCAAGTGTCCTAGGGTGATTTTGAAGCCGTGACTAGTAGAGTCTTACAAAATGGTACAAAGACGTTTGTACTTTTCTTCGAGAGGCTAGAGGACATTTAAGAAATATTTCCCTTCTTTCATATCTCAGATTGTATTATAGAAAGGTTCTCTAAAAAACTTATAAAAATGCTTCTCATGCTCAATTCATGACGACTTTGCCTTATTTTTTAGGGAATGAAAATAGGCAGGCTTAAACTCCTACTGATAGAGTTTTCTCAAATAGTCCCCATAAACAGTTATGGGATTGCATGTAGGATTAAAAGGATCCCATCAGTGCCCTTATGTTCTAAACTTTGAAAGTGTTCATTCTTATTCATGAAAATCGTGCATTGAGTCAAAGTTAGATGTGCTCTCAGATCTCTTCTTAGAATCCTATGATGACATATGATCTATAGTTAGAAGCCTGAACCTAGAAGTTTAACAGCTGTAATATAACGATATCTGGATTTAGTAGATTATGTATCCATGGGGTTAGTTGTATGTAAGGTGAACTAGTAGGCTTGAAATAGTTTATGCAAGAATTTTAGTTTATTGATTTGAAATTAAGTATGATGATGTTTGCATGATCTAGAGGTGTACCCCAGGGTGATATGGGATTGTATTATTTATATGTTTTAACAGTGTGTGTTCTTAGATAGTATCGTTGAGTTGTTAAGTATGAATGAGGCTATGTAGTATATGATGTTCTTACTAGCTAAGTTATGGTTATAGGTTGTTGATAGTGGGTATGTTGATGTAATGGAAATTCTCATGGTTTAGAAAAAAATATATAAGTTTAGAGATATGATATTTGTAGGCTATGGAGGAAAAGAAATAGATATATGTTTAGTTGGACAAGAATACTATCTAGAACGGTGTAAACATAATGACTAGTGGGGCTATAGAAAGTTAAGAGTTGTATCTCAGAAGAAAGTACTAGCAACAAGTTTTACACTTTCAGGTGTAGTCTCTTAGGGTGATTTTATTACTTATGTATAATTTTTATATCTCAAACTCTAGAGTAAAGTGGTTGAAGATAATTTTAGAGTTTATTAAAGGGGGTCCACAAACTTAGAATGATGGCTTAAAGCTAAGAGGGAGATGATAGAACAAGAAACAAAGTCAGACTCTTGTATTCTAATAGTGATGCCAGCATATTGTAGAACATCAGTAGGGAAAGAAGATGCCCGTCCCATTCTAATCTTAGTGCAAAGTATTATATTTCAGTCATCATAATATCTGCTCATGCCTTACATATCAGCTCCATGATCATAGCTCATATTCATGAATTTGCCATAAAAATCATGTACACTTTCAGTTTCTAGTATGAAGAGTTCCAGTTCACTCAGCAGTATGAATCATATTCCATGAATTGATAAACTCCAAACTCAAGTAATGCAGCTCATGACTCGTGTACTAATGATTTATAGTATACTCAATTCTTGGTACTCATGCTACATTCTTAATGACCAGTGAAACCCAGATTATGTCATGTATGTTCTCAGTTTTAATCTCTTTAGTGAATTCATATCTTTGATACTCTATTTCTTAGGCCTTAGTTAAGTGTTAAAGTTATGCATAGTATTCTTTCATGCTTGGGGTCCTTATGTTCTAACCTTTTAGTTACCTTTTCTTAATGTTAAGATAGTGGTGATGAAAAATTTATGATCAATGATTTAGAAGGGAGATATTAAATGTTTCATGTTGCGGAAAGATTGTTGTATTCTTGTTTTATCTAAAGCTGTATATGTTATGTCATGGTTAGCTAGAAATTTCATGTTTGTTTTCTTGGGGATAATGAATGGAAGTTTATATTGATAGAGGTATTAGAGAATATGGGAAAGATTCTTCGATGGGTTGATTGACTAGAAGTTCATATATGGCTATAATGATAATCTTGAATGTCTTGTTGGTATATAAGTGGATGGGTGCATTGTGCACTAGTGAATTCCTAGTAAGATATTGAATATAGTTGTTGAAGTGGTAATAGGAATTATTCTTGATATGAAAGATGTGAAACACGCACGGGGTATCGAATTCATGGTTTAGACTAGTGTTATGGTGTTATGTGTGGTACTTTGTGATTTCAAGTTAGTCTTGAACATGGTGAAAGTATGTGGTTCAACTCAGACTTTGGCTGGAACGGTTATATACACTCACACGAGTATTTAAGGATTGAGGCTAAGCTTAAATTGGGCAGTTGCATTGCCTAATACCCAGTAATTCTATCCTAGCTTATGATTTATATGTCTATGTTCCATGTTACAGAGTTATAGTCATATTAAGATTCCTTACCCAGATATCTTATTCAGATCATACCCAAGGTTCTTTGCTCCCTAATGTTATTAGAACTTCTTACAGAGAGTGTTGAAAAAATACTGCAGTTGAGTATAAACTTTCAATATAAATTAGTTTGTATAACCAGCAATTCGGATTAGCAATCAAATAGATAAGCTTCTATGATTATCCATCTTTCCATCTAGTCTTACTATCTGAAGTTTCATGAATATGGCTATTCCATAAAGTAATTTATTCACATTCATGCAAATTGTGAATTTAGTTGAGTCCTTACTTCTAGTCTAAATCATTCTTAACCATAAAGGATATCTAGATTCAGAAATCGTATCGTGTTGGTTATCCAACTTCAGAATTCGGCTAAACAGTACTAATGGATTCCTAGAATTTAAAACTATCATAGCATACATTCATGAATACAGCTCAGTCCATGCATCATGCTTCAGTTTTAAATTTTAGATATTAAGTCATGATTTAGCTCGTAAGTGTCTCATGTATTATCTCAGTCTTTCCTAAGTATTTTAGCCAAGCCAGTATTGTTCGGGGATGAATTATCCCAAGGGAGAGATATTATAATGCCCCAAATTTTTATATTCTAAACCTCTCATCTTTTCTTCACAAAATCAGGTTCAGCTGGAGGTAATGGTTGCTCATAAGTCGGCTCTCTTATTTCTATCTCAGCCTTATAACCATTCTCATGTCATTGCATCTATTCATGAAGTCAGTTCAGTTCACATGTTATGTTTCAGACTCAGTTATTTAATCATAACCCTATTTCATACTTGTTCAATATACGATCTCAATTGCCTCAGTATTCTTAGTATAACCAGTCTCATTTGAGGACGAATGTTTCTAATGGGGAGATATTGTACTACCCCATATTTTTTCTTGATCTCTGGACAGCGTACAACTTATCCCTCAAATCACAAAAACTCTTACGAGTCGTATGTAGCATGTCATACCGATGTCAACATGGGATAATTTAAGTTCTTTTCAAGTTACGATTTGACCCTAAAATTCGTCCAGTAAGGTATGAGTCATATGAAGATAGGTCGTATTGTCAGCAGTATAGGTTCCCTAAGTTTTATCCACCTTATGAGTAGTGTCTAGAAGTCGTATAGACATGTTGTGAGTCATAAGATCTGACTCGTACCCTGACCACTAGACAATCCAAGAATCAGGACTCAAGTTTCAATAGATTTATAAGTTACTTGGACATAATTAAGTCCTCAAATAGCTCCTAGCTCATGAACAAGTCAAAACCTTCCTTAGCGATTAAATACTTGGGATGTACATAACTATAGTCATCTTCAAGCAATAATAACTTTTGTTATACTAAGAATTTTTGAGCTCAAGACCCACCAATAGATATATAATTTAATTAGCTTTTGAACGTTATTAATTTTGCCTTAATCTGATATCAGGATGAAAAGTTATGACCAAATTACTGAACCACTGTCAAAGCTATCAGTGGATACCACTCACTAATGATGACTCACAAGCAGAACATATGAGTCATCAGGAGGAGTCGTACCCATACCAGTAGGGGTTGAATTTTGGGTTCCACGTGACGAGTCAAGGTATGACCCATACCCAGAACATACGAATCATACCCACGCACGTCAAGATGGCTTCTAGGTGATTTCCAAAAGGTTTCTAAGGGATTTTGGTCTTTTCTCCCCTTATAACTCCCAACCCACGATATTTAACCCTAAGGGGAGTTACTTTTCTCTCTTTTCTATCAATTAAACAACACAAAATCCCTATTTCCATTCTCAGGAACAAGATTAGGGTTGCTCACCCAAAATTCATCCTTCAAATCCCAAGATTCAAATTCAAGAATATCAAGAACATCAAGATTAGGTTTTTCTCATCAAGTCATCTCTCAAGACTCAAAATTCAAGTCTTCTTTGCAATTCAAGAATCTAAGATCCCAATTCCAAGCTTCTCCTTCAAGGATTCAAACAATTAAGGTATGTGGGGGTATTCATCAATGGTCCCTTTCACCCATTAAGCACAAAAATCCTAATTAATTTAAAAGTATGAATCTCATCCTATTTTATGGAATCATCCATGAATCTTATGAATTTAATCTATGAACTTCTTATTAAATTGAATTCAATCCATGTTAATGTGTGTTTACATGCTATTTAAGTCACTTCGTGTTTGAATTACAATTTTCCTCATTTAGTTACTTTGATTTCATGATGAGTCATCAACTTATGGATTAAACCATTTAAACTTGTAGTCCTCTCATATTTAATATATTCCCATGTTCAAAATTATGTATTTCAACAGTTATTGGAATTTACTATCTTTTAAGTCTTTGAATTATGATCTTCTATCATTGTTTAAATGTTATCATCAAATTTTGTAATCATTCAGTGTTGGCAGGTTATGAACACCCGATGCCTATATGTTTACTTACGTTTCAGACCTTCAAAGTAATAAGCCAGTAAACTCATGATTTTATAGTTATACTCAATTTGTTTTGACCATGATGAACACTATCAGTTTACATATTTATAATTACTTTAGAATCTGTATGCACTATTGCTTTCAAAATACCATGACATAGGCTTATCAATTATCAGTGCATGCACCAGTTAGTACTTTATTTTCTTTCAGTTGAGAGTAGGATTTAAGACCAAGTGGAAAGTATGGTTTCATTATATCCTACTTCCCTAGAAACTATATGCCACCATAGCTTTAGGAGTCTCGCCAGAGAGTGCTTCTCCTTGCCCAATATGGGCTCAGTTTAGTGATCACTCCATTTCAGGTTCTACTATGACGGTAAGAATAGAACAACCTCCCTCAACATAGGTCAAACATTGGACTCCATGATAGCTCCCATGGTTTATGTCGGTTACAGGATAGCTCCCATAGTTTTAGTCAGTACTCAGTCTAAATCAGTTTAGATTTTCTTGACTAAGCAATCATATTATTAGTTATTCGGTCAGTCAGTTTTTACAAATTATTTTAGCTATGTAAATATCAATTATTTAGTTATTCAGATCGTGCCAGTACATGTTTTGCTTGGTCTTGCATCCGTTTTACATGTTCATGTTTTCATGCTTAGTACCCATACATGATCCTCAGGTCGTTTTATAGTCTATTCAACTTTACTTAGATCTACATACAGTATCCATGTTTTACCATTTGCCAGCTTTCAGAATTCTTTTCAGTTCGTAATTTCTAAATCTCACAATGACTTATAGTTTTCATGGATAGCCATGTATTAAAATGTATGTTTCAGTAAATAACTTATATCCTCAGTTTTAAATCATGTTATAAATATTTCATTTATTTAGTGCATGTCTCCATATACTTTGTACATTCCAAGAAACTAATCCATATATATGTAATACCCTATATTTTCGTGCTAGAATTCTAACCTTCGTTCATGCGCGTCTAAGATCTAATCCAAGTGATTCTCACGTGAATACAAGTTGCATGATCATTATCCTAGTCTATGGAGTAGTATAGAGGTGGAAAATGTTTATAGCAATGACCTAGAACAAGTTTGAGCTAAGACCAATTGATTCATCCAAAGTTTGACATTTGATTCTACAAGGGTCAACTTCAAATGTGAATACCTCTTAATATACATGGAATTTTTCATATCAAATCCTATAAAATTGTACATAATTGAATTAGATTGCCAACAATACCAATTTTGAAAAAATCCAATACCCGAGCAAAGAGTTATGCCCATTTTCGTGAAAGGTAGTAAGGGTTTGCGATGGGCAATGCGCCGCCCAATCAAATGTGTGCGATTGGGAGTGCGAGGCACACTTAAATTTCTACCATAAGGTGTTCGACGCACACCTTAAGGTCTGTCATGGGTTGTGCACCGCATACCTCACTCCAAGTGCCAAAAATACCCCTTTATATGTCTATAACGTGGGATTAAACTCCCATAACACCAAAATAAGTTTACTTCCTCTCAAAATCACCAAGAATATTCATTAGGGTTTCAACCTAAAAATTTAAATATCTCAAGATTTAACCATGAGTTTTCAATAATTCTTCAAGATTTGGAATCCCCATTCCAAGGGCTACAAGAAACACACATTATTTTCACGAATAGAGTCCCAAGGTCAAGAGTTCATTCAAAGCTTCAAGTTTAAGGTATGTGGATTTTTCAACAAGAACACTCTTTCGTTCTTGTGCCCAAAAATACTTTCTTTTACAAAGTTATGGATTTCCTATGTTTTACTATGATTTTGAAGCATGAACTTATATCCTATATTGATTATCACGATATTATGATATTTTTGATATTTTAGAAGCAGAATTATATGAGAATAATGATATTTTGTGCCTTATAACTGAATTTTCCAGATTTTGAAAGGATTTATATATGTTTATGATGTAAAGCTTGAATCTTGATAAGTTTTAATGTGATATTGAGACATGACTTTTGAACTCTATTTGAGATTGTTGTTTTTGATAAATCATGTGTTATAAACACCTTGAGTTTGAATGATTTGAGATGATGAAGAAGCTTTGACCTTTCGGTCGTAAAAAGGGGTGTTTTTGAACCCGAGATAAGAAAAGAAATCCACTTTTATTGTTTATTATGAAAAGGGTAGCAAGATGGCTCCCATTGTGAATTGTTAAACTGTTTATTAGTGGATTTTATTTTGAAAATATCTGAGCTAAATCCAGGAGTAGTCTTTAGCACCGAGCAGGAGGTATAGCTGTTTTGGTACTTTCCTAGAACTACGTGCCCCCGTAGGATGTGAGCCTGAGGCTGATTTATATAGTGATCACTAGTGTTTGGATTGATGATTTAAGGTCCTACTCCGATGGCAAGGAATAGAGCGACTCTACCAAACGTGGGTAGAATGTTACACTCTATGTAGCTCACATGGTTTATGTAGGTTGCAAGAGACTCCCAGTGTGTGTGTATTATTCTATCTGAGATGAAAATATAATTGCTTGAAAGATTGAGTTTGAGAAAGTCATTGTTTTTGAAAGATTTAAAGACTATATATTCTAAAGAGAATTATTTTGAAACTTTATTACTCTATATGTTTGAAACCAAGGAAGAAGCGAATTGAGAACCTATTGTAATGACTCACTTGTTTTACTTTACATGTATTATTCATCCATGATTTTGATGATTTAATTCGAGTTAAGTAAGTCATTTATATCAGTATTCATAATTTTATAAACTGAGATGATATTAAGATATTATTTTATATATGCATTGCACCCCCATATGATCGGTATGTTTTCATGGTACTAACCCACATATTCGTATGTGAGCTACATTTTCTCAGAATGTAGGTACAAGGTAGAGTATGCACCTTCAGATCCAGTCAGTTCGTGATATCCAGTCAGCAAGTGATGAGTCCTTTTGATTCAAGGACTTGGGTCAGTTTTGCAGAACTAATAGTGTTGTATTTTCTTTATTCAGTCGTATTGAGTTGGGATAGTCGGGAGTCATGACCCGGCAACCTAAAGTCAGTACTAGTAGAGGCTTCATAGACAGTCAGTAGAAGTTAATGTATTCTGTTTCAGTTTTGTAGATTTTTATAGATTTATACTTTTTGTTCAGTTGCTTATGAGTTATGCCAGTAGAAGGGTTAGCTTGGGGTCACTTGTGATCCTAAGCACCGTGTGACATCTCGGGATTCAATTTTGGGGCGTTACAATATATGTCTATGTGCTACATTGTCTCATAATGTAGGTACTATTAGTAGTCCACATATCATAATTAGATAGTTTGCAGCTTCCAGCCAGCAGGTGATGAGTTCTTTTATTTTGGGGACTCCGATTAGTTATAGTTATTTACTATTTGTTATTATTGATATGTATTGGTTAGTGGTAGTTGGAGAAATTTCTAAGCTATCTATAGTCAGTATAGTATACGCTTCATAGATAGTTAGTTAGAGTCATTACATGTAATTCATGTTTTTTTCTTTAGAATTATTAGGTTTTAAACTTTATCAGTATTACATTAATTCAAACTTTCTCATGATCATGTTTCCGCTCAATAAATTTAGATTTTATACAATTTAAATTAGTTCCTCAAGCAGTACTCTAAATCATGAGTTAGCATGGGATCACTTGTGGTTTCAAACACTGTTTTACGACTAGGGGGTAGTCGTAGGTTGTAACACATCTGTTGTGTAAGAAGTTGTTTGACATAAACCGATTTTTATCCACTTGGATGTGTATAATAATGTTTTTGAATCTTTTATAATCAGTTGTGATAGTCAGGCTTTAATAGCTTACACAAAGGATCCAAATTACCATGAAAAGACGAAACATATTGACATAAAGTATAATTTTGTAAGAGACATAGTTGTACAAAAGGAACTGAACATGAAATACATATCTACTCATCAAAAGATAGAAGATACCTCAACAAAACCCATTGCATGTGATGTTTATGAAAGACATGTAAAGTCATTGGGTTTACGTAGATGTTGATGTAGTTAATTTATTATTTTCTTCCAATCATATTCATGTAAATTCACATTATTAAGGTTAATATTGATTAATGCCTAATTTTCCATCTTGTTGGTTCATATACATACATACATACATACATATATATATATATATATATATATATATATATATATATATATATATATATATATATATATATATATATATATATATATTAATTTTTATGTGGTGTACATAAATTTTTTGAGGATAAAAAGTATGTCAAACAGACAAAAAGATTGGCCTATTCACATAGGCAATCGCCTCTATTGTCTAAGTGACAAGTAGTGGAGATGAGACAGTTATAAACTTATTATTGTCAGGCGTGATGATAAAAGAGAGTTAAAAGTTTATAATTTGAATGTCGTTTGTTAGATTGTGTTTAATCATATGTTATTAAATGAGTGAGTTTGTTTCAAATGCCAAATGTGAGTTCCAAATAATAAAATTATTGAGTAAATTTGTGAACTCAAAATTATACACGAGTTGTCTATCCTATAATCTGCACAGTATTTACTTTATAAAAGATATATGCTCCATGGGAAAGGAGTCAATACTATGATACATGTCTCATACCATGTATGTATAAAGTGACCCATAAGGGTGGTACAAGTTTATTCTCTACTTACTATCGTGTGAGAAAATTATAAGTAATTACTTACATTGTACCCTTATGATTTTAATCAGTTTCTTGAGATTCAATTTGGTGCTTTCTATCTTAGTATATTACCAAAAGATCATGGTTGATTCGGTCTGGCGGGACATTTCTAGAAAATCATACCACATTGAGATTAAGAGATTCTTGAGATGAGGAAGATAGTTGGATATTATCACATTAATTGTGTTCATTGACGTCCTTTATGTTTATCAGTGAGGCTTCGTTAGCCAGTTCTCCTTACATAATGATGAACTCAAAATTAATTAAAAGAATGATGAAAAATATGGATATGATCTATGATCTAGGGTACTACATATCATAATCTACTTTAAGTTTCATTGATTGAGATGTTGTACATTCCTAACAGATGAATAGAAACGAAGCTCAAAAGTATGCACTGGTCACATGATCTAGTCGTTAAGTATGAATGTTACAGAATGAGAGTTGATGACCCACTATGTTTGAGTGAGAAATGAAGGAAATTGGATTGGGTCACCCGTGTGGGTCAACCCGGATCCATATTAAGAGATAAATAATATATTATTATTATTATTATTTATATTAATAAATAATAGAAAGAAAAGGCATATCTACTGGAAAAGAATATCTGAAGAGTTATGTCTCTTCAGAAGAGTTATGTCTCTATTGAAAAGTTATGTTGCTTAAGAAAAGTTATGTCTCTTCAGATGAGATAAAAGATCAAAAGCAAGAAAAAAAGTGATGTTCTTTTTTTTGTTATTTCTCTTTCTCTCGCTCTTTGGAAAATTCTCTTCTCTTTGGGTGAAGAATTTCGGTAAGAAGATTCTTGAAAAGATTAAAGCAATCTCCATCAACGTTTGAAATAACCTTCTCTAACGGATAAGATTTTAGACTATGAAACAATATAGTTTAGTTTGTTTATGTATGTGATTACACTTTTTGACTAGTGAAACGAATTCAATGATCCTGCAAACTGTGTGCTTGATAAGATTCTACACAACTTAAAACATATATGAGTATCTTATTTTATGACTAATTTATATCTAACAATGTTATCTCGTTCTAGATTATGAATATTTGCTATGTGATAGCCTCAGTTTGATTAGTTAGGGTATCTAATTAGCCCAATTGAACTTTTTTTGTTGCATTATATTAAGAGTATTGTCATGGTGATGATCAGTTAAAATTCATGTGAAACGCACGTACCCTAAACTAGTATAACAATTATGTAATGTATCGATATCAATATTTATTTGACTATCATGTATTTCCGCCTTAATAAATAAAAGTATAAATAAAAAATAATATAACAACATAAATATTCATTTTTCCAACAACAAAAAAAAAAAGGTGAAACAATTTTTAAAAAGAAAAAAAATCAATAAAAAAAATTAAACAACGAAACAGTTTTTCTTAAATAGCACTTGTAAGAAAAAAAAATTTAATTAAAACTAAAATGGCCAAATGGTTGAATGGCGAATGGCCAAACATTCAGGTGGCGAATGGCCAAACATTCAGGTTAATGAGAGTTTTTGTACCAATTGGCCACGCGGTCATTTTTAGTAATAACTTTGGCTGATTTACCATTTTAAGTAAAAAAAAAAATGGATAAGTTTTTATGTAAAAAAAAATTTTCACGACATTTTGCATAATTTTCCGATTAAAAAATAAATAAATACAAGGTGTAGTCTAAGTCACTCCTATTTAATAAAGGTAGACTAACTTTTTTTCTTTAAATATTGTAGATACTTTTTTAATGTCAAGTGATAAGTAATTGTTAATTTTAGTCTGAAATTCTGAAAGTAACAATTATTTTGGAATAAAAATTTTGTGAGCCAAAACGAAAAATGGTTAGAAGGGAGTAGTATTATTTGTTGTTTGGTAGATGCATTTCCCTTTTAGCAATAATAACGAGTGTATTGGAGAGTATGTTCAATAACCATAATAACTTTTACATAATCAAGTGGGAAAACTAAAATAAATAAAAACAACATAATAGTAGCAACAGTGACGAAGAAAGACAAGTGAGAGAGAGACTTTTCCAACTAACAAAGCTCCAAAAGATAACTTTTTTAGCTTTTAGGAAATGGTCACCCAAAACGGCACCCATTATCACTTCCTAATTTTCTACTATCATTTTCTTCATCATTTTCATGTTCATATTCTTGGATAATTTCATCTTCTTCTCTGGGCGTACATTCGTTGTGTATTAACAACGAAAATCTGAGCCTACCATTAGCGTGTTTAGTTAGTAAATCAGAGTTGCAAGAAGTGATTGTCACTGCTTCTAATGGGATGAGGCCTAATTCGGACACCTTCATTTCCACTCATTGAAGTTAGAGGAGGTGGAAAACTAGCTGCTCTTTTCAAAATTTTCACGGATTCTCTACATTTTGATTATTGAACTCTGTGAAAATTAGTCTCTCTCTCTCTCTGACAAGAAAGAAGAGAATTCCTCTATGTTTTTGTTAATGTCACTGCCTATTTCTCTTCCTAAGCTTTCAGTGCATATTTCCAAACTCTTTGTGTTGAGAGGACAGAGCTCCACCAGAGGATGAACATAGACTTCGTCCTCTACATCACTTTTTCTCAAGTATTGACAAGGATTTGCAAGTTCTTGGATAAGGCTCCAGCCACCAACATTGTCATTTTCTTTAGTTTTTTTCAATTTCCCCTTCTTGTTAAGACATTTTAGACTTTTGTGGCAATGTTATATAGGTTGTGGCAAATTTGATCTAGGAGTAGACAATTTGTTCATTCAAAGTGTAGGCTCTAGACAAGATTGCAACCCTTGATATAGTGTGAAAGTTGAGGTCATGTTTTAGAACAATATGCACAAAAAAGAATAGGACAAGAACAGGGGAGAAACAGGGAAAAACATAGGATTTCGTATAGTTTATTTAACGAGAAATTAAATGTAATATTTTTTGAGTGTTGAGAAAATGATATGGTTAAATAAGGATAAATATTAATATTTAATTATTGAGTTATGTTTGGTTTCTACAATTTACCTAACCCTAAGTGATAAACCTTAAAAGGGTGGCGCATTGAAGATCAAACAGTAACCACTTGAGGTAGAAAAAGGGATAGAGAATGGGAAGGTAGAGAATGGATAGAGCATCAAAGCGAAGTGAAAGGGGTAAGGTTTAATTTATAAGATCAAACAGTAACCACTTGAGGTTTTTCTTTCCCTTTCCTTTTTTTAATTTGGTTTGATAAGGGGGAGTGGGGGTTGTCGTAGGAGGGGTACTCCATTTGCAAAGAGGAGTAAAACTTTTGGTGCCACTAGAATTATTCAGCTTTCGCCCTGCCATATAATAAATTGAGCAACAGAACAACGAAAATTGGGAATCTAGAAATAATTTGAAGTTGGAAAAAATTCATTGGTCTTTGTTTTTCTTATTTTTTCTTTATTTTAGCTAAAATTCGATTGGTGAATTTAATAATTTACTTTTAGAAAGAATGAATTAAATAAAGTGTGGACTTTGGAGGGTCGTTCTCTTTTACCATCCAAAAGTGATCCACCAATAAGAATTCGTTCTAATATATTTTATTGATAGATACTGCCTTTTTCACAACCCCCCTCCCCCGCCCTACCTCTCCATTTCACTTGTGCATTTTAATCCATTCCTTTTTCAAACTTGGACTAGGGCCGTAGCCTAAACCTAAAATTAGTCTTACAATTCGTGTATTTTGAGCTACTTCAACAACGACAAAAAAATAAGAATATTCAAATTGGAATTTACGTTAAAGTCTAGCAATTATAATTTCACTCTGTAAGTGTTGAGCTGGTTTTAATCCATTAAAAGTAATTTTTGTTAGTTCATATTTATTCATTGAAGCTTTCATGTCGTGTGATGCAGAAAGGTTTGACATTAAATCCTTCTTATATATTGTAAAACTTAAGATAAAATACAATTAAACAAAGTTTGAAGCCTTACTTTACATATCCTGTGACCTGATCGGATAGATAGACCGGTCCTTTAATTAACACTCCATAAAGAATGAAGAAGTAAGGAATACCTCCCTTTTTAAAAAATATCTCATCTTCCAATATTGTATCCTATCTCAACTGCTTAAAAGGAAAAAAAAAAAGTGGAACCAATATTTTATTTTTTCTAGATTTAATTTATTTATATAGTGATATTGAATAAGAAAATCCACATAATGCGTATATCTTTGCCTGTTATAGTAGATTGCTTGTTTTATTGTTTAGTTAACTAGACAATATAAATTCACTACGGCTACAAATGCAGCTTTCAAAAGCTTATATACAGCGTTAGAGGATAAAGGTGGCAATAAAATGTTGTATAAGCTAGTTAAGGTTAGGGAGAGGAGGGTTCGAGACCTTAATCAAGTGAAGTGTATCAAGGATGCAGAAAACAAAGTTTTGGTGGAAGAGGTTCTTATTAAGGAAGAGATGATAGTCTTACTCTCATAAGATCTCGAACGAAGGAAGGGACACGAGTATTGTGTTGGGGAATTTGGAACACTCTGAGAGGCTTCACGACTATGACTATTGTAGGCGAGTTAAGGTTGAGGAGGTTAAGAGTGTTATTCGTAGGATGCAGAGGGGTAAAGCGACTTGGCTAGACGAGATCCTGATTGAGTTTTGGAAGTTCATAAGAAGGGTAGGGATGGAGTGGTTGACTAGGTTGTTCAACACTATTTTCAGATGGCGAAGATGCCTGAAGCTTGAAAATGGAGTACGACGATTTCATTTTTTAAGAATAACAGTAACACTCGGGACTGCAATAATTATAGGGATATGCAGTTGTTGAGCCAGACTATGAAGGTTTGAGAGAGGGTAGTAGAGTTAAGGTAATGAAAGATTGTGACTATTTCTAATAAATCAGTTTGAATTTATGCTAGGACGCTCGACTACTAAAGACATTCATCTCTTTAGGAGACTAGTGGTGCAGTATAGGGAGAGGAAGGACTTACACATGATGTTCATCCGCTTGGAGAAGTCTTTTGATGGAGTCCACGGGGAGGTTTTATGGAGGTTCTTGGAGGTTAGATGTGTACTTATGGTATATGCTGGGGCGATTAAGGATATATGTGATGGAGATCGGGTTAGGACTGTGGGAGGGGACTCGAACCAATTTTTTGTCTTGATGGGGTTACACCAAAGATCAAATCTTAGCCCATTTTATTTTCCTTAGTAATGGATGTTTTGAATTTGCAAATTCAAGGTGAGGTTCCTTAGTGTTATGTTATTTGTGGATGATGTAGTCTTGATTGATAAGACTCGTGGAAGAGTTAATTCTACGTTGGTGGTTTGGAGGCAAACCCTAGACTCTAAAGGATTTAGGTTGAGTAAGTCCAATATGGAATACTTGGAGTAGAAATTTAGTGAGGCGACACATGAGGCTGATGTAGTTGTAAAGATTGATACCTAGGTCATCCAGAAGAGAGATATTTTAATATATCTTGGGTCTATGATTAAGAAAAATGGTGAGGTTAATGAGAACGCCACTCACCGAATTGGGATAGAGTGGATGAAATAAAGGCTCGAATCTGAAATCTTATGCCATAAGAAGGTGCTCCCCAAATCTAAAGGAGAGTTCTACAGAGTCATAGTTAGATCGACTAATTGTATGGGACAGAGTTTTAGCCAATCAAGAAATCTCACATCCAAAATATGAAAGTGACTGAGATAAAAATACTATAGTGTATATGTAGGTGTAAGATGAAGGATATGATTAGAAATGAGGTTATTTGAGATAAGGTAGAAGTGGAGTTGGTGAACGCTAAGATGTGAGAAGTAAGGTTGAGATGGTTTGGACATGTAATGTGAAAGGGCATGAATGCCTAGTGCAGAGGTATAAGAGATTGGCTAGGGATGGATTCAAGCGAGATAGAAGTAGAACGAATAAATAATAAAGAAAGGTGATTAGACATGACATGGAGTAGCTTCAGCTTACCAATGACATGACCCTATATAGAAGGTATAGAGGAGGCGATTAGGTTAGAAAGATAGTTGGAAGGTTATGTCATTTTTAACAGTTAGGAGGTTGAAACAGGCGGTATTTTGATCCTTAGAGATTTACTGAGTTTTAAGCTTCTGAACATCATACAACTTGAGGGTACTTATCGTATGATCTGGGTAAGATTTAGGATCCTCAACTCGTAAAATGATCATTGTGGTTTGGTTGGTTTTTGTCCAAGGTACGAATGGACATCATACTAGTTGTATGTTAGGGTACGAGAAGTATAGTGCCAAATCGTATAATTTCCTATGTTTATCCTTGACATTCTATTTAGGGTACAACTAGGTGGGTTTTTATGGTATGGTGATGGAATAATTTGACAAGGGGAGTCATATGTTGGACAGAATGTGAAGTCCAACTTTCTGTCCTGGGTATGAGTTAGGGGTACTACTCGTATGATGGGGTAAGAGTGAGGTGCCCAAACTATATCCATTAACGAGAATTCAGTTTAAGTTGGAGTTATTCTGGACATTTCCCCTCTTAACCTCTCATGATCCCCATGACTTAAAACATTATTGGGACTTCATTTACCCTATTATTCTCAATTAAAAACACCTTGAAACACTCTCAAATCTCTCTCAAGGCTCTTGGTTAAAAAAAGCTAGGTTTTTCTTCAAAGTGGTCAATTAAGGCTTTCAAGGGTGGTTTCTCTCTGTACTCTTTGGTATCTAAGGCGTATTACTCCATCCTCATTGTTAGTTCAACTAAATTCATGTTTTAATGAATGGTTTTCATGGTTTAGTTGTGGGTATTGTTTGATTTTGAACTATATGTTGGGGGGTTTTGGTTATTAATGGTTGGATAATATTTCCTATGTTTTCTTATGGATTTCATGCTTATAATGTTGGTTCGAACATTGTGGAATGTATGATAATTGTAAATGGGTTTAGGGGTACTTTGGATACCCAAATTATTTGGTTTGGTTTTGGAAACTATATGCCCTCAATATGTTTGATAAACTGTCAATAAAAATGGTTTTGTCACATAGTTTGATGTTTATGAAAACTATTGCATTGTATAATTTGGTAATGGAACCTAAATTGGTTTAAATGGTTTTAAATGGATTGGAAAGGCCTTCGTGTCCATGGCTTGGTTTAAATTGAAAACCTTTTGGGGTACATGAGAATCCCCCAAGTGATTTTAATAATAGAGTATGTGGGGTATATGAGAATCCCCTAAGGATTGGCTAATTACATTGCTTGCAAGCAATAGTCGCTATGATGATACCACTACATAATGCCTTGGTAATTAATACATGGAATTGGTGGTTTGGTTATGTGCTAAATTTTTGCAATGGGAAATAATGGTAGGTTATGATATCTAACCGTGAAGGTGTGACTCCAATGGACAGACACTGGAAACTCATGTTTGCTGATATAAGTGTTGGTCATGGTGACCATATACTTGTGGGGTACACAAGAATTCCCTAAGTTTATACTTATATATATGTATCATAGAGGGAGAAGGGTATACGAGAATTCACTACCCCTATGATATCTCTAATTCGTATGGCTACATACATTGGGGCCCGTTAGGGGTAACACTAGACCCATATAGCCTGTAGGTAGTTTTAGGACGATAAAGCTACACAACTTAGGTTAAGGTTTAAATGCATGCTAAACTCGGTCCCCTTTCCCGATATGGATTATATATATATTGTAACGCCCCGAAATTAGGTCCCGATATGACATACGGTGCTTAGGGGCATAAGTAACCCTAAGCTAACCCTTCTACTGGCATAAATCATAAGCAACTGAATAAAATGCTCAAGTCTACATGAGATCAGCGAAAACATAGAACTTATCTGAACTTGATCAATACAATTATGAACGTTACAAGGTTACAACTCTACTTTTACAAATGAAACTGATACTGAATACATCAACTTCTACTGACTGTCTATGAAGCCTCTACTGGTACTGACTTTAGATAGATGGGTCATGATTCCAAACTACCCAATCTCAATACGACTAAAGTAACAAAATATGATACTCCTCGAACTGTATAACTGAATCAAGCCCTCGAATCAAAAGGACTCATCACCTGCTGACTAGAAGTTGCAAACTGACTGAATGTGGTATCTGCGCTATCACTTGTACCTACATTATAAGGCACTGTAGCATATAAAAATATATGGGGGTCAGTACTTTAAAGAATGTACTGAGTATGTGGGGATGCAATGCAACATTATAAATAATATCATAAATGGTTACGAAAATCATGGATGTTGACGATAACGACATTTTTTTCTTAAATTAATTAAAATATATTCCTTGAAACTCATCATTAGTAATGCAAGAATTATATATCTCATAAATCATTATACTCAACTCAAACTCTTTAAATAATGACTTAGAGTGACTAGGTAACTCATGAAACTTGAACTCTTATGGACTTGGGAGTTTCTTATAACCGATATGACTACACCATATAAGATACATGGAGTCCAACATTTTGCCCTCCTAAGGAGAGAAACCCATATTGGCGGGGGTATTGTACTTTTTCTAGGTAGTACAAGCTCAATCTCATTACCACAATCCCATACTCGGCCTCTGGCCCATAATTATCAACATCAATCCTACGGTGGCACATAGTTTTGGGGAAATACCACATTTCCCGATCGATGCTAAATACTCTTCCCAGACTCAGCTCAGAATGCGTTAGGAAATCCACCTTAATCAATATCAACTCATGGGTCTATTATAAAGACCAAAACATAATTATATATCTCATCTGTAAATCATAAACGTCTTGTGGATTCCTGACTCGACTTAACTCAACACAATCTTTCTCAGCATCAAGTACATTTGCTTTTCAAATCATTTTTAAATATCAAAAGCTTCAAGGAAACATCATAGGACTCATTCTTGACTCTCAAGCTCAAATATCAATATATATATAACACATCTCAAAGAATTTCAAAAATTTGTGATATATATATATATATATATATATATATATATATATATACTAATTTAGTTTACGTGCTTTGGACATGTAACTTGCATAAATAAATAAAATTACGTATAAAAAAATAAAATAATTAAAAATAACAATGATACTAAAATAAATTTATGTATATTCAAATGATGTAAATAAATATTGTATATCAAATATGTCATTGTCCGTTGTATAAAATTAAAAATCATCCTTCATACAAATTAGTTATTGATTTTGTATAATTCATATATAATCTTTAAAGTGAATAACTAAAAGAAATAACGAAAGGATGAAAACATGATAAATGAATGCAAGAAGATAACTAAACGTAGATGGAGTACAAAAACAGACCACATATGATGTAATGAAAAATTGTAAAATAATCCACCATGAAAAAAAAAGGAGAGAATATTAATTATTCAATTCTTTCAAATAAAGTAGGAATGCATGCAAAATCATTGATTTTAATATTTCCCCTTTATCTTTAGGTCTAAATCCTTGAAGAAAGGGTATACAGATAAATCAACCAACCAAAAAATTAAACCCTAGTATCATACTTATTCCTATGTCAATATTAAACGTTTTCTTTTTATTTATTTTTAAATCCTTATGACAATTCCTACACTAATTAAGAGTACTTGTCCTATTATTTTATTTTTTTAGCTACGATTCTTTTCCATTTTTTTAAAATCTGAGCCAATTTAAGCTACACCAAGATTACTTGTCGTCCTATTATTTTACATTTTACCATGACTGTTTGACTCCTATTAACATATTTATTCTTCTTTTTTCTTTTTTCGTGGTGCAATTATAGAAATCTTTTATATAAGGTAAAATTCTTATTACTTTAGAAGTATTACAATTATGATTTCTTCTAGATTGCATCTTTCAATAATTTTGATAATTCGAAAATTTTTCGATGACACCAACAGCAAAAGAATATCAATGATTTTATGGTGCATGAATTTTATAGAAATTAGTGTATCTATAGGGTATGAATTGTATAGAAATTGGTGTATCAGCAGCTTTATGGTGTCTGAATTGTATAGAAGTACGTGTATCAATAATTTTATGGTTTTTGAAATTTTTAGAAATTGATGTTTTAATAATTTTATAGTGTCTAAATTATATAGAGATTAGTGTATCAATAATTTTATGGTGTCTAAAATGTATAAAACTTGGTGTATTTTTATGGTGTATGATCGATATAGAAATAGGTGTATTAATAATTTTACGGTGTATTAATAAATTTATGATGTATTAATAAATTTATCATCTATGAAATTTTTATAATATGTGGTTTGAATCAATCAGAGAATTTACTATAATATAAGATGTGGTTTGAATCAATCAGAGAATTTACTATAACTAATGATGTTTTTTCTTAAAAAGTATTAAAAATTAATGTTCATTCAATCAAATAAATTATATTTAAAAACATAACAAAATATCAATTAACTGTGTTGTTTTTTTGGTTATCTTATTTACTTTTTGTTTAAAAAAAAACTTAGTTGAAAAATAAAGTAGGAAATTTATAAGATAAAATATAAATCATTAAATTAAGATAATAATTAAATAATAAATATTTTACAAAAATAGTATATGACTATTTTGTGATTGTAGAAATTTTAATTAAAGGATAAAATTAACAAAAAAATTGTTAAAAATCAACAATCAACGATAGATTAAATTTTATATTATTTAAATGATATAACATATAACAAAACAAAAAAATAATTATTAGAGCCTATTATTTAAAATAAGAATGATATTGCAGATCTCAGAATTTATTCACAAATGAAACAATTATATATAATTTAATTTTAGAAGAGAATTCATATCAAATTAGAATAACAAATCAATTTCTCGTGATGGAATGTAACGATTCCAAAAATCTGATAAAAATTGTAAATAAGTCAATGTTAAATTATTAATTATTTATGTCATTATAAACAAAAATCATAACAAAAAAAATTCTCAATTCTCAATTATTTATCAAAAATACATGATAACTTATTATGTTCAACTTCTAGAACATACTAAAATCATAAAAGAAAACTTTTCAATTAGCAATTATTTATCAAAATACAAGATAATTTATTCTTGTAAATATAAAAAAACATACTAAAGTCTAAGAAAACTTACCTCAAAGCACAAACAAATTTATCTCTTCAATGGACCATACTATCAATATTTCACACACAAAAAAAAACTTCTCAATTAGCAATTGACTATCAAGAATACCTTATAATTTATTCATTGTAAGCTTCAAGAACATACTAAAATTCTAGAAAACTTACTTCAAATTAATGACAATCAAATTTATCTATCTAATTATAGATACTACCAAGATTTTAAACTCAAGAACATTTTAAAATTTAAGAAAACTTACCTCAAATCACAATCAATTTATCTCTTTAATTATAAGATACATCAAAAATTCACAAAAACAAGTGCTTCTCAATGAGCAGTTGTCTAGCAATAAAATATGACAACTGATGTTAGGCATATTTACATGCCTAAAGCACCTTAATTTACCCATATTTTAGCTAAGTTTTAAGGACAAAATATATAATTCCTGCACTTTTAGTCCTTTTTCCTGTAAGTGAGCTAACAAACATGATTAGCAAGTTTTTAGGTATAAATGATGAAGATTTCAGCATTTTATGGATAACTTGACGCCAAAAGAAGCTTCACGAAAGAAGGAAAGCAGCGTTTGGACGCCTATGGACTAAAAGTGACGCATGGAAAACCTGTCCCGGGCAAAAACAGCATTTCCAAAGACTTTGGGGATCAGCAGTAACTTAGTAGGACTAGGATAAGGATGCAGTAATCTAGTATGATTAGGATAAGTATGCAGTAGCTTAGTAGGAATAGGATATGGGTGTTATAAAAACCCTATTTGGCTGAACTTTTCAGCAATCATCCATCCATCCATCCATCCATCCATTCATCCCATCTACCAATTTCCGCCACCCTCATCCATCTTCCTCCCTATTCGATCCTTTCCCTTTTTCTTAAATTCGTTGTTGACATTATTTCTCATCTATTCGACTTTTAATTTTTACGACAAGAGAAACGCTATTTGCAAGGAATTCACGCCACAAGTGCTAGCAAAACATACTTCACGTGAGATTCTTATTTTGGTATGATGATAATGTCTATTGTGTTTTTCGTTGCACTCATGAGTAGCTAAACTTCTCTGTTAGGGTTATGGAAGCCTTATGAGATACTATCTATTGATATGAGTTTCTGAATTCGTGATAAGTATGCTGCTTATATCATTACTCTCTTCATCTTAATTTAAATTCTTGTGGTTGCAAATATATAGAATACGCCAGTATAACATTAACTTGTTCGAAAGAAAAGTTACATGTCTAGAAAAGAGAGAATGACAAGGAAATAGGGCACTAACCCCTGTTTAAAAGTTAGTGTCGTAACTGGATTAACCTCTTGGAGAATTCGTACCATTAGATACGCTTTAAGCTCGAAAGAGCTAAAGTGAAATAATCCTTGATGGTCGAAAGACGCCTGGATTTACCATAGAATACGAATCTCTATAAGCGCATGCATGTCTGAATTCCACATAACTCATAGCCAATAGATACGTAGAACTCATAAGGTGGACATAACCCTAACTTACAATTCTCATTGATTAAAATCTTACTAAACATTCCATTTTTGCTTTGCTAGTTTGTTTACATTATTGCACGCATAAACTCCCCCCTTTTTGTAGAATTTTTGACCAAAAGTCTACTAATCGTTGCTTACTTAGTGACCAAGTATTCCCTGTGGGATTCGACACCCAACCCAGTTGGGTTCTATATTTGACGATGACCGCTTACACTCTTACGAGAGTTGTAGTTTGAGCGTTATCAACAACTTATTTTATAAATTTTAAGAACATAACATATTAAAATTTTAGAAAACTTATCTCAAATCACAAATAAATTTATCTCTTTAATCGCATTTACTGTCAAAATTGTAAATATCAAGAACATGCTAAAACATTAGAAAACTCACCTCACATCATATATCGAAATTTTACAAAAAAAAAAAAAACTTTCAACGAGCAACTGTTTATCAAAAACACAAGATAATTTATTTATTATAAAATTTAAAAGTATACTAAAATTTTAAAAACTTACCTCAAAACATATATATATATATATATATATATATATATATATATATATATATATATATATATATAAACTTGTTTTTTCTCTACATGTGGTAGTTTTGGAGAAAAACATCTAAACTTAAATAAAAAAAATATAACTATTATTAATTAATTAATTAATTAATTAAAGAATCCTAATGTTAAAGTGATTTAAAAGCTAAACAAAATCATTTTAAAATTTAAAAAAATCACAATTTTTCTTACATGTTACTTTTTTTTTTTCGTTTTTTTTTGGGCCAACTTTCAAGTTTTTATTAGGTTTAGGTCTCTTTTTTTCATTTTATATAGAATGTTATTTTTTCTTTTTAGTGTACAACCGTGCGTTTTATTTTGCACGTTTTTTCCCTCTATATTTTAGGACTTCTTTTTTAACTATACAAGGAGAAAAAATCTTTCAACCTTAATTCTCCATATATTTTTTCTTATCATATATTGTAGGACTCATTTTAAATATTATAAATATAATAATATAATAATTAGAAAAAATAAGCGAAAAGATAATTTTGTCTACTACAGAGACTTTTAATGAAGGGCAAAAAGTTTAAATCACGTTTTCAAAGGTGTTCACACTTTTAATATACGCAAAAGTCCTCGTTTCCATCCTAAACTATACCCGAAAAGTCGAAGCCACACCTAAACTATACTAGTGACCTATTACACACCTTAACTATAAAAAAAATGATATTATTACCTCCCCGCGACCCCTATTCTAAGGTGCGTGTGTTACACTTATTTTAGGCGTGTCCAGCCTATTAAATAATAAAAGTAAACGGCTAAAAATATTAAGGAAAAAGGCATCGTTTCCACCCCAAACTATAGTCGAAAAGTCGAATCCACACCTAAACTATATAAGTGACCTATTACACACCTTAACTATAAAAAAGTAATATTTTTTACTGACGTGGTGCTGACGTGGCAGCGCGTGTAAAACACTACACCACATGCAAGTGGTGGTAGCGTGACAGGGTGTAAATAGTTTCACTTTTTTATAGTTTAGGTGTGTAATAGGTCACTAGTATAGTTTAGGTGTGACTTCGACTTTTCGAGTATAATTAGAGGAGGAAACGAAGTCTTTTTCCTTTAATATATTATAGATATAGATTATAGACATAGATATAGAGAGAGATTGGGTCTCCAATGTATGCATCAAATTATTCTCTTATAACAAAGCAAGAGAGCTTTAAGCTTGGAACTTGAAAAATTAAGAAAAAGCGAGATCTGTAACTCTAATGTTACCTTCTCCTATTATTGCGCACCTCTGATTAGATTTCGAATATTCCGAAGCACACATCAAATATGCAATAGAAATAATTTAGCAATATCCACTATTTCTCACAATGACAAGTTACTGGTTCAAATCAAAATCTAAGAGAAAAATCGCAAAAGAAAGATCGCAAAAGAATATATGCTTTTTCACCATAAACTATAAGGTGCTAGTGAACATATCGATTATTTCTCTCTTTTAATATTTAAGATGAGAAAATGAAGGTCCATTAAATAGCCTGGTCAACATTAATACATAGAGGGGTAATGTGGCACCTTTCTATGATCTTTATTACTATTTATCCTTTTTGTGATTTTTTTGACATTTTTTTTTATTTTCTTAAGGCAGAAGAATGAATATTACACTTACTACTCATCCATTTATTCCTACTCTTCAATGTAAAAGTTTAAATGTCTTAAAATTTTCTTTAAAACTCCATTACTCTACAATTACTACTCATCCGTTTTTTGATCTTTGGCTTTTCATTTTTCAATATGCTTTTAAATGAACATGTAATGTAACTTTCTCTTTATAAATAGAGTGCATGGTCTTTTGGTTATCATTTGTCCTTTTCATAAATGGCCAAATTCATAGAATTAATGCTAAAGATGGTGGAATACAAGAAAGGTAGATTTGATGTTAAAGATGGTGGAATACAAGAAAGGTATTAAAAATAATTTTAGAATTTTGTAGTCTTAATTTTCTATTGTAAAAGTTAAACAATAAGTACATTTATTCTCCCTTTACAATTTGTAAGTATGGTGTATATTATGAAATTGATAATGATTTATTATTCATTATAAGGGAGACATATGTTAATCGAATATTTGCATGTATGACTTCTATGAAATGTTAATTTTACTTAATAATATTTTTTATATGTATACATGTAATTCGAAGGAAGCTAAAATTCTTTAAAATCAAAACAACATTTATTAGGTGTGAATTAATTGCAATGAGAGAGCCACTGAAATCTTATAATGAAAAGTAAATTATGTATTGACTTTTAAGCATATTTCATATATTACAAAAAAAAAAATTGTTATTGAAGTCGGTGGAATACAAGAAAGGTAGAGTTGTTGTTAAAGATTACGGAATACAAGAAAGGTATTACAAATTATTTTAGAATTTTGTAGTTTTAATTTTCTATTGTAAAAGTTAAACAAGTAGTTTATTCTCCTTTTACTATTTGTAAGTGTGGTGCATATTATGAAATTGATAATGAAGATGTATGTGATCAAATATTTGTATGTATGACTTCTACAAAATGTTAATTTTACTTAATAATAATTTTTTATATGTATACATGTAATCCGAATGATGCTAAAATTCTTTAAAATTAAAGCAACATTTTTTAGATGTGAATTAATTGCAATGAGAGAGCTAGTGAGATCTTATAATGAAAAGTAAATTATGTGTTGACATTTAAGCATATTTCATATATTACAAAAAAAAAATTGTTATTGAAGTCTTTCTAAAAATACTTTATTACATTAAATTTTATCACCATAACAATATAATGCTACAAATATAATAACAACATGTTGGTAAGTAAAATACATGCAGTTTAATTGTTATCTATATAATCTATAATGTCTTGCGTGTTATATAATAGTGGATAAAGTTGTTTTACAAAGTAAAAAATAAGTTGAAAAAAAATCAAGACAACAGAAGATATAAACAAAATAAGATTCTTATATCTTTAATTCAAAAGTGGACATAGTATAGCAACATAGTATTTCCTAAATTAAGAATCACAATTTCTAATACTTAGAATTTTTCTACTTTAAATGATAACTTAAAGAAAATTGAATGGAGAAAAGACGCCACGAATTATTCAAGTTTAAAAGTCCATGTTAGATGAATTCTCTCTCTCTCTCTCTCTCTCTCTCTCTCTCTCTCTCTATATATATATATATATATATATATATATATATATATATATATATATATATATATATATATATATATATATATATATATATATAAAGTAAAAACATAGGACATGTGCTGCCCCTCAATGATCAAGAAAGTCATTTTATCTCCTTTTTTTAATTTATTTGTCATTTATCTTTTCTTTCCGTATTAAATTATTTTTTTCTCATAAAGAAAAAATAATTCTAAGCATAACGGTTTCTTTCATAAAGAGAAATCGTACTAGGTGTAACGGTTATATTTTGGTGAAGGAACGTAACTCTTTTTTTCTCATTAACTCATCATAAATAAATGACAATAAATATATCTTCATTTATATTAAGCCCCAAAATCATGCATCATGAAATAGAATTATTCAAGAAACTTGACTGCCTCCACAAACATCTTGACATTCTATTTTCTCTCTTAGAATATTTTTCAACGGATAAATTTTCTGTTTATATTGCATTACTTTGTTTTCTATATTTTCAGTTGTTCTTCTACATTATTATTTATGAAGAGGTTTTATTTACTTTATATTTACAAATATAACAGGAGTTGTTTAGTAGTACTACCTAATTCTTCATATTTTTTGTTAGACTATTTTATATGTTGTCCAATTATTTTTTACTAAGGTTATGGAGGCTGATATGAGGTTTATGACGAGGAACGAGAGTTGAACTTTGAGGTATTCATTTGCTTATGAAAAGCAGATGTGTAAAGGAGCAAGACTGACTATTGTTTCTGATACAATCATTATAGGTTTTGTATGTAAATTATCTTGAAAAAAAATAAAACATAACGAATTTTAGGACGAGGTGCATATTTTTTATTTTAAATAAACTCAAAAGGTTTATGAGAAACAAGTGGTTTGTTTATAAATAGTATGATTATTTTAGTTCTGTTCTTTTATTTTTTTTCAACGTTATTTTAATTTTGTTTATGTTATTATAAAATGGTGAATTCTTTCTCCTGAATTTAAAATATGCTTTTCAAATAATATTATGACATATATTTTAATGACATACTTCTTAATACATACAACATATTGAGGCATATTTTGGAGATATTTTAATTCAATTAATTTAATCCGTTGAATTCTGTAGCAATGCAAACTTTATGAAGATCTAACAACTAATTAGTCCTTTCGTATAGTAAGAAGGTTTTTCCACTTATTTTTGGATAAATAAATTCATTTTCTCTTTATTACTTTGCTTTTAATTTTTCTATCATTTCTTTCTTTACCTTCCTATAGTAATTGGGTCACTAGCAACCTTAATACCCAAATTATTTATCAATTTAATACCTTTTTTAAGATCAATTTACATGCTTTCTTAAATTCTCTCTTAAATAGTATTTGATGGATTCAACAAGTGATATTTTGAATTTGTAGATGAGTTATGCATGTATATAATTGTATGGTTTAATATCTACGTTTAGCTTCAATATTTAGGAGACAAATTAGTTCGTAAATTATCAGTACCTTCTAAAACCGCACAAAGCGCAAACAACTTCACTAGTCATCAATAAATATCACACCCCTCTTATGTTCTCCAACGGTAAAGAAGGTGTGAGAGAGGTCGATGATGATGTTAAACATAGTCTGTTAAAGATTACAATGCATATGGATAAAGTAGAAACAACTGATAATAGATTATGGTTACTGTTTTATTACTTAATTCTGTTGCATAGTCCAATAGTGTAGTAGTTAGTTAGTTGCAGGGAGTAGTTAGTTAGTTATAACAACTTACCAGGTAGGACACTACAAGTTGAGAATCTTCTAGATATTTCTACATACTTTGTACAAACTCTATAAATAGACACTAAGTCAGCTAAGGTTAGAAGCTTCTAGTTACTTTGTACAAACTCTATAAATAGACACTAAGTCAGCTAAGGAGGTACTGTAACTTCCAATTCTCACAATTACATTAATAAACACTCTGATCTTCTTTTTCTTCCTCTTGTGAGATGTTTCATCTATGAAGTAGTGTGGGTATACACGTTATATAGCAAATTTTATCATGGTATCAAAGCCTAGGGTTATTGTAGCTACAATGTTGATTGAGATACAGCTTCAGCAGAGTTTAGATCTCTAAATTTCTGGTTGCACGATAAGCCAGAGCTGAGAAAAGCTTTATTGGTTAGATATCTCTGTTCAATTATAGTTCCTTTGAGTTGTTTCTTCGATTGTCTAGATCAGTTGTGTCAATTGTTAAAAGTAAGCTATAGATCAATGTGAAATTTAGCAGATTGTTAGTTAAAATGACACCTAAAATAGATTCTAGTGATCCACTGTATATTGGACCTTTAGAAGTGTCTGGTGAAACTTTAATATTCAGAGAATTATGATGTTTGGAGTTGTTCAATGAGAATAACATTGTTAGGAAAATGAAAATTTGGTTTTGTAACTGGAGCTTGTTACAAGAGCAATTATAGAGAAGAATAACATGAGCAGTGGGAAACCTGCAATGCAATTGTACTTTCATGGATGATGTGCTCTATCAGTGTAGAGTTATTAACTAGAATTATATATGCAACCAGTGCATTTGAGGTTTGGGAGCATTTTAAGGAGGTATTTGACGAGATCAATCGAATGAGATTGTATTAGCTACATAGAGAGATCAGTACTTTGTCCTAAGGAACAGATTCTGTGGCAACTTACTTCAAGTTCTGAATGAGTTACCATTCCCTCATCATGTACTTTCCCAAAATCATGTGCTTGCCCAAAATCAAGTTTTGGAGAGTTTTGGTTCAAACTGCAGTATATTTGATGAACGGGTTACCATCATCATCAATTGATAACAAAAGCCCTTATGAGTTGTTATTTTCCAAAACCTTTTCACTGGTGCATTTAAAGGTAGTAGGTTGTTTGTGCTATGCTTCACTATTACCTAAAGGTGATAAGTTTGCAGAACGATCTAAACTAGCAGTGATGATGGGATAATCTACTTCATAGAAAGGATATTTGTTGTTGGATTTAGATACCAATAGATTGTTTGTTAGAAGAGACGTTACATTCCAAGAGCATATGTTTCCATTTGCCAACAGGCAAGATAAAGATGATTCAACTGGCTTTTTATAACTGCATGACTACTACAGTGAGATAAAGTCTGATAAGATTGAAGATCATGTAATCATTTCTTCTACAGACACAGATGGATCACTACAATATAGTTAAGAACCTGAACACTTGGATAAAGTTCTACCACATAAAGAGTCAAACAATGATGTACCAGGTACTACAGAGATAAGAGATATACAACCTCTACCTAAAAGAACTCTAAGAGTAATTAAAGAGCCTATTTAGTTGAAGGACTATACTAAAATAGGAAGAAAGAAGGGAACCCTATACCCCATTGCTCATTATCTATCTTATGATAATACTTCACTTGCATATCAATGCTATGTTGATAGCTTTTATGCTCTGGTGGAACCACAAAACTTTATTAAAGTGGTTGGAGATGAAAGATAGACTCAAGCCATGAAGGTTGAACTACAAACTCTTAAAGACAATAATACATGAAAAGTGGTCGACTCACCACCAGGTAAGAATGTTATAGGTTCAAAATGGGTATATAAAATCAAGTACAAGGAAAATGGAGATGTTGAAAGATTCAAGGCTAGACTAGTAGCTAAAGGTTATAGCCAACTATAGGGGTTGGACTATCATGATACTTTTTCACTTGTTGCCAAAATGGTAACTATCAGGTGTGTTGTTCCTCTAGAAGTGTCAAAGGGTTGGTTTCTGTACTAGATGTATATGTATAATTCTTTCTTGCAAGGTGACTGCAACGCCCCAAGTTTGTACCCTGAACGCTACACGATACTCATAATCTCGAAGGATCACAAGTTAACCCATGACTGGTACCTGCTGCAATAACTGAATAATAATATTGTAATTATGAGAAAATTAGGCAAAAACTAGCCATAAGGTTCAAGTGCCCTAAATAAATACTAAATAGAGTATATCAATACCAAAAATGAACATCTGTCTGAAATACTCCAGTCTGAAAAGCCTCTACTTTCTGAACATGGAGTAAATAGGACAAGTCCCCAACTAACTCTGACTACTAAAATAAACTGAGTACTGAAATAATGAAATAATGAATCTGTTCTTGAACTATGAGGAATCACCACTAAGTCTGTTGCTGATAATTTAGGCTGCTAAGAGTGATTGGGAGCCCGTGCATCTGAGCCTATGATATAATACATCATAGCGCAAGAGAAAAGTGTGCATCAATACTTTGAATGTACTGGTATGCTAAGTGAGATGGGATGTAATGCATGGGTTCATATGCATAAATAATACTGACTGGATGACATGAGTATAACTGAATGAAAGTACATGCATGAATACATAAACTGTAACTGAGATCCTGATAATAGTGGATACTGAGGCTGAATACTGGTTAACTAATAATTGATTCTACTGATACTGTATTACTGATAACTGAGTGACTATATCTGACAGTCTTGATTCTGTAGAACTATGCTGAATCTATACTAAGCTGAGTGATTGTGTTTGATAGTCCTAATTTTTGTAAAACTGAACTAAGTTCTATACTGAGACTGAATCTTAAACTGAGACTGTAGGAAGTAATCATCTAACCGACATGCCCCTTCTCTAACTGATTTGGGGTCCAACCTGCAACCCAGTTGGAATGGTGTCAATACTGTGCCATGGGTAAGGACAAGTGTTGAGTCATCCTTATCTGGCAGGTGCTCTAAATAAGAATGGTGGTACCTTCAACTGGTAGGTAAATCACCTCATCAACCCTCATCTGGCAGGTTGATGTCTCAACCTACGCTGGCTTTATAGTTCTGGAACACAAGGACTGCTTCTAAGGATCACACCCTCTACTGGCAGGTGAGTCCCCATCCTTGGGTTCACTTGGTACTGAATCGTACTCCCAACTAAATAGATACTGAACTGAATTCCAAACTATACTAGGTTGGACTGAACTATTACTGATCGTACTGTATAACTGAACTGAACTTATTATACTGAACTAGACTGGACTGATACTGAGATTACTGAGTTTTCTTGAGTTCTATAACTAACTGAATTCTACTAATCGTGACATGACTGATACTACTCTGACTGATCATGGCTCTAGGTAATCAGCTAAATTGTTGGGTATTAAATACCCCCAGGAGTTGATAGCATAAATTATAAGACATGGCAAAATCTTGAAACATTATAATTAACTACTAGTCATCATTCATTCATTTGGGCATTTAACCAAACACTTGCATAACATGAACTTGTATACATTCTAACATGATATAATTTCCCTATTCAACTCACATGAGCAATTCATCAAAAACTTGGAGATCATAATCTATGCGTATGACACTAGAACAACATGTATGCATCATAATCCAACTCCAATTTCACAATTTCAAGGGTTTTGACATGAATTCACATGATAATGCACACATATCAATTTATTCTATAGGAATCTTGTAACAAATCATGAAATAGAAACCCAATTAAACTAATAATCATGAATACACTTTAATTTCAAATCATGAGAATCATGAAATCAATCTACTTGAAGTTTAAAAGAGTTTCTTGGACTCCAAGGGTGGAACAAACCCTTGGATGAATACTTCACATATCTTAATGCCTGAAATCTGAAATATTAGTGGTAGGTTCTTGAGTTCTTGAATTGAAATTGGCCCCCCTAGGGTTTTGTTCTTGAGAAATTTTGAGAGAAAGTGAGTATATTTTTCTTAATGAGGGTTGAATCTCGTGTTTTAGGGCTGAATAGGGATAGAAAAAAGACCCAATTACCCTCAAGGACGTAGCCTTTTTAATGACTAAAAATGTGTCTATCAACGCGCAGACCGTCGCGTTGTGTCATTGACATCAACGCGATGGCCAACGCACCGCGCTGAGTCCACATCGATTTACTGAAATTTGACAGTGGGAGCTGGAGAAAATATTTATCAATGCAACAGATGTTGCGGCGCATCGAGATCGCATTGATTCACTGGTTTGGGCTTCCAAAGGCGTTTCAAATGAAGTCCCAAAAAATTCAAAACTTGTTCGAGAATGCCTAATGATATTCATGATCATGAATTAACTTAAATATCGACATTTAATGGTCTTAAAGGTCACGAAATAAGATTTTCTACTTATGTGGGCTAAAAATACTCTAAGTATGAATACTTAGCTAAAATTTTCTAAGTCTGAGACCCCTTAACAAGCTTTAATAGAATGGATTTTAGCTTAGGATTTTGCGGGGTCTTACAGTGTGACCTAGATGAGAAAGTATACATGCAACTACCTGAAGTTTTTCAGCAAAAAGGATAGCATAATGTTTGCAGGTTACTGAAATCATTATATGGGCTTAAACAAGCATCAAGGTAATGGAATATCAAACTCACTTCATCCTTGTTGAAGGATGGTTTCACTCAAAGCACATATGACTATTCTTTATTCACCTTAAAAGAAGCAAGAGAAATAGTGGTCATTCTAATCTATGTGGATGATTTTCTTGTAACTTGTGACAATGAAATTATGATCAAAGAAGCTAAGACAACACTGCATCAATAGTTTAAGCTGAAAAACTTAGGTGAGATTAAATATTTCTTAGGTATTGAAACGCTAAGATCAAAGTAGGGGATTATTATGAATTAAAGGAAGTACTTGCTTGAGTTGATTTTAAAGATTGGCCTTGCAGGTGCAAAACCTGCACCCACACCATTAGAATCGAACATTAAACTAACTTCTGTGAGGTTGATGAATCTGCTGGAATAACTAATGATATGGTTCTAAGAGATGCATCTCTTTCTCAGAGACTGATTGGAAAACTTATGTTTGCCACAATCACAAGACTTAATATTTATTATGCAGTCCAGACTTTGAGTCAGTTTATGCAACAACCTAAGAGATCTTAATTAGAGTCTTCATACAGTGTTGTTAGATATCTAAAAGGGTTATTAGGGCAAGGTATTTGGATGAAGTCACATGAAAATTCAGATCTAACCTGCTGGTGTAATTCTGATTAGGCTGCATGCCCTAACACTAGAAGGTCTATCACTGGATATGTGATACAGTTTGGAGGTTTACTAGTATCATGAAAATCTAAGAAGTAACACACAATTTCTAGAAGTTCAACTGAGGCTAAATATAGAAGCATGGCTTCAGCAATGGCAAAAATAACTTGGTTAGAAGGATTATTCTTAGAACTAGGTGTCCTTATTCACAAGCCTATCATAGTATTGAGTAATAGCAAATCAACTATTCAATTGGTAGCTAATCCTATGTTCCATGAAAGAACCAAACACATAGAGATTGATTGTTATTATAGTAGGGACAAGATCAAGGATGGATTAGTGAAGACAGTCTATGTGCCCAGACAACATCAAGTGGAAGATATATTGACCAAGAGCTTAAGTCATGAGAAACATTTATATCTTCTTAGCAAGGTTGGTGTGCTCAACATTTTCCACCCTTCAGCTTGAGGGGGAGTGTTAAAGATTACCAACGCATATGGATGAAATGGAAGAAACCGATAATAGACTATGGTTACTATTTTATTGCTTATCCAATAGTGTAGTAGTTAGTTAGTTATAACAACTTGCTAGGTAGGACACTACAAGTTAAGAAGCTTCTAGATGCTTCTAGATACTTTGTACAAACTCTATAAATAGACACTAAGTTAGCTAAGGAGTAACTGTAACTTCAAATTCTCACTATCACATCAATAAACACTTTGATCTTCTTCTTCTTCTTCCTCTTGTGAGTTGTTCCAGCTATGAAGTAATTGTTCTATTCTACAACCCGGTTATGAAATAAGCAAATATGAACCGAAAGACTTAGTATCAAAATTTCTATTTGCGAAACACTACCTAAAATAGACAAACAAAGTCATCCAAAGTCATTATTATAATGCCCTTGTCTAATTCCTAACATACATATTAAATAAGTAACACACATACAAAACAAAAACAAAAATAAAAATAAGAAAAATAAAAAAAGACTACCAGTCAAAAAAAAAAAAGGAAATCACAGTTGAGCTAACTCTAGTTAATCATTATGATTTGGTTTACATGTTTCTTTGGAGAAAAAGAAGAGAAGAAACAAGTTAACAAAGATACGTCTAAAGAAGAAATGGCCGGGAAGAAACAAATTAACAAAAAACATATCTAAAAAATAAAACAAAAGAAAAAAAACATATTTTATATTCTTCTCTTTTTCTTGTTAATAAACCTTGTGACAAGGACAAGATGACACCGTCTTATAGAAGGGAAAATAGAGGAAAAAATAGTTAAAAGCAAAGAAGAAATTCGTTCCATCATTTTCTACATATACAACTTTAGTGAGTCCCGAGCCTAAAATGCAAATTTTTTAATTAGAAATTTTAAAGGGGCACATAAAAATGGAAAAATATCAAAACGGATAAGGTAAATATAGGTGTTTACCTTGTCCTTTAAAAAGTTCACGGAGGTAAAATTGTGATTTTACCTAACAAGGTAAATGGAGTCTCTTACCTTATCTATTGGCATAAGATTGACTAAAAAGTGTAAGGTAAAACCATCATTTTACTTCATACGATAAATGGAGTCACTTACCTTATCCTTTGACTAAAAAAGTAGGGAATAAATTCCCCTAGAGAAGGAGTGTTTGCAAGATGGGACTTACCGCTGACCAGGGAGGGAATAAATTCTCTTTTGCTAGTTGATTGTAAGTCGAGTATGGACTCTCACCTTGTAAGGTAGGATTTCATATTCACGTTGTACGATAGGATTTCATGTTTTCCTTTTAATAACTTCAAAATTCACGGTGCTATATAAAGAGTGTGAGTGTAAGTTTCTATCATTTGCATCAATTCAAAAAAAATTGTCAAAGTTCATAACTCAAAATATTTGTTGAACCTTATTCATTTCTTACTTTAAGATGGATGATAATAAGGTAAGAGTAAATTTACGTTGTGGTGGTGAAGTTTTGCATGATGGGGATTCGATGTGATATAGTCGGCGTCCTATAGTGATTCAATTGTTTCCTTTATCTCTCAAATATGATAATTTCAAAAGGTTGTTTACGAGTAAAATGAATATTACTAATCCTGAAGATGATGTGGTTATTTCTAGTCGATATCCAAATTATTTTACGTCCAATGGACAAGCAATATTTGGTGAAACTCTTGTTTGGAATGATTATTCTTTATTTTATTTCTTTGTATCATTGAAATTTTTGGTAATCGTCTTAATCTACAAATACTTGGCATGTATGAGTGTGTGGAACATTTTTCTATTTTTTGAAAAACCCACGGATAGTGAGTTTGATCTTCGAATAAGTCAAAATTCTTCGAATTTAAATATTGATTCTTCAAGAATGGCAATGGAACAATAATTTGATGGTGGGTTTGACATACATTATCAAAACTCACCCGAACTTGTGAATAATTTGATATGGGAGTCCGAAGCCTAAAGAGAGAGTTGTTTACACATGCATGGCCAAATTTAACACCTTCGTTGTGCAAACAACAAATCTAAAAAAATAGAGAGACAACGCTGACTTAACGTAGGTTTGGGCTTAACAAGCTGGTATGATAACAACGACATTAATACTACATACTTGTTTGCTAGGTATTGAAATAGTTATATAAAAAGGGGATTAAAATATACCTTCAAGTATAATTTTTTTTATGAAATAGACTATGAACAAATATAAGAACAAACACCTTGTATCAATGGTATATCATTTGGGGTGAAACATTGAGATAACAAAAATGAAAACTAGTGTAGTATGATATATTCTATTTAACATCTGGCTAAGATTACGTATAATTATGGTTTCAGGTAATTGTTGATAGAGGCAGTAATGTGAATGAAGAGAATGAAACGTGTAAGCAAAAAAATAATATGAATAAGAAATGAATGAAATGGGTGGTTTATAAAAGAAAATTAATAAGGTAAGGAACAAATTTTACCTTGTAAGGTAAAACAGTCTTCCTACCTTGCACGACAATTGAAATAAATTCTCCACTAATACCCATGCCCATAAATACTTGTTCACTTTTGACTTGACATATGCCTTAAGAAATAATAAATAGATGGGTGACTTTACTGTATCACCATTTGAATACAATAATTTTTTTGCTTTGAAAAATGCAATGAGTGATGTATTGTATTTAATACCAAGGGTAGCATAGGTAAAAATGAATAAATTATGCATTGATTTCATAAATACTTGTTCACTATTGACTTGACATATGCATTCAGAAACATTAAATAGATGGATAATTTTACTAGATCACCGTTTGAATTTAATAAATATTTTTCTTTGAAATGCAATAAGTGATTTATTGTATTTAATACCAAGGATAAAATAGGTAAAAATGAATAAATTATCCATTGATTTTATAAATTGGACAAGTATTGTTGGACATCCAAAATAGAAAAGTGAATAAAAAAAGATGGACAGTGGGAGTACATCAATGTCATTAAATTCCCAACTCAACCAACTTTTTGAGTCAAAGGATAAGATAAGTGGCTCTATTTACTTTGTAAGGTATAATCGAGATTTTACCTTACACTTTAGCATGTAATCAAATAGCATTAATTTTTAATGGACCATTTTGATATGCCCCTTTGAAATTTTTAATTAAAAAACTTGACCTTTAGGCTCCAGACTCCAACTTTAGTTAAACAACTTAGCTACTGCTTCTGGTAAAAAAGAAAATGAGAAAGGACAAAAATGACACCTAAAACTAAAATAATATCATAAATATAGCACTCACAATTAAATACTCAGTAAATAGTCACTCTCAGTATAAGTCATGTACTATTTTATCATCTTCTTCTTCCCCCTTTTCTCTCATTCTCTCTATCGTAAAATTCTTCCAATTTCTCACCGCGACTTAAAAATTCACCTATCGAATGCTCATTTTTACTATACTCTACCCAAAATATTGGTGCAAAAAAAGTTTAGTTTACTGTGATTTTGAAAATTTGTGTCTTTTAAGGTCTTTCTAGAAAGAATTGCACACAAAGAACTTCACCATCAAATCTTCTTTAAGAAGGCTGACATCGAGCATGTCGTTTCTCTTCTTTCTTTCCTTTTCATTCATAATTTTCTTTCCATTCAAACTCTTAAACCTCCATTCATTTACCTTTTTTGATACTCCAATTTACCTTTCTCATTCCACAAATTTTGTATAAAATATTCAAAAATCTTCATTCAATTAGCTTCCCATAATTTTTTTCATTGTAAATTTGCTCAAAATTGATACAAAATAATGACTTTAGTGTAATACCCCTAAAATCAAAATCAATATTAGAACCACGCTTCAAGCTCATGCAAAATAAATTAAAGTACTTTGGTAGTTTATGAGTAAGTTTGATATATATTAAGGTGTAACACCCCACATTTTTGGGCTAGGATTTAAACCGTTGTTCCTAATTATACAGACCTGAACCCAATAATTCTATGTCTATTTATGTGTGATGATCAATTATATAGTGTGAAAATTTCCTTTTATATCAGTCGGGGTCATAAAAATCTCCTAACTCAAAGACGAGTTAAGAATGCTTCCATTGGTTAAGTTTTAGTGGACATTTCAGCTTAGGTCAAATTTCAACAACCATTAATCCTTGTACATAATGAGTTACGTGGCCTACTATATACCAAAATAAATATCTTTGAATATTCTTTCCAAAGCATTTGATTTCATATTAATCTGATACCGGGGTAGAAAGTTATACTCATTTTACTTTAGCCTGTCCGTCTATCAATAGAGTGATGACCGATGCAATAGCATTTTTTGTCAATTACGTGTTGACATAGGTGACTTTATGGTAACGTTTTATGCAACCATTGCTATAATCAACCCAATTGCAACGATTATCCATCAATAGCAACGGTTATAACACAAAATAGTTCGACTAAAATAATTTTTTTTACAACACTTGAAAGTGTTGCAATAGATTCTCTATAGCAACCCTTTTGGATGAGTTGCCAAAAGGTTCATTGCAATAGGAGTACTTTCTGGTAGTGATTTTTATGAATTATGTCCATGAATTTCAAATTTTATATCATCTTTACAATAAATTGTTGTTGTTATTAAACCCTAGACGTTTGAATGGTTTTGTTCGCTGATTTAAGCCTTAATTGGTGATTTAGTATAAAAATCATGCTACTACCACATGTTTAAAACTATTCTCATGTTTAAGCCATGCATTGAAAGTGTTTGATGAAATGCCTCAAAGAATGAGTTTTGAATATTGACTACATGTCATGTCCTGAAAGTTTTGGTATGATCTTGTTGTTATTGCTAACGAGTCCTGGGGGTTTGAATACCCAAGTTTAGCTGTTTACATACTTTCAGTATCCTCAGAATGATTTTAGTTAAACCATGAGCTTAGTTGATTTCTCAGTTATTATTATCATAATGAGCACTATGAGAATTCATAATCAGTTAAACGTAGTTCAGTCTAATAATTAGTGTCATTCAGTTAGGAGTAACACTTAGCACCAAGTGAGCGTAGGGATGGTTTCTCCCCCAATCAGTTAAGCATGAGGCACTTGTAGTAGTCCCTAGGTTCTAGACCTATATCGCCATCGTAGATTTTTAGGGGTACCCCATTAGTTAGGCATGACACCATCGTCCTTTAGGACTTCAGATTAGTGGTTCCACACAGCCAGTGTTAGTACCCGTGACATGGTACTGACATCCTTCCAACTAGGTTTATAGGTCAGACCCTGATAGTATATTAGGGCATGTTGGTTATAGCTAGCTCCCACAGTCTTAGTCTAGTATTTATCTTAGTAATTCAGTTTTAGTTTTGCTTGACCATAGCATACAGATATCAGTTATTCATTTATAAGTATTCATTATTTCAGTTTACAGACTGTATTCAGAACATGTTTTATACTTGGTCATGCATTCTTCGTCTTTACAAATTTCGTACATTTTACTCAGTACCTCTTGTTTTTCATTCAGTTATTACTCATGCATATGAAACCATGCATATTAGCCTAACCTCATTTAGAATACTAGTACATTCAAAGTACTGATCACATACTCACTTCTTATGCCATGATATTTGATATCATAGGTTTTGATGCTCAGTTCCCTGATCGTGCATAGACATACTAGATTATCAGTTGTAGCAGTGGTGAGTCTTCATACTTTGAAGACATGGTTTATTTATCTTAGTTTACCTTATCAGTTCGGTATTTTTTATTTATTTGGAGTTAGTTAGGGGTTTGTCCCATCAGTAGAGGTTTTTCAGACTAGTACAGGCATTCAGTTTTTAGTCATTTTATTAGAATTATCAATATTTTTTACTAACATTATCAGAATTATGTTTTAAAAACTTATGGCATTTTTTAGTTAAATTCCACATATTATCTTTTGATATCAGTTATACTCAATTCTCATAGAAGGTACCAGTCATGCGTTAGCTTGTGGTCTTTCGGGACCGTAAGCATAATGTGGCACCTAGGGTGTACTCTAGGGGCATTAAAAACTTGATATCATACCTTAAGGTTTTAAAGCGTCCTAGGGAGTCTGAAAGCTACATCGAGTAGATTCTTTATGCATGGGTGTGAAGCGCGCCACACTTATAGATAAGAGGCTACAAGACATTTTAGGAAAAGTGTCTTTTCATTCAGTATTCATGTCGTGTGATAGAGCATAAGCTCCATTTATACTCTCTTTCTAAATCATCTATCATTCCATGTATAGAAAATTCCTCCCAGAAAGAACAACGAAAGAAGAAATAGGAATTAGCCCACACCTCCACCTATTCATGAAGATCTCTTGAATGAGTTTGTCTCTCACTCTGAATTTAGAGTTTCTTTTACTGCCTTAGCTTATTCAGTAGTTACTCAGAACAATCTATAGGTCATTGTCCTATCTAGGCTTTTGATTCATGCTCGATTGAGTGAGGGGAGGGAGCGTAGAAAGAAAGAGAGAAAGAATAACAGAGTCAGAACAAGTAGTTTTAAGCCAAGGTCAAGGGGTAGTAACCGCTCCTAATTCTGTGAGAAATTCCCAGCCCCAGCTACACCTTCAGCCAGTGCATCAGTGCCTAAGTTTAAGAATGAGAGTCAAGATAAAGCACCAGGATCTAATTCACAAGGTAGTGGGAAGGATATTCGTACTAATCCACTTTGCATAGAATGTGGTAAAAATCATAAGGGTGTGTGTAGAGCCGGTAGTGATATGTGTTTTGGGTGTGGCAAGCCAGGCCACGGATTTAGAGATTATCCAAAGAGTGGTCTGTAGGGTCGGTCCAACCTTCCTTCAGTTTCATTCAGTCACCCGACTTAGTAGGGTGTCATTTTCAGTGCAACCAGTGGCCAGCGTCAGGACAGGTTGTACGCACTTCAGTCCTGACAGGATCAACAAAGTTCTCCTGATGTGTTTATAGGTATGTTACAGTCCTTTCATTTATATATTTATGCTTTGTTAAACTCTGGAGCTTCTCTTTGTTTTGTAAACCCTATATAGTTGTTGAGTTCAGTAGCAGTCCCAAAACCTTAGTAGAGCCCTTCTCAGTGCCAACTCAAGTGGGTAAATCTATCCTAGAAAGATGGGTATACAAAAATTGCCCAGTTACAGTGTCCCAGTAAATCACTTCAATTGATTTCAAAAATAGAGTAGTTCAATTTTAGTTTTTCGATGAAAGAGCTAGTGAATAAAAGGGTAGCACCTCAGTGCTTAGGATTCAAACGTATTTTTAGATTCCTTCTCATAATTCTATGATAGCATATGATCTAGAATTAAAAGCATAAAACCAGGAGCTTAACAACAGTAGTAGAATTGAGATAGTGTTATCTGATTTGAGCTGATTATGTATCTGTGGGGCTAGTTGTATGAAAGGTAAATCAGTAGGCTTGAAATAGTGTATGCAAGGATTTAATCTAAGTATGACAGCATGGTTATGGTTAAGCAGTATCCTCAAGTGCTAAGTTTGAAGGGGGCTAGTATTAAAGTAATTGATGTTCTTACCAGCTAAATTATGGGCTATAGCATATTGACGTCAGGTATTCATGTGTAATAGTAGTTTTTATGGTTTAGGGAGAGATATAGGTTTAGAGATGTGATATTGTAGGCTATGCTGAAAGTAGCATGGTTATTAAAGATTTAGGGATATTCATGTTATGTGTTAGAATAAGTTTGAATCTTTGAAGGTTGAGATAATAGAAAGAGGAGTTGAAAAATTCCAAGTTAGTCAATTTTAAGTAGTTACATGATTATTGTTGGGGCTATAGAGGGCTAAGAGTTGTATCTCAGAAGAAAGTACAAGCAATAAGTTTTATATTATCTGGCATAGTCTTCAAGGTGAGTTTACCATTTATGCATATTATTATAACCTAGATTCTAGAGTGAAGTGGTGGCAATTCAGTTTAAAGATATTGATTAAGTGGTTCCCAGACTTAGAATGGTGGCTTTAAGCTAAGGAGGAGATGATAGAACAAGTAACCAAGTCAGGCTATCAAATTCTAGTATTGGTGCCAGCATATTGTAGAATATCAGTAGCGGAGGAAGATGCCTAATCCATTCATATCCCAGTGCATAGTTGTCAGTCATCACGATATCTACTCATGCCTTATATGTCATCTCTATGATCATTGTTCATGATCATACACATAATTGAGAATTATGTAACCTCTCAGTTCCTGGTATAAGGAGTTCCAGTTCACTTAGCAGTATGAATCATGTTCTATGAATTCAGAAACTCCAAACTCAGGTCATGCAACACATGACTCATGTGGCTATGCTTTACAGTATGCTCAGTTCACATGACTCATGTTATACTCTTAACGATCACCAAAAAAATTATATTTATGTCATGTATATCCTCAGTTCAGATCTCTTGATGAATCCAAGATGTTGATATTCTATTCCTCAGTCCTCAGTTAAGTATCAAGTTATGTATAGAGGTCATTCATGCTTCAGGTCTCCATGTGTTAACCTTTTAGCGACCTCTCTTTATGAAATAATAGTAGTGATGAGGAATTGGTTATATGGGAGAGAGTAAATATTTCTTGTTGATGAAAGATTGTTTTATGCTTGTTTTAGCTAAGGTTGTAAGTATGAAGTGAGATTGAGGCTAAGTTTTAATATATGTCTTGGTTAGTTGAAATTTTATGTGTGCTTTCTTGGGGTAGTGCATGGAAGTTGTTAATAATAGAGGTTTGGAAGATTTCTTTATGGATGTTTGTTTAGAAGTTCATATGTAGTTATGAAGATAGGCTTGAATGTCAGGTTGGTATAAGTGGATGGCTATATTGTGCGTAAATGAACAGCTAGTAAGAGGTTGAATATAGTTGTTGAAGTGGTAATAAGAATTATTCAGGAGATGGGAAGTTATGAAAATGCAGAGTGTATTGAATTCATGACTCAGACAAGTATTACAGTGTTATGTGTGCATTTTGTAGATTCGAGTAGGCTTAAATATAGTGGGGGAATTTAGTCCAGCTCAGACTTCAGTAGGTAGAGTTATTAGTGCCCATGTGGATATTTTCAGTAGCCTCAAGTGAAGCGCGGTGTTAAAGTAGAAAGTATAGTTGAGGGAGTATTTGAGAAGTGTGGTTAAGCTTGAAAGTTAGTAGTTGCGGTGTATAAGGCTTAGTAACTCTATATAGCTGATGTTTCGTAGGCCAATGTTCTATTTTATATAATTTTATCCATGTTTTGATTTCTTATTCAGATGTTTTATTCAGACCATTCCTAAGAGTCTTTTATCCCTAAATCCATTAGAACTTCATAGAAAGAGTGTCAAAGAAATACACTAGTTAAGCATAAGCTTTCAGTATGAGCTAGTTTGTATAGCCAGCAATTCAGTATAGCAGTCAAGCAGACAAGTTCCTATAGTTTTCATCTCTCTTATTCATGAGGAAATTCCTTCACGACTATGCAAGTCATAAATTCAGTTCAGATCATGCATCAGTTTAAGATTCCAGATATTCAGTCATGATTCAGTTTGTAAGTGCCCCGTGCATCATCTCAGTAGCCAAGTCAATATCTTTCGAGGGACATAACATCCTAAGGTGGAGATGTACTATTTTCTCCCGAGCTTTCATGCCCTAAAACTTTCATCTTCTTTTCATGTAACAAGATCCAGCTTGAAGTAATGCGTACTCATAAGTTCAATCTCTCGTTCAAATCTCAGCCTTATAACCATTCTCCTGTATACAAGAAAATCAGTTTAGTTCATGATATTCATTTCATGTATCATGTATCAGACTCAGCTAGGTTCACATGTTCCTATTTATGCATGTTCAGTATATGATCTCAGATTCTTTAGTACTCTCAGCTTAACAAGCCTCCAAACCAATATTAGAACCATACTTCAAGTTTATGAGCGAGTTCTATGTATATTAAGTTGTAACACCCCACCTTTTCGTGCTAGGATTCAAACCTTTGTTCCTAATTATACAAACCTGAACCCAATGATTCTATGTCTATTTATGTGTGACGATCAATTATATAGTGCAAAAAATTCCTTTTATATCAGTTGGGGTAATAAAAATCTCCTAACTCAAAGATGAGTTAAGAATGCTTCTATTGGTTAAGTTTTAGTGGACATTTCAGCTTGGGTCAACTTTCAACGACCAATACTCCTTTTACATAATGAGTTACATGGCCTACTATATACAAAAAGATGGATCTTTGAATATTTTTTCCAAAGCATTTGGTTTCACCTTAATCTGATATCGTAGTGGAAATTTATACTCATTTTACTTCAGCCTGTCCGTCTGTCAACAAAGTAATGACCTGAGTTGATAAGCCGTCAACGAAGTGATGACTTATCAGCCCAAGTCATCAACCCAACCAGAAAATCATCAACTTCATCCTCCAAGTGACTACCTGAGCTGATAGACCATCAACTAAGTGACGACTTATCAACCCAAGTCGTCACCCATAATCAGTATGTGATAATTTTAGCCACAAAGTGATGACTCGAGATGATAAGTGCAATACCCCATATTTTTCCTAACTTAAATTAGTTCCTAGAATGTTAAGGGATAAGCTTTTCATCAATACCAAATTCGCCTAAATCCGACACTCGGTGAAGGAGTTATGGTATTTTAAGTTGATAGTGTGTCACCTGGACTCTCAGCGCATCCCGGAGCTAAGCAAATCGACAGTTTTCAAATTCTAGTGAGACTCCGCAATCCCACTGCATTGCGGAGGAGTCCCATTTCACATTTGTCAATTTTCAGCAAGCCTACGCGATAGTGGTACATCGCGCCATTGGCCAAAATGGCATAACTACAGGGCAACACAATAGCTCTGTATCACTGAGAAAGTCAAGTTTCCACTCGTCTTTTTTCCTGTGAGCCACCGCGATTGTGGCGTGTCGCGTGGCCACCTAAATTAAGAAAATGCTACGTTTTTAAGTTCTGTCCAGAAGTTTAAAGAGGGCATTTTAGTCAATTCCCAAGCCCCCAATCCGTCCAAACATAAGATTTAAGCCTATTCTAAGCACATTAGGCTTTTATTCATCAATTTTCTCTCAAACAAAAATCCTAGATTTCAAAGCTCCTTCTCTAAGAAATCAAATTCCACCATGGTTTCTCCAGGAAAGCTTAAGATTGAGGATTCCCAAGGCAATATAATCAAGAATCCATTTTCAAGAACTCAAATAGGAATCAATAATTCGTGCTTCTTCATCTAATCATCAATCAAGGTATGTGGGGTTATGAACAAGAAACTCCTTTCATTCTTGTACCCAAAACTTATTTTAAATTACAAAGTTATCTGATTTTATATAATTTTCTATGAAATTGAAACTAGGTTTCATACCCAATGTTGCCATTTAAAGCCCGACATAAATAAGCTTACTTTTTCTTTACTTGAATCATAATTACTCAAATCTAGATTCACTCAAATCTAGATTTGAGTATCATGTCGTAAGAAACAAATGAATCGTAAAAAACAAAATCTGTTTTTATTGAATATAAGATTATGAGATTTCAAGTGAATTATAAGTTAAATTGCACATTTATTTTCATATTTTCATGCTTATTGCAGAAATTTCTAGATTGTGAGATGAATTATCATTGATTTTATTATGGACCATGATTACTATGATTTTTTGACATGAGTTTGATACATGGATTTTAAGCCCCAAGTTTATATGTTGAGATTTTGAGAAAAGATGATGCTTTAAGCGAGTTGATTATTTCAGTTTTGCAACAAAGCTTTGATCTTTTGATCATCGATTAGCTAGGGAATCCACTTTATAGATTATTACAGATTACAAAACTCAAAACAGCTTTGATTACAGATTTACTCCGATGATTGCATAATTAGTTTTACATAAACCCTTATGCTAGTTTTAAAAGTGGATTTACAACAGAATGAGCATAGTAAATAAAAGGGAGTAGTATTTAGCACCGAGCGAGAAATGTGGGTTTAGCGCATCCTACTTTCACAAAACAACGTAGACAATGTAGGTACAGATTATCAGATGATTTTAATTTCTATATGGATGATAGACTTATCTTGTGATCGATCACATGCGTAGGTTATACTCCCTGGTAAGAGTATGACACATCTGCCCAACATAAGGTTTCTTTCTTAGGAGGATGAGATGTATGACTCCACATTGCTCGTATGGTTTATATCGGTTAAGAGAACCTCTCTTGCAGGATAGTTTTTCCATATAATAAGCTTTTCAGAATAGTTTTAAAGTATCTCCCTTCAAATAAAGTATTTTTCCTACAGTTTTAAAGCTTTCAGACTACAGATTCTAGAATAGAAAGGGTAACAGAAAAGCTTTCAGAAAAACTAAGTGTTAAGGCTCATAATTTTTACTCGAATTATGCTTTACAGAAAGATATTAACTACAGTTTTTAGTTTTCATATTTCAAATTTTAGATTTAGAGAGTCCTTTCTACACTTAGACAGTATGATTTAAAGGGAGAATACAAGTGCAACTTTTATAACTAAATGTTATGACTCACTAGATTTATAAAGCACGATTTGCTTTTCATGATTATTATTTTCAGCATTTCCGATATTCCAGCTTATGTGATTCATTTATATGTTCCATGCATTGTTTTACAAATTATGATGATGAGATGATGTTTTTACTTATGCATTCACCCCCATATACTCGGTACATCCTCAAAGTACTGATCCACATATATGTTTATGTACTACATTAACTCATAATGTAGGTATCAACTCAGTTGTAGCACGTATACTATATTCAGACAGTTTGCTGATTCCAGCTAGTAGATAACGAGTCCTCCTATTTTGGGGACTTTATTTAGATGTTTTTTATGTACTTTATTTTCTTATTCATATGTATTGATTATTGATAGTTGGAGTCACATCCCAGTTATCTATAGTCAGTATAGTAGAGGCTTCACAGATGTCAGTTAGAGTCAGTTATGTATTTTTAGTCCCTCTTTCAGACTTTATTAGAATGTAAAAGTTGCATTGATATTGTATTTTTCCCAGATTTCATCATTATTATGTTTCCGCATAGTAAAATCAGTCATTTTATGTATATCATTCAGCTTCTTATGAGTTATGCTAGTAGAAGGGTTAGCATGGGATCACTTATGGTCCTAAGCACTGTGTGACATCTCGAGATAGATTTTTCAGGCGTTATAATAAGCCTCCATCTAAGTGACGACTTAACAACCCAAGTCGTCATCCATGACCAGCAAGGTCCCAAATCCAACAATGAGTTGATGACTTAAGTTGATAAGTTATCAACGCAAGTCATCAACTAAAAATTTCAGAAATTCTAATTTAACTTCGGAGGGGTATTTTGATCTTTTCCTCACCTCAAACCCTATCCCTTCCACGACTTAAAGCATCATTATGCGTTATTAGCCATCACTTATCATAGATGCCAAAAAATCCTCATTCATTTTCAACATCAAGATTAGGGTTTTCTTTCGAGATCATTCCCCAAGAACAGGATTCAAGCCTCCTTAAAGAAAATTAAGAATTTAAGATTCCCAATCCAAGAACGTTCAAGAAAAGTTAATTCACTTTTAAGATTTAAAGCTCTAAGGTATGTTAGATGTTTATCCATGGACCCTTTTCACTCATGGAGTCCAAGAACCCAATTTCAAGTTTAAAAGTATGATCTTTTACATATTTTTATGAATTATGTCCATGAACTTTCATGAATTTTGAATTTTATATCATGTTTACAAGAAATTATTGTTGTTATTAAACCCTACACGTTTGAATGATTTTGTTCGCTGATTTAAGCCATAATTGGTGATTTAGTATCAAAATCATGCTACTACCACATGTTTAAAAGTATTCTCATGCTTAAACCATGCATTGTAAGTGTTTTGATGAAATGCCTCAAAGAATGAGTTTTGAATATTGACTACATGTCATGTCCTCAAAGTTTTGGTATGATCTTGTTGTTATTGCTATCGAGTCCTGGCTGTTTGAATACCCAAAATTTAGCTGTTTATATACTTTCAGTATCCTCAGAATGACTTTAGTTAAACCAAAAGTATAGTTGATTTCTCAGTTATTATTATCATAATGAGCACTATCGAAATTCATAATCAGTTAAACTCAGTTCAGTCTAATAATCAGTGTCATTCAGTTGGGAGTAACACTTAGCACCAAGTGAGCATTAGGATGGTGTCTCCTCCGTCATTTAGGCATGAGGCACTAGTATCAGTACCTAGGTTCCAGACCTACGGCACCACCGTAGGTTTTGACGGGTCCCCCGCCAGTTAGGCATGACACCTCGTCCTTCAAAACTTTAGATTAGTAGATCCATATAGCCAGTGTTAGTACCTGTGGCACGGTACTGACACTTTTCTAACTAGGGTTAGAGGTTGTACCCTGATAGTATATTAGGGCATGTCGGTTATAACTAGCTCCCACAATTTCAGTCTAGTATTTAACTTACTCATTCACTTTTAGTTTTCTTGACCATAGCATACAGATATCAGTTATTCATTTATCAGTATTCAGTATTTTAGTTTATAGACTATATTCAGAACATATTTTATACTTGGTCATTCATTCTCAGACTTTACAAATTTTATGTATTTTACTCAGTACGTCATGCTATTCATTCAGCAGTTACTACTCATGCAAATGAAACCGTGCATATTAGCCTAACCTCATTTAGCATACTAGTACATTCAAAGTATAGATTGCATACTCGTTTTTTATACTATAATATTTAATATCATAGGTTCGGACGCTCAGTTCCCTGATCGTGCATAGACATACCAGATTATCAGTTGTTACAGTGGTGAGTCCCTATACTTCGAGGACATAGTTTATTTATCTCTGTTTACCTTATTAGTTCAGTATTTTCTATTCAGTCGGAGTTAGTTGGGGGTGTGTCCCATCAGTTCTACAGTTAGTCAATCAAGGATTTTCTAACTAGTACACACAGTCAGTTTTTAGTTATTTTATTATTATTGTTAGTATTGTTTTACCGACATTATCAGAATTATGCTTTAAAACCTTATGGAATTTTTTAGTTAAATTCCACATATGATCTTTTGATATCAGTTATACTCAGTGCTCATAGCAGGTACCAATCATGGGTTGGCTCGTGGTCTTTTGGGACCGTAAGCACCATATGGCGCCTAGGGTGTACTCTCAGGGCATTACATTTAGCTTCAGTTTTTATTTCAATAATGATAAAATATGGAGGTGTATGAATCTGCTATATGTACACAAAAACATGCACAAATTTCTACCTATCCATTTGAAAAGGTGTATGAATATGTTATATGTACTATATCAATTTGGTATAGCTATTGTATATGCTTGCACAGATTTCCTCTATAAAAGGTGTATTTATGTAGTTTATATACTGTATCAATGTGATATAAAAGTGTATCAATCTAGTATAAAAGAGTATCAATGGCATATGAACACTGCATGTGCATGTATAAGTTCCCCTTCTCTTTCGTTATAAAAGTGTATCAATGTGGTATAAAAGAGTATCTATTGGGTATAACGATCCCCTCTATCTTTTTTAGAAAGTGTATCAATGTAGTATAAAAGTGTCAACATGGTATAAAGTGTATCAATTGGGTATAGAGACTGCATTCGACTGACTGACTCCAATTGTTATAAATTAGGCCAAATTACTAAAAAAGGAAAATAAATTGGGCTGACTGGCTCCAATTGTCCATATTTTCAAATTTTGGGTCATTTCTTTTCAAAATGATAAACTCATGTCCTTGGATAAATCTCAGGAATAGACCCAAATTCGGGTGACTTTCAAATTTTTACCCCAAATAAAAAAGTTTTCTTAAAATAGTCTTTACCTATTAACTAATATTTTTTGGACGAAATTGTCTCTGGACAATGGAGTAAATTAAACAAATGATCCTCATAATGGATAATAACTTCATATTTATATCTTTCAACTTTTATTTTTTCTTTTTAATTTTACTTTGATTTTTATTTATGATTTTCTCTTTTTATTTTTTTATTTTTTTATTTTTCTCAACCCTTACTTTTTTTCTTTTTTTCTCTCAACTTTTTTTTCTCATTTTAATTTTACTTTGATTTTTTATTTTTTTCTTTCATCTTTTTTTTTCTTTTTAGTTTTTCTCAAACCTTACTGTTGTTTTTACACCTCTCAATGTCTACGTTTATACAAAAAACTTTTTATTTTTCTTTGATTTTCATTTTTTTCTTTAGTTTTTTTTCTCGACCTTTATTTTTATTTAATTTTTTTTTTTAATTTTATCAAACTTTATTTTTTTCCCATTCTCTCTCAACTTCTATAGTTTCTTTTATTTTTACTTTTTTAATATTTTACTTTATTTTCTTCTTTTTCCTCAATTTTTATTATTTATTTTCTTTTCTTCGATTTCTTCTATTCAAGTTACATCTCATGAACAAGAGTTGACACTATCACATTATAAAGGCAAAACTTATGATTTTTAAACAACAAGCTACGTTTCATGGGCAAGAGTTAATACTACTACATCATAGAGGCAAGACTTATAACTTTCAAACAAGAAGCTATGTTTTATGGGCAAGAGTTGACACTACCATATTGTATTTTTATTTATGAGATGTTTTATAACTTTTACCTTAGAGGCAAGAATTAGTTTAGAAACTTTCAAATAACAAATTATGCTCCATGAGAAAGAGTTGACTCTACCTCATTATGTTTTCATTTATAAGACGTTCTACAACTATTGCCTTAGAGGAAAGACTTAGCTCAAGGACTTTTAAACTAAAAATTATACCCCACGGAAAAGGGTTGACTGTACCACGTTATGTTTTCATTTATGAGATGTTCAATATTGCTTTAGAGCTAAGACTTAGCTCAAGGATTTTCAAACCATAAATTATGTCCCACGGGTAAGAGTTGACTCTACCGCGTTATGTTTTTATTTATGACATGTTCTACAACTATTGTCTTAGAGACAAGACTTAGGTCAATGAATTTCAAACTACAAATTATACCCCTCAGGCAAGAGTTGACTCTACCACGTTATATTTTTATTTATGACATGTTCTACAACTATTGTCTTAGAGACAAGACTTAGCTTAAGGAATTTCAAACTACAAATTATACCCCTCAGGAAAGAGTTGACTCTACCACGTTATGTTTTCATTTATGAGATGTTCTACAGCTATTGTCTTAGAGGCAAGACATAGCTCAAGGACTTTCAAACTACAAATTATGCCCCACAGACAAAAGTTGATTCCACCATGTTATGTTTTAATTTATGAGATGTTCTAAAACTATTTCCTTAGAGGCAATACTTAACTCAAGAAATTTCAAACAACAAATTATGTTCCACGAGTAAGAGTTGACTCTACTACATTATGTTTTCATTTATGAGATGTTCTACAACTATTGGCTTAGAGTCAAGACTTAGCTCAAGGACTTTCAATTAATAAATTATGCCCCATGGACAAGAGTTGACACTATTATGTTTTGCCTTTATTTATAAAATGTTCTACAACTCTCGCCTTAGAGGCATGAATTATTCCAAGAATTTTCAAACAAGTTGCATATATTAGGTAAGAGTCAACACTAACACATTGTGTTATTTACTTGTTAAAATCTCTATTACTCTTGTCTTAGAGTTAAGACTCGGCCTAAGGACCATCAAACAATAAGTTATGCCCCACGGGCAAGAATTCACACCACCATATTGTGTATTAATTTATGAGATATTTTATAACTCTTCCCTTAGAGGTAAGACTTAGAACACAGGTTTTCAAGTAATAAGTTGTGCCCCATGGGCAAGAGTTGACATTACCACATTGTGTTTTTATTTATGAGATATTCTATAACTCTTGCTTTAGAGGAAAGACTTAACCCAAGGACTTCAAAAAACAAGTTATGTCCCATAGGTAAGAGTTGACACTATCACATTATGTTTTGATTTATGAGATGTTCTATAACTCTTGCTTTATATACAAGACTTAGCTCAAGGACTTTTAAACAACAAGTTACGCTCCACGGATAAGATTTGATACTACTACATTGTGTCTTGATTTATGAGATATTTTATAAATCAAGAACTTTTAAACAAGTTATGTCGCATGAGTAAGAGTTGACACTATCACTTTATGCCTTCATTTGTGAAATGCTCTATAACTCTTGCATTAGAGGCTCGAATTAGTCCAAGGACTTTCAAATAACAAGTTACGCCCCATGGGCCATGTGCTAGGGTTGATACTACCACATCGTGTCTTGACTTATGAGATATTCTATAACTCTTGCCTTGGAGGCAAACCTTAGCCGACAAGTTACGCCCTGTGGACAAGAGTTGACACTATTATATTATTTATTGATTTATGTGATGCTCTATTAGTCTTGCCTCTAAGACAAAACTTAGACCAAGAACCTCCCAAAAGAATAAGTTTATCCCAATGAATATAAGTTTATCCCAATGAACAAGTGTTGACACCACCACATTTTTTATTTATTTATGAGATGTTCTATAACTCTTGTTTTAGAAACAAGACTTAACTCAAGAACTTTCAAACAATAAATTATTGTCCATAAGAAAGACTTGATACTACCACATTGTGCCTTGATTTATGAGTTATTCTATTAGTTTTGTCTTAGAGGCAAAACTTATTCCAAAGAGCTTCCTAACAACAATTCATGCCCTTTAATTTGCTTTGATGTCAAAAAAAGAAGATCCTTTTACAGATTATCTAATTTTTTATTTATTAGCAAAATATAATAGAAGTTGAGAAAAAATGATCAAACAAAATAGAGAGATAAAAAAGAATATTGTGAAAAAATGGCAAGAAAAAATAAAGATTAAGAAAAAAAGTGAAGAATTAAAAAATTGTGAAAAAATAAAAATGAGAAATTGAATAAGCTTTTCATCGATACCAAATTCGCCTAAATTCGACACTCGGTGAAGGAGTTATGACATTTTAAGTTGACAGTGTGTCACCTGGACTCTCAGCGCGCCGCGAAGCTAAGTAAATCGGCAGTTGTCAGATTCTAGTAAGACTCCGCGATCCCACCTCATTGTGGAGGAGTCCCATTTCACATTTGTCAATTTTTAGCAAGCCTACACGATAGTGGCGCATCGAACCAACGGCCAAAATAGCAAAACTATAGGGCACCACGATAGCTCCGCATTGTAGAGAAAGCCTAGTTCCCACACGTTATTTTTCCACTGAGCCATCGCGATTGTGGTGCGTCGCGGTGGCCACCCAAATCGGAAAAATACTATATTTTTAGTTACATCCAGCTTTAATTATAGATTTGCTCATATGATAGCATAATTGGTTTTGGATTAACCCTTATGTTAGTTTTAAAAGTGGATTTACAACAAAATGAGCGTAGAAAATAAAAGGGAGTAGTATTTAGCACCGAGAGAAAAGTATGGGTTTAGCGCATCCTACTTCCACAGAACAACGTAGCCAATGTAGGTACAAATTATCAGATTATTTCCATTTCTATATGAATGACAGACTTAGTTTGTGATCGATCAGTTTGTGATCGATCACATGCGTAGTTTATATACTCCCGTCAAGAGTATGACACCTCTCCCCAATATAAGGTTTCTTTCTTAGGAGGATAAGACATATGACTCCACGTTGCTCGTATGGTTTATATCGGTTAAGAAAACCTCCCTTGCAGGACAATTTTTCCATATAATAAGCTTTTCAGAATAGTTTTAAAGTATCTCCCTTCAGATAAAGTATTTTCCCTAAAGTTTTAAAGCTTTCATACTACAGATTCTAGAACAAAAATGGTAACAGAAAAGCTTTAAGAAAAACTAAGTGTTAAGGCTCACAAGTTTTACTCGGATTATGCTTTACAAAAAGATATTAAATACATTTTTCAGCTTTCACCTTTCATATTTCAGATTTTAGATTTAGAGTGAGTCCTTTCAACACTTAGACAATATGATTTAGAGGGAGAATACAAGTACAACTTTTAGAACTAAATCTTATGACTCACTAGATTTATAAAGGATGATTTGCTTTTCAAGATTATAATTTTCAACATTTCAGATATTCCAGCTAATGTGAGTCATTTACATTTAGCATGCATTATTTTACAAATTATGATGATGAGATGATGTTTTTACTTATGTATTCACCCCCATATACTCGGTACATCCTCAAAGTACTGATCCACATATATGTTTATGTACTACATAATCTCATAATGTAGGTATCAGCTCAGTTGTAGTACGTGTACTATATTCAGACAGTTTACGGATTCCAGCCAGCAGATGACGAGGCCTTCTATTTTGAGGAATTTATTTAGATGTTTTTTATGTACTTTATTTTCTTATTCATATGTATTGATTAGTGATAGTTGGATTCGAGTTCCAGCTATCTATAGTCAGTATAGTAGAGGCTTCACAGATGTCAGTTAGAGTCAGTTATGTATTTTCAGTCCCTCTTTTAGACTCTATCAGAATGTAAAAGTTGTATTAATATTGTATTTTTTCCAGATTCCATCATTATTATGTTTTCTCACAGTAAACTCAGTCGTTTTATGCATATCATTCAGTTGCTTATGAGTTATGCTAGTAGAAGGTTTAGCTTGGGATCACTTGTGGTCCTAAGCACCGTGTGACGCCTCGAGATAGATTTTTTAGGCGTGATAATAAGCCATCATCTAAGTGTTAACTTATCAACCCAAGTCGTCATCCATGACCATCAAGGGCCCAAATCCAACAATGAGTTGACGACTTAAGTTGATAAGTTATCAACTAGTTGATAAGTTATCAACTAAAAATTTCAGAAATTCTTATTTAACTTTGGAGGGGTATTTCGGTCTTTTCCTCACCTCAAACCCTATCACTCCCACGACTTAAAGCATTATTATGCGTTATTGGCCATCACTTATCAATTCTAAATGCCAAAAAGTCCTCATTCACTCTCAACATCAATATTAGGGTTTTCTTTCAAGATCATTACCCGAGAATAAGATTCAAGCCTCCTTCAAGAAAATCAAGAATTTAAGATTCCCAATCCAAGATTGTTCAAGAAAAGTTAATTCTCTTTAAATATTAAAAGCTCTAAGGTATGTTAGATGTTCATCCATGGACCCTTTTCACCCATGGAGTCCGAGAACCCAATTTCAAGTTTAAAAGTATGATCCTTTACATATTTTTATGAATTATGTCCATGAACTTTCATGAATTTTGAATTTTTATATCATATTTACAAGAAATTATTCTTGTTATTAAACCCTATATATTTGAATAGGGTTGTTCGCTGATTTAAGCCTTAATTGGTAATTTAGTATCAAAATCAGGCTACTACCACATGTTTAAAACTATTCGTATGCTTAAGCCATACATTACAAGTATTTTGGTAAAATGCCTCAAAGAATGAGTTTTGAATATTGATTACATATTATGTCCTCAAAATTTTGGTATAATCTTATTGTTATGGCTATCGAGTCCTGGGGGTTTGAATACCCAAAATTTAGCAGTTTACATACTTTCAGTATCCTCAGAATGATTTAAGTTAAATCAAGAGCATAGTTGATTTCTCAGTTATTATCATCATAATGAGCACTATAAGAATTCATAATTAGTTAAACTCAGTTCAGTCTAATAATCAGTGTCATTCAGCTGGGAGTAACACTTAGCACCAAGTGAGTGTTGGGACGGTGTCTTCCCCGTCAGTTATGCATGAGGCACTAGTAGCAGTACCTAGGTTCCAGGCCTACAGCGCCACCGTAGATTTTGAAGGGTCCCTCGTCAGTTAGGCATGACGCCCTCATCCTTCGAAATTTTAGATTAGTGGATCCATACATCAAGTGTTATTACCCGTGGCGTGGTATTGACACTCTTTCAACTGGGTTATAGGTTTTACCTTGATAGTACATTAGGATAAGTCGGTTATAGCTAGCTCCCATAGATTTGGTCTAATATTCAGCTTAGTCATTTAGTTTCAGTTTTGCTTGACCATAGCATACAGATATCAGTTATTCATGTATCAATATTCAGTATTTTAGTTTATAGACTATATTCAGAACATGTTTTATGGTTGGTCATGCATTCTCAGTCTTTACAGATTTTATGCATTTTACTCAGTACTTTATGCTATTTATTCAGTTAGTTACTACTCATTCACATGAAACAGTGCATATTATCCTAACTTCATTTAGCATACCAGTACATTCAAAGTACTGATTGCATACTCATTTCTTGATCTATGATATTTAATATCATAGGTTCGGATGCTCAGTTCCCTGATCACGCATAGACATACCAGATTATCTGTTGTAGTAATGGTGAGTCCTCATACTTTGAGGACATAGTTTATTTATCTCAGTTTACCTTATCAGTTCAGTATTTTCTATTAAGTCGGAGTTAGTTAGGGGTTTGTCCCATCAGCTCCACAGTCAGTCAATCAAGGCATTTCTGACTAGTACAAACAGTTAGTTAGCTTTTAGTCGTTTTATCGATATTGTCAGTATTGTTTTACAGACATTATCAAAATTATGTTTTAAAACCTTATGGCATTTTTTAGTTAAATTTCGCATATGATCTTTTGATATCAGTTATACTCAGTGCTCATAGTAGGTACCAGTCATGGGTTAGCTTGTGGTCTTTTGGGACCGTAAGCACCGTATGGAACCTAAGATGTACTCTCAGGGAACTACATTTAGCTTCAATTTTTATTTCAATAATGATAAAATACGGAGGTGTATGAATGTGCTATATGTGCTATATGTACACAAAAACATGCACAGATTTCTATCCATCCATTTGAGAAGATGTATGAATATGCTATATGTACTATATCAATTTAGTATAGGTACTGTATATGCTTGCCCAGATTTTCTCTGTAAAAGTTGTATTTATGTAGTTTATATATTGTATCAATGTGGCATAAAAGTGTATCAATCTAGTAAAAAGAGTATCAATAGGGTATATGGACACTGCATATGCATGTCTAGGTTCCCCTTCTCTTTTGTTATAAAAGTGTATCAAAGTGGCATCAAAGAGTATCTATTGGGTATAACGATACCCTCTCTCTTTTTTAGAAAGTGTATCAATATAGTATAAAAGTGTGTCAACGTGGTATAAAAGTGTATCAATTGGGTATAGAGACTGGATTCGACTGACTGACTCCAATTGTTATAAATTGAGCCAAATTGCTAAAAAGGGAAAATAAATTGGGCCGACTGGCTCCAATTGTCCACATTTCCAAATTGTGAGTTATTTCTTTTCAAAATGGTCAACTCATGTCCTTGGGTAAATCTCAGGAATAGACCCTAATTGGGGTGACTTTCAAATTTTTGCCGCAAATAAAAAAGTTTCCTTAAAATAGTTTTTACCTATTAACTAATACTTTTTGGACGAAATAGAGTAAATTAAATAAATGATCCTTATAATGGATAACTATATCTTTCAACTTTTATTTTTTTGCTTTTTAATTTTACTTTGATTTTTTTTCTCAACCCTTACTTTTTTTTTCTTTTTTCCTCTCAACTTCTTTTTTTTTCTTTTTTAATTTTACTTTAATTTTTTTTCTTTTTAGTTTTTCTCATCCCTTACTTTTTTTCTTTACACCTCTCAATGTCTACTTTTATATTAAAAAACTTTTTTTTTCTTTTTTTTCTTTTTTCCTTTTTCATTTTCTCGACCTTTATTTTTATTTAATCTTTTTTCTATTTTTATCAACCTTTAGTTTTTTTTAATTCTCTCTCAACTTCTATATTTTCTTTGATTTTTACTTTTTTAGTATTTTACTTCATTTTATTATTTTTTCTTAATTTTTATTATTATTTTTGTTTTCTTCGATTTCTTCCATTCAAGTTATATCTCATGAGCAAGAGTTGACACTATCACATTATAAAGACAAGACTTATAATTTTTAGAAAACAAGCTACATTTCATGGAAAAGAGTTGACACTACCACATTGAAGAGGCAAGACTTATAACTTTCAAACAAGAAGTTATGTTTCATGGGTAAGAATTGATACTACCACATTGTATTTTTATTTATGAGATGTTTTATAACGCTTACCTTAGAGGCAAGACATAGTTCAGGGACTTTCAAACAACAAATTATGACCCACAAGAAAGAGTTGACTCCACCTCATTATGTTTTCATTTATGATATGTTCTGCAACTATTGCCTTAGAGGCAAGACTTAACTTAAGGACTTTTAAACTATAAATTATTTCCCACGGGAAAGGGTTGACTCTACCACATTATATTTTCATTTATGAGATGTTTAACTATTGCCTTAGAGGCAAGACATAGCTCAAGGATTTTTAAACTACAAATTATGCCCCACAGACAAGACTTGACTCTACCATGTTATGTTTTCATTTATGAGATGTTCTACAACTATTGTCTTAGAGGGAAGACATAGCTCAAGGACTTTCAAACTACAAATTATGCCCCACGGACAAGAGTTGACTCCACCACGTTATGTTTTCATTTATGAGATATTCTAAAACTATTTCCTTGGAGGCAAGACTTAGCTCAAGAACTTTCAAACTACAAATTATGCTCCAGGGGCAAGAGTTGACTCTACTACGTTATGAGATGCTCTACAACTATTGCCTTAGAATCAAGACTTAGCTCAAGGACTTTCAAATAATAAATTATGCACCATGGGTAAGAGTTGACACTACCACGTTATGTCTTTATTTATATGATGTTCTACAACTCTCGCCTTGGAGGCATGACTTATTCCAAGAATTTTCAAACAAGTTGCATATATTGGGTAAGAGTCAACACTAAAACATTGTGTTATTTACTTATGAAATGCTCTATAACTCTTGTCTTAGAGTTAAGACTCGGTCTAAGGACCATCAAACAATAAGTTATGACCTACGGGCAAGAGTTGACACCACCACATTGTGTATTGATTTATGAGATGTTTAATAACTCTTTCCTTAGAGGCAAGACTTAGACCACAGACTTATAAGTAGCAAGTTATGCCCCATGGGCAAGAGTTGACATTACCACATTATGTTTTAATTTATCAGATATTCTATAACTCTTGCTTTAGAGACAAGAGTTAACACAAGAACTTTCAAATAGCAAGTTATGTTCCATGGGTAAGAGTTAAAACTATCACATTATGTTTTGATTTATGAGATGTCCTATGACTCTTGCTTTATAGACAAGACTTAGATCAAGGACTTTTAAACAAGTTACGCTTCACGGACAAAATTTGACACTACTACATTGTGCCTTGATTTATGAGATATTTTATAAATCAAGGACTTTTAAACAAGTTATTCCCCCATGAGTAAGAGCTGACACTATCACATTATGCATTTATTTGTGAAATGCTCTATAACTCTTGCATTAGAGGCTCGAATTAGTCCAAGGACTTTTAAACAACCAGTTACGCCCCATGGGCTATGTGCTAGGGTTGATATGACCACATCGTGTCTTGATTTATGAGATATTTTATAACTCTTGCCTTAGAGGCAAGACTTAGACGACAAGTTACGCCCTATGGACGATAGTTGATATTATCATATTGTGTCTTGGTTTATATGATGCTCTATTAGTCTTGCCTCTAACATAAAACTTAGCCCAAGAACCCCTCAAAAGAACAAGTTAAGCCCAATGAACAAGTGTTGACACCACCACATTATTTTTTGATTTATGAGATATTCTATAACTCTTGTTTTAGAAGCAAAACTTACCTCAAGGATTTTCAAACAACAAATTATTCTCCACAAGCATGACTTGACACTACCATATTGTGCCTTGATTTATAAGTTGTTCTATAATTTTTGTCTTAGAGGCAAAACTTATTCCAAAGAACTTTCTAACAACAATTCATGCCCTTTAATTTGCATGGATCTCAAAAAAAAGAAGATCCTTTTGCAGATTATCTATTTATTTATTAGCAAAATATAATAGAAGTTGAGAAAAAAAATGATCAAACAAAAGAGAGAAATAAAAAAAAAGATTGAGAAAAAACAGCAAGAAAAAATCAAGATTAAGAAAAAAAACGAAGAATTCAAAAATTGAGAAAACTTAAAATGAGAAATTGAATAAGTTTTTCATCGATACCAAATTCGCCTAAATCTGACACTCGATAAAGGAGTTCTGGCATTTTAAGTTGACAGTGTGTCACCTGAACTCTCATTGGGCCGCAAAACTAAGCAAATCGGCAGTTGTCAAATTCCAGTGAGACTCCGCGATCCCATCGCATCGCGGAGGAATCCCATTTCATATTTGTCAATTTCCAGCAAACCTACGCGATAGTGGAGAATCGTGCCAGTAGCCAAAATGGCAAAACTATAGGGCACCGCTATAGCTTCGTATCACGGAGAAAACCCAGTTCCCACTTATCTTTTTTCCAGTGAGCCACCGTGATTGTGGCACGTCGCGGTGGCTATCCAAATCGGAAAAATGCTACGTTTTCAGTTCCATCCAGAAGTTTAAAGATGGCATTGTTCGTTGAGAGAGTTCGTTGAATCCAACAATTTGAGGTGCCACTATTATTTGGATTGAAGGTCATTTTATACTGGGAGAAAGATTCTATAACCTCGGGTATAGTGGGGGGAATTATTCCTTAAGGACACTCCGTGATGTCGGAGAACTTGGCCTTAAAATTCTATTTCATCTCTTTTCTGAACATTAACACACTTCTTAGAAAGATTATTCAAAATTTAGTGTTGAAGGTGTTAAGGAACTTCATAAGTGTTCTTGTCTTGCACTTGAACTAGTGTTGGAGTTCGTGTTGGTTATATACAGATTCTTATACCCGAATACATACTAAATAACAAAAGTTATCAAGACTTTGCAGAGGCGTGGTTTCAACCTGAAAGTCCAGTTCCTTGGTGGGGAAGGAGTTGGCATACTGTACAGTAGGTAGCAGGGTATTTAGCAGTAGTTTATCTTTAAAGGATGTATTTACAGGATCTTCCAATTGCATATGTTCATCAATAACTGTTCGTTTAGTAGCCATCTTCGGATTTGTCATTCCTTATCTATATCTATAATCTATATCTATAATCTATATCTATATCTATAATATTTTGTTTGAAATTTTTGTCTGTCATTAAAATCTTTGCTTTAGACAAAATTATTTTTTCACTATTTTTTTCTAATATTTAAGAGTTGAAAATTGATTAAATATATTTATGGTAAAAAAATTTCTTATTAAAAGTCATCAGAATTAATGACAATTAATATTTTTTATTAGTTTAAGAATTCTAAACCAACTAATTTGATATTAAGAAGATTTGAAAAATCTAGAAATCAATATAAAAGCGTTCAAATAAGAAAAATTTTAGAAGTATCAAATTTTAAAAAATTTTAAGTAAAAAAATAAAAATAATCATACCACAAATATGGTTCAAATTGATGTGTCTCTAACAAACGCAAAAGTAATGACCCATCAACCACTTGAAATTTTTGATGGTAAAATATATATGTGCTTACACTAAAATATATGTTTATGTTTATATTATTATATTAAAGTGCGAAGAATTTTTGAAAAGTGATTTAAATTTTTACACTTCATTAAAAATCTCTGAAATAGATAAAAATTATTTAATTTAAATAATCAAACGTTACACGTGCGAGGCACGTGCAGTTAAACTAGTTATTCTATTCACACAATTTTTTTCACTACAATTATCTCACTATAAATAAAATACTTACAAATTGATCATCTCCATAATAATCATTAATTAATAAATTTTTAAAAGAAAAAATGAATTAAATAAACTTATTAGATTGTTTATCATATGTTATAGAAAAACTTTTTAGTTTTCAAGTTATAGCAACTTTCATTTTAAAAAAAGTAGTTAAAATGGATTTTTCATTTTTTGAAAAATACAAAAAAATAATTACTGAAAAAGGAAAACAAAGATTTAATACAACTAATATACAATAAACCTTCCTTAAATGTAGTTATCCTTAATTATTGATATCAACCCAGCCCCAAATTCCTCTAACTGTTTTTTTTTCTCCTATTTTAATACTTCCATTAAGAGTTTTCATCTTCGTACACTACCTTCTTTTGAAGTATTATTTTACACAAATCAAAACAAAAGAACAATGAAATTTTATCTTCAAAGTGGAGTTGGATTTGGCTTTAAATATCTTAGAAAAACAAACAGTAAATAGAAAAATAATTTTATACCAATTTTAAAAATAGAAAAAAATGATTCAATATCAATTTTACACCAATTTAATACAGGAAAAAATCAAAAATTTGCAAAGGACGGTGTCAATCCATAGTATGATAGATGAAGATTGAGTTCTGTATTAAGTAAAATATTTGCAGATTTGATATTCTTGTGAACCAAAGACGGTAAACAAACTTCATGCAGATACCTGCAAAGGATGCTTATTTTAGCAACTAATCAAGAAACTTGAGAAGAAAAAGAAGGAAACATCAATATATTAAACATGGTGGCTAAAAAATGGATGACAACATATGCTATTTTCTTTTAATTTGAAGATAATGGATTATCTTCTTGCATGTTACACACTGGGATCGCTAAATACTTTTCCTTAGAAAAAAACCATAATGAAGAAACAACCCCTTCTACATTAATCTTTTGTCCTGGTGCAGCTTTCAAGTCTGTCCACCACATGTTTGTTTTAATACATGAATGAACTGGAAGGTCAAATTTCGAGTCCTCGTCTTCGTATTCATCGTCGTACTTGGTTGTTGTTTCGTCTTGTTGTTGTTGAATAGAAGAATAAAATTCTTCCCAATTAATTATGATGTTATTGTTGTTTTGTTGGTGTTTTTTGTTGCAACTATGTGTAGAAGAAAAGCTAAGAGTGAAACAATACCACTTTGAGGTTCAGAGAGAGTGTAAGAGGTTTTTTGTTCTTTTTGGGACGATAAAAATAGCTAGAATAAATTGGGTAGATTAAGGAGCAAGAAGTAATTGAGATAGACTGTATAATTAGAGGTAATATAACTTGCCATAATTATCCAAATCTTTAATTAAGAGTGATAAATGTTAAATGCTAAAAATAATGAAATAATTTAAATAATAAATATTAAAAAATTGATTTCAAATATTTAATTAAAATAGATTTTTCTAAAAAGTTGTTATAGCTTTTCTTTAGTCTAGTAATTATTGAAAAGTTTTGCTATAACTTATAATTAACAGTCTAATAAGTCTATATGGGATAATTTTCACTTTTTAAAAACAACAGCAAAGATTAAGGGGTCCTTTGGTTTGAAGAAAAGTTATACTGGGATTAGTTATGATGTAATTAGTTATGCTGGGATTATTTATTGAGTGTTTGGTTTGTCATATTCAAACAAGGATGCATTATATAATTTCTAAGAATAAATTATTTGTTTACAAAAATATCCTCCACCTTATTTTATTTTTCTTATATTTTTCATCCAAATTTTATTTGTTCATTCTTAAAAATAAATTTTTCATCTTATTTTAGCTTAAATATTTTTGTGTGTGTATTCTCATGATTGTATCGTGCGTTTTTTAAAATTAAACTTTCATCTTAAATTTGTTTTAGTAAAAGAGATTTTATTGTTATTGTCAATTTATTTAAGCACATATCACTCTTATATTGTAAAATATTAAAGTTATCTTTATTTTAATTGATATCTAAAATTTAAATTTTCAAGTGATAAAAGATTATTTAATTTAAAATATGTAATTAAGTAGTGGAGTCAATATTTTTATAAGAAAAATCAAATTATAAATAAACATAAGCATTAGATAATAAATTCAATGTATAATATATTCATAAATAAATATTATATTTATAAAGTAATTTTTTAATAAGAAAATATATTATCAAAAAAAATAACGAGTAGTGAAGGAAATGATATTAAAAATTATGAAAATATATATGGATGTGAAAAAGTGATGTATAAAGAGGGTTTAAGGAGGATATTTTTATTATTTTATACAGTCTGTCCCAATATAAGTTATCCTAGTATTACTATATCACCCCAAAGTAGGGATAACTTATCCCAGTACTAACAATTAATCCTGAGATAAGTTACCCCCACTTTTGTTACCAATTAAGGGATTAAGAGGTACTAAAAAGTTATCTCAAAATTATCTTTCCTTATTCCTTTCCCCAAACGGGCCCCTAAGTTATTCTTTCTATCTGTCCTACCCTTGATGGACAGAGTCTATCCTAGCCTTGATAGACAGAGTTACCTTATATTTATTGATGGTGGAGGTGACAAATACCATGTGAAATTAATTAAAGTACGCAAAAGCTGATTCGGACACCAAAATCCTCAAAAAGAAATATAACAGTAACCAAATTCTGTAAGTGGGGTGCTTGGTGCTCCCCACCCTTCTTTTGTTCCAAGAATCGTGCACGTCTCTTATAGGCTTATTCATACTATACCTATTAGGGACTACAATAAATCAAGCCTGTGATAATACATAAAATATTAACATCAGGAGAAAAAGCTAAAGCTTACCTTTATGGAGCAAATTTTAAACGCCATCTCACTTGGCTGACATGATTTATCATTGTCTTTGATCATTTTATATCATTTTGATCTCAAGTTTTCTCCACAATTTGATTTGTATAGTTATGAATAAATGCATGTAAAACGTCATGGCTTCCATTTTAGGATAGACAGCAGTGATCACAAATGTTATGCTCCCACCAGATATAGCAAGGGTATGAAGACCCTACACCCGGCAAATATAGCCGTGAAAGTTCAGTCCAGTAAGCGAAGGGGTTGCTCAGGTGATAAGCACTCTCCACCTCCAGCTATTTGAAGTTAACCTTTTATCACAGATGAAATATTTTTTCTCCTGATATGTTATTCTAATGGATCCTCAATATTCTTTCAGATATCAAATGCTTATACTAGAAATGACATTCCCAGACTATTTCATTCGGTTTAATAAAAAATTGTTTATACGCAAGTGGTTACAATCTTGACATGAAATAGTGAACACTATATATAGATAATAAAACAGCCTATGTGCAAGAATTATGAGCTCCCACCCACCCACCCCACCCCACCCCACCCCCCACAAAAAAAAAAAAGATAAAGCGACTCCACCTGTTATGAAACATTGGAATTTTGGATATCAATTTGCAATGATTTCAGTTTCTTCTCAATAATTGTCAATTCTTCTGCAGTCACCAAAAGTTCATCCAATCTGTTTTGAGCTCTATCTTGATATGGCTTGCCAATAAGTTTTACAAAGTCCTCCACATTCCTAGTTGTCTCCAAGAGATCCTTCTGCATAGCCTCTTCAATTTCACGTGCAAGGCCATCAGCAGTCCTCTTCACTTTATCTACAACTTGCTGCCTCCGAGATGAGAAGTTGGAGACTGCTAATAAACTAAGAAAAGATGATTTCTTAATTAGGACACAAACCATGATGTACAAATCAAAGAAATGCTGAAGATAGGAAAGAAATTCCTATAGAGAAAAAGATAATTCGTAATATTTTCCGGGCATGCAGAAACTCAAGAGTTAACAATATTACTATCATCAGGAAATAACTAGTTCACATTAGCAGTGAAGAAGCTAGTAGATACAACCTTTTTTCTTTTTTCTCTTTTCTTTTGAGAAGGAAGATTCTAGTATATACCCTATATTAGGTTGAGGAAATGTTAAATCTGCAATTATGCTTTAAAAAGTGACTCCCAATCCAAAAGTCACTCTCTCATACACACAAGACGATAACAATTAAAGACTTTTGATTGGAACAAAAGGAACAGCGTTCTACATATTCAGATCAGGATCTACAGCATGGCATTAAAACTTGCTTAAATTACTGCACTCAGTAAGAACATTGAATTGCCAGGAAAGAGGAACCTTTGACCTCTAAAAGCCAGCAGCTAATGTCCAATTACAATTTATTGAAACAAAACTTGAAGCTCTAACTGACTTAGTGGGGCAAATTAATTAAGGGTGACAAAAAAGTTTCAAAACTAAAAAAGAATGACACAAGTCTTAAATATTGAGTAAAGGTGACAATTTTAAGATTAGTATTAATGACATTAATTTTAAAACCCTCGAGTTTTATTATTTACACAAAGATCCCTACACCATATTTACACAAAGATCCCTATACCATCACCACCACTCCTCCGCCACGCCCTTTTTGTTGTCGCCGCCGCAGCCACCTCCTCTTCCTCCACTATCACTATCACTACCATTGTCACCTTTTCCAGATTCACCATTATTTCCTTCCTCTACATAACTATCGCCTATTTTTATTCTTTCTCCTCCACCACCGTCACTATCAACACCGCAACAAATGTCATCTTCTTATTCAGCGTCACCACCAGCACCACCCCCTTCCTTTTTATCATAAATATCACTTTTTTTTGTAGGCTTCTCCTCCAACCACATCTTTTTTCAGAAATTAAGTATCGAAGTTGTTGCAGCAACAGTCGAAGTTGTTGCAGCAACAGTCGAAGTTGCTGCAACAACTTTGATAGTTGATATAGCAATTTTGACAATTGCTATAGCAACTTCGATAATTGTTGTAACACAACAACTAATAGTAGTTGTTGCAACAATTACCATAACTGTTGTAGCAACTATGGTAGTTGCTGAAGCAACTCTCGTAGTTGCTGAATATGCTGAATTATTTCTTCATTCATTTTTAAAAGAAATTAAAAATTTTCTTTTCAAACTTCTTAATTTTTTTAAAAAGAAAAAGTCCACGAAGATTAAAAAAGGAAGAAGAATGAAATGAAAAGAGAAAGAAAAAAAGAAGAGATGATGGAAGAAGAGGAAAATCTAGAGAGAAAAAAAATAAGAAGAAGATGGGGAGAAAGAAATTTGGAGAGAGAGAAAAAAAAAAGATTGAAAGATAAAGATAAGGAGAGAAATTTTAAAATTTGAAATTTGGAGTTGTAGGACTTTTGAAAAGTTTAAAGATTTTAAAAAATTACATTTTACACCCAATTTACTTTAATCACTAATTAAAAAGAATTTGACTTGAGTTGGTTAGTCACCAATTTTAATTTTAAAACTTATTTGTCACCCCACACTTAATTTTCTCAACTTAATGATAGGTAAATCCACCAAATGCACACAATAGGCTCTGATTAGACAACCTAGGATTGTTCCAATGGGGTAGTATCTGTGTGCCCAACAAATCACATCAGCTCTCGAACAACAGAATACACATCAGAGCTACTACTAACATTATGAAGTGATCTATAATCAAAACGCATTGGATGTTATGCAACCTATACAAGCAGCCAACAAAAAGTTCAGTAAATTCTCATAAATGATTAAAAATTTCACACTGAGAGAATTAAAGAATAATAGCAAAATTTAAATATGAAAAGAAGAGGATTACCCGCCAGCAGAACAAAGGCCAAGCGCAAGGAGATCTTCTAATGTGGTTGGAAGAACAGATGTCAGAAGTGACGCTGATAAACCAGCTGCTCCAAGACCACCGAAAGTACCCAAGAACTGAAAAATGAATGAGCTATCCTCAGAAATTTGTTTTACGCTAATCCTATTTTAAATAGCATATGTATCCTTCAAAAATATGGACACCTCTGCTAGTCATATGGCACACCCCACAAATGACTTCACAAAAGACCTAGAAAGCAAAGGATGAACTTTGTGACTGAATTCCTCTCCTAACTATCTCAAATCTTTATAGGACCTGAAAAGAGGTCAAACTCTCTAGAAATGTAAAAAATATTATCTATCATCCAACTGGAAATAGAACGGTGGAATGTGGTTTTATTGGGGATTGAAATAGATAGAAGAGGTTACAATAATAGGATATTATTACCGCCACTCTCTACTTTCCAAAAAAGCATCTGATTTGATCTTCCAGATACACAAGAACCTCCACATTTTTGATATTATGCATAGCAAATTCTAGTCCAGAACAAAAGATAGGAATAGAACTTCCCAAAAAAAAAAAAAAAATGGAATGGGCGAGGGAAGGCAAAAATGATTCTCCATTTGACACCAAGAAAAAGAGCACAATTGTCCCCCTCCCTTGTCTGTGAGGGAGGTGAGGAAAGCTCTACCTCTCTAACCTATGGAGGCTTCTCAAAGAAAAAAGCTCCAAACTGACCTCTGTCTCAATCTATTACCATGAATGATGTATTTCTACCTTTTTACATGATTCCCCGCTCCCAAAAAGGTAAAGATTCCAACTCTTTGAAAGGACAAACAGAGAATGTCTAGCCAAAAGAAGCATCTTGACAGAATGACATTAAAATGATGTCAGTACCCAACAACTCGCAACCTTACCTGATTTTCTAACGAGGTCGTGATGTTATTAAACTATGACGTTAAGCATTGGGAGGTTTTCTATCTTTACTCTTCTGTTTATTTTTATTGGGCGGAGGAGATGGGAAGGTAATGACGCAAAGAAAGGATTGAGTATACATTCATGCAAGTGATAACTGACTTAAAACATGTAAAAAATAGTAACATAACGGTCCAAACACCATCAGAAGGCAAAAACCAGTTAAGTTAATCAGCATTGGCAGAAAGACGCACCACTTCACGAATATATCTCTCGAACAATTTTGAAGCAGCTGCAGCACTGAAATCCTCTATGACTCTTATGCTAACCTCAGATTTTCTCTCCAGCACACCACTTGTGCCTGACTCAATCTGGTCAGATGGATCAACTGATGAAGTCCATCGTTTTTCGAAAGACTGCTTATAAAATTGTACATCCTGATCCCTTTTTGACTGTAACCATTTAGTGTACTCCCCAAGAAGTTTCTGCGGCCAGAGATAATTTTCACCGAGATAAAATTAACTACAACAATTTTTTGCAAGTTAAATATACAGAAATCAAACAAAATATCTTTGGATATGAAATTTTGTGTCCATACTAGGAATACTAGATTAAGACTATCATAAGTAGAAGGAAGACCGAAGAAGGGAAAAAAGGAAGACCAAAAGGCTGCCATACCACTGGCTTAGACACAAAACAGGTCATTATAAATACAAGTAAAGAGTTTGAGCCCAATTTGGGAATTGAAACCTACCGAAAATTTCTTGTGAAAAAAAGAAAAATCTTATGCACCTAAAGCATGTGAATACTTCCTTCCAGAAGAAAACATGTGTTATTTGCACAAGAAATGAAGCAATCAAAAGAAAAATCCCATGCCCCACCCATCCATATGCTAGGTGAGAGAAAACAGACAGAAAACTAATTTACCAGACGAATTAGAAGCAAGATAATATTAAGAGCATTTATTAATATACCCGCATCTGATCCACATTACTCTTATAAATAAGTGTGATCAAGGAGGAGGATGCCGTTGTCCTCTCTGCTTCTTCACCCACCTATGCTTCAATCCGTGATTTTTTTATATTACTTTTAATTAATTATTATAAATTATTTATATATTAAAAAATTAATATTATTTAATTACTCATATATAAGTGTGATCAAGCAGACAGGACATCGTTGTCCTCTCTGCTTCAACTTTAATCCGTGATTTTACTATATTACCCCTAATTAATTATTATAAATTATTTATATATTAAAAATTAATATTATTTAATCAAAAAAGTAAATAACTATTTATTGTATTACTCTCAATTAATTATTATAAACTATTTATATATTAAAAAATTAATATTATTTAATTAAAAAATAAACAACTATTTATGACATCTCTACTTCAGCTGCTTCAACAGTAATTTTACTATATTACACCTAATTAATTATTATAAATTATTTACACATTCAAAAATTAATAATATTTAATAAAAAAATAAATAACCATTTGTGATGTGTCTACTTAAGCTGTTTCAATCCGTAATTTTGCTATATTACCCTGTAAGTTAACATACACAATGAACCAAAATATTTAAGAAAACTTATAAAAATCGTATTAAAAGAAAACATATTGATTTCTCAAGTAATAATAGTATGGCGTAAAGTGAATGAAGAAAGTAAAAATAAGACAACTACGATAAGAAGTGTGGAAAAAAACAAAAATGAAACTTTTCTTATTTTCTTGACAAGACAAAATAATGAAGATGGAGGTCGAAATCTTCCTACATATTTTAAAATAGCGTACTTGATTTAGTGTTTTTCTTTTTAACTAGAATTATTTTATGAGTAACCACCATCCATAAATTTAATGATTTTGAAGTGACAAAAATTAATTTAAATAATTTTATAAGTAAATAGTAAGTTGAATGATTTTAAAGTAACTAAATGTATCAGAGTTAATTATGTATCTCGACAAATTCAAAATCAAAATTTTCAGTAACTATGCAATAAGCTTCAAACTGTCAAGATTTATGTTGTTTGTCAATTGACATACGTGAAAGAAGTGAATGGAAAGCACATATGTCGACTCTAAGCTTTATTATTACACATAACAAATATTATTTGAAAATAAAATAAATGTATATTAAATTATAATATTTAACAATATAAAATAGGTAAAAAAATATTTTAAAAAATTGATTGACTTTTTAAATGATAAATTTTATCAATGTCACATAAATTAGAAGTTAGAGAGGAGTTATTTATATTATTTAAAAATTACATAGAAATTACTATAAATTACAATAATTAACAATATAAAACATCAAAAAAATATATAAGAAATTTAATTGAGTCAAAATTTTATCTGCATTACGTAAAATGATACAAAAAAAGGGCACATGCTTGCACGGACGTTATATCTAGCTAATATATAGAAGCGTGAAGGGAAGCAGCTGACGGTCGTCATGCCTTCTTACTCCGTGATTTTAGTATATCCATCCTAATTAATTATTATATAAATATTAAAAAATTAATAATATTTAACAAAAAATATAAAATAGACATTTATGACATGTTTACTTCAGTTGTTTCAACCGTAATTTTATTATTTCATTCCTAATTAATTACTATAAGTCATTTAAATATTAAAAAAATAAATAATATTTAATAAAAATTATAAAATAAACAAAAAAAATGACAAACAAACTATCGATGTTTTAAATTAACTCCACATCTTATACAAGGCCCGTCTAAATTTCTTTTCACAACTATTTTTTATATTAATTTTGTTATATCACTTTTAATAAGTTATTTCCTAATTGATTATTACATGTCATTTACGTATTAAAAAATTAATAATATTTAATAAAAAATAGGCATTTTTGGCATATATATTTCAGTTGTTTCAACCGTAATTTTCCTATTTCATCCATAATTAATTATAATGAGTCATCTAAATATTTTAAAAAAGAATATTTAATAAAAAAATTAATAAACAAAAAATATGGTAAACTAATTATTGATGTTTTAAATTAATTTGATATCTTATATGAGGCCCGCTTAAATTTTTTTCACAACTATTTTTTATAATAATTTTATTGTATCACTTCTAATAAGTTATTATGAGTCATTTAAGACATTTCTACTTCGCGACTACAATCGTAATATTTGATTGACACTCGAAATTATATCAGTATCACTTAAATTGAAATAGAAGAAAAAGTATTATAAATTTCAATAATTAAAAACTTAAATTATTTTAAAAATATAATAGATTACTAATGCTACAAAACTTTGGACAAAGAGAGTATTATAAATTATAATAGCTAACAATTTAAAATAGTAAATTACAATGTCAAAAAACTATTATAAATTATAATAGCTAACAACTTAAAATATACAACAACAAACTCAGTGTATTCCCACATAGTGAGGCCTGAGGAGGGTAAGATGTACGCAGTCTATACCTCTACCTTTAAAGAAGTAGAAAGGTTGTTTCTGATAGACCCCCGGTTCGAGATACGGAATGCTAAACAAATTCATAGTAAAGTATGGAACAACTTAAATAAGCTAAAAAAATATTTAAAATATAATTAATTATCAAAATTTTATTTGTATCACATAAATTGAAATTAAAAAATAACATATATTGGGCCGTATGAAATAGAAGGGGTTGATTGCTTTGCCTTCAAAATCAGAAGGCAAGTTTACAGTAGAATGGCGGTTGCACGTGAATTTTTTTCACATGCCGGCATACAATCACAACGAATATCATAGGAGTTTATCTTTACCATTACGTGCAGAGAAAAATATATTCATTGAATAAATAGAAAAAAGTTAAGTTTTGGAAATATCCACTTTTCACATGGAAGCAACAGAAGGGAAAATAACAAACTACCATCGCCAATTTCAATCATACTTCCAATTTGCTAATAGCTAAGGAGGATGACTGAGTTAAACTTACTTGGACTGCAATAGCAAAGGAGAAAAGAGGATAACTGAGTTAAACTCTAATAACAAACAGCAGAGATTGTTGCACTCACTTGTCCTTCAATAACTGCTGGACCGAGTATATCATTTTGGACACTAATGGTGGCTGGCATTTTAGTAGATTTTTCTCCTCTGAACACATATGTAGCGACAAGATCAACATTTGACAGTTGTAAGGTTGATTGTACAAGCCGGACAACACGTGCTTGAGCAGAGTTTATCTGCATGTTAGTGCACAAAGTCTATAAGGACGCATACCATAAGCTATTTGAAAAACAAGAAAAAACATGAGAATTGCTATTAATCACAACAATATCAATCCATTACCATAGATAGAACCTGCCTCTTCCACAAAATGCTATCAACTTCCAGCTTCTTTGTGCACTCTTCTACACTATCAACAAGATTCTCAACAAACAGCAAGTCCTGCTTGGCTTGCTGGCATTCTTGTCTTACAAGTCCTTGACAAGCTGAAAGTAGTTGTTCTGCAATGGCAATTGGAGTTTCAAGCTTCAGCTTCATTCTCTCGACTCCGTTACTTGTAGATGAATCCAAAAAACTAGACAAGTACTTCTCAAGCTCATAGAAACTCTTTGTTTTCCAGTGAGAATCATTATTTGAACTCCCACTGTTTTGACTATGGGAACCATCAAAAGTAGAAAGCTTTGATTCAAGAGCAAGCCGTGCAGATACTGGATACAGTGTTATGGATTCTGTATTAAGCAATTTCCGTGTATTTTCTTTGATAAATGCAATGGCCTCCTCCAACTATATCATGAAAAAATAACAATACATGACTTCAATCAAAATGGTCCAACTTTTATATCCACATATAAAAAGAAATTATTTTCTCATTCAGCAATATCACAACAGCAAGTGTATGACCAACCTCGCCCTTATTCTGGTATATGTCAGACTTGTTCAGCACAAAAACAACCTTTTTACTCCACTGCTGAGTGTAACGCAGAAAACTAACCTGGTGAGCACCCGAATAGCAATTGAGATTAACTTTTGGCAATAGAAGAATAAAAGAAAGACATTAGAGATGCTGAAAATCACAAGAGATTGAACTCTTTTTTCTAAATTATAATACTGGCAATATATTAAACTTCTATAAGTAATAATCTCATCAAGGCTACTTCAACACCTAAAAGGCTCAAAACCAACCCCGCACCCTCCTTGAGACTTTTGGGCTGTAACAGCAAGGAGCATCTTTGATCATAGTATTTTTGCGGCCTTACTTTGACCACCCACAGAACTTGAGAATCACCAAAGTTGTATATGATTATTGGCAAGCTTAAGGTTTATAATACAAAGTGGGTTTCGTGAAATTCTTCAAATCTATAATGCCAGAGGTAATGCGTAATGAAGGAAAAAGGTGCATGTTCAAGTTAAGTCAGTTTGTGATAGTAAAATCGCAGGTAGAGAATATTGAGGCCCTAGCACAGGTGAAGTTGGTGGAGAGTAAAGACGAACAGGGAAAAGTATAAAATGGCTAGGAAGGAGGCAAAGTTAGCAGTTATGCAGGCCAAAAACAGCACCTTTTGAGCGCTTGTATGCAAAATTGGAGGACAAAGGAGGGATAAAAAGTTACACTGGTTAGCCAATGCAAGAGAGAGGAGGGTCCGTTACCTGGACCAAGTGAAATGAATCAAGGATGAGGACGACAAAGTACTAGTGGAGGAGGCACTCATTAAGATGGAGAGGCAGTCATGCTTCTACAAACTCTTGAACGAAAAGGGGGACAAAGGCATTGTCATGAAGGAGTTGGAGCACTCGAAGAGGGGTCACAACTATGGTTATTGAAGGCATATAAAGGTGGAGAAGGTCAAGGGTGCTATTCGTAGGATGCATAGGGGGTAGAGCAACCGGACCAGACGAGATTACAGTGGAATTTTGGAAGAACATGGATGGGAAAGGAATGGAGTGGCCGACTGAGTTGTTTAATGTCATTATCAAGATGACAAATATGCACGAATCATGGAGATGGAGTAAGATGCTTCTGAAATACAAGAATAAGTGTGATATTCAGAATTGCAACAAATATAGAGGTATCATGCTGCTATGCTGCTAAGCTACTTTATGATGGTTTGAAGAGGGTAGTGGAGAGGAGGGTGAGGAGGGTGAGGAGGGGCATGACTATTTCTGAGAACCAATTCAGATTTATGTCGGAACGCTCAACTATAGAAGTCATTCATCACGTAAGGATACCGGTGGAACAATATACAGAGAGGGAAAAGGACTTACACATGGTGTTTATCGACCTAGAAAAAGCTTACGACAAAGTCCCTGGGGAGGTTCTATGGAGGTGCTTGAAGGCTAGAGGTGTACCTACGGGCATACACTAGGCCGATAAAGGACAAGCACGATGGAGCCAAGACTTGGGCAAGGACAGTGGAACGAAACACCCCATTTTGATGGGATTGCACCAAGAATCAACTCTTAGCCCATTTTTATTTGTCCAGGTGATATGGATGTATTGACGCGTCAAATCCAAGGTTAGGTGAGGTGACATGGTGTACCTTATTTGCAGATGACGTAGTTTTGATTAACGAGACTGGAGATGGAGTTAACACTAAGCTGGAGGGTTGGAGACAGAACTTGGAGTCAAAAGGGTTTAGGTTGAGCAAAACGAAGACAAAATACTTGGAGTTCAAGTTCAATAATATGATGCATGAGGCTGATGTGGGAGTAAGGTTTAATGCACATGCCATCCAAAATAAAGGTAGTTTCAAGTATCTTGAATCTATTACCTAGGAAAATGAGGAGATTGACGAGAATGCCACTCACCGTATCGACGTAGGGTAGATGATATTGAGACCTCGCATCTGAGGTCTTGTGTGATAAGAAGGTGCCACCAAAACTTAAAGGCAAGTTCTATAGAGCAGTGGTTAGAGTAGTTATGTTGTATATGGCGGAATATTTTCCAGTCAAGAATTCTCAGATTCAAAAACTGAAAGTGGTGGAAGGTCGTTGTGATGGATGTGTGGGTATACTAAAAGATATAGAATTAAGAATGAGGATATCCAAGACAAGGTAGGAGTGATTTCGATGGAAGACAAGATGCGAGAAGCGAGGTTGAGATAGTTTGGGAATGTGATGAAGAGATGCATGTATGCCCAGAGTGAAGGTGTGAGAGGTTGACTATGGATGATTTTAGAAAAAGTAAAGGTAGAACGAAAAAGCATTAGGGAGAGACGGTTAGACACGACATGGTGCAGTTGCATCTTATTGAGGACATGACCTTAAATAGGAGTGTGTGGAGGATACGAATCAGGATAAAAGGTAATAGGTAGGAGAGTGTCAATACTAGTAGGTGGGGATGTTTTTTGTCCATACTAGTAGTCATAGTATTACTACGTAGTTTCTTTCTTATCCTTCAATTTTTGTTACTAGTTGTTATTGCGCGTGGTATGATTATAGTATTATTTTATTGTAGTATTATTCTGCTACTATCTATTTTTTTAATTATCTATTTTTTCTTGTACTTCCATTACTTCCTCTTTTGGATTATTTTTGTTAAGGCGAGGGTCTATCGGAACAACCCCTTTGCTTCTGAGATAGAGGCGAGGTCTGCATACACTCTTCTCTTCCCAGAACCCACTTTGTGGACTACATCGGGTATGTTGTTGTTGTACTAGTAATACCTGTGTTATTATTCCATTCCATCTTTTATCCTGTATAAAATAATACATGGTTTGTTCTATAACTTGTACAAGCTATTAGCATGCAGGAATTAAGAACACAAACCAAGCATTGGATTGTATAGTACAATATTGTATATAAGGATTATTCCATCTAGTACACCAAACCAAACGACCCTTTATTTCTTTTTGGAGTACAACAAGGTTCCTATATGTGTATAAAAGGGTGTCTTGCATAGAAAACCATTTCTTTTATTTGGTTTTCTACTTTCTGGTATACTTTTGTATACAAGCCCTTGTTTCTTGCCCTTCTCTAATACTCCCTCCGTCCCAAATTATGTGCCGCCATTTGATCGGACACGATATTTAAAAAATAAGTATTGACTTTGTTAAAATTACAAAATTACCCTTCTTAAAGAAAGGAGTAATAGTATTTAGAATCAAGTGGGATCATTTTTAATTGAAAAAAAAAAAGGTGTAATAGTATTTAAAATCAAGTGGGACCACTAAGGATAAAATTGTAATTGTGTCTTAAAAGTTACCAAATAAGGAAAGGCGACATTCTTTGTGGGACGGACCAAAAAGGAAATGATGACACATCATTTGGAACGGAGGGAGTATAATTTTATGTCAAAACAGAAGTGAGGGTTAAAGCGCATGAAAGACTTTCTGTTGGACTAAAGAGAGGAGAGATTACACTACCATTATTTTCTAACGCACACAAATTTAGTCACAAGTCACACAAAGCTTCCAGATGATCCCTCAAAGAACTAGCCCAACTACCGAGAAATCATTTTGCTTCAGTAATAGGAACAACACTTTTCTGCTTTATGGTTTCCTTAATACTAAGGTCTAGTCAGTATTTCCACTGTACAACTGGACCATAGAGTTTCCAGAGAATGCACGTAAATACATGACTGTGATAAAGAATCCTAGGCAAAAGTCTTCTTGCTAAAACAATTTATGGACCAACATAAAGGCCTGCAACTAAGGATCCTAATAGTCAGTATTCACTATAAATTCCAGTGAATAGCAAAAGCTAAAAGCAAAGAAGCATGAAGAATATCATATTGTCTTTTACTGTCATTATATAAAGCAGGTGCCAAGAATTAATTTGACAGGGCACCAGGGATAGACTCTTAGGCCGTTTCTTTTCGCCTTAGTGATGGATGTTTTGATGCGACATATTCAAGGAGAGGTGCCGTGGTGTACACTATTTGCGGATGATGTAGTTTTGATTGATGAGACTCGAGGGGGTGTTAAAGATAAATTGAAGTTTTAGAGACAAACCTTGGAGTCAAGAATGTTGCGTTGGATGTATGAATTTACTAGGGTAGACAGGGTTAGGAATGAGATTATTCGAGCGAAGGTAGGAGTAGCCTCGGTGGAGGACAAGATGCAGGAAGTGAGATTGAGATAGTTTGGGCATGTGATGAGGAGGGGTACGGATGTCCCGATTCGGAGGTGCGAGAGGTTAGCTTTGGATGGATTCAGGCGGGGCAGAGGTAGGCCGAAGAAATACTGGAGGAAGGTAATTAGACAGGACATGAAACAGTTACAGCTTACTGAGGACATGACCCTAGATAGAAAAGTCTGGAGAACTCGAATTAGGTTAGTAGGATAGGGTGTGTTAGGTGGGTTGGGGAGGTGGGGGCTTGCAGTGTGTTAGTGTATCGTAATACCCAGTGGCGGAGCCAGGATATTCACTAAAGGCGTTCATAAGTGAACAAATGAATTAACCGAAGGGGGTTCAACATCTAATATATATATATAAAATATAATTTTAATTATGTATATATAGCATAATTTTTCGCGAAGGGGGTGCGTAGATCCGCCACTGGTAATACCCTATAGGTGCCTTTCTCTGTTATTTCATCTTGTTTCATGTTTTATTACGAACTTATTTACTGTCTCTGTGTCTTGAGCTAGGGGTCTATCGGAAACAGCCTCTCTACTTTTTCGAAAGTAGTGGTATGGACTGCTTACACTTTACCCTCTCCAAACCCCACTAGGTGGGAATTTACTGGGTATGTTGTTGTTGATAACCGGGGTGTCTGGGCTAGTTTTCACACACCTCGACTAAATCTACGGGATATCTGCCACCTCCTACCAGCAACAAATATCGGGTAACTCTGCAGTGGAAAGAATCACCTAGTGTTGTTTGTCTCTGCTGAGGTTTAAACCTGAGACCTCAGGTTCTCAACCCACTCCATTGACCACTAGGCCACACCCTTGGGTGCAGTGCCAAGAATTAAACTGCAAAAGAGGTTTTCAAAATCCGTAAGAATACTACAACATCGAATCACATCTCAACTGTAGACTGAGATAACAAATATGAGATTTCTTGGAGATATCCAGAAGACCAGCCCTTAGTTTCCTTAAGCACCATGGCTCTTCCAATAAACGAGCAATTGTTTACCAAATCCAATACCTAAAATCAATCTAGCTACAATACTTGAGCATGAAAAGGCTCCTTAAAGGTGGCTGTCCAGTGCTACCACCAAAAAAATACACTTTAATCACCCCTTCCAAATTGGAGGTGCTCTTTTCACCATCCTATAACTATGAAATGTAAACCTAGTGTTGCCAGAATCGACTGAAACAAAGAAGTTGTCTTGTTGAGCCATAGTGAACCAAAAGCAACATGTTGTAGAAACTTTCTTTTCCTTTTGATAAGTTACATCAACACATAACCCTAGGTAATACTCCCTCCGTCCCATTTTATGTGATATTTCACCGGGTATGGAGTTTAAGAATGGAAAAGAGATTTTTGAAACTTGTGGCCTAAAACAAACTATAGATATTTGGATGGCTATATATAAGATAAAATTAATACAGGAAAATATCATTCTTGGGACAGAGGGAGTAGTGAAATGGTAAAATTTTACTTGTATGTATTGATCATTTGAGATGAATGATCAAAATTGTAACACTCTTATCATGAACAATTGAAAGCAGATCCAATCCCATTAATCTTCAGAGCAAGACAATGACATAAAAGGTCCCAGATTCAGTAACCTAACAAGTGACAAAACCATACCTCACTTTCAGTTAATGGCCGATCAGCAGACATGACAAACAGAAGCAGATCTGCACGAGGCACAAATTCCTCCGTTAGCCTTTGTTGCCTTTGAAGGATCACGTTGGTTCCCGGAGTATCAACAATAATCATCTACAAGAATAAACAATAAAAAATTGGAGAGCCAGGCATGGAAATTAAGAACTCAAATCAAGCTGTAAGGAAGCTAATATCATAGAGGGGCAACCAAATATTACACTAGCCAATTCAAAAGCAGAAAATTTAACTTCCTATCAAAGAAAGCTCTACTGAATTGTAACATCTGAAACGTTTCCTTCAGACTACAGATTATAACAACCTTTGTCAGTTTTATACATCATATACATTTAGAATATGAAACTATACAGGCATGTGGAGAGTTTCTCCAATCCATTTGAAGTCCAAATCAAAAGTTTAAGCTAGAACACAACAAACCCAAATCAGTTGCAAAATACAGTGTACAAATACACGAGTTTAGGAAGCATCATTTACCATCTTGCATAAAAATAAAATCCAGCAAAATATGTGCTGAACTGTGCAATAACTCTTGAAAATGGAAACTAGTAAAAACTGGTGTGAAAAGCATATGTGCAATAAATTATGAAACTTAAACAAGCATTTGCATATCACAACGTCATTAATGGTTAACAAAGGTTAACAGCCGCATATCAAACCAACAAAATGATGTATAACTTTAAAATGTGTCTCAAACCAGGCAGTTGCACATAGCAAATAAGTTAGAAACACAAAATGGTAAGTCAAATGAAGTGCCCCGCAGTATGTAGAAGTAGCATCGACGTATTTACCTGCACATACAATTATCCCACGTGAACTAGATTTCTAACTAGATTCATTGATGAAATGTAAAATTGGAAGTCATAGTAACTTTCAGACTAGACAACTCACTTCTTGAAGAACTGAAGCCGGCAAGTAGCAAACATATTGACCATCTGGATGCCTTTCACAACGCTGCGATTGATCAACATCCGAATAGCGCAAAAAGGTGATCTCATTGGTTGTAGGAACAACCCCATCTTTCAAGTACTTTTTTCCAAGAAGAGCGTTGATGAAAGTAGATTTTCCAGAATTGAATTCTCCCTAGTTTATCAAGAAATTTTATTCAGCAAGGGACACGAAGAGGATGAAGAAGTCTTAACAATAATGGTTTTGCTCAATGCGGTATTATACGCGGTCTTGAAAACACAGTAATATGGAGGAAGAGAGAGAGACACACAGACAGAGACCAAGACAAAAAGTCACAAATGCCAGAACTCAAAAAAATAGCTGGCCTTCTAACAAACAATAAATATGCATAAACAGCATTTTCAGGTCTATAAGGTTTTAGTTTTATGCATTGCTTAAAATTTAGATTGGACCAGAGAAGGAAATACTCATTTGAAATTCAGAGCAAATACCCATGCAAATCCCTGGAACCAGAATTTGCTGAAGTTCAGCGCTCAATTACCACTATAACCAGTAAAAATGGTTCATCAAGTTGAGAAACAGCATCTTTGAGAAGTGAGATCTCCTCCATCTGCCATTCAAGTAGTAGTCCAGGTTAGTCCAAACAAGCAAACCGCTGACAGTTGAATTATTATCTGTGCCACAATGCAGCTAAATTTTGACAAAACAAGATCACCATTGGAGCAGCTTTCTCAATAACATTTATGGTCTCGTGCAAAACCAGTCTCTCTTTTTCCAGCAACTTTTTTTCTTTATCGCGTAAGTCAATAAATCCAGCCACCCCCTTCCTACCAGGAAAGCCATTCCCCAAGTCTGAAACTTCAATCTGACTGTTACTTTGAGATTTTTCCTCTGTTTTCTTCTTCAAAGCATATGCACTGTAAAACAGTTTGCCAAAATCATCATCACTCACAGACCTCGAATCTTCCATCGAAATAACTATTCCACTAGCCCCTGATTCAAGTAAATTGGATGCTTCATTGAACAACTTTCGATCCCCAAGTGAACCAATCGTGACAAAAACAGGAATTTTCACATTCGCAAATACAGAGCTCACCAGCTCCTCAGGTTTGTTATTGCCACCGACTTCATATATAAGAAAATCAGCTCCTTCAGAGTTCGAGGCATCCACTGCAGCGGTAGGTGTTTGTACAATTCTTGCTACCAAAGGAAGAACTACTAGCTCTTCAGATTTTGAATCCATCATTGTGTTTCTGGCCACGATAGCAGGAAGATCTGTTAGAAAGGAGAATATGTTATCCACAAGCCATGATTAGTGAAGGCAGCTACTTAATTTAGACAGCAGATCATGCATCTAGAAGATCAATTACAGATCTTTTTAACGTTTGCATTACAGAGAAGCCAAATGAATGAACCTAAAACTGAGCGCTAGTGATGACTAACTCCAATTTGGTTAGGAGTTCTCACCATTGCTCACGAAATTTGAACCATTTTTCAGAAATATTTAGTTTCAGGTTGAACCACTGTAGATACTAATAATCAACATTTCTTTCATTGGGTATGTAATAATTATTGTGTTACAAGTAAATAATTTGTCATTACTCGGGTTGAATCTGTAGGTACCAGCTTCATTCGACGTCCCATCATGATAATTCTACTGCAACTCGTACTAGTATCATTTTTCTTTTTGCAAGTAAAATTTTACTAGTATTAGTAACTAGAAAAATATAAGAAAATTACTAGCAACCAGTATAAATAATATTTAAACAATCACTTTAGAATATATGATAAATGGATGTCCTCACAACATTATGTAGCAAAAGATTCTACCATAAAAGCCTTTAGGTATCAATCAATCCCAAACTAGTAGGATTTGGCTACAACAGAGATAAATTAAGGCCATCATCTCTTAAGTATAGTCTGGTAGTCAGGGTAGAATTTATAGGCAAAAGTTGGGGCATGTGAACCCATGGTCTATTCGTAAACTAAGTATTTTATGTATATATTTTCTAAAATTTATATAATATTATCTAGCGGCACCATGCTGCAAGAAGGCTAAATGGTGCACTTAACTGAAGGTTGAGTTATTTACCTAGAAGACAAGGGACCAATTCCCACTAAATACATTTCTTTTCCTCTTTTAGTAGTGGTGCACCCATATTCTAGAAATCCTAGATTCGCCATCGCTGGTAGTTCCTTCTTAATAAAGTATGCTTTTCACTTCCACAATATTTATCTCGAATTATAATGAGAGAACATCATAGCACAAGCTCATGGTGTAAGGTTAAGTACACAACACAAAATGGTAAGTACAGTGTCACCGACCTTGATCCGAGAGTAAAACACCGCTGGCACTAACCGCGGCAGCGACATCGACACGTTCATCGATCAACAAATAAGCTCTGCCTTTAATTACAGACTTCAACAAACACGCAGCCTCGTACAACTTCCCGCCGCTAGCTCCACTGCCACTGAGCACCACAATATCAACCCGACCCGAAATCGCCTGGTCAATCTCATCAACAACTTTTTCATCTCTCAATACATCTTCGCAGCTCAGCTTTAGCACTAAACTCGGCACTTTTATCTCCGGCCGCTTAAATCCACCAGGAAAAAGCGTTCTAAGAGTTTGCTCAGGTCGGTTTAGATTGTTTATTACAAGCTTAACATTATCCAAAGAGGAGTACACGGCGCTATTCGAGCAGTGTCGGCGGCGACTACGGAAGTGGAAACACCGAGGGCGGCGGGGCCTAGGGTGGGTAATGAGAGGGCACGTTGGAGAGCGGACGGTAGAGTAGAGATTTTGTAGAGATATCATAGATAATAATGAATGTAGCGTGCACGAAGGCCGCGGAGGACGGGCGGAGGCGATGGAGGTGATGGCGGAACGCGGCAGTGGAGGAGAAAGAGGGATGATGCGAGAAGCCTTATCTTATCTCTACTTGTACTGGATGAATCAATGGAGGAGTTTCAAGTAAAGCGCGAATTCTAAAACTTTCTTCTTTGCTTAAAAAATAAAACAATTTCCTTCCCTTCTTTTTCTTTGTTTTTCTTTTATTTATGACAAAGTAAATTGCATCATTTTGAAAGTAAAAATTTGCTAAGATATTTTAGGCCTAATTTTTAGAAAATAAGACACGATAATATTTCTCAACCTACTAAATTTAGCTATTTGCATCTTTTTTTCAAGTACTCCTTATCAATTTTGAATGTATTCTAACAATTAGTAATTTTATACTTTAAGTCTTCTTGTGTATTTTATGCTTTAGATATTATTCGAAAAAGGGCCAAAAGTATTCTTGAATATAGAAAAAGGTTTAAAATACCCTACATTTGACTATCCTTGAAACTAATAACCCCTCTTTATTAATTTATTTTATAAAAAATACTTATTACATGTCATTTTTTATTTGGTGAAATAAAATCCTACTCCACCATAGTGATGACATGGTAAATAAAATTACATGTCAACAACTATTTATTAGTATTATAAAAAATTAAAATATTTGATTGGTCCTCAAACTTGCCCTCCCCCCACCTTCTCTGCCTCTTCTCAAATCTCATTTTCTTGACCCTAATTTTCTTCAAATTGATAGCTACTTCAAGTAGCTCTATGTTGCTTGTACATGTGTGTTTTCATCAATATATTAACAAAAAATTAACTTTTTTTTACTAGGTCTATGTATCTATTCAATCCAGAAAAGATTTGATTTTTGTAACTTGTTATTCATAAAAAGGTAGGTTAGCATAGCTATTCTTAGTTATGAATGATTCAAAGTTAACCAAAAAATACAAATTTCTTGATCAAATTTGTGGTACTGTTCAATATATATAATCATGTGCAAGTTTTAATTGACAAAAGTTGAGCTAGTAAAAAAAAATCAGAGTACCAATATTTTATAGGTGGTTGGCTGTTTGATACTTGCTCTCAATTGATAAATCAAATCAACAATATATATTTGTCAGAAGCTAGCGTTCTTACCATTAATTTCGACAAATTCTCTAGTTATCTCGATTTATTCTGGAGATATATTTTCAACAACCAACAAACATTTTAATTTTCTATAAAGAGCGGTTGTTAGTTGCAAGGGTATAAGTAAGCCAAAAAGGAGGATGGAGGGTTTTTTTTTTACCTAATAGGTCGATGAAGGGTATTTTTAAACCTTTTCCTATAGTTCAAGGATATTAGTCCGTAATAATTTCTATTGGTAAACTCGTACAGAGCATCCCAATTGGATTGGTTGGGATGTTACTATCACAGTTTTCTTGATCTACCCAACCGACCTGATATTTGTTCATGTTTAGAATTATTTGCTTAGTTATTAGTTGAATTATGATATACTTTATACCGATCTGGCCTTGAATCAAAAAGCTGGTAAAAATAGTTCATTGGCTCGTTTTCGAATAGTTTTCTCTAGGCTAAGAAATTCGATGATTTATTTTAGGTAACTTCTCAAAATTTTGGTATTCAGCAGTTTTCTTTTAATTTTCAACGACTTAATTAATGATAGTTAATGCATTATCTTCATGTGGAGTATTAGAAGTTCTGGAAGAGCACAAGCAGGGTATGTATAAAGTGGTTGATCGAATTGCTTAATCTCTTTTTAGGACGTCAAGATGCCAAAATCTTAGAGATGAAGTATGATGATTCTGTTGTATAAGAACAAGGGTGACATTCAAAATTGCAACAACTATATGGGTATTAAATTGTTAAGCCACACTATAAAGGTTTGGAAGAGGATGATGGAGTTAGGATTAAGGAGGATCGCGACTACTTTGGAAAATCAATTAGGATTCATTCCAGGACGATCGACTACAGAAATCATTCATCTAATAAATAGACTGGTGGAGTAATATAGGGAGAGAAGGAAAGACTTACACATGGTGTTTATCAACCTAGAGAAGGCTTATGACATAGTCCTTAGTGAAGTTTTATGGAGGTGCTTAGAGGTTAGAGGTTTACTGATGGCGTAAATAAAATACCTAATACTGAGCGACTTTATCTGAGAGTCTAGTTTCTCATGGAACTAGCTGAGTTCTGTTCTATTCTGAGGTGAACGCATCTGATAGTCCTAAATTCTGTAGAACTATCTAAGTTCTATTACTAAGACCGAATGACTGTATCTGATAGTCCTAATATGTAACTAAAACTGTGGGAAGTATTCATCTAACCGACATGCCCCAAATAATGCAATATATCTGTGTTGGGGGTCCAATCTGTAACCCCAATTGGAAGGGTGTCAATACTGCGCCACTGGTAAGGACAAGTTATGGGTTTCCCTTATCTGACAGTGTCCCCAAAAGAAAATGGTGGGACCCTCATCTAATAATGTTTATCCACCTCAACAACCCTCATCTAACAGTGTTGATGTCTCAACCTATGCTGGATACATAGTTCTGGAATGCAAGGATGACTTCTAAGAATCACACCCTCATATGACAATGTCTATTCTCATCCTTGGTTTCACTTGGTGCTAATTCCTACTCCCATCTAAATAGACACTGAACATAGATTGCTGAACTGAACTGGACTGAATTAACTGAGTTTCCATTGACTGATGGAATAGTATTAAAATTACTGTATTATTGAGCTTTTCGGAGTTACCTGACTGACTGAGTTCTATGGATAATGGATTGACTGAGGATATCATGAAAACATAACACTAACTCTAGATACACAGCTATATTTTTTAGGTACAAGTACCCCCAGGACTCGATGGGAAGAAACTGACAAAGCATGACTTTCTTGAAGACATGACCAACATCAGAATACATAATACAATAAGTTGGAGATTTCATGAAGTACAAGTTTTAAAGCACCACAATGGCTACACATATATCCATACTTCATTGACTAAGACATTTCATCAAACACTTGACGGGCATAAACTTGTACATGAATGGAGATTTCATATTATTATACTAGTATAGCATTTTTCCTTCACATAGGCATTTAGTCAAACACATGGGGAACATGCTTTGGTTATACCATCATCAACACATCTAATAATCATGGATACATCAATCAACTTGTAAATTGAAGGGGTTTTATCATGATTACTAAGCAAATCTTCATATACCAGGGTCAATCATTGGAATATGTAATTTAAAACATGAATCAAAACCCCACAACATCATAAACATGAATTTCAATTCTATTTAAATCATAAACATTCATAAATACACAAATCTTGTATCTTGAAAAGAGATTCTAGAGCTTCATGGGTAAAAAGGACCCATGAATCAATACATGGCATACCTTGATACTTGATTTAGGAAGATTGATGGAAGAATTCTTGAGATTTGGATGTTGAATTGGAAACCCCTCTTCTTGTTCTTGAGAGAATTTGAGAGAAAAGAATGTATTTTGGTGAAATAGAGGCTGAATTCAGTGTTTTTGGGGTGAAGGTAAAATACCAAAGTACCCCTCCAAAACCGTTTGGAAAATGCTGAATTCTACGGCTGGCGACATTGGAAGGATGTCCTCACATATGTTATAAGCAGTCAGCTCATGTTGTCACTTGATGCTGGAATTTATGAATTTATTCCTAAGGCTGACGACATTAGCTAATAAGTCGTCAGATATGTGATAAGCCATCCACTAATGTCGTCACTTAGTTGCCAGGCTAACATGCTGGAGTAAATTGGGTATAACTTTTTGCTCTAATATCGAATTTGAGAAAAATTGGTATCGTTGGAAAGATAATTCAATTATCTATCTGTCGGTGGGTTGTGAGATCAAAAATTCATAGTATAATCAGATATATACTCGTTTGAAGTTGACTATACCAATATCCTTTTCAAGAATTCAATAGGTAAGGAATGTTTTGATTCACCTAATAGCTAGGACATATTTGAGACCTTAATTGACATCAAACTTGATCATGAAACTACCAAAGAACCATGATGTACTATGCATAAGTTTGAAATATTGCGCTAATATTGATTTGCATTTTTTGGGGTATTACAATATCTCCTCCTTGGGAACATTCATCCTCGAATGAGACTGATTAGATTGAGAGAAATGATAACTGAAAGTACATACTTGACATAAACAACTGAAATATGATTTCATGACTGGCATGAATAATAAGTTGGTTTATCATATTGAACATGAATATCTGATGCTTGAATATATGACTGAGCTGACACATGAATGTATGACTGAATATGTAATGGTACTTAGTACCAAGTTTATAATGGAAATCTGAACATGAAACTAAATATGCTTAAGGAAAATTATTACCTTAATCTGAGTCTGAGTTTACGAAAAAGAGGCGAGGGTACTTGGTTTGCATGTCTGCTTTTGCTTCCCAAGTAGCTCCCTCAACGGACTGATTCCGCCAAAGAACTTTGACTAGAGGGACTTCTTTGTTCCTTAGTCTACGAATCTGGTAGTCAAGGATTTCGACTGGAATTTCTTCATAAGAGAGACTGTTCTAAACATCTATGCTCTGAATATGGACTATATCTACTGGATCACCTATGCACTTCTTGAGGCTAGATCTGAAGACAACGCGAGCTCATAAGCTACTTTGCCAAAGCGACTGAGAATTTTGAAGGGACCGAAATATCTGGGACTAAGCTTTCCCTTCTTTCTGAATCTCTTCACTCCCTTCATGGGAGAGATCTTTAGATAGACAAAGTCAGCAATTTCGAACTCGAGATCCTTTCTACATACATCTACATAACACTTTTGTCGGCTCTGAGTAGCCCAAAGTCTCTCTCTGATTAATTGAACTTTTTCTATGGCATCGAATACTAAGTCAGGCCCTATGACTGATGCCTCACTAACTTCGAACCAACCGACTGGTGATCTGCATCTCCTACCATAGAGAGTTTTGAATGAAGCCTTCTGAATACTGGAATGATAGCTATTGTTGTATGCAAACTCAATCAAAGGCAAGTGGTCATCCCAACTTCCCTTGAAATTAATTGCATACGCCCTTAGTATATCCTCTAAGGTCTGAATGGTCCTTTCTACTTGACCATCTATCTGGAGATGAAAGGTTGTACTGAGATGAATTTTGGTACCAAGACTTTTGGAATGATTTCTAGAAGTGAGGTGAATTGGGTACCTCTGTCTGAAATAATGGACAACGAAATACCGTGTAATCTGACCAACTCTCTGATATAGAGTTTGGCATAGTCCTTGGCTAAATAAGAGGTATGAAATGGAAGAAATGAGTTGATTTGGTCATCCTATCTATAATGACCCAAATTGAATCATGCTGACGACGAGTAAGTGAAAAACCCAACACAAAGTCCATGTTCACTTCTTCCTATTTCCAGGTGGGGATAATGAACTCTTGTATGGGACCACTAGGTTTCTGATGCTCTATCTTAACCTGCTGATATGTAGAGCACTTAGCCACAAACTCTGCAATATCTCTTTTCATCCCACTCTACCAATAGATCTCCCGCAAGTTGTGGTACATCTTTATGGACCCTAGATGAATGTAGTAGCGCGCACCTTGCGCTTCTGCAAGAATTTGATGCCTCAAGTCATCTACCCCTGGAGCACACAAATGACCCTGACAACGCAGAACACCATCTCTCCCCTGGGAGAAAACCTCAACCTTCTGATCCTTGACTGACTCTTTTAACTTGACAAGACTGGGATCTCTATATTACTTTTCTTTCACCTCGGAAACTAGAGATGATTCTGAACTACTCTAAACCCATACATCACCCTCCTCTATATCGACTAAGTGAATACCTAGTATGGTAAGCTGATGGACTTCCTGATCTAACTTTTTCTTACCATCCTCAACATGAGTAAAACTACCCATAGACAGTCTACTGAGAGTGTCGGCCACTACGTTGGCCTTTTTGGAATGATAAAGGACACTCATGTCGTAATCTTTCAAGAGCTCTAATAATCTTTCAAGAGATCTAACCACTTTCTCTGGTGAAGGTTAAGATTTTTCTAAGAGAATACGTACTGAAGGATCTTATGGTCTATGAACACTTCTACATGAACACCGTATAGATAATGCCTCCAAATCTTTAAGGCAAATACTACAGCTGCTAACTCAATATCATGAGTCGGATAATTCTTCTCATGGGGTTTAAGCTGTCGGGAGGCGTAGGCTATGACATTACCATGTTGCATGAGGAGACAACCTAAACCTACTCTGGATGCATCATAATATACTACGAACCCATTTGAACCATCTAGAAGAACTAGAACTAGAGCTGAGGTGAATCGAGTCTTCAGCTCTTGAAAACTCCTTTCACAAGGATCTAACCACTGAAACTTGACCTTCTTCTGAGTAAATCTAGACATAAGGGATGCAGTATAAGAAAATCCCTCAAAAAATAGTCTGTAATAGCCAGCCAAACCAAAGAAACTCCTAATATTTAATGGAGATACAAGGCGAGGCCAGTTTCTTATCGCTTCGATTTTTTGAGAATCAACCCTAATGCCATCACCAAAAATGCTATGACCAAGGAATGCTACTGACCTTAGCCAAAACTCGCACTTACTAAATTTAGCAAATATTTAATTATCTCTGAGAGTCTGAAGTATAATTCTGAGATGGTCTACATGATCACGCTCACTACGAGAATAAACCAGAATATCATATATAAGACTATGATGAATATGTCCAAGTACTGCTTGAACACCTGGTTCATCAAGTCCATGAAAGCTGCCGGGGCATTAGCAAGACCAAAGAACATGTCTAGGAATTCGAAGTGACCATACCAAGTTTGGAAACCTATTTTCAAAATTTTGTATACCCTGACTCTAAGCTGATGATAACCTGATCTGAGGTCTATTTTAGAGAAATAGCTGGAACCCTTAAATTGGTCAAACAAGTCATCAATACGGGGAAGTGGATACTTGTTCTTGACTATGAATTTATTGAGCTGATGGTAATCAATGCACATTCTAAGAGAACCATCTTTTTTGTGCACGAATAAGACTGGTGCGTCCCACAGGGACATTTTGGGCCTGATGAACCTCTTATCTAAGAGATCCTTTAACTGCTCTTTCAATTCTTTGAGTTCTGCTAGTGCCATTTTGTATGGTGGAATAGATATAGGCTGGGTATCTGGAAGAAGATCAATATCGAAGTCTATTTCCCTTTCAGTAGGAATTCTGGAAAGATCTTCGAGAAACACATCTGAATATTTATTCATGACTAGGACTGAATCAAGATAGGGAGTTTCAAAACTAGTGTCCTTAACTCGAATAAGATGATAGATACATCCTTTAGATATCATTTTTCTTGCCCAAAGGTAGGAAACAAGCTGACCTCTGAATGCTAAAGTACTACCCCTCCACTCTAGGATGGGTTGATTCAAAAATTGAAACTAAACTATTCTATTTTTGCAATTGACTGTGGCATAGTAGGAGTGAAGCCAATCTATGCCAAGAATGACATTAAAATCAGTCATCTCTAATTCAACTAAGTCTGCTAAAGTGACTTTCTAAAATATCATAACCGAATAATTCATGTATACCCGTTAGGAAATAATGGTCTAACCCACTAGGGTAGAGATTGAAAAGAGTTCTGCTAGAATTTCGAGATTGATTCCAAAATCGCTTGCTATATAAGGAGTAACAAAAGATAAAGAAGTACCTGGATCTAGCAAAGCGTAAATATGCAAGTGAAAGATCTGTAACATACGAGTAACCACATTAGGAGAATTTTCCTTATCCTATCAGGATTGGAGAGCATAAAGTCTGTTTGGGCATTGCCCACTAGTAGCATTGAAAATGTCACCTTGTTGATTTGGGTGACCGGACTGAGCTGAGGAATGGTTCTGTTGACCTAGATAACCTGAATGGGGACTATTTCTGACTCTGTGGCCTGGCTTTCCATATCCGAAATAGACATCGCTGCCAGCTCTGCAAATATCCTTGTGGTTCGTACCACGAGTCTGACAAAGGGGATTAGTTCGAGCATTGCTGACACTTCCCTGAGACTTAGATCTGGTGTCCTATCTCTATTACCATCCCTGAACTTAGGAGCTGGAGCACTAGCCAAAAAAGAAACTGGAACTGATGACTTAAGATGAAACTGAGAATGGTTTCCTCCTTCTAATTTGGGTTGTGCAAAGTTGAAACTATCTGTCCTTGCTCTCTTATTTTGCTTCTCCCTCATCTTAATCTTTTTCTCCTCTATCTGTTGAGCATGAGTCATAATCCTGGCTAAATTCATGTCACTATTCAATATCACAGACCTACACTCGTTGACCACACTATCATTCACCCCAGAAACAAACTTACTTATCTTGGCCCTGCTGTCTGCAACCATATGAGGGGCATATCTAGCTAATTGAGTAAACTTAAAAGAATAATATTTCACCGTCATGTTTCCCTACTTGAGGTTGATGAATTCTAACACCTTAGCTTCTCTTGGCTCTAAGGGAAAGAACCTCTCTAAGAATACGGTGACAAATTCCTCCCACTCTATAGGTCTTGCATCAACTGACCTTTCTGACTTCCACTACTTGTACCAAGTGTGGGAAACATCATACAACTGATATGCAGCTAGCTCAGCACTCTCTCTAGGAGTAACCCCCATGATGTATGTAACCTTCTAAACCTGATCGATGAATTCCTGAGGGTCCTCATTTGACTTAGACCCGAGAAAGGATAGAGGATTTATTCGGGTGAAGTCTCGAATCCTAGTTGCAGCTGAATTAGCCACTGGGTTGGCTAGAATGACAGTTGGTCATTCATTCTGAGCAGCAACTAATTGAGCGAGAGTAGTGAATGCAACTCTGAACTCTGCATGAGAAACATGTTCGCCTAAAGGATCTTCTAGCTCAGGGGCTGGCTGATTCCTGTTTCTTCTTTTAGGAGGTATATTCTGTAGAAGAAAGGGAGAAATGGATTAGACTGAGAGATTAGCTTGAGATTATGCTCACTGGTATGACATGACTACTGAAGGAAGGGAAACTGTTCCTAAAACATCTCATAGCCTCCTGCACATAAATATGGTGTGCAACACACCCATGTACAAGACTCTATTAGATGTGGCTTTCAGACTTCCTGGGACACTATTGAACCTTAGGCTCTGATACTAAATTTGTAACGCCCCAAATCTGGTACCCAAATACTACACGGTGCTCATGACCCCAAAGGACCACAAACTAACCCATGACTGATATCTGTACCTGAACACTGCATAATATACTATGTAAATACAAAAATAAAGGCTGTAAGGTCGTAAGGTTCAAAATTGAGACATAATATCTAATAAAATATAACATCTATGTGGGGTATGAAATACACAAAACAAACTAATAAACTGACTAAACATGATAGTCTGAAAAGCCTCTAACTATTTGAATAAGGAGTTGATGGGACATGTCCCCAACTAACTCCAACTACTGAAATAAACTAAGTACTGAAATGATAAGATAATGCTCATGTCCTCGAAGGATGAGGATTCACTGCTGACTATAACTGCTGAGTACTGGAATGCTACTGATGCTCTAGAGCTCGTACTTCTGAACCTATGGTATAAAACACCATAGTGCAAATGCGTATTACGATTGAATGTACTGTATGCATGTGAGGTAGGTTGAATGGAAATGGTTCACATACATGAACTATACTAACTGACTAAACAACATGAACGTGAGAATACATGAGTGAATACATAATAACTATAACTGAGTTCATGATAACATAATTACTGAATCTGAGTACTGATAACATAAGATACTGATAACCGTATAACTGAAATAACTAATACTGACCGACTGTATCTGACAGTATAGTTTCTGATGGAACTAGCTGAGTTTAATTTTGTTTTGAGATGATTGCATCAAATAGTCCTAAATTTGGTAGAACTATCTGAGTTCTATTACTGAGACTGAATGATTGTATCTGACAGTCTTGATTTATAACTGAAACTATGGGAAGTAGTCATCTAATCGACATGCCCTAAATAATACAATATAGCTATGTTGGGGTCCAATTTGTAACCCCAATTGAAAGGGTATCAATATAGCGCCACTGGTAAGGACAAGTTGTGGGTGACCCTTATCTGACAGTGTCCCCAAAAGAGAATAGTGGAACCCTCATCTGACAGTGTTTATCCACCTCAACAACCCTCATCTAATAGTGTTGATGTCTCAACCTATGCTGTCTACATAGTTCTGGAATGCAAAGATAACTTTTAAGAATCACACCCTCATCTGACAATGTGTGTTCCCATCCTTGGGTTCACTCAATGTTAATTCCTACTCCCATCTGAATAGATGCTGACTATCAATTACTGAACTGAACTGGACTGAATTAACTGAGTTTTCGTTGACTGGTGGAATAGTACTGAGATTACTGTATTACTGCCTGAGTCACATGGCTGACTGAGGATATCATGAAAACATGACACTAAATCTATGCACACAACTATATTTTTTGGGTACAAGTACCCCCAGGACTCGATGGGAAGAAACTGACAAAGCATAACTTTCTTGACTATATGACCAACATCACAATCTATAATACAATAAGTTGGAGATTTCATGAGGTATAAGTTCTAAATAACCACAATGGCTACACATATATCCATACTTCATTGACTAAGACATTTCATCAAACACTTGACGTGCATAAACTTGTACATGAATGTAGATTTCATATTATTATACTAGTATGGCACTTTTCCTTCACATAGGCATTTAGTCAAATACATGGGGAGCATGCTTTAGTTATACACCATCAACACATCTAATAATCATGGATACATCAATCAACTTATAAATTGAAGGGGGTTTATCATGATTACTAAGCAATCTTCATATAGTAGGGTCAATCATTTGAATATGTAATTTAAAACATGAATCAAAACCCCGCAACATCATGAACATGAATTTCAATTCTATTTAAATCATAAACGTTCATAAATACACAAATCTTGTATTTTGAAAAGAGATTCTTGAGCTTCATGGGTGAAAGGGACCCATAAATCAACACATGGCATACCTTGATACTTGATTTGGGAAGATTTATGGAAGAATCCTTGACATTTGGATCTTGAATGGGAAACCCCTCTTCTTGTTCTTGATAGAATTTGAGAGAAAAGAATGTATTTTGGTGAAATGGAGGCTGAATTCAGTGTTAATGGGGCTTTGGGGTGAAGGAAAAATACCAAAATACCCCTCTAAAACCGTTTGGAAAATATTGAATTCTACGGTTGACGACATTGGGCTGATGTCGTCACATATGTGATAAGCCGTCAGCTCATGTCGTCACTTGATGCTGGAATTTATGACTTTCTGCCAAAAGCTGACGACATTAGCTGACAAGTCATCAGATATGTGATAAGCCGTCAGCTAATGTCTTCACTTAGTTGTCAGGCTAACATGCTGGAGTAAAATAGGTAAAACCTTTTGCACCGATTTTGGATTTGGACAAAATTGGTATCGTTGGAAAGATAATTCAATTATCTATCTGTTGGTGGGTCATGATCTCAAAAATTCATTGTATAACGATAGATATGCTTATTTAAAGTTGACTATACCAATATCCTTCCCAAGAATTCAATTGGTAAGGAATGTTTTGATTCGCCTAATAGATAAGACGTATTTGAGACCTTAATTGACATCAAACTGGATCATGAAACTACCAAAGAACCATGATGTACTATTCATAAGCTTGAAATATGGCGCTAATATTGATTTGCAGTTTTCGGGGTATTACACTTGTTCACCCCGATGGCCTGCTTGGCCACACTTAAAGCATTTATCCTTTCCTTCATCACAATATCCCCAATGAAGACGACCACAAAAATGACAAGAAGGACATAAAGAAACTGACTCACCCAACATGTTTGAGCTGATAAGCTACAAAGTTTACCCCTCCCACATTGGTAGCTTGCATCACCCAAAATATCTTCACGATTTCATTCAAAAATCCCTGTGGATCCTCCTCCACCTTCACTCTAAAAAAAGTAGGAGGACTAATTTTTATAAATTGGCCAACCCTTATGGCCTCAACAGTCAAAACACCAGACATATCTCACTTAGCCTGAGCAGCAACCAATTTTTAAATAGCATGAATAGACTGATGAAATTCTGCATTTGTCACCTTGCCTTGAGGGGGACTAGTAGCAACCAAAAAAACTATAAAACTATCAAGGATAGGACCATGAGATCAAAGATGAACCCTAGAATTAGGATGCACCCCTTCAGCATTACCCACAGATGGGATTGAAGAATTTTCTTGTGTTCTATACTACAAGGCATAATCTAAAAGGCGAACACCCCTAAAAGAGACTCTACTCGACATGGCTTTGTAGACTCCCAATTGGCCATGAACCTAGGCTCTGATACCAACTTGACACGATCTACCCCGGGGCTTTGTCGTAATGGGTGTCCTAAGTCTTTCCAGAATGGAAACCACCCTTATTACCCAACCCAACCTCCAGCCGCCTCCCCAGAGTTAACTGAATTTGAGCATGCAACAAAAGAATATAACAGCTCACATAAAGACTCTAGGATAAGATCACAATCATAACCGACCCAATCGAGTCCAACCATCCCATACCAATAATCTAACCATGCCAAACCATACCAAAATAAGGACCATAACCCAGGCCATAAACAAGGACGTTCAAAACATAATATAATTAATTCCAAAATGAAATATGATGGAGCAGTGAGAAATTATGTCCGATGATGTCATTCTTCCAGCTTATTCCAATGCCAAGGTTTATGCCTATACCGTTCCCGCCCATTCCAACCCATAGAAGTACCACAAAGCCTCTAACCAAAAGAGTAATAAAATTTAGTTGGGACAATTCCCCAACCATAGCCAAAACCAATATCCAAAATAAAACCAAAATGTCTAGGAATATCCATAACATGAAATGGAGCCTTCCAAAAGGATGGTAGGTCACCATTTCAGTCAAATGATATCCCCGAGTCAATCACTATATAGGAGGAGTAGATTGATCGATTCCTGCATAGCGTGGGTATACAACTGTCAGTTGATAGGGTTAGTGAGTTACTGCTAGCATGATCTTAAGGTAAGGATAAAATAATGTCATTTATAAAACCAAGTAAAACCATCCATATAAACACAACCAATACATACATACATATATATATATATATGTATGTATGTATGTATATATAACCATGTTGGGAAAAGGGACTGGGTTTAGCATGCCTTTAAAACCTTTACCTACGTGGTCCTAAAGAGGTAAATTGGAAGTAAAGTGGTCCATGCACTGAGTGATTTAGAGTCTAGCATAAATCTAATGCCCCTATCTTTGTTTGATTCATTAGGCTTGGGAAAGCCTAAATCGACCATGGTGGTTTTGCAGCTAGTAGACGGATCCATGGCAAATCCAGAAGAAATTATTGAGAATGTCTTCATAAAGGTTGGTAAATTTGTTATTCCTGCTGACTTTTTTGTTCTTGATTTTGAGGTAAACGAACAGGTACCAATTATCTTGGGGCATCCATTCTTAGCAACTGGAGGAGCATTGATTGATGTTAGAAAAGACACGCTCAAAATGAGGGTAGAGGATGAAGAGGTGATATTTGATGTATACAAAGCACCAAATTCAAAAACTACCTACCACCATAGGTTAAAGGGGTCCTCATTAGTTGAGAGTGTCTCCTTTTGAAAGAAGTCCTTGTTAATTGAGAGTGTCTTCCTTCTCATGAGTGAATTCACACCAATCATGATTTTTTTACCCCGGCAAGGTATTGAACACCCTCCCAACAAGGGTTACAAGTTGCGCTCCATGTTACTCAAATGGGATATGTCGGTTGTAAAAATCTCCCACAGAAATTTTGATTTTAGAAATTAAGTGTAACAACTCACTGGATTTACTAGATTACGCTTTACTACTTACTCTTTATGATATATTAGCTTTCAGTTTTATTCATGAACATGGTGAGTTTGTATACACTAAGTATGCATGTTTTATTTTATGATATATACTAGTTTAACTTATTGTATGAACTACCAGTTTAACTTATTGTATGCACCCTCATATTCTCAGTGCATTCTATAAGTATTGACCATAAGTACATTCCATAAATACTAACCATAGGTATCTGTTCTAGCTCACAAAATCATGGTTAGACAGATCACAGCTTCCAGCAGCAGGTGATGGATTCCCTTTATTTGAGGACTTAAGTCAGTTTATAACTTTACTATTTTATTTTATTTGTACGTATTGATTAGGGATAGATAGGGGGTCATGATCTAGTGTTGTAAATGTTTTTTAATAGTGTTGCATTGAACAAGTTTAACTAATGATCTTGTTTTTGCTTAGTATTTCTAGTTTCATGTATTTTATTCAGTTGCTTATGAATTATGTCAGTACCATGGGTTAGCTTGGGATCACTTTTAGTTCTAAGCACCGTGTCACATCCAGAGGGTAGTCTCTGGGCATTACACTTGTAGTCTTTCGAAGAAAAGTAGAGACGTCTTCATACTATGTCACTAGACTTTACTAGACTTATTCTTGTGTAATGAGATTGAGTAAATTAGGGCTCTGATACTATCTTTGTCATGAACCAAATGATCATGAGTGGCACCCCCACTAACTCTATGGTAGGAGAACCATCTAACCCAAACCTTAACCTGATCTCTTTTCCATTTTAATTCATAAATATCAAATAATCAATACTAATAATAAGAATCTCAAAAAATCAACATTCATATAATTGCAATTAATCCAACTACCTATTACAAATTTTCAAGAACCCGAAATCACCGTACAAGAATATTCTAACCAAACTAATGTCTAAGAAAAATATTTAACAATAAACAAAACAAGATTATCATTATTCGATAGAATAGACATGATCTGATAGGATGATCCATGATTGCCTGAAAGTAAATGCTCACCCCTAAATCGGAAAGTTGTTGGTCAAACTCTATCTCTGAGGTCACGCTTCAATCTTTGGAATGTTGTCTATGCTCAATAAATGAAGTGCACAGGTAGTACCCGTACAAGCACTATATATTAGTAGGCATCACCAGTCGACTTAAGTCAAGCCCATACTTAAATATGTGTTAATTAGAAATCAACATATAACATGTAATTTTAATCAATAATTACCAATCCATAGATAATTACTTCGTCAACCAGTAACATCAACTAGACCAACCTTTGCATGTATAAGTTCAACAACAAAGAAAGAGGTCTATCACTCCTCTAAAATACCACTAGTACAAACAGACCAAACCAGTTATCACCCAACCATCTCACAAGAGTGGACTAATTCCACCTCAATTTTAATGCAACACGTTATAAATGAAAATGAGAAATCAAATTACTATGAATATGAAATAATGCATCACAACCATCACAACATCCTCCCAATCTATAGTTACATACTAAGAGAACTTATATACCAAATATACATGACCTGCATGGACAAACCTTATCCATGCACTATACCGACGTGGTACCCCACTCTCCAGATATCAATAATTATGCAACATGCACCGGCGTAATACCCCAACCATCTAAATATCACAATATATGTGTATTACAATGTGCAAATATACACTTTATCTAGACACTTGGTCAAATTCAATTTCATCATTTCATGTATACAACAAATACCTACCAACTCATTAAATCACAGTCCGCCTAAAGTCCGATTCATAAATATTTAACTTATGAATAGGCATGCAATCTAAATCATGAGTATAACTTCAATTTAAATCATAACCTACCTCAAACGCAAGTCTGAAAACACTAATCCACTAAAGCCTTACCTTTTCTAGTAGTTTTGAATTGTTCTCAATCTAAAAGTAAAAAACAAGGAGTGATTAACATCTTACTCTCCATTTCTAGGCATTAGGGAACAAAACCCATTGATTTTACCTTTGTTCATAGACTAAACCACCAATTTGGGATTTTCCCATCCATAATCTGTCCAAATTCTCCTTAATTCACATTAATGCGGAAGGATTCTACTTTAAGAAGTAAATTCTACCAATCTAGAGTCATTTACAATTAATTTTAAGACTACATATAGAAAATTCTCTTTAGTTCATAAATTTTAGGGCTTAACCTATGAACTTTTTCCTACCACTTGATTCTAGTATTTCCATAGATTAAGATGGATTAATCTATGTTAGCATGATGAAATAAATTTACATCAAGAGTAGAGATCACCAAAAGTAGAATAAAATGTGCTCACACAAGTCTTAGGTCAAAATTTTGATATTTTTTAGATAAATAACATCAAAACTCAAAAAAAAATAGCACTTAACTGCTAATGACTGCTGCAGTGGACACCTGCCTACAACAGTAGTCCTTGTTGTGATGAGAAACTGCCTGCTATAATGGTCCCGTTGTGGCAAGCAAGTGCCCACTATGTCGGTCTTGAGTAATTTCTTGCTGACTGTTATGACGATCAACTATCCACTACAGGGGTCCCACTTTGACGAGTAGTTGCCAGTTACGATGATCTTATGTTGATCCTTTTCAACCGTTACAGTGGTTGACTACCCGCTACAATAGAACCACTATAGCAAGAGTTGTCCCATAGTAGTGACAACTGGCAGAGAATTTAGGGGAGGTTCCAAAACTCCCCTATTTTTCAATACCCCCTTGATTTTTTTACAACAAAAAAATATGTTGTCACAACAAAAATCATAATTGGAGTTCTACTAAACCAAATATCATTCCAAAAGTTTTTATGGATCACAAAATAACTTATCCAGTATGTTATATTCACAATACCATCAAACACACTACAACAAAAGGCATCTATATCTATGAAAACTAAGCTATGAATTTAGAAATCATAGGCATTGACACAAAAATTTTAATTTTGTAGCTATTAACAAATTCCTAAAATTTCTTAGCTATGTAAATTAAACTGACGAAGCTAATTTCTCATTTTTCTACAATTACTAGCAATCATGATAATAATTGCCTAATTAATAACTACAATTTTATTACTACAGTAAAAAATTGTAGCTACTCATAAGTTTTTGTCACGCGATATAAGTTATTGTAGCAATAGTAACCTTTTAGCCACAATAAAATATTTGAAATAAAATGTAGCTAAATAAATTTATTAGCTTCATAAAAATTGTGACAAGAGTTAAATGTTATAGACACATTTATCAATAACATAGTTTTGTAGCTAATTATAATTTTTGCCACAGGATTGATACTTATTGTTGTAATAGCAACCTTTTAGTAATAATAAATTGTTTAAATTAAGCATTGTCGCCAAATGAATATTTTGCTTCAAGTTACAAAAATTTAATGTAATAAGTTAAATGATATAGTCATAGAGTTTTTGCTACAATAAAATTTCGTAGCTAATTATTAATTGTTGTAATGCATTGAAACTTGTCATAGCAATAGTGAACAATTAGCCATTATTTAAAATAAAAAATAATAGCTAATATATATTTTGACTTTGGATTCCAAAAAATATAGTGGCAATAGTTGGCCTAATAATAGCTATACTTTGGCCTAATAATAGCTATACTGTCTCCCTTCCTAAAAAAAAAAGTGGAAATTTTAGTTTGAGCACATCCCTTAATAAAACTATTCATTCCTAGTAAATAAAGATGTTTTTTTAATAACTTATCATTGATAAATACTTTGAAGAGGGTGTAACTCTTTAATAATTTTTTAGTTATGTAAAAAAAATTATGTAAAGAAGGGAAAAATTGAAAGAACATAATTAATGTCTTCTTGATTATCTAAAATAGGATTTACTTAGGAAGAAAATAAAAAAATATTAAAACCACTTATTTGAAATAGGAGGAGTAATTCTTTATCATGATTAAATGATTTGGCCATAAATTTAATATTATTATAACATTTTGTAGTTAATGATTATTTTTCACAAATTGAAATTTGTTATTGCAATACTAATTTGGTGTAATTTGAGGTGACGATCATTTGATTCGATTCAATGCTACTTGTCTACTTTTGAATTTTAAGTATAATTTCAATAAATAGTAATTTCTAATTAATTTTGATTAACTAATTATGTTGAACTTAAAAATAATTTCACTTAGTCTTACTGAAGCTTAATCCCAATAAAGTACTTCCAAAATTGTTAGTCGGCTCAAACTTATTTCACTAAAAATAATATCTTTATCACTCTGATGTGATTAAAGGTATTAATGGGCTGATTTAATTCAATTTTATAGCTTTTTAAGTCTTAAATATAACTTAAATAAATATTTAATTATGTTTATTTCAATAAACTAATCATGTCAAATTTCAAAAAACCTTTTTATTATTCAAACTTTATCCCGATCAAATATATTTTTTGGAATTATTATTTGATTTGAATATGATGTGTTGAAACAATATAAATTGAATGTAATTAGAGGTTTTTGTCTTTGAACTTGATTCAAGCTTGTATGATCTTTCTTCTAAGTTTCAAATATAATTTAAATAAATGGGTGGAGGGGGGTGGGTGTAATACAAGAATCTATTAAATTTCAAATAACAAACTGAAAATACAAAAAAGAAAAAAAACATGAATATACATATGTATAACCTCAAACTTATTAATTAACTCCATAAACATATCAAGTTAATGTTTATTTTATTGCAACATATATTCTGAAAGTTGTAAGGACATTTATTTATACTTGATACTTTATTATTTTAAAAATAAGTGCATATTTTTTTTATATTTAAGAACTTATTTTTTTTTTTTAAAAAAAGTATTCATAAAAACTTGAATAATTGTAAATATATTATTTATAAGTATATTTGAATTCACACGATGCAAGAACATTATTATGGATTCATATAATTACAAATGCCAAATGAGTGTTTTGGACATATTAAATTATAGTACTTATTTACTTTGTTTTATTTTTCATAAATTAATTTGAATTATAATACCTTTACATTATCTATCGCTCTCGCAAAATTTTTTTCATACATAACATCTAAATGAGTTTGTTTTAATATTTTACCGTTTATTAAATAATACTATCATATTTACTAAAATATTTAATATGAGATAATATAGAGTATAAATAGATTTTAGTCAATATAATTAATACAAATACACTAATAAAGAAAGGGATATTGACATCTTAGTTTTTTTTCTTTAAAATTTTCTATTACTGAAAGTTTTATTTTATTTTTTCATATTCTATTCTAAACTTGACTTATTAAGCCATATAATTTATATAATTTTTATTTTTAATTCAAGATGAAAAACTATAATTCAATATTCATTTTTCTATTTAAATTCAAATTAAAATAATTGGATGTTGTGGAAAATGATTTCACAATAATGAGACACTTTAATTTGAATTTAAATTCATATTGTTGATATAAAAATTAAATGAATTGATTTTTTTTTAAAATCTATCATAAAATAATTTTCAAACTTGAATATTTTTGGTGATGAAACTTGCGATCACAATATTGTTTTGTTTCTCCTCTTAAATATAAATTAGATAAATTTTCTTATATTGACAATTTTAGTTTATTTGATTTTTTCTATTTTAAACTTGGCATTTAACTCATACTACTTATTTTAAATTCATATAATTTTTATATTTTAAAGTAAGACCAAGCAATAGTAATGTAAAATTCATATTTATGATCAAATGTTGTGAAAGTATAACACCACCATAATAGAGTATTTTACCATGAATTTGAATTTACGTTGTTACTACAAAAAAAAATTAAAATGAAATTTTCTTTTTGAAATTTCTATCTTAAATAATTTTCAAATTTGAATACTATGGTAATTGACACTCATCACTACAAATATTTCCTTGCTTCTCCAATTCTATATAAATGTATTAGATAGATTTTCTTATATTGACAATTTTATTTTATTTTAAAAATTTTATTTTTATTTTCTTATTTTAAACTCGATATTCTAATCCATATAAATTATTTTAAATTTATATACAACCACAAAAAAAAAATATACCCAATATAATCACAAAATGGAGTTTGGAGAGAGAGTAGAATATACGCATACCTTATTACTACTTCAATGGTAGAAAAAATTATTTTAAATTCATATAATTTTTGTATTTATAATTTAAACTAAAAATTGTAATACAAAATAATCATCACTTTAAGTAAACACTATTAAATTAAGAATTTATTGAAGAAGAATACCAAAAAAAAAAAAAAAAAACTAACAGTACCATAGCCAAAAAGTTGAAAAGAAATAACATATTCAGAATAATATTTATTTCACGTAAATAATTGACTTTCTCTATTAACATAAAATAATGTATATATTATCATCAAAAAAGAGACAAATATACCCTGAACTATGACAATTGACACGGATATACCCTCCATCATACTTTGGGTACACATGTTGATGTAGCACAATGTTTGGAGGAACTCGCTAATGTGCAAAATAAAGTAAACCACACAATTTGTTGAAGGAATAACTTCAACGTGTTGTAAGATAACGCTCTAAAGACAATTCGAATTCATGGATAACAAGAGCTTAATCCAAAGCCCTTAAAATACAAGATCTAATCCAAGATCTTAAAAGAAAACACAAAGCTTCATTAATGGAAAAGTTAAACTAAAACTACATAGCTAGAGGTCATTACCTCTATTTATAGGCTTCAAAAGATTTTGTACAACTCATTGACAACTCATAGTTGATAACACATTTTCTTAATAGCTAAGTATTCTAGAATAATGTAAAAGATAAACTTGACAACTAGTAGCAAAATTCAAATTGACTTTCTCTTTCTATAAGTAGCAAAATTGATTTTTAATTCATGAAGGTTCTAGACTAGGTTTAGAATTTTAATGTTCCTCATCATTCTCCTCTACTTATTTGAAACTCGACCTTGAGTTTTCTTTGTAAAGTGTTTGCTCTATTAAATGTATTTGAAATATTCATCTCACTTGGCAAATCTACTACATAGGCATTGCCGTTGATCTTCTTTAGAATAGTGTATAGGCCATATTTCTTTTGCCTTAATTTTTCGTGAACGCCAGTAGGCAATATCTCCTTTCTAAGATATACCATTACTTTGTCAACTACTTGGAATGACATTAGTCTCTTATTCTTATCTGTCAACTGGTTGTATTTCCTGTTTGATGCTTCTAATACATCTTAAACCTCTTTAAATAATTTTGAATAATTGTCACCAAAGGTCATAGCTGATCTTGAATTCTCCCTTGTTGGTAGCTTCACTAAATCAACCACATGTCTTGGAACTCTAGTGTACACAATGGAGAAAGGGCTACAACCCGTAGACCTATGGTTAGAATTATTGTAGGCAAACTCCGCAAGGGATAAAGATAAATCCCATTGTCCTTTCTTATCTCCAAAGATGCATCAAATTAAATTTCCTAGAAATTTATTCACCACTTCTCTTTGGCTATCTGTTTGTGGATAGGCAGTGCTTGAAAACTTCAATTCTGTGTTGAATTATTTCCACAAAGTAACCCAAAATACAGCAAGAAATTTACTATCTTAGTCTGAAATAATTGATCTTGGAACACCATGTAGTCTAACTACTTCTCTGAAGAAAAGATTAGCTACATGATGAGCATCCATTGTCTTATGGCAAGGGATAAAATAAGTCATTTTAGAAAATCTGTCTACTATCACGTAAACAGCATCATGTCCTCACCTTGTCCTTGGTAAGCCAAGTACAAAATCCATTGATACGTCTTCCCAAGGTACACTTGGAATGGGTAATGACATATAGAGTCTGGTTTCTTGAACCCGACCTTTGTATGTTTGGCAAATGGGACACCTTTGCACAAATTTGCCGGTATCTCTCTTAAGTTATGGCCAATAGTAGCGTGCTTCCAGATTAGCAATAGTTTTATCACGCCCAACATGGCTGCTAAGATTACATGAATACATATCTTGAATCAACTTATCGCATAGAGAACCTCTGGGAATACACAAGCAGTTTTCATTAAAGAGATATTCATCTTGTACCACAAAATTCTCTTCTAATAGTAAACCTTTCATTTATTTCACCCAGATTCGCCCGAAGTCTTCATCATTTTCATATAGTTCTTTTATTTGGTCTACTCCTGGTAACTCACCTTTAACAGAAACCATGAAACTTGCACGCCGGCTTAAAATATCTGCCACTCGATTAGTTACTCTGAACTTGTGGACAACAAGATAATTAAATCTCTCTAGGTATGTTTCCCATCTTGCTAACATGCGATCCATATGCTTTTGACTTCTAAAATATTTTAAGGATTGATGATTAGTGTAGACAATGAATTCTTTAGGCATTAAATAGACCTCACATGTCTTCAATGCTCTATAAACAGAATACAACTCTTGCTGGTAAGTACTCCACTTTTGTCTTTCTTCACTTAGCTTCTCACTGAAGAAAGCAATAGGTTTATTTCTTGTGATAAAATATCCCCAATTCCTACTCCACTAGCATCACATTCCAACTCAAAGGTCTTTTTGAAATCTGGTAACACTAAAACAGGAGCTTGTTACAGTTTCCCTTAATATCCATAAACTAGCTTCATCTTTTTCATCCTATTTGAGCTTTTCTTTCTTCAAACATTCAGTGATTGGTGCCATGATAGTACTAAAGTTCTTCACAAATCTTCTATAGAAAGTGGCTAAATCATGGAAGCTCCTTATTTCAGAGATAGGTTTTGGAGTTGGCCATCCCTTTATTGCATCTATTTTAGACTCATCAACTTAAACCCCCTCACTTGAGATAATAAAGCCTAAGAAAACTAGTTTTGTTTTAATGAATACACACTTCTTCAAGTTAACATAGAGCCCATTCTCCTCTAATACACCCATCACTTTTTTGACATGTTCAAAATGTTCCTTCATATTTTTGTTATATATCAATATGTAGTCAATATAAACAACTACAAACTGTAACAAGAATGGATAAAGAACCTGATTCATTAGGTGCATGAAAGTACTAAGAGCATTAAAAAGTCCAAATGGAATAACTAGACATTCATATAACCCCTATTTTGTCTTGAATACAGTCTTCTATTCATCACCGAGTCTAATTCATATTTGGTGATATCCGCTTCTTAGATCAAGCTTCAAAAACACCTTCGCTCCACTGAGTTGGTCAAGCATGTCATCCATTCATGGGATAGGAAATTTGTACCTTGTAATGATTTTATTGATAGACCTACTATCCACGCACATCCGCCAAGATCCATCTTTCTTTGGTGTGAGTAGTGCTGGTATAACGCATGGACTTATGCTTTCTCTAACTTGTCCCTTATGCAATAACTCTTCTAATTTCTCCCTTAGAATTGCATACTCTTTTGGACTCATCCTATAGTGTGGTAGGTTGGGAATACTAGCACCTGGAATAAAATCTATTTGATGTTGAATATTCCTTAAAGGAGGTAGATGTTGAAGCTCTCCAAGTATGCTTTGGTATTCAGATATAAACTTTATATCTCTACTGAAATTTCTTTTGTTGGTTGCTCATCTTCTTTGACGACTAATGCAGCACATAATTTTAATTTCTTTAAGTCTTGAGCAAATTATTTCTGATTTTGAGTGGTGGTTAACATACTCTTCTCTTCTACTTCAGAGGTATTATTATTAGTTTTGTTTGGAAGTATAATGATTTTTTGTTTGTTCTAAATAAAAGAATACCAATTGTCTCTTCCTTTATGTGTAGTGTTCACATCATATTGCTAGGGTCTTCCAAGAAGAACATAACATGCATCTATATCAACCACATCACATAGAACGTTTGATCGATAATACTTACCCAAAGAAAGTGGTAACCAACATTATTTGGTAATCCTGATCTCTACTCTTTTCTTGAGCCATTCGATAGTATATGGATTTGGGTGATCATGTGTCTCAAGATTTAAGTGTTTAACCATATTTTTAGAAACTAAATTCTTACAACTACAACTATCAATTACCAACTTGCATACCTTTCCATTCATAGTGTATTTGATTTCAAATATCCTCTTTCGTTGTGTCTCTTTAGGTTGCATGGTTGAGCATAGAAGGCATTTGACCACACATACTATTTATTCTCCCTCTTCTTCACATAGTTGAGGTTCACCTTCACTTTTATAGTTGTCCACCTCTTCATCACTTTCATCACGACGAGTGGTGTTGACAAACTCCTTCTTGGATAGTTGCTTGATATGTGTCCCTCTTTCCGGTAATTTTAACACTTGATCATATTAGATGGTTTCTTATCATAATTTTTGTTATAATATGGTGTTTTTTCATCCTTCTTTGCTTTAGATAGAATAAACTTTCCCTCCTCTTGGCGTGGAAAACTTTTTGATATACTTTCTGAGAGAGAATAAGACGCGACTTTATAAGACTTCTTGGTATTTATATATCTCTCAGCTTTCAAGGCAAGAGTTTGAGCTTGATCTATTGACCAAAATTGTTGTATGCCAAGATGTTCTTAGATAGAATCATTGAGACCATTGATATACCTTGCGACTTGTTGGTCTTCATTTTCAGAAAGATTACACCTTACTTGTAATCTTAAGAACTCCTCTGTATAATCATAAACAAATTTATTACCTAGAACACAGTTATGGAATTGTAGGTACAAGAGTTGTTCATAATTCGCAGGCAAGAACCTAGCCTTTAGAAGTGCTTTCATTTGTGGCCAATATCTTACATGATTTTCACACCTCGAATGAAGCTCTTCTTGATGACGATTCCACCAAGCTCTAGCACCTCTTTTCAATTTATATGCCACCAATGGTACTCGATGATCTGGAGGGATGTTCATAATCTCAAAGAATGTCTCCACCTCATAGATCCAATCAAAAAAACCCTCCAATGTTTACATTACCATTGAAAGTTGGGATTTCAGCCTTAATCTTGTACATATCTCTACCATTTGCATGACCTCTTCTTGTTTGTGCATAAAGATCATATTCCTCCGCATCACCTTTCTCTTCCACATATTGAGGTCGATGTTGTCTCCGGTTTCTGGCAACAACTCCTTGATTGTTTCTCACTAATACAACAAGCTCTTCAAACCTCCTAGTAAGTTCATCATGAAGAGTAGCCATTTGTTGATCCAATCTTTCTTCTAGGTTATTCACCCTCGTTGTAAGATCCTCCATTGCTCTGATACTAAACTGATATAGAACAATATTTAGAGGAACTCACTACTGTGCTCAATAAAGTAAACCACACAATTTTTTGAAGGAACAACTTCAACGTGTTGTAAGATAACACTCTAAAGAGAATCTAAATCCATGGATAATAAGAGCTTAATCCAAAGTCCTTAAAATACAAGATCTAATCTAGAATTTTAAAATAAAACGCAAAGTTTCATTAATAGAAAAGTCAAACTAAAACTACATAGCTAGAGCTCCTTGCCTCTATTTATAGGCTTCAAAAGCCTTTGTACAACTCATAGTTGACAACTCATTTTCTTAATAGCTAAGTATTCTAGAATTATGTAAAAGATAAGCTTGACAACTAGTAGCAAAATTCAAATTGACTTTCTCTTTCTATAAGTAGCAAAATTGATTTTTGATTCATGAAGGTTCTGCACTAGGTTTAGAATTTTAATGTTCCTCATCATATATGCCCCATCCGTTAATGAAATGGTATGAATATAACCCTTATACTAACGGTAGGGGCATATGTGTACCCAAAGTATGATGGGGGAATATACGTACTATTTATCATAGTTAGAGGGTATATTTGTCCCTTTTTAATTTTATTGTTTTAATCTCAAATAATTATCCCAAATCCATTGCCGGACCCAATAAACCCATCAAACTCAATTTCAAACTAACTTGACCCGGCCCTTATTTTTGTTCTAAACCTAATACTATCTCTGGTTTGCTCTTAAACGTAAACCCTAATCATATTACAGTGATTGGTCGCCACTGCTAGTTGGTGTTTACTGGTTAGAGGGAGTGGAGATTAGGCTGGAGGTGGTCGGAGCTAGAAGTGCATCGATGGTTTGCCGATAGGGTATTTTTGATTCTACGAAGATGATGGCTATGTGGTGTTGACCGATGGTGAGTAATATTTTTCCGATGGAACTTCGCTGGAAATTGAGATGTGAGGGGTTCAATTTATTTGGTGTTTTTTCGGGTGTTATGGATTAGCGATTTTTTAAAAATCATTAGTAGTGTGTGTTACTGTATTGTATGTGTATATCATTGTATTGGAAGGAAAAATACGTCTGTTAGATAGACGTCTCTTCAATTTTAATTGGGATCGAGTCGGGTAGTGAATTTATTGGGTTAGATAATGGATTTCGATTAATTTTTTAGGATAAAAAATTAAAACAAAAAAAGAATAAATATACTGTCGAACTATGATAAATGGTACGTATATACCATTCGTCATACTTTAGGAACACATGTCTACCGTTAGTGTGAGGGGCATGTACATGATATTTTATTAATGGTAGGAGCATATGTATAACCAAAGTATGAAAGAGAGTTTTTACGTACCATTTATCATAATTTTAGGATATATTTGTCACTTTCGAATTTTTTATTAGATAACTTTCTTTGTTATGTTCGTGCTTTAAAGGTACAATTATTCTATTAGTTAGTTACATAATACTAATAGCATCTGTAAAAAAAGAAAATACAAAATATACATTTTAGTATATTAGGTAAAGAAAAACAATTTTACCAAAAAAAAGGGAAAAGGACAGAAAGGACACTTCATCAAACAAATTCCACGTAAATGGTCATGAAATTTAAATTTCAGTTTCTAGCCATTTCAATTTGTTGGCTTGTTCTATATAGTTTCTACACTCATTCTATACAGTTTCTATACATATCTTATACATATAAATATTCTATACGAAAATTATATAGTTTTGATACACAATTTATACAATAACTGTACATTTTTTTACACATTTTATACAATAATTATATAATTTTTATACATTTTCTATATATTTTATACATACACATATTTGATAGAACTATACAATTTCTATACATATATCTTATATAGATATATATTCTATATAACAATTATTCCATTTTTATATAATTATATCTAATTATTATTTTTAAATAACTGAAAAAAGCAGAATATTTTTTTAATTAAAAAAATTGTAGCAAAAAAACTAAAAATATTTTTATAAAAAGGTCGAATGACCCAAGTTGAAAACTGTATCAGTATTATATATGGACTGTATCAATATGTTATATAAACTGCATCTGAACTACATGGACCAAAATGATCCAAATTGAAAAAGAATAGGAAATGACTATTATGTGGCATTAGTATATCCGATAGGACATTTTTATCCATAGACCCAAACTTGGACCTTTTTTTTTTAATAAAAAAAGTTATAGCATGTCTTTTCAAAGAAAAAAAAAAGGTAAAGAAAAACAAAGGCCTATTGGCCAAATAAAAATCATCCCACCCACCACACAAATCCCCAAAATTACTCCCCATTTATATCCACCCCAAGATCTCCCCAAAAAATGAAAAATTGCAAAGGCCCAAAATCCCCCCCCCCCCCCCTCCAAATTTTAAAACCTAATTTTTCATTAAACAACCTAATTCCCACTGAACAAACGCATAGCTCCCTCCCCTCCCCTTTTCTTCTCAATTTTTGATTTTTTGAAATTTGTTATGATGTATTATTGATTAATATATTTTTTTTTATAGATTTTACAATATGAAATTCTCCAAGCAAATGAAATAATTTTTACAATATGAATATTGCATTGGATTGTATATATACTTGTTAATTTGAAGGTAATATTTTATCCATGTGGTTTAAAAATTGATATTGAGAATTGATAGCTATTGCTTATGAGATTACATTGAATATGTTTTTGTTGTTGTATTGAAATTTGAAATTCATAGCTATAAGTTTTAAGAAGTCTAAAAGGTCTACAAGTTTGTTTACTTCTTCGGTTGCTTTGCATTTTTCTTATTTTTATTTTTAAAAAAATTTAGCAAAAGAAATATCAAAGAAATATATTTTTCTCCTTGAAATTCTACACATACACACACTTGCATATATAATTAGTTCGTATTAATGATATTGGGGCTAAAATATTTTTTACCATTATTGATAGGTATATTAATGGAATAAGAGTATATAGGTAAATTAGAACACATGCTGATCAAGTTGAGGTGCAGTTGAAGACTGTAGAAGAAGAGATAGGAGAAAACAATGGTACTTTTGAATCAAACAAGATGGTGTCTCAAAAGAATTATATATTGTAACTATTCCCAAAACTGTAATATGCAATTGTACATAATTTGACAATTGCTTTAGCATCTAAAAAATTAATTTGTAGCTATATTATGCAAGTTTTCTTATTAACAAAGCTTGTAGAAGTTTATTTTTAATTTGTAGCAATGAAATTATTATTTTTTTTTAATTTTAGCTACATTAAAGAAATTGTCATGATCCAAAAACACAGTCACAATGACACTTGTCGCGGTCCAACCTTGAAAAGTAAGTCAATCACCCAAGAATGAAAGAAATTTTCAACAAGTAACAATTATAAAAAGACGAGACCTATGGAACAAAGTTAGGCTAACTCAAAACATAAATAAAGCGGAAGTGTGAAAGAAACAACATAAATTCCCGTAATTCTGGTGTCATAAGTGTAGAGCATATAAAGAATACAGGAAAGGTACAATGTTTGTCTCCAAAAATAAGTAAAGATATAATAAAAGTAATAGGAGGTCTAGAAGTCAACTCTGGTCCATAGAGCAACCCAGTACCTCGATAACAGTCTCTAATAAGCACCATCAGCCACCGCATGTCGTACTCAAACTAGGATCTGCACCGAAAGAGTACAGTAGGCGTGAGTACAGTCCACTTGTTCAAAGTAGATATCATAGGCCAACTGAACCAAGTAGATAATAATATAAGTAAAGAAAACTATGAGCACGCCACCTGCAAACAAAAATATTTTCAAATAGTAGCTCACACCATCTCTACTAATGGTTCTAATATAAATGTTGAAATGAAAATAATACAGATATACACGAAGAATAAATGAAAACTAAACACAAATCAAGAAAAACTAAGGAAATCATAAAAGATGCATATACAATGCAATCAAGATGGGATGAATGGTGAAAGTCATTGCATGCGTTATGTATACACCTACCGAGCTTACAACTTTTAAGATAGGACTCATGGGGGTTCGCAACCCGTATACTATAACTCATATCTCAAATCTCTATACCTCTTTGGCTTGTGTTCACAGAGAGAGTTTTTAAGAAAAATGTCTCGTTTTCTTTTAAAAATAGTGCTCCTCAATAGTACCAGTATCTCATGAATGCATATGTATAGATCAGGATGTAATGCTTACAACCAAATCAATATGAAGATGTCTAATCCATCCAACATGTATATATGAGTGAACCCAGAAATCAACTCAATATATCTACAATTCAAAATTATCAACTCTAACTAGGCACTATTGGAATAAATATGTATGGAATACATTATTAATATTATATCAACCCCTAACTCAGGCATTTCTAGCATGATAAGGGCAACCAGTGCTCAATAAGACCTAAAATAACAATTCAAGACCCTGAATGGGCATCATATCTAGAATAAAGGTAAATAACTGCACAAACAAGGCCAATAAAGTCAAATAAAGCCCCCACATGGGCAATACACAATATCATGTATCACCGATTAACAACAACAGAATCTAAGCCTCCACTACAGTAGTAATAATCTTGACTATAAACCCTATAGTTATTTTCCCAAATTCATAGAATGCTTTACTTATTTATTAACTACTCAATTCAATCTGAAAGAAGTTAAGTCATAACCTACATCAAAATGATGAAATCTAAGCATAAAGTGCTTCAACATGGAGCTTTTCCCTTTAGAACAGTCTCAAAGTCAACTATAACATACAAAAATAGCATCTATGTATTAAAAGAAAGTTAAATGCCCACATTGTCCATATTTGAGCCGAGTCCAAAATGGATTCCAAAAATGAGTTTGAAAATAAAAGGGGTAAAATGTCATGACCCTAACCAAGGCCTAGTTGTGAAGGATATCTCAAGTCCAGAAAGGACCGGAGACCACCCCCATTAACCTAGACAACTAGAACTCAATATAGCTAGTTGCGGATAAGTTCCAAATATATAACAAGATAGAGTTGAGTTTCGAACATATAACAAGATAGAGCTGAGTTTCAAACATATAACAAGATAGATAAATTAACAACAAGAGATATCTGAGAATCCATAATACAACCCACCCACACTTTATCTACAAAAGCCTCTAAGAAACCAAACATCAACTTAAGTTGGGACATGCCCCCGACCATAGTAAAAAAAATAACCAAAATTGTCATGACTAAAAAATAAGGGTCATGATAGCACTTGTCGCAGCAAACCTTGACAAGTAAGCCCCTCACCCAAACTGATATCTACAGTGAAAAGACAAAAATGACCCCAAGATAAAACTTCCAGAATGAAATTGAGCCACATAGATATAATAAAAGAGAAAAAAATAAAACCAACACATGCAACCATAACTCTAAAACCTAGTGTCAAAGGTGTAAGAACTACTAATATTATCCAGGAGTCAAATACATCTGAAAAATAACCACAAGGAAATAATATGTCTCTGAATGCTAATAAAGACAACTAATATAGAAAGATAGAGGTGAACTCCAGACGGATGAAAATCCAACTGCTACCTTGGAAGCTCCAACAATCGCCCGAGTCAAGCTAGTTGAGGCGCACTCAGACTAGGACCTACACTGGAAGGGTGAAGCAGGCATGAGTACGATCCACTTGTACTCAATAGGTATCATAGGCCAACCAAGCAAAGTAATAAATAAATCATGCAAAATATACACTAAGGGAACATCACCTGCAATCAGAAAATATCCCACAACGATAGCCCATACCGCTTGCACTAATAGTTCTAATATATCATATATGGTAACACCACACAAAGATAGAACACAAGTATACATTATATCATATAAGTAGAATAAGGGGAATCATAAATATACAAGATCATCAGCTACAATTAAAAGAAGATAACATAATTACATAGATGGCAACTCAATATGGAAATACAACAGAATATAATCACAATAAAGTAAGTGCAATATATATGATGAAGATGATGATGCACGAGGTCGTTGTACAATCTCGAGATCGTCGCACAATCCTTGTATACACCTACGGAGCTAAAGCTTCCCAACGTAGGACCCATGGGGGTTCATTAACCCGTATACAATTCACATATCTCATATCTCCTTTCCATCACATCCCTCGAAAAGGATTTTATAAGGTGTTACAATATCTCCTCCCCAGCATATTCCTCGGGAAAGGTTTTTAAAAAGGTGTTACCAATGTTATTTAGGTGTTGCCAAGATGGTATCAATGTTTCATAATTGAGTATAATATGAGGATGTAATACTCACAACCAATCACAATGAGTATTTTTACAACCAACCACATAATATATATCCACAACCAACCACAATGATACATTTTCACAACTATGTATGCCAATATCCACTCATTATTTTCATTCATTCATGAATTTCAACATGTCGCATATGTCAATAAAGTATGAATAAAATCACAATACACCAATGGTACCACATTAAGAATTTTAACAACACAATACAATTATTTACATATATTCAAGGCTATCAATATCACATAGGACCCCACACGATCACACATATCACATCATATCTCAATTTCGACTATTACATCACATATAGGCCCCCACACAGGTACAACACATAAATAGCCATTTTTCATAATTATTTTCCACCCTTAACATACATTTTATACCATCATTTACTACGTAGCCCAGTCTGAAAGAGTTAAGTCATAACCTACCTTAAAAGCCGAAACTGATTTGCTACACTTTGAACCCATGACCTTAGTTTCTCATGAAAAATCTCAAACTCCACAAAAAATATCAAATATGAAATCTACGCATTAAAACAAAACCAACGACACAATATTGACTACTTTTGGTTCGGAGTCAAAATGGACCCCTGGAATGAGTTTTCGAAAAAGAAGCACAAAATCAAAACTTTAATTCAAAAACATGTTTCCCATATTTTTAGGAACCTACAGCTGAAAAACCAAGTTAAATTGAGTCAAAAACGAGGTTCGGATCAAAGAAAAATTATTTTTGAGCTTTACCAGGTAAATTCTTTGAAATCCGGATTAAAATCAAGAATCAGGTTGTTTAAAAGGTTAAATTAATGGAAAACTAGTAATTATAAGATAAAAAAATTATTCAAGTGAAAAGGAGTGAAATTGGGGTTTAAAATCGAGCCCTAAGATTTTTTGGGGTTTTGAGAAATTTATCAAGAAATTACTAAGAAAATAGTGAATTCTTACTTTAAATCCGTAATAAAATCAAGAAATAGGTGTTAATATAGCTTTTCAAGCTCCCACAAGCTTCACTTTTAAGCTCCACTACTATTTTAGGATTTAACTCTCAAGAGACAAGGTGAAAGAATAGACAAAATGAGCCAAAAAAGGGTAAAAAGTTGTTATATTGCAGAAAATCTGCAATATAGTGCAGCTTTTTTTTCTCCCAAGTCGAAACGAACTTCGACGGGGTGCCCAGGATTCATTCAGAGTCTGATATAAACAAACAAACTTTGTAAACACACTGAATTTGATGTTCCAGAAGCATTGGCAAAGTCGTATTTCCAAAAAAATACGTTTTCAAAAGTTGACCCCCAAAATATGAAATTGTATTTTTCAAACCGAGGGTCGAAATGAGATTTAAAATTCGTAAAATCACACCATACATGCTAACACCCTAAAATCGACATTTTGGATCTGCTGACGAAGTCGAATTTTCCATTCGAGGTCGTTTCGACCAAATGTAGATCCTACACCCATATTTTCAATTTTCCAACTTTCTGATCAATAGGTCAAAATGAGCTCGGGTGCACCATCACCCGAACCAAAGGTCTACCTAGCCTAAAATTAATATTTCGGAGATGCTGGCGCAGTCCGTTTAGCCATCCGTCACATGGATCAAAAGATATTCTCATAAGACTAAAATAAGGCTTTTGAAACCATCAAAAACTATAATATCGCATAAATGGTACCAAATTGCATCAAAAATCATGTCAATCACTCCCACGTCCCTGAAATATCATAACGCAATTATGGAGAGAGGTAAAATAGTCAAATCATACAAAATTATAAATTTTACATATCTCATCAAATTTTTAGATCGTTACATCATCCACCACTAAAAATCTAGTTCATCCTCGAACTAAGACAAAGAAATACCCGAATCAATGAAGAGGTGGGGATAGGAACTACGTATATTAGACTCAACCTCCCAAGTAGCCTCATCTATAGGTCGATATCGCCACTGAACCTTAACTACAGGGATAACTCTAGAGCGCAACCGCCTAACATCCGTAGCCAAAATGGAGATCGGCTCCTCAACAAAGGACAACTGCTCATCTAATTGAACCGACTCCCAACGAATGATATGAGACTCATAAAAATTATAGCGGCGAAGCATAGAAGCGTGAAAAACTGGATGAACAATAGATAAATCAGGGGGCAAAGCCAACTCATAAGCTACATCACCAACAGTACAAAAAATCTCAAATGGACCAATATACTTGGGGTTAAGCTTGCCCTTCTTCCCAAACCTCATCACACCCTTCATGAGTTAAACTTAAAGAAAGATACGATCACCAACACTAAAACTCAAGGCACGAAGTCTACGATCAACATAACACTTTTGCCTACTCTGAGTCGCTATAAGTCTATCCTGAATGACACAGACTCTATCCTAAGAATCACTAAGCAAGTCCGTACCTCGAGGTCTTACCTCTGAAACATCAAACCAACCCACTAGGGAGAGACAACGCCTACCATATAATGCCTCAAAAAGAGCCATATCAATACTGAAACGGTAGCTATTATTATATGCAAACTCGCTGATAAAGCCAAAAGTTTCTCCTACTGGCCACCAAAATCCATCACGCATATGCGGAGCATCCTCCAAAACCTGGATAGTCTACTCAAACTAGCCATCAGTTTGGGGGTAAAATGCTACGCTAAGATCAACTCGAGTAGCCAACTCATCCTAAAAAGTCTTCAAAAAGTGAGATGTGAACACGAAACCTCAATCTGAAATAATGGTCACCGACGCACTATGCAGATACATAATCTCACGAATAAATATAGGGATAAACTCTCAGCACTGAATAAGAGCCGAACCAGAATAAAATGAGATGACTTGATCAATCAATCCATGATGACCCAAACATTGTCAGAACCATGAGTTGTACGAGGCAAACTAGTCACAAAGACCATGGTGATCCATTCCCACTTCTACTCGGGAATGGGTAACCTCTGAAGAAATCCACCAGGTCTCGTATGCTCGGTCTCCACCTACTGATAACATAGGCAACGAGTCATAAAATCTGCTATAGCTTACCTCATACTACCCCACCAGTAGTGCTGCCTCAAATCACGATACATCTTAGTCATACTTGGATGGATAGAATATCTGGAACAATGGGCTTCCTCCACGATCAACCTAATCCAATCACCCACTCTTGGCATACAAACTCGGTCCCCAATCCTCAAAAATCCTGCTAAATAAAGTAAGGCTTCCTTAGCCTCCCCACTCAACACCTTATCTCGAATCAACCTCAATCCAACATCGTCAAACTGATGAGCTCAAATCTACTCTATCAAAGAAGATCTAGCCTCCACAAATGCCAAAATACGCTTAGGTGTCGAAATATCAAGTCTAACCATCCAGTTAGCTAAAGACTGAACCTATAAGGCCAAAGGCCTCTCCTGGGTCAAAAGATGCACCAAGCTATCCATGTTAGTTGACTTTCGGCTCAAGGCATCCATAACCATATTAGCCTTGCCTAGATGGTACAGAATAGTCAAGTCATAATCCTTAAGAAACTTAAGCCAATGTCACTGCTTCATATTAAGATATCACTGGGTAAATAAGTACTGAAGGTTATAAGGATCTAAAAAGATCTCACAACGGGCTCCATACAAGTAGTGCCTCCCCATCTTCAAGGCAAACACAACTGCACACAACTCCAAATCATAGGTAGGATAATTCTTCTTATGAGGCTTCAATTGACGAGATGCATATGCAATCACCTTGAACTCTTGGATCAACACAACACCTAACCCAACACTTGAAGCATCACAAAAGATGGTAAAACCCACGCACTCCTTGGGAAAAGTGAAGATAGGAGCTGAAGTCAACCAACCTTCGAGCTTTTGGAATCTCACCTCTCAAGCATCGAACCACTGAAAAGAAATCTTCTTCTGGGTCAACTTGGTCGATGGATCAGCAATGGATGAAAAACCCTCAACAAAACACCGATAATAACCTGCCAAACCAACAAAACTCTAAATCTCGATGGGCAAAGTAGGTCAATCCCAATCACGAATGGCAACAATCTTGGTTGGATCAACCATAATACCTTTCTTAGTCACCACATGACCCAACAAAGAAACAGACTCCAACAAAAACTCGCACATCGAGAACTTCGCATACAACTTCTCATCCCTCAAACCTTAAAGTACAATCCACAAATGCTCCTGATTCTTAACCTCACTCTTGGAATAAACCAAGATATTATCTATAAATATAATAACAACGGAGTTGAGATACGATCGAAACACCTGGTTTATCAACTCCATGAACGCGGCAGGAGCATTGGTCAACCCAAAAGACATGACCAAGAACTCATAATGAACATATCGAGTTCGAGAAGTTATCTTCGGAATATCAAAAGCTCTAATCCTCAATTGGTGATAATCGAACCTCAAATCAATCTTTGAAAACACCGCAGCACCCTGAGTTGATCAAACAAATCATCAATATGAGGATAAGGATATTTATTCTTAATCGTCACCTTATTCAACTGTCGATAATCAATACACATCCGCATAGCCCCATTATTTTTCTTCACAAACAAGATAGGCGCACCCTAAGGCAAAATACTAGGTTGGATAAATCCTTTATCCAATAACTCCTGCAACTGATTCTTTAAATCTTTTATCTCTATTGGAGCCATCTTATAAGGAGGAATAGAAATGGGCTTAATTCCCTACTCAACATCAATAGCGAAATCAATATCTCGATACAGAGGCACACCAGGCTATTTCGTAAGGAACAAGTCCATAAACTCACAAACAATATGGACATAATCTAAGGAAAGAAGCAAAACAACATTGGTGTCATGAATATGGTCCAAGTAAGATAAACTTCCCCTCTCAATCAATATACAATCCTGAACATAAGATATAATCCTCTTAGGACCCAACTGAAGTGCACCCTTCCAAGATTTTCTTGGCATACTCAGCGAAGCTAAAGTCACGATCTTGGCATAACAATATAGGATAGCATGATAAGGAGACAACCAATCTATACCCAAAATAACATAAAAATCGACCATGTTTAACACAAGCAAGCCTACCAAAGTCTCACGCCCGACAAAAGTCAAAAGACAAGATCAATGCACCCGAACCACCAATAAAGAATCACCTATCAAGGTAGATACATGAATATGCATGGGAAGAGGCTCACTAGCAGAGTCAAACTCGAATTAAAATACAAATACACATAGTAGAAAATCGATCTAGGATCAAATAATATAGATACAGGTCTAAAACAAATGGGGATAGTACCTGTAATCACAGCATCAGAAGTTTCTGCCTCAGGTCTAGTTGGTATAGCATAACACTGACCATGAACACCAACTGCCTGGGTGGCCCCATGACCACCACCACGGGCTCCACTATATTTACCTTTTGCACCTATAGTAGAACCCCTACCTCTTACAGCTGAAATAAGAGTAGCCCGAATCACCCAATGAGGATAGTCCCTTGCCACATGGCCAACCTCATCACACATACAACAACCTCTATGACCATCCTCAATAGGAGAAGGTACAAGTGGGCCTAAACAACCACCCTAAACTGCTGAACTAGAAGATCCACCACCTGAACTCTATAAAGCCACCACTGGCCTACCATGACATCTATGAGAACCTCTAAAATCTCTACCTCGAGAGGTCTGACCCCTGAACTCACCAAAACATAGTGCCTCCCTGAGATGCACTAAGAATACACTCTGTCATGTTAGCATGATCCACTATACTCTAGAAAGAAACCCCAAACATAACCATCTGAGATGTAGCCAACTAAAGAGAAATATCTAAACCCTTCACAAACTTTCAAATCTTTATAGACTTAGTGGAAACACTATCATAGAAATACTGGATAGGGCATGGAAGCGTACCTCATACTCAGCAATTGTCATGAAGCCCTGCTCCAATGATTAAAACTCGCCCTGCATCAGATCCCTCAAACTGTAAAGCATGAATCTCTCTAGAAAGGCATTAGCAAACTAATCCCATGACAACTCAGGAGTATCAATAGGCCTACAACCGACAAATAATCTGCACCAATCTTTTGCAATATTTCTCAACTGATAATAGTATAAGACACACCATCTGCGCAAAAAGAGTAATACATAACTTAGAACACAAGGTATAAAAGAACTTCCATGATAAAGAATAAAAAGAGGGAAGTTTCCCAAAGACGTCCTATAGCCTTTTGACGATAGATACAGACGTCTATGTACTGATCCACAAGACTCTATTAGCCATCTCATTCTTACACCATTGAGAAAACTTAGTTGCTCCGATACCAATTTATAACGACCTAAAAATAAGGGTCATGATAGCACTTGTCACGATATATCTTGACAAGTAAGCCCCTCACCCAAATTGATATACATAGTAAAAAGATAGAAATGCCCCCAAGGAAAGGCATCTAGAATGAAGTCAAACCACATATATATAATAAAAGTGAAAAGAATAAAATCAACACATGCAACCATAGCTCCCAAAACCTGGTGTCAAAGGTGTAAGAACTACTAATATTATCTAGGAGTCAAATACACCCTAAAAAAACCACAAAGAAATAATATTTGTCTCCGAATACTAATAAAAATATAACTAAAATAGAAAGATTGAGGTGAAATCTAGATGCATGAATATCCAACCGCTACCTTAGAAGCTCGAACAATCGCCTGAGTCAAGCAAGTAGAGGCACACTCGGGCTAGGACCTGTATCGAAAGGGTGCAGTAGGCATGAGTATGGTCCACTTATACTCAGTAGGTATCATAGGGTGACCAAGCAAAGTAGTAAGTAAATCATACAAATACACATTAAGGGCACGTCACCTGCACTAAAAAAACATCCCACATCGATAGCCCAAACCGCTTGCACTAATAGTTCTAATATATCACATATATCGTAACATCACGCCAAGATAGAACACAATTATACATCATATCATATAAGTAGAACGAGGGGGAACCTGCATATACAAGATTATCAATTACAATTAAAAGAAGATATGGCAATTACATAGATGGCAAGTCAATATGGTAATACAACACAATATAAGCATAATAAAGTAAGTGCAATGTATATGATGATAATGATGATGATGATGATCATGATCATGATTATAATGATGACGATGATGCACGAGATCATCGCACAACCTTCAAGATTATTGCACAATCCCCGTATACACGTACGGAGCTAAAGCTTCTCGACGTAGGACCCATGGGGGGTTCATCAACCCGTATACAATCTACATATCTCATATCTCCTTTCCAAAAGATCCCTTGGAAATGGTTTTATAAGGTGTTACAATATCTTCTCCCTGACATATTTCTCGGGGAGGAATTTTAAAAAGGTGTTGCCAATGTTATTCAGGTATTGCCACGGTGGTACCAATGTTTCATGAATGAGTATGATAAGAGGATGTAATGCTCACAACCAATCACAATGAGTATTTTTACAACGAACCACATAATATATATCCACAACCAACCGCAATGATACATTTTCACAACTATGTATGCCAATATCCACTCATTATTTTTATTCATTCATGAATTTCAACATGTTGCATATGTCAATAAAATATGAATAAAATCACAATACACCAATGGTACCACATTAAGTATTTTAACAACACAATACAATTATTTACATATATTCAAGGCTATCAATATCACATAGGACCCCACACGATCACACATATCACATCATATCTCAATTTCGACTATTACATCACATATAGGCCCCCACACAGGTACAACACATAAATAGCCATTTTTCATAATTATTTTCCACCCTTAACATGCATTTTATGCACTATCCATCCCAGTCTGAAAGAGTTATGTCATAACCTACCTCTAAAGTCAAAACTACTTCGCTAGACTTCGAACCCACGACCTTAATTTTCATGGACAATCTCTAACTCCGCTAAAAACATCAAATATAAAATCTTTGTATTAAAATAAAACTAATGACACCCATATTGACTACTTTTAGTTTGGGGTCAAAACGAACCCCCGGAATGAGTTCTCAAAAAAGAAGGTCAAAATCAAAACTTTACTTTAAAACATATTTCCTATATTTTTAGAAACTTACAGCTAAATACTCAAGTTAAATCGAGTCAAAAATAAGGTTCAAATCGAACACAAACCATTTTTGAGCTTTACCAGGTAAAATCTTTGAAATCCAGATTAAAATTAAGAATCAGGGTTATTTTAAAGGTTAAATTAATATAAAACTAGTAATTATAAGATAAAAACATTATTCAAGTGAAAAGAATTGAAATTAGAGTTTAAAATCAAGCACTAAAATTTTTAGGGTTTTGTGAAATTTATCAAGAAATTACTAAGAAAATAGTGAATTCTTACTTTAAATTCGTAATAAAATCAAGAAATAGATGTTAATCTAGCTTCCCAAGCTCCCACAAGCTTCACTTTTAAGCTCTCATACTATTTTAGGGTTTAATCAAGAGACAAGGCGAAAGAATAGACAAAATGGGCCAAAAAGGGGTAAAAAGTTGTTATATTACGGAAAGTCTGCAATATAGTGCACTTTGTTTTTCTCCTAAGTCGAAACGGACTTCGATGGGGTACCCGGATTTCATTTGAAATCTGATATACACAAACAAACTATGCAACCATACAAAATTTAATGTTCTAGACGCGTTGGAGAAGTTGAATTTTTTAAAAAATATCTTTTTCAAAAAGTTAACCCCCGAAATCTGAAATTGTAATTTTTCACACTGAGAGTCAAAATGAGATTTAAAAGTCATAAAATCATGCCAAACATGCTAACACCCTAAAATCAATATTTTGGATCTGTTGCCGAAGTCAGATTTTCCATTCGAGGTCATTTCGACAAAATTTGGGTGCTATACCCATATTTCCAATTTTTCAACTTTCCGATCAATAGATCAAAATGTGCTCAGGTGTATCGGGACCCAAACCAATGGCCTACCTAGACTAAAATTGATATTTTGGAGTTGCTGACATAGTTCTTTTATCCATCTATCGCACGGATCAAAAGAAATCCCCATAAGACTAAAATAAGTCTCTTGAAACCATCAAAAACCACAATATTACATAAATGGTACCAAAATGCATCAAAAACCATGTCAATCACTACCACATACCAAAAATACAATAATGCAACTATGGGGAGGGGTAAAATAGTCAAATCTCATAAAATTACAAACTTCACATAGCTCATCAAATTTTTAGATCGTTGCAAAAATAGTATAAGACATAAGTCAAGACAAAGACCATGAAATAAGGGCCTTCCAGAGAATGGAAGCTTACCACTTCAAAGCTGACTCACGGATAATACAGAAATCACCTACCACTATGCAAGGAAACAAAAGTGTCTTTGGACCCTGCATTACATTGGGATACATCGTTCGCAGCGGGGTGAGCTATAGTATGTAACTCTGGGAAGGGATAAAATAATCTCATGATCAATCAGTCCAAAATCATTTCAAAACCATATGAACACAATCATATACACATATATATATATAATATACTGGTATAAGGAACAAGGTTTAGCATAAGACTTAAAAATATTAACCTGGATTGTGTAGCTTAAACCGCCATCTATATCCACGGGCTATATGGGTCCAGCTCTCACCCTGCTAAAAGGGTCCTAATGCGTGTTAGCCACATGAATCGAAGTATCAAGAAAGTTCGGGGAATCCACAACCCTTCACCAATCTAGGATACAAATATATAATGTGTGTCACAAGCACACGGTCATCAAGACCAACTCTCACGCCAGCAAATGTGGGTTTCTAGTATCAGTCCCTCGGGACCTCCACCTTCACGGCTTAGCTACACAACCCCCTTTAAGCCCAATTAAAACATTTACACATTCCAGTTCATTACATCAAGGACCATCCAGTAAGGCACATATCGTTGGTATCGTTATACCAATTACGCTTGCAAGCTAATATCATTAGGCCATTTTCATTGACCATCAACTTGGGAGAATCCACGACCCCCATGGTCCAATTATCCATTAACTTAGGGAATCCACGATCCCTAAGGTTCAATTTAGAATTAAGTCATGGCCATAAAGGCCTTTCAAAGACATTTGTATTTCATTAGTCTTTTATGCAATGCAATAGTTTCAAATTAGGTTTCAATGTACATATATCCATGTTTCAAAGCCAATTTGATAAGATTGGATTGAGGTTATTCCCTATTCAATTACCAAAATCCATAAAGTTGGGGATATCCACGACCCCCATAAGTTTATCAAATTAATTTGGGGGAATCCACAACCCCCAATTCCTATTTACTATGCCCATGCATCCAATTGGTTTAAAAGCCATCAATTCAAAACATAGATGATTCAGAAAAGCCATGGGAAAAGAAATTCAATTATGAGTGCCCAAAAGCCCTCAACTTAATTTCCAAATCAACAATTAAATCACATGGATAATAATCTTAAACACATGCTTTTAAGAAAAAAAGTTTTAGGGAAGAGATAAATGCTTGAGAATATCAAGAATTTGGAGAAAAAACAACATAAATTGACCCTTAGATGCTCAATCCCTTGAAAACCCTAGTTGTTCTTTCTTGGAGAATTAGAGAGAGTTTAAAAGTAGTTTATGATTGTCTAGGTGATGAAATAACCCCTTTTAGATGTTTGATGGTCGTGGGTTATGATTGGAAAAAGAGGGAAATAACCAAAGTACCCTCAATTAAAAGTGCAGGAAATTGGTCGCCAATCATTACGGGTTATGTCAAAACTCATAACGATTGGGTATGAGTCATTGCGTAGACTTGTAGTCTGAGCAGTAACTCAGGGCATTCTTCACTGGTTTGGTCATGAGTCACACCCTACGACTCATGACCAGACTTTATGGTTCATAGGGCTCTCGGCGTACTTAGGACAGAAACATTGGCTACTCCAATGGTTTGATCATGAGTTACTCCCTACGACTTGTGACCATAACTTACGACTTGTGAGGTGGCATTCATAGCCTAGGTAGTGAGCTTAAAACTGAGAAATTTCAGAGGAAAAAATCTGGGGTGTTACATTTCTCCCCTAGGATCAGTCATCCCTGAATAATGAATTAAGGAATCCATTAGCACGATTGTAAGACAGGAATACAATCACAAAGCCATTAACAAAGTCAAAAAATTAAAAGAGTAGGAAAACACATTCCTTAAGCGTAATTATACACCTTGGGGAACAAGAACTGATATTTGGACGTCATTTCCTCTTTAGTTTCCAAAGTAGCTTCTCTACCTTATAGTGCCTCCAAAGGACCTTCACCGATGCTATATCTTTAGTCCTCAAATGACGGACTTGCCTATCAAAGATCTCAAAAGAAACTTCCTCATAAGACAAGATATACAAAATACCAACTCTCTTAATAGGCACAACCAAAGAAGCATTACCCATGCACTTTTTCAACATCGACACAATGAAAAACGGGTAAATGGAACCCAAACTTAAAGACAAATCTAATTCATAAGAAATATTGCCCACTCTCCTCAGAATTAAGTATGAACCTATATATCGGGGACTGAGCTTCCCCTTCTTCTCAAACCTCATAAATCCCTTCATGGGAGATACCTTTAAGAACACCTAATTGTCAAACTCAAACTCCATCTCTCTTCGCCTCACATCAATGTAGGACTTTTTGCTACTCTGAGCAGTGTTAAGCGTATACCTAATCACCTTCACCTTTTTCAAGGATTGGTGAACCAAGTTTGAGTAAAACAATCTAGTCTTACCTACCTCAAACCATACAATAGGAGATCTACACCTCCTACTATAAAGAGCCTCAAAAGGAGCCATCCCAATACTAGAGTGAATTGTTATTATATGCAAACTCAATGAGAGGCAAATGACCCACCCAACTGCCTCCAAAATAAATCATATAGGTCCTTAGCATATCTTCTTAAGTTTGAATGGTCCTCTCCATTTTTTCATCCGTCTGAGGGTGGAATACGGTGCTAAGGTTCATCCGTGTGCCCAAGCCATTCTGAAATAAATGCCAAAAGTGAGAAGAGAACTGCATACCTCAATCCGAAATAATGAAAATTGGAGCACCATGCAATTTGACAATCTCCTGAATAAATAACTTAGCATAATCCTCTCCAGAGTAAGTAGTTCTTATAGACAAAAAGTGAGCAGATTTAGTTATCCTATCCACGATGACCTAAATCGAATCATGTTGATTCTGAGATTGCTGAAGACCAATAATAAACTCTATGTTGATCATCTTCCATTTCCATATGGTCAACTCAATCACTTAAGACACTCCACCCGGCCTCAAGTGCACAACCTTCACTTGCAACACACCATACACCTAGCCACGAAGTTAGCCACATCTCTCTTTATGTTGTTTCACTAATAAATCTCTTTCAAGTCATGGTACATCTTTGTCGAACCAGGATGAATTGTATACCTTGACTCATGAGCCTCAGTCAAAACCATTTCTCGCAGCCCATCAATATCAGGAATACATAACCTACCCTGGTACTTCAAGATACCACACCATCAATCTCAAAAGCCATAACCTTTTGCTGACCCACATTAGCCTTAATCTGTATAAGGATAGGATCCAAAACCTACTTCTCCTTTACCTCAGCACCAAGATATGACTTCACCAGCTCTTGAATAATCATACCTCCATCCTCTAAATCCAAAAGACGAACTCCCAGGTTAGCCAACCAGTGAATATCCTTAACTAACCCTCTTTTCTACTTATCCACATGTGATAAGCTCCCCATGGACAACCTTCAAAGAGTATCATCAACCACATTATCTTTACCTAGGTGATAGTGAAGACTCATATCATAGTCCTTGAGCAATTTAAGCCACCGCCTCTGCTTAAGATTTAATTTCTTCAGTACAAACACCACAATCGCCAACTCAAGATCACGAGTCGGATAATTCCTTTCATGGACCTTAAACTATCTAGAAGCATAGCCACCACCTTACTATGTTGTTTTAAGATACAACCTAGTACTACTCGAGACGTATCACATTAAACCACAAAATCATCAGTACCCTTGGTAGGGTCGAAATAGGTACAAAAGTCAACTTATCTTTCAACTTCTCAAAACTACCCTCACAACCATCGGAGCATAGAAAGTTTACCTTTTTTCTGAGTTAACTTAGTCAATGGAGCAGTAATAGAAGAGAAGCTTTCCACAAACCTCCTATAATACCCAGCTAAACCAAAGAAATTCTGAATGTCAATTGGAGTCGTGGGTTTAGGAATCTTCTTAACCGCCCCAACTTTTTGTGGATCTACTATGATCCCCTTACTAGAAACAATATGACCAAGAAAGGTCATAGCATTCAACCAAAATTCACACTTCAAAAACTTGGCATACAATTATTGATCCTTAAGAGTATGCAACACTGCTCAGAGGTGATTAGCATGATCCTTTGACTCTTAGTTAATACCAAGATGTCATCAATAAATATGATCATGAATAAATCCAGGAACTGTCAGAATATTTAGTTCAGTAGATTCATAAATGCAGCCGGAGCATTAGTCAACCTGAATGACATAACCAAAAACTCATAATGACCATATCGGGTACAGAAGCAATCTAAGGGATATCCATCTCCCTAATCTTTAATCGATGATAACCTGACCGAAGATTAATCTTAGTGACACAACCCAAACCAGGGCCTAGTTGTGTCAGGTGCCTCAAGCCCAACCAGGACTGGAGACCAGCCCCAATAGCCCACCATAACCACCCTACATCCCATATCAAATGAGTTCCAAATATATATGTATATATAATCCAAAACAAATTGAACAATCATAAGTCAAACAACATCAGCCGATGTCGACCCTAATACCAATACCAATGCCAAGGCTGACACCAATACTAACACCGCCTATACCAACCCATAGTAGTCCCACAAAGCCTCAATCCAAATGTAAAATAATATCTGATCTAGACATACCCCCGACCCTAGCCAAAACCAAAGTTTATAATATGACAAAAATGTGCAAAGAAATCCATGACATGAAATAGACCCTTACAGAGTATGGAAGCTCACCATTTTAATCCAACATAAGCTGATCCCAAATTCGATCAATGAGCATGAAAAGTAGAATGGTTGGTTCCTGCATTATATGGGGATGCAGCCACCTGGAAATGGGTTAGCGGGTGAAGGCTAGCAAGTACTCAGGATAAGGATAAACTAATGCCAACCTCTAAAACCATGTAAACAATCATATGCATTCACAACCATATATATATATATATACCATGATTTTAAAACCATTAACCTGGTTATGTGTAGCTTAACCATCCTAGAACTACCCACGGACTCAGTGTTACCCCCTAAATGGGCCTCAATGCGTGTAGCTACATGAATTGAAGATACCATAAGAGAAGGAGATTCTTGTATACCCTTCACTCTCTATGATATATATACAAGTGTAACTTAAGGGATTCCCGTGTACCCCATAAGTATAGTAAGTCTTCATTTTGACCAATCCTTATGTCAGCAAACATGAGTTTCCAGTGTCCATCCATTGGACTCACACCTTCACATTTATCTATCACACCCCGTCATTATTGCCCATTAATACCATTAGCACACAATTAAACCACCAATTCCATATATTATTAACCAAGGCTATAAGAAGTGGTATCGTCATACTGACTATAGCTTGCAAGCAATATCCTTAGCCAACCTTTTTTTTAAAGATGGGATTCCCATGTAACCGGGGATTCCATTATTATTTAGTTTGCTTGGAGGATTCCTAGATACCCCACAAGTATTCTTAGGGAATTCCCTTGTACCTCACAAGGCTTTCAATTTAACCATAACCATGACCACCAAAACCTTACCATTTAACCATTAAAACCATTTAAAACTATCCCAACCAATTTAGGGTTCAATTAACACTTTATACTATGCAAAATTTTCTATAAAAGTTCAACAATGCAACAAAAGCATTCTCATAGGCATTTTATCAAACAAGTTGGGGGCATACAGTTTCCAAAACCAAAACCAAGTTCCAATTACCCATTTCTATACAACCACTTATTCTATCCACCATTAAAATATGAAAACCATAATTAAAACATAGGAAGACCATAACCGACCTTATATAACAAAAACCCTCAATATATAATTCAAAAACCAAAACCATACCATAATTATGCCATGAAAACCATACATTAAATGATACCTTCAGTTGAACCAACAATGAGGAAGGAGTAACTTGCCTTAGATTACGAAGAAGACGGAGTGAAACCACCCTTATAAGACCAAATTTATCTTTTTGAAAAAACCCTAGCCTCCCTTGACCCATGAGCCTTAAGAGAATTTGAGAGTATTTAAGAGAGTTTGATTGATTGCAAATAGGTTAATAAAGCCCCAAAAAGGTGCTTTATGTCATGGGGTCTTAAGAGGTTAAGAGGGAAATATCCAGAATACCCCCAACTTAAACTTTTACAAATTTCCTACAAGAAGGTACGACCACACCCCTCCAATCGTACCCTACCATATGAGTAGTACCCACCACTCATACCCTAGGCATCCCTTAGACCCCAATATTGTCCAACATTCAACCATCAAGGCCACCCGTACCTAAGCATACAACAAGTAGCCTAGAACCGTACCTTAGGCAAAATAGACTCCTCTAGGTTAGACTTAGGGCATCATACGATTTGGCATCATACCACTAGTACCCCAGCACGACTAGTATGATCCATTGTACCTTGGACAGAAACCAACCAACCACACCGCTGAACATACAACCAAGACTCCCAAAACAATACCCTATCATACAACAAGTACCCTTAGTCGTATGATGTCCAGAGAATTCAAAACTTAAGAAATTTCTAAGGATTAGAACCTAGGGTGTTTGAATTCTCCCCCACTTGGATCATTCATCATCAAATGACGGATAAGGCAGTATAAGCACAATTTACATCCCAACACCCACATTTCAACCATTAACCAAGTTAGAAAACAACATACAAAGAAATCAACCTTTTCTTTAATCAAAACCAGAAAGCAAGGATGTTAGGAAGAACATATACCTTAAGAACGAATATCTAGATTGGAAAACAAATGCGGATACTTGGAATTTATGTCCTTTTTCAACTTCCCAAGTAGCCTTGTACACCTTGTGGTTCCTCCATAGAAACTTTACAAACGCCACATCCTTGGTCTATAACCGACGAACCTGACAATACAAGATCTCAACCAGGATCTCCTCATAGGATAAAGAATCCAAAATACCAATATCTTCGATAGGAATCACTTGTGATAGATCACCAACACACTTTCTTAACATAGATACATGGAAACACCGAATGAATTAAGCTCAAGCAAAAAGAAAACTCTAATTCATACGCAACATTGCCAACTCTTCTCAAAATCATATAAGGACCAACATACCAGGGACTGAGCTTCCCTTTATTCCCTAACTGTATCATTATCTTCATAGAAGACACCTTTAGGAACACCTTATCCCCAACCTCAAACTCCAAGTCCCTATGCCTTACATTTGCTTAGGACTTTTGGTGATTTTAGGCAACCTTAAGCCTATCCCCAATCACTTTTACCTTCTCTATAGCCTGATAAACTAAGTCCATCCTAAACATATCTACCTTACCAAGCTTAAACCACCCAATAGGATATATACACCTCCTACCATACAATGCCTCAAAAGAAGCTATTCTAATGCTAGAATAGTAACTATTGTTATTCGCAAACTCTACAAGAGGTAGATGCTCAACCCAATTACCACCATATTTAATCACACACTCACAAAGCATATCCTTAAATATCTGAATAGTCCTCTCTGTTTGCCCATCCGGCTGCGGGTAAAAAATAGTACTCAAACTTAGTCCCTAACCCTTTCTGAAATAACTGCCAAAAGTGAGATAAAAATTGTGTACCATGATCAAAGATGATAGAAATAGGTACCCCATGCAGCTTAAAAATCTCTTGGAGGTACAACCTCACATAATCCTCAGTCAAAAAATTAGTCCTCACTAGTAAGAAATGAGCCAACTTTGTCATCCTATCCACAATGACCCAAACCAAATTCAATTAATTTTGAGTTGTGGGAGACCAGTAATGAAATCCGTATTGATTACTTCCCATTTCCATTCAGGTAACTCAATTTATTGATACAAACCTCCGAGCCTCATGTGCTCAACCTTCAGTTGTTGACACACCATGATTTTGGCCACAAAATTAGCCACATGCTTATTCATACCATTCTGCCAATACGTCTCCTTGAGTTTATGATATATTTTTCAAACTAGGATGAATAACATAAAGCAACTCATGCACCTTAGACAATATCCTTTCTCATAAACAATCGATGTCGGGAACACATAACCTTCCTTGATACCGCAAAATACCATCACCACTAATCTCAAATACCATTACCTTTTGCCCACCTAAATCACTCTTGATTTTCATCAAGACAGGATCTAATATTTTTTTCTTCGTGATCTCTGTACCAAGATATGATCAGACTACCTCCTGCACCAATACACCACCATCCTCGGAGTTTGAGAAATAAACTCTAAGGTTAGACAAGCGGTGAATATCCTTCACCAACTCCCTCTTCTCCTTTTCCATATGAGCTAAACTCCTCATGGACAACCTACTAAGAGCATCAACAACCACATTAGTTTACCTGGATGGTAGTGAAGACACATGTTATAATCTTTGAGAAGATCAAGACATCTCCTCTGCCTGAGATTAAGCTCTTTCTGAGTGAACACATACTGCATACTCTTATGGTTTGAGAAAATATCCACGTGCACTGTATACAAATAGTGTTTCCAAATTTTCAATGCAAGCACTACAACTACTAATTCCAAGTTATAAGTAGGATAATTCCTCTCATGCACCTTCAACTATCTTGAGGCATATTCTATCACGTTCCCATGCTGCATTAGAACACAACCAACTCCTACCCGAGATGCATCACAGTAGGCCACAAACCCATCAGTGCCTTCTGGCAAAGTCAAAACTGGAGCCAAAGTTAGCTTATCCTTTAGCTTCTCAAAACTCCCCTTACAAGAATCAAACCACAAGAACTTTACCTTCTTTTAAGTCAACTTAGTCAATGGGGTAGCTACAGTCAAGAAATTCTTTGCAAACCTCCTATAGTAGTCAGCCAAACCCAAGAAGCTTTGGATATTGGTTGGAGTCGTGGGTCTAGGCCACTTCTTAACTTCTTCAACCTTTTGCAGATCCACCATGATCACTTTACTTGAAATAATATGAACTAGAAAAGTGACAACGTTCAGCCAAAATTTACATTTTGAGAATTTAGCATATAAGTATTGCTCTTTCAAGGTCTGCAATATAATACAGTGGTAATTGGCATGATCCACCTCACTCTTAGAATACACAAAGATATAATCTATAAACATAATGATAAACTGATCTATAAATTAACAAAATACACTATTTATCAAATCCATAAGCCTTGTTAGAGCATTGATCAACCCAAATGACATTACAAAGAACTCAAAATATCCATATCGAGTATGGAAGGCAGTCTTAGGGATAGCCACCTCCCTAATCTTAAATTGATTATACTAAAACAACTAGACTTTGAAACCTTAGAAAATTCCCCCAAATTTTGAGTTTTTGGGAAGGGTACAGTTTAAGTGTACTCATATATTAGGGTACGACTAGTATCCACCTTCTCATATGATGATCAGACTAGGATGATGGCATTCTATCCAAGGTATGGTTTAGTATCATACTAATCACATAATGGTGTATGAGTCGTAAGATACCTATTCGTATGATGCTTGAAGTCTTGGCCAAAGCATTTTGACTTGGGTACGGGTTTTAGGGTACCACTCCTACCATATGGTACGAGCTATGCATATGGAGTCATATTTTGGTTAGTTTAGGGGTCCATGGTGAGGTCTAAGGTATGAGTTAGGTTACCACTTGTACCCTAGGGTACGGTTCAATAGGGTGAGTCGTACCTTTTTGGGTGCAATTTTCAACTTTTAAGCTGAGGATATTTTAGACATTTCTGACCTATAAACCCTCATAACCCATAACTTATAACCTATTTGGACCTTTATTATTCACATATAAAAGATTAAAAATTCTAATACACTCTCCAAAAATTCCCTATCAAGATTGAAGCTAGGGTTTCAAGTGGTGTCCTTCTATAGGCTTGGAGACCCAGAATCTCTCTGTGAATCTTCTTGTCAAAGGCATGTAACTCTTCCGTCATTGTTAGATCAAAAATATCATGTGTTTGAACATTGATTTAGATTCTTAAATGGTGGTTTTGAAATCCAATATTGAGGGTTTTGATGGATATTGTTGAATATTGTTTACTCTTGATTTAAAAATATGTTTCTATGTTTTTGTTGATGGTTTGCATATGTGGGTGCTTGTTGATTGTGGTTTAATACATGGATCATGGTTAACCCTAACCTTAATGGTTTTTACCTTGATTTTGGTCTTGATTAAAGATGTGCCTACAAGGTGTTTGTGAAAATGTCTAAGGGAAATCACTAGTCATATGTTAATGGTGTTTTGAACTAAGGCAATGGCTTAATCAGTATAAATGGTTTGAAAATAGTTTTGTAAAGGCCTTATTGTTCATGAAATATTTTAAATGGAAACCTTGGTGATTTAATTGATTAAAAATTATTTCGAGTCCCTAAACCTTGGGGTTAATGAGTGTCCTTGTTGGACGATGGGCTAAATCCTAAAAATCACATAAATGGTTGATTGATAAGAGTAATGGCATGTGTATACTTGCAAGTAGTATTAGTATGATGATACCAACAAAGTTACTTTGGTAAGGAATTGAATAAATTGTTGGTTGCGTATGAATGGTTTTAATTTAGGCTTTAAAGTAAGATGCTTAGCCAAGCCATGGAAGGCAAATGTCCCAAGAGGACCAAATCTGGAAACTCATGATTTGACGGTATGAGGTTGGTCATGGTGACCCTGTGCATAATGTCACACTTATACTCTTAGAAATATACTAGTCATCTCATATTCTTTTTGGCTCATGCAGAAAACACGTATCAAGGCCATTTCATATAGCCCATAGGTGAAGTTCTAAAGGTTAAGGCTACACATCCTAAGTTAATGATTTTAAATTTCATGCTAAACTTGATTAACTTTCCCATCATAGATCATACATATCTATATATATGCTTATGTATGTAAAACATGTGCATATGGTTGTTTGATTGGTTTTAAGTTGTTTCCATTATTTTATCCTTATACTTAAGTTACATGTTAACACTAAAACTACTAACCGTCTCCAGAAGTTGTGTCCCCATGCGACATAAGGACAAGAGCTTCTTCTTCTCTTCTTGCATAGTAATCAAGTGTTTGGGCAGTTCGGGTAATGACATTGAAGTGGTGAGCTTTCATACTTCAGAAAGTGTACATTGAAAGTGAACATTTCATAGTATTCTTACCTTATGTCATAGATATTTTTAGATTTGATTTTGGCTATTGTTAGGGGCTTGTCCCGACATATTTTTTACTTTGAATTCGTAAAGGCTTTACGGATAACTATGGACTTGGGTAGGTTAGATGTTGTATGTGGATGTAAATGGAATGATTAGACATTCTTAAGTTATGTTTGTTATTTCTATTTCTGCTATCTTATTATTATATGTTTGGAGTTCATCCGACTTATGGTTGATGTAATGGTTAGGTTAGACTAATAGGGTGATATTCGGTGTTTGTTGGGCTTGAGATGCCCATTATGATAAGGCCCCGATTTGGTGTTTTTTCAAGTTGGTATCAGAGCCTAGGTTTATGGTCAGTTGGGTATCCACAAATCCAAGTCAAGTAGAGTCTCTTTTATGGGTGTGTAGTGCGCCACACTTATAAGAGAGAGGATACAAGGCATATAGGAATGTTTCACCTTTTTGTTGTCTTATTTTGAGCTATACAGTTTAAGGTCTTAGATCTTTCTTATTTCTATTTTCTCATCTTTCAGATCATGCCTCCAAGAAGATCTAAAGTTCCTGCAAACCCTTCCATCCTGATTGGGGACAATATTAATGGGACTCGCTCTACTTATGAAGTCCATACTCGATCTAGGGGTCTGGTACCTGATGGTCCGGGAGTTACACCAGTTCTCTCTAGCCCTCCTCCTCAGTCACCTCAAGGGTATGCTATGAATGTTGAGTCTTATTATTCCATCACTTTGTTCACACAGTTGGTGGCTTCACAGCTTGAGCATGGTGCTCCAATCACTCCATATTCTGAAGCCACAAGGGTTGTACAGTTCATGAGGTAGCATCATCCTATGTTTACCGATACTAAGATGTAAGAGGATCCTCAAAGCTTCATTAATGAAATGGAGAAGATCTTCTAAATTATGCATGCTTTGGAGGTTTAAGGTGTTGAGTTTGGTTCCTCCTATTTGAAAGATATGGCATACCAATGGTACAAAGAGTGGGAATAGTCAAGAGGTAAGGATGCTAGTGCTTCCATGCGGAATGATTTCTCTAGTGCCTTCTTGGACCACTTCTTTCCTCAAGAGTTGAGGGAAGCGAAAGTAAAAGAGTTTGTGAATTTGAAGTAAGGTAGGATGTCTGTTAGGGAGTATGCCTTGAAATTTCATCAGTTGTCTAGGTATGCACCTGAGGTGGTTTCTAAAATGAGGGATAGAATGCATAAGTTTGCTTCAAGATTATCCCATGACTTGGTCCTTCAGAGCAAGGTGGCTTTGCTAATCAAATATATGGGCATCTCTCAGTTGGTCGTGTATATACAACAAGTGGAGGAAGAGAAAAAGAGGCAGGTTGAGTTTAGTGAAAGACAGGTGATAACACTCAACTTACACGTCAATTTAAGTGTAGGGAGGTTGTCATCAATATATTTACCCAACTTTGGAGTCGGGGTCTAATCTATGAGGAAAAATATGAATGGTGATCGAGTCAATTTGAAATAATGGACACTTGTTAAATTCAAACCAATAGTACAAAAAGATAAAAATGGGGGGATACGTATTAACACTAATGTTTCTTTCTGGTTTTTTCTAGTATAAATTAGAGGCTACGAATAATTAGAATTTTATCAATTAGGCATGGATCTTTGGATTATGTATTACTTAGTGGAGTAACATGTGGATGCTAATAGTCAACATTATTTTAGTAGATCGAGTGTGGGTAGGTTTGGTTATAGGTTTTAATGATAGTCTTTCAACAAAACATCAAACTTTTACCCATTGATTCTTTCGAATACATAATGGGTGTGTTCAACAATTGGTAACCAAACCTCAATTTAGGCATCCCTATTTCAAGGATGATGCCCATGGTATAGTGAACTTCACAACCACCCTTATGTCTAAGTAAGTGATAGATTAGCTAACTATATACATAATCTTTTACCATTGCTCTAGTCTCCACATCCATCTTTCAAGAATGATATGAATTCCTAAAGTTCACCCAAACCCTTCTTTCAAAGGTGGCTTTGAGCTTTCTAGAGTTTGGGGTTTTCACCCATCAAACCCATATGGGTATTTAGGGATTTCACCCATAAATCCCAACCGAGTTGGTCAAGAAATGATAAAAATCCATCAACAAGAACTACCAAATAGAAGCTCACATTAACAAACCACACACTTTAATCCCTATTCACACATAACCCCAAGATGGAGATCTAGCTACACATAAGATCAATAAGCAACAAAATACCCATAATCTCCATTGAAATAATTTATTTAAGACTAAGTGAATGTTACTTCAAATGTTGAACTCCCATAAATCTCCAATGGAAGTGAGCTATTCCTCCACTTAGAAGCTACTCCAATGTATCCTTCAGCCAAAATTTATACAATATTTTCTTCTCCATGAATAGAGGCTATTAACTAAAGAACAAAATCTAACCATTGGGAAAGATGGAATATGTTCAATGAATGAATGTTATGCCTAGGGTTTGAGTCCTCTTTTTTTAATTTGGGATCAACCACTGCATTTCTAGTTTTGCCCTTAGGCTGTAATCTTTTGCTGAGCTGCGATCACACCAGCTTAGCCTCGGCCATGGATACACCATCGCGGTTGGCTTACGCGACCGTGGCCAGTTGACCTTATTGATTTAACCTCGTTTGTGGTCCTCAGGCCGCAACCATAGTAACTAAGGCCATTCTGCTCTAGGTCTTCAGCTGCACTTTTCTTGCTTTCTTTTGATCATTTTTAGCTCCAATCCATATCTTTCCCTCTGATGAACTATGTTCCTATAAAATGTGAATATTAGTGTATTCAATCATAATTATGTCTCATTTATTCCTTCAAAACATAGTAATGTTCATGAATGTTGAGTGCAAATGAGGGGTAAAATTACCACTCATCAGTAGAGGAAAAATATAGGACTTTTGAGAAAAATGGTAGAGATGGTAGTAAGTGGCCAAGGAAGAAGTGAGGGAATTCAGGTTCTTTATCCTCGTCTAGTGCTTCTTACTCAAAGTCGTTGGGTGATTATTGATCTCAGTTTGATGGTGCATTTCGAGAACAAGGTGCCCAATCTCAGGCTAGTGGGGCTCAGTTGGCTCATCTCACCCTCTTTATTGATTTTGTGGAAGGTTGCACCATGGATTCTATGTGGAAAGGAAGGACAAGTGTTTTTCTTATAGTTAGAGTGGCCATATGCAGCGTTACTATCCTTCTAGGATGGCTTTTAGGGCTAACAGGGTCCCTATTAGCTCTTCATCTGCTCCTGCACCGAAGGGTGCTACTTCTGTTTCTGGTACCAATACCGGCCAAAATTGAATATATGCTTTTGTATCCCATCAAGATTCTGAGGCATCTCCCAATATCGTTACGGGTATGTTGAAACTTTTATCCCATGATGTGTATTATTTACTTGATTTAGGATCCACTCTGTCCTATGTGACCCCATTTATGGCTGTTTATTTTGATTTTGGTCCTGAGTGTTTGTCAGTTCCTTTTTCTATTTCTACCCCTATAGGAGACTCTGTGGTTGTTAAAATAGTCTATAGGGGTGTGTGGTATCTACTAGTGGTAGAGAAACTCTTGTAGACTTGATAGAGTTGGATATGGTTGATATTGATGTTATTCTGAGGATGGATTAGTTATATTCGTGCTATGCCACCTTAGATTGTCGGAACCGTATGGTCAGGTTTAAATTCCCTAATGATCCAGTCATTCTATGGGAAGGGGGTTCTTTAGTGCGTAAGGGGAAGTTCATTTCATATCTTTGAGCCCAAAAGTTGATTTCTAAAAGGTGTTTGTATCATTTGGTATGAGTTAAAGATTCTAACTCAAAAGGTCCTTCTCTAGAATCTGTTCCCGTGGTTAATGAGTTTCCCTAGGTCTTTCCCGATAACCTTCCTAGTATACCTCCCAATAGGGAAATTGATTTTGGGATTGATCTTATTTTAGACACTCGTCCTATCTCTATCCCTCCATATAGAATGGTTCTAGTGGAGTTGAAGGATCTTAAGGAGAAATTGAAAGATCTCTTAGATAGAGGTTGTATCCATCCTAGCGTGTCTCCTTGGGGTACTGCCGTATTATTTGTGCATTAGAAGGATGGTTCCCTTTTAATGTGCATTGATTATCGCCAATTGAACAAGGTGACCATAAAGAATAAGTATCCTATTCCTAGGATCAATAAGTTATTTGATCAGCTTTAGGGTGAGAAGTATTTCTCTAAGATTGATCTTAGGTTGGTTTATCATCAGCTTAATATTAGGGAAGTGGATATCCCTATGGCTGCCTTTAGGACCCATTATGGTTACTATGAATTCCTAGTTATGTCTTTTGGGTTGACGAATGCCCCGACGATATTTATGGATTTAATGAATAGGGTCTTCCATTCGTTTCTAGATTTGTTCATCACTGTCTTCATTAATGACATGTTGTTCTATAGTAAGAGTGAGGCAGATCATGTCGGCCACCTTCGTGTTGTGTTGGAAACCTTGAAGGATCATCATTTGTATGCCAAGTTATCTAAGTATAAGTTTTGGTTGAAGGTTTTGTCTTTTCTTGGTCATATTATCTCATGAAGGGATCATGGTGGATCGACAAAAGGTTGTGGCAGTTGAGAAGTGGCCTAGGCCTGCAACTACAATCGATATTCGAAACTTCTTGGAACTATCTAGTTACTATTAGAGATTTGTGGAAAGCTTTTTGGCTATAGTTGCTCCATTGACTAAGTTGTCCAAGAAGAAGGTGAAATTCTTATGGTCGGATGTATGTGAGGGTAGTTTTGAGAAGTTGAAAGATAAATTGACTTTGGCTCAAGTTTTAACCTTGCCTGAGGGTAATGATGGTTTTGTAGTGTATTGTGATGCTTCTCGTATTAAGCTTGGTTGTGTTGATGCAACATGGTAGGGTAGTAGCCTATGCTTCTAGGAGATTGAAAGTTTATGAGAAGAACTACCCTACTCATGATTTGGAGTTATTGGCTGTGGTTTTTGCATTGAAGTTTTTTCATCACTATCTCTATGTGGTTCATGTTGACATATTTTCTGATCATAAGAGCCTACAGTATGTATTTACTAAGAAAGAGTTAAATCTCAAACAGAGGAGAAGGTTTGAGTTACTGAAGGACTGCGATATGAGTATCTATTACCATTCGAGTAAAGCTAACGTAGTTGTTGATGCTCTTATCATGTTATCCATGGGGAGTCTAACTTATGTGGATGGGGATAAGTGGGAGTTGGTGAAGGACATTCACCTTTTGGATAATCTTAGAGTTCGTCTCACGGACTCTGAGGATGGTGGTGTATTCGTGCATAAGGTATCGTAACCGTCTCTTGTGGTTGAGATAAAGGAAAAGAAAATGCTAGATCCCAATTTGATGAAGATTAAGAGTAATATGGGTCAACAAAAGGTTGTTAATTTTTCTATTATTGGTGATGGTATCTTGAGGTACCAAGGTAGGTTATGTATTCCCAATGTCGATGGATTGAGGGAAAGTATTTTTGCCAAAGCTCATGGATCTCGTTATGCTCTTCATCCCGCTCTACGAAGAGATATCATGATCTTAGGGAGTTCTATTGGTGGAATAATATGAAGCAATATATGGCTAGTTATGTGGCTAAGTGTATGGTGTGTCAACAAGCAGAAGTTTGTGCCAAGAGATGGAGTTCCCCAAATGGAAGTGGGAGGCAATTAATATGGATTTTGTCATCGGTCTTCCCCTATCTCAGAATCAATACGATTCTATTTTTGGTCATTGTGGATAGAATAACCAAATTTGCTTATTTTTTGCCGGTGAGGACAAGTTATTCAGTGGAGGATTATGCTAAGTTGTATCTTAAAGAGATTGTGAAGTTGCACGGTGCTCCGGTTTCTATCATCTCGGATAGTGGTACTCCATTCTCATCTTATTTTAGGAAGTCATTTCAGAAAGTTTTGGGAACTAAGGTGTGCCTTAATACTGCTTTCCACTCATAGACGATGGATAAGTGGAGAGGACCATTCAGACATAGAAAGATATGTTACGTTCTTGTGTGATCGATTATGGTGATAATTGGTATGATCATTTGCCTTTGGTTGAATTCACCTATAACAATAGTTACCATTCTGGTATTATCATGGCTTCTTTTGAGGCATTGTATGTAGGAGATGTCGTTCTCCTATTGGGTGGTATGAAGTTAGTGAGGGTAAGTTGCTTGGCCCTAATTTGGTTCACCATGCATTGGAGAAGGTGACGGTGATTCATAATAGTTTGAAAGCCGCTCAAAGTTGCCGAAAGTCCTATGATGATGTGAGGCATAGGGATTTAGAGATTAATGTTGGCGATTGGGTATTCTTGAAGGTATCTTCTATGAAGAAAGTGATATGATTTGGTAAGAAGGGGAAGCTTAGTCCCCGGTATGTTGATCCATACTTGATAGTGAAGAGGGTTGATAATAATGCCTATGAATTAGAGTCTCCCTCTATTTTTAGCTCAATTTATTCGGTATTCCATGTGTCCATGTTGCGAAAATAAATGGGTGATCCTTCAGTGGTTATTCCTTTGAAGGATGTTGGTGTTTCAGACTCTTTGTTCTATGAGGAGGTCCCGATGAGGATCTTGGATCGACAAGTTTGCCAATTTCAAATGAAAGATTTGGCTTTGGTGAAGGTTCTTTAGAGGAACCAAAAGTTTGAGAAAGTTACTTAGGAGGCGGAAGAGGACATAAAGTCCAAGTATCCGCATTTGTTTTTCGTTCCGAAAACTCGTGCTTGAGGTATGTGTTAATCTTCTTAGCTTGATTTATGTATTTGTTAGGCAAAACGTTCAAGTCACTAAATTTTGAATTAAGCAAGTGTTTTGATAGACAATGGGTTCGAGTCCAAAAGTCAATTAAATTAATGGATGATTGATAATGATCATTGCATGTGTCTTATCCTTGTTGTGTGTCTTTGATTTCTAACCTGGTTAAATGTTAGCTTGATTTGCTATGATGGGTTAACTCATGTTTATGCTTTCCTTACCTGTCATTCAAGAACGAATTATTCAAGAGAGGGAGAATTGAAACACCCAGGCTTTGAACTCTTAGAAAATTCCCCCAAGTTTTGAGTTTCTGGGTAGGGTACAGTTTAAGCATACAACTCATATGCTGGGGTACGACTATTACCCATATTCTTGTATGATGACCATCCTAGGGTGATGGAATTCTATCCAAGGTACGGTTTAGCATCATACCAATTGTATGATGGTGTACGAGTCGTAAGATACCTTGTCGTATTATGCTTGAAGTCTTGGTCAAAGCATTCTTACTTGGGTATAGGTTGTAGGGTATGGCTTGTACCATAGGGTACGAGTTATGCATGTGGAGCTGTATGGTGGTCAGTTTAGGTGTCCATGGTGAGGTCTAGGGTACGAGTTAGGGTACCACTCGTACCCTGGGGTGTGGGTCAATAAGGTGAGTCGTACCCTCCTCAGTGCAATTTTTAGATTTTAAGCTGAGGACATTTTAAATATTTCCCACCTCTAAACCTTTATAACCCATGACTTATAACCTTATTTGGCCCTTCATTCTTCACATATACAAGATCAAAATATTCCAAAACACTCTCTAAAACTTCTCTATCAAGATTGAAGCTAGGGTTTCAAGTGGTGTCCTTCTAGAAGCTTGGAGACCAAGAATCTCTCCGTGAATCTTCTTGAAAAAGGCATGTAACTCTTGCCTCATTGTTAGTTCAAGAATATCATGTGTTTAAACATTGAATTTAATTCTTAAATGGTGGTTTTGAAATCCAATGTTGAGGGTTTTGATTCATATTGTGGAGTATTGTTTACTCTTAATTTGAAAATGTGTTCCCATGTTTTTTGTGATTGTTTGCATATGTGGATGCTTGTTGATTGTGGTTTAATACATGGGTCCTTGGTAACTCTAACCTTAATGGTTCTTACCTTGGTTTTGGTAATTATTAAAGATGTGCCCACAAGGTATTTGTAAAAATGTCTGAAGGAAATGACTAGTCACATGTTAATGGTGTTTTGAACTAATGCAATGGCTTAATGAGTATGAATGGTTTGCAATAGTTTAGTAAAGGCCTTGTTGGACAGTAAATGGTTTAAATGGAATACTTTGTGGTTTAATTAATTAAAAATGAGTTCGAGAACCTAAACCTTGGGGTTAATGAGTGTCCTTGTTGGACGATGGGTTAGAACCCTAAAATCACATAAATGGTTGATTAATAAGAGTAATGGCATATGTATACTTGCAAGTAGTGTTGGTATGACGATAACAACGAAGTGAATTTAGTAAGGAATTGAATAAATGGTTTGTTGTGTGTGAATGATTTTAATTTGGGCTTTAAAGTTGGATGATTATCCAAGCCATGGATGGTGGAGGTCCCGGGGGGACCAAAACTGGAAACTTACGATTTGTCAGTGTAAGGTTGGTCATGGTGACCGTGTGCATGATGTCACATTTTTACTCTTGGAGATGTACTAGTCATTTCATATTCTCTCCGGCTCGTGCGGAAAACACGCATCGGGGCCCTTTCAGCAGGTGGCACTAACCCCATATCACCCAAGGGTCAAATTCTAAATGGAAAGGCTACATATCCCAGGTTAATGATTTCAAATTTCATGCAAAACCCGAATCCCTTTCCCTCCATGGATCATATATATATATATATATATGTATGGAAATGTGAGTATATGGTTATTTGATTGGTTCTAAACTGTTGGCAATATTGTATCCTTATCCTTGTGTTACAAGCTAGTGTTCCAACCGATAACCGTCTCCAGACTTCGTATACCCACGCAACACAGGGGTCAGAGCTTATTATTCTCTTCATGCACAGTGATCAGCTGTTTGGCCAGTTCGGGTGTTGACATTGAAGTGGTGAGCTTGCATACTTCGGAAAGCACATATTTCATGGTCTTACCTCATGTCATAAACATCTTTGGATTTGGTTTTGGCTATTGTCAGGGGCTTGTCCCAACATATTTTTGACTTCATATCCTGTAATACCCCATACTTTTTCTTGCAAATTTCATCTCAAGAATGTCTAATATTAGCTTCTACATTGAATAATGGTTATTCCACGAGGAATTTTCAATATTTTCACTTTTTTTTCATGTGGGAAATTCAATAAGCTTTCCATCGATATAAGATTTGCCCAAATCCGACAATTGAGTCAGAAGTTACGACTATTTTAAGTTTCCGTCGTAAAACAATGCCATATTAGTCAGTGTCGCTCTGCACCACAAGAGGAAATGGCATTTGGCAAATTCCAATATGGGTCCGTGATTATGGCACGTCGCGCCAGGGCCCAAATTCAAAATTGTCCTTTTTCCAGTGTCTTAGCGTGATTTTCTCCGCGTCGCGCTAAAGTTCCAGGTCACAAAAGAAGGGACAACGTGATGGCTCCGCATCATGCAATCCCTCAATTTCCCAATTGTAAAATTTAAGTGACACGGCGCGATTGCACCGTATCACGCCAGTGGTTCTGTTCGGGAAAATTTAACTGAAATTACATGACGCGTCCAGGGTTAAAAGGGTCAACTTCCCACCCTATTTAAGCCCTTTAACATGTGATTCAGCCACTCTTCACCTAATATACACTCTCTTCTCTAAAAAACCTCTCAAGAAGAAGATAGGGTTTTCATAGAAGATCCAATTCCAAGAAATTTTCTCCGTCAATCTTCACAAAATCACGAACTAAGGTATGCGTAGTGTTCATTCATGGACTCCTTTTGTCCATGAAGCCCAAAAATCTCTTTTCTAAGTTTAAGTTTATGATTTCTTTATGAATTTTATGTTGGGTTAGTTTTGTTTATGTTGAGAATGATCAATTGAATTCAAATCCATGTTGGGTGATCAATTTTATGTGGAATTGATTTGTATAGATGTATATTCATGTGAACCTATGAATAAACCCTAGGATGATGAAATTAGAGATGAATCATGATGATTATATGTTGTAAAATGTTGTCTACATGTGCTATGCCTACCATGTGTTTGATTAAATGCCTAGATGAAGGAACAATGCCCAATAGTATGATATCATGAAATCTCCATGTATGTACAAGTTATGCCTATCACATGTTTTGATGGAATGCTTCTATAAATGTATTATGTATTATGATATTAGTTATATGTTCAAGTTAGTTATGCTTGGTCAGTTTCCTTCCATTAAGTCCTGGGGGTACTTGTACTCGAAATATTAGTTGTGTCCCTAGAGCCATGTCATATTTCCACGATACTCTCAGTCAAGCTATGAATCCTTAGACTTCAAACAATCTTATGACTCAGGAAATATCCATGATCATATGAACTCAACCAGTTGTAAGATATCAGTAATATTTCATCAGCTAATGGAATTCAGTAACTCAGTCCATGTTCAGTTCAGTAAATTATGTTCAGTGTCTATTCAGATGGGAGTAGAAATTAGCACCGAGTGAACCCAAGGATGGGAACTCACCTGTTATGTAAGGGTGTGATTCTTAGAAGCAATCCTTGCGTTCCAAAATTATGTAACCAGTATAGGTTGAGACATCATAACCTGCTATATGAGGGTAGATGAGGTGGCTTAGCCAGCTATATGAGGGTTCCCACCGTTCTCACTAGAGTTACCTGTTATATTAGGGTCACTCACATATTGTCCTTACCAGTGGCACGGTATTGACACCCTTCTAATCAGGGCATAGATTGGACCCCAATTCAGATATAATGCATCATTTGGGGCATTCCGGTTAGTGACTACCTCCCACAGTCTCAGTATCAGTCTTAGTAAAAGAACTCAGATAGTTTTTCAGAATTTAGGGCTGTAAGATACAGTCAACTCAGACACAGTACGAAACTCAGATAGTTCCACCAGATTCAACACTTTCAGATATAGTCACTCATGTTATCAGTTATCAGTATGTCATGTTATCAGTATTTATATTCAGTACTCATGTTATCACGATTTCAGATATAGTTACTATGTATGCATGGATGTAGTCTCTCGTTGATATTAGTCAGTTAGCTAGTATTGTTCATGCATATGAACCCCATTCATTCATCCTACCCCACATGCATACCAGTACATTCAAAGTATTGACACATTTGCGCTATGGTGTCTTATACCATAGGTTAAGAGACACGAGCTCCAGATCAGTAGTAGATTCCAGTTTCAGCAGTTAGAGTTAGAAGTGAGTCCTCATCATTCGAGGGCATGATTATTTCTCTATTATCTCATTAATTAGTTTATTAGTTAGAGTTAGTTGGGGATATGTACCATCAACTCCTTACTCAGACAGTTCAGTCATTTAGAGGCTTTCTAGACTATCATATTTCAGACTTCAGTATTTTTTGTTTTGTTTTGGGTATTTCATACCCCGTTTAAATGTTATATTTTACTTCAATTATGTGAACCTTATGGCCTTTCAGTTTGTGTTTCCATATTATTCAGTATTTTATGCAGTATACAGGTACAAATATCAGTCATGGGTTAGCTTGTGATCCTTTGGGGTCATGAGCACCGTGTAGCATTTCGAGTACCAGATTCGGGGCGTTACAAACATGGTATCAGAGCCTAAGGTTCAATAGAGTCTTAGGAAGTCTGAAAGCCGCATCTAGTAGAGTCTTGTACATGGGTGTGTTGCGCGCCACATTTATGTACAAGAGGCTATAAGATGTTTTAGGAACAGTTTCCCCTCTTTCAGTATTCATGTCGTACCAGTAAGCATAATATCAAGTCAATCTCTCAGTCTAATCTGTTTCTCCCTTTTTCTATAGAGCATGCCTCCTAAAATAAGAAACAAAATCAGTCAACCCCCCAGCCCGAAGATCTTTTGGGCGATTATATTTCTCATGCAGAGTTTCGAGCTGCATTCACTACTCTTGCTAACTCAGTTGCTGCTCAGACATCATGAGTTGACTACTGTTGACATCATGAGTTGACTACTGTTGAGAGTGCTGACCTAGCTACATATTAGTTGCAGGATGTTGCTCACACTTAGTTCAAGGAGTGGAAGTCAGAGAGGGCAGATAATCCAGGGCCAGTTGAGTGGGAGGAGTTTGTGTCTTCTTTCCTCGATAGATTCTTTTCCCTAGAGCTTAGGAAAGCTAAGATATTAGAATTCAACAACCTCAGGCAGGCAAATATGACAGTGATAGAGTATTCTCTTAAGTTTACTCAATTAGCCAGATATGCCCCGCATATGGTTGTAGACAGCAAGCCAAGGATGAGTAAATTCGTTTTAGGGGTTAATGATAGCGTGGTTAATGAGTGCAAATCCGCCATGCTGAATAGTGACATGACTTTAGTCAGGCTTATGACTCAAGCTCAACAGATTGAGGAGCAAAAGATTAAGATGAGGGAGAAGCAGAATAAAAGAGCGAAGACAGGTAGTTTCAACTTCCGTCAGTCTAAGTCATAAGGAGGAAATCGTTCTCAGTTTTATCCTAAGTCATCAGTTCCACCTCCTTCTTTAGCCAGTGCTCCAGTTCCTAAGTTTAGAGAAGACACTAAGTCCCAGGTCAGTGTTAGCAGTTCCCGTACCTATCCTCTTTGCCTAACTTATGGCAAGCACCATCAGGGTATTTGCAGAGCTGGCAGTGGTATTTGTTTTGGATGTGGCAAGCCAGGCCACAGAGTCAGAGACTATCCTCAGCCAGGTCCTCAGGGTCAACAGAATCTCTCCTCATCTCAGTCCGATCGCCCAAATCATCAGGGTGCCACTCTAGTGCTACTAGTGGGCGATGCCAAAATCGTCTCTATGCTCTTCAGCCCCTACAAGATCAAGAAAATTGTCCTGATGTAGTTACTGGTACATTCATGTGCATGTTTACGCTTTGCTATATCTTGGAACTTCTTTGTCTTTTGTTACTCCCTATATAGCAGGAAATTTTGGAATCAGTCCCGAAATCCTAGCAGAGCCCGTTTCAGTCTCTATCCCGGTGGGTAAAACCATCATAGCCCAGCAGGTATATAGGAACTACTCGATTATGATATTTCAGAAGTCACTTCAGCAGACTTATTTGATTTAGAGATGACTAATTTTGACGTCATTCTCGACATGGATTGTCTTCTTTCCTGCTATGCCACAGTCGACTGCAGAAATATAATAGTCCAATTTAAGTTCCTAAATGAACTCGTCCTTGAGTGGAAGGGTAGTGTATCCGCTTTCAGGGATCAGCTTGTTTCCTATCTTCGGGCAAGGAAAATGATATATAAAGAATGTGTTTATCATCTTGTTCAAGTTAAGGACACTAGTTTCGAAACTCTCAACCTTGAATCTGTCCCAGTGTTGAGTGAATATTCAGATGTCTTTCCCGAAGATCTTTCAGGAATTTCTCCCAAAAGAAAAATAGACTTTGGCGTTGATCTTCTTCCAAATACTCAGCCTACCTCTATTCTATCATACAGAATGGAAACAGCAGAACTCAGAGAACTAAAAGAACAATTAAAGGATCTCTTAGATAAAGGATTCATCAGGCCCAGCATTTCCCCGTGGGGCGCTTCGGTAATATTCGTGCGCAAGAAAGACGGTTCTCTCAGAATGTGTAAAGACTACCACCAACTCAATAAGGTCATGGTCAAGAACAAGTATCATTTTCTCAGAATCGATGACTTGTTTGACTAACTTCAGGGTGCCAGTTATTTCTCTAAGATAGATCTCAGATCTGGCTATCATTAGCTCAGAGTTAGGGAATGTAACATTTTGAAAATAGCTTTCCGAACTCGCTGTGGTCACTTTGAATTTCTATTCATGTCATTTGGTCTTACCAACACCCCAACAACTTTTATGGACTTGATGAAATCGTGTGTTCAAGTAGTACTTGGACATGTTCGTCATAGTATTCATAGATGATATTCTGGTCTATTCCTACAGTGAGCGTGATCATGCAGACCATCGCAGGATAGTACTTCAGACTCTTAGAGATCATCAGCTATTTGCCAAATTCAGTAAGTACAAATCTTGGCTAATCAGTAGCATTCCTTGGTCACACCATTTCTGGTGATGACATTAGAGTTGATCCTCAAAAGACCGAGGCAGTAAGAAACTGGCCCATACCTATCTCTCCATCAGATATTAGGAGTTTCTTGGGTTTGGAAAGCTATTACAGACGGTTTATTAAGGGATTTTCTTCTATTGCATCCCCTATGTACAGATTGACTCAGAAGAAAGTCAAGTTTCAGTAGTCAGATCCTTGCGAGAAGAGTTTTTAAGAGTTGACGACTCGACTCAGCTCAGCTCCAGTTTTAGCTCTCCCAAATGGTTCAGATGGGTTCGTAGTGTATTGTGATGCATTTAGAGTGGGTCTAAGTTGTGTCCTCATATAGCATGGTAAGGTCATAGCCTATGCCTCCAGACAGCTTAAACCCCATGAGAGGAATTATCCTACTCGTGATCTTAAGTTAGCAGTCGTAGTCTTTGCTTTAAAGATTTGGAGGCATTATCTATACGGTGTTCATATAGATGTCTTCACAGATCATAAGAGTTTTCAGTATTTCTTTTCTCAAGAAAATCTCAATCTTCATCAGAGAAGGTAGTTAGAGCTCTTAAAAGATTATGACATGAGTGTACTTTATCATTCGAGCAAGGCCAACGTAGTGGCCGACACTCTCAGTAGACTATCCATGGTAGTGTTTCTCATGTTGAGGATAGTAAGAAGAAGTTAGCTCAAGAAGTCCATCAGCATGCTAGACTAGGCGTTCGCTTAGTCGATATAGATGAGGGTTATATATAGGTTCAGAGTAGTTCAAAATCATCTCTAGTTCCCGAGGTAAAAGAAAAGCAAGATAGAGATCTGAATCTTGTCAAGTTAAAAGAGTCAATTCAGGATCAGAAAGTAGAGGTTTTCTCCCGAGGGGGAGATGGTGTCCTTCGTTGTTAGGGTCGTCTCTGTGTTCAAGGTGTAGATGGATTAAGGCAGTGAATTCTTGCAGAAGCACATAGTGTACGCTATTCTATTCATCTGGGGGCCACAAAGATGTACCATGACTTACGGGAAATTTATTGATAGAGTGCGATGAAGAGAGACATTGCAGAGTTTGTGGCTAAGTACTCTACATGTCAGCAAGTTAAGATAGAACATCAAAAGCCTAGTGGGTCCATGCAGGAGTTCAATATTCCTACATGGAAGTGGGAAGTTGTGAACATGGACTTCGTGATGGGTTTTCCTCGAACTCATCATCAGCATGATTCAGTTTAGGTCATTGTAGATAGAATGATCAAATCAGCTCATTTCCTTCCAGTTCATACCTCTTATTTAGCCGAGGATTATACCAAACTCTACATCAAGGAGTTGGTCAGATTGTACGGTGTTCCGCTATCTATTATCTCAGACAGAGGTACCCAATTCACCTATCATTTCTAAAAAGCGTTCCAAAAAGGTCTTGGTACCCAAGTTCATCTAAGTACAACCTTTCATCCTTAGAAAGATGGTCAAGCAGAAAGGACCATTCAGACGTTAGAAGATATGCTAAGGATGTGTGCAATCAATTTCAAGGGAAGTTGGGATGATCACTTACCTTTGATTGAGTTTGCATACAACAACAGTTGTTATTCCAGTATTTGGATGACTCTATTCAAAGATCTCTATGGTAGGAGATGTAGATCTCCAATTGGTTGGTTCGAAGTTAGTGAGGCCTCAGTTATAGGGCCTGACTTGGTATTCGACGCCTTAGAAAAAGTCCAGTTGATTAGAGAAAGATTTTGGGCTGCTCAGAGCCAACAGAAGTCTTATGTAGATGTTCGTAGAAAAGATCTCGAGATCAAAATTGGTGACTATGTCTATCTAAAGATCTCCCCTATGAAGGGAGTGAAGCAGTTCGAAAAGAAAGGGAAACTCAGTCCCCGATATGTCGGTCCCTTTAAGTTTCTCAGTCGTTTCGTCAATGTAGCTTATGGGCTCAAATGACCTTCATATCTAGCCTCAGTTCATCCAGTCTTCCATATCTCTTTGCTCAAGAAGTGAATAGGTGAACCAGCAGTTGTAGTCCCTATTAAGAGCATTGATTTTCAAAATAGTCTCTCTTATGAGGAGATTCTAATCGAAGTCCTAGACTATCAAACTCGTAGATTGAGGAACAAAGAAGTCCCTCTAGTAAAGGTTCTTTGGCGAAATCAGTCAGTCGAGGAGCTACTTGGGAAGCAGAGGTAGACATGCATACCAAATATCCTCACCTCTTCTTCGCCAACTCAGATCAAGCACAAGGTAAAAGTTCTTCTTAAGCTTACTCAGTTTCATGTTCAGTGTTCATCACAAAGCTTGGTATGCAGTTTCATGCTCACGTTCCCATTATAATCTTGGTATCAAGTACCATTGCATATTCAGTCTTGCACACAAATATCAGTTCAGTTATGTAATTATGCATCAAACATGTATTCTCATTATGATAAATTTAGTTCTTCAGAACACTCAATCATGCATTCATGAATCACTTACACATGCATCAGATATGCATGTTCAGTATTATATGTTCAGCTTGTCAGTCATGTCAGTCATGAGATCATGTTCTAGTTATTCATGTTCAGTAAGTACGTCAATTGTCTTTTCTCCCCTCTCAATCAGTCTCATTCGAGGGCGAATGTTCTCAAGGGGGAGATATTGTAATACCCAGTACTTATCCTAGCTAATTTCATCTCAAAAATGTCTAGTATTAGCTTCTAAATTGAATGATGGTTATTCCATGAGTAATTTTCAAGATTTTCACTTTTTGTCATGTGGAAAATTCAATAAGCTTTCCATCGATATAAGATTCACCCAAATCCGATAACCAAGTCAAAAGTTACGACTATTTCAGGTTCCCATCGTAAAACAGTGCCATATTAGTCAGTGGCACACTGCGCCACAAGAGGAAATGGCATTTGGCAAATTCCAGTAGGGGTCCGCAATTATGGCGTGTCACTCCAGGGCCCAAATTCAGAATTGTTCAGTTTCCAGTGTCTCAGCGCGATTTTCCCCACGTCATGCCAAAGTTCCAGGTCGCAAAAGAAGGGACAACGTGATGGCTCTGTGTCGTTCCATCCCTCATTTTCTCAATTGTCAAATTCTAGTGACACGGCGCGATAGCACCGCGTCACGCTAGGGTTTCAGTTCAGGAAAATTTCACTGAAATTAAATGATGCGTCTAGGGTTAAAAGGGTCAACTTTCCACCCTTATTTAAGCCCTTTAACACGTGATTCAGCCACTTTTCACCCAAAATACGCTCTCTTCTCCCATAAACCTCTCAAGAACAAGCTAGGGTTTTCATAGAAGATTCAATTCCAAGAAAGTTTCACTATCAATCTTCACGAAATCATGAACTAAGGTATGCATAGCGTTCATTCATGGACTCCTTTTGTCCATGAAGTCTAAGAATCCCTTTTCCAACTTCAAGTTATGGATTTTCTTTATGATTTCATGATTAAGTTGTTCTTGTTTATGTTGATAATTGAGAAATTGAATTCTACTCCATGTTGGATGATAATTTTTGTTGGTTTAATTGTTATAGATGTAGATTCATGCAAACCTATGACTAAATCCTTGAATGATGAAATTAGAAAGTGACCAAGACGTTTAATTGTTGTACAATGATGTTTAAATGTACCATCCCTACAATATGTTTGATTTAATGCCTAAATGAAGGAAAAGTGCCTAACTAGCATGTTGTCATGAAATACCCATGTATGTACAAGCTTATGCCTATCACATATTTGATGAAATGCTTCAGTAAATGCATTATGGTGATTATTATGTATTCAAGCAAGTCATGCTTTGTCAGTTTCCTTCTATCGAGTCCTGGGGGTACTTGTACCCGAAATATTAGGTGTGTTCTTAGAGTAATGTCATGTTTTCACGATACTCTCAATCAAGCTATGATTCTTAGACTTCAGACAGTCTTATGACTCAGGAAATCTCCATGATCTCATTAACCCAGTCAGTTGTCAGATATCAGTAGTATTCCGTCAGTCAACAAAATTTAGTAACTCAGTTCATGTTCAATTTCTATTCAGATAGGAGTAGAAATTAGCACCGAGCGAACCCAAGGATAGGAACTCACCTGTTATATGAGGGTGTGATTCTTAGAAGCAATCCTTGCGTTCTAGAACTATGTAGCCAGCATAGGTTGAGACATCATAACCTGCTATATGAGGATAGATGAGGTGACTTAGCCTTCTATATGAGGGTTCCCACCATTCTTACTAGAGTTAGCTGTTATATTAGGGTCACTCACATGTTGTCCTTACCAGTGGCGGGTATTGACACCCTTCCAATCAGGGCATAGATTAGACCCCAATTCAGCTATAATGCATCATTTGGGTCATGTCGGTTAGATGAGTACCTCCCACAATCTCAATATCAATCTCAGTAAAGTAACTCAGATAGTTCTTCAGAATTTAGGACTATCAGATACAGTCGACTCAGATATTGAATGAAACTCAGATAGTTCCATCAGATTCAGGACTGTCAGATACAGTCACTCATGTTATCAGTTATATTTAGATTCAGTAATGATCTTATCACAGTATTAGTGTCAGTTGTTATGTCTTATGCATGTATTCTCCTGCTCATGATAGTTAGTCAGTTATTATTATTGTTCATGCATATGAACCCCATGCATTCATCCTACCTCACATACATACCAGTACATTCAAAGTACTGAAGCATTTGTGTTATGGTGTCTTATACCATAGGTTCAGAGACACAAGTTCCAGAGCAATAGTAGATTCCAGATATCCGCAGACAAAGTTAGAAGTTAGTCCTCATCTTTCGGGGACATGATTATTTCCCTATTATCTCATTAATCATTTTATTAGTTGGGATTAGTTGGGGACATGTCCCATCAATTCCTTACTCAGAAAGTTTAGTCAGTTAGAGGCTTTGTAGACTATCTGTTTCAGACTTCAGTATTTTCAGTTTTGTTTTGGGTATTTTATTACCCCACATAGATGTTATATCATTCAGATCAAGTTCACTATTGAACCTTATGGCCTATCAGTTTATGTTTTCGCATTATAAAGTATTTTATGCAGTATACAGGTACAGATATCAGTCATGGGTTAGCTTGTGGTCCTTTAGGGTCATGGGCACCGTGTCGCATTTCGAGTACCAGATTTAGGGCGTTACAACAATGAAGGTGTCAATAGAAACGACAAGGAAGATAAGATAGAGTGAGACTAGAATTTTGTGCCTTAAACCCACTGTTAGTCTGAAAGAGACGATCATCAGATGACTTAGGATATGGGGCACTAGTCGTAGAATATGAACCAGAGATTTCCCATGTCTTCATTTTGCTCCACTGCCTACCATCTCTACCGCTATTTTGCTGACCTCCACCGTGCTCTAAATATATGAACTTCTTGTTCTACCTTTCTCTCATTTCTGTTTGCGTCTTCTTTTCATTTTCCACTTGTTGCATATACAACACAAGCCTAGAGAATCCATGTCATTATTCAACATTGCCGCCTTACACTCTAGCACCAAATCCCATGACAAACCCAAAGAAAAATTCCTCATTTTTCCCCTCATACAAGACAAAATCTCTGAGCATAACGAGACAGATGGTGAAACTTCAAAGCATACTTCTTCACAACAATCTTTCCTTGCTTCAAATTCACAAACTCCTCTACCTCAGATTTTCTCCACTCCTGAGGAAAAAATGATTAAGGAAAGCACCAGAAAACTCATCCCATATAGCAGGCTCAGCATCATCGTCCTTTAACTGCTCCCGCTCCTCATACCACTGATAAGCTATACCTTTCAGCTGGTATGTGGCAAATCCACACCCTCAGAATTAGAAGCGTGCATCAGAATTAAAAGCGTGTATCACTCTGAATATCTTCTCTATTTCATCCACAAACCCTTTAGGATCCTCCTCAACCTTAGAGCCTATAAGGTTTAGGGGATTAACCTCATGAATTATCCAACTCTAGTGGCCTCAGAAGATGGAGCAACAGAACCAGCACGGTCAGGCTGACGATACTGAGAAGTCACCAACTGAATCAGCAAATAAATAGATCGATGAAATACAAAATTAGAAATATCTCTTTGAGGTAGTAGGGCATGAACATCATCAACCCGAGAAGCCCAAAGAAAACTAGTAGGGACCAGCAAAACTCCACGAGGGGCAGTACAGTCAGAAGCAGGGACCCTAGACCGGGTCTGAACTCCATAAACAGGGCGAGTTCCATTCATATTGTCCTCAAGTGGGATAAAGGAGTTTTCATAAGCATCAGATCTTGGAGGAGGCATGATTTGAAATGCAAGCAAATAAAGATCAAAGGGGTTTTCAAGACCTTAGACTCAATAGCCTGAAAAATAAACCACAAGAAAGGGAAACATTCCTAAATGTCTCATAGTCTCTCCCTTATAAGTGTGGCGCCCTGCACACCCATAAAAGAGACTCTATTTGACACGACTTTATGGACACTCAATGACCATGAACCTAGGCTCTTATACCAAGCTTGTCACGACCCGAACCAAGGCCTAGTCGTGACGGGTATCTCAAGTCTGCTAAGGACCGAAGCCCATTAACCTAGCCAACCAGAACAAAATACAACTAGCAGCGGATGAGTTCTGAACATATAACAAGATAGAGTTGAGTTCCAAACAAACATATAACAAGATAGATAAATCAACAACAAGAGGGATCTAAGAATCCACAACACAACCCACCCACACTTTGTCCACAAAATCCTTTAAGAAACCAAACATCAACCTAAGTCGAGACATGCCCCCAACCATAGCTAGAAAAACCCACTGAAATAGTCTAAGACATAAGTAAAAACAAGACCATAAAATGAGGGCCTTCCGGAGAATGGAAGCTCACCACTTCAAAGCTGACTCACGGACAATCCAAAAATCACCTACCACTGTGCAAGGATATAGAAGTGTCTTCGGACCCTGCATCACATGGGGATACAGCGTCCGGGGATGGTTAGTGGGGTGAGCTCTAGCATTTAACTCAGGAAAGAGATAAAATAATGTCATGATCAATCAGTCCAAAATCATTTCAAAATCATATGCACACAATCATATATATATACACACACACATACATACATACATATATATATATGTATATATGTATGTGTATATATGTATGTGTATATATGTATGTATATATATATATGTATATATTTATATACATACTATATATATATGTATATATATGTATGTATGTATATGTGTGTGTACATATATATATATATATGTGTGTGTGTGTGTGTATTTATATATATGTATGATTTGTCGGGATAGGGAACAAGGTTTAACATGAGAGTTAAAAATATTAATCTGGATTGTATAGCTCAAACCGTTATTTATACCCATAGGCTATACAGGTCCATCTCTTATCCTGCTGAAAGGGTCCCAGTGCATGTTAGATGAATGAACCGGGGTATCGAGGAAGACCGGGGAATCCATGACCCTTCGCCAATCCAAGATTCAAATATATAAAGTGTGTCACAAGAACACGATCATCAAGACCAACACTCACGCCGGCAAATTAAGTTTCTAGTATCAGTCCCTCGGGACCTTCACCTTCACAGCTTAGCTATGCAACTCCCTTTAAGCCCAATTAAAATATTTACATATTTTCATTTATTAAACCAAGGACCAACCAGTAAGGCATATATTGTTGGTATCGTCATACTAATTATGCTTGCAAGCTGATATCATTATGGCATTTTTATTGACCATCAACTTTGGGGAATCCACAACCCCCATGGTCCAATTATCCATGAACTTGGGGGAATCCACAACCCCAATGGTCTAATTATTCACTAACTTGGGGAAATACACAACCCCTAAAGTTTAATTTAAAATCAAGTCATGGCCATAAAGGCCTTTCAAAGCCATTTGTATCTCATTAGCCTTTTATGCAATGCAATAGTTTCAAATTGGGTTTCAATGTACATATATTCATGTTTCAAAGCCAATTTCATAAGGATGGGTTGAGATCATTACTAAGTCAATTATCAAAATCCATAAAGTTGGGGAATCCACGGCCTTCGTAAGTTTATCAAATCAATTTGGAGGAATCAACGATTCCTTATTCCGATTTACTATGCCCATACACCAATTGGTTCAAAAGCCATTAATTCAAAATATAGATGATTCACAAAAGCCATGGGAAAAGCAATTCAATCATGAGTACCTAAAAGCCCTCAACCCAATTGTCAAATCAACAACTAAATCACATGGATAATAATCTTAAACATGTGTTTTTAACAAAACAAGTTTTAAGGATGAGATACATCCTGAGAATATCAAGAATTTGGAGAAGAAACCACATAAATTGACCTTTAGATACTAAATCCCTTGAAAACCCTAGTTGTTCTTACTTGGAGAATTAGATAGAGTTTAAGAGTAGTTTATGATTGTATAAGGGATAAAAATAACCCTCTTTAGATGTTTTATGGTCATGGGTTATGATTGTGACCAAAGAACCCTCAATTAAAAGTTGATGAAATTGGTCACTAGTCCTTAAGGGTCACGTCACGACTGATGATGATTGGGTACAAGTTGTTGCCTAGACTCGTAGTCTGGGCAGTAACTCAGGGCAGCCTTCACTGGTTTGGTTATGAGTCACACCCTACGACTCGTGACTAGACCTTACGGTTCGTAGGGTCCTAGTCGTACTCAGTACAGAAACATTGGCTACTCCACTGGTTTGGTAATGTGTTCCTCCCTACGACTCGCGACCATACCTTATGACTCGTGAGGTGCTGGTCATAGCCTGGGCAATGAGCTCAAAACTCAGAAATTTCAAAGGCAAAAATCTGGGGTGTTACATAAAACTGATATTTTATTTTAGAAATACATATATCAAGGTTGTAGGTGTCTGTGGTTGAAAATTCATGTGAAAACGGGTTTAAAACGAGGTCCAAATGCTTTATAGGTAAAACCTTAAAATTCTATTTCAGAATCATAACTAAAAGGTGTTTTCAAAGATGTAATCGATGAAAAGTAATAAAAATATAATTTAGGAGTTTACTCAAGCAAGAATGGTGAGAAAACCCCAAGAAGTTGCCTCTTCCCAAAGCTTAGAGGTCCAAAGATAATAAAAACCACGAAAATGGGGTTTATAAACTCTTCTATAAACAGTACCTCGAGAATGTAGTCAACCTTTCGCGTTCGCGAGGGTCAACTTTGACTGGCCAAAAGTTTGTCCTTCGCATTCTCGACAACCTCAACGCATTAGCAAAGAGGAGGAGATAACCGACCCAGACTCGGTAGCCCTTCACGATCGCGGCCACCGCCTCGCGATTGCGATGAAGGGGAATTTCTTTCTCCGCATTTACGGTCAAGGGATTCCGTTCACGAAGAAGGCTCCATGCACCAAACATCAGCAGTGCATCAGCTGAATTTGCATGATATCGAGTCCTCAGAACAGGCCCTCGAAATTCGTTCGGGATTCGACATTTGTATTTTTGACGTTTCGAACAAAATGGTGATGTCAAATTTTTGAAAAAAAAATTATTTTTAATAAATTAACCCCCAAAATTCCTTTATGATAATTATCCCTTGATGCGTATGTTTTTTTTTTTTTTCAAAAAGCTTAAATGTAATCAGTTTATTTATTTTCTATAGATCTATTTATTAAATTATCAAATTATTGGTAATATGTCGCATCAAATCGTATACACGTTAAATTTCTCCCAAGATCTGTACATGAAAATATATACATGTTACATATATCAATTATAAATAAGTCTCTATTGCAGTTAAACTGTTTTAATCAATAAAATTAACCAAACTATATTAACTTTTTCCACTTTATTGTATATCTTCCCGATGCTTAAGAAATCTATTTGGCAATGGTATCTGTGCATAAATATGCTTAAGTCAAAAAAAAAAAAAAGTAAAAGAAAAAGGAAAAAACAAAGACAAATACACTACATAAGTAGATCAAGATTCCAGAGAGGGGATACATCAACTTACAAATTATATTTTTTTAGCTTATTTACACGTCAACTAAAATATACTCCCCGTCCCAATTTAAGCATACCTTAATTTCCTTTGGATTCGTAAAAAAATGGTGTGTTTCTTTCGGTAAGTTTTCAATTTTAACTTTCTAATTTTTATTTAATAAATTTAAGATCATATAATTTAAAGGACTACACATATTGTTAATTTAAGATTTAATAAATTTCATGCCTAGTTAAATTCAGACACTTAAATTGAGACAGGGAGTATTATATACGTACAATCAGATCACTCTATAGTGGCTACATTAGTGCGAAGAATTCATGGCTACTATCCAGAGGTGTTGTTATTTATGTATACTGAGCATTAGTAGCCTTCTCATCGTGAAGTTATAAAACGGATGTGCATCATTTAAATACGATTTAAAAAAAAAAATAGATATTCTTACTTAAAAAATTTTGTGTGCATAACATTAACGATGATTACTATAAATATTTTGATATTTTATTTGTACATAATATATTTTCTTACAAAATATTATTATGTAATATTTGAGTATGTTGTTATGGAGAGATAATTTTACAAAGAGTGTAGCGCTATAATAAACGTCATTGTTGTTTTAGGTAGAATACCGTTACATAGAATTAAAATATAAGATGAAAAAATAATTTCAGAGAAAAGTATACCGCTATAATAAAATATTGTTATAACAAAGTAATGTTATAAAGAGTTCCGACCATATAAATTAGCTGGTATTTGTGAGTCAAAATAAGACAAATTTATAAGGTAGCTCACTCTCTAATCCTTATTGTCTTTTTTGTGACCCCCAAGTACCATTACTAAAACAAAAATCATTAATTTTCTCTTCATTTCATTTCTGCCATTTGTCACTACGGGTGTTTATGATTTGGTTAGGAATTGATCTGAATCAAAAAATTAAATCCAACAGATTAAATAAATTAATATTATTTAATTTTGATTTAGTTTAGAATTAAGTTTTAACAAATTGATAATACTTAATTTGGTGATTTTATTAAAAGTAAATCGAATAAAAAATCTAACCGAACTGATAAATTATATATAAAATTTTATAATTATTTATCTCTAATAGTATAATGAAGTTTACTTCTTAAACTCATTTATTAAAAGAAATCATGAATCCCAACTTATTTATTTAAAGAAAAAATTATGAAATTTCACTCTCTCTCTCTCAATATATGTGTGTAATTCAAAAAAAATTACAGTCACCATAATAAATGGTTAATGACAGATTATAAGTCAAAAAATGATGAAAAATTCTTTTCTAATGTGTGTGTGTGTGGGGGGGGGGGGGGGTTAGATTAAAAGAGAGAAATATCAAAGAACTGAATCAAATCGATGGATATGATTTAAATTTTGTTTGATTTAATTTTATTAATTAAAAATTGATCAAATCGATTTGATTTTTGTTTTGATTTTACCCCAAAATTAACCCAAATTGAACCATGAACACCACTATTGATCACTTTTCATTTAATTACTCCCACTATTAATTTTTATTTGTCCATTTTAAATTCTGTGTGCTCCTGAGAATAGTGATTGATAGAAATATGTTATCATAATACTCGTATAGTTGATATTTATCATTAGGTTTTAAAAAATGATTTACGAAATAAGTAATTAATATTAAGAATAAAATAAAATAAAAAATTCCTTACATAGCAAAAATCTATCTATATACATATATATAATAAGCAAAACTAGAAGAACCCGAAGAAGCCAACTGGCAACATAAGAAAATGACATTTTGCAGTTTTAGGACAAAATTTTATAAAATTATAGTAAAATATTTAAATTAAAGAATTAAAATATTTAAATTTTAAAATATTAGGCTTTTAAAAGAAAAAATTCATTACCTTAAAATTAGAAACCCGTAATAAGAATCCTAAATAAGCTTTATCTATTTCATAGTAATAATAATAGTTAATAATAATAATAATAATCTATATATAAACAATAGTAGCACGTACGTGTTGTTGTTGTTGTTGTTAATAATAATAATAATAATAATAATAACAATGTGCAATTATCTATTTATCTAAATAACCGTGAACCATAATCTCTACTTATCTATTTACACAAAAACTAAATTAAAAAAAATATTAAATCTAATTTATAACTATTTCTCAAATCTACAAAAATAATTTTAAAATATATAAAAATAGCTTAAATAAATTTACATAGCATTAAGAATTAGGAATAAATAAATATTAAAAGATTAGAAGATGAATTAGTTTTAAGTTTTTAATTGTGGTGTCTAATTTTCACAACTTGTAAATGAATCACAAATTAGTTTAACCGCCTATTTTTGTGAAATCATATTTTCACAAGATAAGCCTTGGAGATATTGACATATATAACTTCAACTAATTTAACAATCATTAAATTTAAAATAGAAATCGATAGTTGAAGAGTCCTAAATAAACTCGAACTATTCCATAATAATAATAATAATAATAATTTATAAATAAATTATAGTAGTAGTAACAATAGTAGTGCATGCGTGGTGTAGCAGTAATAGTAATAAATAATAACAACAACAACAATAATAATAATAATAACAATAACAATAACAATACTAATAATAACAATAAGAACAATAATAATAATAATAACAATAATAATAATAACAATAACAATAATAACAATAACAACAATAATAATAATAATAACAATAATAATAATAACAATAACAATAATAACAATAACAACAATAATAATAATAATAACAACAACAACAACAACAACAACAATAATAATAATAATAACAACTATAACAACAAAAACAACAACACCAATAATAATAATAGTAACAATAATAATAATAATTCTCTCTCCAGAAATGCTCTCAGCGTGCGTTAGCTAACTTACGCTGAGATCGGTAATCATGGCTAGAGGGAATAGGTGAGGACATGGAAGAGGGCGGAGAAAACTATCAAAAATCACAATTACTACCTTTAGTTGCTCTATTGTTACTAGATCAAGAGGAGAAGTTGAAACAGACTTGATCACATCCTCACCTGAAATCGATAACTAAACTACTGGAATTGGGGCTACTACTAATAGATCAGGGACAACTGCTAAGAAACTTAAACTGAGTAACATTCCACCGAGTTATAGCCTGCAAGATGAATCAGAGGCATATAAAAGTAAACAATAATTAGAATTCAATGAAACAACGACTAGGGCAACCAATGGAACAATACATCCAGATCTAGTTGAGGAGAATCGTAGGAGAAAAGAAAAGGGGAAAGAAGTTGTTGATGCATAGACTAATTTGTTTGTAAGAAATAAGTCTACAGAAAAAGGTATGTCCCTTAGTTATATTCCATCTATTATCGTGGATGGACAACCAGTAATCCAGTTGCATAAAACAGAGGTGGAAAGGAAAAATAATAAATAGAAATACGTACTAACGACTTATGTAATCAAAGCAAAACCTGGATATAATGCTATGATGAGATACATAATTCACACATGAAAAACATTGCTCAACCAGAACTCTATATACATGAAGAAGGCTATTTAATCATCAAATTCTCATCCCAGGCTGATTGCAATAGATACTATGTTTGGGACCGTATACTATTAACAATTGCCCTATAATTCTCAAACCATGGACTGCTTGATTTGATTTTAATGAGGAATACCCATTGAAATTCCACTTTGGGTAAAATTTCCTAAATTACCTCTGAATTGTTAGAGTTGTGACTCCTTTAGTAGGATTGCAAGCTCAGTAGATAACTCGATGTATGTTGATGAGTGCACGGAAAAGAAAATGAGGGTTTCATTTGTTGGAATTTTGATTGAGTTTAATATCACAAAACTGTTAGAGCTCCGAATGGAAGAATTTTTTAGCAGGCAATTACTTATGATCGGAAGCCTACATATTGTCAATAATGCCAAACTATAGGCCACGTTTTTCCCACACCCCCAGTGATGCAAGTTCGGAAAGTGCTAATTGCATGGATGGATTTCAACTTGACATCGAAAGCGTGAAGTGTTTCAAGAGAGTATGAAAGCTAAGAATCAACACAATAGAAGATTAACATGATATTTTACGGTTCTTTTTAGTCATAATATGATGCACATTTAATCAAGGATATTTATGTCTTTTCATTTCTTATCTTACCCTAGAAATATAAATAGAATATGATGAGCATATTTTGGGTAGACTATATTTTTTAGATTGAACACTCTTGATGAGTTTGTGGATTTATCACTTTGTCTCTGCATTGGACCTCTCTTGAATATCTTTTGCTAAGATTATTCATATTTGAGTTCAATTCTCTTCTCCCTTGAATGAATCATGTAATTATTTATTCAAATTAGAGAGTTACAAATCAACATTTGTTCATCTCTAGTTACTTCAATTGTGGGATTATTCTTTCTTTCTTACTTACTTATCTCTTCTTAATTTCTTAATTATATCTTGAATCTATATACTTGTATCCCTTTTTACATCAATTGATATCAGAGCAAGGCTAAAGAATTGGTCCTACAAATCTTAATCCTTGGCATGTATCGTTTGAAAAATTCAAAAAAAAACAAAACAAAACAAAATAGAACTGAAAATTGGAGAAATTTTTAAGTGGGTGTTGTTGGGTTTTGTTGATAATAGTTCAAAGTACTTGAATATCAAATTTTAGAGCATTTGAAGTTGATTTGGAGTTGATTTTGCCCTATTTTCTCTCATTTTTGCAGCTGAAATTTCAGCACTTTCTAAAGTGCAAAAAAATCAAGTTTTAAAGCTTTCTTGTGAAAATTTTACCCTCATCTTGTGGATCTAAGTTGTTTAGATCATGGGTAAACTATATTAGTTTTCTATTTTGGAATCTACGAATGAATTTGAGGTCAATTTTGGATTTAAAAATTAGGCATTTTTCCTTGTGTGAATGTTAGTGAAATTTTGAAGTTTGAGTTGATTTCTTACTTCAAAAATTATTGGGTGATACTTAAAAGTGTCTCATATTGATTGGGTAAACTTGATTTGAGTTGGGTCATCTTTTTTCCAAACTCTAAAATTTGAGTTGGTTAGTTTATGGGTAAATCATATTATATGTCAATTTCTTTAGCTAGATTACATTGAGTATTAGTTCTACTCATGTTATCTAGTTATTTTTGTGTTCATATTTCATTTCGTGTCAATTTCTTTCGTGCTTTGCTCTTTTTAGTTTCATTATGTGTTTAATTCATTCTTTGTCCGTTAGTGTGTTTTGTCCTTCTTTATTATTGACATAAACTCTACTCCAAATCGATACTTGAAAGCTTACTTTGAGATTATTTGAGATTGTAGAACTGTAAAAAGACTAAGAAATACCCTTGAGTAGTAAAAGGCTTGAGTGGTGAGATCATTTGAGTGTGGTCATAAAAGTCTACGACTTTTGAGTGTATACACGAGCGGAAAAAAAATTGAGTGCCATCACTTGAGTTATACATGTGAGGGAGTGACTTGTGAGGTCCATTATTTACTAACCACTTTTATTGTCCTAATTATGTCTTATATAGGTTCAAGGAGTTACAATGGAGGTTTGGATGTCAATGGAGAAAGGAGAACTTCATCTTATAATTCTACTTCTAGTAAGAGTTGTTGTGAAGTTTTTCATGATTATAGTGGTGCTTCTAGAAGAAAAAAAGAGCATGATCTTAATGAAGGTTTGACTAAATTTGAAGTCATTGTGGAGGGGTATGAGAGTGGTTGCACATTTGATTTCACCTTAGGTGTAAACAAATTGTATTATACCAACTTTATTGATACTTCTTTGGTTGAGTGGTTGAATATACCTTGTCATACGAAAAGTTTACCATATAAATTTGATGGAAGTTCGGTTGACAAAGAGATGAAGATCATTGTTTACCATGGAAGCTATCAAGGGGGTATTTGGTGTGATGTCTATCCTTTGTCTACTTATTTGGTATGTTTAAGAGATCCTTGGTTCAATCATAATAAATTTTAGTTTGATAGAGAGTTGGAAAAGTTTGTTGTTGTAGATTCAATGGAACGAAAGCATGTCTTAACTCCTAAGGCCATTAAGGAATCTTCAATAACAAATAAGGAAGTCAAGAAAGTGAAAGTGAAGACTACTAACTTGAAATTTGATGTACAAAGTCATTCCAATAATTCAAGTAGAGTCTTTGGAGCTTCTAGTGATACTAAGTTGAAAATTGATGTGAAGAGTCATCTCAATGACTCAAAAGTGATCCTTGGAGCCTATTGTATTCCTAATGAAATGAGTGAGCCAGAAAAGAAAAAGAGGAGTGAGGGAGTGAACAGTGACAATTTGAAAGAGAAAAAAAGAAAGGATATTTGAAATAAAGTGAGTTAGTGGCTACAAGTACAAAGGAAAAGAGAGTTGAAAAATGACAATGAATTGTCACAAGAGGAAAAGAAGAAGAGTGAAGCAAGTGAGAGAAAAGAAGATTCGATAATAGAAAAATAAGAAAATGTGAGTGAGAGATTTCTTATTCTAATTCTAACCCTTTGAATTCTTGTTCTTCTAGAATTTCCACTTCTTTTATAGATATTCTTGAAGAAGAGAACAAAGAGAATGACTCAACATGGAAAGAAATTCAAGAATTGAAATAAGCAAGTCAAGTTGGAACTACTTCAAGTAAGCAAGTGAACTTAATTTTAGAAAATCAAGGTAAAGAAGATTCGTTTAGTGTTCATCAAGGTAAAAAGACTAATCCTAACTCTATAGTTACGTCAAAAGAACTTGATAGTGACTTGAGTGTGAATGTTAGACCATCTTTTGGTGAGGTTGATGATTCTTTACTTTGTGTCAATAGACAAATGAATGATGACCATACACTAGTTGAATATGATTGTGGAGCTAAAATTGTTATTGATTGTGAGCTTAAAATATTTCAAGCTATTGTTATGTCAAATATGAAAACACATAGTGTTTCCTTGAATTCTTGTGATGAAGATGAATATACTTCTTCTTTAGCTCTCAGAACACTAAAAATGTGATTAATGATGATTGTCTCTTTGAAAGTGAATTTTATTTTAACAATTCTTTATATTGTAAGTACATGAATGTTCTTGGTCGTAGTACTCTTGAAGTGGAGCATGAGAAGTGTGATCATAGTCTTTTTGAGCTTAAACAATGTTAAAATTTTTGACAATCCTCTTTTTGGTGATTTTCAATTGAATGATTCATTTCTTGTTGACTCATATACACTTGATGAAAGTGATGATCCAAAACTTAAAGAATGCATGATTTGTGAATTTGATTCTTGTGACTTGTTGATGATAGGCGAATTTACACGCCTATAGTACTATATTTTGCCCATATTTTAGCCTAGTTTTGAGAACAAATTATATATTTCATGCACTTTTAGTCCTTTTTCCTGTAAGTGAGCTAACGAACATGATTAGCAAAGTTTCAGGTATAAATGATGCAGAATTCAGCATTTTATGGATAACTTGACGCCAAAGAAAGCTTCACGAAGGGAGAAAAGGAAGCTTGGACGCCTAAGGACCAAAAGTGATGAATGGAAAATCTGTCCCGGGCTAAAACAACATTTCTAAAGACTTTGGGGACTAGCAGTAATTTATTAGAATTAGGATAATGATACATTAACCTAGTACAATTGGGTTAAGTATTTCATTAGCTTAGTAGGATTTGGTTAAGTATTTCATTAGCTTAGTAGGAATAGGATATGGGTATTATAAATACCCTATTTTGCTAGAGATTTTATACATTCTAGTTTTAACTCTCATCTTACCTTACAACTCTTCTAATCTTTCCATTAATTCTACTTTTTATTCTTCTTCTATTCATCTATTCAATTCTTAATTTCCGCAACAAGAGAAACGTTACTTTGCCAGGAATTCACGCCTAACGCCTACCACACTACTACTACACAAAATCTTTATTGTGGTATAATAACAATGTCTATTGTGATTTCCTTCGCACTCATGGGTAACTAAACCTCTCTGTTGGGGTTATGGAAGCCGTATGAGATACTATCTATTGCTATGAGTTTGTGAGTTTGTGATACGTATGCTGCTCATATCATTATTCTCTTCATCTTAATCTAAATTCTTTGTGGTTGCAAACGCAAGAATACACCAGTATAACATTAACTTGTTCGAAAGAAAAGTTATATGTCTGGAAAAGAGATAATGTCAAGGTAGTAGGGTCCCATCCCCTATTAAAAAGTTAGTGCCGTAACTGGATTAACCTCTTAGAGAATTCGTACCGTTAGATACGCTTTAAGCTCGAAAGAGTTAAAGTGAAATAATCCTCGAATAGGTCGAAAGACGCCTGGATTTACCATCGAATACAATTCTCTATAAGCACGTGCATGTCTGAATTCTGCATAACTCATAGCTAATAGAGACGTAAACTCAGAAGGTGGACATAACCCCAACTTCTCAATTCTCATTGTTTTACATCTTACTAAACATTCTTTCTTTTTACTTTGCTATTTTCTGTCTTTACTTTACTATTTTGATTACATCAATTGCACGACAAAACTCCCCCCTTTTTACGAGACTTGCACTAAAAGTCTAGTAATCTTTGCTTACTTGTTGACCAAGCTATTCCCTGAGGGATCGATACCCAACCCAGTTGGGTTCTATATTTGACAGCGACCGCTTTACACTCCTACGAGAGCTATAGATTGAGCGTTATCAAAAATTGGCACCGTTGCCGGGGAGTACGAGTGTCAATTAAGTTTGTGATAATTACTAGACCCATTGGTCAAAGATTCTTGTACTTTTGCTTTTAGTTTTTGTTTTTGTTCTCTGCAGGTTTTTATTCAGTGCATGCCCCATACTCGAAGTTCTGGTCAACCGTTATTACCTATCAATCCTGAACCACAACGAATTGGCAGAATGGAGGCACAAACGGAAATCGAAAGAATGGCTGCTCAACAGGAGCAGGCGAGATTAGCTGATCTTGCCGCCGCCCAAGTACACCAACAAAACATTGATAACCCTGGGCGAGCAACAAATCCTGACGATGAGGATTTAGGTGATGACGAGTTACTAAACCCAAGGCATGATGCTGAAATCGCAACACCTGCCAATAGAAGAGGTCGTCAAGCTCGGTTTAGGTATGATCGCCAACCCATGCAATGAGCTTTTGACGACGATGATGATGATCTTGATGGAGTCGGAGCCACAGGAGCCATTATTCCTCCACCATTAGTGCCTGGAGCCAAGTTCAACATCACAAGCACCATGATTCAGTTATTGCAACTCAAGGGATTATTTGGTGGACTAGCAGGCGATGATCCGAATATGCATCTCATCAACTTTATTTCTACATGCAAGTCGTTTGACAATCCTGGTGTTGGTCAGAATGCAATTCGATTACGTCTATTTCCATTGTCTCTGTCTGGGGAGGCAACTCTATGGTTGAATGGGCTGACTCCTGATTCTATTACAAATTGGAGGCAATTGAGAGATGCTTTCCTAGAAAGATTCTTTCCGCCATCCAAAAGAGCACAATTGAGAGATGAAATCAGCAACTTTCGTCAGCTTCCAACCGAAGCCCTTCATGAAACATGGGAGAGGTTCAAGACAAAGCTAGCGAGATGCCCAAACCATCACATGACTAATGTTCACCTAATGGAGATATTATACAGAGCCTTGAATTCAATAACTAAACCAGTGGTGGATAATGCGGCTGGAGGATCTTTTATGGACCTCACGTTTGGTCAAGCAAGCAATATGCTAGATCGTATGACGAAGCAAAGTAGAGCTTGGCATACCAGGGATTCTGAGGTAGCAAGCCCCACTTTATCTATTGGCATGACTGCAGACCAAAGAAGAAGAGAAGAAGAACGTGATCAAGATATGACGCATATGAAAACACAAGTGGATCTTCTTACAAAGCATTTATTATCAGGGAAGACCGAAAAAGTCAAAGCTATTGCGTCAAAAGGAAGAGACAAATCTGATTCAGAAGAAGAGTCCAACTACTTGAACAATCAGGGGGGTTTCCGAGGGAATACCCAAGGAAACCAAGGTCGGAACTACTATGATAAATCTGGAAACAAAGACCAAGGAAGTTGGAAGAACAAGAATGAAAAGAGTGGTTTGTATGTTCCCCCTGGAAGACGTGACGCCACTACATCTAATTCTGGAAGTATGGAAGACATGCTGGCTAAAATATTGAAAGGAGTGGAAGCAACAAGCGCGGGAGTAACGGAGGTAGTTAATGATATGTCCTCTATGAAACAAATAGTTGATTCTCATTCCACTTCAATCAAGCAAATAGAGCAGCAATTGAGCCAACTTTCAGCAGCACTCAATCAAAGAAAGGCTGGCACTTTACCTAGCGATACTGTGCAAAACCCAAGGAATGATGGGTCATGCATGGCTATTACTACCCGAAGTGGTAAGGTGCTGGAAACTTCAGCAAAAAGTAAGCAAGTGGTTGATGAAGCAGCGGATATTGATGATAAAGCGAAAGGAGAAGCATCCGCAGAACAAGGCCACGACGTCCATGACGTCAACCCCAATGATTTGCAACCGGAAAAAGCTGAAAAACGGAAGCAAGAGGAGAAGAAAGCCGTGGAGAGAACAATTCCATACCCACCACCACCTTTCCCTCAAAGATTGAAGAAGGTGGCGGATGACACAAAGTTCAGCAAATTCATGACTATGTTAAAGAAGCTGACCATTAATGTTCCATTGGTGGAGGCACTTGAACAAATGCCTGGGTATGTGAAATTTATGAAGGATCTTTTGACAAAGAAACGGGCAGCAAGTTATGAGTTGAAAGATGATGTTCATCACTGCAGCACAATCGCAACCCGATCAATAGCTCAGAAGAAGGCTGATCCCGGTGCTTTCACTATTCCTTGCACCGTTGGATCTCTAAATTTTGCCAAGGCATTATGTAATTTAGGAGCCAGTATCAATTTGATGCCACTATCTATCTATAAAAATTTGGGGTTGGGTGATCCTACTCCAACCAATATGAGGCTCGTAATGGCGGATAGGTCGGTAAAACGACCTATTGGTATTCTATGTGATGTATTGGTAAAGGTTTCCTCATTCATCTTTCTGGAAGACTTTGTTATTTTGGATTGTGAGGCAGATTCAGAAGTTCCCATAATCTTGGGGCGCCCTTTCCTTGCTACGGGAAGTGTGCTTATTGATTTGAGAGCTAATGAGCTTTCATTCCAAATAAATGACGAAGTAGTTCGCTTTGATGTTTGCAAATCAATGAAGCAACCCAAAGAGCTGAATGTATTCTCGGTGGCTGATGTTTACTTTGATGATGAGAAAGAATTACTTAAAGAGAAGCAGGTGATTGATGACCCATTGGCGACTTTGCTTATGAATGGTGAGAGTAAGGATGCTGAAAATTGTGAAGAAGCTATTTGTGCTCTATCAGGATTAGGGACATATCGCCATGCTCCTAAGAAGCTGGACCTTGATCTCAAAAATCGACCCACACCACCAGCTAAGCCATCTATTGAAGAGCCACCCACGTTAGAATTGAAGGAGCTGCCAAGTCATTTAAAGTACGCATTCTTAGGAAGCGGAAATACACTTCCAGTCATTGTGGCGGCAGATTTGGGTGAGCAACAAGTTGCAGCTCTCATTGCTATTCTACATAAGTATATAAGAGCCATTGGATGGACCATTGCGGATATTATTGGTATTCCACCTGGGGTTTGTACACACAAGATTAATCTTGAAGAGAATTGCACACCCACCATTGAGCATCAAAGACGTCTAAACCCACCTATGCAAGAAGTGGTGAAGAAAGAAATAATTAAGTGGTTAGACGCAGGAGTTGTGTATCCAATCTCTGATAGTACATGGGTAAGCCCGGTACAATGTGTTCCCAAGAAAGGAGGCATGACGGTGGTCGCGAATGAAAAGAATGAGCTTATTCCACTTAGACCCATCACCGGATGGAGGCTATGCATGGACTACCGAAAGCTAAATTCATGGACACTCAAATATCACTTTCCAATGCCATTTATGGACCAAATGCTAGATCGATTAGCGGGAAAAGGATGGTTTTGTTTCTTAGATGGTTATTCCGGCTATAATCAGATTTGTATTTCTCCCGAAGACCAAGAGAAGACAACGTTCACATGCCCATATGGTACGTTTGCCTTCAAACGTATGCCATTCGGGCTATGTAACGCACCAGCCACCTTTCAACGATGTATGATGTCCATTTTTTCTGATATGGTTGAAGACACTTTGGAAGTATTTATGGACGATTTTTCAGTTGTTGGTAAGTCTTTTGAACGTGCTTGGCAAACCTAAGCATGGCATTGGAAAGATGTGTAGAATTCAACCTAGTGCTGAATTGGGAGAAGTGCCACTTTATGGTAAAAGAAGGTATCGTTCTTGGGCATAAAATCTCTGAAAGAGGAATTAAGGTGGATCGAGCAAAAATTGAAGTTATTGAGAAGCTGCCACCCCCAATCTCTGTGAAAGGTGTTCGTAGTTTCCTCGGTCATGCAGGTTTCTATCGACGATTTATCAAAGACTTCTCCAAAATTGCTAGTCCATTGTGCAAACTCTTGGAGAAAGATGCAAAGTTTGACTTCAATAAAGATTGTGTAAAGGCATTCGAATGCCTCAAAGAAAAACTAATTGAAGCCCCTATCATGGTAGCACCAGATTGGTCTCTCCCGTTCGAAGTCATGTGTGATGCTAGTGGGGTAGCCGTTGGTGCTGTACTTGGACAAAGAAAGGAAAAGCTATTTCATCCTATCTACTATGCGAGTAAGGTCCTGAACGAAGCCCAAAAGAACTACACTGTCACAGAACAAGAGCTCCTAGCGATTGTGTATGCGTTTGAGAAGTTCCGAGCTTATTTGTTGGGTACCAAAGTGATAGTTCATACAGACCATGCAGCTCTAAGGTATCTAATGACAAAGAAGGATGCAAAACCAAGACTAATTCGATGGGTTTTGCTGCTGCAAGAATTTGATTTCGAGGTTAAAGATATAAGAGGTTGTGAGAACCAAGTGGCTGACCATCTGTCTAGACTCGAGAACGAGCATGTGGCGCAACCTGAAATCGAGATTGATGATGCATTCCCTGATGAGGAGATCTTAGCAGCAACAATGGAAGGATTACCATGGTATGCCGACTTTGCAAATTTTGTGGCGAGTAATGTGATACCTGCAAACTTATCTTACCATCAAAAGAGGAAGTTTATGCATGATGTACAACACTACTTTTGGGATGAGCCATATTTGTTTCGACGATGTGCGGATGGTGTTATTCGACGATGTATATCCCATGTAGAGGTGCCTAATATATTGGAAGCATGCCACACTTCCCATGTTGGTGGACATCACGCAGGTAATCGGACAGCAAGAAAGGTATTGCAAAGTGGATATTATTGGCCTTCGATATTCAGAGATGCCTATGACTTTGTTAGAAGATGTGATCAATGCCAAAGACAAGGTGCTATTTCGAAACACCATGAGATGCCCATGTCAAAAATCCTTGAAGTAGAGCTCTTTGACGTATGGGGTATTGATTTCATGGGTCTATTCGTAAATTCGTTTGGAATGAAGTACATCCTAGTTGCTGTAGATTATGTCTCAAAATGGGTTGAAGCTGTAGCGTTGGCCGACAATGAGGGAAAGCGTGTTGTAGCATTCTTAAAGAGAAATATCTTCTCTCGCTTTGGAGTACCACGTACTATTATAAGCGATGGAGGATCTCACTTTTGCAACAAGCTATTCAAATCTGTGTTGGCAAAATATGGTGTCAAGCAACATAAGGTAGCCACGCCTTATCACCCACAAACTAGCGGCCAAGTAGAGGTTTCCAACCGAGAGATCAAGCAAATCCTTTCTAAAACGGTAAATGCTAACAGGACAGATTGGTCTCGGAAGCTGGACGATGCACTATGGGCCTATAGGACTGCATTCAAAACACCAATTGGCATGTCCCCTTATCAACTGGTTTATGGGAAGGCTTGTCACTTACCCATTGAGCTTGAATATAAGGCATTGTGGGCATTAAAGCGATTGAATCTGAATTAGGATGATGCAATGAATCTGAGATTGGAGCAACTGAACGAGATGGATGAATTCCGTCTACATGCTTATGAGAGATCAGACCTATACAAGGAGCGGATGAAGAAGTATCATGATCAGCGGATTGTTCGACGAAACTTTCAAAAGGATGATATGGTGCTTCTCTTCAACTCCAGATTGAAGATATTCCCAGGTAAGTTAAAGTCCAAGTGGTCTGGTCCATACAAAGTTATCCAAGTCTACTCGTCTAGAGTAGTTGAGTTGGAAGACACCAATGGTGTTATCTTCAAAGTGAATGGCCAACGAGTTAAACCCTATATCGGTCCTCTTGATTCAATAAATTATATGGCCATCACTTATCTCGACGAAGTCTAAGTACTCGAGGTAACTATGTCGTGCCGCGACAATAAATATGGCGCTAGATGGGAGGCAGCCCATCGTTTATCGTTTTTCATTTTTTCGTTCTAGTATGTGTTTTGCTTTTGATTAATAAAAATCCAAAAAGAAGAGTCGTGCCACGACCAAAACTAAGGCGCTTGGTGGGAGGCAACCCATCGTACTAATTGTTTTCATTGGTTTTAAGCAAATGTAGGTGCAAGAGGTATACAACGAGAAGATCGGTTTCAAATTTCGATTTGGACGGATTGCATGGTAAAGGTGGTAAGTTAGGAATGAAGACACAAAAGGCTATGGATTGAGCATTGCTCATGAAAATATAGGCATCGAACAAGGCTAGGCCTAGGTAAAGCTAGGCCACGAACAAGGCAAGGCCTATACTATGGCCTAAGGTCTCGGAATCTAGTGTGCCATAGCATAGGCGCCGCCCATGCTCAAGTATGCCATAGCATAGGCACCGCCCATGCTAAAGCCTTTTGTCTCTGAATCTCAAATGCAAAGTGATAGGCGCCGCCTATGGTAACTAAAGGCCTTGCACTAGGCGCCGCCTATGCTCACCAAAGGCAAAGCAAAAGGCGCCGCCTATGCCAAGCATAGGCAAAGCTAAAGGCGCCGCCTATGGTCACTTTTTGTCTCCAAAAACCGATTTTAAATGGGTCAAAACCCGACCCAACCTTTTTCTATAAATAGGAGACTTAGTCTTGAAACACAAACACATTGAAAAACCTAACTAGGCGTCGCACATACTCTCCAAATCATCTCAAAAATTTTCCTTTTGCTCTAATTCTTCACAAGAACATCAACCAAAGGCATTAATCAAGTAAGTGCTTCCTTGTTCTTCATTTATTTTTCAAAAGTACTACATTATCATGCCTATTTTGAATTGCTACATCTTGAAGAAATATTGGTGATAAGAATGTGTTTGAATTGTTGATACACAACCAAGTGAGTGAACATATACGTTGGGATAATCTTAACTTGTTTCCAACTTGAATTTGATTTTGATGCATTGTTATACTACTTACGGAATTGACATAGTCCTTAACATTGCATAATCTTGTCACTTGAATACTTACATGTTGGAATGACTTGTTCATCAGAATGAGACTTATAGTGGCCTGCCAACATAGGAGGTTGTGCTTATTGTTAGATGCTATACCTTCATGTAATCCCTATGTAGTAGTCTTGTTATATCCATCATGAAAGTATTTCAAAGATTACAAGAAGGGTGACATCTCTGGTTTGATTGTTGGAATATAGTGCCTAAAACGTATGTTGATGAAGTCTAAGTAATCGACCACTTTTACTTCACTAATTTGTATCAACAATCTAAGTGTGGGGTGGTACCCCCATTGCTTGTGTATAGATTGTATCCATTGAGATGATGCTAACATGAACATTGTTCTAAGTCTCAGGTACAATGGCACCCAAAGCAAGACAAGGCAAAGATAAGGCTACCACTTCCCAAAAAGGCAAGAAAAGAGGCCGCAAAGAGCAAGGAGAATCATCCTCAATGCAATTACCACGCCGCATGTTTGGAATAAAATGGGTTCTTGAGGAGGAAGCGAAGGAATGGTATAGGAACAACAAGGAAGGAAAATATGTTCATGTGGACTTGATAAACAAGGAAAGCCTAGCGAAGAAGGAGCCGCGCATGTTGGCCAAGATCATGGCATTACATCTTGATTTCATCTTCCGAGACATGGGAGCATGTAATCTCGATTTGACAAGAGAATTTTATGCCAACTGATCGCCGAAAACCACAGGCAGCGAGGTCAAGATTCGGGGCCAAGTTTTACAACTCAATGCGGATTTCTTCAACTCCTTTCTTGGCTTGCCTTCAGTCGATCCATCACCATTCAAGGAGTTGTACAGTAGACCTCTATATAGAGCAATTCGACACACACTTTGTGGAAGTAGATCCATGGCAATGTGGAGCAGACAAAAAGACACCGGACGACACAACACCTTCCCATATGCTCCTTTGAATAGGGAAGCAAGGATATGGTTGCGTATTGTCAACTCTTGCCTCATACCAGGGACCCAGTACACCAAGATAATAAGATATAGAGTGTGCTTGGTATACGCGCTGATGGCGAATGTCCCTATCAACTTTGGGGCAATTATTCGATCCACCATGCGAAAAGCCAGGCTACATAAGCGGTCCCATTTCAGTTTCGGCAACTTGTTGACTGCAATCTTGAGAAAGGAAGCCATCGAAGAGAAACCGGCTGATCATAGACTCCCACACAATCCAAAGAAGGTTGACCTCACAAAGGTCAAAGATGCTGAAACCACACATGGAGTTAACCTTACTACGGTAGAGAGACATGGTCGGGATGAGAGTTTCTTTCGCCATCTTTATGGCATGACTCGGTTTACAATGATGAGTGGTGGACGTGTTCCAACTGCTGCAGAGCTCCAACAGCTAGATCATGACTATCCAATGAATGTGCATGCAAGGGAGATGTGTGGAGTAGGTACATACTTTGAGGAACCTCTTGATGACGATGTACCGACCGATGATGAGCGACGAATGCCAGACTCCGACGTGGAGGAGAATTCTGATGACGACGAATCCTATGATGATTCCGACGAAGGGGGTATGACCCCCGACATAGAGGAGGAGTCCGACTGACCAGGTTCTTCGTATTTATTTTCCACTGAGGGCAGTGTCCCGTCTAAGTGTGGGGGTATTTGCATGCTATACTCCTTTATCCGCATTTGCATTTATTTATGTTTGTTTGTTTGAGTTTTTTTTCGTTTTTTATTTTTTTTGTTGTTAAATTTTTTTACTTAGCTTCGCATGAAATTATTCTAATAGGCAGCATGAGATTATAACAAGAGTTTGTGCTAAAATCATGACTATTGAGACGTTTAGGCTCTAATTGTGACTCACTACGTGATATTGTGTGGTATAATTTCTTCAGTTGTTGGGTCAAGAGTCTATACTACTCCCAACAAAGTCGACCATGTGCCTTGTGTGTGTGAGGATATTGTATATTCTATGTTTGTGGCTGATGCTAGAACTTGCCTGGTATGTATGTAAAGCGAAAATAAAGAGTATAAGTCTAAGAGATGATTTAGGCATTTCTTTGGCAACCTATGCTTGTTTACCTTCTTTTTACCTACCAATGGACATTATTCTAGTTAACCCTTTTGAGCCTTTAGCCTATTTTCTTTGACAACCTCATATGTAAGCCTAATCCATTTTTTTTCAAGACCATAATTTGATTCAAATTCCTAAGTGCTTTAAAGTATAAAGTCATGTGACAAAATAAGAGGAAATTGGGTGAGTATGATGCTTTAGAATGTATTGGTGCTTGAATTTGTTATGAAAAAGAATTGCTATCATAAGAGGTATGTTATGAAAAGAAAAAGGAAAGGAAAGCTGAAAAGTTGCTTAAAATTGAAAAACAAAAGAGGAGAATAAAAGAAGGTAGAAAGGTTGTTTGAAAGAAAAGTGTTAATGATACAATGTGATGTATTAAAGCTCTTAGGAACATAGTCACTATTTCTGGCCAAAATAGTCCTACCTGTCCCTTAGCCTACATTACAACCCGTAAAAGACCTAGTTGATCCTAAGCTTAGCATTCTGACATTTAGTGGAGCATTACACTAAGGGCAAGCCTATGGTCATCAGTTGCTGCATATGAATTCTTTGTGAGAGCGAGAGCAAGGATATTTTTATACCCATGTTTGAAAAATATGTTATACTTGTGAGTGATTATGGGTAATATATTGTGAGACACACATGGTTGATGAGTTTTGGGTAGTTGTGTATAACTCTTTGTACCTTAACTTTTGGATATGAATTAACTACCATCACGAGTCTATGTTGGAGGTTGAATTGTTTCTACTAATGAGCAGAAAACTACTCTTTGTTAATGATTGCTATGCTTGTCTTGACGAATATTTTATGTTGTTACTGTGAAACCCTAAGTTAATGTTTAGAAGGACATGATAGTTTGTTCGAGGACGAACAAAGCTTCAAGTGTGGGGTGTTGATGATAGGCGAATTTACACGCCTATAGTATTATATTTTGCCCATATTTTAGCCTAGTTTTGAGAACAAATTATATATTTTATGCACTTTTAGTCCTTTTTCCTGTAAGTGAGCTAACGAACATGATTAGCAAAGTTTCAGGTATAAATGATGCAGAATTCAGCATTTTATGGATAACTTGACGCCAAAGAAAGCTTCACGAAGGGAGAAAAGGAAGCTTGGACGCCTAAGGACCAAAAGTGATGAATGGAAAATCTGTCCCGGGCTAAAACAGCATTTCTGAAGACTTTGGGGACTAGCAGTAATTTATTAAGATTAGGATAATGATACATTAACCTAGTACAATTGGGTTAAGTATTTCATTAGCTTAGTAGGATTTGGTTAAGTATTTCATTAGCTTAGTAGGATTTGGTTAAGTATTTCATTAGCTTAATAGGAATAGGATATGAGTATTATAAATACCCTATTTTGCTAGAGATTTTATACATTCTAGTTTTAACTCTCATCTTACCTTACAACTCTTCTAATCTTTCCATTAATTCTACTTTTTATTCTTCTTCTATTCATCTATTCAATTCTTAATTTCCGCAACAAGAGAAACATTACTTTGCCAGGAATTCACGTCTAACGCCTACCACACTACTACTACACGAAATCTTTATTGTGGTATAATAACAATGTCTATTGTGATTTCCTTCGCACTCATGGGTAACTAAACCTCTCTGTTGGGGTTATGGAAGCCGTATGAGATACTATCTATTGCTATGAGTTTGTGAGTTTGTGACACGTATGCTGCTTATATCATTATTCTCTTCATCTTAATCTAAATTCTTTGTGGTTGCAAACGCAAGAATACGCCAGTATAACATTAACTTGTTCGAAAGAAAAGTTATATGTCTGGAAAAGAGATAATGTCGAGGTAGTAGGGTCCCATCCCCTATTAAAAAGTTAGTGTCGTAACTGGATTAACCTCTTGGAGAATTCGTACCGTTAGATACGCTTTAAGCTCGAAAGAGTTAAAGTGAAATAATCCTCGAATAGGTCGAAAGACGCCTGGATTTACCATCGAATACAATTCTCTATAAGAACGTGCATGTCTGAATTCCGCATAACTCATAGCTAATAGAGACGTAAACTCAGAAGGTGGACATAACCCCAACTTCTCAATTCTCATTGTTTTACATCTTACTAAACATTCTTTCTTTTTACTTTGCTATTTTCTGTCTTTACTTTACTATTTTGATTACATCAATTGCACGACAAAACTCCCCCCTTTTTACTAGACTTGCACTAAAAGTCTAGTAATCTTTGCTTACTTGTTGACCAAGCTATTCCCTGAGGGATCGATACCCAACCCAGTTGGGTTCTATATTTGACAGCGACCGCTTTACACTCCTACGAGAGTTGTAGATTGAGCGTTATCACTTGTCTGAGGGTGTTAATTATTTGGATGTTAGCAAGCTAACTCCCAATTATTTGTTGAAAGCACTTCTTGTGTTGAAATGTCCTCCAAAATTGAAGAAAATCTTTTAAAGAATGGAAGAGGCACAAGTGATTTGAGTAGTAAATTGATAGATGCTAGCTTTTGTGTCAATTTATTTACTTACTCTAATCTTGCCTTTGAGGATATAATTTGGGATGAATTTTTAAATGCTTTTACAAGGAAATGTAAATATGATCTATTTGAAGCATTGCCAAATATCTATGGGCATAAATATGACAATTCTTCTTTTGATGAGTTTGCTAACCTTGTTGATCTATTTGTGAAATACCATCAAGAGAGGTTCTACAAGGAGGTAAGATTATTTGGAGCATCTTCTTGGGCTACAAAAATATTTGAGGTATCTTTGTCTTCTAAATTCAAGAATAATTTGTTTGAATGGCTAGTGCTCATTTTTTGAACTTTCTAAAGCCATGAAGGTAATTTTTTATGCCTTTGACCTTCAAAGTAGAAACTTTATTGTGATTAGTGAGAATTATTTAATGTTGCTATTTGATTCATGTTGTGAGTTACTAAGTGAGAAATACAAGAAAGTTTCAAAATTGATGTTTGTATTTGATTCCGGAAATACATATTTGTATTTAAGGTTTGTGGATGATATTATTAGTTTTCTTAATCATGTCGTTAGAAGAGTACAATTACATTGTGAATTAAGGAACTATTTGGTCTAAGTTGTTGAAGAAACTAGTTTTAACTTGAAAGTTCTAATGTGTAAAATTATTAGTTTATTTATCCTTTTTAATGATTGTGATATGTTTTTGAGTAAAGTTCTTGATATTATGTTTGAAAAGTTGATTTTTAGGGAACTTCATGAGTCTTGGCTCTATCACAAAAGTGTGTATTTTGGGAGTGGTATGTAACTTGAAATTTTTTTTTTTTTTTGGCTTGGGTACTAACTCCCCTCTATAATTTGCAAGGTTTGAATTCGAGGTTAAATTCTTTTTAACAAGGGGAGAATGATGCAAGTTCGGAAAGTGCTAATTGCATGGATGGATTTCAACTTGACATCAAAAGCGTGAAGTGTTTCAAGAGAGTATGGAAGCTAAGAATCAACACAATAGAAGATTAACATGATACTTTACGGTCCTTTTTAGTCATAATATGATGCACATTTAATCAAGGACATTTATGTATTTTCATTTCTTATCTTACCCTAGAAGTATAAATAGAATATGATGAGCATATTTTGGGTAGACTATATTTTTAAGATTGAACCCTCTTGATGAGTTTGTGGTTATCACTTTGTCTCTACATTGGATCTCTCTTGAATATCTTTTGGTAAGATTATTCATATTTGAGTTCAATTCTCTTCTCCCTTGAATTAATCATGTAATTGTTTGTTCAAATTAGAGAATCACGAATCAACATTTGTTCATCTCTAGTTTACTTCAATTATGAGATTATTCTTTCTTACTTATCTCTTCTTAATTTCTTGATTATCTCTTGAATCTATATATCTTATATCCCATTTTACATCACCCAGAGCCCAGAACTAAGACGGAAATACCTAAGAAACCAGTGATGTCATGGCAATATAAAGGCATGATTCAACCGCAGACCAAAGATCATTTGGTGAACACACACACTGAATTAGAGATGCTAGATCAAAGTAAAGCTAAGGATCTAGTCCAGCCAGCAGAGTTGCCTACTCTACTAGCTACCTCCTTACAAACTACACACCCTTTGGAAGACCTAGCAGCCAAGTTTCAGACAGTTTCAGTGAAGAAAAGAGCAATAATCAACCATGAACCTTATTTAACAAATTTTCCTGAGCTCCAATCCTTATCCTCCAGTAATAGGTTTGCTAGTATACAGAGTGTTTCGAGTGATGTGATACTAAATCCTCTTGATAGGGGAAAAATTCATCACTCTATATCACTTGGCTCTTTTAGAATATAAGGGTCTTTAATTAGAAATATAAACAGAAGGAAGTGAAGAACATTTTGAAGAATAAAAGTGTTTGATTAGTTGGTCTAGTAGAAATAAGCGTCAAAGATCATAAAGCTACAATAACTTGTTCCAACATAGCTCCTAAATTGGGATTTTTAAATAACTACACTACTGTTGTAAATGGACGAATCTGGTTACTCTGGGATACTACCTATTATGATATCACAGCTATAAAGGAAGAGGACCAACTACTACATTGTCAAGTTAAAAATATTGTCGATAGGGAGCTTTGCTTTTTAACTGTTGTTTGTGGGTGTAATACTGGTGAATTGCGAAAGAACTTATGGCAACAACTAAGGACTGTTTTTAAAGGTATTCAACTATCTTGGATCATTAGTGGTGATTTCAATGCTCTACTTTATCAACAAGATCGAATTGCTGGGAATTCTGCAACTTATAGTGAGATCAAGGACTTTGCTGAATGTATACATGATTTCTCTTTACATGAATTGACATGGAAGGGAGAATATTATACATGGTCAAATAAGCAATCTGGAACTGCTAGAATTTGGAGTGGACATGATAGAATTTTAGGGAACGTTGAATAGATGCAAAAATGAGGGCATATAACAATGGAATATGAAGTTTCATTTCTATCTGATCACTCACCAATGTTCTTGAATCTCACTAAGGTTCAGATGACTATAAGGGTGCCTTTTAGATTTTTCAATGTTTGGATAAAGCATAACGATTATCATGGGATTGTGGCTCATTGATGGAAACATACTCTTGCACAGACCCCTGATCGGAACCTCTGGTTGAAACTCAGAGCTCTTAAGGCTGATTTGAAAAGATTACACAATGAGGAATTCAAAGCTACTTCCAAAAAGATTACTCAAGTAAGAATTGATCTCATAAATGTTCAGGAACAATTGCAGCAGATAAATTCTGATAATCTTCAAGATCAAGAGAGAGTAGCTCTACAGACACTAGAAAAATAGTCCTTAGTGGAAGAATGTATTATGAAACAAAAATCAAGAGCTCAATGAATAAGATGGGAGATTCTAATACTAAGTATTTTTCAGTAGTTGTTAAGGAAAGATCCCAAAAAAGCAAATCACAAAACTTACCAGCTTAACAGGAACCAAGTTGACTGATCCATGTGCTATCAAACAGGAGATTATATCTTTCTATAAGAGTCTTATGGGATCAAAAGCCCGCATCCTACCTGCAATTAACATCTCTGTAATGATGAAAGGACCAATAATTATACATGCTTAGAAACTAAAATTATGTGAAGATGTTACAGAAGATGAAATATTGACTAGTTTGAAGGCAATAGGAGATGACAAGGCACCTGGTTTGGATGGATACGATGCAGTTTTCTTTAAGAAAACATAGAATACTATCAAGGAAGTTGTCATTTCAGCAGTGAAGTACTTCTTTGCAATAGGTATGATGTTTAAGCCCCTTAACTGTGTAGTTGTGACACTAGTGCCTAAAGTACAAGCTCATGTAACTATTAAGGATTTTCGGCCAATAGCTTGTTGCTCTGTTGTGTATAAATTAATTGCAAAAATCCAAGCTAATAGGCTACATTGCATCATGCCAAGTCTCATTAATGAAGCACAATCTGGTTTTGTATGTGGGAGGAAAATTGGTGATAACATTATTATGGCACATGAACTTATTAAGGGATACAACAGGAAACACATATATCCTAAATGTATGATCAAGGTAGACCTTCAAAAGGCATATAACTCTGTGGAATGGGTATTTTTACGAATGGGTATTTTTACACCAAGTTCTGGGTGCACATGGATTTCCTGATAAATTTATAACTTGGATATTAGCATGTGTTCAGACAGTTTCCTACAACATTATGATAAATGGTGAGCCTTGTGAACCTTTTCGAGCAGCAAAAGGACTCAGACAAGGAGATACCTGATCTCTTTTTCTCTTTGCATTGGCCATGGAATATCTTAGTAGAACGACACAAAATTTTAAGGGGAATAGGAACTTTCAGTTCCACCCTAGATATGCAAAGCTAGGAATTACTCACCTATGCTTTGCAGATGACCTCCTGCTATTTGCTAAGGGTGATTTAAAATCTGTTTCTAAGTTATAAAGAGCCTTTTAGAAATTTTCAGAAGCTTTTGGGTTGCAAGCCAATTTTAACAAGAGCTCTATTTAATTTGGAGGGGTGACACAGGTGCAAAAGGATCAGATATTACATATTATGGTATACTCTAGTGGAGAAGTTCCATTTAAATATCTTGGTGTACTACTTTTGACCAAGAAAATGTCCTTAATTCAGTGGAAGCCTTTGATTGACAAGATAATTGCAAGGATATCATCATGGATAGCCAAAAAATTATCTTATGCTAGCAGAATACAACTCATCCAGTTTGTGTTATATATGGCATGCAATCTTACAGGGCTCAACTCTTTATAATACCAGCTAAAGTTCTGAAGATGATTGAGAGCTATAATTATATGAGCTACTTATGGGTTAGGACTAACGTTATATCAAAAAAAACTTTAGTGGTTTGGGATAAAATTTTCACCCCAAAAAGTGTAGGTGGATTTAATCTTGTTAACATGGAATTGTGGAATAGAGCAACTGTAATGAAACTCCGTTGGGGTGTGGCAACAAAGAAGGATACAATGTGGATTAGATGGATCCATGAATACTATGTTAAGAACAACTAATTCAGCCTAGTCCCTGCTCCTACACAAATAACTTGGATGATTAGGAGGGTGTTTGCGTAGAGGACCATTCTACAAGCATGCCAAAGTAATCTCAAAGAAACCAAAGGCATCACAAGGCAAATCTATTATCATTTAATGGGAGAGAAAGAAAGAGTAAACTGGACGGGATTAATGTTTCACAATTATGCACGACCAAAGGTTGTTTTCAAAATATGGCTTCATGTATAGGATCGACTTTCCACTGCTGACCGACTGCTGAAATGGGGTATTAAGTTTAACCCAAGTGTAGCCTATGTAAACAATGTAATGAATCAAAAGCTAACCTATTTGAAGAGTGCACAGTCTCCAAATGAATCTGGACACGTCTTCTTGGCTGGATGCAACTCACTGAGCCACTACATACAACCTGGGAGCAACATTTAACTTGGATCTTAAAGACCACTAAAGGAAGATCACAAAGAGCTCAATTACTTAAGATGATATACAAATTCACCCATTCCATTTGAGTGAACGTAACCAATGAATCTTTGAAACAAAGAGTAGAACAGAAGAGCAAATAGCTAAGGAAATAGAATATGTTTGTTGTGTTAGAGCACCACCTAGATTACAGGAATTTGTTAGTAGCCTAGTTTTTTTAATTTTCTTTCCTGAGGCAGTGTAATGTTGGAACTTTTTAGAAAATAGTAGACAATGTTATAGTCGACTATAGAATTGTAACTCTTTACTTGGTGATTAATGAAAAAATTAGTTACCAAAAAAAAGAAAAAAATAAAATAATAATAATAATAATAATAATAATAATAATAATAGTTGTTGACACCTAATTATTTTTCTTCGCGACTAAGCTTAATTTTGAGTTTCTTCTATTTTAAATAAAATTATAATATTTATGTTATCTGGATAAAAAATTTAAAAAAATTTTATCTGTATAATTTTGTCGCTTGAATAATTATTTTTATGAAAAAAATAGATTTTAATCAAGGGTTATCTTGAAAATTAATTCAAATGGGTAAAAATCTTGATTTAAAAATAATTTATCCACAAAAATAATTTATTTGAAAAATATTTGTTTGATTTTATTTAATCAAGAAACTCGGGATTAAATTGGGTATTAATTCATGTCAAATTACATTTTAATTTAGTAAATATGTTAAATTTGGCCATGAATGAAATCAAATTGGCCATAATTGCAATGCAATTGACCAATTAATTTTTAAATTGACCAAAAATTAAATAAGATGGCTAGATCCTAATCTAATTAGGATTATTTTGGAAATAACCCCAAAACCCTCCTAATTTACCCAATCCCCCTTTCCCATTTCCTAAAAATTGGGTCGACTAACAAAACCACCATCCCAATCAACCTCCCCAGCCCATCTAAAACATACCCGGCCCAACTTTTTTCCCCTTTTACCCTTTAATCCATAAACAATGACAACAGCTTCATCATAACAACAAAAAATGTCGTACAACACCAAAACGTACAACCGTAACAGCTTTGGCAAAACCAACCCGCACCAGAAACCAATATTCAAACAACAACAATCCAACAGCAAAACCCGACCCAATCCGTCCAGCTCAGCCAACGTTCGAATTTCAAATTCGTACAAAAACAGTACAATTCCAACTTGCTTAACAAATCTTATCCTCAATTTGAAATACTCAATCAACATTCTCAAAAATACCCTTGACATTCTCTATCCCACATCACCGATTTCTTAAGAATTGAGATTTTTGAATTTCCATATTTATCCCTCTCTCTATTGTTCAAAGATTTTTTTCGAACGAAAAAAGGCTAAAATTCTCTACTTGGTTAGGATTTGGACTTCTGTCCCCAACTTGGAGTTATGAAAATTTTGGTTCAAGTTTTATTTTTCCTTGTCTTTTTTCAAATCAAAAGCAAGTTGGTGAAGTCGTCGTGAACTCGTTGTCCTATTTCACTGCCCAGAAAAAGGTAATATTCCACCATTTCATATTTCTTATAGTGTTTGCTTAAGTGCTAGCTTTAGGATGATTGTTAAATTTGTAATGTCGAATCTTTTGCTTTCTTAAGCAGAAATCTCCCGCACTGTGCGGATGCCTTCCTGTTTCTATTGTTCGCGATAGATAATATAGAGTTGCATCTAAATTTCTTCATTATTTAAAAATGTTGGTGTTGAATTGTTGCGTATTTAGACATTTCTTCATTGTTTAAGAAAGGTTGATGTTGAATTGTTGTGTATTCAGAAGTCTCAACACATGCTTAAAATGTGTCTTTTTGTTAAAATGTGTGATTGCACTCAAGATGTCTTTCACTGCTTTGTCTTTGGCTAGTTTGGTTGAGAAATATTTTTCACTTAAATAATTTCAGTTTAAAATCTCTTTGATGTTTATCTTGTTTGAATCAACATTTGATCATCAAGTTGTAAATCGGTAAAATCGATTATATTGTCTTCCTAATGATTTACACTGGTTTAAGCTCTTCTTAAAAGTATATGCATTATGTTAACTGATTCATTACCTTCTTAATTAAAGCCTGATTTTTATCTTATGAAAAATTATACTTTGAATGGCTTGACATATCTATCTAATTTTTTTGGTAATTCGCCTCACATTATAAATGATAACAACTTTGAAGAAGATAAGGAGAATTTTTTTTACTAATAATACAAACAAAGACTTTAATAAGTAAAAGACTTATAGATAAATCGATTTTAAATTAATACCATTTCTATTGTTTAATTTATGAAGAAGTATTTTTGAGAGTTTATTCTAATTTTTAGAAATAATTTTATTGCTATTGTTGACTTGCAAAAGGGATGAAGAAGAATGAAGAGAAGAAAATAATAGATTATTATAAAAGTAGAAGTTTTGTTGGTATAATTGGGAAGCTTAAGTTTTTTTGAAGTATGTGCTTGATATTATTGTTTTCTTTTCAATGCTGTTTTAATGAATAGCTATTTTTTAATATTTAGTTCAATTATATGAAATTTATGATTGTCTCTTTTCTGTATCTAATAAGTACCACATTCACATATATTAGGAGTCTTACACAGCAGATTTATAGACATTTAGATAGTCTAATTTATTATTCTTTTTTAAATTTTACTTGCAAATTTAATTTATTTATAATTTTTTTTTAGTGATTTTGGGTGTCATTTAGTTTCATAATATAGAGAAGGAAAGAACACACACAACAGTAAATCATAGCCTTAAAAGATAAATTTTTAATATAATATCTTAGGGTATAATTAACATGATGTACACAAATTGCATAATATATATATATATATATATATATATATATATATAAATTAAAATATTAGATAAAATTGTATTTGATAGAGGTAAAAGTATTGAACTTGAATTGTAAATCATAATCATTTCTAACATATTAGACTATATTAGAGTCTTCTTCTCATCTATATTTCATTTTATCATTTCTGTTATGCATATATTTTTTTATATAAAATATAAGTAAATAATACATAACCAATATCTTTATTTATATATTTTATATTAATATGAAGTTATAATTTAAAATAAAATATAAAACATAAATCTAAATAATGAAAAAATCATGGACAATGAAATAAAAGTTAAGAAATAAATTAAATTTTCAAAAGTGTTTTCTTAACTATAACAAGTAAAATCTTATATTTTAATGAATTTATGATTTTACTTTTTCCTCTAAAATTAATATTCAAGAAATGTTACATACATTATGGAATTCCTTTTAGTTTTTAGAAAAATTTCATAATTTTTTTTGAATTTGAGTAAATAAAAAAATTAAAATTAATAAAAAGTGTAACTAGTTTTAAATGGAGATAAAATCTAACAAATTAGATTATTATGGAGTCCTCTTCTAATCTTTATTTAATTTTTTGTTATGCATATCAAAATTATCTATTTTAATTTCTATATTTTAAGATAAGAGATAAGAAAACTCAATTGCTTATGAGTGTAATAAAAATAATAATTTAAAAATGTACATCAAGTGCGAAAATTGAGAGGTGTTATAAATTTAAATTATTAATAATATAACAAAAATATATGAAATAATTTTTTTTTACTATTAATATTTTTTTTGTATAAATTTGATTAGAGGTGGGGTATTAGAATGGGGATGGAAGCATGTGTGTGGAGGGGTAAGGGGTAGGGCTGCTTATCGGGCTGATCGAACCGATAAATATGCTTAACGATTCGACTTATCAGATATCGACTTTTAAATATACTAATTCATTAGCAACCTATAAGATATTCGTTGGTTCGGTTCGAATTAGTAATTATCCGATGACTAACGGGCGGTGTATTAGCTCAACCATTTCATCCTCCCTTCACAATTTCACTCACCAATATATTGATCTCCTACAAAATATTTTTTTTATTAGAAAGATATGCATTAATTAAAAAAGGAAGAGTTTTCCATACACCACCATAACCATCCTGCTATATTAGGCAGGATCCAAAATAGAGAAACTAAGAGGGAAGGATTCATTGTTTATGTTACGATCATTAACCCTCCTTTCAAAAAAAATTCCTGCATGGTCTTCCCCTAGAGCCTGTGCAGCACACAAAGGTGGAACTTCAAAAATCTGGATATCTACAAAATCAGTTGATGCTTCTCTCTGCCTGGCCATAAGATTCGTCACACCATTTTGTTCCCTGAAGCAGTGGGATATCACATGTCCCCCTAACTTTCTTAGTCTTGACCTACAATCATCCAGCAAAGCATCATAGTGTAAGTTTACAATGTGAAGCATATTGATAATCTCAGCATAGTCAGTATTAATCACAATGGGTAGCAGCTTCCTTTGCTCTACTAGTTTCAGCCCCTCCACAAGGGCCTTGAGCTCCATGTAGTTGTTAGTAGTCTTATGGAAGGATTTGTAGAAACCTACAATCCATTCCCCAGAGCTTAGATCTGATAACCCCCCCCCCTCCCCATTCCTCCTTTTCTAAGGTTCTCTATGCAGCTACCATCCGTGTTAAGTTTAAACATCCCTTTTGTTGGGGGTTACCACCTAACATTGATGAATTTGAATTGAGCAAGGGTATTATTATTTATTATGGTCATTTTGTACTCCACAGCTTCAAAGTAAGTGTTAGAGATATTACGGGTGATGTTGGAGTTGTTGAAAGTATCTTGGTTTCTGTTTCTCCAAATCGACCAAAGGCAAAATGGGAGAAAGTCCAACCAATCCAAGATTTTGTCATAAGGAGTATGGTGGAGAGATTTCCAAGTTTTACCCCAGTTAGAGGGATGAAAAATATGTTGGTTAAGCTGGTTTTTAGATATACTTTTATCAATGACAGCTTTACAGTAGTGGTGGACCTTTGGGCATTCATGAAAAATATGGTCAATATCTTCAGTGTGGTAATTGCAGCTTTTGAAATTAGAGGATTTTTTAATTTTCATCTTGGAAAGGGTGTGGCTTATTGGAAGTCTGTTATGGTATATAAGCCAGAGGAAGGTTTTAATTTTAGGGGGGATTCTTATTTTCCAGATCTACTTGAGACTGATAGAGTTGGTTCTGTTGTCACTCTCAAAAGTACCTGCTAGCATGTTGTAGGTACTTTTGCTGGATAGACATCTACTATCCTGGTAGTATTTCCTAAAGAGAATGTTTGCCCAAAGGGTCTGAGGGTTTTTATTGAGCCTCCATACTAGACTGGCCAACATTGTATCATTCTGATGTTGAACTTTTGGAGACCTAGGCCCCCTTTATCCTTAGGGGTGGTAATGGTGTCCTAGTTTAGAAGGTAGGTTTTCTTCTTCTCCACAGTTGATCCCCAGACAAAGTTTCTTTGAATTTGGTCAATGGATTTGTGGATGTTAGAAGGGGGAGATGTATTGCATGACATGGTTAGGAATGCTGCTCAGAGAGGATTTTGTGAGGATGGTTCTGCTTGCTAGGTTGAGGAAATTCGTCTTCTAACCAGCCAACATAGAATTTAGATTGTCCATAATGAATTGGAAATCATTGGTACATGGCTTTTGAGTGAAGATGAGGAATCCCGGGTATCCCAAAGTTATCCTTAGCCTCAATATTAAGGATAGAAGAGAAGGTGGTTCTATCTCTCTGGTTACTGTTTTTTGGAGAAGAGGAATTTGGATTTGAGGTGGTTGATCTTTTGTCCAGAATGTTGGCTGAAGCTTTGGAAGGTGTTCTTGATGGTCCAGCAATTTGCCTCATTAGCTTTAGCAAATAGGGTAAGATTATCAGCAAAAAAGAGGTGAGAGATTTTTGGGCCTCTTTTGCTAATAGTTATGGGTTTCCAATTGAGGATATCCACCTCATGATCAATTCTCCTGGACAGTAACTCCATGCACATGATGAAGATGTAAGGCGAAAGATTCCCCTGCCTTATCCCCTTGGTTGGATTGAAAGGCTCAGTTTTATTCACATTTATTAGAATGGAGATGCAGGAGAAGGAAATGCAAGACATGATGAGATTAGTGAACCTGGGAGAGAATATTGAAAAAGTCGCGGGCTTGTCTCACAAAGGACTATTTAATTCTATCAAAAGCCTTCTCAAGGTCAATCTTGAGGATCAAGTTGGCCTTTTTACCTTTCATTTTCTTGAAGTGGGAGATATCCTTCTGGATGATGATGGCATTGTTAGAGGTCCTTCTATTTGGTAGGAAGCTAAACTGAGTAGGAGCAATGATGTTGTCCAGGAAAGGTTTAAGTCTAGTACTTATAATTTTAGTAACTATCTTGTACTGAGTGTTGAAAATGCCAATGGGTCTAAAGTTTCTCAAGCTAGTGGCATTGGAGTATTTAGAAATGAGGCAGAGATAGGTGGAGTTGACTTTGCTCTCCATTTTCATGGAAGAGGAAGTTTTAATTCATAATTGGATGGTGGGGGGACCAAGGATGTCCCAGAATTTTTGGTAGAAGAGTGGGTGTAGGCCATATGGACCTGGGGCTTTGGTGGGTTTGAAGGAGAAGACAGCCTTCCTAATCTCAATGGGTGAAGAAATAAAATCAAGAAGATGGTGGTCCTCATTTCTGATAGATCCCTTGGAGGAGGGGTTGTGTTGGCATCTAATGGGGTTGCTGTAGTGATCAAAGAAGAAGAGATTGGAGTAGAATCAGAGGATATCAGAACTGATTTACTTTTGGGAATAGCTCCAATTCCCATTATCATCTTTAAGAGCAGATATGTTGTTCTTCCTCCTCTTATTGAGGGTAGGGGTATGAAAGAACCTGGTATTGGAGTCTCCCTCAGCCAACCAGTTTATCCTGGATTTGATTCTCTAGAATTCTTGTTCTTGTTAAACGATCTCACTGAACTCTTTTGAGAGTTGAGACTCAAGGGTCTAAAGAAAGAGACTGTGGGGATAATTTGAGGACTTTTGGATCCCCTCAAGTCTGGCAAGGATGTGTTTCTTCTTTATAAAGATGTTACCAAACACTTCCTTATTCTAGTTAGAGATTTCAATCTCAAAATTAGGGAAGCTTTGAAGTATATTTTGATTAATATTTGTTAAATAAATGTTTATGTGTATGCACCCTCAAAATTTAAGCTTTTATATATTTGCACTTTCTTCAATAAAGCTTGGATTTGTATGTTCATTTTTGCATTGCATGTTATCTTGGATAATATTGTTAATGTCTTCATCATCTCTCTTTCTCTAGTAAGCTTCTTCAGCAATTGAGGGATCATTACATTCATTTATTACTTTCTCTTATTTTTATTTCTCACTTCTTTTATCCTCAATTAAAGTATACTTTTAGAGAGTACCTTTATTTAAAGTACACTTTTAGAGCAAGAGGAGTGTGATTTAGTGAGAAAGTTTTAGATTAGAGTTTTTTCAAAATGAATTCTTTGGTGTTGATGGATAATATATATATAGCTGCACATATAGTCTGTCTCATGTGTGCTCGATGTTGCAAATTTTGAACATCTTTCATGTTTGCATGTTAGATATACTAATTTAGGATATTGCCTCATTTTTCAGCTTTCACTACTTTTATCAAAGTATAACAAACTAAACAATAGAGTGGAATGAGGAAATTAACGTCTAATCCAGTGAAAGCAGAGTCTTCAAGAAACACACAAAGGCAACACAATGATTCATCTGGTGAATATCAACAAAACTGTAATATCAAAATTTACTCTTTTATACCTAATATTTTTTCCTAATTCCAACATTAGGCCCGCTTCTAGCCTCAAAATATATCGAACTCCTCTGGTATTTCATTCTCTTTAGTACCTTGTATCATTTTTCTCTTTCCTCTATATACCTTCAAGGTATATACCTGGTGCTAAAAAACTATGTTTTTTAATAGCAAAGATTAATCAATTACAAATCGATGCCTCATGCCCCTAAATTTATCATTTAGTTGCACTGATTTAGGCATAAGATTTACGATAGACAAGCTACAAAAGATATACTAATAGGGGCAGATATCATGATTTACATGGCCCCTCATGAGAGTTGAATAAATCTTGTTGATGTAACAAATAAATGTCACGCTAATGATACAAAAGAAAATTAAAGCTAAATATGTACTACTCTATATCATCTTTCAACACCAAGTCATTGTAGAATGCATCACATCTCAAAATTTCATGTACTCTAAGAAGAATTAAAAAAAGACTTAAATCACCTAAGCTTGAGTAGGTAAACATGGCTCTTTAACAAAATACAAAAGTAAATTTAAAGCTAGGAAATTTTCAAATATATTCTATAGTTATCAACTAAGCATGTTCATCAAAATCAAACTATAACCTCAAACAATTGATAATGAAAAAAAATAATACCTTCTTCCTTCTCAACTCTGCCAATGATGACTCTAATAATTTGTGATACCATATGACCTTTATAAAGAAGAACCCAAAATCAGAAGGCTTTTTTCTAATCAGGATTCATAAATAAAAAAGGACACTAATCAGTATTTTAATAGAATTTTACATGTATGTTGGTCTTTTTCTTGAAACATCCCATAAAGCTTACCCATACATAACACCATGGTAAGTTTTCAATATTAACAACTTATATATACAAGCTTAGTAAACAACACATAAGTTGATAAAAACCTTTCAAAGGTTCCTTGTTTGTGATCTTTAAGTTATCCAAAAGATTCCCTAATATAATCAAATACTTGCATCGTTACCATTCATGCTCACAGTCTTGCATCGCGTCAAAAATCATGCGTCTGTCTTTTATTGAGCGAAGGTGGTAAGGAAAATCTACAAATTCCAGTTCAAAAAGTTGACAACTTTTGAATCTAGAGTTGCTTTTTATTCCAACCAAATTAGTACTCGATTTGCAAGATCACAAACAAGACACATGATGACAATACAGACTAGCAAAAGCACAAACTCTAGCATGATAGTACAGAGATACAAAAATATTTTCTTTATCCAATAAAGGCAAAAGTGAAGAAAGGTGTAGGAACAACCTTGTTCAGGAGGGACACTGAAGATTAAAGTAGCTAGTTTTATCTCATTTTTTTATCCTTATAGGGCCTCTGAAGTAACCATCTCTGTTACTTTCGCTCCATTGTTGACCACCTTATTAATCCAAACCAATTATAATTTTTAACTTAAAAATAGATAAAGAAACTTGTATAGTTAGTAGCATATGAAAACAAAAGCCAAAGTGGCAGACAATTTGCATCCTAGTGCAAAAGAATTGACATAGATAGGATATCCTTTCATGTGATTATGAATAGAATATAAAAAAGAAATTCATCAGATAAATAGACTCCAAAAGCACAAACTTACATACAAACATCAAGAAGCGCATGGCCCTCGTCCAAATAAATCCAACAGTGGATATCAAAGATTCAGACCAAAAAGATATAACATATGGATGTGCATATTTGAATCTATAGATTTAATTATTAACATAGTTATATAAAAGGGGTATACTTGTTGTTACCGTCGCACGAATAGAGAAACCGCCTAACAGAATTAAGCAAATATATAACATTTTAAATTTTACACATTCTTATGTCAAGCCTTAAAAGGGTGAAAGACGAAGCTAAAAATGTCAGGTTTGTTTATTTTATGAAGAGGACAATTATTTAATAAGTTATCTCTCTCCACAACATCCATGAGGTCCAATGTTACTGGTATTAAGGTCTTGAAATAGAAAGTGAAATAATTATTTATCATCTAACTAAGGGAAGCAGAAGTAGGAGGAAAAAAGTATAATCTTTACTTGTATTAATCTAAGAGAAGAGGGATACAGTATCAGAAGAGAAACGTGTGTAGAAATACCAACCAATTTTTGTTCTATTGTGAAAAAACAACATTACATTCTGTATGAGTCCCAATGACAGAGAGATATTCCAGGGCAAATTTTCTTACTATCATGCCTCATCTACTCTTTTGCGATGGCTATTGATACAAGTTGAACATGAATCATAAATATGAGAAGAAAATGGTATAACGCACAAAAGCATAAACTTCAACTATCTCTTTTTCCATTGCTTACAGTATTAGAGTCAACTGCTGTAGTGGTTTGCCATTGGTACTTGTCTGTAATACCCTGTATATTTCCAAACATACACAACCAACTTATCACTGACAAAATATTTAAACTTGAGATTGTAACGAGGTATATAAGCTTAAAATAGGATTTAGGTGTTAAGTTAGAGTAGAGGGATTAAGATGTAGAAAATATAGGATTAAATAAATGAGGTTCTTGCTAGACTTAATTAAGATAGTAGGTGACAAGTAGATGTGTCACATACTTAGACTAATTGACCAAATTGAAGCTTATATTGATGGACTTATTTGAGGCCTAAATTAACTAAAAGAAAATAAAGAGAATGGTATACCAAGGCCCAATCTCTCCAAAACCACAAAGAGTTACTTAAAAATGTCCTAGTAGGTGCATCAGCCACTTGGACTTTTGACTATATTGAATGGACAAAGTAGGTGCATCACCTATTTAGTATTTATGGTCCAAATTAGAGCTAAATGGTGGCTGGAAATAAAGAGGAGAATGAGCCAGCAAAGTGATGCCTTTAAAGATCAAAAAATCATCAATAAACTCTCATTTTTCTCATCAAATTCAATTTCTCTCAAGTCTTTAAATCTCTATCTTCTATCCTTAAAACAACCTTCATATTTTTCATTAGGGTTCTAAGTGTTCTTCAAAATATTTTCTGTAAAGCAGCCCATAAGGTCACCTTTTCTTCTCCTTAGTTTCGAATATATTAGAAAGTTATTCAAGGGGAGTGAATATATTGGTATTGGCAGCAAGGGTGCTGCCACTATCTTTTAAAGATTAAGGTAAGAATTTCATGTCATAAGCTTGGGTTGTTGGTCTATTTTCATCTAATGCTTGTGCTAATGTTCCTTTCCTATTTTGTGACTTAGATTAGGTCACAAAGATAGTAATTGGGGGAAAATAACATATTAAGATATCCAAGGTAAGGTGTTTCCCCAACTTTAAATTATTAGCTCATTTGCTCATTCTAGACATACTTGTATATTGAAACTCATGGGATTGTAATTGAAATAGTGAGCTCAACTTTTCTAACTATATTGTGATGTTGGACCTGTATTATTGTATTGAAAAGTTAGGAAATCATGTTTGGCCTTAAAAAGGATTGGTTAATGTTAGTACGGGGTAGAAATAAAGGTGCAAACATGGGGGGTTGTTCTGGTGGTTTATGGATTTTATGACTATATATGGGTTGTTTTATCTGTATTTCTTTTATGAGGAAGTGAGTCACCTTATACAATGGTTGAATGGAGCTTCCATTGAATTACAAAAGAAGGGTATGGTGATACATCATGTGTTTAGGGGTTTGGATGGTCTTACTGCCCGTCAAGTATTTAGCTACTATTTTTGTAGGATGATAATGTGAGTAGGTTCTAATATTAGCTTCATTATGTCCTTATATTGTAGAGTAACACTTAAAAGAAAAGATTGAATTGTCGTAGTCACATTGGTCGAAAGATAAGGTATGTAAGGCTATTCTTTTTCATCTTCTTTGGCATGAAATCTAATATTAGTGTTAATACCAACAAAGTGAGCTTCCTAAGAGTTCTCACCAGTAAAGGATACATGGAAATGATGTATGATTTTCAGCATTATTAGTGACCTTGTTCCTACTCCCTATGATCTCACAAACGTGTCAAAGCATTTCAAATATGTGTTTATTACTATATTTGTGTATTTACACTTTCCAGTTAAACTTGTATTCCTCTTCTACATATAAATAAGACCCTAGATTACACATGGTAAGTGTGCTCATGTGTTAGGTATGCAATCTGCCAATTTACTACCAACTTGCTTCAATTGTCTATTTGATAATATACTTTATTTTCTCACACATTTACATATCCCCTTCATTGGGCATCACTCCCATTACCGAAGTCTATAATGTTACCTCATAGAATCCCTATTCGTTCCATTCTATAGTTTGCATCTCCTTACATGGAATATATATTTATACCTAAGTCAAATTTCTCCACACGCTCCAGTAGTTCTCATGTTCATGTACCTTTCATTTGACACTGTTACTAAGTATTTATTTACATCACTGTCTAGAAAACCTATCTCTTAGATTAAATTAGATACCTTCACTCGAATTGCACCTATGTTTCATTTGAGATGTCAAAGTACTGATTGTGTCATTTAAGCTCCAAAGCATTACATTTTTATTACAATTAAAAATGCTTGCTACTTCATTGTTGTTGCCTTAAGTGCATATTCACATATTTCTTAGTACTGGTCTATAGTTCCAAAGCTTAATAATATTATGACCACCAAAATAACAATCTCAAAGATAAGAAATGAAGTAACGCGAATATGTTTATATGTGGGTGGTAGCTCAGGGGCTAAAGTATTTATGGGTGGTATCCCAGGGGTGGAATAAACACCTAGCATTGGTTGATCCCATTATCGTGTGGTATCCTAGGGGTGAAAGGAAAGCCTAGCATGGGTCAATCCCGATTTGTGTATTAATGAGGAACGTACCCCAGGGGCATAATGCCTAGCATGGCTCATCCTATTTTACCTCTGATCATCTGATCATATATATCACATGGCTTACAAAGATTATAAAGCAAAAAGTAGTAAAGTAAAGAAAAACATGTAATGTACAATCTTCCACAAGTGTAAGTAAAGGTGGTCGTTCATCCTTATCTATATATTTATATATTGATCCCTAATTTCATTGATCTTTTATTTCACTTATGGTTATCTCATGCCATACATATTCAGTGCATTACTTTATACTGACATCCCATATGGGGTTTAGCGTTCTATGTTGTAGGCACAGGTTCTTAGCTAGTAGATCTCCCTAATAGAAGTATTGGATACTCAACGGCTATTGGTGAGCTCCAAGTTGATTCGGGGCCTTGCCTAATCTTTAGCATATATTTTTTAATGGTTTAACAGTCATGGATTCCATTAGAGGATTTGTAGACATTGTAAAGCGGTTATATGTATTCATTGATTTACATGTCATTTGTATCGGTTTGGCTAATTAGTACAACTTCTTATCAAAGATTCCATTTGTATAGTGATTCATTTTCTCATGTAGGTTATTTTTATAGTATGTGTCCCTATAGTTGTTGTCCGCCTCATCCAAAATTGGGGTGTGACAGAAATGATATCAGAACGGTTCATCCTAGGGAGTCTACAAAGCTGCGTCTACTAGAGCCTTACTTATGAATGTGTTGCACGCCATATTAATAATTAAGGGGCTACTTGGACATTTAGGAAATGTTAATTTCCTTCATATTTCATGTCGTGTGATAGAGCAGTGTTAAGGAGTCCATTCCTACTCATACTATGATCTCTCATATTCATACAATGCCTATTATAGCTAAGGTCAAAGATGGAAAAAAGGATAGCACCACTAATGCCCAAGAGGCAACCCATAAAGAAGTCTCTCAAGTCATTAAAATTCATATTAGGGTAAGCCAATTTAGTCCGACCCTCACGGCCTACAATAGTGCAATGGTTTTTGTGTTACTTCCACATAAGGCTGCATTTGTACTATTTGTATTGTCTTGGTTCATTTGAGCGAGATATAATAGGGTTATTAATATTTTTGTATTATAAATGGTTAACTAGTCATAAAGAAGGGTTGCAAACATTTCTTAGTGCGCTTCTTAAAAGGATGTGAATGGTTCTTGGTTCTGAGATTTCCTCCACACTTGTCCTTTAATATATAGGATTTAATATTACGGAGGACATTTAGTACCTTGATAGTAAATAAATAGGGTTTTAGAGTTACGCGCATTTTGAAAATAGAATCTGTTAAACTAGTTTTGTATTAATTGAGAGGCTAGTAGCATAGTCTAAAAGGTGAACCTTTCAATGTGATAACATTACTAGGGATACCCCTAGTTAGTTGATAAGGACCAAACACCAACTAGATATCATTCTAGATTTTAGTATTTATCTTTTTATAAGGTATGTGTGTATGACCACCCCGAATAGGTAATAATAACATGCAATCTATTTTGTGGTTAGAAAACTCTAGGATGAGAATTTCCAATTATTCTATATAAGAGTTTATGTACACTTGGTTCCTACGGTTCTATGTTTAGGATATAGAGGATTAGTGTATGACTACACCTTAAGGTTGAAAAAGAAATATTAACTAGTTAGACCTAAGTTGTGATTAGATAGGCTAATTGTAGTGGAATTAGAATACACGAAGCTAGTAATTTTGATTAAAAAGGTATTAGTTAGACATCAAAGTAGGTAAGAGTGACATTCAGATGACTCAATATGAATGCATATTTTGATGTCTAGTCTTATTAAATGCAAGAATAGAGGGGCAATAAGAAGATATACATTTGACCTAACCTATCATTTAAGGATGCATCTGTATTATCCCTATTAAAATAAGAGATAGTTTGTTATGCATATGCATAGAGTTCTGATGGTTGTTAAAATTGACGTGAAGTATAAAGTACCGTTTGTTCACTTGACTCCCTGATATGGCAATTCCCTTGATGCATAGCTTATTTAAATTACTCGATTAAAGGTATTGGATTGCCGTCACTTGTTAAGATACAAGTTTTTTTAGTCCTCACTTGTTATGGAAAAATTAGTTAGCATGGATTGGCCCATCTAGTTAAGCCCAAAGAGACTAAACGACAGATGTTTTAGAATTATGATATAATTTTGCATGTACTTGACATTTATGTTTGACTTTTTGTAAATAAGTGTTTATATGCAATAGTGCCTTTAAATTTCATTAGTAACTTGCTTATTTGAACTTTTATATGGTACCAAACATTGGTTGTAATGATGTTCTAGGTCAGTAGCAAAGATAAGGTTGACCTTGACCTCCTACTCATAAAAATGAACTGTTAAGGATTTTTTTCTATCATGGACCTAGTATTTACATTGAATCAGAAGGAAACGTCGATAAAGAGAATTCATAGGAGGTTAGAAAGATAATATAGGGAAACCAATTGCATGTGTTTTAAGGTGAGTAAAGAACATGAGCAGAATTATCCCACTTATTATTTAACGTTAGTGATCGTATGCTTGCACTTAATGTGGCAGAATGATTCAATAAGATGGCTCCTAGTTTCTAGAGGTTAGTTTGGTACATAATATACATGCTACATGTTCCATAACTTATATTCACTTGTCATTTACCCTTGGTGGATTATTTTCTTATTTATTATGTGTGTCGTAGAACACTTACATGTAGGTGTTAGCCCTTTCATAGAAACCTTACTTATTTCCATATATTTTATAAGACCTTTTCCTATATATTGTATATCACATGGGTTACTTGCCGCAGATCACTTGTCTATGGTTATATGCTTCACAGACCATTTCCTTATATGTTACGTGCCTCGTAGCCTACTTGCTTAAGCATTACAAGCCTGATAGTTAGTTATCTGTCTATGTGCACACTTTCTCATATTCCATACGTGTACCTATTGACATGTTAGTCTACTTATCCATGCGATATAGTCCACTTGCTTAATGTGATTTTGATTTCATAGTTCTCTTTCTTGTATAGCTTCAGGCTTTATAGTCTACCTGCTTATATGGATATATGCTTTCATAGTGTATTTGTACATTATTTGCATCATTTGTTCCATGAGTTATCTCAACTGCTCGCATACTATTGTACTTATAATAAATCCGACCACATGCTACATGTCTTATATTTTATTTTCTTACATCCTACTTTATAGTTTGTATGTGCAACCTAATACATGCTTTCATAGCTTACTTGGACATAATTCACATATTTTTATAGCTCAATTGCAAATATGTTGCATACTTCTTAGGTTCAAAAGTTCATAGGTTAAGTGCCCCTTTTGTGCTAATAATTTGATTTATATCATAGACTTTATGTGACATATTTGTCCAAATGTTATATTCCTTTTTGTGCTTATTGATCAAAGTATTGAAATTGTTGGGATAAAGTTTCCCTGTATCTTGATGAAATGAGGATCGTGGTCAGAAAATCTTGAGCATATATGTGAATTTTAGTATAACCCTATACAATGGCTTAGCATAACGCCTACCCAAGAGTGCAACACAATACTTTAGAGTTCAAATTAACAGATATATGTTCTTATAAGAATCACCTGTGAAAAGTATCATAAGATTTATGAAATAAGGGAAGTTAAGCCCTCAGTATATCAGGACTTATAAATTATACAGTGAATTGTCTAGAAAGTCTTATGATTTTTTGGGAGAAATTTGTGAGAGATCCATTATTCATTGTACCCTTAAGGACCAAGGACCTATTATTCAAATAAGTCCCCATAGCCATTTTTTAATTGTTATGTCAGGAAGTTAAGGACAAAAGATATAGCCTCCGATTATTTGTGGGATATAGCCTCCAGTAAAGTAATTATGGGTGAATCGAAATACAGAACAAGTTGCTTAGAAAGTAAAAGATGATAAGAATCCTAAATACCTATCTTTATTCCAAACATCAATCGGAGGATTTTAAAACATGTACTTCCCTTATATGATCACATATTTCATAAGTATTTGCTTATTTGATATCTCACTCAGATCTCATACATTTAGGTATTGATTTATGCTTAAATTCCTTAATTCTATGTATTTTACTTGTCTAAATAAGAAAATGAGGAAGATTATGTTAAACTGAAATGACCTACACCAAAATACATGGCCAAGAGAGGAGGTTTATTTATCGTATTCTCATTTCTTGTATTATATCTATTGAGATGCCCTATGAGGCTCTATACGTGATTCCAGTTATCCAATATATTTGGTGCAGTCCTATTTACAAAGAAAACTGTAGCACATTTTTGTGGGAAATTCTAGGGTTAATCAATCCATTAGCTATACTTTTCATTTGAGGACGAATGGTCCAAAGGGGGGATAATGTAATGCCCCGTATATTTTCAAACATACACAACCAACTTATCACTGACAAAATATTTAAACTTGAGATTATAAGGAGGTATATAAGCTTAAAATCAGAGTTAAGTGTTAAGATAGAGTAGAGGGATTAAGATATTGGAAATATAGGATAAAATAAATGAGGTGCTTGCTTAGGTGACAAGTAGATGTATCACCTATTTAGACTAATCGACCAAATCTAAACCTATATTGATGGACTTATTTGAGGCCCAAATTAACTAAAAGACAATAAGGAGAATGAAAGCCCTAGTCCCAATCTTTCCAAACCCACAAAGATTTACTTAAAAATGTCCTAGCAGGTGCATCACCTACTTGGACTTTTGACCAGCTTAAATGGCCAAAGTAGGTGCATCACCTACTTAGTATTTATGGTCCAAATTAGAGCCAAATGGTGGATGGAAATAAAGAGAAGAATGAGCCAGCCAAGTAATGCCTTTAAAGGTCAAAAAATTATCAATAAACTCTCATTTTTCTCATCAAATTCAATTTCTCTCAAGTCTTTTGATCTCTCTCTTCTATCATTAAAACAACCTCCCTATTTTTCATTAGGGTTCTAAGTGTTCTTCAAAATGTTTTCTGTAAAGCAGCCCATAAGATCACCTTCTATTCTCCTTAGTTTCAAATATATTAGAAAGTTATTCATGGGGAGTGAATATATAGGTGTTGGAAGCCAAGGTGTTGCAATTATCTTTCAAAGATTAAGGTAAGAATTTCATGTCACAAGCTTAGGTTGTTGGTCTATTTTCGTCTAATGCTTGTGCTAATGTTCCTTTCCTATTTTATGATTTAGAGAAGGTCACAAAAATGGTAATTAGGGGAAGTTAAGCCCTCATGTTTCCATTTTATAGAAATTTGTGGGAGATCCATTCTTCATTGTACCCCTTAAGGATAGTAAAGGAGCAAGGACCTATTATTCAAATAAGTCCCCATAGCTATTTTTTAATTGTTAGGTCAGGAAGTTAAGGACAAAAGATATAGCCTCCGATTATTTGTGGGATATAGCCTCCAGTAAAGTGATTGTGGGTGAACCAAAATATAGAACAAGTTGCTTAGAAAGTAAAAGATGATAAGAATCCTAAATACCTATCCTTATTCCAAACATCAATAGGATGATTTTAAATCATGTACTTCGCTTATCTGATCACATATTTCATAAGCATTTGCTTATTTGATATCCCACTCAGATTTCATACATTTAGGTATTGATTTATGCTTAAATTCCTCAATTCTATGTATTCTACTTGTCTAAATAAGAAAATGAGGAAGATTATGCTAAACTGAAATGACCTACACCAAAATACATGGCCAAGAGAGGAGGTTTATTTATCATATTCTCATTTCTTGTATTATATCTATTGAGATGCCCTATGAGGCTCTATACGTGATTCTAGTTATCCAACATATTTGGTGCAGTCCTATTTACAAAGAAAACTCTAGCACATTTTTATGGCAAATTCTAGGGTTAATCAATCCATTAGCTATACTTTTCATTCGAGGACGAATGATCCAAAGGGGGATAATGTAATGCCACATATATTTCCAAATATACACAACCAACTTATCACTGACAAAATATTTAAACTTGAGATTGTAAGGAGGTATATAAGCTTAAAATCAGAGTTAAGTGTTAAGATAGAGTAGAAGGATTAAGATGTTGGAAAAATAGGATAAAATAAATAAGGTGCTTGCCTGAATTTATTAAGCTAGTAGGTGACAAGTAGATATATCACCTACTTAGACTAATCGACCAAATCTAAGCCTATATTGATGGACTTATTTGAGGCCCAAATTAACTAAAAGAAAATAAGGAGAATGGAAGCCCTAGTCCCAATCTTTCCAAGCCCATAAAGAGTTACTTAAAAATGTCCTAGCAGGTGCATCACCTACTCGGACTTTTGACCAGCTTAAATGGCCAAAGTAGGTGCATCACCTACTTAGTATTTATGGTCCAAATTAGAGCCAAATGGTGGCTGGAAATAAAGAAGAGAATGAGCCAACAAAGTAAGTCCTTTAAAGGTAAAAAAAAGTATCAATAAACTCTCATTTTTCTCATCAAATTCAATTTCTCTCAAGTCTTTTGATCTCTCTCTTCTATCCTTAAAAAAACCTCCCTATTTTTTATTAGGGTTCTAAGTGTTCTTCAAAATATTTTCTATAAATCAGCCCATAAGATCACCTTATCTTCTCCTTAGTTTCGAATATATTAGAAAGTTATTTAAGGGGAGTGAATATATAGGTGTTGGCCAAGGTGCTACAATTATCTTTCAAAGATTAAGGTAAGAATTTCATGTCACAAGCTTGGGTTGTTGGTCTATTTTCATCTGATGCTTGTGCTAATGTTCCTTTTCTATTTTGTGATTTAAAGAAGGTAACAAAGATATTAATTGGGGGAAAATAATAGACTGAGATATCCAAGGTAAGGCTCTACCCCAACTTATAATTGTTAGCTCATTTGCGCATTCTATACATACTTGTATATTGAAACTCATGGGATGGTAATTGGAAGCATGAGCTCAACATTTCTAACTATATTGTGATGTTGGATCTGTATTACTTTATTGAGAAGTTAGGAAATCATGTCTGGCCTTAAAAAAGATTGGTTAATTTTAGTACAGGGTAGAAATGAAGGTGCAAACATGGGGGGTTGTTCTGGTGGTTTATGGATTTTGTGACTATATATGGGTTGTTTTATCTGTATTGCTTTTGTGAGGAAGTGATTCACCTTATACAATAGTTGAATGAAGCTTCCATTGAAGTATAAAAGAAGGGTATGGTGATACATCATGTGTTTGGGGATTTGAATGGTCTTACTACCCATAGAATTAGAATGTGAGTAGGTTCTACTATTAGCTTCATTATGTCCTTATATTGTAGTGTAACACTTAAAAGGAAAGGCTGAATTATTGACATTGGTTGGAAGATAAGGTATGTAAGGCTATTCTTTTTCATCTTCTTTGGCATGAAATCTCATATTAGTGTTAGTACCAACAAAGTAAGCTTCCCAAGCGTTCTCACTAGTAAAGGATATATGGAAATAATGTACGATTTTCAGTGTCATTAATGACCTTGTTCCTACTCCCTATGATCTCACAAATGTGTCAAAGTATTTCAAATATGTATTTATTACTATATTTGTGTATTTACACTTTCCAGTCAAACCCTTGTTCCTCTTCTACATATTAATAAGACCCTAGATTACACATGGTAAGTGTGCTCATGTGTTAGGTATGCAATCTGCCCATTTACTACCAACTTTCTTCAATTGTCTATTTGATAATATACTTTATTTTCTCACACATTTACATGTTCCCTTCATTGGGAATCACTCCCATTGTCGTAGTCTATAATGTTACCTCGCAGGATCCCTACTCGTTCCATTCTATAGTTTGCATCTTCTTACATGGAATATGTATTTATCCCTAAATCAAATCTATCAACATGCTCTAATAGTTCTCATGTTCATGTACCTTTCATTTGACACTGTTTACTAAGTATTTAGTTGCATCACTGTCTAGAAAGCCTATCTCTTATTGATTTATATGCATTAACTCGAAATGCACCTATGTTCCATTTAAGATGTCAAAGTACTGATTGTGTCATTTATGCTCCCAAGTATTACATTGCTATTACAATTACAAATACTTGCTACTTCATTGTTATTTCCTCAAGGTAATATTCACATATTTCTTTTTTACTGGTCTATAGTCAACAACAACAACAACAACAAACCCAGTGTACTCCCACCTAGTGGGGTCTGGGGGGGGGGGTAAGATGTACGCAGTCCATACCTCTACCTCTAACGAAGTAGAAAGGTTGTTTCCGATAGACCCCCGGCTCAAGACACGAGATACCACACAAATACATAGTAAAGCACAGAACAAGATTTACTGGTCTATAGTCCCAAAGCTTAATAATATTGTGGCCGCCAAAATAATAATTTCAAAGTTTAAAGAAATAAAGTAACGTGAATATGTTTATATGTGGGTGGTAGATCAGGGAAAAAAGCCTAGCATGGGCCGATCCCAATACATAGATTTATGGGTGGTATCCTAGGGTCGGAAGGAACACCTAGCATGGGTCAATTCAATTATCGGGTGGTATCCCAGGGGTAAAAGGAAAGCCTAGCATTGTTCGATCCCGATTTGTGTATTAATAGGGAACGTATCCCAGGGATATAAGGCCTAGCATGGTTTATCCTCTTTTATCACTAATCAACTGGTTATATTTATCACATGGCTTACAAAGACTATAAAGCAAAGAATAATAAAGTAAAGAAAAGCATGTAATGTACAGGCTTCCACAAATGTAAGTAAAGGTGGTGGTTCATCCTTATCTATACATTTATATATTGGTCCCTGATTTCGTTAATCTCTTATTTAACTTATGGTTATGTCATACCTTACATAGTCAACACATTACTTCGTACTGACGACCCTCACGGGAGACTAGCGTTCTATGTTACAAGCACAGGTTCTTAGTTAGTAGATCTCCCTAATAAAAGTACGGGAAACTTAGTAGCTGTTGGTGAGCTCCAATTGATTTAGGGTCTTGACGAGTCTTCAGCATATATTTTTTAATGGTTTTACAGTCATGAATTCTATTAGAGGCTTTGTAGACATTATAAAGCATTCATATGTATTCATAGATTTACATGTCATATGTATCTGATTGTCTAATTGATTGCTATTGTAAATACAACTTCTTATCAGCAATTTCATTTGTATAGTGATTCATTTTCTCATCTAGGTTATTTTTATAGTATTTGTTCCTATAGTTGTTGTCCGCCTCATCCAATATTGGGGTGTGACATTGTGATTCATCCCGGAGAGGAACCCCCTTACCTTAATCCCCTTTCTTCTTTAGCTTTAGTACAGAGTTGAATCCAACAAACAAAATATAGAAATTACTGCATATTCCTATGCCAAAAAATTAGACTATCGATTGACATTCCTTCATTCTTCCCATGCAAGTGAAGTCGATATATAGTATAAACAAATAAAATATTTTTGTTTTCTTCACTTCATGCTATAAACTTGTATTTATGACTTTGGCCAATACTTTGGTCCTAGTACTCTATCTACATCTCCAATTTCAATTGAATTCGGCAAAGTTTCTGAGGCAACATTCGATGAAAAGAGTACAATCATTGATTTTACAGCTATACATTAGAACTTTCAAAGTTTGCAATTATCGATTTCTTTCCAAGTTTGTAATTACCAACCTCATATATAGGTCTCTTGCCTCTGGATGAGGTACCATGGATGGAACTCTTGCTAACTCAAGAAAACTTCTATTTTCGATCAATATTTACATATTCTCATATTTTCAAGATACTGTAAATCAAATTGACAAAAGATTAAACTTATAAGTGTTTCTATAAAAGTATGGAATGCACAAATCAAATATAATGCAAGATGTTGATACCCACAACTTCGGTGATTGGATCCATTGTAATAAGCTTTAAGAAAAAAAAGTTAAAACGATAAGAACGTATAATTTCATAATTTTATAATAGAGGTAAATTTGTGAGATGAGGAGAATTATACCTGAATATGTGAATCTTGTGTGTAGGTGGGTAGATAAAGAAGGTTAGTTTGAACAACAGAAATTATAATATATTCAACTAACAGGAGACAATAAGGTAATAACAGAATCGGTGAAAAGCAAAATAGTAGTCTAATGTACACCTCAATCTAAGTAGACTGATGTATACGTTAAGCTAAATTAAACTAAGCAATTTAAGATGGCATAGCAAGTAATATATTGTGTTTAAATTAACAATGTAAAAAGGAGAGATGATATAACGACAAAAACCTGACAATAAAATTATTGAAACTGTGTTGAGACGAAGAACGATGAATAATGGCAAACCAAATATGAACAATTAAAAACCATAACAGTTTATAACTATGAACAATAAAAAAAGCTCAAGAGTTTATATAGAAGGACAGAATGTACAAACCAAACATGAAATCAAATAGGCAAAACAAATCAAATTGGAAACAAATTGGGAAAGACCAAATAGAACACAAATTTTGGAAAATACCAAATAGAACACAAATTTGGATGAAAAAAATTCGGTATTTTTTTGGTGAAACCAAGTAGGGAGAAAAAGCGGGTGAACATAAATTTGGAAAATACCAAATAGAACACAAATTTGGATAAAAAAATTAGGTGTTTTTTGATAAAATTAAGTAGGGAGAAAAAGCGGGTGTTTTTTTATTGAAAGAAATCAAGTAGGGCAAAAAAATAATGGGTGTTTATTTTGGTGAAATAATTCAAGTAGGACACAAATTTGGAAAGAATTTAATTGAAGAAAAATCTTAGTATATTTATTTTGAATAATTTAATTGTAGGGAAAAGCGTAAAAGATCATTTTGTCTAAAGCGGACTCTTTTAATGAGGGGTAAAAAGTTCAAATCACTTTTCTAAGGGCCTTCACACTTTTAATATATTATAGATTATAGATATATATATAGATTATAGATTATCTATAATATATTAAAAGTGTGAAGACCCTTAAAAAGTGATTTGAACTTTTTGCCCTCATTAAAAGCCTCCGCAATAGATGAAATTTTTTTTCACTTATTTAATCTAATTATTATTTAATTATTTATGTAATATTTAGGAGTTCAAAATCACCTAAAATTATTCATTAATATTTTTATTATTTAGAATTACGTAAAAGGTACAAAAATTAAAGAAATCGTGCGTGAAAAGGAAATTTTTCGTTGACTGAAAACTTTATGCGTGCAATGGAATGTTTCTGCCAATAAGTTCCAATTTCGATAGAAATCAATTACATATTATAATCTATACATTGAGAAAATAATACCTTCAATAAATTCTTGGTTAGATCTCTTGATTTTTTAATTTTAAAATTAATTAAGAGTTATCTCGAATTTTAATTTCTTCAATATTGATGTTTTATGTATAGTTCATTATTGTATTGATAAAACTTCATTCTCACTTTGCTTATTTTTATTTTGTATTGGTTAAACTTGATTCTCGATTCACCTCTAATATCTTAATTATTATATTATTTTATTATAGTTTATGTCTGTTGCTATCTGCTATTTTTTGGGCTTAATATAGATGATAGACGACTATTCGGTCAAGCTTTAAGAAGTTTTCATGCAAAGATTGATTTTAATCATATTGTTCTAGTTATCATATTGTTTTATTATAGTTTATATTTTGTTACTATATGTTATTTTCTTCTCAATATAAGTGGTAGGTTATTCTCCCAATATTTTAATACTTTTAACACTTTTTCATGTATATCAGTCTTTTGATTCAATCTCCAACTTTGTATGTATTTTAGGTGATATTATCTTAAATTCTACTATTTTTCTAATATTTAAAAATATTTTTAACTGAATTATTAATAAGATAAAAAATTAATAATAGATTATCAAATTCACATACGAAATTGAAGGATTAAATAGACAAGAAAAAGAGTTGAATCTTTCAGATCAGAACTTTCAATCAGACAAAAAATATTTTCATCGCAGACTAGACAAGAAAAAGACTTGGATTTTTTGGATTAGAATTTTCAATTCGATAAAAGTTATTTTCGTTAGAGACTGGAGTTTTACCATCATTATCGTATTATTTTATTGTAGTTTACAGATCGTAGATTAATATCGATCAGTTTTGAAAAAAAGAATTGTGTAAAGCTTAGGTATTATTTTATTGTAATTTACAGATGGTAGATGAATGCCAGCCGGCTTTTAGGAATTAATTTAGGTAAAAGTTTGGTTCAATGTATTTTTTTAGAATCTATTATCGTATTATTTTATGGTAGTTTGATCGTAGATGAATATAAATCGGCTTTGAGAATTTTTTTTGTGTAAATATTAGATTTAATTATATTGTTTTGATATCTCTATTATCGTATTATTTTATTTTAGTTTATAGATAGTCGATGGTTGTCGATTGGATTTGAGGAAATTTTTGTGTAAGGATTATTTTATAGGTGGTAGATAAATGTCGGTCGGATTTGAGAATTTTTTTTTTGGTAAAGGTTAGTTTAATTGTATTGTTTTGATATCTCTATTATCATATTATTTTATGGTAGTTTAGAGGTGGTAGACGAATGTCGGTCGGATTTGAAACTTTTTTGTACAATGGTTAGGTTTAATTGTGTAATTATATTATTTTGATATATCCATTATCATATTATTTATTGTAGTTTACAAATGGTAAGTAGATGAATACGGATAGACTTAAAGGAATTTTTTGTGTAAAACTTAATAACTTTTATTTTATAATTTGTCTAGATAGTTTGTTCACACCTACAATATTAGTGGTCCGTGCAGAAAGCCTATATATCTGTTTCACCATAATTTGAATGGGATAAAATTAAATTGCTTTTTGCAACTGAATATAATAGCAATATTAGATGTCTGGCTGACATGAACGCATAAATCATGATAAGAAAATCCAGTGCTAAGATACCTTAGCACTTATACTTGAAATATGGACAAAGTTGGATTCAAACGGTTTCATGATCAATAAATAATAGTAGCATAAATTAGTTTAATTAAATTTTTACTGACTAGAAACCAACGGAGACTTCAAAAAAGTAATGAATTAATGTTTACATGAACAACACATAAAAGGATTGTTAACTTTAAGTCTCCTCACTGCAACATCAATAGGACTATTATCCTGAATCAATTTAAAAATAAAAAAGAAGATCTTGAAAGGGAAAAGAAAATACCAACTTGATAAATTCCAGACTAGTTTTAGTTTGTCTCTCCATTACACAAAAATTTATTGAATTATTTGATTAGCATGAGATTATATTTTTTAATTGTGTATTTTTTACTATTCACTTGACAATATGTAGGTTACTTGAGAAAATTGAAAGAAAGGTTTCTTTTAAATCTTGAATGAAGGATTGGTGACATTGATCAACTTAAAGGGTCAAACATCATTAGAAAACTTGATTAAGTTAATTGTGAACTTAATTAATATTTTTAAAACTTTCTAATCTTTTCAAAAATACAAATCAACTCAATCCACACCCTTCTTCAATCGAAATCAACCAGTCTCTCTCCTTCCTCTCGATAGCTTCTCTCAACTCTCTCCCAACCAACAGTTTTGTAAATTTCTCCTTTCAATCCTCAGCGACTTCAACATCCGACAACAAATAGTTGGGCTTTAAATTCCTTTTCAACTTGAACCTTCAATCGATGTGACAACCTTATTCTATGGCCACAACAACTTTAAATTTATCATCGTTCTTTTTCCTCTTTCACGGGTAAAAATTTATGGCCTTTTTAGTTTTGAAAAAAACAAGAAACTTGAGCCAACTTCTCTTATAGTATTCGTTAACAATTTTAATATTTGTTGCTTTAATTTGAAACGTGGTCTGAACAAAACCCTAATCTTTGATATTTCTTCTCTACTCTTTTCAAAGTGAATTATGATTTTCTATTGTTTGTTGTATTTTTTGAAGTTTGATTTTTATTGTTTGTGTTTATAAAAACAAAATAATAATTTGAGTTGATTTGTTCTGTTCTGTTTTTGTTCTTGGTAAAAATGGTGATATTGCTATTTTTATGTTGAAAAAATCATGCTACTATTTTTTGTTTTATCCAACAGATTATCCAACTGGTGCAACATATTAACCATCTGATACAACAAATTTGTCAGATGATGCAACAGATCAACCATCTGATGCACCAGATAAACTATCAAATTATAATTCTAATGGACTAGATTAATCATCTGATGCAACAGATTTAGCATATGATGCAACAGTTTAACTATCTAATGCAACAGATTAACCATATGTTGCAACAAATTAAGCATTAGATAAAAAATTTGATGCAACTGATTAACCATCTGCTACAATGGAAGAACCATCAGATTAATGATCTGATGCAACAGATGAAGCTCTTATTGGACAAAATCCTATCAACTTTTCCAACAGGACATGTCTAAGACATGATTTTTTCAACTGATCATTCATATACCACGATAGATGACCCAATATTAGAAGAAATCTAAACAATATTTACCGTTGATAACTATTCCAATAGATCACTCATGTGTTGCAACAGATGTGTGACCTGTCGCCCAGACCATTCATCTTTCTTAATGGATGAGTGATATGTTTTATATTATTACAACAGATTACTCAGTTATTGTTGCAGGTTAGCTAACTATTCTGATAGATCACTCATATGTTGTAACAGATGTGTGATTTATTGCCCAAATCATTCATCTTTCTCAATAGATGAGTGAAATATTTTGTATTATCGCAACAGATTACTCCGTTGTTGCTACAGGTTATTTAATTATTCTAACAGATCACTCATATATTGCAACAGATGATGTTGCAATAGATGTGTGATCTGCTGCATAAACCATTCATTTTTCTCAATAGATGAGTGATATATTTTATATTATTGCAACAAATTACTTATCCGTTGCAATAGGTTATTTAAATATTCCAACAAATCACTCATGTTGCAACAATATGTCATCCGTTGCATGGACCATTCATTTATCTTAAAAGATGAGTGATACATTTTGTATTGTTGCAACAGATTGCTCATCCGCTGCAGCAGGTTTGTTATATGCTGCAACATATATACTACTTGGTGCAATAGATAAATGATTTGTTGAAACTGTTATTTTACTATTTTGCTTATTAGATTTACTGTTATCCTTTTTTAATGATGCATTAATCAACTATAATATATTTTTTTATGTTCCTGTTAATTTTAGATAATATGGCTCCCAAAAGAACAAAAGCCAAATCAAGTCCAAATGAAGGAACAAGTGAAGCAGCTAAGCTACATCCACCACTCTATGAGCTTGCTTTACAAGCGTTATCTCAATCAGGAGCAGAATATGATAAACATAGGGAGGAGGAATATTTCAAAAGAGACGATCCAAATTCTAATAGCCCTTCCGTCGAAGAGTTGGTCAAAACCTTCAGCATTGATCGTTATCCTGTTAGAATACAGTGCGATGGTGTCATAGATTTAATGGGTGATTTTGTGGTTAATTCGGCCATGGGAAAATATTTCGACGCCTTCAGAATAATACTTCGAGAACAAAAATCGGATGCTTATTTTAGGGACAACTGCTTTGGGAAATATCTTGATTTGTCAAAGGACAACAATGCTCATTTTCAAATAAAAATGGTATATGAACTTCTCAAACGTAGGTTTATGTATGAAAACAAAGATAAGATGGATAAGGTATGGATAAAATATTGTGGTATGCCTGTTTGTTTTGGTTGGAAAGAGTTTGCCATAGTTACTGGACTAAAATGTTATCCTCCTTCTCAAGTTATACCTATACTAACCTAAAAAAGGCACCCCGCACATCCAAAAAAAATCAAAGGTAAGTCGTGTAATCATGATGACCTGGTGTCCATTGGTTGTCCAATATTCAAAAATAAAAATTTGATAGAAGTGTTGAAAGGTAAAGAACCTTCAGAAAAGCACAAGCGCTCATTGTTCTTAGTTTGGTTTGTACATAATATTCTTTGGGCGAGAGACGTTAACAACAACATTAGAATTGGTTTAATAAAGCTCTCTGAGGATCTTGAGGCATTTAACAGCTATCCTTGGGGTTATGAAATCTTCAAAATGACTGTCCAATATTTGTTGACTCTATTAGCGCCAAAGACAGTCAACTTATATGGCTTTTCATGGACTTTCATGGTAAATATTTTGTTTCTTTATTTTATTATGATATCATTCATTTTTTTTTAGTTATTGGCGTTATTTTATAGGCTGGGGCATTTGAAGTCATTCCTCCTTTGAGACAACAAGTGAACTACCAAGAAGAAGTTTTCTGTCCAAGAATTTTGAGATAGTTGTTGGCCAAAACTGATAAAAATATAAAATTTCTTGATCTCTTCAACCCCCCGAAGGATGCAGTAAGTATAATTATAATTAAATTTTTATTTTAATTAATATTTTTTTTGAATGATCTAATCATCATTCTAATATATATAATGATTTATGTTAGATTGTGCATCCATCGCTAGTTCCGACCAATCAAGAGTTGAAGATGTCATTTTTTCTTACTTTACGGTCTGTGCAAACTTTATCAAACCCTAAGGTCATAGACAGAATAAAAATAGAATTGTTTGGAGCAACAACCATTATAAGAAAAATAATTTTGGAGGGTGGGCTTGTTGTTGTTGATTGTCTTAGTAGTGATGGAGTTGGTGGTGGTGGTAGTGGTGCTGCTGTTGGTGCTAATGATGTTCCTCGTACAATATTTAAAATAAACCATTATAAGTATGATCATACTGGTTATACAGATTTTGCCTCTCCCAGTGAATGTTCTGCATGCAAATGTCAAGACTGCAGGGCGAAACATAATGTAGTGATTAATGTTATTAATGCATTAACTGCTTCTATAAAGGAATTGACATCTAAGAGGGGTGTCATTCCATCAAATAGGATTTTATTTCCATCAACTCCATTAGAGATTAAGGCTAAAGGAGAAGGAGTGTGATTTCTAAGAAATTATCAAGCATCAAAAATAGCCAAATTGCAAATCCTTTGTCCGTGTGTTGTACTGAGCAATGTACAATATCCAAAGGAGAGCAACATGAGCTGAACAAGGTAAATATATATGTCTTCCAACTAATAAACAGACACACTTTTGTTTCAATGAATGACACATGTGCTGAAAATTATCAAATAGATATATACATCTGTTTCAATAGTTGACTAACTTGTTGCAACAGATAAAGTACCTGTTGCGACATATGTCTCATCTGTTTTAGCAAATTAAACAACTCGTTGTACTGCTTTTATTTGTACCAATATATGACCTATCTTCTGCAATAGATGAGTCATATATTGCAACAAATGGTTTATCCATTGGAAATTATCATACAGGTCTTTCTCATGTAGAAATATAACCCAACAGTTGATTCATTGTTGCAACAGAAATATAATCTATTTGGGATAATTTAAAATAGGAGGAAGACCTATTTGATTTACTAGAATAGATAAGTTATCCTTTTCTATTTTGTTGTATCTCCGTGATTAACATTGACCAATTGTGGCTTTCCAGGTGGATGTAGAAGCTACTGCTGAACAGCATTAACAATATGTTACTCTACTCTTTTTATGGAAATATGGAGAATAGAAAGCACAAAAATCGTACGTAAGCAAAAAATCAGAAAATGTTACAAAATTTATATTAACCACATTCAATATAAGTTCAAGACACATAAGGGCTCTAACCATATTTCGACTTGTGATCAATCCATAGATACCGATAGAAAATAAATAGGCACTCAAAACAAGTACATGCTCGAGAATCATTAAACAACTCCTTATCAATCTCGACTCCTTTCAATATGAACAACAATTCAACCAATTTAATTGACTAGTATATAACAAGTATGGAACAACGAAATATATTGGTACTAGATTGACCTAAAGTCTTTCTATTTATACAGCTGAAATTCAAATATAATTGAAGGAAAATGAATGTGATAAGACAGAACAAAATTTTATTTGAATTCCAAGTTTTAATAGAAATTTTTTATTGCCGAGCTACAGCAATTGCACCTATTAAAGCAACTAAAAGGATTATTGAAATAAGTTCAAATGGAAGAAAAAAATCTATTGATAAATGAATTCCAATTTGTTGACTATTACTTAGAAAATCTTGCTCTATAATCTGGTTTGATCTTGTAGTCCAAATAATACCGTACCATGACGTATCTGAAATAGTAGTAATTAGTGAAATAAAAAGACTTATACAAACCATCGAAGTAATTCCATCTCCTACGGTCCAAAGATGAAAATCTTTGTAATATTCTGAACCATTCATGAACATCACAGCAAAAATGATTAAAACATTTATAGCTCCTACGTAAATAAGTAGCTGCGCAGCAGCTACAAGATAGGAGTTAGATAGAATATAGAATAACGATGTATAAAAAACAACCAACCCCAAGGAAAAGGCAGAATAAATTGGATTGGGAAGTAATACCACTCCTAGACCCCCTAATATAAGACCCGATCCTAGAAAGACTAAAAGAAAATCATGTATTGGTTTAGATAAATCCATTTTTTATAAAAAATCAAAAACAAAGAATTTCATGACTTTATTGACCTGACCAGGAAAAAAGAAGTTTTTCTATTTTTTATGATACTTTTAAATTGTTAATTGAATGAAATTGTAATGGGTATGAATTGACGTAGATGTTTTAATTTTATTGGACCACTATCAATTCTTTATTTGTCGAAAGAGTAGTTTAAACCTATCTATTTTTTATATCATTTATCTACTTTAAAACCATTACTATTATAATATAGAAATCCATTTTGTTTTCAATCTAAATTAAGCTAGGAGTCTTATTAAGCAACCACTAGTTTGAATTGACCAAGCAAAAATCTCATTCTTTTAAATATGAACTAAGACTTCGTAATTCGTAATTTTTTTCGAATCAAATTAGGGATTTATTCATTGTTTATTTGAAGTAAATTCGAAATTGTTCGAATTGTGTAATCATCAATTACTGACATTGGTAAGCGACCCAAAGCGATTTGATTATAATTCAATTCGTGGCGATCATAAGTAGAAAGTTCATATTCTTCGGTCATTGATAAACAATTTGTTGGGCAACACTCAACGCAATTACTACAAAATATATAGATTCCAAAATCAATATTGTAATTAAGCAATCGTTTCTTTCGAATATCAGTTTCCAACTTCCAATCAACAACGGGTAAATCTATAGGACATATACGCACACATACTTCACAAGCATTGCATTTATCAAATTCAAAGTGTATCCGGCCTCGAAAACGTTCCGGTGTGATCAATTTTTCGTAGGGGTATTGAATAGTTACAGGTAAACGATTTGCGTGGGACAGGGTAATCATGAAACCTTGGCCGATGTATCTAGAGGCTCGTATTGTTTGTTGACCATAATTTATGAATTCAGTTATCATAGGGAGCATATTTAGAATATCTATAAAAAAGATTTTATGCTTGTTTCTTTCTCTTGTTTGACACAAGACGTGAATCTAGAATATTGTGGTCTTTTACAGTGAAAGAAGTTGGGACGCGATTGTCAATAATAGATTACCTAGAGAAATAGGTAAAAGAAATTTCCACCCAAGATTTAATTGTTGGTCCATTCTCAGCCTTAGTAAAGTCCATCTTGTTGCAACAGGAATGAACAAAAACAAATAAGTTTTGGCTAATGTGATAAAGATACCAATTAGTGTTCCAAAGACTTTACCCCTTTTATTTATGCCAAATAGCTCAGGAACAAATATGTATGGAATAGAAAGATTCCAACCTCCCAAGTAAAGAACTGTTACAAATAATGAAGAAACTAGTAGATTCAGATATGAAGCAATGTAAAATAAACCAAATTTGATACTTGAATATTCGGTTTGATACCCTGCTACTAATTCTTCTTGTACTTCTGGTAAATCAAAAGGTAATCTTTCACACTAGGCTAGAGAAGAAATTAGAAAAACGATAAACCCAATGGGTTGACGCCACAAATTCCACCCCCAAAAACCATATTTTGACTGCACTTCCACTATATCAACTGTACTTGAACTGTTAGATAATCATAGTCGGTGATAACATCACTGTGCCCATCGCTATTACAGAATCGTACGTGAGATTTTTACCTCATACGGCTCCTCAGAGGTCACAAATAAATCTAAGGGCCCTTTCCTACTCTTTATCTTGATATGTTTGTCAGATAGAGTCAAAACCTATCCTAAGGTCCTAAATTAGACCAATGGAATTCTATCTGCTATATGTAAAACTAATAAATAAGTGCTTCTGAATTGATCTCATCTTTTAAGAATTTTAATTTTTCTTTGTTGAATAATAACCTTATCATTAAATAAAATGCGCTTTATAGCAATATCCTATATACATTTCAACTTCGAATTTTCAATTACGAAAAAAATTAGAGAGTCCATTAGTTCATGAATCATGACAAAAAATTTCTCTCTCTAAATCGAAATCAAAATTTATTTATAGGAAAGAAAGAATAAAAAAAAAGACGTCCCCCCTTTTTGCTTTTGCAATTTGATTCTTTTCTTTCTATTTCGATTTATTTTATTTCATTCCTATTCTCCTTTCTCAGAAAAAGGGCCTTTCTTTAACCAAAGTAAAAGATTACTTCGTTCTTGATAGTTATTTACTTACTAAGTGGATAGGAACATACTCTGGATCAGAATCATGGGGAGTACTTCTTGATCATTTCTACGAACGCAAAGCCCCAATTCGAATTCCTTTTATGTACAGAAATATCCTCTTGGATAACTTCCATAATCTCAATTACTAATCCTTTGTGTATCTTGGTCTTCCTAACCATCCACTCATTTTTGCTTTCAACCTCTCGTTGTGGAAATCCATCTATGGTAATAGACAGTAAAAACCCCATAAAGTTGATACAATTGATCTTTTAACCCGCTTCAAGCTATCATGACAATTCATCAATCCTGGGGTAAACTATCTCTCTTGCGTATGTTTACTTTTTTCACCATTTGATTCTTGTACATAGGAAATGAGACTCAACCTTTTTACTGCAAATTTAGAAGCCGTTTTCTTTCACTCATATAACTATCTGGTTTAGTTCATCAACTCAAATGCTGAAGAAAAATTAAAATATATATAGTCAATCAAATCTTTTTATCCTTGTTTCTAGAGTTTCTAGAAAGAAAAAAATTTGGAGAAATTTTAGGTCTCACCGAATCACACGTAGAGATATTGATAACACACATAGAGCTAATGGTATTTCATATCTAATTGATTGGGCAGCTGCCCGTAAACCACCTAAAAAGAAATATTTATTATTTGATCCATATCCCAACATAAGAAGTCCAACGGGAGCAATACTTGAAATGGAAATCCATAAAAAAACACCAATACTAAGATCGGCTAGAACAAGGTGATCGCCAAAAGGAATTACTGAATAACTTAGAAAGATAGATATTACTGCTATGGATGGTCCGATACTGAATAAACGAGTATCTCCTGTAGATGGAATAAGGTTCTCTTTCAAAAGTAGTTTTGTCCCATCTGCTAAAGCTTGAAGAATTCCTAAAGGGCCGGCATATTCAGGTCCGATACGTTGTTGTATTCCCGCAGATATTTCTCTTTCTAACCAAACAATTACTAGTATACCTATTGTGATTCCTAACACAAGAGTCAAAATAGGGACAAGCATCCATATGATCCCACAGGCTTCTTTTAAGGATTCCAATTTGGAAAAAGAATTGATAGTCTCTATTTCTGTTGTATCAATTATCATTTCAACGATCAACTTCTCCCATAATGATATCTATGCTACCTAGTATTGTCATAATATCAGCCAATTTCATTCTTTTAACTAACTGAGGAAGAATTTACAAATTGATAAAACCTGGTGGGCGAATTTTCCATCTCCAACGAAAAACGCTCTGATCTCCTATGATAAAAATTCCCAATTCTCCTTTTGGGGCTTCAACTCTCATATAAAGTTCTTGTTTCGACAATTCAAAAGTTGGAGAAGGTTTTTTACTAATAAACCGATATTCAAAATCATTCCATTCAGGATCTTTTAATCTGTCAAAATGTCGGATTTCTAAATTTTCTTAAGGCCCTCCTAGAATTCCTTCCAGAGCCTGTTGAATAATATTTATGGATTCTGTCATTTCACCGATTCGTACTAAATAACGAGCTAATAAATCCCCTTTTCATTGCCATTGAACCTGCCAATCAAATTCGTCGTAAGACTCATAATGATCAACTTTACGAAGATCCCATTTTATTCCGGAAGCTCATAGCATTGGTCCCGATAAACTCTAATTTAATGCCTCGTCTTGCCCAATAATACCTATGCCTTCAACTCGTTCTAAAAAAATAGGATTCCGGGTAATAAGTTTTTGATACTCAACAACCCCTGTTAAAAAATAATCACAAAAATCCAAATATTTATCTACCCAGCCATAGGGTAGATCGGCAGCCACTCCTCCAATACGAAAATAATTATGCATCATTCACATACCGGTAGCAGCTTCGAATAGGTCATATATCAATTCTCTTTCTCAAAAAATATAGAAGAAAGGGGTCTGCGCACCAATATCCGCCATAAAAGGACCGATCCATAACAAATGAGAAACAATCCGACTCAACTCCAACATAGTGACTCTGATATAGCTATCCCTTTTTAGGTACTTGAATAATAATCCAGAAATTGCAATAGAAAAAGAAATAAGGGAGGTTTTTGATGGTTTTTCAATCTTTTCTACTAGGTAATCGAGTATCCTTATGCATGAAGATAATCAATTCGGTCGTTGTAGTCGGACTCTATTATGGATTTCTGACCACATTCTCCATAGGGCCCTCTTATCTCTTCCTTCTCCGAGCTCTGGTTATGGAAGAAGGAATCGATAAAAAGGTATCAGCAACAACTGGTTTTATTACGGGATAGCTCATGATGTTCATATCGATCTATTATGCGCCTCTGCATCTAGCATTGGGTAGACCTCATACAATAACTGTCCTAGCTCTACCATATCTTTTGTTTCATTTCTTCTGGAACAATCACAAAGACTTTTTTGATTATGGATCTACTACAAGAAATTCAATGCGTAATCTCAGCATTCAATGTGTATTCCTGAATAATCTCATTTTTTAATTATTCAACCATTTCATTTTACCAAGTTCAATGTTAGCCAGATTAGTCAACATTTATCTCTTTCGATGCAACAACAAGATCTTATTTGTAACAAGTGGTTTTGTTGGTTGGTTAATTGGCCACATTTTATTCATGAAATGGCTTGGATTGGTATTAGTCTAGATACGTCAAAATCATTCTATTAGATCGAATAAGTACATTCGATCTAAACCTTGTGTTAGAATTGAGAAATTCTATGGCTCGGATCTTTAGTATTCTCTTATTTATTACCTGTGTCTACTATTTAGGCACAATAACCTCACCCATTCTTACTAAGAAACTGAAAGAAGCTAAGAAACTGAAAAAGGCCTCAAAAACAGAAGAAAGGGAGGAAAGTGAGGAAGAAAGAGATGTAGAAACTGCTTCTGAAATGAAGGGGACTAAACAGGAACAAGAGGGATCCACTGAAGAAGATCCTTATCCTTCTCCTTCCCTTTTTCAAGAGGGATCCACTGAAGAAGATCCTTATTCTTCTCCTTCCCTTTTTCAAGAGGGATCCACTGAAGAAGATCCTTATCCTTATCCTTCCCCTTTTTCGGAAGAAGGGTCGGATCCGGACAAAATCGATGAAACGGAAGAAATTTGAGTGAATGGAAAGGACAAAATAAAGGATAAATTCCACTCTCACCTTAGAGAGAGAGGCTATAAAAATATTAATACTAGTAATTGTGAAATTTATGATAAAAAAGATTCTTATCTGAATAATAATAATAATAACACGGGTAATCTAGAAAATTTTAAATTGCAATTGCTTGATAACGAAAATGAAAATCAAGACCTCTTCGGGTTTAAAAAACCTCTTGTGAGTATTCTTTTCGATTATAATCGGTGGAATCGACCATTTCGCTACATAAAGAATAATTAATTTGACCAAGCCGTAAAAACTAAAATGTCACAATATTTTTTTGACACATGTAAAAGTGATGGAAAACAAAGAATATCTTTTACATACCTGCCAAGTTTATCAACTTTTTTGAAAATGATAAAAAGAAAGATACCCCTATTGTCACTCCAAAAAATGCTCCCTCATGAACTGGACAATAAGTGGGTTTCTACCAACAAAGAAAAAAGTAATAATCTGAATAAGGAATTTTTAAATCGACTTGAAGTTCTAGACAAGGAATCTCTTTCTCTGGATATACTTGAAACAAGGACTAGATTGTGTAATGATGATACTAAAAAAGAATACATGCCTAAAATGTATGATCCTTTGTTAAATGGACCATATCGAGGAACAATCAAAAAAGGGGTTTCACCTTCAATCATAAACAATAATTCGCTAGAAAATTTGAAAGAGAGAGTTAGACTAAATAGGATTCATACTATCTTTCTTCCGAATACTGATTACCAAGAATTTGAACAAAAAGTGGATACGATTGATAAAAAACATTTATCAACAAAAATTGACGAGTTCTTAACTTTAATCAATGAATTTGGTAACGAACCAAAATCGAGTTTAAATTTGAAAGACCTTTCTTTATTTTCAGACCAAGAATAGGTAAGAACTAATTCAGAAAAAAGAACTAAATTTTTAAAATTTGTATTCAACGCAATTGATCCTAATGAGACAAAATCTGGAAACAAATCGATTGGAATAAATGAAATCAGTAAAAAAAAACCTCGCTGGTCATGTAAATTAATCACCGAATTGGACCAACAATTGGGTAAATTTGAAGATGGCCTATCAGTAGATTATCAAATTAGTTTAAGAAAATTCAAACGTGTAGTTATTTTTACTGCCAACAACGAGAAGAAGGATCCTGATGAGACCAACGAGGAAGTGCCTTTGATAATCTATTCGCAACACTCCGATTTTCGGCGAGGTAAAATTACAGGACCTATGCGGGCTCAAAGGCGAAAAACAGTTATTTGGAAACTATTTCAAGAAAATGCGCATTCCCCCCTTTTTATCGATAGAATAACCCTCCCCCCTCCCCTCCCCCTATTTTTTTTCTTTTGATATCTCTGGACTGATTAAACCAATTTTTCAAAATTGGACAGGTAAAGAGGGAGAATTCAAGATTCTAGAGTCTAAAGAAGAACAAACAAAAAGAGAAGAGAAAAAAAAAGGACAAAAAAAAGGAGAACACCAGAAAGGAAAAAGCACGGCTAGCGATAGCAGAAGCCTGGGATAACATTCTTTGTATGAAAATAATAAGAGGTTACATGTTAATAACTCAATCAATTCTTCGAAAATATGTTGTATTACCTTCATTGATAATAGCCAAAAATCTCGAGCGTATGTTATTCTTGCAACTTCCTGAATGGTCTGAGGATTTGCAGGAATGGAATAGAGAAATGCATAGTAAATGTACTTATAATAGTGTTCAATTATCAGAAATAGAATTTCCACAAAATTGGTTGAGCGATGGGATTCAGATCAAAATTTTATTTACTTTTTGTCTGAAACCTTAGCATATATCTAAACTGCACCCCTCCCGTGTAGAGCTGATGAAAAAGAAAAAACAAAAAGATGATTTTTATTTTTTAACAGTTTTGGGAATGGAAGTTGAACTTCCCTTTGGTTCTCCCCGAAAGCGCCCTTCCTTTTTTGAGCCCATTTTTAAGGAACTCAAAAAAAAAATTGGAAAATTTAAAAAGAAATATTTTATAACTTTTATAACTATAACTCGAAAAGTTTTAAAAGGAAACACAAAATTATTTCGAAGAGTTTTAAAAGAAACCAAAAAATGGCTTATAAAAAATATTCTATTTCTAAAAAAAATAAAAAAAGAACTTTCAAACATAAATCCAATTGTATTATTTAGATTCAAAGAAATATCTGAATCGAATGAAATGAAAAAAGAAAAAGATTATCTAATTAGTAATCAAATAATTAATGAATCATTTAGTCAAATTGAATCTGGAAATTGGCCAAATTCTTCACTGATAGAAACCAAAATGAAGGATTTGACTGATAGAACAAGTACAATAAAAAATCAAATAGAAAGAATTACAAAAGAGAAAAAGAAAGTATCTCCAGAAATAGACATTAGTCCTAAATCGCCAAAAAATATTTTCCAAATATTAAAAAAAAGAAATACTTGATTAATATGTCAATTCCATTATTTTAGAAAATTATTCATTCAAAGATTATACAACGATCTATTTTTATCTATCATTAATATTACAAGAATTAATACACAACTCCGTCTTAAATCAACAAAGAAATTGATTGAGAAATACATTTTCAATAATGAAATAAATCAAGAAAAAATTAATAATAAAAACAAAATTAACTTTACCTTTATTTCGACTATAAAAAAGTCACTTTATAATATAATATTTATAATATTAGTAAGAAAAATTCACATAGTTTTTTTTGATTTATCCTACTTGTCACAAGCATATGTATTTTACAAATTATCACTAACCCAAGTTATTAATTTGTCTAAATTTAAATCTGTTCTTCAATATAACAGAACGTCTTTTTTCCTTAAGACTAAAATAAAGGACTATTTTAGAACACTGGGAATATTTCATTCTGAATTAAAACATAAAAAACTTCAGAGTTATAGAATCAATCAATGAAAAAACTGGTTAAGACGGCATTATCAATACGATTTATCTAAGATTAGATGGTCTAGATTAATGCCAAAAAAATGGAGAACTAGAGTTAATCAAAGTTGTATGGCTCAAAATAAAAATAGAAACTTAAACAAATGGAATTCATATGAAAAAAGACCAATTAATTCATTACAAAAAAGGAAATGATTCTTAACTCTATTCATTATCAAACCAAAAAGATAATTTTAAAAAATGTTATAGATATGATCTTTTATCATATAAATCGATTAATTATGAAAATAAAAGTTACTCATTTATTTCTAGATTACCCTTTCAAGTAAATAAGAACTTCGAAATTTCTTATAATTCCAACACACCCAAACACAACCCTTTTGATATGCCCGACAATCTTCATATCAATAATTATCTAATAAAAGGCAATCTTCTACATCTACATATAGAAAGAAATCTCGATAGAAAATATAGAAAATATTTTGATTGTAAAATTCTCCATTTTTCTGTTAGACAAAAAGGAGATATTGAAACCTGGGTTAAGATCGATACCAACAGTAATCGAAATACTAAAATTGGTATTAATAATTATGAAATAATTAATAAAAAAGGACTTTTTTATCTTACAACTCATCAAAATCCAGAAAAAACTAAAAAAAAATTCGAAAAAAGACTTTTTAGATTGGATAGGAATGAATTAAAAAATATTTAATCGTCCCATATTGGATATGGAATTTTGGTTCTTCCCAGAATTTGTACTACTTTATAATGTATATAAAATAAAACCGTGGATTATACCAAGCAAATTACTTCTTTTAAATTTGAATACAAATGAAAATGTTAGTAAAAATCAAAATATCAATAAAAACAAAAATAAAAACTTTTTTCTACCATCAAATAAAAAAATAAAGAATCGAATTCAAGAAGCAAAAGAACCCGCAAGTCAAGGAAAAAGAGAGCGTGGATCAGATATAGAAAACAAAGGAAATCTGGGCCCTGCTTTCTCAAAACATCAAAATGATCTTGAAAAAGATTACGCGGAATCAAACACAAGGGTAAAAATAAAAAAAATACAAAGCAACACGGAAGCAGAACTAGATTTGTTCTTGAAACGTTATTTGCTTTTTCAATTGAGATGGAACGATACTTTGAATCAAAGAATAATCAAAAATGTAAAGGTATATTGTCTCCTGCTTCGACTAATAAACCAAAACAAAATTGCTATATCGTCAATTCAAAGGAGAGAAATGAGTTTGGATATAATGTTGATTCAGGTGAATTTACCTCTTACAAAATTGATGAAGAAGGGGTTATTGATTATCGAACCTATTCGATTGTCTGTAAAAAATAATGGACAATTTATTATGTATCAAACCGTAGGTATTTCATTGGTTCATAAAAGTAAACACCAAACTAATCAAAGATACCGAGACCAAAGATATGTTGATAAAAATTATTTTGATTTGCTTGTTCCTGAAAATATTTTATGGTCTAGACGTCGTAGAGAATTGAGAATTCGAAGTTTTTTTAATTCTTTGAATTGGAATGGCGTCGATAGAAATTCAGTATTTTCCAATGAAACTAATGTAAAAAACTGAAGTAAATTTTTGGATGAAAGGAAACCTCTTTATAAAGATAAAAATGAATTAATTAAATTAAAGTTCTTTCTTTGGCCTAATTATCGATTAGAAGATTTAGCTTGTATGAATCGTTATTGGTTTGATACCAACAATGGTAGCCGTTTCGGTATCTTAAGGATACATATGTATCCACGATTGAAAATTAATTGATATTACTATATACCCTGTCTCGTATAGAGTATCTGAAAGAAAACAAATGCACACATGCCTTGTCTTACATCTCATTCGAATCTTCGAGTAGACGATACTAAATCAATAAGGTATCGATTAGATCTAGAAATGAATCAACTGAATCTTCTTCATTTTCGGATTTTAGGTTTAAATTATTCACTTTTGTGAATGGAAAAAACGTACCTACCAACTTTTTCTTTTTGGATTCCTATCTGAATCAAATTTAAAATTTGATTAATTTATTGGAATTGATAAAATTAGGGGTCCATAAAGAAATTAAGTCTATATACCACGTTCAAATTACTGGCATTATTATTACTGATCGATAAAATTCGATAAAATCCATATCTGTAAAATAAAGAAAGGGGAAATTCATTTATGGTAAAAAGATCCACGACGAGCAAAGCCGAATTTCATAGCACCGGATGAAGAACAACTTGTCCATATTGAGTAGATCTTTATAGCTTGAGTTGAGTCTTTCAAAGTAATAACCTCACCCCTCCTTAGGAATCTTTGGCATCAATAATTAAATTATTGATGTATTTGTTGAGATCTGTACCCATAATAATTTTTTTACATTTTATTTATTCATTGATTTTATTTCAGCTAATATCTTAAGACTTCAATTTATTTTATTTTGTCTATGAATTTTATTTTTTTCTTAAATTTGAACTTATTGATTGAAATGGAATACTAGATTCAAATATTGTAACTGATAATGTATCTGTTGCAACAGACGAAACATCTGTTAGCAAATATCGAATAGATTTGACATATGTTGCAACAGGAAGGTAATCTGTTAGAATTTATCAAATAGACCTTCCCACTGCTGCAACAGATAGACTTATATAGAAACACCGACATAATGCAACTGATGACCAACCTATTACAATAGATAAACTGTATGTCAGAATAGGTAGAATATTTGTTACAACGAATGGAAAATCTATTACATTTTAAAAATTAAACTTTCATTAGACATACAAAATTGTCACTACATGTAAAAAAGCAAAAGTGAATTGAAATAAAAAAGGTAGAACCCATCGACAGTGTTCAGTTCAAACACCTAAAATAAAATAGGCATCAAATAGACAGTATTCATTTAAAATACGTAAAATAAAATAGGCACAAATGTGTCAAGTTGGCACTTTTTGCTGACTTGGCATTTTATTTTGCCCCCAACGGTCATTTTTTTTCCAATGTCTTATTTATTCATCTTCTTCCTGAAATTTAATCCTAAATTCCCAAATCTTCTTCTTCGTCGTCATTTTTTTATCTATCCAAATTCTTCAACTTATTTGCATTTGGTCTTTCTTTTCTTTATTTTTTTTTTATTTTTTCCAACTGAGCTTGACAATGTCGAGCGCATCTTTCACTGTTTTTTGTGATAATAATTTTTGATATTGTAAGTGTGGTCATGAAGCTCTACTGAAGACTTCTTGGACTGAACAAAATCCAGGTCGTAGGTTTTTTACTTGTAAGGTTTCAAAGGTAATATTTTTTTATTTATTTAGTTGATTAATTATTGACTTATAATTATTTTGTAATTGTGTTTTTGTTTTTATAGAAATTGGGTGGATAAGATTACTTTGATTGGTATGAAGAACGACACCCTTCACAAGTAAATCGTGTAATCTGGGGTTTGTTGAAGAAAGTCAAGGATTCTGGAGAGAAATAAAATGGAGCAACAAGATATTACATTGTTGTCGTTATTGCTACTGATTTGGTGGTGTTGGGCACATGAATTTTCAAGCCTAATTTCTGAAATTTTCATGGTGGTGTATTTCCTACTGATTTGCTTTTGTCGAGCACATGGATGTTCAAGCGTAATTGTTGCAAAATATCAAACAGATTTAGGCATATGTCGTAAAATTTAGGTCAACTGTTGGAAATTATCAAATAGGTCGTCCCGTTATTGCAACATATTAGACTTAGATTAGATAGATTGGCATAATGCAACAGATGACCAACCTATTGCAACAGATAAACTATCTGCCAGAATAGATAAAATATATTTTACAATATATTGACAATCTATTGCATTGTCAAAAACTCAACTTTCATTCACCAGAAAAAAATTATTGTCACTACATGTACATGTAATTTAAAGTAAAGTGAAGTATGACTTGAAATAAAAAATTATTATTTCACAGGCTCTTCTATATACACAGGCTCCAAGCGTCCAGTTAGTACCCCATAAGCCCAGACCTCTTGCAGGTTTGCCACAGCGTTGTCATACATAAAGATCGTTGGCTCAGCTATTTCTATATTGGTCAGCAAACATTCGATGTGTGCAAGAGCGTGCGAGCCGCTCGCGTAACCGGTATCATTTTTTGGAAGGGTCATGACCTTGTTTGGACCTTTAAAATCCCATGATTTATTCATCAAAACTACCTTTGGTAAATGATTCATTAGTTCACGCTCCCTCAACAAGATGGGCAATAGCTCCATCAGTGGCTGCACGAGGAGAAAAAGATTGACATTGTTGATGGCAGGTTCGTTGCAGTCATAAACTTTGATCTTTCCCTCCTTGAGTAGTATCTCGACAGCCCTATAATGTATGTCATTCACGCTAATAACTGTAAGAATCCTCTTTGCCTCGGTTCAGCTCTTGTCGTATGGATTTGGCTTCTCCCCTCTAATATATTTTATTAATTCTTCTTCCTCCAAGTCCAACGTAAAAAGTAAGAAATTAAGTCTCGCGCCACACACTTCAAAATTGAGTTGATCATACTTATCCTTGATATTCTTGCAGAAGTCGAGGTCTATTATCCTATTGGCAGCGTTATAAGCTTCGGGATACGTTAATTTCCTTTTTCTCATGAGGCAGACAATTTTGTCAACATGTTGTGATATAAAAAAATAATTTTTAAATAGGTTAGTAATTGTAAATATGGTCCATATAATGCATAAGGTTCTTTGAATCAATAACCCAACGCAACTTATGCAACAGATGGATAGTAAGTTACAACAGAACCACTACTAATTGCACCAGAATACCCAGCTATTGCAATAGATTTCACATCTGTTGCGTATCTTCTTCTTCATGTGGTAGATTAGATTACAAGGCTAGGTTAGGGAAAGTAAACTTGCCTTATCCTCGTAACACATTCTTATATTTTTCCTAGTCTGGAAGTTTTGGGGGGAAAGAGAGGCTTGGGGTAATCTGGTGTGCCTGGCTTGGCATTCTTGGCATGTCGCAGATTTCTCTTCTCTTTGGCACCAAGTTTTGTGTATATGTCCACCTTCTTGAATGGCCCCTGAACTTCAACAACTTTTTGAGAGGGAGGACTTACAATTACAATTATTTTTTATTTCCGATAGGAGAGTATGTCGGTTATTGCCCTTTTCTTCCTCCTAACCAACACTGTAGGAGTGTATCGCTCCATCAACTTCTTAGATGGTATGACACCCCTCTTGGATTTGAATTCCTTGACAGCTTTAGAGATAGCCTCTAATTTTTCAAAGAGTTTATCCTGGCTTTCCTTGAACTCTTTGCATTCGCAACAAGAACACGAGGGTGAAGAGGGGTGAGAGGGACCTGTGTAAGGGTGAAAAGGGGTGTTTTCAAAAATATATTTTTTAGCATCAACATGCTCATCATCAAAAGTGGTAGCAGGATCAGCATGCCTGCCACCAACACCAACAACTCCTCCAGAAGAAGCACCCGGATATACCTTAGTAGGTTGGTCATGAAGAGCCTCAACACTAGGATGACCTTGCCTAACTGCTCTTCTTATGGCTATTGCTCCAACCAATTCCTTCCTTATTAACTCCACTATTGAGTCTGCTATAGTATCAATCTGACCTAGAGTAATATAAAAAGTCATCAATGACTCCTCCTCAGTAGGCACAATCCATGAATGCACAACCTAGAAAAAAAAGATAGATAAATTTAAATCATATAATATAATAATTTTCACAATTGGCTTCACATTTTAACAGTCAACTTCTATAATAGATTAATAATATGTTGCATCAGATTACCCATCTGTTGCATAGTTTGCAGTAGATGGTTAAAATCCATTTTAGTCGGGTTCAGAGAACCAGAGCAACACATGGATAATCTGATGCAAAATATCAATCATCTGTCGGAACAGATAGCCAATCTATTCACCAGTTGCACAAGATGGGTAATCTGTTGGGTTATATGTTATGCAATAGATGATCTATATGTGTATTAACAATATGTTACATCAGATTACACATCTATTACATAATTTGCAGTATATGGTTAATCTGTTAGGAGTCGAGTTCAGAGAACCAAAACAACATATAGGTAATCTGATGCAAGATATTAATTATCTGTCATAACATATTATCAATCTGTTGCACCGATTGGCATAGGATGAGTAATCTGTCGCAATAGATATCCCATCAAGTGCAACAGATATAACATATGTTGCACCAGATATAATATCTATTCAATATGTTTCATTAAGTAAAATTATTTTACTTGAAGAAGACGTATTGCATCATCCGGAGGGTTAAAGAGACAAGCCTCCTTAATTTTGGTATTGCTCTTTGAAGCCAACCACCTAAACATCCTTGGGTGAGAAACCTCATCTGGGTAATTCATTACCTTCTTTCGGAGGGGAGAAATAGCTTTAAATGCCCAAGCCTAAAAAATATAAAAAAAAAGCAATCAAAAAAAAGTCATAATAACTAACTATATTCAATATAACTTAATGGATGAGTTAAAACAATGATTAATGTTTACCATGAAAGCCCAAAGAAAGACGTATAGTATGGTCGTACCTGAGGATAGCTTGGTCAGTAAATATTAGACAGTCAAGTAGAAGTTGTCATATCTCCAAGGATAATTGTTGAATTTATCAAAATCCTCAGCACGCGCCAACAAATCATATTCTATGACCTTGTTGACATTTCTTGCCAATATAACCGAATGGTCAAACCAAACTAAGCATAATTGCTCCCTGTAATACTTTGGTATGGTTTTATTCATGAGATCTGTCTACAAATTTGATGCTTTATAGCCACGTCGAGCAATGTCAAACAACCCATCTATTTTTTCCTTGCGTTTTCTTGCCTTGGATTTTTTGTGGGGTGTTCCTTTGGCGATAGATGGTTCTTCTGGATGATGGCATCTCAAGCTTGTCACTATGAAAAACTCTTACAAGCCAAAACAAATCGGCATGCCACAGTAGTTGATCCAGATTTCATCCATCTTTTTGTTGCCATCTTCATCATCCCCCATGTACTTGATCCTGCATTTGAGAATACCATATACCATCTTCATTGGGAAATGGGCAGGGGCATCCTCATCCAACTCAATAAAGCGTCCAAAGAAGCTCTTCTTAAAAAGTCCGTCTATGTTTTCGTCCTTTATAATTTTCCTAAAACAAATAAATTTACTCCCCATCTGACATTTAAGTACAATTTCACCAGTTAGTTCTTCTTCTGCATTTTTGTCATTTATCGGCATTTCAACTTGCAACTTCTCAATACTAAAAGTTTTGATAGGATCATGCTGGGATGTCGATACTAATTCACACCCCATTGGTGATCCATTATCATTATGTTGTGATCATCCTCTTTCTCTTTCTCTTTCTCTTTCTCACTCTTTAATTCCTCCTCTTTCTCACTTTTATTATCTTCATCACCATATATAGACCCTTGTCCACCTCTATCAATATTATTTTCATATCTTTCCTCAGCTTCACTTTATTTTCCTGACTAATATTGTTCAGGAAGCTCCTCCGAATCCCTTTGTACTGTAGCCTTTTTGGGGGGTAGTCAAACGTTGATCCACTTTCACTTTTTTTTTCTTTTGGGAGACATGTTTTACCTACAAAAAATAGAAAAACAAAAATTACATTACAATTGATGTATGCATAAATTTTAAAAAATACCTTACAAACACCATCAATAACGACACACCAACATCCACAACCACAACAAATACCATCAACCAATGCCACAAACACCACGAATACCGACACCACCGACAGCTACCACAAATACCACAAACCAATACCACCACAAACACCACCAACCATTGCCACCACCAGTGACTCCACGACGACAACGACGACGAACACCACCACCACAAACATCATCCAATAATACCACGACAGTTAACGGAACACTGAGATAAAAACTAGGGTTTTCTCAAGTTCTTCCTACAATTTTACCATCAAAACTCAAAATTGTAAACCTATTCTCAAGGATAATACAACTAAAAGTTTTATTTTTCATCATTAACTTAAAAGCCCTTATTTTTTTAAAAAAATAACAAACATAGTATTTTTCTCGAACTTTGTTACCTATGAAGATAGAAAAAACGACTGATACAAGCAAAAATAAAGTCGAAAATAACACCTATGAGGCCAGAAATGAGAAGAAAAACAATCTGTTGTGAAGGGTAGAACAATTTGTTGAGTAGTTGTTGTCTGTACTATATAATTGGGTGAGAAAGAGAAAAGAGCGAGAACTCAAGATTTAAAATGATGAAAATTTTTTCTCGTAAATGGATATGGGTTGATTTGTATTTTGGAAAAGAATGACAAGTTTTGAAAATGTTAATTTGGTCCGAATTAATCTTAATTATTTTTTAAAATTATAAAAGATATGTGTAATTTTTAACCCTCTCATCATGCAATTATCAAAAGACTCAATTGAAGTTGTAGTTGACCCTATGAACTCACTCACCCCTAGTCCTAGTTTAATTAATTTAGGTATATGAACTCAATTGAAATTGTATAAAAACAAATGTTCAACCTGTTGCATCAGATACTCATCTGTTGTAAATTATCAAACAGATTAAGTAATCAGTTGTAACAGATTACCTATGTATTGTAAATTATCAAATGAATTGTCACATATCGTAACAGATTACCCATCTGTTATGAATTATCAAATAGGGGTTGCCATCTATTGTAGTTGACCCTATGAGAACTCACCCTTGGTCTAAGATTAATCAATTAAGGTATTGATCTAACATATGAGGTGGTAAGAATCGGTTCAGCTCAGAGTGATCGATCGACTACTCTGGTCGGGAGGAACACAATAGAATCTCATCATTCAATTGTCAAAAGACTCAATTGAAGTTGTAGTTGATCATATGAGAACTCACCCCTGGTCCTAGATTAATCAATTAGGGTATTGGTCTAATATATAAGGTAGTAAGAATCGATTCAGCTTAGAGTGATCGATCGACGACTCTGGTTGGGAGGAACACAATACTGTCTTATCATTCAATTATCAAAAAATCCAATTGAAGTTGTAGTTGACCCTATGAGAACTCACCCCTGGTCTTAAATTAATCAATTTAAGGTATTGGCCTAACATATGTGGTAGTAAGAATCAGTTCAGCTCAGAGTGATCGATCGACGACTCTAATCGAAATGAATGCAATATCGTCTCATCATTCAATTACCAAAAGACTCAATTGAAGTTGTAGTTTACCCTATAAGAACTCACCCCTGGTCCTAAATTAATCAATTTAAGGTATTGGCCTAACATATGAGGTAGAAAGAATTGATTCAGCTCAGAGTGATCGATTGACGACTCTGGTCGAGAGGAACGTAATACCGTTTCATCATTCAATTGCCAAATTACTCAATTAAAGTTGTATTTGACCCTATGAGACCTCACCCCTAGTATTAGATTAATCAATTAAGGTATTGGTCTAACATATGAGGTGGTAAGAATCGTTCAGCTTAGAGTGATCGATCGATGACTCTGGTCGGGAGAAACGCAATACCATCTCATCATTAAATTATCAAAAGACTTCATTGAAGTTATAGTTGACTCTAAGAGAACTCACCCCTGGTCCTATATTAATCAATTAGGGTATTGGTCTAACATATGAGGTAGTAAAAATTGGTTCAGCTCAGAGTGATCGATCGATGACTCTGGTCGGGAGGAACGCAATACCATCTCATCATTCAATTGCCAAAAGACTCAACTGAAGTTGTAGTTGACCCTATGATAACTCACCCCTGGTCCTAGATTAATCAATTAGGGGTCGTTTGGTAGAGTGTATAAGAATAATGCAAAATATAGTGTATTAGTAATGCTTGCATTTGTAATACATATATTATTTATGCTTGTATTAGTTATGCATGTATTATTTCTTATACATTTTTTGGTTTGATGTATAATAAATAATACATCTTACATAATTTCTATATAAGAAATTTTTGTTTACAAAATACCCTTCTTTGATTTTGTACACTTTTTTGCAATAAAGTTCTTTTGTTATTTCAAACATAATTAATATTGTTGAACTATTATATAGAGGTTTAGGATTAATTGCAAGACCTTCATATTTGGGCAAAAATGTTACGCCGACGAATTAACATAGTCGAAATCAAAATAAAATATAAGACGTAAAATTAAGAAATAGTCTCAATTTTTTTAAAAATATTTTTAAAAACTCTCAAAGTAGAGAAAAAATATGTTATAGTTATTTAAATCAATCATTAACTGTTGTAAATTTAAATAGTGAAAAAATAAATTGTGAAATGTTTTGAAAAAATTTACCAGTGCAAATTAAAATGGCGGAAAAAAGAATGGTGAAATATTTTGAAAGGGAAATTGAAGGGTATTAAGGTCATTTAATAAGTTAATGCATGTGTTTAAAGTCTTTGTATTACTAATACATAGAAAATAGAGCGTATTTACTAATACACACTTCAATACACAATAGCGTACCAAACAAGGTACTAGCAATACACATTAACTAATGCATGCATTATATTTTACAATACACTCTACCAAAAGACCCCTAAAGGTATTAGTCTAACATGTAAAGTCAATTGAAATTGTATAAGAGCAAATGTTTAATCTGTTCAAATGTATTTTATGTTGGAATTAAGCAAACAGATTAAGTTATCTATTGCAACATATTACGCATCTATTGCGATGGATGACCGAGCTTTGGAAATTTTCAAACTAAAATTGTTATCTGTTGGACTTATATGTTTTAAGACCCTTTTAAAAAAAATAACTTAGGTATTTCTTGTTCGAGATTAAAAAAGTTAAAATAATAGGGCGGTAAAAAATATTACTTGAATAGCTCAAAAATTTTCTGAGCGAGTAGTCTTATCTGGTCTTTTCAGTGTCATCGTCTCCTCGTACCCCTCAAAAGTCAAAAGTTATTAATAAATATTTAAAACCCATATCTAGAAGAATACTCTCTCGTTCATCCATAACATAAGTAAGACTCAATACAACTAAACTCATCTATCACTCTTTTTTCTTTATTCTCAATTCTCTTTCTTTCTTTTTTGCCTCTTTTTTCTCTCTTATTTCAGATGAGGATCCTTTCAGATCTGAATCGATCAATATCTTTTCTCGACTAAACTAGATGTTCTGATCCCTTTGCTTTTTTCATATTACAGGTATAGTTTACTATTGCTCTTTCCATCACGTCTTCTTCTTTGTATGTCATTTAAATTAGATATTTACATATGTTGCTATTGATGATTTACCCATTACCAGTTTTCTTTTTATTGAGAAAATTGAAGGAAAGGTGACTTTTAAGTCTTGAATGAACGAACCATTGTTTTTATATTTATTTTAAAATGCCTCATCGATTGAACAGATGGGTAATCTATTGCATCAAATTGGTCATCTGTTGATTCACTCAATTTTATGTTACCCTTTTGTATAAATGGAGCAGCTATTTGAAGAAATCAAACCAGTAGCAAGGATGGTTTGATTTATTTCAATAGATGACCCATATGTTGCCACATATCATCCATCTATTGCAACAGATGCCTCATCGATTGATCAAATGGGCAATCTGTTGTATCAGATTGGTCATTTATTGATTTTATCAATTTTGTGTTACCCTTTTTTAATGTTCTTTTTCTTCTTCTCTTGTTTGACATCAAATGTATTTCTCTTTTTTGTAGATAAAAGGAAGTGAAACTGGATCCATTTTTGGCCGACTGGCTTAAAGGCTAGAGTAAAGATGGGTTTGGAGGAATAATCTACTTGCAGATGGAACCACTTCATATGTGGAAGGTATGTATTACTGATCAACCTATCGTGAAAACACACATCCATTATAATGATTTTATGAATATTTGTTCTTTACCTATTAGGCGTTAATTCTTTAAACAAGATACAGTATTTTACAGTTAAGTTTGATAGGTTTGAACTGGTAAGGCTGAGGACCAAGTAGGTCATGTCGATACCTTATTATAATTTAATAAATATTTATGGTCATGTTTTTGTGTCAAGTTTGGGGAAGGGTTCAAGTTTTTGGCAGCAATATAAATATCCAATAGTGATTGGACCAGTTTTAATGGCTCAATGGACTTCTTGAAAGGTCTTCGAAGTTTTACACTGTAGTAAACACCGATGGAACTAATAGAAATTCTCCTGGTCTAAATTTATATGGATGGGCTGCTGGAGGAGACTATTATACAGTAGTAGGTGCTTGGGAAATACCTGTGCGAGAAAGGGAGATTGAGAAGGCCATATATTATCTTAGACCTTGTTTAAGAGGATACACAGGGTAGGAAGGAAAGTGTAGAGAAATTAGCTGGTGAAATTGACATGAAAAATGAAAAAACAGGATGAGCTGCGAATGTGGAAGCATATCCAAAAATAAAAATCCATTAGTCATTGAAGTAAAGAAGAATGGTCAATAGGACTGAAGCTGGACACTTTGCAAGAGAATGCAACTAGTGAGCGTGGCCTCAATGAAGACTCTCACAAAGTGCAGGACTAGAACTCTAAGGAAGAAATTTTGCGAGCATAGAAATTAATACGATTGTCGGTCAGTTGAAACCTAAACCAATTACTCCTAAATTAAAAATATGAGATCAAGCCAAGGTGGTAATTTCTCAAGTCAAACTTGCATCCCATGCCTCCTGTTTATGGCTCTGTTCATGTCAAAGGCAGTGGAAATAATAAGACATGAGATTTTTGCCCAACTTCAGACCTTTTTATTTCTGCTGCCATCGACCTGAACAAAGCTATAAACAGGAGGCATGGGATGCTAGTTTAACTTGAGAAATTGCCACATTGGCTTAATCCCATATTTTTAATTTAGGAGTAGTTGGTTCAGGTTTCAATTGACCGACAATCATATCAATTTCCTGTGCTCGCGAAACTTCTTCCTTAGAGTTCTGGTCCTACACTTTGAAAGAGTCTTCATTGAGGCCATGCTCACTAGATCCATTTTCTAGCAAAGTGCCCAGCTCCAGTCCTGTTGACCATTCTTTTTTTTTTCAATGACTGGCTGATTGTTATAGTTGAATACACTTCCACATTTGAAACTCATCCAGTTTTTCCCTTTTACATGTCAATTTCTTTGGCCAGATTTCCTAGAATTTCCTTGTTCGTTCCCCTGTGTTTCTTCTTAAACAAGGTCTGAGATGATATATGGACTTCTCCACCTCCCCCTTCCCGCACAGGTATTCTCCCAAGCACCTACTACTATATAATAGTCTCCTCCAGCAATCCATCCATATAAATTTGGAATAGGGGAATTTCTATTGGTTCCATCATTGTTTGCTGCAGTGCGAGGCTTCGAAGTCCTTTCAAAAAGTCCATTGCGCCATTAAAATCAATCCAATCATCATTGAATATTTACACTGCCACCAAAAACTTAAACCCTTCCCCAATATTGACATAAAAACATGAGCATAGACTGTCATTAAATTGTAACAGGGTATTGATACCATCGTCTTGGAACCATTCGGCCTTATCAGTTAGTACCTATCAAACTAAACTGTATAATGCAAGATCTTATTTGAAGGATCAATGTCTAATCAGTAAAAAACTGTATTCACAATATCATTGCACTTTATGTGTGTCTGTAGCGGTAGACTAATAAATAATACATAACTCTCATGCATGAAAGTGGATCCATTGCACGCACCTTATTCTTCCTACCCCATCAAAGACACTACAGTGTTGTTTATTCATATACACGCATGTGATGACTATTAAAAAAGAGATGTGAAGAGTTGTGACTTTTTTATCTTAACACATTTAAAATAGTTGATGAATTAAAATCTCCATCTGTTGCAACTGATGAATCAGCTGTTGGAAGAAATCAAAATATCTCTTCCAATATATGGTCCATCTGTTGTAAAAGATTATAAATTTGTTGCGACAGACCAGACATTGTTTATTCATCTGCATGCATGTGATGACCATTAAAAAAGAGATGGAGCCATGACTTTTTATCTAACACATTCAAAACAACTGATGAATCGAATTCTCCATCTGTTGCAACTGATGAATCAGCTAAACTTTATTTATTTCTTGCATTTTTTCTTTTCGTGTGACATCTTCAACAACTTCTCTTCAAAGAGCATATTTTTTTATCGTTGAGGTAAGTTTTTTTTTTATATAAATCTACCAGTTTGTAGTAAACATTGTATTATATTAGGACTCTTTTCATTATATTTGTCAATTCATGTGTGTTCTAGATATAGTTGATCCTGTTTGGGACATTGCTATTCTGTATGACACAATGCGGGAACTTCAGAGGAAGGTTAATGACCTGTAGAGGGAGTTGGTCGCTGTGAGGGCAACGATGTTCAGATAGATGCAGAGTCTGATGAGGACCCTACTGCTATGAGTTGATTGGCCGACTGTCATTAATGATGATGATGATAATAATAATAATAATAATAATAATAATAATTAGAATGTGTTTTTTCTTTTAGTTTATATATTTTAATTTTTCTATATCAGATCTATACCTAATGTATTTTATTTTTCGTTTAATGAAAAATTTATTTTTAGTTGACTTTGGTTTTTTAATTCTTATTCAATTTTCAATCTATCTATTTCTTCTTCTAAACATTTTACATGGTAACATGTCGACAGTTGGAGGTAAGGAGAAATTTTGAATCCAGTAGCAATAGCAATTTTATCTTTTGAGTTTTTTCAACAGATGGACCATGTGTTGGAATAGATTGGTCATCGGTTGGGATTCTATCAACAGATTATCCATCAGTTGCGACAAACTTATCATCTGTTAGAGGAAAACATTCCAGTTTTATGGAACTGTATTGTGTTCTTCTAGCTAATGTCCATCTGTTTTCACAGATAGGTAATCTATTGAAAATACTTATGGTCTGTTGTATTATTTAACAGTTCATGTTTTGCTTTTTTTTATTGATACATAAGTTATTAAAAAGATATTTTATATATAATAAATGATAACATTACGTTCACAACAATGAGATAAATATATAAAAGTTCACAACAAATAACTATACAAATTTCTGCAATTACAATGATCATGGTGGATTATGATCCGGTCATGTAGTTCTTTTGTGGTCAGCGCGCTTACATATGAAGCACTTGTTTCTTCTTGATGAAAATGATTCTCCGACTCCACGCCTCCTCTTATATGGCTTTCTTCCCGTTTGATAGTGCTTGGGTCAATATATGGAGGAGGCATTATCTCCCCATAAGCTCTGTAAGATTAACCTAAGATTCTTCGGGAGGTACCAGAGTAATATGCCTACTATATGCCATTTTATATTTTTCCACCGAATAATATTGAGAGGAGCGTTGTGCTCGTAAACTTCAGCTCCATATTTATGACTGTATTGAGCTCAAAGTGCTTCCTTAGCATGTGGACAGGGCATTTTATCCAAGTCAAAAACTCTACACGTACAAGATCTTATTTGAAGATGACCGTGGCAACATCACCATGACCGGTGGTACTGAATTTGTAATCTGCTATTTTATGAGGTAATAACTTATTCCCCAAACTGAAGTTCATTGATATTATTTTTTTCGATTGTGAGAACAAATTGGGGTTTTTCTTGGCACTTGAACTGCACATGCCTTTCATTAAAAAATTCATCATACTTCTGGTTTATTTTTTCAAACATAGCCTTGATGGAAAATTCTCTTTCATCACCAAATAATTAATTCATCGACTCAGCTATGTTTGATGTCATAATATTGTACCTATACAAAAGAATCACTTAGTACGATATCATACTAAACTTACAACTCAAACAAGACATTAAAATCGATAGAATTACCTATTTGCCGGACAGAATACCTGGGTCCATCTCTCCAAATTGACACGTATGAGAAATTATGCTACCCTGGGATTCACATCCGTTATTTGATTGAAATGGTCTAAAAAATCTTCTCTACTATATGTTTTAGCTGCTCTATAAAAAAGGGTCACGATCCTTTCGTTGAGATAGTTGGTTCGAATGTTCTCTCCAAGATGCCTGATGCAACAACCAAAGTAAGTTGAAGTAAAGAAATGTGAACCCATCTTTGGAATACTTGGATGCCTATCCGATACAAAACACAACTCTTCGGTATCTTCGATGCAGCTTCACAGTTGTTCAAAAAAAATCCATAAGAGGCATCACATTCCTTATCCGCTACACAAAAAGTGATAGGAAAGATATGATTTTTCGCATCCTATGCCATCACCTCTAGCAGAACTCCATTATACCTACTCCTCAAGAACGTACTGTCGAGGCTATGACTTTTCTCAAATATCAAAAACCTTGAATCCAAGCACCATGGGTTACAAAAAAGTACTTGAACCTTCCGTTTTTATCAAGATGCACTGGCATCTTACTTGTGGGATTTGTGGACTCAATCATGTAACGGTAGGCATCCAGGACTGGATACCCATGCTCGAGTGTCCCCTTAACCAAGTCTTTGGCAATCCCCATGGCCGTATATATCTTTCAATAACTGACCACGGCACCCAATTCCGTAAGGAGTTGATTGACCATAACCCTTGTTGAAGGGCCTTTGCCATCGGGGAAACTACTCCTGAAATATTCACCGAGGACCTTTGCCGTGGCATGAGGATTTTGGCCTGAGATGTGCTCTGAACCACATGTGTGATGCTTTTCATGTTTATGAATGATGAATCTGTCAGAACTTGCGCACTTTACCACTCTTAACCCCCACTTGCAGTTTGAATTAGCACATTTGAAGCAAAAGACATTGCTCGAATTAATCACCTTCTTTATTCTAAAATCTTTTTTTAAGCAAGAAATAAACAAAGTGGTAGATAGTTCATTCTTGTCCTTGAATGACATTCCAATAAAAAAGCCGGTCCCGTCGTCTTGAAGATTTCCATACTGTGTCGATTGTGAAGAACTGCACATCATATTGGTCGAATCAACGGGCGTAGGTATTCATGTCTAGATTATCCAACCTATCATCAAAGATGTATTGTTGTTGTTGTTCTTCTATGTTCTGGTTCTCATTCTCTCTCATCTTTTCAACTACGTACACCCTTAATACCGGCCTAGATGAATTTCTAAGATAAGCACGCAACCAAACCTGATCGGTTATCTTGAAAGGCAGTACCCTCTGATTTTCAAAAGAGTTGTGCATATAGCTGATGACGAGTTCTTTTGATAGACAATTCAGACCACAATAACTGATGATTAATTTCACAAAATCATCATATGAAACATCACTTTGGATTGTCATAGCCATCGTCTCTAGCATTTCACCCTCGTTTCAACGCCATACATATCGATTGCTCTTCTCAATCCATTGACCATGACAATCCACCCCTATTGTTATTGATCCCTCCATTAGTGGTACCTAAATAAAGTCATTTGTTAAAAAAAAGTTAATAGTGATTTCATAGTACCGTAAATGAATCCCAACAGATGTGTAATTAGTCGCAACAGATTACTTACCTGTTGGGATTCATGTTACGCTCCTGAAGTTGATTTTAACAGATGAGTCATCTGTTGTAACAAGTGAATCATATGTTGCAACAGACTATATATCTGTTGGGATTGATGTTACAGTATTGAGGCACCTTTAAAGTTGATTCCTATAGATGAGTGACATATTCTAATAGATAATTAACCTATTGCGATAGATGACTTACCTGTTGCAACAGACTACGATCTGTTAGAATCGAGGTCAGGTTCTATCACAACAGGTCACTAATATGTTGCAATAGATATTTACCATTTGTTGGAATCGAGTTCGCATTCTATTGCAACAGGTTAATAATCTGTTGCAACAGATATTACCCTGTTGCAACAGACAACATATCTGTTGGAATCAAGTTTAGGTTCTGTTACAACAGGTTAATAATCTATTGCAATAGATATTTATCACGTTGCACCAGATAACTAATCTGTTTAAACATATAAAACATTTGTTGCAACAGATGACCCATCTGTTTGATTCATGTTACGGTCTATAGAACCATAAACATTAATCCAACATATCAGTTTTCCATTGAAATAGATGTCTCATCTGTCGCAACAGATGATTTATCTGTTTAAACAGATAGATCTTATGTTGGATTCAGATTGGGTTCTATCCATTGTTGGAAAAATAGCACAATAACAGTTACCCAGATGAAAAATTCAACTAAAAATCATAATTTAACTTACCAAAGTCTTTTGTGAAGTAATGCCAAAGTGGAAAGTGATGTACGAAATAAAATTTGACCGAAGAAATTGGTCAAATAGCAACAGTAGCGGTAACAACAACGACTATGGTCAACAAGAAAAAGATGAAGATGATAATGAAGTAGAAACTGATGATAATAAAGTAGAAGATGATGGATAAAAGAGCAGCAACAATGAACAACAAAAATCGCTAAGAGAGAGAAAACAACAATCGATGAGAAGAGAGAGAAAAGCATCTTTTTTTCCTCCGTTTTCTATTTTATTAGGTAAACATTTGGATCAAAGTGTAAATTTAAACACTTGTGGGATATTCTCAAACTTATCAAACTTTCTTAATCCGTAATAAATTAATTGTCACCTCCACTCAATTATTAAGACTTGTGTCACCTATACCTCATTTTGAAACTCTTTTATCACCTACAACCCAAAGCCCCAGGTTACTTGATCAAATCATTTTCAATATTACGATTATTTTTTTCTTAAGACACTATTTTTATTGATTCTCTGAATCTATGTTACAAGCTAAATTTTAAAATCATGGATGAAGTGCAGAGAAAGAGCATGGCTATATTTAGAGTGGCAGAAAAGTAATACTGACTATTTGATTAAGAAGAGGGATTGAAGTAACATGAATTCTGAATGTTAAATTTTGCTCTGCTATGATGGAACCAAGTCAAATTGTCCAACTTTGTGAATAAGTCAAATTGTCGAACTTTGTGAATTATCAAACACCAATAATCGACTTACTAAAGACACCAACCATAATTTAAGGGGTTGTCAATATATTTGCACCTACCTCATTTGTATCTTAGATATTTACAACTGCTATATAACTAACTAAATACATTTTTCATCTTGATTAAAAGATGTTGAATTTAATCATTGTATTCATCTTTATTATTTAAATAAATATCATATTTTAATGTAATGTTTAAACTCATTAAATTGAGGTACAAACGCGAGATGCATACACCTAAACTAGTAGATCATAGACCAATAAGTAAAAGCGAAAAAAAAGCACAATATATTCTTAAATGGTGTGAATAAATTAAGGTATTTCAAACTATTTCAACACAAAAAGTACTCCCAACAAACTAGAAAAAAGTAAGTGGGAGGTGACAAAAAAGTCTTTAAATTAAAAATGGTGACTACTTTGACCAGCTAAAGTCAAAGATTCATTTAAATTGTGATTAAATTAATTGGGTGTAAAGTGTAATTTTTAAAAACTTTTAAATTTTTAAAAAAATCCCCCTAACTCCAAATTTCAAATTTTAGAGTTGCCCCTCTTTTCTTATCTTTCAATCTTTCTTCTTCTTTTTTCTCTCCCCATCTTCTTCTTCTTTTTTTTCTCTCTCTTTAGATTTTCCTCTTCTTCCATCTTCTCTTCTTTTTTTTTTCTTTCTTTTTTTATTTTCATGGACTATTTTAAAAAAAAAAAACTGAAAAGTTTGAAAAGAAAATTTTTGATTTTTTTAAAAAATGAATGAAGAAATAGTTTAGCAAATTCAGTAACTACGAGAGTTGCTTCAGCAACTACAGTAATTGCTACAACAACTACTATTAGTTGTTGTGTTACAACAATCATCAAAGTTGTTGTAGCAATTATCGAAGTTGTAATAGCAACTATCGAAGTTACTGCAACAATTATCGAAGTTGCTGCAGCAACTTCAATACTTACTTAATTTCTGAAAAAAGATCTGATTAGAGAAGGAGTTCACGAAAAAGTGATATTTATGGTAAAAATAGAGGTGTCGGTGCTGGCAGTGAAGCCAAATGAGAAGATGACATTTGTTGTGGTGTTAATAGCGACGGTGATAGAGGAGAAAGAAGAAAAATAGACGATAGTTATGTAGAGTGAAGAAATAATGGTGAATCTGGAAGATGTGACAATGATAGTGATAGTGGATGAAGAGGAGGTGGCGGTGGCGGGCGGCAACAAAAAGGTGTGGGGAAGAGTGGTGGTGATGGTGTAGGAATCTTTGTGTAAATAATAAAACTTAAAAATTTTAAAATTAATATCATTAACACTAGTCTTAAAATTATCAGCCTACTCAATATTTAATAATTGTGTTACTCTTTTTTTATTTTGAAACTTTTGTCAGTTTGGAAGCGCCATAACGGGTAAAATTTGGGGCTAGCCAAATAGAAAAAGTACAGTACTATTTTGTGGGAACTGGATAGCATAGAGCTGAGGAAAACAAAAGGATGAGAGGCTCCTCCGTTGTACTACCCCTACTTTGGCCTACACCGCCGATCCACCGCTGGTGCGCTCGTTCCCGACTTTCCGGGTTTGAGTTCTTCTCGAAACTTCCATCAATTAGTTTCCTTTCAACTCATAATTTTCCTAAACGTTCAAGGACTAGTACTACACTTGGTGGAATCAATTCCAATGACCCAAATGAGTCGGCCTTCTTCAATGAAAACGGCGTTGTTGAGGATATGGATAGTTATCTCAATCATCTTTCTCTTGAATATGATTCTGTCTGGGACACCAAGCCCTCCTGGTAATTCCTTTACATTTGCATTTGCCTTTGTTTTTATCGAAATCTTTGTTTCATTGTTTGCAATGTATGCTCTAGGTTGGTTGTTACGTATTGTTTCGCAATGTATCACATTGTATTATAATTATGTTATTATGGTAGCGTACTGTATTGTGATAATGAATATAACATTTGAATAGATTGTATCGTTTTTCGTTGTTACGTAATGTCATATATCAACAATTTGAAAAATAAATCTACTAGCGAAGTAGGGTATGAGAAAGAGCTGCTATGAAAAAGGTAAAGTATAGAGCAAGTTTATTAAATAATAAGTAAAGACAACTTTTAAAATATGATAACGATGCCACCACACTAAATCGATTATTACAGAAAATGGGATTTTTCGTTATTATGTAACAATGGATTCAATAATAGGATACAATAAAATTTGATACAATACAATAAAAGTTAAGTAATAATCAAACACATATTGTATTTCTACTAACAAAATAGTAAATTAAAACTGATAACAACCATCCAAACTAAGTGGGAACCCCATTTTATATAAATTTAGTCGAAATAACAAACTGTTTTTGCTATCCAAATTGCTTCCAACCCCTTGCAGAAATGTAAGGTGAGGCTGCATACAATAGATCCTTGTGGTCGGGCCCTTCCCCGGACCCTGCGCATACCGTGAGCTTAGTGCACCGGGCTGCCCTTTTTTTCCTTAAAATTGCTTCCAGGCAGACGTGGGTGAGCAGTGATAAGAACATTCTACAAATTCTGCCATGGAAGGAGGCAGATTATGATTTTTAATCAGTGAGAGTGCACATCCAGTGCATCACCTACTTCGTTGTGACTATAGGTCAAAACTATACACTCTGTATACGCGGGTCAAATGGAAGATTAAACCAACATCCATTGCCATTGTTTACATCAGGTTACACAATAGGGTTGTCAATGGCGAAAAGCGACTAAAAAGCACTGAGATAGGTCAAAACTCGAATAAAAAAAGGCTAGTAAAGCACACACTTTGATAACGGAAGGCATAAATAAAGAGAAAATAAAATGTGTACATAATAAATACATATACTGAAGATATATACATTATGTGTGTATTATATGTACAACAACAACAACATACCTAGTGTATTCCCACATAGTGGGCTCTGGGGAGGATAGAGTGTACGCAGACCATACCACTACCTCAGGTGAAGTAGAGAGTCTGTTTCCGATAGACCTCGGGCTTAGGACCAATAACAGTATTATCAACACAAAACATAAATGCATATAAACTAGTACAGTATGCAAAACTAACACCGCTAGCCACAAGATAATACTAAAAACTATCTAATCGAAACCATAGACATCACACAACACCACGAACACGAAACTTCAGATACAAAAGAACGCTCCTTTATTGTTACCGACGCACTCCTACCCCCTAACCCTCTACCCTAATCCGCGTCCTCCACACCTTTCTATCAAGGATCATGTCCTTCATAAACTGTAAGTGCTCCATATCATGCCTAATCACCTCCCTCTAATAATTTTTCGGCCTACCTCTACCCCGCCTAAAACCATCCATAGCCAAGGTCTCACACCTCCGCACTAGAGCATCAGAGCCCCTCCTCATCACGTGCCCGAACCAATGTAACCTCACTTCTCGCATCTTGTCCTCCACCAAAACAACTCTCACCTTCTTCCAAATAATTTCATTCCTCACCCTATCTTTCCTAGTACGGCCACACATCCATCGCAACATCCTCATCTCTATTACCTTCAACTTTTGGATGTGGGAGTTTTTAACTGGCCAACACTCCGCTCCATACAACATAGTCGGTCGAACTCCCACTCTATAGAACTTATCTTTAAGCTTCAGGGGCACCTTCTTATCACATAAAACTCTCGAAGCGAGCCTCCATTTCAACCACCCTGCCCCAATACAATGCGTGACATCCTCGTCAATCTCGCTATTGCCCTAAATCGTAGACCCCAGATACTTGAAACTCTCCCTCTTTTGAATGGCCTAAGAGTCTAGGTTCACAACCACGCCAGCCTCTTTCGACACATCACTAAACTTACACTCCAAGTACTCCATCTTGGTTCTACTCAACCGAAATCCTTTAGACTCAAGCGTCTGTTTCCAAATCTCCAATTTATCATTAACTCATCCCCAAGTTTCGTCAATCAGTACGATATCATCCGCAAATAATATACACCAAGGCACCTCCCCTTGATTATGTCGCGTCAAAACATCATCACCAAGGCAAATAAAAATGAGCTAAGATTCGATCCCTAGTGCAACCCTATCAAAATTGGTAAGTGCTCTGAATCTCCACCTACCGTCCTCACACGAGTCTTCACACCAGCATACATGTCCTGAATCGACCAAGTGTACACCATGGGCACCCCTCTAGCCTCCAAGCGGCTCCACAAAATCTCCCTGGAAACTCTATCATATGTCTTCTCAAGATCAATAAACACCATGTGCAAGTCCTTCTTCCTCTCCCAAAACTGCTCCACTAATCTCCTCACAAGGTGAATGGCCTCTGTGATCGAGCAACCGGGCATGAAACCGAACTAATTCTCAGAGATAGTCACGATCCTTCAAAGCCTCAACTCTACCACCCTTTCCCAAACCTTCATAATATGACTCAACAACTTAATACCTTTATAGTTGTTGCAACTCTAGATGTCTCCCTTGTTCTTATATAATGGAATCATCGTACTCTACCTCCACACTTCACGCATCTTTGCCGCCCTAAAAATGATGTTAAACAACCTTGTTAACCACTCCAAACCTACCCCGCCAGTGCTTTTCCAAAAATCCACTGAAATCTCGTCTGCCCTCGTCGCCCTACCCCGCCGCATCCTATGAATAACCCCTTTTGACCTCCTCAGCCTTGATACGTCTATAATAACCATAATCGCGACACCCCTCAAATTTCTCCAAGTCCCCCTACACGAAACCTTTGTCCCCCTCGTTGTTCAAAAGTTTATGAAAATAGGATTGCCACCTCTTTCTAATGAGGGCATCCTCAACCAACACTGTACCATCCTCTCCCTTGATGCACTTTACTTGGTCAAGATCACGATCCCTCCGCTCCCTGGCCTTGGCTAGTCTGTACAACTTCTTATCCCCACTTTTCTCTTCTAAAACCGTATACAAGCTCTCAAAAACTGTTGTCTTAGCCGTCGTAACTGCTAACTTAGCCTCTCTTTTAGCTACTTTATACTCATCCTTATTTATCTGCCTCTTCTTATCATTCTTCGTCTCAACCAACTTTGCATAAGCCACCTTCTTAGACTCCACCTTCCTCTTAACCTCTTCGTTCCACCACCAATCCCCTCGATGCTTGTCAAATCGACCTCTCGAGACACCCAACACCTCTCTAGCGGTCTCCCTAATGCAACTGGCAGTCATCTCCCACATACTATCCACATCCCCTGTTCCAAACCTCCCTACTCTTCAACTTCTTCCCCATCTCCAAAGCACTAGCCAAAGTCAAGCTACCCCACTTAATCCTGGGCCGAGCCTTTACACTCCTTTTTTTCTGCCCTTATTGATTACCAAGTCCATCACCAACAACCTATGTTTAGTCGAAAAAATCTCGCTAGGTATGACTTTACAGTCTTTACATAGCGCGCTATCACCCTTCTGAAGAAGCAAAAAGTCAATCTGAGTCTTGGCCACTGAACTACGAAACGTAATAAGGTGTTCCTCCTTCTTCGTAAAGCTCGAATTCACTATCCACAATCCAAAAGCCTTAGAAAAATCTAAAAAACAAGCTCCTCCTTCAGTCCTCTCCCCAAAATCGAAACCGCCATGCACATCATCATAACCTCTCGACAAAGACCCAATATGCTCATTGAAATCTCCTCCCACGAAAAGCTTCTCAGTGCTCGGGACGCTCCTCACCACCTCATCCAAAATCTCCCAAACGCCCTTCTTCTCCTCCTCGTCCAAACCTACTTGCGGAGCGTAGGCACTAATAACGTTCACATAGACCCTCCAATAACCAACTTAATAGATATCAACCTATCATTAACTCTCTTAATCTCTACCACCTGCTCCCTAAGTTCTTCATCTACTAAGATACCTACCCCATTGCTATGTCTCACGCTACCTGAGTACCACAAGTTATATCCATCCACATCTCTCGCCTTATTGCCTACCCATTTAGCTTCTTGGACACACGCTATACTAACCCTCCTTTTTCTAAGAATTTTCACCAGCTGACACTGAAGTGACCCTGTGTTCCAGGACCCAACTCTCAACCTAGAGGCACTCTTATCCCACCTAACCCTACAGACTCGAACCTAGACCCGATCCCAGCCCCGACCCCAACCTATGACATGACCCTAGTCCACTATCTATCACCCCAGCCACCACTCAAAAGGATACAATAGAAGAAACCGAAGAAAAAAGGAGATAAAAAATACGGCGAGCAAAAGGATATGTCTAAAAATAGCTAAATAGGCAAACAAAAACCAAAAGAGATGAAAAATATATATATCAAATGATACAAAACGTATCCGCCTTCAACAGTCAAGAAATCTAGACCAAATAAACTAGAAGAGATGAAACGAGTGCACTTGATCCGAGGAGAAGATGAAAGATGAAGTGAGTACGTGTTCTTGAATCCGTTTGTCGGATTCCGGCAATTTGATGTAGAAATTGGTCGCCAGAATTAGGTGAAATTTATTGTTTAGTTCTCTATATTTCAAAAGATAGCCCACAGGTGATGTGATGCACGTCTTAGGGCCTTAGCGCCTGAATTGAAACGCTGCCTAAGTAAGACAAAGCACTCAACCTTTTGACATCTGGTTTCAGGGTTTAATTGAGCTTTTGACAACAATGCAGTTGAACATGGAACTTTTTGTTATTTGTTCCATACTTGGTTTAGAATTTATATTCAGCCATTCCTTTTCTCCCCTATATCTGTACTTTCACATGTTTAATTACTCTTTTCATGGTAGGTGTCAACCTTGGACAATAACTCTCACTGGGACAGTGATAATTAGCTTGAGCTGGCTGGTTCTACACTCAGCTGTAGCCACTGCAGTAGTGATGACTATAATCGGGGCATGGTGGTACATCTTTCTTTATTCTTACCCCAAGGTACGCCATTTTTAGTTTGCAGTATCTAATACTACCAGATTTGACCAACTCAATGTTGCTATGACTACATGGTACTAAGCTAAATTTGCTAAACTCATTGATGCTTTTTCTCTAGTCGGTGCCCTATTCTTGGAAGCTTCTGAACAAGGTTTAGTGTAGGGTGTCATCTCTATAGTCTATGTCGCCCAATTGCAGTAGTAACTGAATGATACAGTGAGCCCAACTTCCTAATAATGCTACTCTCAATTTGCACCCAAGGGTGTGACCTACTGGTCATGAGTAAATGAAATGGGAAAGGCCACGGGAAACCAGGACTAAAATCCTAGCAGAGATAGAAACACTAGGTGATTTCTTTCAGTCTTCCTAAGTCTCAGTGGACAGGTATCTGGTAAGATAGCAGCTATCTGATTGATAAGCCAAGATGTTTGCAAGCTGACTTGAAACCATTATTTTTTTTTTAAAGAGGGCAGCCCGGTGCACTGAAGCTGACCTGAAACCATTGTTATGAAGAAAAAAAGATATTACTATTCTCTTCTTGTGGACTAAAATACGATACAATAGATAGTCCTTTCACACTTCTTTACTCATATTCGAAGGATTTTACATTTGTTCGTGATATAATTGGTGCTTGTATGCTGCAAAGGTTGTGCAATGGCTAATATCGATTTTCTACCCAGAAGGAAAAGAGATCTGAATTTCAAAGTGTACTCACTATGAGATGGGAAGTAAGTGGATCTTTCAGCTTTGTTCCATAACATACTTCAGCATCCTCTGATGTCTTCCTCAAATATCTCTTTCCTAGAAGCGAGGGTCAGTAAGTTTGGAGATGTGCTTTGGGCAACAATTTTCTGTAAGAGCAGGGTGTGGATAGTTGTATGCAGCACTGCATGCATATCTCATATCCGTCTTTGTTTTGATCTATATATTTAGAATTTAGTTATTTGTCTGACCTCATATTCACAAGTATCTTATCTTTCCATTTTACTACTATTTGTTACCCAGTTTGCTTTGTTTATCTTGCCATTCTGCTGTTTCTTTTTCTTCTTTTTTTTTTCACTCTCTATCCTGCTTTCTTCACTCTTTTGTTTTTTTTTGGAATTGAGGGTCTATTAGAAACAACTCTCTACCCTACACAAAGGGAGGGGGGTTAAGGTAAGGTGTATTCTACCCTCAAACTGCACTTGTGGGATTACTCTAGGTCTATTGTTGTGTAGCATGTGATGACAAATTAAGTTTCTTTGAACAAATTACAGTGGATCAATGATCCATCTTACACTATCCGTGATACTTCTAAGTGATTACTTTTGAATTTCGGTACTGTAACATAACTTATCTGCTTAAGGTGAGAAAGCAGAGGTGTCATTTGGTTTTTAATTGCAGTCGACATCTTTGCTATGGCCCTAACCAAGATGTCTGTGAAGCCACCATGCGGCAGTACAGACATACTAAGTTTCTTTGAGTTTTTAAGGAGATGTTGCTACTTTAATGACCAATAAATTTTAGTCCCTCCGATCTTTTTCCCTTTAAGGGACTTCATTGGCAACACTCCTTTATCAGACAAAGTTGAAAAGCAGTATCATTGAATGTATTGTTAATATTCTACAGGCATATTCAGATATGATTGCAGAGAGAAGAAAAGAGTGTGATAAAGTCTAGAAGATATGTATGGAGAGAGGAAAAACTAGTAATGCAAGGGACGCCTCTTGGGCAACAATATTATGTTAGGTGGAGCAGGGTGAGGATGGTTGTTTATCTTATGTTGATCGGTACTTTGATCTATATGTTTATAGTTCAGTCGTGTTGATGACGAATTAGGGTTTCATCGAACAAACTGCAGCAGACCAGTGTTGCTCTATGGCCCCCATCTCTAGTGGAGAAAGCAGAGGTGTCATTGCCTTTGGTCTTTAATCGTAGTCGAGCACTTTTGTTATAGACCCTAACCAAGATGTCTGTTAGTTGCTTTCCGCTTCGAAGGGTGGTAGCTCATTAATTGACCTGTGCACTTTAGCCTTTAGGATTCTTTTCTATCCATGGATTTTTTTATTGTTAAATGGCAACACACCTATCAGACAAATTGGAAGCAGCAACATTGAATTGATTGTTAATACACCGCAGGCATATTCAGATATGATTGATGAAAGAAGAAAGAGGGTAACAAACGGCCAAGAAGATACATATGGAGCGAGGAAAAGCCAGTAATGGAAGGAACATCGCTAAGGAGCAATTTGCAAAACGTGGGGACATTGATTCATTTTCACTGTTTGCATTTCTAACCATGGGTCTCAAGACACAATAGGTAGATCAATGTTCATTTATAACTAGCCTAAATTATTGCCCTTTCTGCAAATGTTAGGGGGGAGGGAAGACTTCATATGAATGAAACAACTTATTCTATTCATATATTTTAACTTCTTTACATTAAATGTTTCTCCTCAATATTCTGGAGAAACAGTACATATCTAGTTTCTCACATACGAAAAAGAAAATACAGTAGCAAGTTTTTTGTTGACTTTGATAACCAACATTCTTGCATCAACTTCCGTACTATGGAGATAGCTGCACTACTCAAACACACAGGGCTCACTGCCATCTGTTGCACCTCTTCGCGACAGTACTATGGAGATAACTGCACTACTCAAACACACAGGGCTCACTGCCATCTGTTGCACCTCGTCGCGACAGCCAAGTTACGCAAAGTAGTTAATGCAAGCGAACGTCCTTGGGCAAAAACCTATAAATTAAGTAAACCACATGAGATAAGGAAGAATCTTGAATCCTGAACTATGGAATATAACGTATAGATACTCCATCTTTTGTCTACTATAAAATTATTATAGCGCAACTGGATAGATGACTCTCTCCATTGCATTTTGACTCAATCTACCATATAAAGAAGGACCACTACGGATTCAAAGGCTGCCTAGATGTTGGGAAAAGCCAAGCTAATAAGTGAAAAAGTAAACAAATGAGAGGTGGTTTAAGCACCAAAAGAATCCAAAAAAGTTGCTTCCTGTTACTAAAAAGTCGCATGTTAATAAGATTCTGATGTCACAAAACTCCAAAGTTAATATCAATCTTAAGTGCAAAGATTAGTGTATTTGTAGGATAGCATGAACCTACCTATAATACACAGTTGAGGACATTAGTCTTGGACCCAAACCCTCACTGTCCTGTCATTATCTAGTCCAGCCGAGACAATCATGTTTTCTGAAGGGTGGCAAGTCACCGAAATGACAGTATCAGCATGTCCTTCAAGTTTCTGCAGCAAATTTTTCCCTTGCAAATCCCATATGTAGACACATCGATCCTCTGAGCCACTCACAATATACTTCCCATTCGTGACTGAAAATGTGGACGTTATGCAGTACACTCTGTTCACATGGCCTGCATAACTCTTTATGAATTTTCCAGTAGAATAGTTCCATAGCTTCTGCACTTATGGAAAATTACAAAAAGCCCACGTTACAAATCAGTCATCCAGCGGAAGTGATATAATTGAATCAAGGCGAGTTTCCTATGCTTACAAGGAAATATATCACGAAATAGTGCTTCAAAAGGCATTGAATTGTTTGAGTTATTCAATACTACTAAAACCAACAACAATGCATCAATCCCGAACTAGTTTGGACTTGCTATACGAATCCTCTATATCTATTTCATTTTATTCATATCCATTTTGGACTTATAAGCAATTTGTGGTTTGTCAGTAAGGCATAAGAGGTCATCTAATCCTACAAGTTGTCTAAAGACGGAATACATATACAGGCCCCTGAACTATTTCACTTTTCCCGTTTAGGCACCTCAATTAAGTCAGGTACCTATTGAAGCCTTTACTCCTTCACAAATGATTTCAATTAAGCCCAATTTGCTGACGTGGCAAAAAATGTGAACTGCGTGTAATACACACGACGATGATGTGGCAAAGTGGCGAATTAAATAACGACATGTGGCATTTAACTTAAAATAATCATAAAAATAATTTTCTAATATAATTAAATCTAATTTTTTTTTAAAATATCATTAATACACCCCCTCCCCCCACTGCAGCCTACCCCATCTTCCCCCACCCCTCACTCCCCCTCTTTCCTTCCAAACACACAGACCCCATTTCCCATTTCCCTTTTCTTCTTCACAATCTCACAAACACACACACATGAGTCTTACAAAACAGGGGTACCAAAACACACACTACACTCATTGATAAACACACACAACACAACGACTCAATTGAGAAGGAAGAAAAAATTCCCAAAAAAGAAAATTGCTTCTTCTTCGGATACACACAAATGTGATTTCAGAGAGAGAGGAGAGGCCATTGTTGAAAACTGCATTTTCCTTTTTTTCTTTTCTTCTTAAATCTGGGGGTTTTCCTCCGTTTTCCTTCTTTTTTTTTCTTTTACTTATGACTGCCGTATTTATGTTATGCATGTTATGTTATGTAATCTTGTAACCTTGTTCGGTGCTTTACTTTGTATTTGTGTGGTATCTTGTGTCTTGAGCCGGGGGTCTATCGGAAACAGCCTTTCTACTTCTTTAGAGGTAGAGGTATGGACTGCGTACATCTTCCCCCCAGACCCCACCAGGTGGGAATACACTGGGTTTTTTGTTGTTGTTGTTGTTGTTCTTAATGCGCAGCAGCACACACATCGAATCAATTTCTCCATTCACGCACAAATCGCGCGCACACACACACACATTGACTGAAATTCGAAATCACAAGAAAAAAAAATCGATCAGAATGGAAAGAAGAAAAGGGTGAGAAGATTCAGTGGATTTCTAGTTGATTTAAGAGTTTTCCGGTCAGTTCTCAAGTTTCTCCGGCGAAACTTTTCGCTGGAATTGACTCTAATTCGTCGATTCGGAGCACGTGTGTAATTGAGAAGATGAAAAAAAAAGTCAACTGGTGTGACTATCTTCTTCACGATGCATTTATTCCATCGAATTTTAAAGATCAAGAAGACGCATTGATAGCCATGATGAAACAAAGCACCAATCGATGACCAAAATCTAATTGATAGCATATGTTTTCTAACTTTTCACACCTATTTCATCATTAATTTAATGTCTAAAATACAAATTTGTAATTTATAATAGAGAGAAAGATGAAAAAGGAGAGAAAGATGAAAAAGGAAAATGGAGAAGAAGAAAGACAGCAGAATTTAATGAAGAAGAAGGAGAGAAATTATTTTTTAAAAATAAAAAATCTTGAGAAAGAAGAAAATAAAGAAAAATAAAGAAGATAAAGAGATTTTTTTAAAAAAGCTAAAATTTAATGTTTCACGCTCTCAAATAGCGTGCAGTGCATGCACTATGCTAAATCAGCGTCATGTCAGCAAATTGGGCTTAATTGAAATCATTTGTGAAGGAGTAAAGGGTTCAATAGGTACGTGGCCTAATTGAGGCCTATACGGAAAAAGTCAAATAGTTGAGGGGCCTGTATATGTATTACACTTATCGAAAACCTGATGTAAGTGCAACAAAAGCAACTAAGCCACTTATACAAACAACTACACTTAACTGACACCAGTTGCTAGTTATGTGCTCGACTTTTCAAAAATATCAATGGGTGCGTGTCAGATTTTCCAAAAGTAGTTTACTTTTGAAGAATCCGACATGGGTGCAACATAATTTTTGAAGAGTCTGCGCAACATAGGAGTTGGTAGAATTCGCCTGCGCAACATAGGAGTTGGTAGAATTCGTTGCTCCTGCCTATGTTCTGTTCTTAACTAAGTTCCCAGTCCAAATTGAGCAGATGTTCGATTTTTATAATAAATCATAAAAAACAGTTTCTTTGAGCCCAACAAATCAGGCCAAATTAATAGATGGTAAATGATATATACACTCAAAATAGTATATTCCAAGTTTTAAATTCAATAACAGCGAAAACAAAATCATTAGGTAATTTCTTCCAATTTGTCCTAACCTTGGGGAAGAAAGTTACCTCATACCTGGTGGCAGGTATTGCGTAAAAATGAACTTGCAAATATTTTGAAATACTTACAAGAGCATTATCAAGGGTGGCAACAAGAATGAACTTCCCATTAGGTGAAAACTTGGCGAAAGAAACTGCAGGAACCTTATCATCAATAAGGGTCTTAAGGCAAACCCCAGAAGCCGTATCCCATATCTTACAAGAACCATCATGACTACCCGAAACAATCAACGACCCATCTTTATTGAAATGAACCGAAGTTACCGGCATCGAATGCGCAAGAATCACATGATTCGTCTTACCAGTTTTCACATCCCAGACCCGAATAGTCTCATCAAACGAACCCGAAACTATAAGATTCGACTGCGGATTGAAATTCACACAGAAAACAACATCGGTGTGTCCCCGTAGAGTCTTAACCGTCTCGGCGGCGCGTGCGTCCCATATACGGAGTGTGCGGTCATCGGAGGCGGAGCATATGTAACTGGAATCAGAAGACCATGCTAAGTCGGAAACGCCTTCGGAATGGCCGACGAGACGTGAGAGCTGAGTAAGGGTCTGTGTGGACCAGACGATTAGGGTTCCGTCCAAGGAAGCGGAGGCGAAGAGGTGGCCGTTATTGGAGAATTTAACGCAAGAGACGGCGCGTGTGTGTCCAGTGAGAACTTCTTTCTGGCGGTAGGGAAGGTATGGTGGCGGTTGGTTGTTGTCCGCCATCGGGATTTGAGACTCCGGCCGCTCGGCACCACTACGTTACGCTACCCTTGAACTGTCTTTCTTACGGTAATATATTTAAATAAAATTTTTTAATAAAAGAATTACATATAAACAATCTAGCACAAATTCAACATATTTTATTTTAATATATATTTAAATAATTTAAGTTATTAATTATTTTAATTTATAATATTTTTTATATAATTTTTAAATTAATTACGTTATTTTTCTTATCCAAATTTTTATGACATTAATAGTCAATTATATTTTAAAAATAATTTAAGTTTTTTAATTATCGTGATTTATAATACTTTTCTTCTATTTTAATTTTAGTAACACTAATAAAATTTTAATAGTCGACCAAATATTTTATATCTTTTAAATTTTTTAAGTTGTTAATTATTGTAATTTCTAGTATTTTTCATATAATATTTTTTTAAATATATAACATATTAAATTATTTTTAGATATTTTAACTTATCAACTATTGTAATTTATAATACTTTTTATGTAATTTTTGAATAATATATGTTATTCTCATTGTCCAGAGTTTTGTGTCGACGATAGTCAATTATATTTTTTAAAGTAATTTAAATTTTTGATCATTGTGATTTATAATATTTTTTCTATTTCAACTTATACGACATAATGTTTAAATGATCATAATAATTAATTAGGGGTGATATAGTAAAATGTAATTATTATTATTTATTATTTATTATTTTTATTATGTGTATGTGTTAATTCAAGAACAATTTAGAAATGTGTTGAATGTTACAAATATTAATAATCTATTTGGCGCTTCTTGATTTCTGTACATACTCTTTTGCCCTTTGAGCATATGCAGTAATTTTTATTTTTTTAAAAAATATTATGAATTTTTTTATTCATAGTATATATATATATATATATATATATATATAGTAAAATCATGGAATCAATATTATTAATTTTTCAATACATAAGTGACTTATAATAATTAATTGTGGGTGATAGATTAAAATCACGAGTGAAGCAGCAAAAACCAGTCATTTTTTTATTTTTTGTTAATTATTGTTATTTACAATACTTTTTATTTTGTTTTCAAATAATATATGTTGTTTTATATCTTCTTCTGTCCCGTTCTAATTTATGTGGCGTTAATATAATTTTGATAGTCAATCAAATATTTTATGTTGATATATCATTTTGTTATTCTCATTTTTCTAATACATAAATGACTTATAATAAGGAGTGATATAGTAAAATCATCGTTCGAAAAACGAAAATTTAATTTAAAACATTAAGAGTTAATTTCATATTTTATGTCTATTTTATTTTTTATTAAATATTATTTATTTTCTTAATACGTAGATGACTCATAATAATTAATTAAGAGCGTTTCATTATTATTTTACTATAAAAATTAATAGAATTTTATCATATCCAATAGTAATCATCGATAATTTAACGAAATAGTATATTAATTAAATACAGGATGCTATATTTGCATATGCAAAATATGATATTATTAAACATTATTGGATAGTGCATTATATTTATCTTTCACAATAGTAAAATTTTACTATATATTTTTCTTTATTTCTTTTTAACTTGATACATATTGATCCAACACAAATTCTAAGAAAATAATCATTAGAAATTTATTTTATTAAATTAAATTTATTAATTTTGTACTTTAAAAATTTTAAGTTAAGTTTAAATATTAGTATTTCTATATAAAAAAATTTCAATTTAAATTTACTAAAATAAATAATTAAATAAAAAGATTAATTTTTTATATAAAAGTCAATTAAAAATAATAAAATTGTTTTACTTTAAATATTTAGTTGAAATTAATTAAGATAAATTTTTATTTTTCATTATTTATGGTGCACCGATAAAATTTTGAGAGTTGAATAAAACTTTTATCTATTTTTTAAAAAATATTTTAACTTGTTAATTATTGTGATTTATAATAATTTTTACATAATTATCAAATAATATATTTACTCCTTGTCTCCCAATTTATGTGGCTTCGATACAATTTTGAGAATCAACTAAAAGTTTTATACATCTTTTAAATATTTTAAGTTGTTAATTATCATGATTTGCAGTACTTTTTTTTTTATCTCAATTTATGTGGCATTGCTAAAATAATGAGAGTCAATAAAATTTCTGTATGTCTTTTAAATATTTTAAGTTATTAATTATTGTGATTCGTGGTAACAAATTAGTTTTGAATGATAGCCAATTATATAAATAAAAAGATTTACTTCCAATATGTAGTTATAGTTAATTAATATAAATTAATAGAATATATTAAATATTTAAACTATTATGATGAAATAATGAAATTATTATATATTGGGGCATGGTATGTAATTAAGTGGGAGTGGCGGGGTTTTTTAGTAATTGCACGAGAGGTGGTCGAAACCACCTCTTCTATATAACAAAAATACTTTGAGAAAAATGACTCCATAGACCCTCTAAGTCTTCGATAAGTGGATTCCATAATGTTCCTAAGTTAAAAAAAATAAAATTTTTGAACAACTAGGATAGTTGTTCGACAACTGCATTAGTTGTCTCAATAACTTTGCACAGTTATCGAACAAGTTTTCATAGTTGTCGAATAACTTCGAACAGTTGTTGAACAACTTTGTAAAGTTATCGAACAACTTTGATAGTTGTTGAACAACTTCGCAAAGTTATCGAACAACTATCAAATTATTCTACAACTTTACAAAGTTGTTGGAATGAAAATATTTAAAAAAAAAATTATCTCTTTCACTAATTTTTAAAACTTAAAGGTCCTTACTTAATTGAGAAACTTGTTTGTCCCTTTTAATTCAAAGTCCCATGTACTTTCGAGAACTATTATCACAATTCTGTTACAACAAAGTAGGAAGTGTTCACCACAGAGTGCTCACCTGAGGGGCAGAAGCTTTGGCAGAGGGTGTAGTGGCTTACAAATTTTTCTGGAATTTCCAAAAAAAAAAGAAAGAGTAGGAAGTGTTTTAAACAGTCTTATACCATGACAAGTTAAGTTTATTCTGCACGTGTGTATCACATTTAAAAAAAATAAAACATACATAATAACCAATGTATGATTAGAAATAATATTAACCCATAGAATTAGAAGCAAAAACAAAAAAGAAGAACACCATATATGAAAAGAGAAATTTGATTTCTTTTACATACTTCCTCCGTCTCAAATTTTTTAATTTGATTTCTCATTTTACTTGCTTTTTTTTCATTAATCAAGAAGAGATAATTTTTTTTTTCATGTTTCACCCTTTGCATTAATTACTTTTTCTTCAATTTGAATATAAACATCATTTAATAGGGGTACTATGATAAACTAAGTATATATTAATTATTTTTCTTAATAATGTGTCATCTTAATTTGGAACAAGTAATTTGGGATGAAGGTAGTATTACATAACCTAATTTTATGGATTAGGCAATAAGTTAAAAGTGTAAAGTGAATTTGGTAAGAGTTACATAATTCTATTTTTTGTTTACCTTTTTTTTTAGTGCACTCTCGTTCACCTGTGTATAGCTTTAAAAAGAAACACAATAATATTCATGCGAAATGCATCATCTACACGAAATGATATGTAGTATTGCCTTAAAGATTTGCATAAAAACTATCAAATATGTTTGAAAGGAGTAAAATTTGCGGCAATAAAAAAAGAACAATTTACAACTGAAAGAGAAACAGAAGAAATTATTAAAGTAGAGAATACATAGTCAATTATTGATTATGCATAACTCATATATAATCTTTAAATTCATTAACTAAAAAGGAATAAAGAAAGCAGAAGGATGGCGGTGACACTAAATGGAACAATACAACTTGAATTAAAATTAAATCAACCAAAATTAAAAAAAAATAGAAGTAGAAAAAACAGTTGTATTTTGTAGCAAAGTTTGATCAAAATATTACTTTAATATAATTGTAGAATTTTTTTTTATATAAAGTCAAATTCTAATTAATTTAGGACTGTTAAATAAATGATCTCTTACCTAGATCAAATAAGGACTTTAATTAATTTTTTAATATTTATGTATAATTAAAATTTTACTTGAAGAATAAAGGAAAATGCAATTGAAATTGGAACTAAACAAACAAAGAAGTAAAAAATAAAAAAAAGACATGTTTTTGCCTTTTTGGATATATTAACTTTTTGTCAAACTAGTTTTGGATACGTGTGTTTAATGTTTTTTAAAAAAATTACATGTATAATAAGCAACGACTTGTTACTATGTAAGATATAATTTGTCTATCTATTGTATTAAATGTGCATCTAATATTCCCGTTAGTTCATTCAAGTATCGTCTTCATCATGCCACCACTACATTTCACAGATCTTTCTTATTTAATCATCAACTCGATCATTAAACAATTGACATCTTCGAATGTTTTAAGAATTAATTAATTGATTGATTATCTTTTAATGAATAATTACTGCTTTTAATCATACATTTTATTTATTACCATTTATAACCAATACACTATGTACTAAAAGTGAATTATGCATGCAATATAAATTTGTTATAAGTATTTTAAAGTGTATTATGCTTGTTAGATAAGAAATCTGCACTATATATTGAAAGTTAATTATGCATGCAATATAGATGTACTATAATTATTATATTTTGGAAAAAAATCCATCGCTATAGATGATGAATATCTTCTAAATATAGGATACTTATGTAATTTTTTAGATCTTAGAAAAATGGTTTGAACTTTTTATTTTTCATAAAAAACTCCACAATAAACAAAATCGTCTTTTTACTATTTTTATCAAATTATTATTAGAAAAAAACTAAATTAAAAACTCCAAATACATGCAGTATAGATGTATTATAATTGTTATATCTAGAAAAAAATCTACTAATGTAGATGATAAATATTTTCTAAATATAGGATATCTATATAATTTTTTTAGATCTTAAATTGATTTAAATTTTTTGCCCTTCATTAAAAGACTCAATAATAGACAAATCGTCTTTTAACTATTTTCATCAAGTTATTATTAAAAAAAGGTCTAAAGTAAAAACTCTAAGATAGTTTTAAGAATCACTTTAAAATTGAGATTTTTTGTGGGTAAGCTTCGTAGCTTATAACTAGGGGTGTACATAGGTCGGGATGATTTATTTGTTTTTTTTGAAAAAAATCAAACCAATTATGTCAGTTTATTAAAACTATAAACCAAATCAAACCAACATAACATTGGTTTTTTCGATTTAGGTTTAGTCAGTTCTTTTGATTTTTTTGATTTTTTGGGTTTTCTCGATTTTTCTTTTATAATCTTTATTTTTTACAATTATATTATGATTGAAGACTTGATCAAGTATGTTTTCACTCATGTGCTAATGAAAAAATACAATTATGAAAAATTAAGGGCTTGCAGTGCTTGCTGCACTTTCCATAAATTCTTTTATACTTTCGTCTATACTATAAATCGATTCTGAGTCTTCACCTTTTTGTTCCTTTTTACATGTATAACCATAATTATCTGTTCTTAATTCACATTTTATAAAATGTTCTTTCATTTCTTCAAGTTTTAAGTTCCCTAATTTACAACCTGTGCATTTAAATACGCTATTGCTATTTATTTTGTATAGGACTTCTGCTTTTATTGAGGCCTTATTTACTTCAAAACCATCTTCTTCTATTATTTCTATATTCATAAAATTAGTGTTTTCACATTCTTCAACGTCTTCCTCAGTTTCTTTTTCATTTGTATATGTATAATATGTAAATCTTACTGAGGTGTCTCCTTTCTTATTAATATATATTAAATGATCTGTGGGTTTTAATATTTCTTTCTTACTGAAATTTTCTAAATTCCATTCTAATCCTGCATATTCTTCTGGATTTATCTTTAAAGGCTTCATTAATTTAATTTCTTTATTTCCCATTATACTTACTACATCATCTATCTTTAGATTAAATTTTATGCTACTATTAGTGGCAAGTTTTCCTATAAATCCTACACATATTAATAAATTATTTTCATTATTCATTTCTTCGTATCCTCTAGTCTGAATACCTATTTTTATATATTTTCCGAATTCTAAAGAATTTATCATATAATTTGAACTACAATATAAAAGTCCTCCATTTGTTGATATATCTACTTCTATTATTAAGGAAAAACAAATTCTTTAATCATAAAACAAAATATTATTATAATTTTATTACTATTAGAGCTTAATAAAAATATAAAAGAAGAAAAACAAAGAGACAATCAAGACAAAAATATAGAAGAATTAATAGAGCAATTGAAAAATATAGAAATAACCCCTCAAAAAGAATTAAAAGAAGCTAAAATAACTAAACCAAAATCATGGACCTTTTTTCAGCATCCCCAAGTAGATCAAAACCAAGTTTTACCCAAGAAAGATTAACAACAACATGTTATCAAGAATCATAATAGACCCAAAATGAATTCAAGACAACAGTTAGAAGAAATAGTAGACGTAGATAAAGATATACAACTTTTTCAACAAAACAAATTAAAATTGTTAAGTGCTAAGACTTTATACAATGAAGGAATGTTTTCAATGGTACAATTATATAAACATTATAGGGAAGAGCAATTATGCGTAATTGAAAATGATAGTGCAAGTGTAAATTTAATAAGTCCAGATTCTTTAAGACAAATTGAAAAATCAAACATGAGCCTCATGTATATGAGACTCATAGTAGTAGGATTAAAAGGCCTAAAACCTCATTGGCGTGATTTAGTCTTTTAAAAGTTTCAGTCATAGAGGAACAATGATCACAAAATATAATTTTGGCTGTGTCTTTTTTAATATTATATTGAGGAACTTTTTGCATTTCTGGTCTTAAAGAAAGGGTAATAAAATAATTTAGGCCTAAATTTATACGGACATAATCTAAAGCCTCTGTTAAATCATCAAAGCCTTTATAGAGAGGGGGCAACTTGGGTGGAACCCACGATCACATTGCTATGTCTTTACTTTATTCGTCTATTTATTTATTGTTAAATCATTGCATACGTCTGTAATTTTGTCTTTATGTCTGTTTGATTTGAATTCGATTTGACTTTTTTTTATTAACATCAAACCAAACCAAGAATGGTCGATTTTTTTTTTCAAATGCCAAATCAATCAAATCAAGCCAAATCAAACCAAACCATAAGTCGATTATTTTTCTCGATTTGATTTGTTTCTTCGATTTGATTTGACTTGACGGTTTAATCTGTACACCCCTACTTATAACATGTTTGTCCAAGCTTATTCTTCTTCAGAAATACTTATTTCTTAGAAAAGGAAAAGGACAAAATTGGCTGTCAACCCAAAATAATTTCACTAAATGGCCAAATGATTGAGATTTCCAAATTTTAGCCATTTGATGGCAAATTAATCCCATTTATTTTTTTGCCTATCGTTACTTATTTTTTTCACTGTTTTTTCTTTCTCATTTTTATGCATTCCTCTTTTTTTTTTTTAAAAAAAATAAATAAAAATATTTTGCTCTTCTAATTTTTAAACAATGAAATATTATCTGTAAAACTTCTTTTTTAGCTACTTCTTTTCTTTTCTTTTTTTGTTTCTTTTGCTATTCTTTGTTTTTGTTGCTGCTTATTTTATTTTTTTGTGCTTTTTTGGGGTTTTTTTTTAATTAAAAAAAGAAATCTACTCTTTAGCATTAATACATGTGTAAAATATAATATATATATATATCCTATACATATTGATACATATATAAAATCAAAAAGGGCCAAAAATGTCCCTCATGAGTATTTTTGGCTAACTGATGCAATGTAACTGACTTAAGAAACTGTTCACCAAACTTAAGTAAGGGCGACTAGTTAGACTACTGACTCCCCATGGCTAAGATCTAGTATTTTCCTAGATCGTTTTTAGGTGACCATCACTCCAAAAACGAACCCTAGATTGAATTTTTTTAGGAAATACTAGATAGATTTTTTAGAAAACCCTAGATGCATCAATTTTTTGGGAGACTTTTAGTTAAATGAGGGTTAATGATCGATATTACCCATTTAATTCTATTTGCCCCTTGGATCGAGTCTTTTGATCTTGGGTCAGATCGAGTGCTAAATTAGGCTGATGGATTTAAAAAGGGGCTTTTATACGTGGACGATGATATGAAATGTTCAAGTGGCTCTTTATACCCAGGTGACGTGCTTAGTGGAAGTTTGTTAGAGAGAGGGGCATTTTTTAGCCAAATATTTAATGGAGGAGTATTTTTGAGTAAAAAAACTAACGAAGAATATTTTTGCTCCATTTCAGACAGTTTCGGGGTATATAAATATATATATATAAACACAAAAATATAATACAATTGAGGTGGATACATTTTTATTCAACAACGATACAATTTCTTTAAATATTATGTACAATTGTTATACAGATTCTATACACATCTTATACAACCTAAAGCTGTAATAGTTATTAAAATATACTTTTTCAGCGCTATTTTTATTTGAAAAAACTTTTTTCACAATTTTTTAAAATTTTATTATAACTCTTTTTTTTACTTAAAAAAGGTCATTGCCATTTTTAGTTTTCAACCAAATACACATACATATTTTACACATATAATTATACAATTTTTATACATACATACGTATATATATATATATATATATTCACAAATAATTATGCAATTTTTATACTCATTCTCTCTCTCTCTCTCTCTCTCTCTCTCTCTCTCTCTATATATATATATATATATATATATATATACATATCTTTTAGAATAATGACATAGTTTCTACACACATTGTATACATATAGATATTCTATATAACAATTATATAGGTTTTACACCCATTCTATACAACCTTTAGCTGCAATAATTATTCAGATAGATAATTTATACAACAATTATGCAAGATATATCTTATCAGATACGTATTATATATAAGAACTATACAATTTCTATACACATTCAATATAGTTTCTAAAAATAGCCAATTGGTGGAATTAAAGTAAAAGCGAGGACACCCCATGCCATTACTTTAAAAATGAACATTTTAGTGGATCTCTTTGTCATGGCCCCAAAATAGACACGTGATGACACTTGTCACACCCATCCGAAAAGTAAGCGTAACCTAATCTGAAGAACAAGAGTCAAAGGAAATTCAAGAGCCAAAACATGAGAGGCAGAAGAATCCCAACTATATAAATACGAGACATGTGTCTCAAAGATACATTTCAGATCTTGTTGTCATCAGTACAACTCTCTAAAATAGATTCAACTAATAATAATAGTCTACAATGTCTTAGATGTGAAATAAAACATAAGATATAAATAGAGAGATCTGAGATGTTCCAAAGTCCATCAGCCACTACCTTGATCTTTGCAACGTCAATAATGACGAAATGCCATCTACCATCTACTAACTAAACCAATACCTGTACGGGGTGTAAAAAATAAGAAAAAGAAAAGAAAAGCAAGGGTGAGTATGAAACCACATGTACTCAAAAAACATCGTTGATAACTGATCCTAACCCAAAGCGATGGTGAGAACCACCACCCCAACTATCCCAGATTTCTTAAAAAATCTATATCCCGCAATTATATCATCTATTTTTATCAGGGTAAACCAACACAATGGTTGACATATTTACCAAATACAGGATAGGCACATCAATATAGGTGAGTCAACACTATTCTTTCCATGGTCAATCTATAAAGGAGCTTATTTATGAAGGAGGCTCACTAATAAGATGCATCAGTCTTAAAAATTATAATCAACCTAAGTAATATGGAATAACAATAAGGAGAGAGTGCTTATATATATGAGTGTATCTCATACCACCAACAGGGGCTACACATCTATCTTTCCTATCAAGCCTCAACTATACCCTACGTCTCATAATATTTCAACCTTCAAATCAGTATAGACTGATGTCAGACAATGTAATGAAATAAAATAACTGCTCAAACATAATATCACAAATAACGTTCTATGCTGGAAATACAATAAAAAAGTAAATACGAGTACAATATCAAACCAAAGAATGTAATGAAATGCAAATGATGCAATGATATAGAATTATGATGAATGGTGAAAGTTATCGCGTGAATTTCTGTATACACCTATACAGCTCGCAACTATTAGGTAGGATCCCTAGGGCATTCACAACCCATATACTGTATTTCATATCTCAATCTTTATTAACCTTGTTGGCAAATGACCTCGGCCAAGATTTTTTTTAAAAAAAGTCTAATTTTCTTTTAAAAAAATAGTGTTTTCGAGTGGTACCAATGTCTCATGAATATGCATGCATGATATGAGGATTTAAAGCTTACAATAAATCAATATGAAGATCAAAATTCATTCAATACATGTATATGTGAGGTCTAAATCAATTCAATGTATCAATAATTCTTGTTTTCAGTTTTTGCTTGGCACCATCAAAATAAATTGTTATGTAGTCATCAATAATATTATTTCCAACCTCTCACTGGGGCATCACTATAATGAAAATACAATTAAATGCTCAAATAAGGCCTACAATGTCAAGTCAAGCTCCCACTCAGGTGATACAATGATAAATAAGGCACTTTAATTCGTAGATAAGGCCTATGATGACAAGTCAAACCTTCACTCGGGTGACATAATAGTAAATAAGGCATTTAATGCACAAACATGACCAACAACATCAAGTCAAGCCCCCACTTAAGAATCCAATAATATATCCTCTCAAATTCACAAATAATATGCATATAAGCCCCTACTTGGGCACACAATCACACGAAGTTACTCTAGTTAATGAATATGTTCACATAACCCCACATGGGCAACACGAAATAAACAACAACCCCAACAGTAATATTATCATGCCTAGTTTGTTTCGTCAACTAAGTCTCATCAATCAATACAAGTCCATTTATACTCTAGTGTTTACTAAATCTCAACCATTTCATAACAAGGTAAAAATAACCTACTATCCTATAAAAAGTAACCTAGTCTAATACAAGCTCGTAATATAGGTAATATCTATTAATTATTCAAGAACACCAAGTTATCCTTTTACAATCTATCCTAGAGGTACTTTCAAGTAGCAAAACTAACTAGAATAGGCATTTATCTAGGTAGAATCCATCAAAGACTCTAGTACCCGCAAAGATACTTGTCATATCACCTAAGCAGGACCCCCAATCCTAAACAAAAAAAATAAATACATACAAACAAGCATACAATACATAAACACTTTGAAAAAAGTCAAGTTACATCTCAACTTACCTTAAATGAAGATCCATAAGTCCAAACACCATCCAAAGCCTCAATTCGAAGCTTGCCTAAAAAAAGAGTCAAAAAATAAAAAGGGTAAAATTAGAATTTTATTTAAGAGTAATGTTCTCCAGAATCATAAGAGTCTATGGTTGAAAAACCACGCAAAAACACATTAAAAATTGGACCTCAAATTTTAGAAATACTTATTTATACTTTACCAAGTAAAACCTCTCAAAATCACGGATTAGAAGGTATTTAGAAGATGGAATCAATGGAAAATGATGGAATAAGGATCTAGGAACTTACTCATGGAAGAATTCATAATAATCCCTTTGATGCCTCAATCCAAGCTCTAGAAGTCCAAAAATAGAGAAACATCGAGAGAAGAAAGGTTTTAACTAGTTCTAGATGCTGTGCCTCGTGATCGCAGTCAATCTATTGTGATTGCAAGGGTCAATCTTTGATAAGAATAAAAATGGTCATTGCAATTGCAGACACACCATTGCGATTGTGACGTGACCCAAATCGAGACTCTTACGAACGTGGGTATCGAGATGTAATGCAATGAAGAAGAGAAACTGACCCAGACCCATTACCTATCTCGATCTCTATAAACCCACCATACGATTGTGATGCCCTAATTGATTGTTCTTCGCGAATGCAAAAAATTGGGTCACAATCACGAAGAAAGGATCGTGCACCAAAAACAAATCTTAATTTCCAAAAAATTCTTCGAATCGACCCTCGAGATTCGTTTGAGACCCTACAAAAACAAACCAATAATTCTAATAGGATGTTTGTTGACATTTCAAACTCAATATAGATGTCAAATTTTTGAAAAAGGACCATTTTCACCAAATTAACCCCTGGGACCCCTTTAGGTCAATATTTAACTAATTTTTAAATGAAGAGTCAAATCATAAAATAAAAGTTTCAAACCAGAACCAACCATGCTATTAACCAAAAAGTAGTGTCCGAAAGCTAATAGATCTATTAGAATCCTTATTCGAGACTAGAATCGCAAAATATTGACCAAAGTCAAACCTATGCTCTTAAGGATACTCAAAACTGCAAACTAAAATAAAACACTCTCGAATGCATCAAGGATCGTGCCAATCATCCCCACAACTCATAAATTAGATAAGGAAATAGGGAGGGGAAAAATGGTCAAAATATAGAAAATTCTAAATTTCAATGCGAGGGTCATTATAGTATCCACTACTAAAACTCACGTTTGTCCTCGAACGCACAAACAAGAAAATACCAAACATAGGTATAGGATAAAATACCCTTGAGAAACCTCAATAAAATACTCTATGTAGAGTCATAATCATAGAACTATCGGTCTTACTATTTAACCAAAAATTTAACACATAAGGACTCACCAGGGCACATTACAAGCCTTTAAGTCCAAATCATCAATGAAGTCGAATCTCTAAATTTTGAGCTCCCTCTATACCCAAAAACTGAGTCGAACACTACAAAAGGCATAAAAATACCCAGCTAAACTAACTGACCAAGACACCAAAAGACACTGGCTACAACCACAAGAGAAAAAATCATCCTCGGATCTACCATAAGCCTAGAGACCTATAATCACATCGCTACCTACCAAAATACTGAATCAACCTACCTAAGGTTGATACTATGACTATCAAGACAAACCACGTCATAACCCTAGGCTACAACTAGTAGGCTAAAAACATAAATCAAAGCTACATAAGATCTCAAATACCACACTTAGCGAACTAGGTCAACAAACACTGGTCAAAACCTACAACTTAACCCTATTGAGGAAATTAAGAATCACTATAACAGTTTAGATACCATAGACATAAAATCTTTAAATAACATCGAGTACCCAAAAAGTTACCCAAAACGCCATGAAGCTTATCACATAACCCAAGCAACCTCAATACTCAAAATCCACCAAACTAACTGAAGTTCTCAGTAATCAAAAGCCATTAAACACCCCAAATATATCAATACTCTGGTAAAACAAGGGGTCTTTCTGACCCCGCACACATATGCAACCCATCGTAACAAATAATAATCAACCTGTAGAAGAAGTACAACAATCATGATATCTTAATGACAGATGCCTAAATCACAGATCAAACTCGAGTAAATCACCAGTAAATACTGCATAAGCTACTGGTAAAAAAAAACTATTAGAACCATAAATTCTTAACTTGAACCTATAGATAAACTTGGTATACAGAAACACTTTATGAATAATTTCCTTAACTTTTCCTCAACTTAAGCTTCCATTCGGTGTTTCTTCAATACAAGAACTACTGAATAGTAACACATATTCAAAAATCAAAACTCATGAGAAAAATATTCCATTAGTCTATTTAACTATATAAGTAACATTTGCTACAAGTAAGTTTTTCTTTCCATTTGAAACTCTTCTCGTACCAAAGAAAGCATCCCTCATAAATTAAAATCCTTCAAACCTAACCGAGGAGTATCTCAATACCATCAAATCACATCACACAACAAAGGTGAAGCACTAAAGAAATAATTGATATGCAAGGCATGAATGCTTAGTAATCAAAGTGAATCCCCTACAACAACTAACTGATGCACACAAACAATCAATGACCTTTGTAGGCAATTCTACATGAGCTTTCCAGCTCTAATTTTCTTTACTCATAACTTGCCATCTTACTAATCCAAATGCTTCCTTGACCCCAATTGACACATAAATCTCTAGAGAACCTCTAGATCACTTTCTATAATTTGAATATGCTAAAACCCATTATCGATCCACTGCTAGTCTACAGTATAATCATGAAAGAAATCATATCCAAATATGCCAAAATCCACTGAACTCAAAAAATCATGCCTAATACCACTACGCTCTTTAAGTGGATCACAACATCAGATTGGTAAATCTGACCAATCACTAAAGAACCATCTTTGGGGCAGCAATATCAATATATCCAACAAAACTCATGAATAACATTAAAACCCAATGCCAAAAAAGTGAACACATAGAAGAAAGTAGAACCATAATCAAATACTACTAAGACAAATAAAAAAACAAACCAAAACCATACCTGTGGCTACTGTGGTAGATATTTTGGCCTCGAGTGGAATATATTGAGACCTATTATCTCTCTTAGAAAAAAGATAAATTATCTGTGTGATTAAGCTATGGGAAATCCCTCCTATCATGATTGAAACCTTCATACGAAAGCAAATTAAAGAAGTCACAGTTCGTTGAACCAAACCCAAAGGACCTAAAGAAACCACAAAGATTCTGACCTTCATCATACATATAGCTGTGATCATTAAATCCCTGGGCCCTATGCCACCTAAGCCTCTTATATCTCCATTCAAACTCCTGTAAGAATGATCGAGCAAAATGATCCTATGAAAGAAAAGGTGACCCAACTGATCTACCCTGTAAAAAGGTCCTCCACCACTGTCTATCTAGCCCAAATAACTGAAATAAAATAAAGTCTAATCCATTAGAATTCTCTAAACCCAGCCTGTGCAACCTCTCATGGCAATCAAATAAGAATATATAAGCATCAAACATAGCATCTCTATTAAATAAGGTAGAGCTATTATCATGAACTCTACATATCTACTCTGACCTTCCATGGAAATAAAGGGTAAGGTCACCAGATGTGGAGTAATCCTCAGTAATACCTCATCACCACTAGTAGAACCAGTTGTAGTCATATATGTATTTGGAGTCTGAAGTCCTCATGTAGCATGCTGAACCAAAATAGGAGCTATCCTCTAAAGGAAACCCAACACCCAGACCTAATAATTCTCAATAAAAAGTACAGTCACAGGTGATGTCTACACTGGATCCAACCCCTTTAAATCACTAGACCTACCACCACTAGCAACTCTAGAACCTAAAGAAGTAACTCTAACCTGACCTTTATCTGGTCTAGATATCCCGATCTAGCCTTCATCTCAAGCCCTACTTTTTTCACCTGCTAAAAGCCGAACACTAAGTCTCTAGCCACAGAAGTATGTATGCTCACTGTCATACTATATTTTTGCCAAGGTTAAATAGAACATGACCTATGGACTCTAAGGAAATTGAATTTTTTTCAGAGTCATGGTGATGCCTAAGCTCCATCTCTACTTCAACGATGATGTAGTCATTACCAAATATAGTAACATAAAAAAAGTTAGGGTCGAATCCCAAAGGAATACGTGGAATTGAGGTACTCAATTATTGTAATCCGCAAGCATAACTGGGAAAGTAAATGGGGAGGTTAAGTAGCAATATCGAACAAGTGGCAAATATAAACTTTGATTATAATCAGTCGTAGGTGAACAATAGGATTATGTTCTCCCTATATTCTTAACTCCATAGACTTATCGTGCTTTATTGAACCAATTCGATACCTTGCATGCAGAATCGATAAGTTATGTACCATTTATAATCTTTTGGATGAGTAGATAGATTTTACCTTTTACCTTTTGAGTCTCAGCATGTCACCTTACTAACTTTTATCTTGATCCCAGTTAACTATTAACTTTTGAGTCTCTAGTTATTAAATGAAAGCTAACCATCTTACGTAGATAATACCTAGTAGCGTAGATCGACAACTAAACTTCAAATTACTATTGTGATTATCTTTTCCTTTTGACTAATCCTCATTTAGAGTAAGTAACAATAATCTAGGAGGGATCATAATGTTCGCAACTGCTAAGATATCTTTTAAAGTTAAGATAATACAATGCATGCATGGGTATCGGTTCAGAACAACAATAGCACTTCCCCTACTTCGTCAATCTGTCAAGGTTTTCATAACCCTAGCTAAGGGCTTTTAGACACTCATGATTGTGAAGTAATTAACAATATTTATGATTGAAAGCATAAGATGAAAACAAATAATCACAAGTAAGAACCCAAAACTATAACTAAATTAATCAAACGAAATCAATACAAGAGAATTTCAAGACCATAATCGAATCTTAGAATCAAAATATATTTGTAAATATCAAGAGTGCGTAGCTTCTACTAAAAACACATAAGGGTATTTATAGTACATGAGGGTTTTCAAAGCCTAGACAAAAAAGGATAAAAAAAGGTCGGTGACCACATATGGTGTCGACATACGGCCTGGCCTTGGGTGCATGTGGCAAATGCAACCTGAGTCTGGGCATATGTAGCCTCTATATGTGCTTAAACCAAAATTCCTGCAACTCTACTCTCAGAATTTTGGACTTTTGACACATACTTTGCTTATATACGCTCCATATGTGCTACATGCGGTCTGTATGTTAACATAAGTAGCTACTGGAAGTCTTTTTTCAGCTCTTCTTCAATTCCAGTACATGCTTTAGTCAGGAACAATACAAAAAGTGCCACAAACATCCAATATTGGTTAAATAAGTAACCAAAAACACCATTTTTCATCTTTTTTATGAACTTAGAATCCAAAATCTAGTTTCTTGCAAAACATACCCAAAATGTAGCATATCTAACAAAACCACCTTGCATATTTTCATAGTTTTAAGTATCAAAAATGCTATATTTCTATAACACATCAACACTTTCAACTTAGAACGTTTGCTATCTTCACGCAACACAACACAACAAAATAAAATAAGATGCTTAACTAGGAGAATCTAAGTTACTTAAAACAATCAATCAACACTTTAAGCTCAAATAACAATGCCCCTCCTATCTCATTTTTCAAAACCAAATATGTATAAACATAAAGCACAATAATATGACACAAAGAGATCAAGGTATGGAATTACATTAGCAACAGACAACCATGTATATGTACAAGTTACACTACCCAAACACAAACAACTAGAAATATAACTCATGTGCCCTCACAACAAAGATGTCCTACTCACTCATATGAAATAATACATGTCAATGCAGGACAGTCAAGAGATACTCACACTCAGAAGAGAAGTTTCAATCAATGTGCATTAAATACCATAGGCTTACCCTTATTTTCTTTATCTTCATTTTTAGACAATTAAGTTAGGATCACTATAGGACTTTTCTCGGCTTGTAAATGTTGGCTTGGGGGAATGGTATGGTACATATGAGATATCAAGTGACTAATCCTCCTTGGCACTACACTAACCTTGGGGTCTCACTTATTAGCCAAATATATTTATCCTACTCTTATTTCTTCCTTTTTATTCTTTTATGCACTTTCAAGTTGGGTGTAGTATTTTATTCTTTCTTTTTCACTTTTCCACAATTTTTATTTCTTTTATTTTGCTACCACACCCAACCTTAATAATTTTTTCTCTTATTTCACTGTTCCACATACCCATTTTATACTATGCACCCCTATAATAGCCACCCTCAACTTGGGCATTTTGCTTGGGTTGAGGTACATAATGTACAAGAAGGACTAGGGCCAAAACAAGTTTATTGTAATACAAATGGAAAGGCGAAAGGTGTAACAAGAAAAATAGACTATAAGGATCTAAACAGGGATCAAGGGATATACTTAATGCATGGAAGGTCATTTAGGCCAAAGTGGACTAAAATAAAAAATGATCTATAATCCTTTCCTAATTGACTATCCTTCAACTTAGGCAAAACTAACCAGGCAAGTTCTGAATTCAACACACAAAGGGATCTAAGTAGCATCTCGCACACACCTAACACAATGTCAATATTTCAAACTATTACTTATCCGATTCACAAAATGGTTAGCAAGTAATTATCATATCCCTAATTCTAATGCCATAACAAGATCGACAAGGTTCATACATATTTACATTCACATAATTCGAAAATATAATTTTAGAAGGGTATTATTTTTCTCAAAAATCAAAGAACATGACTACTATCCTAAATACTTAAAATCTCCTATTTACACAAAACACAACACAATACAATACAAAACACAATACAACATAAATTAATCCAGACATGTTGGTTCTACAATCATACCACGATAGATAGGAAAAAAAGCACGACAACAAAAACTCGCAATGGCTATGGTATACTCCACCCTAACTAAAAACTGCACATTGTCCCCAATGCATAAAAATACTGTAAAACAAAAGAAATGAGGACATACCTGGGATGCACTAGGCATCTGTTTACTAAAAGATGTATCCACTGCTATCGCTGCACATCTCTTTCTTTTAACAACTGTAAAATCCATCAAATTATGTCTGGCCCTTTTAAGGGCTTGGTCATAAGCATATTTGGATACTACAAGTCTCCCATGTGACCTCTCTTAGCCCCAACCAATAGTCTTCCTCATCATTCTCTGTAAAGAAATTAAATTAGCTAGGTAGGCATGAAGGTAATATCTAGACCACTGAGGGTATGACTTTAGGAGTGGCTGCCATATGACTCTCTATGAAAGAGCGTACCTCTGCTCACAATATGTCCTCTTTTATCTAGGCTAGAACTGGCTTTTTTATCTCTGTAAATTGGGATATAAACCATCTTTGAAACTCATCAAGACATATTTGTAAATTAATATATATCTCAGACAGAGTAGCTCTCTATGCGACTTCCCATATGGCCTTTACTATCTCAAATCTAGTCCAAACCTCTAAACGCATCTGCTTGTATAGATTAGTCATTTTGGTCTCAACAACCCATAACCAAGCATTAGTATCCCTCTGACTATCCACTAAGATCTGTAAGAACTCTTGAGATATAGTAACTAGACCTGTAGTAGGAGCTGTAGTGGATGTGTAAGTGGGTTCCAAAGATACGCCAATTGACTATGAAGTCAAAGCTGGGGCTGATGAAGAAGTGAATGGTGTTCCCTCACCCTAAGTACTCAAACCTGGGTCCTCTCTCTACTATCCAATCTCAAGATCAACACTAACTCCCACATCACCTCTATGTATATCACTAGACTCTGTTGAAACTTATGGGCCCTCAGTCTGGGCTTGAGGTACTATGGCAGACTAACTAGATCTCCTGGGAAGGGCCAAACTGCTGGATCCTTCATAGTCTCTATCTGCATAGTGGGTGTTATTTGTTGCTTCTTATCTACTCTCGATATCTCAGATATACTTACCTTATCATATAACCTCTGAATCAGGTAGGGAATGACAATTTTTTTATCTTCCTAAATGCTCTATCATGGATCTCATACTGGAGGATGGCTGTAAAATTAATAGAATATCCGACCATCAAACTAGAAACTAGGGTTACTCTCTCCCAAGTCAACACATTATATGAATCAACAAAGAATAGTTGATATCAGATAAGCAACCACCAAAATATGGCATCAAAGGTCAACAAACCATTGTTTATCATACCATGACCCTCAATAAACGGGGTCTCATCAGGCAATGGTAAAATATAGCTAGCTATTCACCTAGCTATATCAACTTTCTCCTATCTATGTTTATTCTCTTGCATAATGTGTTTATCATATGCGACTCTCAGTCAATAGTCATACTCTATTGTAGATACGAGAATGAGATAGTCAGGACCATAAATAACTCGATGGATTACCTCTACTAAAATATCAACCCTAACCCCTCTCAAAAAGGTTTGATTAAGCTGTGGCTGCTATATGTATCTCATCAGGCATGAAGATCTGCACATCGAAAGAACTATTATAGTATGGTATTATGGTGTAATACCCTAAGACTCTAACCAATCGTGCAACCATAAATAAAGATCATGAGAAGTAAATTTTAGTGATTTGGTTGTTTTATGATTAAGGGTGATGTGTAGTAAGGCCTCAAAGTGTAACTAGCGATTAGGGGAATCAAAATATTCATTTTCGATTGAATTCTTGAGAAGGATTTTAGTATAGCCAAATTTAAATGAGTATATCTCTTGTTATACAATGAATTATTGATTTCATAACCTACCAATAGATAGATAATTAAATTACCTTTCCAACTATACCAATTTTACTCAAATCCGATATCAGAGCCAAGAGTTATGCCCATTTTACTTCAGCAAGTCAGACTGGAAAACTGAGTGACGACATTTGGTGATAAGCCATCACAAGTGTGATGACTTGTCACCAATGTCATCAGCCTTAGGTATATTTCCACCCCCAGTGATGATATTTGTGACAAGATATCATAAGTGTGATGACTTATCACCAATATCGTCAACCTTAAGTCAAACGTCATAAAATCCAACATTTTGTGATGACTTATCACAAGTTTGACAGCTTGTCATGAATGTCGTCATCTATTTTTTCAGCAATTAAGGGATATTTTTTCAAGGGTATTTTGGTTTTTTCCTATCTTTTGGAGGCCTATATAAATATGAGAATCCCCATCCAAACCCTAATTTCTTCATTCTCTCTTTCAATTTTCTTAAGAATATATATTAGGGTTTCAATCAAGAAAATTTAATCTTTAAAAAAATCATCCTTAAATTTATGATTTCTTCAAGAATCAAGTTCCTCATAGTCTGGGCTTCGAGAATTATTTATTACAAGTACGGATAGAGTCTCAAGCACTAGAATTCATCCAATTTCAAAGATTAAGGTATGTGGGGTTTTGAACAAGAGCAATTCTTTCGTTCTTGTGTCCAAAGCTTTGATTTCTATCAAGGATTTATATGATTTTGCAAGTGGGTTTATATCTAAATTACTTCATCACGAGATTATGAGAATATAAATTGTTCAAGCTCTATTATACATGATTATTTTGCTATTCCCAACTTATGACTTGATATTTAATATTGTGAATTTCATATTTCTACCATGAGTTAATATTTCAGGTGCTTTCAAGATATTTGTCAAGCTTTAAGCTTCCTTATGAGAAACTGGATTATTGAGTATATTGATTCATGAGATTGAGTTGTTATAATGAGTCTTGATATTTCCTCAAAGTTATTGATGTTTTCATGATTTAATGAATTGATAAATTTTGATATTGAGAAAGATTAATTTGATTTGAGTTGAGTTAGGAATCCACAAATTCATTATGATTTGATAAATGAGAAAGAGATTTGATTTGGTTTTCATAATAGACCCTTGTGATGTTTGTGGTGGATTTCCTAATGCGTTCTAAGCTTGTGTCTGGGAGTATTATTTAGCACCGAGTGGAAAATATGGTATTTTCCCAAAACTACATGCCACTGTAGGATTGATATTGATAATTATGGGCCAGAGGCCGAGTATGAGATTGTGATCACTAAATTTAGGTTGTACTCCCTAGAAAGAATACGATGCTTCCGTCAATGTGGGGTTCTCTTCTTAAGAGTGAAAATTGTTGGATTCCATGTAGCTCACATGGTTTATGTTGGTTGTAAGAACCTCCCATATCCATAAGAGTTGAGTTTCTTGAATTACCGAGTCACTCCGAGTCTTGAGTTGAAGAGTTGAGTTATTTATGATGATTTATGAGGTTTTTATCATATGATTTATTTACTATGAGATCATGAAAAGTATGTTTTAATATAACTCAAGCCAAGTGAGCCATCATTGTACATATGCATATTTTTATGAAATTGATGATGATATTTGCATTGTTCATGCACCCCTATATACTCAGTACATTCCAAAGTACTGACTCACATATTTTTGTATGGGCTATATATTCTCGTAATGTAGGTTTAGTTACTCAGCCGCAGCCGCGTTAGCGATATTCGAGTGCCTCAACTACGTTGCCTCAGTGGTGAGTCCTCATGGTTTGAGGACCGTGTCTATATTTTTGTGATATCATTTTGTTGTTATGGTTTTTAGTACTGTTGAGTCAGTTGGGGGTTTGTCCCAATGTCTCCTTGATTCTAATATATAGATGCTTTGTCAGACTTGAGGGTTGGTGTGTACAGACATTCAATATATTTTGGTTGTACAGTCTAGTATTATCCAGTATTTTTCTTGAACCTGATATGGTATATCTCTTTATTATACATGACTATTGTTGAATTAAGTTCCTTAAGGTAATGTCTGGCTTCGAGGGTTAGCTTGGGGATACGTGTAGCCCTAAGCACCATGTGACATCTCAGGATGGAAATTTTGGGGCGTTACAAAGCTTGGTATCAGAGCCTAAGGTTTAAAGAGTCCTAGGGAGTCTGACAAGCCGTGTTATGTAGAGTCTTGATCATCAGTGTATAGTGCACCACATCTATGAGCAATAGTCTATGGATCATTTTAGGAAAAGTCATTTCTTTCTTTCTAAAGTTTATCGTTCCTACAACTGTCTCTTTATTTGCGATTAACTCGTGCACTCTTGTAAAAGAAAATACCTCCTCGTCTAGCTCGTAGAAATAATGAGCAACCCTAACTCGTTGATCCTTTGAATGATCATGTGTCTCATGCAGAATTCCAGGTAGCTTTTTAGGAACTAGCCCAGGCATTTAACGCCAATGCTCAAGCTAACACCCAAGCTACTATTCTACCTCTGCAAGAGAATAATTCTACTACAGCTCAATTTCGTGACTTTATGCGGATAAATCCACCTAAGTTCTATGGGTCAAAGGTAGGTGAAGACCCACATTATGTACTTGGATAAAGTGAGAAAGATCACCCAGATTATGCATGGAATTGAGAAGGAGAGTGTTGAATTGGCTTCTTATCGAATGAAAGATATTGCATATGATTGGGTGTAGATGTGGAGGATGAGTAGAGGGGAGGATGCCTTTCCCATGACTTGATAGTTATTCTAGGATGCGTTCTTGGATAGATTCTTTCCTCTTGAGATGAGGAAAGCAAAGATAGAGAAATTCATGAATTTGAGACAAGGCTCTATGACCGTTAAAGAGTATTGTCTTAGATTCAATCAGTTATCCAAATATGCTTTCAGTATGATGGCTGACTCCAGGACCATCATGAGTAAGTTCGTGACTGGTGTGTTGACTTACGTTGGGAAAGAGCATAGATCTGCTATGCTTAATAGGGAGATGGACCTTTCTCGGTTGATGATACATGCCCAACAAATTAAAGCCAATAAGGCAAAAGAGAGGGGGAGGGTAATGGGGAATAAAATAGCAAGATCAGAGCGGTAGGATTCAGTCAATCCAGATTCTATGGAGGGAACCACCCTCAATTTTAGGGACGTCTATTTATGCCCGCGCCTTCCTCAGTTAGTGCTCCTGCACCTAGAAGCAGGAAGGAGTAAGGGAACAGGCCTATCCCATCCAGGTATCAGGAAAGTTTAAGTAATAGATCTCGTCTTCCTTTATGTGCTAAGTGTGGTGGAGATTATTTTGGCGAGTGTTTTCTTGATCAAATGGGTTGCTTTGGTTGTGGCAAGTTGGGCCACCGACTTAGAGATTATCTGTATGCTAGATAGGGGAGTCGAGATACTCGTCCCCAGAGTTAGGTACCAGTGCCTCCGCTCCCGTAGTCCGCCCAGTTCCTTCTCAGGGCGCCTTTTCTAGTACTGCTGACGGGTCGCACCAGAATCGCTTCTATGCTATACCACCTTGCTAGGAGCAGGAGTACTCTCCTGATGTTATCACTGGTATGCTCCATGTCTTTCATTTTGATGTGTATGTATTGATGGACCCCGGTTCAAGTTTCTCTTATGTGACACCTCTGGTTGCTGTAAATTTTGAGATGGACCCTGAACAGATTCCTGAGCCTATTCTGGTTTCTACCCTGGTACGAGAATCTGTTATTGCTAAGTGAGTGTATAAGAAGTGTCCTGGCACTATCTTTCATCGAGTCATATGTGCTGATTTGACTGAGCTAGATATGGTTAATTTTGACATTATTCTGGGTATGGATTGGCTTCACTCGTGCTATGCATCTATAGATTGTTGTACCCGAGTGGTCAAGTTTTATTTTCCTTATGAGCCCATTTTTGAGTGGTCTAGGAGTTATTAACTCCGAAGAGCCATTTCATATCCTACCTCAAAGCTAAGAATTTTATTTCCAAGGGTTGCATCTATCACCTAGTTCGAGTTAAAGACCTCAAATCTGAGACTTTGACTATTTAGTCAATTACCATTGTTAATGATTTTCTCAATATTTTCCCAAAAGATCTCCTAGGGGTCCCACCTAATAGAGAAATAAAATTCGGAATTGATATCTTTTCTGGCACTCAGCCTATTTCTATTCCTCCGTACCATATGGCTCCCACATAACTTAAAGAATTGAAGGAGCAACTCAAAGATCTCTTAGACAGGCTTTATCAGACCCAGTGTTTCCCCATAAGGTGCACCTGTTCTATTCGTGCGTAAGAAAGATGGTATATTATGTATGTCCATTGACTATCGTCAACTCAACAAGGTAACTATCAAGAACAAGTACCCTCTTACTTAAATTAATGACTTGTTTGATAAATTACAAGGTGTGAGCTACTTCTAAAAAATAGACCTTAGATCTGGGTATCATCACCTTAAAGTGAGAGAGTGTGATATTCCAAAGACAGCCTTCCGAACTCGTTATGGTCACTTTGAGTTTCTTGTTATGTTCTTTGGGTTAACCAATGCTCCAGAAGCCTTGATGAACCTCATGAATCGAGTGTTCAAGCAATATCTTGATATGTTTGTCATTGTATTCATAAACGATATTCTTGTATATTTTCGTAGTGAGGATGATTATGCCGACTATCTTAGAATTGTCTTGCAAACTCTTAGAGATCGTCAATTATTCTCTAAATTTAGCAAGTGTGAATTTTGGATAAGGTTAGTTGCTTTTCTGGGTAACATTGTTTCCGCCGAAGGCATTAGAGTCGATCCCCAAAAGACAAAAGTTATAAAGAATTGGCCTAGACCTACTTCCCCATCTAACATTAGGTGTTTCTTGGGTTTAGCTAGTTACTACTGTCATTTTGTTGAGGGCTTCTCTTCCCTTGCATCTCCCATGACCCGGTTGACCCAAAATATAGTGAAGTGTGGTCGGAACCTTGCGAGAAGAGTTTTCAGGAGTTAAAGACTCGACTCACTTCAGACCCAGTGTTAGCTTTACCCATTGGTAGTGATGGTTTTATGGTGTATTGTAACGCTTATAAGATTGGTTTGGGTGTGTATTAATGCAGAGGGTTAAATTTATAGCTTATGCCTCTAGACAGTTGAAGCCTCATGAGAAGAATTACCCAACCCATGATCTTGAATTTGTAGCTGTAGTTTGTGCTTTGAAAATCTAGAGACATTATCTGTATGGTGTCTATGTTGATGTGTTTACTGATCACAAAAACATGCAGTATGTGTTCACCCATAGGGATTTGAATCTTAGACAAAGAAGATGGTTAGAGTTGCTAAAAGACTATGACATGAGTGTGTTGTATCACCCGAGCAAGGCCAATATTATGGCAGATGCTCTTAGCAGGTTGTCTATGGGTAGTATAGCTCATGTAGAGAATAATAAGACAGAATTAGCTTATGATGTACATCGTTTGGCTAGGTTGGGTGTTAGATTACTTGATTCCGCTGAAGGGAGTATGTAAGTTCAGAGTAGTTCTAAGTCCTCTTTGGTCTCGGAGGTAAAGGAGAAGCAAGACAGGGATCCTAGTTTGGTCAGACTGAAGAAGTTAGTTAAGGACCAAAAGATAGAGGTTTTCTCCCAAGGGGGAGATGGTGTATTAAGAATGCAGGGTTGATTGTGTGTTCCCGATTTTGATGATTTAAGATGAAGAATTATGGATGAAGTGCATGGCACACAATATTCTATTCATCCCGGTGCTACCAAGATGTACCGTAATTTGTAGGAAATATATTGGTGGAACGATATGAAGAAAGATATAGCAGGATTTGTGGAAAAATATTCTACTTCTCAACAGGTTAAGGTAGAGCACCAAAGGCCTGGTGGTGTAATGCAAGAGTTTAGCATTCCTACTTGGAAGTGGGAAGAAGTGAATATGGATTTTGTAATTGGTTTACCTCCTTCCCATCATCATCATAATTTGATTTGGGTTATCGTAGACCGATTGACTAAATCAGCTCATTTCTTGCCAGTGCATTCATCTTATACAACTGAGGATTATGCTTGATTGTATATTCGAGAATACATTAGACTTCATGAAGTTCCTTTGGCTATTATCTCTGATAGGGGTACTCAGTTTACTTTTCAGTTTTAGAGAGCTTTTCAGAAAGGTCTCGGTACCCAAGTTTGTCTAAGTTTTGCTTTACATCCGTAAATAGATGGTCAGGCTGAGCGGACCATTCAGACTATAGATGATATGTTGAGGGCATGTGCACTTGATTTTAAAGGTAGTGGGTATGAGCACTTGCCATTGATCGAATTTGTGTATAATAATAGTTTCCATGCTAGTATTCAGATGGACCCGTTTGAAGCTTTGTATGGGAGAAGATGTAGATCACCTATAGGTTGGTTTGAAGTAGGACAAACAGCTATAATTGGGACTAATGCTATGTTCGAGGCTATGGAAAAATTTAAGTTAATCCAAGAAAGATTGAAGACCCCTCAAAGTTGTCAGAAGTCGTTTGTGGATGTGAGAATAAAAGATCTTGAGTTTAATGTTGATGATTTGGTATACTTATAGGTTTCACCCATGAAAGGGGTGAAGAGATTTGGGAAGAAGGGAAAGCTTAGTCCCGTTATGTTGGTCCGTACAGTATTTTGAGTTGTGTTAGAAAAGTAGTATATGAGGTGGAGTTACCTGCAGAGTAGTCTAGCATTCATCCGGTAATTCATGTTTCCATTCTTAAGAAGTGTATTGGTGATTCTGTCATGGTTGATTCTTCCAAAAGCATAGATATTCAGGATAGCCTTTTATTCGAGGAGATTTCAATTGAGATTTTGGATTTTCAGATCTGTAGGCTAAGGAATAAAGAAGTTTCTTTGGTTAAAGTGCTTTGGCAAAATCAATCTATTGAGGGTGCTACTTGGGAAGCCGAAGCTGATATACGATCCAAGTATCCTCACCTCTTTTCTGTGATTTCGGAGCAAACAGAAGGTACCATTCTTTCTTAATTCTGCCCTTTCTTATTAAAGATTCAGTTGTGTGCCTACTTCCATTACGAATTCATGTATTTTGTATGGTATCCGAAGGTATAAATTGAAGCAATCCCTTTGAGTGATTCATTCCAACTATACATCCTCATTTTCTCTTGTTCTTGGCCTATTTGGCAATATTCTAGGATGAATGTTTCCAAGGGGGAGATATTGTAATACCCCAAGACTCTAACCAATAGTGCAACCATGAATCAAGCTCATGAGAAGTAAATTATAGTGCTTTGATGTTTTCTGATCAAGGGTGATGTGTATTAATGCCTTAAAGATGTCCTAGCGATTAGGTGAATAAAAACATTCCTTACCGATTGAATTCTTGAGAAGGATTTTGGCATAGCCAACTTCAAATGGGAATATATATCGTTATACTACAAATTATTGATCTCATGATGTAGCAACATATAGATAATTTAATTATCTTTCAAACTATACCAATTTCACCCAAATACGATATCGGAGCCAAAAGTTATGCCCATTTTACTCCAACATGTCAGGCTGGAAAACTGAGTGACGACATTTTGTGATAACCCATCACAAGTGTGACGATTTGTCACCAATGTCGTTAGCCTTAGATAGATTTTCACCCCTAGTGATGACATTTGTGATAAGTCGTCACAAGTGTGATAACTTATCACCAATGTCATCAACCTTAAGCCGAAAGTCACAAAATCCAACATTTTGTGATGACTTGTCACAAGTTTGATGGCTTGTCATGAATGTCGTCCGCTATTTTTTTCAGCAATTAAGGGAATTTTTTGCAAGGATATTTTGGTATTTTCCCATCTTTTGGAGGCCTATATAAATATGAGAATCCCCATCCAAAAACTAGTTTCTTCATTCTCTCTTTCAATTTTCCTAAAAATATATATTGGTGTTTCAATCAAGAAAATTTAATCTTCAAAAAAATCATCCATAAATCTTCAAAATTTCTTCAAGAATAAAATTCCTCATAGTGTGGGCTTCGAGAATCATTTATTACAAGTGCGGATAGAGTCTCAAGCACTAGAATTCATCCAATTTGAAAGATTAAGGTATGTGGGATTTTGAACAAGAGCAATTCTTTCGTTCTTGTGCCCAAAGGTTTGATTTCTATCATGGATTTATATGATTTTACAAGTGGGTTTATGCCCAAATTACTTCATCACGAGATTATGAGAATATAAATTGTTCAAGCTTTGTTATACATGATTATTTTGCTTTTTCCAAGTTATGACTCAATATTTAATAGTGTGAATTTCCATATTTCTACCATGAGTTGATATTTCAAGTGCTTTCAATATATATGTCAAGATTTAAGCTTCCTTATGAGAAACTGGATTATTGAGTATATTGATTCATGAGATTGAGTTGTTATAACGAGTCTTGATATTTCCTCAAAGTTATTGATGTTGTCATGATTTAATGAATTGATAAATTTTGATATTGAGAAAGATTGATTTGATTTGAGTTGAGTTAGGAATACACAAATTTATTATGATTTGATAAATATGAAAGAGATTTGATTTGGTCTTGGGAGCACTATTTAGCACCGAGCGGAAAATGTGGTATTTCCTCAAAACTACGTGCCACCATAGGATTTATATTGATAATTGTGGGCCAGAGGCCGAGTATAAGATTGTGATCACTAAATTTTGGTTGTACTCCCTGGCAAGAGTACGACGCTCTCGCCAATGTGGGGTCCTATCCTTAGAAGGGCAAATTGTTGGACTCCATATATCTCACATGGTTTATGTCGGTTATAAGAACCTCCCATATCCATAAGAGTTGAGTTTCTTGAATTACCGAGTCACTCTGAGTCTTGAGTTGAAGAGTTGAGTTATTTATGATGATTTATGAGGTTTTTATCATATGATTTATTTACTATGAGATCATGAAAAGTATGTTTCAATAAAACTCAAGCCAAGTGAGCCATCATTGTACATATGCATATTTTTTTAGAATTGATGATGATATTTGCATTGTTCATGCACCCCCACATACTCAGTACATTCCAAAGTGCTGACCCACATATTTTCGTATGGGCTATATATTCTTGTAATGTATGTTCAGGTACTCAGCCTCAGCTGCGTTAGCGATATTAGAGTGCCTCAACTACGTTACCTCAGTGGTGAGTCCTCATGGTTCGAGGATCATGTCTATATTTTTGTGATATCATTTTGTTATTATGGTTTTCAGTACTGTTGAGTCAGTTGGGGTTTTTTCCCAATAGCTCCTTGATTCTAATGTATAGAGGCTTTGTCAGACTAAAGGGTTTGTGTGTACAAACATTCCATATATTTTGGTTGTACAGTCTAGTATTCTCCAGTATTTCTCTTAAACCCGATGTGGTATATCTCTTTATTATGCATGACTATTGTTGAATTGAGTTCCTTAAGGTAGTGTCTGGCTCTGAGAGTTAGCTTGGGGCTATGTGTAGCCCTAAGCACCGTGTGACATCTCGGGATAGAAATTTTGGGGCATTACATATGCATAAAACTCATGTACCATAGCTAGGCTACAAGAACCAAGTGGTCTAGTCATCCACTCTAACTAATAATGATTAAAGGAATCTTGCAAGTATGGTATCTGAATCACCCTAGATAGATCAATACTGCGCTCCTCATAAATAAGGCTCTTGGGCATACTAACCTTCAAAATGTGACTATATTAATCATATATCATTTTTATTTCCTCCACATAGATTTTTCTCCTCTAAAAGTGCCTCGGAAGTATGTGTGGGTGTGAGACTCTGCCCCTACTATACTGGTGCCCCATGGGAAGCCTTCTTTATACCCTTCTCAGACTGAGGTACATCTGACTGCTGTACATAAGTGGCGGTACCCTCCTCAGACTGGGGTATCACTGATGACTTCTTCTGTGCCACAATCTTGGATGAATCCTGGGACCCCTTTTCAGACTGGAGGTCCTGAGATATACCTTATGAGGATGTCTCTTAATAAATTGAATCCTCATCATCATGATCACTCTGTGGAGGTGATCTCTTTGCTAACTTCGTCCTAGATTTGGCTACATATGCATGTACAACTTTATTAATCTGGGAAGCCTTGGTCTGAGACTTATGCTGAGTAAATGCTGGCTATTTTCCATATCGTGAATGCTTAGGCAGAGCCTATACCATAGTGCCCAGTATAATAGTCTCAGCTTCCTAGCGCATATGTCCTCTAGTAACTCTACGTGTCAGCCTATCTGCAACATCTCTAAGTCGTGCAATTGGGTACTCCTCCGCCGAACCACTAGGCTCGGGGGACTCATCCCGTCTCCTCACTATATCACCCTTATTCTTCTTAGAAGCTTTTGGTGCCATGTGTACCTAAAAAACTAGCCATTAGTTTTCAACAAAAATGAGGGGTAGCAAAAGTTGAAGAAAAACTCAAAATTTAAAGTTTGAATTTATCCTCAATTTTCACACCCCTCTAACCTATTTAAAGTCCCAACAAGTCCAATGTGCACACATATCAAGAATCATGTTTTTCAGAGAAAAATTATATGCTCAACCTTAGGTATTACTTTACTTGTTCAAGTTGAACTTTCGGTTGGGGCCTAACCTTAGAATTTAATTCAAAACAAGGCCTTACATTAAGATTTTAGGCTACTTTAAGGCTCCTACATACAAACATGATAGATTCTATGTATTTTGCATGGGAATACACATATCAACTTGTTTATTCAATAAATATATCAATACATAACCATTAGGAGCAGAGAAAGTTACCTTTTTATGATAATTCAGAAGTGAACAATGAAGAAATCGAGCAAAACCAAAGTTGAAAATTATTTTTTGTGTGTTGGTACAAGTTGGTACCTTAAACAAGTTTCTATTTATCCTTTCTTTAATTGCTAGATTAGTTTATAATTTAATAGAAAAGTTTGAATTTAACGAGAAAAGTGAGGTTTTGAGGATTTGAATGAGTTAAAATGAGGCTAAGAGTGTTTAAATATAGGTGGGGGGCTGATTTAGGTCTTAAATGTGTTGGTAGGCCCAAAATTTTAATTAAAATTTGGGCCTACAAGTTGTCTACCATGACAACCTCATGCACCAGCCACATGCAGCCTGCTATGTGGTGCATGTGCCGTATGCAGCCTGCATAGACAGGGCGCATGTGGGCCAAAAGTTTTGGCCTACTTTCCTGCATTTTGGACTTTGTCTTTTGATGTGTTCCCAACTACTTATGTTCCCGTAACTTGAATTTACGGTCCCAAAATAATGATTATGTGCCAAAGTCCACCACTTTCCATTCTCATCCTTAAAAAATTCATCTTTTCAATTAAATGCTCAAGCTACCTGGCCCGTGTGGGACTTGTGACCCGGATGGGTTAGTCACACAGTCCCCTTACTTAGAAATTTAGGGATGTAGCCATTTTACAGTATTTTGGGTAAGTCCATAAGTTATAAACCTACCAAAGGAAAATAACAAATGAAATGAACACTTTAAAAGTGGGTTACCTCCCACCCAATAGAGGGGTATTTTTGAGCAAAAAAACTAACGAAGAATATTTTTGCTCCATTTAAGACAGTTTCGGGGTATTTTTGTCTGTTTCTCGTATATACAATATAATATATATATATATATATAACTTTTTTCACAATTTTTTTAAATTTTATTACAACTCTTTTTTTACTTAAAAAAATGTCATTGTCATTTCTAGTTTTCAACCAAATACACATACATATTTTACACAAATAATTATACAATTTTTATACATACATACATACATACATACATACATACATATATATATATATATATATATATATATTCCTACATATCTTTTACAAGAATGATATAGTTTCTACACACATTGTATACATATGGATATTCTACATAACAATTATATAGGTTTTACACTCATTCTATACAATTTTTAGTTGCAATAATTATTCAGATAGATAGTTTATATAACAATTATTCAAGATATATCTTATCAGATACGTATTATATATAAGAACTTTAAAATTTCTATACACATTCAATATAGTTTCTGAAAATAGCCAATTGGTGGAATTAAAGTAGAAGCGTGGACACCCCATGTCATTACTTTGAAAATGAACATTTTAGTGGATCTCTTTGTCACGACCCAAAAATAGGCACGTGATGACACTTGTCACACCCACCTGACAAGTAAGCAGAACCTAATCTGAAGAACAAGAGTTAAAGGAAATTCAAGATCCAAAACATGTGAGGCAGAAGAATCCCAACTATATAAATACGAGACATGTGTCTCAAAGATACATTTCAAATCTGGTTGTCATCAGTACAACTCTCTAAAATAGATTCAAATAATAATAATAGCTACAATGTCTTAGATTTGAAATAAAACATAAGATATAAATAGAGAGATCTGAGATGTTTCAAAGTCCATCAGCCACTACCTTGATCTTTGCAACGTCAATAATCACAAAACACCGTATACCATCTACTAATTAAACCAATACCTGCACGGGGTGCATAAAATATGAAAAAGGAAAGAAAAGCAAGGGTGAGTATGAAACCACATGTACTCAAAAAACATCGTTGATAACTAACCCTAACCCAAAGCGATGACGAGAACCACCACCCTAACTATCCCAGATTTCTTAAATAATCTATATCCCATAATGACATTATCTCTTTCTATCAGGGTAACCCAACACAATGGTTGACATATTTACCAAATAAAGGGTAGGTACATCAATATAGGTGAGTCAACACTATTCTTTCCATGGTCAATCTATAAAAGAGGTTATTTATGAAGGAGGCTCACTAATAAGATGCATCAGGCTTAAAAATTATAATCAACCCAAGTAATATGGAATAACAATAGGGAGAGAGTGCTTATATAAACGAGTGTATCTCATACCACCAACAGGGGCTACACATCTATCTTTCCTATCAAGCCTCAACTATACCCCACGTCTCATAATATTTCAACCTTCAAATCAGTATAGGCTGATGTAAGACAATGTAATGAAATAAAATAACTGCTCAAACATAATATCACAAATAATGTTCTAAGCCAGAAATACAATAAAAAAATAAATACGAGTACAATATCAAACCAAAGAATATAATGCAATGCAAATGATGCAATGAGATAGAATGATGATGAATGGTGAAAGTTATCGTGTGACTTTCTGTATACTCCCATAGAGCTCGCAACTACTAGGTAGGATCCCTGGGGCATTCACAACCCATATACTGTATTTCATATCTCAATCTTTATTAAACTTGTTGGCAAATGACCTAGGCCAAGATTTTTTTTTTTTAAGAAAAGTCTAATTTTTTTAAAAAATAGTGTTTTCCTATGGTACCAATGTCTCATGAATATGCATGCATGATATGAGGATTTAAAGCTTACAATAAATCAATAAGAAGATCAAAGTTCATTCAATACATGAATATGTGAGATATGAATCAATTCAATGGATCAATAATTCTTGTTTTCAGTTTTTGCTTGGCACCATAAAAATAAATTGTTATGTAGTCATCAATAATATCATTTCCAACCCCTCAGTCGGGCATCACTATAATGAAAATGCAATTAAATGCTCAAATAAGGCCTACAATATCAAGTCAAGCTCCTACTCAGGTGATACAATGATAAACAAGGCATTTTAATGCGCAGATAAGGCCTATGATGACAAGTCAAACCTCCACTCGGGTGACATAATAGTAAATAAGGCATTTAATGCACAAACATGACCAACAACATCAAGTCAAGCCCCCACTTAAGCATCCAATAATATATCCTCTCAAATTCACAAATAATATGCATATAAGCACCCACTTGGGCACACAATCACACGTAGTTACTCCAGTTAATGAATATGTTCGCATAACCCCACATGGGCAATACGAAATAAACAACAACCCCAACAGTAATATTATCAAGCCTAGTTTATTTCGTCCACTAAGTCTCATCAATCAATACAAGTCCATTTATACTCTAGTGTTTACTAAATCTCAACCATTTCATAACAAGGTAAAAATAACCTACTATCTTATAGAAAGTAACCTAGTCTATTACAAGCACGTAATATAGGTAATATGTATTAATTATTCAAGAACACCAAGTTTTCCTTTTACAATCTATCCTAGAGGTACTTCTAAGTAGCAAAACTAACTAGAATAGGCATTTATCTAAGTAGAATCTATCAACGACTCTAGTACCCACAAAGATACTTGTCATATCACCTAAGCAGGACCCCCAATCCTAAACAAAAAAATAAATACATACAAACAAGCATACAATACATAAACACTTTGAAAAAAGTCAAGGTACATCTCAACTTACCTTAAATTAAGATCCATAAGTCCAAACACCATCCAAAACCTCAATTGGAAGCTTGACTCTCTCGAATCAACATCAAACATGTTCAATCTATTCAAAAATAATATCTATAAGTCAAATAAAGATTTTATATCCATATTGATCCTATTTAAGACAAGTCCAAAATGAGTTCAAAAAAGGAGTCAAAAATTAAAATGGGTAAAATTAGAATTTTATTTAAGAGTAATGTTCTCCACAATCATAGGAGTCTATGGTTGAAAACGCATGAGAAAACACTTTAAGAATTGGACCTCAAATTGAAAGAATACTTATTTATACTTTACCCAGTAAAACCACTCAAAATCACGGATTAGAAGGTATTTAGAAGATGGAATCAATGAAAAATGATGGAATAAAGATCTTGGAACTTACTCATGGAAGAATTTATAAAAATCCCTTTGATGCCTCAATCCAAGCTCTAGAAGTCCAAAAATAGAGAAACATCGAGAGAAGAAAGGTGTTAACTAGTTCTAGATGTGGTGCCTCATGATCGCTATCAATCTATTATGATTGCGAGGGTCAATCTTTGATAAGATTAAAAATGGTCATTGCAATTGAAGACACACCATTGCGATTGTGACGTTACCCAAATTGAGACTCTTGCGAATGCGGGAATCGAGATGTATTACAATGAAGAAGAGAAACTGACCCAGACCCATTACCTATCTCGATCTCTATGAACCCACCATACGATCATGATGCCATAGTTGATAGTTTTTCGTGAATGCAAAAAATGGGGTCACAATCACGAAGAAAGGATCATGCAACGAAACAAATCTTAATTTCCAAAAAATTCTTCGAATGGAACCTCGGGATTCATTTGAGACCCTACAAAAACAAACCAATAATGCTAATAGGATGTCTGTTGACATTTCAAACTCAATATAGATGTCAAATTTTTGAAAAAGGACCAGTTTCACCAAATTAACCCCCGGGAACCTCTTTAGGTCTACATTTAACTAGTTTTTACATAAAGAGTCGAATTACAAAATAAAAGTTTCAAATCTGAACCAACCATGCTATTAACCAAAAATTGGCGTTCGAAAGCTAATAGATCTGTTAGAATCCTTATTCGAGACTAGAAACACAAAATATTGACCAAAATCAAACCTATGCTCTTAAGGATACTCAAAACTGCAAACTAAAATAAAACACTCTCGAATGCATCAAGAACCGTGCCAATCATCCCCACAACTCACAAATCAAATAAGGAAATGGGGAGGGGAAAATTGGTCAAAATATAGAAAATTCTAAATTTCAATGCGAGGGTCATTATAGTATCCACTACTAAAACTCACGTTCGTCCTCGAACGCACAACCAAGAAAATACCAAATATAGGTATAGGATAAAATACCCTTGAGAAACCTCAAGAAAATACTTTATGCAATGTCATAATCATAGAACTATCAGTCTCACTATTTAACCAAAAATTTAACACATAAGGACTCACCAGGCCACATTACAAGACTATAAGTCCAAATCATCAATGAAGTCGAATCTCTATATTTTGAGCTCCCTTTATACATAAAAACTTAGTCGAACACTACAAAAGGCATAAAAATATCCAGCTAAACTAATTGACCAAGACACCAAAAGACACTGGCTACAACCACAAGAGAAAAAACCATCCTCGGATCTACCATAATCCAATAGACCTATAATCACATCGCTACCTACCAAAATACCGAATCAACCTACATAAGGTTGATACTCTGACTATCATGGAAAACCACGTCACAACCCTAGGCTACAACTAGTGGGCTAAACACATAAATCAAAGCTACATAAGATCTCAAATGCCACACTCAACACACTAGGTCACCAAACACTGGTAAAAACCTACAACTTAACCCTATTGAGGAAATTAAGAATCACTACAACAGTCTAGATACCATAGACATAAAATCTCTAAATAACACCGAGTACCCAAAAAGGTACCCAAAACCCCATGAAACTTATCACATATCCCAAGCAACCTTAATACTCAAAAGCCACCAAACTACCTGAAGACCTCAGTAATAAAAAATCATTAAACACCCTAAAGATCTTAATACTCTAGTAAAACAAGGAGTCTTTCTGACCCCACACACATATGCAACCCATCGTAACAAGTAATAATCAACTTGTAGAAAAAGTACAACAATTACTATATCTTACTTACATATGCCTAAATCACAGATCAAACTCGAGTAAATCACTACTAAATACTGCATAAGCTACTGGTAAACAACACTATTAGAACCACAAATTCTTAACTTGAAGCCATAGATAATCTCGGTATACAGAAACTCTTTATGAACAATTTCCTTAACTTTTCCTTAACTTTTCCTTAACATAAGTTTCCATTCTGTGTTTCTTCAACACAAGAACTACTAAATAGTAACACATATTCAAAAATCAAAACTCATGATAAAAATATTCCATTAGTCTATTTAACTATATATGTAACATTTTCTACAAGTAAGTTTTTCTTTCCATTTGAAATTCTTCTCATACCAAAGAAAGCATCCCTCATAAATTGAAATCCTTCAAACCTAACTAAGGAGTGTCTCAGTACCATCAAATCACATCATACAACAAAGGTGAACCACTAAGGAAATAATCTATATGCAAGGCATGAATGCTTAAGAATCTTTCCTTATCCAACTATAATCTTCCAAAGACAATCTTTCTAAGTTGGTTATACCAAGTTCGAACCACCACAAGGTCTCTTTGCATAATATAGTAAGCACCACTCTTCATCTTACACAATAGATATCATTAATATGATATTAAGCCAAACCACAAATATATCAAAGTAAACCCCCTACAACAACTAACTCATGCACACAAACTATCAATGACCTTTGTAGACAATTCTACATGAGCCTTCCAATTCTAATTTTCTTTACTCATAACTTACCATCCCAATAATCCAAATGCTTTCTTAACCCCAACTGACACACAACTCTTTAGAGAATCTCTAGATCACTTTTTATAATTTGAACATACTAAAACCCACCATCGATCCACTACTAGTCTACAGTATAATCATGAAATAAATTATATCCAAATATGCCAAAATCCACTGAACTCAAGAAATTAAGCCTAATACCACTACACACTCTAAGTGGATCACAACATAAGATTGGTAAATCTGACCCATCACTAAAGAATCATCTCTGGGGCAGCAATATCAACATACCCAACAAAACTCATAAATAACATTTAAACCCAAAACCAAAAAAGTGAACACATAGAAGAAATTAGAACCATAATCAAATGCTACTAAGACAAATAAAAAAACATACCAAAACCATACCTGTGGCTACTGTGGTAGATGTTTTGGCCTCGAGTGGAATATACTGAGACCTATCATCTCTCTTACAAAAAAGATAAATTATCTGTGTGATTAAGCTATGGGCAATCCCTTCTATCATGATCGAGAACTTCATACGAAAGCAAATTAAAGAAGTTAAAGTTCGTTGAACCAAACCCAAAGGACCTAAAGGAATATTTTGATCTAACCCTCTCAAAGAATAACCACAAAGATTTTGACCTCCATTATACATATAGCTGTGATCATTAAATCCTTGAGCCCTCTGCCACCCAAGCCTCTTATATCTCCGTTCAAACTTATAGCTTCATTCAAACTCCTCTAAGAATGATCAAGCAAAATGATCTTATAAAAGAAAAGGTGACCCAACCAATCTACATTGTAGAAAGATCCTTCACCACTGTCTATCTAGTCCAAATAAGTGTAATAAAGTAAAGTATAATCCATTAGAATTCTCTAAACCCAACCTCTGTAATCTATCACGATAACCAAACAAGAATATATAAGCATCAAACATAGGATCTCTATTAAATAAGGTCGATCTATTATCATAAACTCTACATATCTACTCTGACCTTCCATGGACATAAAGGGTAAGGTCACCAGATGTGGAGTAATCCTCAGTAATACCTCATCACCACTAGTAGAACTAGTAGTAGTCATATATGTATTTGGAGTCTGAAGTCCTGATGTAGCATGCTGAACCAAAATAGGAGTTGCCTTCTAAAGAAACCCAACACCTAGACCAAATAATTCTCAATAAAAAGTACAGTAACAGGTGGTGTCTACATTGGATCCAACCCCTTTAAATCACTAGATCTACACTACTAGCAACTCTAGAACCTAAAGAAGTAACTCTAACCTGACCTCTATCTGGTCTAGATATCCTAATCTGGCCTTTATCTTAAACCCTACTTCTTTGACGTGCTAAAGGCTGGACACTAAGTCTCTATCCATATAAGTATGCATGCTCACTGTCATACCATATTTTTGCCAAGGTTAAACAAAACATAACCTATGGACTCTAAAGAAATTAAATCTTGTACAGAGTCGCGGTGACGCCTAAGATCCACCTCTACTTCAAAGGTGATATAGTTGTTGCCAAATTTAGTAATCTAACAAAAGTTAGGGTCGAATCCCAAGGGAATACATAGAATCGAGGCACTCAGTTATTGTATTCCACAGGCATAACTGGGAAAGTAAATGAGGGAGGATTAAGTAGCAATATCGAACAAGTAGAAAATATCAACTTTGATTGGAATCAGTCATAGGCGATTAATAGGATTGTGTTCTCCCTAGCTTCTTAACTCCGTATACTTATCGTGCTTTGTTGAACCAATTCGATCCCTTGCATGCAAAATCGAATAAGTTATGTACCATTTACAATTTTTTGGACGAGTACATAGATTTTACCTTTTACCTTTTGAGTCTCAGTATGTCGCCTTACTAACTCTTATCTTGATCCCAGTTAACTATTAACTTTTGAGTCACTATATAAAAGCTAACCATCTTATGTAGATAATACCTAGTAGCGTGGATCGATAACTAAACTTCAAGTTACTATTATGATTATCTTTTCCTTTTTACTACTCGTCTTTTAGAGTAAGTAACAATAATATAGGAGGGATCCTAATGTTCGCAACCACTAAGATATCTATTAAATTTAAGATAATACAATGCATGCATGGGTATCAGTTTAGAACAACAATAGCACTTCCCCTACTTCGTCAATCTGTCAAGATTTTCATAACCCTGGCTAAGGGCTTTTAGAAACTCTTGCTTGTGAAGTAACCAACAAAATTAATGATTGAAAGCATAAGATGAAGACACAATAATCATAAGTAAGAACCCAAAACCATAGCTAAATTAATCATCCAAAATCAATACAAGAGAATTCCAAGACCAGAATTGAATCTCAAAATCAAAATATATTTGTAAATATCAAGAGTGCGTAGCTTGTACTAAAAACACATAAGGGTATTTATAGTTCATAAGGAAACCCTAAAATCAAATCCTGGACGAAAAAGGACAAAAAAGGATCGGTGACCAGATATGGTGTCCACATACGGCCTGGCCTTGGGTGCATGTGGCAAATACAACCTGAGGCTAGGCATATGTAGCCACCGTATGTGCTTAAACCAAAATTCCTGCAACTTTGCTCTTAGAATTTTGGACTTTTGACTCATGCTTTGCTTATATACGGACCATATGTGCTACATGCGATTTGTATGTTATCATAAGTAGGTGCCAAAAGTCTTTTCTCAGCTCTTCTTCAATTACAGTACCTACTTTAGTCAGTAAAAATACAAAAAGTGCCACAAACATCCAAGATAGGTTAAATAAGTAGTCAAAAACACCATTTTTCATCTTTTTCACGAACTTAGCATCCAAAATCTAGTTTCCTACAAAACATACTCAAAATGCAGCATATCTAACAAAACCACCTAAGAAACTTGTATATTTTCATAGTCTTAATCATCGAAAATGCTATATTTCTATAACACATCAACACTCTCAACTTAGAAAGTTTGCATGTCTTCAGGAAACACAATACAACAAAATAAAATACGATGCTTAACTAGGAGAATCTAAGTTATTTAAGACAGTCAATCAATACTTTAAGCCCAAATAACAATGCCCCCTCTTATCTTATTTTTCAAAACCAAATATGTATAAACATAAAGTATAACAATATGACACAACGAGATCATGGTATGGAATTACATTAGCAACTGACAACCATGCATATGTACTAGTTACACTACCCAAACTCAAGCAACTATAGATATGACTCATGTGCCCTCACAACAAAGATGTACCACTCACTCATATGAAATAATGCTGTCAATGCAGGAACAATCAAGAGACACTCACACTCAGAAGAGGAGTTTTAATCAATGTGCATTAAATACCATAGACTTTCCCTTATTTTCTTTATCTTCATTTTTAGACAATTAAGTTAGGATCACTATAGGACTTTTTTGAGTGGTTTGGGAGTTTCCCGACGAGCCTATATGAGTATGTTCTATCACCCAGGTAAGGCCAATGTTATGGCAGATGCTCTTAATAGGTTGTCTATGGGTAGTGTAGCTTATGTAGATTATGATAACAAAGAATTAGCTTGTGATGTGCATCATTTAGCTAGGTTGGGTGTTAGATTAATTGATTCTGCTGAAGGGAGTATGTTAGTTCAAACTAGTTCTGAGTCCTCTTTGGTCTCAAAGGTAAAGGAGAAGCAAGACAGAGATCCTAATTTGGTCAGACTAAATGAGTCAGTTAAGGACCAAAAGGTAGAGGTTTTCTCCTAAGGGGGAGATGGTATGTTGAGATTGCAGGGTAGATTGTGTGTTCTAGATGTTGATGATTTAAGGTAGAGAATTATGGCTGAAGCATATGGCGCGCGATATTCTATTCATCTCGGTGCTACCAAGATGTACCGCAATTTGTGGGTAATCAATTAGTGGAGCGGTATGAAGAAAGAAATATCAAGATATATGGAAAAATATTCTACTTGTCAACAGGTTAAGGTAGAGAACCAAATGCCTGGTGGTGTAATGCATGAGTTTAGCATTCCTAATTGGAAGTGGGAAGAAGTGAATATAGATTTCATAGTTTGTTTGCCTCCTTCCCATCGTCATCATGATTTGATTTGGTTTGTTGTAGACCGATTGTCTAAATCAGCTTATTTCTTACCAGTGAATTTGTCTTATACAACTGAGATTATGCTAAACTGTATATTCGAGAATTTGTTAGACTTTATGAAGTTCCTTTGGCTATTATCTCTGATAGGGGTACTCAGTTTACTTCCCAGTTTTGGAGAGCTTTTCAGAAAGGTCTCAGTACCCAAGTTCTTCTAAGTTCTTCTTTCTATCTGTAAATTGATGGTCAGGCTGAGTGGACCATTCAGACTTTAGAAGATATGTTGAGGGCATATGCGCTTGATTTTAAAGGTACTTGGGATGAGCACTTGTCATTAATCGAATTTGCATATAACCATAGTTTCCATGCTAGTATTTAGATGAACCTGTTCGAAGCTTTGTATGGGAGAAGATGTAGTACACCTATAGGTTGGTTTGAAGTAGGAGAAACAGATGTGATTGGGACTAATTCTATGTTCGAGGCTATGGAAAAAGTTAAGTTGATCCGAGAAAGATTGAAGACCGCTCAAAGTCATCAGAAGTCGTATGCGGAAGTGAGAAAAAAAGATCTTGAGTTTAATGTTAATGATTTGGTGTACTTAAGGTTTCAGCCATAAAAGGGGTAAAGAAATTTGGGAAGAAGGAAAAGCGTAGTCCTAGTTATGTTGGTCCGTACAGGATTCTGAGCCGTATTGGGAAAGTAGCATATGAGGTGGAGTTACCTGCATAGTTGCCTAGCATTCATCCAGTATTTCATGTTTCCATGCTTAAGAAGTGTATTGGTGATTCTGTCGTGGTTGATTCTTCTAAAATCTTAGATATTCAGGATAGCCTTTTATTCGAGTAGATTCCAGTTGAGATTTTGGATTTTTAGATCCGTAGGCTAAGGAATAAAGAAGTTACTTTGGTTAAAGTGCTTTGGCGAAATCAATCTATTGAGGGTGATACTTGGGAAGCTGAAGCTGATATGCGAGCCAAGTACGCTCACCTCTTTTCTGTGAGTTTGAAGCAAGCAGAAGGTACCATTCTTTCTTAATTACACCCCCTTCTTATTAAAGATTCAGCTATGTGTCTACTTCCATCATGAATTTATGAATTTTGTATGGTATCCGAAGGTATAAAGTGAAGTAAGCCCTTTGAGTGAGTCATTCCAGCTATATGTCCTCATTTTCTCTTATTCTTGGCCTATTCGACAACATTCGACGATGGATGTTTCCAAGGGGGAGATATTGTAATACCCCGAGACTTTAACCAATAGTGAAACCATTACTAAAGCTCATGAAAATTAAATTATAGTGCTTTGGTTATTTTCTGATAACGGGTGAATCAAAACATTCCTTACCGATTAAATTCTTGAGAAGGATTTTGGCATAGCCAACTTCAAATGAGCATATATCTTGTTATACTATGAATAATTGATCTCATAACCTACCAACATATAGATAATTGAATTATCTTTCCAACAATACCAATTTCACCCAAATACGGTATCGGAGCCAAGAGTTATTCCCATTTTACTCCAGCATGTCAGGCTGGAAAACTGAGTGACGACATTTGGTGATAAGCCATCACAAGTGTGATGACTTGTCACCAATGTCGTCAGCCTTAGGCGGATTTCCACCCCCAGTGACAACCTTTGTGACAAGTCATCACAAGTGTGACGACTTATCACCAATGTCGTCAATCTTAAGCCGAATGTCAGAAAATCCAATATTTTGTGATGACTTGTCACAAATGTCGTCAGCTATTTTTTTCAGCAATTCAGGGACGTTTTATCAAGGGTATTTTTGTTTTTTTGTATCTTTTGAAGGCCTATATAAATATGAGAATCCTCATCCAAACCCTAATTTCTTCATTTTCTCTTTCAATTTTTTTAAGAATATATATTAGGGTTTCAATCAAGAAAATTTAATCTTCAAAGAAATCATCCATAAATCTTTAAGATTTCTTCAAGAATCAAGTTCCTCATAGTATTGTCTTCGAGAATCATTTATTATAAGTACGGATAAAGTCTCAATCACTAGAATTCATCTAATTTCAAAGATTAAGGTATGTGAGGGTTTTGAACAAGAGCAATTCTTTCATTCTTGTGCCCAAAGTTTTGATTTCTATCATGGATTTATATGATTTTGCAAGTGGGTTTATACCCAAATTACTTCATCATGAGATGATGAGAATATAAATTGTTCAAGCTTTGTTATATAGGATTATTTTACTTTTCCCAAGTTATTAATTGATATTTAATATTATGAATTTCATATTTCTACCATGAGTTGATATTTCAAGTGCTTTCAAGATATGTGTTAAGCTTTAAGCTTTCTTATGACGAACTGGATTATTGAGTTTATTGATTCATGAGATTGAGTTGTTACAATTAGACTTGATATTTCCTCAAAGTTATTAATGTTATCATGATTTAATAAATTGATACATTTTAATATTGAGAAAAACCATTTGATTTGAGTCGAGTTACGAATCCACAAATTGATTATGATTTGATAAATGAGGAAGAGATTTGATTTGGTCTTCATGATAGACCTTTGTGACATTTGTGGTGGATTTCCTAACACGTTCTGAGCTTGTTTATGGGAGTAGTATTTAGTACCGAGAGGGAAATATAATATTTCCCCAAAACAACATATCACCGTAGGATTGATATTGATAATTGTGGGCTAGAGGCCGAGTATGTGATTGTGATCACTAAATTTAGGTTGTACTCCCTGGAAATAGTACGATGCTCCCACCAATGTGGGGTTCTCTCCTTAGGAGGGCAAAATATTGGATTCCATGTAGCTCACATGGTTTATGTCGGTTATAAGAATCTCCCATGTCCATAAGAGTTGAGTTTCTTGTATTACCGAGTCTCTTCGAGTCTTAAGTTGAAGAGTTGTGTTATTTATGATGATTTATGAGGTTTTTATCATATGATTTATTTACTATGAGATCATGAAAAGTATGTTTCAATCTAACTCAAGCCAAGTGATCCATCATTGTACATATGCATATTTTTATAAAATTGATGATGATATTTTCATTATTCATGCACCCCCACATACTCAGTACATTCCAAAGTGCTGACCCATATATTTTCCTATGGTCTATATTTTCTCGTAATGTAGGTTCAAGTACTCAGCCGCAGCCGCGTTAGTGATATTCGAGTGCCTCAACTACTTTCCCTCAGTGGTGAGTCCTCATGGTTTGAGGATCGTGTGTATATTTTTATGATATCATTTTGTTGTTATGGTTTTTAGTACTGTTGAGTCAGTTAGGGGTTTGTCCCAATGGCTCCTTGATTCTGATGTATAGAGGCTTTGTCAGACTAGAGGGTTGGTGTGTACAGACATTTAATATATTTTGGTTGTATAGCCTAGTATTCTCCAGTATTTCTCTTGAACCTGATGTGGTATATCTCCTTATTATGCATGACTATTTGTACAAATACATAAAACTCATATACCATAACTGGGCTGTAAGAACCAAGTGGTCTATTTATCCACTCTAACTAATAATGATTAAAGGAAGCCTACAAGTATGGTACCTAAATCAGCCTTGATAGATCAATACTACGCTCCTCATGAATAAGTCTCTTGGGCTAACTAGCCTTCAAAATGTGACTATATTAATCATACATCATTTGGATCCCCTCCACGCACCACCTTAGATTTTACTCCTCTAAAGGTGCCTCCAAAATATGTGTCGGTGTGAGACTCTACCATTACTATACTGGTGCCCCATGGGAAGCCTTCTCTGTACCCTCCTCAGACTGAGGTACATCTGGCTATTGTATTTAAGTGGCGGTACCCTCCTCAGACTGGGGTATCACTGATGAATCCTCCTGTGCCACAGCTTTGGATGAATCCTGGGACCCCTCTTTAGACTGGAGATGCTAGGATGTACCCTATGAGGCTAGCTCTTACTATTTTGAATCCTCATCACCATGATCACTCTGTAGAGGATAATATAGAGGTGATCTCCTTGCTGACTTCATCCTAGATTGGGCATCATGTGCATGTACAACTTTATTAATTTGGGCAGCCTCGGTCTGAGACTTATGCTGAGTAAATGCTAGCTATCTTCCACATCATGACTGCTCAGGCAGAGGCTATCCCATAGTGCCCAGTATAATAGCCTCAGCTACCTAGCGCATATATCCTCTAGTAACTCTACGTGTCAGCCTATCTACAACATCTCTAAGTCGTGCAATTGGGTACTCCTCCGCTAATCCACTAGGCTCGTGGGACTTATCCCGTCTCCTCACTATATCACCCTTCTTATTCTTAGAAGATTTTGGTGCCATGTGGACCTAAAAAACTAGCCATTAGTTTTCAACAGAAATGAGGGGTTGCAAAAGTTGAAGAAAAACTCAAAATTTAAAACTTATGGAATTTTTTTCTCAATTTTCACACCCCTATAACCTATTTAAAGTCCCAACAAGTCCAATGTGCACACATATCAAGAATCATGATTTTTTGAGTAAACTAACATGCTAAACCCTAGGTATTACTCTACTTGTTCAAGTTTAACTTTCGGTTGGGGCCTAACCTTAGAATTTAATTTGAAACAAGGCCCTACATTAAGATTTTAGGCTACTTCAAGGCTCCTACATACAAACATGATAGATTCTATATATTTTAGCATGGGAATACACATATCAACTTTTTTATTCAATAAATAAATCAATACATAACCGTTAGGAGCTGAGAAAGTTACCCTTTATTATGATAATTTAGAAGTGAACAATGAAGAAATCGAGCAAAACCAAAGTTGAAAATTATTTTTAGTGTGTTGGTACAAGTTGGTACCTCAAACAAGTTTCTATTTAGCCTTCCTTTAATTGCTGGATTAGTTTATAATTTAAGAGGGAAGTTTGAATTTAAAGAGAAATGTGAGGTTTTGAGGATTTGAATAAGTTAAAATGAGGCTAAGAGTGTTTAAATATAGGTGGAGGGCTGATTTAGGTCTTAAATATGTGTTGGTAGGCCCAAAATTTTAATTAAAATTTAGGCCTACAAGTTGTCTACCATGACACCCACATTCACCTGCCACATGCAGCCTGCTTTGTGGTGCATGTGCCATTGTGGCCCGCATATGCAGGGCGCATATGGGCCAAAAGTTTTGGCCCCCTTTCCTGCATTTCGGACTTCGTCTTTTGATGTGTTCCCAACTAATTATGTTCCCAAAACATGAATTTACCATACCAAAATAATGATTATGCGCCAAAGTCCATCACTTTCTGTTCTTATCCTTAAAAAATTCATCTTTTCAATTAAAAGCTCAAGTTACCTAGCCCGTGTGGGACTTGTGGCCCAGATGGGTTACTCACATAGTCCCCTTATTTAGAAATTTATGCATGTATCCATTTTACCGTATTTTGGATATGTCCATAAGCTATAAACCTACCAAAGAAAAATAACAAAAGAAATGAACACTAAAATAGTGGGTTACCTCCCACCCAACACTTGATTTAATGTTGCGACATGATGTAGGTTTGTTAGTTAATCAGACTTCACCAACAAGCCCATGGGTTTCCTTCTATGTTACACTTGATTTAACATCATGGCATGATATGGGTATCTTGATTACTTAGAATTTATCAAGATACCTATAAGAGTATCCTCCAGGGTCATCAATATAATCTATCACCAACACAACCCTCATGTCGGTTGGCTGCTTCATTGATTTTTAAATATTAAATATGGCCTCTTCATGATTGACCCTAAATTTTATTTCTCCTTTCTCCTTGTCAACCATCACTCTACCTATGGCCATAAATGGTCTCCCCAATATGATGTGTATCTCGGTGTCAATCTCACTGTACAGAATGACAAAGTCAGATGGAAATATAAAGTTATCTAGTCTCACTCTCACATCGAATAAAATGTCCACATGTTCCTTGACTGTGTGGTCAGCCATTAATAGTCGAATTTAGTTGGTTTAGAAGGGCTCAAGCCTAATTTCTTAAATACAGCCAGCGACATCAAATTTATGCTGGCTCTCAAGTCATATAAGGCTTTGGTAAATTGGGATAACCCTATAATGCATGGTATAATGAATGCTATGGGATCACCTTTTTTGGGCTAGAGACCTAGTAGTGACTGTACTACAGTGGTGCAAGTCTTCAACATCCTCAATCGTTGCTCCTTTCTTCTTTGTAACCAATTGTTTCATAAACCTAGCATATCCAAGCATCTTCTCCAATGCTTCATGAAGAGGAATATTCAAGCGCAAACCTTTTAGCATCTCAATGAATTGGTTGAATTTTTCTTTCTCTCTTTTTGCTCGTTCGCTAAGAAAAAGGTAAGGGTGATCTTGGAATCTGTCTTATTTTCTTCTCAATAGCCGAACCCTTACCTCTTTCCTTAGCAATTGCATCATCACCACCTGTTGCCGTTTTTGCCTCTACAATAGGTTTCTCATCAATGGTAGACTAATCATATCTTGGTGATTCCACGACAGTTAATAAAGGATCCATAATAGTCATACTACCCCTTGTGATAATGGAAAGAATATAACTGTTGTTTTTTAGATTTTGCATAGTGTTGCTCGGAAGGGTACCTGGCTACCTCTGGTTTAGTGTGGCTAACATCTTTCCAAATTGGTGCTCTTATTGCTTAATAGCAGCGGCATGGGATTCGACTTTTTGGGTTAACCCTGAAATGTCGACCTTAATCTCCTTAAGGCCTATCTCCTAATTTTCTTGACCCTTTACCTGCTTATTCTTAATTCTATATCTCTCCTGAAAGGTGGAATGTATCGATCTCCCTTCTCATTTTAGTCATCTTTCTTTCTCCAGTCACCATCTGAGTTTCTAATATGTTTCTTTATATCTGTCATAGTATTTCAGACCTTGGTTACTTACTTTTGGGTTAGAAACCCACCAAATGGTGATCCAGATAGTTTGCTTTCTCCTCTAATTCTGACTCGTAAGCTTTGGAAGTTGACCCCTATGCTCCCACCATGTTCACTTTCTCAGAACCTACTACTGCAAACTTCTTTGCCAATTCCAAGATTAGTTCTTAGAAGTGCAATCTCTTATTCTACTGAATCATCTTCTACTTTCTGGTCGTAGGGGGCACCAATAACATATGTTCTAGATCCTCTCTCAGCCTCCTAAGTTTTCCACCCTTGATTAGTGAGTGAGATTTGATCTAGTGTCTCTGAAGCTGCCTCCAAGCGTAGTCTCATAAAATCTCCTTCGAAGTTGGTGTCTGCCATGGTTCTAGAACTGATGGTCAAGGCTGTGTAAAATATCTCCAATATGTTCGTCCTTGACATCCGATGGTTGGGCACCATACTCATCTTGTTCTTGAACCCGAACTATGCCTCGTACATAGATTCTGACTTCAACTGTCTGAAATTATAAATCTCATCCTTAAGCTGTAACACTATAGATAGCAGGAATAACCTATCCAAGAATTATCTGTGTATGTCATTCTATATAGTGATAGATCCTCTTGGAAGTTCCCTTAGCCATAAAGATTATTCTCCCGTGAGTGAGAAGGGGAACAACCTCAGTCTAAGTGCATCTTAATTCACCCCTGGAATGGTATACAAACTATATATCCCAATGAAATTTTCAAGGTACATGTTTGCATCATCTGTAGGTAAGCCCGCAAATACACCTTTTAGCTTTAGAACTGGATCATTGTGCTTGTTATGTCAAACTTAATGCCTGTGGGTAAAATAAGAGAGTAATGGCTCCAGTCTCTGCTGGCTCAACGTATCCTAAATCTTCTTTATCATATATATATGGCTTCACATACTGATATACTGGGCTCACTTGAATATGACCACCTCTAGCTCTGTTTTGATTTCCATCGAGTGCTGCTTGGTTGTCTGCTTCTTGTCTCTGCTCTCTAGCTTTGCCTCCCTATCTAACTGCTGAGCTTCACCTACTCCTTCTTCTCATTAGCAGTTTGTACTAAAAGAACACCCGTCTATTAATAAAAAATATCCTAAACTCCTTCAAGAAGAGAGGAGAGAACACATCATCACGAACCCCTTCAGGGATATCATCACTTTTCTATTCCATCACCTACTAGGCATTTATAGGATCCTATCTGGACTTGGAATCACTGGGAGTAAGGGATTTCATCTACTCCATGTGTTAGACATACATCGGCATATACCTAACTAAGAACAAAAATAAAAATAAAGAAAAACAAAATTTTTAAGAACTTCAATTCACAAATCAACACCGTATTCCCTGCAATGATGCCAAAATTTGGTGATGCCCAAGCTATACCTCCACTTTAAAGATAATGTGTTTGCTTCCAAATATATTAACCCAACAAAGGTTGGGGTCGAATCCCAAGGGAATACATGGAATTGTGTCTCTCGATTGCTGTAATCAATGGGTAGAATTGGGAAAGTAAATAGGGGGTTTTGAGTAGCAATATCAAACAAGTGGCGTATGTCAACTTCGGTTGTAATCAGTTATAGGTGAACACTAGGATTGTGTTCTCTCCATATTCTCAAATCCGTAGGCTTTTTGTGCTTTGTTGAACTAATTCGATACCTTGTATGCAGAATTAATAAGTTATGTACCATCCAAAGTTATTTGGACGAGTAGACAGATTTCACCCTTTACGTTTTGAGTCTCAGGATGTCACCTCACTAACCCTTATCTTGAACCCAGTTAACTATTATATTTTGAGTCTCTAGTTATTAGATGAAAGATAACCATCTTACGTAGATAATACCTAGTAGCATGGATTGACAACTAAACTTCAAATTACTATCGTAATTTTCTTTTCCTAGGCACTACACCTCTTTTGGTGTAAGTAGTAATAATCTAGACAGCATCTTAACATTTACAACCACTAAGATATCTATTAAAATGAATACAATACAATGCATGCATGGGTATTAGTTCAGAACAACAATAGAACTTTCTCTACTTCATCAATCTGCCAGGGTTTCCACAACCCTAGTTAAGGGCTTTTAGCCGCTCATGCTTCTGAAGTAATCAACAACATTCATGATTAGAATAATAAGATTAAATCACAATAATCACCAGTATAAAACCAAAATCATAACTGAATTAATCAACCAGTATAAAATATGTTTGAACGTATCAAAAGTGCGTAACTTCTACTAAAAACACATAAGGGGTATTTATTGTACATGAGGAAACCCTAAAATCGAAGCCAAAATGAAAAAGGACAAAAGAGGACTGATGACCACATATGGAGTCCACAAGCGGCCTGGCTTTGGGTGCATGTAGCACATACGACCTGAGGATGGGCGCATGTGGCTATCACATGTGCTTAGACCAAAATTCTTGTAACTCTGCTCTTGGAATTTTGGAATTCTGACACATGCTTTGCTTACATGTGGTCCACACGTGCTACATGTGGTCAACACGTGCTACATGTAGTCCACATATTGGCATAAGTACATGCCAAAAGTCTTTTTTCAGCTCTTCTTTAATTCCAGCACATGCTTTTGTCACGAACAATCCAAAAGTGCCACGAATATCCAAGATTGGTCAAATAAGTATCTAAAAGCACCATTTTTATATTTTTTATGAACTTAGCATCCAAAACCTAGTTTCCTACAAAACATACCCAAAACACATTATATCTAACAAAACAACATAAGAAACTTGCATATTTTTATAGTTTTAAGCATCGAAAAGTGCTATATTTCTATAGCACATCAAGACGCCACCTAATTTTTAAGGAAATAAGGAAACCTATTTAATTATTAACGCGAATGATTTATGTTTCATTCTTCAAAAATTGATTTAGATTCTAGATAAGGTTCAAGTTATTCCTAAGGAAAGGGGTTAGGCACCCTTCAGAATCCACAAATGTGGTATCCAGCTAGACTAGGTTTATCAAAGATGGAGAAGGTAAATTTTTTTTTTTAAATTAATAATGTAAAAGATATATGTCTATTAGTATATTAATGAAACTTATTGTTATAAAATATGTATATAAAAATATGTAAATATATGTAAAAAATGTACAAAATACTTGTGAAAAAAAGTACTTTGTAACGTATGAAAAGAAAAATTATCTTTTATGTACTATAGAAAGAAAAAATATTTGCAAATAATACTTTTACTTGACCAAAATCGCGGAGAAAAATAAATATTCATTTGAGAAGAAAAGACTACACAATATTTATAATGCAAATATGTAAATTAATGGATCAAATATCTAAATCGAATTAATTTTTATGTAAATATTAACGACCTAAGTTTTGCCTAAATGTGTAATGAATATGTAGTAAGAGATGTTTCCGCTCGATATACAAAATGTATAGTTTTCACTATACTTTTGTCTTAATGTACAATTATATGAATGAGAAAATACAAACATAGAGCTCAAAACACCCTTTTAAAAACTACTTCGGAGAATCTTACCGAGAACATGTATAAACACTTGATAGAAAATATTAAGAATGAACAAATAATATTTAAAATAAATAAAAATTATGTGTATAGATGCATATACGAGATTTATATAAAAAATAGAATTTTGCTTTAAAGTTGGCTTAGATTAAGTTTTAGATGCGCCATAGCTACGAAGTGGTTGCTCAATTTATCGATCGTCCAAATTTATAAAGATTTTTTTATCGCCCAAATTTATTTTTTGTTACGTATTTGTACACGTAATGTCTGTATTTTATTTGGGAAGGCCTACAAAATTGATGGGAGTTTCTTCATTGGACAATTAGTGCAATATTATTCATTATTGGTGTTTTTACAAGTGTAATAAAGAGAGAGTGCAAAATGATAAGAGTAAGTGTGAGAAATACAATGAACAATGTTAACAACAATAAAATCATCAAAGAGTCAATAAAAGAGCATGCCAAATCAATCCATTAGTTAGAAGTAGAGATAACCAGTAGAAAAATAGTAGCAATGATAAATGGAAGAAAAATTGAGATATTCGCCACATATCTTGTCAAAAAATCCAAGGTCATCAGAGAAATACTGTTATGTTGGGTTTGGCTAAGTACGACTTGACCAGAAAAGTAAAGAAAGGATAAAATTATGACCGAAAATTGAAGAAGAAAGAATCCAACCTCACCTCCATTTCAACGACAATAAAATGTTGGAGCAACATATTTTTTGGCCAAGTTCATCGAAGAGATGAGAGTGAGAGGGATGAGTAGCACCGCTTCTACGATTTTTGCTGGAGCAACGCTGACATGCTACTTAGACCAGATATAGACTATTTTAGTGCAACAATGGTGACGCGAAGGGGGTTGTTCTCCAAAGAAAAATGGATGAACAAGAAGGGAACAATGGCGTTGTGGTTGGAACATCACTTGTCGATGAACAAATCTGGCAAGGCACGATGAGATAGAGCAAAAAAAGAGAGAGGAAGGATGAGAGGTGTTGTCTCAGTGGTCATTGATACCTTGCCAGTAATTATAACACCCCAAATCTGGTACCCAAAATAATACACGGTGCTCATGGCCCCGAAGGACCACAAACTAAGCCATGACAGATATCTGTACCTGTAAACTGCATAATATACTGTATAATGCAGAAATATGAACTAAAAGGACATAAGATTCAACACTGAGACATAATATCTAATAAAATATAACATCTGGATGGGGTATAAAATACCCAAAATTAACTGAAATAAACTATCTGCACATATTGTAGTCTGAAAAGCCTCTAAATCATGACTGAATTATCTGAATAAGGAGTTGATGGGATATGTCCCCAATTAACTCCAACTAATAAATTAATTAGTGAGATAATAAAGAAATGGTCACGTCCTCGAGAGATGAGGACTCACTCCTAACTCTAAATGCTGAGACTGGAATGCTACTGATGCTCTGGAGCTCGTATCTCTGAACCTATGGTATAAGACACCATAGCACAAATGCATCAGTACTTTGAATGTACTGGTATACATGTGAGGTAGTATGAATTCATAGGGACCATAGGCATGAACAATACTGACTAACTGCCTAATATGAACGTGAGAATACATGTATGCATATATAGTAACTATATCTGATATTGTGATAACATGAGTTTACTGATAACTAACATGACTAATGATTGAGTTCTGATAACTGATAAGATGAGTGATTGTATCTGACAGTCCTAAATCTGATGGAACTAGCTGAGTTTTGTATTGTATCTGAGTTGGTTGTATCTGATAGTCCTAAATTTTGTAAAACTATCTGAGTTCTATAACTGAGACTGATTAACTGTATCTAACAGCCCATATTTTATAACATGAAACTGCGGGAGGTAGTCATCTAACCGACATGCCCCAAATAACGCATTATAGATGAATTGGGGTCCAATTTGTGCCCTGATTGGAAGGGTGTCAATACCGCACCACTGGTAAGGATAATATTTGAGTGACCCTCGACTAGCAGGTTACTCTAATGAGAATGGTGGGAACCCTCAACTAGTAGGTAAAGCTACCTCATATACCTTCAACTAGAAGGTATGATGTCTCAACCTACGCTGGCTATGTAGTTCTGGAATGCAAGGATTGCTTCTAAGAATCACACCCTCTACTGGTAGGTGAGTTCCCATCCTTGGGTTCACTCGGTACTAATTTCTACTCCTATTTAAGTAGACACTGAACATGATTAACTGATCTGAACATGGACTGAGTTTACTGAATTCTGTTAACTGACGAATTACTACTGATATCTAACAATTGACTGAGTTTGTGAGGTTACTAAATTACTGAGCTTTCCTGAGTCACATGACTAGCTGAGTTCTATGGATCATGGATTGACTGAGGATATCGTGAAAACATGACATTGGCTCTAGAGATACAACTAAATTGTGGGGTACAAGTACCCCCAGGACTCGATGGAAAGAAACTGACAAAGCATGACTTTTCTTAAATACATGACTAACATCACAATCCATAATTCATTTATTGAGGCAATTCATCAAACATGTGATATGCATAAGCTTGTGCATAGTGGGGATTTCATAATATCATACTAGTTGGGCATTTTTCCTTCACATAGGCATTTAATCAGTCACATGGTAGGCATAGTATATGTAGACAACATTATACAACAAATAGACAACATGATTCAACTCTAATTTCACCATCCGTGGGTTTAATCGTAGGCTGAAATGAATCTAATCTATACAAATCAATTCCACATAAAATTGATCACCCAACATGGATTAGAATTTAATTTGTCATTATTAACATGAACAAAAGCAACCCAACATGAAATTCATGAAGAAATCCATACAATTGAACTTTGAAAAGATATTCTTGGGCTTCATGGTCAAAAGGAGCCCATGAATGAACACTATGCATACCTGGGTCGAGTTTCTTGAAGTTCTTGAACTTGAAGAATTTGAATCTCTTAGTTCTTGAAGAAGATTTGGATTTTGTTCTTGGGGATTAATTTTAGAGAGAAAACCCTAAATTTTTTGTTGTAGATGGATTATTAATTTCTGAGTTTTGGTCGGATATAACTAGGAATATAAAAGGGTTGTAAAATACCAAAAATACCCTTTAGAAATGTCTTTAAAATAACTGAATGGAATATGCGATGGTCCGTCACTTGGTGGACTGTCGTACTGGAACCAGAACTGGAACTTACTGCCTTGGTACGACAGTGGGGTGTGATGGTCCATCGGTCCTGACAGTAGCTTCTAGGCAGAATAGGGCCTTACTATTTCCCTTGCGATGGCCTGAGCGACGGTCCGTCAATAGTTTGATGGTCCGTCATCCTGGGCCATCGATCCAGGGTAGAAGGTTGTCACACTTCCTCACTGCAACAATTTTGGATGATGGTCTATCGCTAGTTCGATGGTCCATTGGCCTCACCATCGTACCTAGGCAGTTTTACTGCCTTCTGTATTTCTGCCATAACTTTCTCTTCCAATGTCGAATTTTGATGAAATTGGTATCGATGGAAGCTTATTCAATTTTCCACGTGAACAAAAGTGGATTCATATTTCAAATAAAGCTTCTATCATTCTTGGGATAGTTTTAATCTATAAAAAAGTATGGGGTATTACAATATCTCCCCCTTGAGAACATTCATCCTCAAATGAGATTGAGTGAGGGGGGAAAATATAAACTAACGTACATACTAAACATGAATGGATGGAACATGATTTGATGACTGACATGACTAATAACTGAATATATCATACTGAACTTGCATATCTGATGCATGTGTAACTGATTCATGAATACATGACTGGGTGTTCTGATGAACTAAGTTTCTCACAATGAGAATGCATGTTTGATGCATAATTATATAACTAAGCTGATACATGAATGCATGATTGAATATGTAATGGTACTTGGTACCACATTTATGATGAACACTAAACATGAAATTGTAAGCTTAAGGAGAACTATTACCTTAAGCTTGATCTGATTTGGCGGAGAAGGGGTGAGGATACTTGGTACGCATGCCTACTTCTACTTCCTAAGTAGCTCCCTTGATGGATTGATTTCTCCAAAGAACCTTAACTATAGATACTTCTTTGTTCTTTAATCTACGAGTCTGATAGTCTAGGATTTCGATCGGAATATCTTCATAAGAGAGGCTGTCCTGTACATCTATGCTCTGAATAGGGACTGCAACAGCTGGGTCACCTATGCATTTCTTGAGCAAGGAGAATCTTAAGCTACCTTGCCAAAGCGACTGAGAATCTTAAAGGGACTAACATATCGGGGACTGAGCTTTCCCTTCTTACGAAACCTCTTCACTCCCTTTATGGGTAAGATATTTAGATAGATATGATGACTAATCACAAACTCGAGATCCTTTTTACAAATATCTACATTAGACTTCTGTCATCTCTGAGAAGCCCTGAGTCTTTCTCTGATCAACTGGACTATCTCTAAGGCATCGAATACCAAGTCAGGCCCTATAACTGAGGCCACACTAACTCCAAACTAACCAATTGGAGATCTACATCTCCTACCATAGAGAGCTTCAAATGGATCCATATAAATAATGGAATGATAGCTGTTGTTGTATGAAAATTCAATCAAAGGCAAGTGGTCATCCTAACTTCCCTTGACATCAATTGCACATGCACGCAACATATCTTCTAAATTCTGAATGGTCCGTTCTACTTGCCATCTGTCTGAGGATAAAAGGTGAGACCATTTTGGAATGCGTTCCTAAAATGAGAGGTGAACTGGGTACCTCTATCTGAGATAATAGATAATGGAACACCATGCAATCTGACCAACTCTCTAATGTAGAGTTTGACATAATCCTCGGCTGAATAAGAGGTATGAACTGGAAGGAAATAAGTTGATTTGGTCATCCTATCTACAATGACCCAAATTGAATCATGTTGATAATGAGTTTGAGGCAAACCCATCACAAAGTCCACGTTCACTTCTTCCCACGTCTAAGTAGGACTACTGAACTCCTACATGGACCTACTAGGATTCTAATGCTCTATCTTAACCTGTTGACATGTAGAGCACTTAGCCACAAACTCTACATCATCTCTCTTCATCCCACTCCACTAATAGATTTCCCGCAAGTCGATGTACATCTCTGTGGCCCCAGGATAAATAGAGTAGCGCACACCATGCACTTCTTCAAGAATTTTCTTCCTTAAGTCGTCTACACCTAGAACACACAGATGACCCTGAAAACACAATACACCATCTCCCCCTTGGTAAAAAAACCTCTAATTTCTGATCCTTCACTGACTCTTTTAACTTGACAAGGATAGGATCCCTATCTTGCTTTTCTTTTATCTCAGAAACTAGAGATAATTCTGAACTACTCTGAACCCATATATCACCTTTCTTTATATCGAATAAGAAAATGCCTAGTCTTGGAAGATTATGGACTTACTTGTCTAACTTCTTCTTACTATCCTCGACATGAGCAATACTACCCATAGACGGTCGACTGAAAGCGTCGGCCACTATGTTGGCCTTGCCCAGATGAGAAAGGACACTTATATCATAATCTTTCAAGAGCTCTAACTACCTTATATGATTAAGATTGAGATCTTTCTGAGAAAATAAATACTGAAGGCTTTTATGATCCGTGAAAACATCTATATGAACACTATATAGATAATGCCACCAAATCATCAAGGAAAATACTACGACGGCTAACTCAAGATCATGAGTAGGATAATTCTTCTCACTGCCTGGAGGCGTACGCTATGAACTTACCATGCTTCATAAGGACATAACCCAAACCTACTCTAACCCAAGGCTATTATACAACAAATAGACATCATGATTCAACTCCAATTTCATAATCCACGGGTTTAATCATAGTCTCACATGAATCTACATCTATACAAATTAATTCCATATAAAATTAATCACCCAACATGGATTGGAATTTATTTGGTGATTATCAATACGAACAAAAGAAACCTAACATAAAATTCATAAAGAAATCCATACAATTGAACTTTGAAAAGAGATTCTTGGGCTTAATGGATGAAAGAGTCCATGAATGAACACTATGCATACCTGGATTGAGTTTTCTGAAGTTCTTGATCTTGAAGAAGATTTGGATTTTGTTCTTGGGGATTAATCTTAGAAAGAAAACTCTAATTTTGTTGTTGAAGATGGATAATAAATTTCTTAGCATTGGTCAGATATAACTAGGTATATAAATGGGTGGTAAAAGGCCAAAAATCACCTTTAAAAATGACTTTAAACTAACTGAACAGAACATGCGATGGTCCATCGCTGGGTCGATAATCCGTCAAACTGACCGTCGCACTGGGAACAAAACTGGAACTTACTTAGTGCGATAGTAGGGTGTGACGGTCCATCACTGGGTCAACGATCCATCGGTCCTAACCATTGCTTCTAGGCAGAATAGGGCCTCACTATTTCCCTTGTATGGCCTGAGCGACGGTCCATCGGCCTAAGCCATCAATCTAGGGCTGAAGGTAGTCACACGACCTTACTACGATGGTCATGGGCGATGGTCCGTCGGCCTCACCATCGCACTTGGGCGGTTTTACTGTCTTCTGTATTTCAGCCATAACTTTCTTTCGATGTCGGATTTTGATGAAATTCATATCGATGGAAAGATTATTCAATATCCCACATGACAAAAAGTGAAAATCATAAAAATACCACATGTACAAAAGTGGATTCATCTTGCAAAGAAAACTTCTAACATTCTTGGAATATTTTAGGCTAGGAAAAAGTACGGGGTATTACAGTAATTATCTATGGTTAGACAATTATAGAGAAGAGAGAGAGGGTTGGTGAGTGTGAATGAAGGAAAAAAGGTTTTTTGGTGGTGGTAGGAGTTCGTTCGCCGGAGTTCCAGTAATCGACAATGATTGTGGGTGGCAGTGAAGGAAAAAAAGTATAGAAAAGAAGAGGAAAGGAGATGATAGGCACGCGAATGTGTGTGTGTGCGTGTGTGTTTTTGTGTATGGTATTTTTTTTTTAAAAAAACAATTAACCCCTCCTCTATTTATGATAGAAAATGGCACCCTCTATTAACCAAAAAAAGAATGTCCGCTTTTTTCCTTTTTGAACATCTTTTAATCCTCAAGTTATTAACCAAAGGATTTTTCATCCTTTTAACTACATGTGAATTTATTATTCAAAGGATAGTGTCATTTTGTAGGCTTGTCAGATGTGAAAAGACCTTGAAATATTACTCTGTGTATTAATATAATTGATCCGACTTATAGTTTGCAGATTGTACTAAATAATATACAAAATATAAGTATCGATATATAATTATAGAAAAATGTAAAGAAAATTGAAATTAAAAATATGATGCATTATAAATTATAAAAAATATGATTTTATGTCGTGTACGTGTGCAGATGATTCTGAAAATGTTAAAAATGATAATACATTAATCAAAATTCTAATATAAGGAGAATTATCAATAAATTATGAAAAGTAAAAATATGAAAATAAATGAATAAAATCCTAAAATATAAATGATTATCAATAATTTGTTAACAATAGTAAAATAGGTGTGAAAATTCTTCGTGCCCTTTAATGATCAGGTAGCTTGAAGACGTTGGTTTAAGCATGGAGAGCTAAACATGGGTGTTAATAGTTGCCCCTTTTTCTTTGATGACAATGTGGAAGTCTTTAGATGAAAACATTGACGTGTATCTAATTTCGGTCGACAAAATATTAATTTTTGATAAAAATTTGAGTAAACTCTAATGTAGAGTGCCCACATACCTCAAGTTGCATAAGGATCAAGTCGGGTGTAGTTCAAAAAAATAGGCAAATTGCCTCTTGCCCCATTATTAAGGGTAGATGACCATGTGATATAAATACTGAGAGAAGGACTATCTGGAAACTGAAGTGTTCACATATTTCTAATGCTTCTTTTGAAATTGCCCAGTACCGGGAAATCAAGATTGTGTACTTGTTGGGGATAAATAATGATTATGAGATTATAACGATCCAAGTCTACATAGAGCTTCCTACATATCTTGAGTGTCACTAAAATTAAGTCAATGTAGTTTGAAATAAGGAAATAGGGTAAATTTTGAGACGTTTCTCAAAATTTGCCCAGTGTATGATATATGGCAAACATTGAACTCTTTAAAAGAGATTTTAAACATGTCTTTTTGTTTTAGATTGTATTTCTGATTGAAAATATTAATGATGTCTCTGATGGTCTACAGGGACTTGAGGATGAATGATGTCTCCGATTATTTACGGGGACTTGAGGATGAATGGTGTCTGATTGCCTATGGGAACTTGATGCATCAAAATCTCTAATTACCTAAGGAGACTGATGTTGATTGTCATCTTTGATTGTCTATGAAGACTGATGTTGATTATCATCTATGATTTTCTATGAAGACTGATGTTGATTGTTGTCTTTGATTGTCTATAGAGACTATGTTGGTTTTTGTAAAATCCTTCGAGTATCTATGGAGACTCAATGCATAATATCTTCGATTTCCTATGAAGACTGATATTGATCATGGTAAAGTTCTCCGGTTGACTTCAGAGACTTAATGCATGCCATCTTCAATTATCTACAGAGACTTGATGGTAAACGACAACTCTAATTGTCTACAGAGATTATGTGATGAATAATATCTTTTGGTTATGTATAAAAGACTGGATGCATGATATCTCTAATTGTCTATAAAGACTGATAGTAATTATGGTAAAGTCATCTAGTTGTGTTTGTGGACTTAAGATAAATAATAGCTTCGATTTTCTACAAAGACTGTGTTAATTATTGTAAAATCCTCCAAATGTTTTTGGAGATTTAATGCATGATATCTTCAATTGTCTACTGAGATTGATATTGATGGTCGTCCTTAATTGTCCACAAAGACTAAGGCCCTCAACTAAAGAGGTGATTGAAATCTAATATCCTCTCTACTGATAGTACCATTGAAAGTTAATAGTCTCTCGATTGGTGGGGCTACTGAAATCAAAGAGCTCTTGACTAGAGAAATAATAAAAAGTTAATAGCCTCTCGACTGGTGGGGCTATTAAAATATAAAAGCTCTTGATTGCAGAGAAATTATAAGGTAATAACCTCTCAATTGGCCGGGGGAGGGCTATGGAAATCTAAGAGCCCTCGACTGGCGGAGCAATTGAAAGGTAATAGCCTCTTGACTAGTGGCACCATTGGAATTTAAGAGCTCTCGACTGATGGAGTAATTGAAAGGTAATAGACAATCGATTGGCGAGGTTTATAAAATCTAAGAGCTCTTGACTGGAAGAGCAATTAAAAGGTAATAACCTCTCGACTGGTGGATCTATTAGAATCTAAGAGCTCTCAACCGACAGAATAAATTGAAAGGTAATAGTCTCTCGACCGGTGGGGCTATTAAAATCTAAGAGCTCTCAATTGGCGGAGAAACGGAAAGTTAATAGCCTCTCGACTTGTAGGGTTTTTGGTATCCAAGATCTCTTGACTGGCAAAGCAATTGAAAGGTAATAGCCAATCGACTGGTGGGGCTATTGAAATCTAAGAGCTCTCAACCGATAGATCAATTGAAAAATAATATCCTATCAACTGGCGGAGATATTGGAATCTAAGAGCTCTCGACTGGCAGAGCAATTGAAATGTAATAGCCCTTCGACTGGCGAGGCTATTAAAATCTAAGAGCTTTTGACTGGTAGGGCAAATGAAAGGTAATAGCCTCTCGACGACAGGACTATTGAAAATGTAAAATACCCAAAGATAAGCGCTTGACTAAAAAGTAAAATGTTGGTATTTGAAGGTAGGTGCTTAAAAGGCAACGTCAACTGCCCATATTTGAAAAATGGGCATTTTGAATGAAAAGTAAAATGCCTGTATGTGAGAGTGGGTGTCTTGAGAAAGTAAAGATTTTTTTTGTATTTTTTTGTAAGAAGTGCTGAAAGATGAAGAAGTCCCGATCATGTATTGACTTCAATTGGTACAAATAATTAGTAGTTTGTAAAAGAATTTCTCTATCTCCTTCTTGGCTAACCGAGATCGACTTCAGGGTAGCTTCTATAGTTTCAAGTGGTATCTCAGACACACTTAAGTATCGACAAGATTTGTTCATCTTGCTTCAAGCAAAGGTTTCAAACTATAACTATCCTTATGTTTCAAGTGTCCTTTTTAGAAAGAAAGTCTTATTTCACATATATTTGAGTAATTTTCTTTTTGAATTTGGGGACGTCTAGAAAAATACACTCACACTCAAAAAAGAAATTCAATGTATGTAATTGTGATACCATAGGATTAACCTTCATGTAAGTATCTGCTAATATGGGAACACTTAAAATAGGATCTTATAGGACTTGCTATCGGCTTGTAATGTAGGTTTGGAAATAGGTAGGATGATATTTGGGATGAAAGTAACTGATTCCTCAATGAGTGTTACATTGTATCTATGTTTTTGACATTTGTTGTAGTTTGATGCTTTATGTTCTTTGTTGTGCTTCTTTTCCCCCTGTTTTGTAGTTACTTAAATTTATTTTGAATCTTATACTGGAGTTTTTTTTCCTTTTTAGTAAATATTTTTTTTGGGGGGGGGGGGTTGTTCCTTCTTCTTTGAAGTCGTCTTTTCATTTTTATTCTTGTGGGACTCTATATCATTTTCCTTTGACTTCTTTGATCTTGAATCTTTCTCCATAATTTGCACGTACTTAGTACGCTCAAGGAGGTGGGGCCAAGAGAGGGATAATGCGGGTAAGCACTTAAAAATTATGGGCTTAGATATAGTTGTCCTAAGAAAAAGTTTGTCTCAAAAGGGGGGGGGGGGGAATGCTAGGGGTTAATGTCATTTGGTGGGTTGTGGAAGGCACAATTGGGCCAAAGAAGGCCTATGATCATTTTCTAAACCAAGTGTAACTCAAAATTTTGCCTCAACAGATATTTAGACTGAGTTCTAGATTAACAATGCAATACAATGAATTAATCTAAAGCTCACCACATAATACATATAAAATGATGAGGTTGGCTTCGTTCTTGCCTTTGATGTATGTAAGAGAATTTTTTAAGTGTCACCTAAGTATGATTAAAAGGTATCAAAAGAATTTATGGTTTATCATGAAGCTGGTCCTCTCCATTATACTAATTAATTCTTTCTCACGCACACTCCTAACTGTGTTGGTACCAGCCAAGTCAAAATTCTAAAAAAAATTAGAAAGAAAATGAGACCAAATCCAAATAAGGGTTTCCTACGTATCTTGTGAAAATAAGAATTTGGTCTGCGTAGTTCAGGTAAATTTATGAATTTATATATGATTGTCATGAAGTAGTGGTCATTCTTAAAAATGATGTGAAAGACGATCAAGATGGCATTGCTTATAGCATTAAAATTACTCCAATTAGACGATCGAGAGGATTGATATCCACCATGAGCAGAGCTTTGACACTTCTTCAGTATGTTGACAAGATTGAGAAGGTCGAACATTGAAGAAGTTATAGAACATTTCGCCACAGTTGATGATGTGTTGAACCCTTACTTTTGAAAGTGAGAATTGATACATCATAAATTTAATAGTTTATGATGTTCCAAAAAAGAAGCTAGGTATTCTCAAATCCAAATTGGGTGAGGATTTGGAGGTAGGCTGGCTAGGCACTAATGTTGAAACTTGGATTTGAGAAGTTATTTATTTTCAATCTTTGAAGACCTTTCGAGAGCTTCTTTGAACTATTCTAGAAAATTACCCTAAATTGAATACCAGAGAAATTATTCTAAAAAAGTGAAGAGACCAAACCCTAATACAGGGTTGCCTACGTATCTTGTCAAGACAAGAATCAGGTAAAAAATAGTTCATAAAAATTGTGAATTTATATATGGTGTGGCCTATTTCTAGAGTAGGAGTTTTCTTAAATAGCTTAGAGCGGAACTAAATAATTGTGAGAAGGTACACTAACCTAAATGCACCAGCTCAAAAACAAAGGAATCCAATGAAGGTTCAAAGAAGTGCATGGCACTACTCGTGTGTTCAGTGTGTGTTTGTGTACGGCCAAAGAATTGATGAAATCGTGATTATGACTAAATGAAGTAAAAAAAAAAGGTGTAGCAGTTTTTTACAATATATAGATATAGTGTATTAAACAAGTAATGAGTCAAAGAATTGATAAGACAACAACACTAATTTGTACAAACAGTGTAAAGAATTTATGAGCAAATCCACACAATTTGCAATGTGAAACAGATAAAGAATCAAAGAAATTAATGGTTAGCACATGCAAAAATGTAAAAATACATCTCTCAATTGAAAAATTGAGTCTGTCATGGTTAGAACCTGTTGTCATACCCTATTTTTGCCAAGGTTAAATAATATATGACTTGTGGACTCTAAAATAATTGAATTTTGTACAGGGTCACCACCTAATTTGTAAGAAAAATAAGGAAACCTATTTAGTTATTAACCCGTATGACTTATGTTTCATTCTGCTAAAAATGATTTAGATTCTAGGTAAGGGTTCAAATTATTTTGAAGAAAACATGTTAGGCACCCTTCAGAATCTACAAATGTGGTACCCAACAAGACTAAATTTATCAAAGAGGGAGGAGGTAAAAATTTATTTTTTAATAAATAATGTAAAGATGTATGTGTATTAAGTATATAAATGAAACTTATTCTTATAAAATATGTATTTTAAAATTTGTAAAGATATGTAAAACAAAATATACAACAAAAAAGTAATTTGTAACGTGTGAAAATAAAAGTATCTTTTATGTACTATTAAAAGAAAAAATAATTTTAAATAATACTTTTACTTGACCAAAATCATGGAAAAAATAAAGATTCATTTGAGATGAAAAGACTACAAAATATTTATAAAGCAAATATGTAAATTAATTGATCAAATATCTAAATCAAATTAATTCTTTTGTGTAAATATTAATGGCCTAAGGTTTGCCTAAATATGTATTAATGAATATGTAATAAAGGATGTTCCCACCCGACACCCCAAATGTAAGGTTTTCACTCTACTTTTATCTTCATGTACAATGATATGAATGAGAAAATACAAATATAGAGCTCAAAATCCCCTTTTAAATACTAATTTTGAGTATGTTACCGAGAACATGTATAAACACTTGATAGAAAATATTAAGAATGAATAAATAATTATTAAAAGTAATAAAAATTGTGTGTACACATACGTCTATGTAGATGTATATATAAAAATAGAATTTTATGATAAAGTGAGCTCAGATTAAGTTTAAGTGTGTCATGGCTACGAAGTGGTTGCTCTATTTATCGGCCGTCCTAAATTGACCAGCCAAGATACGAATTATAAATTTTTTTATGTTATCGTGAAATTCTAACGATTTCGTCATTGCCCAAATTTATTTTTTGTTATTTATTTGTACACGTAATGCTCGTCTTTTATTTGGAGTGGCTTCTAAAACCGATGTGAGTTTCTTCATTGGCCAATTTATGCAATATTATTCGTTATCAGTCTTTTTATAAGTGTAATGAAGAGAGAGAGAAATATGATCAGAGTAAGTATGACAAATAAAAGTGAACAATGTTAACAACAATAAAATTATCAAAGAGTCAATAAAAGATCATGCCAAATCAATCCGTCAGTTAAAAGTAGAGATAACTAGTAGCAACGTTAAATGGAAATAAAATTGAGATATTCACCACATATCATGTCAAAAAATCCAAGGTGATCGAAAGACACTATTATGCCAGGTTTGGCCAACTCTGACTTGATCTAAAAAGTAAAGAAAGAACAAAATATTGACCAAATATTGAAGAAGAAGAAAAAATCCAACATCACTGCTGCTTCAAAGATAATAGAATACTGCAGCAGCATGTTTTCCAGCCAAGTTCACCAGAGAGATGAGAGGGAAAGGGACGAGTAGGGTTGCTTCCACGGATTTTACTTGAGCGACGTCGACATGCGACTAGACCAAATCTGGCATATTTTAGTGCAATAATGGTGAGGCAAAGAGAGTTGTTCTCTGAAGAAAAATAGAAAAAGGAGAAGGGACCAATGGTGTTGTGGTGGTGGTTATAACTTTACCTGTCGATGATCAACTTCGGTGAGGCGTGATGGGATAAAGAAAAAAAAGGAGAGAAGAAGAACGGGTATTGCGGTGTAATCTCGGTGGTCGCCAATAGCTAGCCGGTAATCATCTCTAATGAGACAACAGTAGAGAAGAGAGAGAGGGTTGGTGAGAGAGAAGAAAGGGAAGAGAGGTTTTTTGGTGGTGGTCGAAGCTCGTTCGCCAGAGCTCTAGTAGTTGACTGTGATGGTGGGCAACAGTGAACGGAAAAAGAGTATATAAATAAAGACAAAAGGAGATGAAAGGCGTGTGAATATGTGTGTGTCTGTGTTTTGGTATTATATTTTTTTTATCCAAAAACAATTAAACCCCCTCCTCTATTTATAATAGAAAGTGGCACTCTCTATTAACCAGAAGATAAAAGAATGTTTCATTTTTCCTTTTAGAACATCTTTTAATCCCTAAGTTATTAGCCAAAAGATTTTAATCCTTTTAACCAACAAGTAAGTTGTTGTTCAAAGGATAGTGTCATTATGTAGTCTTGTCAGCTGTGACAAGACATTAATCTATTACTCTGTTTATTAAAATAATTGATCCGACTTATTATTTATGGACTGTATTGAATAATGTGTAAAATGTAGGTATCGATATGTAATTATAGAAAAAATTTAAAGAAAATTGGAATTAAAAATATGATGCATTGTAAATTATAAAAAATATGATGTGTGTACGTGTGCAGATGATTCTGAAAATATTAAAAACAACAATAAATTGATAAAAATCCTAATATAAGGAGAATCATCAATAAATTACGAAAAATTAAAGTATGACAATAAATTGATTAAATCCTAAAATAAGAATGATTTTTAATAATTTTTTAATAATCGTAAAAAATGTGTGAAAATTATTCATTCCCTTTAACGATCAAGATGCCTGAATGCGTTTGTTTTAAGCACCAAGAGTCAAAATTGGGTGTCAGTATCTGTGAGAGAGTGAATAAGATATTTTTTGAGTTATACAAAGGCCCCAATGCCTAAAACAAAGTAAAGGAACAAAAATCTCCTAAACTCCTGTAGCCTCTGAAAGATAGATAGCAGATGTCTCCGCACCGATCCATAATACTTACTAGACTCAACTTGTACTAATGAGACCAATGAACCTGGCTTTGATACCTATTTGTTATGATCCAAAATGGGTATGTGATGTCTCTTGTCAAACTAGAGGTGAAAAAGTTAAAAATAAATAAATTATCTAAAATTTCTTAAAACTGGAGGTGAAAAAGTTAAAAATAAGGACAAAGGATTTCACTAGGGACTACCCAATGCACAAAATAGATTATCTAAAATTTCTTAAAACTGGAGGTGAAAAAGTTAAAAATAAGGATCAAAATCCTGAAAAGTCAAAAAAAAAAAGAAACATCTAGCTATATAGTGAAGTAGGTTTTGACTGCATAGGAAGACTCCTCCAGTAAATATGAGAAACATAAAGAGAATGAAGATGGGTTCATGCTGAAAATGGATGATAGGAAAATCACCGCTAGTTCCTTTTTTCCTTATGGAAACTACTGAAGATAAAGAAGAAAATGTGGTAGAAAAAGGGATTATAGCCAAAACTAGTTTATAGACAGTGATTGTTCAAGGCATAGACTGGAAGGATTGATTGTTTTCTCTCCCTTAAGACACTTCAAGGGGGAGGTGCGTCTTTTGGAAATGGTAAATAGGGGTATATACATAGTGTTGGAAGGATTGGAAAATCACCTCATCATGCAATATAAGATGTGTATTATGTGAATGGCCTTATTTATAGTCTTCTAAGTGTTTCTCAAATCTATGACAAAGCAAATGAGGTAAAATTCTCATCTGATGGATGTACTGTATCAAACATGAAATTTGGAAGAATTATTCTCAAATCCAAAAGGATCAAAAACATGTATGTAGCTGATATAGAGTCTGTGATTGATGGGGAATTAACTTGCTTAAGTGTTCAAAGTGAAGATGCTAATTTATGGCACAGAAGACTGGGACATGTAAGTTTTTCTTTGTTAAACAAGTTGATTTTAAGGGACCTGGTCCGTGGCTTGCCAAAGCTAAAATTTCTAGATAGCAAAGTTTATGATGCTTGTGTTATAAGTTAAACAAACCAGGACTTCCTTCAATTTAAAGAATAGGTGAGTACTTCCAGACCCCTTAAGATGCTACACATAGATTTATGTGGATCTGTTAAAGTCCACAGTAGAAGAGAAAAGAGGTATGTGTTTGTCATTGTGGATAAATACTCCAGGTTCACCTAGAAAATACTCACAAGAAAAAAGGATGAAACATATGAGGCTCTGGTAACTTTTGTCAAGTAAGTTCAGATGAAGTTGAATTGCAAAGTTGCTAAATTCAGATCTGATCATAGAACTGAGTTTGAGAAAACTCAAGTTGCAGAATTTTGTGCTGATCATGGAAACAGTCATAATTTATCTTCTCCTATAACACCTCATCAAAATGGGGTACTTGAAAGAAAAAAAGAACACTCATAGAAATTGCCAGGACTATGTTGATTGATAGTGGACTTCCAAAGAGCTTTTGGGCTAGAGGTGTAAGTACTGCCTGTTATGTGACTAATAGGTGTCTGATCAGATTACTTCTAAACAAGACTCCATATGAATTTATGTTCAAAAAGAAGCCCAAACTTGACTACTGGAGACACAAATCTTCTTATCCACTTGAAAATCTGAATACACCTTTGGAAATAGGAGTCCAAACAAGAGCTTAAGACAAAAATTTCATGGCATTCTCAACATTTTTATCCCAAATTAAACCTAAGAATGTAAAATATGATCTGAAAAATACTGATTGAATCAATGTAATGTAGGAAAAACTTCAATAATTTAAAAGAAGTAATTCCTAATATATAGTCCCCAAATCTATTGAAAGAACAATCATTGGGATCAAATGGGTGTACAGAAATAAAATACCCCAAATTTTGGCCCTTGAAAAATTCTTGAGATTTGGGCTCACTACCTTTGTTACGACTGGACCCTCGAAGTCGTAGGGTGTCTTGACGAATCATTGGGAGAATTCATACCCAAAACAATAATTTTGAGGCTTGATTCTGCTCTAAGTATGAGTGGATTACTATGAGCCATGAGGATATGTTATGAGTCATAGGTTCAAATCATAAGATGTCTTGTGTTTAATTCATTTAGGTTCTTTGTTGCTCAGGAGTAGGACCCTATGAGTCGTAGGGTCATGTTATAAGATGGTGGGTTTAGTCATAAGGATAAAATATTAGGGGTCCTGGACAGTGTCCTGATTATGACTCGTGGTCACGAGTCGTAAGGTGTGGGTATGAGTCAAAGGGTTGACTCGTAAACAAAAATTATGCTTTTTCAACTTTTAAGTTGGGGCACTTTAGACATTTCCTACTTAAAACCATTTAGACCCCTCAATCATAAAATACTTTTGGGGCATTCATTCAATACTTTAATGAATTAAACACTCTTTCCAAATCCTCCCAAACAAGTCAAGCTCGGGTTTCACCAATTTGGTCATCTAAGGGCTCAATAGTTAATTTCGCTCCGTAAATTTTTGTGATTCAGGCATGTAACTCTTTTCTCATTGTTAATTTTGCAAGTACATATGATTTAAAGTATTGTTCATAATATTATTATTTGATTTTGAAATCAAAGTTTGGGAGTTTTGAATGTTATGAATTAAATAATATTTCTCATGGTTTATACACATAATTTTCATGCTTTTAATATGGTTTTGAACTTATGGGTGTATGGGTATGGTGAATGGACTATGGAATTGTGATTTTCCCAAACTTGTGGCTTTGATATGATTATAATCCCAACCCATAATGTGAAATTGGTTTTAGTTATGAGAACTATGGGAATTTGTAAAATTGAATTAGTCTTGAACTATTGCATGATATAAAGAAGTATTTGAAATACAAAGGTATGATTTAATGAACAAAGAGAATTGGTGTTCCCCAATGTGTATTAGTGAACAAATGGAGTTGTTCTCCTCAAGTTAATGGAAATTATTTTGGATGATGTGTTACCTTACAAGTGTAGTTAGTATGACCATACCAAATTATATGCCTTATTGTAGAATGTGTTTAAATGAATGGGAATGTGTGACAATTATTTAATTAGGATTTAATAAGGGTTGTGTAGTTGAGTCGTGAAAGTAGAGGTTCGTACGACCAATACTAGAAACCGTGTTTGCCGACGCGGGGATCTAAGTGACTAGGGAGGTTCGAAGTCCCCTTATTATTATTTCATGATTATGGAGGTTCTAATCCCTCGTAAATCATTATATAATCGGGTGCTTAAGTCGTCTTGGTATATATAGGAGGGTTCAAGTCCCCGATGTACATATATATGAGATTATTCTCTAGTTTGTATGGCTACATGCACTTGGGCCATACCAGAGGATAAGAGCTGGGGCCCATATATCCCGTGAGTACTATTATATAATGATTGAATTACACAATTCTATCTAAGGTTTTTAAATGCATATTAAGCCTTATTCCCTTTCCCAGAGTATGATATGTATATATATATATATACATGTTTATGCTATGTATTTGAATGATACAAGAACAGATCATACTTTTACTCCTCCTGCTCAGTGACTTTGATTTAGGATCAGCTAGCGAGTCAGATTAAAGTGGTGAGCTTCCATACTTTGTAAGTCTCTATTTCATATTTATGGTTTCCTTTACATTTTGACTATGCCTTGGGATTTTGTTTTTGTCTATGATCGAGGGCATGTTCCGATTGGATACTCTTTGGTTTTTATTAGAGGCTTTGTTAGACTATTGTTGGCATTTGCAGTATCGATATTGGTATTAGTGTTGGTATTAGTATTAGCATCGGTACCGGTATTGGTTATTTTGGTTGTAGACTTATTTTAATGTCTTTAAATTAATATTCTCTTATCTTGTTATTTACTCAAAATTCAGCCTACTTTGGGGTATGGTGTGTTTGGTTTGATTAGGTACAGGGGTGATCTCCAATCCATGCGGTACTAGAGATAACCGTCATATCCAAGCCCTAGTTTAGTTCATGATAAAGATGGTATGAGAGCTTAGTTTTGGTGTCATTGGGTGTCCAAAAAATTTTTGTTGAGTAGTGTCTCTTTTATGGGTGTGTAGCGTGCCATACTTATAAGAGAGATGCTAGGAGACATTTAGGAATATTTTCCTTTCTTATTGTTCTATTTCAAGCCAAATAGTCTAAGGTCTCAGTATTTCTAATTTCCATTTGTTTGTTTTTTAGATTATGCCTCCTAGATGATCTGAAGCTCATAGAAACTCCTTTTTCCTACTTAAGGACAATGTTGATGGGACACACCCTGCTTATGGGGTGCAGACCCGATCTAGGAGTATAATTCTCGATTGCCCTCCTAGAGTTCTACCAATCCCCTCTAATCCTCCCCGAGCTCCTTAGGCTGAGGTGTTGAATGCGGAATTTTGTCAGCCTATTCATATGTTGACTCAGTTTTTAGCTTCTGAATCTGAGCATGTAGATTTTGTTACTCCACTTCTAAGGCCACATGGATTGGCCAATTTATGAGGTTCATCCCTCCTGCGTTCACTAATATTAAGGTTGAGGAGGATCCTTATGGTTTTATTGATGAGATAGAGAAGATATTCCGCATTATGCATGCTACTAATATGGAAGATGTAGTGTTCCCTGCCTATCAACTGAAGGATGTAGTGTACTAATAGGGTGAGAAATGGAAACAGTTTAGGAGAGATAATACTGAATCTGCACTATAGGATATTTCTCTAGTACTTTTCTGGACCACTTCTTTCCTTAGGAGTTGAGAAAGGCGAAAGCAAAAGAGTTTGTTAATATGAAGCAAGGTAAGATAATGGTCAAGGGGTATGCCTTGAAATTCTATCAGTTGTCCCGATATTCTTCCAAGTTAGTATCTAGCATGTGGAATAAAATGAGGAAGTTTGTTTCTGGGTTATCCTATGATGTGATTATAGAAAGTAAGGATGCCTTGTTGAATAAGGACATGGAAATCTCTAGATTAGTTGTGTATATGCAGTATGTTAAGTAAGAAAAGAAGAAGCAAACTAAAATTGGGGAGAGATAATAAGAAATTTATATTTTCTTATCAGGGTAAAAGTCAGCAGAGTAGTAGATATGGTGGAAAGTGGTCAAATAAGAAGTGTTGATTTATTATCTCTTGCACCAAAGGGTGTTTCTTCTACTTCATCTACCGATACTGGCTAAAATTGCTTGTATGCTCTTGCTACCCTCCAGGACTTTGAGGCATCTCTCGATATTGTTACTAGTATGTTACAATTTTTTGGTCATGACGTGTATTTCTTGCTTGATCTAGGGTCTACTCTTTCTTATATGTCCTTATTTATGGTGGTACATTTTGGTTTCGATCTCGAGTGCACCCCTAATCCCTTTTCTGTCTCTACCCTAGTGGGTGACTGATTGGTTTCTAGAAAAGTCTATAGGGGTTGTGTAGGATTTATTGGTTGTAAAGAAACTTTGATAGATATGATAGAGTTAGACATGGTTTATTTTGATGTCATATTAGGGATGGATTGGTTGCACTCGTGCTATGCCTCTTTAGATTGTCGGGCCCATAAGGTCATGCTTAAATTCCCTAATGAGTCGGTTATTGAGTAGGAAAGGGGTTCTCTAGTGCCTAAGTAAAGCTTTATATCATATCTTAGAGCCCAAAATTTAATTTCCAAGGAATGTCTCTATTTTGGTACAGGTTAAAGATTCTAACTCGAAGGGTCATTCATTGCTTCCGTTGTTAGTGAATTTCCCTATTTTTTTCTAGATGGTCTTCCTAGTTTTCCTCCTGATAAGGAGATTGATTTTGGGATTGACCTTATTCCGAACACTTATCCTATTTCTATACCTTCTTATAGAATTACTCCGACTGAGTTAAAGGATCTTAAAGAGCAGTTGAAAGACCTCCTTGATAAGAGATTTATCCATCCTAGTGTGTCTCTATGGAGTGTTTCTATTTTTTTTATGTGTAAGAAATATGGTTCCCTTTGAATGTGTATGATTATCGTCAGTTGAATAAGGTTATGGTGAAGAATAAGTATCCTCTTTCATGGATTGATAATTTGTTTGAGCAACTTTAGGGTGCTAGATGTTTCTCTAAGACTGATCTTAGGTTGGGTTATCATCAGCTAAAGATTATGGAAATGGATATCTCTAAGACTACCTTCCGAACACGATATGATCACTGTGAGTTCTTAGTAATGTCTTTTGGTGTGACTAATTCCCCAGCGACATTAATGGACTTGATGAATAGGGTCTTCTATCAGTTTCTAAATTTATTCATCATCATGTTTATAGATGATATTTTGGTGTATTCCAAGAGTAACGCAGATCATGCCGATCACCTCGTATCTTGTTGCAAACCTTAAAAGATCAGCATTTGTATGCTAAGTTTTTAAAGTATGAAATCTAGTTAAAAGTTGTTACTTTTTTGGGGTCATGTCATATCTAGTGAAGAGATCATAGTGGATCCGTAGAAAGTTGCAATGGTTAAGAATTGGTCTAGTCCCATGACTCAAATTATTATTTGAAGCTTCTTGGGTTTAGCCGATTACTATAGAATATTTATGAAGAGTTTCTCGACTATAGCTTCCTAGTTGACTAAGTTGACTCAGAAAAAGGTAAAGCTTTTGTGGTTTGACACTTTTGAGGGTAGTTTCGAGAAGCTAAAAGATAAGTTGACTTTAGCTCCAATTTTGACTCTGCCTGAAGGCACTGATGGTTTTGTTGTTTATTGTGATGCATCCCATGTAGTACTTGGTTGTGTATTGATGTACCATGGTAGGGTGGTGGCCTATGCTTCTAGGCAATTGAAATTTTATGAGAATAATTACCTGACTCTTGACTTGGAGTAGTTGGCTATGGTGCTTTCAATGAAGATTTGGCATCACTATTTATATAGGGTCTATGAAGATATCTTTTCTAATCATAAGAGTTTACAATATGTATTTACCTATAAAAAGTTGAATCTCAGGTAGAGGAGGTGGCTTGAGTTGGTGAAGAAGGAGCTGAATCTCAGGCAGAGGAGGTGGCTTGGGTTGTTGAAGAAGGAGCTGAATCTCAGGCAGAGGAGGTGACTTGGGTTGGTGAAAGACTACAACATAAGTCTCCATTATCACCCAGGTAAAGATAATGTGATTGCTGATGCTCTTAACAGGTTATCCATGGAGAGTCTATCTCATGTGGATGAGGATAAGTGGGAGTTAGTGAAACATATTCCAATATTCACCATTTGGCTGACCTTGGAGTTCATTTCTTGGACTCTAATAATGGTGGTATGTTTGTGCAAGAGGTGATGAAGTCATATCTTGTTGCTGAAATAAATAAGTAGGTACTGGATCCGGTCTTAATGATGATTAAGGGAAATGTGGGTAAGCAAAAGGTTGTAGCTTTTAATATTGGTAGCGATAGGATCTTGAGGCACCAAGGCAAACTATGTGTTACCCATAGATGAATGGACAAGTGGAGAGGATGATCCAAACATTGGAAGATAAGCTTTGTTCTTATATGATTGATTATGGTGGTAGTTGGTATGACCATTTGCCTTTAACTAAATTCTCCTATAATAATTTTTACCACTCTAGCATTGGTATGGCTCCTTTTAAGGCGTTTAGGATAAGAGGTGTCGTTCTCTTATTTGGTGGTATGAAGTTGGTGAGGGTAAATTCCTTGGCCTTGATTTGATTCACCAAGCCATAGAGAAGGTGAAGGTGATTCGTAATACATTAAAAGTCGTTCACAGTCACCAAAAGTCCTATGCGGATGTTAGATGTAGGGATTTAGAGTTCAATGTTGGCGATTGGGTATTCTTGAAGGTATCTCCCATGAAGGAAGTGATGCGTTTTGGTAAGATGGCGAAGCTTAGTCCCCGATATGTTGGTCCATATTTGATTATGAAGAGGGTTGGTAATGTCGCCTATGAGTTGGAGATGTCGTCTAGTTTGAGCTCCATCCATCCAGTATTCCATGTGTCCATGTTGCAGAAATGTATAGGTGACCCTTCCTTAGTTGTTCCCATGGAGGATGTTGGTATTTCAGACTCTTAGTCCTATGAGGAGGTCCGGTGAGGATCTTGGATCGAAAAATTTTTTGGTTGCAAATGAAAGAGATGGCTTCAGTGAAGGTTCTATAGAGGAACCAAAAGTCTGAGGATGCTACTTGGGAGGTGCAAGAGGGCATGAAGTCTAAGTATCCGCATTTATTTCCCATTATAGAAACTCGTGCTTGAGGTATGTTTTGATTTTCTTAACATAATTTATGTTTTGATAGGCAATGGGTTCAAGTCCCTAAACTTTGAATTGAGCAAGTGTTTTGATAGACAATGGGTTCTAGTCCTAAAGTTAATTGAATGAATGGTTGATTGATAAAAATCATGGCATGTGTCTTATCCTTGTTGTATGCCTTTGTTTCTAACTTCATTAAAGGTTAGTTTGATGTGTTATTATGTGTTAACTCATGCTTATGCTTACCTTACCCATCATTCGAGGACAAATGATCCAAGTAAGGGAGAATTGAAACACCTTGGCCTTGAATCCCTTAGAAAATTGTCTATGGTGGAGATTCTGGACAACATACGACTAGAAGGTACTAGTCATATGTTGTGATATGGGTTAGGGTTCCTTTTTTTCATGTTGGATAGTTTTTTTGGGTTTGGTTGCTGCCCTAGGTACGATTGAACATCATACCATTTGTATGATAGTGTACGAATGGTAAGTTACCAAGTCGTATGATACTATGAGTCTTGTCCAAAGTGTTCTGCCTAGGGAACATATTGTTGGGTACTACTCGTATCCTAGGGTACGACTTGGACATGAGAGGTCATATATTAATCAGTATGGGGTCCAAGAGGAAGTCTACGGTATGAGTTAGGGTACCACTCGTACTCTAAGGTACGAGTTAAGGGGGTGATTCATACCCACATGGTACAATTTTCAGCTTTTGAGCTGAGAACATTTTAGATATTTCCCACCCCTAAACCCTTATGCACCATGCCTTATAACATTATTTGGCCTTTAATTCTTGACTTAGATAAGATCTAAACACTCCAAATTCCTCTCCAAACTTCTCTATCAAGATTGGGGCTAGGGTTTAACAAAGTGGCCATCTAGAGACTTGAGGACCAAGAATCTCTCCGTGAATCATCACGTATAAGTCATGTAACTCTTCCCTAATTGTTGTTTCTCAAATATCATGTGTTTTAAACCTTGATTATGATTTGTAAATGGTGGTTTTGAAATCAAATGTTGAGGGTTTTGATGCATATAATGAGTGTTGTTTACTCTTGTTTAACCTTGTGTTTATACCTATTTTTGGTGATGATTTGCACATGTAGGTGCTTGTTGATTGTGGTTTAATAAATGGGTCATGAGTAACCCTAATCTTAATGGTTTTTACTTGGGTTTTGGTCATGTTAAAGGTATGCCCTCAAGGTGTTTGTGAAAATGTCTAAGAAAAATAACTAGTTACATGCTAATAGTATTTAGAATTGAGAAAATGCCTTAATGAGTAACAATGGTTGGTAAATGACTTGTAAAGGCCTTGTTGTCATTGTAATGAGTTGGTTGGCGACTTTGGTGCACTGGCTTTGATTGATTTTAACTGCTGATTATATCATTATGTTATCCTTATACTCGAGTTACATGCTAGCGTTCATCCCACTAACTGCCTTTAGATGTTGTATCCCCACGCAATGGAGGAACTGGTCATACTTCTACTCCTTCTGCTCAGTGACTTGAATTTGGAATTAGCTAGCAAGTCAAATTGAAGTGGTGAGCTTCCATTCTTTGAAAGACCCTATTTCATGTTTATGATTTTCTTTACATTTTGACTATTCCATTGGATTTAGTTTTTAGCTATGGTCGGGGGCATGTCCCAACTGGATACTCTTTGATTTTTATTAGAGGCTTTGTCAGAATATTGTTGTCATGGGCAGTATCAATATCGACGTTTCTATTAGTATTGGCATTGATATCGGTATTGGTTGATTTTGGTTGTAGACTTATATTAATGTCTTTAAATTAATATTCTCTTATCTTGTTATATGCTCGAAATTTAGTCTACTTTATGGTGTGGTGTGTTTGGTTTGGTTAGGTACAGGGGGTGATCTCCGGTCCACGTGGGACTTGAAATACCCATCATGAATAGGCCCTGGTTTGGGTGGTGACAAGAAACAAGAAAGATGAGAATGGAATTATCAGCAAAACCAAAGCAAGATTGATTTTTCAAGGGTATAACCAGGAACAAGGGATTCACTATGATGAGAATTTTTCACGTGTGGCAAGAATAGAGGAAATCAGAATTCTTATTGCATTTGTCGCATATATGGGGTTCAAACAATTCCAAAGGGATGTCAAAAGTGCCTTTTTGAATGGAAACTTGAAGGAAGAAGTATATGTCAAACAACCACCAGGATTTGAAGATATAGACTTTCCTCATCATGTGATTAAACTGGACAAAGCCCTCTATAGTTTGAAGCAAGCACCAAGGTCCTGATAAGAGATACTCTCAAATTTTCTCCTAGAAAATGGATTTAAAAGAGGGAGAATTGATAATACATTATTTCTAAAGACCAAGGGCAATAGCCTACTGATTTTTCAGATATAAGTTTATGACATAATCTTTGGGGCTAATTCTGAATCCCTATGTGAAAAGTTTGCAAAGATAATGGGAAGTAAATTTGAAATGAGTATGATGGGTGATTTGAGATTCTTCTTGGGAATTCATATTAAACAAACTTCTCAAGGGACAATGATTTTTCAAGGAAGTACATCAAGGAGTTACTGAAGAAATATAACATGGGTGATGCCAAGTCAATTGATACTCCAACCAGCTCAAAAATAGATAGTAATGAACTAGGTCCTTCAGTAAATGAGATAATGTATAGAGGGATTATTGGATCCTAGAGAAGACTAAGCATATTGATGTGAGGCATCACTTCCTGAGAGACATTGTTGAGAAAGGGGCTATCTGTACGAAGTTTTACAAGAATAAGGATCAAATAGCAGGTATCTTTATTAAGGCACTTCACAAGGTACAACTTGTGAAGAACAGGTTGAATCTAAGTCTGATCAAAATGATCTGACTTACCATATGAATTGGTGTTTCTCCAAAAAAATTGGTTATGATAAGGAGACAGGTATCTTTGGTAAACTGTGTATTTGGTAGTCTAACTCAGTACCATAACTTTGAAAGTATACACACATGGTAACAACTTTGAAAAAAACACAGATGAAGTATTCACAAGATTGAGAACTCACTTAAAGAAAAAGAGGGACCTGGTCCCATCTCTCAGGTTAGTATCGTGAATGTGAATGTATTTTTTCTCTTAGGAAAGGTCACATCTTCTCTCTCCCTATCAGAAAATTTGCATAACCCAAAAGGGGAAAGATGAGTCAATTAGAAATCAAACTTCTGTTTCCTTAAAAACAATCACCTTTGTATTATCTCTATGGACCCTACCTAACTCAACTATCCTAACCATTCGAAGCTAAACCTTTTCTTCACTTACCTTCCTGATTAAAATTTATCCCTGAAACATATGATTCCCTTGACAGTGTAATACTGGCAATGCTTGGGTTGCTTAAAATCTCATTCTGCTATTACATAACCCAAGAGAAAGTTCGTATGGTCCTAAGAAAAAATATGACATCCTAAAAACAAAAGTCTCCAGAGTGAAATTTGGAAATCCTACTGAAAAGCACCAGAATTCTAAGGGACCTAGTCCCAAGTAGAAGAGAATGATTGATGATGAACCTAGTAGTGCTTCTAAAAGAAGAAAAGCAAGAGACAATTGCTAAATATGCAAAAAATTGGGAGATTACAGGTACAAATTCAGCAATTTTCAAAGGAGGGCTCAAGGGTCTTTGCAAAACTTAGGAGTAAGAATTATGAACTCAAGAAGAAGGTTACAACTCTAACCAATGAGGTTCTGATCTTGAATACAGATATCAGAATGCTATCCAAAGAGTTGTTACATTGTATTAAGATGGCGTTACTTCTCCAAACCTTTTCCTCAAATCCTTCACCTTTTTAACTCCAACTTTTTTGTGGTATTTTATAGGGAATAGGAAATATATATCTTGCACTGCAATGATAGCTAAACTTTTAAGTATGACTGATTTCTTACTTTTGTGCTCTTTATCTATTTCTACTTTATTTTTAAAAGTTGTTTTTCATATTAGTGTTGCCCAGTAGCCACGAGTTCACTAACTTGTGCTTATTTTTACTATTAGTTTACTGTTCTTACTTTTCAATGAATTCAAGTTGAAGTGTAGGAACCAACTAAGTATGAATGGAATTTTGATAGGGGAAGTGTGTTATAAGCTATAGAGAAGGTATGAAATCATATTGAAAGGGGGAAGGGTGATTGGTAATTTTTGATATTAATTAACAATAAGGGACCAGTTTAAAAACCAACCAGGTATGAATGGCATGATGATAGAGGGAAGTATGTGATGAGCTATAAAGAAGGTATGAAGGCATATTGATAGGGGAGGGTGATTGGTATTTTTTTATTTTTATTGACAACAAGGGACCAGGTCCCTATGTTGTATAATGATGGAATCATAATGATTGAATGATATGGTGAGCATTCATCTTTAGTAGTGGTAATCACTCTGATTAAATATGATGAATGAATGCAGATACTCAACTAGTTTTTCATCATCAAAGAAGGGGAAATTGCTATATCTTATTTTGATGATGAGCAACTTACAAAAAGGGACCAGGTCCCTGTATCTTCAAGTCTAAAGTACAGTTGGCATGTACATACATAATTTTGTCATCTAGGGTAACAAACTGCACAAGTGTTGCTTGTACTATTTAAGATACCTGGTCCAATTGCATTTGAACCCTAATCATTACTCTACCATAAAAGGAAAATGATGTTTCTCAATTAATAGTTTTTGCATTATTAAAAATCAGAGTGTTAAGAAGAAGAAAAAGCAAAAACTCATTTTCAGCTCAAGCTCTCAATTCATTGTGTGCTTAAAAAGAAAATTATTCTTAAGTTAATTATTGGTATGTGACTGAATTACTCATGCTATAAGAGTAATGTTTTCTTTTTGCTTTGAGTGTGCTTAGGTATAGTTGCTTGAGCTTGTGACTGAGTAAGTTAATCAGTGTTGAGATAGTCTTGGTAGAGTTATCAAGGTAAGACTGTAGTAGAGTTACTACAAGCAGTAGGAACCTAGAGTTAGGTTTAAATCGAGTCTACAATCAATAGTTTGATTATAGTGGATTGTTAAAAAGCTTGTGAGGGAAAGTCATGGTTTTTCCTTCCTTGAGCAAAGGGGTTTCCACGATAGATCAATGTGTTCCTTTATTTTCTGTAAAACCTTAGCTTCTTTGTTACTTTACTATTTTATTGCTTGTGACTGATTTTGAGGGACCTGGTCCCTCACCGTGTGGCGTAACCTCCAAGGATTCAACAATAACCTACCATCCTCTAGAAAGTAACCAGTAAGGAGTTTAAATCCCTTTGATTTTGCGTGGGTAGGGTTGGGTCAGCCTGTTGGATCCGTGATGTAGGGCCTGCGGATGACTCATGACAATGACTTATAGAAACTAGCTATGAGTTATAAAATCCCTCTATTTAGAGCTATAGCCTTACCTATATCTTCAGTCATGATGATGAGTCATTACTCATTCTGAGATTCGTAATGACTCCAGAGACATATTTACCTGAGAGTTCGCATCTGGGATCCTCTCAACGGGTCTGGTGATGAATCATAGGGTATCCCTATAACTTATAGGGCCCTGGGTACCAGAAATGTTTTTGTCCCTTTCATATATTTTTAATCCCTACACACTGAACACACAAGTTGCCCTATAAGGTAATAAGTACAAAACATGGGTTGCCTCCCAAGAAAGACTTAATTTAAAGTTGCGGAATAATGATGATATGTTGGATACTCGGAATTCACCAACTAGCCCATGGGTTGCCTCATAAAATACCTGATTTAACATTGTAGTACGACATAATTTCCTTGGCTACTCAGCCTTCACTAAGGCTCATATCAACACAAACTTTCACTTCATCAATGTTCTTGATATAGTACATAACACGCTATTATTCACCTAGAATGGGGCTTCTCCATCTCGCTTCAATTAAATAGCACCATACGGGAACACTCTAACCACAGTGAATGGTCTATAACACCTAGACTTCAACTTTCCATGAAACAAGTGAAGTCTTGAATAATATAATAGGACCATATCACCAGGCTCGAACACTCTTTTTTCAATATTTTTTTCATGATACATCTTTATGTTCTCCTTGTACAAAGCTAAACCAAAGCTCAGAGGTAGAATTCATCCAACTCATTCACCTTACTCATCCTCAAATTTGCAGCATTGCTCCACTTAAAGTTTAGCTTTTTCAATGCCTACAGTTCCTTGTGCAAAAGTTTGACTAGCAAGTGGCATGGCATGCCATACACTAGATGGTATGAAAAGGCATCTATGGATGCTTTAAAAGTTGTCCGATAAGCCTAAAGTGAATCATCTAGCTTACTTGACTAATCAGTCCTATTGGAATTCACAGTCTTTGATAATATGCACTTCTTGGAGATCTTAACCTACCCACTCATCTGCGGATGGTAAGGTGTTGCCACCTTATGTTTCACACTATATTTTTTACCAAGGCCTTAAATAGATGATTACAAAAGTTGGACCTACCATCACTACTGATAGCACATAGAGGGACAAATTGATAAAAAATGTTCTCCTTAAAAAGAACGCGTTGACACTTTGACCCTCCCATTTATAAATATAGTCAATAGCCACCAGTTATACTTCATCCCATAAGAGCTTACAAATGAACCCATGAAATCAATTCTTCACAAATCAACCAACTCTAACTCTAAGATAGGTGTCATAGAGAGCTTGTTTTTTCGTGAAATATTACCTTGCCGCTGACACTGATCACAGGCTCGAGCATAATCATGAGCATCTTGGTAAATCATCAGCTAATAGTACCCACACTATAGAATTTTTTGGGTTGTATGGTACCACCATAATGACCTTCAATTGGTGATGAATGACAAGTTTTAAGAATGCTCATCATCTCCATATCAGGAATACACCTCCGAATGACTCTATCCACACACAGCCAAAAATGATAACATCCCTAAAAAATTCTCACCTCATGCATGAACTTCTTGCTCTACTAAAATGATAAGTCTTTCGGGATAAGATCATTTTCCAAAAAGTTGGCAAAATTAGTAAACCCAGACATTAACTCTCGAGATGCTACCAATACTCGCTCATTTGGAAAAGTATCATAAATTTTAAGATCACCGCTAATTCAAAATTTCCTTCTCTTTGAGGCAGGATAGGAGGTATACAACCTGATTTTTAGTGTCTTTTTGGTCTTTTACCTCAAAGTTAAATTCCTAGAGTAGTAGTAACCACTGAACTAACCTCAGATTTGCATCTTTCTTTGACATAAGATACCTTAATGCTATATGATCAGTGTGAACAATGACTTTGGTCCCTATCAAATAGGATCGAAATTTCTTAAAAGCAAAACCAACCGTAAGTAACTTCTGGTCAGTAACTGTATAGTTTTTTTTGCATGGGGTTTAATGCTTTGCTAGCATAGTAGATTGGGTGAAGGATCTTATTACTTCGTTGGCCTAGGACAACTCCTAAAGACACACCAATAGTATCACATATCACCTCAAAAGGCAAGGACCAATGTGGAGACACAATAATAGGAGCTGAGATCAACCGTTTCTTAAGACAATACAAACTTCACCTCCTTCTCTGAAAGCTTCCACAATAGGTTAGAAATTTTAGAGATGTCCTTTATGAACGTCCTATAAAACCCAGCATGACCCAAAAAACTTCTAATACCTTTAATTGAAATTGGTGGAGGTAATTTTTCAATCACCTTTATCTTTTCCCTGTCAACCTCAATACCCCTATTCAAAATCTTGTGTCCAAGTACAATGCTGTCTTTGACCATAAAGTAGCACTTTTCCAAATTCAAAACCAGGCTGCACTCCTTACATCTCTGAAGTATATTGGCCAAATGCTCCAGGAAGTCGTCAAATGAGTCTCCGACAACTAAAACAATAATCCATGAAGACCTCTATAGTGTCCTCTATCACATCATAAAATATTAACATCATACAATGTTGAAAAGTGGCAAGATTATTACAAAGTCTGAACGATATCCTCTTGATACAAAGGTACTGTAAGGGCATGTAAAAGTAGTCTTATCTTGGTATTTGGGGGCAATAGAAATTTTATTATACCCTAAATAACCATCAAGAAAATAGTACCAACCTCTACCTACAAGTCTGTCTAGCTTATGATCCATAAACGACATAGAAAAATGGTCCTTTTATGTCCAAGTATTCAACTTTTGATAATCCAAGCACACTCTCCATTTGGTAACCGGTATTATGGGTACTAACGCATTTTTTCATTTGGGACCACAGTGATCCCACCTTTCTTAGGTACATATTGAATCAAACTCACCCATTTACTGTCTACAATAGGATAAACCACACCTATATCTAACCAATTTATAATCTCTTTCTTTACCACCTCTTGCATAGGTGGGCAAATGATGTTGGAGCTCGATGCTGGGCACAAAATTTGGTTCAAGCTAAATTTTATGAGTACAAATACTAAATAGAATTCTTATAATATTTATAATAGTCTATTTGATGACCCTTTTAAACCTCTGCAATACCAAGATCAATGCCTCAACCTGTGTATCTACCAAATCAGCTGAAATAATAATCGAAAAGGTATTGTCGACCCTCAAAATACATATTACAAGTGAGAAGGAAGGGCCTTCAATTCCAAGACTGGTGGCTCCTCAATAGATGGTTAACCTGGCAGAGTCACCCTATTCTTTAAGTCAATATCTAGCTTTTTTTATGAATAAGAATAAGAATCTCTGCCAAAGAGTGCGCTCACCATATCATCTTATTCATCAATATTGTCATAGTCAAGGTTCATGATAACTACCGCTAGTGCCTAAACACCAAGTCTCTTCTCAATAGGTACACTCATTGCATCATTCTTAATAGTTACTATCACATATACCATAATATCACCCCGAACCTCATTAATTACAGACATGGGAGGATAAATAGTAGCCTTACCACTCTGAGTAGTGATGGATAGGTTGTGACTGTTATCTTCAAATTCTGCACAGTATTGCTCGAAAGAGTGGCCAGTTGATGCTGATTTAAATTAGCTGAAATTTGATTAAATTACTGCTCAGGTTGCTTAATTGTGGCAATATGCGATTCTACTTTTTGTCTCAGTCTCAAAGTATCTGCCTTAATTTTGTTTAGGAAACTCCCTTGAGTATCAAAACCCTTAACCAACTTAGTTAGAAATACTTCTATTCTAGAATTAATATCATGGTTCCCCAATGGAACATATGCACTACCCTTCTTCTTATAGTCATCTTTTTGGCTCCAGTCACTATCTCTTTCTCTAGTATGATCCCTATATTTGTCCTTATAATAGTTCCGACCTTGATTTTCTTTCCTTGAATTCCAAGAGTCCTGATTGGACCCTGGGCCCTTGGCTCAAAAACCTGTTATATCTCCATCTAGGTATTTCACTTCATGATCAATATCAAAATCATATAACCTAGGGGATTTACCTTGTAAGATCATAATATCCACTATTTCCAAATTCATAGTTGCAAATTTCTTGGTCAGCAACCTAATCTCCATCGTCAACTGTGCAACCTCCTGAGCTACTGTGTTATGTACAATTCTCTGCTCACTAGAAACACTAATAACATAGGTACCAGCTCCTCATTCGGCCTCATGAGTATGCCATTGTCAATTGGTATTAGAGACCTAATCTAAGATTTTCATGACTAACTGCCAACAAAGGCTCATGAAATCCCCACCAATAATAGTAGCAGCAATAACTTTGGTATTGGAGTTCAGGGCTCTATAGAATATCGCAAGCAAATTCCTTCCTAAGATTCTGTGATTGGGCACCAATTTAAAATTATTATTGAACCTCAACCATGTCTCATGCAATGGTTTGGAATGCAACTACTTAAAATTATAAATCTCATCCTTCAACTATAATATTCTCAAAGGTAGAAAAAATAGTCTAAGAACTACTTTCACAGCTCATTCCAATTAGTGATGGACCCATGAGGTAGTTCCCCTAACCATAATGTTGCTTTGCCTATCAGAGAGAATAGGAACAACCTGAGTCTCAAAGTTTCGTGACTCACCTCAGGCAAATTATGTGAAGTGCATATCCCAATAAAATTCAGGATGTGCATGTTAGCATCATCAGTCAGTACACCAACAAAAATACCCTTCAAATTCAGCAACTGGATCATAACACTTAGAATATCAAACTTAACCTTTAAGGCAACTCAAGAGTAATGATAACCCCTATTTTAATAGGCTCAATTTACCCCAAATCTTTACCTTGATCATCATATACTGGCAAGACTAGAAAAGTTGGGGGTACTTGATCTCTCTTTCTTCTATATCTGTCAAGTTCTTCTCGATATTGTTCTTTCTATTTCACTCTTTTCTCTTAAGCTGCATGATCGGCAGTAATATACCTCCTCGCATTCTATTCAGCTATAAATTGTATAGTGGTTTGTGTGACTGTCTCTTGAATACTCTGTGAAGGGGGAGAAATCTGATTAGGGTCATCATGACCTCCATATCCTACTCTTCTATCTTATGATTATATTGTAAGGTTTGATCCAGCTCAATATCAACTGGGATCAAGGGTTTTCCTTGACTTTGAGTACTAGTCAGACACTGGTGTACACCTCAGAAATAGTAGGAAAACAAAAATCCAATAACCTCAAAAACTTTAATCAATCAATCTGTAAATGTATTTCCCAACAACGATGCGAAAATTTGATGTCGCCCAAATTATACATCCAAAAAATATACAACAACAACAAACCCAGTGTATTCCCATAAATTGAGGTCTGGGGAGGGTAAAATGTATCCAGTCTATACCACTACCTCTGAAGAAGTAGAGAGGTTGTTTCCAATAGACCCCTGGCTCAAGATATGCCTCCAAGAAATATAACACAATTATTGTCAAATATATAATCCAACAAAGGTTGGAACATAAAGTAGAAGATCTTTGGTAAAGTTCTGATATCTTTCTTGATTGAAAACCCTAAAAAAGACGTATGTAAAACCTTCATTGTTAACGAATTTTTCAATCACTATGGCTAATACTTCCAGTGGGATTAGACCACCAGAGGAATCACAGAAGTAGAGTATTGAAGGGGAGTATAAACCAAATACACCTGTCCCAGAATATGCTGACTTGTTGAAGGCTAAAACTTACATGAATGACAATAATAGGGTTACTCCTAAACCTGTCATTATGCTGCATGGGGAACCTTCAGTTTTATGGAAATATTCTAAAGTAAAAAGCTTGATAATTCAAGAGAATTTTCAGTATGTAATTGTTAGTAAGTTTTCATATGGCAAACCTGATGTCACAAAACATAGAAAAGTAATTCCAAAGCAAAGCAGAATTAAGGGAGAATGTACAATAGGGGTGCTAGATATAAGACATATATTGATTTGTTTGATTTAACTGGAGAACTATGTTTAATTATTATCAACCACGACATAATATGTCAAGGACAAAGACATGTATTGTCAAATAAGTATGCTCAAGTGGGATCCATGGTTTGAACCAGATGTTGAAACCACGGTGGGGGTGGCAGGATTTCATTACCAGATTTACCACTAAATTTGTATGCCAAGAAAGCTATATTCTTGATTGCATCTGCAGTAGGCAAACCTTTAATGGTAGATATGGAAACAAAGAATCATACAAGGCCAAGTTGTGTAAGAGTAAACATAGAGATAGATTTAGTAGCTAAACTACCACACAGAGTTATAATCAATGAGAAAGATAATATCACTGGAGAAATTAAGTCCAAATGGATTCATATTTAGTATGATCATAAACCAAAGTATTACAAAGAGTGTTGCTTGAAAAGGCATGATGAGGATTCTTGTTGGAATATTCATCCAAAGTTATTTGATCAGGAACAAAAACAAAGAGAAGTAACAGACAATATTAAAGAAGATGGTAAGGAGCAGGAGAAAGTGAAGAAGAATGTAGGTGCTGACAATAACAAAAATCAATGGAGGCAAAGGAGAAGCATGTATAGAAGAGACCAATATATCATATATTAGGAGAAATGATGGAGAAGTTTTCTGAAATAGAAACATCAAATGGCTTTGATTTTTTAAATCAAGAAAAGACATAAAAATAACAAAATTCCAGCAACACAAAAGAAAAGAAAAGCACTAAGGGCCGGGTGAATAAGAGTTTTGAAAAATCAGATACAATACCAGCAAAAGAGGTAAAATCCATCAAAGAGAGTAATAAAGATCAATAATAAGTGGACAATACCAGTAATGAGCAGGAATAATATGCAGAAGAGGTAGCAAAACAAATTAAAGAAAAAAAACATGTACAAGAGCAACACAAATCAAAGGAGGGTGAAAGTCACAGAATGAATCAAAATAAATAGTGGTGATAGAGAAAAAAAAAAGAAAAATCAAGAGCAAGTATTGGAGGATGTTGTACCTCTGGCAATTAAAGCAGGGAATATGCTAGATATTGTTAATAGCAAAAAGGAGGACCTAGACATTGAAGATTTAGTGGATAATATTGGTGAGGTAGCAGTGAGAGGAGACCTATCTCCAAAACAGGTAAGGTCTCTTAAGGAAAAGTATGGAAAACATAACAAAAAAAGTAAAAAATATAGGAGCAAGTTCAATGCAGACAAGGAGCCATACATAAAAATCTGCCTCAAAATGAATGCTTTAATTTGGAGCATCAAGCCTGTTAATACATAAAAGGCTTTTACAAGGTTGATTACATTGCACAAGAGATACCAATTTGGTTTCATAGGCTTATAAAACCATTTCAGGAAGGGTAGAACATTGAGAAGTATAAGAGAAGGCTGGGAATGCAATATGCAGTAGTCAATATGTCAGGCAAGATTTGGGCCTTTATAGAGTTAGCTTTGGAGTGTAAAATCATTAGTGATGAGAAACAACAGCTTTCACTCAGATTGGAAAATCAGCATGCAGGAATAGTAGTTGTGGTTACATTAGTTTATACAAAATGTAACAATCTTGACAGACTGTAGTTGCGGGAATATCTTGGGGCACTGAATAGAATAATAAATGAACCTTGGCTGGTAGGTGGATATTTTAATGTCATAAGAAAGGAAAAAGAGAAGATTGGTGGATTTCAATTAACTTTTGAAGACACAAAAGGCTTTAATCATTATATCAACACTTGTAATTTAGAGGAGATTACATTCAAGGGGAGCAAATTTACTTGGTGGAATAACAGAGTAGATGGAGATTTTCTATTCAAAAGACTTGATAGGGTCTTCTCTAATGAAAATTACAAGAAATATTTCTTGTTATTGAGGTATAAAACTTGATAAGAAGTGGTTCTGACTATGTACCAATGTTACTGCATTGTAATACTCATCAGGATCATCTGATCAAGCCATTTAGGTTCCTAAATTTTTGGCTTAAAGAAGAATATTTTCTGGAAGTAATTAATCAAAATTGGACAGTGGAGAGAGAGGGGAATCCTTTTATTATTTTTCACCAAAAGTTAAAGAAGACTAAAGCTACATTGACTCGGTGGAGTAAGCAAACTTTTGGAAGCATATTTCAAGAGATTGCTACACTTAAAAAAGTGATTAAGGTAAGAGAGAAGCAGTTTGAGGAGGACCCCAAAAGGGATAACAAGTCTAACTTGTTTAAAGCACAAGCAGAGTTGGCAATGCAACTGAAAAGAGAATAGGAATTCTGGAAACAAAAAAACAGGTTTTGAGTGGTTCAAGGATGGAGAAAGAAACACAAGATTGTTTCATGCAATAGTGAAGGGAAGAAGGTCAAGGCTAAAGATTAAAAAGATTCAAAGTGATAAGGGTATTTGGCTAGAGAATCAAGAAAAATTACTGAAGCTGCTACTATGTTCTATCAGAATCAATTTCAGAAGCAAGAGGACGTTGAGGACTTTACAATGCTAGATGTGCTACCAAATATAGTAACAGAAGCTCTGAATGTAGAGTTCAAGAGAATCTCAATAATTGATGAAGTAAAGGTGGCAGTCATGGGATTGAATAGAAATAATGATGGAGGACAGATGGTATGATAAGTGCCTTCTTCTATGATGCTTGGGACATAATATCTAAGGATCTACATCGGATAGTAATAGTAGTTTTTTGTGGATATGAGCTTCCAAGGTTTATCACACACACCAACTTGGTGTTGTTACCAAAAGAATTAGTAGTGAATAATTTTTCATACTTGATACCTATTTCACTTAGCAACTTTGTGAATAAAATCTTTTCAATACTTATTCATGAAAGAATTAAGTATTTATTGCCTGACATTGTGTCTGAAGAACAAGATGGATATATTCAAGAGAGAAGTGTTGTTGAGAATATCTTGGTAGTATAGGAGATAGTATCTGAAATTAGAAAAGGGGGAAAACCACCAAACATGGTCATAAAGTTGACATGATGAAAGTCTATGATAGAGTGGAGTGGCTCTTTCTAACTAAGGTTCTAAGGAAGATTGGTTTTTGTGAAGAGATCATAAACATGGTATTCATATTACTGTCCAATAACTGGTACTCTTTATTGTTGAATGTCCTACCTAAAGGTTTCTTTAAATCTTCTAGAGGTCTTAAGAAAGAGGACCCTCTATCACCTATATTGTTCATCATTACAGATAGAGGTACTATTCAGAGGATTGAAGGAACTGATGCTAAGAAAAGAATTCAAGATGTTTGGCATGCCTAGAGGAAGTCCAAAACTCAATCATCTTGCTTTTACAGACGATATAATCATTATATGTAATAAATAAATAAAGAAAAGAGTGCATTGTATTTTCATAGTAGTGTATCTAATTGAGTAGTTGTTATGGATGAAGTTTCTACTGGAATATTGATGCAGGAATCTCCATTTAATTATCTAGGATGTCCAGTATTCTATATGAGGAAGAAGAAGTGTTACTATCAACAACTCATGAATAGAGTCAGCAATAAACTACAAGCATGGAAGAGTAAGCTTTTATCCTTGGGGGTAAAGCTGTTTTAATCAAGCATGTACTTCAAAGTATACCCATACATTCCCTATCAATTATGAATCCTCCTAAGAATTTCTTAACTTCTATTCAGAAATGTCTTGCTAAGTTTTTTGGAGTAGTACTATAGTGGGTAGGGTTAGACATTGGGTAGCTTGGCCTAAGTTATGTTCTCCAGCAGATGAGGGTAGACTGGGTTTTAGATTGCTTCAAGATGTATCCACATATCTTTTTTGTAAATTATGATGGAATATTAGAACTAAAAACACTATATGAAGTGAATTTATATTGAATAAATACTGCAGAAAGCTTTATCCTAAATAGGTAATGTGGAAATCAAGAGGAGGATCCCAAGTATGGAAGAAGATGCTACAAGTAAGAGATCTTACTGAACATCTTATAACATGAATAATAAGAGGTGGAGATGCACATATTTCGTATGATAATTGGAGTGGAATAGGATATTGTTACTCTATTATGGAGGACTGCAGGGAATAGGATGATAGACAATAAAGAGTCAAAGACTTGCTACAAGATGGGCAGTGGAATGTTGAGTTGTTGAATGAATTATTTATGGAAGAGATAGTGGACCACATAAGGCGGAAGGTAGCTCAACCTCAGCAAACATTACAAAAAGACACAACAATATGTCAGTGGAAGCAAGAGAGAATTTTAGTATCAAATCAACATATCATTATGCGAAACTAATGATTTCTACAAATATTTATGGATAAGGGGTTTACAATTCAAGATATTTTTCTTTATGTGGAGAATATGGAGAGGGAAGATAACAGTGGATAATACTATCAGAAGGTGGGGAGAAGAGGGACCATCCAAATATTGGTGCTGCCAAAACCCCACACAAGAGACTGTGTCTCATGTGTTGCTGAGATCTGATAATGCTTACTGATAACACTCAAACAACACCTCTCTTACAATAATGTAATTTATTGTTGTCAATATATAACCCAACAAGGTTGGGGTCGAATTCCACAGGGAATATGGTGTGAATTTGAGTTATCTATGGGTTAATCAACTGATAGTTATCAATTTTATGTGAATGGGTATTTTTGGAAAGGTAACAAATAATTACTTCTCAATTTAGTGTTTGAAATCAATATGATAAGGAAAACCAGAGTTATGTTCACTATGGGTATTGGGATTTGACAGACGCTAGTAACGGTTCAAGATTCTTGTGGTAGGTAGGAACAACATACTATCCTTGACGAAGTTATGTCTAAATATTTCTCAACCTATTTAGACATTTAACCACCTAATTCTCTCGAACGTAGGGAATTTATATTTCATAATAGGATGTTATCTCAAGTTAATTAATCTTGTTACAAAATTAATTATTAAATGGAAGTTTGATGCTTCCAAGTCCCTGTTGATAATTCACTTCTTACTAGAGTTGATTTATTATCTCAAGCAAATCACCAGTAAGCAAGGCCTATTGTTTGCAACCAATAGCCAGAGTATAAAATAATGGAATTAACAAGAAGTTTCTACCCCGTTAGAATCTTGAACACTTAGTTATGTTACAAACCCAAACCCATAGATCCCACATCTCGGGTAAAGGGAATTTAGCTATGCATAATAAAATAATCAATACAACAAGTTGAATTTATAGTTATATGAATAGGAGCAAGTGTTTCTCATATTTGATTCACAGTAGAAAATCCCAAACAATTGTAATAATCTCTCCAAAAATAATTGTAAAGTTCAAGTCAGAAAGCTAGAGAGAAGAGATTCTCAAAATGTCATCCCCCCTCCATTTTTAGAAAACCCTAACATATGCTTTAAATACTTCAACCTAATTATGGAAATAAAATGTAACACCCCGTATTCAAGAACGTGTATTGGTCTTATTTATATGGACTTATTTTTTTTATTTTATTTATACCAAAATTTGTCCGTCGATGGTTCCATGCAAAGGTTATTGAATAAGTTTTCCAACGATATAAATATTTCCAAAAACAGATAGGTTTTGGATACAATCGAGAACATTTGAAACTATAAAACGGTGGCCGGGATATTTGGGAATAGTAAATGTGCAGGAAAATTTCCTGCACACAAACTACTAAGGCCAGCCGAATTTTTGGGTCAACTTTGAACGATCATAACTCCCTTAACATAATGAAATGAGAGTTCTTCGACCTATGAAAAGTAATATTTTTGAGTCTTCTTTCCAATTCAATTGGTTTCATCCAAATTCAACGTCTGAGTAAGGAGTTATACTCGTTTTACTTCAGCCTATCAAAACAGATTTTTAGTGTCAACTTCAAACTACCATAACTCTTTATACAGGACAAACTGGGTGGCCTACTTCATATGAAATGAAATACCTTTGAATTATCCTTCCAACGATACCAATTTCACCCAAATATTATATCGGAGCAAAGAGTTATGGTGGATCTACTTTACCTTATCAAATCAGTCCACCAAAGGACAGATTTGACAGTATTTAAATTTTAAAGGCATTTTGGTCTTTTCCTATTATATTATAGATAGGAATATGTGTATATATACATGTATATGAGTTCAAAAACTCATTTTCATCATCAATCATTGAGGAAGAACAAACCCTAGACAAATTTGACCTTTAAATTACTTTTGATTCAACTGTAGAAATTCCTAAGTAATTTGATAACTACGTTTGTCATCTCGAGAGCTTTGAACGGCACCTATTAATTGTGAAAATAGGATTTCATAATCAATAGGTGAATTCTAAGGTATGAATATAGTTTGCCTTTGTTCTTTTCCATATGTATATATGTGATAGAGGATTATATGTATTGGTCGTTGTTGAAAGGTGATGGAAATAGGGTTATGGACTATTTTGCATGGTTTAGTTGTATTGAATTGTGGAAGATGGATATGGTCATTGAGTTATGGAAGGTGGATATGATAATTGAGTTATGGAAGGTGGATATGGTGATATATTATTGAATTGATGATTATTTATGTCTATGGCTCAATTTGGTTTAATGGATTGGTTGGAAGGATAAATTAATCCAAACTTGATATTAGAGGATGTTGTATGAATATGCATGGTATGTGAATGTAATTGGAGTATAGAGGGTTAAAGTGACACCGTTTATGGTGTAATTAAGGCTTACTACTTAACCACTAGTTTAGTGAATTCAAATAATTGAATTATGATGTTTGGTTGCTAATACTAGATTGCTATATATGTTCATTGTACATAAGTAATCCAAAAAGACGGGAGGTCCATTTGGGACTAGTATTGAAGGTTGACAGTCAGGTATGTAAAGCATACTCTTTACCATATCTTTGGCATGAAAGTGAACAATTATTCTATTAAGAAAGTTTCCTAAGTTATTCAGTTACATGTGATCCATAATGGTTTTGTATGATGTCCTACATTACCAATGAACTTGTTTCCACCCTACAAGATGTCAAGACATTCCAATACTTACTTGTTTTCCAAATCTTCCATTTTTATTGAACTAATGAATGTCAGAAGGTATCCGGTTACTCAAACAAGATCCATGTGCTATTATTGACTCCAAAATATTTCATTGATATACCAATAAGTTCGTACTTCATTGTTATGGCATTGATAACTCCCAAACACTTCATTGATGTGCCAATGAGTTCTTACTTCATTGTTATTGCATTGATGGTCTATTTATATGTCTCTTATTGATATATCATTATTTCAAAGTATCAAAAATGCGGTGGCGACCGAAATAATAATCTCAAAGATTAATTGAACTAAGTGATGGAAGTTCTCTCTTATCGGGTGGTATCCCAGGGGCATAAACCTATCATGGGTCGATCCCTATTTATGTGTTTATGGGTGGTATCCCAGGGGCATAAGCCTATCATGGGTCGATACCAGTTGATATGTACTGGAGGCAGCCTAATGGTCACAGTACAGTATAGTAATGATTACAACGATGATAAGAACAAAGGTAAAGTGGTTGAATAAATACAATGTACAGGTTGTCACAAGTTCTAGTAAGTGTGGTCCACTCCTATTACGATTTATTCACTTGTTTCTGATTTCTATTGATCTCCTATATTATATGCGATTATCTACAGTTTTACATACTCAGTACATATTTCATACTGACGTCCGCCACGGGGGACCTGCATTTCATGCTGCAGGCACAGGTACCTCAGCTCATATACCACACAAGTAGGATCCAGGATATCCAGCTGCTTTTGGTGAGCTCCAGTTTGGTTCGAGGCTTTCCGTGTCATATCCAATCACTTTTTCTATCGTATAGAAGTTAGTTATATGGCGGGGTGTGTCCCGACCTTAGTTAAACTTGGTGTATTGCCTAGAGGCTTTGTAGACCTAATGTACAGTCAAGGTGGTGTTTTGTTAATAGACGTGATGGCTCCAACGGCCAAGTATTGTATATACATATATATGTGTGCTTGAGCTTATACAGGTGATTATTTTCTTTTATATGTGATATGATGCTATCCAAATTTTGGTTTGTCATAGAGGTATCCATGGGAAGTATAAGGTTATGAGCTGGTTCTCCCGGGACTCCTCGGTTACAGGTGTCAGTCCACCCCAATAGGATTTGAGGCGTGACACAAAATCATAGATCATAGTATTTTCTCAGACAGGCAACGACGTGTGTGATGTCTTATCAGGAGTTTGACGACTTATCACGAATGTAGCTCCTCTTCACTTTTGAAAATCTCTGCCTTAGATTGAAGATGAGACGTGATGGCTTATCAGAAATGCGATGAATTATCAGAATTGTCGTTGCTTCTTCACTTCAAATCCCATTCCCTGGCTAAGCCTAACGACAAGCCTGACGTCTTATCATAATTTTGATGTCCTAACACAGATGTCGTCACGAATTCTAACTGAAGCCTATTCTTTGTCTAAGGCTAACGGTAACTCTGATAGATTATTACAAGGCTGATGAATTATCAGACAAGTCGTCAACTATACTTCCCTCTCTACTTGCTCAAAAATTAACTCTTTTACTTCTATTTGTTGGTTCTCTTGCATCTTGACTTTTACTACAATATCAAATAGAAAACAATCAGAAACGACAAAATTTTCTTAAGATATTGCAATTATTCTTAGTTAAAAGCCTCAAATGTGTTAGCATTTGCTCACACATCAACACCCTCAACTTAAAACAATTGCTTGTCCTCAAGCAACTAAAACACAACCAAGAAGATACAGAGTACATTCAGCTGTCAACCATCCATATCATCTCAAAACATCTTCATCATCTCCAAGTTCAATTAATTTAAAAACAACAACTGTATATTATTATTAAGGTTCAAGTCAAATATCAGAGTCAAGCTCAGTAATGGAAACATCTTATCGAGATTAAATACCAAATCTCAGTAGACTAGACCCTTTATTTTAGCACCAAAAATCATTGTATACGCCCTTACACTGGAGATCTCAGCTGGAAGGGGGAGAATAAAGTATCCATCAAAATCCGAAAAACAAGTGTTAAATCAAAAAAGGAGAAAACGAGCTTACTCTTGCAAGCTGGAAATAGATTTAACTCAGCAAGACCAAGGCACAATGTTTATCACCCAAAGATGAAGCAGCACAAATTGAAGGTTCTTAAAGTCAACCATGGTGAAGGAGGTGGAAATATAATGGGAAAGAAGCTAATCTTATCTCATTTTAGAAACCCTATATACTATATATATGTATTTGAGCTTTGGACCAGGTCATCCATTGGGCCAGTTTGATTTTAGTTATTTTTGTGTATTAGTTGGATGGGTTGATCTATTTATTGTGGATTTTGATTTGGATTATTAATAAAAGTACAAATTAAACCAAAAAACCAACAATAAAGGTTGGGGTCAAACCCACAGATAATAGGCCTAATATCTCTCAAGATTTTATGAAAGTATTTGAAAAAAATGCAGAAATGTAAATGAGGGATTTTGTGAGAATAATATCAATAGTAACAAATCTTAGTCACTTTGGTTAAAATCAATATTATATGAATACTACGACGGTATTATCCCTAACTTCCTAACTCTGTAGACTTATTATGCTCCACTGATCTATCCCAATACCTTGCATGCTAAATTTGATAAGATCTGTATGACCAACCATTTTGTGAATTCCTTTAGTGAATTTCACTCTTTACCTTTTGAGTCTCAGAGAGTTTCCTTACTAACCCTTATCCTAGATCTCAGTTTAACTATTACCTTTTGAGTGTCAATCTAATTAGATGAGGGTTGGTAGCCTCAAATTACTGTTGTGATCTTATTTTCTTGATCTCTACCTCTCTTTTGAATTAAATATCAAATATAAACAGGTTCTTAACTTCTATAGTCATTAAGAAGGCAATCAAATTGAAAACGATCATAATACATGCATGAGTATTGATCAAGAATGACTTTGAACTTCCTCAACTTTGTTATTTCATCAGGGTTCCCACAACCTTAGTTAGGTGGTTTAGCCGCTCATAGTTGCAAGAACATTTATTGAATTCAATTAAAAAAACATACGAATAATCTTACAATGATTTATGAACAAAACCCAAAATCTCAAATTAACAATCAACCAAAAAATCAAGAACAAGGAATTCTAAGATCAAAAGTTGAATCTCGGAATCAATACATTGTTGTGAATGTAAAAAGTGTATAAACTAATACAAAAATACCAAAGTAGTATTTATAGTTTCACAAAATAACCTAAAAATCCTAACCAAAACATTATAGGAAAATAAGGTCAGTAGTGGATACGCCTCAGGCAATGAGTCATCTAGACTAACAACGATTCGTTGTCATCTTTATTTATTGTCTTCTATGCTTAGTGCTAATGACTTGTCACTTCTCTCTACAATTCGTTGGGTGGATTTATTATATCTTTAGTGAAATTTTATCTTCCAGATCTTTTGTCATAATGCTCAGAATAGTCAGTATTATAAGTCGTAGCTTGACATTATGACTCGTTGTCAGTCTTGTTTCCGCTGGACTCCAACTTGTAAACTCTCAAGACCTTCCACCATGTTTGTTCAAAATTATTCATCCCTACGTCTCATAGTAAAGACCTATAAGTCGTAGCCAACTACCACTTTATCTTCCTTCTCAGATTTATTCATTGTTTATCACATGGCTTGGACGACAAGTCGTAGCATCACCCAATGACTCATTTTCCAGGTAGATACTTCACAATTTGGAGCTTTTTCCTCTTATTTTATTCTACTCACTTCAAACCTAGTTTTCCTGCAACATGAACACAAAAATACATCATATCTAATAAAAACAACCTAAGTAATTGCATATTTTCTAGTTTTAAGCATTTAAAGTGTCATAAAACCATGGCACATCAAGCACGCCATGGTTTCAAAATAGGAAATTGGTTCTCACTATAAATAGGACACTCTTATCTTGATATACACACCTTGGACAATATTTGGGGCTTGGAATACACTTGAGGAGACTTCTCTTAGGCTTTTAATCCTTTCCTTTAGCTTACTTTTGGATTTTATACATAATTATCTATGATTATTTGTAATTCCATGAGTGGCTAAACACCCACCTCTAGGGTTGAGGCCAAGAATATGAATAATTTAGATTATATTTGAGTTTGTTTATGTTTATTATCATTATTTTTCATTTATATATCCTTTTATTTACTATTCTATGGATTCGCGACCCTTAGGACAAATCTATATTTCTTTTGTGAGCCCAAAAGGAGGAAAATAGATTAGAATGTGGGATATATGGAGTGAGATCTTATATAGAGAGGGATTGAATTTAAATTTGTGGTTAGGATAGAAATATACCTAATTCTCCCCAATTGGTTCATATAAGGGATGAAATTTAAATGCATTTAACTTATCTCTCACATCCCCACTCAATGATGTAGTTGTGAGTCTAAGTTAGACAAACAGTTAGAGGTTGACCATTCCCTAATTATGCTATCAACCTCGTGAATTAAAAATCAAGATAATTAGCTGAACTGATTAAATTATATAGTTAAGTAGGATTGTTCGTAGTGCCTTAACCCTAGATTCTTTCCCATTATTGTTCAAGCACTTTATATTATCGTATTATTTATGGTTATCTCACATTTTTTCAATCTCAAATGTCATTGGCTATTTTGCACTTGTTTAATCTTCATAGTACTACTAGAATTATATTTTTGTTGAGAACAAGTCCTGATGGGGTCGATACTTGGATTTTAAAGGCCACTTTATTACTTGGGTGACCACTTACACTTGCGTGTGCACTAGCACGCAACAACTATTTGGCGTCGTTGTTGGGGATTTTAAAATTAGAAATTATCTTAGTTTTAATTTTTCTATTTGGTTTCTTAAGTGCTAACAACTTAATCTTATCTTCTGAATTTGCAGGTGTAGGTCTAAAACTTAAGTAAGATGTCAAGGGAAAAGGACTTGGTTGACTCATATCCTAAACTTAAGCAACGCTTATATCAGTTAAGTAGATAAGTAGTACTTCACTATTAGATACCTAAAATTCAACGAGATTAAGTTATTCCTACATCAATGGTTAAAGATCCACTAGCCCACAGGACAGGATGCAAAGTGGCAATCCTACTCGCAACCAATATTACCTCTGCCATCCGCATACTAAAACTTGAAAGTAGATTCAAGATTAAATATAATATGGTGCAACTGCTACAAAATAGTGGGCAGTTCACTGGCTTGTCACATGAGGATCTACAAGTCCATTTGTAGAATTTCTTTGAGATTAGTGATAGATTTATTCCCATTGAAGTCTCCACAGATTATGTAAGGCTCATTATCTTCCCCTTGTCACTTTTGGGGAAGAAAATAAATGGTTGAAGGTAGAACCTTTAAACTCCATCACTACATGGAATGATCTGGCAAAGAAAATCCTTGTTTGATTATTCCCATCTAACAAGACTGAGAGGTTACGTAGTGAAATTTTAAGCTTTAAACAAAAGTTGGATGAGAACTGGTATCGTTCATGGGAAAGGTTCAAATCTCTTCTTAAAGACAATCCATATCACCAACAAATGAATGAGGTATTAGCTTATGCTTTTGTTGAGGCTCTTGACCATAAGATAAAAATTTTGCTAGATTCGACTGCAAGTGGTCAAGCGTTGGAGAAATGTATGATGAGCTTTATATCCTCTTGAATAGAATTGAACAAGGCAATCCTAATTGGCATGAGGATACCTTTAGAAATGCGGTGAAAAAGCCAGCAGGTATGATTGAGGCGGATAGCGTCACAACCTTTTCCTTTTAACTGTTACCCTAACATAATCAAAAATAGCATAGCTTAATAAGTTGAGTGTAAACCAACCTCAAACTCAGGTAATGCAATCCAACAAACACTATCATGGTGCGAGAATTTTGGTATTAGTGACCACTCTACAAATTTATATGGATTCAATCCATATTCGGTGAATTTTGTAGGCAATGTACAGAAGGAAAATTATGGTAATGCCTGCAATCACAAGTAGTAGAGTCAGCCCAACCATTCATGGGAAATAATTAAGTGCAGACTTAGTAGTTTATGCAACAACAAAACATACAGGCTAGTAATATTTATAAGACCTTAAAGAAGATCTTGGCCAATCAAGAACAAATGACTGCTAAGATAAACCTCAAAAAAATTTAGAGACATAGTTTGGCTAGTTAGCTCAGGCACAGAGTACTAAACCTCAAGGTAGGTTGCTTAGTGATATAGAAAACCCAAAATAGGTTATGGAAATCATCTTGAAGAGTAGTAGAGATCTCATTGACAGACCTTCTGAGAAAAATAAGAAGGTACAGGCAGAGTTAATCCCAAAACAGACAGAGGAAAAGAAGGTTGCATCTAAAAAAGGTAAAATTTTGGAGAAGTTTGAGTACCCAAAAATTAAAGAAAATTTTGGAGAAGTTTGAGTACCCGAAAACTAAAGACCTGAGCGGGTTCAAGAAATATGACAATACCATTCTCTCAAAGTCTTAAAAATTCTAAAGAGGATATATGTTTTAAGAAGTTTTTTGACATATTCAAAGAACTTCATATTAACCTCTCATTATTTGATGTTTTGTAGGGTCTACCTAAGTATGCCAAGTCCTTGAAGGATATGGTGACCAATAAGATAAAGTTGAGTGATATTGAGACAGTGACACTTACTAAGGAGGTAGTTCAGTTGTTATGAGGAAGATGCCGAAGAAGTTGAAGGACCCAGGGATTTTCACCCTCCCCATACAAATTGGAGATAATTATATGGTTCATGCCTTGAGTGACTTGGGTCCAAGTATAAACTTGATGCCCCTATTTGTTTTTAAGACTCTTGGATTGGGTAATCTGAGGCCATGTTCTATGGTGCTCCAAATGGCGGATAGAATGAGAGTGCATCCCGAAGGAATCATTAAAGATATCCTTGTTAAGGTTGGTAAGTTCATTATTCTGTTAATTTTATTATTCTTAATTATGATGTAGATAACATGGTACCAATTATACTGGGATGTCTATTCTTGAAGATAGGAGGAGCACTAATTGATACTAGAGAGGGCACTCTTAAAATGAGACTATATGATAAAGAAATGGTCTTAAAAGTATATAAACCGCTCAATCGAACTTAGAATTATAAGGATATGTGTATGATTATGGCCATGGAAGTGGATGAGTATGGGGTGGTAGAGTGTGCACCACAAAAGACTTATTCGGGCAATCTCATAGAGTTGCCCAAGCCACCACTTAAGCTCGAAGTTGAAAAACTTGAGAAGAAGTCTGACAAGGCTACTATTGAAAAAGATGCAGACCTTGAGAGTACATACTCAAGAGGTCAAAAAAAGAGTGAGAAGACGACCTCTTAGTAGGAGAAAAAAATAAAGAAATATAATTAAAGTAGTGATATGGGTCGTGCCATGACACTAAATTAGGCACTTCTTAGGAGGAAACCCAAGTTAAGGTAGGTGTTTTATTTTCATGTTTTAGTTTTTTTTCACGCTTGTTTTTATTTTTGTTGAGTCACGGGTTGATGGAAAATTTGAGTACCGGAAACCCAAGCTAAGAAGAATGACAAAGACTGAGAGTGGGTTCTACCAAACCTCATTGATGATAAAGATCCTGCTAGCCAAACCTATAGGATTTGTTTTATTTTCTTTCCTGGTTTTTGGCTAAATTTAAAAATAAATTACAAAAAGATTTTCTCTTTGTTTTTGGGCACCCTTTGAACCCAGTATCTCTTTTTATTTTTTGAAGTAAATTTTTAAATTTTGTATTAGGAATAAATGAGATATTCTTGTTAGTTCTATGTGTGATTAGATGTTGCAAGTGGTTTTGAATATGAAAGCATGCTTTGAATGTACATTTGAGCCTCATAAGCTCATGTTTATGTCTCTTGTGCGATGTTAGATTAATTCTGAATTTGCATTATTGCTTGGTTTAGAGTCTATAATGATCCTACTGGAATTAAGCATGTGCCATGTGTGAGTGAGGTTGTTTGTTTATTCCTTGTTGCATATTGATATATAGAACTTATCGATGTGTGTACAAAGCGAAATAAAGAATATTGGGTTTAGGAGATAATATAGGCATTTCTTTGATTGCAATGTTTATACCCATTTTTATCCACCATTGTGTATAATCTTAGTTAACCCCATTGATCCTTAGCCTATTTCTTTGGTAGCCTCATATGTAGCTTGTTCCCTTTCTTTGATTGACCGTAATTTGATTCAAATCTCCTGAGCATTTTATTTGAAAAACTAGTAAGGTTAAGGAGTTTGAAATTTAAGAAGGAAAGAGGTGAAAGTGAAGACCCGAAGTAGTAGCTAGTGATGTTGAAAAAGTTTATGTGTTGTGGGTGATAGTAATATAATGAAACGATCAAAATTGAATAATGTGATGATTAAGAATGTTCCATACATTCTATATATGAACTATCTTAAAGAGATGTGCAAAACAAAAGGGTATAAGAAGTTAGAAGTGGTGAAACTTTAGTTGTTTGGAGAAGAGTCTAATGTATACGGTGATGTATTAAAGTGCTTAGGGAAGATAGTCACTATTACTGGCGAGAATAGTTTCTACCCATCCCTTAGCCTACATTACAATTCTTAAAGATCCTATTTGATATTGAGCCTTAATAATCTGATATTAGTGGAGCACTACACTAAGGGAAATCCTATGGTTCATCTTGTGTGGCATGATAATTCCTTGTGAGAGTGAGCGAAATTTGATTCTTATACTTATTCTCGTGATAAGTTGCAACTTAGTGAGTGAATATGGGTAACTCTCTCTTGTGTTGAGGGAGTATGCTTAATGATAGTTAGGTGACTTGTATGATCTTCTTTATTGATTAACATGCATGAGTTTTCCAACTTGGTTGATTCAAATCATGAGGTTAGGATGTATTAAAGTAGAGTTCATAAGTTTTCAAATATATATGACATGCTTAGTGGGGAACTTGCTAATTTTGTAGTCAGTGTAGTGCTAGCTTAAGTGTTTGTAGTGTTAATGTGGGAGTCTTCCTTAGGCGATGCTTAATTTAAAGAGTTTTTCTAGGACAAACAAGGTTTTAAGTGTGGGGTGATCATCTTAGATGGATTTATGCACCTTAGTGTCTTAATCTCTACGAATTTAGCCTAGTGTTGAGGACTTTTTGTGTCCATAATGAGTCTATAATTATATAATTAAGAATTTAAGTTTTAAAATACTTATTTATAATATTTATGATGTGGTCAAAATAAGTTTGGAATGAAATTATCAATTAGAGTTTATACGAGAAAACTAGTGTTCTAGCTTGAGCTATGTGTTGTTCTAGTTGATCTCGTTGGATTCTATTGGGTTTAAGCATTAATGTGTGGTATTTGATGATATATTATGCCTTGTGAGATGTTAAAGTTGATATGCAGGAGCAAAACAAGGTCTAGCGATGATGAAAACACATCCATGAAGTGAGAAACTCAACGCCAAATGGGTGGAGCTTACTTGGACGAAATCTAGAAAATCTGAGCATAAGGACATGCCACACTTTTGGATCTCTGCGTTAAGGGAGTTTCACACCCTTAAACACAAACTAAAATTTTCATATTCCAGTAAGCATCCGCGATAAGGACGTGTCACACCCTTATAGCGCAAATGTAAGAGCGTGGCACGCCCATGGTTTTAAAATGGGTAATTGGTTCCCACTATAAATAGGACACTCCTATCTTGTTTTACATATCTTGAATGACCTTTGGGGATTGGAATACACTTGAAGAGGCTTCTCTTAGGGTTTTAATCCTTTCCTGTAGTTTACTTTTAGATTTTATATATAAATTCATTAACTATGATTCACTGTGATTCCATGAGTAGTTAAACACCCACCTCTGGGGTTGAGGCCAAGAACATGAATACTTTAGCTTATATTTGAGTTGATTTATGTTTATTATCATTATTGGTCGTTTATATATCGTTGTATTTACTATTCTATGGATTCACGACTCTTAGGATAAATCTATATTTCTATTGTGAGCCTAGAAGAAGGAACAATAGATTAGAATGTGAGATAGATTGAGTGGGATCTTATATAGAGGGGGATTGAAGTTAAGATTTGTGGTTAGGATAGGAATATACGTAATTCGCCCCACTTGGTTCATATACAGGATGAAATATAAATGCGTTTAACTTAACTCTTACATCCCCGCTCAATGATGTAGTTGTGGGTCTAAATTAAATAGACGGTTAGAGGATGATCATTCCTTAATTATGCTATCAACCTCGTGAATCAACAACCAAGATAATTAATTAAATCAATGAAATTATATAGCTAATTAGTATTGTTCGTGGTGTCTTATCCCTGGATTCTTCCCTATTATTGTTCAAGCACTTTATATTATAACATTGTTTACGATTACTTTACGTTTTTAGATCTCAAATGACATTGGTTACTTTCGCACTTTTTTAATCTCCGTAGTAATACTAGAATTAGATTGTTGTTGAGCGCAAGTCCCTATGGGATCGATACTTGGCTTTTAAAGGCCACTTTACTTCTTGGGTGACCACGTACAGTTGCGTGTGCGCTAGGACGCAATAATTAGTCAGCAACTATTGTATATTTTTTAGCAGTTATCGTATTTGTTTCAACACATGCTACAACAATTGTTGAAACAACTGCAACAATTGCTAAAAACATGCAGCAATGAGAGAAACAACAATATAAAATTCAATTTCAGATGAATACTACACACAAAATTTTATAAATCACGTATCAAAATAATTGAAAATCACCTCTTAAGTAATTCCAAGTGTTACATGAACAAAATTTAGTCCAAAAATTGAAGAAAATTATTTATCTCTCAAATTCTTCAAAGAAGAAACTCATAACAGTAGCAGCAACAACAACAACAACAAGAGAATAACAAAACATAGGAGAAGAAGAAGGAGAGGAAGAAACGAAAAAGAAGAAGAAGAAGAAGAGAAGAAGAAAAAGAAAAAAAAACACGAAGAATCGGTTGGAGAAGAGGCGAACAAAAGTCTAATTTTTCCTTTCTAGAAACTAAGGGTTTAATTAAATTTGGGATTAAAGTGTAAAAAAAAAAACATAGGGACTTATTCAAAAAAGGATCAATTATTATTAAAGCCTAATTATAAACTTGTCACCTACACCTAACTTTTAAGACTTGAGTCACTCTTTTTTTATATTCCGACTCTTTTTGTCACCGATTCATTCATATTTTAAGAAAAATTGTGATTCTTTTATTATTTAAAAGTTAAGATTTTAGAGTTAATTTGCATCCTATAATAACTTTTATTTCGTTGCATTGCTTCTACTTGTAAAATGATAGGATTTTTTATTTCTTTGAGTTTTTTAATCATGTTTTAAATTTTTAAAAATTATTAATGTACTTTTTTAAAATTTTTGTGTTTATTATACTATTTTTACTATATTACAAATTAAAAATTAAAGATTCATGAGGCTTATACTTCATGCCCCGAGGCTTACGCCTCGCCCCGTGATTTGTAAAATGCCTTGCTTCCATCTATAAAAGCACAACTTACGGTCAATCCTATATTAATGGAGATCATATATTTTTCACCGATGTTTTCCTAGTTTTTCTAAAATAGTTAAATCTTTTATATAATCAAAATCATGCACAAATAAAACTTTAGTTAGCTAATTATGTAGAGAGAAGTGGTTAAAACAATTTTAAATTTGACGCAAATTATTACTTTTGTCTCCGAGCTAGGCTAATACTAAAAAAAATTATTCCTATACATGAATAAGTTATAACTGCCCGCCCCCACCCCCACCCCTGAAAAAAAAAAAGAAAAACAATAAATGATTTTGAAGTTGTCCCTTCTGTTAGATCTTATAAAGTATTTGCACTCACCGTTCAATTAGACTTATGTGATTAATGTTAATTGAAGTTACAAAAGAAACGAAGAGGCTATCCCATCTAATAACCCCCCACCTAATCAAATAACACTCCCCATAACGTTCTACAATTATCTGTGATTGCAAAACCTAACTTCCTTTTATTCCCATGAAGATCTTAGGGTTAAAACCCTAGAAAATTCAGTCATATCATATTGTTTTTGTAATTTATTTGAATGGTTTTAAGTCGTTGGATTTAGGTTCGTAGGTTCTTGTTGTACATGAGCAGTCACATTCTTTTATTTTGTATTCACTTTTGACTTGCATCTTCTTGATGTCTTTAATGATTTGTTACTTCCTCCATTTATCAATAGTTATTCATTATCAATAATTATTCATTATTATCTTAACACATATGTTAAGAAATAGTAAATGAGAGGAATTACAATATTATTATTTGAATATAATAAATTTATTGCTTTGCGAAATGCATTGAATAATAAATCATATTTAATGTTAAAGGTAAAATGGGTAGATCATCCATCAATATGATCCTAAACTTGACATCAAATTATAACTTTGACCTTAAACTTTGATAGTGTACAATTATGACCTTTAACTATTCGAAACTGCACAAATATGACTTCCAATCCTACATGGCAAAACGCGTGTTCAACACGCAAATCTGGGCGCGTCCATCTTAAAATCTAAGGGCATAATACATAAATTTGACCTTAAACTTTGACAGTGCACAAATATGACCTTTAACTATTCAAAACTGTACAAATATGACCTTTAAATGACTTTTACTATTATTTTTCATTATTTTCGGCTCAAAGATTAAAATGGCATCTAATTTCTTTTGTTATTGCGGAAAAAAGCAATATTGAAGATTTATTAATTAGGTGGGTCAGCCTCATACAAAAAAATCGCACAGGTATGTATATATATTATAAAGCAGAGGGTGAATTTAAGTTATATAATATATCTAAATATAATTTATTTAAATATTAAATTAAAGATGAAACTATACTAACAATAAAAAAATTATAGTTTTAATAAAACGTTATTAAGAATAGTAGTAGTAGATTAAATTAACATTATCAAATTAACGTTATTAAAATATTATTAAATTAATGCAGGGGCGAACCTACGTGGTTGCCATGGGATTCACTCGAACCCACTCGGTAAAAAAATTACGTTGTATAATAAGGTAGAAAATCTATATTTATCCACCTATATTAATGTTGAACCATATGAAACAAGACACTTAGATAGACCAGTGGTGTTATTTGCTCTTCTTGGGCGCTTCCATTAACCTATTGCGCGGGTTCGATCCCTAAATAAATAAAATAATAATAATAATAATAATAATAATAATAATAATAATTAAAAAAAAAAACGACGCCGTTTAACACAAAAAATAAAACTTTGATAGTGCACAAATATGACCTTTAACTATTCAAAACTGAACAAATATAACCTCCCTCCAAGTCAGCCCTTTTAACGAAGTGGCACCGTGTGATTGAATTACCTTTTCACATAGGCGCGAGTGAAACTCATGCATGGAGATTACAAAATTGGAGGTCATATTTGTTCAAGTTTTGAATAGTTAAGGGCCCTATTTGTGCACTATCAAAGTTTAAGGTCAAAGTTATAATTTGATATCAAGTTTAGAATCATATTTATGTATTATCTCATTTATCAAACTGAACAAGTATTATTGAACAACTACTTTCAACTAGAGTTCTGTGTTAGTGCGGATTACCGAATTGTTCCTCTAATGCAATTCTATTTGCTCTCCGATTCATGAAGACTGAAGCACTATGATACTACCGATAGGTGAGCTCTCCAGTTAATGAAGACTGAAGCACTATGACACTACCGATAGCTGGTCACCGTAACATAAATTAGCTTAGCATTAGAATGAGGTCAGGATAACTCATCAGAGAACTAAAGGTGAGTTTTCTCTACATAAGATCCAATTCCAGAAGTTACAAACCAGGGCATCCAATTTTCCCCCCTTGTGCAAGGCTCTAAGGCTCTGCAGGGCAGGCCTCGACTCAGGGAAAACAATTCAGTTACATCATGGGGAATCAACATACGCGGGAAAAAAACAGTACTAAAGGCAAATCAATATATAGATGCCTGCAAGATTATCCCTTATGCAGGCATTATTCGAAGCCTTTCCTCCGAGGTTTGAGATCCCTCAGAAGTCCCCTCCTCTGCAAGCAGCGACTGCAAGTCACTGCCATTTGCAAGGCTATTGAACTCCACGGCTTTGGATGGCATTGCTGGATAACGTCGTTGGCAGAATGTCATCAATCTTTTAACTGACTGCAGATACTTCCTAGTTGTCTCATCATTCATGATATGAGCGACACTGTTTGTGTAGATCTTCTCACGAGCTGACCGTTCGTGAATACCAACCATAGTAACACCAATAGGCCAAGGTGCATTACCAATTGCCATCTTAATGTACTGATCCATCGCAGCTAGATAGTCCCTCTTCATACAGCATTCAACAACCACTAGTAGTGCTTGCCTAATGTCATCAGGAAGTACCTAGATACACAAGTACACCATGACAAAATAAGCTTCTCATGCAGAAGTAACGATTTGAATAAGAATCTTAAAAGGGAGGACAAAAGAAACATATTAGTTCAACCTAATGTTTATTTTTTGAAGGGACTACATCAGCAAGAGAAGACCTCGTCATCAGAATTATTATGCAACAAAAAACACTATACCAGCAGAACTCAGCTTACGTTCCAACCTTCTATGAATTGGGCAACATTTTTTAGGGATCATTTGGCAGGATGTAATAGGGGAAATGAATGGTATTATTTAGTACTATATTTGGTAGAGATTTTGGGTCAATGTATAATTAATACCTTCCATTTGGTGATATTAGTAATAAATTGAATTTAATACCACAGGATTATATATGAAAAGACAAAAATACCCCTCAAATCCTTATCATTTTGTTTATTTTCTTGGATTTATGTTTTATATTTGCACCAGTAAATTTATTTAAGTAAATTATCTTACAAATTTTAGAGAAAGTTATTTGTTGCTAAATCAATCCAAGACTAATCAATAGAAAGCAACCTCCTGAAGCTTAAGTTGATGTTCCCGATCAATAAATCTTTTTGATGGTAAATAATAGTCTCACTCAAAAAACAAAAAGATATCAATACCAATCAATTTTCGCTTAAAATAACTTATAATGTGACAACAACTTTCATGATAAACTTTGATTTTAATTCAACTTAAATTACATGCAACAACAGCATGTATTCAAGTATGTAGAACAAGACAATAATTAGGATTGATTAATTCAATTTGATCGGTTGGAAAAACTAATTTTTTTAACTTTCTATTCATAATTCCTTTATGTTATCCATTAACTCCTCTTTCATCCGCAAACGAATCAACAAAATCATTCATAAAGCAAACCAACAAATCTAAATATCATTGAGATCTTTTTCTACAAGATTTACATTTCTATTAAATATAAACTCAATTTTTATTAAAACAACATCATCTTCAACAAAGAAAAAGCATTGAAATAGGTCAATGAAAAACAAAAACAAATATAACAAAGTGCTGAAAATCAATTAACAATAATGAATTCATGAAAAAAAAAGTTAATAAAAGTTGTAGAATATTGAGGGTATTTTTGTAAACAAATGATATTTTTAAAGAAATATAGCCATACATATTTTTAATACATCAAACCAAACAATGCATAAGAAATAAGTCTAGCATTACTAACATCAGGACTACTAATCCTTGTATTACTAACACACCCTTTTCAGTACCATTTTTATATACTCTACCAAACGAGTCCTTAGTAAATAAACCAACATCACTGCTAGATATATAAATTAGCTTTCCACATCACTGCTAGATATATAAATTGGCAGATAGACAGATAATCACATTACAATATACCAGGATTTACAAAACTTGTGAATGAATTGTTGATTTATTGAGTAAAGATATAGTAAAGGTGGTTTAGCATCCATTATAGTAACAACTAAATCCAGGTCACTCTGTTAAGCCCATCCTGAAACTAAATCCTCAAATTTGACCAAAATAGAAACAAATTTGGTTTAACTCTAAAACCCTACGCAAGCAATAAGCACTGAGAAGAATAAATAATGTTTGTGTAAGACTCCCGCCGTTCTCTCCATATATTTTCCATTGTGTCATCAAGAACATAGTGTTAATTTACTTTCTCAATTATCAATGCATGATAGCTCTTCCTAATCCGAGTGCTCAAATCTCAACCAGGCAAGTGGCTGCTTGCTCTACTTTTACCTTTTGCCAATCATTCGGTCTTCCTTCCCTGTTCCAAAGGGGTTCTTAGTCTTAGACAAGCTAATTGTGTGTAGGCCTTCTATTTTCACTTTGTGAAGCTAGCAAATGGTCTATTACCTTTTTAGAAGGCACGGAGATGCGATTGCTTTCAGTGAAAAGTTCAATAAACAAAGTGCAAAAGCTTAGAAACTCTGGCTCAACCTTTTTGTTCGAGGAACCCATTCTCAACATCTCAATAAGTAAAGTAGGCAAACTTATAGGTACTTAGTAGCGTCAACAAAAAAGGAGCTTGTTAAAAGAGATTGAATCTTTCCATTTTTCTTATCTATTACTCCTTCCCTTTCAACTTGTTTGTCTGGTTTTGACTAGACATACAGTTTAAGAAAGTAAAGAAGATTTTTAAATCTTATCGTCTTAAACTAAAGTTATGTGGAATGCACCAAAATGTCCTTTAATTTGGTGGTTGTGAAGAGATAGAAGCGAAGAATATTATAGAATTGTTGCATCTACATGATTACACTGAAACCCTATTTATAAACACTACATTCCAATCTGTGTCTAAATATGACACTACATTACAGATCTTTTTCAAGTAGGATTCTCTAGTTACTCCTATTTCTACTCATATTCTAACAATCCCTATCAAGCTAGTGCATACAAGGCATATGTACCAAGCTTGTTATGGATGTAACTTAAATGAGGATCAGTGAGGGGCTTGGTAAAGATATCTGCAAGAAAATTGGTAAGGACTGCTCTGGGCGTTGGGAGCCATCAGTTGAAAAGGAACAAACTGAAGTTGTAAACGTCGCTGTAAAGTTGATTTGCAGCGGTAAAATTGCCAGAAGCTGATATAAAATATATAGGTCATCTCAAAATCAAGAGATAAGTAGATCTTGAACAAAAAAGTTACCAAAAAACTGGACGGAACATGCTCATGCGCTAGCTTATTAGATTTGACAGCTAAAAAGTGTGGTCACAATCTAAGAAAAAATTATATGGGTAGGATCGAAATGATGACACGATCCTACTGAAAAAGAGATCATATGAGTACGGTCGAAATGACAACACGACCCTAATGAAAAATGAAAATTATATGAGTATGATCAAATTGATGGCACAATCCTGTGCAAATCAGATCTAGATTCATCGAAAAGATGAACGAAACTACGTAAATTAGATCTGAGAAGTCATCAAAAGGATGCACGGTGCTATGCAACTCAGATATGAGAAAATAGTACGAAAAAATGCACGGTACTATGCAAATTGAATATGATAAGTAGTTCAGAGAAATGCACGGTGCTATGCAAATCAAATACGAAAAAGTAATCACCAAAAAGATACACGGTGCTATGCAAATCAGATATGAGAAAATAGTAACCAAAAAAAAACATTGTGCTACACAAATCAAATATGAGAAGCCACTAGAAAAAAGCATGTGGCCCAAATTTTGCTAACATAATCATTAGTCAAACGAGCGACATATATGGGTCATAGCCACCCACTACCAGCGAAAGCTCTTGAATTTTCCACCAAGTTCGTAGAAGCTCTGATACCATCTGAGAAATATACAGGAGGAATATTATAATTACACTGAGACCCTATTTATAGATACTACATTCCAATACATTTCCAAAGAGGACATTACATTCCAGTTCTTTTCCAAGTAGAATTCTATAAATACTTCTATCCCTACTCATATTCTAACAGTGGTCTTAAACATGGAAAGTAAAAAGTTGAAACTAAGAGCCCGTTCAAGATTGCTGCTAGAAAACTACTTATTTGAGAAGCACTTTTATAAAATAGTTTTTCAGAAAAATGTTTCCAAAAAGAGATTTTGTGTTAGGTAAATTCATTTGAAAAGTGCTTTTTATAAACAGATTATGTTTGAATAATCGTTTTCAAGAAGTGTTTTTGAGAGACAAATGACGAAAAGGACATGTATCAATAAAATTTTACTACTAAAATATAGAGAAAATTTATTTTAAATATCTATCATTAAATTTTTTTTTATTTAATTAAAAGTACGTACTATAAAATTTTCATTATATACACAGATACATTAAAATAATGATATAATATTACAAAAATAATATATAAATCATAGAATAAAATCAAGAATTATGATGTAAATAAGAAGTATAAAATTTTAAACTCAACTTATATGACATGCTGATTAATTAATAAGAGATACTTTAATAAAAAAATATTTTTTTAAGGAAAAAAAAAAATCCCAAACGGGCTATTATAGAAAACTGCTTATTTGAGAAACACTTTTTAAGGCTTTTCAGAAAATTGTTTTTGAAAAAAAACAACTTGTGTTTGGTAAATTCCTTTGAAAAGTGCTTTTGATAAACAGATTGTGTTTGGATAATCTTTTTCAAGAAGTGCTTTTGAGAAACAAATAACAAAAAAGGATATGTATTAATAAACTTTTACTACTAAAATTATTTTATAGAGAAAATTTATTTTAAATATCTATTATAATATTTTTAGTTAAAATTTTTATTTTTATTTAATTAAAAAGTACGTGGTATAGAATTTTCAATCAATATTTATACACAGATATAATAAAAAATGTTAAATAATGATATAATATTACTATAATAATTTAATATTACCTAAAAACATCAAACAAAATGAATTTAAAAATTACTCCATAAATTAAATAACTACATATGAAAAATTCACCACAAAAATAAGTAGTCCTCACAAAAATTCTCAATGATTTCATCTCTAATTTTATCACGCAATGTCTCCATACTAATAGAATATTTATCTTGTATTTCTGAAGGTATACCAGAAGGTCCATCTCCTTCTTCAATCTCTGTGATAATGTCTTCATTGGCATATAGTTAAAGTCTTTATCAATGATAAAGCATTATCGTATGAAATAATGTATAGTCATAGTATTTGTAACAAGATGAATTTAAGTGTCAAATCTAAGAGATAGGGATATATATGTGTGTGTAAATGATAAAGGATATTTTTGTCATGAAGAAAATAATTTCTGCTTCTGCTTTTTTCTAGAAGCAGAATTTTTGCACATTTGCAAGTTTACCAAACACCATCTTTTTCAAAAACAGTTTTTCTCAAAAAAAAACAATCCCAAACAGGCACTAAATAATTGCCAAGAAAATTAAAGAGGAATTCATTGGAACGAACTAAGGGCCGTCCGGCCATGAAAATGTTCTCACTTTCAGAAAAAATTTTCACTTTATGCTAAACACAACTCCAAGCTGATGTTTGGCCATGAGAATTCCAAATACAACTTGGAGTTGTATTTGGAAAACTGAAAAACAAGAAAAAATTGTTCACTTTTTTCCATCTTCCTTCACTTACAAAAATTCAAAAACAACTCCAATTATATTTATGGACAAACATAACTCCAACTTCAATTCAAACTCCAACTCCAACTTCAAAAATTTTAGTTTTTATAGCCAAATGCCCACTAAAAAGAAAGACAAACAAGCTGAAATAGAGGGAGTATATAATAAGACATTGAATAAGATACTCTGATACACTTGACTTATCATCATCTATAGGGTTATCATTAATCACATGAAGGATAACAGATAACGTCTCATGTGGAGTACATATGCATCAATTAATTAAGTTAATAATATTTTTTCAGCAAGATAATTAACTGGAAATTAACTTATGGAATACATGCATCATTCCGTACTTTTACATAAGAAAGATGTACAAATCTTCTTATGCATGTGCATATAGGAACTGTTTCTTTGTCTTCAAATTCTATGAACCATTGTCCTTCCAGATCAGATCATTATCCACAGTTGCCACAGAACATAAAATCCTTATTCACAAGAAGAGGAAGGGTCAAAGAATTCATTATTTTATCTCACCATCTACTTAACCATGGATGGTAATGAAACGATTAAGCATAGATCAAAAGTTCTCTTGCCCAGTTATTCCAGTTCCGGTTATACAGATGAGATGATGTACAGGCAAGATTTAACACAGGATCTATAGTAAGAATGTGAACCCATCCTTCACCAATATTCTATAATACTTACTATTTCAATACCGACAAGTAAAGCATTGGACGAACAAGAGATCATAAATCTTCACGATCAATTTCAATCAAATTTCAAAACAAAACATAAGCAATTGACTCCAGTTATGATAAAGTGTAATTTGATCAAAAAAATACATCATCACTAGATTCGAACACAAGCTTGTACAAGAGACTATAATCTTTTATATCACAGTTAGAACTCCCACAGGGACAACATATTCCATATCACATTGCCTAATTCATTCTTTCATAAATTGGATCAACCTTAGTCTGAATTCATATGCTGGAATTCAGTCTGATTAAGTAAATTTCCAACTAAGTTTTAATTTCAAGCAATTGCATTTACTAAGAAAGAAAACTAATATAAAGCTTGCAGAATCAGGAATTGCAGAAACAGAACATAGCATCTATTAAAGCAACAAGAACAACAACATATGCAGCGTAGTCGTACACAGACCTTACCTCTAACTCAAATTTGGAGAGGCTGTTTCCCTCCCCTATTGATACGAGTCAAATGGCCATCAACACTATTGAGTGTGCATTAAAGCAATTTCGAGTATGGTTGATAGCTTGGAGACAAGGAAATCCATGGCGTAAGGAATAAAGAGAGCCCTTGTGGGTTATTTCCAAAATAGTCACTTTGGGGCTATTTTTGTAATAGGCTAAGGCCTCATTTGTTTGCACTCAATGGAGGTCTGAATCTGAATGGTTCAGACTTCAAACCATTAAGTGCATTTATTTTTTATCAAGATTTTAGCTCTGAATAAGTCTGAATAAGTCTTAGTCATTCACATCTAGTGACAAGTCTTAATAAGTTTGAAATATATTCTGGTGTTAGATAATATTCACCGCCACTATGTTCAGAATCATCAATCACCACCACTAACCACCTCTGTCACCGCCACCATTATCAACCACCACCTACCACCACCACCAACCACCTCCACCATCACAACCACCATCGACAACAAATATCGTTACCAACCACTATTGTCAATCGCTACCACACCTACTACCTCTATTATTCTAATTATGCTCACCACCACCGCCACCGTCAACAGCACCACCATCATCAACCACTACTGATCAATCCCTACTATCGACCAACTCATCTATCACAACTAGCACCACCGCTAACTACCACTAAAATACATCACAACCTCCATACATTCTTCGGCCGTCACCATCATTATCACTAGTAACGTCACTTCTACCATCACTTCAACCACTACCATCGCTACAATTTATCTCTACTAACAACCATCTACACCATCACAATTAACATCTCCAACTAGCACCAATACATCGTCAACCATCATGCATTCATTTTTCAGCCATCACAGTCAACACCTCCAACTACTAACATCAAGCAACGTCACATCACAACCACCACCACCACCACTATCAACCGCAACCATCATAACAGTCACTACAATACCAACCATCACAACTATTACCACCAAAATTACTAATCCCTAACATCAATAGTTGTCGTCGCAACCACTATTATAAACCATCTCCAGTATCTCTAACAAGCATAAATATTTTTTTCTATCAAATAATAATTTTGTTATATTAAATTATATACTTTTCTGATATATAATTAGTTTTTTATTTGAATTGTATTTTTTATTTTATTATATTTACAAATAAAAAAATTTTACACATTCAGATGTTGAAAAAACAAACAGTCTTAATCATTCAGTTTTCAGATCTAAAAACAACATCTTAATCATTCAAATGTGCATTCAGATTCAAACATCTGAAGCTTAAAAAAAAAAAAACAAATGCAGCCTAAGTATGCAAAGGCAAATACTATAAATAGATGCCTTAGACATTTCATTTGACAGTTTTTGATGAATTATGAATGCAAACTCTATTGAGAGTATGAGGCAAGCGTGGAATCGCTTGTCCTGATCTTTTGTTTAGAAACTTGGATTGCTCGGGAATCCAATTACCTTGAGGTCTACGTAAGATTTAGGAGCTTTGTTTGGTTTAATTGATTGAGGATTTAGGGTTTGATATCCTTTTACTTGCTTTCAATTTCTTTCATTGTGCCTATCTTATTGCTTCTCTATCTATCTTTTATCGCTTGTTTTTCTTCATTTCTTAGTTTAGCTTTCACTCGTAAATTGAATCGTATCATTTGGTATCAGAGCCGATCTTGATTTCGTTCTCACGAAGTCAATCTTGGGTCTTGTTGTTTTGAAAAATCGAAAAATCACAAAAAGAAAAAAAATAGGCCTGTTTTGCCCCTAGGTCAAAATTGAGTTTTTGGTTTTTGTGTCTTTTTGTGTTTCTAGTGTTAGATTTGTATTTCCTAACAATATTAGAGTCTAAATATCAAATTTGAGCTTATTCCGGGTTGATTTGAGTCATCCACCATTGTTTGAGCTTAAGTTGAAGAAACTTAGAGGTGGGTTCTCAAAATTGGAGGGTTGTTAGTTGGAATTTTGAGTTGAAAATGCGTGGATTGTGTTCAAGAGTTCGAAGTGAACTTGGGTCTCGAATTTCATCAACTTCCGAGGTCATTTACTTAAGGGTCAATTTTGAATGTTCTTGGTGTTCTTCATGATGATCTTCATATATTGTTGAAGAAGAACATTCAAAAAGGTTGTGTTTGATCCAAAAAGGGAGTGAGAGGAGAGTGTGGTACTTGTTTATTGCCAAAAATATTCCAAATCTTCCACAGAGAGAATCAAAAGGCATCAAAAAGAAATATTCTAAAGGAAGAGACAAAGGAGAGTACAAAGGAGGGGACCACAAAGAATTCAAGGCTTTCAAGAATTGTTTGATCAATTGTTGAAGCATTCAGTCTTGAATAATCTCCAAGAAGCTTTTAAGATCATACCAAGAAGGAGAAAACGTTGAGAAACCTTCACGCCTCTTCCACGAAAAGAGCAAAAAATACCTCACTGATCAAGGTTGACGACGAGCTTGACAAGCCATCAACCAAGTGACGACTTGTCAACACTAGTTGTCAACAAGGTATCAAGCCATCAGCACAAATCATCAACAACACTGCCTTGGGGTGACGACTATCAACTAGTCGTCAGCCTAGTCGTCAGCCTAGTCGTCAACCCACTGATAAGCCACCAACTTCAAGTCGTCAACTACACTGGTTAAGGGTGATGACGAGCCCCAGTCATCACTTCAAGTCGTCAACTCAGTGACAAGTCGTCACCTGAAGACACTACTCTATCTAAGGTTGACGACAAGGTTGACAAGTTGTCAACCAAGTGACGACTTCCCCTAGTCGTCAACTTGGACCAATTTTCATAAGCTCACTTTTGAATTTCTAGTTTCTTTTCTTGATTCTTAAACTTGTTTTCTTTGATTCTTAAACACTAATTAACCACTAATAATTGATCTACTAGTTGATTAATTAGTTTTTGAGTCCTTTTATTTCATCGTCCTATTTCTTTCTAGCTTTTCTCTTTTGAATTCGTTGCCAATTCTTAACTCAAGTCCGTACATATTTTTTCTTTGAGTCGTTTCAAACATGGATCTATTCCGACCTCAATCCACAATTGGTACCAAGCAATCTCATTGGAGTACAAACGAGCTATCAACACTTGTGACACCAATTGAGTAACAAACAAAGGTGTGAACTTTGAGAGCTTGTGAGGTTGATTTCCTAGCCTTTAACTTGTTTGTTGTTTTTATTTTGTTTAGTGTTTCTTAATAGGTACAATGGCTCAAGAAGGTGAAATATCACACACCATGGATAATAGCACCACAAATGCTATGTTAGCTTTCATCATGGAGAAGCTTAATGCTATAGATAGCCGATTAGGATCCTTTGAAGGAAGAATGGAAGGGATGGAAGGATCACTCTCAAGGAGGATGGATACTTTGGAAGTTTGTCTAGACTCCACCCACTCAACTCCTCAAAACTACCATGCCTCCTCTGCTGGACATGATCTCAACACCTTCACTACTATAACTCCGGAAACACTTCACCAAATGTTCAATCCATCGATACAAGTACATGAACCCAACAACCAAGCCCCTACTTATCCAAACAACCGGAATCTCGTTCGCCCACTACAACCCCAATTCAACCAAGTCCACCAAGAAGCTCCACAAAACCAAGAACCCCACATCCAAATACCCCAAGGACTGTCGAGAGCCTCACTAAACCAAAACTAACCCCCTCAAATTTCGGCTAATCATAACTAACCAATCCAAATTGATGTGGAAGGTGAGGAACCTTATTGATGAGATGAAGTGGCTCTCCTTATGAAATTTGTATGAAATAGAAGAGGAGCTCGAGAAGGAGGACATAGAGGACGAAGAGGAAGATTTGGTCCGGTTCCACATGGAATAGGAAACTTGGGACACCGTCCCAAGTTCAAGAAGATCATCAATGGGATCAAGGAGGAAATATGGGTAGAGATGCAGGTCTCAACTCCATCAAGATCACTCTTCCTACCTTTAAAGAAACTAATGATCCATCGGTCTACCTTGATTATGAAGTATAATGCAATAGGATCTTCCAACTCAATGAGTTAACCGGACACAAGAAAGCCGCTCATGCAATTGCTCAATTTGAAGGAGTGGGAGACTGAGAGAGTGCAAAGAGAAAGAAATGATAATCCCGACCTTCCGGATTGGGATGAATTAAGGGCACTTACGAAAGAGAGGTATGTAACAGAAAGGTTCACGCAAGAGCAATTAACCAAGTTCTATAAATTGAGACAAGGAGGTAGAGAAGTGGAAGACTATTATGAGGAGTTCCAAAATTGTTGAACCGCCAAATCATTGTATGGCTTGATTCAAAGGTAGGTTGGACTATGATATTGCTTCTCAACTAGTTGTCCACAAGTTTGAACAAATAGAAGACCTTGTTGAAGCGGCCATTAAGGTTGAACGAAATAACTATGAAAAGAAGTCATTCAATAAAGGTTACATTTCTTCTACTTCATCCGGATGGAACAAGAACAAGGATTTCAACAAGTCCTTATAGAGGAAGCCCATTGACAAGACCATCCAAAGGTATCCACAAAGGAATGAAGGTAACTAATCTTCTAACACCAATCCTAAAGGCATTGTTTGTTTTAAGTGTCAAGATTGGGGTCATAAGGCAAGTGAATGCCTAATCGAAGAAACATAGTATTGGTAGAAGGTAATGCTTACTTTGTTGGAGAAAAGGTTAATAAAGAGGATGGTGGTGAGGAAGATACCCAAGAGGATGATGACCATGACCATGAGAGTGAAGAAGAAATTATGGGAGTTGAAGGAGATATACATAATGGTTTGATGATGAAAGCTTCCTATGAAGATGTTTGGCCTCAAGAAGGAGAGGTTGTGAATTTTAACCTAATGATGAGGCAAGAGATAAGTAATGAAAATGAGGAGCTTTGGGATGAAGGAGAGATTAGTTACAAACCTAAGCCCTTGTTGTTTGCTACATTCGGCACTAGTATCTTGCCAACTTCCAAGTTAGTGCATGAGAGGCAAGGTCCACGTGGTGCAAGTTCAAAGGGAAAGAGAGCAAGTTCAAGGCTTTACCCCAAAGGTATGTACCTAACCCTCTTATTCCTAGTCTTCCTTGTATTCATGATGACATTTATCCTAAGGTAGATAATATTTTAAAGGTATTTGACTTAAAATCTTACCTAGATGGTGTTGATGTCTTGCAAACCATATTTTGGAATAATTTGAATGCGCATGAAATATATGGTTACCCCAACCCGGATGGCCAATCTAAAGACTCCTTGATTTTACCCTTAGCTGTTCCAACATGTGATGATTTGTTTGGTAATGTAGTTAATGGAACTAACTTTGGGGAATTTCTTGATGTTTATCGTAGCCAACTCCTTTTCCCTTTAAATGTTCACTTTCTTCCAATGTTTTGAAGGATGTTTGGTTATATGTGAAATGGGTGCAACCTTGGCATGATGCTATAATTGATTGTACTAACTCTAACCCTCATGCCATGAGGATATTGTGTGCTTGTTTCTCCTACGGTTTTGCAAGGTTCGGATTCAAGGTCCAATCCTTTTCAAGAAGGGGACGATGATACGAGTCAAATGGCCATCAACACTATTGAGCGTGCATTAAAGCAATTTAGAGTATCGTTGATAGCTTGGAGCCAAGGAAAGCCATGGCGTAAGGAATAAAGAGAGCCCTTATGGGTTATTATTTCCAAATAGTCCCTTTTGGGCTATTTTGTAATAGGCCAAGTATGCAAAGACAAACACTATAAATAGATGCCTTAGACATTTCATTTGATAGCTTTTGATGAATTATGAATACAAACTCTATTGAGAGTGTGAGGCAAGCATGGAATCGCTTTGTGTTGATCTTTTGTTTAGAAACGTGGGTTGCTCGGGAATCCAATTCTACGTAAGATTTAGGTGCTTTGTTTGGTTTAATTGATTGAGGGTTTAGGGTTTGATATACCTTTTACTTATTTTCAATTCCTTCTATTGTGTCTATCTTATTGCTACTCCATCTATCTTTATCCTTGTTTTTCTTCGTTTCTTAGTTTAGCTTTCACTCGTAGATTGAATCGTATCACCTATAGACCCTCGGCTCCAAAAAGAAAGTCCAAAGCAGCCCGAACAATAACAGAAATAGCATACATTAATAACAAAAGCGATTGAAAAAGAAGGAAACAATTACCTTTTTCCTGCAGAACTTGAACAACGGATGCAAGTACCTAGCACACTGCTTAAAAGTAGCAACCATCGATTTCCCCTTAGCCGTCCGCTTTTCGGACTCCGTCATCTCGTCAAGCTCCTGATTCCACTCATTCAACAACTTCTTAAAAAACACCAATATCTTATCCTCATCACACAACTCCCCGAAATTCGTCTTCATTCTCTTCAAATCCTTATCATGATCAACTCCCGAGGAGTTTCCATCTCCACTCAAATCTTCATCACCACCTCCTCCATCTTTATCCTCACCCGAATCCTCCGTCACTTTCCGCTTCCTCTCACTCATCATCCCCGACTTCTGCCGTTTCTTCAATTCAACAATATCTCTCAAAAAATCATTCGTTTGTCCTTCAGTCATATCACTATCATCAACTTCAAACAAACCAGCTTTCAACACAAACTTCAAACGATCAAGCCTCGCATCATCATCTTCGCCAAATAAGGTCACCGGTTTTTTCAAAAACCTAAGACGACGAATAACTTCTTGTCTCGGTAAATTTAATCCGTCGATTTCTTGTTCGTCAGTAAGTGCTTTTGAAACCGATGATGAATCCTGTTTAAGCAATTGTACATCGATTTTGGAATTTAATTTTGATGATAAGGATTCATCATCGGTAGATGACTTCTGTTGATGTTGTGAGTGTTTTTGACGGGCGGCTTTCGCTTCGGCTTCAGCTTTTTCCTCTTCGCGAATTCTCTGGAGCCGCTTCTGTTCGATCTCCAATCGCTTGAAAATTTTCCGGCCACCGATGTCTTCCGCTAGATTTTTCCGGCGTTTTTCCAGTTCCTGTTTCAGTATATCCATCGGAAGATTCCTCCTGCTTGCTCCGATTATACAAAGGTCAAACACACAGAATTCAATCGCTTTGGGGACCAATTGATTAAATAGAATATTTTTATTTGATTTGATTTTAAATTTTTGAAAAATTGATGATATTTAATTCGAAAAGGTTTAAAAATATCCTCAACTACCCCTCATTAGATTTTTGGATAAAAAATTGCAAGCCCGTAAAATTGCATGTCAAATTCAGCTCATAAAACTCCATGAGAGATTCCAACACTTACAAAAATTTTGCTTAGTGTTCAAGTTCAACACTTAATCTCATTTTAGACCTCGAATTTATTTGACGACCTTCTTGACCTCCGTTTTTGAATTTTCAAGTTGAGTTGCGATGGGGAAAGCCCATAGTACGCATTGGACACATTCCAGGCGCATTTCAGTGGCTAACTCACTAGTTTGAAAGGCTCCCGCATTCCGAGCGCATTTCAGGTCAAAATTTCAATCAAATTCAAACGATCATAACTTCCTGTATATAATTAACTGTGAGAGCTGCTATATATCAATGGAAAGATCTTTGAGTCTTCTTTCCAATGCATTTGATTTCATCCAATTTGAATATCGGAGTAAAAATTTATGATCAATTTACTTCAGCCTGTTAGACAGTCAACAGAGGGACAGCTGCGTCTTTCTCTCTTTCTTTAGGGGCATTTTGATCATCTTCCACCCCTATATATACTCCATAACACGGGATTAATGACATTTGAGACCAGAATATACTCCTTTTGCTCAATTTCTCTCCAAGATTATCAAGAACAAGTAAGGGTTCAATTGGGGGTTTCAAGATTCAAGCCAATTTCACCGCAAATTTTCATGGAGTCTTAATCTAAGGTATGCGTAGTATTCATCCATGGAACTCAAGAATCAAGTTTTAAATCATGTATTGTGAATACTTTGTTGTGGTATGATTATGTTCATGTTGATGGTTATTGTATGGTTTCAAGTTGGGATCTTTATGTATTTTCATGAAGCTATGTTAGTATGTAAGTTGAAATCTATGAACTTAGTTGTTTATGATGTCTATATTGTTGGATGTTGATAATCAAGTTGTTGGTGATGAATGATTCCCAAGTTGGAATCTTTATGTGTTTTTATGAATCTATGATATTATATGAGTTGGAAACATGTAAACTTGGTTGTTCATGATGTAAAATTTTATTATTTCACCTATGCCTAAATTGTGCATGTAAGGTGTTTGATTAAATGTTTAAGAGAAACAATAAACATGTATTATATATTATTATGGTCTACAAGATGAATTCATGTCATTAACCTTATGCTTGAATGGTTTTCATGTTATTGTTGTACAATGAATATGTTGTTGGAATGCCATGATGTTAGAGTATGAAATCATGATCTTGATTATATGCATTCCTACCATGTGCAAGTTTATGATATCCATGCACTTTATGAAATTTCCCCAACTTATTTTATTATGAATGGTTGATATTGATCATGTATTCAAGATTGTCAAAAAGTGTCAGTTTCCTTCTATCGAGTCTTGGGGGTACTTGTACCCAAAAAATATAGTTGTGTGCCTAGAGCCATGTCATGTTTTCACGATATCCACAATCAAGCCATGTTCCATAGAACTCAGTCAGTTATGTGACTCAGGAAAAATGCAGTAACTCAGTATTCTCAGAAATCTCATGAACTCAGTCAGTCAAAAGTAGTATTCCATCAGTCAACAAAACTCAGCAACTCAGCTCAGTATTCATGTTCAGTGTCTATTCAGATGGGAGTAGGATTTAGCACCGAGCGAACCCAAGGATGGAAATCCACACTACCAGATTGAGGGTGAGATTCCTAGAAGCAATCCTTGCGTTCCAGAACTATGTAGCCAGCATAAGTTGAGACATCAACACTACTAACTTTAGAGTTGATGAGTTGGATACCCGTCGTTCTCTTATGGGGACATTGCCATATTTGAGGGACACTCGCAGCTTGTCTTTACCCGTGGCACGGTATTGGCACCCTTCCAATCAGGGTACAGATTGGACCCTGATTTATCTATTGAAGCACATTCGAGGCATGTCGGTTAGATGAATTCTTCCATAGTTTCAGTTACAAAATCAGGACTGTCAGATATAGTTAACTCAGATACAGTACGGAACTTAGATAGTTCCATCAGATTCATGACTGTCTTATACAATCATTTATGTTATCAGTTATATTAGTTATCATAACTCACTTATCATTCATGTTAGATATCGGTAAACCATGTTATTAGTATTCAGTTTCAGGACTGTCAGATACAGTCAATCAGACCTGTTCTTCATAATCAGAACTGTTAGAAATAATCATTCACTTATCAGTAATAGAATATTAGTCTCTCAGTATTCCATATTATAGTATCGTTCCTCACTTATTAGTGACCCATATATCAATATCAATAAACTCAATCATTCAGTATCTCAGTATTAGTAAACTCATATGTTAGCATTCAAACTCAGTAGTCAGAATCACTACGAGTTGAGTTACAGTTATCTGTGCATGCATGTATTCTGACGTTCATATCAGTCAGCATTGTTCATGCATATAAACCCTTTGCATATAGCCTACCTCACTCGTATACTCAGTATATTCAATCGTACCGACGCATTTATGCTATGGTGTCTTCTTTTAATGTTACACCATAGGTTCAGAGGTACGAGTTTCAGAGCAGTAGTAGCATTGCATATTGCAGCAGTTAGTGTCAGCAGTGAGTCCTCTTCATTCGAGGACGATATGATTATTACTTTATTTATCATTTCAAAGTAGTTTTAAGTTGATGGAGTTAGAGACATGTTCCTTCAACTCCTTATTCAGTACAGTTAAAAGCTTTCAGACTACAGCATGTCAGACAGTTATTTCAGATTTGTGTTGGTATTATTATACTATTTTTAGACATTATTTTATCAGATGTTTATTCATATTTAAACCTTATGGCCTTACAGTATTATGTTTTCGCATATTTTACAGTATGGTTATTCAGTGCTCAGGTACAGATATCAGTCATGGGTTAGCTTGTGGTCCTTCGGGGTCATGGGCACCGTGTAGCATTCCGGTTTAGAAAATTAGGGTGTTACAAACTTGGTATCAGAGCCTAAGATTCAATAGTGTCCTAGGAAGTTTGAAAGTGGCATCTAGTAGAGTCTTGTACATGGGTGTATTGTGCACCATACTTATGTACAGGAGGCTATGAGATGTTTCACGAATAGTTTTCCTTCTTTCATGTTTTAGATTGTGCTATAGAAAGGTTTCCTAAGAAACTCATGTAGATTCATACATGGAGGTTTCAGTAATGTGTGCAAAAGGTACATAGACAACATTGCAACCTTAGTTTCATCAAAGCAAGGAGTTTGCGAGTTTGAAACAGAGATTCACATGTTATCAAAGCTAAGACGTCTGTATTTGGTATCCTTAATTGGTTCTTGTGATTATAACAATGAGATGATTTTGGTTTATAATTACATGACTTATGGAACTCTTCGTGATCAAATCACTTGTACAAAACTTATAATCCTCCTTTCCATGGATGAAATATCTTGAGATTTGCATTGTTGCAGAAAAACTTATGGGTTGATGATTTTAAAAGGGGATTATACATGTGGATAGCGATGTGGAATGCTTAGGTGGCTATTTTTATCTAAGTGGCATCCTTAGTGGAATTCTGTTAGAAAGAGGGGTATTTTGTAACCAAATATTTAATGGAGGGACACTTTTGAGCCAAAAATCTAACGAGGGATATTTTGGAGCTATTTCAAATAGTTTGGGGGTATTTTTGAACATTTTCCGTATTTAATTTGAACTGATTTTATTAAAATTAAATCAAAGAAAAAAATTCAATCAAACTAATAAACATAAATTTTATTTTTTTTATTATTTTGATACTCGTTCCATGTCATCTTGCACATAACTCAACTATTTCCATGGGATACACCTTCCACCAGCAACAAGTATCAGGTAAATCTGTCTATCAAGAATGGAACAGGTGAAAAAATAACCTAGTGTTTGTCTCTGTTGGAAATTAATTTATTTGGCATATATTTCTTTTTAGTACTTTTAAAAAATTGACTCTTTTTTAGGACCCATTTGGTCATAAGAATTTTTCATTTTTTTCGAAAAATTATTTTATTTTATTGAAAATTGAGGTGTTTGGCTGTGAAAATTTCAAATCCAACTCCAAATTGCTTGGTTTTCACTTTTTTCCAACTTTAATTTCAACTTTATTTATTATTACAACTGACCCTACTTTTTAAATTCTTACAAAAACACCATATTAAATTCATCCGGTAACTTAAGTTAAATACTTAACTATCATATTGCCCACTTCTTCCTACTTCCATCGATAAAAGACCTTAAAACTAAAGGCGACTATAGTTTTTTTCTTCCTTAATATACAACGAAACCTTAATCTATTCATTCATCCATTCTTGCGACTCTTTATGCAACACCACAATAAAGGCTACGTTATTGGGGGGTTTGGGCCACCGGTGACAAAAGAGTTTTAAAATGAGGCGTAGGTGACACAAGTTTTAATTATTAGTTGGAGGTGATAATTACTTTACTATGGATTAAGAAAGTTGGGGAAGTTTGAAAATAATTCACAAGTTTTTAAACTTATACTTTGATCCCATTGTATACCTAAAATAACGGGAAATGGAAGGAAAAAATGGTGTCTTTCTCTCTCTCCTCATCCATTGTTGTTTTCTCCCTCTTACCAATTTTTGTTGTTAATTGTTTCTATTTCTGCTGCTTTATTCATCATCTTCTGCTTCATTATCATCATCTTCTACTTCATTATCATCTTCATCTTCTTTTTGTCGATTTTTTTTTTGTTGTTGTTGGTACAGCGTTACAGCTGCGATCTGACCAATTTCTTAGGTCAAATTTTGTTTACTACACCACTTTCCACTTTTCCATTACTTCATAGGTGACTTTAGTAAATAAAATTATGATTTTTATTCTTATTTGTCATCTTGGTACATTTCTATTTTTTCAATAATGGATAGAACCCCGATTATCAATCCAGCATAAGTGCCCACAATTTAAACAGATCAATCATCTAGTGCATCAGATGAGTAATCTGTTGCATCAGAAGATTTATCTATTGCATCAGACTGTTTATCTGTTGCATCATCATATTATCTGTTGAATTAGACGTATTATTTGTTGTATCAGGATATTTATCTGTTGCACCAGACTAATTATCTATTGCATCAGAATGTTTATCTATTGCACCAGACTAATTATCTGTTGCAACGAACGATAAATCTATTTGAAACAACACAAATCAACCCCTGTCATAAACCCAATAGATAACCAATATATTTTCAACACTTGCTATTGCTACTGGATTTAAAATTATTCCTTACGTCCAATTACCCATCCCAACTTTCCTAATTCGATTTCTCATTTTACTTGTCTTTTTCAGTAATCAAGAAAAGATTAAAAAAATCCATGTTTTATCCTTTGCATTAATAATTTTTTCTTCAAATTAAAATGAAAACATCATTTAATAGGGGGACTATACGCCGACCGACGTTAAAAGCTTTTTTCTCTTATAAAATTTTGATTGAATAGCAAACAATGGTTATTTCAAACACGTCTAATGTCCTACCAACTGATCAGTGGGTTATGGTAAACTAGACATGTTATTAATTATTTTTCTTAATCAATGTGGCATCTCAATTTGGGACGAGTAATTTGAGATGGAGGGAGTACGAATTAAAACGTCAGAGCCCAGCAAAGCAACAAACTAGTCATCTGTTGAAACAGACTATTTATCTGTTGCATCAACTTCTTATCTGTGGCAACATGAGTAATCTATTTTGAACAACACATCAACCCCTGCCACAAACCTAACAGATAAATCTTGCTATTGCTACTGGATTCTAAATTATTCCTTTTTATGTCGAATCGTCGACATGTTTGTTGAGAAGATAATAGACAGAATAAAAATTAAATATGGATTAAAACGTCAAAGATCAAACATAATTTATTTATTAAACAAAAACAAATAAAAATACATGTAATAGACTCAAAGAACAATAATAGTCTAATTATTATTATTATTATTATCAGCATCATCATTGCCAACCGGCCAATCTTTAACCAGAAGTAGCAAGGCCCTTCTCAGGCTGCGTATCTCGTGGAGCATTCTTGATCTAACACCTCCCAGTTCCCATTGTAGATCACAAACTTGATCTGAAGTTCATTCACGGCGTCTTGCAGAAAGCAACGTCCCATACTAGGTCATCCATAATCTTATCTTCTAAAGTGTAATATGAAAGGCGAGATGCAATAAATAAATAGTGTATTTAAATGAACGATTAAGTAAGGAGGAACCTATTTATAGAGGATTGAATTTGAATGAGAGGCAAAAAGGCGCGATTATTCACCTCCATACATTAATTATATTTTTGATTAAATTAAGAAAATAAATATTGTGATATAAGTCATGACTTTTCAGATTATTATTATTAATTAGTTCTTTCGAAGAACCATTTTTATTGAGTTGTAGCAACAGATTCTATATCTGTTTCATCAGATAACACATCTGCGACAACAGATATATTATCTGTTGCAACAAATATAAAATATGTTGCATCAGATAACATATATGTTGCAACATATAATCTAACTGTTCACCTCCATTTATTAATTATATTTTTTATTAATTTGAAAAGTAATGAATTAATTAAATTAAGAAATATTGTGATAAGTCATGACTTTTCAGATTAATATTATTAATTACTTCTTTCCAAGAACCGCTTTTATTGAGTGTGACTCGATATAGGTTTCATTAGATAAATCATCTGTGACAACAGATATATCATATGTTGCAACCATAGTGAACCTATTGCATCAGATAATTTAATTTTTGCATTGTATAATCTACTATTTTTTTTTAAAATAACTATCATCATATCATTAATTCAAATTTGCTTACTTTTTTATTTTATAAATAAAAAAATACCTTTTCAAATTCCTTAATAAAATAATAACCATTTTATTATATAATAAATAATTTAAAAAATAAATTCAAAAATAAAAATGGTGAAAAGTCACGATCAATTATTAAAATTGTGGTTATAAATTGTGTTTATCATTTATTTTCTTATTATTTATTTACGAAACATTTTTCATATTGAATAATTGGAATGGAAGTCATGTCTTTTTATTTTCACCCTCTCAATAACAATAGCCCTTTTTTTATTAATAACCGCCAGGTGCAACATATGATCGATCTGTCATAGCAGATTAACCTCTAACTATTGACACAAATTGGTGCTCAATCCCTACCACCAACCGTCGACAAGCTGAGAACAAGGAATAAACAGAATGATTATTATTAAATACTAAATAAGGTTTAAAAATTCAAAGTTGACAACAAAATGAAATGAATGTTCATAGATTTTTGAATCCCTTGGGTAGATTTTATATACAAAAGGAGGAAAATAATCGCTAAAATAAAAAAACATTACCTAACTCTTATTACTACTATTATTATTATTGTCAATCAGACATTTTTCATCTGGCAGCCTTGCTCCGAAGTCAGCCAAATCTCTCTGGAGTTCATCAAACTGCCTTTGAAGTTCAGCAAAGACTCGATATGAATATTCTTGTACGAATCTGGATCATCCATATTTGTAAGGAGGGACTTATTTATAAATTATTGTATCTCGGAAAGAAAAGAAAATTGCTTTAAAATAAATCTAATAGATGGGTAATCTGTTGTAAAATATATTCTTTCTGTTAGATAACTTACAACATACTGATAATCTTTTGCAACAGATTTATATATCTGTTTGATTTCTGCAACAGGTGGATCAACTGTCGTAACAGATGTCTCCAATTGTTTAACAATATAAACAGATGTGTCATATGTTGCAATAAGCTAGTCTTCTGTTTATTCAGTTTAAGCCATAGATTTTCTAGGAAGAATAACGTACATGCAGATGAATCCACTATTATATGTGTGGGAGTTAAGTATGTATTACTGATAAGGTTACCGGGACAACACACACAAAGTACAATGTTTTTATGAATGCAGTTTTTAACAGATTAGGAATTGATCATTCAAACAAGATCCTTCATTATACCGTTAAGTTTGATGGGTTCGAAATTGATAAGGCCGAGGACTTTATGAAGATAGTGCAGATACCCTATTACGAATTACTGATGGTTGGTGCTCGTGTTTATGCGTGTTAAGTTTTGAGAAGGGATCAATATTTGTCGTCACTATAAGGAACTATTAGCGATTGGACTTAACTTGAAGTGTGCATTGGACCCCTAAAGGGCCCTAGAATCCTCGGACTGCATCAAACTAGAATGGAAAACCAATATGGTTATTGTCTTGGCCAAAATTTATATGGTTGGGTTGCTCGCTCGGGGTGATGATTATATGCCAGAAGGTACGGTAGGAGAATACTTTTGAGGGAAAATGGGTGGTTGATGGAAGACTATATCATCTGAGAGCTAATTGAAGAAGAGACATAGGATAGAAAGTAACTTCTAACGAATCTGGCCGATGGAATTATCTTAACAGATGCAAAATCTGAATCAAGTACAAATATGAAAGTGTATCCGATAATGTAATTTCATCTGTTGTGTCTCGTAAAGAAAAATAATGCATCTAAACACTTTGCTAGAGGGCTGCGTGGTCGGGATTATCACCTAGGTAGAAAATAGGAGAAGACCAACAAAGCATCCTCACGGGCATCGAAGGTAAAAATGATGTTCAGCAAGTCTAGAAAACTTACGCTAACAACAACTGCAGTTAAAATAAGGAAACGAAGCGAAGGAGGAAATTTTTGAATTTTAAATTTCATCCCATGCTTTTTTGTTTGTGTTTTTTATCAGGTCCACTGTCGTTGACCTGATCGGAACCACAAACGAGATTAAAAGGCAAATAGAGTGTAATTACTTCCTTAGCAATATGGATTAATTGATTGTGTTTTATTGCCTTAGCATGCTTTCAACATTCCTTGGTGAAGATCAGATGTTTTTTTATTGTATGTGAATCCCGATAATTTTTAAGCTTGCCTCTAGCTTGTTGATTTTGTATTCAAGTTGGTTGTTTCCGTCTTCGAAGTTGGTAAGGAGTTCCTTATCTCTTGTGAGATGAATCAGGAACACTACCTTCAAAGTTGTGTCATTCTAGAAGCCCTTTAGAACACTTTCTTCAGAAGCCTTAAAGGATACATGAAGGGTCGCTATGTTTGTTTTAGGTCAAAATGTGTTGACGCACATTGAAGATTTGGTCACAAAAGTTGAACAATACACTTTTATCGAGCATTGTTCCATGCATCTTGCTCAAACAATTTGATAAATTAATAAGAATGGAGTTATGTAGCAAGTGATTTAAACCTGCTCTACCAAGCCTATCAAACTTTACTTAACTCCGAGCTCATTACCCTATCAAAATAATATGTCCGAGTTAGTGCACAAATAAAAAGAGACCAATCTGTCAACCTTTCTACTGATCGCTCTTCTCTAATATAGATGACAAGATATTTGCTATGCAAAAGTCTACACCATCACCCGATATGCTTTCCTGGGAGCAATTCTTCAGAAGAAATCAACATATATCTTTAGAAGAATTGCTCCCAGGCAAACATGTTTGGCGACAGTGTAGACTTTTGCATAGCAAATATCTTGTCATCTCTATTGGAGAAGAGCGATCAGTAGAAAGGCTGAGAGATTGAGCTAGTTCAATTTATGCACTAACTCGGTCATATTTTTTTTATAAAGTAATGAGCTTAGAGTTACGTAACGTTTGATAGGCTTTGTAGAGCCGGTTTAGATCACACGCTACATAACTCCATGCTTACTAATTTATCAAATTGGTTAAGCAAGATGCATGAAGCAATGCTCGATAAAAGTATTTTGTTCAACTGTTGGGACCACATCTTCAATTTGCATCAACACATTTTGACCTAAAATAAACACAGAGACCCTCCATGTATCCTTTAAGGATTCTGAAGAAAGTGTTCTGAAGGGCTTCTAGAATACCACAACTTTGAAGGTAGTGTTCCTGATCGAGCTCATAAGAGACGAGGAGCTCTTTACCAACTTCGAAGACGACAACGACCAGCTTGAATACAGAATCAACAAGGTAGAGGCAAGCTTGAAAATTATCGAGATTCACATACTATAGCAAGCACTTAATCTTCTTCAAGGAATGTTGAAAGCATATCAAGGCAAGAAAACACAATCAATTATAACCATATTACTAAGGAAGCAATGATACTCTATTTTCCTTTCAATCTCGTTTGTGGTTCTGATCAGGTCAACGATAGTGGACCTGATCGGAAACATAAACAGGAAAGCATGGGATGAAATTTAAAATTCAGAAATTTGTCGCGTTCGCTTAGATTCGTTATTTTAACTGCAGTTGATGTTGGCATACGTTTTCTAGACTTGTTGTACATCATTTTAACCCTCGATGCCCGTGAGACTTCTTTGTTAGTCTTCTCCTATTTTCTATTTAGGTGATAATCCCGATGATGCTGCTCCTTAGCAAAGTGTTCAGATGCATTGTTTTTCTTTAAGAAACACAACAAATGAAATTACATTACCGGATACGCTTTCATATTTGTACTTGATTCAGATCTCCCATCTGTTAAGATAATTCCATCAACCAGATTTATTTGAAGTTGTATCTACTCTATGTCTCTTCTTCAATTAGCTATCAGATGATATAGTCTTCCATCAACCACCCATTTTTCTTCGAAAGCATTCTCCTACCACACATTTTAGCATATAATCATCACCTCGAGCGAACAACCCATACATATAAATTTTAGCCAGGACAATAACTATACTGGTTTTCAGTTCTTGTTAGATGCAGTGCTAAGCTTCGAAGACCCTCTAAGGGTCCAATGCACCCTAAAAGTTAGTCCAATCGCTATTGAATCTCTTTATAATGACACGAAAACTAGATCCCTTCATAATGCTTGACAAATAAACATGAGCAACAACAGACATTAAATCTTAACAGGCAATCAGAACCATATTCATGGTCCCTCAGCCTTATCAGTTCGGACCTACCAAACTTAACTGTAAAATTACAAACATCTTGTTTGAACGATCTATGACTAATCAGTAAGAATATCATTCACAAAATCAGTGCACTTTGTATGTGTTTCCACAATAACATTATTAGTAATACATACCTTCTACATATGAAGTGGTTTCATCTGCAAGCAATTTATTCCTTCGATCCTATCTTTATTGCAGCTCTTACAATAGTCCATCAAAAGTTGATAAACTGTCAGTTCTTCATATTTACAAAGAAGAGAAAAAAATTAATGTCACAAAAAGAACATTATCCAGCTGTTGCAACAGATGTAGAGTCTATTGCAACAGATGTGGAGTCTGTTGAAACAGATAAGGAGTCTGATGGAATATATCAAACCATTCTTTCTGGTGGTTTTATTTGTTCCAGCAGTTTATCCATCTGTTGCAACATCAACAATAGCATAAACATCAATAAAAAAGAAACAACAACATTTGTTCCAATAACATCATCAACAACAAAGAAACAACATCCTTTATTCCAGAACCATCAACAACACCACACCACAAGTTAAAATAACGCCAACCCCACCAACAACATCAATAACTACATCAACAATAATGAAACAAACAAAATACATACAAAAAAATGATACTACCAACAAGGCTTTTAAACTTCTCCCAACAGATGACTTTTTTCTTATATTATAATAAAAAATCTTGGATTGTTTATTCTACACATACAAGTTCCTTAAAAAAAATTTAATAAATATGATATGGGTAAATAGTTATTAAATAAACAAAACAGATGTAAATAACTTGCAAAGAAGAAGACGAGAATAAAAGAGCAATAATGAACCATACCTTAATATCAAAAAAAGGATCAAAACAGAAATTTAAGTTGAAGAAAGATATGGATAGGTTTAGATCTGAAAAGATCTTTATAAGAAGAGAAGAGAAAAGAGAGAAAAAAGGTTGTGACCCTAAAGAGGAGAGAGAAAAAAATGAGAGTTGAATAAAATAAACTACAGTTGAAGAAAAAGATGAGATAATTTTTATAGATGTATTATGTATGTAGATGTGGTAGTTTTCAATATTCATTAATTAATAATTGTGTACGTAGATGTGGTAGTTTTCAATATTCATTAATTAATATTCATTAATTTCATTAATAATTTATGGGGCACGAGGAAGACTAAGACTACTGACATTGAAAAGACAAGACAAGACTGCTCAATGAACTCACTTTTGAGATTCCAAGAAACATTTTTTACCGTCTTTAGTAGTATGTACTACTACTTGATATTATCTACTCGAACCAGAAGCTTCTTGCTTTAAAATTAAAAGAGAAAAAAAGATTTTCAAACATATATGTCATCTGTTGCAACATATATAAATATCTGTTTAAAAATCCAAACAGCTCAGTCATTTGTTACAATAGATATAAATATCTATTTAAAAATTCAAACAGCTCAGTCATCTGTAACAACAAATGAAAATGTTTATTTGATAATTAATAAAATCAGATATGTCATCTGTTATAATAGATATAAATATCTATTTAAAAATTCTAACAGCTCAGTCATCTGTCACAACAGATGCAAATATCTATTTGATAATTAAATCAGATATGTCACTATTGCAACATATATGTACCTGTTTGAAAATTTTTAATATCTTAGTCATTTGTTGCAACAAATTTCATTGCAATTGATTTAGGTGGAACTAGGTATGAATGAATGAGCTCGTAGGGTCAACTACAAATTCAATCAAGTCTTTGCAATTGCATGGCATTGGTATTGTGTTCATCCCAACCTGAGTCGTCTATCGATCACTCTGAGTTGAAATGAGTTCTCATTAACTTAATGTTACGATACTGATAGTACCTAATTAAATTTAGGTGGAACTAGAAATGAATGAATGAGCTCGTAGGTTCAACTACAAATCTAATCGAGTCTTTGCAATTGCATGGCGTTGGTATTGCGTTCATACCGACCTGAGTCATCGATCGATCACTCTGAGTTAAAATAAGTTCTCATCAACTCAATGTTAGGATAGTGATAGCACATAAGTTGATTTAGGTGGAACTAGGGATAAATAAATGAGCTCGTAGGGTCAACTACATATCTAATTTAGTCTTTATAATTGCATGGTGTTGGTATTGCATTTATCCCGATCCGAGTCGATCGATCGATCACTCTGAGTTGAAATGAGTTCTTATCAACTTAATGTTAGGATAGTGATAGTACCTAAGTTGATTTGGGTGGAACTAGGGATGAATGAATGAGCTCGCAGGGTCAACTACAAATCCAATCGAGTCTTTGTAATTATATGGCACTGGTATTGTATTCATCTCGACCTGAGTCGTCGATCGATCACTCTAAGTTAAACTGAGTTCTAATCAAATTAATTTTAGGATATTGATAGTACCTAAGTTGATTTAGGTGGAACTAGGGATGAATGAATGAGCTCTCAGGGTCAACTACAAAACCAATTGAGTCTTTGTAATTGCATGGCTTGGTATTGCGTTCATCCCGACCCGAGTCATTGATCGATCACTCTGAGTTGAAATGAGTTCTTATCAACTCAATGTTTTAAAAACTATATCTTTTAAAATTTTCAAAATTAATTAAGATCAATTCGGACCAAATTAGCAATTTTAAAACTTGTCATTCTTTTTCAAGATTACATATCAACCAATACAAATCATCCATTTGCGCGAAAAACTTTTCATTTCAAATCTTAAGTTCTCGCTCTTCTCTATCTCTCTTTCTCTCTCGGGTGTCCTCTCCCTCTCAACAATACAAACAACAACTACTCGGCATATTTCTCAACCCTTCAAAATAGGTTAATTTTCTTCCCATTTACGACTTCATATAGTTGTTTTTTTCGACTTCATTCTCGCTTGTATCTGTTGTTTTCTCTATCTTCTCATGTAATAGAGTTCAAAAAGAGTTCTACATTTGTTCTTTATTATAAAAAATAGGGCTTTTTAGTTAATGATAAAAAAAGAAGACTTTTAGTTGTATTATCTTCAATAATGGGTTAACAATTTTGAGTTTTGATGCTAAAAAAGTAGGAAGCACCCAAGAAAACCCTAGTTTTTCTCTCAGTGGTTTTTTTACTGTAGTGGTATTGTTGGATGGTGTTTGTGGTATTATTAGTAGCTGTTGTTGGTGGTGTTGGTATTTGTGTTTTTTAGCGGTGGTGTCGATGGTCTTGGTGTTAGTATTGGTGGCATTAGTGGTGGTCTTGGTGGCATTAGTTGTGGTGGTGGTGGTCCATCTATTGCAACGGTTGGATGATCTGTTGGGAGATATTAAATAGGTCTTCAAATAGATTCCCTTTCTGTTCCAACTGATGGGTTATCCGTTGGAGTATTTTCTTATAATGTGGCATAGAATAATTTATTAAAATTTTTCCACCTGTTCGAACAGGTGGAATAACTGTAGGGAGATATTAAATAGGTCTTTAAACAGATTCAGGTTCCCCATCTTTTCTAACTAATGGGTTGTCCGTTGGAGTATTTTTTTTGTTATGTGGTAAGAATAATTTATTAAATTTGTCTTACCTTTTTTAAAAAAATTTATGCAGACATCAAATGCAGTGTATTTTTTGTTTTTCTTTTGTTTGTAGTTAAAAGATGTCTCCCAAAAGAAAAGAAATTGAAGGTGGAGAAAGTGGATCAACTTTTGATCACCAAACAAAAAAGGCTAGAGTACCGATAGATTCGGAGGAACTTCCAGAACAATCTCAGACAGGGAAAAATGAAGCTGAGGAAAGTGATATCTCCTCCTCGCCAATGGGGCATGAAATAATATCGAAATTCTAGCATGATTCTATCAAAACTATTAGTATTGACAAGTTTCGAGTTACGATGCCGATGACTAACCCTAATGCAGTATTTGGTGATCTTGTACTTAAATGTCAGTTGGGGAAACCTTTTGACGAACTTAGGAGTATTATGAAGAAGGAAAACATAGATGAACTTTTCAAGAAGAGCTGCTTTGCACACTTTCTTGAGCTGTCTGGGCCCTGCTCTCTCCATTTCCCAATGATTATGGTATATGGCCTTCTTAAGCATAGGATCATGTATGCGGGGGATGATGGAGGTTCAAAGGAGGGAGGAAATAAGATGGATGAAGTCTGGATCAACTACTGTGGCATGCCAATTTGTTTTGGATTGAAAGAGTTTGCCATTGTGACGGGCTTGAGATACGATCGTCCAAAAGAACTTGCCATCAAGAAAACACCCCACAAAGGTTCCAACAAACTAAGGTAAAAAAAGATGGGTTATTGGGAATTGTTGGACCTAGCTACAAAGTGAAGGATTTGATAGAGGATCTCAAGAATAAAAACATACCAAAGCACTATAGGGAGAAATTATGCTTAGTTTGATTTGTCCATTCTATTTTGTTTGGCAAGAGACGTCAAGAAAGTCATAGAACATGATTAGTTTGTGCTTGCTAATAATTTTAGTAAATTCAACGAATATCCCTGGGGCTACGACAGCTATTACTTGACTGTTAAATATTTACTGAAAGAGCTAAAGCCAAATACGATCACATTAAACAGCTTTTCTTGGGACTTTATGGTAAAATGATCACTATTTTTACTTATTCATTAATTTATATTGAATATAATTGTGACTTTTTTTTGCTTGCTTCCTGTTGACAATTTTTAGAATTGGTCATGTTAAGCCATTCCTTCCTTCCGAAAGCATTTCACGGATTACCCGGATAAGGTTTCTCATCCAAGGATCCTTAGGTAGTTGGTTTCAGTAGAGAGCAACAAAAACAATACTAACGAGGATGATCTCTTTAAGCCTCCGGAGATGCAATACATCTTCTTTCAACTAAAATAATTTGCCTCAAAGAAAGATATTAAAACAGATGTTCCATCTGTTGTAACAGATTACCCATCAACTGTAATTGATACAACAGATGAGTAATCTGTTACAATAGACGATCCATATTTCACAACAGATTAACTTTATGTTGCTCTGTTCTCTAAACCCTACTCAACAGGTTACCCATCTACTGTGAATTATGCAATAGATGGATATTCTGATGCAATATATTATCAATCTGTTTCTACATACAGATTAGCTGTTGCGATAGCTAGATCGTCTATTGCATAAGTTAGCTGTGTTAACATAACTCAATCCCCATGTAACCCAACTGACTGCAAATTTTTATTATATGATTTAAATTCCTACTGTTATTTTTTTATAGGTTGTGCATCCTTGGATTGTGCCTACAATTGATGAGCTGGGGATGACTTCTTTTCTTACTCTGGGTATTGTTGATACAAAAGAAGACCCAACGGTGGAGTTAATAAAGAAGGAATTGGATGGAGCAACATCCATAAGAAGAACAGTTAGGCAAGGTCAGTCTAATGTTAAAGCTCTTCACGACCAAACACAAACTACAACAGATCCGAGTGCTTTTTCTGGGGGTGTTTCTAATGGAGTTATTTGTGATGGTGGCAGCCATCCTGCTACTGCTTCTACTGCCAGTTGTGATTATGAGCATATTGGTGCTCAGCAAAAAATAAATATGTTTGAAAACACCCCTTGCGCAGGTCCTTCCTCTTACCCCTACACCAGTCTCTCCCACTCTTACAGTGGTCCCTCTTACCCCTCCATACCCTCATGTTCTCATTGTAAATACAAAGTATGCAAGGACAGAGAGGATAAACTCCTCGACAAGCTAGAGACTATTCTGAAGCTACCTAAGAGTTGAAATCCAGGAGGGGTGTCATACTATCCAATGAGGTGAGGGAGATATGCACTCCTACAGTGGAGGTTAGAAGGAAGAGAAGAAAAATTAGACAAATTCTCTTCGTTCTGAATCAGTAAAAATTGCAACTCCCCCCGCTCCAATAGTTGTTGAAGTTCAGGGGTCGCCAAATAAGGTGGACATATTCACGGTGCTTGGAAAGGAGAAGAAGAAGGAACTGGAAGAATTCATTTAGATAAAGGTTCAAAAAGACCACACCATGCATTCATTTGCCGCCAAAGACTTCTCGAATATGACAAATATGTGTGTGTGGTACGAGGACAAGGTAAGTTTGCTTTTGCTAACCTACCCTTCTGATCTACTCCATGAAGAAGAATCTACGCAGCATATGTATCATCTGTTGCAAAAACTTGGTATTTTGTTGCAACATAATACACATTTGTTGCATAAGTTGCGTTGGCTGGGTAATCTATGAACTGACTCAGAGAACCCTCTACATCGAATTCTTTCGACTGTGTTTTTATTCTTTACAATTACTAACCTAATTAAAAATTATCTTCTTATACCACAGTATGTTGATGAAATTCTCTGCCTCATGAGGGGCAGGCAATTAGCGTGTCCGAATGCTTATGATACTGTCGATAGGATAATGGACCTTAACTTCTACAATAATTTTAAGGATAGGTACGCTAATCTCTGTAACATAATTGATTCCGATGGTTCGGGATTTGATCAGTTAGTTTTTACATTCCAATGGGATGAATAAATGATTAAATATGTTAGAGGAAAGAGGCCATATCCACACGGTAAGAGCCGGACCAAGGCAAAGAGAATCCTTGCAGTCATGAACGTGGATGTCACCCATTTTCTAACTGTTTAGATACTACTATACGAGGTAAATATTAAGGTTTATGATTGCAACTTACCTTTGTTCAGTGAGAAAATGTTTTTAACCCATATGCAGCCACTCTTGAAGTTGTTGCCCAAGTTGTTGACACAGAGTAAGCTGATGGATCATTTGCCGACTAAAGTCTTGGCGAAGGAGTCATGGTTTTTTGAAGGTCAAAATAAGAACATCTAGCTTCCAAAAAATACAACCGGTGTAGCGTGCGGGCCGTACTCACTTGCATTCATCGAGTGTTTGCTAACCGGCACATAAATGACTGGTTTGTGCGACACCATTGTGGGAAAGATGCAATGGGTCTGGGCATATGGGTTACTAACTAAATGGTTATAGTCCATGTATAAAAAAGAACATATACAAAGATAGAGACGAACACGATAACAAATTTTTATTTCAAGCCAATTCACTATACATGTAGGGGCAATAATTTTTATGTCTGGCAAAGTTGAATTTTTATAATGCAACAGATTTTATATCTGTCGTAATAGATATAGTACCTGTTGTGACAGATTGATTATCTATTGAAATAGGTTGGTCATCTGTTGCATTATACAGATGTTCCTCGTCTGTCTGTCGTAATAGATTTACGATCTGTTGTAATATATAACTTATTTATTGTAACTGATTAGTAATCTTTTGGAGCAAATCAAAAAGTAGGATGAACTGTTATATAATTTCCAACAGATGACCTACGTGTTGCATTTCATGTTGCAACATATGTCTCAATCTGTCTGATAAGATATGTCATTTGTTACAGCAGATGTATTATCTGTTGTGATATTTGAATGTAGTACTCCATTTCAATTAACATGTTCAAAACTCAGAATTAATTATATTCATAGACAGAATAAAATAAATCGAAGCTTTCAGAAATTACATGAAATAACTCAACAAATAAATAAAATTTTAAAAAAATCATTATGGGTACAAATGATCTACTCTACAAATAAATCAACAAGTTAAACCAAGGAGGATAGGTTATTACATTGACGGACTCAAGCTATAAATATCTAATCAATATGGACAAGTTGTTCTTCATCCAGTGTTATGGAATTCGGCTTTGGTCGTCGTAGATCTTTAACGTTGGTTGCGTACGGTTTCTGAGGTTTTGCTTCTCCATATTTCCATAAAAAGCAGCATATCTTTTGCGGAGTAATTCGATATTAAGTCCATCATTTGGTACTTGTAATCCATCACTCAAATACTCGGTATAGGAGACAACAAAAGGACCGCAATCCCTGCATTATAAAAAATAGATAATCCATATCTTGCAGTTCATGCAAGCGTTGTGAAATTTGTGAAATAAAACTAAATTATGACACTTAAACTTACAGGCTAACAATGATTTGTTGAGCAATTCTGTCAATATATTGTACATCAAATGTATTAGCCATTTTATCCCGGTATGCTTCAATCGTCGATCAATCAGTACGAACCTTTTGATCTAAAAAGCTACTCATATCAAGGTAAGTAGGTAATATTTTGGCCATCTTTTGTATCTCAGATGACGGTCCAAAACATCTCCTTTGTGACATCGAGTCAAAAACTTGGATGCGCCTCTCTTTTAGAATCATGACAATCGACACCCAATGGAATTCATCACTATAATTGATTGAAATGTACACTTCGTCGACCAAATGCCAGGGTAAGCCAGTCGGAATGCTAAAACCTTTGATGTTGTTGATTAAGTATTACTCATTTCGGGAAACTTCCGGCTGTTGTTGACAATACCTATCGTAGGCATTATTGATGTAAACTTTGTACAAGCAATTGCTTGTTGTGTATTTGTATTATTCTTGTATTTACAACTTGGCCTTCTTTCAGAGGTAGCAAAAAATTGCATCAATGTGCTGCACATATTATCAAACATTTTAGATTACGTGACAAAAAAATCAATACGCAGATGTAATTAAATAAAGTATTAATTAATAGTACTATGTATGACATTAAAACCTCATCATTCCAGCAAGTTTGGGACTGTGACATCAAATAGAACCAATTTTTCATTCCGGGATGTGCAATAACAAAGTCGAACATATCAAAACCAAGACTCAATTAGTTCACTTTGTAGCGCTTGTTATTTTGTTTTCTACATAATGATTTATATGTGTTAATGTCAGGTTCTTACGACAAGAATTGTATAAACCAATATTCATAAAATTGATTTATGTACCTGTTGGCATAATGCTTTAACAACCCATCAAATATCCATTCTGAATAGTCATTGATCAACTATGTTAGTTTTTTTAGAGCCTCGTCCGAGATGTTGAACCCTTTAAACGGGTAATTCGTCCGTTCTCCCAAACTGACAAGCCCTACTTTTTCTTTATCTTTGGAAGTAGTTGATGGATTATCAACTGTCATATTATGCTCTTCGACAGTAGCTATGACATCTAGCTGGAAAGCCAGAATTATCAATGCTAAGTAGAGATATACAACAGATTTTCCATCTATTGCAACAGATGAGTCTTATGTTGTATTAGATGGATTATCTATTGGGACAAATTCGAATAGGTAAATCAGAGCAGTATGATAATTTCAAATAGATGACCCATCTGTTGCAACATAAGACTCATCTATTGAAATAGATAACGAATCTGATGCAACAGGTTAGATAACAATTGCAACAGATTTACATATCTGTTTGATAATTTTTAGCAGGTGTATCATCTGTTGAAACAGATATGTGCCTGTTTGTTTTTTGGAATAGATGATGTACATTCACCTTTTTCAACTCATGTTGCTTTTCTGTGGCCCTTGCACACTGAATATCGATCCATGACAAAGACAGAGGAGTTTTAATCTTGCTTTTTTATTTTTATGATTGATGATGCCTTGGAAGTGTCTTTCCTTCTTCTCTTAGCCTCCTTGATCTCTAGAGGAGTGTCTGGATATGAAATTCTCTTTAATGCAATGACACCCCTCTTATATGTCATTTTTTTACAGAAGCAACTAGTGCATTAATAGCATTGATAACTCCATCGTGTTTCACCTTACAGTCTTGACATTTGCATGAAGAATATTCATTAGATGCAGCAAAATCTGGAGAAAAATCTGTACACCCATTATGATCATAATCATTATGGCTTGTTTCAAAAACTGTAAGAGGAGCATCATTAGCCCCACCCTCCAAAATTATTTTTCTTGTGATGGTTGTTGCTCCAAACAATTCTATTTTTATTCCATCAATGACCTTAGGGTCCGATAAAGTTTGCACAGACCGTAAAATAAGAAAAAATAGCATCTTCAATTCTTGGTTGGTCGAAACAAGCCACGGATGAACAATCTAAAATAAATCAGTACATATATTAAAAATGATGATGAAATCGTTTAATCATTAATTAAATAAAAAATTGATTAGAATTGGACTTACTACTTCCTTGGGGGGGATTGAAAAGATCAAGAAATTTTGCATTTTTATCGGTTTTGACCGACAATCATCTTAGAATTCTTGGACAGGAAACTTCTTCCTGGTAGTTCACTTGTTGTCTCAAATAAGGAATGACTTCAAATTCCCAAGCCTATAACATAACGCCAATAAATCAAAAATATTATTGAATAAAAAAATGATGAATCATATCATGATAAAAGAAATATTTACCATGAAGGCCCATGGAAAATCATATAAGTTGATTATTTTTGGCGTTAACGGAGTCAACAAATATTCAGCAGTCATTTTGAAGATTTCATAACCCTAAGGATAGTTGTTAAATGCCTCAAGATCCTCGAAGAGATTTATTAAATTGAGGCTTATGTTGTTCTTAATGTCTCTCGCCCAAAGAACATTATGTACCAACCAAACCAAGCATAATGATTGTTTGTGCTTCTTTGAAAGTCCTTTACCTTTCAATGCTTCAATCAGATTTTTGTTTTTGAAGCTTGGACCAACAATGAACTCCAGGTCATCATGATCACTTGACTTGCCTTTTTCTTTTTTGGGTGTGAGGGGTGCTTTTTTTCGGTCAGAGTAGGTATAACTTGAGAAGGAGAAGGAGGATAAAATTTTAGTCTGGTAACCATGGCAAACTCCTCCCAACCAAAATAAAAAGGCATGCCACTCCTCCCAACCAAAACAAACAGGCATGCCACAGTAATTTATCCATACCTTATCCATCTTATCTTTGTTTTCATACATAAACCAACGCTTGAGAAGATCATATACCATTTTCATCTGGAAACGAGCACTGTTGTCCTCCAAAAAATCAAGATATTGCCCAAAGCAGCTTTCTCTGAAATAAGAATCTAATTTTTGTTCTCGAAGTATTTTTATGAAAGCATCAAATTTTTTTTCCATGACTGACTTAACCACGAGATCACCCATTAAATCTGTGGCACTATCGCACCGCATTCTCATAGGATAATGATCAATGCTGAAGGTTTTGACCAACTCTTTGGAGGAAGGGCTATTAGCATTTGGATCATCTCATTTGAAAGATTCCTCTTCTCCGTGTTCATTATCTTCTGCTCCTGATTGAGATAACGCTTGTAAAGCAAGCTCATAGAGTGGTGGATGTAGCTGAGCTACTGCACTTGTCTCTTTACTTGGACTTGATTCGATTTGTTTTATTTTGGGAGCCATGTTGTCTTAAATTAATAGGAACATAACAAAGATTGTAATTGATTAATACATAACAGTAATATAACAGTTCCAACAGACAACTAATTTGTTGCACCAGGTATGTTAATCTATTATAACATATAACCGACCTATTGCAACGGATGAGAAATCTGTGGGAACCATAAAAATAGCACTATCTATTGCACCTGGTATTTTATCTGATGCAACACATAACTGACCCATTACAACAAATGAGTAATCCTTTAGAAACCATAAAAATAGATCACTAATCTGTTTCACCTGGTATTTATTTGTTGCAACATATAACCGACCTGTTGTAACATATAAGTAAACCGTTGGAAAGAATAAAAATGGATCACTAATATCGTAGACTAGGTATGTAATCTATTGCAATAGATAACTGACCTGTTGCAACGGATGAGTAAACTATTGGAAAAAATAAAAATAGTCCTAATCTGTTGCAAAATAAAGAGTAAACCATTGGAAAGAATAAAAATAGATCACTAATCAGTTCTCTATTGGATTAATATTTTTTAGATTTCTTCCAAACAGAAGAGTTTTCAGTCGCAACAGATGAATGATCTATTAGATTGTTAACCTATTGCATCAGATTTTCATAGTTGCATCAGATTTTCATCTGTTGCATCATATGTTTCATCTATTACATCAGATGTTTCAACTGTTGCAATACCATTTCTACCAAGACAAATAATAAATCAACCCAACAACAGCAACACATCACACGCACACACTAAGAACATCAACTGTGACAAAAAATTACCAATAAATTTGAATCAATAGTACGACAACAAGAAGAAGAAATGCAGAAATGCTAGAAATTAGGGTTTTATTCAGTCCACATTTCAATATCAGAAGAGTAGTTGGCTCAAGTTCCTCTGTTTCTTCATAATTTTTTACCTGTGGAAAAGAAAATGGGAGGATGAAAAACTCAAAGTTGTTATCGTCGGAGAAGTATTCACGTCGATTGATGGTTGAAAGTCAAAAAGGAACTAGCCCGACTATTTGTTGCCAAAGGTTGAAGGGAGAAATTTTGCAGAACTGTTGGTGGGAGAGAGTTAAGAGAAGCTGGAGAGAGAGGAGAGAGTGGTTGATTTGGATTGAAAAGGGGTGTGGGTTGGGTTGATTTGTATTTTTGAAAAGATTAGAAAATTTTAAAAATATTAATCAAGTCCACAATTAACTTAATCAAGTATTCTAATGACGTTTGACCCTATCTGTTGTCAATGTCACCAATCCTTCATTCAAGACTTAAAAGACACCTTTCCTTCAATTTTCTCACGTTATTGTGTCCTCTCACATTTGGTTGTATCTCTTAGGTAAATTATTTAAATTGGGTGTTTTTGATAGTTTTTAAAAATTGAGTGTATAAAATTATATTTAAAAAGTTTTTCCAAAAGACAAAATAAAATTTCAAAAAAGAATATCATAATTTTTTGAAATTTGAGTTGTTTTTGGCGATGAATATAAATTAGAGTTGTTTTTAAAATTTAATGAGAGAAGTATGAGTTAAAAAAGGTAAAAACAAGTAAAACTTATTTTTACTTTTTCAAATATAATTTCGAAATTGTATTTGGATTTTTCATGATCAAACAGATCTTACTTTCACTTTTTTCACTACATTAAAATAATTTTTCAAAAAAATGTAAATAATTTTTATGTCCAAATGGCTACTTAGTTTTCATGGTCAAACGGCTACCTAATAAGAGGGAGTTGCTCGGACGGTACATATTGAATTGAGTTTGAGTAAACAGGGAGGGGTAAAAAATAATTCTTTTTTGTTGTAACAACTCTTTAATTTCAACTTTTCAAACGATATTTTAGACCATAAGTTTAAAAGACATTGTAGTATATTTTACATATCTTTAATTTAAGACTAAAAGGTTCAAAGACAATTTTCATTTTTTAAATTCCATACTAGTTCAAAATATGTCAATAAATTTAAAATGAAATAAGTTATTTTTATAAAGAATTATAAATAATTTATATTCTTTTTTATAAATAAATTTTTTATTTAGGCTAATGAACTTTACATTTTACGCTAATTTTTTAAAAGAAAATCATGAATTCAAACTCATTTATTTAAAAAAAAAAACTAAGAAATTTAGCTATATATCTTTATGTTCTTATTCACTTGGGTAAACTTTACTGATCTTAGGATACCTTTTCAATAATTCAAAAGAAATTACAGCCACCACAACTAAAGGTGAATAACATATTATAAATTGGAATGGGGTGAAAATTCTTTTTTTAAATGTAGTAAAGAAATGGAAAAAAACATTCAACGTTTAGAAACTGTAAACCCAAGCCAAATCGAAAGATATAAATTATATTTGATTTTACTCAAAAAGCAATTTAAACAAAACCATAAATACTAAGCAGAGTAGAATTGATTATTCTAATTGGGTAATTGGACCCCGAAGTGTTGTATTCTGAATGCCCTAAACTTTAACCTTTGAAAATTTCCTGAGTCTTAGGCTCTTTACCCTTCTTACGACTCCTCATACGAGTCGTATGGTGTGGTTACGGGTCAGGTTACCCTAGTCATAAGTTAACCAGTGTGCTATTGGCGAAGTTCTGTCCATGTTACTAGAGGCTTCTCATAAGTATGATCATGTAACGAGTGGTTAGGCTTCTGTCGTATGTTGTCCAGTGTCCAAGCCCTTGGTGTTCTGTGTTGTTCACGACTAGACCATATGAGTCGTATGGTCTAGTAACGAGTAGGACTAGAAGTTGTAAGTTGGACAGTGTGTGGTGTCTAATTTTTGTCTTGGTGACGACTTAATAGTACGAGTCGTATATTATGTTGACGACTCATTGGCTTTACTCCTGACAACCTTCAGACTTTAACAGTTTTTAAACTGAGGATATTCTGGCATTTTCCATCCTAATCCCTTAAGACTTCACATCTTATAACACCTTTTGGTCATCCATTACACAATTTACAAGATCGAACACTCTCCAAACTCTCTCTAAAACTTTTTAAGAAAAATTGGGCTAGGTTTTCTTCAAAGTGGTCATCTAAGGGCTTAAATATCAAATTCTCTCCGTGAATCTTCGTATCTCAGGCATGTGACTCTTCCCTCATTGTTAGTTCACCAAAATTATATGTTTAAAGCACTGTTCATGAGTCATTAATGGTGGTTTTGAAAACCATGGTTGAGGGTTTGAATGTATAATGTTGAGTATTGTTTCCTCTTGGTTTAAATTATGATTTCACATATTTTGATAAAAAATTCGTGATTTAACAAATAGGTCATATTTAACCCTAACTTTGTTGGTTTTTTGCTTTAATAATGGTATGCCCTCAACCTGTTTGTGAAATTATCAATGAGAATGATCCTGTCACATGATTGAGTTGTGTTTTTAGCTAAGGCATTGGCCTAAGAATATGGATGATTGGTAAATGGTTTTATGAAGGCCATATTGGCTATAAATTGATTTGAAATACCAAATGGGTTTGAGCCCCTAAAATGTTGAATTGAATTGATATCTTGTTTAGACAATGAGTTCGAGTTCTAAGATTATTAATAATGGTTATGGCATGTTGTATGCTTACAAGTGGGGTTGGTATGATGATACCAATAGGATGCCTTTGGTAAGTAATTGGATAAATGGTTGTGTATGTGTAATGAATGTTTTAAATTAGATTTAAAGTGGGATTTATAGCTGGGCCATAAAAGTGGAGTCTGAAGGACTAACACTGGAAATTGCGCTAACCAGTGCGGGTGTCTATGTGACTAGGAGGTTCGAGTCCCCCGAATTAAATATATAAACGGAAGGTTTGAGTCCCCCATACTATACACATTGGTGCTAAAGTCACCTTGATTATGCTGGGAGGTATGACTCCCCTATAAAGGCATATACGGATATGAATATTCTATGATTTATGTGGCTACACATATTGGGGCCCTTTTAGGGAAGAGCTGGTCCCATATAGCCTATAAGTGCCTTATTATATGACAACTATGCTACATAGCCCAGGTTAAGGTTGCTCCTTACCCCAACATATGGTATTATATATGTATATGTATTTCACATGATATTACGTATTGAATGTTGTATTGGTTTGTAACTATTATCATGGAATTATTTTATTTCTCTATCCTTGAGTTACATGCTAGTGCTCCAACTGCTAACCATCTCTGGACGTTGTATCCCTACGTGATGCAAGTATCAAAAGCTTTTATACTTTTCCTATACAGTGATCAGGTGCTCGAGTTAGTTCGTGAGTTGACATTAAGGATTTCATACTTCGAAAGGCTTCATTTCATATTCCTTATTCCATCTGTCTTAAACCTTACTTAGACTTTATTTTGGCTATTGTCGGGGGCATGTCCCAATATTTTATTGATTTTAATTTTGTAGAGGCTTTGTTAAATTACTGTGGACTTGGGTGGGTTAGTTGGTTGTTTGGTGATGCATGGTTGTCCGATTACCGGTGGTTGGTAAAGACTTATCATGAATTGTTATTAGTTTTATTCTATACTATCCTATTATATATTTGGAATTCATCCGACACTTGTGGTTTGTGCTAGTTAGGCTAGATAAATAGGGTGATCTCCGATCCACATGGGACTTAAGATACCCGCAATGTCCAGTCATGGTTTGGGTTATGACAAAGTTGGTATCCGAGCCTAGCTTCATAGTCAATTAGGAATCCACAAAGCCATGTCAAGTAGAGTCTCTTTTATGGATGTGTAGTGGGCCACACTTATAATCGAAAGGCTATGAGACATTTAGGAATGTTTTTCTTTCTTGTTGTTCTGCCTCTAATTCCTGTTTGTTTGCTTCTCAGATTATACCTCCCTGATGATTTGAAGCTTGTGGAAACTCCTCTGTCCTACTCAAGGAAAATACTGATAAGATATGCCCTACTTGTAGGGTATAGATCCGTTCTAGGGGTCCAGTTCTTGATTGCCCTCCTGGAGTGACATTAGTTCCTTCTATCCCTCCCCGAACTCCTCAGTCTGATGTGACAAATATTGAGTTTTGTCAGTCTATTCATATGTTGTATCAAATAGTAGCTTCTCAGTTCGAGCATAGTACTCCATCTTCTGAGGCCACAAGGGTTGGCCAATTTATGGGGTTGAGTCCTCCAACTTTTATTAGTTTTAAGGTTGAGGAAGTTCCTCAAGATTTTATTAATGAGATGGAAAAGATCCTTTAAATTATGCATGCTTTAGATGTAAAAGGTGTGGAGTTTATTGCGTACCAATTAAAGGATGTGGCGTACCAGTGGTACGAAGAGTTGGAGCAGTCTAGGGGAGGTGATGTTTACTTTTCACCATAGGATGAATTTTATAGTGCTTTTTTGGACCGCTTATTTCCTCAAAAGCTGAGGCAGGCAAAAACAAAGGAATTTATAAATCTGAAGCAAGGTAGGATGTCAGTCAAGGAGTATGACTTGAAATTCCATCAGTTATCCGGGTATGCTCCTGAGTTAGTGTCTAGCATGAGAGCTAGAATGCATAAGTTTGCTTTTGGATTATCTCGTGAATTGATGCTGGAGAGTACAACTACCTTTTTAAACAAAGATATGGATATTTCTTGACTTATAGTATATATGCAGCAGGTTGGGGAGGAAAAAAAGAATCAGGCTGAGATTGGTGAAAGGCATAGTAAGAAGTTTAAGTTTTCTTATCAAGGTGGTAGCCAGCAGTAGATTAATAGATATGGAGAAAAATTACCTAAGAAGAAGTGGGAGAGTTCTGGTTCTTTCTCTATGGCTAGTATTACTTACCTGAAGCCATCAGATGATTGTTTGTCTCAACATGATGGAGTGTATAGGGCACAGGGTGCCCAATATCAGGTTAGTAGGGCTCAGTCCACTCTATCATATCCTACTTACAGATTTTACAGTTAGACGCACCATGGTCAATGTGAGAAGAAGAGAAATGGATATTTTAATTATGATTAGATTGGTCATATAAAGCGTGATTGTCCTTCTACGGTTACTTCTGGGGCCAATAAGGTTTTTGTTTCCTCTTTATCAGTTCCTGCACCAAAGGGGGATGCTTCTGCTTCTTGTATTAGCACTGGCCAGAATCGCTTATATGCCCTTGCTTCTCATCGGACTCCAAGGCATCTCCCGATGTAGTTATTGGTATGTTGATACTCTTTTCCTGTGATATGTATTGCTTACTTGATCTAGGGTCTACTCTTTCTTATGTGACCCCATTTGTGGCTGTGAATTTTGTTTTTGGTCTCAATTTTTTTTGGACCCTTTTTTGTGTCTATCCTAGTGGGTGACTCTATGATTTCTAAAAGAGTCTAATTGATTATGTGGTATCTGTTGGTAGTTAGGAGACTTTGGTGGATCTGTTTGAATTAGACATAGTTAATTTTTATGTCATATTGGGGATGATTGACTGCACTCATGCTATGCTTCTTTAGGTTGTCCGACCCATAAAGTCATCTTTAAATTCCCAGTTATTAAGTGAGAGGATGGTTTCCTAGATGCTAAGGAGAGGTTTATATTATATCATAGAGCTCGAATATTAATCCTTAAGGGGTGTCTCTATCATCTGGTCCGGGTTAAAGATTCTAACTTGGAGGGTCCTTCTTTACATTCTATCTATGGTGAAGGAATTTCTCGAGGTCTTCCAAGATAAACTTCTCGGTATTTCACCTGATCCAAGATATTGATTTTGGTATTGATCTTGTTCCAGAAACTCGTCCTATTTTTATTCCCCCATATAGAATGGCTTCAGCTGAGTTGAAGAAGCTTAAGGAGCAACTGAAGGATCTTTTAGGCAAAGGTTTCCATCCATCCTAGTATATCTCCGTAGGGTACAACGGTATTATTCATGTGTAAGAAGAATGGTTCCATTCAGATGTGTATTGATTATCAACAGTTGAATAAGGTGACGGTAAACAATAAGTACCCTCTTTCGAGAATTAATGATCTCTTTGATCAGCTTCAAGATGCCAAATTTATTTCTAAGATTGATCTTTATTTCGGGTATCATCATTTAAAGATCAGGGAGGTGGATATCCCTAAGATAGCTTTTCATACCCGATATAGGCATTTTGAGTTCTTGGTCATTCTTTTGGTTTGACTAATGCTCCGATGGTATTTATAGATTTGATGAATAGGGTCTTTCGTCAGTTCCTGAATTTGTTCATGTTTATCTTTATTGATGATATTTTGGTGTACTCCAAAAGTGAGGAGGATCATATTGATTACCTGTGCGTTGTATTATAGACCTTGAAAGATCAGCAGTTCCATGCTAAGCTCTCTCAACGTGAATTAAAACATTGTTCCCATTCTAGGTCATGTTATGCCTAGTGAGGGAATCATAGTAGATCTTCAAAATTTTATTGTAGTTAAGAAGTATCCTAGACTCAGAACTCCAACCAATGTTCAAGGCTTCTTGGGTTTAGCTGGTTATTACAGGAGGTCCGTAGAAAGTTTTTCTTCTATTGCTACTTCATTGACTAAGTTGACTCAAAAGAAGGTGAAGTTCTTATGGTTTGATGCTTGCTAGGGTAGTTTTGAGAAGCTGAAAGATAATTTGACTTCATCTCTAGTCTTGACTCTGCCTAAAGGCACCGAGGGTTTTGTCATCTATTGTAATGTGTCTCGGGTTGGTTTGAGGTGTGTGTTGATATAGCATGGCCAGGTGGTTGCTTATGCCTTTAGGTAATTGAAGGTTCATGAGAAGAATTATCTAACTCATGACTTGGAGTTGTTAGCCGTGGTGTTCGCGTTGAAAATTCAGTGTCATTATCTATATGAGGTGCATGTTTATATCTTTTCTGATCATAAGATCCTACATTATATGTTCAATCAAAAAGATCTAAATCTCAGGCAAAGAAAGTGGCTTGAGTTACTGAAGGACAATGATATGAGTCTTCACTACCATCCAGGTAAAGCTAATATAGTTGCTAATGCTCTTAGCATCTATGAGGAGTCTAGCTCATCTAAATAAGGATAAGGGGGAATTGGTGAAGGATATTCACCATTTGGATAACCTTGGAGTTTATCTCTTGCACTCTGAGGATGGTAGTCTATTTGTGAAATAGGTGGATCAATCGTCTATTGGTTTAAAAATAAAGGAGAAACAGGTATTATACCCTCTCTTGATGAAATCAAGGATGATGTGGGTAAGCAGAAGGTAATGGCCTTTGAGATCGGTGGTGATGGTATCTTGAGGTACCAAAGAAGGCTATGTATTCCCAATGATGATGGGTTACGAGGCAGGATTTCAGTCGAGGCCCACAAATTGCGGTATATGGTTCATCCCGGTTCAACAAAGATGTATCATTATTTCAAGGATATGTATTGGTGGAATAATATGAAGTGGGACATAGCCAATTTTTTGGCTAAGTGTATGATGTCAGCAAGTGAATGTGAAGCACATGAGTCTCGGTGAGCTAATCTAAGAGATTAAACTATCAATGCAGAAATAAGAGGCTGTTAATATAGATTTTGTTATCGGTCTTCCTTGGTCGCAGAATCAGTATGACTCCATTTGGGTCATCATGGATAGGATGACTAAGTCCGCTCACTTCTTACCGGTGAGGACTAATTTTTCTGCTAAGGATTATGCGAAATTGTTCCTTTAGAAAGTTGTACAATTGCATGGTGCGCCTGTCTTGATTTTCTCAGATTGTTGTACTTAGATTTCATCACAATTCTGGCACTCTTTTTAGTATGGTTTAGGGACTAAAGTGAGCCTTAGTATTGCTTTCCACCCGCAGTCGGATGGGCAAGCAGAGAGAATTATTCAACTCTGGAAGATATGCTGCGAGCCTGTGTAATTAACTTTGGTGGTAGTTGGTTCATCCACTTGCCTCTCATTGAATTTTACAATCACAAAAGTTACCATTATAGCATTGGTATGTCCCCATTTGAGGCATTATATGGTAGGAGGTGTCGATCTCCTATTGGATGGTTTGAGGTTGGTAAAGCGAAGATGTTTGGCCTGAATTTCATTCACCAAGCTATGGTGAAGGTAAAGGTGATTTGGTATAGGCTAAAGATCGCCCAAAGTCGCCAAAATTCCTATACAGACGTAAGACGAAGGGACTTCGATTTTGAGGTTGGATATTGGGTGTTCTTAAAGGTGTCTCCTATGAAGGTAATAATGTGGTTTGGTAAGAAGGGGAAAGTCCCCGGTCTAGTGACAAGTGGGACTAGAAAGTCATAAGTTGGACTGTGTGTGGTGTCCAATTTTCTGTTTTGGTGATGACTCAATAGTTTGAGTCGTATGTTATGTTGACAATTCAACGGCTTGACTCCTGACCACCTGCAGACTTTTTATAGCTTTTATGCTGAAGGTATTCTAGATATTTCCCACCTTAAGCCCTTAATACCCCACAACTTATAACACCTTTTGGTCATCCATTACACACTTTATAAGATCAAACCCTCTATAAACTCTCTTTCAAGAAAGATTGGGCTAGGGTTTCTTTAAAGTGGTCATCTAAGGGGTTAAAGATCAAATTCTCTCCGTGAATCTTTGGAACTCAGGCACGTGAATCTTCCCTCACCGTTAGTTTACTAAAATCATATGTTTTGAGCATTTTTCATGAGTCGTTAATGGTGGTTTTGAAAATCGTGGTTGAGGGTTTGAATGTATAATGTTGAGTATTGTTTCCTCTTGGTTAAATTATGTTTTACATATTTTGATAATGGTTTTGCACATGTGGGTACATGGGAATTGTGATTTAACAAATGGGTCATGTTTAATACTAAATTTGTTGGATTTTGGCTTTGATAATGGTATTCCCTCAACCTATTTGTGAAATGGTCAATGAGAATTATCTTGCCACATGATTGAATTATGTTTTTAGCTAAGACATTGGCCTAAGAATGTGGATGATTGGTAAATGGTTTTATGAAGGACTTGTTAATGATTTGAAATACCAAATGGGTTTGAGTCCCTAAAATGTTGAATTGAGCTAATATCTTTTTTACACGATGGGTTCAAGTCCTAAGTGATTAATAATGGTTATAGCGTGTTATGCGGTTGCAAGTGGGGTTGGTATGACAATACCAATCGGATGCCTTTGGTAAATAATTGGATAAATGGATGTTTTTGTGTAATGAATATTTTAAATTGGGATTTAAAGTAGGATATGTAGCTGGATCGTGAAAGTAGAGTCCGAAGGACTAACACTAGAAACTGCACAAGCCGGTGCAGGTGTCTATGTGATCGGGATATTCGAATCCCCGGAACTGAATATATGAATGGGAGGTTTGATTCCACCATATTGTATACATTGGTGGTTAAGTCACCTTGATTATGCTTGATTTAGTTCGTGAGATAACATTGAAGTAGTGAGCTTCCGTACTTCGTAAGGCTACATTTCATGGTCCTTATTCCATATGTCTTAGACCTTGCTTAGACTTTATTTTGGCTACTGTCGGGAGCATGTCCTGATATTTTATTGATTTTGATTTTGTAGAGGATTTGTTGGATTACTATCGACTTGGGTGGTTTGGATGGTTATTTAATAATGGACGTTTATCCAATTGTCAGTGGTTGGTAAAAACTTATCATGAATTGTTATTAGTTTTATTCTAGGTTATCTTGTTATATGGTCGGAGTTCATTCAACACTTGTGGTTATTGTGTTGGTTAGGCTAGATGAAGAGGGTGATCTCCGGTCCATGCGGGACTTGATATGCCTATCACGGCCAGGCCTTGATTAGGTCGTGACATATTCATGTTTTGTTAGCCCTTGATTTGAGTTTATGTCTCACAAAAACAATATGAGTGATTAAGTTAAAAGAGGAAAAAATTAGATTGTTCCTTTCAAAGAAAAAAGGCAAAAATAATCCCTTATACAGGTTTAAAATAGCACACTAATTATGCATTGAACAAATTTGATCTTTTGAGTTTCTCAATAATTAACAATTTTGGTCTTTCTAAAGTTTTTTAATTGAACTCTGTCGGCAAGATTTTATGATAATTATGTAAAGAAAATTAACACAAAACTCATATTTATAGGTCAAAATTTTGTAATTTCTACTATACTTTCTTATTCTAATTCTAGAATTTGATGTATTTTCTATTGTTTTGGGAGGGGTATAAGTTGTGGTATTCACTATTCAGGAGGCGCGAGAAATAGAAATGAAGTAGAAATCTTAGTAGATAATAAGTTAAATGACCAAGTGGTGGGGAGGTTAGATTCAACGACATGAGTATGGCAATTAAGTTAACCGTTGGAGGGTACACGTTGACATTATTACTATCTATGCATCACAAGTGAATTTGAACGGGGAGGATTAGATGCCTTTTAGGATGATTTGAACGAGGTATAGTGGGAGGAATACTGCACATTGAGAAGTTATTCTTAGAGAAGATTTCAATAGACATATCGGGTCTACTCCAACAAGTTATAATGATATGCATGGATGATAAAGAGAATTCTCATTTTTGAATTTCTCTAGAGCTTTTGGTTTGTTGGTAGTTATTTTAAGATTCTTAAAGAAAAAGGAGCATTTGGTAACCTTTCACAGTATAGTGTCTAAGAGCTTGTTTGGATGAGCTTATAAGTCAAAAGCCATAAATTAGGAGTTCTAACTTATAAGTCTTAGTTTTAAAATAAGTGCTTAAATATATATTTTTTATTTTATTTAAACTCTATAGAAAAGCATTAAAACTACTTTTACTTGAAAGCTCTTAAAATCAGTCAATCCATACAAACTCTAAAACTCAAATAAATTATTTGCTCATTAGGAAGGATGATAAAGGTCTTTGTAAAGACTACAAGATTATGCGCACAAAATGGGTTGCTAATTTTTCTTTGCGTAGACATATGCTTTTATATTTTCAAAGAATGTTTTAAACATTAGATAAATAATCCTTGCAGGATAATGTTGCATACAATAGACCATTGTGGTCCCACTTTTCCATGGACCTTACGTTTAGTGGGACCTTTAATGCATCAGTTGTTCTTTTAGTAACTACTAGTTTAGTATACATACTTTGCACGTGTGCCTCATGTCAGTCAATAAAATTCAATGCATAAAAATTAAATTATTTTAAAATAGCAATTAAGGCTATATTCTTATTGACACCATGAGACTAATAACAAGATAGTTCGAGTAACATATTTGAGTTAAAATTCATAAAAAAATTAAACATATTTAAAGAGTAAAGTAATAATGTGAAAACAGAAAATATTATTGATGATTACAACAATTTTAATTAAAAAATTTAGAAAAACAAGCTCACACACACCCAAAAATAAAGTGAAGTAGAATATGAACATAAAATTATAATAAAACAAATAGATCGAGGATTCCTATATTGATTCAATTTAGTTTAGTGTTGAGGCATATTTTTATGTAATTTCTGAAAGTTTTTCTTCTAATGCTACTTCATTGAATAAGTTGACTTAGAAGAAGGTAAAGTTCTTATAGTCTGATACTTGTGAGGGTAGTTTTGAGAAGCTGAAAGATAAGTTGACTTCATCTTTGATCTTGACTCTGCCTGAAGGCACCAAGGGTTTTGTCATATATTGTGATACATCTCAGGCTGGTTTGAGGTGTGTGTTGATGTAGCATGGCCAGGTGGTTGCTTATGCCTCTAGGCAACTGAAGGTTCATGAGAAGAATTATCTAACTCACAACTTGGAGTTGTTAGCCGCGGTATTTGCGTTGAAAATTCAGTGTCATTATTTGTATGGGGTGTATGTTGATATCTTTTCTGATCATAAGATCCTGCATTATGTGTTCAATCAAAAAAATCTTAACTCAGTTAAAGAAGGTGGCTTGAGTTACTGAAGGACTATGATATGAGTCTTCACTACCATCCAGGTAAAGCTAATATAGTTGCTAATTCTCTTAGCATCCACGGGGAGTCTAGCTCATATGGATAAAGATAAGAGGGAATTGGTGAAGGATATTCACTATTTAGCTAACCTTGGAGTTCATCTATTAGACTCTGAGGATGGTAGTCTATTTGTGCAATAGGTGGCTCAATCATCTTTTGGTTCAAAAATAAAAGAGAAATATGTATTAGACCCTCTCTTGATGAAATTAAGGATGATGTGGGTACGCAGAAGGTAATGGCCTTTGAGATTGGTGGTGATTGTATCTTGTGGAACCAAGGGAGGCTGTGTATTCCTGATGTTGATAGGTTGCAAGGCAGGATTACAACCGAGGCCCATGAATCGCGGTATATGGTTCATCTCGGTTCAACAAAGATGTATCATTATTTTAAGGATATGTATTGGTGGAATAATATGAAACGGGACATAGCCAATTTTATTGCTAAGTTTATGGTGTCAGCAAGTGAATGTGAAGCACATGAGTCCCGGTGGGCTAATCTAAGAGATTAAACTATCGGTGGAGAAATGAGAGGTTGTTAATATAGATTTTGTTATCGGTCTTCCATAGTCACGGAATTAGTATGACTTTATTTGGGTCATTATGGATAGGATGACTAGGTTTGCTCACTTCTTACCGATGAGAACTAATGTTCTTGCTGAGGATTATGCATAATTATTCCTTTAAGAAGTTGTACAATTGCATGGTGGTCCTGTATCGATTATCTCAGATCATGGTACTTAGATTTCATCACAATTCTGGCGTTCTTTTCAGTATGGTCTAGGGACTAAAGTGAACCTTAGTACTGCTTTCCACCCGTAGTTGGATGGGAAAAAAGAGAGAAATATTCAGACTCTGGAAGATATGCTGCGAGCCCCTGTAATTCACTTTGGTGGTAGTTGGTTCGACCACTTGCCTCTCATTGAATTTGCCAATAACAATAGTTACCATTATAGCATTGGTATGTCACCGTTTAAGGCATTATATGGTAGGAGGTATCGATCTCTTATTGGATGGTTCGAGGTTGGTGAAGCAGAGATGTTTGGCCTGAATTTCGTTCACCAAGATATGGAGAAGGTAAAGGTGATTCGGTATAGGCTAAACACCACCCAAAGTCGCCAAAAGTCCTATGCAGACGTGAGGCAAAGAGACTTGGAATTTGAGGTTGGATATTGGGAGCTCTTAAAGGTGTCTCCTATGAAGGTAATAATGCAGTTTGGGAAGAAGGGGAAACTCAGTCCCCGATCTAGTGACGACTGGGGCTAAGAAGTCGTAAGTTGGACTGTGTGTGGTGTCCAAGTTTCTATCTTGGTGATGACTCAATGTTACGAGTCATATGTTATGTTGACGATTCAACGGCTTGACTCATGACCACCTGTGGACTTTTTACAGCTTTTATGCTAAGGTATTCTAGATATTTCCCACCTCAAAACCTTAAGACTCCACAACTTAAAACACCTTTTGGTCATCCATTACACACTTTACGAGATCAAACCCTCTCTAAACTCTCTTTCAAGAAAGATTAGGCTAGGGTTTCTTTAAAGTGGTCATCTAAGTGCTTAAAGATCAAATTCTCTCCGTGAATCTTCATAACTCAGGCATGTGAATCTTCCCTCATTGTTAGTTCACTAAAATCATATGTTTAGAGCATTGTTCATGAGTCTTTAATGGTAGTTTTGAAAACCGTGGTTGAGGGTTTGAATGTATAATATTGAGTATTGTTTCCTTTTGGTTAAATTATGATTTCACATATTTTGATAATGGTTTTGCACATGTAGGTACATGGGAATTGTGACTTATAAATGAGACATGTTTAATTCTAAATTTGTTAGGTTTTGGCTTTGATAATGGTATGCCCTCAACCTATTTGTGAAATTATCAATGAGAATAATCTTGCCACACGATTGAATTGTGTTTTAAACTACGGCATTGGCCTAAGAATGTGGATGATTGGTAAATGATTTTATGAAGGCCTTGTTATTGATTTGCAATACCAAATGAATTCAAGTCCCTAAAATGTTGAATTGAATTGATGTCTTATTTACACTATGGGTCCAGGTCCCAAGATGATTAATAATGGTTATGGTATGTTGTGTGCATGCAAGTGGGGTTGGTATGACGATACCAATGGGATGACTTTGGTAAGTAATTGGATAAATGGTTGTGTATGTGTAATGAATGTTTTGAATTGGGATTTAAAGCCAGATATGTAGCCGAATTGTGAAAGTAGAGTCCGAAGGACTAACACAGAAAACTACACTAGCCGGTGCAGGTGTCTGTGTGATCGGGATATTTGAGTCCCCAAACCTGAATATATGAATGAGAGGTTTGAGTCCCCCATATTGTATACATTAGTAAGTACGTCACCTTGATTATGCTCGAGTTAGTTCACGAGTTGACATTGAAGTGGTGAGCTTCCATACTTCGTAAGGATGTATTTCATGGTCTTTATTCTATATGTCTTAGACCTTGCTTAGACTTTATTTTGGCTACTGTCGGGAGCATGTCCTGATATTTTATTGATTTTGATTTTGTAGAGTCTTTGTTGGATAACTATGGACTTGGGTGGTTTGGATGGTTATTTAATGATGGACGGTTATCCAATTGCCAGTGGTTGGTAAAAACTTATCATGAATTGTTTTTAGTTTTATTCTACGCTATTTTGTTATATGTTCGGAGTTCATTCAACACTTGTAGTTGTTGTGTTGGTTAGGCTAGATGAAGAGGGTGATCTCCAGTCCATACGGGACTTGATATGCCTATCACAGCCAGGCCTTGATTAGGTCGTGACATATTCATGTTTTGTTAGCCCTTGATTTGAGTTTATGTCATAAAAAAAAACAATACGAGTGCTTGAGTTATAAGAGGACAAAAATTAGATCATTTCTTTCAAAGAAAATGACAAAAATAATCCCTTATACAGGTTTAAAATAGCACACTAATTATGCATTGAACAAATTTGATCTTTTGAGTTTGTCAATAATTAATAATTTTGGTCTTTCTAAAGTTTTTTAATTGAACTCTGTTGGTGAGATTTTATGAGAATTATGTATAGAAAATTAACACAAAACTCATATTTATGGGTCAAAATTTTGTAATTTCTACTATACTTTCTTATTCTGATTCTAGAATTTGATGTAATTTCTATTGTTTTGGGAGGGGTATAAGTTATGTTACTGATGATTCAGGAGGCGTGAGAAATAGATATGAGTACGAATTTTAGTAGATGATAAGTTAAATGACCAAGTGGTGGGGAGGTTAGAGTCAACGACATGAGTATGACAATTAAGTTAACCGTTGGAGGGTTCACGTTTGACATTATTATTATCTATGCATCCCAAGCAGACTTGAATAGAGAAGATTAAATGTGTTTTAGGATGATTAGAACAAGGTATAGTGGAAGGAATACTGCACATTGAGAAGTTATTCTTAGAGGAGATTTCAATAGACATATCGGGTCTAATCCAACAATAATCATATGCATGGATGATAAGGAGAATTCTCATTTTTGAATTTCTCTAGAGCTTTTGGTTTGTTGGTAGTTATTTTAAGATTCTTAAAGAAAGAGGAGCATTCTTTCATACTATGGTGGCTAAGAGGTTGTTTGGATGAGCTTATAAGTCAAAATCCATAAATTAGGAGTTCTAACTTATAAGTTTTGGTTTTAAAATAAGTGCTTAAATATATATTTTTTATTTTATTTGAACTCTATAAAAAAACATTAAAACTACTTTGACTTGAAAGCACTTAAAATCAGTTAATTCATACAAACTCTAAAACTCAAATAAATTATTTGCTCATTAGGAAGGATGATAAAGGTCTTTGTAAAGACTACAAGATTATGCGCACAAAATGGGCTATGAATCTGTCTTTGCGTAGACATATGCTTTTATATTTTCAAAGAATGTTTTAAATATTAGATAAATAAGCCTTGCAGGATAATGTTGCATACAATAGACCATTGTGGTCCCACTTTTCCATGGACCTTACGTTTAGTGGGAACTTTAATGCATCAGTTGTTCTTTTAGTAATTACTAGTTTAGTATGCATGCTTTGCACGTGTGCCTCATGCCAGTCAATAAAATTTAATACATAAAAAATAAAATATTTTAAAATAGCAATTAAGGCTATATTCTTATTGACACCATGAGACTAATAACAAGATAGTTTGAGTAACATATTTGAGTTAAAATTCATAAAAAATTGAACATATTTAAGAGTAAAGTAATAGTGTGAAAACAGAAAATATTATTGATGATTACAACAATTTTCAATAAAAGTTTTAGAAAAACAAGCACACACACACCCGAAAAGAAAGTGAAGAAGCAGATGAACATAAAATTATAATAAAACAAATGGATCGAGGATTCCTTTATTGATTCAATTTAGTTTAGTTTTGAGGCATATTTTTCTATAAGTCTAGTATTTTACAAGGATTATAAGTCTAAATAAATACGTCTTAAAAAATGTCAAACACTCGTAATCTTAATGTACTTCGTAATTTCTATGAAAACTTTTATTGAAGTCATGAAAGAAAGGATGAAGGAATTAGAACCCTATAATTTAAGTGAACATTACCTAAAGAAAGTTCATCCGTGAGGAGTATGAAGGTTGAGTGGCTAACATAACACTTTATTATCTACAAATTTACTACTCTAATTCATGTTCTCCACAACCTCCTATTTAAGATCCTGTCCTCGTTAACCTGAAACTCTACCTTCATGAGAAAAGTAAACCAAAAAAATTAATTATCACAAAAAATAATAGGGCCAGGAAATTGTACATGTACATAGTTGATTGATTGTATTTGTCGGACTATTGCTTTTGTTTGGTGATTTTAATTTTCTACTATTTATAGGGCACATACCGGTATATGCCCTATACTAAGGATAAAGTATTGGAGTGATTCTATTAGATCCTAAACTTAAGAGAACCTTGAGACAAAATCAAAGGATGAGAGAGAAAGAGTTAATGATCAGGGAGCCTTGATTCTGGTATTTCATGATGACCCAACAACTTTGAATTAGCCACTACAACATGATGTTCAGGAAACTGTGAAACAAGTCACTACTTTGTTAATAAGAGGGACTTGCTCGGACGATAAGAATCCCTTATTTCCAACCTTGAATTGAGTTTGAGTTACCAAGGGAGATGTAAAAAAAAACATTCTTTTTTATTGTAACAACTCTTTTATTTCAACTTTTCAAACGACATTTTACACCATAAGTTTTAAAGATATTATAGTACATTTGATATATCTTTAATATAAGATTCAAAGGTTCAAAGACATTTTTTAATTTTTAAACTCCGTACCAAGTCAAAATATGTCAATCATTTTAAAATGAAATAAGTTATTTTTATACAAAATTATAAATATTTTATATTCTTTTGATAAATAAATTATTTATATAGGCTAATGAACTTTATATTTTACGCTCATTTTAAAAAAGAAAATCATGAATCCAAACTCATTTATTTTAAGAAAATAACTAAGAAATTTAGCTATATAATCATGTTCTTATTCACTTGAGTAAACTTTATTGATCTTAAGATACTTTTTCTACAATTCGAAAAAAACTATAGCCACCACAATTAAAGGTGAATAACATATTATAAATTGGAATGGGGTGGAAATTCTTTTTTTAAATGTAGTAATGAAATGATAAAAAACCATTCGACTTTTAGAAAGCTTTAACCCAAACCAAATCAAAATATATAAATTATATTTGATTTTACTCAAAAATCAATTCAAACAAAACCATAAATACTAAGCAGAGAAGAATCAGTTATTCTAATGGGGTAATTGGACCCCGAAGTTTTGTATTCATATTTTGTTACCCCTTGGTTTGAGTTTATGTCTCTAAAAACCAACACGAGTGCTTGGGTTATAAGAGAAAAAAAATTAGACCATTCCTTTTAAAGAAATGAAAAAAATGATCCCTTATGTTGGTTTATAATAGCACACCAATTATGCATTGAACAAATTTGATCTTTTGAGTTTGTCAATAATCAACAATTTTAGTCTTTCTAAAGTTTTTTAATTGAACTCTGTAGGCAAGATATAATGAGAATTATATAAAGAAAATTAGCGAAAACTCATATTTAGCGGTCAAAATTTTGTAATTTCTATTATATTTTCTTATTCTGATTCTAGAATTTGATGTAATTTCTATTGTTTTTGGAGGGATATAAGTTGTGGTATTCACTATTCAGGAGGATAGAGAAATAAAAATAAAGTAGGAATCTTAGTAGATAAAAAGTTAAATAACCAAGTGGTAGGGAGGTTAGATTCAACAACATGAGTATGAAAATTAAATTAACCGTTGGAGGGTTCACGTTGCTATTATTATTGTCTATGCATCACAAGCAGACTTGGACGGAGAGTATTAGATTTGGTTTAGGATGATTTGAACGAGGTATAGTGGGAGGAATATTGCACATTGAGAAGTTATTCTTAGAGGAGATTTCAATAGACATATCGGGTCTACTCTAACAAGTTATAATGATATACATGGAGGATAAAGAGGATGGTCATTTTTGAATTTCTCTAGAGCATTTGGTTTGTTGGTAGCTATTTTACGATTCTTAAAGAAAGAGGAGCATTTGGTAGCCTTTCATAGTATGGGGGCTAAGAGGTTGTTTTGATGAGCTTACAAGTCAAAAGCCATAAGTTAGGGGTTCTAACTTATAAGTTTTGGCTTAAAAATAAGTGCTCAAATTTTTTTTTTATCCAAATACTACAAAAAATGCTTTAAAACTATTTTGACTTGAAAGCACTTAAAATTAGCCAATCAAAACAAACTCTAAAACTCGAATAAATTATTTGATCATTAGGAAGGATGATAATGGTCTTCGTAAAGACTAAAAGATTATGTGCTCAAAATGGGTCGTAAATCAGCCCTTGCGTAGACATATGCTTTTATATTTTCAAAGAATGCTTTAAACATTAGATAAAGAAGCCTTGCAGGATAAGGTTGCATACAATAGACCATTGTGGTCTCACTTTTCTACGGACCTCGCGTTTTGGGGAGCTTTAATGCATCGGTTGTTCTTTTAGTAACTACTATTTTGTATACATGCTTTGCACGTGTGCCTTATGTCAATCAAAAAAATTCTATACATAAAAATTAAATTATTTTGAAATAGCAATTAACGCTATATTTTTATTGACACTATGAGACTAATAACACGATAGTTTGAGTAACATTTTTGAGTTAAAATTCATAAAGAATTGAACCTATTTAAAGAGTAAAGTAATAATGTGAAAAAGAAAATATTATTGATGATAACGACAATTTTCAATAAAAATTCTAGAAAAACAAACACAAACACACCGAAAAAGCAAGTGAAGAAGAAGACACTACTAGAAAACTGTAAATTACATGGGAATTTTACCTAGGGAATAATATCGCAGGAAATACATGCGGATATACCTACGAAAATATTAAATTCCTCAACATTAAAATATATTACCTGTGAACTATATATTTGCAAAAAGCTCCGCAGGTAAATTTGGTGCCACATTGCACAAATTTTGTACTTGCGACATTATCTGGGGAAATATATCGGCGGATATTTTATCTCTAGGTAAATCCGCAGGTATATGGACAAATATATATATTTTTTAAATTCATAGAAAAATTCCTAGGGAATTTATCCTACGGATTTACTTAGAGCTATTTTGGTGGAAATTTATGTAATGAATTTTATTACCTAGAAAATTATTTGGGAATTTTGTGCTGCGAATTTTGCTGGGAATTTATTCTTGGGGATTTACCTGCGACATTATTACTTCTGACATTACCTGGAGAAATATATCGGCAGATATTTTATCTCTAGAAAAATCCTCAGGTATATATATATATATATATATAGAAAAATCTCCAGGTAATTTATCCTATGAATTATTTAGAGATATTTTGGTGAAAATTTATGTAATGGATTTTATTACCTGAGAAATTATTTGGGGATTGTGTGCTGCGAATTTAGCTGGGGATTTATCTATGAAATCATTACTTGCGACATCACCTAGGGAAATGTATCGGTGAGTATTTTATCTCTAGGTAAATCCTCAGGTAAATGGACAAATATATATATATATTTTAAATTCATTAGAAAATTCTCAGGTAATTTATCCTACGAATTTACATAGAGATATTTTGATAGAAATTTATGTAATGGATTTTATTACCTGAAAAATTATTTGGGAATTTTGTTCTGCAAAATTTACTAGGAATTTATTTTTGGGAATTTACCTGTGAAATTATTACTTGCGACATTACCTGGGGAAATGTATCGGCTTGTATTTTATCTCTAGGTAAATCCGTAGGTATATGAAAAAATATATATATATATTTTTTTAATTCCTAGGAAAATTTTCACGTATTTTATCCTACGGATTTATGTAGAGATATTTTGGTGAAAATTTATGTAATGAATTTTATTACCTGGAAAATTATTTGACGATTTTGTGTTGCGAATTTTGCTAGAGATTTATTCTTAGGGATTTACCTGTGAAATTATTACTTGGGAAATTATTGGAGGATTGTGTTGCTACATATTTAGCTAAAATTATTTCTTGGATGTTTAGGTAGGATTTTTATGACTTGAAAAATTTAAATAGGAAAAGAATAAACTTGAAGAATAAAAAAATAAAATAAAAAGAAATTAGACATTAAATCGGTGGACACGTATAATCAAACAAAAGATACTCAAGATATTAAGGTATAAGGTATAATATTCACAAAATAAAATAAAAAATATTTTATTTTATATTGAGTTGAAAGTATTAGGTAATTTCAGAATAAAATATATGATGAGATTAGGGGTGGGCATTCTGTTTGTTCGATTTATTTATTTAATATCGGTTCGATTTGTCGATTTTTGGGTTAATGAAAATGACAATCGTAATCAAACCAAAATAAATCCGATTTGATTCGATTTCTATAAATCTGGTTCAGTTATTTTGAATTTTATTTTGATTTTGAAGATTAAAGTAGTGACCCCTTCTTTGTCTGCATTTAAAATTGATGATTTTTTTTTAAAACAATTTTTTTCAAACCTGTTTTTTATTTTCAAATATAAATAACTCAACATGAATGAAATAAAATGAAATAACGGAAAACATTATTTATACTGAATATAATATATATATATATATATATATATATATATATATATATATAAACATAAAATTTATATATATAGTAAAATATATATATTATTTATATAATTTTGGTTTTTTGGTTCGACCAATTTTTTTTTTGAAAAATAAAAAACTGAACCGTTTTAATCGAATTTCTAAAATTAAAAATCAAAATCGATCTGAAAAATCAAAAAATCAAAACCAAAATTAAATTTTCTCTAAGAAGAAAAGGAGAAGACCTAAAATCAAAGTTTCAATTGTTTGAGAGATATTTGAACTCACAGGTTAGTTTATTTGATTTATAATTTTGTATTCATAATTATTGTTATCGTTGATTTTAAAGTAATATATTATGTGTCGTATTTTTATTTACACAATTTATTCATAACTAATATGAGAATAATTATATTATTTATTTTACTATTATTTTTATTGTATTAATCCGCAACCTTAGTCGATTTAATTTTGTCTAATTTGTTTATCTTCTAGCCTAATTTTATCCAATTTATTACAATCCTAGCCTAAATTGTATCCAATTGAACTCAATTTCAAATTTCATTCAATTGTTTTAAACCATATTCTTAGTATTTAGATCTCAACCGTTGACCAATATTTATTTATTATTATTATATTTAAATAGCAGCCTATGTCGATTCAATTATCTTCTCAATTTTATTTAAAGTCTAGCCAACTTTATATCTAATTGGTGTCAATTTCACCTGATTTTTGAATTCAATTTGATTAATTTTTAAATCAAATACATCATATTACAAGGTAATATACCCGTGTATGCGATGTATATAGTAAATATTTCAAAGTTGATTGTTAATCAAATGTATATTTGTATATCTACATATCTCTCATGTAATGATGTACAGAGTAGTCAAAAGCTAGCTAACTAGATCTATATATTCAAATATTTTGAATAATACATTAACATCATATGATCAAGGTAATAATACACTATTGAAGGTATAATAATGAAGCTAATTAACCGATAGTTCATCAGATTAATACGTTGTATTATGATATATATATATATATATATATATATATATATATATATAATATATATATATATATATAATACAATATTCAAAAATTAATTAACCAAAAATTATTTGGAGTATATGTTCACACCCAATTTTAATCGCCTGATATTCCTTTTAGGCTGCTTTTTTGTAAAAATTATTAATTTCAAATATTAATATTTTTTTATACATTATTCTTGTATCAAACAGATATTGACGTGTCACATTCATGATTTTAAAAATATACTAAGTGTTGACACCTAATTTTTTCCCTCCACAACTAAGATTAATCTCAAGTTTCTTCGATTTTTAATAATATTACAACATTTATTTTATCGAATAAAGAAACTTTTCAGAAGTATTTATCTAGGTAATCTTGTCATTTTAAGTAGAGATTATATATTATCGTATTCAATTATACAAAATTATATAATTTTATTACTTAAATATCTATTTTTTATAAAATGTCGGATTTAAATCAAGGTTTGTTTTAAAATAAATTTAAATGATTAAAATCTTGATTGAAATATAATTTATCCTCAAAAGTGATTTATTTGGAAAATATTTGTTTCTTTTTATTAAATCAAGAAACTCGGGATTAAAGTAGTGATTAATTTGTTTTAAATTTTAATTAAATTTGGTGAATTTATTAAATTTGACCTTAATTGAAATCGATTTGGCCACAATTGCAATGCAATTGGTCAATCGATTTTCAACTAGGTTAATATTTAATTTCTTTTGACCAAAGCTCCAAAATTAGGCTATTTAATAAATAGCCTAAACTAATTTGCCTTTTTATTTAGGGAAAAGGACATGGGATGATCATTTAAAAAAATGGACACATTTGAAAAGGTGGACAAATGTAACCAATCGACTAAATTTAATTCATTTTTTTAGCCATTTGGCCCAATTGAACACCCGCAGTCTCTAGACTCTACTGATACACTTTTATACCATATTGATACACTTTTATACTATATTGATATACTTTTTATAAAAGAGAAAGGAAATTCTATACAAGTACATGCAGTCCCTATACCCAATTGATCCTCTTTTATACCACATTAATATACTTTTATACTACATTGATATACTTGCAGTGTCCATATACTCAATTGATACTCTCTTATACTAGATTGATACATTTTTAGAATGCATGTAGAAATTATATAGAGTATTATAAAATATGTATCTAAATAATAATTATAGTTAAAAATTGTATAGAATGTGTATATCTATTTTCTATTTGATGTTTGACTTATTTTATTTATAGTTCCTCTTTTGGACTTCCAATAATGTTGGGGGTTGAGTTTTGGATTTGGGAAATTGCAATTGAACTATTAAAAAAAGTCTGAGTTAGGTTTTTCATTTTATGTTTGAGTTACATTATCTGCTCCTCAAAATCCTATGCATTTGTTTTGATCAAATAAAGTTTCTTATAGTAATTTCACATAACTTTTTTGATAGTCAATGTCATCATTCCATAAATATACATAATGCATGTTCCAACGTACAACAATTGTGGTTATGTTAATTTCAAAAAAGGAATAGATTTTTTAAAAAAATAAGAAAGTTGCAAAAAAAAAGTATAAAAACAGTGAAAAAACACAAAAGAGCAACGATTTTTTTATAATAGAATGAAACATCAAATTTAAAAAAATGGAACATAAAAAAAACAACAAGATTAAAAAAATAAAATAAACTAGTTTTTTTTTAAAAAAGGGAAAAAACGTAAAGTAACTGCCATGCAAAATAATCAAGGGCTATAAAATGAAATTAGTTTAGTGGCTGATTAGAGGGAACTAAAATGTTTTGGTAATTTAGTTGGAATTAGTTTTAGCTAGTGGATATTTTTGTCCTTTCGCATTTATTTAACCCATATCAGCAGCCCACTCCAATTAGGACCACCAGCAGCCTAAACAAATTACCCAACCCAGCCCGTTTCATCTACCCTTTTCCACTTTAGCGTAGGACAACAACATACGCACAAACAAAAATAACAAAACCCGATCCATGCTTTCAGCAAACAATACGCACAACAATAGAACACAGACGCAAAAACATGACCAAATCCAACAAAAATCCATCGACCCGCGTCTGACCCGACCTCAATCTGTTGCTCGCATGCATCACGCATCTCTACCACACGAATCCGTGTGAAAAAAGCCTAGAAACTTTCAAAAATTGATGCGTTGTCCTTTCCAACGTTTGAATCCTGAGTTTTTCGGGTTGATTTGTACGATTTCGTATAATATTTGGATGATTTTCATTGGTTTGGGGTGCAATTCGTTGATTTTCATTGACCCCAACCCGATCCCCAATCTGACCTGCTTGCCCGAACCGGTTGCCACCATGTTGAGTAACATTTTCATTGCATAACTCATCTCTGGTTTGTCGGTTTGAGTTGCCAATCGATGATCCTGAGTACGAAAATAGGGAGAGGAAGAATGATGGGAACGCGAGTGGTGGTAGTTCGGTTATGGAAGGAGGTTTGCTACTGTGTCATTGCCGTGGCCATTTAGGATATTTGGATCAGCTTCATCCTCTAGCCAGAGAGGAGGATCAGGGTCTCGTGGACAAAAGGACAGAGAGTCGAATTAGGTATGTATATACAGAACTTCGATCTTCTTGAATATGTTGTGTTTGTTTAGTTTATTTGAGTTAAATTTATATACTTGTATTGCGGATCAAAACGTACTAGGATAGAAGGTTAATAGGTAGTCGTGTGTTATTTTGCTGTCCATTTGTATTAGTAGTCCTCGTATTGCTCCTTTTTATTTCTTGTCCTTCAATTTCTATTACTATATGTTGGTTCTTGTACCCTGATTATTGTATTGTTTTGTTGAAGTAGGGTATTGTTGTTATTTGCTGATCAGAACAAAAGTTCATCGACTTGACTTTAGGTGTAGATATAATTCCCAAAGAGTTGTCTTTTAGGTGTTGATATAATTCTGGAAGGGCTGGATTTTTGATGTTGATATAATTTCCAAGGACTGTTTTTTCGGTGTCGATATAATTCCCAAGAAGCTGGTTTTTAGGTGATGATATAATTCCCAAAGAGCTGGGTTTTAGGTGTTGATATAATTCCCAAAGGGCTGGTAAGTTTAAGGAACTCTAGGCTAGTGGCTAAGCTGTTGTTCTTCATTTTACTAGGTAGTTGGAATCTCCGTAACTGTGTTCATGAGACATTTCATTCGATCAGCTATGCCTAATTCTATAATAGTTGGGCTCAGTTATATGTGTTGGCTCTATTTAGATCCGTTTCTATGTTCACGATGTATAGCCGGTCCTTACTTGAACCCATTGAGGCATTTGCTATAAAAATGACCTAGTAGACAGATTAATATTGAAGGTTCATTGGAACTGTGTTTAACAACAAGTCTGTTTCTTTAGATCTACATTTATATCACTTCCATATATGCCTAGATGCTATGTATTGACTAACTATTAATGTTAGCAACATACGTATACATGTCAAGTGAGTGCAGCTACTAGAAATTGATGAGACAAACCTTCTTACTCTATATATGGGTTTCTAACTACTTATTTATTTGTGGAATACTATCGATGATTCCTATATTGATTCAATTTAGTTAAGTGTTGAGGCATATTTTTTTGTAAGTTTAGTATTTTACAAGGATATGAAGCCTAAAGCAAGACGTCTTAATCAATGTGAAACACTCGTAATCTTAATGTACTTCATAATTTCTATGGAAACTTTTATTTCAGTCATGAAAGAAATGATGAAAGAATTAGAACCCTAGAATTTAAGAGAACATTACTTATAGAAAGTTCATCAACGAGGAGTATGAAGGTTGAGTGGTGAGCGTAACACTTTATTACCTCTTAATTTACTACTCTAATTCATGTTCTACACAACCTCCTATTTAAGATCCTGTCCTCATTAAGCTGAAACTCTACCTTGATGAGAAAACTAAACCAAAAAAAAAAATTATCACAAAAAACAATAGGGCTAGGCAATGGTACATATACATAGCTGATTGATTGTGTTTGTCGGACTATTGATTTTGTTTGCTGATTTTACTTTTCTACTATTTATAGGGCATGCATTGGTGTATGCCCTATACTCAGGGTCAAGTAAATCCCTAATTATGTTCGATCCTTGTAATGACCCGAGACTACCCCTAGTTGTCACACAGTGCTTGTGACCCCGAAGGATCACAAGCTAACCCATGACTGGTACCTGCTGTGAGCAGTGAATAAAATACTGTAATAATGCAAAAAATGGACTGAAATCCCATAAGGTTCAAAACATCTAAAATACAGATAACGAATAATAACATCTGAATCTGAAATACTGTCTAAAAATCTAGTCTGGAAAGTCTCTATCTGAATCTGTCTTAAAGTGGAGTTGATGGGACAATCCCCCAACTAAATCCATCTACTAAAATATGGCTAAGCTGAAGTATTGAAATAACAGCATATCCTCAATAGATGAGGACTCACTGCTAACTCTGCTACTGCTGGCTGAATCTGGCTAAGCGCAGTTAGGAACCTGAGCGTCCGAACCTATAATATGAAACATCATAGCATAAGAAACGGGTAAGCAATCAGTATGTGGGAATGTACTGGCATGCTAAATGAGGTAAGACTGAATACATGGGTTCATATACATGAACAATAACTAACTGAATGATATGCAAAAGGTGGATTAACATATATGAAGGATCTGTAATTACTGAACATACTGTGCATACTGTAACTGAGTATACTGAAATTGAATCTGATAACTGATAACTGAATATACTGATAATCTGAGATCACTGATAATCTAAATTACTGATAACTGAGTGACTGTATCTGACAATCCTGATTCTGTAGAACTGAACTGGATTCTATTCTGAAGACTGAGACTGAAATTGAAATTATGGGAGTTCTCAATTAATAGACATGCCCCTGAGTAAGCTGAGTGGGTCCAACCTGTAACCCTAATTAGAAGGGTGTCAGTATCGTGCTATGAGTAAAGAAAACTACTGTGGTCAAGTCAAGCCTATCTGACTAGTGACCCTAAATAGAAAGTCAAGCCTAATCTGATTGGTGACCCCTGGGAGGTAGCCAAGCCTTAATCTGATGGGTGAATCCTTATATCCTATGCTGGCTACGTAGTTCTGTAGTGTGAGACTGCTACTAACGACTCTGCCTGTCTAACAGGAGAAGTCGTCACCTCCACACTCGCTTGGTGCTAGTTCCTACTCCCAACTGAAAGACATTAAATGGAGTATACTGAACTAGACTGGACTGATACTGAGATTACTGAGTTTTCCTAAGTTTTGTAAATGACTGAATTTTATCGAGTTCTGTAATGGATTGAGAGTACTATTGATCGTGACATGACTGATACTATTCTGTAACTGACATCGGCTCTAAGTATCAGCTAGATTGTGGTGTATTAAATACCCCCAGGACTAGATAGCATGAAAAGTAAAGCAAAACATAATTTTGAATAACATAACAGTGTTCACTTGGGAATAATTCATTCACAGAGACATTTCATCAAACACTTGTAATGTATTAACTTATACATGGATGGGGAATACATATTAGCATGCTATAATGACATTATTTCATTCTCATAGACAATTTATCAAACACATAAGAAGCATACTTGGTTCATTAAATCATAAACACTTAGAGTTACCATGGTTACAACCATCAACTTGGAAATTGGAGGGTTTATCATGAATATCATGTAATTCAACACATACTAGAATCAATTCTTGGAACTTGTAATCTAAATCATGGATTAAAACTCAAACAACATCATGAAAATGAATTCAATCTAGTTTAAACATGGAAATCATAAATAATAAATCTTGTATTTTGAAAAAGGATTCTTGGGCTCCATGGAAGGTAAGGATCCATGGATGGACATTTAACATACCTTAATTCGTGAGATTCTTGGAGTTCCTGGAGAGATTCTTGGTATTGACCTTGATTCTTGAGAGCTAGGATTTATTTTCTTGAGAGAGAAATACCTTTTGATTTTGGGGGAAACTCAATAATGAAGGGTTTTACACATTTTTAGGGTTTAAATCCCACATCTGGGCAGAATAAAATCATGGGAAAAGAATTTTAATCCTGGGCGCAACTTTAATTTTTCGTGAAATTTTCCCGATCTGGACCCCTGGTGCGATGCGGCGCTATCATGCCATGTCACTGGAAAATGACAACTGGGAAATTACAGGGTGGCGCAACGCGGTGGTATCGCGTTGCCACTTTGTTTGTGAACTGGAAGTGCACCGCGATGCAGTGGAATCGCGTTGGTACACTGGAAATTGACAATTGTGAACTAGGTGTATGGCGCAATGCGCCAATATCGTAGAGCAATATTGGAAATTGACAATTTCTATTTTGGCACACTCCGTGACGCGCTACAGGCCTGAATGACGATGTTTAATGACTGAAATTTAAAATCGCCATAACTTCTTACCCGATTGTCGGATTTAGGCAAATTTTATATCGCTGGAAAGCTAATTGAATTTCCTACGCAATGGCAGAATCTAATCTGAAAATTACTTAGTATTCCTAAAATTTTATTTGGGATAACCCATGTATTGATGGTTAATCTAGGCTAGGGAAATACGAGGTATTACAATCCTAAACTTGAGAGAATCCTAAGGCAAAATCGAAGGATAGAGAGGGAAAAAGTTCATGATCAAGGAGCCTTGCTCGAGGTGGTTCATGATGACCCAACAACATTTAATCGTCCACTACAACATGATGTTCAGGAAACTGCAGAACAAGTCACCACTCTGTTAATTAGGTAGTTGCTCGGACGGTAAACATCCCCTTTTCCAACATTGAATTGAGTTTGAGTTACCAAGTGAGGGGTAAAAAAATAATTCTTTTTTGTTTTAACAACTCTTTAGTTTCGACTTTTCAAACGACATTTTAGACCATACGTTGAAAATAAGTTATATTACATTTAACATATCTTTAATTTAAGACTAAAAGGTTCAAAGGCATTCTTTATTTTTTAAACTCCATACTAAGTCAAAATATGTCAATCAATTTAAAATGAAATAAGTTATTTTTATAAAGAATTATAAATATTTTATATTCTTTTTGATAAATAAATTATTTATATAGGCTAATGAACTTTACATTTTTACGCTCATTTTTAAAAAGAAAATCATGAATCCAATCTCATTCATTTTAAAAAAATAACTATCTATATATTTTATGTTCTTATTCACTTGACTAGACTTTATTGATCTTAAGATAGTTTTTCTACAATTCAAAAAAAAAAAATTATAGCCACCACAATTAAAGGTTAATAACATATTATAAATTGGAATGGGGTGGAAATTCTTTTTTTTTTAGATGTAGTAAAGAAATGAAAAAAATTAATTCAACTTTTAGAAACCGTAAATCCAAACCAAATCGATATATATAAATTATATTTGATTTTACTCAAAAAGCAATTCAAACAAAATCATAAATACTAAGCAGAGAAGAATCGATTATTCTAATTGGATGATTGGACCCTGAAGTCTTGTATTCATATTTTGTTACCTCTTGATTTAAGTTTATGCCTAAAAAACAACAGGAGTGCTTAGGTTATAAGAGCAAAAAAATTAGATCGTCCTTTCGAACAAAATGACAAAAATAATCCCTTATGTAGGTTTAAAATAGCACACTAATTATGCGTTGAACAAATTTGACTTTTGAGTTTCTAAATAATTAACAATTTTAGTCTTTCTAAAGTTTTTTAATTAAACTCTGTCGGCGAGATTTGACGAGAATTATGCAAGGAAAATTAGCAAAAACTCATATTTAGAAGTCAAAATTTAGTAATTTCTACTATATTTTCTTATTCTGATTCTGGAATTTGATGTAATTTCTATTGTTTTTAGAGAGGTATAAGTTGTGGTATTCGCTATTCAAGAGGCGCAATAAATAAAACTGAAGTAGGAATCTTTGTAGATAATAAGTTATCTATGCATTGCAAGTGGACTTGAATAGAGAGGAGTAGATGCCTTTTAGGATGATTTGAACGAGTTATAGCGAGAGGAATACTGCACATTGAGAAGTTATTCTTAAAAGAGATTTCAATAGATATATTGGGTCTACTCCAACAAGTTATAATGATATGCATGGAGGAGTTTGTCACGACCCAAATCAGGGTCCTAGCCGTGACGGACATCCCGAACCTTGAAGGTTCGAGAGCCCTTCTAACTTGTAATCATATACACTATTCATATATAAATAGGAAATACGGAAATAAAGTCTGCTACGAAAAGATGGCCATAATCTAAATTTAGTTTAATAATGAGGAATAAAATTCAATATCAACTAAACACCATCTGAAAATCGTCTGCGAAATCTATACTACATGATCAAATAACAACTATTTGAAAACTGGGACAAGGCCTTCAGTAGACCAAAACTATAATAAATAATACTGTCTGAAAGAAACTAGGCCTTCTGAAATATAGAAGGCTCACTAACTGGTACTCTTCACTCCTGTCTGATGAAATCTACTGCTTATCAGGGTTCCTAGACTGTGCCTCAAAACCTGGAGGGAGGGGGGTCAATACAGATGTACTGGTACATAGAGCAATCTAAAATAAAGTTTTTATATAAATAAAATATTTGAGATATAGTCATAAATATCATGGAAGATATAAATTCAAAACACATGGGCATTTCTGATAATCATAAAACCTTTCTGTCAATGCAGTTTTTCTGACCTTTGTATTACTTCTGAGTCAGGTGGCACTCCCCTACAAGTCTGATATTCCACGGGCTATATAGAATATGCCATTGACTCGGCGGGGAAGCCCCCAACCCGAGTGTGCCGCAAGGGTTGGAGTGTCTGAGTCTGATACGCCATAGGGCACTAGGCTAGCGTATAATAATATACCCGAATTGACAAATCATGATTTTGGGCAATGAGTTAGCTGAACTCATGCCCTCTTTGGAGAACCACCTAAGCTCTCTTTATGCCCAATTTTATCCTGTTCTGAATCATGCATTATTTGAGTTTTAACATTTGAAAAATCTGATTTCAAACATGCATTCTATTCTGTTCTGAATTACTATGACATTATCTGAATTGGTGTCGTCACACCAAGACTTGTAAGTCCTATTTCTGAGCCATAATGCATCATGCATGATTCTTTCACTAAAACTCAGTTCAGACCACCCAAACATGAAATTAGTATAAGAGATTTCATGTTCCGAAAACATAAGTCAAAACTATGCAAAAATTCTCATCCTTTCCATGAACAAGTAGTGGCCATGTAATCTTTACAAACCATGCAACTCTTTTCATTATATGAATATTTTCAACATTTATCAACATAAACTACCCTCTCTTTTGAAATCAAAATCATAATCCAAATATAACAATACTTAAGTCATTTCATATAATGTTTTTCAAGATGCATTCAAAACAATTCATAGCATATGATAGTAAAGAAAAATCATAACAAGAGAGGGATTTTTCATGAGTCATGCTCTCAATTCAATCATCAACCTTAAAACACATGCTTACATATAATATATATAACTTCAAATCACTTTGGGGGAAGGCCTAAAGGCCAAAACAATATCATCAATGCTTCTAAAAGATGAATTTATTCATAAATCCAAAACCTTTTTCTTAAAAACATGAATTCTATGCCCATGAGATTTTACGAAAAATCCCACGTACCTTAAATTAGAAGCTTTTGAATGAAGTCTAGCTTTTTGGATACTATACGTATGATTGATGGGTGCATCTTGTAGCCTTCGTAATGGGTATCCCAAATCTTGAATTATTTTTGAATTTCTACGGTTGAAATTTGAGGAATTTTAATTTTTGTTTTGGGACTAAATGGTGTTGTTCTTGAGAATTTTGAAGATAATGACCATATTTTGGTCAATTGGGATTAAAATCCCATGTTTAAGATGTTAAAGGGGTGGGTGAAAGGACTAAAATACCCGGTGGGTGAAAGGACTAAAATACCCGGTGGGTGAAAGGACTAAAATATCCCTAAGGAAACAAACAAGGTCGCAGACCCTGAAATTGGGCCTGAAATGCTCCCAAAATATGGGAGCATTTCAAACCAGTGAGTTATGCCACTTAAATGCGCCCAAGATGCGGCCGGAATGCGCCCAAGACGTCTATTGACTTGCCCCATCGTATATCAACAAAAAAAATCAAGAAACGGAGGTTGGAAAGGTCGAACATAAAATCCCCGAAGTTTGGAAACTCAAAATGATTTTAAGTCCCTTTTTACACTTTGAAAAAAATTTCTACTCTTTTCAATTCCATGAGCATACTACTAGGAGCTAACATGTAGAGGATTCTTGCGGGGTGTTATAACGATGATTCGATTTCTAGTTTAAAAATGCGGGGTGTTACAATAATGAGAATTATCATTTTTGAATTTCTCATGAGATTTTGGTTTGTTGGTATCTATTTTAAGATTCTTAAAAAAAAAGGAGCATTTGGTGACCTTTCATACGGTGGCTAAGAGGCTGTTTGGATGAGCTTATAAGTCAAAAGTCATAAGTTGGGGTTCTAACTTATAAGTTTTGGCTTAAAAATAAGTGCTCAAAAATAGTTTTTTGGATTTTTACCCAAACACTATAAAAATGCTTTAAAATTATTTTGAATTGAAAGCACTTAAAATAAGTCAATCCAAGCAAACTTTAATACTCAAAAAAAATATTTGCTCATTAGGAAGACTGATAAAGGTCTTTGTAAAGACTACGAGATTATGTGCACAAAATGGGCAGCAAATCTACCTTGTGTAGACATGCTTTTATATTTTAAAAGAATGCGTTAAACATTAGATATATAAGCTTTGCAGAATAAGTACAATAGACTATTCTGGTCCCGTTTTTCCATGGACCTCACATTTAGTGAGAGCTTTAATGCATTAATTGTTCTTTTAGTAACTACTAGTTTAATATACATATTTTGCACGTGGGCCTCATGTCAATCAATAAACTTCTATACATAAAAATAAAATTATTTTAAAATAGCAATTAAGTCTATATTCTTATTGACATCATGAGACTAATAAAACAATAGTTTGAGTAACGCCTTTTAATTAAAATTCATAAAGAATTGAGCATATTTAAAGAGTAAAGTAACAATGTGAAAACATAAAATATTGTTGATGATAACAAGAGTTTTCAATAAAAATTCTAGAAAAACAAACACGCACACAAAAAAACACGTGAAAAAGAAGATGAACATAAAATTATAATAAAACAAATGGATCGAGGATTCCTATATTGATTTAATTTAGTTTAGTGTTAAGGCATATTTTTTTTGTAAGTCTAGTATTTTACAAGGATTAGAAGTCTAAAGCAAGACGTCTTAATAAATATCAAACACTTGTAATCTTAATGTACTTCGTAATTTCTATGAAAAGTTTTATTTAAGTCATGAAAGTAAAGATGAAAAAATTAGAACCCTATAATTTAAGAGAACATTACCTAAAGAAAGTTCATCTCAGAGGAGTATGAAGGTTGAGTGGCTAACATAATACTTTATTACCTCCTAATTTACTACTCTAATTCATGTTCTCCACAACCTTCTATATAAGATCCTGTCCTCGTTAAGCTGAAACTCTACCTTGATGAGAAAACTAAACCAGAAAAAAAATTTATCACAAAAAACAATATGGCCGGGCAATTGTACATGTACATAGTTGATTGATTGTGCTTGTCAGACAATTGATTTTGTTTGCTAATTTTACTTTTCTACTATTTATAGGGCACATACCCGTGTATGCCCCAAACTCAGGGTCAAGTCAATCTATGATTCTATTTGATCCTAAACTTGAGAGAACCTTGAGACAAAATCGAAGAATGAAGAGAGAGAATTTATGATCAAGGAGCCTTTCTCGAGGTGGTTCATGATGACCCAGCAATTTTGAATCGGCCATTACAACACGACGTTTAGGAAACTGTGGAACAAGTCACTGCTCGGTTAATAAGAGAGAGTTGCTCGGACGGTATCCCTCATTTCTAACCTTGATTGAGTTTGAGTGATCGAGGGAGGGGGAAAAAAATTCTTTTTTGTTGTAGCAACTTTTTTATTTCAACTTTTCATCGACAATTTGGACCATAAATTTAAAAGACATTATAGTATATTTGACATATCTTTTATCTTAGACTAAAAGGTTCAAAGACATTCTTTATTTTTTAAACGCCGTACTAAGTCAAAATATGTCAATCAATTTAAAATGAAATAAGTTATTTTTATATGGAATTATAAATATTTTATATTCTTTTAGATAAATAAATTATTTATATAGGCTAACTAACTTTACATTTTACGCTCATTTAAAAAAAAATCATGAATCCAAATCCATTTATTTTTAAAAAATAACTAAGAAATTTAGCTATATGTTTTTATGTTCTTATTCACTTGAGTAAACTTTATTAATCTCAAAGATACTTTTTCTATAATTCAAAAGAAATTATAGCCACTACAATTAAAGGCGAGTAACATATTATAAATTGGAATGGTGTGGAAATTCTTTTTTTAGATGTAGTAAAGAAATGAAAAAAAAACCATTCGACTTTTAGAAATTGTAAATCCAAATCAAATCGAAAGATACAAATTATATTTGATTTTACTCAAAAAGCAATTCAAACAAAACCATAAAGACTAAGCAGAGAAGAATCGATTATTCTAATTGGGTAATTAGACTTTGAAGTCTTGTATTCATATTTTGTTACCCCTTGATTTGAGTTTTATGTCTAAAAAAAATAACACGTGTGCTTGGGTTATAAGAGCAAAAAAATTAGATCGTTCCTTTCAAAGAAAATGACAAATAATTCCTTATATTGGTTTAAAATAACACACTAATTATGTGTTGAACAAATTTGATCTTTTGAGTTTGTCAATAATTAATAATTTTAGTCTTTCTAAAGTTTCTTAATTAAACTGTGTCGGTGAGATTTGACGAGAATTATGTAAAGAAAATTAGCGGAAACTCATATTTAGAGCTCAAAATTTTATAATTTCTACTGTATTTTCTTATTCTGATTCTAGAATTTGATGTAATTTCTATTGTTTTGGAGGGGTATAAGTTGTGGTATTCACTATTCAGGAGGCGCGAGAAATAGAAATGAAGTAGAAATCTTAGTAGATAATAAGTTAAATGACCAAGTGGTGGGGAGGTTAGATTCAACGACATGAGTATGGCAATTAAGTTAACCGTTGGAGGGTTCACGTTGACATTATTACTATCTATGCATCACAAGTGAATTTGAACGGGGAGGATTAGATGCCTTTTAGGATGATTTGAACGAGGTATAGTGGGAGGAATACTGCACATTGAGAAGTTATTCCTACAGGAGATTTCAATAGACATATCGGGTCTACTTCAATAAGTTATAATAATATGCATGGAGGATAAGGAGAATTCTCATTACTGAATTTCTCTAGAGCTTTTCATTTGTTGGTATCTATTTTAAGATTCTTAAAAAAAAAAGGAGTATTTGGTAACCTTTCATAGTATGGTGGCTAAGAGGCTGTTTGGATGAGCTTATAAGTCAAAAGTCATAAGTTAGGAGTTTGAACTTATAAGTTTTGGCTTAAAAATAAGTGCTCAAAAATATTTTTTTTTTTTTACCCAAACACTATAAAAATTCTTTAAAACTATTCTGACTTGAAAGCACATAAATTAAGTCAATCCAATCAAACTCTAAAACTCAAATAAAGTATTTGCTTATAAGAAAGGATATGAAGGTCTTTGTAAAGACCACGAGTTATGCACACAAAATGGGCAGCAAATCTGCCCTTGCATAGACATATACTTTTATATTTTCAAAGAATACTTTAAACATTAGATATATACGCTTTGCAGAATAAGGCTGTGTACACTAGACTATTCTGGTTCCATTTTTCTATGGACCTCGAATTTAGTGAGAGTTTTAATGCATTGATTGTTCTTTTAGTAACTACTAGTTTAGTATACATACTTTGCACGTGGACCTCATGTCAATCAATAAACTTCTATACATAAAAATAAAATTATTTTAAAATAGCAATTAAGTCTATATTCTTATTGACATCATGAGACTAATAAAACAATAGTTTGAGTAACGTCTTTTAATTAAAATTCATAAAGAATTGAGCATATTTGAAGAGTAATGTAACAATGTGAAAACAAAAAATATTATTGATGATAACAACAATTTTCAATAAAAATTCAATAAAAACAAACAAACACACACAAAAAAACATGTGAAGAAGAAGATGAACATAAAATTATAATTAAATAAATGGATCGAGTATTCCTATATTGATTCAATTTAGTTTAGTGCTGAGACATATTTTTATGTAAGTCTAGTATTTTACAAAGATTAGAATCCTAAAGCAGGACGTCTTAATAAGTGTCAAACACATGTAATCTTAATGTACTTCGTGATTTCTATGAAAACTTTTATTTAAGTCATGGAACAAAAGATAAAAGATTTAGGATCCTAGAATTTAAGAGAGCATTACCTAAAGAAAATTCATCAGCGAGGAGTATGAAAGTTGAGTGGCTAATGTAACACTTTATTATCTCCTAATTTACTATTCTAATTCATGTTCTCCACAACCTCCTATGTAAGAGTCTGTCCCCGTTAAGCTGAAACTCTACCTTGATGAAAAAATTAAACAAAAAAATAGTTATCACAAAAAAACAATGTACATGTACATAGTTGATTGATTGTGTTTGTCGAACTATTGATTTTATTTGCTAATTTTACTTTTCTACTATTTATAGGGCACATACCGGTGTATGCCCCAAACTCAAGGTCAAGTCAATCTCTGATTCTATTTGATCCTAAACTTGAGAGAACCTTGAGACAAAATTGAAGGATGAAAAGAGAAAGAATTCATGATCAAGGAGCCTTTCTTGAGGTGGTTCATGATGTCCCAGCATCTTTGAATTGGCCACTACAACATGATGTTTAGGAAACTGCGGAACAAGTCACTACTCAATTAATAAGAGGGAGTTGCTCGGACGGTAAACATTCCTCATTTCCAACCTAGAATTGAGTTTGAGTGACCAAGGGAGGGGTAAAAAAAATCTTTTTTGTTGTAGTAACTCTTTTATTTCAAATTTTCAAATGACAATTTAGACCATAAGTTTAAAAGATATTATAGTACATTTGACATATCTTTTATTTGTGACTAAAAGGTTTAAATACACTCTTTATTTTTTAAACTCTGTACTAAGTCAAATTATATCAATCAATTTAAAAGGAAATAAGTTATTTTTATAAGGAATTATAAATATTTTATATTCTTTTAGATAAATAAATTATTTATATAGGCTAATGAACTTTACATTTTACGCTCATTTTAAAAAAGAAAATCACGAATCCAAACTCATTTATTTTAAAAAAATAACTAAGAAATTTAGCTATATGTTTTTATGTTCTTATTCACTTGAGTAAACTTTATCGATCTTAAGATACTTTTTCTATAATTCAAAAAAAAATTATATCCACCACAATTTAAGGTGAATAACATATTATAAATTGGAATGGGGTGGAATTTTTTTTTTTGAAGTATAGTAAAGAAATTGAAAAAAACCATTTAACTTTTAAAAACTGTAAACCCAAACTAAATCGAAAGATATAAATTATATTTGATTTTACTCAAAAAGCAATTCAAACAAAATCATAAAGACTAAGCGGAGAAGAATCAATTATTCTAATTGATTAATTGGACCCCAAAATCTTGTATTCATATTTTGTTACCCTTGGTTTGAGTTTGTGTCTCTAAAAAAATAGCACGAGTGCTAGGGTTATAAGAGCAAAAAAAATTAGACCTTTCCTTTCAAAGAAAATGACAAAAATGATCCCTTATGCAGGCTCAAAATAGCACACTAATTATGCATTGAACAAATTTGATCTTTTGACTTTGTCAATAATTAACAATTTTAGTTTTTCTAAAGTTTTTTAATTAAACTCTATCATCGAGATTTGACGAGAATTATATAAATAAAATTAGCGGAAACTCATATTTATAGATCAAAATTTTGTAATTTCTACTGTATTTTCTTATTTTAATTCCAGAATTTGATGTAATTTTCATTGTTTTTTTATAGGGGTATAAGTTGTGGTTTTCACTATTCAGGAAACGTGAGAAATAGAAATAAAGTAGGAATCTTAGTAGACAACAAGTTAAATGACCAAGTGGTAGGGAGGTTAGAGTCAACGGCATGAGTATATCAATTATATTAACCATAGGAGGGTTCACACTGGCATTATTTCTGTCTACGCATTGCAAGTAGACTTGACCGGAGAGGATTAGATGCGTTTAAGGATTATTTGAACAAGGTATAGTGGGAGAAATACTGCACACTGAGAAGTTATTCTTAGAGGAGATTTCAATAGACATATTGGGTCTACTCCAACAAGTTATAATGATATGCATGGAGGATAAGGAAAATTTTGTTATAAAATATTATAGTTATTGTAGATATCCACTACTCCAAGTATTTACTCATCCACTATTCCGTACACCATTATGGAGATTAACTCTATTCCGTACACCATTATGGAGATTAACTCTTACACCCTTTAACCTCCTCCATAACCTTCATGATTAGTGTTATATTTATGACAACCTTTCATATGCCTATGTATAATATTAAATAGAGGCATAAGAGTTTATATTGGATACACTTGAAAAACTTGTATATTTGATAATTGGAAGAATAAGAAGGCTCTTATCTATTGTCTCTTTTATTTTTATTGCTCTCTATTTTTCTAGTTCGTGTTGTTATTCTTTTTTTATTATTTTATCATATTATCTACACGAAGTTCTTACCAATTTTAAGGTTGTGTTTATCTTTGTCGCTGGAACAAGTTAAGTTACTAATTCTTGAGGTTATGTTGATTTTATTCTTAGAAACAAATGAATTTTTAGTACTAATGTTACAAAAGATCTCATATATCTCTACTAAGCGAAGGTAATCCAATACACAATTCACTAGTACACTTTCTACTTTATATACTAATACTTTTAATATTGCAGAATGTTACATTGCTAAAGATGTTATTTGTTATATAATTATTATGTTTTAATAAAACTACTTTCTATGCTAGATGATGTTAATGTGGATGGATAGTGCATTCTCTGAAATTTGTTGGAAGCATAAGAGTCGCCAACCCTTATTTGATTCTTTTGGGTGAAGTTTTAAAGCCTTTAAATGTGTAAAGTAAATCGAGCTTATTTTCTTAAGTAGATTAAATGAAGGTGAGTATTTTCATTTATCCATTTTTTATTAAAAATATTATATTTTATATGTTTGTTGACATTTAATTCATTTTTATATACTATCACAAAGTGGTAACATTTTAAAGGTTTGGGTGGAGTCCCATAATATTTCGGCATATTATGTCAACTGTTGTGGTAAGACGGTAGAGTCAACTTCTACCGCACCAAAAGGGAATATCCTCGGGTTAAAATCTCGATGCGCATCATGGTGATAAAATAATTAGGTTTAAGTCCTCATCAAATTATGGCCTAAAATGTCTTAATAGTGGTAAGATGTTGGGTTCAAGTCCCAATGCACCATTTGATGATAATGATGACCGATGAAAATGTACTTCTGGTGAAAAATAATGAAACCCTCCACATTGATTTGCTCCATTCTTAGTGTGAATGTGGTAGAAATGCATACAAGTCTGGAAGAAGATAAGTGGTTAAAAATATATGTGGGCATGGAGGAACAAAATATAATAATCATCATTTTGATAATAATAAAAAAAAGAACAAAATGGGTTCCTCAAATTATCCTTCAAAAAGTGAAGACTATTATTTTTTAATTCACCATCAATTTGGTATGAAAATTAATGGGCACATGATTTTTGCGTGACCTAATTCGATAGGTTTTATAAATCTTCCATTAAAAGAAAAGAACAAAAGTGAAGATGCACTTGGTTTGTCAAAGGGACGTTGAGGGGGTCATATAAATATGATAGATGTCAAAGCATGACAATGAAAGTAAATTATGAAGCACACATGATTATAGTCCATTTCTTGAAGAGAATGTGACTTGTGATAAACATTGTGGATGCCCGACCATTCAGGAAAGTAAATGTGTCAAGATGTGCTAAAATTCGTGGACAAGGACATGCTTATATATGATTGGATAAACACCAAAACTCACTTGTACAAGAGGTTTGAGAGATAAATTTTTTAATTTGTATAAAAAGGTCATTGATGCTATAATATGTTTTATTTGATCTATTAAAGGGTAAAGGCAAGAAATGATTCTTGCCTATAAAAGTTTCGGTTATGACCAAAATTATTATTATGGTGTGGTCGAATGAATTTGTTATTGATCGCGTAAATATGATACGCCAAAAAGGACTTTGTCATATGTTATAAAAATAAAATATTAAAAGAAAAAGTAAAGTAAGAAAGAGGTCTTGCATATAATGATTTTAACTATAATGACAATAATTTTCTCTCTAAAAAGAGATGGTCACCATACAAAATAGTGTTTTGAAATATGAGGTAGCACACAAGTATTTGATAGCTTTGAAAAGCTAATGTCTTATTGCACGAAGAAATGAAATTGTCTATGATATTGAGATTGTACTAAGTCTCCTAAATAAACTTATAAAGTTTTAAGAAAATTGAAAAGAAAAGAAATTATTATTACTTTGAGACTATAAATTATGAAAAATTCTTATATCTTCATATTACTACAATCCAAATGGGTTATAAATTTTTGTAGAAAATGCTACTCATTTTCTCCTGTTTATTGATACAATTATGAGCATGGTGATGAAATCACATGCGGCAATTAAAAAAAAGTTTACAAGAAATATATAAGTTGGCATGACACATTGACCATCCCGATTCTAATGTGATGCAAAAATAATTGAGAATTCATGCGGTTTTATATTGAAGAAATAAAAGATTCTTCAGGAATTGTATTATGTTGCTTGTTCTCACCATAAACTACTATACCAACTAAGATTATGGTTGTATCCCCTAAATTTTTGAAACGTACGACAAGGTGAATATGGGTTTGTTCACTTGCCATGTGGACCGTTTACTATGAAATGAGATTCATCTATGCTTTGTCACATAAGCTTGGCTATCAACTTGCAATTTGATTCTTGCAAGATTGTTTGATTAAACTATTAAATTGAGAGTATGGTTTCAAACTATCAAAGTTGATAATGCTGATTGGTTTAGTAGAAAATTATGTGCCTCCAATTCTACTGAATCATTGGTTCTGAGAAAAATCTCCCAATAAGTAAATTTGGTACGAGACAATTTATTTAAATGTAGCAACATTTGTATTCATCAATCCAATAAGATTCCTATATATTATTGGTTCAGGGTCTGAAATCAAATAAATCCATCAAAATATTTGAATGTGAAATATCCACCACGCACAAAGATGGATCCCCAAATAAAGTTGGGGTGAATGTTAGATTTTCTAACATTAGGGGAAGATATGATTAGTAGCTGAAATGTATGGAATGAATTATCTAGACCTTCATAAAAAAAGTGAACTTGAATTTCAAGAGATAATTAATGATTTGCAAAATGTTGCAAGTTCATTGCCAGGCTGACCCTATGTTATAATTCAATTGTAAATGCTCTACTGAAAAGTCCTTGAAGGAAAGAGTCAATGACGAGCTTGAAACGTGATTAATTGATTCCAGATGTAAAACTCCTTAAAAAAGGCAAGGAGAAAATGATCTAGATGGTTTTGATAATGAGGTAAGTTCTTTAAAAAAATACTATGACATAACTCTTCATAAAACCTTGACAAAAGATTAGGTACCTAAAAATGATGAAAAAGAATAGATCGATCTTAATATATTATGTCATAATGAAACCGATATCAAATAACCGTTGATGATATTTTTAGTATAATGTAGCTCTCACCATTATAAATGATAATGAGAATCTTGAATCTAAATCTTTCAAATAGTGTAAAAAGATAAAATACATAATTCAAGTATATTATATTTCACTTGAAAAGTGATGTTTTAAAATTAGTCCATTGACTAAGGTATAATGCTAGTGGGGGACAATAGGTAATTGCGAGAAACATAAAATCGTAAGTTATAAAGTACGACTTGTGCCTTGAGGTATAAAGGTTATTTGCAAAAGTCCTAGCATTATTATTTGGACATGTGTTCTCTATGGTGGATGCAATAAGATTTCATTAAATCTAGCAATATATAAAAAATGTAAATGCGTATAATGAATGACTGTCATATCTAGATAGACGGTAAATGCTATAGAAAAAATCCTTGAAAGATCTAAAAGAGATTCGATCCACTGAATATCCCAATGATTGTGAGATCACTTATCATAATGAAAGATTAATTTCAATCTCATAAAATGGTTAGAAAGTATCATGTATTAGTACGATTAGCGCACTTATGTGTTCTGCTAGTTTCTATACATGAGATAGTAATTTTTATTAATGTACAACAAAGATATCATTTCACTTTTATGTGAATGTGAGTGAAATCAAATATAATTGATATGAATTTATTATTTCTAATTATCAAAGAGATTTTTGATTATGCTAATGTAGGAAGAATATTTAATCTACTGTCAATTTTAATATCATGCAAATGAAAATTTTCACAACTAATTGATTGTTGCTACAGATAAGTTCAATGCGCAAATGACTTACGACAATGAGGTCATAAGTAAAGTGATTGTCAAAAATTTATTTGACCGAGTTCAAAGGCTTAACATATCCAAGAAACAAGAAAATAATATATCAGGATGATTCAAGAATGCAACATCTTCATGATGTGATTTGATCACAAAGGCACAGTCAATATCGACATTTAAAAGCTAGCATATAAGATTGGAATGCGTAGTCTTTGAGAAGTGAAATGATGTTTTCATCAGGGAGAGTAAAATATGCACTGCACTCTTGTTTCCTTGGCCTAGGTTTTGTCCCATTGAATTTTCATGAAAAGGTTTTTAACGAGGTTCAACAAATGCGTATTAAAAGATATGTGTACTCTTTTTTCTTCACTAGAATTTTTTTTCTATTGACTTGTTTGTAAGGTTTTAACGAGGCACATTATATATGGACATTCAAGGGAGAGTGTTATAAAATATTATAGTTATTGTGGATGTCTACTACTCCAAGAATTTACTCATCAACTATTCCGTACACCATTATGGAGTGTAACTCTTACACCCTTTAACCTCTTCCATAACCTTCATGGTTAGTGTCACATTTATGACAACCTTTCATATGCCTATGTGTAATATTATAAATAGAGGAATAAAAGTTTGTATTGGATACACTTTAAAAACTTGTATATTTGAATAATTGGAAGAATAAGAAGTCTCTCATTTATTGTCTCTTTTATTGTTCTTGTTCTTTATTTTTCTAGTTCATGTTGTTACTCTTTTAGTTTAATTTTAACAAATTCTCATTTTTAAATTTCTCTAGAGCTTTTGGTTTGTTAGTAGGAAATATAATATTCTTAAAGAAAGAGGAGCATTTGATAACCTTTTATAATATGGTGGATAAGAGGCTGTTTGGATGAGCTTATTAGTCAAAAGTCATAAGTTAGGAGTTATGACTTATAAGTTTTGACTTAAAGATAAGTTCTTAAAAATATTTTTTTATTTTACCTAAACACTAAAAAAATACTTTAAAACCATTTTGACTTGAAAGCACTTAAAATAAGACAATCCAAACAAACTATAAAATTCAAATCAGTTATTTACTCATTAAGAAGGATGATAAAGGTCTTTGTAAAGAAAGGTCTTTGTAAAGACTACAAGATTATGTGCACAAAATGGACAATAAATCCGCCCTTGCGTAGACATATGCTTTTATATTTTCAAAAATATTTTCACCATTAGATAAATAAGACTTGCAGGATAAGATTGCGTACAATAGACCATTGCGGTCTCGCTTTCCATGGACCTCACATTTAGCAGGAGATTTAATGCATCAATTATTCTTATAGTAACTACTAGTTTAGTATATGTGCTTTGCACGCACATCTTTTGTCAATTAATAAAATTATATACATAAAAATAAAATTATTTTAAAATAGCAATTAACGCTATTCTTAATGACACCATGAAACTAAAAACACGATAGTTTGAGTAACATTTTGAGTTAAAATTCATAAAGAATTGAACATAATTAAAGAGTAAAGTGATAATGTGAAAACAAAAAATATTATTGATGACAACAATAATTTTTAATAAAAATTCTAGAAAAACAAACACATACACAAAAAATAAACAAGTGAAGAAGAAGATGGACATAAAATTATAACAAAACAAATGGATCGAGGATTCTTATATTGATTCAAATTAGTTTAGTATTGAGGAATATTTTTCTTTAAGTCTAGTATTTTACATGGATTAGAAGCCTAAAGCAAGACTCCTTCATAAATGTCAAACACTTGTAATCTTAATGTACTTCATAATTTTTATGGGAACTTTTATTTAAGCCATGAAAGAAAAGATAAACGAGTTAGAGCCTTAGAATTTAAGAGAACATTACCTAAACAAAATTCATTAGCGAGGACTATGAAGGTTGAGTGGCTAACATAAAGCTTCATTACCTCCTAATTACTTTTCTAATTCATGTTCTCCATAACCTCCTATGTAAGATCCTATCCTCGTTAAGATGAAACTATACATTGCTGAGAAAAATAAACCAAACAAAAGATAATTATCACAAAAAACAATAGGTCCAGGATATTGTACATGTACATAGTTGATTGATTGTGTTTATCGGACTGTTGATTTTATTTACTGATTTTACTTTTCTACTATTTACAACGCACATGCTGGTGTATGCCCCATTCTCGGGGTCAAGTCAATCCCTGATTCCATTTGATCCTAAACTCGAGAGAACCCTAAGACAAAATTGAAGGATGAAGAAAGAAAGATTTCATGATCAAGGATCCTTGCTCGAGCGGGTTTATGATGACCCAACAGATTTGAATCAGCCACTACAACATGATGTTCAAGAAACTGTGGAACAAGTCACTGCTCGATTAAGGACTGAGAAAAATGTTAGGTAAGCAACTGCCCAATGAGCAACAAGGAAAGAGCGGGCTAGATAGAAAGAGGTAGATCGTCTAGTTGCATTGATGCAACAGAAAAATTGAGAAAAAATATGGGACAACAACCCTTTCAATGATATTTGTCTATTTATGGTGATCTAGTAGAAGATTTAGTATATGTAGAGCTAATTAGAATAGGTGCAATCATTGTAATATCCCAAGTTAGTTTTTAATAAAGGGTTAATTGGTAATTTTAACCAGTTATTAATATTAATTAAGAGAACTAAAGTGAGCAAGCCAAAACTCTAACCTTTTTTCTTATTTAATTTCATGACTAGTAATAGTACAAGTAGAATATTAGGGCTATATTTTGATCCCATTATTTTGGAGGAAAACAACAAGCTGCGTAGAAAGAAAAAACAATAGAGAGTACCCAAATGATGTTAGAAGACATCCACATGAAGTGATAAAGTATGAAATTTTCTTGTAGTTCTTTGGCATAGAATTGAAAATATATTCGGCAATAATGCAGTTCGGTAATTATAATACCCCGTATTATTCTTAGCTCAGTTCAGCTCCTAGTTGCATGCATAAGAGGCTTAAAACCTGAAAATTTCACTAAGTGTTGGGGACTTAGTCATTTTCAGAGCTTGTATATGTCCTCATTGTTATTTCTTTTCAGTACTGGTGGTATGAACACCCGATACCTAATTGTTTGCATAAATTCAGTAACTACAGAATAATTTCAGATAAACCATAAGCATTGTCATTTAGTCAGATATTACAAACAGTTGTTTGTTCAGTTAAGTTTAGTTCAGTCTAGAAATTAGTGTTAGTTTAGTTGGGAGTAGGATTTAGCACCGAGCAAATGCAAGGATGACAGCTTCCCCGCAGTTAGGCAGAGTTTTTAGTAGCAGTCCCTGTATTTCAGAACTACATAGCCAGGTAGGATATGTTGAGTCACCCGTTAATTTGGCTTGGCTTCCTCTTAGGGGTCACCCGTCAGTGTAGGCTTGAAACCCTGGTTCTTCGAGACACTAGTTTAGTAGATCCACATAACCAGAGTTAGTACCCGTGACATGGTACTGACACCCTTCTAACTAGGATCGCAGGTTGGACTCCGATTAGCTCAGATTTGGGCATGTCGGTTACATGATACCTCCCACACTCTTAGTTCAGTATTTAGTACAGAATTCAGTTAAGGTTTGCTTGACCATAGCATATAGACTTCGAGTTATTCAGTCATGAAATTTCAGTAATTTAGTTTACAGATTATTTTAGAAACATTATATGCTTGGTCTTGCATTCTTAGTATTTCAGTTTTCATACATGTATACTTAGTTATCTCATGCTATTCAGTCAATCATTACTTTATGCACAGTTAACCCATGTATTTTAGGCTAACCTCATCTCATATACCAGTACATTCAAAGTACTGATCGCATACTTTCTTCACGCTATGATGTCTTATATCATAGGTTCGGATACACAGTTTCTCAATCGTTCTTAGATAGTTTAGCTTTACAATAACAATGGCAGTAGTGAGTCCTCATATTTCTAGGACAAACTTATCTTTCATTCAATTTCAATATTCCTCTATTTCAGTCAGTTGGAGTTAGTTGGGGGGTTTATCCCATCAACTCTGTTAGAGGATCTTCAGACATTCAGACAGTTAGTTAATTTATTAAACTTATCGGTTGGATTTTAGTATTTTTTGCACATGTTCTAGATTTGTGAATTCGATTGTATTTTCAGTATTTAAACCTTATGGTATCATTAGTTATTTTCTGCACATGTCTTTTATTATCAGTTTACTCAGTGGTTATAGTAGGTACCAGTTCATGGGTTTGCTTATGGTCACTTTTGACCGTAAGCACCATTATCGTGACTAGGGGGTAGCCTTGGGCCATGAAAAAACTTGATATCAGAGCTCAAGGTTTTAGAGAGTCCCAAGGAGTCTGAAATGCTGCATTGATTAAAGTCTTGTGCATGGGTGTAAAGCGCATCACACTTATGGAATACTCACTTAAGTTTACTCAGTTAAAGAGGTATGTTTCCTCAATAGTGGCTGATAATAGGTCTAGAATGAGTAAGTTTATTTCTGGTGTAGGTAATAGTGTGGTCAAAGGAGTGTAGGACTATGATGTTGATTAATGAGATGGACCTATCTAGGCTTATGGTTTATGCTCAACAGATTGAGAAACAGAAGTTTAAGGGGAAAAAGAGAGAGAATAGGAGGGCCAGAACAAATAGCTTTAACTTTTCTCAGTTGAGGTCAGAGGGTGGTAGCCATTCTCAATTCAGTCAAATTTTTTTAGCTCTAACTCTATCTTCAGCTAGTGTGCCAATGACAAAGTTGAGGAATGACAATTATGATAGGGTGCCAGGCTTAAAGTCCTAGGGTAGTGTGAAAAGTGGTTGTAGTAGAAATCATTAGGGTTTGTGTAAGGCTAGCAGTGATGTGTGTTTTGGATATGGAAAGCCAGGCCATAAGATCCGAGAGTGCATAGTGGTTGTGTATATAGGCAGAAATGATCGCCAATAGGGCCAGAATACTTCTTCAGAAGCACTCGTAAGTCGCCCAAATCAACAAGGAACAATTTTCTGTGCGACCAGTGGACATTGCTAGAACAAGCTGTATGTACTACAGTCTCAACATGATCAGGAAAGTTCTCTTGATGTTGTTACAAGTATGTTACAAGTTTTTCATCTTCATGTGTACGTTTTACTAGACCCCAGAGCCTCACTTTCTTTTGTAACCCCCTATATAGTTGTCAATTTCAGTGTCAGTCCAGAAATATTAGTAGAACCTTTTTCAATGTCTACCCTAGTGGGTAAGTCTATCATAGCCAGACATGTATACAGAAATTGACTGGTCATAATATCCCAGAAAATTACTTCAGTATATCTTGTGGAGTTAGAGATAACTAATTTTGTTGTCATTCTCATCATGGATTGGATCCACTCATGCTATGCTTCAGCTGACTATAAAAATAGAGTTGTTCAATTTCAGTTTCCTAATAAACCAGTCATTGAATGAAGGGGTAGTACTTCAGTTCTTAGGGGTCAAATCATTTCATATCTTAGAGCGAATAAGATGATATCTAAGGGGTGTGTTTAACATCTTGTTCAAGTAAAAGAATCTAATTCTGTGACTCCTAGTCTAGATTCAGTTTCAATAGTGAGGGAATTTCCAGATGTGTTCCTTGAAGATCTTCTCGGAGTTTCTCCCAAAAAGGAAATTGATTTCAGTATAGATCTCCTTCCAGATACTTAGCCTATCTCTATTTTTCCCTATAGAATGGCTCCAACCGAGATCAAAGAGTTGAAAAAATAGTTGAAAGATCTCTTAGGTAAGGGATTTATCAGACCCAGTGTTTCCTCATGGGGTGCTTCATTCATTTTGGTGCGTAAGAAAGATAGTTCTTTCAGAATGTGCATCGATTATCGTCAGTTGAACAACGTCATATTCAAGAATAAGTATCAACACCCCAGGATTGATGAATTGTTTGACCAACTTCAGGTTACCAGTTATTTCTCTAAGATAGACCTCAGATCTGACTATCATTAGCTTAGAGACAGAGAATGTGATATTTCAAAGACAGCTTTCAAAACTCGGTATGATCACTTCAAATTTCTAGTTATGTCTTTCGGACTAACAAATTCCCTAGCAACTTTCATGGACTTGATGAATAGAGTGTTCAAGCAGTACTTGGACATGTTCGTCATAGTCTTCATTGATGATATTCTTGTCTATTCCTGTAGTGAAAGTGATCATACAGACCATCTCAAAATTGTATTGCAGACTCTTAGAGCCCATAAGTTTGCCAAATTCAGTAAGTGCAAATTTTAGCTAAGATCAATAAGTTTTATTAGCCATATATTTTTGGTGATGGCATTAGAGTTGACCCTTAAAAGACTAAAGGAGTAAGAAACTGAACCAAACCTATCTCTCCATTAGATATCAGGAGTTTCTTACATTTGTCTGGCTATTACAGATGGTTTATTGAACAATTTTTTTTATCTATTGCATCCCCCATTTCTCAATTGACTCAGAAAAAAGTCAAATTCCAGTGGTCAGATTCTTATGAAAAGAGTTTTCAGGAGTTGAAGACTTGACTCACCTCATTCCTAGTATTGACTTTGCCAGATAGTTCAGATGGGTTTGTTGTTTATTTTAATACTTCCAGAGTTGGTCTTAGTTTTGTATTGATGCAGAAAGGTAAGGTCATAGCCTATGAATCTAGATAGCTTAAGCCCCATGAAAAGAATTACCTTACCCATGACATTGAGTTTGCCTTGAAAATATGGAGGCACTATCTTTATGGGATTCACGTTGATGTGTTCACGGATCACAAAAGTTTGCAGTATATGGTTTGATAGAATGATTTAAATCTTCATCAGCGAAGGAAACTTGAGTTGTTAAAAGATTATTATATGAGTGTATGTTATCATCCGAGCAAAGCCAATGTAGTGGCAAATGCCCTTAGTAGATTATATATGGGTAGTGTTGCTTATGTTGAGAATGATAAGAGAAAATTAGTTAGAGAGGTTCATCAACTTGCTAGATTAGTGTGCGGTTAGTTGATTCAGCTGAGGGTAGTATATGGGTTTAGAATGGTTTAAAATCTTCATTGGATGCCAAAGTATAAGAAAAGCAAGATAGGGATTCCAGTTTAGTTAAGTTGAAGGGATCAGTTAGAAATCAGAAAGTAGAGGTTTTCTCCCAAGAGGGAGATAGTGTGTTGTGATGTTAGGGTAGTTTGTGTGTGTCGTGTATTGATGATTTGAGACAACAAATTTTAGTTGAGGTGCATGGTGCGTGTTACTCCATTCACCCAGAAGCCACTAATATGTATCATGATTTGTAGCAAATCTACTGGTGGATTGGTATGAAGAGGGATATTTTAGAGTTTGTAACTAAGTGTTCTAACTGTCATCAAATCAAGGTTGAACACCAGAGGCCTAGTGGAACATTACAGGAGTTCAGCATTCCCACTTGGAAGTAGGAAGAGGTGAACATAGATTTTGTGATGAGTTTGCCTCGTACACATCGTCAGCATGATTTGATATAGGTGATTATAGATAGAATGAACAAGTCAGCCTATTGTTTGCCAGTTCATACTCTTAATTCAGGTGAGGACTACGTGAAGTTCTATATTAGAGAGTTAGTTAGGTTGCATAGAGTCCCATTATCTATTATTTTAGATAGAGGTACTCAGTCTATCTCTCATTTTTGGAGAGCTTTTCAGAAGGGCCTTGATACCTAAGTTCATCTTAGTATAACTTTTCATCCTTAAACAGATGGTCAGGCAGAGAGGACCATTCAGATCCTAGCGGACATGTTGAGAGCATATGTTATTGACTTTAAAGAAAGTTGGAACAATCACTTGCCTTTGATTGAGTTTGCCTACAATAACAATTATCACTCTAGTATTCAGATGGCTCTGTTTAAGGCTCTCTATGAGAGGAGTTATAGATCTCCTATTGGTTAGTTTAAGGTAGCTGAGGCTTCTTTGATAGGACAAGATTCAATATTTGATACAATGGATAAAGTTTAGTTAATTAGGGAGAGGCTTAAAGCAACCCAAAGCCTTCAAAAATCTAATGCAGATGTGAGAAAATAAGACATTGAGTTTGGTGCTAGTGATTTGGTGTATTTAAAATCTTGCCCATAAAGAGGTGAAAATATTCAGCAAGAAGGGGAAGCTTTGTCCCCGATATATTACCCCTTATAGAATTTTGAGTCATTTTGGAAAGGTAGCTTATGAGCTTGAGTTGCCTGGAGATTTGGCATCAGTGCATCTAGTGTTTCATAGTTCCCTGTTAAAGAAGTGTATTGGTGATCTAACTGTTGTAGTTCATTTATAAAACACAGATGTTCAGGATATCCTTTCTTACAAAGAAATCCCAGTCGAGATCCTTGATCATCAAATTCAGATACTAAGGAATAAAAAAGTTCCCTTGGTCAGAGTTCTTTGAAAGAATCAATTCGTTGAGGGAGCCACTTGGGAAGCAAAAGCAGATATGCATGCCAAGTACCCTCATTTTTTCTCTGCAAACTCAGACTCAGCTTTAGGTAACTGTTTTCCTTAGATTGTTTCTTTTCCATTCTCAGTTCCAGCTATATAATCATTCTCATATGCATTCACGAAAATAGTTCAGGTCATGTATCATGTTTCAAACTTAGTCATGTAATCATTTTTTCAGTTATGCATGTTTAGCATATAATCTCAGTTGCTTTTGTTCAGAACTCTCAACCTAATCTATTTCATTCGAGAACGGATGTTTCCAAGGGGAGATATTATAATACCCTATATTATTCTTAGCATAGTTCAGCTCCTAGTTGCATGCATAAGAGGTTTAAAATGTGGAAATTTCACTTAAGTGTTTGGGACTTAGTCATTTGTAAGGCCTCTTAACTTTGAGGATTTTTAAATAGGTCTTGTCAACACCAAGGTGTTGGTTTTTGAGTTAATTCATGTTCAGGGGTGTAAGGATCATGTATTAGGGAAGTTTTGAATTTTTCGAATGAGGATTGGATCATGTTTGGATTTTGATTCCAGCAGCTTACCGCGATAGCCTCTCATTGCGGTGGTTATAGATATGGGAACCTCATCATGATGCGGTGAACTTGTAAAACGTACTTTAGTTACGAATTTGATTTCCTAAGGGGAAATTTTATCTTTTCCTCTCACCCAATCCATAAATTCATGACTTAAAGCTTCAGTTAGGGCATTATTTGCCCATTTTCTCTAATTTTCTCTAAAAAAGAAACCCTACTCGTCCCCCCAGATCATCAATTCCATTATTTTCTCTCTAAGAAAACCAAGAATTCAAGTTCCCCAATCTAAGAGCATTCAAGAAATCATCAAGATTGGTGTTCCTCTTTCCAACTTAAGGGTTTAAGGTATGTGTGATGTTCATCCATGGGCCCTTTTTCATCCATGGAGTCCAAGAATCCCCTTTTGGTTTTAAATTATGATTTTTTACATGATTTTGTTGAACTACCTCCATAAATCCCTTGTTATCTTAATTTCAAGATAAGATTTCAATTGTTTTCATGTGGATTAGATTATAGAATGATTTAAATATTGTAGTTTCCATATCATGTTTATGCGAATCAGAGTAAAACCTCAATTTATGATTTTGTCATGTGATCATGCTATCTCATTTGTTTAAAAGCATTCCTATGTTAAAGTCTTGATCTCCATGTGTTTGATGAAATGCCAAAGTGATGGATTTTAAATAATGATTCTTTATTATGGTTTTCAGAGCTTGTATATGTCCTCATTGTTATTTCCTTTCAGTTTTGGTGGGTTATGAACACTTGATACCTAATTGTTTACATAAATTCGGTAACTTCTGAATGATTTCAGATAAACCATGAGCATTGTCATTTAGTCAGATATTACAAATAGTTGTTTGTACAATTAAGTTTATTTCAGTGCAAAAATTAGTGTCAATTTAGTTGGGAGTAGGATTTAACACCGAGCAAATGCAGGGATAACGACTTCCATATCAGTTAGGCAGAGTCTTTAGTAGAAGTTCCTGTATTCCAGAACTACGTAGACAGTGTAGGATGGGAGAAGTCACCCTTCAATTAGGCTTAGCTTCCTCTCAGGGGTCACCCGTTAATTTAGGCTTGACACCCTAGTCCTTCAGGACACCAGTTTAGTGGATCCAATAACCAGAGTTAGTACCCATGGCACGAGAGTGACACCCTTCCAACTAGGGTCACAGGTTGGACCGCGATTAGCTCAGATTGGGGCATGTCGGTTACATGATACCTCCCACAGTCTTAGTTCAGTATTTAGTATAGAATTTAGTTCAGGTTTTCTTGACCATAGCATATAGACTTCCAGTTATTCAGTTATCAAAATTTAGTAATTCAATTTATAGATTATTTCAGAAACATTATATGCCTGGTTTTGCATTCTCAGTATTTCATTTTTCATGCATATATACTCAGTTATCTCATGCTATTCAATCAGTTATTACTTTATGCAAAGTTAACCCATGTATTTCAGCCTAACCTCATCTCATATACCAGTCTATTCAAAGTACTGACCACATACTTTCTTCGTGCTATGATGTCTTATATCATAGGTTCGGATGCACAATTTCCCGATTGCTCTTAGATAGTTTAGCATTACAACAACAACAACAGTGGTGAGTCCTCATCTATTGAGGACAAGTTTATCTTTCATTAATTTATTTCAGTATTCCTCTATTTCAGTCAGTTGGAGTTAGTTGGGGGTTTTTCCCATTAACTTCACAGTCAGTCAGTTAGAGGCTTTTTTAAACATTCAGACAGTCAGTTTATTAGACTTATTAGTTGAATTTTAGTATTTTTTGCACATGTTCCAGATTTGCAAATTCAGTTGTATTTTCAGTATTTAAAATTTATGGCATTAGCAGTTATTTTCCGTACATGTATTTTATTATCAGTTTACTCAGTGCTTATAGTAGGTACCAGTTCATGGGTTAGCTTGTGGTCAATTATGACCATAAGCGCTGTTGTCGCCACTAGGGGGTAGCCTCGGGTCGTTATAGTAATGAGGCAAAAATGTAGTATTAGAATTAAATAGAGAGTAAAAATCATGATTAGTTAATTATTGATTCTTGATTAGAGGTATGATGTAGAAATAATGATTATTCTTGAATTTAAAGTGGAAATAACAGTGGTTTGGTTATCTTCAAGACTAACCTATTATGATGCATATTTGGTACTTTTCATGTCATTATGATACAACATTACGGAAGGTATTGTTGTTACACATTGCATTATTATGGGTACTTAATTTGATTAATTGGATTAAGTGGTAGAGTTTAATATTTGGCTTGTTCTGAAATTTTAGAGGATGTTCGTTGATGGGGTTTTGATTATTTTAAACCCATTTTGGTGTAGTTTGAGGTGATTTATATTTACGAGAGCATAGTTGTGATATATTGAGAAGAGTGTTTGTGAATTCAGGATAAGTTGGACTATAAACTTTGTTACTTGCTTTTCAAACCTACTTCATAAAAATATATTTTTATGCCTAGTCCATGTGTTGGGACAAGTGTGAGCTTGGTAGAATTGGTGGTCTTTGACTATATGTGGATATGTATTTTGTGAAGTGTACTGAGAATTATTTAGTGGTAATATGTGAGGTGATATTGGGTCAATGAATATATTTTCTTTACTTCTGTTATAGTCTCTACGGGCATACATAGTTACCATAATATATTATGGGCATACTTATGTTATCGTAATATGTTAGGGGCCTTGTACATGCTGCCGTAGTAGACTTTTGGGGCATTATATATGCTGTCGTGGACTTATCTGGGTGCTAGTCTGATCACCTTCACTTCTATTTATGACAATCCATGATAGTTGATTGAGTTGAGATACATAGTGGCTTTTCAAACCTTTATTTAGATCTTATTGAGCATTACATTATAAGAGATATTGCGTGCATATTATTTATGGTATATATTGCGCCTTGTATTCTCTAAAACTTGTTTTAGGGGTAATTAAGTAGCGATTCGAGGATCTGATTGAGTTATATTTATATATAGCCCACTCCTTACTTGCATGTCTACAGATACTATTGCAGAAGGAGAGACTAGTAGTTGACGATCTGTACGGGTGGATTCCATTGCTGAGGTGAACCTTTACATTGTTCGTGGAGGCTATCATCTAGCTTTAGCTATTTTAAGATTATATTTCTTTTCATTTGGTTTGCATGCCCGAAATTTGAACTCATGCAACGCTAATTAGATGCCCCAAGGTCTTAGTATGGGGTTTGAGTTAGAGATTTATTATCTAAGCTATTGTTGTTTTCATAAATCATTATATGATATCTGATTGGATAATTAATTTGTGCCAATGATTATTTCATGATTTGGTGTTGGATATTTTTATCTCAATATTTATTGACATTTTGAATGGATGAAAAATTGGTTATCTCAGCAAGTGGTGTTAGCAGGGGCCGGTCACACCCAGGGTTGTTTTGGGATGTGACATCTGTAATGACCCCACGGTCATTTTCTTTTTTTTTTTCCATACATTTTCGAGGTCTAGTGCTTTTCTATAACTTCCCAAGTTATTTATGACTTGTTGGGACTGATAGTTCGGTTTTCGAGCGGTTCATTTGAGAATTTTAGCAATTTCAAATATACCGTGGAATATTTTATGTAAATTGGCATTTGGTAGAAACATAATTTATTTTCCTTCTTGAATATTTTTAACTTGTATAAAATTCTTTAGTTATGATATATTTAAATTATTTTATAATAGCTTTTATAGTTTGTTAATATTTTAAGCGGAGATATAAATATAAAATATTAAAATATTATTATTACATAACATAGGTTTTTTATTAGAAATAATTTTCTATTAATTATGGTATATTCAAAATATGATATTTATTTACCACAAACCTATGCAATATCCGAGTATATACTTAATGGATAAAATTTTAAAGGAGGGGTATTGCCACCTCCACCTCTACGTGTAAACTATAGTGCATATTATGGTGTGATTTTTTCCACCTTTAAGGGATTTGCCTAACTTTCGGTTATTGTGTAATGAATATATATATATATATATATATATATATATATATATACGTACGTATACATATACATATGTATGTATGTATGTATGTATGTATGTATGTATGTATGTTTGCTAAAAAGTTATAGGATGTGATATTAAATTGTCGGCAAAGCATTCTTATATGTGTGCGTGTGTGTGTTGATAGCACCCAATCGCACATGCAAGTGTACGTGGTCTTATCAAGTAGTAAAGTGGCTTCAAGAAAGCCTAAGTATCGATCTCTCAGGGACTTACGTTCGCCGACTATCCAATTCTAGTTCAATATTTGAGAAAAAGTAAACAAAACGGGTTTAGAATTGTAAACTAAAAAGAAACCAAAGTAATGTGGAAAAATAATAACTTTGGACAATCAAAGGATAGAATCCCAGGGTTAAGGCTGAAGAAAAATCATACTATGTTATTGAACTTCTTTCGTTAAATCGCTTATCTTGGTTATTAATTCATAGGGTTAATCTCATGATTATGGTTTCTCAACCTCTAATCCTTTACCTAAGTTGAACTTTACAACTACGTCATTGAGCGGGGATATAATGGTCCACTTAAGTTCTTTAATCTATCATCCTACGTGTGAATCAAGTGAGGCATCTAAGCACATCCCTGTCCTAGATACTAATTTCAATTCCTTATTTTATAAAGAAACACAAACCATACTTTGCTTAGTCCCATGTTCTATCACCTTATTACCTCTCCCGAGTTCACAAGGTTCACAATTGATGTTGTAATACCCCATACTTCTACCTAGCTTAAAATCGTCCTAGAAATGTTAGAGCATTTTTAGTAAGGCAGTGTGCCACCTAAGCCATCAACGCATCGCGTAGCAGGCCAAAATGGTAATCGTCAATATACAGTGGGCCTCTGTGATTATGGCGCATCGCACCAGGGCTCAAATTCAGAATTGTCCTTTTTCCAGTATCTCAGCTCGATGTCTCTGCGTTGCACCAAACTTCCTGGTCGCAAACAAAGTGGCAACACAATAGCCCCGCATTGCTCCACCATGCAAATTCCCAATTGTCCTATTCCAGTTATTTGACGCGACAGTGGCATGTCGCACCAAGGATGAAAATGGAGAAATTTTTACAGAATTAAAATACACGTTCAAGGGTTAAAAAGGTCAATTTCTCACCCCTATATATACCCATTAACACGTGATTCAGCCATTTTTCACCCAAAATATAGTGTTTCTCTCAAGTTTCTCTTAAGAACAAGCTAGGGTTTTCAATTGGGGATTCAAATCCAAGACTCAAATTCAAGAATCTCTCCATCAATCTTTGTAGAATCAAGAACTAGGGTATGCACAGTGTTCATTCATGGATTTCTTTATTCCATGAAGCCCAAGAATCAAGTTTTAAATCTTGTATTGTGAATATTTTGTTGTGGGTTGATTATGTTCATGTGATTATGGTTGTATGATTCCCAAGTTGGAATATTTATGTGTTATTCATGAACCTATGCTAGTATGTGGTCTGAAACATGTAAAATTGAATTGAAATATGGATTTTTGTTGTATTAATTTGATGGTCATGCCTATGCCCTAAGTCATGCATCCTAGGTGTTTGATAAAATGCCTAAGAGAATAGAAATTATGCATTATAGCTTAATTATGACCCAAGTGATAAGTGTATGCTTTAGCCTATGACTAAGAATGACTTCCATGATATTTTGTGCATTATGAATGGTTGAGGTAATTCCCATGAGATTAGGTTGATGAAAGTATGACATATTTATATGCAATTCCATTCATGTAGATGACTATGATAACCATGTGCTTCATGAAATCCCCAAATTAATGTATTATGAATTGTTGATATTGGTCATGTGTTCAAGAAGTGTTATGTCCTATCAGTTTCATGCTTTCGAGTCCTGGGGGTACTTGTACCCGACAATTTAGCTGTGTGCCTAGAGCCAATGTCATGTTTTCACGATACTCTCTGTCAAGCCATGATCCTTAGAATGCAGTCAGTCTCATATCTCAGGAAAACTCAGTAAATTCAATATCAGTCTAGTCCTACTAAGTAATCTTAGTGACCTCAGTGGTCTCAATAACATCAGTACGCAGTAATCTCGGTAACCTCAATATTTTCAAAAATCTCAGTAACTTCAGTACTCTCCGTTAGTCCTCAGATATCAACAACATTTCATCGGACAACGAAACTCAGTGAACTTAGTTTAGCTCCGCTAAATAATACCATTAGTATCAGTTCAATTCAGTTAATTAGTTCAGTGTCTATTCAGTTGGGAGTAGGATTCAGCACCGAGTGAACCCAAGGATGAGGACTCACCTATTATTCAGTGGAGGGTGTGATCCTTAGAAGCAATCCTTGTGTTCCAAAACTACGTAGCCAGCGTAGGTTGATATGCACCCTACGCATTTAGGTATTTATACATCTTATTTGAGTTTCATACTAGGAGGGGTTGACGGAAGAGCTCCCTATTAGAGAGGGTATATTCACAGCTTGTCTTTACCCGTGGCATGGTACTGACCACCTTCCAACTGGGGTTATAGGTTGGACCCCACCAGTTTAGTTTTGGGGCATGTCGGTTAGATAATTACCTCCCACTGTCTCAGTTTCAGATCCAGTTTCAGTAATAGAACTCAGTTCAGTTCTACAGAAATCCAACACTGTCAGATACAGTCAAATCAATACAGTGCAAAACCCAGCTAGTTCCATTAGTATCAGGACTATTAGATATAGTTACTCATGTTATCAGTATTTATACTCAGTAATCATGTTATGACAAACTCAGTTAATAGTATATTAATTATACGAAACCTATGTTATCAGTATTCGATTTTAGGACTGTCAGATACAGTCACTCAAACTAGTTCTTCATAATCTGAACTGTCAGAAACAGTCATTCTTTTATTAGTAATATGACATTAGTTCCTCAGTATTCAGTAGACTGAGTCATTTAGTATTCTAGTATCATTACTCAGGTATCAGTAAATCCACGTTATCAGAATCTATTAGTAAGTGTTATCACGAATTCAGTTACAGTCTCTTATTCATGCATATAAACCATTGCATTCATCCTACCTCACTTGCATACCAGTACATTCAACGTACTGATATATTTGCGCTATGGTGTTTTATACCATAGGTTTAGAAGCACGAGCTCCCAAGCATCCTTAGTAGATTAGACGTTCAACAGCCAGACTTACGGTTAGTCCTCATCATTTGAGGATACATGATTATTTTATTACTTTATAATTTCAATAGTTCAGAGTTATTTGGGGACATGTCCCATCAACTCCACAGTTTCAGACAGTTTAGAGGCTTTCAGACTACAACATATTTCAGACAGTTTATCTGAGTTTTGAGTATTGTCATACCCCATTACAGACATTGTATTATATTCAGTATTATTTCAGTTTTGAACCTTATGGCCTTACAGCTTATATTCCCCATATTTACAATGCATTATTCAGTACTCAGTTACAGATGTCGGTCATGGATTAACTTGTAGTCCTTCAGAGTCATGAGCACCGTGTAGCATTCCAGGTACCAGAATCGGGGCGTTACAGATGTATTCTAAGGGTCGCAAATTCTTAAAATAGTTATAACAAGAATAAACAACCAACCAATAATGATAAGCAAATAAAAAAAAATTAATTCAAAAAAAAATTACTCATGATCTTGGCCTTAACCTCGGAAAGGGAGTTTAACCTTTAATAGAAATATTCATCATCCAATCTCTTGGATTGATGATACAAACCATAAAGAAAACTAAATTAAAGAATGATAAACCCTAAAAAGAAGTTGTGTTAGCCTCAAATATCTTCCAAGGACATCCAAAAGTGATTAAAACCGTATACAAAGTTGTATTTATAGCAATTTGCCAAGGAATCAACGTGCAGTCCAGGGGTGAAATAGAGCATCCGATGCATGCTGTATTCCATAGGAATGGAGAATGCGAAGCACATATATGGCATTTTCACAATTTTTTGGGTCCCTTATGAGTCTCTTGGTGTGTAGCATGCTCCATGAGGTTAATCCAGTTACGGCACTAACTTTTTAACAGGGGTCGGTGCCCTATTACCTTGACATTATCTCTTTTCCAGACATGTAACCTTTCTTTCGAACAAGTTAATGCTATACTGGCATATTCTATATGTTTGCAACCACAAGAATTTAAATTAAGACGAAGAGAGTAATGATATAAGCAGCATACGTGTCAAGAATTCCCAAACTCATTGAAATAGATAGTATCTCATAAGGCTTCCATAACCCTAACAGAGAAGTTTAGCTACTCATGATTGCAACGGAGATCACAATAAACATCATCATGATCTCACGTTGGTCACAAGGGCCGTGCTTTCTCTGTCAGAAAGTGTAACGTGAATTAGGATCAAACGTGGAATGAAAAATACTTGAATTAATTAATGAGTGAATAAGAATTTATTAGAATGGCAAGGAATAGAAGGGGGAATAAGAAGAGAATGCTGAAAAGTTTCAGCAAAATAGGGTTTATATAACATCCATATCCTAGTCCTATTGAAATAGGGTTTTTATCCTTGTCCTAGTCTTACTGGGTTACTGCATACTTGTCCTAATCCTACTAAGTTACTGCTGATCCCCAAGTCTTTGTAAATGCTGTTTTTGCTCGGGACAAGTTTTCCATGCGTCACTTTCAGTCCATAGGCGTCCAAACGCTGCTTTCCTTCTTTCGTGAAGCTTCCTTTGGCGTCAAGTTGTCCATAAAATGCTGAAATCTTCATCATTTATACCTGAAAACTTGCTAATCATGTTTATTAGCTCACTTACAGGAAAAAGGACTAAAATTGCAGGAATTATATATTTTGTCCTTAAAACTTAGCCTAAAATATGGGTAAATTATGGTGTTTAGGCGTGTAAATACGCTTATCATCAACACCCCACACTTAAATCTTTATTCGTCCTCGAACAAAATATCATGTCCATATAAACATCTACTTAGGATTTCCACAGTAACAGCACAAAATATTCATCAAGACAGGCACAACAATTATTAAGAAAGAGTAGTTTTCTGATCACTACTAGAAATAATTCAACCTCTAACATAGACTCGTGATGATGGTGAATTCGTATCCACAATTTAATGTACAAAGAATCATACACAACTACCCAAAACGCATCAACCATGTGTGTCTCACAGTATATCACCCATAATCACTCACAAGTATTGTATATATTTCGAACATGCGTATAAGATTATCCTTGCTCTCACTCTGACAAAGAATTCATATGTTGTAACTGATGACCATAGGCTTGCCCTTAGTGTAATGCTCCACTAAATATCAGAATGCTAAGCTTAGGATCAAATAGGTCTTTTACAGGTTGTAATGTTGGCTAAGGGACGGGTAGGACTATTTTGGCCAGAAATAGTAACTATGTTCCTAAGCGCTTTAATACATCACATTATGCCATTAACACTTTCTTTCAAACAACCTTTGTACTTTCTTTTAATCTACCACCCCTTCTCACCTCTTTTGTTATTCAATTTTGAACAGAATTAACTTTTTATTTACCTTTTCATTTTTCTCTTTTTTTTATAACACGCCTCTATGATAACCATTTTTTTTCATAACGAATTCAAGTACCAATTCACTTTAAGGCACTACTCTCACCCAATTTCCTCTTATTTTGTCATATGACTTTACAATTTAAAGCACTTAGGAATTTGGAACAAATTATGGTCTTGAAAAAAATGGATTAGGCTTACATATGAGGATGTCAAAGAAAATAGGCTAAAGGCTCAAAGGGGGTTATCTAGGATGATGTCCATGGGTAGATAAAACGAAGGTAAACAATCACAGGTTGCCAAAGAAATGCCTAAATCATCTCCTAACTCACACTCTTTATTTCGCTTTACATACACACCAGGCAAGTTCTAGCATCAGTCACAAACATAGAGTATACTATTGCCTCACACACACAAGGCACATGGTCGACTTTATTGGGAGTAGTATAGACTCTTAACCCAAAAGATGAAGGAATTGAACCACACATTATCACACAGTGAGTTACACTTAGAGCCTAAATGTCTCAATAGTAATGATTTTATCACAGACTCTTGTCATAATACCATGCTGCCTATCAGAACAATTTTATGCAAAGTTTGTAACAAAAAAAATTTCCTAAAAACAAAATTAAAACAAACAAACATAAATAAGCAAAACACACATACATAAGCAAATGCAGATAAAGAATTATAGCATACAAATACCAGCACCCCACACTTAGACGGGACACACTGTCCTCAGTGGAAAATAAATAAGAAGAACCTGGTTAGTCGGACTCCTCCTCTATGTCTGGGGTCATACCCCCTGTGTCGGAATCATCATCAGAGTCGTCATCCTCAGAAGTTCCTCATAAGTACCCCACTTGATTCCAAGAGTGCGTCGAGGTATTTGCAGCATGGAGGATTCAACTTGCTCTTTTCTTACCTTTCTGTATGGTGGGCGCTTTTTCTTTTCCTTGTCGTCCTTTTTGAGCCATTCTACCTGAGATCTCAATAAAGTCATGTTAGCTTCATCTCGGAAGATTCAATCGACAAACAGACAATAGTGGCACCACCCCACACTTAATTTTTTGACACAAACTAATTAAGTGAATGATGTCGATTACTCAGACTTCATCGACATACATTTAGGTGATATGTTCCAACAATATATTCAGCACAGTCATACTTTCATGTCCTCTTAACGTTATGCAATCTTGACAATGCTTTCGTGTTTGGACTAATGCATCTTTTGAACAAAACTACTACATAGATATCGTATCAATTTATGGCATAGAAATAATCACAACATCGCATGTTTGTACTCACCCATGATTTTCATCTCAATGAACAAGTCATTTCAACATGTAAGATTTCAAGTTACAAGATTATGCAATTATCTTGACCATGTCGATTTCGCAAAAGTATGACAGTGTATCAAAATCAAATACAAGTTGGAAACAAGTCAAGAGCATCCATACATATTCTTTCACTCACTTAGTTGTATCAACCACATTCAAATCACCAACACTACTTCACGATTTAACAACTTATTATAGGCGTAGTATTGTAATACTTATGTAATATAAAAGAAGAGCAAAGAAGTACTTACTTGGTTGATGGCCTTGGAAGATGTTCTTGCAAAGTTAAAAGAGCAAAAATAAAAGTTTTGAGAGTTTTGGGAGGCAAAGGCGGCGCCTATGCTATGGCATTGTAGATTCAGAGAGCAGAGGCAATGGCATAGGCGGCGCCTTTAGCTTTGCCTAGTTGAGCAGAAGGCTATAGCATAGGCCATGCCTAATGCTTTGCCTAGTTGAGCAGAAGGCTTTTGAATAGGCGGCGCCTATGCTATGGCATTGTTGAGCATAGGCGGCGCCTATGCTATGGCACTCTAGAATCCGAGAGCTTATGCCATAGCATAGGCCTTGCCTTGTTCGTGGCCTAGATTTACATAGGCCTTGCCTTATTCTTTGCCTATATTTTCATAGGCAATGCCTAACCCATAGCCTTTTGCTTCTTCATTCCTAACTTACCACCTTCGACATGCAATACTTCCAAATCAAAATTTGCAACCAATCTCCTCTTTTACACCTCTTGCACCTACATTTACTCAAAAACAACAAAAACGATTAGAACGATGGGTTGCCTCCCATCAAGCGCCTTAGTTTTGGTCGTGGCTCGACAAAATCCTAAGAAAACAAAAACAACGAAAACAAATAAAAACGATGGGTTGCCTCCCACCAAGCACTTGATTTATTGTCGCGGCATGATATGGCTATCTCGATTACTTAGACTTCGTCGAGATAGCTGGTGCATCGTTTTCTGAATGGATTCAGACGATGGTGATACTTACTTGTAGGCGTGTAATCTTTTTCGAGATGACTCTTGTGCATACATATCTCAGGCGAAATACCAATTATATCATCAATAGACCAACCCATAGCTCTCTTGTACCTCTTCAGAGCAGAGATGAGAGCCTCTACATGCTGTTCACTTAAATTATCCGCAATACTCTCCGGAAGTGTATTTCCATATCCCAAGAACGTATATCTTAGGTGACTTGGTAGCTCTTTCGATTCTAGCATTGGTGGTTCTTCAATGGAAGTCTTCGCTGTTTGTGAAGGTTGATTTGTAAGATCAAGGTCCAACTTCTTAGGAGCATGAGAATATGACTTTATTCCTGTTAGAGCACAATCGGTTTCTTCATGTTCTTCATCCTCCTCACGCTCAAAATTTAACAGCACATCAGATAGTGACTCAACAGTAAGCGGCTTCTCAACATATAATTCTTTCTCATCCTCATAATAAGCATCATCTACAGAGAACACATTCATATCGCTAGGCTGCTTCATTGCTTTGCATACATCGAAGCGGACTACTTCGTCATTCATTCGGAATAGAAGCTCATTAGCTCTTAAATCAATAAACACACTTCCTGTTGCAAGAAAAGGACATCCCAAGATTATGGGGACTTCATAATCCACCTCACAATCCAGAATAACAAAGTCTGCAGGAAAAATGAAGGTAGACGCCTTCACCAACACATCATTTAAGATACCAATAGGTCATTTTACCGACCTATCTGCCATCATGAGCCGCATATTGGTTGGTGTAGGGTCGCCCAACCCCAACTTTCTATAGACAGATAGGGGAATCAAATTGATTCTTGCTTCCAAATCGCAAATGCCTTAGCAAAATTCATAGATCCAACCGTGCAAGGAATAGTGAAAGCACCACGATCTGCCTTCTTCTATACTAAGGACCTTGTGGAAATTGCACTGCAATGATGAATATTATCTATCGGCTCATAGCTTACTGCCCGCTTCTTTGTTAAAAGGTCCTTCATGAATTTAGCGTACCCAGGCATCTGTTCTAGCACCTCTACCAACAGAATATTAATGGTCAGCTGTTTTAGCATCGTCATGAATTTACTGAACCTTGTATCATCCACATTCTTCTTTAATCTTTGAGGAAAAAGTGGTGGTGGAAGGGGAATAGTTTTCTCCACGACTTTCTTTTCTTCTTGCTTCGGATTGGCAATCTTTTCGGGCTATGGACGTTGAGGGGTGACGTCATTGACGTCTTCTTCGGCTTCTTCGGCGTCCTCTGGTTCGGCATTCTCCAATACATCATCGGCTACTTGCATACCTTTGGCTGGATTTTCCAGTACCCTACCACTCCTAGTAGTAATAGCCATGCATGTTCCATCGTTCCTTGGGTTTTGCACTGTATCACTAGGTAAGGTGCCAGCTTTTCTTTGATTTAATGTGGCTGAAATTTGATTCAATTGTTGCTCCAGCTGTCTTATTGAAGTGGGATGCGAGTCAACCAATTGCTTCATTGAGGCCAAGTCATTTATTACCTCCGTTACTCCCGTGCTGGTTGCCTCCACTCCTTTCAACAGCTTAGCCATCATATCTTCCATTGACATATTTCCCGAACCAGATGCAGTGGCCTCACGTCGTCTAGGAGGAATATACATGCCACTCCTGTCAGTCTTGTTCTTCCAACTACCTTAATCACGGTCCTTGTTTTCAGAATTATCATAATAGTTCCGACCTTGGTTTCCTTGGGCATTGCCTCAGAAACCCACCTGATTGTTTAAGTAGTTGGCTTCTTCTTCAGAATTGGATTCCTCTCTTCCTTTTGACGCAACCGCTTTGACTTTTTTGGTTTTCCCTGATAATAGATGCTTTGTAAAAAGATCCATCTGTGTTTTCATGTGCGCCATGTCTTGATCACGTTCTTCTTCTCTTCTCCTTTGTTCTGCAGTTATGCCAGTAGACAAAGTGGGGATTGCTACCTCAGAATCCCTGGTGTGCCAGGCTCTACTTTGCTTTGTCATTTGGTCTAACATATCGCTTTCCTGAACAAAGGTGAGGTCCATAAATGATCCTCCAGCTGCATTATCCACCACTGGTTTAGTTATTGAATTCAAGGATCTGTATAGTATCTCCATTAAGTGGACATTGGTCATGTGATGGTTTGGGCATCGTATAAGCTTCTTCATGAACCTCTCCCATGTTTCGTGGAGAACTTCAGTTGGAAGCTATCGAAAATTGCTAATTTCATCTCTCAATTATGCTCTTTTGGATGATGAAAAGAATCTTTCTAGGAAAGCGTCTTTCAATTACCTCCAATTTGTAATAGAATCAGGAGTTAGCCCATTCAACCATAGAGTTGCCTCCCCAGATAGAGACAATGGAAATAAGCGCAGCCGAATTGCATTCTGTCCAACGCTTGGATTGTCGAATGACTTGCATGTTGAGATAAAGTTGATCAGATGCCTATTCGGATCATCACCTGCAAGTCCACCAAATAATCCCTTGAGTTGCAATAACTGAATCATGGTGCTTGTGATGTTGAACTTGGCTCCGGGTGCCAATGGCGGAAGAATAATAGTTCCTGCGGCACCAACTCCATCCAAATCGTCATCATCGTCATTAAAAGGAATCTGTACAGCTTGGCGATCAGGCCTCAATCGCGCTTAACGATCTCTTATCTGCATGGGTGCCACCATCTCAGCAGTGTGCCATGGGTTTAGTAGCTCCTTATCGCCCAGGTCCTCATTATCAGGATTTGTTTCACGACCTGGGTTATCAATATTCTGTTGGTGCACTTGAGCAGCGGCCAACGCAGCTAGTCTAGCCTGCTCCTATTGAGCAGACCTTCTTTCAATGTCACGTTGCGCATCCATTATGTCAATAGAACCTGAATAAAACAAAAACAACAACTAAAAGTAAAGTACGAGACTCTTTGACCAAAGGGTCTAGTAATTGTCACAAACTTAGTTGACAACCGTATTCCCCGGCAACTGCGCCAATTTTTGATAACGCTCAAACTACAGCTCTCGTAAGAGTGTAAGCGGTCGTTGTCAAATATAGAACCCAACTGGGTTGGGTGTCAAATCCCACAGGGAATACTTGGTCTCTAAGTAAGTAAAGCTTATTAGACTTTTGGTGAAAGTTTCATAAAAAGGGGGGATTGTAGCGTGAATTTAAGAGTATCAAAATAGTAACGTAAGAACGGAAAATAGAAGAGTAAAACGGATTGCTTGGTTAGTTTTGATCAATGAGAATTGAGAGTTGGGGTTATGTCCACCTTATGATTTGTACGTATCTATTGACTATGAGTTATACGGAATTCAGACATGCATGCGCTTATAGAGAATCGTATTCTATGGTAAATCCAGGCGTCTTTCGACCATCAAGGACTATTTCACTTTAACTCTTTCGAGCTTAAAGCGTATCTAATGGTACAAATTCTCTAAGAGGTTAATCCAGTTACGACACCAACTTTTTAACAGGGGTTGGTGCCTTATTACCTTGACATTATCTCTTTTTCAGACATGTAACCTTTCTTTCAAACAAGTTAATGCTATACTGGCGTATTTTATATGTTTGCAACCACAAGAATTTAAATTAAGACGAAGAGAGTAATGATATAAGCAGCATACGTGTCAAGAATTCACAAACTCATAGCAATATATAGTATCTCATAAGGCTTCCATAACCCTAAAAGAGAAGTTTAGCTACTCATGATTGCAACGGAGATCACAATAAACATCATCATTATCTCACGTTGGTCACAAGGGCCGTGCTTTCTCTGTCAGAAAGTGTAACGTGAATTAGGATCAAACGTGGAATGAAAAATACTTGAATTAATTAATGAGTAAATAAGAATTTATTAGAATGGCAAGGAATAGAAGGGGGAATAAGAAGAGAATGCTGAAAAGTTTCAGCAAAATAGGGTTTATATAACATCCATATCCTAGTCCTATTGAAATAGGGTTTTTATCCTTGTCCTAGTCCTACTGGGTTACTGCATACTTGTCCTAATCCTACTAAGTTACTGCTGATCCCCAAGTCTTTGTAAATGCTGTTTTTGCCCGGGACAAGTTTTCCATGCATCACTTTCAGTCCATAGGCGTCCAAACGCTGCTTTCCTTCTTTCGTGAAGCTTCCTTTGGCGTCAAGTTGTCCATAAAATGCTGAAATCTTCATCATTTATACCTGAAAACTTGCTAATCATGTTTGTTAGCTCACTTACAGGAAAAAGGAATAAAATTGCAGGAATTATATATTTTGTCCTTAAAACTTAGCCTAAAATATGGGTAAATTATGGTGTTTAGGCTTGTAAATACGCTTATCATCACTAGTCACACTAGCTTTCTCGGTTGACTTCTAAATGATCAATTTGAATCAAAACTTGTGTGGAAACACTAATAAACATTGTAAAAACATACATGGATACTTATATAAACATTTATATCATTATCACCACATTAAGAACATGAATAATCCTTAAAACAAGGTTAAAAAGGCTAGCAATGCTAAAATGCATAAATTCACCCAACATCACCGCCCCACACTTAAAGCCTTGTTCATCCTCGAACAATTCTTAAATATAAGCATCATTAGATGAAGAGACTCCACACTTTTACTAAGTGCAAGAAACTCAAGCTATTAATACAATGATTACATGGAATGCAAGTTTACAACACTATGCATGTTATACACAATTGAAAGCTCAAGAATCCTACTCCAAAACATCCTAACCTCAAGAATTGATTCAATACATGGAAAAATCATGCATATTTCTCAATATAAGACATCATACTAATCACCCACATTCATCAAACATGTTTTCTCTCAACAAGAGAGTTACCTATAAACACTCACAATAATGCAATTATCATAATGGGTATACAAATTAAGTTATGCTCACTCTCACAAAGTATTCACAAATTACACATAATGAACCATAGGCTTTCCCTTAGTGTCATACTCCACTTATTATTAGAATGTGAAATTTAGGATCAAATAGGTCTTTTTCGGGCTGTAATATAGGCTAAGGGATGGGTAGGAACTATTTTGGCCAATAATAGTAACTATCTTTCCTAAGCACTTTAATACACTACATCATACATTTAAAACCATTTTCTAACAACAAAATTGCACCATTTTTTTGACTTTCCCATTCTTTTGCTTTTGCCCCATCTCTTTTAAGTATTTTCACAAACACATGGTGGGCGTATTGTTTATTCCTTCAAGATTTAATTTTTTTTCTTTCTCACAACCTTGAGAATATTTCTAACACCATATAAATCACTCCCAACCACCACACATCAAATATAAACACCAATAACTCTTACCTTGGGGCATCAATTTCACCTTTTTCTTTTTCAATTTCTCAAACTCCTTACTAAATTAATTTTTTATTAAAGCACTTAGGAGCATTTTTGGATAAAACTAAGGTTCTTAAAAGAAGGAATTAGGCAACTTATGTAGCTACCAAAGAAAAGGCTAAAGTCTTAATAGAGATTAACTAGGATAATGCACAAAGGGTAGGACAAATAGAAGGTATAAAATAAGTCTATCAAAGAAATGCCTAAATCATCTCCTAAACTCACATTCTTTATTTTACTTCATACACACACTGGGCACATTACATGCAACAAGGAATATACAAAAATCTCACACGCATATGGCACATGCTCAACTCAATAGGATCATCATAGACTCCCAACCAATCAATAGCATGAATTCAAATCTTAAGCCAAAAAGTACAAGAATCAAAAACTTGATCCTAGGAGTCTCAAAAATAGCAATTATCTCATTCATCATGCTTTTATCAAACAAAACACTTGCACCATACAATCAAAAATAGCACTAACAAGAATATCTCACTTATTCCTAACCTAAATTTTTTTAAATCGAGCCAAAAACTAGAATTTTCCCCACCCCACACTTAAAAATCATCTTTGTCTCCAAAGTGAATTTAAAGGTAAGAGATAGAAATACTCTCTAAGGTTTTTAGGCCTAGCTAGTAGCATTTTTTTGCATCAAAAAGGATTTGGGGGACCCCACACTCAATATTTGCCATGCTTCTTAGCTCAAGTTTATGGAACTCAGACTTTCCAATAACCTGTGACTCAACCAAAAACAAAAACTACGTGAATTAAAAAAAACAAAAACTAAAAAATAAAACATACCTACTTAACTTTACTAGGGTTGCCTCCCAAGAAGCGCCTAATTTAGTGGCGCGTCACGACCCAATCAATTTTTCCCTCCACCTTGAGGATATTAATTTTACTCCCAACTAAGTATCCATCTTTTTTCCTCGCTCATAGGAAGGTGGTACAAAGATTAAGAAATCGAGTAATAAAATGTGCATGTCAAACCACTCGGCTTTAAAGTGAGGCGTGTTTTTTATGTTACTTTTCTTATGTAAAATTAAGAATATAGGATTCTTATTCCTCATATTCACACTCTTCTACAATTTTAAATGATTCCACAGATAACATATCATCCAAACATATTGTAGAAAAGTGCTTTGAATGAGGACCAACTAATCCCACATCTAAATTTACACAATCCACAACATCCTCACTTGTATTCACCTTCTAAATTGCAGTCTCAAGAGAAAAATAACTACTGAACGGCTGTGATTCATATGGTGATGGTGGCATCTCCTTAACCTCCTCAACAATTACAGTTTTTAACCAATCAGACTTTCTTGAATTGTAGCAATTTTGTCTTCAATAGGTTGGGAAGTCAACTCTGCATCTACCTCATTAGTTATTTGTGAAGGTTCTTCATTGAGATATGTACAATTTATCAAAGCGATTTCAATTACTTGTTCACTGTCACTTGGCAAATCACCTTGAGAACTGGTATTATATACCTGTTATAATTACCCTACCTGCATTACTAAGTTTTTCACGACAATTTGTTGTCACTTAAAAATGGTCCCATAACTCTTTATATTTGCTAACATCTGTGCTTGATCAGCTAGAATTTGTCTTAGATTCTCTTCCAAATTGCTCGTTTGGATTGAGGCCTGGTAATTGTGAACCTGCGACTGTTCAAACTACTGCTGCTGATTGTAAGCATTCACATAGTATTGCCTTTGATCATTGCCCACAAAAATTACTTAATCAGTATTTACAGTACACATATATTTAGAATAACTACTATTACCACAAACCATATACCATATAGAATCATCATCACTCAAAAACCATCTATCCCAGGTTGCCATGTCAAGAAGTGTGATAACAAAAAAATAGAAGAAATGAAAAAAACCTAAAGAAAAACTAAACTATTTACCACTCAATGTAAATAAACTAAAAATAAGATAATTTCCTAATTACAATTCCCCAGCAATGGCACTAAAAACTTGACAGTGCCCAAGAGCACATGCAAGTGCACGTGGTCTTATCAAGTATTAAAGTGGCTTCAAAAAACCCCAAGTATCGATATCTCAAGGACTTGCGTTCGCTGACTTTCCAATTCTAGTTTAACCAATTGAGGAGAGTAGAAAATAGAATTTTAGAATTGTAAATTAAAACTAAACTAAACTAATGAGGAAAAATAATGACTTTGGACAATCAAAGGATAGAAGCCAGGGTTAAGGCTTAAGAACAATCATACTATGTTATTGAATTTCTTTCGTTAAATCACTTATCTTGGTTATTGATTCATAGGGTTAATCGCATGATTATGGTTTCCCAACCACTAATCCTTAACCTAAGTTGAACCTTACATCTACCTCATTGAGCGGGGATATAATGGTCCACTTAAGTTCTTTAAGCTATCATCCTACATGTGAATTAAGTAAGGCATCTAAGTACATTCCTGTCATAGATACTAATTTAAATTCCTTATTTCATGAATAAACACAAACCATACTTTTCTTATTCCCATGTTCTATCACCCTGTTCCCTCTCCCAAGTTCATAAGGTTGACAATTGATATATTCTAAGGGTCGCGAATCCTTAAAATAGTTATAATAAGAATAAACAACCAATAATGATAAGCAAATCAAACAAACTTAATTTAAAACAAAAGTAGTCATGGCTTGGACTTAACCTAGGAAAGAGAGTTGAGCCTCTAATGGAAATATTCATCATCCAATCTCTTGGATTGATGATACAAACCATAAAGGAAACTAAATTAAAGAACGATAAAACCTAAACAAAAGTTGTGGTATCCTTCAATATTTTCCAAGGATGTCCAAAAGTGATTTAAAATGTTTACAAATCTGTATTTATATAAATAGGGTAAGCCCAAGCCGTGTTGGCCAAAGAATCAATGTGAAGTCCAGGGGTGAAATAGAGCATGCGATACACACTGTATTCCATAGAAATGGGGCATGTGACACATACATATCATATGTACACACTATTTTGGGTCCCTTGTAATTCTTTCAGCGTATATAATGTGCCATTATACTTTCCCATGTTCTCCCATACTCCTAAGACATTTCAGATGTCCAAATTTGTGTCAAGTTGCGTATTGTGCTTCTGTGATCCATTCCAAGCCTTTTTGAGTTGTTTACACTTGATTTGAATCTTGTATATCCTTCATATATCATAATAATACATTAACCAAGCATCCTATATCATTAAACACAACAATTTAGAGCTCAAAACAATATAACATCCAAGACGGAGAACTAGAAACACGAGCTAAGCATAGGCTTCATTCAATTTGATTTCTTACTTATTGTTTTGACTCTTGTCTTGATCCAATTGAACCTTGAACATTAAAAAAAGTTTTTTCACATATAAATACACAATAAAAACCTTAGGAACTCATTAAACATGTTAGAACTCAATACGATAGACTAGACAAATACCTAGCTCAAGCTAGTCACACTAGTTTTCTCGGTTGACTTCTAAATGATCAATTTGAATCAAAAATTATGTGGAAACACTATTTAAAATATTAAACACTTACATGGATACTTAGATACACATTTATATTATTATCACCACATTAAGCACATGAATAATCTTCAAAACAAGGCTAAAAAGGCTAGAATAGAAATGCTAAAATGCATAAATTCACCCAACATCATGTGTAATCATCAATTGTACTAAGGATTTTAAAGAAAATTTAGTGATAAATATATTTCAGACTCAAAATAGCTTATTTTGGAAAGAAAAATCAATTATCTACATCAAGTTATTCAAGATCTAGTTCTAGAAGAGCATTATCTACTTCTTGGAGGGTTTTTATCTTTGGCCTCTAGGTAGGTTAGGATTACCCTACCCTTATATTGAGATTATTTATGGTAATTGTGTACTATTATTCTAGTTTTTGATAAGCATTTGTACTCTACGTACCATATGATATACATAACATGCCTTATTTATCTAGTTAGGATCCTGTTCTAGTAAATATTGGTATCTTATCTTTAAGTATGATGTAGCATCTATTGCTTTAGGATGTGGAATTAAGTTGTAAAACCTTAAATTTATCCCTTTTTAATTAAGACATGTGAATGGTTAATCAATATATTTTAGTTTTAATTTAGGTCCAACAATACTTTATTTCTGATATTGATTATGAATTTTGGTACCACTTTAACATTGGTTATGGTATGTTTTGGATTATAATTTTATAGTTAGGTATGGTTACTATGAGTTTTGGTTCTAGTTCGGCATCCGGGTATGGTGATTTAGGAGCCTGATACTGATTACTATTATTCTAGGAGTTATGGTTTCACTGAGTTTTGATTTGAGTTTAGCATTTGATTGTGAGTTCTTTTGTATATCATATATTGGCCTTTTATTATTACCCATTATTTTTGGTTCAAATCCAATATATGGCCTCTTGTTATTATCTACCACTATTGGTTAGAGCCTGACATCTGGCCTCTCGTTGCTACCCATTGGTGTCGGTTCAAGACCGATACATATCTGGATGACTTCTATAATTTCATGAGACTAGTTTTGGTTTTAGATTTTTTATATTTATTTTTATTAATTATTTCTTGTGTGTCCCACCAGCTTATGGGGGCACGATTGGGTTAATTATCTTTTTCAGTGTGCCTAGCAGGCTTATAAGGGCCAGTTAGGTTATGTTTGATTTGTATTTTATTATTGCACTATTTATTTTTTGTGTCGTTTATACTTATTCCTTTATCGAATTTGTGTAACTTGGTAGTTGTTTTACCTTTCTGTCCCTATTTGCTATTGACTTAGATTTCACCCTCGCATTTTATTTATACTTTTCCTATATTTAGCTCAGTGATCCGGTGATGCCTACTGAGTACCCATTTCTTTGGTACTGATACTACACTTCTGTATTTTTTCCCTAATGCAGATCCAAGTACTAGTAGTCAGCGTTGACATCGTTCTTATCTTTCAATACTGGTTCAGAATAGGGTGAGCTTACTATTTTCTGAGGTTGATCCTCCTCTATCTGTTCCAATTTAGTCTTTTGTGCTTGAGACTGCTTGGGTATATTGTGCATATTTTGGATTCTATCTAGTACTTTGGGTATCTATTAGTAGTGGCTCTAGTACTTACCTTACTAGGTATTGGGAGGGATTTATTTGTATACTTGGTCCTTTTTATCTCTTTTCTTTTGATATATTATATATAATTTTTTTTGTTTATCACTTATCATTGCTAATGTTATAATTATATATAGTCTTTTTCTGGTTTCCACCCATTAGCCCATTACCTATCATTCTAGGCTATGGCTTGGGTTGCTTACCATTGGGATAAGGTAGGTGCCATGATGACTTGAGAAATCTGGTCATGATAGCTTGGTATCAGAGCCTAGATTTCATTGGTATTGTTGGTACTAGAACTAATGTTTAGTAGAGTCCCATAGATAAGTATAGAGATGTTTGTGTCCTATCTTCAGGAGGCTATGGAGAAGTTTTAGGAAATAATCTTATTTTCTTAATCTATTTTCATGCATTGGGTCTGAATTGGTTTTAATTTTTATTGGTTCACTCTTTACAGAGATGGCTAGGATGCAAGGTTTAAGAGCTAGGGATCAGGACACCAAACCCACTGCTAGAGTTTTGATTAGGGATCAAGGTCGATCCAGAGGGCATGGGTTGGATAGAGAGACAACCCTATTTCAAGATTAGGCTAAGAATCTATCACCTGATCTTGTCATATCTCCTATGACTAAGAGAGCTCTAGGTATTCCTCTATAACAGTAGGAGGGACAGGCGGAAGCCTAGGATCCACCCAGTTTTATATCTTTGTTGGTTCTTCGTGATGTGTTAGTATAGTTATTACGGTTAGTAAGCGGTCCACCAAATGAGGAATCTAAGCAAGAAATACAAGCTGGTGCTGATTTAGGGGCACAACCTATGGCAGTGGCGTCTAGGGTAGAGGTTTTCCCAGCACCAGTATCCCCATAGATAATAGTAGCTCAGACATTTATGTATTTTAGATTGACTCCACCTAGTTTTGTTGGGACCCTAAGAGAGGATGCTTACGAGTTCCTATCTAGTTGTGAGGAGCGATTATGAAATTTGGGGCTGGTTAAGTTGCAAATAATACTTGATATATATATATATATATATATATATATATATATATATATATATATATTGAGTGGACTTTGTTGCTTATCAGCTAAATACAACAATGAGGATATGGTGAAGAGGTTATATTGATTCTCAACAATCTAGATCTCTACTGGTGACTTGGACCCAGGTCTCTGAGGCATTCTTGGGGAAGTATATGCGTCGCAGCATGTGCAAGTGTCTTTAGGATGAGTTTTCTATTTTAAGATAGGGTTCTATGTCTGTGGATGAATTTAAGGCAAGGTTTCATGAGCTAGCAAGACACGACACTATGATTCTGCCTAAGGAGTATGTGTATTTGATGCTTTTTCAGAGGATTAAGACAATCACTTCGTAGGACTACACAGAGTTGTAACTTTAGGGAAGTTTTTTTTGAGATAGCTAAGCATGATTATTCTATAGAGGAGATGGATTATGAGGCCCAAGGGGACATTAATAAGAGACCCCATTACCAAGGTAGTTACAGTGGGAACCATAGTAATTTATAGTTTATAAGTCAAAGGTATCATGGTAGGTACCCCCAACAACAACCTTCTCAGCATCAGGGTAGCCTAGTCGGATAGTTTAGGCATCACTTTAGATATCAGATAGGGGTCAACCAAGTTATATTGGTTTTAGAGGTCAGAGTAGTAGTTAGACCCAAAGGGGTGTTTAGTCAGGATCGTAAAGTTGGGGTGGTTATTAAAGATCCATTGAACCTTTTGGATAGAGTAGGGTGCCCGAGGTATGTTATGACTGTGAGGTTGTTGGTCACTTATCTTATAAGAATCCTCAATGTAGGATGATTGAGCCTTCAGTTTAAATTGTACAACCGATTAGATTAGTGCTGCTGCTAGGTAGGGTGGGGTAGAGGGTCATGGGGTCTAGTCTGCAGGTTTTAGAGGTGGCCCGTAGAAAGGTAGGATAAGTGGTTTGACAGTCACTTAGTCTAGTAGTGGATAAGGTCATTTGTATGTTGTACCTTATGGATAAGAGGCTGAGGCTTCGGATGTTGTGATCACAACTATGATTTTTGTATGCCATCAACTATCTTCTATATTGTTTGATCCTAATTCCATATTTTCATATGTTTCTACTTATTTTGCATTGCGAATGGGTTTATGTTTGAAGTCCTTATCTATACCATTGTTTATAGCTACCCCATGGGTGATTTTTTTTAGTAGTGGATCGAGTATATAGATCTTGTTTGGTGACTATTTGAGATTTTGATACCTAGATTGATCTCATTATCCTAGATATGGTAGATTTCGATGTGATTTTAGGCATGGATTGTTTATCTCCTTACAACACAGTTTTGGATTATTTTTTTAAGACTGTTACCTTAACTATGCTTTGCGTTCCCCCAGTAGTGTGGCAAGGTTTTGTTAGCCATTCATCAACGAGGATTATTTATTATATTCAGGATAAAGATTGATATTGAGGGGTTATGAGCCATTTCTTGTGCATGTTTGGGATGTTAGTACGAAAAGTCCATCACTTGAATCCGTCCATATTGCTCGTGAGTTTCCTGACATGTTCCCGATTAACCTACCTCGCCTTCCTCCTAAGCATGATATAGAGTTTATTGTTGACCTTGAGCTAGTCATCCGACCAATTTTTATTACTCCTTATCATATGGCTCCTACTGAGCTAGAAGAGCTTAATATTCAACTTCAGGAGCTTCTAGGTAAGGGTTTTATCAGACTGAGTGTTTATCCATGGTGTGCTCTAGTTCTGTTTGTGAAAAAAAAGGATAGCTCTATGCATAAACATATCGACTATAGGCAGTTAATAAGGTGAACTTAAAGAATAAGTATCCTATACCTCGTATCGATGATTTATTTGACCAACTTCAAGGTGCAGTAGTGTTTTCTAAGATAGATTTGAGGTCTAGTTACCATCGATAGAGAGTTAAGGCTGCTTGGTAGTGTCTTTTGGGTTGGCCAATGCACCGACAAATTTTATGGATCTGATGAACTGCATGGTCAGGTCGTATTTGGACTCCTTCATGGTAGTATTTATTGATGACATCCTGGTATATTCGAGGAGTAGGGAGAAACATAAGTAGCATTTAAGGACTGTGCTCTACACTTTGAGAGGACATCGACTTTATTCCAAGTTCTCAAAGTGTGAGTTCTAGATTTAGTCTATAGCTTTCTTAGGGAACGTTGTGTCCAAAGACGGTATTATGGTGGACCCAACAAAGATTGAAGCTACTCGAGTTGGGATAGTCCTACATTACCTATTATAGTTTGTAGTTTTGTTGGGTTGACAGGTTACTATAGGCGGTTCATTAAGAGTTTTTCTTTAATTGAAGTCCCAATGACTAGATTGACTAGGAAAGAAGTTTCATTTTAGTGGTCTGTGAGTTGTGAGGCAAGCTTTTTGATGCTCAAGGATTTACTTACTTTGAGGGTGAGGGTTTTAATGTTTATTGTGATGCATTTAGCACTGGTTTAAGTGTGTTGTAATACAGTGAGGTACTGTTATTATATATGCATCGAGGTAGCTTAAGGTGCAAGCTCAACTACCCTACTCATAACTTAAAGTTGACAGCGGTAGTATTTGCATTTAGGATTTAGAGGCATTATTTGTATGGGTTTTGCTGTGAGATCTTTACTGACCACCATAATTTTCAGTATATTACAACCCAAAAGGAGATTAATTCAAGACATCATAGATGGATTGAGTTGCTGAAAACAATGATATCTCTATTCTTTACCATCCTGACAAGGCAAATGTGGTAGTAGATGCCTTGATTTGGAAGTCAGTAAATATGGGTAGCTTAGCCTTTATTTTAGCTTCTCAATGGTTTTTGGCTTTGGACATCCAGTCCTAAGCTAACTTGATGGTTCGTTTGGATATATCTAACTCTTGAATGATCATTGCTAATGTTGAGGCCATATCTACCTTGTTGGAGCAAATTTGGGGTCGTCATTTTGAGGATAACATATTTTATAGCATTCAAGGGTAGGTGTTTAGAAGTGAGTCTACGAGGGCTACCTTAGCTTTTGAGGGTGTCCTGAGGTTTGATGGTCGTATTTGTGTTCCAATTGTTGGAGATTTAATTTAGTTGATTCTTCATGAGGATCATAGCTCCATATACTCTATTTACCCCGGGACAACAAAGATGTATACGGATTTGAGGTAGCATTACTGGTGGATTGGTATACGAAGAGATATAGTAGGGTTTTTGGCTTGATGACTTTGTTGTAAACAGGTAAAGGTCGAGCACCAGAGGCTTGGTAGATTGCTTCCACAGCTACCTATTCCCGAGTGGAAGTAGGATCGAGTTATTATGGTTTCATAGGTGGATTGCCTTACACTTCCCATGGTTTTGATAGCATTTGGGTCATCCTGGATTGATTGACCAAGTGTGCACATTTTATCCGTATTTGAGTTTGCTACAGTGTCAAGAGGTTAGTTGCGTATTTATATTCAAGAAGTAGTTCACTTACATGGGGTCCTCATATTTATTATTTTAGATCGAGGCTCTCATTTCACTTTTAATTTCTAAAGGATGTTTTAAGAGGAGCTGGTTACCCAGGTTAATCTTAGCACTACATTTTACCTTAGACTGATACGCAGTCAGAGCTGACTATCCAAGTTTTAGAGGACATGCTCCAGACTTATGTGTTGGATTTTGGGGGTCAGTAGGACCAGTTTATACCTTTGGCGAAGTTTGCATATAATAACAACTTTGATTCATGTATTTAGATGGCCCCATTTAAGGCATTATATGGTAGACAATGTCGATCTTCTATTGGTTGGTTTGAGACTTCGGAGGCTAGGCCTCGTGGAAATGATTCACTTTGCGAGTCATTGGACCGAGTTTGGGTAATTTAGGATAGGCTTCGAGTAGTTCAGAGCAGACAGAGGAGTTTTGCTGACCGCAGACATCATCTATTGCAGTTTAGAGTTTGTGATAGGGTGTTTCTATGAGTATTACCCATGAAGGGCGTGATGAGCTTCGGGAGAATGGGCAAACTTAGCCCCAGATATATTGGACCCTTTGACATCCTGCAAATAGTTGGGGAGGTAGCTTATGTGTTGGCATTGCCTCCTACCTTCTTTGCTAATCAACCGATGTTCTATGTATATATGTTACAACAGTATATTCAAGATGAATCATACGTGCTTTAGTGGGACTCGGTTCAGTAGGATGAGAGGTTGGAATTTGTACATGAGATAGTGTCCATTTTGGCCAGAGATGTTAGACGGTTGTGCTCTAGGGACATTCCGATAGTTAAGGTTTAGTGGCATCACTGCCCAGTTGAGGAGGCTACTTGGGAGACGAGTATGATATGTGGGCTCAGTATCCCTACCTGTTTGATCCCTCAGGTATTTCCTTATGCATTACTTTCGTGGACGAAATTCCTTTTACTAGTAGATGTTGTAATGACCTTATGGTCATTTTCTTTGTTTTCATATATTTTCAAGGTCAAGAGCTTTTTTATAACTGCCCCAAGTTATTTATGACTTCCTGGGACTGATAGTTCGGTTTTTGGGCGGTTTATTTGAGAACTTTAGTACTATCAAATATACCGTGGAATATTTAATGTAAATTGGCATTCGGTAGAAATATAATTTATTACCCTTCTAGAATATTTTTAACCTGTATAAAAATTCTTTAGTTATGATATATTTACTAGAATATTTTTAACTTGTATAAAAATTCTTTTGTTATGATATATTTATATTATTTTAATAGCTTTTATAGTCTATTAATATTTTAAGCGGAGATATAAATCTAAAAATGCTAAAATATAATTATTATATAATAGAGATTTTATTAGTAATAATTTTCTATTATTTATGGTATATTCAAAATATGATATTTATTTTACCACAAACCTATATAATACCCAAGTATCTACTTAATGGATAAAATTTTAGAGGTGGGGTGTTGCCACCTCCACCTCTACGTGTAAACAATAGTGCATGTTATGGTGGGATTTTTGCCACCTTTAATGGATTTGCCTAACTTTTTTGTACTGTGTAATGAATATATATATATACATATGTCTCTAATATATATACATACATACATACATATATATATATATGAATGCTTTCAATTCAATATCACATCCCATAACCTTTAGTGGGTGTTGCCCGTGTAAGGCACGGACCCAACAATGTAAAAATAGTAGAGTAATAGAAAGATAGGTGCGTGTTGAATTTGCAGGAAAAATGGCAGAAAATTGGGCAGGTTCCATGTCTCCGTTACATGCCAAAAGGAAGTTCAAAATGTATAAGAGTTTATCAGCATTACAAATGCAGAGCATATACTATAATACTGCAAAAGAGCCGAGCAAATTAATGTGCAAAGTTTGCACTTACAAGAATATTTAACCAGTGTAGGGGCGACATACCCAACTCACGTTGCAAAGAAACAAATTAAGCTTCAATTGGGTATCTTGTTTATTAAATTTATATCAACACTTAATTCAACAATAATTCCCCACAAAAGGCTCGCCTCTCTTTAATTTTATATTCTCCTGTATATAAAAATGTCTCATTTAAGTCAAGATTTTAGCTTCCTTTAATTTGTTTTCAGATTGGTGTAATGTCTCCATTTGCACCTTTCCCTCGCCGCAATAGTCCCAACATACGGTGACAAAAGTGCCAAGTATGGCTGCGTTGTCTCGTCCCCTATTGCTGATTTGGATTGACAAGAAAATGCTACAAAAAGTACCTTAAGACAAACAACAATTACTTCGAAAATGACAGTTGTAAATAACCAAGAAGGAGAGAGACTATGAACCTCTTTAGATTCCAAAACCAATTTAAGCATTATTTTGTCCTGCTTGCACAGAAATATTGCGCATCTTCAAAACTCAAACCGATTATTCTTTTATTCCTTGTTAGGCAATCGAGCTTTCCAAAATTTAATCTTGGCTTGTATGTATGTATAAGGCCAAATCTTCGATCCGTTCACTGAAATTGATCCACAAGACATCACTTGTATTAGCAAGTGATGGTTCCGTATTATTAAAATTCTTTGCACATCTTTCATTATTCTTGTACCTGCCACGTTATCAACAGATCAGAAATGTAAAATTCACATAAAAATGGAATTAATGACAGTCCACAAATTGTATGATTTGCTATTTCACTAAAGGCAAATTTCTACAATTGACTCAAATGGTTCAGTCTTTACCTGTCGTAGGACCAAGAGTATGATGAAGCCATTCCCTTATCTGTGAGAGTGTTAAACTTCTTGATTATATCTTTAAGATTGCAAAGAAGACATAAATAATAGAAATAAGCAGAATTTGTGTTTACAACAATAACAACATCCCAATGTGGTTCTACAAAGTGGGGTCTTGGAAGGGCAGAGTGTACACAAACTTTAGCTCTACCTCAGACATGAAGAGGTTGTTTCCAATAGAATTTGCGACTTACTTTCTACAATCACTTTCATCATATATGTCTCAACGAATAATCAGATTCACATTAATCATCAGGGGAAGACATAGGTACCTTCATGAAATGAGGATGAACAAGTTGTTGATTTCTACAAAGATAGTCAATATACCGCTGACACTTTTCCATCAATTTGATGAGGCTACTGTTACTGGTATTTTAGTGATTTCTTAGTCCACACTTTAGCTTTCTTTGGATTTAGCTATTTATACTTCTGCATATACTCTGTAGATAAAATGATTTTGGCATATCATCGCACGATTGATCTTTAGTTATATCTCTTTAAGACAATTGGACAATCGCAAGCTTAGAATATTTCAGTACATCATGATTTTTCAGCACTAGCAGAAAATTGCAAAGGAAAATTTCATAAAGTAAACAAAAGCAAAGTCATCATTATCTCAGATATGATAAAGCTCTGTGAATAATTTCATCATACACTACATTGTATGTTGAACGATCATCATCACTTTCTGCTATAGGTGGACGGATCAGTATTTTCACACATTTTGAAGTTTTGGATCTTGATAAAGTTGCATAAAGTTGACCATGAGAAAAAACTGTCTCACGTAAATAAATTCCAACAAAATCTATTGTTTGACCTTGAGCTTTGTTTATGGTCATAACAAAGTACAATCGTAAAGAAAACTGTGTTCTTTTAAATTGAACAGGAATGTTTTCATGTTGTGATGTCAACAATGGTATATTTGGAATAAAAACATGTGTATTTTTAAATTCACCACTTTTAATTTTTTCACTTATGACGTGTGTCTTAAAGTTGCAACACGTTAATCGTGCGTCATTACATAAACCTTCACAAGGAGTTAAATTTTGTAACAGTATAATGGGGCAATTGTCTTTCACTGTTAACTTATATGGAGGTAAGCCAGGAGGATTTAAAGTATGTAAGAAATGCTCAAATTGCCTTTGATCATTTGGTTCAATAGTTTCATCTATTACGACATATGTTCTAGCCCTTTCAGGAAATTTTGTTTTTAACATATCATTTATCTCATTTACAAAATTATTCTTTGTTGTTAAAGTAACACGAGAAGATATCACAGATGAATTAAAGGAAAATGCATGTAAATCAGGATATGTTACATTAAATAATGCATCTAAGGATTGTTTTTCAGTTATGAATGGAATAATAATAGAATCAGGAATTTGTATTTTGTTTTCAGAGTTACGTTTCTCTTCTCCGTTTTCAATTCTAAGCAAATATTCACAAAATAATGGATCATTTCTTGCACGCATATTTTCAGATAAATGCAATTTCTCAAGATTATTCCAAATGTTAGAATATAACATGCTTTGATGGATAAAATCTTCTTTTTTTTTCATTTCTAACAACCGGAAGAGTTTTTCTAAAGTCACCGCCAAACACAACAACTTTACCACCAAAAAGTGTGTTGACATCCATAATATCTTTCAAAAGTACGTCAAGAGCTTCAATCATATTATTTTTTGCCATTGATGCTTCATCCCACAAAATTAATTTTGCATCTCGAATTAAATATGCAAGTGAACTTTGTTTACTAACATTACAAGAAGAACAGAAGATGTCACATCAGAAGTTGCAATTGCTAAAACTATGAGCCCTTGAGAATGTATAGTTGCTAATAATGCACGATATAAGATAGTTTTACCTGTTCCTCCAGGACCATCAATGAAAAATGCTTTAGACTTATTAGAAGATATTCTTTCCATAATTGTATTGTATGATTGAAGTTGTTTAGCATTTAATTTCTTCGGTAAGATCAAATCCTCTTCACTAACAATTATATTTCTTTCAAAATGAACATCTTTTACATCTTTTGCAGTTTGAGAAGGTCTGATATTCTATAAGACAAGCTTATACTCATTTATATCATGTCCCATAGAATGTAAAATATCATTTATATGACTTCAAATGATACACCGAACACTTTTTGCTTCAGTATTGTGGAAAATTTTGAAGTCTTCACATAGTGAATCCTTAAACATTTCCCACAATTCTTTTGGATTAGTAGGATTACAATATATTAACAATGTAGCAAATAAACGTCGCAAACTATACGATATTTGATAACTTACAGCCTCTAACATACATTCAATTAGACTATTGTTGCAATATAATAATCCTTTTTTTACTGCAGATTCTCTAAATGTGCCACAAGGCACTCCATTAATCATGAGAAGATCTTAATATGATATTGGTGCCCTTACATTCATTAACAATAGCCTAAGGTAATACCTTTCTCCTTCCATTATGTGGCATGTAACAACACATCCAATTACATCATGTTTTTACCGTCGTGTCCACATTTTATCTCTTGGAAACCAAACAAAGTGTTCTTCAAATTCTCTGTATAGTAATTTCATATCTCTAGCATAATCATTTGTTCTATTCATAGTAAAGCATTCAATCAACATTATTTTTCTGATCATTGAATTATTTAGTATTCTATTCACACTATCAGTACTTTTAAAAGAAACAAATTGTTGGCCTTCTAAATGTAATTGAAGATGATAAACACTTGGAGTCATTTCATTAATAGGAAAGCAAAATAAATGCCACGCCACTTCAGGTGGTGAAACCCATCTAGCTGATCTATATCTCTTTATTTCATCTATTTCCACATTGTCATGTATGAAAAAAGTAATTTTGTCATATCCTTTGCAAATATATTCATATATATATATATATATATATATATATATATATATATATATATATATTTCACAACATTAATAACAGAACAAATTTCAATATTTATATGACAATCAAACTTACAAAGCAAGTATGGATTGTATGGGACAACCCATGAATTATCCATAAGATGCTTTCTCATATATACAATTTTTCCTGTATTGCGTGTCCTATAAAGTGGATATGAGTTTTGACCTATTGATGTCTGTTCAACAAACTCTTTCAGATATTGGGATTTATATAAGACATTTTCCCCATACATGAATTTGTAGAATTTATATTACCACATGGACCATGCATCATATGTTGGAGGACATATGAATAAAGGATAGGTCATTGGAATCAGGTAATTCAGCACAAACAAATTTATCATATGATTCAGGTGTTAATAATTTATATTCAGCAGCAAGTATGATAAAAAATGAGCATGTGAAAGATGACGTTTTTGAAATTCTATAGTGTACATAAAAGCAACAACTTTTCCAAAGATGTCTCTTTTCAAAATGTCTACTTTAAGTTCTTCTACCTTAGCTTTGAACACATGTGATATCAATTCTGGTCTATTTTGAGTTTCATCAATTGACAACATATGTTGTTTTATTTCTGGCCAAGATGAATTACATGTCATAGTCAGAAAAAGATCAGGTTTACTAAAATATTATACTAAAAAAATACCGTCCATATATCAATGATGAATATCCCTCGATCCACCAGTAAAACTAACATGGAGAAATGTTTTTTTCCCAACTTTGGAAGCTTCTGTTTCACCAAGCCTTAAAATTCAATAATACCTTGTAACATATTAATTCAAAATAAGTCTTGGTTAAACATAAAAAAATCTAGCCTTGGTGTTTCAAGATTTATGAACATATCTATTATGAATTATTGAAGCAATCTCCCACAATATAATATTCCATTTTTGTCATTTTCTCTTATTTGAATTTTATAACAGTAATATCCATGGCAAGAAACCATGTCTCTTTTTTGTTTTCCTTTATTAAAGACAAATAAATTATCTACATCAAGTTATTCAAGCTCGGGTTCTAGTAGAGCATTATCTGAAGTCTTCTTGGAAGGATTTTAGCTTTGGTGTCCAGGTAGGCTAGGCTTACCCTACCTTTAGATTGATATTATTTACGGTAATTGTGTACTATTATTTTTGTTTTGAAAAGCACTTGTAGTTTGTGTACCATTTGATATATATAACATGCCTTGTTTATCTGGTTAGGACCCCGTTCTAATAAATATTGGTATCTTATTTTTCAGTATGATGTAGAATCTATCACTTTAGGATGTGAAATTAAGTTGTGACACCTTGAATTTGTCCCTTTTTTAATTAAGATATGCAAATTGTTAATTAAATATATTTTAGGTTTAGTTTAGGTCCAATATATACTTTATTTTTGTCATTGATTGTGAATTCTGGTACCACTTTGGAAATGTCTATGGTATTATTTAGAGTTTAATTTTATAGTTTGGTATGATTACTATGAGTTCTGATTCGAGTCCGACATCTATGGTGATTTATGATACTTATTACTATTGTTCTGAGAATTGTGGTTCTGATGAGTTCCAGTTTGAGTTCGACATCTATTATGAGTTCTATTTTATATCATATATGTGGCCTCTCAATATTACCTACTATCTTTGGTTCAAATCCAATATTTGGCCTCTTGTTATTATCCACCACTGCTGGTTCAGCACAGTGTCTAGCCTTTTGTTATTACCCATTGGTGCTAGTTCAAGCCCGATGCATATCTGGATGACTATTACGATTGTATGGGACTGGGTTTAGTTACAAATTATTTATATTTATTTTCATCTATTTTAGGTTCTATTAATTATATAGCAACTATCTTCAACATGCGTGGACCTGAAATGACTATGCATAGATCACCTTCTTACTCAACAACCACCTTTCTTAGTAAGGTTGCTTGTTTACTCAAATTGCTCTCACTATCACTAGAGAAGGAGAGGTCATCTTTCATTCCAGCCGCCATATGGTTCGCCTTAAAGCCTTAACGAGAAAGATAGGAGTAGTTATCTATATAAGGGACCAGTACAAGTGTGAAATCCTAATGCTAAAATCTTTATCTTCTACCTAATTTCTAAATGTATCGAAGTCCTAGGTAGTAAATACAAGTGGGATGCCATATTTCCAGGATTGGGATTCATAAATATGTTAATAGATTCTTGATCTATATCTTTCATTTTGGGTGTGTGTTATGTTTATCTAACCAGGACCTCTCATGAAAAATTGGATCCTAGAGCTGTGAGATCTGTCTTCACTGGTTATCCGACATCACAAATTGCTCTGATCCCATTACAAAAAGAAAGTATGTCTTTGTGGATGTTACTTGATTTTCAAATCTACCCGATTTTCATGACCCAACCAAGAAAACCTTGAGTCATAAACAAGAAGAACCTGAGTCAAGTGATTAACCATATATCATAATCCCTATATCATTTGCCATAGAGAAAATAATGCTACTTATCCTCTAGGTAAAGATGCATCATTAGTTATTTCTTGTGTGTCCCACCAACTTATGGGAGCATGATTGGGTTAATTTTCTTCTTCAGTATGCCTAGAGGGCTTATGGGCCCACTTAGGTTATGTTTTGTTTACCCTTTTGACAGCGCCTAAGTGCACAAGCAAGTGTACATGGTCTACCAAGTAATATAGTAGCCTTAAAGAAAGCCGAATATCAATCCCATAGGGACTTGTTCTAGCAACTATTTGATTTCAGTTTGAAATTTAGATTAATCCATTGCAAACATAACTAAACAAGAGTTTTGTATATTTGTAAACTAAAGTAAAGGAAACAATGCGTAAAATAAAGTCTTGAAATAATCAATGGAATAAAGCCCAGGGTTAAAGCACGTTGAACAATCATACTATGTTATTAAACTTCATTCGTTAACTCGCTTATCTTGGTTATTGATTCATAGGGTTAATTGCATGATCATGGTCTCCCTACCTTTAACTATTTACCTAATTTGGACATCACAACTATATCTTTGAGAGGGGATGTAATAATCCAATTAAGTTCTTCAAGCTATCATTCTACATGTGAATCAGGTAAGGCTTCTAGGTATATCCCTGTCCTAGATGCTAATTCAAATTCCTTATTTTATAAAGAAATAAGAACTCTACTTTGTTTATCCCTACGTTCTATCTTCCTATTCCCTCTACGGAGATCTCAAGGTTGATAATATGTGTGTTCTAAGGGTGATGAATCCCCAAAATAATTAAAACAAGGATAAACAAGCAACCAAATATGATAAGAAAATTAAACAAAATTAATTCAAAACTATAGTAGTCATGTTCTTGGATTTAACCCCAAAAAGGGAGTTCTTAGCCACTCATAGTCATAATCATCATCCAATTAATTGTATGAATGATCAACAACATAAATAAGCTAAATTAAAGAATGAAAAAAAACCTAAAAACAAAGCTGCAGCAGCCTCCACAATTGCCCAAGACGTTCCAACATTCCCAATAACGTGTACAAGGTTGGGTATTTATAGAAGAATATAAGCCTAAGCCGTGTAGGATATGAATTGCACTTTTGGTCGTGCTTGGAATAGGTGGTGCGGCGCATTGGGTACTTCATTGGAGGGAGTGGCGCATATCCTTGGGTATTCCATGGAATAATCAATGCGGGGCGATGGTAATTTCGTCAAGGGAGTGGTGCATCGCGTCTATATAGAAAGAACACTAATAGGAACAGTAAAATTATGCTTTTCAAATTTAACTGAAAATAGCAAGAAGGTATTAAGAACTAACAAACCTACAGAAGGAACATTATCAACAACAACTAAACTAACACCTATAGAATTATTAAAAAAATATGAAAAAGCTATAAAAGATGAATTTTGGTAGTACGACAACAATAGAAGAAGAACAAAATGAAGAAAAAGATACAAATAGGAATTTAATGTTTAAATTAGCAATATGTAATATGTGTTATATAGATGAATATACTTGCGCATTTAAAGAATATTATTATAAAGGAGCATATAATATAGAAGAAAGTAAAGAAATAAGAAAATTATATTTTAATAAATTATCCGAACCATTTAGTTCAAAGATAATAAAGAGTTGGGAAGAAGCAAAAATAGTAGATACTCTAGGAGCAAGAATAAAATTTTTACAACAAGGGTGTAGAAACTTATGTGAAAAATATAGAGAAGAATTAAAAATGAAAAAAACATTGATAAACAATTTAGCATGTTGCAAAAATAAAATAGCACCCCAATTCGGATGTACAGAAAGATATTATAAGAAAAGAAAAAGACATAAAAAAATAAGAAATATAAAAAAATCAAAATATAAATACAAGAAACCAAGAAAAAGATATTATGTAAAAAATTATAAATACAAAAGACCATATAGAAAAAAGAAATCTATAAAATAATGTACTTGTTATAATTATGGAAAATTAGGACATTTAGCTAGTGATTGTAAATTACCTACAAATCCAAAAAATAAATAAATATCAGAAATAAAAATAGAAAATACAGAATATATGCAGATAGATTATATAGATTATGAATTAGAAAGTGAGGATAGTATATATGAAATTTCAGAAAATGAAACAAATAATGAAATAGATAGTGAAATAGATGAATCAAATGACTGAAGCAGATATAAAAATAATAACAAAGGAATAATATTTAAATGATGAAGGAATAGACCAAAAAATAATATTTGACAGTAACATATTTGATGAAATAAAAGGAAAAGAATTAGACTTAAGTGTAGAAAAAATATTTAAAATACCAACAATAAGAAATCTATTTACCAAGAAAAAAGAAGAATATTATGTAGTATGCCAAAAGGAACATGTAATAGACTGTAGATATGCAAAAGGTAAAACTAGTATACCACTAGTAACAAAAAAATAATTAATAAAGAGATAAATGATATAAAAAGCAGAGATCCAATAAAATATGTACACCTTGGAGGTGCAGAGATATTAATAAAAGCATGTTTTAGAGAAGGAATAGATACACCAATAGAATTATATTTAGCAGATGATAGAATTACAAAACTTGTAGAAAAAAGCATAATAACTGCCATAAAAGAAAATTTAATATACCAAAAATTTAAATTTATAATAAGTGCAAATTATTCAGTAGCGGTAATAGATAAAAATATAGATAAATCATTAGTATTATATTGGAAAATATCAGAAATAGAATTAACCCTAGTAAGTAAAATATTTACAGCAAGATGCAAAAATATGTATTAATAACAAAACATAAAATAACAGGAAAAAATAAGATTAACAAAATACGAATAGAAAGTCCATTCGAACAAATTGTAAAAACAATAGATTATAACGATTATAGCTATAGAGACACAGATATAGAAGAAAATTTAGAAATAATAAATGATAGAATAAGTACAACGAAAAGAATAGCTGATGAAAAAACAGAATCATCAAGCTCATAAAAAAGAACAAGTTATGAAATAAATTCAACAAATAATTTAAACCAATATTACATAATAGGAAAGGTAAATGAAAAAGAATATTTAATACTCTTAAATACAGGACAAGAAGAAAATTATATAGCAAAATATCTAGTAAAAAATGAAGAAATAAAAATTGATAATGATATATGTCCAGATCTACCAAGAAGTTTAATAAATAGTAAAATATAGCAGAAAAAGAAATAATAATAGGAATTAGAAAAATATAAATAGAATTTGAAGTAAAGGAAAAAATGCAAAAAGCAGACATATTATTAGGAATAAAATGGCTAGAACAAGTAAAACCATATAATATAGAACATACACAATTAACCTTAACATATAATAGAGAGAAATTATTCTTAAGAAGAGCCTTAACATAAAATGAAAATATATGTATTAATGAAGATAGTAGAAGGATATTACAGTAGATATTATACGCCTATGATAGATACAGGAGCAGAAACTAATTTATGTAGATATAATTGCTTACCAGAAAGCAAATGGGATAAATTAAAACACAAATAATAGTTAAAGTATTTAATAATGAAGGAAGCTTAATTACTTATAAAGCTAGGAATGTAAAAATACAAGTATGTGATAAGATATTAACAATAGAAGAAATTTATAATTATGAACTAACATCAAAAGATATACTTTTAGGAATGCCGTTTTTAGATAAATTATACCCACATATAATAACTAGAACAGATTGGAGGTTTACAACACCATGTAAACAGAAAGTAAGAGCAAAAAGAGTTAATAATAAAATAAGAAAGAAAACTGATTGGATAAAAGGAAGCGAAAAAATTACACAAAAGTTAGAAAATATAAAAAATACTGAAGATACAATAGAACTAGTTGTATTTTCGATAAATAAAACAGAAATAACTATATTTTCAATAAATAAGATAGAAATAATTAAGAAAAAATTAGAACAATTATACAGTGAAGATCCATTAAAAGGATGGGAAAAACATAAAACTACTATAAAAATTGAATTAATAGATAAAAATAACATAATAACCCAGAAACTATTAACATATAATTTTGACGATTTAAAAGAATTTAAAATGCATATAGATGAATTATTAGAAAAATAATATATACAAAAAAGTAATAGTAAACATAATAGTCCAACATTTATAGTAAATAAACATAGTGAACAAAAAAGAGGAAAAAGTAGAATGGTTATTGACTATAGAGATTTAAATGCAATGACTATGACATATAATTATCCAATACCAAATAAGATATTAAAAATAAGACAAATACGGGGATATAATTATTTTAGTAAATTCGATTGTAAATCAGGATTTTACCATTTAAAGCTAGAAGAAGAATCTAAAGAATTAACCACATTTACGGTACCACAAGAATTTTATGAATGGAACGTATTACCATTTGGATATAAAAATGCACCAGGTAGATATCAAAATTTTATGGATAGTCATTTTAAACAATTATCTAATTGTATAGTATACATAGATGATATATTATTATATACAAAAACTAAAGAAGAACATTTAAAATTATTAGGACAATTTATAGATATAATAGAAAAATCGGGAATAAGTCTAAGTGAAAAGAAAGCCGAAATCATGAAAAATCAGATAGAATTTTTAGGAATACAAATAGATAAGAGTGGAGTAAAAATGCAACAACATATAGTACAAAAAATAATAAATTCGAAAGAAGAATTAGATACGAAAAAGAAATTACAATCATTTTTAGGATTAGTAAACCAAGTAAGGGAATATATTCCAAAATTAGCAGAAACTTTAAAATCACTACAGAAAAAATTTAAAAAGGATGTAGAATATAATTATAATGAAGAAGATAAAAAACAAGTTCAGAAAATAAAATTACTTTGTAAAGAATTACCAAAACTACAATTTCCAGATGAAAATAGAAAATTTATATATATAGTAGAAGCAGATGCTAGTGAATGTAGTTATGGAGGAGTACTTAAATACTGATATGAAGCAGAAAAATTAGAACACCATTGTAGATACTTCTCAGGTACGTTTAATGAAACAGAAATAAAATGGGAAATAAATAGGAAAGAATTATGTTCATTATATATATGTTTGTTAGAATTTGAGCCATATATTGTATATAACAAGTTTATTGTACGAACAGATAATACATAGGTACGCTGGTGGTTAACAAAGAAAATACAAAATTCAGTTACAACAAAAGAGATTCGGAGACTAGTCTTGAATATATTAAACTTCACATTTATAATTGAAGTAATTAGTACTAACAAAAATGTTATTGCAGATTACATATCAAGACAAAGCTACACAAACTGATATAATAGAAGAGGATACTCTAGAAAAAATACTCAACACCCTAACTACGCTTTCAATGAAAGTGGACAGTATGGGTAATGAAATAGAAAAGCTAAAGACTAATGAAGTTAAACTGAAGTCTATAGCTACAAATCAACTAACTCAGCAGTGTGCAGAGCTATGTCAATTGGAAGACATTAAAGTTCCAGAGCTAGAAGGAGACGATGGGACACTCCATAAAATTCATAACATTTATCAATCTACTTCTGCAGGTACAAGCAAAGGAGTTAGGAAAAATACAAATATGAACCTAAACAAGCTATTTGATAAACCATATATACCAAATACATTAAAAGATCCCATGTTTATACCCCCCAAAATTACCACATACCGAGATAGTCTAAACCAAGACAAAAAGACTTACAACTACACAGCCCGAACATATATAGAAAATATCTACAATGTACAAACCTTTTTAAATACTAACCCCAGAGATATAAACATCCAAGAACCAGATACAAACTATATAACCCAGAGATTGACCGGATATAATAAGCTAATTGCTTTACCTAAAACCAAACCAAGTCTAGTTAAAACTTGCTATGAATATGGACTACTCAGTACTGTATATACCTCTTACAGAAATGAGATATCCACTATACCAGAAATATATGAAGCATTTATCATTTTTAAAAGAATAACCAAAGGTACCCTATTTTTTATAAAAATTTACATAGTACCAGCAGAGATATTATATGATGAAGTTAAAAAACCCATACAAGTTGTAAAGATAGGAATGACACGAGACATCATTATACCACAAGATATTATTCCACAACCAGAAATACCTAGAATTGAGATACCAAAATTTTATGCGAATAAGAGGATTATCGGACTATCTATAATCTTGCAAGAGCTAGCGAACACATACTGCAACCAAAATCCCATATGGAGTTATTATTCAAGAAATCATGTACTAATATATTCAAATTCAAAGGAATTACGAAAAATAGATATGGAAACTATTAGGAAATGGATTCTGACGTTACTCAAACCACAGACAGAACCTATCACCAGAGCTATCGGAGAAAAATTTATTTCAGAAGAATTATTAACCAGATATTGCAAGACAATTGGACATAAATATCCAGATCATAAATGTTCAAAATGTAATGGAGTAGATAATGATATCTCAGAAGTTCAGCTAGAATAGAAGAAAAATCAACCAAGTAGATAAGAACGCCAGTTGGAAGATACAAGATAAGAAGCAATAATGGAGATATAGAAAAGCAGCAGATACGACAATGAGAAAATATCAACGGAGTAATAATAGAAGACAAGCTATTAAATTGTGAAAGGAACATGTAAACTTTCACAATTTATTTTACGTAAAGTATTGAAAACTTTTGTATAGGCTAAACTTTTAGGTTTTAGACTTTTTGACTATTATTAGTCTAGGCATTAATAATTTTTGTCTTATTAGGAGACTTTTTGTAAAGTACACTAATTTTAAAAACGTGAATACTCTTGTAAAGATTCATTCAGTCTATAAATAAGATGAACCGAAGGCATTGCAGAGCAAGCCTTCATGTGTTGAAGCAAAAACTCTCTCCTGTCCACAACAAATATTTTTCTTAGTTATTAAAAAACAGATTTATTTCAATGAAAAAAGCTATGGAGGAACAAACCTCAAAAATATCAAAGCTACCCGAACAAGTATATTTATTTATGATTATGAATAACTAAATTCATAATTCCCAACAATCATGGTATGATAAAATAAATTCATGTTAGTTACTTTATAGTAGAATTATTCGAAGAATAATATGTTGAGAAGTTTATTAGCAAAGTGGAAACGGAGAAAAATCCCTAAGAACTATGCCATCGTCAAGGTGAAACCAATGAGGCAAAAAGCCGTGGTGGGGAGTAACCAGAGTAGAGGCGCTGTTTAAGGGAAAATATCCAGATTACTATGCTAATAGTGACCGAAGAACATGTTATTTAAGAATAATCTAGTATATAGTAATCTAAGATGACCATATTTTGTTATGTACATGATTGAAGGGAATATTTTGAAAATAGCAATTTTATGAAAATGAATAATTATTATCTGATGTAATGGTAGATAAATTTAAAATACTTATTTTGTCTGCACTTAAGGATATAAAAGTAGTATATATAAGAAAAATCATATTACAAAAAGCATTTGCTAAATATTATATGACTAGAATAAATTACATACCATACCTACCTAACTACTCTTACAAATACTTACCATGATAAATTACATATATCTAGAATTTTTGGAAAAATATATGAGAAACATACAGTTAATAGAAAAACAGATGAAAGTAAATTTAGACAAATACATGGAAACTAAAGATATAAAATATATAAAATTTCTTAATGAAAATATGCAAGAACTACTAAGACTAAAACAAACAACTACAAAATATTATAATAAAATATTTAGTCAATTTTAAATGATAGATAATCTTAAAGTCTTAATCTTATATATACTTAGAGATATAGAAATTATAGATATTAAGAAAATAATATTAGAAAAAGTATTAGACTATGAAATTGAAACTATAAATTGGATAGCACAGTTATAACTGGATAATTACCCAGACGGATATTATTCAGATTAAGAGATGTTAGAATATATCAGAAAAACTAGAGAAAATCAAGATAATCTAAATAAAGAAATTAATTATAGAAACTGAATTAGAAAAATAATGGAGAATCTAAAAGAAAAATTAATATGGATAGAAGAAACCTTAGAAAATTTAGGAAAAAGTACATGTGATAGTTTATATAATTTAAAAAACTCGCTACGAGAAGAACAACACAAAATAATAAATAGCATTAAAAATCTAGAATTAGATATACATTACAGTACAATTAGGATAAATTATTATACAGAAATCTATAACTCTGTAATTACTACAGGATAAAATGATAGACTACAAATATTTAAAATATTGGAGAGAAAATATGGATGAAATAATATCACAAAGTAAAATATATCCATTTTATATAATAGATCTATTTTACAAGTTATCTTTACAAGTTAGTTATCTGAACCCCCTTACTAGTGGTATCAGAGAAAAGCTTCCTACATAATCATACACCACGGATTAGAGATCATAACAACACAATATCCATAACGATGAAAAAACACAAGCTAAGACTAGGCTTCCCACGATAATCTTTAACTTTATGTTTCGACTCTTGACTTAATAAAATTGAACTTTGCACATTAACAACAAGTTATTAAACTTATAATTACACTTTGGAACTCCTTTAACACAACGGAATCCCACGAAACCAACTAGACACACAACTAGCTCAAGCTAGTAAAACTAGTTTCCTCGATTGAACTCTAAATGACTCAATTAAGTACAAAATTGTTTGAAAAAACTTTTAACCATTGTAATAATACCCTTTAACACTTATATTCTTATTTTTATCATCATCACACATAAATCACATGAATTATCCTCAAAACAAGACTAAACAAGCTAGAATAGTAACACTAAAGTGTATAAATACACCTAACTTCACTTTTATTACTGCGTTATTTATTTTCTATGTCTCTTAGACTTATTTTCTGGTGGGGATTGTTTAAGGTGGTTGACTAAATTGTTTAAAAAAATTTTTAAGACTGCAAAAATGTCCGAGGCTTGGAAATAAAGTACTATGATTCCTTTATATAAGAATAAGAGTGACATCTAGAGTTGCAACAACTATAGTGTTATTAATTTGTTGAGTCACACTATGAAGATTTTGGAGAGGGTGGTCGAGCAGAGGTTGAGAAGGGTCATATCTATATTAGAGAATCAGTTTAGATATATGCCTGGTCGCTTGATGATAGAGGCAATTCACCTAGTGTAGAGATTAGTGGAGAAGTATAATAAAAGGAAGAGGGACTTACAAAATGGTGTTCATTGACTTGGATGAGAAGTACAACAAAGTACCTAGGGAGTTTCTTTAGAGATACTTGGAGGTGAGAGGGGTCCTGGTGGCATACATCAGTTAGATTAAGGATATGTATGATGGAATGAAGACTCAAGTAAGGATGGTAGGAGGAGATTTAGAGCATTTTCCTATCTTGACAGGATTACATTAAGGATTAAATCTTAGCCCATATTTTTGCGTTGGCGATGGATGTGTTGACCTAATGTATTCAAGGAGAGGTGCCTCGTTATGATTTTTGCAGATAATGTAATTTTGATTGATGATATGCGAGGGTATGTAAATAATAAATTGGATGTTTAGAGATAAACCCTTGAGTCTAAAGGGTTCAGGTAGAGTAGGCCCAAGACAAAGTATGTGGAATGCAATTTTAATGACTTGAGGTAGAAGGATGAGGTGGTAGTGAGGTTGGACTCCCAGATTGTTCTTTAGAGGGATATTTGTAAGTATCTTGGGTCTATGATTCAGGGGAATGGAGATATTTACAAGGATATCTCCCACTATAATAGGGAAGAATGGATAAAGTGGTAGCTCGTATCGAGAGTGTTGTGTGATAAAAAGGTTTCGCCCAAGCTAAAAGCAAATTCCAAAGAGTGGCAGTTTATCCGTCTATGCTGTAAGGAGTAGGGTACTGGCTAGTCAAGAACTCTCATATTCATAAATTGAAGATGAAAGAAATGTGGATGTTGCATTGGCTGTTTAGGCTTACTAGAGGAGATAAGGTTAGGAATAAGACTATCCGAGAAAAGATGGGAGTGGCTTCGGTAGAGGACAAGATGCGGGAAGTGAGGATGAGATGGTTTGGATATATGATGAGGAGTGACACAAATGCCCTAATTCATATATATGAGAGGCTAGCTTTGGATGATTTTAGGTGGGGTAGAGGTAGGCTAAAGAAATATTGGAGAGAGGTAATTAGATGTGGCATAAAACAGTTACAACTTACTGAAGACATGACCCTAGATAAGAAGGTATGGAGGATGCGTATTAGGTTTGAAGGCTAGTGCATGTGGGTGAATCGTAGCCATAGTTATGAGAGCTTTGATGTAGCTGGGCTGGTAGTCTTAAGGCAATTTCCATAGGTTAGAGATGCTAGTTAGAAGGGTATGGGGGTGGTGGGTGCCTTTGGTTTGTTAGTGTATGGTATTACTTTGTGGGTGTCTTATTTCTGTTATTTCATCTTATTCAGGTTTTATTATGACTTTGTTTACTGTTCTATGTCTTAAACCATGGGTCTATCAGAAACAATCTCTTTATTTCTCCTGCTGTAGTGGTATAGACTGCGTACAATTTACCCTTCCCAGACCCCACTATGTGGGAATACACTGGGTTTGTTTTTGTTTCTTATACTTATTCCTTTATCATATTTATGTATCTTGGTAGTTGTTTTACCTTTCTATCCCTATTTACTGTTGACTTAGATTACGCCCTCACATTTTAGTTTTACTTTTCCTGTTTTAAGCTAGTAGACCAAGGATGCCTCCAGAGTACCTATTGCTTTGGTACTCAAGCTAAACTTCTGCATATTTTCCTTGATGCAGATCTGAGTACTAGCATTCGGTGTTGACGTAGTTCCTGCTTTTCAATATTGATTTAGAGCAGGATGAGGTTATTGTTGTCCGAGGTGGATTCTCCTCTATCTTTTCTAGTTTAGTATTTTGTACTCAATATTTCTTGTATATATTGTGTATATTTTGGATTTTGTCTAGTACTCTGGGTGTCTTTTAGTAGTGGCTTTAGTACCAACTTTACCAGGTCTTAGAAGGGATTCATTTGTATTCTTAGTCCTTTTTCTTTTTTTTTATATATTATATACAATTCTTTTTGTTTATCACTTATCATTACAAATGTTATCATTATATATAGTTTATTTTAGTGTCTGCCCACTATCCTATTACCTATCGTTCTATGCTATGACTTGGATTCACCATCATGACTTGAGAAATAGGGTCGTGACATAATTATTCCACCAGAATTACCTTAAGGTACTAAGTTTGACATCACGAGTGTTATAATCCGGTTACTGAATTTGAAGGTGGTGTTTCTTGTACTGTCTACTGATGATGCAAGCATGTATATCATGAACCTTGTGGGGATCTGTACTTCATATAATCTACCTGGAGTGAGTTAGATAGCTATTTAACAATGTTTATTTTTGTTCTCTTTGATGGTAGAAGCTACTCTATGGTTAGGAGAGTTACCCTCATAAATGTAATACAATGAAATGAGTTGAGGACTCAGTTCTTAGACTAATTTTTTTGACCTATAGAATACTACAATTGAAAGATGTGATATAAAACTTTTGATAGTTTCATTCAGAGAAACTATAAGGGACATGGTTGAGGTTCAAGAAAAAGCTATAGAATATGCCAAATCACATGGTTACTAGTAGAAATATGTTAGAAATATTCTACAAAGCCTTGAATGCTAATAATAAGGATGCAGCAGACACTATCACTAGTAGGACCTTTATGAGTCTACAATGGGATCATGCTTCTGAGATCTTACATCAGATTATAAAGACCAACCGAGGGTGGCATACTCGAGAGGTAGACAGATCAGCTAGTACTTATGCAATTGGAGCCTTCACTAAGCATTGAGCATTTGATAAGACAGTGGCTCAAGAGGTGGACAACTGAGAACTGCAATCGGATTGCTTACTAATAAATTTATTGAGTTAGAGTGGAGTAGGTCAATGCAGTGGGTATACTAGGTAAGGTTTCCAGATATAAAGATTTGAATTTTAAGGAGGAGGATAAATATCTTGATAGAGAGGTGGTGGGTTTTTGACTAAATGGACAAGGGTCTAATCAAGATATTGAAACTCTAGGCAAGGAAATCAAGGTCAAGACTATTATAGAGTCAAATATAATAAGACCGGGTTTAGAGAAATAAGTAGGAACAAATATGGTGATTGTAAGAGGCAAAATGATTATAGAATAAAAATAACCTATATGTTCCACCGGGGAACCGTGATACTGAGTTTGGAAATTCAAGGATGGAAGCTTTGCTTATGAAACTTGTTAAGGGGTAAGAGAGTCAAGAGAATTCTCTTAAGGAAATTAGGGTAGATATTTCTGGGATAAGCTAAAAAGTTGAGTCTAATATGACTGCTATTAAATGGCTTGATAAATAATTTAGGCAAATGTCTATTGCACTGAACCAGTGTCGATCGGGCATACTTTTGAGAAACAAAATCCAAAATCCTAAGAATGATAGACATTGCCTTGTCATCACTACTCAAAGTAGTAAGGCTACTACTGATCCACCTATGCCTGTGATTGATGACAAGAGGAACGACTATGTGATCATTGATGAGGTGGATGAGAATGAAGAAAATAGTTTGGTGGTGAATGAAGACCCATCTCAAAAGCCTCTAGTTATTAAGAAAGGGGTTAAGGCTGACATAAGAAAGAGTAAGGAGGTCACACTAGTATTGAAGCCCATTCCACAACCTCCTTATATTTTTCCCCAAATAATGAAGGTGAAATCTAAAGAGGGAAAATGTCAAAAGTTTATTTTAATGCTGAAGGAGTTGTCAGTGAACATCCCTCTTGTGGAGGTGCTCAAATAGATACCAGGCTTTGCAAAATTTATTAAGGACTTGGTGACAAAGAAGAGGATAGTGAGATTTAAGACTACAGATAATATGCACCTTTGCATTAGAATTGCTTCTCGCTCTCTAGTTGATAAGAAAGAAGATTCGGGAGCCTTAACGATTCCTTGTACTATCGAGTCTTCAAAGTTTGCAAGGGCTTTCTGTGACTTAAGTGCTAGTATTAACCTGATGCCTCTAGTCATTTATAAGTAATGGGTTTAGGTCTTCTACACCGACCTCTACTGTATCTTGTTTTGATGATGAGCATATGACTACAAGGGACCAGGTCCCTGGATGTTAAGGCAATAGTATAGCTGGCACACGTCTGCACAATTTTGTCCTCTAGTGTAACAAATTGTGTAGGTGTTGCTTGTACTATTTAGGAAACCTAGTCCATTGGCATTAAACCCTAATCACCACTCATCCATAAAAAAAAAAGGATGCTTCTCTATCAAGTGGTTTTTGAAAATTCAGAAGAGTGAAAAGAGAAAAAGGCAAAACCTCAATTTTAGCTCAAGTTCTTAGTATTTGTATGTTAATAGCATAAATTTTCTTGAGTTAGATATTGATTTGTAGTTAAATTACTCATACTATAAGAGTAATGCTTTATTTTTGCTTTGAGAGTGCCTAGATAGAGTTGCCTAAGATTGATATTGATTAGAGTTAATTTGTGTTGAGAAGTCTTGATAGAGTTGTGAAGTTCATCTTGTAGTAGAGTTATTAAAAGCCGGAGGAACCTCGAGTTAGGTGAAAATAAAATCTGTAATCAAGAGGTTCATTATTGTGGATTTTGGAGAGCTTGTGCGGGAAAGTCATGGTTTTTTCTCCTGGAGCAAGGGGGTTTCCACATTAAATCAGTGTGTTCCTTTATTTTCAGAAAACCTTTACTGTCCTTAGTGCTTTACTAATTCATTACCTTTGATTGATTTTGAGGGACCTGGTTCCTCATTGTGTGGTGTAACCCCCAAGGTTCCAACAATTGGTATAAGAGCGGGTTCACTCTAAAAAGTTCACACCTAGAGTGTTTTGGTTATCATGGTTTCTTCACTTAATTTGGAAAATGGAGAAAGGGTTCCCTTATACAAAAAAGTGACAACAATAGGTGAAACTATTCATAGGAAAGCAAAATAAATGCCATTAGTAAGCAAGGAGTGGAGAAGAAGGAAGCAAAAAGGGACAGATCATTGACATTGAAGACTTTAATGTTTGACTTAAGCAAAGAAGACACTGGCATAGCTCTTCTGGCAACAGGGATTGTTAGAGAAATAAAGAGAAGTGGTCAGCTTACAAAATAGGATGGAAAATTTAAAATATGTCACAAAAGTGGTTGTTCTGAAGATTTCATTAGGAACTGCCCAATGCAAAAGAAGGATAAGAATCCTAAAAAGTCAAGAAGAAAGGATGCAACTAGTTGTATAGTAAAGAAGGTGTTGGCTGTATGAGGAAACTCCTCTAGTAAATCTGAGAAAGATAAAGACTATGAAGATGGTTTTATGATGAAAAAGAATGATAAAGAAATCACCTCTGGTTCCTTGTTTTCCCTTATGGCACCTATTGAAGATAAAGAATAAAATGAGGTAGAAAAAGGGGATTGCAACCAAAACTTATTTAAGGACAACAGTTGTTCAACACACATGACTTGAAGGATTGATTGTTTTCTCTCCCTCAAGACACTTCAAGGAATTAACTTGTTTAAGTTTCAAAGTAAAGATGATAATGTAGGGCACAAAAGACTAGGATATGTAAGTTCCCCCTTATTAATCAAGTTGATTTCAAGAGACCTGGTCCATGGCTTTCCAAAGCTAAGATTTCCAGACAATAAAGTTTGTGATGCTTTTGTTAAAGGTAAATAGACTAGATTCTCCTTTAAATTGAAGAAGTATGTGAGCACTTCTAGACCCCTAGAAATGCTGCACATGAATTTATGAGGACCTATTAAAGTCCAAAGTAGAGGAGGGAACAAATATGTATGGTGTTATTGTAGATGAATACTCCAGGTTTACCTGAATAATGTTTATAAGAACAAAGGATAAAACATATGAGGTTCTTGTGTCTTTTTCCAAGCAAATTCAATGAAACTAAATTGCAAAATTATTGAATTCAGTCTGATCATGGAACTGAATTTGAAAATTCTCAAGTTGCTGAATTTTCTGCTGAGCATGGAATAAGTTATAACTTTTCTGCTCCTAGAACTCCACAACAAAATGGAGTTGTTGAAAGAAAGAATAGAACACTCATAGAGATTGCTAGGACTATGCTGATTGATAGTGGTCTTCCAAAGATTATCTGGGCTGAAGTTGTAAATACTGCTTGTTATGAGACTAGTAGGTGCTTGATTAGGTCATTCCTAAATAAGACTCCATATGATTTGGTGTTCAATAGAAAGCCTAAGCTAGACTACTTCAGACCATTTGGGTACAAGTGCTTTGTGCTGAACAATGGCAAGAGAGAATTGGGAAAGTTTGACTCCAAAAGTGATAAAGCAGTGTTTGTAGGCTATTCTCAACAAGAAAGGCTTATAGAGTATTTAATAGAAAAACTCTGTATTTTGAAGCAAGTGTTCATATGATATTTGATGTGTCTGGAAATCAAATGAACCTAGGTAATGGTAAAGATTCAGAAGTTGAAGAACCCATTCGTGCTCAAAGGGATGCTATTCCTAAAGATGATGATCAAGGGATAAATGATACAAATGAGAATGATGAAAGTGATGGTGATCTAGAAACTCAGCCACAAACCCCAGCTTCAGTAGAAGAATAACAAAAAAGGACTAGTCAAGATTTGCAGGGAGCTGGTCCAAGTGGAATCAATGTCAGAAGTCAAAACTAGAGGCAAAAATCCTCTTATTCCCTTGAGAATCTGACTACATCCTTGAAAACAAGAGTCTAAACAGAAGCTCAAGCCAGAAATGCTATGGAATTTTCATCCTTTTTATCCTAAACTGATCCCAAGAATGGGAAGGAAACCCTGAAAGATGTTAATTGGGTTAATGTAATGCAAGAAGAACTTTGGTAACTTAAAAGAAGAAAAGTCTGGCACCTCATCCCCAAACCAATTGATAAATAATCATTGGAACCAAATGGGTGCACATAAATCAGTAAGATAAAAATGGAACTATTAACAAAAACAAAGCAAGGCTGATTGTTTAAGGTTATAAACAGGAAGAAGGGACTGACTATGATTAGACTTTTTCCCTTGTAGCAAGAATAGAGGCAATCAGGATTCTTGTTGTATTTACTGCATATATAGGATCCAAACTACTTCAAATGGATGTCAAAAGTGTCTTTATGAATGGAAACCTGAAGGAAGAAGTCCATGTCAAACAACCTCCAGGTTTTGAAGATATATATTTTCTTCACCATGTACTTAAATTGGACAAAGCTATTAATGGCTTGAAGAAAGCACCAAGGACCTGATATGAGAGACTCTCAAAGTTTCTCCTGGAAAATAGATTCAATAGAGGGAATATAGATAATACTCTATTCTTAAAGACTAGTGGTAGTAGCCTATTTATTGTTTAGATATATGTTGATGACATAATATTTGGAGCTTCTTTTAAATCCCTATGTGAAGAGTCTGCTAAGCTAATGGGGAGTGAATTTGAAATGAGTATGATGAGTGAGTTTAGCTTCTTCCTAGGCCTACATATTAAACAAACTTCTTAAGAGATAATGATTTGTCAATTGTAGCACATCAAACAGTTACTGAAGAAATATAACATGAGATATTCTAAGCCAATTGATACTCTAATTGGATCCAACTCAAAATGGATAATGATGAACTAGGCCCTTCAAGAAATGAGACAATATATAGAAAGATTATTGGATTCTTGTTGTACCTTACTGAAAGTAGGCCTAATATTGTATTTAGTGTAGAAATGTGTGCCAGATTTCAAGCTTGTACAAAAGAGTCTCATTTGAAAGCTATACAAAGAATTCTTCGGTATCTAAAAGGGACAGGGGACCTGGTCCTATACTATCCATCAGGTTATAATTTTGACTTACTGGGCTATGCTAATTCTAACTATGCTTGATATTTGGTAGATATAGAAAGAACTTTAGGAATGGCATATTTTCTTGGTTCATCCTTAATTTTCTTGGGATATAAGAAGCAAAACTCAGTTGCTCTATCTACTACTGAAGCTGAAGATTTTGCTGCAGCTTCTTGTTGTGCCCAATTATTATGGATAATATTTTGGTATTGTATTAGACACTATCTCTCTAATGTGTGACAACACAAGTGCTCTAAACATGGCTAAGAGTCCAGTGCAACACAAAAGAACTAAGCATATTGATGTGAGGCATCACATCCTGAGAGACAATGTTGAGAAAGGGGCCATATATATGAAGTTTTGCAAGACTGAGGATTAAATAACAGATATATTTACTAAGTCACATCACAAAAAATAATTTTTGAAGAGTAGGTTAAAGCTATGACTGATCAATATGACCTGACCTACCATATAAATCAATAGTTCTCCACAAAATTGTCTATTATTAGGAGACAAGTATCCTTGGTAAAATATGTATTTGTTATTCTAACTTAATACCATACCTTTTTAGGTATACACCTAGGAATATCTTTGGAAGAAAACAGATGAAGCATGTACAAATTTAAGAATTCACTCAAAGAAAGAGAAGGACCTAGTCCCATCTCTCAGGTTAATATCATGAATGTGCATGTTTTTATTTTTCGTTCTGATTGAAAAGGTCGTATATTTTCTCTCCTTGTCAAAAAATTTATCTTATCCAAAATTGAAATCAAACTCATCTTTGCATTAACTTCATGCACCCTGCCAACTCAACTAACCTAACCTTTCAAAGCTTAAATTGCTTCTTCACTTACCTTTCGGATAAAGAATTATCCCTGAAAATACATTACCTCTCTGATGGTGTGATGAATGGTGCTACTTGGGTTGCAAAAAATCTCATTCTGCTATCCAATAACCTAGACTAAAATTTGGGTAATGCGTTTGTCAATGTATTTTGAGGAGCTGGTCAAAATAACCCCCTGTCAATTAGCTTTGGACACTTCCAGATTTCTAGATTTTACTTTGGAGATTTTGGAGACTTTGATTGGTAATGTATTTTGACGGTGTGATGACTGGTGATACTTTCGGACCGGGTGCTTTTCAATAGGATTTTCAAGTATGAAGGTATATTGACAGGGAAAGGCTGATTGGGAAAGTTAATTGGTAATATTTGCTATCAATTAACAACAAGGAACCAGGTCCCTATGTTGTATTATGGTGGAAGCATAATGATTAAATAATAGGGGGAACATTCATCTTTAGTAGTGGTAATCACACTGATTAAATGTGATGAATGTATATTAATTCTCAAAACTCTATGGCTGGTTTGCCATCATCAAAAAGGCAGGGGGGGAGTAATTGTTGTATCTTGTTTTGATGATGAACAGGTGACTACAAAGGACCAGGTCCCTGGATGTTTAAGGCAATAGTTTAGCTGGCACACGTCTGCACAATGTTTTTCTCTTATGTAACAAACTACGTAGGTGCTACTTGTACTATTTAAGATACCTGGTCTAATGGCATTTCAGCCTTAATCATTACTCATCAATAAAAGGAAAAAGATGTTTCTCTATCAAGTGATTTTTGCAAATTCAAAAGAGTGAAAAGAGAAAAAGGCAAAAACTCAATTTTAGCTTAAGTTCTTTGTCTTTGTATATTGATAGTGTAAACATTCTTAAGTTAGATATTGGTTTGTAATTGAATTACTCATACTATAAGAGTAATGCTTTATTTTTGTTTTGAAAGTGCTTAGGTAGAGTTGCATAAGCTTGTTACTAATTAGAGTTAATCAGTGTTGTGAAGTCTTTGTAGAGTTGTCAAGTTAAGCTTGTAGTAGAGTTGTTACAAGAGGGAGGAACCTAGAGTTAGGTTCAAGTCAAGTATGTAATTAAGAGGTTGATTATAGTAGATTTTGGAGATATTGTGAGGGAAAGACGTACTTTTTCCTCTTGGAGTAAGGGGGTTTCCACATTAAATCAGTGTGTTCCTTTATTTTCAGCAAAGTTTAACCTTCCCTAGTGTTTTACTAATTCATTGCCAGTGACTGATTTTGAGGGACCTGGTCCCTTACTGTGTGGTGCAACCACAAAGGTTCTAATAATATCTATGAGACTTCTAATGGTGGATCACACTGTGAAGAAGCCGATGGGAATCTTTTGTCACATGCTAGTAAAGGTAGCATCTTTTGTATTTCTAGGTGACTTAGTATTTATTGATTATGAAGTTGACTTTAAGGTTCCCATCATATTGGAAAGACTTTTCCTCGCGACTTGTCGGGCATTTTTGATATAGAGACAGGGCAAAGGAAGTTTTGTTTTAATAATAAGCAAGTAATTTTAATGTATGCATTTCTTGTATGGGGTTCATGTAGCACATCGATCACAAAAGCCTTCAGTACATATTCTCTTAGAAAGATCTTAACCTCCATCAAAGAAGGTGGTTAGAGCTCTTGAAATGTTACGACAATAGTATCCTTTATCATTCGGGCAAGGCCAATGTAGTGGTTGATGTTATCAATAGATTGTCTATGGGTAGTGTTGATCATGTTGAGGAAAGTAAGAATAAATTAGCTTAGGAAGCTTATCAACTTGCCAGACTAGGTGTCTGCTTAGTCGACTCAGTAGAAGGTAGTATATAGGTTCAGAATAGTTCAGAATCATCTCTAGTTTCCAAAGTTAAGGAAAGACAAGATAGTGATCCCAGTTTAGTCAAGTTGAATGAACCAGTCAGAGATCAATTGGTTGAGGTTTTCTCCCAAATAGAGATGGGGTTTTGCGTTGTTAGGGTCGTCTCTGTATGCCAGGTGTATATGACTTAAGGCAGCGAATCTTTACAAAAGTACATGGTGCACGATACTCTATTTATTCAGGGTCCATTAAAATGTACCGTGACTTACAGAAGATCTATTAGTGGAGTGGTATGAAGAGAGATGTTGCAGAGTTTGTAGCTAAGTGCTCTACATGTCAGCAGGTTAAGATAGAGCATCAGATGCCTAGTGGGTCCATGCAAGAGTTTAATATTACCACTTGGAAGTGGGAAGAGGTATACATGGATTTTATGATGAGTTTGCCCCGTACTCGTCATCAACATGATTCAGTTTGGGTCATTATAGATAGGATGACCAAATCAGCTTATTTCTTTCCAGTCCATACCTCTTATTTAGCCAAGGATTACGCCAAACTCTATAACAGGGAGTTGGTTAAATTACATGGTATCCTATTATCTATTGTCTTAAATATAGGTACCCAGTTCACCTCTCAAGAGCTCTAACCACCTTCTATGATGAAGGTTAAGATATTTCTAAGAGAATATGTACTTAAGGCTTTTGTGATCTATGTGCTACATGAACCCCATACAAGTAATGCCTTCAAATCTATAAGGCAAAAACTATGGCTGGTAACTCAAGATCATGAGTCGGATAATTCTTCTCATGGGGATTAAGCTGTCTGAAGGCATAGGCTATGACCTTACCATGCTGCATGATAAAACAACCCAAACCCACTCTGGACGTATCACAGTACACAAATAACCCATCTCAACTATCTGGAAGAGCTAAAATTGAAGCTAAGGTAAGTCGAGTCTTCAACTCCTGAAAACTCTTCTCGCAAGGATCTGACCACTAAAACTTGACTTTTTTCTGAGTCAGTCTAGACATAGGGGATGAAATAGAAGAAAATCCCTCAATAAACCATCTTTAATAGCTAGGCAAACCCAAGAAACTCCTGGTATCTAATAGAGAGATAGGGCGAGGCCAGTTTCTTACTGCTTTGGTCTTTTGAGGATCAACTCTAACGCCATTACAAAAATGACACTATCATTCACTCTAGAAAAAAACTTACTCATCTTAGCACTGCTTTCTTCCAATACATGAGGAGCGTATCTAGCTAATTAAGTAAACTTAAGAGAATACTCTTTCACTTTTATGTTTCCCTGCCCGAGGTTGATAAATTCTAACACCTTAGCTTCTCTCATCTCTATGAGAAAGAATCTATCTAGAAATACAGTGATAAAATCCTCCCACTCAATAGGCCCTGCATCTATAGCCCTCTCTGTCTTCCACTATTTTAAGCATGTGTGAGCCACATCCTGCAACTGATATGCAGCTAGCTTAGCACTCCCACTAGTTTTAACCCTCATGATATCTATAACTTTTTGAACTTGATTATGGAATTCCTGAGGGTCTTTATCTGACTTAGACCCATAGAAGGATGGAGGATTTATTTGGGTGAAGTCTCGAATCCTAGATACAGTTGAATTGGCCACTGGGTTAGCCGAAAACACAACTGGTCGTTCATTATAGGAAGCAACTGAATTAGCAAGAATAGTGAATGCAGCTCTAAATTCTGCATGAGAAACATGTTCATCCAAGGGATCTGCTTGGATGGGCTGAGGGGCTGACTGATTTTCTTTTCTTCTTTTGGGAGGCATGTTTTGTAAGAAAAAAGGGAGAAATAGATTAGACTGAGATTTAAGTTTGAGCACATGCTTACTGGCACAATATGAATACTGAAAGAAAGAAAACTATTCCTAAAACATCTTATAGCCTCCTGTACATAAATATGGCATGCAATACATCTATGCAAAAGACTCTACTAGATGCGGCTTTTCAGACTTCCTAAGACACTGTTGAACCTTAGGCTCTGATACAAAGTTTGCAAACCCCCCAATCTAATACCTGAAATGCTACAAGGTGCTAGCAATCCTGAAGGACCATAAGCTAACCCATGACTGATATCTATAACTAAGCACTGCAAAATGTAGTGTAAAAATGCAGAATAAAAAGGCTGAAAGGCCATAAGGCCATAAGGTTCAAATATGTGATAAAACATAACAACTAGAAATATGGTATATCAATACCAAAATTGAAATAAACTATCTGAACATGCTAGTCTGAAAGCCTCTAAACTGTCTGAAAACTGTAGAGTTGATGGTACACACCCCCAACTAACTTTGTCTACTAAAACTAAAATGATGAAGTAATAAAATAATCATGAGATCCTTCAATGATGAGGAATTACTACAAATTTACTACTGCTGGCTGAATCTGAATCTAAGTGCGATTGGGAACTAAGCATCTGAACCTATGGTAGAAAACACCATAGCATATAAGAAAACTATGCGTCAGTACGTCTAACTGTACTAGTATGCAATATGAGGTAGGCTGAATGCATGGGGTTCATATGTATGAACAATACTAACTGACTGAATAACATAAACGTGAGAATATATGCATAAATACGTAACTGTAAATGAGATCGTGATAATACTGACTACTGAGTCTTAATACTGATAACATGAGTTTATTATAATTGATTTACTATTAACTGAGTGACTATTTTTGACAGTCCTAATTCTGATGGAACTAACTGAGTTCCATACTGAATTGAGTAACTGTATCTGACCGTCCTGAATCTGAAGAACTATTTGAGTTCTTTTACTGAGACTAAGACTAGGACTGTGGGAAGTAGTCATCTAACCGACATGCACCTTTTCTGTATAAAGTTGGGGTCCAATCTGTAACCCCAATTGGAAGGGTGTCAATACTGCACCATTGGTGAGGACAAGCTGTGAGTGACCCTTATCTGGCAGTGTCCCCAAAGAAGAACGATGGGCCCCCCAACTGGCAGTGTTAATCCAGCTCATCAACCCTCAACTGTCAGTGTTGATGTCTCAAACTATGATGGCTACATAGTTATGGAATGCAAGGATTACTTATAAGGGTCATACCCTCTATTGTCAGTGTGTGCCCTCATCCTTGGGTTCACTCGGTGCTGAATCCTACTCCCAACTGAACAAATTCTGAACTGATTAAACTGAACTGAAATACACTGAGTATACTGAGTTCCATGGACTAATAAAATATTACTAAATTTTATTAACTGACTTAGTTCTTGAGATTACTAAATGTTCCTGAGTCATATAACTGACTGAATTTAACTAAGTTGTAAAAATAACTGAGAAAACTGCTAATCATGGTGTGACTTAGATTATCATGAAACTGACACTGGCTCTTGGAAAAAGCCTAAATTGTTTGGTACAAGTACCCCCAGGACTCAATAGCATGAAACTGACAAGTCATGACACTTCTCGAACACATGACCATAGTCAACAATTTATAGTACAAACATTGGATATTTTCATGAAGTATTTGTATGTCATAAGCTTACACATGAATAGGAATACATATAAACATGTCATAATTTTGTAAGTCTAATCTCATGAGAATTCCACCAAACCATTACAATGCCTAACAATAGCATGGTGGTTATTGTGAACATGAGGATAAAGCATGGATTCTTCAATTTGGTCACAATTGAGTCATGAAGCAAAATTCTTATTCTGTTAGGCATTTTAGCAAACACCTTGCATGCATAACTTGAGTCTTAGGCATGAACATTAAAATTATACATCATGGCAATATTTTTTACTTCAAATACAAGAGTTCTAACCACATTCTAACTTAATTTCATTATTTGTATTAAAGATTTCAATTTGGTAATCATACAACAACATAAACATGGACATGATTCAATTCATAACATGGAATTCAAAATTTATATCTTTGAAAGGGTTTCTTGAGCTTCATGGGTGAAAGGAACCCATGAATCAACACTTTGCATACCTTAGATGGAAGTTTCTTGAAGATTAATGGTGGAATCTCCTGAATTAGAACCTTTAATTGAAAACCCTAGACTTGTTCTTGAGGAAATTTGAGAGAAACAACTATATTTAGGTAAAAACAAAGTTCAATCTCATGTTATAAGCTTATATAGGGGTGGGGAATTGACCCTTTTTCCCTTAAAGACGTAGATATTTAATGACTGAAAAATAGGCATCGACGCAATTGGTGATGTGGCGCATCGATGGAATCATCGCGATACCAAACTCAATGCGCCTTGATCGTGCCAAGCCTCAGTTGTTTTTACTGCCAGTCCCAGCAACAATGTTAACCAATGTGATAGGTGATATGGCGCGCCAAGATCGTATTGGTCCACTATTTTGGGACACGAAACGTGATCTAAACGAGTTTCAAAAAATTTGAAACTTTTCTGGGAACACCTATTGACCTCTCTGATCATGAATCAACAAAAATATGGACCATTAAGAGACATTAAGGTCAACAAAATGAGATTGACAACTTTCGAAGGCCAAAAATAAACTAAGTCTGGGATCTTAGCTAGAATTTTCTAATTTTGAGACCTCTTGACAAGCCTAAAAGGATTAATTAAGCTTAGAAATGTCGTAGGGTCTTACATTGAGTCTTTGAATTTCCAAGTTCTAACACCTACATTGGCACCTACGAACTGTAGCTAGCATATACGGGTTGTAGGTGCCTATGTTTGTGGCCAAAAACTTCAACTTTTACTTTTTTCTTCTAGAATAGTCCAAAAACTTGATCTCCTGCAAAAACATAAGAAAAACACATCATATCTAACAAAACAACCTAACTTGGTTATTTTCACTTTTTTAAATGTCGAAAGTGCTATAAATCCATAGCACATCAAAGAGATGTTGAACTGGAATGTGTTGTGAACCCGTGAAAGGATTGTACAATCGTGAGAAGATCCCACGATCATGGATTAGAATTCAGAGGAATATAGATGAAATTCCTGTGGATTGCAATATTTGGAGTTATCTTGTAATGGATCATCGTGATTATATTTAGATATCATGATCGTGGTACCCATCATCTGATTAAACTCCTGCAAGTCATTAATATGGGCATTGAATATATGAGTTTAAGAAACGATTGTAGTTTGATATCACGACCATCCTTAAGATTCATAGGTTCTCAGTTAAGTTTCCTTTAACACACTATAAAAGGAATACAGGATCATGATTTATTACAACGATTGTGTAATAGAGTCATCTGTTGGGTCTTTCAGTTAAATAAAATCACAACTTGACCCGACTCAAATATAAAACCCTAAACCCTATACCTAAGACATGAGACTCATCTAGAATCACTCACACTCAAATTTTGATCAATTCTGATTGTATTAAGGGCTAATACCACATCTTTGATCCAAGTTTCATGCAAATTTATGATTCCAACTGAAATTTAGAAAAAAAAAATCACCAAGCTTTGTAAGTTACATTAAACATAATCAAATTTCTCTTGTTGCCCATTGTTGAGTGTGAGCTTTTATGCCTAAATTATGATTAAAGTATGAACAATTATTTCTTTGTTAGTAATAACCAAAGGGTTAGTCTTGAGTTCTAAATGTTGGTAAAATTTTGCTCAATAAGGGTATGATTAGGACAAATTAGGGTCAAATTTTAATGTTGCAGTTTATCAAGTGTCAGTGAACTCCACGATACAACCTAAGATTATGGTTTCAACATATGTTCATAGGTTTGATCATTGTGGGGAACCAGTGCCTTATGTATAAGTGATAATCATACGAGTGCACCTACGATCGTCCTATCTAGGTACGATCATGGTAAATACATATCTGATGTGACATACCTTTAGTACTTTGGTGATGATACTATGATCAAAAGGTATAATTATATCATCATTGCACAATTGTAGAATCTAGTCATCTAAGGGTATGTCTTTCTAGTACTTTTAAGGAACCCTGACTACAATAGAAAGGTATGATCGTACCTTCATTACACGGTCCTAGGAAGGGTTGTCTAATGATATTATTGCACTTGTTTCAATCTATTGAAAATTGATTTTAACTTTTTTAATGAAGGTACTATGGCTCCTAAATAAAAAAAGGCACATGACAAGGCTATACGAGAGAAAATTGCTAAGGAGAGGGCCTTTCTAAGCTACTCAAAGAGTGAATCATGATATATCTAGTGGAAACAAGGTGGAATTCTTTATCATTTCATCTGATTCTAAATAATACTCATCTCGGACCACGAGGGTCAAGGCTAAGGAACTTGAAAAAGTGAAGGCCAAGGCAACCATATTTATGACCTTGGTAAAAGTAGCAACCCCTGTCAATCTTCCTCAGTCTAAAGAGGGAAGGGAATAATCATACCAATATGGGGTGAGGATTATTCTAAGGAGATTAGATCCCCAAAGGAATAAGGGGCATCTAACCTCGGCTCCTCCGAGGAAGCTGCTGCTGCTGCCCCACTACAAAAGGGTATTAATCCTAGATGTTGGATGGTCCCAAACACTTGGTACTACTATATTAACATATTTACATTAAATGATTAGGTAAAAAAAAGAGGACCATCCAGGAGGAGCTCTAGAACTTACTAGAATCTCTTAAAAAGGTCTCACAGTTGGTGCAGGGCTTTGAAGGATATTAGTTAGGGTGGATGACCAGACCCCTTAGGACATGTGCGCTAGATTTGGTATCATAATTGTATGCCAACTATTTGGTAGCACTAAAAAATATAACTTCTTCGGGTATGGAGAAGCACATGAAGAAGCAAACCCGGGTTAATACTATTAGAGTATGGGACACTGAGGTTGACATCTCCATTAAGGCAATATTGAGGGCCTTATTTGGAATATATTTGAGCTATAAAAGGAGACATCAAAATATGATTTTTGGATGAATTATTTGAAAAGACTTAAATGACTGGGTGTGGATGACAAGTTGATGCATTATTGATAGATGGAGGGCCAAATTATTGAGAATGGTGAGAATGCTCCATAGGTCAAAAGAGTATCAATTTATAAGCACACATTAAAGTTCACCAAGGCTTGGTGGTCAATGGTAAGACACAACATTACACCCACAACTAATGAAAATACCATAGAGGTGAGTAATATGGGACTAGTTGTTGCACTTTTATCGGGATTGGAGTTGAATATCCTGCAAATCACTATAGAGGATATATGATATGGGGTGCTATAATTTTCCACCACCTTACCATTCCCCTGTATCATCACACTGTTGATATAGAACTCATGTGTTCTGACTATTAATGTCGTGGACAGATTCATACAACCCATAAGGTTTGCAAATATGTCCTTGATTAAAGATTTTAGGAACCCAACTGTGCAAGCTTAGGCTACATGTATTTTTGATATAGCTAAGGGTGTCTCGACTACTGAGATCTTGACATCTAATTTTGGTACTACTTTCTCCTCATCACAGCTGACCACAACACCGTTACATTCATATACACAGGTCCCAAATAGGTACACATTGATACCAATTACTTAGCTGGAGAAGATTTTGAGGACACATATGTTGCATGAAGCCCAAATTTGAAAATTGAAGGTAGGGGTCAAACCCTATGTGGATGATAAGATCAAAGATACAGAGAAGGTGGTGCAGACCTAATTTGATAGATTTGAGAGTCGAATATCATTTATAGTTGATACTATCTATGCTACGAACATAGAAACCCTTACTGTTAACATGACCTCCTTAAAAAAATTAGTTTTGCTTTTTATTGAGAGGACCATGCCAGTTGTACCTCCTATACCTCCCCCTAAGACTTCGTTAGCAAATATTATGGTGGATGTGGACTCTAAGTTCTCAGACTTCTATACTAGACCCTCATAGATTGAGGGTGATGATACAGACTTAGAGGATATTGGTGAGGACTTATAGCATTAGAGAAAGAGGTCCCTAAAAAGGAGGACAAAAAATAAGGACAAGAAGAACAGAAAGAGAGTGAGGGATAATGCACTTACCTTTGAGGTATTGTTATCGAAGGAAGTTGAGACACCACTAATAGTTAAGGTGATGAAGAGATATTTAGTGGGTTACACAAACCACCCCCAGTGGTGAGACATTGAGTACACCAACTGCTAACGATTCCCACATAACTAAGAGTGTCCCGACCACAACCGAGGTTAGAAAAAGAGCAGATGATAAAGGGGTACCATCTCAGATCCCTACTAATCAGATTTGGGTAGGTGCCTAGAGCGCTAAAGGTATGTATGTATCATAGTTTTTAAATTTTTATGATTTTGTGCAATAGGGACATTGTATGTTTTCTAAGTTAAGGGTAGGGTTGTACCACATCTAGGGTTTTGGTTGTCGTGTTTCTTTTCCCTTAGTTGAACTATCATAGATAGAATCAACATTTTTAGATGTTTTTTCTATGGTTATTATTTTTTTTATTTCTTGTGTAACTCAGAGTAGGTTGAAAAAAATTGGTGCAGTCATATTTAATGAAGCATATGAACTTGTTTTTGAATGTTTTGAAAGTCATACCCCTCTAAAACTTATTTTGTGATGTGTTTATTGTATGTTTTTTTGTTGTAAGCAGTGTTAGGATCTATCTATGGCATTATTATTGTAAATAGGATAACCTGGCCAACCTTGCATGAACTGAATAGGTAGTAACTTAGACAAAATCCCTCAGCCATGAGTGAGTAAGGTTTTTACCAAGATGATGTGTATATGTTCAATCTAGAACTTGTTAGGTTGTCCCATTAAAAGATTTTAGATAGGAGGTTAGAAAGGATCCGTGTTTGAAAAAGTCCAATATAGCCTAAATGACCTATCTCCAATATAGCCTAAATGACCTATCAAATGATCGTGTATCCCTTGAACCCAAACTTTGAGCCTTATACACCATTTCTTTGAACTACCCAATTCATTTCCTTAATTTTTCACAATGAACCTTCTTTGATCCTGGTCCCTCCTTGGTCACTGTATACCTCAACTTAGACAAATCGCCTAAGTTAAGGTTGGCTATTATGTAGGGATGCATAGAAAGTGGTATGAAGGATTAGTAGTGAAAGAGAAAAAAAGTCTAGTGTGGTATGCAAAAAAACAAATTCATAGTGAGTTATGAAAATAAAACCGCACCTATGAAGAAGGAAAAAAAGTGGAGCCAAAAGGAGTGTAGTGCCAAAGAGGATTAAGTCATTGTATCCAAATATACCATACATGTTCCCAATCCTTCCTTACAAGCTACAAAAGATCTGTGATCCTAACTCGACTGTCCAAAAGCTGAAAGCATTGAAAATAAGGGAAAGCCTATAGTATCAAACACATATGACTTGACTTCTTTATGAGAGTGAGAGATTTGATTTAGCCCCAGTTAATCGGTTTCACTGCATATACCAAGTGATTGGGTAACTTTTTTGACGTGAGGGTGTAGGGATTGTAGTCTAGTTATTACTTGGTTAGGTAGTGTATTGGTCTATATGTTAGGTTATCTATTCACAATGTAATGACATGTCCTGATCTTGTTGTGTTAGAGTACTTGGTTTTCTTACACACAACATTGATTAATTTTTATGAAATAGGAGGTTGCATGTTTGAAAATTGGCTTTGTAAAGTGACTGTCATAGTGATCTTAGTTTTTCTCTAGGCGAAGCTTCTAAGTGAGTCTAGTTTATTTTGTTTGCCTAAGGATATACAAATGTTCTAAGTTGAGGGTGTTGATGTACCGTGGATTTACGACACTTAAGATGCTTTAAAATATGAATATTTACTAGAACGAGGGTATTTTTCTATGGATATGATGGGTTTTTGCTTGATAGTAAGATAGAAAGGGTCTCCAGAGGTGATTAGACGAGCAGATCCCATGATCATATGAAGATCTTATGGTCATACCTTTTGGTCGTGAGAAGAATGACCTAAAAACAAATATGTAGGAACTAAGTGTAAAAATCACCAGACGAGGGCTAATCGCGATCGTGGAATGAACATAAGACCATACCTTAAGGCAGTCGGAAGAAGGCCCAGATATGAAAAATGTAGATGGTTGAAATGTATGATGATTAGATGACAACATAGTACGATCGTAGGTTGATACCACAGAGTCGTACCGATAACTATTGTCATGACCCGATTTCACAAGTCATGATGGTGCCTACAATAATCCACCAGTAGGCAAGCCAACCCCATGATCCAGAACTCTTAGTAATAGACTACCAAGAGAATGAAGGAAAGAACGCATAATAGATGTAATAAAAAGCTAACATACATAAGATAGTCCCAAAACCCGGTGGAATTAGTAGAAGAGCTTCTAACATAATACGATTAAAATGTGAAGTACAGATGAATATACCAATAAAACCCATCTCTAAATGCAATATAGAGACTAGTCTAGTACATAAGAGGGAGGAAAGAAATACTCTGAAAGCCATAGCTCACCCTATGTCTCCGAACCATAGATGCTCTGCACGACGCACATAATAATAGCGATAACTCGTAATATGATCTGCAGGCTACAAAATAATAGTATGAGTACCATTAATGTGGTACTCAATAGGCAAATTCCAACAGAGCTCCAAAGATAATGAAAATATACATAACATGTAAGTGGAAATGTAAACTACAAACAAATACCAAACAACCGCATAGTAAGGAAAATGAGATAATACCGATAATCTATCCAATTCCAATCTAGGAAACTATCATAATAAGTCTAAGGATATATATAAAGGATGAATTATCCTATTACAGCCATACTCAGGAACCTTAACATTATACCATATATCACTTGCCAACATAGGAGTAAAGGGTGAAAAGAGAATATATAATAGTATACAAGGCTAAGAAATGAATATACAACCTAAATAAATGAAAGAATGAAGGGATATACGGTACTACCATAGCGACATATAGATAGATATATATACATATTTGTAAACAAGGCTAACTCAAGGTATAACCTAAGTTATTAGACTATCATATTAAGGCCTCATAATCATAGTGAAAAGTAAAACTACCCTATTCAAGGTCGTTAATCCATACATCTAATCATGGAACAATTATCCATAACAAAGAAACCATAAAGAAGGAATCCAAAACATACCTTGAATCTCAATACCAAATCATTGACCAATCTATCACGGACTAACCATAATAGTGATAAAAATCATATCAATAACACTACCAATGAAGATAACCAGCTAGTCCAGACAACCAATACCTAACTGAGCCTTTCATAAATCCCCACCACCAAGGCTCAGAAGGTTCAATCAACACTAAGGAAAACAATAGTATAATCTTATACCTATGTAACCCCCCATAATATTGATAGCTACAAGATCCATGAAATATACTGGAAGCAACACTCATACCTATATCTATGCAACCCCCCATAAGGCTAATAGATATAGGCTCATATTGGTGATAGGCAATGCGCGTGCAAGAATAAATGCAAATGAATTCACAAAACCATAATTGATCCAAGTATAATAATGTAACCTAGTGCATCATCTTACAACATTAACATCATTATCATTTGTCAGACTCAAACCAGAGCTCACATCATAAACATCACCATCATAACTATCATCATATTCATAATCATCATCACTATAATCATTATTATATTCATAATCATCATCATCATATTCATAATAGTCATCATTATAATCATCATAATCATCACATCCTACTCCATACAGTATTGGAGGGATGTACATGTATCTATATAGGTATATATTAAATGCACAGTTAGTATCATGGCAAAAAGACTATAAGTCCATAAATTTATTGCCCAGGGTAAACTTTGGGACTAAATCATCATAGGAGTGTATAAAGGGTCAGTAATTTCTCACAACTGTAGTAAATAGTAGTATCAAAAGCATACACCAGAATATATCAGTCAACTCTTTAAATATCATTTTCAATCTCATTACACATAGGTCGTTCATTAAGATGGTACGATTCTCGTTATTAAGAAATCCATTTTTAAGGTGAAAAGTGGGCTCTAATCCCTTTCTAGGAAAGTAGTAGTAAAATCATATTTTAATCAAAACCATATGATTTACCATATTTAGTAATCATGAATGTACCTAATCTATGCATATCATCACCAGTATTTAAACAAGGAAATCATAAGTATCAATGTGTTGGTAAACTACAACCATTTTCTTTACAAGGATGGAATACTTTCTTAAGCCTAATCAATCAATATACTGAAATAGCCTTAGGCCCAATAATGTGTTCGAAATAACTATAACATCATAATCACGGCCTTAGGCCCAATGTATATCCGGCATAACCATATCAATAATCAAGCCTATAAGTTATCTCATATCCATAATCTGTCTCATATCTACAATACATATCATATCTATAGACCAAATTATATCTATAAGGCATAAACTTATCATTTATCATGTCTTTAACTATATCATTAAGCATGACTATAGGCCACAACATAAATCAAATTCAAAAGCCATATCATAGCTTTGAACTGCTAACATATTCTAGGAGAACCATCAACATTCACTGAATCACCAAGTAGCCTCATACTAAATGCTCATTATTCAAAATTATGCCTAACAAGCGCAAGTGAGTCCAAAAGGGCTAACACAAGACTTAGCCTAAGGTGGGTCAAAGGAACCCACTTCTAATCCTCTAAATCTATAGTTAAGTAGTCTCTGCCTCAACTAGGATAAGGAATCTAAATCAACTTCTAGATGGTACATAATCCATAATTATCCCTAAGATAAGAAGTTCACCTAGGACACGACCAATTCTGTCAACTCCATCAAAGTTACGGATTCAAGATAGCTAAATATTCCAAACAAGGTTAATCATATTAATTATGCTTACAATACCTAAACCACATCACAAATATACAATAATACCATATTCATACTATGAATCTCATATCTAGCTAAGAAGAAGGCAATAGGTTCATAGGAGTATAGTAAGTTTTTTACCTTATGGGTAAAATCACTTATCTAATCCCCAAGTATCAATAATCAAGACTAAGTCACGATATTCTACATATAATCAATCTTAACATTCTCATTTACATGCAATATATAAAATGTATCATCTTGTGAAGAAGAGTAGATAGAAGCGTACCTCGAAGACAAACCGTAAACCCTTGAATCATCCATAAAACATCTATTTTTACTTGGTGATCTCAAAATGTCACCACCCTATCAAAATCATAATATATGCATCATTAGGAGTAAAATGGGACCCATATTTCCATAAAATAGGTCGGGTCAAATTTCAAGTCAAGAACAGGCCTGCAGGTCCTGTAAATGGAATCCAAAATTGAACCCATTATGAGGTACCACAAAAAATAAGAAATGTGTGCTAAAAAGTTGAGCATAAAGGGGACACAAATTGGGTCACAAATCGACCCTCAAAGTTTAGGAATTCAAAGCCCTATCTTTTTGAATTTACCATGAGTTTGAAGGGAAATCACAAAAGAAATCATTATTAAAGCTCTAAAATCACCTACAAACTTCTATCCTAAGATTTCTCAATTTCTAGGGATTATTTCTCTTAGAAATAGATGAGAAAATAGGAAAAATGAGCTGAAAAAGGGTATTTATACCCATTCCAGGTACTAAGGTGTCACTATCGTGAACCCTACGACTTGGGGCTTGCGATCATTATATCTAGTGGTTGGACAAACGAACCATGATTGTAACCTATGGCTCATGATCGCCATACTTGGTGACTGCCAGAGGAGCCTCGATCTCAACACATGGGTCGCCATCATGGATGCACCAGCACCAGCTCAGTCGCGATCATCGATGCATTGATGTCGCCCAAAACTATACTCTAAATAAAAGTATAATGCGGTCGATTGCAAATATTATAACACAAATAGGTTGGGGTCGATCCCATAGGGGAAACATGAATAGATACTTGACTTGATGTAATCCATGAGCAGTGCATGAAAGTAAATGAGGGGTTTTAGTATTAATCGTAAGTAGTAACCAAATCTTGAGTGATTTTTGAGTTGTAGATAATAGTAGATGAACACTAGGCCTGTTTTTCTCCTAGCTTCTCAACTCCGTAAATTTCTCATGATCAACCCAACTATTCTGTTGTTCTACATGCAACTTCTGCAAGATAGGTATTATCAGCCACCTTAAGGGCTTGAAGATAAATCTCACCCTTCACCACTTAAGTCTCAGGGTGTCACCTTATTAATCCTTGCTACGGCCTCAATTCACCCTTCCTTTTAGGATAAAGTGATTCAATGAGATGCGGGGACTTAAAGATGGAGATAGAAAAATCAAATCACTATCTTAAATTTTTTTCCTAATTACGAACTCCCTTATGGGGATAAAGCAAATACAGGATATCTCAAGATACTGCAGCTACTTGAGATTAATTATCGTGAAGAAGATTAAGATACTTGCAGAAATCCTAGAATAGATAAGTATCACACTTCCTCTATGTAGCTAATTATCGGGGTTCCCACAACCCTAGTTAAGGAGATTAGCTACTCATGTTTGTGCAAGAAACCATGATTATCATGAAGAGCACATAAAATCAATCGGACAAGAATAAGATGCATAAACTCCAAAGTTTTCGATTGAATAAAAACCCAAAATCTCAAGAAAAATTGTAAAAGTATTATAATAAAGCATAAGAGAGCATAACCTAGTAAAATATAAACCCTAAGGTATTTATAGTATCTCAAAATATCATAAAAGTACTAATAAAAATGAGAAAGGTAAAGTTACTTTGGCAATTGTTATGACTCAGTCTTCACTTGTACCAGCATTCTACGAGTCATACCATTCCTTATCGTATCTATTCCAGTGTCTGTTCTCCCAAGGATTCAACTTTATTTTCAACATATAATTTCTGCTTACAAGTCGTACCTGAGTGTACAACTCATGTCCTTCACTCGTATCCACCTGGTCTTTAGTCTTTCCAAGTTTGAACACTAGTTTGTGTATGATTTTCCTATATAAGTCATACTCAGAATTCTGACTCGTATACTTCTAAGACTTCAAATCCTGGATGTTAGCTTAGGTTCTATTATGCTTACGAATGCTCTTTATGGCTCGTATCCTAAATTAAGACTTGGATACCTGATTCGTATCTTCCCCATACTTAGCTTCTCAGGTTGGGTTTTGGTTCTGTTGTGCATACGATTCATCATACGAGTCATATCAGATGTTCATGGCTCAAGAGCTGACTCGTATCCTAATCAGAATAGGTATTTTTCAGGTCTTTTTCTTTCAAACTCTGTTGTAAACCTATTTTACCTCCAATATACACCACAGTGCATCATATCTAACAAAATATCCTAAGTTCACGCAGAAATTTGTGGTTTTAAGCATAGAAAGTGTCATGTTGCCACACCACATCAACACCCTCAACTTAAAATTTTGCATGTCCTCAGGCAAACAAAACCAAATAACTATTTTATAGAAAAGAGATGATGCTTAAACAAGAAGATCTTAAGTGACCCATGGCGGTGATTTTGAACTCGATTTAAATCTTGTTGTTCCCCTTCTAATGTTAACTTTTTCAACTCAAACTGAGCATAACAATTTAGTACATGTAGAAATACGAAGGAATCCTATGGTGGCATTACATTAGAAATAGACACTTAGGAATAGACACAAATTACATTCATCAAACAATCTAGCAACCTAGTAGCATAACCCATGCGCTCACAGTTAAAAGAAATCCCATTCACTATTTGTATGGGTAAACCAATCTATTTAGGGATATAAAAAATGACTCTCTTACTCATAAAGAAGTATCACCGATGCATAAAGAATACCATAGTATTTCTCTTATGCTTTTTTTCGAAGCTGTCAGACAGTCACGGTAGGATCACAATAGGACTTTATTCGGCTTGTAATGTAGGCTTCAGACTAGTATGATACATATAGATATTTATTTGATGACTAAACCTCCTGGACACAATGCATTTCTCGAGGTCCGCTTACTTTTCACGTTTTCTTTTATTTCTGCCCTTATGTATCCCTTTTTTCCTTTAAGCACATTCTAATTTAGGCTAGGTGTGGTTTTTTGTCTTTTATTTTTCCTTGTTTTCTCTTTTGTTTTGATTTCAGCTTTTCTTTCTTCTTTTTTCCATCACGCCTACTCAAGTTTCAACTATTTTTATTCTACCCACTCTGTTCATATTCGTTTTCTCTCACGCACACCTATGATAGTGACAGTGCACATATAAGTGTACATGGTCTACCAAGTAGTAAAGTGGCCTTCAAGAAAGCCGAATATCAATTCCACAGGGACTTGTGTTAAACAACTATCCAATTCTAATTTAACGATTGAGAAATGTAAACAAGAAGGTTTTAGAATTGTAAACTACAAGTAAACTAAACTAGTGCAGAAAAGTAATGACTTAGAACAATCAATGGATAGAAGCCCAGGATTAAGGCTTACCAACAATCATACTACGTTATTGAACTTTATTCGTTAACTTGCTTATCTTGGTTGTTGATTCGTAGGGTTAATTGCATGATCATGGTATCCCGACCTCTAATCATTTAGCTAAGTTGAACCTTACACCTATATCGTTAAGCGGGGATGTAATGATCCAATTAAGTTTTTCAAACAATCATCCTACGTGTGAATCAAGAAAGGAATCTAAGTACATAAATGTCCTAGACACTAATTTGAATTCCTTATTTCATAAAAGAATATAAAATATACCTTGTCTATTCCCTTGTTACATCTCCCCATTCCCAATTCTGAGTTCACAAGGTTGATAATTGATGTATTCTAAGGGTAGCTAATCCTTAAAATAGTTAAAACAAGATTAAAGAAACATCCATAGTAATAAGCAAATCAACAAACTTAATTCAAAACAAAAGTAATCATGATCGTGGCCTTAACCCCAAAAAGGGAGTTTAGCCTTTAATGGAAATATTCATCATCTAATTTCTTGGATTGATGATACAAACCATGAAAGAAACTAAAGTTAAGATAATAAAACCCTAAACAATGAGAAGAGCTGCCTCTTCTTGTCCAAAGACGTCCAAAAGTCCGTAACAATGTGTTTATAGATGTATATATAGCACAAGTAGTATCCCAAGCAGTGTAGAAGTTGGAACCAATAAATAATTGAGTTGTGGAGTAGAGGGGGCACCACCCTGGGTTGAGCCCCGGACTGGGTGAGGCGTTGCCTTGGCTAGAGCCCCGCTATGGCTAGGCCAATGTGGGATTATACCCTTGGTTCACTGTTTTGGTGTCTTCTGAACCATTTGGTGTGCTGCACGTGCCAAAAATCCTTCCCACACACCCTCACTCTCCCTGTACATTCCAGGTGTCCAAATTGAGTCCAAGTTGTGTATTGTGCTTCTATTGATCCATTCCAAGCTTTTTTTAGTTGTTTCCACTTGATTTGAAGCTTGTATATCCTTCACATATCATCATAATACATTCAACAATCATCCTATAGAAGTAAAAACAAAAATTTAGAGCTCAAAACAACACAACATCCAAGATAGTGAACTAGAAACACGAGCTAAGCATAGGCTAGTTCACATCGATCTCAAGTTTATTGCTTTGACTCTTCTATTGATCCAATTGATCCTTGAAAATTATAAACAAGTTTTTACATATATAAAAATACACTATTAAACTATTTGGAACTCATTTAACACATTAGAATCCATTGAGATAGACTAGACAAGTACCTAGATCAAGCTAGTAACACTAGTTTCCTCTATTGAACTCTAAATGACTCAATTAAGTCCAAACTTGTTTGAAAATACCTTTAAACATTGTAAACACATACTTGGACACTTAGATTCTTATTTATATCATTATCAACACATATATCACATGAATCATCCTCAAAACAAGGCTAAATAAGCTAGAATAGTAACACTAGAATGCATAACACCCAACATCACCACCCCACACTTAAAGCCTTATTAGTCCTCGAACAACTCTTAACCCTAAGAATCATAATTTGAGGAGAGTTTACACTTCTACTAAATGCAATACACTCGAGCTAATACTATAATGATTACACAGAATGCAAGTTTCTACACTAAACATGGTACAACACAATTGAAAGCTCAAGAACAACACTCAAAAACAACCTAGCATCAAGAATTGACTCACCTAGTTGGAAAACTCATGCTTATTGCTCAATCAAGGACATCATACAAATCAACCACATCAATCGAACATGTGACCCTCATAAAAAAAGAGTTACCCATAATTACTTACAAAAATATAATTTATCATATAATGGGTACAAGAATCAAATTATGCTCACTCTCACAAGGAATTCACCATTTACACATAATGAACCAAAATCTTCCCCTTAGTGTAGTGCTCCATTAATATTGAAATGTCAAGTATAGGATCAGTTAGGCCTTTTCCAGATTGTAATGTATGCTAAGGGATGGGTAGGAACTATTTTGGCCAAGATTAGTGACTATCCTTCTTAATCGCTTTAATACATCACTTTTTACAATTAAAATCAATCTCCAACAACCAAATTAGACTTTTTCATCCACCCATATCTTTTTGTTTTGCCCAATCTCTTTTAAGCATTTTCATAAATACATGGTGGAAGTATTGTTTATTACCACATGAATTAATTTATTTCTTTTTATTTGTCACAACCATGGTAATATTTCTAGCTTAATGTCTATCATACCCATTCACCACACATCAATATAAACACCAATAACTATTACCTTGGGGCATCAACACCAGTTATTCTCTTATTTTCCAAACTCTTTACTCAATTAATTTTTTATTAAAGCACCTAGGAGCTGTTGGATCAAATTAAGGTTTACCAAAGAAGGGATTAAGCTACAAATGAGGCTACCAAAGAAAATAAGAAAGGCTCAATGGGATTAACTAGGATTAAGCACATAGGGTAGGACCAATAGAAGGTATAAAACTAGGCTATCAAAGAAATGCCTAAATCATCTCCTAAACCCACATTCTTTATTTTGCTTTGGACACATACTGAGAAAGTTCTAGACATCACATGAAACAAGGAATATACAAATACCTCTCACACACACATGGCACATGATTAACTCAATAGGATCATCATAGACTCTTAACCAAACAATAGCATGAATTCAAGTTTAATCCACAAGTACAAGAGTCCCAAACATGAGCCTAGGGGTCTCAAAAATAGCAATTCACTCATTCAACATTCTTTTCCCAAATAAAACACTTGCACCATGCAATCAAAAATAGCACCAACAAGAATATCTTACACAAAAATTTTAAATTGAGTCTAAAAATTAGGAATTTCCCCACTCCACACTTAAAAATCTACTTTGTCCCCAAAGTAAAATTAAAACTAAGAGATAGAAATACTCCTTGAGGCCTTTAGGCCTCGCTAGTAGCATCTTCACACATCAAGAAGATCTGGAGACCCCATATTCAGTCTTTGTCATGCTCCTTAGATCAGGTGTCCGGTACTCATACTTTCCATCAACCTGTGACTGAACCAAAAATTAAAACTATGTGAAATAAGAAAAACAAAAACTAAAAAAACATAACTTAACTTGGTTTTTCTCCTAAGAAGTGCCTAATTTTGTATCGCAGCATGACCCAATTAACTTTTTCCTTCACCTAGAGGATATGAATTTCACCCCAACATCGCATCCAATTTCTTGCCTCACTCACATAGAGGTGGTACAAAGATTATGGAACTTAGTAATATAATGTGCATGGTAAACCATTCAGCCTTCAAGTAAGGTGTGTTTTTATGTTTCTTATCTGGTGTAAAATCACGAATATCGGATTCTTGTTCCTCATCTTCACACTCTCCCACAATTTTAAATGATTCCACAGACAAGACATTATCTAAACATAATGTAGAAAAGTGTTTTGAGTGAGGCCCAACTAATATCATTTCAAAATTGACACTATCCTCAACATCATACTCAGTTTTATTCACCTTCTCAAGAGAAAGATGACAACTGACTGGCTGCAATTCATATGGTGGTGGTGGTATCTTCATAACTTGTTCAACAATTTTAGTTTCTCAATACTTAGACTTTCTTGAATTATTCGTAACTTCATCTATTATAGGTTGGGAAGTCAACTTTGCAACTAACTCCTTAGTTGTCTTTGGAGGTTCTTCATTGATCTCTATACCATTCATCAAAGCGATTGCAATTACTTGTTCATTGTCACTTACAAATTGCCTTGAGGTCGGGTATTATGTTTCAACTGTACTTTCCCTATCTGCATCACCAAGTTCTCCATGATAATTTGCAGCCGCTCTAAATTGGCCCTTTAACTCTCTATATCTACTGACAACTGTGCTTGATCAACTAGAATTTGTTTCAGCATCTCTTCAAAATTACTCATTTGAATCGAGGCCTGGTAATTTTGAACCTATGGCTATTGAAATTGTTGCTGCTGATTGTAGGTGTTCACAGAGTATTGCCTTTGATCATAGCCCACAAACAACTCTGAATCAGGGTTAACAACACGCATATCTTCAGAATAATCACCATTGTCAAAAACCAACCATATAGAATTGTCATCACTTGAAAACCATCTATCCAAGCTGTCATGTCAAAAAGTATGATAAAAAGAGAAATAAAAGACACTAAAAAAAACTAAACTATTTACTACTCAATATAGATAATCTAAAAATAAGATAGTTGTCAATTTACAAGTCCCCAGCAACGGCGCCAAAAACTTGACAGCACCCAAGAGTACACACAAGTGTACGTGGTCTACCAAGTAGTAAAGAGGCCTTTAAGAAAGCTGAATATCAATCCCACAGAGACTTATGTTAAACAACTATCCATTTCTAGTTTAATTATTGATAAAAAGTAAATAAGAAGGATTTAGAATTGTAAACTAAAAGTATACTAAACTAATGAGGAAAAGTAATGACTTGGGACAATCAATAGATAGAAGCCCAGGGTTAAGGCTTACCAACAATCATACTTCGTTATTGAACTTCATTTATTAACTTACTTATCTTGATTATTGATTCATAGGGTTAATTGCATGATCATGGTCTCCCGACCTCTAATCCTTTACCTAAATTGAACTTTACACCTATATCATTAAGAGGGGATGTAATGATCCAATTAAGTTCTTTAAACTATCATCCTACGTGTGAATCAAGTAAGGCATCTTAGTATATACCTGTCCTAGACACTTATTTGAATTCCTTATTTCATAAAAGAATACAAAACATACTTTGTTTATTCCCTTATTCTATCTTCCTATTCCCACTCCTGAGTTCACAAGGTTGACAATTGATGAATTATAAGGGTAGCTAATCCTTAAAATAGTTAAAACAAGAATAAACAAACAACTATAGTGATAAGTAAATCAGTAAACTTTAATTCAAAATGAAAGTAATCATGATCGTGGTTTTAACCCCGAAAAGGAAGTTTAACCTTTAATAGAAATATTCATCATCCAATTTCTTGGATTGATGATACAAACTATGAAAAAAACTAAAGTTAAGATAATAAAACCCTAAAGAATGTGTAGAGAAGCCTCCTCTTGTCCAAAGAAATCCAAAAGTCTATAACAATGTGTTTAAAGATGTATATATAGAATAAGTAGTAGCCAAAGCCATGTAGATGTTGGAACCGACAAAGATTTAAGCTATGGAGTAGAGGGGACGCCGCCCTGGGTTGAGCCCGGGACTGGGTGGGGCATCACATTGGTTAGAGCCCCTCTATGGCTAGGTCTCCATGGGCTTATAGCCTTGGTTCAATAATTTGGTAACTTCTAAACCATTTGGTATGATGCACGCTCCAGAAAGACTTCCCATGCACCCCCACTCTCCCTGTATATTCTAGTTTCCAAATTGAGTCCAAGTTGTGTATTGTGCTTCTATTGATCCACTCCAACCCTTTTTGAGTTATTTACACTTGATTTAAAGTTTTATATCATTAATATATCATCATAATCCATTAATAAATCATAATATAGCATTAAAATCAACAATTTAGAGCTCAAAATATCACAACATCCAAGACAGTGAACTAGAAACATGAGCTAAGCAGAGGCTAATTCACATTGATCTCAAGTTTATTGCTTTGACTCTTGTCTTGATCCAATTGACCCTTGAACATTATGAACAAGTTTTTCCATATATAAATACACTATTAAACTATTTGAAACTCATTTAACAAATTAGAATCCATTAAGATAGACTAGACAATTACCTAGCTCAAGGTAGTAACACTAGTTTTCTTGATTGAACTCTAAATGACTCAATTAAGTTCAAACTTGTTTGAAAACACCTTTAAATATTGTAAACACATACTTGGACACTTATATGATTATTTATATCATTATAAACACATATATCACATGAATCATCCTTAAAACAAGTCTAAATAAGATAGAATAGCAACACTTAAATGCATAAATACACCCAACATCATATAGCCACCCTCAACTTAAATTATCTGCTTGAGTTAAGCTACACATTTTCCAAAGGAGGAATAGGGCCAAAACAAGTTCATTGTAAGGTAAATGGGAAGGTGATAAGTGTAACAAGAAAAATTGGTCTCTTAAGGCTCAAACATTTGGGTCAAAGGGATTTATTCATTTGGTTAGGGCATTTTAGACTAAGGTGGACTCATGCAAAAAGGGCCTATGATCACTTCCTACCCAACTATCCTAGACCAAGGTAAAATTAGCCAGGCAAGTTCTATATTCTAACACACCGGGAACTCAGTAGACCTCATATGCTCTTGTACAGGGCTATACTACTAAGTGCTAGTTATCCAACTATGCAACTATTTTGTCCCTAACTATTCTAACCCTAACCCTAATGTCATTACCAGATTCACTTTTTTGGCTTCATTCAGCATAATTTAACATAGATTTTCACAATAACATTTCAAATCAACAGTGTGTCAAACACCACAAATTAAAAATCAAAAACAAAATCTTTTATTACAACTAAAAATTTTCAAAATCCTCAAAAATCATAATAAAAAACTATTTGCTGCCATAGGCATGCTGATTTTGTCCCTATCTCAGCTACCTGCATCAAACCTGCAAGTCATAACAGACTTTCAGTCTTAGCTACTTATACATTTTAGCTACTCCCAAATTTTTGAAATAACCCCCACTCCCAACTAAAAATCATTGCATTGTCCCCTGTGCTATAAAAATAAATAAAGTAAGGATAAGGGTCATACCTAGGCGCTCAAGGCATCGACCCATCTATGTTAGCATGGGGGCCCTCAAATCAGGTCCCATTTTTCTAAGATACCGTCCCATCAATCGAGATAAAATCAGAAATAATTAAGGTTATCATATCTACCCCCTCAACATCAACAACTGTTGCTCTTGATCCACCATCTCCTAAGGCCATCTCGCAGACCCGTGTCTCCCTAACCTGCTCATCCTGGATCTTTCAGATCTGGCCCTCTTTTTGGTTTCTTTGTCTTCCTTCCTCTTTCTCTTTTTCTCTCATCTTTGCTATTTGGTTTCCTCAACTAGTTTATCTATTGGGACTTCTTAAATGTTTGGCGTATATATAGAAGAGATTACTATTTCTACTATAGGCTCAGCAACCACCGATCTCTCATAAAGCTCTGTAACTATTTTCTTAATTTTTAAAACCTCAAATTTAATATCAGCAACATTGGGTGATTTCTCACCACTCAGCTGTTGAGTGATACTTGACTCAAAATTATATAGGCTACCTTGGACTATCTTTCTTGGCTCTTAAATTGTGCATCGATCCAAGTCTTCACGTCTCCTTCCTTATAGACTACCTTAGCCTCCAACATGGTTAGTCTAGTTATAACCTCAGTCTAAAGGGCCTGTGAAATAAGCATAACACTAGATGTCATACCTTGAGGTCTAGGAGGCATTGACTGGACTGGTGGTGGGGCACTAAAAGTGCCCGCTGCATCAGTATGGGAGCCTCCTGTCTGTGCTCCTACCTCGATAGCCTTTGTTGTAGATGCAGTATCAGTCTGACCGTCCTAAGGAAACAACCCTACCAAAATATTTATGGTAATTGCAGATGCATCTCTAATCAGGCCGATTTCAAATATCCTCATACCCTAGGGTATCTCATCATTACTATAAGTTTTAGCACCCCCGCGGCTAGGCATATCTATGTGATCATACAGGATAGGACAGTAATGCCTTCTCACCCCAAACTACCCGATCCCTCATCTCTCAAGATAGGAATTCTTCCATATCAAACTCGTAGCCAGCCATGAAACCGACTATCATAGCTGCCCGGACCAAGCTCAGAATGTCATCACCAGTAGTTAGACACAGTCGGTGTTGGGCTAGTGTCCACCAATCCTTACCCTCGAAGTTGAGGGTACCCATCTTTATTTTCTATGAGACCACCCTGGGGCCTTCTACAACCCAAATAGTGTTTTGCCCATTCAAGGCCATACGCTCTGCAATACACCAAAAAGTCACCTTCTTCTCCTCAGAACCCAGCATTCACCGAGTTATCTTTCTCATCTCCTCTATTTTGTAGTCCATCTCACTAGCATTAAATGGACCCTGATACTCTGGTCCATACAATAATCTATGAATAGTTTGGGGGTAAATATCAACCCAAACTCCCCGAATCACAAGTGATGTAATAAGCTCACCACCCTTCCATAGTTGGCCCTATGGTTATTACCTATGAAGTTCACCTATGCTGCATAAAATTCTCGAACAAGAACCCCACTATATTTTCTGGGTGCTTGTGTTATCCACTCAAATCCTTACTGTCGGAACTGCTCTTCAAAACCAGCTGAATCAGACATCTCGTTAGTAGTCAATCTTTGTTAGGATATAGTACTCTTCTGATCTTGCCACCCGAAAGATGGAATATCCCACTGTTGAATGTATCCTCCATATAAGGGTACCCCCATTATTCAACTATGGGAACTGGAGTAGTGGCTAGTATATGTGGGAATCCTGTCGGTCTATTAGGGTCATATCTACCTCTTCTGGCCCCTAAGATTCTTCTGAACTAGCATCTGTTGAACTGCATTCAGCATCACCATCCCCATCATCGTCAGCTGGCTTTGGTGTGTAGGGAGGAAAAATAGTGGGATTCTTTCTCCTTGGCCCTTTTGGTGGTGATTCTGACTCTTGGTCCACAACCTTCTTGCCTTTTTCTTTGTCAATTGATTTCCCTTTCATTGTATCTTTTCCTGTGGTGGTTTCATCATATAATTCTCTGCTATTATCAATGGAAACATCAAACTCAAAATCACTAGATTCGCACTCATAATCGATGCTTTCTTAGTCACCTTCTTGGCTTGTTTGGAGAAGGTGTTCCTGGAGGCATGGCTCCTAAAAATTTACCATTGTCAGTAACTAAGTAAAGAAGAGAAAAGAAAAATTTAAACAAAAGTTTAGTGTGCTTTTTTTGTCTAGGGTATGAGTGATGGGTACGGGTCGTACCTACTGGGTACAACTCGTATGAAAGAAGTGTATCTTATATAGTGCTTGATATTTGTTCACCTATTATATTACGACTCCTCCTAACCAGTTATACTGGCAAGGTGTGACTTGTTACCAATAGTCGTAAGTAAATCAGAAACATTTATTCTAACTTAAATCCTCCCAGGTGAGTACGACTAAGAGTGTATAAGTCGTATGGTATGGGTACGACTCATGTGGTTGAGTCGTATCCATTATAGAACCTTAAATATTTTAGAATTTCATGTTGTCAGTGGCTACGAGTCCCATTACAACTCCCATACCAGTGGCTACGAGTCTTAAGAGGTATCATATCTATTTAAGATAGAAGTCCAACTTTAAAGTTTGAATCCAAAGCAATTACCCAAAACACCCACGACTATTTCCAACAATATCAATAACTTTAGTCCACACAAAGATGCCAAATACACTCAACCTTTAAAATTTTACTCATATTTCCCCATTTTAAACCAAAACCTAAGAACTAGGGTTTTACAAATTCAAAATCAATAAGTATTCAACCAAACCAAGTACTAGTTACCTACTATTCATTATTTCAACACAAAAATGAGTAGATTCAATTCAAAAACTTACTTGGAAACTTGAGAAATTAAGACGAAGAATACATTCGTGATTTCACTTTGTGCTCTTCTTGTAACGCCCCGAAAAATGGGTCCCGGAGCGTCACACGGTGCTTGAGGCTATGAGTAGCCCCAAGCTAACCCTTTGAGCCATTTTCATTCAGTTCAACACAAATCAATGGAGTTTCCATAAATAACCCTCAAATATCAATAGAGTAATCATAATCCAAGAATAAAATAATTTCAAAAAGATAACAAAATACAACTTATTAGTCAACTCCCAACATCTATACTAGTCTGACAAGCCTCTACGAAAATCAATAAAACCAGCGAGCCATTGAGACATACCCCAACTGACTCATACTTAGTTATCAAATGTAAACAATTCTGTGAAACCAACATCAGACATCACATCCTCAGAACATGAGGACGCACCACAACAGAGGATGTAGAACAGCATGCCCAAAGAATCACTGTCGAACCTGGAATTGAGCACCTGAACCTACATTTTGAGAAAATATAGCCCACATCCGAAGATGTGGGTCAGTACCAGGGAAAGAAATCGAGTATATGGGGGGTGCACGCAGTTGTATAAACATCATCATCATAAATATTTATAAAAAATATGGAGGATGTATGAAAGACTCAAATAGCCCGAAGAAAATCATCATAGTCATGAGAGGATGAAATAAGTACAATAACATATGTGAGTCATCATATAATTTGTCAATCACTTTCAGTTCATCAAGAATATCAATTCTCATAATGTAAATATCATTTAAATATATCGAAATATTAACTTTCACAATTCCACTTTCAAATCACTTCACCATTCACCATAGACACACGGAAACACACACACACTGGGAGATCCTATAACCGACATAAATCATGTGATCTACATGGAGTCCAACGTACAACCCACGTTGGGGAAAGCCGTCCTATCCTTGCCATCGGAGTAGGACTATCGATATAAAATTCACACAAACTAGTGATCACTATATAAATCAACCTCAGGATCACTTCTACAGGGGCACGTAGTTCTAGGGAAGTAAGGTCGCTTTATACCTCCCACTCGGTGCTAAAGATTTCTCCCAGACTTATCTCAGATCATTTCAAAGACAATCCATAACAAAATAATTTCAGTAATATATAAATATACATCGGGAGCCATCATGCTTCCCATCTATCAAAATCAACCACGTTGTGGATTTCTTTCACACTCGAGTTCAAAATAACTCCATTAAGGACAAAATGTCAAATCATTCAAAATATCTCAAACATTCAACATCAACATGCTTATAACACACACTTTCTGAAAAAAACACAATTTCCAATGGGGATTCACGACTCAAATATCAAAATCATGATTAATATCATTCAAGATTCATGCTTTATATCTTCACACATGTAAATTCATCTTTCAAAATCATAAATATCAAGATTTAATAATAATCATCATAAGATATGGGTTCATGCTTCAAACTCGTAAAAAAAATCAAATAAAAATCATGTCTTTGTAAAGAAAATTGCTTTTGGGCACAAGAACGAAAGAGAGTTCTTGTTGAAAAACCCCACATACCTTGAATGATGAACTTTAGATCGATACTCATTTTTGAGATGCTAATCGTTCCTTTGAATGATGGTTCTTGGAGTTCTTGAACTAGGAACTTGGAATTTTGAATAAATTTGCAGAATTAATGGTGAACTTTGGAGGTTCTTGAACTTGGATGTAGGATCTTAGGGTTTTCTTTTTGAGGGAATTTGATGAAATATAACATGTCATGCTTCTAATAGGCTTTAATATAGGGTTTGGATGGATTTTGGGTGAGGGGTATGACCAAAACGCCCCTTACAATCAAAGAATTCTCGAATCTTTCCTTTGATGGACTATTTTGATAGTTTGAAGTAGATCAACCATAACATTTTACTCCTATATCCAAATTGGATAAAACTAATTTTCTTAGAAAGAAGACTCTCATATATTTACGTTGATATATAGTATCTCACCCAGATCATTGTGTACGAGGAGTTATGATCATTTGAAGTTGACCCAAAAATTCACTTTTGATAGGCTGAAGTAGATCGACCATAAATTTTTGCTACGATAGAAAAATTGGATGTAACTAATTTCATTGGAAAGAGGACTCGCAGATCTTTCCGTTGATATATAGTAGATCACTCAGATCATTATGTACAAGGAGTTATGATCATTTAAAGTTGGAGAAAAAATACGCCAGGCCTTAGTACCTTATCCTGCACGTTTTACTATTCACGGTTTGATTGGAATGTTCATAACTCGTCGCTCGAGTGTTCGTTTTGGATGATCCACATATTGTTGGAAATATTATTCGATACTCTACGAAATAGTGGGTCATAATAAAAGACATTCCGCATGAAAAATTTATAATTCATTCTAGAAGATAGAAACCAACACGTTTATGCACAAAATTTCAATAAAAAATTTCCCGGGGTATTATATCATCCCTGCTTTGGAAACATTCATCATTGAATGATGGTAGACATACCAAGATTAGATAGGGAATAGATCATACAGCTGAAACCATTCGTTAGACTCATCACCACATCGTTTCTCACTTTGAATGCAACATAGAATGCAAAAAATTCAAGAAACTACAGCTGAACACATAATAAATGACAGCTGAACTGCTGCAACTTTTATCAAAAGTGCATGATTTAGGAAAGAACAGTACCTTCGGCTTGATTGGAGTTCGCGGAAAATAGGTGTGGGTACTTGGATCGCATATCCGCCTCAGCTTCCCAAGTTGCACCCTCAACAGATTGGGTTCGCCACAACACCTTGACCAAGGGAACTTCTTTGTTCCTTAGTCTTCGGACACTGAAATCAAGAATCTCAATAGGAATCTCATCAAAGGAAAGATTTTCTTGAAAGTCAGCATTCACAGAGGAATCCACTACCACAGCATCGCTAATATGCTTTCTAAGCATGGACACATAGAATATTGGAGGAACAGAGGACAACTCGGAAGGCAACTCGACCTCATAAGCCACCTTACCAACACGGCTAAGAATTTTGTATGGACTAACATAGTGGGGACTAAGCTTCCCCTTCTTTCCTAATCTCTTCACCCCCCTCATGGGTGAAATTTTTAGATACACTAAGTCACTAACTTTAAACTCAAGGTCTCTCCTTCTAACATCCGCATATGACTTCTGATGACTCTGAGCAGTTTTCAACCTTTCCCTAATCAACTTAACTTTTTCCATAGCCTCAAATACCAAATCAGGACCACTCACAGCCGTTTTACCCACCTCGAACCAACCTATGGGTAATCTACACTTCCACCCATATAAGGCTTCAAACGGAGCCATTCCAATACTAGAGTGGAAACTGTTATTGTAAGCAAACTCTATCAACGGTAAGTGATCATCCCAACTTCCCTTAAAGTCAAGTGCATAAGCTCTCAACATATCCTCTAAGGTCTGGATGGTCCATTCAGCCTGACCATCTATTTGTGGATGAAAAGCAGAACTCAAAAGCACTTGGGTACCAAAACACTTCTGAAAAGCTTTCCAAAATTGCGAAGTGAACTGAGTACCCCTATCCGAAATAATAGACAAGGGAACTCCATGCAGTCTGACTAGCTCTCGGATATATAATCTAGAGTAATCCTCAGCAGTATATGAAGTATGAACAGGCAAGAAATGAGAAGACTTAGTCAACCTATCAACCACAATCCAAATGGAATCATGATGGCGTCGGGAAGGAGGTAAACCAATCACAAAGTCCATATTTATCTCTTCCCACTTCCAAGTGGGAATACTAAACTCTTGCATCATACCACTAGGTCTTTGGTGTTCAACCTTAACCTGTTGGCATGTTGCAAACTTAGCTACAAACGTTGCTATATCTTTCTTCATGCCACTCCACCAATAGATTTCTCGCAAGTCTCGATACATCTTGGTGGCACCAGGATGAATAGAATACCGCACCTCGTATGCTTCAGCCATAATCCTCTATCTCAGATCATAAACATTTGAGGCATACAATCTATCCTGCAATCTCAACACACCATCTCGCCCTTGGGAGAAAACCTCTACTTTTTGGTCCTTGACTGACTCCTTCAGTCTGACCAAACTAGCATCTAAGTATTGTTTCTCCTTCACTTCCGAAACCAAGGAGGATTTAGAACTACTCTGAACCCCTATACTACCTTCAGCAGAGTCAAACAACCTAACCCCCAATCTAGCCAAACAATGTACATCATGAGCCAACTCTTTCTTACCTTTTACCACATTTGAAACACTACCCATGGACACTCTACTTAGGGCATCTGCCACAACATTGGCCTTACCCGGATGGTACAACACACTCATATCATAGTCCTTTAACAATTCTAACCATCGTCTCTGCCTAAGATTCAATTCTCTCTGGGTAAACACATACTGAAGACTCTTATGATCAGTGAAAACATCAACATGGACACCATACAAATAGTATCTCCATATTTTCAAAGCAAACACAACAGTAGCCAACTCAAGGTCTTGGGTGGGGTAATTTTTCTCATGGGGTTTCAACTGTCTAGAAGTATAAGCTATCACCTTACCCTTATGCATCAATACACAACCCAACCCAACTCTCGAAGCATCACAGTACATCACAGAGGCTGAAGTGAGTCGAGTCTTCAACTCCTGAAAACTCTTCTCACAAGATTTGGACCACAAAAACTTCACTTTCTTTTGGGTCAACCGAGTCATAGGAGATGCTATAGAGGAGAAACCCTCAACAAAACGGAGGTAATAGCCAGCTAAACCCAAGAAAATTTAGATATCAATCAGAGAAATAGGTCTAGGCCAATTTCTAACAGCTTTGGTCTTTTGGAGATCAACTCTAATACCCTCGGAAGAAATGATATGACCCAGAAAAGCAACTGGCCTTCGACAAAACTCACACTTATTGAACTTGGTAAATAACTTATGATCTCTAAGGGTTTGCAAGACAGTTCAGAGATGATCAGAATGTTCATCCTCACTACGGTAGCAAACCAGTATATCATCGATGAACACTATGACAAACATATCCAGATATGGTCTGAACACTCGATTTATAAGGTCTATGAAAGCTGATGGGGCATTAGTTAACCCGAAAGACATAACAAGAAACACAAAATGGCCATAATGAGTTTGGAAAAAAGTTTTTGGGATGTCACACTCCCTAACTTTGAGTTCATGATAGTTGGAACGAAGGTCTATCTTTGAGAAATAACTTGCACCTTGCAATTGGTCAAACAAATCATCTATTCTCGGAAGGAGGTACTTATTTTTTATAATGACTTTATTCAGTTGGCGGTAATCAATGCACATACGCAAAGAGCCATCTTTATTTCTCACAAAAAAACACAGGAGAACCCCAAGGAGAAACACTGGACCTTATGAAACACTTATCTAGTAGATCTTAGAGTTGCTCTTTTAACTCCGTAAGTTTTGCAGGGGCCATATGGTAAGGAGGAATAGAAATGGGCTGAGTATCGGGAAGAAGATCAATCCCGAACTCTATCTCTCAATCAGGAGGTATCCCTGGGAGATCATCCAGAAAGACATCAGAAAACTCATTGATGACGTTAATAGACTAGAGAGTTAGAGTCTCAAACTTAGTGTCTTTGACTCTAACCAAATGGTAAATACACCCCTTGGAAATAAGCTTTCTAGCTTTGAGGTAAGAGATAAAATGACTCTTGGGTGACACAAAATTCCCAGACCACTCAAACATGGATGCACCCAGAAACTGAAACTTGACCACTCGGATCCGACAATCAATAGAGACATAAGAAGAATACAGCTAGTCCATACCCAGAATCACATCAAAATCTACCATTTTTAACTCAATCAGATCAGCCAACAAGACTCTATGAAGAACGGTAACAGGACAATTTTTATACACTTTCTGGGCAACAATCGAATCACCCACTAGGTAGAAACTACGATAGGCTTAGGAATAATCTCAGGGCTCATTTCAAAATTCACAGCAATCAAAGGTGTAACATATGAGAAACTAGATCCAGGATCCAACAAAGCATACACATCAAACTAAAATATACGAAGTATACCAGTAACAACATCGGGAAAGTCCTCCTGTTCCTGGAGCGATGGTAAAGCATAGAATCTATTCTGGCGCTGCCCGCCAGCATTTCTAGAAGAGGCACCCTTAGCTAGAGCTGGGCAAGTCACTGGAACTAGAGCACTAACAGTCTAAGTTTGGGTCTGAGGGCGATCGTCACAATGCCCTTGTCCATCCTGTGGACAATCTCTAACTTTGTGACATGTCACCATACCGAAAACAATCCCTCTTCTCACCCCAACACTCACCCGAATAAACCCTACCACACATAGGACACATGGTACGATTTGGCTTACTGCCACACTGTACTAGGACCTGTATGTATATGGCCTGCTACCTTTCTCCTTCCTATCTCTAGTCATTGGAGCACTAGCAGATGACGGTGCTGGCATAGACGAACGATCCTGATACTGAGAGCGACTCTCTCCCTGCAATTTAGTCAGACCCTGTCCGTGCTGCTCGGACCTAGCTCTCTTTTTCCCTCTTATTCTATCTCTCTCCTTAATTTTGTCTTCCTCAATCTATTGGGCATGAGTCATCAGCCTAGAAAGATTTATCTCACTATTCAGCATAGCAGACCTACACTCCTTAACCACATAACTAGACACTCCAGTCACATATTTACTCATAGTAGCCCGATTATCAACCACTAAGTCAGGAGCATACTTGGCCAACTGATTGAACTTTAGACAGTACTCCCTAACAGTCATAGAGCCTTGTCGTAGGTTCATAAACTCTTCCACCTTCACCTCTCTCATCTCCAAAGGGAAAAACTTATCCAAGAATGCATCTTGGAACTCTTGCCAAATTATAGGTACGACTCCCTCACCTCTACCTTTCCTCCAAGTAACAACCCAGTCATAAGCAAGGTCTTTCAACCTATACGTAGCCAAATCCACACTATGTTCCTCAGATACATGCATCACCTGAGTAATCTTTCGCACCTCCTCTAAAAACAACCATGGATCCTCATCAGACTTGGACCCATGGAATCCAGCGGATTCATCCGCATGAAGTCATGGATCCTGGCAGCAGCTGAATCACCTCCCTGCTACTGTGGAGCTGGGGCCGGGTTGGCCTGAACATTTGCAGTAACAGCTTGGGCCAGTGCCTGAAAGGCTTCCTGAAATTCAGCATGAGACACGTTTTCATTCAATGGGTCAGCGGGTTGAGGTTCCTGACCATCATTATTTCTTCTCGCTCGACGTGGAGGCATATTTCTGAAAGAGGAGAGCATGAATCAATAGCAGAGAGACACTTTAAGCACGATAGACTTCTAAAAGAAAGAATCACAACTTTTCTTAAAACGTCTTATAGCCTCTTGCTCATAGATGTGGTGCGCTACACACTAATGATCAAGACTCTACTAAACGTGGCTTGTCAGACTCCCTAGGACACCTTAAAAACTTAGGCTCTGATACCAAGTTTGTAATGACCTAGAAAATGGATCCCATAGCGTTACACGGTGCTTGAGGCTACGAGTAGCCCCAAGCTATCCCTTTGAGCCATTTTCATTCAGTTCAACACAAATCAATGGAGTTTCCATAAATAACACTCAAATATCAACAGAATAATCATCATCCAAGAATAAAAGAATTTCAGAAAGATAATAAAATACGACTTATTAGTCAACTCCCTACATCTGTACTAGTCTAACAAGCCTCTAAGAAAATCAATAAAACCAGCGAACCATTGAGACTTGCCCCAAGTGACTCATACTTAGTAATCAAAAGTAAACAATTCCTGAAACCAACATCAGACATCACATCCTCGGAATATGAGGACTCACCACAACAGAGGATATAGAATAGTATGCCTGAAGATTTACTGTCAAATCAAGAACTGCGCACCTGAACCTACATTCCGAGAAAATGCATCCCACATCCAAAGATGTGGGTCAGTACCATGGAAAGGAACTGAGTATATGGGGGTGTATGCAGTTGTATAAACATCATCATCATAAATATTTATAAAAAATATGCAGGATGTATGAAAGACTCACATAGCCTGAAGAAAATTATCATAATCATGAGAGGATGAAATAAGTGCAATTACACATGTGAGTCATCATATAATTTGTCAATCACTTTTAGTTCATCAATAATATCAATTCTCATAATGTAAATATCATTTAAATCTTTTGAAAGAAAAACTTTCACAATTCCACTTTCAAATCACTTCACCATTCACCATAGACACAAGGAAACATACACACCGGGAGATCCTATAACCGACATAAACCATGTGAGCTACATGGAGTCCAATGTACAACCCACGTTGGGGAAAGCCGTCCTATCCTTGCCATCGGAGTAGGACTATCGATATCAAATCCACATAAACTAGTGATCACTATATAAATCAGCCTCAGGCTTACTCCTATGGGGGCACGTAGTTCTAGGGAAGTAAGGTCACTTTATACCTCCCACTCGGTGCTAAATATTTCTCCTGGACTTATCTCAGATCATTTCAAAGACAATCCATAATAAAATAATTTTAGTAATATATAAATATACATCGGGAGCCATTATTCTTCCCATCTATCAAAATCAACCACGTTGTGGATTTCTTTCACACTCGAGTTCAAAACAACTCCATTAAAACCAAAAGGTCAAATCATTCAAAATATCTCAAATATTCAACATCAACATGCTTATAACACACACTTTCTAAAAAAAACACAATTTCTAATGGGGATTCACGACCCAAATATCAAAATCATGATAAATATCGTTCAAGATTTATGTTTTATATCTCCAAACATGTAAATTCATCTTTCAAAATCATAAACATCAAGATTTCATAATAATCATCATAAGATATGGGTTCATCCTTCAAACTCGTAAAAATATCAAATTAAAATCATTCTTTTATAAAGAAAATTACTTTTGGGCACAAGAACGAAAGAGAGTTCTTGTTGAAAAACCCCACATACCTTGAATGATGAACTTTAGATCGATACTCATTTTTGAGATGTTAATCGTACCTTTGAATGATGGTTCTTGGAGTTCTTGAACTAGGAACTTGGAATCTTGAATAAATTTGCAGAATTAATGGTGAACTTTGGAGGTTCTTGAAGTTGAATGTAGGAGGTTAGGGTTTTCTTTGTGAGGGAATTTGATGAAATATAACATATAATGCTTCTAATAGGCTTTAATATAGGGTTTGGATGAATTTTGGATGAGGGGGAATGACTAAAACGCCCCTAAAAATCAAAGAATTCTCGAATTTGTCCTTTGGTGGACTGTTTTGATAGTCTAAAGTAGATCAACCATAACATTTCTCTGATATTCAAATTGGATGAAACGAATTTCATTGGAAAGAGAACTCTCATATCTTTTCGTTTATATATAGTATCTCACTCAGATCATTGTGTATGAGGAGTTATGATCGTTTGAAGTTTACCCAAAAATTTACTTTTGATAGGCTGAAGTAGATCGATCATAATTTTTTTCTCCGATAGACAAATTGGATGAAACTAATTTCATTGGAAAGAGAAATCACAAAGCTTTTATTTGATATATAGTGGATCACCCAGATCATTATGTACAAGGATTTATGATCATTTAAAGTTGGAGCAAAAATACGCCATGTCTCAGTACTTTTTCCTGCACGTTTTACTGTTAACTACTATTCACAATTCGATTGAAATGTTCATAACTCGTTGCTCGGGTGTTCATTTTGGATGATCCACATATTGTTGGAAAGATTATTTGATACTCTACGCAATGGTGGGTCATAATCTAAGACATTCCACATGAAAAATTTATAATTCATTCTAGAAGATAGAACCCAATACGTTTACGCACAAAATTTCAATGAAAAATTTCCCAGGGTATTACACTTCTCAAATTCGAGCTCAACTCACAATGATTTTGAATTTTAAGATCATTGGTAGTTTAATAAAGTTTTTTGCTAGTGATTTCATGAGTTGGAGCTTGAATTTTCGAAAAAATGAAGTTATAGGTTTCATTTGGGAGTATCGGGTACCCGTTGAGTGCCCTAATTTCTTTTTAATTGAAAAGTTGGGTTGGGTCAACCCGGAACCTGACCTGATAAGCATGGGTACAAGTTATGTGTATGAATCATACCCAGGCTTATGGGTAGTGCATATGACTCGTATAGGCCTGGAATCTTACCTGGTTTCTGGCGTAGGTATGACTCAAGGTGATGAGTCATACCTTAAGGGTACGACTGTTTTGAGAATCATATCCATTCCAAAAACTTATGCCTGATGTTGATTTTGTTCCCAGGTCAATATGACTCCTACTTATGAGTCGTACCATATAGATACGAATTGTAAAAAGTCTATATGATGAAATACTCTTCAACTTGTCTAGATATTTTCTGCATTCCTTATTCCTATACACTAAACAAACAAATTATCTTATTGATGATTATGTAAAAAAGCATGGGTTGCCTCCCACGCAACTCTTGATTTAATGTTGCAACACGAAATGGCTAACTTGGATACTTAGATTTCACTAACTAGCCTTATGGGTTGCCTCCCATGAAGTGCTTGATTTAACATCGCGGCACGACACAATTGTCTTGATTACTCAGTCTTTATCAAGGTCAATATCAACTATTTTATTCACGTCTTCAATATTTCCCAGGTAGTCCTTCAATCTTTGCTCGTTTACCTTGAATGAAGGTTCACCATCCCTCTTCAATTATAAAGCACCATAGTGATAAACTCTTATAGACGTGAACAGACCATACCACCTAAGAAACAAAGGAAGCTTAGAATTATAGAGCAGTACTTGGTCACCGTTTTTGAATACTCTCTTCTAAATCATGCATTCGTGATGTAACTTCATCTTTTCTTTGTAAAGTGTTGAACTTTCATATGCCTGGAGCCGGAATTCATCCAACTCATTAATCTTATTCAACCTTGATTTTGCTGCATCCTACCACTCTAGATTTAGCTTTTTTAACGCCTATATCCCCTTATGCCCAAGCTCAATTGGTACTTGGTAAACCTTTCCATACACCAGCTAATAAGGCAAAGTATCTATGGGGATTTTATAAGTTGTGCGGTAAGGCCACAATCCATCATCTAACTTTCTTGCCCAATAAGTCCTACTGGCATTCATAGTTTTTCCCAATACAGAGTTGATTTCTCTATTGGACACTTCAACTTGTCCACTAGTCTGCAGATGATAGGGTATTGACACCCTATGTTTTACTCCATACTTTTCAAGTAGACTCTTGAATAGATGACTGCAAAAATATGACCCTCCATTACTAAGAATAGCCCATGGCATGCCAAGTTAAGAAAAGATTTTCTTTCTCAGGAATGTAGTGACACTATGTGCTTCTTTGTTAGGAAGCGCAATTGCTTCCACCTACTTCAAAACATAGTCTACAGCTACAAATATATATTTCATACCAAACAAATTGACGAAAGGTCCCACGAAATCTATACCCCAAACATCAAACACATGTAATTCTAAAATAGAAGTCATAGGTAATTCATGTCTTCTAGAAATAGTACCTTCTCACTGACATTGATCATAAGCAAAAGCATAATCATATAAGCATCTTTGTATATGGTTGGCCAATAATAGCCACATTGATGGATTTTATGAGCTGTGTGGGCCCCTTCATGATGGCCCCAAACTGGTGATGAATGACAAGTCTCAAGTATGCTCATCATCTCTACCTCAGTATACACCTACGAATGATTCCATCTGCACAAATTGTAAATAAGTAAGGTTCATCCCATAAAAATTTCCTTACCTCGTGCATGAACTTCTTTCTTTGCTGATATGAAAGATCTTTTGGGACTAGATCACTAGCTAAGTAGTTTACGTAGTCTGCAAACCATGGAATTAGATCTTAAGAAGCTGCTAATATTTGTTCATCTGGAAAACTATCATAAATCTCCAACCCATTAGCAACCTTTTGCATAGTTTCCTCCTCTAATCTAGAGAAGTGATCTGCAACTTAATTTTTTGTGCCTTTTCTGTCCTTCACCTCAAAATCAAATTCTTACAAAAATAGTACCCACCAAATAAGCCTAGGCTTTGCATCTTTTTTAGCCATTAGGTACTGCAATGTTGCATGATTAGTGTGCACAATAACCTTTGTCCCAATAAAGTAAGAAAGCCCTTCTTACATTCATCATCAAAATTAAATTTTACCTCCTTCTCAATAAGCTTGTAAAGAGGATGAGCAATCTTTGAGAAGTCCTGGATAAATCGCCTATAAAAACCTGCATGCCCTAGAAAACTTTGAATTCCCTTCACGAAAATTGGGTAAGGTAATTTCTCAATCACCTCAACCTTTGCTTGATCAACCTCTATGCCCCTCTTTGAAATCTTATGCCTAAGACAATTCCTTCTTTGACCATAAAATGGCACTTTTCCTGATTAAATACGAAGTCGCATTCTTCACACCTTTGCGGCCCTTTTGCTAAGTGAATGAGATAGTCATCAAAAGAGTCACCAACAACCAAAAAAATCATCCATGATAACTTCAATGGTGTCTTCAACTATATCAAAGAAAATAGACATCATACATCTCTAAAATTTAGCTGGGGTGTTGCATAGCCTGAATGGCATCCGTTTTAATGCAAAGGTCCCATAAGGACATGTAAAAGTCATCTTTTCTTGGTCCTCAGGTGCAATAGTGATTTGATTGTATCCTGAGTACCCATCAAGAAAATAGTAAATTGAGGAAGGCTAATGCGCGTAAATCCAAACCACTACATATTAGTACCACACTAATACTTGCACATCCCAACAATGGCTCATCCAAGCCAAAGACAACCAAAGGCATGAGTCATGCAACTAACTCCTAACCCATATATAACCTTATTTCTCCTTTCCAAACTTGCTAACTCTCTAAACCAAGCAGAAAGTCACTCAAGTCCTGTCCACACAATTTTTTCACTGAAAACTCGACAAACTAAAGTTGATCCACTGAGAATCCATATGGCAACCATGAGGATAATCCCCTAAGCCACTACCTGGGCACACAAATAGAGGTAACTAAGGCATGCAATATATGCAAATGCTACAACTGATCTGGACAATAATCGAAATTGAAATCCAGGAATCCAAAGCATAACTACTCATTATTGAATGATCCGCTCCTGGATGTACCATCAATCGAGAATAAAACTAAGCTAAATCCAACTCAAGAATACTACTCCCACTGAGTAGGTCATCCACAAATCTCCACAAAAGCTAAGAACACAAATTCAAAGCTGAAGGAACCAATACCGTTTCTATGAACTATCATCTGAACACCTAACAATCATAATCCATACAAACTCAGGAAGACCAGATAGGTAACCACAGAGTAGGCTCAGTCGGCCTATATGTGAAACTTGAACTGAGACAAATCAGGAAATAAAGGATACACTCAAGCTCTACAAATCCAAGCTAAAATCTCAGAACCAAGGTTGAACCACTCGATGTCAACAACCTAACCAAAACCTGAATATGTGTAAGCATCCATACTCAAACTCTATCATAACTTCCAAGGCACCATTCCAAGGCACCAAAATCTAAAACTGAGCCAATAAGTTAAAGTAATGTCAATTACTCAAATCGATCTTACAATCCAAATCAGGCATATCCTTACTGAATTATACCAGAACAAAAATTGAAACGTAGCTGAAAAACAAAATCACTGCAGAGAAAAATCACCAGCTGAAAACATAAGAAATTATCTCCATATCTGTTGGAGGGTATAAACCACCAAAACATACTTGAGAACTCACGAAGGCTGCAAATTATACTTGTAATATAAAAAACTCTAGCAACGTAGAGAAATAAAACTTTTAGATGGAAACTAATCAATCTAATACTCCATCTTAGCAAGGAATACCCATAGGCACATAAAATCAAGGAGAAGCACTCTACCAAGTCTTAGTAATTCGAGCAAACTCTAAAATAAGGATTTCCTGAATCCACCCAAGTGGGACAATCATAACTCAAAAAAACCATGAATCACCTTACTGAGGAAGAAAGTACAAAGCTTGACACCAATTCCAAGGTCAAGACTACTACCGAAAAATGTACTAAGCAGCTCAAGATAAAGAATTTCCAATTTTCCAACTTAAGAAGTGGTCACATGAAATGTCACTTATCTCTAACTCTCAAACTCCAATTAGAAAAGAGCTACATCATAGCGAGAACAGAGTATCCAACTCCATACCAATACCAAGAGAAAACCAAGAAGAAGAATCCATGACTTCTTTACGTTAATATCAAAACCACTATCAGGCGAGAAACTATCCAAATTAGAAGAACAAACCCCAAACTCAAAGACGGGCAATATAACCAAATTTCCAACTCAAGAACCACAATAGAGACACCGAAGGTAAACTTACCTTCAACACCATAATTCAATCAACAACCGATCAAGAAGAACCAACAAAAGAGTAAAACAACTAACCTCACCTTGCTACAAGAGAGAAATCATCCAACCCAGCTAGTTGTCCAAGTCAACAAATAAGAACCGCAAAGAAGGGGAAAATTCTAACTAAATGCTAACAGTCTAGCCATCTACTAAGTGAGGATCAATTATATCAAAATATGATAATAATAACAACGGCCATATAAATATTAATATAAAGGAACAGGCAGTACCAAAATGAAAATCAACAATAAGTACCACTCTACGGCCACAATAAGGCCAATATGCCAAGGTAAATGGGACACAAACCCAAATGTTATGCCCATAGGGAGAAACATTAATACAGATCCACTACTAAAAGAAATCATAAATAGGGGTAGTCATATTATCATGAATTTTATATCAATTTACACAATAAAAAATATAAACCTACCAAGGCATATAATCATTGATGGGTATGAGAATCCAATCCATAGAAATAAAGGGTACAGGAAGGAAATAAAAGCGCAACTATCATAATAGAAGCCGAAGTCACATGCCTGACACACCTGAGGAGCAACAAATCTAAATGGGTCCCAACCTAGAATAACTGACTGAATCATCAACTGATGTGCCAAGCATACTAACTCAACCTAAAGGTGCCACAATACTATAATACTAATCTAAATAAGTTAACGACCAATAATCCTGCATTTGGGGCGCTCTCTGGACTAGTGACCGATCTCTTTACAGTCATAACAAACCCCTAAAGCTCTAACCTGATGAGAAACATAAGCTGACCCCAACTGGCTGACCGACTGATGTTGAGGGAACTCGCTACTAAAATAACTATCATTCTCGCAATCATAACATATCTCAGGAACTCTAGGCTGGCTAGGAACATGATTTAACTCTGAATGGCCAACCAACTCATATTTAGGGAACTCTGTAGACCCATTTCCCATCTTACAACACCAAAAAAAGCTTTTGGAATACTCCAATATACTACACACTCTAATCTAGAATAACCACTATGGCCTGAAGACCCATAACAAAAACTCTGCAAGGTCCAATAAGAACTCTACCCAATATTCCATCATGACTAACCTGAGAGTCACCCATAATCTGAAATTCTACTTGCATAAAATTGATAGGCTGCAAGTGATATTGAGCCCTACTAGGAGGATCCTCACTCCTAAATAGAATAATAATAGAACTATACTGATGGTATGTCCTCTTATCACCATCTCTATAAGTCTTAATATATGCTCTCTCTATGGCTCTTGCATGATCAACAACCAGAGAAAATAAAGACCTAATTTCTATCAAGTGTTGTGATGCCAAATGGAGTGGTAATGCTAATACTCTAATAAATCCATGCACCATGTCCTGTTGAGAAGGATATAGCATAGGAATATGCCTAGCCCACTCAAGAAACCCAATCTCATACCCTGAAACTGACAAGAAACCATGCTAAACACTAACAAATCCAACTCTTACTTGAGAACTACTCGATGAACCAAATATCATCCCTGGGTATGAGGTATCCATAAAAGACTTGGGATCCCCAATTCTAAATCTCAAAAAGCCAAAGAATTCATAAACCCTATCAAAACTTGGGTTAGCCCCAAATCCTCTAACTAACGCTGAAAATCTCTAACTTTCATCTCAGACTCTCTGATCTAATGTTATACTAAAGCTCTGTAAGCACATGCCAAAGTCTTATTTTAATTTATAAACAACCTCGCATCACCCATCTAGGATGGAATAGAGTAAGGGAATGTACTTAAAGCTCATAAGAACGGACACATAATAAGGAGTCAAGAATAGAAGTTCCTAAGAATGCCTTGTAGCCTCTTGAAGACAGGTTACAGATGTCTCTGCACTAATCTAAAAAACTCTACTAAACACCTAGTTCTTGTACCAATACATCGATGAACCTAGGCTCTACTACCAATTTATTATGACCCAATTTCTCAGGTTATAATGGCGCCTACTTTAACCCACCAGTGGCAATCCAACCTCGTAGTTCAAAACTATTAGTAATGGACTACTAAAAGAATGAAGGAAAGAATACGAAATAGATATAATAAAAGAATAACATACATAAGATAGTCCCAAAACCTGGTGGAATCATTACAAGATCTTCTAACATAATACAATTACAAAGTGAAGAACAAATAAATATATGATATAACTTATCTCTGAATACAATATAGAGAATAGTCTAGTACATAAAAAGGAGGAAATTAATACTCCAAATGCCAGGAGCTCACCCTATGTATCCAAACCATAGGTGCTCCACCCAATGCACAAAATAATGGCGATAACCCATACTATGCTCTGCAAGTTGCAGAAGTGTAGTATGAGTACCAAATACGTGGTACTAAGTAGGCAATTGCCGACTAAACTCCAAGGATAATGCAAATATGCATAACATATGAATTGAAATGTAAACTACACCCAAATACTAAACAACCATATAATAAGGCAAATGAGATAATATGAATAAGTTATCCTATTTTGATCTAGGAAACTAACATAATAAGGATAAGGAGATATAAAGGATGAATTATCCTATTACAAACATACTCAGGAACCTTAATATTATACCATATATCACTAGCCAACATACGAGTAAAGCGTGAAAAGAAAATATATAATAGTATGCAAGGCCAAGAAATAAATAGACAACCTGAATAAATGAAAGAAAAAAAGGATATATGGTACTAGCATAGATATATATAGATAGATATATATATTTATTTATAAACAAGGACAACTCAAGGTACAACCTAAGTTATTAGACTAGCATCTTAAGGCCTCATAATCATAGTGAAAACTAATACTACTATATTTAAGATTGCTACTCCATACACCTAATTATGGAACAATTATCCATAATAAAGCAACTATAAAAGAAGGAATCCAAAACATACCTTGAATATCAATATCGTATCATCGACCAATCTGTCATGGACTAACCATAATAGTGATAATAATCATATCAATAACAATACCAATGCGAATAATCGGCTAGTCCGAACAACCAATACCTAACTGAACCTTTCATAAATCCCCACCACCAAGGCTAAGAAGGTTCAATCAATACTCAGGAAAATAATAGTCTGAGCTTATACCTATGTAACCTACCCTATAAGGTTGGTTGATATAAGCTCCATGTAATATGATGCAAGCAGCACTCATACCTATATATGCGACCCTCATAAGGCTAATAAATATAGGTGCATACTGGTGATAGGCAACGTGCATGCAAGAATGAATGCAAACAAAATTCACAATACCAAAACTGATCCAAGACCAAGGCATCATCTCACATAATCAGCAGAACTATCATTTGTCAGACTCAAATTAGAGCTCATGTAATAACCAATACCATCATAACCATTATCATATTCATAATCATCATCACCATAATCATTCTCATATTTATAATCATTATCATCATTATAATCATCATCATATTTATAATCATCATCATCATAATCATTATCATCCTACTCTAATCGTTATTAGAGAGATGTACATAGATATATATATATATATAGGTATATAATAAATGCACAGTTAGTATCATGGCTAAAATAGTATAAGTCTATATATTCATTGCCTAATTTGGGACTAAATCATCATAGAAATGTAGAATAGGTCAGTAATATCTCACAACCAGAGTAAATAGTACTATCAAAATCATAGATCGAAATTTGTCTCGGTCAACTCTTTAAAACATCATTATCAATATTATTACACATAGGTTATTAATTAAGATGGTATGATTTTTTTCATGAAGAAATTCATTTTAAGATGGAAAGAGGGTTCTAATCCTTTTTTAGAAAAATAGTAGTAAAATCATATTATAGTCAAAATCATACCATTTACTGTATTTAGTGGTCATGAATGTACCGAATCTATGAATGCCATCACCAGTATTCAAATAATGAAATCATAAGTATCAATATGTCGGTAAACTACGACATTTTCTTTACAAGGATGGAATACTTCCTCGAGCCAAACCAATCAAGATCATGAACATGGCCTTGTCCTAATAATGTGTTTGGAATAACTACAACATCATTATCATGGGAGATTATCCAAAATCCTCACTATTCTGGCCACCTAATCATGGAAGGCCTCTATAAAAGGCTATGGAACTTTGTACAAAATGTATGGACGACATATTTAATGAGGATAATAAGTCAACAATCTTAGGAGAGTCTAACTCCAGAGATACTTTCATAAGTGATGAAACAAACCAACACTTCTCCCCCATTCTTCCTTCTGAGAATCCTAGGGATGCTGAAAGTTGGTCCCTCTTTTGTGATGCTCCCTCAAGAATCTCCACCACCCATTTTACCTACCCGACTTCTAAAACCATCCTAAAAACTTATGACAAGGCAAGAACATGGAAACACTGAAGAAAAAAATAGAGAAATGGAAATGATTCTAGCTTTCCCTAAAGTACCAAGAACAGATATTCTAACATTAGAAAAGATATTAACTTCAAAGTTTGAGGTGTGGTAAGCAAAATTGAAATCATCCTTCTGCCTTAGAATATCTCCAAGTTCAACCTAGAGGTTTTCCTACCAGACCTCAAGACTCACAACTACAAAACAAAGGTTAAACCTATCTCCCTGAATAGAGAATCTAGACCCTTCCATTATCCAAACTCCTCAAGAAAAGTGAAAGGAGGTAATTATAAAACCTCCCCCTTAAACAGTTAAGTTAATAATGAATTGCATCTAATGGAATGTTAGGATATCTAACGATGCTAAATTTAAAAGGCATTGTAGCTCCATGGTAGACATCCACAAACCTTCAACTTTTTTCCCTGATTGAAACTGGGATGAGTGACCACTCTGGCATTACTAAGACCCTTGGATTAACCCAAAAAATCCAATATCCTACCACTAGAAACTCATGAGGAATTGTGATAATATGGTGTGACAATAACCTCAGCATTTCTGACATTATTATTTTTTTCTTACGAAATTCATTCTACTGTCAAGGTAACTAGCCCTCCCTCAACTTGGTTGCTAGTGCAATATATGCTATTAATAATTTTGAGAATATAAAACTTTTTTGGGATCAACTCACCCATTTTGCTAACTTCATAAAAGACCTCCCTAGTAATGCTTAGTTAATAGGGGGACTTTAATGAGATCCTTAAGAATTCTACTAAATTTAGGGGAAACTATATTAACAACACTAGAGCATCTTATTTTTGATAGTACATTAATGTGTGTTATTTATTTATCTTGTGTTTAAAGGTGGTATGTTCAAGATGTTAGGAGTATTTATAATCCTATGTGTCATTATCTGTGCGTGTTAGATGGTTTAGAGGACTTCTTAATGTGCTTAATGAGGTATTAAGTGTGTGATTACGTATTTATGTGTTAATTTACATGTTTATAGTGTTTAAGGTGAATTTTAAATAAGTTAAGAGTTAAGAGGATCAAATATAGTTTAAACGAGAAAACTAGAAGTGCTAGCTTGAGCTATGCTTATTCTACTATACTTTGTTGAACTCTATAGTGTTGTATGAACTAATACTTGTTATATTATATTGTAGAAGACTATTTGAGATATTTTGGAAGTTAATTTAATCCTAAAAACAAGTTATAATAATTAAGAAGACAAGGATCAAATGCACGCCAAGATAAGAGTAAAACAAAAGCGAACCCTCCCTTTTAAGGAGGTGGCTTGCAGTGCACCCCCAAATCATGGGATGGTTTGTGTGTTGAACCCCCTAGGCATAGTCCAAACTTTATCACCCTTGTTTAGGGTGGGCTGCGCACCCCCCTAGTTCCTGTTTTTGGCCTTGCAGTGCAAGCCCTCTTCTGATATGTCTAAAAGTTTATTTTTATGATTTTAAGTTAAGGGAAATATTGTAAATGCATATATTTAGAGTTGGGAATATATGGAAGACCTAAAGACTATAAAAGGAGTACTTGATCTCAATTACAATATACTTTTGTAACAACACAATATTGGAGAGAAGAAAATGCATCAAGGGCTCTACACTAAGGTTTTTTCTTTACTTTAGTTTCCTGGTAGTTTTAACTTATGAATTCCATTATTATGATAATTTGTAAGAATATGAGTGACTAAAAATCCTTATTATAGCATTTATCTATGAACATAATTGTGTAATTATAGTTTGAGTGTTGGTTTACATGTTTATCAAGTATGTGATTGTCCTTGGGTTCTTAGTTTACTATTCTAAAGTGTTATGAACTTTAGGATAAATGTAAGTAACAAAAAAAATTGACCATAGGAGTGGAGGGACAAAATGAAGAATGTAAGAAGTGTGGATCATGTATTTAATTAGTAGATACTTATTATTAAAGGATGATTTATGTTAGGATAAAGATATATCTAAACACCCCACTTGGTTAATGAAATGGAAGATAGCTTAATGCATCCAAATTAAATACTCACATCCTCTCTCAATGAAGTAGTTTTGAGATTAATTTGGGTAGAAGACTTAGAAGGTGACTATCCCTGGGTTATACTATTAACCACGTTATCACAATAAACACCAACAACAGCCAGAAACCATGGTTATGCATGAATGTGTAGTAAGTCTCAACCCTGGAAGTTCTCCATATATTATTTACAATCCAAATTTCATATAGTTGTTATTATTTATTACTTAGTTATAATTACAAAACTCAAACTCTTGTTTGGTTACAAATCGTACTTATTTAATCTTATTAGTAATGCTAGAACTGGATAGTTTGCTAACAACCAACTCCATATGGGAACAATATTTGACTCAAAATGTCCACTTTATTACTTGAAAGACCATATACACTTGCATGTGTGGTAGGATGCAATAAGTTTTTAGCACGATTGTCGATGACTTGAAAATTGGGAACCTTTTGATTTTTAGTTTTGCTATTTTATTTGATAAGTGTTGACGACTTGGTTTTAGCTACTGAACTAGTAGGTGCAAGTATGAATCCCAAGTAAGCTGGCAAGGAAAGATGATTTGGTTGAACCATATCCTGAACATAAGCGACGCTTGTATCAATTAAGGGGAGAAACATCAATTCTCTATCTAATCCCATAAGTTCAACAGAACAAAGTCATTCCTCCAGTCATGGCTCAAGAACAACCAGCCCATAGGATAGTGCGTGAATTGGAAATCCCACTCACAACTAATGTTACCTCTAGCATTCGCAGACTATATCTTGGGGTAGATTTGATCTTAAGCAAAACATGGTACAATTTTTGTATAGTATTGGGCAGTTCACAGTCTTGTCACATGAAGATCCAAAGGTCCACCTATAAAATTTCTTAGAGATCAGTGATATTTCAATTCCCATTGGAGTCTCTACATATTATGTGAGGCTTACTCCTTTCCCCTTCTCATTACTAGGGAAAGCAAAGAAATAGTTTAAGGCAAAACCGTCAAATACCATCACAACTTGGGACAACTTGGCATAAATTTCCTCATCCGATTTGTTTCTTCTAGAAAAACTACGAGGCTGAGGAGTGAGATCCTAATTTTTAAGCAAAATCTAGATAAGAATCTTTATCATGCATGGGAGAGATTCAACTCTCTTCTCAAATATTAGTTCCATCACCAACAGACCAATGAGGTATTAAATCATACTTTTGTTGAAGATCTTGACCATAACACAAATATTTTGCTAGATTCAGCTGCTAGTGGTCAAGCTTTGGAGAAAACTTATGACGAGCTATATACTCTTCTGAATCAAATTGCACAAGCTAATTCGGAATTATAGGGTTATATTTCTAGAAGTGCAATGAAGATGCTTGCGGGTATGATTGAGGTAGATTATGTCACAATATTAGTCACTTATTTGGCATCCTTTCAAAACCAAATGATGATACAATTCAGTAAGTTGAGTGTAAATCAACCTCAAACCCAAGTTAATGCAATTCAGCAGGATTAGACTTGGTGTGAGATTTATAGAAGTAGTGGTCACTCTGCATACTTATGCGGAGAAAATTCACAGTCAGTATGGAAAATGCACAAAAAGTAAATCCAAACTATGGTAATACCTACAACCGAAATTGGAAGAGTCAACCCAATTACTCATAGTGCAATAATAAAGCTCAAAATCAGTTGTTTAAGTAACAACAGAGCATTCGGAGTAATGCTAAGGCTATAAATATAGAAGAGTCATTGAAAAATATCTTGAATATCCAAGAACTAATGGCTACAAATATTAAAAATCAATAACTAGCTCAGAATAATTAGGAGACATAGTTGGGGTAGTTATCCCAGGCACAGAACGCAAGACCTCAAGAGGGTTTGCCTAGTGATAAAAAAAATCCAAATAAAGTGATGGTAATCACCTTAAGGACTGGTAGATACCTGATTAATAAACCTCCAAATAAAAAGCATGAGGTATAAGCAAAGTTGGTTCTATAGAAGGAAGATGAGAAGGAAGTGGAAACCAAATAAGCTAAAAAATTAGGAAAGTTTGAGTACTCAAACGTAAGGATAGTTGAGCATACACCGGAGAGACCACCACCACCATTCCCTCAGACATTTAAAAAGGATAAGGAGTATGCTTGCTTTAAGAAGTTCTTCAACATATTTGGAGAACATTATATTAACCTTTCTTTATAAGATGTTTTGCAAGAAATGCCAAAGTATGCTAAGTACTTCAAAGATGTGGTGACAAACAAGACAAATCGGGGTAAAATTAATATGGTAACAATTATTGAAGAGTATAGTTAAGTAGTGATAAGCAAGAGGCCCAAAAAGCTCAAGGACCTTAGGAGTTTTATCCTTACTATATAAATTGGTGAAAGTGATATGGTCTATGCTTTGAATGATTTAGGGGTAAGCATCAACTTGATGGCCCTTTCAGTGTTTAATACTCTTGGTTTGGGAAAACCTAGGCCATGTTCAGTTTGAGCTCCAAATGGAAAATATAAAAAGATTGGCTCTTGAAGGAATCATATAGAATGGTCTCATTAAGGTTGGTAAGTTCATTATTCCTATTGACTATATTATTCTTTATTATTGATGTAGATGTGATAAGAGCCAAATGGCCACCTTAGCTTTTGATGACATCTTTGGAGGCCAACACATATAGATTTAAGACTTGGTCACCTCGAGTATACAAGAACAAGCATGGAGAACCGGTTTTGAGCATGCCATTAAGCAAGGTCGTGTGTCAAAGATTTCTTTGAGCATTAAAGACTTGAGAACTCACAATTTTGGACCATACTTAATGGCTCATGGTTTTTGGTGCATTAAAGAGACTTAAAACACTCCAAAACTGCCACTCTACTTAAGGGTATTTTGGTCATTTTGTACCCTTTCCTTACACTCCATAGGAGATCCTTTCATTAAGATAATTAGGGTCATTTTGTCTTCATTTTGTAATAACTATAAGTAGGCTCTTTAGGTTTCATTTCATACTTGGGTTTTTATTGATGGAAGACTTTGAAACATTGTAACACCTAATTCTCTCTAGGTTTTGAGAGTGAAACACCTTAGTTGTGGGGCTTGGAAAATCCAAAACCAAAATGATGGCTAATTCAAGTGTGGATTCACTTGAGTTACAACTTGGCTTGAAACGTTGGTGCTTGAGGAGGTAACGTCCCACTTGTGTCACCGAAAGGATTTTGGTGATTATTTATGTAGGTCTTAGAGGTCCTTAGATTTGATACATCTTATGGTCTCTAGTTTTTATATAAGCATTTGTCTAACCATCTATCCTTTAATATATTGCAAATCGTTTGTGTTTTCTGCTTCTCTTCTTGTTGCCATTTTGTGTCTTATTCTTTGTAGACTATTTGTGACATTTGTAGACTATTTTGTGTCCTTTGTGGGCTGCCTTGTATCATTTGGTATCAGAGCATGGCTTGATCTTATTTCCACAAGATCATTCTTGGGCTCGTAAACTTATAAATCAAAAAAAAATTATTGAAAACTAAAAATTCCAGAAAAATATCAATCTACCCGTGTTTGTGCTCTTTGCTGAAATTGTATTGTTGTTGTAGTCGTGGTCAAAAGTTTAGTCTAGTTCTAGGTGTATTTTACTTATTTTTAGTGTTTCTTGTGTTATATTTCTTATTATCTAACACCTTGAGTCTAGATCCATGTGAGCTTGAACGATTGTTATTGCGGTTTCAAAAATTGAACATTGTTGGTGTTGTTATTGTGGATTAGAAATTTGGAAGGTGTTGTCTTGAACTTGTGTTAATGATATTTTGTTGTTTGTTATAATCTTGAAAAGGGTGTCATTTATTCTTGGAGGTTCACGTGAGGTTTGGTCTTCAAACTTCTATTGAAGGTTCTTGTTGTTCTAGACCAATCTTCATGTCTAGTTACAAGAAGACTCTTCAATAGTGTGTGTTTTATCAAAAAGCCAAGTAGAAAGAAGTGAAGTCTTCGTTAGTCTTGAAAACAAGTCCCAAAGACCTACCAAAAAGGAAGGGGTATAAAAATATCTACCAAAAGACTTGTTTTCAAAAAGGAAAAATAACACTACCCTAGGTGTACAAAAGAGGAAAAGTCCACTAACCCCTCAAAAAGGTGTCTTGCCCAAAAGGTGTTAGACAAGTCAAACCTTTTTGGAAGGTTAAAAAGGATCCAATATTGTTGTTTTCTTCTCCTAGGACGAATTATACACTTCAAGAATTGAAAAGTGAACCAAAATTTTAAAGTTGGGAAAAATAAGAACCTTTCAAAAACCGCAACCAATCCTAGACCACCACATCACCAAATTTCGTACAATACCAAAACTTTTGGATCAAAATCTTGGATTCTTAGTTTCTTGTTGTTGATTCTTAGTTTTCTTTTTGTTGATTCTTATACAAATTGGCAACTAGTAAATACCTACTAAGTTATAAATTAGTTGTGAATACGTTTCTTCATGTTAGTGTTATTTTGTGCTTTTCTTGTTTTTTGATTCATAATATTTATTGGTTCAAGTCCAGACATTATTTCCTTGAGTCTTCGAACAAAGAATCCATTTCAACCAAGGAGTAGACTCACCCCTAGACTCATCACGAACTACAAACCAACTTACAACACTTGTGAATCCAAATATGAGACGATCAAGTGTGTGAGAGTGCGGTGAGGTTGTTTCAAACTAATTTGTGTTTTGTTTTGTAGGCTTTTCTTTTTTTAAGGTATAATTACAATGGAACCTACGGATTCAACCTCTTAACCCATGGACAATAATGTCACCAATGTCATTTTGGCCTACCTTGACACTATTACTCGAGACATGGATGTGATAAATGAAAGGCTGGATCATATGGTAGGTCAAAGGGAGAAAGTGGGCTTCCCAAAAACATATCAAGAGGAAGGTCGTAGCTCCTGTGAGCTACAAGGTAAAAATTCTATCCCCTACACTTCTATGAACTTAGAATATTGTGTTGTGGCTAGTAGTAGCCAAATGGGTGTAGTTGCAGTTTAGCCTAGGGTAGAGATGCTTGAGTCTTTCTTTTGTGATACTCTTGGTATTTTTAGGTCGCATGAGGACCAAACTCTTGTTCTAGGTACGCAAGCACTAGTTGATCCTTTAGATGACAAAATTGATTCTTCTCGTGAGAATGATTTGTGTCCATCTAGTGCTAGCACTTATAACTTGACTAAGGTTCCATTACCAAGTGACAAGAGTATCCACACACTAGTTGACCCTTGTGAAAACCAAAGTGAGTCTACGTTGGTATGTGAGTTGCTAACAACTAGTGAGGGTGAATAAAATGATCAATAGGGTAAAGATTATCTTGATTTTCTTGAATGTTTAGAATACCCGAGTTGTGATTGTCCTTGTGAAGATGGTTTTGATTGTGGTCCTTTAGCTGCCCATGATGGTTTGTATGTGTATGAGGACTAATCTTGTTAAATAGAAGGTGGTGAGTCTTTAGAAATTCCATCGACTTCTTCTCTATGTGTTTCTTATGTTGGGCATACACTTAGTGGAGATTTTGAAGCTAGTAGTAAGTGCATCATCAGAATTCTATATTTGAAGATAACTTATGGAACACCTTTCTCAACCTTCTTTTTTTACATGATATCTCTAATGGTGATAAAAAGGGTATGCTTAACTTTTAGGATGGCACCCTAGGAGAGAGTGAGAGTGGCCGAGACCTAAGTCTTTTGTTATACTTCTATTTGACCCCGGTAACTTCTTAGGGTGTGAAGGATGGATAGTTGTTGGTTGGTCCACTTGTTTGAGTCAAATTTCAATATGTGTTGTGTGGACTTTACTTTCAATTAAGTCACCCACCCCTGATGGTGATTCCTTTTTCCTACTCCTTTGTAATATTTTTACTAAGTTTCTCATGATTAAAATGAAGGATGTGTGGTTATATCTCAAGTGTGTACCTCCATGGCATATTGATGTTGTTTATTATGCTAACTCTAACCCTCGTGTCATGAGGATGTGGTGCTTATTTGTCTTATCTTTGTTCTTGCAAGGTTTTGATTCGAGGATGAATCCTTTTCAAGAAGGGGAGGATGATAGAGCCAAATGGACAACTTATATTTTGATGACATATTTGGAGGCCAACACATAGATACTCAAGACTTGGTCACCTCGAGTATACAAGAACAAGCATGGAGAACTGGTTTTGAGCATGCCATTAAGCAAGGTCGTGTGTGAAAGATTGCTTTGAGCATTAAAGACTTGAGGACTCACAATTTTGGACCATACTTAATGGCTCATGGTTTTTGGTGCATTGAAGAGCCTTAAAACACTCCAAAATTGCCACTCTACTTAAGGGTATTTTGGTCATTTTGTACCCTTTCCTTACACTCCATAGGAGCTCCTTTCAATAACAGAATTAGGGTTATTTTATCTTTATTTTGTAGTAACTATAAGTAGGCTCTTTAGGGTTTATTTCATACTTGGTTGTATATTGATGGAAGACTTTGAAAAATTGTAACACCTAATTCTCTCTAGGTTTTGAGAGTGAAACACCTTAGTTGTAGGGCTTGGAAATACCAAAACCAAAATAAGGGCTAATTCAAGTGTGGATTCACTTGAGTTGCAACTTGGATTGAAATATTGGTGCTTGAGGAGTTAATATCCCTCTTGTATCACAGTAAGGGTTTTAGTGATTATTTATGTAGGTGTTAGAGGTCCTTAGATTTGATAAATCTTAGGGTTTTTAGTGTTTATGTAATCATTTGTCTAACCATTTATCCTTTAATATATTGCAAATCATTTGTGTTTTGTGCTTCTCTTCTTGTTGTCATTTTGTGTCTTGTTCTTTGTGGAATATTTGTGACTTTTATGGACTATTTTGTGTCCTTTGTGCGTTGCCTTGTATCAAGATGAAAGAGTACCAATCATACTAAGATGTCTATTCTTAGCAACTATAGGAGCACTGATAGATGTGGAAGAGGGTACTCTAAAAATAAGATTGAATAATGAAAAGATGGTCTTCAGAGTATACAAAGTACTCAATACACCCTCACACTATAAAGATTTTTTCATGATCATGGCTATGGAAGTAGATGAGTGTGGGGTAGAGGATTTCAAACCTTCAATGCCTTCTCTTAACTCCCTCACAAAGTTATCTAATCAATAATTAAGCTTAAGGTTTAGAAACGTGAAGGGGAGCCTTTAGAGGTAATGTATAAAGAGTTGCAGACCGTTATAGTAAGCACTCAATAGGTCAAAACATAATAAGAATATGGGCTCCTAGTAGGAAGAAAATAAGGATGTGAGGCTGTGGTTAAGAGTTGTGATGTGAGTTGTGTCGTGACAGTAAATCAAGTACTGCTTGGTAGGGAATCCAAACTAAGGTAATTATTGCTACATTTTTTTAGTTTTTCCTTAGTATCACCGATGTTTTGGTTTTTGTTTTGAGTTAACAAGTTGAACAAAAGTCTGAGTATTTACTAACTAATCTAAGAAACATGGAAAAAACTGAGTGTGGGGTCCTTCATACCTCTTTGATGGTTATGATGATACTAGCTAGGCCTAGAAACTCGGGGAGTATTTCTATACTTACTTTTAAGTTGTACTTTGGGGACAAAGTGTGATTTAAGTGTCGGGTAGTTAATCTTCTGCTTTTTAGGGTGAAATATTGTTATAAGTTGCTCATTTTTATTTCATTTCTAAGTTTTTAACTAAATTAAAAAAATTACAAAATGGTTTTATTTTTGTTTATTTTTATTTTTTGTTGGTGTCTGTATTGTAGAATCACACTTCACCCACCCCTTGGTTTTTTTTCAATTCTTTTCCATGGGGAGACCCTTTGAACACAGTATCCCTTTTTGAAATGTTTACGAGTAATTTTAAAATTTTTGTTATTAGGACTAAATGATATGTTCTTTCTAAGTGTTATGTATGATTACATGATGTGAGTTGGTTTTGAATGAGAAAGCATGTGTAATGAGTTAAATGACTATGTTTGACACACTTAGGATCATTTATATGACTCTTACGCGATGTTGGCTTAATTTTGAGTTCTTGTTATTGCTTGGTTGAGTGTCTATAGGGATCCCTCTTGATTTGAGCATGTTTCATGTGTAAGTGAGGTCTTTTGTTATATTCTATGTTTATGTATTGATGTCTAGAACTTGCTTGGTGTATTTGCAAAGCGAAATAAAGAATGTTGGGCTTCGGAGATGATATAGGCATTTATTTGAGAACCATGTTTTTTACCCTCTTTATCTACCCTTATTCCATATCTAAGTTAGCCCTATTAAGCCTTTAGTAGCCTAATATATAGATTATCCCATTTTTTTAATTGACTGTTATTTGATCCAAAATCATAGCGCTTTAGTTGAAAAAATTAAGATGTTAAGGAGAGTAAAATTGAAGAAGGAGAAAGGTGAAAGTAAAGCCCCAAAATAGTAGATATTGGTGTTTTTAAAAAGTTTGTGTGTTGTAGTTGTGAGGGATGTAATGAAAAGACCAACTGATCAAAAGTGAATCATCTGTTGATAGCAAATACTTCCGACTTAAGATATGTGAACAAGTTTAAAGATATGGGGCAGAACAAAAGAAGGGTAGAAACATAAAAGTAGTGAAATATTTGGTTGGGTAGAGAGGAGTCTACTGTAAAGTGTGATATATTGAAGAACTTAGGGAAGATAGTCATGATTACTGGACAGAATAACAACCTACCCATCACTTAGCTTACATTATAGCCTATAATGTCCTACTTGATCTTGATCCTTGATATTCTGGAATTAGTGGAGTACTACACTATGGGAAAGTATACAGGTCATCATATGTGACATGATAATTCTTTGTGAGAGTGAGTGAAATTTGATAATTACAATTCTTGTGATAAATTGCATACTATTGAGTGAATATAGGTGACTCTCTTATGGTTAGGGCAAATGTTTGATGATGGTTCGGTGAATTGTATAAGTTTTTGGTTAAGCAATATGCATGGGTTTTCCAACTTGGTAGAGTCAATCTTGAGGTCATGAAGTTTTGAAGAAGTGTTCGGGAGTTTCTATTGTAACATGATATGCTTAATGTGGAACTTGTCACTCATATGATTGTTGTAGTTCTAGCTTGAGTGTCTTATTTGGTAGTAATATGGAGTCTTTCTTGGATGCTGCTTAATGTAAAGAGTTGTTTGAGGACGAATAAGTCTTAAAGTATGGGGTGGTGATCTTAGAAGTATTTATACTCCTAAGTGCCACTATCTATGCGTGTTTAGCATAGTTTAGAGTATTTATTGATGTGTTTAATGAGATATTAAGGGTGTAATTGTGTATTTTTTTGGTGTTAATTTAACTTTTTAGAGTGTTTAAGGTGAATTTGAATCAATTTAAGAGTCAAAAGGATCAAATAGAGTTTAGACGAGAAAACTAGTGGTGCTAGCTTGAGCTATACTTTTTCTAGTGTACTTTAATGGGATCTATCATGTTGTATGAACTAATTCTTGTTATATGAATATGTATGAGGCCATTGGATGTTTTTTTTAAGTTAATTTAACCCTACAACCAAGTCATAAGAAGTGGGGAAACAAGGATCAAATGCACGCCAAGATAGGAGCAAAACAGAAGTGTATCCTCCCCTTTGAGGAGGTTCCTTGACCGCATCCCCCAAAGTGAGAGATGGTCTGTGTTCCTAACTACCTAGAGCGAGGTAAAACTACCTCACCCTTGATTTTGGTAGGAGTTTCACCCCCTAAGGCCTGCTTTCGACCGTGTGGCGCGATCCCTCTTCCAGGACGTCCAAAAGTTGATTTTCGTGACTTTAAGTTATGGGCAATGTTAAAATGAATATATTTCGTGTTTGGAAGACAATGGACGACCTAAAACACTATAAAAGGAGTACTTAGTGACAATTATACACACTTTTGTAACAACACAATATTTGAGAGAACAGAACGCATCCAAGGGCTCTACACTAGGGTTCTTTCTTGTTTACTTGAGTTTCCTTGTAGTTGATACTTATGAATTCCATTATTGTGATTTGTTGTAAGACTATGAGTGGCTAAACACCCTCATTATATGGTTCGGGGTATGAACATTATTGTGTAATTATGGTTTTGGTGTTGGTTTACATGTTTATCAAGTATGTGATTGCTTTTCCGTTCTTGGTTTACTGTTCTAAGGCGTCATGAACTTTAGGATATATATAAGTCCCATGAAGGATTAACCATAGAAGTAGAGCAATGGAATAAGGAATGTAAGAAGTTGGATCATGTATCTAATCAGTAGATACTGATTGTTAAAGGTTGATTTGTGTTCACGATAAAGATATACCAAAATGCTCTACTTGATTAATGAAATGGGAATATAGCTTATTGCATACAAATTATAGACTAAATCCTCCCTCAATGATGTATATGTGAGATTAATTTGGGTAGATGACTTAGCGGGTAACCATCCCCAGTTTATACTATCAACCTCATAAATAAACAATCATGATAAATACCAACACTGGCTAGAAACCATGGTTATGCATGAATGTGTAGTAACTCTCAACCCTGGAAGTTCTCCATATATTGTTTACAATTCAAATAAACATATCGTTGTTATTCTTTTATTACTTAGTTATAACTACAAAACTCAAACTCTTGTTTGGTTCCAAATTTCCCTTATTTAATCATATTAGTAATGCCTGAATTGGATAGTTTGCTAATCACCAAGTCCCCGTGAGATCAATATTTGGATCAAAAGGCCTCTTTATTACTTCCGAGACCATGAACATTGTGTGTACAGTAGGACGCAATAAGTTTTTGGTGCCGTTGTTGGGGACTTGAAAAATGTCAACCTTTTGATTTTTAGTTTTGCAATTTTGTTTGATACGTGTAGATGACTTGGTTTTAGTGACTGAACTTGCAGGTACGTGTCTGAATCTTTAGTAAGCTGGCAAGGGAAAGTGATTTGGTCAAACCATATCCTAACCTGAGCGACGCTTGCATCATTTTAGAAGATAAACAACACTTCTCTATCCCATCCCGTAAGTTTAACAAAGCAAAGCCATTCCTGTAATCATGGTTGAAGAATAACCAGCCAATAGGACAACACGCAAATTGGTAATCCCACTCACAACTATTGTCACCTCTAGCATCCATAGACCGGAGCCTTGGGGTAGACTTGAGCTTAAGCAGAATATGGTACAATTTTTTGCACAATAATGGGCAGTTCACACAATTTTTATATGACGATCCAAAGGTCCATATACAGAATTTCATAGAGATTGGTTAAACTTTCATTCCCACCAGAGTCTCCACAGATTATGTGAGGCTTACTCTTTTCTCCTTCTCATTATTGTGGAAGTGAAGAAATGGTTGAAAGAAGAACCTTTAAATTTCATCATAACTTGGAATGACCTGGCAAAGTAGTTTATCATTCAATTATTTACTTCTAGCAACACTGCAAGGTTGAGGAGTGAGATCTTGAGTTCTAAACAAAAGACAGATGAGAATCTCTATCATTCATGGGAGAGATTCAACTCTCCTCTCAAATATTGGCCATATCACCAACAGACCAAAAAGTATTATCTCATACTTTTGCTGAAGCTCTTGACCATAGCACAAATATTTTCCTAGATTCAACTATAGGTGGTCATCTTTAGAGAAAACTTAAAACGAGATATATACTCTTTTAAATCAAATTGTACAAGGTAATTCAGAATGGTAGGGTGATATTTCTAGAAGTTCATGAAGAAGCCTGTAGGTATGAATGGGGTGGATAGTGTCACAATATTAGCCACTTAATTAGCATCCTTTTAGACTAAATAATGGCAAAGTTTAGTAAGTTGAGTATGAATCAACCTTAGGCCCAAGTTAATGTAATTCAGCAGGCTCAGACTTAGTGTAAGGTTTGTAGAAATAATGGTCACTATACATACTTATGTGGATCAAATCCAAAGTCATTGAATTTTGCGGGCAATGCACAAGAGGAAAATTCAAAATATGATAATACCTATTATCGCAATTAACAGAGTCAGCCTAATTACTTATAGGGAAATAATCAGGCTCAAACTCAATAGTTTCAGCAGCAGCTGAGCATTCAAAATAATGCTCATGCCAGTAATATAGAAAAGACAACGAGAAATATCCTAGATAACCAAGAACAATTGGTTATGAAAATTAAGAATCAACAACTAGCTCAGAAGAATTTTGGGACACAATTGGGGTAATTATCCTAGGCAAAGAATATAAGACCATAAGAGGGTTTGTATAGTGATATAGAAAATCAAAAGCAAGTGATGATAATTACCTTGAGGACTGGTAAACACCTGATTAATAGAACTCCAAAGAAAAAACATGAGGTATAAGCAGCGTTGGCTCCATCGCAAGTAAATGAGAAGAAAGTGGAAACCAAAGAAGCTACAAAAATTTGGGAAGTTTGAGTACTTAAAAGTAAAGATAGTTGAGCATACACCAGAGATACCACCACCACCATTCCCTCAAAGGCTTACAAAGGATAAGGAAGATGCTTTCTATAAAAGGTTATTTGACACATTCAGAGAACTTTACATTAACCTTATTTTGTTACATATTTTGTAAGGAATGCCTAAGTACGCTAATTACTTGAAAGATATGGTGAAAAATAAGATAAATCTGCATGACATTAAGGTGGTAGCACTTACTGAGGAGTGCAATTTAGTGGTGATCATCTTGCTGATGATGAGAAAGATGCCAAAAAAGCTCAAGGACCCTGGGAATTTTACCCTTCTCATATAAATTGGTAGAAGTGATGTGGTTCATGCTTTGAGTGATTTAGGGACAAGCATCAAAATAATGACCCTTTCGGTGTTTGATACTCTTGGTTTAGGAAAATTTAGACCATGTTCAGTTGTGCTCCAAATGGCGGACAGAACAAGAGTGGTTCCCAAAGGAATCATAGAGGATGTTCTCATTAAAGTTGTAATTTCTTATCCCTAACGACTTTATTATTCTAGATTGTGATGCAGATGACAGGGTACCAATTATACTGGGATGTCCATTCTTGTCAACTAGAGGAGCACTGATAGATGTGGGAGAGAGTACTCTAAGAATGAGATTAAACGATGACGGGGTGATCTTCAAAGTATACAAAGCACTCAATATACCCTTACACTACAAATATTTGTGCATGATCACGGCTATGGAAATGGGTGAGCATGGGGTAGAGAATTAAAAACCTCCAATGCCTTCTCTTGACAATCTTATGGAGTTGCCTAAATCAAATATTAAGCTTGAAGTTGAGAAATATGAAGGGGAGTCTAAAAAGGTAAGTGTAGAAAGAGTTGCACAACTATAGATTAAGCACTCAATAGGTCATACAAGAATGAGAAGATGGGATCCTAGCAGGAGAAAAAGGATGAGAGAATGTGGTTAAGAGTTATGATGTGAGTTGTGTTGCGACAGTAAATCAGGCATTGCTTGGGAGGCAAACAAAGTTAAGGTAGTTATTTCTATTTTTTTAGTTTTCCTTAGTATCATCTATATTTTTTTTTATTTGAGCTAACAGGTTGAAGGAATGTCTGAGTATTGAATATCTAAACTAAGGTGCATGGAAAAAACAGAGTGTGGGGTCCTCCAGACCCCTTTGATGGTTGTAATGCTACTAGATAGGCCTAGAGTCCTCAGGAGTATTTCTATTCTTACTTTTAAGTTGTAGTTTGGGAACAAATTAAGATTTTTTAGAGTGAAGTGGGTAATCATCCAATTTTTTAGGGTGAAATGTTACTATAGGATGTTCATTTTTATTTATTTTCTAAGTTTTAAACTGAGTAAAAAAAATACAAAAAGATTTTATCTTTATTTATTTTTAGTTATTATTGGTGTCTATCTAGTAGAATCACACTTACCCACCCCTTGGTTTTTATTTTCAATTCTTTTCCAAGGGGGAGCCATTTGAATCCAATATCTCTTTTTTTATTTTCTAGAACTTTAAAATTTGTGTTATTAGAAATAAATGAGATGTTCTTACTAAGTGCTATGTATGATTATGCGAGTTGGTTTTGAAAGTGAAAAAATATGTAATGAGTTGAATGACTATGTTTAATACACATAGGCTCATTTATATGACTTTTGTGCGACAACGACTTAAGTTTGAACTCTTGCTATTGCTTGGTTGAGTGTCTATAGAGATCCTTCTTGATTTAAGTATGTGTCGTGTGGGAGTGAGGTCTTTTGTTACAATCTATGTTTGTACATTGATGACTAGAATTTGCCTTGTGTGTTTGCAAAGTGAAATAAAGATTGTAGGGCTTAGGAAACAATATAGACATTTCTTTGATAAACAGGTTTTATACCATCTTTATCAACCCTTATTTCATGATCTTAGATAGCCCCATTGAGCCTTTAGCTTTCTTTGGTATCCTTATGTATAGCTTATCCCATTTCTTTCAACTAACTATAATTTGATCCAAAACTCCTAAGGGCGTTAGTTGAAAATATTAAGATGTTAAGAACTATAAAATTAATGAAGGAGAAAGGTGAAAATGAAGCCCCAAAATAGTAGATATTGGTGTTTTGAAAGAGTTTGTGCATTGTTGTGACATCCCGAGTCTGTACCCCAGACGCTACACGGTGCTTACGACCCTGAAGGATCAGAAGCTAACCCATGACTGATATCTACTGTGAGCACTGAATAATCACATGGTAATAATAATAATACTGAAATAAATATGGAAATTAGGTTGAAGTTACCATAAGGTTCACAATTGAAAACAAATACTAAATACTAATAAATTAATACTGAAAACTGAATATCTATCTGAAATACTCTAGTCTAAAAGCCTCTAACTGTCTGAATATGGAGTTGATGGGACAAGTCCCCAACTAACTCCATCTACTAAATGTTGAACTACTGAAATATTGAAAGATAACATCGTCCTTGAACTATAAGTACTCACCACTAAATCTGCCACTGATAATTTGGGTTGATAAGTGTGGCCAGGAGCCCGTGCATCTGAACCTATGATATAAGACATCATAGCACAAAATAAAAGTATACGTCTATACATTGAATGTAATGGTATGCTAAGTGAGGTAGGCTGGTATGCATGAGTTCATATGAATGGAAAAAAACTAGCTGAGTAACACGGACATAACTAAATGAGAGTACATGCATGAATACATAAATTGTAACTGAGACCATGTTAATACTGGATATTGAGTTGCGAATACTAATTAATAGATATTTGATTTTACTGATATTGTAGTACTGATAACTGAGTGATAGTTTCTGACAGTCCTAATTCTGTAGAAAAAAAATGAGTTCTATACTGAGCTGGATGGCTGTGTCTGACAGTCCTGAATCTGTAGAACTAAACTGAGTTCTATGCAGATACTGAAACTGAAACTGTGGGAGGTAGTTATCTAACTAACATGCCCCTCTCCAAATGGATTAGGGTCCAACCTGTAACCCCAATTATAAGGGTGTCAATACCATGCCACGACTAAAGACAAGCTGTGAGTTAACCCTCTCTAATAGGAAGCACATTCGTTAACCCTCATTGGCAGGAAAACTCATGTGAGATGTATCAACCCTAGTATGGCAGGAAGATATCTCAACCTACGCTGGCTACGTAACTCTGTAACTCAGGAATTTCTACTAAGGGTCAAACCCTATGCCGGAAGGAATGCCCCCATCCCTGGGTTTGCACGGTGTTGATTCCTACTCCTAACTGAATAGACACTGAACTGATTTCTAAACTGTACTAGGCTTGACGGAACTATTACTGATCGTACTATCTAACTAAAATGAATTGAGTTCACTAAGTTTTAAACTTACTACCGAACCGAGACTAGGACTGATAACTGAGTATTATTATTTGTGACACTACTGAGACTGTTCTGTAACTACTTAGCTCTAGGTAAACAGCTAGAATTTTGGGTAATGAATACCCTCAGGACTTAATAATGTGAAAAGTAACATACTGCATGACTTTAGTAGCATAATAGTACTTGCTTACTAATAATACATTCATTTAGAAATTTTTTTCAAATACTTGATATACATGAGCTTGTGCATGAATGAAATCACATAACAACATATCATGCTTGCACTAGTCAATTCACATAAGCATTTTGACAATCACTTAGGAGCATAGGTATTTCACATATCAATAAAATTCTAATACTATCATGGATACTACATTCAACTTGTAATGCAAGAGTTCAACATGAAGTTCACATAATTCAATCCATAATTAACTAGTTTTCATGGAATTTATGATAAATCATGGAATTGAAAACCCATTAACATCATAATCAAGATTACATTCAAATCCAACATGAAATCTATGAAATCATTTAACTTATAATTTAAAAGAGTTTCTTGAACTCCAAGGGTGGAAGGAAACCCTTGGATAAATACTTCACATACCTTGGTACTTGAATTAATGAAGGTTGATGGTGAATTTCTTAAAGCTTGAATTGAAATTAGATCTCCTAGGATTTTGGTCTTGAGTAATTTGAGAGAAATAATGAATGTTTTTGCCCTAGAAGCGATTAATTTTATGTTTTGAGGCCTAAATAAGGGTGAAAAAATGACCCAAATACCCTCATGGACGCAAAATTTAAGTGACTGAAAATAGGTCCAGTGATGCGCAGCCTTATGCACCGCATCAATGGGGTAGATGTGACAGCCAAAGTACCGTATCGAACCTGCATTGGCTTACTGGAAATTGTCACTGGGAGCTGGGAAAAACATTTATCAATGTTATAGGCAATGCGGCGCGTCGAGATCGCATTGATCCACTGGTTTGGACTTTCAAACGTGATTAAAATGATGTTCAAAAAATCCAAAACTTATCCGAGAACACCTACTGACATACCTGATCATGAATCAACCTAAAAATTGACACTTTAAGGTCTTTAGGGTCGGTAAATAGGATCACCAACTTATGAGGATAAAAATAATTCTAAATCTAAACACTTAGCTGAAATTTATAAGTATGGGACCCCTTATGAAGCTCTAAGGGCTGAGTTAAGATTAGAATTTTATGGGGTATTACAATATATCCCCCTTGGAAACATTCATCCTCTAATGAGATTGACTAAGTTGAGAATACTGATAGACTAAACTTGCTTACTAAGCATTCATAACTGAAGCATGATTTCATGAATGAAACTACTGATACACTGAATTTTCATATTGAACATACATGACTGAAACATGAATGAATCCTGAGGACAAGACATATGACTGAGCTATTTTGTGAGAGTATACATGATATGAGAATGCAATGAAACTGAACTGATATCTAACTCATACAGGAAATCTGAATATGGAACTAAGTAAATTCAAGGAGAACTTTACCTTGAGCTGAATCTGAATTTGTGGAGAAGAGGTGAGGATACTTGGTCTACATATCTGTTTCTGTTTCCCAAGTAGGTCTACCAAAGAACTTTGGCTAGAGGGGCTTCTTTGTTCCTTAGTCTGCGAATTTGACGATCAAGAATTTCAATTGGGATCTCTTCATAAGAGATGTTGTTTTGAACGTCTATGCCCTCAATAGCGACTATGGCTGCTGGGTCACCTATGCATTTAATTAGTAAGGAGACATGAAACACTAGATGGACTGAAGCTAAATCTAAAGGTAACTAAAGCTCGTAAGCTACCTTTCCAAAATGGCTAATAATTCGGTAAGGACCGACATACCAGGGACTGAGCTTCCCCTTCTTGACAAACCTCTTCAGTACTTTCATAGGAGAGATTTTTAAATACATAAAATTTCTAATCTCAAACTTGAGATCCTTCCTTCACACATCAGCGTACGACTTCTGCAGGCTTTGAGTTATCTTAAGCCTTTCCCTGATCAACTAAATTTTTTCTAAGGTTTCAAACACCAAGTCAGGCCCTATCACTGTAGCCTAACCCATTTCAAACCAACCAATGGGAGATCTATATCTCCTTCCATAGAGCGCCTCAAATAGAGCCATCTGAATGCTAGAAAGGTAACTGTTATTATATGCAAACTCAATCAAAGGCAAGTGGTTATCCCAACTACCCTTAAAGTCGATGGCACGCTCCCTTAACATATCTTTCAAAGTATGAATGGTCCTTTATGCATGACCATCTGTATGAGGGTGGAAGGATGTACTAAGGTGAACTTAAGTTACCTAGACCCTTTTGGAAGGCTTTCTAAAAATGAGAGGTGAACTACGTACCTCTATCTAAGATGATGGATAATAAGACTCCATGTAATATGACCAACTCTCTAACAGAGAGCTTGGAAAAATCCTTGGTTGAATAGGAAGTATGGACTGGTAATAAATGAGCTAATTTGGTTATCCTGTCCACAATGACCCAAACTGAATTATGTAGATGAGAGTGCGGGGAAAACCCATCACAAAATCTATATTCACCTCCTTCCACTTCCAAGTGGGAAATTGAACTCCTGTATAGACCTACTAGGATTCTGATGATCGATATTAACTTACTGATATATCAAGCACTTAGCTACAAACTCTGCAATATATCTCTTCATCCCACTTTACCAAAGGACCTCCCACAAATTGTGGTACATCTTGGTGGCCACTGGATGAAATGAATAGCACGCACCATACGGTTCTGCAAGAATCCTCTACCTAAAGTCATCTACACCTGGCACACACAGTCGACCCTGGCAATGCAACACACCATCTACCCCTTAGGAGAAAACCTCTACTTTCTGATCTTTGACTGCCTCTTTTAACTTAGCTAAATAAGGATCTCTGTCCTGCTTCTCCTTCACTTTGGAAACTAGAGATCATTCTGGACTGTTCTGAACCCAGACACTACCTTCTGCTAAATCGACTAAGCGGGCACCTAGTTGGGTAAGTTGAGTGACTTCTTAAACTAACTTATTTCACCATCCTCCACATAAGCAACACTTCCCATAGACACCCTACTAAGGGCATCCACCACAATATTGGCCTTTCTCAGATGATATAGAACACTTATTTCATAGTCTTTCAACAACTCTAACCACCTCCTATGACACAGATTCGGGTATTTCTAAAAGAACACGTATTGTAGGCTCTTATGGTCTGTGAACACATCAACATTCACCTCATACAAGTAGTGCCTCCAAATTTTAACGCAAATACTACAGCTACTAGCTCAAGATCATGAGTAGGGTAGTTTTTTTCATGGAGTTCAAGATGTCTAAAGGAATAGGCTATAACATTACCTCTTTACATTAAAACAAACCCCAAACCCACTCTGAAAGCATCACAATATACCATAAACCCATCTAAACCATCTAGTAGAGTCAAAACTAGAGTTTTAGTGATTCGAGACTTCAACTCTTGAAAACTCTTTTCACAAGAATCTGACCACTGGAATTTGACTTTTTTCTGAGTCAGTCTGGACATAGGGGATGCAATAAATGAAAATCCCTCAATAAACAGTCGATAATAGCCGGCCAAGCCTAAAAAACTCCTAATATCTGATGGAAAGATGGGTTTAGGCCAGTTCCTCACTACTTCGGTCTTTTGAGGATCAACTCTAATGACATCACCAAAAATGATATAACCAATAAAAGCTATTGACCTTAGCTAAAATTCACATTTACTAAATTTGGCAAACAATTGATGGGCTCTGAGGGTCTGTAACACTATTTTGAGACGGTCTGTATAGTCATTCTCACTGCGGGAGTAGACAAAAATATCATCAATGAAGACTATGACAAACGTGTCCAAGTACCACTTGAACACATGGTTTATTAAGTCCATGAAAGCTTTTGCGGCATCGGCAAGACCACATAACATGACTAGGAATTCAAAGTGACCTACCGAGTTTTAAAAGCTATCTTTGGAATGTCACATTCTCTGACTCTGAGCTGATGATAGCCTAACCTGAGGTCTATCTTAGAAAAGTAGTTGGCACCCTAAAGTTGGTCAAATAAGTTATCAATTCTGTAAAGTGGATACTTTTTCTTGATCGTGACTTTATTTAGCTGACGGTAGTCTATACACATTTTAAGAGAACCATCTTTCTTATGCATGAATAGGACTGATGCACCCTACGGAGATACACTGGATCTGAAAAATCCCTTATCTAGGAGATCCTTCAACTTTTCTTTTAATACTTTGAGTTTTACTGGAGCCATTCTATATGGAGGGATAGAGATGGGCTGAGTATCTAGAAGAAGGTTTATTCCAAAGTCAATTTTCCTCTCGAAAGAATCTCTTAGAAGATCTTTGGGAAACACATCTGAGAATTCATATGCTACTGACACTGATTCAAGATTAGGGGTCTCTAAACTAGAGTGTTAAACTCGAACAAGATGATAGACACATCCCTTAGATATCATTTTCCTTCCCCTAAGGTACAAAACAACTTCACCCCTAAGTGTTGAAGTACTACCCCTCTACTCTAGGACAAGTTAATTCCAAAACTGAAATTGAACAATTCTATTTCTGTAGTCAACTGAAGCATAGCATGAATGAAGCCAATCCATGCCAAAAATAACATCAAAACCTATCATCTCTAGCTCTACTAAGTCTGCTGAAGTATCTTTCTGAGATACCATAACCGGACAGTTCCTGTATACCCGTCGGGCTATGATAGATTTACCTACTGGGGTAGAAACTGAAAAAGGCTCTACTAGAATTTCGGGACTAACTCTAAAGTCAAAGGCTATATAAGGAGTTACAAAGGACAAAAAAGCTCCTGGATCTAGCAAAGCATAAACATGTAAATGATAAAATTGTAATGTATCATTGACCACATCAAGAAAATTTTCCTGATCCTGTCGAGACGGAATTGCATAGAGTATGTTTAGGCATTGCCCACTGGTGGTACTTAAAAAGGCACCCTATTTGTCTAAGCGATCGGATGAAGATGGGGGATGATTATGCTGACTCTGAGAACCCACTTGAACACTCTTTGATCCTATGTCCTGGCTTACGACATTCAAAACATATATCACTACCATCTCTATAGACACCCTGATGGTTTTTACCACATCTATGGAAAAGAGGATTTGTTCAGGCACTGCTAACACTACCCTAGGTTTTAGGGCCCGATGCTCTATCTCTATTGCCGTCTCTGAATTTCATCACTGGAGCACTGGCAGAGGACAGAGATGGAACTGAATATTTCAAGTGCAATTGAGAATAATTACCACCCTCTGACTTAGGCTGAGTAAGGTTGAAAGTACCTGTTCTCGTTCTCTTGTTCTCCCTCTTTTTTTCTTTATTCTTAACCTCTTCTATTTGATGAGCATGGACCATGAGCCTGGATATGTCCTTTTATTTACTGAGCATAGACCATGAGCCTGGATATGTATATCTCTTTAATTAGCATTACGGACCTACACTCCTTGACCATATTGTTAGACACACCCAACACAAACTTACTGTATATTTGGATAACTGAGAAACTTAAGAGAATACTCTTGCACTATCATGTTTCCCTACTTCATATTAAAAAACTCTGAAACCTTAGCTTCTCTCAACTCTAGTAGGAAGAACCTATCATGGAAAGTAGTGGCAAACTTCTCCCATTTTATAGGCCCTACATCTGCGGCCCTCTCTGTCTTTCACTGCTTGCACCATGAGTGAGCCACATCCCATAAATGATATGCGACGAACTGAGCACTCTCACTTGTAGTCACCCCCATAATATCTGTAACCTTCCGCACCTAATCAAGGAAATCCTGTGGGTCCACATCTAACTTAGACCTGGCAAAAGATGAAGGGTTCATTTGGGTAAAGTCTCGAATCCTGGCTTCATTATTATTGGCCATTAGGTTATCTGGAACGGTAGTTGGGTGTTCATTCTGGGTTGCTGCTGAATTGGCTAGAGTAGAAAATGCAGCCTTGAATTTTGCATGGGAGACATGCTCATCCAGAGGATCTGCCTAAATGGGCTGAGGGGCTGGCTGATTTCATGTTCTTATTCCATTCTTCTTGGGAGGCATGTTTTGTAATCAAAAGAAAGAAAAGGATTAGACTGAAAGTGTGACTTGAGCTCATGCTTACTCGCACAGTATAAATACTAAAAGAAAGAAAACTTTTTCTAAAAACATCTCATAGTCCCTTGTCCATAAGTGTGGCGTGCTACACACCCATGTACAAGACTCTACTAGATGTGGCTTTCAGACTTCTTAGGACTCTGTTGAACCTTAGGCTCTGATACCAAGTTTGAAATGTCTCGAGTCTATACCCCGGATGGTATACAATCCTTACGACCCTGAAGGACAACAAGCTAACCCATTAATGATATCTATTATGAGCATTGAATAATCATATAGTAATAATAATAATAATGAAATAAATGCAAAAATTAGGCTGAAGTCTCCATAAGGTTCACAATTGAAAACAAATACTGATTACTGATAAATAAATACTAAAAACTAAATATCTATCTAAAATACTCTAGTCTGAAAACCTCTAACTATCTAAATAGGAAGTTGATGGGACAAGTCCCCAACTAACTCCATCTACTGAATGTTAAACTACTGAAATACTGGAAGATAACATCATCCTCGAACTATGAGGACTCACCACTAAATCTGCCACTGATAATCGGGGCTGCTAAGTGCGGTCAGGATCCCGTGCGTCTGAACCTATGTTATAAGACATCATAGCAAAAAAAAAGTATACATTAGTACTTTGAATATACTGGTAGGCTAAGCAAGGTAGGCTGATATTCATGGGTTTATATGAATGGACAACAACTAGATGAGTAACACAGGTGTAACTAAATGAGAGTACATGCATGAATACATAAATTATAACTGAGATCATATTAACACTGGATACTGAGTTCTGATTACTCATTAGCTGATATCTGAGTTTAATGATACTATAGTATTAATAACTGAGTGACTGTTTCTAACAATCCTGATTCTATAGAACAAAACTGAGTTCTATACTGAGTTGGGTGACGGTGTTTAACAGTCCTGAATCTGTAGAACTGAACTGAGTTCTATGCTGAGACTGAAACTGAAACTGTAGGAGGTAGTTATCTAACCGATATTCCCCTCTCCAAATAGATTAGGGTCCAACCTGTAACCCCAATTATAAGGGTGTCAATACCATGCCACGACTAAATACAAGCTGTGAGTTAACCCTCTCTAATAGGAAGCACATTCGTTAACCCTCATTGGCAGGAAAACTCATGTGAGATGTATCAACCCTAGTATGGCAGGAAGATATCTCAACCTGCACTGGCTACATAGCTCTGTAACTCAGGAATTTCTACTAAGGGTCAAACCCTATGCCGGCAGGAATGCCCCCATCCCTGGGTTTGCACGGTGCTGATTCCTACTCCTAACTGAATAGACACTGAACTGATTTCTAAACTGTACTAGGATTGACTAAACTATTACTGATCGTACTATCTAACTAAAATGAATTGATCTCACTGAGTTTTAAACTTACTTCTGAACTGAGACTGGACTGATTACTGAGTATTACTATTTGAGACACTACTGAGACTATTCTGTAACTACTTAGCTCTAGGTAAACAACTAGATTTTGGGGTATTGAATACCTCCAGGACTCGATAATGTGAAAAGTAACATATTGTATGACTTTAGTAGTAAAATAGTACTTTCTTACTAATAATGTATTTATTTAGAAATATTTGTCAAACACTTGATATAAATGAGCTTGTGCATAAATGAAATCACATAACAACATATCATGCTTGCACTAGTCAATTCACATAAGCATTTTGACAATCACTTGGGGAGCATGGGTATTTCACATATCAATAAACATTTAATACTATCATGGTTACTATATTGAACTTGTAGTTCAAGAGTTTAATGAAGTTCACATAATTCAATCCACAAGTAACTAGTTTTCATGGAATTTGTGATAAATCATGGAATTAAACCCATTTAACATCATAATCAAGATTACATCCAAATCCAATATGAAATCTATGAAATCATTTAACTTGTAATTTAAAAGAGTTTCTTGAACTCCAAGGGTGGAAGGAAACCCTTGGATGAACACTTCACATACCTTGGTACTTGAATTAATGAAGGTTGAAGGTGAATTTCTTAAAGCTTGAATTAAAATTAGATCTCCTAGGGTTTTGGTCTTGAGTAATTTAAGAGAAGTAACGAATGTTTTTGCCCTAGAAGTGATTAATTTCATGTTTTGGGGTCTAAATAGGGGTGGGAAAATGACCAAAATACCCTCATGTATGTGAAGTTTAGTGACTAAAAACAAGTCCACTGACGCGTAGCCCAACGCACCGCATCGATGGGGTCGACACGATGGCCGAAGCACCATGTCGAGTACGCATTGGCTTATTGGGAATTGACACTGGGAGCTGAAAAAAATATTTATCAACATGATAGGCAATGCAGCACATCGAGATCGCATTGATCCACTAGTTTGGACTTCTAAATGTGGTACAAATGATGTTCAAAAAAATTTAAAACTTTTCTGAGAATACCTACTGATATACCTGATCATGAATCAACCTAAAAATAGATTCTTTAAGGTGCTCAGGGTCGTGAAATAGGATCACCAACTTATGAGTCTAAAAATAATTCTAAGTGTAAATACTTAGCTGAAATTTCTAAGCATGAGACCTCTTATCATGATCTAAGGGTTGAGTTAAGCTTAGAATTTTGCGGGGTCTTATAGTTGTGGTTGTAAGGGATGTAATTAAAAGACCAATTGTTCAAAAGTGAATCATGCGTTGATAGAAAATACTCCCAACTTAATATGTGTGAACTAGCTTAAAGATATAGTGCAGAACAAACGAGAGGTGGAAAGATAAAAGTGGTAAAAATTATGTTGGTTAGAGAGGAGTCTTCTATAAAGTGTGATGTATTAAGGTACTTAATGAATATAGTCACTATTATAGGCCAGAATAGTTCCTACCCGTCCCTTAGCATTCATTTTAACCTATAAAGTCCTATGTAATCTTGAGCATTGATATTCTTATAATAGTAGTGTACGACACCAATGGCAAGCATATGTTCATATTATGTGACATGTGAATTTCTTGTAAGAGTAAGTAAAATTTTATTCTTACACCCTTTCTTTTGATAAATTGGATACTAGTGAGTGAATATGGGTGACTCTTTTGTGGTGAGGAAAAATGTTTGATAATAATTAGGTCACTTGTATGATTTCTTGGTTAAGCATTATGCATGGTTTTTCCAATTTAGTAGAGTCTATTATTGAGTTTATGAAGTTTTGAAGTAGTGTTCATGAGTTTCAAGTGTAACACGACATCCTTAATATTGAACTTGCTATTTATGCAATTGTTGCAGTTCTAGATTGAGTGTCTTAATTATGGTAGTAATGTGGGACTCTTTATAGGATGGTGTTTAATGTAAAGAGTTTTTCAAGGTTGAAAAAGGATTTAAGTGTGGGGTGGTGATCTTAGGCATATTTATACTCCTAAGTGTCACTATCTATGCACGTTTAGCTTAGTTTAGAGGACTTCTTGATGTGATTAAAGAGATATTAAGGTTGTAATTGTGTATTTATTTTTGTATTTTAATTTACCTTTTTATAGTGTGTAATGTTCATTTGAAACAAGTTAAGAGTCAAACGGATCAAATGGAGTTTAGACAAGAAAACTAGTGGTGCTACCTTGAGCTATGCTTGCCCTAGCGTACTTTAATGAGATCTATTGGGTTATATGAACTAATTATTGTTATATGATATTATAGGATACCACTGGTGGTGTTTTTGGAGTTAATTTAATCCTACAAAAAAGTCATAAGAAGTAGGGAAATAAGTATCAAATGCACGACATAATAGGAGAAAAATTGAAGCAAACCCTCCCCTTTGAGGAGGTGCCTTGCGCCATACACCCTAAAGTATAGGATGGTCTATGAGATTCACCACCTATAGTGAGGTAACACCACCCAACTCTTTATTTGGGTGGGCTCTACACCCCCTAAGGCATTTGTTTGTCTTTGCGGCACGATCCCTCTTCCGAGATGTCCAAAAGTTGATTTTTATGACCATAAGTTAGGGGGAATGTTGTAAATGAATATATTTCGTGTTGTGAATCATATATACGAAATAAAACATTATAAAAGGAGTAATTAGGAACAATTACAATACACTTTTGGAACAATAAAATATTGGAGAGAAGAGAAGGCATCCAAGGGCTCTACACTAGGGTTCTTTCTTCTTTACTTTAATTTCCTTATAATTTTTACTTATGAATTCCATTATGTGATTCTTTGTAATACTATGAGTGTATAATAACCCTCATTCTATGGTTGATTCTACAAACATAACTGTGTAATTATGGTTTAATTGTTGTTTTATATGTCTACCAAGTATGTGATTGTTCTTGCATTCTAGGTAAATTATTCTAAAGCGTTATGAGCTTTAGGATAAAAGTCCCAAAATGAATTAACCATAGGAGTGGAGGGACATTATTAAGAATGAAAGAAGTATATATCATGTCATTAATTATTAGATACTAATTGTTAAAGGATGATTTTTGTTTAGGATAGGGATATACCTAAATGCCCCACTTGGTTAATGAAATGGAAAGATAGATTAATGCATCCAAATTAAAGACTCACATCTCTTTTCAATGATGTAGTTATGAGATTAATTTAGGTAGATGACATAGTAGGTGACCATCTTTTGGTTATACTATCAACCTCGTAGATCAACAATCAGGATAAAAAACAACACCAGCTAAAAACCATGTTATGAATGAGTGTGTAGTAAGTCTCAACCCTTAAAGTTCTTTACATATTATTTATAATCCAAATTTCATACCATTATTATTCTGTTGTTACTTAGTTATAATTACAAAACTCAAACTTTTGTTTGGTTACATATCACACTTATTTAATCTTATTAGTAATGTTAGAATTGGATAGTTTACAAATCACCAAGTCCATGTTGGATCGATATTTAGCTATAAAGGGTCACGTTATTACTTGCAGGACCACGTACACTTATATGTGCAATAGGTCACAATAGTTCAATTGGTCTAACAACATATATAGGAATAGACACTCTCTTATCTTGGAGACACTAGACAGAGGCTTAACTTATGTTTCTTAGATATATTTCTTCCATTAAGCCTCTATAACCCACCACCCTAGGACCCATTTGGACCATAGTCTACTGCTTACTAATTTTAACAAAGATCATAGAGTTCCCTCAAAACCTTTCAGGATAGAAACCATGTGGTATTCCCATCCTTTCTTTGTTGGTGTGGTAAACAACTCCTTTGACCTAAATCCCAATCTCACCAATATTATTTCTCATTTTGAGGCTCAAATTAAAATTTGGAATAGATAAATCTTTGGAAACATCTTTCACGAGAAAAGGGAACTTTTTGCCAGGTTGGCTGGAATCCAGAAGTTTCCTATCTCTACAGCCCCTTCCACCATAGTCTTGAGAAAACTCTTTCTAAAGAATTTAGTGATAATCAAGAAAATATATTTAAAAATTAAAAAACATGATTAGTTGGCTTATTGAGGGAGATTCCAACACCAAGATCTTCTACACCTCCACCTTGAATAGAAGGAGAACAAATAGGATTAACTTCATTCAAGATGACTCTGGGAACTAGTTGCACGTATAAGAGGAGGTTAGTAGTAATATCTTTCATTATTACAAAATTCTTTTCACCTGTGAGAAAACTAATTCTCCACTAAGATGATAATCCATTTCTTCCTTACATGGTTCTATTAAAGAGAATGATCACAATGCTTTATATGTCATTCCTTGTAATGTGGAAATCAAAAAAGTTGTCTTTTCTTTCTATCCTACCAATGACCCTGTTCCAAATGGTATCCATAATCTTATGTACCAAGAGTGTTGGGACATAATGACTTCTTTTGTAATCAACTTGTGCAAAGATACTTTAGAACTAGAACCATAAATGAGAAAGTTTACACAACCTACCTTTGTCTCATTCCCGAGTATACTAATGTCACTAGACTCAAGAACTTAGACCTAGTTGACTTGTTAACACTCAATATAAAATTACTATAAGATCATTGCCGATAAAATCAAACCTCATCTGTCAAGTCTGATAGGTCAGAGCCAAGCTAGCCTTCTCTCTTACGGATGAGCTTTTAACTATGTTATTATTGTCCAAGAGTAAATCTCCCATTTCTTAAAAATACAAAGAAAAAATGCCAACATGATCATCAAAATTGATCTTGAGAAGACATTTGATAGAATTAAATGGTATTTTATAAGATAAGCTCTCCATTTCTTCAATTTTCCCTCTACTCTAATTAATTCTTAAATCACCACCTCCTCTATTTCTATCCTCATCAATGGTAGCAAGACAAAAATTCTTTAAGACCTTCAGGGAAAAAAGACTAGAAAACCCTTATCCCCATACATTTTACTTTTTGCATGGAGTTACTATCAAGGAGAATTAACCATGAGGTTGACCATCTTAATTGGACTCTCATTTTTGCTATCACTCAAGTCATGGACTCAAGAATTAACCATGGAGTTACTATCCCCATAATTTTTGCTATCACTCAAGTCAAAAAGTCAATTTTACCAAATCTAAGGTTATCTTCATCAGAGCTAGAGATAAATTTAGGAAATACTTAGGATTTCCCATATTCCATCAAAATCCCACCAATAGAGATTCATAATTGATAATCTCAACCCTAAATTTGTTGGATAGAAGACCAATTTTCTCAATAGTACTAACAGAACTATTCTAGCCAAAGCTTCCCTTAGAAACATCCCAAATCATGTCATGTAATATATACATCTCCCCAGTAAAATTCTTAAACTCACTGAAATATCTCAAATGAATTTTTTTTGGGGTACAACCATGGAAAAAAAGATGCACATAGTGAAATGTGACACTCTTAATCTTCCCAAAAGAAATAGTGGACATATATAAAGTCTCCATTAAAAATGATACCATGCTAAGAAGTCTAGCATGGAGATTTTAAAGCACCTAGATAAACTCTGAGCTAGAATCCTTAAGTCCAAGTACTGCAATGGGAATACCACTTGTAAGCCCAATACATCCAGTACTTGAAATGGACTACATAAAGGGTGGAACATCTATAAAAAGGCTTCCTAGTAGATAGTGCATAATGGGAAGAAAGATAAATTTTTGTATGGATAGATGGGTTCCAAATCAGCCACCTCTTAGAAATACCATCGGTGGTCCTTTAAATGAAGGAGACAAAGACATCAAGCTCTTTGACATATGGCAAAACAATGTCTGAAACATCTAGAGACTCACTAGAAATGGTTGTTTCACCAGTTCTAGTGTCGATCTCTTCATCTACAATAGAAAAATAGGGCCAGCAACATGGGTCAATCCCAAAAGGATTTTCTATGGCTATGAAAACTGCCAACACCAAACCAAATCAAACTTTTCTCTGGATTCTTCGCCATAACAACCTCCCAACTGGTTATACTCTTCATAATAGGGGATTCCACATTAGACAAAACTACACCATATGTAATCATCAGTATAGAGCAATAAGCATATATTATTTAATTATACATCTATCTAAGATGACAACTATCTTGGCCAAATACAACCACAGTAGTAACCTTCATACCTCTAGTTTTTATCCTATAAACTAGGTAAATACTTGGAGGTCCATTAAAGATTAGGAGTATGGGAACCTTCTCAAATAGAAAGAACTCATCCCCTATTACCTTTAGAACATATGGAGGAACAATAAGAATAATATTTTCAACCCTAAAAATGAAAAACCTTACCTTAGCCATACTTATACTGAGACAGTAGAATTCTATCATCTCAACATTAACAAAGACAATCTCAGGCTTATGACCACTATCAATGTCAAATGAAATCCCCTTCCAAGGGGTTACTACATGCTTAACACTAATAGGTCTTTCCTTTGAACCCCGATAGGGGGTATTGGAAGGGTAGTCAGGAATACTAATAGGGACTGGATCATTGGCTTCTCCAAAGGTTTCCTCAGTCATAGAAATAACCAAATAGAGTTGACTGCTCTTTTGTGGGCTTAAAAATTATTGAGCTCAACAACCTTTGTCCCATGGAGATCAACATTTACTCCAAAGAGGTAATTATTATGCAAAAAATAGAAACCTCTACTATAACGCCATTATTAATTATTGCAGTTCAAGGTTAGCAAGGCTGGGGAATAATATGGTCCAGTATAACTACAAAGAATAGAATAGTGTGAAAGATGTACTGGCAAAAGATGGAGCAAAATCTGCAATTTTTGGTGAAATAAGAGTTTTTGAAGTTCCTTCGATGTGTGCTCGAAAGAAAATCTGGGCAGACATGCTAGGAACTATCATCTTTAATCCAGTTTGAATGCCTAATCTTTTGTAACTTGTATGCCATTTACTTAATATTAGTATCAGTTTAACATAAAAAGAGTTATTCACAATATGAGCATATTTTTCACAAAGTTATGATGTTTAATTGATGAAATTATTTGACTTACTATTATATATGTTGGTAATATAAAAAACAGATACAAAAAAATATAATTATAAAAGACAGACTCCTGATCCGCGGTGAACCTGCAATGACAAAAGATCCAATAAGAATTCGTCAAATCTAAAGTAGAAGGCCTAATAAAAAATTACAAAGAAAACATTTCAATTTTTTTTGAAGAATACATCATTATAATTTATTATTGTAACTTAAAAAACAGGCTAAATTTTAGAAAACATACCTCAAGTCTATCTGACATAACAATAAACAATTAATTATTATAAAATATAGATTAAAACTAAATTAAATTAATAAGACTATTAATTGTCATGAATTAGAATGTGTAATGATCCTTCAGGTCATTTTTCATATTTCTACTTATTTTCATCGTTGGAGATTTTTTATAGCTTCCCCAAGTCATTTATCACTTGCTAAAACTAATAGTTTGGTTATCGGGCAGTTCATTTGGTTTTTAGAGTCAATTCTCTATTTTAAAGTATTTAATAGTTCCAAATGGACACTTGGCCAAAACATTAGTTAAACAACCTCGATAGTAAATTTTTACTATTTCGATAGCTCCAGGATATCAATTTTAGGGTAGGTAGACCTTTTAGTTTGGATTCTGAGGAATCTAGGCTCATTTCGACGTATTAGACGGAAAGTTAAGGAATTGAAAATTGGGTGTGGGACCTATATTTTATTAAAATGACCTCAGATGGAAATTTTAACTGTGACATTGAGTCTGGAATGTCGAATTTGGTATGGTTACATAGTTAATTTGCGTATATGGGATTTTGGATGAATCCCCAAGGGTTGGCGAAGACTTGGAAAATTTTCAAGTCTCGCTGTAATTGGTGCACCCACGATAGCGGTCCATGCATCATGATGGAGATCTGGAAATACTAGTAAGTGTCGCAATCGTGATACATTCATGTGCGATTGCAACTGCTTGCACAGTCCACCGGTGTCACGATCACGAAGGGCAAATGCCACGATCGTGACTTTTGTGTTTGATTCCCTGTACGTGATAGCGATGGTCCGGTTGTGATAGTGACACATGGATACCTGGAATAAGCATAAATAGGCTATTTTCAGCCTATTTTTGCTCACTCTTCACTCATTCTCTTGAGAGCTAAAACCCTAATTAGTAAGAAAGCTTGAGAGTAACTCTTGTGGGTGATTTGGGAGCTTATATATTGATTGATTATGCGATTTTCCTTTGAATTTGAGGTAAGAATTCACCCTTTTCATGGTAGATTTTCCATTTCTTGCTCAAAATCCCAAAACCATAAAGGTTTGATTTTCGCCCCAAATTAGCTCAGATTTCACCTATTTTGGGGGGAAATAACTCTTTGAGCATAAGTGAAATTGGGTTGTTTTTAGAAATATGATTTTTCATAAGTGGGACCCACATAGAATTTTGGATGATTTTTGGACCCGAAGCACAATAATGCAATATAGGTATCATTATTCTCATATTGATGAGTAAAATGTGGTTTTTATAGCTTAGAATCTTATGGAAGCTTCTTGGAAGGTAAAAGCATTGATTTAGAAGATCTTTTGAGCTTTCTTCAGCGTCCAGGTTGGCTAGGTTTTACCCCTTCTTAAATTGAGCTAGTTCATAGTATTATTATGATATTGTGTTAGATGTAGTAGGGGTTTTAGGTATTGTATGATAAATTGCAATGCTTGGGATAATTGGACCATTTAGGCTAACCTAAAATCATAAATGAGGCATAATTGACCTAGTTACTCACATTTTAGGTGAATTTCCTATCGAAGGTATAATTGTGGCTTATTTAACATCTAAAAGTGAATTTAGCTACCTTAAACATAGTTTGGGTAGAAATTACCTAAAATGAAACTTCGGGGATTAGAAGTGGTCCCTTGAACCACTTTAGGCTAAGATGCATGTTAGATTTTGTGGACCATTATACGCTTGTTAGACGCTTGGAAATACTTACTAAGTTAATAATGAGGAGATTTGATACTTGATGGTTATGTTGGTTGATATGAGGGTTGACGTCTATTGATTATGCTATTATTTATTATTATTGATGATGATATTGATTATATTGATTATAATTACCTGATTCATGTCCGGGGGAATATTATGACATTATTGATATATTTACAGATTCAAGTCCGACTATTGATTATATTTACCGCTATAAGTCCGGCTATTGCTTACATATATTGGTTCGAGTCTGATTATGCATGTTATGTAATAATGATACACTTATAATGAAGTAACGATATCAGAGAGTGGGATGGAAAATAGCAATTTACCTAAGTATGAAAATGAGGAAATGGCTATAATGTGGCATGATAAGAGTTAATTCTAGTGGAATATTGAAAATTAGTAAATGATGGTTGTGGGTTATACTATCTTGTTTGTATCCACCAAGCTTATGGCAGCTTGCATTGGATTATTTACCTTTCCGTAATAATTGGCATATGGGAGCCAATTTTGTAGTAATGATTCTGTGTGTTGATGGTTTACGTTATGTTATGCTATTATTTTAGACTATTTAGCAATTTATACACAGTGATGTTGAAGATGATTCAGTTTCATTTTTACCTTGACTTAGTTATGTTATCTTGCACTTTATCATATTTATATCATGATTTAGATCAATTGGTCGATGATGCCTACTGAGTACCCATGGTTTTGGTACTCGTACTATACTTCTATACCTTTTTTATGCAGATCCAAGTACTAGTTACCGTTGTGTTGATCGACATTCATGTTTTGTTGATATTCGAAGATAAGGTGAGCATTTGGAGTTAGTGTCACCAATTTCCTTCTATATTATATGTTGAGTCTTTTGTTTAGAGATAGATGTTGCTGACTATTCTAGATATTTCAGTTGCATTATACTAGATGCTCTTGTACTAGCTCTACCAAGTCGTGGGATGGATTTTTATACCTTATTTATCTATATTGTCTTGTTAAAATACAAGATGTGTTGTTGATTTTTGCCTTGTTGGGCATTTTCCACCAAGTTAACCCATTATGTCTAGCTCCAAGTTATGATTTGGCTTACCTACTGGTAAAATTTAGTGGTTGCCATCATGACTCATAAAATGAGTCATGACAAATTAGTATCAAAGCCTAGGTTTCACCGATATCATTGGTACAAGAGTAAGTGTCTAGTAGAGTCCTACATATCAAAACGATGACATCTATTTCCTATTTTGGGGAGGCTATGGGACATTCTTAGAAATTCTTCACTTTTTCACTTATATTGTGCTAGGAGTCTGAGTTGGTTTATAGAATATTTCTTTGATTTCACTCTTTCATAGATGGCCTGGAAAAGTGCTACCGTTACACGAGACGATGGTCCCAAGATCGAGCCTAGAGATTCTACTCCTATTTGTGGATGACCCAAAGGTCATGTACATCCTAGAGATATATCCCTGCTAGGGTCCAATATAGGGGGCCTTCACCAGACCCTATTCTCGCTCTTGAGCCAAAGATTCTTCTTCCCCAATTAGTGGTGGGCCAGGGACCAGCCCAGGCTCCACCAAGGTTTATTCCTTCTTCAGTACTTAGAGATTCTTTGCTTTAGCTTTTATAGATAGTTGGTGGTACACCGACTTATGGTGCACAGTCTACAGATCATAGTGGTATTGAGGTGGGGGCGCAGCCTATAGCTGCAGCTCTTAGAGTTAAGGCCCATCTTGCATTGGAAGTTGTTCAGTCATTGGTTGCTCAACTAGTAGTTTCCTAGCCTACTATGTCTATTAAGCAGAAGAAAATATTGGGTTGATTCTTAAGATTGGCTTTGCCTAGGTTTTCTAGTGCTCCGAGCAAGAATGCAAGTTTCAGATTACTTGTGAGGATAGGCTTCATAATTTAGGCCTCGTTGAGACTCATGGTATGGATTACATCATATTTTAATTGGATTTATATGCTCGACATTAGTGAAGAGGTTATATGGATTCTAGACCAGCTGGATCTTTTCCTTTGACAAGGACTCAATTTTTTAAGATATTTTTGGAGAAGTACATACCTCACATCCTTAGAGATCCCCTGAGATATCAGTTCTCTAGATTAGAGTGGGCTCTATGATGTTTGTGGAGTATGAGGATCGCTTTCATTAATTGGCCAGGCATGCTACTTCTATTCTGGACACTAAGTATGAGAGAGTTTGTTGCTTTGTTTGAGGATTAAGACTTCCTCTTTGCATGTCTACTCAAAGTTTTATTGTTGTAGGTAGGTCTTTTACTGAGGTTTTTTATCATACTCAGGTGATGGAAGAGAGGCATAACGAGGCCCAAGGGTTAATAATAAAAAGCCTAGATATCAGGGTAGTTTCAATGGAAGCCATAGTAGTTCCCAATTCAGAGGTAGTAGTTCTCATGGTGGGTATTCTCCATATCCATCTTATCATCCTTAGAGTCAGTCCAGTCAATCGATTCAAGTAGCTCTTCAGATTACTGACGGAGGTCAGTCTAGTGCTAGTGATCGCCCTAGCCATGTTTGTGGTTAGTCTTCGAGGGGTTTATCTTCTGGCTATTCTAGTCCTGGTGGTTACTCCATGTTGACCAAATCTATTAGTTTTGTTTTAGATCTGGGAGCATATTATCATTGTGGATACTTTGGTTATTATTCTCGTGAGTACCCTATACATGGGGTGATTGTTGATTCAACTTAGAGTGTTTCCCTTTTAGAGCAGTTTATCCCTAAGCCAGAGATGGTTCTCAGGGTCTTAAGGTTAGTTTCTAGGGTACCCAAAGAGGTTCTCAGTCAAGATGGACATAAGGTCGGTCAGGAGCCTAGTCAGGTGGTGGGCGTGGTCAGTTATATGTAGTCGCTACAAGACCCAGGGCTAAGTCTTCAAATATTGTTATTACAGATATGATTATGGTATGCCCTCAGTCGGCCCTTGCTTTATTTGATATAGGATCCACTTTTTCTTATGTTTTTGCTTAGTATGCTCCATGGTTAAAGTTATCTTGGGATTTATCATATGTGCCCTTACATGTATATACTCTCGAAGGTGATTTTTTAGTAGTGGATCGGGTTTTTAAATCATGTGTTGTGACGGTTAGAGATGTTGATACTCATGCTGATCTTGTTATACTGGATATGGTAGATTTTGATGTGATTCTGGGCATGGAATATTTATCCCTTTATCATTCGGTTATGGATTATTTTGCCAAGACTGATACCTTATCCATACCCGACATACCCCTAATCTTATAGCAGGAAGCGGTTAGCTGCGAGCCGACGGGGATTATTTTTTATATTTGTGCTGGGAGGATGGTTGTGGGTCTTATCGCATTTATATTTGTGATACAACTGTGGAGAGTTTGTCACTTGAATCTGTTCCTATAGTTTGTAAGATTCCTGATGTGTTCCCTACCGACCTGCCTGGTATTCTCTCTGTTCATGAGATTGACTTTGCTATTGATCTCAAGCCTGACACCCAACCTATTTCCATGGCACATTACTATATGGCCCCTGCTGAGCTTAAGGAGCTAAATTTTTTACTTCAGGATCTTCTTGGTAAGAGTTTTATTAGACCGAGTGTGTCTTCTTAGGGAGTTTCTATATTGTTTGTGAATAAGAAGGACATCTCCATACGTATGTGTATTGATTATAGGAAGCTTAATAAGGTGAAAATGAATAATCATTATCCTATACCTTGCATTGATGATTTGTTTGACCAGCTTAAGGGTGCAGTGGTGTTTTCTAAGATTGATATAAGATCTGGTTACCATTAGTTGAGGATTTAGGCTGAGGATATCCCAAAGACAACCTTTAGGACCCATTATGAGTTCTTGGTGATGTCACTTGGGTTGATTAATTCCCCAGCTGAATTTATGAATTTAATGAACTGAGTTTTCAGACTTTACTTGGATTCCTTCGTGATTGTGTCCATTGATGACATCCTTGTGTATTTGAAGACTAGAAAGGAGCATGCATAGCATTTGAGGATCATGCTCTAGACCTTGAAAGATCATGTGTGTTTTGCTAAATTTTCTAGGTGTGAGTTTTTGCTTGAGTCAGTGACATTCCTTGGGCATACGGTGTCTAAGAATGGTATTATGGTAGACCCAGCTAAGATTGAGGTGATTTATTATTGGGCTAAACGTACATATCTGACTGAGGTTCATAACTTTATTGGTTTGGCTGGTAACTATAGATGATTTGTCGAGGGTTTTGCTACTGTTTAAACACCTATGAACAAATTGACTTGAAAAGATGTTCCTTTTTTATGGTCTAAGAATTGTGAGTTGAGGTTTGTAAAGCTCAAAGATTTTCTTACTTTATCTCTTATTTTAGCTCTTCCTGTTGAGGTTGATGGATTTACCATGTTTTGTGATGCTTCTGAAAATAGCCTAGGTTATGTATTGATACAGCAGGGTTGTGGTGTTGCCTATTCTTTGAGACAGCTTAAGGTAAGACTGTCTAACGGGCCGGGCCGGGTCAACCCGGAACCGGCCCCCTCTCTCTAACCGGGTTATGGGCCGGTTACGGGCCGATTTTGGCCTTAACCGGTCTGGGCCAGAACCGGCCCACTTAACCCAATCTGGTCAAACCCGCTAAAACCCGGTCAAACCCGGTCAAACCCGGATAAAAACCGGTCAAATATACACTATATATACGCTATATACACAATCTATACATTAAATATACACTTCTATAGAAGACATATACAATGTATACATTAAATATACACTTCTATAGAAGATATATACACGTGTATACATTAAATATACACTTCTATAGAAGATATATACATATGTATACATTAAATATACACTTCTATAGAAGATATATACACGTGTATACATTAAATATACACTTCTATAGAAGATATATATAATGTATACATTAAATATACACTTCTATAGAAGATATATACACGTGTATACATTAAATATACACTTCTATATAAGATATATAAACATATACACATGTATACATTAAATATACAGTTGTATAGAAGATATTAAAACTTTAAATTGATAAATAAAAAAAAATAAAAAAACAACGACTAAGGAGTGAATGAATTTGTGGAATTTTATTGATTGCAAAATGATCCAAAATTTATAATTTACATGAATGAAAAATCTATAAATTATGTATCATTTTTTCCAACTCATTCATGTTAATATTAATTGGAATTTGCATAGGATAGTCGAAGTCAACGGGGGCAAACCCATGCATTGGACTTGATTCTGTTGAGTTCTCCCGTGAAGTCATAATTTCTTCAAGTTTGAGGTCGTCGCTTGGCTCTGGTTCCATTCCTTGGTTTCTTCTTTCTGCTCTAATCCAATCTCTAAGGCAAACTAAAACATTCATTGCGTTGCTTCCCAATGAGTGTCGGTTGTCTCCAAGCTGCTGTCGTCCCTGACTGAAGGCGCTCTCTGATGCAACGGTTGACATTGGAACATTCAAGATATCTCTGGCTAATCTTGAAAGTACAGGATATTGTGATTCATTATTCCTCTACCAATCCAGCGAGTTGATCCGTCATCTGCGATCCTCTGGTGGCGTCCGCAGATAATATTTCAGCTCTTCCCGATAAGTTGATGTATAAGCTCTCTCATCCACACTGTTCCAACAAGTTAAATCATAAAACGAATCAGGAAAACCACTATGTGCCGGCCTTTTAGAAGATGATGGCTCCTCGGGAGGATGAGGAGCGACAGTTGGACTGATATTTGTAGGTACGGCTGAATCAAATAAATCAGCATAGTGATTATATAATTTTTCTATATAATCTTTTGCATCAGCCGTAGCCGTCCACAAATCAGGCTGCTCTTGTTCAGACTCACGGTTAGTATTTATTTCTAAGTTAGCATAAATAAGAGTACTAAAGTGACACATATGATTAAATTTCATGCACGGATTTAACATAGCACCAACCAAGTAAATAGGGGGAATCGGGAAGAAATATTTTTTAAATTTCGTAAACATAGCGCCAACAGCTTCTTTATAACCTTCTTTATTTTTATATTGTTGGAGCAAACCAGAAATATCGGCTATATATGCCAAAATATTACAAACAGTAGGATAGTATGCACCGGAAAATTCAACCGTAGCTACATAAAATTTTTCTAAAAACTTAACAAGATCATTAATTATAACCCAATCAGAATTATGTAACATGCAATCAGCAGAATCAGCAAAAGAACCACAGTGTTGGTTAAAAGTTAGTGTAATAGGAATTCTATATTTATAACAAGTTTTTAAAAATTCATACGTAGAATTCCATCTAATATCAATTTCCTCAGGCATTAAAATTGGTGTAAGTCCATTTTCTTGACATTTAACTTTAAATTCTTTAATTCTCGCTCTACGATTATTTCCTTGAATGAAACCTACGGCAAGACGAATTTTTTCAATATAAACCTCAAAAAAGTCAAGACCATCTTTTACAATTAAATTATAGATATGACATGCACACTTAATATGGAAAATTTTAGGAAAGGGTGGAGATAACGTAGATTTTATTTTTGTTATAGCATTCTTGTTGTTAGAAGCATTATCAAAAGCAATACATAAAATTTTATTTTCTATACCATAATATCCGGCAATTTTAATAATAGAATCAGCAATAAATTGTCCAGTATGTTTGCGATCTTCATCATATAAAAAAGCAAGAATACGTTTTTGCATTATGAAATTACTATCCATCCAATGACAAGTAACGGTTAAATAATTATTTTTATTAACAGCACGACCAAGATCAGAAGTTAGGGACAATCTACATTGAATATTTTTTAAGAATGTTGATAAATAAAAACAATATTGTGAATGGAGTTTAAAAATATCAGACCGACAAGTAGTTCTAGGAATACCATTAAACATAGGATTATAAATTGCTTGTATATAACGGATAAAAGCATCAGAAGAAGGAAAAGTAAAAGGCAAACAACCCACAGCTACCATTTTAGCTATTTCTTCCCGGTCCCTCAATTTATTATACTTTTTCGCTACTTGACCGGTTGTTGGGTCCATTCTAGTTTGCGTTGACCCACCAACATCCCCACCACCTTTTGCAATATTTAACTCTCTTTTGTGATCTTCAGCTATATGTCTCATTAACGTACCCGTACCCCCTTGCTTACTGCCACTTCTATGCTTATATATTTGTTGACAAATATTGTACTGCACCTCAATATCTGATATACGTTCAAAAAATTGCCATGCAATACTAGTTCTTTTACGGGGTTTTGGGGCACTGGGAGGACGGGAAGGGAGATTAACTGATTCAGATCTAACGTTAGCATCTCCTACTGCGGGTGTTTCAGCAATATTTTTATCATCTTCGTCTACATTAACTGCATCTACTTCATTTTCTTCTTCTATACCATAATTTTCTTGAAATTCTACATAATCCATATCGTGAGCACCTACACCTATTTCTTCCTCAAAAGGTGTACCAAGCGGTACCAGAGGCGAAGTCACACGGGTATATCTATTACTTGAACTACCTATACCGCTAATAATTCGCTTTTTACTACCACTACCGCTTCCGGGACAAAAATTTTTAACACCTTTAGCAGCGAGGTTTTTTAATTTATCCATAATATAAATTAAATTAAACTAAAAATATTCAAAATACACAAATATAATAAAATTAAATATTAAACAATTAATACAATAAATAAAAATTAAACGTAAGAGATGGAACGACAATACCAAATTTTGGAAGTATCCGAAGATTGCGACTTTAGAAACTTCCGCTCTTACTTTGTAAACGAAAAATTAAAAAATTAAAGTGAACACTTTAAGAAATTAAATATATTGAATATTTGAGAATTGAGAATTGAGAGAGAATGGGATTTGAGAGAGTGAAAAATTGTGTGAGAAATGATTTGAAGTTGTAGGGTATTTATAGATTTATTTTGAGGATTAAAAAATATTTTATATATATTTTTTTTTTAATCAAATGGGCCCAAACTAGCCGTTTGGACCCAAAAACGGTAATATTACCGTTGGGCCAACGGCTAGTTTGGCCCAAGACATTAAAAATAATTTTTTTTTTTTTAAATTTTTTGGGTTATCGGGCCGGGCCGGGCCGGTTAACCGGCGGGCCTGGACCGGGTTGGTCCGGGCCGGGTTAACCGGGCCCAATTTTAAAAAAAAAAACAGACCGGGACCCGGTACCCTAAAGCCCTAGGGCTTTTCGGGCCGGGTCAAACCGGTTCGGTTTGGTGTTTCGGGCCGGTTCGGGCCGGGTCGGGCCTGGTCAGCCCGGCCCGTTTGACACCTTTAGCTTAAGGTGCACGAGCACAACTACCTCACTCATGATATGGAGTTGGCGGTGGTAGTCTTCGCTCTTAAGATTTGGAGGCATTATCTCTATGGTGTGTATTGTGAGATTTCACCGATCATCGCAGTCTTCAGCATCTTATGACCCAGAAAGAGCTTAATTCTAGACAGTGTAGATGGATAGAGTTGCTTAAGGATTATGACATTTCCATCTTGTATCATTCGGTCAAGGCTAATATGGTAGTAGATGCCTTGAGTTGGAAGGTAGCGAGTATGAGTAGTTTGACTTGTATTTTAGTTTCACAAAGGTCGTTGTCATGGGAAATTCAATCCCTAGCCAACTTGATGGTTCGTCTCGATATTAAGGTCCTAGTAGGATTCTTGCTAGTGTTGAGACGGGGTCTTTGTTTTTTGAGTAGATTTGGGATCATCAGTTTGTGGATAGTAAGCTTCGTTTCCTTTGTGATCAGGTGTTGAGTGGTGAGTCCGCGAGGATCACCCTATATTTTGAGGGAGTTTTGAGATTTAGGGTCCCATTTATGTTTTAAGGATTGATGAATTGATTCAATTGATTCTGTATGAGGCTCGTAGCTCTAGATATTTTATTTATTGGTGGAGTGGCATTAAGATAGATCTGGTAAACTTTATAGCTCATTGTCTTTGTTATCATCAGGTAAAGCCTAAGCATCAGCGCCAGGTGGTTTGATTCAGAGATTGCCCATTCCCCAGTAGAAATGGGAGCAGATTACTATGGATGTTGTTAGTGGCTTACCTCGTACTTCTCATGGTTTCAATAATAGTTGGTTCATCACGAATTGGTTGACCAAGTTAGCGTATTTTATTTTGATTTACATGTCCTTCAGTGCTGAGAGGTTAGCTCACATCTATGTGTCTGAGATAGTCTATTTGTATGGTATGCCCATCTCTATTATTTCAAACCAGGGTTTCGTGTTCACTTCTAGATTTTGGAGAGCTATTCTAGAAGAGTTGGGTACTTAGGTGGATCTGAGTACAACCTTTTATCTGCAGACTGAAGTCCAGTCCAAGCGGACTATTCAGGTGCTCAAGGATATGCTCCGAGCCTGTGTTATGGATTTTGGAGTCCATCGAGAGGAGGACTTAGCCTTGTCAAAGATCGCATATAACAACAGTTATCATTCGAGTATTGAGATGGCGCATTTTGAGGCTTTGTATGGTAGGAGATGTCGTTCTCCAATTGGATGGTTTGAACTTTCGAGGTTTGACCCCATGGTACTAATTTACTTCAGGAGTCATTGGATAAAGTTGGGGTGATTCAGGACATATTGAGAGCAGCTCAAAGCAGGCAGAAGGCATATGCAGTCCATAGGCTTTGTGCCTTGAGATTTGGAGTTGGTGATCGAGTATTCTTTTGTGTATCGCCCATTATGGGCGTGATGAGGTTTGGAAGGAAGGGCAAGTTCAGCCCTAGATATATCGGACCTTTTGAGAATCTTCTCATAGTTGGTGAGGTAGCTTATGAGTTAGCTTTCTCTCTAAATTTTGCTGATGTCCATCCAGTTTTCTATATTTCTATATTGTGGCAATACATTCTTGATCTATCTTATCTGCTCAGTCCAGTTTGATGAGCGGTTAACCTTTGTGGAAGAGTCGGTGCTCATTCTGGCTAGTAATGTTAGGCGGTTGAGCTATAGGGAGATTCTGTAGTTAAGGTTCAATGGAGGCACCGCCCAATAGAAGAGGCTACTTGGGAGATCCAGAGTGAAATGCGGACGCAGTATCCTCACCTATTCGAGACTTTAGGTACATCCTAATCCTTAACTTTTGCAGGCAAAAGTTTCTTTAGTAGTAGATATTGTAATGATCCTTCAGGTTATTTTCCATATTTTTGCTTATTTTCACCGTTGTGACTTGTTGGAACTGACAATTCGATTATCAGGCAGTTTGTTTGGTTTTTAGAGCCAATTCCCTATTTTAAAGTCTTCGTTTCTTCCAAATAGCCACCAGACAAAAAATCAATCAAACATCCTCAAAAGAAAATTTTGACTATTTCGGTAGGTCCAGAATATCGATCGTAGGATAGGTGGATCTTTGGTGTGGATCCCGAGGTACTCGAGCTCATTTTGACCTATTGGGCAGAAAGTTAAGAAATTGGAATTGGGTATAGGACCCACATTTCATCAAAACAACCTCGGGTGAAAATTTTGACTGCAGCATTGAGTTTGGAACATTGAATTTGGTATGATTACATATTTTGTTTGCGTATACAAGATTCTAAATGAATCTCGAGGGTTTGGCGAAGACTTGAAAAACCTTGGAGGCTTGATTTTAGCCCCAAATTAACTCGGATTTCACTCATTTTGAGGGGAAATGACTCCTTGAGCATGAGGGAATGTTGGGTTGATTTCAAAAATGTGATTTTATGTAAGTGAGACCCATATGAAATTTTGGGTGATTTTTGGACCCGAAGCACAATAGTGCAATATGGGTATCATTATTCTCGAATTGATAAGTAGAATATGGTTTTGATAGCTTGGCATCTTGCAGAAGCTTCTTGAAAGGGAAAAGTGGTGATTTAGCAAATATTTTGAGCTTTCTTCAGCATCTGGGTAGGCTAGGTTTTACCCATTATTTGATTAAGCTAGTTCATAGTATTTTTATGATATTGTGTTAGATTTGGGAGGAGGTTTTGGTGTTGGTATGATGAATTGCAATGCTTGGCTAATTGGACCGTTTAGGCTAACCGAAAATCATAAATTAGGCATAATTGACCTAGTTGCTCACATTTTTGGTGAATTTCCGATCTTAGGGATAATTGTGACTTGTTTAAAATCTAAAAGTGAATTTAGATACCTTAAGCCTAGCTCGGGTAAAAATTGCCTAAAATAGAACTTTGGGGATTAGAAGTGGACCCTTGACCCACCTTAGGCTAAGATGAGTGTTAGCTTTTATAGACCTTTATACGCTTGTTAGACTCTTGGAAATGCTTACTGAGTTAATATTGAAGAGATTTGACACTTGATAGTTCTGTTGGTTGATGCGAGGGTTGGCGCCTATTGATTATGCTATTATTTAGTGTTATTGATGGTGTTATTGATTATATTGATATATTTATATGTACCCAGTTCGAGTCCAGATAAAGAGTATGACATTGATGATATATTTACTGATTTAAGTCTGTTTATTGATTATATTTATCGATTCAAGTCCGGCTATTGATTATATTTATCTATTCAAGTTCGTCTATTGATTATAGACTGATTTGATTTTGGATATGCATATTATGCTATGATGATATGCTTATTATGATATGACAATATCGGGGTGTGATATTGAAATTAACAATTTGGCTAAGTCTGAAAATGAAGAAATGGCTATAATGTGGCATAATGTGAGTGGATTCTAGTGGAATATTGAAAATTCATAAATGACTATGGCGGGCTATATTATCTTGTTTCTCTCCACCAGGCTTATGGGAGCTTGCATTGTATTATTTACTTTTCTGCACTAATTGACGTATGGGAGCCAATTATGCAGTTATGATTGTGTGTGTTGATGCTTTATGTTAGGTTATGCTATTATTTTGGTCTATTTACCTATTTATACATAGCGATGTTGAAGATGATTTAGGTTCGTTTCTAACTTGACTTAGTTAAGTTATCTTGTATTTTATCATATTTATATCATGATTTAGCTCAGTCGGTCGATAATGCTTACTGATCATCCGTGATTTCGATACTCATACTACACTTTTGTACCTTTTTGGTGCAGATCCGAGTACTAGTTGCCATTGTTGATTGATGTTCGTGCTGTGTTGATATCCGGAGATAGGGTGAGCTCTTGGAATCAAAGTTGCCCATTTTCTTCTATATTTTATGTTCAGTCTTTTGTTTCGAGACAGATGTTGCTGACTATTCTAGATATTTGAGTTGCATTATACTAGATGTTCTTGTACTAGTTCTACCAGGTCGTGAGATAGATTTTTGTACTGTTGATTTACCATATATATCTATATTGTCTTGTTAAAATATAACATGTATTGTTGATTTTTGCATTGTTGGGCATTTTCCACCAAGTTAACCATTGCATCTAGCTTCGATTACGGTTCGATTTACCTACTGGCGAGATTTAGTAGGTGCCATCATGACTCGGAAAATGGATCGTGACAGAATGTATAACCAATTTTCTATGATGAAGAAATTATCCAAATAATTTGTACTTAAACAAAAATAAGTTTGACTTCAAATTATTTATTGTATGTGAGATACAATAAACAGAAATCATAGAAAAAGCTTTTCAATTAGCAATTACCTTCTAGAATACATAATTATTTATTATCAAACTTTAAAAATATATTAAAAAGTTAAAAAAACTTACCTCAAATCACAAGAAAATTTATCTATCATTTATTGGGAAAAGGATAACAAGTAGGTCCTAACACATGCCACAATAACAAGCAAAAATAAAATCAATCGCCGTTATAAATTACAATTGCTACGAAACATAAGTACAATTGGTGTTTGTTTATTCTGTAACAAACAATCATTAACAGATACATAACAGTAGTAGTAGTAGCACCAAAACAACAAGAAAGAGAACAACAACAACAACAATAACAACAACAGCAACAGCAACAGCAACAGCAGCAGCAACAACAGTTAATATAAATATACTTTAATTGACATAATAACAATAAGAAATTAGGCTATGAACTTGCAACGCAAAAAGATACATTTCAGTTTTTTAGGTTACAAAGTTGTTGCATAAATTTAGGACATGGCCATGCCATCTTACATATATAAATATAAATTTATTAGGTCGTCATCCTATATAAGTTTGGTTTACAAATTCTCTTTTTTTATATTTTGGTACTCTAGTTAATACTTAATCTATAATATATTAAAAGTGTGAAAGCTCTTAGAAAAGTGAATCAAACTTTTTGCCCTTTATTAAAAGTTTTTTCTTTAGACAAAATCATCTTTTTATATTTTTCTATTATTTTTATGATATTAAATATTAACTATAATAAATATATTAAAAATTAAATAGAGAAGGTTTTCTTATTATGGTTAAATTCCTAAATTTATGATAAAAAAAATTATGTCTTTAATATGTCTCCAAAAAAAAAAAAAAACTTTTGCAAATCAAAAAAGTTTTGTTCACTTTTTCTTATCAAAAAATAAAACGTGGGAAAAGGGGTATAAGACACTAAAATTGCATCATGATTTTGGATCCAAAAATGTGATACAAAACATCCTTTTTCTTTGTCAGATGTATGTCGAAAATCAATTTTAATAACTTTTAAATTGTTTTCCTTAAGTATCATATGTTTTATACCTAAAGAAATTTACAAGATTAGCTTTTAAATTTTTTCTCCTTAAGTATCACATATAAAAGGAGTTGTCCTATTTAATATAGGTAAAAATCATAATATTTAAGACTCAACTATATCTTTATAAAAAGGTTTATCTTATTTATAAAAAAAAAAAAAATCTATTCTATTTAAGTTATATTTTGGATCAAAATTTGCAGGTAGCATACCCTCGACTTTAGTTTTTCTTCTTATTTTCAATTTTCATATTGATTCAGTTGTCTTTTTACTTTTTTTTTTATTTTCACTGTTGTTATTTTTTATTCCTAACAATTAACAATGAATTTTCGCCTTTTGATAATTTCTCGTGTTTCTTTTTTAGATGGATATTTCTGATTGAAAATTGTAAGAAATAAGCATGTTGCCGCCGAATTAAGTAGTCAAAAGAATCAAAGGTTATCTCGTTCTTTATTTAATTGTGACTTTGTTTTGATATATGTTATTTGATTATATTGAAATATTATTTATTGGTATTATAGTTATATAGGGTTATAGTCGACTTTTGAAGTCGAATCAAGAATTAGAGGGGACTCTTGAAATATAGGTTTGGGGAAATCCTCATAAGATAATTATATTGTACGAGAAGAACCCTGATAAATAAAAGTATATAAAGAAATTAGATGTCTATTTTTAATATTAGGAGAATAAATATAGGTAGAATTTTTTTCTCTTTATGTGGTCTATATCGTAGTTTTTTTTTCCCTTAAAATTTTGGCCGAAGTGCATTATGTTGTCAATATACCATTAATCCATACTCTGTTCATGACCTTGGGAATATCTTACTATTTATTATTTTTTAGGCTTAGTACAGGTGGTAGATGCATGTTGGTCGGTTTTGAGGCAATTTTTGTGTAAAGGTTAGTTTAATTATATTGTATTGATATCTCTATTATTATATTATTTTACTGCAGTTTACGGTGATATATGAATATTGGTTGGCTTTGGAGAAATTTTTATCTAAAGGTTTGGTTTAAATTATATTATATTATTTTGATATTTTATTATGATATTATTTTGTTGCAATTTACATGTGGTAGATGAATGTTGGTCGGCTTTGAGAATTTTTTTCTGTAAAATTTAGGTTTAATTATATTATTTATTATGCTGATATCTCTATTATCCTATTATTTTGTATGTTTCGTAGGACTTTGAATTTATTTTTTATGTAAAAGTTAGACTTAATTGTATTGACATAATTTCTTGCTATTTGTTGTTTTTCCTGCTTAATACAGGTGGTAGATGAATGTTGGTCGACGTTGAGAAAATTTTTGTGTAAAGGCTAGGTTTAATTGTATTATTTTGATATCTCTATTATGTCATAGTTTACATGTGATCGATGAATGTCGGTCAGTTTTGAAGAAACTTTGTGTAAATATTAGATTTAATTGTTGTTTTGATATATCTATTATTGTATTGTGTTGTTATAGTTTACAAATAGTACATCAAAGTCGGTCGACTTTGAGGAGATTTTTTTTTTTTATAAAAGTTAGGTTTAATTGTATTGATTTGATATTTCTATCATAGTATTGTTTGATAATAGTTTACAAGTGGTAGATGAATGTTGGTCGGTTTTGAGAAATTTTTTTATGTAAAGATTAGGTTTAATTATATTTTTTTGATATTTCTATTGTGCTAATTGTATTTTTTTATATTTCTATTCTCCTATTATTTTGTTATAATTTACATGTGGTAGATGAATATTGGTCGACTTTAAGAAGTTTTTTGTGTAAAGATTGATATCTCAACTATCATATTATTTGATTGTAGTTTATAATCAATTAATGTCTGTTGTTTTTATTATCATCCATTTTTTCCTTCTATTTTCATATTTGTTCGCTCAAAGTAGATATACGAGGAATGTGTGAAACTGCGTATGTTGCTACTCATATAGTGAATGTACTTATCCAATAATAATGATAATAAATTTTTATTTTTATTTTTTGTCCAAAATTTTGTGTAACTAAAGATGTTTCAGTTGCTTGATTTATAAATATGTAGTATAGCAACAAGAGAGGCATGTGAATTTAATTATATTGGGGACAAAAGTTACTATAAGTATGTTCTCGTGGCTGAGGTTTTCCATTTACGTTTCTTTGTTTGTGATTTGTTAAAATTAAGCATGTATTAAAAAAATGAAAAGTAAATTACTTTTATAATTTAATTCTGCTCATATTTCTTATAAAGGTATTGTATGAAGCTTATGAGAATTTATCATGTGATTGTCTTTTTTCTCTTTTTTTTGTTGTTTAGTGTTAGAATTTGTTTTAGATTACAACCAAAATAATATATTCATGGTATGTAGGATGTACACATTTATTTTTTAAAATTCTATAAACAAAAATTCATTGTGATATTTTATTTTTACATATGCGTTTTTCATGAGGATTAAATCTAAGTGACCAATATGGGTTGTGGTGCAGTCGATAGGGCTGCTTCACCCTTAACCAGAGGTTGACGGTTCGACCCTGGTATGGAGAAAACTCTGTTGGGAGCGCTATCCCCCGAATGGGGTCTTACCCGGCGCGAATTCGGATTAGTCGGACTTCAATACGGGTACCGAACACCGAATTAAAAAAAAAAAAAAAACTAAGTGACCTAAAAGAGGTAGTGGTAAAACAATAGTAACACCAAGTAAACATTTTAATGTGCATGTTTTATGCAAATCATCATTCCTAAAATGTTTGATATTGTATTTTAATATGTGAGATGCTTTTTGTATTCTTCTGTGTTACTTAACCAATCGGTATATTTGTATTCATTATTTGAGATACTCAAATTTTTTTCCTTGATATATTCTTATTAATCAGACATACTATTATATTATTTAGAACCTACAACACATATTAATAACTCCTTTTTGATATCAACATAAATAAAGTGAGTTTTAGATGTTGCAATCCAACTCAACAAGTTAAATTTGATGGAACACATAAACATGATCTATAAATTATTCCTATAACTATAATCGATGTATAGTATTAATTATAGGATAAAACATGATAATAAAATATGTATAATTTTATTAATTAACGTGAGATACACATGCAGAGCACGTGCACTAAACTAGTATTATAAATATAATGATAAATAATTAAAGAAAATAAGTGAAAAGAAGATTTTATATTTTTAATGAAGGGCAAAAAGTTTAAATCACTTTTGTAATATGTTATAGATTATAAATATTGATATAGATTATAGATTATAGATTATAGATTATAGATATATATTATAGATTATAGATAATATTAAGTGGCCTCGATAATGAATCTAATACTTCTTTTTTTTTAAATTCAAATGAAATTAGTACTTCATGATTCATAACTTCTGTAAAGTTTTATAAAATCCCTCGCTATGCGTAGAATCGGGGGAAGGGCCCCATAAAGTTTGTAGGTTTTATATTTGGTTTGCCAATTCGTAGTGTCATCTTTTCATTTTTTTAAAAACTACTGAAGTTTGCCGCACTTCGTATGCTAAGATCCGAAATCATGCCATGATGACATCTATAACCTTTCAATTGATAATCACAAATCCCACGCCATTAATTTGAAGAACCTTTTTCTCTTTATTTTCTGTTATCTAAAGTTACTACTTCTCTCAATTCAGCACATGAAGCCTCTCTTGTTATCTCCATTCAGGCCATTCAGTCGCTGACATTGCTCCATTTCATTCGTTAGTCCTGTTGAGCCTTTGCTCCAATTCACTCATTTTAAATTATCCGTCTCCACTCTCTATTTACTTTTAAAAATTACAAATTTATTTTATTTTGTTATTTAAAAATAAAATAAAATCAACGTGTGTCGTAAAATGAATTAGCCGTGTGAGAGCATATAAGATATACTACCTTGTTCCTCATCGGTTGTGTAAGGATTTACACTAGTAATTATTGTTAGTCTTTATAATTTCCAAAACTTGATGTTAAAAATGGAAAAGGTTGAAAACTACTTCTAAACTGTTTGCAGCGGCGCAAAAATATTCTCTTTTTATTTTTTGGCTAAAAAATATCCTTTCATTTATTTTTTGGATCAAAAATATTCCTCTATTTAATTTTTGGCTCAAAATACCCCTCACTTTACCAGAGTACCACCAAGCACACAACGTGAAAAAAATTGTCATATGTCCAGTGCACATCAGCATTCATTTACGAAAAAGGATCAAAACTAATTCTAAATTATTCAAAATGGAGTAAAAATACCCCTTTATTTATTTTTTTGGGTCAAAAATATCCTTATATATTTTTTTTTTGACTCACAAATACTCCTACTTTAAAGGAGTGTCACCTAACACACAATGTGAAAAAAAAAAAATCACATATCCAGGCCACATCAGCATCTCATTTAATACCCCACCGATCCACTTAACATACCATTAAATACTTGTACCCGATTTGTCTTCAAAAAATTTGACACGACTTCAATTAAACTCTCCCAAAAAAATCGATCCATACTAGAAATTTTGAGGAAAAAGATAGTCCTAAGTTCATGGGTCGAACTCTCTCATATTCTTTGACATGATAAAGACGGGTTGAGTTTCAACCCATATATTAAGGGCTTTTTTTTCCTCTAAGAATTCCTAGTTTGCATAGACTTTTTCAGAAAAGTTCAAGTGAAAAGAAAGGTGGATCTATCTTTACCCTGAACTTATAAAGACGGATTAAATTTTTTGATGATAGGTCGAGTATGGGTATTAAATGGATTGTTAAATTGGATGGTTAAGTGGTTCGATTGGATATTAAATGGTATGTTGACGTGGACTGGTCATGTGACAATTTTTCTTCGTGTGGTGTACATGGTGACACTCCATTAAAGTGAAGAGTATCTATGAGCCAAAAAAAAAAAAAACTAATGGGTATTTTTTAGCCAAAAAACAAATGGAGGCTATTTTTGCTCAATTTCGAATAGCTTAGGGGTAGTTTAGCCCTTTTCTGTAAATGGAATGCTGACGTGGATTGACCATGTGACAATTTTTTTCACATGGTGTGCTTGGTGGCAATCCATTAAGGTGAGGAGTACTTTTGAGTCAAAAAATAAACAGAGGAGTATTTTTTAGCAAAACAAGAAAGAATATTTTTGCTTCATTTTAAATTGTTCAGAAGTAGTTCACTTTTTTTCGTATTAAATGATAGGAAAAATTTCAAAAATAGCAACTCCCGTAACTTTAATTATAATTTTTATAGCAACAGTTTCATAATTACGAAAAATAGCAAATTGTATTTGTATTTAAGTAAAATGTTGCTATATAAATACATATACAAATATATATATGTATTACTCATAAATACATATGCACAACTGAAAAATACATATTCTTCTATTAAGTGGGTAAAATATTGCTACTTTTGCTATAAGATGCAATTTTGAAGAAGTGTTGCTATTTATTGTAATTATAGTCTTAAGGATGATAGTTTGTGTAGTTTTTCCTAAATAATTCAGGATTAGTTTTGCTTTTCCGTATTAAAAAAGATTATTATTCTGCAACCGCTCTGAAACTATGTGGAAAGTTGAATTCAGACTTGTAAGGAAAAACTAGAGCACTGCATTTTCTCCAAATGACTAGAGCGCATAGATGGGCCTCATTCTCAAATATAAGGCTTACCTCAAGTTCTTGCTGAAATAAATAAACATTTGGAATAGGATCAAACTACATCCAAGTGATACTATAATTATTTACACAACCATTTATATACAACAATGCATTAAAAGAATGAGCGATATATAAACAGACAGACAACCAAAGGTCTTAAATGGGGAGGGGCTAAGATTCGCATCAACAAGACTTGTTTAGGCACAACATGAAGGCAGCTTTGAACACCCAAATACAACAAGATGTCAACAACTTAAGCTAAACAAATATATACAAAGAGGAAATAAAGAGCCCAGATTTACATGAAAAAATAAAGAGATAAGAGCGGCGAAATTGAGAGTAGATATTCTACCATCAGCAAGTACTTTAATTCTGGATCCAGTAGTTACAAATTCCAGCAGCTCAAATCATGTCGCAACAAGCAGATTAACTTCTTTTGGAGGTTTTTTCCAGTAAAAACACAAGTCCTAACAAAATTAACAAGGACCATTCCAGTTCCTGAGTGATCTTTACGTGATTTCTACAATGAAGAATTCAAGGTAGTCTTTTACAAAGGCATGTGACAAGCCTATTGTTCCAAGTAAACCTTCAATGCATCATTACTGCACAAACTCCATATACACATTGAACAGAACTGTTGTCAAACTTTCAGCAGTTCCTGAGAGTCAAACGTAAACATGTTTCAGTAAAATTTTACTAATCTCAAAAGGTGAAGCATGGAAAACTAGGTGGTGACCAAACCTTGCAAAGGGAGTGAGAAAAATTGGAAAAGAAAGTGAACTATCATCCGACTATCAAATGGATAAGATTAACATGGGACAAGGGAAAGCAGCTGCAGCTGCATTATAATACTCCATTTCCAATAGAAGCGTTTTTTCAGAGGATGACAAACGTTCCTGTTTATTTGGTCAGCAAATAGAAGATTGCTAGAAAACACAAGACTAGAAAGTTTGAAGGGGGAAAAAAAGAAGTAAAAACTCTAGTTTGGGGTGTGCATGCATGAAATATATGATCCAGTTTGCATTAACAGATTGCCTTTGACAGCCACGAGGTGATGCTAGACTCCCATTCCTGTTATTCAGAGGCTGGTCAATGCGCATAAGGAAACCTACAAAAAAGGGTAGCCTGGTGCACTAAAGCTCCCGCTATTTGCAGGGTCCGGGGAAGGGCCCCACCACAACGGTGTATTGTACGGAACCTTACCTTGCATTTCTACCAGAGGCTTTTTCCAAGGCTTGAAACCTGTGACCTTCTGGTCACAAGACAACCACTTTACCAGTTACTCCAAGGCTCCCCTTCAGCATAAGGAAACCTACACGGTATCAAAAAGGCCTAGCGACACACAAAGGTGCAGAGGAACATGGTGTGGTTACTCGTGAAGGAAAGGGGAAGGAAATATTTCTTTAGTGCCCAATCAGAACTAACTGTTGCTACTCATTTTTCTGCCTGTTCATAACTTATTAGAAAACAGATCCCGGGGAATTTAGATTCTATCCATATTTTTGTGCATGCACATGACATTTTATATCAAACAATATGAATATTCTTAACTAATATACCTTCTCCTTCTGCTTGAAGACAGTATCAATCTTCTTCATGTATTCATCTGTCACTTTCTGTGTAGATAAAGGAAGAATGCCACAAGTAGAGGACTTCAGATTGCACTATAATGATGATTATTAAGAAGTATAATTTGAGCTATTTTCTTCAGCAGGTTTCAGAAATTAGAGAACAAGTTGGTATTAAGAGAAAATCTGAAAACAATTTTATTTCTTATCATCTAGTGGAATCCAAATGAAGTAATTTACAGTTAAAGTTTACAATTTATAAGACCATTGTTTAAACAAATATGGATAATCACTTTCTCTTTTTGAACTCTTATGCCATGAACAACAAACTTTGTTAGGTACCTGTAAATCACTAGATAGGTCCTTCACATTGTCTTCAGAAAGCTTTTTCTCCTGAAAAAAAAAGTTAAAGATTCCTCAATATCTAGCATCCTACAGATATAGACCAAAAATTGCCTAGAGCTCAAACCTTCTCAAGTTTTTCATAAGCTTTTAAGGCATCTCTTCTTATATTCCTTATAGCTACCTGCAAAAGTTTTATAAGAAAGAGATAGTAATACTAATAGTCCAATGGACATGATTGATGGGCAATATAAGCACGATCAACTACTTCATCCCTAACCAACAGAAAGATTCAAAGAGGACAAGCTATCTGCCTTTGAATAGATTTCAGAAGACAAAAGTTTTTTCCATTTAGAATAGCCATTTTTTTTCATAACCAAGAAATGGCCGAAGGCAAATGGCAAACGGTACTAAACTTAGTGGTTACTGGGTCTGCCCCCATACCATTCTCCACTTAGTTACCAGGCTTTTGGTTTATAGCATGGTTCGAACTCATGACGTGCGCTTAATCCACACACGCAACTTTGTGCTCTTACCATTAAACCAACACCCTGGGGATACAATAACAGCAGTATAATCAAAACATTCTTAAAATTGAAACAGTAGTTAAGTTGTTTAGGAATATTATGGACAGAATTTTTCTGAATTTCAACAGATAATTGTGTCACAAATTGGTGGGTTGGTGGGTTGGGGGGGGGGGGGAAGGGGGGGGGGGGGGTTCCATATGAAAAGTTAGCTCAACATCATATACTGACTGCAATGATAATTCAGCCAATCATGTCAGAAATTAACCACTTTATACAAAGCAAACTATACATGAAAAAGATGCATAATTCAACAAAAAGAAATGGAAAATTAATAACAAAATATAAAAAATCTCTTCCTCAAACTCCCAGTTCTAAAAGTGTCATTTAGTATCATTTTGTTGGATGGCTAAACTACCCCATTGTTCATAACACCAAGTTCTAGTGCTTAATACAATAAGGACTGTGGAAAGGGTACCTCTACAAGCACCGAGTAAAGGTATAAATATACCACAGTCATGAGCAATAGTAAATCTTAAACCTCAGGTGCTCCAAAGGACAAATAGGAGCTATTTCTAATAGTAGATCCCACTAGATAAAGAATAAATGTTTTGTTTTCGTTTGGAAAGAAGAAATGACATAGAAAAGGAGTAATAACAAGCTTATACAACAGATAATACTTACCTTTCCTTCCTCTGCCTGTTTAGAAACAATTTTGGATAGCTCCTGGATAAAACAAAGATAAAGAAGAGCAAAAAAAGTCAAAACTCAAATATTCTCAATGTCAGAAATTGAATATACTGAATTATTAGCATATTTACCAACTCATAAACTTTGGGAAAAAACTATTAAGTAGACTTATGTTGGAATTCATCAAAAGCTGCAAGTATATTTTTCATAAAAACATTGTACCCTCTGCTGTCACATAGCTTGAATCGGAAAAGGTCACGTCTAGTTGAGATATGAAACAATTCGAGTTTGTCAGTCATCTAATTAAGACAAGGTCACTCCAACCTAGTTACTAAACCTAGATGTCCAGTCATGTAGGATGAACTGCATTGTATAGGCAGTGCCCCTAATTTACTCTTAAGCAATTTAGAGAAGTCATTAAGACTAGATGAAGTGAGAAGATACACCACAAGAACTTCACTTTTGAAAACCGATAACGTATAGTCATGCGAAATGACAGCATCAACTTTAAATGAGAGATATGTAAACTAGTGGGGGCGGGGGTGGGAAATGGAAAGGGATCTGTAAATTATGCGCCGAGCTTCAACAATTCACCAAATTAGAGGTGGGGAATGGAGCAAAAATTAGATTTTCGACTGACTTATGAACCGGTCATGAATGCTTGAAGCAAAACTTTCCTCCTTTTTTTCAGTTGTTGCAATAACAATGATGGAACACTGGATGGCAGATCAATTTGGAAGGAACTTGAATGATTAGGAAATTGAGGAATATTGTCAAGTACTACTTCAACTTGATTATACCCACATTGATCAGAGTAAGAGGATTCACTAGTAAGGATAGCTAGTAAAGATGGAATCTTTTCAGTAAAAGTGTTATACTCAAGTTACCAGTTTCAAAAAAAAAAAGTGTTACAGTCTTCAAATGAAGCAAACAGAAACTGCGATACTAGTTGGCCATGGAAAGGGATCTGCAAAGGTAGCTTGTTTTGGTTGGATTGCACCATGGGGAGCTTGCATTACTCAGGATCTTCAGAAAAAGGGTTTTGCATTAAGTAACAGATGTTACTTATGTGAAGAAGAGTTGGAGATTGTGAATCGACTTCTTATGCATTGATGAATAGCTAGACAATGTTGGGAATTCATTTTCAGTATTTGTGGGATCTCTTGGGTCATGCCTTAAAAGTGTAAAGGAGTTACTGGGGAGTTGGCAGCACCAGAGAACGCATAAAGCATTGGAGCAAATCTGGAGAACTATACCTTTGTGCATAGTCTGGACTATTTGACTTGAAAGAAATAACGCTTGTTTTGATGGGCAAAAAGACCATAATTCTAGAAGTTAAAAAAAGTGTTTACATAATTTGTATGTTGATGTGGAAGTAGTTTCACTATAATATAGATCAATATATAAACTTTCTGCAGTTGCTAGGGAGATGTTTGACTGTATGGATATTCCCAGCAGTATTTTGTAACTTTTGGTTTTAGTAACTCTATTAACTTGGTCAATAAACCTTTACCTCATCCCCCCCGCACCCACCCACCCAAAAAGAAAAAATTCTGATTCCAGTATCAATTCAAACATAAAAGTAAATTGTCCTTCAAATTAAATGGGCTTACGTATGCCAGTAATATCTGAACTTAAGATCATTGGTTACTATAAAACACATGAAAAGAGGTGTGACTTATTATTTTCTATTTTTATCCAATAGTTTAGGTATCCCTCTTTACTTTTGTATTTTCTCTTTCAAACTGCTTCAACATGCGTTACTTGAGCACAGAGAGTCTTTCGGGAAAAGCCTCTCGATATCCACGAGGTAGGGGTAACGACTGTGTATTCTCTACCCTCCCCAGACCCCTATGGGATTACACTGGGTATGTTGTTGGAGCGAGCGTCAAAGCCAGGTTTTCCCCATAAACTCCCATAGAGTAACATGATAAAATTGTGAATTTGTTGAAGAGATTGTAAATGGTATCATACAATTTGTTTCCTATGCATCAGCCAATCAATACATTAACGTAATTAGAAGCTCATAAGATATAACCCCATAAAATATCTAAAATTCTAGCATGAAGAAGGTTACTTCAGAAGAGTACATTGGTATAAAAGCTAGAACTCATGGTGACGGGGAAGCTACGGTAAGGAAAAAGCTGTTTATATTGACCTTGTGTTCCTCTATAAAGGGGGTGATCTAGCGCAGAAAGTTAAGGAGCAAAAACGATAGGCATTTAGCTCAATATCCTTCACAACCTACATAGTGTACCATGTAGGGACAATATAGTAAAACTTTGGGAAGGTTAAACTCCTACCTCACCACCTAAAATTTTCATGATATTGTATCAGTTCTAATTCTTTAAAAGAGGAAAACAAACTTACTGAATATTAATGACAAAGATACAAGATATTAACACAAAGAAGATGTAACTGAAAAGTAAGTATCTTGCCTGTAGTTCTAGACAACAGCAATGAGAACATCGGTGATCTGAATTTTCAGGAACAATAGCCAAATATTTTCCAAGATACAGGACAAAGAAGATGAGAAAGCAGGGCTTATCCGAAAGCCATGTAAATAAATCAGAGATATTATCAATCCAACGCATATCATGAGTGGCTAAATGACCACAGTGAGATGGACAAACATTCATACTGGCTTATCAAAAATGAAATAAAGAATAACATTAAAGCTTAAAGCTGGCATTTAGAAGAAACAAAGTTGACTGAGCACTGGAACACTTAATACCTTCCTCCTGTCTGATGTCAACTGGGGGACAGCCAATCTTATTACTTCTCCATCATTATTTGGCGTCATACCAACATCAGAGTTAACAATAGCCTTCTCTATAGACTTTAAACTGAAAATTAAGTCAAAAACTAATGCTTAGTGCGGTGCAGTGCAAACATATGCAAGGTCGCTACAAAATGGTTCTAAGAGATATCTCACGAGGATAATTGTAACAGGCTAAGGCCTAAAATTGAAAACAAATTCTGTGATTTGTTATCATGCAAATGATACAAGTAAAGCAGTATACAAGGGCCAACGAGTCTGATGAGTAAACGTCCTATTGTTCCGATGCATCTAAATCCAGAACTCATCCTCTAGCCCACCCTATTTCAAATGCATTTAAGAATTTACAAGTAGTATTGATATCAAGAAAGAGTGAGGTAATCATCAGACATCAACAGTATCATCCCAACTTGATTTTCTTTTCTTTTTCTTTCTTTTTTCAAATGCTTTAGAAGTTCAACCTGGATTTGTCATAGGGCTGCACCAAGATAGAACTTGCATCTGGAGTGCTAATTTGCGCTATGCTTTTCAGGCTGACTGGAGTGCCATAATAATCCACCTTGTATGAGCAATACAATATGAAAAAAGAAAAGCTTGACTTAGATATCTTGAATATATATATGAAACAAAGACATTATATTTTACCACCATATCTCAGACACTACATCTCTACACCCGGATAACTACTATGAATAATGCATGAGAAATACTAAGGAAATGCTAGGGGCTTGCAGTGAAAGTAATGAGAAAGACGCATATGATTTCAGAGAAAAACACATAAAAACTCCGAAGAGATAATGCACCAGCGCATCAGGGACTTGGTACAATTGACAAGAGGAAAAAGATGAACTTTTACTTTGGACAGATCTGAAGAGAATTAGAGAGGAAACATGTTGACGTGGCACCTACGAGTAACAAGACTCTCAACTCATTAATAAATTATAAATTTGTTGATAGGGTTTTAATGGTTTTGCAAACAACCAAGTATGTTCTACTGTATCAGATATGATGGTTATCAAAAATTTGTCATGTTAAGCATGAGTAAAGAAGCACAATGACATATGAAAGTGGGATACGGGGATTCTACAGAATGTCTTACCTCAATTTTATCCAGCATTGCTGGGCTAGCTCTTCCCGTCCTTATAGAGTTGAAATTTGACCTTACAGTTTCAACTGTCTTTTCCATCCTTTCTTTCTAAAGTAAAATAAAAGCTCTGTAAACAAGAGTTGCCATAGCTTTTGATAATGAAAATAAAAATCACTATACTTACCACATCCTTCTCAATCAAAGATTTTTCAGCTTCTATTTCTTCAATGGTTGCACACCTCACAATTCCTCTTCTGAAAAATTAACCCAAGTTACAATAAAAAAATTTAAAAAATCAACCCACGTTATGCATATGGAGATAAACAAATGAAAATCAATGCATGTACCACCAAGACAAGCAACATCTACTACTGCTACACCTAAATACCAAACTATTTGGAAAATCTTAGCAGCTCACTTGGTTGGCTACCTGCAGTGGTGTAGCTAGAATTTTCACTAGGGGAATCAGAATATAAAGAAATAAACATACGAATAAGCTAAAGGAGATTCAGCATTTACTACATATCAATAAAAGATAAACTTTAACCACTGGCTACCTGAACTTTCATCCTATTGGTGAAGGTTCGAATCCCCACCTTGTAATCCTCCTCACCATTTTCCCTTTCCCCGCTCCCAACTTAGAAAAAAAAACTATTTGGGATCGACTATAAAACTATTCAATATCCATTTGAGTCAATCTAGACATTTAATTCCTACACTAATAATACAAATTAAGAGTGTTTAGGGGTCGTTTGGTATAGAACATGGAATAAGTAGGAATATCTCATGGAACTATATTGTCAGACCTTCCATATGCGATAGTAATTCCACCATTTTAAGACAAATGGTGGAATAAAACAATCTCAGGTTTAGTTAATACTTTACACCAAACATGGAATAAAGGTAATCCCAAATCTTATCTCGCGATAATTATACTCATCCCACGTACCAAATGAGCTCTTAGTGGGTACTTGACATTTTCTACTGACATACAAAAAGAATGAGCATCACCAACAAGAGTATAGAACTGGGCTTGCCTCTTTCCCCAAGCGTGTTTAACAGGAGGCTGCAATCTACTAGCTCCAACCCGTAAGCTCACGTAATTCGCAGAGGCAGACAAAGATACCACATTACCAGAAGTACGAAACTTACCTGCAAGATGTTTGATGAAATGCCACAGAGACAAGAGACAACCAATTACCACATAGGAAGAAGAAGAAAAAGAAACAGATAGAGAAACCTAGAAAGCAAAAGAAAGGCTTGTGGGTGAGTTGCCGTTGGTATGCTGGAGTTGCAGGCGACAAAGCTATCGTCATTGTTCAAGGGCACACAGTTCAAGCTATCGTTTTTTCCTTTTTTATTTTGACTTCAACCTGACCTTTTGGATAAGAACTTTCCATTTACTATAGTTTCTTATTCTTCTCTTCTTGATTTTTTTATTTTTTCCTAAGTTTTTGGTTGGGGCCTCGGGTTAGAAAAATCAATGAAAGGAAAATTATTCTATACATACTTATTAGATTACTAGTTTAACTACATGTATTTTACACGTGAAAATTTTCATTAAATGAAAATTTTTAATAAAGTATAAAAATTTGAATCACTAAGATCATTCACACTTAAATATAGTAATATACATATAACATATATTTATATCTATAATCTATATCTATAATATATTAAAAATGTAAATGTCTTAAAAAGTGATTTGAACTTTTTACCCTTCATTAAAAGAATCCGCTTTAGAGAAAATGAACTTTTACCCTTTTTCCTACAATTAAATTATTCAAAATAAATATACTAAAATTTTTCTTCAATTAAATTCTTTTCAAATTTGTGTCCTACTTGAATTATCTCACCAAAATAAACACCACTTATTTTTTTGTCCTGCTTGATTTCTTTCAAAAATTAAATACCCACTTTGTCTCTCTACTTGATTTCACCAAAAAACACTGATTTTTTTCTTTCGAATTTGTGTTCTATTTGATCTTTTTCAAATTTATGTTCACCCGCTTTTTCTCCCTACTTGATTTCACCAAAAAAATATCAAATTTTTTTCATTCACCTTTGTGTTCTATTTGGTCTTTTCCAAATTTAGGCTCCATTCAAATTTGTGTTCTATTTGGTCTTTCTCAATTTGTGTCCTATTTGATTTGTTTTGCCTATTTGATCTCCTGCTTGGTTTGTACATTATGTCCTTTTATATAAACGCTTGAACTTTTTTCATTGTTTATCGGTATAAACTGTTACGGTTTTTCATTGTTCATATTTGGTTTGTCATTATTCATCATTCTTTGTCTCAACACAGTTTCAATAATTTTATTGTCAAGTTTTTGTCGTTATATTATCTCTCCTTTTTACGTTGTTAATTTAAACAAAATATATCACTTGCTATGCCAACTTAAATTGCTTAATTTAATTTAGCTTAACGTATACATTAGTCTACATAGATTGAGATATACATTACACTACTTCGTTTTTCGCCGATTCTGTTATTACCTTACTATCTCCTATCAATTGAATATATTATAATTTCTATTGTTCATAACTAACCTTCTTTATCTACCCACCTACCAACAAGATTTACATATTCAGGTATAATTTTTCTCATCTCACAAATTTACCTATATTATGAAATTATGAAATTATACATTCTTATCATTCTAACTTTTTTTTTCTTAAAGCTTATTACAATGGATCCTATCACCGAAGTTGTGGGTATCAACATCTTGCGTTAATATTTAATTTGTGCATTTCATACTTTTATAGAAATACACTTATAAGTTTAATTTTTTGTCAATTTGATTTATAGTATCTTGAAAATTGAGAATATGTAAATATTGTTCGAAAATATAAGTTTTCTCGAGTTGAGAAGTTTTGGCAAGAGTTTCATCCATGGTACCTCATCCAGAGGCAAGAGCCCAATATATGAGTTTGGTAATTACAACCTTGACAAGAAATGGGTAATTGCAAACTTTGAAAATTCTAAGGTATAGCTGTAAAATCAGTGATTTTACTCTTTTCATCGAATGCTGCCTCAAAAATTTTGCCGAGTTCAATTGAAATTTGAGATATAGATAGAATACTAGGACCAAAGTATTGGCCAAAGTCACATATACAAGTTTATAGCATGAAGTGAAGAAAATAAATATATTTTATTTGTTTATGCTATATATCGACTTTACTTGCATGGGAAGAATGGAGGTATGTCAATTGACACTCTATTCTTTTGGCATAAGAATATGCAATAATTTCTATGTTTTGTTTGTTGGATTCAACTCTGCACTAAAGCTGAAGAAGAAAAGGGATTAAGGCAAGGGGGTTTCTCTCCGGGATGAATGACAAATATCAATGGCAAGTCGTTACAATAGTTGGCTCTACTGCTTTAAGCAATGAAAAAAGAGGTAGTTGAACTTTATGCTTTTGTATTTTATACCATCTTCTTTCCATATTTAGGATCTATGTTCAACTTGTATCAATAGCTACCGAGGAAGGGGAGATGGGGCGTGACAGAAAATAAATTTGTCCTGAAATATCTCTATACCATTGAAACTCATACGGAATGTAATGCTGCTCTTTCACAATAAAAGAGAAAATGGTTGGTATTGCTACACACGCGTCTCTTCTAACAATGCATCCCTCCTCTCTTAGATTAATACAAGTAAGGATTATACTTTTTTTCTCCTATTGCTGTTTCTCCTAGTTAGATGATAAATAATTATTTTACTTTCTGTTCCGAGACCTATATATCGACAACATTGGCTCCATGGATGTTGTGGAGAGAGATACCCAATTGAATAGCTATCTTCTTCACAAAATCAACAAACCTGGCATTTTTAGCTTCGTCTTTTGCCTTTTTAAGGTCTGATATAAGAATGTGTAAAATTAGAATGTTATATATTTGTTTGATTCTATAGGTGGTTTCTCTATTCGTCCGACAGTAAATAACAAGTATACCCTGTTTATATGACTATGTTAATAATTAAATCTATAGATTTAAATATGCACATCCATAAGTTATATATTTTTTGTCTAAATCTTTTGATATCCATTACAGGATTTATTTAGACGAGGGTCATGTGCTTCTTGGTGTTTGTTTATAAGTTTGTGCTTTTGGAGCTTATATTTGATGAATTTCTTTGTTATATTCTATTCACAATCGCACGGAAGGATATCCTATCTATGCCAATTTTTTTTGCACTAGGGTGCAAATTGTCTGTCACTTTAACTTTTTTTTTCATATGCTACTAACTATACAAGATTCTTTAATTATTTTTAAGTTAAATATTATAGTTAGTTTGGATGAATAAGGTGGTCAACAGTGGAGTGAAAGTAACAGAAATAGTTAGTTTAGTGGCCCTATAAGGATCAGAAATGAGATAAAACTAGCTACTTCAATTTTCAGTGTCCTTTTTGAGTAAGGTTGTTCCTACACCTTCTTTCACTTTTGCCTTTATTAGACAGAGAAAATTTTTTTATATCTCTGTACTATCATGTCAGAGTTTGTGCTTTTGCTGGATTATATTGTCATTATGTGCTTGTTTGTGATCTTGAAAATTGAGTACTAATTTGGTTGGAACAAAAAGCAACTCTAGATTCAAGAGTTGTCAACCTTTTTAACTGAAATTTGTAGCTTTTCTTTTTATTACCCTCGGTCAATAAAAGACAGTCGCATGATTGTTGACGCAATGCAAACCTGTGAGCATAACTGATGACGATGCAAATATTTGATTATATTAGGGAATTTTTTGAAAAACTTAAAGATCACAAACAAAGAACCTTTGAAAGGTTTTTTCTCAACCTATGTGTTGTTCATCTAGCTTGTATATGCATGTCGTTAATATTAAGAACTTATCGTGGTGTTATGCATGGGTAGGCTTTATGGGATGTTTCAAGAAAAAAGAACAAAATATATATAAAATTATGTTAAAATACTAATTAGTGTCCTTTATAATTTATGAATCCTGATTATAAAAAGCCTTCTAATTTCAAGTTCTTTTTCATAAAAGGTCATATAGTATCACCGATTATTAGAGTCATCATTGACAGAGTTGAAAAGCTAGGAGGTATTATCTTTTTTTCATTATCAATTGTTCGAGGTTATAATTTGATTTTGGTGAACATTCTTAGTTGATAATCGTAGAAGATATTTGAATTTTTTCTAGCTTTTAATTTACTTTTGTATTTTGTTAAAGAGCCATGTTTACCTGCTCAAGCTTAGATGATTTAAGTCATTTTTCTAATTTTTCTTAAAGTTCCTGAAATTTTGAGATGTGATGCATTCTACAATGACTTGGTGTTGAAAGATGATATAGAGTAGTACATATTTAACTTTAATTCTCCTTTGTATCATTAGTATGACATTTATTTGTTACATCAACAAGATTTATTCAACTCCCATGAGGGGCCATGTAAATTTTGATATCCGTCCCTATTAGTATATTTTTTGTAGCATTTCTGTCGTAACATCTTGTGCCTAAATCGGTGCAACTAAATGATAAATTTAGGGGCATGAGGCATTGATTTGCTACTGATTAATCTTTGCTATTAAAAAACGTAGTTTTTCAGCACCAGGTATATACCTTAAAGGTATATGGAGGAAAGAGAAAGATAATACAAGCCGCTGAAGAGAATGAAACACAAGAGGAGTTTGATATATTTTGGGGCTAGAAGCGGACCTAATATTGGAATTAGGAAAAAATATAAGGTATAAAGGGTAAATTTTGCTATTACGGTTTTGTTAATATTCACCAGATGAAGCATTGTACTGCTTTTGTGTGTTTCTTGAAGACTTTGTTTTCACTGGATTAGATGTTAATTTCTTCATTCTACTCTATTGTTTAGTTTGTTGTACTTTGATAAAAGTAGTGAAAGTTAAAAAAGAAAGCAATATCCCAAATTGGTATATCTAACATGCAAACATGAAAGAAGTTCAAAATTAGCAACATCGAGCACACATGAGACAGACAATATGTGTAGCTGTATATTAATTATCCATCACCACCAAAGAACTCATTTTGAAATGTAATACCCCGAAAAATTTTTCGTTGAAATTTTGTGCGTAAACGTGTTGGGTTCTATCTTCTAGAATGAATTATAAATTTTTCGTGCAGAATGTCTTAGATTATGATCCACCATTGCATAGATTATCAAATAAGTTTTCCAACTATATATGGATCATCCAAAATGGACACCCGAGCGACGAGTTATGAACATATCGATCGATCGTGAATAGTAGTGAATAGTAAAACGTGGAGGAAAAAGTACTGAGGCCTGACATATTTTTTCTCCAAGTTTAAACAATCATAACTCCTTGTACATAACGATCTGGGTGATCTACTATATATCAATGGAAATCTCTATGAGTCCTCTTTTCAATGAAATTGGTTTCATCCAATTTTTCTATCGGAACAAAAAAATTATGGTCGATCTACTTCAACCTATCAAAAGTAAATTTTTGGGTCAACTTCAAATGATCATAACTCCTTGCACACAATGATCTGGGTGATATACTATATATCAACGAAAAGATATGAGAGTCCTCTTTCTAATGAAATTGGTTTCATCCAATTTTGATATCGGAGTAAAACGTTATGGTTGATCTACTTCAGACTATCAAAACAGTCCATCAAAGAACAAATTCGAGAATTATTTGATTCTTAGGGTTGTTTTGGTCATTCTCCCTCACCCAAAACTCGTCCAAACCCTATATTAAAGCCTATTAAAAGCATTATATATTATATTTCATTAAATTCCCGCAAAAAGAAAATCCTAAGCTCCTACATTCAACTTCAAGAACCTCCAAAGTTCACCATTAATTCTGCAAATTTATTCAAGATTCCAAGTTCCTAGTTCAAGAACTCCAAGAACCATTATTCAAAGACACGATTAACATCTCAAAAATGAGTATCGATCTAAAGTTCATCATTCAAGGTATGTGGGGTTTTTCAACAACAACTCTCTTTCGTTCTTGTGCCCAAAAGTAATTTTCTTTACAAAGGCATGATTTTTATTTGATTTTTACGAATTTGAAGCATGAACCCATATCTTATGATGATTATTATGAAATCTTGATATTTATGATTTTGAAGTATTAATTTACATGTGTGGAGATATAAAGCATGAATCTTGAATGATATTTATCATGATTTTAATATTTGGGTCGTGAATCCCATTGGAAATTGCATTTTTTTGAGAAAGTGTGTGTTATAAGCACGTTGATGTTGAATATTTGAGATATTTTGAATGATTTGACTTTTTGGTCTTAATGGAGTTGTTTTAAACTCAAGTGTGAAAGAAATCCACAACGTGGTTGATTTTGATAAATGGGAAGCATAATGACTCCCGATGTATATTTATATATTGCTGAAATTATTTTGTTGGGGATTGTCTTTGAAATGATCTGAGCTAAGTCCGGGAGAAATCTTTAGCACCGAGTGGGAGGTATAAAACGACCTTAATTTCCTTGAACTACGTGCTCCCGTAGGAGTGAGCCTGAGGCTGATTTATATAGTGATCACTAGTTTGTGTGGATTTGACATCGATAGTCCTACTCCGATGGCAAGGATAGGACGACTCTCCCCAACGTGGGTTGAACGTTGGACTCCATGTAGCTCACATGGTTTATGTCGGTTATAGGATCTCCCAGTGTGTGTATGTGTTTCCTTGTGTCTATGGTGAATGGTGAAGTGATTTGAAAGAGGAATTGTGAAAGTTATTCTTTCGAAAGATTTAAATGATATTTACATTATGAGAATTGATATTCTTGATGAACTGAAAGTGATTGACAAATTATATGATGACTTACATGTGTTATTGTACTTATTTCATCCTCTCATGATTATGATAATTTTCTTCGGGCTATATGAGTCTTTCATACATCCTGCATATTTCTTATAAATATTTATAATGATGATGTTTATACAACTGCATACACCCCCATATACTCGGTTCATTTCCATGGTACTGACCCACATCTTTGGATGTGGGCTTCATTTTCTCAAAATGTAGGTTCAGGTGCTCAGTTCTAGGTTCGACAGTGATTATTCAGGCACGTTGTTCTACATCCTCTGTTGTGGTGAGTCCTCATGTTCTGAAGACGTAATTTCTGATGCTGGTTTCATGGAATTGTTTACATTTGATAACTGAGTATGAGTCAGTCGGGGCATGTCTCAATGGGTCGCTGGTTTTATTGATTCTCTAAGAGGCTTGTCAGACTAGTATAGATGTTGGGAGTTGACTAATAAGTCGTATTTTATTATCTTCTGAAATTCTTTTATTCTTGGATGATGATTACTCTGTTGATATTTGAGGGTTATTTATGAAAACCCCATTGATTTGTGTTGAACTGAATGAAAATGGCTCAAAGGGTTAGCTTGGGGCTACTCGTAGCCTCAAGCACCGTGTGACGCTCCGGGACACATTTTCCGGGGCATTACATAGAAAACACTAATCTAAAACTTCCCCACTAAATTACACATCTCTTTCTCTAAAAGGATACTTTAAACGAAGGTACTCGCTAAAAGTATACTTTAATTGAAGGTAAAAGAAGTGATAAATACAATAAGAGAAAGTAATAAATAAATGTAATGATCCCTCAATTGCTGATGAAGCTTACTAGAGAAAGAGAGATGATGAAGACATTAACAATATTATCCAAGCTAAGATGTAATGCAAAGATGAACACACAAATCGAAGCTTCATTGAAGAAAGTGCTAATTATTGGTTGAATGAAATGTTATCGGAGCTCAACGGCGACAGAGAAAGTTGTTCTTCGCTTCACTTTGAAAAAAGTAAGAAAACTTTTGTCTTCTTGGCTCTCACTTCATCGCCGGTGAGCTCCTATAATATTTCAAAATTATTTTGTGTATCTTTTGATTATCATTCCATTTCGCCTTACTTTATGTGGCACAATAGAAAATATCAAAATTATAACAAAGCCACGAAAATTTATATAGTGAATTATTTTTGTTTGACTGTTTTGAATTCATATAAAATTTAAAAAAGGTAATGAAAATATTTAAATTTGTGGTTTTAATTTAGAAATACGTAGAATGTCTAAAATATTTTTAAACTAATAAACATAACCTCAATAGCACTAATTTGGTAGTTGGTTAAAGATACAAGAATAACTCTACTCTTATTCAGAGTTAAACGGTCCCTAACATCATCTAAAATGCCCCCAAATTCGATAAAAATGTAGAATTCTGAGAATAAAAATAATTCTCAATAAAAAATAAAATGCTTTTAGCATTAAAAAATAAGTACAATGACTAAATTCTATTTATAGTGTCTAAACTCCGATCGCCATTAATTCGAACTATCTCCAATAGTATATATTAAACAAGGAATATGTTTTTGACTACATCTAATTTTGCTCCTTAATTATTGATGTGATGGTGATTTATCACATTAAACTTTACTTAACTAAACTATTTTATATTCAAATTTCAGGTGATATTTTTAAAAAATTTATACTTAATAATATAACATACGCACAAAAAATGATTTTTTAAAAAATTATTTTTTGTACACATTTAATCTTAATTAACGATTGATACACGTGCAACACTCGTACACTAAATTTTTTTTTATTATAAGCATATATATATTTTACCACCAAATGTTTCAAGTGGTTAATGGATCATTACTTTTACATTTGTCATGCAGTACCTTTTTTCCTTACTGCTAGACTCTAGAGGTTAAGAGAGACGCATAATTTTGAACCATATTTACAGTACAATTTATTTTAATTTTTTTTCTAAATTTAAAATCTTTTTTTTTATTTTTAAAATTAAATCTTTAGAAAATCTTTGATTACTTACTTAAAACTTTTAAAATTTTTGTACTTCTTATATTTTTCTTATTCCAACGCTTTTATATTTATCAAATCTTCTTAAAATCAACTTTAGTTGATTTGAAATTCTTACACTAATAAATAATTTATTAGTTTTCATTAATTCTAATGATTTCCAAGAAATGTTTTACTATAAATATTTAATTAATTTTTAAATCTTAACTATTAGAAAAATAGTGAAATGATGATTTTGTCTAAAGCAGAAATTTTTAATGAAGGACAAAAAGTTTAACCAATATTTCTAAGGCCCTTCACATTTTTTATATAGTGTGTGTGCGTATGTGTGTGTGTGTATATATATCTATATCACGATAGTGTCATGTCAATTATATTAAACAATTGCATAGAAGAAAGAATTTGTATAAATACAATTGATGTAATGACATTATTGAAAATTAAGAGTTTTTAATCAAGATAAATTTTTACATGGTCGGAAAAGCTAATTAGGTTGTAAGCTAAAGGAAAAAAGCATATTAAACAACAATTCAATTATAGAAAATTTGAGTTCTCAAAATTCTTGCAACTCTAGGAAGAGTAATTTTTAGTCTAGTTAAAGGGTCCATTCAGTTCACAAGGCTATTGATAGGATTTTGAGAAGTTGTTTAAAATTTGGAGATTTCTAGCTTAAGAGTTGACTTCAGTCAATATCCAGTTAAGTTGACCTCATTTGGGTGTTTGATGATTCCATTAGGTCTGGAATGTGTTTTACAAATGATCTGTAATGTTGATTTGTGTTCGAGAGGTCTCGAATGAGTTTTAGGTATTTTTTTTGGTTTAATTTTGACATTTTATTGATTAATAGAAAAAATTCTTTACAAATCGGGCCTCCACTAATGCTCAAATTAAAAATTCAATACCAAATAAAACAAAAACAATCTAGGCCCAATCCATGACCCGGCCTGCCTTATTTATTACATAGTCCCTAAAAGATAGGGTTTTTGTTTTCTAAATCATCTGTCTCTTGCTCTTTCTGAATAATGTTGTCAATTCCACTGATGAATTTAAGCTTCCTATTGATGATGTTGTATACTAGCTCGTATATCCCTATCAAAGTGAGTATGTTATTTTCTTTTCCAACACCCCAATCTCCTATTTCAACTTTTTATTGATCTATTTCTGATTTCCCAGCTGAACTCTCCATTTGTTGGGATTATCCGAAGATATTAGTGCTTGATTGAAGTGTTTGGACCTCCAAAAGTACATGAACATACAGGTAAAACTCTTTCTGGTCCTTATCTTTTGGTCCATGTCACACCCCTTTTTCCGCTCGAGGGACTAAGGTCGAAGGGTTTTTCCAATTAAAGTAATGATATTGAATAGAGATTATTTTTAATTATAGAGTTGCCACTTGGAATTGAGTTATGGTGTTTCAAGTCACCTTATTGAATCCCTAATCAAAAGGAAATGACTCTTTGTTGGTCTGCGAAAATAGAAGACTGGGTAAGGAATTTTGTTGATCGAGGAAAAGGTGTGAGGCACCCCTCGAGTCCCGTGGTTCAAGCACGGTCGCTTTTATTGGCTTATCTTGACTTAAATTATTTTAATAAATTATGTTAAGGCCTAAAATCGCTCATTTTTAATTATATCAAAAATGTCTGACTACACCTCTTACGTTAAATAAATTGGCAAAAATTAATTTTAGAAGAATATTTGTCAAGGTGCATTATTGCATCCTCGAATTTTTAAATGTCTCAGAAAGATGGATACACCGCATTCTTAATTGAAACGAATATTTTAAACGTGCCTAGAATTTGCCTAATGTTAATGGCCTTGGATCGTCTCTTATAAATTAGAAATAATTTTATCTTGTCTAATTTTATTCTTATTTTTGAACTCTTTTCTTTAAAATTCGTGATGAATTTTGGATTAGTCCGCAACTCATCTCGCTCCCTCACAAATAGGTTTTCTCTCTCTTTTTTAGGCAATGAAATTTAGAATAAATCTGCATCCCATCTCGCTCATTTTCACCTTAATTAATAAATGGGCCCTAAAAGTAAGTGTAGGCTTAACTAAATTTTAACGAAAAATAATATGTTAATACCATAATTATTACAATATTATTATATTATTTTTATATTTCAAATACCATAAATTATATGTTAATGAGTCGAGATGTAGGAAACTTTACCATGCACATGCTATGTATAAAAATGCATTTTTTGATAAACTAATAAAGATCAACTAAATTTAAATCAATAATCTAATTTTTTATAGTATCACTATATCTTTTTAACTTCATGTATTTATTCTATTTCCTATTTTTTCTAATATAATCAAATAGTGACTCAAAAGAAATCAAACTCCTCATTCTGTCTAAACAACTACGTAGATCCGTAGTATATATTATTTTTATTTTTTTTGCTAACCATAATACTCATAAACCATAACTTCACAGAATAATTTAGTCACTAACTTAAACTCAAACTATAACTTATGTTTTAAAATATTTAATCTCGAAATGGTGTTAAAAATATAGTATCAAAATGCTAAACCTATTACAAATGCATGCAAATATTATTTTTGAAAAAGTGCGTAACTAAAATTGGCCATTAACATTGCACCTTTATATAGTCTAACTAAAAATTAATCCTATGATCTTATTTATATTTTTATTGTAATCACACTCTTCATGCATGTTTCAAGCAAGACATCAATTAAAACTGTAGTAAAAAAAATAAAAAAAATAAAAATTCAAGGAAACAAAACTAACACACTAAGATCAAATTAATAAATTATTAATTTCATTTCCAGTAACCAAGAGCACCGAGCAAGGAAATGAATTAACCCACCGTTAACTGACGATATTCAAGGAAAAACAAAAATATTAAACCGATTACAGATCTAACCAAACGAAAACAGAAAGAATAGAACGAACAGAATCACTATTGGAACACCAACATCACAATTTTATTTGACACATTATTATGCTACAAGAGAAGGTTCGAGGGTTACCTTTTGCATGTTAAAATTTAAGCAAAAGTTGTTAATAATCCACTGAATTCCAAGAAATAGCAAATGCTCAACTCCTTCTGATTCAAACTATATGATGAACTAACTAAACGAGAAACACGAATGACGTCACCGAAAAATCAAATGGACCCCAACTTGAACTCAAGTCATCCTTCCTTTTTCCTTTTTTTTGTTTGGTTTCACGTGCTCTCCCTTTTTCTCTCCTTTCTATTTTTTTTTTGTGTTTGAGTCTGTGTAGAATGTACGTATAATAGTCTGAGGGTGGGAGTCCTTAAATAGGAGGATTTTGGGAGGAGTAGTTAGGATAGTTTAGGATTCAAATTTTGAAATATTCTTTTTTTAGGAAAATGATCTCCTTCTTTTTTAATTTATAATAAATAAATAAATAAATTATATATAAAATAAATAATAGTAATAATAAAATAATATTAACTAATTAATTTTTATACTTATAAAAAAGATAAATAAAAATATAACTATCTTAAAATATAATATAATTAAGAGAAAATAAAATCACTAGCTTATTTATAAAAATCTAAATTAAAAGAAAATATTTTTTGAAATTTTTTTATATTATTTTAAAAATAAAAATAAAAATAAAATATCTTAAAATGTAACTTTATTTATTTATTTTCAACTAAAAATTATTAAAAATGAAATAAGAGTTAAAATAATTCTGGACCAAATATAAATATTTAATATCAAAAAAATATATATATTAAACTCGAGGAGGGTCAAAATCAGGTGTTTACATTTTACCCCTCTTTGTTTGAAATCTCGAAGAGTTTTGATACAAAGAAGTAGATAAAGAGATGATTTTTGACCCTTCGATTATTCTAAAAGTAAAGATAAAATAAAATAAGATAAAATAAAATAAAAGATGTGATCGAGTCCTGGTTTTGAACCGCCTACATATCCCGGGTTTTAAGGGAATCAAGTCACATGTAGTTCAAAGGTAACATGGTAAGAGAATGAGTTAGATGTCGAGTGAGATTCCGTTCGAGTTTCCGGTTAACGAATTCTATTTTTCACATTCAAATGAAAATTGAAATCTCCAGAATCTTAATTCTACTCTTCACGACTTGATTTTGAAAATTCACCCTATTCTTCAGGCGAACTTCTGACTTGTTATTTCTTCACTCTGTTCTTCAAGCAGGCTCCTGGACTTCCTTTTTTCTTCACCCTGTTCTTCAGGCGGGCTCTTGGACTTCATTTTTTCTTCACCCTGTTCTTCAGGCGGGCTCCTGGACTTCATTTTTTCTTCACCCTGTTCTTCAGGTGGGCTCCTGGACTAGCAATTTCTTCACCCTGTTCTTCAGGCAGGCTCCTGGACTTTCTTTTTCTTTACCCTGTTCTTCAGGCGGGCTCCTGGACTTCCTTTTTCTTTACCCTGTTCTTCAGGCGGGCTTCTGAACTTACAAATTTCTTTTCCTTATTCTTAAGGTCGGCTCCTGGACTTTCTTTTTTCTTCACCCCGTTTTTCAGGCAGGCTCCTGGACTTGCAATTTCTTTACCTTGTTCTTCAGGCGGGCTCCTGGACTTATAAATTTCTTCACCCTGTTTTCCAGGTGGGCTCCTGGACTTATAATTTCTTCACCCTATTTTTCAGGCTAGCTCCTGGACTTACAAGTTTCTTTACCCTATTCTTCAGGCAGGCTCCTGGACTTGCAATTTCTTTACCCTGTTCTTCAGGTGGGCTCCTAGACTTGCAATTTTTTCACCCTGTTCTTCAGGCGGGCTCTTGAACTTGCAATTTCTTTATCTTGTTCTTCAGGCGAGATCCTAGACTTTTTTTTTACCCTGTTCTTTAGGCAGGCTCCTGGACTTGCAATTTCTTTACTCTGTTCTTGAGGCGAGCTCCTGGACTTTCTTTTTTCTTCACCCTATTCTTCAGGCGGGCTCCTGGACTTGCAATTTCTTCACCCTGTTCTTCAGGCGGGCTCCTGGACTTGTAATTTCTTTACTCTATTCTTCAGGCGGGCTCCTGAACTTTCTCTTTTCTTTACCCTGTTCTTCAGGCGGGCTCCTGGACTGGCAATTTCTTCACTCTGTTCTTCAGGCGGGCTCCTGGACTTACAAATTTCTTCACCCTGCTCTTCAGGCGGGCTTCTGAATTTTCTTTTCTGATTTTTCAAAATATGCTCCTGAACTCAAAATAAAAGGTGAAACAGCAAAATAACATCCCATTTTTTAGGATGGTTTTGGACATAAAATAAATTTCCATTCTTCAAGAAGGTCCCGTCACATTCTTCAGGAGGATCCTGATCATATAAAATAAATTTTCATTCTTTAGGAGGGTCCTATCCCATTCTTCAGTAGGGTCCTAAGCAGAAAGTAAAATTCAATAAACACGAACAAAACTTTTTGCCCAGTTTGTACTAGAAAATTTTGTGAGCATCATCAGATTACAGTTTTTGAAAAGTACAGAAAGAGTGTGAATCAAAGCCCTGCTAAAGAAATGTGTCTTGTCAGAGTAAAACTAATGACCAAAATTAGAAAGTGTGTCTCTTAAGAGTTAAATTGAAGGACTTGACTAGAAAGTGCGTCTTCTAGGCGTGAATGTTCAAGTTAGGAAGCGTTTCACCTAACAAATGAAAACTGACTTATTCAAATTAGGAAGTGCATCTCTTAGGGATTAAATAAAATGACTCGGCTAGAAAGTGAGTCTTCTAGGAGTGAATGTTCAAGTTAGGAAGTACTTCACCTGACAAATGAAAACTGACTTATTCAGACTAGGAAGTGCGTTACTTAACACTTGAAAAATAGCATACCCTGACTAGAAAGTGCTTTTCCTAGGAGTTAAATGAAATGAATCGACTAAAAAGTGCGTCTTCTAGAAGTGATGATTCAAGTTATGAAGTGCGTCACCTGACGAATGAAACTTAAATTATCCAGATTAGGAAGTGCATCTCCTAAGGGTTAAATAAAATGACTCAACTAGAAAGTGTGTCTTCTAGGAGTGATAATTCAAGTTAGGAAGTGCGTTACCTAAAGAATGAAACTTGAATTATCCAGACTAGGAAGTGCATCTCTTAATAATTAAATGAAATAATTTAACTAGAAAGTGCATCTTCTAGAAGTGATGATTCATTTTAGGAAGTGCATCACTTAACAAATGAAATTTAAATTATCCAGACTAGGAAGTGCGTCTCATAAGGATTAAATAAAATGATTCAACTAGAAAGTGCGTCTTCTAGAATTGATGATTCAAGTTAGAAAGTGCATCACCTAACAAATGAAACTTGAATTATCTAGATTAGGAAGTGTGTCTCCTAGGGGTTAAATACAATGACTCCACTAGAAAGTGCGTCTTCTAGGAGTGAATGGTCAAGTTAGGAAGTGCATTACCTAACATATAAAACTGATAAGCGCTGACTAAGAAGTGCGCCTCCTAGAAATTAAATGAAATGACTCGACTAGAAAGTACTTCTTCTAGGAGTGATGGTTCAAGTTAGGAAGTGCGTTACCTAACAAATGAAAACTGACATACCTTGACTAGGAAGTGAGTCTCCTAGTAATTAAATGAAATCACTCTACTAGAAAGTGCGTCTTCTAGGAGTGAATGATTTAAACTAGGAAGTGTGTTACTTAACACTTGAAAAATGGCATACCCTGACTAGGAAGTGCGTCTCTTATGAGTGAAGGTTCAATTTAAGAAGTAAGTCACCTAGCAATTGAAAACTGAAATACCTGGACAAAGAAGTATGCCTCCGAAGGATATAAGATGATTAATTTTTATCACAATTTGATTATCAAACCTGTGCAGCAATATTGCTTCTTGCATTTGTGAAAATGATGCATTGCAACCTTTGATATTTATGCTCTATTTTTTGTTTCATCAAAGGAAACTTGTGAGTTAAAAAACATGGTGGCAGGTTTGTGGCTTTAGCTTCCGTAGCTACCACTCTTGCCCTCGTCACATTTAATCTTGCTTCCAACCATTAACATCTGTGACTGACTTACTGTATCGTTGACCCAAACTCAGATTATTAGAAGTGACTCTAAAACAAACACAGTATCTTTGCTTTGCTATGCTCCTCAAATAAACCCTTTAGACCTTGGTATTTCCATGAGTTTCCAGACTCGTCTGTTGACAAAACTTTTCTGCATGCCTTATTTCGGCTCACAATCATGTCTCTTCCATGTATTGACTTTTTATCTTGCTTTGTGCAATTGAAGAAGCTGGTAGCCAATTTTGAAATCTTTTCTCACTTGTTATGACACAGATTCGACTCAGAGACAAAAGAAAAATGACAATAATTTTTATTTGATGATAAAGATGCCAAAAAAATCAAAAATAGAAAAATAAAAAGAAAAGGAAAAAACAATAGGCACTTTTTTTATTAAACGACAGAAGAAAACTTATTTGGGTGTGGTAGCCGATTCCAGCAATCATGACACACATTTTGAATTAAACAACTTGATCTACCCACACTAATTATTACAACTCTTGTCCACTTATTGAGTTTGAAATGGAATCAATCTTGAATATGCTCTCTCTAGATCACAATTCTCCTTCGGCTAGTGGCATCTCAATGAGTTTTTGCCAATGCCTATCTCATTTTCATTTATTTCTTAGCTCACTATCGTCTTATGGTGCCCAAAAGGGTTTTCACCAATAAGACTCTCTCATTTTTACTCATTCATTTTTTTATCATTCATTTTTTTTTGAAAAAAAAAATAATGCCCAACATACGAACATGTTTAGCCTTGACATTCTCAAAGATCGATTTGAAGGTTTTTCTTTGGTTGTAATTTGAATTTTGAAAAAGGTTAGAAAGAAAGGGAGGCATGTGGGCTAAAATTTTTACATAATATTGGGTGAAACATACAACTTTTTGAATCGACTTTTTTAAGAAAATAAACTTTGCCCCAGTTTCATTTCATTCTGAGTAATTTGAATTTTCTTTTGGTTGGACCGAACCCCAGAGTAGGGCTGCCTACGTATCTTTTCATAGAAAAAATCAGGTCAAACGTAGTTCATAAATGTTGTTTTTTTGCTTGATTTTCTTTCTTTCTTTTTTGTCTTGACTTTTCTCTCTTTTTTTTAGAGAGAGAAAGAGAGATTTTTCTCGACTCCATTTTTTTCTTGACACTTTTCTAACTCTATTCTTTTTTTTTGACATTTTTTTTTTAAAAAAATTCAGTCTTTATTTTGATTCCAAAATAAGGATATAAAAGAAATAAAACAAAAGCTCAAAAAGCATAATAAAGGATGACATAACATTTGGATAGCAGAATGAAATGCCTTCGTCATATCAATCCTTAAAAACGTAAGTACATAGCATGCAATCTAGGAATAGAACATGAAGATCATACGCATCTTTTCAATATTGACTGTGACTAAGCACATGCACGTGTGTCACTTCTTTCAAGCTTGTGAAATATATATGCCCATTTGTATTATACTTTCTTTACAACAGGTGATCATTTTTTTTCTTTTTTAGCTAACTTCCTTTTGCTTCTTCTGATAATAGAAACTATATATCCTCTGGTTGATCTCATTCAAAAATACTTGAGTTGAACCTTCTCATTAAAGATCAAGTCATTTTTTATTCGTAAAGGGATTGCCTCAAAACATTCAAGTGAGGATGTAACTAGGTCTCCAAACATCTCAACACTTTACTTATTTTTCTGGCATTTTTTCATCTCTAGGTTCTTAATCGAATGCTTCAGCATTAGATTGAGTTTTAAGATCTGGCTGAAAATTCAACATGCATATCATATCACTGGAATTGTCACAGAAGAAAAAATATGTATAGAGAAAAAAAACAATATATATTTAAATAAGAAAAATAAAAGGGACATATATTTTGTTAACAGAAAAGATAGAAAGATTTTAAGCACAATAATAAGACAATAAGACAACATAGATCCCCAACTACAATCCTTAAATTATTTGGGTAACAGAAGGAAAACAAAATAGACTACCAAAACTCCTTCCAAGTAAGGGAAGAGGAGTAACTTCCCAATTATCAAGCTTGACATCTTAGCCACTGGTTTGAATATCAACATGACTAGATCTTTCCTCACTGTCAATATTCTGTACCATTATTGATCTATCTTGAATCATCTTTTTAATTTCTCAATCTCGACAATCTTTAATACTATGACCTCGAACATCAGAATTATACACACATCATGCATTAGGATCAAAATTTTTTAAACGGGGATTAAGAGTGTTCCCAAGGAGAGGAGTAATCATGCCTTTCTGTACTAATCTCTGAAATAAACTAGCATATGACTCTCCAATTGGTGTGAAGCTATCTCTCACCTTCTGCCTCATTTCATTATTTAGCTTAGATAAAAAATTAGGCCTAGAAGGGCTTTGGTATATATGTGGAATTGGAGGATAACTCTGAGGAGTTGGTGTGTGCCATTGTGGGTAAGAAAATGAATGAGCATACAACTGTTCATTGTTTAAAGGATATCGAGGAAGTGGAACGAAATATCTTGGATTTTGCAAAGAGGAACCTTGCTGCATGTGAGCATATGAATTTAATGTGCAAGATCGGGATTGAGACTGACAATATTGCTGAGTTGTACCTCTTGAGCTTTGTTTTTCCCCTGTAATGACAATAGGTACATTTTCCTTTTTCTTTTCTTTTGTCCCTCTCTATTGATGGCAATATTATCCCAAGTGTTTTACAGAATCTTCGTACACATCATATTTCTCAAATTTTGATATCTCAAGGCTTGGAGGAAGGTTAAAACTTGAAGACACATCCCCATTTTTATATGCAACATCTTCATAATTCGCAATTTCCTGAGAATTTTTCGTAGCCTATTCTGTGCTCTTCATTTTCCTAGCTATTTTCTCTTGCTCTTCTATCATGTCAGACTTCTTAGTAAGAAATTTTGGTGGTCTAAATAACATAGATGTGGGCTTAGAAGTATAATAGTGATCATCAAGAGTGTTGAATATCGAATTACTAGCAGATTGGGGAGGCACAATCGCCGAATCAAAAACTAAGGTGGAAACCTCAGTAGAGGGTGGAGCAATAAAAAAAGATAATATAGGTGGTGCTATCGTTGTGCTAGATTTATACTGAAGATCTAGAGAATGAGTGATTGAAACATTGAGATTCTTTTGGCTTGGAATAGATTCTGGGGCATGTTGTGGCGCATAACCAACAACAGAAAACTTACCTTGCAATTTTGGTGAAAAACTCAAGGTATTTGTTGGGTCAATAGTGGAAAATGGCTGAGGAGGCATCCCACTAGACCAAGCTCGATACATTTCCAATATTTGTTTCCTCAAACTCACAATATCTTGTTTTAACCTCTTATTTTCCTGACTCTTTCTCTGATCCATGATTTCACTTTCTATATTCTTGTTGGGCATGACTCTTTTCCTGAATTTGGTGTAATACGAGGGACCAACCAAAATACTACAAACCAACCACCTTAAATTAACTGTGTAAGAAATAACAAAGGCGTCAGAATGCAATATTTTTTCAAAAACTTTTTTTCTTTTATCTTCTTTTTGAAAAGATCCCCGAACCACAGAAGGGATGCCTACGTATCTCAATAAGATGAGAATCAGGTGTGCATAGTTCTCGAAGCTAGAGATATGAAGAAACACATTTTCTTGTAATTTGAGAAATGAGAAAGTTTTTTTTTTAAATTTAAAAGGGAAAACAACCATTTTTTAATAGATCACCATATCCATTGAGGACTGCCTACGTATCTCAATAAAATGAGAATCAGGTGTGCGTAGTTCTTGAAAATTAGAGATACGAAGAAATATACCTTTTTTTAAAAATAATGAGAAATTTATTTATTTATTAAATAATATATTTTTTCATTTTTGAAAACAACTTTCTTTCTTTTTTAGTTTAAAAGGAAAGACAACCATTTTTTAAAAGATCATCGAATCCATGAGGACTGCCTACGTATCTCAATAAAATGAGAATTAGGTGTGCGTAGTTCTTAAAAATTATGTCGTACAAAATTTAGCCTCAAGACCCCTAAAGGTTCAGGGCTATTAAGATTTATATTTTTTATAAAAACTTAGCCTCATGATCCCTAAAGATTCAGGGCCTTTAAGATTTATATATATATATATTTTATTTTGTAAAACTTAGCCTCATAATCCCTAAAGATTCCGGGCTATTAAGATATATATATATATATATATATAAATTGAACTTGAGAATAAAAAAATATTATGAAAGTAATCATATTTTCAAAATATTCTCCAATAAATCTATGAATAATTTTTCAAAAGATAGGGTCGTACCCCGAAAAAGGACTTCCTACATATCTCAATTAAGAGTGAGAATCAGACCCTCGTAGTTTATAAAAACTCTAAAACTACGTTACTAAAATTTTCCTTTCTTTTTGAAAAATGATTAAGTAAATGTAAGAATAAATTAATTTCTTCCATTTTAAAGTTGCCTAAAGCCGGTCAACAAACAAACAGACTTCCAAACAAATGTCAAAGAGCACGTAGGATGCACATATTGGTCTTTAGAAAGTAGGTCACCTGTCCTAGATAGACCCGACCCCTGTGCCGAGTCCTGCTAAATCAAATGCATATGATGCAAATAAAACGGTACCTAATAAGGATAACCAGATTCTGAGTTTTTCGTTCTTCTAAGTTTAAGCCTAATAGGGATATGTGTCTAGACTGGCCTACCCGAGCGGACACTCGAGCCGGGGAGGGACAAATCGGTCGGTAGCAGGACAACACCACCTTCGTTGCTGATCCGAACCCCGCCTAACATGTGTGACTATATCCTTCACCAGGTGCCTTGACACTCTGGCTATCTAAAAAAAAGTTGGATGCATGCGTTGCATTCATTCTATCCTATTTCAGAGACTTAGAGGGGATTCACAAGAGAAGACATTATATAATATAGTTCAATCAATATCAAAGCGGTAAAATGAGCGACAAGTAGCACATAAAGCCAACAAACACAATATCAACAATAATTAAAGCAAGTATAAATCAATATAAAAAGCTCGAATTCTTATTAATCCCCAGCAGAGTCGCCAGAGATGTCACACCCCTTTTTTCGCTCAAGGGACCGAGGTCGAAGGATTTTTCCAATTAAAGTAATGATATTGAATAGAGATTATTTTTAATTACAGAGTCGACACTTGAAATTGAGTTATGGTGTTCCAAGTCACCTTATTGAATCCCTAATCAAAAGAAAATGACTCTTTGTTGGTCTGCGAAAATAAAAGACTGGGTAAGGAATTCTGTTGACTGAGGAGAAGGTGTGAGGCACCCATCGAGTCCCGTGGTTCAAGCACGGTCGCTTTTATTGGCTTATATTGACTTAAACTATTTTAATAAATTATGTTAAGTCCTAAAATTGCTCATTTTTAATTATACCAAAAATGTCTGACTATACCTCTTATGTTAAATAAATTGGCAAAAATTAATTTTAGAAGAATATTTGTCAAGGTGCATTATTGCATCCTTGAATTGTTAAATATCTAAGAAAGATGTGTACGCCACATTCTTAATTGAAATGAATATTTTAAACGTGCCTAGAATTTGCCTAATGTTAAAGGCTTTGGATCGTCTCTTATAAATTAGAAATAATTTTATCTTGTCTAATTTTATTTTTATTTTTGCTCTCTTTTCTTTTAAAATTCGTGATGAATTTTGGATTAGTCCACAACTCATCTCGCTCCCTCACAAATAGGTTTTTCCTCTCTTTTTTATGCAATAAAATTTAGAATAAATCTGTATCCCATCTTACTTATTTTCACCTTAATTAATAAATGGGCCCTAAAAGTAAGTGTAGGCTTAACTAAATTTTAACGAAAAATAGTATGTTAATTCCATAATTATTACAAGATTATTATATTATTTTTATATTTCAAATACCACAAATTATATGTTAATGAGAAGAGATCTAGGAAACTTTGCCATGAACATACTATGTATAAAAATGCATTTTTTTGATAAACTAATAAAGATCAACTAAATTTAAATCAACAATCTAATTTTTTATAGTATCACTATATCTTTTTAACTTCATGTATTTATTCTATTTCCTATTTTTCTAATATAATCAAATAAAGACTCAAAAGAAACCAAATTCCTCATTCTGACTAAACAACTACCACTACTGGAAATTATCCCTATGGCAACGAACTTTTTAGTGACGGTTAACAAAGCGCTGCAATAGGTGATCTATTGCAATGGTTTCAAGCGTTGCGAAAAATAATTGTTCTATTATCTATAATATAACACTATAACCATTGCATTTGACAATAAGCGTTGCAATAGATAAACAAAATAAGCTATAACAACGCTTATTTTATTCCCTCCATTTTATTGAAAAATTTTACTGTGTCCACCAAAAAAAATAACATTGTATTAAAACTTTTTTCAATGTCGCAAATGGAAACCTAAATCTACTCCACATTAAATCATTCAGAAAATTACTGAATCAGTGAGTTTCATCGTCTGACGACCGACGTCACTAAATCGGTGATTTTCAATCGACGGCCGGCGTCGCTAAATATATGGAGCCATAGCTCTGTGGAACCGTAGCTCTGACCTTCATAACTGCACCTTCGTCCATCATCTTCGTCTGTATACACACACAAATCACTCAGTTTCTCTATTTTTTTCTTTCATGGTTTCATTCATCAATGGCTGCAGAAGTAAGAAAAGTGCCAATTGTTAGAGTTGTCGACGATCTGGTAGATCTATGGGATCAGATAGCTGTAACTAAAGTATTCTTTGAATGAATTTCAACGGCTCATTATCTGTAAGTTCTCACACAACTTTGACCTATTTTTTGGGGATTTTTCTTCTGTTTAGGTTTTGCTTTAATTCTTGTTGAAAATGGAGTGGACTTCTTGCTTTTGTGACTACATTGGATATTTGTTTTTAATCGATGATAGAAATTTCTAAAATGGTTGATTTTTGTGGAATTTTGAAGTGTATTAATTGCTTCATTTTCTATGTGTTTGAACTAGAAATAGGGCTTTGTTCGTGTTAATTTAATGGAGATTGAGTTTTTGTAGTTATGTAGTGGTTGTTTTCAGCTTGAATTCGACTTGCTAACTGATTTGTTTTTTGGAATTGCTTATCTTATTATGGAATATATAAGGAATTTTGGATTTGATTTTGTTATTTTAAGCTTGAATTCGATTTCCTAGCTTTTCAAACTTAGCTTAATAGCCAAATTTTCTCAATACATCATTATTGGAAATTTGAAGAAGGTCAATAGCCAAATTTTCTCTTCCCCCAAACCCAAAAATAATTAGGAAATCTATAGTCAATGCCCAACAAAAAAATTGACATATGGTGAAGAATGATCCTAGTTGTCTGTCAATATGTTTCAAATGGTTCCTGTAGTTAAGTGTGAGTATAATTTCCTCCATTTGCACATTGATTAGTAGCCGAGTCATCATAAATTAGTTAAGTGGCTGTTAGTTTTAGAGGGAAAGTTGGTTGAGTCGACCTTTACAAGCCAACTATAAAAGTTTATGTAAGCGAACATCAATTGAACTACTGCAATTCTGCTCTTCATCTTCTTATCTTCCATTTATTGAGTTGAAAAATGCGAGCAATCTGCTACTGATTTCTCGAAATCCATTAGCGAATTCCTGATTTCAGTTATCAAGTGCATTTTGCTTTCTTGTGTTAATCATTGCGTCATTGCCTTTTTAGGTATCTTATTTGGAAACCCCATACTCCAAAGGCTGTAGATTGTCTCATCCACATCAAAGGAAGTGAGGAATTGTTGCGTAAGTTTTCTTCAGTTAAGGTATTACATCTTATATATTATTGTTGACTAAGGTTATAAGGCTGATATTGCCAACCTTTATGTTTAGTAACATTGGCACATGTAACGCCTCTTTTTCTCCTAGAGAAAAAACTTGGGTCAAATTAAAAGAATAAAAAGTAGATTGGGAGAAGAGAAAGAAAGAAAAGAAGAACCCTTTTCTTGTCAATAAAGTTGTTTTCTTAGAGAAATAATAATACATAAAAGAGAAGACAAAACCCCCGAAATAATAATACATCGCAAGGTTCATTGTATCTCTGCAATCCTGGTTCTCTTCATGTTCCTTAACAGATGTATAAACACTAAAGGAACAACCAAATAGCTAGAAGTCCAATTAATGATTGTGTAGCTAATAAAAAACCACATGATCAGTTAAGAGGTTCTCTCCCTGAAGTTGTTGGAGTTTTCTCCATGCATTCTGAGAAGGTGTATTTCCTTTTGAGGATGGTGTTCCTTTATACTTGAAAATATATCTGCAAATATATTCTTCAAGATCATTTGTTCTTTTCGTTTATTCGGTTTAATATTTTTTTAAGCTTGTGCTGTCAATAGGTGTCTAAGATTTCTGGTGGACTGATCTACAAACAATTTGATTCTTTGGTCAGTTTGATATTGATAAGCAGCCATTAACTTGATAATGGAAAAATACCAGATCTTGACCTAATGTATAAGTAATCAGGAACAGATATTAGTTTATACTTTTCCTTTACACGGTCTTACAATACAAATCCCGCTTTCAGCTAATGAATAATTTAAGCCGCTCTTTTTTCTCAGTAATTAGGTATTCCTTTTGGTTCACATCAGTGAGGTCAAACCAAAAGGTTGGCAGAAGACGAAGATAGAAAAGACACAGAAAATCTTTGCTGAATCTGATCACAAAGGATTTATTGGTGATGATGCACTTAATGTTTTAAGCGAAAGGGATTTTTCCAAATTCTTGCCTGGTGGAGATAGAAGGAATGGTCAAGTTGCTGATATGGATTCAAATTCAAATGAAATTGTGGTTGAACATGAGAGCATAATTACTTCTCAGATTGATGTGGATAACTTTAGTGATGAAGATCTGAACGGTTCCAGTTTAAACAGCTCTAGCAGCAGTCACTATGGAGCTTTTTGGGATATCTTTAGAAGGCAAGATGTGCCGATGCTTAACGAGTATCTAAGATTTAATTGAAAGAAACATGGAGATTCAGACCATCTAGCAGATGATTCTGTAGGTCAAGGTGGATGAGATAATGTAAACTTAGCTGGCATTGGCTCCGTTACGTCAACAATGATAGGGAAAAGTGAGATCTCATCATATAGGACTCATCATTAGGTGTTTGTGCTTCTTTCCATGCTCCAGTAGTTGTCGTCCTATTTGCATTAGAGGAAGTGGCAACATGGTGGAGAAATGTCCTCATCTGGAGAACTTCCTTTATCATTGTTGTTGTCTTGGTAGTACAAGGTCTTCATGGAATACTTGCAAATTTGATAGCTATGGACTTTTTAGGAGATGTGGACTTATCATGTTTGATTTAAGTGGTGTAATTGTTAAGATTAATAGCAAAATTAGGCATTGGGCCCGTGCAAAGCACGGGCTTCATTATTTAGTTATGTTATAATTTATTATGTATGTAAGTAAAAATGTATATTAATACGAATATTTATATAAATCATTTCAATTTAATAACACGTGGCAATCATTGTTGCAATAGATCAATAAACTATTGCAATAGGTAGTTAAAAGCATTGCAACAAAATAACAAAAGTATCGCAATAGATGTTATTGCAACAGTTTAAAGTCGTTGCAATAGATGAAAATTGGTGTCTCAATAAGTCAAAAAATAACCGTCGCAATAGGTCAATCTATGGTGATGATTATCAGAAACCGTCACAATAGCTCAACCTATGGCGACGGTTTAGACAACCGTCGCATAAACCGTTGCCATAGACCTATCGCGACACCCACCTATGAGACATTTGCTGAAGCGTTGCGGTAGAGCTATGGCAATGATTTTTTGGTCTATTGCAACGATTTTGCAACCGTCACCATAGGGGTAATTTCTAGTAGTGTACATAGATCAGTAGAATATATTATTTTTATTTTTTTTACTAACCATAATACTCATAAACCATAACTTCACAGAATAATTTAGTCACTAACATAAATTCAAACTCTAACTTATGTTTTAAAATATTTAATCTCAAAATGGTGTTAAAAATATGGTACCAAAATGCTAAATCTATTACAAATGCATGCAAATATTATTTTTGAAAAAGTACGTAACTAAAATTAGCCATTAACATTGCACCTTTATATAGTCTAACTAAAAATTAATCCTATGATCTTATTTATATTTTTATTATAATCACACTATTCATGCATGTTTCAAGCAAGACATCAATTAAAACTGTAGTAGTAAAAAAAACTAAAAAAATAAAAAAATTCAAGGAAACAAAATTAACACACTAAGATCAAATTAACAAATTATTAATTTCATTTCCAGTAACCAAGAGCACCGAGCAAGGGAATGAATTAACCCACTGTTAACTAACGATATTCAAGGAAAAACAAAAATATTAAACCGATTACAGATCTGACCAAACAAAAACGAAAAGAAAAGAATGAACGGAATCACCATTGGAACACCAATATCACAATTTTATTTGACACATTATTATGCTACAAGAGAAGGTTCGAGGGTTACCTCTTGCATGTTAAAATTTAAGCAAAAGTTGTTAATAATCCACTGAATTCCAAGAAATAGCAAATGCTCAACTCCTTCTGATTCAAACTGTATGATGAACTAACTAAACAAGAAACACGAACGACGTCACCGAAAACTCGAATGGACCCCAACTTGAACTCAAGTCATCCTTCCTTTTTCCTTTTCTTTTTTTTTTTGTTTGGTTTCACGTACTCTCCCTTTTTTCTCTCCTTTCTGTTTTTTTCTGTTTGTATCTGAGTTTGTGTAGTATGTACGTCTAATAGTTTGAGGGTGGGAGTCCTTAAATAGGAGGATTTTGGGGGGAGTAGTTAGGATAGTTTAGGATTCAAATTTTGAAATATTTTTCTTTAAATTTTTTTTAGGATAATGATCTCCTTCCTTTTTTTCTTATAATAAATAAATAAATTATATATAAAATAAATAATAATAATAAAAAATATTAAATAATTAATTTTTATACTTATGAAAAATATAAATAAAAATATAACTATCTTAAAATATAATATAATTAAGAGAAAATAAAATCACTAGCTAATTTATAAAAATCTAAATTACAAAAAAAAATATTTTGAATTTTTTTATATTATTTTAAAAATAAAAATAAAAATAAAATATCTTAAAATGTAACTTTATTTATTTATTTTCAACTAAAACTTATTAAAAATGAAATAAGAGTTAAAATAATACCGGACCAAATATAAATATTTAATATATATATATATTAAACTCGGTGAGGGTCAAAATCATGTGTCTACAATCTATGTTCTCCATTTCAAGATCTGAGAATTGTATTGCTATCTTCGTACAGCTTGTGCGTCTGTATTTATGTACACCTTGTTTTTCTTACTTGAAGATTAGCTCGAAAAACCATGTTACCCCTTCAATGGTTAAATCCTCATGTAAGGAAACTAAAGCTTGTTACTGTTTAAAATTTCTTTTACTTTGACCTGTAGTTGTTGGAAACTTGTAAATGTAAATTCCTCTTTATCAATTGCATGATTTACAAGATGATCTGCTAATTGGTTACCCTCCTTCAATATATGTTGTACTTGAATGCTTTTGTTGCTTGTTAATCTCTATATCCGCTCCATATAATTTTCCATGGTCTCCATATAATTTTCTAAATACCATGGACATGCCCACTCTTTATTGATTATCTTCTGCACAAAAAGTGAGTCTGTTTGAAATATTACTTTATCATATCCTAAATTACTGCAATGCATTACTGCTTGTAACATAACCATGATTTCTGCCTCCACATTAGATGTATCCTCAATTTTGGCTCCTTGGGCATAGATTAGATCTCCCTTAAGATCTCTTGGCAGAATGCATATGAACTCACCCTAGGGTTGCCTCTAGATGCTCCATCAGTGTTGTATTTCAGCCAACTATCTCCAGGAAATCTCCATAATACTCTAGTGATCCTCATTCTGATTGTACTCTGCTCCAATGCTGTTACAATGTCTGGACAATATAGAGGATATTGTTGACCTGGTCGTCTTACTTTTAGTAACATACCAATGCTCCTATTGACATTGTATATTACTTTGTGTATTGAAATAGATCTACCTTCATGCTTGATAGAAATCCTTCTTTTCCACAATTCCCACATAATCATGCTTGGTACTGCCATATAATATGCTTTTGATCTTTTTTTACTTTGCATATTCCACCAAGCAAGTATGGCTTCCCTGGTACTTAATCTATTCATAGCAATACCTGGAAAAGAAGCAAAATAGGACCAAGTCCTGTTAACATACGGAGCCTTTAGAAACACATGTGAAGTAATTCCTTGATCCAGATTAGTGCAACACCAACACCTAGTAGGTCCCTGCAAACCCCATCTTCTCATATATTAATCTACTGGAACTTTCCCTTTCCAAATACTCTACATTAGAAATGTCATTTTGAAAAACAATCCTTTATCCAAATGCATTTAAACACATTGTTCTTTGGTTCTCTTTGTCTAACATACTGCCATGCAAACCTTCCAGTAAATTTCCCTGTAGATTCCAACATCCAAATTTGTTTATCAGTTCCCCTACTTCTGCCTGGAGGCTGTATGTTGTTAATGATCATAGCTTTGACATCTTGATTCACCACCTGATCTAACAATTGTTCATTCCAATCCATGTCACTGACTAAATCTTTTACTTTCTGAAATCTGGGATCCCATTCTCTACTTTGTTCTGATATGGTATACAAATTACCATATCGGATCAAAGTAGACAAAATTTAATATTAGAAACTATTAAATTAATGAAACTTTAAATTCTCTACTTATTTGAAATTTAAAGTTTTCCATCGTTAAATTTTAATAGTAATCATGTCAATTATTATGACGTGCTATCGTTAAATTTTAAAACTAACAGTGTCAATAATTATGACAGTGCTTTGAATAAAAAGATACAAAAATATAAAAGAGTATTACAATTGTCATAGTAAATACTTGACCCCAAAACTTTTGAATTCAGTTAGAAATTGTTATCGGTTGGTAATTGAGTAAAAAGAACTCTAAAGCTAAATATGTCAATGAAAAATTTAGATTAATTTGTTGTTAGATATTTTCATAGTACCAGTTGAAATTAAAATAGATCTCTAAAGCGAAATATATCAATGAAAAATTTAGTTTAATTTGTTGTTAGATATTTTCATGGTACAAGTTAAAATTAAAATAATTATTTTATAAAATTGAAAAACGAAAATTAATTTTTATTTTGGTTCCAAGTGAAAAAATATGAACACTGGTTTTTATTTCCTTTAGAGACTAAACTTTTCTTGGAAAATGCAATTCAATCTGAGAATATTATCATATTAAATATTTATTTCACGAAGACTTTGAATTTAACTAAAAAAAATTATTAGTTACCTACGATTGTGAAATAGAATCCTAAAACTAAAGGTATCAAAATTTCTCTAGCCAATGTGGATTTCTAATCTAATACAATTTGTTCTCGTAAATGTGTACAATACAGTTGTGTTCTCCTACAAATATTAGTTGTCATTAACTCAACTTCTAATAAGGAATGTTTTACTATAAATTAATTTAATTAATTTTTAATTCTTAAATATTAGAAAAAAATAGTGAAAAGATGATTTTGTCTAAAACAAAGGCTTTTAATGAATGCAAAAAATTCAAACAACATTTATAAGGCCCTTTACACTTTTTAATATACTATAAATATAAATTTATTGCAAGTCATAACAATATTTTTAGATAATTATTAAACTATGAAATTAATTACAAGTTATAGTAATTTTAAAAAACATTATTTTTTTTAATATTTAACACATATTTATTGATCCAATTATCTCCTATTTTTTAGTGTTTAATATTCCATATCTCCCAAAATGACTGTGTTGATAATTATGATAGGAGTAAAATCTGATCAATAATAATTCTTTCATCATTCACGTTTTATTTTTCCTTTTTTTAGAAAAGTTACATGTTTCTCTATAACTCTCTTTACTCGAAAAATATTTCTTGCCTATAAACACACGCATCTTCTTAAAATATATTACTTTTTTAATCATCTGTATATAAATTCTCTGGTTTTGAAATTTTTTGTGTATCATCTTTGGTTTTCTTAGCCGCTATTTGCTTTTGGGATTGTAATTTTGTTTTAATTTAGGAGTTATTTTGATTCAATTGCATTATATGTTAGATTTTTAATTTGATTTCACTTCGATATGAATCATGTATTCAAATTTAAATTTGATTATACTATATAAATAGTATAGCATAGTATTTGTTGACATTAAGTATTGTTTCGGTATTAAAGTTGATATCAAGTGACTGAAATTGTTGAATTGTTGGATTTATGTTATGATATATGAATTGTATTCAACTGTATTTATTGATATCAAGTTGGGATTATTTTTTGTATATATATATATATATATATATATATATATATATATATGTATATATATATATATATATTTCAGATGCTAAATGATTTTTTGTTCTTCTTGTTGATCTACATATTAATGATTGAAATGAGTATGAGTTGTGATCTTCAATTTAGTTCATATACTAAATGAAAATGGATCACACAATTATTTCTTAAAGTTCATGTTTACTTTAGATGTGTTTTATGATTGTAGAAATTATGCTGACTAAGTTTTGTATATAATTTACTTTTTTATGCATGAAACGGTATTTAAATAAGTATTCAATTGATTTCTAGTTTTAAACTAAATTGACAAGGTATATAAACAGTCTAATTTGAGAATGTAAATTGTATTTTTCAATTATATAGTTACGAGCGAAACAATCCCACTATTAAAAGTACGTAACACATATATTCAAATATATCTAATACAGTATTATAATGCAATAAAATAAATTAAGCAATTATTACATCAACATTGAAAAGATAACAATCATTTTTCTTTGTATTATTTAAAAACTAATCCCAGAAACACTATCTAAAACTATTAGGCAAAAACTAAAGTAAGTAAATCGATACAATGCATGGATTATGAATGCTATCTTCATAATCAAATTGTTATTTTTGAAGTAAAGAAAGCTTTGTGTTTTAATGAAATTTTGATTTAAAAAAAAACGAAATATAAATAGGGTATTTGTATGAAAAGAATCAGCTGATTGATAGTGAAACATCAAATTAGAATGAGTCAACAAAATTGGAGAAATTAATATTTATTACAAACGAATTTTTGGAACAAGATTATCCAATATTTATCTTAAATGTCAACTATTTTTTTGGATATGAAATCTTTTTTATTTATTTGTAATGTGTTTTAATTTTTATCAAAACAATTTTTTTACTTTTTTATACAAAAAATTTGCTATAAGTTGTATTCTAAAGAAAATTGTTATATCTTGCATTAAATTATATAAGGATGTTTATTTAGATTTTTTTCCCCAAAAATTAAAAGGAAAAGAATCTTTTTATTGGGTCAAAAGAAAAGTATCCATTGTATATATTTTTAATATATAATTATTGTATACATAATATAATATAACATATTATACACGGAGTAATTCATATATATATATTCGAGATATTTCTTGAAGGCAATTGTAAAAAATCTCCATCTAAATAAGAGTTAATAAAACAGATGTTGAAATTAGTTAATGAATCGATCTTTTCAAAAATCAGATTTCTCAAAATGGATGACAAGGGATGTAAACTGATTTACTAATATGTGGGGGAGAAAGAGGAATGTGTAGTATTGAATTTAATTTTGACCCTGATATTTCTCTCATATTGTTATTTTACAAATTATTAGTTTTTAATATTGATATTTCTCTAATTATTATTTTAGTATTAAATAAATCTCTATAATTCGCATCCATAATTTTTAAAACGTTTATTTTATTATTATGATTATTATTACCTATTAAATTATTTATGCAAGTAGTCATATTCGTAATTTACAAATTGCATAGCTTCTTATTATTATAGTATTCATTAACATTATTTATACTGCTCTTTTCTAAATTCATATTTATATAATTTATCATTAATTTTTATTGGCATTTCGCTATATGCTTGTTTTTATACAAAAAATATAAATACGATTTATTTGTGAGTTTAGGCAATAATTTACACAATTATTTATATAGCATTTATTAAATGGCGTTTAAATCAATTCAATTTTCTCAATTTATTTACATTATAATCTAATTTTATCTGACTGATGTTAATTTTAGCCTTATTTGATTTTTATTTTACTCAGTTTTTACTCCCATTTTAATTTAAATTAACCCAATACATTTGACCCAACTCATAATCCGATCCATTTCTCAATTAAATCACATCCATCCATCATTTTGATCAATGGCCCCGATTTAATCCCTCAGTTACGCCCTTTTTAACCAAAATCGCCCCCTCCCCCCCGCCCCCCCACCCCTCCCCAAAAAAATAACAGTCGCCTCTGTATACTCTATCCTCTTTCTCTCCGATGAAATCCGCCACCGTCGCACCTCCATCACTGACGAACCACCATCGTTCTTCTTCCTTTCTTCCCTCACCACCGGTCGCTCCTCTCGATCACTATCTCATCTCTTTCTTATAACTGTAACTGTCGCACCACCAATTCTAGCCAACGAATCCAACCACCCTCACCATCTTCGGCGAGAGCACCACTTCAACGCTACCCTCTTTGTTTTTTTTCTTCCTTTCCCTTATCTCTCACGAACTCCACTACTACGCCACCATCTCCACTCATCACCGACGAAATCCCATCCAGTTGATGATAGGCGAATTTACACGCCTAAAGTACTATATTTTACCCATATTTTAGCTAAGTTTTGAGGACAAAATATATAATTCATGCACTTTTAGTCCTTTTTCCTGTAAGTGAGCTAACGAACATGATTAGCAAGTTTTCAGGTATAAATGATGCAGAATTCAGCATTTTATGGATAACTTGACGCCAAAGAAAGCTTCACGAAGGAAGGAAGGGTAATCTTGGACGCCAAGGACCTAAAGTGGCGCATGGAAAATCTGTCCCAGGCAAAAACAACAATTCTGAAGACTTTGGGGACTAGCAGTAACTTAGTAGGATTAGGATAATGATACATTAACCTAGTAGGATTGGGTTAAGTAATGCAGTAGCTTAGTAGGAATAGGATATGGGTGTTATAAATACCCTATTTTTCTAGAGATTTTAAGACATTCCTCACAATTCCCCCATTCCATCAATTCCCATCCATCCACCATCCATCCATCCATCAAAACAATTCTCTTTATTAATTTATTGTTGACATTATTTTTCATCTATTCAACTTTTAATTTTACAACAAGAGAATCACTATTTTGCAAGGAATTCACGCCTAACACCACACCATACTACACGTGAGATCTTTTATTGTGGTATAGTGATAATGTCTATTGTGATTTCCATCGTACTCATGAATAGCTAAACTTCTCTGTTGGGGTTATGGAAGCCTTATGAGATACTATCTAAGGCTATGAGTTTGTGAATTCGTGACACGTGTGTTGCTTATATCATTATTCTCTTCATCTTAATGCAAATTCTTGTGGCTGCAGACGCATAGAATAACGCCAGTATAGCATTAACTTGTTCGAAAGAAAAGTTATATGTCTGGAAAAGAGATAATGTCAAGGTAATAGGGTCCCATCCCCTATTAAAAAGTTAGTGCCGTAACTGGATTAACCTCTTGGAGAATTTGTACCGTTAGATATGCTTTAAGCTCGAAAGAGTTAAAGTGAAATAGTCCTTGTTGAGGTCGAAAGACGCTTGGATTTACCATCAAATACAATTCTCTATAAGCACATGCATGTCTGAATTCCGCATAACTCATAGCCAATAGAGACGTACAACTCATAAGGTGGACATAACCCCAACTTCTCAATTCTCATTGTTCAACAACCTATCAAGCAAACCGTTTTTACTCTTCTATTTTCTGCTTTTACTTTATTATTTTGTTTACTTTATTTGCACGACAAAACTCCCCCCTTTTACGAGACTTGCACTAAAAGTCTAGTAATCTTTGCTTACTTGTTGACCAAGCTATTCCCTGTGGGATCGATACCCAACCTAGTTGGGTTATATATTTGACAACTACCGCTTTACACTCCTACCAGAGCTGTAGATTGAGCGTTATAAAAAATTGGCGCCGTTGCCGGGGAATACGGTTGTCAACTAAGTTTGTGATAGTTACTAGACCCTTTGGTCAAAGATTCTCGTACTTTTACTTTTAGTTGTTGATTTTGTTTTATTCAGGTTTGTTCAGTGCATCAATGGATGCACAACGTGAAATTGAAAGGATAGCTGCTCAAGTGCATCAACAGAATATTGATAACCCAGGTCGAGCAACAAATCCTGACGAAGAGGATCTGGGTGACGAGGAGCTACTAAACCCACGGCATACTACTGAGGTGGCGGCGCCCATGCAGAGAAGAGATCGTCAAGAGCGATTGAGGCCTGATCGCCGAGCTGTGCAGATTCCTTTTGATGACGATGATGATGATTTGGATGAAGCTGGTGCCACAGGAGCCATTATTCTGCCACCCTTGGCACCTGGAGTCAAGTTCAATATCACAAGCACCATGATTCAACTACTGCAACTCGAGAGATTATTTGGTGGACTTGCAGGTGATGATCCGAATATGCATCTGATCAATTTTATCTCAACATGCAAGTCATTCAACAATCCAGGCGTTGGACAGAATGCAATTCGACTGCGCTTATTTCCATTATCTTTGTCTGGGGAGGCAAATCTATTGTTGAATGGGCTGACTCCTGATTCTATTACAAATTGGAGGCAATTGAGAGACGCTTTCCTAGAAAGATTCTTTCCGCCATCCAAAAGAGCACAATTAAGAGATGAAATCAGCAACTTTCGGCAGCTTCCAACCGAAGATCTTCATGAAACATGGGAGAGGTTCAAGACGAAGCTTATGAGGTGTCCAAACCATCACATGACCAATGTCCACCTAATGGAGATACTATACAGAGCCTTGAATTCAATAACTAAACCAGTGGTGGATAATGCGGCTGGAGGATCATTTATGGACCTCACCTTTGGGCAGGCAAGCAATATGCTAGATCGGATGACGAGGCAAAGTAGAGCTTGGCATACCAGGGATTCTGAGGTAGCAAGCCCTACTATATTTATTGGCATAACTGCTGAACAAAGGAGAAGAGAAGAAGAACGTGATCAAGATATGACGCACATGAAAACACAAGTGGATCTTCTTACAAAGCATCTCTTATCAGGGAAGACCGAAAAAGTCAAAGCTGTTGCGTCAAAAGGAAGAGATGAATCTGATTTGGAAGAAGAGGCCAACTACTTGAACAATCAGGGGGGTTTCCAAGGTAATACCCAAGGAAACCAAGGTCGGAACTATTATGATAAATCTGGAAACAAGGACCAAGGTAGTTGGAAGAACAAGAATGACAAGAGTAGTTTGTATGTTCCCCCAGGACGACGTGACACCACTACATCTGGTTCTGGAAATATGGAAGAGATGATGGCCAAACTATTGAAAGGAGTGGAATCAACCAGCGCTGGAGTAACGGAGGTAATAAATGACTTGTCCTCAATGAAACAATTGGTTGACTCACACTCCACTTCAATAAAGCAAATAGAGCAGCAATTGAGCCAACTTTCAGCAGCATTGAATCAAAGAAAGGCTGACACTTTACCTAGCAACACTGTGCAAAACCCAAGGAATGATGGGTCATGCATGGCTGTTACTACCAGGAGTGGTAAGGTGCTGGAAAATTTATCCCAAAGCAAGCAAGTGGCTGAAAATAAGGAAGATGATGACGCCATAGAAGCTGACCAAGATGTCCATGACGTCACTCCTAGTAGGTTGCAGCCAGAAATACCAAAATACGGAAGCAATAGGAGAAGAAAGCCGTGGAGAAAACAATTTCTTATCCACCACCACCTTTTCCTCAAAGATTAAAGAAGTTTGCGGATGATACAAAGTTCAGCAAATTCATGAATATGTTAAAGCAGCTGACCATTAATGTTCCGTTGGTAGAGGCACTAGAACAAATTCCTGGGTATGCAAAATTTATGAAGGATCTTTTGACAAAGAAGCGAGCAACAAGCTATGATTTGAAGGATACTGTTCATCACTACAGCGCAATCGCTACCCGATCACTAGTTCAGAAGAAGGCTGACCCCGGTGCTTTCACTATTCCTTGCACTGTTGGATCTTTGAACTTTGCCAAGACATTGTGCGATCTGGGTGCTAGCATCAATTTGATGCCACTATCCATCTACAGGAAGTTGGGGTTAGGCGATCTGACACCAACCAATATGAGGCTCGTGATGGCTGATAGGTCGGTAAAATGACCTGTGGGTATCTTGAATGATGTGTTGGTGAAGGTTTCTTCATTCATCTTTCCTGCAGACTTCATTATTCTAGATTGTGAGGTGGATTCTGAACTTCCCATAATCTTGGGACGTCCTTTCCTTGCAACAGGAAGTGTGCTTATTGACATGAGAGCTAATGAGCTTTTATTTCGGTTGAATGACAAAGTGGTCCGTTTTGATATATGCAAAGCAATGAAGTAGCCCAGCGATATGAATATGTTCTCTGTAGTTGATGTTCATTATGAGGATAAGAAAGAATTATCTGAAGCAAAACAACTTACTGTTGCGCCATTGTCTGCTGCGCTACTAAATGTTGAGCATAAGGATGATGCAGATTATGAAGAAACTACGTGTGCTCTAAAAGAAATAGGGTCATATTCTCATGCTCCTAAGAAGTTGGACCTTGATCTTACAAATCAACCTTCACAAACAGTGAAGACTTCCATTGTAGAGCCACCAATGCTAGAATCGAAAGAGCTCCCCGATTATCTAAGGTATGTGTTCTTGGAAAGAGGAAATATACTTCCGGTAAGTATGGAGGATGATTTAAGTGAACAGAACGTAGAGGCTCTCATATCTGCTCTAAAGAGATACAAGAGAGCCATGGGTTGGACTATTGATGATATAATTGGTATCCCTCCCGGGATAGGCATGCACAAGGGTCATCTCGAAGAAGATTGCATGCCTACAAGTAAGCCTCATTGTCGTCTGAATCCATTCAGAAAACGATCCACCATCTATCTCGATGAAGTCTAAGTAATCGAGATAGCTATGTCGTGCCGTGACAATAAATCAAGTGCTTGGTGGGAGGCAACCCATCGTTTTTCATTTTTTTTCCTTTCTTTCATTCTACTAATTGTTTGCTTTTGATAAATAAAAATCCAAAAAGAAGAATCATGCCACGACCAAAACTAAGGCGCTTGATGGGAGGCAACCCATCGTTCTAATCGTCTTTGTTGTTTCTGAGTAAATGTAGGTGCAAAGAGGTGTAAAAAGAGGAGGTCGGTTTCAAATTTTGATTTGGATGTATTGCATGTTAAAGGTGGTAAGTTAGGAATGAAGAAGCAAAAGGATATGGATTGAGCATTGCTCATGAAAATATAGGCATCGAACAAGGCTAGGCCTAGGCAAGGCCTATACTATGGCCTAAGGTCTCGGAATCTAGTGTGCCATAGCATAGGCTCCGCCCATGCCTAAGTATGCTATAGCATAGGCGCCGCCTATGCTAATGCCTTTTGTCTCTGAATCTCATATGCCATGCTAAAGGCGCCGCCTATGCCTAGGAATGCCATGGCATAGGCACCGTCTATGCTAGACAATGCTTTGCAAAAGGCGCCGCCTATGCCAAGTATAGGCAAAGCAAAAGGCGCCGCCTATGGTCACTTCTTGTCTCCAAATCCGATTTTAAATGGGTCAAAACCCGACCCAACCTTTTCCTATAAATATGAGACTTAGTCTTGAACCAAAAACACATTGGAAACCTAGCTTATGCGCCGCCTATAGCCTCCAAATCCTCTCAAAAATTTTCCTTTTACTCTTTTTCTTCACAAGAACATCATCCAAAGGCATCAATCAAGTACAATGGCACCCAAAGCAAGACAAGGCAAAGATAAGGCAACCACTTCCCAAAAGGGCAAGAAAAGAGGCCGAAAAGAGCAAGGAGAATCATCCTCAATGCAAATACCACGCCGCATGTTCGGAATTAAATGGGTTTTAGAGGAGGAAGCAAAGGAATGGTATAGGAACAACAAAGAGAAGAAATATGTTCATGTGGACTTGATAAACAAGGAAAGCCTAGCAAAGAAAGAGCCGCGCATGTTGGCCAAGATCATGGCGTTACATCTTGATTTCATTTTCCGAGACATGGGAGAATGCAATCTCGATTTAACAAGAGAATTCTATGCCAACTGGTCACCGAAAACCACAGGAAGCGAGGTCAAGATTCGGGGCCAAGTTTTACAACTCAATGCGGATTTCTTAAACTCCTTTCTTGGCTTGCCTGTTGTTGATCCATCACCATTCAAAGAGCTGTACAGTAGAACTCCATACAGAGCAATTCGACACACACTTTGTGGAACTAGATCCATGGCAAGGTGGAGCAGACATAAAGACACCGGACGACACAACACCTTTCCATATGCTCCTTTGAATAGGGAAGCAAGGATATGGTTGCGTATAGTCAACTCTTGCCTTATTCCAGGGATGCAGTACACCAAGATAACAAGAGATAGAGTGTTCCTGGTATATCAACATCAGGGCAATCATTCGCTCCACAATGCGGAAAGCTAGGCTACACAAGCGGTCCCACTTCAGCTTCGACAATCTGTTGACTGCAATCTTGAGGAAGGAAGACATCGAAGAGGAACCGACTGATCATAAACTCCCACACAACCTGAAGAAGGTTGACCTCACAAAGGTCAAAGATACTGAATCAACACATGGCGTCAACCTTACTACGGCAGAGAGACATGCTCGGGATAAGAGTTTCTTTCGCCATCTTTATGGCATGACTCGGTTTACAATGATGAGCGGAGGTTGTGATCCAACTGCTGCAGAGCTCCAATAGCTGGATCATGACTATCCAATGAATGTGCATGCAAGGGAGATGTGTGGGTTAGGTACATACTTTGAGGAACCTCTTGATGACGATGTGTGATAACGCTCAATCTACAGCTCTCGTAGGAGTGTAAAGCGGTCGCTAGCAAATATAGAACCCAACTGGGTTGGGTATCGATCCCTCAGGGAATAGCTTGGTCAACAAGTAAGCAAAGATTACTAGACTTTTAGTACAAGTCTCGTAAAAAGGGGGGATTGTAATGTGTAACCAAAATATTAAAGTAAAAACTAAAAATAGCAAAGTAAAAAGAAAGAATAGTTATTAAGTTGTAAAAAATGAGAATTGAGGAGTTGGGGTTATGTCCACCTTATGAGTTATACGTCTCTATTGGCTATGAGTGTGTTGAATTCCGACATGCATGTGCTTATAGAGAATTGTATTCGATAGTAAATCTAGGCATCTTTCAACCTATTCGAGGATTATTTCACTTTAACTCTTTCGAACTTAAAGCGTGTCTAACGGTACGAATTCTCCAAGAGGTTAATCCAGTTACGACACTAACTTTTTAATAGGGGATGGGACCCTACTACCTTGACATTATCTCTTTTCTAGACAGATAACCTTCTTTCAAACAAGTTAAATGTTATACTGGCGTAAGGTAATGGAGGAATGTATTGTAAGGTATTGTAGAAAGATGAATTAAAACTAGAATGAGAATTGTTGAGGAATAGTAGAAGAATGAATTGTAATTGATGGAGGAATTTATTGTAAGGTAATGGAGGAATGTATTGTAAGGTAATGGAGGAATGTATAAAAATCTCTAGCAAAATAGGGTATTTATAATACCCATATCCTATTTCTACTAAGCTAATGAAATACTTAACCAAATCCTACTAAGTTAATGAAAAACTTAACCCAATTGTACTAGGTTAATGTATCATTATCCTAATCCTAATAAATTACTGCTAGTCCCCAAAGTCCTCAGAAATGCTGTTTTAGCCCAGGACAGATTTTCCATGCGTCACTTTTGGTCCTTAGGCGTCTAAGCTTCCTTTTCTCCTTTCATGAAGCTTTCTTTGGCGTCAAGTAATCCACAAAATGCTGAATTCTGCATCATTTATACCTGAAACTTTCCTAATCGTTAGCTCACTTACAGGAAAAAGGACTAAAAGTGCATGAAATATATAATTTGTTCTCAAAACTAGGCTAAAATATGGGTAAAATATAGCACTATAGGCGTGTAAATTCGCCTATCATCAACACCCCACACTTAAAGCTTTGTTCGTCCTCGAACAAAATATCATGTCCCTCTAAACATTAACTTAAGGTTTCACAGCAACAACACAAAATATTCGTCAAGAAAAGCACAACAATTACCAACAAAGAGTAGTTTTCCAATCATTAGTAGAGACAATTCAACCTCCCACATAAACTCGTGATGGTGGTCAACTCATACTCAAAAGTTAAGGTACAAAGAATCATACACAACTACCCAAAACTCATCAACCATGTGTGTCTCACAATATCTTACCCATAATCACTCACAAGTATAGCATATTTTTCAAACATGGGTATAGAAATATCCTTGCTCTCGCTCTCACAAAGAATTCATATGCTGCAACTGATGACCATAGGCTTGCCCTTAGTGTAATGCTCCACTAAATGTCAGAATGCTAGGCTTAGGATCAAGTAGGTCTTTTGATGATTGTAATGTAGGCTAAGGGACGGGTAGGACTATTTTGGCCAGAAATAGTGACTATGTTCCTAAGCGCTTTAATACATCACATTGTATCATTAACACTTTTCTTTCACACAACCTTTTTGCTTTCTTTTATTCTACCTCCCTTTGTCACCTCTTTTGTTTTTCAATTTCTGAACATAACTAACTTTTTAGTTTTCCTTTCCTTTTTCTTTTCATAACACACCTCTTATGATAACAATTTTTTTTCATAACAAATTCAAGAACCAATACATTCTAAAGCATCATACTCACCCAATTTCCTCTTATTTTGTCACATGACTTTATACTTTAAAGCACTTAGGAATTTGGATCAAATTATGGTCTTGAAAAAAATGAATTAGGCTTTTCATATGAGGTTTGTCAAAGAACATAGGCTTTAAAGGCTCAAAAGGGGTTAACTAGGATGATGTCCATGGGTAGGTAAAAATGAAGGTAAATAATCATAGGTTGACAAAGAAATGCCTAAATCATCTCCTAAACTTGCATTCTTTATTTTCGCTTTGCACATATACCAGGCAAGTTCTAGCATCAGCCACAAGCATAGGATATACTATTATCTCACACACACAAGGCACATGGTCGACTTTATTGGGAGTAGTATAGACTCTTTCCCCAACAGATGAAGGAATTGAACCACACAATATCACATAGTGAGTCACAATTAGAGCCTAAACGTCTCAATAGTCATGATGTTAGCACAAACTCTTGTTATAATATCATGCTGCCTATTAGAATGATTTTATGTGAAGCTAAGTAAGAAAAATTTTACTACTAAAAAAAATTGAAAAAAAACCAATTTTGAAAAACAACAAACTAAGCAAACAAACATAAATAAATGCAAATGCGGATAGAGAAGTGAAGCATGCAAATACCACCACCCCACACTTAAACGGGACACTGCCCTCAGTGGAAAATAAATACGAAGAACCTGGTCAGTCGGACTCCTCCTCTATGTCGGGGGTCATACCCCCTTCGTCGGAATCATCATAGGAGTCGTCGTCATCAGAATTCTCCTCCACATCGGAGTCTGGCATGCGTCAATTATCATCGGTCAGCACATCATCATCAAAAGGTTCCTCAAAGTATGTACCTACTCCACACATCTCCCTCGTATGCATATTCATTGGATAGTCATGGTCCAGCTGTTGGAGCTCTGCAGCAGTTGAAACACGACCTCCGCTCATCATGGTGAACCGTGTCATGCCATAAAGATGACGGAAGAAACTCTCATCTCGAGCATGTCTCTCCGCAGTAATAAGGTTGACGCCATGTGTTGTTTCAGCATCTTTGAGCTTTATGAGGTCAACCTTCTTCGGGTTATGTGGGAGTTTGTGATCAGCTGGTTCCTCTTCGATGTCCTCCTTCCGCAAGATTTCTGTTAATAGGTTGCCAAAGGTGAAGTGGGACCGCTTGTGTAGTCTGGCCTTCCGCATTGTAGAACGAATGATTGCCCCAATGTTGATAGGGACATTCGTTATCAATGCATAGAACAAACACACTCTATCTCTTGTTATTTTGGTGTACTGGGTCCCAGGAATAAGGCAAGAGTTGACAATACGCAACCATATTCTTGCTTCCCTATTCAAAGGAGCATAGGGGAAGATGTTGTGTCGTCCGGTATCTTTATGTTTGCTCAACCTTGCCGTGGATCTACTTCCACAAAGTGTGTGTCGCATTGCTCTATAAGGAGGTCTGCTGTACAGCTCTTTGAATGGTGCTGGATTGACTGAAGGTAAGCCAAGAAAGGAGTTGATCAAATCCGCATTGAGTTGTAGAACTTGGCCCCGAATCTTGACTTCGCTGCCTGTTATTTTCGGCGACCAGTTGGCATAAAATTCTCGTGTCAAATCAAGATTGCATTCTCCCATGTCACAGAAGATGAAATCCAGATTTAGTGCCATGATTTTTGCCAACATGCGCGACTCCTTCTTCGCTAGGCTGTCCTTGTTGATCAAGTCGACATGAACGTATTTTCCTTCGTTGTTGTTCCTATACCATTCCTTGGCTTCCTCCTCAAGAACCCATTTTATTCCAAACATGCAGCGTGGTAATTGCATTGAGGATGATTCTCCTTGGTCCTTGCGACCTCTTTTCTTGCCCTTTTGGGAAGTGGTAGCCTTATCTTGTCTTGCTTTGGGTGCCATTGTACCTGAGATTTAAACAATGTTCCTATTAGCATCAGCTCGATATATACAATCTATACACAAGCACTAGGGGTACCACCCCACACTTAGGTTGTTAATACAAGTTAGTGAAGTGAAAGTAGTTGATTACTTAGACTTCATCGACATGCATTTTAGGTGCTATATTCCGACAAGAAAATTAGAGATGTATCACTTCTTGCAACCTTAGCAATACTTTCATGTTAGGTATCACAAGACTACTACATAGGGATTACATCCTGGTATAGTTTCTATCAATAATCACAACCTCCTATGTCGGTAGGCAACTATAAGTCTTATCCCGATGAACGAGATCTTCTAACATGTAGGTATTCAAGTGACAAGGTTATGCAATGTTCATGACTATAGCGATTCCGCAATTAGTATAAAAATGCATCAAAATCAAATTCAAGTCAGAAATAGTTTAAGATTATCCTATCGTATATGTTCACTCATATGGTTTTGTATCAACAATTCAAACACATTAACATCACCAATATTTCTTCAAGATGTAGCAATTCATAATAGACATAGTAACGTAGTACTTACAAAAAATAGATGAAGAATAAAAGAGTACTTACGTGATTGAAGCCTTTGGAGATGTTCTTGTGAAGTGGGAGAGCAAAAAGAAAAAATTTTGAGATGTTTTGGAGAGTATGTGTGGCGCCTAGGTCAAGTTTCCAATGTGTTTATGTTTCAGGATTAAGTCCCCTTTATATAGGAAAAGAATGGGTCGGGTTTTGACCCATTTAAAATCGGTTTTGGAGACAAAAAGTGACCATAGGCGGTGCCTTTAGCTTTGCCTATGCATGGTATAGGCGGCGCCTAATGCAAAGCATTTGCTAGCATAGGCGGCGCCTAGTGCAATGCCTTTAGTGACCATAGGCGGCGCCTTTAGCATGGCATATGAGATTCTAAGACAAAATGCTTTAGCATAGGCGGCGCCTATGCTATAGCATACTTGAGCATGGGCGGCGCCTATGCCTTTGCACACTAGATTCCGAGACCTTAGGCTATAGTATAGGCGTTGCCTTGTTCGTGGCCTAGTTTTACCTAGGCCTAGCCTTGCTCGATGCCTATTTTGTCATGAGCAATGCTCAATCCATAGCCTTATGCCTCTTAATTCCAAACTTACCACCTTTATCATGCAATACGTCCAAATCGTCACTTGAAACCAATCTCCTCGTTGAATACCTCTTGCACCTACATTTGCTCAAAACCAATGAAAATGATTAGTACGATGGGTTGCCTCCCATCTAGCGCCTTAGTTTTGGTCATGGCACGACTCTTATTTTTGGATTTTCATTTATCAAAATCAAAACAAGTACTAGAACGAAAGAAAGACAAAACGATAAACGATAAACGATAAACGAGAAACGATAAACAATAAACGATAAACGATAAACGATAAACGATAAATGATAAATGATAAACGATAAATGATAAATGATAAACGATAAATAATAAACGATGGGTTTCCTCCTATCTAGCGCCTTATTTATTGTCGTGGCTCGACATAGTTACCTCGAGTACTTAGACTTCGTCGAGATAAGTGATGGTCATATAATTCATCGAGTCAAGAGGACCGATATAAGGTTTAACACGTTGACCATTCACCTTGAAGACAACACCATTATTGTCTTCCAATTCAACTACTCCAGACGAGTAGACTTGGATAACTTTGTATGGACCAGACTACTTAGACTTTAACTTTCCTGGGAACAACTTCAATCTAGAGTTGAAGAGAAGTACCATATCATTCTTTTGGAAGTTTCATCGAACAATCCGCTGATCATGATACTTTTTTATCCGCTCCTTGTATAGGTCTGACCTTTCATATGCATGGAGACGGAACTCATCTAATTCGTTCAGCTGCTCCAACCTCAGATTCATCGCATCATCCCAATTCAAATTCAATTGCTTCAACCCCCCACAATGCCTTATGTTCGAGCTCAATGGGTAAATGACAAGCCTTCCCATAAACTAGTTGATAAGGGGACATGCCGATGGGTGTTTTAAATGCAGTCCTATACGCCCATAGTGCATCATCTAGCTTCCGAGACCAATCCTTCCTATTAGCATTTACCGTCTTTGCAAGGATTTGCTTGATCTACCAATTGGAAACCTCTACTTGTCCACTCGTTTGTGGGTGATAAGGCGTGGCTACCTTATGTTGCTTGACACCATATTTTGCCAACACGGATTTGAATAGCTTGTTGCAAAAGTGAGATCCTCCATCGCTTATAATAGTACGTGGTACTCCAAAGCGAGAGAAGATATTTCTCTTTAAGAATGCTACAACACGCTTTCCCTCATTGTCGGCCAACGCTACAGCTTCAACCCATTTCGAGACATAATCTACAACAACTAAGATGTACTTCATTCCAAACGAATTCATGAATGGACCCATGAAATCAATGCCCCACACATCAAAGAGTTCTACCTCAAGAATTTTCGACATGGGCATCTCATGGTGTTTCGAAATAGCACCTTGTCTTTGTCATTGGTCGCATCTTCTAACAAAGTCGTAGGCATCTCTAAATATCGAAGGCCAATAATATCCACTTTGCAATACTTTTCTTGCCATCCGATTGCCTGCTTGATGTCCTCCAACTTGGGAAGTGTGGCATGCTTCCAATATAGTAGGCACCTCTACATGGGATATACATCGTCGAATAATACCATCCGCACATTGTCGAAACAAATATGGCTCATCCCAATAGTAGTGTTGTACGTCATGCATAAACTTCCTCTTTTGATGGTATGATAAATTGGCAGGTATTACATTACTTACCACAAAATTTGCAAAGTCGGCATACCATGGTAACTTTTCTGTTGTCATCGCTAGGATCTTCTCGTCAGGGAATGCATCATCAATCTCGATATCAGGCTTCGCCACATGCTCGTTCTCGAGTCTAGATAGATGGTCGGCCACTTGGTTCTCGCAACCTCTTCTATCTTTAACTTCGAAATCAAACTCTTGTAGCAGCAGTACCCATCGAATTAATCTTGGTTTTGCATCCTTCTTTGTCATTAGATACCTAAGAGCTGCATGGTCTGTATGAACGATTACCTTAGTACCCAATAGATAGGCACAAAACTTCTCAAACGCATACACAACCGCTAGGAGCTCTTGTTCTGTCACAGTGTAGTTCCTTTGGGCTTCATTTAGGAACTTACTCGCATAGTAGATAGGATGAAATAATTTCTCCTTTCTCTGACCAAGCACAGCTCCAACTGCTACACCACTAGCATCACACATGACTTCAAACGGGAGAGACCAATGTGGCGCTACCATGATAGGGGCTTCAATAAGTTTTCCTTTAAGGCATTCGAATGCCTTTAAGCAATCTTCATTGAAGTCAAACTTCACATATTTCTCCAAGAGTTTGCACAATGGACTAGCAATTTTGGAGAAGTCTTTGATGAACCGACGATAGAAACCTGCATGGCCGAGAAGACTACGAACTCTCTTCACCAAAATTGGAGGCGGTAGCTTCTCAATGACTTCGATTTTCGCTCGATCAACCTCAATTCCTCTTTCAGAGATTTTGTGCCCAAGAATGATTCCTTCTTTTACCATGAAGTGGCACTTCTCCCAATTCAGCACTAGGTTGAATTCTACACATCTTTGCAACGCCATACTTAGGTTTGCCAAGCACGCTTCAAAAGTCTCACCAACAACTGAAAAATCATCCATAAATACCTCCAAAGTGTCTTCAACCATATAAAAAAAATTGACATCATACAACGTTGAAAGGTGGCTGGTGCGTTACATAGCCCGAATGGCATGCGTTTGAAGGCAAACGTACCATATGGGCATGTAAACATTGTCTTCTCTTGGTTTTCGGGTGCAATACAAATCTGATTATAGCCTGAATAACCGTCTAAGAAGCAAAACCATCCTTTCCCCGCTAATCGATCTAGCATTTGGTCCATAAATGGCATTAGAAAGTGATCTTTGAGTGTCCAAGAATTCAACTTTTGATAGTCCATGCATACTCTCCATCCAGTGATGGGTCTGAGTGGAATAAGCTTATTCTTCGCATTCGCGACCACCGTCATGCCTCCTTTCTTGGGAACATATTGTACCGGGCTTACTCATGTACTATCAGAGATTGGATACACAACCCCCGCATCTAACCACTTGATAATTTTTTTCTTCACCACTTCTAGCATAGGTGGGTTTAGATGTCTTTGATGCTCAATGGTGGGTGTGCAATTCTCTTCAAGCTGAATTTTATGTGTACAAATCCCAGGTGGAATACCAATAATATCCGCAATGGTCCATCCAATGACTCTAATATACTTCCGTAGAATAGCAATGAGAACTGCAACTTGTTGCTCACCCAAATCTGCTGTAACAATGACTGGAAGTGTGTTTTCGCTTCCTAAGAATGCATACTTTAAATGTCTTGGCAGCTCCTTCAATTCTAATGTGGGTGGCTCTTCAATAGATGGCTTAGCTGGTGGTGTGGGTCCATTCTTGAGATCAAGGTCTAGCTTCTTGGGAGCATAATGATATTTCCCTAATCCTGACAGAGCACAAATAGCTTCTTCACAATTTTCAGCATCTTTTCTCTCACCATTCATTAGCAAAGTCGCTAATGGGTCATCAATCAGCTGCTTCTCTTCAAGTAATTCTTTCTCATCATCAAAGTAAACATCAGCCACTGAGAATACATTCAGCTCTTTGGGTTGATTCATTGATTTGCAAACATCAAAGCGAACTACTTCGTCATTTATTCGGAATGAAAGCTCATTAGTTCTCAAATCAATAAGCACACTTCCCATAGCAAGGAAAGGACACCCCAAGATTATGGGAACTTCTGAGTCTGCCTCACAATCCAAAATAACGAAGTCTGCCGGAAAGATAAATGAAGAAACCTTTACCAAGACATCACATAGAATACCAACAGGTCGTTTTACTGACCTATCCGCCATTACGAGCCTCATGTTGGTTGGAGTAGGATCACCCAACCCCAACTTCTTATAGATAGATAATGGCATCAAATTGATGCTGGCTCCTAAGTCGCATAATGCTTTGGCAAAATTCAAAGATCCAAACAGTGCAAGGAATAGTAAAAGCGCCGGGGTCAGCCTTCTTTTGAACTATTGATCGGGTAGCGATTGCGCTGCAGTGATGAACATCATCTTTCAACTCATAAGTTGCTGCCCGCTTTTTTGTCAAAAGATCCTTCATAAATTTTGCTTACCCAGGCATTTGTTCAAGTGCCTCCACCAATGGAACATTAATGGTTAGCTGCTTTAACATAGTCATGAATTTGTTGAAATTTGTGTCATCCGCCACCTTCTTCAATCTTTAAGGGAAAGGTGGTGGTGGGTATGGAATTGTTCTCTCCACGGATTTCTTCTCCTCTTGCTTCCATTTTCCAGCTTTTTCAGGTTGCAAATTATTGGGGTTGACGTCATTGACGATAGGATTAGTTGCAGCGGCATCTTCTCCTTTTGCCTTATCATCAATGTCCACTACTTCGTCAACCACTTGCTTGCTTTTTGCTAAATTTTCCAGCACCTTACCACTTCGGGTAGTGATGGCCATGCATGGCCCATCATTCCTTGGGTTTTGCACAGTATTGCTAGGTAAAGTGCCAGCCTTTCTTTGATTGAGTGCTGCTGAAAGTTGGCTCAATTGCTGCTCTATTTGCTTGATTAAAGTGGAATGAGAATCAACTATTTGTTTCATAGAGGACAAATCATTAACTACCTCCATTACTCTTGCGCTCGTTGCTTCCACTCCTTTCAAGATTTTAGCCATCATGTCTTCCATACTTCCAGAATTAGATGTGGTGGCGTCACGTCTTCCAGGGGGAACGTACAAACCACTCTTTTCATTCTTGTTCTTCCAACTACCTTGGTCCTTGTTTCCAGATTTATCATAATAGTTCCGACCTTGGTTTCCTTGGGTATTACCTTGGAAACCCCCCTGATTGTTCAAGTAGTTGGCCTCTTCTTCCGAATCAGATTCGTCTCTTCTTTTTGACGCAATAACTTTCACTTTTTCGGTCTTCCCTGATAATAAATGCTTTGTAAGAAGATCCATTTGTGTTTTCATGTGCGCCATATCTTGATCACGTTCTTCTTCTCTTCTTATTTGGTCTGCAGTCATGCCAATAGATAAAGTGGGGCTTGCTACTGATGATAGGCGAATTTACACGCCTATATCAATATATTTTGCCCATATTTTAGCCTAGTTTTGAGAACAAACTATATATTTCATGCACTTTTAGTCCTTTTTCCTATAAATGAGCTAACGAACATGATTAGTAAAGTTTAAGGTATAAATGATGCAGAATTCAGCATTTTATGGCTTACTTGACGCAAACGAAAGCCATTGTCTGTTGTGCCACTGAAAGTTGAGCATGAAAATAATGAAGGTTATGAAGAACTTATGAGTGCTCTAACAGAAATAGAGCCTTATACTCCTAAGCAAGCAGATTGTGATCTCAAGAATCAACCAAAAGTGAAGACTCCCTTTGACGAGCCACCAATGCTAGAATCGCAAGAGCTTCCCAATTATCTAAGGTATGTGTTCTTGGAAAGTAGAAATATACTTTTGGAGAGTACAGATGATACAAGAGAGCTATGGGTTCGAGTATTGATGATATAATTGGAGATTCTCTGGGAAAATGTAAGAGCCATCTTGAAGAAGATCGCATGCCCACAAGTAAGCCTCATTGTCGTCTAAATCCTTTCAGAAAACGATCCATCACTTACCTCAACGAAGTCTGAGTACTCGAGGTAACTATGTCAAGCCACGACAATAAATAAGGCGCTAGATGGGAGGCAACCCATTGTTTTATTGTTTTATCATTTTATCGTTTTATCGTTTCATCGTTTTTCTTTCGTTCTAGTACTTGATAAATGAAAATCCAAAAATAAGAGTCGTGCCACGACCAAAACTAAGGCACTTGGTGGGAGGCAACCCATCGTACTAATCATTTTCATTTGTTTTGAGCAAAAATAGGTGCAAGAAGTATTCAACGAGGAGATTGATTTCAATAGACGATTTGGACGCATTGTATGGTAAAGTTGGTAAGTTAGGAATGATGATGCATAAGGCTATGGATTGAGCATTTCTCACGCCAAAATAGGCATCGAGAAAGGCTAGGCCTTGGTAAAACTAGGCCACGAACGATGCACAACCTATCCTATAGCCTAAGGTCTTGGAATCTAGTGTGCTATACACTATGCGCCGCCTATTCCTAGGTATGCTTTTGACTATGCGCCGCCTATGCTATGGCATTTGGTCTCAGTATCTCATATGCCATAGACAATGCGCCGCATATGTCATTGATATGCCGAGCATTATGCGCCGCATATGTGGTATTTTTGTCTCCAAAACCGATTTTAAATGGGTCAAAACCCGACCCATTCTCTTCCTATATAAAGGGGACTTAGTTTTACAACACAACCACACTAAAAATTGACCTAAGGGTGCCGCATATACATCTAAATCCTCTCAAAATCTGCTTCTTTTGCTCTTCCAATTCACAAAACCATCTCCACAAGCTTCAAGCAAGTAAGTACTCTCTTATTCTTCATTTATTTCTCATAAGTACTACGTTGCTATGTCTATTATGAATTGCTAAATCGTATAAGATTGTTGGTGATGTTCATGTGTTTGGATTGTTGATACAAAATCATGTGAGTGAACATGTACGTAGGAAAATCTTGACTTGTTTCCGACTTGAAATTGGTTTTAATAGCATTGTTATACTATTTGCGGAATTACTATGGCTATGAATAGTGATTAAGATTGTTGTTTGGATACTTACATGTTAGACTATCCCGGCCATCGGGATAAGACTTATAGTGCCTACCGACATAAGATGTTGTGATTGTTGTAAGAATAACTATTCCATGTGGTAACCCCTATGTAGTAGTGTTGCTATATCTACCATGAAAGTAGTCCAATGGCTGCAAGTAAGTGATGCATTGCTGATTTTCTTGTCGGAATACAATCCTAAAACGTATGTCGACGAAATCTGAGTAATCGACCACTTTCGCTTCACTGATTTGTGTTAACAAAACTAAGTGTGGGGTGGTACCCCTACTGCTTATGTATAGATTGTATCCATTGATATTGTGCTACCATTAACACTATTTCAAGTCTCAGGTACAATGGCACCTAAAGAGAGACAAGGCAAGGAGAAGGCTACCACTTCCCAAAAGGGCAAGAAAAGAGGCCGCAAGGAGCAAAAAGAACCCTCCCCGCTGCAAACACCTTGACTCACGCTTGGAATTAAGTGGTATGACGACTCTGATGATGATTCCAATGCAAGGGGTATGACCCCAGACATAGAGGATAAGTCCGACCAACCAGGTTCCTCGTATTTATTTTCCACTGAGGACAGTGTCCCGACTAAGTGTGGGGTGGTGGTATTGCATGCTATACTTCTCTATTCACATCTATGTTTGTTTGCTTTTGTTTTATTTTTGTTTTGTTTTGTTTTGTTTTGTTTTTTTTAGCAGTTAAAATTTTTTTTAGCTTCGCATGAAATTATTTTGATAGGCAGCATGAGATTATAACAAGAGTATGTGCTACAATTGTGACTATTGAGACGTTTAGGCTCTAGTTGTGACTCATTATGTGATATTGTGTGGTTCAATTCCTTCACTTGTTGGGTCGAGAGTCTATATTACTTCCAATCAAGTCGACCATGTGCCTTGTGTGTGTGAGATTAATAGTATCTTGTATGTATGTGGTTGATGCTAGAACTTGCCTGGTATGTATGCAAAGCGAAAATAAGGAGTGTAAGTTAGGATATGATTTAGGTATTTCTTTGGCAACCTATATTTGTTTACCTTCAGTTTTACCTACCCATAGACATCATCCTAGTCAAACCCTTTTGAGCCTTTAGCCTATTTCTTTGACAACCTCGTATGTAAGCCTAATCCATTTTTTTCAAGACCATAATTTGATCCAAATTCCTAAGTGCTTTAAATTAAAAAAGTCATGTGACAACATAAGAGGAAATTGGGTAAGTATGATGCTTTAAATTGTAAATGGTGCTTGAATGTGTTATGGAAAAGAAAGTGCTATCATAAGAGGTATGTTGTGAAAAGAAAAAGGAAAAGAAAGCTGAAAAGTGAGTTGTTCTTAAAATTGAAAACAAAAGAGGAGAACAAGGGTGATAGAATAAAAGAAAGAAGAAAGGTTGAAAGAAAAAAGTGTCAATGATACAATGTGATGTATTAAAACGCTTAGGAGCTTAGTCACTATTCCTGGCCAAAATAGTCCTACCCGTCCCTTAGCCTACATTACAACCATCAAAAGACCTACTTGATCCTAATCTTAACATTCTGACATTTAGTGGAGTACTACACTAAGGGCAAGCCTATGGTCATCAGTTGCTACATATGAATTCTTTGTGAGAGCGAGTGCAAGGATATTGTTGAAACCCATGTTTGAAAAATATGCTATATTTGTGAGTGATTATGGGTACTATACGGTGAGACACACATGGTTGATGAGTTTTGGATAGTTGTATATGATTCTATGCACTTTAACGTTTGCATGCGAGTTGATCACCATCACGAGTCTATACTTGAGGTTAAATTGTTTCAACTTATAATCGGAAAGCTACTCTTGGTTGATAATCGTTGTGCTTGTCTTGATAAATGTTTTGTGTTGTTGCTGTAAAAACCTTAAGTCGACGCTTAGAAGGACATGATATTTCGTTCGAGGATGAACAAAGCTTCAAGTGTGGGGTGTTGATGATAGGCGAATTTACACGCCTATATCAATATATTTTGCCCATATTTTAGCCTAGTTTTGAGAACAAACTATATATTTCATGCACTTTTAGTCCTTTTTCCTATAAATGAGCTAACGAACATGACTAGTAAAGTTTCAGGTATAAATGATGCAGAATTCAGAATTTTATGGCTTACTTGACGCAAAAGAAAGCTCACGAAGGAAGGAAAGGGAGTTTGGATGCCTAAGGACCAAAACTGCTGCATGGAAAATCTGTCCCGGGCTAAAACAACATTTCTGAACACTTTGGGGACCTGGACCAAAACTGCTGCATGGAAAATCTGTCCCAGGCTAAAACAACATTTCTGAAGACTTTGGGGACCTGCAGTAACTAATTAGGATTTGGATAATGATACATTAACCTAGTATAATTGGGTTAAGTATTTCATTAGTTTATTTGGATTAGGAGAATGTTACATTAACCTAGTACAATTGGGTTAAGTATTTCATTAGCCTAGTAGGATTTGGTTATTTATTTCATTAGCTTAGTAGGAGTAGGATATGGGTATTATAAATACCCTATCATGCTAGAGATTTTTAATGAACTCCTCCCTTAGTGGAGAGATACATTCATCCCTCACCACAATACATTCTTCCATCCCTCTCTTCTTCCACCACAACAATTCTACAACTCTTCTAATCTTTCCATTAATATTATTTTCTTCTATTCATCTATTCAATTCTTAATTTCCGCAACAAGAGAAATGTTACTTTGCTAAGGAATTCACGCCTAACGCCTATCACTTGATCTACACGCCATTACTTAATATTGTGATATAATAACAATGTCAATCGTGATCTCCTTCGCATTCATGGGTAACTAAACTTCTCTGTTGGGGTTATGGAAGCCGAATGAGTTACTATCTATTGCTGTGAGTTTGTGAGTTCGAGACACGTTTATTTCTTATATCATTATTCTCTTCATCTTAATCCACATTCTTTGCGGTTGCAAACGCAAGAATATGCCAGTCAAACATTTAACTTGTTCGAGAGAAAGGTTATTTGTCTGGAAAAGAGATAGTGTCAAGGTAGTAGGACACCCTTTCCTATTAAAAAGCTAGTGCCGTAACTGGACTAACCTCTTGGAGAATTCGTACCGTTAGACACGCTTTAAGCTCGAGAGAGTTAAAGTGAAATAGTCCTTGTTGAGGTCGAGAGACGCTTGGATTTACCATAGAATACAATTCTCTATAAGCACATGCATGTCACAATTCTACACACTCATAGGCAATAGAGACGTATACCTCAGCAGGTGGACATAACCCCAACGCTTCAATTCTCATTGTTTACAACTCACGTAACAATCTCTCTCTCTTTACTTTATTATTTTCAGCTTTTGTTTACATTACTTGCACGACAAGACTACCCCCCTTCTTACGAGACTTGCACCAAAAGTTTAGTAATTTTGCTTACTTGTTGGCCAAGCTATTCCCTGTGGGATCGATACCCAACCCAGGTTGGGTTCTGTATTTGCTAACGATCGCTTTACACTCCCACGAGAGCTGTAGATTGAGCGTTATCAGCTACCTCAGAATCCCTGGTATGCCAAACTCTACTTTGTTTCGTCATACGATCTAGCATATTACTTGCTTGACCAAAGGTTAGGTCCATAAATGATCCTCCAGCTGCATTATCCACCACTGGGTTAGTTATTGAATTCAAGGCTCTGTATAGTATCTCTATTAGGTGAACATTAGTCATATGATGGTTTGTGCATCTCGTTAGCTTTGTCTTGAACCTTTTCCATGTTTCATGAAGGGCTTCAGTTGGAAGCTGACGAAAGTTGCTGATTTCATCTCTCAATTGTGCTCTTTTGGATTGCGGAAAGAATCTTTCTAGGAAAGTGTCTCCCAATTGCCTCCAATTTGTAATCGAATTAGGAGTCAGCCCATTCAACCATAGAGTTGCCTCCCCAGACAGAGACAATGGAAATAGACGTAATCGAATTGCATTCTGACCAACACTAGGATTGTCAAAAGACTTGCATGTAGAAATAAAGTTGATGAGATGCATATTCGGATCATCGCCTGCTAGTCCACCAAATAATCCCTTGAGTTGCAATAACTGAATCATGGTGATTGTGATGTTGAACTTGGCTCCGGGCGCTAATGGTGGAGGAATTATGGCTCCTGTGGCTCCGGCTCCATCAAGATCATTATCATCGTCGTCAAAAGCTGGTTGCATGGGTTGACGATCATACCTAATCCAAGCTTGACGACCTCTTTTGTAGGCAGGTGTTGCGATTTCAGCATCATGCCTTGGGTTTAGTAACTCGTCATCCCCTAAATCCTGATCGTCAGGATTTGTTGCTCGCCCAGGGTTATCAATGTTTTGTTGGTGTACTTGGGCGGTGGCAAGAGCAGCTAATCTCGCCTGCTCCTGTTGAGCAACCATTCTTTCGATTTCCATTTGTGCCTCCATTCTGCCAATTCGTTGTGGTTCAGGATTGATAGGTAATAACGGTTGACCAGAACTTCGAGTATGGGGCATGCACTGATAAAAACCTGCAGTAAACAAAACAAAAACTAAAAGTAAAAGTACGAGAATATTTGACCAAAGGGTTTAGTAATTATCACGAACTTAATTGACACTCGTATTCCCCGGCAACGGCACCAATTTTTGATAACGCTCAATCTACAGCTCTCGTAGGAGTGTAAAGCGGCCGCTAGCAAATATAGAACCCAACTGGGTTGGGTATCGATCCCTCAGTGAATAGCTTGGTCAATAAGTAAGCAACGATTACTAGACTTTTAGTGCAAGTCTCGTAAAAAGGGGGGATTGTAATGTTTAACCAAAATATTAAAGTGAAAATTGAAAATAGCAAAGTAAAAAGAAAGAATAGTTATTAAGTTGTAAACAATGAGAATTGAGGAGTTAGGGTTATGTCCACCTTATGAGTTATACGTCTCTATTGACTATGAGTGTGTTGAATTCCGACATGCATGTGCTTATAGAGAATTGTATTTGATGGTAAATCCAGGCATCTTTCGACCTATTCGAGGATTATTTCACTTTAACTCTTTCGAGATTAAAGCGTGTCTAACGGTACGAATTCTCCAAGAGGTTAATCCAGTTACGGCACTAACTTTTTAATAGGGGATGGGACCCTACTACCTTGACATTATCTCTTTTCCAGACAGATAACCTTTCTTTCGAACAAGTTAAATGTTATACTGGCGTATTCTTGCGTTTTCAACCACAAAGAATGTAGGTTAAGACGAAGAGAATAATGATATAAGCAGCATACGTGTCACAAACTCACAAACTCATAGTAATAGATAGTATCTCATTCGGCTTCCATAACCCCAACAGAAAAGTTTAGTTACCCATGAGTGCGAAGGAAATCACAATTGACATTGTTATTATACCACAATAAGAATTTCGTGTAGCACAAGTGTGGTAGGCGTTAGGCGTGATTTCTTGCAAGTAACGTTTCTCTTGTTGCGGAAATTAAGAATAGATGAATTGAAGAAGAAGTAGAAAGATGAATTAAAACTAGAATGAGAATTGTTGAGGAATAGTAGAAGAATGAGTTGTAATTGATGGAGGAATGTATTGTAAGGTAATGGCGGAATGTATTGTAAGGTAATGGAGCAATGTATAAAAATCTCTAGCAAAATAGGGTATTTATAATACCCATATCCTATTCCTAGTAAGCTAATAATACTTAACCAAATCCTACTAAGCTAATGAAATACTTAACGAAATCCTACTAAGCTAATGAAATACTTAACCCAATTGTACTAGGTTAATGTATCATTATCCTAATCCTAATAAATTACTGCTAGTCCCCAAAGTCTTCAGAAATGCTGTTTTAGCCCGGGACAGATTTTCCATGCGTCACTTTTGGTCCTTAGGCGTCCAAGCTTCCTTTTCTCCTTTCGTGAAGCTTTCTTTGGTGTCAAGTAATCCATAAAATGCTGAATTCTGCATCATTTATACCTGAAACTTTGCTAATCATGTTCGTTACCTCACTTACAGGAAAAAGGACTAAAAGTGCATGAAATATATAATTTGTTCTCAAAACTAGGCTAAAATATGGGTAAAATATAGCACTATAGGCGTGTAAATTCGCCTATCATCAATGTGCCGACTGATGATGATCGACGAATGCCAGACTCCAACGTGGAGGAGAATTCTGATGACGACGACTCCTATGATGATTCCGACGAAGGGGGTATGACCCCCGACATAGAGGAGGAGTCCGACTGACCAGGTTCTTCGTATTTATTTTTCACTGAGGGCAGTGTGTCCCGTCTAAGTGTGGGGTGGTGGTATTTGCATGCTATACTTCTCTATCTACATTTGCATTTATGTTTGTTTTGTTTTTCTTTTTAGTAGTAATTTTTTTTTTATTAGTTAAATTTTTTTTCAACTTAACTTCGCATGAAATTATTCTAATAGGCAGCATGAGATTATGACAAGAGTTTGTGCTAAAACTATGAGAATTGAGACGTTTAGGCTCTAATTGTGACTTACTATGTGATATTGTGTGGTTCAATTCCTTCATCTATTGGGTCAAGAGTCTATACTGCTCCCAATAAAGTCGACCATGTGCCTTGTGTGTGTGAGATAATAGTATATTCTATGTTTGTGGCTGATGCTAGAACTTGCCGGGTGTGTGTGTGAAGCAAAAATAAAGAACGTGAGTTTAGGAGATGATTTAGGCATTTCCTTGGCAACCTATGATTGTTTACCTTCTTTTTACCTACCCATGGACATTATCCTAGTTAACCCCTTTGAGCCTTAAGCCTATTTTCTTTGACAACCTCATATGTAAGCCTAATCCATTTTTTCAAGACCATAATTTGATCCAAATTGCTAAGTGCTTTAAAGTGTAAAGTCATGTGACAAAATAAGAGGAAATTGGGTGAGTATGATGCTTTAGAATGTAATGGTGCTTGAATTTGTTATGAAAAAGAATTGCTATCATAAGAGGTATGTTATGAAAAGAAAAAGGAAAAGAAAACTAAAAAGTTAGTTATGTTCAAAAATTGAAAAACAAAAGAGGTGACAAAGGGAGGTAGATTAAAAGAAAGCAAAAAGGTTGTTTGAAAGAAAGCATAAATGACATATTGTGATGTATTAAAGCACTTAGGGAACTTAGTCACTATTTCTGGCCAAAATAGTCCTACCCGTCCCTTAGCCTACATTACAACCATCAAAAGACCTATTTGATCCTAAGCTTAGCATTCTGACATTTAGTGGAGCATTACACTAAGGGCAAGCCTATGGTCATCAGTTGCAACATATGAATTCTTTGTGAGAGTGAGAGCAAGGATAATTCTATACCCATGTTCGAAATATACAATACTTGTGAGTGATTATGGGTAAAATATTGTGAGACACACATGGTTGATGAGTTTTAGGTAGTTGTGTATGATTCTTTGTGCCTTAACTTTTGAATATGAGTTGACCACCGTCACGAGTCTATGCTAGAGGTTAAATTATTTCTACTAATGATCGGAAAACTACTCTTTGTTGATAATTGTTGTGCTTGTCTTGACGAGTATTTTGTGTTATTACTGTGAAACCCTAAGTAATTGTTTAATGGACATGATATTTTGTTCGAGGACGAACAAAGCTTTAAGTGTGGGGTGTTGATGATAGGCGAATTTACACGCCTAAAGTACTATATTTTACCCATATTTTAGCTAAGGTTTGAGGACAAAATATATAATTCATGCACTTTTAGTCCCTTTTCCTGTAAGTGAGCTAACAAACAAGATTAACAAGTTTTCAGGTATAAATGATGCAGAATTCAGAATTTTATGGATAACTTGATGCCAAAGAAAGCTTCACGAAGGAAGGAAGGGGAATCTTGGACGCTAAGGACCTAAAGTGGCGCATGGAAAATCTGTCCCGGGCAAAAACAACAATTCTGAAGACTTTAGGGACTAGCAGTAACTTAGTAGGATTAGGATAATGATACATTAACCTAGTAGGATTGGGTTAAGTAATGCAGTAGCTTAGTAGGAATAGGATATGGGTGTTATAAACACCCTATTTTGCTAGAGATTTTAAGACATTCCTCACAATTCCCCCATTCCATCAATTCCCATCCATCCACCATCCATCCATCCATCAAAAAAATTTCTCTTTATTAATTCATTGTTGACATTATTTTTCATCTATTCGACTGTTAATTTTACAATAAGAGAATCGCTATTTTGCAAGGAATTCACGCCTAACACCACACCATACTACACGTGAGATCTTTTATTGTGGTATAATGATAATGTCTATTGTGATTTTCGTCGCACTCATGAATAGCTAAACTTCTCTGTTAGGGTTATGGAAGCCTTATGAGATACTATCTAAGGCTATGAGTTTGTGAATTCGTGACACGTGTGTTGCTTATATCATTATTCTCTTCATCTTAATGCAAATTCTTGTGGCTGCAGACGCATAGAATAGCGCCAGTATAGCATTAACTTGTTCGAAAGAAAAGTTCTATGTCTGGAAAAGAGATAATGTCAAGGTAATAGGGTCACATCCCCTATTAAAAAGTTAGTACCGTAATTGGATTAACCTCTTGGAGAATTTGTACCGTTAGATACGCTTTAAGCTCGAAAGAGTTAAAGTGAAATAGTCCTTGTTGAGGTCAAAAGACGCTTTGATTTACCATCGAATACAATTCTCTATAAGCACATGCATGTCTGAATTCCGCATAACTCATAGCCAATAGAGACGTACAACTCATAAGGTGGACATAACCCCAACTTCTCAATTCTCATTGTTCAACAACCTATCAAGCAAACCGTTTTTACTCTTCTATTTTCTGCTTTTACTTTATTATTTTGTTTACATTATTTGTACGACAAAACTCCCCCCTTTTACGAGACTTGCACTAAAAGTCTAGTAATCTTTGCTTACTTGTTGACAAAGCTATTCCCTGTGGGATCGATACCCAACCCAGTTGGGTTATATATTTGACAACGATCCCTTTACACTCCTACGAGAGCTGTAGATTGAGCGTTATCACCAGTCGCCTTAATTTCCTTTCTCCTTTTTTTCTCTCACCACACCAAGTCTTCATCAACGAACTATCCATCGAGAGGTTTTCTGCTCGAAAGAAATCTGAAGACCTCGTGGTTTTTTATTATCAAGTCCTACGTGATTGTGGTGTTGTAGAGGCGACTTGAAGTCGTTTGTTTGATAATTTTATGTGAGGTTCTTGTAAATATGTCTTCGATATGGTCTTCTATACTCATTATTTTGTTAAAATTTACTTATTTGTGTTAAAATGTTCTTGATTGTCATTTTTTACATCTTTGGTAAATCATATTTTATTTGTTTCAATTTGGCACGAACTCTGATTATGATCTAACCCATAAGCTAGTACTACATCTCAAAATTGGCTATTGTGATTGGAATTAGGATTGAATTCCATTCTAGATACTTAGTTACAGACTAGTATGCCATGTGATATCTGTGTATCGGTCATGATTTACCTCATTTAGACTCCAATCATTTGACATAATCGACCCCAATTTGATTACTCTCCTTCCTAAATTAGACTTATAACAACCTTGTGTGCGATTATGGCAGTTTGAGATCTTTGTTATTTGGTAATAGGTGATGGCTTTGGGCATTCATTTATTTTTGTCAATCTTGACTCTAGCTGTTGATTGATCCCTTCCATTCTTTTTCTTAGTTATATGTCAACTTTATTACTTGTTTATTTATGGTAAATTTGAACTTATTTTACATTTTATTGATTCAACTATCTATTTAAGAAAAATAATTTGTCTTGATTGATCTTGGAAATATCTCTCTTCCTTTTATCATGTGATTGACTGCGACCCTACTACTAAATAACCGATAGTCCTCCTCACTATTAAGATCAGACTTGGATACTCTCAAGGATGTTTTCATCATTACTTTCCCTTGCACAATATTTTGTTCTCATATTGGGTACAACTGGAAGATCCTTTTTCTCTTAAATTTCACACTTTTTTCTTGTTTTGAAATTATCACTTCCTCTCTGCTCGTATATTATTCATAATCTATCATACTATGTGCTGCCCGAGCTACTGGTTTCTGGTTCCTTGTTATTTATTGCTGCTCACTACTTTGCTGCTTATTTTCATCTTTCTTATAATTAATCTGCTTATCACCTACACCAGGTATGTTTTCTTAAATTCTCAAGTGTCGAATGCTAGCTTTACATCATTTACTTCTAATGTTTACTGTCAAATGCAATGTTTTCCTTCTCTGTTTGTGATATTCTTTCCACAACTAAATGTCAAAATCTAGAAAGCATGTTTAATTACATGATATATTTTGTGCCCTAATGTGCTTAATCTCTTCATGCTCTAGTTGTTTGGTTGCTGTAGACTAATTATTAACCAATACTTAGGGATAGATGTCTATAACTTTAATTATGTATGTATTATGGCCGTGTACATTCGTAGGTTGATATCTGATGTTAACAAGAACTTGGGCATGCATTTAGTAAAGTGGATGAACTTGCTTGGGTTTGGGATTTGGTGTGGCGTTGTCGACAACACCAACAGCAAATCTAGTGTATTCCCACAAAGTGGGGTTTGAGGAGAGTAAAATGTAGGCAGTCCATGCCGCTACCTCTGAAGAAGTAGAGACGCTGTTTCCGATAGGACCCCAGCTGAAGATAAAAAATAGTAAACAAGGTCGCAATGAAACATGAAATAGGGTGGATGGCATGACAAAAATAAGGAATAAAAAATAATAAAAATAGAAATAAGAGAAATAAGAAATAAGAAATAAGACACTCACACAGTAGTACCATGCACTCACAAACCAAAGACACCCACCACACCAAAACTCTCCTAACTAGTTGCTCCTACTTATGGACACAGTCCTAGGATTACTATCTCAGCTACACAAAAGCTCTCCTAACTACTTGATACAATTCACCCACACACACTAGCCTTTTACCCTTATCTGCGACCTCCACACCTTCCAATCTAGGGTCATATCCTCATTAAGCTGTAACTACTCCATATTATGTTTAATCACCTCCCTTTACTATTTTTTCAGCCTACCTCTACCCCTCTTAAAATTATCAAAAGGTAGCCTCTCACACCTACTAACTAGGGTATCCGTACCCCTCATCATCACATGTCCAAACCATCTCAGCCTCACTTTCCGCATCTTGTCCTCCATCGAAGACACTCCCACCTTCTATCGGATAATCTCATTCCTAAATTTATCCCCTCTATTAAGTCTTCACATCCAATGCAACATTTTTATTTCTGCCACCTTCAATTTTTGAATGTGGGAGTTTTTGACTGGTCAACACTCCGCTCCATACAACATGGCTGGACAGATTGCCACTCTGTAGAATTTTCCTTGAAGCTTAGGGGACACCTTTTTTTTACACAACAGTCTCGAGGCGAGCCTCCACTTCATCCAACCTGCCCAATACGTTTAGAGACATCCTTATCAATCTCTTCATTCCCTTGAATCATAAACCCAAGATACTTAAAACTATCTTTTTTACAAATAACCTGGGAATCCAACCTTACTACCATCCCGTCCTACTACCTCAAGTCATTAAAATTGCATTCCATATACTCGTCTTGGACCTACTCAACCTGAACCCTTTAGATTCAAGGGTTTGCCTTCAAACCTTTAATCTATCATCCCCCTGCATCTCATCAATCAGAACCACGTCATCTGCAAATAATATACACCTCACCTTGAATACTCCGTGTCAACACATCCATCACAAACACAAATAAGAACGTACTAAGAGTTGATCCCTGATGCAACCCTATCTCGACCAGAAGATGCTCCGAGTCTTCTACCGCTGTCCTCATCTGAGTTTTCACTCCATCATACATGTCCTTAATAGATATGATGTATGCCACCAGAATCTCTCTCACCTCCAAGTATCTCCAAATAACCTTCCTAGGGACTTTGTCATACGCCTTCTCCAGGTTGATGAACACTATGTGTAAGTTCCTCTTCCTTTCCCTATACCGCTCTACCAATCTCTTCACCAGGTGAATTGCCTCTATCGTCGAGCGACCAGGCATAAATCTATACCGATTCTCCAAAATAGACACGAACCTCCTCAACCTCTGCTCAACCACCCTCTACCCAATCTTCATAGTGTGACTCAACAATTTAATACCCCTGTAGTTGTTGCAACTCTGAATGTCACCTTTTTTTTTTATATAAAGGAATTATCACACTCTATCTCCAAGCCTCAAGCATTATCGCAGTCTTGAAAATACCATTAAATAAATTAGTCAACCACCTTAAACCTGCCCCACCAATATACTTTCAAAAATCCACCGAAATCTTGTCAGGCCCCGTAGTCCTATCCCTCCGCATCTTGCGAATAGCCTCTCTGACCTCCTCAACCTTAAAATATCTACAGTAAATGAAATCATGGCACTCCTTTGAGTGCTCCAGCTTCCCTAACTCAATGTCTTTGTCCCCCTCATCGTTTAAGAGTCTATGAAAATACTCCTACCATCTTTTCTTAATGTGAACATCCTCCACTAATACTCTACCATCCTTCTCCTTAATTTCCTTCACTTGATTGAGGTCATGACCCTTTCGATACCTAGCCTTAGCAAGTCTATACAACCTCTTTTCCCCGCCTCTCTCCTCTAACCCCACATACAAGCTCTCAAACGCTGCTGTCTTAGTAGCCGTAACTGCTAACTTAGCCTCCTTCCTAGATAATTTGTACTCCTCCCTATTCACCTGCTACTCATTTTCATTTTCACTCTCAATCAACTTAACATATTCCATCTTCTTAATCTCCACTTTCTTCTTAACTTCTTCATCCCACCATCAGTTCTCCTGATGTTGTCCTGCCTGGTCCCTCGAAACACCCAACACCTCTTTAGCAGACTTCTTGATGCAGCTGGCAGCCCTATCCAACATATCATCCACGTCCCCCTACACTCCTACACCTCCATACTCACCACCTTCTCCTATATCTCCAGCATACTAACTGGCGTCAAGCCACCCCACTTAATTATGGGTCGCCCCTCCCCGACCCTCTTCTTTTTTCTCTTCTTGATAACCAAGTCCATCACCAGAAGACTTTGCTGGCTCAAAAGATACTTGAAATGACTTTACAGTCCGTATATAAAGCCCTATCACCCTTCTTAAGTAGTAAAAAGTCAATCCGAGTCTTGGCTATCACACTTTGAAAGGTAATCAGGTGATCCTCCTTCTTCGAAAAGATTGAATTCACTACCACCATCTCAAAGGCCCTCACAAAATCTAATAGAGCATCTCTCTCTCCATTTCTCTCTCCGAAACCAAAATCTTTATGCACATCATCATAGCCTTCCGGTAAAACCCCAATGAGCTCATTGAAGTCCCCTGCTATGACAATCTTCTCAAAACTAGGCACACTTCTCACCACCTCATCCAACGCCTCCCAAAATCTCATTTTCCCCTCTTCTCCCAAGCCCACCTACGATATATAAACACTACACATATTCAGCGTAAGCCTCCCAATGACCAACTTAATCGTTATCAACCTATAGCTGACCTTCTTAATCTCTTCCACTTGCCCCTAAGCTCCCCATCTACTACGATGCTTACTTTATTAATACGCCTCTCGCTCCCCCAATACCATAACTTGTACCCATCCACATCCTTAGCCTTATACCCTACCCACTTAGTCTCCTGAACACACGCAATATTAATCCTCCTCTTCTTAAGAATCTTCACCAGCTCTACAGACTTACCCTGAAGGGTCTTTATGTTTCAAGACCCTACCCATAACCTATCTTCTCTTGCCTCATGCCTACCTCTACCACCCCTAACACACAAACTTGACCCCACTCCCTGCCCTCTCCCCCCACCCCCAAAATAGCCCCTAACCTCAATTCCCTTGGACATGACCCTATTCCACCATCAACCCTACAAGCCACCACTCAAAAAACAAAGACCCAAACAAAAACAACAGTAGGAAATGGAAGACACACACAATACATAATACACACTATCCTTCCTAGTAGCTAGAACAACACAACAATATCCACAAATACGAGAAAGCAGCCAGTCACAACAAATTGGAAGAAAGTCACAAAAAATAAAATAATAAGAAGAAACTAAATATCAAAGTTAAGAAGTCACCGGGGTACTTATTTATGCCAAGTCCTCTCCTCTTGTGTTCTACTGCTGCGTTCCGATAATTTGATATTGAAATTGATTACTGGAATAGAGTTGCCAGAATAATGCTATGGGAGTGCCGCCTGAATGTCGCCAGAGTGTCGTCCGGGTGTTTTTAGAATCTGGACACCGACTGTCGTCGTACCAACTTGAGTGTTTGGTGCTGCACACTAACACTATTACTGGGGTTGAGCCGGTGTAAACCTTGTCCCGCTGGCGATAACAATGGCGTGAGAGAATGGGGGATAGAGAGAATGAGGGAGAGAGAGAAATGGGTGGGAGAGAAAGAAATGGGTGGGAGAGAGAGTACACTTACCTGTTGCCAGCGCATCTACATCATCGCCGACGTCGAAATAGTCCAGTCAGTCAAAGTTAATGTTAAAGTTAACGTTAGAGAACGGGGGAGAGAGAGACGTTTCTAAAAAAAATACTACTCCCCAATATGAATAGTCTATTACATAATTCCTAAAGCAGAACATTTATGCCTTAGTTTCAAAGAGATGCCCACCTCACCATAATCATTCACATATCAACCTTTTCTTGATCTATAATTGAACCAAATGCAAAATTGTGAATGATTACTAGTGGGTATCCACTATTATTAATTTTAATATTTTGTAATGACAACACCTTCAGAAGAACTAATGCAAATAAATCACTTCTTTAGCTTAGTTAACAATCCCACACGCTACAATGGTAGTAAACTTCTTTCCTAAGAATGAAATTATTGAAGATAAAGAAATCGAGGCCTAATAAGGTTCCTATTCTCAAGTTGTCGATATACCTTATTAGTTTAAGATGTCATTTTGTTGTACATACTTATGTCTTTGTTCTATATTTTGTATTGAACATTTATGCTATGTAATAATATAAGGGGCTGTTTGTTGGGCTGGGAATCATGTGCTAAGTTTTTTTCTCTGATACTCTCAAATTCTCGCTCTTTCCTTTAGTTTTATCAAAAATGCTTTGAACATAGATTCATTTGTCAAAAGTCACTTGCATTTCTTTATACAAATTCATTGTCCTGTCTCGTTTACACCATTTGGATCGAACATAACTATCATTTCAAATTATGTAAATTACTATCTCCCAGTCTATAATTAGTGGGGAAATAAGGTCCGATTCTCAATTTTTAAACTAAGTTGATGCATCCCTAGGAGTACCCTTATCAAACTTTTTCAAAATAAAGATTATGTGTATCTAGACCTAAATATTTTCATGTATTTATACTCTAAGGGGCCGTTTGGTTTGAAAACAAGTTATGATGGGATAAGTTATACTGGGATTAGTTATGCTTGAATTATTTTTTATTGAGTGTTTGGTTTGTTGTATTCCAAGTAATATGCATGGTATAATTTCTAAGAATAAATTATGTGATTACCAAAATACCCTCCATCTTATTTAACTCTTTTTAATATAATTTCTTTTCAAGCTTTAAATATTTATTATTAAAAATAAAACTTTTATCTTATTTAGCTTAATTTTTTTGTGTGTGCGCATTGTTTTATGATTATATCGTGTATATTTTAAAAATAAAATGTTCATCTTATTTAGCTTTAATTCTTTTGCGTGTGCCTTTCCATGATTATGTCATATGTGTTTAAAAGAAATCTTACTACATCTTATTTAGTTTGAAATAAAAACTTCCAACTTAAGTTTGTTAAAGTAAAAGAAGATTTATTGTTTATTTCATTTCATTTAAACACATATCACTCATATAATATATTAAAATTCATTTTATATATACCATATCAATTTTCAAGTGATTAAAAAATTATTTAATTTAAAATATGTAATTCAACAATGTTGTTGATATTTTTATGTGAGACGGGTCAATGAAAAAGGATAATTGGAGATAATGATGGAATAAGAATTTTGAATTTTAGATTTAAATTTTTGATAAATTATTATATATTACTAATAAGATTTTAATGTAGATATAAAATTTATGTCAAAATTATTAAGTATTTAACTTTTATTAAAATTCATAATTCAACTAGTATATATATATATGTGTGTGTGTGTGTGTGTGTGAAATGAAATCATAGGTTTTGAGGGTATTTTAGTCATTGTATAATTTTATACCAAAGAAAAATAGTCTTGAGATTGTTATCCCACCAATTGGGTGGATAACTTATCTCGGGACTAATTATTAGTCCCGAGATAAGTTATTCTTGATAGTTACAACCAAACGAGTGGTTCAAATATTTATCCTGGAATTATTATTTTATTCCAGGATTATTAACTTTAGTACCGCAAACCAAACGACCCCTAAAACTCAAAATTTTCAATTGTCTTTAAAAGAACTACAATTATAATATTACTATTTTATAAATTAAGATCGACCTCCAATTAAAAATGTTGCATCATTTCTGTTAAAAGTTGCTTTAAGGAATAATGCATGCAATTTATTTTTTGATTTTCTTTTTTTTTTATTCCATACAAATCCTAGTCATATTGAGATTTCTATTTGTTGTAGGAGACTAATTAGTTATTATTTTTGGTAGCAAATTGGTTTTCTTTTATAGTAAGTTTAATCTATTTTTAGTTGTAATAGCACCATTTAAGGAGGAGTTGATGATCAATAAAATATAACTTTACAAAAAAAAACTCTCTACGTTCTTTTCTAACTCATCTCTATTAAAATCAACAATTGATATCTAGAGATATGTTTCTTGAGGGATCCGTGAGTGAAGAGATGGATTCTGAAATTAGTTTTTCACGAATGACTCCATCTATTTTTATGGTAAAAATTATCAATTATGGCTTGTGAGAATCAAAACTTACTTGGAAACTCTTGATCTATGGGAAGTTGTGAAAGAGGATTACAAAATTAATCCGCTGTCAAATAATCCCACCAAAGCCCAAATTAAGAGTCACAAGAAAAAGAAAACCATGAAGTCCAAGGCGAAGGCAACTCTGTTTGCTTCCGTTCCAACAACTATTTTTACAAGAATTATGTCTATCACATCACTAAAAGAAATTTGGAATTATCTGAAGAAAGAATATGTTGGAGATGAAAATATTTGAGAAATGCAAGTACTGAATTTAATAAGAGAGTTTGAGTTGCAGAGAATGAAAGACTTTGAGATAGTCAAAGAGTATTAGGACATATTACTTGGCATTGTTAACAAGGTAAGATTACTAGGAAATGAATTTAAAGATTCAAGAATTGTTGAAAAAATTCTTGTCACAGTGCCCGAAATATATGAAGCATGTATAACTACATTGGAAAATACACAAGATCTGTCCAAGATTACCTTGGCAGAGTTGTTAAATTCTTTTCAGGCACTGGAACAAAGGAAACTTATGAGGCATGATGGTATGATTGAAGGTGCCTTAATAGCCAACCACAAAACTCAAAGAAGGGGAAAAAATATAAAAAACTATGCACCTTGTGAGCACTATGGAAAAATGGATCATCCACCATATAAATGTTGGAAAAGGCCAGACACGAAGTGCAACAAGTGCAATCAACTTGGCCATGAAGCAATTATTTGTAAAAGTAAATTTGAGAACCATGAAGCAGATGCACGTGTTCTCAATGAAAAGAAGAAGAAGATCATTTTATTTGTTGCAACACGTATCTCAAGTAAGGTTTCAACAAATTTTTGGTTGATTGATAGCGGTTGCACCAATTACATGACTTATAACAAGAGTTTTTTTAAAGAATTAAAGCTTACTGAAATATTCAAAGTTAGGATAAAAAATGGTGACCACATTCTTGTTGAAAGAAAATGAACTATTGTCATCAAAACAAGTTCAAGTAATAAAGTAATTTCAGATGTTCTTTATGTACCTAGTATTCATCAAAACTTATTGAGTATATGTCAGTTAGTATAAAAAGGACACAAGTATCCTTTTGAGGATAAATATTGTTTCATCAATGATGGTGCTAGAAATGAAGTTTTAAACATTAAGATGAGAGGTAAACATTTCTCATTTGATCTAATGGAAGATGTTTCTGTAGAACATGAAAAAGATCATAGGCTGAAAAAAATTAGAAGATGATCCTCTAATTGAAAAAGTACAAGTAATATGTGAGCCTCCTAGGTTTAATGGAGATTTCAATGTTCCTAAAGGAATTGAAGCATTGGAGGAGTCATCTATGTTTCAGAAAAATATAACAGGTAAATTCAAATTCAAGACGCAAACAAAGTAGGAAGACATGCCAAAAAGATTTAATAGTCAAGGGTTGCATTCAAGACGAGGAGTGAATTTAGTTTACCACAATCTGCAGATTTATTCGCAAGGTCATTTTCAGTTATCAAGTGTGGAGATCCCAAGACAGAAGACCAAAATTTTGCAGTTTCTAAAGTAAGGAGGAGTTAAAAGTTGCTTTAAGGAATAATGTACACAATTTATTTTTCAATTTTTTCTTTTTTTTTTTATTTCATACAACTCCTAGTCAAGTAGGGATTCGTAGTTGTTGTAGGAGACTGATTAGTTATTATATTTGGTAGCAAATAAATTTTCTTTTATGGTAAATTTAATCTATTTTTAGTTGTAATGCCACTATTTTAGGTAGAGTTGGTGATCAATAAAACATAAAGCTTTACAAGAAAAAACTCTTTGCATTCTTTAACTCATCTCTTTTAAAACCAACAATTTCTATAAAGCAACAAATATTTTATTTCTTCTAAGAAAAATAAAACTCTCTTGTTCTTATTTAAATCTTGAATTTTTTTTACTCCATTAAATTTATTTACTGTGATTTTTATTTCTTTATTTGTTTGAGGTAGTTTAGTTTAATTTAAGTTGTTCATTAACCGATTTCCGTACATTTTCATCTCAATTCTCTCTTCTTGCTTATTTAATATCCTTCATATTTTTATTTATTTTTCATATCCTTACTTTAATTAACAAGTTTGCATGCTTAACTACACTATCACCTAGTTTCACATTAATTATGTTAAACTGGATTTTCATCAAATTTATTTATTTGTTTATAAAAAGAATGATTTTTATCACCTAGTTATTTAAACTTACAAATTTAATCAAGTTTACTTACATATATGTTTTTCAGTTTCTTTTTGATAATTTAGCATGTTTAATTGTTTATCTCATAATTTGTTTTAATAATTAGTTTTCTTACTTAATTTGTTCCCCCTCTTTTTTTAAACAAATGTTTATTTGGCTAATAACATAACCATTTCGCTTAATCAACTTGTCGATCTTTGTTTATCTCGTAGTTCCTCACATAATATATGAATTCGATTGGGATCCACATTTATGGTACTTTTATGGTGTTTAAGTAGTGGAAGGGATGGACTGGTGTCACTGGTGGTTGATAACAGTTTCAGGTGGTGAGGCAGACAAGGGTAGCAGCGATGAAGAGGTAACCAGTGTCACCTCTGTTTTGTGTTTTTCCATTAGGAAAATCATCATGTCTATTATTCAAGTTAATGGTTATCTTCGTGGTGATAACTAGAGAGAAAGAAAAGATATTAAATGGAGATGCAGGCGATTGATGTGGCTTGTCGATGCCAATATGGGTGAAAAAGTCATTAAAGAGGAAAGAGAGAAAAAAAGGGTGAAATATTTTGGCTATAACTTACGTTATTTTGGACCTAAGGTGTATTACGGGTCCTAAGTCTAAAGTTGGGTCATTTAGATTAAATTTATGCATGAATTGACCCTATTTTGGGGTGGTGTTTAATTTTTGCATCTCAAATTGGTAATGTGTGCATCCCCTACCAATCTTAGTATAACTATGTGCACGTATGTATCTATAATATATATCTATAATTTATAATCTATATCTATATCTATATGTATATCTATATCTATAATATACTAAAAGTGTGAAGGGCCTTAGAAATATTGTTTGAAGTTTTTGTTCTTCATTAAAAGTATTTTTAGATAAAATCGTATTTTCACTATTTTTTTCTAATATTTAAAAGTTGAAAATTGATTAAATATATTTATGGTAAAACCTTTCCTTATTAGAAGTTATCAGAATGAATGACAGCTAATATTTTTTTTCATCAATTTAAGAATTCTAAATCAATTGAATTTGATTTTAAGAAGATTTAAAAAATTAATTATATTTTATGGTAAAACCTTTCCTTATTAAAAGTCATCAGAGTTAATGACAATTAATACTTTTTCATTAGTTTAAAAAATTTAAAGCAACTAAATTTGATTTTAGAAGATTTGAAAAATCTAGAAATAAATATAAAAATGTTAGAATAAAAAAAAATTTAAGAAGTGTCAATTTTTTAAAAGTTTTAAGTACGTAATAAGAATGTAATTAATGATTTTGTAAGGATTTGATTTTAAAAACAAGAAAATATTAAAAATATAAAAAAAATAAAAAATAACTATACATTGACTTTCAAAAGAAGGAAAGATTTTAAATATAAAAAAATCGTACCACAAATATGATTTAAATTAATGCGTCTCTCTTAGCCTCTGATAGCAAGAGAAAGAGGTACTGAATGATGATGTGTGAGCATATGCTAACATATTTGAGGCTTTTAGCTCTAAATAATTGCAAGGTCTTGAGCAACTTTAGTTATTTTTGATTAGTTTATGTTTGATTTTGCAGTTTAAACTGATATGATAGAGAACCAACATGAAATGAAGCAAAAAAGTTGAAATTTGAAGAAATCTAAAGACAAGTGTGGCTGACGACATTTGTGATAAGTCGTCAGCACTGTGATAAGCTATCAGGTTGGTCGTCATCAGTAGATAGAGAATTGGCCTACAGTAGAAGTATTGACGACATTTTGTGATAAGCCGTCAAGGGTCTGATAAGTTATCAAGAATGTCGTCAGCCTAAGGCAGCCAAGGAGAACTGAAGCAAAGCCTTGACAACATTTTTTGATAGGCCGTCACGTAGCTGATGGGTTATCAAGTTTGTCGTCAGCCTTAAGCAGGAAGAGCCAAAACTGAAGAAGAAGCTGACGACATTTGTGATAAGTCGTCAGCTTCCTGATAAGCAATCACAAATGTCGTCGGCTAATCCGAATGATTTTTGATTTTTATTAATTTGTTTCCTTATTTAGGGTAAACTATTTAAAGCTTTGTTTTAGGATTTTCTAGACATTATTATTGTTATTGTTATTCCGCACAAGGTCGACACCTTGAGTTTTGGACAACATATTTTGATATTTTTTCTCTTTACTTCTTGACTTTAACAACACAACTATTTTAATAGATTATTATCAGTATTTTAGGATTTTTCCTTTGTGATCTAATCTGTGATTCACTAGTTATTATTCATCTCTGTAAGTTTATCTTTCAAATCATGAATTCAATTATGTGTTTTGTTCGTTACATCATGAGTGGATAAACTCCATTAACCTGAGTTATGGGATCTAGGGTTAGGTCTTGATGATGTGCTAAGTATTCAAGATTCAAAAGGTGGTTGGATTTTTTGATAATTTTAAAGTTTTAATTAACGTTTATTGGTTGCACACAGTAGACACACCTGCTTTGAATTTCTTGAGAAAGAAATCAAATATGGTAGGAGGTGAATTATCAACAGGGACTCGGAAATACTTCATTTAATAATCAGTGCTGTAACAAGGTTGGTTAACTTGAGGTAAAATCTGGGCAGTAAATAGAAATTCTCTAAGTTCGAGAGGATTAGGAAATTAAACGCTTAAGTAGGTCGAGAGACATTTAAGCATAACATCGATAAAGATAGCTTGTTATCCTACCCATCGTGAGAATCTTGAACCACTTTTAGCATCTGTTATGTACCGAAATCCCTAGTGAATATAATTCTGATTATTTCATAAACTCTTGATTTACAAACACCAAAAGTAAAGTGACAAACAACAACTTGTTAAACCTAAACCCCTAATTTCAGAAAACATTAAACTATCAGTTGATTAAATCGTAAACAACTTGAGTTCACACCATATTCCCTGTGGGATTCGATCCCAACCTAGTTGGGTTTTATATTGACAACGATCGCTTACACCCATTCAAGAGTGTAATTTGAGCGTTATAAAAAATGGTGCCGTTACTGGGAAATACGGTTGTAAGCTGAAGTTCGTATGCGCTAATTGACTGTTAGTTAAGTTTACTAGATTTACGTTTATTTGATGTTTTTGTTTATTTGAAGGATTTTAGAGTGTATGCCAAGCGCTAGAACTTTCGGAGAAACATTATTACCACTAAATCCAGAACTGCAACGAATATGAAGAATGACAGAACAGCAAGAGGCTGATAAACTGGCAGCCTTAGCTAGAGCTCAAGTAAATGTGCAAAATGTCAGGCAACATGCACGACATCCAAACCTTGAGGACGAAGATTTGGGGGATGAAGAGTTATTGAACGCTAGTAACCCAAGGAGTGCAGATCAGATAACTGCACAAGTGCCACGTAATGTTAATCGAAACCATTCGTTCCAAAGAAGACAAGAGTACCAGCCGGTCCAGTATGATCTGAATGATGATGATGATGGCATAGACGGGGCAGGCGCAATGGGTAAAATTATTCCTCCACCGTTGGCACCTAGAGCCAAGTTCAACATTACGAGTACTATGATCCAACTTCTCAATCTAAAGGGGTTGTTTGGTGTCCTTCCTGGGGATGATCCGAACCTGCATCTGGTAAATTTTTTCACTATTTTCAAATCATTTGATAACCTAGGAATGGGCCAGAACGCTGTTCGGTTGATTTTGTTCCCATTGTCTCTATCTGGGAGGCAATATTGTGGCTGAATGAGCTTATGCCTGATTTCATCACCCATTGGAGGCAATTGAAAGAAGTGTTCCTAAAACGGTTTTTCCACCATCCAGGAGGGTACAGTTGAGGGACGAAATCAATAATTTTAGATAGCTTCCTACTGAAGCTTTGTATGAGACTTGGGAGAGATTCAAGAAGAAGCTAGCACAATGTCCGAACCATAATATGATAGACCTACACTTGATGGAGACTTTATACAGTGCCCTCAACTCTGTAATAAAGCAGATTATAGATAATGCTGCTGGTGGTTTGTTTGTTGATTTGTCTTTTAAAGATGCCTCAGATATGCTAAATAGGATGACCAAACAGAGTTGGGCTTGGCATACCAGGGAGTCTGTGGTAGCAAGCCCTTCTATTTCTGTTGGTATGTCTGCTGAACAACGTAGGAGAGATGAGGAGCGGGATCAAGACATAGCCTATCTAAAGACTCAGATAGACTTGATCACCAAGCATTTATTGTCAGGGAAGACTGAGAAAGTGAAATCTCTAACGTCTCAAGACCGAGGGGATATAGAGCCTGAAGAAAAGGAGAATTATGTTAATAATCAGGGGAGTTTCTGAGGCAATAGCCAAGGGAATCAAGGTCAAAAAATTTATGACAAGCCTGGTTACAAACACAGGGAGCAAGGAAACTGGAGAAGCAATAATGACAAGAGTGGTTTATATGTTCCTCCTGAAAATTGAGAAGCTGCTGCAACTAGCTCTGGAAAGATGTCTATGGAGAACATGATGGAGAAATTGTTGAAGAAAGTTTAGGCCACCAACTCTGGTGTAACCACCATGAAGACTGATCTGACATCCATCACTCAGTTGGTGCACTCACACTCCACTGCCATCAAATAGTTGGAGCAGCAAATGAGCCAACTTTCCACTGCATTCAACCAGAGAAAGAGCGGAACGTTACCAAGCGATACAGTTCAGAATTTGCGGAATGATGGATCATGTATAGCAATTACCACTAGGAGTGGTAAGATATTACCTGGCCCTTCTATGGGTAAATCTATAGGTGGTGAGGTAGTTGTTGATGAATCCAAAGAAAGCAATCCAGTGGAGTCTGAGAAGATGGATAGTTTTGTTAATGCTTTGGAGAAGGAAAGAGAGAAGGAAGAGGAAGTGGTGTTGAAAAATATCCCCAGAACACCACCTCCCTTTTCTCAAAGATTGAAGAAGAAGACGAATGATACAAAATTCAGCAAATTCCTAGCAATGCTGAAGCAATTGACAATAAATGTGCCTTTGGTTGAGGCACTTGAGCAAATGCCAGGATATGCAAAGTTCATGAAAGACCTTGTGACCAAGAAATGAAAAGTTAGCCATGATCTGGAGGACAATCTTCTCCATTATGTCACTATCTCTACAAGGTCTTTAGTGAATAAAAAGAAAGACCCGGGAGTGTTTACCATTCCGTGTACTATTGGTTCCCTGAAATTCAACAAAGCATTATACGATCTGGGAGCCAGTATAAACCTAATGTCACTTGCTGTGTACAAGAAACTGGGTTTGGGGAATCCTACCCCAACAAATAAGCGGTTGGTGATGGTAGATAGATCTGTGAAGTAGCCTGTGGGCATATTACATGATATTTAGTAAAGGTAGCCGATTTTATTATGCCTGCTGATTTTGTAGTCCTAGATTGCGAGGTGGAATTTGAAGTGCCCATCTTCTTGGATAGACCATTCCTTGCAATCAGGAGAGTGATCGTAGACATGGAGCTAAATGAGCTGAAGTTCAGGCTAAATGATAAAGAAGCACGCTTCGAGATACACTCATCCATGACTCAGCAAAAAGAGATGGGTGTTTTCTCAATCGTTGATGTATTCTATAAAGATGATAAAAGGGTATCAACAGGTTGTCTTGGCGAAGTCTGATTAGTCAAGATAACCAAGTCGTGTCACGATAGTAAATCAAGCGCTATTGGGAGGCAACCTAAAATTTTATATTTCAGTAAAGTGTTTATTTTTGTAGTTATGATTTAGTTCACAGAAGGTGGAAAACTGATAAAATCAGCAGAAAAGGTCTTGACAGCATTTATGAGTAGCCGTCAAAACTATGATAAGCTATCAGAATTATTGTTAGAGAGGCCAATTTTGAAATGAAGTTCTGTTAAGGCTGACGACATCCATGATAGGTCGTCACACCTGTGACAATCCTTCATAAGATATCGTCAGAAATTAACTTAACAATCAAATCTAGGCCAATTATAAAGATCCGACCCAGGCCCAGTCGAACCTGTCTACCTTCCTGCTTGTTTTTACTTCCTTTTAAGTTATTTACCTTCAATATTTATAGTATTGTATTTCCTTATTCAAAATTTTTTCCAAGTACAACAAAAAGCAAGTTTCCTTGTGTGTAGGTTTACAATTAAAATCAAGAATTTCTTCCTACTTCCTCTTGTACGTGTAATCATATTGAAGGATCCCATCAGGTATGCTCTAAATTTGACTTTTCTTTTTAAGTGGTAAGGGATAGATTGATGAAAACCCAAGTTACCAAGAGACTTAAACCAATTTCAACTTGAAAAGAGGCTGAAATTTGGAACTAGGGTTTGCTGTGCAAGCCTAAGGCTTAAAATTCAGCTCACAAATTAGAACTCGACTAGATTTTAAGAAATAATGGGACCAAAAATTGAGTTAAAATCAAAAGTGGGGTTTTGATAAGAGCTGACGAAATTCATGATAATCTATCACAACTGTGATGTCTTATCAGAAATATTGTCAAAGGCTACTAAGAATAAAGTGAGTTCTGTTTAGAGCTGACGACATTTGTGATAGGCTATCACATTTGTGACGGCTTATTAGAAATGTCGTCAGAAGTTGATAAATTTTTATAGGTTCTGTCTAAGGCTAATGACAATTGTGATAAGCTATCACAATCGTGATGACTTATCAAGAAATGTCGTCACACCTGGAACTTGAAGCACGAACGAGACTTTTAAAAGGATATGAAGCTTAAAAGAATAATGTGTTTGTGTTTAGGCTCTTGAAGATTGACTAATGGTTTTTCTATTACTACAGGAACCCTATAATGGCACCCAAAGGAAAGAACCCCATGCTTATAAAGAAGGAACAATAGAAAAGTGTATGCCGAAAACTCATCGATGAGGAGTTTGATTATGAAGAGGAAGAACCTATGCTCAGGAAGCCAAAGAAGAAACAAATTCCTAACTAGCCTCCACCACCCCCACCAGTTGAGGGAAAGGATAGTGAGGACACTAAAACAACAACTGCTTCTGAGTAGGAGGCATCTGAATATTCTGAACATGAGCAACATAAGTCTAAACATACTGAATCTGAAGAGAAAGAACATAAAGGGTCTGAGGAGCTTGAGTCTGAGAGAATAATATCTGAATCTCCTTCCACTGAACAACAAGATGATGAGGAGTTTCTAATTTGGGTAACACTTATCAAATGTAAGAACCCCAAAGTTCAAGACAATGCTAGATGGCAAATTCCCAAGGCAGAGGGCATCTTAACTGCTGGGATCCATAGAACTGATAGAAGATGGACTAAAAGGCTGATTTAGGAAGAAAAGAGGATTATCACCAAAGGTCTGCATATGTATCCTAAAGTGGAACAGAAGTTCCAAGAGTACGACTTGGGATGGACTAAAAAAGGAGGAAGCTCATTTTTCCCTACACTGGTTCGAGAGTTTTATGCAAACTACCAGGCTCAGTTTAAAAATATGTGTAGGTCAGGAGAAAGAGTTGTAGACCAACCCCTGTTGGATAGAGTTCAGGTAAGGGGCGTAAGGGTTGATATCTCAATTAGAACCATCAACAGGTTCTTGCATGGCCCCAACTTCACTTCTCAAGCTACTTTACCATCAGTCTATGGTCTGATTAAGAATTGGGAAAATCAACCTTATTGGCCAATATCATAGCCGAAGGGAACCAGCATGGGTGACCAACCCAAATGAGAGAATCTATAAGTCCTCTTTGAATCAAGAGGCAAAGTTTTGATGGGGTGTAGTGCATATCTGGCTGATATCCACTGATAGAGACAACATTCTGGGTAACGACCGAGCGATCCTAGTAGTAAGAATGGTGCAGAAGCTCCCCCTTAATTTTAGGGAAATCATTACTGATGAGATGAAGATTAGAATGTCAAGAACCGACACTACTTATCCTTTCCCTTGTCTTATCACAGAGTTATGCCGAGCTGCTAATGCGCCAGAGATTGCAGGGGTTGATGATGACATTCCTACTTTAAAGACCCATAATCCCATACGGTATGATGAAAATCAGCCAGGACTAAGACTCGATAGAGGTGTAGAGATAGTAGCAGACCCTTCAGTTACAAATGCCGGTTCAACACTTAATGTGGAAGTGCAAGATTCTGAGACTGCACAACCAACTTTTTCCGCACAAGCATGTTTGGTGCCTGAGAATGAACCCAATCCCTCAGCTCCTACAGCATTAACAGGATTTGCACAAATGGTGTGAGGCACAACTGCATGCTTTTGCCAAACAGTTTGCCGCTGCAGTAGACAAAAGAATCAAGGGTTCCCTTGATCCTTTTGTGACTTTGCCTGAACGAGTTGCAGATTTGGAGAATCGATTTGATACATGGGCAAACGAAATATCAGGTGCTGATCTTGCTAAATTTAGAGTAGCCTTGAAACAGGTAAAAGTAGATGTTGGGGTATTGCAGCAGCACCAATTTATGGTGTGGACAGATTCGGTTATGCATGAATCTGAGGAAGAAATTCCAATGCTTGACCTCACTGGAGATTCACCAAAGAAAAAGAAGAAGAAGGAGGAGCCAAAGGGCAAAGATAAGAGAGAAGATCCTGACAGAGAGGAAGAAAGAAGAGTAAAAAAGAAGGTAAAAAAGAAGGCCAAAAAAGAAGAGTTGAAGAAATCAAGAATGAATTCCCTAGCAGACAATGAGAGATGAGAGGAGGCTCTGAAAGCCAGGGCTGCAGGTGACTCATCTAGCAGACCCCCTACCACTGCAAGGCCAAAAGCTCTCGATGGAGAAAAGGTTACAGATGATGCAGCAGCAGGGTTAGAAACCCATGAACCCCGAGATTGATTTATTCCAGGTATACTCTGACCCTTAGTTTAACTTTATTTTTAATTTTAAGTTGAGGGTGTAGGGTAGGATATTGTTGTAATATTTTTTTATAGATAATTAGGAGTAATACAGATACTTGAGCCAGTTTGCTTGTTTTGTGACTTTTGAGCACCTTTCCATTGATCTGAGTTTATAACTATGTGAATTGTATTCATCTATAACTGCGGTGCATCTTTTTGTGGCATTAGTCTGGCGACTTAACAATTTTTACTGAACAAATTGCATGAATCGGATAAGTAGTGATATGCGATGTACTTGTGTGCTATGTGTGTGTGAGGTCTTACTCATCTCCTGCTGTGTACCAAATCTAAAACTTGCCCTGTTAGTCCTGCCTAGGTTGTAGGATAGGGGTTAGGAAAGAATTATAGGCCATTTTTGATTGTAACCCACTTTCAGCCTAAATGACCTTCCTAATGTGAATAATATCCCTTGATCCCTGATTTGAGCCTATATGCCTATTTCTTTCTATGAAACCTCTCACCTTCTCGTTTACCTCATAATGAACCTGTTTTGTCCCTGGTCCTCCTTGGACACTATGCACCTTGACTTAAGCAAATAACTTAAGTTGAGGGTGGCTATCATAGGGGTGCGTGATGCAAAATAAGCATGAAGAGAGGAAGAATAAGAGAAAATAATAAAAAGTTGGGTGCGGTGAAAAAGGAATAAGAAAAGAGAAAGCTGTGTTAAAGGTGGTAAAATGATAATATGATGATTGAAAAGACCACATCCATCTCGAGCATGTGTGATCAATAAAAGAAGAGGAATAAAAGAAGGTTGAGAAGTGAGACCCTAAGATTTTAGTGTAGTGTCAAGGAGGCATAGTCACTCTAAAATATCCATGAATATCATACCAGCCTCTAGACTACATTACAAGCCTAAGAAAATCCCTAAAGTGATCCTAAATGACCTACCTGAAGATTTGGGTACTGACTATAAGGGCAAGCCTATGACATTTGACATGCATTGTTTGGAACTTCATTCTGAGAGTGAGACTTATGATTATCCCTATGTTTATGTATGTGAATACTGATATGAGTGAAAAAGGGATTTCTTTGTTGTGAGGGAATATTGGGTATGTTGCTAAGTCACTAACTAGTTCGGATAGTGTGATCTTGGTATGGCATGATTGTTATTGCTGAATTTTTCCTGTATCTTGATTCTTGTGAGTTGCATGGTTGTTTTTCAAAACATTAGCAGTGAGTTTTAAATTGACTGACCTTGGAGATGGTGAAATTATTCTGAACTACTTTGAGTAGTTAGCTGCCAAATTGTACTTTGTATTCTTTTAGTTATGTTTTGGTTGCATGAGGACAAACAATTGTTTTAAGTTAAGGGTGTTGATGTGTGAGCATATGCTAACACATTTGAGGCTTTTAACTCTAAATAATTGCAAGGTCTTGAGCAACTTTAGTTATTTTTGATTAGTTTATGTTTTATTTTGCAGTTTAAGCTGATATGATAGAGAACCAAAATGAAATGAAGCAAAGAAGTTGAAATTTGAAGAAATCTGAAGACAAGTGTAGCTGATGACATTTGTGATAAGTCATCAGCTCTATGATAAGCTATCAGGTTAGTCGTTATCAGTAGATAGAGAATTGGCTTAAAGTGGAAGTTGTGACGACATTTTGTGATAAGCTGTCAAGGGTCTGATAATTTATCAATAATATCGTCAGCCTAAGGCAGCTAAGAAGAACTGAAGCAAAGCCTTGACGATATTTTGTGATAGGCCGTCACGTAGCTGATAGGTTATCAAGTTTGTGTCAGTCTTAAGCAGGAAGAGACAAAACTGAAGAAGAAGCTGATGACATTTGTGATAAGTTGTCAGCTTCCTGATAAGCTATCACAAATGCCATCGGCTAATCCGAAGGATTTCTGATATTTATTAATTTGTTTCCTTATTTAGGGTAAATTATTTAAAGCTTTGTTTTAGGGTTTTCTTGACATTGTTATTATTATTGTTATTCCGCAAAGGTCGACACCTTGAGTTTTGGACAACATATTTTGATATTTTCTCTCTTTACTTCTTGGCTTTAACAACACAACTATTTTGAGAGATTATTATTAGTATTTTGGGATTTTTTTCTTTGTGATCTAATTTGCGATTCACTAGTTATTATTCATCTTTGTAAGATTATCTTTCAAATCATGAATTCAATTATGTGTTTCGTTCGTTACATCATGAGTGGCTAAACTCCATTAACCTAATTTATAGGATCTAGGGTTGGTTAACTTGAGGTAAAATTTGGGCAGTAAATAGAAATTCCCTAAGTCCGAGAGGATTAGGGAATTAAATGCTTAAGTAGGTCGACAAAAATTTAAGCATAACATTGATAACGATAGCTTGTTATCCTACCCATCGTGAGAATCTTGAACCACTTTTAGCATTTGTCATGTACTAGAAGCCCTAGTGAACATAATTCTGGTTATTTCATAAACACTTGATTTACAAACACCGAAAGTAATGTAACAAACAACAAATTGTTAAACCTAAACCCCCAATTTTAGGAAACATTAAACTATCAGTAGATTAAATCGCAAACAACTTGAGTTCACACCATATTCCCTGTGGGATTCTACCCCAACCTAGTTGGGTTTTATATAGACAATGATCGCTTACACCCATTCAAGAGTGTAATTTGAGCGTTATCAAAAATAGCGCCATTGTCGGGGAATACGGTTGTAACCTAAAGTTTGTATGCGCTAATTGACTGTTAGTTAAGTTTTCTAGATTTACATTTATTTATTATTTTTGTTTATTTGCAAAATTTTAGAGTGTATGCCAAGCACTAGAAGTTTCAGAGAAATAATATTACCACTAAATTCGGAACCACAACAAATAGAAAGAATGACAGAATAGCAAGAGGCTGACAGACTGGCAGCCTTAGCTAAAGCTCAGGTGAATGTGCAAAATATCAGGCAACATGCACGACATCCAAACCCTAAGGATGAAGATCTAGAGGATAAGGAGTTATTGAACCCTGGTAACCCAAGGCATACAGAGTAGATAGCTGCACAAGTGCCACATAATGTTAATCGGAATCATTAATTCCAAAGAAAACAAGAGTACCAGCCGGTTCAGTATGATCTAAATGATGATGATGATGATGGATTAGACAGGGCAGGAGAAGCGGGTGAAATTATTCCTCCACCGTTGGAACCTGGAGACAAGTTCAACATTACAAGTACTTTGATCTAACTCCTCAATCTGAAGGGGTTGTTTGGTGGCCTTCTTGGGGATGATCCGAACCTGCAGCTGGTTAATTTTGTCACTATTTTCAAATCATTTGATAACCCAGGAGTGGGACAGAATGCTATTCGGTTGAGGTTGTTCCCGTCGTCTTTGTCTGGGGAGGCAACATTGTGGCTGAATAAGCTTACTCCTGATTCCATCACCCAGTGGAGGAAATTGAAAGATGTATTCCTAGAACTGTTTTTCCACCCTCTAGGAGGGTACAATTGAGGGATGAAATCAACAATTTTAGACAGCTTCCTACTAAAGCATTGTATGAGATTTGGGAGAGATTCAAGAAGAAGCTAACACAGTATCCGAACCACAATATGACAGACCTACACTTGATGGAGACTTTATATAGGGCACTCAAATCTGTAACAAAGCTGATTGTAGATAATGCTACTGGTAGTTTGTTTGTTGATCTATCTTTTCAAGATACCTCAGATATGCTAAATAGAATGACCAAACATAATTGGGCTTGGAATACCAAGGAGTCTGTGGTAGCAAGCCCCACTGTTTTTGTTGGTATGTCTGCTGAACAACGTAGGAGAGATTAGGAACGGGATCAAGACATGGCCCATCTAAAGACTCAGATGGACTTGCTCACCAAGCACTTATTATCAGGGAAGACTGAGAACGTGAAAGCTGTAAAGTATCAAGACCAAGGGATGTGGAGCTTGAAGAAAAGGCAAATTATGTTAATAATCAGGGGGTTTCCGTGGCAATAGCCTAGGGAATCAAGGTCGGAACGTTTATGAAAAGCCTGGCTACAAAGACAGTGACAAGGAAACTGTAGAATTAATAATGACAGGAGTGGTTTCTATGTTCCTCCTGGAAATTGGGAAGCTGCTACAACTAGCTCTGGAAAGATGTCCATAGAGGACATGATGGAGAAATTGTTGAAGGGAGTTGAGGCCCCAACTCTGGTGTAACCACCATGAAGACCGATCTGACATCCATCAGTCAGTTGGTGCACTCACACTCTACTGCCATCAAACAGTTGGAGCAGTAGATGAGCCAACTTTCCGCTGCATTCAACTAGAAAAAGAATGGAATATTACTAAGCGATACGGTTCAGAGTTTGTGGAATGATGGCTCATGTATGGTGATTACCACTAGGAGTGGTAAGATATTACCTGGCCCTTCTGGGGCAAATCTGTAGATGGTGAGGTAGTTGTTGATAAATCCAGAGAAAGCAATCTAGTGGAGTCTGAGAAGCTAGATAGTTTTGTTAATGCTTTGGAGAAGAAAAGAGAGAAGGAATAGGAAGTGGTGTTGAAAACTATCCCAAGAACACCACCTCCCTTTCCTCAATGATTGAAGAAGAAGGCGGATGATGCAAAGTTCAGCAAATTCCTGGCAATGCTCAAGCAAGACATAATATATAAAATGCTGGGATAGGGAATAAGACTTAGCATGCACTTTAAAACTTTAGCCTGAATTATGTAGCTTAAACATCATATATTAGTACCCACAGGCTATATGGGCCCCATCTCTCACCTTATGGTCGGGCTCTAGTGCATGTAGCCGCACGAATTGGAGAAAACTCTTATATAAATACACGGGGGACTCGATCCTCCTAACCATATACTAAGGTGACTTAAGCACCTAATCATGTAATGTATTATGGGGAACTTGAACCTCCCAATTATATAATAAGATGGACTCGAATCATCTGATGACAAGCAAGGGAACTCAAACCCCAGGCTATTTAGACCCGCGCATTGGCAAACACGGTTTTCTGTTTTGATTCATTAGGACCACCACTTTCACGTCCCAGTTACACATCCCTCTTTTAAGACCCATTAAAAATTTAGCACACATTCTCATTTATTGAGCCATAGTACACGTTCAGGCATAGACTGTTGGTATCGTTATACCAACTACACTTGCAAGGTAACATCAACATACCATTTGAATTCCATTAACTCGGGAGAACAACTCCCTTTGATCATTAATACATCCGTCATGTTTCAATAACCTCTTTACATCATGCAATTGTTCCAAAAGTAGTTCCATGCAATTTTTCTCATATTCCAAAACCACTTTCACAAAATTTGGGTTGGGGTTATTACCAATTCAATTGATATTCACCAAATTTAGGGAAATCACAATTTTCTAGTTTATTCACCACACCCATGCATCAAATCGATTCCAAAATCACCATTTAAAAACATAAACAATGCATATGTAAACATGAAACATTACATAAACAACAATCATTCAAAACCCTCAACCCATGTTTCAAAACCTACATCAAAACCACATGGAGAACTATTTAAAACACATGTTTTCACAATGTAATAGTTAGGAAAGAGTAGAGTAACATGCCTGAAATATCAGGAGTTATGACGAGAATTTGCCCTTAGGAGCTCTGATTGATCAACTTCTTGGAAACCTTAAGTATCTTGCTTGAGAGAATTTGAGAGAGATTGAGAAGTTATTTCAATTTATTTTGGAGTGTTAGTGACGCCTAAAGGGGTTTTAAATCATAGGAAATTATCCAAAGTGCCCTTGAGTTAAAGCTGAAAAATTATCGTCAGTGACTACGATTCATTATATGACTCGTAAGGACGCATTACCGCTTGTCACCACGAGTCGTAGTCAAGACAGTAGCTGAAGGACCCTTATCTGGTGACCCTACGATTCATACTATATGACTCATCATACGACCTTACGACTCGTAGGGTCCAAGTCATAGTCAAGACAAAAATACTTGGGGCACCCATACAACTCATTTAAAGTCTTTACGACTCGTTAAGAGGCACTCGCAATCAGGACAGTAACTTGTGCTACCTTTAATGGACACCCTACGATTGAGGTCTTATGACCCGCAATGACACATTATGACTCGTAGGGTGAGTCATAGTCAGGACAATGAGTTCAAAACTCAAAATTTTACTATGTCCAACACCTGGGGTGTCACATCCCCCCTTAGGATCATTCGTCCTCGAATGATGGGTCAAGGCATCTATTAGTATGGTTTAATACAGAAATGCATGCATACCTACCTTTAACAAAGACATAAAACAAAGATACTAAGATTAATACATACCTTAAGCACGATTATCTGGAATTGGAATAAGAATTAGTATTTGCACGTCATGTCCTCTTCAGCTTCCTAAGTAACTTCTTCAAACTTTTGGTTCCTCCACAAGATCTTCACCGATGCTACAGCCTTTGTCTGCAACCGACGGATTTGACGATCCAAGATATCAATCGGGACTTCCTCATACGACAAATTGTCCAAAACGCCAACATTTTCCAATGAAACCACCAGGGAAGGAACACCCACACACTTCCTCAATATCGAAACATGAAAAATCAGGTGAACAAAACCTAAATAGGGAGACAAGTCTAACTCATAAGCCACATTACCCACTCTTTGCAAAATCAAATAAGGGCCCACATAATGGGGACTAAGATTCCCCTTTTTTTCCAAACCACATCACCCCCTTTATAGGAGACACCTTCAAGAACACCCAATCGCCAACTTCAAATTCTAATTCCCTTAGGCTCATATCCATATAGGACTTTTGGCGACTTTGGGTGATCTTATGCCTATTCTGAATCATCTTCACCTTCTATATAGCCTGATAAACCAAATTAGGACCAAAAAGCCTAGCCTCGCTAACCTTAAACCACTCAATAAGAGAACGACATCTCCTACCATGCAAACCCTTAAACGAATCCATCCCAATGCTTGCGTGGTAACTATTATTATATGTAAACTCTATGAGAGGTAAATGATCAATCCAACTATCACCAAAGTTAAGCACACAACACCTTAATATATCCTTTAAAGTTTGATTAGTCTTCTCTACTTTCCCATCCATCTGTGGTGGAAAGCGGTGCTGCGGTTCACCTTAGTTCCCAAACCTCTCTAGAAAGAACACCAAGAATATGAGAACTGAGTACTTTGATTAGATATAATAGAAATAGGCATACTATGCAACTTGACAATTTCTTGAATAAAAACCATGCATAATCTTCAGCAGAGTAATTTTTCCTCATAGGTAAGAAATGAACAAACTTAGTCATCTATCAATGATGACACAAATTGAATCAAACTGATGGCAGGACCGCGGAAGACTTAGTAACAAAGTCCATATTAATCACTTCCTACGTTTATTCGAGAAACTCAATCTCTTGAGATAACCCACCAGGTCTCAAGTGATCCACCTTCACTTGTTGACAAACCATACACTTGGAAACAAAATTCACCACATCCCGCTTCATGTTATTCCACCTATAAATCTCTTTCAAATCATGGTGCATCTTCATCGATCCAGGATGAATAGTGTACCTTAACTCACGAGCCTTAACCAAGATCCTCTCACACAATCCATCAATATAGGGACACACAACCTACCTTGGTATCTCAAGATACCATCGCCACCAATCTCAAAGACCTTTACTTTCTGTTGGCCTACATCATCCTTAATCCACATCAAGATCGGATCCAAAACCTGCTTCTCTTTTATATCAACACCAAGAGATAACTTCACCACCTCTTGCACCATCATATTTCTATCCTTAGAGTTTAAGAGATAAACCCAAAGATTAGATAATAAGTAAATATCCTTCACCAACTCTTGCTTCTCTTCATCCACATGAGATAAGTTTCCTATAGATAACCTGCTAAGAGCATCAACAACCATGTTAGCTTTACCTGGATGATAATGAAGACTCATATCATAGTCCTTGAGCAACTCAAGCCATCTCTTTTGCCTGAGATATAACTCCTTCTGGGTAAACACATATTTTAAACTCTTATGATCAAAATAAATATCAACATGAACTCCATACAAGTCGTGGCACCATATCTTAAAGGCAAAGACCATAGCCAACAATTCTAATTCGTAAGTTGGGTAATTCTTCTCATATATCTTCAACTTCCTAGAAACATATGAAACCATCTTGCCATGCTACATCAAAACTTAACCTAGTCCTACATGGGGTGCATCACAATAAACCACAAAACCTTTAAAATTAAAATCTTTAATATGGACTAAATAGTATAGACACCCCTTGGAGATCAACCTTCAGGATCTTGGATATGAATTGAATCTCCCTTTAGGCACTAGGAAGCTACCTTCTCACTCCATCATCGGCTTATTTGGGAATTAGAAACTGACCCTTCAGTTTCTACAGTTAAGAGATGCATAGTACGAGTGCAACCAATCCATCTCTTAAATCACATCAAAGTGTAACATGGCCAACTCTATCAAATCCACTAACGTCTTTCTACCATGGATAAATACCACACAACCCGTATAGACGTTTCTAGGCACAATAGAGTCACCTATAGGAGTAGACATAAAAAAAGGATCCAAAAGACACTCGAGACCAAAGCCAAACTGAATAGCTGTATAAGGGGTCACATAAGAAAGGGTAGACCCTGAATCAAGCAGACAATACACATCATAGGAAAAAAGTTATAACACACCAGTGACAACATGTGGAGATTCCACAAATTACTGGTGAGTGGCAAGATCATTAAGGAAATTTAGACCAGTTCCAGAACCAAAAGTAGTACCCTTTGGTGCAGGACCTGAAGACGTGGCAACTAAAACCTTATTAAACATACATAACTCTGAAGATCTTCTCTATTTCATCTATGAATCCTTAAGGATCTTCCTCAACCTTAGACCCAGTAAAGGTCAAAGGATTGAGCCTCATAAACTTCCTGACTCAAGTAACCTCAGAATAACTCATAATAGTATCAGCTGTACCCAACTGACGTGATTGAGATATTTCCAACTGGGTCAATAGATGGATAGATCGACAAAACTCAGCATTAGAAATATCTTCTTGGGGCAGTGGGGCATGATCATTATCAACCCAAGGGGCCCGAGGAGGACTGGTAGGGACCAGTGGAATTCTATGAGAATAATTAGGAGTTGGAGCCCTAGATCAGGTCTGAACTTCATAAGTTAAATGAGTTCTATTGATATTATCCCTAGAATGGATAAAAGAGTTTTCATTAGATCTTCTTAGAGGCATGATCTGTAATGCAAAAAAATGGGGATTAGATAGAATTCAAAACCTTAGACTCTATAGCCTCTAAATGTCTCGTAGCCTCTTCCTTATCAGTGGCTGCCCTACATATCTATAAAAAAGACTTTAATTGACATGGCTTTATGGATGCCCAATGACACTAAACCTAGTCTCTAATACTATCTTTGTTATGACCTAAACCAAGGCCTAGCAATGATGGGCATCCTAAGTCCACCGAGTACCGAAGACTACCCTCCTTCGCCTGGTCAACACAGAACATAACCCCTTGAAGCTGATGAATTCCAAACATATAATAAGATAAAAAATATTAAGGTCAAATAAAACTAAGAATGTAAACACCAATGTCCAATTCACAGTAGTATCCTCAAATCCTGTACTAAACCAAAAATAATCTAAGTCGGGACATATCCCTAACCCTGACAATGACAATGAAAAAGAGAATGTTAATGTGAAATCTTTAATTTTTAGTTTATGAAATGAGACCAATGGAATGATCAAATCTTATGAAGAATGAAAGCTCACAACTTCACTACAAACAACTGACGAACCGAGCTGATCTACCTAACACTGCATAGAAAAAGTAGAGTTGCCTTTGGACCCTATATCGCATGGGGATACAGTGTTTGGAGATGGTTAGTGGGTTGAGTACTAACATATAACTCAGGGATAAGGATAAAGTAACAATTCAAAATCTAGTTCAACTTAATGTACATGTTCACATACATGTGTGCATACATATATACTTATATAAAATATTAGGATAAGGAATAAGACTTAACATGAACTTTAAAACTTTCGCCTAGATTGTGTAGCTTAACCATCATATATCAGTATCCACGGGTGATATAGGCTCCAACTATCTCACCCGGGTTGGTCCCCAGTGCATGTAGCCATACGAATTAGAGAAAAATCTTATATAAATACACGGGGAACTTGAACCTTCCAACCATATACTAAGGTGAATTAAGAACCCAATTATGTCATGTATTATGGGGACTAAAACCTCCCAATCATATAATCTGGTGGAATTGAACCACCCAATTTTAAGTAAGGGGACTCTAACTCCATGCCATTTAGGCCCCCGCGTTGGCCCTGCATCGGCAAACTCAGTTTTCTATTTTTATCCCTCAGTACTATCACTTTCATGACCAAGCTCCACAACCCTCTTTAAGCCCCATTAAAATATTCAGCGCACCTTTCCATTAATTGAATCATTATACACATTTAAGCATACACTGTTGGTATTGTTATACCAAGTACACTTGCAAGGTAACATCAATATTTTATTTGAATTTCATTAAATCACGAGAACAACTCCCTTTGTTCATTAATTTAATCGTTATGTTTCAATAACCTTTTTACATTATACAATTATTTTGAAAGTAGTTCCATGCAATTTACTCATACTCGAAAACCACTTTCCCAAAATTTGGGTTGGGGTTATTACCAATTCAATTGTCAATATTCATAAACTTTAGGGAAATCACAATCCCCTAGTTTATTCACCATACCGATGCATCAAATTAATTTCCAAACCACCATTTAAAACTAAACAATGCATTGGTAAACATGAAATATCACATAAACAACAATCATTCAAAACCCTGAACCCATGTTCCAAAACCAATATCAAAACCACATGGAGAAATATTTAAAATACATGTTTTCACTAAGTAATAATTAGGGAAGAGTAACCTGCCTGAAATATCAAGAGTTATGGAGAGAATTTTCCCTTGGGGGCTCTACATTAACTTCTTGGAAGCCTTAAGTATCTTTTTTGAGAGAATTTAGAAGATATTGAGAAGTTATTTCAATTTGTTTTGGAGTATTAATGACACCCTAAAAGGATTTTAAGTTGTGGGTCGAGATTTGGGTAAAAGGGAAATGTCCAAAGTGCCCTTAATTTAAAAGCTAAAAAATTATCTCTAGTGACTACGAGTCACTATACAACTTGCAAGGAGACATTACATCTCGTTACCATGAGTCATTGTCAAGACAGTAGCTGATGAACCCTTCTCTGGTGACCTTACGATTCCGACCATATGACTTGTCAAGTGACCTTACGACACGGAGGGTCCATGTCGTAGTCAAGACATAAACACTTGGGGATCACACTGTTTTAGATATGTATGGGACCATATGACTCATTTAGTGTCTTTAGGACTCGTTAATAGCCACTCGTAATTAGTATAGTAACTTAGGCTACCTTTACTGGACACCCTACGATTGGAGTCCTATGACACACATGATACACTACAACTTATAAGGTGAGTCCTAGTTAGGATAGAGAGTTCAAAACTCAAAATTTTGTGGTGGCCAACACCTGATGTGTTAGTCATACATACATTCTCATTATGAGATTGGACCATCGAGCGTATGTAAATCGATACTATGTTTATATATGGATCCTTATGTAATTTATGCAATTTACTTGTAATCTATCATAATTATGTATCCATACTCAAAGTTTACATGTATTTTTCAGAAACCTCACTTATACCAAATTTATATATTAATATACATATTTCATACAAACTTTATACAACATTTATACATGAAATAGTGGGGCAGATTCAATGTGTGATGTTTTGTATAAGTTTTGAAACAAACCAGTTGCTATGTTTATTAAATAAATTTATTCAGTTATGTTTTATAATTATGGATCTTATCTTGAATATATAGGAAATTTTAGTATCTTTAACCCCTATTCCTAAATAAGACTCGATATTACTTCTTCCATTTCAATTGGTTTGAACTACTTTTCATTTTAGTGCATTTAAAAAAGTATAAATATGTCATTTGTAGTAATTCTTTAATTCAACTTTTTACCTGGCATGTTTAAGATAGCAAAATTAAAGAATATTTTGATCCATTTGACATATCTTTAATTTAAGGCCATAATTCACAAGTCTTCTCTGAATTGGAGAGTCTTATCCAACTTCAAGCACTTCATCTTCCCTTTGAGTATCTCTTAGTCCTATCTGGGTTACACTTGCCTTTAAATTTAAAGAATCTGGTTCTAAGATGTATTCTAATAAAAAGTGTGACGTGCTTCATTACGGGATTGCCAAGCATGAAGTATCTCCAATTATGAAATTTAATTAAATCCAAAAAGTGGTGCCTTTGAATTATCACCTTTCATTAACTCAAGTTCTTAAAACTAATAGACTTAGGTATCTCAAGGTGGGATACCTCATAGAAATTATTTCTTCTTATTGAAACACTTGTAATAAAATAACATGGAAAGTTTAAGGAGGTTCCCCTTAGATTTTCATATATTTTAAAACAAAAATAGATTAAGTTGTCTTTGTGTAAGATAAAATTTGTGAAAACTTTTGTTGTGAGAATTAAGGAAGAAGTCTAAGAGATTGAAGGATGCAAAAGTGTTGACACCACTATTGGTATAAGTAGAAAAAAACTCCTATGTGTCATTTCTGAGTATCTATATACATTTACTTTGATAACAATATGTTTAATACATTATTATAAGGACTATCTCAGGCAATTATGAATCAAGCATGCGGTTGTAACCACAATAATAGTATTTTTTTAGGTTTTAGTTTCCCATTTTTATGTTTACTAATTCAATGCTAGCTTTTGCTTAACCGCTTCATGTAAATATCAAACTAACGAGGATGTGTTCAATTTAAAAATTGCTTAGACAAATTGTAGCAAAAGCATAGAGAAAGAAGATGAAATTTTTAGCTAATTGTTGCGGTCATGTTCATACTGAAGTCCATTGTGTGGTTAGCTGAGACGCTCATCCTATTATATTGTAACACTACTATCGACTGCTAAGTTTGATTTTTTAATTGGTTAACTATTTTTTGTATGTTTTAGTTGATTGGAGACCAATATAATATCAAATGGTTGATTTCTTGCTGTCTTCTATAAAACTTATGTTTATTATTTTCTTTATTATAACACAACAATTCTAAGTAGCATAAGCATCATATTTTACATGAAGACACTACTATTGATTATTAAGAATTTTTTGTTGATCAATGTATATGTATGCCCATTGGAAAGAGTTTTATCATGTTTATTTTTTTAATGCCTTCTATAAATGTTATGCCTTTCTTAGACATTACTATAAGTTTAGAATTTGTCAAATTATTATTTCTTATTTTCTTTTACAACTTCATGGTTGTTTTTTGCTTAGATTTTATAACTACTCCTTCCTGCACATTTTGTGAAGCACATGCTTAAATTAATAAATAATATGAATTCAAAAACTCTTTTTCTCCAGTGAAGTACACTGTCAATAATATGACCATTTTACTGAAGACTATTTAAGCTGAAAAAGTTGAGGGCGTCGTAGCGGGCTGGAGTGCTATAGTGGCACAAACAACAGTTTATAACTCATTTTTGATGGGTCTCAGCTCCCAAACCCTAAATTTTCATTCCTAATCCCTATAGGAGTGATTTTCTCTTGGTGTGGGTGGAAATTCTTCGTTGAGTTAAGTTTCTTCCATCATCTTCTTTATTTTTCAATTCTTTAACATGCTAAAATCATTAGAACAACCTTTAATGGCAAAATTCTTGGGGGTTTGAATCTAAGTTTATGATTTTCTTGGAAAATACTTGTGGTTGGGTTTAATATAAGATAGAATCATTTCTAAATTGTTTAGAACAATCCCTAACATGAAATAATGTTTTTAAAAGATGAATATTGCTAGTTGGGGACCTCGAATTCAATAAAGGTAGAACCTTTATTCTAAATACTTTATTAATAGAGTTGGATTGAGATTGAAGGAACTATTTGATGACCAATTGACCATTGGGTAAATTTTATAGACCGTAAATAAGGGTAGAATTAGTGGGATTGAATTCACCAAGTACTTTTTTTAAAGAGTAGTTTATTAATTACTCTTATAATCATCATTTATTAGATGATTAGCCTTCACAAACATAAAGAAGAAGAAAGATCATCTATGGTATAACTTATTTATTACAACATCTTGATGCCCAGATAGGTTATGATTTATGAATAGTAGACCATGGTTAGTAATTGTATCTATAATTTAGATTTGAAGAAAGAAATCAAGCTTAGCCCACAAGCATGGAGTTTGGATGGATAAAATATGAATTTAATGTAATAAGGATCTAATTATGTATTGAAATGTCAATGTATAAATGCTTGATGGATGTTTTGTATTTGTATGACTCTATGATGGATTGCAATGTGAACTATGTGAATATAGATGACAATGAGACTGTTTGAGTTCATAATCTAGTTATTTAGCTTAATTACCATAAAAAAGGTGAACTTGGTATTATGTGCGGTTAGAGTATGAAATAATCTAACTTAAGGTTAGTGATGAGGATTGATTATGGTATAAAGAGGTGGCGACTTAACTTAAGAGCCTAGGGTGAAGTTAAGCTAAGGGTTAGGAAGTAAAAGGTATAAAGGTGTATGACTAAATCTAGATTGTAAGTTGAATTATAGAGTCAAATAATTGGTTAATATAGTAGGTCTTTGTAATACCCCGAAGATTTCTAGCAAATTTCGTCCCAAGAATACCTAGTATTAGCTTCTAAAGTGAAGCATAATTATTCTATGAGGAGTTTTCAATATTTTCACTTTTCGTCATGTGAAAAATTCAATAAGCTTTCTATCGATATATGATTCGCTTAAATTCATTAACCGGGTAAGAAGTTATGACTATTTCAAGATTTCTTCATAAAACAACACCATATTAGTCAGTGGCGTGCCGCGCCACAAGAGGAAATGACATTTGGAAATTTCCAATTGGTGTCCGTGATTATGACGCATTGCGCCAGCACTCAAATTCAGAATTGTCCTTTTTCCAGTGTCTCAACGCAATTTCCCCTGCGTCACGCCAAAGTTCTAGGTCACGAAGGAAGGGGCAACGCGATGGCTCCATATTGCGCCATCCCTCAATTTCTTAAATGTTAAATTCTAGTGATACGGAGTGATAGCACCACGTCGCGCCAGGGATTCAATTCGGGAATTTTTTGCTGAAATTACAAGATGCATCCAGGGTTAAAAGAGTTAATTTACCACCCCCATTAAGCCCTTTAACACGTCAATCAGCCACTTTTCACCCAAAATACACTCTCTTCTCTCAAGAACAAGCTTGGGTTTTCATAGAAGATCCAATTTTAAGAAGGGTTCACCATCAATCTTCATGAAATCACGAACTAATGTATGCATAGTGTTAATTCATGGACTCCTTTCATCCATGAAGCCCAAGAATCCCTTTTCTAGATTCAAGTTATAGATTTTCTGATGAATTTCATGATTGGGCTGCTTTTGTTCATGTTGATAGTGAGTAATTGAATTATATTCTATGAATGAGTGTTAAATTCTATATGGGTTGATTTGTATCGGTGTAGATTCATGAAACCCTAGAATTAAACACTTGAATGATTAAATTGGAATTGAATCGTGACAATTAATTGTTGTATGATGTTTTTTACATATTCTACGCCTTCTATGTGTTTGGTTGAATGCCTAGATGAAGGGAAAGTGTCTAATTAGAATGATATCATAAAATCCCTATGTAGGTACAAGTTTATGCCTATCACATGTTTGATGAAATACTTCAGTAAATGTATTATGATGATTATTATGTATTCAAGTAAGTGATGCTTTGTCAGTTTCCTTCCATCGAGTCCTGGGGGTAATCGTACCCGAAACATTAGCTGTGTATCTAGAGCCATGTCATGTTTTCACGATACTCTCAGTCAAGCTATGAATCCTTAGACTGTAGATAGTCTTATGACTTAGTAAAAATCTCCATGATCTCATGACTCAGTCAGTTGTCAGATATTATTAGTATTCTATCAGTCAACGAAACTTAGTAACTCAGCTCAAGTTCAGTTCAGTAAATCATGTTTAGTGTCCATTCAGATGGGAGTAGGAATTAGCACTGAGTGAACCCAAGGATGGGGACACACACTATCAAATGAGGGTGTGATCCTTAGAAGTCATCCTTGCGTTCCAGAACTATGTAGCCAGCATAGGTTGAGACATCAACACTTTCCGATGAGGGTTGATGAGGTGGATAAGCACTGTCAGAAAAGGGCCCCACCATTCTATTTTGGGGACACTATCAGATAAGGGTCGCCTACAACTTGTCCTTTCCAGTGGCGCGATATTTACACCCTTCCAATTGGGGTAATAGATTGGACCCTAACTTAACTATAATGGCATATCAGAGGCATGACGGTTAAATACTACCTCCGATAGTTTCAGTACCAGTCTCAGTAAAAGAACTCAGATAGTTCTTCAGATTCAAGACTTTTAGATACAGTCGACTTAGATACATCAAGGAACTCAGATAGTTTCATCAGATTTAGGACTGTCAGATACAGTCACCCATGTTATCAGTTACATTCAGATATAACTATTTATGATATTAGTTATATCAGTTCTTAGTATGTCATGTCATCAATATTCAGATTCACTAATCATGATATCACAATGCCAGTTACAGTTACGTATTTATGTATGCATTCTCGCATTCATGTTAGACGGTCAGCTAGCATTACTCATGCATGTTAACCCTTGCATTAGCCTACCTCACAAATATAATCATACATTCTATTGTGCTGACGCATTTGCGCTATGGTGCTTTCTTTATATGTTACACCATAGGTTCAAAGACATGAGTTCCAGATCAGCAGTAGATTTTAGTCTCAACAGTCAGAATAGAAGTGAGTCCTCATCCATCAAGGACATGATTGTTTCTACACTATTTCATTGATTAGTTATTAGTTAGATTTAGTTGGGGACAAGTCCCATCAACTCCTTATTCAGATTATTCAGACAGTAGAGGCTTTCAGAATAGATACAGACTCTTATGTTTTAGACTTTAGTGTTTACAGTTTTTTTAGGTATTGTATTACCCCATAGATGTTATCTTATCCATGTTATGTTCAGTATTGAACCTTATGGCCTTTCAGTGATGTTTCTGTATTATTCAGTATTTTATGTAATATACAGGTACAGATATCAGTCATGAATTAGCTTGTGGTCCTTCGAGATCATAAGCACTGTGTAGCATTTTGGTTTAGCGAATTGGGGTGTTACAAACTTGGTATCAGAGCCTAAGGTTCAATAGAGTCCTTAGCTTAGTCCGGTCGCCCGAATCAGTAGGATGCCATCACCAGTTCTACTAGAAGGCAGACTATATGCTTTTCAGACCCGACAAGATTAGGAAAATTCTCCTGATGTAGTTACTGATATGTTACAGATCTTTCATGTGCATGTTTATGCTTTGCTAGATCCAGGAGCTTCTTTGTCTTTTGTTACTCCCTATATAGCAGTTGATTTCGAAATCAATCCCAGGATTCTAGCAGAGCCCTTCTCAGTCTCTACCTCAGTGGGCAAAACCATCATAGCCAGTAGGTATACAGGAACTTCCCGGTTATGATATTTTAAAAAGTTACTTCAGCAGACTTAGTCGAATTAGAGATGGAAGATTTTGATGTCATTCTCAGCATGGATTGTCTTCATTCCTGGTATGCTACATTCTACTGCAAAAACAAAATAGTCCATTTTTAGTTTCTAAATGAACCCGTCCTTGAGTGGAAGGGTAGTGTATCCACTTTAGGGGTCAGGTTATTTCCTACCTTCGCATAAGGAAAATGATATCTAAAGGATGTGTCTATCATTTTGTTTGAGTTAAGGATACGAGTTTCGAAACTCCCAGCCTTGAATCAGTTCTAGTAGTAAATGAGTATGTAGATGTCTTTCCCGAAGATCTTCCAGGAATTCCTCCCAAAAGGGAAATAGTCTTCGACATTGATCTTCTTCTAGTTACTCAGTCTATCTCTATTTCTCCATATAGAATGGTACCAGCAGAACTAAAAGAACAGTTGAAGGATCTTTTAGATAAGGGATTCATCAGACCCAGCATTTCCCCATGGGGTGCACTACTTATTCGTGTGCAAGAAAGACAGTTCTCTCAGAATGTACATTGATTATCGTCAACTCAATAAGGTCACAGTCAAGAATAAGTATCCTCTTTCCAGAATCAATGACTTGTTTGACCAACTTCAGGGTGCCAGCTATTTCTCTAAGATAGACCTCAGATCTAGCTATTATCAGCTCAGAGTTAGAGAAAGTGACATTCCAAAAATAGCTTTTTGTACTCGGTATGGTCACTTTGAATTCTTAGTCATGTCATTTGGTCTTACCACTGCCCCAAAAACTTTCACGGTCTTGATGAACCGCGTGTTCAACCAGTACTTGGACATGTTCATCATAGTCTTCATAGATGATATTCTGGTCTATTCCTACACTGAGCGCGATCATACATACTATCTCATAATAGTACTTAAGACTCTCAAAGATCATCAGCTCTTCACCAAATTTAGTAAGTGCAAATTTTGGCTAATGTCAGTAGCATTCCTTGGTCATATCGTTTCTGGTGATGGCATTAGAGTTGATCCTTAAAAGACCAAAGCAGTAAAAAACTGGCCAAGACCTATCTCTCTATCAGATATCAAGAGTTTCTTGGGTTTGGCTGGCTATTACAGATGGTTTGTTGAAGAATTTTCATTTATTGCATCCCCTATGTCCAGATTGACTCAGAAGAAAGTTAAGTTTTAGTGGTCAGGCCCTTGCAAGAAGAGTTTTCAGGATTTGAAGACTCGACTTACCTCAGCCCCAGTCTTAGCTCTTCCAGATGGTTCAGATAGGTTCGTGGTGTATTGTGATGCATCCAGAGGAGGTTTGGGTTGCGTCCTCATGCAGCATGGTAAGGCCATAGCCTACACCTCCAGACAACTTAAACCCTATGAGAGAAATTATCCTACTCATGATCTTGAGTTAGCAGCCATAGTCTTTGAATTAAAGATTTGGAGGCATTATCTCTACAGAGTTTATGTAGATGTCTTCACAGATCACAAGAGTCTTCAGTATGTCTTTTCTCAAAAAGATCTCAATCTTCATCAAAGAAGATGGTTATAGCTCTTGAAAGACTACGAAATAAGTGTCCTCTATCATCCGGGTAAGGCCAACATAGTGGTCGACACTCTCAGTAGGCTATCCATGGGTAGTGTTTTTCATGTGAAGGATTTTAAGAAATAGTTAGCTCAAGAAGTCCATCAGTTTTCTAGACTAAGCATTTACTTAGTAGATTATTTAGAGGGTGGTGTATGTGTTCTGAGTAATTCAGAATTATCTCTAGTCTCCGAGGTAGAAGGAAAGCAAGATAGAGATCCCAACCTTCTCAAGTTGAAAGGGTCAGTTCAGGGTCAGAAAGTAGAGGTTTTCTCCCAAGGGGGAGATGGTTTTTTGCATTGTCAGGGTTATTTCTGTGTTTCAGGTGTAGACGACTTAAGGTAGTGAATTCTTGCAAAAGTGCATGGCGCATGCTACTCTATTTATCCAGGGGCCACAAATATGTACCACAACTTATGGGAAATCTATTGGTCGAGTGGGATGAAGAAAGACATTGCAGAGTTTGTGGCTAAGTGCTATATATGTCAGAAAGTTATGATAGAGCATCAGAAGCCTAGTGGGTCCATATAGGAGTTCAGTATTCCTACTTGGAAGTGGGAAGTTGTGAACATGGACTTCGTGACAGGTTGGACTTGAACTCATCATCAACATGATTCAGTCTGGGTCATTGTAGACAGAATGACCAAATCAGCTCATTTTCTTCCAGTTCATACCTCTTATTTAGCTGAGGATTGTGCCAAACTCTATATCAAGGAGTTTGTCAGATTGCATGGTGTTCCGTTGTCCATTATCTCAGACAGAGGTACCCAGTTCACCTCTTATTTCTGGAAAGTGTTCCAAAAGGTTCTTGGTACCCAAGTTTATCTCAGTATAGCCTTCTATCCGCTGATAGATGGTTAAGTAAAAAGGACCTTTTAGACTTTATAAGATATGCTATTGGCATGTGCAATTGATTTTAAGGGAAATTGGGATGACCACTTGTCTTTTATTGAGTTTGCATACAACAACAACTATCATTCCAATATTCAGATGGCTACATTCAAAGATCTCTATGGTAGGAGATATAGATCACCAATTAGTCGGTTCAAAGTTAGTGAGGTCTCAGTCATAGGTCCTGACTTAGTATTTGATGCTTTAGAAAAAGTCCAGTTAAACAGAGAAAGACTCCGGGTTGCTCAGAGCCGACAAAAGTCTTATGCAGATGTTCATAGAAAAGATCTCAATTTTGAGGTTGGTGATCTTGTCCATCTAAATATCTCTCCCATGAAGGGAGTGAAGAGATTCGACAAGAAGGGAAAGCTCAGTCCCCGATATGTTGGTCCCTTCAAGATTATCAGTCGTTTTGGAAGGTAGCTTATGAGCTCGAATTGCCTTTAGATCTAGCCTTAGTTTATCCAGTCTTTCATGTATATTTTCCCAAGAAGTGTATAGGTGACCCCTCAGTTGTAGTCCCTATTCATAGTATTGATGTTCAGAACACTCTCTTTTATGAAGAGATTCCAGTCGAAATCTTAGACTATTAGACTCGTAGATTGAGGAACAAAGAAGTCCCTCTAGTTAAAGTTCTTTAGCGAAATCAGTCCTTTGAGGGATCTAATTGGGAATAAGAATAAAACATGCGTACCAAGTATCCTCACCTCTTCTTCACCAACTCATATCAAGCTCAAGGTAATAGTTCTCCTTAAGCTTACTCAGTTTCATGTTCAGTGTTCATCACAAACTTGGCATGCAGTTTTATGCTCATGTTCCCATTATAAACTTGGCATTAAGTACTATTACTTATTCAGTCATGCACTCATGTATCAGTTCAGTTATATAATTATGCATCAAAAATACATTCTCATTATGAGAAACTTAGTTCCTCGAAACATTCAGTCATGCATTCATGAATCAGTTACATATGCATCAGATATGCATGATTGAAATGTTATGTTCAGCTTGTCAGTCATGAGATCATGTTCTAGTTATTCATGTTCAGTTCATGTTTATCTTGTTATTTCCCTTCTAAGTCAGTCTCATTCAAGGATAAATGTTCTTAAGGGGGAGATATTGTAATACCCCAAAGATTTCTAGCAAATTTCGTCCCAAGAATGCCTAGTATTAGATTCTAAAGTGAAGAATAATTATTTTATGAGGAATTTTCAAGATTTTGACTTTTTGTCATATGGAAAATTCAATAAGATTTCCATCTATATATGATTCGCTTAAATTCGATAACCAGGTAAGAAGTTATGACTATTTCAAGTTCCCATCATAAAATAGTGCCATATTACTCAGTGGCGCGCCGCACCACAAGAGGAAATGGTATTTGGCAATTTTCAGTAGCTGTCTGTAATTATGGTGCATTGCACCAACACTCAAATTTAGAATTGTCCCTTTTCCAGTGTCTCAGCGCGATTTCCCCCACGTCGTATCAAAGTTCCAGGTCATGAAAGAAGGGACAACGCAATGGCTCCGCATCGCGCCATCCCTCAATTTCTTAATTGTCAAATTCCAGTGACATGGTGAGATAGCGCTGCATCGCGCCAGGGCTTCAATTTGGGAAATTTTTACTGAAATTACAAGATGCGTTCAGGGTTAAAAGGGTCAATTTACCACCCCTATTTAATCCCTTTAACATGTGATTCAGCCACTTTTCACCCAAAATACACTCTTTTCTCTTAAGTTTCTCTCAAGAACAAGCTAGGGTTTTCATATAAGATCCAATTTCAAGAAGGTTTCGCCACCAATCTTCACGAAATCACGAAATAAGGTATGTATATTGTTCTTTCATGGACTCTTTTCGTCCATGAAGTCGAAGAATCCCTTTTCTAAATTCAAGTTATGGATTTTCTTATAAATTTCATGATTGGGCTTATGTTGTTCATGTTGATAATGAGTAATTGAATTGTATTCCATGAATGAGTGTTAAATTTCATATGCGTTGATTTATATCGGTATAGATTCATGAAACCCTTGAATGATTAAATTGGAATTGAATCACGACAATTAATTGTTGTATGATGTTGTTTACACATTCTACTCCTACTATGTGTTTTGTTGAATGCCTAGATGAAGGGAAAGTGTCTAATTAGCATGATATCATGAAATTCCCATGTTTGATGAAATGCTTTAGTAAATGTATTATGATGATTATTATGTATTCAAGTAAGTCATGCTTTGTCAGTTTCTTTTCACGGAGTCCTGAGGGTAGTTGTACCCGAAACATTAGCTGTGTACCTAGAGCCATGTCATGTTTTCATGATACACTCAGTCAAGCTATGAATCCTTAGACTTCAGATAGTCTTATGACTCAGGAAAAATGTCCATGATCTCATGACTCAGTTAGTTGTCAGATATCAGTAGTATTCTATTAGTGAATGGAACTTAGTAACTCAGCTCATGTTTAGTTCAGTAAATCATGTTCAGTGTCCATTGAAATGGGAGTAGGAATTAGCACCGAGTGAACCCAAGGATGGGGACATACACTATCAGATAAGGGTGTGATCCTTAGAAGTCATCCTTGCATTCTAGAACTATGTAGCCAACATAGGTTGAGACATCAACACTGTCCGATTAGGGTTGATGAGGTGGCTAAGCACTGTCAGATAAGGGCCCTACCATTCTCTTTGAGGGACACTATCAGATAAGAGCCGTCCACAGTTTGTCCTTACCAGCGGCGTGATATTGACACCCTTCCAATTGGTGTTACAGATTGGACCCCAACTCAGTCATAATGGCGTATTAGGGGTATATCGGTTAAATACTACCTCCCACAGTTTTAGTACCAGTGTCAGTAAAAGAACTTAGATATTTCTTCAAATTTAAGACTGTTAGATATAGTTGACTCAGATATAGTAAGAAACTCAGATAGTTTTATCAGATTCAGGACTGTCAGATACAGTCACCGATGTTATCAGTTATATTCAGATACAACTATTTATGCTATCAGATATATCAGTTATTAGTATGTCATGCCATCAGTATTCAGATTCAGTAATCATGATATCCTAGTGTTAGTTATAGTTACATATTTATGTATGCATTCTCGCATTCATGTTAGACAGTCTGCTAGCATTATTCATGCATGTTAACCCTTACATTAGCCTACCTCACATGTATACTCAGTCCATTCCATTGTAATAATGCATTTGAGGACATGATTATTTCTCTATTATCTCATTAATCAGTTTATTAGTTGGAGTTAGTTGGGGACATGTCCCATCAACTCCCTACTCAGACAATTCAGTCAGTTAGAGGCTTTCTAAACTATCATGTTTCAGACTTCAGTATTTTCTGTTTGAGTAGAGAGTGCTTAGGTAGAGTTGCCTAAGTTTGTTGCTGGTTAGAGTTAACCAGTCTCTGAGGGAAACTTGATAGAGGTGTCAAGGTATGCTTGCAATAGAGGTATTGCAAGTAGAAGGAACCTAGAGTTAGGTTCACAGTCGAGTCTGTAATCAAGAGGTTGATTATAATGAAATCTTTGGTGCTTGTGAGGGCAAGCCATGTTTTTTCTCTTTCTGTATTTCCACGTAAAAATATTGTGTTCTTACCTTTTTGCATTGATTTTAAATTTGCCGCACATCTTAGTTGCTTTACTGCTTAATCGTTTGAGACTGACCTCGAGGGACCTGGTACCTCACTATGGAGAGTAACCCCTAAGGGTTCATCATGCTCAACAAAAGTAAGAGTAGGTGTGGTATCAACACACAAGAACAAAAGTGTACTGGTAGAGTCATTTGGCCAACTCAAGATGAAAATATGAACATTTAACCAAAATGTAGTACAACAAGTTAATCCATGCTCATTTTAACCTACACCTAGTATAACAAGTATGAATTAAGTAATATAGTATTACAAGCAGCAACTCAATCCATTTACAAGCAAGTCAAGTAAGTCAAGACTAGTCAAAACAAGTAATAATCAAACATATAAATATATTTTTCAATTCACTCATGAAACCATCAAACTCACCCAAACCTCGTACATATGCACTGTGGGTATAACAACCACCCTCCAGTCATGACCTAAATATTACAACCCAAATTCATCATGAGTGGTACTCACTACTATCTGGGGAAAGAACCAACTATCTTAATGAAAATCCCGTAATCGACACTTAGAAGAAATAACCAAAACTAATCCATCAATATATCATCCAATCTAAAATCAAATCATAAGTACAACTGAATGTGGAAAATTACTTATGCAAAAACCATCCCTAGGATCCAAAAGTCATCTGTACTAAAATATCTAAGAATGTCAAGAAGGGGATGCACTCCAAAATTAAAACATAAGTTCGAAACTAGAGAACAATGCTAATAAGAAAAGATTCCATGGTAGCTCAAATATGCCGCTCACCCTAAAATTTGGATTCAATTGATGAAATAACAAGTGAGGTCTCGTAGGAGCCTCTGAAATGTGCATTGCACTCACAAAAGTAAATGCAAGTGTAGTATCATCACACAAGAACAATAGTGTATTGGTAGGGTCATTTGGTCAATCCAAGATGAGAATATAACATGTAAATAAGTTATAGTACAACCAGTTAATCAATGCTTAACAAACATACACTTAGCATAACAAGAAACAATGAACAATTAGAAATCAAACCAGCAAGTCAATATATTATCACCAAGTCAAGTTTAGTCAAGCCAAGCAAAACCAAAACTAAGCCAGGAAATTATTTTTAAGTATAAAATAAATATATTTCCTAGGTTCACTCATGGAACCATCAAACTCACCTGACCGTCTTACATACACGATAAGAGATATATAACCGCCCTCTAGCTATGACCTGCAGGGGCAATTATGGTTCATGTGCTAAAACTCTAGACACAAGTGTCTTACAACCTTGTTCCACTAAAAGTACATGAGAATATTATAAATACGAAACATTCCACATTTAGCAAGGTAGGTAAAATCATATAGCGAAAAAAAATCATTTGCAAAGACCACACCAAACAACATGCACTAACAAACCATACTACAAGGTAGTTAACATGCATATATAGGTCAAGTTGGATTAAGATACAATACTATCACCTACCTTAAACCTAGCCTGCACAACTCTTCATACCGGAGCTTTGCCCTTCCATGTAATTTTCGCTTGCTCGTGGTATAGAACATGCATATAAATGCATAATTAAAGAAATAACCTATCATGTCAGGATTTATAACTCACATACAACTCATAAGGTCAAATTTATGATTATTCTTTCTCTGTTATAGGTCTTTACCATCATAATTCACCTAAAACTACCAATTTGATGAATAAATTAGTGAATTAATGATATACAAGGATGAATTAAATATTAATAATCAAAATATATTATCTTATTCCTTAATTTCCCCTTTGCACCAACAATAACCAAAGTTTGTCCTAAAATCCCCTCCAAACTCCATGAATTAACAATTCTAAGGATTAGTAAACATCAGTTAACGAGGATAAGTTTCTTACTTTAGTAAAGCTAAATAAAGAAATTCTAGTGTGTTTCACCCTAAATCGCCCTTCTTTTGCCCACAACGTGTTGTAGAAAAAAAAAAGCTATTTTGGAAAAATATTTTAATAAATCTATGGTTTTTATTATAATAGCGGCACTTGACCACCATAGCGGTGCTAACCGCTGTAGAGGTTGTTGACCGTTGCTATTGCAGGAATTCCTCTACTATGGTACTTTCTGCTATAGCGGTGTGCTGAACTCTATTGAGGATAAGATGGGTCACAATGTATGTCTTCTCCCAAAAATATCACTTTTTGCAACATACCTTGAACCTGGGACATTTCGAATAGTGCCCTTTATGCTAAGACCTATTTCGAGAGTTCTACTTACCCAAATTTGATTTCATAAATTTATACATTTTTTATCATCTTAGATAACTATAAATAAAGGAAAATACCACTAACCCAGTCCAAATCATTCCTAGATTTGCCTAGGCCCAAACTCTTTCCGAAATCAATCAAAACTAGCCTAGCTTATAATTTGTAACTTTCAAACCAAGAAGAATTTGAAAATTATATTTTTAATGGTAAGACTCATACATAAAAATAGAGAGGTTCATTATAACAAATACTAGTTTATCCATCAACCATTCCGAATTATCAAATGAGAAATATAGGCTTAATAAGGAAAAAAAGTACCTGCATCCTTAAATAATTGAGGGTAGCTATCTCTCATGTCCTTCTCTATCTCCCATGTGGTCTCCTCAATTTTCAAACATCTCAATCTAGAATCATTACGGGTTCCTCCTCGAAAGCCAATTCCTTATCTAGACGCATCGTATCCTACTTGATGATTAGTCTCCATCCCTACGGTACCTTTGCAGTATTAAAATATAAAATACCGGATGGACTTCTTACAATACAAGCGGTAGAGCTAACTAATATTCAACAAAACCCATTTTCTTAAGAACCTCAAAAGGACCTATATATCGAGGTCTAAGCTTTTCCATCTTACCAAACCTTATGATTTCCTTCATGGCAGATACCCTTAGAAAAACTTGCTCACCAACCTTGAAGTATATGTCACCTCACCTTACTGTATGTGTACTCTTTTTTCTTACTTTGAGTATCCAAAAACTTAGATTGAATGAATCTAACCTTCTTCTGGGCCTCCTTCAACAAATCCGTTCCCAAAGTCTTAACATATCCCGACTCAAACCACCCAATAGGTGTCCTACACTTACTTCCATAAAATACCTCAAATAGAACCATATCAATACTGGAGTTATAACTGTTATTGTATGAAAACTCACACAACAAAAGAAATTGGTCCTAATAACCACCAAAATCAATCACACAAGCCCTTAACATATCCTCTAACACCTGAATCATCCTCTCTAACTGCCCATCAGTTTGAGGGTGAAAAATTATGCTAAACATGAGCTTGTTAACCAACTCCTCATGTAACCTATCCCAAAACTTAGAAGTGTACTTTGCATATCTGTTAGAAATGATAGTAAGTGGAACCCCACGAAGTCTCACAATTTCTCTAACATAAATTTTGGCTACTATTAAGAGCTTTAGTATACTCAAATTGATTAAAATTTAGTTGATTTCATCAATTAATCTACTATCACCAATTGGAATCATACCTTCCAAAAGTCATAGGGAGTCTTACCACGAAGTCTATAGCAATATGCTCCCACCTTCATATGGGCAAAATCATTCTCTGAAGAAACCCTGTAACCCTTTGGTGCTCATACTTTCCTACTATCAATTTTAACACTTTTACACATAATCCACTATATCCTGCTTCATCTGTGGCCACAAATAGAGCTTCCTCAAGTCATGATTCATCTTGGTTGCACCTAAATGAATAGAATAATATGAGTCATGGTCCTCTAAAAGTACATACTAAATCAAATCACCAACCCAAGGAACACATAATCTTTCTTTAAACCACAACACCCTTTCCGCATTAAGAGTGTCATCCAACACCTCCCCGTGCACTACTTTATTTTGTATTGCATTCAGCCTCTTATAATTGAATTTCTTTGCCTTAATATGCTCTATGAATGTTAACTTTACCTCTATACTAGACAACACACCACCCCCATTCGAGACCCCAAATTGGATACTCAGAGAGGATAGAGTTTGAAACTCTATAGTTAATGGTTGCGTGGATACCCTAAAAAATAATAAAGTACCCATACTTATAGCTTTTCACCCAATACATCTACTACTATATTAGCCTCACCCTGATGATACTGAATACTCACATGATAGTTCTTCAACAATTCCATATGCCTCTACTGCCTTAGGTTTAAATACCTTTAAGTAACCACACGCTGCAGGATACAATGATCTATAAAGATATCACACTTGACACCATAGAGATAATGACTTTAATGCAAATACTATTGCTGCTAACTCTAAGTCATGGGCTGGGTAGTTCCTTTCATGAGGCTTCAAATGACTTGAATCATAAGAAATGACATTCCTATCCTACATCGCAATAAAGTTCTTACTTTTAATCTACAATGAAAGGATAGGTGTTATAGTCAAAAGTGTTGAGATTTTAGAAGCTCTCTTCACATTGGTCTGACAAAATAAATAGCACTTCTTTCAAAGTCAGCCTTGTCAAGTGCATTGAAATAGATGCAAAGTTCATTACAAATCTGTGATAATAACTAGAAATACCCACAAAACTTCGTACCTTAATCACTAAACTAAGTTAATTCCAATCCTTTACTGCCTTAATCTTTTAGGGATCCACCATCACTCCTTTTTTTCAGAAACCACATACCCAAAGAAGAAAACTAAAGACAATCCAAATTTACACTTCAAAAACTTAGCAAATACCATTTCTCCATTAGAATCTCTAAAATTATGGAAAAATAGCCTGCATTCTCTTTCTTACTATTAGAGTGTACAAGAATATTATTAATAAACATAATAACAAAAGAATCCATAAACAACTTAAAGATCCCGTCCATTAAACTCATCAAGGCTGTAGGTGCATTAGTCAATCCATAAAACATCCCCAAAAACTCATAATAGCCATTTTGGGCTCTAAAGGTTGTCTTTAGTATGTCCTTCGATCTAATATTTAACTAATGATAACCCGACCTCAAATTATTTTTTAAAGACACTGATTCACCCTATAACTGATTAAATAATTTATCTATGTAAAGCAAGGGACATTTGTTTCTGATGGTAACCTTATTTAGCTACCTGTAATCAATGCATATCCTCAAGCTACCAGCCTTCTTCTTGGAAAAAAAGATCGACGCACCCCATAGTGAAGCACTTGGACGATAAGACCTTTGTTAAGTAACTTTCGTAGTTGAGTTTTGAGTTCTCTCAATTTTGTTGGAGCCATTCGATAAGGTAGTATAGAAATAGGGTGAGTGCCTGACTTTAATTTAATGTAGAAATTGAAATCCCTATCTAGAGGCATACCCTATAGGCCTGAAAGACACACATCCAAAAATTTAGAGTCTATAAAAACTGACTCTATAGAAGGAGACCCGAACCCCACATCCACATCCTAAAGATAAGCTAAAAATATTGAACACCCCTTCCCTACTAGCCTCCTAACTCGGGCATACGGTATAAAATTTACTGTTTTCACTTTATATACTCCTACCACTCTACTTTATTCATCCCAAACATAGCTAGAGTCACTATTTTAGAATTGCAGTTTAAAGAAAAATAATATAGAAATAACTAGGTCATACCCTGAATTAAATCAAAGTCTAGCATATACAGAATAACCAAGTCTAAAGTACCACAAATAATATTGGATAAAAACTATAAACATGGGCTAGTTGTAACGCCCCTGTCTGGTACCCTGGATGCTACACGATGCTAACAATCCCGAAGGACCACTAGTTAACCCATGACTGATATTTGTAACTGAGCACAGGATAATAGTAATATTGTAATAAAAATATAACTGAAATAAATATGGAAATTTGTTGGAAAACTTTCCATAAGGTTCAAAACTGAAACATAACTGATAATACGGTATAACAATACCAAAATAAAAATAACTGTCTGAACATGCTATAGTCTGAAAGCCTCTAAACTGTCTGAATAATGAGTTGATGGGACATGTCCCCAACTAAATCTATCTACTGAAAATAACTAAGTACTGAAATACTGAAAGCATGAAATAATAATGTCCTTGAACTATGAAGACCCACCACTGCTAAGTGCAATCGGGAACTTGAGCATCTGAACCTATGGTATAAAACACCATAGCATAAAAAAAAGTATGCGTCAGTACATGTGAATGTACTGGTGCGTAAAGTGAGGTAAGGCTGAATGCAAGGGTTCATATGCATGAAATAAACTGACTGGATAATATGAACATGACTACGCGAGGATATATGCCTGAATACATAACTGTAACTGAAATAATAAGGTTTCTAAATACTGAGTTCACTGATAATATTGATTACTGATAACTGATATGCTTGATAACTGGGTGACCGTATCTAACAGTCTTGATTCTATTGGAACTAGCTAAGTTCTATACTGAGCTGAGTTATTGTATCTGAAATTCCTAAAATTTGTAGAACAATCTGAGTTCTTTACTAAAGACTGAGACTAAAACTATGGGAGGTACTCATCTAACCGATATGCCCCATAACTAAACTTATGGGGTCAAACCTGTGACCCCAGTTGGAACGGTGTCAATACCATGCCAAGGGTAAAGACAAGATGTGAGTTAACCCTCTGCTAACAGGGAGATCTTCCGTCAATCCTTTGCAGGTAGAAAAACTCAAATGAGATGTATTAACCCTAGAATCGTAGGGATATATCTCAACCTACACTGGCTACGTAGTTCTAGAATGCAAGGATTGCTTCTAAGGATCACAAATGGGTCATAATGCACAATTCTTATTCACTTAGGCACATTTTAACAAACACATCGAAGGCATAACCTTTTCTAGGGAATAAATCAACAACTAATACTTCATGTCTATATCAATCACTTCAAATTTAAGGATTTCAATCCACATACTAACATAAAGTCATGAAAATTTAGTAAAATTTAATCTTGGAAGTCATATCACAACATTAACATGTGTACAATCAAGCCCACAACATGGAATTCAAAATTCATAGTCTGAAAAGGGTTTCTTGAGCTCCAACAATGGAAACAACTCTTGGATGTACACCTTATATACCTTGGTTGATGATTTCTTAAAGATTAGTGGAGGAAAGCTTGAGTTCTTGATTTGGAATTAATCACCTAGAGTTTTCTTGTTCTTGAAAAATTATGAAATAATGAATGTATTTAGCCAAAATAGGGATAATTTTTGTGTTATGAGGGCTCAAGGTCGGGGAAAAAGACATAATTACCCTTAAGGACGTGGTCATTTAATGACTAAAAACTGGGCACCGATGCGGTTGTCGACGTGGCACGTCAATGTCATTGACACAATACTCGATGCATCATGCCATAATCGCACCGTGTCTCAGGATTTTGACTCTAGAAACTTGCAACAATATTAACCAATGCGATAGATGACGCGGCGTACCAAGATCGTGTTGGTCCACTATTTTAGGTTTTCGAACGTGGTCTAAACGCGGTCCAAAAAATCCCAAACTTATCTGGGAATACCTATTGACTTTCCTGATCATTAATTAACAAAAATATTGACCACTAAAGGACATTAAGGTCGTGAAATGAGATTGCCAATTTTCGAAGGCTAAAAATAAACTAAGTCTAGAAACTTAGCTAGAATTTACTAATCCTGGGACCCCTTGACAAGCTTAAAGGACTGAATTAAGCAAGGAATTTTGTGAGTTCTTACAATATTTCCCCCTTATAAACATTCATCCTCGAATGAGACTGACTGATATGGGGGAAAAGATAAGCTGAAGTACATACTGAACATGAACAATTGAAACATGATTTCATGACTGATAAAACTATTAAGCTGAGTTTATTATACTGAACATGCATATCTGATGCATGAATAACTGACTCATGAATGCATTACTGGGATTACCAATAAGCTGAATTGATCAAGCTGAAGATGCATAGCTGATGCATAAATACATGACTGAACTGACACATGAGTGCATGACTAAATATGCAATGATAATTGATACCAAGTTTATAATGGAAATCTGGACATAAAACTGAATGAGTGCAAGGAAGACTGTTACCTTAAACTGAAAACATGGATGAACTTGAGATTATTTACTAAACACGCATGAGAAAAAACATGAGAACATATTTGAGATTGAAATGTGACACATGAACTGATCATCATAAACTGAACTAAGTATTTGAATACATGTCTTATGGTTGAAATTTGAATTTAAGGGTCAACCTATGAGTACCCCTTTCCCCAGAATGGATTCATTACATGAAGAGGGAATGGCATATTTTGAGTCATAAAAGTTTGGAGGATTATAATGTATCTCCCCATTGGGACAATACGTATACTGATAGATACCGACTTGGATGAGCTACTGAGGAAGGTCTGGAATAATGCACAGGGCACCTACGAACTGAACCACGACTGCATATCTGGGATCTAGAACTTGGTTGGTCTATCTTAGGATGTTTACACCCGTTCATGAGATTTTGGATAATGCGAATAGATGGAAAGTTGGGAAACCATACAAACTCATCTATCTGACTGCTAAACTGGGTTACGGACCGTACAAACTGAATCATCCTAAAAACTTATTCTCAACTTGAGATTTTATCTGACACTCTTTTATAGAGTTCTCATGGACTTAGGAAGGAAGAAAAACTTGGCATGGTCTGAATACGATAGTTCAATATGAAAATATCATCCTGGCTAAGATTCTGTAATATGAGGCGAGGCCTACATATCCTTATCTAGGGTAGGGTGAGTAAGCCTTATGCACTGCATCTAAAATTTTCAAGCATAGACATATTACTCAATTACTCTTTCAACTATACTCTTTGCCTTAGCACAACACATCACTTGAGGCTACTGAAAATATTCACCTGGGTGTTGAGCACGAATGCATAAATAGACTACTCATCTGATTAACTAAATAACTGATAACTGAATAATGGGTCTGCAAGACTGAACTGTACTTAGTCTGAATAATTGGACTAAAACTGTAGAGTATCATGCATAGAAGGTATTGACTGATTGGGTAACATGAGGTACTGAATGCAAAACCATACGTATAACATGGTTTTGAAATATTCTATAAATTGAGGTACTAAAATACTAATAACTGTGTAACCGATGGCTATATACTATAGTTGGGAAATCTTAAAACTAAACGGAGTTGCTGATCTGACTATTGGACTAGGATAGGGACTGCGATTATAGCTAAGATGGTAATTAGGATTTTAACTGTAACTAAGACTATAACTGAGACTGAATGATGGTTTCTGATAACTAAGGTTTAAATTGGTACTGAAGTACTGAATTCTAATGGCTAAGTAACTGATAACTGAAAGCCATGGTCCCGTAGGAATATCTGAGTCCTTTACTGAATATTGATTACTAAATTGATGTTGTAATCGTGGCATAAGGGATAGAGCATCAATACCACAGATTCATCGAGGAATCTAAATTGAGGGAATACGTGACATAGTCTGAGTTTGGATGATCACTAAGAGTGAAACATGAGTCATGTAGGCTGAGCATACTGTAAAACATGACATGAGGGCATGATTCATGAGCTGTATGATCTGATTTTGAAGTTTCTATAGTCTTGAGACATGATTTGTAACACTGAGTAAACTGGAATTCCTCAACTAAGAACTAGAAATGCATACGATTCTATGGAAGTGCGTGAATATAATATATACTCATGGAACTGAGACATAAAACATACATAGGTATCATTATGCCTATAGTATAAAACTTCATATTGAGATAGGGATAGGTCGGGAATCATCTTTCCTTATTGATTTCCTACTCATACTAGTAGTACTACTAGAATCTGAAGGCCTGACATTTTCGAGACAACATAACCAGACAGTTTCTCTATACCTACCGGGCTATAATAGACTGACCCAATGGGTGAAGATTGAGAAAGGTCCTGTTAATATTTGGTCTGACCTTACATTTCGACTATTATGCAAAGAGTTACAAAAGACATAGAATCTCCTAGATCTGATGAGACATAAACACATAAATAGGAGATTGGTAACATACCAATGACTGCATTAGGAGAACTTTCCTGATCCTCTCAGGACTGAAGTGCGTAAAGTCTATTTGGGCGTTGTCCACTGGTGGCACTGGAAGTGGTACCCTACTGATTCGGGTAACTGAATTGTGCTGAAGGATGACTGTGCTGACTTTGTGGACCGGGATAGGGACAGTTTCGTACTCTGTGACCCAACTCACGACATCCAAAACACATATCACTATCGACTATACAGACACCCTTATGGTGCTTGCCATAAGTCTAACAAAGAGGATGGGTTCGGGCACTGCTGACACTACCCTAAGACTTAAATCCTGGTACCCTATCTTCATTACCATTTCTGAACTTAGGAACTGGAGCATTGGCTGATGAAGGAGTTGGAACTAAAAACTTCTAACTATACTGAGAACGGTTACTACCCTCTAACCTTGGCTGGGCAAAACTATAGCTACTCGTTATGGCTCTCTTATTTTCTCTCTCCTTCTTTTTAAGCTTCTACTCTTCAATCTATTGAGCATAGACTATAAGCCTAGATATGCCCATATCCTTAATCAACATTGCAGTCCTGCATTTCTTAACTACTCTACCCAACCCTAGAAACAAACTTGCTCATTCTAGATCTACTATCTGCTACTACATGGGGCATACCTGGATAGCTTGGTGAACTTGAGGGAATACTCTTTCAAACTCATTCTACCTTGCCTGAGGTTGATGATCTCTAACACTTTGGCTTCTTTCAGCTCTACGAGAAAGAATCAATCTAAGAAGGCAGTACAAACTCTTCCCACTCTATGGGCTCTGCATCTGTACCCCTGTCTACCTTTCATTGCTTAAACCACTCATGGGCTACATCTTGTAGCTAATAGAAAAATAACTCATCACTCTCATTGGACGTCACTCCCATGATATTTGTGACTTTCTGAACCTGGTCAAGGAACTCCCATGGATCCTCTTCAGACTTAGAACCTGAGAATAAGGGAGGATTCATTCGGGTGAAGTCCCAAATCCTAGCTGCAACAATATTAGACACTAGGTTAGTCGGAACAGTAGTTGGACATTCATTATGAGCTATAACTGAATTAGCAAAAGTAGTGAATGTAGTCCTAATTTCTGCATGGGAAACATAATTGTCCAGGGGATCTGCCTGAACAGGTTGAGGTTCTAACTGATTTCCGATTCTTTTTTTTTGTTAGTCCTTTTGGGAGGCATGTTCTGTAAATAAAAGAGAGAAGCAGATTAGATGGAGAGTTTAACTGGAGCTCATACTCACACACACGTTATAAATACTAAAATATGGGAAATTATTCCTAAAACATCTCATATCCTCCTGTACATAAATATGGACGCTACACACCTATGCACAAGACTCTACTAGATGCGGATTTTAGACTTCCTAGGACTCTATTGAACCTTAGGCTCTGATACCAAGTTTGTAACGCCCCAAGTATGGTACCCCGGATGCTACATGGTGCTAATAATTCCGAAGGACCCTTGGCTAAACTATGACTAATATCTATAACTGAGAACTAGATAATAGTAATATTGTAAGAACAAATAACTGAAATAAATATAGAAATCTAGCGTAAAACTTGCCATAAGGTTCAAAATTGAAACATAACTGATAATATGGTATAACAATACCAAAACTAAAATAATTGTCTGAACATGTTATAGTCTGAAAGCCTCTAAACTTTTTGAATAAGTAGTTGATGAGACATGTCCCAAAATAAATCCATCTATTGAAAATAACAAAGTACTAAAATACTGAAAGAATGAAATAATCATGTCCTCAAAATATGAGGACTCACCACTGACTTTGACTGCTGAATCTGAACTACTAAGTGCTATCGAAGACCTGAGCGTCCGAACCTATTGTATAAAACACCATAGCACAAAAGAAAAGTATGCGTCAGTAAGTGTGAATGTATAGGTATACAAAATGAGGTAAGGCTAAACACAAGGGTTCATATGTATGAACTAAACTTACTAGATAACATAAATATGACTATGTGAGGATACATGCATGAATACATAACTGTAACTGAAATCATAAGGATTCTGAATACCAAGTTTACTGATAACATGGATTACTGATAACTGATATACCTGATAACTGGGTGACTGCATCTGATAGTCCTGATTCTAATAGAACTAGCTGAGTTCCGTACTGAGTTGAGTGACTATATCAGACAGTCTTGAAATCTATAGAACTATCTGAGTTCTTTACTGAAGATTGAGACTGAGACTGAAGATTGAGAATGAGACTGTGGGAGGTAATCATCTAACTGATATGCCCCATAACTGAACTGGTGGGGTTAAACCTGTGACCCTATTTGGAAGGGTGTCAATACCGTGCCACGGGTAAAGACAAGCTGTGAGTTAACCCTCTGCTGATAGGGAGCTTTTCTGTCAACCCCTCGCTGGTAGGAGAACTCGAATGAGATGTATTAACCCTAGACTTATAGGGATTTATCTCAACCTACGCTGACTACGTAGTTCTGGAATGCAAGGATTGCTTCTAAGGATCACAAATGGGTCAAAAAACACAATTCTTATTCACTTAGGTATTTTACAAACACATGGAAGACATAACTTTTTTTAGGGCATAAGTCAACAACTAATACATCATGGCTATAATAATCACTTCAAATTTAAGGATTTCAATCCACATACTAACATAAAGTCATGAAAATTTAGTAAAATTTAATCTTGGAAGTCATATCACAACATTAACATGTGTACAATCAAGCCCACAATATGGAATTCAAAATTCATATTTTGAAAAGGGTTTCTTGAGATCCAAGGATGGAAAGGACCCTTGGATGAACACTTTACATACCTTGGTTGATGATTTCTTAAATATTAGTGGAGGAAAGCTTGAGTTCTTGATTTGGAATTAATCACCTAGGCTTTTCTTGTTCTTAAGAAATTATGAAATAATGATTACATTTAGAAAAAATAGGGATAAATTTTGTGTTATGAGGGCTGAAGATCATGGATAAAAGACCTAATTACCCTTAAGGACGCGGTTATTTAATGATTAAAAACTGAGCACCAACACGGTTGTCGATGTGGCGTATCGATGGATCGACACGATACTCGACACATCGCGCCATGATCACACCTTGTCTCAGGAGTTTGACTCTGGAAACCTGCAATAATATTAACCAACATGATAGACGATGCGGTACGCCAAGATCGCATTGGTCCACTATTTTAAAATTCCAAACGTGGTCTAAAAGTGATTTAAAAAATCCAAAACTTGTCCAGAAACACCTATTGACCTTCTTGATCATGAATTAACAAAAATATAGACCACTAAAGGACATTAAGGTCGCAAAATAAGATTGCCAACTTTCAAAGGCTAAAAATAAACAAGTCTGGAAACTTAGCTAGAATTTTCTAATCCTGGGACCCCTCGACAAGCTTAAAGAACTGAATTAAGCAAGAAATTTTGTGAGGTCTTACATTACTATAGTAGACTAACCTATTGGTGTAGATTCATAAATTGATAATCAAGTAAATCACAAACCAACACAAACTGGATAGATACATAGGAGTAAGTAGACCCTGGATCAAATAAAATAGAAGCCATCCGGTCACAGATTGAAATAGTACCTGTTATAACTGTGTCAGAAGCCTCGACATTAGTCTTTTTTGAAAACACATAATAGTGGGGTTCGATAATAAATCTGAGATAATTCTCTTCATGGATGTGATCCTTCCCTGATGATGCTATTTTCTTTAGCACCTCGATCACCAATATGATCTCCCCATTCTCCATATAGATGCCCCCTGCCGCTGTCTCCCCCCTTTACCTACTAGGACTATAGTGTGAGTACGTTGCTATATTTGGGCATTCATTTGCCTCACATAACACTTCCTTTTAAATTCACCGCTGCACCATACTAGTAACATCCCCGCCCAAGAGAAGGCCTACTGGTAAAAGAGTAAGAAACTTCTTGGCCCTTAACAACCTGTGCTTGAGAAGAACTCCTAGATAGAACCATATTAGAAGATGGAAAGGATGACTAAATAGGTAGGCTGAATAGGCTTGCCGACTATGTCCTTTAGAGTAAGACCTACTAAAATCCCAAAAATTTTGAGACATCTTGGCTAACATCTTAGCATAACCTACCAGGGTAACTTGTAATGACCCTCCGGGTCATTTTTTGTATTTCCACTTATTTTCATAATTTAGAGCTCTCCTATAGCTGCCCCAAGTCATTTATAACATGCTAGAACTAAAAGTTTGATTACTGGAAAGTTTATTTGGTTTTTAGAGTTAATTCCCTATTTTGAAGTCTTCGCTGGTTCAAATTAGCTATCACACAAAAATATCAATCAAACGACCTTGTATGTAAATTCTAAATATTTCAACATCTTAGAACATTTATTTTAGGCTAGGTGGACCCTTGGTTTGAGACCCGAGACTCCCAGGCTAATTTTGAGCTATTGGCTGAAAGTTAAGAAAAATAGTAAGTAGGTATGGGACCCATTTTTCATTAAAATAAAGGAGAATTCGATAGCACCATTAAGGATAGAACATCAAATTTGGTAGGGTAGTATTGTTCATTTGCATATATGGTATTCCGAATGAATCCCAAGGGATTGATAGAAGCTTGGCTAAATTATTAAGCTTCAACTATTGCACAACTTAAGTGGCCATTTATGTCGCTTAAGTGGAGGCCTGCTAAATCGCCCATCCAATCACTTAAGTAGATGTTTATCCTAACAAGGCATCGCTTAAGCATTTCCCTTATCACTTAAGTGCTAGCCACTAAAGGGGTAAATGATGTTGGGTATATTTATGTATTCTAGCGTCCCTATTCTAGCCTTTTTAGTCTTGTTTTAAGGATGATTCTATGCTATAATTTTGGATAATGATATAAATGTGTATCAAAGTGTTAACACATGTGTTTATGATGTTAAGAGTGTATTTGAAACAAGTTTTGATTCAATTTGAGCATCTAGAGTTCAACCGAGAAAATTAGTATAGCTAGCTTGAGCTAGGTGTTTTTCTAATCTATTGTGTTGGGTTATAATATGTTTAATGAGTTAATAAGGTTTTTATTATGTATTAATATGTTAAAAAACTTAGTCATAATGCTCAAGGGTCAATTGGATCAAGCCAAGGGTCAAAACAATGAGTTAAAGATCAATGTGAAATTTGCCTATGCTTAGCTCTTGTTTCTATTTCATTGTGTTGGGTGTTGTGTTGTTTTGATCTCTAATTTATTGTTTTTAATACTATATGATGCTTTATTAATGGATTATGATGATATATGAAGGATATACAGGCTTCAAATAAAGTGGGAAGAACTCAAAAAGGATTAGAATAGCCCAACGAAGGTACTATATGCAGATTGATATACTTTTGGACCCCTGGAATGTCTTGGACACGTGTGGTTTGTAGGGGTGGACAATAGAGGTTTAAAAAACATCAATGGATTCATAAAAGGCCCAAAATATCAACCAATAGGCTAGTGTAGCTCCTAACAGCAATTAGTATGCAACGCACGATCATTTCGGTGCTCCCTTAACTTAGAAAAAATTCTGAACAACCATTCCAGAAGCACCATGCGATAAGTGTATGATGCATGCTCCTCTCCACACCTGACAAAAATGCTGAATCCTTGTCCTACATGAAGTGGGCTTACCCCAAAGTTATAAATACACTTTGTAAATGTTTTTAATCATTTTTGGACATCTTGGAAGATTAAGGAGGCTACCACAACTTATTTTTAGGATTTATATCTCTTTAATTTAGTTTCTTTCATGGTTTGTATCATCAATCCAAGGTATTGGATGATGAATATTTTCATTAAAGGTAAAAACTACTTTTTCGGGGTTAAGTCCACGTTCATGATTACTTTACTTTTGAATTAAGTTTGTCGAGTTGCTCATCATTATTGGTTGCTTGTTTATTCTTGTTTAAACTTTGTTAAGAATTATCTACACTTAGAATACAAAAATTGTCAACCTTGTGATCTCGAGAGAAGGAATAGGGAGATAGAACAAGGGAATAAACAAAGTTTGGTTCTTGTTTCTCTATAAAATAAAAAATTTGAATTAGTATCTAGGACAGAGATGTACTTATATGCCTTACTTGATTCATATGTGGGATGATATTTGTAAAGAACTTAAGTGAACTTTTATATCCTCTCCTAACGATGTATTTGTAAGGTTCAACTTAGGTAAAGGATTAGAGGTTGGAAAACCATAATCATGTGATTAACCCTACGAATCAACAACCAAGATAAGCGATTAACGAACGAAGTTCAGTAACATAATATGATTGTTTGTAATCATTAACCTTGGGCTACTATCCATAGATTGTCCTAAGTTATTACTTTTTTTGCATTAGTTTAGGTTAGTTTTAATTTACAACTTTAAAACTCTATTTGCTCCTATCCTTAATTGGTTAAACTAGAATTAGATAGACGGCAAATATAAGTCCCTGAGAGATCGATACTTGGTCTTCCTTAAGGCCACTTTACTACTTTATAAGACCATGTACACTTGCGTGTTTGCTTGAGAGCTATCAAGTTTTTGGCGCCATTGTCGGGGACTTGTAACTAGGCAACTATCTTATTTTTAGTTTTTCTATATTGAGTTGTAATTAATTTTTGTTTAGTTTCTTTTTATTTTCTTTAATTTTTCTTTTTATCATACTTCTTGACATAGCAGCCTGGGATAAATAGTTTGCGAGTGATGACGATTCTATATAGTGTATGGTTTGTGGTTAAAGTGGACATTCTGAAGATGTGTGTGCTGTTAACTCCAATTTATTAATATTTGTGGGGTATGCTGAAAGGAAAAATTACATAAACTACTGCAATCGAACGGGGCTGAATCAGTCACAAATTAAATTATGGACAAACCAGCAACAGTTTCAGCAGTAACAACCAAACATGCAGGCCACAACTCAAACGAGCAATTTAGAAGAGTTGATGAAACAAATTTTAGCATCATAGAATTTGTTGTTGGCATACATGAAGAACCAACAAGAGGTTGTAGAACAAGTACCCCCCCCAACCAGTTATAGAGAAAGTTATTGATAAATCGAGAAAGTTCGAGTACTTAAAAATTAAAATTGTTGAACGGGTTGAGGAAATACCACTGCCACCATGTCTACAGTGGATAAGCAAAAAAAATATGAGAAGGATATTAGCCAATTTATGGTACAACTGCCACCATGTCTACAGTGGCTAAGCAAATAAAAATATGAGGAGGACATTAGCTAATTTGTGGAGCAAACACAAGAATCACAGCCACTCAATTGCCATCTTTATCTTTAGACTGAAATTGAGAAGGTGAATAAAAGTGAGTGTGTAGTAGATAGTGTAAATTTTGAAGTAGGATTGGTTGAGCCTCATTCAAAGTACTTTTCTACATTATATTTAGATGATATCTTGTCTGTTGAATCATTTAAAATAGTGGAGAGTGTGAAGATGAGGAACAAGAATCCTATATTCTTTATTTTACACCAGACAAGCAACATAAAAACATACATCACTTAAAGGATGAGTGTTTTACCATACACAATCCATTATTCGGTTCCTTAATCTTTATACCACTTCCCTATGATTGAGGCAAAAATATGGATCATTGTTGGGGGTGAAATTCATATCCTCAAGGTGGAGGAAAAAACATGATTAGGTGATGCTGTGACACTAAATTAGGCGCTTCTTGGGAGGCAACCCAAGCTAAGGTATGTTTTGTTTTTTTTTTTTTACTTCACGTTAGTTTTTATTTTTGGTTGAGTCACAGGTTAATGGAAAGTCTGAGTACCATAATCTTGAGCTTGAAGTATGGCAAAGATTGAGTATGGGGTCCCATGGATCTCATTATTGTGAAGATGCTACTAGCTAGGTTTAGAGTCCTAAGGGAGTATTCTATCTTTATACTTTTGAATTCACTTAGGGGACAAAGTAGATTTTTAAGTGTGGGTGGGGAAATTCCCAAATATTTCCAAATTGTGACTCAATTTAAAATTTTTTAGGTTAGGAATAAGTGAGATATTCTTGATTGGTGCTATTTTTGATTACATAATGCAAGTGGGTTTGTTTAAAAAAGCATGTTGATTGGTGTGAATTACTATTTATTGAGACTCTTAGGCTAATGTTTATAACTCTTGTACTTGTGGCTTAATTTTGAATTTGTGGTATTGTTTGGTTAGGAGTTTATGATGATCCTATTGTGTTAAGCATGTGCCATTTGTGATGTGAGAATTTTGTATATTCCTTGTTGCATGTGATATATAGAACTTGCCTGGTGTGTGTATAAAGCGAAACAAAGAATGTGGGTTTATGAGATGATTTAGGCATTTCTTTGAAAGCCTTGTTTAATACCTTCTATTTGTCCTACCCTTTGTGCATAATCCTAGTTAATCCCCATTGAGCCTTTAGCTTTTTCTTTGGTAGCTTCATAAGTAGCCGAATCCCTGCTTTGATAAACTCTAATTTGATCCAAAAAAGCTCCTAAGTGCTTTAATTAAAAATTAATTTAGTAAGGAGTTTGAGAAATTGAAGAAGAAAAAGGTGAAATTGATACTCCAAGGTAATAATGATTGGTATTTATATTTGATGTGTGATGGATTGATGTGATGTAATTGATAATAAAAATATTGCCATGGTTGAGAAAATAGAGAAAAAATGATTCTTTTGATAGTAAACTATGCATCCACCAAGTGTTTGTGAAAATGCTTAAAAGAGATGGGGCAAAAACCAAAGGTATGGGTAGATGAAAAAGTGAAATTTGGTTGTTGAAGATTGGTTTTAAATGTATGATGTAGTGTATTAAAGCGCTTAGAAAGGTTAGCCACTATTCCCAAATAGTTCCTACCTGTCCCTTAGCCTACATTATAACCTGGAAAAGTCCAAATTGATCCTAAGCTTTACATTCTAATATTAGTGGAGTATTACACTAAGGAAAAACCTATGGTTCATTATGTGTAACTTATGAATTCTTTATGAGAGTGAGCGTAATTTGATTCTTGTACCCATCATGTTATAAATTGCATTACTAGGAGTATTTATGGGTAACTCTCTTGTTGTGAGGGCACATGTTTGATGAATATGGGTGATTTGTATGATGTCTTTGATTGAATGATATGCATGAGTTTGCCACTAGGTAAGTCAATTCTTGAGGCTAGGATGTTTTAGAGTAGTGTTCATGAGCTTTCAATTGTGTAAATAACAGGCTTAGCGTAGTAACTTGCATTCCATGTAGTCATGATAGTAATATCTTAAGTGTTTTGCATTTAGTAGAAGTTTAGAGTCTCCTTATATGATGAAGATTAAAGTTAAGAGTTGTTTGAGGACGAACAAGATTTTAAGTGTGGGGTAGTGATATTGGGTGTATTTATGCATTCTAGTGTCCCTATTCTAGACTTTTTAGTCTTGTTTTAAGGATTATTCTATGCATAATGGTGTATAATGAGATAAATGTGTATAAAAGTGTTAAATCATGTGTTTATGATGTTAAGAGTGTATTTGAAACAAGTTTTGATTCAATTTGAGCATTTAGAGTTCTACCGAGAAAACTAGTGTAACTAGCTTGAGCTAGGTGTTTTTCTAGTCTATTGTGTTGGGTTCTAATGTGTTTTAATGAGTTACTAAGGTTGTTATTATGTATTTATATGTGAAACAAATTAGTCATAATGCTCAAGGGTCAATTGGATCAAGCCAAGGGTCTAAACAATGAATTAAAGATCAAAGTGAAATTTGCTTTCATCGTGTTGGATTTTCTGATGTTTAGAGCTCTAAATTATTGTGTTTAATGCTATATGATGCTTTGGGAATGGATTATGATGATATATTAAGGATATAAAAGCTTCAAATAAAGTTGAAACAACTCAAAAAGGCTCAGAATGGCTCAATGAAGGCACTATACGTAGATTGATGTACTTTTGGACCCCTGGAATGTCTTGGACGCGTGTGGTTTGTAGGAGTGGACAATTAATGTGTAAAAAACATCAACGGATTCATAAGAGGCCCAAAATAACAACCAATAGGAGAGTGTATCTCCAAATAGCTATTAGCATGCGATACACACTCATTTTGGTGCTTCCTTGACTTAGAAAAAATTCTTAACAACAATTCCAGCAGCACCGTGCAATAAGTGTGCGATGCATGCCCCACTCCACACCTGCCGAAAAGAGTGAATCCTTGTCCTACACGATGTGGGCTTACCCCAAAGTTATAAAGACACTTTGTAAACGTTTTTAATCACTTTTAAACGTCTTGGAAGATTAAGAAGGCTACCACAACTTCTTTTTAGGGCTTATATATCTTTAATTTAGTTTCTTTCATGGTTTGTATCATCAATCCAAGGGATTGGATGATGAATATTTCCATTAAAGGCTAAAACTCCATTTTTGGGGTTCAGGCCACGTTTATGATTACTTTAGTTTTGAATTAAGTTTGCTGAGTTGCTTATCATTATTGGAGGCTTGTTTATTCTTGTTTAAACTATTTAAGGATTAGATACCCTTAGAATACATCAATTTTCAACCTTGTAATCTCGGTAGAGGGAATAGGGAGATAGAACATAGGAATAAACAAAGTTTGGTTCTTGTTTCTTTATAAAATAAGAAATTTGAATTAGTATCTAGGACAGGGATGTACTTAGATGCCTTCTTTGATTCATATGTAGGATGATATTTGTAAAGAACTTAAGTGAACTATTACATCCCCACTCAACAATGTAGTTGTAAGGTTCAAAAAGGATTAGTAGTTGGTAAACCATAATCATGCGATAAACCCTACAAATCAACAACCAAGATAAGAGATTTAATAAAACGAAGTTCAATAATGTAGTATGATTTTTCGTAAGCCTTAACATTGGGATACTATCCATAGATTGTTGTAAGTCATTACTTTTTTTGCATTAGTTTAGTTTAGTTTTAATTTACAACTTTAAAATTCTATTTGCTCCTCTCCTCAATAGGTTAAACTAGAATTGGATAGGGGGAAAACGTAAGTCCCTGAGAGATCGATACTTGGGATTCCTTGAGGCCAATTTACTACTTGATAAGACCATGTACACTTGCGTGTGCGCTTGAGCACTGTCAGTAAAGAACCACTTAAGCGGTACTTGTGCAATTGCGAAGTACTGCTAAAGAGATACTAGGTCACATATGCGAGTCCGCTTAAGTGGCCCAGTGTCCACTTAAGCGATACCCAAATACCTTGGTGGGGTATAAATACACCACTTAGCCTAATTTTCCTTATTTTTCATCCATTCTCTAAAATATTTGACCCTAAAAAGTAGGAAAACTTGGGAGAATCATTTGTGGATTATTTTGGAGGTTGGGTGAAGTTAATTCATGCATTTCTACTTTAAATTTATGGTAATCTTTCATTATTTTCATGGTTAATTTCTCTATCTTTTGCTAAAAACCCTAAAATCTTGGTGGATTGATTATAGCAAGCTCAAAATTCTTCCATTTTTGAGCTTAAAAGCTCTTTGAGCATAGAGAGACGTTGTGATGGTTTCGAAAGTGCAATTTCATAAATGGCCCCACATGAGATTTTTACATAATTTGTCCCAAAGTACAATAGTTTAATATGGATATCATTGTTCTTGTTTTGATGACAATATTGTTATTTTGATATCGTGGCACCTTATAGATGCTTCTCAAAAAGAGAAATTAATGGTTTAATGGATTCTTTAGGCTTTTCTTCGGTGTTCAGGTAGGTCGGGTTTAACCACTTCATAGATTGAGCTATTTCGTAGTATGGTTAAGATATTATGCTAGATATGGGAAACGATTTAGGTGTTTGAGGTATGATTGGAAATATTTGGGTTAGTTGGACTGTTTAGACTATCTTAAAGTCATAATTTAGGCATAATTAACTTAGTTGCTCATGTTTTAGGATAAGTTTTTATCTTAGGGCTAATTAGGGATTATTTAACATCTAGAAATTAATTTAGATACCTTAGCCTAGTTCAGGATAAAATTTTCTTAAAAATGGATTTCGAGGATTAGAAGTGGGCCCCCTCCGCCCACCTTACGCCAAAGACTTATATTAGCTTTTATAGACTTATTTATGCATGTTGTATCCTTATTAGTGTTTTTTAGGACTTTGAGAAGACTGAATACTTCATGAGTATACTAGGTTGGTATGGAGAGTTGATGCTAATTTTGGGGAAAATTTGGTGGTTTATTATTATGGTTTACTTATATGGTTTATTGGTATGGCATATGGTTATGGTCAATTTATATGAGTTTCGGTTCAAGTCTTACAATTAATAATGATGTTGACGATATGAGTTCTAGTTCAAGTACAAAAATTGATGATGATATTGATACTTTTAGTTCTGATTCAAGCCTAATAAATGATGTTATAATGTTTATACTAATGAGAATGATATGATGATGATAATATGTATTCCGGTTTAAGTCCGGCATTGGGAGTGGGGAATGATATAATTCAGTATGGATAGTTTGATGGTTATAGCTGATATTGGGTAGAGTTATGGATCTTCAATTATTTATTTCTCTTTGATTGTACCCTCCAGGATTATAGGGGCGTGCATTGGGTTATTCACTTTTTTCACACTTGTATGGGGGCCATTTTAATAGTTATAATTGTATGATCCTTGCATTAATTTTCCGTATTTATTTATTTACTTATGCATAACAATGTTGGAGCATATTTCCTGGTTTGCCCCTTTTACCTCAACTTAGCTTATTTTATCTTGTATCTTATCATACTTATATTATGATTTAGCTAAGTCAGTCGATAATGCCTATTAAGTACCCGTGGTTTAGGCACCCATACTACATTTTTGTACCTTTTTGGTGTAGACCCGATTACTATTTGCTGCCGTTGATAGGACACTCATGCAGGGTTGATTTTGAATATTGGGTGAGTTCTTGGAGTTGAAGTTTCCCCCCTTTCTTTCTATTTATCTATGTCTAGTCTTTCATTATTGAGACAAATTGTATTTGACTATTCTGTACCTATAGTTAATTTGTAGTAACTTTTGTACTGACATTATTGAGTCTTGAGATGGTTGTTGCCTTTTTATCTATCTATTAGACTGTTATGACTGATTTATTGCTAATTTATATATCTAGTTGTTAATTTCTTACTTTTATGCCATTTTCCACAAAGTTAGCCCATTACTTATAGCTCCCGACTATAGTTCGACTTACTTAATCGTAGGATAAACTAGGTGCTATCATGACTCGTAAATTAGATCATGATAAATTGGTATCAGAGCTAAGGTTCACTGGTATTATTGGTACAAAAGCAAGTGTATAGTAGAGTCCCACATATCAGAATGATGACGTTTATTTCTTATCTTCGAGAGGCTACAAGACATTTTTAGGAGTTTTTCCCATACTTCACTAATTTCATGCTAGGAGTCTGAGTTGGTCGCTAAAGCATTCCTTTGGTTTCACTATTTCACAGATGGCTAAGACACATGTTAGCGCTACACGAGATGAGGGTCTTGAAATGCAACTTAGGGATCTTGTTGCTACTCATGGATGACCTATAGGTCATGGATAACCTAAGGATGTATGCCAAACTAGTGTCCAGGATAGGGGACCTTAACCAGGCCTTATTCCAGCTCCCAAGCCAGATATTATTTTTCCCCAGCCAGCGATGAGCTAGGGACCAACCCAAGCTCCACCGGGGTTTATTTCATATTCAGTGCTCAGGGATGCTTTGGTTTAGTTGTTTAGATTGGTTGGTGGTGCACCACCTGATAGTGCACAATATGCGGATCATAGTGGTGCTGAGGCAAGGGCCCAACCAGTATTTGAGGCTTCTATAGTTGAGGTCCCCTCTGCACTGGAGATTGCCTAGATGGTGGTTGCTTAGTTGATAGTTTCTTAACCGGTGGTTGCCCATCTTGCTATGTCTGTCGAGGAGTAAAAGATGTTGGGTAGGTTCTTGAGACTGTATCCGCCTAGTTTTTTGGTGCATCGGATGAGGATGCGTATGAGTTCTTGATTACTTGTAATGATAAGATGCATGATTTTGTCCTAGTTGAGACTCATGGCATGGATTACACTACCTTTCAGTTGGACTTGGCAACTTGACATTTGTGGAGAGTTCATCTTGATTCTAGGTTAGCTGGATCCCCCTGTTGACACAACTCAATTATTCAAGATCTTCTTCGAGAAGTATATGCCTCACAGCCTTAGGGATTATTTGAAGATCAGTTTTTAAGATTGGATCAGCACTTCATGACTATTGTGGAGTATGCGGCTCAATTTTATAGGCATGCTTGTTCTATTTTGACAACCGAGTATGAGAGAGTTCATTGCGTTGTTCGGGAATTGAGACTTACTATTTGCATGTCTACACAGAGTTTGGCTACTATAGGTAGATTTTTTGCTGAGGTTTCTAATCATGCTCAGGTCACGGAGGAAATTCCAGTAAGGCCCAAGGGGGCAAAAATAAGGGGCCATCATATCAGGATAGTTTTAGTGGGAGTCGTAGTGGATCAAGGTTCAAAGGCAGTGGATCTCAGGGTAGGTTCCCTTCGTATCAACCGTATAAACATCAGGGTTAGTCTAGTAGGCCCGTTCAGGCCACTCTTCAAACTACTAAATGAAGCTAGTCTAGTTTCAGTGATCATCCTAGACAGGGTAGTAGTTATTATTTAAGAGGTTTGTCTTTTGGTTATTCTAGTTGTGGTGGTTATTTCGGGTCAACTGGATCTTCTATTTTCAGTATTGCACCTGGGTCATATTATGGCTCTAGAGCTTTTGGTCATTTCTCGAGAGAATTCCCAGTCACGGAGTTATGGTCCCTTTAATTTAGAGTATTCCACTAATTCGGGTAGTTTCACCCCACTAGAGATGGTATACATTGACACGACCTGAACTAGAGCCTAGTCGTGTCGGTGCCTCAAGCCTAATCGGGATCCGAGACCACCCCCAATACCTAATCATAACCGCCCTGCACCATATGTTGAATAAATATCAATTTTTATATAACATAGCAAAATAAAACAATCATAAATCGAATACAGTCAAACGGTGTCAGCCTTAACACCAATACCAATGCCAAGGCCGATACCAATACTGATATCGCCTATGCCAACCTAAAGTAGTCTCACAAAGCTTCTAACTGAAATCAAAACAACATCCAGTTGGGACATGCCCCCAACCATATCCAAAACCAATGTCTAGTAAATAACAAAGTACGTAGAGAAGACAATGACATGAAATGGAGCCTTCCATAGTATGGAAGCTCACCACTTCAATCCAATACAAAGCTGTCACCAAATCCAATTACTGAGCATAAGTAGTAATATGGCTGGTTCCCTAATCGCATGGGGAAACAACGAGCGGGTGAATGCTAGAATGTACTCAGGAATAAGGATAAAATAATGTCAACATTTAAAACCAAGTAAATAACCATGCGCAATCACATCCATACATATATAAACCATGCTGGGAAAGGGAACTAGATTTAGCATGTATTTAAATCTTTAACCTGCGCTGTGTAGCTTAACCATCATAAAACCACCCACGGGCTATATAGGTCCAATATTACCCCCTGAACGGTCCGCAATGCGTGTAGCCACATAAACCAGAGATATCATAGGGGTAGGGGATTTTAGTGTACCCTTCGCCCTCCATGATACATTTACACAAGTATAAACTTTGGGAATTCCCGTGTACCCCACAAATATATGGTCACCATGACCAACCCTCATGTAACCAAACATGAGTTTCTAGTGTTCGTCCATTAGACTTGCACCTTTACGATTAGCTATCACAACCTGCCATTATTGCCCAATTAAAAACCTTTAGAACATAACCAAACCACCAATTCCAGAGTTAATTACCAAGGCATTATGTAGTGGTATCGTTATACCGACTATAGCTTGCAAGCAATGTCATTAACCCAACCTTAGGGGATTTCCATGTACCCCATATAATTTCTAATTAAAGCAAAAATATGTCCACCAAGGCCTTCCAAATCATTTGAAACCATTTAAACCAAGTTAAGTTCCATTACCATATTATTCCCTGCAATAGTTTCAATAAAAGTCCAACTACGTGACAAAAACATTCTCATTGACATTTTATCAAACATGTTTGGGGCATAGAGTTTTCAAAACCAAAACCAAGTAACAATTGACCATTCCCAAGCCAACACATGTTCAAACAACCATTATAACATGGAAAACCATAAATAAAATATGGGAAAACAATATTTATCCATCAACAACCAAAACCCCCAACATATAATTCAAAACCAAGCAATACCTACAATTGAATCATGAAAACCATTCATTAAAAAATAAATTTAGTTGAACTAACAATGAGGGAGGAGTAACATGCCTTAGATACCAAAGAAGATGGAGAGAAACCACCCTTGAAATCCCCAATTGACCACCTTGAATAAAACCCTAGCCTTTCTTGAGCCAAGAGCCTTGAGAGAGATTTTTGAGTGTTTAAAGTGCTTTTGAATGAGAATAATACGACAAGTGAAGCCCCAATTGTGTTTTAAGTTGGGCGGTCAAAAGAGGTTAAGAGGGGATATGTACAAAATTCCCCAAACTTAAACTGTAAAAATCACCATAGGAGGGTACGGCCACACCACCTAAATCGTACCCAAAATATACGAGTGGTACCCACCACTCGTACCTTAGACAAAATTTTTGGCATCACACACTATCCACCATATGACTCCCCTTGTCTAAATCGTACTATCACCATATAACAAATACCCTCAAACCGTATCCAAGATAGAATTAAAGGGGTTGGACACTGGACAACATACGAGTTGGACTATACCACTCGTACCATCTCCATACGACCTTTATGATGTCCATTCGTACCTTAGACAGAAACCAACTGAAACCATACTGAGTAACATACGACCAAGGCCTGTAAACCGTACCCACATCATATGAAAAGTATTCTCAAGTCGTACGATGTACAGAAGGCTCAAACTCAAAATTTTTTTAAGGACCAAAAGCTAGGGTATTTTAATTCTCCCCCACTTGGGTCATTCGTCCCCGAATGATGGAACAAGGTATTACAAGCATGATTCCCACCCCTACACCTCAATTCTAACCTTTAACTAAGTTAGAAATAAAAGATGCAAGGAATTAATCTTTCCTTTAACAAAGTTTGAAAACAAAGACATTACGAATAACATATACCTTTTGCAAGAACTTTCGGAGCAGAAAACAAGAATGGATAGTTAGACTTCATGTCCTCTTCAGCTTTCCAAGTAGCCTCTTCAACCTTGTGGTTTCATCATAGAACGTTAACCAAAGATACATCCTTGGTCCACAACCGACGATCCTTAAGATCCAAGATCTCAATTGGGACCTGCTCATAAGACAAAAAATAAAAAATACCAGTATCCTTGGTAGGCACGATTCGCGATGGCTCACCAATACACTTCCTCAACATAGAGGCATGGAATACCGGGTGAATAAATCTCAAACTAGGCACCAACTCTAGCTCATAGGCAAAATTTCTAATCCTCCTTAAAATCACATAAGGACCTACATATCAGGGACCGAGCTTCCCATTCTTTACTAGCTGTATCACTCCATTCATGAAAGACATCTTCAGGATCACCCTATTTTCAGTCACAAACTCCAAGTACCTTCGCCTCACATCCGCATAGGACTTTTGGCATCTTTGGGCAGCCTTAAGCATATCCCGAATCACCTTCACCTTTTCTATGGTTTGGTGAACCAAATCCAAGTTAAACATCTCTGGCTCACCAATCTCAAACCACCCAATAGGAGATATACACCTCTCACCATACAACGCTTTAAATAGAGCCATTCCAATGCTTGAGTGGTAGCTATTATTATAGGAAAAATCCACAAGAGGCAAATACTTAACCCAAAGGCTACAATAATCCATCACACAAGCAGAAAACATATCCTATAATGTTTGAATAGTCCTTTTTACTTGCCCATCCGACTGCTGGTGAAAAGAAATACTCAAACTTACCTTAGTCCCTAACCCTTTATGGAACGACCGCCAAAAGTGATATGTAAACTGCGTACCACGATCTAAGATGATAGAAAAAAATACCCCTTGCAACTTCACAATCTCATGGAGATACAACCTCACATAATCCTTAGCCAAGAAGTTAGTCTGCATTGGCGAAAAACAAGTCGACTTTGTCATCCTATCCATGATGACCCAAACTGAATCAAATTAATTTCAAGATCGAGGAAGACTAATAACTAAATCCATATTGATTACTTCCTACTTCTATTTAGGCAACTCAATCTCTTGATACAATCCTCTGGGCCTTATGTGCTCAACTTTCACTTTTTGGTACACTATGCACTTGGCTACAAAATTGGCCACATCTCTCATAATATTATTCCACCAGTATATCTCCTAGAGGTCATGATATATTTTCATCGAACCTAGATGGACAACATAGTATGACTCATTCACCTTATCCAAGATTCTCTCACATAAACCATCAATACGGGGAAACATATAAACTCCCTTGGTACCGTAAAGTACCATCACCACTAATTTTAAAGATCATCACCTTCTGCCCACCTACATCACTTTTGATCCTCATAAAGATAGGATCTAACATCTGCTTCTCCTTGATTTTAGCACTAAGAGACGACCACACCACTTTCTATCAACACACCACCATCCCTGAAGTTCAAGAGATGAACACCAAGGTTAGACAAACAGTGAATGTCCTTTACCAACTCCCGCTTCTTTTTATCCACATGGGCTAGAATCCCCATGGACAACCTGCTAAGAGTATCAGCAACCATACTAGCTTTACCTGCATGGTAGTGAAGACTCATGTCATAATCCTTGAGGAGCTTAAGCCATCTCCTTTGATCGAGGTTAATCTCTTTCTAAGTAAATACATACTTTAGGCCCTTATAATCAGAAAATATATCCATATGCACTCCATATAAATAGTGAAACCAGATCTTCAACGCAAATACTACAGCTAGCAATTTCAAATCATGAGTTGAATAATTTCTCTCAAGCACCTTCAACTGTCTAGAGGCATAAGCTATCACCTTTCTATGTTGCATCAGAATGCAATCAAGTCCCACATGGGATGCATCATAATTGACCACAAACCCATTAATTCCTCTAGGAAAAGTTAAAATTTGAGCTGACATTAGCTTATCCTTCAGCTTCTCAAAACTTCTCTCACAAGTATCAAACCATAAGAACTTTATAGTTTTCTAAGTCAATTTGGTAAACGGGGCAACTATAGTAAAAAAACTTCCTACAAACCTCCTTTTCTAACCAACTGAACCAAAGAATCTCTGAATATCGGTTGGACTCGTGGGTCTAGGACACTTTTCACCACTGCAACCTTCTGCAATCAACCATGATCCCTTCACTAGAAATGATATGACCCAAAAAGTGATAGATTTTAACAAGAACTCACATTTTAAAAACTTGGCATACAAATACAGCTTCTTCAAGGTCTGTAATACAATGCGGAGGTAATTCGCATGATACGCCTCACTCTTTGAGTACACCAGAATGTCATCTATGAAAACTACAACAAACAAGTCTAGAAACTAATAGAAGACCCTATTTATCAAATCCATGAATGCCACTGGGGTATTAGTCAAACCAAAAGACATAATCAGTAATTCAAAATACCTATACCAGGTATGGAAGGCAGTCTTAGGGACATCCACCTCCCTAATTTTTAAATGATGATACTCGGATCGAAGATCAATCTTTAAGAAACACTTAGCACCCTACAATTGATCAAACAAATCATCTATCCTTAGAACAGGATACTTATTCTTTACTTTTACCTTATTCAACTGCCGGTAATAAATGCACATCCAAAGAGAACCATCTTTCTTATGCACGAATAACATCGATGCACCAAATGGGGACACATTAGGGCAAATGAAACCCTTATCCAAAATATCCTTTAATTGCTCCTTAAGCTCCGTCAACTTAGAAGGAGCCATTCTATATAGAAGAATAGAGATTGGACGAGTGCTCAAAACAAGATCAATATCAAACTCAATCTCCCTATTCGGAGAAACACTAGGAAGGTCATCAGGGAAGACCTCAGGAAATTCATTTACCACCAAAACTGAATGCAAAAAAGGATCATCCAAGTTAGAATCCTTAACCTAGACCAGATGATAGAGACACCCTTTAGAGATTAATATCCGAGCTCTAATATATGATATGAAATTTCCCTTAGGATCTAGGGACCCACCCTACCACTTAATTATCATTTTATTATGGAATTTGAAAATAACTTTATAGGTTCGATAGTTTAGAGAAGCATAGCATGAGTGCCACCAATCCATCCCCAATATGACATCAAAATCGACCATATCTAATTCAAATAGATCTACCAGAGTTTATTTACTACCAACAGATACCACACACCCCCTATAGACTCTTCTAGCAATCACAGAGTTATCTATTGGGGTGGCAAAAAAAAGGGGTTTAAAACACACTCCGAACTAAAATAAAAATGCACATCCATAAATGGGGTCATATAAGAAAGAGATGACCCTAGATTAAGTAAAAAATACACATCATGAGAAAAGAGTTTCAATGTACCAGTCATAATATCAGGCGATGCTTCAAACTCTTATTGGGTAATGAGAGCATAGAGATAGTTTTAACCATTATTGGAACTAGATGACATACCTTTTGGTGCCGGAGCTAATGATGAAGTAACTGGAACCTTGTTCACCTCTAAAACAACCTTACCAATAGGAGAGTTTCTAAGTATATACCCTAGATGACCACAGTTGAAGCCCCTATCCCTTCCCTCATCATAGTAACCCTGATGTAATTTACCATAAAACCTACAGGAAGTATATAATGAAGCTAACTGGGCCTCACTGGCCTGAGATTAGGCACTATGTGCCCTGAAGTTGTCGCTATCATGGAAGCGCCTATCATCCAACAACTTTGGTTAGGGAGAACTAGACTTTGATTAAAACCAAAAATTGCCCCACTTCTTCTTTAGCCACTTTCTACCATTCCTGCCACTCTTCTATTGGCCACCACCCTTCTTAGAGAAACTAAACTTCTTTCCCAACTTCTCTCCCAACTCATATTTCTTTTTTTTCTCTTTCTAAACTTATTGTATGTATATAGCTAACCTAGAGATATTCATATCCTTGATTAACAAGTCAACATTACTCTCAAGGATTAAATCATGAGATAATCACAAAGTAAACTTTCTCATCTGAGTCCTCAAAATAAAAGCCAGATCAAGAGCATACTAAGACAATTGGAGAAACTTCAAGGCATACTCTCTCACAAATATCTTACTTTGCTTCAGATTAACAAACTCTTTTGCCTTAGTTTCTCTCAACTCTCGAGGAAAGAATTACTCTAAAAAAGCATTGGAGAAATCCTCCCATGGAGCTGACTTATCACTATCACCCCTTGCCTAATCCCATTTCTCCTGCCATTGGTACACCACATCCTTTAGCTGGTAGGCTGAAAACTCCATACCCTCCATATTCATGGCATGCATAACATAAAAGATCTTTTCCATCTTATCCTATAAACCCTAAGGATCCTCTTCCACCTTAATACCTATAAAGGTTGGAGGATTTATCCTCATGAACTATCAAAACATTTTGGCCTCAGAAGATAGAATAACAGGAATGCCACACTTAGAATAAGTAGCTACCAACTCTACCAATATGTGAATGGATTGGCAAGACTCAGCATTTGTCACTTTAGCCTAGGAGTCTAAGATGGACTAGAGGGAATTGGTAGAACTCTATAATAATTCAAAATTGCCCCCTAGACCAGCTATGGATCTTTGAGTAGAGCATGTCCCACCAACATTGTCCCTAGTTAGGAAAAAAGAGTTTCTGTGAGCTTCAGATCGTCGAGGAGACATGGTCTAAAAAGAGAAATATTCTTAAATGCCTTATAGCCTCTCCCTTACGAGTATGGTGCACTACACACCCTTAAAAAGGCTCTACTTGACATGACTTTGGGGACTCCCAAGTGTCCATGAACCTAGGACTCTGATACCAATCTGACACAACCCAAAACAGGTCCTAGTCATGTTGGGTCCCTCAAGCCCAACCGAGATTAGAGACCACCCTAATACCCAACCATAATTGCCCTACACCATATGTTGAATAAATTTTGATTTTTATATTACATAACAAAATGGAACAATCATAAATCAAATACAGTTAAACGGTGTCAGCCCCAATACAAATACCAATGCCAAGGTTGACACCACTACCAACAACGCCCATGCCAACCTAAAGTAGTCTCATAAATCCTCTAACCAAAATCAAAATAATATCCGATTAGGACATGCCCTCAACAAAGGCCAAAACCAAAGTCTTAGAAATAACATAAATATATAAAGAAGACCATGACATAAAATAGAGCCTTTCTAAGTATGGAAGATCACCACTTTAAACCAAAACTAAGCTGTCCTCGAATCCAATCATAGAGTAGGAGGAATAGTATGGACAGTTCCTGCATCACGTGGGGTTACACTGCTTGAAGTCGGGTTAGTAGGTGAATGCTAGAATGTACTCAGGGTTAAGGATAAAATAATTCCAATATTTAAAACCAAGTAAATAACTATGTGCAATCATATCCATATATATATATAATCCATGCCGAGAAAAAACCCAGGTTTAGCATGCCTTTAAATCTGTAACCTGGGATGTGTAGCTTAACCATCCTAAAACTATCCATGGGCTATATGGGTCCAGTGTTACCCTCTGAACGGGCCTAGTGCGTGTAGCCATATCAACTGGAGATATCATAGAGGTAGGGGATTCTTGTGTACACTTTACTATCCATAATACATATACAGAAGTATAAAATTAGTGTATTCCCATGTTCCCCACAAGTATATAGTCACCCTGACCAACCCTCATGTCACCAAACATGAGTTTTTGGTGTCTGTCCACTGGACTCATACCTTCATGGTTAGCTATCACCACCTGCCATTATTGCCTAATTAAAATCCTTTATCACATAAACAAACCACCAATTCTAGAGTTAATTACCAAGGCATTATGTAGTGGTATCGTCATACCAACTTTACCTTGCAAGCAATGTCATTATCCCAACCTTATGGGATTCCCATATACCCTATATGATTTCAAATTAAACTAAAACCATGTCCAAAAAGGTCTTTCCAAATTATTTGAAACCATTTAAACCAAGTTAAGTTCCATTACCATATTATGCAATGCAATAGTTTCAATAAAAGTTAAACAATGTGACAGGAATATTCTCATTGACATTTTATCAAACAAGTTAGGGGCATAGAGTTTCCAAAACTAAAACCAAGTATCAATTGACCATTACCAAGCCACCACATGTTCAAACCACCATTATAACATGTAAAAACTATAAATAAAATATGGGAAAACAATATTCATCCATCAACAAACAAAACCCCCAACATATAATTCAAAAATCAATAATACCCACAATTAAATCATGAAACCATTCATTAAAATGTGAATTTAGTTGAACTAACAATGAGGGAGGAGTGACATGCCATAAATACCAAATAATACGAAGAGAAACCACCCTTGAAAGCCCCAATTAACCACCTTGAAGAAAACCTTAGCCTTTCTTGAACCTAGAGCCTTGAGAGAGATTTGAGAGCATTTAAAGTGCTTTTGATTGAGCATAATAGGGTAAGTGAAGGCCAAATAGTGTTTTAAGTCCTGGAGTCAAAAGATTTTAAGGGGAAAAATGTCTAGAATAGCCCTAACTTAAACTGTAAAAATCACCATAGGAGGGTATGACCATGCCACCCAAACCTACCCACAACATATGAGTGGTACCCATCACTCGTACCCTAGACAAAATGTTTTACATCACATACTTTCCACCATATTAATCCTCTTGACCAAATTGTACCATCACCATACGACAAGTACCAAATCGTATCCAAGATAGAACCAAAGAGGTTGGACACTGGACAACATACGAGTTAGACTATACTATTTGTACCATTTCCATATGACCCTTATGATTTCCATTTGTACCTTGGATGGAAACCCACCAAAACCATACTGAGTAATATATGACCAAAACCCCTAAATTGTACCCACATCATATGACAAGTACCCTCTAGTCGTATGATATAAATAAGGCTCAAACTTAAAAAAAATTCTAAGGAACAAAACCTAGGGTATTTCATATATGGTCGTAGGTATAATTCCTATGGTGCTCGAGGAGGTTCTTAGGTAGTAAAGAAAGGAGATCAATCAGGATCCCATCCAGGCGGTGAATGTGGTTAGTTGCATATAGTACCTTCTAGACCCGAAGTTGGGTCTTTAGATGCTGTTATCACAGGAAAAATCTTGGCATGCTGTTAATTAGCTTTTGCTTTATTTGATCTGGGATGCACTTATTCCTATGTGTCTGTTTATTATACCTCGTGGTTGGAATTATCTTGGGATTTAGTATCTTTGACATTATGTGTATCTACTCTCATGGGTGATTCTTTAGTATTGAATTAGGTTTTTAGATTATATATGTGACTGTTCAAGAGTTTAATACTCAGGATGAACTAATTGTATGCGATATATTGAATTTTGATGTGGTTCTGGGCATGGACTAGTTATCCCACTATCATGTGGTCTTAGATTATTTTGCTAAGACCATTATCTTTTCCATGTATAGCGTACCCTTAATCATGTGGCAGGGAATGGTTAGTCATAAGCTAACTGGGATTATTTCTCATATTTAGGAAAAGAGGCTGGTTTCGAGGGGTTGCGACTCTTATTCGCTTATATTCATGATATTAGTATGAAGAGTCTATCACTTACTCTTTTTCTCTATTCCATGAGTTTCCTAATGTTTTCCCAACCAATTTACCTGGTCTTTCTTTTGAGAGTGATTTATAGTTTGTTATTAATTTTAAGCCGGGCACCCAACCTATTTCTATGGCACCTTACTATATAGATCGTATCAAGATTAAGAAGCTGAATTCTTACATTTAAGATAATCTTGGTAAGGGTTTTATTAGATTTAGTATGTCTTCTTGGGGTTATCCTATGTTGTTTGTGAAGAACAAATATGGTTCCATGCATATGTGTATTGGTTATAGACAACTTAATAAGGTAATGATGAAGAACTTGTATCCTATACCTTACATTGATTATTTGTTTGATGATATTTAGGGAGAAATCGTGTCCTCTAATATTTATTTGAGGTCCGATTACCATCAATTAAGGATACGAGCTGAGGATATCCCAAAGATAGCCTTTAGGACCCATTATGGTCATTATGAGTTCATAGTAATGTACTTTAGGTTGACCAACACCCCAACCACATTTATAGATTTGCCAAACCATGTGTTCAGGCCTTATTTGTATTCTTTTGTGATCTTATTCATTGATGACATCCTTATTCATTTAAGAAGTAGAGAGGAACATGTGCAGTACTTGAGAATTTTGATCCAGACTTTGAGAGATCATATGCTTTTTGCCAAATTCTCTAAGTGCAAGTGTTGGTTTTAATTCGGTGATATTCCTTGGGAATATGGTGTCTAAGGATGAGATTATGGTTGACCCAACAAATGTTGAGGCTATTCGTGATTGGGCCAGTCCTACATCTTCGTCAGAGGTTCGTAGCTTCAGATTTTGGCCTATTACTATAGATGGTTCATTAAGAGTTTTACTACCATTACAACATCGATGATTAGATTTTGAAAGGAGGTTTCTTCTTAATGGAATAAGGAGTGTGACTCGAGCTTTAAAAAGCTCAAGGTATTTCTTACTTCAATCTATATTTTGGCTTTTTCTATTGAGAGAAAGAGATTCACTGTGTATTATAATGCTTCTAGTATTGGTTTTGGTTGTGTATTAATGCAATGGGGTAGAGTTATTACTTATGCATCGAGGCAGCTGTGGGTGTACATGCACAATTACCTCACTCATGATTTAGAGTTGGTGGTGGTAGTTTTTGCGCCTAAGATTTAGAGACTTTATCTGTTTGGTGTGCATTTTGAGATTTTCACGGATCATCATAGTCTTTAGCATCTTATAACCCAAAGAGAGCTTAATTATAGGCAGCGTAGATGGATGGAGTTTCTTAAGGATTATGACATCTCTATCTTGTATCATCTGGGAAAGGCAAATATGGTAGCTGATGCCTTGAGTCAAAAGGTGGTGTATGGGTTCCTTGGCTTATATTTTAGTTTATCTGAGGTTGTTGGCATGGGACATTCATTCCTTAGCCAACTTGATGGTGTAACTTTATATTTCAGACCCTAGGGTTATTATTGCTTGTATTGAGGAAAGGTCTTTACTATTTAAAAAGATTTGAAGTCACAGTTTAAGGATAAGGGACTTTGCATTATTCGTGATTAGGTGTTGAGTGATGATTCCAAGAGAGCTACCATAGATTCTGAGGGTGTTTTGAGATTTGATAGCTGCATTTGTGTTTCGTGGATGATGACTTAATTCAATCGATTTGGTGTGAGGCTCATAGATCTAGATATTCTATTCACCTAGGTACAACCAAGATTTATAAAAATTTGAGGCAATATTATTGGTGGGGTGGTATGAAGAGTGATATGGTAGAATTTGTAGCTCATTTCCTATGTTGTCAGCAGTTGAAGGCCAAGAATCAGAGACCTGGTGGTTTGATTTAGAGGTTGCCCATTCTCGTATGGGAATAGGAACGTATTACCATAGACTTTGTTAGTGTTTTTTCATATACTTCTCATGGTTCTGATATTATTTGGGTCATTGGGATATATTGAGCAAGTCAGCACATTTTATTTCTATTCAAATATCCTCTGGCACCGAGACATTAGCTCGTACTTATGTTATTGAGATAGTCTATTTGTATACTGTGCTTATATTTATCATTTAGACCTGGGTTCAGTGTTTACTTATAGCTTTTATAGATTGTAACGCCTCGAATCTAATACCCAGAATGCCACACTGTGCTCATGAAATAATTGTGCTATCCTCAAATGATGAGGACTCACTGATACTCTGGTGGCTGAATGTCTGATCTACTAAGGATGCTCTGGAGCTAGTACTTTTGAACCTATGGTATAAAACACCATAGCAGAAATGCATTAGTACGATTGAATATACTGGTATGCAAGTGAGGTAGGCTGAATGCAAGGGGTTTGTATGCATGAACAATACTAACTGACTAAATAACATGAATGTGAGAATACATGCATGAATACGTGAACTGTAATCGAGATCATGACATCACTGAATTTGAATACTGATAACATAAGTTTCGTATAACTGATATACTACTATCTGAAAGACTGTGTTTGACAGACCTATTTCTGATGGAATTAGCTGAGTTCTGTACTGAACTGGGTGACTGTATCTGACGGTTTTGAATTCTGTAAAATTATCCGAGTTCTATTACCGAGACTGAGACTGTAACTTTGGGAAGTATTCATCTAACCAACATGCCCCAAATAAGATAATATGATTGAGTTGGGGTCCAATCTATAACCCCAATTAGAAGGGTGTCAATACCGCACCACTGGTAAGGACAACCTGTGAGTAATCCCTCATCTAGAAAGTACTCTAAGGAGAATGGTGGGACCCTCATATAATAGGTTAAGCCACCTTATCTACCCTCAACTAGCAGGTTTAATGTCTCAACCTACGCTGGCTACGTAGTTCTAGAGCATAAGGATTGCTTCTAAGAGTCACACTTTCTAATAACAGGTGAGTTCCCATCCTTGGGCTCACTCGGTGCTGAATCCGACTGCCATCTGAATAGACACTGAACATAATTAACTGAATTGAACTGGAATACATTCATTGAGTTTCGTTGACAGATGGAACACTACTGAGATTATTTAATTTTTTAGATTACTGAGTTTACTGAGTTTTCCTGAGTTACATGACTGACTGAGTTCTATAAATCATGGTTTGACTGAGAGTATCTAGAAAACATGACACTGGCTCTAGGCACACGACTAAGTTATCAGGTACAAGTAGCCCCAGGACTCGATAGCATGAAATTGACAAGACATGACAGTTCTTGACACATGACCATAGTCAACAATTCATAGTACAATCATTGAGAATTTTCATAAAGTATTCGCATGCTATAAGCTTACACATGAATAGGAATACATGTAAACATATCATAATTTCATAAGCCTAATCTTATGAGCAGTACGTCAATCCATTACAAAGCATAACAATAATGTGGAAGTCATATCAAACATAAGGGAGAAATGTGGATTCATCAATTTTGGTCACAAATGAGTCATAAGGCATAATTCCTATTCTCTTAGGCATTTTATCAAACACCTTGCATGTATATCTTTAGGCTTAGGCATGAATAGTAAAATAATAATTCATGGCAACATTTTACACTTCCAATGTAAGAATTTCAACCACATACTAACATATTTTCATGATAGTCATCAAGGACTTTAACTTGGAAATCAAACAACAACATAAACATGGATATAATTCAATTCATACCATGGAATCCAAAGTTTATATTTCAAATTTGGTTTCTTGAGCTTCATGGGTGAAAGGAACCTATGAATCAACACTTGATATACCTGGGTGGATTATTTCTTATAGATTGGAGGAGGAGATCTTGAATTCTTAACTTGGAATTAAACACCTAGGGTTTTTTGTTCTTGGGGATTCATCTTTGAGAGAAACCCTAATTTGGTATTATAGATAAATAGTGAAGTTATGAGCTCTAGTCTGGTATAATTAAGGGTTAAAACGGGTGGAAACAAATCCAAATAAACTTTTAAAAATGGCTTAAAATTGCTAATTAGAAGTGACGGTGGTTTGGTCAATGATCCATCGCTGGCTCGATGGTCCGTTGGTCCTTACTGTCGCACTTGGCCAGAACCTAAACTTTCTGCCTCGTCTGCAATAGTTTGGGCAATGATACGTCGCTAGCTCGATGGCCTGTTGGTCCTGGCCATCGTACTTGACCAGAATTTGGGTTCACTGCCTTAGTCGCGATGGCTTGGGCGATGGTCCGTCACTGGCTCGACGGTCCGTCGGCCTGACCATCACTTCTGGGCAGTTCCGACAGTACTCTATAAAACATCCATAACTTTTTACTCCGATATCAGATTTGGATGAAATTGGTATCGTTGGAAAGATAATTCAATTTCTCACTTAATCATTTAGGAAGTCATCACTAACTCTTCTGGAGACTAGATATGACTTAAAGAAAGTTTGGGTTATTACATAGATCCTTTCAAAATGAGTTAGGAACTCAGGTAAATCTTATTACAACCTTCCACTCTTGGACTGATGGGCAATTAAAGTGAACTATTTAGGTTCTTGAGGATATGCTTCAAGATTGTGTTATGGATTTTAGAGGTCACTGGGAACAACACTTAGATTTAGTAGAGTTCACTTATAATAATAGCTTTCATTTGAGTAATTAGATGGCACCTTTTGAGGCTTTATATGGTAGGCGATATCGTTTCCTGATTAGATGGTTTGAGACTTCTGAGATTAGGCCTTGTGGAACTGACTTGATTCAAGATTCATTAGATAGAGTCAGGTGATTTAAGATAGGTTGAGATCAACTCAGAGTAGTTAGCACTCTTATGCAAATCATAACTCTATGCCATGAGATTTGGAGTTGGTGATTGGGTATTCCTCTGAGTATCTCCCATAAAGGGAGTGATGAGGTTCGGGAGGAATGAAAATCTCATCCCCAGATATATTAGACCATTTGATATTCTTTCCACAGTTGGTGAGGTGGCTTGAGTTAGTCTTATCCCTAGATTTGGTTTTGTCCATCCAAATTTCTGTATTTTTATATTGTGGCGATGCAATCCTGACCCTTCTCATGTTCTTCGATGGGACTAAATTTAGTTGGATGAGTGGTTGACCTTCGTAGAGGATCCTGTGCTTATATTGGCTAGTGGTGTCAGGAGGTTTCGCACTAGAGAGATTCCAGTAGTTAAGGTTCAATGGAAGCACTGCCTAGTAGAAGAAGCAACTTGGGAGATCGAAGCGAGATGTGACCCAATATTCTCACCTGTTTGATCCTTCAGGTACATCCCAACCTTTACTTTTGCAAATGAAAGTTCTATTAGTAGTGCATATTGTAATGACCCTCCAGGCCATTTTCTATATTTCTACTTATTTTTGTCGTTTAGAGATTTACTATAGCTGTTCCAAGTCATTTATGACTTGCTTAAATCTACAGTTTGGTTATCGAGTAGTTTATTTATTTTTTATAACCAATTTCCTATTTTAAAGTCTTCGCTGATTCAAATTGGCTAAACAGAAAAATAAGTCAAATGATATTTTATGCCAATTTTGACTATTCCACTAGCTCTAAAATGTTGATTTTAGGCTAGGTGCACCCTTGGTTTGGGTCCTGAGGCTCTCAAACTCATTGCAGCTATTGATCGGAAGTTAAGAAAAGTGATAAGTGGGTGTGGAACCTATTTTTCATTGAAACAACCTCAGATAGAAATTTTGACTATGCCATTGGTTCCAAAATGTCGAATTTAATAGGGTAGAATGGTTTTCTTGCGTATATGAGATTCCAGATAAATCTTGAGGTGTCAGTGGATGTTTGAATTAATTATTCAGCTTTAACTAGTAAACCGCTTAAGCGACCAATTAGGCTGCTTAAGCAGAGGGCCACTAAAGCACCCACTGACTGCTAAAGCGGTTTGGGTAGTCTAATGCGACATCATTTAAGTAGCGCCCTTACCACTTAAGTAGTTGTTGCTAAAGTGGTAAATGACTACTTTAGCAAAAATGTACCACTTAGGAGGTACCTTTGCAATTGTGAAGTGCTGCTAAAGCGACACTAGGTCGCTTAAGCGGTGACCGCTTAAGCGATTAGTGTCCGTTTAAGCGGTACCCAAATATCTGGGAAGGGTATGAATACCCCACTTAGCTCTATTTTCCCCATTTATCATCCAGTCTCTGAAATATTGAACCCTAAAAAGTAGGAAAACTTGGGAGAATTATTTATGGGTGATTTTAGAGGTTGGGTGAAGTTAATTTGCGCGATTCTTCTTTGAATTTGTGATAAGCTTCCATTATTTTCATGGTTATTTTTTATAAACCCTAAAATCTTGGTGGCTTGATTGTATCACAATTAGAGCTCGAAATTCACCCATTTTTGAGGGTAAAGGTTCCTTAAGCATAGAGGGACATTGTATTAGTTTTGAAATTGCGATTCCATAAATGGGCAGTACATATTATTTTTGCATGATTTGGTCCTGAAGCACAATAATGAAATATGGGTATATTGTTCTTATTTTGATGATTAGATTGTGATTTGATAGCATGGAACCTTGCAAAAGCTTCTCAAAAAGGGAAATTGGTGGTTTCGTAGATTCTTTGGGCTTTTCTTTGGCATCTAGATAGGCTAGGGTTACCCTCTTCATAGATTGAGCTATTTTGTAGTATGGTTATGATATTATGCTAAATATGGGATGAGATTTTGGTATTGAAGGTATGATTGAAAATATTTGGGTTATTTGGACAGTCTAAGCTATCTTGAAACCATAATTTAGGTATAATTGACTTTGTTGCTCATGTTTTAGGATAAATTGCTATGTTAGGGATAATTAGGGCTTATTTATCATCTAGAAATGAATTTAGCTAACCTATCCTAGCCCAGTGTAGAATTTGACTAAAAATGGATTTTGGAGATTAGAAGTGGGTCCCCTCCGGCCTACCTTAGGCCAAGACTTATGTTAGCTTTTGTAGACTTATTTATGCATGTTGTACCCTTATTAGTGATTCTTTTGGAACTCTGAGGAGATTTAATACTTCATGAGTAAGCTAGTTTGGTATTGGAAGGTGATGCTAATTCCAGGTAAAATACAGTGGTTTCTTAGTACAATTTACTTATATGGTTTATTGGTATGGCATATGGTTATGATCTGTTTATATGAGTTCCAGTTAAAGATCGACAATTAATGATTATATTGACAATATGAGTTGTAGTTCAAGTACGATAATTGATGATGATATTGATGCTGTGAGTTTTGGTTCAAGTCCGAAAAATCATGTTGTGATGTTGATACTAATAAAGATGATGATATAAGTTCCAGTTTGAGCTGGCATTGGGAGTGTGGAATGATATGATTCGGTATGGATAGCTTGATAGTTATAGTTGATATTCCGTAGAGTTATGAATCTTCAGTTGTTTATTTCTATTTGATTGTACCCTCCAGTTTTATGGGAGCTTGCTTTGGATTATTTACTTTTCTGCACTTATTGGCTTATAGGAGATAATTTAGTAGTTATAATTGCATTATCTTTACATTACTTTTTTGTATTTATTTATTTATTTATTTACCTATGCACAGAAGTGTGGGAGTGTATTTCTAGGTTTGTCCCTTTTATGTTAACTTCGCTTATTTTATCTTGTATCTTGTCATACTTATATCATGATTTAGCTAAGTCAACTGATGATGCCTATTGAATACCCATGATTTTGGTACTCATACTACACTTTTGTACCTTTTTGGTGCAGATCTACGTACTAGTTGGCGCTGTTGACGTGACGCTCTTACGGGGTTGATTTTTGGAGACTTGCTGAGCTCTTGGAGTCAGAGTTTCCTTCATTTTCCTTCTATTTATCAATGTCTAGTCTTTCATTCTTGAGACAAATAATATTTGATTATTCAGTACTTATAGTTCATTTATAGTAGCTATTGTACCGAAATAATTGAGTCTTTGGATGGTTGTTTCCCTTTTATCTATCTATTAGATAATTTTATTGCTATTTTACGTATTTCATTGTTGATTTTTGGCTTTTAGGTCATTTCCACCAAGTTAGCCCATTGCATATAGCTCTGGCGTATGGTTTGGCTTAGCTACTGGCGGGATAAAGAAGGCGCCATCATGACTCATAAATCGGGTCATGACATAACCCCTTCTAACTTTTCCATCATGACTCATAAATCAAGTCATGACATAACCCCTTCTAACTTCTTCACATAGTCATAAACTTTATTGAACCTTTTCCAGCCAAAGTCATATGCACAAAAAATACTTGAAGGTCAAATTAAAACCTTTAACGTATAGGAAAATCCTCTCCTCCTCAAAACTCAACAACTGTGTTGCATAGCAAGATAAGGCATGGAGCTTGACCTTATAGGCCGCAATTGATATGTCACCCTACTCTAATACCAAAAACTCATCCTTCTCGCAGTCACAGATGGCTTGTGTCATATATTTTACCAAGAACAAAACTTTGAATTGTTTCCAAGTTAGTGGAGGCAAAATTGGTGATTGATATTCAATATATGCTCTCCACTATTGCATAGCATACTTCACTAGAAGAAAAGTCAAAGACTCAACTCCGTGTTGCTTCAAAATCCCCATCTTATGTAACCTCTCATAACAATAAATAATAAACTCAAAGGCATCCTCAGCTCAACACGCTAGAATATTGGAGGATTTATCTTTAGAATTTTTGTTAGTGGTTCATGTTCTATACCAGTCATCACCAATTCCAACACTAGATGAGGAAAAACATTGACCCCTAAATCTCCATCCATTCTAGAAGCCATGGCGATAGTAGGATGAACAACTGGAGCCTGATAAATTGGTACCATGGGGGGTGACTCCACTCCTAGAAAACCCACTCAGAAAATTTAACACTTGTTTAATAGCCTCAACAGATATAGGGGGTAGTCCTGTAACCCTAGCTTGAGTCGCTACCTTGGGCTCCACACCTGTCATGACTCGAATTAGGGCATGGTTGCAATGGGCATCTCAAGTCACCGAGGACTGGAGATCACCCCTGAGCCTATTCCAATATAATTAAGAACACCTAGCAGCGTATGGACACCAATATAGAGCAAGATATAAAAGAACAAATCGAAATACTATATAAAATCAAAATCTGAAACTATCCACAATACCCATGTCCACAGTATCCACAAAACCTCTAACAAAATCGAGTACTAATAAAGTGTCAGGACACGCCCCCTAACATAGCCCAAAGAAAATATAAAATAAAGTCTATGGCATAAGAAACCAAACATGAAATGAAGTCTTCCGAAGGATGGAAGATCACCACTTCAAGTCAACTCCAGAACAAACAACGAACACCTGATCATTGCGAAGGAGGAGTAGAAGTATGGACAGTTCTTGCATTGCATAGGTATGGCATATATATACACACCCAACAAGGCTGTAGGATAATTATGATGAGGAAGATTATGATGATGATGGTTATGATGATGATGGTTATGATGGAGATGGTTATGATTATGAGATTCTGATTAGATTGTGTGCTTTGCATTAATATTTGCATTCGCATTGCCTATCACCAGTATGCTTTTATGTCTATTAGCTCGTATGGTAGGGCTGTATAGATATAGATGATGACTATGCCTTGTGTTATATGTTTGCTGAACTTCTCAGCCTGTGATGGTAGAGGTACGCATAGGCTCGGCTAGGTATTTGGTTATCAAAAATAGCTGGTTACTCGCACTGTTATTGATGTTGTTATTATCATTGTTATGTCTATCTTATCACAAATTTGTCATTGATTCGGTATAAAAATTGTGGTATGATTTTTTCCTCTTCTATCTTATGATTTCATTATTATGTATGATTTATTAATCATGATATATATGGATTAGAAATCTTGAGCATGTTAGTATTAAATCCTAATAGAATTATAATAAGGCCTTAAAATAAAAATATGATACTCTAGGTTATGCTTCAAGTTGAACTTATATCTATATATATGTATATTTAGCTATATGTAGCAATGGTATTGCCATATATTACTTCCTTCATTTGTTCAAATTGTATATTCATTTCTTGGCGTAGTATATTGCTATATATCCTTCTTTCCTCTTTTATTCTTATACTGGCTAGGGATATATGGTATAGTGTTAAGAATTCTGAGTATGGATGGAATAGAATAGTTCATCATTGATATTTTCTTAGCCTCAGTATATGAGTCTCTTGAACTTAAATAGGATAGAAAATCCTTATTATTCCATTGGCTTTGTTATATGGTTAGTGGACTCTTGGGTGTAGTTCTCCAGTCTGTTTGTATGTTATGCATATCTGCTTTTATCTTTCGAGCTCAATTGAAAGTTTCCTACTAAGTACCATTCATTAGTACCATTCATTTGGTACTCATACAACACTTCTGGAGTTTGCAGATCATAGTACGTGCTATCATCATTGATGTGTGTATTGTGTAGAGTAGCCATGGTTTGGAGTCTTAGAGTGAGATCCTAATGTTCGGAGTATTACTTACCTTCTCCCTATGTATTAAACTAGTATCTATGTTATATTTGGAGATAAGTTGTATCAGTGTAATTCCTTTGATAGGTTTTGGGACATCATTATGTATTTGATCTTCTATTTTATCTATTCCTCATTCTTTCTTTATGTATATTGAGTAGTTCATTACTAAACATTCCTGACTATGGGTTTGGCTTGCCTACTAGTGGGTTATAGTAAGTGCCATCATTTCTTGAGAAATTGGGCCATGAAAGGGTGCTATTTTTGGCTAGAGAAGAAAGGATATCCTTCATATAATCGATTATTCCAGTAAGGCATTAAACCTCACAGAGAAAAATTATGCTGTTATGGAGCATGAATTGCTTGTTGTGGTTTCTACCTTAAAAAAATTTTGGTCCTATTTGATTGGGACTAAGGTCATAGTTCACTCAGATCATTCAACTTTTAGATATGATGATAAAGAAATATGTAAAATCGAGATTGATCCATTGGTTCTATTACTATAGGAGTTTGATTTTGAAGTAAAGGACTAGAAGGGCACCAACAACCAAGTTGCTGACCATTTATCTTGGTTGGAAGAAGAAGCGACGCAGAAAATAAGGGATATGTTTGAAATAGATGATAGTTTTCTAGACGAGGAGGTGTTGGCAACATCACAAGACCTAATCCCCTGGTTTGCTGATTTTACCAACTATTTGGCAAGTGATGTCAGCCCAAAAGACCTATCCTTCCAGCAGTGCAAAGATTTATGTATAAGGTTAGGAAGTTCTTGGATGAGCCATATCTTTTTAGGGTTTTTACAAATGGTATGGTATGGAGGTGTATCCCTGTGGTGGAGATATTGAGTATTCTTAAAGCTTGTCATGCATCATTAGTTGGGGGTTGTCATAATAGAATCTGCAGAGCCCATGACAATTTGTAGTGCGGATTTTACTGGCCTACAATTTAAAGGATGCTCATAATTTTGCACAGGCTTGTGATCAGTGTCAGAGGCAAAGTAATATTTCATGGTGCCATGAACTCCCCATAATATCTATTTTGAAATTAGAGCTATTTGATGTATAGGGGATTGACTTCATAGGCCCATTTGTGATCTCCTATGGCATGAAATATAATCTAGTAGTAGTTGGTTATCTGTCAAATGCGTGGAGGCAATTGCATTTCTAGACAATGAAGGTAGAAGTGTACTGCTTTTTTTAAAGAGAAATATTTTTTCTCAGTTTGGCACTCCTCTGAAAATTATTAGTGATGGTAGGTTGCACCTTTTTAATCAATTGTTTAAAGCCTTACTTGAAAAAATATGGTGTAGAGAATAGGGTTGGATCACCTTATAATCCTCAGACAAGCGGGCAAGTTGAGGTCTCCAATAAAGAAATCTAGTCCATATTGGTGAAGACTATGAATGCAAACAGGACTGATTGGCCAAAAAAGCTAGATGATGCTTTGTGGGCTACCAAATAGCTGATAAGACTCCTATAGGTGCCACCTTATATCAACATGTAGGGCATGACATGCTACTTGCTGGTTAAACTTGAGCATAAGGCACTATGGGTGTTGAAAAAGCTAAACTTGGAGTGGCATGATGCAGAAACACCAAGATTGAGGAAGTTGAATAAGTTGGGTGAATTCCATCTTTGTGCTTATGAGCGTTCTGCTATATAAAAAGAAAGGATTAAGTTGTATCATGACAAAAAAATTAAGAAATGAGTGTTTAAACCTAGTGATTTGGTTTTGTTGTATAACTAGAGACTTCATGTGTTCCCTAGCAAATTGAGGTCAAGATGGTATGGGATATTCACTACGGTTTGGATTTTTCCACATGGTAGTGTAGAGCTTAAATGTGAAAGTGAAGCCCCATTCAAACTGAACGGTCATCATTTGAAGCAGTATATGGGAAACATCAATGAAGTAAAAGTATGTGTGGATATAGACCTTGGTGAAGTATGAGCACCCAAGGTTGCTAAGTCGTGTTGCGATGGTAAATCAGGAGTTGCTTGGTAGGCAATACAAGGTGATTTCTTTTTGATGATGACACAGACTCTTAGTGCATCCCAGGTATGTTCTCACTTCCCTTGGTTTTACTTTATCTTTATGCATTAGGAATAATGCATAGTCTTTTAACTGAGGTTGGGGAAAACCATAGCCACCGTGGGTCTTTGTTGTCTTCCTTGTTTTCCTGTCAGTCGCAGTCTGGTTGCAGAACCAGCATGTCTAGGTCTAATTTTGTTTTGTGATGTGTTTTGTTTCGTGTTGTGATGTATCTTGTTGTGTAACTAGGAAATTTTTTAGTATTAAGGCAGTTGATGTGGCTTGAGAAAAATGATACCTCTCACAAAATTTTTTAACTGTGTGTAATGTATATATGTGTGACCTTTGTGGATCCTGTTATGGCATTAGAATTAGGGACACAATAACTATGGCTAACAATTGCATGAACTAGATTGGTGTTGTAGCTTGGTGATATAGTCCTGTGCCATGTGTGTATGAGATACTACCTAGTTCCCCTTATATGTAAAATCTAGAACTTGCCCGATTGGTCTTACCTAGGTTGTAGATAGTCGGTTAGGAAAGAAACATAGGTCATTTTTAATGCAGGTCCACTTGCAGCCTAAATGACCTTCTCAGTGTGAAGTTGTATTCCTTGATCTCTTTTTGAGCCTTATAAACTATTTCTTTGTTTTCACTTTTCACCTTCCCATCTGTGTTACAATGAACCTATTTTGGCCCTGGTCATCCTTAGAAATTATACACCTCAACTCAGGAAAATCCCCTAAGTTGAGGGTGGCTATCATAGGGGTGTGTAATGTATAGTGGGTATAAAGAAGGGAAATAAAAGAAAAAAAAAGTAGGGCTGGGTGTGGTAGAAAAAGAAAAAGAAAAGAAAATAAAAATAAAAAATATGAAAAAGTTGAAAAATAAAGAATAAGAAAACCATACCCAACCTATGTGTTTTAAAATATAAAGGGAGAAATAAGGGCAAAAAGAAAAAGAAAAATTGGTTGATAAGTGAGACCCAAAAGTTAGTACAGTTCCAAGGAGGCTTAGTCATTTGATATTCATATGTACCATTCTTTCCCCCAATCCTACATTACAAGTCGATAAAAGTCCTATAGTGATCCTGACTTGACTGTCTGAAAACTTAAGTATAGAAAATAAGGAAAAGCTTGTGGTATTTGACATGCATTGATTGAAACTTCTTTTCTGAGTGTGAGTGTCTCTTGACTGTCCCTGTATTAACAAGCTTGATTTCATATATGAGCGAGAAGGACTTCTTTGATATGAGGGCACATGGGTTGTATTGCTAGTTGCATACTTGTTTGGTTAAGTGTAACTTATATATATGCCTGGTTATTTATTGATAATTTAATTGCCATTAATTGATTCCTTGGTGTCATACTACTGTGCTTCATGTATACACGCAGTTGATTTTCACTTGTGTTATAAGAATGAATAATGAAGTTGAACCTAAAATGTTGATTGAGTGCCTTAGATTCTCCTAGTTAAGCGTCATATTTGTTTTTGTTTTGTTGCCTAAAGACATGCAAAGTTTTTAAGTTGAGGGTGTTGATGTGCCATGAATTTATAGCATTTTTAATGCTTAAAACCATGAAAACATGCAAGTTTCTTAGGTTGTTTTGTTAGATATGATGTGTTTTGGGTATGTTTTGCAGAAAATTATGTTTTGGATGCTAAATGGAAGAAAAAGATGAAAAATGTATTTTTTTTGGCTAATTACTTAGGCATTTTTAGGTGCATGTTGCACTTACTGGGTGCATGTGAGCAAAATATGTACCAGAACATGAAGTCCAGAGTCTTAGTTGTAGGAATTCGATGACTCTGCCACTTACTAAGGACACATACGGTCCGTATATAGCACATACAGTCCGTATGTGTCCAAGGTATATGTTAGAGTTGAAGATCCAGAGAATTGCAGGAGCTGGAAAATATTTTTGGCACTTACTTGGGTCAACACACGGACCGTCTGTAGTACATACGGGTCGTATGTGACTTAAATAAGTGGCCACCAACTCTGTTTCTATTTTTTCATTCGGGCTTTGTCTTTTAGAGTTTCCTGGTGAACTATAAATACCTTCTTTGTGTTTTTTGTAGAGGTTATGCACTCTAACATATTTTTACATATTTTAACATATTATGATCTCTTGGATTCTTGTATTGGTGATATTGGTTGATAATTTAGTTTTTGACTTTGGGTTTTGATCGTTGATCATTGTGATATTACTTTAATGATTTCAATCATGAAACCTATTAGTTGTTTCACAAGCATGAGTAGCTAAAACCCTTATCTAGGGTTATGGGAACGCTAGAATATTGGTGAAGTAGGTGAAGTAAAAAGCTAATTTGAACAAGTACCTATACATATATTGTATTATCTTTAGTATAGTTGTCTTAGTAGTTGAAAATGTTAGGATCCTGCCTAGATATGCTTATTCACTCCACAAGGGGAATAGGGACAAGGAAAAGATAATAATAATATTAATTTGGAGTTAATTTCTGAAATAAGCTTACTAGTATCACCTTCTAAAGACAATTAGATTTCATCTAATAACTTGAGACCCACAAGGTGATAGTTAACTGGGATCTAGGATAAGGGTTAGTAATGCGACATCCTGAGACTGAAAAGGTAAAGGGAAAAATCCATCAACGAGTCCATAAGACAATTGATGGTACTTAACTTATCAGATTCTGCATGCAAGGTACTAGGTTGGTTCAGTTGAGCATGATAAACCTACGGATTTGAGATGTCAGGGGGAGTCCAATCCTAGTATTCGTCTTCTATTTATTCCAATCAAAGTCTGCATTCTGTTACTTAAAAATACTTGATACTACAAAACCCCTATTTAATTTATGCACTCTCCTATTGATTCCGACAAAAGAGAGATGTGATTCCTGTAGTCCCTATGGGTATGACCCCAACCTGATTTGGGTTACTATACTTGACTACAACCATTTTATCCTTAAACTGGAGGTTTAGTTTGGGCATTGATCAATGCTAAAAAATCTAAAAGACCTTAGGAGTTTTACCCTCTACATACAAATTAGTGAAAGTGATACCATTTAAGCTCTGAGTGATTAAGGGGCAAAGATCAACTTGATACCCCATTCAGTGTTTAATAGTCTTGGGTTGGGGAAGCCAAGGTCTTTATCAGTTGTTCTACAGATGGCAGACAAAATTAGAGTGATCCATGAAGAAATTATAGAGGATGTTCTCATTAAGGTTGGTAAGTTTATTGTTGACTTTATAATTCTTGACTATGATACAGATAATAGGGTACCAATCATATTAGAACAATTATTCATGGCTACTGGTAGAGCTTTAATAGATGTGAGACAGGGCATACTCAAGATGAGGCAAAATGATGAAAAGGTGGTCTTTAGAGTATATATATCACTCAACACACCCTCACACTATAGAGATCTATGCATGATCATAATTGTGGAAGCGGATAAGTATGGGGTAGAAGAGTGCATACTTCCTATTATATTTTTGAACTCTCTCATGGAGTTGCCCAAAGAAATGACTAAGTATAAACATGAGAAGCTTGAATGGATCCTTGAGAATATGAATGTTAGAGAAGTTACAGACCTTGAGTGTGAGCATTTTAAAGTTAGGAAAAGAAGGAGAAGATGGGACCCTAAGAGGCAAAAAGAATGAGAGACTATGGATGATAGTGGTGTTGCGAATTGTGATGCAATGATAAATCAGGTGCTACTTTGGAGGCAACCTAAGTTAAGGTATTTTTTTATCTTTCATTTTCTTTAATTATCACCTGTTGTTTAGTTTTTGTTGTGTGTTGGCAAGTTAAAGGAAAGCCTGATAACCGTAGATCTAAGATAAGGACAATGACAAAAAATAAGTGTGCGATCCTCCAGATCTCTTTGATAGGCATGATACTACTAGCTGTATTTTAAGTTGGGGGTTCTGATCCCTAAATTTCTATTCTTTTGACATTTTATGGATGTTTTGATCACATTTTGGATGACTTTGGTGGTGCACTCTGGTGGTTCCTACATTTCATTGATTAGTTATTTGGTTTGTTTTTAGATTTTTGTTTTATTTTATCTTTATTTTAGTTGTGATGATATTAGATGATCTTTTACCTATGATAGATTAAGTGACAACATTCTTAAGGGAAAAGTGTTGTACTTGGTTTTGAGCCATGGATGCTATGAAAGTATGAGTACCCGTAGCATCAAAATCACAAATACAAGGGAAGTCTGAGTACCTGTAGCATTTTATATTTAGGATCGCACTTAAACAAATGGCGAAATCTGAGTAGCCATTTGGTTTGCCCGTATAAAAGTCAAATGTGAGATAAAGGCTTTAGTTGATGCCATATTTAGCAATTTATGTATGGTGCAAATGAAAAGAAAACACCCCCTCCGTCCAAATTCTTTCGAAAATCAAGGGGATGGAGGTGAGTAACCTTGTAACAATTTTTTTTTCTCTTTTTGTAACTCCAAAAACTCCTGGCTTGTAAAAATTGGTAGATACTCCATTTTAGTCTCTTGCGGAAGGAGCAATTGAGCATCTTTGGTGAATTTGGAATCCATGTGTGAGGTTATTTGTCCAAATCTCATGTGTACTTCTACCATCTAGAATTTTCCCCATTATTCCCTCAAGGCTAATTTTTATTGTACTTGGTTGGTGAGATAATCTTAGGCTATCTTTGTGACATTGGAAGTTCACTTTAACCTATAAAGCCTACCCTTGTATAGATGTTATTCCTAGTCACCCACTTTGAGCCTTTAGATTTTTCTTTGGTAAACACTTTGCAAGCCATAAGCTTTTCAATTTTTATAGCTCTTTTTAACCCTACCCTGCATGAACTTAAAATTGCAACTTGAGACTAAAAGACTAAGTTGGGGGTATTGATGACTGTAAGAGGTAACATAGGGACACAAAGTTTTAAGTGAGTGCCTATAGGTTTAAACATTGATAACAAATGAATAAGAAAAAATAAAGGATCCAACAAAGGAAAGAGAAACACAAAGGGTGCAAGAAAAAGAAATGAAAAGAAAATGGGTGAACCAAGGAAATAAAAAGTAGGCACTTGTGTAAAGAAGTAAAAACAAAATAAGTGGCCTATGATTAAAAGTTGGATGGAATAGTGTGATGTACATGTTCAAGGAAGGCATAACCTTGTTGTTCCTAAAAGATATCCTACCCTACCCCGAACCTACATTACAAGTTCAAAATGCACTTCGTGATTTCCAACCAAGTATTTTCATTGTAATGGCGATTTAAAATAGGGGCAAGCATATGACAAGGTACTTATTAGCATTGAGTGTTCTTGAGAGAGAGAGAGAGAGAGTGTGTGTGTTTTGCATATAAATTCCTAGTTTCATATTTGACGACTTGGTGTGTGGAATTTTCTTTATTTAGAGGAGGGATGTAAACGAGTCCATGTCTATGATTTTATTATCTCCCGCAAAATAAGGCAAAAAAAGTATGTTGTTATTAAGGTCAAAGTCGAGTCACCTCTATAGTATTAGTGATTGTTGCATGGTTGATCATTGAAGTCTTTTGCATCCTTTGATGTTGAATTTCATGTTGAGGGATGTCGAAAAATAGCTTTGCCTATGTTTGAGGAGCAATGTGTGGTATCAACTAAGCTTGAAGTCATTTTGATAATTAGGTCATGAAATTCAGGCATAAATATGCATTGTCTTATGATAAGAGGTAGTGTTGCTTGAGGATAAGCAAAGCTTTAAGTTGAGGGTGTTGATGAGTGGTGAATTTACCACTTATTTGCACTCAACATTCGTGCACATTACCATAAATTTGAATAAATAAGTTAGACATATGTGTGATTAAATGCACTAATAGCCATATTTTGTAGGCATGCATATTATGAGATGGAAAGATGTTGATTTGGGCTAAAAAGAATAAAAATGTAGAATGAAGTATAGCTTGAAGACCTAAAGTAGAAAACAATCCTCAATTACTACGATCGCAGTCTGAGGGCCTTGATCGCGACCAATTAAGATAGGTCAACACACTGCAATTGCAAGTTCTGACCACAATCGCAGTAGCCGTGATCGCGATGAAGCATGATTATGCCCAGGGGTAGATTTGTAAGTGCACACAACTAATTCCCATATTCCTTTAAAAGGATCAAACCCTATCCCATAGTTTAGATCAAACTTTTGTGGAATTTTTCCACCATCTTGTTTCTAATTTTGAAGGGACAACTATTGTACAAATTTTTGGGTGAAGAATACATTAGAGTAGCTTTAAAGTTGAGGATTGGCAATTTCCATTGAAGATTTGCTAAACCCTAAAGCTTGTAGTTTGCATTCTCTTTATCTTTCAATAAATCAATTTAATAGAGATTTTTGGGTATATCTTGCTTATTAATCTTATGTGTAGCTAGTTATTCCTCTTGGGATTATGTTAGAATATAGTAAAATTGTGTGTGGGATATGATTCATTTGTGTACATGTTAGTTTTTTGGGAATGGGTTCTACTATTGCTTGATTAATTTGGTTGGGATTTGTGGGTGAAACCCCCAAATACCCACATAGATTTGTAGGTGAAAATCCCAAGCTCGTGAAATTTCAAACCATCTTTGAAAGAGGGTTTGGGTAAATTTTTGGAACCCACATCATTCTTGAAAGAGGGATGTGGGAACCAAAGCAATTAGACAATTTATAGACATAGTTTACTAATTCTCACTATCTTAGACATAAGGGTGATTATGATGTTTACTATACCTTGGGTATCATCGTAGAAATAGAGATACCCAACTGAGGTGTTGGGTGGATTTAATTGACACACTCGTTAGGTACTCGAACGGGTCAATGAGTGGAATCTTTAAGACTTTATTGACAAAATAGCCTCAAGGACTTATAGCCCATCCCACCACACCACTAACGACTAGTATTTGCACCGAATCATCATGCTCCCATGAATAATCTGCCCCTAGGAAAGCATAATCCAAAGATCCGTTTCTAATTGTTTACACTCTAATTATTCATCCCCCGAGTTAGTCCTTTAGAAGTCCTAAAAAATTAATTATATCATTAAAATTTTTAAAACCCCCCAATTACTTGTCTCTTAGGATTGAACTTAAGAAGTAACTTTAATTTCGAACTAGTTTAATCTCCACTCACATTATTCCTTGTGGATTCAACCCTGGCTTAAAGTTGAGTAATTATATTGATGATAACCGCTTTGCACTTAAATTGACATGTTTTCAGAGAGGTAAAATAAAAGATTGTTGTGGAAGATTAGAGAGGTGGAAAATAGGTGGTTAAATAATGAGATAAATAAATAGTGTGATATATTAAAGCGTTTGAGAAAGTTATTCATCATTTTTACCCAAAATAGTTCCTACCCATCCCTTAGACTACATTACAACCCTTAGAGTCCTAATTGATCTTGTGATTTAATATTCTTATATCAGTGGATTAATACACTAAGGGTAAGATTGTGGTTCATCTTATGTTGCATGTGAATTCTTTGTGAGAGTGAGTATAATTATAGTCTTGTACCCATTCTTGTGTTAAATTGCATATTCGTGAGTGATTTTAGGTTACTTTATTAATGTGAGGGTGTTTTTTGATGAAAGATAGATGACTTTTATGATCACTTGTTTGGGCAATATGCAGGAGTTTGATAATTTTGTGGAGTCAAGTCTTGAGGCTAGGAGGTTTGAGTACTCATTCTGTGTTTGAAGTTTATAATTTATCATGCTTGTTGTGAACTTGCTACCTATGATAGTCATGATAGCTTGAGTGTATTGTTTCAATTGGTGTTGCTAGATTCCTCCATTATTAATATGAGTGTAAAGAGTTTTTAGATGATGAATAAGGCTTTAAGTGTGGGGTGCTGATCTTAGGTGTATTTATACACCTAAGTTCCATTATCTATGCACGTTTAGCTTAGTTTGGAGGACAACTTAGTCTATTGATGTGAATATATAGTGATATTTGTGTAATATTTTTTCTAATCCTCATGTTTAGGTAGTTTAAAGTGAAAAATGAATCAATACATGAGTCAAAATGTCTAACTAAATATTAGATGAGATAACTAGTTCAACTAGGCTAAGCTACACTTGCTCTTGTATGGTTTTAAGGTGCTTTGTGTGTTGTATGGTCCAATTCATATGATAATATGTTGTAGGAGTATTTTGGAGATTCTTTAGGTGATAATGGAAGCTGTATATGAGCTATAAGTGATTATGAAACACGAGCAAGTTTCGACGAGAACTAAGAGACAAATTTAGATGGAATTATGCCTGGTTATCTCACCTTCCGCACTGCGTAGCCTACATCTGGTCCTCATCCATGAGCTACCCAATAGGATTGATTTATATTCTAGTTTGTCTCTACGCACAACCCTTCTCTAACCCCCATGCCCGTAATGCCCCTGCTATGGCTGCTCTTAGGTGGATTTGCACACCAAAGTGTTGTTATCTAGCCTCATTTAGCTTGGTTTTGAGGACTTCTTGTGTGCGTAATGAGTTAATATTCATATGAATAATATTATAAGCGTTATTTTATGTAATTTTTATGTTTAAGGTGCGTGAAAATAAAATTTGGAAGTAAAATGTTCAATCAGAGTTCAAAGGAGATAACTAGTTTCTTAGCTTGAGCTATGTGTCATTCTAGTTTTTCTTGCTTGATTCTAGTGCGCTTAAGGGGTTAATTAGTGGTGTTTATTATTGTAGGAAACTTTGTTATATTATTGAAATGATTTTAGTATGAGTTAAAAGATATGTTGGAAGATGAAACACAATCTGAAGCAAGGACTTGAAGTCAAAATACAATGAGCAAAGCATGACAAAATTTGGAAATTGTGGACTCATTGGCATTCCATGCTACCTAAGCACTGCTATAAGGGAGTGGAACATTCTTGGTTGAAAATTAATTTTCCAAACCATTATCCCTCCATGATATCAGTGTATTACACTACCTAAGAGGTGGGATATTAGTGTGGCACGCTAGCTAGTCCAAATCGTCCAACTTTGGCCAAGTATAAATAGGACACTTCAACCTTTAGGTAAACTCCATATACGACTTGTGGGGATTAAAATACATCGTAAAAGGCTTCAATTAGGGTTTTTGATCTCTTACTTTAGTTTATTCTTGTATTATTACATAGATTATACTCTTATGGGTGTTTGTACGTCCTGAGTGGCTAAACACCCTCATCTAGGGTTAAGGCTAGGAACATAATTGCTTATGCTATTGAATTAAGTTGGTTATAGTTTTTATCATTTTTGTTTGTTCATGTATCCTTGTGTTAACTATCTTATGGATTCCTGACCCCTAGGATAAATGCATATTTCTATCATGAGCCTGAAAGGAGTAACCATTCAATAAATTGAAGTTAGGATTTACTTTTAGGATAGGAATGTACCTAGTTATCCCTATTACACTCATATAAAGGAAGTATACAAAGGCATTTATCTTAGTTCTTGAATCTCCGCTCAATGATGTAGCTGTAAGATAGTTGTAAGATAGGTTTGGGAGATCAATATCATGATATGCCCCCCCTAAATCAACAACCAAGATAATTAACAAAACTAATGAGATTGCATAGCTAATTAGGATGTTTCATCCTACCTTAACCCTGGGTTTTCCCCATCAATGTTTGAGAACCTTTACATTATCGTATTGTTATGTTTACGTTTAGTTGTTTACTCTCAAATAATCTTGGTTACTTTAGCACTTAGTTATTCTTAATAGTATAACTAGAATTGGATAGTTGTCTAACATAAGTCCCTATGGTATCAATACATTGCTTTTATTATGGCCACTGTATTATTTGGTGTACTACGTACACTTGCATGTGCAATTGGGTGCAACAATGGCCTCCGCTTTGCCCACTTTGTATAAGTGGGCAAAAGTCGGTTCTAATTCCTACTTTGAGTAGAAAACCTGTTGTAGTTGTACGTAATCCTTATGGGACTTATCTTTGATAACTTGGGGGATATATAAAAACCTAAAGACCCTGAAAAAAGGATGGAACACTTTGGTATAGTCCAAAATACGAAATCACAATACACACTCCAAAACCAACTAAAACTAGGTTTCCTACTTGGTTTAAGTTCGGGGCAAAGTGGTAAATTCATATATTTCGTATGGGAATACTGAGGAACGACTATTAGGGATATAAAAGGAGTACTTATCCTAATTTATGCACATCTTTCAAAGCACACACGAATTGAAGGAGAAATGAATACATAAAGGAGCTAAAATGAGGGTTTTTTCTTCTTTTCTTTTTCTTTCTTGTAGTTTTAATTCATGAACTCATCTATGTGATTCTTTTTAAGACTATGAGAGGTTAAACACCCTATTTATATGGGTGAGGTGCAACATGATTGATTAAGTATGGTGTAAAGTTTGGTTTATATGTTTATCAAGTTATGTAATTGTTCCTACATTCTTGTTTTACTATTCTAAAGAATTGCAAACTTTAGGATAAATTATAGTCCTAGCTCAAATTGACCATAGGAATAGAGAGATGGAACGAAGAATGAAGAGAGTGGATAATATATTTAATCAGTTAGGGGCTAATTTTAAAGCATGATTTGTGATTAGGATAGAGATATACATAAATGCCACAGTTGGTTAGTGAAAAGGGAAAATAGCTTGATGCATCCAAATTAAAGATACATATTCCCACTCAATAATGTAGTTGTAAGATTAATTTGGGTAGATGACTTCGAGTATGAAATTTTTTAACATATAATATCAACCTTATAGATCAAAAACCATGATAACTATCAATAGTGGCTAGAAACCATGGTTGTACTTCAATGTGTTAAAAGTCTTAACCTTTGAAGCTCTCTGATGTCACCCAAACTATACCTTTCAAGAATATACAATATGGTCGTTGTCAAATTATAGTAACCCAACTAGGTTAGGGTCACTCCCACAGTGAATAGGTCAAATATATTTTATGAACTTGTTGAAGTAGCTAGAAGTATAAAATATTAAATAGGGGGAATTTGTAGTAAACAAGAACTACAAACAAGTTTTGATTGCTTTCGGTTATAACCAATCTAAGATGAACATAGTACTGTGTTCCCCCAAGGTTCCTAACTTCGTAAGTTTATCGTGCTCAATCTGACCATCTTAATTCCATACATGCATAACCTGACAAGATAAGTATCACCATCCGTCTTGTGAATGCCTTGGTGAATTTTACTCTTCACCTTGTAAGTCTTAGAGTATTTCGTTTCAAACCCTTGTGTTCAATCCTAGGTTAACTATTGCCTTGTAAGTGTGAAGTTAATCAGGTGATTATTGATAGCCTTGAATCACTATTATAATCTTCTTTTCACAATCTTAATCTCTACTATGAAGATGATCTCGAATATAGACAAGCCATTAGCTTCTGCAGTAGTTAAGGAAACAAACAATTAAAAGAAGACCACAATGTATGCATAAACAATGATCTGGAAGAATTTCACACTTCCCTTCTTTTTTCTGCCAAGGTTCCCACCGCCCTAGATAAGGCAATTAGCTGAACATAGTTGTAACAAATTCCATGGAATTTATAAAAGAGACTATAGAAAATAATATCACAACAATTGAAGAATAAAACGCAAAGTCTCGAATTAATAATCAACCAAACCACGAACAAAGAGGATTCCAAGATCAAAAGCTAATCTTAAAATCAATATATGCTTATGAATATTACGAGTGTGTAAAATACTACAAAAATATCAAAGGAGTATTTATAGTTTCAAAAAATAACATAGAAAACCTAACCAAAACAAACTAGGAAAATAAGGTCGATAGTGCCTAAAATTTAGGCAATGAGTCGTCTGCACTAATGATGATGCATTGTTAGCACCATTGTCTCCATTTTGTGCTTAGTGATGAAACCTCATTGTGAGACCCCTCGAGTTGTTGGATTGACTCGTTGTCACTCTAGTAGATTTTCACCTTTTAGAACTTTTCTCAATGTAATCAGAATGGCTCCCCCCATGAGTCGTGGTGTGTCCATACGACTCAAGGTCACCTGTCATTCCTGTTGGGGCTCTAACTTGTATATCTTCAGAACATTGGCCAATTATGCTTAGAATGACTTTATCCTATGACTCGTAGTTGATCCCTACGAGTTGTAGTCACCTCAACTTTACTCCTTGACTTAGTAGGTCCTATTGGTATCATGACACCTTGGGGTACGCGTCGTATAATCACCCAATGAATAGTAGTATAGGAAATAAATTCATATTTTTAGTGATTTTTCTTCTTATTTTGGTCCACTTCACTTCCAACCTAGTTTTACTGCAACATACACCAGAACACCCATCATTTCTAACAAAATAGCCTAAATATTTGCATTTTTTCATGGTTTTAAGAATAGAACCTACCATAAAACCATGGCACATCAACACCCTCAATTTAGAACATTTGCAATTCCTAGGCAACAAAAAACTAACAAGATATAACACAAATCTTAACAAAAAAACCTAAGATACTACGACAGTCAATCTCTACTTCAGCTTAAAAACATCACCACCTCCTACCTTTAACTAGTAAAAATTGACTACGTGGATCTATGCAACCCAACAATATGACCCAAGGGAATCAATCTATGGAATAACATTAGCAATAAATAATCAAACATATGTACAAATAACCCTACCCGGATAGATAAGCATCTAGCAATACAACCCATGTAGCATCATAACAAATAAGTTTCACTCACTCAATAGAATAACACTCACACTCACAAAAGAAGTTTAAACAATGTGCATAGAATGCCATAGGCTTGCCCTTATTTTCTTTACCTTAGTATTTTGGACAAACGGGCTAGGATCACTATAGGACTTTACTCAACCTCTTAATGTAGGCTTGGGGGCTAGTATGTTATATTTCGGAATTTAGTGACTATGCCTCCTTGGCACTACTATTACATTTGGGGTCCACTTATCAACCAATTTTTCTTTCAGTCCACCCTTATTTCTCGATTTTCATTTTATTGCTTATTTAGGCTGGGTGCAGTTTCTTTTATTCTTTTTCTTTTTCTTTTTCTTTTTAAGTTTTTTTCTTTTTTTTTACCACACCCAACCCTACTTTATTTTCCTTTATTTATGCCCTCGATTATACCTAATTCTAACCATGCACCCCTATGATATCCACCCTCAACTTAGGCAATTTTCTTAAGTTGAGGTGCACAGTATCGAAGGAGGACCAGGTCAAAAATAGGTTCATTGTAATTAAATTAGAAAGGTGAAAGGTAAAAAAATAAGATAGGTCTACATAGGCTTAACACAAGGTTCAAGGGAAAATAATTATCATTTGGAAGGTCATTTGCACGAATAATGGACTAATTTAAGAATGGCCTATGATCCTTTCCTAACAAACTATCCAACAACCTATGAATGACGAACTGGGTACGTTCTAGATTGAATACACAATGGGAATTAAGTAAGCATCACACACACATATGGCATAGGGTTGTGTCATAAAATACTACCTATCTGGTGCATGCAAATGCTAGCTATAATTATTATGTCCCTAATCCTAACGCCATAAAAAGATTCATAGTTGTCACCTACATAAGCATTTTGTAGAGGTATTATTTTTCTCAAAAACAAAATATGTCAACTGCTCTTAGGTACTTATGTTTATCCTAGTTAAACATAAACAACACAAAACATCACAAAAAACATAAAATAATATGAACATGCTGACTCTACTAAGAACACACTTCGAGGAAAATAGAACAGCAACAAAAACCCCCCAAGAGGACATCCAGACCTATAAATAGCCCTAATACCCATCAAATAGATATGCATTGTCCCCAATGCAGTAGACCGCTACAAAGCAAGAGAGTTAGGAAAATATGTATGGCATGTTGGGTGCGTAGATCCAATGTCAATCACACTAACATGAATCAACAAAAATGTAAAACTAAGAAGGTACCTTGGGTTGCTACCCGAGAAGTGCCTAATTTAATATCACAGAATGACCTGGGTATCTCGATTACTCAAAATTCATCAAGGTAGCCAAAGGGTTTCCCTCTAGGGTCATCACAACATATCACCGTAACCACCCTCATGTAATTCATATACTTTATATTCCTACAAACATTGAATGTTACCTCCTTATCACTAAGCCTAAACTTAAGCTCACCTTTTTCCATGTCCATCAGTGCTCTACCAGTGGAAAAAAATGGTCTTCCTAAGAATATGGGTGTCTCAAAATTAACTTCACAATCCAAAACAACAAAGTAAGCAAAAAAGATAAAGGTGTCTACTTTTACCAAAATATCTAATGATATACCCAGAGGTTTCTTCAACGTATGATCTTCTATCAACAACCACATTGTTGTTGGTTTGGGAGATCTCAAGCGAAATTATTTGAACACTACCTATGGTAGCAAGTTAATCCTGGCACCCAAGTCATATATAGCTCTATCAAATCTAGATGTCCTAGTAGTCCACCAAATCATGAAAGCTCCAATATCCATTTTTTTCTAGAGAACAAGAGTAATCACACTTCAATGATGGAACCCATCAACATCCTAATAAGTGATATCTCTCTTCTTTGTTACAAAATCCATCATAAATTTTGCGTACTTATGCATTTGCTTAAGATTTTTATGAAGAGAGATGTTCAAACTCAACTCTTTTAGCATCTCAATGAACTTTCTATATTTCCCTTTTTCTTTGTTGTTCTTCAATATTTGAGGAAAATATGGGGGAGGTCGTGTAATGGTCTTCACTATAGGCTCAACTTTCTTTCTCTTTCATTTATCCTTCTCAACACACTTACCCATACCCGTTAATTTTCATAATGACTCATCATTAGTGAACAACATTCAAATTTTTCTTTGAGTGCATCACCAATATCATCCATATAATTCCTTTATACCTTAACCACAAGCATAAAGGGATCAATATTATCCTTATCACTCCAAGTGGTGATGGCTCGAAAGTAATTGTCATTCATTTGATTTTGCTTAGGGTTGCTCAAAGTAGTGCTCAGTTGATGTCGATTCAATATGGATGACATTTCCCCAAATTGTTTCTCAAGATTTTTGTTTGCATTAGCATATGATTCTAACTTTTGGCTGAGTTTGGAAATATCTGCCTTAATCTACTTAAGGCAACTCTCTTGACTTGCCTAACCCTCAACCATCTTTGACAACATTGCTTATATTCTATAATCAGCATCTATGTTCCCTGGTGGAACATAAACACCAATCTTATCATTGTATTCATTCTTTCATCTCCAACCACCATCTTACTCTTTGCTTTAATCCCTATATCTATGTTAATAGTAGTTTTGACCTTGGTTCCTTTGTCTTGAGTTCTAAGTGTCTTAACTAGACACTTGTCCCTTGGCTCGAAAACCTACAAATTCTCTAGCTAGATACTTTTAGTCTTCATTAATATTAGAATGATATGACCTAGGAGCTTTACCTTTTGAGCCAACAACTTTCATAATTTTAGCATTCATCATAGAGAATTACTTCATCAGCAACCCAATCTCTATACTATACTATGAAAAATCTTATTTTATTGTATCATTTATAATTCTTCACTTGCTGGATGAAAAAAAACAGCATAAGTACTAGTGCCTATGTCTACCTCTTGAGTATTCCATTCTTTATTGGTAATAGAAACCCAATCAAAAAATTTTGATGCTACCTTTATAATACCCTAGGTTTGGGACTCTAAAAAATTCCATGTGTGTTAAGCTTACTATCCAGGCAAGGACTAAGATCCTCTGAGTCGTATTCACTCTATACGAGTCGTATAGTACTTGTCGTAGTTAAACCAGTGAGGATTACCAATATTTTTGTCTTGAGTATGACAAGGACCCCACGAGTTGTATATTTTGGTCACAAGTGGGGTGGTGGGACCCATAACCAAACTAGTGAGATGGCTCTGAGTCACTGCCATAACTATAAATCATGGTGATGACTCGTGGCCGATGACCATAAGTCATTACGACACCTTTAGTGATTGAGAGTTAAAATTCCTGCATGATTTCATTAAGGGTATGGTGGATTTTTCCTCTTACCCCACTACTATTACATGACATAAAACATTTTTTTATCCTTATTTCTACTCATAACATAACATAAGAACTCTCTTCCCTCTCAAATTCCCTCATAAAGATCAAGGCTAGAGTTTTAAGGGATTGAGCATCTAGATCTCGATTTGTGGTTTCTCTTCCAAATCCCTTGGTGTTTCAGGCATATATCTCTTCCCTAACTTAGTTTTGGATAAAACATTTGCTTAATCATGGATTGTGTAAATTTAATTTTAGGATTTTGAATGATGGGTTGAGGGTTTTGAATATTTATTACCTATTTTGTTTCCCTATGGTTTTAGAACTGTTATTCATGTTTTATCTCATGGTATTGGAACAAAATTTATGTATTGGATATGGTGAATGGGAAGAGAGTCATGGCATTCCCTCAAAATTATTATAATTGGTATGGAATTGGCATTAACCTTAACCCACTCCATAAATTGGTTTTAGAATATGGAATTATGCATGATTTAACCTACTTTTGAACTATTGCATTTCCTAAAAGCTTAATGGAACATAAATGAATTTGAAAAGGCCTTGGTGTCCATGGACTGATTTTAAATGGCTTTATAAGAACTTGGTAGCCGTGGTATGGTTTTTAAATTAGAACCTGGGGGTTGTGGATTCTCCTAGGTTGATAGATAATTGGAATGGCATAATTCTGTAAGCATTCAAGCATATTGGTATTATAATATAATTTTGTTATGCCCTTATAGAAGGTTCCTTGGTTTAATAAAAAGGGTTATGTGTAAATGTTTTAATTAGGCTTACAGGGTTTGTGTAGCTTATCATGGAAGGTGGAGGTCATGGAGGAACCAATATTGGAACCATTTTTGCCATTGTAGGGGTCTTTATGACTGTGTGAATAGTTCACACTTTATACATACTTTGGATTGGCTAGGGTTGGGCATTCTGTAATGTCCCGAGACTACCAACTAGTCGTTTACATGGTGCTTATAGTCCCGAGGGACTATAAGCTAACCCATAAGCTGGTACCTATTTTGATCACTGGATAATATATTCATGAATTGTGGAATAATAACTAAAGTGCCTTAAGGTTTTAAATATTTGAATTCAAATTGAAATATAAATCTAGGAAAATAACTGTCTGAATTTGATTAAATAGTGATAAACTGAAAAACTAACTGGCAGTAATGTATGAAAATCCTCTAAGATAGACTGACTGAGAGTTGATGGGACAAGCTCCCAACTAACACCACTGACTACTAAAATAAAGACATGATATAAGATAGCCTATCCTCGGGTAATGAAGACTCACCGCTACTACTGTACTGCTACGAATCTGAGGGACTAAGTGTGATCCAGGAACTGAGTGTCAACGCCTATGATATGAGACAGCATAGTGCAAAATAAAGGTATGCAATGAGTACTTTGAATGTACTGGTATGCTAAATGAGGTAGGCTAACATGCAAGGTTTCATGAATAGTAGTAATAATCTATCTGAATATACATGTAAAGCATAGAATGCAGAATAGAGAGCACGAAATTTGTAGATACTGAACATGCATGAAAATCTATAGACACTGAGGATGCATGACCAAGCATATGACATGAACTGAGTAAAATATGTAAACTGAAATATTAAAATTAACTGAAATCTATATGCTTTGATCAAACAATACAAAGGCTGAAGAATTGAATTGGAACTAGAACTGAGACTGTGAGAGGTATTATATAATCGACATTCCCCAATTTTAGCTAATTGGGGTCAAGCCTATAACCCCACTTTGAAGGGTGTTATTATCGTTCCATAGGTACTAACGCTGGCTGTGTGAATCCACTAAACTGATATCATGTCCATAGGACTGAGGGTGTCAAGCCTGAACTGACGGGTGACTGTTGCGAGATAGTCAAGCCTAATCTGATGGGGGACTAATCATATCCTACGCTGGCTACGTAGTTCTGGAGTATAGGGACTGATACTAATGACTACCAATCTTATGGGGAAGCTGCCATCCCTACACTCGCTCGGTGCTAAATCCTACTCCCAACTGAATGACACTAAAACGCTAAACTATTCTGTGTTTAACCGACTATTTTGATAATGCTTATGATATAATCTGATGTTATTCTAAAGATACTGAGATAATACCCCCAGTACTCAAAACAATAGTAGTAGCATGACATTAAAACATTGAAGGACATAGCATGAAAACTCTTCTTAAATTAATTGCTCTTGTAGACATTTTATCAAACACTTATAGTTCATGGTTTAAAATAATCATAGAATTACTAAAGGACTGGCATAATTGACATGAAATTATCATGGTAAACCTTAAGTCATGATTTAATTCAACAAATGATAATACTAAAATATGAGGAATCGAATAACTACAATAACTTTATTAAAGCATTGTATTAAATCAAAGTTCGCGGAGATTAATGGATGAAATCATGATCTAAAAATCAAATAACTTGAAAAGATCATAACTTTATAGTTAAAAAGGTAACTTGATCTCCATGGATGAAAGGAATCCATAGATGAACATCTAACATACATGGGTTAATGAATTTGAAAGGATTGATGGAGAGTTCTTGAGAAATTGACTTGAATTTGAGAGCTAGGGTTCTGTTTTTTTTTGAAAAGGGGATTTTCAATTTTGAAGAACAGTTGAATAATGAATGACTATTTAGGTTGATTGAGGCTAAATTCGTGTTTTAGGTTAATTAGGGCTGTGGAAAATGACCCAATTATCCTTGGACGAATTTAAAAATAGAAATAGAAAACTGAAATATCCGATTTTCGGCCTTGGCGCAATGCGCCATTATTGCGCCAATCTACTGGAAAATGAACAACTGGGACCTGGACAAATGTCGCAACCTGGTACCCTCATGTTAAAGCTTTGGATGCCATTTTGGCCACCTTCGTGATACGCCAGCATCACAGAAACCACTAGACATTGACAAATGGAAATTTGGCCTATTTTGTGATGCGCCATGATTGTGGAGTCGCACTAAAAATTGACAATTGTCATTTGGGCTGCCTACGTGACGTGTTGAGGGTTAAAATGATGGTTTTTAATAATTGAAGCTTTAAATACCCATAACTTCTTACCCGATTATCGGATTTGGGCGAATTTTATCTCATTGGAAAGTTAATTGAATTTCCTACGTAATGGTAGGCTCTAAACTGAAAAATAATGAGCATTTTCAGAATTTTCATATATGAATACTTATACCTTGGGACTTAGAGGTAAATACGGGTGGTACAATATCTCCCCCTAGGTATCATTCATCCCCGAATAAAACTGTTTAAGCTGAGGGACTAATGGAGTGAGCTAACACACTGAATATGCATGTCTGATGCATGGAATGCATGACTGCACTGATTTATGAAAGCACATCTGACATAAATATGATGTGCAACTAAAACTGAGCGTGATAGAGAAAAATCTTTAGAAGATTTGGTACCTTATACTGAATTTGGATTTGCGGAGAAAAGATGATGGTACTTGGCCCGTATATCTAATTTTGCTTCCCAAGTGGCTCCCTCAACGGACTGATTCCACCAAAGAACTTTGACTAATAAAAATTGTTTGTTCCTTAGTCTACAAACTTGATGATCAATAATTTCGACTGGAACTTCCTCAAAGGAAAGGCTGTTCTGAATATCTACACTTTCTAAGGGAACAACTATAGCTGGATCATCAATACACTTTTTCAACAACGAGACATGGAACGCTGGGTATACTGAGGCTAAATCTAAAGGAAACTCTAGACATAGAACGCTGGGTGTACTTAGTATTTTTTTAAATGACTAAGAATTCTGAAGGGACCGACATATTGGGGACTGAGTTTCCCTTTTTTTTCGAATCTCTTCACCCTCTTCATGGGAGAGATTTTCAAGAACACAAGATCACTAACCTCAAACTCGAGATCCTTTCTCCTCACATCTGTATATGATTTTTTTTGGCTCTGGATATCCTTATGTCTTTCTCTAATCAACTGAACCTTTTCCAAAGCATCAAACACTAAGTCAGGCCCTACTACTGCAGCCTTACCTACTTCAAACCAACCAATTAGAGATCTACATCTCCTACCATAGAGAGCCTCAAATGAAGCCACACGGATAATGGAATGATATTTTTTATCATATACAAATTTAATCAAAGGCAAATGGTCATCCCAACTATCTTTAAAATCAACAATGCATGCTCTGAGCATAACCCCAAGAGTCTGAATGGTCCTTTCTGCTTGACCGTCTATCTGAGGGTGAAAGGTTGTACTGTGGTGGACTTGGGTACCAAGACCCCTTTGGAACGCTTTCAAAAATAAAAGGTAAACTGGGTAACTCTATCTAAGATGATAGATGAGGGAACATCAAGCAACGTAACCAACTCTCCGAGATAGAGATTGACATAGTCCTTAGCTGAGTAAGAGGTATGGACTGACAAGAAGCTGATTTGGTCATCCTATCGATAATAACCTAAATAGAGTCATGCTGATGATGTGTACCGGGCAAACCTATCACAAAGTCCATGTTCACTTTCTCCCATTTCCACATGGGAATACTGAACTCCTTCATAGACCCACTAGGCTTCTGGTGCTCAATCTTAACTTGCTGGCATATAGAGCAGTGAGATACAAACTCTGTAATATCTCTCTTCATCCTACTCCACCAATAGATCTCCCGCAAATTTTGGTACATCTTATTGGCCCCCAATTTACTTGGACCTCAGCTTACTAGGAAAGAACTACAACCTAGCATTAAATAATAGCACAAGTTTTCCTAGCTCAAAAGTTAGAGTCATGATATCCTTATCATGCCATCCTTTGGTAGTTTATTTGTATAATCTCACATTATCATAAGCAAACCTCATCAAGCTCATTCATTTGGAACAATATCTTCTCTCTAGTAGCCTTTATATCAAGATTCAACTTCTTTATAGCACAATAAGCATGATGGTCAAGATCCCCAGGCAAATGAAAAGCCTTGCCATAAAAAAGCGATAAGGAGGGATCCCATTAGGTGTCTTATAGGATGTCCTATACACCCATAATGTATCATCCAACTTCTTTGACCGATCCTTACACTGTCCATTTACCGTCTTGTATAGAATCTGCTTAATATATTGATTAGACACCTTTACTTGGCCACAACTCTTCAGTTGATACGTTGTGGCCACTTTATACCTAACACTATATTTAGCCAACAAATTTTTAAACTAAGTGTTCACAAAATGCATACCTCCATCACTGATAGTTACTCTAGGTATGTCAAAATAAGAGAAAATATATTTTTTGACAAATTTCATAACTACTCTCACATCATTTGTGGGAAGGGCGGTAGATTCAACCCATTTAGACACGTAATCAACAGCCACCAGGCTGTACAAATTTCCTAAAGATGGGGAAATAGACTCATAAAATTTACACCTAAAACATCGAATAACTCAAACTCTATAATATTGTTTAGGTGCATTTCATGGCACCGTGATATTGTCCCTAACTTTTGACATTGGTCACATCCCCTTATTAAAGGAATTGCATCTTTGAAAAATGTTGGCCAAAAAAAGCCTGACTATAATACTTTTCTAGCTGTTCACTAACCCCATGATGGCCCCTATAAGGAGATGAATGACAATTTTACAACACTTGCTTAGATTCAACTTCGGAAACACATCTGCGTACAATTCTATAAGCACCTTGTTTGAAGAGATGGGGATAATCCCATACATATGCATGAGAATCATGTAATATCTTCTTCCTCTATTGACTGGTACCTTCGGGAGGGTAAACACCACTTACTAACAAATTCACAATATTTGCATCCCAAGGAATCTCAAAAACATATAGTTCCAATAATTTCTAATCCGAAAACTCTTTACAGATGCAAAGTGTATCATCAGAAATGTGATCATGACTCTCAAGCCTTGTTAAATGATCTGCCACTTGATTTTCAACTCTTTTTTCTGTCAAGAACTTCTAGATCAAATTCTTGCAGAAAGAGTATTCACCTGATCAACCATGGTTTTGCATCTTTTTTGTTAAATAAATATTGGATGGCCGCATGGTTTGTATGAACGATTACCTTGGTACCTATAAAATATGATCTGAATTTATCGAATGCAAAAACGAGTGCTAACTTCTCCTTCTTTGTGACTATGTAATTCACATGGGATGCATCAAATACTTTGCTTGCATAGTAAATAGAGCAAAATACCTTTTCTTTCACTTCCCTAACACCTCCCATACAGCTACATCACTGGCATCACATATTAACTCAAATGGGCAGAGAAATCAACATGGGTGCTTCTATCAACCTTTTCTTCAGACCCTCAAATGCTTACTGACACTCAGTCCCAAATCAAACTTAGCCTGTTTTTCCAACAACTTGCATATTGGACTTGCGATCTTTGAAAATTCTTTGATAAAGCGCCTATAAAATCCTGCGTGACCAAGAAAGCTTCTTACTCCCTTCACTAACATAGAAAGAGTTATCTTTTCAATAACTTCAACTTTGGCTCTATCTACTTCAAGTCCTTTGTGTGACACCTTATGAACAAGGAAAATTCCTTCCTTAACCAAAAAGTGGCACTTTTTCCAGTTCACTAAAAGATTTGTATCTTCATAATGGGCCAAGACTCGATCTAGATTCTGCAAGAAAACGTCAAATGAGTTACCATAAACAAAAAAGTCGTCCATAAATTCCTCTACAAATTATTTCACCATATCATAGAAGATAGCCATCATACATCTCTGGAACATTGCTACAGCATGGAAATGGACAAAAGGTATGCGCCTAAATACGTATGTGCCATATGGATAGGTAAACATGGTATTTTCTTGATCTTCTGGTGCTATTGTGATTTGATTATACCCAGAATAGTCATCTAGAAAGCAATAGTATTCCTGACCTACCAAACAATCAAGCATTTGATTGATGAATAGAATAGGATAGTGATCTTTCCTGGTAGCATTATTTAATTTTTTATAATCTATATAGATCCTCAATCTTGTAACTGTGTGAGTTAGAATTAGCTCATTATCTTTATTAGTCAAAATGGTTATCCCTCTTTTCTTGGGACACAGAACACTGGGTTAACCCATTTACTGTCGGATAGAGATAGACTATTATAGAATCAAGCCACTTTATTACTTCCTTTTAACCACTACTTTCAATACCAAATTCAGTCTTTGCTAATATTGAACACTTTATTTGTATCTCTCTTCAATATATATTTTATGCCTATAGAAGCCTAGATTAATTCTTGTGATATCTAATATCTGCCATTCAATTGGTTTCTTTATTTTTTTCAACAGCATTAATGCCTTTCTCACCTGCACATTAGACAATCCTATAGAAAAAAATTATAGGCAAAGTTTTATCCTCACTAAAGAAAGCATATTTTAAATGAGAAGGAAGAGACTTGAGCTTTTGTTTAGGTGGTTCATCAATAGACGCCTTTGGAATGGTTCAAACTCATTAACTCTAGTGTCAATCAATGCCAAATCAATAATTTGCATCATTTAAAGTTCCTCAAAAGCACCATATAGATCATACCCCATCAAAACTCGCTCAAGTGGGTCATTAGACAATAAAAGGTGGAGCTTATACTCAAGGTCAACTACTGTAATAGTAGATAATTCTTCATATATAGAATTGAGATTACTCAGTTGCTAAGAATGGATATCTCAAAATAAATAGAACGGATGGATCAGTATCAAAGTCAAGAATAACAAAATCCACTAGTAAAATAAGCCATCCCACTTTTACCAATACATCTTCAATGATCCCGTCAAGCCTAGTAAGGGCTCTATCAGCTAACTGCAATATAATAGTTATGGGTTTGGGACTCCCAATACCTATTTTTCTATACCAAGATATGGGTATTAGACTGATGCTTGCCCCTAAATCACATAAAACTGTAGTACTAATGGATTGTCCTATGGAAATATTCAAGATGAAGCTTCCTGTATCATTAATCTTTGTGGGAAATTTATTCCAGATCTTGGATGTGCACTCCTCAGTAAGTGCTACTATATCATATTCTATCAAATGGTTTTTGTTTTTCTCTTTCACATACTTTGTAATACTCCGTACAATATCACAAGAGGGAGATTGACATAAAGTTGCTCTAAAAACTTCTTGTAACGAGTCTCGTCTTGGTGCTTCCAAAGCCTTTTATGGAAAGGTAGAGTCTTCTTCCCCACATTGGTTTCATTACTTGCAGCTTTTTCTTCAACAATTTTCTCATCATTCTTCTCAATGTCACCTTCACTAACCTTAGGATTTACTTGCTTAGGTTCTAACTCCTTTAGCTGCAAAACACTCCTAGTAGTGACTGTATTTACCTATTTTGGATTCACTTCAGTATCACTAGGTAGACCGCCCTGAGGTCTAATCTTTTATGCTCCTAATGTCTAGCCAATATGTATCTCTAAATTCTTTATAATCAATTATTGACTCTTCATATCTGCTGCCAACTATGCTTGAGCTGCTATAATTTATTTCAACAGATTTTCTATATTTCTCGTTTGAGTTATGCCTTGATTACTCTACACTTCCTAATGTTGATTTTATTGTACTGGCCCCTTATACTAATTATTGTTCTGTGCCTGATTTCTACCCCATGAGAAATTAGGATGATTCCTCCAATTTAGATAGTAAATGTTACCATAGTTCTGCTTCACTTGATAGTTAACATTCCTCACATAATAGATAGATAGTAAATGTTACCATATAATCTACTACATGCTCACTGCTATGACAAATCTCACACCATGCATTCACCTATTTAATTATATTAGTTGTTGCTGCCAGTTGTGTAATCCCCAACTTTATAAGGTTGAACTAACTAGTTATCTGATTTTGTAGTGCAGCAAGATGAACTTATGAAGCAGTGACTAATCTGCCTCCAACACACCTGCAATCTTCTTAGGATCACTCATTCAGTCAACATTCCACACAAGATACCCTGTGAAATCTGATTCAATAGTATGTATAATTCATCATAAGTCTTCTAAGGAGCTTGCCCACCTGCTGCTGAATCCAAGAGAATCTTGGTGTTAGGCTTAAAACCCTCTATGAATGTATGAACCAATACATCATTAGACTAATAGTGGTGAGGGCAATTTCTAAGCATACCCTTAAATCTTTCCCAAGCTCGATAAAGATTTTCTCCCTCTTTTTTCCTGAAACTCATAATCTCACTTCTCAAGTGTGCTGTCTTCCCTGATGGAAAGAATCTTATAAGGAATTTCTGAGTCAGATCATCCCAGGAAGTGATGGAGTTTGGTAGTTCATCATATTACCGCCTCTTCGCTTCCCCAATTAAGGAAAAGGAAAAAAGTGTCAATCTGACATGATCAGTAGATACCCCAGTAGGAATTAAGGTATTACTAATTTCCAAAAAAATCTATATGTGCTATTGTGGATCTTTATGTGAGAACCCTAATAACTGTCCACTCGAATACAACAACTGTACCATATTCTTCTTCAATTCAAACCGACTACACTTATTTACCTTGCGGATGCAATTAGTAGAATTATTCGTAAGTAGGATGGCCACTTTATGAATAGACCTAGCTTGTACTTAAGCAGGAGTAGCTAGAATCGCTGGAGCTAGACCACATGCAACATTTGGATCAATTGGATCAATGAGATTAGTATCTCTTTGCTCCTCCTTTTAAACTTGCTGAATTGGATTGTGAGCTCTTATACTCTAATTAAATGACTACTCTGGTTCTGAATAAGGCTCTACCTACTCTCTATCTCTTGTCAGTCTTATACTTTGCTAGTTCTTCAAAAGTCAGCCACTAAGATCAAGTCGTTAACACTTAAACTTATTATCAAAAACCAAAAATTTAGAATATTATTAATTATACTAGTCCCCAGTAACGGTGCCAAAAACTTATTACGGTCTAAACATATGCAACTGCATGTGATCGTACAAGTAATATAGTGATAAATATAGTCGGATATAGTACTCACAAGGATTATGTAACTATCAATTCAACCAACTTTAGTTTTCGACAAGAATGTATTAAGTTTTTTAAAATATCAAGATGATTATGAAGTTACAACTAAAATTATAATTAATAAAGACATAACAAAATGCGACAATAGCAATGTAAGAAGGGTTGTAAAAAATAATAGTGAGAATTCTAGGGTTGAGACACTTTTAACAATCTTACAAATCTCTATTATTATCGTAGTTTAGTTGATTATCGGGTTATTGATTCCAAAGGTTTAGAGTATGATCATGGTCTCTCGATTCTCTAATCTTCTACCTAACTAAACATTAAAACTACATCATAGAACAGGGATGCAATAAAACAATTAGATGAACTAAGCTATCTTCCTACAAGGGAACCAAACAAGGATTCTTGGTATACCTATATCCTAGTCGCTAATTCAAATTACTTATTTTATAAAAGAATAAGAACCTTGCTCCTTAAACTCTTTGTTCTAACCTATGATTCTCCTCTCAAATTCACATAGGAATATCGGTATATTTTAATGGCGGCCAATCATCAAAATGGTAAGCACAAGAGATTAATAATAACCCACATAATAATTAAACAATAAACTATGATAAAGAATATCAAAATCCAATCATGTTTACGGCCTCAACCTAGACAAGGGTGTTTATCTACCCATGTTCGAATCAACATAAAAAATGAATAATAAATTTACGAACAAGTAATCTTGGAATAATAAAGTTCAAATAACCCTAAGAGATGTATTGAAAATATTTTTCCCCATGATGTGCATTCCCAATGTAGTCTCAATTGTGTTTTAAGTGTTCCTTTTATTATAGGATGATTCTTGCCTAGTGAGGAGACACCTCCGCATTGCAAAGGCTAGTCCAGAGGATGTAACACCCCGTAAAAGTCGTGCATGGATTAGCCTTTAATAGAGTGCCCTTAGACATAAAAACTTGAATTTTTTTGTGAGTGTAATGAGGACTTAGTGTCATTTTAGCTGGCAATCTTCGGGATACAACTTTTCAACCTTTCCGATATTCGTTTTTAGATTTTCAAGTTGCGTTACGATCGGGCAAGCTCATAGTACATCTCGGATAAGTTTTGAAATTCTTCAGAATGCATAAGGCTGTGTTTGAATTTCAAAACAGTAGCAAAACGCATAGCCTATTGCCCAGTTTTCAGTATTTCTGGGTCAATTTCAAACGATCATAACTCCCTGTATATAATGAACTGTGTGAGATATAATATATAAAACGAAATATATTTGAGCCCTCTTTAAAATGAAGTTGGTTTCATTCAATTTGAATATATGAGTAAAAAGTTATAATTGATTTACTCCAGCCTATCAAACTGTCAACTGAGGGACAGATTTGACCTTAATTGTTCCTTAGGGGTATTTTGGACATCCTCCACCCCTATATATACCACCAACACGGGATTTAATCCCTCAAACACCATAATACATATACTTTTCCAAAAATTGCTCAAGAATTCTCCTTAGGGTTTCAAAATAAAAACCCAAATAGTTCAAGATTCGACCGTAGGTTTTTAAAGATAATTATATATTCGGAATCACCAATCCGCAAGCTTCAAGAAACATCTATTATCCTTGGAAATAGAGGTACGCGGGGTTTTTTCCTAAATTCTCATGGGCATAAAAAAAATCATGTTTTAGAATGGAGTTTTAAATTATGTATATATATTTATGTATAAGATGTTTTAACATCATTGTTTTGGTCTTTCGACCATCTCCAAAGCGATTTGACAGTTTATATACATATATGAATGAATGTGTTTCAATTTTGAATACATGAACTTGCTAAATACATTTGACCACCAGGTGTTTGATGAAATTTCTGCATGAATTGAACCTTAAGTTTCAGAATATGAAATCCTTTACATCAGTTACATGTTTTGGGTGTCTAAACTATGTTTTCAATGAAATCTCTTGCTTAATACATTATGGCTCAGAAAAATCATGACTTGCAATGTCTTGGTATGACGATACCATTTCAGACTAACGCCATATCAGACTCAGACTAACAGATATTTCAGACTTTCATGATTTTAGACATTCAGAATGTTGTATGTACAAAAAAGGTTAAAAATGGGCATATAGAGATGTTAGGTGGTTCCCCGAAGAGGGCTTGAGTTCAAGTGTCCCATTGACTAAAATCATGGTTTGCCGACCCGGGTATACTATTATGCGCTGACTTAAATGTCCTGTGACGTATCAGACTCAGACACTCCAACCCTTGCGGCACACTTGGGTTGGGGGCTTCCCCGCCGAGTCAATGGCGGATTCCATACAGCCCGTGGAATATCAGACTTGTAGGGGAATACCACCTAACTCAGAAGTAAAACACAGATCTTGATTTGAAATGAACAGGCAGGTTAAATGTTTTCAGAAAGTGCCCATGTATTTTTCGAAAACAGTTTTATACATGATGTCTTGATGAAAAAATTGCTTTCACTTAATATATATATATATATATATATATATATATATATATATGTTCCATTATACTATTTTTGGATTGCTTCGCGTGCCAGTACTTTTGTGCTGACCCCACCTCCTTCTAGGTCCTGAGGCACAGTCTAGGGGTCCAGCTACTTAGTAGACATTCTCGGATTTTGTAGACTTGATCTCACAATGGTGAGCCTTCTATTATTTGGAAGGCCTAATTATGTCAAACATTATCTTATTTATTATGTTTTTGGTTTACTGGGGGCCTTGTCCCAATTTTTTTGTAGACAGATATTTGTGTTCTTAGTAGAGATTTCGCAGACCGATGTCAGATAGTATTATTCAAAAATATTGCAGAACTTGACCATGTATTTCGTACTGAATTTCAATTCCGTATTTTATTATGATTACGAATGTTGTGCATGATGAACAGATAGAGAATGGGTTTTCCAGGTCTTCATGGTTCGAGATGCTCGTCACGGCTAGGGCCTAGACTCGGGTCATGATAAACTTGGTATCAGAGAACAGTTTATGGTCCCAGGGTGTCTGCGAAATTGTGTCGGGTAGTGTTTTATTTATGGGTGTGTAGCGCTCCACACTTATAAGCAGGAGTCTACAAGACGTTTAGGAATGTCTCTCTTTCTTTATGTTCTAGTTCGTGAAACAGAGTTAGAATGTTCCTCCTTCATACTCTAATTCATGCTATGGTGACGTCCATACGAAAGTAAAATATCCCAAATTCTTTCCTTACTCTGATGTTCTCAGACCCATCATATTTCTAGGGTGAATCAAGTGCAGAAGTTTAGAGTCTAAATGGTATTGTCCGTTCGGATTGCGTCATATAAGATCTTAAAATTATGCAAGGACTTGAGAAGAGTCCGTTATTGCTTCAGAGTGTATGGGTTCCAGTGTGAACCTTGATCTTGACGAAATCGTGCTTTTCAGCCGTCTGTATTGAGTATATTCGGCCCTTTTCAGAAATTTATGTTGCAGATGTCATGCTTAAGGGAAAAGATGTGTAGTAGAAGTGTTGGAATTGTATTTCCACCCAAATAGTAGTATAAGTTAAAGTGTCGGTGTCATGACCTATTGGTAGCAAGTAGCGTGTGTGGATTGTATGATAATCTGTGGGGGAAATATTTGACTCAGATTTTTTTTTATCTATACAAAGTAAGATGTGTATTCTCAGATTATGGAATGTTGTGTGACAAGTTTCTATCTCTTGAAAATATTTTATCATCGTGTTGGTGAAACTAAAAAGTCTAGTGAAGCCGTGTGGGGCTCTTTCGATTCACTAGCATAGTTGCCTTTTCATTCTTCTTATTTTCTTGTTCAAACTACAAAAATATCAAAGTCTAGTGAAGCCGTGTGAGGCCTATTTCGATTCACTAGCAATTTGTCATTCAACGTGTGGTTCTTGTGTTGGTTGAATATATGTATAGCTGAATCTTTTTGCATGAGATAGAGTTGGTAATGAAGTGATTCGTCCTTGTGTGTTAGTTTATTAGTAGAAGACAGAGAAGGATTTATTAGGCGAGGTGAATTGTCCTTGCTTGAAGTAAGAAAATGGCCAGATTAGCCAGTAGGTTATAAGTATAGACTCATGGTTGTTGTGGATTTTGAAGGTAGTGTAAATGTATTCTTGGGTAAGTAATTGTGATGTGAGAAAGAAGTATAAGTAGATACGATTGTACGGGGTTATAATATAAGGATAAAGTTGACCATGTCTATTATGAGGCTTTAACCCCCTTGACCCTCTTTTCATTGGTAGTTGTAAACTAGTGCTACTTGTGAGAAGGTATGTAGTAGATTTTTGAGATATTTGAGTAGAATATTCCAATTCGATGGATTAGTATATTTATATTATGTTGCATTCTTCATTGGTGGTAAATGATTGATACTAAACTATAGGCTTGAATTTAAATGGTGTGGTGGTAAATAGTGGCACGAGTTTGATGATGCATGTTTTGTGGGATTAAATTAGTAAGCTTGATGTGCTGAAATAGTACATGCTAATGGATTATGATAAGGAAAACCGTTAGGTCATGATCGATTATTGTGGTTATGAAGTTCTAGTGCACTAGTGTTTCGTGATGTTTATTTCATAGTTTCCAAGTGAAAATTTCGTGTAAGGTTGGGTTGTAAATCATGCATAGCACTAGATATTAAGTTTGAACAGTTGATGTCCATGAAGGTGGATGTGAAGATTTCTTGGTTAATGAATACTAGTTGTATAGAAGTGATCTAATAGACTTAAACGGTGCATGCAATAGAGTAAGTTTATTTGATTCGTAGTGGTGTATGATATTGCATGTATGATGTAGAAGTATGCCTAAGGTGACATGAGGTTGTGGCATTTTTCTAAGGCTATTACTTGTTGTGCGTGTCTAGTGGTACCATTGAATTGTTAAGTGGAGAAAGACTAGTTAGATAGTACATGGTGATCTAAATAGCCATGTTAAGGTGTTTTGATTGATAGTGTTGGGCCTTTTGTGGTGATATTGATTCTCATAGTAGAGGGATATAAATTTGGCGTCGCAATAGTGGTATGCTCTATCGAAAGAGATATGGTTCATCAAAGGCTTGGTGATATCCATGTTAAGTGTTAGCATCTAAGCTTGACTTTTGAAGGTTAAACTGATAGAATAAGTATGCAAGTATTATACTATGACTATTGGTGGCTAGAGAAAGATAGAGTGTATCCCGAAAGGTAGTCATTCGGGCTAAGTTCTATGATATGCATGTATAGTTATTTTTTTCAGACCCTAGAGTGTAGTAAGTGTAGTTCAGTTAGAATATGGTAAAGGATCTCCCAAACTCTTGATGATGACTTGAAGCTAAGGGGGAGATGGCAGAACGAATGACCAAGTAAGGCTCTCCGATTCTAGTAGTGATGCAGTATGATTGAGACTCAACCCATTCTTATCTTATTATTTTTCAGTGATCCCAATGCCTACTCAAGCTTTACGTTTCAGTTCCGTGATCATAGTTCGTAATTCCTGTATATGATAGAGAGTCACGTACTCTTCCAGTTCCAAGATAATGAGTTCTAGTTCATTCAATTAGTCGGAATTACATTCCTTATGTTAGGAACTCTAGTTGAGGTCATGCAACTCATGACGCATGTACTCACTCTTTATAATGTGTTCTGTCCTATATAAAAATCTTCTCATGCTTCAGGGTCTTATGTTTTAACCTTTTAGTGTCCTCCCTATGCAATGATAGTGGTGATGAAGTAAATGTTCTTGTTGATGGAAGATCATAGTACGTTTGTTTAGATAAGGCCATAAGTATGAAGTGAGATTTGGGGCCAATCTTTGATACATGTGATGCTTAGTGGAAAAGTTTGTGTGTGTATGTTTTTAGGATAGTGCGTGGGAGTTATATTGATAATAGTTTAGAAACTATGTGAAGTATGTATTTATGGGTGTTTGCCTTGAAGTTAACATGTGGTTATAAATTAGGCTTGAATGACGTTTTGGGATTGTAGTGGAAGGTTGCAATATGCATTAGTGACTTCATATTAAGAGTTCAGAGTAGTCATTAAAGTGGTAAGGCATGTTATGCTTAGAATTTGATCTTTAAAAGAGGTATAGAAGGTGGCATCATATGGTTTAGAATAATAGCGTGGTGTAGCATGGTCTATTTTTGTGACTTAGAGTTAGGCTTGATCGCGGGGTAAGGATTAAGCTATTTTAGACATTAGTAGAAAAATTTGTCAATGCTCATATGAGAAATTTAAGCTGAATTGAACGAATATCATATTTATAGGGAATAGTATAGTTAAGGGATATTCGGGAAGTGCGCTAAGCCTGAAAGTAAGAAGTCGTATTGCCAAAGGTCTAAAAATTCTTTCCTAATTTAGGAGTTATATGTCTATATTTCAGACTACAGAGTAGAGTTAATGTTGTGATTTCCTCAGTTGGATGTCTTGTGTAATCCATACCCAAGATTCATGGCTCCCTATTACTGTTAGAACTTGTTTAGAGAGAGTGTTGAAGAGATACTCCAGTTAAGTATGAAAGTCCAGCATAATTCAATCTGTATAGTCAGTAAGTCAGTTTAACAGGCAGATTCGCATGACTTGTTTTTTCGTCTTTTCATTTATTTATGCTACCCAAAATCTGAGACATGCTACTATTCCAAGATAGAGTATACCAGTAGTTGTGAGTACAGCTCAGTTCATGTGTCATGCATTAGATTCAGATTCCAGATGTTCAGTTATGATTCAATTTGTAGGTGCCTAGTGCATCGCCTCAATTTTTTTCCCGAGTATCTTAATGAATTGAGCATTCATAGAGGGACATAGTATCCCAAGGGGGAGATACCTCATTCAGTTGTATGTATAGATTCTTATTACAAGCCTTGCACCAGTTATCATTGCGTAATCCGTCATACATTCATACGTTAGTCCAGTCAGATATGCGTGCATTAAAAATGCATGTTCAATAGAAAAAGTTCAGCTTATCAGTGCATTTAGTCCTGTGTTCATGACAACAACTCAAGGACAGATCCATGCATCAGATATGCATGTTCATTATGAGAATTCAGCTTAAACTTCAGTCGTGTATTCCATGCATCAGATATGCGTGTCTGATATAAGAATTCAAAATATCAGTAGTTCCAGCCATATGGTCATGTTTCAAATCAATGTGTTCTTTATTAAAGGACATGTTGTGTCCGCGTTATTCTATATCTTTAAGGCTTCAACAAGTTCCTATCCATCATTCGAGGATGAATGATCCCAAGGGGGAGATAATGTAACACCCCGTAAAAGTCGTGCATGGATTAGCCTTTAATAGAGTGCCCTTAGACTTAAAAACTTGAAATTGTTTGTGAGTGTAATGAGGACTTAGTGTCATTTTAGCTGGCAATCTTCGGGATACAACTTTTCAACCTTTCCGATATTCGTTTTTAGATTTTCAAGTTGCGTTACAATTGGGAAAGCTCATAGTACATCTCGGATAAGTTTTGAAATTTTTCGGAATGCATAAGGCTACGTTTGGATTTCAAAACAGTAGCAAAATGCATAGCCTATTGCCCAGTTTTCAGTATTTCTGGGTCAATTTCAAACGATCATAACTCCCTGTATATAATGAACTATGTGAGCTATAATATATAAAACGAAATTTATTTGAGTCCTATTTAAAATGAAGTTGGTTTCATCCAATTTGAATATATGAGTAAAAAGTTATAATCGATTTACTCCAGCCTACCAAACTATCAACTGAGGGACAGATTTGACCTTAATTGTTCCTTAGGGGTATTTTGGTCATCCTCCAGCCCTATATATACCACCAACACGGGATTTAATCCCTCAAACACCATAATACACATACTTTTCCAAAAATTGCTCAAGAATTCTCCTTAGGGTTTCAAAATAAAAACCCAAATAGTTCAAGATTCGACCGTAAGTTTTCAAAGATAATTACATATTCGGAATCACCAATCCACAAGCTTCAAGAAACATCTATTATCCTTGGAAATAGAGGTACGCGTGGTTTTTCCTAAATTCTCATGGGCATAAAAAAATCATGTTTTAGAATGGGGTTTTAAATTATGTATATATATTTATGTATAAGATGTTTTAACATCATTGTTTTGGTCTTTTGACCATCTCCAAAGCGATTTGACAGTTTATATACATATATGAATGAATGTGTTTCAATTTTGAATACATGAACTTGCTAAAGACATTTGACCACCAGGTGTTTGATGAAATTTTTGCATGAATTGAACGTTAAGTTTCGGAATATGAAATTCTTTACATCAGTTACATGATTTGGTGGTATAAACTATGTTTTGAATGAAAACTCTTGCTTAATACATTATGGCTCAGAAAAATCATGACTTGCAATGTCTTGGTATGACGATACCAATTCAGACTAACACCATATCAGACTCAGACTAACAGACATTTCAGACTTTCATGATTTTAGACATTCAGAATTTTGCATGTACAGAAAAGGTTAAAAATGGGCATACAGAGATGTTAGGTGGTTTCCCGAAGAGGGCTTGAGTTCAAGTGACTCTTTGCCTAAAACCGTGGTTTGCCGACCCAGGTATACTATTATGCGCTGACTTAAATGTCCTGTGGCGTATCAGACTCAGACACTCCAACCCTTGCGGCACACTTGGGTTGGGGGCTTCCCCACCGAGTCAATGGAGGATTCCATACAGCCCGTGGAATATCAGACTTGTAGGGGAATACTACCTAACTCTGAAGTAAAACACAGATCTTGATTTGAAATGAACAGGCAGGTCACATGTTTTCAGAAAGTGCCCATGTTTTTTTCAGAAACCGTTTTATACATGATGTCTTGATGAAAAAATTGCTTTCACTTAATATATATATATATATGTATGTTCCATTATAATATTTTTGGATTGCTTCGCGTGCCAGTACTTTTGTGCTGACCCCCCCTCCTTCTAGGTCCTGAGGCACAGTCTAGGGGTCCAGCTACTCAGTAGACATTCTCGAATTTTGTAGACTTGATCTCGCAATGGTGAGCCTTCTATTATTCGGAAGGCCTAATTATGTCAGACATTATCTTATTTATTATGTTTTTGGTTTACTGGGGGCCTTGTCCCAGTTTTTTTCGGACATATGTTTCTGTTCTTAGTAGAGATTTCGTAGACTGATGTCAGATAGTATTATTCAGAAATATTGCAGAACTTGACCATGTATTCCGTACTCAGTTTCAATTTCTCATTTTATTATGATTACGAATGTTGTGCATGATAACCAGATACAGAATGGGTGTTTCGGGCCTTCCTAGTTCGGGATGCTCATTACGGCTAGGGCCTAGGCTCGGGTCGTGACAGAGGAATAGGGGTTGTACTGCATTGTTCATACCATGGGAGTAAGGGCCAAGCTATGTGGGTCAGTCCATGGAAATGGGGGTTGCGTCACGGGCCTATCATGAGCCCCTACTGGAATTATCTTTCTTTCTGAACATTTACTCCTCCTTAGCTCATTGTACCTTTAATTGCTTTTGGCTTTAAATGCATGCTTTCTAAGCTCAATCCACTTCTTCTCAAGTTCATACTATCAATCCTAGAGCATAAATCATCACTCACTTCCCATCATCCATACAATTTCATCCAATTTCATCAAAAATCCATCCTACATCACTAATCATGTCCATTGGCTAAATCATGCAATTACACATCAAACACAATAAGAATAAAATATTTTAGCTCATAGAACAAGTCCTATTATGGATTAATATTGGTGCTTGGTCATATAAATATGCCCAAGATCACTACCTTATGATCGCAAGGGTCGAAGTTTGTCTGTCATAAAATGGACTATGCATTCATGGCCAAGGCTTTGCATTCACAAAGGCTGATTAATCAAACCTTCACGTTTGCAATATCCTTATTACATTCACGAAAAATGGTTCCTTCTCTGCGCTCGTTGATAGGGTATGCATTCTTAAAGAAGGATCTATGCACCAGATATCAATTGTGCACCAGCTGATTTTGCATGGTTTTGAATTCTCCAAATGGTCCCTCTAGATTTATTAGGGTCCCAATAAAAGGAAACCATATAAACTACTAGGCTAATATCGATATTCCAAACTCAATAGAGATGTTGTATTTTTAAAAATGTATTATTTTCACAAAATTAACCCATGATACCCTTTTGCGCTATTTTTCAAACAAAGGATCAAAATGATATATAAAGGATACAAACCAAACCAACCCTGCTACTAACCTAAATTTGATATGCCAGATCTACTGGCGAAGTCCATTTTACAATCCAACACTCTGAATAACAAATGTTCTCCAAAGCCAACTATATGTCTTCTCAAGTTTCCTAAAACCCACAAACTTGCACAAACTATTGAAGACTCCTCCTATACTGTGGCCTCAGACTCGTCCTCGTCTAGTGACCCTTATTTAGACTAAGGTTCCTATGCATCTATCTCTCATGCCAGCTCCTACTATGCCTTCTTATCATTATTTTTATCCTTATCATCATCACCACCCTCAAAAGTTTAGGAAGTATATAGTGGTTAGATCTTGGTGGACTTCATCCTCGGCCTAGATATGAACTGGATAGCCTCAGTCGTGGTCTTATGCTGAGTAAAAGTAGGTCGTCTGCCCACTGTGATTTGTCTGCAAGTAGAACACCCAATTTGGCCATAATAAAAGCCTCAGCTATAATATGATTCTAGTCTCTAGTAACTGGTCATGTCAACCTCGTTAGGGTTACTCTGGATGGGGCAACTGGGTATGCCTTCTTCTAGATACTACTCTCTAAAGATTCATCCCATCACCTAGAAGGTTCATCCTTCTTCTTCGAAGACTTGGGTGCCATGTACACTGGAAAAATCAAGTGCTAGCATCCAAAAGATCGTGAGGGAGTGGAAAACTTGAAGAAAAAACTCAAAATTTGAAAACTTTGAAATTTTCCTCAATTTTGGAATCCCTAAAACTTATACTTAGTATTAACAAGTACAATAAGCACACATTCAACTACAATAAACTTTTTCAATACAAACTGGCATTCAAAACTTTTGGACTTCCTCTACCTTTTTAAATTCAACTTTCTTTTAGGGAATGATATTAAGGTTAATTAGAGAATAATGCCCCAAATTAATATTTTAGGCTAATTCAAGGCTCCTATATACAAGCATGATGGATTCTACATTTTTTTTATGAAAATAGTCATACCAACTTACTTATTTCATGTTTAGCACAAGATACTACTATTAGGAGACTAGAATATTACATTTTATTCGAAGAACAAAAATTAACCATGAAAAAGTCAAGCAACACCAAAGAGTGAGTACCTAATGATTTATAACAAGTTGGCACCAAGAACAAGTCTTATTTTAGCCTTTTCTTAAGTATAGAAAAGTGGGGTAGCTTGAATTTTTAGAGAGAAAAGGGAATTTTGAGGATTTATAAGTTAAAAATGGATTATAAGGGTTTAAATAGGTATGGGTGGTTAGATTAGGGTTATTATAAGGAATGGTGGGCCTAAAATTTTAAACAAAAATTAAGCCCAAGATTAGCCACCTACGGGTCGTAGGTGGTGCCTATGGTCTGTAGCTGTCCATCGTAGGTGGGCCTTACTTTTTGGCCAAATTTCCTTCTCTTTAGACTTTGTATTTTGGTACTTACTCTGCTACTTATGAGGTTGTAAGTGGAATTTACGACCCTGTAAGTAAGTTCGTAGGTTACAGTCTTGAAATTCACAAAAAAAATCCTCAAAATTCAATATTTTTAGTTAATACATAACATACCTGGCCCATGTAAGAATTACGACATTCATGAGTTGGTCACGATTTTTGCTTACCTAGAATATTATGAATTGATAAATTTTTGAATGTATTCCAGGCCATTAGTTATTCTATTTCACCTACAAAAAAGAAAAACAAATGTGAACACTTAAATAGTATGTCGCCTCCCACCCATCGCTTGATTTAACATCGTAGAACGATGTGGCTATGTTGGTTACTCAGAATTCACCAACAGGCCCATGGGTTACCTCCTATGAAGTAAATGATTTAATATCATGGCACAACGTGGCTATGTTGGTTACTTGAACTTCAGCAATAAGCCCACGGGCTACCTCCCATGCAACGTTTGATTTAATATTACAGCAATATATTGGTACCTTGATTACTCTGAATTCATCAAGGTACCCAAAGTAATAATCTCCTGGATCATGAATACAATAGATAACTAACACTACCCTAATGTTGGTAGGTTGCTTCATTGTTCTACAAATATTGAAGTTGACTTCTTCGTTATTGACTCTGAACTTGAGCTCCCTATTTTCCATATCAACTATAATAGCTTTACCCATGGACATGAATGTTCTTCCCAATATGATGTGAATCTCGAAGTCAACCTTACAATCTAAAATGACAAAATAAGCAGGAAAAATGAAGTTATCAACTTTCACCAACACATCAAATAAAACACCCACGAGTTTCTATACTATGCAGTCTGCCATCAATAACCATATAGTAGTCGGGTATGGTGGGCTCAAGCCCAACATCTTGAATTCATCCAAAAATATTAAATTGATGCTAGATTCACAGTCACATATATCTCTAGAGAATTTGAATGTCCCTATAGTACATAGGATTTCGAACGCATTAGTATCACCCTTTTTTAGGCTAGAGACTTAGAGGTGACTACACTGCAATAGTGCATCCACCAACATCCTCAAAACTAAATTCTCTCTTCTTTGTCACTAATTCATTTATAAAACTATCAAATCCATGCATCTGCTCTAATACCTCAAGAAGAGGGATGTTCAAATTTAGATTTTTCATCATCTCAATGAATCTTTTAAACTTTCCTTCTCCTTTCTTTTATTTTTGTCATTGAGGAAAAGGTGGGGGTAGTCATGGAATTTGATTCACTACAGGCTTATCATCCTTGCCCTTACTTTAATCCTCACAAATACTAATATCAGCATATGTCGCCTTGTCTAGCTCCATGGTAGTTGTCTTATCAACCATAGTACTATCATTCTTTGGCATATCATCAGTAGGCATCGGGGGATCAATAGTAGACTTACCCCTCCAAGTGGTGATAGAAAGGTAGTGACCATTATTCTTTGGATTCTAGACCGTGTTACTTGGAAGGGTACTTGTCTATCTCTGATATAAAGTAGCAGACCTTTACCCAAACTATGTCTCTAACTGCTTGATTGCGGTTGCATAAGACTCAACCTTTTGGGTCAAACTTGAGATTTCATCCTTGATCTCCTTAAGTCTAGACTCCCGACTTTCATGCCCCTTCACCTATTTGTTCAATATTGCCTCCATTCTTGATTCGTTATCATAGCTATCCGACAAAATATGTTTGTGTCCCTTCTCCGTTAAGTCATCCTTTCTCCTTAATTCACCATCATGCTCCCTACTGCAATCTCTTTATGTATCTCCATAATAGTCCCAACTTTATTCTCTTGTTCTTTGGCTCAAAAACTCGCCAATTCTCGATCAAGATACTAAGTCTCCTCCTTTAAGTCAGACTCATAAGCTCTGGAGGATAAACCCTATACACCTATTGTAACTACCTTCTCGAGATTTACTGTTGTTAATTATTTGTCAAGCAATAAATATCAGTTCTCAGCTGAGCAATTTCTTGCACCATAGAATTATAAACTTCTCTATGGTCTCCAAAAGCTCCAATGAAGTAAGTGGAAATATGCCTCTAAGACTCCTGAGTATGCCACCATCGGTTAGTGAGATAGATTTTATCTAGAACCTCAGAAGTTGCTTCCCAGTGTAATATCATGATGCTCTTCTAGTTATTATGTCTGTCATGGCTCAGGGAATGATTTTCAGGGCTTTATATAATATCTCTAGTGAGCTCATCCCTTAAATTTAAAGATTGAGCACCATGCTCAACTTCTTCTTAAATCAAAACAAAGCTTGGTATATCGACTTTGAATGAAGCTATTTGAAATTATATATTTCATCTTTAAGCTGAAACATCCTATATGAAGGAAAGAAATAATTAAAATTTTCTTGCATAATTCATTCCAAGTGGTAATAGGTGATATGTCATGGAAACACGTCAATTTCGATGCTTAAAACTGCAAATTTATGGGTGAACGTAGGATATTTTTTAGATATGATGTACTTTGGTGTATATTGCAGGTGAAATAGGGCTACTATAGTGTTTGAATAAAAATAGAAGAAAAATACCTGAAAAAAGACAAATTTTGATTAGGATACAAGTTAGTTCTTGAGTCGTAAACATCCTCTATGACTCGTATGTTGAATCATATGCAAAACAAAACCAAAAGCCATATTGAGGAGCTAAGTATGGGTAAGATATGACTCAAGTATACAAGTCATAAGATAGGATACAAGTCATACATAGTAGTAGTAAGAATAACAAAAACTAAGATACTACTAAAGAGTTGAAATCTCAGAAGTATATAAGTCAGATGTTTGAGTACGAATCATATATGGAACCCGTACACAAACCAGTGTTCCGATCTTGGAAAGACAAAAGTCCCAGGTGGATATGAGTGAAGGACACAAGTCATACACCTAAGTACGACTCATAATCAAAATTTGTATTCTAAATAGAAAGTTGAAGCCTTGGGAGAACAGATACTGGGACGGATAGGAGAAGGTAGGGTAAGACTTATATGGTGTCAGTACAAGTGAAGATTGAGTTGTGCCAAATACCGACGTAACTTTACCTTTCTCATTTTTGTTAGGATTTTTATGTTATTTAGAGATACTATTAATTCCTAGGGTTTATCTTTTATGAGGTTACACTCTTTTGTGCTTCATTATAGTACTTTACAATACTCTTACAATTATTCTTGAGATTTTGGTTTTTATTCAATTCAATACATTGGAGTTTATTCATCTTATTTCTTGTGCAATTAATTATATGTGTTATTCATTGATAATTATGGTTTCTTTCAAAAACATGAGTAGCTAATCTACTTGACTAGGGTTGTGGGAACCCTGGCAGATTAGCTACATAAAAAGAGTGTGATACTCTATTATTCTAGAGTTTATCCATGTATCTTGATCTTTTTTATGATAATTAATCTCAAGTAGTTGCAGTATCTTGGGATAGACTATATTTGCATCCATCTCTAATAAGGAGTTTGTAATTGGGAAAAGAAATGACAGTGATTTGGGATCCTTTTACCTCCACCTTTTAGTCCCCACATCCCATCTAATAACCTGAGGCCTAATAAGTAAAAGTGAATAGAGGTTGTAGCAAGGGGAAAAAAGGTAACGCCCTGAGACCTAATAAGTAATGTGTGAGATTTATCTTCACGCCTAATAAGTGGTTGGTAATACATATCTTGTAGACTTTGCATGCAGAACAAAAGAATAGTTTGGTTGATCACGAGAAACTTACGAAGTTAAGAATCCACAGGGAACATAAGCCTAGTGTTTTTCTACTATTGTATACAACTCAAAATCACTCAAGATTTGGTTACTAACTATGATTGATACTAAAACCCCCCATTTACTTTCCTGTATTGCTTGTGGATTACAGCAAGTCAAGCAACTATTCATGTTTTCCCTATTGGATCTATCCCAAACTAGTTGGGTTATTATATTTGTAAATGGCAACATTATACTTCTATTTGGAGTGTAGTTTTGGGCGACAACAAATTTAGCACCGTTGCTGGGAAGGATGATTTGAGTAGTGAATTGAATTGGCGAAGTTTGCGGCTTTTAATGTACTAGTTTTGATATTGTATAATTAGGCTGTAAGATTCTCTCTGGGTTAGGATTTAGTAGGGGTAAGGGATTTCCTGGACTCCTGGTGTTAGCCATACTCCGTCGTATACCCAACTAAGAACAGAAAAATAAGGACCCAAAAACTCTAACAAACTTCAATCTCAGTCACACCATCTTCTCTGGAAATGGCACCAAAATTTTGATCAACACCCAAAATACACCTCCAAATAAAGGATAAAGCAGCGGTTGTCAAGTAAAGTAACCTAAATAGGTTAGGGTTGAACCCACAGGGAATACGTAGATTTGTATATCTAGTTTGTTGAACAAATGGACTGAACAAAAAGTAAATGAAGAGTTTGTTTTGGTAATCTCAAACAAGTACCAAATCCCAACTATTATTATAATTAGTCGGTGACTAACATTAGGATTATTTTCCCACTAGCTTCTCAATTGAGTAGGATTATCGTGTTTTATTGAACCAATCCAGTACCTTCCATGTAGAATTTGAAAGTTATGTACCATCAAGTGTCTTATGGACACATTGATGGGTTTTATCCTTTACCTTTTGAGACTCATGATGTTGCAATACTAAACATTATCCTAAATCTCAATTAAGTATTACATTTTAAGTCTTAAGTTATGAGATGATAGATAACCGTCTTACATAGATGATACTGATTAGCCTAGATTGACAGTTAATCTTTATATTAATGTTGTAATTATCTTTTATTAGTCATAACTCCTCATGTGGAGTAAGTATGATATCTAGGCAGAATCTTAAAATTTTTAATTGCTAAGACATTTATTAAATTGAATATAATACAATACATGCAAAGATACTGGTTCAGAACAACTTAGCACATCCCTTACTTCATCAATATGCCAGGGTTCCCAAAACCCTAGCTAAGGGTTTTAGCCACTCATGCTTGCAAACAATTGATGGAATTCATAATGAAAAGCATTAAACAAAATTATAATGATCAACAAGTAAAACCCAAAGTCTATAACTAAATCAATCAACCAAAATAAAAAACAAAGTAATATCGAGATCAAAATTAAATCTTGGAATCAAATTATATTTATAAGTGTTAAGAGTGAGTAAACTAACTACAAAACGTCAAAAAGGTATTTATAGGATACAGGGTCAAAATTAAGATTTAACAATAGATAAAAAAGTTTAAAGATGTTGAATAAAAAGTTATCAACTCATAAAGGGATCGAGGGGATATACACATAACTACATTTCTGTCAGACTTTCAAGGCTAAGTGGACTCATTTGAAATTTGGCTTTCTGAACCTAACCTATTAAACCAACAATCACTTAAGAAATGAATTGGGAAAGTTCAAGCTACATACATAAAGTAAGAAATACACAAAATCCTCACACACATAGCAGTTAATTGATGCTCATGTTACTGATTCTTGGATTTTTGTTTAGCCTAAGCACCCTTGCTTTACCTACAGATTCTAATGCCAAATACAGATCTATAATAAATAATCATTAAGATTATGCATATGATTAAATTTTTTGAGGATGGTCCTTATTTCGCAATATTCCAACCAACAAAAGCTCTTCATTAAATCATTTTCTTTCAACAAACATGATATATATAATCACATGACAGCAATAAAAATAGAAACAAAGGAATAAATATCCTAGATATATCAGTTCTCCTAGATAGTACATGAGGGAAAAGAATCCAAGAAACAACAAACCTCATAGTGATAGACTCCGTAATAGATACAAGTACCCCACCCCCACTAAAAAATGTGTTGCCCTCAATGCACAAATAATAAAGTGCAAGGGAATGGAATACTTAAAAGACCTTTGGCTTGAGAGTCTGTTGAGTCATGGGAGTCTCCACTATGCCGTCTATTTCTTGATGACCATTTCTCACCACTTTCCCTCACGGCCTTTCCTTTGTCTTTTAAAGGATGGATAATTGGATTGACAATATCTTCTTCTTCATGAAGCTCCGTAAATATTGGATCAAACACACTTGAAATAGGTTGTCTTTTTAATCTAAATAAGGCAGTCTGTGCCAAATTTAGCTCTGCAATAAACCTCGCTAGATCTAGAACTGATAGTTCTCGTATCCTATTGTTCATCCACTATTCCATATCATTGATATTGCCCAAAAGTACACTTCCAAGAAGTATAATCCAGTTCAAGTCAAATATATTAACCCAACAAAATTTGGGGTCAAACCCATAGAGAATATGTCAAATATCTCTCACAAATTTGTTGAAGTAACCCAAAAATACAGGAAAGTAAATGGGATGTTTTAGTGAGAATGGTATAAAAAGTAAAAAGTCTTGATGTCTTTGGTTGAAATCAAATGAGATGAGTACTAGGACTGTGCTACCCCTAACTTCCAACTCAGTAGATGTATCAGGCTCCATTGAACTATACCAACCTATTGCATGCAGAATCGGATAAGTCATGTATCAATAATCGTCTTGTGAATGCCTTTAGTGAATTTCACTCTTTACCTTTTGAGTCTCAAAGTGTTGCCTTACTAACCCTTATCCTAGATCCCAGATTAACTATTACCTATTAAGTGCCAAGTTAATTAATTGAGGGTTGATAGCCTCAAATTACTGTAGTGATCTTTTTTCTTAATCTCTACCTCTCTTTCGAAGTAAGTAGTGAATACAAGTAGGTTATCAATGTTGGCCACTGCTAAGAAAACAATTAAACCGAAGACGATCACAATACATGTAAGAATATTGGCCAAGAACAACATTGCACTTCCTCTACTTTGTTATTCCACCAGGATTCTCACAACCCTAGTTAGGTGGTTAAGCCGCTCATGCTAAGGAGAATACCTATGGAAATAAAAAATGAAAGCATAAGATGAATCTCACAATGAATTAAAAATAAAACCAATAATCTTAGATTAATATCAACCGTAAAACCAAGAACATCGAATCCCAAGATCTAAAGTCTAATCCTGAAATCAATATATTTTTGTTAATGTATTAAGTTTGTTAAAACTATGTATAGTGTGTAAACTAATACAAACACATTAAAAGGGTCAAATGGGTATTTAGAGAAAACATAAAAACCTTAAAAATCCTAACAAAAATAAGTAGGGAAAACTAAGTCGGTAGCCACTTATGGACCCACTTATGTGCTATAAGTGGCATGTACACCCCATAGGTTGTTATCGTTGGTGAAAGAGCTCTTGACCAGATTCTGGAAGCTACCCATGATGGAACCTATCGAAACATAAGTAGTACTTATGCCTAGTAGCTTCCCCCATCGTAAGTGTCAAGAAATTCTTCGCCTTTCAGCTTCTCTAATCTGTATCCTCTAATACCCACTATAGGACCCACGCGATCATAGGTACCACTTACAGGCTATAAATGGCCCCCTGAGTGGTCCTTCTATAGTTTTTCATCCTTTTTTCTTCTCTTCATCTCCCAAAACCAAGTTACCTGCAAAATAGATACAAAAACACATCTTATCTAACAAAATAGACCTAAGTACTTGCATATTTTCCGCTTTTTAGGAATCGAAAATGCCATGAAATCATGGAACATCAAAACCCTCAACATAGAACATTTTCATATCCTCAGGCAAAAAACATAACAAAAACAACACGATGATGCTTATCCAAGAGAAACCTATGGTACCTACGGCAGTCTACTCACTTTCAGCTTAAAACATATCAACCCCCTCCTATTTTTAAACTTTTCAAAACCAACAATATGAATCTATGTAGACCAACAATGCAACAAACAACCAAACATATGTACAAGTTACTCTACCCGAATAGGTAAGTAGCTAGCAACATAACCCATGTACCCTCACAACAAAGAAATCCCACTCTCACCATATGATTATGCATGTTAATGTAGGGATAATACCGAGATACTCACACTCACAAAAGAAGTACCCAAACAATGTTCATAGAATACCATAGGCTTGCCGTTATTTTTTTATCTTAATTTCTCAGACAATCAAACTAGTCATATATGACTTTATTTGGCATGTAACATAGGCTTAGGGGGCTAATATGGTACATTTAGGACTTTAGAGACTAACCCTCCTTGACACTATAATTACATTTTTTCAGCCACTTCTCAACCAACTTTTCTTTTTTTTTTCTCCCTTATTTCTCCTTTTTTCTCTTTATTGCTTATTTAGGTTGGGTGCAGTTTCTTTTATTCTTTCTTTTTTTATTTGTTTTTCTATTTTTTGGTTTTCTCTTTTACCACACCAAACCCTACTTTCTAGTCTATTATTAAAACCCTTATTCATTGCTAATTCTAATTACGCACCCCTATAATAGACATGCTCGATTTTTGGCAATTTGCTTGAATTGAGGTGCATAATGTCCAAGGAGTGACTAGGGCCAAAACAGGTTTATTGTAACTTAGCTATGAAGGTGAAAGGTGAAAATAAGAAAATGGTTATATAGGCTCAAAATTGGGATCAAAGGATATTTATTTTAATTTGGAAGTCCTTTAGGCCAAGAGTAGACTAAATCAGGAAGGACCTATGATCCTTTCCTAATGGACTTACCTAAAACCTAGGAAAGACTAATTAGGCAAGTTTTAGATTAAATGCACAAAGAGAACTAGGTAATAAATCTCACACACATATAGTACACGCTTATGTTACCAACTCCTTTGACATGACTCTAACTAGGGCTTGGTCGTGTCAAGTGTCTCAAGCCCAACCGAGATGGAGACCACCCCCAATACCCAACCATAACCACCCTACACCATATGTCGTAGAAATTTTGATTATATAACATAACATTATGGAACAGTCATAAATCAAATACAGTCAAATAGAGTCAGCCCCAATACCAATATAGATGCCAAGGCTGACACCAATACCAGCAGCACCCATACCAACCCAAAGTAGTCTTATAAAGCCTCTATCAAAAATCAAAACAACATCTGGTCAAGACATGCCCCCGACCATCTCCAAAACCAAGGTCTAAGATATAACAAAAGTATGTAGAGAAGACCATAACATGAAATAGAGCCTTCCAGAGTATGGAAGCTTACCGCTTTTATCTGACACAAAGTTGTTCCCAAATCTAAGTCACTGAGCAAAACGAGCAGTAGGGCCAGTTCCTATACCGCATACGGATACAGCGTATGAAGATGGGTTATCATGTGAATGCTAGAATATACTTAGGAATAAGGATAAAATAATGTCAAAATTTGAAACCAAGTAAATAACCATATGCAACCACATCCATACATATATATAATCCATGCCAGGAAAGGGAACTGGGTTTAGCATATATTCAAAAATTTAACCTGGGTTGTGTAACTTGACCTTCCTAAGACCACCCACGGGATATATGGGTCAAGAGATACCCCTGAACGAGTCCCAGTATGTGTAGCCGCACGAATGGAGATTTCATAAGGGTAGGGGATTCCCCTGTACCCTTTGCCCTTTATGATACATATATACAAGTATAAACTTAGTGGATTCTCGTGTACCCTACAAGTATATGGTCACCATGAACAACCCTTATGTCGGCAAACATGAGTTTCCAGTGTCCATCCATTGAACTCACACCTTCACGGTTAGCTATCACAACTCTCCATTAGTGCCTATCTAAAACCTTTATCACATAACCAAACCACCAATTCCATATGTTAATTACCAAGTAATTATGTAGTGGTATGTCATACCAACTATAGCTTAAAAACACTATCATTAGGCAATCCTTAGGGTATTTCCATGTACCCCATATGATTTCCAATTAGACCAAATCATGGCCACCAAGGACTTACCAAATCATTTAAAACCATTTAAACTGATTTAGGTTCTATTACCAAATTATACAATGCAATAGTTTCCACAAAAGTCAAAATATGTGAAAAAATGATTCTCATTGACATTTTATCAAACACGTTGAGGGCATATAGTTTCCAAAACCATAACTAAGAACAAATTATGCATTCCCATTAAACCACATGTTCAATTCCATAATTTGAACATGAAAACCATAACAAAAACATGGGAAATTAATATTTATCCATCAACAACAAAAACCCCTAATATATAATTCAAAACCAAACAATACCCATAATTAAATCATGAAAATTATTTATTTAAAACATGAAATTAGTTGAACTAACAATGAGGGAGGAGTAACATTCCTTAGATACCAAAGAGTACGGAGAGAAACCACCCTTGAAATCCCTAATTGACCACCTTGAAGAAAACCCTAGCCTTTCTTGAACCAAGTTCCTTGAGAAAGATTTGAGAGTGTTTATAGTGTCTTTGATTAAGAAGAATGAAGTCCCAATAGTGTTTTAAGTTGTTGTGTCATGAGAGGTTAAGACGGGAAATATCTAGAATACCCTCAATGTAAACTATAAAAATTTTTGTAGGTGGGTACGGCCTGGGCACCTCACTAACCCATCATACGAGTAGTGCCTCTAACTCGTACCCCAGACAGAAAGTTGGACTCCATATTACTACCCACATAAAACTCCCCTTAACTAAATTGTAACATAACCATACGACAAGTACCCTCCTAGTCGTACCCTAAGAAAAAGATCTAGGCTAGACATAGGACATCATATGGTTTGGCACTATACTTCTCGTACCCTAACACACGAATAGTATGGTGTCCATTTATACCTTGGACAGAAACCAACCAAACCACACTGATTATTATACGAGTTGAGGATACTAAACCGTACCTATATTATCTGACAATTACCCTCAAGTCATATGATGTCCAGAAGCTCAAAACTCAGGAAATCTCAAAGGATCAAGAAAAGTGTATCAATTCTCCCCTACTTAGATCATTTGTCCTCAAATGATGGGACAAGGCATAAATAACATGATTTAAACCCCAAACATCCCCTACTCCGACCTTTAACCATGTTAGAAATCAAAGACCCAAGGATTAGTCTTTCTTTTAACAAAGTTTGAAAACAAAGACATTATGAAGAACACATACCTTTCGCATGAATTTTTGAAGTAGAAAACAGGAATGGATACTTGGACATCATGTCCTCTTCCAATTCCAAAGTATCTTATTCAACCTTATGGTTTCTCCATAAAACCTTTACCGAGGCCACATCCTTGGTCCACAACCAACGAACCTGGTGGTCTAAGATCTTAACCGAGATCTCTTCATAAGATAGGGAATCTGAAATACCAATATCCTTGATAGGCACAATTTGCGATGGATCACCAATACACTTTCTCAACATAGAGACATAGAATACCGGGTGAATAGAACTCAAACTAGAAGGTAACTCCAACTCATATGCAACATTGCTAACCCTTCTCAAAATCATATAAGGACCCACATAGTAGGGACTAAGCTTTTCCTTCTTCCCAATCCGCATTACTCCCTTCATGGAATACACCTTTAAGAACACCCTATCCCCAAATTCCAACTATAACTCTATTCACCTCACATATGCATAGGACTTTTTGTGACTTTGGGCAGCCCTAAGCCTATCCCGAGTCACTTTTACTTTTTTCATAGTCTAGTAAACCAAGACCAAGCCAAATATCCCTTCCTCAACAACCTTAAACAACCCAATAGGAGACTTCCACCTCCTACCACACAAGGCTTTAAATAGAGCCATCCCAATGCTAGAGTGGTAGCTATTATTATAAACAAATTCCACAAGAGGGAAATGCTTAACCCAACTACCACCATAATCTATCACTCAAGCACTAAGCATAACCTCCAATGTTTGAATAGCCCTTTTTACTTGCTCATCCGACTATGGGTCAAAAAAAGTACTAAGACTCACCTTGGTCCGCAAAGCTTTCTAAAATGACCATAAAAAGTGAGATGTAAACTGTGTACCATGATCAAAGATGATAGAAATAGGCACCCCATGCAATTTCACAACCTCATGAAGATACAACCTCATGTGATCCTCAACCAAAAAATTAGTCCTTACTGTTGAAAAGTGAGGCGACTTTGTCATCCTATCCACAATGACCTTAATGGAATCAAATTGATTTCGAGACCATGGGAGACTGGTAATAAAATACATATTGATCACTTCTACTTCTATTCTGGAAACTCAATTTCTAGATACAACCCTCTAGGCCTCATGTGCTTAACTTTCTCTTATTGACACACTATGCACTTGGCCATAAAATTAGCCACATCTCTTTTCATATTGTTCCACCAATACATCTCCTTAATGTCATGATACATTTTTGTCAAACTATGATGAACACATAGCGCGACTGATTAACCTCAGCCAAGATATTGTCATACAAACATCTACGTCAGGAACACATAATCTCCCTTGGTACCACGAAGTACCATCACCGCTAATCTCGAAGGACAACACATTTTGTCCACCTATATCACCCTTAATTCTCATCAGGATAGGATCTAACATCTATTTCTCCTTGATTTCAGCACTAAGGAATAATTATGCTACTTTCTAAATGAATACACCACCATTCTCAAAGTCCTAGAGATTAACTCTAAGGTTAGATAAACAGTGAATGTCCTTTACCAAATTCTACTTCTCCTTATATACACGAGCTAGACTGCCAATGGATAACCTGCTAAGAGAATTAGCAACTATGTTAGCTTTACCTGGGTTGTAGTGAAAACTTATGTTATGATTCTTGAGAAGCTCAAGTTATCATCTTTGCCTGAGGTTAAGCTCTTTCTGAGTAAACACATACTACAAGCTCTTATGATCTAAAAATATAACCACATACATTCTATACAAATAGTGATGCCACATCTTCAATGCAAATACTACAACTAGAAATTCTAAGTCATAAGTCAGATAATTCCTCTCATGAACCTTCAACTATCTAGAGGCATATTCTATCACCTTTCCATGTTGCATCAAAACATAACCAAGTCCTACATAGGATATATCACAGTAGACCCCAAACCTATCAATGCCTTTAGGCAAAATCAAGATCGGAGCCAAAGTTATCTTATCCGTCAACTTTTTGAAACTACCCTCACAAGCATCAGACCATAAGAACTTTACCTTTTTCTGAGTCAATTTAGTTAATGAGGCAGCTATAGTTAAAAAGCTCTCCACCAACCTCATGTAGTAGCCATCTAAACCTAAGAAGGTTCGAATATCGGTTGGAGTCATGGGTCTAGTCCACTTCTTCACCAATGACAAACAAGTCCAGAAACTGATGGAAAACCCTATTCATCAAATTCATGAATGTTATTGGGGCATTGGTCAACCCAAAAGACATAACCAAAAACTTAAAATGCCCATATCGAGTTTGGAAGGTAGTCTTAGAGATATCCTCCTCCTTAATCTTTAGCTGATGATACCCGGGTCTAAGATCAATCTTGGAGGAAAAATTAGCACCCTACAACTGATAAAACAAATCATTTATCCTTGAAAAAGGATGCCTATTCTTTACCGTCACCTTATTGAATTGTCGATAATCAATATATGTCTAAATGAAACAAGCCTTCTTAAACATGAATAACACCAATGCACCCCACGGGGACATACTAGGACGGATGAAACCCTTATCTAATAGATCTTTGAGTTGCTTCTTAAGCTCATTCAACTCAGTTGGAGCCATTCTATATGAGGGAATAGAAATCAAATGAGTGTCCAGAACAAGATGAATCCTAAACTCAATCTCCCTATTAGGAGGAACACCAGGAAGTTCATCAGGAAAGACCTCAGGAAATTCATTCACCACCGGGATAGAATGCAAAGAAGGTCCATTTGAGTTAGAATCTTTAACATGAACTAGACAATAAAGACACCCCTTGGAGATTAATCTTTGATCTCTAAGATAAGTTATGAATTTCCCTTTTGAGCTATGGAACCACCCTCTCACTCAATAACCGACTCATTAAGAAATTTAAAGACAACCTTACGAGTATGACACTAGAGAAGCATAGCACGAGTGTAACCAATCCATCCCCAATATGACATCAAAATCCACCATATATAATTCAAACAAATACACCAAAGTTTTTTTACTACCAATGATAACCACAAACAAACCCTGTATACACTCTTTTAGCAATTACAAAATCACCTACTAGGATAAAAATAGAAAAAAGGTTTAAAACACATTACGAACAAAAAACAAAATGTGAAGCCACAAATGAGGTAATATATAGAGGACCCCAGATCAAGTAAGTAGTACATAACTCAATAAAAGAGTTTCAACGTACTAGTCACAACATCGGGCAGTGCCTTGGACTTCTGCCAAATAGTGAGAGTATAAAGATAGTTTTGACCAGTGTCGAAACTAGATGGATCACCCTTTGGTGTTGAAGATGATGAAAAACCTATAAAAACCATATTCTCCCCCCCAAGTAACCTTATCAATAGGACAGTTTCAAAATATGTGCCCTGGATAACCATAGTTGAAGCACATATCCCTTATCTCATCATTGAAACCTCAATGTAATCTACCACAGAACCTGCAGTAAGGATATGATAAAGCGTACTAGGACCTAATAGCCTGAGATTAGGCACGTTGTGCCCTAAAGTTTTTCCACCATTGAAACTTCAATCACCCGATGACTTTAGCTAGGGAGCACTAGCCGTTGAGTATAACCCAAAATTTACCCACTTCTTCTTGGGATAATTACCACCATCCCTGACACTCTATTGTTGGCCACTACCCTTCTTAGAGAACCTAAAATTCTTGCTCTACCACTCCTCTATTTCGACCTATTTTTTTTCTTTTCTTCTACCTATTGTATATATATACAACCAACCTGGAGATATCCATGCCCTTGATCAATAAGGAATCCTTACTTTCTAATATCAAATCTTTGGATAACTCAGAAGTGAACTTCATCATTCTAGCCCTCATGCTAGAAACCATCTTTAGAGCATAGTGAGACAACTAGTGAAACTTAAAGGTATATTTCTTGACTGACATATTTTCGTGCTTCGAATTAACAAACTCTTCTACTTTATCCTCCCTCAACTCTTGAGGAAAGAAGTGGTCCAAAAAATTATAAGAGAAATCCTCCCATAAAGATAACTCACCAACGTCACCCCTTGTCTGATCCCGTTCCTCGTGTCATTCGTATCTCACATCTTTTACCTGTAGGTGGTAAACTCCACAGCCTACACATTAATGGCATGCATAACACAAAAGATCTTTTCTATCTCATCCAAAAAACCTTAAGGGTCCTCCTTAACCCTTAAACCTTAAGCCCATAAAGGTTAGAGGATTCAACCTTATAAAATGGCCAATCCTTATTGGATCAGAAGATGGAGTAACAAGAATACCACACTCAGACTGAATAGCTACCACTATGCCAATATGTGAATGGACTAACAAAACTTGATGTTCATCACTTTAGCCTAAAGAGTCTGAGATGGACTTTAGGGAACAAGTAGAACTCTAAAATAATCTAGAACTGTACCCCTAAACCGAGTATGGATTCCATGAGTAGAGCATGTCCTATCAACATTGTGCCTAATTGGGACAGAGGTTTTTTCTATAAATATCAAATCATTGAGTCATGATCTGAAAAGCAAACAAATGGGAATTAAAGGAGAATTCAGGACCTTAGACTCTACAGCTTGAAAACAGAACACAAAAAAGAGAAATATTCCTAAATGCCTTGTAGCCTCTCCTTTACTAGTGTGGTGTGCTACACATCCTTTAAAAAGATTCTAGTCGACATGGCTTTGTGGACTCCCAAGTGACCATGAACCTAGGGCTCTAATATACATTCTACACAACCAAGCCCTGGTTTGAGTCATGTCATACTACCTATCTGATTTATGCAAATACTAGCTATGATTATTATGTCTATAAGTCCTAATTCCATAACAAATTTCATAGGGGTCACCAATATAAACACATTACACAGATCAAAAAAAACTTTTTAAAGGGGGGTCTTTTTTCTTAAAAAACATAGGCATAATCAAAATACATTAATTTCCCTAAGGTTCCCTATTTTTTTCTTAGTTAAACATACATAAAATAAAATAATATATAATAAACCACGATATGACCTAAACATGCCAACTCTACTAAGAACAAACTCTGAGGAAAATAGACATGGCAACAAGAACTCCAAGAGGAGATCAAGACCCACAAGAATCCCTACCCACATCAAATAGACATGAATTATCCCTAATGCATTAGGCTAATACAAGGAAAGGGAGTTAGGAACATACTTGTGGCATCTTAGGTGCATAGATTTAACATCATTCATGCTAACACGATTTATCACAAATGTAAAAATAACAAGATACCTTAGGTTGCCTCCTAAAAAGTACCTGATTTAACATTATGACACGGCGTGAGTACTTTGATTACTCAGAATTTATCAAGGTAGCCAAAGGATTGGCCTCCAGGGTTATCAACACAGCTTACCACTGATACTATCCTCATGTCGTTCGGTTGTTTCATGGCTCTCCGAATATTGAATGTGATCTACTCACTATTAAGTCAAAAATTAATCTTATTTTTTTCCATAACCATCAATGCCTACCCATGGCCAAAAATAATCTCCCTAAAATTATGGGTATCATATAATCAACTTCACAATCCAAGACAATATAGTTGGTAAGAGAGATGAAGTTTTCCACCTTTACCAAAATATTAAACGATATGCCCATGGGCTTTTTCACTCTATGATGGATTATTACTAATTGCATCTTCATTGGTTTAGGATATCTCAAGCCCACTTATTTGAACACCATCTATGGCATCAAATTAATATTGGCACCTAAGTCATACCAAGCTCTGGCAAATCTAGATGTCCTAATGGTGTAAGAAATTGTTAAAGCTTTGGATCGCTTTTTCATTGAAGATCGAGATATAATCACACTACAATGATGCTACACATCAACATCCTCATAACTTAAAGCTCTTTTCTTTGTTACAAAATCGTTCATATATTTTGTGTATCCATGTATTTGCTCAAGAGATTCAGGAAGAAAGATATTAAAACTCAACTCCTTCATCATAGCAATAAAAATTTTATACTTCTCTTCTTCTTTCTTTTACTTCAACCTTTAAGGAAATGGTAGGGAAGGTCGTGGAATAGTCATCAATATAGGTTCCACTTCCTTCCCCTTACCTTTATTCTTATCAACATGCTTATCCACGTCAATCAATTTTTATGATAACTCACCACTAGTCACCAACTTCTCAGATTCTAATTTAGGTGCCTTATCAATATCAAAAACATTACCCCTTGACTTATTAGTCACAGGCATAGGGGATTAATAGTAGCCTTACCACTTTGAGTGGTGATGGTTAGATAGTGACTATTATTCTTCAGATTCTGTACAGTATTGCTCAGAAGAGTGCCTAATTAATGTTGACTAAATATGGACAACATTTGACCGAATTGCTGCTCAAGTTTCTTGATTACAGTAGCATATAATTCCACTTTTTGTTTCAAATCTGAAAAGTCTACCTTAATCTCCTTAAGGGAACTTTCTTGATTTTTTCACCCTCTTACCAGTTTAGTGAGCAATGTCTCCACCTTAACTCAGTGCCACGGTTCTCTGGTGGAACATACGCACCACTCTTCTCCTTATAATTATTACTAAGCCTCCAATCACCATCTCTCTCTACTTTAATTCTTATATCTAACCCCATAATAGTTCTGACTTTGGTTCTCTTTCCTTGAGTTCAGGTATCTTGAGCAAAAACTTGGCCCTTAGCTCAAAAAACAACTAGCTCTCTATCTAGATGCTTTGCCTCTTCTTAACCATAAGATTCATACATCTTAGGTGCTTTACCTTATGTACCCACAACATTCACCTTCTCAGAATTCAAAGTTGTGAATTTCTTAGTCAAAAGCCTAATCTTTGCCCTCAGTTGTGCAGCTTCTTGAGCCATAGTATCATTTATAATTCTTTGCTCACTAGAATCACCAATAGTCATAAGTGTTGGCACCTCTTTATGCCTTTCGAGTATACCACCTCGATTGTTATGAGAGATCTGATATAAGACTTCTAATATTTCTTCCCAATGCATGTTCATGAAAGATCCACCCATAATAGTGTTAGAAATAGCTTTTGAACTAGTAGTCAAGGCATAATACATAAATTTCCATCAAATTTCTCCATAAAATTCTATGATTACGAACCATCATCAATTTCTTCTTAAACCAAAACCATAACTTATACGTTGGTTCAAATGCAGTTGGTAGAAATTATAGATCTCGTGCTTCAATTATAGCATTCTATCAAGAGAGAAGAATTGGTATAAGAACTTCTTTTGCAACTTGTTCCAAGTAGTAGTTGACCCATAAGGTAGTTCCCTTAAACATAATGTCGTTTCACCAATTAGAGAGAATAGGAACAACCTAAGTCTCAATGTTTCTTGAATCACTTGGATATATTATATAAAGTAAAAATTCAAAAAAAAAATTATGATATGCATATTTGCATCATCGGTTGGCAAGCCCGCAAACACACCCTTGAAATTAAGTAGTTAAATCATAGCACTTGTGATCTCAAACTTCATTATGGGGCAACTAGGGTGGAATGATAGCTCATTTCTCTATGGACTTAACATACCCTAGGTCATCCTATGGATCATTATATTCTTGCATGTACTGATAAGATAGGATCATGATATCTCTATCTCTTCTATCTCTATCGAGCTTTACTTGATGATCAACTTTTTATCTCTATCTCTCCTTTAGAACTAAATGATAGGCAACCTCATTATCCTTCCTCACATTTTCTTTTGGTAGTAAATACATCATTATTGACACAACTATCTCTAAAAAAACACGCAAAGGTGTGGGAGACAAGTCAAGTGGATCATCTCAAAGACCCTCATGATGAGCTTTATGACCATGATCCGATATTATACAATTCTATTGTAGGGTTATTTCAAGCTCAAGATCAAATGGGATTAAGAGAATCACCTTTACTCCTATTTAGCATACATCGGTGTATGCCCCAAAAAGAAAAGAAAAGTAAATCCTAACAACTTCAATAAACTATGTCAATCAATCCGTAACCATATTCCCTGATAATAGTGCAAAAATTTGATGTTTCCCAAAAGTACACCTCCAAGAAGTATAATATAGTCAAAGTCCAATATAGTAACCCAACAGAGGTTGGGGTCGAACCCACAGGGAATAGGTCAAATATCTCTCATGAATCTACTAAAGTAGCAAAAAAAACAGGAGAGTAATTAAGGGGTTTTAGTGAGAACATTATCAAAAATAACAAGTCTTGGTTGCTTTGGTTGAAATTAATATGAGATGAGTACTAAGACTGTATTCCCCCTAACTTCCAAACTTAGTAGATTTATCATGCTCTATTGAACTATCCTAATATCTTTATGCAGAATCTGATAAGTGATGTATCACTAACTATCGTGTGAACACCATTAGTGAATTTTACTCTTTAAATTTTGAGACTCAGAGTATCGCCTTACTAAAACTTATCCTAGATCCCAGATAAACTACTACCTTCTGAGTGTCAAGTTAATTAGATGAGGGTTGGTAGCCTCAAATTACTGTTATTATCTTTTTTTCCTAATCTCTACCTCTCTACCTCTCTTTTGAAGTAAGTAGTAAATACAAGTAGGTTCTCAACATTGTTCATTGGTAAGAAAATAATTAAACAAAAGACGATCACAAAACATACAAGAATACAGGCCAAGAACAATGTTGCACTTTCTCTACTTCATTATCCACCAGGGTTTCCACAACCCTAGTTAGGTGGTTTAACCGCTCAAGCTTGCAAGAATATCCATGGAAATCAATAAAGAAAGCGTGAGATGAATCTTACAATGAATTAAGAACAAAACCAATGATCTCATATTAATAGTAAACTATAAAACCAAGAACATCAAATCCCAAGATCAAAAGCCAAATCTTGAAATAAATATATGTTTTTGAATGTATAAAGGGTGTGAAAACTATGTAAGTGTGTAAAATAATACAAAAATATCAAAAGGGTATTTACAGAATACATAGAAACCCCAAAAATCCTGACCAAAATGAATTGAGAAACTAGGTCGGTGGCCACTTACGAACCCACTTACGGTCCATAAGTGGCATGTACGACCCATAGATGGGTGTCATGGGTGTAAAAGATCTTAACTAATAGCTGGAAGCTAACCTTGATGGCACCTATGGTGTAATAAGTAGTACTTATGCCCTGTAGGTTCCCCATCATAAGTGTCAGAGAAATTCTTTAACTTTTAAGTTCTCAGATCGTCATCCTCTGATACCCATGAAGGGACCCACTCTATCATCGGTACCACTTAAGGTCTATAGGTGGCCTCATAAGTGGTCTATTTATATTTTTTCCATCCTTTTTTCTTCTTTTCATCTCCAAAAAACTAGTAACCTGCAAAATAGAAACAAAAAGACATTATATCTAACAAACAGACCTAAGTACTTGCATATTTTTTATTTGAAGCATTGAAAGTTAGATGAAACCATGGAACGTCCATCATCCATTTAGGAATACAGGTTCTCATATGGCTTCAAATCCTCTACATTAGCTCTATCCATAAATGGATTAAACTCTTTGGCCCATACATTCAACAGTCGTTCAAACTTCTTTTGATCTTTAACCATTTTAACAAAATTCTCAAGGTCAACTTGTACTCTGACTATCTAGGTGGTATGGATGTTGTATCCATAGTGCCGGTAGTAGGAGGTGTAGGAACTAAACTAATTACAGTTTTATTGTTTTATAAGGTGTAACAAGAGGTAATGGCATATATGAAGGTGCATCTGATGCCTCTGGAGTGGGTTGGGACTGTGTCCTAAATGCTGGTGGATGGTGCACTATCATCTCAGACTTGGCTTCATTCCTCGTCTTCTTAATATCTAGTCTCCTTGAAGCCCAAACTTCATTATCAACTCCTCTAATGATTTGCATATTTTCCTGATAGCAAAGCTCTATAATAAGACATAGAAAATGCATGGCACTTAAAGTTTTGTGTAACCGCATATAATTTGGAAAAATTATTTTCATCCCTTTAATAAAACTAGACACAAACACTGCTTGTTGTAGGTCCAAATTTGCATCGCCCCCAATCGACATCAACCTCAGTCTTACTATAGCCTACCAAAATTTGGCTTTAAAGCTCAATATCAAATTAGCAAGTCTTTCTTTATTCCTTATTAATAATGGCACCTTGCTATTTGTCAGTATTTTTGCTAACCAAGACCTTTGAGTAGACACATTATTCATTTGATGATCAAGCTTTGGTGTAATTATAGGAGCGGTATACAGCTAACCAAATAATATTCAATTGATGGTATGCTCAGAGATGTCCACTGTTACTCCATTTTTGTTCTTTTTCACATATCTATTACCTTTGACCCTTTTGGACAATCTTTCCCTAAGATTTCTAGGTAATTTGTGAATAATTCCCTTACAAAAGTGGGTTAGCATGATCCAAGAAGCCTACTTAAGAATCCTAATGCATCGTGGAAACATGTCACATTCAATGCCAAAAAAAATAAGAAATTTATACTTACACTTAGGTTATTTTAGTAGATATGAGGTGTTTGTTACTTGATTGTAGGGAATATAGGTACAAAGAACCTTGGGATAAAAATTGGAAGAAAAAGCCTTGGAAAATATGAATTTTGCTCATCTTACTAGTCAGCTACAAGTCATCAAATCATCATACAACTCGTGTCCTAACTAGTGAACCAAGCAATGACAAAAGACAAGCTGAAGAAACTAAGTAAAAGATGTTCATGACTCATAAGGAGTCACTACGAGTTAGGAAGAGAATTCATAAAGAGAACAAAAACTCAGGATGGTATTTAGAGATGAAGTCAGAGAAAGAGATGAGTCCTAAGCTGACCAGTGGACAAATACCCTGAAAAACAAGTTCTCGGTGGTAAAAATTAAAGACCACGAGTCGTAAGGTCTAGTAACGACTCATGAGGATGATTTGTAAGGACAACTAAAACCTAAAGTCTTAAAGATGAAACTTTCTGGACTAGCTACAGGTATCATACGACTCATAAGAAAACCTTACGAGTCCTTATGATTGCCGACTAACTTTTCCTATTTTGTTTTTATTAGGAATTATTTCTTATTTTGAGATACTATAAATACCTGAGCACTATTCCATTATTAGGTTATTACACACTTTTACATTACTTTTACTACTTTTAGCATACTTTGATCATTGAGATTTTGGGTTAATATTCAATTGAAGATTTTGGATTTATTTCTCTTATTTCTGTGCAATTAATTACATGTTTCATTCATTGATTATCATGGATTCTTGCATGATCATGAGTGGATAATTTCCTTAACTAGGGTTGTGGGAACCCTGGTGGATTAACTACGTAGAGGAATTGGAGATTTATATATTCTATTGTGGTTGCGTGTATTTTGATCTTCTTTATATTAATTAACCTCAGAGCTACTGCAAAAGTTTGAGGATTTCCTATATTCGAGAATGTCCTCACAAGGGAGTTTGAGTTTAGGAAAAGGAGATTAAGATAGTAATTTGAGATTCACGTCCATCTTATAATTCCGCCATCGTATCTAATAAACTTGAGACTCGAAAGTTAAAAGTTGATCTAAGGTTACAGATAAGGAGCAATAAGGTGACACCTTGAAAATCACAAGGTAAAGAGAGAGATTTATCAGTGCACTCACAAGATGGTTGCTAATAAATATCTTAACGATCTTACATGCAGAGCAGTAGAATAGGTGAGTTGAACACGAGAAGTTTACGAAGTTGAGTAGTCAGAGGGAACACAGTCCTAGTGTTTGTCTTCTATTTTTATGAACTCAAGAATTCAATTTTGGTTATTACTTAATGTTGACTTCAAATTCCCCGTATTTACTTTTTGGTAATACTCATAAATTATGTCAAGTTAAGAGACTGTTCAACGTTATCCCTGTGGGTTCTACCCCAACCTAGTTTGCATTACTATATTTGACGTTTACTACAGTATACTTCTTTATAGGTTACTTTTTGGGCGACATTAAATTTTGGCGTCATTGTTGGGGAGGCCTGGTTAGCTAAAGAGGCTAGGCTAGCTCAGCAAGAAGAACTAGCTATGCCAAGACAAGTGGCCGAGCTTCGAGATAGAGTTCAAAGAGGCAGAGCTCCAATGATTCCTCATATCAGCATCTTCAACCATATTATCAATACAAGGACATGGGCTATGATTAGCCTACTAAGACTGGAGTTATCATTCCTCCTACTCTACCCCCTAATGTTAAATTTTACATTACTAGTGCAATGATCCAATTACTAAACCTTAAAGATGTGTTTTTAGGATCAGCGATAGATGATGCAAACATGCATCTTGCTAATTTTACTGGGATCTGTACATCATATACTAATTCGAGGGTGAACCTAAAATATTTGAGGTTGAGGTTGTTCTCGTTTTTGCTGAATAGAGAAGCATTGCTTTGGTTAGGGGAACTTTCTAGAGATTTAATCACTACGTGTCATAAGTTGCGTGTTCAGTTTTGAGCAGATTCTTACCTCCTACAAGGATGTTATAGTTAAAAGATGAAATTTATAATTTTACATAACTACCTATAGAATCTATGTATGAGGCATGGTTTGGGTTTAAAAGAAGTTAAGCATGGTACCTAATCACAAAATTACAGGGTATAATCTATTGGAAATCTTCTACAGATCACTGAATGACAACTATAGAGCAATGAAGATTTGATTTTGGGAGGTGCATTTATGCATCTTCAATGGGATGCTACACAAAAGATGCTAGATGATATTCCAGTAACTAATTAAGGTTGGCACACTAGAGATGCTGAGAGAGGTATAGGTACTTATGCTATTGAAGCAGCTAATGATTATGAAGTTTTTCATGATTTGGTAGCATAAGAGGTTGCCCCACTTCGAATAGAAATTAAGCTTCGTACAAAATAATTCACAATAATAAGTGCTGAAAAAATGAATAAAGTGGGCGCAGAGTTCTACTTTTAGAACTTACAAGACCAAGTCTGCAGAGAAAGCAAAGTATCTTGGTCATCAGTTAGCAGATTTTTTATCCCAAGGCCAATGGAATCAAGGTAGGAACTATTACAATGATAGATACCAAGATTGAAGTAGAGACTGAGATAGTGATTGGAGATGCAAAGATGACTACAAAGAGAAAATTGATAGATAAGTCCCACCAAGTATCTAGGATACAAAGTCTAGAATTTAGGCAATGTTGTCGAAACTAGTCAATGTCCAAGAAAGTCAAGAGAGCTGTCATAACAAGATTAAGGCGAACCTATCAGGGATAAATAAAAAGGTTGAGTCACATGCTACCATAATCAAACAACTAGAGTAGCAATATGGCCAGATGTCAGCCATATTGAATCAAAGGCTTCCTGGCACTCTTCTTAGTAATACGGTGTAGAACACGAAGAATAACGGTCATTGACATGCCATTACCATTTGGAGTGGTAAAACCACCATAGATCTTCTTATACCTACCTTGATTAATTCAACAAATGAAGATGAGCATGTTGATGTCAAGGATAGCAATAAGTAAAACAAAGGAAAGGATAAGGTTGAGCTTATTTTGAAGACTATCCCAAAAAATCACCCTCCATTTTCTTAGAGATTGAAAAATAAGCAAGAAGATGGTAAATATCAGAAGTTCCTATCTATATTAAAGGATTTGTGTGTTAACATTCCACTTGTTGAGACATTGGAAAAAAATGCTTGGTTATGCAAAGTTCATGAAAGATTTAGTCACTAAGAAATGGATAGTCAGTTATGAGCCAGCTGACAATGGTCATCATTGTAGTGTTGTTGCTACTTGATTGTTGATAGAGAAGGAGGAGGATATAGGTGATTTCACCACCCTATGCACCATTGGATCTTTTAACTTTGCTTGAGCACTGTGTGATCTTTGAGAAAGTATCAATCTCATGCCACTAGTGGTATTTAAGAAGGTGGGGTTGGGAGCAACCAAATCCTTATCTATGAGACTAGTGATGGCATATTAGACGGTGAAAAACCAGTTGGTATTCTATGTGATGTATTGGAGAAGGTGGCTTCTTTCATCTTTCTTGCTAATTTTGTGATACTAAATTGTGAAGTAGATTTCCAAGTACCAATTATTTTTGGAAGGCCATTCCTAGATACAGGAAGAACTTTGATTGATATAGAGTTAGCACATCTAATGTTTAGGCTCAAAGATGAGAAAGTTATAGTCAATATATGTCAATCCAAGTGACAGTAGAATCAGTTGACGGTAGTATCTATGATTGATGTTTATTGGGAGGAGATGGGATCATTCCATGATCTTGATGTGGTAAATAATTAGAATGATACTTCTGAGGTTGTCTTATAAAAGAAAGGTTGGGTGTTGAAGCCTTAGCAACAGTGATTATTACTTCAAGGCAATGGTATTAATGACTTTGATGAGATTGTATCTGTACATTATGGGAGTGGTTCTTATAGTTTTGAAGCAAAGAAACTTGATTTAGATCTGAAAAATAGAACCACTCCACCTGCTCGCCCTCTATTAAAGATCCACCATCTTAGAGCTTAAGGCCCTCCCTTCTTATTTTCAATATGTTTTTTTGGGGACCAATAACACTTTGTCGATAATTATTCCAGCTGACTTGACGTAGATAAAAGTAGAAGCTTTATTATTAGTGCTACATAGATTCAAGAGGGCCATTGGTTGGTCCAGTGCAGATATTGTGGGTATCTCTCCTGGTCTTTGTACTCATAAGATCCATCTTGAATCGGATTATTTTCTAAGTATAGAGCATCAGTGTTGACTTAATACTCCTATGAAGGATGCAGTGAAGAAAGAGATATTTATGTGGCTGGATGGTGTAGTGTATCCCATTGATAATAGCAAGTGGTTTAGTTTGATACAATATGTTCCAAAGAATAATGGTATTACTATTGTGCCTAATGAGAAGAATGAGCTTGTGCCAATGAGACCAATCAATAGATGGAGAATATGTATGGATTATAGGAAACTGAATGCATAGACCCAGAAGGACCATTTTCCCATGCCCTTTATGGACCAGATGCTGGATAGACTTATGGACAGAGGGTGGTATAGTTTTTTGGATGGATATTTGGGCTACAACCAAATCACTATTGCACCCGAAGATCAAGAGAATACAACTTTCACTTGTCCTTATGGGACCTTCGCATTCAGACGTATGCCATTTGGGTTGTGTAATGATCCCACCACATTTCATAGGTGTATGATGTCAATATTCTCTAACATGGTAGAAGACACCATGAAAGTATTCGCGGATGATTTTTTGGTAGTTGGTGATTCTTTTGATAATTATCTAGTTTACTTGGAAAATGGTCTTAGAAGGTGTGAGAAATGCAAATTGATACTTTATTGGTAAAAGTACCATTTCAAGGTTAAATAATGTATGGTGATTGGGTATAATATTTCAAAAAGGGTATAGAGATAGATAGAGCTAAGATTTAAGTAATCGAGAAATTACCTCCACCATTTTTTGTAAAGGGTAGTCGAAGCTTTTTAGTTCGTGTAGGTTTCTCCAGGAGATTCATCAAATATTTCTCAAAGTTTTCCAATCCTCTTTGAAAGCTTCTTGGGAAAAGGAGTAGATTGATTTCAATGAGGCATGCGTGAAGGTTTTTTAATGTCTAAAATAAAAGTTGATGATTGCTCCTATCATCGTATCCCCTGATAGATCCTTTCTATTTGAGATTATATGTGATACATATGGAGCTGCCATAGGTGATATACTCGGCCAAAAAAAATGATCCTTCATCCCATATACTATGCAATTAAGGCAAAAAACCCTACTCAAAAGAACTACATAGTTACGGAACAAGAATTGTTAGTAGCGGTTTTTGCCTTTGAGAAATTTTGGTATTATTTAATTGGGACAAAGATAGTTGTTCACACTGATCATACATCATTGAGGTACTTAATGGCAAAGAAAGATGCAAATCCTATATTGGTTAGGTGGGTTCTTTTCTGACGAGCTTAATTTTGAGGTCAAGGACGGAAAGGCACTGAGAATCAAGTTGCAGATCATTTGTCTAGACTTATGGAAGATGCTTTGCAGAAAGTTAATGATGGACTCAAGATTGGTGATAGTTTTATAGATGAGTAGATATTGGTTGCTCCTCAATATCTAATTCCATGGTTTGCTAACTATGCAAATCATCTAGCAAGTGATCTAGTCCCAAAAGACCTTTCCTTCCAGCAAAGAAAGAAATTTATGCATGAGGTAAGAAAATTTTTCTAGGATGAACCTTATTAATCCAAATCTGTGTGGATGGGGTTATTCATTGATGTATCCTTGAAGTGGAGATGATAAGCATCCTTGAGGCTTGTCATGCTTCACCAGTTGGGAGTCACCATGGATGAACCGACATAGCCCATAAGATCTTGCAATATGGGTAATACTAGCCTACAATATACAAGGATTCTCATGACTTTGCTTTATTCTGTGTCCAATGCCAGCGGTAAGGTAATATCTCTAGGCTCCATGAACTTACTATGACCCCTAATTTAGAATTTAAATAGTTTGATGTGTGGGGTATGGATTTCATAGGACCTTTTATGAGCTCTTTTGGTATGAAGTACATTTTTGTGGCAGTGGATGATGACGTTCAAGAAATACGTCCTTTCAAATGATGATACGGTAGATGTCAAGATGTATTAACCCAACTGAGGTTCCGTTCAAATCCCTAGGGAACACATGTGTTTGCAGCTATCAACAGTTGTAGTCAACAGGCCGCACTGAAAAGTAAATGGGGGATTTTTTTTAGAAGGCTTAAGAAAGTAACAATATTCACTTTTGTTGACATCATTTATAGGTGAACACTAGGATTGTGTTCCCTCTGGCTTCTCAAATCTTTAGGTTTTATCGTGCATTGTTGAACCAACCCAATACCTTACATGTAGAATCGATAATTTTTGTACCTCCTACAGTCTTTTGGATGAGTAGAAGGATTCATCCTTTTCCTTTTAAGTCTCATGATGTCGCATTACTAACCCTTATCTTGATTCCGATTAATTATTACCTTTTGAGTCTCTAGTTATTAGATGAAAGCTAATGGTTATTCACTATATTCCATAGTGTGTCAATGGATAGACAATTAACTCTCAAATTACTATTGTCCTTATCTTTTTCTAATCACTACTTCTCTTTTGGAGTAAGTATCAATATCTAGGCGGGATCCTAACATTTACAACCTCTAAGACAACTATTATAATGAAGATAACGCAATGCATGTCATGGGTATTGGTCTAATTCAATAATCACACTTCCCCTACTTTGTTAATTAGATGGGTTTTGTACAACCCTAGATATGGGTTTTTAGCCACTCATACTTGTGAAAAAATTGAGAACATTCTTATTAAAGGAAAAGATGAAATCACAATGATAAGATGAATGAATACCCACAATCGTAAACTGAAAAATCAATCAAAATCAATGCAGAGAATCCCAAGATCAAAGATGGATCTTGAAATCAAAATATTTTTCTGTGTTAAAGTGTGTAACCTATAAGGGGTATTTGTAGTACAGGAGAAAACACTAAAAACCAAGCTCGAACAAAATAAGAGAAAGTAGTATCAGTGGCCACATATGGTCTGCGCCTGCAGTTTGGGCACGACCGAGGTAGTACCTGCAATCTGTATTTTAGCATAGTTACAGATACCAAATGTGAAAAATTCCTACCAGTCAGCTCTTGAGATTTTGGCTTTCTGGGACCTGCTTTGTGCACCTGCGGTCCGTAAGTCTTACCTACAGTCCGTGGGTCACTTAGTAGGTATCGGGACTTAGTTTTTTAGCTCTTCTTAGACTCTCAAACATGATTTGATCATGATCAAGCCAAAAAACATTCCGAACATCCATACTCGCTCGAAAAGTGGCCAAAAATACAATTTTCATAATTTTCACAAACTTGTCATCCAAAACATGGTTTTCTGCAAAAACATACCCAAAACAAACAAAATCTAATAAAAAGAGCTCAAAAATCTGCATATTTTCCTTGTTTTAAGCGTCAAAAGTGCTATATTTCTATAGCATATTAACACCCTCAACATAGAATGTTTGCATGTCCTCACGCAACAAAAACACAACAAAACAAAAACGATGGTTAACTAAGAGAATTTAAGATTTTCAGGGTAGTCAGTCGTCACATTAAGTTCAAATCATAACATCCCCTTCTATATCACTTTTCAAAACCAACTGTGTATGAATATAAAGTATTATAGTATGACACAATGGGATAAAGGTGTGGTAGTTATATTAGTAATAGATAACCACTCATATGTACAAATTATAGTACCTGAAACAAGCAAATAGCTAGCAACAAGACTCAAGTGCCCTCATGACAAAGATGTCTCACTCACTCATATATAAAATTAAACATGTCAATGCGGGGGTGGTCAAGAGACACTTGTGTGAAACAAAGAAATACCAGTCAATGCATGTTAAATACCATAAGCTTGCCCTTATTTTCCTTACCTTAGCATCCAGATAGTCAAGTAAGAATCACTATTAGACTTTTATCGGCTTGTAATGTAGGCTTGGAGGTTGGTATGCCATATATGGACATTTTAAAGTGATTAATCCTCCTTGGAACTACACTAACTTTGGGGTCTCACTTACTAACAAATTTTATCTTATTTCACCCTTATTTCTCCCATTTATTCTTTTATGGCATATTCAGGTTGGATGTGGTCTTTTATTCTCTCTTTTTTTCTTAACACACCCAACCGTACTAAGATTTTCTTAGTTTACCCTTCTTCATACCCATTTTATACTACACACCCCAATGATAGTAACCCTCAACTTATGCATTTTTCTTGTGTTGAGGTGCATACTGTCCAAGGAGGAACAAGGCCAAAATAGGTCAATTGTATTATAAATGGGAAGGTGAATGGAGAAAACAAGAAAAATAAGCTTTAAGGCTTAAAATAGGGATCAAAGGATACAATTCACACATGGAAGGTTATTTAGGCTAAAAGTGGACAAAAATAAAAAATGATCTATGATCTTTTCCTAACTAACTATCCTTCAACCTAGACAAGACTAACCAGGCAAGTTCTGAATTCAATATACAACGGGAGAAAGGTAGTATCTCACACACATATAGCATAGAGTCAATATCAGCAAATGATTATCATATCCCTAATACTAATTCCATAAAAAATTTCAAAAGTGAGAAACACTAACACTAATAATCACATGTGAAGTGCCAAATCAGGAAAAAAATATCTCTCTTTAGAAGAATAGTGACACTTCTTCCTTCATTGTCTGGAAGTGCAACTGCCTCTACCTATTTAGACACATTTTTGATAGCTACCAGAATGTACCTCATACCATAGAAGCTTAAAAATGGACCCATGAAATCAATTCCCAACACATCAACTAGCTCTAACTCCAAGATTGATGTCATAGGGAGTTTATGTCATCGAGAAATATTTCATTGATGCTGACATTATTCACAAGTCATCACAAAATCATGAGCATATTAGTAGATTATAAATCAATAAAACCCACATTGTAGAATCTTATGGGATGTCTAAGTACCACTGTGATGACCCCCAACTAGGATAAATAACAAGCCTCTAGAATGCTCATCATCTCCACCTCTAGTATACATCTTTGAATCACTCCATGGGCATAAACCATGAACAAATATGTCTCATCCTAATAGAATTTCCTTACCTCATGCATAAACCTCTACCGCTGCAAGAAGGATAAAGCTTCTGGAATAAGGTCACTTGCCAAGTAGTTAGTAAAATCAGTGAACTAGGGGATCAAATCTTGAGATGCCAGTAGCATACGTTCATCTAGAAAATAATCATCTATCTTAAAATAATCTCTTAGTTTTTAGATTTTCTCTTCTTCAAGCTTTGATAGGTGGTCCACGACATGATTCTCTTTCCCTTTACGATCCTTAACCTCAAAATCAAAATCTTGCAGCAAGAGTACCCAATCAATCAGTCGTGGTTTGGAATATTTTATCGTCATAAAGTACCTTAATGTTCCATAGTCAGTATGAACTATCACTTTGGTCTAAATCAAGTTGGACCAAAACTTTTCAAAAGTGAAAACATCCACAAGTAGCTCCTGCTCTGTAATAGTATAATTTTTTGTGTGGGGTTTAGAGCTTTGCTAGCATAATAGATGGGATGTAAGATCTTATCTCTTCTTTGGCCTAGGACAGCTCCCAAGACCACTCCGTTTACATCATACGTCACCTTAAAAGGTGCATACAAGTCAAATGACATAATAATAAGTGCCAAAATAAATTGCTCCTTTAGGTATTTTAAAACCTTGAGACACTCATCGTTAAACAATAACTTTACCTCTTTATCTAAAAGTTTACATAGGGGGCTGCAATTTTAGAGAAGGCCTTGATGAATCTTCTATAGAAGTTTGCATAACCCAAAAAGCTCTGTACACCTCTGATTGATACCGGTGGTGGCAATTTCTCAATCACCTCTATATTTGCTCTGTCCACCTCAATGCCATACTTTGAGATCTTGTGCCCTGGAAGTACACCTTATCTTACCATGAAGTGACATTTTTCCCAATTTAACACCAGATTTTACTCTTCACATCTCTGTAGTGTTGCCTAGATAGGATAGACAATCACCAAAAGAATCTCAAACCACTGAAAAGTCAATGAATATCTGACCATCTTCTCTACCATAATGAGAATATGAACATCAGACATCTCTTAAAAATGACAGGTGCATTGCAAAGTCCAAATGGTATCCTTTTGAATACAAAGGTCTCATAGAGGCAAGTAAAGGTAGTCTTTTATTAGTCTTCGAGAGCAATCATAATTTGATTTTATCCTTAGTACCCTTCATGAAAATAGTACCAACCCCTACCTGTGAGTCTATACAACATCTGATCCATAAATGGCATCGACAAGTGGTCCTTTTATGTCTAGTTATTCAGCCTTCGGTAGTCCATGCACACTCTTCATCCAATCACTGGCCTCATTGGTACTAACTTATTTTTTTATTTGGAACCATTGTGATTCTCCCTTTCTTTGTAATGCATTGAATCGAGCTAAACTAAACCATTTACTATCTGCAATGGGAAAAACTACCCTAATATCTAATGACTTTATAATCTCCTTTTTCACCATTTCTTACATAGAAGAATTTAGTGATCTCTGATACTTGATATTAGGTTTGTTTTCTAACTTAAGTAGTATCTTATGTGTACAAATATTTGATGGGATCCCCACAATGTTTGCAACGGTCCATACAATAGCTCTCTTGAACTTTCATAATATAGATATTAAAGCCCCTACCTACGCTCCTACCAAATCTACTGGAATGATCATCAATAATGTATGGTTGGTCCCTATGTATGTATACTCCAAGTGAGGAGGGAGGACCTTCAATTCCAATATTGGTGTTTTTTCAATCGATGGTCTTATAGGTGGTGTGGTTCTATTCTTTAAGTTATGATCGAAATTCTTATAGTCATACTTGTACGATCCTATGCCATGTAGGGCACTAACCATCTCATCATATTTTATTATTCTATAACTCTCAAAGATAATGATTACTGTGGCCAATGCTTCTACCCCTAATCTCTCCTCAATAGGCACATCAGCTATGATTATGTTCTTATCTAACTCATCTATCACTGTCACAACTCTTATATCACTGGCTGCTGAACTGTCATACATATATTCAATATAATATGCTCTTCGTTCATATTGAAAGTGATCTTTTCTAAGCCCATGTTAAACAACACTCTAACAGTGGATATGAAGGGTCTACCCAATATGATTGGCGAATGGGTATCCTTTTCGTAGTCAATGATCATAATATTTGTCGGATATGTGAATTCTGCTACTTTTATCTCCATATCATGAATAATTCCAACCAGCTCCTCAACAGACAAGACTTACAGGTAGGCTTGAGTTCTCATAACCCTAGCACCTTGTATATTAATAGTGGCATGAGATTTATTTCTTCTCAAGAATCACTCCCAATAGAGCATGGAATTGTCGTTGTACCTGGATCCCCTTTCTATTAACTGATATTATGTGAAAACTTGAGCTAAATTCCTTCACTATGTTCTTAAGCTCTTCCCTAATCCACTCATTATCACAATCTCTATCAAAATTATCATCAGTACAGGTCAAATTTTCACACTCTACCTCAGGCGGTTCTTCAGCATCATCATCTTTCTTCTTAGGCTCATCATCATAGGAAAATAGCACTCATCAGGTGAGAGTCATCCTAAGTATCAATGGCCATGTAGTAAACAAGTGTCAGAGGATTAGGCAAACTATCATCAGGTACTACTTCTGATTGTCTCTCTACCAAGGTAATAGAGATTTGCCCTTACTATTGCTCCAACTACTTAATAGAAGTTTTATGTGACTTGACTTTCTATGATAATCCTAAAATTTCAGCTTTAAGTTCCCTTAAGTAAGTCATTTGCATTTCTTTCCCCTTTATCAATAAAGCCAACATCTCTTCTATTGTAGACCCTGTCTCACGTCTGCCAGGTGAAATATACTTATCTCTCTCTTTATGATAGTTCCAACCTTTATTATCTTTCCCTTAGGCTTAAAAACCCACCAATTGACAATCCACACACTTTTCCTCCTCAGATGTCCCAAAATTATTGTTTTTAGAAGAACTTATGCTGTAAATTTTTTGACCAACTCACTAATTTCCATCCATAATGATAAAATCCCCTGATCAACAATGTTCTTAGTTACTCTTTGTGCACCGGAAAATCCAATGTCATAAGTATTAGGACCTCGACCAACCTTCTTAGTTTGACACCCTCGATTAGTTAATGAGATCTAATCCATGATACCAGCAGTTATTTCCCATCATAATCTCATAAAGGCTCCTCCAAAAATAGTGTCTACCATTGCTCTAGAACTGGTAGCCAGGGCTTTATATAATATTTCTGATAAGCTTGTCCCTGATATTCGGTGGTTAGGTACCATAATAACCCTCTTATTGAACCAAAATCATGCCTTATACATAGACTCAGACTGCAGTTGCCTGAATTTGTAAATCTTATCCTTGAGATGGAATACCCTTGATAGAGTAAAGAACTTGTTCAATAACTATCTTCATAGCTACTTCCATGTAGTAATAGACCCTTTTGGCAGTTCCCCAAGCCTTAAATATGTTTCTCCAGTAAGAAAGAAAGGGAATAGCCTCAGTCTAAGTGCCTTCTGATTTACCCCTGGTATGGTGTATGAATTGCATATTTCCATAAAATTTTCCAAGTGGATGGTTACTCGTCTGTTGGTAATCCCTTAAAAACTCCCTTCAAGCACAAGAGTTGAATCATAGCATTTGAGATATTGAATGAGAACTTAGGTGGTAAAGTAGAAGGGATAATATCTCATATCTTAGTTGGCTCATCATATCCCAAATTTTTCTCATCATAAACATATAGTTAAACAAACTGATATGTTGGGATCACTTAAGGTTGACTTCTATTTTGATTTCCACCAAGTTCTACTCGGTTATCTATTGTCTGGCTAACAACACCACCCTAAACTTTGTCCTCAGAGAGATTGTCCCTCTTTATCTTTATCGTCCCTCTTTGTCCCTGTCATCCTACTATATGGTTGTAAGGTCTTTTCAAAAATTCATGGGAGAAAAAGACTACCTCTACTCTATAGGCTAGGCATATACCACTGTACGTCCAACTAAGAACAAAAATAAAAACCCAAAAACTACATTTTTAATCTATAAATCAACATCGTGGTCCCCAGCAACGACGCAAATTTCTTGATGATGTTTAAGTAACACCTCATTTCAGATGATGACATAACTGATGTCAAGATATATTAACCCAACTAAGGTTGTAGTTGAATCCCAACGGAATACATGGCTTTGCAGCTATCAATAATTGTATTCTATGGGCAGCATTGGGAAGGAAATTGAGGCATTTGCTTGTAGTAGGCTCGAGCAAGTAATAATATTAACTTTAGGTTAAATAAGTTAAAGGTGAACTCTAGGATTCCATTCCCACTACTTTCTTAACTCTGTAGGTTTATCGTTCATTGTTGAACCAACCCAATACCTTGCATGTAGAGTTATATACCTCCTACAGTCTTTTGGACGAGTAAAAGGATTTCACCCTTTACCTTTTGAGTCTCAGGATGTTTCATTACTAACCTTTATCTTGATTCCAATTAATTATAACCTTTTGAGTATCTAGTTATTAGATGAAAGATAATGGTCATTCACTATATTCCATCCTGTGTTAATGGATTGACAATTAACTCTTAAATTGTTGTTGTCATTATCTTTTTCTAGTCACTACTCCTCCTTTGGAGTAAGTAGCAATATCTAGGATGGATCCTAATGTTTACAACCACTAAGAAAACTATTATAATAAAGATAAGACAATGCATACCATGGGTATTGGTCTAACTCAACAATCACACTTCCCCTACTTCATCAATTATCTAGGGTTTGCACAACCCTATCCATGGGATGGTAGCCACTCATACTTGTGAAAAATCAATAACATTCATATTTGAAGGAAAGATGAAATCACAATGATAAGACAAATGAAAACCCATAAACATAAACTAAATAATCAATCAAAATCAATATAGAGAAATCCCAAGATCAAAGATAGATCTTGAAATAAAAATATGTTTCTAAGTTTTAAAAGTGTGTAAACTCTACTAAAAAGTACATAAGGGGTATTTATAGTACAGGAGAAAACCTTAAAAACTAAGCACAAATGAAATAGGATAAAACAAGGTCGGTGGCAACAAGTGGTATGCACCTTCGATTTGGGCACGGGCGCAAGTAGTACCTGTGGTTTGGCTCCGAGTGTAGGTACAAACTATAAGTACCGGATGTGAAAAAATTCTTCAAATCAGCTCTTGATATTTTGGATTTTTGCACCCTCTTTCTGTACCTACGGTCTGTGGGTCACTTAGCAGGTGTTGGGAGTCAGTTTTTTAGCTCTTCTTTGACTTTTGAACATGCATTGATCACGAACAAGCTAGAAAACATTCCGAATATCCATAATCACTCCAAAAGTGGCCAAAAACACATTTTTCACCATTTTAACAAATTTATCATCTAAGACATTATTTTATACAAAACATACCTAAGATAGATCAAATCTAATAAAAAGGCCTCAGAAACCTACATAGTTTCCTTATTTTAAGCGTCAAAAGTGCTATATTTCCATAGAACATCATTGGATTATGTGTCAAAGTGGGTGGAAGCAGTTGCACTCCCCAATAATATAGGAAGAAGTGTCATGACTTTTTAGTAGATGTATATCTTTTCTCAATTTGTCATACCACACGTAATCATTAGTGGTGGTGGGCCATATTTTTGTAATCGCGTATTTAAGAGTCTTCTTGAAAAGTATGGATTAAAACATAAGGTGGAAACACCTTACCATCCACAGACTAGTGGATAGGTTGAGGTGTCCAACAGAGAGTTAAAGTCTATTTTGGCGAAGATTGTGAATGCCAATAGGATCAATTGGTTGAAAAAATTAGATGATGTATTATGGGCCTAAAGAACAGCTTTAAGACCCTCATAGGTGATTCTCCATATCAGTTGGTGTATGGAAAGGCATGTCACTTGCCTGTTGAGCTTTAAAATAAAGCACTATGGGTGTTGAAGAAATTGAATTTTGAGTGGAAAGATGCAACTAAAGCAAGAATGGGTAAGATGAATAAGTTGGATGAATTTTGACTCTAGGCTTATGAGAGTTCTTCACTTTACAAAGAGAAGATGAAGCTAAATCATGATCACAAAATTGAGAAGTGGATATTTGAAAAAGGTGACAAGGTATTGCTAAATAACTCAAGACTTTTCTTGTTTCTAGGTAAGTTGAAGTCTAGGTAGTATGGTCTATTTATTGTGATAAGAGTGTATCCATATGGTGCTTTAGAATTAAATTATGATGGAGAGCCCCGTTCAAATTGAATGGGCAAATGGTAAAGTACTATATGGTAACACTGAGGAAATTAAGATGATTTTTGAGATTGACGTTGGTGAAGTCTGAGTAACGAAGGCAATTATGTCATACTACAATATTAAATAAAGTGTTTCATGGGAGGCAACCCATGTTTTGCATTTAACAAATTATAGGGTAATATGTATGTTCAGTGTGTAGGGTTAAAGATTGCATAAAAGAGCCAGAAATTCAAAAATTCAGGTCATACTACCCTTCACGAGTCATAACTTGACATAACGACTCATAAGAAGGAGTCATAAAGACTTGGAACTTAAATCAGATTTAGTAAAGTGGTCACTAGAGTTTTTATGACTCTCAGAATGAGGTGTAACCTCTGGTTACAACTCGTTACCTTGAGTCATAACAACTCCAGACCCAGGTAAGGTTCCATGTCTTTACGGAGAGAATAAGAGACCTGTAAGCATTGGTTATGAGTAGTATACATGACTCATAACTAGACTTACCAGGTCAAGGGTCTTGGGTCAAGCCAGACCAAATGTGCATTTGAAATAGAATAAGGTATCCGAATCAGGTACCTAATATTCCAAATGAGAACTCCCTTCATTACTCCCGATTTCTAAGCTCTAAGAATACAAAACCACTTCAAAACATAAAATGGTCAGTTGGTTCCTTCCAAAACATCAAGAATTCATCAAGCATTGGGGTCAAAAATTATTGAACTCAAAAAACCTAAATACTACACAAATCTAGTAAGTTTTGAGGTCAAAAGCTTTATGTTTAAACTTAAATCCAAAAATGGTTTGAGGTTTTAGAATTTCTTAAAGTTAAATATGTGTATATGTGAAAAATTGAACCCTATTGCTTGAAATTTGACTTTGAAATGTGCCAATAGGAGTGAATATGAATTTTGTACTTTGATTGTGTGCTTTTGGATAAATTTAAGGTGGTGATGAAGTGTATTATTGATAAAAAAAATATGGGGTTCGTACAATAGAACCAACTCAATCTAAACACCAATGTAATAATGGATACGGTGCTCCTAATGAGTCGTAACTGCATGTAAAGAGTCGTTATGAGACTCATAACTGCTTATAACATAAATGCGTGGAAAAGTGTGGATTTGGTATGGTGATGACTCAACTATATGACTCGTAACCAACACTTACGACTCATATCCTGAAGTCATAACGAGGTACGAGACATGTATAGAACAAAATATTTCTGATAAGCTTATGAGTATTAGTAACGAGTCATAAGATAAACTTATGAATTGCTAGGAGCACTCGTAACCTAACTAGTTAACATTGATCTGTATTTTATCTATCTAATGACTTAGTCATACGAGTCGTAACCTATATTTGAGACTCATACCTTCCTAGTCGTAACATGATAGAACATGCACACTAACACTAGATTTTCTTTTTCTTCTTTATTTTTCTTAGTATTCACTAACAAGTATATGCGTGCAGGTACTAATGGCTCCTAAAGATGATTCCTCATCAAAATGGACACAAAAATAGAATTATAAAAAGTGACCTTCTCCTAAGTCTGGAAGCAATTGAGAGACAAATCCAATGAATCAAGTGGAGATATTGTTGACTAGCAAGTGCAAAAGTAGGCTCATCCTAGAAAGGTACAACCTAGAGGAAAGAAAACATATGCGAAAGATATGGAATCTGATGAGGATTATCTCAAGGACTATTTCTAGATTTCTTCATGGTCCTGATTTTCACCCTCTAGTAAACACAGTAGAAATTAATTATCACATGGATTAAATGCAGAAAGTTACAAAAAAATAGATGGGGTCGGCTAACAAAGTTATGAATTTTAGGTGGATAGCGAGCATTATTGCTATAAATGAGGAAGAACAAAGTTGGTGATGGGTGGACTAGGAGTGTCTTCGCATAAGATTGAGAAGTAGACCCTAAATTTTGAACCCAAGGGATGGTGGACGTTGGATCGACACAAACTGTGTCCTACTACTGGGGATAATATACTTTGTCCAGTATGTGCAACATTGGTAGAAGGACTTATGGTAGGATACAAGTTTGACATCGCACAAAGATTTTCTTGGCAATAAGAGTGTCATAACTACCTTACATTGATAAATTCATTTAGCCAAAGACTACTATGAATTTGGGGTTTATTAAAGATACAGCAAACCCTATGGCTAGACAAGAAAGGCAATGAGCTGCAATGTTAGCTGAAATATTCAAAAACTAGGGTACAAATTATGAGGATACAGGGATGAATGAGACAAGTGACACCACAAGTGAAGGTATGCAGAATGATCCATAGCCATCTAATACAGCGGGTACAGCTAGCGCCTTTGTTCCTACACAGCCAGTACTATCTCACCTAACTTTCTCTAGAGCAATATTGGTTAGGTTGATAGTTATCTCACAAGCTATGTGGGATGATGTAATAAAGAGATTTACTACTTTGGAGATGAAAGTTCGATATGTAGAGTAGGGTATGCAACCCTAGGTTAAAGATAAAATAAAGGAGAAAAATAGGAGAGTCTAGATGTGATTGGATTTTTTTAGAGGAGACTTCCAGAACAACTTATAGGTGGACAGACCCCCAGTATTGCAGAAGTAAAAATTGAAATGTCTAAGTTGAGGAAGATGATAGAGGAAATAAATAATAGGCCAGTTATACCAATACCTGTCATAAGAAAAGAAAAATACAGCCTGAAGTTGAAATTTCAAATATTTGGGGAGTTCCAGCTAGATATGAAAGAAGAAACAAAGACAAGAAAAAAAAAGAGAACTGAAGAATACCTTGAATCTGAAGATGATGGTTTTGAGGAAGCAGTGCAAGATAGTGTGATCATTAAGAGAGTCTAAAAGACTAAGGTTAGTGAGATAATGGCTGGAGTTAGTAGCTCGACATGGCAGATGAGAGTACTAAGAGGGATAGTGATATGGCCCCAACACCAGATAGCATATTGAGCGCTCCAGCCACAACTATTTCTACTATTGTAGAGATAGTCTCGACAGCTGATGGGACTATGGTTGAGGAAAATGGGACCCAATCTGAGGGCCCTTGTGATAATAGAGTATGATACGATGCCTTAAGCACCCAAGTATGTCCTCGATCTCTGTATTACATTGTAAGAAGCTCTAGCACAATGCATAGGTTTTAGTTGGGGTGAGGGTGTACCAAGGTCGCCATGAAGTTACACTTGACGTGTTTCAAAACCCGTAGGCCACAATTTGAAAAACTTGTGAACCGATATGTTTTGGTTGTTGTTTTTGTTATTTTGCGTGTTGTGTGATGCTGAAAATAGGAAGAAAATATGGACTTGTGCAGTAGACATGGTTTAGAATGATTATTCTGAACTTGTTTGATTTTGAATAATTATGTTGAGAAATTTATACCCCTTCTAAAATTTTGCTAATTGTGTGATATGTGTATGTGTGAGGGACGACTGTGAATCTGATAATGGAATTAGAATTAGGTACAGAACAACTACGGAAAACAACTGCATATCTAGAGAAGTAGTAACTAGTAGTATAACTATGTACGATGTGTGTGTGACGCGTTACCTAGTTCTTGATTGTGTATGGAATCTAGAACTTGCTCGGTTGTTCTTACCTAGGGTTTAGGATAGTCGATTAGGATATGATCATGGGCCATTTTCTGTTTTGAGTCCACTCAAACCTAAATTGTTCAACCAAATGATATATGAATCCCTTGATCCCGTTATTTGAGCCTTAATAGACCAATTTCTTTATTTCACCTTTCTCCTTCTCCTTGGTTACAATGAATGTATTTTGGCCCTACTCCTCCTTGGACACTATCCACCTCAACTGAGGTAAATCACTGGAGTAAAGGGTGGCTATTATAGGAGTGCATAAGTTAAAGTGGGTATGTAGAAGGGAAAAATAAAAGAAGAAGAAAGTAGGTCTGAGTGCAGTAAAAAAATGAAAAAGATTGTATTAGAAAACCACACCCAACCAGTGAGACATAAGGGAAAAAATAAAATAAAAGTTGGAAAAAAAGAGTAATGACCCGGGAGTACACCCTAGACGTCACACAGTACTTATGGTCCCATAGGACCACAAACTAACCCATTTGCTTGTACCTGTTGTGAGCGCTGAACAAAACTGATAAATAATATATGCAGAATTTCAACTGCAATGCCATAAGGTTTTAACAATTGAAAACAATTCTAAATAATTATTTAGAACGTTTGAAAACAAACTGACAATACTGATAAAACATCTAATAATCACCACTGAAAATCGACTAACTATCTGTACTAGTCTGAAAGTCTCTACCTGTCTGATAGTGGAGTTGATGGAACAAGCCCCCAACTAACTCTGACTGACTAAAAATCTAAAACTACTGACATAATTGAATATAAGATAACTCATCCTTAAAGGAAAAGGACTCACCACGGCTGCTGATGCTGATGCACTGGAAAGTCTAAGTACGATTTAGAATTCGAGCGTCTGAACCTATGATATAAGACATCATAGCACAAAAATGAGTATGCGGTCAGTACTTCTGAATGCACTAGTGTACTTAATGAGGTTAGGCTAATATGCACGGGTTCATGTTCATGAGTAATAACTGACTGAATGTATGGCATGAGGTACTGAGTAAGTATACATTAAAAATATAAAGACTGAGAATGCATGACCACACATAAAATAAGTACTGAAGTAGTCTGTAAACTGAGATACTTAAATCTGATAGGTAAATAACTAGTAAACTATATGCTATGGTCAAGCAAGACTCAACTGAATTCTAAACTGAGTACTAAAACTAAAACTGTGGGAGGTATCATCGAACCAACAGGTCCTAAATAAGCTATTTGTGGTCCAACCTGTAACCCCAGTTGGAAGAGTGTTAGTACCGTTCCATGGGTACTAACAGAGGTTGTGTCAACCCTAATCTTGCAGGAAGACTCGTGGGATATATATATACGTCAACCCTAATCTGGGAAGAAAACATATCAACCTATGTTGGCTACGCAGTTCTGTAACTTAGGGACTTCTACTAAGGCTCAAACCCTAAACTAGTAGGAATGAATGCATCCCTGGGTTTGCTCAGTGTTGAATTCTACTCCCAACTAAACTTACATGGATTATTAGACTAGACTAAGGTTAACTATATTAACTGAATGAACGATATTATTCCTAGCATAACTGAAATAATTCTATAAATGTTGGAAACTAAGTAAACAGCTAAATTTCAAGTATTCATAACCCCCATGACCCTATAGCAATAACGATAGGACCATACTGAAGCTTAGAAAACATAATGATAAATCATTGTTCAAAATTATTCACTTAAGAATTTCATCAGAAACATCGGGACCAATACTTTAACATAGGGATGCATTTTAAACATGATAAGAGAGCACAATCACATGACCAAATCATAAACTGAGGGTATTATTCTAAATTTGGATGAACATGATATGGAAACCATATTATCTAAAACATATTGTAATGCATTCCACGTGGGATCAATTGAAAACATAACTTGAAACCAAATTACGAAGATATAACTAAACATACTTCAATTTTCAACAAGTAAGGACTCTTTTCATCAAAAACTCTTGGAAACATAACAAGGGGTAATTGTTCAAACCAATTATTTAGGCATTTCATCAAACACTTGAAAATTCATATACTTGAGCATGTGAATAGTCAAAACATGAGATTCTAACATAATTGAAATACTACAAATAATGGATTTAGGGAGTTAACATGTGAATAGCACCATTTAAATGTGTAAGGTTTAATTTCAACAACAATTACTTGTAAACATCATGTAAAATTGCAATTCATAAGAGTTCATGGATAAAGTTCATACAAAATGCAAAAATCATTCCTTTAAACTTAAAATTAGATTCTTGGACTCTATGGGTGGAAAGGGCCCATGGATGAACATCTAACATACCTCAATTGAAGGAATCTTAGAAGATCTTGGTGAATTTCTTAAAATTTTTCTGTTGAAGGTTGAAGGGGCTAAGGTTTTGTTCTTGAGAGGATTTTGAGTAAAATATGAATTTGGGGGGGGGGGGGAGGGGGGATGTTGTTTTGGGATTTAAATCCTATGTTAAAGTAAGAGGAAAAGACTAAAATATCTTCCTGGGCTCAAGATTAAAATAGGCTAAAAATTTGCCCAGTGACACGATGACTAACGCATCGTATAACCCACCGACACGATGGTTGTCGCACCGTGATACTGAGGCCAATGCGGTACCTAATGCAATGCAAACTAATCGCATTGGGTGACTGGTTTGGTCATCAAAACATGCTTCCATGCGTCGTTCAAAAAATCCAAAACTCACCTACAATAAACTATAGACAACCCTAACCATGAATTATCTTAGAAATCAACTTTTTAGGGTGGGGAAAGTAGGGAATAAAATCATCGATGGTTAGGGGTCAAAAGTATGACTAAGTCTCCAACACTTAGCTAAATTTTTAGGTTCTGATCCTCTTACACATACACTGGGAGCTAAATTGGGTTAAGGCTAATATGGTGTATTACAATATCTCCCCTTGGGAATATTTATGCTTGAATAAGACTGACTAGACTGAGAGTACTGCCCAAAGGTAGCTGAGATTATATTCTGAACATACTTGATTTGGAACATGACTTGGATAACTAAGTCAGAAATGTGATACATGAACTAAATTAATTATCATGAACTGAACAGAACTAAACTGATTTCTTGAATACATTCAATGACATGAGAATATTTATAAGGATGAGATAGGACGAGAGAGTCAACTTATGAGTAACCATTACTTCAAGATGGATCTTGTTTCATGAAGAAAAGATGAAAGGTTTAGGACATGAATACTCGAGATATTATAACATCTCCCCCTTGGGATAGTTCATCCCCTGAATGATACTGACTTGGATAAAATACTAAGGAATGACCAAGAGGATGCATAGGACACTTACAAGCTGAATCATGACTAAATACCTGGAATTTAAAACTGATGCATAATGCAAGAACTGAATTAAATTTATGAATTGCATGGTCGTGAATGGATTACTCATGATTAGGAAAGATAGGAAACCATAGGAACTTGTGCTAAACTAAATTACTGGCTATACAGGCTGAATTATATAGAAAGCCTATACTCAACTATACATTCCACTTCAAAACTACACTCCCCTTGAGGCTACTGAAATATTCACATGGGCACTGATAACTCTACCTACTGAAGTCTGAGCTGAACTAAATTTTCTCACTATGTTCAAGCCTACCCGAATCTACAAAGTGCACAAATAACACTGTGATACTAGTCTAAACCATAAATTCACTACACCCTGCTTTTTCATAACTTCTCATCTCATAAATAATTCTTATTACCACCTCAACTACTACCTTTAACCCTTACTAGACATTCACTGATGCGCAATGCATTCCTCCACATATATACAACATGTCATTCAAGCCTATCTATGCACTTCTAAACAAACCTTCATAAAAATATCTTTCTCATATCCTCTAAACCTCTATCATTAAAAGTTTCATGCGCTATTCTTAAGGAAATCATATACACAACTTTAACTAACCATGACATATATCAAAAACTTAGACTCGATCTTACTTCACACTTATAATCGTAGATCGAACAACCATACAATTGTTCCTCCTAATATGAAATATTTACTCTTTCCCATCTAAACAACTGTTCACCATCCCTATCTTGACATAAGGAAAGGTCGTTGAAAGTCTAGAACATGAGGACCAGAAATATAAAAGAATACTATACATAACTTTGACACATAATTAAGGCCCGAAGAATAGAGTGTCAACATTATAGATTCCTTACGGAGATCTAAATTGAGGGCATACATGACATAAACTGAATTCTACTAATCATTAAGAGCGTAGCATAAGTATCTGACACTGAACATACTATAAGGCATGAGTACATGAGGCATGAGTGGCATGACCTATGTTTGGATTTCATGATTTCATGGAACATGACTCATATTGCTGAGCAAATTGGAACTCCTTATACTAGGGACTAGAAGCATATATGATCCTATGGAAAGTGCATGAATATGAGTTATGATCATGGAACTGACATGTAAGGCATGAGTAGATATCGTGATGACTAAAAAACCTTTCACTGAGATAAGAAAGGGTCGAGCATCTTTCTTCCCTACTGATGCTCTATAATACACTAGCATCACTACTAGAATCTGAGATCCTAACTTGGTTACTTGTTCTATCACCCCCTTTTCTTTAGCTTAAATCCATTTTTCTAAGTTTGGGAAACACTAAATCAATACCTCTAACCTAACTATCACTACCTTACTCTAATCTAGGGTATAATCATACACATAGTTGGTAAAATCACCCTAAATGATATGCCCGATAATGTAAAATGTGTTGCTAGCACTTTCTCCTGAGATACAACTCTTAGCCCTGTATAGCACCTACAATCATCATGTAACAACTTAGAATTGACTAACTTAGAATTTATAACTCCTATTTTATTAGCTTAACCTTATAAGATTAAAACTTAAACTCTAACACGTAACATGGATATCCCCAAATCTTTAATAACCATACTACTTCCATCATAACCTGCAAATATCACATCCACTACATATGTTTTGAATCAACAAACTTAAATTCTTTCCTACAATGCTTGAAGCCTACTGATTTACCTTTTATACAACTAGCCCCATGAAATATAATCTACCCAAATACAGATAACACTATCCCAACTCTACTACTATTGCTAAACGCTTAGTTTTGTGCTTTTAATTCTAAATCATATGCTATCATAAAATTCTAAGAAGGGATCTGAAAACATGTATGACTCCTAAGCATTAAGGTACTACCCTTTTATTTAATGACTGGTTCATTATGAAACTAAAACCGAATGACTCTATTTCTAAAATAAACTGAAGTAGTTTGCTGGGATACTGTAACCAAGAAATTATGGCAATGATGGATTTACCCACTAAGGTAGACATTTAGAAGGGTTCTACAAATATTTTGGGTCTGACACTAAAGTTAACAGCTATATAGGGGGTTATAAGAGAAAATAAAGTTTCGGGGTCTAGTAAAACATACATAAGAATATGAAAGCCATAAAACATACCTGTAACCACAGTAGGAGATCTTTCCTGATTATGTCAGAACTAAATTACATATAGACTATTCTGATGTTAGCCACTGGTTGTGCTGTAAGCGACACCCTGCTGAGTCGGGTAGCTGGATTGGTCTAGAGGATATTTGGAATGACCCTATTGGCGCCAATCCTTTCTCCTTCGAGCCATTACTCTACACTCTCGTATCTAGTGGCCTGGCTTACAATATCTAAAACATGCATTACTGCCAATTTTATAGAAACCTAGGTAATTTCTACCCCATTCTCTATAAAGCAACTGGGTACAACCACCCTTCCTACTACCCTGTGACTTAGAGCCTGGTGCTCTATTTCGACCGTCATTCTTAAACTTAGGCACTGGCATACTGGTTGAAGGCATAGCTGGGGCTAAGAATTTATGACGAAATTGGGAGAAGTTACTACCCTCTGATTTTGACTTAAAACTACTTGTTTTGGCCTTCTTATTCTTTCCCTATTTCTTTCTATGCTCCCCTCCCTCACTCTACTGAGCATAATTTAAAAGCCTATATAGACAACAGCCTGCAAATTATTCTAAGCAACTACTGAATATGCTAAGGAAGTGAAAATAGCTCTAAATTTAGCATAAAAGACATGCTCATTCAGGGGAACTTCCTAAACAAGAGGAGGTGTAGGCTGATTCTCATTTCTTCTTATTTTATTCTTTCTGGAAGGCATTTTCTATACACAGAAAGACGGATGGGTTAGGGAGAAAGATTAATTAGAGATCATGCTCTTTAGAATGACATGAATACTAAAAGAAAGGAAACCTTTCCTAAAACATCTCGTAGCCTCTTGTCCATAAGTGTAGTGCGCTACAGACCCATGCACAAGACTCTACTCAGCACGAAATTCAGACTCCCTAGGATACTTTAAAACTATAGTCTTTGATACTAAGTTTTTAATCACATAGGAGTGTACCCTCGACGCCACATGGTACTTACAGTCCTATAGGACCACAAGCTAAACCATGAGCTGCTACCTGTTGTGAGCACTAAACTAAACTGATAAATAACATATGCTGAATTTCAAATGCAATGCCATAAGGTTTTAATAATTGAAAACAATTATAAATAATGATTTAGAATATTTGAAAACAAACTGGCAATCTGTACTAGTCTGTAAGCCTTTAATAGTCTGATGGTGGAGTTGATGGGACAAGCCCATAACTAACTCTAACTGACTAAAAATTTAAAACTACTGACATAACTGAATATAAGATAACTCATCCTAAAAGAAAGAGGACTCACCATGGTTACTGTTCCTGATGCTCTAAAAAGTCTAAGTATGATCGAGAATCTGAGCACTTAAAACCTATGATATAAGACATCATAGCGCAAAAAAAAAGTGTGCGGTCAGTAATTCTGAATATACTGGTAAGCTAAATGAGGTTAGGCTAATATGCACCAGTTCTTGTTCATGAGTAATAACTAACTGAATGTATGGCATGAGGTACTGGGTAAGAATACATTAAAACTATAAAGACTGAGAATGGATGACCACACATAAATCAAGTACTAAATTAGTCTATAAACTAAGATACTAAAATCTAATAGGTAAATAACTGGTAAACTATATGTTATGGTCAAGAAAGACTGGACTAAATTATGAACTGAGTACTGAAACTGAAACTGTAGGAGGTATCATCTAATAGACATGCCCTAAATAAGCTAATTGGGGTCCAACCTGTAATCCCAGTAGAAAGGGTGTTAGTACTGTGCCATGGGTACTAATAATGGTTGTGTCAACCCTAATCTATCAGGAAGACTCATGGCATATATGTATACGTCAACCCTAATCTTGTAGGAAGACATATCAACTTATGTTTTCTATGTTGTTCTGTAGCTTAGGGACTGCTACTAAGGTTCAAACCCTAAATTGCAAGAATGTTCGCATACCTAGGTTCGCTCGATGCTGAATACTACTCCCAGCTGAACTTACACGAATCATTAGACTAGACTAAGCTTAACCATATTAACTGACCTAACCATATTGTTCCTAGCATGACTGAAATCATTCTATAGATGCTAGAAACTAAGTAAACTAAATTTTGGGGATTCATAACCCCCATGACTCGATAACAATAGTGATAGGACCATACTGAAGCTTCAAAAACAAAATAAGAAATCACTTTTCAAAATTATTTACTTAATCATTTCATCAAACAAATGGGGACCAACACTTTAACCTAGGGATGCTTTTTAAACATGATAAGAGAGCACAATCACATGACCAAATCATAAACTGAGGGTTTTATTCTGAATTTACATGAACATGATATGGAAACCACATTAGTTAAAACATATTATAATGCATTCCATGTGGGATTAATTGAAAACATAACATGAAACCAAATTACCAAGATATAGCTAAACATACTTTGACTTTCAACGTGTAAGTCATCAAAATCTCTTGGAAACATAACAAAGGGTAATTATTCAAACCAATCATTTAGGCATTTTATCAAACACTTGAAATTCATAGCTTGAGCATGTGAATAGTCAAAACATGAGATTCTAACATAATTAAAATACTACAAATCATGGATTCAGGGAGTTAACATGTGAATAGCACCATTTAAATATGTAAGGTTTAATAATAACAACAATGACTTGTAAACATCATGTAAAATCGCAATTCATACGCTTTCATGGATAAAGTTTGTAATAACATGCAAAGATAATTCCTTTAAACTTAAAATTAGATTCTTAAAATCCATAGGTGGAAGGGTCCATGGATGAACATCTAACATACCTCAATTAAAGGATTCTTAAAAGCTCTTAGTGGATTTTATGAAAATTTTCTCTTGAAGGTTGTAGGGGATAGGGTTTTGTTATGGAGAGGATTTTGAGTGAAATATGAATTTCGGTGCAAAAATGTTGTTTTGGGACTTAAATCCCTGTTAAAATAAGGGAAAAGGACTGAAATACCGTTTTGGGCTATGGATTAAAATAGGCTGAAAATGCACCCAGTGACGTGATGACCAATACATTGCATTACCTATCGATGTGATGCTTGTTATGCCATGTTGCTGAGGCTAACGTGGTACCCAATGTGACATGACCTAATCTCGTTGGGTCATTGGTTTGGTTATCCAAACATGCTTTCATATGTCTCTTGAAAAATCTAAAACTCAACAAAATAAACTATAGACAACCTTTACCATGAATTATATTAGAAATCAACTTTTTGGGGTCTGGAAAGTCGTGAATAAAATCACTAAAGTTTAGGGGTCAAAAATGAGTCTAAGTCTCCAACACTTAGCTAAATTTTCATATTCTAAGCCCCTTACACATCCACTGGGAGCTAAATTATGTTATGGCTAATACGGGGTATTACAATAAGTGGACCATAAATAATCATAGTATAAAGGAGGCTTAGTCACTAAAAAAACCCAAAAAGAAACCATACCAGCCCCAAACCTATATTACCAGCTGACTAAAGTCCTATAGTAATCCTATCCTGACTGTCCAAAAACTCAGGAAGAGAGTATATGGGCAATCCTATGGCATTCTGTGTACTTCGGATAAAACTTGTATATGAGTGAGATCATATTTTAACATGTCCCGAAATTACATTATTGATCTAAACTGAGAGAATGAGATTTCTTTGATTGTGAGCATACAAGGGTTATGTTGTTAGGTAACTAGATTGTTCGGTTATTGTGATTTATGACTATACTTGGTTATCTGTTACTAATATAATTCCATCATGGATTTATTTCTAACACTCTATGTACTAAATCAATGTACACAGCTAGATTCTTGACAAGTTAAAACTAGGAGGGGGAATAAAATATTGATAACTAAAATAAAAAGTCATTGCCATAGGTATCTTAGGATCTTTTTTGTTTAAGAATCGTAGTTGTTAGTAGTTTGATTTTTGTTCTGCCTGAGGACACGCAAATATTCTAAGTTGAGAGTGTTGATCCTGCATGGAAACTTGGCATATTCAATGCCTAAAAATAAGGAAATTATGCGTGAACTTAGGTTATTTTTGGTGGATATGAGGTGTTTGTTGATTGATTGCTGAGAATATAGGTAAGAAGCACCTTGGGATAAAAATTAGAAGAAAAATCCCTGGAAGTGAAGCTTTCTCATATTACGAGTCAGCCTACAAGTTGTCAAATCATCTTACGACTCATTGCCTGACTAGTGAACAAAATAGTGACAAAAGAAGAGCTAAAAAAAATAAGTAAAAAATTTTCACGACTCATAAGGATTCACTATGAGTCGTGATGAGAAATAATAAAGAGAACAAAAACACAAGATGGAATTCAGTGGTGAATTTAGATAAAGAGTTGAGTCGTAAGATCTGATTACGACTTGTAGTAAGAAGTTGTAAGCTGGCCAGTGTACAAAAGCCCTGAAGAATAAGTTCCAACTGGTAATGATATAAGACCATGAGTCATAAGTTTTGGTTATTACTCGTGAGGATAATTCATAAGGACAATAGAAACCTGAATCCTTAAAGATGAAACTTTCTGGACAGGCTATAACTAGGCATCATACGACTTGTAAGGAGACCTTATGAGTAGTTACGATTGTCAACTTACTTTTCCTATTTCATTTTATTAGGATTTATTTATTATTTTGACATATTATAAATACCTGAGTATTATTCCATTATTAGGTTATGAACTATTTTGCACTTTTACATTACTTTTACTACTTTTAGCATACTTTGATTTTGAGATTTTGTTCTTGAGATTTTGGGTTTTTATTCAACTCAAGTCTTTGGATTTTCTTCTTATTATTATTGTACAATTAATTACATGTGTTTTTTATTGATTATCGTGGATTTTTTTATGATCATGCATAACTAATTTCCTTGACTAGGATTATGGAAAGCCTGGTGGATTAACTATGTAGAGGAAGTGAGAGATTTATCTATTCTATTCTGTTGCATGTATCTTGATCTTCTTTATATTAATTGACGTCATATCTACTGTAGAAGCTTTAGGATTGCATGTATTTGAGAATGTCCTCATAAGGGAGTTTGATATTAGGAAAAGGGGATTAAGATAGTAATTTGAGATTCACGTCCATCTTATAATTCTACCATCTCATCTAATCAACTTGAGACTCAAAAGATGAAAGTTGATCTAAGATTATAGAGAAGGGGAAAAAGGCGACACCTTGAGACTCACAAGGTAAAGGGTGAGATTTATCAACATGTTCATAAGACGGTTAATAATACATAGCTATCCAACTTTTTTACATACAGTGTAGTAGAATAGGTAAGTTAAACACGAGAAGTTTACAGAGTTAGAAGCCAGGGGTAACACAGTCCTAGTGTTCGTCTTCTACTTTTTATAAACTCAAGCATTCAAGTTCTATTATTACTTATTGTTGACTTTAAATTCCTCATATTTACTTTTTGGTATTGATCGTGAATTTTGTCAAGTTAAGAGATTGTTCAACGTTTTACTTCTGGTTTTGACCCCAACCTAGTTTGGGTTACTATATTTGACATCAACCATAGAATACTACTTTGGAGGTTAGTATTTTAGGAGACATCACATCTCAACTCATACTCATTAAATTGACTCTCTAGGTCTAGGTACTCTGGGAGATCTGTAGTGATTATCTGGCATTCTTACACAATCTGCCTCTATATATTTCTACTTTGTGTGGGTTGAAGGCTATAATAGTAGTTTTTATTTGACCCTTCAACATTCCAACTACTTGTCTCTTGAACCTCAGGGTCCTTGCTACGAATCATATCACCCTTCTCTTTTCCAGGATCCTTTCGACCTCTCTATGCAGGCATGAACTAGAATTGCCGTTATTTTCACTTTCACTGCTAGCCTCATCACTCGATGAATCCACCTTCTTAGTATAATGGGATGGTAATTGATGATTGTTTTCTCTTTGACAAGTGTGGTAGGTTGGGGCCTTAATATCCCCTTTAGGTTCATCATGGAGTCTTTAGGTGTTATCTCACGAGTTGGCCTGATTCTTCCCCCACCTTTCCTTAATGGAAAATTTTAAGTCATTATACCTGAGATAAGAAATAGACCATGATAGGGTTACTGGTGAACAACATAAACAAACTTAAACTTAATATTTTGGTAAGTAAAAAAGGTAGGTCCAACAGTTTATCGCACAAATGGCGGGCCATCGCACTTTTTATCAGAGCTAGATAGAATCTTTTAATTAATTTGTGAAGGTTAAGCCGATAGGTCATTGCATGTCCAATGATTCATCAAAATAATCATCATGACTTTCTATGTTGTTTTAGATAATTCCAAAATTGGGCAATGATTTGAGCGATGGCCTTTCGCCCTAGCGACAATCCGTTAACTCAACCATTGCACCTTAACCAGTGTTTTAAGATCTCGATCAAGTTGGAGATGATTTATTCGATGGTCTGTCACCTTTGTGATGGTTGGTCAGTTACACCGTTGAAACGCTCAATTCTTCAAAATTCCATTTTTGTATTTTTTCAAACACGTGGTGTGCCCATGTTTTTGTACCCATTAGTATAAAATAATCCAACCAATCATGCCATCAAGCCGCATATCGAGGTTACTCAGACTTCACCCCTATGTGGATTCCACCATAGTATATCAAACTTTATTTTTTCAATTCAAACTAAGATCAAGAAAGCAACACTCTAACTAGTTTCATCTTATCTCAACCATCTCTTATGCACAAAGTTAAGGTTACAGACATACCTGGGCATGAAATCCAACTTCACAATAAACTTGTAAGTGATGTAAAGTACTATTGTACTCTTAACCAAAGAAAAATAAACTAATTTTTAAAGTATAGAGAAAGAGTTCTTAGTGATGAAATGAAATAAGGTGCTTGAGAAGGCTTTTATAGAAGTGGAAGAAGAGTTGAAGAGTTAGTGGGGAATGAATATGAGTGTTTTAATCATTTCAGAAGATGAATTGGAAGGGTAGTGCATGGACGTAGGAAGTTATCCCATATTTTATCCATTAATAGTTTAGGATCAGGTGGAAGTCCTAATTAAAGGAAATTTGGATTATTCTACATGGGCCTACCTAATTTTAAGAAATTTAACTAACTTGCCTTTGACGGTTACAGTGATGGTCCATCACAAGGTCGACGGCCTATCGTTTTTCCTTACAACAATAAGTTTGGTGGACCATCACACTAGCAATGGTCCATCACGCCTACAGCCGCACCTTATCCAGAATCTATAATTGACAACCCTAGCGATGGGTCATCGCCCACCAAACGACTCGTCGGCCTCTTTGTTTTTTCTTATCTAAAATGTTCAATGTTTCCACTTCCTTGCATTTGTGAATCCTTCACACTTCACACACAGATTACATCGACTAATCAATTAAGAAAAAATAGAAATTTAAATACATGATTTTACAACATCATTGTGGGTTGCCTCCCACTAGCGCCTGATTTACCATGGCGGCACAACTCAGTTATCTTGATTACTCAGAATTCATCAAGATATATTGAAATCACCATATTAACCTCTTCTTGATGACCAATGTATTATTTTATATTCTGACCATTATCCTTAAAAAGGTTATCATCTATGTTGTCAAGCTCCACTGCTCTCGATGCAAATACTTAAGTTACCTTGAATAAGATGAACCACTTTGATTTCAGCTTCCCTGGGAACAACTTAAATCTTGAGTTAAACAGCAAGACCCAATCCCCAACTTAGAACTCTCCCTTGCCAATCCTCTGGTCATGGTATAATCTTATTTTCTCTTTGTAAAGGCTAGACCTTTCATACACCGAAAGATGAAACCCATCCATTTCATTCAACTGATTTAATCTTAACTCAGTCGTTTTCTTTCAACTCAAGTTCAAACTCTTCAATGCCTATAATGATTTATTCTCTAACTTCATAGGAAAATAACACCCCTTACTTAACACCAGTTAATATAGTGACATATTAATAGAGGTTTTGAAATAGTCTGGTGAGCTCAAAGAGCATCACCGATCTTCCTTGACTAATCATTGCAGTTAGCATTCATATATTTGGCCAAAATTAATTAAATCTCCTGGTTAGCTACTTCAGCTTGCCTATTTGTCTAAGGATGATAAGGATTAGAAACTTTGTGTTTCTTTGTACGGTATTTTGTCAATGCAACCCTAAACACCTTATTAAAGAAATATGATCCAAATCGCTAATAATTGTACGTGGAGTGTCAAAGCAGGAAAAGATGTTCTTTTTCAAGTACAATACTACCCTCTTTTCCTCATTATCAACTCATGCCATAGCAACTAAAATATAATTGCACCTATAAGAACTCACAAAGAGGCCCATGAAGTCAATGCCCCACACGTCAAACAATTCAACCTCTATCATGGTTGACATAGACATTTCTTGGTGCTTAGAAATTGATCCTTTTCGCTAAAATTGATCACAAGCTTTCACGAGCTCACAAGTATCCTTAAAAAAGGTTGGCCAATAATACCTACTTTGCAAAACTTTTTGAGTTGCACGGTCACTTTCTTGATGTCCTCCCACATGAAAAGAACGACAAGCCTACAATATCTTAATCATCTCCACTTTGGTTACACACCTTCAAATTATATTATCTACACACAACTGAAAAATAAGGCTCAACCCAGAAATACCTATTGACATTATAGAGGAATTTCTTTCGTTATGGATAGCTCAAATCCTCTAAAAAATATCGCTCACCAGGTAGTTTGCAAAGTCCGCAAACTAGGGAACAAGGTCAAGGGTAGCTGCAAGGAATTGTTCATCTGGGAATGAATCATTAATCTCCAATTCCTTTCTTTTGCTCTCTTTATTCTACAACTTGGATAAGTGGTAAGCCACTTGGTTCTCATACTATTTTCAATATTTAACTTTAAAATCAAACTCTTGTAGAAATATCACTCATCAAATCAATTGGGGTTTTGCATCTCTCTTTTCCATTAAAAACCATAATACTGAATGGTTAGAATGCACCACCGCATTCGTTCCTAACAAGTATGCTCTAAACTTCTCAAATTCGTAGACCATAGCAAGTATCTCCTGCTCAGTGACTGTGTAATTTTCTACGATCCATTCAATGGTTTACTTAAATGATATATTGGGATAAGAAACTCCACCTTCTTCTTCCCTAAGACTGCACCAAGGGCCACTCCACTTACATCACACCTTATCTCAAAGGATTTGAACCAATCGGGTACAATTATGATTGGTTCTTCCACCAACTTCTCCTTAAGACATTTGAATCCTTTCAACCATTACTCATTCAATTCAAATTTAACCTACTTCTCCAACAACTTGCATAAGGTATTGGTAATTTTGTAGAAGTATTTGATGAACCTACTGTAGAATCTCGCATGACATAAGAAACTTTGTACCTCTTTTACCAATGGGGGTAACTTTTCAATCACTTCAATTTTTGCTCTATCCACTTAAATCCCTTTTACCAAGATATTATGGTCCAAATTATGCCTTTCTTGACCATAAAATGGCATTTATCCCAATTGAGTACTAGGTTAAACTCCTCATATCGCTATAAGGCATGACTCAAATTGGTCAAACATCATCAAATAAATATCAAACCAAAAATAATCATCCATGAATAATTTCAAGGTGTCCTCAACCATGTAGGAGAAAATAGACATCATACACATATGAAACATAGTTGCGGCATTGCATAACCCAGATGGCATCCATTTGAAAGAAAAAGTCCCATCTGGGCATATGAATTTAGTCTTTTCTTGATCCTCTAGTGTAATGGATATTTGGTTGTACACAGAGTAACCATCTAGAAAGCAGTGTCATCCCCTTCTAGCTAATCTATCCAATATTTGATCCATGAGGTCGACGGAAAATAATCTCAGAGTGTTCGGAGTTCAACTTTTTATAAGCCTTACACACTATCAACCCAATCACTGGCCTAACGGGAAACAATTCATTCTTTACATTTGTTACCACAGTCATTTGTCTTTTGTTTGATACATATTGGACAAGACTCACACATTTGTTATCCTAGATTGGGTACACCACTCCTGCATCAAACTATTTGATTATCTCCTTGTTCACCGCCTCTTGTATAGGCAGGTTAAGCCTCCTCTGATGTTTAATAGATGGTGTAAAATTTTCTTCTAATTTGATTTTATGTATACATATGCCCAGTGGAATTCGTATGATGTCAGCAATTGTCTACCCTATAGCTCTCTTGTAACTTTTCAATACTGATACAAGAGCCTTAACCTAATGTTTCACTAAGTCGACTGCAATAATCACTATCAATGTATTTAAGCAACATGGTGATACCCACCAAAAGAAAGGGGACCTTTTATGAAAAGAAGTTCACGACCCAATAACTCTTTCAACTCTAAAATAGGTGGTTCTTAAATAAATGGCTCTACAAGTGGTGTTTTCTATTCTTTAAGTACAAATCTAATTTCTTCAAAGCACATGAGTATAAACCTATTGCAGTCAAAAAAGAACATACTATTTCATCATACTCCTTAATTCCCTCACTATCAGCATTCATCAAATTTACTGGTAAAGTTTCAACTATAAATTTGTCTTCAATAGGCACAACTAGATCACCCTTATCAACAAATTCAATAATAGAAACTACATTTATATCCCTTAGTTTCTTCATCAACTAACAAACATTGAAATTCACTTCCTTATCATTGAGTCTAAACTTCAACTGATTTTTCTCCATATCCACTAATACTCTCCTAGTGGCCAAGAATGGTCTACCTAAGATTATGGGAACTTCAAAATCAACTACCCAATTAATAATTATAAAGTTTTTAGGGGATATAAAATTTTCCACTTTTACTAGTACATCATAAACGTAATAACCCAAATTTTCTAACTATAGACATCTTAAAAGATAGGCCATGGAGTCAACTTTCCAATATTGTAAGTCTCACCTTAGTCCGATGTTAAGGCAAAAGTTATGGAAAATTTCCTTAAAGTCCTAGAATACACTATCGCGACTACGACTCGGGTAATAAGACAAAAACAAATTGTGATGAGTAGTCATGAGCGAATTGTAGCCACTTTAATGAAGGACCCTCAGCTATAGCCAGTGACCATAATTCCTCCCTACGTCCTGTATTCAATGACTATATGTCATATGGAGGGACTTATAGTCACAATAGTGTGCTACCCAATTACCTCTCCAGTGGTTACGAGTCAAGCATGCAACTCATAGTGAGGCGCTACGAGTACTATAATGGACTCATAGCCCTGACCAGTAAGAAATCCATGAACAAGCTTTAGACTATAATTCTATCCAACTACTTGTAGTCAGTCCTAACGAATCATAAGTTGTTGAATTGTAGTCAGGACAATGAGGGTCCCAAACACAGATCCCCATCTTACAACTAATCTTACGATGCTCAAGGCCATAATTTACCCCAAAATAACCCATGATCTAGTACAAGTTGTAAACACTAAAGGGTGATAACAAAATACTGTGCAAAAGTCAATAAATGTTTAAATAGTCAAATCAATATCAAAGGAGTCTGAAACACATCACTAAATAGATTACTAACATTCTGACTGTCTAAAAGCCTCTAAGAATGATGAGCTATAAGGACAGGTCCACAACTAACTCTGACTACTAAAATAAACATAAACTAAAATAATGGATAGCATGATACCTGATATAATTAGTACTTGACTGATGAAGACTCACTAATGTTGTTGCTGAGTGGCACATAAAATGCTAAGTATGATCGGGGAACAGAATGTTCGAACCTATGTTAAAATATAACATAGTGCAAAATAGAGTATGCGGTGAATACTTTGAATGTACTAATATATGAGAAAGGGCCTAACTAAAATACATATAAGTACTGAACATGAACGCATGAACATGTAAAACGGGTGCAAAAACAAGTATAAAAATATGCTGAAATAATCTGAATAACTGATGTATGGATACTTAGTCTTGAAAACCTGAGTTGTCATAATGTGAATGTCAAAACGAAACTTGTGGGAGATAATCTTTAATCTACATGCCCAAATCTAAGATACTGAGGTCCAACCTGTAGCTCCAATTAGAAAGGTATCAATACCTTTCCACGAGTACAAACACTGGTTGTATGGATCCACTAAACTGGTGTCCCAAAGGACAAAAGTGTTAGTCTACTACGGGCTGATGACTCCTAAGAGAGTGTCAACCATCAACTGAAGGGTGACCTCTCTTAACCTACACTGGAAACATAGTTTTGGAATTTAGGTACTTCTACTAAAGGTCTCAATCCTCTACTGGTGAGTAAGACTTCATCCCTAGGTTCGCTCGGTGCTAAATCTTACTCCTAACTGAATTGACACTGATACTGATAAAATTTAACATGTTTCACAACTGATGAATTCTCAACATTAATATCACAATTTAAAAATAATGATGAAATCATGATTTTAACGATATATAGTTTTAAAATCTTAAACATGCCTAAATATCTAGGTATCAGGTGTTCATAACCCACCAGTACTATCTAATCTTAACTGATCTTGACAAATAGTGAACGATCCATGGTATGGGAAAAATCATGTACAACACCCAAGATTTCAATAACTAGTCATGATGTAGACATTTGAATTATCAAACATATGGAAACGTAATTATTGTGGGCAATATATTTTCATGGTTCAAAATTAAGATAATTGAGAGGAGATTCATAAATTTAATGGTTAACTTGGAACCCCACAAAACAAAAGAGTTTTACACTTGAATGTTTGGAGAGTTCTTAGGACTCAATGGGTGGATAGGACCCACTGATGACCGCATACCTAAAGTAAAAGCTTTGGTGAAATCGTTGAAATTGATCTTGTTCTTAAGAAACCCTAATTTTCTCTTGAGAAAGAAGCAAACCGCTCCTCTTCGCTTTCTCTAAGTAAAATTATGATTAATAATGGAATTAGGGGTTTTTGATCTATTATACCCCCCTCTGGGAATCCTAAACGACATGGATTAGGCTTTAAAATGTGTGGGAAAAGACTAAAAGTCCCTGGAATAACAAGCAGGAAATTAGGTTCCCAATCATTATAATTCATTCTACGACTGGTTATGAGTCATAGTTTGAGTCACAGGCTAGGAATTTGAGTGTAGAACCTTCACTATCTTGACTATGATTCAGCACCTTATGATTCATTGGGACTGACTACAAGTCATTGGGTAGAATCATAGTCTGAAGCTTGGTTCATCGATTTCTTACTGATCAGGATATAAGTCCAATATACAACTTGTAATGCCTCACTACGAGTTGCATGATCAACTCATAACCAATTGAGAGGGTCTTAGGTAGCACATTGTTGTGACTACAAGTCCCTTCATATGACTCATAGCTGCTGATTATGAGATAGGGAGGAGTCATGGTCACTGGCTACAACTGAGGGTCCTTTACTGGAGTGACTTCATTTCACTCGTGACTATTTTTCATGATTTTTTTCAACTAGTAACCTGAGTTGTAGTCACAACAGTGTATGCCAGGCCTTTAATGAATTTGTCGATAACTTTTACCTTGACATCGGATTAAGGCGAGACTTAAAGTATTGGTAAGATAACTCCATGGCCTATCTTTTAAGATGTTTAGAGTTCAAAAATTTAGGGTATTACAATATCTCCCTTAGGATCATTCTCAATTGAATAAAACTTGTTGAGTTGGAGTACTAGGAAGACTGAGATAATCCACTGAATACTTATGAGTTGAATAATGATTAAATAACTGAATTTGAAAACATGATGTATGGGCTGAACTAAATTCATGAATGCATATTATGACATAAGGATGGTTATATAGTTGAGAAAGAAAATGAGAGAATAAATCTAAAGAACCATTACCTCAAGATGAATCTAAATTCATAGAAAAGAGATAGGGATACTTGGCTCGCATATCGTCTTCTATTTCCCAAGTAGCTCCCTCAACAAACTGATTTCTCCATAAAATCTTAGGCAATTTCTTTGTTCCTCAATGTACGAATTTGACGTTCAAGGATTTCAATAAGGGCTTCCTCATAGAAGAGGCTATCTTCCACGCCTATACTTTCTAAAGGAAATAGTGAAGATAGATCACCAATGTATATTTTTAACTGAGAGACATGAAACACTAGATGCACTAAGGGTAACACTGCAGGCAACTCTAAATCATAAGCTACCTTCCCAAAATAGCTCAAAATTCAGTAACTGGTATATCAGGGACAGAGCTTCCCCTTCTTACCAATCCTCTTCACCTCTTGTATGGGAAAATATTTATATACATAAAATCTCCAACATCAAATTCTAGCTCTCTTCTCCTTACATCTGTAAAGGATTTCTGATGACTTTGGGTTCTCTTCAGCCTTTTTCAAATTTATTGAACTTTCTCCATTGCCTCATGTACTGAATTTATCCCTATTAAGGTAGCCTCACAAACTTCAAACCAACCAATAGGAGATGTACACCTCCTACCATATAGAGCCTCAGACGAAGCCATCTGGATATTAGAGTAAAAGTTATTATTGTAGAGAAACTCAATCAAAGGTAAGTGATCAGCCCAACTACCCTTGAAATTGATAACACAAGCCCTCAACATGTCCTCTAAGGTCTGAATTGTCCTCTTTGCCTGACTATCCATCTACTAGTAAAATAAGAGGTAAACTGAGTACCTCTATCTGAAATAATAGTTAATAAAACCCCATTAAACCTTACCAATTCCCTAAGATAGAGTCTAGAATAATCCTTGGCTAAATATGAACTATGAACTATAAGAAATGGGCTGACTTGGTCAATTTGGACACTTAGCCATGAATTATGTTATATCTTTTTTCATACCATTCGACTAATAAACCTCCTACAAATCATGGTACATCTTAGTTTCTCCTGGGTAAATAGAATATTGCGAAATATACACTTTTTCTAACATTCACTGCCTCAAACCATCCACTTTCAAAACATATAACCTTCCCTAACAACAAATCACACCATCTCCCTAGGGAAAAACCTCAAACTTCTGATCTCAAACTGCCTCCTTCTATTTAATTAAGATAGGATCTCTGTCTTACTTTTCCTTTACCTTGGAAACTAAAGAAGATTTTGTACCATTGTGAACTCATATACTACCTTCAACAAAATCAACTAAGTGAACACTCAATCTATCGAGCCGATGAACCTCGTGAACTAACTCTTTCTTATCATCCTCAACATGAGCCACACTTTTCATAGATAACTTGTTGAGGGAGTCGGCCGTAACATTATCCTTACCACAAGTGGCCCCAAACTAACCCATGATCTAGCACAAGCTATAAGTACTAAAGAAAGATAACAAAATACTGTGCGAAAGTCACTTAATAAATGTTTGAATAGTCAAATCAATATCAAAGGAGTCTGAAACACATTACTAAATATATAACTAACTATCTGACTGTTTGAAATCCTCTAAGCATGATGAGTTATTGGGACAGGTCCCCAACTAACTCTGACTATTGAAATAAATATGAATTGAAATAATGGAAAGCATGACAACTGATTTAATTAGTCCTCAACTGATGAGGACTCACCAATGTTGTAGTTGAGTGGCCCACAAACTGTCTAAGTATGATTAGGGAATTAAGCATTCAAACCTATGTTATAAGACAACATAGCGCAGAATAGAGTCTGAGATCAGTACTTTAAATGTATTGGTATGCAAGATAAGGACTAACTAACATATAGGTACTGAACAGAAATGCATGAACATATAAAATGGGTGCAAGACCAAGTATAAACATGTACAAAAATAATCTAAATAACTGATGTATCAATAATTATCCCTTCAAACCTGATCTGTCATAATGTGAATGCTAAACTAAAACTTATGGGAACTAACTTTTATTTGACCTTGCCTAATTTGAGATACTTGGGGTCCAACCTATAACCCTAGTTGGAAGGGTGTCAATACTTTTCCATGAGTACTTACACTGGTTGTGTGGATCCACAAAATTAGTATCCCGAAGGACTAAGGTGTTAGTCCTCTACTCATGGTGACTCCTAAGAAAATTTCAATCCTCAACTGGTGGGTGACCTCTCATAACCTATGCTAGCAACATAGTTCTGGAATATAGGGACTTCTACTAAAGGTCTCAGTCCTCTACTGGCAAGTAAGCCTTTATCCCTAGGCTCGCTTGGTGCTAAGTCTTACTCCCAACTAAACTGACACTGATACAGATAAAATTTAACATGATTCACAATTGATGAATGCTCAACATTAATATCATAATCTAAAAATAATGATGAAAGCATGATCTAAATGATGTGTAGCTTAGAAATCTAAAATATTCATGAATATCTAGGTATCGAGTGTTCATAACCCACCAGCACTATTTAATGTAAACTGATCTTGGCAAATATTGAACAATCCATGGTATGGGAAAAATCTTATATATTACCCAAGATCTCAATAAATAAACATAATGTAGGCATTTGCATTATCAACCATCTGGAAACATAATTATTGTGAGGGAATATATTTCCATGGTTCAGAATTAAGACAATTGACAGAAGATTCATAAATTTCATGGTTAACTTGGAACCCCATAAAGGAGAAAAGACTTTTCCACTTGAAAGTTTGGAGATTCTTGGGACCCATTGGTTTGAAGGGACCCCTAATGAATATCATGCATGTATAACGTAAAAACTTTGGTGAAATCCTTGCAATTGATCTTGTTTTTAAGAAACCCTAATTTGCCCTTGAGAAAGAATAAACCTGCTCCTCTTTGCTTTCTCTGAGTGAAATTATTATTAATGATGGAATTAGGGGTTTTGGTTTTTTTATACCCCCCACTGGGAAGCCTAAACTATGTGGGTTCGGCTTTAAAAGAGGTGGGAAATACTAAAAAGTCCCTACAATAACACACAGGAAATTGGGTTCCCAGTCATTATGACTGGTTATGAGTCATAGTCTGAGTTATAGGATGGAACTCTGAGTTTGGGACCTTCACTATTTTGACTACAAGTCAGCACCTTACAATTCGTTAGTACTAACTACGATTCATTGGGTGGAATCATTGTCTGAAGCTTGTTTCATAGCTTTCTTACTTGTAAGGATACAAGTCCAATATGACTTGTAAACCTCACTAGGAGACATATGCTTAACTCGTAACCACTGGAGGGGGTCTTGGGTATCACACTATTGTGACTATTCGTCCCTCCATATGACTCGTAGCCACTGATTATGGGACATAGAGAGGAGTCGTGGTCATTGGCTACAACTGAGGGTCCTTTATTAAAGTGACTATGATTCACTCGTGACAAGTCATCACGATTTATTTTTACTCGTTACCTGAGTCATAGTCATGGTACTATATGTCAGGCCTTTTAAGAAATTTTCCATAACTTTTTCCTTGACGTCGGACGTTGGAAAGCTAACTTCGTGACCTATCTTTTAAGATGTCTAGAGTTTGAAAATTTGGGGTATTACAATAAATCATACCAACCGATCTCTTCACTGAAGGATCTACCGTAAATAATCACATAGATTCCAGTTTAGGAGTTCCTAAACCCAACTGCTAAAAGTTGCTAACGTCACAAGGTTTATACTTGTTCCTAAATCACAAAGTTCTTTAGCAAAGCTAAAATCCCCAATTGTACATGGTATAACGAATATCCTGGATCAGATTTCTTTTATACCAATGATCTTGTGGCAATGGCACTACTATTATAAATATTATATACTCACTCATAGCTGACTATTCTTTAATTCCTGACTAGATCCTTCATGAATTTAGCATATCTCGGCATTTGTTCTAAGCCCTCAACTCATGTTCATTCACTGATAACTATTTCAACATTGCCATGAACATGCTAAACTTATCAACCTATACTTTCTTCTTCATCCTATATGGGAACAGATGAGGTCGCCTAGGAATTATTAATAAAGGTGCCTCCACTTCCTTCCCTTTTTCATGATCTAGGTCATTAGCACTTTTCACCTTGGAAGGTTTATTCACATCCTTACTTTTCATACCAAACTCTCCAAGGTTCTTAGACTTATCTAGCTTAGTATCAATCACTTTATCACTACCCATTACGTCATATTCTAACACAACATCATCTACATATGGTTACACTGTCAGATGTGGGTCCAATAATATTCTATCTCTCCTTGTGATAAAATCTATACACATGCTATCATTTCTTGGATTCTATATTATGTCACCCAGTAATATTCCACTCTTTCTTTAATTAAAAGCGAGTAATAATTGATTCATTTTTTGTTTCAAATACTTAATGAAGGTAGAATGGGAATTCACCAACTGGATCATTGTTGATAGATCATTTCATATTTCCTTAATACCTGCATCAGTTGACTCCACCCCTTTAAGAAATTTAGCCATCACGGCTTCCACAGACATCTTCCCAGAATCATTGGTCACATTATCACGGCTCCCAGGTGGCACATACAATCCACTTTGGTCACCTTTGTTCTTCCGGTTTCCTTAGTCATGGTCTCTATAACCATATTTTTCATAATAATATTCCCTTTTATAGTTTCAACCTTGGTTTCCTTAGACACCTGCCCAACAACTCCACTAATTATTCAAGTAATTCACCTCCTCTTTAGAATCAGATTCAGCTACCCTACTATGAAACCCAACTGTTTTGACTTTCTACATATTATTGAAAAGTAAATACTTAGTAAGCAAGTCCATCTGTATTTTCATATGAGCCATATCATGGTCACATTTTCCCTCTTCACCGTTGTTTCACCGATATCCCAACTGAATAAGTGTTGCTTACTACCTCAGAATCCCTAGTATGTCAAGCTCTACTTGTCTTCGCTCACTTATCCATAATCTCTGTTGCCTCAGTAAGAGTATAATCCATAAAAGCTCCACCAGCTGCATTGTTCCACCATTGGCTTTGTGTTTGAGTTCAAAGCCATGTCTCCATCAAATGATATTTAGTCATCTTATAGTTTGGGCATTGAATAAACTTCTTATCAAATCCCATCCATGTTTCATGAAGAGCCTCATTAGGAAGTTGTCTAAAGTTACTGATCTCATCCCTCAATTGTAGCATCATGGAAGGCAAAAAGAGCCATTCTAGGAAATCTCCTTTCAGTTGCCTCCAGTTTGTTATAGAATTGGGTGTCAATTCAGTCAACCAAAGAGTTCCTCCCCAGAAAGAGACAATAGAAAAAAACTTAAATGAATCACATTTTGTCCAACTCCAGGATAGTCAAATGACTTGCAAATGTTAACAAAATTCACCAAGTGCATATTTGGATCATCACTGGGTAGACCACCAAACAACCCTTTCAAGTTTATCAATTGAATCCTTATGCTAAAAATGTTGAAATTCACCTTAGAAACTAATGGGGTTAGCTGCACCATGAGCTATTGGCGTCTTCTACCTCGTGCATGCTGATTCCAATTGGCTGGTTCAACATTATTGGCATGCTGCCTATTCATCTTGTCAACCAAATCCTCATCTCCCAGATTCTCATCATTCTCATTTCTCAGATGACCTGGTACATCAACGTTTTGTTAGTTTAATTAGATGGCGTCTACTGAAGCTAGCCTTTTTTCCTTACGATGTGCTTCCATATTCTTTCTCAAAATTCTCAAAATTTCAAAATCATAAGGTACTAAAGGCTCGCCTAACCGACAAGTTTGTGGCATGCAAAATCAATAGCATGCAAACACAAAAACAACAAATAAAAGTAAAATTAGGAAACTTGACTAAGAGTCATTTAATGCACATAACCTTAATTGACAATCGTATTCCCCGGCAACAAGGCTAAGATTTGATATGCCCTGATTACAACCCCTTAAAAAGAGTGTAAGAAGTTATTGTCAAATAATATAACCCAATAAAGGTTAGGGTCGATTCCTACAAGGAATAAGGTGCTAATTAAGTTGTATGCAGATTAAAAGATTTTTAATCATAAATTTCCACAGATAAGGGGGGTTTTGTTTAAATATTAATTGAGTAATTGCAGTTTATTAAAAACTAATATCTTCTTATAACATTTTAACAATAGAGAAAAGTAAACTAGGGTTATGTTCCCCATGATGTTTCAATTCTTTCTGGGTTATAGGTTATGCGAGGTCATACTTGTGATTACAGAGAAACATATATAAAATTTCCATCCAAGTGTTTTCCAGACTTCAGGAATTGATTCACTTTAATTTTCTCAAACTTAAAAGTGATAAAATGATATTGACAAATATTCTCCAAAAGATTAATCTGGCTAAAGCATTAATCTATAAATTAGAGGTTAAGAACTCTAATTCCTTGTCATTTTTCTCTTTTCCTAGCAATAATTTCTTTCTTAAAGCAAATTATGATGAAGGAACATTCTCAATTTTTCAACCATGAGAATTCATTAAAAAGAAGAGAATGTTATATAATAACAATTTTAATACAAAATCGACAATTCATAACCTAGAATTGAGATTTCACCAAGGCTCCCATAACTCTAGTTATGGAGCTTTAGCCACTAATGATTAGAAAATAGATGAAAAGATTAACTTCATAAATTGTAGGTCGAACTAACAATCAAAAGAAATCTAAATTCCCAATCGAAACTCAAAAGACAAGCAATGTATTTTCAGCTACAAACTTGTTTCTCAGCCAAACTTACATTTCAAATTTCAATACTAGTCCCCAGATGCCTATTCTAACCCTAAGTAGGGTATTTATAGGCTCAAACAAAATTAGGATTTAAAATTCAAACTGAGCTGGAAATTCAAACCAGACTGCTCGATCGACAGCCTGTCATGCGAGTAACGGTTCATCACACTAACTACTGCTGACTATCCCAAGATAATCTGCCAGCAACATACATTGATGGCTACAGCGATGGTCTGTCACCCGTTTCATCGCCAGCCTCTAAATTCCCATGCATTCTAATTTACTACAGCGACCATGGTGATGGTTTGTTATGACTTTGACGGTCCTTTAGTAGGACCATCACCCTATTCCAAATTATTCTATTTATCCTCTTAGTCTTAGTGACTGGTTTGGCGGCAAGTCGATGTACCCACTTTGTGTCTCTATAACTTGAATTTTTGACATTTTATGCCTTCAAGTTCAACTCCCAGGCACAAGAACAAATCATATCAAATACACTAATGGTTTATAGAAAATGAGTAATCGTCCCTCAAAGAAGATAAAAATGTGTCGTCAAAGTTGGTACATCATCGATCCACAATGACCTAAATAATGCAAAATGATAAGAAGTATGAGGCAACCCAGTCACAAAGTCCATAGTGATCCATTCCCACTTCCACTCTAGAATGGGTAGTCCCTGAAGAAAACCACCCGGTCTCTGATGTTTGGCCTTCACCTAATGACAACATAAGCAACGAGCTACAAATTCCACTATATCTTTCTTCATACCACCCCACCAGTAAAGCCATTTCAAATCATAATACTCTTGGACACACCTGGATGGATATAATATCTAGAGCAATGAGCCTCTTCCAAAATTGATCTCACCCAATCTCCTAATCTCGTTATACAAACTCGGCCACCAATCCTCAATACACCAAAAGAATTAAGAGAGGCTTCCTTATCTTCTTTAGTCAATAACTTATAAAGAATTACCCTCAAACTACCATCATCAAGATGGTAAGCTTGAATCTTTTTTATCAAGGAAGATCTACCATCACAAAGGATAAGATGCACCAGTGTGTCAAAATATCAAGCTTGACCATCTGGTTAGCTAAAGACTAAACCTCCAGTGCTAAAGGCCACTCCTAGCTCAAGAGATGAGCTAAACTCTCCATACTATCCAACTTTTGTCTCAAGGCATCTGCAACCACATTACCTTGCCTGGGTGATACGAAATAGTATTGTCATAATCCATAAGTAAGTCAAGACAATATCGCTGCCTCATTCTAATATCTTGTTGTCTAAGCAAGTATTGAAAACTACGTCACGCAATGAACTCTATTCAAGTAATGATGTTATAGCTTCAACACAAACACTATGGCTATCAATACCAAATCATGGGATGGTAATTTCTCTCATGAGGTTTCAACTAACGAAAGGCATAAGCAATAACCTTACCATCTTGGAACAACACAACACCCAAACCAACACCAAAAGCATCACAAAAGATAGTAAAACCCATACCCTCCTTGGGGAAGGTCAAGATAAAAGTTAATAACTCTTTGAGCTTTTAGAGGCTCGTCTCACATGCATCCGGACACTGAAAACCACCTTTTTCTAATCGAATTGTTCAAGCAATAGATGAGAAAACCTCTATAAAATGCCGGTAATAACCCACCAAGCCAATGAAACTTTGTATCTTAGTAGGAGAAGTAGGTCTATTACAATCACAAATCACCGCAGTCTTGACTATATCAACTAAAATGCCATTGTTAGTCACCACATGACCCAAGAAAGAGTAGAATACAATAAAAATTCACACTTATAAAACTTAACGCACAACTCATCACGCAACCTTTGAAGTACAATCCTCAAATACTTCACATGGTCGGCCTCACTCTTGGAATAAACCAATAGGATATCAACAAATATAATCACAAAGAATTCAAGATATGATCGAAACACCCAGTTCATTAGCTCTATAAATATAGTTTGCACATTGGTCAATCCAAAAGACATAAACAAGAACTCATAATGAATAAATCAAGTCCAAAAAGTTATCTTTGAAATATCAAAACCACTAATCTTCTACTGATGGTACCAGGACCTCAAATCGATCGTGGAAAACACTTAAGCACCTTGAACCTAGTCAAACAGATAACCAATGTGAAGAAAAGGATACTTGCTCTTAGCCATCACAATGTTCAAATACCTATAATCAATACACATATCCATTGAACCATCCTTTTTTTTTTACAAAAAAGACAGACACACAGGATACACACTAGGTCAAATGAACCCTTTACTAAACAAATATTACAATTATTACTTCAAATCAGTCGAGGCCAACCTATATGGAGGAATAAAATTGGGCTTGGTGCCATGCTCTACATTAATAGCAAAATCAATATCTCAATTCGGAGGCTTACGAGACAAATCCATAGAAAACACTTCTATGAAATAAACAACTTGAATAAAATCCATAGGAGGAGTTGTGGCAATGCTATAATTACAGATATGAGCTAAATAAGGCAAACACCCTCTATCTATCATGCAACAAGTGCATAAAAGGATAAAATACTATTCATACCTGAATTAAGTGTACCCTTTTAAGATAACATCAACAGACCCGATATAGTTAAGGTTTCTGTCTTCGCATAACAGTCCAAAATAGCATGATAAGGATAAAATCGATCCATACCCAAGATAACATCAATATCAACCATGTCTAAGACAATCAAGTATACCCAAGTCTCACGGCCTGCAAAGGTAACTACACAAGATCCATACACTAGATCCATCACTAAAGAATGTTCTACGGGGGTAGAAATACAAAGATGCTTAGCAAGAGGCTAACACGCAATATCAAAACTAGAAGCAAAATGTTTAAACACATAGGAGAAAGTAAACCAAGGGTCAAATAACACAAAAGTAGATCTATATCAAATCAAGAAGATACCTATTACAACAGTGTTAAAAGACTCTACCTTAGGCCTAGAAAGTACGTATATCACTAACCACGTCTTTTAATGGACTGAGCAACCCCACGAGTATGTCTACCTATCACAGCCCAAACCAGGGCCTAGGCATAATGGGCATCCCAAGTCCAACTGGGACTGACGACTACCCCTTATCACCCAACCTAACCATCATTAGCATATCTTGAGTCGGCTAAATTCCAAACATATAATAATATAGAGTATCCAACCATGTGGCAACTTTGGGTTAACTCTATAACCGAGACCAACCTAATCAAGTCTAACCACCCAATAACCAACTGAACTAATGTGGAAACCATAAACCAAAACCAATTATAATAATCCAACATATGTTTATTAATATGACATAAATAATTCATACCATTCCCTATCCACAGTTATCCATACAAAGCCTCTAGACCAACCAAAGAGTACCTAGTCGGGACATGTCTCCGACCATAGCCAAAAACCAAAGTCTATAAAAGAAAAGAAATATCAAAACTAACCATGACATGAAATAGATGCCTTCCAAACTATGGAAGCTCACAACTCTAATCCAATATCGACTATACCCAAATTCGATAACTAAGCAAGAGGATTAGAATGGTCAGTTCCTGTATAGCATGGGTATACAGCCGCCAGTAGATGGGTTAGCGGGTGAACGCTAGCATGTACTCAAGATAAGGATAAAATAATGCCAACTAGCGACAATCAAGTAAAACCAACCAATGCACATAACCATAAATATATATATAACCAAATTGGGGAAAAAGGAATTGGGCTTAGCGTGCATTTAAAATCATTACCTGGGCTATGTAGCTTTGCTGTCCTAAACCATGCACGGGCAGTATGGGTTCAGCTCCCCTGCTGAAAGGTTCTCAGTGCATGTAGCCATACGACTAGGAAAGTATCCCATTGGATGACTAGTACATCCACCAATAATGTGACATTATTCACACGGTCTACTAAGACCAATCTTTACATCAACAAATATGTTTTTCCAGTTTTTGTCCCCCTTGGGACCGCCACCTTCCACGACTTTGATACATACCTTACCATTTAAACCATTCCAAACCATTTTAGACCATGCCAAACATTTAAAGTATTTATATAATTTAAACCATCCAAAACCATTTAGAATTCCATTACAAAACCAAACCATTCAACAATACCAATGCAAGATCAAAAATAGAGTAAAAACATTCTTTGGGGTATTTTATCAAACATGTTGAGGGAATACCTTTACCAAGGGCAAAACCAACGTGTAAATCACCATAATTAGGGTTAATCAAGACCCATTAGTTTAAACATAACCAAAAACCAACCACATATGGAAACCATTACCAAAACCATGTAAAAATATAGTTTAAACCAATACCAAACCATATGCGTAAAGACCCTCAACAATATTTTGAAACCCATCATTCATTATTCAAAAACCAATGTTTAAAACACAATACACATGCCTTTAATTTGAAATAACAATGAGGGAAGGAGTACATGACATAAACAAGAATATTCCAATGAGAAACATGACTCTTGAGCCCCTTTGAAGAACGCATGAGAAACCCTAGCCTCCAATCATCCAAGAGTGAGTTTGTTAGAGTATTTGATGTGTTATGATCCAGTAATAAGTGTTATGAAAGGTCATATAGGGTTATATAACGTGATAGTCCAAACTACCCTTGACTTAATAATTAATACAAGCCACGCCCAGGGGTACGAATCTTCCTTACCATCTGTATCCTAGGGTACTAGTGGTACCCCAACTCGTACCCAAGACCTTACCTATTGGTTTCTATATGACTCATACCACACCACTCATACCTAATGGGTATAAGTGACACCCAAAATTATACCCACCATTCGTAGAGTTGACAAATTCCACAAGATAACTCAAACATGCACCATACGACTTGCCTTGCACCACTCGTATGTTCCTTCACGTCTGTTACCCTTGTGAGTCATATCTTGGGTAGTATCCAAGCCTCCCACAAGCCTCCCATACTTCCTAGGGTATGAGTGAACCCTCAAGACAGCTTCCAACTCATATCCAATGGGTATAAGTGGTACCCTTGCATCTTACCAAGACTAGTGAGTCCAAAACTTAGGAAATTTTATAAGGGTCCAAGACTTGGGATATTTCAGTCTCCCCCACTAGAATCATTCATCCTTGAATGATGGGTAAGGGTAAGGAGAAGAACGAGGTAACACATTAACACACATCAAACTTTCCCCCAACAAAAGTAGAGGACAAGAACACAAACAAAGATTTGAAGATCATCATGTATTCCAAGCACGATTTACACCCCAACACCTTTATTCCGATCTCTAACTAAGTTAGAAAACAAAGATGCAAGAGGAACCATTCCTCACCTTTAACCAAGTTAGCAAACCAAAGAAGTGTTGAAGAACACATACCCTACACACAAATTTCCAAAACAAAGAACCAACGCGGATCCTTGGACTACATGTCCTCTTCCGCATCCCAAATGGCTTTCTCAGACTTTTGGTTTTACCATGGAACCTTTTCTGAAGCCACACATTTTGTTCACAACTAGTGAACTTACTGATCCAAGATTCCACATAAGGAACAAGGAATTCGACATATACCACCTAAAGGAACCAACCAACCAAGTACTACCTATACCTTACCTCCCCACAACACATAGATTACCAGGTGAATGGAATGATGCTAGAGACCAAGGCCAATCCAACTTAGAATTAACCAAGACACATCACTATGAGAGTTTGAGTATAACCCTACACCTATCCAAAGCCAAAAGGAGGTAACTTAGGCTGCCGGGATCTACTCCTTACAACTCTCTTGAAACACTACTACTTATGCATTACCTTTATAATATGGAACCCATGAGTAAAGGAAATAGACCAACCATATCCAACCATTATTATTGAAAACCAAATCAATACAACTACTAATCTATGAAGACAATTCATAAAACCATGCCTTACCAAACCTCTTAGGTGCCCAACACAACTATTGGTACACTTAACAATCACAACGTTCAAGCCTACCATTTAAATACATGTGGTATGACCTATCCATCAAAAGATCTAACACCCTCTATCATTTCTATAAGAGTTTTCACAACCTATTCCTTTCCTAATTATTTTACATGACAGCAACCTTACCTTACCTTCAAAAACCTTAACTCTAGGAGTCACTAAGACTCTCCCCCACTTAGGGACTTCTACATCCCCCATTTCACAACATCACCATGTTTTGCAAGCCACTACCATCAAAAGTACAAGAATTATCCATGCCACCCAAGGCAAGAAAAATATCCCCAAAACAATACATGGCACCATAGGCACGAAGTACTTCGTAACAACCACCTAGTCCATAATGGAGAATTATCCTGACCAAACTATACCACAAAAAGAGTCCTTTGAAATAGACACTGAAAGAAACATAACCCCCTATTCCATGAGTAATGTAATGTAAAGATAAAACTCATAATTAGGGAATAAGGCAAATGCAAAATGCGAACCTTAGGCATAAGCGCTATAAGAATGCATGTAACACTAGTAGAGCACTCTCTTAATTGAGATAGAAGAGTATCACTAGAATATGCAACCTAACCTTTCCTTGGAGTCCATCACTAAAAAAAAATTATGATTAACCATCAACCTTCATCCCATTACAACTAAAAGCACAACACACCACCCTAATGGGTATCAGCAAAGGTGCACACTAGTGAAACTGAGTTATTCCATACCAAAATCGCATCCACCCAAAGTCTACCTAGAGCCTAGCAAAGATATACAAAAACCATTTAGACCAAATTGACTCCAAGGTTTCTAATTAAAACAAAACCACTCAAAATCAAACTATGGTCACCAAAGCCTTTCCAAAATCAATTAAATCCAATCAAAACAATTTCATATTCCCCTAACCATTCTTTCAATGCAAAGACTTAAGAATAGTCAAACCATAAGACAAAATCATACTCGTTGGAAATTTCACAAACAATTTGAGGACATGTAATTTTTTAAAAATGAAACAAAGTAATTGGGGAATCCATAATACCTCAAAATCCATTTACCATTCCCATGCAAATCATAATGTTTTTAAACATTAATAAAGCATAAATAATACATCATAATTTATGGAAACCCAATTAATGAGTAATTTGTCAAGATGCTCAATCATGCCAAAACCCAAATTCAAAACCATAGATTTAATAATCAATTTCATGCCAACAACAAAGTACAAGTATATGGACAAACATACATGCAAGCTCCATGATCTAACCAATCGAATGACTAGATATCCAATCTACTTGTTCAACCCATATTTCTGGCCTATATGGCACAACGTTTTCCCTATTGTATTCCTCCAGTCATCAAGCTTAACCAACTTACCCATTTACTCCCGTAATCCTTATATTGCTACTCCTAAGCTAACATACTTACTTTACCAAGATCAAGCATCAAGGTTTAAGCCTAGGATCTACCAACCACTATGCACTACTAGCAAAGTACCCTCTTAAAATTTACATAAACATGGTCCACCCCACAAAAACCACACCCAAAATCCCTTATTCATACACTAACAACCTATTCATCCTCGGGGAAACCATTCCCCTTAAGCATACAAAAAATAAAAACACTCCATAAAGAAACACTAAGAATGATGAAATAAAGATCCCTTTAACTCCTCGAGAACCATTTGATAAAAAGGAATAGAAACTTGGAAAAATTTTTGAAATAAAACCAATCCCAAACCAACCTTCCTATTAAAAGACATAATGAGGTTCATCAAGAAGACTTCAGGAAATCCATTCACCACCATAATCGAATGCAAATAAAGACCTTCTGAGTTAGAATTTTAACTCGGACCAAGTAATAAAGACATCTCTTTAGAGATCAACCTCCAAGTTCTAAGATATGATATAACCTTTCCCTTAATGCTAGCAAATGTACCATTCTCTCTTTCCATGACCGGCTCACCATGGAGCCTAAAGACAACCTTTACGAATCTGACAGCCTAATGATGAATAGCACGAGTGGAACCAATCCATCCCCTAGTGACATCAAATCCCACTATATTTGAGTTAAACAAATCCACAAAGACCCCATTACATTGTCAATAAGTACGTCATACTCTCATAGACTCTTTTGATAATCATAGAGTTACCTACTAGGGTAGAAATATAGAAGAAAAGAGTTCCAAAATAACCATGAGATGAAAACCAAAATACAAAACTAAAAATGAGGTCACAAAGAGAGGGGATCCCAAACTAATTAAACCATACACCATGAGGAAAAGAGTCTTCAACCTACCAGTGCTGACATTAATAGATGCCTCGGACTCCAGAGGGATAGTAAGATCATTAAGGCGATCCCGACCAATACCAAAACCCAAAATAGTACCCCCTGGGTGCAAAAGCTAAAGAAGTAGCAACCAATATCCTATTTTCCCAATAGGCAATCCTTATGGGACACTCCCGTTGTATGTGACCCACTTGAACTCAAGAAAATCACTAATTCCTCTTCATACCAATAGGATTGGACTGGTGCAATAGAGTTGTCACTATCTAGGTTAATAGTTTATAGAATGGTGAGACCGGCATTGATAACCCCTTCAAGAATAAGTTCCTTATTCCAAAATAGGGTTAATGAAGACTGGTCGAACTCCATAAAGAAAACCATAAGATCTGACCCTTGAATAGTTCTATGCCCCATGAGTTAGACCATATCAATGCATATTGTCCACCAGTGGGACAGGTGAGTTTCCACAAACTCTAGATCATTGAGAGGACGTAATCCAAAAGATTAATCAAAGAAGATTCAGAGAAGAATTCAACATATTAGACTCTATAGCCCGAATAGAGAATACCAAGAAAGTGAAACATCCTAGATACCTCGTAGCCTCCTGATTATAAGTGTGGTGCACAACACACCCATAAGTAAGACTCTAATCAACATGGCTTTATGGATACCCTATGACAACAAAACCTTAAGACCTGATACCAACTTGTCATAGCCCGAACTTTGTCCTAGATGTAATGGGCATCCTAAGTCAAACCGAGATTGGGGACCACCCTCTACCACCCAACCTAAGCACTATTAGCATATATTGAGTTGGCTAAATTCTAAACATATAACAAGATAACGTATCCAACTATGTTGTGAATTTGGGATAAGTCTATAACCGAGACCAACCCAATCAAGTCTAACCACCCAATAACCAACTGAACCAATACAAAAACCATAAACCAAAACCAATTATAATAATCCAATATATGTATGTAAATATGACATAAATAATCTATATAATACCCAGTCTACAATTGTCCATACAAAACCTGTAGACCAACCAAAGAGTACCTAATCAGTACATGGCCTCGACTATAGCCAAAAACAAAAGTTTATGAAAGATAAGAAATATGAAGAGTAAACCATGATATAAAATTATTCCCTTCCAAACTATGGAAGCTCACCACTTCAATCCAACTCGACTATACTAAAATTTAATCACTAAGCAAGAGGAGTAGAATGGTCAGTTCCTGTATAGCGTGGGTATGCAACCTATAAAGATGGGTTAGTGGGTAAACTCTAGCATGTACTCAGGATAAGGATAAAATAATATCGGCCAGTGGAAACCAAGTAAAACCAACCAATGCACATAACCATACAAATATATATATATATATATACATATAACTATGTCGGGGGAAAAGGAACCGAGTTTAGCATGAATTTAAAACCATTACCTGGGTTGTGTAGCTTTGTAGTCCTTAACTACCCATGGGATATATGGGTTCAGCTCCCCCTACTAAAAGGGTCCTAGTACATGTAGCTACACGACAGGGAAAGTTTCCCATGGGATGACTAGTACATCCCCCAATAGTATGACATTATGCACATGGTTTACTAAGACTAATCCTCATATCAGCAAATGATAGTTTCCAATTTTGGTCTCCCCGGGATCGCCATCTTCCATGGTTTTACTACACACCCTGTCATTAATAACTAATTAAAAAAAATTTCAAAATAACCAAACCATTATCCATTTATTAACCACGGCCATTGCTATTGGTATCATCATACCAACCCTTACTTGTAAGTATTATTCATAGCCAGCCATTTTTAGGTTTAAGGAGACTTTCAAGTGCCCTTCCATTAACCATATTAATCCACTTGGGAGAATTCCATGTTCTCCACAAGAATAACCATTTATCCTTTTACCCTTCCAAACCATTTAAACAAATTTCATTAATGCATTCACTTGGGGGATTTCCATGTATCCCACAAGGTTTTCAAAATAGACCAACCATGACCACCAAACCTTACTATTTTAAACTATTCCAATCCATTTTAGACCATGCCAAACATTTAAAGCATTTTATTTCATATAAACCATCCAAAACCATTTAGAGTTGTAATACGAAACCAAACCATGCAAGAGTTCTAATGCAAGTTCAACAATAGAGTAAAAATGTTCTTTGGGCATTTTATCTAACATATTGAGGGCACACCTTTACCAAGGGCAAATCCAATGGGTAAATCACCATAATTAGGGTTAATCAAGACCCATTAGTTAAACCATAACCAACAACCAACCACATATGCAAATCATTATCAAAAATATGTAAAAACATAGTTTAAACCAATACCAAACCATATGCATAAAGACCCTCAACAATATTTTGAAATCCCCCATTCATGATTCATAAACCAACGTTTAAAACACAATACACATGCCTTTAATTTTAAATAACAATGAGGGAAGGAGTACATGCCTTATACAAGAAGATTCTAAAGATAAACATGACTTTTGAGCCCCTTTGAAGAACACATGAGAAACCGTAGCCTCCAATCTTCCAAGAGTGAGTTTGAGAAAGTATTTAATGTATTATGATCCTTAAATAAGTGTTATGGAAGGACATATAGGGTTATATAAAGTGATAAAAGTAGGTTTTAGGAGTATAAATGTCCAAACTACTTTTGACTTAATAATTAAAATAAGTCATGCCCAGGGATACGACTCCCACTTACCATTCGTATCCTAGGGTATGAGTGGTACCCTAACTTGTACCCAAGACCTTCCGAGACCTTACCTATTGGTTTTATATCACTCACACCTATCCACTCGTACCTACTGGGTATGACTGACACCCCTAATCATACCCACCATCTGTATAGTTGATAAAATCCATAAGATAACTCAAACATGCACCATACGACTTGCCTTGCACCACTCGTATTTTCCTATATGACTCCTACCCTTGTGAGTCATATATTGTGTAGTATCTAAGCCTCTCATACTTTCTAGGGTATGATTGAACCCTTAAAACATCCCCCCACTCATATATAATGAGTACGTGTGGTACCGTTAGGTCGTACGAAGCCTAGTGAGTCAAAAAATTAGGAAATTTTGCAAGGGTCCTAGACTGGGGATGTTTCTCTACCTCTACCTCGAGCACCTCAAGCACTACTTAAACCACTATATGCCCCTTCTGACTACATATATAAAAGTAGGGCAAAGCTAAAGCTATAAGCTCTATAAGGTAGGACCCAATTCACGTTGAGGGTAATCCCTTGCATAATGATGTACAAAACACTCTCTTGCATAATGATGTATAAAACACTCTCTGCTACCACCATTATTCTATGAGGGACCAAAAGAACTATAACAACCGCGCTGGTTAGATGTTTAACTACCCATAGTCGTTACACCTGAATTCCTACCACCTGATTCATGCAAAGTAGCCTGAACTAGCCTACCATAATAACCAAAGGAACCTCTACTAGAGAAGTCTCTACCTTATGAGGCGTGTATAATAAACTCACCATAATAATGCACCTTCTTGGTACCCTTCTAAGTATCCTATATATTCAACGTAGTTATCTTGTCATGCTCAATAATACTCTAAAAAAAACCCAGAGACTACTATATAAGTTATAGCTAAAGAATAAGTACCATCCAACACTTTGACAAAATTTGAATCTACTCAGACTTAGTGGAAATGCTAGTGGCTAAATATCTGGATAAAGTGTGAAAACAATCCTCATACTTAGCAATAGTCATAGAGCCCTACTCCAAATGATCAAACTCAGCACATATATAATCTCTCAAACTAGATGGTATAAATCTCTTTAAAAAGGTCTCAAAAAATTAAGTCTAAGTCATAGAAGGCAAACCCAAAGGTCTACAACTACCAAACAACCTTCACCAATCCCTAGATATATATGTAAACAGATAGGTAATATAAGCAACTCCATGAGACTCCAGGATCCAAATTATGTAACTTCTCTCGGTAATCAACAAAAAATTCAAAGGCATACACACTAATAGCACTACATAACTTAGGTAGACCCAAGAAAATAAACCTCTTACCGCTTTTGATCATCAGAAGATATAACTACACCCGAAGAACTAAAAAGTATAGTAAGAGTAGCAGGTTGAGAAACCATATACGGAGGTACTATTGATAAAGGTTGTACTTCTAAACTAGGAATACCATGATCAAATACTAGTATAGAATGTGGAACACCACTCAAAGCCTAAGGAATATCATAAGCAAATACCAGTACAGATGGCGAAACCACACTATGGATCAAAAGAATACCATAAGCAAACTCTGGCATTGACGGTGGTAACATACTCAAAACTAAAGAAATACCAGGTGCGCTCAAGGGAACCCCATCCAAATGAGTCAATAATTGAATCAACAAACCCTCCAAAATTAGGATAGCAACTGAACCTTGTAAGACCTGATCTGGCCTCGTATCTCCTGCAAACTCAACCTAGGTCTTATGGGAGGTTTCCTAACACTAGGGGAAACTTATCATACTTGTTCTCTACCTCTAGACTATCCACAAACCCTATATCTCTCTCTAGTTTGGGCTCCATCCTCAGGTGTTGGCTCAGCATCCCAACCCTCATGAGATTTAGTCCTCACCATATGTTCTAAGAAGAGTGGATAAAAACAACCAACACAACTAGAAATCAAAATGTAGAACTTCTATGTTGAAGAGAATTTTCTTTAACTTAAATAAGCAAGTTAGCACATAAACAAAATCAAATATCAATTTTTTATTTTTCAAAAGGGCTCAAGGAAACATAAAGAAAACTTATTTGTAGTGACCTAAGATATTGAATCATGTCATAAATGATAAAGAAAGAAAAATACAAAGCTAAAAATAAATGACAACTCAAAACAAACTTTATTTCAGTTTAACCAAATTTAAGAGCTAATTACATATTGTCAAGTAACCAAATAAATAAATAAATAGAGAAAATGAGTTTTGAACCCTTTTGGACCTACCCAACTCTAATCCTTAATTTTTATGGACTTTTTAATCCATTTTCATTTTTCTTCCTTTTTCTTCCTTTTTCTTAACCAAGCTATAAATTTATTCAATTAATTTTTAACCTAATTTGGGTCCTTGAAACATGACTCAAGAATTTGAGCCTCTTTGACTCACTAGGAAATACAGAGAATGGATGTCTATTTGGACTCATATTGGGTAAGGCTCATGCATAAAAGATACATTAAAGAAATTAATATATCATAAGTACATAATAACCTAATGGAAATGTAATCTCTCAAGTTATCATACTCTAAAAAGGCAATTTGGTGATCCCATAATTCATATGAACAACGATTAGTACTAAGAATCTAGGACAAATATCATACCCTTTTGATAACAGAACTCTTATATTTTATCGTAAAAAATTTAGCAACTGTCAAGCTAAACCAAACAATTGTTGACTAATCTCAATCCACTTCTTTGAAGGTTAAGTTATGTCATTTAAATGATAATATATTCACACAAATAGGCTACTGAAACCTCAAGTTATTTAGGATGGAAAAACAAATCAGACTTAGTTTTAGTAAACAAACTAGTGGTCCCTCCTTAAATCTAAACAAACATGGACAAGGATTCTTAGTATATGAAACCAAACAATAAGAGAAAAACATCATAAATTTGAATATGAAAGGGGATCCATATTAACTTTACATATCGAAGAGTCAAGGCACTTAACCATATATTTCCCTAGATTAAACAACACATGGATTAATGAAAAGGCATATGACAGTTGACATTTCAAGTTAATCAGAGAATGACATGAAGGTCTTGTGACGAAACTTAAATTAAATCAATATGAAAATAGTCGACAACCTAAAAGATGATTAATTTCACTAAACAAATCAAACTATTTGAGGACTCTCTTAAACAAAGCCTATTAAAATGGGAAAATGATTTCAAAAAATAAGATGAAATGTAAAGGCAAGAATCCAATATTTTACCTCAAATCTACCTAAATAAAGAAACTAAGCTAACAAAAATGGTAAATAATAACAGCTCAAGGCAACAACAATTTGATCATAATAGTTGGTAAGGAAATGAGTAGGATTTTCTCGATAGTGAAATGGAATCAGAAAAAGAGTGCTCCTAAATCTTACAAATAACAACAAATAGGCTCATATAGATTTTAACACCAAATTCTTTAACAAAGTGAGTATGAACCTGACACTCTCATATTAAACTCGACACATTATGATTACATAAAGCAATACAGACTAAATAGTAAGCTAAAAAAGATTATGATCTTTAAATTTTAATTTTAGCCTAAAAATTCCTCAAAAAAGATCTCAATACCCAGAACTGAAAGAAATCAAGATGAGAAAAAAATTATCAAACTTTTGACTTAAATTATCCATACCAATAACATAATGAGTGAATCTGCAGGGGACACTAATACTCAAACATACTTCACGCGTACAGACACATATAAAAATAATATGCAGCATTAAAATAAGCAAGGAAACTACATAAAATCATAGATGATGAGGCTTACAAGTTAAACGAAAATAAATAATGAATTTTAACTATTTAAAATGTACAAAAAATATGTGGTAAAAATGTCAAAGTGAAAGAGATTTATCTCTTTTTGAATAGCAAACAGGGACTTCGAGCCTTAGTCAGAATTTTACTATCGCCACTAAAAAACAAAAGTTGATTCCTTAGATAAAACCCTATGCTACTAAGAGTCTTACAAGAATTTTAGCCTAGAAATCTTTAGTTAGCAAAATCCCTTTCTTAATTGGGGTTCTCGACTTATTAATCCCTCTAACTCAAAGTTCAATCCTTTTTCAATGAAAAAAGTAGAGGTATATGTAAAAAGAATTTTTTGTTAGAGTTTGAAATTTGTCAATGTGGGATGGGCTTTTCGTTGGGCAATTCTTTGAAATTTGTTGGAGAAATTCAAATTCAATAATATGATAAAGTTGGGATGAGCTAGATTCATACAAAATTACACTTCACCCTTTCTTAAATTATGGAAATCAAACCACTTGGGAATTTTCTAAAAGATTTTGCATTGTTCGAGTGATAACCTCGGGTTATCGTGAGGGAAAAAGAGAAATAAATACAGGAAAGATAATTTGGGGTTAATCCTCGGGTCAGGTTGGTGGCAGGTTAAAGCTAATATTGTGTTGAGATTGTTGAATATGTTGTTGTGCTAATCGGCTTAAGAGGAAAAGGATAAAAAGCATTGGGTCGAGTCGAATCAATAAATGTTGGGTTGTAGAAGAAGAGGGTTTAAAAGGGATTAAAAGGTATTGGGATGGGTCAGTGATATCAACATTAGGCTGGGGTGGCTGATTTGTCGTTATGGGTTGGATTCCGGTTAAAATTAAAAAGGGAAGGGTGGAATTATACTATTTAATAAATATCTAATATGTTAGAGTTTCGATCAATTTTATTTATGTTTTAAACCAAATCAAAAATAAATTGTCCAATTGCATTGCATGTGGACAATTTGATTCCGATTATGGACAAATTCAATAGATCGACCATATTGAATCGAAATTTGAGATGAATAAATAACCAATTTAACCTCGAGTTCCTTGATTTCATAAAATTGGATAATAATTTTTTGAATGATTCATTTTAAAGACAAAATGTATTTAAAATCAAAATTTATCCGTTTGAATTAATTTTTCAAGATAACCCTTGATTATAATTTGATTTTTCTATAAAAATATTTATTTAAATAACAAAATTTTATGATCTCGTATATACGAATACGAAAATGTATAATTTCTACCTAAAATGACAAAATTAACCCAGATACAAATTTTAAAAAGTCTTTATCAAAATATAATAATATTTTAATTTTATTTATAATTTAAGCAACTCAGGATTAAATTTAGTCATGGAGGAAAAAAATTAGGTGTCAACAACTTCCCCTCCCTTTGAATAGGGTGAATGCAAGTAATCTGGGCAAATGGAGTTTGATATTTCTAATTTTGTCTGACAGTAAATTTATTTCTCCAAAGAGGTCAATTTTTGCATGAACTTCAAGGAGTTATGAATAGACCCCAATATTGGATTTCCTACATATCTCAAGTTACATGAGAATTCAGGTCACTTGTAGTTCATAACGCTTAATTTGGGAGCATGATTTTCATACAATTCATAAGCTCTCCTGGCTCTAAATTTTAAAGAGACTAAGAAGGTGGGGAATGAGATTGGGTGTTGTAATACAGTCGAGCTTTCAATAAAGATCCCAGCTTACATATTCCCAAGATTCAGGGAATTATAGTGCTTGTAGTTTGACTTAATTGCTATAAAAAATAGTCTTTTATTATAGATGATCTTTGGTTTGGGATAAGTAATAAGTTATTTAAGATTATGGACACTAGCTTTGTAACCTATTAACCATAAATGCAGGATCCTTCATATCCATAGGCAAAAATTTGCCTACACATAAGTTCCAAAACTCTTGAGTACGTTGTCACCAAAATTTGAAAGAAAGAGAAAGTTACTTCCAATATGAGTTTAGTAATATCCTAAAAGTAATCTAAAAATAGAATATACTAAAATACCCTACATTCCTTCTATAAGGGTGTGGTTTGATGGTGGTGGCAACCATCCTTTAGCTTGTGTCTGGAGAGTTTGATGTCTCTTTCTGGACAATGCCCAGTTTTCTTCTAAGAAAAGTGTAATAATATTCTGTGTGCTTTTTGGAGGTGTTCGCACCCGTGGTTTTGGTTTGAGATTTTCATCCTTTGAGATACTCTCAAAAATATCTCAAAAAAGAACTTAGTAATAAAAATTCACAAAAGAGGTATATAGTCTTTAACCATTTATCCATGTGAGTCACTATCAAAAAAGTGAAGTTGTCCTCTCATGTACCTATATGGAGGGAAATAATTTTTGTAATAACAAACACAACAAACCTCTTAGTTGTTGGATAAAATATTTTTTTGCCGATTGAATATTTTTTTCAAAGTGAGGTCAACCTCTTAGACACCGACGATACTTTGTGTAGAATAGTTCCTTTAATAGAATAATCTTATATTGATGTAGAAACCCTTTTGGTCACCTATAATGCTTCATGCATATGACCTTGGGTAAGTCTTTTGTATCTTTCATATCTATACAACTTATAGATATCCCTCAAATTGTCAGTCTTAACGTAATCTTGCACATCATTTGATGTTGAATATTAGGTAGCTTATAGATATCCTTTGAGATGCTAACTTTTGTATTATCCTGTTTATTATCTGACCTTGGAAAAGAGATGACTTATAGATATCCCTCAAAGAGCTAGCTCTCATGTATTCCTGCATATCATCCGACTATGGATAGAATATGGCTTATAGATGCCTCTCAAATTGTTAGTCTTTAGGTAATCATGTGCATAATCAATCTTTGATATGGTGTGACGAATAGAGAACCCTTGGACCTACCAATTTGATAATCTCACATATTCTCCAATAAGGATTTTGTTGTGACTTATGGATAACCTTCAAACCATTGATCTTTTGGTAACCTTGCATAATATCCGGCTAGGATATTGTTGTGCTTACAGATGACCTATACATCATCAAATCGCAGGTAATATTTCATATTATCCTAATCAAATAATAAGACTTATAGATGACCCTCAAATTGTCAATTTCTATGAAATCTAATATGTCATCCACTTTCAGATAGTGACTTAAAGACGTTCCTTTAGATCATATTCTTTTTAAACTTGATATGTTGATGTATTTAGATATTGATTGATAAAATACTAAAATATCCTTAACGCCGAGATACATCACCTTTTGTATGGTGAATAGATATAAAATATTGAGATGTCCTCAATGCTGGATTATGCTATATTTGCATGGTCAATAAGTATAGGTGCTCCAAAGCATTTTCCAAATATAGGCCTTATCATTTGTATAGTGACCAATGATAAAGACTTATTTGAATGGTATGATGGACCTCTCAACATAAAATAAAATATCCCTCTCGGCAATGGAATGAAATAGCTCTCTAGGAAACAAAGTGAAATGGCCCTCTTGGCAATTTGATAAAATGTCCCTTTTTGGTAATTAAATGAAATGGCCCTCTTTGATGGGCATGAAAAATCCATTTAAGAAATGTAATGAAATGGATCTCTCGGCAATGGAATGAAATGGCCCTTTCAGCATGGCCCTCTTAGCAATGGAATAAAATGGCCCTCTTAGGAATAGAATGAAATAAAATGCAATGAGATATAGTAGAATGTAATAAAGTGCTATGGAATGTAATGAAATGCAATGGTATGTAATGGAATGAAGTGGAACGCAATGGTAGAAATGGAATATTATAAAATATAATGGAAAATAATTGAATGTGATGAAATGGAATGCAAATGAAATGAAATGGTATGTAATGGAATGAAGTATGATGCAATAGTATGCAATGGAATGTAATGGGGTGTAATGGAACGTAGTGGAATGCAAATGAAATGCAATGGTATGTAATGAAATGTAATGAAATGAAATGAAATATCATGGGATGCAATGAAATGGAAAGTAATGGAATGCAAATGAGATGCAATTTTATGTAATGGAATAAATCGTCCCTCTCGGTAGTTTGAACTGAATCTTAACCTGAGTTTATTTTTTGGTGTATTGGCTTTATGCATATGCCTATACTCAAGGTAGACAGTTAGTAGATGACATTATGAGAGCTTATGAGAGTTTATGAGAGTTTAAATGACAAATACTCAACATCATAATCCAAATGACTTAGTATACTATTATATTTTATTTTGAGGGAGTACTTAAATAGCAAGTCCACTAGACGTAAGTAAATAGTTAAAATCCCTTTCTGCGAACCACTCAAATATCGTTTTCTTCAGTTTGTGGTGTATTTGGGGAGGACTTTTTTGCTCTTCCTCTTATTGAGTGATCCTTTTGATTGTGTCCTTAATGTGACAACTTTTTTTAATCTACATGTGCTCAAGGTAAACACTTAGTAGACATAGAGTTGCTTTTTCTATCAACTATTTTTTGAAAAAAAGTTCTGAATAAAATATTCATAAAGAGGATAAGTCATATTTGTTTGTCATCTTTGTTGTATCGAAATGAGATTAATAAGTCAAGGGGTCCTTTACAAATTGGTAATTTAAACCCATCTTTGGATCCACCCAAAAATACCATTCTTAAGCATTTCGTTGGTGCAGTTTCCAATTGGCTTAGCCAATTCTTTGAAGAAGACCCTATTTTGTACATTGGTCCCTACATCCATAGAAAAATTAAAAGCTTTGGGTGAAGCTACTCCATGTTTACCTCCATAGATTTTTAGTTTGCTTCTTGCCATATTTCAAGTGCTCTGTCATACTTGGACCTCCGCCCTGATTTCCTATTTTGATAGATGTAAGGCAAAACTAGTCAAGTAGAAAATATGTATAGATTTTGAAAAAATAGTTTTGGTTTTTTAAATTTAGTTTCCAAAACTTGTGTAAACCTTTTAGAAAATATTTCTTAGTCATGTCATGTGCTAGCTCAATGAACATCTCCCGCTTGAGGTCTAACTATATCTGACATTCTATAAACGATTTGTAGAAACACATTGCCCTCACTAGGGATTTCCATAACATAGTTTTGTAAAAACTCTATCATAGCTGGAATTTTAGTCTATCAACTCTCTATCACAACTGGTGATTTCTAAAGTTTGGCTTTGACCTCCTAGTGCTGGGGAATTTGGAACTCATTCCAGTTAGGGGTATCAAAATGAAACCATGTTGAGTTGACCCTCCCAACCCACCTAATATTTAATGGTTAGGTCCAGGATAATTTATTGTTGGGTAAATCACAACCCATTAAGTCCCAACCCATTTTAAAATTGAGTTCAAATGAGCCCAATTCAATCTCCACTTCAACTAGTTTAATAGAAAAATAATTTATTTAATGAAAGTAGGGAAAACAAGTGATAATGTGCCCTCCCACTCTCAAAATCACCCACCTCACCTCACCCCAACCCTACCAAACCTCCAACTTACCCCACCCTCATCCCCCTTCTATTAAATAAATTATTTTTGTTTCTTAAAAAGCTTTTTATTAATTTTTTTTCTTGCCCCCATGATAAGTCATAAATTAGATGACTTGCTAACACCTTTTAAGTCTAAATTATCTTGCTTTTCCATTGACTTGATGGTAATCTCTTACTTAATGCTCATTTATGTAGGTAAAATTAAAAAGGAAAGATGGGCAAGTCATTCAAGTCAACAAGAGGCCAAATATAAAGGAAAAAAGTAATATGCTTCGTATCCCCGTTATATCTACTTTGGAGCCGTTATCTATTAGCTCTTCATCTGGTTGGGATCTTCTCAAGTAGATCAAGAGTAAAGTAAGAATTTTGTAATTTTGTCAAATATGGAAGTGGGTCCTAAAGAAGGTTCCTAGCTCATTTTTTAAGACCTAACTTTCATTTTTCACCTGGCCTTCAATTTTTATCTTAACATCTCTCTTTTCATCCTAAAAGAAGATTGTACCAGTCTTGAGTGAAAATATATGTGAGTGATTCCCAAAGAAGAAGTAGTGATTTTCTATTGAAGATTTATAAAAACTCCAAGTTTAGAACTACATTCTCTTTATTTCTCATTGATGAAGTCAATAATAACCTTGGTATATTTATACCCTTTTTATCTATGAGTAGCTAATTCTAAATCTAAGGGTTATTCTTGCTTAGGTTATGGTAGTGCATGGATGTCAGCTAATAATTCTCCTCATTAGTTATTTGTGATGGGTATTGCATTTATTCCATGATTTAAGTAAGAGTTAGGGGTTGCAAACCCCAATCACCCTTGAACCCATGTCATTCTTGAAAGAGGGGACATGGGTGAGGAATAATGCAACCAATAACTTGATTCATTTAATTTAAAGACATTTATTAGACATAAGGATGTCAATTGAGGCAATAGATGTGGAAGATTTTCACAATTGTGAGATATTCGAAAGAACACATTTGTAAAATTTGGTATTGTAATTGATAGATTGACATCAATACATTGACATCTATCCTACTCATGACTTTTAGCTAAATTTGGATAAATTGTTAATTGCCCATGCATGAACCCACACCTATAATTGAATTACCCCAAGACCTATTCTCAATTGAATTCACTCATAGAATTTTTCAATGTCAAGATAGTGCTCTAAAATTGAAGTATTGTTACTATAAACAGATTCAAACTATTTATATTATTTTCATTTACATTTTGGGTCACCTTTTGGTAGACTATCAATACTCTTGAGTTTTGAATTACATGCTTTCACTCCTTGTGGATTAGACCCCAACCTAAGTTGGGTCATTGTATTTACAACAACCACTTGCACCCATTCAAGAGTGTAATTTGAGTGTTATCAAAAATGGTGTCGTTGTCAGGGAGTGAAACATAGTTTTCACTCTTGTTGTGTTTTTAGTTACTTTAGGTTAGCTATAGTATTTTAATTTACATTGTTTGGTGTTTTTGTTCTTTCTCAAGTGTGTATAACAGTATACACGATACTATGAATCAACAAGGTAGTAATGCTAGGATAATTGATGGGTATCTTGAGGATGAGGATCACCTCTATAATACAAGCTAATCTAGTACTATTTGTATTCCACCGGCAAAAGGAAATGTAGTATTTCATGTTACTAGCATGATGATTCATTTTCTTCAAATGAAAGGGTTATTTGAAGTCTATGCACGTAAGGATTCTAATCTACACTTGATTAATTTTATTGAGGTGTGTTCTCCATTTGACATGCCTCACATATAACAAGAGTCTATTTGGCTACGTTTTTTCCTATTCTATTAACGGTAGAAGCGGTCTTATGGTTGCAGTCTTTTCCCACAGGGTCAATCACTTCATGGGTTGGGCTCACAGAGGCATTCTTGGAAAGATAATTTCCTCCTTCTCAGTTATTGTAACTAAGGGATGAAATCACTAAATTTTTCCAACTTAATGCCAAACCATTATACGAGTCTTGGAAACGATTCAACAATAAGTTAATGAAATGCCCAAATCATAAGGTTTCAGATAAAATACTCCTTCAAATTTTTTATAGGGCATTGGATTAATTGAACAAGATGGTTGCCAATAGTGCGGTTAAGGATTTTCTTGTCAAACTATCATATGGTGTTGCATCAACATCATTAGATCAAGTTACCAAGCAAAGGAGAGGACCCTCCACATATTTTGTGAGCTAAGAGCAAAATAAAAAGGATGAAAAAAGAGATACAAATATGACTAAAGTGATGATGCAACTTGATGTTCTCACCAAGCATATGATGGGAGCTCTTCCTATGGCGGTTAATGTTGTTACTTATAAGAGTGATAGAGCTTATAATAATTAGGAAATAGAGCCCCTTGATGAAGAAATTTAGTTCTTGTTGAACCAATCGGGGGGTTTCCTCCCTACCTATCAAAGGCAAAGTGGCAATCAAGGTTGGAAGGAAAAAGATCATGATAGAGATTAGGATTAGAGGGATAAAAAGAGAGATTATGATTAGTACATGCCTCCACATGATTGGGAAAAGGGTAAAGAGTCAAGTTCCATTGACCTGGATAAGCTCAAAAATAAAGATGTCCTTGCTAAAATTTTAATAGGTGTTGAGGCGGCTGACAAGATGAAGAGAGAGATAAAAGGTGATTTCTCACAACTCAATCAAAATATGACATCTCACTCAGCCTCTATCATTCAATTTGAAACTCAATTGGGCCAAATCTCGACACAACTTAATGCAATACCAAAGGGTGGATTGCCTAGTGACATGGTTGCCAATCCTAAAAATAATGCTCACATCATGGCTATTGCCACTAGAAGTGGTCGGACTCTTGGTAAAGATGTTATTGATCTTGGTGAATACCCCAATGAAAAGGCAAAATAATAACAAGCCAATGCAAAGAGAAAGTGACTAGAAGAGCCAATTGATAATGATCCAAAGCCTAATGAGACAAGTGTTGAACGGCCAAAGGTAGTTGAAGAAAATGTTGAAAGTGAGAAAGCTCCGAAGGTGGTTGATTATGATACTCCAAAAGCAGATATAACTCCAATTGTTCCATTGACACAAATCAAAATTCCTCCCCCATTACCACAAAGGCTGATGAAGAGGGATGATGATACCAAGTTCAAGTAGTTTCTTGTAAAATTTAGCAATTTATCAGTAAATATTCCTATGTTAGAAGCCTTACAAGAAATGCTCGGATATGCTAAATTTATGAAGGACTTGGTTACAATGAAGTGAGTCATGGATTTTGAAATGATTGAGGTAACCCACAATTGTAGTGCTATAATGTCTACCACAATAGTGGTGAAGAAAGAATATCCAAGTGTATTTATTATTCTTTGCACTATCGGGGTGTACAAATTTGGAAAAGCATTCTGTGATCTTGGGTAAGTATTAATTTGATTCCATTTGTCGTGTTTTCAAAGTTAGGCTTGGGTGCTCCTAATTCTACCACTATGAGGCTTCTAATGGCCAATCGTTCAATCAAAAAACCCATTGGTGTGTTGTATGATGTTTTGGTGAAAGTTGACTAGTTTATCTTTCTGGTCGACTTCATTATTCTTGATTGTCAGATTGATCATAAGGTCTCAATTATTCTTAGTAGACCATTCTTGGCTACCGAAAGTGGTTTAGTGGATGTGGAATGTGGGTAGATAAAATTTTGGGTGATCAATGAAGAAGTATCCTTCAATGAGTGCAAGTCCATGAAGCAATCGATGAACTTTCAAGTGGTGTCGATAATTAATAGGATAGATGATAAAGTAACTAACACCATAGAAATGAAACTTATGGATGACCCCTTGGTGGGTGTATTGTGGAACCTTGAGAGTAAGGTGGTTGAAGAATATAATGAGGTTGTATATTTATTGATGGGTCTTTGATCTTACACCAAGAACCCAGTCAAATTGGATCTTGATTTGAAAAATTGTAAGAGTCCACCTGTTAAGTCGTTTATTATTGAATCACCTTAACTCAATCTTAAGCCGTTACTATACCAACTCTAATATGTTTTCTTGGGTGAGGATAAACATTACCAATCATTGTAGCAAGTAATCTTGAACCTTCTCAAGTGGATGCCTTAAATCAATTATGAAAAAGTTCAGCCATGCTATTGGGTGGACTATCGCGGGCATTATAGGCATTCCTCCCAGAATTTGTTCTCATAAAATCATATTAAATATTGATCATGTTCCAAGTGTGGAACACTAAAGGAGAATCAATCAAACAATGAAAGAGATGGTCAAGAAGGAAATCATGAAGTGGCTTCATACGACAATTGTCTACCCAATTTCTAATAGTACACGGGTAAGTCTGATTCAATGTGTTTCCAAGAAAGACGGCATGATAGTTTTCATGAGTAAGAATAATGATATTTTACCTATGCGTCTAGTCACGGGTTGGAGAAGGTTTATGGACTACCATAAATTGAACTCGTGGACCGAGAAAAACTACTTCCCTATATCCTTTATAGATTAAATGTTAGATAGACTAGCCGGTCGGGGTTGGTATTTCTTCCTAGATGGTTACTTGGGGTACAATATAATTTTCTTCACCTCGAAAGACCAAGAAAATACCAACTTTACTTTTCCCTATGGCACATTTTCTTTAAACTGCATGCCTTTTGGGTTATGCAATGCACCTTCCACGTTTTAATAATGCATATTGTCCATTTTTGTGGATATGGTGGAGGATACAAAGGAGGTCTTCATGAATGAATTTTTTGTGGTTGGGGATTCATTTAATTCTTGCCTTGCTCACTTAAATAAAGTCCTTGAACAATGTGTGGAGACTAATCTTGTTTTGAAATGGGAAAAATATTACTTCATGGTCAAGGAAGGCATTGTTCTAGACCACAAAAATGTTGTCCATTGTTCTATATATCTCATAGCCAATAAAGAGGGAAAACCTCGATTAATTATGTGGATATTGCTCTTGCAAGAGTTTAATTTTGAAGTAAAGGATCGCAGGGGGTGTGAAAATCAAGTATTCAACCACATTTCCTGCCTTGAATCCAATCATGAAATGTTGGGTGAGATTGATATTGATGATACCTTCCCAGATAAGCTAGTCATGTCACTTTCAGGAAGTGTTGCACCATGGTATCAGTGGTATGCTTCTCGATGAGCTCAATCATTATCAAAAGGAGCGGTTCCTATTCAATGTGAAAAAGTATTTTTGGGATGAACTATTCTTATTTAGGGAGTGTACGGATGGTGTGATCTGTCATGTGTCGTGGAGGCGGAAATGAGATATTCTTGAAACTTATCACTCCTTTCAATTCAGTGGTCATCAAGGGTAGGATCCAAACAGCCGAAAAGGTTCTTCAAAGTGGATATTATTTGCCTACCCTTCATAGAGATGCTTATGACTTGGTCAAAGCATGTCCTCAATGCCAAATGCAACATGGTTTTTCAAGGAGGCATGAGATGCCTCTTAAGCCCAATCTTAAGGTTGAACTATTCAATGTGTGAGGGATCAACTTTATGGGCCCTATTATGAGATTATATGGAAATAAATATATTTTGGTAGTCTTTGATTATGTCTCGAAGTGGGTGGAGGCCATTGCTTTACCGAATAGTAAAAGCAAAAGTGCCATTTTTCTCTAAAAGAAGTACATTTTAACAAGGTTCAAGACTCCAAGGGCAATTATTAGTGATGGCGGCTCTCATTTTTTTAATCGGGTCTTAAGTTCTTTTCTTGATAAGTATGGGGTGAAGCATAAGGTTTCTACTCCTTATCATCCTCAAACTAGTGGCCAAGTTGAAGTTTCAAGCTGGGAAATCAAGTCTATCCTTTAGTAAACTGTGAATGTTGGTCGTACAAATTGGGCAAGACAACTTAATGATGCTCTTTGGGCATATAGAACGGCCTATAAAACTCCTATTAGAATATCCCCCTACAAATTGGTGTTTGGAAAGGCTTGTCACTTACCCATCGAGTTGAAGCATAAGGCTTTATGGTCTTTGAGAAAGTTTAACATATGTTTGGAGGATGGTTCTAAATCGAGGGTGAATCAACTTCATATGTTGGAAGAGTTTTGGCTCAAGGCATATGAAAACTCCGTGCTGTACAAAGAGAAGATAAAGAGGTGGCATGATGCCAAAATCTTAAAATGAGAGTTTCATATGGGTAATAATAGCCTTCTCTTCAATTCAAGATTAAAAATCTTTGTGGGGAAACTTAGATCAAAGTGGTTGAGCCCGTTTGTGATCTCTAATGTTTATCGGAGTGGAGCTATTGAATTGGAGGATCAAGAGAAGAAGAAATTTGCGATGAATGGGCAAATATTGAAGAACTATTATATGGGTAGACCTGGAGCGGCTAAGGTTAAGTCCCTTCGCTTCAAAGATCCAAAATGATGATCAAGAGATGTTGTGCCATGACTATAACTATGACGCTTCTTAGAAGACAGCCCAAGATTTATTTTTGATGTTTTTAATGTTTGTGATATTAATTTTAACTTAGTTTTGATTGATGTAGGTAATATCTCATAATTGAGGTGCCAGAAGGTAGATTTGGAGGCTCGAAAGTGAGCCCAAACTAAGAATTTTGTTCAAAAATCCATGTACCAAGATGGAACAACCTGTGTTGCACCTGCTTGAGCAAGACAGCTACAGGGGCAAAGCATGTTGGACACAGGAGGCTCGAGTTTTAGGCCAAAAAGCAATAGCTACACTGCTTAAACCTGCATTGGACTTGATCAAGTAGTCCAGGCGTAGGCCAGATGCATGTGGGACACAACAGGGACTATTTTTAGAGGTGAAATTTTCCTGGTCCTACGCTGTACTTGCTGCAACTATCCAAGCTCAATCTAGGCGTATGTTGGACGTAGGTAAAGTTGTTGCATTCTGCCGTGACTTGCGCTAGACCTACTTAAGCAGGCCAGTCGTAAGTGTAAAGCATATGGGACGTAGATAGAGTTTAAAACCTGTGATGTTTTAACACGGGTTGGATCTTTTTCTGCTGACCTAACCCGGTCAGCCCAAAATCTCTTTAAACATGTAAAAAAGAGCGAAAAGCAGTCAACACTTAAACTTTTTCATCACAACACCCTTCTAATGGTTCTTTTATCTCACACTCAACATTGTATCCTTCTTTAACAGAAATTGAGCTAACATAAATTGAGAAGATTCTTTTGGACTTGTTCTTAATTTTTCTTCTCTCTTAAAGCAAGTTAAAGGTATGCATTTTATGGTTTCACTTTTAAATTCTCTTAAAAATGGACATTGTGCTTCATACCTCATGATGACTGATCATTTAAATTTGTTTTGTGTAAGTTTATTGGGATGATTTTTACTTGTTGGAGTCCTTAAGTTGTCGTTGGTGCCTTGTTTCACTTGTTTGATTAATGATACTCTCTTAAATGACACTAGTGCACCATATGTTTGACAAAATGCCCATTAAACCTTTCTTTCTTATTTTGTGTGGTAGGTGGCTCAAGTATGATATATGAGCACTTTGAATGTGTTTGGAGATGATTTTGTGGGATGAGCTTGCTCTCTTATGCTTCTTTTCTCTTTTTCTAAGTTCTTAGTTAGCATGCCTACCATGTATTTTTTGAAATGACAATAAGAGAGCAATGTCTTATATGCTTGTAATGGTCAATGTGATTTTTCTTAGGGCATAATATGGGAATTTTTTATGCATCATTTTGAGTGTAATTGATCCTAAAAATGAAGTATTCGATAGTCATTACTTGAGGGAGTTTGTTGATAAATACAGTATCCATGGTTTTTGTTGGTCACTACGCCCAACCAGTAGACATGGATGCTTGCCTTGACCTATGATATATTGGGTGATGTAATTCTTAAGGGTATTGGTCATTCTTGTTCCCATGGAAGATTATGGATGTGCTATGAACTAGTATGGTAAAATGTGAAGAATATGAGCTGAGTTGGAACCATAATGATTAAATGTTGCAATGAATGAACCCCATGGGATCTAGTGATGTATTTACATTTTATCATTCAACTATTTTCTTTTCTTATCTTTAACTTTCCTTCTTTACATAAAAAATTCAAAAAAAACATAATTTACCTTTTATCTTTTATTTTGGTTTTGTTTTGTTTCTTTCTCATAGGTATGTCTCCAAGGAAGAACTTTCCATGAGAAGCTCAGAAGGGTAATGCCCTGGATAAAGGCAAATCCAAAGCTACCCAAAGAATTGGTCTCCAAAAGTCTAAGAAGTTAAAGCCACCGTTGGTCGTACACAGGAAGTTGGAAAGGAAGCGAATCAAATTCAGTTTAGTGTGGTAGGTGTGACGGAGTTATAGGATAATTGGGTAACAACTAGGGGGTTCAATCCTAAGAAGGTATTTATCATGGAGGGATTTGACACTCATTTCCTTGAAAGCATCTCTGAGGTTAAGAAACGGGTATGGTAACTCTTCATTGATATGATGCCTTTTTCTCACCCACTATGCTACTTCCCAAAAATTATTCGGGAATTCTATGCTTCCAACGTTGTTCGGCACAGTAAAAAAAATACAAAATTCTAATTGTTGAACAACCATGTCTTGAGAGTGTATTAGTTCAAAGAGTGTAAGTCCCTTGCACGGCCTCAGCGATCAATGAGATTTATTTTGCTTATGACTTAGATTCCACGGTAAAGTGCAAGAAGATGATATTTGGTGGACGTCAAAGTTTTTTGTGGCTTTCTAGGGTGATTTCTAAGGTCCTTTCTCTATGGGCTAATGTAGGTCAAATCAAGAGGAGATATCTTTCAGTTCAAACCAAACATTGGCTTAGATTTGTTGGTCACCATCTACTTCCATCAATAAATGACCAAGATGTCACGATTGATAGGGCTATCATTTTCGTATGTATCATGTATAATAATCTCTATCAATCTAGGAGAGTTGATAGCAAAGATGATGAAGTAAAGGTGAAAGCAATCGGGCACTTTATTTCCCTTTCTAGCACTCACATCTATGCTTTACCTTAAGTTTAAAGTCCCGCTACTCTCTAAGATTGATATATGTTTTATATTCACCGGATTCATTGACATCACACATTGCAAGGATGAGGATAACCCTATGGGCATAAACAGAAAAGCTTTGGTTTTTGTAGACTCAGGTGCAGAAGGCTTTTTGAGCTCAGAGGGGATGGAGATCCCTCTAGATTCTACACTTGATGTTGAGACTCATCATGATTCTACTGATACTCCTCCATCATCAAGCACCACACCACTACCTCGGCCCAAACAATTGGCACGGTCTTCTACGGTTATGTTTGCGAAGGTTGCTTCCATGACTTTGGCAAACAATGCTACTCTTACCTGATTGGTGGCAGACATTCTCCAATTTTTTCAGGCTACTATAGCACCTCTACATGCCCGTATATAAAAGTGAGAGTATAGACTGTCCACGCTTGAGGCGGGGGAGATTCTGAGGGGGTGGCATCTGTGAGGGCAGGCCTTGATATTTTATAGGCAAAGTTTTACTTCGGACATCCCTCCATCAGTATTGATGAGGCAAAGATTTCTTTTCCACCGGATAATTCTGGACCAGTGCCTTCATTTGATGATTATTTCAAAGAGGGTCATGAGAACATTTATGATGAGACCGAGGTTGATATTATAGAGGGGCTACCTGAGGCCGAATAGGTTGAGCTTGCCTTGCAATTATTCAGGGACGATGAGCATGCATGGATGGTTGGGGCTAGTTCTAGAACTCAACATGATGATGAGTCACCCTTCATATTAGACTCGATAAGAGGAACCCAGTCTGACGAGGTTCCTATTAAGATAGTGCAATCAGTCACTGACAGGGATCCGAGTGCCTTATAGGGTGAGCATTTTGATAATGATGTCAAATATTGTCCTTTTGTTGTTGAATTTGTGTCATGTTCTTAATATAAACGTGATATCCGATTGTGCGCATTGCTCTTGTTACCTTTGTATATACGTGTCCAATAGACTCCAAGGGTTTTTTTGAAACTTTCTTTCCTAAGGAGCAAAATTTAGTTTTCTCTTTCTTTTGATCTTTTATTTTTATTTTAGTTTATTTTCTTAGTTAAACCGAGTGATAACTCACCCATGATGAAAGACAAAGCGACATCCTTGGGTGAATTATCTAGCCATCTTGGTTAACTCGGAAGAATCAAAAATTCAAAAATACTTTCAAATTATCATTGGCAAGTAATGAAATATTTTTGAGAAAAAATGAAAACATAGTTGTAAGATCAAGGATGTTTTGAGCTTTCTTTTGAGTAAGACCATTAATGTTTGGCTCTCTCTTTACAAGGATGAGTCTTTGACTCGGAGTAACTTATGAAGCTCAAATTGGTCGAATTGGTTGGGAGAATAACTTCTTGCTCTATGAGTATGATTCCATGTGTGGTGAGATTTTTGAATGATTCTTGTACATATATGTGGTCTAGAACTAGCCTCGAGTGTATTCATATTAAAATTCTAGGTAATATTGGTTTGGAGGATGACCTGAAGCCATTTTGAAACCGTCACATAGCAAAATGTTTACCTTAACATTGTTTCCTAGTTAACTCATTTGAGCCTTTTTGTCTATCTTTCTTTCATATTGTAATGATAACCATGCTAAAACACCTAAACCCTTTTAAAAATCTCTCTTGTGTCACTTAACCTTCTTTGATGTGTTGCATGATTCTAAATAATGGATTATAGGCAAAAGTCTAAGTTTGGAGGGTTGTGTATTGGGGAGATGATGATCAAAGAAAAGATAAGAAAGGTGTATGTAAGGTTATCAACACATGTGCTTAAAATATAAGAGATAGTCTTGATGATTAATTTGAATAGCCTAGCCCATAGAACTCGGAAAAAAATTAGATGAGTGAGGGGATAAGAAGGGCTTATAGGTAGAAAATCTCATGAAAAACTCAAAGAAGTGAAGAAAGAAAATGGTAGCTTTGAATTGTTTGATAAATGTTAAACAAAAAGTTAGGAAAATATGAGAAATGATTTTAAGAAGAATAAGGTGGGTAGTTTTAAAATTTTGGAGTTAGAAAGGATTGAGATATTGCATTGAAGGAGCTATTTTAGTTACTTGACGAGCAAGACCTTCGTGATTCCAAACTAAGTAAGTCCACATTAGTGGCGAAAAACACAAAGGGCAATCCTATGGTTCTATTTGATGTACTTGAATTTCTTTGTAAGTGTGAATTATTTCTTCATTTGAGATCCTTTAAGAATTGAAATGTCTTTTGTGGAGCAAACTCTTGCATGTGAGTGGCATCGGTACTTTTGGGTAGAGGGTGAAGTTTTACTATCAGTTTGGGTAAATGGGTGAAGTAAGTTGCATTGTGAGGAATGAGACAATTTTTGATATCGTGATTTGGAAAGTTCATTTAATTTGAACTTACATCCTTGCTTCATAAATATGTACTTATTAAAAAGTTTTGGTTTACTTGTTACCCTGATATGTTTGGAAAGTGTTTGTAGCTTTGTTAGCTTATTCTTTTAGTATAGCTTTATTTTGGGTGTGTTTGAGTTAAATACCCTATCGCATTAAATTATTCTTTGTTGATTGAGGACAAGCAATAGTTTAAGTTTAGGGGGGTGATAAGTCATCAATTTGACGACTTGCTAGCACCTTTTAAGCCTAAATTATCATACTTTTCAATTGATTTGATGGTAAACACTTACCTAATGCTCATTTATGTAGGTAAAATTAAAAAAGGAAAGATGGGCAAGTCATTCAAGTCAACAAGAGGCCAAATGTGAAGGAAAAGAGTCATTTGTTTCGCATCTGCTTTGCATCCGCTTTGGAGCTGCTATCCATTTACTCTCCATCCACTTTAGATCCGCTCAAGCAAATCAAGAGCAAGGTGACAATTTTGTAATTTTGGCAAATGTGTAAGTGGGGCCTAAAGAAGGATTCCTAGCTCATTTTTCAAGACCTAACTTTCATTTTTCACCAAGCTTTCATTTTTTATCTTAGCATCTCTCTTTTCATCCTAGAAGAAGTTGTACTAGTCTTGAGTGAAAATATATGTGAGTGATTCCCAAAGAAGAATTAGTGATTTTCTATTGAAGATTTATTGTACTCCAAGCTTGGAACTACATTCTCGTTACTTCTCATAGATGAAGTCAATGATAACTTGGACATATTTTTACTCCTTTTATCTATGATTAGCTAATTCTAAATCTTGGGGTTATTCTTGCTTAGGTTGTGGTAGTGCATGGGTGTTAGCTAATTATTCTCCTAGTTAGTTATTGTGATGGGTGTTGCATTTATTTCATGATTTAACTAAGAGTTGGGGGTCGCAAACCCCAATCACCCTTGAACCCATGTCATTCTTGAAAGAAGGAACATGGATGAGGAATAAATGCAACCAATAACTTGGTTCATTTCATTTAATGACATCTCGTAGACCTAAAGATGTCAATTGAGGCAATAGACGTGGAAAATTGTCACACTTGTGAGCTGTTCGAAAGAACACAATGGTGAAATTTAGTGTTGTAATTGAAATATTGACATCAATACATTGACATCTAGCCTACTCATGACTTTTAGCTAAATTTGGATAACTTATCAAGTACCCATGCATGAACCCACACCTAGAATTTCATAACCCCAAGACCTATTCTCAATTGAATTCACTCTTAGCATTTTTCAATGTCTAGATAGTGCTCTAAAATTAAAGTTCAAACTAATTCCCCCATTTTATATTTATGTAAGTTTTATTTAAATTATGGGTCACCTTTTAGTAGACTATCAACACTCTTAAGTTTTGAATTCCATGCTTTCACTCCTTGTGGATTCGACCCCAACCTAAGTTAGGCTATTGTATAGACAACGATCACGTACACCCATTCAAGAGTGTAATTTGAGTGTTATCACCCCACCTACCTTATCCCCATCCCTCCTTCCCTACCCTGAACCCCACCCCAAAAAAATAATTTTTCTTTTTTGAAAAAAAATTGAAATCTTTTCTTACATCACAGTTAAAACCTACTTACCCCTCCCCAAAAAAATATTTTTTAAAAATAAATAAATTTAGTTTTTAAAAAACAAATCTTATCCCAACACCCAACTCCCCTAACCCTCGCACCCTCTCCCCTATATGACATACCCCCCTCCTCAACGAAATATTTTAAGAAAATAAATATATTTCTTTATTTTTAGAAAAAAAAAAACTCTTACCTCAAGCTCTATCACTTCCCTACCCCCACTACAACACCCCGATCCCCCTCCAAAAAAAATTTAAAAAATAGTTAATTTTTTTAGAAAATAAATCTTACCTCAACCCCCATCACTTTCCTACCCCCCTCCCTCGGCACCCCACCACCACCACCACCACCCACCACTCTTAAATTTTCTTTTTAAAAAAACTAATTTCTTAAAAAAAATAATTCCTCCCCCAACATCTATCAACCCCTAACCCCCCACCCCCATGGCATACCCCTTTCACAAAAAAACAATCTTTTAAAAAAAAAAAAAATATGCTTTTTTAAAAAAATTCTTACCTCAACCCCATACAAAATCCGACCCTTCCGCCCACCAACCCCCTGCCGCACACCTCTTCCCAAAAAAATAATTTTTTATTTTTAAGAATATATTCTTACCCCACCCCCACTTGCTACCCACCCAACCTCATCCAAATTTATTTTCTTGAGTTGAGTTTATAAGGGGTAAATATCAACATGTTAATATTTTTTAGACTAAGTGGGTCAAATTGACCCAACCTAATTTTTAGCCCATTTCAACTCAACCCAAAGTAAATTTAGGCGAATCATGACCCAACCCAATATCCAATTCAACTCATTTAATATCTTCAATCGCAACCCAACCATCCCATTTGACACCCCTAATTCTAGTGCGTTAATATTAATATTGAGGACCTACTCAAAATTTCTGCCCCATTTGTGTCACGACACGAGACTACACCCTAATGATAACACGGTTCTTAGAGTCACAAGTGACCCCAAGCTCACCCATGGCCTGGCAAACACAATGAATACTGCAAGATATTAATAACATTTTTGGCGAAAACTGGACTAAAATAAAAACTGATGAAATTTTCATAATAAAATACGGAACATCAACCAAAGTTGGAAATAAGAGTGATGACTAAAGAACATACTAAAAATCTAAACATCTGTCTAACTGTCTGAAAGCTTCTAAATCATGATGAGCTGTTATGACAGGTCCCCAACTAACTTTGACTATCTGAAATAAATGAAAATACTAAAAATAAACTAATGAAGACTAATCCTGGACTGATGAGGACTCACCAAGGTTATACTTGAGTGCAACAAGAACATGCTAAGTGCGATCCGAGAACTGAGAGTCAACCTGTATTAAGAGACAATATAGCACAAAGAAGTAGGCGATCAGTACTTTGAATATGTAGAGTATGCAAGATGGAAAGCTAACAGGCATAAACTAAACATGGATGCATATAATCATGAAATTTTGAGTGTAAGATCGAGCATAATAACATGTATTGAATAAGATGTATATCTGGAAGTAAACTCATGCAAAGTCTAAAGTTGAAATATGAAGTGAATCATAAACGAAGGACTGTGGGAGCCAACTATGAGCAAAAATGGGGTCCAACTGATAACCCCAATTGGAAGGGTGTCAGTACCTTTCCAAGGTTAAAACACTAACTGATATAGGTCCTCTAAAATAATGTCCCAAAGGACTAAGGTGTCAAGCCTAAAATGAAGGGTGACCCCTTGTAACCTACAGTGGAGGAATAATTTTTGAACTTAGGGACTTTTACTAATGGTCTTAAGCCTAACTGATGGGTGAGCCTCCATCCCTATGCTCACTCGATGCCTAGTACTAGTCCCAACTAAATGACACTAAAGTATAAACTGATACATGAACTGATAACTGATATGCTCAAGTCCTGGTATTATGTACATAACAATGCATGTATAAATCTTAAGTACACAATAACATGTATAACTGATAGATATAATGGGATTCTTGGGTATCGGTGTTTATAACCCACTAGCTCTACACAAAATGACATTAACTGATATTAAGAGAAAATTCAAAATTTAAACCCATAAGCTCAATAATATGTCATAATAAGGTAATTCGTGGTTTTTAACATGGAAGATGCTATTTCGATAGGGAAAACACATATTCATGGTTTTATTTAACCATAAACAAAAGTGTTTAAAGAAAACTCATATTAGACCTGGAACCCAACTTTAGGGGGGAAATATACTTGAGAATTGGGTGTTTTGGGGACTCAATAGGTGGAAGAAATCCATTAATGAAATCCCACATACTTGGAAGTGAATTCTTGGAAAATGCTTGGAACTGGTGCTTGAACTTGGAGAACACTAGTTTGTTTTGGGGAAGAAGAAAATTGTTTCCTTATGTCTAAGCATAATAGTTTTGGATCACGAAGTGTTAGGGTAATTTAATCCCTTAATAACTAACATTGGAGTGCCCAAACGACGTGGCTTAAGGTTAAAAGGGTGAGAAAATACCAAAATTCCCTTCTTAAAATCGTGTAGGAACTTTAGTTCCAGTCGTCACGGCTTACATCATGACTCGTTACAACTGGTCATGACTTATGGTCTGAGTCGTGGCCTAAAGTTCTGAGGTATGGCCCCTTTCTGTTGTGATCACAACCCCCCTCTTAATGACTCATTAGATCTAATCATGGGTCGTTAGGAGTAGTCATAGTCTGAGACTCAATTTCTAGATTTCCTTATGTTATGGTAACGAGTCCACCTAATACTCATTTTCACTTATCACAAGTTATAGGGAAGAGTCATTATCCCTTGGCTGAAATCTGGGGGGCCCTCGCTATTGTGATAATGACTTCCTTGTAATGACTCATTATGTCTGGTAATGGGTCATTACCTGAGTCGTCGTCACTAATAAGTTGACAGACCCTCAATAAATTTTCATAACTCTTTTCCATAATATTGGATTAAGCCTATACATGTGGCATTGAAAAGCTAATTTAATAGCCTATCCTTTGATGGCTCTAGAGCTTGAAAACTTGAGGTATTAAAATAGCTATCCCTTGGGATTATTTTTCCTCGAATGAAACTGACTAAGCTGAGAGGCTAGGGAAAAAATGAGATCTTGCGCTAAATACTTCAGAACTGAATTATGAACTGATATATGAACTTTTGACTAACGCATGAACTAAACTGAACCCATGAATGCATGTTATGACATAAAGATGGAAGGATGACCGAGATAGAAATGAAAGAATTAATTAATTAATAAAACTATTACCTCATGTTGGGACTAGGTTCGAAGAGAAAAGGTGGGGGTACTTAGCCATCATATCCGCCTTTGGTTCCCAAGTATCTCCCTCAACTGACTGATTTCTCCACAGAATCTTTACTAAAGTGACCTCTTTATTTCTCAGGCTATGAATTTGATGATCAAGGATCCAAACTGGGACTTTTTCATAAGAAAGGCTATTTTCCACGCTAATCCTCTCTACAGGTGTTACTAATGCTAGGTCGCTTATGCATTTCCTCAATAAGGAGACATGGAACACTAGGTGCACTAATTCCAACTCTGCAGGCAATTCCAACTGATGGGATACCTTCCCATACCTACCCAAAATCTTATAGGGACCAACATAGCAGGTACTGAGCTTTCCTCTCTTACCAAATCTCTCACCCCTTCTATGGGTGAAATGTTTTAAGTAGACAAAATGATCAGTATCAAACTCAAGCTTTTTTCTTCTCACATCTGCATAGTATTTTTGATGACTTTGGACAGTTTTTAGCCTTTCCCTGATAAGCTGGAATTTTTTCATTGCCTCAAGCATTGGATCTATCCCTATCAATGCAGCTTTTCCAACCTCAAGTCAAACCTACACCTTTACCATAAAGTGACTCAAACGGATCCATTTGAATACTAGTGTTATAGTTGTTATTGTAGGAAATATCAATCAAAGGGAAATAATTATCCAAACTACCCATGAAATTGATTATGCAATCTCTCAACATATCCTCTATAATCTGATTGGTCCTCTCTGCCTGACCATCTATCTGCGGGTGAAAGGTTGTAATAAGATAAACTTGGGTAACAAGACCCTTTTGAAATGTCTTCCAAAAATAAGAGGTAAACTGGTATCTCTGTCTAATATAATGGTCAAAGGGACTCCATCCAATTTCACCAACTCCTTAAGATAAAGTCTAGAATATTCTTTAGCTAAGTCTAAAGTACTAACTGGTAAGAAATGAGATGACTTAGTCATTCAGTCCACAATAAGCCAAATAGAATCATAATGTTGATGAGAACGAGGCAACCCTGTGATGAAATCCATATTCACCACTTCCTACTTCCAAGAAAGAATGCTAAATTCATGAAGCATACCACTAGGCCTCTATTGCTCAACCTTAACCTACTAACAATTTAGACACTTTACCATGAATTCTGCAATATCCTTCTTCATAACATTCCACCAAAAGACTTCCCATAAATCATAGTACATCTTAGTGGCTCATGGATGAATAGAATCTCGCGAACCACAAGCCTCTGCTAATATTCGCTACCTCAAATCACCTATATTTGGAGCACATAATCTGCCCTGACAATGAAAAACACCATCTCCCTCTTGGGAGAAAACCTCAATATTCTAATCCCAAACTGTCTCCTTTAACTAAGACAAAATAGGATCATTATGTTGCTTTTCCTTTACCTCAACATCCAATGAAGACTCTGAACCATCTTGAATCCAAACACTACCTTCGACCGAATCAACTAACTAAACTTCCAATTTAGCAAGTGAATAAACTTATTGAGCTAACTCCTTCGTATAATCCTCAATGTGGGAAACACTTCCCATAGACAATCTGCTAAGAGTTTTGGCCACCACATTGTCTTGCCCGAGTGATACAAGACACTTATGTCATAGTCCTTCACCAACTCTAGCCATCTTCTCTAGAAAAGATTTAGATCTTTATAGCTGGAAACATACTAAAGACTATTTGATCAGTGAACACATTAACATGAATCCCATAGAGATAATGCCTCTAAATTCTTAAGGCAAAGATAACTACTACGAACTCGAGATCATGAATCGGGTAGTTTTCTTTATGAGGTCTAAGCAGTCTAGAGGCATATGATATAACCTTACCTTTCTGCATTAACACACAACAAATACCAACTGTAGAAGTATCACAATATACAACAAAACCATCTAAACCCTTTGGTTGAGTCAAAACTAGGGCGGAAGTGCATTGAATTTTCAATTCTTGAGAACTCTTCTCACATGAATAAGACCACTGGAATTTAACTTTCTTCTAAGCTAGTCTAGACATGGGAGAGGATATTGAAGAAAATCCTTCAATGAACCATCTATATTAATCATCTAAACACAAGAAAATCCTGATGCCTAGTGGAGAGATGGGTCTAGGCCAGTTCCTTACTACTTTGATCTTTTGAGGATCAACTTGAATGTCTTCACCAGAAATAATGAGACTAAGGAAAGCTACCGATTTTAACTAGAATTCTCACTTGTTGAACTTAGCAAATAGCTGATGATCTTTGAGAGTCTGGAAAATAATCCTCAAATGGTATGCATACTCACTTTCACTACGAGAATACACGAGAATGTCATCTATGAAGACTACAATAAATATGTCCAAGTAATACTTGAACACCTCATTCATCAAGTCTATACAAGATGTAGGAGTATTTCTTAGTCCAAAAGACATAAATACAAATTCAAAGTGAACATACCAAGTTCTGAAGGTTGTCTTTAAAATGTCACATTCTCTAACTCTGAGCTTAGAGAAATAGTATGCACCCTAAAGTTGGTCAAATAAGTCTTCAATCCTGGGGATGGGATACTTATTCTTGATGATGAGTTTGTTCAACTATCGGTAGTCCATGTACATTCAGAGAGAACCATCTTTCTTATGCATGAATAGAATTAGAGCACCCCCACGAAGAGATATTAGGCCTAATAAAACCCTTATTGAGGAGATCTTTCAACTGTCCTTTCAATTCCTTAAGCTTGGCTATAGCCATCCTGTATGGTTAAATTAAAATAGGCTGGGTAATTGGGAAGAGGTTTATTCCAAAGTTAGTTTCCCTCTCTAGAGAAACTCTGGGCAGATCTTCAGAAAATATTTCAGGAAATTTCCTTACTACTAGAACTAACTCAAGACTTGGAATTTTAGATCTTGAGTCCTTGACTCGAACAATATAATAAACGCACCCCTTAAAAATCCTTTTCCTTGCCTTAAGGAAAGAGACAAACCGACCTATAGTCACTGAGGTACTACACCTCTATTCTAAGACTAGCGCATTTGGGAACTGATACTGGATTACTCCGTTTCTACAATCAACTAAGGCATAACAAGAGCGGAGCTAATCCATACAAAAAATAACATCAAAATTAGTCATTTCTAACTCTATAAAGTTGACTAAGCTGACTTTCTAGGACACTGTGACTGGGTAATTTTTGTACCCCTGTCTAGTTATGAATAAACTACCAATTGGGGTAGAAACTAAGAAAGGATCTTCAAAAATTTCAAGAGTGACACAAAAATCTACTTCTATGTAGGGAGTTACAAAGGAAAGTGAGGCTCTAGGATCTAATAATGAATACACATGAAGTTGAAAGACTTGTAACATACCAGTAACCACATAAGGAGAACCCTCCATATCTTGTTAAGTCAAAAATGCGTAAAGCCTATTCTGATTCTATACACCAGTAGAACTAGTGGTGGCACCCTACTGAGTTAAGCGACCTGCTGGAAAGGATGAAGAGTTATTCTAGCTATGTTATCCATTGTTTCTACTTTTCTGTACAACCAGCGGATACTCCCTTACTCTATGGCCTGTATTTCCACACCCAAAATAAACATCACTGCCAACTATGAACTCTCCCTTGTGGTTCCTACCACATCTCTTATAGACTGGGTTAGAGAAACCATTATTCACACTTTCATAGGATTTAAAGCTTGTCACACTATCACGAGTATCTTGTTTGAATTTAGGCACTGGAAAACTAGAAAACAACAAGGCTAGAGTTGAAGATCTCTAGCAAAATTGGGAATGATTTTTGCCATCTAACCTATGCTGAGAGAAAATTGAAGCTACCTTTCAAAGCCTTCTTATTGTTCCTTTTCTTCACCTCAAGTTTCTCTTCCTCAATCTGTTGAGCATTAACCATCAATATAGAGAGGTCCATCTCCTTAATAAACATATTTGTTTATACACCTTAACCATATCCTCAGAAATAACAAATACAAACTTGCTTATTCGGTCCCTATAATCAGCCACCATACAAAATTTCCCTACTTTAAGTTGATGAACTCTTGCACTTTGCCTTCCCTCATCTCAAGTGGGAATAACCTATCTAGAAAAGTAGTAGTAAACCCATCCCACTCTACAGGCCTTGCATCAGCACCTCTATTCTTCTTCTACTACTTAACCTAGGTATGAGCCACCTCTTACAATTGGTAAGTAGCTAAATAAGAACTTTTACTCGAGGTGACACTCATTATCTCAGTCACCTTCTGTATACTATCCAAAAATTCCTAGGGATCCTCCTCATGCTTGGATCTAAAGAATATTGGAGAATTCATCAGAGTGAAGTCCCAGATTCTAGTTTCTAGTGTATTGACTATTGGGTTGGCTAGGGCAACAACATTCTAATTATTCTGAGAAGCCATAGATTGGGAAAATACTATAAAAGTATCCTTGAATTTAGCATGAGAGGCCTACTCATTTAGAGGGTCTTCTAGAACAAGCGGTGGTGCTGGCTAGTCCCCATTTCTCCTTTTGTTAGATTTTCAGGGAGGCATTTTGTATAAATGGGTAGAGAACGAACTAGAAGAATAAGTTTAATAGAGTTTACACTTTATCACATAACATCAATAATGAAAAAAGTGAGGCTTTTATAAGACGTTTCATAGTCTCTCACTCATAAGTTAGGCGCACTTCACACCTATGAAAAAGACTCTACTCAATGCAATATTTAGATACCCTAGGACACTTTAAACCTTGTTCTATGATACCAAAATTGTCATGAACCAAGACCACCTCCAAATCGCAGCATGGTGCTTAGAGTCATAAGTGACCCTAAGCTAATCCATGGCCTGGAAAACACTACAAATATTGAAACATATTACTATCATTTTAGGTGGGAGTTTAACTAAAATAAAAACTAATGAAGTAGTCATAAGAAAACACTGAACATCAATACAAAGCTGGAAATAAAGGTAGATGACTAAAAACCATTCTAAAAATCTAAACATCTATCGGACTGTCTAAAATCCTCTAAATCATAACGAGCTATTGGAATAGGTCCCCAACTCTCTCTGGCTAGATGAAATAAATAAAAATACTAAAAATAAAAAAATAAAAGACCAGTCCTCAACTAATGAGGACTCACCAAGGCTGCAGTTGAGTAGAATGAATGTGTTAAGTGCGGTCTGGGTACTGAGTGTCCTAACCTATATTATGATACAACATAGCTTAAAGAATTATGCGATCAAAAATTTGAATGTACTAAGTATGAAAGATGGAAGGATAACTGGCATAAACTGAACATAGTTGCACATAAATATGAAAATCTAAGTGCAAGACCAAGTATAATAATATGTATTGAATAAGTTGTATATCTGGAAGAAAGGTCATACAAAGTCTGAAGATAAAATATGAAGTGAATCATAAATTGAGGATTATGGGAGCTAACTACAATCAGCATACCCTAGTCTGAGCAAAAATGGGGTCTAACCTATAACCCTAGTTGGAAGAGTGTTAGTACCTTGCCAAGGGAACCAACAATGGCTGGCGTGGATTCACTAAACTAATATCCCAAGGGACTAGGGTGTCAAGCTTAAACTTATGTGTGACCCCTTATAACCTATGATGGCATCATAGTTCTAGAACTTAGGGACTGCTACTAGAGATCTCAAGCCTGACTAATCTGTGAGCCGCCATCCTTACACTCACTTGGTGCTAAGTACTACTCCCAACTGAATGACACTAAAGTATAAACTGATACTTGAATTGATAATTGACATTCTTAAATCATGGTATTCTGTACATAACAATGTATGTATAAATCTAAAGTACTCAATAACATGTAAACTGATAGATATAACTAATTTCTAGTTATCGGGTGTTTAACCCACCAGTTCTACACATGATGACATTAACTAATATTACGATAAAATTCATAATTTAAATCCATAAACTCAACAACATTTCATGATAAATTAATTCATGGTTTTGAACATAGAAGATGCTATTTCAATTGGGAAAACACGTATTCATGGTTTTATTTAACCATAAACTAAAGATTATAAAGAAAACTCATATTTAACCTAGAACCCAACTTGAAGAGAAAATATAATTGAGAATTAGGGTGTTTTTGGGATTGAATGAGTGGAAGGAACCCATTGATGAAATCCAACATACCTAGAAGTGAATTTCTTGGGGAATTGCTTGGAAATTTTTCTTGAACTTGGAGAACCCTTGTCTACTTTGGAGAAGAAGAAAATTGATTCCTTTTTCTAAGCATAATAATTTTGGATTTTATGAAGTATTATGGTAATTTAATCCCTCAGTAATAGACATTAGAGTGCATAAACAATGTGGCTTTGGGTTAAAAGGGTGGGAAAATACAAAAAAAAAACTTCTTAAAATTATCTAGGAACTTTTGGTTCCAGTCATCATGGCTCACATCAAGACTCGTTACGACTGGTCATGATCCATGGTCTAATTCATGACCTAAGGTTCTGAGGTCTAGACCTTTATATTATGATCACGACTCCCCCTCCTAATGACTCATTAGATCTAATCACGGGTCGTTAGGACTAATTGTAGTTTGAGACATAATTTCTAGATTTCCTTCTATTATGGTAACAATTTCACCCAATGACTCATTTTCACTGATCATGAGTCATAGGGTAGAGGCATTATTCCTAGGATGAAATCGGAAGGGCCTCACTATTGTTACAACGACCTCCTTATAATGACTCATTACATCTGTTAATGGGTCATTACCTGAGTCATCGTCACTAGTAAATTGACAGTCCCTCAGGAAATTTTCACAATTTTTTGTCACGATATCGGACTAAGGCAAGGCATGTGGCATTGAAAAGCTAATTTAATACTCTATTCTTTGATAGTTCTAGAGCTTGAAAACTTAGGGTATTACAGTTTGATACTTTTTAAGATGATTTTGACTTGCAAGCATTTCGATACTTTTTCCTAAAGTCTTTACTGGGTTTTTTTTCTATTTATCTGAGGATGATCTTCTTCTTTTGAATTTTTGAGATTCCTTCTCAAAAATTCTACCCCAGTTTCTATTTACTGGGTGACATGATCGAACCTTTGGGGTTCTTATGTATTTTGTTGAAGTAGGAATCAGGTCAAATATAGTTCACTACTACGCTAGGGAGACATAGAAAAATCTAAAAGATTGACTAAATCCAGCATAGGTTGCATATGTATCTCATTCTTGTGAAATCTGGTCAAACATAGTTCATAAATAGAGGGAAGGGTACATTTTAAGCTATGTTAAAGCATGAAATAGTTACTTTAAGAAAAAAACACTATTACAAGAACAGTGATACAAGGAAAAGACTATTTTCAGATGCAGTAGGTCTTCAAGGTTAATTAGCCTGGGATACTCTTATCCATCCTACTTGGATAGAATTAAGGATTCTACAGATAGCCCTTTGTAGATGACATGACACTTTCATTGTGTTTGTCTTGATGGAAGGAAGGATCAACTATCCACTTCTCTTTAAAAGAATTGATAAGATTACTCTTCCTTGTTATTGCCAGATAGACATAAACCTTGGTTTCCTTAAATTTTGTCTTCATGGTTAACCACCTTAGTTTCTTCTAGGTTACTTTTTTCCTGATCCTTAAATCCTTTTATTTTTTTATTGACTGTTGTAGGACCATTGTCTCCCCTTTATTATTATCTTCCTTGACTTGTTCATTTTGCTCTTGCCATGACATAACATTGGATGGTTTTAGGTTTTTATTACTTTTTCTAAAACAAGGAAAGTTAGATAACAATAAGTAGATGATAATAATAATAATAATAATAATAATAATAATAATAATAATAATAATAAAAGAAGATTTTCACGATGGGGGAGACCCTTATTGAATTTGGAAAATATTTACAAACTCTATCCATGGCCCGCGCAAGTGTGGATCTATATTTTCTTGGAAAGCATAAAAAGTGAAAAAAAAAGTACATAAAATTAAAGAGTGAGTATCAGGACTCATTCATACTACCATTAATTTTGTAGAAAATTAATTTTTATCTTTCATCTACCACATTGATTGGAGAGTGATAAGTAGGCATTACACTCTTCAAACCAATTTCCTATTTCATCCATGAGACCATCGCTTATAGATTTGGGAAAATACAATAGATTTTAGACAAACTCTGAAACAACTCTTGATCCTTCTTCACCATTTTCCTATAATACTCTTTTCTTGGAACATACTCTAACCCATACTTGAATTGTATTTTTAAGATCATAATTGGATGAATGGTTCAATATAGATTCTTTCTAAGGTGTTGGCCAATATCTTATTGACTGGAGGCATTGTCTTATGAAAATTTATTTCTCTCTCAGTGGCATTCATAATCTCCACTATATAGGAGTCACTTCCTCTTAGGGCATCTTCAATCTCAAGAATGTAACTGTTTGGCAAGCTCAAGTAATTCACTTCATCATGGATGAATATTTTTTTTGTTTATCCATACAAACTTTAGCAATTGATGCATTTTGTAGTGAATGACTCTTGTTGCATGAGTCCAACGTTTTCGTAAGAGCATATTATAGTTTTCAACGTTATCAATCACTTAAAATTAAACTAGGAATTTTGAAAGCCCTATCTGGAGGTACGGATTGACTTCCATGGTGGCATATTTATGACCATCAAAATTTACCATATTGGCTTTCCTTTGATTTATTTTGCGCACATCATAATTGAATTGACTCCAAGTCGTTAATGAAAAGACATTTAGACCTAATGTACCATTAATCAACGCCCGATTAATGATCTTATCATGGAATCTTATATTGATATGTAATCCTCCATCGTACTCCTTTAACCTTGTGCCTTTATTATATAATCCTCAATAGTAATTTTGATCGGATAGTCTCCATTGTTACTTCCAGTCATTTTTTCCTTTCCCATAACAAAGCTATGGTCAGGAGAGAAATCTTTATTGACTTTTGATCTAATAATATAGGGATGTTTTTCCATTTTATGTAAACATGGAGTAGTTTCTATTACCTCTAAAGTAAAAATAACTCAAATATGAACGTGTTAAATTCAAGTAGTAATAAACAATGCTAGATGATCAGGCAGGAAGTAAGCACATAAAGTTGTTTCTCATCTCGTGCAAATTGACTCATGGGGTAATGATAACTCAAGAATTCCAATGAATAAGATTTTAACTATTTATTTGGATAAATCAAATTATTCAGGATGGTTTAAGTCTTTTTCTTCCCAGCCTTATGTCCTCTTTCACATAAGTGGGATATAACAGTATTTTTGAAGATAGGGTCTGAGCCAAAAGGTTGCCTACGTATCCACAAAGGGGAAATTAGGCCCTACATAGTTTGAACTATTGTAAAAAGGACTGTTTTTATTTTATTTCATTCACTAAACTTCATTACAATAGGGAAATTTAAAAATAGGAAAAACATAACTTGCAACATTTAAAGCTTGATTCTAGATAGTGGAAAGTGCTTCAGTTTTCTCTAGCTCTCTTCAACTTTATGGATTGTCTGGCATGTACTCTAATCGAATCTTTACAATTATGATCAAGTGATCCAAATCAAATCAAAAAACACGACACTTTTTAATTTCATTTTCTCATTTGCGTCTTCTGACCATTCTTTCATATCACTAAAGAGTTACTCGGGTGTCATTGGTAATTTTTCTTTCCTGAAACTGGCATATTCAGGTTTTTTTGTTTTCTCTTATCATCTTTCCAATCATCCTAGCAGCTATTTCAAATTACATGGCCAATTGTTTGATATCTTTAGTAAGATCTCTTTTTGGTACTTCCTTTTCTTTTTCTAAAATTTGATCAAACATAACAATCTTTGCTTTGGTTAGGCCAGTTTGATCCTCTTTTCCCTGTTTTTTTCCATGGAAATATCCTTTTCTCGTGTAATCAATAGTTTCACTTTGGTAATCTTTCTTTCATCCACAACAATCTTTCTAACCACTTTGTTATTTTTTGTATTTTGTGTATCCTCTATTTGTTTTAACTCCACCAGTTGCCTCTTGACTTAAGCAATTCTTCTATAGCTCTTTTTAGTCCTCCTACAATGGCTTTTTCTAAAGTCCTCCTACAATGGATTTTTCTAAGTCCATAGTCAACCTTCTTGAAATGGTAGAAATAACTTTAGAAATTTTTAAGAATGATTGCGGACTTTTCTGAAACACCTGGAGTATGTTTTGTTGGACTTTTGTATAGTGGGTTCATATTTCTTCCTTGAGGTACTTTATGAAAAATGGGATTTTATCAATTTGACTTTGGTTCAAATCAACATAACACATATAAGCATGTAAAATAGTTATATCAATCATATTGTCAAACACTTCTCCTAAATTGGCGACTCTTTTGAGCCAAGGGTTGGCCTACCGAGTTTGAAGGAAGTATATGCCTTTTAAAACAAATCCATTATCCTAAAAAATCATTTTAATAAATATCCAAAAAGCCATAAATTCATACAAATTAGAAAATAAGAGATACAATAGTTGGGTAAGGGGAAATAAAACACAATAGTTGGGTAAGGGGAAATAAAATGCGAGAAAAATAGTTCGGGAATAAAAATGAAACACTAGTATCCAGATGATCCTTCATCGGTCATCGTCTTATTGACTTTATCCACCTCATGCCATATGTGATAGCAGTTGGTGACCCAGTGTCTCACATAATTGTAACTTCCATATGAATTAGGGAAGGCAAATATCCTATATGTGTTATGAGGACTCATATACTTCCACCAATGCTTTGAGTAATCATCTAGCTTGAACACTATCTTGGAGTCTAGGTTGATCCATACCTCCACAAAATCAATAAGGTTAGTCTTTTCCCGCGTCCTAAATGATAATGAATTAGATTAATCGGCATATTCTCCTTCAACACATAAGTATGATTCGATTGTGATTGACTCGGTATCAAAAGACGCAGGGTAGGTTTTTACTAGGCTCAATACCCCCTCAAGTATTGGGTCGTCGTAGGCTCAATTCTAAAAAGAATTTTGGTTTTTCTCTATCTTAGGTATCTAGAGTGGATTTTGATCAGGTTTCTAAGTGGATAATTTGGATTTGAAAATACAAATAGTCATCATACGCCTAACATACCAATAAACTACCTTATTTTCAACACTTTTATTTGGAATTGATCAATAGGGGCTGCAATAATTACAAACCACAAATAGTTTTTATATCAAATAAGGAAGTATACCATGAATATGAATAACACTAATTGCAAGATATTATCAAAATACCACATTTAATCAAGTAAATTCAAATAAATCAGTCAAAACAGTCTAAAATTAGGTTAGAATCTGAATAGATTTTCCAACAGAGTCGTTATTTCTATTTTATCCTTCTCCATTTTGAAGGATTGAAAAATATTATTTTCGATATTTTAAACTATTTCAAAACTTCAAAAAAGTTTCAAAATAATTTAAGAAAATACAACGTCACCCCATGAGTTTTTTAAAAATAAATATCAAGAAAAAATTAAAAATATTTTAAAGATTTGATATAAGAAACAAATTCTTAAAATCAAAGAAAAATGGGTAAGGATTCAAGTAACGCCTTAAGAAGACTTTTAAGACACTCGAGATCATCCGTTAAAAAATAATAAACCAAAAGACAAATTAACGGATTTGGCTAATTTTGAAAACATAGCTAATTTTGTAAAATCTTGAAATTCGTTTTAAAAATATGGAATTCATTTTATACTAGTGAAAATTGTTCGTTTAAATTAAGAAAAAATTCTCTCAAAAGGAAAGGTTAACTAAATCAAATTTTTCCATCAATTTAATGAAAAAATAAATTATTTTCAATAAAAAGAGAAAAAAAGTGGTTTTGAATATCATTTTTTAAATGGGAATTTTATCTTTAAATAAAAACATCAATTTAAATAAGCTACATAAATTTTAACCAATTATAAAAGTGTTTTGATTTTTGTAAGAAAAAATAATTTCTTGTGTTGAAGAGAATTTTCCTTAACTTAAACAAAGACAGTTTAGCACATGAATAAAATAAAATGTCATTTTTAAATTTTTTTGAAAGGGATCAAGGAAACATAAATAAAACTCATTTTTTGTGACCTAAGATACTGAACCATATCATAAATGATAAAGAAAGAAAAATAAAAATAAAAATATAAAAATGACAATTCGAAAGGGACTTTATTTTTATTTAACCAAAATTAAGAGTTAATTACACATAGTCAAATGTGAATTACAAGTAAGTTTATAAACAAATACACAATTAGAGAAAGTTGAGAATAATGAGTTTTGAACCCGTTTGGACAAGCCCGACTTTAATCCTCAATTTTTCATGGACTTTTTACTCCATTTTCATTTTTCCTCATTTGTCTTCAACCAAGCTACAAATTTCATAAATCAATTTTTTATCCATTTTTCAGTCTTGAAGCATGACTCTATAATTTGGACCTCTTTGGCTCACTGAAAAATGCAGGGTATGGGAGTCCATTTGGATTCATCTCGGGTAAGGTTCATGCATAAAATATAAATAAAAAATTAATATGTCATACATAAATAATAACCTAATGAAAATGTAATCTCTCAAGTTATCATGCTCTAAAAGAGCAATCTGGTCATCCCATAATTTACAAGAACAACGAGTAGTACTAAGAATCTAAAACACATCTCATACCCTTTTGATAACAGAACTTCTATTTTTGACAGTATAAAATTTAGCAACTATCAAGCTAAACCAAACCATTGCAAACCAGTATCTAGCCACTTCATTCAAGGCTAAGTGATGGCATTTAAATTAAAATATATTCACACCAATAGGCTACTAAAACTTGAAGTTATTTAGGATGGAAAACACATCAGACTTACTTCTAGTTAACAAACTAGTAGACCCCCCTTAAATCTAAACAAACATGGACGACTCTTAGTATTCGAAATCAAACAATAATCAAAAAACCTCATAATTATGAATATGAAAGGGGATCCATATTAACTTAACATATGAAAAATTCAAGTAACTTAACTATATATTTCCCTACATTAAACAACACATGATTTAATGAAAAGGCATATGACAGCTGACATTTTCAAGTTAATCAGAGAAAAACATAAAGGTCCTGTGCTGAAACTTAAATTAACCAGCATGAAAATAGTCGACAACTTAAAAGACAATTACTTTCATTAAACAAATCAAACTATATGAGGATTCTCTTTTAAACAAATCTCGGAGAAAGGGAGGAAAGGATTTCAAAAATGTAATGCCCCGGATCTGGTACCCGGAATGCTACACGGTGCTCATGACCCCGAAGGACCACAATCTAACCCATGACTGATATCTATACTTGTATACTTTATAATATACTGTATGATTGTAGAAATATGAATTGAACGGCCATAAGGTTCAGGACTATAACATAACTTATAAAGATATAACATTTGAATAGGGTATAAAATACCCAAAATAAAACTAAAATAACATGATAGTCTGAACATGATAGTCTGGAAAGCCTCTAACTGACTGAACTGTCTGAATGAAGAGTTGATGGGAAATGTCCTCAACTAACTTCAAATAATAAATTACTTAATGAGATAATAAATAAATGATCATTTCCTCAAGAGATGAGGACTCACTACTAACTTTGACTGCTGAGACTGGAATGCTACTGATGCTCTGGAGCTCATGCTTCTGAACCTATGGTATAAGACACCATAGCACAAATACGTCAGTACTTTGAATATACTGGTATGCATATGAGGTAGGCTGAATGCATAGGGTCCATATGCATAAAAAATACTATATAACTGACTAATATGAACATGAGAATACATGTATGAATACATAGTAACTATATCTGAGATTGTGATGACATGAATTTACTGATAACTAACAAGACTGATAACTGAGTTCTGCTGACTGATATAACTGATAACATGAGTGACTATATCTGACAGTCCTGAGTCTGATGAAACTAGCTGAGTTCTGTACTATTCTGAGTTGACTATATATGACAGTCCTGAATTCTGTAGAACTATCTGAGTTCTAATACTGAGACTGATTGACTGTATCTTAAATTCTTGATTTTGTAACTGAAACCGTGGGAAGTAGTTATCTAATCAACATGCCCCTAATACGCCATTATGGCTGAGTTGGGATCCAATCTATAACCCCAATTGGAAGGGTGTCAATACTACGCCATTGGTAAGGACAAGTTGTGAGTGACCCTCATCTGATAGTGTCCCCAAAAGAGAATGGTGGGGCCCTCATCTGACAGTGCTTATCAACCTCATCAACCCTCATATGATAGTGTTGATGCTCCATCTATGCTGGCTACATAGTTCTGGAATGTAAGAATAACTTCTAAGATTCACACCCTCATCTGACAGTGTGTGTTCCCACCTTAGAATTCACTCGATGCTAATTTCTACTCCCATCTGAATAGACACTGAACATGGATTACTGAACTGAACTGGACTGAATTACTAAATTTCGTTGACTAAAAAAATAATACTAAGATTATTGTATTACTAAGTTTTCCTGAGTCATATGACTGACTGAGTTCTATGGATCATGGCTTGACTGGGGATATCGTGAAAACATGACACTAAATCTAGGCACACAACTATATTTTTTTCGGGTACAAGTACACCCAGGACTCGATGGAAGGAAACTGACAAGGCATGATATTCTTGAATACATGACTAACATCAATAATATATAATCCATTGACTAACACATTTATCAAAAACATGACGTACATAACTTATACATGAATGGGGATTTTGTAATGTCATACTAGTATGGCATTTTTTCCTTCAAATAGGCATTAAATCAACATGTGGAGAGCATGCTTTAGTTATATAATCATCAACTCATGTAATAATCAAGGATACATCAATCAACTTATAAATTGAAGGGGGTTTATCATGATTATTATGCAAATCATCACATACAAGGGTAAATCATTGGAATAAGTAATTTAAAACATTAATTAAAACCACAAAACATCTTGAACATCACTTTTCAATTCAATCAAAATCATGAATATTCACAAATACCAAATCTTGGATTTTGAAAAGAGATTCTTGAGCTTCATGGGTGAGAGAGACCCATGAATCAACACATGACATACCTTAGTTCTTGTTTTAGTGAAGATCGATGGAGAGACTTTCTTAAAATTGAAACCCTGACTTGTTCTTGAGAAAAAACTGAGAGAAACTAGTATATTTTGGGTTCCAAATAGCTGAATCTCATGTTAAAGGGCTTAAATAGGGGTGGGAAATTGACCCTTTTAACTCTGGACGCGTCTTTTAATTACAGTAAGATTTTCCCAAATTGGACCCCTGGTGCGACGCGGCGCTATCGCGCCGTGTCACTGGAATTTGACAACTGGAAAATTGAGGGATGACGCAATGCAAAGCCATCCCATTGCCATATTATTTGCGACCTGGAAGTTTGGAGCGATGCACCACTATCACAGACCCCTAATGGAATTTAAAAATTTCTATTTTCTCCTGTGGCGCGGCGCGCCACTAACTAATATGGCGCTGTTTTACGATGGTAACTTAAAATAGTCATAACTTCTTACCCGATTATTGGATTTAGGCAAATTTTATATCAATGTAAAGATTATTGAATTTCTCATATGACAAAAAGTGAAAATCTTGAAAACTCCTTATGGAATAAACATTATTCAATTTAGAAGCTAACACTTGACATTTTTGGGACCAAAAAATTTAGTTAGGAAACTTTGGGGTATTATAATATCTCCCTCTTAGGAACATTTATCCTCTAATGAGACTGACTGAGAGAGGATAAATGATAAGCCGAAGTACACACTAAACATGAACAATGAAACATGACTGACATAACTGATATTTCAAAGATTCATACTGAGTATGCATATCTGATGCATGATTTCATGACTGAGCTGATACATGAATGCATGACTGAGAGTACTTATAAGCTGATCATATATATTTGATGCGTAAATACATGATAAAATTAGTTACATGACTGTGATTTTTAATAACTGAGTCTTTTCACAAGGAGAATGCATGTCTAATGCATAAATACATGACTAATCTGATGCATGAACATATAATTGAATATGCAATGGTACTTAGTACCCAGTTTAAAAATGAAATCCTAAGCATGAGGCTGATATCAAGTTGTAACTAAAATCTGGGCATGAAATTTGAAAAGCATAAGGAGAACTATTACCTTGAGCTAGATCTGATTTAGCGGAGAAGAGGTAAGGATACTTGGTACGCATGTCTGCTTATGATTCCCAAGTAGCTTCCTAAACGGACTGATTCCGCCAAAGAACTTTGACTAGAGGGACTTCTTTGTTTCTCAGTCTATGAGTCTGATAGTCTAGAATTTCAACTGGAATCTCTTCATAAGAGAGGTTGTTCTGAATATCTATGCTCTGAATAAGGACTACAACTGTTGGGTCACTATATACTTCTTAAGCAAAGAGACATAGAAGACTAGATGAACTGAGACTAGATCTGAAGGCAATTCAAGCTCATAAGTTACCTTGCCAAAGTGTTTGAAAATTTTGAAGAGACTGACATATCGGGGACTGAGCTTTCCCTTATTGCCGAACCTCATCACTCCCTTTATGGGAGATATCTTTAGATAGACATAGTAACCAATCTCGAACTCGAGATTCTTTCTACGCACATCTGCATAAGACTTTTGTCGGCTCTGAGCAGCCCAAAGTCTTTCTCTGATCAACTGGACTTTCTCTAAGGCATCGAATACAAAATCAAGCCCTATAACTAAGGCTTCACTAAATTCGAACAAACCGATTGGAGATTTGCGCCTCCTACCATAGAGAGCTTCAAATGGAGCCATCCAAATACTGAAATGATAGTTATTGTTGTATGCAAACTCAATCAAAGGAAAGTGGTCATCCCAACTACCCTTGAAATCAATTTCACACGCCCTTAGCATATTTTCTAGGGTCTGAATAATCCTTTCTACTTGACCATCTGTCTGAGAATGAAAGGTTGTACTGAGATGAATTTGGGTACCAAGACCCTTTTGAAATGCTTTCTGGAAATAAGAGGTGAACTGGGTACCTCTGTTTGAGATAATAGATAATGGAACATCGTCTAATCTGATCAACTCTTTGATAAAGAGTTTGGCGTAATCCTCAGCTGAATAAGAGGTATGAACTAGGAGTAAATGAGCTGACTTGGTCAACCTATCTACAATGACCCAGACTGAATCATGCTGACAACGAGTTTGAGGCAAACCCATCAGGAAGTCCATTTTCACTTCTTCCTACTTCCAAGTATGATTAATAAACTCCTGCATAGGTCCACTAGGCTTTTTGATGCTCCATCTTAACCTGCTGACATGTAGAGCACTTAGCCAAAAACTCTATAACATCTTTCTTCATCCCACTCCACTATTAGATCTCCTGTAAGTTGTGGTACATATTTTTATCCCCTGGAAGAATAGAGTAGTACGAACCATGTGCTTCTACAAGAATTCACTGCCTTAAGTCATCTACAGCTGAAACACACAAATAACCCTGACAATGCAGTACACCATCTCCCCCTTGGGAGAAAACCTCTACTTTCTAATCCTTAACTAACTCTTTCAACTTGACTAAAATGGGATCTCTATCTTGCTTTTCTTTTACCTTAGAAACTAGAGATGATTCTGAACTACTCTGAACCAATATATCACCCTCCTCTATATCGACAAAGCGAACGCCTAGTCTGTCAAGCTGATGGACTTCCAGAGCTAACTTCTTCTTACTGTTCTCAATATGAGCAACACTACTCATAGACAGTCTACTGAGACAGTCTACATTGGCCTTGCCCAGATGATAAAGGATACTCATGTCATAATCTTTCAAGAACTCTAACCACCTTCTTTGACAAAGATTCAAATCTTTCTGAGGAAAGACATACCGAAGCATTTTATGATCTGTGAACACATCTACAAGAACTCCGTATAGATAATGCCTCCAAATATTTAAGGCAAATACTACGATTTCTAACTCAAGATCATGAGTAGGATAATTCTTCTCATAGGGTTTAAGCTGTTTGGAGGCGTAGGCTATGACCTTACCATGCTGCATGAGGACATAATCCAAACCTTCTCTGGATGTATCACAATACACTACAAAACCATCTGAACCATTTGGAAGAGCTAGGACTGAAGCTGAGGTGAGTCGAGTCTTCAACTCCTGAAAACTCTTCTTGCAAGGATATGACCATTGAAACTTGACTTTGTTCTGAGTCAATCTGGACATAGGGGATTCAATAGAAGAAAATCCCTCGACAAACCACTTGTAATAGCCAGCCAAACCTAAGAAAGTCCTGATACCTGATGGAGAGACAGGTCTGGGCTAGTTTCTTACTGCTTCGGTCTTTTGAGGATCTACTCTAATGCTATCACCTGAAATGATATGGCCAAGAAATGCTACTGACCTTAGCCAAAATTTTCACTTGCAAATTTAGCGAACAGCTGATGATCTCTAAGAGTCTAAAGTACGATTCTGAGATAGTCTGCATGATCACGCTTACTACGAGAATAGACCAGAATATCATCTATAAAGACTCTGATGAATATGTCCAAGTACTACTTGAACACACAATTCATCAACTCGATGAAAGATGTTGGGGCATTGGTAAGACCAAAGGATATGACTAGGAATTTAAAGTGACCATATTAGGTATGGAAGGCTATTTTTGGAATTTTATATTCTCTGAATTTGAGCCGATGATAGCCAGATCTGAGGTCTATCTTAGAGAAATAACTGGCACCCTAAAGTTGGCCAAACAAGTCATCAATTCGGGAAAGTGGATACTTGTTCTTGACCATGGCTTTATTGAGTTAACGATAGTCTATGGATATTTTGAGAGAACCGTCTTTCTTTCGCATGAATAAGACCGGTGCACCCCACAGGGACACACTAGGTCTGATGAATACCTTATCCAAGGGATTCTTCAACTATTCTTTTAGTTCTCTAAGTTTTGTTGGTGCCATTCTGTACAGAGGAATAGATATAGGTTGAGTATCTGGAAGAAGATCAATGCCGAAGTCTATTTCCCTTTCGGGAGAAATCCCTGGAAGATCTTTGGGAAAGATATCTAACTATTCACTCATGACTGGGACTGATTCAAAACTGGGAGTTTTGGACCTAGAGTCCTTAACTCCAACAAGATTATAGACATATCCCTTAGATATCATTTTCCTTGCCCGAAGGTAGGAAATAAGTTGACCTCTAAAAGCAGATACACTACCCTTCCACTCTAGGACAGGTTCATTCAGAAACTAAAACAGGACTATTCTATTTCTGTAGTGGAATGTGGCATAGAAGGAATGAGGCCAATCCATACCGAGAATGATATCAAAATTAGTCATCTCTAATTTGACTAAGTCTGTTGAAGTGGCTTTTTGAGATATCATAATCGGGCAGTTCCTATATACCCGTCGAGCTATGATGGTTTTATCCACTGGGGTAGATACTGAAAAGGGCTCTACTGGAATTTTAGGACTGACTCTGAAATCAACTGCTTTGTAAGGAGTAACAAAAGACAAAGAAGCTCCTAAATCTAGCAAAGAATAAACATGCACATGAAAGATATATAACATACCAGTAACCACATCAGGAGAATTTACCTAATCTTGCCAGGACTGAAAAGCATAGATTCTATTTGGGCATTGCCTACTAGTAGCACTGGAAGTGGCACCTAGCTGATTTGGGCAACCGAACTGAGCTGAGGAATGGTTTTGTTGACCCTAATAACCTGACTGGGACAATCTCTAACTCTATGGCCTGGCTTACCACATACGAAACAAACATCGCTACCAGCTCTACAAGCACCCTTGTGGTTCTTACCACAAGTCTGACAAAGGGGATTAGTTTGGGCATTCCTGACACTGCCCTGGACTTAGAGATTGGTACCCTATCTATATTTCCATCCCTAAACGTAGGAGCTGGAGCACTGGCTAAAGAAGGAGCTGGAACTGATGACTTAGGACGAAAATGAGAGCAGTTTGCTCCTTCTGATTTGGGCTGAGCAAAGTTGAAAATACCTGTCTTTTCTCTCTTATTCTGTTTCTCCCTCATCTTAAAATTTTATCTTCTATCTGTGAGTTATAAGCCTTGATAAATTTGTGTCACTATTCAATATCACATACCTACACTCGTTGACCACACTATCGTTTACCCCAAAACAAACTTACTCCTCTTGGCCCTACTATCTGCAACTGCATGAGGAGCATATCTGGCTAATTGAGTAAACTTAATAGAATACTCTTTAACCGTTATGTTGCCCTGCCTGAGGGTGATAAATTCTAACACCTTAGCCTCTCTCAGCTCTTGGGAAAAGAATCTATCTAAGAATGCAGTGACAAACTCCTCCTACTCAATAGGCCCTACATCATCTGGTCTTTCTGACTTCCACTATTTAAACCAAGTGTGGGCAACATCTTGCAACTGGTATGCAGCAAACTCAGCACTCTAACTAGGAGTAACCCCCATGATGTCTATAACCTTCTAAACCTGATCAATAAATTCCTGAGGGTCCTCATCTGACTTAGACCCGAGAAAGGAAGGAGGATTTATTCGGGTGAAGTCCAAAATCCTAGCTGCAGTTGAATTGGCCACTGGGTTGGCCGGAACGATAGTTGGTCATTCATTCTGAGCAGTAAATGATTGAGCAAGAGTAGTGAATGTAGTTCTAAACTTCGCATGAGAAACATGTTCGCCCAAAGGGTCTTCGAGCTGAGAGGCTGACTGATTCTCATTTCTTCTTTTAGGAGTCATGCTTTGTAGAAGAAAGGGAGAAACGGATTAGACTGAGATATTGACTTGAGATTATTCTCCCTAGCATGACATTAATACTAAAAGAAGCGAAATTGTTCCTAAATCATCTCATAGCCTCCTGTACATAAATGTGGTACATAACACACCCATGCACAAGACTCTACTATATGCGGCTTTCAAACTTCCTAGGACTCTATTAAACTTTAGGCTTTGATACAAAGTTTGTAACGCCCTGGATCTGGTACCCGAAATGCTACATGGTGCTTATGACCCCGAAGTACCACAAGCTAACCCATGACTGATATTTGTACTTGTATACTGCATAATATACTATACGATGGCAAAACCATGAACTGAAAGGCCATAAGGTTCAATATTATAACATAAATGATAAAGATATAACATTTGAATAGGGTATAAAATACCCAAAACAAAATTGAAATAACATGATAGTCTAAACATGATAGTCTAGAAAGCCTCTAACTGACTGAACTGTCTGAATGAGTAGTTGATAGGACATTTCCCCAACTAACTCCAACTAATAAATTATGTAATGAGATAATATATAAATGATCATATCCTCGAGAGATGAGGAATCACTGCTAACTCTGACTGCTGAGATTGGAATTCTACTGATGCTCTGGAGCTCGTATTTTTGAACCTATGGTATAAGATATCATAGTGCAAATGCATCAGTACTTTGAATATACTGGTATGCATGTGAGGTAGGATGAATGCATGGGGTTCATATGCATGAACAATACTAGCTAACTGACTAATATGAATGTGAGAATACATGCATGAATACATAGTAACTATATTTGAGATCGTGATAACATGAATTTACTGATAACTGAGTTCTGATGGCTGATATAACTGATAACATGAGTGACTGTATCTGACAGTCCTGAGTTTGATGGAACTAGCTGAGTTCCATATTGTTCTGAGTTGACTGTATCTGACAGTACTAAATTCTATAGAACTATCTGAGTTCTAATACTGAGACTGATTGACTAAGTTCTAATAAATATCATTCAATTTAGAAGCTAACACTTGACATTCTTGGGACAAAAAAATTCAGTCAGGAAACTTTGGGGTATTATCAAAAGACAAGATAAAACTTAAAGGAAAGAATACCTTAAACCAGCCTAAGGGAAGCAACTAAGCTAACAACAGTGGTAAATAATAATAGCTCAAGGCAATAAGAATTTGACCATTATAGCAGGAAAGGAAATAAAGTAGATTTTCTCGATAGTGAAGAGGAATAAGACAAAGACTTCTCTTAAATCTTACAAATAACAAAAAAGAATAGGCTTGTACAGATTTTAACACCAAATACTTTAATAAAGAGAGCATGTGCTTGACACTCTCATCTTAAACGCGACACCTTATGATTACACAAAGCAACATAAACTAAATAGAAAGCTGAAAATAACATTTATCATATGATCTTTAAATTTCAATTGCAGCCTAAAGTTTCTCCCAAAAGGATCTCAGGATGCAGAACTGAAAGAAATCAAGACGAGAAGAAAAATTATCAAACTTGTGACTTAAATTATCCATACAAACAACATGATGAATGAATCTGTAGGGGACACTAATACTCAAGCATACTTCACACACTAGAATCACATATGAAAATAATATTCAGCCTTAAAATAAGAAAGGAGACTACAAGAAAGCGCAGATAAGGAGGCTTACGAGTTAAACGAAAAAAAAATAATGAACTTGAACTATTGGAAATACACAAACAATATGTTGTAAAAATGATAAAGAGGATGAGATTACCTATTTTCGGGTAGTAAATATGGACTTCAAGCCTTTGTTGAAATTTAACTACCACCATTAAAAAACAAAATTTGATTCCTTAGTCAAAATACAATGATATTAAGGGATCGTTTGGTTGGGAAATAAATTATGCTGGGATTAGTTATAATGGAATTAGTTCTACTGGATTAATTGTCCTGGGATTAGTTATCCTGGTATTGATTTTTAGTGGCTATTTGGTTTAGTGTACTAAAAATAATATGCGTTGCATTCTTTTTAAGAATAGATAGTTTATTTACAAAAATACTTTTTACCTTATTTAGCTTAATCATTTTCCTTCATCTTAAATCATACACAAGAAATTGAAAAGTTACTAATTTATTTTTTAACTTTAGTAGTTTATTTTTCCTAAAATACATGTTAAGAAATTTATGTTGATATTTCTTGAACGTGTATGAAGCTTTAATATTTCATGTTAAATTACTTATTTTATCCTAAATTCTATAAAATGTTGATAATCCCATTTTTTGTTCCAAAAATTCATCATCAAAAAATGTGAAAAGTACTACTCTCATTTTTTACTATTTAGTGTCATTAATATTTGAAGAGTTAAGCTGTATTTTTAAAAAAAAATGAAATTTTCAAACATTTTTAGCTATATATAAAAATATTTTTTTATTTAGTAATTAAGCATGTACTAAGTTAGAAAGGAAATGCCAAGATACTTTAATCACTTGTCCATGATAAATTTGTTTGGAAAAATGAAAATTAGAAGTAAGATTAATAAATATTTCTACGAAATAGAAAGATAATAAACCCTTGGATCAATTTTGAATTTGATTGTATAAATAGTTTTTATGGTGTCACTATCATTTTTTCATGGCTCATCACTTTTGTAGCATTTGATAAGCCCATATAATTGTTCAAATTTATCAAAATGGGTACAAAAATTATAGATTAATTAAAATTTAAATTAGGGATAAAATTAACAAAAAAATTGATGTGATTACTACCAAAATCACATATTCTCTCTTATATATAGTAGTAATATATATATATATATATATATATATAAAAGTAATAATCAAAGGTTTTGGAGAGTAGTTTTTATATTTTATGTCTTTATCCCAAGGTAAATTATGTTGGGATTATTTATACCACCCAAAGAATGGAATAACTTATCCCGATATTATTTGTTAATCTCGAGATAAGCTATTCCGAACTTGGAAACAAAACAAAGCACCAAAAATTTATCCCAGAACTATTATTTTATTCCGGGACTATGTATTTTAATACCTTACACCAAAGACCACTAAGAGTCTTATAAGGATTCTAGTGTAGAAATCTTTAACTTAGCAAATACCTTTCTTAATCAGGGTTCTCAGCTAATCAATCCCTCTAACTCAATATTTTGACTTCTTTTTAATGAAAAGAGCAGAGGTATATATAAAAATAATTTTGTGGTCGAGTTTGAAATCTATCGATGTGGAATAGGCTTTTTAGAGGGCATTTTTGGAAATTCATTAGGGAAATTTGAATTCAAAAGTGTGATAAGGTTGGAATGAGATGGATTCATATGAAATCGTACCTCCCCTCCTTTAATTATGTAATTCAAACCACTTAGGCTACTTCTAAAACATTTTGTCTAATCCAGGTGATAACCTCATATTATCGATAGGGAAAGAGAGATCAAATATAAGAAAGAGAATTGGGGATAGGGTTTCGATTGGGTTGGTAAAAGGTTAAATTTGTTACTGCCTTGAGATTGTTGAAGTTGTTGTCGTGTTAATTGAATTAAGAGGAAAAAGGGAAAAGAAATTAGGTCGGGTTGGGTCAAGAAATGTTGGGTTATAAAAGAACAGGGGTTAAAAGGTATTGGGTCGGGTTGGTGATTTAACCTTGGGCTGGGGTGGATGATTTGTTGTTATGGGTCAGATTCGGCTTAAAATTGAAAGGGGGGTGGAAATTAGGCTATTTAATGAAAGGCCAAAAGGTTAGAGTTTTAGCCTATTTTATTTTAGTTTTAAACCAACTCAAAAATCAATTGACTAATTGCATAATTGCATTGCATATGGATAATTTGATTTCGATTATGGCCAAATTTAATAGATCGGTCAAATTAAAGTAAAATTCGAGATGAATTAATAACTATTTAATCCTGAGTTCCTTGATTTCATAAAATTAGATAATTATTTTCTGAATAATTCATTTTAATGATAAAATGTATTTAAAATTAAGATTTACCCATTTGAATTAATTTTTTGAGATAGCCCTAGATTAAAAGTTTGGTTTTCGATAAAATAGTTATTTAAAAAATAAAATTATACTATGAAAATGCATAATTGCTACTTAAAATGACAAAATTAACCCAGATACATATTTTGAATTTTTTTTTTAGCCGAATACAATAATATCTTAATTTTATTTAGAAGCAACTCATGATTAAATATAGTCGTAGAGGACAAAAATTAGGTGTCCCAGTAAGCACATAATATCGGTACACTGGATCAACCACCAAATAATCTCTTACATTGGTAGAGACATGAAGAGTCATAGCAAGAGGCTCGCATGCAACATCAAAACTAGAAGTAAAATACGTAGACACATAGGAGAAATTCAACCAAGGATCAAATAACACAGAAGCAGATTTGTAGCAAAATGGAATGATACCTATAATATCAACATCAGAGGCCTTTGTCTCGGGCCTAGTAGGTATGGCATAGCACTAACCATGTCCGCTCTTTGGACTAAGCAACCCTACGATCACCACTATGAGTACCTCTACCTCTACCTCTAGTACATTTAGCACCACTTGTACCACTCGGTGAACCCCTATGACTCCAGATATAGGAGTAGGGCAAATCTAAAGTCAAGAACTCTTCTGTAAAGGGCCCAATGCACACCGAGGGAAATCCCTCACGTAATGACTAATCTGATGACATACAAAACACTCTTTTCTACTAGCATCACATTAAGAGGTCACAAAACAACGAGAAAGACCGCCCTGACCAGAGGTCTGGCTACATGAAGTCACTGAATCTTAAGGCTACCACCTTATCTTTTCAAAACGGCCTGAACTATCCTACTATGTGATCATAGGTGGATTTATGCACCTAAGTTGTCACGACTCGAGCCTAGGCCCTAGCCGTGACGAGCATCTCGAACCATGAAGGCTCGGACACCCATTCTCTATCTGGTTATCATGCACAACTTTCGTAATCATAATAAAATGCGGAATTGAAAACTGAGTATGGAAAAAATGGTCAAGTTCTGCAATATTTCTGAATAATACTATCTGACATCAGTCTGCGAAATCTCTACTAAGAACATAAACATCTTGTCTAAAAAGAAACTGGGACAAGGCCCCCAGTAAACCGAAAACATAATAAACAAGACAATGTCTGACATAATTAGGCCTTCCGAATGATAGAAGGCTCACCACTGTAGATCAAGTCTGCAAATCCAAAAAATATCTACTGAGTAGCTGGACCCCTAGACTGTGCCTCAAAACCTGGAAGGAGAGAGGGTCAGCACAAAAGTACTGGCACGCAAAGCACTCCAAAAATAGTATAATGGAACATACATATATATATATATATATATATATTAAGTGAAAGCAAATTTTTCATCAAGACATCATGTATAAAACTATTCCTGAAAAGTACATGGGCACTTTCTGAAAACATGCAACCTGTCTGTTCATTTCAAATAATGATCTGTCTTTTACTTCTGAGTTAGGTGGTATTCCCCTACAAGTCTTAATATTCCACGGGCTGTATGGAATCCGCCATTGACTCGACGGGGAAGCCCCCAACCCAAGTATGCCGCAAGGGTTGGAGTCTCTGAGTCTGATACGCCATGGGATATTTAAGTCAGTGCATAATAATATACCCGGGTCGGCAAACCACGGTTTTAGGCAATGAGTCGCTTGAACTCAAGCCCTCTTCGGGGGACCACCTAACATCTCTGTATGCCCATTTTTAACCTTTTCTGTACATGCAACATTCTGAATGTCTAAAATCATGAAAGTCTAAAATCTCTATTAGTCTGAGTCTAATAAAAATTTGATTTCTGTACTAGTCTGTATCTGTTATGGCATTTGTCAGAGTTGGTATCGTCATACTAGGACTTGCAAGTCCTATTTCTGAGCCATAGTGCATTTAGCACGATTTTTCATAGAAATAACATTTCAGACCACCGAAGCATGTAGTTTACATTAAAGATGTCATGTTCCGAAACTCAAATCAAATCCATGCGAAACTTTCATCAAACATATGGTGGTCATGTGCATTTTGGCAAAACCATGCATTCTTTCATTACATGCATATTCAACATTCACAACCCTCTCTTTCGTGTTCAAAATCATATTCCAAAACAATTTATATTACGTGAAACATGGAAAACTTTACATTAAGAGAGGGGTTCCATGAAAATCATGCTTTAAATTCATATATTTCAGGACAAACACATATATACATATATATATATATATAATTTTCAAACCACTTTGGGGGAAAGCCAAAAGGCCAAAACAATATCATTAAAGCTTCTAAAACATGAGTATGCACATGAATTCGAAAACCCGATACTTAAAACATGATTTCTATGCCCATGAGATTTTTGGGAAAACCCCGCGTACCTTGTTCTCCACGAATTTTGGGTGTCTATTGAAGCCTACGTCTAGAGAATTCCAAATCTGTAATTTGTTTCACGAAGAAGTTTCGGAATGATCGAACCTTCAAGCTTATTTTTCTCAAACCCTAGTTGCTCCTTCTCTTAAGTTCTTGAAGGATTAGATTTTGGGATTTTATAGGAGGCTTCAATGTTATTAATAGGCCCAAATCCGTTTAGGAGTGGGTAAAGACAATTTTGGGTTTTGTAAGGACTAAATTGCACTTAAAATAACTCAAAACGAAGTGTTTTCATCACCTGAAACCATAAGTGTGCACCACACTTTGCATCTCCTAAATTTACATAGGCGCCGCCCTATGCATCGCCTATATTTGCATAGGCACCGCCCTATGCATCGCCTATATGTGCATAGGCGACACATTCAACTTTGAAAGGCCATAACTTCTTCACCGGGTGTCCGTTTTAGACGAATTTGGTATCGCTGGAAAGCTTATTCAATTATCTACAATTTGGTATATAGTAGGCCACCTAGTTCATCATATACAATGAGTTATGGTCAATAGAATTTGACACAAATTACAACGTCCACTAAAACTTACGTCTAAAGCTCAGAAATTACCGTCTAATACATGCATGACTTTTACGGGGCGTTACATTATCCCCCCCTTGGGATCATTCGTCCTCGAATGATGGATAGGAAATTTTTGAAGCCTTAAAGGTATGGAATAACGCACGACATGCCTTCTAATAAAGAATACACTGATCTGAAGCATGACCATATGGATGGAACTACTGATATTCTGAATTCTTATATCGGACATGCATATCTGATGCATGGAATACACGACTGGACCTACTCATAAGCTGAGTTCTCATAATGCAAACCTAATGTATGGATTTGTTATTGAGTTTATCTCATGAACGCAGAACTGAATACACAGATAAGCTAAACTTTTTCTATTGAACATGCATTTCTAATGCAGGCATATCTGACTGAACTGACACAAGAACGTATGATTGAATACGCAATAATAATTGATGCGAAGCTTGTAATAAGAATCTATGCACGCAACCGAATAGGGTATCCCCCCCTTGGGATCCTATATCCCTCTATGAGTGTTCAATTCACTAAGATACTCGGAAAACGGAGGCAATGCACACGGCACCTACGATTTGATTCATAATTGAACCTCTAGAATTTGAATCTAACCCATGACGCATGAACTGAGCTATACTCGCAATTACTAGTATACTATATCTTGGAATAGTATCATGTCTGAGATTTCGGGTATCATGAATAAATGAAAAGACGAGAAAACAAGTCATGCGAATCTGACTGCTAAACTGACTTACTGGCTATACAGACTGAATTATGCTGGACCCTCATACTTAACTGGAGTATCTCTTCAACGCTCTCTCTAAAGAAGTTCTAGCCACAAATCTTGGGTATGGATTACGCAAGACATCCCACTGAGGAAATCACAACATTGACACTGCTCTGCAGTTAGGAATACAGACATATAACTCCTAAATTAGGATAGAATTACAAGACCTTTGGCCATACAACTTCTTACTTTCAAGCTTAGTACACTTCTCGAATATCCCTTAACTATACTATTCCCTATAAATATCATATTCATTCAATTCAGCTTAAAATTCTCATATGAGCATTGACAAATTTTTCTACTAATGTCTAAAATAGCTTAATCCTTACACCGCGATCAAGCCTAACTCTAAGTCACAAAAATACAACATGCTACACTACGCTATTATTCTAAACCATATGACGCCACCTTCTATATCTCTTTTAAAGATTGCATCCTAAGCATAACATGTCTTACCACTTCAATGACTACTCTGAACTCTTAATATGAAGTCGTTAATGCATATTGCGACCTCCCACTATAATCCCAAAACACCATTCAAGCCTATTTTATAACCACATGTTTACTTCAAGGCAATCACCCATAAATACATACTTCCCATAGCTTCTAAACTATTGTCAATATAACTCCCATGCGCTACCCTAAAACATACACACAAACGTTTCCACTAACCATCACATGTATCAAAGATTGGCCCCAAACTTACTCAACACTTAAGGTTGTATCTAAAACAAGCATACTATGCTTTTTTTTATTAACAGGAAAACATTTACTCCTTACACCATCCTCACATAAGAAGGAGTCACAAAAAGGCTAAAACATAATATTTTGAAACATAAAAGGGTATTATATGAAACTTAACACTTAACTGAGGTATGAGGAATAGCAAATCAACATTCGGGATTTATCAAAGCACTCTGAATTTAGAGTATTCATGGCTATAAGCTGAATCTCGCCAATCATTTGGCATAAACATGGTTTATGGATACTGAGCATACTATAGGGCACAAACATATATTTCATGAGCTGTATGACCTCAATTTGGAGTTTGTAACATATGGAATGTAATTCCAACTACTAAATGAACTGGAACCCTTCATTTTAGAATTGGAAGAGTACATGATTCGCTATCACAAGCATGATCATGAACTACGATTATCGAACTGACATGTAAGGCATGCGTATGTATTAGGATCACTGAAAAAATTACTGCGATAGGAATGGGTTAAGTCTCACTCTCACTTTCTGACGTTCTCTGTCGTCATGACCTCACTACTAGAATCTGAGAACCTGACTTGGTTATTCATTCTATCATCTCCCCCTTAGCTTCAAACCATCATCTTAAGTTGTGGGAGATACCGTATTAGACTTTAAACGTAACTGCACTCTAGGGTATGAAAAACGACAATACACGTAATCAATATAAATTGACCCTAATGACTACATCTGGAAGTGGAAAAACCCACTACAAATACCGCCTTCTGAGACAAACTCTATCATTCTGTAACCCCAATAGTCATCATCTATTACTCGAACACTTACTAAATTAAAATATTTATGAGCATCCCCAAAGTTGAAGCGTACACCCTCTAGTGCCTCTACTCTTATTTCTATTAGCACAACTTTCAAGTCACTCGCCACACATCAACTCAATGGTACCACTAGTCACACACAACATGTAGTAGCATTAGAATAAATACCACCGTTTTAAACCACCCTGGGCATACTTCTACATCATACATACACCGCCATACTTCATTATGAAATCAAATAAACTTAGGCACTCGGATAGACTGTTCAAGCCTATAGATCACTAACCAATAACTAGTATCATTAGTCAAGAAACCTTCACTTTCACCTTCATGGCCATCAAGTGTTTCAAACTTAATGTCTAGTGCCAAACATGATTTACAACTCAACCTTACACAAAATTTTCACTTGGAAACTATGAATAAACATCACAAAACACTAGTGCAGTAGAACTTCATAACCACAATAATCGATCATGACCTAACGGTTTTCCTTATCATAATCCATTAGCATGTAATATTTCAGCACATCAAGCCTACTAATTTAATGCCACAAAATATGCATCGTCAAACTCGTGCCACTATTTACCACCACACCATTTAAATCCAAGCCTATAGTTTAGTATCAATCATTTACCACCAATGAAGAATGAAACATAATATAAATATACTAATCCATCAAATTGGGATATTCTACAAAAATATCTCAAAAATCTACTACATACCTTCTCACAAGTAGCACTAGTTTACAACTACCAACGAAAAGAGGGTCAAGGGGGTTAAAGCCTCATAATAGACATGGTCAACCTTATCCTTATATTATAACCCCGTACAATCGTATCTACTTATACTTATTTCTCACATCATAATTACTTACCCAATCGTACATTTACACTACCTTCAAAATCCACTACAACCATGAGTCTATACTTATAACCTACTGGCTAATCTGGCCATTTTCATACTTCAAGCAAGGACAATTCACCTCGCCTAATAACTCCTTCTTTGTCTTCTACTAATAAACTAACACACAAGGACGAATCACTTCATTACCAACTCTATCTCATGAAAAAGATTCAGCTATACATATATTCAACCAACACAAGAACCATACGTTGAATGACAAATTGCTAGTGAATCGAAATTGGCCTCACCCGGCTTCACTAGACTTTGATTTTTTTTTTGTAGTTTGAACAAGAAAATAAGAAGAATGACAAGGCAACTATGCTAGTGAATCGAAAGAGACCCACACGGCTTCACTAGATTTTTTAGTTTCACCAACACGATGATAAAATATTTTCAAGAGATAGAAACTTGTCACATAAAATTCCAAAATCTAAGAATACACATCTTACTTTGTATAGATTAAAAAAAATCTGAGTCAAATATTTCCCCCATAGATTATCATACAATCCACACACGCTACTTGCGACCAATAGGTCATGACACCGACACTTTAACTTTACTACTATTTGGGTGGAAATACAATTCCAACACTTCTACTACACATCTTTTCCCTTAAGCATGACATCCGCAACATAAATTTCTGAAAAGAGCCGAATATACTCAATACAGAAGGCTGAAAATCACGATTTCATCAAGATCAAGGTTCACACTAGAACCCATACACTCTGAAGAAATAACGGACTCTTCTCAAGTCCTTGCACAATTTTAAGATCTTTTATGACGTGATCCGAAGGGACAATACCATTTAGACTCTAAACTTCTGCACTTGATTCACCCTAGAAATGTGATGGGTCTGAGAACATCAGAGTAAGAAAAGAATGTGGGATGACTTTTTACTTTCGTATGGGCGACACCATAACACGAATTAGAGAATGAAAGAGGAACATTCTGACTCTATTGCATGAACATAAACATGAAGAAAAAGAGACATTCCTAAATGCCTAGTAGCCTCCTACTTATAAGTGTGGCGCGCTACACACCCATAGACAAGACTCTACCCGACGCGATTTCGAAGACACCCTGGGACCATGAACCGTGCTCTGATACCAAGTTTGTCACGACCTGAGCCTAGGCCCTAGCCGTGATGAGCATCCCAAACCATGAAGGCCCGGAACACCCATTCTCTATCTGGTTATCATGCACAACTTTCGTAATCATAATAAAATACGGAATTCAAAACTGAGTACGGAAAACATGGTCAAGTTCTGCAATATTTTTGAATAATACTATCCGACATTAGTCTGCGAAATCTCTACTAAGAACATAAACATCTTGTCTAAAAAGAAACTGGGACAAGGCCCCCAGTAAACCGAAAACATAATAAACAAGAAAATGTCTGACATAATTAGGCCTTCCGAATGATAGAAGGCTCACCACTGTAGATCAAGTCTGCAAATCCAAAAAATATCTACTGAGTAGCTGGACCCCTAGACTGTGCCTCAAAACCTGGAAGGAGGGGGGGTCAGCACAAAAGTACTGGCACGCGAAGCACTCCAAAAATAGTATAATGGAACATACATACATATATATATATATATATTAAGTGAAAGCAAATTTTTCATCAAGACATCATGTATAAAACTATTTCAAAAAAGTACATGGGCACTTTCTGAAAACATGCAACCAGTCTGTTTATTTCAAATCATGATCTGTGTTTTACTTCTGAGTTAGGTGGTATTCCCCTACAAGTCTGAATATTTCACGGGTTGTATGGAATCCGCCATTGACTCGGAGGGGAAACCCCCAACCCAAGTGTGCCGCAAGGGTTGGAGTCTCTGAGTTTGATACGCCACGGGACATTTAAGTCAGCGCATAATAATATACCCGGGTCAGCAAACCACGGTTTTAGGCAATGAGTCGCTTGAACTCAAGCCCTCTTAGGGGGACCACCTAACATCTCTGTATGCCCATTTTTAATCTTTTCTGTACATGCAACATTCTAAATGTCTAAAATCATGAAAGTCTGAAATATCTGTTAGTCTGAGTTTGATAAAAATTTGATTTCTGTACTAGTCTGTATCTGTTATGGCATTTTTCTGAGTTGGTATCATCATACCAGGACTTGCAAGTCCTATTCCTGAGCCATAGTGTATTTAGCATGATTTTTCATAGAAATAACGTTTCAGACCACCGAAGCATGTAGTTTACATTAAAGATGTCATGTTCCAAAACTCAAATCAAATCCATGCAAAACTTTCATCAAACATATGGTGGTCATGTGCATTTTGGCAAAACCATGCATTCTTTCATTACATGCATATTCAATATTCACAACCCTCTCTTTCGTGTTCAAAATTATATTCCAAAACAATTTATATTACATGAAACATGGAAAACTTTACATTAAGAGAGGGGTTCCATGAAAATCATGCTTTAAATTCATATATTTCAGGACAAACACATATATACATATATATATAATTTTCAAACCACTTTGGGGGAACGCCAAAAGGCTAAAACAATATCATTAAAGCTTCTAAAACATGAGTATGCACATGAATTCGAAAACCTGATACTTAAAACATGATTTCTATGCCCATGAGATTTTTGGGAAAACCCCGCATACCTTGTTCTCCTCGAATTTTGGGTGTCTATTGAAGCCTACGTCAAGAGAATTCCAAATCTGTAATTTGTTTTACGAAGAAGTTTCGGAATGATTGGACCTTCAAGCTTATTTTTCTCAAACCCTAGTTGCTCCTTCTCTTAAGTTCTTGAAGGATTAGATTTTGGGATTTTATAGGAGGCTTCAATGTTATTAATAGGCCCAAATCTGTTTAGGAGTGGGTAAAGACGATTTTGGGTTTTGTAAGGACTAAATTGCACTTAAAATAACTCAAAACGAAGTGTTTTCGTCACCTGAAACCATAAGTGTGCGCCGCACTTTGCATCTCCTAAATTTACATAGGCGCCGCCCTATGCATCGCCTATATTTGCATAGGCGCCGCCCTATGCATCGCCTATATGTGCATAGGCGACACATTCAACCTTGAAAGGCCATAACCTCTTCACCGGGTGTCCGTTTTAGGCAAATTTGGTATCGTTGGAAAGCTTATTCAATTATCTACAATTTGGTATATAGTAGGACACCCAGTTAATAATATACAATGAGTTATGTTCAATAGAATTTGACACAAATTACAACATCCACTAAAACTTACGTCTAAAGCTCAGAAATTACCGTCTAATACATGCATGACTTTTACGGGGCGGTACATAAGTATCCTAATTTCTATGTATTTAAGCTTGTTTTAAGGAATTCTTAGGTGCCTAATAAGTTAATAATCATATAATTAAGAATTTAAGTGTTAAACTAATTTTATATAATTCTTAAAGTATGTTCAGAACAAGTTTGGAATCGAAACTTTCACTTTGATCTTAGACGAGAAAACTAGTATTCTTAGCTTTAGCTATGTGTGTTCTAGTTTATCTCGATGAATTCTATTGTGTATTTAAGCATTAATTCATGGTGTTTGATGATATAGAATGCCTTAGAAGATTTTACAGTTTATATTTGGTAGCAAGAGAAGGTCTAACAATGAAGTAAAAGCACCCATGAAGTGAAGAATTCAATGCCAAATGGATGGAGCTTACTTGGATGAAATCTAGAAAATTAGAGCACAAGGGTATGCCACGTCATTGTATCTTTATGTTAAGAGAATGCCACGCCCTTAGACATAATTCAAAATATAAAATTCCAGTAAGCCTCTGTGATTAGGGCATGGCACGCCCTTATCGTGCCAATGCAAGAGCATGGCACGCCTATAATGTCATATCAGGAAATGGCTTCCAACTATAAGTAGGACACTTATATTGCATTGTACACACTTTGGACGACCATTGGGGCTTGTAATACACTTGAGAAGTCCTATCCTAGTATTTTTATCCTTTCTTTTAGTTTAATTTGGATTATAAACATGAATTTAGTTATTGTGATTCGTTGTAATTCCATGAATGGTTAAACACCCTCATCTAGGGTTGAGGTGAAGAACATGATTACTTGTGCTTATATTTGAGTTGTTCTATGTTCTTTGTCACAATTAGTTGTTCATATATCCTTGTATTTACTATTCTATGAATTTGTGACCCTTAGAATAAATATATATTTATATTATGAGCCTAGAAGGAGGAACAATAGATTAGGACGTGGGATGGATGAGTAGGATCTTAATCATTCAAGAGATTGAAGTTAATATTTGCCTTCAGGATAGAAATATACCAAATTCACCCTATTTAGTTCATATAAAGGATGAAATATAAATGTGTTTAACTTAGTATTTGCATCCCCGCTCAACGATGTAGTTATGGGGATAAGTTAGATAGATGATTAGAGGATCGAAAGACCATAGTCATATTATCAACCCCAAGAACCAACAACCAAGATAATTAAATAAACCAATGAGATTATATAGTTAAGTAGGATTGTTGGTAGTGCCTGAATTCGTAGGTTTATCCCCATTATTTTCATCAACACTTTATATTATTGAATTGTTTACAATTACTTTTAGTTTTCAATTCTCAAACATTTTTGGTTACTTTCACTTGTTTAATCTTCATAGTAAGACTAGAATTATAGCATTGTTAAGAACAAGTTCCTTTGGTATTGATACATGGCTTTCATAGGACACTTTACTACTTGGGTGACCAAGTACAATTGCGTGTGTGCTTGGAGCGCAATAAGTTTTTGGTGTCATTGTCGCAGACTTTGTAAATTGGCAATTGTCTTACTTTTAGTTTTGCTATTTCATTTTACAGGTGTTAATAACTTGATCTTAGCTACTAAATTTGTAGGTTCAGGTCTGAAAAGCAAGTAATCGGGCAAGGGAAAGGGATTTGGTTGACCCATATCCTGAACCTGAGCAACGCTTATATCAGCTAGGAGAGAAACATTACTTCTCTATCAAATACTTCAATTCAACAAAAAAAAGGTTATTCCTGCACGAATGGCTAAAGATCCACCAGCCCATAGGAAAGTTTATAAAGTGGAAATCCTTTAACTGGCTGAGGAGTCGGAGTTTTAGACTTAGTATCTTTAACTCGAACTAAATGATAAATACAACCCTTGGAAATTAACTTACTCACATCTAATATTACCTTCACCATCTGTAGAACGGAACCTAGAGGTATATTTGAGCTAAAACAAAACATGGTCCAACAGTGGGAAGTTCACTGGCTTGTCACATAAGGATCCACAAGTCTATTTTCAAAATTCATTGGAGATCAGTGACACCTTCATCCCCACTAGAGTCTCTACAGACTCTGTGAGTCTCATGTTCTTCCCCTTCTCACTCTTGAGGGATGAAAAGAGGTGGTTAAATACAAAGCTGACAAGTTCCATCACTACATGGGATGATTTAGAAAGGAAGTTCCCCATCTGTTTCTTCCCGTATGAAAAGACTGCAAGGCTACACGATAAAATCTTGAGTTTTAAGTAGAAGCTGGATGAAAAATTATATCATTCTTGGGAGAGGTTTATATCTCTACTCAGGGATTAACCACATCACCAATAGTCCAATGAGGTGTTGGGTCATACTTTTGTTAAATATCTTGACCATAAAACAAAGATTTTGATAGATTCAGCTATAGGTGGTCAAGTATTAAAGAAAACTTATGATGAGTTGTATACCTTGCTGAACCAAATTGAGCAAGGTAATCCTGATTGGCATAGTAATCTCTTTATAAGTGTAGTGAAAAATTTACGGGTATGATTGAGGTTGATAGTGTCATAGCTTTGGCTGTCCAATTGTCAACACTTCAGAATCAGATGATGACATAGTTCAGCAAGTTGGTTGTGAACCAATCTTAGGCACAAGTAATGCAGTTCACTAGGCCCCATCTTAGTGTGAGATTTATGGAAAACGTGGTCACTTTGTAGTCTTATGCGGAGAAAATTTGGAGTCTATAAATTTTGTGGTCAATGCGCAGAAGGTAACTTATGGTAATACCTACAACCACAAGTGGCATAGTTAGCCTAACTATTCATGGGGCAATAATAAAACTTAGCAGTTTCAATAGCAGCAGACATGCAGACTAGTAATATTTAAGAGACATTGAAGAGGATCCTGGCCAACCAAGAATAAATGGTTGCTGGGAAAAAAATCAGCAACTTACTTACAAGAATTTAGATACACAACTGGGATAATTAGATCAAGCGTAGAGTACCAGGACTCAAGGTGGGTTGCTTAGTGATATAGAGTATCCAAAGTAGGTTATGGAAATCACCTTGAAGAGTAGTACAGATCTAATTTACATACGTCCTAAGAAAAATAAAGAGGTACAGGCACAGTTAGTTCCACAATAGGTAGAGAATACAGAAGTTACAACTAAAGATGCTAAAATTTTGGGGAAGTCTTAGTACTCAAAAACTAAGAAAGCTGAGCAGGTTCAAGAAAGACCACCACCACCATTCCTTCAAAGGCTTAAAAAAACTAAGGAAGATGCATGTTTTAATAAGTTCTTTGATATGTTTAGAGAACTTCACATTAATCTTCCATTGTTATATGTTTTGTAAGGCATACCTAAGTACTCTAAGTACTTAAAGGATGTGGTGACCAATAAGAGAAGTTGAATGACATTGAAACTATGGCACTTACTGAGAAATGCAGTTTTATGGTGATGAGGAAGATGTCTAAGAAGTTGAAGGACCCAGAGATTTTCACTCTCCCCATACAAATTGGCGATAATGATGTAGTTCATGCCCTAAGTGACTTAGGGGCAAGTATAAATTTAAAGCCCCTATTAGTTTTCAATACTCTTGGTTTATGGAAGTCGAGGTCATGCTCTATAATGCTCTAAATAGCAGATAAAAATAGAGGCATCTCAAAGAAATCATTGAAGATGTGCTAATTAAGGTTGGTAAGTTCATTATTCCTGTTAACTTTATTGTTCTTGATTATGATGTAGATGACAGGGTACCAATCATATGGGATGTCCATTCTTAACAACGGGAGAAGCATTGATTAATATGAGGGAGTGCACTCTAAAAATAAGACTGGGTGATAAAAAGGTTGTTTTTAAGGTTACAAACCACTCAATCTACCTTCCCACTATAAGGATTTATGCATGATTATAGTTATGGAAGTGGATGAGTGTGGGGTGGAGAAAAAACCACCAATGACCTCTTCAGAGAATCTTATAGAGTTACCCAAGCCACTTCTTAAGCCTGAAGTTAAAAAAATTAGAAGAAACCTGACAAGGCTATTGTTGACAAAGATGCAGACCTTGAGAGTACACACTCAAAAGATCTGAAAAGAGTAAGAAGATGGCCTCCGAGTAGGATAAAAAGAATAAAGGAATATGGTTGATGTAGTGATGTTGGACGTACCATGACACTAAATCAGGCGCTGCTTGGGAGGCAACCCAAGTTAAGGTAGGTTTTTCATATATAAGTTTTTATTTCACATATTTTTTATTTTTGTTGAGTCACAGGTTGATGGAAAGTCTGAGTACCAGTAAAACTAAGCTAAGTAGCATGTCATAGACTAGTTGTGTGTTCATCGGATCTTGATGAATGGGATGCTACTATCTAGGTCTAGAGGCATCAAGGAGTATTTGTATCCTCTCATTTGAATTATACTTTAGGGACAAAGTATGTTTTAAAGTGTGGGGTAGGGAATCTTCCCATAGTTTAGGGTGAAGTGCTACTATAGGATTTGTTTTTATATATTTTTCTAGTTTTTGTCTAAATTTAAAAAAATTACAAAAAATATTTTCTCTTAATTTGTTTAGTTTTTGGTGGTGTTAGTATAGTTGGGGCACACTTCACTCACCCCCTAGTTTTTCTTTTTGGTGTTTTTTCACGGAGGTGCCTTTTAAATCTAGTATTTCTATTTCGTTTTTAGGAGTAAATTTTAAAATTTTTGTATTAGAAATAAGTGAGATATTCTTGCTAGTTTCTATGGGTGATTACATGATGCAAGTAGACTTGAATGTAAGAAGTATGTTGATTATGTTGAATGGCTACTTTTGAGATTTCTAGGATCATTTAAATGACTCTTGTGCGATGTTGGGTTAATGTTGAATTCGTGATATAACTTAGTTTAGAATCGATAGTGATCCTACTTGATTTAAGCATGTGCCATGTGTGCTGTGAGCCTTCTTGTATATTTCTTGTTTCATATTGATGTCTAAAACTTATCTGGTGCGTGCAAAATAAAACAAAGAGTATGGGTTTAGGAGATGATATAAGCATTTCTTTCATAGCCATATTGTATACCTTTTTTGCCAATCTTTATTACATAATCTTTGTTAGCCATGTTCAGCCTTTAGACTATATTATTTGGTAGCCTGATATGTAGCCTATCCCCTTCTTTGATTGACCATAATTTGATCAAGCTCCAAAGAAATTTAGTTTAAAAAATTAATATTGTTAAAGAGTGTGAATTTAATAAGGAAAAGGTGAAAGTGAAGCCACAAAAGAGTAGCTATTGGTGTGGAAAAAGTTGATGTGTTATGGTTGGGAGTAATGTAACTAAAATAGAAGATTGATCAAAATTGGATCATACGTTGATGGATAATACTCCCTCCTTAATATATGTGAACTAGCTTAAAGATATGGGTCAAAACAAAAAAGATGGGTAAAGGTAGAGGTACTGAAAGTTTGGTTATTTAGAGAAGAGTTCAATGTTATGTGTGATGTATTAAAGCATTTAGGGAAGATAGCCACTATTACTTGCCAGAATAGTTACTACTCATCCCTTAGCCTACATTACAACCCTTAAAGTCTTATTGGATCTTAAGCCTTAACATTTTGATACTAGTAAAGTACTACACTAACACAAAGCCTATGGTTCATCCTATGCAACGTGAATTCTTTGTGAGTGTGAGCGTAATTTGATTCTTATACCCATTCGTGTATTTGTGGTAAAGAGTAAATATGGGTAAATCTCTATTATAGTGAGGCAACATTTTTATGAGAGTTAGGTAATGCATAGTATCTCTTTGATTGGGAAGTACGCATGAATTTCCAACTTTTTGGTGTCAATTCTTGAGGCTAAAGTGTTTTGAAGTAATGTTCATGAGCTTTCAATTGTATATGACATGCTTAACGTAGAATTTGCTATTTGTACAGTCATTGTACTACTAGCTTGAGTGTCTTGCTTGTTGTAGTGTTAATGCTGGAGTCTTCCTTAAATAATGATGAATTTAAATAGTTGTTTGAGGGAGAACAAGTCTTTAAGTGTGGGGTGATGATCTTAGGTGGATTTATGCACCTAAATGTCCTAATCTCTATATATTTAGCCTTGTTTTGAGGACTTCTTAGGTGCCTAATGAGTTCATAATCCTATAATTGAGCATCTAAGTGTTAATCTACTTTATTATAATGTTTAAGGTGTGTTCAAAACAAATTTGGAATCAAAATGTTCACTTAGAGATTAAACGATAAAACTAGTGTTCTTAGCTTTAGCTTAGTGTGTTCTAGTTTATCTCGATGAATTCTATTATGTGTTCAGACATTAATTCATGGTGTTTGATAAAATAGGATGCCTTGGTAGATGTTCAAATTTGATATCCAGGAGCAATACAAGATCTAACAATGATGGAAAAGCACCCATGAAGTGAGGAACTCAACGCCAGATGGGTGGATCTTACTTGGATGAAATCTGGAAAATTAGAGTTGCACACCGTTGGATCTCAGTGTTAAGGGTGTGACACTCCCTTAGACACAATCAAAAATGTAAAATTCTAGTAAACATCTATTATAAGTTCATGGTACACCCTTATCGCGCCAATGCAAGAGCATAGTATGCTTATGGTGTCAAATCGGACAATGGCTTCCAACTATAAATAGGACATTTCTATTGCATTGTACATACCTTGGACAACCTTTGGGAATCGTAATACACTTTAGGAGGATTATCTTAGGATTTTTATCCTTTTCTTTAGTTTACCTTTTGATTATAAACATGAATTTCATTATTGTAATTCATTGTAATTCCATAAGCGGCTAAACACCCTCATCTAGGGTTGAGGCCGGGAACATGATTAATTGTGCTTATATTTGAATTGGTTTATGTTATTTATCATTATTGGTTGTTCATATATCCTTGTATTTACTATTCTAAAGATTCGCAATCCTTAGAATAAACATATATATCTATTGTAAGGTCAAAAAGAGGAACAAGAGATTAGAACGAGGGATGTATGGAGTAGGATCTTAATTATTCAAGGGATTGAAGTTAAGATTTGCGTTTAGAATAGGAATATACCTAATTTTCCTATTTGTTTCATATACTTGATGAAATATAAATGTGTTTAACATAGTACTCACATCCTCGCTTAATGATGTAGTTGTGGAGTTAAGTTAGATAGACGATCAGAAGATTGGAAGACCATTATCACGCCTCAAATCCTATTGGGGCGGACTGGCACCCGTAACCGAGGAGGCACGAGAGAACTAGCTCATAACCTTATACTTCTCATGCATACCTCTATGACAACCCGAAATTCGAACAGCATCATATAAAAGGAAATAATCACCTGTATAAGCTCGAGCACACATATATATGTATACACAATACTTGGCTGTTGGAGCCATCACGTCTATTAACAAACACCACCTTGACTGTACATTAGGTTTATAAAGCCTCTAGACAATACATAGAGTTTAACTAAGGTCGAGACACACCCCTCCATATAACTAACTTCTATACAATACCAAAAGTGACTGGATATGACACGAAAAAACCCGAAGCAAACTGGAGCTCACCAAAAGCAGCTGGATATCCTGGCTCCTACTTGTACGGTGTATGAGCTGAGGTACCTGTGCCTGCAGCATGAAATGCAGGTCCCCCATGGGGGACGTCAGTATGAAATATGTACTGAGTATGTAAAGCTGTAGATAATCACATATGATATAGGAGCGCAATAGAAATCAGAAACAATTGGATAAATCGTAATAGGAGTGGACCACACTTACTAGAACTTGTGACAACCTATACATTGTATTTATTCAATCACTTTACCTTCGTTCTTATCATCTTTGTAATCATTACTGCACTGTACTGTGACCATTAGGCTACCTCCAGTACATATCAACAGGGATCGACCCATGATAGGCTTGTGCCCCTAGGATACCACCCATAAACACATAAATAAGGATCAACACATGATAGGCTTATGCCTCTGGGATACCACCCGATAAGAGAACTTCCATCACTTAGTTCAATTAATCTTTGAGAATGTTATTTCGGTCGCCACCGCATTTTTGATACTTTGAAACAATGATACACCAATAAGAGACATATAAATAGACCATTAATGCAATCACAATGAAGTAAGAACTCATTGGCACATCAATGAAGTATTTTAGAGTCATCAATGTCAAACAATGGAGTAAGAACTTATCGGTATATCAATGAAACGTTTTGGAGTCATTAATATCACATGGATCTTATTTGAGTAACCGGATGCCTTCTGACATTCATTAGTGCAATAAACATGTAAGATTTGGAAAACAAGTAAGTATTGGAATGTCTTGACATCTTGTAGTGTGGAAACAAGTTCATTGGTAACGTAGGACATCATACAAAACCATTATGGATCACATGTTACTGAATAACTTTGGAAACTTTCTTAATGGAACAATTGTTCACTTTCATGCCAAAGATATGGTATAGAGTATGCTTTACATACCTGACTGTCAACCTTCAATACTAGTCCCAAATGGACTTCCCGTCTTTTCGGATTACTTATCTACAATGAACATATATAGCAATCTAGTATTAGCTACCAAACTTCATAATTCAATTATTTGAATTCACCAAACTAGTGGTTAAGTAGTAAGCCTTAATTACACCATAAAGGGTGTCACTTTAACCCTCTTATACTCCAATTACATTCACATGCCATTCATATTCATATAACATCCTCCAATATCAAGTTTAGATTCATTTATCCTTCCAATCAATCCATTAAACCAAATTGAGTCATAGATAAATAATCATCAATTCAATAGTATATCACCATATCCACCTTCCATAACTAAATTATAATATCCACCTTTCATAACTCAATTACCATATCCACCTTCCACAATTCAATACAACCAAACCATGCAAAATAGTCAATAACCCTATTTCCATTACCTTTCAATAACAACCAATACATATAATCCTCTATCACACATATACATATGGAAAAGAACAAAGGAAAACAATATTCATACCTTAGAATTCACCTTTTGATAATGCAATCCTGTTTGCACAAATAATAGGTGTCGTTTGAAGCTCTCGAGATGACAAATGCAGTTATCGAATTACTTTGGAATTTCTACGGTTGAATCAAAAGTAATTTAAAGGTCAAATTTGGCTAGGGTTTGTTCTTCCTAAATGATTGATGATGAAAATGAGTTTTTGAACTCACACACATGTATATATACACATATTCCCGTCCATAATATAATAGGAAATGACCAAAATGCCTTTAAAATTTAAATATTGTCAAATCTGTCCTTTGGTGGACTATTTTGATAAGCTAAAGTAGATCAACCATAACTCTTTGATCCGATATTGTATTTGGGTGAAATTGGTATAGTTGGAAGTATAATTCAAATGGATGTCATTTCATATAAAGTAGGCCACCCAGTTAGTCCTGTACAAGGAGTTATGGTCGTTTGAAGTTGACCCTAAAAATCTTTTTTGATAGGTTGAAGCAAAACGAGTATAACTCCTTACTCAAACGTTGGATTAGGATGAAACCAATTGCATTAGAAGGAATACTCAAAGATATTTCTTTCCATAGGTCTAATCTCTACCAATTCACTATATTAAGGGAGTTATGATCGTTCGAAGTTGACCCAAAAATTTGGTTGGCCTCAGTAGTTTGTGTGAAAGAAATTTTCCTGCATATTTACTATTCCCAAATATCCCAGCCACCATTTTATAGTTTCGAACGTGTTCGATTATATCCAAAATCTATCCATTTTTGGAAATATTTATATCATTAGAAAGTTTATTCAATAACCTTCGCATGAAACTATCGATGGGAAAATTCCGGTATAAATAAAATAAAAAAATTAATTCTATATAAATAAGACCAATACACGTACTTGAATATGCCAATACACGTACCTGAATACGGGGTGTTACATCCTTCCCCCATTTAGGAAATTCGTCCTCGAATGTTAGCGTAGTTATTCAACCGAAACAAGTTCAAGTCCATCATTAATAGTCACATCATCACATAAATACTATTCGTATATAAAAAAAAACTTACTTGTTAATGTTCTAACTCCGTTTCTTGAACTTCCTCTTCATCTTTGAACAAATGAGGGTACTTAGATTTCATTGCTTCCTCAGCTTCCCATGTAATCTCTTCCCTTTGATGATTTCTCCAACGTACTTTCACTAATGCTATCTCTTTATTTCTCATCTTCTTAACTTGGCGATCTAGAATAGCAATAGGCACTTCCTCATAGGTAAGATCTTCCGTAACTAGCACATCCTTAGTAGAAGTGATATGTGATGGATCTCCAAGGCATTTCAAAAGCATTAACACATGAAATACCGGATGTACTGATGAGAGCTCTTGGAGTAGCTCTAATTCATATGCAACTTGTCCAAACCTTCGAGTGATCTTATACGGGCCTATATAACGTGGACTTAACTTCCCTTTCTTACCAAATCTCATTACCCTTTTCATTGGTGATACCTTCAAAAATACCCAATCACCTATAGAAAACTCTAGCCCTCTCCTTCTACTATCCGCATATGACTTGTGTTGACTTTGGGCTGTTTTCAGTCATTGCTGAATCACTTTAACCTTTTCTATGGCTTGATAAACAAGATCCGGTCCGAACAAAAGAGTTTCACCCACTTCGAACCATCCTATTGGTGATTTACACTTCCTTCCATATAAAGCTTCATATGGTGCCATTTTGATACTTGAATGATAGTTATTATTGTAGGCAAACTCAATAAGAGGTAAATGATCATCCCAGTTGAACTTAAAATCTATTACACAAGCTCGTAGCATATCTTCAAGTATTTAGATGGTACGTTCTTCTTGTCCATCTGTTTGAGGGTGAAAAGTTGTACCCAACTTCACTTGTGTTCCCAAACACCTCTGAAAATACTTCCAAAAGTATGGAGTAAATTGGGTTCCCCGATCTGATATAATAGAAATTGGAACTCCATGTAATAGGACTATCTCTTTAATGTACAGCTTCGCATACTCTTCAACTGTGTAAGTGGTCCTAACTGGTAGGAAATGTGCGGATTTGGTAAGCCTATCAACAATCACCCATATAAAATCGAACTTCGGGAATGTACGAGGCAAACCAATAACGAAATCCATGTTGGTTATGTCCCACTTCCAGCTTGGAAGATCAATGCATTTCACATAACCTCTGGGTTTTTGGTGCTCAACTTTAACTCTTTGACAATTTGGACATTCAGCTACAAATTCTACAATGCTCTTCTTCATTTCATTCCACCAATACATATCTTTCAAATCTTGATACATTTTGGTTGATCCTGGATGAAAGGAATGCCTTGAACAATGTGCCTCTATCATAATATTCTTTCTTAGCCCGTCTACATCCTGCACACACAATTGGTTTTGGCACTGAAGTACTCCTTCTCGCGTAAGCTCAAATTCCTTGGTCGCACCACTCTGAACATTCTCCTTAAGCTATAATAAAATAGGATCTGCATATTTCTTCTCTTTCACTTCAGCTACTAATGAAGATTCCGCAGCAGTATGTACAATAAGCTCTTCATCCGGAGTTTCAAGAAGGTGAACTCCAAAACTAGCTAACTGGTGAAGATCCTTAATTATCCCTTGCCTTTCTATAGGTGCCATCATAGTCTTATGACTTAACGCATCAGCTACCATATTTGCTTTCCCTAGATGGTACAAGATATCAGCATCGTAGTCCTTTAATAGTTCAAGCCATCTCCACTGCTTTAAATTTAGATCCTTCTGATTAAAAATATATTTCAAGCTCTTATGGTCAATATATATATATCAACATGAACCCCATATAAGTAGTGGTGCCATATCTGTAAAGCAAAAATAACTGTTGCCAGCTCAAGATCGTATGTAGGATAATTTTTCTCATGTGGCCGCAATTGTCTAGAAGCATATGCTATTAACTTACCATGTTGCATCAATACACATCCTAAACCAATTCTGGAAGCATCACAATACACTATATACCCTTCGGTGCATTATGGAAGTACCAACACGGGTGTAGAAATCAACTTGTTCTTTAAATCCTGAAAACTCTTCTCACAGGCATCATTCTATTAGAATTTGGATTCTTTATGGGTTATCTTGGTTAAGGGTGCTGAAATAGAAGAAAAGCCTTCAACAAACCTTCTATAATAACTGGCCAACCCGAGAAAACTACGAATCTCCGTAGGCATTGTAGGCCTTGGCCAGTTCTTCACAGCTTCTATCTTTTGAGCATCAACCTTTATCCCTTCACTAGATATAATATGACCTAAAAATGCCACCAACTTTAACCAAAACTCACATTTAGAGAACTTTGCATAAAGCTTACAATCACGAAGAGTCTGCAATGCCTGTCATAAGTGATTGGCATGGTCCTCTTCTGATCTAGAATAAATTAGAATATCATCTATAAAAACTATCACAAATACATCCAGGAATGGCTTAAACACCCTATTCATCAAATCCATAAAAGTTGCCGGTGCATTTGTTAGCCCAAATGACATAACTAGAAACTCATAATGACCATACCGTGTTCGAAAAGCTATCTTGGGTATATCCTTCTCTTTGACCCTCACTTGGTGGTAACCTGACCTCAAATCATTCTTAGAAAAGCACTTGGTGCCCTGTAACTGATCAAATAAATCATCAATTCTTGGGAGAGGATATTTATTCTTAATAGTCACCTTATTCAATTGCCTATAATTAATACACATCCTCAGGGAGCCATCCTTTTTGCACACAAATAACACTGGTGATCCCCAGGGGGACATACTAGGCCTTATGAATCCCTTCTCTAGCAAATTTTTCAATTGCTCTTTCAATTCTCGTAATTCTGCTGGGGCCATTCTATACGGAGGAATGGAGATTGGTTGGGTGCCTGGTATTACATTAATACCAAACTCTACTTCTCGTTCAGGAGGCAAACCTGGAAGATCTTCAGGAAATACATCAGAAAATTCATTTACCACCAAAACAGCGTGAAGAGTTGGTGGCTCCATTTCTGTATCCCTTACTCTATCTAAATGATATATGTATCCCTTGGAAATTATTCTTCTTGCCTTAAATAAGAAATAAATCTACCTCTTGGCACGCCAATTTCACCTTTCCATTTAAGGACTGATTCATTTGGATAATGGAAATATACCTTTTTCGTGCAGCAATCAATTGTGGCATAACAAGACGCCAACCAGTCCATACCCATTATAACATCAAAATCTACCATTTATAAATCCATGAGATCAGCCATCGTATCATGACCACAAATAGTTACTATGCATTTTTGGTAAACCCTTCAAGCTATAATAGATTCCCCAACCGATGTGGTCACTTCAAATGGCTTAACTAACCGTTCGGGTATTCTTTTGAACTTTCCAGCAACCAATGAAGTAACATAAGATAATGTATAATCGGGATCAATTAAGCAATATACATCGAATAAAAAGATAGACAACGTACCCGTAACCACATCTTGGGAAGCCTCTAAATTTTGTCGATCCGCTAGAGCATACATATTATTTTGAGCCCCGCTAGAACTCGTGGCTCCTCTATGACCTCTAACACGACCCATTGGTTGTGCACCCCTTCCTGAATAAGGCATCGATGATGATGATGCAACAAATTACCTCGTAGGTCATGCCATACCCCCTATACCCCTTCATGGGTATTCTCTCATCATATGTCTCGACATACCGCACCAAAAGCAAACATTGGTCCCCAACCGACATGCACCCAAATGATACTTTCCACATTTATTGCATGGCTCTCGAGGAGGTCTCAATTGGATCATATTCCCTTTCCCTTGGTACCCCACTGTCCGCAAACTCTAACTCTCACTTCTGTGCCCAAATTGATTTCCTCTGGACCCTTGAAACTATGGTGGGGCACTAGATACAGAATAAGAAGATAATGAGCCATGTGGTCTAGTAGAAAACTGTGATCGGAACACTCCTTGGGATGCCATGAACTGCCTTGTAGATCTGGCCCTCTTGGAATATTTTCTTTCTAATTCCTGTGTTCTTCTCCTCTGCCTCTGATCTTCTATTTTCTGTGCAAAAGCTTGGATCCCCGCTATGTCCATATCTTTGTTCAAAGCGGCAATAGTACAATATCTAACCAGATATGGATCCAGCCTATCTACATATTGATTAACTTTGTCATCCATAGTAGCTACAATATTAGGAGCATATCTCGACAAAGAATTAAATCGGAGACTATACTCCCTCACGCTCATATTTCTCTGACGAAGATTTAAGAACTGATCTGCACGGGCCTGACGAATCTCGGATGGAAGATAATGATCAAGAAATTCCTCTTTGATCTTTTTCCAAGTAGATGGGGGTGCATCAATACCCCTAGATCGTTTCCAGTCCTCGTACTAATATATAGCCTTCCCTTTGAATCTATACGCCGCTAACTCTACTATCTCTCTACCCGTTACATGTATAACATCTAAGGCCCTTTGAATTTGATCAATAAAGTCCTGTGGGTTCGTTAAGATCTAATCCAGTAAAAATGGGAGGATCCATCTTAAGAAATTCCTGTGTTCGAAAGTTAGACGCCCTATCTGTACCACTAGGACCCGTGGTAGGAATGGCTTGCCCTTGAGCTTGCCCAATAACTATACGAGTCAAAAGTTGCACTGCATTTCTAAGATCTTGATCAGCAGCATTAATAGGTGGCTCTGGGGATATAGTTATCCTCCCCCTTATTTCTTCCAGAGTGGAAGAAGTTTCTAATGCATGCTCAGCTAGAGCCTCACTTTGATTAACTAGTATAGTGGGCGACTTACTAGTCCCCTCTCCGGCAGCCACATCTACTTATTTACCGGTATTTTTGCTTCTGGTAACCGACATCATTACTATAATAAGAGAAATAAATATATTTAGTGGTCAACTATGACTTCATATACAATATAGGCTCTATTGCACGATCTAAGACATGAAGAAAAAAAACAATTCCTAAATGTCCATAGTCTCCTATTTATAGATGCGGTGCACGACACACCGATAAATAAGACTCTATGTAGACACAGCATTGTAGACTCACTAGGATGAACTGCCCTGATACCACTATTGTCACACCTCAAATCCTATTGGGGCAGACTGGCACCCATAACCGAGAAAGCCCGGGAGAACCAGCTCATAACCTTATACTTTCCATGCATACCTCTATGACAATCCAAAATTTGGACAGCATCATGTCCCATATAAAAGGAAATAATCACCTGTATAAGCTCAAGCACACATATATGTCTATACAATACTTGGCCATTGGAACCATCACGTCTATTAACAAAATACCACCTTGACTGTACATTAGGTCCACAAAGCCTCTAGATAATACACAGAGTTTAACTAAGGTCAGGACACACCCCGCCATATAACTAAATTCTATACAATACCAAAAGTGACTGGATATGACACGAAAAACCCCGAAGCAAACTGGAGCTCACCAAAAGAAGTTGGATACCCTGGCTCCTACTTGTGCGGTGTATGAGCTGAGGTACCTGTTCCTGCAGCATGAAATGCAGGTCCCCCATGGGGGACGTCAGTATGAAATATGTACTGAGTATGTAAAGCTTTAGATAATCACATATGATATAGGAGCTCAATAGAAATCAGAAACAAGTGAATAAATCATAAAAGGAGTGGACCACACTTACTAAAACTTGTGACAACCTGTACATTGTATTTATTCAATCACCTTACCTTTGTTCTTATCATCTTTGTAATTATTACTGTACTATACTGTGACTATTAGGCTGCCTTCAGTACATATCAACTGGGATCAACCCATGATAGGCTTGTGCCCCTGGGATACCACCCATAAACACATAAATAGGGATCGACCCATAATAGGCTTATGCCCCTAGGATACCACCCGATAAGAGAGAACTTCCATCACTTAGTTCAATTAATATTTGAGAATGTTATTTCAGTTGCCACCGTGTTTTTGATACTTTGAAACAATAATACATCAATAAGAGACATATAAATAGACCATCAATGCAATAACAATGAAGGAAGAACACATTGTCACATCAATGAAGTGTTTTGGAGTCATTAATGTCAAATAATGAAGTAGGAACTTATTGGTATATCAATTGAAACGTTTGGGAGTCATTAATAGCACATGGATCTTGTTTGAGTAACCGGATACCTTCTGACATTCATTAGTGCAATAAACATGTAAGATTTGGAAAACAATTAAGTATTGGAATGTCTTGATATCTTGTAGGGTGGAAACAAGTTCATTGGTAATGTAGGACATCATACAAAACCATTATGGATCACATGTTACTGAATAACTTTGGAAACTTTCTCAATAGAACAATTGTTCACTTTCATGCCAAAGATATGGTATAGAGTATGCTTTACATACCTGACTGTCAACCTTCAATACTAGTCTCAAATGGACTTCCCGTCTTTTCGAATTACTTATCTACAATGAACATATATAGTAATCTAGTATTAGCAACCAAACATCACAATTCAATTATTTGAATTCACCAAACTAGTGGTTAAATAGTAAGCCTTAATTACACTATAAAAGGTGTCACTTTAACCCTCTTATACTCCAATTATATTCACATACCATGCATATTCATACAACATCCTCCAATATCAAGTTTGGATTCATTTATCCTTCCAACCAATCCATTAAACCAAATTGAGCCATAGACATAAATAATTATCAATTCAATAGTATATCACCGTATCCACCTTCCATAACTCAATTACCATATCCACCTTCCATAACTCAATTACCATATCCACCTTCCACAATTCAATATAACCAAACCATGCAAAATAGTCCATAACCCTATTTCCATCACCTTTCAATAACAACCAATACATATAATCCTCTATCACACATATACATATAGAAAAGAACAAAGGCAAACAATATTCATACCTTAGAATTCACCTCTTGATTATGAAATCCTGTTTTCACAAATAATAGGTGTCATTCGAAGCTCTCGAGATGACAAACCCAGTTATCGAATTACTTTGGAATTTCTACGGTTGAATCAAAAGTAATTTAAAGGTCAAATTTGGCTAGGGTTTGTTCTTCCTAAATGATTGATGATGAAAATGAGTTTTTGAACTCATATACATGTATATATACACATATTACTGTCCATAATATAATAGGAAATGATCAAAATGCCTTTAAAATTTAAATAATGTTAAATCTGTCCTTTGGTGGACTGTTTTGATAAGTTAAAGTAGATCGACCATAACTTTTTGCTCCGATATCGGATTTCGGTGAAATTGGTATAGTTGGAAGGGTAGTTCAAAGGTCTTTCATTTCATATAAAATAGGCCACCCAGTTCATCCTATACAAGGAGTTATGGTTGTTTGAAGTTGACCCTAAAAATCTGGTTTGATAGGCTGAAGTAAAACGAGTATAACTCCTTACTCAGACGTTGGATTTGGATGAAACCAATTGCATTGGAAATAAGACTCAGAGATATTTCTTTTCATAGGTACCAGATCTCCCATTTCATTATATTAAGGGAGTTATGATCATTCGAAGTTGACCCAAAAATTTGGCTGGCCTCTGTAGTTTGTGTGCAGGAAATTTTCCTGCACATTTACTATTCCCAAACATCCCGGCCACCATTTTATAGTTTCGAACGTGCTCGATTATATTCAAAACCTATCTGTTTTTGTAAATCTTTATATCGTTGGAAAGCTTATTCAATAACCTTCGTATGGAACCATCGACGGGCAAATTCCGGTATAAATAAAATAAAAAAATTAATTCCATATAAATAAGACCAATACACGTACTTGAATACGCCAATACACGTACTTGAATACGAGGTGTTACAACCATAGTCATGTTATCAACCTCGTGAACCAACAACCAAGATAATTAACTAAACCATCGAGATTACATATTTAAGTAGGATCATACATAGTTCCTTAACCCTAAGCTTCTCCCAACTATTGTCTCCAACATTTTATATTATCGAATTATTTATGGTTACTTTTAGTTTTCAATTCTCAAACATTCTTGGCTATTTTTGCAACTGTTTAATCTTCATAGTAAGACTAGAATTAGATCATTATTGAGAACGCGTCACTTTGGGATCGATACTTGGCTTTCGTAGGCCCTTTTTTTACTTGGGTGACTACATACACTTCGTGTGAGACCGCGTACACTTACGTGTTCACTTAGGTGCAACACCATAATAAACCTGAGAACCTCTACTATAAAAGTATATACCTTGGGAAGTGTGTCCACTTAACTCACCATATCGATGCACCTTCTTAGTGACTCCCTAAGTATCCTAGATAATTAACTTAATTATCTTGGCATGCTAAATAATACTCTAAAAGAATCCCTTGAAACTACCATCTGAGTTGTACCATCCAACCCCTTTAAACTTCCAAATCTGCTCAGACTCAGTGGAAATACTAGTGGCTAAATTACTAGATAAAGTTGAAAATGCTTCTCATACACAACAATAGTCATAGAGCCCTTCTCCAAATGATCAAACTCATCACACATCTGATCTCTCAAACTATATGGCATGAATCTCTCCAAGAAGGTCTAAAAAAACTGAGTACAAGTCATAGCAGCCAAACCTAGAGGTCTACAACTAGCAAACGACCTCCACCAATCCCTAGCCACATTCATCAACTAATAAATGGTATAACCAACTCTATAAGACTCGAGAGAGCTATGATTATGGAACTTCTCCTGGAAATAAACCAAAAACTCATAGGCATCCTCACCCATAACACCACAGGACTTGGGTGGACCTAAGCAAATAAACCTTTTCTGATCATTAGAAGACATAACTATACCCAAAACAATTAGAGATATAGTAAGTTTGGCAGGCTGAGAATCCATATGTAGAGGTACCATAGATGAAGGTTATACCCCTGGACTAGGAATACCATGATCAGATACTGGCACAAAAGTGGAACAACACTTGAAGTTTGAGGTATATAATAAGAAGATGTCAGTAAAGATGGTGTAATCACACTCAGGGTTGGAAGAATACAATAAGAAAACACCAAAACTTATTGTGGTACCATACTTAGAACTAGAGGAACACCAAGTGCGCTTAAGGGAAAACCATCCAGATGAGTTAATAATCGAATCAACAGATCCTCAAGAACTAGGGTACCATTGAATCCTGTGGAACTTGAGTTAGTCCTGCATCTCTTACACACTCAATGTCGAGCTCAGGGGAGGCCTCCCTAGCACTACCTCCAATAGGGGTACTCCTCGTTCTCATAATTTATCTCTAGGCCATCCATAACCTCTACCTCACCCTCTAGTCTGGGCTTCATCCTCGAGTGTTGGTTTAGCCTTTCTAGCCTCATGAGATCTAGTCCTCACATCTGCACAGAAAAGAGTAGAACACAACTTAGAACGTTAGATAAAAACAACCTGCATAACTAGGAATTAAAATATAGAAACTTTTCCTAGAGACATATTATAGCCTTTCAATGATAGATATAGATGTCTATATACTTATCTATAAGACTCTACTATACATCATACTCTTATATTTATGAGACTGGTGAACCTGGTGCTATGATACCAATTTTTCATGACCCAAAACTAGGTCATGATGACACTTATCAAGGTCTAGCCTTGATAAGTAAGCCGATCGCTCAAACTGATAAAGGAATTATGAAAGTAATTAACACAAGACTTCTAGAATGAAGTCAAACCAACACAAGACATAAAAAATCATAAATTTGAATAGTATGACATAAAAACCTAAGGAAGTGGTGTCAAAGTATAGAGCATCTAATACATCATCTTAATATAAGTAACATACAGAGTCTGTCTTTAAAGACAAGTAAATACATAATACAGTAAGAAGAGGTTTAGGAGTCTACTTTGATCCCTAAAGAAACCCAGTACCTCGATCACAACCTCTGAAAAGTATGAATCAACTGCCATATGGAGTGATCGTACATCTACACCGAAAGAGCACAATAAGAGTGAGTACGGTCCACATTTACTCAGTAGATATCATAGGTAGACTGAGTAAAATAGAAAATCATATAAATAAAAATATACTATGAGCATGTCACCTACAAGAAAAAATTCCCAAACGGTAGCTCACACCATCTCCACTAATAATTCTAATATATGGATATGCAAAACATAAAATACCACAAATATATATATATATATATGAAAATAATATATATGAAAACATACTAAAACTAAACAAGTCGGAAAAACTAAGGAAAACAATCAAAATGCATATGCGGGTGCAATGCAATGCAATTGAATGTGAATGGAATGAATAACGAAAGTAATCACATGACTTTTTGTATACACCCATCGAGCTTGCAACTACCAGTTAGGACCCAGGGAGGGTTCAAAACCTATATACTATAGCTCAATTTAAATCTAACCTTACCAATAAATAACTTCGGTCAAGGGTTTTTCAAAACATCACAACCAACCTTGCCATTAAATGACCTCGAGAAAGGATTTTCCTAAAGTGAGACATTTTCCTTCAAAAATGGTGTTTCTTCATGGTACCAACATCTCATGAATGTATATGTATGGAATAAGGAAGTAATGATCACAATCAACTCAATATAATGATATCCAATCCATCCAACACGTATATACATGCAAGTGAACCTAGAATCAACTCAATATATCTATAAGTAATGATTGTCAACTCCAATTAGGCATCATCAAAATAAATATACATGCAAGACATTTTTAATATCATATCAACCCCTAACTTGGATGTTTTTATCATGATAAAAGCAACCAATACTTAAATAAGTCATATATTAGCAAATTAAACCCTCGCATGGGCATCATATCTAGAATAGGCATTTAAATGCATAGATAAGGCCAATGATGTCAATTAAAGCCCCCACACGGCAACACATAATATAAGATACCACAAGTCCACAACAATAGAATATAAGCCCTCACATGGGCACAAAACAATAAAAATAACCTCAAAATACCAACCTTATTGTCATTTACCTCCAATCACATAATAATTTATTTATAAACTACTCATCTCAATCTGAAATAAGTTATAACCTACCTCAAAATGATAAAATTCCAATCTAAAGTGCTTCAACATGAAACCTTCGTCTTGCAACTTTACTCAGAATTAACTATAACATTCAAAAATAGCATCTACCTGTTAAAAAAGTTAACGATACTCACATCACCCATATTTGGGTTAGGGCAAAAACGAGTTTGAAAATGAAAAGGGTAAAATTAGAATTTTATTTTATAAAAACATTCATCAAGATTATATGAATCTACAAGAGAAACCACACAAAAACAAGGTCCAATGAAGAAAAAAAAAACTTTTAAAACTTTACCAGTAAAAATCCAAATCTTCCATTTCAAAATCATGATTTAAAGCTATTTTTGAAGATCTAATCAATGGATAATAATGGCATTATGAGTTTAGAAGTTACATGCACGAAATTCAATGTTGAAGCCCTTGAAAATCATCTTTCTTGGAGCTTGGAGATCTAAACATTGAGTAAAATTATGAAAATAAAGTATTTATGTTATTCAGTGAACAGCACCTTGCAATCGTGAATCCTACCTCGCGATCGCGAGGGTCAAAGTTGACTGTCCATAAAATTGGCCTTCACATTTGTGGCCAAGGCTTAGCTTCCGCAAAGGCTGATAAAGCGCATTCATGACAGCCTCATCGCGTTTGCAAATAAGAACTCTATGGCCCTTCCAGATCTCAGTCACCTCCTCACAATTGCGATGAAGAGTGATTTTCTTATTCATATTTGAGGTCAGGGGACCACATCTGAAAAGAAGGATCAATGCACTAGATATTAGTTGTGCACCAGCTGATTTGCATATTTTTGAATTCTTCGAACGGACCCTCGAAATTTGTTTGGGATCCTACAAAAAAAACCATATATATTAGTAGGCTAGTTTTGATGTTTTGGACTCAATGACGACGCTGGATTTTTGAAAAAGAATTTTTTCACAAAATTGACCTCGTGGACCCCTTTCACTATTTTTCAAACGAAGGATCAAAATGAGATATAAAGGCCTCAAAACTAAACCAAATCCGCCACTAACTCAAATTTGACATTTCAGATTTGCTGGCACAGTCTATTTTTCCATCATAAACTCAACACAATAAATGTTAACTGAGTCAACTATATGGCTTCTCAAGTCTCTAAAAATCACAAATTCACACAAATTGTTTTGCATTGGGAACTTTGCCAACCACCACCAAACCTCAATCAACATATAGCAACTACAAAAAGGAAAAAATGGTCAAAACACATAGAAATAAAAAATTCATAAATCCAGGTCATTACAGATGACTCGGTATTTAATTAGAGGTACAAATGGGCTAGATGTCATCCCAATAGTTGGTGAGGAGGGTGGGGAAAGGGAAAAATACTATTGCTAGAAAGGTGTACAATGATATGATTTTCTCTTATTTTGATGTTCGAGCATGGTGCGTCATTTCTCGAGCATATAACCAGAGAGATATTTTACGAGAGATTGTTGTTTAAGTTACAGGTTTAAAGAATAAGGGAGATAAGGATGATATCCTTGCTGACAAGTTGATGGAAAGCCTAATGGGAAAGAAATATTTGATTGTATTTGATGATATGTGAGATGATATGGTATGCATGGGATGACTTAAGCCTTTATTTCCCTGATGTTGGAAATAGAATCATAATTGTAGTAACAACTATACTTGAGAAAGTGGGTGAACAAGTCAAGCGTTATACTAATCTTTATTTCCTTCCATTTCTCACACTAGATGAAAGTTGCAAGTTGTTGCGGAAAATAGTGTTTCAATAGGAAGATTGCCCAACTAAACTACAACATGTGACTCAAGAAGTTGCAGAAAGATGCAAAGGATTGCCTCTAGTGATTGTCTTGGTAGCTGGAATAAGCAAAAGGAAGAAAATGGAAGCCTCTTAGTGGCATAAGGTTAATAACTCTCTACTTTCCTCTCTTGGTAAATTTGAAGGATATGCTCTTTTAACTATGTAGTTGAGTTATGATAAGTAACCTGAATATTTAAAGCCTTATTTTCTGTACATAGGAATGTTTCTGGAGGACGCAAAAATTCCTGTGTCTAAATTGATAAGTTTATGGATTGCGGAAGGATTCATGCAGGACATTGAATCTAGGAGACTAATGAAGAGGTGGCTGAAGATTACTTGATGGATCATTAGCAGTAATGTGGTAATGGATTCAAGGAGAAGATATAATGGTAAAGTCAAATACTGCTAAGTTCATGATGTGGTGCTTCACTTTCGCATGGAGAAGAAAAATTTATGTTGATAGTGAAGGAAAATCGTATCCAATTTCAACCTTATGAATGGAAGGAAATTCGGGTGAGCTTCAGTTTCTGTAATGAACATTCTAAAACACAGAAGCCTTTCCACAACGTTTGAGGTGACTGGTAACGACAAATGAAAGAATTTTATGATTGGGATCCCTTCAGTCAGGTTAGTGAAGTTAGACTTCTTGTATGGTCTTGGATTTGAGTTCTTGTGATGTAGGTCAATTGTGGTCAGCTACATTCAAACTACTTATTCACCTGAAGTACCTCGCAGTTTTTGCAAACAAATTTCATTGTCATCCGAAATTACATTTGCCCTATCTCGAAGCTTTAATTGTGAACTATACTGAACATTCAAAGCTACCAGCGATTTTTGGCAACTAGAAAAATTAAGGCATGTTGATATTGATAAAGCTAAATTTGAGTTGGAAAACAATAAACAGGGGATATTTGAAGGATCCTTTAAATTGGAAAATTTGGGGATATTAAGGCGTGTAGCAATTAAAATTGATAGAGTGAATGTGATATTAGGCAGGTGGCCTAATATTCAAGAGCTTGAGATCTCCTTTATGGGTCGTATGTTTCCCAAAGTGGAGTCTTACCCAACTTGAAGTACTTCGTGTTTCCATTGGCTCGTTCCAAATTGTATCTGAGTAACAGTTTCCCTCAAATTTAAAGAAGTTGGTATTAAGCTGTACACATATAGAAAGTGTGATTTCCTTCATTGCGGGACTACCAAGCTTGGAGTATATCCAACTATCGGAGTGGATTACTCGTGCTCGCAGCAGAGATTGGTGCCTTGGAGATATCACATTCCTTAAACTTAAGTTCTTAAAACTTATGAATTGTGAGCTTAGGTATCTCAAGGTGGGATGCGTCAGAAGAATCATTTCCCCTAATTGAAACACATTTATAAGTGGTTGTCACAAGCCTGAGGAGATTCCCTCAAGCTTTGCAGATATTCCTCCATTGAAACAGATTGAATTAGTTAAGTGCGCCAACAAAACTTCGAAGGCTTCAGCTTAGAAAACTAAGGAAGAAGTCGAAGAGAATGAAGGATGTGACAAAATAGACCTCATCACTATCAATGTAAGTAGAAAACTCCTATCTGTTGCTTTTGAGTGTCCACGTGCATCTAATTTGGCAACAATATGTTTAATACAAAAGTATGCATCCTGAAAGCCGCGATTGGATCTCACAACATAAAAATATGGTACTCCCCCATTTCAAAAAAAAAATGATCTACTTTAACTTGACACTAAATTTAAGAAAATAAAGAAGACTATTGAATCTTGTGTCTTAAATTAAAGTTGTGTCAAATGTATCAAAATGACATTTAATCTTGTGGTCCTAAACATGTCATGTGGAAAGTTAAATAAAGTATTGCCAAAAAAGAAAAGGAGTTATTCTTTTTTAAACGAACTAAAAAGGAAAGTAGGTCAGTCTTTTTTAAACGGAGGAGTATTGTTTTTTCAATTTTTTTACTTTCCCCTTCTTTTTGTATTTTCTTACTGTGCAAGATTTTTGTAATTTTTCCATACTGATGTCAATTCAACAGGATGTAATGATTGATCAGGGCTGCTAATGCTGAAGGAGCAAGAATACTGCTAGTGCTTCAAGGATAATTTGTGATGATGTAAATGCTAATAGATTTGAGGAAGGTAACTAACTTGTACCAATTATGGGAGTCAGATTACTCGTGTTTACGTCAAAGAGTGGTGGCTTGGAGACGTTCCATAAACACAAGTTCTGGTGGAATCCTTTCCACTGCTTGAAATACTAGTTATAAAAGTGTGTTCCGAGCTCAAGGAGATCCCCCTTAGCTTTGCAGATATTTCAACACGCAAACAAATCTCTTTGACAACTGCAGACAGAGTAGATGGAATTTTTTCATCACCACTTGTTGCAGCTATGCTCATGCTCAAGTTTATTGTTTGGCTAGCCAAAATACTCATGCTCTTATATTGTAACACTACTACCGATTGCTAAGTTTGGTTTGATTGCCTTCTTTTTCTGTATGCTTTAGACGATTGGAGACCTATATAGAATCAGATGGTCTTTCACTTCCGCAAATACCATTCCTTTGTCATCATTATAATTTTACAACAATATTGTCAGTTGTCACCTGTTGCTACGTCAAATCATTTTTTCATTTTTGTTTTTGTAATTCGGTAGTTGTTTTCTTACTGCTTCTATGCAGCACCTGCAAAATTCAATAAAGCATACGTACAAAAGATTTTTTTCTAGTTGAATGCAAATACACCTCACAGTCATCAACCAACAAATTAAAAATTCTAGCAGCATAGCAAACCAAGGCAAATTGAAAGATGAGTACTCCTGTACGAAAGTTTATTTGAAGGTAGTTCAAAGGTTTTGGTAGTTTAATACCAAATTATTTAGGAGCAATCCATAAGATCGTCACCATTGGTGTTTTTTAGACACTTCAAAAATGTTGTCGGGGGAGTGTTGGATTTCCCATATTGCACTTTTGGATGATCCGAAACGGTGGAACAATATTTTTGGAGAGTGCATTCATAGGAAGCCAAATAGATCACCTGTCAAACCCCTATTCAGCTTTCCAATAGGACAACGGCGGAGTGTCTGAATTTATCCAAGTTGACGACATGTACACATGTCTCTCACCTCTGACAACATCACCAGAGGCGTAAGACTCGAGCTCTTTCATGTCTTCCGCAGTCAATATTACAGGTAAGGCTCCAACATTTCCATTGAAGTTCTTAGTCTTCGTAGTGCCTGGTATAGGGCATACATCATCTCCTTGGTGAAGAATCCAAGCCAATGCTAGTTGTGAAGGGGTGCAGCCTTTTCTTGCAGCCATTAGATTGAGTTTCTCAAATACTTGCTTGTTATGCTCAAAATTCTCCGGCTTGAACCAAGGACACTCTATAAAGCAAACCAGCAATATAATAAATTATTCTTCCAGTTAAAAGAAAAAGTTATTGATGCAAACATTAAACTGGCTATATATTTCAGGGCAAAAACAACGGCTGGCTGTGCTAAAACATTTTATCTTGAAAGATTGTGAGCCAAATCAGTCACCACATGCATTTCAAGAGATACAAAAGGGCGAGTTGAAGGTTTAGGAGCATTATTCTTGAACCTAGACGAATACCTTACAGAGAATTTTGAGAATCTCTTTGTAAAACATAAATGCACAAAGAGATAACAAAATACCATAAATGCAAAGGTTGAGTTGTGAATGTCTTAGATCATAGGCTCGAGCCCGGTGTTAAGCGAATATAACTATAGTATTTAAGCGGAAAAGGGTAAAGGGGCAGACCCATCATTCCGAGTTTCAAAGGCAGTTGTTGGCCCAAAGGGTTGGCTCAAATTTCTTGGTCATCAAAGAAAAGACATCAAGTTGATGTTAATTACAAATGCTTAGCTATTTAATTTTGTAAAGACAATGTAACAATGTCGATAAAACAGACAAGACAAAAGCATTTAACAGTTTACATGATATTGAGGAGAATGATATATGTGGATTAACCTTCCGAAAGTCATCCTCAGGCAAGCTCTCAATCAACTTTGCCCTGCTGAGAAGAATCCTCGTTCGAGAGGACTATAGGGGACGATCCCTATGCCAAGTTCTCTGAAAATGTCGTGTCACATCAAACACAGGTTAGTCAGTAATTCGACGCAAAAGATTGAGCTAAGAGATATGTCACCTGCAAGTTGGAACTACTTCTTCCTCCAGATCTCTAGTCCACAAAGACCATTCCATTTGAACAGCTATTATTGGATGAACAGCATGGGCCCTTCTGATTGTTGATGCACAAGCCTCAGATAAACCTATATATTTGATTTTACCCTCTTCAACGAGTTTCTTCAGCTCTCCCATCTTAAAACAGTAAGCAAACAGTATTAGAACATACATAACACAATTAGGTAAATATGGTAATGATAGTGCAGGTTTTGCATATATGCCCAGGATCCAGATAGTTGTGCACAATATAGATATAATGACTTTCCTCTTTTCTGGGTGTTTAGGTACTCATGCTAAGTCATTAATTTGATTTGAAGGAAACTGTAACTTAGATTGTCTTCAATCCACATGGATTTCTAGAGATTGTATGCCGTTTGATACAACTTCATCTTCTTGATGTTAGGTCTACCTCGTCCCTTTCAATACCTTCCATGGATTTTATGCTTAATATTGTAAGAAGTCTCCCTGAAATATCTAGCGGATGAATAATGCCACAACATCATCCCAATTTGTTTTATAACCGTAGGACTAATTCTACGGGATACTTGCTACCTCCCACCAGCACGGACTAGGTAACTTTGTTAGGAATTGAATTTGAGACCTAATGGTTCTTAACCCATTTTATTGAGCACTAGGCCACACCCTTGGGACACAACATCCCAAAATCTTCATGAATACGTGATTAGTATATCAACTCGATTCACATCAAGAATGTGTTTTATAAATCGTGAAAATAATTATTTTCTTAAACAACAATAGATCGTTTTTCAATCCAATAAAGTAGAATAACGCATAATGCACGATTTTGTATATTCTTCCTTTATATGAAGTGATCAAATAATAATAACTATTAGTGCCCAAATACCACAATAACAATAAATTCACGCAAATCATTTAACACGACTTCTTAAAACTTAAAAAGTGATGAGGTACAGAACAAAAAATAAAACTTAGGAGCAAAGATGTCAAACCGTGACTTCAATTGGCAACTGTGTGTCGATACGATGGACATAATACAGATCAATACAGTCGATGTCCAGTCTCTTCAAGCTGGCCTCACAACAAGCCCTTACATATGCAAGTTCACCACAAATGCCCCTGCTTCCATCTTCAAAACGTATACCAAACTTGGTTGCTACATGTACTTTCTCTCTTATTCCTTTAACAGCCTACATAAAATTGGGTAATTTAACATGAAGATACCTATAACACTCTGTTAGAAGATATAAAGCATAGACTTTCTCTCTTATTCATTTAATAGCCTACTAAGTTATGTCCAGGTGCCGCATCTTTGCATGAACATGATGCATTCACATTAAGCACGAAAAATTCTAACCCATGACAGTGCTGAAAAATTGACAACTTTCAGCAAGCAAGTGCGGGGAAGGGAAACCTATACTGTAAATGACCATGATTATATGTTGTTAATAGTATCTTTTTTCATGCTTATTGATTGATGAATTCATTGAAAATTAAATTTTCTGATATACCAAAATTACATAAAAGAGTAATTTTTTAAGCCTTTGAGGTCAAAAATAAATCTAAAACTGATAACCTCGAACTCGAATCTAAAACAAAAATTTAGAAAGAAAAATATTCCTTATAATTTTGATACAAAAGTTCCACACGTTTAGAGAGTTTTAGTAGCTCAATTGATTGACTTCATGAACATCACCGCGTTCGCGAGGTATTGATTCCCCATCTTGTAATCCCCTCTCCCTTCAAGCATAAACAACTTTAACTTACCCATGATAACATTTTGACAGCGTTCAGCAAGCAAGTGCAGGAAGAGCAACCTCTATTGTAAACGACTTCTATGAAAATTATATTTTTCTCACATACCATGATCGCAGAAAATTTAACAGCCTCTCTACCTTCTCAAAGGTAGGGGTGTAAGATCTGTGTACACTCTACCCTCCCAGACCCCACTTGTGGGATTACATTGGTTTGTCATTGTCACCAAGATTGAAGAAAAGAGTATGCTTTTACAGCCTCTAAGGTCAAAAATATCTTAAACTGATAATCTCGAACTTGAAGCTAACAGAAAAATATTCCTTATAATTTTCATACAAAAGTTCTATACTTGGAGTTTTGGTAGCTCATTTAGCTGACTACCTGAACAGTCACCTAGTTTTATTTTTTTAAAAAAAATGATATTTTGTTTTTTAAAAAGTTCAATACTTTTTCAAGAGAATTATTAAAAAGATTTCATTTGAACTTTCAAAAACACCAATATATCTATTTTACCCCAATTAAACCAGAAAATTCATAGAACTTATCACAAAATTTCTTTTTTTTCCTCAATGAACAATTAAACACTACAGGATCAGAAAGGTACAACAAAGTAAGAAGGAAGTACAAATAATTCATGCAGCCCTTCCAATTACTCTAAAAAACCTAAAGTTATCTACTTTTATCCCAATTAAACCTGAAAATTCATAGAAATTATAAACTTCATTTTTTGCTCAGTGAACAGTTAAAACACTACAAGATCAGAAAGGTACAACAAAGTAAGAAGGAAGTACAAATAATTCATGAAGCACTTGCAATTACTCTAAAAAAAACTAAAGTTATATACTTTTACCCCAATTAAACCTGAAAATTCATAGAAATTATAAACTTCATTTTTTGCTCAGTGAACAAATAAAACACTACAAGATCAGAAAAGTACAACAAAGTTAGCAGGAAGTACAAATAATTCATACTCCATTCGCAATTACTCAAAGAAAAAAATCTAAAGATCTCAAATTTTACCCCAATTAGACCTGAAAATTCATAGAATTTATCATAAAAAATCATTTTCACTAAGTTAACAATTAAAACACTACTGGATCAGAATTCCAGTAAGGTACAACAAAGTAAGCAGAAAGTACAAATAATTCATGCACCACTTACAATTATTTATTTTATTTAAAAAAAAAAAAAACTTACCTTTGCCAATGACGATTTCATTGATAAGAGGTCCATAGACATCAGAATTATCGAGGAAAGTAACTCCAGTATCAATGGCATGACGAATTAACTTGATCATTTCGGGCTCAGGCTTGGGCGGGCCGTAGTTTCCGGACATACTCATACAGCCCAGCCTCAACCTCGAAACTTCTAGACCTTGTGAACCTAGTTTCATCCTGGGTATACTTAAGGATGTCGTTTTCTCCATTTTCTCCGGCTGGTTTTATAAGTTGTGCTTGTGGTGTAGTATATAAATAGAGAAAAGTTTGATGGGAAATTAAATTGCATTATAAGTTCAGAAAGTATTGCGAAAGTTACAGTTAGGCCCCTGAAGCTCTGTTTCTGTCAAATTTTCTACCAAAGCATTAATTTTTGACCGTTTGAGTTCTTTATATATATATATATATATATATACACACACACATATATATACATACAGGAGCGGAGTTACACTTGGGACAGGGGTTTCATAAAAAATTCCTTCAAAAAAAATTATACTATATATATATGGTTAAAATTATTTTTTGTATATATATAGTAGATGTCGAACCTCCTTCGGTTAGTTCGTATGTTCACCTGTGAACCTCCTTGGTGAAAATTCTAACTCTGCCGCTCTATATATATGCACTTTTTTCTAACCAGGGGCGGATCTAGGGGTCTGTGTGGAGGTTCTTGGAAACCCATTAATTTTCGTGCTGATCTAATATTTATACAGAGAAATTTAGGAAATATATAAAAATTATAAGTTGGGAACCCATAAATAAAGTGTATTGTTGGTCTAATGTAGTAGAGGGACTTGTAAAAATTTTATTGACCTCTTGGTTGTGGTTCAAATCCCCTTAGTTACTCTTTGATTTTGTTTTTATCTAACATGAGAACCCACAAACTTTAAGTCTTAGATCCACTTCAGTTTCTAACCCCTCCATAGGAGCTTCTACCCTCTGCTTCCTTGTGACTCGAACTCGCAATTTTCAGAGTGGAAGTGAGAGGTATTTACTATCCGAATAATTTTCTCTTGTGACTGTTTGAGTTCATTATAAGATTTGTGTTAATTTCATTAATAAAACATAGTCCATTCTAGTTTAGTTGGAGGGGGGAGTTTTGTCATAATTCTCCATGCATTTTTTCCTCATTATGTCTATTGTATGACAAAGTAGTACATGTTGGTTCTATGACGCAAGACGGCTTATCTATGGACTGGTATATAATATGCATGTATTAATAAATTTTGGGTGAGGGGGTAGTTTATCTAGGATGGATGTCTATTAAAGAGGTGAGCAGACGTAGGCTCAACTAAGATTTTATTAGTGAGTGTAGTGATATAATCATATCCGGTTGTGAGACCTATTGATATAATAGAAATGACAGTTAGCCATAATGATCTGAGGGGCTCGCTGAAAGGGCTCTCACTCAAAGAATCAAAGAAATGTTGAGGATAATTTTCATAAAAAATACAAGGATGAGTTGGTACAAAGGTAAGCACTAGCAAAAGAAATTCAATTGATTTGTGGTCACATAATTTTTTTAAAATTTTATGAAACTTCATCAATGTATCATTAATACTGTGTGCCACAGCTTGTGTGTAGATTTCTCTAATACAGTCCATAGAAATTTCAGAAATTTCTCGGTGGATAAGTGTTGCTATCCAACCTTGTTAAGTGTGTTGTCTGATTGATTTAATCTATATTAAAGGAGAAATCATGATTTTTCAATAGAAAATCAAAAACCTCTCATGAATAAAATTGAATATCATAATAACAAAAAAATATAAAACAGAAAAAGAAAACCTCCATGCCAATGAATTCACAAGTATATATATACTTATCGGTAAACTAATAATAGTCGAAAAAAATAGATTGTGTGCACTGAGTGTGTACATTTGTCCAAACATTGTAGAGTTGAAAATTCAAGGGCGTTATTGCACCTGCTAGGAAGAACAGTTAAACTGTCATTTGTCGGTTTCAACCTTTACTTTGAATTAAATGTAGACTTTAACTGGAGTTTCTAAATTTATCCAAGTTGCGTACGTGAATGCATGCCTCATCGTATTATTTATGATACCGTTGAGATAGATAACTATGTGGTGTCACTCTATGAAGTCAAGTATTGACACAAAGATTTCTTTTTTTTTTATTAATCGATGTTGGCACCTCAATCAGTTAGACTTTCTATTTCTCCCTTAGGAAGTCAATTTTCTTCTTATGTTGATCCACTAGCATGATCGATTTTTTTTTTGGATATTTTATAAAAGCCTTTCGATTTTCCATTGAGCTTAAGCTGCAACTTCATTAGTTGGTACTTCTTCTTATATCATTGATGACTTTATCTACAAGGTTGTATTCTATTAATCTACATCATTTATTGTCTTATAGGTCGTATCTCAAGAATCCTCTAACTTAATCTCAGACCTGTGCTTTCTAGGTTCTTTGACCACTAAGATTTTTGCTTACATTCTCCTTGGATTCGTTCAAATATATCAACAGAGATAGTAATATATTTAGGTGCAATGTGCTAACATTTCACATTTTTCTATTTTTGGGATCTCTAACACTTGGATAAAAATCTCAAATACCCCTTTTTGATTCTCCTTAAAATGTGTTTTAAAGCTTCAATGTCGAGTTATATATGGGTTTTGGGATTTAAAAATAACATTTTAAATTGTCCATGTACTTTCTTCTTTGAAAATGCAAATGGACCATCGTAAATATAGTAAATCAATTGGCCCACCATCACAAATGAGACCAGGCCCCCGTAATATGATGGGTAAAGTCTCTAACCCGTACCTAACTAACCCGTCGCGAATGAGGGTTCCTGCAACACATTTATGATGACCAACCTCAGCCTTCTGACACGAATGCGAAGAAGGAAATTTGGTTGTAGCAGCAGTTGATGTACCACCAACAGCCAAATGTAGAAAACGTCCTAAATATATCCTCAAAATTTATTTGAGACCCTGTGTACACAATTCAACTATTCTACTAGACTAAAATTAGCATTTCAAACTCAATGAAATTGTCTGATTCACCAACAGAGGTTGTTATTAATGAATGTTGACCGATGTCAACTCAATGCCATAATTTCTCAACTTTTCGACTAATAACTCAAAACGCATTCGACTAACTCGATACCCAAACCAATATCTCTACTAATCCAAAAATGACATTTCGAAGCTGAAAAAATTCGCATGTGTTTTGTAGATCTTTAAAATTTGACCAAAGTCAACAGTATCAACTTCAAGCCCTTCCAAATGAAAAACTCGCATAATGTACAACCAAATACCTTGGAAACTGCGCTATCCACTCAAACCACAAATACTATAATGCAACTACAGAAGGGATGAGAGGATCAAAACGTGCAAAAATTTAAAATTCGATATGAGTGTTGTTATAAATATATTCTACCGCATGATGATATTTGTCCTTTGCACTCTAAAGATATTAATTAAGAGAATAATTTGATTAAACTTTTCTTATTAACTATTTGATCATAATTTATTATCGTCTTTTCTTTTTTATATTAATATTTTTTCATATTTATTGAAGTATGACTGATTATAAAGTAAAAAGATAATTAATTAAATTAGCCTTTTTAAATGCTAAATATTTTGGACAAATTATATTGAAGAGATTAACCAATAAAACATCAGAGCATTTGTTTGGTTGGTGTACTCATTTTAGTGGAACTTTATTAATTACTGTAAACTCTAAAGCCCAAGACATTAGCTAGCATTTAATCATAAACTTTGAATTAAGTTTTAAAATTTTAATGAATGGAAAAAAATAAATCTATTTTTATAGAACGTGTGCTTTAAATATTTGTTCGATCATAAAATTTTATAAAATTATAAAATTTTGATCTTTAAATATTTTTGAGTTCCCAAAATTGACTCAGATCAATTTTTGAGTGTTCCACCTCACCTTTTTTTTTTCAAGTAAAATTATGTCCAAACATAACTTTAGAATCGATGGTTCAAGGTCCCGAAGGAAGAGTAACTTATCTTAGCTATAACTTTTGAATATTTGAATTAAGTTTAACTGTATTGAATTCGACGCAAGCTAAACCATCATATATGAATAGTTTAAAGAAAAAATTATGCAAAATGTCTATTGAACTAAATTTCTTACACAAAAAATAACATACTTATCATCATCTATAATCTATAATCTATAATATATTAAAAGTGTGAAGAACCTTAGAAATGTTGTTTAAACTTTTTGCCCTTTATTAAAAATCTTTGCTTTAGACAAAATCGTCTTTTCAATATTTTTTTCTAATATTTAATAGTTGAAAATTAATTTAATATATTTATGGTAAAATCTTTCCTTATTAGAAGTAATCGAAATTTCACTAATTTTTTCCTAATTTAATATCTAAAATTAATTAAATATATTTATGGTAACACTTTTCCTTTTGAAAGTCATCAAAATTAATGACAACTAATACTCATCTATATTTATATCTAAATCTATATCTATATCTATAATCGATATATATCTATATCTATAATCGATATATATATATATATATTATAATATTAGAAGTGTGAAGGGCTTGAAGATGTCGTTTGAACTTTTTCCCTTCATTAAAAGTTTTTGTTTTAGACAAAATCATTTTTTTCTATTTTTTCTGATATTTAAGAATTGAAAATTAATTAATATATTTATGGTAAAACCTTTCCTTATTAGAAGTCATCAGAATTAATGACAACTAATATTTTCTCATTACTTTAAGAATTCTAAATCAACTCTATTTGATTTTAAGAAGAATTAAAAAGTCTATAATTTACATCTACAATATATTAAATTCATTAATTACTTGAAACTTCTGGTGTTAAAATATAAATATGCTTACAATAAAATATATGTTTTGAACTTTTTGCATTTCATTAAAAATTTTCGTGATAGATAAAATTATTTAATTTTAAATAATAAAAAATTATACGTGCGAGACACGTGAGACTAAACTAGTTTACCTAAAATGGCCTTTTGGCCAATGTTGTTTCCAAAATTGACCGGCAGGGACAAACTATTTACGTCAAAAATGTTCGTCGGCCAATTGCGTCCCTTTTCATGTTTTGCTTTTTGTTTGGCGCCACTTTTTTTTTTTTCTTTTTTTTGAAAAAAAAGATCTTTTTTTTGTTTTCTATTTTTGAACTTTTTTTTTTAAAGAAACTTTCTTATGTTTTTTTTTTTCGCTGCAACTTTTTTTAAAACGATTATAGCTTTTTTCACTATGTTTTTCCTTTTGTTCTAAAACAAAAATTGTTGCTCTTTTTTTCTAAAATATTTTTTACTCTTCTAATTGTCTCATCTCTTTTATGGGAAAAATGAATATTTATATTATTTTATTATATTTTTTGTTTAATGGGTTGGAATGCATGATGGTAAAATAAATATCGATATCAATACATTACGTATCGATTACATAATTATTTATACAATATCGACAAATATTTATACATCATTTATACAATGTTATGTAACTATTTATACAGTATCAACACACATTTATACAATATTCACACATATTTTTATACTATTTATACAATATTGACACACATTTATATACTATTTATACAATATTGATACACATTTATGCACCATTTATACAACGTCGATACATTATATAACTATATATACAATATCGATACATTATATATATACTACATAACTATTTGTACATCATATATAATGTTTATATACCATTTATACAATATTGATATATGAAAAAGAAGTCACACAGAAAAAGTTTTTTTTTTTAAAAAGCAAAAAAGTTTTTTTTCAAAATTTAAAATCTCAGCAAAAAAATAAATAAAAAGAAGTTTTTCTTTTTTTCAAAATTGACCGAAAAAAAGGAAGAAAATGTCCCGATGACCATTTAAGTACTAAACAAATTGTATAAACTTTTTACTCTTTTTTTTTATATATAAATGAAATTTTCCCTAGTTTAAAACTATTAACTTGTATATATTCCTTGAAGAAAATATTACTTATGTATTTATTTTACTATTATCCTTAATAATGGTGCTTTTCTTCAAATATGGCTACTTCTTTTTTTCAAATATGACTACTAATTAATTTGAAAAGAGTTATTAACTAATTCGAGTAAAATTGGAGAGAAATAACTAATTCTTGCTCAATTTATCAAAGTAGACAATTGAAAGGAAAAATCTACTTAAAATGAGCGTGTAATAAATCTGAATTCATCAAGAATTTGTTTGAAAAGTCATTTGGTAATTATATCTAATATAGTTATTGTGATCTTGTAATTACACAATATAATAATTATTACGTAACACATATTTCTTTTTCATAAAATATATATAATTACAAATAAATGAAAACAGTTGATGCAATCACATTTGGATTGGTCTGCTATTAACTTAGCAACATATATAGTATCGCTACTCGCTAGCCTATGTGGACAAATGCGCATATATCTCGCATGCATATAAAACTGAATCTACTCACAAAATTCTCCAAATAATTCACGCATTGTTTGTGAGTCCTCCTGCTACACACACCTAGTCTAGGCTTTTTCTTCACTCTGTCAGTAGAATTGGCCTTATATATACCAACATTTCTGTAACTCCAGCTATCATTTGGATTCTCTAAGTTAATAACTACTTGTTTTAGCCTGTTGTTGTTGTTAAGTGCTCATCATGGATTTTACTAAGAAAGTTATGCTTTTCCTATCAACAACGACTGTTCTTAGTTTCTTTATGATCACTCTTGGTGCCACATTCGTGTATAAAGTTGGTGATGATGCTGGTTGGAAGATGGGCAGCGCGAATCTCGACTACCATACATGGGCCGCTAAGAAGTTTTTCCGTGTTGGTGACATTCTTGGTAAGTCCGCCTTGTTCATAACGGTTTTTTTCACCCTTTTTTTTTCTTAATTTCCAAGGAGCTAAACTAAAATACGTGCTCTTGACCATCTATTAGTATCATTTTTTATTTCAAGAAATTTGTGAGATTCGTTTAAGTCTCCATTAGAGATGGATCAAAGACTTGGAATCCTAACTATGTTAAGTTGTTGGATTATAAATTAAAGGTATACATATTCGATAAATTTATTTTAAAATAAATCTATGATTTGAATTAAAGTTACATTATTTGATGGAAATCGTAAAATTTACTATTCTTGTTCTTCGCTAACAATCGGTAAGACAAGATTGTTTAGCTTATTCATGGGACGAAAAAGGAAAAGGAAAGATTTCTCAGTTATTCTTTTCCACATGTAGACTATATAGTTAATAGGGAGTATGAAAAGCTTAATTGGACAATAAATTATTGAGATTTAAAATCATGAATTTAGATTCTATTGAGCAGTCCCCTTATGATAAATCTTAACCCTAGTTTTTGTACAAACCAAGATTAAAATCGATATGTGTGTATGTGTATATGATTTGAGTGGAAAAGTATGGATGTGATTCTACAATATAATTGAGCAGCGTACTTGCTAAAAATGTTACCTTGTTTAATTTATTTATGTTTTATATATATGATTACTTATTATAGGCAAGAAAATTGTCACATTTCGAATAGCTTAAAGTTAGAATTGATCTCTTTTTCCTTGTTTGGAACAACCTTGTGTATATTTATACTACTTGGCTAATGAAAAGGTACTTTGAGCAGTTAACCAACAACGAGGATAATTTTAATTTGTTTCGGCAAAAATGTAATAAAGGGTAAAATTATCCCATTTTAAAATGTATACAAATATTTTTGGACACTTTTTCCATGTATAAATTTTATAGAAATAGCATGATTACTTGAAAAGTTCATAACATGTTAATTAATAGAAATTAAAATTTGATTTTCACCTTAATGGTAATGCAGTTTTTCAGTATGATCGAGCACAAGACAATGTACTACGAGTGAACCTCCCCAATTATCATAAGTGTAATGCCGCAAATCCTATCACGACTTACTCTTCAGGCAATGACTCCATCACCATTAGGGGTCCAGGTCATTACTATTATATTAGTGGTTTCCCGGGCCACTGCCAGACGGGTCAGAAGATTGATGTTAGAGTCCTAAAAATTTCTCCACCCGCTGATCTCCCAAGCCCAAGCGCAAGTCCAAGTCCAGCTCCAGCAGCAGCCTCATCCTCATCTACTACTAGTGCGCATCTGATTGCACCTAGCCCAGTCAGCAAAAACAGTGCCGCATTGTTCACAAATAATGGACTTGGTCTTGGGCTTTGCCTCACTTTGTTCATGTTTGTTGTTAGTGCAGATTATTTACTTTAAGAAAATTGTACTGGGCTAATCTGATGTTGTAGTGGTAATGTTCATGGACTAGAGAATTTTGGGGATATACCCATTGGTTTATTGCTTATGTTTGGGTTTTGCTTGTATGGAGAAGATGACAGATTCTAATTTAAACTACATAAAGTAGGAATCTTCAGTAGCTAACTACTAGGACATGAGTTTTATAAATTACACAATCTGTTTAAGTTTTAGCCTAGATGCATAAGGTCGGAAAGCTGTGTCCTAGATACATGCGTCTTTATTTCTCACTCGCTTATCTCCTTCTATGTGTCTGCGTTTTATAATATATTTTAATTCCATAATTTCATGTATTTGTGTATACAGTAACAAATTTCTACGAGTGTGTCCAGTTCAATATGAAAGCATGTATTCAATATCAATTCTACCAGCATATCCAAAATCAATTTTATCTAGTGTATCCAATATCAATTTCATGCAGTTTATTTGGTATCAAATATATGGTGTATTTCATATTAGATGTAATGTATCAATTTCATTAGTGTATACGATATCAATTTCATCCATTGTATCCAGTATCAATTTCACCAGTGTAATTGATATCAATTTCATCCAATGTATTCACTATTAATTTCATTCAATGTATTTAATATCAAATATCTAATGCATTCTGCACTGGATACAATTTATCTGAAGCAAACTTGGACATTGTATCCAATACAGCTGTGGCAGATAGATACTAAGAAAATAAAGACGGTGATGATGTTATATCTGGTGCATCTGTGCCTAGATGCATATTTAGAAAAAAAATAGAGAAGAAGAAGATACATGTGCTTACGCATAGATACATGCATATATTATAATTATGCCTTAACTAGTGGCTAAAATAATTTATCTGTGCATAGATATATACTTAAAAAAATATGAGGTGATGTGGTATCAAGTGTATCTATGCATAGATACATACTTGAAGAAAAAAAAATAATAATAAGAAGAAAAAGAAGATATAATTATCTAGATACATGTATCCGGTGTAATTATGCTTTAACTAGTGACCCTGCATGGTAAAGAGACGAGGCAGTATCATTTTTATCTTTTTCATTGCCTTCATAATCCTGCATAATTCCACTAACTTTTACTTGCTTTCTCTTCTTCTATTCGGGAAAAAGACAACATAAAACTAAGGCTAGAAATTTTTTTTTGGGAAGAGAGGGGCGAAGGGGAGGGGGGGCAGAGATTGGAATCTTGAAAGATAAGACGAAAGAGGGTGATATGGAAATATAGGGCAAGAGAGGGATAAGGGTTCTATAAAGAGAGGGTGAGAGAGGGAGTGTTCTGTGAAGTCTTCTAAGAAATTAGAAGTAGCATGTGATTGTATAATTATTTTAAAGTAGCGTGAGATTTTAGTCGTTATATTAGATGTTATCTCTGTTATTGTTATAAAAAAAGAAAGAATAAAGAAGAAGAGTAGAGAAAATAGAGAGAGTGATTCTTATTTCTTCTTTTGAGGGATGAGAGATCATAAAATTGTAAATACAATGAACAAAACTCCTCTATTTATAGGAGAAATTTACTCCTAGTCTGAGTAAAAGACAGATGCTTTAAATCCTAATAGATATCAAAATAGATCTTGATAGACATTCACTCTAATGTAAATACATTTATAACACCCCTCCTTGAATGCCTAGATAGATAATGTGCCTCGTTAAAACCTTACTAGAAAAAACCAGTGAGATAAAAAATCTAGTGAAGAAAAAAGAGTACACATTTCTAACAATACGCATATCGGCTGCCTCATTAAAAACCTTACAAAGAAAACCCAGTGGGACAAAACCTCGTAAAGGAAAAAGAGTACAGAGCCTGTTAACTCCCCCTAATGAGAACATCCTTGACCTTTGCATCTCAATCTTGTGCAACATCTTCTTGAAAGTTACAATTGGAGAAGATTTGGTGAATAAATCAGCCACATTGTCAGTTGAACGAATCTGTTGCACGTTAATATCATCATTCTTTTGTAGCTCATGTATGTAGAAAAACTTTGGCAAAATGTGTTTCATTCTATCTCCATTTATGAATCCTCCCTTAAGATGTGCAATGTATGCTGAATTATCTTTGTATAAAATTGTGGGTAGATTGTCACATTTCACACCATATTTTTCTCGAATGAGATGTATCATGGACCTCAACCATATACATTCTCGGCTTGCTTTATGAATAAATATTATCTCAGCATGATTCGATGAAGTGGCTATGATAGACTGCTTTGTATATCTCTAAGATATGACAGTACCACCATATATGAACACATAGCCTATTTGAGACCGAGCTTTATGCGGGTCAGATAAGTACCCAACATCAGCATGACTAATAAGATCGGGACTGCAATCTTTAGAATAAAACAAGCTTATGTGTTTTATCTCATTTTGATGTCTCATAGTAGGAGCAGAAATATACCTTTCTAACAAATTGACTGAAAAAGGCTATAGGCCTTGTAGTATTTGCAAGGTACATGAGTGCATTAATTGCACTAAGATACGGTACTTCATAACCAATCCAATTTGATATATTTTGAATTTCAGCAAGTAATCAATTTCTTTGAAAACTCTCCAAGAGTTTCAATTATGTTCAAGCAATAAGCTTATACAATATAAGGATTATAAATAAGTTTCTTAGAAACTTTTATATGCTTCAAGCAGTTTGAATCCTTAAAAGTTTTCACATAAGTATTGTCAAGTGACAATATTCAACATTTCATGAGTGACATCTTCAAGTGTCTGGACTCCAAATCAAATAAGTTTTATGCTTACCAAAATCCATCCTTTCATGTCACTTGATAAATGTTTCTACGTCAGCATGCTTAAATAAAGGTAGAATTTAGATCCTCGTAATCTTTCACAATATTGCGCCAATATTATGTCAAATATATTGATGATATATCACTTTGTATCAGTTCATAATGCGATATAATATTTTGAGATCTCATCACTTCATTATTTTCAGGCACATGAACCTTACATGAGGTTTCATGAAATGTTGTCGTAGGCTCTTCAAAGGTTCATTTCCTTCTTATTATGATTATTTGCTCCTTATTTTTCAAGGACTATTTCATTTGGAATCAATTAGTCTACCACGCTTCACGCATGCATAGACTCTGTCCTTTAGGAACACAAAATAAGAGCACTTGCGCTTAATATACGATACTTTCGGCATTTGACTTGAATTATCTTTTGGATGAGGATCTGGTGATAATTCCTAACATATTTCATAGCACTTATAATCTCCCCCTTATGTTAGGAAACTAACATACACCCTCTACTTTTTTGAGGAATCCATCTTTGTGCATTATGGTATATTCATTAATAGTATACCTCACATCAAAATTATTAGATGAAATAATAGGTTCCCGACCTTGAACCAATTGAGAGAGAAGAAATAATCATAATTTATTGGTCTAATGCATACAAGTGTTATTGTATGCAACATATTGTATTTCAGACCAATATATGAAGATTTGTTCTCATTAGCGATGGTTTAGCTATTTATCGAAGGCATTCAATGCTAAACCATCATCATCAAGATGAATTATCTTGATTGCACAATTTAAAAATTATGTTCTTAACTAAATTTTATTGAGCAACCAACTTTATGAATGTCAAACTACAAGTTGACAATGAATATACACGTGATCATCTTATTGATGCATCTTTTCAACATATCACATGATAGGTGAATGGGCCGTTATTCACCTTTTATAATTTTCAGATTTGAAGGGATCCAATCCCAATATTAGTTGGTCCAAACAACTTATTATGAGAACAAACGACATAAACGATTCTTGAAGAATCTTCTAGTTCTTCAATACATGCACATCTTTGAGATGTCACAATAGTTCATATCAATTTATGAACTTATATTCTAGTAAACTCCAAGTTTACCATGACATGTACTTTTCTTTAGTAAATTTCAGATTTACTACTACATGAATAAATTTCAGATTTACTACTTTAGAAGTAGATTTCAAAATAACTCTTCTCAGTTATTCTGCCTCATTCGGAGGTGCATTGTGATACCATCACACTCAAGTGCACATTTGCATTAAGAAGTTTCTCATTCCCCAGGAATGGAATGTAATCATGCCTTAAGCGTATCAAATTATGATAGCTACTACAAAATCAAATTGAGGCATACATATGATGTAGAGATTTTTTTTTTCTCTAACATATCTTATGATCATAATATGCGTGTGAAAATATCATCACTTTTGATGATCATTATCATATTGTCCATCCACGTGTATATTCGAGCATTCAATCACGTGTCTTCTTTCAGACATATTCTACACTGTTACAACATACACCTCAAGAATGAAGTACGTTGTCATATTTTAAACTTATCATATATTGCTACCACATTCACTTCATGGAATGAAGCATATTCAATGGGTCGAATTTCATGACTTTTAATTAAACACCCATTATTTTGCCTTAGCCATCATAATATCATCAATATGGTGTATTGAAATTCAAACTCAAGATCTTATCCATATAAAGGCGTCTTAGGCATGAATCGATGGGACTTGAACCCAACATATTATCATCCTTTGATAATATTTTTGAGGAATAAATTTAAAATATAAATGGTTCCAAACTAATTATTTTTCCTCAAATCCGATAATAATTATATTAATAGTAGCAAAATAAAGATAACATAAAGAATTACTAACCTTTAAATCCTTCAGATTTATAATCTCACCTTGTTTGGCAGAGTCTCGTGTTGATAACGTGTTATAAAATAAGAAAGAACAAAGAAGAAGAGTAGAGAGAATAGAGATAGTGATTCTTATTTCTTCTCTTGAGGGATGAGAGATCATAAGATTGTAAATACAATGAACAAAACCCCTCTATTTATAGGAAAATTTACTCCTAGTCTGAGTAAAAGACAGTTGCTTCAAATCCTAATAGATATCAAAGTAGATCTTGATAGACATTCACATACATTTATAACAGTTATGAAGTTTTTACTTTAATTTATTGGTTAATTGATCAGCAGTTATCTTACATTGCTTTGCAATCTCATTTTTAGCCTATTACCGATTGAGTTGTACTCGAAATGAGATCGTTAAAGTAGAGTTATCAATATAAGTGCATTCGAACTAGTTCATGCGTGTTTTGAAATTTGATGGGTATTATATGGGTTGTGGCTGCATCGGACCAACTTATGGTTTCTTAAAAGAAATATATTTTTGTAATATTTAAATTTTAAATTCTATTTAAAAATGCTAACAAAAATATTTATAAAATAATATTATATGATATTAATATTTGCTAATTAAGTCTTAAATTCACAAATAAATTAGTTCTAATAACACGATGAGTAAGTTTGGCTTCAAGTAAAGTTTTAGTGTACGACTTTAATTTGCAATTAATGTCATTCCATGTAAACATTTTTGGTGCAACCGTACAATAAAATGATCTTGTTAGAATAAAGTTTCTACGAAATTAAATAAATTTTGATATGATACGACTCAAAATAAATAAAAATATTGAAAAGCAAACTAGGCAATTAATGAGTAGCAATACAACTAGCCATATCAATAGAACTACTAACATAGTTTTGTTCCAATAGATCATAATAAAACATAAAAACTAATTGTATTCAATTCATAAAATGGCGGTTAAGTAGATTTTAAATTTGGGTTCCTTTGGTTATTTTTAACACTTTATTTTATTTTTATTTTTAATTATTCTTTTTTAAAATAAAATGATGATTTAACTAGGTCTACTCAAGCCTCTCGGGTCAGTGGCCTTACTTTTTTTTTTTTATCTAACTTTTAGGCTCAAAGATCATTTTATTGATAATCAAAAACCAAAAAGGCCAAAGCTCAGTCTGAAAAGAAAAGTAAATAATGACCTAGTTCAAAAAGGGCCCCGCCACATAATATAAAGCTGAAGAGTTTCCTATTCTATACAAATATTTGGCAGATGTCAAAGGATATTAATGTCACAACCCAAATCAGGACTTGGTCGTGACATGTATCTCATGTCCCACGTGGACTGGAGATCACCCCTGTACCTAACCAAACCAAACACACCATACCCCAAGTCGGCTAAACTTCGAGCATATAACAAGATAGCGTACACTAGTCTAAGAAAGTTTAAATGCATGTCCGTAACCAACCACTAAAGAGCGGCCAACCGACCGACCGATACCGCCCAATAGACACAGTAGTCCAAACAAAGCCTTCTAAGTTATGATCCAAAACTAAATATCAATAAAGTGTTGGGAAATTCCCTCGACAATAGTCAACAACCAAATCCAAAGAAATAGTCAAAATATAGAGAAACCCATGATCATGAAATGGGGTCTTTCGAAGTATGAAAGTTCACCACTTTAATCTAACTCGCTAGCTAATTCCGAATCCAAGTCACTGAGCAGGAGGAGTAGAAGTATGACCAGTTCCCGCATCATGTGGGGATACAACATCCGAAGACGCTTAGCAGGATGAACGCTACCATGAAACTCGGTGATAAGGATAATATAATGATATGATCAACGATTTCAATCATTCAAAATCAATGCTCGTAATCAAATGCATATATATATATATATTTCATATATCTGGATAGGAAATAAGGCATAACATGCTTTTCAAAATCTTAGCCTGAATTGTGGAGTTCAACCGTCATATAATAGTACCCATGGGTTATATGGGTCCCAGCTTTCACCCCTTGGTCGGGCCTAGTACGTGTAGCCGCACGAACTGAAGAATAATTTCATATATATGCACATGGAAGAATTGAACCCTCCAACATATACCAAGGTGGCTTAAGCAATAGGTTATATAATGATTTATGGGGAACTCGAACCTCCCTAATCATGAAATAATAATAAGGTGAACTCAAATCACCCTAGTCACTTTGAACCCCCTCGATAGATGTGGTTTTCAGTATCGGTCACTCAGACCTCCAATTTCACGACTCAGTTACACAACCCTTATTATAGCCCAATTAAAACAAGTACCATGCATTCTCATTCATTTAACCATATTCCATATTAAGGCGTGTAATATTGGTATCATAACTACACTTGCAAGGTAACACATCATGCAAAAATAATTTCTATTAACTTGGGGAGAACAACTCCCTTTGTTCATTAATACACATTGGGGAAGACTAACTCTCTTTGTTCATTAAATCATACCATTGTATTTCAAATACCTTTTTTTATCATGCAATAGTCCAAGAGTAGTTTAATTTTACAAATTCCCACTGTTCTTATAACTAAAACCAATTTCACATTATGGAGTTGGGGCTATAACCAATTCCAAAGCCACAAGTTTGGAAAAATCACAATTCCCTAGTTCATTCACCATACCCATGCACTCACAAGTTCAAAACCATATTTAAAGCATGGAAATTACAAATAAATCATGAGAAACTTGTTCAATTCGTAAACAATCAAAAAATCTCCAACCTTTATTTCAAAACCATCACAATAATCTCATGAACAATACCTTAAATGACACGATCTTATAAAATTAACAATGAGAGAAGAGTAATATGCCTATAATAGTAAGATGTATGGAGGAAAATCACCCTTGAGAGCCCTAATTGATCAACCTTTTGAAAACCCTAAGTGTTCTTGACCTTGTGAATTTGAGAGTATTTGAGGAGTTACTTAGATATTTTTGAGAGATAATGACACCCTAAAAGAGGTTATAAGTTTGTCACGGCTCGAGACTATCCCCTAGTCGTAACATGGTGCTTGGAACTACAAGAACTCTCAAACTAACCCATGAACTGGCATACTATCGAGCAACTGATTTATAATATATTAAATAGTTGGTTTTGCTGTGCATAAATATAATCATGATAAAATCTGGGAAAAATATAATAATAATACAATTTACAATATGATAAAACTAAAGAGAGAACTGAAATTACATGACTGACTTTGACTGACATCTATGAAGCCTATACTGTACTGACTATAGATAGGTGAGACATGCCTTCAACCACCACTAATCAATATCCCTGAAATAGGAGAATTCATCACATGTTGGCTGGAAACTGCAACTGTCTGATCATGATGTGTGAGCTATCATTGGTACCTACATGATGAAACAATGTAGCCACACATATGTATATGTGGATCAGTACTTCTAAAATGTACTAAGTAGGCGGGGGTGAATGAATAACTAAAACTGAGTAGGTAAATAATCTTAAAACATGCATGTTAAGTGCAAGTAGAGTCACCAAGAGACTAAAATCAACTGAAATTTAAAGTAGCTTAAATCATGAGTAACAAACATAATCTGATAAAATGGTGAATCACTACACTTAGTTTCTCAAAACTGTACTTTGTAGAATAAGTAGAATTGAAACTGGGAAACAGTAAAACATGGATACTGTATGAAGATTGGTTTTGAAATTACGTGATAAAAACTGACATAACTTGAGGATCTGAATATATAAATGTACTGCACACATATTTTCGCACCTCATTTTCTTCATGAAAAGTGGTATTCGACGTGAACACACTTTTGGGGATTGCTTTGAGGGTAGATGTGAAGAGTCGCCACCTAACGAATTAAGTGGTGTTAGGGCACCGGTCTAGGCTACTACAAGCCTATTTTATTGTTTCGTCCGAGTTCACCAGAGTTCGGGTAAGGATTCAAATTACCTCAAAAGGAAGATGTTAGGCACCTTTCGAGGTCCACAAAGGTATTTCTCAACCGAATTCGTATTTTACGTGGGGATTCTATGTGATTAAATAAGGTCTCTTATTTTATTATTAATTTAATGTTTAACTAAATGATAAAAAAATTAATAAACAAAAGACATGTTATTTTATTATTTCTAATTGTTAATTAGTTAAGAGATAAAAACAGTAAACACATATAGTAACACAAGCAAAGAAAAAGAAATGACATAATTTGTAATAAAAGGGGACTGTTTATATAATAAATTAACTACCCCAAATAAATAAGCATGTAAAGTAAATAAAAGGACAAAAGAAATTATCAAAATCAAACAAATGAATGTTTTTGGTCTCATTCAGATCAGAGCCCCAACTTGTTTAATCATCATCCAACCCATTGACCGAATTCTTAGACAATTAACAATGTCATTAGCCTTACCGTCAATATTCATTGGGATTATCACTTCCATATGACTACCCGTCCCACCCCACCTAGGCTGGATATCAAGTCTAAAGGTGTTCTAGGACAAGGATAAAACTAACATTTTTAGACATACTTATCGTCCCACCTATCGTCCAAGAGGCATTGGACTTTGCTATTTTAATTTTGTGATCTAGACGAAATAAAGCTTTGTTGCCTAGGACACGAAGCGCGTAACAAGTAGGACATCACGTACACATAATTATCCCAAGTTAGCCTCTTGGTTAATTAACGCTTATTAATGTGATCATCATGCAAAGACAAATAATTATTTATTTTGTATCATTGACCTATAGGTATGGTATCTAAGTATTCAACAATTGATGACAAAAGACAACTGTGACTCGTGTGTGTAACAATGTGTTGTCAAGTATTTACAAGAGGGTGTCAGAAATGTGGTAAATGTGTCAAGGAATTGTGCTCACAAATTAAGTGTTATAAACTAATGAGAATAAAATATTAAAATGCGTTAACACGACAAGGATGTATTTAAATGTGGGAGAACGAATCAACATGTAGAAATTTTATGTTTAACATATTGAAGTCATTAACGGCTGAAATTAACATGATGCCAATTACTATCATGCTGGTATTAACGTTAATATGCAGAAACACGGCTTTAGTAATGCAGAATAATGCAGAAATACAGTCGTAATAATGCAGGAACACAGTTTAATAATGCAAAAATGCAGTTTAATAATGCAGGACTGCAGTTCAATAATGCAGAAATGCAGTTTAATAATGCAGAAATGCAGTTTAATAATGCACAAATATGACTTATTATTGACATGCTGAAAATATACTAATGTGCAGGCACTTTATGTGCTGAAGGTGATTTTAAACATGCTAAAATTGACTTAAACCTAATGTTTAACATGTTAATCACGTTAGAAAATATGTCAATTTACAGAGATTTTTAACCTATTTCACTTTAGTTTTATCATGCAATAAGTTATTAACATGCTAGAATTATGATATTAACATGCTGTAATACATTAACACTACTGTTTTGGCATGTTGAATATATTAACTCATGGGACTTAATTTAACACGCTTAACATGATGAAAATACGTTAACATGCTTAAAAAAATAAATTAATGTTCTAATGATGCATTAACATGTTTTAAACCTAATATGCAAAAATACATTGATATACTTAATATCAAATTAATATGCTTAACATGCTAAAATACATAATTAATGTCAAGTTAATATGCTTAAATTCACGTTAACATGCTAGACATATATTAAATTGCTTATGCCTAATGTTCAACATGCTAAAGATGTGTCAATATGTCGGAATTGAATCAAATTCGTTAATAAACAGATTAAGCATCGTATGTGTTAATAAATCCTAAATTTATATGCCTAGATGAACCACATCACACATAACCTATAACCTAAGTTGTGCCTATCCGTACTATTCATAGAGCACGTAAATCTTCGTCCCCGAAGCAGTCCCCAAATTTATTATTACATCAATAATAATGTCTTTACAGTAGAATTACAAACCAAATAATAATAAAACAAAACTAAGCAGAACTAATACAATCTAGTTATAAATATTCCGACGACTCTTTAGAACCCCATAATTTTCTATTTAAACCTACTAGAAAAGATATAATGGCAAACAAACAAGAACATGTGATAACAAACATCGAAATATTCCTATAGACATATTTTCTAAAGGCTTTCACAACGTGATGTAGTCAACACACATAGGTAATGAAAATTACATTGTTCCGAAAACTTACTAGTGAACAGCAGCAAAACAAATAATAAGAATAATAAAAGCTAGCCACTTGTAACAGTGAAATATGTAAGATGTTTTTAGTAAGCCTTGAAGGAAAGTCGAAGAACCTTCAAAATTTAATAATAGCCAGTATTTTTTTTGTTTTAGAGAGTAGTAATTGTTCTTGAAGAACTGTCCGTTAAGTGAGAAGAAGAGTTGTTTATATAGCAGCCCTCACAAAGAATTGAAAGGAAACAATGTATAAGGATCAATTAGCAAGTTTAAGGAAGGAAAATAAATTATTCTTAACAGTCAATCAGAATCAATTAGGGAGAAGGAAAATATTGAATTCCCATAAATATTACTACACAGATCTGTCCAAAAGGTGAGAGGACTCAAACGGGCATTTTACCAAAAATATGTTACACACAAGTGAAGGCAAAAAAAATATTCAAGCATGCCAAAATTCCATATAAAATGATCTATACATTTTAAATAAGGACAAAGATTGTCCCCATAATCAGTCAATACCAAAAGTAAGCCTATCACAAAGATTTTTCTTTTTAAAATAATATACGTATACAACTTCTTCCAAGTACTAACCAAGTATTAAGGAATTCACATACATAGTAAACCTCACATTGTCAAACCCACAAAATTATACTTAGAGGGATGAAAAATTAAAACTTGCAGATTAAATTAAGCATTTTGGTATAAATCAGTCAAACAATCAATGGACATTCATAGAAATTGGGCATTTTTTGCATATATCAATGAATGAACACTAATTTAAAAGAATCAATTAGTAAATCACTGTCTAATTTTAATGATTTCACACTCAAAAATCTGTTTAAATAAAGAGGGAGAGAAGAAGGCTATAATATTAAGATTTAACAAGGACAACAAACCTGAGACAGATTCACAAATTGTGAATCCTTCATGCACTTAGTGATTTTACGGCGAAGCGTACTCGAAATTAGGCGTAATGAGATAATATTGGAGTAGTGGTAGATGGTGGTTGGGGCCGGCTCGCTGCTGGCTGCTTCGTTGGCTACTGTGGACGACAATGGTAGCTGGTTGAGAAGGAGAATGGAGGAAGACAGATCTGGGAGGCTGTATTAGAGTGGCGCTGGTGCTAGTTCACCAAAGTAGAAGAGAAAAATGGATCTGGGTATTCTACGGTGGATGGCTGCTGGCACTAGTGGCATCGAGCATTATAGTGACAGGAGAGGGGGCAGAGGTAGCTCGTGGTGGCTATTTCTGTTGCTTCGTGGCGTCGCTAGTTCGCCGGAGGAGAGAGACGACGGGGATAAGGGGGAGTCAAGGGAGGTGGCGCCGGTGTTGATGTTGCCGTTGGTGGCTGGTACGTTCACCAACCATGGTGGCTGGCGACGGCTTAAAAGAAAAGAGAGATAAAAGATAAAGTAGAGAGAGAGAGGTGGAGGCTATTTTTATTTTTTTGCAATTAGGGTTAGGGTTTTGGTCTTAAAAGGAAAGAAATGTCATTTTTGATCTTAGCCATTGGATCCATTTAGGATCGACGAATGAGATCTAAAGATTGAGAGTTTTAAATTGGGTCTCATAAATGGCTATGATTGTAATAAATGGCTAAAATTGTAATAAGATGAGGCTAAGAGATAAATAAATTAGGCAAAGTAATTTATGTTGTTATTTAAATAGTAGGGATAATAAGTAAATAAAATAACCAATACTAATAATAATAATAATAAATAGTAAAAAATAAAAAATAATAAATAATACTTATAATAGAAATAACAATAAATTATAATAATAAATAAATAATACTAAATAATAGAAAGCTAGACAATATTTTGCAAAAATATGAGTATGCACAGTTACGTTAAAAAATAATTTAATAAATATTAATAAAATCACATAAAATGTCGTATTTGAGTTTAAAAATTATAAAAATGATACTAAGAGATAAATAATTTATGCATTTTTTAAATTATGAATGCGACATATTAGTATGTATTTAATATACGAGTAATGTGTAAAACATATTAATAATTAAAATTAGATAATTTTGATAAAATAATAGCCTAAAAATAATATCAGGGTGTCAAAATTGGGTCTTAACAGCTGCCCTTTCATTGCTTGAGAATGATAAAAGAATTGTCAAGCAATGACAGTTAACGTAGTAGTCAATTTTGTCTGACCGAGAAAGATTCGTTGGAGTTAAAGCGACAAGAGGTGGTTTATAAAATAGAGTGGCCAAGAATTTAGTTTTAAGTCGCCTACATATCTCTTGTTTTACAAGAATCAGGCCGTTTGTAGTTCTAGATTTAGGAATGAACAATATTCCTAAAGAATGTCATCGATAAAGGATGGGGCATCACAAGTGATATTGTGGGTCGAAAAGATGGGACGAAATTGAATAGGATTTGGAATAGTGATGCATGGAGAAGTTTAAAAACATTGAGGTAGGTGAGTTGAGAGATGAACAAATGGGGTATTACTCCAAAAATAGAAACAAAAATTGTCTTTGTTTATTATTCCTTCTTGGTCACCTGCGTACTTTATGGTATAATAAATAACAAAGGTTAGACATGTAAGAAATAAATAATTAATAAACATAAAGTGAATAAAGAAAGCGTATATGTGATATCATGGGATCAACTCTTGGCTTCTTATCGTGGGATCAGCTTTTGGCTTCTCGATGCACTGTGGAATCGTGTGATCAGCTGTTTGGCCTCTCATCGTGGGATTAACTTTGGGGCTTCTCGATGCATTGTAAAATCGTGTGATCAGCTGCTTGGCTTCTCATCGTAGGATCATCTTTTGGCTTTTTGGTGTATCGTAGAATCGTGCGATCAACTGCTTGGCTTCTCATCGTGGGATCAACCTTGGGGCTTCTCGATGCATTGTGGAATCGTGTGATTAGCTACTTGGCTTTTCATCGTAGGATCAGCCTTTGGGTTTCTCAATGCATTGTGGAATCATGATCTGTACCTGTTGGTCCTGCCATTTTTAGCTCGTCTCGACGAAAATAGTTAGCGCAGATATATGTGTGTGTATAGAAGATTGAACCTTGTAACAAACAACCATAACAATAGAGGTAATCGAAGATGAGAAAATGTATCTATCATATTTGTTGGATCAATTATGCAATCTCTCGTCATGATGTTAGATTGGCTATTGTGCTCCCTCGTGATGGAGAATTTTCGTCATCTGTACTTGTTAATCCTGTGCTCAAAGAAAAATTGTGAGTTAAAAAGAAATGTGGATTTGTACCATACCCAAGTTGACTCCTTGGTTGTTGTTTTCTACTCCATGAACCGTTCGAATTTTTACTCCGTCTTGATGAAATTTTGAGGAATTCTCAAAAATTTCTGCCCCTGTTTAGAATGTAAAGCTCCTTTCACACGTCATTGTGGATGGATGCATTGTTTTCTCATGAAATTTTTGAGGAATTCTCAAAAATTTCTTCCTCAGTTTAGAATGAGAGGCTCTTTTTGCACGTCATTGTGAATTGACATAGTGTTTAATCGTAAAATTTTTGGGGTTTTCTTAAAACCTAAAAAATTCTGCTCCAGTTTTTGTCTTTGGAGTCTTATATTCCTGTGCCACTCAAAGAAAACATTAGTCTAAGAGAAATGGTTGTCCTACATTTGAATAGCGTAACCTCAATTGTAATCTGCCTTTATATGATCAATAGTTGGGTTAATTAGCTTGACGATTTGTAAGTGTAGGAATGTGAAAGAGAGGGGGAAAGAAGTGTTTTGTTAGATTATGATCGGACCCAGAGTGGGTTGCTTAAGTATCCAAATAGAAGTCAGGTCAAACGTAGTTCGTGAAGTAACAAATCATTTGCCAACATTCATCTAAATTGATCTTTTCACTTTCAAAAGTGTCATGTGCAAGATAAAATTATCGAGAAGAGGTATGGATAAGGCGAGGATAAGGAGTCATAGTGGTTTACCTTGGGCTATGAGAAGGGGGACTGAACACTTTTTGGATATTGAGAATATTTGTCATATTGCAGATTGTCACTTGAGTTCGATGTTCAAATGCTAGATAACCTTAAAATAAAATAAGCAAGTCAACAAAAAATACATAATGCATAAGTTCAACACATACAAAACAAAGGTCATTCTGGGAGAAATACTAAGCATTAATAAACATTCCAAGCGAGAAGATTTGAGATCCTAACATACAAAACAGGATAGTGATAAACGTGATGTCAAATTTGCGATTGTTATTGTAAAAAAGATAAGAAAGATAGGAAATGAGCAAGGTCGACTTTTGTTGAACATCAAATTTGTTGATTCACATCATATTGTTGATTCATCCAACTCCATACAGAAAAATGATAAAGCAGGGGAAAATAAAGTTTTATTATGGTGAGGCCAAACTCATTAAATGAGCGCCTACGCATCAACAAGGGAATCAGGTCGATCGCAGTTCACATTACATAGGAAAGAAAAATATAAAAAAACTTGCAAATTATAAAACTTGAGGAATTTCGAGTGTTTGGAGGGGAGAATCACTAAGTTGTCTTCTTTACCATTGTCAACAAGTTCCTGTAAAGCTTAGAAAATCAAGAGACATTAGAATTTGACCCCGACATGTTTATCACCTTGGTATAGATCAGTGCTTGAATTTTGTCTTTCAACGCTCGATACTCCTCTGTGGTGTGTCCTTTTAGCCTTGAATAATAAGCACAAGTATTAGAACGATCAATCCATGGTGCATATGTGTTCATGACAATTACGAAAATAGGAGTGATATATCCAACCATCCTTAATCTCTCATAAAGTTGAGAGTGTACTGTCTTGGTGGATTTTTCTGAAGCTTATGTCAAGGTTTGATGGATCGGGTGGATCATTGATTTATTGGTGGACTTGGGTAAGAAACTAGAATGTAGTTTCATGTTGGAGCAACGAATGAATGTGGGTACAAAACAGTTTGAGAAAGAGGTCTTGTGAAGGATTGTGGATAATAGGCTTGGACGTAATTAGAGGTTGGGATGATTCTGGAGTTGGATGCAATATCAATTGAGGTTGGGGTACGTTTACTTCTGGCTTGGAGGTTTGGATGTCTTATCAAAGACTGTCTTTTCCTTATCCTTTGATTATGGCTTAACCAAATTTGCCTCGACTGTGAGCTTTCTTTTTAGCTTATTGTCGAACAACCTGACAAATTCAGTTGCCAAATCGTCCCAACAGACCCAGTTACTAGTGTTACTTTTGGTGTACCACATCAATGCTGGGCCTTTTAGTGAACTAACAAAGAGTTTCATCTTCAGGTTATCACTTTGTACTATAACCGATAGCTTGTCAAGGTACTCCTTCAAATGGGAATGAGGGTTTCTAGACCCATCATATAATGGGAAGTTTAAGTCCTCAATTTTATCATTGTTTTCCTCCTTAGCTTTGGGAGACTTATTCATCTCAGGATGTTGAGATGATCTTGCCTCATGGTTAGGACTTGTCCTTCTGTCTCCTTGTCCTCACTCATATTTGTCAACTCAATAAGTGCTTTTAGCAATGCAATTAAAAACTGATTTGATGGCATATGTGTATCATGATCAGATGTAGGTGAAGTTGTCAATATAGGAGAATCCGTGGTGTGGATGGAAGGGTTGAAGTCTACTTCAGATAGCGACTCTGGAAAACCTGGCGGCATCTCAACCGACCCTCGAATATCAGTCATTATTCCCTGATTATCTCCATTTTCTTCTTAACCTCCTAATGCTCGAAATGACTTTGTATTAATGTAAACCCTAGCTTTTATGCTCACCTTCACTATTAGAGAGAGATTGATAAGCATCGCTTGACTGGCCATTATGATGTTCAAATTTATCCAACCTTAGAAGAATGGGTTTGTAATTAGGAACAAAGAGCACACGCGGGAGTCTAGAATAAATATTCTACTCATTTGAAAATAATGAGTTATGCTTATTCGGAGTGGATAAAAGTTATGGGAGCTCTATGTAACTTAGCGGTTGTTAAAGCTAGAGTATGATGATATTATTTTCGAGAATCACAGTAAGATAATAGTATGTAAACGTTAGAAGTAATAGGAAGAGGATATCCTCAAATTATAAGTTGCACTAAGAGATTGTGGATGAGATTAAAACCTTTTATATTAAAGTAAGAGTTGAGCCTAGGGATGAGTAATATACTAATGGATGAGTCAGGATGATAGATTAAAGGAAAGTTTTGAATAAACCCTAAGAGTGTATTGTAGGGACCTAATATGACAAGAATTTTAAGAGTAAAGAGCTCTAAAGTGAGGAACACTAAATATAAGGAGCGACTAAGGCAAGAACGGAAACAACAAGATAGGCAAGATATCAATACATACATAGAAATGCAACACATAGCAAATAATTGTGAGTCCTTTTGAGGTCGTGAACCTCTTTGGACTTTGAATGAGACTAACATTCAATGTGTCAAGGATACCAAGGTATCCTACATTGAATGGGACGCATATTCCTTATTAAAATAAATATGTAGCTAGGACCAAAAAGATAAGAGTGGGTTTATGACACAGTTCCCTCGAGTGGACAAATCCAGAGTGGAAAAACTCGTGGCTATCTGTGCAACCACGCAACCATTCGTAAAAGAAAAATAAAGGAGGTTCCAATTGGAGGAAAGTATGAATGAATGCCAGTTATATAAAATGGTAACAATGTAGCACATAGAGAAATCTAACATGCTAAACAATATACATATAGATGAACAAGATAACACATTAACAATAAAAAGGGGAAAAGGGACAGACATGGAGACATGTAAAAACACATGAAAAGGGAAAGGGGGAAGGACTAATAAATCATGATGTAAGAAAACAATAAAAGAAGAACATATAGAAAATAAATCCAGATGTCAAACATTATAAAAACAAATAGAGAGAATCCCATGTAAAGCATAAATTCGTCATGGTTAGAACCTAACATCCCCAGCAGAATCGCCATTCTGTTGCACCCCATTTTCCTCACGGAAAACGGGATTTGACGTGACCACTTTTTGGCATTGTTTTGAGGGTAGATGTGAAGAGTCGCCACCTAACGAATTAAGGTGCGTTAGGGCACCGGTCTAGGCTACTACGAACCTATTTTGTTGTTTTGTCCTAGTTCACTAGAGTTCGGGTAAGGATTCAAATTACCTCAAAAGGAAGGTGTTAGGCACCTTTCGAGGTCCACAAAGGTGGTTCCCAACAGAATTCGTATTTTACGTGGGGATTCTATGTGATCAACTAAGGTCTCTTATTTTATTATTAATTTAATGTTTAACTAAGTGATAAAACAAATAATGAAAAAAACACATGTTATTTTATTATTTCTAATATTAATTAGCTAAGTGATAAAAACAGTAAACACATATAATAAGATAAGTAAAGAGGAGGAAATGACATAATTTATAATAAAAAGGGACTGCTTATATAATAAATTAACTACCCCAAATAAATAAGCATGTAAAGTAAATAAAAGACAAAAGAAATCGTCAAAATCAAACAAAGGATTGTTTTTGGTCTCATTTAGATTAGAACCCCAACTTGTTTAATCATCATCCGACTCATTGGCTGAACTCTTAGATAAGTGACAATGTCATTAGTCTTACTGTCAATATCCGTTGGGATCATCACTTCCGAATGACTACCCGTCCCACCCCACCTAAGCTGGATGTCAAGTCTAAAGACGTTCTAGGACAAGGATAGAACTAACATTTTTAGACATACTTATCGTCCCACCTATCGTCCAAGAGAATTGGACTTTGCTATTTTAATTTTGTGATCTAGACGAAATAAAGCTTTGCTGCCTAGGACACGAAGTGCGTAACAAGTAGGACATCACGTACACATAATTATCCCAAGTTAGCCTCTTGGTTAATTAATGCTTATTAATGTGATCATCATGCAAAGACAAATAATTATTTATTTTGTTTCATTGACCTATAAGCATGGTATCTAAGTATTCAACAATTGGTGACAAAAGACAACTGTGACTCGTGTATGTAACAATATGTTGTCAAGTGTTTACAAGAGGGTGTCAAAAGTGTGGTAAATGTGTCAAGGAATTGTTCTCATGAATTAAGTGTTATAAACTAATGAGAATAAAATATTAAAATGCGTTAACACGACAAGGATGTATTTAAATGTGGAGAACGAATCGACATGTAGGAATTTTATGTTTAACATATTGAAGTCATTAACGGCTGAAAATAACATGATGCCGATTACTATCATGCTGGTATTAACATTAATATGCAGAAACATGACTTTAGTAATGCAGAATAATGCAAAAATACAATTGTAATAATGCAGAAATGTAGTTCAATAATGCTGGAACGAAGTTTAATAATGCAGAAACACAGTTTAATACTGCAGGAATATGGTTCAATAATGCAGAAACGCTATTTAATAATGTAGAAACCCAGTTTAATAATGCAGAAACACAGTTTAATTGTAACGCCCCAAATCAGGTATCCAGAATGTTACACGGTGCCCATGACCCCGATGGACCACAAGCTAACCCATGACTGATATCTGTAATTGAGTACTAAATAATACACTATAAATATGCAAAAATAAAAACTGAAAGGCCATAAGGTTCAAAACTGATAAACATCTGATAAAAACATCTCTAAATAATGTGGTACGACTATACCAAAATTGAAACAATGTTTAAAACATGCTGTAGTCTGAAAACACTGCAGTCTGAAAACCTCTAAAATGTCTGAATAAGGAGTTGATGGGACGTCCCCAACTAACTCCAACTACTAAAATAAACTAAGTAATGAAGAAATAAAGTAAATGATCATGTCCTCGAAGGATGAGGACTCACTGCTAACTTTAACTTCTGAAACTGGAATGCTACTGGTGCTTTGGAGCTCATGTTTCTGAACTTGTAGTATAAAACACCATAGTGCAAATGCGTTAGTATGTATTTAATACACGAGTAATCTGTAAAATATATTAATAATTAAAATTAGATAATTTTGATAAAATAATAGCCTAAAAATAATATCGGGAGGTCGAAATTGAGTGTCAACACATATGCATAAACATAAAAAACCAAACATAACATATACTAAGCTGATCTGATTAAATGACCGACTAATAGCTGAATACTGATCATGTAAAACAAAATTGTACTTTATTTAAATGACTGGACTGGAATTGTGGGGTATTATGAATATGATAAAAGGACTAATTGAACAACATGAAATAACTGAGTATAAATGCATGAAAATTGTAATATCTGAGAATGCAAGACCAAGCATAAATCTGTACTGAGATAAATCTGTAATCTGAAAGACTGAAAACTGTATAACTAAATAACTAAAAATCTGTACACTTGATCAAGCAAACCTGAACTTAGAATACACTGAATACTATACTAAGACTATGGGAGATATCATCTAACCGACATAAACTCTGTGACCTATCATTGAGTCCAACATCTGACCCACGTTGAGGAGGGTTGTTCTATGCTTGCCATTAAATAGTACCTAAACTATAGTGATCACTATCTGATGCCCAAATGACTAAGGAGTTACCTTATACTAGCAGATGCTCTCATGAGATACGTTTCAACCCTAAACAGGCAGGAAGACATCTCAAACCTATGCTGGCTACGTAGTTTTGTAACTCAGGGATATCTACTAAGGGTCACATCCTAACTGGCAGGAATGACCCCATCCCTAGGTTTACTCGATGCTAAATCCTACTCTTAACTGAATGACATTGGAGTACTAACTGGTACATGCACTATTAACTGATAAGCTCAGGTCATGGTATTTTAAAAACAACCTTTTAGATAGATTCTGAAGTAATTATAAACATATAAACTGATAGTGCTCAACATGATCATGGTGTTCTAAATATGATAATAAAACCATGGTCTGGCTGACTTGTTACATGAAAAATGGAAATATGAAAAAACACATAGGTATCGGGTGTTCATAACCTGCCAACACTGAATGACCATAAAGCATGATATCAATACTTATAACACTAGTATAGGAATTATGGTTCAAAGATCCAAAACATAAACCTTCCACCAAACATGTGAGAATCATGAACTTGAACATGGGAATGCTTTAAAACATGTGAAAATAACATGATTACATGGCTAAATTCACAATTCAATATTATGACATGAAATTCAATTGAACACGAAATGAGAAATTGAAACTTAAGGCATGAGATAAACAATATTTTCATGGGATTCTACTAGGACATGAATTGAGTCAAATCACTAAGGAGAAATATGATTTAAACTCATCTTGAACACATACAACTTCATAATAATGGGAAAAACTCATATTTTAAATCAAAAAAGGTTTTTGGGCTCCATGGGTGAAAGGGACCCTATAGATGAACTCCCACATACCTTAATAAATGGATTCTTGAAAATTTCTTGAGGATTTCTTGAACTTGATGCTTGAATTCCTTGGTTTATTGAGAAAAGGCTTGAATCTTATTCTTGGGAATAGGGAAAGGGGTTTAAAGTCATATACTGATTGTTTAGGGTTAACAGAGTGGAGTTAGTGTGTTTAAAACTCCTTTAATTAGTTTTGGAGTGATTAGGGATGGTTTAGGGGTGTGAATAGACTTCCATGCCCTTGATTTAAGTCAAAACGGAGCACTTTTGGCACTGTGCAATGACCCAGGCAAAACCTAGCAGATTGCCAAAGCCAAGGTGGGCGTCGCATGGACAAAAGTCCAGCACTTAGGTGGGCATCGCATGGCCAATCAAACATCCTTTCCAGTGGCCCTCTGCGATTTGTCTGGCGACGCACGACCCTTTGCATAGTCATAACTTTTCTCTCGGGTATCTAATTAAGGTGGAATTGGTATCGTTGGAAAGCTAATTAAATTATCTATAGGTTAGTGGCTCTTAAGATGAAAAATTAGACATATGTAAGAAGTTATACACATTTAAAGCTGACCCTTGTAGAATCGAACACCAAATTTGGTTCAATAAAAAACTCTTAGTTCAACCTTGCTCTAAGTGATTCCTATGAACATTTTTCACCTCATAGCACTTTACACACTAGGATAATGATCATGACATATATATATATATATATATTTAAATATAAATCATGGGGTTATATTTTACACATGTAGGAACAACGGTTCGATTTCTAGCTCAAAATGCAGGGTGTTACATTATCTCTCCTTTGAATCATTCATCCTCAAATGAGACTAGTTAGACTAATAATACTAAGGTAACTGCGACTATATATTGAACATGCATGACTTGGAACATGATTGCATAACTGAGCCTGAGCATGATACATGAACTGAACTGATTTCGTGAATACATGTAATGACATAAGAATGGTTGTAAGTTTCAAATAGAAATGAGAGAGTGAAATTTTGACTAACCATTACCTCAAGCTGGATCTAGTTTTGTAAAGAAAAGTTGAGAGGTAAAGGACAAGAAAGATTGAGCTATTACAATATCTTCCCCTTGGGATCATTCGTCCCCCGAATGATACTGACTTGGCTGAAATACTAAGAAAAGATTGAGATAATGCGCTGGATACTTACAAACTGAATCATGACTGAATATCTAAATCTAAAACATGATGCATGAACTGAATTAAATTTACAACTTGCATTAGAATGAATTACCTCATGAATAGGAAAGATTGAAAACCATAGAAACTTGTTTGTCTGACTACTAGACTGGATTGCTGGCTATGCGGACTGAATCAAACTGAAAGCTTATACTCAACTATACATTCCACTTTAAAACTGTACTTCACTGAGGCTACTTAAAATATTCACATAGGCACTTATAACTTTATCTACAGAAGTCTAAGATGAACTAAATTCTCTCACAATGATCAAGCCTACTCGAATCTACAAAGTGCACACACAACACTATAATACTAGTCTAAACGATGAATTCAATACCCTATGCATTTTCACCACTTCTTATCTCACAACTAATTTTTCTTACCACTTCAACAACTAAATTAAACCCCTTACTAGGAATTCACTGATGTACAATGCATTCATCTACTTATACACAAACATAACATTCAAGCCTATCTTTATAACCTCACATGAACTTATAGGCAAATAACCACAAAAACATCTTTCTCATATTCTCTAAACCCCTATCAATAACAACTTTCTTGTACTATTCTTAAGAAGGCACACATGAAATTCTCAACTAACCATGACATATATAAAAAGCTTAACCTCAATCTTCCTTCAATCCTATAGCCTTAGATACAACAAGTATGCTATAATCTTTTCCTTAACAAAGGAACATTTACTCTGTCTCATCTAAACAATTACTCATCACTACTATCATTACACAAGGAGAGGTCACTAAAAGGTTAGAACATAAGGGCTTGAAATATGAAAGAATACTATGCATAACTTGGACACTTAACTAAGGCCTAAGGAATAGAGTATCAAAAGTATGAATTCATTGAAGAGAGATAAACTGAGGGCATACATGACATAATCTAAAATTTGCTGATCATTAAGAGTGTACCATAAGTATCTGGAACTGAACATTCTGTAAAGCATAAGTGCATGAGTCATGAGCTGCATTACATGAGTTTGGAGTTCATGATTTCATAGATTATGATTTGTACTGCTGAGTGAAATGGAACTCCTTATACTAGGATCTAGAAGCGGACATAATTTTGTTGAAAGTGTATGATATGAGCTATGATCATAGAGTTGACATGTAGAGAATGAGTGGATATCGTGATAACTGAAGTACAAAACTTTGCAATAAGATAAGAATGGGTTGGGCACCTTCCTCCCTTACTGACGTTCTATAATACACTAGTATTACTAATCTGAGATCCTGACTTGGTTACTTGTTTTATTATCCCCCCTTTAACTTTAAGCCATCATTCTAAGTCTGTAGACCCCTTTAATAAACTCTAAACTAAACTGCAACTACTTTATTTTGGAGCCCAAGATATAACAAGACACATAAATAATAAACTCAACCTGAAAGACTATATTTGAAAGTGTAGAAACCACTGCTAGTACTTCCTTTAAGATACAATTCTTAACTTTCTATAGACCTATAGCCATCATATAATCACTTGAACACTTAATAACTTAGAATATTTATAAGTATCACCACACCCTGAGTTCACACTATCTAGAGTTTTAACTCTTCTTTCTATTTACTTAATCTTCAAGGATTCAAACTTAGATTCTAACAATTAACATGGATATTCCCAAACTATAATTAACGATACTACTTCCATCATAGTCTACTAATATTACATTTCTAAACTTATATTTTCCCTAAACCATCCGACATCAACAATATATAATTTTGAAACAACAAACTTAAATTCTTACATACACTATTTCAAGCCTACAAGCTCACTTTCCATACAACTAGCCCCATGGATACATAATCTACTAAATTCAGATAACACTATCCCCACTTTATTGCTGCTAAACTTTTGGGTTTATGCTTCTAATTCTAGGTCACATGCTGTCATAGGATTCTGAGAAGGGATCTGAGGTCACATCTAACTTAGGCTTAGTGCATAATTTTTCATGAACATGAAAAAAATATTTCAAACTCTAGAACATAAGGGAACTGATGACATCCCTTTAATCCCGCGTGTAATCCAGCATAACTGTCTGTGGGGATTGTCTAAAAAAGCTTTATCTATAGGGATTTGAGATTGAGTATTTTTGTTGCCTTAATAATAAAGCAGAGTCGGCATGAATGGTTAATGTAAGAATCTATTTAAGTTCTTCAGAGAACACTTCTACTGCATGATCTGAGACATAAAAGTAGGGAACATTTCTTAAATAACCTGTAGCCTCTCGAAGAAAAGTGTAGACGTCTCCGTACCGTTCTGCAAGACTCTACTAAACACAGGTTCATAGATAACCTAGGACTCTTGAACTCTGGGCTCTGATACTAAGCTTGTTATGGCCTGAGACTACCCTCTAGTCATAACTGGGGCTTAGAACCACAGGTGATTCCAAACTAACCCATGAACTGGCGTACTATTGAGAAGTTGATTTATAATTTATTAAATTATAGTTTCTGCTGTTCAAAAATATAATCATGACAAAATTTGGGAAAAATATAATACTGATACAATATAATATGATAAAATTGAAGAAAGAACTGAAATTACATGACTGACTCTGACTGACATCTATGAAGCCTCTACTTTATTGACTATAGATAGCTGTAATATACCTCCAACCACTACTAATCAATACATATGAATAATAAAATAAAGTACATGAATAATATCTAATTGGAGTACCCAAAAGAGGAGAACTCATCACCTGTTGGCTAGAAACTACAACTGTCTAATCATGATATGTGAGCTATAATTAGTACCTATATTATGAAATAATGTAGCCGCACAGACGTATATGTGGATCAATACTTCTGAAATATACCGAGTAAGTGGGCGTGAATGCAATAAGTAAAACTGAGTATGTACATAATCTTAAAACATGCATACTAAGTGTAAGTAGACTCACCAAGAGACTACAATAGACTGAAATCTAAAGTGGCTTAAATCACGAGTAACAAAAATAATCTGATAAACCAGTTAATCACTACACTTAGTTTCTTAAAACTATGCTTTGTAGAATAAACAGAACTAAAGCTGAGAAATAATAAAACATGAATACCGTATGAATACTGAGTCTGAAACTACATGATAGAAACTGACATAACTCGAGGATCTGAATACACAAATATACTGTGCATGAATGCATAAACATACAAAACCAAACATAACATATAGTAAGCTGATTTGATTAACTGATTGACAGATAGCTGAATACTGATCATGTAAAACTAAATTCTACTTAGTCTTAATGATTGGACTGAAATTATGGGATACTATGCATATGAGATAAGGACTAACTGAATAGCATGAAATAACTGATCATGAACGCATGAAAACTGTAATATATGAGAATGCAAGACCAAGTGTACATTTGTACTGAGATAAATCTATAATTTGAAATACTGAAAACTATAAAACTAAATAACTAAAAATCTGCTTTCTTGGTCAAGCAAACCTAAACTGAGAATACACTGAATATTGTACTACGACTGTGGGAGCTATCATCTAACCGACACAAACCATGTGAGTTATAATTGAGTCCAACGTCTAATCCACATTGAGGAGGGCTGTTCTATCCTTGCCATCGAAAGAAAACCAAAACTGTAGTATCACAAACTGTTGTCCCGAAGGACTAAGGAGTGACCCGATACTGGCAGGTTCTCTCATAAGATGTGTGTCAATCCTAAATTGTCAGGAAGATATCTCAAACCTATGCTGGCTACATAGTTCTGCAACTCAAGTATTGCTACTAAGGGTCACATCCTATACTAGCAGGAATGCCCCCTTCTCTGGGATCGCTTGGTGCTAAATCCTACTCCTAACTGAATGACATTGTAGTACTAACTGGTGCATGCACTATTAACTGATAAGCTCAGGTCATGGTATTTTGAAAACAACAATGCATAAAAATTCTAAAATAATTATAAATATATAAACTGATAGTGTTCAACATGATCATGGTGTTCTGAATATGATAATAAAACTATGGTATGACTGACTTGTTACTTGAAAAATGGAAATATGTAAAAATACATAGGTATCGGGTGTTCATAACCCGGCAACACTGAATGACCATAAAGCATGATATCAATACTTATAACTATAGTATAGGAATCATGGTTCAAATATCCAAAACACGAACATTCCATCAAATATGTGAGAATCATGAACTTGAGCATAGAAATGCTTTTAAACATGCAAAAACAACATGATTACATGGCTAAATTCATAATTCGATATTATGACATAAAGTTCAATTGAACACAAAATGAGAAATTGAAATTTGTGACATGAGATAGCCAATTTTTTCATGAGATCATACTAGGACATGAATTGAGTCAAATTACTAAGAAGAAACATGATTTAAACTCATTTTGAACATATACAACTTCACAATAATGGAAAATACTCATATTTTAAATCAAAGAAAGGTTTTTGGGCTCCATGGGTAAAATGGGCTCGATGGATGAACTCCCACATACCTTAATAGTCTGATTCTTGAAAATTCCTTGAGGATTTCTTAAACTTGATGCTTGAATTCCTTGGTTTCTTGAGAAAGGGATTAAATCTTGTTCTTGGGAATAGGGGAAGGGTTTTAAAGTCATATATTGATTGCTTAGGGTTTAGAGAGTGGAGTTAATATGTTTAAAACTCCCTTAATTAGTTTTGGAGTGATTAGGGATGGTTTAGGGGTGTGAAAAGACTTCTACACCCTTGATTTAAGTCAAAACGGAGAACTTTTAGCACTGTGCAATGACCCAGGCAATGCCTAGCAGATTGACCAAGCCAAGGTGGGTGTTGCATGGCCAATCTGCCTTCCCTTAAGTGGGCATCGCACACCCTTTCCAGTGGCCCTCTATGATTTGTCAGGTGAGGCACGACCCTTTGCATGACCATAACTTTTTGCTCGGGTATAATATTAAAGAGAAATTGGTATCATTGAAAAGATAATTCAATTATCTACAACTTGGTGGGTCTTAAGATTAAAAATTTCACATTTGTAAGATGTTATACACATTCAAAGATGACCTTTTTAGAATTGAACACCAAAATTTGGCTTAATCAAAAGCTCTTAGTTCTACCTTATTCTAAGTGATTCCTATGAATATTTTTTACCTTATATAACTTTACGCACTAGGATAATGATCATGACATATATGTTCAAATATAAATCATGGGGTTATATTTTACACACGTAGGAACGATGATTCAATTTCTAGCTCAAAATACAGGGTGTTGCACATGGGTTTCAATTTGTTAGGATCCTGTATTCAAGTTTTAGTATTGACAAACTAATGAGTGGACATTCACCGAATATTGGATGATAAAAGGGTATCTCATCCAAAGATATGGAAGATAAAAAAGACTAACTTAACATGGAAGCAAGCAAGAGAGCCAGCTCCAAAAATAAAAGAACATCCAATCATGAAAAGGAGGATCACGACATTCAAATAGTATGGAAAGCAAATAAATCAAATATTTTAGAAATAGATGGATCACAATCCCAGAATCATGGAAGACTAAATCAATCAGAACATAAAATAAAATGAAGGAAGTCCACAATCATTACATGGACATATCTGATATAGACATGTATAATTGTGGAAACTGCACCACGTATGGATATATATGATGTTGACATACATTATGGTTCCATCCTTTAATAAAGGAATCAATTAAATCATTGATTAAGAAGAAATCTCTTGGGTTTCCTCACAAAGAGTAACGACAGAAAAAGGTGGACACTATAAAAGAAGAGACAAAAGGCTGAAGCACGTATGCAACTTCAAAGAAGAATATCAAAGTGTCTTAATCTTAGTTTCACAAGGCTTTGTAACTTTTAGTTTACAATTTTTATATAAAGAGTAGGGCTGAGTCAACATTGTAATATCAAATAAATTTGTGTCACAAGATTTAAAGAATAAAATAAATCTTCACAAGTTATTTCTCACTATTTTACTCGAGCCCGGCATTAAACGATGTAAGGAAACTTTAAAATCCAAGGGGACTGGAAGTAGGTACCACATTGTTGTTCCAAACTAAGATAAATCTCGGTTTAGTATTCAGACTCAGTAGTCAGTATCACCAGGAGTTCAGTTATAGTTACTTATGCATGTATGTATTCTCTCATTTATATCAGTCAGCATTGTTCATGCATATAAACCCTTTACATTTAGCCTACCTTAATCGTATACATAATACATTCAATCGTAGTGACACAATTGTGCTATGGTGATTTCTCTTATGTACACCATAGATTCAGAGGCACGAGTTCCAGAGTAGTAGTAGCATTGCATATTTTAATAGTCAGAGTTAGAAGTGAGTCCTCATCCTTTGAGGACATGATTATATCTTCATTATCCCATCAGTCAGTTTATTAGATGGAGTTATTTGGGGACATGTCCCATCAACTCCTTATTCAAATTACTCAGATAGTAGAAGATTTCAGACTAGATGCACACTAGATATCATACTTGGTTTAGACTTCAGTATTTCAATTTTGTTTTGGTATTGTGATACCACCTTATTCAGACGTTATTATTATTCAGATGCTTATCCAGTTTGAACCTTATGGCCTTTTAGTTTATGTTTCTATATTTTCTAATATTTTATGCAGTATAAGGTACAGATATCAGTCATGGGTTAGCTTATGGTTCTTCAGGGTCATGAGCAACGTTTAGCATTCTGATTTAGAAAATTAAGGCGTTATATAGACCCAAGCTGACTCAAACATAAATGAAAATCACACATCTAAAATAACTTTCAATAATAAACACGAGTTTGATAAAGTAGGTCCTCAGACTGTGAGGACTCACCAAAATTTAGGATATAGGACATGATGCTTGTGATCAATCGTAGTACTGGAGACAAGCACCAGAACATTTATTATAAGACAATGTAGCACATAGACATTTATGTGGGTTGGTACTTCTGGAATGTACTGAGTATGTAGGGATAAATGCATAAGTAAAACAAGAACTGAATATATATGTACACTTTTAAATGATAAATGCTAAGCGTAAATGACTCACCTTGAACTTGAGTAGAACTAAAGACTGTAAGATCATAAAACATTGATAATGAAGCATATGAATACGCTTAGTGAGCCATAACACTTAGTTCCTAAAATCTCCACTTTTATTTTATGGGAGATTCTTAAACAAACATAAACCATGCGAGCCACCATAGAGTCTAATGTCTTACCCACATTTGGGAGAGCTGTTATACCCTTGCTATCGGAATAGAACCTTAAGTGATCTCTGAACATAACCCATATTTGGACATATATCTGCGGTGGCTCATAGTTTTTAGGAATTTATGATACGCTCCTCCATATATCTTTCTCAGTGCTAAATAATACTCCCAGAATACGTTTATGCTCATACTTAAGAAATCTACCTTAAAATAGCATAAGGGTTTATGGACTGAATACCAGTTCTGCTTCTCTTTACTTTAAATCATAATCAAGATGAACACTTATGGATTTCATGTCTTATTTTTATATCAAATGATCAAGATTTCTTGAATCATGCTGTATTACATATGAATGGAGCTTAAAAGCTTATAATTTCTTGTAAACTTAATACTTCTTCTTAAATCTTAAAACTCTTACTTTCTTTCATAGATCTTATAACAAACTATCAGGCTTAATACCCATATAGAAATATTTCATTACAATTTAAATCAAGGTAATGAGATTCAAATCACAGTATCAATCTTAAAGTTCAAAACATGAATAGATGTAACCTTTATGCATCTTTAACCTTTAAATCATAAGATAAGGTTATACTTTTATATATGAGAATTTGAGGAATGAACCCTAATATAAAACATGTAAATTCAACTTAAAAATCATGTTTTTCAGGCATAGTGATGGAAGATTAACCTTGTTCAAAGCCCCACATACCTTGAATTATTTAACTTCTGAAGAGGACTTAGAATTTAAGACTTGAGAGAGAGATGAGTTGGTGAGAGAAACCTTAATCTTGTTGTTCTTGAAGATGGGAGGAGAATAGATATTGGTAATGGACTGAAACATAGAGAAAAATAATGCCTCTCTTGGGTTATAAGTCATATATTGGGAGTCATAAAAAGGGAAAAGACCAAAAGGTCCCTTAACTGAACTTATAGAAATTCGAACCCCAATCATCATGAGTCAATTTACAACTCATAAGATGAAGTTATGACTTAGCCTAGAAACTTTTAAACTTGGCAGTGGCAAGGATTGCACATACTGGTCAACAAATGAGTTGTATCTTATGACTCATCACATCTCTATATGAATTGTATCATCCTCTCATAACTTGGATAGAGACTTGGGGGATCGATACTATTGATATTTTGACTTCACTTCATACGACTCTTAATACCCTATGATGATTTTGTAAGACCCCACAAAATCCTAAGCTTAATTCAGTCCTTTAGGCTTGTCAAGGGTTCCCAAACTTAGAATATTTTAGCTAACTACTCAGACTTAGTGTCATTTTAACCTACGAAGTTTGGAAATCTTATTTCATGACCTTTACATCAATTAAATGTTTATGTTAAGGTTAATTCATGATTAAAACTATCTGTAGGTGTTCCCGAACAAGTTTAAAATTTTTTGGACTTCGTTTGAAGATCCTTTGGAATCCCAAAATAGTATATCAACAAGATCTTGGCGCGCCACATCGACTATCGCATTGATTAATATTTTTCCCAGCTACCACATCTAATTCCAGTGAATCGACACAAACATGGTGCAATGCATTGGCTATTGCGTCGATGTTATCGACATTCCACATCGACCTGTGCGTCGGCAGCCAAGTTTTTAGTCATAAAAGACCATGTTCTTAGGGGTATTTGGGTATTTTCCCCACGTACTTCAGCCCCAAAACACAAAATTAAGTACTTTGGAGAGCAAATATACTCATTCATTCTCCAATTGTCTTAAGAACAAAACTCTAGGTGCTCAAATTTCAAATCAAAAACTCAAGATTCAACCATAAACTTTCTGAAATTCTTCAACAAAGGTATGTGAAGTGTTCATCCAAGGGTCTCTTCAACCCTTGGAGTCCAAGAATAATTTTTAAACTCTAAGTATATGAATTTCATGAATACCATGATGGGTTTGATAATATTCATGTTTATAAGAGTTATGCTAAGTTTCATGTGGAGTTTATTGATTTATATGTTTTACCATGTGAGATCATGTTAAAGACTTCAAATAGTAAATTTGATGATTGAATTATGTGCTCACATGTTGATTAGTGTTGTGCATGTTCTATGCCTTTCATGTATTTGATAAATTGTTCATGTGAACTATTAATAGAATGAAATCATGCAAGTGTTTGTTAAAATGCCTCAATGAGTGAATGATGATCAAGTTTGTAGTGTTCATGTTTTATGTTTTTTCTATGTCTCTTAATTTATGCTATCGATTCCTGGGGGTACTTGTAGCCAATAATTTAGCTGATCACCTAGAGCCATGGTCAATTATAGAACAATATCAGCCACATCATGATCAGTAGTACTCTTAGTCGATTACAAAACTCAGGAAAATTCAGTAGAGTCAGTAATATTTTAGTCTAACTCAGTATTTAGTTCAGACCTCCGTAAACTATATCAGTTAACAGAATTTAGTAGTATTATATCAGTCAACAAAACTCAGTGAATTTAGTTCAGTTAAGCTAAATAGTAATCCTAATAACCGTTCAGTCCAGCCTAGTACAGACTAGAAAATAGTTCAGTGTCTATTCAGTTGGGAGTAGGATTCAGCACAGAGTTAACGCAGGGATTGGGCATTTCTGTCAGTAGAGAGTTTGATCCTTAGCAGCAATCCCTGTGTTATAAAACTACATAGCCTGCATAGGTTGTGATGTCTTCCTACCAGACATTATGAGGGTTGATACTTCTCATTTGAGTTATCCTGCCTGCGAGGGTTGACAAAAGAGCTTCCTATCAGAGAGGGTTAACTTGTCTTTTCCCGTGGCATAGTATTGACACCCTTCCAACTGGGGTTATAGGTTGGACCCTAAATCAGTTAGAGAAGGGGCATATCGGTTAGATGATTACTTCCCACAGTTTTAGTTTTACTCTTAGTCTTAGAATAGAACTCAGTCCAGTTCTACAGATCCAGCACTGTCAGACATAGTCACTCAGCTCAGTATGAAACTTAGTATAGTTCCCTCAGAATTCAAAACTATCAGATACAGTCACCCTGACATCAGTTATACAGTATTAGTTATCCAATAAATCTATTTATCAGTATTCAAACTCAGTGTTCGATGTTATCACGATCTTAATTATAGTCTATGTATTCATGTATGTACTCTTACTTAGTCATACTCATGTTATTCAATTTTTATTATGCATGCATATGAAACCATGCATTTTAAACTACCTCACTGACCATACCAGTACATTCAAAGTACTGACACGTGCTTTTTGTGCTATGATGTCTTATATCATAGGTTCTAACGCATGATCTCTAGAGCACCCTCAATAGTCTAGACTTTCAGCAGTCAACATAGTGGTGAGTCCTCATAGTTTGAGGATATGATTTCTATTTATAGTATTTCAGTTTATTTCAATAGATAGAGTTAGTTGGGGACTTGTCCTATCAGCTCCACAGTTCAGACAGTTAGAGGCTTCCCAGACTAAGGTATTTCAGATAGTTATTTAGATTTCAGTTTTGTCTTTTAGTTTTGGTATTTAATAATGCATTTAGTATTATTTAAAGATTGAACCTTATGGCATGTTTTTGCCTAATTCCATATATTATTTTGTATTATTACTCAGTTATTGCAGTAGGTACCAGTCATAGGTTAGCTTATGGTCCCTCAAGATTATGAGCATCATGTAGCATTCGGGGTATAGACTCGGGGCATTAAAAACTTGGTATCAGAGCCTAAGGTTCAACAGAGTCCTAGGAAGTCTGGAAGTCGTATCTAGTAGGTTCTTGTACATGGGTGTGTTGCGCACCACACTTATGGACAGTAGGCTATACGATGTTTTAGGAGCAGTTTTCCCTCTTTCAGTATTCATATCGTGCAAGTGAACATGAGCTCCAATTATAATCTCTTACTAATCCTAGCTTCTTTTTAGTTTATAGAATATGCCTCCAAAGAGGACTCAGGGAAGAGTAACGGGAGAATAGTCAGCCCCTCAGCCCGTCCATCCAGATCCTTTGGGCAAGTATGTCTCCCACGCAGAGTTTAGAGCAGCCTTTACCACCTTAGCTCATTTTGTAGTAGGTAGAATAAATGTCCAGCAGCAGTTCCAACCAACCCAATGGCCAATACTGCTGTTAGCAGGATTCAGGATTTCACCCGAATGAACCTTCAATCGTTTACAGGGTCTAATTCAGATGAGAACCCTCAGGAATTTCTTGATCAAGTATAGAAGGTTACCGATATCATGGTGGTCACCATTGTTGAGAGTGCTGAGTTGGCCATATATTAGCTACAGGATATGGATGACTCATGGTTCAAACAGTAGAAGGTAGAGTGGGCTACAGATGCAGGGTCCATAGAATGGGAGGAGTTTGCAGTTGCTTTTCCGAATAGGTTCTTTCATCTAGATTTAAGGAAAGCAAAGGTTTTGAAGTTTATAAACTTGAAGCAGGGCAATATGATGGTGCAGGAGTATACTCTTAAGTTTACTTAGTTAGCCAAATATGCCCTGGATGTTGCAGCAGATAGAGGAGGCCAAGAATAAAGAGAAAGAGGGGGAGAATAAGAGAACAAGAATAGGGCATTAGGCCTTAAGCCCCAAGGCAGTGTTATCAGTGCCCGAACCAATCCTCTTTGCCAAAAGTACAACAGAAACCACTAGGATATCTATAAAGCTGGCAGTGATATATGTTTTAGATTTGGCAAGCCAGGCCACAGAGTTAGACAGTATCCTCAGGTGGGTTTGCAGAGTCAGCATAACCGTCTCCCAGCTCAATTCAATCACCCAAATTAGCAGGGTGCCTCTACCGGTGCCACCATTAGGCAGCGCCTAAATAGACTTTATGCTCTTTAATCCCGACAAGATCAGGAAAGTTCTCCTGATGTGGTCACTGGTATATTACAAGTTTTCCATTTGCATGTTGACGCTTTACTAGATCTAGGAGCTTCTTTGTCTTTTGTTACTCCATATATAGTAGTTGATTTTGGAGTCAGTTCCAAAATTCTAGAAAACCCATTCTCAGGTTCCACCCAGTAGGTAAATCTATCATAGCCCAATAGATATACAGGAATTGTCCGGTTATGCTATCTTAGAAAGTCACTTCAGTAGACTTAGTTAAATTAGATATGACTGATTTTGATATCATTCTCAGCATAGATTGGCTTTATTCCTGCTATGCCTCAGTCGACTGCAAAAACAAAATTGTCCAATTTCAGTTTCCGAATGAACCCATCCGAGAGTGGAAGGGTGCTACTTCAGCACTTGGGGGTCAATATATTCTTACCTTTGGCCTAGAAAGATGATATCTAAGGGATGTGTCTACCATCTTTTTCAAGTCCAGGACTCTAGTTTAGAAACCCCTACTCTTGAATCAGTGTCAGTAGCATTTGAATTCCCAGAGGTGTTTCCCAAAAATCTTCTTGGAGTTTCTCCTGAAAGGAAAATTGATTTTAGAATTGATCTTTTCCCAGATACTCAGCCCATATCTATCCCACCATACAGAATGGCTCCAGCAGAACTCAGAGAATTAAAGGAACAGTTAAAAAATCTTTTAGATAAGGGATTCATCATACCTAGTATGTCCCCGTAGGGGGCACCGGTTTTATTCGTGCTTAAGAAAGATGGTTCTTTTAGAATACAAAAAAATTATCGCTAATTAAATAAAGTTACGATCAAGAACAAGTATCCACTCCCCAGAATAGATGACTTGTTTGACCAACTTTAGGGTATCAGTTATTTCTCTAAGATAGACCTCAGATCAGGCTAACATCAGCTTAGAGTTAGGGAAAGTGACATCCTAAAAATAGCTTTCTGAACTCGGTATGGTCACTTCGAATTTTTATTCATGTCCTTTGGTCTTAATAATGCCCCAGTAGCCTTTATAGACTTGATGAGCTGTGTGTTCAAGCAGTACTTGGACATGTTCATTATAGTCTTCATAGATGACATTCTTATTTACTCTCGTAGTGAACACGATCATGTAGACCATCTCATAATAGTATTGCAGACTCTCAGAAACCATCAGTTATCCGCCAAATTCAGTAAGTACGATTTTTGGTTAAGGTCAGTAGCATTCCTTGTCCATATAATCTCCAGTGATGGCATTAGAGTTGATCCCTAAAAGATCGAAGTAGTGAGAAACTAGCCCAAGCCCATCTCTCCATCAGATATCAGAAGTTTCTTGGGTTTGGATGGCTATTACCGATGATTTCTTGAGGGATTTTCATCAAAAAGTAGAGATTTTCTTCTAAGGAGGAGATGGTGTATTTCATTGTTAGGGTTAGCTGTGTGTGGCAGGTGTAGATGACTTAAGGCATAAAATTCTCGCAGAAGCACATGGTGCGCGTTACTTTATTCATCCAGGGTCCATAAAGATGTATCATAATTTGCAAAAGATCTATTGGTGGAGTGGGATAAAAAGAGACATTGAAGAGTTGTGGCTTAGTGCTCAACATGTTAGTAGGCTAATATTAAGTAACAGAAGCCTAGTGGGTCTATGCAAAAGTTCATTATTCCCACCTGGAAATGGGAAGAAGTGAACATGGACTTTGAGATGGGTTTGTCTCATACTCGTCATCAGTATGATTTTGTTTGGGTCATTTTAGATAGGATGACCAAATTAGATTATTTCTTTCCAGTTTATACCTTCTATTTAGTCAAGGATTACGTCAAACTCTACAATAGGGAGTTGGTCATATTGCACGGTGTTCCGTTGTCTATTATCTCAGATAGAGGTACCCAGTTCACCTCTTATTTCTAGAAAACATTCCAAAAGGGTCTTGGTACCCGAGTTCATCTCAGTATAGCCTTTCATCCTCAGAAAGATGGTCAAGCAGAAAGGACCATTCATACCTTAGAAGATATGCTATGAGCATGTACGATAGACTTTAAAGGTAGTTGGGATGACCGTTTGCCTTTGATTGAGTTTGTATATAACAATAGCTATCACTCCAGTATTTAGATGGCTCTATTTAAGATGCTTTATGAGAGGAGGTATAGATCTCTCATTGGTTGGTTTGAAGTAGGTGAGGGTACAGTGGTAGGGCCTACCTTGGTGTTTAATACCTTAGAGAAGGTCTAGTTGATCCGGGAAAGGCTTGAGAAAGCTCAGAACCAACAGAAACCATACTCAAATATGCACAGAAAGGATCTTGAGTTCGAGATTGGTAACTATCTGTACTTAAAGATCTCTCCTATGAAAAGAGTAAAGCATTTTGGCAAGAAAGGAAAACTCAGTCCCCGATATGTCGATCCATACCGAATTCTTAGTTGTTTTGGAAAGGTAGATTACGAGCTTGAGTTACCTTTATATTTTTCTTTAGTTTATTCAGTGTTTCATGTCTCCTTGCTAAAGAAATCCGTAGGTGACCTATTAGTCGTAGTCCCTATTGAGGGAAAGGATGTTCAGAACAACCTTTTTTATGAACAAATCCCAGTTGAAATCCTTGACTATCAAATTCGTAGACTGAGGAGTAAAAAAGCTCCTCTATTCAAAGTTCTTTGGTGGAATCAATACATTGAGGGAGCTAGTTAGGAAGAAAAAGCAGGCATGCTCACCAATTATCCGCTAATCCAGACTCAGCTCAAGGTAATAGTTTTCTTAAGCTTAATCAGTTTCATGTTCAGATTTTAGTTACAAACTTTGTATTAGTTACCATTGCATGTTCAGTTATACGTTCATAAGCCAGTTCAGTCATGTATCCATGCATCAGATATACATGTTCAGTATGTAGATTCCATTTATCAGTAATCCCAATCATGCATTCATGAATCATGTTCAGCTATACTCATGCATCAGATATGCAAGTTCAGTAAGATAATTCAATATACCAGTAATATCAGTTATATAGTCATGTTCCAGATATTCATGTCTAGTAAGTCAGTTAGTCTCTCAGTATTCTCAGACTCAGCAGTCTCATTCGAGGATGAATGTTCCCAAGGAGGAATAATGTAAGAACCCGTAAAATCCTAAGCTTAATTCAGTCCTTTAGGCTAGTCAAGGGGTCCCAGACTTAGAATATTTTAGCTAAGTACTCAAACTTAGTGTCATCTTAGCGTAAGAAAGTTGGAAATCTTATTTCTCGACCTTTACATCCATTAAATGTTGATGTTTAGGTTGATTCATGATCAGGAATGTCCGTAGGTGTTCTCAGACAAGTGTTGAATTTTTCGGACTTCATTTGAAGCTCCTTTGGAATCCCAAAATAGAGAATCAACGCAATCTTGTGCGCTACATCAACTATCGCTTTGATTAATATTTTCTCCAGCTAACAGTGTCCAATTCTAGTGAATCAACATAAACATGGTAAGACGTGTTGGCTATTGCATCGATGTCATCGACGTGCCGCATCAACCTGCGCATTGATAGCCCAATTTTTAGTCATTAAAAGACTGCCTTCTTGGAGATATTTGGGTCTTTTTCCCACGTCCTTCAGCCCCCAAAACACAAAATAAGCCCTTTGGAGAGCAAATATACTCATTTATTCTCCAATTAGCTCAATAACAAAATCCTAGGTGCTCAAATTTCAAATCAATAACTCAATATTAAACCAAAAACTTTCAAAAATTCCTCAACAAAGGTATGTGAAGTGTTCATCCAAGGGTCTCTTCCACCTTGGAGTCCAAGAATTAGTTTTTAAACTCCAAGTATATGAATTTCATGAATACCATAATGGGTTTGATAATATTCATCTTAATAATGATTATTTGAGTTTCCAATCCATAACTTATGCTAAGTTTCATATGCAGTTTATTGATTTATATATTTTACCATATGAGATCATGTTAAAGCCTTCAAATAGTGAATTTGATGATTGAATTGTGTGCTCACATGTTGATTAGTGTTTTGTGCATGTTCAATGCCTTCCAAGTGTTTGATAAATTATTCATGTGAACTATTAAGAGAATAAAATCATGCAAGTGTTTGTTAAAAATGCCCCAATGAGTAAATGATGATCAAGTTTATAGTGTTATGTTTCATGTTTATCCCATGTCTCTTAATTTATGCTATCGATTCTTAGGGGTATTTGTACCCGATAATTTAGCTGATTACCTAGAGCCATGGTTAGTCATAGAGCAATATCAGTTGCATTATGATCAGTAGTACTCTTAGATTGTTAATAAACTCATGAAAACTCAGTACAGTTAGTAATATTTCAGTCTAACTCAGTATTCAGTTCAGACCTCAGTAAACTGTATTAGTTAACAGAATTTAGTGAATGGAACTCAGTGAACTCAGTTCAGTTCATCTAAATAGTAATTTTAGTAATCGTTCAGTCCAACCTAGTACAAACTAGAAATCAGTTCAGTGTATACTCAGTTGGGAGTAGCATTTAGCACCAAGTTAACCCAGGGATAGGGCATTTTTGTGAGTAGAGGGTTTGACCCTTAGCATTAATCTCTGCATTACAGAACTACATAGAAGCATAGGTTGAGATATCTTCCTGCCAGACATTATGAGGGTTGATACTTCTCATCCGAGTTATCCTTTCAACGATGGTTGATGAAAGAGCTTCTTGTTAGAGAGAGTTAACCACAGTTTATCCTTACCCGTGGCATGGTATTGACACCCTTCCAACTGAGGTTACATGTTGGATCCAAATTAATTAGAGAAGGGGCATGTCGATTAGATGATTACCTCCTACAGTCTCAGTTTTAGTCTCAGTCTCAAAATAGAACTCAGTCTAGTTCTACATATCCAGGACTATCAGACATAGTCACTTAGCTCAGTACTGAACTCAGTATAGTTCCCCAAAATTCAAGACTATCAGATACAGTCACCCAGGCATCAGTTATACAGTATAAGTTATACAGTAAATCTATTAATCAATATTCAAACTTATTGTTTGGTGTTATCACAATCTCAGTTACAGTCTATGTATTCATGCATGTACTCTTACTCAGTCATACTCATATTATTTAGTTATTACTGTGCATGCATATGAAACCATATATTTTAGCCTACCGCTCTGAGCATACCAGTATATTCAAAGTACTGACGCATGCTTTTTGCACTATGATGTCTTATATTATAGGTTCTGACGCACGACCTCTAGAGCACCCTTAGTAGACCAGACTTTTAGCATTCAGCATAGTGGTGAGTCCTCATAGTTCAAGGATGTGATTTCTATTTATAGTATTTTAGTTTATGTCAGTAGAAGGAGTTAGTTGGGTACTTGTCCCATCAAATCCACAATTCAGACAGTTAAAGGCTTCCCAAACTAGAGTATTTCAGACGGTTATTTAGATTTTAATTTCTTCTTTCAGTTTTGGTATTTAATACCGCATTTCGTATTATTTATAGATTGAACCTTGAGGCATGTTTCTGCCTAATTTTGAATATTATTCAGTATTATTTTTCATTTATTGTAATAGGTACTAGTCATGGGCTAGATTGTGATCGCTCGGGATTATGAGCATTGTGTCGCATTTGGGGCACAGACTCGGGGCATTTCAAATTCCTAGGGTCAAATCGTAACAATAACTGACTCCAATGACACCATACTTCTATAGATACAACTTATAAATTACTACTCATAAGGTGTATATACAACTAAAGAAGGTAATTCGTAAGTTGCAATGAGGATTTCAGACATGGTGTATTACATATTCATACATTGGAGATATTCTTCAAGCTTGTGTGATTAACTATGGTGGTAGTTGAGTTGATCAATTATCTTTTACAAAGCTTGTGCATAATAATAGCTGCCACTCTAGTATTAGGATGTCTCGATTTGAGGCATTGTATGGTAGGAGATTTAGATTTCGTAATGGGTGGTTTGAGGTTGGTGAGACAAAGATATTTGGCCCGGATATGGTTCACCAAGTGATGGAGAAAGTGAAGGTGCTTTGGGATATACTTAAATCTACCCAAAGTCACCAAAAGTCCTATATGGATGTAAGGCATAGAGAGTTAGAGTTTGATGTTAGCGATTGGGTGTTCTTTAAGGTATCTTTCATGAAGAGAGTAATGCAGTTTTGAAAGAAGGGAAAGATCAGTCACTAATATGTCAAACTATACTTAGTCTTGAAGAGGGTTGGTAATAGTGCATATAAGTAGGAGTTACCACCTGGTTTGAGATCTATCCATGCAATGTTTCATGTTTTGATGTTGAAAAAGTGAGTGGGTGATCATTCGATGGTTATTCCTTTAGAGGAGGTGGGTATTTTAGATTCCTTATTGTATGAGTAAGTTCCAGTTGAAATTTTGGATCAGCAAGTTTTTCTGTTACAGATGAAGGACGTAGCTTTGGTAAAGGTTCTATGGAGGAACCACAAGGTTGAAGAGGCTACTTGGGAAGCCAAAGAGGACATGAAGTTCAAGCATCCATTCTTGATTTATGCTTCAGATAATTGTGTGTAAGGTATGTGTTATTCTTAACATCTTTATTTTTTTACTTTGTTAAAGGTAAGAGTAGAGGTATATAGAGTCAAATCATTTTAGAAATTTCCTTGTCCCATCATGCGAGGACGAATGATCCAAGTGGGGGAGAATTGAAACACCTCAAATTTTGGCCCTTGAAATTTTTTTGAGCATTATTCTCACTTCCCTAGGTATGACTGGAACCCTTGAGTCGTAGCATGTCCTGACGAGTCATTGGGATAATTCATAACCCAACTAGTAAGTTTGTGTCTTGATTCTTCTCGGAGTATGAGTGGCTCATTAAGATCCGTAATGATATGTTATGAGTCATTAGGTGTAATCATAGGATTTCTAGTGGATGTCCCGATTTATGTTCTGTGTTGACTACGAATGGATCCTAAGAGTCGTAAGGTCCCATTACAATTGGTTCCATTGAGTCGTAAGGATAATAGTGTAGGGTGCTTTGGTGGCACTTCCTTGGTTATGACTTATGGTGATGATTCATAAGGAGTGGTTACGAGTCAAGGGGTTTACTAATAATAAAAGGCGTCACTTTTCATCTTTTTAAGTTAAGGGAATTCTAAACTTTTTCCCTCTTAATCAAATAGTGAAATTCAACAGGGGGAAGGTGAATTGAAAATTTTCTATGAGTCGACCCGTGGATCTTCACAATCGACTCGAATGAAGATCAATACACTTAACAAGACAGGATATATTTATAATAATTAAGCAAATAAGTAATCAAATATAAAGTAAGACACCAAGATTTATCCAGGTTCGGAACACCAATGTGGTGCCTACTTCTAGTCCCCTTGGGTTTCAAAGTTTCCTTATATCATTCAATGTTGGTCTCGAGTACAATAGTGAGAAATAAGTTCTGAAGATTTATTTTATTCTTTAAATCTTGTGACATAAATTTATTTGATATTACAAAGTTGACTCAGCCCTACTCTTTATATAAAAATTGTAAACTAAAAGTTACAAAGCCTTGTGAGACTAACATTGTGCCACTTTGATATTCTTCTTTGAAGTTGTGTACATTCTTCATCATTTTTTCTCTTCTTTTGTAGTGTCCACCTTTTTTATATCATTGCCCTTTGTGAGGAAACCTAAGAGATTTCTTCTCAATCAAGGATTTGGATTGATTCCTTGATTAAGGGATGGCACCATAATGTATGTCCATATCATATATGTCCATACGTGGTGCAGTTTCCACAATTATACATGTCTATATCAGATATGTCCATGTAATGGTTGTGACCTTTCTTCCTTTTGTTTTATGTCCTAATTAATTTGGTCTGTTGTGATTCTGGAATTGTGATCCTTCTTCTATTTCTAATATATTAGATTGATTTTCTTGCCATACTATTTAAATTTTGTGATCCTCCTTTTCATGATTGGATGTTCTTCCATTATTGGAATTGGCTCTCTTACTTGCTTCTATGTTGAGTTAGTCTTTTTGATCCTCCATATATTAAGGTGAGATACCCTTCAATCTTCCAATATCCTGCAAAGGTCCACTCATTAGTTTGTCATTATTAAAACTTGAATACAGGATGCTAACAATCTCCCCCTTTTTGATAATGACAAACAAGCATAAACATCAGTTAACTTCCTTGTCTGTCATAGTAGTCGGCCCGCTCCCCCTGATATGTAAGCATTTCTGTTGTCCCAATTTTCTTGGGTATCAATCGTCTTTTGTGTATCAAAATTCGACTTGCTCCACCTGAATGATGGGTGCTTCCTGATTTCTTGATGTTTCTGTCTTTCTCCCCCTTTTGGTATAATTAAAAACAATTGCAGCAAAAAACAAAACACATAGACAGAATAGCAATGAGAATAAATAGACAAATATGGACAGTAATAATCTATTAACAAGGTAGAGCAAAAAAATTATGGCAGATAGTATGGTAAAGATTATCTTACAACCCATCAACACAAGGAACAGAACTCCCTTTTGAATAAAAATTCACAATTCACTATTTCTCCAGGAAGTATATTAGGGTGTTATGCATATTATGACAAAACTTGTCATGGGATTTTCCAACATATTTTACAAAGGAGGAGTATGAGGTTTGAACAGAGACATCCAGATTATCCTTCGAGGAAGAGACTTGGGATTTGAATGAGCCCATACAAGAGAGCACTCGAGAGAACAGTCTGACTCTTTCTTGTTTTAGCCTATCAAGTGCCAGTCAGACCACACTTATGTCAGAGCTTGTACTTTTCCCAAGGTCCAAGAGTGTGGTAGTCGACTCCTGGAGTTTTATGTAACCTTCATCAATTGGTTTGATCCGCTTCCTTAGTTCTTCGAGTTCCTTTAACAAAGAGGTTGAGAGGTTAGAAACAGATTTACTTACCGATGGAGGTTCAGCCTTAGCACTGGCAGACTCCTTCTTGCACCATGCATCTTCCACCAGGACATACCCCATGCTGCCAAACATTTTTGAATCAGAAGTTGCAGCAACTTCTATAGGGGATAAGTAGACAGATTGATGGTGTAGAACAGAAGGATCTGGGTGATGAATAACTCGTATGGCAAATGGCAGAGGTATGAACTTCTCTTGCACTCTTAAGTATATACTCACGTGTCTAAGTTTCCCAATTGATTTTGATTTTCTTGACCAGATAGTACAACACGAAGACATCATGACAAGTGATGTGTCTTAGGGATCCTTTTCACAGAGTCAGAGTGGTAGAAATAATATTGGCCATGATGCGAAATTTGAAACATAATGACAGGGGACCAAAGTTGGTTGACACGGAGTCAGGGTCAGACTAAAATTTCTTGGCTTTCTCAAAGCCCACTTGAAAGTTCTCGGGCTAGTTACTGTTCATAAAATGGACCACACCAAAAAACTTAGTATCAAAAGCATTTTCAAACACGAAGTTGTTCAAGAAAATTCTTGTGCCAAGCACAAGGGTCTTGAATTTACCTCTATCTGGGGAAAGTTGGAGAATAGCATAAAATATGAGGATGGAATCTTCATAAACTAGAAGTCCACAGAGGCAAAAAATCAAGGACAGATCTTGAAACTTGAAAAAAGTGATTAACATTATAAGAGGCATCTTTTAATTGACGAAGATTGATGATGAGACTAGGTACGATGGAGCAATTTTTAAAGAAGTGGAATTTTTCTTTGTGAGAGTTTGTACAGAATTTGTGCATCTCTTCTGGAGAGAGGGAGTTAAGAGGGTTTGGATGATGTTTTTTGATAGAGGGGATAGGGCTGGAAGAGTGTCATCATCTCTTAAGGAGATTGGATTAAGATAAGTATTCATCTTAGGACTCAGAAAGACGAATAATATCATCAGAAAAGATTCTAGATATTTTATCCATGGAGCGAGTCTTTATCATATGTGAGAGAGGAGATGAGATTTAAAGGATGAGAGATGGAGGAGAAGAGCCTGTTAAGAGGGCCAAAAGCAAAAAGGTATGAGGAGAATATTCAGAAGAAATAATGGAGGGGAAGGTGAAGGGGCGTAAAGTGAAAGGGGCAAATGGATGTGAAAGGACAATGCACAGGGAAAGGAAAAGGTGGTAGAGGAGGCGTGGGAAATGGTGAAGTCAATAATACTTCCCTTTAAAAATATTTTTTTGGTAAAATAGGTAAAGTCGGACTACGTAAAATATTTTTGTCCAAAATATGACTCATATATCATTAATGCTGAGCATGCCAAATCTTTCTTCCAGCAATGGTTTTGTAAAAATATCTACCAGATGATTTTCGGAGTCAACAAATTTTAATAAAAATTGTCACTTTCTACATGATCCTGAATAAAATGATGCTTGATGTCAATATGCTTTGCACTAAAATGATACACAGTACATTTAGATAGACTAATGGCAGTAGTATTGTCACACAATATGGGAACAAATTCAAAAGATAAATTAAAATTAAGTAGTTGATGCGTGATTCATAGAATTTAAGTACAACAACTACCAATGGCTGTGTAAACTGCTCCAGCTATTGGCGAGTTAACTAAAGTTTCCTCCAAGTTGTGTCAAGGACTTAGGATATTTCCCATAAGGCCGTAAAAAACTTTCACCAGGCAAGCAAAAAAGAATTCTCACATAAAGAAAGGTTAGAATTATCAAGAATAATATTATCAGTGTAATATTGTACAGTAAGAAAGTTTGAAACAAGATTTTGTTAGACCAAAGTTATATCAAAGTTATTTTCTTGAAAATAATTATTTAGTAGGAAAGCATTCAATCTCTCTTGCCAAGACTTTGGAGCATGTTTGAGACCGTAGTGCTTTCGATATCCATTTGAAATGACTCAAAATATTTGAAAGCAGTAATAGATAGAATTGATTCAAATACCTAGTCATTTAGATATTTGAGGGTGAAAGATGGAAATATTTCTTATAATTTCTTGTAACAATTAGTTTCGCCATTTCAGATGTAGAAGTCAACTCTAGAGGAGGTATAGTTGACTTTGTTTTGTGATGGTTTTGAGATAGTGCGAGCATTTCCTTTGGATTTTACATTACTTTGTCCTTTCGTGGATCAAAATCTTCCCAATATATTCTAACTATTGTTTTGGACAAGGCATTGCTTTTTCCCAACAGTGATCTGGGAGATTATGTTCTAATCTAGAGATCCTGGTAATTTGTCAAAACAACTGGTTCTTTCGCTCCACTATACCATTCTTGACGTTCTCTGATGAGAGACATGCTATTTTTAACATGTTTGAGGGACCATATTTTATCTTGGAGGAGATTCTAAACTAGGTTTCACACATCTGACTGATGTTGAATGAGTTATGACAGTGGACACATAAGTGTACGAGGTCTACCAAGTAATATAGTGTCCTTCAAGAAAGTTGAATATCAATCCCATAGGGACTTATGTTAAAACGCTATCCATTTCTAGTTTAACAATTGAGATAAAGTAACCAAGAAAGTTTTAGAATTGTAAACTAAAAGTAAACTAAACTAATGCGGAAAAGTAATGACTTTTGACAATCAATGGATAGAGATCTGGGGTTAAGGCTTACGAAAAATCAACTATGCCATTGAACTTCATTCATTAGATTTCTTATCATGGTTATTGATTCATAGGGTTTATTTCATGATCATGGTCTCCCGACCTCTAATCGTTTACCTAACTTGGACATTACAACTACATCATTGAGCAGGGATGTAATAATCCGATTAGATGCATAAAGCTATCATCCTACGTGTGAACCAAGAAAGTCTTCTAGGTACATCCCTATCCTAGATGCTAATTCAAATTCCTTATTTTATAAAGGAATAAGAACTTTACTCTATTTACCCTCATGTTCTATCTTCCTGTTCCCCCTCCCGAGATCACAAAGTCGATAATGAATATATTCTAAGGGCCACGAATCCTTAAAATAGTTAAAACAAGGATAAAAAAACACCCAAATATGATAATTAATTCAACAAATATAATTCAAAATGAAAGTAATCATGATCTCGGCCTTAACCCTGGAAAAGGGGCATTTAGCAGCTAACTGACACAACTGTATTCAACATAATTGAATAAATGTTATAATCCATTATAAACTAAATTAAGGAGATATAAACCCTAAAATAAGTGTTGAAAATACCCTCTCCTAAGTCAAAGACGTCCAAAAGTGTTAAACAAAGTGTACAAGTAATGTATTTATAGGTGGGGAACAATTGTCGTGTGGGAATATGCCATGCGCTTCCCGTTCTAGACCATGGGAGTAGAGGGTCAGCCACCTAGGGTATTGAACCAATCCAAAGGAGGCTCAGACTTCCTTATATCACCATTGTAAAGGGGGATGCACGGGCTTATATACATGCCCTCTCTGGACGTCCACTTTTGCATCTAACCTTTGCCTTGTGCATTTGCCTTCCCTTCCAAGCTGTTGGTGTTGTTTTCCCATTAATTTCCAGCTTGTTCAACAAACATATATCACCATAATAAACTACAAAAGAATCCTACATCATCAAAAACCATGTAATAGATCTTAATACAACAAAACATCGAGAACAACAAGCTAAAAACTCGAGTTAAGATTAGGCTTGCCCACGTTGATCTTTAACTTATTGTTTTGACTCTTGACTTTTTCCATTTAAAATTTTCACACTATAAATATGTTGTTCCACTCATAAATACACAAAAATAATATTAGTAACTCATTTGACACATTAGAATCCATCACGATAGACTAGAACAACACCTAGCTTAAGCTAGTAAAACTAGTTTTCTCGTCTAGACTCTAAACAATTGTTTTGAACCCAAACTTGTTTGAAAACACCTTTAAAAGTTGTAATCACTTGCTTGAACACTTACATTCCTATTTATATCATCATTAACACATAAAGCACGTGAATTGTCCTCCAAAAATGCTAAATAGACTACGATATCAACACTAAAGTGCATAAATATATCCCACATCACCACCCCACACTTAAAACCTTATTCATATTCGAACAAACCTTTACTCTAAGCATCGTAAGCTGGGTAGAGTCTACACTTCTACTATATGTAAGACACTCAAGATAGTACTGCAATGACTACAAAGAATGCAAGTTTCTATGCTAAGAATATTATGTACACAACTAACAATTCAAGAACACTACTTGAAAACATCCTAGCCTCAAGAATTGACTCACCAAGTTGGAAAAATCATGCATACTGCTCAATAAAAGACATCATACAAATCACCCATATTCATCAAACATGTTCCCTCATAACAAGATAGTTACCCATAATCGCTCATATAAATGCACTTTATAACACAATGGGTACAAAAATTAAGTTACGCTCACTCTCAGAAGGAATTCACAAGTTACATAAAATGAACCATATGCTTTTCCTTAGTGTAGTACTCCAGTAATATCAGAATGATGAAGATTAGATAAAATAGGTCTTTAATGATTGTAATGTAGGCTACGGGATGGGTAGGAACTACTATTATGGCTAGTAATAGTGACTATCTTCCCTAAGAACTTTAATACAACACATTATATAATTAAGACCAATCTCTAACAACCCAATTTACACCACTTCTATCTACTCACATCTTTTTTTATTTGCCCCATCTCATTAAGCTTACTTGCATACACTGTGGTGGGAATGTGTTATGTACATATCATTCAATTTTATACTTTTTTGCACCTAATTTATTTTACACACCCCTATGACAGTCACCCTCAACTTAAGCGATTTGCCTTAATTGAGGTGGACAATGTCCATGGAGGACCAGAGCTAAAACAGGTTCATTGTAACACACATGGGCTAAAAAATGGGAATTTCTTTAGCACAACTTTCTTGAACTCCCAACCACAACACAAAGATCTTTACACCCCGATAGCTATCACTTGGAGGCTTCAATTTCACTTTTCTTCCTCTTGAATTTTAAACTCCTTAATTGATTTTATGCTAAGCACTAGGAGCTTTGGATTAAATTAAGGTCAATTAAGGAAGGGGATTAGGCTACACATGAGGCTGCCAAAGAAAAATCTAAAGGCTCAATGGGCGTTAACTAGGATAATGCACAAGGGTAGGTAAAAAGAAGGTATAACACTTGGCCATCAAAGAAATGTCTATATCATCCCCTAGTCCCACACTCTTTATTTTGCTTTGCACACACCAGGAGAGTTCTAGTCATCACATGCAACAAGGAATATACAAACACCTCACACACATATGGAACATGCTTGATTCACATAGGATCTTTATAGACTCTTAATAAAAAAATAGCATGAATTAAACATTAAGCCAACAAGTACAAGAGTCATAATCAAGAGCCTAGGAGTCTCAAAAGTAGTAATTCACATGATCAACATGCTTTTATAACCAAAACACTTACATCATGCAGTCACATATAGCACCAACAAGAACATCTTACTTGTTTCTTACACAAAAATTTTAAAATTACCCTAAAAATAAGAATTTCCCCACCCCACACTTAAAGATCTACTTTGTCCCTAAAGTAGAATTTAAAAGTAGAGATAAAAATACTCTTTGAGGCCCGTAGTCCTAGCTGGTAGCAGCTTTATACATCAAGAGGGGACCTCACACTCAGTCTTTGCCATGCTCCTTAGCTCAGGTTTTCTGGTACTCAGTCTTCCCATAACCCTATGACTCAACAAAAACAAAAACTAGAGAAGTAAAAACTAAAAATAGAAAAAATAAAACATACTTTACTTGGGTTACCTCCAAATAAGCGCCTAATTTAGTGTCGCGGCATGACACAATCAATTTTTTCCTCCATCTTAAGGATATAAATTACACCTCCAACTTTACATCCATACTTTTGCTTCACTCATAGGGAGGTGGTACAAAAATTAAGGAACCGAGTAATAGATAGTGCATGGTAAACCAATCAGCCTTGAAGTGAGGTGTGTTTCTATGTTGCTTAACTGGTGCGAAATCAAGAATATAGGATTCTTATTTCTCATCTTTACACCCTTCCACTATTTCAGATAATTCCACAGACAAGACATTATCTAAACATAATATGAAAAAGTTCTTTGAATGAGGCCCAACCAATCCTACTTCAAAAGTTATACAATCCACAACACCCTCACTCATATACACCTTCTCAATTGCAGTCTCAAAAGACATATAATAGTTGAATGGCTGCAATTTTTGTGTTTGTTCCACAGATTGGATAGTATCCTCCTTATAATTTTCTTTTCATAGCATCTGTGAACATAGTGGTGGTGGTATCTCCTTAACCTGTTCAATAACTTTAGTTTTTTAGTACTCAGACTTCCTCAAATTATCAACAACTTTTTCTGCAATCGGTTGGGGAGTTAACTTTACATCTACCTCCAGCTGATTTTACAACTACTTTGTAACCACTTGCTGGTTCTTCATGTCTACCAATAACTATTCGTGAGATGCTAAAAGTTGATTCAACATCTCTTCCACACTGCTAGTTTGAGTTGTGACCTACATGTTCGGTTGTTGCCACTCAAACTGTTGTTGCTGGTTGTTCCATAATTACATTTGTGGCTAAGTCTATAATATTTTATTATTGGTTTTCACATAATATTTCCTTTAAGCATAGCCAACAAACAATTATGAATCGGGATTGATAGTGCGCATAGATGCAGAATAACCACTGTTACCACAAACCATACACCAACTTATGGTCTGCTTCATAGATAGAACAATATCCACCTCATATTGTAAAGGTCCCATCCATACACTTTCATTAAAATCTAGATAATAAGCCTCATGATGGGGTCCCCCACAAAAACAACAATAATCGTCATCACTCAAAAACTATTTATCCCAGGCTGACATATCAAGAAGTATGATAAAAAGGAAATAAAAGAAACTAAAAAAAAACCTAAAAAACTAAACTATTTATAACTCAATATAGCTAAACTAAAAATAAGATAGTTGTCAATTTACAAGTCCCCAAAAATGGTGCCAAAATTTGACAGCGCACACGCAAGTGTACGTGTCTACCAAGTAATATAGTGACCTTCAATAAAGTTAAATATCAATCCCACAGGGACTTATGTTAAAAAGCTATCCAATTATAGTTTAAAAATTGAGATAAAGTAACCAAGAAAGTTTTAGAAGTGTAAATAAAAAGTAAACTAAATGGATAGAGATCCAGGGTTAAAACTTACGAACAATCATACTACGCCATTGAACTTTATTTGTTAGATTTATTATCTTGGTTATTGATTTGTAGGGTTTATCACATGATCATGGTCTCCCGACCTCTAATCGTCCACCTAACTTGGACATTACAACTACATCATTGAGCGAGGATATAATAATTCAATTAGATGTATAAATCTATCATCCTACATGTGAACCAAGCAATCTTCTAGGTACATCCCTATCCTAGATGCTAATTCATACTCCTTATTTTATAAAATAATAAGAACCATACTCTATTTATCCCTATATTTTATCTTCTTATTCCCCCTCCCGAGATTATAAGGTTGACGATAAATATATTCTAAGGGACATGAAGCCTTAAATTAGTTAAACCAAAGATAAAAAAAACACCCAAATATGATAAGAAATTTAACAAACTTAATTCAAAATGAAAATAATCATGATCTCAGCCTTAACCCTGGAAAAGGGGCATTTAGGCACTAATCTATATAACTGTAATCAATATAATTGAATACATATTATAATCTATTATAATGCCAAATTAAAGAGATGTAAACCCTAAAATAAGTGTTGAGAAAACCTTCTCATAAGCCAATGACATCCAAAAGTGTTAAACAAAGTGTACAAGTATTGTATTTATAAGTGGGGAACAATTGTCGTGTCGGAATAGGCCATGCGCCGCCCATTCTAGAGAATGGGAGTAGAGGGGGCACCACCTAGGGTATTGCAATGATCCAAAGGAGTTTCAAACTACCTTAGAGAACCTCTGTAAAGGGAGATGATTGGGCTTATCTACATGCCCTCTCTAGACATCCACTTTTGTGTCTAACCTCCTCCTTTCCTTCCAAGCTTTTGGTGTTGTTTTCCCTTTAATTTACTGCATGTTCAACATCCATATATCACCATAATCAACTCCAAAAGAATCCTAAATTATCAAACACCATGTATTAGAGCTCAATACAACAAAACATCGAGAACAACAAGCTAGAAACTCGAGTTAAGACTAGGCGTGCCCACGTTGATCTTTACCTTATTATTTTGACTCTTGGCTTGTTCCATTTAAACTTTTCACACTATAAACAAGTTGTTACACTCATAAATATACAAAAATAACATTAGGAACTAATTTTACACATTATAATCCATCACGATAGATTGGCACAACACCTAGCTTAAGCTAGTAAAGGTAGTTTCTCGTATAGACGCTAAAGGATCGTTTTGAACCCAAACTTGTTAGAAAACACCTTTAAACATTGTAATCACTTGATTTAACACTTAAATTATCATTTATATCATCATTAAGACATAAAGCACATGAATTTTCCTCCAAAAAAGGCTAATTAGACTAGGACAACAACACTAAAGTGCATAAATACACCCCATATCAAGTTACACTTAAGACGGACTATTAGATATACTTTAACAAATTTGCATAAGAGTCTGACATTTACTGAGCTAATTTGATGCCATTGTCTCTAGCGTTGTCATGAATTTTGACTGATCCTCCGCCTGTATTCTTTAAAGTAGAAGAGATTTCTTTCTTTTTGATCATGTATCTGGAACATCCGCCATCAGGAACCCATATTTTCTTTTAATGTTTTTTGCATACATGTTCCTGCAATACAAAAAGATTAATTCTACTTAGGTACCTAAGTGGTCTTGGGTCCTTGTGGATTAGATATTTTTTTTTAGGCTTCCAAACCATCACACTTTTAGGCTTATACCTGTAGGTGTAGGATTTATGCCCTCTCTATCCACAGATAAAATAAATGGGTCCTCAAGAGGAGAAAGAGAACTTAGCTGGTTTAAATGACCCTGATGATGAACTTGAATTTTTTTAAAGAAATTTTAATCTTACAAAATTGTGGCTAGGATATTTCCTAAGTTGTTTAACTAAAATTTTATGTCATCAAGATCTTCGTGAAGAAATTCAATTTCAATTTGACATGCTTTGATTTCTATCTAATAACTTCTTTATTCCTCTTTGAGTTTTTATTTAAATTGAGTGTTGCAACTTTTTTTCTTTTGAGCGAGTTTGTTATATTCATCTATACCTTCTTAAAGCTCATCAATTATCATATCAAAGTTAGATTCAAGAGCATTATAGTTGTGATAATTATGTAGTGTTGCCTCGCTAGATTCACCTATTGATATAAAGCATATATTGGCAGCCTCTACTTCTTTTTTAGTTTCATCTTTATCGCTCCAAGCTCTAAAGTTTTGAATCTTTCTACATGGCCGTCTTCTCAACTCTGGATAATTTTGTTTTTGAAGTGGCCAGGCCTTCCACAGTGATAATAGTGATCATCATTTTTTGTAGAGTTATTATTTTTGGCTCCTTGGGATCTTTGTTGTCTCTGTCTCATGATCTTCCTTACTATATGGTTGATAAGGGACATTCCTTTGCTATTAGCATCTTTGTAATGTCCTCTTCTTTAACTGAAGCAGCGTTGAAAGCTACTAGTTTTTTCTTTTTCTCCTTGTGGTACCTGCTAATATAATTTTTCTTTATGCAATAATATTAGCTCGTAGTTTGTCATATGTCATGTTGTTTAGATCTCCATCTTCCAGAATGACAGCATTGGTTTCCTAAATCTTTGCAAGACTTTGGACCAGCTTCTGGAATTTTAGGCTATATGGATACTGATACTGAGCTACTGAATAGATAAACAACTATTTTTGACAGTTTAATTATGAAGAACTAGTCTTATTGACTGTGTCTAATAGTCCTGAAATTGAATACTGATAACACGAGTTATTATGACTGGTATAACTCATATAACTGTGATGATCATCCTAACTAATGTAACTGATACTAAGCAACTATATCTGATAGTCTAAGTTCTGATGGAACTATCTGAGTTCTGCTCTGTATGGAGTAACTGAATCTGAGATCATTTCTATCTAGCGGGTGATCTTTAAGTATATTGTTAATAAAAATAAATTGACTTATTCTAAGATCAGTCCTACCTAGCGGGTGATCTCTAAATCTGATGATATTGATACTGATTGTCCATAGTTGAGATCAGTCCTATCTAGTGGATGATCCCAAAGTATATTTATAATGATAAGGATTGACTGTATCTAATAGTCTTAAATCTGTATTATTGAGCTAAATTAACTGAATCTGACAGTCCTAATTTTGTAACTGAAACTATCGGATGTATTCACCTAACCGACATGCCCAATGCTAAACTAACTAGGGTTCTGATATGACTGATAACATAAGTGACTATATCTAATAGTCATGAGTCTGATAGAACTATTTGAGCTCCTTACTATAACTGAGTTGACTGTATCTGATAGTCCTGAAAATTCAAAGAACTATCAGAGTTCCTTTACTGAGACTGATACTAAAATTGTAGGAGGTAGTTGTTTAATCGACATACCCTATATGTACTAAGATATCTAAACTAGGGTCCAATCTCTGCCCTGACTGGAAGGGTGTCAATACCGCTCCACTGATAAAGATAGGATGTGAGAACCCTCTACTGGCAGGTACTCAAAATGAGAACGGTGGGAACCTTCATTGGCAGATTAAGACACCTCATCTACCCTCAACTAGTAGGTATGATGTATCAACCTATGCTGGATACGTAGTTATAGAATGCAAGAATTGCTTTTAGGAACCACACCCTCTAATGGCAGGTGAGTTCCCATCCTTGGGTTCACTCGGTGCTAACTTCTACTCCCAACTGAAGAGACTGAACATGATTAATTGAGCTGAACTGATTAACTGAACTAAATTGATTAGCTGAACTAAACTGGTTAGTTGAAATGATAGTAGTGGTATTATTTAGTAGAACTAAACTAAGTTTACTGAGTTCCGTTGACTGACAGAATATACTGATGTCTGAGGACTAACTGAGAGTACTGTAGTTACTTAGATTTTTCCTGGAATACTGAAATCACTGAGATTACTGAACTACTGAGATTTCTGAGATTTCCTGAGTCATATGGTTGACTGAGTTCTATGGATCATGGATTGACTGAGAGTATCGTGAAACATGACATGGCTCTAGGCACATAGCCTAATAGTCGGGTACAAGTACCCCCAAGACTTGAAGGAAGAAAACTGACTCGTATGGCACTTCTTGATTATAGGAATAACATCCATAATTCATAATGTCATAAGTAGGGGATTTCATACTACACATGTTTCTCAACACCATATACATGAAAGGGAATGCGTATAATATGTAAATACTTGCATAACTTTAATTTCATGAGCATTCCATATCACAACAACAATACACAACAATTAGTATGGAATTCATGTTGAGTCATAAGGAATAGAGCATGGTCTTGTCATTTAAGTTCTATTTAGCTATAATACATGATTTCTAGTCTCTTAGGTCTTTTATCAAACACCTTGCATGCGCACCTTGTGGCATAGGCATATTCATCACCTTAATGATTTAAACCTCCCAAAATTCATCTATTTCAATTTGCATGTCATCCTAGTTTCATAAAATCACATAAAGATTCTAATTTAGGAGTTGTATAACAATCAATCACACAAACATAATCAACCCACAACATAACTTCATGATTCATAGTTTAAAAGAGGGTTCTTGAACTCCACGGATGAAAGAAATCTATGGATGAACACTATGCATACCTTAAAGCTTGATCTTGAAAGATATCTAATGTTTCTTGAAGGTTCTTGAAGAAATCCTTAGGATTGCTCTTGAATTTTCTTGACTAGGGTTTAACACCTTTGGGAGAGAATGTTCTTGTTCTTGAGGAGAATGAGAAAGTAATGGGATAATAGCCTTCTTAGGAATTTAATACCATGTTTAGAGTGAGGGAAAAATACCAAAATACCACTATGAAATTACCTACCAGTTGCTACAATTATCAGCTGACGACATGGGCTGATAAGTCGTCAGATCTGTGATAGCCCGTCAGCCCAAGTCATCACTTGGGAGCTGAAATTTTTGGATTTATACCTAAGACTAATGACATTGCCGATAAGTCATCAGAAATGTCATCAGAAATGTGATAGGTTATCAGAAATGTCGTCAGAATTGTGATAAGTCGTCAGAAATATCGTCACTCAGTTTTCAGGTTGACATGCTGGAGTAAAATTGGCATAACTTTTTACTACGATATCATATTTTGGCAAAATTAGTATCTTTAGGGAGAAAATTAAATTATATATATTTTGGTGGGTCATGACCTCAAAAATTCATAGTATAATGAGAGATATGCTCATTTGAAGTTGACTATGGCAATATCCTTCCTAAGAATTCAATCGGTAAGGAATATTTTGATTCGTTTGATAGCTTGGAGTTATTTGAAGACTTAACATACATCTAACTTGCTCATAAAATTATAAAATAACCATTATGTACTATACATGAGCGTGAAACATGGCGCTAATAGGGGTTTGGATTTTTTAGGGTATTACAGTCTGTCCTGGTGGCTATCTAGTTAGAAGTAGAGGCTTGTCAGATTGTGTATATTCTAAGTTCAAAGTTTTTGTTTAAGTCTTCTAAATTTAAAAATTTACATTAAGATATCAAATTGTTTACCTTTAGTTTCTAAACATGTTAGTTCACTTTTCATGTGAGTTCTAAGTTGAATAGATATCATGGGTTAGATTGAGACTATTAGTAGTCCTAAGCTCTATGTGATTTCCAGTGGGTTCTCCTAAGGCATTACAAACTTGGTATCAGAGCCTAAGATTTTAAAGAGTATTAGGGAGTCAGGCAAATCCTACTATGTAGAGTCTTGATCATGAATGTGAATCACGCCATATTTATGAGCAAGAGGTTATAGAATGAGTTAGTGATCATTCTTTTTTTCATAATCTATCATGCTTGAAATTGTCTCTCTCTATCCTAATTCATGCTTTAACATGATAGAATATGCATCCTTACCGAGTTGACGCACGAAGAAATGTGGATCAACCACCACTACACGCAGTGTACGCATACCCTCTAAATGAAAATATTTCTCATGCTGAATTTTGAGCTGCCTTTTAAACGTTGGCCCAAAATGTGAATGCCAATGTTCAGGGAAACCAACATGCAATAGTTCAACTTTAACAAAATGGTAATTTAGCTCAGCCAGAAGCTAGGACTTTATTAGGATGAATCCACCTGAGTTCCTTAGGTCAAAGGTGGATGAGGATCCTTAACTCTTTATTGATGAGGTGAGAAAGATTACTCAGATTATGCATATTACTGTAGAGGAAAGTGTAGAGTTAGTATCCGATAGGATGAAGCATGATGCTTATGATTGGGACACTATGTCCAAGGATGGTAGAGGTGAGAATGTATCTCCTATGAGTGGCAAGTCTTTCAAAGTGCTTTTTTGGATAGGTTCTTTTCTCATGAGATGAGGGAGGCTAAAGTGAAGGAGTTCATGAACTTAAGGTAGGGCTATATGATAGTCAAGGAGTACTATCTATAGTTCACTCAGTTAGATAAGTATGCCCAAAACCATTATCTGACTCTAGAGCTCATATGAGTAAGTTTGTTATTGGGGTATCTAATTTGGTGGTCAAGACGTGTAGGAATGCCATGCTGATTGGAGACATATATATTGGTCAATTGATAACTCATTCTCAATAGATCAAAGCATAAAATTTAAATAAAAAATAAAATTGAAACAAGAGAGCGATGACTATGTAGTTTGAGTATAGTTAGCTAAGGTCTGGAGGGGGAAGCCATTCCCAGTTTTAGGGTCATTCATCTGTTCCTGTGCCATATTTAGCAAGTTCCCTTGCACCCATGACCAGGTAAAAGTAGTGGGGAAGGACTTCAAATTATAGGTCTCAGAATGGTATGGTCGGGAGGCCTATTTACCCGACATGTGCAAAGTGTGGTAGGACCCATTCGGATGAATGCATGATGGGCAAAGGGGGTTGCTATAGTTGTGGAAAGATGGGCCATAAGATCAAGGAGTGTCTATACACCAAGCAGGGAGGTAGAGATGCTCATACTAATACTCAGGCTACTAATCCAACAGCTCAGCCAAGCCAGTCAGTTCCTCCACAGGGCGCATCATCCAGTACCACTGGTGGTCAATGCTAGAATCAGTTTTATTCTTTTCCATCCTATCAAGAGTAGGAGAGTTCTCCAAATGTTGTCACCTGTATGCTTTATTCCATTCACCTTAATATTTATATGTTGTTAGACCAAGATCAAATCTCTCTTATGTAACTTCATTAGTCGCAATAAATCATGGGGTAGGTCATGATAAACTCCCTAAGACCTTCTCAGTTTCTACCCTAGTGGGTGGTTCAGTTATTGCTAGGTGAGTCTATAGGAAGTTCCCTATTTTTGTCCTCTATAATATCACACTAGCAGACTTAATAGAGCTTGAGATAATAGATTTTGATGTTATTCTGGGTATGGATTGTCTCTATTCATGCTATGCATCAATAGATTGTCGTACCCACGTGGTGAAGTTTTAATTTCTTGATGAGGCATTTTTCAAATAAAAGGGTAGTTATGTGTCCCCCAAATATTGTTTCATCTCTTATTTTAAGGCCTGGAAGATAGTATCAAAAGGGTATATCTACCATTTAGTTTGAGTCATAGATACCAAGTTTGAAGCCTCAATAGTTCAATCAGTCTTAAAGTCAGTGAGTTTCCTGAGGTTTATCTTGAAGATCTACCAAGGGTACCTCTAGTTAGAGAAATTGATCTCGATATTGATCTTCTTCCTAATACGCAGCCTATCTCTAGCCCTCGATATCATATGGCTTCGGCCAAACTCAAAGAGTTAAAGAAGCAACTTAAGGATCTATTAGATATGGGTTTCATCAGACCCAGTGTTTCTCTATAGGGTGCTCTAGTCTTTTTCTTGCTCAAGAAAGATGGATCTCATAGAATGTGTATAGATTATAGACAGCTAAACAAGGATACTATCAAGAATAATCATCCCATTCCTAGAATCAATGATTTGTTTGATCAACTTTAGGGTGCCCGGTGGTTTTCCAAAATTGACCTTAGGTTGGGATACCATCAATTGAAATTTAGGGAGCAAGTCATCCTAAAAATAGTTTTCCAAACAAGGTATGACCATTTTTGAGTTCGTGGTTCTGTCATTTGGACTAACAAATGCTCCTGCAACCTTTATGGATTTGATAAACCAGGTCTTCAAGTAGTACTTTGACATGTTCGTCATTGTCTTTATACATGACATATTAGTGTATTCCAAGAGTAAGGAGGAATATGCATACCATTTGAGAATAGTGTTGTAGACCCTCAAGGACGGTCAATTATATGTGAAGTTCGATAAATATGAATTTTGGTTGGAATATGTTACCTTCTTGGGGTATGTTATTTCAGGGGTTGGTATTCACTTGGATCCTTAGAAGGCTGATGTAGTGAAGAACTGGCCATGATCCATTATTTCATCTGATATCTGGAGTTTTTTGGGTTTAGCTGGGTATTATAGAAAATTTGTTGACGAGTTCTCCTCTATAGCTACACCATTGACTAAGCTGACCCCAAAGAAATTGAAGTTTATATGGTTGGATAAGTGTGAGAAGAGTTTCCAAGATTTGAAGGATAAATTGACTTCAGTACTAGTGTTAGCTCTACTAGAGGGGTTAGACAAATTCGTAGTGTATTGTCATGCTTCTAAAGTTAGGCTAGGTTGTTTATTGATGAAAAATGGGAGAGTGATAGCCTATGCCTCTAGGCAACTTAAGGATCACAAAAAGAATTACCCAACTGACAACTTGGAGTTAGATGCTGTGGTATTTACCTTAAAAATTTAGAGGCACTACCTCTATAGGTGCATGTTAATGTTTTCACTAACCATAAGACTCTTTAGTATGTATTTTGTCCGTGGGAGCTAAATCATTATCAAAGAAGGTGGTTGGAGTTATTGAAAGATTATGACATAAATGTACTCTATCATTTAGGTAATGCTAACATGGTGGTAGACGCACTGAGTAGGCTATCTATGGATAGTATGTCACATGTGAAAGAAAAGGAGCGGGAATTGGCCAAAGAAGTGCATAGATTATCCCATTTGGGAGTATGTTTGCTTAACACTGATAATGCTGGAGTAGTAGTTCAGAATGGTTTAGAATCATCATTTTAGTGGAAGTGAAGGAGAAGCAGCGTTGCGACCCATACTTAACCAAATATTGGAAGCAGTCCAGCTATAGAAGGTTGAGTTTTTCTCCCAAAAGGGAGATGGTGTACTTCGCTATCAATGTAGGTTTTATGTTTCCAATATAGATAAGTTGAGGCTAGATTCTATTCTTAAAGCTATGACAAAGGTTCAATCGATCTTGAAATACTGAAGACTGCTCAGAGTCATCAAAAGTCATATGGAGATGTAAGGAGGAGAGAGCTCAAGTTTGAAGTGGGGGATTAGGTATTGTTGAAAGTTTTGCCTATGAAGGGAATAAAGAGATTTGGAAAAAAAGAAAAGCTGAGTCCCATATTTGTTAGTTCATATGAGATAGTGAGGTATGTAGGAGAGGTGGATTATGAGTTGTACATTCCATCAGGATTACTGCGGTATACCCAGTGTTCCATGTTTCGATGCTTAAGAAGTGCATTGAAGATTCGTCTTTAGTAGTCCCCCTATAGAGTATTGGGTTAAAGATAACTTGCCGTATGAGGAGATTCCTGTGGAGATACTTGATAGGCAGTTCCAAAGGCTAAGGAATAAGAAAATAGCATCAGTAAAGGCACTTTGGAGAAACCAATTGGATGAAGGGGCCACTTGGGAAGCTGAAGTAGACATGATGACCAAGTATCTTCATGTATTTTCTTCCAACTCAGTTCTACCAAAGGTAAATATTTTTTTTAACCAAGACTCTTTCTTTTCAAGTCTGTTTAAGTATTCATAAGTCGTATCTTATGTTGTGAGTAATTTCATCATTGTGATAGATATATGCTTTGTTGTAAGTTTGGTATAGAGGTGTTGATTCTTTTCCAAATCAAAATCCTAGATGAATCATATTTGAGGATGAATGTTTATAAGGGGGATATATTGTAATACCCCGTGTCTAAAAGCTACTGTGCAACTTACGACTCACCTCCTTAAGTCATATATACACCTTACGAATTGTAAGTTATAAATCGTAGCTATGGCAGTATAGAGCAGTTGGAGTCTGTTGTAGTTGCGATTTGACCCTAGGAATCATCATAGGATGTTACGAGTCATATAAAGTGAAGTACTAAGGTTAACAGTACAGGTTCCCCAAGTCTCTGTCCAAGTTACGAGAGGATGATACAATTTGTATGGAGATGTGACAAGTCGTAAGATATGACTTATTTGTTGACCAGTGTGTTTAATACTTTCCACTACAAAGATTACAAGTTTCTAGGACAAGTCGTAACTTCATATTATAAGTTGTACGTTGACTCGTGACGACTGGCGGTTGAATTTCTATAACTTTAGTTAAGGGACCTTTTGGTCTTTTCCCCTCTTATAGCTCCCAACTCATGACTTATAACCCAAGAGAGGAGTTATTTTACTCTATCTTTCAGTTGATTAGCAACATTTTTTCTCCACCCATCTTCAAGAACAATAAGATTATAGTTTCTCTTAGCAAGTCATCTCTCAAGTATCAAAGTCTAAGTCTTCTTCACAAGTCAAGCAATTTAAGGTATGTTGGGTTTTGAACAAGGTTAATCTTCCATCCCTGTTCTTGAAAAACATGATTTTTAAGTTGAACATGAATAAAGGTTAAAGATGCATAAAGGATTAAACATGAATAAAGGTTAAAGATGCATAAAGGTTACATCTATTCATGTTTTGAACTTTAAAATTAATATTGTGATTTGAATTTCATTACCTTGATTTAGATTCTAATGTAAGATTTCTATATGGGTATTAATCCTGATATTTTTCTATAAGTGCTATGAAAGAAAGAGTTTCAAGATTTAAGAAGAACTATTAAGTTTACTAGAAAGTATAAGATTTTAAGCTCCATTCATATGCAGTATAGCATGATTCAAGAAAGCTTAATCCTTTAATTTAAAGATAAAACATGAAATCCTCAAGTGTTCATCTTGATTATGATTTTAAGTTAAGAGAATCATAACTGATTTTCTGTCTTTAAACCCTTATGATATTTTAAGGTGGATTTCTTAAGTATGAGCATATATGTATTCAGGGAGTAGTATTTAGATCCAAGAAGGAATATGGATGAGCGTATCCTAAATTCTTGGAAACTATGAGCCACTATAGGTTTAAGTCCCAATATGGGTTAAGTTTAGTGATCACTTAAGTTGATGTTCTATTACGATGGCTAGGGTAGAGCAGCTCTCCCTAATATGGGTTAGACGTTGGACTCTATGGTAGCTCACATGGTTTATGTCGATTGTAAGAATCTCCCATAAGAAAGAATAAAAGTTGAGATTTTAGAAACTAAGAGTTATGGTGATAATGCCCAAACTAGAGCTCTCGTAAGAGTGTAAGCGGTCACTGTCAAATATAGAACCCATCTGGGTTGGGTGTCGAATCCCATAGGGAATACTCGGCCACTAAGTGTTGCAACTATTAGTAGACTTTTGGTTGAAAGTTCTGCAGACAAAGGGGGGTTTTTATGCGTGCAAGAATGTTAACAAAATAAAGAAGGAAACGATTAATGTAGTAAGATTTAATCACAGAAAAGAATAAGTTAGGGTTATGTCCACCTTAAGAATCCTACGTATCTATTAACTTTGAGTTATACGGAATTCAGATATGCATGCACTTATAGAGATTCGTATTCTAATGGTAAATCCTAGCGTCTCTCGACCATCAAGGATTATCTCACTTTAACTCTCTCGAGCTTAAAGCGTATGACTAACGGTACAAACTCTCCAAGAGGTTAATCCAGTTACAGCACTAACTTGTAAACAGGGGTTGGTAGCCCTATTTCCTTGTCACACTCTCTTTTCCAAACATATAACTTTTCTCTCGAACAAGTTAATATTATATTGGCGTATTCTTTATGTTTGCAACCATAAGAATTTAATTAAGATGAAGAGAGTAATGATATAAGTAGCATACGTATCAAGAATTGACAAACTCATAGTAATAGATAGTATTATCACAAGGCTTCCATAACCCTAACAGAGAAGTTTAGCTACTCATGAGTGCAACAGAGATCACAATAAACATCATCATCATATCAAAACTAGTATGATCTCACGTTGGGAATGAGATTGGCGTTCAAGGAGATTGACGATTTTCCCTTTTCTAGCCGTTCCCAAGTATGTAGTAGCGTGTTTCTCTCTATTAGACTTACAGAATCTGTAAACTAAAAGTGTTGAATGATTAGAAGAAAAATAATGTCAACAATGAACGACTGAATGGAATGGGAAAGAATGGATCGAATGACTAGAATCGAATGCTGAAAAATTCAGCAAAATAGGGTTTTTATAATATCCATATCCTAGTCCTACTAAGTTACTGCATCCTTGTCCTAATCCTACTAAGTTACTGCTGATCCCCAAGTCTTTATAAATACTATTTTTGCCCGGGACAAGTTCTCCATGCATCACTTTCAGTCCACCAGTTTCCAGAAGCTGCCTTCCTTCTTACGTTGAAGTTTCCTTTGGCGTCCAACAGTCCACAAAATGCTGAAATCTTCATCATTTATACCTGAAAACTTGCTAATCACGTTGGTTAGCTCACTTACAGGAAAAAGGACTAAAAGTGCAGGAATTATATATTTTGTCCTCAAAACTTAGCTAAAATATGGGTAAATTAAGGTGCTTTAGGCGTCTAAATACGCCTAATAGCATATGGCTCACTAAGCTTATTCATATGTTTACATTATTCATATTTTATGATCTTGCAGTCTTTAGTTCTAATCAAGTCCAAGTTGAGTAATTTATGCTTAGGATGGATCATTTGAAAGTGTACATATATATTCAGTTCTTGTTTTACTTATGCATTCATCCTCACATACTCAGTTTATTCTAAAAGTACTGACCCGCATATATGTCTATGTGCTTTATTGTCTTATAATATAGGTTATAGTGCTCATCTCCAGTAGTACGGTTGATCATAGACATCATTTCCTACATCCCTAATATTGGTGAGTCCTCACAGTCCGAGGACCTAGCTTATCAGATTCATGTTAATTGTTGAAAGTTATTTTAGATCAATGATGTCCGTTTATGTTTGAGTCAGCTGGGGTCTGTCCCGGTGTCTCTCTACTTAGCAGTAGAGGCTTGTTAGACTTTGTATGTTCTAAGTTCAAAGAGTTTGTTTAAGGCTTCCAAAGTTAAAAATTACATTAAGATATGGAATTGTTTACCTTCAGTTTCTATACATGTTAGTTCACTTTTCATGTGAATTCTAAGTTGAATTGATATCATAGGTTAGCTTGGCGCTATTCGTAGTCCTAAGAACCATGTGATATCCATACGGTGCTCTTGAGGCATTACAAAATAGTTCTTTCTACTTGCCCATCTGACTACGGGTGGAAAGCAATACTAAGGCTCACCATAGTTTCCAAACCTCTCTAAAACGAATGCCAAAAATATGATGAGAACCGAGTACTGCAATCTGACATGATAGAAATAGGCTTTCCATTCAACAGCACAACCTCTTAGAGGAACAACTTTGCATAATCCCTTGTTGAATAATTAGTCCTCACTGGCAAGACGTGAGCAGACTTAGTTATCCTATCCTCAATGACCCAAATAGAATCAAACTTATTCCGAGACCGAGGAGGACCGATGATGAAATCCATATTAATTATCTCCTATTTCCATACCGATAGTTTGATCTCATAAGTCAACCCACCGGGCCTCAAGTATTCAATCTTTACTTGTTGGCACATCATGCATTTAGCCACAAAACTGGGCACATCTCTCTTCATATTTTTCTACCAATAAACCTCCTTAAGATCATGATACTTCTTAATTAAACCAGGATGAATGACATAACACGGCACATGATCCTCTGCTAAGATCCTCTCTTGCAACCTATCTACATTGGGAACACACAATCTGCCTTGGTACCTCAAGATACCATTACCACCAATATCAAAAGCTACAACCTTATACTGAGCCATATCCCCTTTAATCTTCATTAAGACAGGATCCAGTATCTACTTCTCCTTTATTTTAGCAACAAGGGATGACTTCGCCACCTCTTTCACAAATACACCACCATCTTTAGAGTCCAAGAGACGAACTCCAAGGTTAGCCAAATGGTGAATATATTTTGCTAACTCCAACTTATCGTCATCCACGTGAGCTAGACTCCCCATGGATAACCTGCTAAGAGCATCAACCACCACATCAGCTTTACCTGGTGATAATGAAGACTCATGTCATAGTCTTTTAGCAACTCAAGCCACTTCCTCTGCCTGAGATTTAACTCCTTCTGGGTAAATACATAATGAAGACTCTCATGATCAGAAAATATATATACATGGACTCCACACAAATAGTGACACCAAATCGTCAATGCGAACACCAAAACCAACAACTTCAATTCATGTGTCGGATAATTCTTCTCATGAACTTTCACCTACCTAGAAGCATAGGCCACTACATTGACATGCTATATCAACACACGAACAAGTGCCACATGAGATGCATCATAATAGACAACAAAACCATTAGTACCCTCGGACAGAGTCAAAATTAGAGCTAAAGTCAACTTATCTTTCAGCTTCTCAAAACTACCCTCAAAAGCATCAGACCATAAGAACTTTACCCTTTTTGGGGTCAACTTAGTCAACGAGGTAGCTATAGTTAAGAAACTCTCCACAAATCTCCTCTAGTTTCTTTCTAAAGCCAATAAACTTCAAATATCACTTGGAGTCATGGGCCTAGGCCATTTCTTAACCAGTTCAACTTTCTACGGATCCACCATGATCCCCTCACTAGAAATGACATGACCAAGAAAAGTAACAATCTTCAACCAGAATTCGCACTTCGAATCTTAGCATATAAATGCTGATCTTTCAAGGTTTACAACATAATGTGGAGGTGATCAGCATGATCTGCCTCAGTCTTGGAATACACTAGAATATCATCTATAAACAGGATAACAAACAAACCATAAAATGATGGAAGACCTTATTCATCAAGTCCATAAATACCGCTGGGGTATTAGTCAAACCAAAAGACATGACTGAGAATTCATAATGACCATACTGGATTTGGTAAGCATTCTTAGGGATATCAACCTCCCTAATCTTTAGCTGATGATAACCTGACTTGATATCAATCCTAGAGAAACATCTAGCACTCTGAAGTTGGTCACATAATTTATCAATACAGAGGAGATGGTACTTATTCTTCACCATAAACTTATTCAACTGATAGTAATCGATGCATATTTAAAGGAAACCATTCTTGTTACGTATGAACAAAACAAGAGTAACTACTCCTTTTGCTCTTTTAACTCAGCCATAGCTATTTTATAGGGAGGGATAGAGATAGGATGAGTGTCCAGAGCAAGGTCAATCCCGAAATCAATCTCCCTATTAGGAGAAACAACAGGAAAAACCTCGAGGAATTCATTAACCATGGGAACAGATGTCAATGAAGGGCCCTATGAGTTAAAATCCTTAACTTGGACCAAATTATATAGACATCCATTGGAAATCAACTTTCGAGCTCTAAGTTATGATATGAATCTTTCCTTAGGCACCAGATAACCCCCTTGCCACTCAATGAGTGGCTCATTAGGGAATTTAAACATTACCTTACGAGTTCAATAATATAAAAAGGCATAGCACAAATGCAACTAATCCATCCCCAATATGACATCAAAATCAACCATATCTAATTCTATCAGATCTACCAGAGTTTCTTTACTACCAAAAGATTCCACACAACCCCTATAGACTATTCTAGCAACCACAGAGTCACCTGCTAGGGTTAAAACATAAAAGGAATTGGTAATAAACTCGGGATGAAACCAAAATGCACAGCCACAAATGGGGTCGCATAAGAAAGAGTAGACTCTAGATCAACCAATCAATACACATCACAAGAAAAAAGTCATAATAGACTAGTGATGACATCGGGGGATGCCTTTGAGTCCTGGAAGATAGCAAGGGAATATGAGCAATTTTGGCCAGTGTCGGTACTAGAAACAGAAGTGGCACGCTTTGGTGCAGGAGATGATGAAGTGGAAAAATGAATATTATTTTCCACTGAAACAAATTTAGAAGGACAATCGCTCTGTAAATGACCAATCTAACCATATTTAAAAAACCTATTTTTTCCTTCTTCACAAAACCCATGGTTACCTACCATCAGAATCTACAAGAAGGATATGATAGAGTGGACTGAGCCCCACTAGCCTAAGATTGGTCACCCTGTGCCCTAAACCCACTATGATGCTGGGAATGACAATCACCCGATGGATTTGGATAAGGAGAACTTGCCGTAGAGTAGGAAACATTACTCCCCCACTTCTTCATAGACCACTTTCCACCATCTCTACCACTCAACTATTGACCTCTACCCTAATAAAAAATTTAAACTTCTTATTCTACCTTTCCCTTATCTCTGCCTCTTGTTTTTTTCTTTCTCAACCTGCTATATATATATATATAATGTGGAGATGTCCATATCCTTATTAAACAAGGAAACCTTACTCTCTAGAATCAAATCACGGGAAAACCCAAAAGCAAATTTCCCTATTCTATCTATCATTCTAGATACTAACTTACGAGAATACTAGGATAATTGATGGAATTTCAAGGCATACTCCTTAACTATGATCTTGCCTTACCACAGATTAACAAAATTTTCTACCTTTTCCTACCTCATCCCCTAAGGAATGAAGCGGTCTAGAAAAGCACTAGAGAAATCATCCCACAATGTGGATTCGACATCATGTCCCCTAGACTGTTCCCATTCCTTATACTATTAGTATACTACTATATCTTTTAATTGATAGGCAGAGAATTCTACACCTTCCATATAAGTAGTAGGTATAACTCAAAATATATTCTCGATCTCATTGATAAAACCATGAGCATCCTCCTCAACCTTAACTCCGGTGAACACAAAAGGGCTCAATCTCATAAACTAGCTAACCCTTGTGGCCTAAAAAAATGGAGTAACAAAAGCTACATTCTCAGACTGAGAAACTACCAATTGATCAAATATATGAATAAACTAATGAAATTTTGCATTTGACATATCATCCTGAGGAGCTCGAGGATGACTAAAAGAGAACGGTGGAACTCTTAAAGTGAAATCAAGAACAAGACCCCTAGACAGGGTCTGTACCCCATAAGCAAGATGTGTCCTATCAACATTATCCTCAAGTGGGACAGAGGAGTTTCCATGAGCTTCAAATTATCTGGGAGGCATGATATGAAAAACAAACAAATGAGAATTAGAAAGACTTAAAACCTTATACTCTATAGCTTGAAACAAAACAACAAGAAATGGAAACATTCCTAAATATCTCAGTAGCTTCTCCCTTATAAGCGTGGTTTAGTACACACCCATAAACGATACTCTACTTGACATAAATTTACTGGACACCCAATGACACCAAACCTAGGCTCTGATACCACCTTTTTTATGACCCAAACTAGGGGCTGGCCATAATAGGTATCTCAAGTTCTACGTGGATCAGAGATCAACCCCTGTACCTAACTAAACCAAACACACCACACTGCAAGTATGGCTGAATTTCAAGTATATAACAAGATAGTGTACAATAGTCTAAGAAAGTGTAAATGCATGTCCACAACCAAACATCGATGATTGGCAAACTGACCGACTGATACCGCCCAATAGCCACAGTAGTCCAAACAAAGCCTTCTAAACTATGATCCCAAACTGAATATCAATAAATTGTCGAGATATGCCCTTGATAATAGAAAAAAACAAAATCCAAAGGAATAGAAAAAGTATAAAGGATACCATAAACATGAAATGGGTCCTTCCTAAGAATAGAAGCACACCACTTCAATCTGACTCGCTAGTTGATCTCGAATCTAAGTCACTGAGCAGGAGGAATAGAAGTATAACCAGTTTCTACATTACGTGGGGATACAACTTCTGAAGATGATTAGCAGGTTAAATGCTAGCATGAAACTCGAGGATAAGGATAACATAATGATATAATCAACAATTTAAAATTATTCAAAACTAATGCACAGAATCAAATGCATAAACATACAGAGATACATACACACATATATATATATTTCATATTTTAGGATAGGGAACAAGGCTTAACATACATTTCAAAACCCTTACCTGGTGTAATTCCTCATACTTCTACCTAGCTTAAAATCATCCTAAGTATGTTATAAAATTACTTTGAAAGATGAATCAGTTTTATATACGTGGATTTTTTTAAGATCTTCACTTTTTGTCACGTGGGAGATCGAATTATCTTTCTAACGGTACCAATTTTATGCAAATACGGTATCGAAGTAGAAAGTTATGGCTGTTTTATAGAAAGCAGTCAAAATCACCCAGGTACGACGATGAGGGTCGACGGACCGTTGCGCTACTGACGGACCAACGCCCAAGACATCAAAGTGGAGGCAGTAAGATCACCTTCTGCCCAGGTGCAACGGTCAGGACCGATGGATTATCAACTCTATGATGCACCATCGCACCCACCATCACATACTTCGTTCAGCCAGTTTAAGTTATTTTTAAAAGGTCTTTTACCACCCGTTTAACTCCTAATAATATCATATCAAGGCTCATAAGTTCATTATCCATCTACAACATCAAATTAGGGTTTCCTCTCAAAGATAATCCTCAAGAACAAGAACCTTAGGTGTTTAATTTCAAGTTAAGGATTCAAGTTTTCCTTCATCAATCTTCAAGAAATCATCCATCCAAGTATTTCATGTGTTGATTCATAGGACCCTTTCACCCATAAAGCTCAAGAATCTCTTTTTAAAATCTAAGATTTGTGTATTTATGAATGTTCATGATTTATATTGAATTGAAATTCATGTTTATGAGGTTGTGGGGTTTTTATTCATGTTTGAAATTGTATATTCCAATGGTTGACCCTAGGATGTGGTGATTTTCATAATAATCATGATAAACCCTTAAATATTACACGTTGATTGCTGTATCCATGATTAGTAGATGTGTTGATAATTGTATAACCAAAGCATTGCCCCCATGTGTTTGAGTAAATGCCCATGTGAAGTAAAAGTGCCATACTAGTGTGATAATATGAAATCTCCATTTATGTACAAGATTATGTGTGTCAAATGTTTAAGGAAATGTCTTAGTCAATGAATTATGGATACATGTGTGTGGTGCTTTAGAAGTTGTACTTCATGAAATATCGAACTTATTGTATTCTAGATTGTGATGTTGGTCAAGTATTCAAGAAAGTCTTGCTTTGTCAGTTTTATGCTATCAAGTCCCGGGGGTACTTGTTCCCGACAAATAGCTGTGTGCCTAGAGACAGTGTCCTGTTTCTAAGATACTCTCAGTCGAGCCATGTTCATAGAAATTCAGCCAGTCATGTGACTCAGAAAAACTCAGTAAACTCAGCAATCTCAAAAATCTCAGAAATTCAGTAATCTCAGTAGTGTTCTGTCAGTCAATGAAACTCAGTTAACTCAGTCCAGTCAGTTCAGTTAATCATGTTCAGTGTCTATCCAAATATGAGTAGAAATTAGTACCGAGTGAACCCAAGGATAGGAACCCATATGTTATATGAGGGTGTGATTCTTAGAAGCAATCCTTGCATTCCAGAACTGCATAGCCAGCGTCGGTTAAGACATCAAATCCTGTTATATAAGGAAAGATAAGGTGGCTTACCTTGTTATAAAAGGGTTCCCACCATTCTCACTATAGTTACTTGTTATATGAAGGTTACTCACAGATTGTCCTTACCAGTGGTGCGGTATTGACACCCTTCCAATTAAGGTTACAGATTGGACCCCAAATCAGCCATAATGGCGTATTAGGGGCATGTTATTTAGATGACTACTTCCCACAATTTCAGTATAAAATTAGGACTGTCAGATACAGTCACTTAGTCTCAGTAATAGAGCTCAGATAGTTCTATAGAATTTAGGACTATCAGATATAGTCAACTCAGAACAGTACGAAACTCAGCTAGTTCCATCAAAATCTAGACTATCAGCTACGATCACCCAGTATCAGCTATTTTTGTTATATAGTTCCCAGTATCTCATGTTATCAATACTCAGACTCAGTAATCATTTTATCATGAACTTAGTTATAGTTATTATGTATTAATGCATGTATTCTCATGTTTATGTTATTCAGTCAGATAGTATTGTTCATGCATGTGAACCCTTTGCATTCAATCTACCTCACATGCATACCAATATATTCAAACATACTAACACATTTACGCTATGGTGTTATAAACCATAGGTTCAGAAGCATGAGCTTCGGAGCATCAGTACCATTCCGGGCTCATCAATTAGAGTTAGCAGTGAGTCCTCATCCTTCAAGGACATGACTATTACTTTATTATCTCATTAATTAATTTATTAGTTGTAGTTAGTTGGGGACATGTCCCATCAAATCCTTATTCAGATAGTTCAGTTGGTTAGAGGATTTTCAGACTATAGTATGTTTAGACAGTTTATTTTAGTTATTTTAGGTATTTCATACCCCATCCATGTGTTATATTTTATCAGTTATGTTATAGTTTTGAACCTTATGGAATTATAACCTTTATTTCCATATTTATACAGTGTATTATGTAGTGTTCCGATACAGATATCAGTCATGGGTTAGCTTGTGGTCCTTCAGGGTCATGAGCATCATGTAACATTTTGGGTACCAGATTTGGAGCATTACAAACTTGGTATCAGAGCCTAAGGTTCAGTAGTGTCCTAGGAAGTCAGAAAGCCGTATCTAGTAGAGTCTTGTACATGGGTGTGTTGCGCGCTACATTTATGTACAGGAGGCTTTAAGATGTTTTAGGAATAGTTTCCCTTCTTTAATTATTCATGTTGTGTCGGTGAGCATAATCTCAAGTCAATCTCTCAGTCTAATATGTTTCTCTTTTTTTTCTACAGAACATGCCTCCAAAAAAAAGAAATGGGAATCAGTCAGCCCTTCAGCCCAAAGATCCTTTGGTTAACATATTTCTCATGCAGAGTTCAGTACTGCATTCACTACTCTTGCTCAGTCAGTTGCTGCTCATAATGAACGACCAACTATTATTTCAGCTAACCTAGTGGCCAATTCAGCTGCAGCCAAGATTTGAGACTTCACCCAAATGAATCCTCCATCCTTTTTTTGGGTCTAAGTCAGATGAGGACCCTCAAGAATTTCTTGATCAAGTTCAAAAGGTTATGGATATAATAGGTGTTACTCCTAGTGAGAGTGTTGAGCTAGGTACATATCAGGTGCAGGATGTTGCTCACACTTGGTACAAATAGTGGAAGTTAGAGAGGGATATAGATGCAGGTCCTATTGAGTGAGAGGATTTTGCTATTGCATTCTTAGATAAATTCTTTCCCCTAGAGCTGAGAGAAGCTAAAGTGTTAGAATTTGTCAACCTCAAGTAGGGAAACATGACAGTGAAAGAGTATTCTCGTAAGTTTACTCAATTAGCCAGATATGCTTCTCATGTGGTTGCAAATAGTAGGGCTATGATGAGTAAGTTTATTTTTGGGGTGAATGATAGTGTAGTCAATGAGTGCAGGTCCGCGATGTTGAATACTGATATGAACATAACCAGGCTTATAACCCATGCTCAGCAGATAGAGGGGCAAAAGATTAAGATAAGGGAGAAGTAGAATAAGAGAGCAAGGACATGTAGTTTTAACTTTGCTCAACCCAAATAAGAAGGATAAAACCATTATTAGTTTCGTCCTAAGTCATTAGTTCCAGCTCCTTCTTTATCTAGTGCTCCAGCTCCTAGATTCAGAGATGGTAACAGAGATAGAGCGCCAGGCACTAAGTCTCAGGGTAGTGTTGTACTGCCCGTACCTATCCTTTTTGCCAGGCTTATGGTATGCACCATCAGTGTATTTGTAGGGCTGACAGTGGTATTTGTTTTAGATGTAGCAAGCCAGGCCACAGAGTCAGCGAATATCCTTAACCAGGTCCTCAAGGTTAGCAAAATCATTCCCTAGCTCAGTTCGATCGCCCAAACTAGCTGGGTTCCACCTCCAGTGCTATTGTGGGAAATACCCAAATCAAATTTATGCTCTCCTGTGTTAGCAAGATCAAGAAAATTCTCCTGATATGGTTACTGGTATGTTATAGATTTTTCATATGCATATTTACACTTTGCTAGATCTAGGATTTTATTTGTCTTTTGTTACTCCCTATTTAGCAGTTGATTTTGGAGTCCGTCTCAAAATTATTGCAGATACCTTTTCAATCTCTACCCCAGTGGGTAAAACCATCATAGCCCGGTGGGTATATAGGAACTGCCTGGTTATGATATTTTAGAAAGTCACTTCTGCAGACTTAGTTGAACTAGAGATGACTGATTTTGATGTCATTCTCGGCATGGATTGACTTTATTTCTGCTATGCCATAGTCGACTGTAGAAATAGAATCGTTCAATTTTAATTTTCGAATGAACCTGTCCTAGAGTTAAAGGGTAGCACTTTAGCTTTCAGAGGTCAGCCTGTTTCTTACCTTCGGGCAAGGAAAATAATATCTAAGGGATGATTCTATCATCTTGTTTGAGTTAAGGATACTAGTTCTAAAACTCCTAGTCTCACATCAGTCCTAGTCGTAAATGAATATTTGATGTCTTTCCCAAAGATCTTCCAAAAATTCCACCCAAAGAGGAAATAGACTTCGACATTGGTCTTCTTCCAGATACTCAGCCTATATCTATTTTGCCATATAGAATGGCATAAGATTAACTCAGAGAATTATAAGATCAATTGAAGGATCTCCTAGATAAGGTATTCATCAGATGTAGCATGTCCCCATGGGGTGTACCAATCTTATTCGTGCGCAAGAAAGACGGTTCTCTCATAATATGCATTGATTACCATCAGCTCAATAAATTCATGGTCAAGAACAAGTATCCACTTCCCAGAATCGATGACTTGTTTGACCAACTTTAGGTTGCCAGCTATTTCTCTAAGATAGACCTCAGATCAAGCTATCATCAGCTCAGAGTCAGAGAATGTGACATTCTGAAAATAGCGTTTTGTACTCAGTATGGTCACTGTAAATTCTCAGTTATGTCCTTTGGTCTTACCAATGCCATAGCAACTTTCATGGGCTTGATGAACCAGGCGTTCAAGCAGTACTTGGACATGTTCATCATAATCTTCATAGATGATAGTCTGGTCTATTCCTATAGTAAGCATGATCATGTAGACCATCTCAAAATCATACTTTAGACTCTTAGAGATCATCAGATGTTCGCCAAATTCTGTAAGTGCAAATTTTGGCTAAGGTCAATAGCATTCCTTGGTCATATCTTTTCCGGTGATGACATTAGAGTTGATTCTCAAAAGATCAAAGCATTAAGAAACTGGCCTTGCCCTGTATCTCCATTAGATATCAGGAGTTTCTTGGGTTTGGCTGGCTATTATAGACGGTTTGTTGAGGGATTTTCTTCTATTGCATCCCCTATGTCCATATTGACCTAGAATAAAGTCAAGTTTCAGTGGTCACATCCTTACGAGAAGCGTTTTCAGGAGTTAAAGACTCGACTCACCTCAGATCCAGTCTTAGCTCTTTTAGATGGTCCAGATGGGTTCATAGTATATTGTGATACATCTAGAGTAGGTTTGGGTGGTTTGCTTATGCAGCATGGTAAGGTCATAGCCTACGCCCTGGACATCTTAAACCCCATGAGAAGAATTATCCATCTCATGATGTTGAGTTAGCAGCCATAGTTTTTGCCTTAAAGATTTGGAGGCATTATCTATATATAGTTCATGTAGATGTGTTCATAGATCATAAGAGCCTTTAGTATGTCTTTTCTCAAAAAGATCTCAATCTTTATCAGAGAAGGTGTTTAGAGCCCTTGAAAGATTATGACATGAGCATTACTTATGTTGAGGATAGTAAGAAGAAGTTAGCTTAGGAAATCCTTCAACTTTCTAGACTAGGTGTTCTCTTAGTCAATCAGAGAATGGTGACATATGGGTTCAGAGTAGTTTAGAATCATCCCTAGTTTATAATGTGAAAGAAAAGTAAGATAGTGCATTAAAAGCCTAGTGGGTCCATGCAGGAGTTTATTATTCATACTTTGAAATAGGAAGAAGTGAACATGGACTTTGTAACGAGTTCTCCTCATACTCGTCGCCAACATAATTCAATTTGGATAATTGTAGATAGAATGACCAAATCAGGTCTTTTCCTTCTAGTCCATATCTTTTATTCAGCCAAGGATTATGCCAAACTCTACATCAGAGAGTTGGTTAGATTGCACGGTGTTTTGTTATCTATTATATCAGATAGAGGTACCTAGTTTACCTCTTATTTCTAGAAAGCATTCCAAAAAGGTCTTGGTACCCAAGTTCATCTCAATACAACCTTTCATCCTCAGATAGATGGTCAAGTCAAAAGGATTATTCAGACTTTAAAAGATATGCTAAGGGTGTCTACAATTAATTTCAAGGGTAGTTGGGATGACCATTTGCCTTTGATTGAGTTTGCATATAACAACAACTATCATTCCAGTATTCGGATGGCTCCATTCAAAGCTCTCTATGGTAGGAGGTGCAGATCTCTAATTAGTTGGTTCAAAGTTAGTGAGGCCTTAGTTATAGGGCCTGACTTAGTATTCTATGCCTTTGAAAAAGTGTAGTTGATTAGAGAAAGACTTAGAGCTGCTCAAAGCCAATAGAAGTCTTATATAGATGTGAATAGAAAGGATCTCGAGTTTGATATGGGTGACTATGCCTATATAAGGATCTCTCCCATGAAGTAAGTGAAGAGATTCGGCAAGAAGAGAAAGATCAGTCCCCGATATGTCGGTCCCTTCAAAAATCTCAGTTATTTTAGCAAGTTAGCTTATGAGCTTGAATTGCCTTCAGACCTAGACTTAATTCATCCAGTCTTACATGTCTCTTTTCTCAAAAAGTGCATAGGTGATCCAGCCATTGTAGTCCCTATTCATAGCATAGATGTTCAGAACATCCTCTCTTATGAAGAGATTCCAGTTGAAATTCTTGACTACCAGACTTATAGACTAAGGAACAAAAAAGTCCCTCTAATCAAAGTTCTTTGGCAAAATTAGTCTGTTGAGGGAGCTACTTAGGAAGCAGAAGTAGACATATGTACCAAGTACTCTCACCTCTTCTCTGCCTACTCATATCAAGCTCAAGGTAACAGTTCTCCTCAAGCTTTTCAATTTCATGTTTAGATTTCAGTGGCAAGCTTGGTATCTATTTCATGTTCAAAATTTCATTATAAACTTAGTATTAAGTACAATTGCATAGTCAGTCATGCATTCATGTATTAGTTCAGTTATATAATCATGCATCAGACATGCATTCTCATTGTGAGAACCTTGGTTCATCAGAACACTTATTCATGCATTCATAAATCAGTTACACATGCATCAGATATACGTGATTGGTATGATATATTTAGTTATTAGTCATGTCAGTCATGAGATCATGTTCTAGTTATTCATGTTCAGTATGTATGTCAGTTTATCTTTCCTCTTTCACTCAGTCTCATTCGAGGATGAATATTCTCAAGGGAAAGATATTGTAATACCCCATACTTCTACCTAGCTTGAAATCATCCCAAGTATTTTAGAAAATTACCTTAAAAGATGAATCCACTTTTATATACGTGGAATTACTTTAAGATTTTCACTTTCTGTCATGTGGGAAATTGAATTAGCTTTCCAATAATACCAATTTCATCCAAATCCGGTATTGAGGTAGAAATTTATGGCCATTTTACAGAAAGCAGGCAAAACTGTCCAGGTGCGATAGTGAGTGTTGATGGACTGGTAAGCTAGTGATGGAACATCGCCCAAGCCATCAAAGCGGAGGCAGTGAGACCACCTTATGCCTAAGGGCGATGGCTCAGGCCGACGAACCATCGACCCAACGACAGACCGTTGCATAGTTTATTTAGATATTTTAAGTTATTTTTGAAAGGTATTTTTGGTCTTTTACCACCCGTTTTAACCCCTAATAATATCAATCAAGGCTCATAAGTTCATTATCCATCTACAATATCACATTAGGGTTTTCTCTTAAAGATAATCCCCAAGAACAAGAAACCCTAGGTGTTTAATTTTAAGTCAAGGATTCAAGTTTTTCTTCATCAATCTTCAAGAAATAATCCACCCAGGTATGTCATGTGTTGATTCATGGGTCCCTTTCACCCATGAAGCACAAGAATCTCTTTTCAAAATCCAAGATTTGTATATTTATGAATGTTTATGATTTATATTGAATTGAAACTCATGTTCATGATATTGTGGGGTTTTGTAACATATTTGGAATTGCATATTCCAATGATTGACCCTAGGATGTGGTGATTTGCATAATAATCATGATGAACCCTTAAATGTTACATGTTGATTGATGTATCCATGATTAGTAGATGTGTTGATGATTGTATAACCAAAGAATGCTCCCCATGTGTTTGATTAAATTCCTATGTGAAGGAAAAGTGCCATGCTAGTATGATAATATGTAATCCCCATTTATGTACAAGCTTATGCATGTCAAATGTTTGATGCAATGTCTTAATCAGTGAATTATGGATACATGTGTAGCCCTTGTGGTGTTTCAGAACTTGTACTTCATGAAATCTCCAATGGATTATGATGTTGGTCAAGTATTCAAGAAAGTCATGCTTTATCAGTTTTATGCTATCGAGTCCTGGGGGTACTTGTACCCGACAATTAGCTATTTGCCTAGAGGCAGTGTTATGTTTCCAAGATACTCTCAGTCGAGCCATGTTCATAGAAATTCAGTCAGTCATGTGACTCAGGAAAACTCAGTAATCTTAAAAACCTCAGAAATTTAGTAGTCTCAGTAGTATTCCATCAGTCAACGGAACTCAGTTAACTCAGTCCTATCAGTTCAGTAAATCATGTTCAGTATCTATCCAGATGGGAGTAGAAATTAGCATCGAGTAAACCCAAGGATGGAAACTACCTGCTATATGAGGGTGTGATTCTTAGAAGAAATCCTTGCATTCTAGAACTGCATAGCCAGCGTAGGTTGAGACATCATAGCCTATTATATAAGGGCAGATGAGGTGGCTTAACCTGTTATATGAGGGTTCCCACTGTTCTCACTAGAGTTACCTATTATATGAGCGTTACTTACATATTGTTCTTACTAGTGGCGCGGTATTGACACCCTTCCAATTGAGGTTACAGATTAGACCCCAACTCAACCATAATGGTGTATTAGGGGCATGTCAGTTAGATGACTACTTCCCACGGTTTTAATATAAAATCAGGACTGTCAGATACAGTCACTTAATATCAGTAATAGAACTCAGATAGTTCTACAGAATTTAGGACTGTTAGATACAATCAACTAAAAAAAGTATGAAATACAGTCGCTTGGTATTAGTTTTTTTAGTTATACAGTTACCAGTATCTCATGTTATCATGGACTCAGTTATAGTTCTTATGTATTCATGCATGCATTCTCACGGTCATGTTATTCAGTCATTTAGTATAGTTCATGCATATGAACCCTTTGCATTCAGCCTACCTTACATGCATACCGGTACATTCAAATGTACTGACATATTTGTGCTATGGTGTTTTATACCATAGGTGCAGAAGCACGAGCTCTAGAGCATCAGTAGCATTCTAGCCTCAGCAGTCAGAGTTAGCAGTGAGCCCTCATCCTTCAAGGATATAAGCATTACTTTATTATCTCATTAATTAATTCATTAGTTGAAGTTAGTTGGAGAAATGTCCCATCAACTTCTTATTTAGACAGTTTAGTCAGTTAGAGGCTTTTCAGACTATAGTATGTTCAGACAGTTTATTTTAGTTGTTTTGGGTATTTCATACCCCATCTATATGTTATATTTTATTAGTTATGTTACAGTTTTAAACCTTACAACCTTTATTTCTGTATTTATATAGTGTATTATGCAGTGTTCAGGTGTAGATATAAGTTATGTGTTAGCTTATAGTCCTTCAGGGTCATGAGCACCGTGTATCATTTTGGGTACCAGATTAGAGGCGTTACACCTGGATTATGTAGCTCAATCGTCATATAACAGTACCCATGGGCTATATGGGCCTCTCACTCCCTGGTCAGGCCCCAGTGAGTGTAGCTGTACGAATTAGATAATAGTTTCATATATATATATATACACATGGAGAATTTAAATCCTATAACATATACCAAGGTAAATTAAGCACCCGATCATATAATAATTTACGACAGACTCAAACCTCTCTAATTATGAAATAATAATAAGGGGGACTTGAACCTCCTTTGTCACTTTGACCCTCATGTTGGCAAACACGATTTCTAGTATCAGTCACTCGGACCTACACTTTCATACTTAGCTACACAACCCTTATTATATCCCAATTAAAACAAGTATCACACATTACCATTAATAATATTCCACATTAAGACATATAATATTGGTATTTTTATACCAACTACATATACAAGGTAACACATAATGCCAAAACAATTTCCATTAACTTGGGGAGAACAACTCCCTTTGTTAATTAATACACATTGGGGAATACTGACTCCTTTGTTAAACATACCATTTTATTTGAAATACCTTTATTATTTAAGTAGACAAGGCTCTTTTCTAGATTAATTATCTAACTTGATACTAACTCTTATATCTAATGTGACATCGAACTTATGAGCTAAGATATAAGTTATTCTACGTGTGTAGCTAGAACCAACTCAATGAAACTTCCTCTTTACCTAGGTGATAAGATCAATTATTTAGTGCGTGAGGAGATTTAAAGGTGAATTACACTCATAGAAATCCTCTAGTTCAAAATTGAGTTAAAAACTTCTTTATCGATTGAGATTAGGCATATGGTTTTACAAAGATCAACTTCAAGCAAGTATTACTCCTAGAATATGAAAAGTTATGAGGTCCAACACCTACCAAAGTAAAGGTATTCTAGTTTTCTTTCCAATATCATCAACCACTTACTAATTTAAATTTAAAGTAAAAATATATGCTCCTTGAAGTTTCATCTGGAATATCTACCAAGCCAAGTATGGGACAAATGCAAACCATACTTAGGGAATTTAGAGCCATACCATTGTAGCACTTCTTGCACAATTCCCATGTCAGTTTTCCCAGTTTTCTAAACCCAGAGCATGATAGAAGTGCGAGCCACACTTTAGAAACTGTGATCTACAATTAAAGAAGTACATGCCACTCTTCTGTAGAACTTAGTTTTGACAAAAAATTTTCTCTTTTTAATTTAAGTCATTTTTATATACCTCATTTCAGTTTTCTGCATAATTTCAAGCCCTAAGTTAGGTTTTCTCTCTTCTCATTATCCTCTAATACAAATTTAAGCCTCTCTCACTTAATTTCAAATAATTTAGTCAATTCGATTAGTCTATTATGGATTGTTTATGAAATCCTACACGATAACCATAGATTTTTCAAGAAAAACTCAATTAAGATCTCAAGAACTAAATTCTTGGAATCCTCTATCAAGATATGGCTCTTTCTTGATTTCTTAGAAGGAAATTAAGGTATGTAGAACTTCAATAAGAATTTTCTTCCATTCTAAAATCTAAAACTCCTTAGTTTTTTTTATGAATTTAAGATTATGGTTAGGATTTATGAACTCATTTTAAATTTTTCCTTATTTTGAAAATTTCATGACTCTTTGAAAGTCCATTTATGATTATGGTTTTATTTATGAGTATTGCATTTATTTATACGCTTAACAAGGTGTTCCCTTGTCAGAATTTTATTTATGACATGATTTCACATATTGTTCTTGATGTTTATTTTAAGTGTGATTTATCCTAATTTTACATGATTTAAGTTTTATTATTTGAAATTCAGTATAAATAGATATTTTTTATCGAGTATATTACTCTATGTTTTGTGATTTGAAATTTAGTATAAATAGATAGTTTTAGCTAAGTATGTTACTCTAAATTCAAACCTACAATTTTAGTTATTTATGAGAAAATAATATTATACAGTTGTTTTAAGAGTATTATCTAGCACTGATAGAACAATAGTTCCAGATAATCCAAGTCCTAGAACTGCGTGCTAGCATAAGATTTACAATTTTCCATTTTGGACTCACATAGTAGATCCACCCTGCAAACATGTTCTATACCGATGGAAAAGTATATAGCATCTCTCCCAAATATGGGGTTAGATTTTGTACTCCATGTTGTTCACATCGTTTATGTTGGTTAAGAGAAATTCCCTAGAATTAGTTTTGAACTATATGAAATACTTATACTTTTATAGCTTTTCAATTCAGATAAGTTTTAACTTATTTTATAGAAAATGATGTATGTCTTACCGTTTTTGAACTATGCATTATAAAATGAGTTGTGTTCACAACTTTTAAATAATTACATTTTAAATTTTTGATATGATTTCTACACGTTGATCATTATATTTAAGTTTGAAAGAATGATTTAATGGTTTCTACATAATTCTAGCATATTTTATATATAAGTACTGACTGCGTAACTCTCTTCTTATATATTCTATTATGATATAGATTCATGTACCTATATTCAAATTCACAGTTATATTCGCACCCCACTCCATTAGCCAATAGACTTTGTGAGTCCTCATTAATTGAGGGAAGCTTGTAGTTTTAATTATTTATTTACAAACTTGTTAGTTGCAGTAGTTTAGAGTTAGTTCAGTGTAACAATTATAGTTGTGAATTTTATTTTTATGTTTTTTGACCATTTCATCCTTTTCCATAGTTGTTATATGTTATTTTTGAGTGGTAGGGATGTTGGCATGGTTTTTCATGCATCCAGAGGATTTTAGAGGCTTTTAAAGCATTGATTTGACCTTGCTTAATGTTTGAGTTTTAAGCCTCATATGTTGATTTAGATAGTTTCATCAGATATAAAATGTCAGTTTTGGTTTAGGAGCATCGTTAGTTCGGATCCTAAACCTTTATTTACATTTTGACCTTTGTGATGAAAACTAGCCAAAATATGCCTAATGTGGTCTCGAGGGCTAAACTATTATAAATGATCTCTTTCTAAAAATATGATGGTGCCATTGAGATCAAAATGTCAAAAATATCCCAGTAGTGTATTTGGTTTATTTTTGTAGGGTCCCAAATTAATTTCTAGGTTCAATCGAGACAATTCTCTGAATTGCAAAAGTACTGGTGCATTTTTCTGGTGCATCAAGCCTCTTTATCACGATCGTGTGGACACATATTGCTATTGCAAGCCTTAATGATATTCTTCATTGTGATTGGATAGTGGTGGTACCACGATCGTGATGGGTAATTAGATGGACTGGGTTGAGTTTGACCTTTGTGGTCGTGAGGCCCTCCTATCGCGATGACCAACTTAATATCGATCAATGTTGACTTTCATAATCATAAAGTGAGTGATACGAGGTACTGTTCACCTAAACAATACAAATTCTCCATTTTTATAATTTTCTCTATTTTTGGACTTGGGAGCTTCGAGAAAGGTGATTTCAAAAGGGTATCTTCACTATTCTTACTTGGTCTTTGAAAAAGGAGATTTAAAAGGTGTATGTTCACCATTCTATCTTGGATAACATCCAAACCCTTATTTCTTTTATTTTCTATCTATCTTTAAAATGGTTTTAAGAACATGTGATTCCAAATTAGTTTTTTGAGTGTTTACCCGGTAAAATTAATTTTGCTCTGATACAAATTCTATTTCACCTCTTTTTTTCTTTGATTTTCAAATATAGATTCATTTTGATATGAAGATCATGTTTTTAAAATAAATGATAAGGGTATCATTAGTTTCTTTTTGACACATAGATTACATATTTGATAGGTTTGGTTTTATCCAAGACTGCTCTTAAAGGAAATGCTCCACATTGAAAGTCTATTCCTGCTCGGAATTTTGGCTCTTTGAGGTAGGTTATATCTTAACTTTCTTCAAACTGAGCTGGTAGTAAACCATTCTTGTAAAGCATATTATGGGTTGTGTAATAAGATGGGAAATTATATTTCAAGATTATTATTGTTATTGTGTTTCTGTGTGGGGCTTTAATTTCTTATTAATGTTAATTCGAGAGTTATATTCTTGGTAATGCCTGGTGGGACTTTATTTAACATTATAAGCCTTATTTATGTATTATATGCCATTATTGTCATTGTGACATCCATGAGGAGGCATGATAGATATTATAGGCCTTATTTGAACATTATCTTTCTCTATCATTAGAGTGATACTCAAGTGAGGTGCTTCAAAATGATGTTTTTGATGTCTTACATGACTATTCATTCTAGTGGTGTTAAGAGAGGATTAATATAATGAATTATTGACATATTAAATTAATTCTGAGCTTATTTATACTTGTATTAAATTCGTTATCATCTTCACACTGATTAGTCATGAGCATAACATCCTCATCCTATACATACATATTCATGAGATATTGGTACTACTGAGTGATGTGCCGATTTATAACGGTATATTTTTCATCTTCAAGAAAGAATTGTAATGACTTGATTTTTGGTGATTTTTGTGAATTATCATTTCTATGTGATTTGACCATTTTACCCCTTTTCGTTGTTGCTTTGTGGTATTTCTGGGACGTGGGGATAATTGACATGATTCCTAATAAATTTAAGTACGATTTGTGCGAGTTTGTGGTGTTTGGAGATTAAAAAGGCCTTATAGTTGACTTTGGTCAACATTTATTATTCTATGCATCAGATGACAAAACAAGTTGCGCCAGATTTAGAACATCAATTATAGGTTAGTAGTATAGTTGGTGTGTTTTTATGGCTTTGGTATCTCATTTCAACCCTTGATTTGAGAATTTGTAAAATTAGATATTGGGGGTCAATTTTGTGGAAACGACATTCTTTCAAAAATATAATATCATCATTGAATTTAGAGTGTCAAATTTGATAGGGTAGCATAAATCATTTGCCTTCTTGGGATTTCAGATGAATTCTGAGGTGTCCATGGAGCCTTAGAAAATTTTCCAAGTTCATATGCTGCACCACCTAACTAGTTCAGCCGCTAAAGTGACATTTTGGCTTCTTTATGGTAGGCACTAAATGCCACTTGGCCACTTAAGCGGCCGGCTCCAGCTGGGCAAGGGAGCTTTAGCTGTGCCTTTTCTACTTTAGCGAATGCCGCTAAAACAACCCTTGTATGCTTTAGCGAAGGCCACTAAAGAAGACCTTATTTACTTTTGTGGACTGGCCAGTCTATGCGGATACCGCTAAATCGATACTTGACCGCTTTAGCGGTGACCACTAAAGCATCCATTTAACTAATTTAGCGATCAATGCTGGCACTCTATATAAACCCTTTTCTTGATTTTCCCACTATTTTTGACACTTGAAGCTTCAGGGTTTAGAGTTTTTGGGCAATTTCCTCTATTTTCAAGCTTGGATAAGCTTCGAGTCCATATTTTAATTATTTTTATTCAATTCTTTTCATTTAAAGTTTGTGAAAATGCGATTTCAAAATTAATATTTGGGGATTCTGGCCCAGAAGGCCTAAATTAGTATTTCTTCAACTTAAACTCCAATCTCAACCTGGTTCACTTGGGTTTCTTCTATGCGTTCCTTTAATCTTGAGTAATATATATTTTTGAACTAAAATTCTGTTTTACCCTTCTTTTTTGAAAATCCATTTTATGGGACAGTTTGACCCGACCGCTGGCTTTCTTTTGACGTGTAGATTCTATATTTGTATGTTTTAGTTGATCTTGAGTTTGTTTGTGAGGGGAATGGTCTATGTTAAAGGATTTTAGATTGGGTTTTCTTCATTCAAGGCTGTTTATGGCTTAACTTTCTTTAGACTAAGTTAAGTAGTTAATACTGATATAAAAACATATTATGGACATGGGAACTAATCATAGAAATGGATTTATTAAAATTTTGAGCATGTGTGGGGGCCTTTGTTCTTGTTATTTGGTGTTTTTGAGACATTATTTGTTATGAGTGATCGCTTGGGATCTTTTATGATGTTATTTGCCTGGTATTTATGTTATTGGTTGTTTTCTTCTTAGTGGAAATTGTCTAAATTGGGAATTATGTGGTATCAAATGGCATATATGGTATATCTTACTCCATTGGTAAATAGATTACATTAGATCATGGATAGTTGGCTTATTAAGTGATTTTTTGCTCATTTGCTTAGTATATTAGTTGGATTTAGAAATTCTCATTCTGGTTTCTTGTGAGAATTACATCCTCACATTATGTATATTCACGAAACATTGGTACCACAGAGGAAATATTATTTTTTCTGACAAAAAATATGACTTGTTTAAAAACCCTTTGCCGATGTATGTGCCGAAGAGGAGTTATAGATATTGGATTGGTACTGCTCATTGGATTGTATATGGGTTGACAACCCCCGATAGGTCCTACCTCAAGGGAATCATTTCAGAGTATATGGATCATGTTATGATGATTGATTCTATTCATTGAGCGTCTTAGGGAGGCACCAAGAGGGTGCTACATCAAGGCGAGTTCAGGGGTCACACTCCTCGAGGTAAAGATTTTAAAGGTTTCCATAGGTATCGGCAAAACTAGGCTGGCAATCATACAGGGTTTAGGTAGTGGGTTTTCTAGTTCAGTAGCTTTGAGTGGTCGTTCTAGCTTAGCCGTACCTCCCTCTATTGAGTTGGGTCTTATATTGTGCTTTGTGTGTGATTAGGCTAGCTATTTGGACAAGGACTATCCTTGTCATGTTTTTAGGTCTATTCCTATATTGATGGTGAGAGGTGGAGGTTCTACTAAAGTATCACCTTGGGGGTGCACTTGTCTTGTTTGTGAAGAAAAGGGATAGGTCTATGCATATGTGTATTGATTATCGATAGTTAAATAAGGCGACAATTAAAAATAAGCATCCTCTTCCTCATATTGATGATTTATTCAATCAACTTTAGGTTGCTTCGGTGTTTTCAAAGATTGATTTGAGATTTGAGAATCACCAATTAAGGATTAGAGCTTTGGATAGTCCGAAGACAGCTTTTTGGACTCGGTACGGTCTTTATGAGTTCTTAGTCATGTCCCTTGGATTGACCTATGTACCAAATATTTTCATAGATTTGATGAACAGGGTATTTCAATCGTGTCTCGACTCTTTTGTCAATGTATTTATAGATTATATGTTGGTTTATTACAAGAGTGAAGCCGACCATGAGGAGCATTTGTAGATTGTATTCTAGAGATTGAGGGATGAGACGTTGTATGTTAATTTCTGAAAGTGTGAGTTTTGGTTGGAGTTTCTTTCTTTCTTGGGTCATGTGGTGACCAAATATCGTATTATGGTCGATCCGATAAAGATTGCAGCAATTATTAATTGGGCTAGGGGTACTTCTTCTATCGAGATTCAGAGTTTTATTATCTTAGAAGTTTACTATCAATGCTTTATTGAGTTTTTTTAATCTATTATAGCTCTATTGACCAAGTTGAGTCAGAATAAGATTTACTTTCAATGGTCTGATGCTTGTGAGGAGAGCTTCAAAAAGCTTAAAAATTTATTGACATCAACTCCTATCTTGACTTTGCCCAATCAGGGCCTGGGTTTATCATCTTTTGTGATGCTTCAGGTATTGGGTTACGTGTTGTATTGATGTAGGAGAGTAAGGTGATTGTGTATGCTTTTCATCAGTTTAAACGCCATAAGAAAAATTACCCTACCCATGATTTAGAGTTGTGCGCAGTTGTATTTACTTTAAAGTTGTGGAGGGATTACTTGAATAGAGTGTGTTGCAAGATTTTCACACCATCATAGCCTTCAGTATTTATTCACCCAGCGAGATCTTAATATGAGGAAGCATCATTGGCTTGAGCTACTTAAGGACTATGACCTTACTATTCTATATTATTCGCGCAAGGCTAATGGAGTTGCAGATGCCTTGAGTTGAAAGTTAACTAGCATGGGTATCTTAGTATATCTTTTGACCCATGAGTTGCCCTTGGCCTTAGAGGTTTAGTGTTTTGCTAACCAGATGGTTAGGATTGATATTTTGACACCTAGATATGTTGGAATTTGTGGAGGCTAGGTTTTCCTTGATGGAGTAGATTCAGGCTCTTTAGTTTAATGATGTTGGGTTGAGAGTGATTTGTAATAAGGTGTTATCACGACCCAATTTCCCGGGTCATGATGGTTCCTACTATAACCCACCAGTAGGCAAGCTAAACCCAGAGTCCAGAACCGCTAGTAATGAACTACCATTAGAATGAAAAAAAGAATGCAGAATAATATAATAAAATATCAATAACATAGTCCCAAAACCTGGCTATATAAGTACAAGAGCTTCTAACATAAGAAGTTTACGAATGAGGTACTAAGTAAATATACAGATACAACCATCTCTGAATATAATGTAGAGAGTAGTCTAGTACTCCGAACAGCAGGAGCTCACCCTAACTCTTTGAACCGTAGTTCTCCGCATGATGTACACATCAATAACGATAACCCATACCATGATCTGCAAGCTGCAGAAGTGTAGTAGGAGTACCAAACACATGGTACTCAGTAGGAAACTGTCGGCTAAGCTCCAAATATAATGCATGTACATACAACATATAAATAAAATGGAAAAATACAGCCAAACCCACAACAACCACATAAGAAAGCCAATGAGATAATGTTACACCTCGATTTTCTGAATCGAAATGCTACATGGTGCTCATGACCCCAAAGGACCACAAACTAACCAATGTCTGATATCTATACCTGTGCACTACATAATATAACATGAAAATGCAGAAACATGTACTGAATGGCCATAAGGTTCAAATCTGAATAAACCTCTAATAAGACAATGCCTGAAAATGGTATAACAATACCGAAACAAATCTAAAATAGCTGTTTGACATGCTATAGTCTGGAGAGCCTCTAAACTGTCTGAATAAGGAGTTTATGGGACATGTACCTAACTAAATCCATTTAGCAAGTGAACTAAAATATCAAATGAAGTAATAATTATACGTCCTCGAATGAAAAGGACTCACTGCAAACTCTGAACACTGGAATGCTACTGCTGATCTGGAGCTCGTGCCTCTGAACCTATGGTGTAACATAAGAGAAAACACCATAGAGCAAATGTGTCAGTACGTCTGAATGTACTGAGTATACGAGTGAGGTAGGCTAAATACAAAGGGTTATATGCATGAACAATGCTGACTAATATGAACGTGAGAATTCATACATCCATACCTAACTGCAACTAAACTCGTGGAGATATTGACTACTTAGTATAAATATAGACAACATGAGTGTACTGATACTGAGATACTAAATAGATGAATGACTATTTCTGACAGTTTGAATTATGAAAAACTGGTCTAGTTGACTGTGTCTGACAGTCCTGAAGCTGAATACTGATATCATGAATTCTGATAACTGATATAACTGATACATAAGTTCAGAAAACTGATATAGCTGATATAAATGTGATGATTGTCCTAACTGATGTAACTGATACTGAGCGACTGTATCTGACAGTTTAAGTTCTGATCAAACTATCTGAGTTCTGTTCTACTTGGAGTAACTAAATCTGAGATCAGTCCTATCTAGCGGGTAATCATGAGTATACTGATAATAAGGATGATTTGACTTAGTTTGAAGTCAGTCCTATCTAGTGAGTGATCTTTAAATCTAATGATTCTAATACTGATTAATCATAGTTGAAATCAGTCCTAGCTAATGGATGATCTTGAAGTCTATTTACAATGATAAGCATTGACTGTATCTAACAATACTAAATCTATACTACTAAGCTGAGTTGACTGTGTCTGACAGTCCTGAATCTGTAACTGAAACTGTGGGATGTATTCATCTAAACGACATGCCCCAAGCTAAGCTGACTGGGGTTCAATCTCTTCCCTAACTTGAAGGGTGTCAGTACCGCACCACCACTAAAGATATTATTATAGATTCAGTCCTAATCTAGCATGTGACTCCTGGGATCCGTCTTATATATATAAATATGCTAACGGGTGACCCCTGAGTATTTCAGTCCTATCTAATGAGTGAAATCTTGTACCTATGCTGGCTACGTAGTTCTGGAACTTAGGGATTATTTCTAAGGATCTCAGTCCTATTCTAGTGGGTGAGTCCCCATCCCTAGGCTCACTCGGTGCTGAATCCTACTCCGATTTAAAAGACAATGAACTAAATAACTGGGCTGAACTGAATAACTGAGCTGAACTGATTAGCTAAACTGATACTGATTAACTAGACTGATACTAGTGGTATTTCTTAGAGGAGCTAAACTAGTTTTACTGGATTTCGATGATTGATGGAATGTCATGAGTTCTGAGGATTGGTTGCGAGTACTAAAATTACTGAAATTGACTTTGAATACTGGGTTGCAGATATTACTGAGTACTGAGATCACTGAGATTACTGAACTACTGAGATTACTGGGGTTATTGGATTTTCTTGAGTCACATGACTGATTGAATTCTATAGATCAAGTCTTAACAGAGAGTATTATGATAACATAACATGGCTCTAGGCACACATCTATATTTTTGGGTACGAAAACTCCCAGGACTTGATGGAAGGAAATTAACACAACATGACTGACTTGATCATAAGATTGGAGTCCACAATTCACATTGTCATAAGTAGGGGATATTATACTTCATGTAGTTCTTCGACATCTTAAGCAGGGTAGGGAGTGCATGGATATATTTCATGTACATATAGTATATCTCCATTATCATACATGCTTCATACCACAACAATAGCAACACATAAATAACATGGAATTTATATTGAAGCATATAGATAATATGGACTTGTCATTTAGATATCATAAAGCGATGTAAACATGAATTTCTAGCATCCTTAGCATCTTATCAAACATCTTGCATGCATAATATTGAGCATAGGTGTACTTAACAAATTTAGAAATCTTGAACCACCCAAATTCATGCGTTTCTAACTAACCTATTCACATGATTCATGAAAAACACATCAAGACACAACCTTGAATCCAAACAACAATCATTAACATGAATATAGTCATAAAACAACAAAGAAATCACAATTTATAATTTAAAACATGTTTCTTGAGCTCCATATATGAAAGGGACCCATGGATGAACACTACGCATACCTTAAAGCTTGATCTTGAAAGAGATCTAATGTTTCTGAAGGTTCTTGGAGAAATCCTTAGGCTTACCCTTGATTTTTCTTGACTAGGGTTTAACCCTTTTGGGAAAGAATGTTCTTGTTCCTGAGGAGATGATCTTAAGAGGAAACCCTAATCTTGTGGTTGAAAGCATAAGAGAGGGTTTTTGAGATGCTTAACTGAAGAAAAATAGGAAAAATTACACCTCTTTTGGGTTACAAGTCGTGGGAAGTGAAGGGAAAAGGCCAAAATACTCTTATAAAAAAAATTCCCAGTTGCTGAAAATAATAGCTGACAACATTTGTTACAAGGCGTCAAAACTATAACAAGCCATCAAAAATGTCATCACATAGAAGCTAGAATTGATGGTTTCTACCTAGGTCCGACGACCTTCGTGGTAGGTCATCACAAATGTGGTAAGCTACCACAAATGTCGTCACTTAGGAGCTGGATTCTACCTAAGGCTAACGACCTTCATTGTAGGGCATCAAAAGTGTGGTAAGCTATCACGAATGTCATCACACAAAATATGGATTCTTCTTAAGGATGACGACCTTCGTGATAGTGCGTCATAAATTTGGTAAGCTACCATGAATGTTGGCACACAGTTTCCAGCCTGACATGCTGGAGTAAAATAGGAATAACTCCTTGCTCCACTATCAGATTTAGGAGAAATTTATATCATTGGAAAGATAATTAAATTATCTATCTGTTGATAGGTTATGAGATAAAAAATTCCATGTATAATGAGAGATATGCTCGTTTGAATTTGACTATATCAATATCCTTCTTAAGAATTCAATCAGTAAGGAATGTTTTGATTCATCTGATAGTTGAGAGTTATTTGAAGCCTTAATATACATCTAACTTAATCATAAAACTATAAAAGAACCATGATGTACTATGCATGATATTGGTACATGGCTCTAATAGCGGTTTGGATTTTTTGGGGTATTACAATATCTCCCCTTTGGGAACATTCGTTCTCGAATGATACTGGCTGAGATGAGAGAAAAGACATCTGACACGAATATATATCATGAATGACTAATCATGATTTCATGGCTGACATGACTGAAAACTGATCATATGATACTGTACATGCATATCTGATACATGGGTAGCTGCTTTATGAATGTAGGACTAAGTGTTCTGATGAACTGAGTTTCTCAAATAAGAATGTATATCTGATGCATAACTGATAAGATGAATCTAGGCACATATGATGCATGACTATATGACTTACATGATACCTGAATGCATGATTGAAAGTACTGATAAGCGAACCATGCATATCTGATGCATGAATACATGACTGAACTGACTTATGAACATGCGACTGAATATGCAATGGTAAAGGCACTAAGATTTAAATGAAACATGAGAATATGACTGATTCTGCTACATGACATATGGACTGAACATCATGAACTGAACTAAATCTTTGAGTACTTGACTTACAGCTAAGGTCTAACTTGAAAGTCAACTTATGAGTACCCTCTATTCTAGAATAAATTTGTTATGCAAGGAGAAATTGAAGGATCTAAGGCATAAGAGCGTTAAGAGAAAGTGGGGTATCTCCCCCTTGGGACGCTATGTCCCTCTAAGAACGCTTACCTTATGGAGATACTGGGTGATGCACAGGGCATCTACGAACTAGATTATAACTAAACTTTGGGAGTTTGAAACTGATGGATGATACATGAGATAAACTGAACTTGCAACTACTAGGAGGTTCTACCTTGAAATTGTTACATTCTCTGAGGTTTTGGATAACATGAATAGATGTAAGGATGAGAAAACAAGCTATAAAAATCTGTCTGCTCGATTGCTAAACTGACTTACTAGATTTACTAGCTAACTCATACTGAAACATATGATCGAGTGAGAGAAAGAGATTTAACAATGCATACTGTGAACATGAAAAACTGGTAATATACCCGAATTTAAGTTAGGGAAACTTTCTGGATTAGGACAGGTCTGGAGTGCATAAAGTCTATTCTGATGCTGACCACTATTAGTACCTTGCTGATGCAACTCCTTACCCCTCCGTGCTAGAACTCTGCACTTTTGCATCCTGTGGCCTGGCTTTCCACACCCAAAGCATACATCACTGCCTGCCATACATGCACCTTGATGATTCTTACCACACTTTTTGCAAAGAAGATAAGTAAGACCTCTATTTTCACTACCCTAGGCCTCAACGCCTGGCACTCCATCAGGTTATTTCTAGACTTAGGTGCTGGTACACTAGCTGTGGATAGAGTTGGAACTAAAATTTTCTGACTATGGTGAAAAGGGTTACCACCCCGTGACTTAGGCTGAGCAAATCTTAAACTACCTGTTCTTTCTCTCTTACTCTGTCTCTCTCTCATCCTAATCTTCTGCTCCTCTATCTGCTGAGTATGTGTCATAAGTCTGGCTAAAGTCATATCACTATTCAATGTGGCAGATCTACACTCGTTTACTGCACTATCATTCACCCCTGACACGAACTTACTCATCTTAGCTTTACCATCTGTAACCACATGAGGGGTATATTGGGCTAATTGAGTAAACTTGAGAGAATAATCCCTTACCATTATACTACTATGCCTGAGGTTGATGAACTCTAGTACCTTAGATTCTCTAAGCTCTAGCGGAAAGAATCTATCAAGGAAAGCAGAGGCAAACTCTTCCCACTCTATAGGTCCTGCATCATCTAACCTTTTTGACTTCCACTGCTTGCACAAAGTATGAGCAACATCTTATAATTGGTATGCGGCTAACTCATCTCTCTGAACAGTAGTAACCCCCATAACATCTATCACCTTTTGAACCTGATCTAGGAATTCCTACGGGTCGTCATCTAACTTAGACCCTGTGAAGGAAGAAGGATTCATTCGGGTGAAGTCCCGACTTCTAGCTGCAGCTAAATTGGCCACTAGGTCAGCCGAAACAATAGCTGGTCATTCATTATGGGCAGCGACTGATTGATCAAGAGTGGTGAATACGGCCATGAACTATGCATAAGAAATATGATATCCCAAAGGTTCGGGCTGAGGGGCTTACTGATTCCTATTTCTTCTTTTAGGAGGCATGTCTGTAGAAGAAAGAGAGAAGTGGATTAGACTGAGATTATGTTCACTGGCACGATATGAATATTGAAAAAAAGGAAGCTATCCCTAAAACATCTCATAGCCTCCTGCACATAAGTGTGGTGCACAACACACGCATGTACAAGACTCTACTAGATGCAACTTTCAGACTTCCTAGGACTCTATTGAACCTTAGGCTCTGATTCCAAGTTTGAACACCCCAATTTTCTGAACCAGAATGCTGCACGGTGCTCATGACCCCGAAGGACCACAAGCTAACCCATGTCTTATATTTATACCTGTGCACTGCATAATATAACATAAAAATGCAGAAATATGTACTGAATGGACATATGGTTCAAATCTAACTAAACATCTGATAAGACAATGCCTAAAAATGGTATAACAATACTAAAACAAATCTAAAATAACTGTCTGACATGCTATAGTCTGGAAATCCTCTAAACTGTCTGAATAAGGAGTTGATGGGACATGTCCCCAACTAAATCCATCTAACAACTGAACTAAAACAGCAAATGAAGAAATAATCATATCGTCCTCGAATAAAAAGGACTCACTGCAAACTCTGAACACTGGAATGCTACTTCTGATCTGGAGCTCATGCCTCTGAACCTCTGGTGTAACATAAGAGAAAACACCATAGTGTAAATACGTCAGTACGTCTGAATGTACTAAGTATATGAGTGAGAAAGTCTAAATGCAAAGGGTTATATGCATGAACAATGCTGACTAATATGAACGTGAGAATACATACATACATATATAACTGTAACTAAACTCGTGGAGATACTGACTACTGAGTCTGAATACAGACAACATGAGTGTACTGATACTGAGATAGTGAATAGACGAATGACTATTTCTGATAGTTAAAATTATGAAGAACTGGTTTGGTTGACTGTGTCTGACAGTCCTGAAGCTGAATACTAATATCATTAATTCTGATAACTGATATGACTGATACATGAGTTCAGAAAACTGATATAACTGTGATGATCAACCTAACCGATGTAACTGATACTGAGCGACTGTATCTGACAGTCTAAGTTCTGATCAAACTATCTGAGATTGTTCTACTTGGAGTAACTAAATTTGAGATCAGTCCAATCTAGCGTGTGGTATACTGATAATAAGGATGATTTGACTTAGTCTGAGATCAGTCCTATCTAGAGGGTGATCTTTAAATATAATGATTTTGATACTGATTAATCATAGTTGAGATTAGTCCTGGCAAATGGGTGATCTTGAAGTCTACTTACAATGATAAGCATTGACTATATCTAACAGTACTGAATCTGTACTACTAAGCTGAGTTGACTGTGTTTGACAGTCCTGAACCTGTAACTGAAACTGTGGGATGTGTTCATCTAACCGACATGCCCCAAGCTAAGCTGACTGGGGTACAATCTCTACCCTGACTGGAAGGGTGTCAGTACCGCGCCACCAGTAAATACATATGTTGTGGAGTCATTCCTAATCTAGCGGGTGACTCCTGGGATCATTCCTATACAAATAAATATGCTAACGGGTGACCCCTGAGTATGTTAGTCCTATCTAATGGTTTACATCTCATACCTACGCTGGATATGTAGTTTTGGAACTTAGGGATTGTTTCTAGGGATCTCAGTCCTATTCTAGTGGGTGTTCCCATCCCTAGGCTCACTCGGTGTTGAATCCTTCTCCCATCTGAAAGTCACTGAACTAAATATTTGGGATGAACTGAATAACTGAACTAAGCTGATTAGCTGAACTAATACTGATTAACTAGCTTATACTAGTAGTATTGTTTAGCAGAGATAAACTAAGTTTACTGGATTTCGATGACTGATGGAATGTACTAAGTTCTAAGGACTGGTTGAGAGTACTAAAATAACAGAGATTGACTTTGAATACTGAGGTTACAGATATTATTGAGTACTGAGATCACTGAGATTACTGAACTACTGAGATTACTGGGGTTACTGGATTTTCCTGAGTCACATGACTGACTGAATTCTATAGATCATGGCTTGACTGAGAGTATCATGATAAAATGACATGGCTCTAGGCACACAACTATATTTTTAGGTACGAATACCCCCAATACTCGATGGAAGAAAACGTACATAACATGACTGACTTGATCATAAGATTGGAGTCCACATTTCACAGTCATAAGTAGGGGATATTATACATCATGTAGTTCTTCGACATCTTAAGCATGGTAGGGAGTGCATGGATATATTTCATGTACATATAGTATATCTCCATTATCATACATGCTTCATACCACAACAGTAGCAATACATCAATAGCATGGAGTTTATATTGAAGTATATAGCTAACATGGACTTGTCATTTAGATATCATGGAAACATGTAAACATGAATTTCTAGCATCCTAAGCATCTTATCAAACACCTAGCATGCATAATATTGAGCATAGGTGTACTTAACAAATTTAGAAATCTTGAACCACCCAAATTCATGGGTTTCCAACTAACCTATTCACATGATTCATGAAAAATACATCAAGACACAACCTTGAATCCAAACAATAATCATTAACATGAACATAGTCATAAAACAACAAGGAAATCACAATTTATAATTTAAAACATGATTCTTGAACTCCATGGATAAAAGGGACCCATGGATGAACACTACGCATACCTTATAGCTTGATATTGAAAGAGATCTAATGTTTTTGAAGGTTCCTGAAGAAATCCTTAGGCCTGCCCTTGATTTTTCTTGACTAGGGTTTAATTCCTTTAGGAAAGAATGTTTTTGTTCCCGAGGAGATGATCTTGAGAGAAAACCCTATTCTTGTGGTTGAAAGCATAAGAGAGCATTTTTAAGATGCTTAACTAAAGAAAAATGGAACAAATTATGCCTCTTTAGGGTTATAAGTAGTGTGAAGTGAAGGGAAAAGACCAAAATACCCTTATGAAATAAATTCTCAGTTGCTGAAAATAATAGTTGACGACATTTTTGAAAAGACGTCAAAAATGTGACAAGCCATCAAAAATATCATCACATAGGAGCTGGAATTGATGGTTTCTGCCTAAGTCTGACGACCTTCATGGTAGGGCGGCACAAATATATTAAGCTACCACGAATGTCGTCACTTAGGAGCTGGTTTCCGCCTAAGGCTGACGACCTTCGTGGTAGGGCATCACAAATGTGGTAAGCTACCACAAATGTCGTCACTCAGGAGCTGGATTTTTCCTAAGGCTGACGACCTTCGTGGTAGGGCATCACAAATGTGGTAAGCTACCACGAATGTCGTCACACAGTTTCTAGCCTGACATGCTGGAGTAAAATAGGAATAAATCTTTGCTCCAACATCGGATTTAGGCAAAATTTGTATCGTTAGAAAGCTAATTCAATTATATATCTGTTGATAGGTTATGAGCTCAAAAATTCCAAGTATAATGAGAGATATGCTCATTTGAATTCGACTATACTAACATTCTTCTCAAGAATTCAACCAGTAAGGAATGTTTTGATTCGTCTGATAGCTGGGAGTTATTTGAAGCCTTAATATACATCTAACTTAATCATAAAACTATGAAAGAACCATGATATACAATGTATGAGCTTGGTAAATGGCTCTAATATTGGTTTGGATTTTTTGGGGTATTACAGATAGTAAGGATGAACTATTCTATTTATGCTCAAGCAACTAACATAATAAGTATAAGAAAGTATTAAGGATGAACTATCCCATTTCAGACATACTCAGAAATCTAAGCACTAGACCATATATCACTAGCCAATATACAAAATATGGACGAAAAGAAGATATATATATGAGTATACAAGGCCAAGGAATGAATATACAATCTGAATAAATAAAAGGAAGGGATATACGGTAACACCGTAGATACATATAGCTAAATATATATATATATTTATATATATGCAAGTCAACATGAATTACAACCTAAATCACCAAACTAGCACTTCAAGACCTCATAATCATAACAGAAACTAGTACTAGAATACATCAAGGTTTCTAATCCATTTGTTAAATAATGAGTTAATCATATATAATAATATAATTGCAAGATAGAAGGGCAAGAATCATACCACAAATCTCGATACCTTATCATTAATCAATCTTTCACAAACTAGCCATAACAAGGATCATAACAATAATAATAACAATAGCAATGAAACACGAGTAACCAACTAGTCTAGACAAATAATACCTAATCATGCATTTCACGAACCCTCACCGCCCCAAAATCAGAAAGTTCAATCAACAAACAACACACCACAAGCCATACACATCACCCATACCTATGCAACCCTCCATAAGGATGATAGATATAGGCGCATACTTGTGATAGGCGTTGCACATGTAAGAATGAATGCAATAGAATCTACAATATTATAAATATCATAATCCTAACCATCATCATCATAACTACCATTATTATAATCATCCTCCGACCTTGTTGGGTATATAAGCATATCATCATAGTCATCTTCTGGCCTTGCTGAGCATATAAGCATATAATCATAATCATCCTCCAGCCTTGCAGAGTATATAAAAATATTATTATAATCATCCTTCGGAATCGAGCTAGGTATAATAAATATCATCAACACTTATATATATAACATCAATACTATAATTTGCCATTGGATTTTACCCAGAATTTACATCACTAATACATAATCCTCCTCCATCTAATACCGGAGAGATGTATATATAGATATATAATAGGTGCACCAACTTAAGCTAGGGCAAAAAAAGTGTAAATTCATAAATACATTGCCCGAGGTAAATTTTGGGACTAAATCATAATAAAAATGTAGAAAGGGGTCAAAATCTCTCACGACCGGAGTAATTTATAGTATCAAATCATAAATCAGAATCTTTCTTGGTCAATCTTCAAAACATCATTATTAATCTCTTTACACAAAGGTTATTCATTAAGACAGACAATTATTGTTATGAAGAAATCCATTTTTAAGGTTAAAAGTGGGCTTTAACCCTTATTTATTGGGAAAAACAATAATAAGATCATATTTTTGCTAGAATAACATCATTTACCAACTTAATGATCATGAATGTATCAAATCTATGCATGCCATCACCATATTCAAACAATGGAAGCATAAGCATCAATATATTCATCAATTAAAACCACATGCTTTACAAGGATAAACACTTTTTAAATTTCCAACCGATATCATTACACGACCTTAAACCCAATAATGTGTTCGAAATAATTTCAACATCATAATCATGACCATAGTACCACATACATATCCAGAACCCATATCAATAATAATATCCATAATTCATCTCTTATATACAAGCCCTAACATATCTATGAGGCATATCATATCTATAGGCCATAAGTCATCTCTATGAGGCATCTTATATATAGGAGGCATAATATATGAATATGCATCTCACATCTAGGAGGTGTAATATATAAATAGGCATAACACATCTAGGAGGAATAACATATCAATAAGAATATCACATCTAGAAGGCATAATATATCAATAGGCATCTCGCATATAGAAGGAATAATATATCAATAAGCATCTCACAATATATCAATGTGCATCTCATATCTAGGAGGCATAATATATGAATAGGCACCTCAGATCAAAGAGACATACTATATAAATAAGCATCTCACATCTAGGAGGTGTAATATATCAATGAGTATCTCACATCTTGAATGCATAATATATCAATAGGCATCTCACATCTAGGAGGCATAATATATCAATAAGCATCTCATATCTAGGAGGCATAATATATTAATAAATCAAGGCCGAAGGTCATATCACAGCTACAAGCCATTAGTCATAATCGGTGAAAAACCATCATCATTCACTAAGTCATGAAGTAAACTTATACTAAAGGCTCAATAGTCTCAACTATGTATGACATACGTAAATAAGTCCAGGAGGGCTAACACAAGTCTTGGCCAAAGGTGGGCTGAAGGAACCCATTTCTAGACCTCAAGTTACATATTTAAGTAATTTCTACCCCATACTAGGATAAGGTGTCTAAACTGACTACTAGATGGTACATAAGCAATAATCTATCCTATGATAGGAATTCCACCTAGAATATGACCAATTAGATTAACTCCAATGGGTTTCAAGGTCACTAATTAGTTCATGCAAGGATATTCATACTAAAAACACTTCCAACACTTAAGCTACATCCCAAACCTAGTATCTTGTTGCAACAATTCTAAGAATTATCTCAATCTATGAAGAAGACAATAGGATCCTAGACATATAACAAGTATTTCACCATGCGGGTCAAAACCCTTATCTAATCTCCAAACTTCAATAATTAGAATAAGTCATGGTGTTCTAACCAAAATCAATATTAGAATTAACATTCATATGCAATATATAAAACACATCGTCTTATGAAGAAGAGTAGACAGAAGCCTATCTCGAAGCCGAACCATAAACCCTTGAATTGTTCACCAAACATCCGTCTTTACTCCAATCTCGAAATGCTGTTATGCTATCAAAATTATAATCAACACATTATTAGGAGTCAAATGAGACCTATATTGCCATATAATGGATCGGGTCAAATTTCATGTCAAGAACGGGCCGGCAGGGCCCACCAATGGAATCCAAAATTGGAAGTATCATGAGGTTCCTCAAAGGACAAAAAAGTTGTGCTTAAAAGTTGAGAACAAACGGAGCACAAATCCAGTCTCAAATCAACCCTTATAGTTAAGAAATTCAAATCCCTACAAATTTATCAAGAAATTGAAGGAATCTCACCATGAATTCAAAGGTAAAAAAATGAAATAATCATTAACCAAGCTCCACAAAGCATCTACAAGCTCAATCCCAAGCTTTGCCTCTCTTTTAGGGCTTTAGATCTCAAGAGATAGGGGAAAATGACTAAAATCATGCCATAAGAGGTCTATTTATACCTAGTCCAAGCATCTGGGTGTCTTTATCGCAGCCAGTAGATTGCTATCGTGGCTTATTGTCCTGCATGCACGAACTGCGATTATGACTTAAGCATCATGATTGAAGCATTAGTTTGCTAAGGTTATCGCGATCGAAATACCTTTGTCCGCATTCACGATGGCACCAGAATAACAGATACAACTGAGACTTCTAAATTTAATTTCTACCAAGCCCTAGAGATTCATCCAAAATCTTTTATATGCAATCGGACTGTACAACCATGCCAAGTTTGATATTTCGAACTCAATGGTGCAATCAAACTTTCCATCCGAGGTTGTTTTGACCAAATTTGGGTCCCACACTCAAATTTCCAATTCCTTAACTTTTTGATCGATAGGTCAAAATGAGCCTAGATGCCTCGAGACACAAACCAAGAGTCTACCTATCCTAAAATTAACATTCCAAAGCTGCTATCACAGTCAAAATTTACATCCGAGGCCATCTACTAGGAGTATCGGTACGAGACCAAATCTTAAATAGTTAAAGCTCCAAAATAGGGAGATGAGCCTAAATCCTAATGAACTATCCGATAAGCCAACCGATAGTTTTGTCAAGTCATAAATGACCTGTAGCTGCTATGGGAAGGCTCAAAATATTGGAAGGCATACAAATTAAGGAAATGAACTAAAGGGCATTACAATATCCACTATTAAGAGGAGTTTCTTCTGCAAAAGTCAATGGATAGAAAAATCTCACACGCTCAAATGGATGAGGTACTAGGCCTATATGCTCCGAGCATGACTTCCCAGATATCCTCCATGAAGAGAGAACACTCCCAAGGGATTTTTCACCAATATCCATTTTTCAACCCACTATCCCACTTTACTTCCAAATAGCCAAAACTTAATCTCAACCACTAATTGGCCTTTAAGAATAAGCCCATAAGGTGCTATTTAGGCACACACAAATGGAGATAAAGAAGGAATTCAATCTATACCAATGCTACAACTAGTCCAAATAGTAACCAAAACTAAAATCAAGAAGATCAAGGCATAACTACTCATCACTAAATAATCTTCTCTAGGATGTTCTATTGATAGAGAATGAAACCAATATGAATCCTGATTATGCATACTTCTCCCATTGAGTATATAATTCAAGCATCCCAAAGAAAACTGAAGACCCGTGGTCAAAGCTGAAGGAACCAATACCGGATCCATGGGCTATCATATGAACACTTATCAACTATAATCCATCCAAAGTCAACAAGACCGAATAGGTAACCACGACGTAGGCTCAACTAACCTATAAAAAAATTTGTAGTAAGAAGAATCTAAAAACGAAGAGTACACTTAAGCTCTGCAACTCTAAGCTAAAATCTCAACACCAAGGCCAAAGCACTTAATCTCAACAACCCAAACCAAACAAGACAGGTAGGCATTCATACTCCAAATCTATCATAACTTCCAAATTGCCATTCCAAGGCATCAAATCCGAAATTGAGCTAACAAATCCAAACTAAAATCAAATACTAATATCAACCATACTGTCTAAGTCAAACACATCTGTACTAAATCTTGTCGAGCCAAAATTGGAACATAACTAAAGAACCAAATTAGAATAAAGGATAAATCACCAACTGAAAACATAGGAAATCAACTCCATTTTTGCTGGAGGGCATGAACTAACAAAGCATACTTAAAACTACCGAAGTCTACAAACCACACTAGTAATGGAAAAAACTCTAGCAACTCAGAAAAATGCCTTTTTAGCAAAAACTAATCAATTTGGCACTCTATTGCCAAGAATATCCATAAGAACATATCACCAAAGAGAAGAAATCTACAAAGCCTCATTAGGTTGAACAAACTTTGAAATAGGGATTTCTTAAATCCATCAAGTAGGACAATCATAACTCAAATAAACCATGAATTATCTCACTGAGGAAGAAAAATAACAATCTCAACATCAATTTTGAGGTTAAGTCCATTACCAAAAAAATGAACCAACAACTCAAGATAAAGAATTTCTGATTTGCCAACTCATAAAGCAACCAGAGCAAAGGCCACTTACCTCTAACTCCCTAGCTCCACGTTATATAAGAACCACATCATGGAAAGAAAGAAACATCCAATCTCCACACTCATACCAGGATCAAATCATCATGAAGATACGAACTCAAAAATCTAATAGACAAATCTAGGACATCTCGATATTAATATCAAACCACTATTGGGCGATAAAATAACCATAAACAAAGAACAGATCCAAGCTGGTCAAGCTAAAAAGTATGCTACATATAAGGGATGACCAATGCAAAAAGCTTTGTAACCTAGAAGGCAAGTCTAAGAATTCCAAGCTTAGGATTGGGCAATATAATGAATTGCCAACTCTAGAATCATAATAGAACCACAGAAAGTCAACTTACCTTTAATACCACAATCCATTCCCGATCAGTCTAGCACAAGTAACCAAGAAAAAAATGACCAATACTCACCTTTCTATAGGAAAGAAATTATCAAATCAAACTATAGCTTCTTAAGCTGCCAAATAAGAACCGTAAGGAAGGGAAATCGTAACAAGATAACACTAGTCTAAATAGCTACCCAACGAGGACCAGTTACTTTAAATAACAACATTAATAACTTATGTTGCCCAAAACTAACCTTCAAAAAGTATGCTGCAATTGATGCCAAATATAGTAACCCAACTCAGGTTGGGGTTGAACCTATAAGGAATATGCTGAACCGTATCTCAGACTTCACTATATTCATGAATAGTGCAAAAAATTAAACGGGGGAAATTAAAAGTCAATAGTAACAAGTAGCGAACTTGAATTCTTGAGTTTGCAAAAAATAGAAGACGAATACTAGGAATTTGTTCTCCCTGGCTTCACAACTACATAGGATTCTAGTATTCAATCCACCTAACCTACTACTCTACATGTAAGGTTGACAAGCTATGAACTAGTAACCATCTTATGAAGGTGTTGATGGATCTCATCCTTTACCTTGTGATTTTTAGGGCGTCGCCTTGCTGTCCCTTGTCTATAACCTTAGTACAACTCTCACCTTTTGAGTCTCGAGTTGATTAGATGAGGGGTAATATCCTTGAATGACTATTGTAGCCTCTTTTTCCCAATCTAAAACACCCTTGTAAGGATGATCTTAAATACAGGCAATTCCTAAGATTCCGTAGTATCTTGGGTTCAATTAACATGAAGAAGATTGCAATATATGACATTACAATATAATAGATAAATCTCCCACTTCCTTTACATAGCTAATCCATCAGGGTTCCTACAACCCTAGTAAGGAAATTTAGCTACTCATGATTATGCAATAATCTATGATAATCAATAAAGAAGGCATGCAATTAACTGCACAATAATGAAAGAATAAAATTCAAAATCTCCAATTGAATTTGAAGCCAAAATTTCAATGATCAAGTATGTGAAAAGTATCCAAAGTAATGTAAAAGTGCATAACCTAATAAAGGAATAACCCTAAGGTATTTATAGAATCTTAAAATAATTAAAAAAATCCTAATAAAAGAAGAATAGGAAAAGTAACTCAGCAATCTAATGACTCATAAGGTCTCCTTACGAGTCGTATACTGCTAGTCGCAGGTATTCTAGTGAAATTTTATCTTCAGGGCTTCAAAATTATGTTGTCATTATGATTCATCACCACAAGTCATATTCCGTATATATGACTCATGGTCTTCACTCATTATCACTTGAGCCTTAAACACCAGGACCTTGCACACTGGTCTCATTACAATTTCTTACTATGAGTTGTAGTCAGTCCTTGTGACTCATAGTCTTCAATGACTTAAATCGTGAACCTTAGCATAGCTACTATAGTCATTATGACTTCATACAATGACTCGTAGCCACTCTTTATGAGTTGTGGTCATTCTTTACTAAGCTCCTCAGCTTAGTTAGTAGTTATAGTTGTTCTTATGAGTTGGGCTACGAGTTGTATAGTGTCTTAATGACTTGTAGCCTGACTAGTACTTCATATTTTGTAGAGACTCTTCTTTGAATTTTAAACTTAAGCCACTTTCTACCTGATTTACCTGTACTCATACAATAAACATATCATAACTTCAGTTCAAGCATAAATTCCTCATTTTAAGCATCAAATGTGCTATGTTTCTAAGGCACATCAACACCCTTAACTTATATATTTTACGTGTCCTCAGGCAAAACAAGAATCAACACCCACAAAAACACGATGCTTAACAATTGAGGGTTTGTAACATATTTAACAGTCGACTTTATAAATCAGCACAATAATTATTTTACCCCCTCCTATTTTGCTGTTTAAAACCAATTATTGTGTATTGTGATTTGGTGCAATAGTGTGACTCACAGGAATCTAATAATGGCATTAAATTAGCAATAAACAACTAGGCCAATGTAAGATACAGTACCTAGATAGATACACAACCTAACATTGCAAGCCATGCACCCTCACAGCCAAAGAAGTCCCTATCGCTCATTTTGATTTAGACTAATATTCTAGGGACAGTCTAGAAACACTTACAATCCTAAAGAAATTCCAACCAGTGTATGTAGAATGCCATAGGCTTTCCCTTATGCTCTTTACCTAATTTTTTATATGGTCAGTCTAGGATCATTATAGGACTTTCTTAGGCTTATAATGTAGGCTTAAGGATGGTTATGGTATATTTGGGAACTTTATAAGTGATTTAGCCTCCTTGGCACTACATTTTCTTTGGGGTCTACATTTTTGATCATATTTCTATTCAATCCTCCCTTATCTTTTCCTTTCTTTTTTTTTCATGCTTATTTTTGGGTCAAGTGTGATTCTCTTTTCCCATTATATTTTTCTTTCCTTTTTTTTTTCCTTTCATTTTCCTTTTCTTTTGCTATTTATTTTTCTTTTATTTTTACCATACCCAACCTTATTTATTTTTTTCTATCTACACTTCTTTCTTCATACTCATTTTTCCTACGGACCCCTATAATAGCCACCCTCAACATTGGCAATTTTTCTAAGTTGCGATGCATGGTGTTCAAGGAGAAACAGGGAAAAAATAGGTTTATTGTAGTCAACCAAGAAGGTGAAGTTGGTGTAAATAATGAATAGGTAAATTAGGCCCAATTTATCAATCAAAGGATTTATATTTCATTTGGTTTGGCATTTAAGTATTGATTGGACTATTCACAAAAAATAGCCTATGATCATCTCATAACCGACCAATCTACAATCTAAGAAAAAGCAACCAGGTAAGTTCTAGAATCCGTACATACTGGGAACTAATACCGCCTTACACTCATGTTGTATAGGGTAACGCTATTAGTCTCTACCTATCCTATTCATGTACCTACATGCCATAGTTATCTCATTTCTAATTTTAATACCATAACAGATTCTCAGCAGTCACATACACACAAACATCACACAGTTTACTATAAAATTTTTTAGGAGGGGTGTCAATTTTAAAATCAACACATATCAAACAAACTGTCTTTAACACACAATGCTCTCTCACTTAAGCATTATTAACAACACAAAACATAAAGATGCTAGTTTATTATTCAAATTGTGGCCTATAAATTTTTAAACACGACAACCATAACTCATGGCGACTCTAATACACCCCACCCCAACTAAATATTATGCACTATTCTTAGTATATCTAGAAATATAAGCATGTATCGAGGACATACCTGGGTAACCTAGGTGCAAGCTCATAATATATCAATATGGGTACCCTCAGATCGAGCTTTATTCTCCTCAGTAGTGGTCCCACCAGCTATCGGGACCATCTTTATAGTAGTAGCATTAGTTATAACCATTGTTCTTAATGGTATATCTATTTTCGAGGTCGTTTCACTGCCTCTCTCAATAATCTTAGCCTGTCTCAAACTACTAACTCCTGCCACCATTTCTTGGACCCTCACCTATCAGTCTTTCTCACTGACGATGCTTTCGTGTATCACTGTCTTAACTTTTTTATCCCCTGTTCTTCTTCTCTTTATTTTCCTTCTCTTCTTTACCTTCTTAATATTTCTCGAGGTTTCATAATCAACACCTCAAAAATTTTCTATCTCTTTCTCTAGCTGGATATTTGTAATAATAGCCATTGGGTAAATTGGCCGCTCATGTAATTCATTAACCTACTTTTATAGCTATGCTACCTCAGCCTTGCCTACCACTATGTCGGGGGATTTAACACTTTTAAGTTGACAAGTGACCTTCAGCTCAAAACCATCTAATCTTCTTTGTATTTTCTTGCTTTATTCTCCAAGTCTTTTGTCAACCCAAGATTTATGCCTTGCTCTATGAACCTCACTTTTGTCTCAACGATGCTTAATCTTTTCACCACCTCATTCTACATAGCTTGTGTAATGACTACAAAGCCTGTTGAGAGTGATCTGGATATGGATGGATATAGTGCTGCAGTCTGTAGGGGAGTAGGAGCACTGGATGTACCAGCTATATCAAAAGGCTGGGTCTCAAATGGTCCACCCTCAATCAGAGTGTCATGTACCATAATAAATCCTGCAGTCTCAATACTCGTATCCCAATTTTGAAGAGACTCAGCTAGCAATGCCGCTCTTTATTTAAGCACCTTGGACAAGGGATTTGCAGCGTCTTGAATCAACCCCAAGTCAGTGGTATTCTTTGGATCAATATACTAATCTATATCCAAAAGTTTTGGTACCTCTACCTCGAAGAATATCTGAGTCAAAAAGCATGAGAATGCTAGAATTATATCAATGCCTACTGCTCGATCATGTATCTCTCAGGTAGTGAACTACACAATATCAAAATCATATCCATCCATGAGTCCAGCTATTAATGCTGTGTGGAATTGACTAAGTACGTTGTCCCCAGTTGTGGGACACAACTTATGTCGGTCAAGATTTCACTATACTTTTGCCTCGAAGGTCAAAGTTGCCTTGGTAGTCCACTGTGAATTCAACGCTGGACCACCAACTACCCAACTATCTTTTTCTCTAATTGTAGTAATAATACTACCTATCCACCGTAATGCATCATCTTATCTATAGTCCCAATTTGCTTTCTTTTGATTTTTTATATTTTATCCTGGGTAATAAGTTTTATTCATATTCACTAATGGTTAGAAATCATGTCCATGCAAGATTCTTGAAATACTTCTTAGTGAGATGTTGACCCAAACTCCTCTAATAGTGAAGTAACTATCTCACCAGCCTTCCACAAGTTTCCCTGTGGGTATTGCCTCTTCAACTCCCCTTTGTAAGTCGCATAGAACTCTCACACTAATGTAGGATTGAATTTCTCAGGAGTTGTGGTCATCCACTGAAATTGATATTGTTGGAAGTTAGACTTAAACTCAAGCATCTCTTACATTCCTGCCACAGTCAACTTTCTCTCCAGTTATATCCCTGTCCTTATTTTTCCTTTAGATGGGTTTACTTCTATCTCTTCATTTTATGTATTTTACATTTTTAAGTACTCCCACTATTCAAGATAGGCACTGAAGTAGATTCAATGGATAATAGAATTTGATGTTGTGTTAGTGGTTATTAGATATTAATGGGAGTAGCATCACTCCCACTCTTAACTTCATCATCATAGGATCTTGATTCTTCATCACCTGCATCATCAGTATTTTTTTATTTATCATCACCACTGTCATCTTTGAAATATGATAGTTAATAAGGTGGGAAGTTCTAGGATCTTTCGTTCTGGGGGTTTTCTAGGAGGTGTGGCCTCTTTCGTAGTTGTTTTACAACCCCGAGGTAGTTTTTTTCGTGGCTTCACCTTCCCCTTTACTAGATATTCTTTGAGGTCACCACTTGACTTATTGGTGACCTTATTTCTCAACTGGTAATATGACTTTGTGGTAGTTTTGTTCTTAGTGTACTGATGTTTGTTTTTATGATGAATCACCCTTAGGAACCATGAGTACCGGTTTGCATAAGACCTATTAGTGAATTCTAAGAGGAGGAAAGAAAAACCATAAGGTTTGATGTTAGTGTACACGTATTGAACTCTATATGATTAATGGGTATGAGTCATAACCATTGGGTACGACTCATTTGAATGAGTCATAATGTGGATAGTGACAAGATAAGTAGTTGCAAGTCAAATTATAAGTTCTTCTAACTAGTTCTAAGGTTAGGCTACAACTTGTTACCAACACTCATATGCTGAACAAAACAAATTTCTTATTATGCATAAGCTTTCTCAGTTATTACAACTCTTGACTACGAGTCGTAGGCTGATTATGACTCATTTATTTGAGCTGTAGTGATACCAGAACCCATAATCTTCTAATCCTCCATGTTATCAATGGTTATGAGTTTTATAACAACTCATTAAGTGTCCTTACAAGTCATTAGGAGTCCTGTATCTACTATAACATGAGGGTTTAGACTTAGTTGGTTCCAATATTCAATCCCATCACCAAACATACATTCTCATATTTATTCTAGGTCAACACAACTCCTAGTACATCCTAATATTACGTTTTTAGGTGCAAAAAATTCAAGTTACACCCGATTTCAATTTCTATCTTCATGAACACTAGGATTTTAGCTTTAAGCACATACAACTTAGTAAGGAATCTAAGTTAACTTTTAGTATTTTTAGCATTAATCATAAGAATTAAAGAATTTATAACAAACACTTGGAACTTTGGATCCTTTAACAAACACTTTTTATAGATTTTGAACCCTAATGCTCTTGAGAGATACTTTAGTTGGAACATGAAATACGTAAGATTTGATGATTGGGATGACTTGTGGAGTGCGTTTGTGAGTTTTTCATTGCAAGGAAAAATAGAGGGAGTTCGTGAATTGACAAGTTGGTTGCCCAATTTGGTTGGCCTTTCATTTGAAATTACAATTTGGATTACGTTGACCTGCGATACCTGATCTATCAGGCTTGGTTACGAATCTTATTTATGATTCATAATTGTTGCTTATGAGTTTTAGACTCCCTATATAAAGACTAGAACCTTACCCAGGTCTCCAGTCATTATGAATCAAGGTGACAAGTCATAATCACTGACTAGGACTCATTTTGAGAGCCATAATGATTCTAAAGACCAATTACCTGAAAGTGCTCTGAGTTCCAGGTCCTTACGACTCTTGCTCATGAGTTATAATGTTGGTTATGACTTGTAAATAGCCCCATATGGCCTGATATCAATAATTTTTTGGTTGACCCCTGTAATATCCATTCCTACACACTAAACACACATGTTACCCTATATTTTAGTAAGTACAAAATATGGGTTGCCTTCTTTGACACGCTTGTTTAACATCATGGAATGACGTGACTAGGTTGGATACTCAGACTTTACTAACTAGCCATATGGGTTGCCTTCCATGTAGTGCCTGATTTAACGTTGCAACATGACTAAGTTGCCATAGTTGCTCTGACTCACCAAGGCTCAAATCATAAATTATGTTAACTTCCTCCATGTTACCCATATAGTGCTTGGCCCTTTGACTATACTTTAAATAAGGATTAACTATCACACTTCAATACTAAAGCACCATATGGAAACACTCTTACCACAGTAAATGGCCCATACCATCTAGACTTTAGATTGCCTGGAAACAAGTAAAGTCTCAAATTGTACAACAATACCTAGTCACCTGGATCAAATACTCTTTTCTCAATCTTTCAATAATGATCCAACTTCATCTTTTCCTTGTACAGTGTAGATATTTCATAAGCCCAAAGTCATAATTAATCCAACTGATTCATCTTAATCATTTTTGCCATTGCTGCATCATGCGACTTAAAGTTAAACCTCTTCAACGCCTACAGTTCTTTGTGATCAAGTTCAATAGCAAGTGACATGCCTTACTATATACCAACTGATATATGAAAGAACCTATGTGAGTTTTGAAAGCTGTTCGGTAGGCCTATAGTGCATCATCTAGCTTCTTTGAATAATCAATCCTATTGGCATTCACAGTTTTCACCAAAATAGACTTTATCTCTCTATTAGATACTTTAAATTGTCCCCTACTATGAGGATGATAAGGTATTTCCACCTTATACTTTACACCATACTTCTTAAGCAGATTTTTAAATAGGCGATTGCAGAAATATGACCCACCGTCACTAATGATTGAACGTGGCATGGTAAATCAAGAAAAAAATATATTTCTTCATGAAGGTCATGAGACTTCTACCTTCATTATTGGGGAGCACAACCACTTCCACCTATTTAGACACATAGTATACTGCTACAAAAATGTACTTCATATTAAAAGAGTTCATAAATGGCCCTATGAAGTCCACACCTCACACATTAAACAACTCCAGTTCTAGGATAAGGGTTATAGGAAGTTTATGGTGCCTCAAGTTATTATCCTGATATTGGTATTGGTCATAAGATATATCAAAGTCATGATAATCCTTGTTAATTATTTTCCAGTAGTACCCACATTACAAGATCGTGTGGGTTGTGCGGGTTCCTCCATGGTGCCCTCTAACTGGTGAAGCACAACAAGCCTAAAGAATGCTTATCATCTCTACTTCAGGGATGCATCTATGAATAAACCCATCCATAAAAATTATGAAAAGGTAAGTTTCATCCTAAAAGAACTTCCTTACCTTATGTATAAATCTTTTTCTCTGTTGGAAGGATAGATCTTCTGGAATAAGATCACTTGCCATATAATTTGCAAAGTTAGCATACTAGGGAATTAGGTCTTGTGATGCTCCAAAAGCTGCTTGTCTAGAAAAGTTTCATCGATTTTAAGCCTATTCCTTGCTTTCTGCATTGCTTCATCCTCAAGTCTTGACAAATAATCATCAACTTGATTTTTTGTACCCTCTCGGTATTTAACCTCAAAATCAAACTCTTACAGTAAGAGAATCCAATGAATCAATCTAGGCTTTGTGTCTTTTTTCACCATCAAGTATATCAAGGCTATGTGATCTATATGCACAATAAACTTAGTTCTAATTAGATAAGACCAAAATTTCTCAAAGGCAAAAACCACTGCGAGTAGTTCTTATTCAGTCAGTATAATTATTCTGAGTAGAGTTTAATGCCTTGCTAGCATAATAGATAGGGTGCAAAATTTTATCTCTCCTTTGACCTAGGACATCACCTAGAGCCATACCATTTGCATCACATATGATCTCAAATGTCATAGACCAGCCAGGAGACATAATTATAGGGGACGACACCAACAACTCTTTCAAGTACTCAAAAACTTTCAGACATGCCTCATCAAACTACAATTTCACCTTTTTCTTATGAATCTTATAGAAAGGATTAGAAATCTTTGATAAATCTTTCATGAATCGCCTGAAAAAACCTGCATGTCCCAAAAAGCTTTGAATTCCCTTAACTGAAATTAGCGGTGGAAACTTCTCAATCACTTCAATTTTTACCATGTCAGCCTCTATTTCTCTTTTTAAGATCTTATGTCCAATCATATTTCCTTCTTTAACCATAAAGTGGTACTTCTCCCAGTTATGTATCAACTTGCATTCCTAACATCGATGTAGAGCATTGGCCAAGTGAATCAAATAGTCATAAAAAAGTCACAACCTACAGAAAAATCATCTATAAATACCTCAATGGTGTCTTCTACCATGTCAAAAAAGATGGACATAATGCATCTCTAAAAGAAGCTAGAGCATTGCATAATACAATGGTATTCTCTTGGATGTAAATGTCCCATATGGGCTAGAAAAGGTTGTATTCTCCCGGTCTTTAGGAGTAATCATGATCTGATTGCACCTTGAATAACCATCCAAAAAATAATACAAGCCCTTTTCTGCAAGTATATCCAAAATTTGATCGATGAAGGACATTGGGAAGTGGTCCTTTTGGGTCCATATGTTCAACTTTTAATAGTCCATGCACACTCACCAGCTTGTGTTTGTTCTCATTGTCACTAGCTCATTCTTTTTATTTGGCACTACTATAATGCCACCTATCTTCGAGATGCATTGAACATGACTGACCCACTTGCTATTAGTAATAGGATAAATGACACCAGTGTCCAACCACTTAATAATTTCTTTCTTCACAACCTCCTGCATAGGAGGATTCAATTATTGTTGGTTCTCAATAGTCGGTATACTATCCAATTTAAGTCAGATTTTATGAGTGCAGATTCCTGGTGGAATACCCATAATATCCATAATTGTTCATCCTATAGCTCATTTGAGCTTTTGGAATATAGTTAATAACGTCTCTACCTCAGTCTCCATCAAATTCACAACAATAATTGCTAGAAATATGTTATTGGCCCCCAGGAAAGCATAGTGTAAATGGTATGGGAGGGACTTCAACTCTAATATTGGTGGTTGTTCAATTGATAGACGAGCGGGAAGAGTAGTTCTATTCTTCAGATCCAAATCAAACTTCTTTGGGGTTTAAGTATAAGAATGTCTCCTACATAGAGCACCAACCATTGTACTTCTCAATTCCATTACTGTAGAAATTCATAATCACTACTGCTAATGCTTTAACACAACCTGTTTTCAATTGGAATAGTCAATGCATCAACTTCATCATCAATGGTGTCTATCACAGATGCAACTTTCATATCGTTTGGTTGCCGTATTATTGGCATACATTAAAGATTACCTGTTCATTGCTGAGTTTGAACCTCATCCTTCCCAACACCATATCAACCAATTCCTCGCCTGTAGCTAAGAAGGGTCTACCTAAGATGATAGGGACTTTGAAGCCTACCTGAAAATTAAGTATCATGAAATTAGTTGGGAACATCAAGTATGCCACCTTCACTAATGATAACGGTTAACTTACACATTAATTTAAGTGCAAGGCAGTCGTTGTCAATATATTTACCCAACTTTGAGTTGGGTTCAAATCCATGAGGAATAATGTGAGTGGCGATAAAAGTAGCTCAAAATAATGGATACTCGCTAAAGTTGAAACCTAGAGTATAAGAATGTTAAAATGGAGGGGTTTGGAAGGTGTCACAACTAACATTTATTTTTGGATTTTTCTAGTATTAATTTGGGATTACGAATAATTAGAGTTTAATAAACTAAGAGTAGATCTTGTGATTATGCCTTCCTAGGGAAACTTATGCATGAGAGTGTGATAACTTGATGCAAATTCTAAATGACAGTGATGTGGTAGGCTAGGTTGGAAGTCCTGGAGGCTAGTTTGTCAACAAAACCTCAAGGGTGTCACCCATTGACCCTTTTGAGTACCTAACGAGTGCGTCAATTAAACCACCTAATACCTTAATTAGGTACCCTTATTTCTAGGATAGTGCCCTGAGTATCGTCAACCTCAGAATTACCCTTATGTCTAAGATAGTGAAAATTAGCAAAATAAACCCAATAATTATCTATTATTACCTTGGTAACCACATCCCTCTTTCAAGGTTTATGTGGGCTCCAAATATCCACCCAAACTCCTCTCTCAAGGATTGTTTAGGCCTTCAAGAGCTTGGGATTTTCGCTCACAAATTCATTATTGGCTATTTGAGGCTTTCATCCACAAATCCCTACCACTTTAATCAAACAATAATAGAACCCAATATCAAAAACTAGTAAATGCACAAGTAAATCACATCCTACACATAATTGCACCCTAATCTAGAATAATCCCAAGAGGAAGAACAAACTACTCATAAAAACAGTAATCAAGAAATTCCCAATAACCTCCATTGATTGTATTTATAAAAGACTGAGTGGATGTTACTTCCAACTTTAAACATTCATACATCTTCAATGGGTGTTAGGTAATCCTTCACTTGGAAGCTACTCCAATGTATTCTTCACCAAAAATTAATACAATATTTTGTTCTCCAAGAATGGAAACTAAGCACTAGACAAAGTTACAATAATTGGAAGTAATGGAATAATTTCCAAAGAGATAGGTTTTTGAGTATCTTATGGGGAAATTTGGGAACATCTGTGTACATTTACATCTTTGCCCTTTGCTACTTTTTCCTCTAAGTCATGATCGCGGGAGCTTGTCTACATCGCAGTTACTAAAACAAAATATAGAGTCATGCAATAATGGTTGCTAACTTTCTTGACTGCGATCGTGACCCTCAGACTATGATAACGGTAACTGAGGCCTGTTTCTGCTCCAAGTTTTCCAACTGTACTGTTTTCCTTCTTTTGTTCTTTTTCAACTCTCATCCATATATTTTTACCTCATCACCTATGTGCTTATAAATTGTGGATATTAGTGTATTTAATAACAAATATTTTCTCAATTATTCATACAAAACATTGTAATGTGCATGAATGATGAGTGTGAATGAGTGGTAAATTTACCACTGATCAACCAACACATCACACAAATACCAACAAGTTTTTTCATGGTCTAGTCAACCATTAACAATCTCATCGATGTTGGTTTAGGTGATCCTAACCCTAACTGCTTAAACATAACTAGCGACATAAGATTAATACTTGCTCCTAGATCACATAAAGCCCGAGTGATGTTAAAAGAGCCAATGGTGCAAGGAATGGTGAAAGCTACAGGGTCCTCCTTTTTCTTGACTAATGATCTAGAGGAGACAACACTATAGTGATAAACATTGTCAGTAGGCTCATAGCTCACTATCTGCTTTCTAGTAACCAAATATTTAATGAATTTCACATAGCCTGACATTTTCTCTAATGCCTCAACTAGTGTAATATTTGTAGACAACTTCTTTAACATATACATGAACTTCTAATATTTACTCTTTTCATGCTTTTTTTCAATCTTTAAGGATAAAGTGCTTGAGGTCTTGGAATGGTTTTCAGAATAGGCTCTTCAACCTTACTCTTACCATTTTCTTTCATACTACTATCCTCAATATCTAACGATTTTTGTGCTTCTATATAAGGCACTTCCTCAACATCAGCTGGATCAACATCATTTTTTGACTAATTCACAGTGGGCAAGGGTGGATCGATGGTGGTTTTACCACTTTGACTGGTAATTGTATGGAAATAGCTATTAATTTTTAGGTTTTATACTATATTACTGGGAAGAGTGCAAGGATGCATTTGATTTAATGTCACTGAAATTTGACCAAACTACTGCTCCAGTTGTTTGATCGCGGTATCATGCGACTCAACTTTCTTATTTAGCCCAGATAGATATGCCTTAATCTCCTTAAAACAACTTTCTTGTCCTTTTACTAATTTTGACAACATTGCTTTTATTCTAGACTTGGTATCTCGGATACCTGGTGGAACATATCTATCACTCTTCTCTTTATAGTCATCCTTGCACCTTTAATCGCCATCTCATTATTTGCTCCTGTTATAACGCCCTGAGATCCTATCTTGAGACGTCACACGATACTTATGACCCCGAAGGACCACAAGCTAACCCTTTATTGATATCTATACTTGTGCACTGCATAATAGAAAAAATAAATACGGAAACTAGCCATAAGGTTCAACACATCTATGAATACTCAAAATTGAAAACTAAATACTAATACATCTGTCTAAAAAACCTCTAAATTATTTGAACTGTGGAGTTGATGGTATAGGTTCCCAACTAACTCTGTCTACTGAAAATAAAGTGAATATAATAATATACTAGAGTGATAACCATCCTCGAAAGATGAGGATTCACTGCTGGTCACTGGATTACTACTGTTGATCTGGAACTCGCGTCTCTGAATCTATGGTGTAAAATGAAAAGAAACACCATAGAGAAAATGTGTCAGTACGTTGGAATATATTAAGTATGTAAATAAGGTAAGGCTAAATGTAGGGGCTTATGCACGAACATAACTTAACTGAATGATACACAAGAGCTGGATTAGCATACATGGGGAATTTGTAACTACTGAACATACTGTTCATACTGTCACTGAGCATACTAGGACTAACTTTGATGACTAATAGCAACCCTATCCAACAGATTGTCTCCGAATCTACTAATAATAAGAATGATTGATTGAATCTGAGATCAACCCCATCTAGCAGGTAGTCTCTGAATCTGTGGATAATAATACTTGATTACCTGAATCTGGGATCGTCCTGTCTAGCAGAAGATCTTTGAACTTGCAAATAATCATACTTGATAGCCTGTATCTAATAGACTTGAATTCTATACACTAAACTGAGCTCTTTTTTGAAGTCTAAGACTGATTTTGAAACTGACACTATAGAAAGTAGTCATCTAACCGACATTCCCTTTCTAGCTAAGTTGGGGTCCGACCTGTAACCCAGTTCGAAGGGTGGCAGTACCGTGCCATGGGTAAATACAACTTTATGTGACCCTTATCTATCAGGTACTCAAATGAGAATGGTGGAGCCCTCATCTAATAGGTTAAGCCATCTCATCTACCCTCAACTAGAAGGTATGATATCTCAACCTACGCTGTCTATGTAGTTCTAGAGAACAAGGATTTCTACTAAGAATCACACCCTCTACTAGTAGCTGAGTTCCTATACTCAAGCTCACTTGGTGCTAAGTCCTACTCCCAACTGAAAGACAATTTAGACTAAGCTGAATCTTGTTACTGATTATCTTACTTGAATGATCTGACTAAGCTACGCTGAGATCACTTAGTTTCGTATCTGACAAAAATGATATTGAATCACGATATCTGACTGACAATACAAAGCTTGAATATATTATTCAGTCACTATCGAGATTAGAATTGAAAACTTGCATACTGTTAGATCTAAGATGGGTACAGAGCTGAGGCTAGATTACTAGCAATACAAAGATTACAGAGGTAACTAAGATTACTGAGATTTTTGATCTTTGTTACATTCTACAATTTTTTGAGGATACAGAGTTCTATAGCTCACTAAGTTTTGAGAATCATGGCTCGACTGGAATTATCGTGAAACTGACACGGGCTCTAGACAACAACTAAATTGTCGGCTATACATACCCCAGGACTCAATAACATAAAATAAAGCATAATCATTCTTAACTAGCCATCACGACAATCTTTCATTCTACATCACAATCATTAAAGCATCACATCAAGCATTCAGGAAAAAATAGACACTTATTCATCATCACAATTACTATAGAGTCACTTCAAGCATTTAGGAATCATGAACATATACTAGCGTAGGGAAAACATACCACTAGATCTTACTCCCTTCAACAAGGTCTTGCCAAGAATTTGGATATCACATAATATGGGGAAACTTCATACTCTCCTATCACAACTTACTTGCTAACCACTTGGATTGTATTAAAAGATTAGCATATATTAGAGAGTACATAATTGGGGAATTTACAACCATCATATCTCGACTTCTTCACTAAGGTATTTCAACAACACTAAGAAAGTACAGGTTTACACCTTCTTGGGGATTTCATACTATTATGGCATATTTAACTCACTAAGGCATTTTATCAAACACTAGGCATGCATGGACTAGCTCCCAATTTGGGGGTTTCCTGTTCAAGATACTGTAATGGCCCTTATGCTTCACCTAAGATCTTTATCAAACTTATGGGGGAGATGCTTCGCTTATTCAACCATTTCTAATCTTATTTAACATGAACACTTCATATAGGAAGCATCATTAAGAAATTTCATTACCACCCTCATAAGAATTCCACATACTAGGGTTCATCACCACCAACACAAGAGTTCCATATACTAGGGTTCAAGTTCACAAATCTTGTAGAAAAACATGAATCAAAACTCAACAACACATGAAACATCAATTTCAAATCACATGAATCATTAACAACTCATAGACATAAAATCTTTGAGTTTTAGAAAAAGGGTGCTTGATCTTCCTGGATGAAAGCGACCCAAGAATCAACATCTACATACTTGGGGAAACTATTTTTTTAAAACTTCTAGGAGAGATTCTTGATTCCTCTTGATTCTCTCTTAATTTTTGATTGAAGGAGAAGAGAGGATTTTCATTTTAGAAACCCTAGTTTTTGGGTAGAAGAAGAGAAAATACGGCTGAAGGCCCTCAACCGGGTATTTATAGAGGCTGGGGAAAGGGGAAAAGACCAAAAATCCCTTAGAATTAAATTGAAAAAATCCTCGAATTTACATGATGGCATGATGCACCATAATCGCGCTAGCTCACTAGAATTTAGATAATTAGGAAACTACACAACGGTGCGACGTGGTGGAAATTGCATTGCCCCTGGGTTGTGAACGGAAACTATACCGCGACAGGGTAGAATCACAAAGGTTCACTGAAAGTTGACAAATTCTAAAATTAAGCCTTGGCGCAATGCGCCATAATCGTGGAGGCTCACTGGATTGTGATGATTTCCACTTTGGCTTGCTCTGTGATGCGCTAAAGTGCTAGGTGGTACACTGTCTCACTAAAATGGCTCTAACTTTTCACCAGAGTGTTCGATTTGGGCAAATTTTGTATCGATGGAAAGATGTTTCTGAAAATTTTAGAATTGAATTTTTACTTTACTGAATACGCTCTAACGCTCAGGTTGGAAGAGGACTTTATGGGGTATTATACCTGTCCGTTACCTATCTCCTTAATAGTTTAGACCTTGGTTTTCTTTATTTTTAGATTAGAAACCCGCCACTTTGTGATCCAAATACTCTGCTTCCTCATCTGCATCAGACTTATAATCTTTGGAAATAGATCTTTGTGCCCCACTCTATTTACCTTTTCAGCCATTCTTACAACTAATTATTTTAAAAGCATCACAATATTAGTTCTAAGCTGTGTAACTTCTTATGATACCATATCATCATTGGATCTATATTCACTAGATGCTCCAATAACATACCAACTCCTCTATCAGCCTCCCAAGTGTGCCATCCTTGGTTAGTGACAAAGATCTCATCTAGCATCTCTTAGGCAGTATCCCAACAAAGATGCATAGGTGCTCCTACAAATATTGTGTCTGCCATTGGCCTAGAGCTAATATTAAAGTATCTATAGAATATTTCCAATACATTGGATCCTGGAATCCTATGATGGGATATCATGCTCAACTTCTTTTTGAACTGAAGCCGTGCTTCATACATAGACTCTGTAGGTAACTGTAAAAAATTATTAATCTTATCTTTTAACTACAATATCCTTTTAGGAGGGAAAATTCAATTTATAACCTGTCTATATGGCTCATTCTAAGTCATGATTGAGCCTCTAGGAAGTTTTCCCAGCCACAATGATGCTTCACCTATCAGTACAAGCAACAATGATGTTTCACTTATCAGTGAAAAATGGAATAACTGTAACCTTAATGCTTCATGATCCACCCTAGGGATAGTATATGTAGTGCATATTATAATAAAATTTGCTAGATATATGTTTGCGTCATTTGTTTCTGCTCCTAAGAATACACCTTTTAGATCAATATCTAGATTATTGCACCGGTAACATCAAACTTCACATTAGGGGGTAAAGTTAGTGGAATAATGGCTCCATTCTCAATAGGCTCTACATAACCCATGTTTTCATCTTCATGGTAGTAGATATAGATATGTTGGGACTACTCTAGCTCTACCATTATTCCTACTATCACAGTTTACATCAAGTGGTGTTTGATGCTCATCTACCAATCTTGGCAAAGCTACATGTGCCTGTTGAGCCAATCGGGCCTCCTCGACTACTCTTCTCTTTTTAGCTACCTCTAATAAAAATTGCTATCTATCTATTAGCAATATTCTGTGGATCAACAGGTAGATAAAATGTACATTTTAAGGATCTCGGATCCTAACAAGAACACCATCACAAACTTACTCTGACATTCTTTATGGTGCGCGTAAAATTCTCTCTGGTTCAAGATCAATAGGGCGTAAGGGATTGCCTTGACTTATGTTGCTAGGCATACATCGGTGAATACCCAGCTAAAGATAGAAAATAAAAACTCACGAACTCTATCAACTTCAATTAATAATTCATATCATACTATTTGACAATGATGCCAAAATTTGATGTATCCCCAAACTAACCTCCAAAGAATTATGCTATGGTCGATGCAAAATATAGTAACCCCACTCAGGTTGGGATTGAACACACAGGGAATATGCTGAATAATATCTCAAAATTGACTAAATTCATGAGCAGTGTAGACAAGTAAATGGAGGAAACTTGAAAGTCAATAGTAACAAGTAGAAAACTTGAATTCTTAAGTTTGGAAACAATAGAATATGAACTCTAGGACTGTGGTCCCCCTGGATTTACAACTATGTAAGATTCTTGCATTCAATCTACCTAACCTATTGCTCTTTATGCAGGGTTGATAAGCTATGTACTAGAAACCATCTTGTGAACATGTTGATAGATCTCACCCTTTACCTTGTGAGTTTTAGGGTGTTTCCTTGCTGTTCCTTGTCTATAACCTCAGTAAAACTCTCATCTTTTGAGTCTCGAATTGAATAGACAAGGGTTGATAGCCTTAAATCAGTGTTGTAATCTTAGTTTTCCAATCTCAAACACCCTTGCAAGGATGTTTTTAAATACATGTAACTCCTAAGTTTCTATAGTAGCTTAGGTTCAATTAATACAGAAGATTGCAATACATGTAATTATAGTGGAATAGATAAATCTTCCACTTCCCTTACATAGATAAACTACCAAGGTTCCCACAACCCTAGTCAAGTAATTTAGCCGCTCATGCTTATGCAATAATCCATGATAATCAATAAAAAAGACATGTAATTAATTACTTAAAAATAAAAGAATAAAATCCAAAATCTCCAATTAAATTTGAAAGCAAAATCTTAAGAACAAGATATAATAATCAAAGTATGTGTAAAGTATCCAAAGTAATGTAAAAGTGCATACCTAATATAGGAATAAACCTAAGGTATTTATTGTATCTCAAAATAAAATACCCTAACCTTTGGCCCTTGTAAAATCGTTGAGTCTTGAACCTTCTGTTCATCATATAAGTCACACCATAAGTCGTATGGTATTGTGATGGGTAAAGGGACCCTAGTCATATGTTGTTCAGTGTGTTGATTGACTAATTTCTGTCCTTGGTATGATAGACTCTATGATTTATATTTATGTAACTAGAGAGTTGAGTCTTATTATATGTTGTACAATGTCTACCCCTTGTTGATCTGCCTTGTATATGACCTGAGGTATTAATCATATGGTGTTGTGATGAATAAGGTAAGGGAGTTGTATATTGGACAGAATATGTTTTCCAACTTTTTAATCTTGTGACAAATTAAGGGTACCACTCATATGATGTGGTGACAAGTTGGAGGGTCTAATTGTACCCACTTGCAAATTTTCTACAGCTTTTAAGCTAAGGTATTTTGGATATTTTCCACCCAAGACCTTAAGACCCCACATCTTATAATGCTTATTGGGCATTTATTATACACTTTAGAAGATCAAATACTGTCTAAACTATCTCTAAAAACCTCTCAAGAAAATTGGGCTAGGGTTTCTTCAAGGTGACTATCTAGAGGATTAAAGATCAAAATCTCTTTATGAAACTCCATAAGTGTGGGATGTGACTCTTCCTTCATTGGTCATTTATAAAAATCTTATGTTTTAAACACTATTCATGAATAATTAATGGTGGTTTTGAAAATCGTGGTTGAGGGATTGCATTCATAAAGTTGAGTATTGTATTCTCATAGTTTAAATTATGATTATTCATCTTTTGATAATGGTTTTGCACATGTGGGTTCTTGGGAATTATAATTTAAACAAAGGGGTCATGGTTAACCCTAACTTGATGGTTTTTGTCTTGAATGATTATTTGATAATGGTATGCCCTCAACCTATTTGTGAAATTTCCTATGAGAATGATCTTGTCACATGTTGAATTATTTTTTGAACTAAGGCTTTGGCCTAATAATGTAAGTGGTTGGTAAATGGTTTTATGAAACCCTTGTTGGCCATAAATTGGTTTGAATTACTAAATGGGTTTGAGTCCCTAAATGTTGAATTGAATTGATGTCTTTGTTTATACAATGGGTTTGAGTCCCAAAGTTGATTAATAATGGTTAAGGCATGTTGTACACTTGCAAGTGGGGTTGGTATAGCGATACCAATAGGATGACTTTGGTATGTAATTGGATTAAAGGTTGTGTTTGTGTAACGAATGTTTTAATTGGGCTTGTTAGGCCGTGAAAATAGAGTCTAAAGGACTAACACTAGAAAGTACACTAGCTTGTGTAGGTGTCTATATGACTGAGAGGTTTGAGTCCCCCGAATGATTTTAAGAATAGGAGGTTCGAGTTCCCCATATTGTGTATATTGGTGCATAAATCTCCTTAATTATGCTGGGAGGTTCGAATTACCTATAAAGGCATATAGGAATATGGATATTCTATGGTTAATATGACTACACGCATTATGGACCTTCCAACTAGGGGAGAGTTTGGCCCATATAGCCTGTAAGTTCCTTGTTTTATAATGATTATGCTACACAATGCGGGTTAATATTCTTAAATGCATGTTAAACCTTGCTCCATATACTGACATGGTATATATGTATATATGTAATTGCATACAGTTTTCTAACTTTATTTTGAATAATTGCATTATTGTATTCCTCTATCCTTGAGTTACATGCTAGTACTCTAATCACTATCTGTCTTTGAATGATATATCCCCATATGATAAAGGTAATGGGACTTTTTCTAATTTTCCTATGCAGTGGTCAGGTGCTTGAGTAGTTCGTGAGTTGACATTGAAGTGGTGAGATTCCATACTTTGGAAGGCTTCATTTCATAGTCCTTGTATCTTATATCTTAGTCCGTGCATTGACTTTGTTTTGTCTATTGTTGAGGTCATGTCTTGACATTTTATTAATGTTGTATTTTTAGAGGCTTTGTTAGACTACTATGGACTCAGGTCATTTGGTTGGTTGTTTGGTGATGGATGGTTTCTAGGTTGTAGGTGGTTGGTATAGACTTATAATGAATTATTATTAGCCTTATTCTATGCTATATTGTTATGTGTTCAGAATTCATTAACACTTGTAGTTGTTATTCTGGTTAGGCTAGATAAAGGGGGTGATTCTGGTCCATATGGGACTTGAGATACCCATCATGGCCAGGACCTAGTTTAGGTCATGAAAAGGTTGGTATCAGAGCCTAGGTTCATGGTCAATTGGTTGTCCACAAAGCCATATCAAGTAGAGTATCTTTATGGGTATGTAGCATGGGACACTTAGAATAGAGAGTCGAGCATATTGGAATGTTTCTCATTCTTATTGTCTTACTCTGAGCTATAGAGTGTAAGGTCTTAGATTCCTCTAATTCCTTTTTGCTTGCTTTTTCAAATCATGCCTTCAAGATGATTTGAAGCTCATAGGGACTCCTCTATTCTATTTGGGGACACTGTTGATAGGATACTCCCTACTTATGGGGTTCAAACCTGTTCTAGGGTTCCAATTCCTGAATGTCTTTCTGGAGTTCCACCGATTTTCTCCATTCCTTCTTAATATCCTTAGGATGATGTGATGAATGCTGAGTTTTATCAGTCTATTCATACATTGGCTCAGTTGGTAGCTTCTCTATCTGAGCATGGTGCTTTTATTACTCTATCTTCTAAGGCCACAATGGTTGGCCAGTTTATCAGATTGAGCCCTCATATGTTTATTGGAGTTAGGGTTAAGGAGGATACTTAAGCTTTAATTCATGAAATAGAGAAGATATTTTAGATTTTGTATACATCAGATATGGAAGGTGTGGAGCTTGCTGCCTACCAATTAGAGGATATGGCGTACTTATAGTACGAAGAGTGGGAGCAGTCTAAGGGAGGTGACTCTGATTTGACACTATGGGATGACTTTTCTAGTGGCTTTTTGGACTGCTTTGTTTCCTCAGGAATTAAGGGAGGTGAAAATGGAGGAATTTGAAAATTTGAGACAAGGTAGGAGGTCGGTCAAGGAGTATGCCTTAAATTCCATCAGTTATCTAGGTATGATCTGGAGTTTATGTCTAGCATAAAAGCAAGAATGAATATGTTTTCTTTTGGGTTATCCCATAAGTTGATTCTTGAGATTAATCATGCCTTACTGAATAACGATATGGATATTTCTCGACTTATGGTGTATATGCAGCAGGTTGAGGAGGAAAAGAAGAAGTAGGCTGAGATTGGTAAGAAGAAGAGTAAGAAGTTTAGATTTCTTGATTAGGGTGAAGGACAAAAGTAGAGTCATAGAGATGGGGGAAAGTGGCCTAAGAAGAAGTGTGAGAGGTCTAGTTTTTTCTCTATGGCTAGTACATTTTACTCAAAGTTGTTGGATGATCATTTCTCTTAGCAAGGTAGAGGGTATAGGGCATAGGGTGCCCAATATCAAATTAGTAGGGCTCAGTTTGCTCCATCATATCTCTCTTGCAGATTTTATGGTCAACCATACCATAGTCAGTGTGAGAAGAAGAGAAATCAATTTTTTAGTTGTGGTTAGATATGTCATATACAGCCAGATTGTACGTTTTGGGTTGCTTTTGGGGCAATAATATTCCTATTTTCTTTTCTTTAGCTCTTGCACCAAAGGGTGCTGCTTTTGCTTCTGGTACTGGCACTAGTTGAAATCATATGTATGCTCTTGCTTTTTGTCAGGACTCTGAGGTATCTCTCATTATTGTTGCTGATATGTTGAAAATCTTTTCCCCATATATTTACTATTTACTTAATCCATGGTCTTTTTGTTTCTTATGTGACCCAATTTATGCTATGTATTTTGGTTTTGGTCGTCCCGAGTGTATTTTAGACCCTTTTTCTGTGTCTACCCTTGTGGGAGACTATGGTTTCTAGAAAAGTCTATAGGTGTTGTGTGGTATTTATTGGTGGTCGAGAAACATTGGTGGATTTGTTTGAGTTAGACATGGTTGATTTTGATGTCATATTAGGGATGGATTAGCTACACTCGTTCTATGCTTGTTTAGACTGTCAAACCCATAAGGTTATCTTTAAATTCCCTAATAATCTGGTTATTGAGTGGAAGTGTGGTTCCCTAGCTCCTAAGAGGAGGTTCATATCATATCTTAGAGCTTAAAGATTGATCTCTAAGGATGTCTCTATCATCTCGTCCGAGTTAAAGATTTTAACTCAGAGGGTCCGCAGTGGTAAATGAATTTCGCGAGGTCTTCCCAGATGACCTTTTTGGTATTCCACCTAATAGGGAGATTGATTTTTGGATATATCTTATTCCAAACACTTAGCCTATATCTATTCCTTTGTAAGGATGAAATACCCTGAACTTTCATCCTGGTAAATTTCTCAAGTATTGAGCCTTTTGATCATCATAAGACTTACACTATGCTAGTCATATGGTGTAGATATGGATCTAGGACCCTAGTCGTATGTTGGACAATGTGATATTCCCAAGTTCTGTTCAAGGTACGTAAAGACTTCATCCAAGTCGAATGTTCATGATACAAGAAATATAGTGCCCAAGCGTATATTGTCCAGTGTCTAGCCTTTAATGTTTTGCTTAGGGTATGACTTGAAGGGTACTAGTTGTATGGTGATGGTATGAATTAGGCTAAGTAGTCATATTTTAGATAGAATATGATGTCCAACTTTTTGATCAAGTTATGATTTAGGGGTACCACTCTTATGATATGGATATAAGTTGAGGGGTCCAACCGTACCCTCTTGCATTCGTTTTACAACTTTTATGCTAAGGGTATTTTAGACAATTACTACCCCATTCCCTTAGGACCCTACATCTTATAATACTTTTTGGCCTTTTATTCTTCACTTTAAAAGATCAAAACACTCTCAAAATGCTTTGAAAACCTCCCAAGAAGATTGGGATAAGGTTTCATCAAGGTGGTCATGTAGAGGCTTAAGGATCGAAATCTACCTGTGAAACTTCATAACTCAGGAATGTGACTCGTTCCTCATTGTTAGTTCACAAAAATCCTGTGTTTTAAACATTGTTCATTAATGGTGGTTTTGAATACCATAGTTAAGGGTTTGAATGCATAATGTTGAGTATTGTTTTCTCATGTCTTAAATTATGATTATATATGTTTGATAATGGTTTTGCATATGTGGGTCCTTGGAAATTGTGATTTAAACTAAGGGCTCAAGGTTAACCCTAACTTGATGGTTTTTGGATTAAATACTGGTTGGATAATGGTATGCCCTCAACCTGTTTGTGAAAATGTCAATGAGAAGAATCTTGTCGCATATGAATTATGTTTTGAACTAAGGCATTGTCCTATGAATATTGTTGATTGGTAAATAGTTTTACGATGGCCTTGTTAGTGATGAATTGATTTGAATTGTAACCTTGGTGGTTAGATTGACTAAATGGGTTTGAGTCCCTAAATGTTGAATTGAATTAATGTCTTAGTTTAGACAATGGGTTCGAGTCCCAAAGTTAATTAGTAATGGTTATGGCATATTGTATACTTGTAAGTGTTGTTGGTTTGATGATACTAACAAGATGCCTCTGGTAAGTAATTAGAATAATAGTTTTTTATGTGTATTGAATGTTTTAATTTTGGATTTGAAGCGGGATATGTAGTCGGGCCATAAAAGTAGAGTCCAAAGAACTAACACTAGAAATTATGCTAACTGGCGTGGGTGACTATATGATGGGAGGTTTGAGTCCCTCGAATGTATATATAAAAGGGAGGTTCTAGTCTTCCACATTGTATACATTGGTAGTTAAGTCACCTTATTTATGTTGGGAGGTTTGGGTCCTTTATAAAGGCATATACAGATATGGATATTCTCTGGTTTGTGCAGCTACACGCATTGAGGCACTTCTAGCTATGGGAGAGTTTGGCCCATATAGACTGTGGGTGCCTTGTCATATGAAGGTTATGCTATACATCCTAGGTTAATGTTTTCAAAGTTCATGTTAAACCTTGTTCCTTTTCCCGGCATGATATATATATATATGTATGTATGTGATTGTATATGATGAATTGGTTTTGTTTTGAATGATGGCAATACTTTATTCCTCTATCCTTGAGTTACATGCTAGTATTCCAATCACTAACCATCTCCGCACACTATATCCCCACGCGATGCAGGTAACTGAACTTTCTCTACTTTACCTATGCAATGACCAGGTGTTCGAGCGGTTCATGAGTTGATATTGAATTGGTGATCTTTCATACTTTGAATGACTTTATTTCATATTCTTTATATTCTATGTCTTAGACTTGTTTAGACTTTAATTTTGAGTATTGTCATGGGCATGTTCTGTCATTTTATTGACTTAGGATTTGTAGAGGCTATGTTGGATTACTGTGAACTTGGGTGTGTCTTTTTGGTAGAGTGGCTTAGACACTTCATGAGTCATCATTAGTCTTATTTCTTCATTATCTTTTTATATGTCGGAACTCATCCGACACTTATGGTTGATGTACTAGTTAGGTTAGGTAAAGGGGGTGATCTCGGGTCCATGTGGAACTTGAGATACCTATCATAGCCAAGCCCTAGTTTTAGTCGTGATAAAGTTGGTATCAAATCCTAGGTTCATGGTCAATTGGGTGTCTATAAAGACGTGTCAATTAGAGTCTCTTTTATATGTGTGCAATGCATTACATTTATAAAAGAGAGGTTACACGACATTTAGGAATGCTTCCCTTTCTTGTTGTCTTAGTTTGACCTATATAGTCTAAGGTCTTGAATTTCTCTAATTCCCTTTTTAGATCATGGCTCCCAAATGATCTAAAGATCATGGGGGCTCCTTTATTCCACTTGGGGACACTATTGATGGGACATGTCCTTTTTATTGATTATAGACCCAGTCTAGGGGTCTAGTTCCTGATTTCCCTCTACGAGTTTGACCAGTTTCCTCTAGTCCTCGATCTCCTCAGGCAGATATGATGAATGCTTAGTTTCATCAGTCTATTCATATGTTGGCTCATTTGGTAGATTCTCTGTCTGAGCATGGTATTTCTATTACTCCATCTTCTGAGGCCACAAAGGTTGGCCAATTCATGAGGTTGAGTTCTCAAACTTTTACTGGTATTAAGGTTGAGAAGTATCCTCTAGCTTTCATTATGATATAAAGAAGATCTTCTAAATTATGTATGAGTTAGATGTTGAAGGTTTGGAGTTTGCTACCTCCAATTAAATGATGTGGCGTACTAGTGGTACGAAGAGTGGGAACAGTCTAGGGGAAGTGATACTAACTCTGCATTATGGGATAGCTTTTCTAGTGCCTTTTTAGAGCACTTCTTTCCTCAAAAGTGGAGAGAAGTAAAGGTAGAGGAATTTGTTAACTTGAAGAAAGGTAGGATATCGGTCAAGAAGTATGCCTTGAAATTCGATCAGTCGTCCAGGTATGTTCCAGAGTTGGTGTCTAGCATGAGAGCTAAAATGTGTAAGTTTGCTTGTAGGTTATCCCATGGATATTTCTTGGCTTGTGGTTTATATGAAATAGTTTGAGAAAGAAAATAAGAAGCAAGCTGAGATTAAAAAGAGGTAGAGTAAGAAGCTCATATTTTTTTATCAGGGTAGAGGCCAGCAGTTGAGTGGTAGAGATAGGGAAGAGTAGCCTATGAAGAAGTGAAGGAGTTTTGGTTTTTTAACTATGGCTAGTACTCCTTACCCAAAATCATTGGATGATTATTTCTCTCAGCATGGTGGAGGGTACGAGGAATAGAGTGCCTAATCTCTGACTTGTGGGGCTCATTGCACTCTATTATGTCCTCCTTGCAGATTCTGTGGTCATTCATACCATGGTTAGTGTGAGAAAAAGAGAAATCGATGTTTTAGTTGAGGTCAAATTGGCAATATACAGTGTGATTATCCATTTGGAGTTGCTTCTAGGGCCAATAGGGTCCTTATTGCTCTGTCATAAGCTCCTATACCAAAGAGAGTTGTTCTTGCTTCTACTTTTGGTACCAATACTAGATGAAATTACTTATATGCTCTTGGTTCTCGTCAGGAATTAGAGGCATCTCCCAATTCCATTAATGGTATGTTGAAACTCTTTTCCCATGATGTATACTATTATTTGACCCGGGGTCTACTCTCTCTTATGTGACCACATTTGTGGCTGTGATTCTTTTTATCCCGAGTGTATTTCAAACCCTTTTTCTATGTTAGCCTCAGTGGGTGAATCAATGGTTTCTAGAAGAATCTATAGGGGATATGTGGTATCTGTTGATTATCCAAATACTTTGATGGATCTACTTGAATTAGACATGGTCGATTTTGATGTCATATTAGGGATGGACTGGTTACACTCGTTCTATGGTTCATTAGATTATCAGACCTGCAAGGTCATCTTTAAATTCCGTAATGAACTAATTATTTAGTTGGAGGGTGGTTCCCTCGCTCCTAAAGAGAGGTTCATATCATATATTAGGGCTCATAGATTAATCTCCAAGGGGCGTCTCTATCATCTGGTATAAGTAAAAGATTCTAACTCGGAGGGTCCTTCTTTGCATTCTATCCTGGTGGTGAATGAATTTCCTGAGGTCTTCCCTGATGACCTCCTGGAGTCCCTCCAAATAGGGATATTGATTTTGGTATTGACTTTGTTCCAGACACTTGTCCTATCTCTATTCCCTCTATAGAATGGCCCTGGCTAAGTTAAAGGAGCTTAAGGAAAAATTAAAGGATCCATTAGACAGGGGTTTCTTCCTTTCTCGTGTCTCTGTGGGGTGTACCAGTGTTATTCATGAGTAAGAAGGATAGTTCCCTTAAAATATGTATTGTTTACCGACAGTTGAATATAGTGATGGTAAAGAATAAGTAATCTCTTTCGAGAATAGATGATTTATTTGATTAACTCTAGGGTGCTAAGTTTTTCCCTAAGATATATCTTTGGTTCGAGTATTATCTGTTAAAGATTAGGGAGGTGGATATCCCTAAGACAGCTTTTCGTACCCGTTATGGGCATTTTTAGTTCTTAGCCATTTCTTTTGGTTTAACTAATGCCCTGTTGGCATTCATAGACTAGATAAATTGGGTTTTCTACCAATTTCTAGATATGTTTGTGATTGTCATCATTGATAATATTTTGGTATACTCTAAGAGTGAGGAGGATCATACCAATCACCTCTGTATTGTGTTGCAGACCTTTAAAGATCAGCAGTCGTATGATAAGTTCTCTTAATGATAATTTTGGTTGAACCTTGTTACATTTTTGGGTTATGTTATGTCTAGTAAAAGGATCATGGTGGATCCTTAGAAAGTTGTTATGATTAAAAAGTGGCCTAAACCCACGACTCCAACCAATATTCGAAGCTTCTTAGGTTTAGCCGGTTACTATAGGAGATTTATGGAGAGCTTTTCTACTATTGCTGCTTCATTGACCAAGTTGACTAAGAAGAGGGTGAAGTTCTTGTGGTCTGATGCTTTGAGGGTAGTTTTGAGAAGCTAAAAAATAAGTTGACTTTAGCTTCGGTCTTGACTCTACTTGAGAGTATCGAGGGTTTTGTCATCTATTGTGACGCATCCCGGGTTGTTTTCGGTTATGTGTTGATGCAACATGGTAAGGTGGTTGCTTACTCCTTTAGACAATTGAAGGTTCCTGAGAAGAATTATTCGACTCATGACTTGGAGCTTTTGGCTGTCGTGTTTGCATTGAAAATATAGCATCATTATCTATATGCAGTCTATGTGGATATATTTTTAATCATACAAGTCTGCAGTATATGTTCACTCAGAAAAAGCTTAATCTCAGGCAAAAAGGTGGCTTGAGTTGCTGAAGGACTATGATATGAGTCTTCACTACCATCTAGGTAAAACTAATATAGTTGCTAATTCTCTTAGATGGTTATCCATGGGGATTTTAGTTCATGTTGAAGAGGATAAGCGACAATTGGTGAAGGATATTCACTATTTGGCTAACATTAGAGTTCATCTTTTGGATTTTGAGGATGGTGGTGTGTTTTTGCAATATGTAGCGCAATCCATCTCTTGGTTCAAAAATAAAGGAGAAATAGGTATTAGATCCTCTCTTGATAAAGATTAAGGATGATATGGGCATTAAGAAGGTGATGGCTTTCAAGATCAGTGGTGATAGTATCTTGAGGTACGAAGGGAGGTTGTGTGTTCCTGATGTTGATGGATTGTGAGGAAGGATTTTTGCTGAGGACATTGAATTGTGGTGTACGGTTCATCCAAGTTCGACAAAGATATATCATAATCTCAAGGAGATGTATTGGTTGAATAATATGAAGCAGAATGTAGCCGATTTTATAGTAAAGTATATGGTGTGTCAGCTACTGAAGGTGGAGAACATGAGGCCCGGTGGGATACTTCAAAAGTTTGAATATTGGTGTGGAAATGGGAGGTAATTAATATGGATTTCATCACCGACCTTTCATGGTCGTAGAATTGGTATGACTTTATTTGAGTCATCGTGGATAGAATGACTAAGTCTCCTCACATTTTGCCAGTGAGGACAACTTATTCCATAGAGGATTATGCGAAGTTGCTCCTTCTGAAAGTTATAAAGTTGCATGGTGCTCCTGTTTCAACTATTTCAGAGCGTGGTACTCAATTTTCATCAAATTTCTGGTGCTCTTTCTAGCGTGGTTTGGGGTCTAAAGTGAGTCTTAGTATACCCTTTCACCCACAGTCGAATGGGCAAGATAAAAGGATTATTTAAATTTGGAAGATATGTTGCGAGCTTGCGTAATAGACTTTAGTGCTAGTTCATTCGACCAATTGCCTTTGATTGAGTTTGCCTATAACAATAGTTACCATTCTAGAATTGGTATGGCCTGTTTGAGGCATTGTATGGTAGGAGGTGTAGATCTCCTATTGGGTGGTTTGACATTGGTATAATGGCGATGTTTGGCCCAGATTTGGTTCACTAAGCTATGAAAAAGGTGAATGTAATTCGGGATAGGCTTTAGACTACCCAAAGTCACCAAAAGACCTATGAGGACGTAAGGCAAAGGGATTTGAAGTTTGAGGTTGGATATTAGGTGTTCTTGAAGGTGTCTCCCATGAATGGAGTATTGCACTTTGGAAAAAAGGGGAAGCTCAGTCACCGGTATGTTGGCCCGTATGTAGTTTTGAGAAGAGTTGAAAATATTGTGTATGAGTTGGATTTTCCTTCTAGCATGAATTTCATTCATCCGATATTCCATGTGTCTATGTTCTGGAAATACGTGGGTGATCCTTCGTTGTATATTCCCTTAGAGAATATTGGTATTTTAGATTCTTTGTCCTATGAGAAGGTCCTGGTGAGGATCTTGGATCGGCAAGTTCGTCTGTTGTGAATGGAAAACGTGACTTCATTAAAGGTTCTATGGAAGAACCAAAAGTCCGAGGATGCTACTTGGGAAGCTGAGGAGGATATGCAGTCCAAGTATCCATTCCTATTTTTGATTTCGGAAATTCGTGCTTGAGCTATGTGTTTCTTTTAACTTCTTTGTCCACTATCTGTGTTGATAATAGATTGCAAATTTCTTGATGTTTGTTTTTTTCTTAAAGATAATAGTAGAGACATTTGAAGGTTAAGTCGTGCTTTTATTGCCTCGTGCCATCATTCGAGGATGAATGATCCTAAGTGAGGGAGACTGAAACACCCCAAACTTTGTCCCTTACAAATTTCTCAAGTATTAAGCCTTGTGATTATCATACGACTTACACCATGCTAGTCGTATAGTGTGGATACAGGTCTAGGACCCTAGTCATATGTTTGTCAGTGCGATATTAACCAAGTCCTGTTCAAGATATGAGAAGACTCCATAAAATTCGTATGTTTATGATACGAGAGGTATAGTGCCCAACCGTATATTGTCCAATGTCTAGCCTTTGATGTTCTGCTTAGGAAACAACTTGAAGGGTACTAGTCGTGTGGTGATCGTATGAGTTAAGATAAGGAGTCGTATGTTGGAAAGAATGTGGTGTTCAACTTTCTAATCAAGTTACGAGTTTGGGGTACCACTCGTATGATGTGGATACGAGTTGATGGGTCCAACTGTACCCTCCTATATTTTTTTTATAGATTTTAATCTAAGGGTATTTTTTTACAATTCCCACCCCAATCTCTTAAGACCCCACATCTTATAACACTTTTTGGCCTTTTATTCTTTACTTTAGAAGATCAAAATACTCTCAAAACTCTCTACACACCTTTCAAGGATATTGGGCTAAGGTTTCGTCAAGGTGGACATCTAGAGTCTTAAGGATCATGCCGATCGCCTTGTATTGTGTTTCAGATCTTTAAAGATTAGCAGTTGTATGCTAAGTTCTTTAAATGTGAATTTTGGTTGAGCGCTGTCACATTTCTGGGTCATGTTGTGTATGGTGAAGGGATCATGGTGGATCCTCAGAAAGTTGTTGTGGTTAAGAATTGGCCAAGACCCACAACTCCAACCGATATTCACAGATTCTTGGGTTTCACCAATTATTATAGGAGGTTCGTGGAAAGTTTTTCTTCTATTGCTACACCATTGACCATGTTGACTCAAAAAAAGGTGAAGGTTATTCGGGGTAGTCTTAAGACTACCCAAATTCGCCAAAAGTCCTATGAGGACGTGAGATGAAGGGACTTGGAATTTGAGATTGGAGATTTGGTGTTTTTGAGGGTATCTCTTATGAAAGGAGTGATGCAGTTTGGGAAGAAGGGGAAGCTCAGTCCCCGATATATTGACCCGTACTTGGTTCTGAGAAAGGTTGGTAGTGCTGCATATGAGTTAGAGTTTCCCTCTAGAATGAGTTCCATTCACTGGTATTCCATGTGTCCATGTTGTGGAAATGCATGGGTGATCCTTAGTTGGTTGTTTCCTTGGAGAACATTGATAATTTGGATTCCTTGTCCTATGAGGAAGTCTCGGTGAGGATCTTGAATTGGCAAGTTCATCAGTTACGAATGAAATGTATGGCTTCGATAAAGGTTCTATGGCAGAACCAAAATCTCGAGGAAGCTACTTGGAAAACCGAGGAGGACATGAATTCCAAGTATCTGTTCCTATTCCTAATTTCAAAAATTCATGCTTGAGGTATGTGTCGATCTTAACATCTTTGTTTTCTAACTTTGTTAAAGGAAAGATTGATTTCCTTGGCATCTTTGTTTTCTAGCTTCATTAAAGGTAAGAGTAGAGGTGTGTGGAATCTAAATCATTCTTGTATTTCCTTGCCCCATCATTCAAGGAAGAATGATCATAAGTTAATAAATAAATACTAATAAAAAAAAGAATAGGAAAAGTAAGTCGACAATCATTATGAATCGTAAGGTCTCCTTACGAGTTATATGCTGCTAGTCGTCGGTATTCTATTGAACTTTCATCTTTAGGGTTTCAAGATTCTGTTGTCCTTATGATTCATCATCACGAGTCTTAGTTAGTCTTTGCGACTCGTGGTCTTCACTCGTTATCACTTGAGTCTCAAACTTCAGGACCTTACATACTAGTCTCATTACAATTGCTCAGTGCGAGTCGTAGTTAGTCCTTATGACTTGTAGTCTTTTATAACTTCAATTCTGGACCTTAACATAGCTCACTGTGGTCATTCTGAAATTACACTACGACTCATAGCCACTCTTTACGAGTTGTGGTCATCCTTTACTTAGCATCTCAGCTCAACTAGTAGTTAGTGTTCTTTTTACGTGTTGGGGTACGAGTCGTATAATGTTTTAATGATTCGTAGCCTGACCAATACTTTAACTTTTCCAAAGACTTTTCTTGCAATTTTCAGTTCAAGCTACTTTCTACCCGATTTACCTGCATTCATGCAACAAATACATCATATCTATCAAAATAACATAAGTCCAAGAATAAATTCCTCATTTTAAGCATCAAATGTGCCATGTTTCCAAGGCACATTAATAAAACAACAATATAAACATAATATAATGAAAAGAAAGTATCAAAATGAACATCAATAGTAAGTACTACTCAAGATCCACAATAAGGCCAATATGCTAAGGTAAATGGGACTTGAACCCAAATTCTACACCCATAGGTGGAAAATATCAATTGAGATCTACTCCGTTCTCTACAAAAAGAACTAAACCACGGGGGTAGTTATATAATCATAAATTCAATAACAAGGTACACACCAACCAATATGAACTCATCAAGGCATATAATCATTAATGGTACAAAAACCCCAATACACATAATGAAAAAGGTAAATACAGGAAATAAAAGCACTCCTATTATGGTGAAATACACAATCACATGACTGATGGGTCTAAGGGAGAGTAAAATTGAATGGGTTCAAACTCGGACCGATTGACTGAACAATCAACTGAGGTACCAAGTTCACTATATCTAACTTAAGGTGCCACAACATCATGAGGATGATCTGAATGACTAGTAATCCCACATAAGGGACACTCTTTAGACTTGAGACCAATTATTCAGCAGTCGTAAGAAACTCCTGAAGTCCTAACCTGGATAGGGATACGAACTGAGTCTAAATGGTTGTCCCACTAACTCTAATAGTACTCTTTACTACCATGATCATCCTTCCCACAGTCATAGCCTTTCTAAAGAACACTAGGCTGGCAAGGAATACATGCTAACTTTGTCTAAACAACCAATTCACGCTTGGGGCAATCTATGGACCAATGCCCGATATCAACCCAACCAAAACAAGAGCCTGGAATACTTAAAGGTACTACAGACTCTGATCCATAATGATCACCTCAAAAAATCTGAGATCTGCGCAAAATTTAAAATACTACCTGCATAGAACTGATGGGCTGCAAGTGAAGCTGACCTCTATTGGAAGATTCTCACTCTCAGATGAAAAGCCTATTGCACTATACTGCTAGAATAGCCTCTTGCTGCCACCTCCATAAGTCTCAATGCATGATTTCTCTGTGGCCCTCACATAATCAACAACCCGGGAGACCAAAGGCCCAGCTATTGTCCAGTGCTTTGATGCCAAACAGAGTGGGAATGCCAATCTTTTAATAAATCCATACAATATGTCCTCCTCTAAAGGATATAGCATTGGAATATCTTGGCTCACTAGAGAACACAATTTCATACCCAGAAACCTATAAAGCACCCTGATGAACACTAATAGGCCTAACTCCGATCTGAGAAATGTTGGATGAATTTAATCTCATCATGGCTGTCAGGTACCCACAAGTAGACTCGATATTTCTAATGCTAAACCTCGAAGGTTTAAACTAGTCGCGAGCTCTACTAGAGCCTGATCTTCCCCTAAATCCTTTGGCTGAACTGAAGATCTTCGATATCGAACTTTGACTCTCTAATCTGACACGATGCTAAAGATCTGAAAACACTTGTCGAAGTCTCATCCACATCTATCGATAACCTTACATTGTTCATTAGGGACAAAATAAGATCAAAAAACATGCTTAATCTTATAGCAATGCGTACACATGACAAGGATTCATGAAATTAGTTTCCTAAGAATGTCCTTGTAGTCTCCCAAAGATAGGTTATGGATATTTCCGCACAGATTCATAGGTCTACTAAACACTTAGCTCTTGTGCTAATACACCCATGAACCTAGGATCTGATACCAATTTCTTGGGGTATGATTGCGTCTACTATAACACACCAGTAGGCAAGCCAAACTCGGCTACAAAACCACTAGTAATGAACTACAACAAAAATGAAGAAAAGAATATGGAATAGTATAAAAAAAGATCATTAACATAGTCCCAAAACCTGGTGGTATTAGTGCTAGATCTTCTAACATAAGAATGATACAAATGAGGTACTAAATAAATATATAGATACAACCATCTCTGAATACATCATAGAGACTAGTCTAGTACATAAGAGGTAGGAAAGTGATACTCTGAACCTCAGGAGCTCACACTACGTCTCCAAACCATAGCTGCTCCAAATGATACACACTTCAATGGAGATAATCAGTACTATGATATGCAGGCTGAAGAATTGTAGTATGAGTACCAAAAAATGTGATAATCACTAGGCAACTGCCGACTAAGCTCCAAACATAATGCATATATATAGTACATATAAATAGAATGGAAAAATACACCCATATGTCCATCAACCACATAAGAAAGACAATGAGATAATCAGGATAAACAATCATATTAATTTCCAAGAAACTAACATAATAAGGTTAAGGAAGTATTACAGATGAACTATCCTATTCCATCCATACTCAAAAATCTAAGCACTATACCATATATCACTAGTTAATAAACAAAATAAGGATGGAAGGAAGATATATATATATATATATATATATATATATATATATATATATATATATACAATCTGAATAAATGAAAGGAATTAATATACAATCTGAATAAATGAAAGGAAGGGATATACGATAAAACTATAACTATATATAGCAAAATACACACACACACACACACACACACATATATATATATATGCAAGGTCAACTCAAAGTACAACATAAATCATCAGACTAAAATTTTAAAAACTCATAATCATAGCAGGAACTAGTGCTAGAATACACTAGGATTTCTAATCTATACGTCTAATCATGAGTTAATCATTCATAATAATAACATGATTGCAAGATAGAAAGGCCAAAATCATACCTCAATTCTTGATACCGAATCATTAATCAATCTTTACCAAACTAGCCGTAACAATAATAATAACAATAGCAATGATAATGCGAGTAACAGGCTCATCCAAAAAAATAATACCAAAATAAGACTTTCATGACCCCCACCACCCCAGGCTCAGAAGGTCCAATCAACAAACAACACACCATAAGCTAGATACATCACCCATACTAATGCAACCCCTTATCAGGTTGATGGATATAGGTGTATACAAGAATAAATGCAATAGAATCCACAATATCATAATCAACATCATCATAACTATCATTATCATCATATCCATCATCTTCATAATCACCATTCGATCTTGCTATGTATATAAGCATATCAACATAATCATCCTCCGGCCTTGTCGAGTATATAAGTATATCATCATAATCATCCTTCAAAATTAAACCGGGTATAATCAATATCATCAAAACATAAATATAATATCAAAACATATATATAACATATCAAATCTTTCATTAGATTTTTCCAAGAATTTATATCATAAATATATATCACCCTCCACCATCTTATATCACATAGATTTTTATATAGATATATAATAAGTTTGCAAACTTAAGCCATGTTTAAAAAGAGTGTAAATCCATAATTTATTACCTGATGTAAATTTGAGACAAAATTGTTATAAAAGTGTCGAGAGGGGTTGGAATCTGTAACAACCAGTGTAATTTGTAGTATCAAATCATAAATTGGAATCTATCTCAATCAAATCTTTAAGACATCATTATTAATTTCTTTACACATAGGTTTTTCATTAAGACAGACAATTATTGCTATAAAGAAATCCATTTTAACTTGAAAAGTGGGCTTTAACCCTTATTTTGGAAAAACAATAATAAGATCATATTTTAGCTAGAATTATATCATTTATCGATTAATGATTATGAATGTACTGAATTAATACATGCTATCACAAGTATTCAAACAACGGAACCATAAGCATCAATATATTCATTAACACAACCACATTCTTTACAAGGATAAAAACTTTCCAAATGTCCAACCGATATCATAACATAGCCTTGGACCCAATAATGTGTACATAATAATTACAGCATCATAATCATGACCTTAGGCCCTTGTACATATCCATAACCCATATCAATAATCATATCCATAAGCCATCTCATATCTATACGCCATAGCATATCTATGAGGCATATCATATCTATAGGCCATAAATCATCTCTATGAGGCATCTCATATCTAGGAGGCATAATATATTAATAAGCATCTCACATCTAGGAGGCATAATATATCAATAGGCATATCACATCTAGGAGGAATAATATATCAATAAGCATCTCACATCTAGGAGGCATAATAAATCAATAAGCATCTTACATCTAGGAGGCTTAATATGTCAATAGAAATCTCACATCTAGGAGGCATAATGTAAATAAGAATCTCACATATAGGAGACATAATATATCAATAAATTCAGTCCAAAAGTCATATCATAGCTACAAGCCATTAGTCATAATCCGGGAAAGCCATAATTATTCACCAAGTCATGAAGTAACCTTATTCTAACGGATCAATAGTCCCAACTATGTCTAACATACGTAAATAAGCCCACAAGGGCTAACACAAGTCTTGGTCTAAGGTGGGCCGAAGGAACCCACTTCTAATCCTTGAGTTCCATATTTAAGAAATTTCTATCCTGAACTAGGCTAAGGTGTCTAAATTGACTACTAGATAGTACATAAGCCATAATCGATCCTAAGAAAGTAATTCACCTAGAACATGAGCAATTAGGTCAACTAATGTGCTAAAGAAATATAGCACTAACGATGAGTAAAACTATGATAATATGCATGCACTTTAGGCTATTTTGTTGTATTTGAGGTATTTTTGATATGTTTTGCAAAAAATCATGTTTTGGATGTTAATTTTGTAAAAAAGATGAAAAAGTTGATTTTGGATACTTATGGGAGCAATTATGGGAAATTACGGATTTTCATGAAACTTTTTATCTTATTATGAACAAATCATATTTTAGAATTGAAGAAAAGCTGAAAAGATGACTCTCTACACATTCTAAGTCAACATACCAACCGCATGTAGTACTTGTGGGCCGCATGTGGGCAAAGCAAGTGTCAAAAGTCCAAAATCTTGAGATCTTACTCACAGAAAATTTTGGTCTAGCACTTATTTTTTCTACTTTGCTCACTCTATAGACAACAAGTAGCACCTGCGCCCACTTTATAGAATGTCAATAGTGAGAGTAAGTAGCCACCAACCTCAAATATTTTGGATCATTCCAAAATCATTTCCTAGGGTTACCATGTATCCTAAGTACACTCCTATGATGTTTTTAAGTCCAGTTATGTATGGGTAATTAAGTTTTCTTATTTTAGTTAGGATTTGAACGCTAGTATTTTTTATAACCTATAAATACCCTTTCGGCTTTATCTAGTTAATTACTTAGAAAATTATTCAGAAATATACATTCACATATTGATTGGTGTAGAAGAATTTCCCTTTAGGGACAAGTTCACAAACATCTTGTTGTTCTTAGTTTATTATTCAATTTAAGACTTTGAGAATTTTTCTTTCATTATTGTGAGATTGATTTTATAATTTTGTCTGTGGATTCCATGATTGATCTTCTAACTATGAGTGCCTAATTCTCTTAACTAGGGTTGTGGGAACCTTGGCGGACTAACGAAATAGAGAAAGTGCCAAGTCATTCTAGATAAATATTTTTGCATGTATTGGTTTTTATTCATTTATATTGATTTCTTAGTAGTGGTCAATGTTAAGATCGCACCTAGATTATTGATACTTACACCAAAAGAGAGTAGTAACTAGGAAAAGAAGATCACAATAGTAATTTGAAGATTAACTATTTATCCTTGTTACTAGGTATTATCTACTATGGTTATCTATCATCTAATAACTAGAGACCCAAAAGGTAATAGTTATCCAGGATCCAAGATAAGGGTTAGTAAGTTGACATCCTAAGACTCAAAAGGTAAAGGGTGAAATCTATATGCTCGTCCAAAAGACTATAGATAATACATAACTTATCAGATTCTACATGCAACATATTGGAATAGCTCAACATTGCATGGTAAGTCTACTAAGTTAAGAAGCTAGGGGGAACATAAATATAGTGTTGTTAGATTGTTTACAACTAAGAGCAACTAATTATTTTCCTTTCTCTATTTAATAAATCCCCCCTTTACTTTCCCGCACTGCTTGGTAATTTTAATATTTTTGTGAAGGATTTCTAGCCATTCCTGTATGGGATCGATTCCAACCTAGTTGGGCAATATTTGACAGCAACCACAATTATCTTCAGAGTGAAGGTGTATTTTAGGCATTATCATTAACTCCACCTAAATTATAGGTTTCAAGGTCGCTAATTAATCCATGTAAAGATATTCATACTAATCACAGTTCTAACACTTAAGCAACATCCCAAACCTAGTATCATATCATAACCATTCTATGAATTAGCTCAATATATGAAGAAGGCAATACGATCCTAGAAATATAACAAGTATTTCACCTTACAGGTCGAAGCCTTCATATAATCCCCAAACTTCAATAATCAAGACTATGTCATATTATTCTACCCATAAGCAATCTTTGCATTCATATTCTCATGTAATATATAAAATAGATCATCTTGTGAAGAAGAGTAGATAGAAGCCTACATCGAAGCCAAACTACAAGTCCTAGAATCATCCACTAAGCATTTTCCTTCACTCCATGATCTTGAAATGCTACTAGACTATCAAAATCATAATCTATGTATTATTAGGAGTCAAATGAGACCCTTATTTCCATATAATGGATCGGGTCAAAATTTTTGTCAAGAACGGGCTCGTAGGGCCTGCTAACGGAATCCAAAATTGAAACCATTGCGAGGTCCCTCGAAGGACAAAGAAGTTGTGCTCAAAAGTTGAGCACAAACGAAGCGCAAATCGGGTCTCAAATAAACCCTACAATTTTAGAAATTCAAAGCCTTAATTCTAAGATTTTATCAAGAAATTAAAGGAATCTTACCATGACTTCTAAGGGAAATCATGGAATAATCATTAACCAAGATCTCCAAAGCATCTACAAGCTTATTCCAATGATTTTCCTCTCTTGTAGGGTTTTAGATCTCAAGAGATGGATGAAAAATAGCAAAAATAGCTACACAAGGGATTTATTAACACCCATTCCAATCATCTAAGTAATGCTATCGCGATCTACAGATTGTGATCGCGACATATTGGCCTGCATGCATAAACCATGATTGTGACCTGAGCATCGCGATCACAGCATTAGCCTGCCAAGGTTATCGCAATCTTGATACCTTGGTCTATATTCATGATGGCACCAGAATAACAGATACAACTAAGACTTAGAAAATTTCCAAGTTTCTGCCAAGACCTTGAGATTTATTTAGAATCCCATATACGTAAATGGACTATGCAACAGCACCAAATTTGATATTATAAACTTGTTGGCATAATTGGACTTTCCATTTGAGGTTATTTTGACCAAATATGGGTCCTTCACCCAAATTTCCAATTTCTTAACTTCTTAACCGATAGGTCAAAATGAGCCCAGGTGCCTCGGGACTTAAACCAAGAGTCTACCTAGCTTAATATTAATATTTTAGATCTCTTAGTGCAGTTAGAATTTGCATTCGATGCCATATACTAGGATTTTAGGTTTGAGACCAAATCCTAAATATCAACAGCTAAAATAAGGAAATAAGCCTAAAATCAAAATGAATTGTTTGATCATCGAACCAATAGTTTTACAAAGTCATAATTGACTTGTATCCTTTGTAAGAAGCCTTTAAATGCTAAAAAGGTATGAAATTCAAGTATATAACCTGGACGGTCATTACAAATATTGAGTGGAGAGGCTAAGAAAGCCTCACTTGATTTAGATAGTATTTTGATGATTGGAGGCCAAGTTTGAGTACCGAGAGTGGGTGATTAGGTGAGATTGATTTTGGAGGAATCATATTGTTTTAGGTATTCTATCCATGCGAGAGTGACTAATATTAATCATGACTTGAGATAACACTACCAGTGGGGTGGTATGATGAAGGATGTGGAAAATTTTGTAGCTCGTTGCCTATGTTGTCTATTGGTGAAGACCAAGTGTCTGAGGTCTGGTGGTTTACTTCAGAGGTTACCTATTCGGAGTAGAAATGGGAACAAATCACTATGGTCATTATGACTGGATTACCTCGGACTTATCCTAGTTTTGAAAGTGTTTGTGTCATCATGGTCGATTGACTAAATCTATTTGTTTTATTTTGATTTAGGTTTCTTTTAATGCTGAGAGGTTGTCCCTTTTCTATATTCATGAGATAGTTTGTCTTTATGGTATTCCAGTGTCTATCATCTTGGACAAAGGTTCAATGTTAACATCTCACTTTTGAAAGATTTTTCAAGAAAAATTGGGTACCCTATTTGATCTTAGCATAGCTTTTCACCTCCAGATCGATGGTCAGTCGGAGCGGACTATAAAAGTTTTAAAGGATATTCTCCATGCTTCTGTTATGGAATTTGGAGGTCAGTAGGAGCAATGGATAGTTGGAGCAGACTAAAAAAGTTTTGAAGGATATGTTTCATGCTTGTGTTATGAACTTTAGAGATCAGTGGGAGCAACATCCAGCATTGGTGGAGTTTGAATATAATAATAGTAGCCATTCCAATATTGAGATATCTCACTTTGAGGGTATGTATGGTAGGCATTATTGCTCGCTAGTTAGTTGGTGAGGTTTTTAAGGCTAGACCTTAGGGTACAAACTAGCTTGCGAGTCTTTAGATAGAGTTTGGGCCATTCAGGATAGACTTCGAGCATCTCAAAGTGGGCAGAAGTTCTATGCAGATCGTAGATTTTATTCCTTGAGATTTATTGTTGGTTGATCAAGTCTTACTTTATGTGTCTCCTATGAAAGGAAGAATGAGGTTTGAGATTCTTTGGACTACTGGAGATATGACTTATGAGTTAGAATTGCCCCCATATTTATCAATTGTTCATCAATTTTTTCATGTTTCCATGCTTTGATGTTATATTTTGGATGAGTTTCATGTCATTCATTGGGATTCAGTGTAGTTTGATAAGTGAATGTCTTTTATTGAGGAGCCCATCTTTATTCTAGCTAGGGAAGTTAGGAAGTTATGTTCTAGAGATATTCTAATGGTTAAGGTCCAGTGGAAACATCAACCTATAGATGAGGCTACTTAGGAGGTCGATTTTGATATGTGTGGTAGTTATCTCTATCTTTTCACTGATTCAAGTATTTCCCGTGCCTACAGCTCAAGGACGAACTAGAATATTAGTGGTGGATGATGTAATGACTTAATATTTCACTAATTTTTGTGAATTTTCCATTTCTATATGATTTGACAATTTTACCCCTCTATATGGTTACTTTGTGGTATTTTTGGGGTGTGGGGTTGATTGTCATAATTCCTAATTTATTTTAGTGAGATTTGTGTGAGTTTGGGGTTTTTAGAGGTTAAAAAGGCTGTATAGTTGACTTTGGTTAACATTTATTATTCTGTACACCAGATGACAAAATGGACTGCACTAGCAAATTTGAAACATTGATTTTAGATTGGTAACATAGTTGGTATTTTTTTACGTCTTTGGTATCTCATTTCGAACCTCAGTTCAAGAAGTTATAAAATTAGGTCTCGAGGCCCAATTTTATGTAAATGACATTTTTTAAAAAATTTGATACCGTGCTTATATTAAGAGCATCTAATTTGATAGGATATCATAGTTCATTTACATTCTCAAGATTCCAAATAAATCAGGAGGTGTATGTGGAGGTTTGACTATTTTTTCAAATTCAGCTGGTGCAACCGCTAAATTGCCATTTGGCCACTTTATCGGTAGGTGCTAAAGCGCCACTTTTCTTTTTAAGCATCCGACTCCGACTGGGCAAAGGTGCTTTAGAGATGCCCTATTTGCTTTAGCAGAGGTCGCTAAAGTAGCCCTTTTATGCTTTAAAGCACCAGCTAGCCTATGTGGATACCGCTGAAGTGGCCATTTGATCGATTTAGTAGTCAACGCTGACACCCTATATAAACTCTTTTCTTGATCTTCCCACCATTTTTGACCCTTGGATCTTTAGAGTTTGAGAGTTTTTGGGTGATTTCTTCTATTTTCATGCTTGATAAGCTCCAAATCCCTATTTAAATTATTCTTCTTTGATTCTGGTCATTTAAACATTGTTAACACTTGATTTTAAATGTAGAATTTGGAAATTTTTGGCCTGGAAGGCCTATATTAGTATTTTTTCAACATAAAACCCAATTTCAACACGTTTTACTTGGGTTTTCTTCTATGAGTTTCTTTAATCATGTGTAATATATTTTTGAACTAAAATTTTTATTCTACCCTTCTTTTTTAAAAATCTATTTTGAGGTTCCGTTTTTACCCCAACCAAGAAATAGGCATTATGAGTATAGTTGGCTTCCTTTTTATGCGTAGATTCTATTTTGTGTGCTTTACTTTATTTTGAGTCCATTCATTAGGAGAAGGCTCTATGTTGAAGGCTTTTGGACTGGGTTTTTTTATTTGAGGTAGGTTATGACTTAACATTCTTCATACTAGGATTGGTAGTTAATACCTTTATAAAAGAATGTTATGTATGTGGGAAATAATCATGGAAATAGCTTTATTACTATTTTGAGCCTATGTGGGGGCCTATATTGTTGTTATTTGGTGGTCTTTAGATATTATTTTCAATGTGTGACCGTGTAGAGTCTTATATTATGTTATTGGCCTGGTATTTATGCAATTGATTGTTTTCTTTTTGGTGAAAATTATCTAAATTGGGAGTTATGTGGTATCAAATGGCATATTATGGTATATCTTGCTTCATTGGTATATGGATTATATTGGATCATGGATGGTTGGCTTATAGAGTGGATTTTTGGCTCACGTGCTTAGTATATTGGTTAGACTTGGAAATTCTCATTTTGATTGGTTGTGAGCATTAAATCCTCATATCATATTCATTCATGAAACATTAGTACCCCCATGGAAATACTATTTTTTTTGACAGAAAATATGACGTTTTAACCCTCTACCGATGTATGTGCCAAAGAGGATTTATAGATATTGGATTGGTACTGGTTGTTGGATCGTATATGCATTAATGAACCCCCCATGGGTCCTACCTCACAATAGGTGTATACGGAGGTTATGGGGCAACCTCGTACATCACATCATCATCATCATTATCATCATCATTATATTTATTGCATTTCATATACTATGCATATTCTGTGTTGTATTTTTATTCTTAATTTGATATTTATATATTTGTGCTTTTTTTCTATACTTGTATTTGGTATATATGTAATTTTAGAACTATTAGTGGAGACGGTGTGGGCTACCATTTGGGATATTTTCTGGTTTCAAGTAAATTGCCCATAGTGTGTCTTTATATACTCATTTTATACTTTGTTCTATCAGCCTATGATATATGCTGAGTACAAGTAGACCATGATCACCCCTATTACGCCCTTCTAGTGCGGATCCAGTGTAGGTGATTCTGGAGTATTTTTGAGGTAGCGGTCGGTCTATGCTTCCATAGTTGATCTACTACCTCCTTTTACTTAGTTTATGTATTATTTTTGTATTAAGAGATAGATTATATTTCTTTTGGACAATTAGTTGTTTATTTTGGCTTCGAGATATATTTAGTTTGTTCCTACACCGTGACACTAGATTTTGGGAAGATTTATGGTATCAATGCTATGTATTTTACGCTATTATTCTATATGTCTGGTTCGACTTCATTCTAGATGCCATACCTTAGGATTTAGTGTTGTTTTTATCATTTCATATCAAATTGGATTATAGGCTTACTTGTCAAGGCTTGTCGTGATAATTACCATCATAACCCTTAGTTTTTGGGTAGTAACAAGGATAGTTGCATATTTTCCAAAAACCATTAGTGTTTTTAACAAGTGTGCTTCTTCTCAAGAATCAAACTCTAAGACAAGAAATATCAAAACCTTAAGCTTAAGAGGCCTGTGATGTGAAACTCGTCAGTGCCTTGATGGATCCCCATACCAATTGTCGCCAAAAAGCAAAATAATGGAAAAGTAGGAATTGGGTGACGATAAAAAAGATAGACCATCAAGGCTTCAATGGACTATTACCCTAATTGTCCCAACTAAATAGGATCTAGGAAAATCAGGAGGCGAGTGAATAGTGGGGTGATAGACTATCAGACCAGCAACAGACCATTGCTAAATCCATCAAAATTAACACAACACATATGGAATATGGAAATCGAAAAATGGTTTATCTGATGAATCATAATCCTCTTGACGGACAGTCGAGCCAGCTGTCAACCATGATACAACAACCTAGATTAGAAAATGAAATCCCCACTTTGTTTGAATCTATAAATGCAGAGATTAGTCTTTCGTTGTTGAATTTTGGAACATATTTACATTACTAAGAAACAAGTTTGGAGAGGAAACACAATGTTCTTGGTTGGAATTTGGATTCAAAAGTCATGTATTTCTTCACTGTAAGTTATAATCTTTGATTTATGAAATTAATCTTTTTCATCTACTTTGTGATCATGAGTGGCTAATACTCCATAATAGGGTTATGGGATCATGTGTGTAATTTCACTATTAGGATATAGGTTGTTGAGTTTATACTGAACTTATAATTATATTAGTTTCCTCTTCAGTTTGATGGGTTCTCTGGTTGTAAACTTGAGAACATGTCCTAAAACTTAGCTTGCTTGAATAAAGAAGTTAATGTTGGGAAAAAAGATTTCTGATAAGAATTTAGAGTTTTCAACCTCTAATTAAGATTAATTCCTTAACCGGATTAACCTCTTAGGGAGTATAGCTGAATTATCACCTCTTGAGGAGTATAGCTGAATTATCATTTTATCACTTTAAATATGAGAAAATTAAGGTGAAAACCATCTTTGATGGTCGGGAAACACTTCTATGGAAAATTGATATCAATTTCTCTATAATTGCATGTATAAGTATGAACTCACATAACCTATATTCTGAAAGTGATTAAACACCTAGGTGAACCTAACCCTAGTTTTCTCTTTCTTGATTGTTAACACGTTATAAAGAAAACAATTGCATTTAAATAGACTAAAGTTACTTAATTGATATTATAACAAAACTTTCTATTTTGTGGAAACCTATGATCAAAAGTCTATTAATCTGCATACAACTTAATTAGCACCTTATTCCCTATGAGATTCTACCCCAACCTTTGTTAGATTATATATTTTGACAGCAATTACTTACACTATTTCAAGGGAGTTGTAGTTTGGGTGTATCAAACTTTAGCACCATTGCTGAAGAATGGTGGTCAATTAAGTTTATGTGCATTTATTGACTCTTAGTCTAGTTTCCTAATTTTACTTTTATTTGTTGTCTTTGTGTTTTCAAGCTATTGATTATGCATGCCACTAGCTCATTCGTCTGGCAAGCCTCTATTACCTTTCGACCCTAAAATTCTATGAACTTTGAGGAGGAACATGAAAGCACAACAAGAGGTAGAAGGATTGGCTACACTGACCGACGCCCAGTTGAACCAATAAAATATCGATGCACTCGGTCATGCAAAAAATGCGGATGATGAGGAACAAGGATATGATGAGTTGGTTGATCCATTGAGCAAGCTACGTGCCAATAATATTTCACCAGCCAACCAAAATCATCAAGCACGAGGCAGAGGATGTCAACAACCTGTGACTCAGTTTGCCTTGGAGGATGATAATGCTGATTTGGATGGAGCTGGTACTAGTGGGGCAATTATGCTACCCCATTGTCTCCTAAGGTGAATTTCAATATTACGAGCATAATGATACAATTTCTCAACCTAAAAGGATTATTTGGTTGACTATCCGAGGATGATCCAAAAATGCACTTGGTGATCTTTGTCAATATTTGTAAGTTATTTGACTATCTTGGAGTTGGATAGAATGCTATCCGTCTGAGGTTATTCCCATTGTGTTTATCTAGGGAGCAACTCTATGGTTGATTGGGCTGGCATTCTATAACAAACTAGAGGCAACTGAAATGATGTTTCCTAGAAAGGTTCTTTCTTTTTTCCAGGATGTTATATTAGAGGGATGAGATCAGTAATGTTAGGCAACTATCTATTGGCTCTGAAGAAACATAGTTAAGGTTAAAAAAAAGTTGATCTAGTTCTTGAACTACAAGTTGACTAACGAGCACTAGATGGAGACATTCTACAGGGCATTATATTCAAAAATGAAGCCAACAGTGGATAATGTAGCAGGTGGTGCTTTCATTGATTGTACCTTTACTGAGGAAACTGAGATCTTGGATAGGTTAATAAAGAAAAGTAGTGATTGACATACTAGGGATTTTGATATAGCAAGAAATATTTATTTGGTTAGGATATCTATAGAGTAATACCGAAGAGAAGAACAACATGACCAAGACATGGCTCATATGAAGAGACAAATGGAATTTCTCACCAAACATTTGATGTCGCGAATATTTAGAAGCTCAAAATAGTGGGGTCTAATAGTAGAGTTGCTAAATCTAATTTTGAAGAGAGGTCCAAATATTTGAATAACCAAGGGGTTTTTGGACCAATAGCCAAGGAAATCAAGGTCAGAACTATAAAAGGCAGAATTGTTATTACAATGATGGTTATATATACCATGATCAAGAAAAATTGAAGAGAAAAGGCGATCGAAGTGGATTGTACATTCTGACTCATTGAAGTGGATTACACGTGCCACCTGGGAGCCATGAAAACATTGCTAATGATACAAGAAAGATGTCTATGGAAGCCATTATGGCTAAATTTCTAAAAGGGGTGGAGTCAACAGATGTAGATGTCAAAGGGATGAGAATCGATCTATTAACTATAAGCTAGTTGGTGGATTCCCATTCTTTCTCTATTAAGTGTTTGAAATTACAAATGAATCAGTTATCGGCCACTTTCAATCATAGGAAAAGTACAAAGTTACCGAGTGATATGTTGCATAAACCCAAAGAATAATGGTATGTATGGATATTACTACAAGGAGTGGTAAAATGCTACCGAATCTACATCTGGTATTTTATTCACAAGTAGGCATGTTGCATACAAAGATGAGGTTATGTTTAATGATATTGGATGGAAAGTAAACCAGCTGAGTTTGAGAAGTTGGAAGAATTAGGTGAGAAGAGAGATGCTGTGGAGCAACCGTCTAACTTGAAGTTGATAATGAATTGGGCCAGAAAAGGGGAAGAGGTGCAACGTCTCTAACTAAAGTTCCTATTCTACCTTCTCCATCTCCACATAGGATGAAGAAGAAGGCATGATTAGTAAGTTCATGGAAATGTTGAAGTAGTTATTAGTGAATGTCCCATTGATTGATGCTACGGAGAAAATGCCCAGATATGTGAAATTTATGAAGGATCTAGTTACAAAGAAGATAATAGTAAGCTATGAGCTAGTACATAAACTTCATCATTGCAATGCCATTTCTACGAGAATATTGGTTCAAAAGAAATCCAATTTGAGAGAGTGCACCATACTATTACTATTAGTGCCTTTCACTTTGCGAAATCACTTCGTGATCTTGGAGCAAGTGTCAACCTGATGCTGTGTCATGCCCGATTTCTTAGTTCTTGATGAAACCTACTTAGAACCACCAGTAGTTAAGACAACCCCTTAGTCTAAAACTACTTGTAATAGACTACCAAGAGAAAACAAGGAAGAATACAAAATAAATATGGTAAAAGATGGAATTACATACGATAGTCCCAAAACCTAGTGGAATTAGTATAAGAGCTTCTAATGAAATAAGACTTACAAAATAAAGTACAAAATGAATATACTGATGTAACTCATCTCTGACTACAACATAGAGACTAATCCAATACATAAAAGGGAGAATGGCAATACTACGAATGCCAATAACTCAACCTATGTCTCTAAACCATAGGTTCTTTGCATGATGCACACAACAATGACGAGAAACCGAACTATGATCTATAGGCCGCAAAAGAGTAGTTTGAGTACTAGACACGTGATACTTAGTAGGCAACTACCAACTAAGATCCAAAGATAATGCAAATATAAATACCATACAGGTAGGAATATAAACTAGACCCAGATATCCACCAACTATATAATAAAGCTAAGGAAACCATAAGGTTATCTATTTTATTCATATCTATACAACAAACATAATAATCCAATGGAACAATGAGGATAAGTTACCCTATTACAACCATACTTTAAAACCCTAGCACTATACCGTATATCACTAGATAATATATGAATAAAGAGTGGAAGAAGGATATACATAGTAGTGTACAAAGCCAAGGGATAGATATACAACATGAGTAAATGAAAGAAAGAGGATATATGATAATACCAACTGCTATATATATATATATACAAAAATGCTAACTTAAGGGTACAAGACAAGTAATCACAATAGTATCTACAGGCCCCCTAATCATTAGTAACTAGTAAAAAGATAATCAAAGTCTCAAACCCATGCATCTAAACATGATATAATTACCATAATAAAGAAATAGTAAAGAAAGTGTCTAGTCTAAAGCCATAATGACTAACCATGGGATAATTATGCATAATAATATAACCATAAGAAGAAAGAATTAGAATCATACCTCAAATCTCAATGCCATTACAATAATTAACCTTTCACGAACTAACCATAATAATAATAACAACACAAGGTAATAGGCTAGTCTGGACAAATAAAATCTAATCGGGCCTTTTATAAAACACCACCGTCATAGGCTTAGAAGGTTCAAGAAAAACTCAACAAACAACAGTCTAATCCTATACTTATGAAACCCCTATAAATCTAATAGATACAAGATCGACACAATATATCGGAAGAAACACTCATACTTATACCTATGCAAATCCCATAAGGTTGATAGATATAAGGCATACTAGTGACAGGCATTGCACATGAAAGAATGAATGCCAAGATATAATTCGTAATACCATAATTGATCCAAATGCCATAAAGTAACTAAGTGTATAAAGTCATATCATCAATATAATCATCAATCACTGGACTAGAACCAAAACTCATATAATCAATATCATCTTCAATTGCATGACATGAAATGGAACTCACATCATCAATATAATCACCAATCGACTATGCATCTAGTACTAGAGATATATTTATACACACACACATATGTACACATTCACACACACATATATATAAGTACACGACTAAAATCATGGCTAAAAAGTGTAAATTCATAAATCCATTGCCCACGGTAAAATTCAGGACTAAATTATTATAAGAGTGTAAAGAGGGTTAGAATATCTCTCTCTAGATGAGGTAAATAGTAGAAGAAAAATCATGGACCAGAATCTATATCTATCAAATATCTAAGATCATCATTATTAGTATGAAGGATCCTAATTTATTCACTAAGATGGTACGATTCCCATTGTTAAAAAATACATTTTAAAAATGTAAAGCAGGAATAAATCCCTTTTTATGCATATTTTAGTTGGAATCATACCATTTATTATATAAGTGATCATGACCGCACTAAATCAATGCATGCTATCACCAGTATTCAAAAAATATGATTATAAGAATCATTATGTTTATAAACTACGACCATTTTCTTTACAAAGCTAGAATGCTACCCAGAACCAAACTAATATAATAGTTATGATGTTAGGTCCAATATATATAACTACCATAACAATAACATTATAATCACAACCTTAGGACCAACATATATAACCAGCATAACCAAAACCTCATAATCAAGGACTTAGACCCAATATATATTTGGAATAACCATAATACCATGGTCTGAGACCAAATCCTAAACAATAAAAGATCAAAAGTATGAAAATGAGCCTAATATCCAAACAAACTATCTGGTAATCAAACCGATAGTTCTGGCAAGTCAAAAATGAGTTGTAGTCACTGTAAAAAGTCTTGATATGTTAAAAATACATGCAAATAAAGGGAATAACCTAGAGGGATATTATATTACACAATCAATTTATTGGCAGTTGTATTTGGGAACTCCCAAAATAACATCTATGCGGTTGTTGATAGCGGATTATTCAATTAAGAGACCAGTTATTATTCATGATAAGTTAGTAAAGGTGGAAAATTTCATATTTTCCACAGAATTTATGATTCTTAATTGCAAAGTTGATTTTGAAGTGCCTATAATTTTGGTTAAACAATTTCTAGCCATTGGGAGAGTATTGGTGGATATAAAGGGAAATGAGTAGAAATTTAAGCTGCATTAGAACAAAGTTAATTTTGATGTCTATCAGTCAATGAAGCAACTCAAGCAGCTAAATGTTGTTTCAATCATTGATGTTATTGATGAGAGTGATCTAGTGGTGCTTGTCGAAAAGAAATTTGCTCTTAGGACTTTGGCAGCGGTATTGAGGAACTTTGATGGTGATAGAATTGAGAAATATGATGAAATAATGTGTTCTTTGACTGGAATATATTCATACTTATATGCTTTGATGAAATTAGACATAGACCTAAAAAATATGCCAACACATCCCGTAAAGCCGTCTATTGAAGAACTACCTATGTTAGAATTTAAAGTGTTGTCGGGTTATCTTTGATATGTGTTCTTGGGATAGTATAATACATTCCTAGTGATTATTTCAGCTGATTTGGTGAAGTAACAAGGTGAAACCCTTTTTTAGTATCTAGAAGGTACAAAGAAGACATATAGTGGATGATGTGCCATGGTTTTATGACATTTTCAATGTTTAAAACTGGAAAATATACAAGTACATAGGTTTATTTTGGTTTATTTTCTTGTCAATGGACAATGTTGAGAACCTACCTGTATTCACTACTTACTTCACAAGAGAGGCAGAGATTAGGAAAAGAAGATCAGGACAATAATTTAAAGCTAATGCATCTTTATCTAATTAATTTAAAACTCAAAAGGTAATAGTTAATCAAGGATCTAGGATATGAGTTAGTAAAGCAACACAATATGACTCAAAAGGTAAAGAGTGAAATTCATTAAATGCATTCACAACATGGTTAGTGATACATAACTTATCAGATTCTGCATGAAATGTATTATGAAAGATCAATAAAGCACGATAAATTTATGGAGTTAGAAAGCTGGGGGAACACAATCCTGGTATTCATCTTAAATTGATTTCGACTAAGGAAATCAAGACTTGTTGCTACTATACTATTCTTTTGGCCATTTACTTTCCTACATTTTTCTGGCTGCTTTAATAGATTCTTGGGGGATTATTCAGCCTGTTCCCTCTAGTTTTGACCCCAACCTCTATTGGGTTACTATATTTGACTTCGATTGAATTATACTTCTTGGAGATGTAGTTTTGGACGACATCAGCCACATAGTCTACAACAACCATCATATACTTGTAGCCATAATAACTCACAAAGGGGCTCATAAAGTCAGTGCCTCAAGCATCAAATAGTTCTACCTCAAGCATGGTTGACATAGGTATCTCTTGATTCTTAGAGATCGATCCTTGTCATTGACATTGTGGACACATAACTATAACTTGGTAAACCAAACTACGAACACTTTACAATTACCTTTAGCTCAATTATAAACAATTTACCCTTTTTCAAACAATTCAGTCAAGTGTGAATCAGTATAGAAAATAAACAGTCAAGACCAGGACTACCAATTATTAACCACGATAATAACTATGACTCATTACCAACAACACAAGCTCTAATGAACTCATAAGCATCCTTATAAATGGTAGGCCAGTAGTACCCACTTTGCAGTACCTTTTGGGCTATTCGTTCACCTGCATAATTCCCTCCAATAGGAGAAAAGTGACAAGCGTTTAATATATCCAACATCTTTATCGAAGGTCCGAGCTGTGCAGTCACACACATGATTTCCTCTAATAAGAGAAGAGTGAGAATCCTACCATATATATCCAATATATTCACCTACAGAACATACCTTCAGATAATATTATCCACACACAATTAAAATAAATAAGGTTTATCCTAGAAGTACCTGTTCACATTATGGAGGAATCTCTTTTATTGCTGAAAATTTAGGTATTCAAAATAATATCACTCACAAGGTAATTTGCGGAGTCTACATACTAAGGAAAAAGGTCAAGGGTATCTTACAGTACTTATTCATCTATAAATGAATCATTATTCTCAAACTTCTCTACTTTGCTCCCTTTTTTCTCAAATCTAGATAGGTGATCAGTTGCTTGGTTCCCATAATCTTTTCTATCCTTAATTTTGAAATTGAATTCCTACATCAACAACACCCATTTAATTAATGTAGGTTTGACATCCTTCTTTTCCATCAAGCACCACAATGTTCAGTGGTCTATGTGCACCATAACCTTAGTTCCCAATAAGTATGCCCTAAACTTCTCAAAGGTATGGACAACAACAAAAAGCTCTTATTTTGTGACAGGGTAATTCTTTTGAGCTCCATTTAGCACCTTTCTTGCATAGTTTATTTGGTGGAACAAATTTTATTTATTTTTCCCAAGAACAACACCAAGGGTCACTCCACTTGCATGACACATTAGCTCAAAGGGTTTGGACCGATCGGGTGCAATTATAATGGATGCTTCAAGTAATTTTTCCTTAAGGCACTAGAAAGCCTTCAAATGCACATCATTGCACTCAAATTTTACCTCTTTCTCTAATAACATAATGGCTTGGCAAATTTTTTTGAAGTCCTTGCTGAACCTCTTGTAGAATCCCACATGGCCTAAGATACTTCACACCTCCTTCACTTAGATCGGTAGATTTAAATTTTCTATCACCTAAATTTTATCTCGGTCCACTTCAAACCCTTTTTGAGATCTTGTCTCCTAACATTATGCCCTCTTTCACCATCAAGTGGTACTTCTCCCAATTGAGTACTAGGTTAAAATCTTTACAACGCTGCAATGCATTACTCAGATTCATCAAGAAGTCATCTAATGAATCTCCTACCACCGATAAATCATCCACGAACACTGTTAAAGTGTCTTCCACTATATTTGAGAAAATCGAAATCATACACCTTTGAAATAAAACTGGAGCTTTACATAACCTCAAAGACATTTGTTTGACCATAGGCGTATGCAAATGTACTTTTGTCTTGGTCCTTAAGTGCAATGGAGATTTGGTTGTACATGGAGTAACCATCTAAGAAGTAATACCAACCTCTTCTATCTAATCTATACAATGTCTAATCTATCAAGGGCATTAGAAAATGATCTTTGAGTGTCTATGAGTTCAACTTTCCATAATCTATACACACTCTACAACTTGTAATTACCCTAACAATAATTAATTTATTTTTCATTGGTTGCCAAATTCATACCTCTTTTTTGATACGAGTTAAACAAGACTTACCCATTTTCTATCTGAGCTCGGGAACAACAATGTTGCATCAAGATAGTTAATTATCACCTTATTTTCTCAATCTCAAACTCTCTTGTGAAGATGATCTCAAATGCAGGTGGGTTCTCAGCGTTGACCATTGCTAAGAAGATAATTAAACCGAAGAAGATCAAAGTAAAAGTATAAAAAATGATCTAGAACCTCACATTTTCCCTACTTTATTATTTTGTCATGGTTCCTACAACCCTAACTAAGGGATTTAGCCGCTTATAGTTGAGAGAAATGCCATGGAATTCAATAAAGAAAGCATAGAAGTAATCTCACAACAATGGAAGAGTAAAACCCAAAGTCTGAAATAAATTAGTCAACCAAAAATAAAAAACACAAGAATTCTAAGATCAAAAGTCAATCTTGAAATCAATATATGTTTATGAATTTTATGAGTGCGTTAAAGTGCAGAAACTAACTAAAAATAGCAAAAGAATATTTATAGGTTACATAAAAACCCTAGAAATCTAGACCAAAACTGACACAACCCGAACCAAGGCCTGGCCAGGTGGGTACCTCAAGTCCCACATAGACTGAAGATCACCTTTGTACCAAACCGACCAAAACACAATACACCCCAAAGTTGGATGAATTCCAAACATATAAAAAGATACCACACAATAGGTTAAGAAAGTTTGAATACATGTCCATAACCAACTACCTACGACCGACCAAATGACCGACCGACATCGCCTAATAACCATAGTAGTCCAAACAAAGCCTTCTAAACATTGATCTAAAACTAAATATCAATAAAGTGTCAGGACATGTCCCTGACTATAGCCAAAATAGTAACCAATAGTCTATAACTCAAAAAATAAATATAATCACAAAATGGGGCCTTCCAAAGTATGAAAGCTCACTACTTCAAGTAGACTCTCGATTAATCCATAATCACTGAGCAGAAGAGGTAGAAGTATGGCCAAATCGTACATCATATAGGGATACAACGTACGTACACGGTTAACGGTTGAATTGCTAGCATATAACTCTAGGATAAGGATAGCATAATGACATGATCAACAGTTCAAAATTTTTCCAAAATCAATGCACATATCAAATGCATACGCACACACACATATATATATCCAATGTCGAGATAGGGAACAAGGCTTAATATGCATTTTCAAAATATTATCCTGGATTGTATAGCTTAACCATCATATAATACCCACAAGCTGTATGGGCGCTATCTCTCACCCTCTGGTCAGACCCCAGTGTGTGTAGCTGAATAAATCATAGACTAATCTAATATATTTGCACACAGGTGACTCGAACCTCCCAAAATATACCATAGTGACTTAATTACCTAATCATATAATGATTTATGGGGGACTCAAACCTCTTTAATAATGAAATAATAATAAGGGGGACTCAAACTCCCTGGTTACCTTGACCACTACGGCTAATGCGGTTTCCAATATCGGTCACCTAAACCTCTACTTTCATGACTTAGCTACTAAACCCTACTTATAGAATAGTTAAAACATTTATCACAAAATCTTATTTATGAACCCTAGTTAAAGTTTTTCAACAGGTTGAGAAGATACCACTACCACTATGTCTACAGATGCTAAGTAATGAAAAATATGAGGAGGATATTAGCTAATTTTTTGAGCAGGCACAACAATCGCAGCCACTCAATTGTCATCTTTCTCTTAAGACTGAAATTGAGAAGGTGAATAAAAGTGAGGGTGTTTAAGATAGTGTAAATTTTGAAATGGGAATGGTTGGTCCTCACTCAAAGAACTTTTCTACATTATGTTTACATGATGTATTGTCTATGAAATCATTTAAAATAGGGGAAGAGTGTGAAGATGAGGACAAAAAATCCTATATTCTTAATTGAAAATCGGACAAGCAACATAAAAACAAACCTCACTTCAAGGCTGAGTGGTTTACCATGAAAATTCTATTACTCGGTTCCTTAATCTTTGTACCACCTCCCTATGATCAAGGCAAAAAGATGGATGCAATGTTACGGGTGATATTTATATTCTCAAGGTGCAGAAAATAGTTGATTGGATTATGTCGCGACACTAAATTAGGTGCTTCTTGGGACGTAACCCAAGTTAATAAGGTATATTTTCTCTTTTCATTTTTTTTTAATTTTTATTTCTTGTAGTATTTACTTTTGTATGAGTCATAGATTAATGGGAAGTCTTATTACCATATACTTAAGCTAAGGAGAATGGAAAAGACTGAGTGTGGAGTCCCATGAACGCCTTTTATGTGTAAAGATGCTACTAGCTAGGCCTAAAGGTCTCAGGGAGTATAGTTGTATCTTACTTTTAAATTCACTTTAGGGACAAAGAAGATTTTTACTTGTGGGGTGGGGAAATGCCCAAATTTTGACTCAATTTAAATAATTTTAGGTTAGGAATAAGTGAGATATTCTTGTTAGTGCTATTTTTTATTACATGGTGCAAATGAGTTTGTTTGTTAAAGAATGTTGATTGAGTGATTTAATTTTTTTTTTGACTCTTAGGCTGTAGCTATTGACTCTTGCACTTGGTGGCTTAAAATTTAATTTGTGCAATTGTTTGGTTGGGAGTCTATGATGATTCTATTAATTTGAGCATGTGCCATGTGCATGTAAGGTTTTTTGAATATTCCTTGTTACATGTATTGTCTAGAATTTTCCTGATATGTGTGTAAAGCAATATAAATAGTGTGAGTTTAGGAGATGATTTGGGCATTTCTTTGATAATCTTGTTTTTACCTTTTGTTTTGCCTACCCTTTGTGCATTATCCTAGTCAACTGATAACGCTCAATCTACAGCTCTCGTAGGAGTGTAAAGCGGTCGTTAGCAAATATAGAACCCAACCTGGGTTGGGTGTCGATCCCACAGGGAATAGCTTGGCCAACAAGTAAGTAAACTTACTAAACTTTTGGTGCAAGTCTCGTAAGAAGGGGGAATTCTTGTTGTGCAAGTAATGTAAACAAAAGCTGAAAATAATAAAGTAAAGAGAGAGAGATTGTTACATGAGTTGTAAATAATGAGAATTGAAGCGTTGGGGTTATGTCCACCTTCTGAGGTATACGTCTCTATTGGCTATGAGTGTGTAGAGTTTTGACATGCAACTGCTTATAGAGAATTGTAGTCGATGGTAAATCCAAGCATCTTTCGACCTCAACAAGGACTATTTCACTTTAACTCTTTCGAGCTTAAAGCGTGTCTAACGGTACGAATTCTCCAAGAGGTTAGTCCAGTTACGGCACTAGCTTTTTAGTAGGAAAGGGTGTCCTACTACCTTGACACTATCTCTTTTCCAGACAAATAACCTTTCTTTCGAACAAGTTAAATGTTAGACTGACGTATTCTTGCGTTTGCAACCGCAAAGAATGTGGATTAAGATGAAGAGAATAATGATATAAGCAATATACGTGTCATGAACTCACAAACTCACAGCAATAGATAGTATCTCATTCGGCTTCCATAACCCCAACAAAGAGGTTTAGTTACCCATGAATGCGAAGGAGATCACGATTGACATTGTTATTATATCACAATATTGAGTAATGGCGTGTAGATCAAGTGATAGGCATTAGGCGTGAATTCCTTAGCAAAGTAACGTTTCTCTTGTTGCGGAAATTAAGAATTGAATAGATGAATAGAAGAAGAAAAATAGAATTAATGGGAAGATTAGAAGAGTTGTAGAATTGTTGTGGTGAAGAAGAGAGGGATGGAAGGATGTATTGTGGTGAGGGATGAATAAAAATCTCTAGCATGATAGGGTATTTATAATACCCATATCCTAATCCTACTAGGTAAATGAAATATCTAACCAAATCCTACTAGGCTAATGAAATACTTAACCCAATTGTACTAGGTTAATGTGTCATTCTCCTAATCCAAATAAACCAATAAAATACTTAACCCAATTGTACTAGGTTATTGTATCATTATCCAAATCCTAATTAGTTACTACTGGTCCCCAAAGTCTTCAGAAATGCTGTTTTGACCCGGGACAGATTTTTCATGCAGCAGTTTTGGTCCAGGTCCCCAAAGTCTTCAGAAATGCTGTTTTAGCCCGGGACAGATTTTCCATGCAGCAGTTTTGGTCCTTAGGCGTCCAAACTCCCTTTCCTTCCTTCGTGATCTTTCTTTTGCATCAAGTAAGCCATAAAATGCTGAATTCTACATCATTTATACCTGAAACTTTACTAATCATGTTCGTTAGCTCATTTATAGGAAAAAGGACTAAAAGTGCATGAAATATATAGTTTGTTCTCAAAACTAGGCTAAAATATGGGCAAAATATATTGATATAGGCGTGTAAATTCGCCTATCATCAACACCCCACACTTGAAGCTTTGTTCGTCCTCGAACGAAATATCATGTCCTTCTAAGCGTCGACTTAAGGTTTTTACAACAACAACACAAAACATTTATCAAGACAAGCACAACGGTTATCAACCAAGAGTAGCTTTCTGATTATAAGTAGAAACAATTTAACCTCAAGTATTGACTCGTGATGGTGATCAACTCGCATGCAAACGTTAAAGTGCATAGAATCATATACAACTATCCAAAACTCATCAACCATGTGTGTCTCACCATATAGTACCCATAATCACTCACAAATATAGCATATTTTTCAAACATGGGTATCAACAATATCCTTGCTCTCGCTCTCACAAAGAATTCATATGTAGCAACTGATGACCATAGGCTTGCCCTTAGTGTAGTACTCCACTAAATGTCAGAATGTTAAGATTAGGATCAAGTAGGTCTTTTGATGGTTGTAATGTAGGCTAAGGGACGGGTAGGACTATTTTGGCCAGGAATAGTGACTAAGCTCCTAAGCGCTTTAATACATCACATTGTATCATTGACACTTTTTTCTTTCAACCTTTCTTCTTTATTTTATTCTACCACCCTTGTTCTCCTCTTTTGTTTTTCAATTTTAAGAACAACTCACTTTTCAGCTTTCTTTTCCTTTTTCTTTTCACAACATACCTCTTATGATAGCACTTTCTTTTCCATAACACATTCAAGCACCATTTACAATTTAAAGCATCATACTTACCCAATTTTCTCTTATGTTGTCACATGACTTTTGTAATTTAAAGCACTTAGGAATTTGGATCAAATTACGGTCTTGAAAAAAATGGATTAGGCTTACATACAAGGTTGTCAAAGAAATAGGTTAAAGGCTCAAAAGGGTTTAACTAGGGATGATGTCCATGGGTAGGTAAGACTGAAGGTAAACAAATATAGGTTGCCAAAGAAATGCCTAAATCATATCCTAACTTACACTCCTTATTTTCGCTTTGCATACATACCAGGCAAGTTCTAGCATCAGCCACAAACATAGAAGATACTATTAATCTCACACACACAAGGCACATGGTCGACTTTATTGGAGGTAATATAGACTCTTGACCCAACAAGTGAAGGAATTGAACCACACAATATCACATAATGAGTCACAACTGGAGCCTAAACGTCTCAATAGTCACAATTATAGCACATACTCTTGTTATAATCTCATGCTGCCTATCAAAATAATTTCATGCGAAGCTATAAAAAATTTTAACTACTAAAAAAACAAAAAGAAACAAAATGAAATAAAAATGAAACAAAAGTAAACAAACATAGATGCGAATAGAGAAGTATAGCATGCAATACCACCACCCCAAACTTAGTCGGGACACTGTCCTCAGTGGAAAATAAATACGAGGAACCTGGTAGGTCGGACTTATCCTCTATGTCTGGGGTCATACCCCTTGCATTGGAATCATCATCAGAGTCGTCATCCTTAGAAGTTCCTCATAAGTATCCCACTTAATTCCAAGCGTCAGTCAAGGTGTTTGCAGCGGGGAGGGTTCTCCTTGCTCCTTGCGGCCTCTTTTCTTGCCCTTTTGGGAAGTGGTAGCCTTCTCCTTGCCTTGTCTCTCTTTAGGTGCCATTGTACCTGAGACTTGAAATAGTGTTAATGGTAGCACAATCTCAATGGATACAATCTATACATAAGCAGTTGGGGTACCACCCCACACTTAGTTTTGTTAACACAAATCAGTGAAGCGAAAGTGGTCGATTACTCAGATTTCGTCGACATACGTTTTAGGATTGTATTCCGACAAGAAAATCAGCAATGCATCACTTACTTACAGCCATTGGACTACTTTCATGGTAGATATAGCAACACTACTACATAGGGGTTACCACATGGAATAGTTATTCTTACAACAATCACAACCTCTTATGTCGGTACGCACTATAAGTCTTATCCCGATGGCCGGGATAGTCTAACATGTAAGTATCCAAACAACAATCTTAAGCACTATTCATAGCCATAGTAATTCCGCAAATAGTATAACAATTCTATTAAAACCAATTTCAAGTCGGAAACAAGTTAAGATTTTCCTACGTACATGTTCACTCACATGATTTTGTATCAACAATCCAAACACATGAACATCACCAACAATCTTATACGATTTAGCAATTCATAATAGACATAGCAACGTAGTACTTACGAGAAATAAATGAATAATAAGAGAGTACTTACTTGCTTGAAGCTTGTGGAGATGGTTTTGTGAATTGGAAGAGTAAAAGAAGAAAATTTTGAGAGGATTTGGATGTATATGCGGTGCCCTTAGGTCAATTTTTAGTGTGGTTGTGTTGTAAAACTAAGTCCCCTTTATATAAGAAGAGAATGGGTCGGGTTTTGACCCATTTACAATCGGTTTTGGAGAAAAAAATACCACATATGCGGTGCATAATGCTCGGCATATCAATGACATATGCGGCGCATTGTCTATAGCATAATGGGACATATGCGCCGCATAGTCTATGGCATTTGTAGACATATGCGTCGCATAGTCTATGGCATATAAGATACTGAGACCAAATGCCATAGCATAGGCGGCGCATAGTCAAAAGCATACCTAGGAATAGGCGGCGCATAGTGTATAACACACTAGATTCCGAGACCTTAGGCTATTGGATAGGTTGTGCATCATTTGTGGCCTGGTTTTACCAAGGCCTAGCCTTCCTCGAAGCCTATTTTGGTGTGAGAAATGCTCAATCCATAGCCTTGTGCATCACCATTCCTAACTTACCAACTTTACCATACAATGCGTCCAAATCGTCAATTGAAATCAATCTCCTCGTTGAATACTACTTGCACCTATATTTGCTCAAAACAACTGAAAATGATTAGTACGATGGGTTGCCTCCCACCAAGCGCCTTAGTTTTGGTCGTGGCACGACTCTTATTTTTGGATTTTTCATTTATCAAAAACAAAACAAGTATAAAAATGATAAAACGATAAAATGATGAAATGATAAAACAATAAAATGATGGGTTGCCTCCCATCTAGCGCCTTATTTATTGTCGCGGCTCGACATAGTTACCTCGAGTACTCAGACTTCGTCGAGGTAAGTGATGGATCGTTTTCTAAAAGAATTTAGATGACAACGAGGCTTACCTATGGGCATGCGATCTTCTTCAAGATGGCTCTTACATTTTCCCGGAGAATCTCCAATTATATCATCAATAGTCCAACCCATATCTCTCTTGTATCTCTTCAGAGCAGAGATGAGAGCTTCTATGTGCTGTTCACTTAAATCATATGTACTCTCCAAAAGTATATTTCTACTTTCCAAGAACACATACCTTAGATAATCGGGAAGCTCTTGCGATTCTAGCATTGGTGGCTCGTCAAAGGGAGTCTTCGCTTTTGGTTGATTCTTGAGATCACAATCTGGTTGCTTAGGAGTATAAGGCTCTATTTCGGTTAGAGCACTCATAAGTTCTTCATAACCTTCATTATCTTCATGCTCAACTTTCAGTGGCACAACAGACAATGGCTCAACAGTAGGCTGTTTCTCTATAGATAATGCTTTTGTATCCTCATGATGAACATCAGCTACAGATAACTCATTCATATCGCTGGGCTGCTTCATTGTTCTGCATATATCAAACCGTACCACTTCGTCATTAATTTGAAACAAAAGCTCATTATCTTTCATGTCAATAAGCACACTTCCAGTTGCAAGGAAGGGACGTCCCAAGATGATGGGAACTTCAGAATCCTCCTTACAATCCAAAATAATGAAGTCTGCAGGAAAGATGAATGAAGAAACTTTCACCAACACATCATTCAAGATACCCACAGGTCGTTTTACCGACCTATCAGCCATCACGAGCCTCATATTGGTTGGTGTTGGATCGCCTAGCCCCAACTTCTTGTAGATGGATAGTGGCATCAAATTGATGCTAGCACCTAGATCGCACAATGCCTTGGCAAAATCCAACGATCCAATTGTGCAAGGAATAGTGAAAGCTCCAGGATCTGCCTTCTTTTGAACTAACGACCTTGTAGCGATTGCACTACAATGATGAACATTATTCGCCAACTCATAACTTGCTGCCCGCTTCTTTGTCAATAGGTCCTTCATAAACTTCGCATATCCAGGCATTTGTTCAAGTGCCTCCACCAATGGAACATTAATGGTCAGCTGCTTGAGCATAGTCATAAATTTGCTGAACTTAGTGTCATCCACCACCTTCTTCAATCTTTGGGGAAAAGGTGGTGGTGGGTATGGAAGTGTTCTCTCCGCGGTTTTATTCTCCTCTTGCTTCCGTTTTCCCAATTTTTTAGGCTGCACAGTGCTGGATGTGGCGTTGTTGACGTCAAGAGTAGTAGTTGCAGCATCTTCTCTTTTTGCATTGTCATCCATGTCCGCAACTTCGTCAATCACTTGCTTGCCTTTTTCTAGAGTTTCTAGCACCTTACCACTTCTGGTAGTGATGGCCATGCCCATCATTCCTTGGGTTTTGCACAGTATCACTAGGTAAAGTGCCGGCCTTTCTTTGGTTGAGTGCTGCTGAAAGTTGACTGAATTGCTGCTCTAGTTGTCTAATTGAAGTGGAATGTGAATCTACTAATTGTTTCATGGCGGACAAATCATTAATTACCTCCATAACTCCCGCGCTCGTTGCTTCCACTCCTTTCAATAATTTAGCTATTATGTCTTCCATACTTCCAGAATTAGATATGGTGGTATCACGTCTGCCAGGGGGAACGTACAAACCACTCTTTTCATTCTTGTTCTTCCAACTACCTTGGTCTTTGTTTCCAGATTTATCATAATAGTTCCGACCTTGGTTTCCTTGGGTATTCCCTCGGAAACCCCCCTGATTGTTCAAGTAGTTGGCCTCCTCTTCCGAATCAGATTCGTCTCTTCCTTTTGACGCAATCGCTTTCACTTTTTCAGTCTTCCCTAATAGATGCTTTGTAAGAAGATCAATTTGGGTTTTCATGTGCGCCATATCTTGATCACGTTCTTCTTCTCTTCTTTGTTGGTCTGCAGTCATGCCAATAGATAAAGTGGGGCTTGCTACCTCAGAATCCCTGGTATGCCAAGCTCTACTTTGTTTCGTCATACGATCTAGCATATTTCTTGCTTGACCAAAGGTGAGGTCCATGAAAGAACCTCCAGCTGCGTTGTCCACCACTGGTTTGGTTATTGAATTCAAGGCTCTATACAAGATCTCCATGAGGTGAACATTAGTCATGTGATGGTTTGGGCATCTCGCTAGCTTTGTCTTGAACCTCTCCAATGTTTCATGAAGAGCTTCAGAGGGAAGCTGTCGAAAATTTATGATCTCATCTCTCAACTGTGCTCTTTTGGATGGCGGAAAGAATCTTTCTAGGAAAGCGTCTTTCAATTGCCTCCAATTAGTAATAGAATCAGGAGTCAGCTCATTCAACCATAGAGTTGCCTCCCCAAACAGAGACAATGGAAATAAACGTAATCGAATAGCATTCTGACCAACACCAGGATTGTCAAAAGACTTGCATGTAGAAATAAAGTTGATGAGATGCATATTCGGATCATCGCCTGCTAGTCCACCAAATAATCCCTTGAGTTGCAATGACTGAATCATGGTGCTTGTGATGTTGAACTTGGCTCCGGGCGCTAATGGTGGTGGAATTATGGCCCCAGTGGCTCCGGTACCATCAAGATCATCATCATCATCATCGAAAGCTGGCTGCATAGGTTGGCGATCATACCTAAACCGAGCTTGTCGACCTCTTCGGTTGGCAGGTGTTTCAGTTTCAGCGACATGCCTTGGGTGTATTAACTCGTCGTCACCTAAATCCTTATCGTCAGGGTTTGTTGCTCGCCTAGGATTATCAATATTTTGTTGTTGGACTTGAGCAGCAGCAAGGGCGGCTAATCTTGCTTCCTAGTGTTGAGCAGCCATCCTGTCGATTTCAGCTTGTGCTTCCATTCTTCTAATTCGTTGTGGTTCAGGATTGATTGGTAATAACGGTTGACCAAAACTTCTAGTATGGGGCATGCACTAAAGTAAAAACCTGCAGTAACAAAAACAAAAACTAAACGTAAAAGTATGAGAATCTTTGACCAAAGGGTCTAGTAATTATCACGAACTTGATTGACACTCGTATTCCCCGGCAACGACGCCAATTTTTGATAACGCTCAATCTACAGCTCTCGTAGGAGTGTAAAGTGGTCGTTAGCAAATATAGAACCCAACCTGGGTTGGGTGTCGATCCCACAGGGAATAGCTTGGCCAACAAGTAAGTAAAATTACTAAACTTTTGGTGCAAGTTTCGTAAGAAGGGGGAATTCTTGTTGTGCAAGTAATGTAAACAAAATCTGAAAATAATAAAGTAAAGAGAGAGAGATTGTTACGTGAGTTGTAAACAATGAGAATTGAAGCGTTGGGGTTATGTCCACCTTCTGAGGTATACGTCTTTATTGGCTATGAGTGTGTAGAGTTTTGACATGCAACTGCTTATAGAGAATTGTAGTCGATGGTAAATCCAAGCGTCTTTCGACCTCAACAAGGACTATTTCACTTTAACTCTTTCGAGCTTAAAGCGTGTCTAACGGTACGAATTCTCCAAGAGGTTAGTCCAGTTACGACACTAGCTTTTTAGTAGGAAAGGGTGTCCTACTAACTTGACACTATCTCTTTTCCAGACAAATAACCTTTCTTTCAAACAAGTTAAATGTTAGACTGGCGTATTCTTGCGTTTGCAACCGCAAAGAATGTGGATTAAGATGAAGAGAATAATGATATAAACAATATACGTGTCATGAACTCACAAACTCACAGCAATAGATAGTATCTCATTCGGCTTCCATAACCCCAACAGAGAGGTTTAGTTACCCATGAATGCGAAGGAGATCACGATTGACATTGTTATTATATCACAATATTGAGTAATGGCGTGTAGATCAAGTGATAGGTGTTAGGCGTGAATTCCTTAGCAAAGTAACGTTTCTCTTGTTGCAGAAATTAAGAATTGAATAGATGAATAGAAGAAGAAAAATAGAATTAATGGGAAGATTAGAAGAGTTGTAGAATTGTTGTGGTGGAAGAAGAGAGGGATGGAAGGATGTATTGTGGTGAGGGATGAATAAAAATCTCTAGCATGATAGGGTATTTATAATACCCATATCCTAATCCTACTAGGTAAATGAAATATCTAACCAAATCCTACTAGGCTAATGAAATACTTAACCCAATTGTACTAGGTTAATGTGTCATTCTCCTAATCCAAATAAACTAATGAAATACTTAACCCAATTGTACTAGGTTAATGTATCATTATCCAAATCCTAATTAGTTACTGCAGGTCCCCAAAGTCTTCAGAAATGCTGTTTTAGCCCGGGACAGATTTTTCATGCAGCAGTTTTGGTCCAGGTCCCCAAAGTCTTTAGAAATGTTGTTTTAGCCCGAGACAGATTTTCCATGCAACAGTTTTGGTCCTTAGGCGTCCAAACTCCCTTTCCTTCCTTCGTGAGCTTTCTTTTGCGTCAAGTAAGCCATAAAATGCTTAATTCTGCATCATTTATACCTGAAACTTTACTAATCATGTTCGTTAGCTCATTTATAGGAAAAAGGACTAAAAGTGCATGAAATATATAGTTTGTTCTCAAAACTAGGCTAAAATATGGGCAAAATATATTGATATAGGCGTGTAAATTCGCCTATCATCATTAACCCCCATTGAGCCTTTAGCCTTTTCTTTGGTAGCTAGATAAGTAGTCTAATACCTTCTTTGATTGACAATAATTTGATCTAAAAAGCTCCTAAGTGCTTTAATTAAAAAAATGGATTTAGTTAGGAGTTTGAGAAATTAAAGAAGAAAAAGATAAAATTGATGGCCCAAGGTAAGAGTTATTGGCGTTTATAATTGGTGTATGGTGGTGGAGATTGATATAAATAGTGTTAGAAATATTTCCATGATTATAGAAAATGAAAAAAATTGAATCTTGAAGGATAAGAAATACGCCCACCATGTTTGTAGAAGTATGGAGTCTCGTAATCTCATAATTCTTATAGTTGATAATTGTTCGAGGACGAACAAGGCTTTAAGTGTGGGAGGATGATTCAAGTTCTTAATGTGGTGATAATGATATAAATATGCATATAAGTGTCCATGTATGTGTTTACTATGTTTAATATTATTTCTACACATGTTTTGATTTAAATTGATCATTTAGAAGTCAATCAAGAAAACTAGTGTCACTAGATTAAGCTAGGTGTTTGTCTAGACTATCGTATTTCTAACATTTTTAATGAGTTTATAAGGTTTTTATTGTGTATTTATATGTGAAAAAACTTTTTGGTAATGTTCAAGGGTCAATTGGATCAACACAAGAGTCAAATCAATAAGTTAGAAATCTAAGTGAATGAAGCCTATGCTTAGCTCGTGTTTTTACTTCTCCGTCTTGGATGTTTTGATGTTTTGAGCTGTAAATTGTTGTGTTTAATGCTATAGGATGCTTGGTGAATTGATTATAATGATATATAAAGGATTTACAAGCTTTAAATAAAGTGAAAAAAAACTCAAAAAGGCTTGAAATGGATCACGGAAGCACAAAACACAGCATGCCATAAATTTGGACACCTAAAATGTATTGGGAGAGTGAGGGAGCGTGAGAAGGGATATAGGCATGTGCGACATATCAATAGACTTAGAAGGGACCCAAAACAGTGTTTATGTGTGTGATGCATGCGTCGCATTCTATATTCCTATGGAATACAATTTAGATCCTGCCATTGCGTAGGAAAATGAATTATCTTTCCAATGATATAAAATTCACCTAAATTTGATAACCGGGTAAGAAGTTATGGCTATTTTAAGCTTCAGTCATTTAGCACTGTCATTCAGGCCAGTGGCATGGCATGGAGTATGTCAAATGGCAATTGTCAGTTTTTGGTAAAGTACCGCGACACCGGCGCGTTGCACCACACCTTATTTTCACAATTGTTCATTTCTAGCGTATCAACGCGATTCCACCATGTTGAGGTGAACTTCCAGGTCCCAACCAAAGTCGAAATGCAATACCAACGCATCGCGCCACCATGTATTTTCCCATTTGGAAATTTCCAGAGACATGGCACGATTGAGCCGCGTCGCGCTTGGTGCCTATTTCAAAAAGTTTTGATGGAAATTAAATGGTTTGTTCAGGGTTAAAATAGTCTTTCACATGATTTTAACACTCCCAAATATGGGATTTAATCCCTAAAAATGTTTTAAGTCATTAATCACTCAATTTAACCCCAAATGAAAAACATTCTCTTTCAAAACTACAAACCCTAGCTTCTAGAAAACATGAGCAATCTCAAAGGATTCACCAAGAACTTCAAGAAACTCACAAATTAAGGTATATTAGGTGTTCATATATGGGTTCCTTTCACCCATAGAGTCCACGAATCTACTTTTAAAATACAAGATTGTAGAATCATGAACTTTCATGCTTTAACTTAAGTGAATTCATGTTCATGTTATTGTTGGGTTTTAGTCCATGGATGTCACACGGTGCTTATGGACTTGAAAGACCATAATATAACCCTTTTCTAATATATGTACCTGTACACTGCATAATATCTTAAAAAAATTCAAAAACTTGCTATAAGGTTCAACACATCTATACATATTCAAAACTGAAAACTGAATACTAATACATCCATCTGCAAAGACTCTAACTTTCTGAACTGTAGAGTTGATGGGACATGTCCCCAACTAACTCCGTCAACAGAAAATAAACAAAGTCTAAAACAATAATAGTAAACTGATACTCGTACTCAAAAGAAGAGGACTCACTGCTACTGCTGCTGACTGGGACTAAACTGCTAAGGATAAACTGGATCCTATGCCTCTAAACCTATGGTGTCAAATAAAACATCATAGTGCAAATGCATTAGTACAAAAATATACTGAGTATGTAGACGGGGTAGGGTAATTCAAGGGTTCATGCATGCACAATATCTAAACTGAATAATCATGAAAATACCACATGAGAACACATACATGAATGCACAAAACATGAACACAATTATCACAACTCTAGATACTGAAACTCAGATACCACTTTACTGCTGACTAAACTCACTACTGACAATGAGATACTGAATCACTGACTCATCTGATACTGATAATTGATGATCTAGATGTGCTTACATCAATGACTGAATTCTTACACTTACTTCTTTCGACTGACAGTATTAAAGATCAACCTTTCTAAAAAATACTTTCGAAAGCTTTATCGATGATAAGAAATATGATTCTATCTGAATCTAACAACTAGAATACTCAATAGAAATCTGATACTGTGATCAACCCTGTCTGACGGCATATCTTTTAATATGATATCAAATAACTATATGTGAGACCAAGTCTATCTGATGGGAAGGTCCATAAATCAATGGAACTATCTAAGTTCCTCACAATGATAGATGACTGTATCTGACAGTCCTGATTTTCTAAAGACTAATTATAAAACTGAGACTGAATCTAAAACAGAAATTGTGGGAAGTAGTCACTTAACCAACATGCCCTGACCTACCACAGGTGGGGTCCAACCTGTGCCCCATTTGGAAGGGTGTCATTACCGCGCCAATGATAATGACAACTCTATGTGACCCTCATCTAGCAGGTCCTCAAACGAGAATGGTGGAGCCTTCATCTAGAAGGTCGAGCCACCTCATCTAACCTCATCTATTAGGTATGATGTCTCTCATCCACCCTCAACTAAAAGATGTGATGTCTCAACCTATGCTGGCTATGTAGTTCTGGAGCACAAGGATTGCTTCTAAGAATCACACCCTCTATTAGTAAGTGAGATACCATCCTTGAGCTCACTCGGTGCTAGTTTATACTCCTAACTGAAAGACTCAGAACTAAATTTTCAACTGAACACTGGCTGGACTAAATCTGACACTAATCATATTACTCAAAAGGTCTGACTGAGTTATGCCGAGATCACTTGTTTCTATATCTGAAGAAAAATATATCATGTCATGGAATCTGATTGATGATACCGAGCTTGAATGGATTACTCAAATCACTTATGAGATTAGGATTGAATCACTTGAATACTATTAGAACTGAGATGATTACAGGTCTGAGGCTAGTTTACTAGTGATAAAGAGATTATAGAGATAAATGAGGCTGTTGAGCTTTATTAAGCTTCACACTTGTCTGAGCAAACAGAGTTCTATAGTTTACTGAGTTTTGAGATTCATGGCTCGATTGGAATTATCGAGAAACTAACACAAGCTCTAGACAAAAGCTCTATTTTTGGGTATAAATACCCCCAGGACTCGATAACAAAAAAGTAAGACATAATCATTCTTCATCATAAATCATTCATGCATTATCACGTTCATCCATTCATCACTACCATCATTCATTCATCATTACAAGCATTCATTCATTATTACTATCATTCATGTATTATCACAATCATTAAAAAATCACTTCAAGCAGTTGGGCATCACAACATACTTTCCCTCTCAAGATTCTTAGGACATCGCATTAAGCATTTAGGAAACATAGACCTCTATTCATCATCATATACTATCCTAGGGAAGACATGCTATTATATTATACCCCATTTAATGAGATCTTACATCAAGTACATCATACCTATATCGTTCTTATCATGTATTTGGATATCACTTGATTTAAGGGAAACTTCATACTAACATGTCAATATTTACTTGCTAACCACTTGACATGTATTAAAACCTTAGCATATATCAAAGAGAACAAAATTGGGGAATTTACAACCATCATATCTCAAATTGTTCCTTTGTTCCCTAGGGTCTTTCAAAAACTACTAGACATGATCGATTTTACACGTACTTGGGGATTTCATGCTATCTTGTCACATTTCACTCACTAATGCATTTTATAAAATAGTACGCATGGATGGACTAGCTCACAATTTTGAGTTTCCTATTCAACATACTATAACGACCCTTATTCTTCACCTAAGCTCTTTATCAAACATATGGGGAACGTTCTTCACTTATTCAACCATTTCTACACCCAAAATTCATGAACACATCACATGGAAAAACAACTTCAAGAGGGTCTATCACAAACATCATATGAATTCCACATACTAGGGTCAAAGCTCATAAATTTTGTAGGAAAACATAAATCAAAACTCAACAACACATTAAACATCCATTTCAACTCATAAAAATCATTAACAACTCATAAACATATAAATCTTTTAATTTTAAAAAGGGTTCTTGAGCTTCTTGGATGAAAGGGACCCAAGAATCAACTTCTACAAACATTAACCTTTGAAATTGGATGAACTTTAGTGCTTAAAACTTTATCCACACTTGAAATAAATAAATTCTTGAAGCCCACACTATGAGGAACTTGATTCTTGAAGAAACCTTGAAGATTTATGGATGATTTTTGGAAGATTAGGGTTCTTGATTGAAACCCTAGTTATACTCTTTTGAGAGAGTTGAAAAAAAATGATTGAATTAGGGTTTGAATGAGGTTCCTCATATTTATAGGGGCTCAAAAAGGGTGGAAAATGACCAAAATACCCTTGCAGAACTCCCTTGAATTGCTGGAAAAATATACTTGACGCCATCTGTGACAGGCCGTCAGGTTCATGATAGGCCGTCAGGAATGATCGTCATAAAAGGGGTCCAAATTCTTGGTTTTCTTCCCAGGGCTGACGACATTGTCAGCAATATCATCAGAATGTGACGACATCGTCAAAAAGGGCGTCAGAAACGTGAGAGCCCATAAAAAATGTCATCATCATTTTTCAACTAGACATGTTGGAGTAAAATGAGCATAAATCTTTGCTCCGATATTGGATTTAGGTGAAATTGGTATAGTTGGAAAGATAATTCAAAGATATTTCATTTGATATATAGCAACCCACCAGTTCTTAATATACAATGAGTTATGGTTGATTTAAGTTGACCAAAATCTTGATGGTCACTACAACTTGAACGATAGGAAAGTTTTCAACTTGTCCATAAGTTAGGGGACCTCTATGATCTTAATTCATGCTCAAATAGATTCCCACATGATTCAAAGTATTTCATACTTGGGAGGATATTTTCAAAACATTTTGACTCGGATTTTTGCTTTACCAAATACGCTCTTAGGCTTAGACTGGAAGAGGATTTTTTGAGGCATTACATTATCTCCCCCTTGAGAACATTCGTCCTCAAATTTTGCTTGATAGATTGAGAATACGGATCAACAGAAATTACTCAAGAAATGAAAATATCTCAAATCAGGACTACGCATATGGAACAACTGACATATAGAGTTCTCACACTGGGCATGCAGATATGATGCATGGAATACTCGACTGATGATACTCATTGTTGAATTCTGATTATACACATGTATATCTTATACATAGACTCATAATTGGGATTATCTCATGAATACAGGACTGAACACATGCTGACAAGCTAAACTCTTTCTACTGAATGTGCATATCTAATGCATGAATGTCTGGCTAAGCTGACTTTTGAAAGCACGACTGAAAATACAATAATGATTAACAATGCAGTGACAACGAATGCTTATTTCATAAAGAAGATCTGAACATGCATCTAAATGAATCTAATGGCATGCAAAATCATAATACTATGGGGTATATTCCCCTTGGGGATCTATGTTCCACTAATCACACTTCGCTGAAATATTGGGGTGGTGTACAGGGCACCTACAACTGGGTCATGATTGGCTGATCAGGATATAAAACATATGCATGACTCATGCTAACATACAAGCTCAAAATAGAAGAAAAGGACCTAACAATGAACACCGCTAGTAGTACTGGAAGTGGCTTCCTGCTGGTACGAATCTCTACCCCTCCGAGCTAGTATTCTACACTCTCGCAACTTGTCTCCTAGCCTACCACATCCAAAACACCCCCTACTCCTGGCTCTATATACACCTTTGTGCTGCCTACCACACTTTTCGCGACACGGGTAGGTAAGAACACTCTTCCCACAACCTAGTGAATTAGAGCTTAATGCTCTCTCTCGACTAGCATTCTTAGGTTTAGGTACCAGTGCTTAGACTAATAGTGAAACTGGTGCTGAGGATTTCAGATGGAATTGGGATCGGTTACTACTCCTTAATCTTGGCGTAAAGTTATTAGTTCTAGTTGTATAATCCATCCTATGCTCTCTCCCCTCATTCTGCTAAGTGTCAGCTAAAAGTCTAGATAGGACAACGTTCTACAAACTGTTCTGAGCAGCTATTGCCTGGGATAAGGTAGTGAATGCAGCTCTGAACTCTGCATTTACCACACCCTAATTCTTAGGATTTACTGGCTCTGGGGGCTGGTCATCTACCCCAAGGAAAAAATCTTTGTGAGGAGGCATACTCTGTAATTGGAAGAAACAAGTGGATTAGACTGAGGATCAACTTGAGCTCATGGTCACTGGCATGATCTGAATACTAAAATAAGGGAAACTACTCCTAAGTACATCTGGTACCCTCTTGTACATAAATGTGGTATGCTACACACCCATGCATAAGACTCTACTAGATGCGGCTTTTCAGACTTCCTAGGACACTATTGAACCTTAGGATTTGATACTAAGTTTGTAATTCCCCGAGATCCCATCGCGAGACATCACACGGTGCTTATGGACCCAAAGGACCATAAGCTAACCCTTTTCTGATATCTGTACCTATACACTACATAATATCTAAAAAAATACGGAAACTTACCATAAGGTTCAACACATCTATATATACTCAAAGCTAAAAACTGAATACTAATACATCCGTCTGAAAAGCCTCTAACTGTCTAAACTGTGGAGTTAATGGGACACATCCCCAACTAACTCTGTCAATAGAAAATTAACAAAGTCTAAGACAATATTAGCAAACTGAGAATCATCCTTGATAGAAGAGAACTAACTGCTACTGCTTCTGACTGGGGCCAAATTGCTGTGGATAAACTGAATCCTGTTCCTCTGAAACTAGTGTCAAATAAAAAACCATACCATAAATGCGTCAGTACAAAGATATACCGAGTATATAGACGATGTATGCTAATGCAAGGGTTCATGCATGCACAATATCTAAACTGAATAATCATGAAAATACCGCATGAGAACACATACATGAATGCACAAAACACGAACACAATTATAGTAACTCTAGATACTGAAACACAGATACCACTTTACTGTAGACTGAACTCACTACTGACACTGAGATACTGAATCACTGACTTATCTGATACTGATAACTGAGGATCTGGATGTGCCTATATCAATGAATAAATTCTTAGACTTACTGCTTTCGACTGACAGTATTAGAGATCACCCTTTCTAACAGATGATTTCAAAAGATTTATCAATGATAAGAAATATGATTATATCTGAATCTGACAACCAGATACTCAATAAAAATCTGATACTGTGATAAAGCCTATCTGATGGCATATCTCAGGATATAATATCAAATAACTATATATGAGATCATGTCTATCTAATGGGATGGTCCACAAATCAATGGAACTATCTGAGTTCCTCACAATGATAGATGACTATATCTAACAATCCTAATTTTTGAAGAATGATTCTGAAACTGAGACTGAATCTGAAACTAAAACTGTGGAATGTAGTCGCTAAACCGACATGACCTGACCTACCAAAGGTGGGTTCCAACCCGTTCCCCAGTTGGAAGGGTATCATTACTGCACCACTAGTAATGATAACTCTATGTGACCCTCATCTAGCAGGTTCTCAAACGAGAATAGTGGAGCCCTCATCTAGTAGGTCAATCCACCTTATCTACCCTCATCTATTAGGTATGATGTTTCTCATCCACCCTCAACTAATAGGTGTAATGTCTCCACCTACGCTGGCTACGTAGTTTTGGAGCAGAAGGAATACTTCTAAGAATCACACCCTCTACTAGTAAGTGAGATCCCATCCTTAATCTTGCTCGTTGCTAGTTACTACTCCCAACAGAAAGATTCAGAATTGAATTCTCAAATGAACAATGGATGAAGTAAATATGAAACTATCGTATTACTCAAAAGGTCTAACTGATTTACGCTGAGATCACTTATTTCTGTATCTGACAGAAAAGATATCGAATCGTGGTATCTAACTGATGATACAGAGCTTGAATGGATTACTTGAATCACTACTGAGATAAGGATTAAATCACTTGAATACTATTAGATCTGCGTTGATTATAGGTCTGAGGCTAGGTTACTAGCAATACAGAGATTACAAAGATAACTAAGATTACCGAACTTTATTAAGCTTCGCACTTGTCTGAGGAAATAGAGTTCTATAGTTCATTGAGTTCTGAGAATCATGGCTCAATTGGAATTATCGAGAAACTGACACAGGCTCTAGACAACAACTCTATTTTTGGGTATAAATACCCCCAGGACTCGATAATGCAAAAGTAAGACATAATTATTCTTTATCACAAATCATTCATGCATCATCACGGTCGTCCATTCAGCACTACCATCATTCATTCATCATTACAAGCATTTATTCATCATTACAATCATTCATGTATTATCACAATACATTCCCTCTCAAGATCCTTAGGACATCATATTAAGTATCTAGGAAACATAGACCTCTAATCATCATCATATACTTGCCTAGAGAAGATATGCTATTAGATTATACCCAATTCAACGAGATCTTACGTCAAGTACTTCTTACCTATATCGGACTTATCATGTATTTGGATATCACTTGATTTGGGGGAAACTTTATACTAACACGTCACTATTTACTTGCTAATCACTTGACATGTATTAAAAGCTTAGCATATACCAAAGAGGATAAAATCGGGGAATTTACAACCATCATATCTCGACTTGTTCCTTTGTTCCCTAGGGTCTTTCAAAAATCACTAGACATGACAAATTTTACACCTACTTGGGGATTTCATGCTATCTTGGCACATTTCACTCACTAATGCATTTTATAAAATAGTACGCATGGATGGACTAGCTCACAATTTTGAGTTTCCTATTCAACATACTATAACGACCCTTATTCTTCACCTAAGCTCTTTATCAAACATATGGGGAACGTTCTTCACTTATTCAACCATTTCTACACCCAATATTAATGAACACATCACATGGAAAAACAACTTCAAGAGGGTCTATCACAAACATCATATGAATTCCACATACTAGGGTCAAAGCTCATAAATTTTGTAGGAAAACATAAATCAAAACTCAACAACACATTAAACATCCATTTCAACTCATAAAAATCATTAACAACTCATAAACATATAAATCTTTTAATTTTAAAAAGGGTTCTTGAGCTTCTTGGATGAAATGGACCCAAGAATCAACTTCTACAAACATTAACCTTTGAAATTGGATGAACTTTAGTGCTTAAAACTTTATCCACACTTGAAATAAATAAATTCTTGAAGCCCACACTATGAGGAACTTGATTCTTGAAGAAACCTTGAAGATTTATGGATGATTTTTGGAAGATTAGGGTTCTTGATTGAAACCCTAGTTATACTCTTTTGAGCGAGTTGAAAAAGAAAATGATTGAATTAGGGTTTGAATGAGGTTCCTCATATTTATAGAGGCTCAAAAAGGGTGGAAAATGACCAAAATACCCTTGTAAAAACTCTCTTGAATTGCTGGAAAAATATACTTGACGCCATCCGTGACAGGCCGTCAGGTTCATGATAGGCCGTCAGGAATGGTCGTCATAAAAAGGGTCCAAATTCTTGATTTTTTTCCCAGGGATGACGACGTTGTTAGAAATGTCGTCAGATTGTGATGATGTCGTCAAAAAGGGCGTTAGAAACGTGATACCCCATCAAAAACGTCATCACTATTTTCCAGCTTGACATGTTGGAGTAAAATGGGCATAACTCTTTGCTCCGATATCGGATTTAGGGAAAATTTGTATCGTTGGAAAGAAAATTCAAAGATATTTCATTTGAAATATATAAAACCACATAGTTCATGATATAGAATGAGTTATGGTCGATTGAATTTGACCCAATATTTGACGGTCACGAAAACTTGAATGATAGGAAAGTTTTCAACTCGTCCATAAGTTAGGGGACCTCTATGATCTTAATTCATGATCAAATAGATTCCTACACGATTCAAAGTATTTCATACTTGGGGGGATATTTTTGAAACATTTTGACTTGGATTTTCGCTTTACTGAATATGCTCTAACGCTCAGACTGGAAGAGGATTTTACGGGGCCTTACATCTTATTTGGGGCATATCGGTTAGATATTTTTACCTCCCATAGTCTCAGTTTTAGTCTTCAAAATAGAACTTAGTTCGGTTCTATAGAATTAAGACTATCTGATACAGTCAACTAGTATCAGTAAATCAGTTATAAGTAACTTCAGATATCAGTTACTCAGTATCAGAATTGAGGACTTAACTTCAGACAAGCTTAGTCACAATATTTATTTATATGCACTTTAGTGCATTCTCAGTATTTACAGCAGTATCAGTTATCCATGTACTTTCATGTTCAGTTACTCTATATCATACGGTCAATTATTGTTTATGCATATGAGCCCTTGCATTCAGCCATACCTTATCTATCAGACCAGTATATTCCACGTAATGACACATACTTTTTCTTTGTGCTATGATGTCTAATCTTACAGGTTCGGATGCTCGAGTTCCCTACCGTGCATAGATAGATTCAGATTCATCTAGCTGTAGTAGATTAGCAGTGAGTCCTCATCATTCAATGATTTTTTTATTTCATTATTTCAATAGACTCAGTATTTCAGTAGATGGAGTTAGTTGAGGGATTGTCCCAACAACTCTAATTTCAGACAGTTTCAGTTAGAGGCTTTTCAGACTAGTTTTAAGACAATGTTCAGTTTTATAGATTGTTATTTCAGTTAATACACTTTAACATTATTTACAGATTTTGGACCTTATGGCAATTCAGCCTATTTTCCATATTTATTACAGTATCATGTTTCAATTCTCCCAGAAAAGATCATCCATGTGTTAGCTTGTGGTCCTTCGGGGTCGTAAGCACCATGTAGCGTATGGGGTATAGACTCAGGGCATTACAGATAGTCAGTGCATACAAGTCCATGAGAGATCAATACTTGGAATTTCTTGAAGGATGCTTTACTACTTGATAAGACCACGTACACTTGCGTGTGCACTTGGGTGTTGTCACACAAGCATCACATAATTTATTATTTCGAAGTTTTAGCTTTGACAGGCCACAAAATAGGCACCTTGAAATCAACTTATTTAACAAAGAGGAACTCACATGCCCTATCTTCTGTTCCATAAATTAGCATCTTCACCTTGTGTACTTAAACAAGTTAATTCCTCATCAATCACAAACTCCATATAAAAAACATACATGTTTTTGATCCTTTTGGATATAAGAATAATCTTTTCAGATTACATCCTTTAAATAGTGCATCCTTTAGATTAGACTTTTACCTTATTTCCTTTGTCAGAGATTTGAGATACAATTAGAAGACTCTACTTTAGCCCATTAACATATTACACATCTTCCATTGTATGATGAGGTGATTTTCCAATCTTTCCAACACCTTGAATATAACCCTTTTTGTCATTTCCAAAAGACATACCTCCTCTTTAAAGTGAATTGAGAGGAAGAAAACAATTAAATCTCCCTTTTATGTATCTAGAACAACCACTGTCCATAAAACAGTTTTGGTTGTCATCCATATTTTCTAGCACATTTTCTTGTCTATCTTCAGTAGTGGCCATTAAAGAGATACATTATCTTGAGTTTATTTTCTTCTTACCATGTTTTAATATGAAACCATCTTCATTCTCCTTTTCTTTCTCAGATATATTTATGGAGCCTTTCCATGCAGCCAACACCTTATTTATTATAAGGCTAGTTGTATCTTTTTTTTTTCCAGGATTTTGATCATTCTTTTTGCTAATCTGACCACCTTTTTTATAGATCTAACAATATTCGTTACCAGAAGTGAAACATCATTGTCTTATTTACCTAGGTCATACTTTATTGTTTTTGAAGTCAGGAAAATCTCCCTTTGCTTCATTTCTTTCCACCCTGGTTCAGTTAAAGCAACCATGATAACCAAAATACTCTAGCTGTAAAAATTTTGGAGTGAACCTGCTCTACTACCAATTCTTTGAACCCTTAGGGGCTGCACCACACAGTGAGGGACTAGGTCTTTTACAATCAATCACAAGCTATAGAACAATAAAGAAAATATGATGTGCCGAAAAAACAAAACCAATGTAGGAAGGTAAAAAGACAAGAATTTTACGTGAAGGCCTAGGAAGGGAAAAACCAAAGATTTCCCTCACAAGCACCTCAATAAATCCACTATAATAAACCTCCTAATTAAAGTCTATATTTTAGCTTACTTCTAGGCTCTTTTCACTTTGTAATAAATCTACTACAAGATCATCTTGGTAACTCTACCAAGGACCCTCTACGCAGATTAATGCTAATTAGCCTCACACTTAAGCAACTCTACCTAAGACCTCTCTACTCAAAGAGAATAACACTAATCTTATTTCATGAGTAGTTCAATTACAATTTAGTACTAACTCAAGAACAATTTGAATATAAGCTCAGATAAATAGCAAAGAACTTGAGTGGTGGAGTTTTCGTTTCTATCTCTCTTCACTCTTTAGAATTATGCAAAAACCTTATTTAATGAAGAAGCCTTATTTTAATTTTATATATGGGTGAGGATTACAGATGAAAGATCATTTGATTAGTTGTCCTAATCAGTAAACTTAATTACATAAACTTCGTATACCCAGGCATTTGCTTAAGAGCTTTAAGAAGAGGGATATTCAAACTCAACTATTTTAGCATAACAATAAACTTTTTATACTTTCCTTCTTTTTTTTTGCTTCAACCTTTGAGGAAAAGGTGGGGGAGGTCATGGAATGATCTTCACTATAGGCTCAAATTCCTCTCTCTTTCCTTTATCCTTCTCAACAAGCTTATCCATACCCATCGATTTTTGTAATGACTCACTACTAGTCACCAACTTCTCATATTTTGCTTTGAGTGTATCATCAATATCAACCACATCATTCTGAAATTCATCAACTAAAAGTATACGAGGACCAATGGTACTCTTACCACTCTGAGTGTTAATGGCTAAAAAATGACTATTATTCTTTAGATTCTGCACAATATTACTTGGGAGAGTGCCCGATTGACATTGATTCAAGGTTGTCAATATTTGACCAAATTACTATTCAAGTTACTTGATTGCAGTAACATATAATTTCACTTTCTAGCTCAAACCTAAAATGCCTGCCTTAATCTCCTTAAGAAAACTTTCTTATTTTTTCTGATCCCTTTTCCAGTTTTGTGAGCAACACCGCAATCCTTAATTTAGTATCATGATTCCTCGATGGAACATATGTATCACTCTTATTCTTATAATTATCCTTACTACTCCAGTCATGATCTATCTCTTCTTAGATCCTTATATCTTTCCACAATAGTTTTGACCTAGGTTCCCTAGCCTTAAGTTTCAAGTGTCTTGACTAGACTATTGACCCTTTGCTCTGAAACCCTCCAACTCTCTATCTAGATACTTTGCATCTTCTTTAATATCAGTATCATACAACTTAGGTGCTTTACCTTTTACGTGCATAACATTCACCTTCTCAGAATTCATCGTTGTGAATTTTCTAGTCCAAAGCCCAATCTCTATTCTCAGTTACACAACTTCTTGAGACATAATATCATCTGTAATTCTTTGCTCACTAGGGATACTAATAGAATAAGTACCAATGACTCTGTCTGCCTCTCGAGTATGCCACCCTCGGTTGTTAAGAGAGACCTGATCTAATATTTTTGACGCTATCTCCCAATGTAGGCTCATGAACACTTCACCTATAATAGTATCTGCAATAGCCTTAAAACTGGCACTCAGGGCTTAATAGAATATTTCAAGAAAAAATTCTCCCAAAATCCAGTGATTGGGCACCATAATCAACTTCTTCTTGAAACTTTACCTGCCTCATATATTCGTTTAGACTACAATTGCCTAAAATTATATATCACATCCTTTAGATGAATCATCCTCGAAGGCAGAAAGAACTGGTCTAAGAACTGCTTTCGTAGCTTATTCTAATTATTGATGGACTCACAAGGTATTTCCCTTAGACATAGTCTCGCTTCATCCATCAGAGAAAATAAGAACAATCTGATTCACAATGCTTCCTGATTCTCCCTAGGCAAATTATATAAAGTGTCGATCCTAATAAAATTCATGATGTGCATGTTTGCGTCATTTATCGGTAGGCCAACAAACACACCCTTTAGATTCAACAACTGAATTATAGCACTAGTAATGTCAAACATCATCCCTTGGGGACACTCAGGAGGAATAATGACTCCTACATCGATAGGATCAACATACCCCACATAATTTTCTAAATCATCATAGCTTGGAATATACTAAAAGGCTGAGGGAATTTTCACTCTATCTTTTTTAGGTTTTTTGAGTTCTGCTCGATGTTCTTTTTGTTGTCTCACCCTAGACTCTTTAGATATATAACAGACAACCTTATTATCTCTTCTTACATTTTCTTTATCAAAAATCTAAGTAATGGTTTTCTTGACTATTTCCTAATCACCTATCAGAGGTTGGGGATAAAAGAGATCCAGGTTATTATCAACTCTCTACTCATGTACTGCTATCCTACGATTCTATCGTAGGGTTCCTACAAGATTAGGGTCAAGTGGGATCAAGAGATTTCCTTGACTCTTAGTACTGAGGATTCACCAATGTATGCCTCAAGAAGGAAAAAATGTAAAACACAATAACTTCAACAAACTCTGTCAATCAATCCATAACTGTATTCCCCGACAACCATGCCAAAATTTGATATCACCCAATACTACACCTCCAAGAAGTATAATGAAATCAAAGTCTAATATATTAACCCAATAGAATATGGGGTAAAAACCATAGGGAATAGGCTGAATAATATCTTAAGAATCTCTTAAACCAACTGAAAAAATGTAGGAAAGTAAATTTGGAATGTAGTTGTAAAAATAGTAAAGTAGCAATAAGTCTTGATTTCCTTAGTCTAAATCAATCTAAGATGATTACTAGGACTGTGTTCCCCCATCTTCTTAACTCTATTGATTTATCATGCTTTATTGATCTATCATAACACTTTGCATACAGAATCTGACAAGTTATGTATCACTAACCATCTTGTGAACACATTTAATGAATTTCACTCTTTATCTTGTGAGTCTAAGAGTGTATCTTTACTAACCCTTCTCCTATATCCTAGATTAACTATTTCCTTTTGAGTTTTAAGTTAATTATATAAAGATGAATTAGATTTAAATTACTATTTTGATCTTCTTTTCCTAATCTCCAGTTCTCTTGTAAAGTAAATAGTGAATACTGGTAGGTTCTCAACATTGGCCATTGCTAAGAAAACAATTAAACCAAAGAATATTACATACATGCAAGAATATTGATCAAGAATGGTTTAACACTTCCTCTACTTCGTTACCCCAGGGTTTTCACAACCCTAGGTAGGTGGTTTAGCCATTCATGCTTATGAGAATATCCATGAAAATCAATAAAGAAAGAATAATATGAATCTCACAATGAATTAAGAACAAAACCAATAATCTTAAATTAACACTCAACCAATAAATAAAGAACAAAGGATTCGAAGATCAAAAGTCAAATCTTGAAATCAATATATGGTTGCGAATGTATGAAGTGCATAAAAACAATGTAAAGTGCATAACCTAATACAAAAATGTCCAAAGGGTATTTATGTAATACATAGAAAACCTAAAAATCTTAACCAAAATAAATAGGGAAAAATAGGTTAATGGCTACTTATAGACCCACTTATGGGCCATAAGTGGCACTTACGCCCCATAGACAGTGTTTTGGGTGTCAGAGCTATTGATAAGAAGTAGGAGGTAAACTACGGTGGTACTTACAATGGGTAAGTTCCACTTACTCCCCTTAGTTACCCCATCATGAGTGTCAGAGAAAATTTTCAACTTTCATGTTCTCTAATCTTCACTTTCTTAAACCCATGAAGGGACTTACTCTAGGTGGCTACCATTTATGGGCTGTAATGGTCTTCCGGCACTTTTTCATCATCTTTTGTTTTCTTCAGCTCCAGATACCTAGTTTCCTGTAATATAAAGAAAAAAGCACGTCATATCTAACAAAACATACCAATGTACTTTCATATTTTCTAGTTTTAAGCATTGAAAGTTCCATGAAACCATGGCATATCAAAACCCTCAACTTAGAGCATTTGAATGTTCTAGAAAACAAAATATAGGAAAAACAACATGACGATGATTAACCAAGAGAAACCTAAGGTACCTACAGTAGCATACTCAATTTTAGCTCAAAATACATCACCCCTCCTATTTTCTTTTAACTTTTCAAAACCAACTGTGTGGATCTATATAGTCACTAGTATTCTTCGTATCTTTTACCTTGACGTTTATGTGTTATTAGATCCAAGGTTAACCCTCTCTTTTGTTACCCCACTTGTTTCTGTTAACTTTGGTGTAAGTCCTGTGAATTTTGCCGAACCTTTCTTAGTTTGAACTCTAGTTGGAGAGTTAGTTATTGCTAGACGAGTGTATAGAAAGTGACTTATTACAATCTTCCATTGGGTCACTTTAGCATATTTAATATAGCAAGTGATGATAGATTTTTATATCATTCTTAGCATAAAATGGCTCTATTCCTGCTACACATCAGTCAATTATTGCACCTGAGTAGTAAAGTTTTAGTTCCCTAATGAGTCAGTCCTTGAGTAGGAGGGTAGTTCAGTATCTCCCAAGGGTTAGTGTATCTCTTATCATAAATCTGGAATGTTAATATGAAAGGGATATATCTACCACTTAGTTTGGGTTAAACATATGATCTTGGGTGTATTTATATGACTAAGCACCATAACTTATCCATGTTTTAGCTAAGTTTAGAGAACAAAATGCCTAGTTTCTTATGTTTTTACTCTAGTTCTACGTAATTGAGCTAACCAATGTGATTAGCATGATTTAAAGTATTAATTAGGTAGATGAAGACATAATGGGACTATAGAATACATATGGCATATGACACAAGAGAGAGTAGAAGTCTGGACTAAATGTGGTGCTTAGAAACTATGTCCAAGACTAGTTTGTCATTTATAAATAGTTCAGGGACATAGAAGGCAATTATGAGAGAAAATATTATTAAAAGGCCGAATGCTGATTTTTTAGTCAGAGATTGATTATTCTGTATTAGATTTTGAAGAGGGAGAGTGGCGACTTAGCTTGGAGAGAGGTAGAGAAAACGTTTCTTCTATCTTATTTTCACTATTCACACACCAAGATCATCTTCTAGTTTTTGGTATGATGAATATTTCTATTGTGATTTCTTTTATACTCATGAGTATCTAAGTTTATTAGTTAGGTTTATGAAAGCCTTGTAGCATACAATCTATTACTTTGGGTTTTGAATTCATTATGCATTTATTTGTTTACATCATACTCTCTTCATTTATCTTGAATTCTCGTGGTTGAAAACATAGAGGATATGCCTTAAAATGTAACTTGTTCGAAAGAAAGGTTGATGTTTGAAAAAGAGAGTAGTGAAAAGAAAATAGGATTACCAACCCCTATTTTATATGTTAATGCCTTATCAGGATTAACTACTTGGAGATTTTGTATTGTTTCTAGTAAACGCTTTTAATTTGAGAGACCTAAAATGAGTTAGTTTTTGATGGTTGATAAACACTTGGATTATGATATTAAATACAATATTTTTCTGTGTAAGCACAATGCTTGTATGAATTTGTAAAGCCCATAGTTAGAAAGTATTGAAAACTACAAGGTGAACATAACCCTAGCTTGCCATTTATCTGAATTTTAATACTACTACACGTATTTCATCTTGCTAAACCAAAACCATCAATTTGTGAACTGAATCAAATCTCACTATTTATTTTATGGAAACAAACAATTAAAATTAAAATAATCTGCATACAACTTAATTAACACCATATTCCCTGTGGGATTCGACCCCAACCTAGTTGGGTTATATATTTGACAACGACCGCTTACTCTCTCTAAGAGAGGTGTAATTTGGGCGTATCAAGATACTGTGTCTAAAACATAACTATTTATTTAGTTCGTGTAGTTAGTGAGTTTCCTAAAGTTTTCCGAAAATATCTTCCCGGAGTATCTCTCAATAGAGAAATAGAGTTTGGAATTGATTATTTTCTAGATGCCTAGACAATATTTATTCCTCCCTATTAGATGGCTCCAGCCGAGGTTAAAGAGTTGAAGAAGGAACTTAAAGATGTCTTAGACAAGGGGTTCGTCAGACCTAGTGTTACTCTATGGGGTACTGCAGTCTTATTCATACACAAAAAATGGTACTATTTGAATGTGTATAGATTACTGAAAGTTAAATAAGGTTACCATCAAGAACAACTATCTCCTCCCTATAATTAATGACTTCTTTGACTAGATTCATGGTTTCCATTAGTTTTCAAAGATTAATATTAGGCTGGGATATCATCAGTTGAAGATTAGAGAATGTGACATTCTTAAGACTGCTTTAAGGACACGGTATGGTCATTTTTAGTTTGTGGTTTTATATTTTGGACTAACGAATGCTCCTACAACCTTTATGTATTTAATGAATAGGATCTTCAAATAGTATTTGGACATGTTTTTCATTGTCTTCATAGATGACATACTCATATATTCTCGAAGTAAGGAGGAACATGCAGACTACCTGAGAATAGTATTGGAGACCCTCAATGATCGTCAGTTGTAAGCAAAGTTTAGCAAGTGTGAATTTTGGTTGGAGTCTGTACCTTTATGGGGCATGTGATTTTGGGTGCATGTATTCATATAGACCCTAAAAAACAAATGAAATGATGCACTGGCATAGGACCATTACTCAATCCGATATTAGGACATATTTGGGCTTAGCTAGTTACTATAAGAGATTTATGGAGGGTTTTTACTCAATATATACACCATTAACCAAGTTGATACAAAAGAAAGAGAAGTTTATATCACCAAATAAATACAAGAAGATCTTTCATGAACTGAAGGATAGGTTGACTTCAGCACCAGTGCTAGCTATTCCAGCTAGGTAAGATGAATTTATGGTGTACTATAATGCCTATAGGGTTAGGTTATGTAGTGTTTTCGTGAAAAATGGAAGGCAAATATCTTATACCTCCAGACAACTTACAGACCATAAGAAGAATCATAATTTAGAATTAGTAGCAGTTGTGTTGGCCTTCAAAATTTAGAGACATTAATTATATAGTGTACACGTTGATATTTTCACCTATACTAGGAGTCTTCAATATGTATTTACATCGAAGGAGTTGAACCTTCATTAGAGAAGTTGGTTGAGTTGGAAAAAGATTATGACATAAATGTGCTCTACCATCTGGGTAAAGCAAATATAATGGCTGACACATTAAGTATCCAGTCTATGGGTAGTGTGGCACATGTGGAAAAGAGGAAGAAGGAATTAGCCAAAGAGGTGCATAGATTAGCCTAACTGGAAGTACATTTTATTGACATGGATGATGGGGTGTAGTGGTTCAGAATGGTTCAGAGTGTCGTTAGTGGCGAAAGCGAAAGAGAAATAGCACAATGATCCTACACTTAGCCAGTGTCACGACCCGAATAATATAGTCATGATGGGACCTACTATAAACCACCAGTAGATAAGCCAACCCATAGTACAAAATTTCTAGCAGCAGAGTACCAAGAGAAATAAGGAAGAATGCAAAATAAATATGGTAAGAGACTGCAACGCATAAAGTAGAACAAAAACTAGGTGTAATCAGTATATGAGATACTAAAATAATAAGACTACATAATAAAGTGCTAAATGAATATACTGATACAAACCATTTCTAAATACATCATAGAGACTAGTTAATACAAAAGAGGGAGAATGAGAATGCACTGAATACGAAAAGCTCACCCTATGTCTCCAAATCATAGTTTCTTCGCACGACGCACATAATAATAGCGAGAACCCATATTATGATTTGCAGGCTACAAAAGTGTAGTATGAGTGCCAAACACATGGTAATCAGTAGGCAAATACCGACTGAAAATATACATAACATACCAACAAGAATGTAAACTATGCCAAATATCCATTAAAACTAGCTTAGTAAAACTAAAGAGCCAATAAGTATAAACTATAATGACCCTCCAATTCATTTCTTCAATTTACATGCATTTATAGTGTTTGGAGCCTTCCCACATCAACTACAAGTAATTTATGACTTGCCAAAACTATTGGTTCGGTGATCAGATGGTTCATTTAGATTTTAGGCTTATTTCCATATTTTTGGAGCTTTCGATGTTTAGGATTTGGTCTCCTACCAAAAATCCTAGTAGATGAACTCAAAAGAGATTTTCAATAGTTCCATAAGCTTTAGATTGTTGATTTTAGGATACGGGGACCCTTGGTTCAGGGCTCGAGGCTTCTAGACTTGTTGTGGGCTATTGGGAAAATTTTGTAAAAAAAAGAACTATAGGTGTGGGCCCCAAATTTAGTCAAAACAATCTTGGATAAATATTTTAATGGTTTCATTAAGCTTGAAACATTGAATTTTGTAAGGTAGCATAGTTTTTTTTGCATGCACGGGATTCTTAGTGAATCCCGAACACCCTATTGAAGTCCTTTACAGACTTAGAAAATCAGGTGCAACTACAATTGAAAAGGGTAAATCATGATTGAAGAATGAGTTTTATGCCTTTTCTCCACATCACGACTGTGAAGGGTAAATCATGATCGCCATATGCATTTTACCCTTTGCAGGTTGTGATCAGAATTTCTGAGTCGCGAAAGCGACTCCCGACTCCCTATTTAACCCTCTTCTTCAGTACAATTTTCCAATATTATTTTCATTATTTATACATAATTTTGAGAGCTCGAAGAAGTTAAAAGAGTAAGAAATCATCCAAATAAGCTAAGGTAAGCTAGCCTAATTCATTTTGGTTATTTCCCATTGATTTTCTCTTTCATTTCCATCCAAATTCATGGTAAATTCTTAGAAATTAGAGAATTAAATTCCTAAAACTTAGGGGTTTATTTGAGAAGCTATATGCTCTATTTGTGATCAACTTTTGAGTGCACATTCCTTATTCTTCAAGGGACATCATGACGAGTTTAATTTTAGATTATATTTATGGGCCCTGCAGGCCCATTCATGACCTAAAATTTGACACGACCAATTATATAGAAATATGGGTCTTGTTTTACACATAATGATATGTAGATTATGATTTTGATTCTATGATGGCATTTTTTTTATCATGGAGTGAAGACATACGTGTTATGGATGATATAAGGATTTAAAGTTCATCTTCGAGGCAAACTTTTGTCTACTCTTCTTCATGAGATGGTGTATTTTATTTTGCATGTAAATGAGAATTTTAAGATTGATTGTGGTTAAGATTGATTGTGGGTATAATACCATGACTTAGCCTAAAATATCTGAGTGTGAGGCTTAGATGGGTGAATTGACTCATAACGTGAAATACTTACTGTGCTTCTAGGATCTTATTACACTAATAGGTTGTTAGGACATTAGTTATAGTCGAGACTAAAGAATCTTTAGAAATTCTTTATATATTACTTAGGGGATTGTGATGTTTTTCCCCAGATCATGAAGTTATGATTATATCGGATATACATTTGGGACTAAGGCCATGATTATGATATTTTCATTATTCCAAGTATATTCTTGGGCCCAAGGCTATGTTCATGATATTGATTTGTTAGTGTAACACCCTAAATATAATACCCAAAATGCTACATAGTGCTCATGACCCCCAAGGGCCACAAGCTAACCTATGACTGATATCTGTATCTGTATATAATATAAAATACTTTATAATGCAGAAACATAAACTGTGAAGTCATAAGGTTCAATACTGAACATGATCTGAATGATATAACATCTGTATGGGGTAATAGAATACCCAAAACAAAACTGAACATACTAAAGTCTGAAACATGATAGTCTAGAAAGCCTCTAACTTATTGAACTATCTGAGAAAGGAGTTGATAGAACATGTCCCTAAATAACTCCCGATAGTAAACTGATTAATGAGATAATAGGGAAATAATCATGTACTCAAAAGATGAGGACTCACTTCTAACTCTATCTGTGGGTATCTAGAATCTACTGTTGCTCTGAAGCTCGTGTCTCTAAACCTATGGTATAAGATACCATAGCGCAAATGCGTCAGTACTTTGAATGTACTGGTATGCATATGAGGTAGGCTGAATGCATGGGGTTCATATTCTGAACAATAATAATAACTTACTAACTATCACGAGCGTGAAAATATATGCATAAGACATAACAACTAACACTAATACTGTGATAACATGATTACTGAATTTGAATATAACTAATAACATGAGTGACTGTATCTGACGTTCCTGAATCTAATGGAGCTATCTGAGTTTCATATTGTATCTGAGTTAACTATATTTGACAGTCCTAAAATCTGAAGAACTATCTGTGTTCTATTACTGAGACTAATTAACTATGTCTGATAGTCCTGATTCTATAACATGAAATGGTGGGAAGTAGTTATCTAATCGACATGCCCCTAATATGCCTTTGGTCCAATCTATAAACCCAATTGGAAAAGTATCAATATTGCTCCACTATTAATGAGAAGATATGGGCGACCCTCATCGGATAGTATCCCTAAAAGAGAATGGTGGGGCTCTTATATGACAGTGCTTATCCACCTCATCAATCCTGATCGGACAGTGTTGATGTCTCAACCTATCTGGATACATAGTTCTAGAGTGCAAGGATGACTTCTAAGAATCACACCCTCATCTAATAGTGTATGTCCCATCCATAGGTTTACTCGGTGCTAATTCCTACTCCCATGTGAATAGTCTCTGAATGCTGAGTTATAGAATTCTGTTGACTGACAGAATACTATTGATATTTGGAAACTCATTGAGTTCATGAGATCATGGAGATTTCCTGAGTCATAAGACTATATGAAGTCTAAGGATTCATAGCTTGACTGAGAGTATCGTGAAAACATGACATGGCTCTAGGAACACAGCTAATATTTTGGATGCGAGTACTCCCAGGACTCGATGAAAGGAAACTGACCAAGCATAACTTACTTGAACATATAATTAACATCATAATCCATAATAAATTTATAGAAGCATTTCATCAAAACATGTGATAGACATAACTTGTACATACACGGGGATTTCATGGTATCAAGCTAGTTAAGAACCTTTCCTTCATCTAGGCATTTAATCAATCATATTGTAGGCATGGTATATGTAAAAATCATTGTACAATAATTAAACATCATGGTTCAATTCTAATTTTATAATTCAAGTTAGTCACTAGCTTGCATGAATCTATATGTATAATACTTAAACCCTCATAGAATTTATCACCCAACATGGAGTAGAATTCAATTTCTCATTATCCACAAGAACAAGAGCAGCCCAATCATGAAATTCATAAGAAAATCCATAAACTTGAATTTAGAAAAAGGGCTTCATGGGCTTCATGGACGAAAGGAGTCCATAAATGAACAATATACATACCTTAGTTCATGATTTCGTGAAGATTGATGGTGAGACCTTCTTGAATTCGAATCCATAATAGAAACCCTAGGTTGTTCTTGTGATAAACTTGAGAGAAACTAGTATATTTTGGCTGAAGAATAGCTAAATGACATGCTATTGGGTTTAAATAGGGCTAGAAAATTGACCTTTTTAATCTTTGGACGCATCATGTAATATCAGTAAAATCTCCCAAATTGGACCCCTGGCACGATGCGGTGCTATCGCGCCATGTCACTGGATTTTTACAATTGGATAACTGAGGGATGGCGCGGCACGGAGCCATCGCATTATCCCTTCCTCTGTGACCTGGAATATTGATGCGACGTGGGGGAAATTGCGCTGAGACACTGCAAAAAGGACAAATTCTGAATTTGATCCTTGGAGCGATACGCCATAATAATTAATCCCTACTAGGATTTTCCAAATGCCATTACCTTTTTTGACACGGCGCACCACTGACTAATATGGCACTATTTCACGGTGGGAACTTGAAATAGTCGTAACTTCTGACCCGGTTATCGAATTTTGGCAAATTTTTTATTGATGGAAAGCTTATTGAATTTCCCATATGACAAAAAGTGAAAATCTTGAAAATTACTCATCGAATAATCATCATTCAATTTTAAAAGTAATACTATACATTCTTGAGACGAAATTAGCTAGGAAAAAGTATGGGGTATTATAATATCTCCCCATTGAGAACATTTGTCCTCAAATGAGACTGACTAAGAGTGGAGAAAAGACAAATGACGTACATATTAAACATGAATAAATAGAACATGATCTCATTACTGACATGACTAACAAGATGAACATATAATATTGAACATACATATCTAATGGATATGTAACTGATTCATGAATACATGATTGAGTGTTTTGAAGAACTAAGTTTCTCACAATGACAATGGATATCTGATGCATAATTATATAACTGAACTGATACATGAGTGCATGAATGAATATGCAATGGTACTTGATACCAAGTTTCTAATGGGAACATGAGCATGAAATTGCATACCAAGTTTGTGATGAACACTGAACATGAAACTGAGTAAGATTAAGGAAAACCGTTATCTTGAGATTGATATGCATTGGCGGAGAAGAGGTAAGGACACTTGGTATGCATGTATACCTCAACTTCCTAAGTAGCTCCCTCGATGGACTCATTGTTCCTAAGTCTATGAGTCTAATAGTCTAATATTTCAACTAGAGTCTCTTCATAAGAGAGGCTGTTTTGAAAATCTATGCTCTGAATCGGGACTACAACTGATGGGTCACCTATGCACTTCTTGAGCAAAGAGACATGAAAGACTGGATGAACTGAGGCTAGATCTAAAGGCAATTCAATCTCATAGACTACCTTGCCAAAGCGTTTGAGAATCTTGAAGGACCAATATAACGGGGACTCAGATTTTCATTCTTACCAAATCTCTTCACTCACTTCATGGGATAGATCTTTAGATAGGCATGATCACCAATCTCAAACTCAAGATCTTTTCTACAAACATCTGTATAAGACTTTTGTCGGCTCTGAGCAACCCAGAGTCTTTCTCTAATCAACTGGACTTTTTCTAAGTAATCAAATACTAAGTCAGGCCCTATGATTGAGACCTCACTAACTGATCCCATATATCATCCTCTTCCATATCGAATAAGCAAATGCCTAGTCTGACAAGATGATGGACATCCTGAGCTAACTTTTTCTTACTATTCTCAATATGAGAAATACTACCTGTGGATAATCTACTGAGAGCATTGACCACTATATTGGCCTTGCTCGGATGATAAAGGACACTCATATCATAATCTTTCAAGAGCTCTAACCACCTTTTCTGACAAAGATTAAGATATTTCTAAGAATAGACACACTGAAGACTTTTATTATCTGTGAACTCATCTACGTGAACACCGTATAGATAATGCCTCCAAATCTTCAAGCTAAATACTACGGCTGCTAACTCAAGATCATGAGTAGGATAATTCCTCTCATGGGGCTTAAGCTGCCTGGAGGCGTAGGCTATGACCTTACAACGCTGCATGGGGACACAACCCAAACCTACTTTGGATGCACCATAATACACTATGAAACCATCTGGACATTTGGAAGAGCTAATACTGGAGCTGAGGTAAGTCGAGTCTTCAACTCCTTAAAAATCTTCTCACAAGGATCTGACCACTGAAAGTTGACTTTCTTCTAAGTCAATTAGACATAGGGGATGCAATAGAAGAAAATCCTTCAACAAACCATCAGTATTAGCTGGCCAAACCCAAGAAACTCCTAATATTTGATAGAGAGACAAGGTGAGGCCAATTTATTAATGCTTTGGGCTTTAGAGGATCCACTATAGTGCCATCACTGGAAATGATATGACTAGGAAATTCTACTGACTGTAGCAAAAATTTGCACTTACTGGATTTGGCAAATAACTTATGATCTCTGAGAGTCTGAAGTACTATCCTAAGATGGTCTGCATGATTGTGCTCACTACGAGAATAGACCAGAATATCATCTATGAAGACAATAACAAACATGTCCAAGTACTACTTGAACAGACGGTTCATCAAGTCCATGAAAGTGGATGGGGCATTGGTAAGACCAAAGGATATAACTAAGAATTCAAAATAACCATACCGAGTATGGAAATCTAGTTTTAGAATTTCACATTCTCTAACTCTGAGCTGATGATAGCTGGATTTGAGGTCTATCTTAGAGAAATAACTGGCACCTTAAATTTGATTAAATAAGTCATCGATTTTGGGAAGAGAATACTTGTTCTTGACCATGACCTTATTGATTTAACAGTAGTCTACACACATCCTAAGAGAACTATCTTTCTTATGCAAGAATAACACTGGAGCGCCCCATGGGGAAATGCTGGGCCTGATAAATCACTTATCTAAGAGATCCTTCCATTGTTCTTTTAGTTTTTCGAGTTCTGCTGGTGCCATTCTGTATGGCGGAATATATATAGGCTGAGTATCTAGAAGAAGATCAATGCCAAAGTGTATTTCCCTTTTGAGAGGAATTCTTGGAAGATCTTCAGGAAAGACATCTAAATATTCACCTACAACTGGAACTGATTCAAGGTTGGGAGTTTTGGAACTAGTGTTCTTAACTCAAACAAGATGATATACATATCCTTTAGATTTTATTTTCTGTGCCCGAAGGTAGGAAACAAACTGACCTCTGAACGCTGAATACTACCCTTCCACTCAAGGACAAGTTTATTGGGAAACTAAAATAAGACTATTCTATTTTTTCAGTCGACTGTGGCATAGCATAAATAAAGCCAATCCATATCGAGAATGACATCAAAATTAGTCATCTCTAATTCGACTAAGTTTGCTGAAGTGACTTTCTAAAATATCATAATCGGGTAGTTCCTGTATACCCATTGGGCTATGATAGTTTTACGCATAAGGTTAGAGATTGGAAAGGGCTCTGCTAGGATTTTAGGACTGATTTTGAAATTACCTGCTATATAGAGATTAACAAAAGTCAAAGAAGCTCCTGGATCTAGCAAAGCATAAACATGCACATGAAAGATTTATAACATACCAGTAACTATATCAGGAGAATTTTCCTAATCCTGTCGGGACTAAATATCATAGAGATGATTTGGGTGTTGCTCACTAGCAGAAGTAGTGGTAGCGCCCTACTAATTCAGGTGACCAAAATGAGCTGAGGAGTATAGATAACTCTGATAACTTGAATGAGGGCAGTATCTGACTCTGTGACTTATCTTGCCACAACTGAAACAGATGACACTACCAGCTCTGTAATCACCCTTGTGGTTCTTACCACAAGTATGACAAAGGGGATTAGTTTGGGCATTGCTAACACTGCCCTGAGACCTGGAGCCTGGTGCTCTATCTCTGTTACCCTTCCCAAACTTAGTAACTTGAGTACTAGCTAACAAAGAGACTAGAACTGATGACTTTGGATAAAAATGGGAACAATTTCCTCCTTCTGATTTAGGCTGAGCAAAGTTGAAACTACCTATATTCTTTTTCTTATTCTACTTCTCCCTCTACTTAATCTTTTTCTCTTCTATCTGCTGAGCATGAGTTGTAATCCTGGCTAAAGTCGTGTCATTAATTAGAATGGCAGATCTGCACTCAATTACCACACTATCATTTACCCTTGAAGTCAACTTACTCATCTTACCTCTGCTGTCTGCAATAACATCCCACAACTCATATGCAGCTAGCTTAGCACTCTTAATTATATTCACCCCCATAATGTCTATCACCTTCTAAGCCTGGTCAATGAATACCTGAGGGTCCTCATCTACCTTAGACTTAAGGAAGGACAGAGGATTAATTCAAGTGAAGTTTATAATCATAGATGCACCTGAATTAGCCACTAGGTTGGCCGAAATAAATGTTGTCCATTCATTTTGAGCGAAAACTAACTGAGAAAGAGTAGTGAATACGGTCCTAAACTCTATATGAGAAACATGATCGCCCAAAGGATCTTCGAGCTGAGAGGATGACTGATTTCTATTTCTTCTTTTAAGAGAAATATTCTTTAGAACAAAGGGATAAATGAATTAGACTGAGAGATTGACTTGAGATTATTCTCACTGGCACAACATAAATACCGAAAGAAGGGAAACTATTCCTAAAACATCTTATAGCCTCCTGTACATAAATGCGGCGCACAACACACCCAAGTACAAGACTCTACTAGATGCAGCTTTCAGACTTCCTAGGATTCTATTAAACCTTAGGCACTGATACCAAGTTTGTAACACCCTAAACTTGATACTCGGAATGCTATGCGGTGCTCATAACCCTGAAGGACCACAAGCTAATCCATGATTGATATCTGTTCCTGTGTACTGCATAAAATACTTTATAATACAGAAACATAAACTGCATGTCCATAAGGTTCAATGCTAAAAATAATCTAAATGATATAACATCTATGTGGGGTAATAGAATACCCAAAACAAAACTGAACATACTAAAGTCTGAAACATGATAGTCTAGAAAGCCTCTAACTGATTGAACTGTCTGAGTATGGAGTTGCTGGGACATGTCCCTAAGTAACTCCCACTATTAAATTGATTAATGAGATAATAGGGAAATAATCATGTCCTCAAAATATGAGGACTCACTTCTAACTTTATCAGCGGATGTCTGGAATCTACTGTTGCTTTGGAGCTCGTGTCTCTGAACCTATGGTATAAGATACCATAGTGAAAATACATCAGTACTTTGAATGTACTGGTATGCATGTGAGGTAGGCTGAATTCTTGGGGTTCATATGCATGAACAATAATAATAACTGACTAACTATCAGAAGCATGAGAATACATGCATGAGACATAACAACAGACACTAATACTGTGATAACATGGTTACTGAATCTGAATATAAATCCTAACATGAGTGACTCTATCTGACAGTCCTAAATCTGATGGAACTACCTGAGTTTTGTACTATATCTGAGTTGATTGTATTTGACAATTCTAAAATTTTAAAAACTATCTGAGTTCTATTACTGAGACTGATTGACTGTGTCTGACAATCCAGATTCTATAACATGAAACTGTGGGAAGTAGTTATCTGACCGACATACCCCTAATATTCCATTATGGCTTAGTTGGGGTCCAATCTATAACCCCAATTGGAAGGGTGTCAATACCACGCCACTGATAAGGATAATTTGTGGGAGACCCTCATCTGATAGTGTCCCTAAAAGAAAATAGTGGGGCCCTTATCTAAAAGTGCTTATCCACTTCATCAACCCTCATCAGACAGTGTTGATATCATAACCTATGCTGGCTACATAGTTCTAGAATGCAAGGATGACTTCTAAGAATCATACCCTTATCTGATAGTGTGTATTCCCATCCTTGGGTTTACTCGGTGCTAATTCCTACTCCCATCTGAATAAACTCTGAATCATGATACTAAACTGAACATGGGTTGAGTTACTAAATTTTGTTGACTAACAAAATACTACTGATATCTGACAACTAACTGAGTTCATGAGATCATGACAATTTCCAGAGTCATAAGACTGTCTGAAGTCTAAGGATTCATAACTTGACTAAGAGTATTGTGAAAACATGACATGGCTCTCGACACACAGCTAATATTTTGGGTACGAGCACCCCCAGGACTTGATGGAAATAAATTGACCAAGCATAACTTACTTGAACATATAATTAACATCATAACCCATAATACATTTATAAAAGCATTTCATCAAAACATGTGTTAGGAATAACTTGTACATACATGGGGATTTCATGGTATCATGCTAGTTAGGAACTTTTCCTTCATCTAGGCATTTAATCAAACATATTGTAGGCATGGTACATGTAAATATCATTGTATACTAATTAAATATCTTGGTTCAATGCTAATTTTATCATTCAAGGGTTTAGTCATAGGTTTTCATGAATCTATATCTATAATACTTTAACCCACAGAGAATTTATCACCCAACATGGAGTAGAATCCAATTTCGCATTAGCAACTTGAACAAGAGCAGTCCAATCATGAAATTCATAAGAAAATCCATAAACATAAACTTAGAAAAAGGGATTCTTGGGCTTTATAGATGAAAGGAGTCCATGAATGAACACTATGCAAAACTTAGTTCATGATTTCATGAAGATTGATAGTGAGACCTTCATGAATTTGAATCCCTAATAGAAACCCTAGCTTATTATTGAGAGAAACTTGAGAGAAACTAGTATGTTTTGGGTGAAGAATAGCTAAATCACTTGTTATTAGGTTTAAATAGCGGTATGAAATTGACCCTTCTAACCCTTGGACGCGTCTTGTAATTTCAGTAAAATTTCTCGAATTGGACCCCTGATGTGACGCAGCTCTATTGCTCCGTGTCACTAGATTTTAAAAATTGGGAAACTGAGGGATGGATCGATGAGGATCCATTGTGTTTCCTCTTTCTCTGTGACCTAGAACTTTGGCGCGACGTGTGGGAAATATTGCTGAGACACTGGAAAAAAGACAAATTATGAATTTGAGCCCTAGTGTGATGAACCATAATCGCGGACCCCTACTAGAATTTTCCAAGTGCCATTTCCTCTTGTGGCGCGGCACGCCACTGACTAATATGGCACTGTTTTACGATGGGAACTTGAAATAGTCATAACTTCTAACCCGGTTATCCAATTTTGGCGAATCTTATATCGATGGAAAGCTTATTGAATTTTCTATATGATAAAAATTAATATCTTGAAAATTCCTCTTTGAATAATCATAATTCAATTTAAAATATAATACTAGACATTCTTGACATAAAATTAGCTAGGAAAAAGTACGGGGTATTATAGTTAGGTTATGGGAAGTATTTCATCATTGTAAAGGAAATTGTCATAGTTTATTGAAATATTGAGGCTTATGATTTCATTGTTTGAACACTGGTGATGGCATACATTAATTTGGTATATTCATGATCACTAAATATGATAAAGGGTATGATTTCAACTAAAATATTATTTTTCTATCGTGTTTCCTAAAGAAAGATTAAAACCGACTTTTTCAATTTAAAAATAGAATACTTCATTATAAAATTTTTACCATCTTAATGGTTTACTTACGTGTATTGAGATTGAAAATGGTGCTTTAAAATTTGATTGACGCATATTTTGATTCGTGATTGTTACTACTATTCACTTTAATCGTAAAAGATACCTTTCTACACCTTTATGATGAATTAGTCTTGGATTTTACCCCAGGTAATGGATGTATAAATTTATACTCTTTTAGCCATGATTTTAATATATATATAAAGTTATGATGATTAGAAATCCTTGATTGGGACCAGGTTGGTGTATACGGGTACACCTAAACCCAATAAGGACCCTTTTATCTTTATGTTATTATGCCAGAGAAGGGTGGTCATTGTAGGTCCTGCCTTTATAAGCTGGAGGACATGTATACACTAGTTTATTTTATGGTGTTGGATCAATTATGGTATTATGAATTATTTCTTGGCATTTATATTTGCATGCGCATTGCTTATCACTGGTCTGCACCTATATGTATCAGCTTATAGGGGGTTGCATAGGTGTAGGTAATGATTATGGATTGTGGTGTGTTGTATGTTGATTGAACCTTTTGAGCCTATGGTGGTGGGGATTTATGAAATTCTCAATTAGGTATTATATGTCTAAATTAGGTAGTTAGTCATATTTTCATTGTTGTTGATTTGATTGTTATCAGTATTATAGCTATTCCATAGCAGAGCAGTTATGATTAAGTATTGAGATTTGAGGTTTTTTTCAAATTCATTCTTTTATGTTTGATTTACTATGGATAATTGATTCATGATTAGGCATATGGATTAGTGACCTTAATTATGTTAGTAGTTTAACTATGATTATGATGACTTATGATTCTAGTCTGATGACTTAGGTTATATCTTGAGTTGACCTTAAGTTTATATATATATATATATATCCATATGTATCTATGGTATTATTGTATATACCTTACTTCCTTTATTAAGATTTTATTTTCATTCCTTGGCATTGTATACTATTATATGTTCTCCTTTCACCCTTTTTATTCATATTTTGGCCAGTGATATATTGTATAGTATTGACATTCCTGAGTGTGGCTGGAACTGGATAGTTTATCCTTAACAGTTCTTTAGCCTTATTATGTTAGTTTATTGGGTATGAGTAGGATATTTTATACTTATACTTTTACTAGCTTTACTATGTGGTTGTTGGACTTTTTTGGTATAGTTTTCATTTTTACATATGTTATATATATCTGCATTATCTCTTAAACTTAATGGGTAGTTTCCCACTGAGTACCACGTTATTGGTATTCATATTGCACTTTTTCAACCAACAAATTATAGTATAGGCTATCACAATTGTTGTGCACATCGTATAAAGTAACTATGCTTTAGAGATGTAAGGTGAGCTCATGGCATTCAGAGTATCACTTTCCTACCTCTTATGGACTAGACTAGTCTCTATGTTGTATTAAGAGATAGGTTATATTAGTATATTTCCTTGTAATTTACTTTGTAATCTTGTTATATTGGATGATCTTGTATTGATTCTACCAGTTTTTGGGACTACATTATGTATTTCAGTATTATATTTATCCTATTCTGCATTGTTTCTTCTTTTCTCTTGGTAGTCCTTTACTAGTAGTTCTAGACTACAAGTTGGCTTGACTGTTGGTGTGATATATTAGGAACTATCATTACCCCAGAAATTTCTTTATGACAAATAGGTATCAAAGCATAGGTTCACTGGTGTATTGGTATAAGAGCAAAGTGTTTAGTAGAGTCCCAAGGATTCGTACGGAGCCTATCTTTGAGAGGATATAAGACATTCTAAGAAAATTCTATTCTTGAATCCTTATCATGTGTCCCTATGATCCTTAATTACATGAGTTAACTCTAATATGTCCGAGATTCGTGATACCAGATTACCGATAGATCCGGGCAAAGCTTTGGCAGGCATTTTAAGTGCTTTTGTGCAGCATCAAACTAGGGAGTCAATGATGGTTGTCAGAGATCTTGAGCGTCAATTAAAGGGTTTGGGGCTAAGCCATGTTTTGATTAAGTGTGAAACAACTTCAGCTGTTTGAGATTCTTACTTAGGGATCCTAAATCTCTTTATGGATACCTCATAGCCAGGGATTACATCTAGTTCACCGAGTGTTTTTTAGGATAGAATTAGGTTTGCTGGTATTCAGTAAGGTTTCTTATCAATTTTAGAGTATGAGATTGGGTTTCTTGAGTGGGCCAATCATATTTCTATGCTATCTTCTTTTGAGAAAGACATGGTATGCAGATTTATAAGTGGACTAGCATTGCCACTTTTCTTAGTATGCGAGCACTTGATAGTAGTTGTGTCTTATTTCTCATAGGTTTTTTATCATGTGAGAGCCATAAAGAGAGCATGTATTAAAAATTATAGAGGTGGAATTAAGAGGACATGCCATCAGTATAGTGCCATTAGTATTCCATTCGGAAGTGAGGATCTTTCTAGTGAGGCTCAACATTATTGCATCCAATCCATTTCACGCAGGTAGCATTTTAAATTATTGGTAAGTCTCAGGTTAGTCATGATAGCTATAGCAGGTAGAGTCCTCATCAAACCTTGCATAGCTTTTGATATAGGTCTTTAGGACCTGATGGTCATTTTGGATCAGATTGTGTAGCACATTAGAGTATTCTAAGAGCTTGTTTTGGTTGTGGTAAGATAGGACATTGGTTTAGAGAGTTCCTCTAATGCGTTTTGGTGATTCAGTCAGAGTTAGCATATTTTCCTTATCAGCCTAGATTCTTGAGGTAGGATATGTCAGCGGAAAGGATGATCATGGTAGTAGAGAGTGATCTCAGCATCAGTTAGCTAACTATTTAGGCTCTGGTTATGTTTATCACCAGGTTAGGGCTTTAAGAGTTTACTACGACTGTAGAGAGATTGATCACTAGTCTAGAGAGTGTCTTCGATGTGGGATTACTACTCATTCAGCTCATTTATAGTCATTCAGCTCATTTACATCAGCCCTATGATATTATGGCACTTTTAATTAAAGATAGTGGACGTGGCACCTCAATTGATGATTCTGTCAGTCGCTTTGAGTTTGGTCTTATCCAGATCATTCTTAGACCCATCAGCCATGTCACTTCAGATTCTATAGTGATAAGTGCACTTTTATTTCCTGCCTGTACCCGTTATTTATATGTATTGGGGTTCTCATACCCATCGATGATTATATGCCCTGATAAGCTCATATTAGTTGTTGTGTGCCTTGTGATATAGTTCGTAATTAGATGACTACCTCATAGATGAGTTATTTTAGTAGTAGAAGCTGTAGATTTGTATTAATATTTTCTCCCTATGGATGTAGCATTTGGACTTGAGTCCCATTTATCTTACCATATTAGCCTTATTATGGCCCTTGAGTGGTACTTGCTATTGATTTTTATTTTGGTTCCACCTATTCATTATATTGATGTTTATATTGTGTTATTATTAGATGTAATTGATCTTAACTTGGTAGATAGCTAAACTATTAATATCTAGTTGGAATCTTCTTCTACGTGGTTCTTATTTGTAGGCTTGGGCAGCTAGATTAGTTGGAGGATTTCTCTCTTATAGTGAGGTGAGCTTAGTTGTTTTACTTTTTGTTGGTTGTGCTAGACTTGTTGAATAAATTGTGGTATCAAAGGTAAGTCTAACTTTTGTGGTTCTGTTATGGTTCTAGAGTTGGAAATTGGGTATATTTCTTATTCTGGAGTTTGGGATTCTTGGGCTAGCCTATTTTGGTTGCAAAGGTTTTTGCATTTTCTATTCTCCTCTATATATCCTATTTTTGAGGTTGACAAACATGGGGTTTCTTCTTCCAAGTCGAATAGTTCATTACCCGATAGTGGTTTTGATGTTGATGATGAGAAGTTTTGGATTTATCTTTCTTGTTTGTTGAGTTTCTCTTTTGTTGATGGGTTTGCTCTTTGTAATGGTGTAGAGTTGGATACTCTATTGTTGTCATGATGTGGTTTTTGTTTTAGTAGAGTTAGAGAGTTATAGATAGATGATCCTTCCTATGTCCATTTCTTAAGTTGGTGAATTGAGTATTCTTTGATGCAATGGGATATTGGATTGATTAGTTTTTGGCTAAGGTTGTATTTCATTGAGTTTCTAGAGTTTTTTCTACTGCTAGTTCGGTTTGTGGCCTTGTTTAGTTTTGAATACGTTTTGGTGGTTTATTCTCTCTTGTAGATATGGAGTTGATTTCTTGTATTTTCAAATGGTGATTTATACTCTGAGGTGATTTTGTTCTTCAACTATATTTTAGTTCTCGTTCAGGCCTTATTTAGGTTTAGCTTAGGTAGTTAAGCTCGAGCGATTTATCCTTGGGTTTGAGATTTCATCATTGAGTTGTAGAGTTTGAGTGCAGCCTTCGTTTCAGAATCGTGTTAATTAAAATTTTATATATAGGTTCGCTGAGCCTACTCTGTGGTTATCTATTCGATGTTCCTGGGTTTGGATGGATTATTATTGTTCGGTATTCAGAAGATAGTCCATGGATATGATATTGGTTCCTTCACCTCAAGATTTGAGTTTTCAATTTTTGTAGAGACTTTGGATGATCTAATCAGCGAAATTATTATTCTTGAGTCAGGTTTATCTTAGTTTTACTCTCGATTGATTGGACATCCATGTTCAAATAGTTTAGTGATGAGTAGTGATGTTTTTGGACTTCTAGATTTCAGTTTTGATGATCATTCAGATCCGTTGTAGCATTGGTATAGATTACATACCTATGTTATCTCCATTTTTGTACCCAGGTAGCACTTTATGGGTTTACTCTCATGTTTTCCATATGGATTTTTAGTGGATCAACTTTATTTCCTCAAGTTTTGATGATGAGATTACATGAACAAGACTCCTTTCTGCTTGATTTTGAGTGTTAATAGGTTGGGAAAGGAAAACGAAAGTTATATTTGGATTTGGAGTTAGTTGCATGAAACGTGCCTTAGTTTGCCACTGGCTTGGATGAACCTTTGTTGGATTATGCTAGTATTAATGTGGTATCAGAGTGCTGTGGATTGATTTGAATACATCAACATTCCTCAGTTTAGGTGGAGACCAGCTCATGATTGAGGTATAGTTTTGGTAGTTTGAGAAATAAAGTGCAATAGTTGGATAAAAAAGGGATACCTATGGCAAAATCCCTTAGACTTGTCATGTCTTCTTAAAGGTTATCTGGAAAGTCGTGCTCGAAGCATGCGGGCCCAATACCTTATCCTTTTGAGCTTTTGAGATCTTTTTATCCATTGCCTTTTGTGAGCGAAAGTCCTTTTAGTAGTGAAGATTGTAATAACCCACCAACTAATTTCCTCAATTTGCATCCATTTTTAGCATTTCGAGCCTTCCCACAATGTCTATAGGTTATTTATGACTTGCCGGAACTGTCAGTTTGGTGATCGGAAAGTTCGTTTGGATTTTAGGCCCATTTCTCTATTTTAGAACTTTTATTGTTTAGGATTTGGTCTTAGACCAAAACTCATAGTAGATAACCTCAGATGATATTTCCAATAGTTCCATCAGCTCTGGAATGTCGATTTTAGGCTAGGGGGACCCTTTGTTCAGGTCCTGAGGCTTCTGAACTAGTGTTGGCTATTGGGCAAATTATGTGAAAAATGGAACTATAGGTGTGGGCCTCACATTTAGTCAAAAAAATCTCGGATGAAAATTTTAATGGTTCCATTGAGTCTAACACATTGAAATTGGTGTGGTAGGATAGTTTGTTTGCGTAAACGGGATATTGAGCGAATCTCTAACACCTAGTCAGTCAGTTTTTGACATAGAAAGTATGGTGCAGCAGAATATTGGTGTAGCCACAATCATAAAGGGTAAATTGCAATCATGGTATACGTTTTATGCCTTCTTGCCAGATCATGATTATGAAGGGTAAATCGCTATTGCCATATGCATTTTACCCTTTGTAGGTCGCAATCACAATTTTTGAGTTGGGACAGCAACTTTCGACCCCCTATTTAACTCTCTTCGTTAGACCAATCTTTCAATATTCTTTCCACTATTTAAACACCATTTTGAGAGCTCAAAGAAGGTAATAGAGTGGTAAATTATTCAAATAATCTAAGGTAAGATAGCGTAATCTTTTTGGTCATTTACCATTGATTTCCACCCAAATTCATGGTAAATTCTTAGAAATTAGGGTTTTAAATTGCTAAACTTTAAGGGTTAATTTGAGACTCAATTGTGCTCCATTTTTGCTCAAATTTTGAGCACCCATTCCTTATCCTTCAAGGGACCTCCTGATGAGTTTGTGTTAGGATTTCATTTATGAGCCCCATGGGCCCATTCTTGATCCAATATTTAACCACCCCTAATATGAAAATATAGGTCTTGTTTTACTCCAATTAATGCATAGATTATCATTTTAATAGCATGTCGGCATTTTTAGATCAGCGAGTGAAGACAAATGTGTTGTGGATGACTCAAGGATTTGTGATTCATCTTTGAGGTAGGCTTTTGTCTACTCCTCTTCACGAGATGGTGTATTTTATATTTTACATGTAAATGAGAATGTTAAGAATGATTGTGGTTAGGACACCGTGCCTTAGCCTAGAATATAAAATTTTCAGGATTAGATGGATGAATTGACTCGTAAGTGAAATACTTATTATTCTTCTATGATCCAATTAACCTAGGTTGTTAACACATTATTTATAGTTGAGACTAATGAATATTTAGAAATGCTTTATATATTACACAGTGGATTGTGATATTTTTTCCTCAGATCATGAAGTTATGATTATTCCAGATATACATTTAGGCCTACAATTATGATTATAATGTTGTGGTTATTTTAGATATATTCTTGGGCCTAAGGCCATGTTTATGATATCCATTGATTAGGTTACGGGAAGTATTCCATCCTTGTATAAAAATAGTAGTAGTTTATTAACATATTGAGGCTTATGATTTCATTGTTTGAATATTGGTGATGGCAAGCATAGATTTGGTACATTCATGATCACTAATTATGGTAAATGGAATGGTTCCAACTAAAATACAATTTTTCTATTGTGTTTCCTAAAGAGGGATTAAAGCCCATTTTCAATTTAAAAATAGATTTCTTCATAAAGGAAATCATACCATCTTTATGGTTAATTACGTGCATTGAGATTGAAAATGATATTTTAAATATTCTATCGAGGCAGATTCTGGTATATGATTTATTACTACTATTCCCTTTGATCGTGAGATATTACCAACCCTTTATACACTTTTATGATGAATTATTACTGGATTGGAAATCCTAAATCTAGATCAGGTTGGTGTACAAAGGTTCTCTTGAACCCCCTAGGGACCCCTTCGATTGTGTCAGAGAAGGGTAGTTACCGTAGGTCCTGCCTTTACGAGCTGTTGAGCTGTAGTAGGTATATGCACTAGGTTACTTTGAGGTAAATGATGAATTATGGTATAATAAATTATGTCTTGGTATCTATTCTTGCATACACATTTCCTATCACTAGTATGTGCCTATATCTATCAAGCTTATGAGTAGTTGCATAGGTATAGGTGATGAACATTTCTTGTGGTGTGTTGTATGTTTATTGAAACTTTTGATCCTATGGTGGTAGGGATTTTTGAAAATCTCAATTAGGTATTGTGTGTCTTGATTAGCAAGTTACTCGTATTGTCATTGTTATTGCTTAGATTTTTATCACTATTATGGCTAGTCCATGGAAGATTAGTTGATGATTCAATTTTGAGATTCTAGGTAAGTCTCAAATTCCTTATGGTTCAGTTGATGATTTGGTATTGAAATTCCAAGTATGATTCAGATTCCTTCTTTTACGGTTGCTTTACTATGGTAATAGTTTCATGATTAGGCGTATGGATTAGTGACCCTGATTATTGTAGTAATAGTTTTACTATGATTATGAGGCCTTATGATACTAGCTAATGACTTAGGTTATACCTTGAGTGTATTCACATAAATATCTATCTATATGTAGCTATGGTATTACCATATATCCTTCCTTCATTCATTTAATAAGATTTTATATTCATTCCTTGGCCTTGTATACTATTATATATTCTCCTTTAACCTTTTTTATTTGTATTTAGGCCAATGATATTTTGTATAGTGTTGAGATCCCTGAGTGTGGCTGGAACATGATAGTTCATCCTTGACACTTCCTTAGCCTTATTATCTTAGTTTATCGGGTATGAGTAGGATAGTTTATCCTATACTCTCACTAGCTTTACTATGTCGTTGCTAGATATTTGGGTGTAGTTTTCATTTCTATTTATATGTTATATATATCTACATTATCTCTAGAGCTCAGTTGGCAGTTGACTACTGAGTACCCTATGTTTGGAACTTATACTAAACTTCTGCAGCTTGTAGATCATAGTATGGGTTATCACCATTGTTGCTCGTTGTGCAGAGCTACTATCGTTCAAAGATATAGGGTGAGATCCTAGAGTTCGGAATATTACTTTCCTTCCTCTGAAGTACAAGACTAGCTTTTATATTGTATTCATAGAAAGGTTGTATCAGTTTATTCATTTGTACTTTACTTTGTAATCTTGTTATATTAGAGGCTCTTGTACTGATTCCACCAGGTTTTAGGGCTACATTATGCATTTCGGTCTTTTATTTCTCATATTCTGCATGCTTTCTTTGTTCTCTTGGTAGTCCATTACTAGTAGTTCTGGACTACGGGTTGGCTTGCTACTGGTGGGATATAGTTGGCACCATCATGACCTTAGAAATTGTCTCGTGATATAAAGTTGACTATTCTAATCATAATCTAGGTCATAAGCACTATACCATACATCACTGGCCAATATACAAATAAAAAGCGGAAGAATGATATACATAGTAAACAAGAACAAGGAATAGATATACAATATGAATACATAAAGGATGGAAGGGATATGAAGTAATACCATAACTATGCATAGATATACACATGGATATACCAAATCAAGGCTAACTCAAAGGTGCAACCCAAATAATCACACTAGCATCTCATGGCCTTCTAATCATAGTAGGAATTATTGCTAGCATAATAGCGTCTAAAACCATAACGCCAAACCATGGAATAATCATGGGTAATAATATTACCACAAGAAAACTAAGAAAAATCATGCCTCAAATATTAATACTAATCCAATAATCAACCTTTCACGAGCTAATCATAAAAACAACGACAATATAAAGTAACCAGGTAGCCCATACAAATAATACCTAATCGAGCCTCATAATTTGGAAAGTCCAATCATCACACATAATATACCATTAGTAATACTCATCACCTATACCTATGCAACCCCCTATAACATAGATATAGGCACATACTGGTGATAAGTACCATAACCGATTGAAGTATCATAATGTATCTTAGTGTATAGACCTTCTCCAGCTCGAAGACTTATTCTCTTCTTCGGTACAACGCTCATGGACTAAGAGGCCCCTAGGGGGTTCTGGTGTACCCATATATACTAACCTAGTCCCTACATAGGACTTCCAATAACCATCATCATCATTAATCAACTCTATTCAGTACCATATATATATATATATATATATATATACACACACACACAGACACAAAAACACACATAACATACATAGGCTAGAACTATGTCAAAAAGAGTGGAAGTCCATAAATACATTGCCCAGGGTGAACTCCGAGACTAAGTCATCATAAAAGTTTTAAAAGGGTTGGAGTCTCTCACGACTGAGGTAAATAGTAGTAATAACACTATGGACTAGAATCTATCTTGGCCAAATCTCTAAAATATCATTATCAGTCTCAAAGGCTCATAAGTTAATAATTAAGATGGTATGATTACCATCATAAAGAAAAAGTAAAAAATGGAAACAAATCCCTTCTTAGGAAAAGAGTAGTAAAACCATATTTTAGTTGGAATCATACCATTTATTAGCTAGGTGATCATGAATGTACCAAATCTATGCATGCCATCACCAGTATCCAAGCAATATGATTATAAGAATCAATATGTCTATAAACTATGGCCACTTCCTTTACAAGGATAAACAATTCTCAGAATATAACCAATATCATGAACACGGCCTTGGGACCAACTATATATATTCGAAATAACCATACCATCTTAATCTGGAGAAAACCATCACAATTTGCCGAGAAACATAGTGGACTTATACTGAAGGTTCATTAGTCTCAACTATGTCTCACATGCTAACATGTGAATATAAGTCTACAAAAGCTAACACAATTCTTGGCCTAAGGTGGACTGGAGGAACCCACTTCTAATCCCCAAAATTCATTTTTAGACAAGTTTCTACCCCATACTAGGCTAAAGTATATGTATTCACTTTTAGATATTATATAAGACATGATTAACCCTAAGATACTGTCATGATCGAATTTATGAGTCATTATGGTACCTAATCTATCCCACTAGTAGGTAAGATGAAATACAACCTGGAACTAGATGCAATGGGCTAACATGGTGGAAAATGGCCTAAAAGCAAGAAATTAATTTAAAGACTTTAGTAGCAATAATACAATCATACAGGTCTAATAGATAGATGGAAAATCAATTTATTTCAAAGATGAAGGAGTACACATAGATAAATAGAGGGGAAAAGGGTAACTCCGATCCCAAAAGCTCATCTAATCTATGAAATCAACCCTGCATGAATGTTGAATCAGTGATGGTAACTAATACTCGAATCTGCACCAAAAAGGTGTAGAAGTGTAGTATGAGTTCTAAAACCATGGGTACTCAGTAGGAATTATCCATAGACTGAGCTAAATCATGACATAAATATGATAAGATACAAGATAAAATAATCTAAGTCAAGGTAAGAAGAGCAAACTTAAAAATAAGCTCCAACACTAGTGTACGTAAATAAATAAATGCATATAAAATAGTAACATAAATATCACACAACAATAACAACAAGATTGACCCCCATAAGCTAATATGTACAAAAAAGTAAATAACCCAATGCAGGTCCCTATAAGCCTGAAGGGTACAATCAAGGGAGATGAATAGGCGAAAAGTCATAAGTTACCGATTATCGTTCCATAACCAAGAATCCATTCAAATCATATAATCTTTTAAAATATCCCTAATGCCGAATTAAACTAGAAATCAATAGTATCATCATCTGCCAGACTTAAACTAGAACTCATACTATCAAAGACATTACCAACTGCCGGACTCAAACTGGAACTCATATTTATAAATTGTATCAATGAACCATCTCAAGAAGCCATATCGATAACTAACATAATAGTTTATTCCAATGAACTATAACTATAGACCACCCTTTTTACTCATATCTATACACTGGAACAAGAATCACGACCATAAGTCATATCGATACCCAAACCCATGTACTATATTAGTACCGTATCTATCTAGTCATACCAATAACCATTCCCATAGGCCAAGTAAATAGTCATATCCATAAGATATATCAATAAAAGAATCTACAAGTCATTAATCATATCTATAAGCCATTGATCACATCTATAAGCCATATCAATAATTCTATATACATAGGCCATGTAATTAATCATATCATCAATCATATAATTAAGCAATGTCATTAGCAATACCAGGAATTAGCATTATTCCTTTAATATCCGACTAACATACTCATTTAATGTATTCAATCTCGTCATGTCCCAAACCATAAGCGTAAATAAGTCTAAAAGGCTAACACACGTCTTTGCCTAAGGCGGGCTAGAGGGGCCCACTTCTAATCCTCTAATTCCATTTAGAACAATTCTACCCGGACTAGGCCAAGGTATCTAAATTCATTTCTAGATGTATAGTAAGCCATAAATAGCACTAAGATAGTAGTTCTTCCCAATCATGAACAACTAAGTAAATCCCACCTAAATTAGCAATTAAGGTAACTTTCCTTAACTTAAGCAACTTAGACCAGTTCAACCCTAAACATAAATGACTAAGGAGGTTTCATCTATTTTGAGTAGATTAAGGCATTCCCATTATAAACATGAGCCATGGATCCATTTTCACCTAAGACATGAGTATCTAAGCAAATTACTCCTAATTTATAGTTTCTAGCATAATATCATAATCATACTATGAGTAGCTAAATCTATGAAGAAGGTAAACTTAGTCTACCTAGATGCCAAAGAAAAGCCCAAAGAATTGGCTAAACCACTGACTTTTCTTTCCTAGAAGCTTCTGCAAGGTGCCCCGCTATCAAAATCACAATCTACTCATCAAAATGAGAACAATGATACCCATATTACACTATTATACTTTGCATCCAAAAATACATAAAAATCCCATGTAGGGCCTATTTATTGAATCACCCATTCAAAAAACAACAACATCCCTCTATGCTTAAGGAACATTTACCCTAAAAATAGGTGAATTTTAAGCTCTAATGGTGCTACAATTAAACAACCAAACTTTTAGGGTTTTTAGCAAAAGTATTGGAGAATGAACCATTAAAATAATGGATTCTTACTGTAAATTCGATGGAAAATTACTTAAACTAATGATGCTAAAGATCCATAATCACCTACAAATATTTACCCTAAGCTTTCCCACTTGTTAGGGTTTAAGATTTCTGAGAATGGATGAAAATGGTGAAAAATTAGGTTAAGTAGGTAATTATACCCTTCCCAGGTGTACGAGTATCACTTAAGTAAACTTTGGGAAACTTAAGCGGTACTTGCAATTTGTCATGCAAGTCACTTATGTAATTAGTAGATTGCTTACGAGATAGATTACTTCCATAGAAAATGTCACATAAGCGACATAAGTATCGCTTACGCGATAGTGCATACACGGTCAAGGCATTCGTTTAAGCGACAAAATATATCACCTAAGCATAACTTGCTGGGGCCTGGCAGATCACTTATGCAATCAAAGGCATCACTGAGGGGATGCACTAGCACCAGCTAAGGCTTAGAGAAATTCCAAGACTGGCCAACCCCTCAGGATTCATCTAGAATCCTGTGTACGTAAATAGACTATGCTAACCTATCAAATCTGACATTTTGAACTCAATGGCAAAGTTGAAATTTACATCCGAGAGAATTTCAATGAAAATTGGATCCCACACCTACTTGCCATTTATCTTAACTTTTGGCCACTAACCCTAGATTAGCCCAGGAGTCTCAGGACCTAGAATAACGGTCTACCTAACAAAAAATTGATGTTCCAAAGCTGTTGAGATAGTCAAAATTTGCTTATGAGGTTTTTTGACTAAAGTTTTTGCTTGGTAGCCAATTTAAACTAGCAATGGCTTGAAATAGGGAATTGGCTCTAAAAATCAAACAAACTGCTCGGTAACAAAACTTTTAGTTCTAACAAGTTATAAATGACTTAGGACAACGATAAGAAAGATCTAAATGTTGAAAATTATTAGCAAAAATTCCACCTAAAAATTAGCAACTGAGTCAATTCCACCTAAATTAAGGTTTCAAGGTATTCTAAATAGTTCTAACACGAGTAATCATATGAATAATACTTCCAATATCTATATCTCATCATATAAATAACATAATTTCATGATTATACTATGAATTAGATTAATCTATGAAGAAGTTAATTGGATCATAGAAGTACAATAAGTATTTCACCTTAATGGTTAAGTACCTTTCTAGCCACAAAGCTTATAAATTAGAATAGGTCACGTGGTTCTATCCAAAATAATATCCAAGCATCCCTATCAAACATTCAACATTAATAATACACCAACTCATGAAGAATAATAGACAAAAGCCTACGTCGATGTCAAATTGCAACCCTATCATCCATTAATTATCCATCTTCACTCTATGATCCCAAAATTTTATCACACTATCAAAATAGTAATCTACACATCATTAGGAGTACAACAAGACCCATATTTCTATAATAAGGGATGAGTTGAATTTTGAGTAAAGAACGAGCCCGTGGAGTCTGCAAATAGAATCCTAAATTAAACCTGTCACGAGGTCCTCGGAGGAAGAGGAATGCATGCTCAAAAGTTTAGAATAAAAAAAGCATAAATTAGATCTCAAATCAACCCTCAAAATATAAGAACTTAAGATCAAATTTATAAGAATTTTACCAAGAATTAGGATGGAAATCAAAAAAAAAATTAATGGAAAATGACCAAGAAGAGTTAGGTTGGCTTACCTTAACTTATGTGGATGATTTTCCATTTTTTTCCTCTCTTTGAGATCTCAACTTGGTGTAAAAATGGTGGAAGAAGTGATAGAAAATTGGGTGGGGTAAAACCTTTAAACCCACCAAGTCCCGCTTAAGCGGTCATCTTGTCACTTAAGCGACAACTTCTTAAGTGGTTCACCTATCACTAAGGCGGTTAAGAATTTGGGAACTGGTATCGCTTTGGTGATCCACAGGCCGCTTAAGTGATGTCCACTTAAGCAGACAAAGCATTTCTGATGTGTCCATAGACTTGATGGTTAATATTGTATAAGGGACATAATGTCGCATATGTCAGGACCACTTAAGTGGTCATATGATCGCTTAAGCGGTTACATCAACAATTTGATGCACGAAATTTTTATAAGTTTAGAATGGAAATCAATCGGGTGCTCGAGATTTGTTCGAAACCTCGTGCACGCAAACAAATTATGCAACCATACCAAATTTGATGTTCTAGACTAAATGGATCCATCAAAACTTACATCCGAGATCATTTTAACCAAGTGTGATGCACACACCTATAGTTCCATTTTTTACATAATCTATCCAATAGAACAAAATGAGTTCAGATGCCTCTGGACCAGAACTAAGGGTCCCCCATAGCCTAAAATCAATGTTCTGAAGCTGATGGCGCTGTAAAAATTCTCATATGAGGTCATCTACAAGACGTTTTGGTTTGATAGCAAATTGTAAACAATGAAAGCTTTAAAATATAAAAATGAGCCTATAATTTGAATGAATTACACAATAGTCGAACCGATAGTTTCAACAAGTCAAAGATGACCTGCAGCAACTATGGGAGAACAATGTACGTAAATAGAGGAAATGACTTACAAGTTCATTACAATATCCAGTACTAAAAGTACTTTCATCAACAAAAGTCAATGGATAGAAATAGCATGGAAGCTCGAAGGGATGAGTTACTAGGCCCACTATAAAACCCCCAAAAAATCCTCATCATCTAAGTCCTTTAAAGCATTACAAAAGAGGTCTTAGACTTAGAAATTTCTTAGCTAAGTGTTAGTAAATAGTATTTTCTAAAGCCATCAAACTTTGGGGAATTTATTTATGAGTTTTCCGACCTTCGAAAGTTAATTTTGAATTGATTACGATTGGATAAGTCAATAGTACATCTCGGGTGAGTTTTAGAATTTTTTGACAAGTGTAAGGGCTTGTTTAGAACTCAAAACAGCAGCTCAAGGCGATTATCTCATGGCACCCTACCTAATCTAATGCTGGGGGGAGCCTGCGATGGAGACCATGGAGCCTCTCCTAGAGCTATGTTCTAGATCCTATGGCTCCCTGGCTAGTCTGGTCTGGGTAAATTTTTACAGTTTTATTTCATATTTTAAGGGTAAATGAGTCATTTTCCCCCACCCAATCCATCCAAATACAAGATTTAAGTGTCTTCAAGAACATTAGTCTTATTTTCATTACTTTTGTCTCAAGAAATACCCTAAGAACTCCAAAGTTCCTCCTCCAAGAAGTCTAGATCCTCCATTGTTACTCTAAGAAAGTTTTAGATTGAGGGTTCCTTAGTAAAGATACTCAAGAATCCATATTCAAGAACACAAATAGGATCTTCAAAACCAAGATTCTTTATCTAGTTCTTTATCCAAGGTATATGGGATTATGAACAAGGACAATCCTTTCGTCCTTGTGCCCAAAACTTTCTTTAATTCCAATTTTACTGACTTTTTATATGATTTTTCGTGAAATTCAAGTTAGGGTTTATACACATTATTGATATTTACAATTTTTATGAGATTTTAAGTGATTGAATGTTGAATTGCATGACTCTTTTTATATAATTATGTGTATATTACGATTTTCCAGATTTTCCCAATTGAGTTTAAGCATGTTATTGAGATTCTTAATTTTATTATTTTGATATTGTTGAAGTATTTTCAAGAAGCATATTGAGCATGTTGTTTTTCTATGATTTTACATGAGTTTGAAGCATGGATCATTAAGCCCTAATGAGTATTGCTATTTCAAGATTGATTGTTCTATGAGCACTTTATGACTAGATTATTTTTAGATTATTGATAAAGATTTGACCTTTTGATCTTAGAATAGAGATGAAATCCACTTTACAGATTCAACTTACAGATTTAGTTTTATAGAATATAGTGAGTTTTCATTATAAACCATTAGACTATTTTAAAGTGGATTTTCTTTAGAATAAGCATACAAATTTATTGGGAGTACTATTTAGCACCGAGATGGGTACATTACTATGGTTTCATACCCCAAAACTATGTGCCAACATAGGATTTAGTTTGTTCCTAATTCTACGTGGATGATAGATATGTAATCACTTAGATAGGTTATACTCCCTGGCAAGAGTATAACTCCTTTCCCCACCATGAGGATTCTTCCTTAGGAAGACGAGATTTTGGACTCCATGAATACTCACATAGCTTATGTCAATTAGAAGAACCTCCCTAAAGCCTTTCGAAAGTATTTTTCTTTAAGATAAAGCATTTTTCAAAGCCGAATAAGATTTTAAATTTCACTTGGCCTATATGATTTGTGAATTTGAATAAAAGACAGATTTCAGAACCAAGTATAATGGCTTACGAGATTTACATTACATGCTTACTATTTATGATTTATGATCTACATATTTTAGAGTTACTTAATCTTGTGTGACTAATTTACATTTGGCATGCATGATTTTATAAATTGTGATGAATTTGCTTAATTATTGAATTCACCCTCATATACTTAGTACATCATCAAAGTATTGATCCACATATATGTCTATGTGCTACATTGTCTCATAATGTAGGTTCAGGTGCTTAGTATTATTAGCGTGACTGACTTTTAGAAATCTCATCTACATTCCTGTTGTTGGTGAGTCCTTATAGTTTGGGGACTTAGTTACTTAGATTTCTAGTTTCTTAATAAATATTTTAGTATTCATTTCAGATAGTTTGAGTTAGCTGGGGCCTATCCCAGTGACTCTCTAGATTCAGTCAGTAGAGGCTTGTCGGACTACTAAATTAAGTTTTAGACTTTTGAATTTGTATTTAGAGTTTTCAATATTATTTTATCAGGATTCATGACATTAGTATGCTTCAGATAAGGTTTCCGTATTTATAATGTTTTTATGTTCATTTTTTGTATTTTGAGATATAGATTTAGTAGAAAGTAGCTAGGGTTAGCCTAGAGCTACGTGTAGTTCAGAGCACCGTGTGGCATCCCGAGAATTAGATTTTGGGGTGTTACAAACTTGGTATCAACGCCTAAGGTTTAGAGATTCCTAAGGAGTCAAACAAGCCGTATTATATAGAGTTTTGATCATCAGTGTGAAATGTGCCACGTCTATGAGCAAGAGGCTATGGAGCATTTTAGGAAATCATATCTTCCTTATGATCTATCATGCATTCAGTATATCTATCTACTTCTAACTCGTTCTTTCACGTGATAGAAAATGGTTCGTCATCGAGCATGCAGAAATGATAACCAGCCACCTCATCCCCCAGACCCATTGAATGATAATGTGTCCCATGCAGAGTTCTGAGCTGCCTTTCATGAACTATCCCAACCTATGATAGCTAAGATTTAGGGTAACTGTCAGGCTATAGTCCTACCTCAGCAAGATTGAGACTTAGCCACAGCTAGAATCTTAGATTTTATAAGAATGAACCTATTAGAATTCTTTGGGTCGAAGGCAGGTGAGGACCCTCAACTTTATCTAGATAAGGTGAAGACAATCACCTAAATTATGCATGTTTCTGAAAAGAAAAGTGTAGAATTAGCATCCTATAGGCTGAAGGATGTTGGATATAGTTGGGTGGCGATGTGGAAGAAAAGTAGAGGGGAGAATGCAGCTCCCATGACTTGGAATATTTTTTAGGATACATTCTTAGACAAGTTCTTCCCATGTGATATAAGGGAAGCTAAGATAGAGGAGTTTATAAACCTGAGGCAGGGCTCGATGATAGTAAAACAGTATTGCCTCAAATTCAACTAGTTGTCTAAGTATGCCCCTGATCAGATGGCTTACACTAGGTTAAGCATGAGTATGTTTGTGATCGATGTGTCTGGGATAGTTGTTAAGGAATGTAGGACTTCCATGCTCATTGGAGATATGGATATTGCTAGATTAATAATGCATGCTCAGCATATAGTGGCAGAGAAGTTGAAGAAAAGAGAGAGAGAGTAAATAAGAGGGCAAGAATAGGGTAGTTTGATTATGGTCAGAATAGGTGTGGAGGAGGAAATCATTTGCAATTTTAGAATCATTCATCTATGAATGCACCTTATTCAACCAGTGCTCCTACACCTAGAAATAGGCAGGAGTAGTGGAGTAAGTCTTCTATGCTAGATCTCAGAATAGTGTGAGTGGTAGCACCAATCATCTCTTATGTGATAAGTATGGTAAAAATCATGCAGGTGAATATTTTTTGGTTCATAAATGTTGCTATGGTTGTGGCTAGGTGGGTTATGAAATCAAAGAGTGCCCGTGTGCTAGACAGGGAAATAGGGTTGTTCGTCTCTATACCCAGGCTAATAGTGCACCAACTACTCTAGGTTGCCCAGATCCTTCTCAGGGCACATCATGCAGTACTGGTGGTGGTCAACGCCAGAATCAGTTTTATTCTTTACCATTAATAAGAAGCGGAAGGGTTCAATAGATGTCGTTACTGGTATGCTTCATGTCTTTCATTTTGATGTTTATATATTATTAGACCCTGGGTCGAGTTTTATTTATGTGACCCCATTAGTTACAGTAAATTTTGAGATAAATTCTAAAAAGATCATTGAGCCTTTCTTGGTTTCTACTCTAATTGGTGAGTCATCTGTTGCTAAATAGATTAATAAAAGGTGTCCTATCATTGTCCTTCATAAAATCATGTTACTTGACTTGATAGAGTTAGATATGGTTAATTTTGATCATATTCTTGGTATGGATTAGCTCTATTCGTAATATGCATCCTAGATTGTCGCACCCGAGTGGTGAAGTTTTAATTCCCAGATGAGCCAGTCTTTGAGCGGTTAGGAAATTCAGTGTCTCCCAAGATTCATTTCATATCTTATATTAAAGTCAGAAAGTTGATTTCTAAAGGTTCCATTTATTATCTAGTTCTAGTCAAGGACACTAAGTCTGAGACTCTAACAATTCAGTCCATCCGAGTGGTCAATGGGATTTCTAAAGTTTTTCCAGAAGATCTCCTAGGGGTACCTCTCGATAGTGAGATAAAATTCGAAATTGACCTTCTTCCTGATACTAAGCCTATTTCTATGCCTCCATATTATATGGCTCTTGCAGAGCTTAAGGAGTTGAAAGAGAAACTCAAATATCTTTTAGATAAAGAATTCATAAGACCTAGCATTTCTCCATGGGGTTCTCCCATCCTAATAGTGCGAAAGATAGATGGTTCTTTACGTATATGTATTTACAACTGTTAGCTAAATAAGGTCACAATCAAGAACAAATACCCTCTTTCTAGAATTGATGACTTATTTGATCAACTGTAAGGTGCAAGTTATTTCTCAAAGATAGACCTTAGATCCAGCTATCGTTAGCTTAAGGTAAGGGAATGTGATATTTCAAAGACATCTTTCAGAACCCATTATGGTCATTTTAAGTTTCTAGTCATGTCCTATGGGCTAACAAATGCTCCAGCATCTTTCATGGACAACATGAATCGAGAGTTTAAATAGTATCTGGACATGTTTGTTATAGTATTCATAGATGATATCCTTGTGTACTCCTGTAGTGAGGATGACCATGTAGATCATCTTAGAATTGTCTCTAAAACTCTTAGAGATCATAAGTTATTTGTCAAATTTAGCAAGTACAAATTTTGGCTCAGATTAGTAGGCTTTCTCAGTCATGTTGTTTCTGCCGAAAGCATCAGAATTAATCCCCAAAATATAGAATTTGTAAGAAAAATGCTTAGACCTATCTTTCTGTTAGACATTAGAAGTTTTTTAGGTCTAGTTGGTTATTTCAGATGTTTTGTTGAGGGTTGTTTGTCCATAGCATATCCTATGTCTAGATTGACCCAAAAGAAAGTTAAGTTCCAATGGTCAGATTCCTGTGAGAAGAGTTTTCAAGAGGTAAAGACTCAACTTACTTCATCCCCAATGTTAGCATTACCAGATGGTATGAATGGTTTCATTGTTTATTGTGATGCCTTTAGAGTTGGATTGGGTTGTGTGTTGATGCAGTGAGGTAAGGTCATAGCCTATGACTTTAGATAGATTAAGCCTCATGAGAAGAATTACCTAACCCATGATCTTAACTTAGCTGCCGTTGTGTTTGTTTTGGAAAGCTAGAGACATTATCTGTATGGTGTGCATGTTTATATGTTCATGGACCACAAAAGTTTGCAATATATGTTTATCCAAAGAGAGTAGAATCTCCATCAGAGAAGGTGGTTAGGATTGCTAAAAAATTATGACATAAGTGTGTTGTATTATCCGAGAAATGCCAATGTAGTGGTAGACACCCTTAGTAGATTGTCCATAGGAAGTGTTGCTCATGTGGATAATGATAAGAAAGAGCTATTTTGGAAAGTGCATCACTTGGCTAGATTGGGTGTCAGATTGGCTGATTCAACCGAGGGGAATGTTTGGGTGCAGGTAGTGCAGAATCTTTCTTAGTTTCTGAGGTGAAAGAAAAACAAGATCAGGATTCCATATTAGTTAAGTTAAAGGAGTCAGTTAGAGATCAAAAAGTGGAGTTTTTATCCCAAGGGGGAGATGGTGTGCTGAGATACCAAAGTAGACTGTGTGTACCATCTGTAGATTATTTGAGGCAAAGAATTATGGCTAAAGTGTATGGTGCACGTTATTTCATTCACCCTGGTGCTACAAATATATACCACTACTTGTGAGAAATCTATTGGTGGAGTGGTATGAAGAGAGATATAGCGGAGTTCGTAACTAAATATACTACTTGTGAACAGGTTAATGTAGAGCACCAAAGGCCTGGTGGTATTTTGCAAGAGTTCAGTATTCCTAAATGGAAGTTGGAAGAGGTGAACATTGATTTTGTAACTAGGTTATCTCTTTTACAATGTCATCATGATTTGATTTGGGTGATAGTAGACATATTGACTAAGTCATCCCATTTTCTGCCAGTTCATACATCCTATTTAGCTGAAGACTACGCTAAGGTGTATATTAGGGAGTTAGTCAGATTGCATGGAGTTTCTTTGTCCATCATCTCGAATATAAGTACTCAATTTACCGCATAATTTTGGATAGCTTGTCAGAATGGTCTTGGTACCCAATTCTATCTTAGTTTTACTTTTTATCCGTAGACAGATAGTCAGGCAGAGAGGACTATCCAAAATTTGGAGGATATGTTAGGGGATTGTGTGCTCGATTTCAAAGGTAGTTGGGGCAAGCATTTTCCATTGATTGAGTTTGCCTATAACAACAGTTACCATTCTAGTATTAAGATGGATACGTTTGAGGATCTTTATAGGAGAAGATGTAGATCACCAACTGGTTGGTTCGAACTGGGTGAGGTTACTTTGATTGGGCCAGATAGGTTGTTAGAAGCTATGAATAAAGTATAGTTGATTTGAGAAAGGTTGAAAACAACTCAGAGTCGTCAGAAATCATATGCATATGTAAAGAGAAGAGGTCTTGATTTTGAAGTTCATGATTTACTCTATTTCACAGTTTCACCCATGAAGGGGGTAAAGGGATTTGTAAAGAAAGGGAAACTTATTTACCATTATGTAGGTCCCTTCCGGATTTTGAGTCGTGTTGGGAAGGTTGCAATGAGCTTGAGTTGCCTACAGATTTATCATTCGTACATCCTGTATTCCATGTGCCTTTATTAAAGAAGTGTATCATTGATCCAACGGTTGTGGTACCGTTAGAATGCGCAGAGATTCATGATAGCCTCTCTTATGAAAAGATTCCAGTTGAGATCCTTGACTGTTAGATTCGTAGACTAAGGAACAAAGAAGTTCCCTTGGTCAAACTCTGTTGGTGAAATCAATCTATTGAGGGAGCCACTTGGGAAACAGAAGCTGATATACTGACTAATTACCCTCATCATTTTGCTATAGATTTAGATTCAGTTCAAGGTAACAAGTTTCCTCACATCATCTATTTTCATTCCAAGTTTCAGCATTACATAGTCATTAATTCTATAATACTAGCATTTCCGATCAGTTTAGTCATGCTTTCAGTTATGCATGCTAGTTATAGTTTCAGTTTTCAACAACTCAGTTCCTCCAGACTCATTCAAGGATGAATGTTCCTAAGGGGGAGATATTGTAAGATCCCGCAAAAATCCTTGTCATCTAAGTCATTTAAAGCATGCCAAAAGAGGTCTCAGCCTTAGAAAATTTTTAGCCAAGTGTTAGGACTTCGTATTTTCTAAAGCCCTCAAACTTTGAATAATTTATTTACGACCTTCTTGACCTCCAAAAGTTAATTTTTAAGTTCATTAACAATTGGGGAAGTCAATAGTACATCTGTAATACCCCGTACCTTTTCCTAGCTTGAAATCATCTAAAAAATGTTAAGAGCTTTGTTTGAAGGATGAATCCACATTTGTACATGGGGTATTTTTAATATTTTCACTTTCTGTCATATGGGAAATTCAATATTCTTTCCATCGATATAAAATTTACCTAAATCTGATAACCGGGTAAGAATTTATGACTTTTGAAGTTCCTGTCATAAAACAACGCCATATTGGTCAGTGGCGCATCGCGACACAAGATAAAATGGAAATTGTCCTTTTCTAGTGTCTCAGTGCGATTTCCTCTGTGTCGCACCAAAGTTCTAGGTCAGAAAAGAATGGGCAATGCAATGGCTCCACGTTGCGCCATCCCTCAGTTTCCTAATAGTCAAATTCCTATGACATGGTGCGATAGCGCTGTGTCACACTAGGGGTCCAATTCGGGAAATATTTACTGAAATTACAAGACATGCCCATGGTTAAAAGGGTCAATTTCCCACCCTAATTTTAGCCCTTTAACACGTGATTCAGCCACTTTTCACCCAAAATACATTCTGTTCTCTCAAAAACCTCTCAAGAACAACCTAGGGCTGTTCATAGAAGATTCAGAATCAAGAATTTCCTCTGTCAATCTTCGTGTATTTACGAACCAAGGTATGCATAGTTTTCATTCATGTATTCCTTTCATCCATGAAGCCCAAGAATCCCTTTTCTAAATTTAAGTTTATGAATTTTCTTATGAATTTTATGATTGGGCTGCTGTTGTTCATGCGGATAATGAGAAAATGAATTCTACTCCATATTGGGTGATAAATTCTATGTGGGTTAAATTAATATAGATATAGATTCATGAAAACCTATGACTAAACCCTTGAATGATGAAATTAGAATTGAAACATAATGTTTAATTATTGTACAATATGTTTGATTAAATGCCTAGATAAAGGAAAAGTGCCTAACTAGCATGATACCATGAAATCCCCATGTATGTACAAGTTATGCCTATAACATGTTTTAATGAAATACTTCTATAAATGTATTATGGATTATGATGTTAATTATATGTTCAAGTAAGTTATGCTTGGTCAGTTTCCTTCCATCGAGCCCTGGGGGTACTCGTACCCAAAACATTAGCTGCGTGCCTAGAGCCATGTCATATTTTCACGATACTCTTAGTCAAGCTATGAATCCTTAGACTTCATACAGTCTTATGACTCAGGAAATCTCCATCATCTCATAAACTCAATCAGTTGTGAGATATCAGTAGTATTATGTCAGTGAATGGAATTCAATAACTCAGCCCATGTTTAGTTCAGTAAATCATGTTCAGAGTCTATTCAGATGGGAGTAAGAATTAGCATCGAGTGAACCCAAGGATGGGTAAACACACTATAAGATGAGGGTGTGATTCTTAGAAGTCATCCTTGCATTCTAGAACTATGTAGCCAGCATAGGTTGAGACATCATCATTGACCAATGTGGGTGGATGAGGTGGATAAGCACTGTCAGATAAGGGCCCCACCATTCTCTTTTAGGGACACTATCAGATGAGGTAACCCATAGCTTGTCCTTACCAGTGGCATGGTATTGACACCCTTTCCAATTGAAGTTACATATTGGACCGCAACTCAACCATAATGGAATATTAAGGGCATATCGGTTAGATCACTACTTCCTACAGTTTCATGTTACAGAATCAGGACTATCAGACATAGTCAATCAGTCTCAGTAATAGAACTCAGATAGTTCTTTAGATTTCAGAACTGTCAGATATAGTTAAATCAGATATAGTATAGGAATCAGCTAGTTCCATTAGATTCAGGGCTGTCAGATATAGTTTTTCATGTTATCACTTATATCAGTTATCAATATGTCATGTTATCAGTATTCAGATTTAATAATCATGTTATCATGGTATCAGTGTCAGTTATTATGTCTCATGGATGTATTCTCATGATCATGATAGTCAGTCTGGTATTGTTATTGTTCATGTACATGAACCCCATGTATTCAGCCTACCTTATATGCATACCAGTACATTCAATGTACTGACACATTTGCGCTATGGTGTCTTATACCATAGGTTTAGAGACACGAGCTCCAGAGCATTAATATATTCCAGTCTTAGCTGTCATAGTTAGTAGTGAGTCCTCATCTTTCGAGGATATGATCATCATTTTATCATCTTAGTAGTTATTTTATTAGTTGGAGTTAGTTGGGGACATGTCCCATCAACTCCTTATTCCGAAAATCACATTTTAGAGGCTTTCCAGACTACAGTATGTTCAGATAGATTATTTCAGTTGTTTTGGGTATTTCATACCCCTTCCAGATATTACATTTTTATCAGATACTATGTCTCAGTTTTGAACCTGATGGCCTTTCAGTTCATGTTTCCGTATTATAAATTATTTTATGCAGTATACAGGTACAAACATTAGACATGGGTTATCTTGTGATCCTTTGTGGTCATGAGAACTGTGCAGCATTTCGGGTATAAGATTTGGGGCGTTACAACATCTCGGGTGAGTTTCAAAATTTTTGGACAAGCGTTAGGGCATGTTTGGAACTCCAAAACAGCAACTCAGGGTGATTAGCCTGGGACGCCCTTCCTAGTTCGATGCTGGGGGGAGCCCGAGATGGAAACTGCGATGCCTCACCCAAAGCAGCGTTCCAGAGTCCGCGAAGCCTAGGCCGGTATGGTTCGAATAAATTTCAGCAGCTTTATTCCGCATTTTTAAGGGTAAATGAGTCATTTTTCCCCACCCCAATCGATCCAAACACAAGATTTAAGTCTCGTCTAAGCACATTAGGCTTATTTTCATTACTTTTCTCTCAAGCAATACCCTAAGAACTCTAAAAATCCTCCTCCAAGAAGTCTAAATTCTCCATTCTTACTCCAAGAAAGTTTTAGATCGAGGTTCCCAAGTAAAGATACTCAAGAATCCATCTTCAAGAACGCGAATAGGATCTTCAAAACCAAGCTTCTTCATCTAGTTCTTTATCCAAAGTATGTGGGGTTATGAACAAGGACAATCCTTTCGTCCTTGTGCCCAAAACTTACTTTAATTCTAATTTTACTCCACTTTTATATGATTTCCCATTAAATTCAATTTATGGTTTATACCCATTATTGTTTATACAAGCTTATGAGATTTCAAGTGATTGAATGTTGAATTACATGACTATTTTCATATAATTATGTGTATAATGTGATTTTTCAGATTTTCCCAATTGAGTTTAAGCATGATGTTGAGATTCTTGATTTTATTATTTTGATATTGTTGAAGAATTTTCAAGAAGCATATTGAGCATGATGTTTTGCTTTGATTTTACATGAGTTTGATTCATGGGTCATTAATCCCTAATGAATATTGCTATTTCAAGATTGATTGTTCTATGAGCATTTTATGACTAGATTCTTTTTAGATTATTGATAAAGATTTGACCTTTTGGTCTCAGAATAGATATGAAATCCACTTTACAGATTTAGATTACAAATTTAGTTTTACAGATATACAGTTGGTTTTCATTATAAACCATTAGACTGTTTTCAATGTGGATTTTCTTCAGAATATGCATACAGATTTATTGAAAGTAGTATTTAGCACCGAGATAGATATGTTACTATAGTTTCATACCCCTAGACTACGTACCAATGTAGGATTCAGATTTTCCCATTTCTACATGGATGATAGATATGTGATCACTTAGATTGGTTTTACTCCCTGGCAAGAGTATGACTTTTCTCCCCAACATGAGGAATCTCCCTTAGGAAGATGAGACGTTGGACTCTATGAATGCTTAAATGCTTCATGTCAGTTAGAAGAACCTCCCTAAAGCCTTTAGAAAGTATTTTCCTTTCAAATAAAGCATTTTCCCAAGTCAAATAAGTTTTCGAATTTCACATGGCCTATATGATTTAAGAATTTGAATAGAATACAGATTTCAGAACAAAATGTAATGGCTCATGAGATTTACATTACATGCTTTAATATTTATGATTTATGATCTACAAATTTCAGATTTACTAAAGACTGTGTGAGTATTTAAATTTGGCATGCATGATACTAAAACCTGAGGTCAAAGTTTAAGGAACCAATACAGTGTTAATCAGACGATTATCTAAAAACCAATCAACCATAATACATTTGAACTGAAGAAGACTGAATTGGTGAAAAGGAGTAGGCTTAGCCAGCATATAGATGAAATCCCAACTAAGGCAAATCTAGAAACTAAGGTTGTACCCAAGCTCTACAACCCCAAGCTAAAATCTCATCACCAAGGATGAATTGCTTGATATAAATTACCCAAACAAAATATGACGATGGGTAAGCATCCATACTCCCACTATATAATAACGTCTAAATCACCATTTCAAGGCATCAAATCCAAAACTAAGCCAACAAGCCTGAACTAAGACCAAATACTCAAATCACCCTTACTATCCAAATCAAACATATCTTTACTGGATCATGTGGAGAAAAAAATTAAAACATAGATGAATAAAAAAATAACCATAGAGGATAAATGACTTGCTAAAAACACAAGCAACTCAATCTACATCCACTAGAGGGTATGGAGCATAGCTGTAGAACAAAATCATAATTAAGGATAAATCACCAGCTTAAAACCCAAGCAACCAACTCTATATCCACTAGTGGGAATGAAACATAGCTACAAAATAAATCACAAAAGAGGATAAATCACCGACTGAAAACTCAAGCAATCAAATCTATATCTACTAGTTGGAATGAACCACCAAAGCATACTCAAGAATGCAGCAAGGATGCAAATCATACTAGAGATAACAAAATCTCTAGAACTTAGAGAAATACATTTTAAGCTGAAAACTAAACAATCCAGTACTTCATTTTGACAACAAAAAATCCAACTCACCAACTTAGAAAAATCCATAAGAAAGATCGCCTATCTCCACCCCTCGAAAGCCCACAAAGTCAAGAACCATATCACGATAAGGACAGAGTATCTAACTCCACCACCAATACCAAAAACAAATTATCATCGAGAGACAAACGTAACCAACTCAAAAGATAAATCTTGACATCAATATAAAAACCACTACCAGGCATTGAATTATCCAAATTAGAAGAATGGATCCCAAATTGTTCAACCTCAAAAATAGATTACATAGAGAGGGATAGAAAATGCTAAAGCCTCCACAACCCAGGAGGCAAGTCCAAGAACAACCAATATAAACAATTTCCATCTCCAGAACCATAATAGAACAATAGATGGACAACTTGCCTTTACCACCATAATCCACTCCACAAATAACCTAGCATACTAATATAAGAGGAAAACAACCAAGCTCACCTCAAAATAAGAGAGAAATCATCCAAATAATCTAGCTACCCAATCTATTGTATAAGAATCATGGGGAAGAGAATTCTAACAAAATACTACTAGTCTAGCCATCTACCTATCGAGGATCGATTAACATCAATCAATGATAATAATAACAAAAATAATATAAATGTCAATATAAATGAAAGGTGGTACCCAAAAATAAAATAAACAACAAGTACCATTATAAGGCCACAAGAAGGGTATTATGCACAGGTAAATAGTACTCAAACCCAAATGCTACACCCATAAGGAATTATCAATACCGATCCACTCCATCTACAACTAAAAGAAATTATCTATGGGGATAGTCATATACCTATGAACTCTATATCAAGGCATACAAGAATCAATATAAACCTATCAAGGCATATATCATTGATAGGCACGAGAACCCCAATACACACAAATAAAAGGTAAAGGTAGGAAATAAAAATACAGCTATCACAGTAAAATCCAAAGTCATGTGCCTAGCGAGTTTGAGGGAGAAAAAAATTTAAATGTCTCCAAACTTTGATCGAGGAGCTGAATCATCAATAAGTCGCTAAGCGCACTGCCTTTAGCTAAAGGTGATACAACACTACAAAACTGATCTAAATAAGCTAAATGTCTAACAATACCACATCATGGACAATATCTAAACTAGTGACCAATCTCTCTACAGTCATAACAAACCACTAAATCCCTAACCTGGCGACAGACATGAGCTAACCCCAACTGGCTAACTAACTGATGCTGAGGGAGCTCCCTACTAACATGATAATTCTTCCTACAATAATAACACACCATAGGAAATCTAGGATGGTGAGACATATATACTAACTCTATCTGAACAACCAACTCTCATCTGGGGCATTTTCTAGACCAATGTCCTATCTTGTCACAACCAAAAAAAACTCCTAGAATACTCTGAGATGCTCCACCTTCTAATCTAGAATGGCCATCACCGCCTGAAGACCAATACTGAAGACTCCAAAAGGTCTGATGCAATATTACCCGCTATGATCACTACAACTAATTTAAGATCCATCTATAGTCTAAAATGCTTTGCACATAAAATTGATAGGTTGTAAGTAAAGATGACCTCCTCTGAGAGGATCCTTACTCCTAGATGGAACACTAATAACATTTTATTGATAACATATCCTCCTATCACCACCTCTATAAATATTAATACATGCCCTCTCTGTTTCCCTCATGTGATTAACAACCTGAGGGAAGAAAGACTCAACTATTAAATCCTCTAATGCTAAACATAATAGAAATACTAATCCTTTAATATGTCCATGAACCATTTTAAACTTTAAAGAATATAGCATAGGAATATGACTTGCCTACTCAAGAAACCTAATCTCATACTATGAAACCAATAAGAACCATGATGAACACCAATAAACCCAACTTTACCCTGAGAACTACTTGAAGAACTGAATGTTATCTCTATTTGTGAGGTATAAACGATTTGGATCCCCAATGCTAAATTTGTAAAGGCTAAAGTGGTTGCACACTCTATCAGAGCTTGGGTTGGCCCCAAACCTCTGACTAATCCTAAAGATCTTCGACATCTATTCCTGGCTCCCTAGCCAGACGCAATATTAAAGCTCTATAAAAGCATGACAAAGTACCATCCATATCTATCAATAACTGTGTATTATTCATTTGGGAAAGAATAATGTTAAGTAATATACTTGAGGCTCATAGAAATACAAACACAGAACAAGGAGTTAAGAATAAAATTTCCTAAGAATTTCCTCTTGTCTCCTAAAGATAGGTTACAACTGTCTTCACACTGATTTGTAGGACTCTACTAGACACTTAACTCTTACACCAACACACTGATAAACCTGACTCTGATACCAATTAGTCATGACCTAAATTCTCTGATCATGATGGCACCTATTATAACCCACTAGTTGGTAAGCCAACTCATAGTCCAAAACTTCTAGTAATGGACTACAAAAATAAAAGAAGGAAAAATGCAAAATAAGTATAGTAAGAGACTAAAATACAAAGAATAGCCCAAAACCTAATGGAATCAGTATAAGAGCTCCTAAAATAATATGACTACATAATGAAGTTCTAAGTAAATATTTTAATAGTCTAGTACATAAGAGGGAAAATAACACTACTCTTAATGCTAGGAGCTCACCCTACATCCTCGAACTATAGGTACTCCGCACGATGTTTATAACTATGGTGAGAACCCGTACTATGATTTTCAAGATACAAAAGTATAGTAAAGTACCAAACACGTGGTACTTAGTAGGAAACATTTGACTAAGTTCCAAAGATAATACAAGTATATATAATATGGCAACAAGAATGTAAACCATGTTCAAATTTCTATGATAACTAACATAGTAAAACTAAAGAGGCAATAAGGATAAACTAGTCTATTCCAACCATAATCAAGGTCTTAAGCATTATACCATATATCTCTGGCTAATACACAAATAAAGAGTGGATGAAGGATACATAGTAATATACAATCCCAAAAACTGGATATACAACATGAATACATAAAGGAAGGAAGGGATATATGATAATACCATAATTATACATAAATAGATGTACACACAGATATACGACAACAAGGCTAACTCAAGGGTAAAACACTAGCATCTCAAGGGCTACGAATCATAGTAGGAACTATTGCTAGCATAATAAAAGTTTAAACTATAATGTCAAACTATGGAGTAATTATGTGTAATAATGTAACCACAAAAATAAGGAATCATAATCATACCTCAAATATCAATACCAATTGAATAATAAACCTACCATAAGATAATCATAATGAAAATAACAATACAAAGTAACCGATTATCCCAAATAAATAATACCTAAATTGAGCCATATAATCGAAAAGGTCCAATCAATACACATGATATATTACAAGCAATACTCATCATATATACCTATGCAACCCCTCATAAGGATGATAAATATAGGTGCATACTAGAGATAAGAAATGCACATACAGGGATGAATGCAAACAAAATCCATAATTCTATATCCAATTCAAGTATAATAATGTAGCCTAGTGTATACACCTCCTCTAGCTTAACGGATTATAAAGATAGGACCCATAACGACCTTTCTTCTTTAGCATTATGACTCACGAACGTTGGGGCTCCTAGGGGTTTCAGGAGTACTTGATACACCGACCTAGTCCCGATCTAGGATTTCTAATACCATCATTAACATCAATCCACTCTGTACAGTACCATATCTATACATATAACATATGCATGCTAGAATCATGGCTAAAAGAGAATAAATTTGTATATCCATTACCTGAGGTAAACTCTAAAACTAAATTACCATAAAAGTGTAGAAAGGGTTGGAATCTTTCGCGATTGAGGAAAATAGTAGTAAAAATATTGTGGAATAGAATCTATCTTGGTCAAATCTCTAAAACATTATTTCTAGTCTCAAAGGCTAATAAGTTAGTCATTAACATAGTATAATTCCCATTATGAAGAAATCCAATTAAAAAGTGAAATGTGGGAACAAATCCTTTATTAGGAAAAGAGTAGTAAAACCATATTTTAGTTGAAATCATACCATTTATAATCTAGGTGATCATGAATGTACCAAATCTATGCATGCCATCACCAGTATCCAAGCAATATAATTATAAATATCAATATGCTTGTAAGCTACGACCATTTCCTTTTCAAGGATAAAACACTTATCAAAATCCAACTAATATCATAAACACGTCCTTGGGAAAAACTACATATATCCATCTTAATTTGGGGAAAACCATCACAATACGTCGAGTAATGTAGTAACCTTATACTGAAGGTTTATTAGTCTCAAATATGTCTAACATGCTAATATGAAAATATATGTCTACAAAGCTAACATAAGTCTTTGCCTAAAATGGACCGGAGGGGCCTACTTCTAATCATCAAAATCCATTTTTAGGCAAGCTTTAATCAAGACTAGGCCAAAGAATCTACATTCACTTCTAGATGTTAGATAAGCCATGATTAGCCCTAAGATAATAGTTCCATCTAAAACATAAGGAACTAAGTCAATTCCACCAAAATTATGGTTAAAAGGTAGTATAAAAAGTTCAAATAAGAATAATAATACTAATCATGCTTCTAATACCAAAATATTATCCCATAACTAGTATAATTTCATGATTATACTATTAATCAACTAAATCTATGAAGAAAGCAACATGATCATAGAAGTATAATAGACTAAGTTACAATGATTTACCCAAAGTCACATCCTACAATCCCTATCTAACAAGAATATTAAGAATACATAATTTTATGAAGAATAATTGACAGAAGCCTACCGTAATGTCAAACTACAACCCTTAAATAATCCATAAATCATTCGTTTTCACTCAATGATTCTAAAATGATTTCATACTATAAAAATAGTAATCTACAATATATTATGAGTAAAACATAACACATATTTCTATAATAAGGGTTGAGTCAAATTTTAGGTCAAGAATGGGCCCACAAGGCCTATATATGGATTCAAAAATTGAACTCATCATGAGGTCCCTCAAATGACAAGGAATGTATGCTCCAAAGTTGAGCAAAAATTGGGTCTCAAATAAACCCTCAAAAAATTAGGAATTTAAGACCTAATTTCTAATTATTTTACCAAGAATTAGGATGGAAATCGAAGGGAAAATTAATGAAAAATGACTAAGAAGGGTTAGTTTGAGGTAAAACAAATCCTTCTAATCTATTTAATTCGCCAATATCCTTGATCTTACCCTTTAAAATTCATGTATACAAAATCATGTTTGTCGTAAGTTTATGTTTGAGTGAGTAATTTCAATCTTAGAGTAAGATATGTTTCATATTTCACCCTAAAAAACCCTGAGTTAAGTTCTTACCCATCCCAGCCTCCATTCAAAAATGAATCTCGCAAGGGGAGAAAATGTTATTACCCCAAACTTCAACAACTTTAGTTGATACCTCCTTTGTATTTTATTATAATTTTTGAGTTGGATAATAACAAGGAATGTTAACAGGACCATTAGGAAGTTTTTTAGCATCTTTGAAATGCATTTAGGGATATTTCAAAACCCTAAATCTAAAAGGGTTTAATTTCAAGTCATGTTAGAAGGTATGAAACACTCTTACATAAAAAATAGTGGCCTGGCTTGATAAGGGTGTGCCACGCCTACTAGGTTCCATGATAAGGGCATGCCACACCATTGGTGTGGCGCGTTAAGGGCATGTCATACCTAAAGGCATAGAAATGACAGATTTTATTTTGTCTTAAATTTCTTAAAGGGATTTTTTGTATTTTCCCTGTTAAATTATCCAAACATAATAAACATGACTCCAACCCTCATAACTCAAAATATACAATCCATCTCCTCCCCATACAGTCAAGAACAACAAATAAGGGTTCTTCTCAAAAATTCAAACTTTCAAGTTCCAATTCAAGCTCCTCTTAAGAATATTCATCAAGTTCAAGTATGTGGGATTTAATCAAGGACAATATTTCATCCTTTGGGCCAAAATTTAATTTTTTACATAAAAATGTAATGAATTCATAACTAGGTTTTATACCAACTTTTATGCTATTGAAATTATGATGTTTCTAAGTGATTTAAAGTTCATTAAGCAAGAATTTGCTTTTGTCCATGTTCTATTTCACATGATTAATATTATGAGATGAATTTTATGTATTTGACATAATATTCTATTAGTGGATAAGTTCATCTATGATTTAGCATGATTTACTTAGTTTACAAGAAGTTCAAGTTTACAAGTTCAAGTTAAAAAATATTACAACATGAATTTTGATTTTATGATCTCAAATATGGCATAAAATTCTTTTGTTTCTTTATGAGTATGTTTTAAGTGAGATAACCATAGTTGGTTTTTATTTTTATGAACCCATATGCAATTTTAAGGTGAATTTTATATGTATGAGCATACAAGTATATATTTTAGGAGTAGTATTTAGCACCGAGAGGGGAATATGGGTTTAGCGCATCTTATTTCCTAGAAATTACATGCCTGCATAGGTTAAGGGGCCTCTCTATAGAGTGTCTCCTCACCCCAAGGGGCTAAGTTTAGTGATTACTCTATGTTAAGGTTCTATTCTGATTGCAAGTGTAGAACAACTCTCCTCAACATGGGTAAGATATTGGACTTATGCTAGCTCATATAGTTTATATCTATTATAAGAATATCCCATAAGAAAAGAAAAGAAGATCTTATAACTAGGTGTAATGACTCACAACCTTATTCAGATGTTTTTTTATGATTTATGGTCTATAAGATTTCATCTTTTAGTTTCATTCATGATCAAGGTGAGTCTATTTACACTTAGCATACATCTTTTATGAGTATGTTCAGCTTTAATTTTAGTTATTACATTCAACCTTATATAGTCATTACATTCTAGAAGTACTGACCTTATATATGTCTATGTGGCTAAGTTGTATCATAATATAGGTACTAATGTTCGTCCCAAGCAGTACGACTAGCCACGATGACCCCTTCCTATATCAATCTAGCTGGTGAGTCCTCATAGTTCGAGGGCCAAAGTTATATTGATCATAGGATTATTATTACTAATTCAGAAGTTATGCTTTTAGTCTTGGTCTATGGGGGGTCTATCTAAGTGGCTCTTCAGTTTTAGTTAGAGGCTTGTCAATACTAGTTAGATGATGTGTTTCTTTCAGATTCTCAGGGTTTCGAATAATGTTAGGTTACAATATTTTGTGGATATTATTATCTATTGGAACTCAATTTATAAATTCACTTACCGCACATATTTTAAGTTTACTTTATTATAGTTCAAAGAAGAATAGATATCAGGGGTTAGCTTTGGGGCTACTTGTAATTCTAAGCACCGTGTAATGTCCAGGGGGTATCTTTGGGTCATTACACATTATTTTCATATTCCTCTACTATTTAACGCATCTGAATTATCCCAACTCATTCCATCCAAAAACATCTTCTCACTATACCTTCAAGTTGTTTTCTTTTCTTCTCTTAAGTATTTTAGTTTTAATATTTAGTCATCCTGAAAGGCTAATTTGAGCAAAGCATTAATAAGCATCTATATTTCTTTAGTCCTTAACTTCTAGAGTAATTTAACTAATTGTATGGGTTGAAAAATCAATTAGTTGAGTATGTGTTTTGCTTTATGTTGTCATTTTAAGTTTAAAACTAGTGTTTGATATACTTTGATGGAGCTATCATATGAAAGAGTCTGGGTAACTGACTACCAACTAAAACTTCACGATATTATAAGTTTATCATATCATACTATATGTGCAAAGAAATAGGCCTACCACATGTTCGACAAAATGCCTCAAAGGCAAATTTTGGAATTGGACGTTGGGCTGGAAAGTATGAAAAACCATCGTTATGGCGATGGTATGTTAGATCATATGTCACTTAACCCCCTGGATCATTGAACATAGGATAAAATATGATGGATTGGTTGATGGATTGTTACCTGAATTGTCTCGCAACTTTAAAATTCCCTGAAGTATTTTGGATAATAACAATGGTTCACTCGACAAACCATCATCTTTGCAATGACACATCGAGGGAAGCATCATAAGTTGGTCAATGATTCTACATAAGAAAAGATGAATATCTTGACGATTTGTCACTTTAGTGATTAACCATTGACCTAACTGCCATTCATTAACAATGTCTGAATAGCTATTATGATTTTTATTTGTAAACTCTAATACTATAGTGATATATTTTCCATCTTAGGAACAATGACCCAGAAACTACCTTTAAGGAGAGGTTGGGGAAAAACCATGTTGACCAAAGATATCACAACTTTGAGATTCAGGAATGAGCCCAAGATTAATATCGAGGTCTCGACCTACCACACACATTAGAGTGATAAGAAATGGCTAACGTCCTACCAGTGTGTAAAAAATAGGATTCATCAAGTTTGGAGGTCAGTAGTGACAATGAAATAAATAGAAGATCTAGATCAAGCCTAAATGGGGAAAACGAACATTAAGACTAAGGGTGTCATGCCTGAACTGCTGGTGAACACTGCAAGATAGTCAAATCTAAAATGACGGGTGACTTCTCATATCCTATGCTCACTGCGTAGTTCAAGAGTATAGGGACTACTACTAATGACTCTGCCTATCTGACGGAGAAGTTACCACCCCTACACTCACTCGATGGTAAATCCTACTCCCAACTGAAATACGCTGAAATACTAGACAGTTCTGAGTTCATCTGACTAGTAACTGACTGTTCTAATAATGCTCAAGTATGTTTTGAAGATTATTCTGTAATGTACTAATACTAGACTAAGTATATAGCTATAGATTTTGGGTATTCAATACCCCCAGGACTAAAAATAATAATTGTAAAATGACACTAAAGCTTGAAGGACAAAACATAAAGGCTTTTATTTATCTCAATCACTCTTGTAGGAATTTTATCAAACACTTGTAGTTCAGGGATTAAAACAATCATAGGAATGTCGTGGAACTTACAAAAATAGCCTGAATTAAACATAATAGTACTAAATCATAGTTTAATTCAATAAATAATAACATTAACACATGGAGAATTGAATAGTAATGATAATTTCATGGTAACATGGTGTAAAATCAATTGTGCGTGGAGATTCATGGATAAAATCATAATTTAAAACACAATAACTTGAAAGATTATAACTTGGTGATTAAAAATGGGTTACTTAGTCTCCATGGATGAAAGGAATCCACGGATAAACATCTAACATGCCTGGGATAATGAATTTCTTGAAGTTCTTAGTGATTTCTTGATGATTTTCTTGAATTCGAGAGCTAGGGTTTCTTGTTCTTGAAAACAGGGATCTTTCAATTGAGAGGAATTTAATAAAGAATGATTATTTAGTTTAATTGGGGATAAATTTTGTCTTTTAGGATAACTTTAGGGCTTAGGGAAAAAACCCAAATACCCTTCAATGGATTTTAAAAGATAAGCTGAAAATTGAAGATCCCGATTTTTAGCCTTGGCGCGACGTGCCACCATCGCGCCAGGACATTGGAATTGGGCAAATGGGAAAATGGTCCATGGCGTGACATGGGGGAAATCGCGGTCCTTCATTGATTTGTACATGGAAGTTTACCACATTGCGGTGTAATCGTGGAGACACACTAGAAACTGGAAAATGCTAAGTTTTCCTTTGGCGCAATATGCTAAGATCGCACACCTCCGCTGGAAATTGCAAATCGCACCTAGACTAGCTCCGCGATGCGCTAAGAGTTAAAATGTCAGGGTCTAACGACTAAAACATCAAATTGCCATAACTTATTACCCAGTCATCAGATTTGGGCAAATTTTATATTGTTGGAGAGCTAATTAAATTTCCTACTTAATGGCAGGATGTAAACTAAAAATAATGAGTGTTTCAAATATTTTATATACAAATAATCATGTTCTGGGTCTTAGATTATGCTAGGGAAATATAGGGTGTTACAATATCTCCTTATTGGGATCATTCGTCCTCAAGTGAAACTAGTTAAGGTGAGGAAAACTACTGGACTGAGCACTGAACGTACATATCTGATGCATGGATCACATAATTGAATTGATTTGTAAATGCAGGACTGACATGAATATGATGTGCAACTAAAACTTAGCATGATAGAGAGAAATCCTAAGAAGATTAGTACCTTATATTGAATCTGGATTTGCGGAGAAAAGATAAGGGTACTTGGTCTACATATCTGCCTCTGCTTCCTAATTAGATCCCTCAACGGACTGATTCTGCCAAAGAACTTTGACTAGTGGAACTTCTTTGTTCCTTAGTCAACAAACTTGATGATCAAGAATTTCGTGTGCAACTTCCTCCGAAGCAAGATTGTTTTGAATATCTGGACTTTCTAAGGGAACAACTATGCTGGATCACCAATACACTTTTTCAACAATGAGACATGGAACACTAGGTATACTGAGGCTAAATCTCAAGGCAACTCAATCTCATAAGCTATATTTCTAAAATGACTGAGAATTCAGTAGGGACCAAAATATTGAGGTCTCGGTTTTCCTTTCTTACCGAATCTCTTCACTCCTTTCATAGGAGAGATTTTAAAGTAAACAATATCACCGACCTCAAACTCGAGGTCCTTTCTGCCTAGCCATCTGTTTGAGGGTGAAAAGCTGTACTGATGTGGACTTAGGTACCAAGACCCTTTTGGAATGTCTTCCAGAAGTGAGAGGTAAATTGGGTACCTCTATTAGAGATGATAGATATGGGAACACCGTACAATCTAACCAACTCGCAGATATAGAGTTTGGCATAGTCCTTCGCTGAGTAAGAGGTATGGACTGGCAGGAAATGAGCTGATTTAGTCATCCTTTCTACGATGACCCAAATAGAATCATGCTAATGATAAGTATGCAGCAAACCTATCAGAAAATCCATGTTCACTTCTTTCCACTTCCAAGTAGGAATAATGAACTCCTGCACGGACCCACTAGGTTTCTAATGCTCGATCTTAACATGCTGGTATGTAGAGCACTTAGCTACAAACTCTGCAATATCTCTCTTCATCCCACTCCACCAATAGATCTCCCATAAATCACGGTATATCTTAGTGGCCCCTGGATGAATAAAGTAACGCGCACCATGCACTTCTATAAGAATTCACTACCTCAACTCATCTACATCAGGCACACATAATCTACCCTCACAACGCAAACCACAATCTCCTCTTTGGGAGAAAACCTCCACTTTTTGGTCTCTGACTGATTCTTTTAACTTAACTAGGATAGGATCTCTATCCTGCTTATGCATCACCTCAGAAAAAAGAGATAATTAAGTGATACTCTACACCCACACAGTGCTCTCTGCTGAGTCAACTAAGCGGACACCTATTCGGGCAAGCTGATGAACTTCCTGAGCTAACTTCTTCTTACCATTTTCAACCTGAGCAACACTGCCGATAGATAATCAACTGAGAGCATAATCCACTACATTGTCCTTAATGAGATGATACAGAACATTTATGTCATAATCCTTTAATAACTCTAACCACCTTCTCTAATGCAGATTTAAATCTTTCTGAGAGAATACATAGTGAAGGCTTTTGTGATCTGTGAACACATCTAAATACACCCCATACAAGTAATGCCTCCAAATCTTTAAGGAAAACACTACAACTACTAACTCAAGATCATCAGTAGGATAATTCATCTCATGGGGTTTAAGATGTCTGGAGGCATAGGCTATGACCTTACCTCTCCGCATGAGGACACAACCTAAACCTACCCTAGATACATCACAGTACACAACAAAACAATCTGAACTATCTGGTAGAGTTAAGATTGGGGTTGAGGTGAGTCGAGTCTTCAACTCCTAAAAACTATTCTCGCATAAATCTGAGCACTGAAACATATCTTTCTTCTAAATCAATCTAAACAAGAGGGATGAAATAGAAGAAAACCATTTAACAAATCAATGGTAATAGTTAGCTAAACCCAAGAGAATCCTAATATCTGATAGAGAGATAGGTCTAGGCCAGTTTCTCACCACCTCAGTCTTTTAAGGCTCAACTATAATGCTAGCACCAGAAATAATATGGCCAAGGAAAGCTACTGATCTTATCCAGAATTCACACTTACTAAATTTAGCGAACAACCTGTGAGCTCTAAGAATCTATAACACTATTTTGAGATAGTATGCATGATCATTTTTGCTACAAGAGTACACAAAAATATCATTGAAGACCATGACAAACATGTCCAGGTACTATTTGAACACTTGGTTCATCAAGTCCATCAACATTGCTGGGGCATTGGTAAGACCAAAGGATATTACTAGAAATTCAAAGTGACCATACTAAGTTTAGAAATCTATTTCCAAAATGTCACATTCCCAGACCTTGAGCTAATGATAGCCTAATCTGAGGTCAATCTTTGAAAAATAGCTGGCACCCTGAAGTTGGTCAAACAATTCATCAATTATAGGAAGTGGATATTTATTCTTGAATGTGACTTTGTTCAACTAATGGTAGTCTATGCATATTATGAGAGAACCATCTTTCTTACGCACGAATAGAACAAGTGCGCTCCACGGGGAAACACAGGGTCTAACGAATCCTTTATATAGGAGATCCTTTAACTGTTCTTTTAACTTTTTGAGTTCTGTTGGAGCCATTTTGTATGGAGGAATTGATATGGGCTAAGTATCTAGAAGAAGGTTTATTCCAAAGTCGATTTCACTTTCGAGATGAACTCCGGGAAGATCTTTGGGAAATACATCTGAGAATTCATTTACTACTGGAACTGATTCATGAGTTAAAGTTTCTGAGTTAGAGTCTTTTACTCGCACAAGATGGTAAATACACCCCTTCGATATCATCTTTCTGTCTCTAAGGTACAAAATCAACTGGCCCCTAAGAGCTGTGGTACTACCCCTCTATTCAAGGACTGGTTCATTTAGGAACTGAAAATGAACTATTCTATTTCTACAATCAATTGAGGCATAGCATGAATGGAGACAATCCATGCCAAGAATAATATCAAAATCCATCATGTCGAACTCTATGAGATCAACTAAGGTAACTTTCTAAGATATTATTACCGGACAGTTTTTGTATACCCGTTTGACTACAATAGAAATTCCTACTAGGGTAGACACGGAAAAGGGCTCTACTAGAGTTTCGAGACTGACTCTGAAGTTGAAGGCTATTTATGGAGTTACAAAAGAAATTGAAGCTCTAGGGTCTAGTAAATCATAAATATATAAGTGAAAGACCTGCAACATACCAGTAACTATGTCAGGAGAATTTTCCTATTCTTGGTGGGACTGAAAAGCCGATAATCTGTTCGGACGCTGACACTGGTATTACGGGAAGTGACACCCTACTGAGTTGGGCGACTAGATGGAACTAACGACCGATGGGACTAGCCCTGTTGGTGCATATCCCTACCTTTCTAAGCAACTACCCAATACTCCCGAATCCGATGGCCTGGATTTCCATACCTGAAGCATATATCACTACCCACTCTACACTCACCTTGATGGTGTCTGCCATATTTCTGACATAAAGGATATGTACAAGCACTGCAAACACTGACCTGGGACTTAGAGTCTAGTGCCCTATCCCTATTGTCACTTCTAAATTTAGGCACTGGGGCACTGGTTGAAGAGGGTGATAGGGATGTAGACCTCTGATGAATGTAAGGATAGTTACCACCTTCTGACTTTGGCTGACAAAAATTAAAACTACCCGTCCTAGCTAACTTGTTTCCTCTTTTCTCTCCTTAATCTATTTTTCCTCTTTATGTTGGGCATAAACCATCATCAAAGACAAGTTTATCTCACTAATAAGCATTGCGGTCCTTCACTCCTTAACCATACTATCAGATATGCCAGACACAAACTTACTCATCTTAGATCTATTATCATCTACCACATGAGGAGCATACTTAGTTAATTGAGTAAACTTGAGGGAATACTCCCTCAGGCTCATGCTGCCCTACCTCAAATTAATAAATTTTAATACTTTGGCCTCCCTCTACTTCAATAGGAAGAATCTGTCTAAGAAAGCTATGGGAAACTCTTCGTACTCTACAGGCCCTGCATCAACACCCCTATCTACCTTCCACTGCTTAACCCAAGTATGGGCTACATCCTGCAACTGATATGCAGCCATCTCAGCATCCTGACTTGATGTCACCACCATAGAATCCATTACCTTATGCACCATATCTAGGAATTCCCGTGGATCCTCTTCAGACTTAGATCCCGTGAAAAAAGAAGGATTCATCTAGGTAAAGTTCAATATTCTAGTTGCAGCAGTATTGGCCACTAGGTTGGATGGAATAATAGTTGGTCGTTCATTCTATGCTACTACGAGGTTTGCTAGAGTAATGAATACAACCCTGAATTCTACGTAAGAGACATGCTCATACAGAGGATCTAACTGGATGGGCTGAGGGGCTGGCTGATTTCTTGTTCTTTTTCCATTCTTCTTAGAAGGCATGCTCTGTAAACAAAAGGAAGAAATGGATTAGATAAAGAGTTTAACTTGAGCCTATTCTCACTATCATGACATAAATACTAAAAGAAGGGAAACTTGTTTTTCTTAAATGCCTTTTAGCCTCTCATCCATAATTGTGGTGCTCTACACACATGCACAAGACTCTACTCAATGCGACTTTCACATTTCCTAGGATACTTTCAAACCTTAGGCTCTGATACCAATTCTGTAATGACTTGGGACTACCCCCTAGTCATCACACGGTGCTTACAGTCTCTAGGGACCATAAGCTAACTATGATCTGGTACCTATTTTGAACACTAGATAACATGATCATAAATATGGAAGAATACTAATATGCAATAAGGTTTTAATAACTGAATTTAAAACTAAAATATGAGTCTATAGAAACACTTGACTGAATTCGATAAAATAATGATAAACTGGATAACTAACTGTAGTTTCTGAACACTGAATAACTGACTCTACTATTTGAAAAGCCTCTAAAACTAACTGGTTGAATATGACTTGATGGGATAGGCCCTAATTAACTCTACTAACTACTTAAATAGAGATATGAAGCAAACTAATCTATCCTCGAATGATGAGGACTCACCACTACAACTGTACTGCTGATAAACTGAGAAGTAAAGTCTAAGCGCAGCCCAAGAACTGAGCGTCAGCACCTATGATATAATGCATCATAATGCAAAATAAAGGTATGCGATCAGTACTTTGAATGTACAGGTATGATTGATGAGGTAGACTGATAGGCATGGTTTCATGAACAGAACTAATAATTAACTAAATTTGCATGTATAACATGGAGTACTGAGTAGAGAACATGGAATGTGTAGATACTAAAAATATAGATAATCTATAAATATTGAGTATGCATGAAAGTCTGTAAATGCTGAGTATGTATGAAAGTCTGTAAATACTAAAGATACATAAAAATCTGTCGATACTGGGGATGCATGACCAAGCATATACATAGACTAAGTAAAATCTATAAACTGAAATACTAAAAAATACAGATATTTGTATGCTTTGGTCAAGCAACTCTAAGACTATATCTGAGACTGTAAGAGGTATCATTTAACCGAATTCCCTAATTTGAGCTAATCAGAGTCCAACCTGTAACCCTAATTAAAAGGGTGTTAATACCATGCCACAGGTACTAACGATGGCTGTGTAGATCCACTAAGCTGATATAATGTCCAAAGGACTAAGGGTGTCAAGCCTGAATTGATAGGTGACCCCTGCAAGATAGTCAATCCTAATCTGATGGGTGACTTCTCATATCCTACGCTGGCAACGTAGTTTTGGAGTTTAGGGACTGCTACTAAAAAGTCTACCTATATGACAGGGAAGCCGCTATCCCTACACTCGCTTGGTGCTAAATAATAGACTGTTCTGAGTTCATCTGACTGGCAACTGACTATTCTGATAATGCTCATAGTATGTTCTGAAGAATATTTTAAAATGTACTTATACTTGAATAAGTAAATAGCTATAGATTTCTGATATTCAATACCCCCAGGACTCAAAACAATAATAGTAAAATGACACTAAAACAAGAAGGACAAAACATGAAGGCTTTTATTTACATCAATCACTTTTGTAGGCATTTTATCAAACACTTGTAGTTCAGGGTTTAAAACAATCATAGGAATGCCATGGAACTTACAAAAATAGCCTAAATTCAACATAATAGTACTAAATTATGGTTTAATTCAATAAATAATAATATTAATACATGGATAATTAAATAGTAACGATAATTTCATGGTAACAGGGTATAAAATCAATAGTACATGGAGTTTTATGGATGAAATCATAATTTAAAACATAATAACTTGAAAGATTATAACTTATTGATTAAAAATGGGTTACTTGGGCTCCATGGATGAAAGGAATCCATGGATGAATATCTAACATACCTGGGATAGAGAATTTCTTGAAGTTCTGGGCGATTTCTTGAGGATTGGGTTTGAATTTGAGAGCTAGGGTTTCTTGTTCTTGGAAAAAGGGGATCTTTAATTTGAGCGGAATTGAATAACGAATGTTTATTTTGGTTAATTAGTGCTAAATTTCGTATTTTAGGACTAGTTTAGGTATTTGGAAAAAGACCCAAATACCTTTAAACGGATTTTAAAACGTAAGCTGAAAATTGAAGATCTCAATTTTTAGCCTTGGCGCGACGCGCCACTATCGGGCCAAGCCACTGGAATCGGACAACTGAGAAGCAGTTCTATGGCATGATGAGGGGAAAATTGTGGTCCTTCACTGATTGGGAATTGGAAGTTCACCACGATATTATGGAATCATGGAGAGACACTAGAAACTACCAAATGCTAATTTGGCCTTTGGCGCTATGCGCCAAGACCGCGCACCTGCAGTGGAAATTGCCAATCGTCACTTAGACTAGCTCTATGATGCGCTATGGGTTAAAATGATGGGGTCTAATGACTGAAAGTTGAAATCACCATAACTTTTTACCCGGTTATCGGATTTGGGCAAATTATTTATCGTTGGAAAGCTAATTAAATTTCCTACACAATAGCAGGTTCCAACAAATTATTCTACCCTATTGAATTTGATGTTTCAGATTCAATGGTGTAGTAAAAATCTCCAACCAAGTTAGTTTTGACTAAAAATAGGTCCCACACCCAACTCACCATTTCTTAACTTTCGACCAATAACCCAAAATGAGTCCAGGTGCCTTGGGACCTAAACCAAGAGTCCACTTAGTGTAAAATCGACAGTTTGGAGTTGTTGGAATAGTTATAATTATCATCAAGGTCATTTTACTGAAGGGTTTGCCTAGCAGCCAATTTGAACTTGCATAGACTTTAAAATAGGGAATTGACTCTAAAACTTAAACAAACTACCCGATAACCAAACTATTAGTTCCTTCAAGTCATAAATGACTTTGGGAAATTATAAGAAATCTCTAAACGACAAAAATAAGTGGAAATATAGGAAATGACTTGAAGGTTCACTATAATATCCACTATTAAAAGAACTTTTGTCCGCAAAAGTAAAGGATTAGGATGTACCTGAAGCCTTGAACAGGTGAGGATACTGGCTTCATATCTCGGTCTCGATTTCCTAAGTAGCCTCCTTTTATGGGTGGTTCCTAAATTAAACCTTAACTAAATGAATCTTTCTAGTGTGCAACCGTCTTACATCACTAGCCTAAATGAGCACAGGTTCCTCCATAAAAGTCAACTGCTCATCCAACTGGACTAAGTCCCATCGTCCAACTTGAGATTGATCAGGAATGTATCAGTGCAACATGAAAACATGGAAAACTAGATGGTCAACATCAAAATTTGGGGGTAAGGATAACTCATAAGCCAGCTCAACAAGTATGCGAAGAATCTCAAAGGGTTCAATATATCAGGGGTTGAGCTTACGCTTTTTCCTGAACCTCATCACACCCTTTATGATGATACAATGAGGAATACCCAATCACCCACTCTAAATTTCAAATCATAAAGTCTATGATCTACATAATACTTCTGACTACCCTGAGCTGCTCTCAACCTATCCTGAATCAACCTGACTTTATCCAATGACTCCTGAAGTAATTCAGTTCCATAGAGTCTAATCTCAATAGTCTCAAACCATCCAATCGGGGAAAAACATTGCCTACCATATAAAGCCTCAAAGGGCGCCATATAAATACTTGAATGGTAGCTGTTGTTATATGTAAACTCTGCCAAGTCTAAGTGATGCTTCTACCAACCTCCAAAATCCATAACACAGGCTCAGTGCATATACTCGAGAACTTGAATAGTCTGCTCTTAGTGGCTATCAGTCCATGGATGAAAGGTTGTACTACGATCCACTTAAGTATCCAACTCCTCCAGAAAAACTCTCCAAAATTTAAAAGTGAACATTAAAGCCCAATCTGAAATGATAGATATAGGCACACCATGCAAATAAACTATCTCACTAACATAAATATGAGCCAACCTCTCGGCACTAAAAGTTATCTTAATAGGAATGAAATGTGACGACTTGGTCAATCGATTCACAATGACCTAAATACCATGAAAACATAAGAAGTACGAGGTAAGACACTAACAAGTCCATGGTAATCCACTCCCACTTCCACTCAAGAATGAGGAATCTCTGAATCAAACAACCTGGTCAGTGATGCTTGGCCTTCACCTACTGATAACATAGGCAACGAGCTACAAAGTCCACTATAACTCTCTTTATGCCACTCTGATAATAATGTTGTATTGATCTCTATACATCTTGGTTATGCCCGGGTGAATAGAATACCTAGAACTGTAAGCCTCGTGTAAAATGAACTAAATCAAGTCATCAACCCTAGAAACACCAATGCAACTATCAAATCTTAAGACACCCTTAGAATCTATGGTAACCTTCTTGAACTTACCACTCAACACCCTATTATGGATGGTTAATGTCTCTTATCCTAAAATTGGTGATCTCAAATCTTCTCAAATGGAGAGGACCTTACCTCAACACTAGCAAGAATCCTCCTAGGGTTTGAAATATCAAGTTTCACCATCAAGTTTGCAAGGGATTAAACGTCTCTTTCCAATGACCTCTGAGAAATTGAAATACAAGTCAAACTACCCATACTCACTGGATTTTAGTTCAAGGCGTCTAATACCCATTCGCTTTGTCCAGATGATACAACATACAGATATCATAATCCTTGAGCATCTGCATCCAGATATGTTGTCTACAATTAAGCACAAACTAGGTCATAAGATGCGGAAGACTATGATGATCTACGAAAATATAATAATACACACCATAAAGATAATGCCTCAAATCTTAAGACCAAAAACTACTACCACTGACTCCAAATCATAACTGGGGTATTTGCATTAACGAACCTTTAGCAGCCTCAAAGCATAATCAATAACATGGCCCTGCTGCATCAAAACACAACGTACACCAACCCTAGAAGTATATATATACACGGTGAATCCCTCACCTTCAACAAAAAGAGCAAAAATAGGAGCCAAAGTAAGAAATTCCTTAAGATTTCCAAATCTCAACTCATACTCCTCAGACCATTAAACAGGAACCTTCTTCCAAGTTAATCTGGTCATAGGTGTTGAAATTATAGCAAAATACCTTGTTGAATCATATATAAGAACCAGCCAATCCGATGAAGCTACAAACCTTGATCGGAGATGTAGGCTTAACCCAATCACAAATAACATCAAAATTGTTTCGGTCTTCCATAATCCCATCCCTAGACACCATATGCCCAAGAAAGGCCATCGACTCTATCCAAAACTCCTACTTAGTGAATTTGGTAAAAAACATATGATATTTCAAAGTCTGAAGCATAATCCTCAAATATTGCGCATGGTCCTCTCTAATCCTTAGATACACAAGGATGTCATTGAAGAATACGATCTCAAAGGAATCCAAATACAACTTGAACATTCAGTTCAATAGATCCATAAATGTGGATGGGGCATTTGTAAATCCAAAAGACATTACTAGAAACCCATAATGACCATAACAGGTCCTAAAGGCTATCTTGGGGACATCCTTAGCCCAAATCCTTAACTGATGGTCACCAGACCTCAAATAAATCTTACAGAACACCGATACTCCCTGAAGATGATCAAATATGTCATTAATGTAAGGTATAGGATAAAAGTTTTTCTCTTTCACCGTATTAAGCTGCCGATAATCAATACACATATGTATAGATCCATCTTTCTTCTTCTAAAAAATTATAGGGGATCCCCAAAGAGACACAATCATTCTAATAAAACCCTTACCAAGAAGATTCAAAAGTTGCAAGTTCAGTTCCTTAAGCATGGCAGGATCAATATGGTAAGGTGCCATAGAAAAAGGTCGGGTTCCAGGCTCAAGATCAATAACAAACTCAATACTACGCTCTGGAGGATGGATGGGTAGGTCAATAGGGAAAACATCAGGAAACTCACGAACTCCAAGAACAGTGTCAAGAAAGAAACTCTCCATACTAACATCATGAATATAGTCAAGATATGACTCGGAATCCCTCAAAATAAGCCTGCTAGCACACATTTAAGATATAATCTCCTTTGGCCCATAACTAAAATCTCCATGCCACATGATCGAGGGTATACTGAGAATGGCTAAGGCAACAGTCTTGACAAAATAATCCATGACTGTATGATAGTAGGATAACCAGTACATGCCCAATATCACATGTATAATAATCACAACACATAAGATTAAAACCCAACCCACTACTAGATAATTACCCATGAGAATAAATGCAAGTAATAGCATAGATAATGAATCCTGAGATAACTCTAGCCGTGGAAAAAAATAAGAAGACCATAAGAATAAGTGGATCCTGAATCAAATAAAGTAAAGAACAACTGATGTCACACCCAAATGATACCTATAAATATAACATATAAAGACTTAGCATCAAGTCTAGAAGATACTGCATACAACTGACCACGTCCGCCACCTGTTTGGGCTCCTGACTGACCTTCTATCCTACCTATCTGAGAACCTCTATGAGCACCCTGAGGACTACCACTACAACCATGCATACCATCTCTAGTAGAGGGATAAACTACCTTAATTGGTGGAACACTCTGAGCTGAAGGAAAAATCGCTCTACGACTAGAGCACTCCCTCAAAAAATGACAAAAAGCTCAACAACCATAAAATACCCTAGGTATGGACTGAAACTAGATGATCAAGCTAATATTTAATAACCAACATGACGAGAATATACTAAAGACATACCCCTAAAAGAATGAGCATGACCCTTTACAGGATGATAACTAGAGCTAGATTGACCTTCTTTAATAATCTAAAGTGCGATCTGAATGGGTCTACTAGATCGACCTTGGTGCTGAAATAATTTTTATAGATGGTACCTACCTTGAGAACCACTACCTATGAATTAATAGCTACTACGACTCCTACTAAACCTATACTGGTATTCCAGTCTCTTATCGCTTCCCCCTTGGTCCTCATGATACATCTTTTTCATAATCTGAGAATGATTAGAAACCTCACCAAAAGACATACCTATAATAAATAAACTCTATATGTACATATAAAGATCAAATCTCTATCCTCGAATAAGGCAATCAACTCCCTCATACTTTTAAGTCAGAATAGAAGTAGCATGCCTAGCCAACTTATGAAAACAAGTCTCATACTCTACAATAGTTAAGAAGCACTACACTATGCAGTAAATTAATCTTTCAACTAATCCTTAAGGCTATGAGACATGTATTTCTCTAATAAAATCTTAGAGAAGTGAAACCATGTCAAGGGAGAAGATCTAGTTAGCCTAGAATTAAGATGAGCTCTCCACTAATGTCGAGCTACAAAGTCCAACTAAGAAGTAGTGTAATCCACACCACGAATCTCAATACGGCCCAAATTATAGAGCCTGTACTTACAAGTAATCAAAAATTCATATGCATCGTTGCCTGGTGAACCAAAAAACTTGGACAGAGCTAATCTCAAGAATCTACCCAATATATTCTTCTCCTAGATTGACATAGCAGGCTACACAAGCACTGGTTGAGCAAATACCGACTGAGCAACTACTGATATAGGAAGGAACTTAACTCTGGGAGCTACAACTATAGGTTGTGGCTCTACCTCAGTGCTACTCTGATCTATAAACTATGCTTTATTAGATGGTACACCACTAACCAACCCCAAATCTACTCCAAATCATCCCTAAGCACTGAAGAAGTAATAAATTCTAGTGGTGCCTAGGCTATTCCCTGGCCCACTGCTCGCTGAGATAGAAGAATCTTTGGCTTAAGAGTGGGAATAAGGTATGGCAGAGGACCCCTACCCTGGTCCCTAGCTAGGAACACATATCAAGGTTGTCTATGACCTCTAAGTCATCTATAAATTATGATAAGATCCTTAGTCTCTATCTCATTACCCTCATCTCATGTAGCGGTAGCACGTGTCCTAGTCATATGCAAAATAGTGAAACCAAAGGAATTCTTTAGAAACCAACTCAGATCTTACCATGAAATTAGTGAAAAAATGAAAAACTCCTAAGAATATCCTATATGCTCCTGAAGAATAGAAGTAAATGTCATTATTCTGAGTTGTGGGACTGTACCAGACACCTGCTCTTGTACCAAAAAAATCGGTAAAACCTAGGGTTTGATACCAATTTGTCATGACCTAATTTATAAGTCATGATGAAAACTACTCTATACCACCAGTAGGAAAGCCAAACCATAGCTCGGAGTTATTCATATTGGGCTAACATGGTGAAAAATACTCAAAAGGGGCAATATAGACAATGCATTCATAAATAAGCAAGACAATAGAAATAATCTAAAAGGTAGCCATAACATAGAAAACTATTCGACGGCCTAGTAGAGTCAGTACTAAAGCTACTACAATACACCATAAGTTCTAGAATAGTCAATACAATCTTTGTTAAAAAAAAAGACTAGGCATAGATAAGTAGAGTAAAAAAGGGGTAACTCTGACTCCAAGAGCTCACCCAATCTCCTAAATAAACTCTTCATGATCAGTGAATCAGTGGTAGTAACTAGTACTCTGATCTGTACCAAGAAGGTACAGAACTATAGTATGAGTACCAAAACCATGGTACTCAGTAGGCATCATCAGTTGAATAAGCTATATCATGATATAAATAAAATAAGATACAAGATAACAGAAGCTATGTCAAGGTAAAAGGAAAAAGATTGGAAGTAACCTCCAACACCATTGTACATACATAAATAAATAGAATCGGAATAATAACATAATAATCATACATAAACAAAAAAATGCATAGGAGATAACAATACAGGGATCATAATAATACAACAACAAGATTGGCCCCCATAAGTTAATAAGAAAGGAAAAGTAATTAATCCCCCCATAAGTGTAAGGATACCGTCAAGGAAACTAACTATCAAGTGGCTAAAGTTTACCAGCCCTCAAGACATACCTAGAATCCATCCATTTTATATTATATTATGAACAATTCCTAATGTTGGACTCAAACCAGAAATCAATAGCATTATCACTATAATCATCAATTTTTGTCGTACTTGAATTGAAACTCATATCATCAATATCATTGATAATTATCAGACTTGAATCAGGAGTCATAACTATAAACTGTATCAAAGGACCATACTAATAAGCCATTTCTATTAGTTAAACTCAATAGATTATGCCAATAAATCATAGCATAGACCATTCCTTTATTCATACTTAAGAACCAAATAAGGCATTATATCTGTAGGTCTTATCCAAAATCATGTTTATAAGCTATATTCAGCGATCATACCAATACTAATATTTATAAGAAACATTAATAAGAATATATGGGATTCATATTAATAACTATATTTATAGGGCATAGGCCACCCATATTATCTATAGGCTATTAATCACATCTATATGCCACCTTAACTCTATGAGCCATTTTATATCTATAAGCTAATACTTATATCTATAGGTCATATTTTATCTACAACATGAATTATAATTATAAGCCATATAACATTTATAAGCCATATAATATTCTTGAGTCATGTCATATATATATATAATCCACATCACATATTTAAGATACATTATATATATTTATTCCATGTCATACCCATGAGTTATATTATATACCTATATGAGCCATATTATACTCATGAGCCATATTATATATCAACATAAGCCAATAACCCTTAATAATACTAATATCTAAAACATTATGCATATCCATAGGCCAAGTCATTAATCATACTCAGAAGTTGTACCCATTATCACATGTATAAGTCAAAAATCATGGTCATAAATTATATCAATAGCCATATATGTGGACAATATCATTACCATAACTGGGAATTAGCATCAATCACCAATAACCGAATAACATACACGATAATTATATTCAACCACCTCAAGTGTCAGCCCATCATTAATAATGTTACATCATGCATAAATGAGCCTACAAAATTATCACAAGTCTAGGCCTAAGGTATGTTAGAGAGGCCAACTTCTAATCCTTGAAGATTTTCTTAGCAAATTTCTACCCCATATGAGGCTAAGGTATCTATGTTTATTTTTAGATTTAAACTAAGCCATAATAAGTCCTAGGATATAGGTTCTTCCCATAAAATATTAACTAAGGCAGTCCAACCGAGAACAATAACAACTAGAGCAATTTTCACAACTTAAGCAATTAAGGGCAATTCTACCCTAACATGAGTAGACTAGGAAATTTCACCTATCTTAAGTAATTAAGGTATTTCCATTCTAATCATATACCAAGAAGCGCAATTTACCTAATCCATGACCAATTGCATTAACTACTCTGCGTCTAAGGTTTTCAAGGTAGACTAAGGGTCTAATTAACCCAAATATCCTTATTCACACTTCCAATGCCTAAATCCCACCCAATATCAAGAATAATATCATAATTATACTATGAGATAACTCAATCTATAAAGTAGGTAAAGCTAGCCTACCTGGGCGGCAATGAAAGCATAAAGAATCTGCTAAATCACAGATTTCCCTTTTTGAGAAGCTTCCACAAGGTGGCACTCTATCAAAATCATAATTTATTCCTCACAATAAGAACAATATTGAACTACTGTGCTTCGGGTCCAAAATAATGCAAGATTCCCATGTGGGTCTCATTTACAAAAATCACATTTCCTTAACTAGATTAATGTCCCCATATTCTCAATGAATGTTTACCCTAAAATTGGTGAATTCTAAGTTATATTGGTGCTAAAATCAAGTCACCATGATTTTGGGATTTTTGAAGAAAATGGAGAAATCAATCATAGGAATAATGGAATCTTACGAGGAATTTGAAGGAGAATTCCATAAATAAACTATATTCAAGATCCCATACAAAAGATATTCCCACGCTATACCACGTTTTAGGATTTAAAACTCTTGAGAATGGAAGAAAAATGGGCAAAATTAGTCTATAAAGAGGTATTTATACCCTATCCAAATTCATAAGTATTTCATTCGCGACCCGTTGATCGCATACGTAATACTTGGTCTTAGAGGCTTAAGTCGCTTTTGCGACATATACATCGCAATTATAATACTCGTACACTGTCAAAGGGTGTCACTTTTACAACATCAAATATCACTTATATGACACTTCCTAGAATCTGCCATATCACAAATAGAATTATTGGCTTGCGATCTTTGGTGCACTAGCATCAACTGAGACTTTAAAATTCCCAAGTCTCCGCCAACCCCTCGAGATTCATTCGGAACCCCGTATAGGCAAATGAAAAATACTACCCTATCAAATTTGATCTTCCAAACATAATGACGTAGTCAAAATTTTCATCCGAGGTAATTTCAAATAAAAGTAGGTCCCTCACCCAACTTACTATTTTCTTAACTTCCGACCAGTAGCTCAAAATGAAAATGGGTTCCTCAAAAATAAAACCAAGAGTCGAACTATCCTAAAATTAATATTTTAGAGCTGTTGGAATAGTCAAAAATAGCTTAAAAGATTGTTCCACTAAATTTTTTACCTAGTAGCCAATTTTAACTAGCAAAGACTTCAAAATAAAGAATTGGCTCTAAAACCTAAACAAACTTCCCGATAACTAAAATGTTAGTTCCAACAAGTCATAAATGACTTGGGAAAGCTATAAAAAGATCTAAACTATTAAAATAAATATAAATATAGAAAATGACATAATAGGTTATTACATAAGGGCAAGCTTATGGTTTTATATATGCATTATTTTCAAAATTTATTGTGCGAGTAAGGGATTTGAAAGACAGCCTTAAACTAAATAGAACAGTATGAGAAGAAATTCCTTGAGGTGAGAGCATGTGAATGATACTTGTGATTGTTGATTTTTGTATTAGGTGACTTATGTATATGTATTTGACATATCTAGAGTGTAATGCCATGTGAATATCCCTACTAGTTAGTGTTGTAGAACTTATGTATGTGTATGAGTATGGGTCCATGCTATTTCTAACAGTTGCTTATTATTTCTCTATATAGAGACAACCATGATATTGTGATAAGTTTAATGAGTACAAGAAACTATCCTAAGTTGAGAGTGTTGATGTATCAGCTTATGACAATTGATTTTTTATCTTCAAGGAAGGATAATTGCATGGTTTTCAACAACCATTAGTGTTCTTAACATATTATGTATTCGTTATCAACAATAATACTCAAAGGAAAGAAATATAAGAACTTTAAGCTTAAGGGACCTATGATGTAGAGCCTGACGGGCCATCAGTACCTTGGCAAATCACCACACCAATCATCACCAAGAAGCAGAATAGTGGAAAAGTAGAAATTGGGTTATGGTCTAACTGATGAACCATCAAGGATTTGCTGATCTTCCAATATAAATAAAATCTAAGAAAATCAGGAGGAGAGTGACAAGTGGGTCAATGGATTGTCATACTAGTGATGCACCATCTATGAAGCCATCGAGATCAACACAACACAGATGGAATCTAGAAACTAGCAATGGTTCATCTAGTGAACCATCATCCTCTTGACAAACCATCGAGCCATCTATCAATCGTGATGTGACAATACAAATTTAAAATCTAAATTTCATCTTTATTGAGGCCCATAAATGCCAATCTTAGTGTTAGAATATGCATCTTTTGATCTGGTGTTGAATTTTTAACATATTTTCATTTTTGAGAAATAAGTTTGGAGGGTAAAACCTATTGTTCTTGGTTTGAATTTGGATTCAAAAGTCTTGTATTTATTTATTGTATGTTCTAAACATTGATTTATGAAATTTAGCTTTTTAATCTACTTTCTGATCATGTGTGGCTAAAACTCCATCACTGGGGTTATAGGATCATTGGTCGAATTATACTTCTAGGTTATGGGTTGTTGAGTTTGTGTTAAGCTTTGAATTATATAAATTTTTTCTCGGTTTCATGGGTTCTCTTGGTTGCAAACGTGATAATATGACCTAAAAATTAGCTTGCTTAAATAAATAAGTTAATGTTGGGAAAAGAGATTTGTGACAAGAATTTAAAGTTTTCAAACTATTATTATAGATTAATTCCTTAACTTAATTAACCACTTGAAGCATACTAAATTATTATTTCATCGTTTTAAGTTTAGGAATATTAAGGTGAAAACCATATTTGAAGGTCGAGAAACACTTATATGGAAAATTGATCTTAATTTCTCCGTAATTGCATGTATTAGCATGAATTCATAGACCCTGGAATCGAGAAGTGATTAAACAAGAAGGTGAACATAACCCTAGTTTTCTCTTTCATGATTGTTAAAACCTTAATTTAAATAGACTAAAGTTACTTAATTGATACTATAATAAGACATTCTAGTTCATGGAAACTTATGATTAATCATCGATTAATTTGCATTCAACTTAATTAGCACCTTATTCCCTATGGGATTCGATCCTAACCCTTGTAAGGTTATGTACTTGATAGTGTCTGCATACACTTTTTCAAGGGAGTTGTAGTTTGGGCTTATTACTGAAAAACACTATTTTTGAAAGAAAATAAAATACTTTATAAAATATTTGGTCGTGAACACTAGCTGGAAAGGTTTATTGAGATTGATATTTGAGAAAGTGTGTGCATTGTAAACCATCCATTGGTCCTATCCCAAAAGTGTTGAGGCTTGGAAGGTGCATGTGAAAAATCATGCGATGACTTACATTAATTTTCTTAAAAGTTAAAATCATGGTTAATATTTATCATGACCAATCATTATTATATTGCATTATATTGTATCTTTGTATATCCCCTATGTGTTTGTTGTCATGTACTTAGTTTCTAAATTTCATTTGTAGCTTTTCTTTTGACTTTATATTTTATAACTATTATTGGAGACAATGTGAGCTACCATTTGGGAAATTTATCGTACGTAGGTGGAACGTGCTCATAGTATATTTAACTTGTTTATTTTTATACTTTTCTCAATTAGCCTATGAGTACAAGAGGACCATACTCACTACTTCTTCTATTCTCTTTCAGTGTATACCAATATGATTGTAACCTGTAGTGGCTGATCTTCAGTTGTTTAGTGTTGATATTTAAGTTTATGGTGTGATCCAGAGTTTGAGGTAGATTCTAGGCCTCTTCTTATATTAGTTAGTCTTTATTTACTTTTAAAGATAGATTCGTGTATTTTAGTTTACAGAGTTGTATTAGATGATTTTTACACATACAAAACTAGTGTCGTGGGGGTTATGAATTTTTCATTTGGATACTTATGTTATTTACATATTATGGCTTAACTTCATTCTAAAATTCTCACAGTTACTCATTTCTCTTTGCATATTATTTTTTTGCTTGTTTTGGTTTTGACTACCTACTATGGGTCAACCGTTATAAGTGCCATCATTACCCCAACTTTTGGATCCTGACAAGTTGGTATTAATGCATCAGGTTCACCAATAGTGTAAAAGATGTCAAGTAGAATTTCGTATACAGATACATTGATACTTGTATATATCTTTGAGAGTCTATAAGATATCTTTAGAAAACAATTCTCTCATTTGATCTTTCATCCTATGGGTTATTCATACCCAATATTCTAAACTTTAGTCTATTCTATTTTTTACATATGGTGAGAAATATATAAAAAATATTGGGGATTCTTAGCCAACACCCATTGCTGGAGCCTCAATCAGGGGTGAGACTAGTGTTGTGACCGACCTAGAGATAGTGGTCGGGCAAGATGAGTTTCTCTGGCTAAAGAATATGCTAGCAAATCCTCTGTCAAGTGTAAGATTTACTATACTAAGGATGACTATTCCACATAGGATGTGGACTAACTCAGGTCCCATAGAGTTCAATTGCTATCCCGGTGTTACAAAAATTTCTAGTTCATCTGTTGTGTTATCTGGATGGTGTTTCTTAGACTTTTATTCACTCTAAAGTATTGGGTATTTCTTAGACTTTAGGAGGTATTTTGCTGCTAGGCTAGGCTTCTACGTATGGTTTTCTAACTTTAGTAGTATATTCATCTCTTATAGTAATCCCATGTGTTGATACACTACATACTAGGCTCACTATTTATCCTATTACTTTGGGTTCTATGATCTCTTCTGATGATCAGACAAGGTTTGTAAGGTTCATTCACTTGACTCCTCTCAAGTTTAGTGGTTTACAGAGAATTCTGGTGAGTTTTTTCTTTATTTTTATAAAAGGTTGCAAAACCTTAGCTCATTTGAGTCACATAGTGTTGTTTATATAACTTATCAATTCACTAATAAAAAAAGATAGTGGTGGAGGTCTCTAGCCAATTGTAGACTTTTGGGTTCACTTATTGTGAGATAGACTTATTTTTAAGGCTTTTAGGAGATATTTATTCCTTACAATTGGAGGGATCGGATAAGAGATAAGTTTAATCACCTTGATTAAGGCTCTATGACTATTGCAAATTAGTTATATTTTTATGGACTATCTAGATATGCCACTACTAGTATCTTTACTGAGCCAGGAAAGATTAGGAAGTTTGGTAAAAGTTGTCAATAGTTGGCTATGACTCAAATAACAGTGTGAGAGGATTCTTTCAAAAGTATAATAGAGCATGCTAAGTTGATTGAGTCAATTCTAAGGGTACTTAGGCTGGTGATGATGGTAAGATAATTCATTATCACGGTGAGTTTAGGAAATATTTATCCTAAGGTACATATTTCTCTGGTAGAGCTGATATTGAAGAGTTTTAGGATGTATTTTCTATATACTTGCCTAGTATGCCTTCAAACTGAATATTCACTTTACTATCGATGTTATGTCGGGCACCAAGCCAGGGACTAAGACTATCTCCATTCCTCCTTATACGATGACCCTAATTGAGTTAAACGAATTAAAGAAGCATTTGTAAGATATGGTAGGAAAGGGTTTCATTTGTCTAAGTGTGTATCATTTGGGTGATCCTGTCTTTTTTGTGTAGAAAAAGGATGGATCTATGTGATTGTGTATTAACTACTTGCAGTTGAACACGGTGATGACCAGAAACAAGTATCCTTTGTTTTGTATTGATGATCTATTTGGCTATATTCAGGGTGCTTTCGTATTTCCTAAGATTAACTTGAGATTTTATTATCATTAATTAAGGATAAGAGCTCTGAATGTTCCAAAGATGGCTTTTTGCACTAGGTAGTGTCATTATGAGTTCTTAGTCATGGCTTTGGGGTTGACCAATGTCCTAACAATATTCATGGAGTTGATGAATTGAGTATTTCAACCTTATCTTAATTATTTCATGATTGTATTCATTGATGATATCTTGGTTTATTCCAAGAATGACGCTGACCATATGAGACACTTGAGGACTATACTTCAGTGTGCAAGATAAAAAGTTGTATGCCAAGTTTTCTAAGTGTGAGTTTTTATTAGGTTCTATCTTTTTGTTGGGTCACGTAGTAACCAAGGATAGTTTATCATCAATTTTGCCGACATAGCTATAGTTTGTGATTATGCTAGACCTATTTTTCCAATCGAGATTTGGAGCTTTTTGGTTTAATGATCTACTATCGATGCTTTGTGAAGAGTTTCTCTTCTATTGAAGCTCTTTTAACCAAGTTGACTCAAAAGAATATTATATTTTACTGGTCAGATGCATGTGAGGAGAGCTTTCAAAATCTCACAGAGTTATAGACTTTAAATTTTATCTTGACCTTGCCTAAATAGGGGTGAAATTTATCACATTTTGTGATACTTCTAGAGTTGGCTTGAGTGGTATGTTTATGTATGAGAGTAAGATGATTTCTTATGCTTCTCAACATTTTAAGCCTCATGAGAAGAATTATGCTATCTATGATTTGGTGTTGGTCACTCTTGTTTTTGTGTTGAAGTTGTGGCGATTTTACTTGTATTGAATCAATTTTGAGATTGTAATGTCCCTCAAGGTCATTACATGTATTTTCATGCTTCTTAGATATTTCAAGATTTTTCATAGCTTCCCCATATATTTTGTGACTTCCTGGGACAGATAGTTCAATCACCGAGCAGTTCATTTAGTTTTTAGAGCTAATTATATTTTTTGGAGCTTTTGTTATTAAGAATTGATTATTAGACCTTAGTTTCAATCAAATGGTCCTAGATGTTAATTCTAATAGTTACATTAGCTCCTAAAATTTAATGATAGGCTAATAGGACCTTGGTTTGGGTTTCAAGACATCTAGACTCATTTCGGACATTTGATTGGAATTTGGTTAAAATGACCTTTTATATGCAGCACCCACATTTGATCAAAAAAGTCTTAGATGTAATTTTAGTGTCTCCATTGAGTCTAAAATTTAAAATTTGGTAGGGTAGCATAATTTGTATGTGATAATGGGATTCTAAACGAATCTTGATGGTCCAATTAAAAATTTGGAAAAATGGCCAACTTTTTTAGTGCATGTCACAAATGACCTTCATTTTCATGAGGCCTTGACTATATTTGTGAAGGCCAATGTTATTGTCCAATGCATCTGTGAGTAATCCATCACATTCGTGATGAGTCAGGTATTGATGTACTTGGGATACATGGCACTTTCAATGCTTAAAATAAGGGAATTATTCAAGTACTTATGTCCTTTTGTTAGATATCGTGTGTTTTTTTTTTGTTGTTCGGAAAATAGGGTCGAAAGTTAGTAGAGTGAAAAAGGAATAAAATTCTCAAAAAATTATAGTCTTATGCTTGGACAACAAGTCATTTAGGGATACTATTATTCGTAGTCCAAGATGTTGGGTGGCCAATGAAGAAATTAAATAAAAAGACTGAAGTCAACATTGACCCCAACTCATAGGGTCAAACTACGAATTACTGGGTGAGTCATTTTAAGCAAAAGAACAACAAAGTCTTGAAAGAGTACAAGTTTGATAATAGTAGAAATAACACCAGTGATGAGCCATATGGTTAGGTTCCGACTCATTGTTACCAAAATTTTGAGCATATGGAGTTAAATATCTGAAGGTTGAAAATCTTTTTAGAGACCCTACAAGTTAGGCAACGACTCATCTAGTGACCTGATAAGTCGTCACCATCCACATAGATGCCTAGGATGCAGAGTTGGCAGTGAGTCGTCATTAGTCCAAATCACTTATTATCTGAGGCATCGCTAGCGCCAACCTTATTTTCCTACTTTATTTTTAATTGGATTTTTAGGTTTTCTGATGTAACTATAAATACCCCATTGATGTTTTAGTATCATTTTATGTGGTTTACATACTTACTGCATTATATTGAGCTCTATGATGCACTTTTGATCTTTGAATTCTTGTTCTTGACTTTTAGGGTTTGCTATTAATTTGGGCTTTTTTGTTTCATTCTTAATTCTTTGTAAGATCATTCATAAGCTTTCAACTATGAATTATATCTATGTTCTTAAAATCATGAGCAGCTCAACCCCTTAATTAGGGTTGTGGAAACCCTAATGGCATAACAAAGTAGAGAAAGTGCAAAGTCTTTCTTGATTGGTGTTCTTGCATGATTTGTGGTGTTCTTCACATTATTTGTTTTCCTAATTACTGTAGACATTAAGAACCTACTTGTATTTTATACTAACTCGAGAGAGAGGTTAATATTAAAAAAAAATATCATAATAGTAATTTGAAGCTACCTACCTTTATCTAATTAAATGGAGACCAAGAGGAGATATTTCATTTACGATCCAGGTCAATGGTTTTGTTATCTGACATTTGATACCTAGAGGTGATGAATAAAATTCACCAAGTAGTGTTGAGAGACAATTGTTGAAACATACCTTGCTGGATTCTGTATGCAAAGTGTTGAGATAATTTGACAAACATAATAAGTTTGAAAAGTTAGGAAGTCATGGCGAACACAATCCTAGCGATCATCTTATATTGATAACAACATAAATAGTACAAGCTTTGTTACTAGTACTATTCTTCAAAAAACCCCGTTTACTTTATGCACTTTTTTTACTACATCAGCAAGTTCTTGTTAAAGATTGGTCCTATTCCTTGTGGGTTCGACCCCAACTTTTTTTGGTTTCTATATTTAAAAAATGACTATTTATACTTTTAAGAGGTGTAATTTGGGATACATCAAATTTTGGTGTTGTTGTCAGGGAATACGGTTATAGATTGATTGATTGGGGTTTTGGGTTTTTAGTTTTCTTTTGTTTGTAGGGTGTACACTGGAGTATGCCTAAAACTATGAAACAAGGCAATCCCCTGATTCCTTTCGATCCTAATCTTGAATGAACCTTATGACAAAATTATAAGATGGCTGAGTTTGACCATAGAGCTCAGCACGATGGGGTTCAAGATAACCCAAATATCTTGAATCCTCCACCTCTACATGGAGTTCAAGAAATAGCCAGAGAAACTACTATTTGATTATTATCTGAAGAGAATATGAGGTTGGAAACTTTCCACCGCATAGCTCGTGAGGAGAAAAGAGTTAGATAGGAGAAAGATCGTTGAGCACCACTCAACAAAGACTAAGGTAGAAGGGATAGAGCTAACCCATCACCCATTTATCAGTATTTGCTAGTTTTTAATGATCCAAAAAAAGATTTAGGGTATGGTGAGCCGATTGAGATAGGAGCTATCATTTTTCCAGAGTTACCCTAAGGAGTAAAGTTTGACATTACGAGTGAAATGATTCAATGTCTTAATTTGAAGGGTGAGTTTTTTAATTTATCTACTGATGATGCAAATAGACATATCATGAATTGTATTGGGATTTAAAGTTTATATAATCTACCTTGGGTGAGTCAGGAAGCTTTGAGGCTCAGGTTGTTCCCATTCTGTCTTACAAGTGTAGCGATATAATGGTTAATGGAACTACCTTATAGGCCTATTGCCATTTGGAATAAGTTTTAAGCACAATTCCTGGATATATTTTTCTACCTTCTCAAATGTTGCAACTGAAGGATGAGATTTATAATTTTAGGTAATAATATTCTAAGAAGAAAGCTAAGTATTTAGATAGAGTAATAACGGGTTTCAAAGGCAAGGTCCACGAGTCTAATTAGGACACTTGGAACTTAAGGCAATGGAATTAAGGTTGGAACTATTATTGGGACAAATATAGGGATAGAAGAAAAGAGAAAGGGATGGTGACTAGATGAGAAAGGATGACTATAAGGAGAAGAGTGGTGCATAGGTTTCCATTAGGGAATCGTGATGCTGATTTGAGGATGGAAGCATTTCTTGCAAAGCTAGTTAAAGGTTTAGAGAGACAAGAGATTTTACTTAAGGAGATTAAGACACATATTTTGGAGTTGATCCAGAAAATAGAATGGCATGATACCATGATTAAGTAGCTTGAGTAGTAGTTTGGTCAGATGTCACCAACCTTAAATCAATGTCTATTGGCCACTCTTCCAAGAAATACTATCTAGAATCCTAAAAATGATAGTCACTACTTAGCCATCAACACTCAAAGTGGTAGGGATACTATTGATCCTCCTATTCCTATATATGATAAGGTAAGGGATGATACAGTTGAGGACGATGATACACTCAAGGTTAAAATTGAAAAGTTTGTGACTAATGGTGAGACATCATAGAAATTGATGGGTGTAGAAAAATAAGTTGATATTTATAAAGAAAAGGGTAAGGAGGTCCAGTTTTTAAATCCTATTCCATGCCCTCTCCTATTTTTTCCTAAGAGGTTGAAGAAAAAAAAGGAAGAAGGGAAATATCAAAGATTCATACTGATGTTGAAAGAATTATCTTCGAATATCCTTCTTGTAGAAACATTAGATCAAATGCTTGGTTATGTGAAGTTTATGAATGATTTAGTTATGATTAAGGGGACAATGAGTTTTGAGACCATTGATAATATGCACTGCTTCAGTTCCATTACTTCCCAATTGTTGGTTGATAAGAAAGAGGATCTCAAAGCTCTCACTATTCCATAAACTATTGTGTCCCTAAATTTTACACGAGAAGTATGTCACTTGGGAGCTAGTATCAATTTGATGCCGTTAGTTGTGTACAAGCAGTTATAGTTAGGGTTACCTAAGCTGACATCTATGAGATTATTAATGACTGATAGTACTGTGAAGAAGCTGATTGGTATTTTATATGATGTGTTGGTAAAGGTTTCTTTTTTCATATTCTTAATTGATTTTATATTTTTGAACCACGAGGTAGATGTCTTTCTTACCTTGGCAAGGCCCTACCTATCCACAGGTAGGGCATTGGTTGGCATGGAGATGGGATATATGAAATTCAACATCTTTGATAAACAAGTTACTTTCAATGTGGGCCAATCAATTCAACCGCCAAAAGATATACGGGTGGTGTTTATAATAAACACTATAGATGAAAATGTATTTATTGTACCCTTTAAGGAGACACTTGGTGTAGAGGCATTAGTCATAGTGATCAAGAACTTTAATAGTGATGGTACTGTTTACTGTGATGATATGGTGAGAGCTCTTATTGGTAGATGGTCTTATACTTTTGCATCAAAGAAGTTGGATCATGACTTGAAGAATAGAGAGACCCCACAGTTCGACTATCTATTAATGAGCCGCGAATCTTGAAATTTTAGGACCTTCCTTTATTCTTTCGGGCCAACATACCTTACCAATTATTATTGCTGTAGATTTGTTTGATACGCAGGTTGAGGCTAGACTCTTAGTTCTGTAGAGGTTTAAATAGTCCATTGGATGGTCTATTGCAGATATTGTAAGGATTCTACCAAAAATTTACTTATAAGATTCAACTAGAACCAGAGTGTGTCCTTAGCTTTGAGCATCGGCATCATTTGGATCCACCGATGCAAAAGGTGTTGAAGAAAGAGATTATTAAGGGGTTAGATGCAAGTATGGTTTACCTTATTACTAAAGCAAGTGGATAAGCCCAAATCAGTATGTGCTGAAGAAGGGTAGGATCACTATGGTCCCTAACGAGAAGAAAATTTTAGTGCTCATGAGACCAGTTAAGGGATGGATAGTTTGTATGGATTATCGAAAGCTGAATACTTTGATACAAAAAGATCATTTTCCTACACCATTCATGGAATAGATGTTATACCACCTTGAAGGTGGAGGATGATTTTATTTTCTTGATGGTTGTTCAGGTATAATAAGATTTATATTTCCCTAAAAAACCAAGAAAAAACTAGTTTCACATGTACATCTGGTACGTTCACATTCAAAAGGATGCCTTTTGGACTTTGTAATGCTCCCTCCACCTTTCAGCATTGTATGGTGTCTATCTTTTCTATTATGGTGTAGGAGGCTATAGAGGTCTTCATGGATGATTTCTCGATTATGGGTAACTCATTCGATGACTATTTAGCTCACTTGGCTAATGCACCTCAAAAACGATAGCAATGCAACTTGGTTATGAATTGGGAAAAGTGTTACTTCATGGTTAAGAAGGGAATAGTTATTAGGCATAAGATTTCAAAGAAGGGAATAGAGGTTTACAGGACTAAAATTGAGATGATTGAAAAATTGCCTCCAATTTATGTAAAAGGTAATTGGAGTTTCTTGGGTCATCTAGGTTCTATAGGTAGTTCATCAAGGACTTCTCTAAAACTACAAATTTATTATGCAAGTCATTCAAGAAGGAGGTGAAGTTTGTATTTGATGATGCTTGTCTCAACGCCTTTGAGTTCCTAAAAGAGAGGCCGATTTTTTCTCCTATTATTGTGTCTTTAGATTTGACTCATGCATTTGATGTGATGTGTGAACCTAGTGGTGTGGAATTAGATGATTTCCTATGTAAAAGATACAAGAAAAATAATTTATCCCATCTATTATGCCAGTAATACACTCAACCCCACATAAAAAGGTTAGAAAATTATCGAATAGAAATTACTTTCAGTGGTGATTTCTTTTGAGGAGTTTCGATCCTATTTGATTAGGGCCTAAGTCCTTGTTCATACTGATCATGCAACTCTGAGGTACCTTATAGACAATAAAGATGCAAAACCTAGATTGATTCGATGGGTACTATTGCTAAAAGAGTTTGACTTTAAGGATAAATATTAGAAAGGTACAAAATATCAGGTTGAAAACCATCTATATTGACTAGAAGAGGAGGTAGTACTTAAATTAGGGGATTAGATTGAATTGATGATACTTTTCTAGTTGAGCGGGTCTTGGCAGCATCACAAGAACTAATCCCCTATTTACTAATTTTTCCAACTATTTGGCAAGTGATGTCATCCTATACGACAAGTGGTTTTAGTAGATAAAATGATTTATGCATGAGTTATGAAATTTTTTCTGGAATGAGCCTTACTTATTTCAAGTGCATGCGGATGGTGTGACTCGAAGGTGTATTCCTGAAGTTGAGATGATGAGCATTCTTGAGGTCTGTCATTCATCTCCAATTGGGGGTCACCATCGAGGTTCTTGCATGGACCACAAGATCATATAGTATGGTTACTATTGGTCGACTATTTATAAAGATGAACATGATTATGCTTGGGCTTGTGACCAATGCCTGCGCCAAGGAAATATCTCGCAAAAGAATGAGCTCCCTATGACACCTATTCTTGAGTTTGAGTTGTTTGATTTGTGGGGAATTGATTTGATGGTCCAATTTATGAGTTAACCTACTATGAAGTACATTTTTGTAGTAGTCGACTATGTATCCAAGTGTGTGGAAGTAGTTGCATTTCCCAATAATAAGGGTTGTAGTGTCATAGTATTTTAAAAAAAGAACATATTCTCTTGTTTTGGTACTCCACATGCTATCATAAGTGATGGTGGGTCCTATTTTTGTTATTATCTATTTAAGGTACTACTTGAGAAATATGGTGTGAAACTAAAGGTGAAAACACCTTACATTCCACACACAAGTGGGCATGTTGAGATCTCCAATCATGAGATCAAGTCCAGTTTGGCTAAGATTGAGAATGCTAAAGACTGATTGGACAAGGAATATAGATGCAGAACTTTTGGCCAACCATACTTCTTACAAAACTCCTATATGTTCCTTTCCTTATCAGCTTGTGTACATCAAGGCATGCCACCTGCTAGTCAAACATGAGCATTTGATACTATGGGCATTGAAAAAGTTGAATTTTGAGTGGAGTACGCACTTGATGTTGGGAAAGATGAATGAGTTCTATGAATTCCTTCTCTATGCTTATGTGAATCCATCTTTTTGTAAGGAGAACATGAAGTTATACTATGATAAGAAAATTGAGAAAAAGGTATTGTAGTTCAATGATATACATTTGTTGTATTATTTGAAAATTTGCTTGTTTCATGGAAAGTTGAACTCTAGGTGGTTTGGAACATCCACCATGGTTAAAGTCTTTCAACATAGTGCAATTGAGCTAACATGGGAAGGTGATGCCCCATTCAAAGTGAACGGGCATTGCGTTAAGCATTATATGGGAAGCATGGAGGAAATGAAGGTGTGTGACGATATTAGCCTTAGCAAAGTCTGAGTTTCCAAGGAAACCAAGTTATGTTGTGATGTAAAATCATGCACTGTGTGGTAGGCAATACATAGTATTATTGGTGAATTCTTAGTAACTAACATAGCCATGTCTTGCGGTGACGTTAAATCAAGCATTGTGTAACAGACAATCAATGTTTTATACTTAATTAAGTTGTAGGGTAATCTATATGTTCAGTGTGCAGCGCTGGAGTATGCAGTAAAGACCAGAAAATAATTTGGTGCCCAAGTCACTATAAGGGACCCTACAACTCATCACTATACTCGTCAGGAGAGTTCCAGGCTATGTCAACTAGGTAAATGGTTTTTGGAGTCTTGACGACTCTCAGAATGAGCCATTGTTTGTGACAATGACTCGTCACCTTGAGTCATAGGGACTAGAGACCTAGGTAGGTCTTCCCACTAAATAAAGGGTGACAATGACTCGTAGCCACTAACTATGAGTCCTTACTAGAGTCATGGTTAGCATAAGAGATTGCAAACCTCGTGGGTCGAACCTGACCTAGTTCGTGCAAAATAAATTGGGAAAATCAAATCCCACATGATTTCTTTACCCTTTTTAAATGCAAAACTTTCTCCATCTTCCATAACGTACTCTCCTACTATATTTGCACATCTTGTCATCTTAAATCACCCCATTTGTATTTGTACTACTCCTAAAGCTATCAAAGTTCTCATCTCACGAACAAGGCTAAGTATCAATTAAAGCATCGAAGCAATTCACTAATTCAAAGTATGTATGCTAAACTTATGTGCTAAATCTTGATCATGCAATGTTATGCAAATATTACTGTGGATGTTTTTCTCAAAACATGCCTAGGGTTTGATTAGTTCTTGTATCCTGACTAAAAATTATTGTGTTCAATTGGTATTAAAGAAGAAATTAAGTGGCACATGATTTAAGGAGTGGATTTTGTGTATTAATTAAGTGGGGAAGTTTGATTACCCTCATGAAACATGATTGAATGTTGGGTATCCTTAAGTGTTCGTGTTTATAGTTTCTACGAGTAAAGTTACTAATCGTAGACTAAACTAACGGATCATTGGGTGACTCATAGAAACTTTTAACATTGGATAGGTATTGATGACAACTTTTTGGTCATACTATAGCTTACCATATGAGTCACTGTCTCACCCTACAACTCGTAGTGACTTAACAAACATTGAACTTGAAGAATTATTCTTTGGTCATACAAATAGTCATCTAACGAGTCATTGAGTGACCCAACGACTTATAGGGTTGACTTGAAAGGTCATCAGTACCTAAAATCCTGTAGGAAACCTACCCTACAACAATCTGAACAACTCATAATTTCTAGCAATGAGTAATAGCCAGGCTCATAGGGTGATTAACTAGTTTTAGAACTGTTAGTTTTTATTAGTTTTCTTTTTTCTTATAGTATTAAATGATATATGTTCTTCCCTCAGGTACAATGGCACCAAAGAATGGAACTGCCAATAGAACTAAGTAGACCCAAATAGAAGTAAGGGCATCCTACCCATCAACTTAGTGATGAGCGTACTGATTATGAGTCTAATGGTTCCATGGAGGAATATCCCATCTCAGAATTAATGGAACCACAGAGCAGCTTACCTCAGGGATAGAAACCTAAGATCGGATGAAAAATCCAAGACAATGACCTTCACACTCTCTTCCAGTTTAAAAAGGGAAAGGATTTAGATTTAGGCCTAAAGGAGGTGAAGTAGGGGAGAAAGTGTAATACCTCGATCGTTCCTTAAGCCTAAATCTGTCTTTTGAGTGGATAGGGGTGGCTTACAAAGTGATTTACTCTTATATTGTGTTGTATTTCTCTAATTTCTACTTTTTTTATGTAGTGTATTGAATAAGCTTTCCATTGATACCAATTTCATCAAAATCCGACATCGGACGAAGAAGTTATGGCTGTTTAACTAAGTGATGTCGGAATCGCCCTGGCCTGATGATAGACCTAAAAGACCGCCAAGTCCTTGGTGGACTGTAAATTGTCCCAGTAAGCCAAGGTAGTAACCCTTTTTTCTGCACATCATGCGACAGCCAAAATCGTGGGCCGCCAAAAATTTGATGGACCGTCAAGGGGACCATCAAGTCGAGGCAGAATGTCAAATTTTGGCACTCGAGTGACGGGCGATCTTGTGGACCATCAGTTCCTCTGATGGACCGTCAGTTCGATCATCACAGACCTGATCAACAATTTTTTAACTCTTATTTTTAGGGGCATTTTTGTCATTTCCTTCCATTTTGTCCTTTAATATATATCTCCAAGTAGAGAAGAGAAATTTAATTTTCCTGTTTTCTTTTCCATAACCCTCTAGAAACTAGGGTTTCTTCCAAAATCCTAAATCAAATCTTCTCCAAGAAATTCAAGAATTTTCCAAAGATTTCACCAAGTTGTTTAAGAATTAAGTTCTCCAAGTCAAAGGTATCAAGAAACTTAGCTCAAAAGTGTAAAGAAGAGTTTCCAATCAAGCTTGTTCATCTTACAAATCAGAATCTAAGGTATGTGGGGTTTGAACAAGAACACTTCTTTCATTCTTGTGCCCAAAGATTTAATTTCTATTGAATTGCATGATTTTTTCAAAGTGGGTTTATACCCAAATTACTTTATCAAGGATTTATGAGCTTTGAGCTAAACAAGATTGACATATATTACTACTTCATTGCCCTATTTCTTAAATTGAGAATTTATGCTTTTCCATGAGAAGTTTGACTATTAAATATATATTGACATTTATCTTGAGGGTCAAGAACGAGTTATATGATGTTTTCTTGAAGTTTTATTACTTGATATGATTTGATAAGCAAGTGTACTTAAAGATGAGAAAGATTATTTTGAGATTAAGTGCAGTTAGGAATCCACAAGGTGATTATGATTCATAAATGAGATATATATTTATATTTTGGTCTTCATGATAGACCCTTGAGTTGATTAAGGTGTATTTCCTAATGCATTATGAGCATAAGTCCTGGAGTAGTATTTAGCACCGAGCGAGAAGTGTGGGTTTGGTGCATCCTACTTTTCCAAAACTACGTTCCACCGTAAGATTAAGATTAAGGGCCAAAGGCCATGACAGTGATCACTAAAGTTAAGGTTCTACTCCGATGGTAAAGATAGAATAGCTCTCCCCAATGTGGACAAGACGTTGCACTCCATGAAAGCTCACATGGTTTATGTCAGTTATAAGAAACTCCCAAGTCCATAATAGTTAAGTTTCTTGAGACATCAGGTCACTCTAAGTCTTAAGTCAAAGAGTTTTGAGTTGAGTCCAATGGTTTATGGGATTTATGAAGCATGTGATATTAATGATGATTTACGGAAAATATGTTCAGGTAACTCAAGTAAGGAGAGTCATTATTATCAGTATGCATGATTTTTCTTATATATTTATGATATTATCTAAATATTGTCTGCATCCCTACATATTCAATGCATTCCCAAGTACTTATTCCCATACTCTTCTGTGTTCTATATTTCCTCGTGATGTAGGTTCAGGTGCCCAGAAATAGAGAGAGAGTGAGAGGGAATAAAAGGGTTAGATTAGGGCAGTAGGGGTATAGTCAGATTAGATTTTTTGAAGGGATCCTCCCTCAATTCTAGAGTCGTTGTCTTATGCCAGCCCCTTCATCAGCTAGTTCTGCCACACCCAGAGTCAGATAGGAGTAGGGTAATAGGCCTATTGTGTCTAAGTCATAGGAAAGTATGCGTAATAGATCTAACTATTCCCCATGTTCTAAGTGTGGTAGGACGCATCTCGGAGAGTCTATGGCTGAGTAGAGACGTTAATTTTGTTGTGGAAAGTTGGGCCACAAACTCAGAGATTGTCTATATGCTAGACAGGTGAGTCGTGATGTTCGTCCTAAGAGTTAGGAAATTACTGCTCCAGCTCCTTTAGTTCATCCTACTCCTCCTCAGCGTGCCTTTTCTAGTACTATCGGTAGTCAGTGCTAGAATCACTTTTATGCTATACCACCCCACCAGGAGTAGAAGGATTCACCAGATGTTATTACTGGTATGCTCCTTGTATTTTATTTTGATGTATATGTTCTGATAGACCCTGGGTCAAGTCTTCCCTATGTGACTCTGTTACTGGTCGTGAATTTTGAGATCAATGCTGAAAAGATTCTTGAGACTTTTCTAGTTTCTACCCTAGTAGGTGAATTTGTTATAGATAAGCAAGATATATGATGTGTCCTATCACTATCCTTCATAGAGTCATGTTTGCAGATTTGATTAAGCTAGACATGGTTGATTTTGACATTATTCTGGGTATGAATTAGCTTCACTCTTGTTATGTGTCTAGACTACCGTACTTGTGTAGTCAAATTTTAGTTTCCCAATGAGCGAGCCTTTGAGTGGTCCAGAAATTTTGTATCTCCTAAAATTCATTTCATATCTTATGTTAAAGCTAGAGAATTGATATACAAGGGTTGTATCTATTATTTTGTTCAAGTTAAAAACACCAAGTCTGAGACTCTGACTAATCAGTCTATTAGTGTTGTCGATCAGTTTCTTGATGTTTTCCCAGAAGATCTCCTAGGGGTACCTCCCGATAGAGAGATAGAATCCAAAATTGATCTTCTTCTAAATACACATCCTATTTCTATTCCTCAGTATCGTATGGCCCCCATAGAACTTAAGGAGTTGAAAGAGAAACTCAAAGATATTCTTGATAAAGGTTTTATAAGGCCCTGTGTGTCTTCTTGGGGTGCACCTGTTCTATTCGTATGAACTAAAGACGGTTCATTAGGTATGTGCATTGGCTATCGTCATCTCAACAAGGTCACAGTCAAGAACAAGTACCCTCTTCCTAGAATTGATAACCTATTTGATCAGTTGCAAGGTGATAGTTATTTCTCAAAAATAGACTTAAGATCCGGTTATAACCAGCTAAAAGTTAGGGAGTGAGATATTCCAAAGCACCTTTTCGCACTCGTTATGGTCATTTTGAGTTCGTGGTCATGTCCTTCAGGCTAACAAATTCCCCAGCTGCTTTTATAGACCTCATGATTGGGTGTTTAGAAATTACCTGGATATGTTTATTATTCTATTCATAGATGATATTCTTGTATACTCCCGAAGTGAGAATGACCATGCAGATTATCTTTAAATTGTGTTGCAGACCGTCAGAGATCATCATTTATTCGCTAAATTTAGCAAGTGTGAATTTTGGCTAAGGTCAGTTGCCTTTCTAGGTCATATTATTTCTTTTGAAGGTATTCGAGTTGATTCTCAAAAGGTAGAAGCTGTGAAAAATTGTCCTAGACCTATCTCTCCATCTAATATTAGAAGTTTCTTAGGCCTAACTGGTTACTAACGTCATTTTGTGGAAGGTTTCTCTTCTATTGCTGCTCCTTTGACCCGGTTAACCTAAAAGAAAGTTAAATTCCTGTGGTTAGATTCTAGTGAGAAATGTTTTCAGGAGTTAAAGAATCAACTCACTTTAGCCCCTAAGATGACCCTGCCTAATGGTGTAGATGATTTTGTGGTGTATTGTGATGCTTTAAGAGTTGGTTTGGGGTGCGTGTTGATGCAGAAGGGTAAGGTTATAGCCTATGCCTCCCGAAATCTGAAACCTCTTGAGAAGAATTATCTGACCCATGATCTTGAATTAGCTGTTGTGGTTTTTTTCCTTAAAAATCCAGAGACACTACTTGTATAGAATTCATGTTGATGACTTTATGGATCATAAGAGTTTGCAGTATGTGTTCACTCAGAGAGAGTTGAATCTTCGGCAGAGGCGGTTGTTAGAATTGCTGAAGGACTATGATATGAGCGTGTTGTATCACCCGAGCAAGGCCAATATAGTGGCGGATTCCCTTAGTAGGCCGTCTATGAGTAGTGTGAAGCAGGTAGAGAATGATAAAAATGTGTTAGCCCACAAAGTACATCGATTGTCTAGGTTGGTTTTTAGATTGCTTGATTCAGTTGAGGGTAATGTTTGGGTTTAGAGTAGTTTTGAATACTCTCTAGTTTCGGATGTGAAGGAGCAGCAAGATATGGATTCTCATTTGGTCGAACTGAAATGATAAGTCAAAGACCAAGAGGTGGAGGTTTTCTCCCAAGGGGAAGATGGTGTATCGAGATTTCAAAATAGATTATATATTTCCAATGTTAATGATTTGAGGCAGAAGATTATGGCTAAGGTGCATGGCACGCGGTATTCTATTTATCCCAGTGCAACAAAGATGTACCACGATTTGCTAGAAATTTATTGGTGGAATGGTATGAAGAGGGATGTGGCAAAGTTTGTCGAGAAGTGTGCAACTTGCCAATAAGTTAAGATAGAGCACCAAAGACCTGGTGGAATGATGCAAGAATTCAGTATCCCTACTTGGAAATAGGAGGAAGTGAATATGAATTTTGTGACTTGTTTACCTTCTTCTCGACATCATCAGGATTTGATTTAGGTCATTGTAGATAGGTTGACTAAGTCAACATATTTTCTGCCAGTACATACGTCTTTCACCGCAGAGGATTATGCTAAGTTATACCTTCGAGAGTTAGTACAGTTGCATGGAGTTCTATTGTCTGTTATCTCCAATAGAGGTACTCAATTTACTTCTCAATTTTGGAGAGCCTTCCAGAAGGGTCTTGGCACCCAAGTTCATCTTAGCTCTGTTTTTTATCCATAGATAGACGATCAGGCTAAGAGGACTATCCAGACTTTAGAGGATATGTTGAAGGAATGTATTCTTGATTTCAAAGGAAATTGGGATGAACAGTTGCTGTTGATTGAATTTTCTTACAACTATAGTTTTCATGCTAGTATTGGAATGGCTCCATTTGAACCTTTGTATAGGAGAAGATGTAGATCGCCCATAGGTTGGTTTGAAGTGGTTGAAGATGCTGCGATTGGACCTGATGCTATATTCGAGGCTATGGAGAAAGTTAAGTTGATTCGGGAGAGGTTGAAGATAGGCCAGAGTTGTCAAAAGTTGTATGAAGATGTAAGAAGACGATCCCTTGAGTTTGAAGTTGGTGATTTGGTGTATTTGAAAATTTCACCCATAAAAGAGGTGAAAAGATTTGGAAAGATAGGAAAGCTTAGTCCCCGATATGTAGGCCCTTATAGAGTTTTGAATCGGGTTGGGAAAGCAGCTTATGAGATTGAGTTGCCTGCAGAGTTGTCAGCTGTCCATCCTGTATTTCATGTTTATATTCTCAAAAAACACATTGGTGATTCTGTTGTTGTTGATACATCAGAGAGCTTTGATGTTCGAGATAGTCTTTCTTATTGTGAAGTTCCAGTAGAGATCCTATATTATCAAGTTCGAAGACTAAGGAACAAGGAAGTTCCCTTGGTTAAAGTTTTGTGGAAAAATCAATCAGTCGAGGGTCCTACTTGGGAAGTAAAAGTATATATGCGAGCCTGTTACCCTCATCTCTTCTCCATGAGTTCAAATCAAGCTGAAGGTACTATTCTTCCTCAATTCAGTTGTGCATTTAGCCATATGGTTACTCTATCTATGATTCGTGAATTCTGTGCAGTAATCAAAAGTTTAGAGTAAAGTAAGCCCTTTGAGTGGGTTGTTCAGGCTGTGCGTCCTCATTTTCTCTTATTCTTGACCTATCTTGAAACATTCTAGGCTGAATGTTTTAAAGGGGTAGATATTGTAATACCCCAATCGTTCCTTAAGCTTAAATCTATCTTTTGAGTGGATAGGGGTGTCTTACAAAGTTATTGATGTTTAAATTGTGTTTTATTTCTCTAATTACTACTTTTTGTTTTGTATATCATTGAATAAAATTTCCATCGATACCAATTTCATTGAAATCTGACATTGAACGAGGAAGTTATGGCCGTTTTACTAAGCGATGTCTGAATCGCCCAGGCTTAACGGTAGACCTACAGGACTGCCAAGTCCTTTGTGGACCATCAATTGTCCCATCAAGCCAAGGAAGTAACCCCTTTTTTTGGCCATCGTACGACAGCCAAAATGGTGGGCCATCAAAAATTTGACGGACCGTCAAGGGGACCGTTAAGTCAAGGAAGAATGTCCTATTTTGGCACTCGAGTGACGGACGAACCGGTGGACCATCAGTTACTCTAACGGACCGTCAGTTCGACTAATTGAAACCCGATCGATAATTTTTTAACCCATTATTTTAGGGGCATTTTGGTCATTTCCAACTATTTTGGTCTTGTATATATATATATATATATATATATATATATCTTAGTAGAGAAGAAAAGTTCATTTTTTCTCTTTTCTCTTCCATAACCCTCTAGAAACTAGGGTTTCTTCTAAAATCCTAAATAGAATCTTCTCTAAGAAATTCAATAATTTTCCAAATATTTTACCAATTTGTTCAAGAATTAAGTTCTCCAAGTTAAACGCAACAAGGAACTTAGCTCAAAAGTGTAAAGAAGAGTTTCTAATCAAGATTGTTCATCTTAAAAATCATAATCCAAGGTATGTGGGGTTTGAACAAGAACACTACTTTCATTCTTGTTCCCAAAGATTTAATTTCTATTGAATTTCATGATTTTTGCAAAGTGGGTTTATACCCAAATTGCTTTTTCAAGGATTTATGAGATTTGAGCTAAACAAGATTGACATATATGACTTCTTCATTGTCCTATTTCTTAAATTGAGAATTTATGCTTTTCCCTGAGAAGTTTGACTATTGAATATATATTGATATTTAGCTTGAGGATCAAGAACGAGTTCTATGATGTTTTCTTGAAGTTTTGATACTTGATATGATTTGATAAGCAAGTGTACTTGGAGGTGAGAAAGATTATTTTGAGATTGAGTCCAGTTAGGAATCCACAAGTTGGTTATGATTAAATTAGATATATATTTTGATTTTTCTTCATGATAGACCCTTGAGTTGATTTAGGTGGATTTCCAATTATGTTCTGAGCTTAAGTCTGGGACTAGTATTTATCACCAAGCGGAAAGTGTGGGTTTAATGCATCCAACTTCCCTAGAACTACATGCCACTTTTGGATTAAGATTAAGGGCTAAAGGCTAAGACTGATTACTAAAGTTAATGTTCTACTCCGATGGTAAGTATAAAAATGTTTTCCCCAACATGGCCAAGACGTTGGACTCCATGAAAGATCATATGGTTAATGTCGGTTATAAGAAACTCCCAAGTCCATAATAGTTAAGTTTCTTAAGATACCAAGTCATTCTAAGTCTTAAGTCAAAGAGTTTCGAGTTGAGTCCAATGGTTTATGAGATTTATGAAGCATGTGTTATTAATGATGATTTATGGAAAATATGTTTAGGTAACTCAAGAAAAGAAAGTTATTATTATCAGTATGCATTATTTTTCTTATACATTTACGATATTATCTAAATGTTTCCTACACCCCCACATATTCAGTACATTCCTAAGTACTGATTCATATACTCTTCTATGTTCTATATTTCCTCGTGATGTAGGTTCAGGTGCTCAATCTCAACAGAGACAATGGTCTTTGAGTACCTTCATCTACCCTTCGGCAATTGGTAAATCCTCATGGTTTGAGGAACTAGGTCCCTGATTTGGTCATGTTAGTGGATGGTTATTTCCTTTCAGTTCAGTATGAGTCAGTTGGGGACCTATCCCAATGGCTCCTTAGTCTTATGTAGTATAGGCCTTATCAGTCTAGAGTACCAGTATGTACAGAACTGTAGCATTTTGAATATACAGGATAATATTTCTTTGTATTCCAGTATGTCCATGACATGATTATTCTTCATTATTACAAAGTGATTATCGTCATAGTGAGTTATAGAAGTGAAGAAAGGCTTAGAGATTTATCTTGAGGACGTGTGTGTCCTTGAGCACCTTGTGACGTCCCGGGATGGGATCTTGGGGCATTACAGGAAGCTGCCCCCTAAAATAACAAAGAATGCTACATCTGTAAGGGCCTCTGACAATGAATATTCTGAGTCAGAGTCTTAGAAATCTTAGGATACTGAGGAGAATGAGTCTAGTCATAGTGCACCTGTGGATATTCCTTCTCCACCACAGGTCCAACCCACATTTCATCTTGATCTATACCTCATTTATATTATCAATTGGTGGGTATACGTCGGTATATAGAAGCTATTTGGGTGGGACAAAGCTATTGGCCAAAGTACAGGGAAGCTAAAGAAAGAGTTCTATCTTAAACCCAAGTTGATGACTATTGGCATGTTTGACATTTTTGAGTTTGATGCTCAATTCAAGAAACACCACTTTGTTTGGATAATGAGATCCTTTGAGAGATACAACCCTACAATAGAATTCAGAAAGGCATATACTTAAGTATTGTCATGGAAAAGGGGTGCTCCTTTATATTCTCTTATAATTTTAGGTGTTTGAGTGAACATCTCCACATAGACTATTTCTCAATTCTTACCCATAGTAGAGTTTGAGCTCATCATTGATACTTTAGAGATTCATCAGTGCATTGATGAGATAATAAAAGTGAAGATAAAATATATTGGTACTAATAATAAGTATATGCACCTAAAGTGGATAATAGGTATTATTGCTACTATGCAGGAGGATGGGCCATGGGTTATGGTTCTGTCTACAGAAATCACCAAGGGCAGTCTAAGTTTTACTACTAAGTCCTAGTAGACATTGGTTTGATATCAATTGAGCCAGACCATGCAAAATAATGTTTTGAGACTCAACAGGGGTTCTTTGGTAGCTGGTATCATGGAGGGATATGATATCGACATTGACAAGATCCTTGTGAGGGAGATTCATGACATAGCTATCAGCAAAGATGCAAACCTATCCTTTTTGTGCTAACTGACATGAATTTGATTAGATGAGTGGGTGCCTGTGATCCTGGTCATTAATCATTTTGTGATGGTCCATCAAACCACTAACGTGGGGTTGATCTGTGACTAGTATAACCCTATTTTAAAGGACAAGGTGAACTTATCACTTCTATGAGTAGCTTTTCAGTCCATCAGGAACATAGACATAGATACACTAGGTTTTACACAATGAGGAGACTCTCCAGCTGATACTACCCAATATGAGCCACAAAACTCTACAGATATAAATAGGTCTACCGATTCTAATGTCCCACAAGCCCCGACTCTTTCAACCTTGAGATTATTTATTTCAGGTCAACCTCTAGGTGGATATGTTTTAGTCTCATAGGATTTTTTGATTAGTATTCTAAAGTGGTTAGGAATCCTCAAATGAAAAGTGACAAATATCAAGGATGGGGTACAACTTTGGGTAAAGAAGGAGATCCAAAGTAAAATGCAGGCCATGTAGACTCAATTTGATAGTTTTCTGCAGTGCATTAGCCAGAAGTTTGCAGGAGTTTAGGCCCCAGATCTGTCAAGTGTCCATAAAGAGTTAGCTACATTATGTGCTGCTATCGAGGACATGGCCATGAGGTTCTCCCTATTTTTTCTATTTTTGAAGAGGTACCCATTAATGACGTACAAGATATTTAGGGTAGTAAAGGTAAAGACAATGGCATGGAATAGGAAGGTTGTGAGTGAGTGACCAAGAAAATAAATATAAGAAATAAGAGAGAAGATATATGGGCAACAAGAGTAGCTAGCCTATAGACATCTTAGGGCCACTTGATTGAGGTCCATGAGATCAGAGTAGGACCTGGTAGCTCCTGAATGGTTGAGAAAATGATTACAGATGTAGTAGATGTGAGTGAGAGCACATTTTGGCCTCCTAATATATAGCCACAATTAAGCGCATTGTCCATGGTTGATATGAGTATCTTGGTCACTATTGGGGCCAGTATTGAGGAGAGTAGGGCCTAATATGAAGCCTCTCATAATGACACATCTTGATTTTCATCCTAGTGCGCCTAAGTATGTCTTCATCCCATATCTTTATATTGTAGTTATGCACTGGGGATAGTGCAGCATCTTGATTTTTGTCATGTTTTTTTTCTGTAGGTTTTAGTATCTTAGTTAGAACTAATATATTTAGGTAGTTTTGGTTTTGTTTGTGTTTTTTGTGTTTTATGTGTTGTTTATGTTTAAGTAGATGAAAACTAAGGAACCTAAGTACAGTTGACATGTTCTGTTTTGTTTTTATAGGTATTCAAAAATGATACCCATCAAAAATTTTATGAATTGTGTGAATTAAAGATCAATGTAGCCATCGTGTGAATCTTGTTAAAGCATTAGGATTAGAGATAAAATAATCATAGTTTAGCATTGTATGAACTTGATTGGTAGTAGTTGATAGTTTAATCCAAAACTTTCTCGGTGAGCCTTGCCTAGGTTAAAGAATAGTTGGTTAGGACATGATCATAGGAAATTTTTAATTAGTCCACTCTTAGCCTAGAAGTCCTACCAAATATGAATATGTATCCGTTACTCCTGGTTTTAAGCCTAAGTAGCCTATTTTCTTAATTGAACCATTTCACCTTCATGTATAACTGCAAGAGAACGGACATGAAAACACCCCTAAACTTGTCCGTCCAACTTACTTTAGACCTTTAACTTTATGAGAAATTATTTACCCCTCTAAACAACTTTCAACTGAATTAAAATTACCCTTAATACTAACATGGCATTTAAAAACAAAAAAATTAAAGCACTTTTTTTTAAAAAATCAAGTGACCCCACAATTTATATATTATATAATTAAAAATATTAAAAAATAAGCCCCCTTTCCCTTTTTCCTTCTTCGTCATACCCCTAACCTCTATTTTAGTATTAGGCTTCAGAGCTCTCTCCAAATTAATCAAAAATTGTTAATTGAAAAAATTATTCTCTGTATCTCTATAGCCAATTAAACATTAAATTTCAACTTCTCGGTATAAAAAGATGTCCATCAATAAACAAATACTATTGATGGAAATACTATCACTAATATTAATGTCATCAAGAATGAATTTATCTTGAATTATTATGGTGAAATTGTTGAGTTTACTTTTACCTAGTTGCTCAATTTGACCAATTTATTCAATTATGTCGGTAAACATGGAGGTAATTAGAGTTTGTATTGGATTGTTGGGAATAAAGAGAGGATAAATTATAGGAGATTTTATAAAAAGGAATTTTTGGGTTCCATGGAGTGAGGTGGGGAGGCGGTTGCAGAAGAAAAAGTAGGATGGGATGGGGTTGAAGGAGTAAGAAAAATGATGGTTTTTTTAAAGAAATATATAATATAATTAATGGGTTTAAATTTGTTTAAATTATTTTTGACATGGTGATGATGTGGCATCGATATAGCAATGATATGGCGAGTGTGAAATCCACATCCTAGTGTGAGAGTGGCATTGTGTTTTTGGGGTGGTATATTATTCACTTTAAAGTTATTAAGGGAGGTATTTAAATGACTATAAAGTTAAGGGGCTAAATTAAGTTGTACAGACAAGTTCAGGGGTGTTTTTATGTATTTACTATAATTATAATAAACTTCTTTTGACACTTGTGCTTCCTTGGAGACTATGTACCTTAACTTAGGAAAAATGCCTAAGTTGAGGGTAGTTATCATAGGGGGCATAATGAAAATGGGTATGAAGAAGGTTGTGAATAGGATAAAAAAAGTAAGGTTCAACGTGGTAGAAAAATGAAAAATTTGTAAGGAAAAATAAAAAATAGAATAAAATAAATGAAAAGCAAGAAGAAAACCACACCTACTCCAAAATAATAAGTAATGAAGAGAAAGGGAGAAATAAAATATTAATGGTTGAGAAGTGGAGCCAAAAATATGAGTGTGGTGTAAAGGAGTAAGTCACTGTATCCCAAATTTACCATACCTGCCCCCTAGCCTACATTACAAGCATAGCAAAGTCCTATAGTGATCCTATCTTAATTGTTTGAAAAGCTGAGGTGTAGAAAATAAGGATATGCTTATGGTATTTTATACACATTCCTGGAACATCTTTTGTCAGCATGAGTGTCTTGGTATAGTCTTTTGCATTGACATGCATGATGATACTGTGAGAGTTGGGACTTCTTTGTTGTGAGGGTACATGAGTTGTACTATAAACTACTATATTTCTAGGTAGTGTAAATTTCATATACACTTGATTATTTGTTGCTAATGTAATGCCATTACATGATTTCTTTGTGTCATATTATTGGTCTACATGTATCCACGCTTTGGCTTCAAAAAGTTAGAAATAAGAGAGGGGAATAATTTTGAGCTAAAAGTGAGCTGACTACCGTAGGTTCCTTAGGTTTGTTTTAGTTAACCATCGTATTTAATTGTTACATGTTAGTTGTTTGAGGAAATGCAAAAATTCTAAATTTAGTGTTTGATGTGACATGGTTATATGTAACTTTCGATTCTAAAAATAACGGAATTATGCAAGTACTTAGGTCCTTTTGTTAGATGTAATATGTTTTTGTGTTTGTTTTGCAGAAAAATAAGGTCGAAAGTGAGTAGAGTGAACAATGGAAGAAAAATCTCCAAAAATTATAGTTTTATACTTGGACAATGAGTCGTTGGGGGACATAATGACTCATCATCCAAGTCGTTGGGTGACCAGTGAAGGAACAAAAGAAATAGATTGATGTCAACATTTACCACGATTCATAGGGTAAGACTACAAGTTGTAGAGAGAGTCATTCTAAGCAAAAGAAAAGCCAAGTCCTAGAAAAGTACTACATTGATAGTAGTGGATATAACACTGGTGATGAATCGTAGGGTCAGGCTATGAATCGTCGTGACCATCATTCTGAGCATATGGAGTTAAGGATCTAAAGGTTGAAAATTATGTTAGAGACCCTACAAGTTAGGAAAATACTCATCTAGTTACCTAATAAATCATCAACAGCCACATAGAAACCTAGGATACGAAGCTGACAATGAGTCATCGTCTATACAAATGACTTGTTGTATAGGTCGTTGACACTACCGATCTTATTTTCCTACTTTGTTTTATATAGGATTTTTAGGTTTTATAATGTAACTATAAATATCCCATTAATTTATTATTATTATTTTATGCATTGTACATACTTACAACATTATATTGAGTTCTACGATACACTTGACCTAGGAATTCTTGTTCTTAACTTTTTGGGTTTGATACTAATTTGAGATTTTTGTTTTCATTCTTATTTCTTTGTGAGATCATTCATATGCTTTCAATTATGAATTATATATGTTTTCTTGTGATCATGTCTAGCTAAACCCCTTAACTAGGGTCATGGGAAGCCTGATGGAATAATGAAGTAGGGGAAGTGCAAATATATTGTGATGTCCTTCACATTGATTATTTATTAATGACTTTAGATGTTAAGAACCTTCCTGTATTTGATACTAACTTGAGATAAAGGTTGAGATTGGGAAAAGAATATCACTATAGTAATTTAAAGCTACCAACATTTATTTAATTAACTTGAGACAGAGAAAAGATAGTTAAATTGGGATCCAGGGCAATGGTTTATAACACAACACTCTATGACTGAGAGTTGATGAGTAAAATTCACCAAATAGTTTCAAAAGATGATTGGTGATACAGAACTTGTTATGTTCTACATGCAAGACACTCAAGATAGTTTGACGTACATAATAAGTTCGTGGAGATAGAAAGTCTAGGGGAACATAATCTTAGTGATCTTCTGATATTGATAACAAGCTAAATAGTCTAATCTTTTTTACTGCTAGTATTGTTACAAAACCCTCATTTACTTTTTGTATTTTTTCTACTATATCAGCAAATTCTTGATAAAGATTCATCCTATTCACTGTACATTCGACCCTAATCTTTATTGGGTTCTATATTTGAGAAGTGATTGTTTTATATTTTTTAGGAGATGTAATTTGGGAAATAATTGGCAGTTGCATGGTCTATACTATCCCTTTACAATTTTAGTGATTTTGCCATCTTTATGATAATCAAGGTAGTCATGGGTTGAGCTCGCGATAGGATCCTTGCAATCTACATGATGAGACCATTGAAAGCATTTGTATTTAGGAACCTAATTCTATTTAAGACCTTAGAAATCTAAGAAAGTGTGGGGATCAATCATTAGGTGCCGAGAGTGATTTAGAGCTGTCATTCGGGTTATTTTCTTCCCATTATTTCTGTAAGTTTCTGTTTATTTTATTGATTAAATTTTCAATTAGCTTTAAAGTCCTAGTTTGTGTTTGGGCTGATTTGGGGATTCATTTATGCTCAAATTTCACTCATTGTTTTAGGATAAATGATCTTTGAGCTTAGAGGGACGTATTGATGGTTTCAAATGTGTGATTTCGCAAGTGGGTCCTACGTGGGATTTTTATCTTGAATTTTGACCCAAAGCATTTGTATGCAATATAGGTATCATTATTATTGTCTTAATGTGTATGCTATTATTTTGATAGCGTGGAAGCATTTGAAGACTTTTTGTAAGGAAAAAAATCTTGTATAGTGAACTTTCTCGAGCTTTCAGCAGAGTCCAGGTAGGTTAGGATTACTCCCTCTTATATTGATATTTATTATTATATTAGTGTAGTATATGATAGATTTGGGTTGTATTTACATCTAGGTTGGTAATTTTAGTAATTATTGATTATTTAGCTGGCTAGAGGGCCCCTTTTTGGTAGATTTTGTCCTGCCTTCAGAAATATCAAACTTGATTGATGCCCTAGGACTAGTTTGACTTACTTAATACCTTAGGATAGATTTATAAGCCTTAGAATAGGTGTGGGTAGTTAACTGCCCTAGTATTGATTTTTAGGACTACTAATGGGCCCCACTACTCTTTCTTTAGGTAGTATGCTTAGCTTTGCTCCTTGTAGACTTAAGAAGCATTTTAGTCATGAACATAGATTAAATATTTGACCTTAGGATGACAAGGTCAATGCAATTAATTTTAATTAGTTTTGTTAACCCTAATAAGCTGATCTTTCATCTCTTCAAATCGTGCACCTATACTTGCTAGTTAATATCACATCTCTTATTGAGTTTATCTTATTACCTAGTGGTCATATTAAATAGAGCAGAAAGAAATTCATGATTTTGGAACTTTATGACACTTGGGCTAATTATTAGTTCTTGTTTGAGTTCGGCGATTGGTTTCTCCCTAGGTGTTTGCAGATTTACTCTATGACACTTAATTACTACTTCTAATTGAAGTCCGACATTCATGTTCTATACGTGACACTTATTATGATGATTTTATTCTGAGTGCTAATTCAATTTTGACATTTATTGTTTCAAGAGGGTATTTAGGTATATTTTTACATTGAAGATTCCTATTATTGGCATTTTCGCTCAATCGGATGATTTTCTCTTATTTTTCTCTTTTGGGCTTATGGAAGTCCAGTTAGGTGATATTTAGATGGTATTTACTATAAATTACTTATTTTTTCTATACCTTTTTATGTTGATTAGAGTATTATTTCGTATTTAACCTTTCCCTTAACTTGAATTTATATTCTCGCATTTATTATACTTTTGTTGTAATTTAGCGTAGGCAAGCAATGATTCTTAATGAGTACCCATTGTTTTTGGTACTCATGCAAGACTTCTTCACCTTTTTTCGAATGCAGATTGAGTATGATCTATACCATTGACATTTTTTTGAGCTTCCTTTTGGGGTTTTGGGGATAGGGTGAGCTTTCAAAGGCGAATTTGATCCATTTTCCTTTTTCTATTTTTGGTTAGTCTTTACTTTCTCAAGACTACCTGTATATTAGATACTAAGGACTCTATTCCTTTTGAATTTAGTGGCTCTTTTACCAACCATATCAGGTCGTGGGATACTCTTCTTCCATATTTCTTTGTTTTCCATGTCTTCTAGTACTTTTATTTTTATTTTTTCTATTTAGTCTTCTATTTGCATGTTAAATTTTGTATTTTTTAATCTTCCACCATTTATTATTTATTATTGTTTTAATCTAAGTTTTGGCTTACCTACTGGTGGGTTAAAGTAGGTGTCATTATGACTTGAGAAATTGAGTAATGACATATTGGTATCAAAGCCTAGATTCACTGTATTATTGGTAAGAGAGAAAGGGTAGTAGAATCCCATGAAAAATAATAATGACATTTGTATCCTATATTCAGGAGGCTATAGGACATTTATAGAAAAATCTCACTTTCTTTATTCATTTTATGTAATGAGTCTGTGTTGGTTTCTGAATTCTTATTTATTAGTGTCTTTCGTAGAGGGCTATGATGTGATCTATGATGATCAGAGATGGAGACCCTAAGTATGTAGCTAGGACACTCATTAGAGGGTAAGGTTGACTCAGAATCTAAGGATAGGTTAGAGCTGCAACCTAATCTAGGGATCAGGATACAGAGCCTTCACCAGATATTACCATTGCTCTCAAGCAAGAGGTAGCTCTAGAGATTAAGTCTCCCCATCCATCGGTGGGCCAGGGATAGCCTAGACCATACTGGGATTTATATTTTCTCAGCTCTCATAAATGCCTTAATTCAATTGTTAGGGTTAGTTAGTGGTGCACTATCTTATGGTGCCCAGTTGTATACTAGAGCAGTACAAATATAGAAGCACAAGCTATAGTTGTGGCTCCTAGAGTAGAGGTTTTTCCAACAATGATAGTTTCATAGCTAGTAGTGGCTTAGCTAGTTATGACATTCAAGGAGTAGAAGCTGTTGGGTCGAGTTATGAGATTGACCCTACCTAGGTTTGTCAGGTCCATAAGCGACTTTGCTTTTAGGTTTTTGACTAGTTTTAAGGAGAGGCTTCATAATTTAGGGTTTCTTGAGTCAGCAAAAACCAAAATATACTTTATACCATATGATCTCATAGAGCGGACCATAAATTAATGCCCTAATCGTTAATAGCTCAAGCTCTAGAATCGTGGTCATTGAAAGCTCTTGTTTTGCAAGATGTTTCCTTGTCTATGGAATTAGTCACAAGAACTTACGTAATAATGTTCTTTATTGCGAATGGTGCGCTAGTAGTACCCATATTGTAAGTTCATATGTTTAGTTTGTGCACCACTATGATGACTCCCATGTAGTGAAGAGTGATATGCCTCTAATATACTCTTAATCTCTACCCTAAGAACATATCTTCGAACCATCCTATCTACTCAAATTTGGGACAAGTATGTATTATACCAAAATAACGTTATAACATCATGTATAAACATTTTCTAGCGATGAAACAATAGCTCCTCGTGTACCATATACTTATCAAATGATTAGCAAAATTTCCAAACCATGGAATCAAGTCTTGTGATTCAGCTAATACCTGCTCATTAAGAAATGTATCATTAATCTCAAATTCATCCTTCAGTTTCAGCATTGCTTCCTTCTAACACATAATAAGTCGTTAGCCACATTATTTCAGTCCCCTTTTGATCCTTAATCACAAAGTTAAATTCATACAACTAAAGTACCCAACAAATCAAACTTGGCTTCATATCTTTCTTTGCGATAATGTTCCTAAAAGATGGATGTTCAGTATGTATAGTTACTTTCATGCAAAGAAAATATGATAAAAATTTATCAAATGCAAACACCGCAGGAAGCAACTCTTGTTCAGTCACAATATAACTTTTATGTGCAATATTAACTGCTTTTCTAGCATGATAGATGACATGTAAGATCTTCTCTCACCTTTGTCCAAGGATTGCACCTAGTACGATGCCACTAGAATCACACATGACTTCAAATGGCATCATCAAACATAAATTTTACCTTCTTGTCAAATAACTTGCATAAGGGGTGTATAGTTTTAGTGAAATACTATATGAATCAAAGATAAAATCCTATGTTCCTAAAAAATATTTGAATACCTTTTACAGAAATTGTTGGAGAAAATTTTTCAATCAACCATTAAGAAAACAAAACAATTCTTAACCAACAAGATGGTCTAACATTTGATCCATAAAGGGCATCAAAAAAAGATCCTTCTCGGTCTATGCTTTTTACTTTCTGTAGTCCTATGCTTTAGCTTTCTATATTCCATGCATACTATCCAACCCATGGCTGCCCTCATAGGAATAAGATCTTTTCAAACCATAATGATTTTACTTTTATTCAGCACATATTGGACTTGTCTTACCCATTTGTTATTACTAATAAGTTAAACCACCACCGCATCAAACCACTAGTTAATTTCCTTCTTAACAACCTCTAGGTAGATTTAGTCATCATTAATACTCAATATTAGGCACATAATCCGGTTCAAGTTGTATTTTATGCATGCTTAATCTAGGTAAAATCCTAATAATATCAGTAATGGATCAAACAATGGCCCTCTTTAACTTCTACAACATAAAAACTAGAGCCTCAACTTACCAATCTACCAAATTAGCTGAAACAATAACTAAAAAAGTATTGTTGGACCTAAATTTATACAAATGATGGGGTGGATGAGCCTTGAGCTCTAAAAGTGGAGGTAACTTAAGAAAAGCTTAGCCAGCGGGGTCACTTTATTCTTAAAATTAAGATCTAGATTCTTTGCTGCAAAATTTTATGATCCCCTACCAACAAGTGTGCTTACCATTTCATCATAACTATTAATGTCATCACCCTTTAAATTTATTAAAAAAAAACATTGCAAGTGCTTCAACTCCATGCCTCTCTTCAATAGGTGCTACTAATGTATCCTCATCGCCTATATTAATCATAGAAATCACATGCATATCATTTGGTTTCTTCATGGATTGGCATATGCTTATCACTTAATTAAAAATTTATTTACCCAGTCTTTATATCAACTAATGAACATCCAGTATTAAGTAATGGACTCACTAAGATATTAGGAACCTCAAAGTCAATCTTACAGTCAAGGATGAGGAAATTAGCAAATAAATAAAGGGCATAACCCTAACCAAAATATCACATAAAATCCCCCCTGGATTCTTCACAGTGCGATCTCCCATAAGAAGTCTCATCGAAGTTGATTTAGGCGATCATAACCCTAACTATCTATATATATACTACGAGCGACATCAGATTTATGTTAGTAGCTAAGTCACACAAAGCCTTAGAAAAATGAAAAGACTAAATAGTACAAGGAATTATGAATGCTTCTGGATCTTTCTTCTTCTCAACTAGAGACTGAGATATGATTTCACTACAATGGTGCATGATATAAATGGGCTCAAATTCACAGTTCTCTTATTTATTAGTAACTTCTTCATAAGCTTTGTGTAACCTGATATTTGCTTTAGAGCCTTAATTAGAGGGATATTCACCAATAATTCTTTTGACATAGGAATGAACTTTTGATACTTTTCCTCTTCACCCTTCTTCTTTCATCTCTATAAATAGGGAGAAGGAGGTCGTGGAATAGGAGTCAATACATGTACGACCTCTTTTTTCTCCCCCTTTTTTGTCTTAGCCTCTTTCTTAACAACTAGAGGTTTTTGAACTTTATTCTCATCAAAAGATAAATTTTCATATTTGGACAATTTCTCCTCATCAAAAAACACCAACTTAACCTCATTCCAAGAACCACAGGCATAGTTAGATCTATTGTTGCCTTTTCATTCCTAGTAGTAATAGCTAAGCAAAGATCATTATTTGAAAGATTTTGGATGGTGTTTCCCAAAAGTGTACCTTTTTTAATAGTGTGTTATTAAACTTTTTGACTCGTCCATAAAATATCTGGCCTAAACTCCTTAAGGAAGTCTTCTATCATCTCTACCCCTTATATAATTTTTCCAAGTATGTTTTCCATCCTCGAATTTCTAAAATCAGCATCTCGATTCACCAGTGAAACATAAAGGCCATTTTTATCCTTTTAGTCATCTTTTCACCTCCAATTACCATAGAATCTCCTACTCCTGTCTCGATACTCAAACCTCGTGTAGTTATCTTTGTAGCAGATTTGGCCACTGTTTATTTGCTTAATAACCCACCATGTGATCATCTAGATACTTAGCTTCCTCATTAGAATTAGATTTATCAAGACAAGGTTCCTTACCTTGTGAACAAACTGAATTCACCATTTTTGTTCTCGCTACAACAAGCTACTTGGTAAGTAAATTAAGCTCAATTCGCAACTAAGATACCTCTTAAGCAACTTTGTCATCTAAATCTCTCTATTGTATGGGTTCTCTAATTATATAAGATCATACAGGCATGTTTGCTGACGAGTATGATAACTTAGGTTTGCTTTAACAATCCGGTTTAGAATCTCATAAGCATGATCCCAATGTAATCTCATGAATAATCCATGTACGACAGTGTCTTCTACAACCTTATTGTTTACATTTAAACCTCTATAGAATATCTCAAGCAATGTATGGCCTGAAAATTCTATGATTTAGGACATTATACAACTTTTTCTTAAACTTCAACAAAGTCTTATATAACACCAATAAGTGCAACTTCCTAAAGTTAAAAATCCCATCTTTCAACTATAGTATTATGGAAGGTGGGAAAAATATGTCTAAAAACTGAGTCCTAAACTCATTCCAAGTGGTGATGAATCCATATGGCAACTCCATCAAACATAATGCAGCCTCCCTTGTTGGAGAAAAAGGGAACACTATAGTCTAATTTCCTATTAACTCATTCCAGGTAGATTTTAGGAGTTGTAAGTTCCTATAAATTTTACCACACAAAGATTTGCATCAGGAGTAGCAAGGCTAATGAATACACCCTTAACATTCAACTACTATATCATGGCACTATTGATGTAAAACTTAATTCCTAGAGGCAATGCCGATGGAATAATAACACCTATTTTGATTGGCTCCAAAAAGTCTAACTCATCTTCTTCATCATCAAACTGAGGAAGATAAATTGGTAGTGGTGTTTCTCCTATTCCTTCCTTTCCATTCTTATTCATCAATTTTTGCTAGATGGTCTACTTCATCTTGTCTAGCCATTTCATCCCTTATTGTTTTCTTGGCATATTCTTGTCTCATGTTCTCCTTATCCACCAATCAAGTAGTGGTTTGCTCTGTAGTTTTCTAAAGATGTGGGTTTTTCTACCCTTGGTTCAGAACTGCCTCAGTCTAAGCTTCTTTGTTAACCATTTTTCTTCTAGCTCTAGAGTTCTTCCAATTTTTGGATCAAGTGGAATTAAGGGGTTCCCTTGACTCTAAGTGTTGTTCATGCACTAGTGTGCACCCTAGGAATAAAAAAAAGGTAAAATTTTGAATAGAAACCTACAATCCAATAAACACAATCAATCAAATCCATAACCATGGCCTAACAATAGCTCCAAAATGTGATGTCACCTAAATTACACCTCTAGATAAAGTATAATATGATCATTGATCAAATAGAACCCAACTAGGTAGTGGCCGACCCAATGAGGAATAGGTCAAAATCTCTATCAATTATTTATCTAAATAATCAGTAAATAATCTTTGGTAAAAATGGGGTTTGTAAATCAGATTCCAATAGTAATAATTGTTTATTTCATTGTAATTGTAATGAATATGAGAGAAGCACAAGAAATGTATTCCCTAATAATGTCATAACTCGATAGGTTCTTCATACCTTGTGATCTCTCATGGTGCTCGACATGAAAAATCAATAAATTATGTTTATCTAAATGACTTTACACCTATATTAGATGACTATCCTCAATTACAAATCCATGTCTCATGGGTTTTGCATTACAAACGCAATCATTAGTTCCATATTAGTTTTTCATATTTACCAGCTCAAGTTAAATTAAATCGAGGTTGATAGATCTAAGCCTCATCATTTTCCCATTTGTTGCTCATTCATCCCTCAAGAGTAGAGATAAGGCAAGTTCAAACATCTATAGTCATTAAAAATCAATCGAACTAAGGATAATAATAATACATGCCCAAACACCCTTTGAAAATCACCTAGTACTTTGACACTACTTTATTAATCCATCATGTTTCCCATAATCCTAGTTGTGGTATTTAACTACTCATAATCATAAGCACGCAACAATAACTATAAGAAGAAAGAATATTTATGAACTTACAAGAACAAAATAAAAATAAAAAAATCTCACTGATGAATCAAGACCCTAAAAATCAATGTCAATACTTCCAAGAACAACAATATATCTCAAAAGTATCAATAATGTGTAAAAGAATGTACACTAATAGAAAATATCTAATAAGAGTATTTATAGACAAATATAAAACCTATCCTAAACACAATGGGATTTTAAGGTGAAATAGTGGTTAGATACCATAATCTTCCTTGGTGCTTATTGGTTTCCAATTGACTTTTTCTTCTCTTAGATCCCAACTAGTATGATGCCAGGTGCTTCCTTTTTGTAGTCTACCTCTAATTTTTTTCCTTTCCATGATCATCAATATAAACCTGTGGCATCATGTTATGCTCATTGGATCCCTTTTATGTTATTTTTTCATACTTAACATCTTCAAACTTAGTTTCGGGACTCTTTTCCCATGATCAATCATATGATTGTGACATCTATGTATGATCCTAGGACATCTTTATCTCCATATCACCTGATACTAATTCACAGCTTCTACCTATATTAGAGATGCTATAACCTTGGTCAGGTCCAATAACAAGTGACTGGCACCCACCTGATTGACCAATTAGGGAACCAATTAGCCCAAAAGCATTAACCAACACTTAAACAAATAAAGGCAAATAATACATTAATAATTCAAAAAGATATTAAATGTCTAAAACAAACAAGCATAAATGTGGAACATTAAAAATACCTTTCCCAAGGATCTAAAAGTCAAAGTACAAAAAATTCTAAAGATTGTCAAGAAGGGAATGCTACCCTAAAAACTAAAAGAGATGCATGAGTCCAAAACAATGGACTATATCATCCAAGAAGAAGTTAACATATGCTCACCTCTACTACACCTTAATGCAATAAGTTACACTTAGAGTACTTTCAGTAACATTAGCAGGAAGTCAAAGAGGTCAACAAAAATGCCAGTCAAGTCAAGTGAAGTCAAGTCTATCATCAAATTACAACAACAATATATATATATATATATATATATATATATATATATGTATAACCTATTCAGTCATGGAACCATCAAACTTAACTGTACATTGTACATAAATGCCAAGGTTTATATAATCACCCACTAGCCATGACCTACAGGAGATAAATTTTATCAATGTACTAAATCCCAGACACAGCTATCTACAAACTTATTCCACCAATATCCCGTGTGGATGTCTAAATATAAGAATATTCCATAATTAATAATGATATATATAAGAAATCACAAAACATAATAAAAACAATCGATATTTTTAACATTCACAATCTTTACATGTAAATTCAGTGTAATGTGATCTCACCTTACAACATACATCAACAAGAAAAACTAAGAAATAGTTATCATGCACATATACCACAAGTTGAATTAAATGACGTAACCATCACCTAACTTGATTCAAGCTTGCACAACTCAACCAAGCATGAGCCTTGCCGTTTTATGCAATAGCTAATTACTTTTGATCTAGAGATAAACAAAAAACATATCATTAATGCAATGACCTACCATTTGGGGATTATAACTTATTTCCAACCCTTAATTCCAAATTCATGATCATACCTTCCTTGTTCTAGGGTCTTTCTACTATAATTCACCTAAAACTATAAATTTAATGAATAATTTAGTGAATTAACAATATGTAAGAGCAATTTAACATTAATTAACCAAAAACTAATGATTTTGTACATAAATTACTCCCTTACACCAAAAAAACAACTAAAACCAGCCCTTAACCCTCTCTAAACAATGTAAACTAGCAAATCTGAGGCTACATTACTAAACTACTAGTTAACAAGGTTGAGTTCATGACATTTCTATTAGAGAAGGATATTACACATTGCGGAATGGTGTATATTGAATGTTAATCATTGGACTTACTTCCATTGACTTGGAATCAGTTCCATACTTTATTCTTAGAGAATTATATGCCTCGGGCTCTCCATGATTGCAAAAGGAATAAGGTATTGGCCTTGGAGTAGGGTAACATATCAGTTGAAGACTATGAGGCTGTATTCTGTGTCATATCTTGATAGGTGACTCAAGTATTGACTACTGAAAAGTAAAGGGTTCTACTATTCATCAAAGGATTGAATTATAATTTCTTAGTTTTGTTTGTTCTTATGACTTTTGTAGGTAACATGTTTAATGAGGTTTTAGAATATGTAAATAAGTTTAAAGGGGTCATGCAAGCGGGTCAAGATAAGATATTATCTAAGAAGTCTTGAAATGTTGGGAATTTTAGTGGGTTTTACTCTAGGGGCCATAGTCAATAGTCTTAACCAGCCCGACATATTTAGTAAGCCTTGCCATCTTTTACTGTAGGTCTAGCTAAAGCCTCTTCTAAATCATAGGTTATGATGAGCCAAGGGGATTCTAACTCTTCTACCACTAAACGTTTTATCAAGCATGGATGTTATTATTATGATTATGTTGGATATTTTAAAAGAGACTGTCCGTTGTAGTAGGAAGGTAGTTAGATATAACAGTAAACTCAACTGTAGTTCTAGTAAATAAATAAATAAGAAGTAACAAAAAGGTTCATCCATAGGGTAGATAGGGGAATTAGTAAGGGGGTTGAAGTCAAAGAAATAGTGGCGCATAGAGAGGAGCACAAATAGGTAAGGAGTTAGGTCAAATTGATAATTTATCTCTCTATTATTCCTTTCTAAGACAGACTGATGCTAAATCTTTTAATGCAGTTATCACAGGTACCACTTTAGTTTTTAACTAGATAGCTTCTAGTTTATTTGATCCAGGGTCTATCTATTCCTATGTATTTGTCAAGTTTGATAAGGGTCTAAAATAGGTTTGTGATGCACTTGATTGTCCCATATATGTGTGTACTCTTGTTAGTAAATTTTTGGTAGTAAACCATGTTTATTATTCTTGTTTCATATTGTTTATGGGTTTTCATACTTGGGTAGATTTAATTATTCTAGATATATTAGAATTTGATGTAATTCCAGATATGAAATAGCTATCTCCAAATCCTTTTGTCATGAGTTGTAATGCAAAGATAGTGTCTCTACCTATGCTTGTGATAGATAAACTATAGTGGGAGAGAATGTATCAGGTCAAATTAGTAAAGATTATATCATTTGTCTGGGTCAGGAAGTTAATGAGGAAGGGGTGTTTGACATTTTTAGCTCATATCCGAGATACGAGTGTAGGATCCACATCGATAGAGTTAGTTCTAGTAGGTTTTGAATTTCAGGAAGTGTTTTGTTTAGATTTATCGGGTATGCCTCTAGATTGAGATAATTGATTTCTGCATTGAGTAATAGTTGGAAACTTGCCCTATTTCTATTCCTTCCTAATGAGTGGCTCCAGTAGAGTTTATGTAATACCAAAGTCAATTGCAAAAACTACACAACAAGGGGTTTATTTATCCGAGTGCTTCACCTTGGGGTGTTCCAATCCTATTTGTTAAGTAGAAAGATGGTAGAATGAGGATGTGTATTGATTATAGATAGTTTAATAAGGTTACGATCAAGAATAAATATATTTTGCCTTACACGTAATGACCCGAATAGATGTGAGTGGGACCTATCCCATTCTCCAGTGAGAAAACAAATTACCCTAGAAGAATTAACCAACACTAAAATAAATAAGGCAATTAATCCATTAATAATTTGAAAAGATATCCAATGTCTAAAACAAACTATCATAAATGCATAACATTAAAAATACCTATTCCTAGGATCCGAAAATTGATGTACCAAGACTATTAAACATTGTTAAGAAAGGGATGCAACCCCAAAAACTAAAGGAAATGCATGAGTCTAAAACAAAGGCCTATATCATCCTAGAAGGATACATAGTAGCATAAAATATTTTACACATCATTGAGTTCTTATAACACGTCAGATTCATAAGTGATGTCATTTAGAAGTCGCTGGAATATGTGTTGCACTCAACAAAAGTAAGAGTAGAGTTAAGATCAGTAAAAAAGAAAACAAGAGTGTATTGGTAGGGTACCTTAGATGAGAAAAATAAACACTTTACCATAACACAAAACAACAAGTTAACACATGCTCACCACTACTACACCTTAATACAACAAATAACACTTAGATCATATTCAGTAACCTTGACAAAAAGTCAAAGGGGTCAACAAATATGTCAGTCAAGTCAAGTGAATTCAAGTCAAATAAATCAAGTTAATCATTAAAATACAACAACAATATATTTGTATATTTCCCAGTTCACTCATGGAACTATAAAACTCACCTGTATCTTTTACATACATGCCAAGGGTATTACAATCACCACTAGCTATGGCCTATAGGGAACAAATTTTGTCTATGTACTAGATTCCAGAAACAAAGTGTCTGGAAATATTATTCCAATAATATCCTATGAGAATGTCAAAATACTGAAACATTCCACAATCAATAATGGTACATATATAAGAAATTACAAAACATAATGACAACAACCAATACTTGTAACATGTCAGAAGATTAACATATAAATTCAGTGAAATGTGATCACAACTAGCAACATGCATCAACAATCAATATTAAGAAATATTTAACATGCACATATATACCAAGTTGGATTAAATGACGTAAACATTAACTAACTCAATCCAAGACTGCATAACTCAACTAAGCTTGACCCTTGACATTTTTTGCATTTTCTTCTTGCTTTTGGTCAGGAGATAAATACAAAACACATAATCAAATCAAGGACCTTCCGTATTGGGGATTATAACTCATTAACTCCTAAGTCTTCATATTATTTCCTCACCCTTCTTGGGATTTTATATCATAATTCACCTAAAACTATTAATATCATGGATAATATAATGAATTCACATTTAAGAGTAATTTAACATTCATTAACCAAAACCCAATGATTTTATGCCGAAATTACTCCCATGCACTAAAAACAAACAAAATCCAACCCTTAACCCTTTCCAAACTTTGTAACTAACAATTTTAAGACAAGATTATTGATTTACTAGTTAACATGGATGAATTTCTTACCTTAACAAAGAAAACTGACAAAACACAAATGATTTTTTTCGAAATTTCCACTACTAAAACCCCCAAAATATTTGTAAGACCCTACAAAATTCGTAGATTTATCCAGTCCTTTAAGCTTGTCAAGGGGGTCCCTGACTTAGAAAATTCTAGCTAAGTTTTCAAACTTAGTTTATTTTAACCTTTAAAAGTTAAAATCTCATTTTGCAACCTTAATGTCCTTTAATGGTCTATATTTTTGTTAATTCGTGAATAGGAAGGTCAATAGATGTTCCCAGACAAGTTTGAGATTTTTCAAACCTCGTTTAGACCATGTTTTGAATCCTAAAATAGTGGACCAACACGATCTTGGCAAGCCATATCACCGATCATGTAGGTTAATATTCTCCTCGGTTGCCAGCGTCAAATTTTAGTAACACAACGTGATCTTGGCACGATGTATGAATATCGCACCGAGGCCATCTATGCACCGCATCAGCAAACATGTCAGTGCACAATTTTAGTTATTAAATAACCGCATCCTTGAGGGTATTTAAGTCCTTTTCCCTTGACCTTCAACCCTTATAACATGAAGTTTAGCCCTATTTTGTCTAAATACATTCATTATTTCACTATTTCTCAAGAACAATAAAACCCTATGAGATTAATTCCAAATTAAGATCTCAAGAATTCCTCCATTACACTTCAAGAAATTTCTATCTAAGGTATGTACAGTGTTTATTCAAGGATTCCTTTTAACCCTTGAAGCTCAAGAAACCCTTTTCAAAATATGAATTTTTAATTCCATGTTGTGGGTTTGATTATACACATGCTAATGTTGTGATATGATTTACAAGATTGAATCTTTATTGATTTTCATGACTTTATGTTAGTATGTGGATTGAAATCCTTAAGTTTGAAGTACTTTTATAGCCATGATGCATTAGTTGTTGATTTCTGCCCTAGAAAAGGTTATACCTTCCATATGTTTGTTAAAATGCATAAGTGAATAAGAATTGTGCACTATGACCTATTTATGGTCTATATGATGAACTCATGATGTACCCACATGTTCAAAATGACTCTCATGCTAAATCTATAGCATAATTTCATGCTAAAACCATTGTGAAATTATGCTATGTTGGCATGCATTCCTATTCATATGTAAGCTTATGTCTTGCAAATGCTTTATGAAATCCCTCAATGGTTTTATTGAGAATTTTTTACTATGGTCTTGTATTCAAGAAGTGTCATGTGCAATTTAGATCCATGCAATTAAGTCCTGGGGGTATTTAATACCTGAACATTTAGCTGTGTGCCAAGAGCCAGTATCAGCTTTCAAGATAACCTCAGTCAAGTCATGATCAGTAGTACTCTTAGTGAAGTTTTAGAACTTAGTAGAACTCAGTCTGTTATTTGACTCAGGAAAACTTAGTAGATCCAGTATTAGTTCCGTCTTATTCAGTATTCAGCTTAGAACTAAGTAAATTCATTTAGATAATAGAACTAAGTAGTATTCTGCCAGTCAACGGAACTCAGTATATTCAGTTCAGTTAAAAAGTACAATCAGTAATAGCTTAGTCATGACTAGTATGAACTAGAAATTAGTTCTGTGTCTATTCATTTAAGAGTAGGATTTAGCACCGAGTGAACCCAGGGATGAGGGCTCACCTATCAGTTAGTAGAGGGTGTGATGCTTAGAAGCAATCCTTATGTTCCAGAACTATGTAGCCAGCGTAGGTTAAGATATATCCCTATGAGTCTAGGGTTAATATATCTCATTTGAGTTCTCTTACCAGTGAGGGGTTGATGAAAGATCTCCCTATCAGCAGAGGGTTAAATCATAGCTTATCGTTACCCATGGCATGGTATTGAAACCCTTCTAACTGGGTCATAGGTTGGACCCCACCATTTCAGTTATAGGGCATGTCGGTTTGATGATTACCTCCCACAGTCTCTGTCTTAGTCTTTCATAAATAACTCAGTCAGCTTCTCAGATTTTAGGTCTATCAGATACAATTACTTAGCTCAGTAGGGAACTCAGCTTGTTCTATCAGAATCAGGACTATCAAAAATAGTCATTCAATTAACAGAACATCAATTATTAGTAATCCATGTTATCAATAAACTTTGTATAGTTCCATAGATTTAGAACATTCAGATACAGTCGTTCCATTACTAGTTATACAGTATCCATAGACTTAAACATCTGTTAATCAGTATTCAGCATTATCATGACCTCAGTTATAGTCTATGTATTCATGCATGTATTCTCACGCAGTCATATTCATGTTATTCAGTCAGTTATAGTTCATGCATATGAACCCTTGTATTCAAACTACCTCACTTTGTATACCAGTTTATTCTCATGTACTAACTCATACTTTTCTCTTGCACTATGGTATTTTATACCATAGGTTCGGATGCTCAGGTTCCCGATCATACTCACCAGTTTAAATTTTAGCAATCAAAGTCATTGGTGAGTCCTTAGAGTTTGAAACATAATTATTTCATTCTTTCAGTATTTTAGTACTTTGTTATTTTCAATAGATGAAGTTAGTTTGGGAAATGTCCCATCAACTCCTTATTCAAACTGTTTAGAGGCTTTTAGACTATAGCATATTAAGACAGTTATTTTAATTTTGGTATTGTTATACCGTGTTATCTATTAATTTTTAGTTTTGAACCTTATGGAAAGTTTTCTGCTAGATTTTTGTATTTATTTTAGTTATATTATTATTACAATATTACTATTATACTATGCTCAGTTACAGATATTACTCATTGGTTAGCTAGTGGTCCTTCAGGACTATTTGCACCACGTAGCGTCTGGAGTACCAGACACGGGATGTTACAAACTAAGTATCAGGGCCTAAGGTTCAATAGAGTCCTAGGAGGTCTGAAAGCCGCATCAAGTAGAGTCTTGTGCAATGGTGTGTAGCACGCCATACTTATGCAGAAGAGGATATGAGATGTTTTAGGAGCTATTTTCCTTCTTTCAGTATTCATGTCATGCGAGTGAGCATAAGCTCCAGTTAAACTTTCTATCTAATTCGTTTCTCTCTTCATTTATAGAACATACCTCCTAAAAAGACTAACAAAAAAAGAACTAGAAATCAGTAAGAACCTCAACCCATTCAGGTAGATCCCCTAGACGAGCATATTTCCCATGCAGAATTCAGGACTGTATTTAATACTCTTGCTAATTTAGTTACATCTCAGAATAAACGGCCAACTACTATTTCGACCAACCTAGTGGCCAATATTACTACAACCAGGATTTGGGACTTCACCAATGAATCCTCCCTTATTCTCAGGTTCAAAGTCTAAAGAGGATCCATAGGAGTTCCTGGACCAGGTTAAGAAAGGCACAAATATTATGGATGTAACTTCCAGTGAGAGTGCGGAGTTAGCCACCAATTAGCTACAAGATGTAGCCCATACATGGTTTAAGTAATAGAAGGTAAATAGAGGTAGAGATGCAAAGCCCACAGAGTGGGAAGAGTTTTCCACTGCCTTCCTAGACCGATTCTTTCTCGTAGACCTGAAAGAAGCCAAAGTGTTAGAGTTCATCAGCCTCAGGCAAGGTAGAAAGAGTGTGAAAAAGTATTCCCTAAAGTTCACCCAGCTAGCCAGGTTGCCCCCCATGTAGTAGCAGATAGTAGATCCAGAATGAGCATGGTTGTTTCTGGGGTATCAAATAGAGTGGTTAAGAAATGTAGGACTGCAATGTTGATTAAGGATATGGACATATCTAGGCTTATGATCCATTATCAAGAGATTGAGGAGTAGAATCTTAAGAAAAAGGAGATAGAAAATAAAAGAGCCAGAATGAGTAGCTATTATCTTACCTAGCCAAGGTCAGAGGGTGGTAACCGTTCTCAGTATAGTCTGAAGTTTTTAGTTCCAGCTCCTTCCTCAGCTAGTGCTCTATTTCCTAAGTTCAAAAATAGAAACAAAGATAGGGCACCAGGCTCTAAGTCTCAGGGTAGTATCAGCTATGCCCGAACCCATCTTTTTTGTCAAACTTGTGGCAAGCACCATAAGGGAGTGTGTAGAGCCGATAGTGATGTGTGTTTTTGATATGGCGAGTTGGATTACAGTTTGAGACTATCCCAAGCCTAGTTTGCAAAGTCAGCACAGTCATCCTTCAGCTCAGTCCAGTCGTCTGAATCAGTAGGGTGCCACTTCTAGTGCCACCAGTGGACAATGCCCAAATAGACTCTATGTACTTCAGTCCTAATAGGATCAAGAAAGTTCTCCTGATGTAGCCACTGGTATGTTACAAATCTCTCATTTATGTGTTTATGTATCATTAGATCCAAGAGATTTTATGTCTTTTGTAACTCTTTGCATAACAGTCCAACTTTAAGGCCAGACCAAATATTAACAGGACTTTTCTTAGTCTCCACCAATTGGGTAAGTCTATTATAGTCCGACAGGTATATAGGAATTGTCTTATTATGATGTCTCAGAAATATCAAGCCTTCAGATTCTAGTAGTACTGCTAGTATGTATAGGAAATCAATAAGGAAAGATGATTCCCGACCGATCCCTATCTAAGTTTAATGTTTTGTACTACAATCATCACGATACTTATGCATGTTTTACGTCTCAGTTCCATGAATAAAACTTATATTCATGCACTTTCCATAGAATTATTTGTATTTCCAGTTCTTAGTATGACAAGATCTAGTTTACTCAGTGTTACAAATCATGTTCCATGAGTACAGGCACTTCAGAATCAGGTCATGCAGCTCATGACTCATGCACTTATATCATGATTTACAGTATGCTCAGCCCACATGACTCATTTTTTACTCTTAGTGATCAACCAAACTCAGACTATGTCATGTATACCCTCAGTTTAGATCCCTTGGTGAATCTGTGGTGTTGATACTCTATCCTTTAGGCCTCAGTTACCGTGTCAGTTCTGTAATCAATATTCAGTAAAGGACTCAGATAGTCCTAAAGGACCATGGCTTTTATTTATCAATTACTTAGCCATCAGAATCAATACTTTAGTACCAGTCTAAACCTCAGTTATTAGAACTAGTATTTTGTCTCAGTTACAGTCTTAGTTATAGTTACAATCTCAATTACCATATTAGCTACAATCTTAGTCCTTATCCTAGTCCAGTAGTTAGATCAGAAACTTAGTGCAATTTTAGGATTTCCCAACCATAGCATATAGCCATCAGTTACTCGGTTATTAGTATTTTAGTACCTAAGTTTATAGAATATTTCAAAACTATGTTATACGCATCGTCTTGCATTCAGTATATCATGTTACCCAGTCAGTCAATACCTTTTATATAGAATACTCTACAGTTTCAGTCCAGCTATTCAGACTAAGTAAAATTTAGTTTTGCAGACCCAGTATTCAGTAATCAATCATTAAGTTAATTAGATGAGTAGTATATTTATGCATTCGTTCTCAACATCCAGGTAAATATTTTCAATAGTCTTAAGTGAGGTGTTGTACTACGATAGAGAGTATAGTTAAAAGAGTAATTGAGGGGTATGTCTAAGCTTGAAAATTTTAGATGTAGTACATAAGGCTTAGTCACCCTACCCTAGATAAGGATGTGTAGTCCTCGCCTTATATTACAGAATATTAGCCAGGATGATATTTTCATATTCAGTTGTCGTGTTTAGACCATGCCATGTTTTCCTCCCTCCCTAAGGCCACTAGACCTTTATAAAAAAGTATCAGAGAAAATTCCCAGTTGAGAGTAAGTTTTCAGTATGAGTCAGTCCATATAGCTCGTAACCCAGTTTAGCAGTCAGACAAATGAGTTCGTATGGTTTCCTAACTTTCCATCTATTTGCATTATTCAAAATCTCCTAAATGGGTATAAACATTCTAAGATTGACCAACTAGGTTCTAGATCCCAGATATGTAGTTGTGATTTAGTTCGTAGGTGCCCTATGCATCGTTCTAGTCCTTTCTTAGTAGCTCAGCCAAGTCAGTATCTATCAGTGGATGTATTGTCCCAAGAAGGAGATACACTATAATCCCCCAAACATTTATGATTCAAAATATGCCATTCCATCTCCATGTAAAGAATCCATTCTGCAGCAAGGGGTACTCACAGGTTAACCCTCAAATTTGAATCTCAGTCGTAAGACATGAATTTAAAGACTAAGTTAAATTCATAATGTTCAGTTCATGTGTCACATTTCAATCTCAAATATGTTCTTATGTTTCTACTCATGAATGTCTAGTAAATGATCTCAGGTTCATCCATATTTTCAGGTTAAGGTAACAATCTTCCTCGAACTCATTCAGTTTTATATCTAAATTTCCATTATAAACTTAGTATTAAATACCATTGCATGTCCATTCATATGTTCATAAGTCAATTTAATAATGTATTCATGCATCATATATGCACGATCATCTTATCAGTACTCTAAGTCATGCATTCATGCATCATCTCAGTCATGTATTCATGCAGCTGATACGCATGTTAAGTATGAAATTCAGCATGTCAATTGTATCAGTCCAATAGTCATGTCCCAGATGTTCATGATTAGTAAGTGGATTTAGTCTACTAGTACTCTCAGTTCAGTCAGTTTCATTCGAGGATGAATGTTCCTGAGGGGGAGATATTGTAAGACCCCACAAAATTCCTAGCTTAATTCAGTCCTTTAAGCTTGTCAAGGGTGTCCCAGACTTAGAAAATTCTAGCTAAGTTTCCAAACTTAGTTAATTTTACCTTCGAAAGTTGGAAATCTCATTTTGCGACCTTAATGTCCTTTAATAGTCTATATTTTTATTAATTCATGATCAGAAAGGTCAATAGGTGTTCTCGAACAAGTTTTAAATTTTTCGGACCTAGTTTAGACCATGTTTGGAATCGCAAAATAGTAAACCAACGCAATTTTGGCACGCTGCATCGCGTATCACATTGGTTAATATTTTCACCAATTGCTAGCATTAAATACCAGTGACACGACGCGATCTTAGCACGATAGGTCAAATATCACATCGATATCATCGATGCGCCGCATTGGCAAATGCATCCGTGCCCAGTTTTAGTCATTAATTAACCACATCCTTGAGGGTAATTAGGTCCTTTTCCCCGATCTTCAGCCCACTTAATGTGAAATTTAGCCCTATTTCAGCTAAATACATTAATTATTTCACAATTTCTCAAGAACAAGAAAACCCTAGGACATTAATTTCTAATCAAGACCACAAGAATTCCTCCATTAGACATCAAGAAATTTCCACCCAAGGTATGTAAAGTATTCATTCAAGGGTCCCTTTTCACCCTTGAAGCTCAAGAAACCCTTCTCAAAATATGAATTTTTAATTCCATGTTGTGGGTTTGATTGTACACATGTTAATGTTGTGATATGATTTACAAGATTAAATCTTTATTGATTTTCATGACTTTATGTTAGTATGTGGATTGAAATACTTAAATTTGAAGTACATGATATAGCCATGATTCATTAGTTGTTGATTTATGCCCTAGCAGTTAAGATTTCAATAGTAAGAGTTGGTGGTAAGTCTTTATAGTTTTAGGACATGATTATTTCATTCTTTCAGTATTTCAGTACATAGTTATTTCAGTAGATAGAATTAGTTGGGGAAATGCTCCATCAACCCCTTATTTAGATAGTTTAGATGCTTTCAGACTATGGCATGTTCAGACAGTTATTTCAGTTTTGGTATTATTATATCGTATTATCAGCTATGTTTCAATTTTGAACATTAGTGCAAGTTTTCCATCAGATTTCTGTATTTATTTCAGTTATATTATTATTACAACATTACTATTATCCAGTGCTCAGTTATAGATATCAATTATGAGTTAACTATTGGTCCTTCGAGATTGTTAGCACCATGTAGCGTCCGGGGTACCAGACTTGGGGTGTTACATTGTTATAGTTACATTGTTGCTATAGTGGAATGTCGTTGTAGTGGCCCTTGACTGGTCACTATCAAAAATTATTCCACTTTTTAGCATGTCACTATAGCGACATGCACTTTAATATAGTGACATAGATGAGGCAGAATGTCTAATTTTCTCTAGAATTTATTTTACAACACACCTTAATTTTAAGAGATCACGAACAATTCCCTTCACATCAAGATCAATTTTGGGAGTTCTACTTACCCAAACCTGATTTTGGAAAGTTCTACTAGTTTTTGATTTATTATATAAATAGAAACCAAGACAAGCATTATTAAATTTGTTCAATCTATTCTCAAATTTCCCTAGACCATAACGATCTCAGATTTTGTTTGAGACTAGCCTAGCCTAAAAATTATATCATCAAATTTGGGGAAAATATTATCCCAAATTTTTAAATGAGAGACTTAGTCATAAAAGGGTCGTTAACAACTAGTATGATAAGCCCAGTTCCATCTAGTCCACTCAGAAAAGCTAACACTTATTGAATTACCTCTGCAGGCATAGGGGTAAGACTGCATCTACAACTGGTGCTGCTGCTTCCTTCTCCATTCTCTGTTTATCTGTTGATTTTAATTCTTCCATATGATCCTGAGTTATGAGATGTGATACTAAACTTTCACATGCCTGGCTTGTGTTTCTTGAGCTCCACCCCTAGTTAATATTATTCTTCCCCTTCCTCATTCCCTGGTGGGGGTCACTCTTCTCTTTTCTTATTTTTTCGCCCTTATGTTTGTCTTCATAGATGGAGTTTCTGGTATGGGAGATGCTACTTGAGTTCCATTCAACCTATTAGTCACCACCTACAGAAAAAAGAGTTAAGATGATTAGATACCAATAGAAAGAAAGTTACCGCATGAAAGAAGCAAGAATGACAGTTTTTCTAAGTCCTATAATATCCAAATAAGAGTACAGATATCTCTGTACTATTTTGTGAGACTTTACAAGACCTGTTATGGTACAACAAGATTGAAAAACCTTTTCTCTTCTACCAATTTTGTCATGACCTAAATGGACGTGACTAAACCTGCCCATTCTCTGGTGGGAGAACCAATTACCCCATAAGCATTAGCAATAATTAATAAAATAAAGGCAATTACTCCATTAATAATTTGAAAAGAGATTCAATGTCTAGAGAAAACTAACATAAATATTAAACATTAACAATACCCATCCCTAGGATTTAAATGTCGGTGTACCAAAACTACTAAAGATTGTTAAGGAGGCAATGAAACCCTAAAAAATAAAAGAAATAGATGAGTTAGGAAAAAAGGACTATATCATCCAGGAAGGATCCATGGTAACCCAAAAGATGTTTCACACCCTTGAGTCTAAATCACATGCTTGAGTCACAAGTGAGGTCTTTCAAGAGCCACTAAATTATGATTTGTACTTAATAAAAGTAACAACATGTGTAGTATTTGTACATAACAAAATAGCATTGTACAAGTAAGGTAATCTGGCCAGCCCATGATGAAAAATATAAAAACTTAACCTTAACACAGTACAAGAAGTTAACACACGATCACCTCTACTACACCTTAATGTAAAAAGTAACACTTCAAGAACGTTCAATAACCTTAGCAACAGGTCAAATAGGTCAACAAATATTCCAGTCAATCTAAGTAATGTTAAGTCAATCATCAAAGTACAAAAATAATACATACATAACCCTGATTCTCTTATGGAACTGTCACTCACTTGTATCTTGTACATACCTTCCAAGGGTCTTAAAATCACCCACTAACCTCTACTTTTAAGAGATAAATTATGTCCATGTACATAATCCCAAGCATAAGTGCCTACCAACCTTATTCCACCAGTATCTAATGAAAATTTTGAAATTCTAGAATATTCCACCATAAAAAATGGTGTGTGTGTGTATATGTGTGTATATATATAAATATATATATATATAAGAAATCACATAACACAATGACAATGACCAATACTTGTAATATTTGCAAGCTTCACATATTAACTTTAGTAAAATGTTTTCATACCTAACACCATGCATCAATAAGCAATACTAAAAATAGTTAACATGTACATATATCGCAAGTTGGATTAAACTACGCAACCATCACCTAACTTAATCCAAGCTTGCACAACTCAATTAAGCCTGAGCCTTGCCTTTTCATGCAAATTTTGCTAACTTTTAGTTTAGAGATAAATACAAAATACATAATCAAAGCAATGACCTACCTATTTGGGAATTTTAACTCACTACCAACCCCTAAGTCCAAGTTCATGATCATTATCTCCCTATTCCAAGGCTTTTCAACCATAATTTACCTAAACTACCAATTTCATGTCTAATTTAATGAATTAACAACATTCAAGAATAATTTAATGTTAACTAACTAAAACCCAATAATTTTATACCTAAATTATCCCTTGACTCGAAAACCAACAAAAACCATCCCTTAACCCTCCCCAATCTATGTATAATAGGAATTCTAAGGAAAGATTATCTATTGACTAGGTAATGGGGATGAATTTTGTACCTTAATTGAGAATAATGATGAAAAACTAATGATTTTTTCCTCAATCTCCACTGCAGAATCCCCATAATGCTTTCTAAAAAATCAATAGTTTTTATGATTTTTTGGATAAAACAACGTTTGATGTCACTATTGAGACATAGTCTCTATAACGACCCTTGGTTCCATTGATTGTAGTATAGAGGGAATTATTCCACATTTGGTCATTTTGATATAGCAACGTGCACATTGCGGTGTGACACGAATGATTTAGAATATTTGAGCTTCTCTAGAATTCCTCTATTTTGCTAAACACCTTAATACCAAAACTTCATGAAAGGTCAAGATCTATCCTGAGAGTTCTACTAACCTGAATTTAGTTCAGAAATGTCCTATGAGTTCCTTATCATCTTAACTCACTAGAAAATAAGATACCACTACCATATTTGCCAATCCATTCCCAAATTTTCCTTGACCACACCTTATTTAGATTTAATTAGAGATTAGCATAGCTTGAGAATAATAACATCAATTGGGGGAGAATCCTACCCTAAATTATTAGAAAAAAATACTTACACATAATGATGGAAAGTCGTTACACATGAAATGCTTCCATCTTATGTCATGAAGTCCACAAATCTACACTTTACTTCTCCGGTCCTATTTGACCTATAAATACTATAAAACTACATCATACCCACATAACGATACCTTTATACTTGCAAATTTTCATAGTTTGAAGTGTTAAAAGTGTCATAAGTCCACGAAAAATAACTCATTAAAGAAAGGCTTCTTTTTGAAGGTCTGGCATGTATTTTTTACTCTTTGAGGTAGGTTACTACTTAAATTTATTCACAGTAGGCTTATTGTTTAACCATTTTTGTAAAGCATACTATGGGTTGGGTAATTTGATAGGAAATCATATTTTGTGACCATTATTGTTATTGTGTTGCCCAAGTAGGGGTTCAATTAATTATTATTATTAACTTTAGAGTTATATTTGTGGTGGTGAGTGAGGGATTTATTCGATATTATGTCCTTATTTGTATATTAAATGTCTTTATTAACATTGTGATGCCTGTGCGGGGTCATGAATAGATATTATAGGCTTTATTTGAACATTATTAGCCTCTATCATTATAGTAATACCTAAGTGAGGGGTTCTGAAATGATGTTATTAATGTCTTATATGAGTATTAATTCTAGTGGTACCCAACGAGAACTAATATCATGATCTATTAACATATTGAGTTGATTTTGAGCTCATTTATGCTTGTAATAAATTGATTATCATCTTCATATTAATTGATTGTGTTTATTACATCCACAATCCATATATACATATTCATGAGATACTAGTACCACTGGCAAGGTTGATTCAGATTTAAATTTAAGAAATTATATAGGTTGTGAATCCCTCATGGGTTGAGATTTGAGCTCCATATAGGCATCTCATATCCCATAAATTGTTCATTCATAGACAAATAATTTGAATCTCTAGTTAGAGCTTCAGAGATAAGAATAAATAAAGCAGCGGATAGAGGGTCCCTCGCTTTACTCTGCTGGTAAAATTAAAAAACATGGGATTTTTCATTTATCAATACAAAATAATAATTATTTGCAACCAATCTCCATATAATATTAACAAATTTATTAAAAAAAATTCTTCCTTTGAACCATTATTAGAAAGAATCATGAGACTCCTTCATATGCTTTGGCCATATATAGCTTGATAACCATATTGTCTGGCTTCCCCCTGTTATCAATATATGTGACTAGTTCTTAAAGCAGCAACATATTTTCTATTGTAATTCTTTCATTGATAAATCTTAATTGATTAGTAGAGACAAACTTTGGCAGTAGTGCTTCAATTCAGTTATGAACAATCCTTGAAATATTGTCAAAATTATTCAAGCTAATAGGTCTCATATCTGATAAAGTTTGAATTAAAGCTTTCTTGGGTATGAGAACCAAATTACTATGCGCAATTGATTTTGGTTAGGATTTACCTGTGTAGAAGCCCTACTCTATCCTTACAATATCTAGCCTAATAATATCCCAACCAATTAGAAAGAATTTATCTCATAAACCATCAGGACCACGTGAACTCTCCCCTTTGAGGTTGAAAATATCCTTTTTTCAACTCATTTGATCTAGAATCTTGCATAAAAAATCATTTTCTTCGGTACTTACCAATTTTGGAATATAAGATAACAAAGAAAAGGATATAGAATCCCCTTATTATGTGAATTGATTTTGATAAATATCAATGGTACCCTATCAATCCTTTCGAAGATACAATCATCTCTTGCACTACTATTCCACCAAGTGAATGAACTCCTCTTGAAAGACATTTGAGCAAGATCACATGACTCAATGAAAGATCTAAAATCACCAGTATTAGGATCTAATACAGGAAGACCTCTTATCTTTTCTTCCCTATTTAGTACCTTATTGAAGTCTCCTTCTATGAATCCATAGTTAATTTATTCCCTGAGTAATGATTGAGAGATCATCCTACAACTCTAACATGAGTTTGTTGTCACACTTATCATACACAACAATGGTATAAAATTAAGAACCAAATGCAACCTCATGTAATTTGAGTGATAACTATTGGTCAGTGTCACTAATGATTCAAACATCATATCTATGTTTTATAAATCCCCAAGTCTGACCATTTCTATTGTGTTTAAATTTCTACATTTTCAATCTAAATTTGTATATGTTGATATTCCTTTTATGCTAAAATGGTTCAATCAAAGCAACAAATGCAAACTTATGAAACCTATAAAGCTTTATGCACTTTGAAATGTATTTTGTGACTTCACTGACCTAATATTCCAAATAAAATATTTGATCATTTATTTACTTCATGAGACCTCATATTTCTCTTTGGTTTCACACTAAAAGGTTGTGTATCTGTATGGCTTTGTGTTTTCACCTTCCTAGCAGATTTTAGAGCTTTACATGATACAGAGGAGATATCTGTATCTTTGAAAATTTGATCTTCATTTCTTGTGTCCTTATTCAAATAATCCTCCTTATTTTTACTTGCTACATTTTTAAGTTTATTATCCTCTATATGAGTAATTATTTCATGTAAAAATTTATGTGGAAACTCCATGGAACCTAACACCATTAATGACTTATCTGATTATACCACTGGAATCTCTACAAATTCTACAAGAGTAAACTGCTCGGTATTATGATTCTCTTATTATACCACCATACTTTTTTTCTATCACTGACTGTGTAATTAACTGTGCTCATTGTTTTTCTATGTTGCAGGTGTTTCTAGAGTTGGATTAGTTCTTTATTATGTTGTACTGGTTTCATCCAAGGCCTTATCTTCCACTTTACTTTGCTTTAAAGGGTTTTCAATGTTTAAACCTTGTCTTGATAGAATGTATATGATATCCACTCTCTTGTGGATATTTTCTTCTCCCCAGATTTTATTTCATGATTTTTTCCTATGCTGATAGGACTATTTGTTTTGCTTGTGTTCTATCCTATATTTTCTTGGATTTGGGTTTTGCTATTTTTTTCTTTGTTGGAGACTGGTTCTCATTTGTTTTCACTGTTTTAAAGGTTGTATCATCATCATCAATATAGGTGTGGTTTTCCTTCTAAGATTTGTTTTGACCATGGTCATATGTTTTACTATTGCTTTTCTATTTTTCTTGCGAAACATCAAAAGTGGTTGTGACTGGTAAAGTTGTACTAGTGGGGTTAGGTTCAGTAATAGGTGCACCTAGAAAGTTTTATTTTCTCTTCTCCATTTTAAATCTTCTTTGAGTTGGATTTCACTTTGTCAAGACAATTCTCCTATTCTCATATCTCTTTTGAAGTAGAACCTCTTCTTTGTCTTGTACAAATTCATTATGTCTCTCTTTTTTTACCTATTTTTTAACTTTGGATGTAAACTCCTACATTCACTCTCCTCATTGAAATTCAAGAGGGAAGGTTGAATTGTAAAATTCTTATGAATCGAGTGACAAGGCTTCAGTCGACTTACCTATAAATCAGTATACATAATAAGACAGTTTAGATTTAAGCAAATAAGCAAGTTAATATGAAATTTGAAACAAGAACATAAAGATCTATCCTGGTTCGAAACATCAATATGGTGCCTACATTTAGTCCCCTTAGGTTTTTAACATTTTCTTAGATCTTTTCAAAGTGGATTCCAAGTACAACAATAGAAAACAAGATCTGAAACATATTTTGATTTTTAGATCTTGTGATATAGCCTCATTGGTATGACCAAGTTAAATCAATCTCACTCTTGTGTAACTATTGTAAACTTAATAAATACAAAGCTTTGATGTGACTAATATTGAGACATACTAAGATATTCTCTTGAATTTGTGTGAGTGCTTCAATCTTCAATCCTTCTCTTTTATATTCTTCAGCTGCTCTGGCTTCTTTTCTTCATAAGGAAACCTAAAGGATTTCTTCCCAATCTAGGATTTGAATTGATTCCTTGACTGAGGGATGACACTATATGGCATGTCCATACATGGTACAACCTTCTTATCATAGCCATACATGTCCATATCAGATATATCCATATAGGGGATATGGTCTTATTTCATTTTGCTTTTGGAGTGATTGATTCGTCTGCCTTATATTTAGGGAGCTAGTAAGATCCATGACTGATACAATTCCCAAGTTCAGCGTCGTCTATCTTGTGAGTTGATTCTTGTTTTTGTTTGCAAAATATTCTCGGATATCTTAGATTGATTCCTTAGGGATCCTAGATACCTTTTGATCTTTTGTATCTTTTGTGTATCCTGCAACATATTTGTTTATTATTTTGTCTTTATTAAAACATATAGTTAGACTATAGGCTAACAATCTCTCTTATTTTGATAATGACAAATAATAAAAATTAGTTGAGTTCCCTATTTTTGAAGTCGACTTGCTCCACCTTCCTTACTGACCGTTTTGATCGGGAGCATTATTTGAATCTTATCCTTTTATAGTCGACCTTTTCCCCCAGACTTAAAGGTATCTCTGGTGTTTTTGATTTGTCCCCTTTTTTGCATAATAAAAAAACACAGCATAAATACATGAAAAGAGAAACTAAGGCACATAGAGGATAAACAGGAAAGTTGATTAAAAATAGAAAAAGAAAAAGAGTGTGGCAGATAGTGTGACATATCATCTTACAACAAAAAAAAGGATAGGACCTTTTTTTGAATAACAATCATCATTTAGAAAAAGGAATAGGAGTTCTAAACAAATATAGAAAGGTCATTGTTTGAGGAGTTGTATTCAGTCTTGAGGGATTCCACGTGTGTAAATACCTCACTGAATACTTTGACACCTTCCTGCTTGAATCGTCCAATAGTCATCCTCACCCTACCTATATCAGTGCTTGTGTACTTCCCAAGCTACAGTAGTTTAGATGTCGTCTCCTAAATTATCATCAATCCCTCCTCTATAGCCTTTATACGGTCCTTGAGCTCCTCAAATTATTGCAATGTGCTTCTTTTAGTTAGCAGAGATTCACTACACAACCAGGTACAACTAAGCAATTTTTGAAAACACTAAACTTGTCTTTTTGCTAGCTGGTCCAAAATATATGCCTGTCTTCTGGAGAAAGGGGATCGAAAGGGGTTGAACAAGGTTTCTTGACTAGTGAAATGGGGCTTGGGGCAAAGCATTTTTTAGTGACAGCTGACTGTTGAGAGTCCCAAGAGGATTCATCAGAAGATCCAAAAATAAATACATGATTATCAGAGTGGAAGTTAGGAAGGGCTTTGGAGAGATTAGCCATGGAACCAATTTAGATCATTTGATAGAAATAAAATTTCATCAAGGATTTTAAAGGAGTGGAGAAAAATATGAAGGGGTAGGTAGATAAAGTGGGGTGGAGTAACTAAGGGTAAGGCAAAAAGATATGAAGTGAATATAAGAGACTACTTGAAGTGAAAGAAAGGCAAAAAAAGTGTTGGAAAGATAAATGGTTAAAGAGGCGATAAATATGAGGGAGAGATAAAGGTAGTGTAACAAGGGAAGACGTAATGATGATGCTAATTTTAAAATAGGTTTACCATAATTAAATTAAGAAACAAATTACGGCATTAGGGTGCAATAGTAGTTAAAATTATTTTACAAAAAATAAGAAATTATAACTCATTAATGCTGATAATACCAAGCCTTTTTCGTAAGAAACAAAATCTTTCTTCTAAAAAGGGCTTAGTAAAAATGGCAGCTAACTGATTTTCCGAATTAACAAATGTTAGGGAAAAACCACTATTTTCGAGATTATCTAGAATAAAATGGTATTTAATGTTAATGTGCTTAGCCCTAGAATGACGCAAAGTATATTTATAAAAGTTAATTGCATTGGTATTGTCACATATTATAGGCACAAATTTAAAGTACAAATTAAAATCAAGTAATTGATGCATGATCCATAAAGTTTGAGTACCACAACTTCCATCATCTATGTATTTAGGTTCGGTGGTTGATTGAGCAGCTAAAGTTTGCTTCTTGTTGTTCCATGAAATCAAGGCATCATCAAGAATTTGGCATGTTCCACTAGAGCTTTTTCTATGATACTTATCACTTGTAAAGTTATCATCTAAATAAAAAATTATGTCAAAATGAAAGGAGTCAGGGTGCCATAGTCCAATATCCTGTGTTACAATGAGATATCAAATGATCTATTTGACGACAGTTAAATGAGTCTCTTTTGGAGTTGACTGATACCTTACATACTTGCAAACTCTAAACTTGTTGTCTGGTCGACTGGAGATCAAGTAGAGGAGTGATACAATCATTCCTTTGTATGTCTTTTAATAAATGTATTTTCCTAATTAATCTAACTAAATACTTGTAGAGGTACTCATTGGGGTTCCGTAAGTCTTTCCCTTTTCCATAAAAAGTTTTTTGATAAGTTTCTTTGTGTATTTGGCTTGACTAATGAATGTACCTTTGGGAGTTTTCTTGATTTGTAATCCTAAGAAAAATATGGGCTCTCCCAGAGACTCGTTTCAAATTCTATTTTCATCAAATTTGAAAAACTATCACACAAGGAAATATTAGAGTACCAAATATAATATCATCAACATAAATTTGAACAATGAGAGAATTAGAGTCAAGCTTTTGGGTAAAAAAAGTTGTTTTGCTTCTTTGGAAATTATTGATTAACAATAAAGTACTTAACTTCTCATACCAAACTGTTGGAGCTTGTTTGAGACCATAGAGTTCTTTTGATAGTTTAAAAATATGGTTTCGGTATGATGGATTTTCAAAATTGGGAGGTTGTTTTACAAAAACATTTTCATGAATAAATTCATTTAAAAGGCACTTTTGACATCCATTTGAAATAGTTTAAATCATTTAAAGGCAACGAAGGCCAATAAAATTCAAATTGCCTCTAAGCTTGCCACAGGAACACAGGTTTCATCATAATCAATACTTTTTTATTGGGAGTAGCCTTGAGCTATAAGTCTGGGCTTGTTTCTGATAACCTTACCTTCTTTGTTCAATTTATTTCTATTGAACCCTCTAATTCCAATAGCCGAGCCATTTTTTGGTCTTTCAACTAGATTCCATACATGATTTCATTCAAACTGAACTAATTCTTCCTTCATGGCTTTGACCCAAGATTCATCTTTGAGGGCTCCATCAGTCTTCTTGGGCTGAATTTGAGCCACAAGAGCAATAGGTGCTTTCTTTCTCAATAAAGCTCTTACTGCATCTTCTCATCTAGGTTTTCGATGATAAATTCATTTTGAAATCTAGAATTGTGTCTCTACTCTCAAGGAACATTTGTTTTTGTCATTTCATCGGAAGGAGTCGATTCTAGAGGGGCTATAGTCGACTCATCATTTGGTGGATCGGGAGTTGTGTATTCCTTGGCTCTAGATTGTAGATCATTTACTTGTTATACATCAATACTCAAACTAGGAGGGTGGATAGCTTCATCAAGAACAATATTTATTGATTTTTATTTAACACATAAAGTCCTTTTATTATAAGTTTTGTAGGCATGATTGGTGGGAGAGTAACCAAAAAAATACCTTTATCACTTCGTGGATCAAACTTTTCTAAGTTATTCTTACTATTGTTATGGATAACGTACTTTCATCCAAATAGATGAAAGGAACTAACATTGGGATTTTTTCCTCTTCATAACTCATAAGGAGTCTTCTTTAGAATTGGTCTGATGAGCCATATGTTGATAATGTGATAAGTTGTACTTACTACTTTTTCCCAAAAGTAATATGGAAGAATGTGTTCTAGTAGCATAGTTCTAGTAGTTTCTTACAGATATTGATTCTCTTAATCCACCGCACCATTTTACTGAGGTGACCGTGGTGCTGAAAAGTCTTGAGAGTACCCACAGTGAGCACAGTATTCCTCAAAGGTTTTGTTCTCAAACTCTCCTCCATGATTACTGTAAAGATATTTGATGAAGTGTTGTACTTCTCTTTGAACTTTTCTATAAAAGATCTAATAATTTATGAAAGCATTATGTTTATGTGCAAGAAAAATTACCCAGGTAAAACAAGAATAATCATTAAAAAATAACAAAAAAGTATTGTAACACCCCAGATCTGGTCCCTAGAATGCTAAACGGTACTCATGACACCGAAGGACCACAAGCTAACTCATGACTAATATCTGTACCTATATACTGCATAATATATGTATGATTGTGGAAACAGGAACTGAAAGGCCGTAAGGTTCAGACTGTAACATAACTGATAAATATATAACATCTGAATGAGGTATGAAATACCCAAACCAAAACTAAAATAAGGTGATAGTCTGGAAAGCCTCTAAGTGACTGAACTGTCTGAATAAGGAGTTAATGGGACATGTCCCTAACTAACACCAACTAACAAATTACATAATGAGATAATAAATAAGTGATCATGTCCTCGAGAGATGAGGACTCACTGCTAACTCTGACTGCTGAGACTGGAATGCTACTGATACTCTGGAGCTCGTGCTTATGAACCTATAGTACAAGATACCATAGCACAAATGTGTCAGTACATTGAATATAATGGTATGCATGGAAGGTAGGATGAATGCATGGGGTTCATATGTATGAACAATATTGGCTAACAGACTAATATGAACGTGAGAGTACATGCATGAATACGTAGTAACTATATCAGAGATTGTGATAACATGAATTTACTGATAACTAACATAACTGATAACTAAATTCTGATGACTGATATAAATGATAAAATAAGTGACTATATCTGCCAGTCCTAAATCTGATGGAACTAGCTGAGTTCTATATTATATCTGAGTTGATTGTATCTGACAGTCTTAAATTCTATAGAACTATCTGAGTTCTATTATTAAAAATTAATGACTATATTTGATAGTCCTGATTCTGTAACTAAAACTATGAGAATTAGTTATCAAACCGACGTGCCACAAATAACACATTATAGTTGAGTTAGGGTCCAATATGTAACCCCAATTATAAGGGTGACAATACCGCACCACCGATAAAGAAAAGCTATGAGTGACCCTCATCTGACAGTGTCCTCAAAAGAAAACGGTGAGGCCCTCATCTGACAGTTCTTATCCACCTCATCTACCCACATCTGACTGTGTTGATGTCTCAACCTATGCTGGATACATAGTTCTGGAATGCAAGGATGACTTCTAAGAATCACACCCTCATCTGGAAATGTGTGTTCCTATCCTTGGGTTTACTCAGTACTAATTCCTACTCCTATCTGAATAGACACTGATCAAGGATTACAGAACTAAACTGGACTGAATTAACTAAATTTCATTGACTAACGAAATAGTTCTGAGATTACTGTATTAGTAATCTTTCCTGAGTCACATAACTGACTGAGTTCTATGGATCATGGCTTGACTGAGGGAATAACATCAAGAATCCATAATATAATAATTGATGATATTTCATGGGCATTTGATTATTATAGCTTGGTATGTGAATAAGATAGCATATATACATAGGATAATTTAATATAGCTAACTCATGAGCAATCCGACAAACAAATTCAATACATAAGAATAGCATGGAAGTCATTTTGGATCACAATTAAGCTATAGTGCAAATTTCTATCCTCGTAGGCATTTTATCAAACACCTTACATGAACCCTTAGGGAATAGGCATAATCATCAAATTGATACATTATAAATAATTCAATTTTTCGATTTCACTAACTTTCTAATGTAGTTTCATGAAAAACACATAAATATTCCAACTCAAGAATCATTTAACAAGATAAACATGGTCACAACCAATCCACAACATAAATATCATGATTCATAATTTAAAAAAGGTTTATTGAGCCTTATGGATGAAAGGAATCTATAAATAAATACAATGCATACTTTATTTCTTGATTTAATGAAGATTGATGGAGAGACATTCTTGAAATTGATTCCCCAATTGAAACCCTAGATTGTTCTTGAGATTAAATTAAGAGAAACTAGTATATTTTGGGTTCCAAATAGCTGAATCTCATGTTAAAAGCTTAAATAGGGGTGGAAAATTAAACCTTTTAACCCTAGACGTGTCTTTTAATTTCAGTGAAACTTTTCCGAATTAGACCCCTGGTGCGACGCGGTGCTCTCGCGCCGTGTCACTGGAATTTGACAACTAGGAAATTGAGGGATGGTGCGATGCGGAGTCATCGCGTTGCCACTTTATTTGCGAACTGGAAGTTTGGCGCGACGCGCCACTATCGTGAACCCCTACTAGAATTTGACAATTGCCATGTTCTCTTGTGGCGCGGTGCGCTACTGACTAATACGGAGCTATTTTACAATGGGAACTTGAAATAGTCATAACTTCTTACCTAGTTATTGGATTTAGGCAAATTTTATATCAATGGAAAGATTATTGAATTTCCCACATAAAAAAAAAGTAAAAATCTTGAAAATTCCTCATGAAATAAACATCATTCAATTTAAAAGATAATACTTGACATTCTTGAGACAAAATTAGTTAGGAAACTTCGTGGTATTACAATATCCCCCCTTCAGAATATTCATCCTCGAGTAAGATTGACTGAGAGGGGAGAAACGATAAGCCAAAGTACATACTGAACACAAACACTGAAACATGACTATATAACTAACATTTCTAAGATTCATATAGAGCATGCATATCTGATGCATGATTTCATGACTTAGATGATACATTAAGGCGTGAATATGAGTACTGATAAGATGATCACACATATCTGATGTGTGAATACATGACTAATCTGATTACATGATTGATATTTCTAATAACTGAGTCTTCTCATAACGAGAATACATGTCTGATGCATGAACACATGACTAATCTTATGAATGAACATATAATTGGAAATGCAAAAGTACTTAGTACCATGTTTAAAAAAATTGAATCCAACATAAGGTTGATATCAAGTCATAACTAAAATCTGTACATAAAAACTGAAAAGCTTAAGGAAAACTGTTACCTTAATCTTAAACTGAGTCAGTGGAGAAAAGGTGAGGGTACTTGGTACGCTTGTCTAATTCTGCTTCCCAAGTAGCTCCCTTAACGGAATAATACCACCAAAGAACTTTTACTAGAGGGACTTCTTTGTTCCTTAGTCTACAAGTCTGGTAGTATAGAATTTCGACTGGAATCTCTTCATAAGAGAGGCTGTTCTGAATATCTATGCTCTGAATAGTGACTACAACTGTTGGGTCACCTATACACATCTGGAGCAAAGTGACATGGAAGACTGGATGAACTAAGGCTAGATCTAAAGGCAATTCAAGCTTATAAGCTACTTTGCCAAAGTGACTAAGAATTTTGAAGGGACCGACGTATCGGGGATTGAGTTTTCCCTTCTTACCGTACATCTTTACTCACATTATGTGAGAGATATTTAGATAGACATAGTCACCGATATCGAACTCAAGATCCTTTCTACGCATATCTGTATAAGACTTCTGTCAACTCTGAGCAGCCCAGAGTTTTTCTCTGATTAACTGGACTTTCTCTAAGGAATCGAATAATAAGTTAGGCCCTATAACTAAGGTTTCACTAACTTAGAACCAACCAATTAGAGATCTGTACCTCCTACCATAGAGAGATTCGAATGGAGCCATCCAAAAACTAGAATGATAGCAATTATTGTATGCAAACTCAATCAAAGGCAAGTGGTCATCCCATCTACCCTTGAAATCAATTGTACACACCCTTAGTTTATCTTTTATGGTCTAAATGGTCCTTTCTACTTGACCATCTATTTGAGGATGAAAGGTTGTACTAAGATGAATTTAGGTACCAAGACCCTTTTGGAACACTTTCCAAAAATAAGAGGTAAACTGGGTACCTCTGTCTGAGATAATAGATAATGGAAGATCGTCCAATATGACCAACTATATAATGTAGAGTTTGGATAATCCTTGGCTAAATAAGAGGTATGGACTGGGAGAAAATGATCTGACTTAGTCATCCTGTATACAATGACCAATAAAAAATTACGTTGATGAAGAGTTCGAGCTAAACCCATCACAAAGTCAATGTTCACTTCATCCCACTTCCAAGTAGGAATAATGAACTCCTACATAGGTCCTCTAGGCTTCTGATGCTCTATCTTAACTTGCTGATATGTAGAGCACTTAACCATAAACCCTGCAATATCCTTTATTATCCTAGTCCACTAATAAACCTCCTGCAAGTGGTGGCACATATTTTTGGCCCCTGGATGAACAGAGTAGAATGCACCATGCGCTTCTACAAGAAGTCGCTGCCTTAAGTCATCTACAGCTGGAACACACAGATGACTCTGACAAAGCAGAATACCATCTTCCCCTTAGGACAGAACCTCTACTTTATGATCCTTAACTGACTCTTTCAACTTGACTAAACTGGGATTTCTATCTTGGTTTTCTTTCACCTCAGAAAGTAGAGATGATTCTGAACTACTCTGAACCCATATATCACCCTCCCCTTTATCGACTAAGTGAATGCCTATCTGGCAAGCTGATGGGCTTCCTAAGCTAACTTCTTCTTACTATCTTCAACATAAGCATTACTACCCATAGACTTTCTATTAAGAGTGCCTGCCATTATATTGGCCTTTCCCGGAAGATAAAGGACACTCATGTCATAATCTTTCAAGAGCTCTAAGTACTTTCTTTGATGAAGATTGAGATCTTTCTGAGAAAATACATACTAAAGGATCTTATGATCTGTGAACACAATTACAGGATCCGTATAGATAATGCCTTCAAATCTTTATGGCAAATACTATGGCTGCTAACTCAAGATCATGAGTAGGATAATTCTTCTCATGGGATTTAAGCTGTTTGGAGGCATAGGCTATAACCTTACCATTCTGCATAAGGACATAACCCAAACCTATTCTGGATGCATCATAATACACTATGAAACTATCTAAACTATCAAGAAAAGCTAAGATTAGAGCTGAGGTAAGTCGAGTCTTTAACTCCTGAAAACTCTTCTCGCAAAGATCTGATCACTAAAACATGACATTCTTCTAAGTCAATCTGGACATAGGGGATGCAATAGAAGAAAATCCCATAATAAACGGCCTATAATAGCTAGCCAAACCCAAGAAATTCCTGATATCTAATGGAGAGACAGATCTAAGCTAGTTTTTTACCACTTTGGGCTTTTGAGGATTTACTTTAATGACATCACCTGACATGATATGGCCAAGGAATATTACTGACCTTAGCCAAAATTTGCACTTATTGAATTTGGTGAACAACTGATGATCTTTGAGAGTCTAAAGTATGATTCTGAGATAGTCTGCATGATCACATTTATTGTGGGAATAGACCAGAATATCATCTATAAAGACTATGATGAACATATCCAAGTACTGATTGAATACACGGTTCATCAAGTCCATGAAAGCTGTTGGGGCATTGGTAATACCAAAGGACATAACTAGGAATTCAAAGTGACCATACCAAGTATGGAAGAATATTTTTAGAATGTCACATTCTCTAACTCTGAGCTAATGATAGCCAGATCTGAGGTCCATCTTAGAGAAATAACTGGCACCCTGAAGTTAGTCAAACAAGTCATCGATTCTGGGAAATGGATACTTGTTCATGACCGTGACTTTATTGAGTTGATGGTAGTTTGTGCACATTCTGAGAAAACCATCTTTCTTTCGCACAAATAAGACTAGTGCACCCCACCGGGACACACTGAGTTTGATAAATCCCTTATCTAAGAGATCCTTCAACTGTTCTTTCAATTCTCTAAGTTCTGTTGGTGCCATTCTATATAGCAAAATAGATATAGGCTGAGTATCTTGAAGAAGGTCAATGCCGAAGTCTATTTCTTTTTCGGGAGGAATTCCTAGAAGATATTTGGGAAAGACATCTAAATATTCACTATCCACTGGGAATGATTCAAGACTGGAAGTTTTGGAACTAGAGTCCTTAACTCGAAAAAAATGATAGACACATCCCTTAGATATCATTTTCCTTGCCCGAAGATAGGAAACAAGCTAACCTCTGAAAGCGAATACACCACCCTTCCACTCTAGGATGGGTTCATTCAAAAATAGGAATTGGCCTACTCTATTTCTTCAGTCGACTATGGCATAGCATGAATAAATCCAATCCATGTCGAGAATGACATCAAAATCAGTCATTTCTAATTCCACTAAGTCTGCTAAAGTGACATTCTAAAATATAATAACCAAGCAGTTCCTGTATGCCCTTCGAGATATGATGGTTTTACCCACTAGGGCAGAGACTGAGAAGTGCTCTACTAGAATTTTAGGACTGACTCTGAAATTCACTACTATATAAGGAGTAACAAAAGATGAAGAAGCTCCTAGATCTAGCAAAGCATAAAAATGCACATGAAAGATCTGTAACTTACCAGTAACCATATCAAAAGAATTTTCTTGATCTTGTTTGGACTGGAGAGCATAGAGTCTATTTGGTCATTTCCTACTAGTACCACTGGAAGTGGCACCCTGCTGAGTTGGGTGATCGGACTGAGCTAAGGAACAGTTTTGCTGACCCTAATAACCAGACTAGGGAAAATATCTGACTCTGTGGCCTTGCTTGCCACAGCCAAAATAGACATCGCTACCAGCTCTAAAAGTACTCTTTTGGTTCTTACCACAAGTCTAACAAATCGGATTAGTTCAGGCATTGCTGACACTGCCCTAAGACTTAGATCCTGGCACCCTATATTTATTACCATCCCTAACCTTAAGAGCTAGAGCACTAGCTGACAAAGATGGTCGAACTGACGGCTTAGGATGAAACTAAGAATGGTTTCTTTCTTCTGATTTAGGCTGAGCAAAGTTGAAACCACCTGTCTTTGCTCTATTATTCTGCTTCTCCTTTATCTTAATCTTTTGATCTTCTATCTACTGAGCATGAGTCATAAGTCTAGAAAATGTCATTTCACTATTGAACATCATAGCCGTACACTCTTTACCACACTATCATTTACCCTAGAAATAAACTTACCCATTTTGGCCCTGTTGTCTGCAACCACATGAGGGGCATATCAGTCAATTGAGTAAACTTAAGAGAATACTCTTTCACCATTATGTTTCCCAGCCTAAGGTTAATGAATTCTAACACCTTGTCTTTTCACAGCTCTAGAGGGAAAGAACCCCTCTAAGAATGCGGTGACAAACTCCTCTCACTCAATAGGTCCTGCATCATCTGGCCTTTCTGACTTCCACTCTTTAAACCAAGTGTGGGAAATATCATACAACTGGTATTCATCTAGCTCAGCCCTCTCAATAGGAGTAACCCCCATGATGTCTACAACCTTCTAAACCTAATCGATGAATTCCTGATGGTCCTCATCTGACTTAGACCCGAGAAAGAATAGAGGATTTATTCGGGTGAAGTCCTGAATCTTGGCTGCAGCTAAATTGGCCACTGGGTTGGCCGAAATGATAGTTGTTCATTAATTCTGCGTAGTAAATGACTGAGCAAGAGTAGTGAATGCATCTTTAAACTCTACATAAGAAAAGTGTTCACCTAAAGGTTGTTTGGGGTTAGGGGTTGACTAATTCCCGTATCTTCTTTTAGGAGGCATATTCTGTAGAAGAAAGGGAAAAACAAATTAGACTAAGAGATTGACTTGAGATTATGCTCACTAGCACGACATGAATACTGAAAGAAGGAAAACTATTCCTAAAATATCTCATAGCCTCATGTACATAAATGTGGCACGCAACACACCCATGCACAAGACTCTACTAGATATGGCTTTCAGACTTCCTAGGACTCTATTGAACGTTAAGCTTTGATACCAAGTTTGTAACACCCCAGATATGGTACTTGGAATGCTACACAGTACTCATGACCCCGAAGGACCACTATCTAACCCATGACTAATATCTGTACCTGTATACTGCATAATATACTGTATGATTGCAAAAACATAAACTGAAAGGCCATAAGATTCAAGACTATAACATAATTGATAAAGATATAACATCTGAATGGGGTATGAAATACCCAAAATAAAACTGAAATAACATGATAGTCTGGAAAGCCTCTAATTGACTGAACTGTCTGAATGAGGAGTTTATGGGACATGTCCCCAACTAACAAATTACTTAATGAGATAATAAATAAGTGATCATGTCCTCGAGTGATGAGGATTTACTGCTAACTCTGACTATTAAGTCTGGAATGCTACTGATACTCTGGAGCTTGTGCTTCTAAAACTATGGTATAAGATACCATAGCGCAAATATGTCAGTACTTTAAATGTACTGGAATGTATGGAAATTAGGCTGAATGGATGGGGTTCATATGCATGAACAATACTGGCTAACCAACTAATATGAATATGATAGTACATGCATGAATACGTTGTAACTATATCTGAGATCGTGATAACATGAATTTACTAATGACTAACATTACTAATAACTGAATTCTGATGACTGATATTACTGATGACATAAGTGACTGTATCTGATAGTCCTGAATCTTATGGAACTAGCTTAGTTCCATACTATATCTGAGTTGACTATATCTGATAATCTTGAATTTTGTAGAACTATCTGAGTTCTATTACTGATATTGAATGATTGTATCTGACAGTCCTAATTCTATAATTGAAATTGTGGGAAGTGGTTATCTAACCAACATGCCCTACATAACGCATTATAGCTAAGTTGGGGTTCAATCTATAACCCTAATTGGATGGATGTTAATACCACGCCAGCGGTAAGGACAAGCTGTGAGTGACCCTTATTTGATAGAGTCCCCAAAAACGAATGGTGGGGCACTTATTTGAAAGCTCTTATCCATCTCATCAACCCTCATCTGACAGTATTGATGTCTCAACCTATGCTGGCTACATAGTTCTGGAACACACGGATGACTTCTAAGAATCACACCCTCATCTAACAGTGTGTGTTCCCATCCTTGGGTTCACTTAGTGCTAATTCCTACCCCCATCTAAATACACACTGATCATGGATTACTGAACTGAACTAGACTGAATTAACTGAGTTTCATTGACTGACGAAATAGTATTGATATTATTGTATTACTGAGCTTTCATGAGTCACATAACTTACTGAGTTCTATGGATCATGTCTTGACTGACAATATCATGAAAACATAACATAGACTCTAGGGACACAACTATATTTTTTGGGTATAAGTACCCCCAGGACTCGATGGAAGGAAACTGATAAGGCATGGTATTCTTGAATACACGACTAACATCAACAATCCATAATACAATAATTAAAGATATTTTATGCGCATTTGATTATCATAGCTTGGTATGTGAATAAGATAGCAAATATACATAGCATAATTTAATATGGAAAACTCATGAGCAATTCGACAAACAATTTCAATACTTAAGAATAGCATGGAAGTCATTTTAGATCACAATTAAGTTATAGTGCATAATTTCTATCCTCCTAGGCATTTTTTCAAACACCTTGTATGCACCCTTAGGGCATAGGCCTAATCATCAAATTGACACATTATAAATAATTCAATTTATGGATTTCACTCACTTGCAAATGTAGTTTCAAAAAAATATACATAAATATTCCAACTCGGGAATGATATAACAAGATAAACATGGTTACAACTAACCCACAACATAAATATCATGATTCATAATTTAAAATAGGTTTCTTAATCTTTATGGATGAAAGGAATCCATAAATCAATACAACGCATACCTTAGTTCTTGATTTAACGAAGATTGATAGACAGACTTTCTTGAAACTGAATCCCCAATTAAAACTCTAGTTTGTTCTTGAGAGAAAATTAAGAGAAACTAGTATATTTTGGGTTCCAAATAGCTGAATCTCATATTAAAGTGCTTAAATAGGGGTGAAAAATTAACCCTTTTAACCCTGGATACATCTTTTAATTTCATTGAAATTTTCCTGAATTGGACCCCTGGCGTGATGTGGCGCTATCGCGCCTTGTCGCTGGAATTTTACAATTGAGAAATTGAGGGATGCCGCAATGCGGAGCCATAATGTTGCACTTCATTTGCGACCTGAAAGTTTGGCACGATGTGACACTATCGTAGACCATTACTAGAATTTGAAAATTGCCATTTTCTCCTGTGGCGTGGCGCGCCACTGACTAATATAGCGTTGTTTTACAATAGGAACTTGAAATAGTCATAACTTCTTACCCGGTTATTGGATTTAGGCAAATTTTATATCGATGGAAAGGTTATTAAATTTCCCATATGACAAAAAATGAAAATATTGAAAATTCCTTATGGAATAAATATTATTAAATTTAGAACCTAATACTTAATATTCTTGAGACAAAATTAGTTAGGAAACTTCGGGGTATTACAAGTATCTTTTTTCGCCAGTACTTGCGGTCTTGGTGAGTACAAACAGATCCATGTGGATTATTTAAAGTGGTTTGGTATTAGGGACAATGTCTTTGACCATAAATGATGTCCGAGTCTGTTTTCCCTATTGGAAAGCATCACAGATGCGATCCTTTTCAAATTTGAGTTTTAGCAGACCTTTTACCAGCTTAAGTCTAGAGAGTTGCTCAACCATATACATACTACCATGTCCAAGCTTTCTATGCCACAATCAAGCGTCATTAGTTTGCATAGTATGGCAAGTTAGAGTAGCAAAATTAGGATTATTTAGAACATAAATATTATCTACACCTTCACTGATGAGAGAAATATTTTTTATCATATTTGATGGAGCAGTTTTCAGCTTTGAAGAAGACTTTAAATCCTGCATCACACAGCTGAATGATACTGAGCAGGTTGTACTTGAGTCCATCTATGAGATATACTTCAATGCGTTCGCATGAGGATTTGAGCTTTACTGAGCAAACTCTAATGACATATCCTTTAGAATTATCACCAAATCTAATTATTTCTCCCTCTATTTTCTTTAAAGAACAAAAGCTTTCTTTCTTTCTAGTTATATGTCTTGAATATCTGTTGTAGATGACCCATATTCTATTTTCATAAATTTTGCGGATGTTTTCCTGTAAAATAAGAAAATTAATTTTTCTTAGGTACCCAAGTGGTCTTGGGTCCTTGAGGGTTATAGGTACTTCATTTAGGTCTCTAAACCTAAACACCTTTAGACCTTTGCCTACAGTTGTATAATTTGTGCCCTTTCTGATCACAGGTATAACAGACTGGTCTTTGAAAGTTGAAAGAAGTTTTAGATAATTCAAATGATTTTTGTGAGGAACTTGAGTTTGTTTTAAAAGAATTTGATCTTACGAAACTGTGACTTGGTGATTTATAATGCTAGTCAACTGCATTTTTACATCATCAAGTTCTTCTGGAAGCAAGTAAATTTCAATTTGACATGCTTCAATTTCAATTTGATAGTTCCTTTGTTCCTCCTCAAGTTTCTGCTTCAACTAAGCTTCTCAATTTTTCTTTTCTTGAGCAAGTTTATTGTATTTATTAATAACCTTTTAAAGCTATTCAGCGATCATATCTATATTTGATTCAAGGTTGTTACAGTTATAATAGTTGTAGGGTCTTACCTCTCTTGATTCATCTTTTTCCATGTAGCACATGTTTGCTTCTTCTGATTTTTCCTCTGTTTCATCTTCAACACTCCAAGAACCAAACTTTTTGTTTCTTCTGGATGATTTTTTTTTTATTCTAGACAATTTTGTTTAAAGTGATCTGGCTTTCCATAATAATAGCAGTGATTATAATTCCTAGTTAATTTATTGTTTTTGACTTCTTAGGTTCTCTACTGTCTCTATTTTAGAATTTTCCTTACTCCGTGATTTATACAAGTCATTCCTTTGCTATTGGATTATTCTAGGAATTCTTATTCTTTAGTTGATATAGTATTAAAGGCTGCTAGTTTCTTCTTTTCTTACTTATTATACCTGTTGATATATTTTCATTCATAGGCAATAAGATTACCTCGTAATTTTCTATATGTCATATTATGGAGGTCTCCATCTTATAGAATGGAATCTTTGGTTTTCCATACTTTAGGGAGGCTTCTGGAAAGATTTTGGACTTACAGGCTGTGTGGATATATCATACTTACAAATTTCAGCTCATATACAATTTTGCTGAATCTTGCCAACATTGATTCCATATGTTCATTTTCTTCTATTTTTAATAGCTCTTATTCACTGACCAAAGCAACAATTTTTGTCTTTTTGACTTTGGTGGTACTTTCAAAGTTTACTTCTAATTTATTTAACATCTCTTTTGCTATTTCATAGGTTGATATCTTATTGTATTCTTCTCCTCTTACTGTACAAAGGAGTAAAATTATAGCTTATGAATTAGTTTGAATTACCTCTTGTTGTTTTTGGTGACTTCAAAATTTTCTTGGTCCACTATGTTAGTATTGCTTGATCTTTTTCCTTGTCTTTTTGATTTTCTTTGAGTCATGGAATGGGCTTTGGTCCCTTCTTAATGAAAACCCATTCTTGGAAGTCATTTGATTGAAAAATGATTTTGAATACGTTCTTTCCATAGGAATATAGTTGTCCATTGAAATAATGTGGTCTTTTGGTGGAGTGACCATCCTTAATGAGAGCCCCTAGAATTTGATAGTTCACCATTTGAACTTTACTCAGGTGAAGTTAAGAAACACTATTGGTTAGACCTACTTTGATACCATTGAAATTCAAGTAGGATGAATTAGAAAAATCCTGTGAGTCGACTGGCAATCCTTCATAGTTGACTTACCTACAAATCAGTTTACTTAACAGGATAGATTAGATTTAAGCAAATAAGCAAGTAAATAAGTAATTTTGAAATAATACGCAAAGATTTATCCTAGTTGGAAACACCAATATGATACCTACTTCCAGCCTCCTTGGGTTTCAACATTTCCTTAGATCTTCTCAAAGTGGATTTTGAGTACTACAGTAGAGAACCAGTTCTAAAAATTATTTTTATTTTCAAATCTTGTGACATAACCTCTATTGAAATGACTAAGTTGACTCGATCTTACTCTTTTGTAACTATTGTAAACTTAAGAAGTACAAAGCTTTGATGAGACTAAGATTGAGACATACTAAGACATTCCCTTGAAGTTGAGTGAGTGATTTGATCTTCAGTCCTTCTCTTTTATATTCTTCAGCTGCTCTAGCTTCTTTTCTTCATAAAGAACCAAAATGATTTCTTTTTAATCAAGAATTTGAATTGATTTCTTGATTGAATGATGACACCATATGGTATGTCCATATTAGATATGTCCATATGTGGTGCGACCTTCTTATCACAGCCATATATGTCTATATCAAATATGTCAATTTAGAGGATCTGGTCTTCTTTTCTTTTGCTTTTGTGGTGATTGATTCCTCTGTCTTATATTCAGGGAGCCAGTAAGATCCATGATTGATACTATTTCAAAGTTTAGCATCAGCCATCTTGTGAGAGGATGCTTGCTTCCTTTTGTGAAATATTCTCGAAAATCTTGGATCGATTCCTTAGGGCTCTCAAAATCCTTTTTCACCTTCTGTATCTTCTGTGTATCCTATAAGATAATTGCTTATTATTTTGTCTTTATTAAAACATAGAGTGAGAATGTGGGGCTAACACTCATGTCTTTTGGAGTTTGCAAGTGTGACGGTACTTGGGGAGCATATCGTATTTAATTTTTATTTTTGCACTCATGTAGATTCTGTTTTTTCATCTGCCACCTCTGCAGTCAAGTCTACTTGTACCTTTATCCTTGTATAACTAAACATAGTTTTATTTATAGTAGCCATGTCAAGGAGTATTGGATTGCCAACAGCAACAGCTAAACAAAAAATGAATTCTTTCACAAAAAAGGTGAAATGTAAGTCCAAAAATGAAATCTATGTCATTGGTTGTGTAGTCTCCTCGCCTGGTTTAAAATTAACATCATATATTATGGGCCTCATTTGGTATGTTATTCCATCCTTTGCAATGATGTAGTATACAATAATTGATAACATGTTAACAAAGATATCCATCAGATTGAATCTCATCAATATATGTTTATTCCAAAGAAGATCTATCTTACAATCTCTTTTGATAATGCATTGCTTCGATATTGGTCTTATAAGATATTCAATCTTCGACTAGTCATAGCAAATTTTCCTGTAATTATAAGTCATCTTATTTACCTTTTTATTCATCCATGTTATTCTAGGAACTCCATCGTTGTAAGTCACAACTTTTATTGAAATTGCTTTCATGGTGGAATTTATGGTTGATTCTTGGGGTTTCATTAAGTCTGCAAACTTCACTTGGCTACTGATATCACAATTTTTATCTTTGGCTTGATCCTTTGCACTTGAATCATCCGAAGATAATTTTTATGTACGGTAGGAAAACTAGGTCTTTTTAAGGGAATTAAAGTGGTATAATTCAAGGAAGTCTATTAGTGATGTGATGAAAGCGGTGGTAGTGATCTGGCCTGCCTCCTCTGCCTGAATAGTGGCCAGATTGACCATTGCAGTGGTGGTAATTTTAGTTTTCCAGCTTTGTAGGAATTGTACTTAGAGAGAGACTAGTTTTTTTTTAATCCTGGAGAGCCAATAGGAAAAAAAAAGAAAATGCAAATATGGATAATAATCACTAAAGCTTAATACATAATCGGCATGGATGGAGTAGTTTTAGGTGAAGGGTTGTTTGGTATATATTTTACATTGAAAAATTATATTATATATAGGGTATGTTTGGTATGGGAGAAGGCATTTTGTAAAAAATATTTTCTTATTTTCTCATGTTTGGTTGGATAAAAGTTTTGAAAATACTTTCTCTAGAAAAACAAGTCCCTAAAATATGAGAAAAATGATTTCCTTAATACAGATAAGAAAAATAGGTTCTATAAGTGATTCTATATGTTTATTGTACTCTCCCACCCACCACGCCCTCAACCCTGCTCCTTGACCATCCACCGCACCACCCCCGAGGACCTCCCCACCTCCCTCTCACCTCTTTAGTTTTTGCTAGATTACATATAAATGCTCTTAAAATAACCTTTTTATTTTGTTTACTTACCAAACACTAGAAAATGAGTAAGAAACCAACTTATGTTTTAAATAATATATTTTTTAGAAACAAATATTTTTCACGAAAAATATTTTCTTCATACCAAACACACCCATACATATTAAATATTACTAGTCTAATTGTATATTTAATTTTTCATAGTGATTAAAAAAAAGGGCACACCCTTCATTAAATTGTTGGATTCGCCAAATTAACCTTTTAAAATTATTAATATATTCCATTTAGATACTCGAACTAAACTCTTTTTAAATCAAACGAAAATCTCATCTCCTAATAAAGTATTTCAATTACACACCGATTCAAATTTTTGTAAATCTTTACATGTATTCTCATTCGTTTACTAGGTAGTCAAGTTAACCACATAAAATATGTTATTTTTTTAAGTATGTGTATTCACCTCAATAAGTTGCAATATCCCAGATACTTTCAACTTGGAGGTAGATGCATATAATTAAAGAACATGACATTTTTTATGTGATTAACTTAACTATCTAACAGACAAATGAAAACACGCACAATTTTTTTTTCAAGATTTATATCAAAAGTGTCCAATCAAAGTTTATTCGGAGTTGAGATAGTTGATTGAAACACTGCTTAGTTTGAGTGTCTAAATAAAATTTAACTGAGTACCTGACTCCCCAATCAACTGACCTACAATAATACCTACAACTTTTCCCAACTTAATCAGGTCGCCATGAGTAGACTCGGCCATAACATGATAATCGACAAATACAAGATGTACTCCTATAAGTACAGAGTTCAAATAGAGATTGTTTCTGTCCGAAAGGTTATGAATCAATTACAAGTTCAATGCCAAATGTCATGATTTTTAGTGGCAATACATCACGGAACCATGTATATATTATCGGCTAATACACGCAAAATAATGTTTGAATATACCGACAAATTTAAGAGGCTAATTATGTATTAATTTAATCGCAATGGCCGATTGGAATGACAGACGTAACCATTAATATCAATTAATATCAATTAACGTTGACAGGGGGCAAAAAATAAAGAAAATCATGGATTGAGGAAGTATTAATTGGGCTATCATAAATTACACCTTCACAAATGGAAAAATTCAAACAGAATCTGTTTATTTCCATGAGACTTTTTTTGTTATGTAAACACACATACACACCCTCATTCATCCATTTTTCTGGAAATTTATATTTGTCTCTCCCAATTTCTCTTGACTAATAATTTAACTATGAAACTTCCAAAGATGAACATGATGGTGTTTATGGTTGTTGTATTTTGTGGTATATCTATGGGTGAAGTGTACAAGGTTGGTGATTCTGCTGGATGGTCAAGTACTGGTCACTTTAACTACAAATCTTGGACTGGTAGTAAAACTTCTCTTGTTGGCGATTCCATTGGTAAGTACTTATGGATATTATTAGAAGAAATTGTAGCTCAAAAATATTTGAATTAGTCCAAATATAATTGGATTTAGGATCTATTTGTGCATTAAAAATGTTTATATTCGAATTAATCAAAATGTAATGGTAGAGTATCTTTTTGGCTAATATTTATTAAGATCTCTTTTTAACTTTTCACGATGCATTATAGTACTGTTTCATATGAAAAATAATTGCTAAAATATCAGTAATCATAATTTTTTAATATTACGTTAGAAATTAGTAACGATTTTGATTGAAAGATTTACCTTTGATCTTGTGATTATTCTTTACATCATTGAAGTACATAATTGAAATCCTTGAGGGATATGTTCCGACTAAATGAAATACTCCTCCCTTTTAATCTATTTATTTGATTTTGACTTGTTATTGAGTTTTTTATTTTTATAAAGCAAATAAACTTTTACTCTTGTAATTTAAAATAAATACAAGAAAAATGTATCAAAATATTTTTTAATCTTGTGGTCTTAAACATGTGATTTGAAAATTGGAATTGAAGAGTTTCCACACAATAAAAGAGACATTATTTTTATATGGACTAAAAAGAAAAGCATGGCAAACAAATTAAAATGAAAGGAGTATCAAAATTACTTTCTTTTGAGAACAAGATCCTATTTGGTAAAGAATCAACGTTCAAATGCTTACCCTCTTTGAAAATGAAATATACCAAGTACCAGATGAGATATTTTAGATGCTCATGCATATTAGTGTACTATGTGTTTGGTTTTGTGTTTTACCCATTCGATATCTTTTTGGTACAGCTTTTGAGTACAAGAAGCATTTGGACAACGTGGTTAGAGTGACCCAGAAGAATTTCAATGCATGCAATGCCATAACTACTTATGTCACATTCAACAGTGGAAATGACACTTTTGTGATAAGAAAGCCAGGCCACTTCTACTTCATTAGCAGGTTCCCTGACCATTGTCAAAATGGTCAGAGAGTTGACATAAGAGTCGCGAGGCCCACGAATATATCGCCTTCTCCTTCTCCTTTGGAGCCAATTACTCCGTCATCAACATGGGCACCTTCACCGTCTTCCTCTCCTCCTTCAGAGCCAATTACTCCTTTATCACGGGCACCTTCACCATCTTCTTCTCCTCCTCCTCCAGAGCCAATTACTCCTTCATCAAAACGGGCACCTTCACCATCTTCCTCTCCTCATTCGGAACCAATTTCTCCGTCATCAACACAAGCACCTTCACCATCAACAAAAGGATCCCCACTAATGTCATTTTGTTTGGAGTTTCGGTTGGTTTCAGTACTAGGTTTAATAATTTCTACTATTAATTTCTCAAGACTTTTTCTATTTCGATTTTAAGTAGGCATGAATGTTATGGTTTGACACGACATTTCACACATTTCTGCTTTGTTTTTCTTAGTGGTATTTATAATTAGATGTTTATTTCTCGTTTTGTGGAACTACGTTGTTTTCGAGCTTGGGCTAATTCATTTTGAAATGCTTTATTAGAGTATTGTTTAAACCTTGCAAAAATAAAGAGATATTAGTCTTTGAACTTCAAATCACGGCTCCACTGGCAATGGTTCCTAAGTAGTAATGTGACAAAAGTTAAAGCAGTGGATAGTCAAGTTATCAAGAATCACACCTATGTATACGAAATAAATTAGTCATATTAATCTAACATGCAAGAGTTTTAAGTTTACAAAATATAATAGTTCTTTTTTCTTAAAACAAAACATAGATGACTTTTTGCCCAAAACTTCAAATATGTATACCTCACTCAAGTCTAGCTTAAAATTTTGCTCACAAATTTTGTCTATGCCGTGTATAAATTTAGTATTGTGAAATATGTATAAATTTTGTAGAAAGTCATGTTGATTTCTGATAATTTATACGACCACAACATTGTATATAACATTTCTATAACATTCATACAAAGCTAACACTACTACAACAACAAACAAAAAATATAATTTTCATACAATTGTCATACTGATAGATAAAATTATAGATTAAAGTAACAAAACACAAAGAATAGCGTAAAAGGGTAATTTTCATCTCCAACATTTCCTTAAATAAGTAAGGTTGTTTATAGCCAATGTACAAATATGTAAATCCATCCAAATAAAAGACGTAGGTTATAACATGGTGTTTGTGCTCATTCAGAATAAAGCCACATGGCTTTGTTAAGTGACACATGGATTCCATATATCTTCATAAAAATCCCCCTTGGATGTCCATGTATAGAAAAATTTATTGAATATGTATTTGAGTGCTGCCTAATTAAAAACCTTACCAAGAAAAACCCAGTGGGATAAAAGCCTTGGTTAAGGGAAAAAAAAGTACAGCGTGTATTCTTACTCCCCCTGATGAAGACCCCGATTCAACTAATTCACTCTTCGCATTCCAACTTATATACCATCTTCTCGAGATTTGAAGTTGGTAATGATTTAGTTGAACAAAACTGTTGGATTTTCATTGGAACGTATTTGTTGTACATCAGCATCACCATTCTTCTGGAGATAGTGCGTGAAGAATAACTTCGGTGAGATGTGCTTCGTTCTATCTCCTTTTATAAAGCCTTCAATTAATTGAGCTATACATGATGCATTGTCTTCAAATATAACTATAGGAACCTTGATATCGAGCTTCAAGCCACATCTCTCTTTGATGGAATGTATCACTGACCTCAGCCATATGCATTCTACTTGCCTCATGGATAGCTATTATCTCAACATGATTTATAAATGTAGTAATAATAGACTACTTAGTAGATCGCCATGATATCGCAGTACCTCCGTATGCAAACACATAATATATTTGAGATCGAGCTTTATATGGGTCAGAAAATAACCTCCAGCTGCATGACTAACAAGATCTAAACTATCTTTGTTAGTATAAAACAGACTCATATCAATCGATCCCTTTAGATATCGCAATATATGCTTAACTCTATTTCAATGTCTACATGAAAGAGAAGAATCTTACTTGGCTGGCAAATTAACAGAATGGGCTATATAAAGTCTCGTGTTGTTAGCAAGATACATAGTTGTACCAATAGCATTAAGATATAGTACTTCAGGACTAAGAATCTCTTCACCCTCTTTTGGAGGTCAAAATGAATATTTATTTACTTCAAGGGATTGAACAATTATTATAGCATTTTAATGAATGTTCTTTGTCCGTGTTAAATTTTTTCAAGATATTCTCCGAATAGGAATATTGGTGAATGATGATCCCGCCTCCTAAATGTTCAATCTGCAGACCAAGACAGAGTTTTGTCTTGCCAAGATCTTTCATTTTGAATTCTTTCTTTAGATATTGAACTGCCTTTTAGACCTCATCTGGAGTTCTAATGAGATTTAAGTCATCCATATAAATAGCGTATATAACAAACTCTGATGTTGTTTTCTTATAAAAATGTAAGGATAAATGACGTCATTTATGTAATCCTCGTTTATCAACTAAGGCGATTATACCGTATACGCCTGATTGTCTTAGATCGTTATCATGATCTTTGTAATAAGATTGAATATAATTTTTGAGACTTTAAACTATATGCTTTAGGCATCTTTAATCATTGTGGAATTCTTATCTAAATTTCACTATCAAGCGAATAACTATTCAATACTAAGTACATGACATCTTCTAGGGTCAGGACTGCAGGCCAAATCAACCTTATGTTTACAAAGAAGCATATTCCACTTTGATAATTATTTTTACGTCAACATGCTTAAATAAACGTAGAATTCAAATCTTCATAATATCATACAATATTTCACACTATTGTACTAAAGATATCGTCGATGAGATATCATTTTTATCGGTTCACATTACGACATAGCATATTGAGATCTCATCATATTATTTTTAGGTACCTGAACCTCTTCTGGAGATTTCATGAAGCGTTATGTCGTCGCTCTTCAAGAGCATATTGCCTCTTTATTAATTATGAACATTTGCTCTATTTTCTTTTCAAGAATTATTTTATTTAGAACCGAGTGATCTATCATGCCTCATGCATGCTATAGACCCTGTCCTTCAGGGAAACATAGTAGAAGCATCTGCAGCTAAATATAAAATCAATTATTGGACAGCAAATGCTTCTGGCATTTGACTAGAATTATCTTTTAAGTTAGGATCATACTAACGATAATTCTCAACATATTTCTTAGCTGCTTATTTTCTTCCCCTTATGTTAGGTAAACAAATATATACTTCAATCTACTTTGTAGAATCCATCTTTGTGAATAATGGTATTTTTATTAATTACATACCATATATCAAAAATCTATTAGATGGAAAATATATGGTTCCTGACCCTGAACCAATTGAAACGGAAGAATTTATTATAATTTATTGGTCTAATACACACAAGTGCTATTGCATGGAATATGTATTTCAGACTATTACTTTTCATTTTTGTTCTCATAAATAATTATTTAGCTATTTATATGAGGCATTCAATGCTAAATCAACTTGAATATAACCAGCATTATCAAGATCAATTATCTTGATTACGTTATCTAAAAATTATGCTATTAACTCAATTTAATTGAGAAGACAAATTTATGAATTTCAAACGGCAGGTTGATAATAAACATACATGTGACCATCTTATGGATGCCTCATATCTAATAACGGGTGACTGAGCCCTTATTCACCTTTTACATTTTTCAGAATTTAGGGAATTCAGCCCCAGCATTGGCTGGTTCAATTAACTTATCATGAGAACAAGTAATAGTCCTTGAAGAACCTTCTAGTTCTTCATTATATGCCTAAACCTCAATATTCTCATCTTCAGAATGACAAAATCATTTCCACAAAAAATAGTAGTAAACTCTAAATTTATCATGGCATGAGTTATTTGCTAGAGTAAAAGGTCTACTACTTGGAGAGTAGTTTGCAAGATTTTACTATTGAACAATATTAATATTTCAAAAGTAAATATTAGATTTGGTACTTCAGGACTAAATATCAGATTTACTACTCCAAAATTAATTTTTAAGGTTCTATTATATCAGAAGCAAGATTTAAGATAAATTTCAGACTTACTACTTCGGGAGTAAATTTCAAAATAATTCTTTCTACTCCCCCTGAATGTGATTTTAACAATCATGTGCACATTTATATACCTTACTAAATATCACATTCACCACAGGGAATGGATATGTAATTGTAACATTTATCAAAATTCTCATTCCTTGAGAATAAAAGATAATTAAAAATTTAGTAGAAGTTTTCATTCTTCGAGATGAAATATAAGTGTTACAACGCGTATTAAGAATATCAAACTATGATACCTTTGTACTTCTGTCAATATTTTGCTACTTCAGGAGCAAATGGAGGTATATATATAGCTGTAGAGAATTTTCTTTATCATATCTTTAATTTCAGATTTACTTCTTCAGGAGTAAATTTCTGATTTTCTATTTCAAGAGTATTCATATATTTTTCAAGATGAAAATATAAACAAAGTAAACATTATAGTATTATTAGCACATAACGTATTGCACAAACTTTATTTATTTACAAGATTAGTGAGATATTATTAACACAAATGTAAACTAAAACTTCACAGGAAAATAAAACGATCAAACTATCTCATATTCATCTACATGTTGATTAACATGTCTTTAAGGGATTGTAAAGAAATCTGAGAAATTTAAATTTATGGGATCAATATTATCTTCACAGATAAAGTTTGCCTCAATGTGATTATCTCTTTTATTAAGGGAAGCCTGATAAAGTTTCACCAGATACTTTGGTGTATGATAGGTACGTGACCAGTGCCCCTTTCATTCACATCGATAACATCTATTTTTAGTGTTCATCCTTGGCTCTACTTCAGGAACTTCACCCTTTATTTAACACTGCTAGTATTGAGGGTCATTGTTTGTTGCAAGGAGATCACCCTGATTAAAATATCTTCCTCAACCACGACCTCGACCACGACCACGACTAGGGCCAGGACTTTTTTCATGTCCAATTAGGTAAAAATTTTCAACATTCATTTCAAGGAATGGAGTATTACCAGTAGGTCGACTTTTATGATTTCCCATTAAAATATCATTATGTTGTTCAGCAACAAGAAAATAAAAATGTAATTCAAAATATTTCTTGAATCCCATTTCTCTGTACTGTTGCTGCAAGAGCATACTCGAAGTAGAAAAAGTACAGAATGTTTTCTCTAACATGTCATGATCAATGATATTTTCTCTCCATAAATTCAACTGTGATTTAATTTTAAACATCACAGAATTATCAGTTATATTTTTAAAGTCCTGTAACCTTAAATGAGTCTACTTATAATGTGTCTATTGATAACGCTCAATCTACAGCTCTCGTAGGAGTGTAAAGCGGTCGTTAGCAAATATAGAACCCAACCTGGGTTGGGTGTCGATCCCACAGGGAATAGCTTGGCCAACAAGTAAGAAAAATTACTAAACTTTTGGTGCAAGTCTCGTAATAAGGGGGGAGTCTTGTCTTGCAAGTAATGTAAACAAAGTAATGCAGTAAAAGCTGAAAATAACAAAGTAAAAAGAGAGTAATTCGTGGGTTGTGAAACAATGAGAATTGAAGCGTTGGGGTTATGTCCACCTTCTGAGGTATACGTCTCTATTGGCTATGTGTATGTAGAATTCTGACATGCAACTGCTTATAGAGAATTGTATTCGATGGTAAATCCAGGCGTTTTTCGACCTATTCGAGGATTATTTCACTTTAACTCTTTCAAGCTTAAAGCGTGTCTAACGGTACGAATTCTCCATGAGGTTATTCCAGTTACGACACTAGATTTTTAGTAGGTAATTTTAGGGGGTGACCCTACTACCTTGACATTATCTCTTTTCCAGACAGATAACCTTTCTTTCGAACAAGTTAAATGTTATACTGGCATTATTCTATGCGTCTGCAGCCACAAGAATTTGCATTAAGATGAAGAGAATAATGATATAAGCAGTATACGTGTCACGAACTCACAACAATAGATAATATCTCATTCGGCTTCCATAACCCCAATAGAGAGGTTTAGTTACCCATGAATGCGAAGGAGATCACGATTGACATTGTTGCTACACCATAAGATTGATCAATTTCGTGTAGCTCAAGTATGGTGGGCGTTAGGCATGAATTCCTTAGCAAGGTAACGATTCTCGTGTTGCGAAAATTAAGAATAGATGAATAGAAGAAGAAAACTAGAATTAATGGAAAGATTAGAAGAGTTGTAGAATTGTTTGTAGTGTAGAATAAGAGAGGAGTAGAAGATGAATAAAAATCTCTAGCATGATAGGGTATTTATAATACCCATATCCTAATCCTACTAAGCTAATGAAATATCTAACCAAATCCTACTAGGCTAATGGAATACTTGACCCAATTGTACTAGGTTAATGTAACATTCTCCTAATCCAAATAAACTAATGAAATACTTAACCCAATTGTACTAGGTTAATGTATCATTATCCAAATCCAACTAAGTTACTGCAGGTCCCCAAAGTCTTCAGAAAGGTTGTTTTATCCCGGGACAGATTTTCCTTGCATCACTTTTGGTCCTTTAGGCGTCCAAACTTCCTTTCCTTCCTTCGTGAGCTTTCTTTATCGTCAAGTAAGCCATAAAATACTGAATTATGCATCATTTATACCTAAAACTTTACTAATCATGTTCGTTAGCTCATTTACAGGAAGAAGGACTAAAAGTGCATGAAATATATAATTTGTTCTCAAAACTAGGCTAAAATATGGGCAAAATATATTGATATAGGAGCGTAAATTCGCCTATCATCAACACCCCACACTTAGAGCTTTGTTCGACCTCGAACAAACTATCATGTCCTTCTAAACATCAACTTAGGGTTTTACAGCAACAACACAAAATATTCCTCAAGACAAGCACAACAATTATCAACAAAGAGTAGATTTTCGATTATAAGTAGAAACAGTTTAACCTCTAGCATTGACTCGTGATGGTGATCAACTCGCATACAAACGTTAAGGTACATAGAATCATATAAGACTATCCAAAACTCATCAACCATGTGTGTCTTACAATATAGTACCCATAATCACTCACAAATATAGTATATTTTTCAAACATGGGTATCAAAATGTCCTTGCTCTCACTCTCACAAAGAATTCATATGTAGCAACTGATGACCATAGGCTTGCCCTTAATGTAATACTCTACTAAATGTCAGAATGCTAAGCTTAGGATCAAGTAGGTCTTTTGATGGTTGTAATGTCGGCTAAGGGACGGGTAGGATCAGCTATTTTGGCCAGAAATAGTGACTAAGTTCCTAAGAGCTTTAATACATCACATTGTATCATTGACACATTTTTTCTTTCAACCGTTCTTTGTTTTATTCTACCACCCTTGTTCTCCTTTTTTGTTTTTCAATTTTAAGCACAACTCACTTTTCAGTTTTCTTTTCCTTTTTCTTTTCACAACATACCTCTTATGATAGCACTTTCTTTTTCATAACATATTCAAGCACCATTACAATTTAAAGCATCATACTTACCCAATTTCCTCTTATATTGTCACATGAAGTTTTCACTTTAAAGCACTTAGGAATTTGGATCAAATTACGGTCTTGAAAGAAATGGATTAGGCTTACATATGAGGTTGTCAAAGAAATAGGCTAAAGGCTCAAAAGGGTTTAACTAGGATGATGTTCATGGGTAGGTAAAACTAAAGGTAAACATGTATAGGTTTCCAAAGAAATGCCTAAATCATATCCTAAACTTACACTCTTTATTTTCGCTTTGCATACATACCAGGCAAGTTCTAGCATCAGCCACACACATAGAATCTACTATTATCTCACACACACAAGGCACATGGTCGACTTGATTGGAAGTAATATAGACTCTTGACCCAACAAGTGAAGGAGTTGAACCACACAATATCACATAGTGAGTCACAATTAGAGCCTAAACGTCTCAATAATCACAATTGTGGCACATACTCTTGTTATAATCTCATGCTGCCTATTAGAATAGTTTCATGCGAGGCTAAGTAAAAAAAATATACAACTAATAAACTTAAAAAAAACGAAACAACTAAAACAAAGTAAACAAACATAGATACGATAGAGAAGCATAGCATGCGATACCGCCACCCCACACTTAAACGGGACACTGCCCTCAGTGGAAAATAAATACGAAGAACCTGGTTGGTCGGACTTATCCTCTATGTCTGGGGTCATACCCCTTGCATTGGAATCATCATCAGAGTCGTCATCCTTAGAAGTTCCTCATAAGTATCCCACTTAATTCCAAGCGTGAGTCGAGGTGTTTTGCAGCGAGGAGGGTTCTCCTTGCTCCTTGCGGCCTCTTTTCTTGCCCTTTTGGGAAGTGGTAGCCTTCTCCTTGCATTGTCTCTCTTTAGGTGCCATTGTACCTGAGACTTGAAATAGTGTTAATGGTAGCACAATCTCAATGGATACAATCAATACATAAGCAGTAGGGGTACCACCCCACACTTAGTTTGTTGCTACAAATTAGTGAAGTGAAAGCGGTTGATTACTTAGAATTCATCGACATTCATTTTAGGAGTTGTATTCCAATGAGAAAATCAGAGATATATCACTTCTTGCAACCTTTGCAATACTTTCATGTTAGGTATAACAAGACTACTAAATAGAGATTACATCATGGTATCGTTTCTATCAATAAACTCAACCTCCTATGTCGGTAGGTAGTTATAAGTCATATTCCGATGAACTGGATATTCTAACATGTAAGTATTCAAGTTACAAGATTATGCAATGTTCATTACTATAGCAATTCCGCAAGTAGTATAACAATGCATCAAAATCAAATTCAAGTCGGAAATAAGTTAAGAGCATCCTAATGTACATGTTCACTCACTTGGTTTTGTATCAACAATTCAAACACATGAATATCACCAATGCTTCTTCAAGATTTAGCAATTCATAATAGGTGTAGTAATGTAGTACTTACAAAGTATAAATGAAGAACAAAGTAGTACTTACTTGGTTGAAGCCTTTGGATGATGCTCTTGTGAAGAAAAAGAGTAAAAGGAAACTTTTTGATAGGATTTGCAGACTATAGGTGGTGCATAAGCTAGGTTTCCAATGTGTTTTTGGTTCAAGACTAAGTCTCATATTTATAAGAAAAGGTTGGGTCGAGTTTTGGCCCATTAAAATCGGATTTGGAGACCAAAAGTGACCATAGGCGGTGCCTAATGCTTTGCCTAGTTGAGCAGAATGCCATAGCATATGCCATGCATTTTGAAAAGAATGCCATACACTATGCCATGCATTTTGAAAAGAATGCCATACACTATGCGGCACATAGTCTATGGCATTTAGGGACATATGCGCCGCATAGTCTATGTCATTTGAGATACTGAGACCTAATGCTATAGCATAGGCGGCGCATAGTCTAAAGCACTCTTAGGAATGGGCGGCGCATAGTGCATAGCACAGTAGATTCCGAGACCTTAGGCTATAGGATAGGTTTTGCATCATTCGTGGCCTAGTTTTACCTAGGCCTAGCCTTCCTCGATGCCTAGTTTGGCATGAGCAATGCTCAATCCATGACCTTATGCATCATTATTCCTAACTTACCACCTTTACCATGTAATACGTTCAAATCGTCAATTGAAATTAACTTCCTCGTTGCATACCTCTTGCACCTATATTTTCTCAAAACCAAGTGAAAACGATTAGTACGATGGGTTGCCTCCCACCAAGCGCCTTAGTTTTGGTCGTGGCATGACTCTTATTTTTGGATTTTCATTTATCAAGAGCAAAACAAGTACTAGAACGAAAGAAAGACAAAATGATAAATGATAAATGATAAACAATAAACGATGGGTTGCATCCCATCTAGTGCCTTATTTATTGTCGTGGCACGACATGGTTACCTCGAGTACTCAGACTTCGTCGAGGTAAATGGTGGATCGTTTTCTGAAAGGATTTAGACGACAATGAGGCTTACCTGTGGGCATGCGATCTTCTTCGAGATGGATCATACATTTCCCCGGAGAGTCACCTATTATGTCATCAATAGTCCAACCCATAGCTCTCTTGTATCTCTTCAGAGCAGAGATGAGAGCCTCTACGTGCTGTTCACTTAACTCATCCGCCAAGAAAACATATCTTAGATAATAGGGGAGTTCTTGTGATTCTAGCATTGGTGGCTCGTCAATGGGAGTGTTTGCTGTTGGTTGATTCTTGAGATCACAATCCGGTTGCTTAGGAGTATAAGACTCTATTTCTATTAGAGCACCCATAAGTTCTTCATAATCTTCATTATCCTCATGCTCATCATTCAGTGGTGCAGTAGACAATGGCTCAAGAGAAGGCTGATTCTTTACAGATAATGCTTTTGTATCCTCATGATGAACACCAGCTACAGATAACACATTCATATCGCTGGGTTGCTTCATTGCTTTGCATATATCAAACCGTACCACTTCGTCATTAATTCGAAACAAAAGCTCATTATCTTTTATGTCAATAAGCACACTTCCAGTTGCAAGGAAAGGACGTCCCAAGATTATGTGAACTTCCGAATCCTCCTTACAATCGAGAATAATGAAGTCGGCAGGAAAGATGAATGAAGAAACCTTCACCAACACATTATTCAAGATACCCACAGGCCGTTTTACCGACCTATCATCCATCATGAGCCTCATATCGGTTGGTGTCGGATCGCCTAACCCCAACTTCTTATAGATGGATAGTGGCATCAAGTTGATGCTAGCACCTAGATCGCATAGTGCCTTGGCAAAATCCAATGATCCAATTGTGCAAGGAATAGTGAAAGCTACAAGATCTACCTTTTTTGCACTAGCGACCTTGTAGCGATTGCACTACAATGATGAACATTATCCGCTAACTCATAACTTCCTGCCCGCTTCTTTGTCAACAGGTCCTTCATAAACTTCACATACCCAGGCATTTATTCAAGTGCCTCTACCAATGGAACATTAATGGTCAGCTGCTTTAACATATTCATGAATTTGCTGAACTTAGTGTCATCCTCCACCTTCTTCAATCTTTGGGGAAAAGGTGGTGGTGGGTATGGAATTGTTCTCTCCACGGCTTTCTTCTCCTCTTGCTTCCATTTTCCCAATTTTTTAGGCTGCACAGTGCTGGATATGGCGTCCTTGACGTCAGGAGTAGTAGCTGCGGCATCTTCTCCTTTTACGTTGTCATCCATGTCCGCAACTTCGTCAATCACTTTCTTGCCTTTTGCTGAAGTTTCCAGCACCTTACCACTTCTGGTAGTGATGGCCATGCATGATCCTTCATTCCTTGGATTTGGCACAGTGTCGCTGGGTAGTGTGCCGTCTTTTCTTTGATTAATTACTGCTGAAAGTTGACTTAATTGCTGCTCTAGTTGTCTTATTGCAATGGAATGTGAGTCAACCAACTGATTTATTGAAGACAAATCGTTCTTCACCTCAGTTACGCCCATATTTGTTGCCTCCTCTCCTTTCAGTAGCTTGGCCATCATATCTTCCATAGACACCTTTTTGGAACCAGACGCCTCAGCCTCATGATTTCTAGGAGGAATATACAAACCACTCCTATCTGAATTACTCTTCCAACTACCTTGATCACGGTCCTTATATCCAGATTCATTATAATAGTTCCGACCTTAGTTTCCTTAGGCATTGCCTCGGAAACCCCCCTGATTATTCAAGTAGTTGGCTTCTTCTTCAGAGTCGGATTCCTCTCTTCCTTTTGACACAACAGCTTTGACTTTCTCGGTCTTCCCTGATAATAGATGCTTTGTAAGAAGATCCATTTGTGTTTTCATATGCGCCATATCTTGATCGTGTTCCTCTTCTCTTCTCCTTTGTTCTGCAGTCATGCCAATAGATAAAGTAGGGGTTGCTACCTCAGAATCCCTGGTATGCCAAGCTCTACTTTGCTTTGTCATCCGGTCTAGCATATTGCTTGCCTGAACAAAGGTGAGGTCCATAAATGATCCTCCAGCTACATTATCAACCACTGGCTTAGTCACCGAATTCAAAGCTCTGTATAATATCTCCATCAAGTGGACATTGGTTATATGATGGTTTGGGCACCGTATTAGCTTCGTATTGAACCTCTCCCATGTTTCGTGGAGAGCTTCAGTTGGAAGCTGTCGAAAATTAGTGATCTCATCTCTCAACTGTGCTCTTTTAGATGGCAGAAAGAATCTTTCTAGGAAAGCGTCTTTCAATTGCCTCCAATTAGTAATAGAATCAGGAGTCATCCCATTCAACCATAGAGTTGCCTCCCCAGACAGAGACAATGGAAATAAGCGTAGTCGAATTGCATTTTGTCCAATGCCAGGATTGTCGAATGACTTGCATGTAGAAATAAAGTTTATCAGATGTATATTCGGATCATCGCCTGCTAGTCCACCAAATAATCCCTTGAGTTGCAAAAGCTGAATCATGGTGCTAGTGATATTGAACTTTGCTCCAGGTGCTAAAGGTGGCAGAATAATGGCTCCTGTGGCACCAGCTTCATCCAAATCCTCATCTTCGTCATCAAAAGGAATCTGCATAGCTCGACGATCAGGTCTCAATCGCGTTTGACAATCTCTCCTATGCATGGGTGCTGCTATCTCAGCAGTATGCCGTGGGTTTAGTAGCTCTTCATCGCCCAGATCCTCATCGTCAGGATTTATTGCTCGCCAACGGTTATCAATATTCTGTTGATGCACTTGAGCAACCATCCTTTCAATTTCATGTTGTGCATCCATTGATGCACTGAACAAACCTGAATAAAACAAAAACAACAACTAAAAGTAAAAGAACGAGAATCTTTGACCAAAGGGTCTAGTAATTATTACAAACTTGATTGACACTCGTATTCCCCGGCAACGGCGCCAATTTTTGATAACGCTCAATCTACAACTCTCGTAGGAGTGTAAAGCGGTCGTTATCAAATATAGAACCCAACCTGGGTTGGGTGTCGATCCCACAGGGAATAGCTTGGTCAATAAGTAAGCAAAATTACTAAACTTTTGGTGCAAGTCTCGTAAGAAGGGGGGAGTCTTATCTTGCAAGTAATGTAAACAAAGTAATGCAGTAAAAGATGAAAATAACAAAGTAAAAAGAGAGTAATTCGTGGGTTGTGAAACAATGAGAATTGAAGCGTTGGGGTTATGTCCACCTTCTGAGGTATACGTCTTTATTGGCTATGAGTATGTAGAATTCTGACATGCAATTGCTTATAGAGAATTGTATTCGATGGTAAATCCAGGCGTCTTTTGACCTATTCGAGGATTATTTCACTTTAACTCTTTCGAGCTTAAAGCGTGTCTAACGGTACGAATTCTCCAAGAGGTTAGTCCAGTTATGTCACTAGCTTTTTAGTAGGGAATTTTAGGGGATGACCCCACTACGTTGACATTATCTCTTTTCCAGACAAATAACCTTTCTTTCGAACAAGTTAAATGTTATACTGGCATTATTCTATGCGTCTGTAGCCACAAGAATTTGCATTAAGATGAAGAGAATAATGTTATAAGCAGTATACGTGTCACGAACTCACAAACTTACAGCAATAGATAGTATCTCATTCGGCTTCCATAACCCCAACAGAGAGTTTTAGTTACCCATGAATGCGAAGGAGATCACGATTGACATTGTTGTTACACCACAAGATTGATCAATTTCATGTAGCTCAAGTATGGTGGGCGTTAGGCGTGAATTCCTTAGCGAGGTAACGATTCTCGTGTTGCGAAAATTAAGAATAGATGAATAGAAGAAGAAAACTAGAATTAATGGAAAGATTAGAAGAGTTGTAGAATTGTTTGTAGTGTAGAATAAGAGAGGAGTAGAAGATGAATAAAAATCTCTAGCATGATAGGGTATTTATAATACCCATATCCTAATCCTACTAAGCTAATGAAATATCTAACCAAATCCTACTAGGCTAATGGAATACTTAACCCAATTGTACTAGGTTAATGTAACATTCTCCTAATCCAAATAAACTAATGAAATACGTAACCCAATTGTACTAGGTTAATGTATCATTATCCAAATCCAACTAAGTTACTGCAAGTCCCCAAAGTCTTCAAAAATGTTGTTTTAGCCTGGGACAGATTTTCCATGCATCACTTTTGGTCCTTTAGGCGTCCAAACTCCCTTTCCTTCCTTCGTGAGCTTTCTTTAGTGTCAAGTAAGCCATAATATGCTGAATTATGCATCATTTATACCTGAAACTTTACTAATCATGTTCGTTAGCTCATTTACAGGAAGAAGGACTAAAAGTGCATGAAATATATAATTTGTTCTCAAAACTAGGCTAAAATATGGGCAAAATATATTGATATAGGAGCGTAAATTCGCCTATCATCATCTATGGAAGGACGATCATCTTCAGGTGGTCGTATCTTTCTTTTAAATTATTTCACAATATAAGTAGATCTTTAATTGTGAGGTACTACATTTTTAAACCAACTTCAGGATGATGACGGACAAATATCATTGCCTTGGACTGATATTGATTTGAGGCCTGATTGATATTTTTAATGGTGTCTGTCAGACCCATTTCATCCAAATGTATTTCAGCATCTAGTACCCAGGACATGTAAGTTTTGCCTGATATATCTAGGACTATAAATTCACGATTGGACATATTTTCTCATAGTGATAGAGACTCATGCTGACAACGTGATATAAAATTTTAAATTAAAGTAACAAAACACAAAGACTAGTGTAAAAGTAGTAATTTTCATCTCCATCATTTCCTTAAATAAGTAAGGCTATTTATAGCCAATGTACAAATATGGAAATCCATCCAAATCAAAGAGGTGAGTTATGACATGGTGTTTATGTTCATTTAGAATAAAGCCACATGACTTTGTTAAGTGATACATGGACTCCATATGTCTTCATAACACATACATCTTTAATGCATTTCGATTCATATTTCTTGACCAAATAGGTAAAATCATTTTCTGCCCTTATGGTAACAACACGCAAAATCAAAATATGGTTAGTAAGTAAATATATCAGTGACCAAGTATGATACCATTTGCTTCTTAATTTTTTAAGCTCATTTGAATTAACTGAAATTAAATATTTATATAGCTAAACTCTTTTACATTAATTTTTGTTTTTTGGTGAACTTTTACATTAGTTATTATCCTTTATAGGATACTTTTTTTTTATTACAAGGCTATAGAATATTTTTACCTTTAATAACAAAAACCAAAGAATAGGTAGGTTTCTTCTTCCAATGCCTCCTTGTTTATTTCTGTTTTCTTTGTTAGTAATTTCTGTTTCGTGGACTCATATATAAAATATTTTATATGGATATCCTATCTTTAAAAAAACTCAATTTATGATCTAATAAAGTATTAAAGTTTTTTTAAGTCTAAAAGTAAATATTTATTAGTAAGGGTTTAAATGGAATTATAGAAAATCCATGGACCTTTTTTAAAAGTTTGATAGAGACTTATCAGACAAGGTAGATTTTCGACTGAAAAGACACTTAAGCGTACTATGTATAGAATTGATCCCTAAGTCAGTCAACACATCTTGATCTTTTTTGTCCGTCTATAGAAGTAACAATTAAGAGAGATATCAAGACTTAAAAGATTTAATTTCTTTGATTCAATCATTGCAATGGAACAAACTTAGAATTTCAATTATTCTTCTAGTTTCGAATATCTGTTCAATGATTTATATGTGATTTTAGGTGTATTTATTCAAAAAATTTTAACAAATAGTATCAGAGAAAGATCTTGTTAAATATTAAACGTAATAATTAATATTTCAAAGAACAAAAAATTTTGTTTGGGATTTTTTTTCTTTCGTTTATTTTTTTCAGTATTTTGAAATTATTATCTTCAAGGTTATCTTGATTTTATGTAAAAGTTTTTCAAATGTTAAATAAACATTTGTTCAAAAGAACATGCTATATGCGGTAGATTTTTTTTTGTCTTTTTTAATTTATTTTAATGGAACAAGCAATGGTTTAAGAACCTTTGGGGGACAAATTTTTTTAGTTTTCTTTTATATATGAAATAGATCATGAGTGGACTTGGAGGCTTGCCTTCTGTTTGTCGCCCAGAAAAATATATTACCATGTTTGCGTTGCTTAGGTTACTTATACTTACATAATTGTGATACAAATAAATTATTTTATATTATGTGTGTTGCTTATATATAATTGTATAGTTTGGACTTAGCAAGAAATTCAAGATTATTATTTTTCCTCTATTCATATTATACATTACATTGTTGTTGCTTCTTATTTAAAAGTGAGTTGATTGAATCAATATGTAGTCAAAGTAACCTCTATTGTGTAGATTTGTCTACTTTTAATATTTAGCATGTTTTTAACTATGAGAAATAATAATTTCAAAGGAGATTATTTTGGTGAGATTATGGATAGTTATAATGTATGATATATTTATAATACATGTTGATAATGTGTTGGACCAAAAAAGGCATATTGTTAGGCCATTTTAGTAATCAGTGTTCTTGAACTATACAAAAGAGTATCACTTAGAAGTTATTGTTTCTGTCCAAACATCAAATAATAATATTGTTTTAGGTATCTTGAGATGGGCCCACTTTTGTGTATATGTGTTTGATATATGAAACTTTGAGTTTATTTTTTATTTTTCTTCATTTTTATTTAATTTGGTCATCTTCAAATATACATGATTTATTTGATGGTTAATTGTGAGAATTATTTATTTATCTTATAGTGTCTTCTATATCTGTCAATATTAATAACAATCATGTGCTTAACAACACAAACTTCAAGAAATGAAAAGGACATATTACAATTGTTCTTGGTTGCATAGATCTTGATTATGCATTGAGATTTGATAACCCTGTAGACTTGAATGACACGAGTTCGAATGAAGAAAAGTCTGTATATGAGAAGTGGGAGAAGTCAAAATCCTTAAGAGGTGGTATAACAGAGAATAAACACGTCAAAGATTTCTTAAAAGAAATCATAGACCTATTCGCTGCCAGTGAAAAGGTTTAAACAAGTACTATTCTTAATAATATGGTTTCAATGTGATATAAGGAAAAAGAAAACATAAGGAAGTACATTATGAAAATTTATAATCTTGTGTTAAAACTTAGGTCTTTAATCTTAAATTGTCTGACGATGTACTTGTGCATCTAGTTTTGATTTCTCTTCTAACACAAGTTAGTCAATTCAAAGTTTCATATAATACTCAAAACGAGAAATAGACTTTGAATGAGCTTATAGATCAATGTGTGCAAGAAGAGAATAGAGTGAAATAAGAGAGATTGAAAGTGTTCAATTGGAATCTATCTCTGAAATTAAAACTACTTTAAATAAGAAAAAAAGGAGTAAGACTAAGGAAACTAAAGATGAAGAAACATCATAGTCCAAGAATCCAAAGATTTGTTTCTTTTGTAAGAAAATCAATCACATAAAGAAAGAATGTTCCAAGTATGTTGACTGGTGTTTAAAGAAACGTAAATGTCTCAACTTCATTTGTTTAGAAGTTAATTTTTCTATGATACCTAATGAAACTTAGTGGATGGATATAGTGCAACTACTCATGTCAGTACTACTATGTAGGATTGCCTAAGGAGTCGAGCATCGATTGATGCTGAAAGATACATCTATGTAGGCAATAATAATAAAGCAGTTGTGGAGGCTATTGGTGTCTTTAGAATTTCATCAGATACTGAATTTTATTTGAAATTAGAGAAAACATTTATTATACTGGCATTTAGTAAAAGTTTAATTCTTATTTCTTGTTTGAACATATTTGGATATAATTATTTTATTGAAAATGAAATTTGTAGTATTTCTCTAAATTCTTATATTGTTGGAACTTCTACTATAGTTCATAAGTTACACAAATTACAGAAGTAAGCCTCACAAAACAATGAAAACCTACATTCAAGTAATCTTGGTACCAAGCGCAGATTAAAACATAAGAATTCATCAATGTTATGGATATAAGCGATTGGGTCATATTTCTAAATGAAGAATTTAATGACTTATGTCAGAGGGAATTCTAAACTCCCTTGATTTATTAGATTTTAAAATATGTATAAAGTGTATTAAGGGAAAACAAATGTATATAAGGAAAAGAGGTGTTTAACTATTAAAGAACCTTTAGAGTTGATACAAACAAATATGTGCGGTCCTTTTCCTATGAATTCATAGAATGATCAATAATATTTTATTAAACTTATAGATGACTACTCCCATTACTTGTCTCTATTTAATTCATGATAATTCATAATATTTGAATGCTTTCAAAATTTTCAAGGCTAAAGTTGACACTTAATTAGGCAAGAAAATTAAGGTTGTCAAATCTGACCGTATAGGAGAATAGTACGGTAGATATGATGGATCAGGTGATCAATGTCCAAGACCTTTTTTAAAGTATTTGACAGAGTATAGGATTGTACATCAATACACTATGTCGGGTGCTCTTAGTGAAAATAGTGTAGCTGAGATACGAAACCAAACTCATAAGGATATGGTAAGAAGTATGATTAGTCATTCTTCTTTACTTGAGTTGTTTTTGGGAGAAGAATTAAAAACTACAACTTATACATAAAATAGAGTTCCTAGCAAAGCTGTAGCTAAGACTCTATACAAGTTGTGAAATGGTAAAATGTGTAGTATTAAGCACATTCATGTATGGTGATGTCTAGCCTAAGCAAGGTCGTACAAGACTAAAAGAAGTTAGATTTAAGAACTGTTAGTTTCTACTTTGTAGGTTACTCAAAAAGATCGAGGGGTTTTAAGTTTTACGACTACTCAAATAGATCTTTTTTCAAGATAGAAATGTTAAATTTATTGAGGATGTTCATTATAGTAGGAATAATCAAAACAAATAAATTATGTTTGAAGAGGAATTTGATAATATTGATTCTTGTGAAGTGATCAGATTACTTTACCAAATGTGTTTCAACCTATAAATTAGGATTAAGGAGAAAACATAATGATATTACCTCATTTTCAACAACCTCAAGTTTAAGTGTCTAAAAGAAGATCTACCAGATAAAGGAGAAATGCAATTTTGAATGATTATTTTATTTATTGTCAAGAACGTGATTTTGACGTGTAAATGGAAGATGATCCTATAACTGCTAGTCAAGTAAAGTCATGTTGAAATTATGTGAAATAGATCGATTTCATGAAATATGAGTTGAACTCTATGAAAGATAATAGCGTTTGGGATCTTGTAAAGTTACCACAAGGATCAAAATCAATTGATTGTAAATGAATTTTTAAAATCAAACGTGATTCAAAAGATAACATTAAAGATATAAAGCACGCCTAATTTCGAAGGTCTTCACTCAAAAAGAATGTATAGATTTTAAAGAGACTTTTTTGCCGGTTTCATCGAAAGACTCCTTTCTAATTATATGGCACTTGTAGGTCATTATGACTTAGAGCTACATCAAATGGAGTTAAAGACTATATTTATCAATGGATACATTGAAGAAATAATATACTTATTGAAACCAGAAACCTTTGAGTCTCAAGATCCAAACTACCTTGTATGTAAAATTATGATGTCCATATATGGTTCAAAATAGATATCCCGAAAATGGTAAGAAAAGTTTGTTCAGGTGATAATCTCTTTTGATTCTAAGGGAAACACCATTGATCAGTGCATATATCTTATGTTTAGTGGGAGAAAATTCATTATCCTTGTGCTTTAGGTAGATGACATTCTACTAGCTAGCAGTGATGTAGTTTTATTGCCTGAAACCAAGAAATTTCTATCTAGTAAATTTGAAATGAAAGTTCTTTGTGAGGCATCATTCGTTCTAGGTATAGTGATCCATAGGAGTTACACTAAACTTTCTTGGACTGTGCAAAATACTTATATTGATTAGGTGCTAAGTAGATTCGGTATGCAATATTGTGCATCAGGAGATACACCGGTGGCAAAAGGTGATAAGCTTAGTTTGTGTCAATGTCCAAATTTTTACATACAGAAGAAAGAAATGGATAAAATTTCATATGTATCAGTAGTGAGAAGTCTCAGGTAAGTACAAGTTTATACGCGTCCAAATATTGCATACATAGTGCGAATGTTAGGGAGATATTTAATAATTCGAGAATAGATCATTGAAAAGATGCAAAACGGGTTATTAGGTATCTTCAAGGAACTAAAGATTACATGCTCAGTAATGGTAAGTCGGATAATTTAGAGATCGTAGGATATTTTGATTCAAATTTTGCTAGATGTCGTGATAGTAGGAGATCTACATCAGGTTGTGTTTTCATGATGGTTGAAAGAGCTATTTCTTAGAAAAGTGTGAATCAAATATTAATAGCTTCTTCTACAATCGAAGCCAAATTTGTGGCCTGCTATAAAGCATCAAATAAAAAAATATAGATGAGAAATTTTATCAATGAAATACAAATAGTTGATTGTATAGAAAGACTATTGAAAATTCATCGTAATAATAAGTTTGATGAGTTATATTCGAAGAACAATCGAAGTTCGTCAAAGTCAGAGCATATAGACATTAAGTTTCTAGTTGTAAAAGAAAGGGTTTGGATACAACTTATGTTGATTGAGCATATTAGTAAAAATTTGATGATTGTGGATTCACTCATGAAGTGTTTACCACCTAAAGTGTGTCATAGGCATGTGGCTCATATGAGTGTTGTCACAACCTATGGGGAATGGCACCTGCAATTAGAAAATGTCCCAAATAGTAGCCCACACAGTCTTCTCTAAAAGTTATACTATACACACATATACCAAATATATTTTGGGAGAAGAAGAACAAATATACACGTACATCAAATACAAGTATAGGAAGATGGAACAAGTGTTAGATATCAAGTCAAAGACAGAAATACAATAACAATATAAGAATAATATATGAAGTACAATGAAAAAGATGATGATGATGATGCACGAGGTCATCACACAGCCCTGTACACCTACGGAGCTTAAGCTTCCCAACGTAGGACCCATGGGGGTTCATCAATTCATATAAAACCAATATCCATAACTCCTATCCGGGACATGATCGATAGAGGGTTTTTGAAGATGCCATATTTTATGTCAGAAAAAACCAACATTTCTAGTGTTTCCACAGTGTTAGCAATGTTTCATAAATAAATATGATATGAGGATGCAAAACTAACAACCAACCAAAATGAGAATATTCAATATTCAACCAGTGTACCAACCATGTGAGTCAAAAATCCACTAAAATCTACAAACCATCCATGATCCAATGAAATGCAAAAACCATCAAGTGAAACAAGAAAGAAAATATCATTGATACCACATAAATCCCAAAATCTAGAATTTATAGCTAAAAGGAGTACAACCAAACATACATATATGAATACTAGGCCAACAACATCATATAAGACCCTGACGGTCACACATACTAAATAATGTCTCAAAACCACCAAATATTATCCACATAGGCCCCCACACAAGCGCATAAATCACCTAACATAGTTTTTCCATGATACAACCCTGTACTCGTAGCATGCTTTTAAATTATTATTAGCTACTCAATCCAGTCTGAAGAAAGTTAAGTCATGACATACCTCAAATACCAAAAGTTGATCTAAATAGACTTCAACCCATAGTGTTCTCTTCACAAACAGACTTAAAATCTACTAAAATATATAAATATAGAATCTATGGATCAAAATAAATCCCACGATAACCATACTGGCCACTTTTAAATCGGTGTCAAAATAGACCCCCGAAATAAGTTTTCAAAAAAAAGGGATAAAACTAAAATCTTTGTGAAAAATATATTTTCCATGATTAAAGAAACTCATAGAATAAAACCTATGTGAAAATGGATTGAAATTAGGGTTTAAATCAAAGAACTATTTTTAGGCCTTTTAGGTAAAAATCCCCAAATTTCAGCTTTGCAACCAAGTTTTAACGAGGCTTAAATGATAAAAATTGAAGGAAAGTAATTGAAAAATGTATTTGGAGCTTACTGATACTTAGAAATGGAAGAAAATGCTCAAAAACTCGAACCCCAAGTCCCAAGTCTCGCAAGTAGTTAAAAAATTGCTAAAAAGGAATATTTAAATGCACCAGGTGCTGCTAAAGTAGACTATGGGCTACTTTGGCAGTTGGCCCTAAAGTGCTCAAGTGCTGCTATAGTGGTACCCATGCTCAAGTACAAGTGCAACTAAAGCGGGCCATGGCCTCTTTAGCAGTTGGTGCTAAAGCCCTCGGGCTACCACTAAAATGGTACCTAACAACTACGCTAGTGCCACTAAAGTTCCTAAAGACCAATTTAGAAACCTTCGCAAAAGCACCCAAAGGGCCTCTTTAGCGGTCGCACCAGTTGTGGAGATATGGAATTCCAAGCCTTTCCAGATCCCTTCAGATTTATCCGGGATCCCTAGAATGCAAACAAACTATTTTACCCTATCAAATTTGACACTCCAAGCTCAACAGTGATATAAAAATTTCAAAAAAAAATGTTGTTTTTATAGAATTGCCCCTTGATACCTAATTTTGTAACCTTCCAAATCGAGGATCAAAATGAGATATAAAAGCCATAAAACAACATCAACCATGGTACTAATCTAAAATTGACAATCCAAATCTACTGACGCAGTCTATTTTGCTATTCGATGCATAGATTAATAGATATTGATTGAAGTTATCTATAAGGCTTTTCAATCCACCGAAATCATAAATTCTATTAAATGCATTGGGAATCGTGCCAATTATCCCCGCACTTCAAAAATACCACAATGCAATCACGAGGAGGGTAAAATAGGAAAATAACATAGAGATAAATATTTCTTTCAAATTACCAAAAATTAGGTCATTACATCATCCACTACTAAAAATCTAGTTTATTCCTAAGCTAAAAGCAATAGAAATACCTACAACCATAAAAAGCTGGGGATAAATACAACGTATATTAGACTTGACCTCCTAAGTATCCCCATCGATCTATTTATGTCTCCACTAAACCTTAACCCCAAGAATAACTCTAGAATGCAACTGCATAACATTCCTATCTAGAATAGAGATCGACTCCTCAACAAAAGAAAATCACTCACCTAACTGAATTGAGTCCCAACAAATAACATGAGACTCATCAGGAATGTCACACCAAAGAATGGAAACATGAAAGACTGGATGAAAAACAGATAGAACTGGAGGCAAAACCAACTCATAAGACACATCACTAATAGCCCGAAGAATATTAAATGGTCGAATATACTTGGGTCGATGCTTGACCCTCTTTCCAAACACCATGATGCCCTTTTTAGGTGACACACAAAGAAATATATGATCACCAACACTAATCTAAAGGCACGAAGTCTATAATCTACATAGAACTTCTGTCTACTCTGAGCCATTCGAAGTCTATCCTGAATGACCCAAACTTTATCCAAAGACTCACGCAGTAAGTCTGTACCTTGTGGTAGAATTCAATAACCCTAAAGAAAACAACTAGAGAGTGATAATGCCTACTCTATAGAGCCTCAACGGGAGCAATATCAATAATAAAATAGTAGCTATTATTATATGGAAACTCTAGCAAAGATAAGTGTTGCTCCCACTGACAGCCAAAGCCCATCACACAAGTGTAGAGTATATCCTCTAAAATCTTAATAGACCTCTGTAAATGACTATCTGTCTGGGGGTGAAAAGTTATACTAAGATTAACCTGAGTACCCAACTCTTCTTAACAAGTATTCCATACGTGAGATGTTAACACTGAACGTCGATTTAAGATAATAGACATCAATACACTACAAAGATGAACTATGTCATGAATACATATATGGGCCAACTCTCAGTACTGAAGGAGACCTGAACCAGAAAGAAATAAGAAGGTTCGTTCAATTGATCTACGATAACCCAAACACTATCAGAACCACTAGAAGTGCGAGGCAACCTTGTCACAAAGTCCATAGTGATTTATTCCCATTTCCACTCAGAAATAGGTAACCTTAGTAGCAAAGTACCAAACCTTAAATACTCGACTTTTACCTATTGGCAGCATAGGCAACGGGTCATAAAATCCGCTACATCCTTTTTTCTACCACCCTACCAGAAATACTGCCTTAAATTATGATACATCTTGATCTATCCTAGATAAATTGAATATCTAGAACAATGCACCTCATCCAAAATCAAACTAATTCAATCACTTATTCTTTGCACACAAACTCAGTCTCCAATCCTTAAAAAACCATCTAAACCAAGTAAGGCTTCCATAGACTTATCACTCAATACCTTATCCCAAATTACTATCAACCCAACATCATCAAAAAAATGATCCCAAATATACTCCATCAACTAGGATCTAGACATCATGAATGCCAAAACACACTCAGGTGTAGAAACATCAAGCTTAACCATCTGATTAGCCAAATACCGAACCTCCAAGGCCAAAGGCCTATCTTGGGTCAAGAAATGCGCCAAGCTTCCCATGATATTCAACTTTTGACTCAAGGTATCTGTAACTAGATTTGCCTTGTCTGAATGATAAAGAATAGTTAAATCATAATCCTGAAGAAACTCAAGCCAATAGCACTGCCTCATATTAAGATCTTACTGGGTGAAGAATTACTAAAGGCTATCATAATCTTATAAAATCACCCAATGGGCTCCATACAAGTAGTGTCTCCATAACTTCAAAGTAAAGTGCACAACTCTAAACCATGGGTAGGGTAATTCTTCTTATGGGGCTTTAACTGACAAGAAGAATATGTAATCACCTTACAATCTTACATCAACACAATACCTAAACCAACACCTAAAGCCTCATCAAAGATGTTAAAACCCATACCTTCCATAAGTAAGGTCAAGAAAGAAGATGATATTGACAAATCCTTAAGATTTTGAAAGCTTACTTAATAAGCAACAAACTACTGAAAGGAAATCTTCTTTTGAGTCAACTTGGTCATTGAAGCTGCAATAGATGAAGAAACCTTAACAAATGCTAATAGTAGTCTTTAAAACTAATAAAATTCCAAATATCAGTAGGAGAAGAGAGACTTGCCCAATCATAAATCTCAGTAGTATTATCCGACTATAATCTTAGCTGAATCAACCATGATACCATCCTTAGTCACCACATGACCTAAGAAAGAGATAGACCCCAACCAAAACTCACACTTAGAGAACTTTGAAGAAACCTTAACAAATGCTGATAGCAGTCTTCAAAACTAATAAAATTCCAAATATCAGTAGGAGAAGCGAGCCTTTCCCAATCATAAATAGCAGCAATATTAACCAGCCATAATTTTAGCTAAATCAACCATGATACCATCCTTAGTCACCATATGACCTAAGAAAGAGATAGACCCCAACCAAAACTCACACTTAGAGAACTTATCATAAAGCTTCTCATCTCTCAATATCTAAAGCATAAACTGCAAATGTTCTTCATGTTTAGCCTTACTCTTGGAATAAACTAACATATCATCTATAAATACAAAAATAAAAAAATTGAGATACAATTGGAAAAACTAATTCATCAACTCTATGTACTAAGTTAGGGCATTGGTAAAAACAATGGACATGAATAAGAATTCATAGTGATCATCCAAGTATAAAAATTTGTCTTCAGAATATTCGAAGCTCTAATGTTCAACTAGTGATACCCATACCTCAAAGCAATCTTTAAAAATACCGAAGCACGCTAAAGTTGATCAAACAAATCATCAATACGAGGAAGTGGATACTTATTCTTAATTTTTATCTTGTACAACTATTGATAATTAATACACATATGCATTGTCCCATTCTCTTTCTTCATAAACAAAACAAGTGCACCCCAAGGTGATATACTAGGTTAGATAAAACCCTTATGTAATAACTCCTGAAACTTATCCTTTAATTCATTTAATTCTGCAAGGGCTACTCTATAAGGAAGGATATAAAATAGGGTTTGTGCTCTACTCAACATCAATAGAAAAGTCAAGATCATGATCCAAAAACATACCAGGCAAATTCATAGGAAAGACATCCATAAACTCACACACAACACAAATAGAATGCACAAAAAGATGTAAAGCAATAGTAGTATCATGAATATAATCCAAATAAGATAAATACCCCCTCTCAACCAAATAGTGATCCTACAAAAAAGATATAACTCTTTTAGGACCCGAATAAAGCACACCTTTCAAAGATATCCTTGCCACACATAACAAAAATAAAGTTATGGACTTAGCATAATAATCTAGGACATCATGTGAAACACCCCAAATTTATTACCTTGAAAAATATTAAGCTTTGAACTTACTGCCTCAACTACGATTAGACCCTATGAGTCTTAGGGTATCCTGATGAGTCATTGGATGAGTGGTAACAAAATTGTAAGTTTGTGGCATTATTCTTCTATGAGTATGAGTGGCTCACTAATAGCCATAAAGATATGTCATGAGTTATTATGTGTAATCATAGGGTGTCCAGTGTAAGTCCCAATTTGGATTTAATGTTAACTATGACTGAACCCTATGAGTTGTAGGTCCCAGTATGAGTGGTATCATTGAGTTGTAAGGATAATAGTGTAGGGTGACTTGGTGGTACTGCCTTGGTTATTACTTATGGTGGCGAGTCTTAATGAATGACTACGAATCAAGAGTTGACCATAGTCAAAGACAACACTTTTTCCAGCTTTTAAGTAAAGGGTATTATGGATATTTCCCCTCTTACCCAAATTGAAACCAATGACTTATAACCTATTTAGGGGCCATTAGCAGTCATAAACTAATCTAAGTAACTTCTTTAACACTCCAAAGGATCTCTAAATTCCTTCAAGTAAGTCAAGCTAGGGTCTCATCAAGTTGGTCATCTAAGGGTTCAAGGGTCGATTTGTCTCAATATTTCTTAGTATTTAAGAAATGTTACTCTTCCCCATTTGTTAATTTTGTAAGAGCATGTGTTATAAAGTATTGTTCATGAGATGTTTATGTTTGTTTAAATTAAGGGTTGGGTTTTTCTGAATATTTGTTATTGAATAATGTTTTCCTATGGTTTATATATGATTAATCATTCTTTAAATATGGTTTTGAACTTGTGGGTGCATGGGTGTGGTGAATGAACTAGGGAATTGTGATTTTCCTAAACTTGTGACTTTTAAAGTAGTTATGACCCCATCCTCAGAGTATTAAATTGGTTTTGAGTTTTGAAAAATATGGGAATTTATAAAATTGAACTAGTCTTGAACTATTGCATGATATAAAGCGGTATTTTAAACACAATGGTATGATTTAATAAAAAAAAGGAATCGGTGTACTCCAAATTGCATTAATAAACAAAAAGAGTTATTGTCCTCAAGGTAATGGGAAATTATTTTGTTATGTATTGGTAGCTTATATGTATAGTTTGTATAACAATACCAATAATATATGCCTTAATGTGAAATGTGGTTCATGAACGGGATTGTGTGATAAATATTTTAATTGCGCTTTAATAGGGGTTGTGTAGCTGATTCATGAATATGGTTGTCTAAATGACAAATACTGGAAACCATATTTCCCGATGTAGGGGTCAAAGTGACCAAGGAGGTTGGAGACCCTGTCATTATTATTTCATGATTATGAAGGTTTGAGTCCCTCATAAATCATTACATGACCAGGTACTTAAGTCACCTTAGTATATGCTGGGAGGTTTGAGTCACCAATGTATATATATGTGAGAATATTCTCTGGTTTGTAAGGCTACACACACTAGTGCCTAACCAGGGGTTTAGAGTTGGGACCCATATAGCCTGTGGGTACATGTTATGATATTAAGCCTTGTTCCCTATCCCGACATGTGATGTATGTGTATATATAAATATATAAATATATATGTTCATGCATTTAATTATGTGCACTAATTTTGAATGATTTTGAACTATTGATCTTGTCATTATGTTATCCTTATTCTTAAGTTACATCTTAGCATTCATCCTGCTAAGCATATTCAGATGTTGTATCACCATGCAATGTAAGAATTGGTTATACTTTTACTCCTCCTACTCGGTGATTAGGATTTGAGATTAGCTCATGAGTTGACATTGAAGTAGCGAGCTACCATACATTGGAACTCTATATTTCATGTTTTGTTCATTTATGTATCAGACTATTTAGACTTGTTTTGGCTATAGTCGGGGGCATATCCCCATATTTTGTTGGTATTCAGTTTGGTTTATTATTTAGAATTCTTTGTTTGGACTACCATGGTTATTAGGTAGTGTTGGTTGGTTATTTGAACAATCATTGGTGGTTGGTCATGGATATGCATTAAAATTTTCTAAAACTATTGCACGCTACCTTGTTATTTTAAAAGTTCATCCAACCTTAGGGTGTGGTGTGTTTCATTTGGTTCAATGCAGGGGGTGATCTCTAGTCCACATGGAACTTAAGATACCCATCACGACCAGGCCCTATTTAGGTAAAGATAAAGATAGTATCATAGGTTGGTGTCATGGGGTATCTAACTAAGCTACGTAAAGTACAGTCTTATTTATGGGTGTGTAGCACACCAGACTTATAAAGGAGAGTCTATAAGGCATTTAGGAATGTTTCTCTTTCTTTTTATTCTAATTTAAGCTATAGAATCTAAGGTCTTGAATCCTCTCTAATTTCCATGTGTTCACTTTTCAAATCATGCCTCCAAGAAGATATGATGTCTATGGCAACTCTTCAGTCTCATCTGAGGAACAATGTTAATAGGGCTTATCTAACACCAGGAGTTTAGACCCTTTCTAGGGTTGTTGCTTTTGACTACCCTGATGGAGATCCACTAGTTCCTCATGTCCTTTCTCATTCACCCAGGCTGGTGTGTCTAATGTTGAGTTTCTCTAGTCAATTTACTTGCTTACCTAGCTGATGTCATCTCAGAATAAGTGAGTTATTTATGTTTCTCCATCATCCAAGGCCACTAGATTTAGCTAATTTATGAGACTGAGTCCTCCTATTTTTATCAGCTCTAAAGTTAAGGAAGATCCTCAGTATTTCACTGATGAGATAGAAAGGATCTTTCTCATGATGTATGCCACTAATTTGGAGGGCATGGATTTCAATGCTTACTAGGTAAAATATATGGAGTACCAATGGTATAAAGAGTAGGAGTAGCTTAGGGGCAATGATGTTGAGTCTGCACTGTGGGACGATTTCTCTTTTCCTTCCCTAGACCGCTTATTTTCTCAAGAATGAGGGAGGTGAAAGAGAAAGAGTTTGTAAACCTAAAGAAGGGTAAGATGATAGTGAAGAAATATGACTTAAAGTTTCATCAGCTATCTTAGTATGCTCAAGAGTTCGTGACTAGTATGAGGGCTAGGATGAGGAAGTTTGCTTCTAGATTATCCTCAAACTTGATTCTAGAATGTAACGCTACCTTGTGAAACAAGGATATGAAAATCTCTAGACTTATAATGTATACACAATAAGTGGAGAAATAAAAAAAGAGGCAAGTAAAAAGGAGTGAGAGGCAAAATAAAAAGTTACACTATTCAGACTAGAGATGGAGGAAAATAGTCCATGAATAAGTAAGGAAACTATGGTTCCTACTCTACGGCTAGTGCTCCTTTATCCAAAGTTGTTGAGTGATCACAGTGTGTAGTGTAGTGATGGTTTTAGGGCATAGGGTTCCCAATCTCAGGCTATTGAGGCTCTGTTAGCTCTGTCATATTATCTTTGTAGATTTTATGGTCAGATGTGTCATGGTTTTTTAGAGAAAGGAAAGAATAGGTACTTTAAGTATGGTCAAACTGTTCATCTACAGAGGGATTCTACTTCTAAGTTTGATTTAGGATAAAATAAGATTCATATTGCCATTTCATCAGCTCCTACATCAAAAGGTGCTACTTCTACTTCTGATACCGACAATGGCTTGAATTACTTATATGCTCTTGCTACCCGCCAGGACTCTAAGGTATCTACCATTGTCATTACTAGTATGCTACGACCCTTTTCTCATGATATGTATTACTTGGTTGATCTGGGGTCCACTATCTCTTATATGACACTATTTGTCACTATGTATTTTAGTTTTGGTCTTAAGTGTAAGGTTGTGTGGTCTCTATTGTGGTAGAGAAAGTCTGTTAGATCTGATAGAGTTATACATGCTTGATTTTGATGTCATACTGGGGATGGATTGGTTGCATTCATGTGATGCTTCTTTAGATTTTCGGACCCATAAGGTCATCTACAATTTTCCTGACAAACCATTTATTGGATAGGATGGTAGTTCCCTAGTACCTAAGGAAAGGATCATATCATATCTTAGAGCCCAGAAATTAATTTCTAAAGGGTGTCTATCATTTGGTTCAGGTTTTAGATTCTACTTCAGAGAATCCTTCCTTACATTTGATCCATATTCTAAATGAATTTCCTAAAGTCTTTCCTATTGATCTTCCTGGTTTTCCTCCTAATAAGGAGATTGATTTTGGGATTTATCTTATTCTGGACACTCATCCCATCTCTATCCCTCTGTATAGAATGACTCAAGCTGAGCTGAAGAATCTCAAAGAGCAGTTAAAGGATCTTCTAGACAAGGGTTTTATCCATCCTAGTGTGTCTCTGTGGGGTGCTCCTATTCTCTTTATGTGTAAAAAAAATGGTTCCCTTTAGATATGTATTAATTATTACTAATAGAGTAAAGTAACCATGAAGAACAAGTATCTACTTCCAAGGATTGGTGATCTCTTTGATCAGCTCTAGGGTGCTAAGATATTTTACATAATTGATCTTTGGTTTGGGTACCATCAATTCAGGATTAGTGAGGCAAATATCCCAAAGATTTCCTTTCAAATGTGGTATGGACATTTTGAGTTTTTTGTAATGCCTTTTGGCTTGATGAACGCTCTGGCAATATTTATGGATCTCCTGAATTAGGATTTTAATTTATTGCCAGACTTATTTGTCATTGTCTTTCTTGATGATATTTTGGTTTATTCGAAGATTGAGGTGGATCATGTCAATTACCTCTTCCTTTTGTTGCAGACCCTAAAGGATTAGCGTTTGTATGCTAAGTTCTTGAAGTGTGATTTTTGGTTGAATGATGTGTCTTATCTGGGTGATATTGTTTCTAGTGAGACGATTATAGTGGATCAAAAAAAGGTTGTGGTTATTAAAAAGTGTCATAGACCCATGACTCGAATTGATATTCAGAGCTTCTTGGGTTTAATGAGCTACTATAGGAGATTTGTGGAGAGTTTCTCAAATATATCTTCTTATTGACTAAGTTGACCTAGAAAAAAGGTGAAATTCTTATGGTCTGATGCTTGTGAGGGTAGTTTTAAGAAGTTGAAAAAAAAGTTGACTTCAACTCTAATTGTGACCATGCTCGAGAGTAATGATGGATTTGTAGTTTATTGTAATGCGTCTCATTTAGGAATTGGTTATGTGTTGATATAGCATGGTAGAGTGGTGGCCTATGCTTCTAGGCAGTTGAAACTTTGTGATAAGCATTATCTACTTCATCACTTGGAATTGTTGGTTATGGTGTTTGTATTAAAGATTAGGTATCACTTTTTGTATGGAGTTCATGTAGATATATTTTCTAATCATTAAATCCTGGAATATGTATTCGTCCAGAAGGAGTTGAATCTCAGGCAATGAGGTTGCTTGAGTTACTAAAAGACTATGACATGAGTCTCTATTAGTACCAAAGTAAAGATAATATGGTTGTTGATACTCTTAGTAGGTTTTCCATGGGGAGTCTAGCTCATGTGGATGAGTATAAGAGGGAATTGGTTAAAGATATTCACTATTTGTCTAACCTTAGAGTTCATTTCTTGGACTCTGAGGATGGGGATATATTGTACAAAAGGTAGTGTAATTATCTCTTGGTACTGAAATAAAGGAAAAATAGTTACTGGATCCTGTCTTAAAGAAGATTAAGGAAGATGTGGGTCAAAAAATGGTTGTAGCTTTTGATATTGGTGGTGATGGTATCTTGAGCTACCAAGGCAGATTATGTGTTCGTGATATAGATGGGTTGCGGGATATGATCTTGGTTGAGGTTCATAAGTTGCGATATACAATTCGTCTTGGTTCAACAAAAATATATCACGATCTTAAGGAGATTTATTAGTGGAGTAATATGAAAAGGGATATGGACTATTTTTTTGGCTAAATGCATGGTGTGTCAACAAGTGAAGGTTAAACACTTGAGACTCGGAGGGTTGTATCAAGAAATAAAGTTTCCTATATAGAAGTGGGAGGTGATTAATATGAACTTTTTTATAGGCCTTCATCGGCCTCAGAATTAGTTTTATTGTATTTGGGTCATTGTGGATAGGATAACTAAGTCTACTCACTTCTTGCTAGTAAGAACTAATTTTTTGGCAGAAGACTCTGCTAAGTTATTGTAAATTTACATGGTGCACCTATTGATAACATGTTAGATCGAGGTACACGGTTCTCCTATCACTTTTGGAAATCATTTTAGAGAGGTTTAGGAACTAAGGTGAGCCTTAGTATTGCTTTCCACCCACAGTCAGATAGGAAAGGAGAAAGGACTATTCAGACATTGGAAGACATACTTAGAGCTTGTGTAATAGACTATGGTGATAGCTGGGTTGACCACTTGTCAGTCGTAGAGTTTGCGTGTAACAACAATCATCACTTTTGTACTGGTATGGATCCTTTCGAAACCTTTTATGATAGGATTTGTAGGTCTTCCATATCTTCTACGGATAATCATACATAAGGTATGTGTATTCCTTAACATCCTTGTTTTCTGACTTTGTTAAACGAAAGAGTGATTTACTCTGCATCTTTGATTTCTGTCTCTGTTAAATGTAAGAGTAGAGGTATATGGAGTAAAATCATAGTGGAAATTTCCTTGACCCATCATTCGAGGATGAATTATCCAAGTGGGGGAGAATTGAAACACCCCAAAATTTGGTTGTAAGAAAATTATTGAGCATTGAGCTTACTCCCTCGACTATGACTGGACCCATAAGTCATAGGGTGTCCTGATGAGTCATTGGGATGACTAATATCCAAAAAAAGTAAGTTTGTCGCTTTATTCACCTTTGAGTACGAATGGCTCGCAAAGAGCCATAAGGATATGTCATGAGTCGTTATGTCTTAGGTAGGGTGTCTAGTGTAAGTCCCAATTTGGGTTCTGAGTTGACTACAACTAGAACCTACAAGTCGTATAGTCCCAGTACGAGTGGTGCCATTGAGTCATAAGGATAACAGTGTAGGGTGACTTAATGGTACTACCTTAGTTACGACTCATGGGGACGAATCTAAGAAATGGCTACGAGTCAAGGGTTGACCATAGTCAAAGGCAACACTTTTTGAAACTTTTAAGTGAAGGACATTTTGGACATTTTTGCTCTTACCCAAATTGAAACAAATGACTTATAACCTCTTTAAGGGTCCATTGTAACTCAAAAACTAATCCAAGTAACTTCTCAAACACTCCTAAGGCTCTTTAAATTCCCGTAAGTAAGTCAAGCTAGGGTTTCATCAAGTTGGTCATCTAAGGGATCAAGGGTCGATTTGTCTCCAAATTTTTTAGTGTTTAGGGAAAGTTACTCTTCCCTCATTGTTAATTTTATCAGATTGTGTGTTTTAAAGTATTGTTCATGAGATGTTTATGTTGGTTTAAAACAAGGGTTGGTTGTTTTTTTAATGTTTGTTGTTGAACAATGTTTTCCTACGATTTATATATGATTAATCATGCTTTAAATATGGTTTTGAACTTATGGATGCATGGGTGTAGTGAATGAACCAGGGAATTTTGATTTTCCCAAACTTGTGACTTTTGAAGTGGTTATGACCCCAACCCCATATTTTGAAATTGGTTTTGAGTTATGTGAAATGCAAGAATTTGTAAAATTGAATTAGTCTTGAACTATTGCATGATATAAAGAGGTGTTTGAAACAAAATGGTCTGATTTAATAAACAAAGGGATTCGGCATCCCCCGCCTTGCATTAATGAACAAAGAAAGTTGTTTTCCCCAAGCTTATAGAAAATTGTTTTGGCATGTGTTGCTACCTTGCAAGTATAGTTGGTATGACAATACCAACAATATATGACTTAACGTAAAATATGGTTCATGAATGGAATTGTGTGATAAATACTTTAATTGGGCTTTAATAAGGGTGGTGTAGCCGACTCGTGAAAGTAGAGTTCCAAGTGACCGATACTGAAAATCTTATTTGCCAACGTGGGGGTCAAAGTTACCAATGAAGTTCAAGTCTCCCTCATAATTACTTCATGATTAGGGAGGTTTGAGTCTCCTATAAATCATTACATGATCGGGAGCTTAAGTCACTTTAGTCTATGTTGGGAGGTTTTAGTGTCCCATGTGCTTATATATGAGACTATTCTCCGGTTCGGACGGTTACACACACTGGGGCCCAAAAAGTGGGTAAGTTCTGGGGCCCATATTGCTCGTGGGTACATGTTATGATGGTTGAGGTACATAATCCAAGATAAAGTTTTTAAATACATGTTAAGTCTTGTATCCTATTCTGGTATGTGATGTATATGTATATTTATGTTCATGCATTTGATTACGTGCACCAGTTGATTTTGAATTGTTGATCATGTCATTAGGTTATCCTTATCCCTGTGTTACATGCTAGAGTTTAGCCCATTAATTGTCTTCGAATACTGTATCACCACGTAATCAAAGAATTGGTCATACTTCTACTTCTCCTGCTCAGTGATTAGGATTCAGAATCAGCTCGTAAGTGGACATTAAAATGGTGAACTTCCATGCATCGGAAGTGTATATTTCATGTTTTGTTCTTTTATGTCTCAAACTGTTTAGAATTTCTTCGGCTATAGTCGAGGGCATGTTTAGACTTGGTATTCATTTTGATTCAATGTTTAGACGGCTTCATTCGACCTACTATGGTTATTAGATGGTGTCAGTTAGTTGTTTTGCTAGTCACTGGTGGTCGGTCATGGATATGCATTAAAATTTTCTTAAGCTATAGCTAGCTATCTTCTTATATGTTTGAAATTCATCGGACCTTGGGTTGTGGTTGTTTAGTTTCGTTCGGTGATGGGGCTGATCTCCGATCTATGTGGGACTTGAGATACCCATCACCGCTAGGCTCAGTTCAGGTCGTGACAACATGGAAGGGAGATAAAGTATATACCCAAGATGACATCAAAATCTACCATATCTAATACAATCAGATTTACCAAAGTTTCATGCCTAACAAAAGTAAAAACTTAAGATTGGTACACCCAATCCACTGCTAAAGAGTCTCTTATGAGGGAAGATCCACAAATAGGAACATCATGAGGCTCACAAGTAGAATTAAAAATCTGAGAAACATATATAGATACATAGGAGAAAGTTAATCCCGAATAAAATAACACAGATACATATCTAAACCAAACAGGGACAATACTTGTGATTCTCGAATCGGAGGCCTCTCCCTATATCTTACAGGTATAGCATAGCACAGACCATGTCCACCACCTAGTAGAGTAGCTTTACGATCACCACTATGGTCGCCACCATATCTACCTCTCGCACCTTTAGTACAACCTCTACTTCTCACATCTGATATAGTAGTAGCTTTGGAAACATGGTGAAGACAGCCCTTAGCCACAGGGCCATTCTCATCTCACACATAGCAAACCCTACAGGTTGTCTTAATGGAAAAAGGCATAGATGAACTAGGATGAGCACCTAAAGCAGCCAAACTAGAAGACCCACTATTTGAACTCTACAAGGCTGCCTACACTGGACTGCCATGATACCCGTGGAAACCTCAAGAATCCCTAATTCAAGTGATGTAACCTTTGAACTCACCCAAATGACACACCTTCTTGACACCTACCTGATATACTTGAAGAATTGACTCAGTCATCTTAGTATGATCCATAATACTTTAAAACGATGCCCTATACATAACCACTTGAGTCATAGAAAGTTGAAGAAAAACATCCAAGTCTTTTATTAACTTCTAAATTCTCTTTGACTTAATGGCAATACTGGCATAAGAATATATGGACAAGGCATGAAAATGCGCCTCATACTCTACAACATTCATGAAGCCCTACTTCAAGATATTAGACTCATCTCTAATTTGATCCCTCAAACTGAAAGGAAAAACTCGGTCCAAAAAGGCTTCGATAAACTAATCCTAAGTCATCTCTAGTGATCTAAGAGGTCTGCAACTAATAATTGAACTGTATCAATCCATGGTTGCATCTCTTAATTGGTAAGTAGTATAAGAAACCCTATGTGCCTCAAGAAAACCAAGGTTAGGAAACTTCTCATGACAATCCAACTAGAACTCATAGACATCCTCGCTACAACACCCCTAAACCTAGGAGGACCCAAGCGATTCAATCTCTCAAACCTCTTCTGATCCTTAAAATTCATGACTGGTGTCATGCCTAAAAACCTATTGGGGCGGACTGGCACCCGTAACCGAGGAGGACCGGGAGAACCAACTCATAACCTTATACCTCCCATGCATACATCTATGACAACCCAAAATTTGGATAGCAGCATGTCGTATATAAAAGGAAATAAGCACCTGTATAAGCTCGAGAACACATATATATGTATATACAATACTTGGCCGTTGGATCCATCACATCTATTAACAAAACATCACCTTGACTGTACATTATGTCTACAAAGCGTTTAGACAATACACAGAGTTTAACTAAGGTTGGGACACACCCCTCTATATAACTAACTTCTGTACAATACCAAAAGTGACTGGATATGACACGGAAATCCCCAATGCAAACTGGATCTCACCAAAAGTAGCTGGGGATCCTGGCTCCTACTTGTGCGGTGTATGAGCTGAGGTACCTGCGCCTGCAACATGAAATGTAGGTCCCCCATGGGGGACATCAATACGAAATATGTACTGAGTATGTAAAGCTGTAGATAATAACATATGATATAGCAGCTCAATAGAAATAAAAAACAAGCTAATAAATCATAATAAGAGTGGACTACACTTAATAGAACTTGTGACAACCTGTACATTGCATTTATTCAATCACTTTACCTTTGTTCTTATCATCTTTGTAACCATTACTCTACTGTACTGTGACCATTAGGCTGCCTCCAGTACATATCAACTGGGATTGACCCATGATAGGCTTATGCCCCTGGGATACCACCCATAAACACATAAATAGGGATCGACCCATGATAGGCTTATGCCCCTGGGATACCACCCGATAAGAGAGAACTTCCATCACTTAGTTCAATTAATCTTTGAGATTGTTATTTCGGTCGCCACCACATTTTTGATACTTTGAAACAATGATACATCATAAATATACTATCAATGCAATAACAATGAAGTAAGAACTCATTGGCACATCAATAAAGTGTTTTGGAGTCATCAATGTCATAACAATGAAGTAGGAACTTATTGGTATATCAATTAAACATTTTGGAGTCATTAATAGCACATGGATATTGTTTGAGTAACCCGATACCTTCTGATATTTATTAGTGCAATAAATATGTAAGATTTGGAAAACAAGTAAGTATTGGAATGTCTTGACATCTTGTAGGGTGGAAACAAGTTCATTGGTAACGTAGGACATCATACAAAAACATTATGGATTACATGTTACTGAATAACTTTGGAAACTTTCTTAATAGACAATTGTTCACTTTCATGCCAAAGATAAGGTATAGAGTATGCTTTACATACCTGACTGTCAACCTTCAATACTAGTCCCAATTGGGCTTCTCGTCTTTTCGGATTACTTATCTACAATGAACATATATAGCAATCTAGTATTAGCGACCAAATATCACAATTCAATTATTTGAATTCACCAAACTAGTGGTTAAGTAGTAAGCCTTAATTACACCATAAAGGGTGTCACTTTAACCCTCTTATACTCCAATTACATTCACATGCCATGCATATTCATACAACATCCTCCAATATCAAGTTTGGATTCATTTATCCTTCCAACCAATCCATTAAACCAAATTGAGACATAGCCATAAATAATCATCAATTCAATACTATATAACCATATCCACCTTTCATAACTCAATTACCATATCCACCTTCCACAATTCAATACAATCAAACCATGCAAAATAGTCCATAACCCTATTTCCCTCACTTTTCAATAACAACCAATACATATAATCCTCTATCACACATATACATAAGGAAGAGAACAAAGGCAAACAATATTCATACCTTAGAATTCACCTCTTTAGTATGAAATCCTGTTTGTACAAATAATAGGTGTCGTTCGAAGCTCTCGAGATGACAAACACAGTTATCGGATTACTTTGAAATTTCTACGGTTGAATCAAAAGTAATTTAAAGGTCAAATTTAGCTAGTGTTTGTTCTTTCTCAATGATTGATGATACAAATGAGTTTTTGAACTCATAAACATGTATATATACACATATTCCCATCCATAATATCATAGGGAAGGACCAAAGTGCCTTTAAAATTTAAATAATGTCAAATCTGTCCTTTAGTGGACTATTTTGATAAGCAAAAGTAGATCGACCATAACGCTTTGCTCTGATATAGGATTTGGGTGAAATTGATATTGTTGGAAATATAATTCAAAGGGATTTCATTTAATATAAAGTAGGATTCCCAGTTCATCCTGTACAAGGAGTTATGGTTGTTTGAAGTTGACCCTAAAAATCTGTTTTGAGAGGCTGAAGTAAAACGAGTATAGCTCCTTACTCAGACGTTAGATTTGGATGAAACCAATTGAATTGGAAAGAACACTAAAATATCTTACTTTTCATAGGTGCAGCTCTCCCAATTCATTATATTAAGGGAGTTATGACCGTTTTGTAGTTTCGAACGTGCTCGATTATATCCGAAACCTATCCGTTTTTGGAAATATTTATATCGTTGGAAAGATTATTCAATAACCTTCGTATGGAACCATCAACGGGCAAATTCCAGTATAAATAAAATTAAAAAAAAATTAATTCCATATAAATAAGACCAATACACGTACTTGAATACGCCAATACACGTACTTGAATGAGGGGTGTTACATCCTTCCCCCCTTTAGGACATTCGTCCTCGAATGTTAGCATAGTTATTCAACCAAAACAAGTTCAAGTCCATCATTAACATTCAAATCATCACATAAATACTATGCATATATAAAAAAAGCTTACTTGTTAATGTTCTACCTCCGTTTCTTGAACTTCCTTCATCTTTGAACAAATGAGGGTACTTAGATTTCATTGCTTCCTCAGCTTCCCATGTAATCTCTTCCCCTTGATGATTTCTCCAATGTACTTTCACCGATGCTATCTCTTTATTTCTTATCTTCTTAACTTGGCGATCTAGAATAGCAACAGGCACTTCCTCATAGGTAAGATCTTCCACAATTTGCACATCCTTAGTAGAAGTGATATGTGATGGATCTCCGATGCACTTTCGAAGCATTGACACATGAAGTACCGGATATACTAATGAGAGCTCTTGGGGTAGCTCTAATTCATATGCAACTTGTCCGAACCTTCGAGTGATCTTAGATGGGCCTATATAACGTGGACTCGACATCCATTTATTACCAAATCTCATTACCCCTTTTATTGGTGAAACCTTCAAAAATACCCAATCATCTATAGATAACTATAGCCCTCTCCTTATACTATCCGCATATGACTTATGTTGAATTTGGGTTGTTTTCTGTCGTTGCTGAATTACTTTAACCTTCTCTATGGCTTGATAAACAAGATTCGGTCTGAACAAAATAGTTTCACCCACTTCAAACCATCCTATTAGTGATCTACACTTCCTTACATATAAAGCTTCATATGGTGCCATTTTGATACTTGAATGATAGTTATTATTGCAGGCAAACTCAATAAGAGGTAAATTATCATCCCAGTTTCCCTTAAAATATATTTCACAAGATCGTAGCATATCTTCAAGTGTTTGGATGGTACGTTCTGCTTGTCCATCTGTTTGAGGGTGAAAAGTTGTACTCAACTTTATTTGTGTTCCTAAACACCTCTGAAAAGACTTCCAAAAGTTTGCGGTAAATTGGGTTCCCCGATCTGATATAATAGAGATTGGCACTCCATGTAATCAGACTATCTCTTTAATGTACAACTTCGTATACTCTTCAACTATGTAAGTGGTCCTAACTGGTAGGAAATGTGCGGATTTGGTAAGCCTATCAACAATCACCCATATAGAATCAAACTTCTGGGATGTACGAGGCAAACCAATAACGAAATCCATGTTGATTATGTCCCACTTCCATCTTGGAAGATCAATGCATTGCATATAACCTCCGGGTTTTTGGTGCTCCATTTTAACTCTTTGACAATTTGGACATTCCGCTACAAATTCTGCAATGCTCTTCTTCATGTCATTCCACCAATACATATCTTTTAAATCTTGATATATTTTGGTTGATCCTGGATGAATAGAATACCTTGAAAAATGTACCTCTTTCATAATCTTCTTTCTTAGCCCGTCTACATCCGGCAGACACAATCGGTTTTGGCACTGAAGTACTCCTTCTTGCGTAAGCTCAAATGCCTTGGTTGAACCACTCTGAACGTTCTCCTTAAGCTGTAATAAAATAGGATCTGCATATTGCTTCTCTTTCACTTCAGCTACTAATGAAGATTCCGCAACATTATGTACGATAAGCTCTTTATTCGGAGTTTCAAGAAGGAGAACTCCCAAACTAGCTAACTAGTGAAGATCTTTAACAATCCCTTGCCTTTCTATAGGTTCCATCATAGCCTTACGACTTAACGCATCAGTTACCACATTTGCTTTCCCTGGATGGTACAAGATATCAACATCGTAGTCCTTTAATAGTTCAAGCCATCTCCGCAGCCTTAAATTTAGATCCTTCTGTTTAAAAATACATTGCAAGCTCTTATGGTCAGTATATATATCAACATGAACCCCATATAAGTAGTGGCGCCATATCTTTAAAGCAAAAATAACTGCTGCCAGCTCAAGATCGTGTGTAGGATAATTTTTCTCATGTGGCCGCAATTGGCTAGAAGCATATGTTATTACCTTACCATGATGCATCAATACAAATCCTAAGCCAATTTTTGAAGCATCACAATACACTGTAAACCCTTCGGTGCCTTCTGGAAGTACCAACACGGGTGTAGAAATCAACTTGTTCTTTAAATCTTGAAAACTCTTCTCACAGGCATCATTCCATTAGAATTTGGATGCTTTATGGGTTAGCTTGGTTAAGGGTGCTGAAATGGAAGAAAAGTCTTTAACAAACCTTCTATAATAACCAGCCAACCCGAGAAAACTACAAATCTCTGTAGGCATTATGGGCCTTGGCCAGTTCTTCATAGCTTCTATCTTTTGAGCATCAACCTTTATCCCATCACTAGATACAATATGACCCAAAAATGCCACCGAATTTAACCAAAACTCACATTTAGAGAACTTTTCATAAAACTTACAATCACGAAGAGTTTGCAATGCCTGTCGTAAATGATTGGCATGGTCCTCTTCTGATCTAGAATAAACAAGAATATCATCTATAAAAACTATAACAAATACATCCAGGAATGGCTTAAACACCCTATTCATCAAATCCATAAGAGCTGCAGGTGCATTTGTTAGCCCAAATGACATAACTAGAAACTCATAATGACCATACCGTGTTCGAAAAGCTATCTTGGATATATCCTTCTCTTTGACTCTTACTTGGTGGTAACCTGACCTCAAATCAATGTTACAAAAGCACTTGGCGCCCTGTAACTGATCAAATAAATCATCAATTCTTGGGAGAGTATATTTATTCTTAATAGTCACCTTATTCAATTGTCGATAATTAATACACATCCTCAGCGAGCCATCCTTTGTGTGCACAAATAACGCTGGTGCTCCCCAGGTGGACATACTAGGCCTTATGAATCCCTTCTCTAGTAAATCTTTCAATTACTCTTTCAATTCTTGTAATTCTGATGGGGCCATTCTATACGGAGGAATGGAGATTTGTTAGGTTCCTGGTATTACATCAATTCTAAACTCTACTTCTTCTTCAGAAGGCAAACCTGGAAGATCTTCAGGAAATACATCAGAAAATTCATTTACCACCGGAACAGCGTGAAGAGTTGGTGGCTCCGCTTCTGTATCCCTTACTCTAACTAAATAATATATGTATCTCTTGGAAATCATTCTTCTTGCCTTACAATAAGAAATAAATCTACCTCTTGGCGTGCTAATTTCACCTTTCCATTCAAGGGCTGATTCATTTGGAAAATGGAAATATACCTTTTTCATGCAGCAATCAATTGTGGCACAACAAGACGCCAACCATTCCATACCAATTATAACATCAAAATCTACCATTTCTAACTCCACAAGATCAACCATCATATCACGACCACAAATAGTTACTCTGCAGTTTTGATAAACCCTTCTAGCTATAATAGATTCTCCAACCAGTGTGGACACTTTAAATGGCTTAACTAACAGTTCGATTATTCTTTCAAACTTTCCAGCAACCAAGGGAGTAACATAAGATAATGTAGAACTGGGATCAATTAAGTCATATAAATCAAATGAAAAGATAGACAAGGTACCCGTAACCACATTTGGGGAAGCCTCTAAACTCTGTCAATCCGCTAGAGCATACATACGATTTTGAGCCCCGCTAGAACTCTTGGCTCCTCTATCACCTCTAACACGACCCATTGATTGTGAACCCCTTCCTGAATAAGGCATTGATGATGATGATGCAACAAATGACCTCGTAGGTCGTGCCATACCCCTATGCCCCTTCATGGGCAATCTCTCATCATATGCCCCGACATACCGCACGAAAAGCAAACATTGGTCCCCAGCCGACATTCTCCCAAATGATACCTTCCATATTTATTGCATGGCTCTCGAGAAGTTCTCGATTGGATCATATTCCCTTGCCCTTGGTATCCCACTATATACGCGAACTCTAACTCTCACTTCTATGCCCAAATTGATTTCCTCTAGACCCTTGGAACTGTGGTGGTGCACTGGCTGCAGAATAAGAAGCTAATGGACAATGTGGTCTAGCAGAAAACTGTGGTCTGAACCCTCCTTGGGATGCCATGAACTGCCCTGTACATCTGGCCCTCTTGGAATATCCTCTTTCTGATTCCTGTGTTCTTCTCCTCTGCCTCTGATCTTCTATTTTTTGTGCAAAAGCTTGGATCCTCGCAATATCCATATCTTTGTTCAAAGTGGCAATAGTACAATCTCTAACCAGATATGGATCTAGCCTATCCACATATTGATGAACTCTGTCATCCATAGTAGCTACAACATTAGGAGCATATCTCTACAAGGAATTAAATCGAAGACTGTACTCCCACACGTTCATATTCCCCTGATGAAGATTTAGAAACTGATCTGCACGGGCCTGACGAATCTCGAATGGGAGATAATGATCAAGAAATACCTCTTTGAACTCTTTCCAAGTAGCTGGGGGTGCATCAATACCCCTAGATCGTTTCCAGTCTTCATACCAAAATATATCATCCCCTTTAAATCTATATGCCGCTAACTACATTGTCTTTCTACCCGTTACATGTATAACATCTAAGGCCCTTTGAATTTGATCAATAAAGTCCTGTAGGTCCTTGTTAAGATCTGATCCAGTAAAAGTGGGCAGATCCATCTTAAGAAAATCCTGTATTTGAAGGCTAGCCGCACTATCTATACCACTAGGACCAGTGGTAGGAATGGTTTGCCCATCAACTATACGAGTCAAAAGTTGCACTGCATTTCTAAGATCTTGATCAACAATAGTAATAGGTTTCTCTAAGGATATAGTTCTCCTCCCCCTTATTTCTTCCGAACTGGAGTAAGTTTCTGATGCATGCTCAGCTGGAGCCTCACTTTGATTAGCTGGTATAGTGGGTGACTTACTAGTTCCCTCTCCGGCAGCCACATCTACTTGCTTACCGATATTCTTTCTTCTGGTAACCGGCATCATTACTATAATAAGAGAAACAAATGGATTCAGTGGTCAACTATGACTTCATATACAATATAGGCTCTATCGCACGATCAAAGACATGAAGAAAAGAAAAAATTCCTAAAATTCCATAGCCTCCTGTTTATAGATGCGGTGCATGACACACCGATAAACAAGACACTACATAGACACGGCTTTGTAGACTCTCTAGGATAAATGTCTCTGATACCACTTTTGTCACGCCTCAAATCCTATTAGGGCGGACTGGCACCCATAATCGAGAAGGCCTGGGAGAACCAGCTCATAACCATATACCTCCCATGCATACCTCTATGACAACCCAAAATTCGGACAGTATCATGTCGCATATAAAAGGAAATAATCACCTGTATAATCTCGAGCACACATATATATGTATATACAATACTTGGCCGTTGCAGCCCTCACGTCTATTAACAAAACACCACCTTGACTGTACATTAGGTCTACAAAGCCTCTAGACAATACACAGAGTTTAACTAAGGTTGGGACACACACCGCCATTTAACTAACTTCTATACAATATCAAAAATGACTGGATATGACACGGAAAGCCCAAAAGAAAACTGGAGCATACCAAAAGCAGCTGAGTATCTTGGCTCCAACTTGTGCGGTGTATGAGCTGAGGTACATATGCTTGCAACATGAAATACAGGTCCCCCGTGGGGGACATCAGTACGAAATATGTACTGAGGATGTAAAGCTCTAGATAATCACATATTGTATAGGAACTCAATAGAATTCAGAAACAAGTGAATAAATCGTAATAAGAGTGGACCACACTTACTAGAACTTGTGACAACCTGTACATTGCATTTATTCAATCACTTTACCTTCGTTCTTATCATCTTTGTAACCATTACTGTTCTGTATTGTGACCATTAGGCTGCCTCCAGTACATATCAACTGGGATCGACCCATGATAGGCTTATGTCCCTCGGATATCACCCATAAATACATAAATAGGGATCGACCCATGATAGGCTTATGCCCATGGGATACCACCCGATAAGAGAGAACTTCCATCATTTAGTTCAATTAATCTTTGAGATTTTTATTTCGGTTGCCACCACATTTTTGATACTTTGAAACAATGATACATCAATAAGAGACATATAAATAGACCATCAATGCAATAACAATGAAGTAAGAACTCATCGGCACATAAATAAAGTGTTTTGGATTCATCAATGCCATAAAAATGAAGTAGGAACTTATTGGTATATCAATGAAACGTTTTGGAGTCATTAATAGCACATGGATCTTGTTCGAGTAACCGGATACCTTCTGACATTCATTAGTGCAATAAATATGTAAGATTTGGAAAACAAGTAAGTATTGGAATGCCTTGACATCTTGTAAGGGGGAAACAAGTTCATTGGTAACGTAGGACATCATACAAGATCATTATGGATCACATGTTACTGAATAACTTTGGAAACTTTCTTAATAGAACAATTTTTCACTTTCATGCCAAAGATATGGTATAGAGTATGCGTTACATACCTGACTGTCAACCTTCAATAATAGTCCCAAATGGACTTCTCGTCTTTTCGGATTACATATCTACAATGAACATATATAGCAATCTAGTATTAGTGACCAAACGTCACAATTCAATTATTTGAATTCACCAAACTAGTGGTTAAGTAGTAAGCCTTAATTACACCATAAAGGGTGTCACTTTAACCCTCTTATACTCCAATTACATTCACATGCCATGCATATTCATACAACATCCTCCAATATCAAGTTTGGATTCATTTATCCTTCTAACCAATCCATTAAACCAAATTGAGCCATAGACATAAATAATCATCAATTCAATAGTATATCACCATATCCACCTTAAATAACTCAAATACCATATCCACCTTCCACAATTTAATACAACCAAACCATGCAAAATAGTCTGTAACCCTATTTCCATCACTTTTCAATAACAACCAATACATATAATCCTCTATCACACATATACATATGGAAGAGAACAAAGGCAAACAATATTCATACCTTAGAATTCACCTCTTGATTATTCAAACCTTTTTGCACAAAAAATAGGTGTCGTTCGAAGCTCTCGAGATGACAAACACAGTTATCGGATTACTTTGGAATTTCTACGGTTGAATCAAAAGTAATTTAAAGGTCAAATTTGGCTAGGGTTTGTTCTTTCTCAATGATTGATGACAAAATTGAGTTTTTGAACTCATATACATGTATATATAAACATATTCCCGTCCATAATATCATAGGGAATGACCAAAGTGCCCTTAAAATTTAAATAATGTCAAATCTGTCCTTTGGTGAACTGTTTTGGTAAGCTAAAGTAGATCGACCATAACTCTTTGATATGATATCGGATTTGGGTGAAATTGGTATCATTTGACATATAATTCAAAGGTATTTCATTTCATATAAAGTAGGCCACCCAGTTCTTCCTGTACAAGGAGTTATGGTCGTTTCAAGTTGACCCTAAAAATCTTTTTGGAGAGACTAAAGTAAAACGAGTATAACTCCTTACTTATACGTTGGATTTCGATGAAACCAATTGCATTGGAAAGAACACTCAAATATATTTATTTTCATAGGTCGAAAGTCTCCCAGTTCATTATATTAAGGGAGTTATGAGCGTTCAAAGTTGACCCAAAAAATTGGCTAGCCTCAGTAGTTTGTGTGCAGGAAATTTTCCTGCACATTTACTATTTCCAATATCCCGACCACCGTTTTATAGTTTCGAACGTGCTCGATTATATTCAAAACCTATCCGCTTTTAGAAATCTTTATATCGTTGGAAAGCTTATTCAATAACCTTCGCATGGAATCATCGACGGGTAAATTCTGGTATAAATAAAATAAAATAAAATAAAATTAATTCCATATAAATAAGACCAATACACGTACTTGAATAAGCCAATACACATACTTTAATACGGGGTATTACAACTGGACTCACTACAACTAGAGCCAAAATAATTTTGGCTGGCTGAGAACCCATTTGTGGAGGCATCATAGAAGAAGGATAGACTCCATATATTAGAACACTATACTGAGATATAGGTGCTGAAGAGGGAACTACACTCGAAGTCTGTGGAGTACCATATGCAAATATCGGTACTACAGGATGTTCCACACTAGGAACCATAGGAACACCATAATCAGACTATGGAAAAAATGGAGGTAAAATACTTGGAGTTGAGGGAACATCATGTGCACTAATAGGAGCACCCTCCAAATGGGTCAACAAGTGAACCAATAACACCTCCAAGACTGGGGTAGAAGAACTTGGTCGAACTGGAGTAGGACCCATTTCTCCAATATGCTCATCTTGACGCTTAGGGAAGAGTCCCCTAGTGCTGGATGGGGCAGATCCTCATGCCCATCCTCCAAGTGGAGACCGACCATAACTCACAACTCACCCTCCAAATTGGGCTCTCTTCTTAGATAATGGATGTAAATCTTTAGCCTCATTGGATATAGTCCTCACCATCTACCTAGGAAAGAGTGAAATATAATTTAGAACATAAGGTATGCAAGATCTACATAATATAGAATAAAATAAGGGAGATTTTCTAAAGATATCTTATATCCTCTAAAGATAGATATGGACGTATATGTATCAATTTGTGAGAATCTATTAGACACCTTATTCTTACACTGTTGAGACCAATGAAACCTTGCTGCTCTGATACCAGTTTGTTATGACTCAAAAATTGAAGGTCATAATTGCACTTGTCGCGACAATCCTTAACAAGTAAGCCTATCACCCAAACTAATACAAAAAGAGAAAACAATAACAAAACCAAGACAAGACCCCTAGAATGGAGTCAAACCACATATATATAGAAAATGCAAACATATAATCAATGATACCAAACAAAATATGAAAACCTGGTGACAAAATATAAGAACTACTAAATGCATCTCAAATGTCAACAAATATAATAATAGTCCAAAAGGATCAAACTCTGTCTTTGAATACATAATAAAAATAGTTTATATAAGAAAAGATAGAAGTCAACTCAGGATACATAGATCAACTACTACCTTGAATGGGCTCAGTCAACTCAGGATACATAGATCAACTACTACCTTGAATGGGCTCCAAGTAACGCCTGAACTAACTACCTTAAGCGCATTCATACCTGGATCTGCACCAAAAGGGCACAGTAGGGGTGAGTATGGTCCACTTGAACTTAGTAGTATAATAGGCCAACTGAGTAAAGTGGAAAATAAAACATATAACACAAACTATGGGCACGATAGCTACAATCAGAAAATATCCTAAATGGTAGCCTACACCGCCTCCTTTAATAGTTCTACTATACACATATATACCAAATACATGTAGGGACAAGAATAACAAATATACACCTACATCAAATACAAGTATAGAAAGATAGAATGGGTGGTAGATATCAAGTCAAAGACAAAAATACAATCACAGCATAAGCATAATAGATGAAGTGTAATGAAGATGATGATGATGAAGATGATGATAATAATGCACAATGTCATCTCACAACCTCCGTATACATGTATGAATCTAAATCTTCTCAGTGTAGGACCTATAGAGTGGTTCATCAACCCGTATACAACAAATATCCTATACAAATATCCATAAATCCTCCTTCACATCATCGATAGAGGGATTTTCAAGCTTCTACATTTTCTGTTAGAAAAAGGCAGCATTTTTAGTATTTCATGGTGGTACCAATATTTCATAAATGAAAATGATATGAGGATTTAATACTCACAAAGAACCAAAATGATACTATTCAATATCCAACCAATATACAAACCATGTCAGTCAATATTCCACTCAAATCAACTAACCATCCATGATTCAATATAACCGAAAAACCATCAAGTAAAACAAGCAAGAAAATGTCACGGATACCATATAAATCATAAAATCTAGGCTTTTTTCCACAAAAAAAGTACAACCAAACATACATATATCAATAATAGGCCAACAACATCATATTGAACCCCACAGGATCACACATATTAAATAATGTCCCAAAATCACCAAATATTATCCACATAACCCACCCACCCACCACAAGCACATAATCAACTACATATTTTTCCTATTATACAACCCCTTACCCATAAAATTTTTTTAAATTATTATTAAATAACTGACCCACACTTAAGAAAGTTAATCCATAACCTATCTCGAATGTCGAAAATCAATCTAAAAATCCTTCAAACCAAAGTTTTCCCTTCATGAACAGACTCAGAATTAACTAAAACATACAAATATAGAATCTACTCATAAAAGAAAGCCAATGATATCCATATTGGCTACTTTCGAGTCAGGGTCAAAATGGACCCTCAAAATGGGTTTTTGAAAAAGACGGATAAAATTGTATTTTTTGTCCAAAATTCTATTTACAATTTTCTATGATTAAAGGAACTCATAGAAGAAAACATTTTTGAAAACAGGTTAAAATTATATTTTAAATTGAAGAAATACTATTTTTAGGCCTTCCAAGCGAAAATCCCCAAATTTCACCTTTAGATCTAAGTTTTAAAGAGGCTTAAATGATACGAATCAAAAAAAAGGTAATTAGAATAGGGATTTGGAGCTTACCAAATCTAAAAAATGGACGAAGATGATCAAAAACTTGAACCCCAAGCTCCATGTCTCAAAAATGGTGAAAATCATAAAAAAGAAATATTTAAATGGACCAGGTACCACTAAAGCAGACCATGTACCGCTTAAGCAGTCATTGCTAAAGAACCCAGGTATAGATAAAGAGGTACCCATGCTCAAGTGCAGGTGCCGCTAAAGCAGGCTTTGGCCGCTTTGGCGGTCGGAGCTAAAGCACCAGGTCTACGGATCCCTTAGAATTTATCTAAATTCATGAGAATGCAAACGAACTATGATACCCTATCAAATTCGGCGCTCCAAACTCAACAACAATATCAAAATTTCAAAAATCATTGTTTTCATAGAATTGACCCTAGAGACTTAATTTTTTAACTTTCCAAATCGAGGGCCAAAATGAGATATAAAACCCATTATTCATACCAACCATGGTATCTTGTTGAATAAAAAGCCTATTATGGTATCAAATGTGTATGTTGATGTGTGCATACTCTATTGGCATAGGAACCATGTTACTTTTCATGGATTATTGGATACATTGATTGCATATCTAGGCTCACATATTTGTAGATTAATGAGTTATTGGATATTATCATAGTTGGTTCGTTGTGAACATTATGTAATGTATGTGCTATGGAAACACTAGAAATATTAGAAATACTGGGAAATTCTGGAAACACTGGGAACATAAAATTTTATAGACATTGTTCAAGGGATATGCCAGAGATGAGTTATGGGTATTGAGTTTTATATGGACTGAAGAACCCCCACCCACCCACCAACCCTCATGCATTCTACATATTAAATCTCTACCTCTGTACGTTATACGAGTACTGTGCAATGGTCTCGGAGGTTGTGCGGCGGTATCGAAGGCTGTTCAAAAACCTCATGCATTCCATCATAATCATCATTATCATTCTCACTGTATTTAGTTTATTATGTTTGTGATGTGATTGTATATTCTTTTTGACTTCTTACATATCCATTATTCTATCGGCCCTTACTTGTACTTGATTCTCTCGTATATATTGTTCTCTACTTTTCTTTGTTTATATCTGGTATACATGTTTACTTGTATTCCTTTTTGGTGTTTTGTTGTGTTATATGAGGATATTATAGAACTATTAGGGCAAGTGGTGTGGGCTATAATTTTTGGATATTTTCTTATTGAAGGTGACGTGCCCTTAGTGTATATTTTGTATGACTTCTTATCTACTTTGATCAGTCAACCTATGATACCAACTGTAACACCCCGCAACTTCTACGTAGAATCTAAAATGCTGTTTCAATGCGTATACACCTGAACTAAATGTTTTGAAGTTATTACATGTGTGGTGATCAATCCTATAGTGTGGGAATACCTTTGAATATGAATTAAAGACACAAAAATCATTTAATTCTAAGACGAGTTGAAAACATTTCTATCAATTAAGTTTTATTAGACATTTCAACTTGAGTCCACTTCCATCGACTATTACTCTTAGAATATAACGAGTTGGAGGGACTATTATATATAAAATTAAACCCCTTTGAATCTTCCTTCTAAAACCATTGACCGCTAGTCAATCCAAGTCTAGAGTCAAAAGTTATCAGCGTTTCAATGAGAGACAGTCCAGACTATGCGATGGGACATGCAGCGCCTACTTAAGGCTATGCCATGGGCTGTACGCCACCCAGCTTGGCTTGTGACATGGGCTATGCATTGCCCACCTTGGGATAAACAGCGTAAAAGCTCCATTTTAGTGTTATTTAAGGCAAATATGGTCCTTTCACTTCCTTATAACAGTCCCTAAACACCTATAGATAAATTACAAACCTATTGTACGTTATTTCCTCCTAAAAAATCCCTAATTCATCTTCTAAGACACAAACGGAGAAATTATTATAGGATTTGCTCTTTCAAGATTAAAGGTTTGATCTTTTCAAGAATTCTTCATCAATTAAGGTACACGAGGCTGTCCTAAAAACTCCATGGGCAAGGGTTATTGATTTACAAAGTTTGGAAAGCATGTTATGATATTTACAAAAGGGTTTTGAATAATTTTTTGAATAGCCAAATCATGAAATCCTTTTCAATGATATAATGTTTTGGTATTGAGGCCTTCCCATAAAATTGATTTTACTCTTACATATGTATGAATGCAGTTTAAGTTTGAAAGTTGAATAGAGAGCATAAGTATTTATACTCCCTCTCTTGTTATGACATCACTCAATTTTCACGTGTTATTAATTAATTAATTTCATATTTAGAAGCATGGCAAAAATGTTTTTGGCTATTGTTTAAGTATTGAAATTGATTATAAACTGAAGAGAGGGTGTTATCTTGTTTGTAAATATTAAATATTATTTTGAAAGAATTGCAGGGTTTGCTATGAAGTAAATGACCACCACATCTTTAAGAGTTTAAAGAGAGAATTTTTGCATAAGTTGTCATGGATTTTGATATACAAATTCTCTTATATTGTTTGAATAATTTAGTGGTCCAAACATTATGTTTTGAATGAAGAGAGTGTAAAGATCATATTTTAAATTTTAAATTATGACTTGTAAATCATGGTATGACTATACCAAACAGATGCATTCAATAACGGAGTAAGATTTTTAGATTTTGAATTCAAAGAATGCATGTCTTAAAGACTTAATAATGGGCTTAAAGAGAGTTAGGCAGTTACCCGAAGAAGGCATGAGCCCAGAAAACTCAATGCCGAAAACTATGTTTTTTCGATACGAGTTTATTATGTCCTTATGAGGGACCGTACGCTGTCCTAGTGCCCCTTGGAATATTAGAGATAGAGACTCCAACCCTTTGTGAAAACTTGGGTTGGGGGCTTAGCGTCAAGTTAAACAAGGATTCCATATAGGCTGTAGGATCGTTGAGTTTTAGGGTGTGCCACCTAGCTCTAAATTAAGATAAAGAGTGAGCCATGGATTTCAAGTAAATATTCAAAGTCTTTTAAATATGCCCATGTGTTTTTAGGATATAGTTAAAAAGGGGAGTTTAGTGTTTATGTGTATGGTGATACTCTATTGTGTTGAGTGTTATGCTTATTGATTTAATGAGAAGATATGCCCTTAAGTCTAGTATGTGACTTAGATCTAAGGGGGAGATGCTAAGTTAAAATAGTTCCTGAATTTTCTTGTGGTATCAAGTTTCAAGTGATAATCATGATAAAATCAATTCCTAATCAAGCAAGCTCCCCGCTCCTCCTACTTCAGTTCAAGTGAACATCTACCAATATCTTACGTATTTAATTCCTGCCTATGTCTAAGGTCTGAGCTCTCTATGTAACTCATGTCATATCCCGACCTCCAAACTAGGGGCAATAATTTCCCTCAGTGATCCAATATTGTAAGTATTCAAGCTCTATGTTATGATGTTTATGTTCCATAAATTCATGTCCCAAATCATTATTGGTTCTAAGGAACTATACTTTCACATGTTACTGGTTTATTATATGTCGGGATTAGCCAAAAGGATAATTTTTTGTGAACTTATGACTATTTCAGCTCTGAAAATGACAAGTGATAGCTTCAAGTAGAAGTCCTTGTCTCAATCATTGACTTCATGAATTCCAATCATATGTTGTTCAACTCATGATGTAAGCGCTCATGTTTCTCTCTATGGTTTGTCCTAAGGACTCATGCCATGTTGTGTTTATGCCAGAGCGAATCTCTACTTATGGTCTAGACCTTTGATATATGAAGCACTTCGTTATTGTATTCTATCTTTCACTCATGTCCCACCTTGAGTAGATCAACCAAAATGGGTTATAACTGAGTAGTGTTTCTCCCATTCATGATGCTTATGATCGGGTCCTTTAATAACCCTCTGTATGTCACTATAATGGTGGTTGTGGAAGCGTGGTGATTTTTAGGTAGGGGTAAAAGTTCTTGAATGTGAAAATTTTGATGTGATTCTCAAGCTACAATTATAGGTAAATAGGTAAAATAAGTAAATACACTTTCATTTCATAAAATTTGTAAGGAGTTATATGGTAAAAATATTAGTGAGAGTGATTGATTTTTCTGGTCCTAGTGAGGAGATCGATGAAGTGGGTGTAGTAATGATAGGCTTGAATATTGTGATTGATGAAAACACAAACCAATGTGTTATATGGATAGTACTTCTTGATTTTGAAAAAAAATCTAGTGTGTTTGATGGTAGTGATAAGGTGAAGTGATTTTCTTAATGGGATGTAGACTGTAGGGTCCTGTAGCATAAGTTAAAACCTTGTCATTTCGAGTAAGGCTTCAACATAAAAGCACTATGTAATGGTACTCAAACTCTTGTGGTTAGATGTGTGAAGGGAGAATTATAAGTTAGAGATTATGAAATATGTTATTCATTTTTGAGGCATAGACAAGTAGTGTTTCTAAGTTTAAGTCTGTTAGTTGTATCTTGTGAAGAAGAGAATACTTCTAATCCTATTTTCTCAAAGACTTATTTCATGATTAGTACCGATATAAATCAAGCGTATGATTACCAAATAAACTCATAACTTAGGTTTTGATGATAATTAATCATGGAATTCATATGGAAGATCATCCCTATGTAAAGTATAATTACCTCATGCTTCGCGCTTATGCATTTCCCTAGGGGTTATCATGAAGCTCTTTTGATACCTTTTCATGTTTTTGTTGAGTAAAAATACTCAATGCGAGGTTACGTTCCTTGTTCCATTCCTGTAGATCTTCAATAAGTCCCCACCCATCATTCGGACATGGATGATCCCAAGGGGGAGATAATGTAACACCTCGCACCTTTGAGCTAGAATTTAAAACGTCGATCCTATGCGTATAGGTCTGAACTAAATGATTCCATGTTAATATATGTGAGGTGATCAATTGTATAATATGGTAATACCTTTGAATATGAATTGAGGTCACAAAAATCCCCTAATTCTAAGACTAGTTGAAAACATTTCTATCAATTAAGTTTTACTAGATGTTTCAACTTGAGTCAACTTCCATTGACTATTACTCCTACAATATGATGAGTTGTAGGGCCTACTTTATATCAAATTAAATCATTTTGAATCTTCTTTCTAACGCCACTAATCATATGTCAATCTGAGTCCAGAGTCAAAAGATCTGAGTGTTTGAATGAGATACAGTCCAGACTATGCGATGGGGTATGCATCACCCACTTAAGGCTATGCCATGGGCTATGTGTCTCCCAGCTTGGCTTGTGACATGGGCTATGCGTCATCCACCTTGAGATAAATGGCGTAAAAGTTCCATTTTAGTGTTATTTAAAGGCAATACGGTCCTTTAACATCCCGATAACAACCTCTAAACACCTATAGATGAATTACAACCCTAATGTACATTATTTCCTCCTAAAAAATCATCTTCTAAGACACAAGTGGATAAAAGTATTTTAGGGCTTGCTCTTTCAAGATTAAAGGTTTGATCTTTTCACAAATTCTTAATCAATTAAGGTACGTGGGGCTGTCCTAAAAACTCCATGGGCATGAGTTATTGATTTACAAAGTTTTGAAAACATGTTATGATGTTTACAAAAGGGTTTTGAATAATTTTTTGAATAGCTGAATCATGAAATCCTTTTTAATGATATAATGTTTTGGTCTTGAGCCCTTCCCCTAAACTTGATTTTGCCCTTATATAAGTATGTATGCAGTCTGAGTTTGAAAGTTGAATTGAGAGCATGCGTATTTATACTCTCTCTCTTGTTATGACATCACTCGATTTTCATGTGTTATGAATTGATTAATTTCATATTTAGAGGCATGGTATAAATATTTTTTACTATTGTTTAAGGCTTGAAATTGATTATAATATAATGAGAGAGCGTTATCTCATTTGTAAATATTAAAGATAATTATTGAAAGAAAGCCAATGATAGCCATATTGGTCACATTCCTCTTGGGGTCAAAATGGACCCTCAAAATGAGTTTTTGAAAAAGAGGGATAAAATCGGAATTTTTTTCCAAATGTATATTTTCTATGATTAATGGAACCCATAGAAGAAAACCCTTGTGAAAAAAAGTTAAAATTGGAGTTTAAATTGAAGAAATATTATTTTTAGGCCTTCCAACCCAAATCCTCAAATTTCACCTTTAAATTTAAGTTTTAAAGAGGCTTAAATGATAAGAATTAAAGAAAAGTAATTGAAATAGGAATTTGGAGCTTACCAAAGCGTAGAAATGGAAGAAAATGCTCAAACACTTGAACCCCAAGCTCCATGTCTCAAAAATGGTGTAAATCATGAAAATAAAATATTTAAATGTACCAAGTTTCGCTTAAGCATTTGATGTTAAAGAGCTTAAGTATAACTAAAGCGGTACCCATGCTCAAGTGTAGGTGCCGCTAAAACAGGCCTTGGCCACTTTGGCGGTCAGCGCTAAAGAACCCGGGCTAATGTTAAAGTGGTACCTGGCGACTGTACTAGGGATGCTAAAGCACCCATATACAGAGTTAGTGGTCACATCAGTTGCTGCACCAGCTGTGGAAACTTGGAAAATTTCAAGTCTCTACGGACCCCTTAGGATTCATCCAAATTCTTGAGAATGCAAATGAACTATGCTGCCCAATCAAATTCAATGCTCCAAACTCAACGGCAATAACAAAATTTCAGAAAAAACATTTTTTTCATAGAATTGACCCTAGAGGCTCAATTTTGCAACTTTCCAAATCGAGGGCGAAAATGAGATATAAAAGCCATTACTCATACCAACAATGTTACCAACCTAAAATCAATATATACTAATCAAAGTGAAATATAAGGATTTTCAAGCCACCAAAAATCACAAAAACTCATAAATCCTACCAAAATGCATTGAGAACCGTGTCAATCATCTTCACACTCCATAAATACCACAATGTATCCACGAGAAGGGGTAAAATGGTTAAATCACACTAAAATAAATATTTCACACATATCACAAAAAATCATGTCATTAAAAAATAAAGTATTAAAGTGTTTTTTGACCCTAAAGTGAATATCTACTAGTATGAGTTTAATTGGAATTATTGAAAATCCATGGGCCTTTTCTGAAAGTCTGATGGAGAGTTATCAAAAAAGGTACTTTTTTGGCTGAAAAAATATTTAAGCATATTATATATAGAATTGGTCCCTAAGTCAAACAATACATCTTGTTCTTTTTGGTCCACCAATGAGAAAAAATAATTAAAAGCAGTATCACGACTTAGAAGATTCAATTTCTTTGATTCACTTATTTCAATGAAACAATGTTAGTATTTCTATTATTCTACTAGTTTTGAATCTACGTCTAATGATTTACATGTGATCGGGGATGAATTTATTTAAAAATTTTGACATTATTATATTTTTGGGTCTTTCTCTTTAAAACCACATGCACTGACTAGAATAATCACCCATCCCTAATCGTCTTCTCTAATGAACTCACGTCGTTGGAGCAACCACAAGACAATGACACATTAGTTCCCTTTACTCATTCCTTAACCAGATGCAAAAATAATTTTTTCCATATTTTTTCAGGTGAAACTCAGTACTAACAGCACTCCCATTGCTAGCTCCCACCATCATTATGACACCAAAGACCATCAACAAACAACAACACAATCGACAACCAATAGGGACCCAACACCAAATAAACAAAGATTTATGAGGTTCAACAACCTCATCTTCGATGAACGATGAGATACAAGCTTCAATAAACTAGAAAAATACTAAAACTCCGACAGCTCTATTTTTACGCACCATACTATTTGCTCTAAGTTTTATCAACTTCCAAACCAACAACCATTAGATTTGACCAGATTAATTATTCTAATGGTTGGTTTAATGGTGAGTTTATGGAGATAAGGGAGTGGTGGTGGATGGTTTACTCTAGTTAACCATAGCAAAAGCTTATTGCCTAAGTAGTGAAGGATATGATGATAGAGAGCAAGGTTGTGGCAGAGTGTTATTGTTGATTCGACATCATGAGATTACCGAAATTGATGGGCAGAGAATGTTATTATTTTATACTACTTCAATATCTGTCAATATGTCACCATCAACATTGTAAATGGAACAATTTTGATTAAATGGCTTAATTAGAGGACCAATTCTGAGCTATGTGTTCAGTGTGGAAGATTTATTTCATCTAATTAATTATTACGACTTATTTCAACTAATAATATATAAATAAACAAATGATCATTGTAATACAAATCGAACTCAATATTATATACTTTTATAAATTGAAAAGTTGTTATTTCATAACAAATTATATATTTTGAATTGTAAACTAATTTAAATTGTAAGGAAGGGTTTGAAATTCACATATAATTTCATAATACATTTATATTTAAAATAGTTTGGCTATATATATCCACCACGTATATTAAAATACTATAATATATTGAATTAAAAATATATTAAAATTATTGTTTATTTTCTCCTCTTATGATGTTAAAAACATATTAAAACTAATTTTCAAATATTTAAATGCTATTCAAATTAGTTTGTGTTACTATTTAAAACTTTGTTAAAAATATATTATATTTGTGCTTAACTATTTTTGATAAAAACAATTAGGCTATCAACTATAAGAATAAAAATATACTATAATAAATAAATAAATACATTTTTTTTACAAATTATGTAAACTAGGTTAAAGTATGTGCTTTGCACATGTGTCTTGCGTCATTCAATAAAATTACATATAAACATAAAATTATTAAAAATTAAATTTATGTGCTTTGCACATGTTAAACGAGGTATGTACTTTGCACATGTTATATATAAATATATATAGTTAATGATATGAATAAATATTATATTTTTTGTATGTATACCGCCCATATCTATACGAAAATCAATTAAACTAGAATAATCATTCAAAGACAATAAATTTGTAATGACTCAAAGTTTGATGAATTATCAAAAATGAGTGTTTTATGTGATTTGACCATATTACCCCTTTCTATGATTGTATTGTGGAATTTCTTGAATGTGGATATGATTGACACGATTTCTAATACAATTTGAGATGCTTTATGAGATTTTGTGGTTTTTGGTGGCTTCGAGAGCCTTATAGTTAAGTTTAGTCAACATCTTTTGATCCACACAATGAATGGCAGAACAAACCACGCTAGAAGATTCAGAACGTTGATTTTAGGGTAGTAAAACAGTTGGTATGGTTTGTGGCTTTTAAATATTATTTCAACCCCCGATTTAGAAAGCTGTGATTTTAGGTTTTAGGGGTCAATATTGTCAAAATGATATTTTTTTGAAAATATGATATAGCTATTGAGTTTGGAATATTGAATTATATTTGGTAGCGTAGTTTGTTTGCATTCACATGATTCTGGATGAATCTAAAGAGGCCCGAAGAGACTTAAAATGCAATAAGTTTACAACTGGTGCACCACTCAATTGGTGCACCCACGATCACGATACTCCTATCATGATTGCAATTAGGTCTTGCAAACATATGTTGTGATCGTGATACCCTTGTCATCCATGTATGCGATCATGATATCTGACCCGCTATCGCAATGCTTGCTTATATAATTGCCTGAGTTTTGCTATTTTCACTATATTTGAGATTTTAAACTTAGGGTTTCATGATGTTTAGCTATTTTTCTACTTCTAAGACAGGATAATCTCCAAAACACCAATTTCAATTATTTTCTTTAATATTTATCATCTATTTCTTGTTCTAAACTTGGATTAAAGATAGGAATTTGGGGATTTTGGCCAATGAGGTCTAGTATTATATTTCTCCAATTGAAACCCCAATTTCAAACTTTTTTCACTTGGATGATCTTCTAACCTCATAGTTATCAGTTTTTCTTCAATTTCATCTTCAAAACAACTTTTATTCTTGATTTTTAAATGGATTTCAGAGATTTTACCTTATAACTTTTAATTTTTTTTTTTATTTAAACCATATTTTTATTTGGATTTTCAGCTGTAGACTCTGAAAAATATAGGAAACGTCATTTTGAAATAAAGATTTGATTTTTCAATTCTTTTTCAAAAACCAATATTGGGGGTCCATTTTGACTTCGACTTTAAAATAGATATTGTGAGTATCATTAACATTTTTTGACGCATAAATTCTATATTTTTATATTTTAGTTGATTCCAGGTTCATTCGTGAGGAGTAAAGCTTTGGGATTGAAATATTACAGATCAATTTTAGGCCTTTATGGTTGGTTATGGATTAACTTATTTTAGACTAATCTCAATAGTTAATTTTGATACAAAATCAGGTTAAGGGTGTTGGAAATAATCATAAAAATGGATTTCTTATTGTGTTGTGCCCATGTGATGGCGTATTTATGATGTATTTGGTGGTTTTGGGTTATTATATGCTATGTGTTATCGAGTGGGGTCCTATGTGATGTTAATAGACTATATACATGAATATAATGGTGTGTTGTTAGATAAAAAGTGTATTGTGCTATCAACTATATATGTTGATGTGTGCATACTCTATTGGCATATGAATTATGTTGTTTTTCATGGATGGTTGTGTATATTGAGAGGATATCTAGGGTCGCATATTGGTATATTAATGAGTTATTAGATGTTATCTTGGTCAGTTGGTTGTGAACATTATGTCATATATGTTCTCCGGAAACACTAGAATTGTTGAAAACACTGAAAATATTGGAAATAGTGGGAAATTCTGGAAACTCTAGGAATATTTAATTTTATAGACATTGTTCAAGGGTTGTGCCAGAGATGAGTTATGGATTTTAAGTTTTATATGGGCTGAAGACCCCCCCCCCCATGGGTCCTACATATTGAATTTCTATCTCTGTAGGTTACACAACGACTGTGTGATGGTCTTGAAGGCTGTGCAGTGGTCTCAGAGGCTGTGTGATAACCTCGTGCATTACATCATAATCATCATAATCATTTTCCTTGTATTTTGTTCATTATGTTTGTGATGTGATTGTATATTCTATTTGACTTCTTACCTATCCATTATTCTATCGGCCCTTACATGTACTGGATGCTCTCGTATATATTGTTCTCTAATTTTCTTTGCTTATATGTGGTATACATGTGTACTTGTATTCCTTTCTGGTATTTTCCTGTGTTATATATGGATATTATAGAGTTTTTATTTCAAGTGGTTTGGGTTACTATTTTGGGATATTTTCTTATTGAAGGTGACATGCCCTTAGTGTGTATTTTGTATGCCTTATATCTACTTTGATCATTCGACCTATGATACCTACTATAACACGCCACACCTTCGATCTAGAATTTAAAACATTGTTCCTATGCATATAAACCTGAACTAAATGATTCCATTTTAATACATTTATGGTGATCAATCCTATAGTGTGGGAATACCTTTGAATATGAATCAAAGTCACAAAAATCCCCTAATTCTAAGAAGATTATAAACATTTCCATCAATTAAGTTTTAGTCGATACTTCAACTTGAGACAACTTCCATTGACTATTACTCCTAGAATACAACGAGTTGGAGGGACTACTATATATACAATTAAATTCCTTCAAACCTTTTTTTTAATGCCATCGACCACTGTTAATTCGAATCCAGAATCAAAAGTTATGAGTGTTTGAATTAGACACAATCTAGATTATGCGATAGGGCATGAGACGCCCACTTAAGGCTATATCATGGGTTGTGCGTCACCCATCTTGGCTTATGATATGGGTTGTGCGTCGTCCAACTTGGGAAAATGGCATAAAAGCTTTGTTTTAATGTTATTTAAGGGAAATACGGTCCTTTCAAGTCTCGATAATAGTCCCCAAACACTTATAGATGAATTACAACCCTAATGTATGTTATTTCCTCCTCAAAAATCCAAAAATCATCTTCTAAGACACAAGAAGAGAAAATCATTTTATGGTTTGCTCTTTCAAGATTAAAGGTTTGATCTTTTCGTGAATCCTTTATCAGTTAAGGTATGTAGGGTTGTCCAAAAAACTCCATGGGCATGAGTTATTGATTTGCAAAGTTTGGAAAGCATGTTATAATTTTTACAAAATGGTTGTATGAATAACCAAATCATGAAATCCTTTTCAATGATATAATTTTTTCGTCTTGAGGCCTTCCCCTAAACTTGATTTTTCTCTTATATAAATATGTATGCGGTTTGAGTTTGAAAGTTGAATTGAGAGTATGAATAGTTATACCCCCTCTCTTGTTATGACATCACTAGACTTTCACGTGTTATGAATTGATGAATTTCATACTTAGAAGAATGGCAAAAATGTTTTTAACTATTTTTTGAGGCTTGAAATTGGTTATAAGCTTAAGAGAGGGTGTGATCTTATTTGTAAATATTAAAGATGATTATTGAAAGAATTGCAGGGTTTTCTATAAAGTAAGTTACCACTACTTGTTTAAGAGTTGAAAGATAGAATCTTTGCATAATTTTTCATGGATTTCGATATATAAATTCTTTTATACCATTTGAATAATTTGGTGGTCCAAACATTATGTTTTGAATGAAGAGAGTGTAAGATCATATTTTATAGCTTCAAGTTTGACTTTTAAGTCATGGTATTATGATACCAAATAGATGAATTCCATAACAGAGTCAGATTTTCAAATTTTGAATTCAAAGAATGCATGTCTTAAAGATTTAAAAATGGACTTAAAGAGAGTTAGGTGATTATCCAAAGAAGGCATGAGCGTAGAAAACTCATTGTCGGAAGCTTTGTTTTGCCGATATGAGTTTATTATGTGCCCTTGAGGAATGGTAAGCTGGCATAGTGCCCCTTGGCATATTAGAGATAGAGACTCCAACCCTTTGTACAAACTTGGGTTGGGGGCTTGGCCTCCAAGTTAAGTGCAGATTCCATATAGCCTATGGGATTCTAGAGTTTTAGGGAGTGCCACCTTGCTCAGAAGTAAGATAAAGAGTGAGTCGTGGATTTTAAGTAAATATTTAAAGTCTTTTATGTATGCCCATGTATTTTCATATGTCTTATGTAAACTATTTTATAAATTGTTCATACTTTTGTTGTGTAAAAGTATATTATTTTGGATTACTCTCATTACCCGTACATTTGTATTGACCCCATATATTTCAAGATCTGAGAATCTGTCTCGGGGTCTCACTAAACTGTAAACCATTATTAGATGATTGGAGTGGGTGAGCCTCCCTTATTTCAGAAGGTCTTATCTTATGATTTCATTATTTTAGTTCATGTTCCAATTGGGGCTCTTGTCCTAGTCTTCCTACAAATGTTGTTTCTTTCAATTAGTAGAGATTACGCAGACAGGTGTTAGATGGATTTGGGTCTTGTTGAAATTATAACTATATGATTTTATTGAAATCGAATAACCATGATTCCATTTTGTATTTATGCATCTTTATAGTTTATCAATTATGCATATGATTTCCAGTTAGAGGGGCTCTCGGTCCTTCAAGGTTTTGGATACCCATCAGGGCCAATGCCCCGGTTTAGGTCATGACAAACTTGGTATCAGAGCATGGTTTATGGCCTCAAGGTGTCTGCAGAATCATGTCTAGCAGAGTCTTGCTTATGGGTGTCTCGTGCACCACACTTATAATCAGGAGGCTACCAGGCATTTAGGAGTTGTTTTTTATTCTTTGTACTCTACTTCATGCTATAGCATTTTTTATATGAAATTCATCCAAATTCTTTCCTTTTTCTAATTTCATGGGCCATAACTCATTATCGAGGTGATATAAGTCTAAGATCCCATCTTTCCCAGCGATGTGGTTCTCTCTAATTGAGTTATCTATAAAGTTATGAAATTATACAAGAATGTTAGAGGAGTCAATGAGTGCTTTAAAGTATGTTTTTTAAGCTTATACCCCTATCTACATTAGTCGTGCTGTTGAGCCTGAGGTATGGAGTGTATTTAGTCTCCTTTTATAAAATTCTTGTTGCGGATGTCATGCATAAGGATAATAATATGTAGCAGAATGTTGGAACTGTAATTCCATCCGAGTAGTTGTATATGTTAAAGTGTCATGACCTGTCAGTAGTGAGATGGTCTAGAAGTTGGTGACATAAAGTCACAAGGTTAACAGTCAGAGTGAAGGTGACTTTTACGTAAATAAGTAGTTTTAGTTGTATAACCCTTTATTTGACGGGTGGTTTTTCTTGTATGGTTATTGGATAATGCTATAGCAAGATTTATAGATCGTATGGTAGTCTTTGAAGGAATTATTTGGCTATGATTATTATTTATTTAAATTTGGGAAGGATCCAAGAGTGGATAGTTATTGTGGTTATAAAAATTAGTTTATGGTTTTGAATGGAAAGGGGTAGATTAGATAATAAGTTATAGGTAGAGACTCAGTGGTGTTTATTGAATTTGGTGATAGTGAGAATGTATTCATGGGTAAGTAAGTATGATGTGAGAAATTAGAATATGTTGATAAGATTGAAATGGTTATATTATAAGGTTAAGATCAACTATCCTTATTATGTTACTTTACCCATTTGATTGTCTTTTCTGTAGTAGTTGTAAACTAGTACTAAGTGTGAGAATATGTGTTGTGGAATTTGAGATATAGTAGTAATGTCATGGAGGGGATGTTATTGTAGGTAGTAGCTTGGTGAAATAAGGTATTTGGGTTGAATCTCCCATTTTGATGGACTAGTATATGATATTGCATGCTTCATCAGTGGTACATGATAGATCTAGACTATAGGCTTGAACTTTAGATGTGGTATGTGGTGATAAGAACAGTAACTTAAGATTAATGATGTATGTTTTGTGGGAGTAAGTAGGCTTGATTTGGTTTATGCAATAGCCTAGGTTGGCAACTTATGGGGAAAAATAGATAGTTGTGATACTTAGGTAGATTAGGACTAGTAGAAAAAAATGATGGATTGTGGTTGAGTCATTAAGTGGATAAGGGCACAGGTATATAAGGATAAGTTGAACCCCGAGGTAGCATATTTTTAGATAAGGTTTCATGTGTATGAGTGTCATGTGTACCTAGATCATATTTTTGAATTTTGTAGTATGGAGAAGTCTGGGGAGTTATTGTACGGTGTTTATTAGAGTTGAATTGAAGAAATATAGGTAGTCAACATACGCCTTTGGTATAGTTTTACAAATTTTATTATGTTTTAATATGTGATTAGCGTTCTAACATTAGAATATTAAGTAGGGGAGAGTGTTTTTTTATGTGATAGAGAGTGAAGATATGTATACTCATAAGACTGTGAGTTGTAGGTTGATGGCTATAGAGGATAGTGAAAGTGAAGAGCAACGTTCTTAGAAAGCTATGCCTTTAGAGTATAGGTAAAAAAGGGAGTTTAGTGTTTATGTGTATAGGGATACTCTATTCTGCTGAGTGATGTGCTTATCGATTTAATGAGAAGATAAGTCCTTAAGTCTATTATTGTGACTTTGATCTAAGAGGGAGATGATGAGTTAAAGTAGTTCCTAAATTTTCTTGTGGTATCAAGTTTCAAGTGAGAATTATGATAAAATCAATTCCTATTCAAGCAAGCTCCTCCGCTCTTCCTACTTCAATTCGAGCCAACATCTACCAATGTATTATGTATTCAAGTCCTGCCTATGTCCAAGATTTGATCTCTCTGAAAATGAGAAGCAATAGCATCGAGTAGAATTCTTTGTCTTGATTGTTGACTTCATGAATTCCAATCTTATGTTGTACAACTCGTGATGCAAGCGCTCATATTTTTCTCTATGGTTTTTCTTAATGACTCATGCCATGTTGTGTTTATGCCAAAGTGACTCTCTACTTATGATCCAGACCCTTTATATATGAAGCACTTCGTGATTGTATCGTATCTTCCACTCATGTCCCACCTTGAGTAGATCAACGAAAATGGGTTATAATTGAGTGGAGTTTCTCCCATTGATGATGCTTAAGCTAGGGTCCTTTAATGACCCTCCGTTTATCAGTATAATGGTAGTTCTGGAAGTATGGTGATGTTTTAGGGAGGGGAGTAAATGTTCTTTAATGTTAAAATTTTGACGTAATTCTCAATCTAAGATTATAGGTGAATAGGGAAAATAAGGAGATGAACTTTCATTTCGTGAAATAGTTAAGAAGAAGTTATGTGGCGAAAAATATTAGTAAGGGTGATTGATTTTGCTGGTCCAAGTGGGGAGATCCATGAACTGGGTGTAGTAATGATAGGCTTGAATGTTGTGATTGATGAAAAAATAAACCAATGTGTTATGTGGATAGTACTACTTGATTTTAAAAAAATTGAGTGTGTTTGATGGTAGTGATAAGGTGAAGTAATTTTCTTAATGGGATGTAGGGTATATGGCCCTATAGCTTAAGTTAGCACCTTTTTATTTCAAGTTAGGCTTCAACATAAAAGCACTATGTAATAGGACTCAAACTCTTGTGGTTAGATGTGTGATGGGAGAATTGTAAGTTGGATATTATGAAATATGTTGTTAATTGTTTAGGGCATAGACGAGTAATGTTCCGAAGTTTAAGTCTATTCGTTATATCTCATGAGAAAGAGCATTCTTCTATTCTTATTTCCCTAAAAACTTATTTCATGATTAGTACCGATGTAAATCGGGACTATGATCACCAAATATACTCATACCTTAGGTTGTGATGATAATGAATCATGGAACTCATGTGCAAGATCATCCCTATGTAAAGTTTCATTGCTTCGTTCTTCGTGCTTACGCATTTCACTAGGGGTTATCATGAAGCTATTTTGATGCCTTTGTATATTTTGTTTTGAGGAAAAATGTTCAATGTGAGGTTACGTTCCTTATTCCATTCTTGTAGAGGTTCAACAAGTCCTTACCCATCATTCGGGGATGAATGATCCTAAGGGGGGGATAATGTAACACCCCAAACCTTCGGGGTAGAATTTAAAACATCGTTCCTATATGTATAGACTCGAACTAAATTATTCCATGTTAATATATGTGTGGTGATAAATTATATAGTGTGGGAATACCTTTGAATATGAATGAGGTAACAAAAATCCCTTAATTCTAAGACGAGTTGAAAATATTTCTATCGATTAAGTTTTAGTAGACGTTTCAACTTGAGTCAAATTCAATCGACTATTACTTCTAGAATATGATGATATGGAGGGCCTACTATATATCAAATCAAATCACTTTGAGTTTTCTTTCTAACGCCACCAACCACTCGTCAATTCAAGCTCGGAGTCAAAAGTTATGAGTGTTTGAAAGAGACACAGTCTAGAGTATGCGGTGGGGTATTCAACGCCCACTTAAGGATATGCCATAGGCTGTGCGTCTCCCAGCTTAGCTTGTGCCATGGGTTGTGCGTCGCCCACCTTGGGAAAATGGAACAAAAGCTCTATTTTAGTGTTTATTTAAGGGTAATACGGTCCTTTCACGTCCCGATAACAGTCTCTAAACACTTATAGACGAATTACAATCCAAATGTACGTTATTTCCTCCTAAAAAATACTTAATTAATCTTTTAAGACACAAGAGGAGAAAAACATTTTAGGATTTTATCTTTCAAGCTTAAAGGTTTGATGTTTTCATGAATTCTTCATCAATTAACGTACATGGGGATGTCCTAAAAACTTCATGGGCATGAGTTATTGATTTACAAAGTTTTGAAAGCACTTTATTATGTGTACAAAAGCATTTTGAATAATTTTCTGAATAGCCGAATCATAAAATCCTTTTCAATGATATAATGTTTTGGTCTTGATACCTTCCCCTAAACATGATTTTTATCTTATATAAGTATTTATGCGGTTTGAGTTTGAAAGTTCAATTGAGAGCATGAGTATTTATACTCCCTGTCTTGTTATGACATCACTCAATTTTCACGTGTTATGAATTGATGAATTTCATATTTAGAAGAATGGCATAAACATTTTTGACTAGTTTTTAAGGCTTGAAATTGATTATAAACTGAAGAGCAGGCATTATATTGTTTGTAAATATTAAAGATGAGTATTGGACGAATTTCATGGTTTGCTACGAAGTAAATGACCACCACATGAGTAATAGTTGAAACAGAGAATCTTTGCATAAGTTTTCATGGATTTCTATATACAAATTCTCTTATAATGTTTGAATGATTTGGCGGTCCAAACATTATGTTTTGAATGAATAGAGTGTAAGATGATATTTTATGGCTTAAAGATATGACTTGCAAGTTGGGGTATGACGATACCAAACAAATGAATGCCATAACAGAGTAAGATTTTCTGATTTTGAATTCAAAGAATGCATGTCTAAAAGAGTTAAAATGGGCTTAAAAAGAGTTAGGTGGTTACCCGAAGAAGGCATGAGACCAAAAAATCATTGCCAGAAATTGTTTTTTACTGATATGGGTTTACTATGTCCCCATGTGGGACCGTACACTAGCCTAGTACCCCTTGGCGTATTAGAGATAGAGACTCCAAAACTTGCGGCAAACTTGGGTTGGGGGCTTGGCCACCGAGTTAAGGGCGCATTTCATATAGCCCGTGGGATTGTAGAGTTGTAGGGTGTGCCACCTAGCTCAGAAGTAAGATAAATAGTGAGTCATGGATTTCAAGTAAATGTTCAACGTCTTTTAAGTATGACCATATGTTTTCATATATCTCATGTAAACTGTTTTATAAAATGCTCTCACTTACGTTGTATAAAAGTATATTATGTTGCATTACATCATGTACTAGTACATTTGTATAGACCATCTATATATCAAGATCTGAGGATCAGTTCGGGGGTCCCACTAAACTGTAGACCATTGTCAGACGATTAGAGTTTGTGAGCCTCCCTTTTTTTGGAAGGCCTTATCTTATGATTTCATTCTTTTTAGTTTATGGTCCGATCAGGGGCCTTGTTCCGGTCTTCTGACAGATGTTGTTTTCTTTTAATCTGTAGAGATTTCACAGACAGGTGTTAGATGGATTTGGTTCTGTTGAAATTATAATTGTATAGTTTTATTGAAATCAAATGACCATGATCTCGTTTTGTATTTCCACATCTTTATAGTTTATTAATTATGCATATGATTTCCAGTTAGAAGGGCTCTCAGACCTTTATAGTTTGGGATACCTGTCATGGACAGGGCCCCAGTTCGAGTCCTGACACCTACTAAGTACAAGTAGACTGTTTTCACTCCTACTTCTCCCTTTTAGTGTAGGTCCTAGTTTTGAAAGCACCACACAATGATTGATTTGGTCAACTTTAAAGTTACTTAAGGTAGCTGTTGGATTTTCATATGTCTAGAGTCCACTTCTATCTTTCTATGTCTTTATTAGTACTCGAAGATAGAGATTGTTCCTGTTGGATTTTCTTATGTATTTGATTCATGGGTTGAATTAGTAGTTCTTACACTGCGACACCAGGTTTTGGAGAGTTTGGCATGTTATCCATGAGTTTATACTCTCCGCTATATTGTTATGTTGAAATCACGACCCAAACCAAGGGCTTGGTGTGATAGGTATCTCTAGTCCACAAAGGAACGGACACCACCCCTTATTACCTAGTCAAATAGAGCACAATACCTAATAACAATGGAAGCAAACAAATAGACATTAATAAGATAAGTGAATAACTTAAAGAAACTAAGAATCCAACACAATCCCATTGCACAGTAATCCATAAAGCCTCTATGAAACCAACATCAATCTAGGTTGGGACTTTCTCTAGACGATGGCCAAAAAAACTAAAAGATAGTCTATGACATAAACTAAACCAAGAAACAACATGCCTTCTAGATGAAAGAGGATCACCACTTAAGGCTACTTGTAAGCAACTATAAGATCACCTATCACTGCGCAAGGAAAGTAGAAGTGTCTCTGGTTCCTTCATTGCATAGGAATATAGCATCCAGAGATGGTTAGTGAGACGATCTCTAGTATGTAACTCAGGGAACGGATAAAGTAATGTCAGGTCAAAACTACAGTATAATCCACATAATGCACACACATACATACATATACATATATACATACATATATATATCAAGAAAGGATGGGGGAAAATATTTAACATGAAAGTAAAACATCAGCCTGGACTGTGTATCTTAGCTAACATAAAATAACCACGAGCTATATGGGTCCAATCCCCCTTGATGGATAGGCCCCAGTGCATGTTAGCCGCACGAATCAGAGATATCATAGAGGACAGGGAATCCACAACCATTTGCCATCCATGATATATATATATAGTGTGTGTGACTTAAGCACACGGTCATCAAGACCAACCTTCATGCTCAAATATGTGAGTTACCAGTAACGTTCCTTCAGGACCTTTACATTCATGACCAACTACACAACCCCTTTTAAGCCCAATTATGAAATTTACACATTCCCATTGATTAAACCAATATTATCCATCAAAGAACATGTCTTTGGTTTGTCATACCAATTTAATCTTGCAAGCTATTATCCTTATGCCATTTAAATTACCACCCCACAAGCTCAACGTATTCATCCACACGGGGGAATCCACGACCCTCTATGTTAAATTATTTATTAACTTAGAGAAATCCACGACCCCACAAGGTTTAATGAAAAATCAATTCATTTTCATTATCCTTTTATGCCATGCAATATGCATATACTAATATTTTAAAACAAAATTCAAAAGGTTGGGTTGAGGTTAAACCAATTCCAATATAAAAATCATCAATTTAGGGGAACCCATGACCCCTATTACAATTAACCATCCCCATGCACCCCAATTAGTTCAAAATTATCAATTCAAACCATGACTAATTCATAAAATCCAAAGAAAAAGTAATTCAATCAATAATGTTCAAAATCCCTCAACCCACATTCATAATCAACACTTTAAATCACATGAACCATAATTTAAATACACGTTTTTAATAAAACATGTTTTCGGGAAGCGATACAGGTCTTAGATACACACAAATTCGAAAGCAATTTGGAGCTTTGAACCCAATAGATGAATGTATAGTGAAACGCTTATGTTTTTCTTAGGTTTTGAGTTTCAGAGTTAAAAAGAGATATCGATCTTTGAAAAACTGATGAGAATAAATTTGTTTATATTTTAGGGTCGTACATGGGTGAAAGGATCCAAAAGCCCCTCACTCGAAGTGAGTAAAGCAAAAATTGCACAATTTTAAAATGTTAATATCGCATGGCCACATCACGGAGGCTAACCTCCATGCCACACTACTTGTCGCGGATATTATCCTCTATGACACGATGTTATCATGGAGGCATACTGCCTCCATGTCATGTTAAAATTAGAGGCTAACCTCCATGGCATGCTAAAAACACGGGGGCTTACTGCCTTGAAATTTCAAAATGACCTCAAACCTTATCTGAAAATTGCAAAACTCTTTTGAGGCACCCTATTAACATATCTAAATACAATTTAGGTCAAAATTTGATGTTTAGAACATAAAAGAGTAAAAAATAAAATTGCAATGCCCCCCCTTTAGGATAATCCATTCCCGATTAGTGAGTTAGGACACTTTTAGCATGAGAATAACAAGGATCCATCAGAATCAAATGATAACTAAGAAAGTAACAAGAGGAAAACAAAATTCGTACCATAAGCTCCTTCGTCTGACACATGGAACAAGAAATAATACTTAGCCTTGATATCCTCTTCAGCTTCCCAAGTAGATTTTTCCACTTTTTGGATCCTCCAAAGGACATATACCAAAGCCACATCCTTGGTAATCAACCTATGAACTTGTCTATCAAAAATATCCATCAGGACTTCCACATAAGATAAATAATCTGAGATACCAATGCTCACAATAGTCACTATCTATGAAGGATTACCCACACACTTCTTCAATATCAAAACATGGAACACAGGATTAATTGAACACAAAATCAAAGGTAAATCCAACTCATAAGTAACATTACTCCTTTTTCTCAAAATCAGGTATGAGCCAACATGACGGGAACTGAGTTTCCCTTTCTTTCAAAACCTTATCACTCCCTTCATAGGAGACTCTTTAAAGAACAACCAATCACCAACTTTAAACTCTAACTCCCTACGCCTCATATCCGTATAGAACTTTTAGAGGATTTGGGCTGTCTTAAGGCCTATCCCTAATCACCTTTACCTTCTTCATGTCCTGATGAACTAAATTAGGGAAAAACAATCCAGTCTCCCGAATTTTGAACCACCCAATAGGAAAATGATATCTCTTACCATACAAAGCCTCGAACGGAGCCATCTGAATGCTAGAATGACAAATATTATTATAACCAAACTCAATGAGAAGATAATGACCAACCCATTTAGCACCAAAGTCAATCACACAAGCCCTTAGTATATCTCCCAAATTCTAAATAGATATTTTTTCTTCTCTAATAATTTAAGGGTGGAAAGTCGTTCTAAGATTTAACTTAGTACCCAAACCTTTCTGGAACGCATGGCAAAAGTAAGAGAAGAATGGTGTACCTCTATTAGAAATAATAGAAGTAGGTACGCCATGCAACATGATGGTCTCCTGAATAAACAACTTTGCATAATCCTCTCCAGAGTAGTTAGTCCGTACTGGCAAGAAGTGAGCGAACTTAGCCATCCTATCCACGATGACCCAAATCAAATCATACTGGTTATGAGACCGTGGGAGGATGGTAACGAATTTGTATTGATCACCTCCCTTTTCCATATGGGCAACTCAATCTCCTATGATAAGCTATTAGGCCTCAAGTGCTCCACGTTCACTTGCTGATAAACGGTGCACTTAGCAACAAAATTGGTCACATCTCTCTTCATGTTATTCCACCATAAATTTCATTTAGATCATGATACATCTTCATCAAACCAGGATGAACCATATACCTCAACTTGTAAGCCTCATTCATAATCCTTTCCCATAGCCCATCAACATTGGGAACACATAATCTACCTCAAGATATCGTCTCCATTAATCTTAAAATCCATTACCTTTTTCTAACCCATATCATCCTTAATCTGTATCAAGACGGGGTCCAAAACTTACTTATCTTTCACCTCAACAAGAAGAGATAGTTTCACCACCTCTTAGACTATCATACCTCCATCCTCAAATTCTAATAGACGAACTCTAACATTAGCCAATATATGAATATCCTTTACCAATCCTTGCATCTCGTTATCTACATGAGATATGCTACCCATAGACAACCTGCTAAGAGCATTAGCAACCATGTAAGCTAACCTAGATGATAGTGAAGACTCATTTCATAGTGCATGAGCAATTCAATCTATCTTTCTTGACTGAAACTTAACACTTTCTAGGTGAACACATGCTACAGGATCTTGTGACCTGAAAAGATACCAACATGCACACCATACAAATAGTGATGCCAAATTTTCAATGCAAACACCACATCTAAAAATTCTCAATCATGAGATAAATAATTCCTTTCATAAACCTTCAGCGGCCTAGAAGCATAAGCTACAACTTTGCCATGTTGTATAAAACATAACCCAGTCACATATGGGACCCATCACAATAAACCATACAACCATCAGTACCCTTGGGTAGGGTCAAAACCTGAGCAGAAATCAACTTATCCTTCAACTTCTCAAAAATACCCTCAAAAGCATCATCCTTTAACTTCTCAAAACTAACCTCACAAGCATTTAGCCATAAAAGCCTCACTTTGTTTGGGTCGACTTAGTAAATAGAGCAACAATAAAAAAAAACTCTCCATAAACTGCCTATAATGCATAGCTAAACCAAAAAAGCATTTAATGTCAATTAGAGTCATGGGCCTAGATTACTTCTTAACTGACTTAACCTTTTATAGATCCACCATGATCCCCATACTAGTAGCCATATGACCAATGAAGGTTACAACATTAAACCAAAACACACTTTGAAAATTTGGCATATAAATGATGATATTTAAGAGTTTGCAACACTACTCAGAGGTGATTGTCATAATCCTTCTCACTCTTAAAATATACCAAGATATCATCAATAAACACCATCACAAACACATCTAAAAACTGTCTAAGCTCTTAGTTCATAAGATCCATAAAAATAGCCTAAGCATTAGTCAAACCAAAGGATATGACTAGAAACTCATAATGACCATATTAGGTATGGAAAGCATACTTTGGGATATCTTCCTCCCTAATCTTCAACCGATGATAGCCCAACCGAAGATCAATTTTGGAAAAGAACTTAGCACCCTAAAGATAGTCAAATAGGTCATCAGTCCTATAAAGAGGGTACTTATTCTTTATTGTCACCGTATTTAACTGGCGATAATATATGCACATTCGAAGGGACCCTTCCTTCTTACGCATAAAAAGCATAGGAGCACCCTATGGAGAAACATTAGGATGAATAAAACTCTTATCAAGAATATCTTTCAACTTCTTCTTAAGTTCTTTTAACTCAGTCAGAGCTATTCTTTAGGAAGGAATAGAGATAGGATAAGTATCTGGGAGAAGATCAATCCTAAAGTCTATTTCCCTATCGGGAGGAATACCAGGAAGATCATCTATAAACACTTTAGGAAACCATTGACTATTGGGATATATTGTAAGGAAGGACCTTCAGAGCTAAAATACTTAACCCAAACCAAATGATCTAGAGACCCCTTGGAAATCCATTTTCGGGATCTAAAATAATAAATGAACTATCCTATAGGCACTAGGGAACTCCTTTCTTACTATATCACTAGTTTATTAGGGAATTAAAAACTGACCTTTTGGGTCCTACAATCAAGGACCTTTTGGCTCCTACATTCATGACACATATAGCATAAATAGAGCAAATCCATCCCCAAGATCACATAAAAATATAACATATCTAACTCTATTAAATCCACCTGTGTCTTCCTACCATAGATAGATACCATACAACCCCTATAAATCTTTTTAGCCATAATAGAATCACCCATCGGGGTAGTGACAGAAAAGGGATCTAAAATACTCTCAGGACGAAAACCAATAAGAACAGTCACATAAGGGATAACATAAGAGAGAGTAGATACTAGATCAAGAAAATAATATACATAACAACAAAAACGTTTAAAATACCAATAATGACATTAGGAGATGCCTTAGATTCCTAATGGGTGACAAGAGCATAGAGTCAATTTTGGCCAGTGCCAGAAGTAGCACCCTTTGGTATAGAAGCTGAAGCAGTTGCAACAAGGACCTTATGAGCTCGAGAAATGACCTTAACTGGATAGTATCACTGCAAGTGTCCCAGCTGACCACAGTTAAAACACATATTCATCCCTTTATTATAAACTCCATGATCCTCCTGCCCATAGAAATAATAAGGAATGTAAGATAGGGTTGATTGAGAACCTCTATCCCAAGATTAGGCACCTTGTGCCTTAAACCCACTATCAGGCTAAAAGTAAATTTCCCTAGATAGCTTAGGATATAAAACGCTACCCATAGAATACAAACCAGAATTTCCCCATGCCTTCCTTTTGAACTATTGTCTACCATTTCTACAATTATTTTGTTGACTTATTCTTGCTTTGAGTATCTAAACTTTTTACTCTACCTTTCCTATATCTCTTCCTGTTTCTTATTTTCCTCCTTAATTTGCTGAATGTATACCACCAACTTAGAGATATCCATATCTTTGTTAAGAAAGGCGGCCATATACTCCAACACCTAGTCTGAGACAAATCCAAAGTAAATTTCGTTATCTTAGCCCTCACAAAAGACACCAACTGTGGAGTATAATGAGATAGCTGGTTAAATTTTAAATCATACTCCTTAATAATCATTCTTCCCTAACTTAAATTTATGAACTCCTCAACTTTTGCCTTTCTCAACTCCTGAGAATAAAAGCGATCGAGAAAGGCACCAAAAAAATCCTCCAACATAGCCTGCTCAACAGCATCACACATTGACTTCTCCCACTCGTCAAACCAATTGTAAGCTACATCCTTCAACTAGTATGTAGCAAAATACACACTGTTCACATCAATAGCATGCATCACCCTCCTCATTAATAAACCCTTGGAGATCTTTCTCAAACTTAAAGATAGTAAAGGTCGGATGATTCAACCACATAAATTGGCCATCTTTAGTGAACTCAAAAGATGGAGCAAAAGAACCAATACAATCAGGTTGTTAAGACTGAGAAGTCACCAACAAAATTAGTAGATGAATAAATCAATAAAATTCAGCATTTAAAATTTCCCTTCGGGGAAGATGGGCACAATCATCCTCATCCCGAAAAGATCGAAGTGGACCGGTAGGAATTGGTAGAACTCCATGAGGGGCAGTACAATCAGGAGTTGGGACCCTTGACCAAGTTTATACTATATAAGAAGGACGAGTCCCATCTACATTATCATTAGGGGATGGAGGAGTTTCCCTGAGAATCAGATATTTAGGGAGGCATGATATAAACTACAAACAAATCGAATTTGAGGATATTTCAAGACCTTAGACTCTATTGCCAAAAAATAGATCATACAAAAAGGGGAAATATTCCTAAATTCCTCGTAGCCTCTCTCTTATAAGTATGATATGTTGTATATAAAAAAAAACTCTACTGGATATAGTTTTATGGATCGCTAATGACTATAAACTATGCTCAAATACCAAGCTTATCATGAACCAAACAAGGGACTGACTATGATGGGTATCTCCAGCCCATAAAGATCAAAAACCACCCTATTATTGCCTAGTCAAAGAGAACACAATACCTAAAAACAACAAAAACAAACCAATAAACATAAATAAGATAAATGAATAGCTCAAAGGAATTAAAAATCCAACACAATCCTACTCCATAGTAATCCAAAAAGCCTATATGAAATTAACATCAATCGAAGTCGGGACATACCCTCAATGAAGGACAAAAGAAACTAAAAGATAGTCTATGACATAAACTAAACTAAGAAGAAACAAACTTTCCAAAAGAAAGAGGTTCACCACTTCAAGCTGAATTGTAAGCAAATTAGAGATCAACTATCAGTGTGTAATAAAAGTAAAAGTGTCTCTGAATCCTATATTCTATGGGTATATAACTTCTAAAGATGATTAGCGGGGTGAGCGCTAGCATGTAACTCAGGGAAAGGATAAAGTAATGTCAAGTGAAAGCCATAGTAAAATCCACATGCACATAATTTACAAATATATATATAACATGTGGGGATAGGAAACAAGGTTAAACATAAAAGTAAAACATTAGGATGGACTGTGTAGCTTAACTATCATAAAATACCCATGGGCTATATGTGTCCATCCCCCTTTCTTGATAGACACCAGCTTGTGTTAGCCACATGAACTAAAGATTTCATAGAGGTTGAGAAATATATGACCCTTTTCCATCTACGATACATATATATAGTGTAACATAAGTACAAAATCATCAAAACCAACCTTCATGCTAGAAAACATGAGTTTTTAGTATTTGTCCTTCAGGACCTCCACCTTCACAGCTAGCTACATAACTCTCTTTAAGCCCAATTAAAATATTTACATATTCTCATTGATTGAACCAATATTATCCATCAAGGAACATGTCATTGGTAATTTCATACTAATTTATAATTGTGAGCTCTTATCATCATGTTTTTTTAGTTATCATTGCTAGGGGGAATCCACGACACCTCAAGCTCTAATCATTCATACACATGGGGGAAATTTCGACCTTTGGGTTAAATTATTTATTAAATTAGGGAAATCCATAACCCCTAAAGATTCAATTCAAAATAAATTCATGTTCATTAGAGTTTTATTCCATGCAATAGTTCCAAAAATGGTTTCAATATACATATACTCATGTTTTCAAACAAAATTCATAAGGTTCGATTGAGGTTAAACCAATTTCATTATCAAAATCATCAATTAGGGGGTATCCACAATCCCCATTCCAATTAACCATACCCATGCACTGCAATTATTTCAAAACTATCAATTCAAACCATGAATCATTAATAAAAGCCATGGGAAAAATAATATAATCAATAATTTTCAAAAGCCCTCAAAACATATTCATAATCAAAACTTTAAATAACATGAATCATAATTTAAATACATGGTTTTAGAAAATAAAGTTTTGGAGAAGAGATACATGCCTTATATACACACTAATTTGAAAGCAATTTGGAGCTTGGAACCCAAAAGATGAATATACGGTAAAAACCTTTAGCTTTTCTTGGGTTTTGAGTTTGAGAGTAAAAAAGAGAAATAAATATTTGAAAAACTCATAATAATAAATATTTTTTATGTTTACGGATTGTACATGGGTGATAGAACACAAAAGTCCATTACCCAGGTGAGTAAAACAAAAATTGCATGATTTTAAAACATCAATGTGTCACGGCCTTATCAAGGAGGCTAACCTCTGTACCACACAACTTATAAGGGATATTACCCTCCATCATATGGTATTATTGTAGAGAAACACTATATAATACCCTGGTTTTTGACCCTTAGAGAATTTCCTAGATTTTCAGTTTTTGGACAAGATACGACTAAGGGGTACAAGTCGTATACTGCGGTATGGTTATTATGGATTGGTCTTATGTTGACCAATTTTAGTCGGTGGGTTGGATTGGTTTCTGGAATGATTATGACTTATGGATATGATTTGTATTGGTGGATATGGGTCATCTGGTTTGGGGATTTTCTTCACTTTATCTTAGACTTAGTAGCTTAATTTGGATCTTAGTATAAGTGGCTCACCATAAGTCGTAAACCAGTGTACAAGTCATACCATGTACTCTTATGATGGACATTGTTCAATCCCTTTTTATTCTTTTCTACGAAGGGTACGAGTTAAAGGTATGGGTCATATGCTCTGGGTATGACTTAGTTTGGGTAAGTCATACCTGGGAAAGTATTGGGTCCAAGAGAGAGAAATAGGGTTTGAGTAGTAGATACCACTTGTATTGGAGGGTTTAACTGGTATGGTTAGTCATACCCCCTGATGGGAATTTTATGCAGTTTATGTGAAGGCAATCTTGATATATTCCCACTTAACCTATTCAGGACCCATGACTTTTAACATACTTCAGAGGTTATTTTTCCTATTATTCTATTCATTAACACTTAGAAAACACTCTCTTATCCTCTTTAAGGCTTTTGGGTAAAGAAATGCTAGGGTTTCACTTAGGTGATAAATTTAGTGCTAGTGTTTGTGATTTCTCTCCGTCATCTACTCAATTTAAGGTATGTACTCCTTCCCTCATCATTAGTTCCAACTAAAGGCCTATTTTGTAAATTGTTTTCATGGCATAATTGTTATATAGTTTTGGGTTTTCAAATATATATTTGGGGTTTGGGTTATAATGGCTTGGTTATGGTTTTCCCATGTTTTAATTATGTAATTATATGTTTTAGTAGTGGTTTAGATACTTAGTTGCATGGTAATGGTTAATTGGTATTTGACTTCGGTGTTGGATACACAATACCCCAATATGTTTGATAAAATGTCTATGAGAATGATTTTACTATATTGTGTGAATGATTTTACTATATTTTTGGAATTTTTATTGGAACTAGTGCATGGTATGGTTTCGTAATGGAACCCTAAATGGTATAAATAGTTTAAATAGTTTGGGATGGTTAAATGGAATGGTTTGGTTGTCATGGATATGGTTAATTGAAATCCTTTTTGGGTACAACAGAATCCCTCAAGGTAAACATGTTGATAAACAACTTGTGGGGTACATGGGACAGCCTTAAGTTAACTTGGTAAATGGATACTCGGGAATCCCTTAACTTCTTAAGGTTTGGCTAGGGACAATACTTTAAAGTTACAGTCAATATAACGATACCACTATTAATGGCCTTGGTTTATATTAAATGTAATAATCAATTGGTTGGTTGGAAATGGTTTTAATTAGGCAATAATGATAGGGTACGATAGCTAACCATAAAGGTGGGAGTTCAATGAATGAACACTGGAAACTCATGTTTCCCGATATGAAGGGTTGGTCATGGCGACCATATATAATAATATAAGGTACATAAGAATCGTCTAAGTACATTGTACATATGTATCATAGAGAGCAAAGGGTACTCGGCAATCCCCAACTCTTATGGTATCTCCAGTTTGTGTGGCTACACAGAATATAGCTCATTCAGGGGGTTACACTGGACTCATATAGCTCGAGGGTAGTTTCGGGATGGTTAATCTATGCATATCTAGGTTAATGGTTTTAAATACATGCTAAACCCAATTCCCTTTCACGACATAGTTATATAGAAATGTACGGTTTGTATACATATGGTTGGTTTACTTGGTTTTATTAGATGGCATTATTTTATCATTATCCATAGTTCATGCTAGTGTTCACCTGCTAACATATTTTTGGGCAGTTGTAACCCCACGTGATCCAAGAACAGAGTGTTTTACTCCTCCTACATAGTGATCAAATTTTGGGATCATCTTTTGGATTAAAGTGATGAGCTTCCATCTTTCCAAAAGTCTCCATTTCATATTCATGGATGTTTTACATGCTTTGGTTTACTTATGGATATTAGTTTTGGCTATGGTTGTGGACGTGTGCCAATCAAATATTAGTTTTCTCTTGGTTAGACACTTTTGTGGAACTACTATAGGTTGGTATAAGTGGGATCCATATTGGTGCCAGCCTTAGTATTAGCATTGATATTTGGGTTGATACTAATGGACTATATGTCTCACTATTCCATCCTTTAATATTATGTTTTGGAACTTGTTTTTGTTATTATTTTGGTTTTGGCTTACGATTTTTGTTGATTATAGTCATTGGTTGGATTTGGGATGGTTGTCCATATTTAGGTCAGTCTCGATGATAGACCTATCCCATAGTTAGGATTAGTGCTATTAGATGCTATCTTGTTATATGTTTGGAATTTTTCCAACTCAAGGCATATACTGGATGGTTGGGTTAGGTATCAGGGGTCGTATTTGGTCCTGGTTAGACTTACGATGCCCATTAAGACAAGGCCCATGTGTTGGGTCATTTTAAGTTGACATCAGAGCTTTAGGTTCATGGTCAATTGGGAGTCCACATAGCCATGTATAGTAGATTTAGTTTTAAATATGTGTAGTGCACCACACTCATAAGGGAGAGGCTACAAAGCATTTAGGAATGTTTCACTTTCTTGGTATTCTATTCTCAAGCTTGGAGTCTAAGTCCTGGAATCTTCTCTAATCCTAATTTGTTCGCTTTTCAGATCATGCCTCGATAATCTGGAACACAAAGAAACTTTTTTATCCCATTAGGGGACAACATAGAAGGGACACATGGGATCAATACTTAGTCTAGGGTTCCAGTCCTTGTAATTTCTGGAGTTCCATCACTTTTTACTAGTCCTCTTCTGGGTGAGTTGTGAATGGAGAATTTTATTAATCAATTCATACTATTGCTCAGATTGTTATTGCTCAGGCTGAGCAAGATGCTTTTGATGTTTCATATGTTGAAGCCAAAAAGGTTGGCTATTTTATGAATATAAATTCTCCAACTTTTACTGCTATAAAGGTGGAGGAGGATCCACAGGGTTTCTAGGATGAAATGGGGAATATATTCAGGGTGATGTAGGCCACAAATATGGAAGGGGTGAATTTTGCAGCTTATTAACTCAAGGATATTTTGTACTAGTGGTACAAAGAGTGGGATAAGGATAGAGGTGATGTTGAGGAGTTATCCTTATGGGAGATGTTCTCAAATACAAGATCGCTTCTTTCATTAGGAGCTAAAGGAAGCGAAAGTAGAGGAATTTTTCAATTTGAGATAAGGCAAAAAATCAGTCAAGGAATATGCTTTGAAATTTCATAAGTTGTTAAGGTATGCTAAAAAATTGGTGTCTGATATCAGAGAGAGAATGATAAAGTTTTCTTCTGGACTGTCTCAGGATTTAATCCTTGAAAGCAAGACTATGTTGCTGATCAAGGATATGGATATGTTTAGGTTGCTGATTCATATACAATAAGTGGTGGAAGAAAATGGAAAGCAAGCAGAATTTGGGTGAAGGTAGGGTAAGAAGTTCAGGTCTTTTAAATAAGGTGGAGGGCAATAGCAAGGTAGTTGGGATAATGATAAGCGACCAAAGAAGAACTGGGGGATTTTTGGTTCTTTGTCTTCTGCTAGTGATAATTTCCTGGCATAAGGTGCCCAATCTCAGGTGAGCAAGGCACAATTGGCTTCTCTATGCACTCCTTGTCGGTTCTATGGTCGTCTTTATTTGAAAGGGTGCTTTGGGAGAGATCAAAGCTTCGATTACTTTATCTTCTGCTCTTACACCTAGTGGTGCTGCTTGCATCTTCTCCTGCTTCTGGTATTGGTGCTAGTTGGAATAGGTTATAAGCTCTTACATCTTTATAGAAGTCTAAGGAATTACCGAATTTCATGACTGGTACATTACAACTCTTTTCTCGTGACGTGTATTGATTTCTAGATCTAGGTTCCACTCTATCTTATGTAACCGTATTTGTGTCTGTGTATTGTGGTATTGTTATTGAGGTTATTTCAGATCCTTTTTCTATTTCTACCTCGCTAGGTGACTCAATTATTTTTAAGAGAGTTTATAGGGAGTGTGTGGTATCTGTTAGTAGTAGGCAGACATTGATGGATTTTTTTAAACTGGATATGGTGGATTTTGATATTATATTGGGGATGGATTAGTTAAACTCTTGTTACACGTCCTTATATTGTCGAACCTATAAGGTTGTACTTAGGTTCCCTGGTGAATTAGTTATTGAGTGGGATGGTTGCTCCATAGCTCCTAGGGCTTTTATTTCATATCTTAGAGCTCGAAATTTAATCTCTAAAAGGTGTCTTTATAATTTGATCTTGGTTAAATATTCTAACTTGGAAAGTCCTTCTTTACATTCAGTTCTAGTGGTAAATGATTTTCTTGAGATCTTTCTGGATGATCTTCGTGGTATTCTTATGGATAGGGAATTTGAGTTTGGTATTGATTTGGTTTCAAACACTTGTGCAATATTTATTCTTGCTTATATAATGGCTTTGGATGAGTTGAGGGAACTCAAGGAGAAATACAAGGATTATCTAGATAAGGGGTTTATTCATCCTATTGTATCTTTAAGGGGTGCACCTATATTATTTGTGTGCAAGAAGGATGATTCTTTTGGATGTGCATTGACTATTGACTTGTTTAATCAGTTGTAAGGTGTCAATTTTTATTCTAAGATAGATCTTCGATCTAGGTATCATCATCTTAAGATTAGTGAGGAGGATATCCCTAAGACTGCTTTTCGTACTCGGTATGGGCACTTTAAGTTCTTGTTTATGTTATTTGGTTTGGATGATTCCCTAATGGTATTTATGGATTTGATGAATGGGGTTTTCTGGTAGGTTCCAGACCTTTTTAACATTATGTTCATTAATGCCATTCTGGTTTATTCTAAGAGTGAGGTGGATCATGCTAATTACCTTCTTATGGTGTTGAGAACCTCAAAAGAGCAACAATTGTATGCCAAGTTCTCCATGTGTGAGTTTTGGTTGAACGTTGTAACTTTCTTAGGCCATATTATTTCTAGTAAGGGGATCAGGGTGGATCCTCTTAAGGTGGTTGTGGTTAAAAGGTGGCCTAAAACCATGACTCCAACTAATATTTGGAGCTTCTTAGGTTTTGTTGGGTACTATACGCAGTTTGTGAAAAGTTTCTCAATGATAACTGCCCCACTAACTACGATGAGTCAGAAGAAGGTGAATTTTTCTTGGTCGAATGCGTGTGAAGGGAGTTTCGAGAAGCTTAAGTATAAGATAACTTTGGCTCTGATTTTGACATTGCCTAAAGGTAATAAGAGGTTTGTGGTTTATTGTAATGCATCCCGGGTTGGACTCTATTGTGTTTTGATGCAAATAGGAAGGTTATAACCTATGCTTCCAAGCAGTTGAAGGTGCATGGGAACAATTATCCTACTTATGATTTAGAGATTTTAGCAGTGGTGTTTTCTTTGAAATTCTTGCGTCATTATTTGTTTGGAGTGCACATGGACATATTTTATGATCATAAAAGTCTATAGTATGTGTACACTTAAAATGAGCTAAATCTCAGGTAAAGAAGATGTTTGGAGCTACTCAAGGACTATGATATGAGTCTTCACTACCACCCAGGTAATTCTAACATGGTTGTTTATGCTCTTAGTAGGTTTTCCATATGGTGTTTAGCCCATGGGGATCAGGAGAAGCGAGAATTGGTGAAGGATATCCACCGCTTGGCTGATCTTGGAGTTCATCTCTTAGACTCCAATGATGGTGGCATGATGGTACATGAAGTGGTTCGGTCATCTCTTAGGGCAGAGATTAAGGAGAAGCACTTGTTGGATCCTGTCTTGATGAAAATCAAGAGTGATATTAGTATTCTAAAGGTAATGGTCTTTGAGATCAGTGGTGATGGTACTTTACAGTACCAAGGGAGGTTGTGTGTTCCTGATGTCGATGGTTTGTGAGAGAGGGTTTTGGCTGAAGCGCATGAATCGCGCTATGTTGTTTATCTTTGTTCAATAAAAATGTATCATGATCTCAAGGAAATTTATTGGTGGAGTGGTATGAAAAGATATGTGGCTAATTTTGTGGCTAAATAATTTGTGTGCCAACAAGTCAAAGTTCAGCACATGAGGCATGGTGGGTTGCATCAAGAAATTTATTTACCTAAATAAAAATAGGAGGTAATTAATATGGATTTTGTTATTAGTCTTCCTTGGTCTCGAACTCAATTTAATTCGATTTGGATCATCGTGGATAGGATGACCTATTCCGCTCACTTCTTACCGGGTACCTATTTCGATTATTTTTATTGGGGTATGCAGTTTTCATCTCACTTCTGAGAGATTTTAGAAGGGATTCAGCACTAAGAGAATTCTGAGTACTGCTTTTCTTCCTTGGACGGATGGTCAAGCAGAAAGGACTATTTAGATATTGGAGGATATGCTTCAGGTGTACCTGATTGATCATGGTGGAAATTGTGTTTAGCATCTACCTTTGGCAGAGTTTTCTTACAATAATAGATATCATTCTAGTATTAGTATGGCCCCTTTTGAGGTATTATATGGTTCGAGCTTAGTGAGGTGGCTATATTTGGTCCAGATTTGGTTTATCAGGCTATGGAAAAAGTAAAGGTGATTCGAGATATGCTTAAGGCTGCCCAAATACGCCAAAAGTCCTATGTAGAAGTAGGGCATAGAGACTTGGAATTTGAGGTTGGGGATAAGGTATTCCTAAAGGTATCTCCCATGAAGGGAGTAATGTGGTTTAGTAAGAAGGGGAAGCTCAAACCCCGGTTTATTGGTCCTTATGCTATTTTGCGGAGGGTTTGCAATATGGATTATGAATTGGAGTTACCTTCTATTTTGAGCTCCATGCACCTGGTATTTCACATCTCTATATTGATGAAGTGCATTTGTGGTCCTTCTTTGGTTGTCCCTTTGGAGAGATTGGGTAGCTCATAATCTTTATCTTATGAAGAGGTCCTAGTTGATATCTTAGATAGGGAGGTTCTTCGGTTATGGACCAAGGATGTGGCCTCAGTTAAGTTTCTATGGCGGAACCATATGATGGAAGAGGTTACATGGGAAGTGAAGGAGGGCATGAAGTCCAAGTATCCGTATTTATTTCTTGCTCCTGGGATTTTTGCGGAAGGTATGGTTTCTTCAACATACTTTTATTTTCAAACTTTGTTAAAGGAAAGATTAATATCTTTGCATCTTTATTTTCTAACTTGGTTAATGGTTGGATTGATATTTCATAATGTACATGAATCATACTTGCATTTACCGTACCTTTTCCGTCATTCGGGGATGAATGTTCCTAGTGGGGGAGACTACAACACCCTGGGTTTTCGACACTTAAGAATTTTCTGGATTCCTAGTTTTTGGACAAGATATGACTAAAGGGTACCAGTCATATGTTGGGGTATAGTTTGTTTGGGTTGGTCGTATGTTGACCAGTGTTGGTTGGTGGGTTGGATTGGTTTCTAGAGTTGACGCAACTTGTGGATACGAGTCATATTAGTGGATACGGTTCATCTAGTTTTGGGTGTTTCCTTCACTTAATCTTAGACTTAGTAGCCTAACTTGGATCTGAGTACGACTGGCTCACTGTGACCTGTAAGTTAGGGTACGATTCGTACCATGAACTCCTATAGAGGACAATGTTCAATCCTCTTTGATTCTATTCTGCCAAAGGTATGGGTCAATGGTACGGGTTTTATGCTTTAGGTATGACTTGTTTTGGGTAATTCGTACTTTGGATAGTTTTGGGTCCAGGGGGAGGACTACAGTACGAGTGGTGGGTACCACTCGTATTAGGGGGTACAGTTGGTATGGTTAGTCGTACCCCTAACGGGAATTTTATGTAGTTTAAGTGAATGTAATTTGGACATTTCCCCATTAACCTATTAGTGCCCCATGACGTTTAACACACTTGGGAGGTTATTTGCCCTATTATTCTATTCATTAATGTAACGCCTCAGAAATACACCCTGGACGTCACATGTTACTTATGGTCTCAAGTGATCACAAGCTAACCCATGAGCTGGTACCTGCTGTGAGAACTGGATAAAGTAAACAAATACACAGATGTGGAAATAAAATGCTAATGCTATAAGGTTTAAAATACTAAAAAATAATACAACTGAAGGACTTACTAACTACTTGAATGTCTGAAAGGCCTCTACTGACTGAGGATTTGATGGGACAAACCCCTAACTAATTTTGACTTACTAACTGAAAAGAACTACTAAAATACTATAAGAAATATAGTTGGTCCTGCAAACATGAGGACTCACCACTGTTGTTGCTGCTTATAAGATGGAGTGTCTAAGTGCGGTTAGGAAACTGAGCATTCGAACCTATGATATTCAACATCATAGCACAAGAAATGAGTATGTGATCAGTATTTTGAATGTACATGTATATGGGATTAGGTTGGGATGAAAGGCATGGGTTATGTACATGAGATAATGACTGAATGAATATTATGAGATAAATGAGTATAAAAGTATAAAAGTTGTAAAATCTAAGAATGCATGACGAAGCATATAACATGATTCTAAAATAGTCTGTAAACTAAAATATTAAAATAAGATAACTGAATAACTAATAATTATATGCTATGGTCAAGCAAAGCTAAACTGAGTTCTGAACTAAATACTGAAACTTAAATTGTGGGAGGTATTATCTAATCGACATACCCCAAACCTGAGTTGATCGGGTTCCAACCTGTGAACCCAGTTGGAAGGGTAATAGTACCATGCCATGAATACTAATAATGGTTGTGCAAATCAGTCCTAATCTAGCGGGTGACCCCTGAAATCATTCCTAAACTAGCGGATGATCCTTGAAAGTGTCAGTCCTAAACTGGAGGGTGATCCCTGAGAGTGTTAATCCTAAGCTAGCGAGTGATATATAATAACTTATTACAGGCTACAAAGCTCTAGAACTTAGGGATTGCTTCTAAGGACCCATTCCTAACTGACAGTTGAGCCCCCATCCCTAGGTTTGCTCGGTGTTGAATCCTACTCCCAACTCAAATAACATTAATTACTAGATTGAACTAAGTTTAGCTGAACTAACAACTGATCATAATAACGGACTGAAAGAGAATGCTCATGATGTATTCTGAAATCATTTTGTGTGTACTGAAAAGTAGGTAAACAGTTAAATTTTGGTTACTCATAACCCCAGGACTCGATAGCATTAAGAACAGGACCACATGAAAGCTTTGAAACCATAGGAAGTCATTATTCAACATTCAACGCTTAGGCATTCATAAAATACATAAGATTCATAGACTTGAGCATGGGAATAGTCAAATCATGAGATGCTAACATAATTGAAATACAAAAATGATGGATTTAGGGATTTAACAAGCAAATAATATCATTCCAAACGTTCCAAGGGAAAATTCTAACGAAAACACATGGTAAACATAATTTGAAATCCAAGTTCATAATAGCTTCTTGAAGATAACTCCCGATAACATGTAAAAATCTTAACTTTAAACTTGAAAATGGATTCTTAGGTTCCATGGGTAAAAAGGACCCATGAATGAACATCACACATACCTTAATTGATAAATTTGTGAAATTTCTTGGTAATTTTCTTAAAGACTAAGCTTTAATACCTTGTTCCTATTAAAGTGGATAGGGTTTGTTTCTTGAGAGAGAAGGATTTCTTTTGAGAGGGTTCTATGAATAAGATGATTTTGCCACCCTAAATCCCATGTTATGAACCAAATGGGTGAAGGGAAAAGACCCAATAGCCCTTGGAAATATGGAATCAAAATCTAGAAAATAAGGGGGCATGAAAGAGAATGCACTGCGAGCTCTGGTCCACCAGACTAGACCACACGCCACAGGATCTACTACAATCACCCCTACCAGTTGACTGGGGTACACAATGTAGGCTTATCCCAATAGTACTGCTATTTTGGAAATCCAAACACACACTTACACTGGTCTAAAAATTCTAAAACTCACTCAAGGCGTACTGTCAATAACCCCAATCATGAATCAACTTAAAAATTAATGTTACTAGGCCGGGATTGTTGAGAAAAAAATCATCAAAGTTTAGGAGCTTTAGAAATGACTAATTATTAACACTTAGTGAAATATTCAAAGTCTTGGACCCCTTTAACATGCATTAGTAAGATGAAATAAGCTATGATCTTACAGGGTCTTACAATATCTCCCCTTTGGGAACATTCATCCTCGAATGAAAATGATTAAATTAAGAATACTGAGGAACTTAGATTACATACTGAATATGCATAACTAAAAACATGATTAATGACTGAACTTATTTGTTAATACATGCATTAACATGAGAATGGTTATAAGGCTGAAATAAAAATGAGAGAGTAACTTATAAGTACCCACTACCTCAGGCTGAATATGGTTTTGTAAAGAAAAGTTGAAAGGTTTAGTACATTAAAACTCAGGGTATTACAACATCTCCCCCTTGGGATAGTTTGTCCCCCGAATAATTCTGACTTGGCAAAAAAACCAAGGAATGACTGAGGTGATAAACGGGGCACTTACAAACTGTATCATGACTGAACATCTAGAATATAAATCATGATGCATGGACTAAACTGGATTAAAAATTTACATATATATGGATAAAATAGCTCTTGGAATGGCCATTTTCATGACACATCAAATAATAAGACTAGATCGAAAGATAGAAAACCACATGAACTTGTCTGTCTGACTACTAACTAAACTATTGGCTAAATAGACTGAATTATACTAAAAACTTATACTCAACTATACACTCTACTTCAAAACAACATTTCACTTGAGGCTACTAAAAATATTCACATAGGCACTGATAACTTTACTTACTAAGTCTGGGCTGAACTGAATTCTCTCATTGTGTTCAAGCCTATTCGAATCTACAAAGTACACTCATAATACTATAATACTAGTCTGAATCATGAATTTAATTCAATCTATATTTTCACAACTCCTCATCTCATGAGTAATTCTTAATACCTCTTCAACAAGTATATTCAATCCTTAATAGACATTCACTGACCCGCAATGCATTATCCACAAATATACATAAATATGACATTCAAGCCTATCTTCTTAACCACATAAGTCTTTCTAAAAAAACACACATAAAGATATCTTTCTCATGTTTTCTAATGCCTCTACCAATAAATCTCAAGTGTTATTCCTAAGAAAACACACCAAAAATTTTCAACTAACCAAGACATGTATCAAAAGCGTTGCCTCAATAATTCTTCAAACCTATATCCTCATGTAAAACAAGAATGCAACAATCTTCCATCAACAAGAAATGCTTACTCTCGCCCATCTAAGTAATGTCTCATCACTACTATCTTAACATAAGGAAAGGCCACTAATAGGTTAGAACATGAGGACCTAAAGCATGAAAGAATACAATGCATAACTAGGACATTAAATTAAGGTGTGAGAAATAGAGTATCCATGACATGGATTTATTATAGAGATCAAGACTGAGGATATACATGACATAATCTAAATTTTGTTGATCATTAAGAGTGTGGCATGAGTACTAACTGGACATACCATTAATCATAAGCACATGAGTCATGAACTATATGACCTAAGCTTGGAGTTTCTAAATTCATGGAATATTATCCGTACTGCTACGTGAACTGGAACTCCTCATACTAGGAACTGGGAGAGTACATGATTTTCAATAAAGTACAAAATATGATCTATGATTGTAGAGTTGACATGTAAGGAATGAGTAGATATTGTGATAACTAATGTACGAACTTTGCACTGAGATGAGAATGGGTCAAGAATCATCCTCACTTATTGCTATTCTACAACACACAACATAAATACTAGAATCTTAGAACTTGACTTGGTTACTAGTTATATCATCTCTCTCTTTGCTTAGAACAAATATTCTAAGACTGGGAAACACTAAATCAATGACTCTAAATGGAACTGCCACCACTTTACTCTAGAATATGGGGTATAATAATATGTATAATTGATAAACCCACCCTGAATCACTATGCCTGATAATGTAAAATCTGATGCTAGTATTTTCTTTAGAGATACGACTCTTATATTTTATGTGGCCTCAAAAAGCATTATATAACAACCAAAACACTAATTAACTCAAAATTCTCAAGAGTATCACCATACTATGAGTTCGCACCATCTAGTGCTTCAACTCTACTTTCTATTATCTTAATCTTAAAAATTTCAAGCTTTGCTTCTAACACTTATAGCCTACTAATATCACATCTCTATACTTATATTTCAAATTAACAACATAAAATCTTGCAGGCATTGTTTCAAGCCAACTAATTCACATTATAAAACTAGCCTCATGGATACAAAATTTACTGAATCCAGAAAGCTCTATCCCCACTTTAATGTTGCTAAACATCTGGGTTCATACTTCTAATTCTAGGTCATATGCTACCATGGTATTCTAAGAAAGGGTTTCAACACACAGTTGACCCCTAAACACTGTAGTACTACCCCTCTATTCAATGACCGATTCATTCAAACACTAAAATTGAATGACTGTATTTCTAAAATCAACTAAAGTAATTTTTTTGGGATACTTAAATTGGGCAGTTTCTATATGACCGTCTGGATAGGATAGATTTATCCATTGAGGTAGACATTAAGAAGGGCCCTACTAAGGTTTCGGGACTGACACTGAACTCGACAGCTATATAGGTTGTTACAAAAAGAAAGTAAAGTTTCAGGGTCTATTAAAACATACACATAAATATGAAGAGCCTATAATCTACCCATAACCGTATTAGGAAATCTCTCCTAATCATGACAGGACTGGAGTGTTTAAATTCTGTCCTGGTGTTGACAAATATTGGCACTAAAAGTGGCGCCCTGCTGAGTCAGGCAATCGGATATGACTGGATGATGGTTGGATTCACTCTATGGGCGCAAAACCTTTCCCCCCAGAACCATTACTCTAGACTCCCGTATCTTATAGATTGGTTTACCACATTTAAAACATACATTAATGCCAGCTCTACACACACCTAGGTTATTTCTACCATATTATCCGCAAAGAAAATGGGTACGACGACTGCTTATAATACCTTGGGTTTTAGAGTGTGGCGTCCTATCCCGTCTATCACTCCTGAACTTTGGTACTGGTACATTAGCTGAAGAAAGAACCAGGCTAAATACTCTTGTTTGAACAAAGAATAGTTACCACCCTCTGACCTTGGTTGAGCAAAATTAAAACTACCTGTCCTAGCCCTCTTGCTCTCTCTTTCTTTCTCTTTAACATTCTCATTCTCAATCTGATGAGCATGGACCATAAGTTTATACAAGTACATTTTCTTAATCAACATAGCAGTCCTACACTCCTTCACTAATCTATCAACTATAGCAAAAACAAGCTTCCCTATTTGAGATCTGTTGTCAGATACCACATGAGGAGCATACCTCGCAAACTGAGTAAACTTAAGAAAATACTCATTTACACTCAGGCTACCCTATTTAAAATTAATAAACTCCAACACATTTCCCTTCAACTCCAAGAGAATTAACCTATCAAAAAAGGTTGTGGAAAATTCCTTCCACTCTACAAGCCATATATTTATGCCTCTATCTTGTTTCTACTTCTTATACCAAGTGTGATCTACATCCTACAAATAGTAAGCAGCTATAATACCCTGCACTTTTTTCTAGCTCAATTTAGATCCTAGAATGTCAAGGGTTAGATTCAAAAATGAATAACCTTTGATACTTATAGAATTTTCTAGTTCTAGACCCTCCAGTGTGTAGAAAATTGAATTAAATTTCTAACGATACCAATTTTGCCTCAATCAAATACTCGGTTGAGAAATTATGGCATTTTTAGTTAAATAGTATGACATTTTGACAAAAACCGCATCGCGCTGAAGGCCAAAATGGCAATTTTCCGATTCCAATAAAGCATCGTGATTGGCCGACATTATGGTAAAGTCCTAATACCCAATTGTTAATTTATAATTTTTCATAGCGATGGTGACACATCGTGGTGATGGACTAAATGGTACTCATCCCTTTTCTAGTAGCCCAACGTGATCGCCCCGCATCGCATTGATGGGCAAAAATGGGCTCATCTATTTTCCAATGAGCCACCGCGATAGTGGCGCTTTGCAATGGGTGGATAAATCAGGATTTTTAGGTTTTTGAGTTAAATTTTACAAGGGTAGTTTTGTCTTTTCCCAATCCCTAAATCATGTGAACACTAAATTAAGATCATTCTAAGCAATCTATGCCCACTTTTCATCAATTCTCTCTCAAAGATAACCCTAGAGCTCAAAACTTACTCCCCAAGAAATTAAATTTCCTCCATTATTCTTCCAAGATAACTCAAGACTAAGGATTCCCAATTTAAGAACTTCAAGAATTCATCTTCAAAAGAACAAAAAGGAACCCAAAAATTAAGTGCTCTCATCAACTTCATCAATCAAGGTATGTAGGGTTTATGAACAAGGATATTCTTTCATCCTTGTGCCCAAAACAAGATTTTAATTACAATTTTACATGATTTTGTATGAATATACATGAGTTTCAAATTAGGTTCATTCCCATTTTAGTTATTTTCAAGATTATGAGATTTCAAGTGGTTTAGAAGTTGAACTATGTGACTATTTTCATATATATTGCAGTAAAATCTAGATTTTGAGTTGAATTATTAATATTTATATTATCATGCATGAACATTATGATGTTTTAACATAAATTTGATGCATGAGTATTAATCCCTAGTTAGATATTTCTATTTTAAGATTGATTACGCTATAAGCACTCTATTACTAGAGTATTTTCAGATTTTCAATAAAGATTTGATCTTTTTATCTTAGTTTAGATATGAAATCCATTTTTTAGTTTCAGATCATATTTTAACTTAACAAATGTACAATTGGTTTTAGTAATGAACCATCATACTAGATTTTAAAGTGTATTTCCAACGTAATGAGTATACAGATTAAAGGGAGTAGTATTTAGCATAGAGTTGGGTATGTTTTCATGCCCCAGAACTATGAGTCAATGTAGGTTCAAATTTTCAAATTATTCCTATTTCTATATAGATGACAAATACAGATGTGATCACTTAGATTAGAATATACTCCTTTGCAAGAGTATGACACCTCTCCCTAATGTGAGGTTTTCCCATAAGGGAACTAGACGTTGGACTCCTTGATAGCTCACATGGTTTATGTTGGTTAGAAGAACCTCCCTAAAGCCTAATAGTAAAGACTTTCAAAATAGTTTTTTAAAGTATTTCCCTAACTTTAAAAGTAAATAAATAGCTTTTGAGTGAATTTTCCTACAGCTTATAGAAAAGATCAAAGAATAACAGAATAACTTTTAGAAACTACGTGTAAAGGATCATAACTTTACTCAGAAATTTCTTGTTAGAGAGACATTAGCTATAGACTTTAGCTTTCAGATTTAAGATACAAAAATGAGTCCTTCCGACACTTAAACAACATTATTTAAATAAAAAACAGTTGTACAACTTTTATAACTAAATTTTATGACTCACTAGATTTATAAAGTATGATTTACTAATTATTATGATCCTCATCTCTCAAATATTCCATCTTATGTGAGTCATCTACATTTAGCATGAATTATTTTACAAATTTTGATGATGTTGAGACATTTTTTTTATTATACATTCTCCCTCATATACTCAATACATTCTTAGTGTACTAATCCACATATATGTCTATGTGCTACATTCTCTTATAATGTAGGTTCAAGTGCTCAGTTCCTGCCGCATGAGTAATTTCGAGCATCTCTATCTATATCCCAATAGTTAGTGAGTCCTTATAGTTTGGGGACTTAGCCTTTCCATTTTATAGCTTATTAGTATAGATGATTTAGTATTTTGAGACAGTTTGGGTTTGTTTCAGTGACTTTCTAGTTATTAGTAGTAGAGCTTTTCAGACTGCTAGATGTGATTCAGATTATTCAATATTGATTATTTAGACTACTAAGTCTAGTATTTTCAAGAGATTATAGTCAAATATTCTCAGTTATCTTAGAAAGAATTCCATATATAGTATGACTTTTATATCTATATTCCCTTGTTATGTATCTTAAACTTAGAATAAACTTAGTAGAACAAAGAAAGGGTTGACTTAAGGCTACTCATAGTCTTGAGCACTATGTGATGTCTCGAAAACCATTTTTGTGGCATTTAAAACTTTGTATCAAATCCTAAGGTTTATAAGAGTCTTAGGGAGTCAGAGACGCCACGTTGCGTAGAGTCTTGATCATGGTTGTGAAGCACACCACATTTATGAGAAAGAGGCTATGGGACATTCTTAGGAAATTATCTCTTTTTTTCATGATCTATCATGCTTATAGTATCTCTATCTTCTTTTAACTCATGCTCTTACGTGATAATTGAATATGCCTCATCGTCGAGCTAATGCCTGCAAAATTGATAACCAGCCAACCTAGCCTGCTGACCCTCTGAATGAGAATGTATACCATGCTGAATTTTAGGCTGCCTTTCAGGCATTGGCCCAGGCAGTGACTACCAATGTTTTGGGAAACCATCAGGTGGTAGTCTTACCTCAACAGAATGGTGAGTTAGTAGTATCCATGATCTGATACTTTATGAGAATGAATCCTCTAGAGTTCTTTAGGTGAAAAGTAGGTGAGGACCCGCAACTTTATTTAGATAAGGTGAAGAAGATCACTCAGATTATGTATGTTTCTGAGGAGAAAATTATAGAGTCCGCACCCTATATATTAAAGGATGTAGCGTATGATTGGGTAGTTATATGGAAGAATAGTAGAGGTGAGAATGCAGCTCCCATAAGTTGACAGGTGTTTAAAAATGTATTTCTAGACTAATTTTTTCCATCTAAAATGATAGAAGCTATGATAGATGAGTTTATGAACTTGAGGTAGGGCTCAATTACAATGAAGGAGTACTTCCTTAAGTTTAATTAGTTATCTAAGTATGGCACTGATATGATGGTTGATCATAGAAAAAGTATGAGTAAGTTTGTTGCTACAGTATCTGGTTTAGTAGTTAAGGAGTGTAGGACTACCCTGCTTATTAGGGACATGGATCTTTCTAGGTTGATGATTCATGCTTATAATATTGAGAGAGAGAAGTTAAAGGAAAGAGAGAGGAGAAATAAGAACGCTAGAACAGGGAAATTTAAATATGGTAAGACAAAGTATGGAGAGGGAAATCATTTGTAGTTTCAGAATAGTTCATTTATGCTAGCGATATCTTCATCTAGTTTTCTCACTCCTAAATCTAGATAGGAGCAGTAGGATAAGACTTCTGTGTCCAGATCTAAATATAGTGTGGGTGGAAAGCCCAGTTATCCTCCATGTGCTAAGTATGGTAAGAATCATCCTGGTGAGTGCTTGTTGGGATAGAACGGTTGTTATGGTTATGATAATTTAGGTCATGGTGTGAAAAAGTGCCCATAATCTAAGTAGGAAAACAGGGATGTTCATCCCTAGACCTAGGCTACTAGTGCACCAGCTCCTCTACGTCGCCCAGTCCCTTCTCAGGATGCATCATCTAGTACCGGTGGTGATCAGAGCTTGAATAGGAGTTACCATCCCATCAGGAGCAGGAGGATTCACTAGATATTATTATTACTAGTATGCTTTGTATCTTTCATTAAGATGTTTATGTATTTCTAGACCCCAGGTCAAATTTCTCTTATGTGACCCCGTTAGTTGTAATAAATTTAAAAATAGATCCTAAAAAAATCCTTGAGCCCTTCTTGGTTTCTACCCTAGTGGGTGAGTCAGTTATTGCCAAATAGGTCTACAGGAAGTGTCCTATCAATGTCCTTCATAAAATCATGTTAGCAGATTTAATAAAGTTAGATATGGTCGACTGTGACCTTATTCTTGGTATGAATTGGCTCCATTCTTGTTATGAATCTCTATATTTTCGCACCTGAGTAGGGAAGTTTCAATTTCCACAGATGAGCCAGTCATTTAGTAGGGAGCAACTTCAATGTCTCCCAAAAGTCATTTCATATCTTATCTTAAAGCCAGGAAGTTGATTTCCAGAAACTGTATCTATCATCTAGTTTGAGTCAAAGACACTAAGTCTGAGACCCCAACAGTTAAGTCACTCAGTGTAGTCAATGTGTTTCTTGATATTTTTTCAAAAGATTTGCCAGGGGTATCTCCCAATAGGAAAATAAAATTTGGTATTGACCTTCTTCCAGATACATAGTCTATCTCTATTCCTCCATATCATATGGCTCTAGCTGAGCTTAAAGAGTTTAAATAGCATCTTAAATATCTCTTCTATAAAGGTTTCATAAGTCCTAGTGTTTCTCCATGGGGCTGTCCCATCCTATTCATGCAAAACAAAAATGGCTCTTTGCGAATGTGCATTGACTATCGTCAACTGAATAAAGTCACAATCAAAAACAAATATACTCTTTCTAGAATTGATGACTTATTTGACCAACTCCAAGGTGAAAGTTACTTCTTCAAGATAGACCTTAGATCCAGCTATAATTAGCTTAGAGTAACGGAATGTGATATTCCAAAAATATCTTTCAGAACCCGTTATGGCTATTTTGAGTTTCTAGTCATGTCCTTCAGGCTAATAAATGCCCAAGCAGCTTTTACAGACTTAATGAACAGAGTGTTCAAAAGGTATTGAGACATATTTGTCATAGTCTTTATCGATGATATTCTTGTCTACACTTATAGTGAGGATGATCATGCAGACCACCTTAAAATTGTGTTGAAAACTCTTTTAGATCACCAGTTGTTCGCCAAATTCAACAAATATAAATTTTGGCTAAGATCAATAGCTTTTCTTTGACATATTATTTCCAGTGAGGGAATTAGAGTTGATCTCCAAAAGACAAAATCAGTAAGAAACTAGCCTAGACCTATTTCTCCTTAAGACATTAGAAGTTTCTTGGGTTTAGCTGGCTATTATAGACTTTTTGTTGAGGGTTTCTCATCTATTGCATCTTCTATGTCTAGATTGACTTAGAAGAAAGTTAAGTTTTAGTGGTCAGATTCCTGTGAGAGGAGTTTTCAGGAGTTTAAGACTCGACTCACTTCAACCGTAGTTTTAGAATTACCTGATGGTACAGATGCTTTTGTTGTCTAGTGTGATGATTCTAAAGTTAGTCTGGGTTGTGTTTTGATGAAAAAGGTTAGGGTCACAGCCTATTCCTCTAGACATCTTAAGCGTCATAAAAAAAACTACCCTACCCATGATCTTGAGTTAGCTGTTGTTGTGTTTGCATTGAAAATCTAGAGGTAGAATCTTTATGGGGTGCATGTTGATGTGTTTATGGACCACAAAGGTTTGTAGTATGTATTTACTCAGAGAGAGTTGAATCTTTATCAAAGAAGGTAATTAGAATTGGAAAAGGATTATGATATGAGTGTGTTGTGTCATCCATGCAAGGCTAATGTAGTGGAAGGCGCCCTTAGTAGATTGTTTATGGGCAGTGTTTCTCATGTGGAGAATGTTAAGACAGAGCTAGTTTAGGAAGTTCAACGATTAGCTAGATTAGGGATGATATTGGTTGATTTAGCTAAAGAAGATATTTAGGTTCAGAGTAGTTCCAAATCTTCTTTAGTTTCGAAAGTGAAAGAAAAGTGGGATAAAGATTCTAGTTTGGTCAAACTGAAGGAGTTAGTTAAAAACCAAAAGGTAGAAGTTCTCTCCTAAGGGGGAGATGGTGTGTGGAGATACCAGAGTAGATTATGTATGGCATGTTTTGATGATTTGAGGCAGCGGATTATGGCAGAAGTGCATGGTGCGCGTTACTACATTCAGCCAAGAGCCACCAAGATGTACCACAACTTATGAGAAGTCTATTTGTAGAGTGGTATGAAGAAAGATAAAGCATAATTTGTAGCCAAGTGAGCAACTTATCAACAGGTAAAGGTAGAGCACCAAGTAGTTTGTAGTATGTTACAGGAGTTTGGTATCCCTACTTGGAAGTGGGAAGAGGTGAATATGGACTTTATGATGGAATTACCCTATTCACATCATTAGTATGATTCGATTTGAGTTATTGTAGACAGATTGACTAAGTCGTCACATTTCTTGGCAGTTCACTCGTCCTACACAACTTAAGGTTATGCTAATTTTTCTATTAGAGACTTAGTCAGATTTCATGGAGCTCCTTTATCTATCATCTCAGATAGGGGTACTCAATATACCTTTCAGTTTTTGAGAGCCTTTCAGAAGGGTCTTGGTACCCAAGTTAATCTTAGTTCAGCTTTTCATCCACAAATAAATGGTTAGGAAGAAAGGACCATTCAGACTCTAGAGAATATGTTGAGGGCATGTGTTCTTGACTTCAAAGGTATTTGGGATGAGCATTTGCCATTGATTGAGTTTGCCTTTAATAATAGTTACCATGCTAGTATTCAAATGGCCCTGCTTGAGGCTTTATGGTCTAAAATGTAGATTACCATTCGGTTGGTTAGAAGTGGGTGAGGCCACTTTGATTGGAACAAATATGGTGTTTAACACCATGGGTAAATTTTACTTGATTCGAGAGAGGTTGAAATTAGGTCAGAGTCATCAGAAATATTCTACAGATGTTAGAATAAAAGATCTTGAGTTTGAGGTTGATGACCGTGTGTATTTGACAGTTTCACCCATGAAGGGTGTGAAGAGATTTGGTAAAAAGGGGAAGCTTAGTCCCACATATATAGGCCCATACGGGAATTTAAGTCATGAGGGAAAGGTAGCATATGAGTTTAAGCTACTGACAGATTTGTCCTCAGTTTATCTAGTGTTCCATGTGTCCTTATTAAAGAAATATATGGACGATTCAGCCATTATAGTCCATCTAAAAAGTACAAATGCTCATAATAGCCTTTCATATAAAGAAATTCCAGTAGAGATTCTTGATTACTAGATCCGTAGACTAAGGAACAAAGAAGTTCCATTGGTCCAAGTTATGTGGTGAAATCAATCAGTTGAGGGTGCTACTTGTGAAGAAGAAGCAGACATGCATTCCTAGTCTCCTCATCTTTTCTCCACAAACTTAGATTCATCCGAAAGTAACAATTTTCCTTAGTTCAACTCTTTTCTTGTCTCAGATACAACTACATAGTTGTTTTTATGTAAATTCATGCACTCACAGATTAGCTCAGTTGTTTAGTATATTTTAGATCCAATCATGCAGTTTGTTTCAGTTGTGCATGTCAGCATATAGCCTTAGATTCCTTAGTATTTACAGTTTAGATAGCCACATTCGAGGATGAATGTTCCCAAGGGGGAGATAATTTAATACCCCACACTTTTTCTTAGCTTAATTTAGCTCCTAGAATTTCAAGGTTTATCTTCAAAAATGAATAACCTTTGATACATAGAGAATTTTCCAATTCTAGACCCTCTGTTGTGTATAATATTGAATTAGCTTTCCAATGATACCAATTTTGCCTCAATCAGATACTCAGATGAGAAGTTATGGCATTTTAAGTAAAATAGTATGGCATTTCGACAAGCACTGCATCGCGATGAAGGCTGAAATGGCAATTGTCCTATTCACGAGAAGAACCATATTTTGCCTGTATTACGGTGAAGTCCTAGTTCCCAATTGCCAATTTCTAATAGCTCATCGTAATGGTGATGCATAGCGGTGATGTACTAAATGGCACTCGTCCCTTTTCTAGTAGCTTAATATGATCGCGTCGCATTGCGTTGATGGGAAAAATCTCATAGCGTTGATGGGAAAAATCGGGCTCATCCCTTTTCCAGTGAGCCACCGCGATAGTGGCGCATCATGGTTGGTGGCCAAATTTGAAATTCTTGTTTTCCGAGTTAAATTTTACAAGGGTATTTTGGTCTTTTTCCAAGCCCCAAATTCTGTAAAACACAAGATTAAGCTCATTCTAAGAATTCCATGCCTATTTTTCACCAATTCTCTCTCAAAGAAAACCCTACAGCTCAAAAATTACTCCCAAGGAAATCAAATTTCCTCCATTCTTCTTCTAAGATAACTCATGAATAGGGATTCCCAATTCAAGAACTTCAAGAATTCATCTTCAAAACCACATAAAGGAACCCAAAACCAAGTGCTCTCATCTATTTTATCAATTAAAGTATGTGGGGTTTTTGAACAAGGATATTCTTTCATCCTTATGCCTAAAACTTGATTTTAATTACAAATTTACATGATTTTGTATTAATATAAATGAGGTTCAAATTAGGGTTCATACCGATTATTGTTATTTGCAAGATTATGAGATTTCAAGTGATTTAGAAGTCGAACTGTATGACTATTTTTGTATTTTCGTATGTATTGCAGTAAATTCCAGATTTTGAGTTGAATTATCAATATTTACATTAGCAAGCATGAACATTAAGATGTTTTAACATGAATTTGATGCATAGGTATTAAGCCCTAGTTAAATATTGTGATTTCAAGATTGATTATGCTATAAGCACGCTCTCACTAGAGTATTTTTAGATTTTTGATAAAGATTTGATCTTTTGATCTCAGTTAAGATATGAAATCCACTTTTCAGTTCCAGATCATAGTTTAACTTAACAAATACACAGTTGTTTTTCGTAATAAATGATTATATAAGATTTTAAAGTGGATTTCCAACAGAATGAGCATTCAGATTAAAGGGTGTAGTATTTAGAATCGATTTGGGTATATTCTCATACCCCAAACTATGAGCCAACGTAGGTTCAAATTATCAGATTATTTCTATTTCTATATGGATGACAAATACAAATGAAATCACTTAGATTAGGTTATACTCCTTTACAAGATTTTGAAACCTCTCCCCAACGTGAGGTTTTCCCATAAGGGAACTATACATTAGACGCCATGAAAGCTCACATGGTTTATATCGGTTAGAAGAACCTCCCTACAGCCTAACAGTAAGGACTTTCTGAATAGTTTTTAAAAGTATTTCCCCAACAGTAAAAGTAAGTAAATAGCTTTTGAGTGAATTTTCCTACAACTTACAGATAAGAGTAAGGAATAATAGAACAACTTTTAGAAACTAAGTGTAAAGGCTCTTGACTTTACTCAAATATTTCTTTTTAGAAAAGAATTAGCTACAGACTTTAGCTTTCAAATTTTAGATATAAAAGTGAGTCCTTCCTACACTTTGACAGCTTGATTTATAGATAAAACACTAGTACAACTTTTAGAACTTAATTTATGACTCACTAGATTTATAAAGTATGATTTACTACTCATGATTATGATCCTCATCTCTCAGATATTCTAGCTTATGTGAGTTATGTACATTTAGCATTCATTGTTTTACAAATTATGATGATGTTGAAACATTGCTTTTACTTTTGCATTCACCCCCATATATTCAGTACATTCTCAAAGTACTAATCCATATATATGTCTATGTGCTACATTGTCTCATAATGTAGGTTCAGGTGCTCAGTTTCAACAGCGTAAGTGATTTCGATGATCTCCATTTACATCCTGATTGTTGGTGAGTCCACATAGTTCGGGGACTTAGTCTTTCAGTTTTTTAGCTTATTCATATAGATGATTAAGTATTTTTAGATAGTTCGAGTTAGTTGAGTGTTTGTCCCAGTGACTCTGTTGTTATTAGTAGTAGAGGCTTCTCAGACTGCTAGATATGATTTTGATTATTCAGTATTGGTTGTTCAGACTATCGTGTCTAGTAATTTATAGATATTATATTCAGATATTCTTAGTTAGCTCAGATAGATTTCTATATTTAGTATGATTTTTATATCTATATTCCCTTCTTATGAGACTCAAACTTAGTAGAAGGCAAACAAGTTTATCTTAAGGCTACTTGTAGTATTAAGCACCATGTGACATCTCGAGACCCATTTTTAGGGTGTTACAGCAGCCGACTCTGCACTCTCACTATATGTGACACCCATGATTTCAATAATATTCTGAACCATATTAAGAAACTCCTGTGGATCTTCATCATACTTGGATGTGGAAAACAAAAGAGGGTTTATTCATGTGAAATCCTAAATCCTAGCTGCGGTGGTATTAGCCACTGGATTATCTGGGATAGAATCTTGATAAATGTTCAGAGCTACTAATAAGTGAGCTAAAGTTGTGAAAGTAGCTCTGAACTCGTCATGAGATACATGATCATCTAGGGGATCTTCCTGAACGGGAGAGGTGTGAGTTGATTCCCATTCTTTTTTCTATTATTCTTTTTGGGAGGCATTATTTATAATGGAATAAAGATTAATTAGAAAGAGATTTTAAATAGATATGAAACTTATTCATATTTCATGAATACTGAAAAAAGGGAAAATTTTCCTAAAACATCTTGTAGTGTCTTGCACATTAGTGTGGAACTCTTTATACCCATGCACAAGACTCTACTCAACAGCTTTAAGACTCCCTTGGATACTTTAAAATCTTAGGCTTTGATACCAAATTTGTAACACCCCAGAAGTACACCCTGGACGTCACAGGATGCTTATGGTCATAAGTGACCACAAGCTAACTTATGAGTTGGTACCTATTGTGAGCACTGGATAAAGTAATAAAATACACATGTGCGGAAATAAACTGCTAATGCCAAAAGATATAAAATATTAAAAATAATACAATTGATGGACTAACTAACTATCTAAATATCTGAAAAGCCACTATTGAATTAGGATTTGATTGGACAAGCCCCTAACTAACTTCGACTGATTAACTGAAACGAACTACTAAAATACTGAAAAAATATAATCGGTAATCAAAACATGATGACTCGCCACTATTGTTGTTGCTGATAAGATAAACGATCTAAGCACGGTCAAGAAAGTGAGCATCTGAACCTATGATATTCAATATCATAGCCCAAGAAATGTGTATGCGATCAACACTTTGAATGTACTGGTATATAGGATGAGGTTAGGCTAAAAGGCATGGGTTATGTGCATGAGATAATAACTAAATGTATATCATGATATAACTAAGTATAAATGCATGAAAGCTGTAAAATCTAAAAATGCATGACCAAGCATATAACATAATTCGGAAATAGTCTGTAAATTGAAATACTAAAATCTGATAACTGAATAATTGATAACTGTATGCTTTGGTCAAGCAAATCTAAACTAAATTCTTAACTGAATACTGAATACTAAGACTGAAACTGTGGGAGGTATTATCTAACCGACATACCCCAAAGCCGAGCTGATCGGGGTCTAACCTGTGACACTAGTTAGAAGGTTGCCGGTACCATGCCACAGGTACTAATAATGGTTGTGGAGTAGGTCCTAATATAGCGGGTGACCCTTGAGATCAGTCCTAAACTGGCAGATGTTCCTGAGAGTATCAGTCCTAAACTAGTGGGTGATCCCTGAGAGTGTTAGTCCTAAACTGGTGGATGACATCTCATAAACTACACAGGCTACATAGTTCTGGAACATAGGGATTTCTTCTAAGGACCCATCTTAACTGATGGGAGATCCCTCATCCCTAGGTTCTCTTGGTACGGAATCCTACTCCTAACTAAACTAACACTGATTACTAGACTAAACATAGTTTAACTAAACTAACAACTGATCATAGTAACTAACTAAAAGAGAATGCTTTGGTATATTCTAAAATCATTTTGCGGGTTCTAAAAACTAGGTAAACAATTAAATTTCATGTATTCATAACCCGCAGGACTCGATAGCAATAACAATAGGACCACATGAAACTTTGAAACCATACAAGAAAGTCATTATTCAATATTCAACACTTAGGCATTTCATCAAACACTTGAGATTCATAGACTTGAGCATGGGAATAGTCAAAACATGAGATGCTAAAATAACTAAAATACAAAAATCATGGATTTAGGGATTTAACATGCGAATAACATCATTCCAAATATGACAAGGGCAAATTCCAACGAAAGCACATGGTAAACATAATTTGAAATCCAAGTTCATAATAGCTTCTTGAAGATAACTCATGATAACATGTAAAATCATAACTTTAAACTTGAAAACGGATTCATCGGCTCCATGGGTGAAAAAGGACCCATGAATGAACATCACTCATACCTTAATTGATGAATTTTTTTGATGTTCTTGATGATTTTCTTGAAGACTAAGCTTGAATCCCTTGATCCTTTTGAAGAGGCTAGGGTTTGTTTCTTAAGAGAGGAGCCTATCTTTTGAGAGGGCTTTGTGAATAAGATGGCAAATTATGCTATTGGGACCCCAAATCCTGTGTTATGGACCAAATGGATGAAGGGACAATTTAGGGTATTACAACATCTCTCCCTAAGGATAGTTCATCCCCTGAATGATACTGGCATGGCTGAAATACCAAGGAAAGACTAAGGTGATGCACGGGGACTTACGAACTGAATGATGACTGAATATCTAGAATCTGAAACATAATGAATATACTAAACTGGATTAACAATTTACATGGATGTGGATAAGTTATCTCTTGGAATGGCCATATTCATGAAACATCAAATAGTAAGACTAGATCGAAAGATGGAAAATCATAGGAACTTATCTATCTAACTAATAACTGACCTGCTGGCTAAATGGACTGAATTATACTGAAAGCTAATACTCAACTATATACTTCACTTCAAAACTCTATTTCGTTGAGGCAACTAAAAATATTCACATAGGCACTAATAACTCTACCTATTTAAGTCTGAGTGAACTAAATTTTGTTACTATGTTCAAGCCTATTTGAATCTACAAAGTGCATTCATAACACCATAATACTAGTCTAAATCATGAAATCAATGCACTACATTTTCAGAAATCCTTATCTTATGAGTAATTCTTATTATCTCTTAAACAATTACATTCAATCCTTACTAGACATATAATAATGTGCAATGCATTCATCCACATATAAACATAAATATGGCATTCAAGCCTACATTCTTAACCATATATGCCTTTCTAAAAAACACACACAAAGGTATCTTTCTCATATTATCTAATCCCTCTACCAATAAACCTCAGGTGTTATTCCCAAGAAAACACACCCAAAATTTTCAACTAACCATGACATCTACTAAAAGACTTGCCTCAATAATTCTTCAAACCTATAGCCTTGTATAAAACAAGCATGCAACAATCTTTTATCAACAAGAAATGCTTACTCCTTCAATCTATGCAATTGTTCCTCATTACTGTCTTAACATAAGGAGAGGCCACTGAAAGGTTAGAACATGAAAAACTAAAGTATGAAAGAATATTATACATAATTGGACACTTAACTGAGGTCTGAGGAATAGAGTATCCATGACATGTATTTACTAAAGAGATAAAGACTGTGGATATACATAACATAATTTAAGTAGAATGAGTATTGGAACTGAACATACCATAAAGCATGATCACATAAGTCATGAACTGCATGACCTCAGTTTGGAGTTTTTAAATTCATGGAATGTGATTCGTACTACTGAGTGAACTTGAACTCCTCATACTAGGAACTCAGAGAATACAAGATTTTCTATAAGGTGCACAAATGTGAGCTATGATTGTAGAGTTGACATGTAAGGCATAAGTAGATATCGTGATAACTGAAGTATGAACTTTTCACTGAGAAGAGAATGGGTCGGGCATCATCCTCCCTTACTGCTATTCTATAAAAAACTGGCACCACTACTAGAATCTGAGAAGCTGACTTGGTTACTAGTTTTATCATCTCCTCCTTAGCTGAGAGGCAAGATTCTAAGTTTGTGAACAACTAAATAAATGACTCTAAACTAAACTTCCACCACTTTACTCTAGAATCTGGGGTATATAATACACATAATTTATAAACCCAATCTGAATAACTATACGTGATAATGTAAAATTCATTGCTAGTATTTTCTTTTGAGATACAACTTTTAGCTTTTCTATGGACCCAACAAGCATCATATAAAAACCTAAAAACTAATTAACTCAAAATTCTCAAGAGTATCACCATATCATTAGTTTACACTATCTAGTGCTTTAACTCTACTTTTAATTAGCTCAATCTTCAAAAATTCAAGCTTAGCTTCTAACACTTAACATGGATATTTTCAAACTCTTAGTGAACCATACTAACTTCTTTTATAGCCTACTAATATCACATATCTATACTTTTATTTTGAATCAATAACTTAAAATCTTACATGCGCTATTTCAATCCTAATGATTTACCTTCATACAATTAGCCCCACGTATACAAAATTTACTAAATCCAAATAACACTATCCCAACTTTACTACTGCTAAATTTCTGGTTTTATCCTTCTAAATCTAGGTCATATGCTACCATAGTATTCTAAGAAGGGATCTAAAAACATATTTCACCCCTAAGTAATAATGCACTACCCCCTCCATTGAATGACCGATTCATTCGAACACTAAAACTAAATAACTATATTACTGAAATAAACCAAAGTGATTTTATAAGATACTGAAACCAAGTAGTTTTGTATACCCATCTGGCTAGGATAGATTTACCAATAGAGGTAGACACTAAGAAGGGCTCTACTAAGGTTTCAGAACTGACACTAAACTCGACAACAATATAGGGTGTTAAAAAAAGGAAGTGAAGTTTTTGGGTCAACTAAATCATACACAAGAATATAAAGAACCTATAACGTACCCGTAATAACATCAGGAAAGCTCTTCTAATCATGACGGGAATAGAATGCACAAAGTCTGTCCTGGCATTGACCATTAGTGAAACTGCAAGTGGTGTCTTGCTGAGTTGGGAGATCGGATGGGACTGGAAAACAGTAGAACTTATCCTATTGGCATAAATAATTTTCCCTTTAAGCCATTACTTTACACTCCCTTATGCAGTGGCTTGGCTTAGCACATCCAAAACATACATTGTTGCAAGCTCTACACACAGCTGGATACTTTTTACTATATTCTCTACAAAGAAGATGGGTATGACCATTGCTCATATTACCCTAGGTTTTATAGCCTTGCGCCCATCCTGATTATAACTCTTAAACTTTGGTACTGGCACACTAGCTGAAAATAGAACTGGAGTTGAGTACTTCTGACTCAACTAAGAACATTTACCACCCTTTGACCTTGGATGAGCAAAATTAAAACTACCTATCCTAGCCCTCTTACTCTCTCTTTTTTTCTTCTTAACCTTATCTTCCTTAATCTACTGAACATGGACCATAAGTCTAGACAAGTCCATTTTCTTAATCAACATACCAGTCCTACATTCCTTGACTACACTATCATCTATAACAGAAATAAACTTACTCATTCTAGATCTGTTGTCAGATAACATATGAGGAGAACAATCTTTTAAAATGCCTATGTGATTTCTTACTATATGATATGTTTATGAACGGATTTAAATCGCTCTTATATATATTGAATATAAATAATTATTTTGGATTTTCTCTATGTACCAGTACATCTGTATTGACCCCCCACCTCTTGGGTTCTGAGGCTTAATCTAGGGGCCTAAATAAGCAGCAGATAATTCAGACAGTCGATCAAACTATGTAGTGGTGAGCCTTCTCTATTACAGAAGGCATGTTCTTTCAAATTATCATCTATTAAAATTTTGGTCTAATGGGGGCCTTGTCCAAATTTTCAAATAGTTATCATATTTTCATATAGTAGAGATTTAGCAGACTGTTCCAGATGTTGTTTAGTTGATTTCAAATTTTATTCCTTATTGTTAAACTGAACAAAGATTTTTTACCATGATTCTGTATTAAATTATATTTCCATATTTTTTTATTATAGGAATGTTGTGCATAATTACTAGATAAAAAAAAGAAATCCAGGCCTTCATGGTTTGGGATGTCCGTCATGGCCAGGGCCCCAATTCAGATTGTGACAAACTTGGTATGAGAGCACTGTTCATGGTCCCAGGGTGTTTGCAAAATCGCGTAGGGTAGAGTCTTATTTATGGGTGTGTATTGCGCCACACTTATAAGCAGGAGGCTACTAGGAGTTTAGGAATATTTCCCCTTTTTATGATTTAGTTTGTGATTTGGAGTCAAATCTGTCCCCTAATCAAGTGATCTCTTGTATTTCAGAAAAAGGACAGCCATGTCTCCCCGTCACTTCAAGTATTAGAACACTTAGGATGATAAAGTCCGCCCCACCCATGCAATACAGACTTGTAACAGAGAACATACCCAAAACCTATTCCTACTCTGGGGGTACCTTCAGTCCCGACCATTCCTCCCAAAGCTCCCCAGATGGGGACTAACCGTACTCAGCCTCATGACAGAAAGGTGTCTAATACCAAATTTAGACAGTTCATTCACATTCTTACACAATTGGTAGTTGCTCAAAATCAACGATCTGAGGATGTTGGGTCTATATCTGTCACATTTGAGGTTTCTAAGGTAGGTCAATTCATGAGGATGAACACGCCCAAATTTTCTGGAACCAAGGTGGATGAGGATCCACAAGAGTTCATAGATAAAATAGAGAAGATTTTCAAAGTAATGCATATGGATAAGGTGAAAGGTGTTGAGTTAGAAGCATACCAGCTTAAGAATGTAACTAACCAATGGTATAATGAGTGGAAAGATGCGAAAGGTGAGAGTATTGATCCCATATTTAGGACGAGTTCATGGAAGATTTTATTGATTAGTTCTTTCCTTTAGAGTTGAGGGAAGCCAACGCAGAGGAATTCATAAATCTTTAGTAGAGAAAGATGAGTGTCCAAGAGTACACTTTGAAGTTCAACCAACTGGCCCGTTATGCTCTTGAGATAATGGGTAATATAAGAGCCTGAATGAGGAAATTTGCATCCAGCCTTTTAGATGATCTAGTACTTGAATATCAGGGAGCTATGTTGAATAGGGACATGGACTTCGCCAGACTATCAGTATTCATGCAGCAAATAGAGGAGAAGAAAAATAAAATTGTTGAATCAAGGGTAAACGACAGGTAGGCAAAAAGAGCCAGAACAACCGACCAGAGTCACAATCAGTATCAGAGCAGTAATTAGGGTAATAAGTGGCAGAAGAGAAATAATTGGGGCCATACATAGTGTGCAGCTAGTGCTCCAGTGTCCAGACCCCCAGCTGAGCATCGCATCCAGAATTTTTAGTCTAGTTTGGGGCCGAGGGTACAGGGTACACAGTCTCAAGAAAGTGTAGCTCAGACCTCTCAGTCATACCCTCACTGCGGGAGATGCATGAGGAATCATCCCAAGAGATGTCAATTTAGCGCTATGGTGTGTTATTTGTGTTGCCAACCAAGCCATATCCTGAAAGTCTATCCGATATCTAGAGATAATATTGGAGGAGCAAAGTCACAGGCTAATTCTTTTGCACCACCACCACCTCAAAAGGGTGCCACTTTAGCCCCTGAAAATGGCCACAACTGGTGGTATGCCTTGATCAAATACCAGGATGTAGAGGCCTCACCAGATGTAGTTACCAGTATATTATGAATCTTTTCTTGTGATATTTATGTGTTACTTGATCCAGGATCTACCTTATACTATGTAACCCCTTATGTGGCTGTTAGTTTTGGGTTTGAGGCCGATGTGATTGCTGAACCTTTCTCTGTTTCCACTCTAGTGCGAGATCCTGTTGTAGCTAGAAGGTTGTATAGGGATTATGTTGTGATTGTCTGTGGCCAAGATACTGTGAAAGACTTCATAGAGCTTGAGATGGTTCACTTTGATTCTATATTAGGAATGGACTGGCTCCATTCACGTTATGCCACACTAAATTGTAGGACCAGAAGAGTCACTTTTTCTTTTTTGAAAGAACCAGTCTTAGAATGGGAGGGGCATTCTTTATCATCTATAGGGAACTTTATATCTTATCTCAAAGCCCGTAAACTTATTTTAAATGGGTGTTTGTATCATCTTATCCGGGTTAAAGATTCTAATATTAAAAGTCCTTCCTTTTCATCTACCTCGGTGGTAAATGAGTTTCTAGAAGTATTTCAAGATGATCTCTCGAGAATACCACCTAATAAGGTGATAGATTTTGGCATTGATTTATTGTCGGATACCTATCCCATCTCTATTTCACCATATAGATTAGTTCCAATAGAGTTGAAAAAGTTGAAAGAGCATCTAGAAAATCTTCTAGATAAAGGCTTTATCCATCCTAGTGTTTCGTGCGAAAGAAAGATGGTTCCTTTCTTAAGTGCATAGATTACCACCAGTTAAATAAAGTCATGATTAAAAATAAATATCCTCTTCCTTGGATTAATGATCTTTTTGACCATCTTTAGGGTGCTAAATGTTTTTCAAAAATAGACCTTCATTTGTAATATCATTAGTTGAAGGTTAGGGAGTCATCTCTTCCTAAAATAGCTTTTCGAACTAGATATGGTCATTATGAATTCGTAGTCATATCCTTCGGGTTGGCTAACGCCCCTGCAGCCTTTAGGGATCTAATGAATAGGGTCTTTCATCAGTTTTTATATTTGTTTGTCATAGTATTCATTGATGACATCTTGGTTTATTCTAAGAGTGAGAAGGACCATGCGAATCACCTCTGAATTATTCTTCAGACTCTCAGAGATCATAAGTTGTATGCAAAATTCACCAAATATGAATCCTGGCTAAGTGCTATTGCTTTCTTGGGGCATATTGTGTCAGTGATGGGATTAGGGTGGATTCCCAAAAGGTTGAGATAGTAAGAAAATGGCCCAGACCCACGAATCCAATTGACATTCGGAGCTTCTTGGGTTTAGCAGGGTATTACAGAAGATTTATAGAGAGCTTTTTTTCCATAGCTACTCCACTTACTAAGTTGACCCAGAAAAAGGTGAAGTTTGTATGGTATGACTCCTATGAGAATAGTTTTGATAAGTTAAAAGACAAATTTACTACAACACCTATTCTGACTCTTCCAGAAGGCACAAGAGGGTTTTTTATGTACTGTGATGCATCCCGTGTGGGACTTAGATGTTTACTTATGTAGCACGGTAAGGTGGTGGCTTATGTATCTAGGAAGTTGCAGGTGCATGAGCAGAATTACCCCACTCATGACTTGGAGTTAGTATTTGTGGTGTTTGTACTTAAAATCTCGAGGTATTATCTTTATGGGGTGCATGTTGATATTTTCACTGACCATAAGAGTTTACAGTATTTTTCTCATAGAAATAATTGAATCTTAGGAAAAGGCGCTGGATGGAATTGCTAAAGAATTATGTGACATGAGCCTACACTATCATTTGAACAAGGAAAATATGGTAGCCGACGCCCTTAGCAGGTTGTTAATGGGCAGCCTTTCTCATGTTTAAGAAGGAAAAATAAAAATGGTAAAGGATATTCACCGACTCGCAAATCTTTGAGTGCGACTTTGAGATTCTAAAGATAGAGCGGTAGTTGTTCACGAAATAGCTTAATCATCCCTTTATGCAGAAGTTAAAGAGAAGCAGATCGAAGATCCTATCTTGATACAAATCAAGAAAGATATGGGTCAACAGATGGTGATGTTCTTTGAAATTGGTGGTGATGGTATTTTGAGATATTTGGGTAGATTATGTGTGCCAGATATAGATGGTCTGCGGAAGAGAATCCTTGATAAAGCTCACACTTCGAGGTATGTTGTTCGCCCAGTATCTACAAAAATGTATCATGATCTGAAAACCATTTATTTGTGGAATAATATGAAACACGGTGTGTCTAACTATGTTGCCAAGTGTTTGAACTGTCAACAAGTTAAGGTAGAGCATATGAGGCCCGACGGTACTTCCCAAGATATAGCTTTACCCTATGGAAATGGGAAATGATCAATATGGATTTCATTATGGGACTTCCTAAGACCCAAAACCAGTATGATTCCATTTGGGTGATTGTTGATCGATTGACTAAGTCAGCCCATTTTTTGCCTATTAGAACTAACTGTTCGAGAGATAATTATGCCATGATATACATTGAAGAGGTATTTTTCTTACATGGGATACCTATATCCATCATATCTGACCGAGGTACGTAATTTTGTTCATAGTTTTGGAGGTCTTTTTACAAAGGTTCAGGTACCCAAGTGAACCTAAATACTGCTTTCCACTCTTAGAATGATGGGAAAGATGATCGAACCATTTAGACCCTTGAGGATATGTTGAGGGATTGTGTAATTGAATTCAAAGGTGGCTGGGTGGATAACTAGCCATTGATACAGTTTGCATACAATAATAGCTACCATGCTAGTATTAAGATGGCCCCTTTTGAAGCATTGTATGGAAGAAGATATAGGTTGCCTATAGGGTGATACAAAGGAGGTGAGACGCATTTTTTTGGGCCTAACCTTGTTCATCAAGAAATGAAGGATGTAAAAATCAGTAGAGAATGGCTTCAGATAGCCCAAAGTCGACAGAAGTCCTATGCAGATGTTAGGAGAAGGGATTTAGAATTTGAGGTTGGTGATTAGGTGTTTCTCAAAGTCTCTCCTATGAAGGGAGTTATGAATTTTGGGGAAGAAGGTAAGCTGAGTCATTGCTATATAAAGAAATATCAGATTTTGAGGAGGATAGTTGGAGTTGTGTATGAGTTAGATTTGCCTGCAAGTTTGGGTTCTGTCCATCCGGTGTTTCATGTTTCCATGTTGAAGAAGTGTATAGGAGATCATTCCCTAGTATTTCCTGTAGAAGAAATCCAAGTGAAAGACTCCTTATCATATGAAGAGGAACATATTGCAATCTTTGATCATCAAGTGAGAAAGTTGAGGAGTAAGGAGATAGCTTCGGTTAAGGGGATGTGGAGGAATCAAAAAGCAGAGAAGGCTACTTGGGAATTAGAAATGATATGCGTGTGAGGTATCCAACTCTTTTCGAGGATATGGAAGATGATTTAGAAGGTAAAAATCCTATACTAATCCTTTTTTTCATTTAGCCATTGAAAACGTGTTTGATATGTCCCAAGTCTTCATTCGAGGACGAATAATCCCAAGGAGGGGATAATGTAATGACCCGCTATTTGGGCTAGAATGTAAACCGTCTTTCCTATGTGTAGATGTTCTAAAATACATAAATCCAATGCAAATATATAGTGTTAATCATCTATGTAGTGTGTGAATCTAGTTGGTCATGAGTCGAGATCATAGAGGTCCCTTAACTCAAGGACTTATTGAAATCTTTCATATCGTTCATGTTTTAGTGAGCGTCAAAACTTGGATCAACTTAAATCGACCATAACTCCTTTTATATGGTTAATTGGGTGGACTACAATATATCAAATTATATCTCTTAAAATTAGCTTTCCAACGATACTAATTTTGCCCAAATCTGAGATTGGAGAAAAACGTAATACCAATTTTACTTCAGTATGTCTGTCCATTGACAAGTGACGACCTGAGCTAATAAGTTATCACATATGTGATGACCTATCAGCCATGTTGTCAGCCCAAGGCAGTAACATTAAAAAATCAGCCTTTGAGTGAGGAGCTAGTGTGATAAGTTATCACATATGTGACGACCTATCAGCCAAGGTCGTTAGCTCTAAAATTCAGCATTTCCTAAATGGTTTTGGAGGGGTATTTTGGTATTTTCCCTTCACCCCATAACTCCATAAACACTGAATTCAACCTCTATTTCATCAAAAATGCACTCCTTTCTCTTAAATACTCTCAAGAACCAATCCCTAGGGCCTCAACCTAAGGTTCAAGATCCCTCAAAATTTCACCATTAAATTCCAAAATTGATTCTATAATTAGCATCCCCAAACTAAGATCTTCAAGAATCATCTATCAAAAGCACAAATAGAGTCCCAAAAGAAAGTGTTCATCCAAAGTTCATAATCTAAGGTATGTGGGGTTTATTCTAATAACTACATGGGCTTGTAAACATTAGAACATAATTTAAAGATTATCAAGGATGAATTTAGAAGAAGTGGTTCTGAAATACATGATTTTATTATACATTATGAATGTTTAATTGTACTATTGAGTTGGTCTTTAGACCTTTTTCCCCCTTTAAATTGATTTACATGTATATGTATATGTATGAAGATTTAGATTGAAGATTGTTTGAGAGCACAACTTATGAAATCCCTCTCTTGTGATAACCATAAGTTTACGATATTAATGTGAAGGATTTGAAATACATGATTTATGGCTTGAAAATAATTTACTAAAATACCATAGTATTTTGACCATGATTTAGAGATTTTGAGAGGGAGTTTCTTGACATAAATATGTTTTGTTAAAGAGAGAAATATTTGCATAAGATTAAGAATTTTTTATCTGACCACCTTGTAACATTGACATATTGTCAAAGAGAGTTGCATACATGTGTTTACATGAGTATTTAAAGAAAGGGTTCTTCAAACTAATTTATCGATAGGGTGTTTCTAAATTTATGTTTTGAAAACAAAGATTATAATAAACTAACAATGGCTCAGATATATAACTTGTAAGTCAATGGTATGACGATACAATAAGTATGTATGCCATAACAGAATATGTTTTCAGAGCATACATGTTTAGAAAACAAAAAATAGGCATAAAGAGAGTTAGGTAGTTACCCAAAGAATGTAGGAGTTCAACACTTAGCCTAAAACCTTATTTGCTGATACGGGTATATCATTATTATACACTGGCGACGGTCGTGTAGCGTAGTAGATTCAGAGACTCCGACCCTTATGGCACACTTGGGTAAGGGTCTTGCCTGCCGAGTTAACGGTAGATCCCATATAGCCCGTGGGATTACAGATTGTAGGGTGCACCACTTAGCATAGAGGTAAGACAAAGAGTGTCATAGATTTTAAATAATTTCACAGAATCTTTTAAAATGCCTATGTGATTTCTTACTATATGATATATCTATGAATTGCTTTAAATTGCTCTCATGTATGTTGAATATAAATGATGATTTTGGATTTATCTGTGTACCAGTACATATATATTGACCCCCTCTCCCCTACCTCTTATGGTCTTAGGCTCAAACTAGGGGACCAAATAAGCTGTAGATAATTTAGACAGTAGATCAGATTGTGTAGTGGTGAGCCTTATCTATTCTAGAAGGCTTTTTTTCAGATTATGTCATCTATTAAAGTTTTGGTCTACAGGGGGCCTTGTCCCAATTTTCTGACAGTTGTCAGATTTTCATGTATTAGAGATTTTGCAGACTGTTCTAGATGTTATTTAGTTAATTTTGGATTTCATTCCTTATTGTTAAATTGAACCAAGTGTTTTTACCATGTTTCCATATTCAATTATATTTCCATATTTTCTTTTATTAGATGAATATTGTACATGATTACCTGATAGAGTAAGACATGTAGGCCTTGATGGTTTGGGATATCTATGACGGTCAGGGCCTCGGTTCGGGTTGTGACAGGAAAGGGCCTATCTAAAAGGGTCGTGCCAAATTTCTTCTACTCTACAGGCCCTGCATCTGTTCCTCTATCCCCTTTTCACTACTTATACCAGGTGTGAGCTAGATCCTACAACTGGTAAGCATCCAACTTTACACTCTCACTATATTTGACACCCTTGATGCCAGTAACCTTCTAAACCATATCAAGAAACTCATGTAGAAACTTATCATACTTGGATCTGAAAAATAAATGAGGGTTCATTTGGGTAAAATCCTAAAATTCTAGCTGCTGTGGTATTAGCTACTGGATAGGATGGGATAGTAGCTTGCTGATTGTTTTAAGTTGCTACTGAGTGAGCTAAGCTAGTGAAGGCAGCTCTGAACTTGGCATAAAAGACATGCTCATCCAGGGGATCTTCCTAAACAGGCGGAGGTGCGGGCAGATTCCCATTCTTTCTTCTGTTATTCTTTCAAGGGGCATTATTTGTAATAGAATAAAGTATGAATTAGAAAGAGATTTTAAATATAGATCACGCTCATTCACAATGGCATAAATACTGAATAAAGGGAAACATTTCCTAAAACGTCAAGTAGTCTCTTGCTCATAAGTGTGGCACGTTTCACGCTCATGCACAAGACTCTACTTAATGCGACTATTAGAATAGGACAGTTTAAAACCTTAGGCTCTGATACCAAGTTTGTAACTCCCTATAAGTACACCCTTGATGTCAGACAGTGGTTAGGATACAAGTGACCACAAGGTAACCCATAAGCTAGTATGTGCTATGATTACTAGATAAAGTAATTCAATACGTATGCCCAAAAATAAACTGCTAATGCCATAATGATTACAATACTAAGAATAATACAACTGATAGACTAAGTAGTTGTTTGAATGTCTAAAAAGCCTTTACGAACTGAGGAGTTGATGGGACAAGCCTCCAACTAACTCTGACTGACTAACTGAAAGAAACTACTAAAATACCAAAAAACATATTACTGGTCCTCAAAATATGAGGACTCGTCACTGTTGTTGTTGCTAATAAGCTGAATTGTATAAGAACATCAGGAAACTAAGAATCCGAATCTATGATATTAAATATCATAGCACAAGAAACAAGTATGGAATTGGTACTTTGAATGTACTGATATATGGGATGAGATTAGGCTGAAAGGCATTAGCTATGTACATGAGATAATAACTAAATGAATAGCATGAGATAATAACTAAATAAATAGCATGATATAACTGAGTATAATTGAATGAAAGTTGTAAAATATAAGAATGCATGACCAATAATATAACATAATTCTGAAATAGTCTCTGAACAAAAATACCGAAATCTGAAAACTGAATAACTATTAACTGTATTCTATGGTCAAGCAAAACTAAATTGAATTATGAACTGAATACTAAAACTAAAATTGTCGGAGGTATCATCTAACCGACATACCAAAGAGCTGAGCTAATTGAAGTCTAACCTGTGACCTTAGTTAGATAGGTACTAGTACCTTGCCACGACTACTAAAATGGTTGTGTAGTTAGTATTAATATAGAGAGTGACTCCTGAGATTAGTCATAAACTGGCAGGTGCTCCCTAAGAGTGTCAGTCCTAAACTGACTAGTGATCCCTGAGAAAGCCATCCTAAACTGGTGGGTTATCCCTGGGAGTATCAATCCTAAATTGGCGAGTGATATCTCATAACCTATATTGGCTACATAGTTCTATTTTTCTAAGGACCCAGTCCTAAATGATAGGTGATCCCCTATCCTAGGTTTGCTCGATGTTGAATCTTACTCCCAACTAAACTAACTTTAATTACTAGATTGAACTGGGTTTAATTAAACTAACAACAAATCATAATAACTGACTAAAAGAGAATGTTCATGGTGTATGTTGAAATCATACTGTGGGTACTAAAAACTAGGTAAACAACTAAATTTTGGGTATGCAAAAACCCAGGACTTGATAACAATAACAATAGGACCACATGAAAACTTTTTAACCATATAAGGAATTCATTATTCAATATTCAACACTTAGACATTTCATCACACACTTCAAATTCACAGACTTGAGCATAGGAATAGTCAAAACATGGGATGCTAACATAATTGAAATACAAATATCATAGATTTAGTAACTTAACATGCGAATAAAATCATTCCAAACATGCCAAGGGAAAATTACAATGAAAACACATAGTAAACATAATTTGAAATTCAAGTTCATAATAGCTTCTTGAAGATAACTCATGATAACATGTAAAAATCATAACTTTAAACTTGAAAATTGATTCTTGGGCTCCATGGGTAAAAAAGACTCATGAATGAACATCAGACATACCTTGATTGATATATTTGTTAAAGTTATTAGTGATTTTCTTGAAGACTAAGCTTGAATCCCTTGATCTTTTTAAAGAGTCCAAGGTTTGTTTCATGAGAGTAGAGCCTTTATTTTGAGAGGATTTTGATAATAAGATAGCAAATTATGCTTTTGGGACCCTAAATACCATGTTATGGACCAAATAGGTGAAGGCAAAAGACATAATTGTCCTTGAAAAATTGAATCAAAATATGGAAAATAAGGAGGCTCAATGGAGCATTGCGCCGCAGGCTCTGGTCTGCCGGGCTAGACCATGCATCACATACTCTACCATGAGCACCCTAACCTGTGGATTGGTGGGAGAGACACGGTCTTATCCCAGTGGTTTTACTATTTTGGCATTCAACATACCTTTATATTGGTCCATAAAATTTCCAAACTCACCCAAGACGTAATATCAACAACCCTGATCATGAATCAACTTAAAAATTAATGTTTCAAGTCTGGGAAGGTTGTGAATAAAATAATCAAAGTTTAGGATACTTAGAAATGAATAAGTATTAAAACTTAGCAAATATTTTAAGTCTTTAACCACTTTAACATGCACTAGTAAGATGAAATGACCTAGGATCTTATAGGGTCATACAATTAACACTTAGAAACCACTATAAAATCCTCTATAAGGCTTTTGGATAAAAGAAGGCTAAGGTTTCACTATGATGATCAATTTGGGGCCTGTGTTGGTGATTTTTCCCCATCATCTACTCAAGTTAAGACATGTACTCCTTCGCTCATTGTTAGTTTCAATTAAAGGCATTTTTTGTAAATTATTTTCATGGCATAATTGTTATATGTGTTTGGTGTTCAAATATATAATGGGGTTTTGATTATAATGTCTTGGTTATGGTCTTTCCATGTTTTAATTATGAATTTATATGTTTTAACTGTGGTTTGGATACTTGGTTGCATGGGAATGTTAATTGGTATTTGATTTTGATATTGGAAACACTATGCCCCTAATATGTTTGATAAAATGCCTATGAGAATGCTTTTACTATATAGGTGGACTTTGTAATAGAACTATTGCATGGTATGGTTTGGTAATGGAACCTTAAATGGTATAAATAGTTTAAATGGTTTAGAATGGTAAAATGGAATGGTTTGATAGTCATGGTTATGGTTAATTGAAATCCTTGTAGGGTATAATAGAATTCCCAAGTAAATATGTTAGTGAACAACTTTTGAGGTACATGGAAATCCCCCAAGTTAAGTTGATAGATGAGTACACAGGAATCCCTTAACCTCTTAAGGTTTGGCTAAGGATAATACTTGCAAGTTATAGTCGGTATAATGATACCACTATTAATATCCTTGGTTAATAATAAATAGAATAACTTATTAGTTGGTTGGAAATGGTTTTAATTGGGAAATAATGGCAGGGTGTGATAGTTAACCGTGTAGGTGGGAGTTCAATGAACGAACATTGGAAACTTATGTTCACAACATAAGAGATTAGTCATGGCGATCATATATGGTACTCTGAGGTACACGAGAATCCTCTAAGTACATTGTACATATGTATTATAGAGAGCGAAGGGTACTCAAGAATCCCCTACTCTTATGGTATTTTTAGTTCATGCAGCTACACCCACTAGCGCCCATTTAGGGAGTTACACTGGACCCATATAGCTAGTGGGTGGTTTTAGGATGCTTAAGCTACAAATACCCAGGTTAATGATTTTAAATACATGCTAAACCCGATTTTCTTTCCCGATATGGTTATACATATATACGTATGGTTTGTATGCATATAATTGGTTTACTTGGTTTTACTGGATAGAATTATTTTATCGTCATCCTTAGTTAATCCTAACTTTCACCCGCTTACCTGTCTTAGGGTGGCTGTATCACCAAATGATACAAGAACTAGCCATTCTACTCCTCCTACCTAGTCATTAGATTTTGGGATCAATTTATGGATTGAAGTGGTGAACTTTCATCTTTTTGAAAGTCTCTATTTCATAGTCATGGATGTTTTTACATGCTTTGATTTATTTATTAGTATTGGTTTAAGCTATATTTGGGGGCATATCTCAATCGAATATTGATTTTCTTTCGGGTAGACGCTTTTGTAGAACTGCTATGGGTTAGTATGAGCAGGATCGATATTGGTGTCAACCTTAGTATTGGCATGGTATTGGGGCTGATATTGTTGGATTAAATTCCATACTTTTCCATCCTTTTATGTTAGGTTATGGAACTTGGTTTGATTTTGTTTTATAATTTTGGTTGATTATGGTCGTTGGTTGGATTTGGCATGGTTGGGATCGTTTGGGTTAGTCTCGATCATAGACCTATCCTAGAGTCGAGATTAGTGCTATTACATGCTATCTTGTTATATGTTTGAAATTTATTTGACTCAAGGTATATGTTGGATAGTTCGGTTGTGTATCGGGGGTGGTCTCGAGTCCTAGTTAGACTTTAGAAGACCATTACGATAAGGCCCCTGGTCGACTCGTGTTACACTGCCTCCATTCCATATTGAAATTTTGGAGGATAACCTTTATCGCACAGCAAAAAATGTGGAGGCTTACCACCTTAGAATTCCAAAATGACCCTAAACCTCATCCAAAAATTCTAAAACTATTTTTAGGCACCCTATTAACATATCAAAACAAAATTTGTTCAAAAATCTATGTTTCAAACATAAGAGAGACAAAAATAAAATGTCAGAAATTTTTTACGGTGTTTTAATTTATATAGTTTGTTTTCATTCTAGGAGTCTAGCCTTGGGTTTGGATTGTTATTTCCCTTCTTGTATCAGTTTGTGTGATAGGTTTACTTATCAAAGTTCGTTTTGACAAGCACCATCATGTCTTTTGGATTTTGGGTCATGACAAATGGTATTAGAGCCGCCAGGTTCATTGGTCTCAATGGTATAAGAACGAGATTTCTAATAGAGCCTCACAAATTGGTACGTATATGTTTGTACCTGTCTTTGAGAGGGTATAGGATGTCTTTGGGAAATTTCCTTCATTTTATTCCTAATCGTGTTAATTTTTTTCATACCTTATGTTCTAAGCCAGATTTCATTGCTTTCCTATAGACGGTGATGACAAGGTCTTGTGTGGTTAGAGATACAGATCCTTCATTGAGCGGAGCGCCCAGTCTAGAGGGTGTGTCATGAGTTATGGACAGAGAATTTTCCAGATCTAGGAGTAGTGCTAGGGTACTTTTCCCTGAGACTCGTGTTAAGAATATTGGAGGTGTGGGTCCTAATGTTAAGCATGTTGGAGGTATGGATCCTACTTTAGTTCCATCGAGTTCTTCTACCTTAGTGTAAGAGTGATTGTTGGTTCATTTGTTGACCCAATTAGAGGGTGCTCCATTGAGTTCTGTTTCCCCATCCTCGAGTATTATACCTCCATTTCTGCCAGGTTCTACTTATGGTGTTTCTTCAGGCCCAAGTGTCGATCCTCTAATAGTACCTACTTTTTCTTTGGCTACTCAAGAGACTTCGGGTGTTATTTCTCTTTCAGCACCGGCATCTGAGTATGGTATTCTGAGATAGGAGTTCAGCCTTCATCTATGTTACCTTTCTAGGTGCGGTCTCAACTAGTTGAACTTGCTATGTCTCCTACTTTTTAGTGAGACATGACTAGATGGTTGTTTTTAGGGAATAATTTTTGAGTATAGGGGGTCAGGTAAGGATGCATGGATATGCTCCTCATGTATTTAAGGGAGGTGCTTGATGTTGGGTGTATCAATTAGTGGCTAAACGCCCCCTTTTCAGGGTTAAGGACAAGAACATGTTTGCTATCATTATGAATTGAATTTGTTTGATTTTCTTATCATATTTTGTTGTTTTTTCATCCTTGTTTTAACTATTTTGAGGATTCACAACCTTTAGAATAAACATATTGTCGACCTTGTGATATCGGGAGGGGGAATAGGAAGATAGAACGTGAGGCTGAATAGAGCAAGGCTCTTATTCTTTTATAAAATAAGGAATTTGAATTAGCACTAGGACAGGGATGTACCTAGAAAACATACTTGGTGCATGTGTAGGATGATAGGTTTAAGCAGTTAATTGAATTATTACATCCCCGCTCAATGATGTAGTTGTAATGTCAAAGTTAGGTAGACAATTAAAGGTCGGGAAACCATGATCATGCAATAAACCCTACAAATAAAAAACCAAGATAATCAATCTAATGAATGAAGTTCAATAGTGTAGTATGACTATTCGATGTGATTTAACCCAAGGATTTCCTCTATTGATTGCTGAATTCTTTACTTTACGCACAGTTTACTTTCCTTTAAAGTTTATCAATTTCAAAAAAATTTTAGTTACGCTTGCACTATGTTAATATTAATTGTTGAACTAGAATTTGATAGTTGATTAACACTAGTCCCTATTGGATTGATGCTTGGCTTGTAAAAGGGCCACTTCACTACTTGTGAGGCCATGTACACTTGCGTGTATGCTTCAGAGCAACAAGTTTTTGGCACTTTTACTAGGTTCTTGTAATTTGGAAATTGTTTTATTTTTAGTTTTACTCTTTAGATTTTGTTGGTGCTTTATGCTTGGTCTTGGATTTGTATTAGCATAAAATAGGTTTACGGAGTAGTAAGCTGGCACGGGAAAGGGATTTGGTTAACCGAGCCCTGAATCCAAGCAACACTTCCATCAGTAAAGGATAAGCAATCCTTCTCCACCGTATTCCTCAAATTGAAGAAGATCAAGACAATCCTACTCTCATGGCTGAAGAACAACCATCCCTTAGGACAGTTTGAGAATTGGCAATCCCACTTTCGATAAATTTGACTTCCCCTTTTCAAAAACAGGCAGATAGAGGTAATTTTGAGATGAAGAAAAATATGGGGCAGCTTCTGATCAGCAGTGGATAGTTTACAGAGGTTTCACCTACAGAACTTTTTTGATATCAGTAACACATTCATCCCCACAAGTGTGTCAACTGACTATGTGAGGATGACACTATTCCCTTTTTCACTTTTGGGGGAAGCAAAGAAGTGGTTGAATGCTGAGCTGGAAAATTCAAGCACTACTTAGGATGAATTATCCTGGGGATTCCTCATCCAATTCTTTTGGTCTATCAAGACTACTAGACTTTGTAGTGAGAATGTATTCTTCAAACAAAAGCTAGACAAAAATTTATATCATGTTAGGAAGCGATTCAAAGATCTTCTTCAAAACTGTCCTCACCATCAGCAGTCCAATGTGGTATTAGCACATACATTTGTTGAGGCACTTGACCATAACACAAAAGAAATTCTAGATTCAGCTCCCGGTGGTCAACCTCTAGAGATGATGTATGCTGAGCTGTATACTTTGTTGAACCAAATTGCACAAGGTAATCTCGAATGTCATTCAAGCTTATGGAGTGCTATAAAGAAGGTTGTTGATGTATTAGAGGTGGACCATTTTACTTCCTTATCCACTCAATTTTCTACTTTACAACATCAAATAAGCATTATAAAGTTGGGAGTTGAACACATGTAGCCACAGTTAATGCAATAAAATAGACTGCAGGTTTGTATTACATTTGTGGTAATAATGGGCATTCACCGGCTGTGTTCTGCAAATCCTGAGTCCTATGACTTAATGTGCAATGTTCAGAGGCTAAATTAGAGTAATTCCTACAATCAAAAGTGGCAGAATTAGCTAGTAAATACCTCATGGAACAAACAACATAAATTTAAGTAACCGTAGGCACAAGGAAATTAGGCCAAAAGCAATATGGAAGAGATGTTGAAAGAAATTATAGTTGGTCAAGCACAATTGGAAATAGATATGAAAATTCAACAGGAAAAGATAAAAATCCAACAAGCGGCCACAAGGAGCTTGTATTTGCAAATTGGTTAGCTATAGCTAGCATAAAATACCAGGCCTCAAATAAGTTGCCAAGTGATACTGAAAATCCTAAACAAGTCATGGCAATTACTTTAAGTAGTGGTAAATATCTTAATGAAGGACCTCCAAAGAAAACTAAGGAGGTTGATGCAGAGTTGATTCCCCCAAAGGTATCTGAACAAGTTGCTAAAAATTCAAGGAAGTCTTCATACACAAAATTAATAGTTTTTGAAAAACTGAAAAAGATCCCACCACTACCTTTTCGAGAGAAGCATATAAAGTCAAAGGAGGATGCATGATTCAAGAAGTTCTTTTACATATTTAGAGAACTGCATATTAACTTACCTCTTCTAGTTTTTTCGCAGAGAATGCCCAAGTATTCTATGTACTTGAAGGATGTGGTCATTCATAAAGTTAAGCTACAGAATATTGTAATAGTAGCACTCAAGAAAGAGTGTAATTTTATAGTGATGCAAAAGATCCTATATAAACTCAAAGATCCTGGGAGTTTCACTCTCCCTATTGAAATTGGCAGTAGTACCATATTCCATGCATTGAGTGATTTAGGGGAAAGTGTCAATTTGATTTCCCTCTCCTTGTTTAATACCTTAGGCCAAGGGAAGCCAAAACCGAGCATGGTGATACTTCAGTTAGCAAATCAGACCATAGCCTATCCCAAAATAATGATAGAGGATGTCCTAATTAAGGTTGGTAAATTTGTTATTCCTTCTGACTTTATTATGTTAGATTTTTAGGCAGATAAAAAAGTACCAGTCATCTTGGGGCATCCATTTTTAGCGATGGGAGGAAAGTTTATTAATATGAGAGAGGGTACGCTCACAATGAGTTTTGATGATGAAAAGATAGTTTTCAAAGTGTACAAATTTCTCAAGATACTTTCCTACTACAATGATTTGTGCATGATTACAATAATTGAAGGGGATAAGTGTGGGGTGGTGGAGTCTATTCCATAAAAGACCTATCAAAACTTCCTCATAGAGTAGGACAAGCCTCCAATACCTAATCTTGAAATGATGCAAATTTATGATTCTAAAAAGGCTAAATTTGAAAAAGGTGTCGACCTTGAGAGTTCACATTTAAGAGGTCAGAAACTAATAAGAAGATGAAATCCTAGTGAGAGAATGAAGATGAAGAAATACGGTTAATTTAGAAATTGGGTTGCGGCATGAAACCAAAACTGGTGCTTCTTGGGAGGCAACCCTAGTTATGTAAGTAGGTTTTATTTTCCTTATTTAAGTTTTTAGTTCAGTAGTTTTTGTTTTTTTTGGGTCACAGGTTGATGCGAAGTCTAAGGACCGAAAAACCTGAGCTAAGGAGCATGGCAAATATTGAGTTTGTAGTTTCCAGACCCTCTTCATATATAAAGATGATACTATCTAGGCCTAAGGGAGTATTTCTATCTCTACTTTTATATTATACTTTGGGGACAAAGTATATTTGTAAGTGGGGTGGGGAAATTTTCATTTTAAGGTAATTTTAAAAATTCTAGGTTAGGAATAAGTCTGAGCTGTTTTTGTTGGTGCAATAGTTGAGTACATAATTCAAATGTTTTGTTTATAATGAGCATGTTGATTGTGTGAATGTCTACTTTTTAGGCTCCTAGGCTTATGTTTATGAGTCTTGTACTTGTTTGCTTAAAGTTTAATTTATGTGATTGTTTGGGTGAAAGTCTATAATGATCCTACTTGATTTGAGCATATTCCATGTGTGATATGAGGTTGTTGTATATTCCTTATTGCATTTGACATCTAGAACTTGTCTGGTGTATATGCAAAGTAAAATAAAAAGTGTGGGTTTAGGAGATGATATAGGCATTTCTTTGATAGCCTTGTTTCATACCATCTTTTACCTACCCTTATGCATAATCCTAGTTTAACGCCCATTGATCCTTTAGTTTTTTCTTTGGAAGCCTCATATGTAGCCTAATCTCTTCTTTGATTAACCAAAATTTGATCCAAAGCTCCTAAGAACTTTAGTGTAAAACTAATTGAGTTAAGGAGTTGAAAATTCAAGTAGGAGAAAGGTGAAATTGAAGCCCCGAAGTGATAGTTATTGGTGTGTGAAAATTATTGTGTTATGATTGGGAGTTAGAGAAATTTGTGCTAAACAAAATCCCATTTTTAGCCTAGTCGTGTTATAATGAACTTGTTTTGGCTCCGGTCCTCCTTTGACATGTGCACTTCAACTAAGGTAATTTCTTAAGTTGGGGATGACTATCATAGGGGTATGTAACGTATAATGGGTGTGAAGATGGGTAAAACTAAATAAGTTGTGTATAAAATACTCCCACCATAGTGTATGTGAATGAGCTTAATAAGATGGGGCAAAACAAAAGATGTGGGTAGATAAAAGTAGTGTAAGTTGGTTGTTAGAGATTGGGCTTAAGTTAAAAATGAGATGCATTGAAGCGCTTAGGGAAGATAGTCATTATTCTTGGCTAAAATAGTTCCTATCTATCCCTTAGCCTACATTACAACCATTAAAGACCTTTTTGATCCTGATTTTCATCATTCTAATATTAGTGGAGTACTACACTATGGGTAATTCTATGGTTCATTATGTGTAACTTGTGAATTCCTTGTGAGATTGAGCCTAACTTGATTCTTGTACCCATTGAGTTATAAATTGCATTAATAGGAGTGATTGTGGGTAACTCTCTTATTGTGAGGGAAAATATTTGATTACAGTTGGGTGAATTTTATGATATCTTTGATTGAACAATATGCATAAGTTTTCTAACTAGTTGAGTCAATTCTTGAGGCTAGGACATTTTGAAGTAGTGTTCTGAACTTTCAATTATGCATCTAACAAGCTTAGTGTAGAAACTTGCATACTGTGTAGTCATTATAGTACTAGCTTAAGTGTCTTGTGTGTAGTAGAAATGTGGAGTTGCCTCACCTTATGATTCTTATACTAAAGGGTTGTTCGAGAATGAATAAGGCTTTAAGTGTGGGGTAGATATATTGGATGTATTTATGCACTTTAGTGTTGCTTTTCTAGCTCATTTTGCCTTGTTTTGAGGACTTCTTAAGTGCTTTATGTGTTAATAATGATATAAATAAGCAACTAAAATTCTAAGTAGTAAATTACAATGTGTAAAGGTGTTTTCAAGCAAGTTTGTACATAATTGGATCATTTAGAGTTCAACCGAGAAAACTAGTTTTACTAGCTTGAGCTAGATGTCGTTCTAGTCTATCGTTTTGGTTGATAATGTATTAAAAGTTCCTAATAGTTTGAATGTGTAATTATATGTGGAACAACTTTCTTACAATGTGCAAAGTTCAATTCAAATAAGCCATGAGTCAAAACAAAGTTAGAATCATTGGGGACAAGCCTAGTCTTAGCTCGTGTTTTTAGTTCATCGTTATGAATATTTTATTGGTGTTTTATCATTTAGGATGCTTGGTTAGTTAATTATGGTGATATATCGATGCTATAAAATCTGAAAATTGAGTGGAAACAACACCGCAAAGCAAGGGATGGAAAGAGAAACACTTAGATGAAATTAGGCATCAAGAGGCACATTTTAGTGAGGCTCGCAAATTGGACATGTCGCGGAGCTCTTCCCATGCAATTCATAATGCCTCACAAGGAATAGTAAATCATATATTCAATGCATCATGTGTCTTAGCACAGAGGAAGCCACCAACGCGATGCGGACCTCTCCCCATACACGGCTTAAATTCTCAACTAAAAATAAAACACTTTGTAACTTATTCTAATATTGTTTTGAAGTATTTAAGATCTTGTGGAGGCTTCTCAACACGAATTTTAGGGTTTTACTCTATTTTAATTAGTTCATTCATAGATTTAATCATGTAGTCAAGTATTTGGATTATGATTATATTGATTAGTGGCAAAACACTCACTTTCTGTGATAAAGCCCGAGAACATGTTTGCTATCATTATGAATTGAGTTTGTTTGATTTTCTTATCATATTTATTTTTTGTTCATCCTTGTTTTAACTATTTTGAGGATTCACGACCCTTAGAATATATATATATATTGTGGACCTTGTGATATCGAGAGGGGGAGTAGAAAGATAAAACATGGGGATGAATAGAGTAAGGATCTTATTCTTTTATAAAATAAGGAATTTGAATTAGCATCTAGGACAAGGATGTACCTAGAAGATTAACTTGGTTTACATGTAGGATGATAGATTTAAGCAATTAATTGGATTATTACATCCCAGCTCAATGATGTAGTTGTAATATCAAAGTTAGGTAGATGATTAGACGTCGGGAGACCATGATCATGAAATAAACCCTAAAAATCAAAATAAACCTAATGATTAAAGTTCAATAGCATAGTATGACTGTTTGATGAGCCTTAACCCTAAGATTTCCTCCACTGACTCAAGTTTTTACTTTACACACTGTTTACTTTACTTTTATTTTATCAATTTCAAAACTATTTTGGTTACACTTGCACTAAGTTATCTTAATAGTTGAAATGGAATTTGATAGTTGCTTAACACTTATCTTATAGGAGATTCATTAGTGGTGGATTGGGTGTAACAATCTTTTATTGTAATATTTTCTAGGCATGAGACTTGGGTAGACTTGCTTGTATTAGATATGGTTGATTTTGATGTCATCTTGCGTATGGATTGGTTGGCACCTTACCATGAAATCCTAGATTGTTATGCATAGATTATGACTTTACCATTCTAGGTTGTGGTGAGAATAGCTTGGAACAGTGTGCTTCATTGAGGTCCTGAGAGGATTATATCATATGCTCAGGATTGTCAATTGGTTGAGCTGGGATGTTTGTCTTACTTGGCTCATATTTGTAAAACTAGTATTGTTTCACTGCCTTCTTTGGATTTTATCTATATTTTGTGCAAGTTTATAGATGTGTTCTCTATAGATTTGGCTGGTATGCCTCTAGGTTGTGATATTGATTTTGTTATTAATGTTGAGCTGGGCACTAAGCCCATTCTATTCCTCCTTGAAATATGGCCCTAGCCGAGTTAAAGAAATAAAAGATCAGTTATAGGGTTGTTGGATAAGGGATTTATCCGACCTAGTGTATCACTATAGGGTACGCCTATCTTATTTATGAAAAAATGATGGGTCTATACAGATGTTTATAGATTATCGATAGCTTAACAAGGTGACGGTTAAGAATAATATCCTCTTCCTAATATTTTTTTATTTGTTTAGGGTATCGTGGTGTTTTTAAAGGTTGATTTGAGATTCGGGTATCACCAATTAAGGATTAGAGCTTTGGATATTCTGAAGACAACTTTTTGGACTTAGTATGGTCATTATGCATTCTTACTCATGTCCTTTGGTTTTGCCAATGCCCCATCCGCGTTCATGGAGTTGATGAACTAGTTGTTTTGACCATATCTCAACTCATTTGTTATTGTATTTATAGATGAATCTTGGCTTATTCCAAGAGTGAGGCCGATCATATGAAGCATTTACAGATTGTTCGTTAAGGAATGAGGGATGAGAAGTTGTATGTCAAGTTCTCCAAGTGAGAGTTTTGTTTAGAGACTCACCCATCACCCATAAAATAAATAGACTTCAAACAAAACTCTCCCTTAGAGTTTTTTCAAGCTAACAAAACTCTAAATCGGCTATTTGTCAAGAGTTTTTTCATCCATCGCAACTCCATTGACCAAGTTGACTTAGAAAAAGATTGACTTTTAGTGGTCTGATGCTTGTAAGGTGAGATTCCAAAAGCTTGAGGATTTTTTGACTTTACCTCCTATCTTAACTTTGCCCAATAAGGGTGTGGGATTAATCATCTTTTGTGATACTTAAAATATTGGGTTAGGTGTTGTGTTGATATAGGGAGAAAAGGTGATTGCATATGCTTCTCATCAATTTAATCCCCATGAGAAGAATTACCCTACCCATGATTTTGAGTTGTGCGCGATTGTTTTTTCTTTGAAGTTGTGGAAGCACTGCTTGTATAAAGTTCGTTGTTAGATTTTCTTGGATCAACGTAGCTTTCATTACTTCTTCGCCCAATGAGATCTTAATATGACACAACGTCATTAGCTTGAGTTGCTTAAGGATTATGATTTTACTATTCTATATCATCCAAGCAAGGTTAATATAGTTGCAAATATCTTAATCCAAAAGTCAACTAGAAAGGGTAGCTTGACACATCTTTTGACCTAGGAGAGGACTTTAACCATAGAGGTTTAATCTTTAGCTAACCAGATGGTTAGACTTGATATTTTGATATTTGGGCATGTTTTTGCATTTTTGGAGGCTAGGTATTCTTTGATGAAGCAGATTCAACCTCATCAGTTTGAAAATATTAGTTTAAGGGTGATTTGGGATAAGGTGTTGAGTAGTGAGAACAAGAAAGCCTTACTTGATTCAGATAGGGTTTTGAGGATTGGAGTTCAATTTTGTGTACAAAGATTGGGTGACTAGATCGGATTGATTTTAGAGGAGGCCCATTGTTCCAGGTATTCTATCCATTCGAGAGTGGCTAAGATGTATCATAATGTGGGACAACATTATTAGTTGGGTGGTATAAGGAAGGATGTAGTGGATTTTTTAGCTCGTTGCCTTTGTTGCCAGCTATTGAAGCCCGAGTATTTGAGGCCTGGTGGATTGCTTCAGAGATTACCCATTCCTGAGTGGAAATTGGAACAAATCACTATGGATTTCTGACTAGATTACCTCGCACTTTTCATGGTTCTGATAGTGTTTGGATCATTGTTGTGACCTAGTCTACTCATTTCATTTTGGTGTAGGCTTGTATCTACATTCATGTTATTGTGTGTATTCATGGGGTGCCAGTGTCTATTATTTCATATCAACGTTTTATGTTCGTATGTCACTTTTGAAAGATTTTTCGGGATGAGTTAGGCACTCAAATTGATTTTAACACTTTATTTCACCTCCAGACAGATGGTCAGGCAGAGCAGACTATCCAGTTTATGAAGGATATGATTCATGCTTGTGTGATGGGTTTTGGTTGACAGTTGGAACTGTATTTAGCCTTGATGGAGTTTGCGTGTAATAATATAAACCATTCCAGTATCGATATGGATTTTTTTGAGAATTTGTATAGTAGTAATTATCGCTCTCCAGTGGGTTAGTGTGAGGTTTCTAAGGTTAGACCTCAAGGTACGGACTTTCTTTGTGAGTCTTTGGATAGAGTTTGGATCATTCTTGATAGACTTCGAGTAGCTCAATGTAGGCAGAAGTGTTATAAAGACCGTAGACTTCGTGCATTGAGAATTTGTATTAATGATCATATTTTCCTTTAAGTTTTGCCTATGAAAGGTGTGTGATGAGGTTTTGGAAGAGGGGAAAGCTTAGCCCCAGGTATATTGACCGATTTAAGATTCTTCACACTATTGGAGATGTGGCTTACGAGTTAGATTTTCCTCTGTACTTAACAGCTATTCATCTAGTTTGTCACATTTCCATGCTTCCCATTAAATTTTGGATGAGTCTCATATTATTCATTAGGATTCGGTTCAGTTAGATTAGAGGTTGTCTTATTTTTAGGAACTAATCTCCATTTGTCTAGGTATGTTACATGATTGCGCTCTAGATTTATTCTTGTGGTCGAGGTACACTGGAGGCATCAACCTGTAGATGTAGCTACTTAAGAGGTCGATTCTGATATGGGTAGTGATGGATGATGTAACAACTCAAATTTTGATGAATTATGTGAAATGTTGTATTTTTTGTGGTTTGACCATTCTACCTCTCCCTTTTATTCTGGTATGGTATTTTGGGGGTGTGGGAATGATTGGCATGGTTCTTGGTGCATTTTGGGATGTTTATGCGATATGTGGTTTTAGGTGGCTTCAAGAGCCTTATAGTTGGCTTCATTCAACATCTTTTGATCCGTGCAACAGATGGTAAAATAGAATGCACCAACAAATCTGGAACATCAATTTTAGGGTGGTAATATGGTGGGTGTCATTTTATGGATTTTAAATCTCATTTCAATTATTCATTCAAAAAGTTGTGATTTTGGGTTTCAGGGGTCAACTTTGTGATAACAACTTTTTTTTAAAATCTGATATGTCCATTGATTTCAGAACATCAAATTTGATATAGTATCATAGTTCATTTGTATTTCTGGATAAATCTGGAGGCCTTACGGAGACTTGGAATGCACCAAGTCCCTATCTAATGTACCACTCAACTAGTGCACCCATGATCGCGATGCTCCTGTCGCGATTGCGCTGGCGGCCTGTAGACATATCATGATTGCAATCCATTTGTCTGCAAGCTATCGTGATCTCGATACCTCATTCATGATTGCGATGCTTGGGTATATAAATACCTAATTTTTGCCATTTTTCACCTTTTTTGAGACTTGGAGCATAGGGTTTTGTGATTATTAGCGATTTCTTCCACTTTTAATCTTGGGTATGCTCCATAATACCTATTTCAATTATTTTCATCTATCTTTATCATCTATTTCTTGTTTTAATCTTGGATTAAATAATGGAATTGAGGATTTTGTCCCGTAAGGCCAAAAAATTGTATTTCTACAATTTCAAACTGTTTTGACTTTAATGAGTTTCTAACCTCATAATATTAGGTTTACCTCAATTTCATCTTCAAAACAATTTTGATTCTTGATTTTAAAATTATTTTTTGGACCTAGTTTTTAACTCATTTTTTCTTGGGTTAGCAGCGGTATACTCCTACAAATATGGGGAATATGTTTTTGAAAGAAAGTTATGATTTTGTCCATCTTTTTCAAAAACCAATTTCAGGGGTCTGTTTTGACCCCAACTTTCAAATAGTTGATATGGGTATCGTTGGTTTTCTTTTGGTGTGTAAATTCTACATTTTCATATTTTGGTAGATTCTGGGTCCATTCGTGTGCAGTAAGGCTTTGGGATTTAGGTTTTGTAGATCGATTTTGTAATGACCCTATAGGTTATTTCCTGGATTTATATGTATTTTTTTTGTTTGAGCCTTCCCACAACGGCTGCAGGTCATGACATGCCAAAATTATCGATTCGGTGATCGGTTAGTTCATTTGGATTTTAGTCTTACTTTCCTATTTTTGAGCTTTCGCTGCTTAAGATTTGATCTCGGACCAAAACTCCTAGTAGATGATCGTGGATGGAAATTCTGATAGAGCAATCAGCTCTGGATTATTGACTTTAGGCTAGGAGGACCTTTGGTTCAGGTCCCAAGTCTACCCAACTTGTTAGGGCTATTGAGTGGATTATATGAAAAATAGAACAATAGGTGTGGGCCCCACTTTTTTCCAAAATTATCTCAGATGAAATTTTTGATAATTCTATTAGAGTTGAGTAGTTTACACTCAAATTTCACTGTTGGATCATGTTCATAGGGTTCTGGATGAATCTCGGGGGACAAAATGAGATTTTGACTTTGTTGTTGCTTATGCATTGGCGATCGCAATCAAAAGATCATGTTAGCAACATTTCTAGCTTCTAATCAGATTGTGATAGTGACGAAAAGTTCACATCCCGACCATCACCAAGTATAAAATCCCAAGTTCATATTTTTTACATTTTACGAGCTAGGAAGCTTTGATTTTGATGAATTTTAATGCGTTTTTCTCGTATAATATTTTTCTATTAGTTTAGAACTCTATTTTATCCATTTCCCAAGAAGTTCTATTTTATTTTTCGCGATTTTCACCCAAGTTGAGAATTAAAAATTTTATTTTCACTATTTTTTGATGTTGGGAGCTCGGATATGGGCGATTCCAAATAATTTTTTGAGATTTATTTTATGGGTAAGGTTTCTAGTCCTATAATTATCATTTTTCCGTCGATTTTATCTTCAAAAAACTTAAAATTCCTTATTTCAAAATGGTTTTTAGGGTTTCTGACTATAAAATGTTAAAGTGGTGTTTCTTTGATTTGAACCTCATTTTTGCTTGGGTTTTTAGTTGTATGCTCCTACGAGTATGAGGAACGTATTTCAAAAACAAAATTATGATTTTATAATTTTCAAATCCATTTTCGGTTTTGTTTTAGACTTGTCTTAAATATAGCAATATGGATCTCATTTTACTTCTAATGACGCGTAGATTATGATTTTCATAGCATGGAGGAATTTTTGAATTATAGAGTAAAGGCGGACGTTTTGTGGATGATTCAAGGATTTGTGGTTTGACTTTGAGGTAGGTTTCTTTCTACTTGTCTTCACAAGGTGATGTATTTTATATATTGCATGTGAATGTAACTGTTAAGATTGATTCTGGGTTGAGCATCGTGACCTAACCTAGAATATTGAAGTTTTGGTATTAGATGGGTGAATTAACCCCTAAGGTGAAATACTTATTATGCCTCTATAATCCTATTACCCTAGGTTGTTAGCAAACTATTTATAGATGAGACTAATGAATTCTTAGAAATGCTTATGTATTACACGGTGAATAATGATGTTATGATTATGACGGATGTATACTTGGGACTAAGGCCATGATTATGTTGTTGAAGCAAAATCAGAATGTATTCTTGGGCTATAGGTCATGTTCATGATTGATTAGTTCGGTTCTTAGAAGTATTCCATCTTTGTAGACAAAATAGTTATAGTTTATCGGTGTGTTAATTTCGTGATTTCATTGCTTGAATACTGGTGATGGCATGCAGATTTAGTACATTCATGATCATTAATTATGAAAAATGGTACAATTCCAACCAAAATATAATGTTATTACTATTTTTCCTAAATATGGGTTAAACCCCACCTTTCACCTTCAAAACAGATCTCAGCATAACAGTAATAGCACCATCTTAATGAATGAATTATGTGTAATGAGATTGAAAATGATATTTTAAAGATTTGATCGAGACAGCTTTTGGTCTATGATTATGATAATACTATTTACTCCAATCTTGAGAGATTCTGACCCTTTCTACATTTTCATAATGTTGTAGACCTGAAGTTTACCTCAGGCAATGGATTTACGTATTTACACTCTTTTTAGCCACAACTTAAGTCTATGCACATATTATATATCTATATATACATCTCTATGGTGTCAGACGGAGGAGGATGATGGTATTAATGATATAAATTTTAGGAAAAACAAAATTATTGATGATGTTGGTGATATTAATGATGATTGATAACATTGAGGATGTTGATTATATATTTACTGATTCAAGTTTGTCTATTGATTATATATTTACTGGTTCCAGATCAACTATTGATTATATATTTACTAGCTAAAGTTCGGATATATATTATATATTTATCGATTTGAGTTCGGCTATTGATTATGATACTGATGATGTGAGGTTATGCATTGAGTTTACATGGTTTTTGATTGGTTGTGGTATTATGGATTATCTCTGGGGATTCATTCTTATATGTGCATTGCTTATTACTAGTATGCGTTTATATCTATCATCCTTATAGGGGGTGCATAGGTATGGGTGATAAGTACGTCTTGTCGTGTATTATATGTTGATTGAACCTTTTAGGCCTAGGGAAGTGGGGGTTTAATAAAGGCTCATTTAAGTATTATTTGTGTGTACTAGTCGGTTACTCGCATGTCCTTGTTATTATTATTATTATTATGATCATTGTTTTGGATAGTTTGTGACAAATTGGTTAATGATTCGATATCGAGATTTGAGGTATGATTCTTGCTCTTCTATCGTATAATTTTATTATTATGCATTATTAACTCATGATTCAACATATGGATTAAAAACATTGATGTATTCTAGGACTAGTTCCTTCAATGATTATGAGGCCTTAAGAAGCTAATCTGATGACTTAAGTTGTACCTTGAATTGACCTTGATTATACATATAAGCATCTATTTTTACATCCAGCTATGGTATTATCGTATATACCTCCCTCTCTTTATATATTGAAATTGTATAATGATGTTGGGCGTATTTGCACACCTAAGAGCTATAATTTACCCATATTTTAGCTAGGTTTTGAGGACAAAATATATAATTTCTGCACTTTAAGTCCATTTTCCTGTAAGTGAGCTAACCAACGTTATTAGCATGTTTTCAGGTGTTAATGATGAAGATTTCAGCACTTTGTGGAACTTTTGGTAGCAAGGGAAACTTCACGTAAGAAGGAAGGCAATTTTTGGAAGCTTGTGGACTGAATGTGATGCATGGAGAATCTGTCCCGGGCAAAATCAGTAATTCTTAATACTTAGGGGTGCAGCAGTAACCTAGTAGGAATAGGACAAGGATGTAATAAAAACCTTATTTGCTGAATTTTTCAGCATTCATTTATTATCACAATTGCTTTTCATAAATTCATTCGACACTTTAGGACTATTCACGTTACAATTTTCTGTAAGTCTAACACAGAGAACACGGCTCTGTTGAGAAGAACGGCTAGGGCAAAACGTTCTAGGGCTTTTGACGCCATATCACTTCCATCGCCAAGATTATTCTAGGTTGTGGTATGATGATTATATCTATTGCGATCTCCGTTGTAATCATGAGTAGCTAAACTTCTCTGTTAGGGCTATGGAAGCCTTGTGAGATACTATTTATTACTATGAGTCTGTGAATTCTTGATGTGTATTCTTCTTGTATCATTAGTCTCTTCGTTTTAATTGAATTCTTGTGGTTTCAAACATATAGAATATGCCATTATAGCATTAACTTGTTCGAGAGAAAAGTTACATGTTTGGAAAAGAGAGTGGGACAAGGAAATAGGGCTACCAACCCCTATTTACACGTTAGTGTCGTAACTGGATTAACCTCTTGGAGAGTTCTACCGTTAGTTATACACTTTAAGCTCGAAAGAGTTAAAGTGAAATAATCCTGGATGGTCGAGAGACACTAGGATTTAGCACTAGAATACGAATCTCTATAAGTGCATGCATGTCTGAATTCCGTATTACTCATAGTTAATAGATACGTAGAACTCATAAGGTGGACATAACCCTAACTTATTATTCTCTGTTATTAAATCTTAATAAATCAAGCATTCCGTTTTTACTTTGATACATTAGTTCACGTTAAATCAAATCCCCCCTTTTTCCATAGAATTTTCGACCAACAGTCTACTAATAGTTGCAATACTTAGTGACCGAGTATTCCCTGTGGGATTCGACACCCAACCCAGTTGGGTTCTATATTTGATAGCGACCGCTTACACTCTTACGAGAGCTGTAGTTTGGGCGTTATCAAATTTTGGCGTCGTTGCCGGGAAATACGGTTGTCAACTAAGTTTGTGATAGTTACTAGACCCTTTGGTCAAACATTCTCTTATTTTACTTTTAGTTGTTGTTTTTGTTTTATTCAGCTTTTGTTCAGTGCATGACAAACACTCGAAGTTCAGGTCAACCGTTATTACCTATCAATCCTTAACCGCTGAATGGATGCACAACGTGTCATTGAAAGAAGGGCTGCTCAATAAGAGCAAGCTAGATTAGCTACGTTGGCAGCCGCTCAAGTGCATCAACAGAATATTGATAATCCAGGCCGTGTAACAAATCCTGATGATGAGGACCTGGGTGTTGAGGAGCTACTGAATCCTAGGCGTACTGATGAGGTGGCGATACCTGTGAATAGAAGAGAACATCAAGATAGATTAAGGCTTGAATGCCGAGCTGTGCAAATTCCTTTTGATGATGATGATGACGATCTGGATGGAGCTGGTGCCACTGAGGCTATTAATCCTCCGCCCTTGGCACCTGGAGCCAAGTTCAATATCACTAGCACCATGATTCAGCTATTGCAACTCAGAGGTTTTTTTGGTGGACTTGCAGGCGATGATCCGAATATGCATCTGGTCAATTTTATTTCAACATGCATGTCCTTTGACAATCCAGGAGTTAGACAAAATGTAATTCGGCTGCGCTTATTTCCATTATCTCTATCTCGAGAGGCAACGTTATGGTTGAACGGGCTAACTCCGGATTCTATTACTAATTGGAGGCAATTAAAAGACGCTTTCCTAGAAAGATTCTTTCCGTCATCCAAGAAAGCATAGTTGAGAGATGAGATCAACAATTTTCGACAGCTTCCAACTGAAGCTCTCCACGAAACATGGGAGAGGTTCAAGAAGAAGCTTATGCGGTGCCAAAATCATCATATGACCAATGTCCACTTGATGGAGATATTATACAGGTCTTTGAATTCGATGACTAAGCCAGTGGTTGATAATGCTGCAGGAGGGTCATTCATGGACCTTACCTTTATTCAGGCAAGTGATATGCTAGATCATATGACAAAGCAAAGTAGACCTTGGAATACCAGGGATTCTGAGGTAGCAACCTCTACTATATCCATTGGCATGACTGCAGAGAAGAGGCGTAGACAAGAGGAACGTGACCAAGATATGGCTCACATGAAAACGCAGATGGATCTTCTAACCAAGCATTTATTATCAGGGAAGACCAAAAAAGTCAAGGTCGTGCTATCATCGAGAAGAGATGAATTTGATTCTGAGGGAGAAGCCAACTACTTGAATAATCAGGGGGGTTTTCGAGGCAATACCCAAGGAAACCAAGGTCGGAACTATCATGATAAATCTAGATACAGGGACTGTGATCAAGGAAGTTGGAAGAATAAGACTGACAGGAGTGGTTTGTATGTTCCTCCTGGAAATCGTGAGGCTGTGGCGTCTAGATATGGGAAAATGTCTATGGAAGATATGATGGCTAAGATGTTGAAAGGAGTGGAGGCAACCAACATGGGCGTAACTGAGGTAAAGAATGATTTGTTATCAATAAATCAATTGGTTGACTCGCATTCTACTGCAATAAAATAGCTGGAGCAATAATTGAGTCAACTATCAGCGGCATTCAACCAAAGAAAGGCGGGCACGCTACCTAGCGACACTGTGTAAAACCCAAGGAATGAAGGATCATGTATGGCCATTACTACCAGGAGCGGTAAAGTGTTGGAAAATCTATCCAAAGGCAAGCAGGTGGTTGATGATATAGCAGAGAATATTGATGAAGAAGAGTTTGAAGATGCAATAGAAGCTGAAGTGAGTGCTCATGATGTTACACTTAGACGTCACCAGCCTGAAAAGAGTGATAATCAAAAGCAAGATAAAAAGGAAGTGGTGGAGAAAATGATTCCTCTTCCACCTCCACCTTTTCTGCAGAGACTGAAGAAGAAGGCTGATGACACCACGTTCAGTAAATTCATGACTATGTTGAAGCAGCTGACTATTAATGTTCCTTTGGTGGAGGCGCTGGAAAAGATTCCTGGGTATACTAAATTCATGAAGGACCTTTTGACAAAGAAGCGGGAAGTAAGCTATGAGATGTCTGATAATGTTCATCATTGCAGTGCAATCGCTACAAGATCGCTAGTATAGAAGAAGGCAGATCCTGGTGCTTTCACTATTCCTTGCACAATTGGATAGTTGAATTTTTCTAAGGCATTGTGTGAGTTGGGAGATAGCATCAATTTGATGCCACTATCTATTTACAGAAAGTTGGGGTTGGGTGATCCTACACCAACCATAATGCGGCTCGTGATGGCAAATAGGTCAGTAAAATGACCTGTTGGTATCTTACATGATGTGTTGGTAAATGTTTCCACCTTCATCTTTCCTACAGACTTTGTTATTTTGGATTGCGAGGTGGATTATGAAGTTCCCATAATCTTGGGACGCCCTTTTCTCACAACTGGAAGTGTGCTTATTGACTTACGAGCTAATGAGCTTTTATTTCGAATGAATGACGAAGTGGTCCGTTTTTATGTATACAGAGCAATGAAGCATCCCAGCGAGCTATGGGTTGGACTATTGATGATATAATTTGTATCCCTCATGGGATATGTATGCACAAGAGTTATCGCGAAGAAGATTGCATGCCTACAAGTAAGCATCAGCGTCGTCTAAATCCATTCTGAAAATGATGCACCATCTATCTCGATGAAGTCTAAGTAATCGAGATAGCTATGTCGTGCTGCGACAATAAATCAAGTGCAACCAGGGAGGCAACCCATCGTTTTAAGTCGCTTTGTTTTCCTAGGAGTTAGTTTTGTTAAATAAAAATCCAAAAAGAAGAGTCAAGCCACGACCAAAACTAAGGCGCTTGGTGGGAGGCAACCCATCTTTCTAATCGTTTTTGTTGGTTTTGAGTAAGTGTAGGTGCAAGACATATTAAGGATGAGCTTGGTCTCAAATTTTGATTTGAAAGTGAGCAATGTTAAAGGTGGTAAGTGAGTAACGAAGGAGAAAAAGGCTTTCGGTTAGGCATTGCCTATACAAATCTAGGCAATGGACAAGGCAAGGCCTATGTAAATCTAGGCAACGGACAAGGCAAGGCCTATTCTATTGCCTTTGCTCTCTGAATCGACAATGCTATAGCATAGGCGCCGCCTATGCTCAGATATACAAAGCTAAAGGCGTCGCCTATGCCATTGCGTTTGCTCTCTGAATCTACAATGCCATAGAATAGGCGTCGCCTATGCCAAACTAGGCCATAGCATAGATGCCGCCTATGTTCAACTAGGCTTTGCTAAAGGCGCCGCCTATGCTTAGCATAGGAAAAGCATTAGGCACCGCCTAACCTTCCCAAATCTCTCAAAACGTTTCTTTTTGCTCATCTAACCTTGCAAGATCATCTTCCGAATCCAACACCAAGTAAGTTCTTTGTTTATATTCCGAAGTTGTTACAATCTTACGCTTATAATGGTATTTTAGATCTTAAAGTAGTGTTGGTGATTAGAATGTGTTGATTTGTATGATACATCTAGTTTAGTGAAAGAATACGTATGGGTGTTATTGACTTGGTTTCGACTTGTATTTGATTGTTATACACTGTCATCTTTTTGTGAAATCGAAATGGTGAAGTTAATTGCATACTCTTCAAAGTTGAATGCTTGAATGTTTGAATGACTCGTTCATCGATATAAAGATCATGATTGATACAAGCATAAGATATTGCAATTATTTCTATGCCATAACTTGATACGATCTCTATGTAGTAGTCTTGTTCAAAAGGTGCATTAATCGAAACGTGAAAGTATAGTCAAGATTACATGAAATAGAGTGGAAAGGATAGTTAGGATGACATGAAAGTATGACTGTGCTGAACATATTGTTGGAACATATCGCCTAAATGTATGTCGATGAAGTCTGAGTAATCGATATCATTCACTTAATTAGTTTATGCCAACAAATTAAGTGTGGGGTGGTGCCACTACTGTTTGTTTTTTGATTGAATCTTCCGAGATGAAGCTAACATGACTCTATTTTAATCTCGCGTAGAATGACTCCAGAAGGACGACAAGGAAAATAAAAAAGTGTCCACCTCATAGAAAGGTCAGAAAAGGATGAGAAAAGAGCAAGCTAAGTCCTCCTCTTTGCAAATACCTCGACTGACAATGTGGAGGACATCTCTGGTGATGACGACTCTGATCATGATTTCGACGCAGGGGGTATAACCCCAGACATAGAAGAGGAGTCCGACTAATCAGGTTTTCCTTATTTATTTTCTATTGAACACTATTGTGTCCCATCTACGTGTGGGGTGCTGGTATTTGTATATTGTACTTCTTTACCTACAGTTATTTATGTTTGTGTGTTCGATTTAGTCGTATTTAGTTGTTAGTAGTTAAATTTTAGAATTTTTTTTTTTGATTTTGCATGAAATTGTTCTGATAGGCGGCATGGTATTATGACAAGAGTTTATGCTAAAATCATTACTGTTGAGACATTTAGGCTCGAAGTGTGACTCACTGTGTGATAATTATGTGGTTTAATTCATTCACCTGTTGGGTCAAGAGTCTATACTGCTCCTAATAAAGTTGACCATGTGCCTTGTGTATGTGAGGTTATAGTATATTCTGTGTTGTGACTGATGCTAGAACTTGCCTGGTGTCTGTGTAAAGCAAAATAAAGAGTATGAGTTTAGGAGATGATTTAGGCATTTCTTCGGCAGCCTGTGATTGTTTACCTTCTTTTTACCTACCCGTGGACATTATCCTAGTTAACCCCCTTTGAGCCTTTAGCCATTTTCTTTGACAGCCTCATATGTAGCCTAATCCATTTTTTTCAAGACCATAATTTGATCCAAATTCCTAAGCGCTTTAAATTGTAAAGTCATGTGACAAAGTAAGAGGAAATTGGGTGAGAGTGATGTCTTAGAGTGTATTGGTACTTGAATTTGTTAAGAAAAAGAGTGGCTATCATAGAGGTGTGTTATAAAAAAATGAAAAGAAAAATAAAAAGTTAGTTCTGTTATGATTGAATAACAAAATAGGTGAAAAGGGGTGGTATATGAAAGAAAAGTAGAAGGGTTGTTTAAAAGAGAGTGTTAATGGCATAATGTGATGTATTAAAGCGCTTAGGGAACATAGTCACTATTTCTGCCCAAAATAGTCCTACATGTCCCTTAGCCTACATTACAACCTGTAAAGACCTATTTGATCCTAAGCTTAGCATTTCGATATTAGTAGAGCATTACACTAAGGGCAAGCCTATGGTCATCAGTTGCAACATAAGAATTCTTTGTGAGAGTGAGAGCAAGGAGAATATTATACCCACGTTTCAAAAAATGCAAAACTGTGAGGGATTATGGGTGATATCTTGTGTGAGACTCATATGGTTGATGAGTTTTGGGTAGCTTTGTATGATTCCTGGTGTGTTAACTTGTGGATCCAAATTAGCCATCATCACAAGTCTATGTTGGAGGTTGAATTGTTTCTAATAGTGATCCAGAAAACTACTCTTTGTTAATAATTGTCGTAGCTGTCTTGATGAATATTTTGTGTTACTGCTATAAAATCCTAGTTAGAGCTTGCATGGACGTAATATTTTGTTCGAGGACGAACAAACCTTTAAGTGTGGGGTGTTGATGTTGGGCGTATTTGCACGCCTAAGAGCTATAATTTACCCATATTTTAGCTAGGTTTTGAGGACAAAATATATAATTCATGTACTTTTAGTCCATTTTCCTGTAAGTGAGCTAACCAACTTGATTAGAATGTTTTCAGGTGTTAATGATGAATATTTCAGCACTTTGTGGACCTTTTGGTAGCTAGGGAAACTTCACGTAAGAAGGAAGGAAACTTTTGGAAGCTTGTGGACTGAATGCAATGCATGGAGAATCTGTCCTGGGCAAAATCAGTATTTCTTAATACTTAGGGGTGCAGCAGTAACCTAGTAGGAATAGGACAAGGATGTTATAAAAACCTTATTTGCTGAATTTTTCAGCATTCATACATTATCATAATTGCTTTTCATAAATTCATTCGACACTTTAAGACTATTCACGTTACAATTTTCTGTAAGTCTAACATAGAGAACTCAGCTCTCTTGAGAAGAACGGCTAGGACAAAACCTTTCAGGGATTTTGACGCCATATCACTTCTATCTCCAAGATTATTCTAGGTTATGGTATGATTATTATATCTATTGTGATCTCCGTTGTAATCATGAATAGCTAAACTTCTCTGTTAGGGTTATGAAAACCTTGTGAGATACTATTTATTACTATGAGTCTGTGAATTCTAGATGTGTATGCTACTCGTATCATTACTCTCTTTGTTTTAATTGAACTCTTGTGGTTGCAAACATATATAATACACCATTATAGCATTAACTTGCTCGAGAGAAAAGTTACATGTTTGGAAAAGAGAGTGTGATAAGGAAATAGGGCTACCAACCCCTATTTACACGTTAGTGCCGTAACTGGATTAACCTCTTGGAGAGTTCGTACCCTTAGTAATACACTTTAAGCTTTGTTTGTACCCTAAGTTATACACTGGTTACCACCTTCATCTTTCCTGCAGACTTTGTTATTTTGGATTTCGAGGTGGATTCTGAAGTTCCCATAATCTTGGGACGCCCTTTCCTCGCAACTGGAAGTGTGCTTATTGACCTCGCAAATATCTCTTGGAGAGTTCGTACCCTTAGTTATACAGTTTAACTGAATATTTTGTGTTACTACTGTGAAATCCCAATTAGATGCTTGCATGGACGTAATATTTTGTTCGAGGACGAATAAAGGTTTAAGTGTGGGATGTTGATGTTGGGCGTATTTGCACGCCTAAGAGCTATAATTTACCCATATTTTAGCTAGGTTTTGAGGACAAAATATATAATTCTTGTACTTTTAGTCCATTTTACTGTAAGTGAGCTAACCAACTTGATTAGAATGTTTTCAGGTGTTAATGATGAATATTTCAGCACTTTGTGGACCTTTTGGTAGCTAGGGAAACTTCACGTAAGAAGGAAGGAAACTTTTGGAAGCTTGTGGACTGAATGCAATGCATGGAGAATCTGTTCCGGGCAAAATCAGTATTTCTTAATACTTAGGGGTGCAGCAGTAACCTAGTAGGAATAGGACAAGGATGTTATAAAAACCTTATTTGCTGAATTTTTCAGCATTCATACATTATCATAATTGCTTTTCATAAATTCATTCGACACTTTAAGACTATTCACGTTACAATTTTCTGTAAGTCTAACACAGAGAACTCAGCTCTCTTGAGAAGAACGGCTAGGGCAAAACGTTTCAGGGCTTTTAACACCATATCACTTCTATCGCCAAGATTATTCTAGGTTGTGGTATGATGATTATATCTATTGTGTTCTCCATTGTAATCATGAGTAGCTAAACTTCTCTATTAGGGTTATGAAAGCCTTGTGAGATATTATTTATTACTATGAGTCTGTGAATTCTTGATGTGTATGCTACTTGTATCATTACTCTCGTCGTTTTAATTGAACTCTTATGGTTGCAAAAATATATAATACGCCATTATAGCATTAACTTGCTCGAGAGAAAAGTTACAGGTTTGGAAAAGTGAGTGTGACAAGGAAATAGGGCTACCAACCCATATTTACACGTTAGTGCCGTAACTGGATTAACCTCTTGGAGAGTTCGTACCCTTAGTTATACACTTTAAGCTTTGTTCGTACCCTTAGTTATACACTGGTTTCCACCTTCATATTTCCTGCAGACTTTGTTATTTTGGATTGCGAGGTGGATTCTGAAGTTCCCATAATCTTGGGATGCCCTTTGCTCGCAACTGGAAGTGTGCTTATTGACCTCGCAAATAACCTCTTAGAGAGTTCGTACCCTTAGTTATACACTTTATCTGAATATTTTGTGTTACTGCTGTGAAATCCTAGTTAGATGCTTGCATGGACGTAATATTGTGTTCGAGGACGAACAAAGCTTTAAGTGTGGGGTGTTGATGTTGGGCGTATTTGCACGCCTAAGAGCTATAATTTACCCATATTTTAGCTAGGTTTTGAGGACAAAATATGTAATTCCTGTACTTTTAGTCCATTTTCCTGTAAGTGAGCTAACAAATGCGATTAGCATGTTTTCAGGTGTTAATGATGAAGGTTTCAGCACTTTGTGGACCTTTTGGTAGCTAGGGAAACATCACGTAAGAAGGAAGGCAGCTTTTGGAAGCTTGTGGACTGAATGTGATGCATGGAGAATCTGTCCCGGGCAAAATCAGTGTTTCTTAATACTTAGGGGTGCAACAGTAACCTAGTAGGAATAGGACAAGGATTTTATAAAAACCTTATTTGCTGAATTTTTCAGCATTCATTCATTACCATAATTGTTTTTCATAAATTCATTCGACACTTTAGGACTATTCATGTTACAATTTTCTGTAAGTCTAACACAGAGAACTCGGTTCTCTTGAGAAGAATGGCTAGGGCAAAATGTTTCAGGGCTTTTGATGCCATATCACTTCCATCGCCAAGATTATTCTAGGTTGTGGTATGATAATTATATCTATTGTGATCTCCGTTGTAATCATAAGTAGTTAAACTTCTCTGTTAGAGTTATGAAAGCCTTTGCAATCTTGTGGTTGCAAACATATAGAATACGCCATTATAGCATTAACTTGTTTGACAAAAAAGTTACATGTTTGGAAAAGAGAGTGTGACAAGGAAATAGGGCTACCAACCCCTATTTACACGTTAGAGCTGTAACTGGATTAACCTCTCGGAGAGTTCATACCGTTAGTTATACACTTAATCTCGAGAGAGTTAAAGTGAAATAATCCTGGATGGTCGAGAGTCAGTAGGATTTACCATTAGAATACGAATCTCTATAAGTTCATGCATGTCTGAATTCTACATTACTCATAATTAATAGTTTCGAAGAACTCATAAGGTGGACATAACCCTAATTTATTATTCTCTGTGATTAAATCTTAATAAATCAAGCATTCCATTTTTACTTTGATACATTAGTTCACGTTAACTCAAATCCCCCCTTTTTCCATAGAATTTTTGACCAACAGTCTACTAATAGTTGCAAGACTTAGTCACTGAGTATTCCCTGTGGGATTCAACACCCAACCCAGTTGGGTTCAATAGTTGACAGCGACCGCTTACACTCTTACGAGAGCTGCAGTTTGGGCGTTATCATATAATCGTTCTTTGCCCTTGCATATTGCTTTATATCCTTTTTTCTCCCTTTAATCATATACAGGTTGGTGATATATGGTATAGTATTGAGATTCCTGAGTATGGCTGGAATAGGATAGTCCATCCGTAATGCTTCCTTATTCCTATTATGTTAGTTTCTTAGATATAAGTAGGATAGTTTGCCCTTACTATCTCACTAACTTTATTATGTAGTTGCTAGACATTTGGTTTAGACTCTATTTTTCTTTATATGATGCTTATATATGCATTATATTTGGAGCTCATTCGGTAGATGCCTACAAAATACCACATATTTGGTACTCATACTATACTTTTGCAACCTGCAGATTATAGTGTGGGTTATCCCCGGTGTCGTGTGCATCACATAGATGAGTCATGGTTTGGAGACACAGAGTGCGCTCCTGATGTTTGGAGTATTTCTTTCCTTCCTCTTATATACTAGACTAGTCTCTATGTTGTATTCAGAAATGGTTGTATCTGTATATTCATTTAGTACCTTATTTGTATCCTTCTTATGTTAGAATCTCTTTGACACAACCTGAACCGGGGCCCTAGCCGTGATGGGCATCCCAAACCATGATGGCCCAAGCGCCCCTTTCTTTCTGGCAATCATGCACAACATTTAATCAATATAAAGAATTTACTGAAAACATAAATAAACAACACCATGATCAATCTCAAAACCCTGAACAATTTGGAAAGAAGTTCTTAATATTCAACACATATGTCACCCGTCTGTGAAATCTCTAACATTACAACATACAACATATGCCTAAAACAAAACTATGACAAGGCCCGCAGTCAGGCCATGAATCAAATAGATGACAATGTTTATGTAAAACCTGCTTTCCGAAATAGAGAAGGCTCACCAATTGCAAACTTTGGACAACCCAATCTCCTGCTTAGCTGGACCCCGGGACTGTGTCTCAAGTCCTGAAATAAAAAGGGTCAATACAGATGTATTGGTATGTGGAATATCTCAAAATAACATGCTTTTATACAAAGTAGATGAGAGCATATCATAATAACAATGTACATTATATAAGTAAAAATACATAGGCATGTTTAGTAAATTTCAAATCAAATTCTTGACAACCTTGACTCACTCTTTGTTATTCTTTTGAGATATTCAATACAACCTACAATATTGAAATTCCATGGCCTATGTGGAACCCTCCCTTAACTCGACAGCCGATCCTCCAATCTAAGTAGCCGCCAGGATTTGGAGATAGTGATACCCCCCATGTGACCACATTGCAGGAATCCCGCCATGTGAGATGTCCTAATCACTTTTATTATCCTCCTATGTAGGATACAATATCAAAATACCCACATCGAACTCTATGGTATCCATTGATGAGCCCTTACACTCAAATGCCTTATTCAGGTAACCTACTATCTCTCTTAAGCCCAACTTTTAGTTCTTTAAAGTAGACATGTTCATATTTTCAAAACATTCAAAAGTCTTTCCATTAAGGGCATGTAATCACCGGGTATCGTCATACCCCGACTTGCAAATCAATATCATATCAAATTCACAGCCCATCATATTCAACACATGCACATTACTACCCAAGATTCATAACATCATAATAGAGTCATCACTTTGAAATCTCAAAAGGCTTAAGCATTTATCCTCTCTTTGCAAAATTCAAAACATATGGTAGTCATGTCAATTTATTCTATCTTACACAATCCTTTCCCTTTAAAGCAAGAATGTAGTTAGTACAAGAAACTCCCTCTCATAATATTTAAACTATGTCAAACACCATGATATTGAGAAAATCACTTTCAGATCTTAAGGCATGCATTTCAAATCATTCACAATGGAAATACAAACTTCAGTTCGCAACAAGAAAGGAAATTCATACTCATGCTCTAAATCAATCTTACAAAATATACTAAATCATATATGTATATAGTTATAATTCAATTTCCATGAAAAGTGATTCAAGACAACATATATTTTTATCAAAATAGTCCCATGATACATAACTTGGGAAAATAATATCGAATACTTCATTATAAATTATAACTAGGGATCTTTAATCTTGATAAAACATTTAAACTTATGCCCAAGGTTTATAGAGTTGTCCCACATACCTTAATTTCAAAGAATCACGAAGAAATATTGAAAAGATTTGACCTTTAATCTTGAGTTCCCAAACCCTAAGTGTTTTTCTCCTATTGTGTTCTTGAGAGATGACTAGGGATTTTTAAGTTAAAGACGTTATGAATGGACCTAATATTATTTCAGAATATTTAGGGATGGAATTTGGGTAAGAAAATATGAATAATGTTCCCCTAGACCCTTTAGGAATTGAAATAATGCATAAAACTACTTTAGATTTGCATAAGGTTTCGTGTCAGGGCGGAGTCGACGTGACGCGTCAAGATCACATCGGCTTACTGCCTCACACGGAGAATGCCATAACATTTTGCTTGGTTATCGAATTTAGGCAAAATTGGTATCGTTGGAAAGCTAATTCAATTATATACAATTTGGTGGGTATTGAACTGAAAAATTTTATAAGTATCAAAAGTGATACATGGTCAAAGTAGACCCTTGTGGAATCGAATCAAACTTTGGATTAATGAATGACTCTTAGATCAACTTTGCTCCAAGTGATTTTTATGAACACTTTTCACCTCATAATCACTTCATAAACTAGGAGAAGTATCATGACACATTAATTTAAATATAAACCATGTAATTAGAGCTTACATATGTATGAATGATGTTTCGCTTTCTAGTTAAAAATTGTGGAGTGTTATATTATCTCCCCATTCGGATCATTCATCCCTGAATTATGGGTAGGGATTTGTTGAAGCTGTAAAAGTGTAGAATAAAGAACGAAACCTCATGTTGAACATGTTTCCTTAATGAAATATGTAACGGCATCAAACGATCTCCATGATAACCCCTAGTGAAATGTGAAGGCATAAAATATGTGATAATGAGACTTTACATAGGGATGATCTTGCACATGAGTTTTATAAATCATAATCTTCATAACATAAGGCATGGGTTTATTTGGTGATAATAGGACTGACTTACATCGATACCAATCATGAAATAAGGTTTTCATGGGATATAGGATTTAGAAGCATTCTCCACCTTGAAAGGTACAATGAATAGACTTACACTTAGAGACACTAGTCGTCTATGCCCTAAACAATAAATAGCATACTTCACACTTTACAACTTATAATTATCCCATCATACATCTAACCACAAGAGTTTGAGTCCCAATGTAAAGCACTTTTATGTTGTAGCCTAACTCGGAGTATCAATGTTGTAACTTAAGTTGCAGGACCATGTCCTATACATCCCTTTAAGTATATTTCTTCACCTAATAAATATCATTAAACACGCTTGGGTTTTAATTAAAAGGGTACTAACCACATAGCACATAGATTTGTGTTTTCATCAATCACAACATTCAAGCCTAATCATTACTACCCCCACTACAAGTATCTCCCCACTAAGACCAACAATTTCAATCACTCTCACAGATATTTTTGCCACATTCCTCCTTCTTAGCTATTTCACATAATGAAAGTTTATCTCCTTCTATTCCTTTTCACCTATAACCTTAGCTCAAGAACCACATCAAATTTTTCACCTTCACGAACATCTACTCCCTTGTCTAAAACATCACCACGCTTCCGTAACCATCATCATACTAATATATGGAGAGTCATTGAGGGACCCAAGCATAAATATCATAAATGAAAGTAACACTATTAGACCATAAATTATACTTATTGCACTACGCAAGGATATACATGAAATAAAGATATGATAAAATACACATGAAGTGCTCTATATATCAAGTGTCTGGATCATAAGTAGAGAGTCCTTCGAAAGAAACCCAATGCAACATATTTTCTTAGGATAGAGCACAGTGAGAAAACATTGGAGGACCTATCATGATAAAATAAGGGAAACAGACTGAATTACCCTCCTGGACTCAAAAATCAGTAAGACAAACTGGGCACCCGATGCTTTCAGTGATGCACCGCATCGATCCCTTCTGACCTGATTCCAAGCATAACGCATCGACATTGTATTGGCCCACCATTTTTATCATCAAAACAAGCCTCAAACATCATCTGAAAAGTCCAAAACTTTACTGAGACACCCCATTTTTACCCTTGATCATGAGTCAACTCAAAAATCTACGTCTTAGGGTTGGGAAGATCAATTTGAAAATCATGGAAGTTAAGAGATCATAAATATGACTAAGTCTTTTACCAATTAATAAATTTTTTAGGTTGTCATCTCTCTATACGTGCAACCAAGAGTAGTATTGAGTTGATAATGATACGGGGTGTTATATTAAAACTAAGACAAAGATTACCACTTGAAGCGATTGCTCCTCATTAAAGGAACTAAGATTTTCCATGAGTTTTCATAAACTTTAACACTTTGGCTAAAACCGACATAGGATGAATCGGTGACATATAGAAACATATTTCCTAAGGACCAAGCATGCTGAGAGACATAGATTTTCATGGATCACAAACAACATAACATATGGCTTGAATACATGAAAGACTGGATTACTGAGAGACATAATTGCTTTTAGTGTCGAGGTCAGATCATAAACATAAGTCCATAGAGAACTCAAACCACAGGCATAGGCATGACTTGAACAGATAATGTAAGACATTAGCAGGATACTCTCCTAAATTAAAGTAGGAGGTTAATGCTTGGGTAGAATTAGGTTTATCATGGTTCCTTCCCATAACTTGCCACACTGAGACCATACGGGAACTACCTTCATTCACCATCTCCCCCTTAAATTAAAGTCATAATGCTAGACTTACGGACATATTCCCACAACAAAATCTATAGCCACAACTCTCAACATAAAAGAGACATCACCACATACTTAAACCTTAAACTCTCCCTAAAGAACTATACTCTGAAGGCTTTGCTTTTCTATAAATGTTATTCTTAACTTCCGCTAGCCTATCTAGACATCACTCTACAACTCTCACTCTTATGAGCGCACGCATCCACACTCCTTATCAAAAAAAAGAGTATCAATATATACTGATATGCCTAAATTACAACTCTCGATAGAAAGTGTAAGCGATCGCTGTCAAATATAGAACCCAACTAGGTTGTGTGTCGAATCCCATAGGGAATACTGTGCTCACTAAATGTTGTAATCGTAATTAGACTATTAATCAAAGGTTCCTAACCAAAATGGAGGGGTTTTGGGTTTTAATTTGTAAAATAATTAATTGTAACACGAGTATTCAAACTAATGATTCTCTTTGTGTTTCGTAGCTTTATGATATTAAACAAACCATGGTTATGGTTACCATAATGCTAGCACCATTTGGGTTGTGAATCGTTTATGAGTTTCGCCTAGCAAATTCAATTGTAAAAAAGGTTGAGTCATATTCTTTATCCCTTAGTTTCTCAACCTAAGTGGATAGGTTATCCTCTAATTCTCTCAAACTCGAAGGATGTATTATTTTTTCAACCTATTTATTTTGTAAGCTTATACTGTTAGGGCATTTGTTATTACTCTAAAGGTTAAAGCCCTTAGAATTCTGTAAACACTTTCTTTTCCCAACAAACACTTTTCTTTCAGACAAGTGTTGTTCTTGGGATCACTCTTCAAGTTTGCAACCAAGAAAAGTTATGAAATTGAAGAAAGGTTTATGCAATGTCATTGAATTATGGAACTCAAATTGATTCCCAACCCATAGATATGTTTCACATTAAGGATCCCATAACCCTAGTCATGGGATCTTAGCCACAATACTCCATAGAAGAAGAATAAGTCATTCTTGTATTATTCATAAATAGGTTAAGAATTTACTTACAAAGAATCCCAAGAATCAGTTCTTCAATCTTCAATAATCAATTGTTCAATGCTAAAGTACTCCCATATCTAAAGAATCCCCAAATTACTGGGTTACAAAAAGTTTCAATAGATGACAAAACTTGTAAAAGAAAGAAAAGAGACCCCTTATTAACCCTAAAATTTTGTATTTATATGCTTTCAGCTAAAAAAGAATTTCAAATTTAAAAATAGAACAGTTGTGTCCCAGTTGACGGTCCATATGGTGGACCTTCAAAGAGTTGACGGTCCACCATCTTGTCCGTCACTCATTTCTTCCAAATAGCAGTTTTTGGATAAGACCTGATGGCCCACCTGGTGGTCTGTCGTATGACTGATAGTCCACCACATTAACCATCACTGAGTTCCTCTGGAGGGTGGTTTTTGGATAAACATTGATGATCTATCTGGTGGTCCATCGCATGACTGACAGTCTACTATGTTAATCATCACTGAGTTCCTCTAAAAGGTGTTTTCTGGATAAGCATTGACGGTCCATCTGGTGGTCCGTCGCATGACTGACGGTCCACCATGTTGATCGTCACTAAGTTTCTCTGAAAGGTGATTTCTGGATATGGGTTGATGGTCCATCTGGTGGTCTATCACATGTATGATGGTCCGCCATGTTTTTCGTCACTCAAGGTATTTGTATGGTAGGTTCTGGATTGCCTTGACGGTCGACCTAGTGGTCTATCAAAAGACTGACGGTCCACCATTTTGACCGTCAAACTCAATTTCTGCTACTTTTTCTAGCTTTCTTCTGTGATTATCTCCTTTCACTGAAAACACTAAAAACTTTATTAAATAACACTTTGGCTGCCTGAAAACATACAATTTCCCTAAAAAAATGATGCTAACTATTCTGTAATATACCAGAACATCATATACATAAACACAAACTCTTCTCATTAATCTCTAATGCAAAGACACTGGATTATTTTCAAGGACATCCCCTTTCAGGGACTCTAACCGTAATTTCTTCTAACTCCCAAAGTCATTAACTTACGACTAATATTTTCATAGTCATAGACACCCACGCTTCTAAAAACTTAATGTTCCATCTTTAATTCCTTAGAAAGCTATTATTACACCTCTAATAACATAACTTATAACTTCACAAAATTTGTAAGACTATACCAATGGTGCATATTGCCTACCTATTTTTCCTCAATTCAAATCTAAAGAGCACCATACAACAACTTCTCAAACTTCTCCATACTACAAGATTCAAGAATTAAATCTAGGTACACAAAACACTTATACACATAAAACTTCATTTAGCAACCTGCTACTAGGGGTTCAACTTATTCTTATATGACTATGACTCTTATCATCTTGATAAGTCAACCAAAATTCATCATTTTAACACTAGTCCTCCAGTATATATATATATATATATATATATATATATATCACCATTTATCCACTACTTTTTTCACAAATTGCTGACCTAGGCCATTTCACACATCATATCAAGCCTACTAATTTATTCCTATAAAACATGAATCGTCAATCTCGAGCTACTATTCTCACCACTACACTCCACATCTAAAGTTCAAGCTTGTTGTCTATCCTCAATTAAATACCACCGTAAAGCATGGCACATACTACATTAGTCCATAAAATTGCGAAATCAACTCAAATATTTTACTTCGCTTAACTACTACCAAAAATCACAACCCCTCCATGACATCGCTATTACAATTTAAAATCCACTACATACCTTTACACATGAAGAACTAGTTTACTACTATTAAAGAAGAGACCACCAAAGGGCATAAAGTCACATGACAGGATTAGTCGATCCTAATCTTATAATATAACCCATTCCAATCTTATCAACATATTCTAATTCCTCACATCATACTTACTTACCTAATCATACAACACTATGAGTCGACATCTACCTACAGCTTATTAACTAATCTACCCCTTTCCACTTACCACTTATAAATGATTTCTATAACCACCATAACTATCCACTTTGAGCTCATTCTCTACTTTGAACAAATAATAATCATATCCAGTCACTTCCTTCACAAACTACCATACAATCTATAATTATTTCTACCATATTAGTCTATCACTATAAAATGGCAAACCATCCCTTAATCCAAGGGTTAAAAAACTAAAACTACTAGTTTACGCAAAAGTCACCCTCACTCTGATTGCTAACCTTATGATTTCATGTCACCAACTTTTGGATCATCTCACTACCAATAGGTCATAAAACTTTAACATATTATACAACTCGAGTGGAAATATAGTTCCAACATTCTTCTATACATCATAACCTTTATGCAAGACATCCGCTATAATAATTTTGAATGGGAACTGAATAGACCTTGTACCTCAAGTTGAAAAGCATGATTTCATTAGAATAAAGGTATACACTCAAATAAATACACTTTGAAGAACTAATGGGCTCCTCCCAAGTCCTTGTGCTATCTCATAGCTTTATGGATAACTCAATCAAAGGGAACCACATCGTTGAGGAAGATAGAATCTTAGACTTGTATCGCTTCAACAGTGAAGTATTACCCAAGAAATTAGAACATGGAGTCAATTTAGATAACTTTCTTATGGAGGACGCTATAGTACGAACTAGAGTATGAAAGAATAAGAAACAACTCCTAAATGCTCGGTAGCCTCCTGATTATAAGTGTGCTGCATAACACTTCGAAAACATGACTATACTAGACACGATTTTGCAAACACCCTGAGATTATAAACCTAGCTTTGATACCAGGTTTGTCATGACTCAAGATGGGGCCCTAGCCATGATAGGAATCCCAAAATATAATGGATCAAGCACTCGTTACTTTCTGGCAATCATGCAAAACATTCATTCAATATAAAGAATTTGCAAAAAAAAATATAAACAAGCAGCACCTTGGAGAATCTTATAACCCTAAACAAATTGGAAAAAAGTTCTAAATATTCAAAACATATGACACCCCTCTGCGAAATATCTAACATTACAACATACAACATATGCCTAAAATAAAACTAGGAAAAGGCCCCCAGTCAGACCATGAATCAAATAAATGACAACATTTATGTAAACCCAACCTTCTGGAATAGAGAAGGCTCACTAACTGTAAACTTTACATAACTCAATCCACTGCTTAGCAGGACCCCGAGACTGTGTCTCAGATCCTGAAATAAAGAGGGTCAATACAGATGTATTGGTATGTGGAACAACTTAAAATAACATATTATTATACAAAGTAGATAATTGTATATCGTAATAATAGTGTACATTATATATGTAAAAATACATGGGCATGTTTAATAAATTTCAAATCAACTCTTGACAACTTGACTCACTCTTTGTTATTCTTATGTGATAGTCGGTACACCCTACAAATTTAAAATTCCATGGGCTATATAGAACCCATTCTTAACTCAGCAGTCGAGCCTCAAATTTAAGTAGCTGCTAGGATTTGGAGATGGTAATACCCCCCCCCCCATGTGAGCACACCACAAGAATCCCCCCCCCCCAAATGTGAGATGTCCTAATCACTTTTATTATCCTTCCATGTAGGATACAATTTAATAAGACCTACATTGGCAACTACAGTTTCCATCGATGATCCCTTACACTCAAATGCCTTCTTTGAGTAACCTACTAGCTCTTTTAAGCCCAACATTTAGTTATTTAAAGTAGACATTTTCATATTTTCAAAGCCCTTAAAACTCATTCCATTAAGGGCATGTAATCATCGGGTATCATTATACCCTGACTTGCAAGTCAATATCATATCAAATTCACCACCCATCATATTTAAAATATGCACATGACCACCCAAGATTCATCACATCACAATAGAGTCATCACTTTGAAATATCAAGACACTTAAGCATTTATCCTCTCTTTGTAAGATTCAAAATAGGTGGTGGTTATGTCAATTTATTCAATCATATACAATCCTTTCCCTTTAAATCAAGAATGTAGTTATAACAAGAAACTCAATCTCATCATAGATAAACTATGTCAAATACCATGATATTGAAAAAATCACTTTCAAATCTTAAGGCATGTATTTCAAATCATTCACAATGGAAATTAGTCCCCAACAAGAGAAGGAATTCATACTCCTGCTCTCAATCAATCTTACAAAATACACTATATCATATATGTATATAGTTATAATTCAATTTCCATGAAAAGTGATTCAAGACAACATATATTTTCATCAAAATAGTCCCATGATGCATAACTTTTGAAAATAATATTGAATATTTCATTATACATCAGAATTAAGGATCTTTAATGTTAATAAAATATTTAAACTTATGCCCAAGGTTTTTAGAGTAGTCCTACATACCTTAATTGTGAAGAATCTAGAAGAAATTTTGAAAAGATTCAACTTTTAAGTTAAGTGCCCAAACCCTAGTTGTTTTTCTCCTATTGTGTTCTTGAGAGATGACTAGGGATCTTTGAGAGTTAAAGACACTATTAATGGACCTAATATCATTTAAGAATGTTTAGGGATGGAATTTGGGTGAGGGAACATGACTAAAGTTCCCCTATACCCTTTATAAATTGAACTAATGTGTAAAACCACTTTAGATTCGCGCCAAGTTCGTGTTGGAATATAGTTGATGCGATGCATCAAGATCGCATCGGCTTACTGCCTTACATGGAAAATGTCATAACTTTTTGCTCGGTTAACGAATTTACGGAAAATTGGTATCATTGGAAAGCTAATTCAATTATCTACAATTTTTTTGGTCGTGATCTTAAAAATTATATGTGTATCAAAAGTTATACACATTTAAAGTAGACCCTTGTATAATCAAATATCAAACTTTGGATTAATGAATGACTCTTAGCTCAACTTTACTCCAAGTGATTTTTATGAACACGTTTCACCTAATAATTACTTCACATACTAGGAGAAGGATCATGACACATGAAATTAAATATAAACCATGGAATTAGAGCTTACACCCATTGGAATGACAGTTTGCTTTCTAGCTCAAAATTGTGGGGTGTTACACTCTTGTACTAATACCACCGGGTTTTGGGACTATGTTATATATTTAGAATTTTGTTACATATATTCTGCATTCTTTCCTTTATTCTTATGTTCATCAGTTACTAGCAGTTTTAGTCTATAAGTTTGGCTTGTCTGCTGGTGAGTTATAGTATGAGCCATTATGACCTGGGAAATTAGGTCGTGACAAATTAATATCTGAGCCTAGGTTCACTGATGTATTAGTACAAGAGCTAAGTTCTTAGTAGAGTCTTGAGTATCGGTGTTGATATGTCTGTAACCTATCTTTTGGAGACTATACGGCATTCTTAGGAAATTCTATTCTTGACTTCTTATTATGTGTTCGTATTTCTATGATCCTCAATTATATTCATTGACTCTATTTCATCACAGATGGGCGATCCAAGGTTGTTGATACATATAGATAAGACTTTGACACATATTTTTAATGCTTTAGCATAGCATTTAACTAGAGAGTCAGAGATGGATATAAAAAATCTTCAGCATCAACCAAAGGATTTAGGGCCAGCTCAGGTTCCAATAGATCTCGCAACTAATTTAGACCTTTGAAGTTCACATTAGGGATCCAGGATCTAATTATGGGTACCTCACATCCAAGAATGACATTCGGTTCATCGAGCAGCTCTCAGATTGAAGTTGGGTCAATTAGTGTTCATCAAGGTTCTTTACCAGTTTTTAAGTGTGAGATTGGGTTTCTTGAGTGAGTTAGACATATTCCTATGCTATATCCTTCTTAGCATGACATAGTGTGTGGATTTATTAGTGTATTAGCATTGCCACTCTGTTTGGTATTAGAGCACTTGATAGTAGTTCGGTCTTCCTTCTCTCAGGTTATTAATTTTACGAGGGCCCTAGAGAGAGCATGCATTGAGAATTATGGAGGTGGCAGTAAGAGGTCATTCCATTAGTATAGTAGTATTGGCATTCCATTTGAGAGTAAGGATCTTTTCAATGGGAGATAGAATCACTTGCAACCTACTAATTCTACACACATAGTGTTTTAGATTATGGGTGACTCTCAGGTTATTCATAATCATTATAGCGGACAGAGTTCTCATCAAGCCTTTTAAAGTTTTCATTTTAGGTCTTCTAGCCATGGTGGTTATTCTAGATTAGAGTGTGTATCATCTTGAAGTATTTCAGGAGCTCATTTTGGTTGTGGTGAGATGGGACATTGGCCTAGAGAGTATCCCATCTGTGGTACTATTAGTCAGTTAGCTCATTCATATCAGTCGCATAGTGTTGTGGCACCCTCTGTTAGAGATTATGCGCTTAGAACCTCAGTTGATGATTCATTTGATCAGTTCGAGTTTGTATTCATTTAAATTTATTTTTCCTTAGACTCGTTAATCTTGTTCCTTTGAATTCCACCATGATTGGTGCTCTTTTATTTCTTACCTATACCCTTTATTTATATGTATTGGGTCTCTCGTATCCGTTGATGATTATATTCCTTGATAATTTATTTTAGTAGTGAATGGAGCAGATCTATATTGATATTTTTTCTATGGGTGTAACATTTGGGTTTGAGTCTTATTCACCTTGGCATATTAGCCTTATTGTGGCCCTGTAGTGGTACTTGCTATTGATTTCTATTTTGGTATTGCATATTTATTATATTGATGTTTATATTGCAAGAATTATTGTTATTTTTTGATATAATTAATCCTCGATGGGTAGCTATTTATACTAGTGTTATATAGGTAGAATTCCATTCCTTGTGATTTTTATTTGTTGGTCGGGGCAGCTATAGTCTGATTTGATGACTTTCTTTCTATAACAAGGTGAGGTTGGTTGTTTCCCCTTTGTTGTTGGGTATGCTAGATTTATTGTGAGTTAGACTAATGTATTAAAGTTAAGTTGACCTTCTATGCTTCTATTATGATTCTAGAGTTGTAAATTTAGTTATATTACTCGTTCTTGAGTTTGGGATTCTTAGACTTGCCTCCTAGGTTGAGAAGGTTTTTGCATTGGGTGTCCTTCCTTATGTAGCCCATTTTTTAGATTGACCAGTTTAGGGTCAATTCTTTGCTTATGGATATTTTATCACCCGATAGTGGTTTTGATATTAATGTTGAGATGTCCTAGATTCATCTCTTAGATTTTTTGGATTCATCTCCTTGTGATAGTTTACTCTTGGTTCTAGTATGGAAATTGGACTCTCTTTTATTGTCCTAATATGGTTCTTGTCTTAGTAGGGTCAGAGAGTCAAAGGTAGGTTGTCTTTCCTATGATCGCTTCTTGAGTTGGCAAATAAAAAATTCTTTATCTTGAGTTTTCAACTGGTGATTTATCCTCTATTGCAATTTTCTTCTCTATCTACATTTCAATTTTGGTTCAGCATGACTTAGTATAGATGTGTTTGATTTAGGCAGTATGGTCGATATGTGTATTTGACTTTAGTTAGGATTTTTTGGCTCAATTTTGGATGTGATGCCTTAGAATGATGATTTGGAAATTATGATAGATTTGGAGTATGAATGCCTACCCATCTTCATATGTGGTTTGGGTATTTCAGATCGAGCAATTTAGTCTTGGTGTTGAGATTTCATCTTGGATTTGTAGATCTTGAGTACAGCCTTCATTTTAGATTTATCTCAGTTCGGATTTTATTTATAGGCTGGTTGAGCCTACTCCGTGGTTACCTACCCGGTCTTCCTAAGTTTGGATAGATTATGGTTGTTAGGTGTTTAGATGATAGTCCATGGACACGGTATTAGTTCTTTCATCTTTGACCCTGGGTTTTCAGTTTTCATAGAGATTTGGATGATCTACTCAGCAGGAGTAGAATCCTTAGTTGGATTCAGCTTGGTTTTATTCTCGGATGATAAGACATCCTGGAGCAGATCATTCAGCGATGAGTAGTTATTCTTTGGACTTCTATAATTCAACTTTTATTATCATACGGATCGTTGTAGCATTGGAATAGATTGCGTAGCTTGGTTATCTCTATTTTTGTGCCCCGGTAGCGCCTTATAGGCTTATTCTCATGGTTTCCATATGGATTCTTAGTGAAACAACTTTTGTTCCTTGAGTTTTTGGTGATGAGATTGCGCGGATAGGACTTGGATGAATTTCTACTTGGTTTAGAGACTTAGGAGGTTTAGAAATTCAAAAGAAGGTTATATTTGGATTTGGGGTTAGTTGTATGAGTTATGAATAGACTTGCCCATAGCTTTGTGAATTTTTGTTTGATTATGAGGATATCGATGTTTTATTAGTGTATCACAGTCCAGATATGTGTGCATCATCCTTTCCCGATTCAACAGGAGATCAGTTGGTTGTTGTAACGCCCTAGAAGTACCCCCTAGACGCCACATGGTTCTTAAGACTACGAATAGCCCTAAGCTAACTCATTATTTCTATTCATCTTGAAACTCACGTGATAAGTGAACTCAAAGATAATGAAACTTGAAGATAAACGATCTCATATCTTAATAGAAGTCTTAAACATGGAAATCTTTACACAAATTCTTTGAACGAGAAACATAATTACTCTGACAAGACTTTACTAATGTCTAGTGAGCCACTAAGACGGACCCCAGTTGACCCAAACATTATGACAGGACCCACCCTAGAGCCTTGTCGTAATAGGCGTCCCAAGTCTAACAAGGACCGGAGACCACCCCCATTACCCAACCCAACCCCAAGTTGCCTGGAATGAGTTAACTGAATTTCGAGTATGTAAAACGATAGTGTAACAGCTCACACAAAGACTCTGGGCATAGATCACAACCTTGACCAACCCAACCGAGTCCAACCATCCCCTACTAATAATCCAACCATTCCAAAACATGGGCCATAAACCAAGCCATAACCAAGGATGTTCCAAAACATAATATAGTTAATCCCAAAATGAAATATGATGGAACAGTGAGAAATTGTGTCCCATGAAGCTAGCCTCTATACCAATACCAATGCTAAGGTTGACACATATACCGACCCCACCCATTCCAACCCATAGAAGTACCATAAAGCCTCTAACCAAAAGAGTAATAAAATTCGATTGGAACATGCCCCCAACCATACCCAAAAAAAATATCCAAAATAAAATCAAAGTGTCTAGAAATATCCATAACATGAAATAAAGCCTTCCAAACGGATGGAAGCTCACCACTTCAATCCAAATGCTAATCCCGAGTTAATCACTATGTAAGAGAAGTAGAGTTGTCGGTTCCTGCATAGCATAGGTATATAGCCGCCAGTAGATGTAGTTAGCAAGTGATCGCTAGCATGATCTCAGGGTAAGGATAAAATAATGTCATTTAAAAAACCAAGTAAAACCATCCATATGCACATAACCATACATATATATATGTATATATATATATGTATGTGTGTGTGTGTGTGTATATATATATGTATATATATATATATATCCTTGCCAAAAAAATGGACCGGGTTTCGCATGGCTTTAAAACCTTTACCTGGGTTGGGTAGCTTTGCTGTCCTAAACAACCCACAGGCTTTATGGGTTCATCTCCCCCTGCTGAAAGGGACCCAATGCGTGTAGCTGCACGACCAGGGAATAAAACCTTGGGATGACTATTACATCCCCCAAATATAATGTGACATAATGCACACGATCACCAAGACCAACCTCATATCGACAAATATGAGTTTCAAATTATGATTCCCTTAGACCTCCACCTACCATGGCATTGCTACACATCCAGCCATTCATGCCCAATTGAACTCAATTTCTAAATAATCAAACCATTATCTATTTACTAACCAAGGCCATTAATATTGGTATCGCTATACCAATCCTTACTTACAAGTATTATCCATAACCAACCATATACAGGTTTAAGGGGACCTTCAAGTGCCCTTCCATTTACCATATTAATCAAATTGGGGGATTCTATGCCATTTACCTTTCCAAACCATTTAAACCATGAATAATTCCCTTACCAAGTTTTAAAACATGCAAGAGTTCCATTAAAGTAGTCAATGCAATGAACATAGCTTTATAAGTATTTTTTCAAACACATTGGGGACATAATATGACTAAAACCAATTTCAAACCATTAAACCATTCCCATGCAATCCAATTATCCAAAACCACCATTAATGCCTATAAAGCATAATTAAAACCATGAAAAAACATAACCAACCATTTAATATCAAAACCCCTAATCATATTTGAAAACCAAAATCATACAATCAACGAAATCATGAAAACAATACTAAAAACCATAACATTAGATGAAATTAACAATGAGAGAAAAGAACATGCCTTAAACCAAGATAATGACGGAAAGAAATCACCAAAACAAGCCCCAAATTGATCCTTTAGTTGAAACCCTAGCTTCCCTTGCCCAAAATCTCTTAAGAGAATTATAAAGTGTTTTAGAAATATTTCTAAGTGTTAATGAATGGAATAATAGAGTAAATAATCTATCAAGTAGGTTAGAAGTTGTGGGGACAGATTAGGATAAGTGGGGAAATGTCCAGAATACCCCCACTTAAGTTGCACCAAAATCCCATCATAGGGATACAACTACCCCACATGATTCGTACCCTTCCAATATGAGTGGTACTCTTTACTCCTACCCCAGCCTTAATCTTGGGATCACACACTGTCTATCCTATGACTCAGCAAACCAAGTCTTATTGAGAACATATGATCCACACCCTTTATCCATACCCCTAGCAGATTTAAACTCAGGGAAGATTCAAACACTGTCCACTATACGAGCCCTGGGTACAACTCGTACCCTAGCTTATGGCTTACGATGAGCCACTTGTACTCAGATCCAACCTAAGTAACCAAGTCTAAGATTAAGTTAAGGAACCAACCAATCCATAACCACTAATATGGCGTGTACCCCTAAATCGTACCCATTCCAGTGACCAAAATCTATTCCACCACCCAACACTGGTTAGTATACAACTAGACCTTACCATCCATACCCAAACATATGGCTCATACCCTCGAGTCGTATTGGATCCAGAGACTAGAATTCTATGAAATTTTCTAAGGGTCAAAACCCAGGGTGTTGTAATCTCCCCCTACTAGGAACAATCATCCCTGAATGACGAAAAAACTAGAGGTAACCACACGCATAAGTCATTTGAATTATCAAATATATTCCCAATATTTAATAAAGTTTGAAAATAAAGAGGGAAAGATATTAATCTTTCTTTTAACAAACTCAGAACATTAAGATGTGCTGAAGACACATTCCTTCCATATGAATTCTAGGAGCAGAAAATAAATATAGATATTTGGACTTTATGTCCTTCTTCGCTTCCTATATAGCTTCTTCCACCAAAGAACCTTAACCGAAGGCACATCCTTGGTCTGCAATCGATGAACCTGCCTATCCAAGATCTTAACTGGGACTTCTTCATAAGACAAGGAATTTGTGAGATCCAATCCTTACCAAGGAACAACCGAAGAAGGATCACCAATGCACTTCCTCATCAAAGAAACATGAAAGATTAGATGAATCAAGCTCAAGCTAGAAGGCAATTCCATCTCATACGCCATATTACCAACTCTCCATAAAATATACCTACATACTGGGGACTGAGCTTCCCCTTCTAGCCAAACCATATTACTCCTTTCATGGGAGATACCTTGAGGAAAACCTTATCCCTAACCTTAAAATTCCAAACCGTTACTCCTTACATCTACATAGGACTTTTGGCGACTTTGGGAAGCCTTAAGCATATCCCAAATCACGTTTACCTTCTCTATACCCTGGTAACCAAATCGAGACTAAACATATCTGCCTCACCAAGATCAAACCAACCAATAGGAAATTTTCACCTCCTACCATACAATGTCTCAAAGGGGCCATACCAATACTATAATGATAGTTATTGTTGTAAGCAAGCTCCGACAAAGGTAGATGCTCAACCCAATTGCCACCATAATTAATCACATAGTCCTGAAGCATATCCTCCAATGTCTAAATAGTTCTTTCCACATATCCATCCTCCTGTGGTGGAAAGCAGTACTCAGACTCACCTTGGTCCCTAACCCTCTCTGAAAAGACCACAAAAAGTGAGGCATAAATTGTGTACCACAATAAAAAATAATCTAAATAGGCACACCATGCAGCTTCATAATCTCCTGAAGATATAGTTTCGCATAATCCGTCCATGAGAAGGTAATCCGCATTGGCAAAAAGTGCGCAGACTTAGTCATCCTATCTAAAATGACCCAAATCAAATCATATTAATTCTGAGACCGAATAAGAATGGAAACAAAGTCTATATTGATCATTTCCCACATCCATTAGGAAAAATCAATTTCTTGATACAACCCTCCTGACCTCATGTGCTCAACCTTAACCTGTTGACACACCATGCACTTGGCCATGAAATCAGCCATATTCCTCTTCATGCCATTTCACTAATAAACCTCCTTTAGATCATGATACATCTTAGCCGAGCTGATATGAAAACCATAGCTCGACTCATGTGCCTCAGCTAAAATACTTTATCGTAAATTGTTGACATCAGGAACACATAACCTCTCTTGGTACCGTAAAGTACCATCACCAGTGATCTCAAATACCACTACCTTTTTCCCACTAACGTTACTGTTTCTTTTTATGAAGATAGAATCTAGCACTTACTTCTCCTTAATCTTTACATCAAGTAGGGGAGGATACTTTTTCTAAGTTATTCTTAGATTGTTTCTTTCCCCTAGAGTTGAGTGAAGCAAATATAGTGGAGTTTTTGAACCTCAAGTAGGGGAGGATATTTGCCAAGAAATATGCCTTGAAGTTTTATCAATTCTAGAGAGCAAAATTTCCATACTGATTAAAGATATGGGTATATTTCTTAACAATTGATAAAACTTCAAGGCATATTTCTTGGCAAATATCCTCCCCTACTTGAGGTTCAAAAAATCCACTATCTTTGCTTCACTCAACTCTAGGGGAAAGAAATAATCTAAGAATAACTTAGAAAAGGTATCCTACAGGACTGATTCTTCCACATCACCCTTATGCCTGTCCCACTCCTCATACCACTAATATACAATCTCTTTGAGCTGATAATCTACACAGTTTACCCCTACCATATTGGTAGCCTACATTACCTAAAATATCTTGTCCATTTCATCTAAGAAGCCTTGTAGATCCTCATCCACCTTTATTGTAGAAAGAAATAAAAAGACCTATCTTTATAAATTAGCCAACCCTTGTGGCCTTAATAGACAAATCACCAGTCGCACCTCGCTCAGCCTGAGCAGTGACCATCTGAGCAATAACATAAATAGACTGGTAAAATTTTGCATTAGTTACCTCGCCTTGAGGAAAACTATCAGCAACCGGTGAAACTCTAGAAGTATCAGGGATAGGACCATGAGATCAAATATGAACCCTAGAAGTAGGATACACCCCTTCAGTATTACCCCCAGATAGGATAGAAGAATCTCCTTGTATTTTAGATCTATGAGGCTTGATCAAAAGACGAACAAATAAGGATTAGAAAAGATTCTAAGACTGAGACTCCAAGCTTGAAAATAGAATAACAAGAAAGTGAACCATTCCTAAATGCCTCGTAGCCTCTTCCTTATGAGAGTTGCACACTACACACCCCTAAAAGAGACTCTACTCGACACGGCTTTATGGACTCCCAATTAACCATGAACCCAGGCTCTAATACCAACTTGACATTACCCACTCTAGGTCATTGTTGTAAAGGGCATCCTAACTTTGACACGGACCAGAGAATACCCCCATTACTCAACTTAACCTCCAGTCGTCTTTCCTGAGTTGGATGAATTTTGAGCATGTAACAAGATAGTATAACAATCACACAAAGACTCTAGGGATAGATAACAATTATGATTGACCCAATCGAGTCCAACCATCCCATACCAATAATCCAACCTTACAAAACCATACCAAAACATGGGCCATAAACCAGGCTATAACCAAGGATGTTCCAAAACATAATATAATTAAATCCAAAATGAAATATGATGGAACAATGAGAAATTATGTCCGATGATGCCAACCTCAATACTAATACCAATTCTAAGGATGATACCTATACCAATCACGCCCATTCCAACCCATAGAAGCACTATAAAGCCACTAACCAAAAGAGTAATAAAATCTTATTGGGATATGCCCCCAACCATAGATAAAACTAATATCCAAAATAAAATTAAAGTTTTGATAAATATCCATTACATGAAATAAATCCTTTCAAAAGGATAAAAGCTTATAACTTTAGTTCAAATTCTAATCCTGAGTCAATCACTATGTGGGAGGAGTAAAACAGTCAGTTCCTACATATCATGGGTATACAGCCTCCTATAGACAGGGTTAGCGAGTGACCACTAGTATGAGCTCATGGTAAGGATGAAATAATCCCATTTATAAATCCAAGAAAAACTATCCATATGCACAAAACCATACATGTATATATCCATGCTAAGAAAAGGGACTGGTTTTAGCATGCATTTAAAACCTTTACCTGGGCTATGTAGCTTTGTCTCCCTAAACCACCCATAGGATATATGGGTTCAGCTCCCCCTGCTGAAAAGGCCCCAGTGCGTGTAGCTACATGACCATGAAAGAAAACTTTGGGATGACTAGTACATCCCCCAATTATAGTGTGACATCATGCACACGGTCACCAAGACTAACCTCATATCAGCAAATATGATTTTTCCAGTTTTGGTCCCCCTGGGACCTCCACCTTCCATAGATTTGCTACATATCTCCCCATTAATTACCAATTAAAAAAATTTCCAAATAACCAAATCATTATCCATTTATTAACCAAGACCATTACTATTGGTATTGTCATACAAGTCCTTAATTGCAAGTATTATCCATAGCCGACCATATATAGGTTTAAGGAGACTTTTAAGTGCCCTTCCGTTTACCATATTAAACCACTTGGGGGATTACATGTCCCCTCAATCATAACCGTCTAACCATTTACCTTTTCAAACTATTTAAACCATGCATAATTCCCTTGCCAAGTTTTAAAACATACAAGAGTTCCATTAAAGTAGTCAATGCAATGAACATATCTTTATAAACATTTTTTCAAACACATTTAGGGGATAGTATGATCAAAACCAACTCCAATTACCATTAATTCATTCCTATGCAAACCAATTATCCAAAACCACTATTAATGCATATAAGAGCATAATTAAAACCATGGGAAACCATAACCAGCCATTTAATATCAAAACCACCAATCATATTTGAAAACCAAAATAGTACAATTAATGATATCATGAAAACATTCATAAACAATATGCTTTAGATAAAATTAAAAATAAATGAAGAGAAAATACCTTAAACCAAGATGATGAAGGAATGAAATCGCCAAGACAAGACCCAAATTAATACTTTGGTTGAAACCCTAGTTTTTCTTGTCCAAAGGCTCTTAAGAGAATTATGAAGTGTTTTAGAAAAGTTTCTAAGTATTAATGAATGGAATAATAGGGAAAATAACCTCTCAAGTAGGTTAGAAGTCGTGGGGTATTATTAGGATATGTGGGGAAATATCAAGAATACCCCCACTTAAGTTGGACCAAAATCCTGTCATAGGGATACTACTGCCCCACACAAGTCGTACAATTCCAATAGGAGTTGTACACTCCACTCATACCCCAGCCTCAACCTTGGGATCAGACACTATCCAGCCTACGACTCATCCAACCAAGTCTTATTGACAGTATATGATCTGTACTCTTCATCCGTATCCCTGGCAGACTTAAACTAAAGAAACATTCAAACACTGTCCACCATTTTAGTCCTGGGTATGACTCATACCATGGCTTACGGTTCATAGTGACCACTCGTACTGTTTTACTTATGCAACATACTCAGTACATTCCAAAGGTACTGACCCATATATATGTCTATGTGCTACATTGTCTTACAATGTAGGTTCGGGTGCTCATTTCCAATAGCACGATTGACTGCGAGCTTCATCACCTACATCTTAATTTTTGGTTAGTCCACATAGTTCGAGGACCCAATTTATCAAACTTTTGCTCGTTGATGATAGTATTTTAATTATTTGAATTTTGATAATGTATAACACCCTGGTTTTTATCCCTTAGAAAATTTCCTGGAATTTTGGTCTCTAGACCTAATATGACTCAAGAAAACAAGTTGTATGTTAGGGTACAGATGGTAAGGTCCAGCTGTATACTGACCAGTATTGGGTGGTGGGATAGTTTTGGTTACTATAATGGGTAAGACTTAGGGGTATGAGTCATATGATGGTTATCAATCGTTTAGTTGCTTAACTTAATCTTAGACTTGTAAACAATTATTAGATAACAAAATAGATACAAAAAGTACACCAGAATATATAGAAAAAACATTAATAGGAACAATGAAATTATGGTTTTTAAATCTAGCCGAAGCAAGTAAAAAAGTATTAAGATCTGATTATAAAACAGAAGGAACATCAACAACTACTAAAATACTACCAACAAAAATATTGAAAAAATAAGAAATAGCTATAAGAGATGAATTTAGCAGTATGACAACAGAAGAAGAAGAGCAAAATAAAGTAAAAGATATAAATAGAAATTTAATGCTAAAACTAGCAATATGTAATATGTGTTATATAGATGAGTATATGTGCGCATTTAAAGAGTATTATTACAAAGGAACATATAATATAGAAGAAAGTAAGGAAATAAGATGATTATATTTTAGTAAATTACCTGTACCATTTAGTTCAAAAATAATAAAGAGTTAGGATGAAGCAAAAATAGTAGATACCCTAGGAGCAAGAATAAAATTTTTACAACAATGGTATAGAAATCTATGTGAAAAATATAAAGAAGAAATAAAAATGGAAAAGATATTAATAAGAAATTTAACATGTTGGAAAGATAAAATAACACCTCATTTTGGATGTGAAGAAAGATATTATAAGAAAAAAAAAGACATAAGAATATAAGAAATACATGAAATCAAAATATAAGTATAAGAAACCAACAAAAAGATATTATGTAAAAAATTATAATCATAAAAGACCATATAGGAAAAAGAAATCTGTAAAAGAATGTACTTGTTATAATTGTGGAAAATTAGCACATTTAGCTAGAGATTGTAAATAACCAAAAAACCCAAAAAAAAAAAAGAAACAAATATCAGAAATAAAAATAGAAAATATAGAATATATGCAGATAGATTACATAGATTATGAATTAGAAAGTGAAGATAGTATATATGAAATTTCGGAGAATGAAACAGATAATGAAATATATAGTGAATTAGATGAATCAAATGACTGAAGAAAATATAAAAAAATGAACCAAATAACTGAAGAAGATATAAAATAATAAAAAAGAAAGAATATTTAAATGAAGAAGGAACAGATCAAAAAATAATATTTGATAGTCATATATTTGATGAAATAAAAGGAAAAGAGTTAGACTTAAGTGTAGAAAAATATTTAAATTACCAATAATAAAAAGGATATTTAGTAGAAAAAAGGAAGAATACTGCGTAGTAAGCCAAAACAAACATGTAATAAACTGTAGATATGCAAAAGAAAGAGCTAGTATACCACTAGTAACAAAAAAAAATTAATAAAGAAATAAATGATATAAAAATTAATGACCCAATAAAATATGTGCACCTTGGAGGAACAGAGATATTAATAAAAGCAAGTTTTAGAGAAGGAATAGATACACCAATAGAATTATATTTAGCAGATGATAGAATTATAAAACCTATAAAAAAAGTATAATAACTGCCATAAAAGGAAATTTAATATACCAAAAATTTAAATTTATAATAAGTGCAAATTATTCAGTAGCAATAACAGATAAAAATATAGATAAATCATTAATATTATATTGAAAAATATCAGGAATAGAATTAACCCTAGGAAGTAAAATATTTACAGCAAGATGTAAAAATCTATATGTATTAACAACAAAACATAAAATTACAAGAAAAAATAAAATTAATAAAATACAAATAGAAAGTCTTTTTGAACAATTTCTATAAACAATTGATAATAATGATTATAGTTACAAAGACATAGATATAGAAGAATATTTAGAAATAATAAATTATAGAATAAGCATAACAAAAAGAATAGCTCATGAAAAATTAGAATCATCAAGCTCATAAAAAAGAACAAGTTATGAAACAACTTCAACAGTTAATTCAAATCAATATTATATAACAGGAACAATAAATGAAAAAGAATATTTAATACTCTTAAACACAGGAAAAGAAGAAAATTATATCTCAAAATATCTAGTAAAAAGTAAAGAAATAAAACCTAATAGTAATATATGCCCAGATCTACCAAGCAGTCTAATAAACATTAAAGATATAGCTGAAAAGGAAATAATAATAGGAGTTAGGAAAATAAAAATAGAATTTGAAATAAAAAAAATGCAAAAAGTAGATATAATATTAGGAATAAAATGGTTAGAACAAGCAAAACCATACAATATAGAACATACACAATTGTCTATAACATATAATAAAGAGAAATTATTCATAAAAAGAACTTTAACATGATATGAAAATGTATGTACTTGTAAAAATAATAGTAGAAGGATATTATAATTGGTATTATACACCTATGATAGATACAGGAGCAAAAACAACTTATGTAGATACAACCGTTTACCAGAAAGTAAATAGAATAAATTAAAAACACCAATAGTAGTCAAAGGATTTAATAATGAAGGAAGTTTAATTACAAATAAAGCTAAAAATGTAAAAATACAGATATGGGATAAAATAATAACAATAGAAGAAATCTATAATTATGAACTAACATCAAAAGATATGCTTTTAGGAATGTTATTTTTAGATAAATTATATCCACATATAATAACTAAAATAGATTGGTGGTTTACAACACCATGTAACAAAAAGTAAGGGAAAAAAGAGTTATTAATAAAATAAGAAAGAAACTGATCGGATAGAAGGAAGTGAAAAAATTACACAAAAATTAGAAAATATAAAAAATACAGAAGACACAATAGAACTAGTTGTATTTTCAATAAATAAAAAAGAAATAACTATATTTTCAATAGATAAAGTAGAAATAATAAAGAAAAAATTAAGACAATTATATAGTGAAGATCCATTAAAAGGATGGGAAAAACATAAAACTACTATAAAAATTAAATTAATAGATAAAAATAGCATATTAACTCAAAAACCATTAACATATAATTTTGACGATTTAAAAGAATTTAAAATACATATAGATGAATTATTAGAAAAAAAAACATACAAAAAAAATAATAGTAAAGACAATAGTCCAACATTTATAGTAAATAAACATAGAGAACAAAAAGGAGAAAAAAGTAGAATGGTTATTGACTATAGAAATTTAAATGCAAAAACTACGACATATAATTATCCAATACTAAATAAGATATTAAAAATAAGACATATACAAGGATATAAATACTTTAGTAAATTTGACTGTAAATTTGGATTTTACCACTTAATGTTAGATGAAGATTCTAAGGAATTAATCATATTTACGGTACCACAAGGATTTTATGAATGGAACGTATTACCATTTGGATATAAAAATGCACCAGGTAGATATTAATATTTTATGGATAGTTATTTTAAACAATTACCTAATTGTATAGTATACATAGATGATATACTAATACATATAAAAACTAAAAAAGAACATTTAAAATTACTAGAACAATTTACAGATATAATTAAAAAATTAGGAATAAGTTTAAGCTAAAAGAAAGCTAAAATTATGAAAAACTAGATAGAATTCTTAGGGATACAAATAGATAAAAGTGGAGTAAAAATGCAACAACATATAGTACAAAAAATAATAAATTTAAAAGAACAATTAGATGCAAAAAATAAATTACAATCATTTTTAGAATTAGTAAACCAAGTAAGAGAATATATATAACAAAATTAGCAGAAAACCTAAAGCCTTTATAGAAAAAAAATTAAAAAGGATGTAGAATATAATTACAACGAGGAAGATAAAAAATAAGTTCAGAAAATAAAAATACTTTGTAAAGAATTACCAAAATTATAATTCCCACATGAAAATAAAAAATTTACATATATAGTAGAAGCAGATGCAAGTGAATATAGTTATGGAGGAGTACTTAAATATAGGTATGAAAATGAAAAAATAGAACATCATTGTAGATATTATTCAGGAACATTTAATGAAACAGAAATAAAATGGAACATAAATAGAAAAGAATTATCATTATATAAATGTTTATTAACCTTTGAACCATTTATTGTATATAACAAATTTATTGTGAGAACAGATAATACCCAAGTTCGATGGTGGTTAACAAGAAAAATACAAAACTCAGTTACGACAAAGGAAATTCGGATATTAGTCTTGAATATCTTAAATTTTACATTTATGATTGAAGTAATCAAGACTGACAAGAATGTTATTGCATATTACATATCAAGACAAAGCTATTCAAACTAATTTACCAATGGAAGAAGCTGATGTCAAAGATACCCAAACAGACTTAATATTTCAAGTGTTTGAATAAATGAAGTTATTACAAGAACGAGTTATCACATTAACTACTGAAGTTACAAATGTAAAAGTGCAGGTTGAGAACTATAAAAAACAAGAAGCTATTAGAAAATATACTGAGCAGGACGAGCACATTAAAAAACTAAACCTACAGGGTGACGATGAGAAACACCTAAAAACTCAAATTACTAACGAAATTACAGTTACAGCTGCAGGCGCAAGTGATGTATCCAAGGGAAAGAATGTAGTCACTCAAAATAAACCTGAACTACCAAAGAAAAAGAATTATAATCTCAACCAGATATTCTCAAAACCATATACACCAAATATACAAAAACCAGAGTCATCTATACCTCCACAGATATACACATATTCTGAATTACTCAATCAACAAAAATAGACTTATAACCAATCACTCGTACATATATTGATAATATTTATACGTTACAAAAAATTTTAAATACAAAATCTATCCAGAGTGAGGAATTAGCAAAACAAACCCAAGGATATATTACACAAAAATGTCAGAACTATAACAAACTTATTGCTTTGCCTGGCACCAGTGCAAACTTAATTTCTTCATGTTACTATTATGGACTATTATCTATAGTTTACACAATTGCTAAAGAAGATTTAACAATAATTCCATATATTCACAAAACATTTATGGATTATAAAAGGATTATGAAGGGACAGTTATTCTATGTCCGTTTCTACTCCGCACCAGCAGAAATATTATTTGATGAAATAAAACAGAAAATTACTATTGTCAAGAAAGGAATGACACGAGACTATATTATCCCTGAAGAAATATGTGAACAAGAAGAGATAATCAAAAATCAGATACCGAACTTCTAACGAAACAAGAGAGTTATTGGACTTAGTAGTATATTGACTGAGTTAGCAAATAATTATATAAATCAAAACCCAGTTTGGATTTACTATAACAGAAATCAATTATTGGTATACTCTACTTGTAAAAATATTAGAGAAAATGACAGACGAGAGATAAGAAAATGGGTCATAACGATCCTAAAACCAGAAGAGTTACTAGTCACAAGATCTATTACGAAAGAAATTATTTTAGAAGAAGCTATGGATCAATTCTGTAAATAGGTTGGCCAAAGATATGATCACCACATATGCAGTAGATGTAGTGACAGATACAACTTTATCCCAGATGTGATGCTACAATAGCAAGAAGATAAGCACAACAGCTGGAAGATACACGACAAAAATATAAGAAGATGGAGTAATAATGGAAAGATAAGGAGACAAAAACATCAAAGTGAAGAAAGCGACATATGAAGGAAAAGCTAACTTTGTGAAATATTTAATATGCATATCATTTGAATATTTAATAGCTTTACTATTTTTATGATAGACTTTTTGACTTTTGGCACTTTCCATTAAATGTAAAGACATAGAACCATTATTGGGTTTTATTAGTTTTTGACTAGAAATAGTATATAGGTAACGTATAAAGTTATATTAGGACAGATGTAAAGATGTAAAAAAGTTTACGCGTTTTGTTTAGGATTATAAATAGAAGAGCATTTGCTCAGTTTGAGGCAAGACTTGCATGTGTTGAAAGCAAGCCTCCTCTTTTGTAAACAAAAAAAATTGAATATTTAATAAAAATAGATATATTTCCAAGGAAAAGCTATGGATAAACAAAGCCCAAAATTATCAAACCTACCAGAATAGGTATATTTATTTACGATTATGAATAGCTAAATTCATATATTCTTGACAATCATGATATGATAAAATAAGTTCATGATAGTTACTTTATTGTAGAATTATTCAAAAAATAGCATGTTAAGAAGTTTATTAGCAAAGTGAAAAAGGAGAAAAATCCCTAAGAACTATGCCATCCTAAAGGTGAAACCGGTGAGGTAAGAAAGTCGTGATAGGGGAGTAGCCAAAGTAGAGGCACTGTTTAAGGGAAAAATATTCAGATTACCATGCTAATAGTGACCGAAGAACATGTTATTTAAGAATAATCTAGTATATAGTAATCTAAAATGATCATATTTTGTTATGTGTATGATTGAAGAGAATATTTTGAAAAGGCATCATATGAAAAATAAATACTTATTTATCTGACGAAATGGTAGATTAATTCAAAATACTTTCTTTGAATATACTTAAGGATATAGAAATTGTAGATATAAGAAAAATCATATTGGAAAAAATATTTGATAAATATTTTATGACTAGAATAAATTACATATCACACCTACCTACCTACTCTTACAAATACTTATATAACAAACCTACACATCAACCATGATAAAATATGTATATTTAGAAAATTGGAAAATGGATATGAAAAATTTACAATTAATAGAAAACTAATGAAAACAAATTTAGAAGAATATATGAGAACTAAAGATATAAAATATATAGAATTCTTTAATAAAAATATAGAGGAATTATTAAGATAAAACAAACAACTAATAAATACTATGATAAAGCAATTAATTACTAAAATCCAATTCAAAGTTATCCAAGTTATTCGTAGAAACCTAAGCATAATATGGATAATATGGCAAGATATATATCTGATGAAACTAAGATACTAGTTTTATATATCATAAAAGACAATTGAAAAACAAGATAAACTATCTGAAAGCATCTGAAACATAAGTAGTTGCTGGACAAACCCCTCTCTAACTCCAACAGATTGAAATAAAGAAAGTAGTAAAAATAACTACAAATAACTTGTCCTTTATGGATGATGACTCACCATAACTACTACTAAGTTACAAAGAACGTACTAAGGGTGATCGGTAAATTTAGCATCTAAACCTATATTGTGAAATAATTATAGCGCAAAAGAAAGAATATTGTCAGTACTTGAAATGTATTGGTACGTGAGATAAGGACTAACTAAAGTACATAGAGAAACTGAGCATGAATGCATAAACATCTAAAAAAATGCAAAACCAAGTAAAGAATGAACTGAAATAATCTATAAAACTGACTACCTGTATAGTTGATAAACTGCACAGTTAGTCATGCAAACTTGAACTAACATAATCTGAGTATTGGACTAAACCTATGTGAACTATAATTTAACTGGCATGACTAATATGAGCTAATCGGGATCCAACCTACAACCCCAGTTAGAAGGGTGTCAGTACCTTACCATGGCTACTAACAATGGATATGTTGATCCACTATTCTATATCCCAAAGGAGTAGGGTGTTATTCCTTTACTGGTAAGTAACCCCTAAGAGAGTGTTAGTCCTCTACTAGGAGGTTTACATCCCATAACCTACATTGGATATTTAGTTATAAAACTTTAGGACTTCTGCTAATTGTCTCAGTCCTCTATTGGCAGGTGAGCCTTAATCCCAAGGTTGACTCAGTGCTAAATCCTCCTCCCAATTGTATTGACACTAGTATTGATTAAAGTCAACAAGAATCATAACTATAATTACTTAATATGACTAGAATAATCTGAATATGATGGTAAAGGCATGATCTGACTGACTTGTTTTTTGTAATTGGAAACTTGCATAAACCTATAGGTATCGAGTTTTATAACCGACCAACACTGAATAATATGTAAAGTATAATAAAACCATCATAATACTTTAAGTATATTCATGATTCGTTAAACCAATATATAGTGTATTTTACTAAACTGATGAAACCTATGACTATGAGTATGGGAAGATGTGAAATATATGTGGACAACATTCTCACATGGTTAAATTTATAAATTAATAATTAACTTAACATCAACTAAATGTAATATGGGTTACTAAGTTTATAAAGCATGTAAAATCTGAATTGACAGAGAGAAACATATTTTCATGATTTGTATTCAAATTATTAAGAAAAAGTTGACTAATTTCATACTTGACATTGAAATTTTATCAAAAGGGGAAAAAAGGGTTCATACTTGAAAAATAAGAGATTTTTAAGACTCAATGGGTGGAAGGATCCATTGATCAATACCTTACATACATGATTTTTATTGAATTATTGAAGAAAAATTAGAATTGGGAAATTAGATGGTGAATTCTTGGAGGAATGAAAGGGAATGAACGTTGTCAAATGATGATGAATAAGGAAAATAATGCCCCTCTTGGGTTATAAGTCATGAATTGGGAATTTAGAGAGAAGGGAAAAATATCAAAATCCCCCTTTAACTTAAAGAAAACTACTTGATTTTACATAGTCTTTGTGGAATACTGGTTATCATTGCGGCCAACCTCTATGACACATTTTGTATTGTAGACACTAACCTCCTTGACACACTATGTATCACGCAGTCTATCCTTCATGAAATGCTGAAATCATAAAGTCTTACTGCCTCCATGATCCAAAATAACTCAGAACCTATTCAAAAAAATTTCAATCTTTTCCAAATAACCCTTTGACATTCCTAAATATATTTTAACTCATAAATAAATGTTTCAAACTTGGGAAGGCCTGAAATATAATGTTTAAAATCTTGGGTGTTAAAATGGTCGTGTCACTTGTTCTTAGTGTGACATAATTGCTTTGGGACTTCTAAACATATGATTACTAGCTGGGAACTTATCAAGAATATTGCGGCGTATTACATTTGGCAATTCAAAGTCCATTATTGTCAGCTGGTGCACCATGATAGCAGCCCTTTGGACTAAGATTATGACTCACTTAGTAAAGGAGATACTATGATTGTGGAGTGGTGTCGTGATCGTGACGTATTTGATAGATGAGAGGTACCATGATTGTGCGCTGAAAGGTCTTAATAGTGACTACTGAGGACCTAGACTGGGTATAAAAGGACCTTATTCCTATGATTTTCTCTATTCTTCATCATTCTCTCAGGACCCAAAACCCTAAAATATGTAATTACTTAAAATTGAGACTTATGGGTGACTTAGGAGCTTGATTAACATTTAAATTTACAATTATCTTCTGATTTGATGTAAGTATTCACTCTTTCTTTTGTCAAATTTCTTGATTTATTACTTCAAACACCATAACATATAGGGCTTCCTTTTTTCCCCAATTTATCTTGGTTATAACACATTTTATAGGGTAATAATTCATTGAGCTTTTAAGAATATTGGGTTTGTTTCAATAAAATGATTTTCATAAGTGATGCACATATAGGGGTTTTAGATATGATTTTTGGACCAAATGCTGCAACTTTCTTTTGTCATATAATTTCTAGTAATGTGATCATGGTGGATCTATAGAAGGTTATTGTACGGAAGAGGTGGCCTAAACCAATGACTCTATTTGACAGTCAGAGCTTCTTGAGTTTAGCTGGGTAAAATAGGTAGTTTGTGGAAGGATTTTATGGACAACTGTTCCTTTGACTAAGTTAACTCAGAAGATGGTCAAGTTTTCTTGGTCAAATGCTAGTTAAAGGATTTTCAAAAAGTTGAAGGATAAGTTAACTTCAACTTCAGTTCTCATTTTGCCGGAAGGCAATGATAGGTTCGTGGTTTATTATGATGCATCTCGTGTATGGTTTGGTTATGTGTTGATGCAACATGGAAAGGTAGTTTCCTATACTTCCAGGCTGGTTAAGGTACATAAGAGGAATTATCATACTCTTTATTTGGAAATTTGGTGCTTTTCTTTGCATTGAAAATATGTTGGCATTATTTATATGGTGTTCATAAGGATATCTTTTCTCATCATAAGAGTCGATAGTATGCATTCACCTAGAAAGAGTTTAATCTAAGGCAGAGAAGATAGCTTGAGCTTCTCAAGGACTATGATATGAGTCTTCACCATCACCTAAGTAAAGCTAACGTGGTTGTTAATGCTCTTACAAGGTTATCCATGGGGAGTTTATCTCATGTGGAGAAAGTAAAGTGGGAATTGGTAATGGATATTCACCACTTGGATAATCTTAGAGTTTGCTTTTTTGACTCCAAAAATGGTAGTATGGTTTTGCAAGAAGTAGTTAGATCATCTCTTGGTGTATATATTAAGTAGAAGAAAGTGTTGGATCCTTTCCTGATGAAAATCAAGAGCGATGCTGGTGGGTAAAAGTTATTGGTATTTGTGATTGGTGGTGATGGTACTTTATGATACCAAGGGAGGTTTTATTTTCTTGATGTCGACAGGTTGCAACAAAAGATTTTGGCTGAGGCGCATGATTTGCACAATGTTATTCATCATGGACCGACTGTGATGTATCATGATCTTAAGGAGATCTATTGTTGATAACACTCAACTCACTCCCATAATTAAGGTTTGAGGCAGTCATTGTTAAGTAACCAAATTTAAATTAGGGTCGAATATCAAGAAGTGAATTATAGACTTTTTACCCTATGGGTGCTCAAATTACTACGAGGTTACCCAGAATTCTAATAAAAATGACATGTATAATAAAATAAGGGGATTTGTTTGGAAACTAGTTATACAATCTGTAGCAAATGATCAAGAGATAACACTTTAGTTTTAACCAACAATGTTGGGGGGAATCTTGGGATTATGTCTACCGAAAGGTAAAAGTATGTGGTTAAATCATTTTTTAGCATGAAATTTAGTTTTTAAGTAAAGGATAGGCTTGGTCGAAGGTCATTGTGGTTAATCTTTTGATAAAACTACAAGGATTTTACCCATTGGCTCTTTCGAGCACCTAACAAGTGTGAAATTTGTAATCACCCAAAACCTCAATCAAGCATCCTTATTTCTAGGATAATCCTCTTGACATGGTTTACACTCCCAAATACTAATTTTGAAGATTATAAAAGAGATCAAACCATAGGCTTAATTTTCCACAGTTGCCTTGTCCCCCTATAACCCCCTTTCAAAGATGTTATGTGTTACCTCATATTCATCTTCATGCCTCTTTCAAGGATGATAATGGTTTTTAGAGTTTGTGGTTTTTACCCATCAAACCCATTTGGAGATTTAGGGCTTTCACCCATTAAACTGCAACTCATAAGCTTAAGCAATGGTGAAATCCTTACTCAACAACTAATAATCATGGAAACACAACAATACCCATACACAAATTACACTCTTGTTCAACATAATTCCAAGACTAAACTACTTAGCTACTCATGAAAAAAATAAAGAGATATATAACATAAGTATTATGTAAAGAATTTATTCTTCACAAAAATCCTAAGAAAATTACCCTCCAAAGTTGATTACATTTGCCCCATTAGGGGTGTGAAATCTTTTTTCTTGTAAGGAGGCATATGAACAAATTGAATTGGGTGAAGTTGTCATCTTCCACGTGATGAGATAAAAGGACATTATCATAGTTTGGTTAACAAGTGAGTCATTTTTATAGTGCTAGTAGTTGTTGCGTGGTTGCTCCTCGAAGTTAATTATATCCTTCACTATTTTATTTTATGATGAAGGGAATTATTAAAATCTTCTTACCCTTGCGTGAATAGCTTTTTGTGGTTGTAATTAAGTTGGAGCATTCATGACCATTGGGAACTAATGTGGGGCATACATGGTGAGTTGTCTTATAGTAAAGAGTGCTACTGTTTGAGGACAAGCAAGCTTCTAAGTTGGGGGTGTACTCTTTTATGGTATGATACAATGTGATGGGTTCTTTTTTGATATTATTTTGTGCACTCTCCAATGGTATGGTACACCATGATGAGTTCTTTTTTTTGCTATCTTTCATGTACTTCCCAGTAGTATGGAACATCATGGTAAGTTCTTGTGCTTTATGTTCTGAGGATGGTTGATTATAATCATGGTGAGTAGATGCTTTGTTACTGTGTATGGCTTTATGATTCTAAAATGATACTCAGTTATAATGGTGATTATAGAGTATATTGAGATAGTATATCATGTTATTGCTTTAGTAGTACAAATGTTCTTACACTGATATCAAAGCAGATTCAGGTTCGATCCTATCCCTTGACTTTAAGATTATTGTCTTACTTTATATCACCTTTACATTATATATGAGCTCAGTCACTTGATGATTCTTACTATGTACCCGTGTCTTGGTACTCATACTACACTTTTGTACCTTTTTGGTGCAAACCTAGGTTCTAGTTAATGCTAGAGTGCTAGTTCGTACGAGTTGACTATTTAGAGATAGGTTGAGCTCTTGGAGATCGAGCTGCCCTCTTTCCTCTCTATCTTTATTTTTGTTTTTTTTCAAGACAAATGTATGAGATTATCTAAGATATTTTAGACTTTGAGATTGTAAACTTCTATGGTAAAAATTAAAAGCTTTTGTATTAATACTATCAGGTCGTGGGATCGGTAATTGAATATCGATTGTTTTAGTTATGAAGTGTTGTTGTTATATCATGTTAAAGAATAGGGTCCATGTTAGAAGTTCCTAAAATTATAACATGTTGTATTACCTTTGGGTTAATGTATTGGCTTACCTACCGGTGGGACAAGGTAGGATCCATCATGACTCAGAATCCGGGTTATGACATTAAGCGTCGTTCTATGGATTAGCAATTGTGTAACTCGAAAGTTCACCTCTAGGTTTATCATTTAATTGTATTGATATTTGCCATACTTGGGTCTCTAATCAGTTGATAGAGGTAGAGTGAGATACCACCATTTGAGAAGGTCAGGAGAAATCACCGTTCAACTCATGGACCATATAGTCTGTGCCTTCTACTCTATTCAAGATCCTTACTAACATATCCTCGTTCTTAAACTTATCATGGTCAATGGAACTAGATTCCATGGCAGTAGATCAATCAAGAGGAGGGACATAATGGTAATAATCACGCTCATGATCTCTTAATTCTCAATCCTACTCAAGATCCATCAAACATTTATTCCCACCTTACCTTAAATAATCATGGTGGGAACCCCTCGAGTAGTTTGCCAAGTACCAAATTCTTCATCCAACTTTTTAGACTCTTCATTATCTTCATAAGATTTCAATGCTATGGTATTTATCATTTTTGTGAGTGCACCCATAACAAACTTTATCAAGAGCTCAAGTTTGGTCAATATTTTGACCATTTTCTCCTTCTTTTCTTCTTCTCATTTTCTTTTTTCATCAGCCACCGCAGAGGTAGTAGAAGGGGTTTTGGAAGCTTTGGTGTCTAGGGTATGCCAACCTCAATTTTGTTTTGATACTTCTCTTATCAATCAGAAGTCCACAAGATGATGTAATATCACTATAAAGATGCTCACCACATTATCCACCATTATTTTATTTAATGGATCCAGAGCCCTATAGAAAATCTAGAGGAGCATATTTTCTAGGACCTCATGATATGGGCATTGGGACAAGGTAGGTGCCATCATGACTCAAAATATGGGTTGTGACAAGTTTCTATTAGAGCCTAGGTCTCACCGATATAATTTACATAAGATCAAGTGTCCAATAAAGTCCTACGGATCAGAACATTGGCATTTGTTACCTATCTTTTAGAGGCTATAATACATTCTTAGGAGTCCTTCACTTATTTTATTCACATTGTGCTAAGAGTCTAAGTTAGTTTGTAAGATATTTGGATAACTGTACTCTTTTGCAGATGTCAAGAACACATGTTTTGGTGATACACGAGATAGGTCTTAAGACCCAGACTCATGATTTATCCACAGTCAGGGATCAGGGTGTACCTCTTCTAGACCCTATTTCTGCACACGAGCCAAAGACACCTCCACCCCTACTAGCAGTAGGCAGGGACTATCCCAGGATCCATAGGGATTCATTCCCTTTTCTTTGCATAGAGATGCTTTGGTTCAGTTATTTTTTTTGTTGATGGTTCACACACTATTGAAGAGGGAGTGCAACCTGCAACTATAGATTCTAAAGTTGAGGTTCCCCCTATTTTGATATTTGTTCAGCTACTTGGACCTAACCTTTTATGTCTACCAAGAAGCAAAAAACGTTGGGTAGGTTCTTGAGTTGGCTGTACCTAGATTTGTAGGTTCTCCTGGAGAGGATGCATTTAGGTTTTTGACTATTTATGAGGATAGGTTTCATGGATTATACCTTGTTGAGACTCGTGGTGTGGACTACACCATATTTTAGTTTTACTTGTCTGCTAGACATTAGTGGAAGGGTTGTATGAGTTCAAGACTAGTTGGATTTTTCCCTCTCTCTTGGACTCCATTCTCCGAGATGTTCATAGAGTAGTTTATGATGTGTAGACTTAGAGATTGTTTTAGGGATTAGTTCACTAGATTAAAGCAGGTTTCTATGACAGTCGCTAGTATAAAGCTTATTTCTATAAGTTGGCTAAGGATACGACTTCTATCTTGGATATAGAGTATGATAGGGTTCGCTGCTTCGTGATAGAATTGATACTGCCCATTAGGATAGCAACTCAAAGTTTGCTTATTACTAGTAGGATCTTTGCTGAGGTTGCTGATTATGCTAGGGTGATAGAGGACATGCTATGTTAGGGCTATTATAAGTGGCCTAAGTATTAGGGCAGATTTGGTAGGACCTCTAGTAGTTCCCAATTTGGAGGTCGTATTCCTTATATTAGACATCCTCTATATCCATCCTTTCCACTTCAAAGTCGACCAGTTCAAGCAACTCTTTAGATAGCTGATGGGGATCAGTTTATTTCTAGAGGGCACACTAGCAAGGGCGATGATTATTCTATGAGAGGTTCATATGTGGGCTATGATAGGTGTGGCAATTATGCTAGATCAACCAATTATGTGAGTTTTGGTTCTTCACGTGAGTCCTATTTCACTTGTGGACTTCCTAGTCATTTCTCTAAAGAGTGTCATAGTCATAAGCAATGATTGTTATAGTCGAGGGAACTGCTCTTATTAGGGAGGTTCATCCCTCAGTTAGGGGTGGTGCATGAGGTTGTAGAGGTAGTTACCATAGTGCTTGAGATGGTACTCAGGCAGGTAAGGCAGGTGGTCATTTAGGTGCCCAACAAGATGGCGCACGTGGTCAGTTGTATGCAGTACGTACTAGGCCCACGACTGAGACTTCAAATACAATAGTCACATGTGCAATTATAGTATTTACCAATTGACTTTTGCTTTATTTTAGTATGTACCACGGTTAGCGTAGACTAGTGATTTAGTATCTATTACATTGAGTGTATCAACTCTCGTAGGTGTTTCTTTAGCAGTGGATCAGGTTTTTAGATCATGTGTCATGATAGTTAGTGATGTTGATACTTATGTTGATCTTATTATTCTGAAGATATTGGATTTTGATGTGATTCTTAGCATGGACTAGTTATCTCACTATCATCCAGTCATGGATTGTTTTGCTAACACCATTAACCTAGCTATGCCCCATATGCCCCTACTCATTTAGAAAAGAGTGATTGGCCGCAAGACGAAGGGGATTATTTCAACTATTTGTGCTAGACATCTTTTGTTAAGAGGTTGCGAGTCTTATCTCGCCTATGTATCTGATACATATGTAGAGAGGTTTACACTTGACATTGTTTCTATTGTGAGTGAATTTCCTAATGTGTTTCCTGACAATCTGCCTGGTATCCTTCCTGACTGTGATATTGAGTTTGCTATTGACCTTGATCCTGGTAGCCAACCTATATTTTTGTCACCTTATCTGATGGCTCCCACAGAGCTTAAGTAGCTGAACGCTCATCTCAAAGATATTCTTAGCTGAGGATTCATTAGATTGAGTGTGTCCCCATGGGGAGCCCCTATTTTGTTTGAAAAGAAAAAAGATGGCTCTAAGTAGATGTGTATTGATAATAGATAGCTTAATAAGGTGACGATGAAGAACCATTATCCTATACCTTCTATTGATTATTTATTTGACCAACTTCAAGGTGCAATGGTACTTTCAAAGATAGATTTGAGGTTTGGTTTTCATCAGTTGAGGATTCAGGCTGAGAATATCCTGAAGATAACCTTCATGACCTGTTATGGTCAATATGAGTTTTTGGCAATGTCTTTGAGGCTAACTAATGCTCCAGCCGCCTTTATAGACTTGATGAATCATGTGTTCATACCTTCTCTAGACTCCTTTGTCATAATGTTCATTGATTATGTCCTTGTGTATTCGAGGAATAGTGAGGAGCATACACAATATTTGAGGGTTGTTCTCCAAGGTTTAAGAGAGCATATGCTTTTCTCCAAGTTCTCCAAATATGAATTTTGGATTGATTCAGTATCTTTTATCAAACATGTGGTGTCCAAAGCTGGTATTATGATGGACTTGGCTAAAATTATAGTGATTCGTTATTGGGCTAGGCCTACATCACCAACTGAAGTTCACACTTTTATTGGTTTGGATGGTTATTTAAGATGTTTTGTTAAGACCTTTGCTACTTTATCATCCCCTTATGACTAGGTTAACTCAGAAAGAAGTTCCTTTTTGATCGTCTAAAAAGTATAAGTTGAGCTTTGGAAAGCTCAAGAATTGTGTCACTTCAGTCTGGGTATTAGCTCTTCTAATTGAGGATGAGTGTTTTACTATGTTTTGTGATGCTTCTAGTGTTTCTTTTGGATGAGTTTTGATGAAGCAGGGTCATGTCATTTCCTATTATTCTAGACAACTTATGGTGCATGAGCGCAACTACCTTACTCTTGATTTTGAGTTGGCGGTGATTGTTTTTTAGGTCAAGATTTGGAGGTATTATTTGTATGGTGTGCATTGAGATATTTTCACCGATCATCGTAGTGTTCAGCATTTTTTGACCCAGCATGAGCTTAATTCTCCCCAGCATAGATGGATGGAGTTGCTAAAGGACTATAATATTTCTATGTTGTACTATCTAGGTAAGGCTAATATGGTGGCAGATTCCTTGAGTCACAAGGAAATGAGTATGGGTAGTTTGGGATGTGTTTGATTTTCTCAAAGGCCATTAGCTTGAGACATTTAATCCTTAGCCAATTTGACGGTTTACCTAGATATCTCAGATCCTACGAGAATTTTGGCTTATGTAGAGGTGAGGTCCTTCATGTTTGAGCAGATTTGTGATCGTCAGTTTAAGGATGATAAGTTATTCACTCTCCATGATTGGGCAGTGAGCGGTGAGTCTGGGAGACACACCATGGTTTCCCAGGGTATCTTGAGATTTTAGGGTAGTATTTGTGTCCCCCAACTTGATAATTTGATTTAGTCAATTCTGTATGAGGTTCACAGTTATAGATATTCTATTCATCTCAGTATGACCAAGATGCATAGATATTTAAGGCAGTTGTATTGGTAGGATGGTATGAAGAGAGATGTTCCAGATTTTATAGCCCATTTCTTATGTTGTCAACAGGTTAAGGCTTAGCATCAGCGACCCGATAGATTGACTTAGAGATTGCCCATTCCCGAGTGGAAATGTGAAAGGATCACTATAGACTTTATTAGTGGTTTTCCTTGTACTTCCCATGGTCACGATGGTATCAGGGTTGTTGTGGATTGTTTGACTAAGTTGGCACATTTCATTCCTATTCAGATGACATTAGGTGTTGATATATTGGCTCATATTTATTTTTAGTAGATCATTTATTTGCATGGGTCCCTGTGTCTATCATATCAGTTTGTTGTTATGTGTTCACATCGAGGATTTGGAGAGAATTTTAGGAGGATTTGGGTACTCGATTAGATTTGAGTACAGCCTTTCATCTACAGATGGATGGTCAGTCCAATTAGACTATTTAGGTTCTTGAGGATATGCTCCGAGCTTATGTTATTGACTTTAGAGGTGAATGGGATAAGCACTAAGCTTTGACAGAGTTAGCCTATAACAACAATTATCATTTGAGGATTAAAATGGTACCTTCTAAGGCTTTGTATAGTAGAAGATGTCGTTCTCTTATAGGCTAGTTTAAGATACCCAAGGTTCTACCCTGTGGTATATATTTGCTTCAAGACTCGTGAGATAGAGTCTGGGTGATTTTGTATAGGTTTAGAGTAGTCCAGAGTAGGCAGAAGACCTATGCCGACCGTAGACTCCGTGTCTTGAGATTTTGAGTAGGTGAACAAGTGTTCCTTCGTGTTTCACCTCTGGAAGGTATGATGAGATTTTAATGGAAGGGCAAGTTTATCCCTTGCTTTATTGGTCTTTTTGAGATTTTTTATGTGGTTGGCGAGGTGACCTATGAGTTGGCTCTACTTTAAGACTTTGCCACTATTAATCCGATTTTCTATGTCTCTATGTTTTAGAAGTATATTCTAAATCCTTCTCATGTGCTTAGATGGTACTCGGTCCATTTGGACGATCAGTTGACTTTTATGGAGGATCCCATGGTTATTTTTGCTAGTGATATGAGGAGATTGCGTACTAGGGATATTCCAGTTGTTAAGTTCAATAAAGGCATCACCAAGTAGAAAAAGCCACTTAGGATATCAAGAAAGAGATGCGAACCCAGTATCCTCACTTGTTCGAGACTTTAGGTACATGTTTGTCTTTAACTTTCGGGGATGAAAGTTCCTTAGTAATGGATGTTGTAATGACCTTCAGGTTATTATTCCTACTCTTTGTTATTTCCACCTATAGAGCTTTTCCATAGCTATCCTGGGTCATTAGTGACTAACGGGTCCTGATAGTGCGGTTACCTGTCAGTTCATTTAGGGTTTTAAAACCCTTTGCTCAATTTGAAGTCTTCGTTGGTACTAACTGACCATTAAGTAAAATTCTAAGTAAAACAATCCTGTAGGCAAAATTTGACATCACCAATGTGTCTAAAATATTGAAAACTATGGGGTTTCAAACCTTATTTGTTTAAAACGGACCTCGAATGCATCCCGTGATATTGGACGAAGCTCGAAACCAAGTTCCAAGCTTTGTCCATGCATGGCATGCATCGAGGTAACACCACCGTGGCAAAAAAGGTGAGACCGCGATGCCTCGACTATGACAAGGTGGGGGCCATGACCGCACCATCAGAGAGCTAGTTGGTCCATATTTAAGTGTTGTCATTGATGAATTTTAGGTATTTTGGTCCTCCTTCTTAACTTGTTAGCCCTAATAGAGTGTAAAACCTTCTAATTGTCTTATGGGTTGAGTTGGAGCTTAAACAACTTATGTGATTGATTCTTACTACAAACTAAGGTAAGAATTCTTCTAATTTAGTATTGATTTCATAGTTTCTTGACTCAAAACCCCTAAATCATTGGGGGTCAATTGTAGCCCCATAATTGAGTGACTGACTAAAATTACTTGATGGTTTTAACTCTCTAAAGATAGTTATGTTATGGTTTGGTCTTAGAAACTCCTTTCCAGGGGTGAAACCCAATTAGGTTTTTGGTGTCAATTTGAAACCCATGGCAAAATGGTTTCATAATGGGTATTGTCATTCTTGCTTTAAAGGTTGGATTATATTATTGATAGCATTGCTTGTGGAATAGGAAGCTTCATAGAAGGGAAAGAAAAATCTCATTGGTTCATGATTTTCTTGGTCTCAAGGTAGGTTAGGCTTACCCATAGACTAGATTTAGCTTGTTTGTAATGTAAATATTGATCTCTTGTGAGATTGGGTAGGGATTTTAAATGATAGTTGATTAAATAGTGAACCTTGAGATTAGCTGGTTGATTAGGAAATTGAACTTGTGTAGTGTAACGTAGGATCCTTAACTTAGAATCCTTGGGTAGTTCACTTGTAGTCTTATAACAAGAATAAGGATGCTATAGTCTCTCTAATAGATGAGAATGGTGTTCTTCACTAATCTTAGGGGTGATATTGACTTATATATATGTTGTTTAAATAGTAAGTGACCTTGTTGTTGGGTTGACTTAGAAAGGATATTTGAAGAAATTTTCTTTTTAGGTTTAATAAGGATTTATAAAAGCTTATGAGGTGACTTAGATGACTTAGTCTAATCTCGAGTAGAAGCTAGTCTTGTATTAGTAATGCTTTGGCTTTCTTGGGGATTTAGAAATTGAACTTGACCCACCTTAAGCTTGAACTAGGTAAATGCTTAGTGACCTATATATGTGGTGATTGTCTGAACTATATATATATAGAAGTTATGATGGTTGAACTTAATTATTAGATTATCTTGTGATCATGACTTCAATAATCTTGTTAAGTGATTATTATGCATGTCTTGAAAATACTCATGCTCTTCTTTATGCTCATATTACATGTGAAGCTTATTCGCAAGGTAAAATGGCAAAGTATTATCCTACATCTCTACTTCCTTATATTGTGAACTTTTGTGTATGATTATTGGTTCAACTATGCATATGGATGAATGTTGTCGTATTGGGAGACTTGTTGATTTTATGATGTTGCATGGTGAATTCGGAGGAATATGTTGATATAATAATGATGCCTAGTGAATTCGGAGGAATATATTGATATTATGGTGATGCCCAGTGGATTTAGAGAAATATATCGATATTATGATGATGCTCATAAATCCAAAGGATCTGTTGATATCATGATGATGCACAGTGAATCCGAAGGATATATTGATGATATGTTGATGTCCAGTGAATCCGTAAGAGATAAGAACGTTACAATGCCTTGTGGGGAAATTACATATATGCATTGATATTTTTAAGGTTAGGTCGTATGGGGTCAACCACCTATATGCTTGAGATATGAGGTCCTCTTAGTAAATTCTATTCATTTCTTATTCCTAATAACTAAATAGGAGGTGCGACCCTTGTTGATGCTAATTAGCAACTAGAAGAAATCTATGCCTAATATTGAGTTAAGACTTAGTGGTATGCGTAATCTTATGTAGAATCAAGGGCTAACCTAATATATCTACTTGAATTGAATAAGAGGTTATATTATGACATCATACCTAGTAAAGTGGCTTATGTGACAACTAGGTACTTCTAAAATATGTGATTACAATTTGAAGGCTAGAAACCTAGTAAGCTAGTTGGTGGATTTTACTTGATCAAACTATGGAAACTAGTCCTTAAGGATGAGACATGCTTAGTGATGATGGACCTAGTATTGCATGATAATTAATTAGATAATCTTCCTATAGGTGAGGTTGAGGTGGCTTAATTGATGATTCATATCATGAAGATGCTAGCTAAAGAATAGCCTTATGATAGATGAATAACCTATAATATGGGTGGCGTGTAGTTTTCCATAAATTGATGGGTAGTAATTATAAGATTTGTAATCTATTTATTCATGGGAAATAACGTTAACTAGTATGAAATTCACATGGTGTTTATCTAAGAATCTTAGAATGATCGGCTGCATATCTATGCTACGGCCATAGTTCTTTTATTTATGTTAAAATGTGGTATAGGTATTAGAATGTGGATTTCGGTAATGAGCCATGGAGGGGTTGATCTACCCGCGGTTTTGGTCTGTTGATTGAGTAGTTATGTTTTATTATATTATTTGTTGTATTCTTTTGGTGTACTCTCTGGTGGTATAGAACACCGTGATGGGTTCTTGTTTGAAATTCTTTTGTGAACTCTCCGATGGTATGGGACGCCATAACGCGTTCTTTGTTGTGCTCTCTTTCATGTACTTCCTGGTGGTTTGGGATGTCGTGGTAAGTTCTTATGCTTTATGTTCAGATAATGGTTGATAATAATTATGGTGAGTAGATGCTTTGTTATTGTGTATATGGCTTTATGCTTCGGAAATGATACTCAGTTGTTATGGTTAGTATAGAGTATATTGAGATAGTAGTATGTCATGTTATTGCTTTAGTAGTATAGATATTGTTATAGTGGTATCAAAGTAGATTCAGATTCGATCCTATCCCTTGACTTTGAGATTATTGTCTTACTTTATACCGCCTTCAAATTATATTGGAGCTCAGTTGGCCGATGATGCCTACTGACCCAGGTTCTAGTTTCCACCGCTGAGCTCGTTTGTGCATGTTTACTATTTAGAGATAGAGTGAGCTCTTGGAGATGGAGCTTTCCCCTTTCCCCTCTATCTTTGTTTGTCTTTTGTTTTTGAGATAAATGTATCAGATTATTTAAGACATCTTACACTTTGAAATTGTAAACTTCTACAGTAGAAATTAGAAGCTTTTGTATTAGCACTATAAGGTTGTGGGATTGGTATTTGAATATTGATTGTTTTAGTTGTGAAGTGTCGTTGTTATATTGTGTTCACACATAGGGTCCATGTTGGGCGTTCCTAAAAGGATAGCCCATTATATTAACTTTGGTTTATGGTATCGGCTTATATACCAATGGGACAAGGTAGGTGTCATCATCCCTCGAAAGTCAGGCCGTTACATTGAGCATTGATCTATAGGTTAGCAATTGTGTCACTCAGAAGTCCACCTCTAGTTCTAATATTTAAGTGGATAGATATTTTCCCCACTTGGTCTCCAATTTTTTGCTAGCGACGGAGTGAGATGCAACCGTTTGAGAGAGTTGAGAGAAATCACCCTTCAAATCACAGACCATCTGGTCCATGCCTTCCACTTTATTCAAGATCCTTGCTAACAAATCCTCAGTCTTGAACTTTTTAAGGTCAATGACAGTAGATTCCTTGTATTTGGCTCTATCATGAGGAGGTACATAAAGGTGATAATCACGTTCACGATCTTCCAAATCTTGATCCTGCTAGTGATCCATCAAACCTTTGTTCCCACCTTGCCTATGATAAGCAAGTCAAGAACCCCCCGAGTAGTTTCCCAAATATCGAATTTCTTCATCCAACTTTTTTGCATCTTAATCAATTTCATAAGATTTAAAAGCTATGGCATTTACAGCTTTCGTGGGTACACCCATAACATACTTCGTCAAGAGTTCAAGTTGGGTCATCATTTTAGCCATGTTCTCCTCCTTTTTTTCTTCTCGTTTTGTTTTTTCATTAGCCTCCACAGAGGTAGTAGAAGCGGTTTTGGAAGCTTCGATATCTCGGGTATGCCAACCCCAATTTTGTTTTGATACTTCTCCTATCAATTGGAATTCCACAAGATGATGCAATCTCACTAGAGAGCCGCATGTTGCATTATCCACCACCGTTTTGTTTAATGGAATAAGAGGCCTATAGAAAATAAGAAGATCATGTTTTCTAGGACCTCATGATTTGGACATTGGCCTAGCTTTCCATTAAACCTATCCCAAGTTTCAAACAATGGTTCTCCATTTATTTGCCGGAACTTCACAATCTCATACCTCTTTTGAAGCATTTTTTATGGTGGGAAGTATCTATCAAGAAACACTGTGGTAAGCTCTTCCCATGAAGTAATTGAGCCGGGTGGAAATAAATGAAGCTATAAAACTGCCTCAACTATTAGTAAGAATAGGAAAAGTCAAAGCCGGATAGATTCTTGTGTGATTTGTGTTATGTTAAATAAGCGCACAAACTTCCACAAAGCTCTTCAAATGGACATTTGGGTGCTCATATGCTTGACCCCCATACAAACCTTTCATTTGCAACATCGGAAGCATAACTCTAGTCATATGAAACACTCCATTTCCATTTATTGGCGGGACGTAAATTGTACTTATTTATCCCGCTTCATTTAATTGGCCTTCATCATCAAGAGGGGCATCAAAGGGTCCCATATTTCTTGCATTATCGCTCATTGATTAGTTTACACTCTGATCACCTACAAAAGATTCAAAAACAACAAATAAATTAAATTATACCATTCTGGGTATTCCCAAGTAAGAATGACACCACACAAGCAAAATCTATATTTCACTCCCCAACAATGACGTTATTTTATTAATGCTCAAATCACTCTCATATTTGAGGGGTGAGGCGGTTATTGTCAAGTAACTTAATTTGAATTGAGGTGAAATCTTAAGGAGAGAATTATACACTTCAAACCCTATTGGTGCTTAAATTACTATGAGGTTACCCGGAATGCTAACAAAAATGACATGTAAAATAAAATGGGGGATTTGTATGGAAAGTAGTTGTACAATCTTTAGCAAATGATCAGAAGATGACACTTTATTTTAAAAAGGTAAAAGTATGTGGGCTAATGATAGTTTAGTATGAATTTTAGTTATAAACTAAAGAATAGGTTAGGTCGAAGGTCACTGTGGTTAATTTTCCAATAAAAAACATAACGATTTCACCTGTTAGATCTTTTGAGAACCTAGCAAGTGTGGAATTTTTCATCACCCAAAACCTCAATCAAGCATCCATGTTCCTAGGATGATGATATTGATAAGATTTACACTCCTAATACACTTAGTTCTAAGATTGCAAGAGGGAGCAAACCATAGGCTTTATTGTCTACCATTGCCTTGTCCCCCTACAACCCTCTTTCAAGAATTTTATGGGTTACCTCATATTCATCTTTCTCTCTATTTGGAGGATGACAAAGGGTTTCTAGAGTTTGGGGTTTTCACACATCAAACTCATTTGGAGATTTGGGGCTTTCACCCATCAAATTCCAACTCATAAGCTCAAAGGAATGGTAAAATGCTTACTCAACAACTGACAATCATGTAAACAAAACAATACCCATACAAAAATTACACTCTAGTTCAACATAATCCCAAGACTAAATTACTTAGCTACTCATGAAGAAAGTAATGAGAGATATACTATAAGGATTATCCAAAACATCCATTCTTCACAAAAATGCTAAGAAATCAAGCCTCCAAAATTAGTTACACACTTGCCTAATTAGGGTTTCAATATTTCAATTCAAATTATCTTATGAGAAAAGAAATCCCCAAAGTAAAAAGGGTTTTGATTATATAATGTTTGGAATTCATTTATACAATATTACAAATCTACCCTTGAAAGTATTCTTACAGAACTGCAATTGCATAAGTCTGATTGCGACTGTGGTTTTGTTTAATGATTGCCTTATGTTGACTGTCTTAACTGACTGCAATTGCGTCATGAATACCATGGTATCGGTAATTGAGGATGAACAATATTATATCTCTAGTTGAACTCTTTTTGTCCATTTGATCTCTTTTAATCTATAATCCATATCTTTCCTCCTTCGCAATTTTAGAGCAGCAAAATATGAAGATCAGTACATTAAATAACAATTTTGTCTCATTTATCTTACAAAAATAGTTGTTCACATAAATACTTACTACATATAAGTGGTAAAATCACCACTCATAAATTGGTGGAATGGTATGAAGAGGAATGTGGATAATTTCATAGCCAAGTACATGGTGTGTTAGTTGGTTAAGGTTGTGCATGTGGCCAGGAAGGTTATATCAAGAGATTGATTTTCCAGAGTGGAAGTTGGAAGTGGGAAGCGATCAATATGGACTTCATTACCATTCTTCTTTGGTCTCAAAATCAATATGATTCGATGTGGGTCATCGTGGATAGGATGACTAAGTCTGTGCACTTTTTGCCATTGTGGACTACTTCTTGGAGGAAAATTATGCTAAGCTATTTCTTAAGGAGATTGTGAAGATGTATAGGATGCCTTTTCTGATTATTTTTTATCATAGCACATAGCCTATGTGTTACCTAAGCAATGGTAGCACATAGGCTACCATTGTGGGACATTTTCTGATTTTAGGTCACATGTTCTTAGTGTGTATTTTGTATTCCTTATAATTTACTTTTATCAGTTGACCTATGATACGTACTAAGTACAAATGGACTATATCACTTCTACTAAGACATTTTGGTGCAGTCCTAGTTTCGAGTGTGCCACACAATCATTTATTTGAGTGCCTTCAGATTTATCTACGGTAGCAATTGGATTTTTATGCATTTGGAGTCCTCTTCTATCTTTATGTGTTAGACTATGTCTTTACTAGTACTTAGAGGAGAGATTATTCCTGTTGAATGTTCTAATGTATTTGATTCATGGGTTGTATTAGTAGTTCTTACAATTTGACACCTGGTTTTGTGAAGTTTGGCATGCTATCGTTGAGTTTATACTTTTTGCTATTGTTTTATTAAAATGGTTCGGCTTTGTTCGAGCCTGGACTTGGGTATGGATTGTTATTTCTCTTCTTGTATCAGTTTGTATGATAGGCTTACTTGTCAAGGTTCGCCACGACAAGTGCTATTATGACCCTCAAATTTTGGGTCATGACAAAATTCTATGAAATTAAATAAGATTTGACATAAAAATAAATTAACCATTCATTTAAATGATAAAAATAAATACTCCTACATAATGCAATAAATGTTAGTACAACATATCTCTTTATAAATAAAATTCTTGATGTATGTGTCTTTTGTCATTTTGATTACTCTATCACGACCAAACATCTCACATAATATCTAATATATATGAAATTGTTAGTATAGGTACCTTTTGTAGCTTTGCTTACTCTATCATAATCAAAACTCCGGTTGTTGATATAAATATTAAACACGGTACTATAATAAAGTTTGAAAAAACACTAAAGAAAAAACAAAATATGTAACAAACAAACTTATAAAAATTATGATTCACTAGTTATTCCTTCAATTTAAGATAATTTTCAAAATATAATATCATATGTAGAGTTTGTGGAGGATTGAATATATACCTTATTACCACTTGTTATGTAACCCATGGTAGATTAGTAAGCATTACAAAGACAGGATTATGAGTGATCTTTCAATAAAATTGCATTAGATTCAAGCTCTTTTAAGAAAGGACTATGGGTTGTGTGTTAGTAAAACAACCTATAGAAAGGCAAAAATCAGAGTAATCAAGGAACATTTTGGTGATTTCATAGAAAAGGTTGCTAGGTTTTATGATTATGCCGAATAGTTTAGGACCACCAATCATGGTACCACTGTATCTATAGGACATCCAAAAATTCAATTCCAGAAAAAAAGGTGTTTATGGGCATTTACATTTGTCTTGGGGCCTTAAAAAGTGGATGGAAAGAGGGTTGTAGAAGAATAATTAGTTTAGATAGTTCATTTCTCAGGGGTTTATGTAAAGGTATCTTGTTGTCTTGCATTTTCAAAGATGAAAATAATCAAATATACCCTGTAACATGGGTTGTAGTTGATAAAGAAACCAAAGACACATGGTCCTGGTTTCTTAGGTGCATCAACCATGATTTAAAACATAAAGAAAATCGATATGAAAGATTGACAGTGATGTCTGATATGCAGAAGGGATGAAGTTTCATATTTTTTAGTTATTTTTTACAGTCTATTGTAGTAATTCCATTAATGTTTAACTACTGTTTTACATGATATGATAGGGTTTTCATTTGGCACTTACTAATCAACTACCAAATGATGAGCATAGATAGTGTGTTAGACATATATGGGCAAACTAGATTTAGGTTTGGAGAGGTGAAGAAAGGAGAAAAAAATTATGGCAGGTTGCAAGGGCATCATTTGAAGTGTATTTGCAACTAAAATTTAATGAAATGAATGAGTTGGGTGATGGAATTGTAGAAGATTTGCTCAAGTACAACAAAGAGGCACGGTGTAGGGCTTCTTGTAATAACCATAGCAAGTGTGATATGGTTGAGAACATGTGTGAGACTTTCAATAGTTGGATTGTAGGTTCTAGGTTCAAAATAATTATCACTATGTAAGAGAAAATAAGATGCAAAGCCATGGTAAGGATGAATCAAATGAGAGATTTTTTAGAAAGATGGATCAGTGATGTATCACCAATGGCTATGGAAGTTCTTGCAGAGAATGGTGAATATGCATCCAACTATGAGGTGAGGTTTAATGGTGATTTTAGCTTTAAGTTTGGTGATCCACCATATACACATGTTGTTAATGTGAAGAGGAAGCAATGTAGTTGTAGGTCATGGCAACTAAAGGGAATTCTTTATGCACACGCAATTGCTGCAATGCATTACAAGGAATGAAATGTGGAGTCATTTGTTGATCACTGGAATAAAAGGAAAACATACCTAAAGTCATATGATAAGTATATTCAACCAATGAAAAACATGGAGATATGGCCAAGAATCACAATACTAGCAACTGATCCACTTGAGATTACTCCCATGCTAGGAAGTCCAAGTAGAAATACAAAGAAATCTAGGGATGAGCCTGTTAAGAAAAAGTATGGGAAGGCTACAAGAAAGGAAAGAAAAATGACATATTTATGTGAAAGTCTATTGGACATAACAAGAAAGGATGTCCAAGTTTGGTAAGCTAAATATTTTTTTATTGATGAATTTTGCTCTTTTTGGATGTGTTTTTGACCTTTACATACTTTTTTTAGAAAAAGATTTCACCGGTAGCTGTGGCAGTCAACCAAGTGTGCAACCCAGCATTAGTACTTCAGCTTCTACTGAGAGACCTACAAATGCTTCAGCAAGTGTTAGCATGCTTGCAAATGCTACACCAAGCAAAAGAAGGCCTGCAAATGTTGCATAAGTTGGTGGTGTGAGGCCTACAACTACCTTAACAACTGAAATAAGACATACAACTATTGTAATGCTTGTAACTACTTCTATAGTAGTTGATAATTCTACATAATCTACAACTCAATAGTCTACTAGTAGTGCTGGTGCCAAAAAGAGTAAGGCTAGTACAACTTTGAAAGGTGGTGCAAATCTTTCATATAAAAGACCAAAACAAAAAAAGGCAAAAACAATTAATTTTGGTATGTTGCTTGGACCAAGTGGCAGTGTATTATAGAGGGTATATTTTTTATCATCTAATTACATTTAACTAGTATTAATTTGTGCGTATATAACTGATTTTTTTATTTTTCAATATGAAAATTGATTGAGTGTTACATAGTCCAACACTTATTATTTGAGTTCCAACCAATATTGTCTTGGGTTTCAAACCAAATGGACTAAGATGGAAAGTTGGAGCTTCAGTAACTCAAAGATAGCTATAAGAACAGAGTTACAAAATATCAAAGGAAAAATCTTCTACAACCACTCAAGCCACACCAAGAACTCAAGCCAGCAAGCGTTAGTCCATACCAAGCACTTAAGGCATACAATAGTAGAATTCTCTTTCTGTATTGATAGTTTTTTATTTTAATTGATCCTAAGTGTTTTTAAGACAAGTGTTTTATGACTTCTGATGCATTTCTCACTAAAGATGTTGTGAAGACAGGATTTTGGATGTCGACTCTTATTAAGACATTATATATTGAAGATTTCTATATTGACAAAATGTTGTTAGTCATTAAATATCAATGTCATTATCATTGCACATTACAACTTCAGAGATCAAGACATATTAAATACAACAGATAGAAACCAAATGACAAAAATGATGATAACAGTGATATCAATGCTAGTGCTTGATCTCTCATGTCTTCCATGCCTTTAATTTCTTCCTAGCCCTTCAGGTCTTCATTGCCTTCCATGTCTGCCTTTATTTTATTTTTCTATATTTGTTGATTGATTGTTTACATAGTATTGTTCATTTGCATCAGCCCATCGAATGAATCCACAATCCATACCAGCTTTATATATTTGACAGCCCCAAAATATTCCTTTGGGATTACTTGGTGTTCTTGACATCTTAAGTTCAGAATAAAGCCCACAATAACAAATCCAAATTGACATGGTGTTGCAAAAAATTATAGAAAAAAATGAACTTTCCAAGATTAAGAACAAAGCAGGAAAAAAATTAAGGTACAAGAACTTAGAGAGACAAAATATAGAACAAGGGAGAAAAAAACTCAAATTGCTCCAACAATGGTGTTGGAAACGAATGAAGAAGAAGGAGCCATTATAGGTCTTATAAATGCCCTTTTGGGACCGTTGGGGATCTTTTTTGGGCGTGACGTGCATTTGGAGTTTAAAATGCATGCTCCTATATAGTCCCAGCCACAGATGCTAGGTAAAAAAAGGGTTTAAAAATTGGCTTTAAATGGGTTCACGGGTCCAGATGACAAATGTATAAGTAGGAGTATCCACTTTACAAATCAGACCAAGTACAAGGGTCCACCTAGCTATTTTGCCTATTTTGAATGATTCTCCAACTTAAGGTAAATATGAAATCGATTAGTCAATTAGCATAAGATCTTAACACATATAGTCATATTTTTTATCTGGCCTTATATAGAGAGAAAAATTGCATAAAAGTTCAACCAACAATGTTACATTACAAAATATAGCCTAGTGCATATTAAATTACCAAAAACCATCCAGTTGTACATGCCAAAAATGTTAATTTACAATTTGCAGCACAATGCTCATTTAATGCATTTTCGAATAGATAACAGGACAAAATATTGGCGGTTGCAAAGTGTAGGACAGTCCCTGCATTGCATAATAATGCGGATGTTCATCCACTTAACATGGATGATCTTAAATATGCATATGAATATGTATATTTTATGGCTTTTGTTATTATTAACATGATACTTTATGCTTCCTTTTAATTGTCTTAAATCATCTTATTTGAATTAGTAATTTCTTTTGTCTGACATGATAATTAACTAAAAAATAAATTATTTTCTATTATAGTGATGATTGAGCTTTAATCATCACACAGAATGATATAAATGGCTACAAAAGCCTAAGCACATCAAAACCTATGACATACAATTTATGAGGCAGAAGAAGATGTTTAGCTGCCAAAACCATTTATTTAGTGGCACGTGTCTATATGCAACACGGAGGAATCAAATTCAATAAACAAAAAACTCAAAAAAAAATTTGGACAGAAAAAGGAAAAAAATAGAAATACAAAAATCTTCTTTACAAATTCAAATATAACCTAAATGTTTCATAGACCTATATAATATTCCTCAACAAGAGTCTAATTCGATTTGTTTTAACTCTTTGTTTTATAATGGGAAGAGCAATTTACCCAACCTGTTGGCAAATGAAAAAATTGATTGAGAAATGAATTGCGTCCCTGCCTCTGATCTTTATATATTGATTGAGAAATAAGTTTTGTCGCTGCCTCTGATGTTTATATATTTAGTATACAACATTCTACACTTTTTATTATTTTATTTATTATTATATTTTGATGTATAATACTGTATATATATATATATATATATATATATATGTATATATAATTATTTAATAATAGACATAATTTTAAAAATATATACATATGTATATAGAATATTTAAACAATGTAACCACAATGTATAAGTGTGTATAAAATGAAGATGAATAAGAAAATCATCTAAATAAAATGATTTAATTATATATACAATAATATTCAATACAGTATACAAATGTATACAAAAAATAAACTTCATCTTCCTCCTTAAATCCTAACTCCAATTCATCAAAAACCACCTCAAACTATTGATGTGCGAGTTTTGTGCTAGCACACTTAAGACTTTTAACTCAGAATAATTGTAAATTCTTAAGTAACTTTTGTCGTTTTTGATTATATTCTCTGTGATATTATAGGTAATTCAAGATGCATAAAAACCTGTGACAACTATGTCAAGAAGAATGGATTTTGAGAGGTAGAAAGCTCTACCATGTCTAGCGGAATGACTGTAAAGCAATGCAAGAGAGAAGAAAAACGTGACTAAGACATGGCACACATGAAAACTTAGATGGATCTACTTACCAAATACTTTTTATCTGGGAGGACTGAGAAGGTGAAATTTGTTGGGTCACAGATGAGATTTAATTCAGATTCAGAGAAGGAGGCCAACTATCTAAATAATTAGGGGAGTTTTGAGGTAATAGCCAGGGAAATCAAGGTTCAAACTATTACAACAAAGCTAGTTACAAGGATAGGGAGCAAGGAAGCTGGAAAAATAAGAATGATAGGAGCGGATTGTATGTTCCCCCTAGAAATCGGGATAATGCTGCTACTAGTTCAAGCGAAATATCCATAGAGGACATGACGGAGAAACTATTAATGGGAGTTAAGGTGACCAATATTGGGGTGACGATGATAAAGAGTGACTTATCTTCCATGAGTCATCTAGTAAATTCGCATTCAACTTCCATCAAAAAATTGGAGCAGCGGATGAGCAAACTCTTAGTAGTACTTAATCAAAGAAAAAAGGTACATTACCGAGCAACACAGTGCAAAATCTTTAAAATAATGGCTCTTACATGGCAATTACCACTCGGAGTGGTAAAGTATTACCTAGCATTTCTATTGGCAAAGTTGTGATTGAAGATGGTGCAGAAGATGATGAAACCAGTCCAGTGGAGTCTGGGAAGCTGGATGGTAATTCGGGCATATCAACCATCGACAGGTTGATGAGTTAGAAAAAGAGAAAGGAAAGAAAAAGGAGGAAGTGGTTACTACTCTCCCAAAACCTTTTCCACCTTTTCCCTGTCAATTGCAAAAAAAGATAGATGACACAAAGTTCAGCAAATTTATGGCAATGCTATAGAAGCTGACAATTAATGTACCCTTGGTTGAGGCACTGGAGCAGATGCCCGAATATGCTAAATTTATAAAATACCTCATAACAAATAAGAGAACAGTGAGCTATGAATTAGTGGATAATATTCACCATTGCAGCGCTATTTCAACTAGATCTTTGGTGCAAAAGAAAGCAAACCCAGGAGCATTCACCATCCCTTGTACTATCGGGTCGCTTGATTTTGCTAAAGCCTTATGTGATCTTGGAGCAAGTATTAACCTGATGCCACTTATTATTTATAAGAGGTTGGGTTTAGGGTATCCTATACCTATAAATATCCAATTGGTGATAGCGGATAGGTCAATGAAACAGCCAGTGAGGATATTGTATGATGTGCTTGTAAAGGTGGCCAGCTTTATATTTCCTATAGATTTTGTTATTCTATACTGTGAGGTAGATTTTGAGGTACCCATAATCTTGGGTATACCTTTCCTTGCAACCGGAAGTGTGCTTATTAATTTGTGAGCTAATGAGCTATTGTTCAGGTTTAATGATGTGGTAGTTTTCTTTGATGTGTGTTAGTCGATGAAGCAACCCAAGGAAATGAGTGTATTTTCCATCGTTGATGTTTATTATGCAGAAGAGCACAAGGTTCCAATCAAGGAGAAATTTGTTGTGGAAACTCTAGCAGTAGTCTTCATGAACTTTGATAGTGAAGGTGTTGAAGAGTATAAAGAGACAGTGTATGCCTTGAAGGGAATGGGATTCTATTCATATGATAATAAGAAGATGGATTTAGCCTTGAAAAATTGGCCAACACCACCAGCTCAACCATATATTAAAGAGCCCCTGGTGTTGGAGTTGAAGGATTTGCCAGGACATTTACGATATATGTTTTTAGGCAGTGGAAACACTTTACCTTTGTTTATTGCTGTGGATTTGGTTGAGCACTAGGTGTGGCACTTGTCTCTGTACTTAGAAGATATAAAAGGGCTATTGTTTGGACTATTATCAATATCATTGGTATTCCTTCAGGTACTAGATTCATCTTGAAAAGGATTGCACACCAACCATTCAGAACCAATGTCGGCTTAATCCACCAATGCAAAAAGTGGTTAAGAAGGAGATCATCAAATGGCTCAATGGAAGAATTGTATATCCTATCTCGGATAGTAAATGGGTAAGCCCCATCCAATGTGTACCCAAGAAAAAGGACATGACTATAGTGGCAAATGAAAAGAATGAGTTGATTCCATTCAGGCTGGTTACAAGGTGGAGAGTTTGAATGGACTATCATAAGCTCAACTCATGGATGTTGAACGACCATTTCTCGATGTCTTTTATGGATCAAATACTTGATCGGTTGGTGAAAAGAGGTTGGTATTATTTCTTGGATGGGTATTCGGGATATAACTAGATTTCTATTGGTCCATAGGATCAGGAGAAGGCGACTTTCACTTCCCCATATAGTACTTTTGCTTTCAAGTGGATGTCATTTTATTTGTGTAATGCACCTTCCACTTTTCAATGTGCATGATGTCTATATTCTCTGACATGGTGAAAGACACCTTGGAGGTGTTTATGGACGACTTCTCAGTAGTAGGTGATTCTTTTAAGTTGTGTCTATTTAATCTGAGTAGAGCATTGCAAACATGCTGGGATTTCAACTTAGTGTTAAATTGGGAGAAATTCCACTTCATGGTGAAGGAAGGAATTGTACTTGGTCACAAAATTTCAGCTAAGGGAATCGAAGTTGACTGGGCCAAAATCGGAGTTATTAAGAAACTACCACCCCCTATTTTAGTAAAGGGAGTGCAGAGTTTTCTTGGTTATGCAGGCTTCAATGGGAAATTTATAAAAGACCTTCAAAATTGCAAACCCAATGTGCAAGCTTTTGGAGAAGGAGACCAAGTTCATATTTGATGATGTGTGCAAGAAGGCATTTGAATGCCTTAAGGAGAAGAAAGTTATTGTACCAATCATTGTTGCACCTGATTGGTCAAAGACATTCAAACTCATGTGTGATATATGCGGAGTAGCGCTTGGGGCTGTGCTTGGCCAAAAGAAAGATAATTTGTTTCATCCCATTTGCTATGCAAACAAGGCATTGAATAGGGCCCAAAAGAATTACACTATGACTGAGCAGGAACTTCTTGCGATGGTTTATGCATTTGACAATTTTTGTTCTTATTGGGGACTAAAGTAGTAGTCCTTACAAACTATAATGCTTTAAGGTATTTGATGGTAAAGATGGATGCAAATCCAAGGTTAATTAGGTGGGTGTTGCTTCTTCAAGAGTTTGAATTTGAAGTCAAAGATCGAAAAGGATACGAAAATAAAGTTGCAGATCACCTGTCTAGACTTGGGGGAGATCAAGCAGTCAAAGATGAGCTCGAAATAGATGATACATTTTTGGATGAGAAAATCTTGGTTGTTGTGCTTGTACAAGTACCTTGAAACATGGACTTTACAAATTATATGGTAAGTGACATTATCCCAGAGAATCTTTCCTTTCACCAAAGAAAGATGTTTCTTCATGATGTTACACAATACTTATGGAATGAAACATATTTATTTTGGAGGTATGAGGATAATATTATTAGGCGGTGTATTCCAAAGGTGGAAATGTTGTGTATTCTGGAAGCTTGTCATGCTTCTTCGATCGGAGGTCACCATACAGGTGACCGTACTGCAAGAAAGGTGTTGCAGAGTGGATACTATTGGCCAAACCTATTCAAGGATGCATATGAGTTCATGAGGAAATATGACCAGTTCCAGAGACAAGGGTCAATATCAAAGCATCATGAGATACCCAAGGCGAAGATGTTGGAAGTTGAACTATTTGATGTCTGGGGTATCAATTTCATGGGATCATTTGTGAGATCCTATGGAATAAAATATATCTTGGTGGTTGTGGATTATGTGTCCAAATGGTTTGAAGTAGTTTCTTTTGCCGATTACAAAGGCAAGAGAGTGGTGGCTTTTCTGAAAAAGGAATATTTTCTCTAATTTTGGAGTGCAAAGAACTCTCATTAGAGAGGGGGATCCCACTTCTGTAACAAGACATTCCGAGATGCTTTATTTAAATACAGTATGAAGCAGTATAATATTGCTACTCCATATCACCCACAAACCAGTGGGCAAGTGGAAGTCTCAAACTGGGAGATAAAAGCAATTTTGGCTAAAATAGTGAATACGAGACAAAAAGATTGGTCTCGAAAGACCAATGATGCCTTGTGGGCATATTGAACTGCTTTCAAGACACCTATTGGGATGTCACCATATCATATAGTCTACAGCAAAGCATGTCATCTTCCAGTTAAATTAGCGCACAAATACTTGTGGGCTCTTAAGGTTGGGTCAATTAAATGAGATTGACAAATTCCATCTTAAAGCCTACGAAAGAGCTGATTTGTATAAGGTAATGATAAAGAATTACCATGACCAGAGAATAGAAAAGAGAGATTTTCAAGCTGGGGATTAGGTGTTGTTGTTCGAATTTCGGCTTAAGCTCTTTCTGATCAAATTGAAATCAAAATGGTCTGGGCCATTCAAAGTAAGCTAAGTCCTTCCATCAGGTATGGTGGAACTTTAAGGTAAAGGTAGAAGTCTATTTAAATTTAATAGGCAAAGATTCAAGATCTATATTATTACAACGGATGATGAAAAGCTAGTGCCTACTATGTATCTCGATGAAGTTTGAGTAGTCGAGATAACCAAGTTATGTCGCTGCATTAAATCAGGCGCTATTGGGAGGCAACCCAACTTTGTATGTTGTAAGTATGTTTGTTTTTGTTTTAAAGGTTTTGTTAGTAATGAATTGTGTAGATGTTCCGGGATAAACGTTAAATTGATACTACCAGTAAGATAGAATCGATGACCAGAGTTGATGGGTTATTAGCAAGCTGACGGTACGTCACTGATATCGTCAGCTTGAGTAAAAATTGGCACCATTCTGGAAAAGGGTAATGACCATAGCTGATAAGTCGTCACCCTTGTGATAAGGCATCATGTCAGGTCATCATTTGAGCCAAAATTGAGTTATAATCTGGATAGGGCTAACCATCAAGGCTTATCAACTATCACATATGTGATAAGCCGTCACACTTGGTTGTCAGAAAACACAAAAATTAGGTAGCATTCTGCCTTAGGGTGACGACAATATGTGATGGGCTATCATCTAAGTGATAAGTCGTCACTTATTTCTAGGCCTAGGAAAGGCAGCCCGACCTGACCCACATCCTTTAACCCTAGTTTTTTCACATTCTCAACTCTATTTTCTTTTTTTTAATTTTTTTTTTATTATTAGTTTAATATCTTTAATTGATTTTCATTTATTACTTAGTAGATAATTATAGAAAACAAAAAATAGGCTATGTAAGTGCAATCACTTTTCTACTTTCTCTTCATCTTTTCTAAACCAAGTGAAAAAGGGTGTGAAAAATTCTCCTTCTCCTTCTCTGAGAAATCAGTCAAGCTCACCTGTTTTTGTCTTATCAACACAAAAAACCTCATAAAGGAAAGCCTGTAACTTGAGTCAACTAAGAGGTATGTTTCAAGCTTGACTCTTTTTTGTTGGTGAGTAATGATTACCCAAAAATGCAAATTTTGCAAGCTTTAAAATATTCATGATCAATTTTAAGTAAAGTATAGTCAATTGTCCACCTAAGATCGATTACATCTTGCATAACTAAAGGTGTTCATGAAAAAATACTTGTTAAATTTTAAAAATGTACCTTGTTGGGTAAAAAAATTCATTGAACTCTAGCTTTTTAAGCTTATTGAGTCGAATTTGGGTATAAGTTCTTGTTGAAACTGGAAACAATGGTTATAAGTTCTGAATTGAGTAATAAAGTTTGAAATTTCTGCCAAAGAATTGAAAAGATTGGATTAGTGAAAATGAATGGTGATGACCATAAAGTTGATAAGTCATCAAGCACAGCTAAAAAGTACTCAAAATTCTGTTGTAGGATGACGACATGGCTTACGACTTATCAGACAATATCATCAATGAGTTTAGAGGTTGTTATATTCTGTTTAAGGCTGACGACTTAGCTGATAAGCCATCACACAAGTGATGCCTTATCAGACTACGTCGTCGACTGAATTGAAAGGATGTTGGATTCTATTTAAGACTAACGACGTGGCTGACGAGCCATTACTCAAGTGACGATTTATCAGGCCATGTCATCAGACACATGTTACTAAATGTGATTCATTTTTTCTTGCTTATTTATTCTTGGATATTGAATGATTAATTGTCCTTGATGCAGAATTAATCATGCCTCCTAAAGGAAAAGCAAAGAAAATAGCTCAGAAAGTGACTATGGATAACTTAACTCGAAGACTCCTCAACGAGTCCAAAAGTAAGAAAGAGCAACCACAACTTTAGAGATACAAAATTAGGCAAAGTCTGAAGATAGAAGAACCTCTCCACAACCTAAGGAAGAGGTGGTTGAGGAATTTGAAGCTGAGAAAGAAAATTCCTCTCCATCTTAGCACACCTTCTTAGAGAAGCCCTACTTTGAGGAACCTTCATCAGAATACCCTTCTTCTAAGCACCTAACTGGTGAAGATCCTCAGATTAGGGAGATGTGATAAAATACAAGAATCCCGGTATTTGAGATTGTGTCAGATGGCAGGTTCCCGAAGTAGACAAAATTTTCCATGACGGACTAAAAATAACAAAAAGAAGAAGTTTGAAGAGGCCAATATGTGAAGAAATGAGGATCATCACTACTGGGTTGAACAGGTATCCCCAGGTGGAGAAGGCATTCAAAAACTATGATTTGGGATAGACTAAAAAGGGAGGAGAATTATTCTGCCCAACACTAGTCTAGGAGTTTTATACAAACTACCAGGCTACACTAGAGAATATGTGTAAGAAAGGAGAAAAAGCAACGGACATGCCCAACTTGAACAAGATTCCAGTAAGGGGTATAATAGTGGATCTATCGGACAACACTATCAAGAAATTCCTTCATGGTCCAAACTTCACTTCTTCAGCCATTTCTCTAGAATTCTATGATAGTATGCAGGAAAAGGAAAAACAACGCCCTTAGTTTTCAAATATTATAGCTAAAGGAGAGACAGAATGATTGAAAAATACAAGCACAAGGATCTTTAAGGCCTCAATAACTCTGGAGGCAAGATTTTGGTGGGTCATCGTACGATCTATATTAATGGCAACAGCTGGGGACAACATTATAAGTGATGATAGGGCAATTTTTGTAGCAAGTTTGATGTCTAATTTTTCCATGAAATTTGGGGAAATTATTACAGATAAAATGAAGATTCAAGTAACGAGACCTGACACTGCATATCCCTTTTTTTATTTGGTTATGAAGTTGTGCGAGGCTGTTTATGTATCTGAGAATATAGGCTTAGATCAGGAGATTAATGCTCAAAAAACTCACAATCCTATCAAGTATGATGAAAATTAGCCTATGCTAGTTTTGGGAAAATAAGTGAAATTTGAAAGTGATCAAGTCAGGACTGATTGAGGGCAAATAACTGCTATTACTACTGGTTCAATGCAAAATGTGGCGGTGTCAGTTCCTAAAGCTGTACAAGTAACATTTTCTACAGGGGTAGTTTTAGTTTCTGAGAGTGAAGAAAATCCTATAAGTGCAGCACTGGTGTCAGAGTATTTTTTTACTCCTCTTAATTTAAAGAAGATGGTGAAGCAAGGGAAAAGGTTTGATACACAATTGAAGCTATTTGCCAGTTAATTTGAATTTTTTGTGGACAAAATAATTAATATGGGACTTGAACATTTCCAAACTTTGCATGGACGTGTTAATTGGTTGGAGAACTATCTTAATGCACGTTTGAGTGAGATGACAGCCTCGGACCTAGTAGATTTCAAAGCAGCCTCGGATAATGAGAGAGCTAATATTATTGCATTATGATGCCACCAAATTATGGTATATTTAGACCCTGGGGTTGAAGAATCTGAAGATGAATATCAACTATTTGACATCACTGGAGCCAGTAAAGTCCAGTAAAGAAAAAAAAGGCAATAAAAAAAGATAAAGGCAAGAGGAAAAAAACTGATAGTGATGAAAAAATGAGAGTTGAGAAGAAAGCAAAGAATAAGACAGAGAAAGAGAAGATAAAAAAGGTGATATAAACATCAAAAGTGGAGGGTGAGCCAGTGGAGGAAGAATTAAGAGTGAGATTTGTGGGAGCCTCGACTAGTAGGCCTTTATTGAATGTTGGTGAGAATTTCGGGTAGTTTTTTATTCTGCCAGCCTCTGTGGAAGATATGTCAGCACAACCTAATGCTATTGATGTGATTTTTCCAACTGATAATGCAATAGTAGAGTCAGTGACTCATGATTCACGCACTTGAAGAGCTGAAGGTATATCCTACCCCTTGCTATCTTAGGTTGTTAGTTAGTCATTGAGGGTAATGTATGTTCTTATCTGTGAGAGGTGGGGGTACTTGCAATAGATGTTTAGGTTTGTTGATTGTGTTTGCATTTTGTGTTTTGTTTCATGTTGTTTTATGGTTAACTAGGAGAGAAATAAGTTTCTATGGCAATCAACTTTTTTTAGAATGATAAATACCTCTCCGAGTGCGTATATTGCAACTATATGATATGTATCTACATGTGACTATTGTTAATCTTGTTATGGAATTAGTATTAGAGACATGATAATCATTGCAAACAATTGTATGAACCAAATACAAAGTAGCTTGTTATGTACCATTGTGACATTTGTGTGTGAGATACTACCAAGTTCCCCTTGTGTGTTAAATCTAAAAATTTCCCAGTTAGTCGTACCTAGGTTGAAGGATAGTGGTTCAGAAAGGATCATAGGTCGTTTTTTATATTAGTCCATTTTTAGCCTATATAACCTTCTATTTGTGAATGATATCCCTTGATCTCGATGTTTAAGCATGTATGCCTATTTTTCTTGTTAGACCTATCACTTTCATATCGCAATGAACCCGTTTTGACCCTGGTCCTCCTTGGACCTTGTGCACTTCAACTTCGGCAAATTGCCTAAGTTGTGGGTGGCTATCATAGGGGTACATGATGTAAAGTAAGTATAAAGAAGGATAAAATAAAAGAAAATAATGCAAGGATGGGTGTGGTAGAAAAAGTATAATAAAAGAAAAGTTGAAAAAAAAAAAGAAAAAAAAAGACTTAAAGACAACCGCACCCAACTTGAATATGCTTTAATAAAAAAAGAAAGAAATAAGGTAAAGGTTAATAAGTGTGACCCCCCAAAATAGTGTAGTGCCAAGGAGGATTAGTCACTTTAAATATCCTTTAGTATCATACCATCCCCAAGCCTCCATTACGAAGAAGAAGAAAAGTCCTATAGTGATCCTAACTTAACTATATGAAAGCTTCGGTAATGAAAATAAGGGCAAGCTTATGATATTTGGCATACATTGACTGGAACTTCTTTCTGAGAGTGAGTATCTCTTGGCCGTCCCCATATTGACATACTTGATTTCATATTTGAATGAGGAGAGACTTCTTTGTTGTAAGGGCACATAGGTTTTATTGCTAGATGCTTACTTTTTTGGTAGTGTGACTTGTACATATGTGTGGTTGTTGTCGCTAATGAGATACCATATCTTGATTCCCTTGTTTCACATTGTTGTTCTTCATGAATACACACAATTGGACTTAAAGTGATTAAACTTGGAGAGGGTAATATGTTTTGAGCAAAAATTTGGCGATTAACTATCATATGTACTTTACATTCATGGTTATGAATCATAGTATTGTATTGTATTAGTTGCTTGAGGACAAGAAATTGTTTTAAGTTGAGGGTGTTGATGTACGAGCTTTGTGCTACCACATTTAAGGCTTTTAACTCAGAATAATTGTAAATTCATAAGTAACTTTTATCATTTTTTATTAAATTGTCTATGATATTGCAAGTAAGTCAAGATGCATGAAAACCTACGACAACTACGTCAAGAAGGATGAATTTTAAGAAAGTAGATACAAAGATTACAATTGATGACTTATCTGATAAGTCGTCAACTTTTTTATAATCTGTTAGAAAGGTTGTCAGTTGAAGATAGTGTGTAAGAGCTGAAGTGAAGGGTTGACAACTTGATAAGTCACCAACTCCCTAATAAGCCGTGAGATCAGGTCATCACCTGTAAGAAGCAAACATGGATTTGAAAGAGGATTTTACGACTTGGTCTGATAAGTCGTCAACTCCCTAATAAGCCGTCAGAGAAGGTCGTCAGCTATGCACAAAAAAATCTGGGGTCTGAAATTTGACACCAAAATTAGCTTGAGTATTATGGCAAAGTGTTAGGTTTTCACAAGCATCTTGAAACTTACATAAAATAGTAGCTTTTCGATAGTTTTCTCTGAATTTTTTGATGAAGTTTTTGGGATATTTACTGTGGTTCTGAGAATTCTTTTGTAATTTAGAAGAAAGAATGATCATATATCTTCATTGTTTGTACAACTATCGAATTATGAATTCAATATATGTTATTGCTTTCTATATCATGAGTAGCTAATCTTCTTAACCCGAGTTATGGGATCTATGAATTTGGTGTAGTAAATGAATTAGTTGATCAAAATTCTCAAGGCACAAGGAATTTCTTGATAATTCTTCTGTTGTGTATGTTATCTATTAGTTGCAAACAATAGATTAGACCTAATTATTAATTTTCTTGAACTAAGAAATCAATCTAATGGGAAGTCAGGGGATTTGTAAGTGTTACACTTTCACCTAATGATTAATGTTGTAACCAGGTTTATTAACTCGAGATAAAATCTGGTTAAACATGCGGATTTCCTAAGTTCGAAAGAATTAGATAATTGAATGTCTAAATAGGTAGGTAGACATTTATATAGTGTTTTGATATTGATAGTTTATTTTTCCTACATGTCATAAGAATCTTGATCCGTAACTAGTGTATATTAAGTACCAATACTCATAGTGAACACAACTCTGGTTTTTCCATAACATTAATTGGAAACATTGAAATATTAGTTGCAAGCTGTTAAATCGAAGTGAACAATAACTTTTGTTTAATCTCTGAAACCCCCATTTATAGGAAGCTATTAACTATTAGTTGATTGACTTACGAATAACTTAAATTAACACCATATTCCCTGTTAAATTCGACCCCAACCTAGTTGGTTATATATTTGACAACGACTTCTTACTCTCTCATAATAGAGGTGTAATTTGGGCGTTTCAACCATACCAAATCATTCAAAATTTCATATTCAGACTCCTCAATACATAACTAATTTTTTGTAAGCATACCCACTAAAAATCAAACTTATTTATGAAAATTTAAACTTTAAGCTCGAATGACAGAAAAAATTAATACAATGTTGAATTATTTCACCAATTGCTTATGTAAACGATATTTTTGAGCTGCATTGCATATAATTTGAGTTGAATAAGAAGTATGAAGTTTTTTGAGAAATTTTGGAGCTGAAAATCGACAAAGAAGAAGGTTCAATTTTAAAAGAAGAGTCTATTTTTCTATTTAACCAACAAAAATGTTAGATCGCAGATTCGGCCCAAAATTGATTTTTCATCATGAAATGTAATGTAACTTTTGGGTTATGAAAATGAAATGTACATTTATAAAGTGTATATTTTTTGTAATTTTCCCTATATAGAGAGCATATTTGATCTCACATGCACATTTGAAGGAATATTTAATCCATTAAAACATTAAAATTTTAAAATTTTTATAATAGTATTAGTACCTGCACAATGCACAATCGATAAAAAAAAATTAATTATAAGAGATTGATTATCATATTTGTTTGATCTAATAAAAAGTTTATTATATATTATTGACTTATTTATGAAATTTATTTTCCATAAATCTCTTCTAATTTTATTTTGATTATATTCAGTTACCTCTATAATTTGGTAAAGACTCAACTAAGGTAGTAATTTTTATTTATTATATTTACTTAAATTTATTTATATATTTATTTATTCATATTAATTTGTAGTTCTTAATTTTCTGGAGTATTTTGTTCTAGAAGTGTCAAATAACTTACTCCTTTGTCAAAATAGGAGTCAATCTTAATTGATTGAATAGAAGATGACTAATTTTTAAAATGTCACTTAAATTAACTATAATTTCATACTTCTATATTAAAAGAATTACACGAATCTTGGTGAATTTACAAGAAAGATGCAACAATATATTTATCGTATTTCCATGAATAAGAATAGACTCTAAAAAAATAATTGATTAAATTTATTAATTCTTAATTATTAAGACGATAAAAGAAGTTGAGATGACTTGCAAATGGCAAGTATCCACCTTAAAAAGATTTGAGAAAATGTACTGTTTCCACCCTGAATTATAATCGAAATTTCTAAGACACACCCTATTTTAAGAGGGATCCTATTACCCCCTGGAATGAATAAAACTGTATTTTTTAAAACCTTATGTGCCTACATGGCACCCTTGTTATGCCAAATGAAAGATTGTGGTATACACACATATTTATTACATAGATGAACTCCACATTCCACTAACTTGACGCTTCACTTTTCCAAATCACTTTACCAGCTCAAATATCTTTACCAACACTTGAACAAAGCTGAAAGAGAAAATCTTTAACTTTTTACACTTAACTTTTCACTTTTCCAGATCAAAAATCTTTTCAAAAATCGGTTTGTCAAAATCGAATCTAATTCATAGTGTTCTTTTACACCCAAGGTTGATTCTAAATCACATTTTTCATTTGGTACTTATTATGTAGACTATCTCATAATTTGGACCAGCTTTGATTTCATCAAAAAAATCTAGGATTTTTTTCGTCCTTAATCTTCAAAATCTAAGAGTAAAGGTTAGTTCTTTATGACTTATAATTTGTTTTGAGTTAGGGTTTTAGTCATATTATGGTATATTGTGTTAGTATTAAACTTTGAGTTGCAATATTTCCAAGAAAAATGTAACGTTTGATGTTATTTTATTAATATACTACTCTGTTATAATTGATGTGTGACTTTGCAATGAAGGTGTAACATTTGTGTTCTGATTTTTACTATCAAGCATATTTAGTTAGGGTTTGTGTTACTATGTTGATTTATGATCAGATTTTGAGGTTATATTGAATTTTGGTTTGATTTTGCTTCTATTTTGATTTTTGATCGGATTTTTATTACTAATGTTAATTTATGATCTGATTTTGTTACTATTTAGTTAGGATTTGTGTTACTTGTTCATGTATGACCTACATATATTCATAAAGTCAACTAAGATAAGGTACTTTTACAATGATAAAAGTTGGGCCTTCTGTGATATTATTGTTTGTTTTTAAATTATCCATATAAAAATAAGAATAGAGACAATAAGACAAAGTGGTTGGATGGTGTGTCTTTATCACTTTAATAGAAAACCACATAGAACAAGACTTGAAAACTACTATAAGTTTTTAGAAAACCAAAAAATTGTCACTTTTTCTTGAACTTGTTAATGTCTTGTAGTGAATGAATGACAATGAACATTAATAATTTTTTTTGCATTGTTTTTATTCTAATAATATAATTCTTTACATATAGGTATGAGTGGGTTTACATATAAAACTTTAAGATTGCATCATGGTGGGACCTTATTGTATGATAGTGAAGATGCTAGATATGTCGGTGGTTTAATGAGTGAATATTTGAATGTTGATGTGAATACTATTTCATATTTAGAGATGAAGGGTTATATTAGAAAACTATGGTATAGCTCAAATTGTAAATTTAGTATAAAGCCACCCAATAGTTGCATTTTAGGACACATAGATAATGATGTTATTATGTTGATGATGTGCAAATCTTTACAAAATAGGCTGTTTTGGATGTATATATGCACATGGCTGAGGAGGAATCTTGTGATACTTTTTATAAAGTTATAGGGACCACTGAAAATAGTTCTGGTAAAGAAATAAGGATAAGGAAGTAGGTGAGCCTTATTTAATTAATATGGTTGCTACAACCTTAAATACTACCTCAAACATAAATTCCACTTCAAATCCAATTACTCCAAATATTGTTGATCCTTCATATTTATTTGATCATCACATTGATTCATCATATTTAAAAGATAGTGATTATTTTGTAAAGGGATCTGGTGAATCAAGTGATGATCATACAAAATCTAAAAATGAGAAAGAAAGAAATTTTCTTAGAGATAATGACTATGGAAGTGATGTCCATGAGGAGATAAAACAGCTTAAGGCTAAGCAAAGGTCTTTTTTAGGAGGAAAAAATGGAGAGAATTCCTGTAGATACTGAATAAGTAACTTGTGGTCAAGCTGGACCAGATTTAGGATTTGATAAGACTGCCACAGTGAAAAGTACTAAAAAGGGAATGTAGGGGGTGATGAACCATATTATGCTAGTCTGATCATAATAGCTATAAAACTGATACAAATTTCAGTTGTCTTAAAGAAGGAGATAAGATGAGGTTGAAACTGTCTTTAAGAAGGAGAAAAAAATTATGACTAACTATGTAAAAGTATAATCCTTGTTGTCATAAGGTTGTGTGGCAGTTGGGTATGACTTTTGCATGTGTGAAAGGTTTTAGAGAGGCATTAAGTAAGTATGCAATTTAGAAAAAAGTTCAAATTGAGAAGTATGTCAATGAGCAAAATAGAGTTAGGGTGAGATGCAGTAAGAAATATTATAGGTGGTTATTGTATACAAATCTTGAGCCTAAGTCCAATAACTTGTTATTAGGACGTATATTCCAGTACATATTTGTGATAGGACCACCAGGAATTACTTGTGCAACACAAAATTCTTGTCCAAGGTTATGAAAGAGGATGTAATTGAACAACCTAATAACAGAGTTTTCAAGTTGTAATAGTTAATTAGAAAGAAGTTTAAGGTGCATGTAAGCAATACCACAGCTAGGAGAGCAAGATCTAGAATTTTGAATGAAATTATGGGTAATCATATTCTAGAGTATAGGAGAATTCTTGACTATATGGATAAGTTGTTAAGGTCCAATTCGAGGATTACTTGTATGGTTAAACTTGGGGAAGCTAATGAACTTTGTAGGAAACTATTTAAGGCATTATATATTTGCTTTGAAGGAATCAAGATAACATTTATATCATGTAAAAAAATTCAAAGGTATGGATAGTTGTTTCTTAAAGGGGGATAAGTTGTTAAGTTCCAATTTGAGGATTACTTGTATGGTTAAACTTGGTGAAGCTAATGAGCTTGATAGGCCACTATTTAAGGTATTCTATATCTGCTTTGAAGCGGTCAAGATGACATTCAGGTCATGTAGAAAATTTATAGGTATGGATGGTTGTTTCTTAAATGGAGTCTATAGGGGCTAGCTATTGGTTGTTGTGGCCAAGGATGGAAACAACCAAATGTTTCCACTTGCTTGGGTTGTAGTGGAAAAGAGTACAAAAACACTTGGAGTTGATTTGTTTCTCTCTTACAAGTAAACCTAAGATTAGGAGATGGAATAGGTTTCACTATTATGCAGATATGCAAAAGGTATTTCTCTGTTAACTCTATATTCTTGGATTTCAATTTTTATTTCATTTTGAAATTTTTTCTTTTGTGTATGCTTTTTATTTTAGTAATAACACTTATATTTTTAGGGACTTGATATAGTTGTTAAGGATTTATCACCAGACTGTGAGGAAATAAAGTGTGCTAGGCATATCCTAGCAAATTGGTCAAAGTTTGGAGGGGTCTTTAAAGGAAGATGGAATTTTGGAAGTGTGCTAAAAGCTCTTTTGAAGCTGAATTCAATTGTCTAAGAGCATGGTAACAAAAATTGTTGTTGATCTACTTTACTATGATAAAGAGTACTAGTGCAAGGTTTATTTTAATTATCAAGTCAAGTATGATTCTATAGATAACAACATCTATGAGAGTTTTAATTCTTAGATTTTAGCAGCAAGGCATAAGAGTATTATTAGTATGCTTGAAGTGATGAGAGTCAAGGTCATGACTAGGTTATCCAAGCTAAGTGAATTTCCAAGAAGTTAGGTCACTAATTTCTCTCTAATGTCAATTAGAGTGTTAGAGGTAATATTGATAAGTCAATAAGTTTTACCCATTGAGTTCAATAGATTAATAGGTTATGAAATTATGGATGGATATAAACAACACACTTTATGTTTGATAATAAGGGAGTGTAGTTATAGATCTTGGATATTAAAGGGGATACCATGTCCACATGCCTTAGCTGTCATGTAATACTCCATACTTTTTCCTAGCTTGAAATTATTCTAAGAATATTATAAGCTTTCTTTGAAAGATGAATCCACATTTTTACACATAGAATTTTTAAAATTTTCACTTTTTATCATGTGGAAAATTGAATTAGCTTTCCAACGATATCAATTTTGTCTAAATCCGGTATCAGAGTGAAAAGTTATGGACATTTTACCGCGAGCTGTCAGAACCACCCAGGTGCGAGGCCAAGTTGATGGACCGTCAACTCAGCGATGGACCGTCGCCTTGACCGTCGTAACTAAAGTAGTGAGGCAACCTTCAAAATAAGGTGCGACGGACAGGTTGATGGACCATCAAACTTGTGATAGACTGTTGCCCAAGCCGTTGCTACTTAGGCAGCGAATCATTTTCTTGGTCCACGTATGATGATCGAAACGATGGACCGTCGAGCCAGCAACAGACCACTGCACGAGCCGTCGTACATCCCATTCAGTTATTTTTAAGTCATTTTTAAAGGGGCTTTTTGGCCTTTTACCACATGTTTATATACCTAGTGATATCCGACCAAGGCTCAAAAATTTATTATTCTTCCACAACATAAAAAATTAGGATTTTCTCCGTAGGAGCAATCCTTAAGCAACAAAATCCAAATCTTCTTCAAGAAATAAGAGATTCAAATTCTTCAAGTTCAAGAAAATCACTACCAGGTATGCATAATGTTCATTCATGGACTCATTTCGTCCATAAAGCCCAAGAATCTCTTTTCAAAGTTCAGTGTATGGATTTCTTTATGAATTTCATGTTAGGTTTGCTTTTGTTCATGTTGATAATGACCAATTGAATTCTAATCCATGTTGGGTTATCACTTTTATGTGGAATTGATTAGTATAGGTGTAGATTTATGTGAACCTATCATTAAACCCTTGGATGATGAAATTAGAGTTGAATCATGATGTTTAGTTGTTGTATAATGTTGTTTACCTATATTATTCTTACCATGTGTTTGATTAAATATCTATGTGAAAGAAAAGTGCCCAACTAGTATGATATTATGCAATGCTCATGTATGTACAAGTTTATGCATATCACATGTTTAATGAAATGCCTCAATAAATGAATTATGGATTGCGATGTTGGTCGTGTATTCAAGAAAGTCATGCTTTGTCAGTTTCTTTCCATCAAGTATTGGGGGTACTTGTGCTCGACAATTTAGTTGTGTGCCTAGAGACAGTTTCATGTTTTCATGATATCCTCAGTCAAGCCATGTTAAGTAGAATTCAGTTAGACAAGTGACTACAGAAAACTCAATAAAACTCAGAAATCCTTGTAATCTCAGAAAGCTTAGTAATACAGAAATCTCAATAATATTCCATCAGTCAACGAAACTCATTTAACTCAGTCCAGTTCAGTTCAGTAATTCATGTACAGTGTCTATTCAGATAGGAGTAGAATTTAGCACCGGGTGAACCCAAGGATGGGAACACACACTGTCAGATGAGGGTGTGATTCTTAGAAGTAATCCTTGCATTCCAAAACTATGTAGCCAGCATAGGTTGAGAAATCAACACTGTTAGATGAGGGTTGATAAGGTAGACAAGAATGGTCAGATGAGGGCCCCATCGTTCTCTTTTGGGGACACTATCAGATGAGGGTCACTCACAGCTTGTCCTTATCGATGGCTCGGTATTGTCACCCTTCCAATTAGGGTTATAGATTGGACCCCAACTTAGCTATAATACGTTATTTAGGGCACGTCGGTTAGATAAATACTTCCCACGGTTTCAGCTACAGAAAATAGGATTGTTAGATACAGTCATTCAGTCTCAATAATAGAATTCAAATAGTTCTATAGAATTCAGGATTGTCAGATACAGTCAACTCAGAACAGTATGGAACTCATCTAGTTCCAACAGATTTAGGACTGTCAGATATAGCCACTCATGTTATTAGTTACATCTATCATCAAAACTCATTTACCAGTGATGTTAGTTATCAGTAAATTCGTGTTATCACAATCTTAGTTATAGTTACTATGTATTCATGCATGCATTCTTACGTTCATATTAGTAATTTATTTAGTATTGTTCACGTATATGAACCCCATGCATTCAGCCTACCTCACATACATACCAGTACATTCAAAGTACTGATGCATTTGCGCTATGGTGTCTTTACCATAGGTTCAAAGACACGAGCTCCAAAGATCAGTAAATTTCAATCTCAGTAGTCAGAGCTAGTAGTGAGTCATCATCTTTTGAAGGCATGGTCATTACTTTATTACCTCATTAATTTATTTATTAGTTTGAGTTAGTTGGGGACATATCCCATCAACTCCTTATTCAGACAGTTCAATCATGATTTAGAGGATTTTCAGACTACAGTATGTTCAGACAGTTTATTTCAGTTATTTTGGGTATTTCATACCCCACCCAGATGATATATTTTTGTCAGATATTATATCTCAGTGTTGAACCTTATGGTCTTTCAGTTCATGTTTTTGCATTATATAGTATATTATGCAGTATATAGGTACAGATATCAGTTATGGGTTATCTTGTGGTCCTTCAGGGTCATGAGCACTGTGTAGTGTTCTGGGTACTAGATTTGGGGCATTACAAACTTGGTATCAGAGCCTAAGGTTCAATAGTGTCCTAGGAAGTCTGAAATCCGCATCTAGTAGAGTCTTGTACATGGGTGTGTTGCGCGCCATATTTATGTGCAAGAGGCTATAAGATGTTTTAGGAACAGTTTTCCTTCTTTTAGTATTCATGTCGTGCTAGTAAGCATAGTCTCAAGTTAATCTCTTAGTGTAATTCATTTCTCCCTTTCTTTTACAGAACATGCCTCCAAAAAGAAGAAATGGAAATCAGTCAGCCTCTCAGCCCGAAGTACCTTTGGGAGAACATGTTTCTCATACAGAGTTAAGAGTTGTATTCACTACTCTTTCCCAGTCAGTTGCTGCTCAAAATGAATGACCAACTATCATTTTGTCCAACCCACTGGTTAATTCAACTGTAGCCAGGATTCGGGACTTCACCCGAATAAATCCTCCATCCTATATTGGGTGTAAATCAGATAAGGACCCTCAGGAATATATCGATCAGGTTCAGAAGGTTACTGGCGTTATGAGACTGTCAGTTTATAACGACCCGATTTGCTAAACCAGAATGCTACACGGTGCTCATGACCCCGAAGGACCACAAACTAATCCATGACTGATATCTATACCTGTATACTGCATAAGATAACATAATAATGTGGAAACATGAACTGAAAGGCCATAAGGTTTGATCATGAACATAACTGAATAACGTAACATCTATGTGAGGTAATAGAATATCCAAAACAAAACTGAAGTCTAAAACATGATAGTCTGTATCTAGTCTGAAAGACTCTATTGTCTGAAAAATCTGATAAGAAGTTGATGGGACATGTCCCCAACTAACTCCAACTAATAAGCTAATCAATAAGATATGTAAAAAAATATTATGTCCTCGAAGGATGAGAACTCACTTCTACTCTGACTGCTGAATCGGGAATCTACTACTGATTTGGAACACGTGTCTCTGAACCTATAGTGTAACATAAAAAGAAAGCACCATAGCACAAATGCGTCAATACAATGGAATGTACTAAGTATACATGTGAGGTAGGCTATATGCAAGGGTTTGCATGCATGATCAATACTAACTAACTATCTAACATGAACGTGAGAATGCATACATAAATACGCAACTGTAACTGACAACATGATAACATGATACTGATACCGTGGTAGCATGACTACTGAGTCTGGATACTGATAACATGACATAACTAATAACATGAATGACTGTATCTAAATATAACTGATAACATGGGTGACTGTGTCTAACAGTCCTGAATCTGATGGAACTATCTAAGTTCCATACTATGTCTGAGTTGATTGTGTCTGACAGTCCTGAAATCTGAAGAACTATCTGAGTTCTATTACTGAGACTGATTGACTGTATCTAAAAGTCCTGATTCTATAACATGAAAGAGTAAAAGCTCATTCAAAACTCTTTAACCATGAGTTTCTACTTTTAAGCTAATGAAATCTTTTTTCAAATAAAGAATAACGTATTTTCAAATTTAAATATTTTAAATCTTTTAATACATTATTATTACAACATTATTTTGTTATGTCCTAAGAATTACCACGTGGCTTTTTAACAGCTTGCCACGTAGCATATTTTCTTGCTTTTAGTTTTACTTTTATATATATATATAGAAGATACTTTGAAATCACACAATTGATAAGTTTTTACCTCTTTTTCTATATTTCACGTCAGTTTTTTTTTTTTTTTTTTTTGGAAATTCTTGAATTTTGTGTTTTCTTTTTTTTTCTTTTTTTTGTTCATATGAATTTAATTTCCTTTAATTTTTTTTAGAATTTATATTATTCAAGTATTGATAAGTAATTTGTGAAGGAAAAAATATGAATCTTTTAATAGTTCACTTACTTCTTTCCTTTGTCTTTACTTTTGCAGGTTCCAAAACGTACGTAGGGGGAATAAGTTTATATATATAAAACAAAGTATTATGATTTTATCAATTTTCAACTCTTTTTTTCAAGTCATTGATTTCAACCCCAAAAAGATGTAATTTCATTAAAAAAATCTATAATCAATGAAATCAAGCCCCAGATCAACACCAAATATTCATATAATGCTCACATACGAAAAACATACACAATGAAATTAGAAGGGGAAGAGATAGTATTGGACCTCCAGTTAATGTACCAAATTAAAGAATTGAAATAGAGCTTTGCTGTCAGGCCTCGAACAAGACTTAACGATGACCCCCCAACTACGAACAAGCCAAACCAATCAAATCCAAACTCAAACAACCAATTTGATATTAATGAAACAAATATTAACCCAGCTAGAAAACTCATCGAACGGACAAAAAGAAGAAAACCCCAAAAATTGACAAAGCTCAACTAAATTAAAAATCGAGCATTGTTGTGGTTTTTACTGAGCAAACAAATGGTGTCATGCCCAATTTCTTACCAAGGTCAATACAAGTATGACTATGGACTCTAAAAGATTTGTATAGAGTTGCCATCTAATTTTTAAGAAGAATAAAGAAACCCATTTAATTATGGATATGTATGACTTGTATTTTAATCTATAAATATCAATTTAGTTTTTAGGTAAGGGTTCAAATTATCCCAAAGGAAAGATATTAGGCACCCTTCAAAATCTACAAAAGGTGGTACACGACTAGACAAAATTTACCAAAGAGGAAGGAAATAAAAATTATTTATCTGCATGCATAAACTAGGTACTGAAATACAAAATGTATGTATAAAAACAAAGGCGTGTCAAGTGTATAAATAAAGTCTATCACTAAAATGTATACATAGAAATATGTGTAAAGATATATAAAGAATGTATAAAAATTAATAAGATATGTATGAAAAGAAAAGTACTCTTTTATACTTTTGAAATGTATGGAAAAAGTGTATTGTTTATACTATATAAAATATTTTATAATAATATTTTAACTAAACAAAATCAATGAAAAAATTGATTCGGAATATTAAAGAAAAATAAATAGTACCCTTTGAAAGAAAAAATATGCAATATTTCTTTTTAACTAATTTATTTTTCTTATATAAATATTAACGATCTAAATTTTTTCTAAGCACACAAAAAAATGAAGATGTACATAAAGGACATTCTCGCCTGATGCACCAAAAATAATATTTTTCTATAATTAATATTTGTACCATTGTAAGAATATAAAAGTAAATATAACCAATGGATTTGAGGAGATCTCTATTTAAGCATTGTCTTTTGAAAGTGTTTCGGGGAACTGCATACACACTTGATATAAATATTTATGCATAAATGATTACAAATATGAGTACATGTATAAATAAAATAATTTTTTATTATAAAGTGGACTCGAATTAAGTTTTAGTTGCATCATGACTACGTAGTGGTTGTTCGAATTATCGGATATCTTAAATCACCTTGTCAAGATATGAATCATAAAACTTTATGTTGTCTTGAAAGTATAAAGATTTCTTCATCGGTCAATTTTTTTTTTTTTGATTATGCATTTGTATACGTAATGTCCATCTTTTTATTTGTGGAGGATTAAAAAATCGATGAAATTTTTTTCATTCGCCACATATTGATAATTGATATAAAATAAGTAAATTTGTAAAAATAAGTTTTGTCTTTTGTTATGGGTGGCCTCGAAAATCCGACAAAGAAATATTGTCATTGGCTATTTTTTTGTAGTATTTTTTTTTCAAATCAGTAGAACATATCAAAAAGAGGAATAAATACAAGAGAGAAATTCCAAAAATTCAACTCACAAAGCAGACAACAACAGTGGTAAGTATACTTCTCCGATAAAATGTAAGAAAATCCAAATAGGTCATAGACAAAGATAGCGATCATAAAATCATGTCAGTGAGAACTTTCAACACAAAAACACAAGGAAAACAATTAATATAGTCATGAACAATGATGACAGTAGTGTTAACCAATGGTGAGTGCGAAGATATCAAAGTTCACTAGTTTAATTGGAGCTTCGTCGGAGCACGAATAACTACATTCAGATTTGTGTAGATTTTGTAGCAACATAATCCTAACAATTATATTAATAAAAAAGTAGAGACAAATCCTAAAACAGTGGTGACAATGGAGTTGCTTCAACAATAATTACTAGAGAAACACTGAAAAGGTGTAAGTATAGCCAGATCTAGCTTTTTTTCATTCAATAATAGCAAAAGGGAAAGGGAAAATAGAAAAAAAAAAGAGAAATGAGGATGTTCATGGAGGTAACATGGTTCTTTTCGGCGGACCTTCGCCGAAGCTTTTCATCAAATAAGAAAAAATGAGCAAAGAGGGAGAAGAAGGAAAAGAAGGGGTCTATGTCGATGGCGGTGGATCATTGGCAGCTCACTGATAATCACTTCTGACAAGGCAGCGACAGACAGAAGAAAATAAGAGAGAGGTGGAAGAGAAGAAATTAAGAAAATAATATATATTTTGTTTTTGTGTGTGTTTATGTATTGTGTATTTTTTATGAATAGAAAAGTTCACCCCCTCCATATATATAATACTAGTCAAGTGTACGTGCGTTGCACGTGAGTTTCATTTCAAGCCGTCAATCTATGTTAAATATATCTAAAAAGAATATTTAAAAAAAAATAACAGTTAACTTTGAAGATTAAAAAAGATTATTGTCCAACGTATATTTAATCAAATATTTTATGTGCTAAATATTTATATAACTCTCTGACTATGAAAAAACTACTGATAATATTTGAAAATAACATCATATACATTTTCATAGGAATCTTATAGTAAATAAATTTAATATTTACACAAAAATATTTCAATGACTGACCGAACGTTCATCTACCATCTTTATTAAGTAGTAAAATAATAGATAGTAACAGAACAAAACTACAATAATCGAGATATTAGAACAATACGAGTAAATCTAATTTTTACATAAAAAATTCTAAAAGTCCAACCGAACATTCATCTATAATGTACACTCAAACATAACAAAAACTGCAGCAAAACAATATGATAAACGAGATAATAGAACAATACCGTTAAACCTAATAATTTTAATGAAAAATAATAATAAAATCATATAATTATAACATTCATATGAATGTTCCTCACAAAATAAAGATTATCTAGTGATCTTAGGTGTATTTGTCTGTCCAATCACCAATATTCACCTATGTTTGGACTTGTTCTGTGAGATAAAATGTGCTTTCTTGTTGTATTTAAGCTTTAATTTCATTCCTTATCTAATAGACATAATTAATTTTTTCAGGGCAAAATTGTGATAAGATTGAATATGATGATGCATGAATAAGAAGTCAACTATGAATGGAGCAATGAGGTTAATTTGTGGAGATGGTGATACTAAAATTTGGCTTTGAAAGAAGATAATGAAGCAAAGAAGAGAAAAAAAATTGAGACAACACATTCAATAGCCTATCGTGATTCCACCACGTTGTGGTAGATGATAAATCTCCAATGATTGAAATACTAGTAGTTCATCACAATTAGACCACGATGCGGCAAAAGAATAATTGCAAATATTGATTTCCAATAGCTCATCGCAATAACACCACATCGTAGTGAGGGGGGAATTCTCAAGGATCAATTTCCAGTAGCTTACCGTGATAAGGCCGTGTCGCAGAGTTAGCTGCGGAAAGGCGTACAACGCATCTCAGTGAGATGCAAAAGCGAAAAAAAACCAGCTATAAAAGGAACAAATCAAGTCAATTGTAAATATCTTTGGAAACGAGAGCAGTGGCGTAAAAAAATCTCTCTTTTAGGGTTCCTTGAACTTCTTTATTTCAAGATTTCTACTTGGTATGATTAATTTCTTATTTTGGATATGGAATTCAGCCATGAGTGTCTAAACACCCTTGTTCTAGGGTTGAGGCTAAGAACATGATTACACTTTGATATTATTTATCGTAGTTTCTTGTTGGATTATCGTATGGGTTGTTCTTAATTTCATGTGCTTACAATTTTAATGAGTGACTACCATTAGAATAAATCTATATTCCTATGTGAATTCGGGAGGAGAATCATAGGATAGAACGAAGAGATTAAGGAGCAAGGTTCTCATCCTTTTATGCAATGAGAGATTTGAATTAGCATCTAGGATAGGGATATACCTAGAAGCCTTGTTTTGTTCACATGCAGGAAGTTAACTTTATGCATCTAAATAGATTATTGCATCCCTGCTCAATGATGTAGTTGCAATGTTCAAATAGGTAGAAGATTAGAGGTCGGGAGATCATGATCGTACTATAAACCCTGCAAATCAATAACCTGATAATCAACTAGACTACGATAAAAATAGAGATCTGTAAGATTGTTAAAAGTGCCTCAACCCTAGAATTCTCATCATCATTGTTTACAACCCTCTATTTACGTTGCTATTGTCACAAATTGTTATTTCTTATTTATTTACATTTTTATTTGAAATTTCACCATCATCTTGATACTTTACAACACTTAATACAGTCTTGTCGAAAACTAAAATTGGTTGAATTGCTAGTTGTATAGTCCTCGTGGAAGATATCTGACTATTTTAGTCACTATATTACTTGTATGATCGCGTACACTTGTGTGTCCATTAGAACACAACAAGTTTTTGGCGTTGTTGCCTGGGAATAGTATATTAGTAATTTGCTAAATTTTTGGTTGTTGATAATTAGTATAAGTGTTAACAACTTGGTCTTAGCGGCTGACATCTTGCAGGACTACATAAATACAGGACTAGTGAGATATACTGATTTGGTAGAGCCTTATTCGAAATGAGAACTGGTATTTCAACAAAGACGAAGAGCTCAGTTTCTAATTCAACAGGTTTAAATGGAAGACAAAGAGATCTTAATCTTGTTGATTTAATTGATCCAACTACTGGACGTGTTCCAGCTCTGGTGATTCCAGTTTCTCCTTCTCAAGCACCTGCCAGACCTAATCATGAAGTGGCAATTCCGCTCATGAACCACGCTACTAATAGCATTTGCAAGCTAGATCCAGGTAGTCGATTTGAATTAAAGCAAAATATGGTGCAGTTGATGAATTCGACTGGGCAATTTGCTGGATTATTACATAAAGACCCACAACATCACATACAGACCTTCCTGGAAATTAGCAATGCCTATATTTCTGTAGGGGTGTCTACTGATTATGTCAGATTGACTCTCTTCTCCTTTTCTTTAATGGGGAAGCAAAAGGTTTGTTACATGCTGAAGCACCACTCTCTATCACTTTATGGGACGATCTGGATAAAAAATTCCTTAGTAAATTCTTTCCATCAAGGAAGACAACATGCTTGAGAAGTGAGATTTTAAGTTTCAAGCAGAAAGACAGAGAGAATCTTTACCAAGCTTGGGAAAGAATTAAGGGCATGCTCAAAAATTGGCCTTATCATCATCAATTGAATGACGTACTGGTTCACACGTTCATAGAGGGTCTTGATCCAAACACCAAGATTATTTTGGATTCAGAAATAGGTGGACAAGCTCTTGAGAAGACTTATGATGAATTGTATACACTACTGAGTCAGATTTCACAAGGGAATCCCAAATGGCATGTTGACTCAAGGAGCGCTCCTAAGAAGGTTGCAGGTGTGTTAGAGGTAGATCAGTTTACTGCTTTATCATCTTAGCTTGTAGTACTACAAAATCGGATAATAAATCAGTTTAGCAGTATAGAGTTGGGGGTTACAAAACCAGAAACAACAACTAATGTGGTTCAATAGGTGAATGCACGGTGTGAGAGCTTGTATGGTTAATCCAAACTCTGTAAATTATGTGGTGAATGCTAATCATCAAGGACAATAGAATTATGGTAACACTTATAATTTGAATTGGAGGAATTATTTTAATTTCTCATGGGTGAAAATCAGGCACATAGCAACAATCAATACAAGGGGCCAGTGCAACAAAATCAATAGTAAGTTCATAATAATTTGTCCATGACTCCAATGAGCAATTTAGAGATGATGAAGCAACTTCTAGTTAGCAACAAATATGAAGAATCAACAGTTGATTAGGAAGAATTTAAAACTGCAAATTGGTCAGATTGTGGGAGCACAAAACACTAGACCTCAAGGAGGCTAACCTAGTGATACAGAGGCAAATCCAAAACAGGTAAATACATTCACCATGCGGAGTGGTTTATAATTGAAGGAGATAGAACTAAAGCATTGATAACGCTCAAACTACAGTTCTCGTAAAAGTGTAAGCGATCATCGTCTATGATATCATCAGCCACTTGCTTGCTTTGGGGTGAATGTTATAGCACCTTACCACTCCTGGTAGTAATAGCCATGCATGATCCATCGTTCCTTGGATTTTACACAGTGTCGCTAAGTAAAGTGACAGCCTTTCTTTGATTGAGTGCTGCTGAAAGTTGGCTCAATTGCTGCTCTATTTATTTTATTAAAGTGGAATGTGAGTCAACTAATTGCTTCATTGGGGACAAATCATTTATTACCTCCGTTACGCCCGTGCTGGTTGCCTCTACTCCTTTCAATAGTTTAGCCATCATATCTTCCATGGACATATTTCCAAACCCAGATGCAGTGGCGTCACGTCTTCCTGGGGGAACATACAAACCACTCTTGTCAGTCTTGTTCTTCCAACTTCCTTGATCATGGTACTTGTTTCTAGATTTATCATAATAGTTCCGACCTTGGTTTCCTTGGGTATTGCCTCGAAAACCCCCATGATTGTTCAAGTAGTTGGCTTCTTCTTCGGAATCAGATTCCTCTCTTCCTTTTGACGCAACCGCTTTGACTTTTTCAGTCTTCCCTGATAATAGATGCTTTGTAAGAAGATCCACTTGTGTTTTCATGTGCGTTATATCTTGATCACGTTCTTCTTCTCTTCTCCTTTGTTCTGCAGTCATGCCAATAGATAAGGTGGGGCTTGCCACCTCAGAATCCCTGGTATGCCAAGCTCTACTTTGTTTTGTCATCCGGTCTAGCATATTGCTTGCCTGACCAAAGGTGAGGTCCATAAATGATCCTCCAACCGCATTATCCACCACTAGTTTAGTTGTTGAATTCAAAGCTCTATATAGTATCTCCATTAGGTGGACATTGGTCATATGATGGTTTGGGCACCTCATAAGCTTCTTCTTGAATCTCTCCCATGTTTCATGAAGAGCTTTACTTGGAAGCTATCAAAAGTTGCTGATCTCATCTCTCAACTGTGCTCTCTTGGACGACGGAAATAATCTTTCTAAGAAAGCGTCTTTCAATTGCCTCCAATTAGTAATAGAATCAGGAGTTAGCCCATTCAACCATAGAGTTGCCTCACCAGATAGAGACAATGGAAATAAGCTTAGTCGAATTGCATTCTGTCCAACGCCTGGATTGTCGAATGACTTGCATGTAGAGATAAAATTGACCAGATGCATATTAGGATCATCACCTGCAAGTCCACCAAATAATACCTTGAGTTGCAATAATTGAATCATGGTGCTCATGATGTTGAACTTGGCTCCAGGTGCCAATGGCGGAGGAATAATGACTCCTGTGGCACCAGCTCCATAAAGATCATCATCATCATCGAACGGTATTTGCACGGCTCGGCGTCCAGGCCTAAACCTACCTTGACGATCTCTTCTGTTAGCAGGTGTCGCTATCTCAGTATCATACCTAGGGTTTAGTAACTCGTCATCACCTAGGTCCTCATCGTCAGGATTTGTTGCTCGCCCAGGGTTATCAATATTTTGTTGATCCACTTGAGCGGTGGCCAGAGCAGCTAGTCTAGTCTGTTCCTGTTGAGCATCCATTCTTTCAATTTCCTGTTGTGCCTCAATTCTGCCAATACATTGTGGTTCAGGATTGATCGGTAATAACGGTTGACCAGAACTTCCAATGTGGGGCATGCACTGAATGAAAAACTGCAGAAAACAAAAACAAAAACTAAAAGTAAAGTGCGAGAATCTTTGACCAAAGGGTCTAATAATTATCACAAACTTAGTTGACAACTGTATTCCCCGGCAACGGCGCCAAAATTTGATAACGCTCAAACTACAGCTCTCATAAGAGTGTAAGCGGTCGTTGTCAAATATAGAACCCAACTGGGTTGGGTGTCGAATCCTACAGGGAATACTTAGTCACTAAGTAAGCAAAGATTAGTAGACTTTTGGTGAAAGTTTTGTAAAAGGGGGGATTGTAGCGTGCAATAATGTAACAAAGTGAAAACGGAAAATAGCAAAGTAAAAAGAAAGAATGATTCATAAGATTTTAATCAATGAGAATTGGAAGTTAGGGTTATGTCCACCTTATGAGTTTTACGTATCTATTGGATATGAGTTAAGCGGAATTCAGACATGCATGTGCTTATAGAGAATCGTATTCTATGGTAAATCCAGGCATCTTTCGACCATCAAGGATTATTTCACTTTAACTCTTTCGAGCTTAAAGTGTATCTAACGGTACAAATTCTCCAAGAAGTTAATCCAGTTATGGCACTAACTTTTAAACAGGGGTTTGTGCCCTATTTCCTTGACATTATCTCTTTTCCAAACATGTAACTTTTCTTTCGAACAAGTTAATGCTATAATGGCGTATTCTATATGTTTGCAACCACAAGAATTTAAATTAAGATGAAGAGAATAATGATATAAGCAGCATACGTGTCGAGAATTCACAAACTCATAGCAATAGATAGTATCTCATAAGGCTTCCATAACCCCAACAGAGAAGTTTAGCTACTCATGAGTGCAATGGAAATCACAATAGACATTATCATCATACCAATATAAGGATCTTACGTGAAGTATATATTGGTAGGGCTTGTGGCGTGAATTCCTTTTAGAACAGCGTTTCTCATGTCGTGAGAATTAAGAGTTGAATAGATGAAGAGAAAGTAATAAGAATTAATTGAAAGTGTTTAAAAAGTAATTGATGAAAAGAAGTATCAAATGAATGAATGGGAATGAATTGGAATTAATAGAAGAATAATAAAAACTTCAGCAAAATAGGGTATTTATAACACCCATATCCTATTCCTACTAAGCTACTGCATTACTTATCCTAATACTACTAAGTTACTGCATCATTATCCTAATCCTAATAAGTTACTGCTGATCCCCAAAGTCTTTAGAAATGTTGTTTTTGTCTGGGACAGGTTTTCCATGTGTCACTTTTAGTCCTTAGGCGTCCAAGCTTGCTTTCCTTCTTTCGTGAAGCTTCCTTTGGCGTCAAGTTATCCATAAAATGCTGAAATCTTCATTATTTATACCTAAAAACTTGCTAATCATGTTTGTTAGCTCACTCACAGGAAAAAGGACTAAAAGTGCATGAATTATATATTTTGTCCTCAAAACTTAGCTAAAATATGGGCAAATTATAGTACTTTAGGCGTGTAAATATGCCTATCATCAAGCATATTAATCCTGTAGCTATTGATGATAGATCTAAAAAGAAATATGGGAAAGCGGACAAAGAAAAATCCCCAAGTAATGAAACCCAAGTGGAGAAGAAGACTCTACCTTTACCCTTCCCTCAAAAGTCTTAGGAGCACCAAGAGAAGACAAGTTACAAGAAGTTTTTGGACCTTTTAAAGAAGGTTCATGTTACTCTTCCTCTTATTGATATTCTACAAAGTATTTGAAAGTACGCAAAGTATCTAAAGGACATAGTGGAAAATAAGAACCGGTTGATAGTGTATGCTACAGTAGCACTTACTGAGGAGTGCACATCTAAGATATAGAACAAATTACCGACAAATTTGAAAGATCCAGGTAGTTTTACTTTGCAGATCACCAATGGGCAGGCCATCAGTGATCAGGGGTTATAGGATTTATGGATGAGAATCAATCTTATACCCATATCTTGGTTCCAGAAGAGGGCCTTAGGAGTCCCAAGCCCATGATTATTATTTTACAATTATCTTATAGGTCCTTTGCTAGGCCTGACGGAATCATTGAAGACGTATTGGTGCAAGTGGGATCACTGACTTTTTCAGTAGACTTTGTTATTCTTAATTTTGAAGATGATCTGGTAGTTCCATTTATTTTTGGGACGTGCATTCCTAGCAATAGGGCAGTCACTTATTGATATAGTTAATAACTATGAGAGAGCATGACAAAGTAGAGGTTTTTGATGTATATAAGGTACTAAAGTTGACTGCTATATATGAAGAATTATCTTTTATATCAGTTATAGACCTTACATCTGAACTCCATCTGTTATTGTCTGATGATCCACTTAAGCGAGCTTTGATGGGTCATGATATTTATGGTGATGTAAAGGCACTAGAATTGGTTCAAGTTATGGACTTGGCAATTATTGACACGAGAAAGTTTGCTTTTGAGCCATTGAACAGGCTAATTAACCCATATCCTAAGGCTTCTATTAATGAAGCACCAAGATTAGAGCTCAAGGCTCTTTCTCCTTATTTAAAATATGTCTTTCTTAGTGAAAATAATACTTTGCCTATGATTTTGAAGGTTTGTCTGATATACAAGTGAGAGAAGCATTGGTAGTTTGACAAGAAGAAAGAAGGCAATTGGATAGCAGAAGTAGGACACCACAGGGATCAATCCAGCTTTTTGCATGCATAATATATATATATATATATGTGTGTGTGTGTGTGTAAATGGTCTATAGAGTAAGTGTGAAGCAACAATAAAGATTGAATCCTTTAATAAAGGAGGTGGTATGAGAAGTAGTCGTCAAGTGGCTTGATGTTGGGATTGTCTATCCCATATCTAACACCAAATGGGTCAGCCCTGTACACCATATCCCAAACAAAAGATGGAATAGTTATGGTGACTGACAAAGCTAGTAAGATAATTACCGCTTGGAAGGTGACTGGTTGGAGAATTTTCATTGATTATCGAAAGTTGAGTGAAGCCACCAGAAAGGATCACTATTCTATCCTTTTCATTGATCAAATGTTATATAGGTTGGCAGGATAGGAATACTATTGCTTTCTAGACGTATACTCAGGGTATAATCAGATCACAATAGCACCACAAAATCATGAAAAGACTATTTTTACCTGTCCATATGGCACGTATATATTTAGACGGATGCCTTTTGGCCTTTGCAATGCACCTGTAATGTTTCAAAGATGCATGATGGCAATTTTCTATGAAATAGTTTTAGAATTTATTAAAGTGTTTATGGATGACTACTCTATTTATGGTAACTCTTTTGATGTGTGCTTGCCGAATCTAGATCGAGTCTTAGCTCATTGTGAGGAGACAAACCTTATACTAAACTGGGAAAATTACCATATTTTTGTCAAGAAAGGAATAGTACTTGGTCATAAGGATTCATGTAGAGGACTTGAAGTGGACAAATCCAAAGTTGAAGACATTAAAAATATATCATATCCTATGACAGTGAAGGAAGTGAGAAGTTTTCTGGGGCATGCAGGATTTTATTGGTAGTTTTCTAAGATTTTTCGAAGATTGCAAGTCCTATGTGTAAACTGTTGGAAAAAAAACCTAAGTTTGATTTTGGTAATAAGTATCAGGAAGCTTTTGAGAGGCTGAAGAAGAAACTGATAAAAGCACCCATCTTGATTTCTCCAGACTGAGCATTACTATTTGAGTTGATGTGTGATGCCAGTGATGTGGTTGTTGGAGTTGTTTTAGGGCAGAAAAAATACAAGGTATTTTGTTCTATTTATTATGCAAATAAAATCTTAAATAATGCCTAGATGAATTACATGGTTACAGAAAAAGAGATGCTAGCGTTCGTCTATAAATTCGATAAATTTAGATCATACTTTGTGGACACCGAGGTAATTGTTCACATAGACCATGCTACCATCAAGTATTTGTTTAAGAAAAAAGATACAAAGCCATGGTTGATCAGGTGGATTTTATTGCTTCAAGAATTTGATCTAGAAGTGTGTAACCAAAAAGGGGTAAAAAATTAAGTGGCGGATCATCTATCAAGGCTAGAGAATCATGATCACATTGCAAATGATACATTTTGCATACGAAAAGATTTTCCATATGAGAAATTATTGGCACTCGATGTGTGTGAGATTTACTGGTATGCAAACATTGTAAATTTGTTAGTGTGTCGGTTTTACTCTACTGAAGCTACCAGTAAATAGAGAAAGAAACTATTACATAATTCTTATGCTTACATATGGGATGATCCCTATCTCTTCAAATTGGGTGTTGATGGAATTGTGCACAAATATATATCCAAAGCTGAATCTAAAGAAGTACTATAAAAGTGTGATTCATCTTTTTATGGAGGCAATTATGGGGATGAGCAAACATCTAGAAAGGTGTTACAATTCGGCTTCTTTTGGCAAATATTATTCAAAAATACATCTTCTTTTGTGAAGGGATGTGGTCAATGTCAGCGATTAGGTATAATTATTATGTCTCATGAGATGCCCCTGAACAATATTCTTATGGTTGAGGTATTCGATATTTGTGGGATATATCTTATGGGACCATTTCCACCATCTCATGGAAATTTATATATCTTAGTGGCAGTCGACTATGTATCTAAATGGGTAGAAGCTATAGTCTTGCCGACAAATAATGCTAGAGTTGTAATGAAGTTTGTGAAGAAGCATATCATCTCTCATTGTGGAACACCCAGAGAGATTATCAGTGATGGAGGTACTCATTTTGTTAACACTTGGTTTAAAAATCTGTTAGCTAAATATGGTGTTAGGAACAAGGTGGCCACTGTGTATCACCCACAAATGAGTTAACAAGTAGAAGTCTCTAATTGATTAATCAAGTAGATATTGCTGAAGACTGTAAATGGCCAGCATAAAGATTGGTTGAAAAATCAAGATGACTTATTATGGGCATATAGGATAGCCTATAAGACGCCCATTGAGACCTCTCCATATCACTTAGTATATGGGAAAGCATGTCACTTTCCTGTGGATCTTGAGCATCTAGATTATTGGGTGATTAAGAAATTAAATTTTGATATGAAGGCACCTGGTAAGGAGATGTTGAAAATGAATGAACTTGATGATTTTCATATCCATAATTATGAGAATGTAAAATTGTACAAAGAGCAGACTAAGAAATGACATGACAAGCACTTTCTGAATAGAGTTTTTGATCTTGGACAACTTGTGTTGTTATTTAATTCAAGATTAAAGTTGTTTCCAGGTAAGCTGAGGTCGAGTCTAGGCCATTCAAAATAGTGAGAATGACTTCCCATAGAGCTGCTGAGCTATGGAACAAGGAGAAGACTAAAAAATTCTTGTTGAATGGACAATGGGTGAAACATTATTGGGCGAATCATGGAGATCAGTACAATGTGTCGATCACCTTTGTAGATGAGTAAAATTGAGTCATGTTGTGCCACAACATAAACTAAGGCATTGCATGGCTGTAAACCCATGAATGTAATGTAATAATGTAGTTTATTTCTTAGTAATTGAAAGAAAAGAAACAAATACGAAAAGATGAGTTGTACCACGACCAAAACTAAGGCACTGAGTGGGAGGCAGCCCACTTTTCCTTGCATTATTTTGTTGTTTTTTTAGTGTGCAGGGATGAGAGATTTCGAGGAAAAAAGGTGAAAACCAAAATCCATCGAATTTCATGTTTATGAAGCAATCAGGTTTGTCAAAGATGTGTGCAAGTGAGATACCAATAAAAGGTAAGAAACAAGGGGTTGAAATTCTCAAATGTCAACTTCCAGCGGCTCACCGCGATAATGTCGTGTCGCCGTGAAGTTGAAATTCTCAATTTTAGAACTCGTGTCTCACCATGTCATGGTATGGTGACAAAAATAAAATGTGACATTCCAGTGTCTCACCACGATAACTCTGCATTGCGTTAAGAGCCATATTTAGAAAATTTTAATAAAAATTATCGATTTTTGACCTACCCCACCCCTAATTAATTAACTCTTTTATAAATACCCCTAAGTCCCCCTTATTTTAAACCTAGTCTAACTCTAGTGTGCCATCTTCTAATCCCCTTCAACTATTTTCTCTCTTATTTCTTGGAATCAAAAAGTTTGTACTTCAAGATCAACATCCATCATTCAACTCCAATCAGGTAAGTTTTTAAAGTCTTATCTTTTCTCTTGATTTTGATGGCAATTTTTACATTATTATAATTCTAGGGTTGTGAATGTGTGACTCGGTTAAAATAGATTGTGATACTTTGAATGTATATGCGTAATTGGTGTTCAAGCATTGTTAGGTAGTGCTCAATGTAGGTGTTTTATTGATGTAACGATGGTTGAACTAGTCTATTGAGTATACTTTTAGAGGGGATGTTGAATTAATTTATTGTAAATATTGTATGTACTGCTCGAACTTGCTTAGCATAGGGGGTTTGCATTGCCAAGAAGGGAGGTCTGAGTACCTTACTTGGAATTAGTGCACACCTAAGTTGGTGACTAAGTATGAGGTGTTCTCGACCTTTGATTGTATGAAATGCTTGCTAACTCCTCTTTGTATTTATGGTGAATTGTTGCTTATGTGCATAATGGGTTGAATCTGCATCAATAGATATTAACTATAATGCTACACCAAGTGAGTTTTTAACAGGAAATACAGTGTGCTTCATGTATGAATTTTATTATGATATGCATTGTTGCACTTGCTTCAAGTATAGAAGTACTCAAAACCCGAGTAAAGTCATATGTCAATTGGTTTAATTTAGCTTTGAGGTGCTTAATCAGATAATATGTGAATGTGAACAAGGGGAAGTCTGAGTACCCTATTCTTACATTATTCACCTGAGCTAGAAACTAAGTATGGGGTCTCTTTATGACTTCAACACTTAGTATAAGCTAGTACATTATGAGATTATATCTTACTAGTTTGGTGAATGTTCTGAATAACAAGTACTATGGATCGTCGCCAACAGAATGGTAAGGACAAGGCTGGGACATCTGATCCATCAAAGAAATGAAACAAGTATTCTTGCAGTGTACTAAGAGCTCTGATAGTCCCTCATCGTTAGGCACAGTAGTTTGGATATAGGTGGGTCACTGAAGCTGGCAAAAAATGGTACTGTAAACACCTTGACACCAAGTATATTTCAGAAGTGTTTATCAACAGGGAAAGCTTACAGAACGAGTACCCAAGCATAGTTCATCGATTGGAGTAGTTGAATATGACCTTTGTGTTTGACTAGCCTACGGAGTGCAATTTGTACCTCGTTAGGATATTTTATTCTAATTGGGACCTGAGGGACCCAGACCAAGAGGTGAAGATTCTTGGGAAAGTGTTCATATTTACAGCCAAGGACTTGAATAAATTGCTAAGTGTTCTCGAGGATGATGCGTAGTCGTTGAGGCATCTAAATCATTACCCCTCTGTACGCCCATATCTGACACCTTTTGTATGGAACAAGATTTGTTGCTAGGTGTTCTCAAAAATGAGGAATTGGTCTCCATTCATCCTTTCCTTATGCTTAAATAAACAGGGAGGCATGTATGTGTGGAAATATTGTCTACCATTTCCTTATTCAAGGCAAACATATGACAGACATCACACGTGACAGGGTATGTTTGATTTATTCTATAATGTGTGATGACAATTATATCAATGTAGGTTCATTGATTTTCTCTGCAATGAAAAAGGCACGTTACCATGAGAAGTGCTGATATGGGTTTGGAGTATTGCTAACCAGATTCTTGAGGAGGTATAGGGTTGAAAAAGAAGACTTAGATTACAACCCGGTGATAGATACGTGTCCAATTGATGTGATGAGATTTAGGATCTTAGCTGTGTATCATATACGGATTCTCACTATGTTCGAGTAACTGGCTTGGAATTATAAGATTACAGCAAGGATGTATGGACTATAGATGCTACAAATGCGAGTAGGGGGAGACAAGAAATCGATGAAAAAATTCATACAGTTGAGTTGGATTACCCTCTAGGTCACCATGCCAGGACATTACTATGGATAGGTCCAGAGTTTATTGAACCTATTGATGATGACGTACCTACTGATAAGGAGAGGCAGTTGCATGATTTTGATATTGAGTCATAGGATAAAGAACATTCTGATATCGGAGTTACGGATAACGATATAGATAATGATGCAGCAGTGGATGATACAGTTGATGATGACATAATCGATGCCTGATTAGGGAGTAGTACACCACCTTATTATGTGAGCTTATTTGTAACCACTGGGACAATGCTTCATTTCATTTTAAGTGTGGGGTAGTGGTATCTCGTATCTCATTCTCTTTCTCGACACTTTGATTTTATTTTGGCTGGATATTTTTATTATGTTGGATTTTTTTGTTTTTTTTTGGGGGGGGGGGGGTTGTTGAACTTAGCCATTCTAACTAATTGGAATATTACATTCTGTAATAGTTAGTGTTTAGTAATGGTTTGCTTATTTAGTTAAAAATGTTTGTTTTTGCCCTCAAGGCAATTTTTGTGTTTGACCTCAAGGTAATTCCCAATAAGTCGTCATAGTTAGTTGCCCTTCCCTATGATAGATGGATGACGACCGTCTTAAGGGGAGTTATTCGAGGAATTTAAGGAGTGACGAGAACCCAATCATGACTTATGGAGAAATTCTTTGTGTTAGGCCATTGGGATAGTGATTTGAAACATAATGGTTTTAAAAAATAAGCATGTCTTAAATTAAAAAGGATCTAAATTTAGATACTTAATATCAATAGGTGTAACTCGGTTTTTTGGCTTAAAGTTGAATTTAACAAAGTACGAGATCGGAAATCAGAAGGATCCGACTTGAATCTAGCATGCACTAAGATTCAGAGAGTTTTTGTTTGTATTCTACGTGTATAGTAATGTCTATAACTTTCCCGAAGTGTTTACACAGAGAAATAAAGGATGTTGGATGTAGGAAATGAAGTAGGCATTTTGTTGATAGCCAAATTTTTAGACCTTATTTACCTACCCTTGTGTATATCCTTAGCCAGCCTCGTTTAGCCCATAGCTTGATTTCTTTGGTAGCCTCATATGTAACCTAATCAATTCTTTGATAGACTCTAATTTTATCCAAAGCTCCAAAGAGCTTTAATGTAAAAGTAATTAAGTCAAGAGTGTGCAAAAATATAAGAAGAGGAGAAAAGGTGAAAATATAGACCCAAAGTAGTGGTTATTGGTGTGAAAAATATTGATTTATTGTGGTTGGAAGTGAAAAAGAGAATTTGTGCTCAAAATTGAATCTTGTATTAATAAAAAATACTCCCACCGTATTGTTTATTAATGTGCTTAATGAGATGGGGTAAAATAAATAATGTATGAAAGTAGTAAAGGGGAAAGTGAGTTGCTAGAGAATGATCTTAATTGTACAATGCAATGTATTAAAGAGCTAAGATAGATTAGCTACTTTTGCTAAATAGTTCCTACCCATCCCTTAGCATACATTACAACTAGGAAAGACCTAATTGACCCTTTATCCCAACATCTGACTGTTAGTAGAGTAGTACACTAAGGGAAAGCTTATGGTTCGTTATCTTTCATGTATGAATTATTTGTTGAGAGAGAGTGATTTAATTCTGATATTCCCATTACGTCGTATATTGAAAGATTATGAGTGAATATGGGGAAACAATTTTGTTGTAAGGGTGCATGTGGATGACAGTCAGGTGACTTATCGTATTTTTAGATTGAGTGATTTGATTAAGTTTGCCAACAAATTGGAAGTTCACTTTGAGGTAAAAAAGTTTGAAAAGAATTATCCCATGTTCATAAAAGTGTATTGACATGTTTTTGGGCTGAAAAGTCATTGTTAGAATTGTGAGTGCCCAGCACAATCATATCGCCTAGGGTGTGATGTAAGCAAAATTGAGTATGGTTTTAATTGAGATATTTTGAGGACAAATAAGGTTATAAGTATGGGGTGGTGATCTTGGTTGTATTTATATGTCCAATCACCAATATTCACTGATGTTTGGACTTGTTCTGTGAGCTGAAACGTGTTATTCTTGTTGTATTTAAGCTTTAATTTTGTTCCTTATCTAATGGACATGATTAGTTTATTCAGGGAGAAATTGTGATGAAATTAAATTTGATAAGACTCATGAACAAGAAGTCAATGATAAATAGAGCAATGAGGTTAATTTGCTGAGATGAGGATACTGGAACTTGGCTTGGAAAGAAAAGAATGAAGCAAGGAAGAGAAAAAAAATTGAGACAACAATCCAGTAGTCCATCGCGATTCCACTGCATCGTGGTGGATGATAAATCTCCAATGAATTAAATCCAGTAGCTTGGGGTGGTTAGACCGTGATGTGGTGAAGGAATATTAGCAAATATTGATTTCCAGTATCTCATCGCGATAACAACGCATCACAGTGAGGGGTAAATTCTTAAAGATCAATTTCTAGTGGCTCACCATGATAAGTCCACGCCGCGATGTTAGCAACTAAAAAACGTATAAGGCATCACGGTGGATTACCGTATGGGTTGTTCTTAATTTATTGTTCCTATAATTTTGATGAGTGGCCCATTAGAGTAAATCTATATTCCTATGTGAATCCAGGAGGGGAATCGTAGGATAGAACGAAGAGATTAAGGAGCAAGGTTCTCATTCTTTTATAAAATAAGGGATTTAAATTAGCATCTAGAATAGGGATATACCTAGAATCCTTGTTCGGTTAACTTGTAGGAAGATAGATTTATGTGTAGACACCTAATATTTTCCCTCCCAAGTCCAATTTTATTCATTTTTAGGTCACATTACCACACACCCTTATCCATGTAATTATACCCTACCAAAATACAAAAAAATAACAACCCTTAACATAATCCCAAACAAATTCTATCTTTTTTTAATCCTATACTAACCAACTTTACACCTCACCACCCAATATCCTCCTACCTTACCTACCCATGTGCCCCTCTCCCTCATATTTTTTGTCTAAAAAGAAAAAAGGAACCTTCCAGGAATGACACCACAGACCCCCATATTTTATTGAATTGAAAACCAATTTTTAAATCTAGAGAAAGACAGAACTCTATTTTTTCTCTCCATACATGAAGAACACATAGAACCCACACACACATACCGACCTGCAGATAGAACCAAAGGAGGGAGAGTGAAATCTAGAGACTGAGGAACAGAAATAGAGAGGAATCGAAAAAGGGTGAGCAAAGCTTTAGCCGGCATTGAGTTTTTCAGTGATTATCTCGCTGTAATCCATGCTACACATCGTAGTAAGCACCGAAGACTCAAGATCCTCCTTCTTTGCTTCCAAAATACCAAACCAGTAACTAAAACTAGTCGAGATTGGCCCTTTTGGCAGATTCCAGTGACATTTGAGCTGACTCCGGCAAGACTTCATGGTTTTGAGTAATGATTTCTCTATTTTTTGTGATTTTAGTCTTTGTTTGAGTGTTATTTCTTCTTTCTTTGAGTTTCAAATTGGTTTGAGTTTGCTATATCTCGATTTCAAGTTGACGGGGTTCATTAATTCTTGTCGAGAACTTGAGTTGGTCACTACTAATCATTTTGGGTCGACAAAAAATAGAATAAGAGAGAATATCAAGTTGGTGGTTTGAGGTTTGATTTGAGGTTTTGGACACAGATTCTAAATAATTTAATCCAAATAATACATCAATTTTAAAAAATGACATTAAGGTCCAATTCCATCTTCTCTCCTTTTAATTTTTATGTAATTATGAATGATTCGTGTTGTTGGACATGTTTGAATATTTGTTGTGTGTTGGTCAATATTTGAATTTGGATATGAAAATTTGATTGGTGGATTGCGTATTGAATTGGTTTAATTATGTTGAGGATGGATTTGGGACGGAATTGAGAATTGATAAAAAGGGTAAATTAAAGATTAATGTTGGTTTGTTGTTGTTAATGTTGGTTTGTTGTTGTTTTTCTTAATTTAGAATCAATATTATGTCTATGAATTTGATAGTATCATCATTGGTCGAATTAGATAGGTAAAAGTATTTAGGTTCGAGTAGGCAAAATTTAGGAGTGATGTGTTTGTTGAATGCGTTGAATGTTTAAATGTGTGTTGAATGTTTCCTAGTTTATCATATTTAATTTAAGTGTATTCATTTTACCGTGGAATGCCCCAAAATATCATGTACTTAAAGACGGCGCACAATCAATGCCTGAAACGTCGGGTGGAGAAAGCAATGGAGTGAAGTTAGGATTAGTCTAGAATAGAGTAGGTTTATATTTTTGTATCTTTTTTAGGGACTATATAATTGGACTGAACACTAAATTTTTGATTATTTTGTTTGGTGTTGGTTGTTGATTGTGTGCGTGCTTTGTGTGGTTTATATAGTCGTAGTGTCAAATTAACCGATATAACCCACCAAGCGACCGTGGTCGAACCACAAGATCAAGGGGGGCCTAACATCTTTCCCTTGGTCAACAGAATTCCTTAGTCAGAATCTCTGTTCGTGGATCAGTTTTATAGAGTCAAAACCATTTTGAAAAAGGATATCCAAGGGTGACTTGGCACACCCGATTTATGCTAAGTGGAGGCTCTAAGTTTTGAATATGAATAATCTTTTTTTTTGAAACAAATTATCTTTATTTTGTCACTTTAATAATAAAAACTCTTTTGACCCTTAAAATGAATCTTCTTTTCGGTTAAAAAAGGGGTGTGACAGGTTCTGGCGACTCTGCTGGGAATTTTTTAGAATTCAGGATTATTTTTGGAATTGTATCGGCTTAGTTTGACATCATAGGTGTATTAGCATTGTTTGTGTTGTCATTTGTGTTATTGTTTTTGAGTTCCTACGTGCTCTTTTTCTTACAGTTTTTCTCTTATGTGTTACCACTTTATATCTGGCATCATGTGCATAACCTGAGTCAATTCTTTTTGCAACAAGTTCTGTAGTACACACTATGTACACGACCTATAGTTAAGTCACCTTTATTTTAGGAGGATAAGCCGTTGGCTGGTATGGAGTAGGCAGAAAGCAAAGCAGCCACTATCAACCATACACTCCCCCAGACAACCTTGTTAGTGAACTCTAGCGTTGGTCAGCCTTTAGGTCATGCTTATATGCATCATATTGAGACCTAGAGGGGCCAGGAGACTCACCTCTAAAGCATCCCTACGTACTAAATGTTGCATCTTTGAGGGTAATAAGATCATTTGACTGACTGATTTGGGCAAAAGCATGTAGGCAAGAAATAGTTGAAAAAAAAAGAAAAAAAAGAGTGACAAAAAAAAGAGTTTCATAGTTTTTTAGAGTTACTTTATGGCTTTTATTTTTTTCACAATTCAAAAATTTTAAATGATTTTCTTACCTTTTTCCCGCGTTTATTCAAAAACAAAATCCTCAAAACAATTTTTCTTTTATCTCCTTTAGCATGCATTCATAGTTCAAAAATTTCAAAAATATTTTTAGGATCTTTTTATAAAAGAAAAATTCAAAAAAAAGATGGCAGAAGTTTTGTACATTTCATATAACGAAAATACCAAAATGATTTTCTCTTTCATAGTTGTTGGTACCATTCTTATGTGAAGTGTCAAACTAAAAACTCAAAAATATTTTATTGTTTTTCATCTTCTGTTTTAGGTCGCGTCTCTCGGGAGTGAGATACATAAGCAGCCTATTGTTTGTTCAGGGATCTTATTTAAAAATTCAAAAAAAATGATTTTCTTCACTCTTTATTAGAGTAGATGTTTCATATACATCTTTAAAACAAAACTACAAAAAAGATTTTTCCTTTAATAGGTTCAAGTTTTATTTTCATATGAAATTCAAAATCAAAAACCCAAAAAGATTTTTCTTTGGTAATCATAGGTTTCACTTTGTATAGGGAGTTTAAACTTGAAAAATAAAAAAAATCGTAAATTCTTTTGACAATTTGTTATTTCCTTATCTTTTTAAAGTTTCAAGAAAAAAAAATTAATTGGCCATTTTGGTATGACTTCACGAACTACGCACACCTGATTCTCCTCTTTTGGGAGTGTGATACGTAGGCGCCCTTCTTGGGTTTGGTGACCTTTTCAAAAATAAAAAAAATAGGTTTTGAAGAAAAAATGTTGAACTCTAACACCTTTGTTTCCTCTTGTTCAGTTAGTTTAAGGTGGTTGGTTTGTGGCATTTTGGTTGGTCCTCCATATTGCACCAAGTCACGAAGAAAGTTATGGGCAACAAGGATACTGAGTTTGTTGTCACTGATCAGATATGGAGTTCGGACGATGAGAATTTAGGAGTTAATGAAGAGATTCAGAAATTAAGGCACCAAATGATATAAATGCATTGATGTTGGGATAAAGGTTTTCCACCTCCTCCATTTTCTACTGATAATATGGAATAACTTTTTAGCTTGCCTCTAGTGTCACATATCTTGTTTTCGATTTTTTTGACACGCCACATGTATCAAGATCTACTCTGGGGCAGAAATATTCAAACACTTCCAATATTTATTTCCTCACTCCTCAACACAAAACTACCACATACTCGGCTCCACCTGTTGTTCATACTTTTGCAAAGCCACCCTCGTTTGAAGCTCCTACTTTTAATGTCAATCAAACGGTTGTGATTCCTCACTCTACAAGTGACCCTATATTGAATATTTCTAGTGATCAACATTATGCTCCTAAGCTCCACAGAATCTTTCCCAAAATCCATTATATTCTATTCTCATACCTCCATATCCAATATACAATGCACAACCCTCTGGTCAATTCTTTTCTTACCCATAATGACGTGTACCAACTCTTCGGAGTTATCCTCAAACTCCACAAATATACCAAAGCCCTTCTATGCCAGATTTTTGGTCCAATCCTAACAATGAAATGAGGTGGAAGTCGAGGGATAGCTTCACACCAATTAGAGAGTCGTATGTAAGTTTATTCCAGAGATTGTTATAGCAGGTGATGATCACTCCTCTCCTTGGATATACTCCTGACTCACATTCAAGAAGTTTTGACCCTAATGTATGATGTGCATATCATTTTGATATTCAAGGTCATAGTATTGAAGATTGTCGAGATTTGAAAAGAGAAATTGAAAAGATGATTCAAGATAGATTAATTATGGTGCTGAACATTGACAGTGAGAGAAGATCCAGTTATGTTGATAGGCAAACCAGTGGTTAAGTTGTCAGGATGAACAATTGAGAAGTCACCCCTCTCCCTACTAGGAAGAGGTTTGGTAGTTTGTTTTCTTTTCTTTTCTATTTTCTAAAGTATTTCATGGTTGTAGTTTAGGATTTATCTTGTTTTATCCCTTTGTCGTTTATGTTCAAACCCTCTATCTTTTATTTTAATTAAATGGAGTGTCCCTTTTTCCTTTGTATTTTAAATTTATGTTATTTGTTTTTTTTCTTTACATAACATATTTTATGTTGATTCTAGTGAAATGACATGCTAGCGGAATTTTCAGCCAGATCTTGAAATTCAATGTAAGTATGAATATTGAATCGGAGGTTTGAGTTAGTAAAAGAGAACATCTGAGGAAATAGGTAAAGTGTTGAGGCATTTGGTAATCAAATTGAAGCCTTCTTTGAAAATTAAGGAAATTATTTTGAAAATCACAAGAATAACTTAGTCATCAATTGAAAGACAGGTCTTAATTATGTCAAATAGTGGCTGCATGATCTTACATCAAGAGGAACAGAAGGAAAATCGGCTCCACAAAGTCATGAGTCCTTATGCATGAGGAATGTACAAAAAAGGTGGAGTTATATGCTGAACAAGTGTAGAAGAAGTAGTGATTCACAAGCTTAGTTAAGTTAGTTCTTTAAAAATGTCACACATGATCTTCATCTCCCACTTTCCAATTGTATGTTATGTACTTGCATTCTCACAGATTGATTTGATAAAGATATTTCATTCTGTTATCCAAACATTGTGTCATCCTTTGTTTAACTTATTTGAGCCTTAGTTTTATTTTCTTTCATACACCTCTTTTGGAATCAAGATAGAGTCAGCAAAGCTCAAAAGAAAAGGTGTCGAGAAAAAGAATAGAGTCAGAAAAATTGCAAAAAAAAAAAGCAATAACAAAAGCAAAAAACAGAAAAAGTATGTAAAAAAAAAGGAGAGTGTCAAGAAAAATAGATTCAGAAAAATACCAAAGAGAAAAAGAGTCATAAAAAAAAATCAGAATCAAGCAAAAGAATAAGTTTCCAGAACTACGCACTACCTAATTCTCCTCTCTCGGGGGTGAGATACGTAGGCTACCCTACTCTGGGCTCGGTCTAACCAAATAAAAAATCTAGAATCACCCAGTCAAAAAAAACTGGGGCATGAGTTAATCCTCATTGTTTAAGACAATTCTAAAAGTTGTAAGTCTTACCCCACTTCAAGTGTCATTTGGGCCACATACCATCCTTTCTTTCTAACCTATTCAAAAGCCAAGTTACAACAAAATAAAAACCTTCAGATTAATCTTTGAGAATGTTAAGACCAAGCATGCAATGAATGTGATGACATATTTTGGGAACTACTTGTCGTCCTCAGTAACAAAAATCGGGAGAAAAATAAAAAAATGAGAGAGTCTTATTGGTGAAAACCCTCACGGGAACCGTAAGATGATGGTAAGTTAAGAGAAATAAAAATGAGAGAGTCTTATTGGTGAAAACCTTCACAGGCAGCATAAGATGACTATGAGTTGAGATAAATGAAAATAAGAGAGTATCAATGGTGAAAAACCCTCACAGATACCATAAGGCAATGGTGAACTGAGAAAAAGAAAATGAGAGAGGCTTGTTACCAAAAACCCTTCAAGGTGTCACTAGCCGAATGAGGTCTTAAATGCAATTGACCTAATGAAGCAACTCACTTTCAAGGCCATTAACTCAACAACAATTGGTGAAAGTGTGGATGGAAAGATCAGGCAGATTAATTCAAGATGCATGGCATAATCATTAAAGTTAACTATCACTTTTTGATAAATGTTTCATTTCTTTGTTTCAAATGGGGACATTCATGGTCTTTTCTTTCCTTTCTTTATTTTTATTTTTATTTTTATTTTATTTTATTGAGTCAGTTATCCAAAAAATCATTGTCATTTTTCTCTTGTCTTTAAGTTAAGTCTATTCCAAAACACGTGAGAAAAGATTTCAAAATTGGCTACCAGCTTCTCTAATTGCACAAAGTAAGACAAAAGCTAGAATATGAAAGAGACATTATTATGAGCCAAAATAAGACATGCAGAAAATTTTGTCAAACAGATAAGTTTGAAAACTTATGGAAATACCAAGGTTCAAGGGGTTTATCTGAGGAGCATGGCAAAGCAGAGATACTGTAATTGTTTTAGAGTCACTCTTGATAATCTGAGTTTGATCAATGGTGTTGTAAGTCGATGACATATGCTAATGATTAGAAGCAAGGTTAAATCTGATGGGAGCAAGAGCGATTGCCGCGAAATCTAAAGCCACAAACCAGCCACCATGTTTTAAGCTCACAAGTTTTCTTTGTATGAAACAGGAACACATATTACATTTAGATCAAGGATTTTGGAGCTTAAACATCAAAGACCATAATTTCTCACTTCTACAAATGCAAGAGGCAATGTTATTGTACAAGTTTGGTAATCAAAATAATGGTAAAACGCATAATTCAAGATCTGTAGGAGACACACTTCCTTGTAAAAGAGATCCATTTTCTTGGAAAATTCAAGTGACATTTATAAAGAGACGCACTTCCTTGTTTGGGTAATTCAACCAGCATTTGTAGAGAGATGCACTTCCATATATGGGTAATTCAAGTGGTATTTGTAAGGAGACGCACTTCCTTGTTTGGAAAATTCAAGCAACATTTGTAAGAAGACGCACTTCCTTGTTTGGTAATTCAAGCGGTATTTGTAAGGACACGCATTTTGTTTGTTTGGTAATTCAAGTGGTATTTGTAAGGAGACTCACTACCTTGTTTGGTTAATTCAAGAAGCATTTGTAGAGATACACACTTCCATATTTGGGTAATTTAAGTGGTATTTGTAAAAATATGCACTTCCTTATTTCGGTAATTCAAGCAACATTTGTAAGAAGACGCAATTCCTTATTTGGTAATTCAAGCGGTATTTGTAAGAAGATGCACTTTTTTGTTTGGGAAATTCAAGCAACATTTGTAAGGAGATGCATTTCCTTGTTTGTACAATTCAAGCAACATTTGTAAGGAGACGCACTTCCTTGTTTGGGTAATTCAAATAGCATTGGTAAGGAGACATACTTTCTTGTCTTGGTAATTTAAGAGACATTGGTAAGGAGATGCACTTCATTATTTTGGTAATTTAAGAGGCATTGTTAAGGAGACGCACTTTCCTATTTAGGTATTTCTAGCAATATTTGTAAGGAGACACACTTCCTTGTTTAGGTAATTCAAGTAGTATTGGTAAGGAGACACACTTTCTTATTTTGGTAATTTAAGCGGCATTGGTAAGGAGACGCACTTTCTTGTTTTGGTAATTCAAGAGGAATTGGTAAGGAGACACACTTACCTATTTGGGTATTTCTAGCAACATTTGTAAGGAGACGCATTTTTTGTTTGGGTAATTCAAGCAGCATTTGTAAGGAGAGGCACTTTCTTGTTTGGGTAATTCAACCGGCATTTGTAAGGAGATGCACTTCCTTATTTTGGTCATTCAAGCAACATCTGTAAGGAGACGTACATCCTTGTTTGGGTAATTCAAGCAACATCGATAAGGAGACACACTTCCTTGTTTGGGTAATTCAAGCGGCATTTGTGAGGAGACACACTTCCTTGTTTTGATAACTCAAGCAACATTGGAGACCGCCCGAAGCATAAGGCGAATAAATGGAAAGTCAAGAAATAAGGTGAAACAATTGAAATCCAAGAACCAAATTGAAAAATTACAAGTCAGGAGCCCGCCTGAAGAATAGGGTGAATTGTGTGTGCTTTGTGTGGTTTATATAGTCGTAGTGTCAATCTAGCCGATATGCCCCACCAAGCGCCATGGTCGAACCACGAGATCGAGGGGTGCCTATCACCTTCCTCTCAGTCAGCAGATTCCTTAGTCGGAATCTTTGTTTGTGGATTACTTTTATAGAGTCAAAATCATTTTGAAAAAGGATATCCAAGGATGACTTGGCACACCCGATTTATGCCAAGTGACGACTCTGACTTTTGAATATGAATAATCTTTTTTTCAAAACAAATTATCTTCATTTTGTCACTTTAATAACAAAAACCCTTTCGACCCTTAAAATGAATCTTCTTTTTCAGTTAGAAAAGGGGTGTGACATTGTGCATCTAAATGGATTATTACATCCCTGCTCAACGATGTAGTTGTAATGTTTAGAATGGTAGAAGATTAGAGGTCGGGAGACCACGATCGTACTATAAACCTTGAAAATTAATAACTCGATAATCAACTAGAATACAATAAGAATAGAGATCTGTAAGATTTGTAAAAGTACCTCAACCTTGGAATTCTCATCATCATTGTTTACAACCCTCTGCTTACGTTGCTATTGTCACAAATTGTTATTTCTTATTTATTTACATTTTTATTCGAAATTTCACCACCATCTTGATACTTTAAAACACTTAATACAGTCTTGTTGAAAACTAAAATTGGTTGAATTGCTAGTTGTATAGTCCTCGTGGGTACGATATGCGACTATTTTAGTCACTATAGTAATTGTACGATCGCAAACACTTGCGTGTGCATTAGAATGCAACATCTAGTATTGTCGAAATAATGTCTGTGCAGGTGATAATTTGCCAAAATTCAATAGAAAAAATTCTTATGCATATAGCTAACTAAGCATTCTGATTATAAAGTTTATTACGTAATTATATGATCAAACAAATTGAGTAGTTCAATGTACGGAGATGAATGAGGCATAAATCTTTTATAATTGGATGGACTTTTCTAACCTTATTAGAATTTATTGAAAATTTATTCCTAATACAATAGGATTTTCCTCTTACCATATATTTTTAAAATTTTAAAATTCTTTTTTTATATAAAATATTTTTTAATTGATTTATAAAGGTTAAACGTATGATTCTAAATATTAGGAATTTAGCACCAATCATTTCCTTCTTATTCTTATTAATTTTTTTCCATCTTGTTTTAACTTACCTCAACTCTATTTATAATTTTTCTCCGTTTTTAAACCTATTCCAATTCTAATTCCAATGGTAATGACTCTTAAATTTCAAACAAAAAATATGTTCTTTTTCCTTTTTTTTATATTATCAAGTTTTATTTTATTATTAGATATTAGAATTTTTATTTTAAAAAGTTAGTAAATGATAGTTTTGTCTATTACAGGACTTTTTAATGAAGGACAAAAAATTCAATACACTTTTCTAAGGGTCTTCACACTTTTAATGTATAATAGATTATATATATAGACTATAGATATAGGTTATAAATAAATGTTACCCCATTTTATCCAATAAATAATAGGAACCCCTTATTATCCCCTTAATCTTATTTTAATCTATAAGTTATTATCTAATGGATTTTTTATTCTTTTAACCAACATGTAAAGTATTATTATCCAAAAGATAAAGGTCATGTGTAGTCATGTCAAATGTCATATTTAATAAAGGTGAAAAAAACTTGATTTGATTGAATTATGCTCTGTGTATTTAAGAATAATTGGTCCAATTTATCATCCGCGAATAGTATTAAATAATGTACAAAATATAAGTAAAGACATCTAATTACAAAACTATAAAGAATTAAAAATATAATTGACTTATAAAAATGTGGTGCCTTGTTATTAAAATTATAGTGCACAGTAAAGAAATTATAGTGTTATGTTGTGTATATGTGCAGAAGACTGTGAAAGACTTCAAATAAAAATAAATTGCTAAAAGTCCTAATATTTATGAAATTAACGATAATTATCAATAAATTATGAAAATTTAAATATGACAATAAATTAATAAAAAATCTTGAAATAATGATAATTATCAATGAATTATTAGAAAAATGATTTTTTTTCTCTTTAATAGTTAGAAAGCCTAAAGGCGTTAATTTTAAGCACGGAGAGCCAAAATTGAATGTCAACAGTTGCCTTTTTTTGATTGAAGATGATGTAGAAGTCTTCAAACAAAAATATTGACGTGTAGCCAATTTTGCTCGACAAAAATTATTTTTAATAAAAAAATTAGTGTTGCCTATATACCTCGAATTACATGACTATCAAGTCAGGTGTAGTTTAAAAGATTAAGCAAATTACTTTTTGTCCTACTTTTAAGTGCGGACGATCCTGTGAGATAATTATTGGAAAAAGATTTATTCGAAACAAAGGCAAACACATATTTTCACTGTCTTTTTAAATTGCTCTAGTATCGAGTTGTGAGATGTTGAGGATACAAGATTGTTTATGCTAAGGAGAAAGATTGATTATGTGATTGTGATGACCTAACTCTGCATAGAGCTTCCTACATATCTCGAGTGTCATTAGAATCAGGTCAATGAAGTTCGAAATAAAAAAATATGGTAACTTTTGAAGAGGTTTTTAAAAAATTTCCCAGTGTAGGACTTATGGCTGAAACTGGTCCTTCTGAAAAAACTTCAAAATGTCTTTTTATTGTAGATTGTATTTCCGGTTTAAAAGATGTATGATGTCTTTGATTATCTACGTGGACTTGTTGATGAATGACATCTTCGATTGCCTACCGAGACTATAGGATTGTTATAAAATCCTCTGATTGTTTGTTGGGGTCTTATGATACATGAAATCTCTAATTGTCTACAAAGACTTGATGATTAATGACACCTCCAATTGTCTACGGTGACACGAGGCATGACATGTCCAATTTTTTTATGGAGACTAATGTTGATTATCATCTTCGATTGTCTACTTGGACTATGTTGGCTTTCATAAATTCCGTTGATTGTTTGTCGGAGACTTATGATGTGTGACATCTCCGATTGTCTATGAAGACACGATGATTGTTGTAAAGTCCTTTGATTTTCTTCAGGGACTTAAGGTGTGACATCTCTTATTGTCTATGGATACGAATTTTAGTTGTTGTAAAAATCCTCTAATTTTTATTGGGACCCTAATGCATGATATCTCCAATTGTCTACGGAGACTAGTGTTGATTATTGTAAAGTTCTTCGATTGTCTTCAGGAACTTAATGCATGATATCTTCGATTGTCTATGTATAATTGATTATTTCATGACATTTTTTATTGTCTATGAAGGCTAATTAATCATCTCCTTTGATTATTTACAAGGACCAAGGTCCTTAACTGGTGAGACAATTAAAATGTAATAGCCTCTCAATTAGAGGGGCTATTAAAAAGTAAATGGATATGGACTAGCAGAGCAATTGAAATATAATAGACTCTCAACTGTCAGGGCTATTAAAATGTAAAGGGATCTCGACTAACAAAGCAATTAAAATATAATAGCCTCTGTCGAAGTTATTAAAATAAAATGAGATCTTGACTGACAGAGCAACTAAAATGTAATAACCTCTCGACTGGTGGGGAAACTGAATATAAAGGGATCTTTATTGGTGGAGAAATTCAAATATAGTAGCCTCTCAATTGACGGAGCTATTTAATATAAAGATCACTCAACTGACGGAGCAATTTAACTGTAATAGCCTCTCGATTAGTAGAGCTATTAAAGTAAAGAGATCTCCACTGGAGGATCAATTGTAATGTATTAGTCTCTCGATTGGTGGGGCTATTGAAATGTAAAATATCCAAATTAGAAGGAGGACACATAACAAAAAAGAAAAATGTTCGTATTTGAAGGTGAATTCTTGAAAAGAAAAGTGGTAGGCGCCTTGAATGAAAAAAAATTCGCATATTTGAAGATGGGTGCCTAGAAATGGCAAGTAAATTGCCCGTAGTTAAATGTGGGTGCCTTGAATGAGAAGTAAAAACACCTGTATTCGAAAGTAGGCATCTTGAAAAAAAAGAAATTATTTTGTATTTTATTTGTAAGAAATGTTATTACATGAAAAAGTCATAATCGTGTCCTGACTTCATTTGGTACCAACAATTAGTAGTGTGTATAAGAATTCTCATATTTTCATACCAACTAACCGAGATTGATTTTGAGGTACTTTCTATAATTTCATGTGATACCTTAGACATACCTAAGTATCGACAAGATTTGTTCAACTTGTTTCAAACAAAGGTTTCAAACTATATATATCCTCATGTTTCAGGTGCCCTCTCCAGAAACAAAGTCCTGTTACACATATCTAAGTATTCTTTTCTTTGAACATGGGATGGCTAGAGAAATATACTCAAACTCATAAATAAGTTCAATGTGTGAAATTGTGACATCATAGGCTTGATCTTCATGTATGTATCCACTAATGTGAGAACACTTGGAATAACATCATGTAGGACTTATTATCTACTTGGAATGTAGGCTTGGGGACAGGTAGGATAGTGTTTAAGATGAAAGGGACTAATCCCTCAAGGAGTGTTGCACTGTATTTGTGTTTTTGACATTTAATGCACTTTGACACTTGATCTTTTTTCTCTTGATTTATTGCTCCTCGTTTTGTATTTATTCCAACTTTTTAAAATTTTGAGTGGGATTCTTTTACCCTTCTTTTCAAGGATTTTCTTATGAAAGATTCTCCATCATTGTTAGAGTTTAGTTTCTTTTCACTTTTTTATGGGAAATTTTTACTCCTCATTCTTTGAAGTTGTCTTTTCAATTTATTCTTCTGGGAATTTGTATCCTTTTTCCCTTGGCATCTTTAATATTGAATCTTTATATGCAATTTGCACGTATTTAGTGCACTCAAAGAGGTCTGGCAAAGATAGGGATAATGCATGTAAGCTCTAAAAAGGTATATGCTAAGATGTAGTTATCCAAAGAGAAGACTTTAGACTCAAAAGGGCAATACTAGGGATTAATGTCATTTGATGGACTATGAAACACACAATTGGGTCAAACAAGGCCTACAATACTTTCCTAAAAAAATTACAACTCAAATTTTCGCCTCAACAAACATATAGGCGAAGTTTTAGATCAATAATGCAATGTAATAAATTAATATAAAGTTCACTATAGGATGCACATGAAATGATGAGGTTGGCTTCACTCTTGTCTTAAATGCATATAATAGATTTTTTTCAAGTGTCTCTCGGGTGTGATTAAGAGGTACCAAAAGAATTTATGGTTTACTATGAAATCCATCTTCTCCATCATACCAATTATTGTTTTTCATGATCACTCCTAACTATGTTGTTAACAACCAAGTAAAAAATTTGATTTTTTTTTAAAGAATGAGACCAAATTTAAATGAAGATTGCCTATGTATCTTGTAAAAACAAGAATCTAATCAATGTAGTTAAGGAGATAGAGCATAAAATGTGAAGCTGGAAAAAGTTTCAATATTTTTGTAAAAGGTATCAAACCCAAAAGAACTGTCTACCTATCTCACCAAGATGAGAATCACATATTCATAATTTATGGAGAGAGAAAATATGAAATAGAAAAATATTTTTTTTCTTTTCAAATCAAACCGAAAAGACTAACTGCATATCGCATGAAAATAAAAATCAAGTTTGCATGTTTCGAGAACATAAGAAATAAACTGTATGCATGAAAATGAATTCATGTGTTGAATAAATACAGGATAAAGATATTTACTGAATAAAAATATTTATAAAAAATTAATACAATGGAATAAGCAAACTTGAATTGATGCCTCATAATTCCAACATTGGTTGATATCTTTGGTGAGAGAGTGACTCCCAATTGTTTGTGGAAAAAACTATTGGTGTGGTTTCTTATTTATTTATGGAGATCGTTCATTGTGGTGATCGTCTCCCATTTATTCTAGAGGATGACATGTTGTGGAATCCCTATTGTCTTCGAGGACACCTTTATTTATTATTTCTTGAGATACCTTTATGTGAATTATAATGATCATTTCAACCTATTGATAGGGATGAATTTTCTATAGAAATATAAGAAATTAGTGAAAGTAAGAAAGTCATGAAAAATGATAGAGTATAAAAGTGTGATCGTTTGATCAAAGACTCGCCTAGTTTGTTAGTCCCACTATGTGTTGATGCTTTGTGGAGTCTGATGCCCTAATTTTAGTCCATGGATCATTGATCCTGCAAGAATAAGAGAAGAGAATATTAGAGTTGTTCTCAGATCAAAATATTATGAGGGATAAAGTTATGCTTTATGGCCAAGTAATGCATTTGAAATAAGAGACCAATGGGGTTCTCCCGTGAGTTTTAGGGATGATGTTGTTCCTCCTGAATTCAAAGAAAACTTCTTAGTTCTAAATTTGACAGTTGTTCTCAGTTTTTTATTGCATGATCTTCCATAATAAGTGCTCCTATAAAAAATAGGTTGATTCATGTAGAACCTTTAAATTTGACAGAGTGAAAGTGATTAATCGTGGTTCCATGACCTATGACATATAATGTAAGGATTTTGACTAGCTGACTTGTCGACTGATGGAGCTGCTAAAATGTAATGGACCTCGACTGGTGGAGTGGCTTAAATATTGATGACCTTGATTGGCGGGTAGCTCAAATATAAAGGACCTCGAATGATAGGACATCTAAAATTTAAAGGCCTCCGACTGGTAGGACAACTAAAATGTAAAAAGCCCTCGGTTAGTAGGGCAACTGAAATATAAAAGTCATCGACTGGCGAGGCAACTGGAAAGTAAAAATCCTCAAATAGAGGGGCAGCTAGAATATAAAGGTCCTCAATTGATGGAGTGACTAAAATATAAAAGCCTTCAACTAGCGGGGTGATATGCCTTGGAAACATAACATATTCGATGCTTAAAACAAGGAATTTATGCTTGGACTTAGGTTATTTTGTTGGATATGATGTGGTTTAGTCTGTTGTTTCAGGTAAAATAGGTTGAAAGTGGTGTTAGACTAAGAATATTAAAGAAAAGTCTAAAAAAATAAAATGCTAGTTAGGCTACGAGTTGTTAAGATATCACATGACTCATAGCCTAACTCGTAAAGATGGAAGTGGCTAAGGCTAAGATGGAGGAGCTAAGTATTTGATGACCACGACTCATAAGGATTGCATACAAGTCATCACAGTATCCGTAAAGAGAACATTAAGCTATGCTGAAGTTCAGAACTAAAGTCATAGAACACAACGAGTCGTAAGGTCTGACTATGACTCGTAGTGAGAAATTGTAATGAGACCAGTGTGCAAGGTCCTAGAGTTTAAAGCTCAAGTAATAACAAGTGAATACAATTTGTAAGGATTGACTATGACTCGTGGTGAGGAATCATAATGACAATAGAATCTTGAAGCCCTGAAGATGAAAGTTCACTAGATTGCCTACGACTTGTAAAGAGACCATACAAGACGTAATGGTTGCGGACTAAATTTTCCTATTTCATTTTTATTAGGATTTCTTTATTATTTTGAGATACTATAAATACCTTAGGTTTATTACTTTTACATTACTTTTGATACTTTTATCATAGTTTGATCATTGAAAATTTGTTCTTGAGATTTTGGTTTTGCATTTAATTGGAGATTTTTTTTTCTCTTCCATCATTGTGCAATTAATTACATGTGTTCTTGATTGGTTATCATGGATGTTTGTATAAACATAAGCAAATAAATTCCTTAACTAGGGTTGTGGGAACCCAGGTGGATTACCTACGTAAGGGAACTGAGAGATTTATCTAGTCTACTGAAGTTGCGTGTTTTGCAACCTTCTTTGTATTAATTAAACCCAAGCTACTACAGAAGCTTGGGAATTTCCTGTAATCAAGAACGTCCTCACAAGGGAGTTTACGATTGGTAAAAGAAGGTTACAACAGTGATTCAGGGGTATCAATACTCATCTAATCAACTCGAGACTCAAAAGGTGAGAGTTGTACTGAGTTTATAGACAAGGGATGTCAAGAATACACCCTAAGACTCATTAGGTAAAAGGTTAAATCTATCAATGCATTTCAAAGATGGTTGATAGTACATAGCTTGTCAACTTTGCATGTAAAGTAGGAGGTTAGGTGGATTGAACACGACAAGATAATGTAGTTGTGAAGCCCGAGGGGACACAATCCTATTGTTCGTTATCTATTATTTACAAACCCAAATATTCAAGTTTGGCTACTTGTTACGGTTGACTTCAAATTCCCCCGCCCCCTATTTACTGTTCTGCACTACTCATGGATTTTATTAAATTTGAGATATTATTCAATGTTTTCCCTGTAGGTTTGACCCCAACTTGAGTAGGGTTACTATACTTCTCATCAACCACAACATACTTCTTTGGAGGTTAGCTTTGGATGACATCAAATATCTTTACCGTTGTTGGGGAAGACGGTGTGAATTGTTGATTGAAGTTGCTGAAGTTCGTGAGTTTTTATTTCTTCTTTTAGCTGGGTATACGCCAGTGTAAGCCTAATACTAGGAGTTAAGGCAATCCCTTAGTACCTACTAATCCTAAACCATAGAGAATTTTACAAAAACCATGAAGGATGTTAGAGAAAGTTCGTGATGGGGTTCCTGCTGAGGTACGAGATCCCAAGAATATACCTCCCCCTTTTTCTACTGATACCTAGAATATTGTCAATAGATAGATAGCACAATTTTTAACAGAGGTATTTGAAGAAGGAATAGTATACAAGGAGGATCGTTTAGCTTAATAGGCACATCTACCTTTGCCAAGACTGGTAGACGATCAACGACACCACTCGATACAAATAATGATAGAGAGTGTGGTGTAATAGCTAGAGTAGTCCCAGACTATTAGTATCTACCATCATATGATAAAGATGAAGACATGGGTTATGTAGAGAATAATGAGACTGGAGTCTTTGTTCCATCTTTTTTACCCCCTGATGTAAAGTTTGATATTACCATTGCAATGATCCATTTGTTGAATCTGAAGGATGTATTCTCGAGGGTAGCAAAAAATAATACGAACATGCATCTAGCAAATGTTACTGGAATATACACTTTATTTACTATATCAGGGTAGATTGGAAAGCACTGAGGTTACGATTGTTCCCCTTTTCAATGATAAGTGGAGCATCATTGTGGCTGGGAGAACTTCCTAGAGGCTCAATTATGACTTGGCATGAGTTGTGCAAAAAGATTTTGAATTGATCTTTCCCTCTTGTAAGGATTCAATAGTTAAAAGATAAAATCTATAATTTCTGGTGGTTGCCTGTAGAGTCTATGTATAAAGCATGGTTTGGTTCAAAAAGAAGTTGAGCATGGTACCCCTTCACCTAATTCCAAGATCCAACCTATTGGAGATATTCTATAGATCCATGAATGTTAGCTTTAAGGCAATGGCAGAAACAATATCTGTAGGTGCACTTATATGTCTACATTGGGAGATGGCCCAAGAGATGCTAGATGAGATTTTTATCACTAATTGAGGATGGTATACTCAAGAGGCTGATAGAGAGGATGGTACATATGCTATTGGAGATACAAGTGATTAAATATCTAGTGATGACACAATAGCATAAGAAGTTGCACAACTTAGAATTGATATTAGGCTTCTTTTAAAATAATTTACAGCAATGACGGCTAAAAAAGTGAACACAGTAGGGGCACAGGGATCTACTTCCTGAGCTTATAAGTCTGATCGAAATGAGAAATCAAAGTATTTAGATTATGAAGTGGTGGGTTTCCAAGTCAAAGGGAAAAGAAACCAAGGTCGAAACTATTATGGTGATAGGTACTAAGATAGGAGTAGAGAATGAGATGGTGATTGGAGGTGCAAGGACGACTATAAAGAGAAGAGTGATAGATATGTTCCACTTGGTATGAGAGACTGAGTCTAGAATGGAAGCAATGTTGTCAAATTTAGGAAAAGGCAAAGAAATTCAAGAGGGCTATCTTAAGGACATTAAGGCAGACCTATCAGGGTAGAATCAAAAAGTTGAATCACATTTTACCGTAATCAAACAACTGGAGCAGTAATTTAGCCAAATGTCAACCATGTTAAATCAAAGAAAGCCTAGAGATCTTTTTATTAATACAGTGCAGAACTGAAAGAATTATATTCATTATCATGCCGTTACGGCTCAGTGTGGTAAAACCACCATGGATCCACTCGTGCCCATTATAAATAAGTCAAAGAATGATATTGATCCTATTGCTATTGAGGAAGTGCCTAATGTAGATGTAGAGAAATTATTTAATGTTGAGGATAGTAGCATGGATGACAAAGGTAAGGGAAACGTTGAGGAGCCTTTTCAAAAAACCATTCCAAGACCTTGACCACCATATCCTTAATGATTAAAATATAAGTAGGAAGGGAGAAAATATCAGAAGTTTCTGTCCATGTTGAAAGAGTTGTATGTAAACATTACATTAGATGAGGCATTGGAGCAAATGCTAGGATCTGCAAAATTCATGAAATATATGGTCACTATAAATAGAACTATGAGCTATGATCCCACTGACAATGTTCATCACTGTAGTGTTATGGTCACTAGATCATTAGTAGAGATGAAGGAGGAACCTAGAGCCTTCACCATTCCATGAACTATTGGGTCTTTCAATTTTTCTTTAGCTTTATGTGATATTGGAGCAAGTATTAATGTCATTCCACTAGTTGTGTTTAAGCAATTGGAGTTAGGAATACCTAAACCAATATCGAGAAGATTGTTGATGGCTGACCAAAAAAAATTAGTTGGTATTCTATGTGATGTGTTAGAAAAGGTGTCATCTTTTATCTTCTTATCCAATTTCATAAAACTTAATTGTAAGGTGGACTTCCAAGTCACTATCATCTTATCATACCATTACTAGCTACGGTTAAGGCGTTAGTTCATATGGAGTTGGGACAGATAAGGTTCAGACTCAATGATGAATAGATAATCTTCAATGTATGCCAGTCAATACGACAACCAAATTGTATGAGAGTTATGTCTATGATAGACATCATTGATAATAAAGTTGATGTAGTGACTGTTCCAATTGAAGGGAGGTTGGGTGTTGAAGTATTAGCAGCAACAATTATGTATTTCGATAGTGATAGAATTGAGGAGTATGGGGAGATGGTTAGTGCTTTGTATGAAAGAGGTTCATATATTTATGCTTCAAAGAAGCTTGACCTAGATCTGAAGAATGAACCACTCCTATTGCTCATCCATCTATAGAACAACCACTAGTATAAGAATTGAATGGCCTGGGGCACAATAACACATTGCCAATAAATATTGCTGCAGATTTGATGGAGCCTGGGGTAGAGGCGTTATTGTCTGTATTACAAAAGTTTATACGAGCTATAGGATGGACTATCGTGGATATTATAGGTATTCCACCAAGAATCTACACTTATAAAATCCAACTTGAACCAAAATGTACACTGATCATTGAGCACGAGCAATGATTAAACCCTCCTATGTAAGAGTTGGTAAAGAAATAGATCATTAAATGGTTGGACACTGGTGTCATTTATCCCATAGTTGATAGCAAGTGGGTCAATCCTATTCAATGCATCCCAAAGAAAGGCGGCATTACAGTAGTTCCAAATGACAAGAATGAGTTAGTGCCGATGATACTAGTCACAAGTTGAACAGTATGTATGAACTATAGAAATTTGTACACATGGACCCAAAAGGACCACTTCCCAATGCCTTTCATGGATTAGATGTTGGATAGACTTGTGGGAAGAGGATGGTATTATTTTTTAAATAGATATTTAGGGTATAATTAGATCATGATTTCTCCCAAAAATCGAAAAAGATAACCTTTACCTACCCATATGGGACATTTGCAATCAAGAGAATGCCATTTGGGTTATGCAATGCTCCAGCGACATTTCAGAGATGCATGATGTCTATTTTCTCTAACATGGTAGAAGACACAATTGAAGTATATATGGATGATTATTTTGTATTTGGTTATTCTTTTAATGATTGTTTGATTCACATGGAAAATACTTAGAATTGATATGAGGAATGCAATTTGGTACTTAACTGGGAGAAGTGACACTTTATGGTGAAATAAGGAATTGTACTTGGGTACAAGATCTCAAAAAGAGGTATAGAGGTTGACAAGGCAAAAATCGAAGTAATTGAGAGGTTGTCATCGCCAATTTTAGTTGAGGGAATACAAAGATTTCTAGGCCATGCAAGTTTTTACAAGTGATTCATCAAGGATTTCTCGAAGATTGTAAATTCTCTATGCTAACTTCTTGAGAAAGAAGTAAAATTTTATTTTGATAAGTCATGTCTGAAAGCTTTTCAGTTTTTGAAGGAGTGTCTGGTGTTTGCTCAAATCATTGTGTCGCCTAACTGGTCTATGCCACTTGATATCTTATATGATGCAAGCGGTGTGGCTCTAGGTACTGTCTTAGGCCAATGGAGAGAAAATATTTTGCACCCTATCTATTATGGTAGCTAGACATTAAATCTTGCTCATAACAATTATACTATGATTGAACAAGACCTACTAGTGGTGGTTTTTGCCTTTGAAAAATTTTGGTCTTAACTGATTGACACTAAGGTTGTTGTGCATACAGATCATGCAACCCTGAGATACTTGATGGAAAAGAAAGATACAAAGCCTAGATTGATCTAATGGGTTCTCTTATTGTAGCAGTTTGACTTTGAGGTAAAAGATCAAAAGGGTACAGAGAATCAAGTTGTTGATCATCAGTCAAGATTTGAGGATGAACTAATGTAAAAAGTAAGGAATGAGCTTGAAATCGATGATACTTTTACAGACGAGCAGATTTTGGCAGCATCACAAGACCTAATTCCCTAGTTTTTTGACTTCACAAATTACCTGGTAAGTGATCTAGTTCCAGAAGATCTTTACTTCCAGCAGAGAAAGAGATTTACTCATGAGGTAAGGATGTTTTTCTGGGATGGACCTTACTTATTCCGAATATGTGTGAATGGCGTTATTGGTAAATATATCCTTGAAGTAGATATAATGAGCATTTTTGTGGCTTATTATTATTCACCAGTTGGGGGTCACCATGGAGGAACCCAGACAACCCAAAAGATCTTACAATATGCGCCCGAATAGCAGATGATATACAAGGATGCTCACGACTTTGCTTTAGTCTATGACCAATGCCAACGTCAAGGCAATATTTCTAGATGCCATGAACTCTCCCTAACACCCATTCTAGAGTTTGTTTGATGTATGGAGGATCAATTTCATGGGTCTATTTTAGAGTTCCTTTAGTATGAATTACATTTTTGTGGCGGTGGACTATGTTTCCAAATGGTTGGAAGCAGTTGCGCTCCCCGATAATGAAGGAAAAAGTGCTACCTCCTTCCTGAAGGAATATATTTTTTTCTTGATTTGGCATGCCCTATGCAATCATTAGTGGTGGTGGGTCATACTACTGTAATCACCTATTCAAAATTTTCTTGAGAAGTACGGTGTAAAGCATAAGGTGTCACCACCTTATCACTCTCAGACTAGCCGACAGGTTAAAGTGTCCAACAAAGAGATAAAGCCTATTTTGGCGATGACTGTTAATGCCAATAAGACTGATTGGTCAAGAAAGCTCAATGGTTCATTATAGGCCTATAGAACAGCTTTCAAGACCCCCATAAGTTCCTCTCCGTATCATTTGGTGTATGGTAAGGCATGTCACTTTCCTATTAAACTTGAGCACAAAGCACTATAGGCATTTAAGAAGTTGAACTTTAAGTGACATGATGCAGCAAAGGATATAATAAATAAGGTGAATGAGTTGGATGAATTTCGAATCCAAGCTTATAAGAGTTCTACACTATAAAAGGAAAAGATGAAGTTGAATCATGATCTAAAAATCAAGAAAAAAGTATTTGATCCAGGCGACCAGGTATTGTTGTACAATTCGAGACTTCTCTTGTTTCCAGGAAAATTAAAGTCTAGATAGTATGGGTTATTTACTGTGGTGAGATTGTTTCCATATGGTACTTTAGAATTGAATCGTGATGGTGAAGCCCTGTTCAAAGTAAATGGGAAAATGGTAATACACTATATAGGGAACAGGGAAGAAGTTAAGGTAATTAGGGATTTGAGCCTTGGTGAGTCTGACTAACCAAGGAACCTGAGTCGTACCGCGACGTTAAATGAGGCGCTGCATGGGAGGCAACCTATTGAGATGGTTGTTAAAGTTTGAGTATCCAACCTAGCAATGTCATACTGTGATGTTAAATCAAGCTCTTGGTGGGAGGCAACCCATATTTTGTACTTATTAAATTATAAGGCAACATGTATGTTCAGTGTGCAGAAATGGATATGGTAGGAGTTAATCAAGAAATTTGCTGAAATTAGGCCATACGGGGCTCTTGACGAGTCATAACCAGACATTAAGACTCGTAAGAAGGAATCATAAAGACCTGGAATTCAGATCACTTTCAGGTAAGTGGTCTCTGGAGTCATTACGACTCTCAGAACAAATCGTAGTCAGTGGCTACGACTCGTCACATTAAGTCGTAATGACTAGAGACCCAGGTAAGTTTCTAGTCTTTATAGAGAGGGGCCCTAAGATCGTAATAAATGGTTACATTTCATAATCAAGACTTGTAACCAATATTGACAGGTCAGGCATCGCGGGTTGACCAGGTCCAAATTCCAATTTAAAATTAAAAGGGGCAACCAAAATAGGCAACCAACCTTTCAAATTATGGACTATTGCCATTGATTCTTGTAGAGAAAATATCACTAACAATCCATATTCATCCCAAAAATCCTAATCAACAAAACCAAATCTCCCAAAAGTCAAAATTCTCAAGAGTAGGGAAAAATTTAATAAAAGTCGAGAAATCAAACTTTCAACAAAACACGTAAGTGTTCTATGCTTAAAAGTCTATATTATAAGTTGGGTCTTAAAATAATATATTAGTTTTCTGGTTTTCTTTATTCAAGTATGTGTGGCTATTAGCCAATTTTTATTCTTGAGAATTTTGTAAAGTACTATAAAAATGGGAGTAAAAATTTACTTCATATGTTAAGACATTGTTTAGGGATGAATATACGGAGTGGTGATATGAATGTTAATGTATATTTTATGGTGGGATTGAGTATTGGAACCAACTAAGTCTAAAACCTCGTGTTACAGTGGATACAAGTCCCATAACAACTTGTAAACACAATTAATGAGTTATCACGAGATTCGTAACCACTGATAACATAGAGGATTAGAAGAGTGTGGGTTCTGGTATCACTATGACTCAAATAAATGAGTTGTAATCAATCCCTAAGACTCATAATCAGGACTTGTGATATCCGAGAAACTTATGAATAATAAGAAATTTGTTCTGGTCAGCATATGAGTATTGGTAACAAGTCAAACATTACGACTCATTAGGAGGACTCGTATCCTGACCAGTGAGCACAGACTTATCTTTTATCTACCTTACAACTCATTATTGACTACGACTCATGACCTTTAGTTGTAAGAATTCCAATAAAGGTACAATGACACCAAACTTTCTTGCTTTTTTTCCTCTTCGTAGAATTTACTAATTGTTCTTATGCAAATATCTTATAATGGGTCCAAAGGATGATTTATCACCAAATCAAACACTAAATAAGAATACCAAGAAAAAACCTGCCCTAAAGTCTAATCTCTAGCTTTAAAACAAGGACACAGATGAATCAAGTGGTGACCTTGTAGAATACCCAGTGAAGGGAAAGGCAGATCCAAGGAGAAACTACATCGGCAAAAAAAAAGTAGCTACGGAGAAAGGTACACCTCCAAAAGGGTCATAAAGAAAGAATTCCTACACCTCACCACCCCATTCATTGTCCCAATCTGAAGAGGATAGTGACAATGACAACAAGGAGGTTGAATCTATCCATCAAGGATATGGTGAGGATGAGGAAAAAAGTGGTAATAATGAGGAGGTTAACTCTAGTTCTAGAGAATAAATTGATGAGAGTGAGAGTGAGGAGCAAGTGACTCCAATTGACATTCATCCACCACCACCACAACCTCAAATTCCATTATCCATTACAGATGCTCTAGTGCCCATCATTGATGGTGGGGGTAACCCAAAATGCAAGATACTTGATTGGTAGAAAACCCAGCCATAGGTAACCTCAAGAGGGGGTATATCTGGAAAAAAGATTGACTACAGCAGGCAAATCTGAAATGCCTGAGTTCGCGGCTCAGTTTCAACAATATCGTTTTTAGTGAATGACCACAGCTCCTGGGAAATTTAGTCTCTTATTAGTGCGGGAGTTCTATGTGGCTTACAAAGGGGACCTAAAGAGGAAATATCCATAGTTTGGGAGAACATCTTCCCACAGACTATTTTGAGATTCTTACACAATCCGAATTTCCAAGCACCGATGAATACGGTTGAAATTGAGTACCGCATAGATGAAATATGCAAATAACAAGGAAACAAATGGGTACAGTAGATAAGATGATTCATTTCTAGTAGGTAACTAATATTATTACTACAAATAGAGAAGAAGTGAGTTGGTTAGTTGATGGTCTAGAATTGAACTCCCAACAGACTACCAAGAACACGCAGAACTTCGAGGCAAAGGCATGGTGGACTCTCGACATAGATTATGTCCCACAACTGGGGATATTATTCTTAGTCTAGTACGCACAATATTAATAAAAGGTATCATGGTTTGGTATGAGTTTGATGTTTTACAGTTTATTTCTAAAGAGATACGTAACCTAGCACTGGGCACTGATAAAGTAATTTTGGCATTCCCATGCTTAGTGACTCAGATATGCTTGGAAGCGCGGGTGCCAGAACTTCCTGATGTGGATCATTATATTGAACCAAATTACACCACAAACTTAGGGTTAGCTCAAAATACAAAAAAACCTATGACTAGGCAGGCAATACAAGGAGAAACAATGTTAGCTGAGAGACTGCAAAACATAGATACCCCAAGTACTACTACTACAGGATTCACTATGGTAGATGACACTTCGTTATAGGGTGAGCTATCTGAGACACAACCTTCTGATGCAGCCGATAAATATAGTGCTTCTAATCCCCCATAGACTGTAGCACCACATTCATCCACGTCCAGATCAATTTTGGCAGGCTATGTGGTTATTACATAGGCTATGTGGAATGAGGTTATGAAAAAGCTAAGCACTATGAAAGCGAAGGTATGATTTATAGAAGAAGGAGTACTGCCCTAGGTTGAGAGAAGAATTAAAGAACAGAGTAGGATGATATAGATAAAAATGGATAGTTTCAAGTAGAGAATCACTCCACATCTTAAAAGTCTTCATACCACTGATATAGTAGGGGTTAAGGCCAAGATAGCTAAGATGCATAAGTTGGTTGATGAGCTACATAAGCAGCTGATTTACCCATGCCTATCATTATGGAGATTCATCCACAAGAAAAGGTTGAAAATATTTGAGGTTTTGAAATTTAAGAAGAAGGAAGAAAGAAAAAAGAGAACAAGAAAAGAAAAAAACTAAGCACCAAAGAAGAAAACATAAAAGCGGCAAAAAGAGTAAGTGTGCAGACTGAAAAGGATTGGGAAATGAGGGTCCAAGAGATAGTGGTAGGTCCCAGTATCTTAAGACCCACTAATATTACTGAGAGGGTCATTGATTCATCCCTACCACCTTATCCACTACTGAGCAAAATGGCCACAGCTGGTGCCACTATTACTCAGGATATCCCAACAGCTGATGGAACTACTATTGAGAATAGTAGGGACAAACCTAAGGGTCCCCATGTTGATTCAGTCTAAGCTGGATCCTAGGGTGACTAGGTATGTTCTCTATCCCTGTTTTACAGTGCTACATAGATTGAGGATAGTAAATGGGTTTTATTTGGGGGAGGGGTCTACCACAGTCGCCACGGGTTATGGTTGACATTTTTAAAAACCTGTAGGCTATAGTTTGAATGATGAACCAGCATGTATATGTGTGTTGTTGTTTTATGCTTAAGTAAGAAGAATTCTATGCATTGGTAGTCAATAATTTGTGCATAACATGTGCTAACAATTCTTTGTAAAAAAATTAACACCCATCCTGAAAATGTTTTTGATAAATTGGCTGATCTATCTACACGTGTAACTACAGAGAATCCCTTAATGGCATAAGAATTAGGAACGAGATAAGTATGGTGTGTAAGTGCATGAACTGGATAGATAGTGACTGACAATGTAATCTTGTACAACGTGAGTGTAAGGTATTACTTAATTCCCAGTGTTTATGGAGTCCAAAACTTGCCAAGTTACTTTTTTCTATATAGTAGGATGATTGGTTAGGAAGTAATCATAGGCCATTGTTCTGATGAGTCTACTTGAGCCTAAAATGCTAAACCAAATGAAATATGAATCCCTTGATCCAAAAGTTGAGCCTAATTGTCCTGTTTTTGTTGTTTACACTAATTTCACCTTCCCATTTGACTACAATGAAATTGTTTTAGCCCTGGCCCTCCTTAGACATTGTATACCTCTACTCACAAAAATCACCTAAGTTGAGGGTGTCTATTATAGGGATGCATAGGAAAAAATGAGTATGAAGGAAGAGGTGTAGAAAAAAAAAAAATAAGGTCGGGTGTGTTAAAAATAACAGAAAAAGAAAAAGAAATGAAAGAACAAAATGAGAAAAGACTACCACACTCGGCCAAAAAATAGGGATGAAAAAAGAATAAAAAGAGAAAGATAAGGGCAAATTGAATGAAAAGACGAAAGAAATGTGGACCCCTAAGAAAACAGAGGCTAAGTCACTTAAAAAGTTCCCAAACATACTATATCCAGCCCCAAGCCTACATTACAAGACTAACAAAGTCCTATAGTGATCTTAGCCTAACCGGTGATCACACTTAACTTCCTCCATAATATATGGGTAAGGCGATCGTTGTCCAATATATTAACCCAACATGAGTTGGGGTTAAATCCTCGAGGAGTGAATCTAGTATTCAAATACTATGGGTTTTGAGAGCGTCTAAGTATATACCCATAGCGTAAACAAAAAGAATTACATGCATTAAAATGGGGGAATTGGTTTGGAAAGTTATTTTATGAAAATCTAATAAAAATACCAATTCAAGCCAACAAAAGTGGCTCAGATTTCAATATGAGACAAGTCTTGGGATAATGTCTTCCTATGGGCAAATAATGCATAGGTTCATTAACATCGTATGCAAATCCTATTTAATAACTACATGGGTAGGCTAGGTTATGGGTTCTTGCTGCTAGTTTGTCAACTAAACCTCAAGATTGTCACTCATGGACCCTTTCGGATACCTCATAGGTGTGGCAATATAATCCACCCAATACCTCAATTGGGCATCCCTATTTCTAAGAAGATTCCTAAGAACTAGCTAATTCTCAAATCACCCTTATTTCTAAGAAAATAAAAACGGAATAAGTTACATCTAACTATTGTTCACTAAAGCCTTGCCACCCGTATCCCTATTTCAAGGATGATATAGGATCTAAAAATATACTCATATCCTTCTCTCTATGAAGATGTGCAATTTTGAAAATTTAGGGGTTTCACCCACAAATCCATTTTGGGAATTCAGGATTTTCATCCACAAACCCTAACTAAATCAAGTAAGCATTAGTGAAACCCATCATCAATAACCAAGAATCTACACTAATAAATCATAACCCATATATATTTGTACCCTATTTCTACGTAATCCTAAGATAAATATTTAGCTACTCATGAAGTTAAGTAAAGGAATATAGAAAAAGAATTATTCAATTCTTCGATGGAAATTAAAATTAAAAGTAATCCAATATCCAACTTCAATTATAACAAACAATACTTGAGAAATTGGCCATAATAAGTTTCCCCTATTTGATAGGGTTTTAAATTTTTCAAATTTTAGTTCTAGTTGGGAAGATGCCCAAAACCTGAAAGGGTTTTTGCTCTATAAGGCATTTGGGGTTGGTTTTATGAAATTACAAATCTGCCCATTTGTATAAACCCGTGTTGCCCCAATCGCCCCAGCTTGATTGCGATCAAATTTCCTATGATTATGGTGAGTTCTTATGATTATTGGCTCTGACTAATCTCAGATGGCTGTGATTTTATCCCTCAGACCACAATCATGATAATTAAGGCCAGATTTTGCTTCTGCTTTTTTGACTTTTGCACTTCTTTTCCCTTTTTGATCTCTTTTTAGCTTACTTTACTTCTTTTCATCTCATCACCTATATACCTACAAAATATGAGAATTAGTGCATTCTAATACCAAAGTTTTCTTATTCATACCATTAAATCATAGTAGTGTGCAAGCATTTAGGCATAAATGAGAGGTAAATTTACCACTCATCAACCATTTGAAAAATTAGGCAAAGAGCACAAAGGCAAGCCTATGGCATTTTGTTTCCACTGACTGGAACTTCTTTATGAGTTGAGCACCTCTAGACCATCCCTAAAATAATATTTTGAATGAGCAATAGGGAATTCTTTAATTATGAGGGTGCAGGGTTTGCAATGTCAAGTTACGTATTAGTCCGAGTAGTGTATGTTTGTTTACCCTAGTTGCATTGCTAATGCAGTGCCATCATTAGATTCCTATTGGTCACACTATGGTATTGAATTATTATACACAGTAGCATTTTTATATAGTAAAATAGAAGGAGGGTAAAAGTGTTCTTAAGCTGATAGATAAATCGATCGTAAAATGTGTCACAGACTTTTCAAAGTTAAGCATCGTGTTTTTGTATAGGTTTGATTTTTGTTTTACCTGAGGACATACAAAATATCTAAGTTGAGAGTGTTGATGTACCTTGGAAACATAGAACATTCAATGCTTAAAACAAGGAATTTATGTTTGGACTTAGGTTATCTTATTGGATATGATGTGGTTTAGTGTGTTATTGCAGGTAAAATAGGTTGACAGTAGTGTTGGACTAAAAAAACTGAAGAAAATTCTAAAAAAGATAAAATGCTGGTCAGTCTACGAGTCATTAAGACGTTATATAACTCATAGCTAAACTCATAAAGATGGTAGTGGCTAAGGCTAAGATTGAGGAGTTAACTATTAGATGACCATGACTCGTAAAGAGTGCATATGATTCGTAGCATGCATCCGTAAAGATAAAAGTCAGCTATACTAAAGTCCAGAAGTATAGACATAAAAGATTATGAGTCGTAATGTTTGACTATGACTCGTAGTAAGCAATTTTAATTAGACCAGTGTGCAAGGTCCTAAAGTTTTAGGCTCATGTGATAATGAGTGAAGACCACGAGTCATAAGGACTGACTACAACTTATGGTAAGGAATCATAATGACAACAGAAGCCTGAAGCGAAGATGAAAGTTCACTGGAATGCCTACGAATAGCAGTATACAACTTATAAGGAGGCCTTACGAGTCGTAACAATTGCCGACTTAATTTTTCTATTCCATTTTTATTAGGATTTCTTTATTATTTTGAGATACTATAAATACCTTAGGGTATTCCTTTATTAGGTTATGCACTTTTACATTACTTTTGATACTTTTAACGTACTTTGATCATTGAAATTTTATTCTTGAGATATTGGGTTCATATTCAAGTAGAGATTTTGGATTTTTTTTCTCTTCCATCATTGTGCAACTAATTTCATGTGTTCTTCATTGATTATCATGGATTTTTTTCATAAACATGAGCGTCTAAATTCCTTAACTAAGATTGTGGGAACCCTAAAGTATTAGCTACGTAACGAAAGCGAGAAATTTATCTAGTCTACTAAAGTTGAGTGTATTACAAACTTCTTCGTATTAATTGCACCCAAGATACTTCAGAAGCTTGGGAATTTCCTATATTCAAGAATGTCCCCACAAAGGAGTTTAAGATTTGGAAAAGGAGGTTACAATAGTGATTCGAGTCTATCAACACTTATTTAATCAATTGGAGACTCAAGAAGTGAGAGTTGTATTAAATTTACAGACAAGGGACAGCAAGGAAAAACCTTGAGACTCACAAGGTAAAGGGTGAAATATATCAATACGTTCACAAGATGGTTGATTGTACATAGCTTGTCAACTTTGCATACAAAGTAGGAGGTTAGGTGGATTGAACACGAGAAGCTTACATTGTTGTGAATCTAGGAGAAATCCAAACATTCAAGTTTGGCTACTTGTTATGGTTGACTTCAAATTGCCCCATTTACTTTTCTGCACTACTCGTGGATCTCGTCAAATTAATGACACTATTGTTTTTCCTATGGGTTTGACACTAACCTGAGTTGGGTTACTATATTTAGCATTGACCGAAACAAACTTCTTTGGAGGTTAGTTTTGGGCGACATCACGAGGCGACTAAAGTGTGAAGGCAAAAGGTATGAGGAAAGACTTATGTCTTAGAGTTTGAGACTAAAGTCGAGTAGATATTGTGATTAGACTGACATTGATATTCCTGTATTTTGATATAAGAAGATTGGTCGATGCTTGGAAGGATTTTTTTAGAACTTTATTGGACTATTCCAAAAAAAATTCCTTAGTTTGTAGCCTAGAGAAAATTATTTTGTACAGTAGGAAGACTAAATTCTTATATATGGTTGCCTACATATCTCATCAAGATAAAAATTAGGTCAGACCATAATACAAGTGAACTTATGGAGTTGTATGTAATCTGTATGATTGTTATCAAATAGTGATCAATTGTGAAAATAATGTGAACGATGATCTAGAAGGAACTGCTTGTAGACATAAAGCATTAAATTTGCTTCACCAGACAAGCGAGAGGATAGATGTCAAGTGTAAATATAGATTTGACACTATTAGAACCTATAAAACTTCAATGATTTTATTTTTGACCCTTCGCACGCATAATGTCAATTTTTACTTGAATTGTGTTTAGGAATGTTAAAAGGGTGTTTGGGGAAAGTTTTGAAATTTTTAGAATTGGTTTGGGGTTATTTTGGGACCCCGATATAGTAAGCCTCCATAATAAAGTCATGTCACAAAGGTTAACCTCCACGATATTGGCGTGGCAGGGAGTCTAACCTTCGTGATTATGGCGTGCCACACTAATGTTTTAATTTCATTCAATTTTTGTTTTTTTTACTTGGGGTGAGGGAATTTTGGTCCTTTACCCCGTGTACGACCATTAAACATAAAATAACCTCATTCTATTATGTTTTCAAAGATCAAATCATCCTTTTTCTCTCATAAACTCAAAACCTAAGAATATTCAAGAGTTTTACAAAGAATTCGTCATTCGAGCTTCAAAATTTGAATTGACTTTAATTTCTTATATATTTTAGACATGTTTGTCTTCCCAAAACGTAAACTTTACATTATGACAATAATTGAATGGATTTTCATGTGATTTAAATTGTGGGTTTTGAAATTAGGTTGAAGGGTTTTGGTTGTTACTGATTGAATTACTTGTCCCATGTTTTAAATTGATTATTCACACTTTAAATTGATAAATTGGTGTATTCTTTAAATTATTGAAATGGGGGACATGGGTTTCTCCAAATTGGATGATATTTGACTTAAAATTGGCATTAACCTCAACCTACGTTATAATTTTAATTTTAAATATGGATAATTGTATGGTTTAACTTGTTTTGGACCTATGGTATTGCATTAAAGGATAAATAGATATAAATATGATTTTGGATTGTGTTGGTAGCCTTGGTTTTGGATTTTAAATAGAACTTGGAAGTTCAATATGGTTATGTGGATTGATATGGCATAAATATATTAACTTGAAAGCATATTTTTATAATGATACCAAGTGGTAAATGCCTTAATAAATGACTCCTGGGTTACTGGTTGATTTTATGTGCAAATTATTTTAATTAGGCTTAAAGGGAATTGTGTAGCTCACTGTAAAGGTGTAAGTCCCAGGGGGACGAATACTGAAAATCATGGTTGTCGGTGTTGGGGGTCTATATGATGGTGTGCTTGGTGCACACTTGATATATATATTTTTTAGGATGGATATTTCCTTGGTGGATTTAGTTTTCCCGTGGTTTTTCTTTAGTTCATATGGCTAACACGCACTAGGTCCTTTTCAGATGGGAAAATAAACCCATATATCCTATGGGTGCCTTTAGGATGGATCGAGCTATATAGTTTAGGTTAACTATTTAAACTTTCATATTCATGACCCTTGTCCCTATCCCGACAGCCTATATATACGTATATGAACATGGTGAATATGGTTTATGGCATGATTTGGGTAATTGTATTATCTTATCCTTATTCCCTAAGTTACATGGCAGTGCTTATCCTACTGACTGTCGTGGATGCTAAATCAATTCATGTTGTAGGGTTCGAAGGGTTTTCTATTGCTCTTGTGTAGTGTTAGGTGGTTGAGCATGTCAATTGAGTTTCTTTGAAGTGGTGAGCCTCTATCCTTTAGAAGGCCTTGTCATTTTGTTATTTTTTTATTATCATAGTACTTTTGGATTATTTTGGTCATAGTCGGGGGCATGTCCCGACTTAGTTGTTATTCTAATTTTAGAGGCTATAGTGGACAAGTGTGGGTTGAATTATTGGTTCTGACTCTTATAACTTTCACTTGTCTCATTTATATTTTATTACTATCCTAATTGGCTTCCATATTCCTACCATTATTGTGCTCTTAAGGTTAGGATAAGGGGGTGGTCTTCGGTCCATAGTGGGCTTGAGATGCCCATTATGGCCATGCCTTGGTTTGGATCGTGACAAACTTGGTATCACAGCATGATTTTGATTTGGTGGGTGTCCACAAATCCATGTCAATTAGAGTACTTTATATGGATATGTAGCACTCCACACTTATATAAAGGAGGCTCTAAGGTATTTTGGAATATTTCCCTTTCTTGTGTTCTATTTCGGGCAATAGAGTCTAGTGTTATGATACTTTTCTAACTCCTAGCTTCCTTGCATTTCAAATCATGCCTCTTTAAAGATCTGATGTTAGTATAAACTTAGTTGGAACCTCTAGTCCACCTGAGGAGACTATAGAGGTGAATTGCCCTGCTTATGGAGTGCAGACTTAGTCTAGGGTCCCTATTCCTGATTGTACCTCTCTACATGGAGTTCCACTAGTCCCTACTAGTCCTCTTCAGTCTTTCTAGGCTGGTGACACTTATGCTTACTCACCTTAGAGAGATATCTCTAATGAAAAGTTTCACTATTTTATTCATATGCTTACTCAGTTAGTGGCATCACAGTCTTATTAGTTTGGTTGTGTTGGTTCTAGTGCTCATTTATCTAAGGTCACTCAGGTTGACTGGTTAATGATGTTGAATCCCCCAACCTTTACAGGCTCTAAGGTTGAGGAGGAACTACAGGGGTTCATTGATAATATGGAGAAAATATTTAGGGTGATCCATGCTACTGATTTTGAAGGTGTAGTGTTTGCAGTGTATTAGTTAAAAGATATAGCTTATCAGTGGTATGAGGAGTGAGAAGCTATGAGGGGTGATGATATTAAGCAGGCTATGTGGGATGACTTTTCATAGGACTTTCTTAATTAATTCTTTCCTCAGGAGTTGAGGGAAGCTAAGGCTGAGGAGTTTGTTAATATAAAATAGGGTAAGATGAGTGTCAAGGAATGTGCTCTAAAATTTCAGCAGTTGTCTCGTTATGCTCTAGATTTGGTATCTAATATGAGGTCTCAAATGAGAAAGTTTGATTTTGGTTTGTCCTATGATTTGGTGCTGGAATGTAAGGCTACTATGTTGAATAATGATACAGACATCTTTAGGTTGGTGGTTTATATGCAAACAGGTTGAGGATGAGAAAAAGAAATAGGTAGTGATAGGAGAGCGGCAAAATAATAAGTATAGGTATTCAGAGTAGGGTGCATGTTAGCAAAATAGTAGGAGATATTGTAGACAATAGACTAAGATGAAGAATTGGGGAAATTCATATTCATCTACCAGTGCTTATTGTCCTAAGCCTTATTGTGATCATCATTTTCAGGCTAGTAGTGGTCCACAGCACAGGGTGCCCAGTCTCAGGCTAGTGAAGCTCAATCATCCCTACCTTATCCTCCTTGTCATTTTTATGGGTAGCTTTATCATGGATACTATGAGAAGGAGAGAAATTGGTGCTATAATTATGGTCATCTTGGTCATATGCAATGATATTGTCCTTCAACCAGGGTTGCCACTAGGGTTAATAAAGTTTCAGGTTCAACTTCTTCAGCTCCCGCCCCTAAGGGTGCTACTTCTGGTACTAAAACTGGATGAAATCATCTCCATACACTTGCTACTTATTAAGAATCTAAGGTATCCCCATATATTGTTACTGGTATGTTATAGCTCTTTTCCTATGATGGTTATTGTTTGCTTAATTTAGGTTCTTCCCTATCTTATGTGACTCTACATGTAGCTGTGCATTTTGGTTTTGATCCTGAAAATATTTTCAACCTCTTTTCTATTTCTACTTCAGTTAGTGATTCTATTATAGCTAGAAAAATCTATAGGGGTTGTGTGGCGTCTATCTTTTATAGAGAGACATTGGTGGATTGTATAGAATTGGATATGGTGGATTTTGATGTTATCTTAGGGATGGATTGGCTTTATTCTTGCTATGCTTGTCTAGATTTTAGGACCCGAAAGGTCAGTCTTTATTTCCCTAATGAACCAATATTATAATGGGAGGGGAGTTCCTTAGTATACAAAGAGAGGTTTATTTCCTATCTTAGAGATTAGAAATTAATTTCAAAAGGGTGTATGCATCATCTAGTTCAGGTTAAGGATTCTGACTCTGAAATTCCTTCTTTTGCAATCTGTCCTTGTGGTTAATGAATTTCATGAAGTGCTTCCTGATGATCTTCCTGGGTTTCCTCCCGATAGGGAAGTAGACTTTGGGATTGATCTTCTACTGGATACTTGTCCTATTTCCATTCCTCTTTATAAAATGGCGCCGACTGAACTAAATGAACTTAAGGAGCAATTAAAGAATCTTTTTGATAAAGGATTTATTGGTCCTAGTGTTTCTCCGTGGGGTGCTCCTATACCATTGGTGTGAAAGAAAGGTGGATCTCTTTAAATATGTGTAGACCATCATTATTTGAATAAGGTGACAGTGACGAATAAGTATCCTCTTTCTAGGATTAATGATCTTTTTTATCAGCTTCAGGGTGCTAGGTGTTTCTCTAAGATTGATCATCGTTCGGGCTATCATCTGTTGAAAATTAAGGAAGTTGATATTCCTAAGACTTCTTTCTGAACTCCATATAGTCACTATGAGTTTTTGGTTATGTATTTTGGGTTGTCTAATTCTTTGGCTACTTTCATAGATCTTATGAATTAGGTTTTTAGAAAATTTCTTAATCTATTTGTCATAGTCATCTTTGATCATATCTTGGTGTATTATAAGAGTGAGGAGTATCATGCCAATTACCTTAAAATTGTGTTGTAGACTCTTAAGGATCAGAAATTATATGCAAAATTTTCTAAGTATGAGTTCTGGCTGAATGTTGTGACTTTTTTGGGCATGTTGTTTCTAGCGAGAGAATAAAGTGGATCTACAGAAAGTTGAGGCAGTTAAGAAGTGGCCTAGACCCACGAGTCCAACTAATATTAGGAGCTTCTTGGGCTTGACAGGGTATTATAGGAGGATTGTGTAAAGTTTCTCTTCTATTGGTTCTCTATTGACAACCCTAACTACGAAAAAGGCTAAGTTTTTATGGTACGATGCTTGTGAAGGTAGTTTTGAGAATTTGAATAATATGTTGACTTCTGTGCCAATTTTGACCCTACCCGAGGGTACTGAGGGTTTTGTTGTGTATTTTGATGTGTCACATATGTGACTGCCTTGTGTGTTGATGCAGCATGATAAGGTGGTGGCCTATGCTTCCAGGAAACTTAAGGCTCATGAAGGAATTACCCAAGTCACAACCTAGAGTTGGTAGTTACAGTTTTTTCTTTAAAAATATGGCATCATTATCTGTATAGGGTGCATGTGGATATCTATCCAAATCATAAGAGGCTACAGTATGTGTTTACTAGAAAGAAGTTGAACCTCAAGTAGAGGCGATGACTCGAATTACTTAAGGATTATGACATGAACCTTCACTACCCTCGAAAGTAAAGCTAATGTTGTTGTTGATGATCTTAGTAGGTTGTATATGGGGAGCTTATCTCATGTGGAGGAAAAGAAAAGAGTATTGGTGAAAGATATTCACAAGCTAACTAACTTGAGAGTTCGTCTTTTGGACTTTAAGGATGGGGGAGTGATTGTTCAGAATTGGTTAAGTCATCTCTTGGTTCTGCGGAGAAATAAGACTTGGATCCCATACTTATGCAGATTAGGGATGATATGGGTCAGTAGAAGGCTAGGGCATTCAAAATTGGGAGAGATGGCATCTTGAGGTATCAAGTTAGGTTGTGTGTTCCTGATGTGGATAGGTTATGGGAAAGGATTTTGATTGAGGCTCATGAATCTAGATATACAGTTCATCCTAGTTCAGCTAACATGTATCATTACTTGAAGGAAATTTACTGGTGGAACAATATAAAAAGGGATATGGCAATTTTGTGGCTAAGTGTATGGTTTTTCAGCAAGTTAAGGTTAAATATTTGAGGCCTAATGGCATATCCCAAGAGATAAATTTACCTATGTTGAAGTGGGAGATGATCAATATGGATTTCATTACGGGTCTTACATAGTCTCGCAATTTGTATGATTTTATTTGGGTTATTGTGGATAGGATGACTAAGTCGGTGCAATTCTTGCTTATGAGGACTAACTACTCGGGAGAGGATTATGCTAAGTTATTCATTCAAGATATTGTGAAGTTGCATGGTGTGCCACTATCCATTATTTCAAACTAAGGTAAGCAGTTTTCTTCTTACTTTTGGCATTTGTTTTAGAAAGGTTTGGGAACTCAGGTGTACCTTAGCACTACTTTCTACCCTCAAATGGATGGGAAAGCAGAGTGTACTATTAAAACTTTGGAGGATATTCTGAGAGCTTGTGTGATTAATTTTAAAGGTGGTTGGGTTTATCATTTTCCTATCATTGAGTTTACATACAATAATAGTTATCATTCTAGCATTCAAATGGCTCCTTTTGAGGCTCCTTATGGTAGGAGGTGTAGGTCTCCTATTAGATGGTTTTAGGTTGGTGAGACTAGGTTGTTTGGTCCTAACTTGGTTCACCAAGCCATGAAGAAGGTAAAAGTGATTAGTGAAAGACTTAACACTGCTCAAAGCTGCGAAAAGTCTTATGCGGATGTGAGATGAAAGGATTTGGAGTTTGAAGTAAATTATTGGGTATTGTTGAAGGTGTCTCCTCTGAAAGGAGTCATGATATTTCGGAAGAAATAAAAGTTCAGTCCCTATTACATTGGTCCATATTAGATTTTAAGGAAAATTGAAAATGTCGCTTATGAGTTAGATTTTCCTGCAAGTTTAGCTTTAATTTATCCTGTGTTTCATGTGTCCATACTAAAAACGTATGTAGGTGATCCTTCCTTGATAGAGCTTGTAGAGAATGTTGGTGTCACAGATTCATTGTCTTATGAGAAGGTCCTGGTGGAGGTATTGGATAGGCAAGTTCGTAGATTAGGGACCAAGGATATAACCTCGGTGAAGGTTCTTTGGAAAAATCAAAGGTAGAAGAGGATACATGGAAAGCTGAGGAAGATATGAAGGACAAATACTCATTCTTGTTTCCCAAGTTGGATGAAAGTGCTTAAGGTATGACTTTCGTTTTCTTCTTATTACTTTTCAAGTTTGTCATCTGATTCTTGTGTATTCTTTCTATTCTCGTGCTAAAAGTATCCTAACTCACCATTCTTGGATGAATGAACCTAAGAGGGGATAATGTGTGGACCCTATAAAACTGTAGGATTTTATTTTGACCCTCTCGGGTGCATAATGTCAATATTTGACTTGAATTATGTTTAGGGATGTTAAAAGGGTGTTTTGGAAAAATGTTGGAATTTTTAGAAGGGGTTCGGAGTTATTTTGTGACCCCGAGGCAGTAAGCCTCCGTGATAAGGTTGTGTCACGGAGGTTAACCTCTGCGATATTGGTGTGGCACGGATGCTAATCTCCATGATAACAGTGTGCCACACTAATGATTTAATTTTATCCAGTTTATGTTTTTTCATTTGCGGAGAAGGGCTTTTGGTCTTTGTATCCCTCGTACGATCTTTAAACATAAAAAAACCCATTCCTTTTGGTTTTAAAAGATCAAATCATCCTCTTTATCTCTTAAACTCAAAATCTAAGAACATTCAAGGGTTTTAGAGAGAATTCATTATCCGAGCTCCAAACTTTGAATTGACTTCAATTTCGTATGTATTCCAAGCATATTTCTATTCTTTAAACTTCAATTTTACATTGTGGCGTTAATTGAATAGATTTTTATGTGATTTAAATTGTGGATTTTGGAATTGGGTTGAGGGGTTTTGGTTATTACTGATTGAACTACTTGTCCTGTGTCTTAAATTGATTATTCATTCTTTAAATTGATATTTTTGGTACTGAATTGGTGCATTGTTTAAATGATTGGAATGGGGACATGGGTTTCCCCAAATTGGATGAATTTTTACTTGGAATTGGCATTAACCTCAACCTAATTTATAATATTAATTTTAAATATGGATAATTGCATGGTTTAACTTGTTTTGAACCCATCGCATTACATTAAAGGATAAATAGATATGAATATGGTTTTGGATGGCCTTGGTGGCCTTGGTTTTTGGATTTAAATAGAACTTGGGAGTTTAATGTGGTTATGTAGATTGATTTGGCATAAATATATTAGCTTCCAAGCATATTGGTATGATGATACCAAGTGGTAAATACCTTACTGAATGACTCATGGTTACTGGTTTGTTTTATGTGTAAATATTTTAATTTGGACTTAAAAGAAATTGGGTAGCTCACTGTGAAGGTGTAAGTCCCGGAGGGACGAACACTGGAAACCACGTTTGCCAGTGTTGGGGGTTTATATGACTATGTGCTTGGTGCACACTTGATATACACATATATAGGGAGAGCTGAACCATATAGCCAATGGGTGTCATAGGACATATCGAGCTACACAGTTCAGGTTAAATCTTTAAACTTTCATGTTCATGACCCTTATCATATCCTGACATCCTATATATATGTATATGAATGTGGTGCATATAGTTTATGACTGGATTTTGGTAATTGCATTATTTTATCCTTATTCCCCGTATTACATGTCAGTGATTATCCCACTGACCATTCCTGGATGCTATATCATTTCATGATGTAAGGTCTACAAGGTTTTTTGTTGCTCCTGTGCAACGTTAAGTGGTTGAGCATATCGGTTGAGTTATTGTGAATTAGTGAGCCTTCATCCTTCGGAAGGCCTTATCATTTCATTATTCTTTCTTTATTGCCATAGTACTTTTAGATTCTTTTGGTCATAGTAAAGGGCATGTCCTGACTTAGTTAATGTTCTAGTTTTAGAGGCTATTGTGGACAAGTGTGGGTTGGATTATTGGTTTTGACTTTTATAACTTTCACTTGACTTATTTATCTTTTATTACTATCTTAATTTATTATTATGCTCTTGGGGTTAGGCTAAAGAGGTGGTCTCCGATCTCTGTGAGCTTGAGATACCCGTCACCGCTAGGCCCTGGTTCGGATCGTGACAGACACTACTTCAGTATGCTGACAAGATTGAGAAGGTCCGATATTGGATAAGTTATGGCATTACTTTTCCACAGTTGGCAGAATTATTATGGCTGGAAGGGTGTTGAACCCTTGCTTTTTAAAGTGAGAATCGATACACCAAAAATTTAATAGCCTACTACATTCAGAAGGAGAAAACTTTATATTTTCAAACCAAAATCAGGTGAAGACTTAGAGGTAAGCCAGCTAAGTACTAATATTATTGAGATTCGGATTTGTGGGGATTATTGATTTAAGATCTTAGAATATATTTAAAGAGTGACGTTGAACTATTTTGAAATATTTCCCCAGTATTCTGAAATAGTGTAGAGATCAAACACTAACATAGGGTTTCCCACGTATCTCATCATGATAAGAATTAGGTCAAAATGTATGTTATTGACGATTTTACCATATTATTATAAATTGGTGAGTACAATGAAAAAAAAAGTGTGCTTAGATTCAAAAAATATGCTTCAAGAATAAAAATAATACCTATGTATGTGTTAATAGTTCTTGAAAGATGGTAGAGTCTAAAAAAGATTATAAGGATAAAAATTGGGCATGAAATGATATGATGGTGAATGAAGGTTGTAGAGATCAAAAATGAGTGTGAGGAATTAAAAATATTCTAAATTCAACACAAGCCAACCAAAATCATCAGACAGAGTGGACAACATTGAAAATGACGTGTAAAGTATATGTATAACTAAAAAATGTACAATGAGCACAAAAAAAAATATAATATCTCATAAACATGTATCAAATAAAGAATGTGTAATGAATAAAGAATAGAGATTTTTCCAATGAAAGTGACGATCAAAATCATGTATACAAAAAACCTAAGGATGCTAAGAGTAGATTCACCTAGATTGGTAGAGCGTATTCGAACAACAGTGAGAAGGTGTGTGATAATCTAAATATCCTTAATCTGAAATTAAGAAATTCAAGGAAGGCTTGAGGGAGTGAGAAACACCTTTGCATGAACCACAATGTGTGAAGTGTACGGTTAAAGACTCGATAGAATTGTGATTATGATTTAAAAAGTAAAAATAAGGTGCAACAATTTTCAGAATATACAGATACAATGATTTTAAACAAATAATGAATCAAAGAATTAATAAGACTGTAAATTAATTTGTGCAAATAATATAAAAAACTATGAACAAAACATAGATAATTCACACAATTTGCAGTAGGCGAAACTAATAAAGAATCAATAAATTAAATAACTAATATGTACGAAAATATAAAAATACCTCCCTCAATTGAAAAAGTGAGTCTATCATGGTTAGAACCTGGTTGTAATCTTCAGCAGAGTCGTCATTCTGCCATATGCCTTATTTTTATCAAGGTCAAAATAAGCACAACTTATGAACTCTAAAAGAATTGATTTTATAAAGAGTCGTCACCTAATTTTTAAGGAAAATAAGAAAACTTACTTAGTTAGTGACCTTCATGATTTGTGTTTTAATCTACGAAAATAAGTTTAGATTCTAGGTAAGGGTTCAAATTATTTCAAAGAAAGGGGATTAGACACCCTTCAGAATCCACAAAAGGTAGTACCAGGCTTGGCAAAAGTTATCAAAGAGGGAGAAGATAAAATATTTTTTAAAAAAAAAATATGAGGGCATAAAATATGTACTAAAATAATATAAAAATATATTTGTATAAAAAAGATGTGTCAAATGTATAAGTAAAGTCCATCACTAAAAGGTATACATAGAAATATGTGTAAAGAGGTATAAAAAATGCATAAAAATATAAAAGATATGTATGGAAAGAAAATTATTTTTATCTATAATATATTAAAAGTATGAAGGGTCTTAGAAATATTGTTTGAACTTTTGCCCTTCATTAAAAGTTCTTGCTTTAGACAAAATCGTCCTTTCACTATTTTTTTTAATATATAAGAGTTAAAAATTAATTAAATATATTTATGATAAAACCTTTACTTATTAGAAGCCATTAAAATTATTGACAAATTAGTTTAGGAATTCTAAATCAACTAAATTTGATTTTAAGAAGATTTGAAAAATCTAGAAATAAATATAAAACTGTTAAAATAAGAAAAATTGAGAAAGTGCCAAATTTTTAAAAGTTTTAAGTACATAATAATATAATCAATGATTTTATAAAAATTTAATTTTAAAAATAAGGAAAGATTTTAAATATAAAAAAAGAATAAAAAAATTGTGTCATAAATATGGTTCAAATTGATTTGTCTATCTTAGCCTCCGACGGCAAGGGAAAGATGTATTGCATGATAAATGCAAAAGTAATGATTCATCAACTACTTGAAACTTTTGGTGGCAAAATAAATATATGCTTACATTAAAATATATATTTATATTTACATTATTACATTAACATGTGAAAATTCTTTGAAAAGTGATTTAAACTTTTATACTTTATTAAAAATACCTGCAATAGATAAAATTATTTAATTTTAAATAATCAAACATTACACGTGCGAGACACGTACGATTAGACTAATATTTTAAAATGTATGAAAAAGTGTATTGTTTATACTATATGAATATTTTCTAATAATATTTTAACTTAACAAAATCAATGAAAAATAGACTGTGAATATTAAAGAAAAGTAAAGAGTTTCTTTTGAAAGAAAGACTATGCAATATTTTTTTTAATTGCTTAAACTAATTTATTTTCCTTAAATAAATATTAACGACCTAAGTTTTATCTAAACGTGTAAAAGATAACTATTTACATAAAGGACATTTCCTCTCGATGCTCCAAAAATAAAATTTCACTATAATTAATACTTATACAATTGTAAGAATATAAAAGTAAATACAAACAATGAGTTTGAGGAGACTTCCTTTTAAACATAGTCTTTTAAAAGTGTCTCCGGTAACTTACATACACACTTGGTATGATCATTAGTAATGCATAAATAATTATCAAAATCAAATATGTGTCTATGTACAAATAAAATTAATATTTTTATTATAAAATAGACTCAGATTAAGTTTTAGATACCCCATGGCTATGAAGTGTTTACTCGAGTTATCGGTCATTCTAAATTACCTTGCCAAAATACAACTCGTAAAACTTTTTTGTCGTCTTAAAAGTATAAAGATTTCATCATCGCCCAAATTTTTTTTATTATGCATTTGTATATGTAATATCCGTCTTTTTATTTACGAGGGCCTCAAAAATCGAAGAAATTTTTTTCATTGGTCATGTATTGATAATTGATATAAAATAAGTTAACTTGAGAAAATAAGATTCGTCTTTTGTTATGGGGGGGCCATGAAAATCCAACTGAGAGATATTGTCATTGGCAAATTTTGTGTTGTATTCTTTTTACAAATCAGTAGAACATGTCAAAAAGATGAAGCAATACAAGAATGAAAATGCCTAAAAATCAGCTAACAAAGCAACCAACAATAGCAACAACAACAGTGATAAGCATATTTCTTCGATAAAATGTAAGATCAACCAAAATGGGTCATATACAAGATAACGATAATAAGATCATGTCAGTGAGAACATCCAGCACAAAAACACAAGAAAAATAATAAATATAGTCATGAACAATGATAATAATAGCATTAATCAATGGTGAGAGAGAGGATATCAAAGTTCATCAATTTTAATGTAGCGTTGCCATAGAATGAGCAACTACATTCATATCTGTGTAGATTCCAGAGAAACATAATATTAACAATTAATAATAATTAAAAAATAGATACAAATCCCAAAACCGTAGTGGCAATAGTGTTGCTTCAATGAAATTCATCGAAGCAACACCGAAAAGGTGTGTGTGTGTGGCTAGATCTGGCCTTTTTCGTTCAATAGTAGCAAAGGAAAAAGGAAAAGAGAAAGACAAAATGATAAATAAGGGCGTTCATGGCAATAGAAATGGTGTTCTTCGACAGAGCTTTTCACTGGAAAAGAAGTAGCAAGCAAAGAGGGAGAAAGAAGGAAAAGAGGGAACCTGTGTCAATGGTAGTGGATAGTCGGCAACTCGCCGATAATCACCTCCGATAAGGTAGTGACAAGGAGTAAAAAAATAGGAGAAAGGTGGAAGAGAGAAGATTAAGAGAATAATGTAATATTTTTTGTTTGTGTGTTTATGTGTATTGTGTTTTTTATAAATATAAAAGTTCACCCACTCCTTCTAAATAAAATATAAATGTTACTCCTTATAAAATAAACAATAAAAACCCCTTATTATTCCCTTAATACTATTTTAGTCCATAAGTTATTATCTAGTAGATTTTTCATCCATTTAACCCACATGTAAAGTGTTATTATTCAAAAGATAAAGGTCATATGTAGTCATATCAAATGTCACCTTTAATAAAGGTGATAAGATCTTGACTTGACTGAATTATTGTCCTGCGTATTTAAAAATAATTGATTTGACTTATCATTTGTGGATTGTATTAAATAATGTACAAAATATAATTATCAATATGTAATTATAACAATATAAAGAATTGAAAATGTTATTAAATTTAAAAAAAATGGTGTCGTGCAATTAAAATTACAGTGTATAATAAAGAATTATAATATTATGTTATGTATGTCTGCATATGACTGTAAGAGATTTAAAATAACAATAAACTGATAAAAATTTTAATATTTATGAAATTAAGAAAATTATCAATATATTGTGAAAAGTTAAAATATGACAATAAATTGATAAAAATTCTGAAATGAGGGTGATTATCAATAAATTATTAAAAAAAAATTATGCTCTTTAACAATCAGAAATTCTAAAGATGTTAGCTTTAAGAATAGAGAGTCAAAATTAGGTGTCAACATATGGAATGAAATATATGAAGGTTTGTCCGGAGGAGCTACTGACCGATTGTTGGGTGGTGGATGCGGGTTGTTCTTGTTGTTCGGGTATTCTCCCAATTGTCTCTCTACTTTTCTCCTCTCTCCTCTGAGTTTTCTTTCTCTATCTCTATTGTTTTTTGTGCTAGTGTTGTTTGCTGCAAATGGATGGAGAAATAGGATAGATATTTTTGTTCATTCCCCCATTTTCTTTTATATTATGTTATTATTATTGTATATTATTATTAAGGTTGTTAATGGAGGTAAGGGTGGAAGCAAGGTGTTTTCCTACTGTTGGTCATTACTGGTGGTTATTGTTGGTGTTGTTGTCAACCATGGTTGAGGTGAGGCAGTGGTTGTATATCCATGGAATTCGATCGAGGGTCCGATTGTAGTGGTCTGTATATTATTGTGAAAATCGTGAAGGTGGGGATGGAAAAAACGTGAATCAACCATGAAAAGGGGAGTGAAGATATTAGGTGGGATCCACTTAATTGTTGAGAAAATATTGGGAGGTTATTTATCAAGTGTGAGTAGGTCTATGTTAGTGTGGTGAGGTTGAGGCTAAGATTAGCTTATTTATTTATTTGACTTAGGAAAAGACCTATGATTGGGGTGTAATTTAACTAAGGTGTGCATGCGGGTACTATAGCATAGCAAATTTTGATGGCAAAATAAGAATAAAAATAAATTAAATTGAGGAACATTTTTTGGATCAAAGAAATCGCGCCAAGTGGTATTGTTTGATTTTGTCACTATTTTTAAAATTTTTGAATTTTATATAAAGAGAAGGCTAACAAAAACTAACACAATAAAAATATGAAGCTCAAGAGGAAAAAAAAATACGTGTCTACAACTGCATCCTCCCTAAATAATTGATGAAAGCATGATATTCTTTGCTATAAAAGGAGAACAGTAACAACCCACCCATTAGGGTTTCAAGTAATTATTTGCTTGATTCAAATGAAAGACAAAACTTAATTTAAAAAATATTTTTTATTTGTAGATTTATATATACATATGAATATATTGGATGCATGTTTTTCGACGCGCGTGTGTATATATATATAAAATACACACAACCATATTTATATAATTGTATATATGCCAGTTTGTTCTATGTTGTACACATATACACATGTATATACGTTTGTCATGTGTTGGTTCATATATATATATATATATGTATATTCATAATATATATAAATATATATATATATATATATATATATATATATATATATATTATGAATATACATATATACATACATTCTGTTATGTGTATATACATATGCAGTACAACTATTTATATATACATATGCTGGTGTTAATACATTGTGTATTATAAATTAGAATGGGCATTAATGCATTCATAATATTCAGGTTTGCTCACCCACGTAATCTTCAATATATGGGTATTTAATAATGGAGATATTAAAGAATAATAGAGAATGTTAGAGAGAATAAAGTGAGTGGATCACTCTCCTTTTCTTTTTAATATCTAAATATAACTAAAATAGTAACAAAATTTGTTAGTTAATATTTGTATATTAGAATCCTAAACACACCTAATCACTAACTAAAATCAATAAAATATACTTGTTAAAACTTGGACTAAGAAGCTAGTCAAAGTAAATCTGAGTTAGCTGTATGTGAAATTTTATCATATTTATATGCATCATATTTATAGAAACTTTTAATTCCTTAGTTATGTCTGCAATAAAAGATAAGTGTAATAATAGTTATAAATAACAACAATAACAATAATAATAATAAAGCTAAATCAAGCATGAAAATATATATACCTTGATGATTTAATAAATTTCCTTTATATATTTCAGTTTTCCATCTCGCTCGTTCACTTCTCAAATATTCATTTCGCATTTATGAGATATTTGTATACATCATATCTATAGAAATTTTAGATTCCTTAATTACATTTGTCACAAAAGACAAATGCAATGTTAATGTAAAGATCAATAAAAAAAAAATAAGAATAATACTAATAAAATAATAGGAATAATAAAAGCACTTTATAGTGAAAAAATATAATGAAAATTAATTTATTAGGAAAAAATTTCAATTAAAAAAAATGAAAAATGAAAGAAAAAAAAAAAGGATTAGCCACTAATATATCTGCAATTTGAAATAAAAAAATCTCTTGTATATGTTTAAGGACACGATCTTATTAAACAAATAGAAAAGAGTCTAAAACATTAATAATCATATGAAATAATCAATTGGTGAATGAAAATGAAATTCTTTATTTTTCTAGAATTCTGAATCACTTATCTAGTTATCTATAACTCACTATATATAATAGTTGTATTTATCATGAGTTTTTTCTGACCTTCAGGAAATAAACTTTGAGCGTGCATTCTCCTCCTATCTCAATCATATAATATGTTATTTTTTTCAAAAAAATCCTGCAAATCTCATTTATATATAGATAATATTTTTTAATGAAGAAATTTTAAAAAAAATTTATGAGCATACAGTTTTATATATATTAATAATAAATCCCATAGAAGGCAGTAAAATGGTCATCATAATCGTACTCCTCATTTAGGAGAATATAGCTTATACAAAATTAATTATTTTAAAGTAAATTGTAAGTACATACACAGTGGGAAATCTTAGTAACTTAATTGGTTAATTACCTGAATTTTTACCTTATTGGTGAGGGTTCAATTCCCCATGTTGTAATCTCCTACCCCCAATTTTTATTTAAAATGAAAAAAGTACCTATACTGTGTAATTTTTTATCTACATTTCTCCTCCCTCCAGACAAAAGAATATTTTTCTATAGATGATGTAGTAGTTTCAATGTTCGACTTGCATAGGAATCCTCTCCAATATATATTAATTTTGTAGCCACCTCTAGTTAGAATCAATCATAGTCAGAATATATTATTTTCATATATATGCTATAAAATTGCTAATAAGATTTCATTTACTATATATATAATGTTACTACAACAAATATTAATTAATTAATTATAATAAAAAATGATACAACTAATATTAATACAATCACCATATGATTGTGGCATAATTTACGAATACTTTTATTGTTTATTTTTCCTAAATCTAGAGTAATTGGTGATAATTTTTTGTTGTATATTTGCTAATCAGATATTTATTTGCTATATCTATATAGATAATTTATTTTTTAATTAAGTTTTATTCATAAAAAAAGAAGTATCTTTTTCAAATTTAATTATTTTAAAATTCAGAATTATTCTAACAATCTATTTATAAGGTTATATAATTGATCAATCAAGGAAATATCTTTTATAAGGTAAAATTTTATTTGACTTGACATTTTAAATATTAATTAGGAATATGTAATTAAAATATGCCTCTTAATCATGATATTCTTTTCCATATTTGTTCCTTAATTTATAGTTATTTCCAATAGATATTAGGGGAAGTTTAAAACATAGCAAAAGTTTGGCACAAAATCTATCTTCCATAGCCATACTTTACATATTTATTATTTATAGCCGTTGTATTCGATTCACAGCCGTTGTATTCACTTTTACTCAGTGGTCTGTATTCAAAAAAATCATAAATACACTATATATTTAGTCTCGTCAAAACACTACCATTTATTTTCTTTTTTATTTTTTATATTTTTTTCTTTTTCGTGTTTTCCCCGTTTCTTCTTCTTATTTTTTTTCCTATTTTTATTTTTTCCGTTTCTTTCTTTCTTTCTTTCTTTCTTTTTCTCTCTTTTATCTCTAACTTCTATTTCTCTTTCTTCTTTGTTTTTTTTATTTTCTTTTTTGTACTTATTTTCTTTACCATTTTTTTTTGTTCTATTTTATATATTTTATATTTTTGAAAAATATGACTACTCGAGTACAAGTTATGGATAACGTAAATACTAGAATTGTTTATCGTATTTGTAGTTACATCGTTATTTATATTTTTATACTCATTGATGCAACTGTATTTGTATTTGTATTTTAAAGCTCGCGCTAGTATTTGTATTTGTTAGTTGGCACCATCATTTATATTTTATATAATTTGCACTTGTATTTTAAAGATCTGTTTTGCATTTGTATTTTATAATTGACTGCATATTATATTAGATTATATTTGTATTGTGATTTTATTGGGTTTGTATATTTAGATTATATTTGAATTTATATTCTATTGTCACTGATTTCTTTTTATTTTTAAAAAACTATTTTGTATTTGTATTTGTAAGTTGATTGCATATTGTATTTAGTCATGACTATGTACAATTTATCATTTGTAGTACAAATAAGTAAATGCATTAATTGTATTTTCTTGATTCTAAAATATATAAATATGTAATATACCATTTGATACAAATGTACCGTTTTGTATTTGTATGTCAAAATTTCGTATTTATAAATAAAAAAACATCACTTGATTCAAATACAATTACAAAAAAATAAAAGAAATAATTTTATAAATACAAATACAGTATGTATTTGTATATATTGGATTTGTATAAAAACTTAAATTGTATTTATTTATATCAATAAATACAACTCAAAACAATAAATATAAATAAGTATTCATAGAAAGAAAATCAATCGTTTCTTTTTTAATAATTATAAAAAAAATACAAATGATAGTTAAAATTTATATTTGTATTTTGTAGTTCGCACTTGTATTTGTATGTTATAGTTCACAATTGTATTTGTATTTTATAGTTTGCAATTGTATTTATGTTTGCTAGTTCGCACAAATAAAAAATAGTAAAAATGAAAAGGAAAAAAAGGAGAAAAAATAAGAGAAAAAAAAGAGAAAAAATATATATAAAAAAAGAGAGTAATAGAAAATAGATAAAAAAAATACGAAAAAGGAAAAAAGGAGAAAATAAAAAGGGAAAAAAATAAAAAAGGAAAAGGAAAAAAGTGAAAAACGAAAGAGCAAAAAAGGAAAAGGAAACATGAAGAAAAAAAATGAAAAGGAAAGAACAAGTAGAATAATAGAAAATAGAGAAAGGAAGAAAATACATGAGAGATGATATGAACTGTAATTAGGGATAATTAATATGTAAGAGGGGGGCTATGAATTGTAATAAATTGAAACTTAGACTAAATAGGGTAATCAGGAGTCAATATTTGCTAAGCCATGTGAAACACACCATATTTTTGCCCTTGAAAATTTTTTGAGCTTTGAGCTCACTGTCTTGATTAAGACTTGACCATATGAGTCATATGGTGACTTGACAGGTCAGGTGACCCTAGTCGTAAGGGTTTCAGTGGATAGTGGTTGGGTTTTCTATCTTGGTTATGACTTGGTGGTACGAGTCGTTAGGGGTGGTGACAAGTCATTAGGACAAACCATAACCAAATCAGTAACTTAGTGGCTTGACTGGGCTTTGAGTACGAGTGACTCACTAGGAGCTGTAAGGATAGATTATGAGTTGCGAGGTGAAGTCATAGGTTGTCCAATGTCTGACCTATTTAGGTACTGTGTTGGTCACAACTAAACTCTATGAGTCGTAGGGCCAAGTTACGAGTGGGATAATAGAGTCGTAAGATGGACAGTGTATGGGTATCCAACTCACTGTCTAGGATATGACTCAAGGCTACGAGTCGTATGATATGGTGATGAGTCAATGGGTTGACTCGTGACTAAGGACGATTTTTTTACAGTTTTAAGTTGCAGACATTTTGGACATTTCCCACTTTAAGTCTCTTTGATACCACGACTTAAAAACTCCCGTGAGACCTCATTAACACATCATTCCCAATAAAATACTTCTAAATTCTCTCTCAAACTCTATGTTCAAGCTAAGGCTAGGATTTTAAAGAAAGTAGTCATCTTGGGTTCTAAGGGTGCAATCTCTTCCTAATTCCGTATTATTTTAGGCATGTCACTCCTCCCTCATTGTTATTTTACTTATAGCACATATTTTAATTTATGACTTTCATGGTATTGTTATGGTTTTGAAATAAAGGTTGGGGGTTTTGAATGCTTATGGTTGAATAATCTTTTTCCATGATTTAATTATGTTTTCCTATCTTTAAATATGGTTTTGAACATATGAGTGCATGGGTATGGTGGTGGAATTTAATAATGGTAACTTTTTCTAAAGGTTATGACCCCAACTCTGTATTGTAAAATTGGTTAGTAGTTATGCGAAAGGTTAGAATTTAACTAGGGGTACAATGGAATCCCCAAAGTGTTTGGTTTGACTTATTTCTTGAAACAACTGCATAGTATAAATGGTTTAATAGTCATAGATAGTTTTGGAAACCTTGTGGGTATACACGGAAATCCCCTAAATAATTTTAATAATGGAATCTATGGGTTACATGGGAATTCTCTAAGTGTTGGATAATGACATTGCTTACTAGTCGGTATGATGATACCACTTATAATACCTTAATAATTGACTCCTGGATTTGGTGATTTGATTATGTATTAAATGTTTTAATTGAGCGACAATAGGGGTTGTGATAGCTAGTCGTGTGATAACGTTCAATATACAGCTCTCGTAGGAGTGTAAAGCGGTCGTTAGCAAATATAGAACCTAACCTGGGTTGGGTGTCGATCCCACAGGGAATAGCTTGGCCAACAAGTAAGCAAAATTACTAAACTTTTAGTGCAAGTCTCGTAAGAAGGGGGGATTATTGTCGTGCAAGTAATTTAAACAAAAGCTGAAAATAATAAAGTGAAAATAGAGAGATTGTTACGTGAGTTGTAAACAATGAGAATTGAAGCGTTGGGGTTATGTCCACCTTCTGAGGTATACGTCTCTATTGGCTATGAGTGTGTAGAATCCTGACATGCAATTGCTTATAGAGAATTGTAGTCGATGGTAAATCCAAGCGTCTCTCGACCTCAACAAGGACTATTTCACTTTAACTCTCTCGAGATTAAAGCGTGTCTAACGGTACGAATTCTCCAAGAGGTTAGTCCAGTTATGACACTAGCTTTTTAATAGGAAAGGGTGTCCTACTACCTTGACATTATCTCTTTTCCAGACAAATAACCTTTCTCTCGAACAAGTTAAATGTTAGACTGGCGTATTCTTGCGTTTGCAACCGCAAAGAATGTAGATTAAGATGAAGAGAATAATGATATAAGAAATATACGTGTCACGAACTCACAAACTCACAGCAATAGATAGTAACTCATTCGGTTTCCATAACCCCAACAGAGAGGTTTAGTTACCCATGAATGCGAAGGAGATCACGATTGACATTGTTGTTATATCACAATATTGATTAATGGCGTGTGGATCAAGTGATATGTGTGAGGCGTGATTCCTTGGCAAGTAACGATTCTCTTGTTGTGGAATAGATGAATAGAAGATAAGAATTGATGAGAAGATTAGAAGAGTTGTAGAATTGTTGTGGTGGAAGAAGAGAGGGATGGAAGAAGATTAATTGTTGAATGAATTGCGGAATGAATAAAAATCTCTAGCATGATAGGGTATTTATAATACCCATATCCTAGTCCTACTAAGCTAATAAAATAAATAACCAAATCCTACTAAACTAATGAAATACTTAACCCAAATGTACTAGGTTAAGGTAACATTATCATAATCCAAATAAACTAATGAAATACATAACCTAATTGTACTAGGTTAATGTATCATTGTCAAAATCCAGCTATGTGTCTGTAAGTCCCCAAAGTCTTCAGAAATGTTGTTTTAGCCCGGGACAGATTTTCCATGCAGCAGTTTTGGTCCTTAAGCGTGTAGACTTTCTTCCCTTCCTTTGTGAGCTTTCTTTTGCGTCAAGTAAGCCATAAAATGCTGTATTTTGCATCATTTATACCTGAAACTTTCCTAATCATGTTCGTTAGCTCATTTACAGGAAAAAGGACTAAAAGTGCATGAAATATATAATTTGTTCTCAAAACTAGGCTAAAATATGGGCAAAATATATTGATATAGGCGCGTAATTTCGCCTATCATCACCGTGAAGGTGTGAGTCCAAAGGATGGACACTAGAAACCTATGTTTTCCAACATGAGGGTTGGTCTTGGTGACCAAATGCTTATGGGGTACTAATGATAGGCGATATTACACACCTATATCAATATATTTTGCTCATATTTGTGCCATGTTTTGAGAACAAATTATATATTTCATGCGCTTTTAGTCCTTTTTCCTGTAAAAGAGCTAACGAACATGATTAGCAAAGTTTCAGGTATAAATGATGCAGAAATCAGCATTTTATGGCTTACTTGACGCCAAAGAAAGCTCACGAAGGAAGGAAAGGGAGTTTGGACGCCTAAAGGACCAAAAGTGATGCATGAGAAATCTGTCCCGGGCTAAAACAACATTTCTGAAGACTTTGGGGACTTGCAGTAATTTAGTTGGATTTGGATAATGATACATTAACCTAGTACAATTGGGTTAAGTATTTCATTAGTTTATTTGGATTAGGAGAATGTTACATTAACCTAGTACAATTAGGTTAATTATTTCATTAGCTTAGTAGGATTTGGTTAAATATTTCATTAACTTAGAAGGATTAGGATATGGGTATTATAAATACCCTATCATGCTAGCGATTTTTATTCATTCACCATTAACCATTCACCATTCCACCATTCCACAATTCACCATTCTTCAATCCATCCACCATCCATCCATCCATCAAAACAATTACTCTTCTATTAATTCTATTTTTTCATTCATCTATTCAATTCTTAATTTCCGCAACAAGAGAAACGTTACTTGCTAAGGAATTCACGCCTAAACGCCTACCACACCAATATAAATATGACATCATTCTTGTGGTATAACAACAATGCAAATTGTGATTTCCTTCGCATTCATGTTTATGGAAGTCGTATGAGATACTATCTATTGCTATGAGTTTGTGAGTTCGTGACACGTATGCTGCTTATATCATTATTCTCTTCATCTTAATGCAAATTCTTGTGGCTGCAGACGCATAGAATAACGCCAGTATAACATTTAACTTGTTCGAAAGAAAGGTTATTTGTCTGGAAAAGAGATAGTGTCAAGGTAGTAGGGTCACCTCCTAAAATTCCCTACTAAAAAGTTAGTGCCGTAACTGGATTAACCTCTTGGAGACTTCGTACCGTTAGACACGCTTTAAGATCGAAAGAGTTAAAGTGAAATAATCCTCGAATAGGTCGAAAGACGCCTGGATTTACCATCGAATACAATTCTCTATAAGCACATGCATGTCAGAATTCTACACACTCATAGCCAATAGAGACGTATACCTCAGAAGGTGGACATAACCCCAACGCTTCAATTCTCATTGTTTCACAACCTACGAAATATTCTTTCTTTTTACTTTGGTATTTTCAGTTTTTACTTTAATAATTCGGTTACACATTACAATCCCCCCTTTACGAGACTTGCACTAAAAGTCTAGTAATCGTTGCTTACTTGTTGGCCAAGCTATTCCCTGTGGGATCGACACCCAACCCAGGTTGGGTTCTATATTTGCTAACGACCGCTTTACACTCCTACGAGAGCTGTAGATTGAGCGTTATCAAAAATTGGCATCATTGCCGGGGAATACGAGTGTCAATTAAGTTTGTGATAGTTACTAGGCCCTTTGTTCAAAGATTCTCGTACTTTTACTTTTAGTTGTTGTTTTTGTTTTTTTTTAAGGTTTGTTCAGTGCATCAATGGATGCACAACGTGAAATTGAAAGGATGGCTGCTCAAGTGCATCAACAGAATATTGATAACCCTGGGCGAGCAACAAATCCTGACGATGGGGATCTGGGTGATGAAGAGCTACTAAACCCACGGCATACTGCTGAGATGGCAGCACCCATGCAGAGTAGAGATCGTCAAGCGCGATTTTGGCCCGAACGCCAAGCTGTGCATATATCGTTCGATGATGATGATGATCTTGATGAAGCTGGTGCCACAGGAGCTATTGTTCTGCGACCCTTGGCACCTGGAGCAAAGTTCAATATCACTAGCACCATGATTCAGCTTTTGCAACTCAAGGGATTATTTGGTGGACTAGCAGGCGATGATCCGAATATGCATCTGATCAACTTTATTTCTACATGCGAGTCATTCGACAATCCTAGCGTTGGACAGAATGCAATTCGACTACGCTTATTTCCATTGTCTCTGTCTGGGGAGGCAACTCTATGGTTGAATGGGCTGACTCCTGATTCTATTACTAATTGGAGGTAATTGAAAGACGCTTTCCATCCAAAAGAGCACAGTTGAGAGATGAGATCACCAATTTTCGACAACTTCCAACTGAAGCTCTCCACGAAACATGGGAGAGGTTCAAGACGAAGCTAATGCAATGCCCAAACCATCATATGACCAATGTCCACTTGATGGAGATATTATACAGAGCTCTGAATTCGGTGACTAAGCCAGTGATGGATAACGCAGCTGGAGGATCTTTTATGGACCTCACCTTTGGTCAAGCAAGCAATATGCTAGATCGCATGACGAAACAAAGTAGAGCTTAGCATACCAGGGATTCCCACTTTATCTATAGGCATGACTGCAGTCCAAAGAAGAAGAGAAGAAGAACGTGATCAAGATATGGCGCACATGAAAACTCAAATGGATCTTCTTACAAAGCATTTATTATCAGGGAAGACCGAAAAAGTGAAAGTTGTGGCGCTAAAAAGAAGAGACGAATTTGATTCTGAAGAGAAGGCCAACTACTTGAACAATCAGGGGGGTTTCCGAGGGAATACCCAAGGAAACCAAGGTCGGAACTATTATGATAAATCTGGAAGCAAAGACCAAGGTAGTTGGAAGAAAAACAATGAAAAGAATGGTTTGTACGTTCCCCCTAGACGTGACACCACCATATCTAATTCTGGAAGTATGGAAAACATGATGGTTAAATTATTGAAAGGAGTGGAAGCAACGAGCGCAGGAGTTACGGAGGTAATTAATGATTTATACTCCATGAAACAATTAGTTGATTCTCATTCCACTTCAATCAAGCAAATAGAGCAGCAATTGAGCCAACTTTCAGCAGCACTCAATCAAAGAAAGGCCGGCGCTTTACCTAGAAATACTGTGCAAAACCCAAGGAATGATGGGTCATACAAGGCCATCACTACCCGAAGTGGGAAGGTGCTGGAAACTTTAGAAAAAGGCAAGCAAGTGGTTGACGAAGAAGTGAAAATTGACGACAAGGCGAAAGAGGAGGATGCCGCAGCAGCTTTACCTAACGTTCTTAACGACGTGCAGCCTGAAAAAGATGGAAAACGGAAGCAAGAGGAGAAGAAAGTCGTGGAGAGAACACTTCCATACCCACCACCACCTTTTCCCCAAAGATTAAAGAAGGTGGCGGATGATACAAAGTTCAGCAAATTCATGAATATGTTAAAGCAGCTGACCATTAATGTTCCATTGGTGGAGGCACTTGAACAAATGCCTGGGTATGCGAAATTTATGAAGGACCTGTTGACAAAGAAACGGGAAGCAAGTTATGAGTTAGCGGATAATGTTCATCATTGTAGTGTAGTCGCTACCCGATCGATAGTTCAGAAAAAGGCCGACCCCGGAGCTTTCACTATTCCTTGCACAATTGGATCGTTGGATTTTGCCAAAGCATTATGCGATATAGGTGCTAGCATCAATTTGATGCCACTATCCATTTACAAGAAGTTGGGGTTAGGCGATCCAACACCAACCAATATGAGGCTCTTGATGGCTGATAGGTCGGTGAAACGACCTGTGGGTATCTTGAATGATGTGTTGGTGAAGGTTTCTTCATTCATCTTTCCTGCAAACTTCGTTATTCTGGATTGTGAGGTGGATTCTGACGTTCCCATAATCTTGGGACATCCTTTCCTTGCAACCAGAAGTGTGCTTATTGACATGAAAGATAATGAGCTTTTGTTTCGAATTAATGACAAAGTAGTACGGTTTGATATATGCAAAACCATAAAACAGCCCAGCGATATGAATGAGTTATCTGTAGATGATGTTCATCAAGAGGATATGAAAGCATTATCTATAGAGAAACAGTCTACTGTTGAGCCATTGTCTGCTGCGCCACTGAATGTTGAGCATAAGGATAATGAAGAGTATGAAGAACTTATGGGTTCTCTAACAGAAATAGAGTCTTATACTCCTAAGAAACTGGATTGTGATATCAAAAATCAACCAACAGTGAAGACTCCCATTGATGAGCCACCAATGCTAGAATCACAAGAGCTCCCCGATTATCTAAGGTATGTTTTCTTGGCGGATGAGTTCAGTGAACAACACGTAGAGGCTCTCATCTCTGCTCTGATGAGGTACAAGAGAGTTATGGGTTGGACTATTGATGATATAATTGGCATCTATCCTGAGGTATGTATGCACAAGAGTCATATCGAAGAAGATTGCATACAAGTAAGTATCAGCGTCGTCTAAATCCATTCAGAAAATGATGCCCCATCTATCTCGATGAAGACTAAGTAATCGAGATAACTATGTCGTGCCATGACAATAAATAAGACGCTAGATGGGAGCAACCCATCGTACTAATTATTTTCATTGGTTTTGAGCAAAAATATAAGTGCAAAAAGTATTCAACGAGGAGATTGGTTTCACATGACGATTTGGACATATGGTATGGTAAAGGTGGTAAGTTAGGAATAAGGATGCATAAGGATATGGATTGAGCATTTCTCATGCTAAAATAGGCATCGAGGAAGGCTAGGCCGAGGTAAAACTAGGCCACGAACAATGCAAAACCTATAATATAGCCTAAGGTCTCGAAATCTAGTGTGCAAAGACATAGGCGCCGCCCATGCTTAAGTATGCTATACACTATGCGCCGCCTATACTATAGCATTTGGTCTCAGTATCTCATATGCCATACACTATGCGCCGCATATAGTCAAGAATGCTTTTCAGAATGCGCCGCATATGGTCACTAAATGCTTTTCAAAATGCATGGCATATGCTATGGCATTCTACTCAACTATGCAAAGCATTAGGCACCGCCCATGGTCACTTTTGGTCTCCAAATCCGATTTTAATAGGTAAAAACTCAAACCAACCTTTTCTTATAAATATGAGACTTAATCTTTAACCAAAAACACATTGGAAACCTAGCTTATGCATCACCTATAGTCTCCAAATCCTATCAAAAAGTTTCCTTTTGCTCTTTTTTCTTCACAAGAACATCATCCAAAGGCTTCAACCAAGTAAGTACTACTTTGTTCTTCATTTATACTTTGTAAGTACTATGTTACTACACCTATTATGAATTGCTAAATCTTGAAGAAGCATTGGTGATGTTAATGAGTTTGGATTGTTGATACAAAACCATGTGAGTGAACATGTACGTTAGGATAATCTTGACTTATTTTCGACTTGAATTTGGTTTTAATAGCATTGTTATACTATTTGAGGAATTGCTATGGATATGAACATTGCTTAAGCTTGTTAGTTGGATACTTACATGTTAGACTATCCCGTTCATCGGGATAAGACTTATAGTTACCTACCGACTTAGGAGGTTGTGATTGTTGAAAGTAACTATACCATGATGTAACCCCTATGTAGTAGTATTGTTAAACCTAACATGAAAGTAGTGCAATGGTTGGAAGTAGTGATACATCACTGATTTTCTTGTCGGAATATAGTTCCTAAAATGCATGTCGATGAAGTCTAAGTAATCGACCACTTTCACTTCACTAATTTGTATCAACAACCTAAGTGTGGGGTGGCACCTCTACTGCTTGCTTATAGATTGTATCCATTGAGATGATGCTAACATGACTCTATTGAGATCTCAGGTACAATGGCACCAAAATACAAGGCAAAGATAAGGATACCACTTCACAAAAAGGCAAGAAAAGAGGCCAAAAAGAGCAAGGAGAACCCTCCTCGATGCAAACACCTCGACTCACTCTTGGAATTAAGTGGGATACTTATGAGAAACTTCTAAGGATGACGACTCTGATGATGATTCCGATGCAATGGGTATGAACCCAGACATAGAGGATGAGTCCAACTAACCTGGTTCTTCTTATTTATTTTCCACTGAGGACAGTGTGTCCCGTCCAAGTGTGGGGTGCTGGTATTTGCATTCTATACTTCTCTATCCGCATTTGCAGTTATTTATGTTTGTTTGAGTCCTAGTTTTTTTAGTAGATTTTTTTACTTAGCTTCGCATGAAATAATTTTAATAGGCAGCATGAGATTATAACAAGAGTATGTGCTACAATTATGACTATTGAGACGTTTAGGCTCTAGTTGTGACTCATTATGTGATATTGAGTGGTTCAATTCCTTCACTTATTGGGTTGAGAGTCTATATTACTTCCAATAAAGTCGACCATGTGCCTTGTGTGTGTGAGATAATAGTATATTCTATGTTTATGGCTGATGCTAGAACTTGCCTGGTATGTACGCAAAGCGAAAATAAGGAGTGTAAGTTTAGGAGATGATTTAGGCATTTCTTTGGCAACCTATATATGTATACCTTCGTTTTACCTACCCATGGACATCATCCTAGTTAAACCCTTTTGAGTCTTTAGCCTATTTCTTTGACAACCTTGTATGTAAGCCTAATCCATTTTTTTCAAGACCGTGATTTGATCCAAATTCCTAAGTGCTTTAAAGTATAAAGTCATGTGACAATATAAGAGGAAATTGGGTAAGTATGATGCTTTAAAATGTAATGGTGCTTGAATGTTTTATGAAAAAGAAAAGTGCTAGCATAAGAGGTATGTTGTGAAAAGAAAAAGGAAAAGAAAGCTGAAAAGTGAGTTATGCTTAAAAATTGAAAAACAAAAGAGGAGAACAAGAGTGGAAGAATAAAAGAAATAAAAGGTTGAAAGAAAAAAGTGTCAATGATACAATGTGATGTATTAAAGTGCTTAGGAACTTAGTCACTATTTCTGGCCAAAATAGCTGATCCTACCCGTCCCTTAGCCTACATTACAACCATCAAAAGACCTACTTGATCCTAATCTTAACATTCTGACATTTAGTGGAGTATTACACTAAGGGCAAGCCTATGGTCATCAGTTGCTACATATGAATTCTTTGTGAGAGTGAGAGCAAGGATATGTTGATACCCATGTTTGAATAATATGCTATACTTGTGAGTGATTATGGGTACTATATTGTGAGACACACATGGTTGATGAGTTTGGGTAGTTGTTTATCATTCATTGTACCTTAACTTTTGCATGCGAGTTGACCACCATCACGAGTCTAAGCTAGAGGTTAAAAGGTTTCTACTAATGGTCGGAAAGCTACTCTTTGTTGATAATTGGTGTGCTTGTCTTGATGAATGTTTTGTGTTGTTGCTGTAAAACCCTAAGTTAGTGTTTATAGGGACATGATATTTTGTTCGAGGACAAACAAAGCTTTAAGTGTGGGCTGTTGATGATAGGTGATATTACGTGCCTATATCAATATATTTTGCCCATATTTGTGCCATGTTTTGAGAACAAATTATATATTTCATGCGCTTTCAGTCCTTTTTCCTGTAAAAGAGCTAACGAACATGATTAGCAAAGTTTCAGGTATAAATGATGCAGAAATCAGCATTTTATGGCTTACTTGACGCCAAAGAAAACTCACGAAGGAAGGAAAGGGAGTTTGGACGCCTAAAGGACCAAAAGTGATGCATGAAAAATCTGTCCCGGGCTAAAACAATATTTCTAAAAACTTTGGGGACTTGCAGTAATTTAGTTGGATTTGGATAATGATACATTAACCTAGTACAATTGGGTTAAGTATTTCATTAGTTTATTTGGATTAGGAGAATGTTACATTAACCTAGTACAATTAGGTTAATTATTTCATTAGCTTAGTAGGATTTGGTTAAATATTTCATTAACTTAGTAGGATTAGGATATGGGTATTATAAATACCCTATCATGCTAGAGATTTTTATTCATTCACCATTAACCATTTACCAATTCACCATTCCACCATTCCACAATTCACCATTCTTCAATCCATCCACCATCCATCCATCCATCAAAACAATTACTCTTCTATTAATTCTATTTTTTCATTCATCTATTCAATTCTTAATTTCCGCAACAAGAGAAACATTACTTGCTAAGGAATTCACGCCTAAACGCCTACCACACCAATATAAATATGACATCATTCTTGTGGTATAACAACAATGCAAATTGTGATTTCCTTCGCATTCATGGGTAACTAAACTTCTCTGTTGGGGTTATGGAAGTCGTATGAGATACTATCTATTGCTATGAGTTTGTGAGTTCGTGACACGTATGCTGCTTATATCATTATTCTCTTCATCTTAATGCAAATTCTTGTGGCTGAAGACACATAGAATAACGCCAGTATAACATTTAACTTGTTCGAAAGAAAGGTTATTTGTCTAGAAAAGAGATAGTGTCAAGGTAGTAGGGTCACCCCCTAAAATTCCCTACTAAAAAGTTAGTGCCGTAACTGGATTAACCTCTTGGAGACTTCGTACCGTTAGACACGTTTTAAGATCGAAAGAGTTAAAGTGAAATAATCCTCGAATAGGTCGAAAGACGCCTGGATTTACCATTAAATACAATTCTCTATAAGCACATGCATGTCAGAATTCTACACACTCATAGCCAATAGAGACGTATACCTCAGAAGGTGGACATAACCCCAACGCTTCAATTTTCATTGTTTCACAACCTACGAAATATTCTTTCTTTTTACTTTGGTATTTTCAGTTTTTACTTTAATAATTTGGTTACACATTACAATCCCCCTTTTACGAGACTTGCACTAAAAGTCTAGTAATCGTTGCTTACTTGTTGGCCAAGCTATTCCCTGTGGGATCGACACCCAACCCAGGTTGGGTTCTATATTTGCTAATGACCGATTTACACTCCTACGAGAGTTGTAGATTGAGCGTTATCAGGCACACAGAAATCTCCCAAGCATATACTTGTATATACATATCATGGAGGCTGAAAGATGCACGAGAATCCCCATCTATCTATGATATCTCTGATTTGTCCGTCTACAGGTATTGGTTCCCATTTAGGGGTAACACTAGACTCATATAGCGCGTGGGTGGATTTATGATGGTACAGCTATGCAATCTAGGTTAAGATTTTAAATGCATGCTAAAACTTGTTCTCTATCCTAACACGATATATATATATATATATGTGTGTGTATGTATGTGTGTGTTTATGTTTGTGTGCATGTGTACGTATGTCATTGCATATGGTTATTTGATTTGGTTTTGAATCAATAGCATTACTTTATTTTTATCCCTGAGTTACATGCTAGTATTCACCCCACTAACCATCTTTAAGCGTTGTATCCCTTTGTAATACAGGAACCGACCATACTAGTATTCACCGAGCTAGTATTTCTTAACTGAGGACAATGGAAATGGAGCTCGTCCTACCCTAGGGGTTAAAACTAGGTCTAGGGCTACTGTCTCTGATGGTCCTAATGGATCTCCACTGGTTCCTCTTATCCATCCTCAAGCACCTCAAGCTGACATGTATATTGTTGAGTTTCGCTAGTCAATCCATTTTCTCATTTAGTTAGTCACCTCTCAGACTGGGCGTATGGATTTTATTACTCCATCATCTGAGGCCGCTAGAGTTGGCCAATTTATGAGGTTGAATCCTCATGTGTTTATCGGTACAAAAGTTGAGGAGGATCCCCATGGCTTTATAGATGAAATAGAAAAGGTTTTTTAGGTAATGCATGTTACTAAGGTAGAAGGTGTGGAGTTTGCAGCCTACCAGTTGAAGGATGTAGATCACCAATGGTATGAAAAGTGGGAGTAACTCAGAGGTGTGGATATTGAGCCCGCCTTGTGGGAGGACTTTTCTAGAGCTTTTCTTAACCGCCTCTTTCCTCAAAAGTTAAGGGAGGCAAAGACAAAAGATTTTGTTAACCTGAAGTAAGGAAAAATATTAGTCAAGGAGTATGGCTTGAAGTTTAACCAGTTATCTCGGTATACTCCAGAGTTGGATTCTAGCATGAGGGCTAGAATGACAAAATTTGCTTCTAGGTTATCCCGACACTTGATTTTGAATAGTAAGGCTTTTTTTTAAACAATGACAGGAATATTTCCAGACTAGTTGTGTATATGCAATAAGTGGAGGAAGAAAAGAGGAAATAAGTTTAAATATGGAAAGGCAGAGCAAGAAATTTCTTCAGTCAAAGCTAGGGGAAGGTCAATAGCAGAGCAGAAAGGATGGTGGAAAGTGGTCCAAAAAGAAGTGGGGCAATTCTGGGTACTATTCGTCGGCTAGTTCTCTCTACCCAAAGAGGTCTGGTGAAAATCATTTTGAGGGTGGCGACAATTATAAGGCACAGGGTGCCCAATATGATGGCTAGTGGGGCCTAATTAGCTCCCTTATATCCTCTCTACAGATTTTATGGTCAATTACATTAGGGTTTATGTGATAAGGGAAAGGACATATGCTTCAACTGTGGTCAGCCAGGGCATATACTTATAAATTGTCCAGTGCTAAGGTTGCTTCTGGGGAAAACAAGGTGTCGGTTGCCTCTTTATCAACTCTGGCAAAAAAAAAGGTACACCATCTGGCTCCGGCATTGGCTAGAATCGACTCTATGTTCTCATTACCCATCAGGTGTCTGAGGCATCGCCTGATGTCATTAGTGGTATGTTGAAACTTTTTTTCTGTGATGTATATTATTTACTTAATTTAGGGTCCACTCTTTCTTATGTGACCCCATTGGTGGCTTTGTGTTTTGGTTTTACTCCTGAGTGTATTTCGAACCCCTTTTCTATTTCTACCTCGGTGGGTGACTTTGTGGTTACCGGGAGAGTCTATAAAGGTTGTGAGGTATATGTGGAAGGTCAAGAGACTTTGATGGATCTGTTTAAATTAGACATGGTTGATTTCGATAACATATTGGGGATGGATTGGTTACACTCCTGCTATGCATCTCCAGACTGTCAGACCTGTAAGGTTGTCTTTAAATTCCCTAATGATCCGGTTATTAAATAGGAGGGTGGTTCTCTAGAACCCAAGAGAAGGTTCATATCGTATCTTAGAGCCCAGAGATTAATCTCCAAGGAGTGTCTCTATCACCTGGTCCGGGTTAAAGATTCTAACTCGGAGGGTCCTTCTTTACATTCCATGCCAGTGGTGAATGAATTCCCTGAGGTATTCCTGGGTGACCTTTCTAGTATCTCTCCTGATAGGGAGATTGATTTTGGGATTGATCTTGTTTTGGACACTCGTCCTATCTCTATTCCTTCATATAGAATGGCTCCAGTTGAGTTAAAGGAGATTAAGGAGCAATTAAAGAATCTTTTAGACAACAGTTTTATTTATCCTAGCATGTCTTTATGAGGTACACCAGTATTGTTTATGCTTAAGAAGGATGGTTTTCTTTGTATGTGTATTGATTATCGAAAATTAATTAAGGTGACTGTAAAGAATAAGTACCCTCTTCCGAGGATATATGATTTATTTGATCAATTTCAGGGTGCTAAGTTTTTCTCCAAGATCAATCTCCGATCCAAGTATCATCAGTTAAAGATTAGGGAGGTGGATATCCCTAAGATTGTGTTTCGTACCCAATATTGTCATATTGTGTTCCTGGTTATGTCTTTTAGGTTGACTAATGCCCCGGCCACATTCATGGAATTGATGAATAAAGTATTTCATAAGTTTTTGGATTTTTTTTGTCATTGTATTCATAGATGATATTTTAGTGTACTTTAGAGTGAGGTGGATCATGTCGATCACCTCTTCATTGTATTGGAAACCCTGAAAGATCAGCAGTTGTATGCTAAATTTTGGAAATACAAATTCTGGTTGAACGTTGTTACTTTTCTGGGTTATGTTATATCTAGTTAAGGGATCATGGTGGATCTGCAAAAGATTGCAGTGATTAAGAAGTTTCCTGGACCCATAACTCCAACTGATATTCGGAGCTTCTTCGATTTAGCCGGTTACTACAGGAGGTTTGTGAAAAGTTTATCGACTATAGCTGCCTCATTGACTAAGTTAACTTAGAAGAAGGTAAAGTTCATGTGGTCAAATGCTTGTGAGGGTTGCTTCAAGAAGCCGAAGGATAAGCTGACTTCGGATCCGATATTAAATTTGCCTGAAGGCACTAATGGATTTGTGGTTTATTGTGATGCATCTATTATGGGGTTTGGTTGTGTTTTGATGTAGCATAGCAAGGTGGTCGCTTATGTCTCTAGACAATTAAAGGTACATGAGAAGAATTATCCAACTCGTGACTTGGAGTTATTAGCCGTGGTGTTTGCATTGAAAATCTGGCGTCACTATCTGTATGGAGTGCATGTGGACATCTTTACAGATCATAAGAGCCTTCAATATATGTTCACTCAAAAAAAGCTAAATCTCAGGTAAAGAAGATGGCTTGAACTACTCAAGAATTATGACATGAGTCTTTACTACCATCCAGGTAAAGCTAATGTGGTTGCTGATGCTTTTAACTGGTTGCCAGTAAGGACTAATTTCTCGACAGAGAATTATGCAAGGTTGTACCTACAAGAGATTATGAAGTTGCATGGGGTACCTGTTCTATCATGTCAGATAATTCTTATCACACTTTTGGCAGTTATTTCAAAGAGAATTAGGGACTAAAGTGAGTCTTAGTACAACTTTCCACCTGCAGTCAGATGGATAACCAAAAAAACTATTATGACATTAAAGGATATACTTCAAGCTTACGTGATTTACTATGGTGATAGTTGGGTTAAACATTTTCCTCTTATAGAATTTGTGTATTATAACAGCTACCACTCTAGCATTGATATGGCTCTATTTGAGCCCTTGTATGGTAGGAGGTGAAGGTCTCCTATGGGGTGGTTCGAGGTTGGTGAGGCAGAGATGTTTGATCCGAATTTCGTTCACCAAGCTATGAAGAAGGTGAAAGTGATTCGAGGTAGTCTTAAAGCCGCCCAAAGTCACCAAAATTCCTACTTAGAGTGAGGCATAGAAAGCTAGAGTTTGAGATTTGGGATAGGGTGTTCTTGAAGGTGTCTCCTATGAAAAAGTGATGCGGTTTCATAAGAAAGGAAAACTTAGTCCTCGGTGTATCAATCCTTATTTGGATTTGAAGAAGATTGGTAATGTTGCATAGAAATTAGATTTTCCGTCTAGTTTAAGCTCCGTTCACCTGGTGTTCCACGTATTTATGTTGAGGAAGTGTGTGGGTGATCCATCGCAAATTATGCCTATTAAGGCTATTGGTATTTTGGATTCTTTTTCTTATGAGGAAGTCCCTATTGAGATCTTAGATCGGCAAGTTCATCAGTTGCAGACCAAATATGTAGCTTTGGTAAAGGTTCTATGGTAGAACCACAAGGTTGAGAAAGCTACTTGGGAAGTCGACGAAGATATAAAGTCAAAGTATCAATTCATGTTCCATGTTTCAGAAAATCGTGCTCAAGGTATGTGTTGTTCTTAATATCCTTGTTTTTTGTCATTGTTAAAGGAGAGTTTCAAATTCCTTAGCAATCTATTTTTTGTCTTGAATGTAAGAGTAGAGGTGTTTAGGGTATAATTATGCTAGTTACTTCCTTATCCCATCATTTGAGGATGAATTATCCAAGTGGGGAGAATTGAAAGACCTCGAATGTTTTCCCTTGAAAATTTCCTAATCTTTGAGCTCACTGCCTTGATTACGATTTGACCATATGAGTTTTATGGTGCCTTAATGGGTCAGGTGACCCTAGTCGTAAGGGTTCAAGTGGATGGTGGTTAGGGTTTCTATCTTGATTATGACTAGTGGTATGAGTCATTAGGGGTGGTGACATGTCGTTAGGACAAACCTTAACCAAATCAGTAATTTATCTGCTTGACTTGGCTCTGAGTACGAGTGGCTCACTAGAAGCCATAAGGATAGGTTATGAGTCATGAGGTGAAGTCGTAGGTTGTCCAGTGTTTGACCTATTTGGGTACTATTTTGGTCACAACTAGACCCTACGGGTTGTAGGGTCAGGTTACGTGTAGGATAATAGAGTTGTAAGGTGGCCAGTGTATGGGTACCCAACTCATTGTCTAGGATATGGCTCAAGGCTACGAGTTGTATGATGTGTGACGAGTCAATGGGTCAACTCGTAACCTAGGACAATTTTTTTTATAGTTTTAAGTTGGGGGCATTTTGGAAATTTTCCACTTTGGGTCTCTTTGATACCACGGCTTAAAACTTCCTGTGAGACCTCATTAACATATCATTCCTAATAAAATACTCAAATTCTCTCTCAAACTGTCTGTTCAAGCTAGGGTTTTAAATAAAGTGGTCATTTAGGGTTCTAAGGGTGCAATCTCTTCTAAATTCTTAGTATTTCATGAATGTCACTCCTCCCTCGTTGTTATTTCACTTAAAGAACATATTTTAATGTATGACTTTCATGGTATTGTTATGGTTTTGAAATAAAGGTTGGGTTTTTGAATGTCTATGGTTGAATAATATTTTCTATGCTTTAATTATTGTTTCCTATGTTTAGATATGGTTTTGAACATGTGTGTACATGGGTATGGTTGTGGAATTTGATAATGGTAACTTTCTCTAAACTTATGACTTTTGAAGTGGTTATGACCCCAACCCTGTATTGTAAAATTGGTTAGTAATTATGAGAAATGTGGAAATTTAACTAGCGGTACAATGGAATCCCCAAAGTGTTTGGTTGACTTATTTCTTGAGACTAATGCATGGTATAAATGGCTTAATGGTTACAAATGGTTTTGAAAACCTTATGGGTTACATGGGAATTCCCCAAGTAATTTTAATAATGGGGTTTGTGGGGTACATAAGAATCCTTTAAGTGTTGGCTAATGACATTGCTTCCAAGCTATAGTCGATATGATGATACCACTCATAATGCCTTCATAATTGACTCCTGAAATTGGTGGTTTGGATATGTGCTAAATGTTTTAATTAGGCGATAATGGAGGATGTGATGACTAGCCGTGAAGGTGTGAGTCCAAAGGATGGACACTAGAAACTCATGTTTGCCGACATGAGGCTTGGTCTTGGTGACCAATTTCTTGTGGGGTACATGGGAATCCCCCAAGTCTATACTTGTATATATGTATCATGGATAGAGAAGGGTACATATGAATTATCAGCCATCTATGATATCTTCGGTTCGTGTGGCTACATGCACTGGAGCCCATTCAGAGGGCAACACTTGATTCATATAGCCCGTGGGTGGATTTATGACGGTAAGCTACACAATCCAGGTTAAGGTTTTAAATACATGCTAAACCTTATATATATATATATATATACTAGATGAGGTTGCCCGTACAAGCACAGGCCCAATAATAATCGTAAAAAACTGGGATGAAGATAGTAATAATATGTAAATATATTGTAGAAACATCATAAATTTTCATTTTTGATCAATTTATACATAAACTATTAACATGTAGGTTTGTCACATTAAGTTGTGACTATACGTTAAAGATGGCAGTTGTCAGTTACACCAAAATGAAAAAATCTGCTGAAGCGGCCGCTTGTATTACATTGGTGGAGGTAGGAAATATCAAGTTGTACAGGATACTATGTGCTGGCGCAAGTAGAGGTAGTCAAAATCTAGTTGTACATGCCACACCACTTAGGAAAACTTGGTTGCATTCAACTTTAGACACTTGCCACCTGTAGAAATAATATAAGTAGGCGAAGGAAAATACAGTGTTCTATTATTCTAATACGATGATGTAGTAAAGGGAGCCAGTAATGAAGGGGTGTAGGATCGTTCTATTTACCTGCCGAGATGGAGAGACTACAAAAGAAATAGACAAATTAATTTTGATTGTAGTGAGTACAAAGAAGCAATAAAGGGGAGCATGAGTATTATATTTATCGACTTGTTGTGGTTGAGATGCTATAAATGTCGGAGATAAAACATAGCGAGAATAAATTTTCCCTGAGTAGAAAACTTCAAAGCAGTTGTTAGAATGGTTTTTAATCTATATTAGTAATACTAAATTACAGAATGAGCAAATTGATCATCATAGATCAACAAATATTTGTATTATTCCATTAATGATCATCACAAGTAACTCGGCAACATGTTACATAAAAAGTTGAGTATTAATAGAAAAACATGTTAATTTACACAAATACAAAATGGTCATAACCAAACTAAAGCAAACTCTAAAAAGAATTTTGGGCTACTCTACACAACAGAAAGTAAAAGGTCCATTTTTCCTATTCACATTACTACAACAACCAAACAATTATTTTTCCTATATGTACTCTTTTGTCTTAGTCCAAAGTCTTACTTAAGCTGAAACTTATGTGGCCCTTTTAGCAGCATGTTTCTTTTCACATGTCACTTAATGCAAATGTTCTGAGTAAGAAGTTAAAGGAGAGGGAGAATACAATAGCACATAAATTATTAAAAGTATTGTTACCTTTAAGCCTTTTTGTTAGAGTAGGTGGTTCGACTTTTTGATTCTTACCTATTTCTCCAAGATCCATTGGTGATGATAATGTTTGAATAATTGGGTTTTCTACTTCAGTGAAGGATACAACAGCCAACATACTAGGTGTTTGGTTGGGAAATCTATAGATCGGCTTTTGTAGCTGGAACTAAATAGTTTATGATCAAACTGTTGATTTGTACGGACAATAGACACGGTTCTCTCTGAGTGAAAAGGAGAAAAAATGGCACAGTAAGTAGGAGGTTACGTAATGGGACATTTTTTCTAACTAGTATAATAGTATTCAACGAAGATGTGTTTTGTCTGTCTGTAGCAGTATGTAGTTATGTACCTGGGCAGCAACACTTTTATATATTTGTATGCTAGTGAGGGATAACATTGTCTCTTCCACTATTTCTGACACTGTTGCGGTAATTGTATCACTGGCGTTTGTAATATTAACATCAAAGTAGTACTTGCAATCCAAATATAAGGGAATTAAAATACGTAATGTTAATATCTGTAGTGTTATCTTTCAAAAAAGTAAACAAACTTATAATAGTACCTTATTTAAATTCAAATATTAATTCCAATAGTATAAGTAATCAATGCTTCATAATACATCTACCCAGTTTCTACTTACATCACTTCTATGTAAACATTCAATCCTATAGATTAAACTATTTGGTCAAATCTGCCAAATTTAGATAATCATTAAAAGACTTTACATCTGAAGTCTTATCCTTGTTTACTAAACATTATCTACATCATGAGAATGGGTTGGGTATTTGACAATGTTGAACCTATCAGACAAAACTTTGTTTGATCTCCTTGAACCTAGCTCTTGGGATCTCTAGTCTACTAGGTAGAGTTACCGCCATGCTGACTCATCCTAGGCCTTAAACTCATTTCCTTCGATATTCTTTCCACTCCTTCTCTAGATAGGCCTTTTGTAAGTTGATCTGACACATTATCTTTTGACTTTAAGTAGTCAATAGTGATAATTCCACTAGAGAGAAGTTCCCTAACGGTATTATGTCTCCGTCGTATGTGACGAGATTTACCATTGTACATCATGCTCCTTGCCCTACCTATTACCGCTTGGCTATCACAGTGTATACATACTGGTGCCACTGGCTTGGTCTAATACAAAATATCTTCCAAGAAATTTTGGAGCCATTATGATTCTTCACCGGTTTTATCTAATACGATAAATTCAAATTCTATTGTAGAGCGAGCGATACAAGTTTTTTGGATGATTTTCAAGAAACTACTCCTCCACTGATAGTAAATACATAGCCACTTGTCGATTTTACTTCGTCCAATCTGGTGATCCAATTTGCATCACTATATCCTTCAAGTATCACAGGATATTTATTACAATGCAAGGCATAATTTTGAGTGTACTTAGGATACCCCAAAACTCTTTTCATTGCCATCCAGTGAGTTTTGTTGGGATTACTCGTGTACCGACTCAATTTACTGATAGTGCATGCTATGTCTGATCATGTATGATTCATTATATACATTAAACATCCCAATACTCTTGTGTACTCCAATTGCAAGTCACTTTCACCTTCATTCTTTCGAAGTGCAAAGCTCGCATCCAATGGAGTCTTGGCAATACCAAATTCCATATACTTGAACTTGTCAAGTACCTTTTCAATATAATGAGACTGTGACAATGCCAACCCTTGTGGAGTTCGATGGATTCTTATACCTAAGATTACATCTGCAACTCCAAGGTCTTTCATATCAAACTTGCTCTCGAGCATTCCTTTTGTTGCATTTATATTTGAAATGTCTCTACTGATGATCAACATATCATCCACATATAAACAAATAATGATTTAGTGATTTGGTGTGTCTTTAATATATACACATTTGTCACATTCATTTATCTTGAATCCGTTTGCCAACATGGTTTGGTCAAACTTTGCATGCCATTGCTTAAGTGCTTGTTTTAGTCCATAAAGTGACTTAACAAGTTTACACACCTTATTTTATTTTCCTGGAACCACAAAATCCTTAGGTTGTTCCATGTATATTTCTTCCTCTAAATCTTCATTTAGGAATGTGGTCTTCACATCCATTTGATGGATTTGAAGATCATATACCGCCGCCAAGGCAATTAATATTCGAATCGAGGTTATTCTTATTACTGGCGAGTATGTATCAAAGTAATCAAGGCCTTTCTTCTATTTGAAGCCTTTTACTATAAGTCTTGCCTTGTATTTGTCAATATTACCATCCGCCTTTATTTTCCATTTGAAGATCTATTTAGAACCTAACAGTTTATTTCTGGAAGGAAGGTCAACCAATTCCCATGTATGGTTGCTTAACATTGAATCTATCTTACTATTGATTGCCTCTTTCCAAAAGGATGAGTCTGATGATGACATCACTTCATTAAATGTTTAAGGCTCATTTTCTAAGAGAAATATTACAAAATCCAATCCAAACGAAGTTGAGATTCTTTGATATGTACTACATCTTGGATTTTGTTCATTATGTACATTCTCATTTGGTTCATCTCGAGGTTGTTTAGATCCTCCACTAGACTGTTCATGTCTAATTTTATACGGGTAAATGTTTTCAAAGAATTCAGCCTTGTCTGATTCAATTACCGTATTTTCATTAATATCCGGATGTTTGGATTTATGAACCAAAAATCAACATGCTTTACTACATTTAGCATATTCTATGAACACACAGTCCACCGTTTTAGGTCCTATCTTAACTCTTTTAGGCACAGAAATTTGAACCTTTCCTAGACACCCCCACACTTTGAAATTTTTCAAGTTTGGTTTTCTTCCTTTCCATTTTTCATAAGGAATTGATTGTGTCTTACTAATGGCATCAGTTCAGTGCATGCATCAGTTCAGTCGAAAAGAAACAATGCATCAATTCAGAAATAGTGCATCAGTTGAGTCGAAACAATGCATCAGCTCTGTCGAAACATTGCATCTGTTACTGTTACTGCATGCATATAAATAGAGTATTGATCTGATTTTTTCAAATAAAGTTTATCCAAAAAGATAGATCTCGTCGATCGATTGACGAATCCGAAGTCGACCGAGCGACGACGGCCCGAGGCATCTCTTATTTCTTGCCTCACTTATCATGTGGAGTAAGTATTCATCATTATAAACTGTCCAAAGTTCCCTTCTCCCACCTATGTGGGAGAATTAGTGAACTTTCCAATTTTGGGATTACACTTTCCAAATTGATGTCTCCTCTTCTCCATAATGTTTTTCTCCATTTTCCACTCATACTTCTATGAACCCAACATTTTGTTAGGTAAACTTCGGTTGCTTTGTCAGTCTCTCTGTGTATGAGTAAGTTGTCTTTTTATTGGTTTCATTTCTAGGGCGGTGTTCTATATTTTAGTTCTGTGAAGGTAGGAGCTTGGCCGATAACCAGCAGATATGACTGTTAGAAGAATGGTATGATTGTTAGAAGAATAATACCCCGGGGAAGTAAACGAAGAAAAACATAACTAATAAGAAAGGAATGCATATCTTATATGCAAGGAACTATAATATTAACAGGGTGTGATCATCTAAACACTATATACAATAGATGTTGAGACTATATGTTGTGCTACATACTAATCTTCCACCTTTATCCATGACCTCCGCACCCTCTTATCTAAGGGTATATCTTTGGTAAACCGAAAGTGCATTATATCTTGTCTAACATATTTATTGGTGATTATTTCCATCCAAAGTGATCTTCTTTAATCTCCACAATCATTTAGACAACAAACTTTATGTATGAAATAGTTTCCAAAATGACAATAGGTTTTTATTTGGTCAGTTCATCTCTGGAAATATTTGTATCTTATTGATGCCATTAATAAAGTTATTATTTCATCGCCAAAAAAAATTGTGGATCATAATGGTTGAGGGTATCGAAGAAGAAGTTAAAGCAACGAAGAAGAAGAAGGCGGAGAGAAGTTTACATCTGATGGTAAACTATACGGGTTTTCTAATTGGAGAAGTGACAAAAATCTAATGAACCTTTGCTAAATTATTTACTCCCTTTTATATTTAGCCAAATTAGTACTTATGGTTCACCACATTACCCACAGGATTAATTGTTCCATTCCTACTACATATTTCCAGTGGAATACAATCGTAAGTTAAGGTCTTTGTAAAGATTTCAAATTAAATTGTTAATCTTCTACTTGATCAGTTTGTTACATTTAGTTTATTTTTACAGCTACAACTAATAGACGAAACCTATAAAATATCGCGAAGAAGGAGGGGAGAAATTTCTAGCGGAAAGTTGCAAACTCCTGCAGGCCATTGATTTGGCTGCCAGACAAGCATCAGAATAATAGCTTGAGCTACAGGTTGCATACCTATCAAGTGTTTTCGCAAAAAAATCATGCAAATAATAATATTGATGATTACCAATTAGAAGCCCGTCAACTCCATCAATAAATTAAGGTAATATTATATTACTTTCTTTGACAACCTTAAAGACAGTGAAATGAGATTTGAAACTTAAATCTATGTAGGTTCTACAATTGAAAATCATTTTACTGATACCATATTGTTGGGGAGAGGAGGTAGAATGATACAGTAATCCATAGCATTTAAGAGTAACAGAAACTATAGCCAGAGAAAAACAAATAGATGGGGTTTCAATACATCTTGTGTAAGTGTCTAAGAAATACACATCAGAAGATAGTAGGATACGACAGAAGTAGTCACCTGGGGACCAACATTCGTTCTAGCTTACAGCTGAAGCACCGCACTATTTTTTATCTTGGTACGTACAAAGTGATTGCAGTGTGAGCAAGCAAGTAAGTAAAATAACTGGGCATGATCAGGAAGTGATATTTTTCCTTCCACAGGGAAAGTCTGCACCTGCAGTAGTAATTCACAGTGACATTGGCAACTGCTCTAAATATATTTATGATAAGACATTGGACAAGTTGTTGACAGTGGCGAAAATTGGTGCAATAGAGGCGACGGAGTTGGAATCGACAGTAGTGGTTATTATAGTGGTGATAGTGAACTGAATTTGGCTACTATGGTTAGTGAGTTTCTTCAAAGTGGAGTACATTAATTGTACATGATATGTACACACTACTAACCTAAGACGACAACTATGGAATTATGGATATAGGGAAAATCTCATCTTCAATAGGTATAAGATTCAGGGAAAAAGGTGATGCCGATGAGCTTCGTAAAGTGTAAGATACCAGTATTTGCTCATTGTCCTCCACCCTGGGAAAAGTTAAAGTCAGATAGTATGTATGTTTTTTAGTAAAAGTATTTGACCAATATAACATTACGATGGGGAATAAGTTAATAAGTACCACTTCATCAATGTAGCAGCCTACACGTATTTAGGATTCAGTAAGATCGTTGTCTAATATCTTGTGGCTAATTTTATAGTTACGTATGTTAGATACAGAGAGTAATTTTAATTAGATACAGAGGAATAAGTTCATAGATAAAAAGGAAAAGTTACAGAGACTGATGTAAACAACATACCACCTCGAAATTCAGTAACACCAATACGCTTAGCAATAATAACGGGGTGCTCATACAAGTGATGTAGCAACGTAGCGCCTTCATTGTCAGCTAAATCATCCCATATAATAAATGGGCAGGTTTTTTGCTGATTGATATAAAAGACATAAATTTTTGTGACGCAAGTATGCTTTAATAAGCGAGAAGGGAGTAGCTCACCTTTGATCTATGATGATTGCCTCCTAAAAGTGCTTATTTTGGTTGGTGGTATATTATAGTGCACTGCAGTTGGATACTACCTCCAATAAGTCTGGCGTGATGGGAAATAATACATTAGCCATTGATTTAATTAGTATGGCACAGTTAGATGATGCGGTAAAGAGGCGAAGGTGTAAAGTGGGAGCTTACTAAATTCAACACCTGGGCATAAACGCTCAATAGCTGCAAAAGAAATTGTGTTCAACTTTTTTGGAGAAGGAATGGGTCACTTCCACCCCACCGTTATTGGTAACATGCTCAACAATTGTGTGATTGTTGACCACCCATTCATACACACTGGCATGTATTGAGTAATTGTGGGTCCGCGAGGGTCTCTAACTTTGGCACAGGAAACCAAATATGTGTTGAAAGGAGAAAATAGACTCTCGTATTTAGGAATATCATCTCCATAAAGCATTATAGCAACCTATCATTCCTATAGTCAAGTGACGTAGAGAAAGGTTTAGGCCTACGAGTAGAATTTATAAAGAAATTTGTTACAATTTTCAACTGTTGTTGCTTTCATCGGGTTTTAACTCGCAGTTTATGAAGTTGTTGTAGGTAATAATATTTTTTAAGACATCTTGGGCATCAAAACCATTTTTAATAAGAACTGGCGTAAAGGTAAACTTAAGCTTTCATTCTGCACAAGCATTGTCTGAAATTGCACACTTTGACCTTACTTTGATCTCTGCTCTCACGAGGATGTAACTTGTCGACGACCTGAACCTTACAGGTCCAACCTATAGTTTCTTTTGTAATAGCATCAACAGGAAGTCGTTGATCCATTATGGCAGATTTTATTTTACTACGACAGAGAAGGTGCAGATTAAATGGCAACATATGGTACAGAGCAAACTAATGAATAAACTTATATAGTGGTAAGCTTATTTAAAGGGAGTATTATGACAACTATGGTGTTTTCACACCAAAAACCATACGATAATCTTATATTATATATTCTGGACACATGACATTTAGGTCGATGCTACAATTTTCCTTCTTTTAACTTTAATCGCTCTTCACTGAGCCATTTATTTCTTTGTTTTAATCGTCATGAACATAAAAGGACAGAAAAAATTGTACGTAATACAAATTTGTCAATGATTTGATAAAGCAAGCTACTTTTTCCAATAAGGATGCTCGATATTACCATTCATACTTCAGACCCACTGCAAATTATAACCAATTAATCATACAACACTAAAATCAGTATGAATAAACTTTTAACCAAAGAGGTTACATGACAATTTAACATTATATAAACCTCTGCAAACAATAAAAGTAAATGATTTTCCCGGGTAGAACTTTCAAAAGACGCCTCTAATGTGGCAAACACGGTTAAACTTTTTGTTTTCTTTTTATTTGAATTTCTAATAAAATCATACTTACCGATAGTTTCATATACAATCATAGATATGAGAATGAAGCCATGCAGACAATGAAAGTCGGAGACAAAAAACAATGACTAATAAATGAAGCAGTTATACCTTAGTAGAATTAGCGAAACTGATAATAGAGAACAAAAGAAGAATGAAAGTGTATGTAAATTGGAAATTTAGCTGAAGAGGGATTTAGGCGTAGACATATTTGTGGTAAGGTTTTGACATGAGGATTTGGTTGGGGAAGAATTTGAAGTGTAAGGATTTGGCTGAAAAGGCATTTGATGTGTAAGGTTTTCACTCAATTAAGAAGATGAAATAACAAAACTTGATTCATGAAATGACCAACTTACCCTTGTTAAAGACTATATTACCCTTCACCAAATAACAGAAATGCCCCTGTGAGGTAGCTGTGGCAGGACAACCTCCACCAGTTTTTTAAATTTTTAGTGATATACAATTTTTTATTATATAATTTTTAGACAGTATATGTTATTTTCATTATTTGAATTTTTGTGTCACTGATATAATTTAGAGAGCCAATCAAATTTTGTACATAATTTGTAGATGTTTTTATGGACTTTAAATATTTAAAGTTGTTAATTATTACAATTCATATTAATTTTCACATAATTTTTAGATAATATATGCTACTTTCCATGTCTTAATTTATGTGATATTGATGAAATTTAGAGAGTTAATTTAATTTTTAACACATAATTTTACATATTTTGAGTTGTTAAATACTGTGATTTATAGTACTTCCTACTATTTTAAATAATATGTGTTACTCTTATCCCAATTTATGTGATTGTAATAGTAAATGAAAAATCTATCAAATTTTTTATAGGTCAATAACATTTTAAGCTGTTAAGTATTGTGATTTATATTTTTTAATGTTATTTTTAAATAATATATGTTACTTCTAAAGTCTCAATTTAAGAGGCTGATAAAATTTTGAGAGTCAACAAACTTTTTTATGTCCTTCAAATATCTTTAATCACTAATTATTGTAATTTATAGTAAAATTTATGTAATTTTTAAATTGATAACAAATAAAAAAACAAGATAAATAAATTAAAACAAACGAAAATAATAATATATAAAAAATGGCTTTGGCAGGCATTGTGATTTATAATTCTTCTACACAATTTTCAGATAATATACACTACTCTCTCTATCTCAATTTATGTGACACTAATGAAATTTTAAAAACAATCAATTTTTTTTTTATATATACGTTACTTGTTCTGTCCTAGTTTATGGGATTGTGATATTATTTTGAGAATCCATCAAAATTGTTACATGTTGTTAAATATTTTAATTATTAATTATTGTGTTTTATGATATTTTTTATGTTATTTTCAAATAACATATATTACTTACTCAATCTCAATTTATGTGATATTGATAGAATTTTGAGTTCAATCAAATTTTTTTATATCATTCAAATTTTTTAAAATTTTAATTATAGCAACATGAAGTAATTCTATGTGATTTTTAAATACATAAAAGATTAAAAAATAAAATAAAATAATTAAAAATACAGAAAATAAAATAAATTAAAATGGAGAAAATATAAAGTCTCCAAAATGTTGACGCGAGGACATGTAAACTCACATATTAATTTTTTTAAAAAATTATACAAAAACATTTTGTATCCAATACCTCTTCTGTTTTTTTTTTTTTTAAATAACTTTTTGTGGCTTTTCAGCCATTTTACTAATAATAAAAAATAAAAATAAAAAAACAAGGGGTTGGCCCAAGACCCATAAAGAATAGTAATACGAAAATATGTTGAGGAAGACCACTTTCTAATTCCGACCCAAATATAAAAATAAAAATCCTCTTTCCTTTTCAATGACTTTTCCAATTTCTCGGTCTTTTCTTTTTTATTTCCTTTCTTCCACTGTTTTTCACCTTCTTCTTCCAAGTTATCTTAAGTTCTACAACGACAATCGATATCTGTAATTTTTTTGGGGGGGCTCTTATTTTGTCCATTTTTATTCGATTGTCGAATTTTTCATAAAATTTTGCGTATATATTTGATTTTTTGTGTTGCAATGATGTTGCATGCAATGGGTTTAGAGTTACTTGATCTTCTTGCTGGAAATCGAAAAGGATTTTTGTTCACAAATTTCACGGAGAACTAAATCGGAGAAATTTGAAAGGGAAATATATACGGAAAGCTATGTAGAACGGAGGCGGAGAAGTGCCAAAAATGAATAACTCCGGTTGTTCATCGGAAAGGGTCGCCTGAAATTATTGTGAAATGACAAAAATGTCCTTTGAAATGGAGGTTTTTTAATGTGGGAAATTTTGAAATTACAGTAATGCCCTTCCGCTTAAGCTGGCAGGCCGCTTGTGCTTGTTTTTCTTCAATTTTTCCATCTGGATTCTGGCGTCTCTTTTGCCGGGGTTGAATTTTCGAGGAAAAGAGTTTTTTGCGGTGGTTGAGATAGCTGTGGAAGGACAAAAATATCCTTAAGAGATTGCCGTGGAAGGACGAAAATACCCTTAGAGTGATATGTGAAATGAAAAAATTGTGCTTTGGCTAAGTTGTTTGGGACAACCGCCTCCTGTCTGCGTTTATATATATACTATACAAGCATGGCCCAAATATTTATTTATCTTTTTAATTCTGATATATTTAAATAAAAAATTTAATAAAAGGATTGCATATGTTTTTTTAGGATTAATTGAGAATCTGACATGAGTTCAACATATATTATTTTAATATGTATTTAGATAATTTAAATTATTAATTATTATAATTTATAATATTTTTTTAACTATTTTTTAAATTAATGTATATTACTTTTTTTGTTCAAATTTTTTTGTGGTATTAATACTCAATTATATTTTAAAAATAATTTAAGTTTTTAATTATTGTGATTTATAATATTTTTTTTCTATTTCAATTTCAGTGACACTAATATAATTTCAAGAGCCGATCAAATATTTTATATTTTTTAAATTTTTTAAGTTGTTGATTATTGTGATTTCTAATATTTTTCATGTAATTTTTTTAAAAATATATAACATATTAATTTATTTTTTAGATATTTTAACTTGTTTACAATTGTAATTTATAATATTTTTTATATAATTTTTAAATAATATATGTTACTCTCTTTGTTCTCAGAGTTTTGTGTCGATAATAGATAATTATATTTTTAAAATAATTTAAATTTTTTATCATTATGATTTATAATATTTTTTCTATCTGCACAATGCTTAAATGACCATAATAATTAATTAGGGGTAATATAGTAAAATTACAACTGAAGCAGAAATCAGTCGATTTTTTTAAAAAAATTGTTAATTATTGTTATTTACGTACTTTTTATTTTATTTTCAAATAATATATGTTGTTTTATATTTTCTTCTGTCCATCCTAATTTATGTGGCACTAATATAAATTTAATTGTAAATCAAATATTTTATGTTGACATATCATTTTGTTATTCTTATTTTTCTAATACATAAATAACTTATAATAAGGAGTGATATAGTAAAATCATCTTTCGAAAGACGAAAATTTAATTTAAAATATTAAGAGTTAATTTCACATTTTATGTCTATTGGTAGTCCGTCCGGCCATGTTGTATGGAGCGGAGTGTTGGCCAGTTAAGAATTTCCACATCCAAAAAATGAAGGTGGCAGAGATGCGGATGTTGCGCTGGATGTATGGGCTGAATAGAGGGGATAGAGTGCGGAATGAGACTATCAGGGAGAAGGTTGGTGTGACTCCAGTGGAGTGCAAGATGCGGGAAGTCCGATTGAGCTGGTTCGGACACGTGAAGAGGAGGGACATGGATGCCCCGGTTCGTAGGTGTGAGAGGCTAGCGTTGGATGGTTTTAGGCGGGGTAGGGGTAGGCCGAAGAAGTACTGGGGAGAGGTGATTAGGCGGGACATGGAACAGTTACAACTCACCGAGGACATGACCCTAGATAGGAAGGTCTGGAGGACGCGAATTAGGGCAGAAGACTAGGGCAGGTTTGGGTTGCTAATGTAGGAAATTATTTGCTAGGGGTAGTATCCTTATTACGATTCAGTGTTCCTCGTTTTAGTACGAATCTGGGCGCTTTACTCTGTTTGCTTTTACTTATGGCTGTTGTATTTATGTTATGTAATCTTGTAACCTTGTTCGGTGCTTTACTATGTATTTATGTACTATTGTCACGCCCCAAATCCTATTAAGGCGGACTGGCACCCGTTGCCGGTAAGGCTCGGGAGAACCAACCTATAGCAATACATTACCTATGAACATTATAAGTTACTTTTATACTAAACATGCCCTCAAAAGATAAATGGGACTAGCAAGCCAAAAGATGTTGTATGACTAGGCCGTTGGAGCCACAATGTCTACGATACGATACATGACCATACTATACTTTACATAGTCTACGAAGCCTCTAGACAAGAAACATTATCTTATAAGGGTCGGGACAGGCCCCGCCTCATGATAAGATACTATACATAGCAAAAAGATATGATAAGACTCAAAGCCCCGAAGCAACCTGGAGCTCAGTGACTGCAGTTGATATCCTGTACTCTTACTGGGGAGGTTTATTAGCTTCTGCACCTGCAGCATGGAATGCAGGTCCCCCAACAGGGACGTCAGTACGAAATAATGTACTGAATATGTAAGGCAACATGTACTATATATGAGATAAAATCTCAAATGAAACCATACACTGCTGTAGGGTAAAAGACCACCTTTATGAATATTGTGGAGTCATGCATCTTATAACAATTATGTTACTTTACTCTTATCACTTGTATAATCTGTGCACATCATGTAATACAAATGACCAGCTGATCAGTGGTAAATCTATATCAGGATCGACCCATGCTAGGCTTTCCTTTCACCCCTGGGATACCCCCTGTAATACTGGGATTGACCCATGCTAGGTGATTCTTTCACCCCTGGGATACCACCCAACAGAAACAACTGTATACATATATCTTCTTATTACTTTTGAGATGAATCTTTGGTGATCGTAACATTTGAGCTATAAGACTATAAGCATGACAAATGACAAGTATGTGACCATGTAACATCATATCACAATGAAAAGAGTGGGTTATACAATTAGTGAAACATGTAGGACATAAACAACGTATGAACTTTATTTAGCTAAAAAGAAGACTCATATGTCATGGTATCCAATGTATGTATGCAGCAGTGACAATGCTCGAATCTGGACACACAAATACATGTGAAAGAGTGGAGTGGTTATATCGAAGTTTGTAAAGATCTCTATGTGCCAATAAAGACTTTGGATTCCATGCCAAATAATAAGAGATCGAATAGCCTTACATACCTCGACATATCAACTTGTTTTTACCTCGAAATGACTTCTTTTCTTCCAACTATTTATCTACAATATCATGTTTTAAAGCTAGTATTAGCAGCTAATCAATGCATCTGGACAGCCCAATCTCACAAAACACAACACTTTGGCAACAAACGTATAACCATCGACTCAATGGTGTTATTCCGACTTTCTCAATTCTAACTGTCTTTAACCAGTACACATTATCATATACATGATGTACACAGCCTATATCAGCTCTACAACATGCTGGCAACAGTCCATAACTACAACACAGAACCATTTTACAAAACGCTCAACTAAGAAGCACAACATCTCGTCGTCTCCCTACATTTCGTCGTTAACAATTCATACTTGTCCCAACTTTGAACCAGATGCTCCCAACATATATATACATCAAATAAACCTTAACACAGTCACAAAATAGCTCAAAACACAGGGGGGGAAACGTGAAACATCAGCCCCCTCATCAAAACAGTCCAATACCATTTTGGAAGCACATAAGATCATATAAGGATACTTGTTTCCAAAGAACTAGAAAAACAGTCCAGCAACCTTGGCAACCATATACACACTATAACATATTAATAACCTCAACTTTATATCATATCAAAGTCAAAAATCAGGGTAAGAATCGTTCCAAAGCCAAGAAAATCAAACAACAACTTTCAGGACACAAGCTGTCCAGAAATTCCTGCACAGTACACCAGCCAACTTATCTTGTTTTCCATGAAAAATTCATATCAAGTATATGGTTATTTTTACATACCTTAACTCCCAAGGTGTAGGTCTAATTCAAGAACTCAAAAAGTAGCCTTTGGTTGCCTTCCAAGGTGAAGAAATGCCAAGAGAAACTTAGAGAGAAAAGCTGAAATTTTTGGTCTCCTACTAGTTAACCTAAGGAGCTCGGTTTTGGTCCCTTTTTAAGGAGGCCTTAGACCGACTTTCTCCTGATATTTGCAACTGATTAACTCAAGTTGGTCAATGACCAATTTTCTCCTTTCACTTGGGCCTTTTGGATCTCTAAATCAATGGGCTTTAGTGGCCCATTTTCCTTAATCTTTCTTGCACTTTGTTTGGGCCCAATTTTGTTAGTAGTGAATGAATGTAGTTGGGCATATTATATAAAAATCTTGGGCTGAACATCTTGGCCCAATATAATGCTAAACCATTGGCTTTAATAGCCTCCCTAACTTGGGCTTCGTTTGTCACAAGACTTGGAAAGTTTCGGCGTTAAGCCTTGTCTTCGTTCCCCTTTCTTTTTACTAACGTCTAGACTTCAAGTGAGTTCACTTATGAATGAATTATTCTCCCTCATGTATATATACATTTTTTTAAGCCAACCACACAGGTGACTCACCTGCTAGCTTCCTAAGTTCCACAAGCACGTCAATGATTTTCTCCGTTTAAGGCCACAGTCTCTAAATAGACTTCCATATAGTGCCCCAATCTAACACTTGAACACTTGAAAAAAAGTTTTGGTAGTAATTAAATCAAGTCGTATGTCATTTTATGTGAACATTACTAGTACATGTAAAATGTGGGGTGTTACAACTATGTTATTATATATTATGTATTTGCATGGTGTCTCGTGTCTTGAGCCGGGGGTCTATTGGAAACAACCTTTCTACTTCTTTAGAGGTAGAGGTATGGACTGCGTACATCTTACCCCCCAGAACCCACCAGGTGGGAATACACTGGGTTTGTTGTTGTTGTATGTCTATTTTATTTTTCATAAAATATTATTTATTTTTTCTTAATATCGAGATGACTCATAATAATTAATTTAGAGCGACTGATTATGTTATTACTATAAAAATTAATATAATTTTGTCAAATCCAATAGTAATCATCTATAATTCACCGAAATAGTATATTAATTAAATACGAGATGCTATATTTACATATGCAAAATATGGTATTATTAAACATTATTGGATAGTGCATTATATTTATCTTTCACAATAATAAATTTTTACTATATATCTTTTTTTTTTAAGTAGACACATATTGACCCAACACAAATTCTAAGAAAATATTCATTAGAAATTTATTTTATTAAATTAAATTTATTAATTTTTTACTTTAAAATAAAGTTAAGTTTAAATATTAGTATTTCTATATAAGAAAAAAATAATTTTAAAATTTAAATTTACTAAAATAAATAAATAAATAAATAAAAAGATTAATTTTCTATATAAAAGTCAATTAAAAAAATAAAATTAATTTACTTTAAATATTTAGTTGTAATCAATTAAGATAATTTTCTATTGATTTATGCTGCAACGATAAAATTTTGAGAGTTGAATAGAACTTTTATCTATTTTTAAAAAGTATTTTAACTTGTTAATTATTATGATTTATAATAATTTTTACGTAATTTTCAAATAATATGTTTACTCCTTGTGTCCCAATTTATGTGGTTTCGATATAATTTTGAGTGTCAACTAAAATTTTTATATATCTTTTAAATATTTTAAGTTGTTAACTATTATGATTTGCAATACTTTCTTTTATCTCAATTTATGTGGCATTGCTAAAATAATGAGAGTCAATAAAATTTTTATATGTGGTAACAAATTATTGTGATTTGTAGTAACAAATTAGTTTTGAACATGATAGCTAATTAATTAAATAAATAATTTTTTTACTTTCAATATGTAATTATAGTTAATTAATATAAATTAATAGAATATATTAAATATTTAAATTATTATGATGAAATAATGGAATTATTATATATTGGGGCATAATATGTAATTAAATAGGAGTAGAGGTTTTTTTTTCTAAGAGTCAATAAAATTTCTGTATGTTTTTTAAATATTTAAGTTATTAATTATTGTGATTTGTGGTAACAAATTAGTTTTGAATATAATCCACAATTAAATAAATTAAAAAAATTTACTTTCAATATGTAGTTATAGTTAATTAATATAAATCAATAGAATATATTAAATATTTAAGCCATTAGGATGAAATAATGAAATTATCGTATATTGGGGCATGGTATATAATTAAGTGAAAGTAGTTGATTTTTTGGTAATTGCAAGAGATGGTCGAAAACACCTTTTCTATATAATAGAAATATTTAATAACTTAGTAATAAGTGTGTATATATATATAATATATATATATATAGAGAGAGAGAGACAAATAAATATGTAATAAGTAGATAGATACATTAATAATATATAAACGAAACTAATAATAAATAGTGACTAGTATATATATAAATAATATAAGTCTAAGTATATATATGTTAGACACGTGGATATAATTAGTATAATAAAATAAGCAAGTTATTAAAGATAGTGATAATGAGCAGATAGTAGATGTAATAATAAGCAGAAAATAATAAATAAATATATAATAAGCAGCTAGTAGATAATGAGTATAGTTAATAGTAATAAACAGAGGTTGTACGCAGATATAAGTCATATATTAGATAAATAGGTAGATGATAATATATATATATATTTAATGAGCAGATAGATATATTAATAATATATAAACAAAACTAATAATAAATAGTGACTGGTATATGTATAAACAATATAAGTCTAAGTATATATATTAGATACGTGGATATAGTTAGTATAATAAAATAAATAAGTTATTAAAGCTTGTAGGTAATTTTTTAAGTTATTAAAGCAGGTGAGTAATATTAAGATATTAACGTAGAATTATCGTGAGTTTGTTTTAATATGACGTAAAGTCCTACTCAGTACTCCCTCCTTCGTTGCCCTTAGTCCAGTGTAAGTGTCCAAGCCATAAAGGTACAAGTGTACTTTCTCCCAATATATATTATTTTGTATTTTTTGGTTTATTGATTTTTTTTACCCTGTTCATCTCTTTCTCTTCAGTTTTAGGTATTTTAGCAATATCTTTTTTAATCACACCCTGAGAAAATAACAACAGTTCTTCTTTCCATCTACTTCGGACTCTCCAAGTCCCTAGGAATCTACAGATTAATCCATCGTTATTGCTAAAATACTGAGAGAATAACCATATACTGAGGGTATTTTTATAAGTAATTTATAAATTTTACAAGATCAAGAAAACTGTCGGAAAATCGCCAGTGATCCAGATCTTAATAATAAAACATATGTAAAAGAAAATATAAACTTAATTAATTCAAACATAATTTAAAAACTCGGGAGAAAATTACAAAGACCTATGTAACTACTACTTACATGCCTTAAGGAAGAAGTGAGGTTTCCCTTTCGGGAGTCCCCTGAAAACTTGGCAGCTACCGGAAAATGAAGAACTAAGAAAACTTTTCACACGCTCCTCATTTTTTTTTGAAGGAACTTACAAACTTTGAAACTAAGAACTTTAAAAAAAGCTAAGAATTTTATGAAAACTTTCTCACTCTTGATTTTTTCTCTCTCTTTGGTACATATTGTTTTCTTCCGTAAAGGGGTATTTATAGGCATTTTTGGACTTCAAATCTTACTTTTTTGTGGATTTCAAATCCTTTGTAAAGACTTTAGCAAGACTTATCAACTTGGGTGGGTCCGGCGGCTAATATCTTTCTTTAATTCTCCTCCGTTCATTTGTTTATCTGATATTGCATTCGTCTGCTATTTTATCCTTTGTAGATATCGCCATTGCTTACGTATCCAAATTATGTAAAACCTCTGATTCAAACTCCATTCCTGAATCATCGTCTATATTTAGGTCTTGGGCAAATTGATCCATGGCAGAGTTGTATTCTCGTTCATATTCATCACTGTCTCCATCTGATAATTCTAGTCTTGTTTCAGTTCTTGTCTCTTCTCTTGGAATTAAAGAAATTCTGGGTCTTTGTTCTGGTGGTTCTAGAATCATAGAAATCTCCTTAGGCGATTGCTCTGCAACAACCTTTTTAGTGAGTCTGTTATTATTTTTTCTATATTTCTTTTTTCATTTTTCTTTTTTCTTAATGAAAAACCATTTTTATTTTTATAAGAACTCTCTTCATCTATTGTCTGAGTACTTGTGTTTTTAAAACTAGCTGAGAGTATTCTCCCTACATTTTTTGGCAAAGTATCAGCCATCAACGGATTTGATGAGTCTTTATCAGCTACCGTTTAAGCTGGACTAGTTGTATCATTGCCCGATACAGTGGGTATTGTTGCATTCATTGGGGGATGCAAACCCATTAACAAATTTGAGAAGTCTTTACCAGCTACCGTTTGAGCTGGACTAGCTGAATCATTACCCGATACAGTGGGTTTTTTCATTTTTAAAAAAGATAGAGAACTCTTTGGCTTTGTCTCATAAATTGGCTGAGTATGTTGTGAAAATTCAAAATGAAGGATTTTTATACGGTCTTGTAAAATACTTATATGTTCTAATATCTGTCCTTTTTCTTTTACAAAATTTTCATTATCTTATTTTAAAACTGCATTGGCTTGATTCAGTCTTTGAAAAGATCCGATCATAAAGGAACAATGATCATAAAATATAATTCTGTCTTTATTTTTTTAATATTATATTGAGGAATTTTTTGTGTTTCTGTTCTTAAAGCTGGAGTAATAAAATAATTTGGTCCCAGATTTCTCCGGGCATAGTCTAGAGTTTCTGAGAGGTCATAAAAACGTTTATAAAAAGGTGTTCTATAATCTTTTATGGCATCCATTACCTCTATCCAAGTCTGGAACACTCCTTCCTGCTGTCCTCTAAGAACAACATAGAATTTAAACTTGTTAGTAGTATTTTTCTCAGTAAAATAGTAACTTAATGCATTTAGAACTGAAATAAAATGATTACTGTTACTTCTATTATAAGCTATCCATAAATTGTCTAGTATACATATCTGTGGCTTATCCACTTGTACGTCTGGCTTTTGTCTGAAAGTTAAGTTGGACAGTTCGTAACAGACCAAGTTGTGGGGTCCAAAAATTATTCTATCTAATTTTGGTTGTTCTATCATCATAAGTTGTCTGAAACGAGTATTGCTTATTAGTTTCTTTAAACAGTCTTGGGATGATAGGCTTCTGCCTCGTCTTTTCCTTATTCTGTAGTCATACTGAAACAAAAATCATTAGTTGTCTTCTTTAATTAATCTACTTAATTGATCTGCTAAGTTATTATATAGAAGCGTGGTACACCACTATTATAGAGGGTATCCAGCATGCCACACTCTTATCGCAGTGACTAAGTGATATGGTATGCCACATCACAGACCCTTACTACCTTGGGGTCCCAAAATGACCTCAATCTCCTTCCAAAAATTTTAAAACTTTTTCAAAACACCCTTACCATCCCTTATCATGATTCAGTTCAAAAATTAATATTACACACGTGGGAGGGTAAAAAATAATTTGGTTGAAATTTTATGGGGTCTTACAAATGTGATTCATTCTATCTCCTTTTATAACTAAGAATCATCTATTTAGGATGGAGAACATTTAGATGAACATTTGAATTTGATTGTTTTATAACTACACGTGTTGATACAAATTTATATTTTACTTAATCCAGAAGTGGTTGGAAGTTAAGGTGAACACAATTCTAGTTTCTGTTCTCTCTATTGATTAAATATTATAGATTTAACAATCACACTTGACATTAGTGAAATGATTCTTCAAATTTTCAATACACCTCCCCTTATTTCATGGAAATTATTGGCTAATAGTCATTTTAACCACATATAACTTAGTTAGCATCTTATTACATATGGAATTTGACTCCAACATTTGTTGGATCTATATTTGACAATGACCGCTTATATTTCCTTAAGGGAGTTGTAGTTTGGGCATATCACAATTCAAAACCATTAGGGTAAGGCCTATGTAGTGGTAGATGCATTGAACTAGAACATAATAAGTATGGGTAGTTTGGATTGTTTGAGGGTGTCAAGGTGATCCTTGGCTAGAGGGATTTAAACTTTAGTATCACGGCCTGTATAGTTTGGTGTTTCTAAAAAAGGTAGACTGCTGGGTAGTATAGAGGTAAAGTCTACATTTCTTAATCAGATAAAGGCCAGACAATCTGAATATGAGAAGTTAAACAAGCTTCTGAACAATATAGTATATGGTGAAGCTTCTGATGACACACTTGATGCGTGTGGGATATTGATAGTGAGGTGCGTGTGGGGTATTAATGGTAAGGGGACATATACGGGTGCCTTAAGTTGGTTATTTGATTCTAGGTTTACTTGTCGAAGCTCATGGTTCTCAATACTTTATTCATCTGGGTGTAATCAAAAGATACTGTGACTTAAGATAGCTTTATTGGTGGCCCGGGATGACAGAGAATATAATGAAGTATGTGTCTTAATTCCATAAAATTATCAACTTGTGAAGTGTGAGCTTCAAAGGCCTTTGGGTATACTCTAAAGGATGCCCATTACCAAATGAAAGTGGGAGAGGACACCGATGGACTTCATGGTTGGTCTTTCTAAGACCTTAGGGTATCATGACTCGATTTGAGTCATAGTAGACAGGCTGAACAAGTCAACTCATTTTATCCTGTTAGAGTGGGTTACAACTCAAAATAGTTAGACAAGATTTATGTCAATGAGATATTGAGGCTACATAGGGTGCCAATTTTTATTACTTTTGATAGAGGTACGCAGTTTATATATAAGTTTTGGGATAGTCTACATGAAGAGTTGGGCATTATGCCTGACTTCAACATTGCTTTCTATCCTCAGACTAACGGTTAGTCAGAGGACTATTCAGGTACTTGAAGATATGTTAAAGGCACGTGTGATTGACTTCGGTAGTCATTAGGATAAAATTTTCCCATTATGTGAGTATTCATACAATAATAGCTATCACTCTACCATTAATAAGGCTCTATTCGAAGCATTCTAAGGGAAGAGGTATAGATCACCTATTGGACGGTTCAAAGTTAGTGATGTGAAGCCTTTGGGCATGGAATTGGTGAAGAAAGATCAGTAGAGGGTTAGGTTCATTCAAACTTAGTTGTTGGTATCCAAGAGTAGGCAAATGGAGTACATAGATCGTAAGGTAAGAGACATGTTATTCAAGGTTGAAGAACATGTTTTGTTGTGGTATCTCCTATGAAGGGAGTCATACTACCAAGCTGAGCTCTTAGTATATTGGTCTGTTTGAGGTTCTTGAGGACATGGTTTAGTTGCAAACATGTTAATACTGCCACCAATCTTGTCAGGCTCAATCTAATTTTTCATGTATCCATACACAAAGAGATATCATGGGGATGGAATTACATTATCAAATGGGATTAGGATTTGCTAGATAAGGATCTTTCTTATGAAAAAGAGCCAGTTGATCTTCTGGATTGGGACGTCTTTAAGTTATGGACAAAGGAAATTGATTGATAAAGGTACAATAAAAGCATTGTCCAGTGGAGAAAACTACTTAGAAACCTAAGAAAGACATGTAAGAAAAGTGCCCTCACTTATTTAAGGATACAAGTACTTTCCTTTTCTTGAATTGGCTCATTTTTCTTGTCTGGTAATTTGGGTTCGAAATATGGGTAAATTGGTATCTGTTGTAACAACTCTTTCTATCATTATGGATAAGTCTAATATATAAAAATTAGGGTGAAATTCTTTTCCAAATTGGGAGTTATAAATTCTAGGATAGGCTGGTGTTGGATAAAATTTGAGCAAGGTATGGTCTAGCACAATCCATGAATGATTTGGGTTGATTTAATAAAGTTTATCATGATTTTATGTTATCTAAGACGATAAGAAATTCTTAGGATTTTTGAAAGTGAATTCGAATTAGTAGAACTCCCGATATCGAATTTAACGTAAAGGAGTTAGTTCAAAATGTCATGGTTTGAGGCTGCGTTGTGAAAAAGACGAGATTGGAAGCAATCTCAAATTTTTACCTCATCAAACCTACTATAGTGGGTGGCAGGCTACTATAATAACGTTGTAATATCGAAAAATTTCTACTATAGTGAGAGTTAAAGTCGGTCAATCTCTCCTTAGTGGGCGAATTCAGCAATTGCAAAATATACGCAAATTTATGCAGAAATTATTCTAAAATGGTTTATTATTTTCTTAACTCATTTTGGAAAGAGCATCAGTGGTTTTGGGTGATTTTCTCCCATTTTTCAACAATTCTTTTAAGGTAAGTTCATCGCTCTCATTAACCAGTTTTTCCATTTGTAAACCTTAGAGTCATTAGTTAATATATTTTATGGAGGATTTCACTTAACCTAACTAATTTTTCTAGTGCAATAGGATTAACTGGGTGTAAAACCTTTGGATTTTGGTTAATTTTTTATAATTCTCTCTTGCATGATTATAAATCACTATCTTAACCATGAAATTATCTGTTTAAGGTGGAATATGATAGGAAAACCCTAAAAATTGAAGAAATAATCAGAAAACTTTCTTTAGAGTTTGGGAAAAATGTTTATCATGATTTTATGTTATCTAAGACGATAAGAAATTTGTAGTATTTTTGAAAGTGAATTCGAATTAGTAGAACTCCCGATATCGAATTTAACATAAAGGAGTTAGTTCAAAATGTTATGGTTTGAGGCTGCGTTCTGAAAAAGACGAGATTGGAAGCAATCCCGAATTTTTACCTCATCAAACCTACTATACTGGGTGGCAGGCTACCATAATAACGTTGTAATATCGAAAAAATTCTACAATAATGAGAGTTAAAGTCGGTCAATCTCTCCTTAGCGGGCGAATTCGGCTATTGCGAAATATACGCGAATTTATGCAGAAATTATTCTAAAATGGTTTATTATTTTCTTAACTCATTTTGGAAAGAGCATAAGTGGTTTTGGGTGATTTTCTCCCATTTTCCAACAATTTTTTTAAGGTAAGTTCATCGTTCTCATTAACCAGTTTTTCCATTTGTAAACCTTAGAGTCATTAGTTAATATATTTTATGGAGGATTTCACTTAACCTAACTAATTTTTCTAGTGCAATAGGATTAACTGGGTGTAAAACCTTTGGATTTTGGTTAATTTTTGATAATTCTCTCTTGTATGATTATAAATCACTATCTTAACCATGAAATTATCTGTTTAAGGTGGAATATGATAGGTAAACCCTAAAAATTGAAGGAAAAATCAGAAAACTTTCTTTAGAGTTTGGGATTAGGATTATAATCCTTGATATTGTGCCTTATTTAGTTGATTTTTTATTATATTTCTATTTTTAGAGCATAACCAAGTCGAGATTGCAAGAAAATGGAAAACTCAAATTTATTAGAGCATTTTCGGATTGGATTAAGGTAGGTGATGATTTAGTATATCTGAACCTAATTTATTTTATGTGTGCATGCTAATTATTCCTTAGTATTGCTTCTACAATACATGTTCAGGAATATTGAATGCTTGTGTTGATATCCTAAGTGTTAATCACACGCAATGAACTTATATGAAAACTCGTTGGTTTTTACAAGTGTTGTTTCCTTTATCACTGTGGTTGTGATTATTATGATATCTATCATTATCATGGGATGTAGATGTATTTGAAAATCTTCACGAGATTGATATAAATAAGGTTGACAGACACTTAATGTAATACCCCACAAGATCCTAGACTGGTTTTTAGCTATTCGTCATATGCTTAGAAGTTCCAAAATATTTAATTTACCGTAAGTATATGTGGCATGGACACTTTAACACCCCAAGATTTCAAACATTTTATTTTTGGACTTTTCGAGTTTGAAATATTGATTTATGAGTTTAAATATGTTTAGGGGTGTTAAAAGGATCATCTGAGAGACTTTCAAAATTTTCAAAAGAGGTTCAGGGTGTTTTTGGTCCATGGAGGCAGTATGCCTCCGCGATTTCGACGTGCCATAAATATTGAACCTCCACGGTACATAGTGTGTCATGGAGACTAGTCTCCATGATACATAGCATGTCACGGAGGCTAGCCTCCACGTTAGACTCCGTGCCACAGAGGCTGTGTAAATCCTGTAGTTTCATTTAAGTTAAAGGGGAATTTTGGTCCTTTTCCCCTCTCCCTTAACATCCAATTCATGATTTAACACCTTCATGTTTTAACACCCAAGAGGGGCATTATTTTACCCATTCTCAATCAGGTAACGATACTCAATTCCCTCCCATCTTCAAGAACACAAAAAAAATCCAAGCTTCTTCTAAGAATTCAGTTATCTAAAGTCCCAATTCTAAGTTTTCTTCGAGAGAATTCAAGCAACTCAGGTATGTGGGATACCTATCAATGGCCTCCTTTCACTAATTGAGTCCTAAGAATCCCTTGTTTTCAAGTATAAACCTTTTTTCTTCTTTTTATGAAATTTCAATGTTAAGTGTGAATTTACTCGATTTCTCCTAATAGTTTTGAATATGAATTGTTATATTGTGTTTTCCCGTGTGAATTATACTATTACATGTTTTATAATCTCTGTCATCTCTATCATGTCCAGTTGATACCATGTCAATTTATTAAGTTATCAATTGAACAATGTAAGCATGTTGTCCTCATAAGTTTAATATATTCCCATACTCATAATCCCGGATTTTATCAACTTAGTGATATATTTTATGCTTTGGGTCTATAAATCATGAATTTCCTTATAGTGCTTTAAATGATGTTATTGTAATTAAATTATTATTCAGTGCTGGAGGGTTATGAACACTCGATACCTAGATGTTTATGCGTATTTCCAATTCTAAGTAACAATGCAGTCAAAATAATGATTTTATCATTATATTCGGAGTATCAGTTTCATAATAAGAACTCACTAGTATTACATCATGCTAAATACATCATTTTACACGCTCATAATTTCTGTAGATTTTACGTGCACAATTATTTTCAAAATACCATGACTTGAGCATATTCGTTATCAGTGCATGTACCAACTTACATTTCAATGTCTTTCAGTTGGGAGTAGGACTTAGCACCGATTGAACCTAAGGATGAAGGCTCACCCACCAGTAGAGGACCGAGACCTTTAGTAGAGTCCCTAAGTTCCAGAACTACGAGCCAACATAGGTTATACGATATCACCCGCCAGTTTAGGACTAACACTTTCTTAGGGGTCACCCATCAGTATAAGACTGACACCCTAGTCCTTTGGGACGTTAGCTTTGTTGGATCCAAATTTTTAGTCATGTATAGGTAACCTTGTGAAGGTACCAACACCCTTCCAACTGGGTTTACAGGTTGGACCCTGATCAACTCAGATTGGGGCAAGTCAGTTACATGATAACTCCTATAGTTTCAGTTCCGTATTTAGATTATATCAGCACAAGTTTACAAGGACAAGTGTTCAGTTTATTAGTTATTTAGTTTATTTAGTTATTCAGATCATTTTAGTACATGCTTTACTTGGTCTTGCATTCATTTTATACATTCATGTATTTATACTCAGTATTCATACGTGATCCTCAGTATAGTTTTATAACCTATTTAGATTTAAGTTGAGATTTGCATATGGTATTCATGTTTATACTGCTTTCCAACTTACATAAATAATTTTCAGCTCATGATATAGAAATTTTAATAAATCTTACAAATTGTACATACAACCATGATTTAAATACATATTTCAGCGAATAGTCTATGTCCTCAACTTTAAAGCAAATATTAAGTATTTCCATGATTTAGTTAATGTCTCACATACTCAGTACATTCCAATGTACTTACCACATATATCATTTTGTGGCTATATTCCTTCATAATGTAGGTACCAGATGTAACCCACATATCAGGGTCAGACAATTCTCAACATATAACTAGCGGGAGATGAGTTCCCTTACTTTCAGGACTCAAGTCAATTATAGTTTTTGTATTTCATTTCCCAGCATCCTTAAGTATTGATTAAGGATAGTTAGGGGTCATGTCCTGACTACCTATATTAGTATATTACAGGCTTCATAGATGGTTAGTTTGAGTCAGTATTTTTAATTTAAGTTATCTCTCTCTCTCTCTCTCAGATTTTAGTGTTGTATACTTTAAATAGTAGTGTAGCTTCCATTCAGTTATTTAGCACACACACATATATATATATATAATATATATATATATATATATATATATTATATATATGTATATATATTAAATCAGTTGCTCAAGATCATGCCAGTACATGGGTTATCTTGGAATCACTTGTGGTTCTAAGTACTGTGTTATGACTAGTAGGTAGTATCGGGTTGTAACATACATGGTATTAGAGCTCAAGGTTCAAGTATCCTAGGGTTTCTATGAATCCATGTCTAGTAGATTCTTGCCGAATGATATGAAGACATCTATACTTTTCTTCGAGAGGTTAAAAGGCATTTAATTCCTTCTTTTATTTTTCAGATCGTGCTGTAGAGATGTTCTATAAGAAACTTATGTGGATTCTTATGTTACTCCATTCTTGTTAACTCTCCCTTATTTTTGAGGTAATAAAATCAATCAAGCTTAAATTCCTACTGATAGAGTTTTCTCAAATAGTCCCCGCAAGCAGTTATGGGATTGCATGTGGGCTCGAAAGGATCCCATCAGTGCCTTTATGTTCCAAAGTTTAAAATATTTAATTCATTTTCATGTGAATCATACACTAAGCCATATCCAGATGTACCCCCAGATCCCTTCTTAGAATCCTACGATAGCATATGATCTAGAGTTAGAAGCATGAACTCAAAATTTTAGCAGTAAAAAATACGGGATAATGTTTATCTAAATTTAGTAGATTATGTATCTAGGGAGACAGAAAGGTGTTGTGTAGTTTGTTTAATATCACATTGAGAGAGATTTCCTAGTTAAGGAAGACTTAAAGCATATTAATACTTTAGTTGGGATAGAGATTGGGTAGTGACCAGAATAATAGAAGAGCTTGTTAAGGTTGAGTATGTTCATAAAATTTTATGTGGATTAGTGTTTCATGATTCCTATCCAGGTAGTACTAAGTAAATAGTTTATTAAAAGTTTGGAGATATCTATGTTAAGTGTTAGAATCTAAATCTAAATTATCAATGATTAAGCTACTAGAAAGAAAAGTTTAAAATTGTAGATGGTATGAACTTAGGGTATGGTGATACTCCTAAAGATTCTAAGTTAGTACGTGTTTGAGTTATTATATGATAACTATTGGGGCTCTAGAAAGTCAAGAGTTCTATTTCAAAAGGGAGTACTAGCAGAGTGTTTTACACTTTAAGATATAGTCTTTTAGGGTGAGTTTATTATTTAAGTGTATTGTTATATCTCAAACTCTAGAGTAGAGTGGTTACAGTTCAGTTTAGAGTTTATTAAAGGTGCCTACAGACTTAAAGCAATGGCGAAAATCTAAGGGGGGGGGGGAGCGATAGAACAAGGAACCAAGTCAAGTTTTCCAATTCTAGTAGTGATGCTAGTGAGTTCTAAAACAACAGTCGGGCATCCTGCTTGACCCATTCATATCTCAGTGCAATTTCTTGTACTTCAGTCATCACGACATCTACTCATGCCTTACAAGTCAGCTCTATGATCATAGCTCATATTCATGCACTTTCTATAAAATCATGTACACTCCCAGTTCCTAGCATAAGGAGTTCCAGTTCGCTCAGAAGTACGAATCATATTCCATGAATTTATGAACTCCAAACTTAGGTCATGCAGGTCATGACTCATGTACTCATGTTTTACAGTATGCTCAGTTCACAGAACTCATGGTACACCCTTAATGACCAGTGAAAGTTCATGTTATGTCATGTATGTCTTCAGTTTAGATCTCTTTAATGAATCAATGTCTTGGTACTCTATTCCCCATGCCTTAATTATGTGTCAAATATATATATAGTATTTTTTCATGCTTCAGGTCCTCATGTTCTATCCTTTCAATAACCTCTCCTTATGTAAAGATAGTGGTGATGGAAATGGATGAATAATTGCTTAGATGGGAGACGGTAAATATTTCTTATTGGGGAAGGATTGTTATATGCTTGCTTTACCTAAGGCTATAAGTGTGAAGTAAGATTGATACCAAGCTTTGGTATATGTCATGGTTAGTTGAGAATTCTATGTGGGTCTTCTTAACAATAGTGCAAAAAGTTATTATTTATAAAGGTATTAGAGAATATAGAAAAAAATCCTAGGTGGGTTGGTTGCCTAGTAGTTCATATACGGTTATAATGATAGGCTTGAATGTCATGTTGTGATAGAAGTGGATGAAGGCATTGTGCGTTAATGAATTCCTAGTAAGAGGTTAAAGTTAGTTATTGAAGTGGTACGGAGTATTATTATTAAAATGAGAGCTATGAAAACACATGGGGTATTGAATTCATGGTTTAGACTAGTATTATGGTGTTATATGGGGTACCTTGTCAATTTGAGTAGGCTTCAACATGGTGAGTGAATTTAGTTCAGCTCAGAATTTAGTAGATAGAGTTATCAATGTCCATGTGAAGAGTATAAGTGGTGTCAAATGAAGGGTAGTATTTAAGAGGAAAAGCATAGTTGAGGGAGTATTTTGAAGTGTAGCTAAGCTTAAAAGTTATCAGTTACATTGCCTAAGGCATAGTATTCTATCTTAGCATATGTTTTATAGGCTTATATTCTATTTATATAGTTGTAGCCATGTTTCGATTCCTTATTCAGATATGTTATCCAGATCATGCCCAATATGCTTTTCTCCCTAATGTTACTAGAACTTCTTAGAAGGGTTTTGAAGAAATATTCTAGTTGGGCTTAAACTTTCAGTATGAGTTAGTCTGAATTTCCAGCAATTTAGTTTAGCAATCAGACAGATAAGCTTCTATAGTTCTCTATCTTTCCATATAGTCTTACTATCCAAAGTTTCATGAGTATGGCTATTCCATGAGGTAATTCATTCACGTCCATGAAAATTAAGAATTCAGTTCAGTATATGTATCATGTTTCAGATTCAGTTATTTAGTCATGATCCAACTTATAAGTATTTGGTACATGATCTCAGTCTTCTTAGTATCTCAGCTAAGACAGTTTTATTCGGCGACAAATGATCCTAATGGGGAGATATTGTAATACCCCACAAGATCCTAGACTATTTTTCATCTATTCATCACATGTTTAGAAGTCCCAAACCATTTAATTTACACTAAGTACAAGTGTCATGTCCATTTTAACACCCCATGATTTTGATCATTTTACTTTAGGAATTTTCGTATTCAAAACATTGATTACTGAGTTGAAATATGTTTAGGGATGTTAAAAGGGTCATTCAGGAGAGTTTCAAAATTTTTGGAAGAGGTTAGGGGTATTTTTAGACAACGTAGGTAGTATGCCTCCTAGATTTTGATGTGCCACGAAGACTGGACCTCCGCGATACGTAACATTTCACAGAGTTTAGTCTCCGTATACACAGTGTGTCACAAAGGCTAGCCTCTACTATAGAGTCCTTGCCATGGAGGTTGTATAAATCCTGCAGTTACATTAAAGTTAAAGGGGGCATTTGTGTTCTTTCCCCTCTCCCAAAACGCCCAATTCATGATTTAACACCCAAGAGGGGAATTATTTTCCCCATTCTCTATTAGTTAATGATACTCAATTCCCTCCCATCCTCAAGAACACACACAAAAAAATCAAAGATTCTTCCAAGAATTCAACTATCCAAATTCCCAATACTAAGTTTTCTTCAAGAATTCAAGCAACTCAGGTATATGGGATATTCATCAATGGTTTCCTTCTGCCCATTGAGTCCCAAGAATCCCTTGTTTTTCAAGTATAAATCCTTTTCCTTGTTTTTATAAAATTTCAACGTTAAATGTGAATTTACTCGATTTCTCCTAATAGTTTTGAATACAAATCATGATATTGTGTTTTCCCATATGAATTATACTCTTATATGTTTCATAATCTCAGTAGTACATATCATGTCCAGTTGATACCATGTCAATTTGTCAAGTTATGAATTGAACTATGTGATCATGTTGTCCTCATAATTTTAATATATTCACATACTCATAATCATGGATTTCATCAACTTAGTGATATATTCTATGTTTGTGGTATCTGAATCATAAATTTCCTTATAGCTATTTAAATGATGTTATTGTAAGTAAAGTATTATTCAGTGCTGGAGGATTATGAACACCTAATACTTAGATGTTTTTTTTCATGTTTCCAATTCCAAGTAACAATGCTGTCAGAATCATGATTTTATCATCATATTCGGAGTATCATTTTCATAATGAGAACTCACCAGTATTACATCATGCTAAATATATCAGGTTACATGCTCATGATTTCTTCAGATTTTTCATGCATTGTTATTTTAAAAATACCATGACTTAAGCATATTCATTATCAGTGCATGTACCAGCTTATATTTTAGTGTCTTTTAGTTGGGAGTAGGACTTAGAATCGAGCAAACCTAGGGATGAAGGCTCACCCGCCAGTAGAGATCTGAGACCTTTAGTAGAAGTCCCTAAGTTCTAAAACTACGTAGTTAACATCGGTTATGAGATGTCACCGGCCATTTTAGGACTGACACATTTGTAAGGTCCACCTGTTAATTTAGGACTGACACCCTAGTCCATCGAGACATCAGATTTGTTAGATCTACATCGTCAGCCATGTGTTGGTACCGCTGGCAAGGTACCAACACCCTTCCAACTAGGGTTACAGGTTGGACCGTGATCAGCTATGATTGGGTCATGTCAGTTACGTGATAGCTCCCATAGTTTCAGTTTAGTATTCAGATTATATCAGCTCAGGTTTGTGACCAAGTGTTCAGTTTATCAGTTATTCAGTTTATTCAGCTATTCAGATCCTTTTAGTACATGCTTTACTTCGTCTTGAATTCGTTTTATACATTCATGCATTCATGATAGTATTGATACATGATCCTCGGTATGGTCTTACATCCTATTCAAATTTAACTTGAGATTTTCATGTGGTACTTGTCATGACCCGAACCAGGGCCTGTCCGTGATGGGTATCTTAAGTCCCACATGGATCGGAGACTACCCCCTGCATCTAACCAAGTGAACACAACATCCTCAATGTCGGATGACTTTCGAACATATAACAAGATAGCATAAGAATAAGCTTAATGATAATTAAATTTTATCTATAAACGACAACCGGTAACTAGCCAAACAACCTACCGACATTACCCAAGTCCACAGTAATCCAACAAAGCCTTCTACAAAAGAATAAAAAATTAGTCTTGGTTGGGACATGTACCTGACTCTAACAATGACAATGATAATATTAATGATAATGAAAAGTCTCAATTCTAATCTATGATAAAAACTAATAAAATGTATAAGCCTTCTGGAGAATTGAGGCTCACCACTTCACCACAATAAACAGATGAACCGAGCCGATCCACCTAACTTTTCTCAGAAAAAGTAGAAGTACCTCTAGTTCCTACATCGCATAGGGATACAACGTTCAGACATAGTTAGTGAAGTGAACACTGACATGTAACTCAGGGATAAGGATAACATAATGCTGCGATCAACAGTCCAAAATCATTAAAAACTAATAAACATAATCAAATGCATATATATAAATATCACATGCCAGAATAGGGGGCAAGACTTAACATGCACTTTAAACTTTAGTATAGATTATGTAGCTCAACTGTCATAATATAAGAAGGCACCCACGGGCTGTATGGGCCCAGCTCTCCCCAATATAGAAGGGCCCAGTGCATGGGTCGTATGAATCAGAGGATATAAATATGCTCTATGGGGGACTCGAACCTCCGACATATCATGTTTCTACCACATTCTAGCTTACATAAATGTTTTCAGCACATGATATAGAAATTTTAATTAGTCTTACAGCTTTTACATACAACCATGATTTAAAATCATATTATAGCGAATAGCTTATGTCCTCAACTTTAAAGCATATATTAAGTATTTTCATGATTTAGTGCATGTCTCAGATACTCAGTACATTTTAAAGTACTGACCACATATATGCATTTGTGGATACATTATTTCATAATGTAGGAACCAGATGTAGCCCACACACCAGGGCTAGACAGTTCTCATCATACAACCAGCAAGAGATAAGTTCCCTTACTTTGGGGACGGAACTCAAGTCAGTTGCAGTTCTTGTATTTTATTTCTATTATTCTTATATATTAATTACGGATGGTTGGGGATCATATCCCGACTACTTATAGTCAATATAGTTGATGCTTCATAGATGGCCAGTTAGAGTCAGTGTTTGTAATTTGAGTGTCTCCCTTGCAGATTTCAGTGTTGTAAACTTTAAACAGTTGTGTATTGAAACAACTTATTTTGCAGTGATTTCGCTCAATTTATATATATATATATATATATATATAAAATTAGTTGCTCAAGTATCATGCAGTACATAGGTTAGCTTGGGATCACTTGTGCTTCTAAACACCGTGTTACAACTAGGAGGTAGTCTCAGGTCATGACACTTAATGCCTAGAATTCGGTATATAGACTAGATCACGTTCTTTAAAGGTCATGACTAGTGGGCAACCATAAGACCCTTAGCAGTACGTAAAAGGTACAAATAAGTATGATGGTTCCTTGAATGAACTGAGGATTATGTGTTTGATATTAGATTGGGTCCTTGAGTGAATCAGTCTTAAGTGTTGACTTGTCATTTTGATTTCTTGAGTGAACAGGGTTCATGTTTTTATTTTCTAAAGGTAGATTCCTTATGTAAACAGAGTTGCATGATTACTGTCGTTGTTGTTATACTTATGGATCTTTTAGTGGTCCAGGCTAATTGTAAGTTGTGGCATAACTCTATATTGTAAATTTACTTATGTAATTGAGGCATGCTTGATCAAATTATTGGTGTCATGGTTGTTGACTTGGAGTCTTAATGGTAATTATTATCTTGACATGATTTGTTATGTATGTTAACTTATAATAACTAAGTTCCATAAAGTTGTTGAATAAGGTTAAGTGTTATGAAATTGAGCTAAGTTTATATGGTAGATGTTCATGGTTGTCTTATTTTACTAAGTTATGATTATGTGTTCATATTTGTCATTTTGGGTTGACCGATGACCCTACCCATACTCTGTTGTTTCTTATGTACTGATACTATACGTGCTCTTTTTTTTATTAAGTGTAGAGCATATTCTGGCAACTGTTTCAAGACTTATATTGTGATTCGATATCAAACTTAAGAGTCAGAAACATCTTCTGAGATGCCATGAGTTCTTCATTCGCTTTCTGATCCATTGTTTCGGACTTAAACATTTTTGATTATTTTGGGTTAAACTTATTTGTTGATACTTATCAATGTTTTGTTATCGATTGTTTTGGGTTAACCCATTTGTTGATACTTATCTATGTTTTCTTATAATAACTTTCAAGTTTTAAGGGACTCGTTAAGTTCGTTTATTCCGCATTATTTATTGTTTAAAATATTGGAGATATTGCTTTATTTAATAAAAAATAGTTAGTTGTCTTATTTTGGTCAGGTGTTGATTTAATGTTCTGGAATTAGTTGATTTTCCTTTTGGAGAATTTCATTCACGATGGAATTATATCATAACACATGCAAACGGAATTATTCACCTCAAGTAGACGATGTTCATTTTTGACACCTCAACTAATTATTAACTGTGTCATTTTGACACTTTTTTTTTACAATCAACTGATTTTACAAAGTGTGTGTAATACACACATTTGCTGACATGGCATACCTCCAATTAAAAAATGACATATGGCGTTCTTGTTAAAATAATAATTTTAAATAAATTATAATTTTAAAAATTAATTTTTAAATAATTAACTTTAATTTTAAATAAAAATCAATAAATAAATAACTCCCCCCAACCATCATCTTCTCCAAGTACCCCCACCCCACCACCACCACAAGATTACTGCCACCCCACCACAACCCTAAGGTTGCTGCAGCAACCCCCTTTCCCATAAACTAATGCTGCAGCAACGCAACCCCTCCCCCCTCCTCGATTATCTTCTTCGATTTTCATCTCTAAAAAATGTCTTTAAAATTTCTTCAATAACAATAATGGTCATAAGTAATTGTGATTACAATAGCAAAGTTTCATTGCTTTTCTCTTTTGCTTTGTTCAAAATACAACAATGCAATAATTCATCAATGCAACAACCAACATACCCATAAATTGGGGTCTGTGATTGAAATTTTCTGCAACAATAAATCATCATGGAGGCGTCGGTGAATAATTTTCAACAAAAATAATTTTCAATGAATTCGCCATTGATGACCAACACTAATTGTCAATGAATTCGCCATTGATGGCCAAAAAAAAAATTTCAAGATGATTTTTGAGTCTATAATTTTTTTTCTTTTATGCTAAAAAAATGATTTTTTTAATCAAAAAATTAAGAAATAATAGTATTGGGAGAGAGGGACTACAACTATTGAGAGATTTGAAGAACTTTTTGAGTTTAAGGTTGATGCAAAGGTGAAAAAGTATGAAAAATGGTTGGAGAAATTGAGAAGAAGAAGAAGAAGAGGAAAAAAAATTAAAAATCGTCTAAATTTCATCATTCACGCGCCTATAGAGAGTGTAATGCACTTTCTTTATCATGTCAGCGAAAAGTATCAAAATGACACACTTATAGCTACTTGAGGTGCCAAATATGAACATCGTTCACTTGAGGTGCCTAAGTGGGCCACCGATGGGTTTGGCCATACTTTTTTGCTATTGTACTCTACTATTTTAAGTTTTTTGCAATTGTAATATTATTGATAGTCAATTTATATTTTAAAAGTAATATAAATTTTTAATTACTGTGATTTATAATATTTTTTTCTATTTCAATTTAAGTGATACTGATATAATTTCGAGAGTTAACCAAATATTACGATTGAAGTAACAAAACTAACACATCTTGAATGACTCATAATAACTAATTAGAAGTGATAAAGCAAAATTGATATAAAAATATTTGGGAAAAAAATTTAAGTGAGCCTCATATAAGATGTCAAATTAATTTAAAATATCAATAGTTAATTTATCATTTTATGTTTATTTGAACTTTTTTAGAGTAAATATTATTAATTTTTAAATACTTGGATGACTCATAATAATTAATTATGGATTATATAGTAAAATTATAGTTGAAGCAGCTGAAACAACTATGTCATAAATGTCTATTTTTTTTGATAAATATTTATAATATTTTTTATTAAATAATATTATTTTTTTAATACATAAATATCATATAATAATTAATTAAGGGTAAAATAGTAAAATCATGGAGCAAGCAGGCAGCTAGAAGCAGGCATGTCTACCGCCAGCTGCCTGCTTTCAGCTGCCACTCACGCATATATATACTAGTAACTAACGCGATCCCAATAATAATGATGTAGCTATTATTTGTATCGCTTGAGAAAATCCATCAAGTGAGTTTCAGTAAGTTCCTCTTAGCTAGCACAAGAGCATGACCCCAATCCAATGAGATCTTCCATTTACCAATACCATATGAATTGAAAACTACACTTGGGAAAAAAAGAAAATTCTAAACAGTTATTATTATTGCACAACAACGTTGATATTTCTTTGCCAAGATCAAGTTGCCCACACTTAGAACTTCCCGAAAGCCATAAAGATCCATCAGCTGGTATGGCGATAGGAATGATATGTGATGCAAGTGCGGCTTAAGCTCTCACTTTATTTAGTTATTGTACTCTTTTTGATTACTGACTTGAATAATAGTCACACAATTATAGTATAACTGAGACACTCATGCACAAGTGAAGTGAAAAATACCAGCAAAATAAACATTGCACATAGTAATAATTTTCAAAGTGCCTATCAGAAAATGAAAATACTATTCAATTTACATCCTACTTCTTGTTTCCTGATAAAATAAACTCTTTATGGATCAAAAAGGCACAACAAGAAACTATAGTTCAAATATAGGAGTCAAAGGGTTATAAATGAAGGGTGGTTTGCAGATGTGGAACATGACACCACGTATATAGAGTGAGAAAATAGTAAAAGCGAAATTAACCTGGGCATCTGTACATTGCAAATTTAATTCGGTAAAAAGTATTAAAGTATAAGGTTTTTTCAGAAACAACCTGTTTACCTCATCTTTGAAGTAGCGGTATGGATTGCACACATTATACCTTCTCTGAAACCCATTTTGTGTGGAAATCACAAATTCTTCTTAATTCTTTCAATGCCACTTGCAACTTAAATTAAGTGTAATATAGCTGCAACAAATTCATCTAAAAGCTCCAACAGATTTATCATAAAGACGGACTTCAATTACATCTTTGACAACAAAATTGAAATTATCGAACAATTCTTACCTTTTGCAAGTTCAAGTGTACAATGAAGTAGTTGCTTATCGATTACATCTGCAAAAGTACCAATAACACCAATAAATTTCAAAAGAGAACATAAAACAAGTTGCAACTTAAATTCTATAGTCCTTATTGGTTGAACATACAATTACACAATATCAAAACTATATAACCCGTGAAGTAAAGTTCATCAAGAGAAGATGTATAAAGTATTTCACGAATGAAAAATACATTGTCCGTCATCCAAAATTATTCATTATTTAACAAAGAGTGCTTGAATATCAATTTTAGTAGCAAGAAATCCTTTAATCTTCAACTCATAGTATTCTTTTGTTAACAAAATAAAAATCATGTTATGTCCCTTATCTTCTCTATTCTATCATTTAATCTCCAATAGCCAGCAGTGCGAGAAGATTTGATGGTACATATAAACTTTTTCATTTAATAAAATGTAGAAGAACCTGAATCTCGAACACCAGTTTTGTCTTACCTGGGAAAAGTTGAATCTGCTTCTGCCGCAACAACTTTTTCTAGGTATGAATTTCCTGTTCCAGGTGGGTCATATAACCAAAATCTCTCCATGGTTGACGTTTGCCTAGTAAGAAAGTATACATAGAAGCAGGAATGTTAACTCATAAAGCTATGCATGAAAAGGACTTCTACAAAATATTTTCATGCAGTTATCAACTTCTCGTCAGGAATCTCTCACTTATATGACTTTTCATTATTTTACCTTTGTCGAGTCATGCCATTTAACGTAAGAAAGGAAAACAAAGAAAATGATAAAAGGCACCGAATTCACCGAAACTAATATACCTGGAAGAAAGGTTTCACTTTTCAATTTGTTAGGAAACTCTTAGCATATAATAAACCATAGAAAAATAGCATATACGCAGCAATAGGAAGAAACTTTAAATATCGATTATATTTTACTCTCCTCAAAGCTACTCGTGAGACAACGCAGGGTATACCTATTATCATAAAAATGCAAATGCTAAAAAAAACAAATATAATAGAACCTCACACAAAGAGACAAATCTTTGATTTTCGAAACAAACAGAGGGGACCCAATACCCATCTGGTCCTCCTCTTCTCCACTGGTTACATTACCATTTTGAAAATCTCTCAAGTCCCCAAAATACACCACAAAACAAAGGTGCTACATACCAAATCAAGATTCCTTTTGCGTTCTACAGATCTCAGCCTTTCCCTTGTAGACTGAGAGGTGGATGAACTTCTCTTAAAATTGCATGTCATACTGTCACACTAATTTCCAGCAGAAGGCAGAGAATACTAACACTAACTTTCCCTACAATAAAACTTCTCTTTTAATGAACTTCCATCCAAAGTGTAAATCTTACCTATTATCATAATTTTCTGTACATTTAAGAACACACATCTCTGTTCTTAATGCAACAACAACAACAACAACACACTTAGTGAAATTTCATACGTGAGGTCCGGGAAGGGTAAAGTGCATACAGACCTTACCCTTACCCTTACCTCTTGTAGTTAGAAAGTTTGTTTCGGGATTACCCTCAGCTTAAGTACAACAAATCAAAATAAGTACTATGAAAAGTAGGCATGCAACTAATAAGTGAACAATAACCAAAATAGTGCGATAAACGAAATATAATCTCTATTCTTAATGCAAGGAATAAATACTATACAAAAGCTCCATCATCTATGAATCTCAGTAATAATTCTGCAGAAAAATCCTAAAATTTAGTTAACCTAAGCTCAAAAATATCAATCATGATCTATAAATTTCAAAAAAGGAACAACAAACACCACCAGATTCAAATCAAAATGAAAATAGCAAAACAATTTACAATTTCGACGAACTAAAAACAAAAAAAGCTATATATATATATATATATATAACCAGATTTAGATCAAAGTAAAGCTCAAAATAATATCAAAATTCCTATTGAAAAATATAACTAAATTCAATTCGCATTGATTTTCAAATTCCTAAAAGGATTTAGATCAAATGAAACATAAATAAATTCAAGTCGAAGTGACTTTCAAATTCCTAAAATAAATTAGATCAAACTGAATCACAAAATGATTCTAAAATTCCTTACAAGATTGTAACTAAATTCAAATCAAAGCAAAATGAAAATGATTTATATATTTAACCGAAATCAAATCAAAGTAAAATTTATTATTAACCTGAATGGAAGCTTGAGGAACACAATTTTCAACAAAAGCGATAGCAATAACTACAACGCAGAGAAGCGAAATTAGCAAAAAAAAAAAACAGCTACAAAAGTAAAGATTTGATGAAGAAAAGGACAATAGACAGACTGAGAGATGGATGAGGCAGTGGAGAAAGTAGGGGATGAGATTAGATGCAGTGAGAGATGAATGAGGTGGTGGAGCATCATATAGTAGAATTGGAAAAAGACTTTGGGAAAAGACCATTTTGCCCTTGGAAGTAGGCATGACGACCATCACCTGCTTCCCAGCCTCTTCTATATATTAGAATTTTACTATCTAATAAAAGGAAAAGGGAAGAGAAGCAGACAGTTCTGTCTGTCAACATGGTTATTTTAGTTATCTGCTTTAGCTTTTTACTTCGTAATTTTAATATATCATTCCTAATTAATTATTATACATTATTTATGTATTAGTAAATTAATAATATTTAATCAAAAATATAAAATAGATATTTATGACATATCTGCTTCAGTTGCTTTAATCGTAATTTTACTAAATATCACCCCTAATTAATTATTATAACTTATCTAAGTATTAAAAAATTAATAGCATTTATTAGAAATATAAAATACATATAAAATAATAAATTAACTCTTGATATTTTAAATTAACTTGATGTCTTATATGAGTCCCACTTAATTTATTTCACAAGTAAATTTTATAGTAATTTTGTTATATCACTACTAATTAGTTATTGTAGGTCATTTAAGATATGCCTGCTTCGTTGCTTCAATTATGATTTTATGATATCACCCCTAATTAATTATTATGGTCATCTAAGCATTATGTCACTTAAATTGGAATGTAATAAAAAGTATTATAAATTATAATAATTTAAAATTTAAATTTTTTTAAAGATGTTATTGACTATAATGCCACAAAAGTTTGGACAAGGAGAGTAACATATATTATTTGAAAATTACATTAAAAGTATTATAAATTACAAAAGTTAACAACTTAAAATATCTAAAACAAATTTCTCTGTTATATATTTCAAAAAAATACGTAAAAATTATTAAAAATCACAATATTTGATAATTTTAAAAACATTAAAAGATATAAAATATTTGGTTGAATCTAAAAATTATATCATCCACTTAAATTGGAAAAGAAAAAAGTATTATAAATCACAATAATTAAAAACTTAAATAATGTAAAAATATAATTGACTGTCAATACACAAGAGTTTGAACACGAAGAGTAATGTATATGATTTGAAAACTACAAGAAAAATATTATAAATGTCAATATTTAGCAACTTAAAATATCTAAAAACATATTAAAGTATGATTGATTATATAAATTATATTTGTATCACATACATTGAGACAAAAAAATAATATATACTGCGCCCGTGTTATTTGAAAAATAGTAATATAGGTCGATCGAATTTTGTTTTTCACACTCTTTACTAATTTATACATTTATTGAGTTTAATTTTAATTTTGAATTAAAGTTTTGAAACAAAATTATATATTTGAAAATTACATCACAATTATTGATAACTTAAACTATTTTAAGAATATACACAAAAATTACTCTGAAAAATGAATTTATTTAAATTTTAAAATTCAAAAGATGTCACATTAATTGATATGATTATTGTTATAATATTAATTTAGGATATATGTTGGGCCCTGCTTTACACTTGCTTCCCGTGACTAGTCTTATAAAAATAACTATTCCTAACTTTATTCTCCATTTGTTTAATCAAATGAACCATTAAGTACCATATACACTAGTGGAGCATGGCCCGTATCAGCACAGGTTAGACACTAAGATATTTTTACTATGTACGATAATTTATATTGATATAAATACGAATTATGAATTATAAAACATGAATACACAAAATATATTAACTATTTGATAGTATTTTTCAAGAAGCCAAATTATCTCACAAGATAATTATGTATAACTTACTCATGTAAATAAAAAAATTTGATGCATTTTGAAGTTTGATCTTTGATCATATGACTAAGATTTGCTAGATTAAGTATAAAGTATGATATTAAAATTGATACGTAAGATTTGACACCTGTTGTATAAAATAAAAAATAATTGTTGTTATAAACATCCTTTACTTTCATTTGGGTTGTAATTAATAATTCAAAGTTGCATTGTATTCCCCTACTAAGCTGATATAAACATCCTTTACTTTCATTTCTCCTTCTTTTTATTTGTCAACTTATTCTTTAAAGTTAAATTAAATCAAATTATTATTTTAAATCTAAATTTTAGATGTTTTAAAAATTATATAAAAAAGAAAACAATAAGTTACGGTCTGTCATATTAATTTAAGTTTTTTGACTTTGAGAACACAATAAATCATAAAAAAAACTCTAAGTTACGGTTTGTCATATTAATTTAAGTTATTTGACTTTGAGAACACAATAAAATATACTTCTGTAGATGTTTTATGTAATTTTTAAATAATATACGTTATTTTTCTTGTCCAAAATTTTATAACATTGATATTCATTTATATTTTTAAAATAATTTAAGTTTTTAATTATTGTGATTTATAATACTTTTCTTCTAGTCCAATTTAAGTGACACTAGTATAATTTCGAAAGTCAATCAAATATTTTATATCTTTTAAATTTTTAAGTTTTTAATTATTGTGATTTATAGTATTTAAGTATTTTTTAAAAAATATATAACATATTAAATTATTTTTAGATATTTTAAGTTGTTAACTATTGTAATTTATAATACTTTTTGTGTAACTTTTGAATAATATACATGTTACTCTCCTTGCACAGAGTTTTGTGTCGTCGATAGTCAATTATATTTTTTAAATAATTTAAATTTTTAATTATTATAATTATAATATTTTTAATCTCAATTTAAGTGGAACAATGCTTAGATGATCATAATAATTAATTAGGGGTGATATAATAAAATTAAGATTGAATAAACAAATCATAAATGTCTTAAATGACTTACAACAGTCAATTAGAAATGACATAACAAAATTACTATAAAAATACTTGTGAAAAAAATTTAAGTGGACATCATATGAGGCATCAATTTAATTTAAAACATCAAGAGTTAATTTATCATTTTTATATCAATTTTACCTTTTTTTTTATTAAACATTATTAATTTTTGATACTTAAATGACTTATAATAATTAATTAGAGAGGGTATTTAGTAAAACTATGGTTGAAGCAGTTGAAGCAGACATGTCATAAATGTCTATTTTATTTTTTTTAGTTAAATATTATTAATGTTTAATACACAAATGAGTTATAGTAATTAATTAGAGGGTGCTACAGTAAAATCACGGTTGAAGCAGCTGAAGCAGGCATGTCATAAATATTATTTTACCTTTTTAATTAAATATTATTAATTTTTTAATACATAAATGACTTGTAATAATTAATTAGGGACAATACAGTAAAATCACAGATTGGATATCATTAATATTTTTAATACATAAATGACTTATAATAATTAATTAGGGGTGATGTAGTAAAATTACTGTTGAAGCAGCTGAAATAGATATATCATAAATATCTATTTTATTTTTTAATTAAATATTATTAATTTTTAATATATAAATAACTTATAATAATCAATTAGGGGTAATATAGTAAAATAACAAAGCAAAGAACCTGTTGAAGTAGGCATCTCAAAACCATGCCAATACTGGCTCTTCTATAATATAGAAATAATAAATAATTTTGTCATATTTTTTTTATCATTAGTATTAAATGACGACATAAAGTAATATTCCAAAATAACATCCATAATAATCAATACGATTAGAGTTTTCTTAAGTTAATTTGGTAAATTTAGAATTCTATAGCAATATAAAAAATAGTCAATTTTAGAGTCCCAGTCCAGCATCAATAAGGTTAATGTGATAAAATACATTAACAATTTAAGTTTTCGTAAGCAGCGTGTCAGGTCAATATGTTTTTAAAAAAATTTAGAAAGATGATTATTTATATTTAGAAATAAAAAAAATATAATTGATGCTGATGCTTAAGGGAGTCCTTTTTAACCATTGTATTTCTTTTACATGCTGCAGTGAGGGCACTTTAACTCTTTACATTGGGGGTGGAGTTACATTTGTGTTCGGGCACACTTATGTTCGGGCATCATAATCTAAAATTCTCACCCTAATGCATAAATATTGGTGTGTTTCTCTTGATTGATCTCGAATGAAACTTTCCCTATGACGGATTGAGTGACGATATTCTTAAGGAAAAATTGTCGTGATTGGGTTTTATTTCATAGATGTAGGGGAAATCTAAGTACCTGTACATTGAAATTTTGGGATTGCCCTACTACCTACGGTAAATTATGAGTAGCCATGTTGTTTGCCTGCATGAGAGCCAAAATGTAAGACGGTGACTTGGTTTGTTACCATCAATAACAAATTTTGTGTGGTGTAAATGCGAAGCAAACACACCCCTCCATCTATAAATTTTTAAAAATCAAGGAACGTGAATAATTTTGTTACAATACTTTACCTCTTTTTGTGACTCCAAAGTTTTTAGTTTGTTGTATATGGTAAATACTTTCTTTTGTCTTAATAGCAAATGAAGTTGAGCCTTTTGAAAAGTTTGCATGCCATATGTGGTGAGCGTAATTGTCTAACTCTCATGCATATTTGTATCATCTAGAACTTGCTTCATTAGTCTCTGAAGGATAATTATAATTATCTTGGTTGGTTAAATAATCTTAGACCTTCGTTTTGAACATAGGAACCCACTTTAATCTAAATATCCTACCCGTACATAGAATAGGATCCTTAGTTACCCATTTTGAGTCTTCAAGCCTTTCTTTGGCAACCACATTACAAGCCTTAAACCATTTATAGTTTATCCCTCATCTGAAACCTACCCTCCCTGAACTTGAAAAATGAAACTTGAGGCCAAATGCCTAAGTTGGGGGTGATAAGTTTTGGAAGAAGTGACCTTGGGCCATGATATTGTAAGTGGATGCCTATAAAACTAAGCAAAGAGAGAAAGTAAAACAAGAAAAGAATCATAAAAAGAAGGAATAGCATGGATTGCAAAAGAAATCATCAAAAAGAAAATGCTTTCAAGAAATTGGGTAAATCAAGGTAGCAAAAGTAGGCTTGTGTGAATTTTGAAAACAAAAAAACTGGTCCATGGTTAAAAGTTGGGTTAAATAGTGTGATGTAGATTTTCAAAGAGGGTGTAGTCACTTTGTACCAAAATAATATCATGCCTTTTCCTGAACCTATGTTACAAGCTTGAAAAAGTCCTTCAAGATCTCCAACCAAATGTATTCATTGTAATGGCGATTGAAAGTAAGGGCAAACATATGGTATAATATATGTTAGCATTGAGAGAGTCTTTGTGAGAGTGAGTGTTTTGTACTTAAATCCTTTGTTACATAATAGATAATTTGGTGTGTGGTATTTTCTTCTTGTGAGGGGGCATATAGACTAATTGAGGGGGGTGAAATTGTCATCTTCCGAAAATGAGACAAAGGATTATAATTAAGTTGCTCTTGATAGAGAGTCACTCTTAGAGAGTTAGTGATTATTGTATTGTTATTCTTTAAAGTATTTTACATCCTTGAAATTGTGTTTCATGTTGATGGGAGGCGTGAGAATAGCTTTCCCATGTCTGAGAGCTACTTGTTGGTATTAACTAAGTACGAAGTCATTGTGATCATTTGGGTAGTTAGATGGTCTTACAACTGCATCTTATTGAGTAAGGATTAGTATTGCTTGAGGACAAGAAAAGTTTAAAGTCGGGGGTATTGATGAGTAGTAAATTTGCCACTCATGGACACCAAAATTTGTGTACACTACCATGATTTAAAGGTGTTAATGAGACAAATTTATCATTAGAATGCACTAATTCCCATGTTTTGCATGTATATATGTATTGGGAAGAAAAGAAGTAAAATGATCTGAATAGAGATCAAATAGGAAAGAATTAGTGCAAAAGCAGGAAAAAGCCTGAGTAGGAACTGACCCTTGATAACGCCCAAACTACAGCTCTCGTAAGAGTGTAAGCGGTCGCTGTCAAATATAGAACCCAACGGGGTTGAGTGTCGAATCCCACAGGGAATACTTGGTCACTAAGTATGCAATGATTAGTAGACTGTTGATCAAAAATTCTACGAAAAGGGGGGATTTAATTGTAGCGTGAATTAAGAGTATCAAAGTACCAAAGAAAAACGGAATGTTTCGTAAGATTTAAATCAATGAGAATTGTAAGTTAGGGTTATGTCCACCTTATGAGTTGTACGTATCTATTGGTTATAAGTTATGCGGAATTCAGACATGCATGCACTTATAGAGTTTCGTATTCTATGGTAAATCCTAGTGTCTTTCGACCATCAAGGATTATCTCACTTTAACTCTTTCCAGCTTAAAGCGTATAACTAATGGTACGAATTCTCCAAGAGGTTAATCCAGTTACGGCACTAACTTTTAAACAGGGGTTGGTAGCCCTATTTCCCTGTCACTCTCTCTTTTCCAGACATGTAACTTTTCTTTCGAACAAGTTAATTCTATACTGGCGTATTCTATATATTTGCAGCCACAAGAATTCAATTAAGATGAAGAGAGTAATGATATAAGCAGCATACGTATCAAGAATTCACAAACTCATAGCAATAGATAGTATCTCATAAGTCTTCCATAACCCTAACAGAGAAGTTTAGCTACTCATAATTGTGAAGGAAAACAATGAGGATATCATCATCATACCAAAGTAATAACAATATCACGATAAGTATGTATTGGCGTCACTTGTGGCTTGGTTTCCTTGCTAGTAGCATTTCTCTTTTCGTGAAAATTAAAAGTCAAATAGATGAAGAATAATATAAACAACGTATTAACGAATGGACTAGAAGGAATCGTAAGGAATAAGAAAGAATGGGGAGGAATGAATGCTGAAAAGTTTCAGCAAAATAGGGTTTTATAACACCCATATCCTATTCCTACTAAGCTACTGCATACTTGTCCTAATCCTACTAGGTTACTGCATCCTTGTCCTAATCCTACTAAGTTACTGCTGATCTCCAAGTCTTTGGAAATACTGTTTTTGCCAGGGACAAGTTTTCCATGCATCACTTTCAGTCCATAGGCTTCCAAAAGCTGCCTTCCTTCTTACGTGAAGCTTCCTTTGGCATCAACCAGCCCATAAAATGCTGAAATCTTCATCATTTATACCTGAAAACTTGCTAATCACGTTGGTTAGCTCACTTACAGGAAAAAGGACTAAAAGTGCAGGAATTATATATTTTCTCCTTAAAACTTAGCTAAAATATGGGTAAATTAAGGTACTTTAGGCATGTAAATACGCCTAACATCAACACCCCACACTTAATGCTTTGTTCGTCCTCAAAAAAAATATCATGTCCACGTAAACATCTAGTTAGGATTTTACAGTAACAGCAAAAAATATTCATCAAGACAGGCACGAAAATTATTAACAAAGAGTAGTTTTCTGATCACTACTAGAAACAATTCAACCTCTAATATAGACTCGTGATGATGGTCAATTCGTATCCACAAGTTAAGGCACAAAGAATCATACACAACTACCAAAAACTCATCAACCATGTGTGTCTCACAGTATATTACCCATAATCACTCACAAGTATTGTACATATTTCAAACATGGGTATAAGATTATCCTTGCTCTCACTCTCATAAAGAATTCATATGCTGCAACTGATGACCATAGGCTTTCCCTTAGTGTAATGCTCCACTAAATATCAGAATGCTAAGCTTAGGATCAAATAGGTCTTTTACAGGTTGTAATGTAGGCTAAGGGACGGGTAGGACTATTTTGGCCAGAAATAGTGACTATGTTCCTAAGCGCTTTAATACATCACATTATGCCATTACCATTCTCTTTTAATCAACCCTGCTACCTTTCTTTCATCTATCACCCCTTTTCACCTATTTTGCGATTCAAATATAACTATCTTTTTATTTAATCATAAAAACAATTTTATCTTCTTGTTTTTCTATTTCTTTTTCTTTTCGTTTCTCTTTTTTTTATAACACACCTCTATGATAGCCACTCTTTTTCATAACAAGTTCAAGTACCAATACACTCTAAGGCATCATTCTTACCCAATTTCCTTTTATGTTGTCACATGTCTTTACACTTTAAAGCACTTAAGAATTTGGATCAAATTATGGTCTTGAAAAAATTGGATTAGGCTTACATATGAGGCTGTCAAAGAAAATAGGCTAAAGGCTCAAAGGGGGTTATCTAGGATGATGTCCACGGGTAGGTAAAAAGAAGGTAAACAAGTATAGGTTGCCAAAGAAATGCCTAAATCATCTCCTAAACTCACACTCTTTATTTCGCTTTACATACATACCAGGCAAGTTCTAGCATCAGCCACAAACATAGAATATACTATCATCTCACACACACAAGGCACATGGTCGACTTTATTGGGAGCAGTATAGACTCTTGACCCAACAGATGAAGGAATTAAACCAACATTTTTCACATACTGAGTCACTTTTAGAGCCTAAATGTCTCAATAGTAATGATTTTATCACACACTCCTGTCATAATATCATGCTATCTATCAGAACAATTTCATGTAGGATCTATAAATATGCAGAATCTGAAAAAAACTTAAGAAAAAAAATAAAAAAAATTTAACTACTACTAAAAATCAAACAAATGAACATAACTAAATGTAGGTAGGCAAAGAAACACAGCATGCAAATACCAGCACCCCACACTTAGACGGGACATACTGTCCTCAGTGGATAATAAATAAGAAGAACCTGGATTAGTCGGACTCCTCCTCTATGTCTGGGGTCATACCCCCTGCATCAGAATCATTATCGGAGTTGTCGTCATCAGAATTCTCCTCCACATCGGAGTCTGGCATTCGGCGATCATCATCAGTTGGTACGTCATCATCAAGAGGTTTCTCAAAGTACACACCTACTCGACACATAGCCTTCGCATGCTCGTTCATTGGGTAGTCATAATCCAACTGTTGGAGCTCTGCAACAGTTGGAACGCGACCTCCGCTCATCATGGTAAACTGAGTCATGCCATAAAGATGGCGAAAGAAAATTTCATCCCGAGCATGTCGTTCTGTAGTGGTTAGGTTGACCCATGCATGGATTCAACATCTTTAACCTTTGTGATGTCAACTTTCTTTGGGTTGTGTGGAATATTATGATCTGCGGGTTCCTCTTCGATGTCCTCCTTCCTCAATATCGCAGTCAACAGATTGCCAAAGCTAAAGTGGGACCTCTTGTATAGCCTGGCCTTACGCATTGAAGATCGAATGATCGCCCCAATATTGATGGGGACGTTCATCATTAATGCGTACACCAAGCACACTCTGTCTCGGGTAATCTTCATGTACTATGTCCCTAGAATCAGGAAAGAGTTGACTATTCGCAACCATATTCGAGCTTTCCTATTCAAGAAAGCATAAGAGAAGGTGTTGTGCCGACCGGTGTCCTTGTGTCTGCTCCATCGTGACATTGATCTTGTTCTGCAGAGTGTGTGTCTGATTACCCTATACGAAGGTCTGTTATATATCTCTTTAAGTGGTGATGGATCAACAGATGGCAAACCCAGAAAAGAGTTGAAGAACTCCGCATTTAGTTGTAGGACTTGGCCCCGAATCTTTACTTCACTCCCTGTAGTTTTCGGTGACCAGTTGGCATAGAATTCTCGTGTTAGATTGATATTGCATTCTCCCATATCTCAAAAGATGAAATCAAGATGTAACGCCATTATCTTAGACAATATGCGAGGTTCTTTCTTTGCTAGGCTCTCTTTGTGTATCAACTCCACAAGAATATATTTTTTCTCTTTATTGTTTCTATACCACTCCTTTCCTTCCTCCTCTAGGACCCATTTGATTCCGAACATGCAGTGAGGTATTTTCATCGAGGAGGATTCACCTTGCTCCTTTCGTCCCCTTTTCTGGCCTTTTTGTGAGGTGGTTGCTTTATCTTTTCCTTGTCGTGCTTTTGGTGCCATTGTACATGAGATTAAAATGATTGTCATGTTAGCTTCATCTCGGTAGATACAATTGACAAACAAATAGTAGTGGAACCACCCCACACTTAATTTGTTGGCACAAACTAATTAAGTGAATGTTATCGATTACTCAGACTTCATCGATATACGTTTAGGCGTTATGTTCCAACAATATAATCAGTGCAGTCATACTTTTCTTGTCATCTTAACTATCCTTTTTGATTCTATTTCATGAAATCTTGGTAATACTTTCATGTTTGGATTGATGTACCTTTTGAACAAGACTACTACATAGAGATTGAATCAAGTTATGGCATTAGAAATAATCACAACATCGTATGTTTGTAGTCAACCATGATTTTCATCTCGATGAACAAGTCATTCCAACATGTAAGTTTTATAGTTACAAGATTATGCAATTTTCTTGACTATGTCAATTCCGAAAAAGTATGGCAGTGTATCAAAAACAAATACAAGTTGGAAACAAGTCAAGAGCATCCGTACGTATTCTTTCACTCACTTAGTTGTATCACAACAAATCAACCACATTAAATTCACCAACACTTCTTCATGATTTAAAAACTCATTATAGGCGTAGTATTGTAGTACTTACGGAATATAAGAGAAGAGAGAAGAAGTACTTACTTGGTTGATGGCCTCGAAAGATGTTCTTGCAAAGTAAAAGAGCAAAAGGAAAATTTTTGAGAGAATTTGGAGAGGTAGGTGGCGCTTAGGTTGGATTTGCAATGAGATTTTGTTCTAAGAGTAAGGTTCTATTTATAGGAAAAGCTTGGGTCGGGTTTTGACCCATTTGGAATCGGGTTAGGAGACCAAAAAGTGAGCATAGGCGGCGCTTAATGCTTTGCCTATGCTTGGCATAGGCGGCACCTTTAGCAAAGCCTAGTTGAGCATAGGCGGCGTTTATGCTATGGCATTGTTGGGCATAGGCGGCGCCAATGCCATGGCATTCTAGATTCAGAGACAAAAGGCTTTTTCATAGGCGGCGCCTATGCTATGGCATTGTTAGGCATAGGCGGCGCCTATGCTATAGCATTGTAGAATCCGAGAGCTTAGGCCATAGCATAGGCCTTGCCTTATTCGTGGCCTAGATATACATAGGCCTTTCCTTGTTCGTTGCCTATATTTTCATAGGCAATGCCTAACCTATAGCCTTTTTCTTCTTCATTCCTAACTTACCACCTTCAACATACAATACTTCCAAAACAAAATTTGAAACCAATCTCCTCCTTTACATCTCTTGCACCTACACTTACTCAAAAACAACAAAACGATTGGAACGATGGGTTGCCTCCCATCAAGCGCCTTAGATTTGGTCATGGATCGACTCTTCTTTTTGGATTTTTATTTAACAAAAACAAACTCTTATGAAAAAAATGAAAAACGATGGGTTGCCTCCCATCTAGCGCTTGATTTATTGTCGCGACACGACATAGTTACCTCGAGTACTTAGACTTCGTCGAGATAAATGGTGGCCATGCATCTTATTGATTCAAGAGGACTGATGTATGGTTTCACTCGTTAGACGTTCACCTTAAAGACAACGCCATTATTGTCTTCTAACTCAACTACTCCAGACGAGTAGACTTGCCTAATTTTGTACGGACCAGACCATTTGGACCTTAGCTTACCTGGGAATAACTTCAGTCTGGAATTGAAAAGAAGTACCATATCACCCTTTTGAAAGTTTCGTTGGATAATCCACTGATCATGATATTTTTTCATCCGTTCCTTGTAGAGGTCTTATCTTTCATACGGATGTAGACGGAATTCATCCATCTCGTTCAGCTGCTCCAATCTCAGATTCATAGCATCATCGCAATTCAAATTTAGTTGCTTCAATGCCCACAATATTTTATGCTCGAGCTTAATGGGTAAGTGAAAGGACTTCCTATAAACTAGTTGGTACGGGGACATGCTAATTGGCATTTTGAATGCAGTTCTATAAGCCCATAGTGCATTGTCCAGCTTCCGAGACCAATCTTTCCTATTAGCATTTACAGTCTTCGCAAGGATTAGCTTGATCTCTCGATTAGAAACCTCTACCTGTCCACTAGTTTGTGGGTGATAAGGCATGGTTACCTTATGTTGCTTGACCCCATATTTCACCAACACGGATTTGAACAACTTGTTGCAAAAGTGTGATCCTCCATCACTTATGATGGTACGTGGTACCCCAAAATGAGAGAAGATATTTCTCTTCAAGAATGATACAACACGCTTTACTTCATTATCGGACAACGCTACTGCTTCAACCCATTTGGATACATAGTCCACAACAACTAGGATATATTTCATCCCAAACGAATTTACAAATAGGACCATGAAATCAATACCCCACACATCAAACAACTCTACTTTAAGAATTTTTGACATGGGCATCTCATGGTGCTTCGAAATCGTGCCTTGTCTCTGACATTGGTCACATCTTCTCACAAATTTGTAGGAATCTCTAAATATCGAAGGCCAATAAGCCGCTTTGCAATACCTTCCTTGCTGTCCGACCACCTGCATGGTGTCCCCCAACTTGGGAAGCATGACTTGCTTTTAATATACTTGGCACCTCCACATGAGATATGCATCGCCTGATAACACCATCCACACATCGTTGAAACAAATATGGCTCATCCCAGAAGTAGTGTCTCACATCATGCATGAACTTCCTCTTTTGATGAAAGGATAGATTCACAGGCATCACATTACTTACCACAAAGTTTGCAAAGTCTGCATACTATAGTAACTCTTCCATCATCGTGGCTAAGATCTCTTCATCGGGGAATGCATCATGAATCTTAAGATCGGTCTGCGCTAAGTTCTCATTCTCAAGTCTAGATAGATGGTCAGCTACTTGGTTTTCGTAACCTCTTCTATCTTTCACCTCGAAATCAAATTCTTGCAGCAATAACACCCAACGAATTAGCCTTGGTTTCGCATCCTTCTTTGCCATTAAATATCTCAGAGCTGTATGGTCTGTATGAACTACCACATTGGTTCCCAACAAATAAGCACAGAACTTTTCCAAAGCATACACAACCGCTAGAAGCTCTTGTTCCATGATAGTATAGTTCTTCTAGGCTCCGTTTAAGACCTTGATTGCATAGTATATTGGATGAAATAACTTTTCTCTTCTTTGGCCAAGTACAACACCCAAAGCTACCCTGCTAGCATCACACATGACTTCAACGGTAGAGACCAATCAGATGCTACAATGATAGGAGCTTCAATTAGCTTCCCTTTGAGGCATTCAAATGCCTTTAAGCAATCTTCACCAAAGTCGAACTTTGCATCCTTCTCCAAAAGATTGCATAACGGACTAGCAATCTTGGAAAAGTCTTTAATGAACCTTCGATAAAAACTAGTATGCCCGAGGAAACTACAAACTCCTTTAATAGAAATTGGAGGTGGTAGTTTCTCGATGACTTCAATTTTAGCTCGATCAACCTCAATTCCTCTTTCGGAGATTTTATGCCCAAAAACAATACCTTCTTTCACCATAAAGTGGCACTTCTCCCAGTTCAGCACCAGGTTGAATTCAACACATCTCTGCAATGCCATACTCAAATTCTCTAAGCACGATTCAAACGACTCACCGACGACTGAAAAATCATCCATGAATACCTCCAAGGTGTCTTCAACCATATCAGAAAAAATAGACATCATACAATGCTGAAAAGTGGCAGGTGCGTTACATAGCCCTAATGGCATATGTTTAAAGGAAAATATACCATATGGGCATGTAAACGTTGTCTTCTCTTGATCTTCGGGAGCAATACAAATCTGATTATAGCCGAAATAACCATCTAAGAAACAAAACCATCCTTTCCCCGCTAATCGATTAACATTTAGTCCATGAATGGCATTGGGAAGTGGTCCTTAAGCATCCATGAATTCAGCTTTTGGTAGTCCATGCATACTCTTCACCCTGTGACAGGTCTGAGTGGAATTAACTCATTCTTTTCATTCGCAACTACCATCATGCCACCTTTCTTGGGTGCACATTATACCGGGCTTACCCAATTACTATCGGAGATTGGATACACAACCCCTGCATCTAACCACTTAATAATTTCTTTATTCACCACCTCTTGCATAGGCGGATTTAGACACCTTTGATGCTCAATAGTGGGTATGTAATTTTCTTCAAGCTGAATCTTGTGTGTACAAATCCCAGGCAGAATACCAATAATATCAGTGATTGTCCAACTGATGGCTCTCATGTACTTTCGTAGCATAGCGATGAGAGCTGCGACTTGCTGCTCACTCAAATCTGCCGCCACAATAACCGGGAGTGTGTTTCCGCTTCCTAAGAATGGATACTTTAAATGATTAGGCAGCTCCTTTAATTCTAACGTGGGTGGCTCTTCAATAAATGGTTTAGCTGGTGGTGTAAGTCGGTTTTTGAGATCAAGGTCCAGCTTCTTGGGATCATGAGGATACGAGCCTTTTCCTGTTAGAGCACAAATAGTTTCTTTATAATTTTCAGCATTCTCACGCTCAACATTCATAAGTACAGCCACCAACGGATCAATAATAAGCTGCATCTCTATAGATAATTCTTTCTCATCATCAAAATAAACATTGGTTACTGAGAACACGTTCAGATCTTTGGGTTGCTTCATTGATTTGCACACATCAAAGCGGACTACTTCATTATTCATCACGAATAGAAGCTAATTAGCTCTTAAATCAATAAGCGCACTTCCTGTTGCTAGGAAAGGGCATCCCAAGATTATGGGAACTTCAGATTCCACCTCACAATCCAAAAAAACGAAGTCTGCCGAAAAGATGAATGAAAAAACCTTCACCAATACATCATATAAAATACCAACAGGTCATTTTACCGACCTATCCACTATCACGAGCCTCATATTGGTTTGAGTAGGATCACCCAACCCTAGCTTTTTGTAAATGGATAGGGGCATCAAATTGATGCTGTCTCCTAAGTCGCATAATGCCTTGGCAAAATTCAAAGATCCGACAGTGCAAGGAATAGTGAAGGCACCAGGGTCGGCCTTCTTTTGAACTAGTGATCTGGTAGTGATTGCACTGCAAGGATGAACATTATCTGTCAACTCATAACTTACTGCCCGCTTCTTTGATAAAATATCCTTCATAAATTTCACGTACCCAGGCATCTGTTCTAGTGCCTCTAGCAACGAAACATTAATGGTCAGTTGTTTTAACATCGTCATGAATTTATTGAACTTGGTATCATCAGCTCTCTTCTTTAATCTTTGAGGAAAAGGTGGTGGTAGAAGGGGAATAGTATTCTCCACAACTTTCTTTTCATATTGCTTCAGATTGGCGATCTTTTCTAGCTGAATATGTTTTAGGGTGATGTCATTAATGCCGTCCTCAGCTTCTTCGGCGTCTTTTGGTTCTGCATTATCTACGATATTATCGGCCACTTGCATACCTTTGGCTGGATTTTCCAGCACCTTACCACTCCTGGTAGTGATAGCCATACATAATCCGTTGTTCCTTAGATTTTGCACCATGTCGCTTGGTAAGGTTCCAGCTTTTCTTTAATTTAATGCTGCTGAAAGTTGACTTAATTGCTGCTCTAGCTATTTTATAGTAGTAGAATGCGAGTCAACCAATTGATTTATTAAATACAAGTCGTTCTTCACCTCATTCACTCCCGTATTGGTTACCTCTACTCCTTTCAATAGCTTTGCCATCATATCTTCCATTGTCATATTTCCCAAACTAGACATCGCGGCCTCACGATTTTCAGGAGGAATATACAACCCACTTCTGTCAGTCTTGTTCTTCCAACTACCTTGGTCCTTATTTCTAGATTTATCGTAATAGTTCTAACCTTGGTTTCCTTGGGCATTGCCTCAAAAACCCCCTGATTATTCAAGTAGTTGGCTTCTTTTTCAGAATAGGATTTGTCTCTTCCTTTTGACGCAGCTGCTTTTACTTTTTCAGTCTTTCCTGATAATAAATGCTTGGTAAGAAGATCCATCTGTGTTTTCATGTGCGCCATATCTTGATCATGTTCTTCTTCTCTTCTCCTTTGTTCTGCAGTCATGCCAATAGATATAGTGGGGCTTGCTACCTCAGAATCCCTGGTATGCCAAGCTCTACTTTGCTTCGTTATCCGGTCTAGCATATCGCTTGCCTGAACAAAGGTGAGATCCATAAATGATCCTCCAGCTGCATTATCCACCACTGGTTTAGTTACTGAATTCAAGGATCTGTATAGTATCTCCGTCAAGTGGACATTGGTCATATGATGGTTTGGGCACCTTATAAGCTTCTTCTTGAATATCTCCCATGTTTCATGGAGGGCTTCAGTTGGAAGCTGACGAAAGTTGCTGATTTTATCTCTCAATTGTGCTCTTTTGGATGGGAAAAAGAATCTTTCTAGGAAAGCGTCTTTCAATTGCCTCCAATTCGTAATAGAATCAGGAGTCAGCCCATTCAACTATAGATTTACCTCACCAGATAGAGAAAATAGAAATAAGTGCAGCCAAATTACATTCTGTCCAATGCCTGGATTGTCGAATGACTTGCATGTAGATATAAAGTTGATCAGAAGCATAATCGGATCATCACCTGCAAGTCCACCAAATAGTCCCTTGAGTTGCAATAACTGAGTCATGGTGCTAGTGATGTTGAACTTGGCTCCGAGTGCCAATGGCGTAGGAATAATAGCTCTTGTGGCACCATCTCCATCTAGATCGTCATCATAATCATCAAAGGGGATCTGCATAGCTCGGCGTTCAGGCCTAAATCTTGCTTGATGATCTCTTCTGTTTGCCGGTGTCGCCACCTCAGCATCACACCTAGGGTTTAGTAACTCATCATCACCCAAGTCCTCATCATCAGGATCTGCTGCTCGCCCTGGGTTATCAATATTCTGTTGATGCACTTGAGCAGCGGCTAACGAAGCTAATCTAGCCTGCTTCTTTTGAGCAGCCCTTCTCTCAATGTCACGTTGCGCCTCAATCCTGCCAATAAGTTGCGGTTCAGGGTTTATGGGTAATAATGGTTGGCCCACACTTCGAGTATGGGGCATGCACTGAACAAAACCTACAGAAAACCAAAAAAACAACTAAAAGTAAAATACAATAATCTTTGACCAAAGGGTCTAGTAATTATCACAAACTTAGTTGACAATCGTATTCCCCGACAACGGTGCCAAAATTTGATAACGCCCAAACTACAGCTCTCGTAAGAGTGTAAGCAGTCGCTGTCAAATATAGAACCCAACTGGGTTAGGTGTCGAATCCCACAGGGAATACTTGGTCACTAAGTATGCAACGATTAGTAGACTGTTGATCGAAAATTATACGCAAAGGGGGGATTTAATTGTAGCATGAATTAAGAGTATCAAAGTACCAAAGAAAAACGAAATGTTTCGTAAGATCTTAATAAATGAGAATTGTAAGTTAGGGTTATGTCCACCTTATGAGTTCTACGTATCTATTGGTTATGAGTTATGCGAAATTGAGACATGCATGCGCTTATAGAGTTTCGTATTCTATGGTAAATCCTAGTGTCTTTCGACCATCAAGGATTATCTCACTTTAACTCTTTCGAGCTTAAAGCGTATAACTAATGGTACGAATTCTCCAAAAGGTTAATCTAGTTACGACACTAATCTCTAGTTACGGCACTAACTTTTAAATAGGGGTTGGTAGCCCTATTTCCTTATCACTCTCTCTTTTCCAGACATGTAACTTTTCTTTCGAACAAGTTAATGCTATACTGGCGTATTCTATATGTTTGCAACCACAAGAATTCAATTAAGATGAAGAGAGTAATGATATAAGCAGCAAACGTATCAAGAATTCACAAACTCATAGCAATAGATAGTATCTCATAAGGCTTCCATAACCCTAACAGAGAAGTTTAGCTACTCATAATTGTGAAGGAAAACAACGAGGATATCATCATCATACAAAGGTAATAACAATATCACGATAAGTATGTATTGGCGTCACTTGTGGCGTGGTTTCCTTGCTAGTAGCATTTCTCTTGTCGTGAAAATTAAAAGTCGAATAGATGAAGAATAATGTCAACAACATATTAACGAATGGACTAGAAGGAATCGTAAGGAATAAGAAAGAATGGGGAGGAATGAATGCTGAAAAGTTTCAGCAAAATAGGGTTTTTATAACACCCATATCCTATTCCTACTAAGCTACTGCATACTTTTCCTAATCCTACTAGGTTACTGCATCCTTGTCCTAATCCTACTAAGTTACTGCTGATCCCCAAGTCTTTGGAAATACTATTTTTGCCCGGGACAAGTTTTCCATGCATCACTTTCAGTCCATAGGCTTCCAAAAGCTGCCTTCCTTCTTACGTGAAGCTTCCTTTGGCGTCAAACAACCCATAAAATGCTGAAATCTTCATCATTTATACCTGAAAACTTGCTAATCACGTTGGTTAGCTCACTTACAGGAAAAAGGACTAAAAGTGCAGGAATTATATATTTTGTCCTTAAAACTTAGCTAAAATATGGGTAAATTAAGGTACTTTAGGCGTGGAAATACGCCTAACATCAACCCTCAGTTATCGCAATCTCAGTTTGAGGGTCGCAATCACATCTAGTCCAACTTAGTCAAAGATGGCATTCACAATGTGTTTTTCGCGATTGTGGGAGATGCAATCATGATCAATATATTTTGATCGCGATTGATCGGACTTCATCCCACGGGAAGAGTTGTAATTTCCCACAGTTGATCCAAAACTCTTAAAAGGGCATAAACCCTTTCACTTTGAATCATCGTTGGAACTCTCTTTTAAATAAGATAGTGAGAGAACTTCCAATTTGTGAGAGAAGAATTGTATTAAATCTTTCAAGAAAGATACTTTTGGTTGTAATTGAAGCTTGGAATTTTGGGATTACTCTAGTTTGTACTTTCAATTAAGGAAATGAATATCAACTTGGGTAATTTTCTTCTTCCTATTTTCATGAGTAACTAAACATTTATCTTGGGATTATGTTGAAATAAGGTGCAAATATGTGTGGGTTGTGATTTATTAGTGTAGATTCTTAGTTAATGATGTAGGGTTTCACTAGTGCTTGCTTGAGTTGGAGTTTGTGGGTGAAAACCCCAAATTGCCAAAATCTCACTTTATCCTTAAAAGAAGGAGGTGGGTGATAATGTCTTAGTGAATAATAGTTAGATGTAGTTGATTCTTTTTTCACTATCTTAGAAATAAGGGTGAATTGAGAATTAGCTAGGTCTTGGGAATCTTCCTATAAATAGTGATTCCCAATTGAGGTATTAGGTGGAATTGTTTGTCACATCCATGAGGTATTCGAACGGATCCATGAGTGATAATTTTGAGGTTTAGTAGAAAAACTATCATCAAGAACCCCTAACCTAGCCTGCCTATGTATTTGTTAACTAGAATTTGCATTTAATTATCATGAACCCATGCATTTTTTGTCCCTAGGAAATCATAATCCCAAGAATTTTCTCCTATTGAAAGTTTATCTACATATGATGCTCAAACGTGGCAGTTAAAGTAGTCTCATTTAAACAATCTTACAAACCAACCCCCCTCCCTAATTTTCAAATTAATGTTTTAATTTTTGTCTACATTGTAGATAACCAGTTAGTTTCTCTCAACACCTATAAGATTTAAATACAAGATTCATTCCTTGAGGATTCAAACCCAATTCATGTTGAGTTAATATACTTGACAACAATTGCCTTACCTATTTATTATGGAGTAAGTTGAGCGTGATCATGGAGATGTATCTTTTGGAAATTGAAAGAGGGGATATATTCATGGTGTTGGGAAGATAAGGAAATGCTTAAAGCATTCCATTGAGGATATTTATTATGTAAATTGTTTATACTACAGTATTCTGAGTGTGTCCTAAATCTATGATAAAAGAAGTAAAATGAAGTTCCCATCTGATGGGTGCACTATGTCAAATTTGAAGTCTGGGAATGTCATACTCAAAGATAAAAGGTGCACTAACATGTACGTGTATGATATAGACTCAGTAGCTAATTGTGAATTAACCTGCTTAAGTGTTCAAGGTGTAAATGTTAAATTGTGGTACAGAAGGCTGGACATATAAGTTCATATTTACTGAACAAGTTGATCTCAAAGGTCCTAGTCAGTGATGTTCCAAAGCTATAGTTTTCAGAAAACAAAGTTTGTGATACTTGTGTCAAATAAAACAAACCAGATCCTCCTTAAAGTAGAAGAAGCAGGCAAGCACCTCTTGACCCCTTGAACTATTACACATAGACCTGTGTTGACTTGTTAAAGTCCAAAGTAGGGGTGGAAAAATATATACGTTTGTTATTGGGGATGACTATTTCAGATTCACCAGGACAATGCTCCTAAGAACTAAGGATTAAACTTATGAAGTTCTAGTAGTCTTTGACAAGCAAATTCAGATGAAACTAAACTACAAAATTACAAGATTCAGATCTGATCATGGAACTGAGTTTGAAAACTCCAAAGTTGAAGGATTTCGTGCTGAAAATGGCAATAGTCACAACTTTTCTTCTCCTAGAACTCCTCAGCAAAATGGAGTAGTCAAAGAAAGAACAGGACTCTCATAGAAATTTCTAGGACCATGTTGATTGATAGTGGTCTCCCAAAAAGATTTTGTGCTGAAGCTGTCAATATTTCCTATTCTGTCACCAATAGATACCTGATCAGATCTCTCCTAAACAAACTTCTATATGAACTTGTTTTTAACAAAAAACCTATACTTGATTATTTTAGTTTCTTTGGATGCAAATGTTTTGTTCTAAACAATGAAAAGAATGATCTTGGAAAATTTGATTCAAAGAGTGATGAAGCTGCATTTGTAGGATACTCCTCAATAACACATACAAAGTGTTTAACAAAAGAACTCTATATGTGGAAGAAAGTGTACATGTGGTCTTTGATGAATCAAGAAAGCTAAAAGATTCTGCTAGAAGTGAAGATTTTGACATAGAAGAACACATTCCTATTCAAAGGGTGGTACAATTGAACTTGAGCTTCAAGAATAGAATGATAAAGGTGAAAATGAAGAAGGTGATGGTGAATCAGGTCCTCAGTTACTAAATCCATATTTAGAAGAGGAACATCAAAAAAAACCTGTTCAAATTTCTCAAGGACCTGCTTCCAGCAGACCTCAGTTTAAAAGATCAAACTGGAAGCACAAATCCACTTATCCCCTTGAAAATTTAACCTCACCCTTGGAATCTATAATGTAAACAAGAGATCAAGCCAGGAATTTTATGGGTTTTAAAGATTTGTTGTCACAGATTGAGCTAAAAAATGTAAAGAAAGCCCTAAAAGATGCTGACTAGACTAATACTATGTAGGAAGAACTTCAACAATTTGAAAGAAGCAAAGTCTGGTATCTGATCCCATGTCCTATTGACTATACAATTATTGGGACAAAATGAGTGTACAGAAACAAGCTAAATCAACATGGCACTATCAACCAAAATAAATCAAGGTTTGTTGTTTAAGAAAATAATTAGGCGGAAGAAATTGACTATGATGAGATCTTTGCTCTTGTTGAAAGGATGAAAGCTATTAAGATCCTTATTGCTTTTGAAGACTATATGGGATTCAAACTCTTCTAAATGGATGTTAAGAGTGTCTTCTTAAATGGAAATTTGAAGAAAGAATGTTATGTCAAACAACCTCTAGGTTTTGAGGATATTCATTTCCCACATTATGTTCTTAGGCTAGATAAGGATCTCTATGGGTTAAAGTAGAAACCTAGTGATTGTTATGAGAGACTATCAAAGTTTCTTCTAGAAAATAGCTTTAAAAAGGCAAAATTGACAACACCCTCTTTCGGAAGTTCAGAGGGAACTACTTGCTGATTGTGCAAATCTATGTTGATGACATAATCTTTGGGGAAACCTTTGAGTCTCTATGTGAAGAATTTGCCAAGTTAATGTAATGCCTCGAGACTTACCCCTAGACATCACATAGTGCTTAGGACTACAGGTGATCCCAAGCTTACCCTATACTGGCATGATGCTTGAGCTACTGATTAAAATATATAAAACTGGAAGTAACACGCGGAAGAGTAGTCTTAAGTTGAACATGTTCAAAACAAAACTATTTAAAATAATTACAACTTTGGTCATACAAAACAACATTGAAATCAAATACAACAACTCTACTAACTGTCTATGAAGCCTATACTAATACTGACTATAGGTATTCAGGACATGACCCCCAACTATCCTTAATCAAAATGGCTGAATCAAAATAAGTTCTAGTAGAACTAGATTTGACTAGAGTCCTTGAATCAAAAGAACTTTTCGCTTGATAACTGGAAGTTGCAATCTATTTGATGATGATGTGTGAGCTACAACTGGTACCTACATTATGTGATAATGTAGCACATAGACATATATTTGGATACGTACTTCTAGAATATACTGATTATGTAGGGTTGAATGTATGATTAAAGCAATAATTGAATGTTCAAATAAATTTTCAAATAATGCATGCCAAGTGTAAATTACTCACTTTGAGCTTAAATAGAACAAAGACTGCAAAATCACAAACATGAGTAATGAAACATAAGTGTAAACCTTGTGGTCCATAACACTTAGTTCTAAAATCTTTACTTTTATTCTTACTTAGGGAGGTTCTTCTAATCGACATAAACCAGGTGAGCTATCATGGAGTCCAACTTACCCACGTTAGGGAGAGCTATTCTACCCTTGCGATTAGAGTTGAACCTTAACTTGAGTGATCACTATACTTAACCCATATTTGGACTTAAACCTACGGTGGCACATAGTTCTGGGGCATGTAATCTTGGACTCACACCCAACTCACTGCTAAATAATACTCTATATTACTTATATGCTCATATTTCAGGAAATCTACCTTAAAATAGCATAAAGGTTTATTGAATGAAAACCAATTATGCTTCTCTTTCTTTAAATCATAATTAGGATGAACAAATGTGGATTGCATATCTTATCTTAGGATCAAAAGATTAATCTTTTATTTAAATTATGACATAAACTTGTCAATAGAGCTTAAAAGCATAATCTTCTTGTAAACTCTATACTTCAACTTAGGGCTTAAAAATCATGCTTTAAATTCATGAAAATTCATAACAAAACTTCATGCTCAATAATCAAATTAAAATCTTTCAACAATATCGAGTCAAGATGATGAAATCGAAATCATAATATGAATCTTACAAGTAAAACATGAATAGGGGCAATTCTTGATGTACTTAAAGCTTTCAATATCATGGTAATAAAATACTTCAAAAATATAGAAATTTGGGTATGAAACCAACTCAAAACAAATAAATTAAATCTTAAAACCATGCAATTTGGGCACAAGGGTGAAGGGTACCCTTGTTCATAAACTCCACATACCTTAATTGAATGAATTCATAAATTCTTGAGGAAGAAAGCTTGAATCTTGGGACTTGAATGATGAACTTGTGAAAGGAACCCTATTCTTGATGTTTTCTTGAAAATTCTTGAACTTGGATGCTTAAACAATTGATTTCTTGGGGAAAAAGTTTAGATTTTGTTCTTAGGAAGGGAAGGGTTTACTAATATGATCCGACCAGGGGCCTTGTCGTAATGGGCATCCCAAGTCCAATCGGGATCGGAGAAACCTCCAGTTGCCTGCCCTGAGTTGACTGAATTTCGAGCGTGTAGCAAGATAGTGTGATAGCTCCATAAAGACTCTGGGACAAGATCAAAACTGTGACCGACCCAACCTAGTCCAACCATCCTATACCAACAATCGAACCATACCAAACCATTCCAAAACAAGGTCCATAAACCAGGCCATAACCAAAGATATTCCAAACATAATATACATAATCCCAAAATGAAATATAATGGAACAATGAGAAATTATGTACAATGATGTCAGTCCTTCAGCTTATTCCAATGCCAAGGTGGACACCAGTACCGATTTTCCCATTCAAACCCATAAATAATACCACAAAGCCTCTAACCAAAAGAGATAAAAATTGGTTGGGATATGCCCCCAACCATGGCAAAAACCAATATCCAAAAATAAACCAAAATATCTAAAAATGTTCATAACATGAAATGAAGCCTTTCAAAAGGATGGAAGCTCACCATTTCAGTCCAAATGTTGATCTTCGAGTCAATCACTATGTAGGAGGAGTATAATGATCAGTTTCTGCATAGCGTAGGTATACAACTGCCAGTAGACGGGTTAGTGGGTGAACACTAGCATGATCTTAGGATAAGGATAAAATAATGACATTTAGAAAACCAAGTAAAACTATCCATATATAAACAATTATACACATATATAACTATGTCAGGAAAAGGGACAGGGTTTAGCATGCCTTTAAAACCTCTACCTAGGATGTTTAGCTTTTTCATCCTAAACCGCCCACGGAGTATATGGGTTTATCTCCCCTTGATGTAAGAGCCCCACTGTATGTCCACACGACCAGGGAAGAAAACTTGGGATGAATAATATATCTCGCAAAATATAGTGTGACATCATGCACACAGTCACCAACACCAACCTCACATCGATAAATATAAGTTTCTAGTTTTGGTCCCCTCGGGACCTCCACCTTCCACGACTTTGCTACACATCCCGCCATTATTGCCCAATTAAAATCAAATTCTAAATAACAAAAGCATTATTCATTTATTAACCAAGGACATTAATATTTGTATCGTCATATCAATCCTTACTTGTAAGTATTATTCGTAGTCAACCATGTATAGGTTTAAGAGGACTTTTAAGTGCCCTTCCATTTACCATGTTAAACCACTTGAGGGATTCCATGTACCCCTCAAGCATAACCCTTTAGATATTTACCTTTCCAATACATTTAAACCATGTATAATTCCTTTCCCAAATTTTAAAAAAAGCAAGAGTTCCATTAAAAGTAGTCAATGCAATAAACATATATTTGTAAGCATTTTGTCAAACACATTGGGGGCATAATATGACCAAAACTAATTCCAATTACCATTAAGCCATTCCTATTTAATCCAATTATCCAAAACCACCATTAATGCATGTAAAAGCATAATTAAAACCATAGGAAACTATAACCAACCATTTAATATCCAAACCCCCAATTCATATTTGAAAACCATAATCATACAATCAATGAAATCATGAGAACATTCTTAAAACCATGCTTTTAGATAGCATTAACAATAAGGGAAGAGAACATGCCTTAAACCAAGATGATGATGGAAATAAATCACCAAGACAAGCCCCAAATCAATCCTCTAGTTGAAACCCTAGATTTTTTTACCCAAATACTTTAGAGAGAATTATAGTGTTTAAAAGAGTTTCTAAGTGTTAATGAATGAAATAATAGGGTAAATAACCTCCCAAATAGGTTAGAAGTCATGGGACCTTATTAGGATAAGTGGGAAAATATCCATAATACCCCTACTTAAGTTGTTCAAAAATCCCATCACAGGGGTACGACTGACCCTTGCAAGTTGTACCCTTCAATACGAGTGGTACCCTTTACTCGTATCATAGCCTCAACCTTTGGATCAAATACTGTACAAGATACGACACATCCAACCAAGTCATATCCAAAGCATATGATCCGTACCCTTCATTCGTGCCCCTGGCAGATTTAAACCCAAGAAAGATTTAGACACTGTCCATCATGCGAGTCCTAGGTAAGACTCGTACCCTGGCTTACGGCTCATGGTGAGCCACTCGTACTCAGATTCAACCTAAGTAACCAAGTCTAAGATTAAGTTAAGGAACCAAACAATCTGTAACCACCAATATGACTCGTAGCCCTAAGTCGTATCCATTCCAGGAGCCAAAATCCATCCCACCAACCAACACTAGTCAGTATACTATTGGACCATACCATACGTACCCCAATATATGGCTCGTACCCTCAAGTCGTATTGGGTCCAAAGACCATAATTTTAGGAAATTTTCTAAGGTCCAAAAACCAAGGTGTTTCATTCTCCACCACTAGGAACATTCGTCCCCAAATGATGGACAAGGTAGGGGTAACCACTCGAACGGGTCATTTGTATTATTAAATATATTTCCAATCTCTAACAAAGTTTAAAAACAAAGAGGCAAAGATATTAATCTTTACTTTAACAAACTCTAAAAATAAAGATATGTTAAAGAACACATACCTTCCGCACGAATTCTATGAGTAGAAAATAGATGCAGATATTTGGACGTCATGTCCTCCTCTGCTTCCCATGTGGCTTCTTCCACCTCATGGTTCCACTAGAGAACCTTAACAGAAGCCATATCCTTGGTCTGTAACCGACGAACTTGCCTATCCAAGATCTCAACTGGGACTTCTTTGTAAGACAAAGAATCCGAGATACCCAATTCTTTCAAAGGAACAACTGAGGAAGGATCGCTAATGCACTTCCTCAACATGGAAACATAAAAGACCGAATGAACAAAGCTAAAGCTAGAAGTTAACACCAGATCATAATCAACATTACTAATTCTCCACAAAACCTCATACATACCAACATACTAGGTACTGAGCTTCCCTTTCTTGCCAAACCGCACTATCCTTTCATGGGAGATACCTTGAGGAATCTCTTATCCCTAACCTCAAACTCAAAGTCGATACCTTGAATATCCACATAGGACTTTTGGAGACTTTGGGAAGCCTTAAGACTCTCCTGAATCACCTTCATATTTTCTATAGCCTGATAAAACAAGCCAAGACCAAACATGCCTGCCTCACCAAGGTCAAACCAACCAATATGAGATCTACACCTTCTACCATGCAATTCCTCAAAAGGGGCCATACCAATACTATAATGATAGCTATTGCTGTAAGCAAACTCTACCAAAGGTAGATGCTCAACCCAATTTCCATCATAATTAATCACATAAGCCAGAAGCATATCCTCCAATATCTGAATAGTTCTCCACTTGCCCATCCATCTACGGGTGGAAAGCAGTACTCAGACTAACCTTAGTCCCCAATTCTTTCTGAAGAGATCGCCAGTAGTGAGATGTAAACTACATGCCATGATAAAAAATAATTTAAACAAGCACCCCATGCAGCTTCATAATCTTCTAAAGATATAGCTTCACATAATCTTCCACTGAGAAGGTAGTCCGCACTGGCAAAAAGTGCATGGACTTAGTCATTTTATACACGATAATCTAAATCAAATCATATTGATCATGAGATCGAGGAAGACCAACAACAAAGTCCATATTGATCTCTTCCCACTTCTACTCGGACAAATCAATTTCTCGACAGAAATCTCCTAGCCTTATATGATCAACCTTAACATGTTGACACACCATACACTTGACTACAAAATCATCCATATCTCCCTTCATGACATTTCATCAATATATCTCCTTGAGATCATGATACATCTTAGTTGAACTAGGATGAATAACATAGAAAAACTGATGCACCTCATCCAAAATCCTTTGTCGTAAATCGTCGACATCGGGAACACACAACCTCTCTTGGTATCATAAAGTACCATCACCACTAATCTCAAACACTACTACCTTTTGCCTACCAATGTCACACTTGATTTTCATCAAGATAGGATCTAGCATTTGCTTCTCTTTAATCTTCGCACTAAGAGATGATCGAACTACTTCTTGTACCACCAAACTCCCATCCTTAGAGTCCATGAGACAAACTCTATGACTAGCCAAGAGGTGAATATCCTTTACCATTTTCTCTACATGAGCTAAACTCTCCATGGATAACCTAATAAGAGCATCAAAAACCACGTTAACTGTACCTAGGTTGTAGTGAAGACTTCTATCATAGTCCTTGAGAAACTCAAGCCCTATTCTCTGCTTTAGGTTAAGCTCTCTTTATGTGAACACATATTTTAAACTCTTATGATCAGAAGAGATATCCACGTGAACACCATACAAATAATGCACCATATTTTAAAAGTAAGCACAATTGCCAACAGCTCCAAATCATGAGTAGGATAAATTCTCTCATGGACTTTTAACTGCCTGAAAACGTAGGATATTACCTTCCCATGATGTTTCAAAACACAACCAAGACCAACCCGAGATACATCATGATAAATCATGAAGCTATTATTGCCTTTTCGTAAAGTTAGAATTGGAGCCAAAGTTAACTAATCCTTTAACTTCTCGAAACTCCCTTCACAACCATCTGACCAAGAAAACTTAACCTTCTTATGAGTTAACTTATTTAAAGGAGTAACTATCAATGAAATTCTATCCACAAACCACCAATAATACCCGACGAAACCCAAAAAGCTATGAATGTCAGATGGAGTCGTGGGTATAGGATACCTATTCACCGTAGCAACCTTTTATGGATCTACCATAATCCCCTCGCTAGAAATAATATGACCCAAGAAAGTTACAACGTTCAACCAAAACTTATATTTATAGAACCTGGCATACAACTACTATTTTTTTAAGGTATGCAACACCACACAAAGGTGATTAGTATGATCCACCTCACTCTTTAAATAAAATATAATGCCATTAATAAATACAATAATGAAGAGTGATGAAAAACCCTATTCATTAGATCTAAAATGCTATCAGAGCGTTAGTCAACCCAAATGACATTACCAAAAACTCAAAGTGCCCATACCAAGTATGAAAAAAATATCTTAGGGATATCCACCTCCCTAATCTTTAGCTGATGGTACCCATACGAAAGATCTATATTATAAAAGAACTTGGCACCTTTCAACTAGTTGAATAGATCACTATCCTTAGAAGTGCACACTAATTCTTAACAATCACCTTGTTCAACTACCTATAGTCAATGCATATCAGATGGAAACCATCCTTCTTGTAGTAGCCCACAAATTTTCTTAGTCGTTAGAGGTCATTAAAGCATGCTAAGAGAAGCTTCACACTTAGAAAATTTAACAAAGTATTGGAATTTTTTTTATTTCATAAACATTCAAATTTTGATGATTTATTTTGTGACCTTCTTGATCGTCGTTTATCAATTTTTAAGTTGATTCATGATGGGGCAAGTTAATAGTACTCCTTGAGTGAGTTTTGGAATATTTCAGATAGTGTAAGGGCATGTTTGGTTGCCCAAAATAGTAGCTTAGGGCGATTAGTCCGCGATGCCCTGGCTAGTCCCCAGAGATAGGTAGGGTGCTGTCCAGGATAATCCCTCAGGCTATGCAGGGCACTGCCCAGGGTACTCCCCTAGCCCAAAATTTTTAGCATTCCACATCTATGCTTTCAATGGAAAAATGGTCAATTTCCTAGTCCTATATAAACCCATAAACACAAGATTCAGCCTTATTACACCCGAAACAGAGTGGTTTATCACGATTTCTCTCAAGAACAAGTTAGGGTTTTCAATTGAGGATCCAAATTCAAGAAAATTCCTATGCCAATCTTCATAAAATCAAGATATAAGGTATGTTAGGTGTTGATTCTTGGGTCCATTCCACCCAAGAAGTTCAAGAATTCTTTTCTAAATTCAAAGATTATATATATTTGAGTTTTTCATGATTCATGTGAATTGAAATTAAAGGTCTTGCTGTTGTTGAGTTTTAATTAATGTTGTGATTACAAAGTCCCAAGCTTTGATCCTAGTATGTGATATTTATGTGATACTCATGATAAAACCCCTTCAAGTTGCATGTTGATTTATTTATGCATGATAATTAGGTATAGAATTTGTTGTATTACCAAAGAATTCTCCCTATATGTTCAATAAAATGCTTATGTGAGGAAAATAGTCATTAGAGAATGTTAGTATGAAATCCCCAATTATGTATAAGTTAATGCATGCCTAGTGTTTGTTGAAAGGACTAAGTGAATGAATTATTCTATGTTGCATGTATTTCTACTCATGTTCATTCCTTATTGGATGAATTATGAGATATTAGTGTGCATTTCTATGCATGTACAAGTTTATGATTTTCAAGTGCTTGAAGAGATGCCTTATTGATTGTATGGTGAATGATATGCTATTGTATGCTATTCAGTAGTTGTCATGTCTTATTATTTACATGCTATCAAGTCCTGGGGGTACTTGTGCTCGATAATTTAGGTGTGTGACTAGAGCTGAGTCAGTTTTTAAGATAATCTCAGTTGTGCCATGATCAGTAGGACTCAGTCAGTTATAGAACTTAGAAAAACTCAGTAATCTCAATGTCAGTATATTCTTGTTCAGTATGCAGTTCAGACCTCAAAAGCATTCAAGTATTCAGTTTAGAACTCAGTAGTATTCAATCAGATAAAAAAATTCAGTAGTATTCCATCAGTCTACAGAACTCAGTAACCTCAGTCCAGTTTAGTTAACCAGAAAGATCAGTAACAGTTAAGTCTAAGAATCAGTTCAGTGTCTTTTAGTTGGGAGTAGGATTCAGCACTAAGCGAGCCTAGGAATGGGGGCTCACCCGCTATATAGGACTGAGATCCCTAGGAGAAATCCCTAAGTTCCAAAACTATGTAGCCAGCATAGGTATGAGATGTCACCCGTTAGATAGGAATGAAATACTCAGGGATCACCAGTTAGTGCATGACTGATCTCAGGAGTCACCCACTAGATTAGGGATGAATCCCTAGCAGTTCTCTTTACTCGTGGCACGGTACTGACACCCTTCCAGTTGGGTTTATAGGTTAGACCACACTAGTTTAGATTTGGGGCATGCCAGTTAGATAACTACTTCCTACAGTCTTAGTTTCAGATTCAGTCGGACTGATAGAACTCAATTTCAATTATACAAATTCAGGACTATCAAATATAGTCACTCAGTATAGTAAGGGATTAGATAGTTCCATAAAACTCAGAGATCACCCACTAGATAACATTGATCTCAGATGTAGTCAATCAGTATCAGAAAACTCAGATATCAATATCAGCAAACTCAGTTGTTCAGTATCCCAGTGTTAGTAAAATAAAATATTAGTGAATCAGTATTTAGAATTTAGTATCAGTAAATTTAGATAGTATTCATTAGTAAACCTAGTTATCAGTAATCCAATTATTGGAACTCAGTATTCAGTGTTACTACGATTTTAGCTATAGTTTATGCATTCATACATGTCTCATTATTTAGTATACTCATGTTATTCAGTTAGCTTTAGTTCATACATATAAGCCCTTGCATTTAGCCTTACCTCATCTAGCATAATAGTACATTCTCACGTACTGACACATACTTTCCTCTTGCGCTATGGTGTTTTATACTATAGGTTCAAAAATATGTGCTCCCTAGCATTCTTGTAGTTCAGATTCAGTCAGCAGCAGTAGACTTAGTAGTGATTCCTTATTATTCGTGGATATTCTCTTATTTTAGTATTACATTAGATTCAGTATTTCAGTGATAGAGTTAGTTGGGGGATTGTCCCATTAACTCCACAGTTCAGACAGTTTAGAGGCTTTTTAGATTAGATGTTCCTACAGTTGTATTTGTATTCAGTTTTTAGTTGTATTTCAAATATTTAACCTTATGGAAAGTTTTCTGCATATTTACAGTATTTTTACAGTGCTCAGTTATAGGTACCATAAATGGGTCAGCTTGTGGTCCTTCGAGATTATAAGTACCGTGTAGCATCTGGGGTACCAGACTCGGGGTAAACTTAGTATCAGAGCCTAAGGTTCAATGGTGTCCTAGGAAGTCTGAAAGCCATATATAGTAGAGTCTTGTGCATGGGTGTGGTGCATGCCATATTTATGTATAAGAGGCTATGAGATGTTTTAGGAATAATTTCCTTTCTTTCAGTATTCATGTCATGCAAGTGAGCATGAGATTAAGTTAAACACACAGTCTAATCCATTTCCTTCTTTTAATTACAGAATATTCCTCTTCGTAGAGCTAATTCCCATAGAAATAATAACCAGCCACCTTAGCCCATAGATCCTCCGAATGAGAATGTATCACATGTAGAGTTTCGGGTATTTTTTGAAATGTTATCCCAAGCTGTAACAACTAATGTTCAGGGTAACCGTTAGGATGCAGCCCTACCTCAGCAAGATGGGGATTCAGCCACAGCCAGGATCAAAAATTTTATGAGAATGAACCCACTAAAATTCTTTGAGTTAATAGCACGTGAGGAGCCACAGCTTTATCTTGAAGAGGTAAAGAAGATCACCCAATGTATAGGTATGAAGAGAAGAGTGTAGAATTGGCATCCTATAAGTTGAAGGATATTTCTCATGATTGGGTAGTTATGTGGAAGAAGAGTAGAGGGGAGGATGCAACTCTTATGACTTGGCAGATATTTCAGGATACGTTCTTAGATAAATTTTTCCTACTTGAGATAAGGAAAGCCAAGGTAGAAGATTTCATGAACCTAAGGAAGGCTCCATGACAGTGAAGGAGTATTTTCTCAAGTTCAACCAGTTGTCTAAGTATGTCCCTGAGTAGATGGATGACCGTAGATCTAGCATGAGTAAGTTTGTGACCAGGGTGTCTGGTTTGGTGGTTAAATAATGTAGGACTGACTACTATTCTCTATAGATATATGGATCTTTCTAGGTTGATGATTCACGCTCAGCAAATTGAAGCAGAGAAAGCTAAGGAAAGAAAGTGAGTGAGTAAGAAATCTAGATCAAGTAATTTTAGTTTTTCTCAGACAGAGTCAAAGGGTGGTAACTGTTATTAGCATAGTTAGAAGTTTTCAGTCCTAGCTCCATCCTTAGCTAGTGCACCAGCACCAAAGTTTAGGGATGTCAGTCATGATGGGGAGCCAGGCTCCAAGACCAAGGGTAGTATGAGAAATGACCATACCTATCCACTTTGTAAAGAATGTGGTAAGAATTACCTAGGTACTTGTAAAGAAAGCAACGAGGTATGTTTTGGTTGTAGTAAGCCAGGCCACAGGTTGTAGGAGTGTATTAATATGACTCATAAGGGTAAATTTGCGTCAGCAGGCTCCCACTTCTAGTACCACTAGTGGTCAGCGTTAGAACAAATTTTATGCACTCCAGATTCATCATGATCAGGGAAGTTTCCCTAACATAGATTTGGGTACATTATAATCCCTTCATCTTTATGATATGCATTTCTAAATCCCTTGTTCCCATTTGAGATTAAGTTTTCAGCATGAGTTAGTTAGTAAAGTTAGCAAGTCAGTTTAGCATCAGGTAGTCAGATTCATATGGTTTGTTTTCTATCTTTCCATCTAGTCATACTATCATAAATCTCAAAAATATGACTATTCCAAGATAGAAAGTCCCTATAGTTGCAAGTTCAGTTCAGTTCATGAATCACGCATTAGTTTCAGATTCTTGAGGTTTAGTTATAATCCAATTCATAGGTGCCTTGTGCATTGCCTTGGTTTTTCCAGTATCTCAGTAAAGTAAACATTATTAGAGGGACATAGTGTCCCAAGGGGGAGATACCCTATACTTTCCCAATTCTTTCATGTCCTGGAACCCATTCAGTTGTATGTTCAGATATTTCTTACAAAGTATCAGTTATCATTGCATATTTAAGTCATGCTTTCATGAGAATCAACTCAATCATGTATTCCATGCATTAAATGTGCATGCTCAGTATAAGAATTCCATCAAATAGTCATGCATCGGATATGCATACCCAGTATGATATTTCAGTGTATTAGTAGTTCCATTTATGTAGTCATGTTTCAGATGTTCACTTCCCCTATGTAAGTTCATTCTATCAGTAATCTTAGTCAGTCTCATTCGAGGATGAATGTTCCCAAAGGGGAGATATTGTAATACCCCACAAATTTTCTTAGTCGTCAGAGCTCTTTAAAGCATTCTAAGAGAAGCTTCACTCTTAGAAAATTTGACCAAGTGTTGGATTTTTTTTTCATTTCATAAGACTTCAAACTTTGATGACTTATTTCGTGACCTTTTTGACCTCCGTTTGCCGATTTTTAAGTTGATTCATGATGAGGCAAGTCAATAGTACATCTCAGGTGATTTTTGGAATTTTTTGGATAGTGTAAGGGCATGTTTGGTTGCCCAAAATAGTAGCTCAAGGAGATTAGCCCGCGCCGCCCTTTCTAGTCCCCTGGGATAGGTAGGGCGCCGCCCAGGATAATTCCCCGGCTAGGCAGGGCACCACCCAGGGTACTCCCCAGGCCAAAAAATTTCAGCATTGCACCTCCGTGCTTTCAAGGGAAAAATGGTCAATTTCCTACCCCTATATAAACCCATAAACACAAGATTCAACCTTATTACACCCAAAACATAGTGTTTTATCACAATTTCTCTCAATAACAAGTTAGGGTTTTCAATGAGGATCCAAATTCAAGAAAATTCCTCCATCAATGTTCATAAAATTAAGAACTAAGGTATGTTAGGTGTTGATTCTTGGGTCCCTTCCACCCAAGAAGTTCAATAATCCTTTTCTAAATTCAAATATTAAATATATATTTGAGTTTTTCATGATTCATATGAATTGAAATTGAAGTTCTTGTTGGTGTTGAGTTTTAATTCATGTTGTGATTACAAAGTCCCAAGCTTTGATCCTAGTATGCGATATTTATGAGATACTCATGATAAAACCCCTTCAAGTTGTATGTTGACTTATGTATCCATGATAATTAGGTGTAGAATTTGTTGTATAACCAAAGCATGCTCCCTATATGTTCGATAAAATGTTTATGTGAATAAAATAGAGTCATTACAACATGTTAGTATAAAATCCCCAATTATGTATATGTTAATGCATGCCTAGTGTTTGTTGAAAGGACTTAGTGAATGAATTATGCTTTGTTGCATGTATTCCTATTCATGTGCATTCCTTATTGGATGAATTATGAGATATTAGTGTGTATTCCTATGCATGTACAAGTTTATGATTTTCAAGTGCTTGAAGAGATACCTTATTGATTGTATGGTGAATGATATGCTATTGTACGCTATTCAAGAGTTGTCATGTATTATTATTTACATGCTATTGAGTCATGGGGGTACTTGTACCTGACAATTTAGCTATGTGCCTAGATTCGAGTCAGTTTCAAGATAATCTCAGTCGTTCCATGATCAGTAGGACTCAACTAGTTATAGAACTTAAAAAGACTCAGTAATCTCAGTGTCGGTCTATTCCTGTTCAGTATGCAGTTCAGACCTCAATTGCATTCAAGTATTTGGTTCAAAACTCAGTAGTATTCAGTTAGATGACAGAATTCAGTAGTATTTTGTTAGTCAATGAAACTCAGTAACCTTAGTCCAGTCCAGTTAACCAGTATGATCGATAACAGTTCAGTCTAAGAATTAATTCAGTGTCTTTCAGTTAGGAGTAGGATTCAGCACCGAGCAAGCGTAGAGATAGAGGCTCACCTTCTAGATAGGACTGAGATACCTAGGAGCAATCCTTAAGTTCCAAAACTATATAGCCAGCATAGGTATGAGATGTCACTCGTTAGATAGGACTGAATTACTCAGAGAATACCCGTTAGTGCAGGACTGATCTCAGGAGTCACCCTCTAGATTAAGGATGACTCTATAGCAGTTGTCTTTACCAGTTACATGGTACTGGCACCCTTTCTAACTAGGGTTATAGGTTAGACCCTACTAATTCAAATTTGGGGCATGTCATTTAGATAACTACTTTCCACAGTCTCAGTTTCAGATTCAGTCTCAATGATAAAACTCAATTTAGTTATACAAATTCAGGACTGATAGATACAGTCACTCAATGTAGTAAGGAACTTAGTTTCGTAGAACTCAGAGATCACCCGGTAAATAGGATTGATCTCAAATATAGTCAATCAGTATCAGAAAACTCAGACATCATTATCAGCAACTCAGTTATTTAGTATCCCAGTGTTAGTAAAATCAGATTTCAGTAAATCAGTATTCAGGATTCAGTATCAGTAAATTCAGATAGCAGTTATCAGTAAAGCCAGTTATTAGTAATACAGTCGTTGGAACTTAGTATTCAGTGTTACTATGATTTTAGCTATAGCTTATACATTCATGTATGTATTTATCATTTAGTATACTTATATTATTCTGTTACTTTTAGTTCATACATATGGGCCCTTATATTTACCCTTACCTCATCTAGCATACCAGTACATTCTCACGTACTGACCTATACTTTTCTCTTGCTCTATGGTGTTTCATACCATAGGTTTAGAAACATGAGCTCTCGAGTATCCTTAGCAGTTCAAATTCAGTCAGTAGTAGTAGACTTAGCAGTGAGGCCCATCATCCGAGGATATTCTCTTATTTCAGAATTGCATTAGCTTCAGTATTTCAATAGACGAAGTTAGTTGGGGGATTGTCCCATCAGATCCTTAGTTCATATAGTTTTGAGGCTTTTCAGACTAAATGCTCAGTCAGTTATGTTAGTATTCAGTTTTTAGTTATATTTCAGATATTTAACCTTATGGGAAGTTTTCTATATTTTTACAGTATATTATGTAGTGCTCAGTTATAGGTACCAGAAAAAGGGTTAGCTTATGGTTCTTTAGGATCATAAGCACTGTGTAGCCTCCGGGATACCAGATTCAGGGCATTACACTTCTTGAGCACAAAAAACACTAGTGCACCCCATGAGGGTACATTAGGATTAATAAATCCCTTATCCAAAAAATCCTTAAGTTGCTCCTTGAGTTACCTCAACTCAGCTGGAGCCATTCTATATAAAGGAATAAAAATTGGACGAGTGTACAAAACTAGATCAATACCAAACTCTATTTCCCTATCCATAAGAACACCAGGAAGATCATCCGGAAAGACCTCTAGAAACTCATTAACCACTGGAGCTGACTAGAAAAAGGGCCTTTCGAGTTAGAATCTTTAACCCAAACCAAGTGATAAATATAACCTTTAGAGATTAACCTCCAAGATCTAATATAATAAATAAATCTTACCATAGGAGCTAAAGAACCACCCTTCCATTCTATAACTGGTCCACCATGGAACGTAAAAATAATCCTATGGGTCCGACAATCCTAGGATGCGTAACAAGAATGTAAATAATCCATCCCCAGAATAACATCAAAATCCATCATACCCAACTTAAATAGATCCACCAAGGTCTGTCGCCCATCGTAGAAATACTCTAGTGGAGCCACTAGCCGGCTCTACTGGCGAAACTGCCCAATAGAGCAGCCGACCAAATGGCCCCTCTAGTCGCCTCACCACTTTGAGTTTTGGAGAAATATAATCGAAAATACAATAAAATTCATGATGCATTCTTAGACATCCATCCCAGGTTTGCTTTTGTTTAAATTCACGTTAATTTACTATCGTAATCTTTTCTTACTTCTTTTCTTTAAGACAAATTTGTTGATGTGAAATTGGTGAAATATGGCTATGAATTTTGACATAATTAATCTAATTTTATGTTTTTTTATGTCTTCTATTTATCATATGTAGGGCCCCAATTTTTATGACCCTTCATTAATTCTAAATTTCTTTAAGATTTGTGACTGATTCTTCTAGGCATGCAATCCAGTTTCAAAAGAATCCATGGAATTTCTTGATACTCATTTACAGTCTTTGAAACTTCATAACTTAAAATGGAATGTCTGATTTGGTTGATTGAATTACTAGCATGTTTAAAAAATATAATGATTCTTTTGGTAGATTGTGATTTTTTTGTGTGCTAAGCATGTGGATTTGATTCCATCTCATTAATTGAAATAAATAAGGAGGTTATTATTAATTAGGTAAATTTTACCTATTCTTGTACCATTTTAACGTGATTACGCATTTTCAATTGTATATGATAAATATTCATCTGTATCCCAGCCTTGAGGCTTGATTAACATTTTTAATTTATTCTATAATTTTAATATATTCTGACTTGTCTTTTATGGTAAAGATAAGTTATTTTTTACACTTAATTGATTGTGTGTATTTATTTAAGGAAAATAATCTCCTTAATTAACTTGTCAAATATTCTTCTTTTTTTATTTTTTTTATTTTTGTGCCCTTTTGCTATATAAACCCTTTTCTCTTAACAACCTCTTCATCAACGATTACATAGAAAGCTCTGGTCCATATTTTCTCTATAAAAAAATAATAAAATAATCTTAAGTTTTTTTTTCATCTGGTACTGCTAAAAGGAAATTTTGGATGGTGTCTTACTCACTACAATTATTGCGTGTGTGGGTCAAAGTGTTGATTGTTGAACTTTTCATTAATTTTTGGTTTCCACAAGATTGGATTGTGTCTTAAAAATGCCTTCAATTATTACATGTTAGTTTTAAATGGTTCGATACTTGTCCTGATTGCATTCTAAATTCTATGAAGTTGTTTAATGTGACTATTGGTAAATCCATTGTTTCTCTGTATGCTCTTTCGATTGAAATGCTATATATATCTATTTGTTTCTTGTGCATTTGATATATGCTGCTTTGTCCTACAAATACTATTTAGCCATCGATGTAGATGAAGAGTCGTCGAGAAATTGGAAATGTTGTTAATTCTAGTTATTTATGATTTTTTATTTGTTTATCTCTTTCTCTTTTTTTGGGGGGTTTATAGTAATTTATTGTATGAATGATGTGTTGATAATAAAATTTATAGGGACTTCTTGTGGCGTTGAAAATTATGTGATTTATTTGCTTACGTGAATCACTTAGGCAAATATAATCTAGGATCAATAATAAATTTATGCGGTCACATAGAAATCATGTTTTAGGGATTGCTAGTTATATTTCAGTGTACAGTAATGTCAACATGGTTTATTTAGTGTTCAGATATCATAGTTAATTCTCAAATCAGCCTTAGCCTTTAGTTAATTTTTCAGCAATGATAAATCGGTTTCAATTAAAAAAAATAATTTCATCTTCAAAATGATTTTCAGAAATAATAAAATAGTTTCAGCTTTACAAAAAATGATTTTTCGGCAATAATAAAATAGTTTCATCTTTATAAAAATGATTTTTAGCAATAATAAATTAGTTTCAGTTTCACAAAAATAATTTTTAGCAATAATAAAATAGTTTTAGCTTTATAGAAAGTGATTTTTAGCAATATAAAAAATTAGTTCGACCTTAACTAGTTGGTTTTCAACCTGTTTCTATTAATTTCCAACTATTTTTATAAACTCTAGCAGTTAAAATCATTTTCAGTAATTTAATGATTTGCAACCTGTTTTATTAATTTCTAGCACCTAATACAAATTCCAGCATGTTATAAATTATCTTTCGACATCTTGTTAATTGTATATGAATTTTCAACACATGTTACAACAAATTTTAATAATTGAGACATATCAATTCACATTTCAACTTTTTTTCCTTTCATTTAACTTCTTGCCTATTATTCACCTAGATATCCTATCTAGAGGATTCTTTACATACTAATCGATTATTGAACATTCTGATATCATATCTAGAGGTTTTAATTACATAAAAATGAGTAATTGTTTTTAAGCATGTCAATCACTTAACCAACCTTTAATTAACTACGAGGCTTGTTTGAAACCATTATTTGCTACGTGCTAGTTCAATGTGCTTTCCTGGCGTGAACCTTGACTCTAATTAGGTACACTTAGCTTTCTTTTATCTAGACTCTAAATCAAAGTATAAAGTCCATTACCTCTTGGACATTAAGTTGGGAAAGGTAGGCACCTTAGGGAACGCTAGTTTTTGTCATTTTATTTAGAATGCCTCTAAGTTTAATAAAAAAAGTAGGTGTATTTGTGTGTGGAAGGGGAGAGGGTGGAGGGGTGTTAGACTTTTGACATGACAAAAGTTGACCTGAGCATAATTTGACAATGTGACATACGACATTGTCTCCGATCAGTAAGCCGGGTGCTGATCCAAATAATTAAAATAATAATCTTTCTACTAATTTCGAATTCATTGTCTCTTTCATTTACTTCACATGTTTAATTGTTTGGGGTATTTTAAGTTTCCTATTTAATAAATATTTGTTATATTAATTGTGTCACTTCTATCTTCTTGCTTATCTAATTTATATCTTTTATTTGTTTTAGCACTTAGATAATTAGTGATCAGAAAATAATCAATGTTGCATGATTTGTTAATTTATTATTTTATCACTTAGTTATTACTAAGTTTATTAAAATAATTTACCTTTGCTTATCATGTTGAATCCCCACGTAAAAATAAAAATTCGAACAAGAACCAAATTTATGGACCTCGAAAGGTGCCTAACACCTTTATTTTGAGGTAATTTGAACCCTTACCTGATTTCTAGTGATGTACATTAATTAACTCATTCATAATTAGCTTGGAATAATGCCCTAACACACCTTAATTTGTTAGGTAGCAAATTTTTCCTCTTTAGATATCCTAAAAAGAGTTTTCATATCAAATCCCATTTTTTGCAAGAAAAATGGGCCGCTTCATTGGTGATGATGAAAATGTTTACCACATAGGTGATACATCACCAAAATCTGATAAGCATACTAATCTATTTGTACAGCCTCCAAACGAGGAATGGGAGATTGATGAGGATGACTTGCCTCTAAGGTGGTCAATGCAGAAACAAAGAGGTAGTAACGGTAAGGAGAAAGTGGTTAAGACAACTGTAAAGGTTAGAAGGAATTACTCAACAAAGAGTGATGATAAGAAGATTATGAGAGATTCTATGAGAGAAAATACGTCAGCAACTATAAAAAAATAATTTAAAAAGGGGACTATGATTGAGGAAGAAAATGTAGAAGTGGTTAATGTTGGAGAGGGTGATGAGGAAATAAATGTTGTGCAATAGAATATAGAACTTAAAATGCTTAAATATGAGAGTATTCATGTACTTAAGGATATGTTGTTAGATTTGCTGTGTTTTGGGGAGTATTTTGTAGGAAATTAGGTTTTGGATGCTAAATCCAAGAGGAACTATGAAAAGTGGTTTGAATCGAGTTAAAAACCTATTTTTATTCACTACTACCCAAGGTACGACTTTCTCCTAACGAACCGCAAGGATTATGTAAGATTAGTATCCTATACAAACCTTACAAGTTGTATCTCGGACAGATTCGACACAACTTCAGCAATGCTTCAGTATTTTGGCCATGACTTTTCACCCCGATATCGAATTAAGGAAAAATTAGTATCATAGGAAAACAAATTCAATTATCAATATATTGGTGGGTCTTGAGATAAAAAATGTTAAGTACACAAAAGGTATGCATGGTGAAAGATGAAAATAGTTATATTCTTCATAAGAACTTAATCATTAAGGGATGTTTTCACATGCCTATAAATTTCAAACTATTTATGATACCAATATGTATATAAAGTCATCAAAAATCTCTGATAAAGTTAAATTGTCAAAAGAATATGAGTCAAAAGTCAGAGTACAACTCATATGATCCAACTATAAGAAGAACAATGTCCAAGAACAAGAAAGGAAGAAGTCCCAAGTGGATACGAGTTGAGTCCATGAGTCGTATGATCAAGGTACAGCTCGTGACAATGAGTTGTAAGGTGATCAGAATGTTGAATCCTTGGGTGATGATCTACTGGAATGTATATGAATGGGTCCTTTGACTCGTAAGTAGACCAAATAAGTCGTGAACCCGAGTCGTACCTTGTGCCCACTTAAGTGTCCTATCCCATTTTAGTTTCGATTTGTTTTCTGGAGTTTCCATTTATCCCAATTACACTCCTATTATGTATGGGTAATTATTTTGTCCTATTTTATTTAAGATTTGATTTATAGTGTTTTTCTATTGTATTTAGGAGTTGATTTCTAGGGTTTTCCTACTTTAATTGGGATTTGGTTTTTGTAATCTATAAATACCCTTTAGGATTTATTTTATTTGTTAATCGTTCATTCAATAAAACATTCATCAGTTTCAAAATTCAATGTATTAATTATTATTCTTGGTTTCTTTTTAGTTCGTTATTCAATTTAAGACTTTGGGATTTATTCCTCATTATTTGGAGATTGATTCTATAATTTAGTCTATGTATTCCATGATTTATATCATAAATATGAGTGGCTAATTCCCTTAGCTAGGTTTGTGGGAACCCTGGTGTATTAGATACATAAAGAAAGTATGATATTCATTTATTCTAGGGTTTCATGTATCTTAATCTTCTTCATGATAATTAATCTCGAGTAGCAGTCGATATATGAGATAGCCTATATTTGTATCCATTAAATATCCAAGGAGCTTGAGATTGGGAAAATAAGTTAGGACAGTGATTTGGGATGCGATTACAAAGTATCTCATCTTATCACTTGATCCTACCCCCCACAAGTGTAACTGAGGCTGTAGCAAGGGAAAACAAGGAAATACCCTGAGACGATAACCAAGTAAAGGGTGAAATTAATCTTCTAGCTTACCCAACATTTGATAAGAGTTATGTTTTAGGCTTTGCTTGCAGAACAACAGGATAGTTAGGTTGATCATGAGAAATTTACGAAGTTGAGAAGCCATGGGGACACAAGCGTAGTGTTCGTCTTCTATTGTTTACAACAAATAACAACCAATTCTTTTTCCTTTTTTCTGTTTTAACAAATCCCCCCTTTTACTTTCTTCCACTTCCTGGTAATTTTAACAAATTTGAGGTAGATTTCTGATGTATTCCCTATGGAAATCAAACCCAACCTAGTTGGGTTACTATATTTGACAACGACCGCTTTATCCTTCAATTGGAGGTGTATTTTAGGTGTTATCAAATTTTAGCCCTGTTACTAGGGAATACGATCTCAAAACTCTTGATTGAAATTGTTGAAGTTATTGGGATTATTTTCTATTATTTTTTAATTTTATTTATTTTTATTAAACTATTCTTCTTGAGATGAAGACCTGGCCAGAAGAAGTATAGAATGATGATAACTCTTTATTTATTGATCCTATTCCTTATGATTTGGTGCATTACTACAGGGGTGTGATAAATATATTATTGGAACAAAATTAGAGCATGCTTGACACGTTGGAACTCCTGAAAAAAACAAAATCATATGTAAGAGGTTGATAGGTTTGTCTTTGATATTCACCTTCTAAAATTAGAGTTGGATGTTAAAGCTGCTACGTGTGAACCCCAGTGAATTAGTGATAGGTGGTGTGAAATTTAAGGAATTTTGAAAAGCCAACTTGATGTGCTAAAATTAGAGGAGTCAAAAATTGCTCATGCTCTTGTGGATAGAGTCACTTTTAAGGAGAATATACTAGAGTTATGTGGGGATGTAAAGAAGACTGCAAATAATGAGTTGGGTCATATTGGACCTCATTCTAAGCATTTTCCACATTATGTTTGGATGGTCAGATCTTTATTGAGCCATCCAAGCCTAAAGAAGAGTGCAAGAGCAGGAAGAATATGTCTATATTCTTGAATTTACTGAGCCAGAATCAAGGAACTACATGCCTCACATAAGGGCCAAGAAGTAAAACATGCCACATCTACTTCTTGGGTTCTTTATTTTTATACCTCTATCCCATGAGCATAATGGGAAGTCAAAAAAACAATTAAGGGTGAAATTCATAAGTTCAAAGTGGAAAGAGAAACTTGAAGGCCAACTATTGGGCTGCCTTGATGAAGTCTGAGTAATCAAGGTACCAATGGAATTTTTGGGGATGTCTGAGTACCCAACAAAGTCCCTTCATGCCATAACATAAAATAGGTGCTGCTTGGAAGGAAAAACAAGGTATTTCGTTATTTATATTTGTATTGCATGATTGGCGTCATATCTCTGAACCTATGGTGCCATAGGTATTTCTAACTCTCTTGTTTTAGTTTGACGCATTGGGGACAATGCATGATTTTAAGTTGAGGGTGAGGCTACTTGTGGGTCTTGATGTCCTCTTGGAGTTTTTGTTACCGTACCTCTTCCCCGGAGTCTTGTTCCTAGTAGAGCTGACATGTTTAGGCATATTGTGTTTTATTTTGTGATGTTGCTTGGTTAACTAGGAGAAAAATAAGTATCTATAGAAGTTGACATATTTTTGTTGATTTGTGAAATAAATAATAAATACCTCTCCAATTATCTATTTGGTAACTGTGTGATATGAATCTATATGAGCCTATTGTGAAACCTTTTATGGCATTTTTATTAAGGACATGATAGTTATTGTTGACAATTGCATGAACCAATAGGTAGTAGCTTGTGTAACTCTGTGCCATATGTGTGAGATACTATCTAGTTCCCTTTATGCATAAAATTTAAAACTTTCCTGGTTAGTCTTGTCTAGGTTTTAGGATAGTCTGTTGGGAAAGGATCATAGACCATTTTTTATTTAGTCCACTTTTAGTATAAATGACCTTTCCATTGTGAAATGAAATCCCTTGGTCCCTGTTTTGAGCCTTATAGCCTATTTTCTTGTTACACCTTTTCATTTTCCTATTTTGTATTACAATGAACCTATTTTGTTCTTGGTCCTCTTTGGACATTATGCACTTCAACTCAGGCAAATAGCCTAAGTTGAGGGTGTCTAACATAGGGGTGCATGATGTGAAATGGGTATGCAAAATGGTAAAATAAGAGAAAAGAAAGTAAGGATGGGTGTCGTAGAAAAAGAAAATAAAAAGAAAAGAAAATTTGTGAAAAAAAGAAAAAGAAAGACTAGAAGACCAAACCTAACCTGAATATGCTTTATAAATAAAAAGAGAGAAATAAGGGCGAAAATAAAGTAAAAAAATTGGTTAAGTGTGGGCCCAGAGTTAATGTAGTGATAAGGAGGCTCAGTCACTTAGTTATTACTAAGTTTATTAAAATAATTGACCTTTGCTTATCATGTTGAATCCCCACGTAAAAATAAAAATTCGGACAAGAACCAAATTTATGGACCTCGAAAGGTGCCTAACTCCTTTATTTTGAGGTAATTTGAACCCTTACCTGATTTCTAGTGATGTACATTAATTAACTCATTCATAATTAGCCTGGAATAATGCCCTAACAGACCTTAATTTGTTAGGTAGCAAAATTTTCCTCTTTAGATATCCTAAAAAGAGTTTTCATATCAAATCCCATTTTTTGCAAGAAAAATGGGCCGCTTCATTGGTGATGATGAAAATGTTTACCACATAGGTGATACATCACCAAAATTTGATAAGCATACTAATCTATTTGTACAGCCTCCAAACGAGGAAGGGGAGATTGATGAGGATGACTTGCCTCTAAGGTGGTCAATGTAGAAACAAAGAGGTAGTAACGGTAAGGAGAAAGTGGTTGAGACAACTGTAAAGGTTAGAAGGACTTACTCAACAAAGAGTTATTATAAGAAGATTATGAGAGATTGTATGAGAGAAAATACGTCAGCAACTATAAAAAAATAATTTAAAAAGGGGACTATGATTGAGAAAGAAAATGTAGAAGTGGTTAATGTTGGAGAGGATGATGAGGAAATAAATGTTGTGCTATAGAAATATAGAACTTAAAATGCTTAAATATGAGAGTATTCATTTACTTAAGGATATGTTGTTAGATTTGCTCTGTTTTGGGGAGTATTTTGTAGGAAATTAGGTTTTGGATGCTAAATCCAAGAGGAACTATGAAAAGTGGCTTGAATCGAGTTAAAAACCTATTTTTATTCTCTACTACCCAAGGTACGACTTCCTCCTAATGAACCGCAAGGATTATGTAAGATTAGTATCCTATACAGACCTTACAAGTTGTATCACGAACAGATTCAACACAACTTCAGCAATGCTTCAGTATTTTGGCCATGACTTTTCACCCCGATATCGAATTAAGGAAAAATTAGTATCATAGGAAAACAAATTCAATTATCAATATATTGGTGGGTCTTGAGATAAAAAATGTTAAGTACACAAAAGGTATGCATGGTGAAAGATAAAAATAGCTATATTCTTCATAAGAACTTAATCATTAAGGGATGTTTTCACATGCCTATAAATTTCAAGCTATTTGTGATACCAATATGTATCTAAAGTCATCAAAAATCTCTGATAAAGTTAAATTGTCAAAAGAATATGAGTCAAAAGTCAGAGTACAACTCATATGATCCAACTATAAGAAGAACAATGTCCAAGAACAGGAAAGGAAGAAGTCCCAAGTGGATACGAGTTGAGTCCACGAGTCGTATGATCAAGGTACAGCTCGTGACAATGAGTTGTACGGTGATCAGAATGTTGAATCCTTGGGTGATGATCTACTGGAATGTATATGAATGGGTCCTTTGACTCGTAAGTAGACCAAATAAGTCGTGAACCCGAGTCGTACCTTGTGCCCACTTAAGTGTCCTATCCCATTTTAGTTTCGATTTGTTTTCTGGAGTTTCCATTTATCCCAATTACACTCCTATTATGTATGGGTAATTATTTTGTCCTATTTTATTTAAGATTTGATTTATAGTGTTTTTCTATTGTATTTAGGAGTTGATTTCTAGGGTTTTCCTACTTTAATTGGGATTTGGATTTTGTAATCTATAAATACCCTTTAGGATTTATTTTATTTGTTAATCGTTCATTCAATAAAACATTCATCAGTTTCAAAATTCAATGTATTAATTATTATTCTTGGTTTCTTTTTAGTTCGTTATTCAATTTAAGACTTTGGGATTTATTCCTCATTATTTGGAGATTGATTCTATAATTTAGTCTATGGATTCCATGATTTATATCATAAATATGAGTGGCTAATTCCCTTAGCTAGGGTTGTGGGAACCATGGTGTATTAGATACATAAAGAAAGTATGATATTCATTTATTCTAGGGTTTCATGTATCTTAATCTTCTTCATGATAATTAATCTCGAGTAGCAGTCGATACATGAGATAGCCTATATTTGTATCCATTAAATATCCAAGGAGCTTGAGATTGGAAAAATAAGTTAGGACAGTGATTTGGGATACGATTACAAAGTATCTCATCTTATCACTTGATCCTACCCCCCACAAGTGTAACTGAGGCTGTAGCAAGGGAAAACAAGGAAATACCCCGAGACGATAACCAAGTAAAGGGTGAAATTAATCTTCTAGCTTACCCAACATTTGATAAGAGTTATTTTTTAGGCTTTGATTGCAGAACAACAGAATAGTTGGGTTGATCGTGAGAAATTTACGAAGTTGAGAAGCCATGGGGACACAAGCCTAGTGTTCGTCTTCTATTGTTTACAACCAATAACAACCAATTCTTTTTCCTTTTTTTCTATTTTAACAAATCCCCCCTTTTACTTTCTTCCACTGCCTGGTAATTTTAACAAATTTGAGATAGATTTCTGATGTATTCCCTATGGGAATCAAACCCAACCTAGTTGGGTTACTAGATTTTACAACGACCGCTTTATCCTTTAATTGGAGATGTATTTCAGGCGTTATCAAATTTTAGCCCTGTTACTAGGGAATACGATCTCAAAACTCTTGATTGAAACTGTTGAAGTTATTGGGTTTATTTTCTATTATTTTTTAATTTTATTTATTTTTGTTAAACTATTCTTCTTGAGATGAAGACCTGGCCAGAAGAAGTATAGAATGATGATAACTCTTTATTTATTGATCCTATTCCTTATGATTTGGTGCATTACTATAGGGGTGTGATGAATATATTATTGGAACAAAATTAGAGCATGCTTGACACGTTGGAACTCCTGAAAAAAAACAAAATCGTATGCAAGAGGTTGATAGGTTTGTCTTTGATATTCACCTTCTAAAATTAGAGTTGGATGTTAAAGATGCTACGTGTAAACCTCAGTGACTTAGTGATAGGTGGTGTGAAATTTAAGGAATTTTTAAAAGCCAACTTGATGTGCTAAAATTAGAGGAGTCAAAAATTGCTCATGCTCTTGTGGATAGAGTCACTTTTAAGGAGAATATACTAGAGTTATGTGGGGATGTAAAGAAGACTGCAAATAATGAGTTGGGTCATATTGGACCTCATTCTAAGCATTTTCCACATTATGTTTGGATGGTCAGATCTTGATTGAGCCATCCAAGCCTAAAGAAGAGTGCAAGAGGAGGAAGAATATGTATATATTCTTGAATTTACTGAGCCAGAATCAAGGAACTACATTCCTCACATAAGGTCCAAGAAGTAAAACATGCCACATCTACTTCTTGGGTCCTTTATTTTTATACCTCTATCCCATGAGCATAATGGGAAGTCAAAAAAATAATTAGGGGTGAAATTCATAAGTTCAAAGTGGAAAGAGAAACTTGAAGGCCAACTATTAGGCTGCCTTGATAAAGTCTGAGTAATCAAGGTACCAATGGAATTTTTGGGGATGTCTGAGTACCCAACAAAGTCCCTTCATGCTGTAACATAAAATAGGTGCTGCTTGGAAGGAAAAATAAGGTATTTCGTTATTTATATTTGTATTGCATGATTGGCGTCATATCTCTGAACCTATGGTGCCATAGGTATATTTCTAACTCTCTTGTTTTAGTTTGACGCATTGGGGACAATGCATGATTTTAAGTTGAGGGCGAGGCTACTTGTGGGTCTTGATGTCCTCTTGGGGTTTTTATTACCGTACCTCATTTCCCCGGAGTCTTGTTCCTAGTAGAGCCGACATGTTAAGGCATATTGTGTTTTATTTTGTAATGTTTCTTGGTTAACTAGGAGAAAAATAAGTATATATGGAAGTTGACATATTTTTGTTGATTTGTGAAATAAATAATAAATACCTCTCCAATTATCTATTTGGTAACTGTGTGATATGAATCTATATGAGACTATTGTGAAAACTTTTATGGCATTATTATTAAGGACATGATAGTTATTGTTGACAATTGCATGAACTAATATCTAGTAGCTTGTGTAACTCTGTGCCATATGTGTGAGATACTATCTAGTTCCCTTTATGCGTAAAATTTAAAACTTTCCTGGTTAGTCTTGTCTAGGTTTTAGGATAGTCTGTTGGGAAAGGATCATAGACCATTTTTTATTTAGTCTACTTTTAGTATAAATGACCTTTCCATTGTGAAATGAAATCCCTTGATCCCTGTTTTAAGCCTTATAGCCTATTTTCTTGTTACACCTTTTCATTTCCTATTTTGTATTACAATGAACCTATTCTTGGTCCTCTTTGGACATTATGCACTTCAACTCAGGCAAATAGCCTAAGTTGAGGGTGTCTATCATAGGGGTGCATGATGTGAAATAGGTATGAAAAAAGGTAAAATAAGAGAAAAGAAAGTAAGGATGGGTGTAGTAGAAAAAGAAAATAAAAAGAAAAGAAAATTTGTGAAAAAAATAAAAAGAAAGACTAGAAGACCAAACCCAACCTGAATATGCTTTATAAATAAAAAGAGAGAAATAAGGGCAAAAATAAAGTAAAAAATTGGTTAAGTGTGGGCCCAGAGTTAATGTAGTGATAAGGAGGCTCAGTCACTTCAAATATTCATACGTATCATACCATCGCCAAGCCTATGTTACAAGCCAAATAAAAGTGCTATAGTAATCCCAACTTAGCTATCCGAAAGCTTAGGTAAAGAGAATAAGGGCAAGCCTATGGTAGTTGACATGCATTGATTGGAATTTCTTTCTATGTGTGAGTGTCTCTTGACTGTCCCCACATTGACATGCTTGATTTCATATATAAGTCAGGAGGAAATTCTTTGTTGTGAGGGCACATGGGTCGTATTGCTAGTTGCTTACTTGTTTAGATATTGTAACTTGTATATATGCACGATTGTTTGTTGCTACTATAATAGCATAGCTTGATTCCTTTGTGTCACATTTTTATACTTCATTAATACACACAGTTGGTTTTAAATTGATTGAACTTGGAGAGGGTAATGTGTTTCGAGCAAAATTAATGATTGACTGCCATAGGGATCTTACGTTTCTCTTGGTTAAGCATCACCGTATTATTTTATTATGTTTTGTTGCCTGAGGACATACGACATTCTAAGTTGAGGGTCTTGATTTTCTATAGAAATATAACATGTATGATGCTTAGCTATGAGAATATACATGTACTTAAGTTTATGTTGTTAGATTTGATGTGTTTTTTGGGAGTATTTTGCAGGAAATTAGGTTTTAGATGCTAAATTGAAGAGGAACTATGAAAAGTGGATTGAATTATAGTTAAAAACCATTTTAATTCTCTACTAACCAAGGTACAACTTCCTCCTAACGACCGATAAGGAGTCTATATGAGTTGTATCCTGACAGACCTTACAAGTCATACCTCGGACAAATTCGACATAGTTTCAGCAATGCTTTAGTATTTTATCCATAAATTTTCACCCAAATATCGGGTTAACATAAAATTATTATTGTTGGAGATTTAATTCAATTGTCTCTCTGTTGGTGGGTCTTGATATCAAAAGTTTTAAGTACACAAGAAGGTATGCACGGTTGAAAATGACGATAGCTAGCTTCTTCAGCAGAACTTAATTATTAAGGAATGTTTTCACAGACCTATAATATTCAACATATTTTTCATACCAATATGCATATAAAGTCATAAAAAATCTCTGATAAAGTTGGAGTGTCCAAAGAATACCAGTCCAAAGTCTAAGTAAGGCTCATATGATCCAAATATAAGAAGAATAGTGTCCAAGAACAAGAAAGGAAAAAGTCCCACTTGGATATGAGTGAAGTCCATGAGTCGTATGATCAAGTTAAGACTCATGAGGATGATTCATAAGAAGATAAGAATGTTGAAGCCTTGGTAGATGATCTACTGGAATGTATACGACTGGGTCCTATGACTCGTAAGCAAACCATACAAGTCGTGGACCCAATTCGTACCTTGTGCTGATTTAAGTGTCCTATCCCATTTTAGTTGAGATTTATTTCTTGGAGTTTTCATATATCCCAATTACACTCCTACTATGTATGGGTAATTATGTTGTCCTATTTTATTTTGGATTTGATTTATAGTGTTTTCCTATTTTTTTTAGGAGTTGATTTCTAGGGTTTTCCTACTTTAATTGGGATTTGTTTTTTGTAATCTATAAATACTCTTTAGGATTTGTTTTATTTATTAATCATTCATTCTATAAAACATTTACCAATATTCAATGTATTAATTATTATTCTTGGTTTGTTTTTGGTTTGTTTTTCAATTTAAGACTTTGGGATTTATTCCTCATTATTTGGAGATTGATTTTGTAAATTTTTCTGTGGATTCCATGATTTATCTCATAAATATGAGTAGCTAATTCCCTTATCTAGGGTAGTGGGAACACTGGCGGATTAGATACGTAAAAAAAGTGTGATATTCATATATTCTTGAGTTGGGTGTATCTTAATCTTCTTCATGATAATTAATCTCAAGTAACGGCCGATACTTGAGATAGACTGTATTCACATCCATTCGATAACCAAGGAGCTTGCGATTGGGAAAAAGATTTTAGACAGTGATTTAGGATACGATTACCAAGCATCTCATTTGATCACTTAATTCTACCCCGATGAGTGTAACTGAGGCTGCATCACGGGTAAACAAGGAAACACCCCAAGACAATAACCAAGTAAGGGGTGAAATTTATCTTCTAGCTTACCCAATAGTTGATTAGACTTATCTTGTAGGCTTTGGATGCAGAACAACAAAAGAGTTGGGTTGATCGCGAGAAATTTACGGAGTTGTGAAGCCAGGGGGAACACAAGGCTAGTGTTCTTCTTCTATTGTTTACAACCTAGAATAACCAATTCTTTTCCTTTTTTTCTATTTTAACGAATCCCCTCTCCTTCTCCCCATTTTTAGTTTCTTGCACTACCTAGTAATTATAACAAATTTGAAATAGATTTTTGACGTATTCCCTGTGGGATTCGACCCCAACCTAGTTGGGTTATAATATTTGACGACTACTACTTTATCCTTTAATTCGAGGTGTATTTTGGGAGTTAATAGACCTTGATTTTATAGATGCAACAGAAAAAAAGAAGGGATGAAGTGCAGGATAAAGAAAGGACCAGATCATCCTCAATTAAATCAAGGAGTCTAACTGGTATAAAACAAAAACACATAGTGGTAAAAAAGAAGGAAGTAAATGTGGGACCTAGTCCCAAGAAGATAAAAATATTAATGATACGATGATAGAGGAAATATCATCAAGGGGAATACACACTGATAATGTTGAGTTGTGTGTGATGAGAGAGAGAGAGTAAAAGGCTGCCACTAATAGGGGGAATGCTGATGTATGTGTAGATTTAGTTGCTCCAATTCATGATGAATTTTGATGCTTTGTGAATAGGGTTTGTCATTATCAAATGGGGAAAATTGTTGTCTCATGTTTTGATGATGATTAAGAGATTCTTGAGGACCAGGTCCATCAAATTCCTTGCCCAGGTATTGCTATCACATCTTTACACAGTTTTTTTTGCTAGTGCAACAAATGTGTAGGTGTAAAAACTTACCACAATGTACACTTTGTTCAATTAAAATTCTATCACATATTTACACACTACTATAAATACAAAAAATGCTTCTTCTTCAATAGTTTTTGCAAAATCAGAGAATTCCTTGGTGGCGGTGAAAACTCTCAGAGCTCAAGTTATAAATCTTCACTACTTATAGTTAGGGTTCTTGAGTCATTCTTTGTAACTCATTTACTCAAAGACTAAGAGTAAAAGTTTTGTTCTGCTGTTGAGTTCTTAGGTAGGGTTACCTAAGTTGTATCAGTTAGAGTTAATTGATACTAAGAGTGGAATTGACAGAGTTGTCAAGAGCTGATTATAATAGCGTTATTGCTATTTGAAGAATTTATAGTTTAGTTCTAATGAAGTGTGTAATTGAGATGAGTTTTAATTATAGTGGAGTTTTTGAGCCTGTGAGTGTAGGTTGTGGTTTCCCTTCCTTGAGAAAAGAGGTTTCGACAAAATCATTGTGTTTTTTTATTTTCTACATTTTTTTGTATTCACAATTTTATTGTAATACTATACACCTCAGGACATTTTCCCTTAGTGGTGGTGTACCCCCAACGTTTCAACAGTTGTACTTTATATTTTTTGTTTTTTCAGAAACTACGTCAAGTACAAGCAATGGATGATGACAGATATATCATAACCGCTCATTGTTTTGGTATTCACCATCATTTCTTTTATCTCATTTTTTTTTTCATTTTTTTTACATTTTGATTTTTTCTATTTTTTTTTCCGCTTATTTCTTTACGTTTTTTTCTCTCTTCTACCTCTTACTTCTTATTTTCTTTCCTTTTTCCTTTTTCCTTTTTTTGTTCCTGTGTTTGTCCCTTTTTTGTGTTTTCCCTTTTTTCTTTTTTTCTGACATTTCTTTTTCCTTGCTTTTTTCCCTCTCTTCTATCTGTAGCTTCTATTCTCTTTCTTTTTCATTTTTTGTTCTATTTTATATTTCTTTTTTTGTATTTTAGAAAAGTAAGGCTATGCCGAGCACAAGTCGTAGATAGTAACAAAAATATCATAATCACTTATTAAATTTGTATTCACACCCTCATTTATATTTTTGTATTCATCGATAGAATTGTATTTGTATTTTATTATTTGCATTTGTATTTATATTTTATAACTCTCACTTGTATTTGTATTTTATAGTTTGCACCATCAAGTATATTTTTATATTTTTAGTACAATTGTATTTGTGTTTTATAGTTCACGCGTGTATTTGTGTTTGTATTTTATAGTTTGCATTTGTATTTTTATTTTGTAGTTCACACTCGTATTTATATTTTATAATTTGTACCATCATTTATGTTTTATATAATTTGCACTTGTATTTTAAAGAACTACTTTGTATTTGTATTTTATAGTTTATTGCATATTATATTTGTATGTTGTGATTTCATTTTGTTTGTATTTTTATTTGTATTCTAAAAAAACAAATAGGGGTGTGGAGGGTAGACCGAGAATCAAGTAGGGCGGCTTGATGCCAGTGAGTGCACCTAAAATAAGAAAAAGGATGGTGGGTTTGGATGTGTGGGATTGTAGGGGAGATGTGGATGCTATGTGAGATAGGGTGGCTAGGTGCATCAAGCAGACTGCAAGTGAGGTATTGGGTGTGTCCAGGGGCCGAGCCAGTCACCATCGGGGAGATTGGTGGTGGAAGAGGAGGTTAAGAAGAAAGTGTAAACTAAAAAGGGGGCATATGCTAAGTTGGTTGAGAGTAAGGATGAAGAAGAGAAATTGGTAAATAGGGAGAAACACAAGTTTGCTAGGAAAGAGGCTAAACTAGTAGTTACAGCTGCTAAGATGGCACATTTGAGAGCTTGTATGCGGGGCTAGAGGAGAAAAAAGGGGAGAAGTGGTTGTTTAGGATGGCTAAGGCTAGGGAGAGAAAGAGGCGTGACCTCAACCAGGTAAAGTACATTAAGGAGGAGGATGGTAGAGTGTTGGTGAAGGATGGTCATATTAAGAAAAGATGGCAGTCATATTTTCATAGGCTCTTGAATAATGAAGAGGATAGAGTTTTTGTGTTAGGGGAGCTGGAGCACTTAGAGAATTGTCGTGATTTTAGTTATTGTAGATGTTTTAAGGTGGAGGATTTTAGAGAGGCCGTTGCAGGATGCGAAGGGGTAGGGCAACGGGGCCTGATGAGATTCCCATGGATTTTTGGAAGTTTTCTGGCGAGGCTAGTTTAAAGTGGTTGAATGATTTGTTTAACGACATTTTTAAGTAGGCAAAAATGCCCGAGGTTTGGAGATGGAGTACTATGATCCCTCTTTGTAAGAGTAAGGGTGACATTCAGAGTTGCAACAACTACAATGGTATTAATTTATTGAGTCACACTATGGAGTTTTAGAATAGAGTGGTCGAGTTGAGGTTAAGTAGGATAGTGTCTATTTTGGAGAACTAGTTTGGATTTACATTCGGGCGCTCGACAATGGAGGCAATTTACCTGGTGCGGAGATTGGTGGAACACTACAGGGAAAGAAAGAAGGACCTGCAGATGGTATTTATCGACTTAGAGAAGGCATATGACCAATTTCCAAGGGAATTTCTTTGGAGATGCTTGGAGGTGAGTGGGGTCTCGGTGGTGTATATCAGAGTATTTAAGGACATGTATGATGGAGCTAAAACCCACGTGAGGACGACATGAGGCGATTCAGAATATTTTCCTGTCTTGACAAGGTTGCATTAGGGATCTACTTTTAGCCCATTTTCGTTTGCTTTGGTGATGGATGTGCTGACGCGATGTATCTAGGGAGAGGTGCCTTGGTGTATATTGTTTGCAGATGATTTGGTTCTGATTGATAAGAATCGAGGTGTGTGTGAATAATAAATTAGAGGTGTGGAGACAGACCCTTGAGTCTAAAGGGTTCAGGTTAAGTAGGAGCAAGACCGAATATTTGGAAAGTAAGTTTAATGGATTGAGAGAGAAGGATAAGGTGAAAGTGAGTTTCGATTCTTAGGTGGTGTGTAAGAGGGATAGCTTCAAGTATATCAGGTCCATGATTCAGTTGAATGGTGATATTGACGAGGGTGTCTCTCACCGCATTGGGGAAGGCTGGATGAAGTGGAAGCTCGCCTTGGGGGTGCTGTGTGATAAAAAAGTGCCGCCCAAGCTTATAGGAAAATTCTATAGGGTGGCAGTCCGTCCGGCCATGTTGTATGGAGAGGAGTGTTAGCCAATCAAGAACTCTTATATTCAAAAATTAAAGATGGTGGAAATACGGATGTTACGTTGGATGTGTGGGCTTACTAGGGGTGATAGAGTTTGGAATGAAACTATCCGGGAAAAGGTTGGAGTGTCTTTGGTGGAGGAAAAGATGCGGGAAGTCTGTTTGAAATGATTTGAATGCGTGATAAGAAGAGGCACGAATGCTCCAATTTGTAAGTGTGAAAGGATTGCTTTGGATGGTTTCTAGTAGGGAAGGGGTAGGCTGAAGAATACTGGAGAGAGGTGATTAGGCGGGACATGGAGCAGTTTTAGCTTACTGAGGACATGACCCTAGATAGAAAGATCTGGAGGACGCATATTAGGGTAGAAGGTTAGTGCTAGTTTGGGTTGGTAGGGTTGGGCATTACTTGGTGGGTGTATTATTCTTGTTATGATACCTTGTTGCATGTTGTGTTATGATTGCCTACTATTCTTTGTTCACTATTCCCTATATGTGGCGTACTTATTGCCTTGCCATCTTGTTCCATGCCTTTTGTACGAATTTCATTACTATTCCTTATCTTGAGACGGGGGTCGATCATAAATAGCCTTGCTACTTCTGCGGAGGTAGTGGTATGGACTGCGTACATCTTACCCTCCCCAGACCTCATGATGTGGGAATACACTGGGTTTGTTGTTGTTGTTTTATTTGTATTCTATTTTCATTGATGAACTTGTATTTTAAAAGAACTATTTTGTATTTATATTTGTAAGTTGACTGCATATGTTATTGTATTTGTAATTTTATTTAGTTCATTTGTTTGTATTTGATTTTGTAGTTAACAACATTATTTTTAATCAATTGAAAAAGAATTGTTATTTTTTTCTACAAACACTTATATTTTTTTTGTTCATTGATATGAATTATATTATATTAATACAAATTGAACAAAATATATGCAACTGATAAATATAGAAATACAAATATCATCTGTATCGAATGATACATATTTATACAACTTGAATCATACACATACTAATTTGCTCGAATTCATTTAATGTTTAGCCATTGTTGTGCATCTTTGATGTCAATTATGGCAAATTTCTAACCATTTTGACCATCACCTCAATTTTTAATCTTAACTGTTCATCACACATGATCAATGATCAAGATTAAATTAAGTGTTTTATTTCCTTTTCCATATAATACATATACCAAAAACCCTAACCCTAATTTCATTCTCCCTAAAAAAACAGCCACACACTACCTCTCCACTTTCTCTCTAATCTCTTTAGCTCTAAAAAATTAGCGTCGCCTCACCTTGTTCCAGCGAATCCACGCCGGTAACAACATAACTAACAGCGGCTTCACCCTCTTCTCTCGATCTCTTCTCCCTCACCATCAACAAACCTATTGTCGACTTCCCTCCCCTTCTCTCTAGAAATCAAGACGACCCGTGCTCTTTCTCCAGCGAACAACCATCCAGCACCGCCTTTCCAGTGAAGCCGACAGTAACCATTGCGCCGCCTCTTTTCGATTGCTGTCTCGCTTAAAAACATATTAAGCCAACAACCAGAGAACATTATTTTTTTCCACCGCAGCCCATTGCAGAGCCACTCTAATGGAGGCACCAACCACTTCAGTCGGCTCTGCCGACAGAACTGTCCAACAAAGCAGCCGACCAAACAGCCCATCTAGTCTCCTCACCTCTTCGAGTTTCATATAAATATCATCTAAAAGGTGATTAAGTTTACAATGGATCCTCATAAATTTATCCTAGGTTTGCTTTTATTTAAATTCACGTTAATTTATGAGAAAATACACTGTTTCCACCCTAAACTATAATTGAAATTGCTAAGACACACCCCAACTTAAAGGAGATCGTATACCTCCCCGAACCAAATAAGACTATATTTTTGGAAAACTTAAGATCCGACATGGTACATACATGACACACTGCATGAATCAACACACTAAAGGCGCGCAAAACAATTGTTTAATGTATCTTTAATTAATAAAAAAAATGCCATGTGTCACAAACACAATTAAATAATAAATTCCTTGTTTAAAACCTATTCTTCTTCATCCATAATTGAAGTTTTCATATTCCATTAATGTCAATATTTTCCCATTAGCTTGACTCAAAATAGGTGTTTTTCCAATGGGTATTTCTCCTTGATTCTTTTTCATATTTATCCTTGATTCGAAAAGGCAAAGGTATTTTTTGTATAAATTTCTTATCTTTAATCCATTTAATGTCGATATTAAAGTTCTAATTTTAGGTCAATTAATGAAAACCCAATATCTTCAGTTATCTTTAATCCAAAATTTGAAGTTTTCATCTCCATTAATAAAGTTTTCATCTCATCGTTTTCTGAAATGTTAGGTTGGAAATGCTGAAAAATGAGTCGAATAAGTTGTTTATGAATGACACTGATCCAATGGTTGATGCTGCAGTGCGATGGAAACATGGAATTTTATTGCAAATACAGACGTCTTGGTCAGATCACAATCCTGGTTGAAGATTTTGGGCTTGTCCTCATAATTAAGTTTTTGTTCATTATTTGTTAACTGATTAATGTTGATATTGTTGTAGAGATCTATTTTATGTTCTTAATTTTTAGGCCACGAATTACAAGTATTTTAGATGGAGAGGCCTAGAATGATTTGAGGAAAGATCAAAATTTACTATTCAAAGATTGGACAATGAGATTAATGAGCTAGAAAAAATTCTGAGCGTGTTAAAATGCAATTTAATAAGCTTAAAGATTCAGTGTGATAATCCCAAAAAGATGAATTTAGTCGACATCAAGAATTCAAAATAAGAAGATGAGTGTGAAAATCTATAGACTATCTTTCAAAGCCTAAACATCAATTCAACTTCATTGAATGAAAAGAATAAAGTAGATGAGAATGCTATGGGTTAATTGAAAGGGAATGGGCGATTTGAAATACAAGAGAATGAAGATGAAAAAGAAGAAAAGCTCATGTTAATTAACTGGGAAATTCATTTGTTGTATGATAATATATGTAGGTATTGTGTATGTTAGTTTCCTTATGTAAGTTGACAACATGAAGAACAATTTAGTTATGTTTCCATAGTATGTAGTAGAGACTCATTTTGTGTAGAAGTGAAACTACAATTTGCTATGCTAAGCTACCATAGTATTAATAGATCATCATATTGTAGTAATGTGACTTCAATATGGTATTATTTTTGTATTGTTACACTTTTCTTTTCTTGATAAAGGTTGTTGTGAATTATGGTGCAAATAACCAAAAAGAAGCAACACCATAGAACTTGCAATTTCAAAAGGGAACAAAAAATAACAAAGAATCCAATCAACTGAATTACAGTACCATTTACACACGACAAATTCATGAGTCTAAAAAATAGTATCTTAATAGTTCCAAAAAACATAATGATACCAAAACATGAAGTATCTTTGTGGAATCAAAACAACAGATTCATTGTTTCATATAAGAAATATTGTATCTAAGTGACACCAAATCAGTAATCAACACCAGATTATAGTTTCCAGAGGTCCCGGGGTTGTGAAAAAGATGAGGTATGAATGGTTGCATTGTTTTAAGTCCTTGATTGATCTCTAATTTGTTGTATCCTTACTTTTAGGATTTCTTGATTGCCTTTCTACTTTAGTCCACTTAAAGGTTTGAACCTAATATCTCCAGTTACAACTGTTCATTTCATTATTTTCTTAGGTCCAGTGGATATTATTCTCCTACGTGACAACCCAGGCTATAAACATTTGGTTTAAATTTAGGTCATTATAAGAAAAAAACACAAGCACATTGAATGTATCACCTACATTAATGGTTTTAACATCATTTCCAGCTTGAAACACACCCATTCCATCTAGTCTTGGTCTTTTATATTGACTTGTGTTTCCAACACCTTTTATCTTTCTTCTAGCAATAACAAAAAGAGTTTTTCTTGGTATAACATTTGAAGTATCATGTATTATACTACATTGAGAACATGTAAACCAACTTTCGAGTGGATGAGGAACACCTCTTACTGCATTACCACTTTCTCTACCCCTTCCTCTGGCACTTCTAGTTCTTGATGAGATTCTAGCACTCCTTGGAGGGATTTCTGGTGCTATAGAAGGGTTAGCAAGTGTTGGTCTACCTCTAGAGTTTGGTGGTGATGTAAAATCAATAGCAACAAATGGATCTGGTGTTTTTAAAGGTCTTCCTCTCCCTCTCTTTGCAGTAGGTTCAGTATCAGTATTTTTTATTTATAACAAACAAAAGATAAAGATACATATTAAATGGTTTAAATATAGTATAGTAAATAGTAATAGATAAATTACCTTTGGTCTGCCCTTTTCCTTTATTATGCTTGATGGTTCTGTAGTACTTGCTGCCTCTGGAGTATCCCCATCTCCACCAGTCCTTATCATAGGAAAACTTCTTTTGTTATGACCTTTAATATGGCATTGACTACTGTTATAGTCTAGACTTGTTGCTTTTACTAGCTTCTTTTCTTATCACCTTTTTTGGCCTACCTGGCAGTTTGTTTATCACTGGTGGAGCAATAAAGGGGTTTTTAGATACATGCCACAATGGTATGTTATTCATTGGTTGCATTTAATGTGAGTAAGTGGATATTATCTTTCTTCAGAGTATCATGGATCAATGAAATCAAGTGGGTCATACTGCTTATGCAACACGACAACTTAGGCATATGGACATGGTATCCCCTTCAACATCGAAGATCTACAACTGCACTTATTTTTTCTCAAATACACAATGTGTTGTTCATATCCATCCATAACTTCATTACCTGTTATTCCATTGAACTCAAAGGTACAACTCATTGACTTATAAATATTATAGTCTAACTCTCTAATTGACATTGGAGTGAAATTTAAGACCTAACTTCTTGGAAATTCACTTAACTTGGCTAGCCTAGTCATAACCTTAACTCTTATCTCTTCAAGTATACTAATAATCCTCGTATACCTTACTGTTAATATCCAAGAATTAAAACTTTCACAGATGTTGTTATCTATAGAATTAAGCTTGACTTGACAATTAAAATAAACCTTAAACCAGTACTTTTTATCATGGTAAAGTAGATCAACAATAATTTTCTTACCTAGCTTAGACAATTCATCCAGATTTGCCCCGAATTCATCTTCAAAAGTGTTTCTAGCATACTTCCAAAGAGCTATCTTCCTTTGAAGACCCCTCCAATACTTTAACCAGTTTTCTAGGATATGCCTTGTACAACTTTTGTCCTCATGACCTGGTAACAACTCCTTAACAGCTAAATCAAGTCCCTAAAACATAAGTTAGTAAAAGAAAAATCATACACAAATAAAAAGAATTTTAGAATGAAATTGGCACGACCCAAACCAAGACCTAGTCATGTCGGATGGCCCAAGCCCAATCGGGGCCAGAGACAATACCCAATACCCCACCATACCGTTCAATACCTTAAATCAGATTAATTCCATACACACACACACACACACACACACACACACATATATATATATATATATATATATATATAACACAATATAACAAAATGGAACAATCATAAATAAAATACCCTCAACCGGTGTCAATGCCAATACCAATACCAATGCCAAGGTTAAAACCAATACCGACACCGCCCATACCAACACAAAGCAGTTTCGCAAAGCCTCTAACCAAAATCAAGACAACATCCGATCGGGATATGCCCCCGACTATATCCAAAACCAAAATCTAAGAATTAATAAAAGTATGTAGAGAAGACCATAACATGAGATGGAGCCTTCCAGAGTGTGGAAGATCACCACTTCAATCCAATACCAAGCTGTTCCTGAATCTACTCATTGAGAAGGAGGAGTAGTATGACTGGTCTCTACATTGCATAGGGATATAGCCACCCAAATATAAGTTATCAAGTAAACTCTAGCATGAACTCACGATAAGGATAAAATAATACCAACATTTAAAACCATGTAAATAACCATATGCATTCGCATTCATACATATATATATATATATATATATATATATATATCCATATTAGGAAAGGGAACCAGTTTTAGCATACATTTAAAACCATTAACTTGGGTTTGTGTAGCTTAACCATACTAAAACCACCCACGGGCTATATGGGTCTAGTGTTACCCCTTGAACGGGCCCCAGTGCATATAGTAGAGATATCATAGGGGTCGGGGATTCCCATGTACCCTTAACTAAAGGTGTCAAACGAGCCAGGCTGACCCGGCCCGAAACACCAAACTGGACCGGTTTGACCCGGCCCGGAAAGCCCTTTGACCCAGCCCGAAAAGCCCTAGGGCTTTAGGGTACCAGGTCCCGATCCATTTTTTCCTTAAAATTGGGCCCGGTTAACCCGGCCCGGACCAACCCGATCCAGGCCCGCCGGTTAACCGGCCCGGCCCGGCCCGGTACCAAAAAAAAAAAAAAAATTTAATTTTTTGGGCCAAACTAGCCGTTGGCCCAACGGTAATATTACCGTTTTTGGGTCCAAACGGCTAGTTTGGTCCCATTTAATTAAAAAAAAATAAAAAATATTTTTTAATCCTCAAAATAAATCTAGAAATACCCTATAACTTCAAATCATTTCTCACACAATTTTTCACTCTCTCAAATCTCAATTCTCAATTCTCAAATATTCAATATATTTAATTTCTTAAAGTGTTCACTTTAATTTTTCAATTTTTCGTTTACAAAGTAAGAGCGGAAGTTTCTAAAGTCGCAATCTTCGGATACTTCCAAAATTTGGTATTGTCGTTCCATCTCTTACGTTTAATTTTTATTTATTGTATTAATTGTTTAATATTTAATTTTATTATATTTGTGTATTTTGAATATTTTTAGTTTAATTTAATTTATATTATGGATAAATTAAAAAACCTCGCTGCTAAAGGTGTTAGAAATTTTTGTCCCGGAAGCGGTAGTGGTAGTAAAAAGCGAATTACTAGCGGTAGAGGTAGTTCAAGTAATAGATATACCCGTGTGACTTCTCCTCCGGTACCGCTTGGTACACCTTTTGAGGAAGAAATAGGCGTAGGTGCTCACGATATGGATTATGTAGAATTTCAGAAAAATTACGGTATAGAAGAAGAAAATGAAGTATATGCAGTTAATGTAGACGAAGATGATGAAAATATTGCTGAAACACCCGCAGTAGGAGATGCTAACGTTAGATCTGAATCAGTTAATCTACCTTCCCGTCCTCCCAGTGCCCCAAAACCCCGTAAAAGAACTAGTATTGCATGGCAATTTTTTGAACGTATATCAGATATTGAGGTACAGTGCAATATTTGTCAACAAATATATAAGCATAGAAGTGGCGGTAAGCAAGGAGGTACGGGTACGTTAATAAGACATATAGCTGAAGATCACAAAAGAGAGTTAAATATTGCAAAAGGTGGTGGGGATGTTGGTGGGTCAACGCAAACTAGAATGGACCCAACAACCGGTCAAGTAGCGAAAAAGTATAATAAATTGAGGGACCGGGAAGAAATAGCTAAAATGGTAGCTGTGGGTTGTTTGCCTTTTAGTTTTCATTCTTCTGATGCTTTTATTCGTTATATACAAGAAATTTATAATCCTATGTTTAATGGTATTCCTAGAACTACTTGTCGGTCTGATATTTTTAAACTCCATTCACAATATTATTTTTATTTATCAACATTCTTAAAAAAAATTCAATGTAGATTGTCCCTAACTTCTGATCTTGGTCGTGCTGTTAATAAAAATGATTATTTAACCTTTACTTGTCATTGGATGGATAGTAATTTCATAATGCAAAAACGTATTCTTGCTTTTTTATATGATGAAGATCGCAAACATACTGGACAATTTATTGCTGATTCTATTATTAAAATTGCCGGATATTATGGTATAGAAAATAAAATTTTATGTATTGCTTTTGATAATGCTTCTAACAACAAGAATGCTATAACAAAAATAAAATCTACGTTATCTCCACCCTTTCCTGAAATTTTCCATATTAAGTGTGCATGTCATATCTATAATTTAATTGTAAAAGATGGTCTTGACTTTTTTGAGGTTTATATTGAAAAAATTCGTCTTGCCGTAGGTTTCATTCAAGGAAATAATCGTAGAGCGAGCATTAAAGAATTTAAAGTTAAATGTCAAGAAAATGGACTTACACCGATTTTAATGCCTGAGGAAATTGATATTAGATGGAATTCTACGTATGAATTTTTAAAAACTTGTTATAAATATAGAATTCCTATTACACTAACTTTTAACCAACACTGTGGTTCTTTTACTGATTCTGCTTATTGCATGTTACATAATTCTGATTGGGTTATAATTAATGATCTTGTTAAGTTTTTAGAAAAATTTTATGTAGCCACGGTTGAATTTTCCGGTGCATACTATCCTACTGTTTGTAATATTTTGGCATATATAGCCGATATTTCTGGTTTGCTCCAACAATATAAAAATAAAGAAGGTTATAAAGAAGCTGTTGGTGCTATGTTTACGAAATTTAAAAAATATTTCTTCCCGATTCCCCCTATTTACTTGGTTGGTGCTATGTTAAATCCGTGCATGAAATTTAATCATATATGTCACTTTAGTACTCTTATTTATGCTAACTTAGAAATAAATACTAACCGTGAGTCTGAACAAGAGCATCCTGATTTGTGGAAGGCCACGGCTGATGCAAAAGATTATATAGAAAAATTATATAATCACTATGCTGATTTATTTGATTCAGCCGTACCTACAAATATCAGTCCAACTGTCGCTCCTCATCCTCCCGAGGAGCCATCATCTTCTAAAAGGCCGGCACATAGTGGTTTTCCTGATTCGTTTTATGATTTAACTTGTTGGAACAGTGTGGATGAGAGAGCTTACACATCAACTTATCGGGAAGAGCTGAAATATTATCTGCGGACGCCACCAGAGGATCGCAGACGACGGATCAACTCGCTGGATTGGTGGAGGAATAATGAATCACAATATCCTGTACTTTCAAGATTAGCCAGAGATATCTTGAATGTTCCAATGTCAACCGTTGCATCAGAGAGCGCCTTCAGTCAGGGACGACAACAGCTTGGAGACAACCGACACTCATTGGGAAGCAACGCAATGAATGTTTTAGTTTGCCTTAGAGATTGGATTAGAGAAGAAAGAAGAAACCAAGGAATGGAACCAGAGCCAAGCGACGACCTCAAACTTGAAGAAATTATGACTTCACGGGAGAACTCAACAGAATCAAGTCCAATGCATGGGTTTGCCCCCGTTGACTTCGACTATCCCATGCAAATTCCAATTAATATTAACATGAATGAGTTGGAAAAAATGATGCATAATTTATAGATTTTTCATTCATGTAAATTATAATTTTTGGATCATTTTGCAATCAATAAAATTCCACAAATTCATTCACTCCTTAGTCGTTGTTTTTTATTTTTTTTTATTTATCAATTTAAAGTTTTAATATCTTCTATACAACTGTATATTTAATGTATACATGTGTATATTTTTATATATCTTATATAGAAGTGTATATTTAATGTATACACGTGTATATATCTTCTATAGAAGTGTATATCTAATGTATACACGTGTATATATCTTCTATAGAAGTGTATATTTAATGTATACATTATATATATCTTCTATAGAAGTGTATATTTAATGTATACACGTGTATATATCTTCTATAGAAGTGTATATTTAATGTATACATTGTATATATCTTCTATAGAAGTGTATATTTAATGTATAGATTGTGTATATAGCGTATATATAGTGTATATTTGACTGGTTTTTATCCGGGTTTGACCGGGTTTGACCGGGTTTTAGCGGGTTTGACCGGATTGGGATAAGTGGGCCGGTTCCGGGTGGATTTTATTTTTTTTACTGTGCGGCCCGTCCCGGCCCGGACCGGTTAAGGCCAAAACTGGCCCGTAACCGGCCCGGAACCCGGTAAGAGAGAGGGGGCCGGTTCCGGGTTGACCCGGCCCGGCCCGTTAGACAGTCTTACCCTTAACCCACCATGATACATATATACAAGTATAACTTAGGGGATTCCTAGGTAGCCCACAAGCATATGGTTTCCATGACCAATCCTCATGTCGGTAAACATGATTTTCTAGTGTCCATCTATTGGACTCACACCTTCATGGTTGGCTACCACAACCCACCACTATTGCCTAATTAAAATCGTTAGCACACAACAAACCACCAATTACATATATTATTAACCAAGGCTATAAGAAGAGGTATCATCATACCGACTACAGCTTTCAAGCAATGTCATTAGCCAATCACTTAGGGGATTCCCATGTACCCCGTAGGTTCTAGTTTTAGATTCACTTGGGGGATTCCCATGTACCCCACAAGGTTTTAAATAAAAACCATAGCCACCAAGGCCTTACCATTTAGCGATTAAAACCATCTAGCCAATTTGGGTTCCATTACCATATTATACCATGCTAAGTTTTCAATGAAAGTCCAACTATGTAATAAAAGAATTCTTATAGGCATTTTAACAAACATGTTGAGGGCATATAGTTTCCAAAATAGAAACCAAGTAATTGACCATTTCCATACAACCATATGTTTAAAACACCATTATAATATGAAAACCATAAGTAGAAACATGTGAAAACATAAATCAACCATTAGTAACTAAAAACCCCAACATATAATTCAAAACCCAAAACCATATCACAATTATGCCATGAAAACCATTTATAAAACATGCCTTTAGTTGAACTAACAATGAGGGGGGATTAAAATTCCTCAAATTATGAATAAGATGGAGAGAAACCGCCCTTGAGAGCCTTAATTAACCACCTTGGATGAAACCCTAGCCTTTGCTTAACCCAAGATCTTGAGATAAATTTGAGAGTGTTTGTAATGTTTTTGATTTATAATAATTGGGTAAATAATGCCCAAAAATGTTTTAAGTCATGGGGTCATAAGGGTTTAAGAGGAGAAATGTCCAAAATACCGTCAACTTAAACTATACAAATTCTCGTAGGAGAGTATAGCGACAACCCCCTTCATCAAATCGTACCCTAACATATGATGGTACCCACCACTCATACCCTAGGCAACAACTTGGTCTCCAACAAAAACCAACATATGACCACAAAGTCGAATTCCTACCCAAGCATATGACAATTACCCTAGAACTGTACCTTAGGCTGAATAGAATCTGTTAGGCTACACATAGGATATCATACGGTTGGCACTGTACTTCTAGAATTCTAACATTTGACTAGTATGATTTTATTCGTACCTTAGATAGAAACCAACCAAAACTCACTGCTCAACATAAAAGTTGAGTGCCCTAAACCATACCCTATCATGTGATAATTACCCCCAATAGTAGGGTGTCCAGAAGCTCAAACTCAAGAAATTTTTTGATGATCAAACCCCAGGGTGTTTCGGAAACAAAAATTAAAATATAAAAAAAAACTAAGTTAACAGAGAAAAAACTTTTATATGTATGGCATAATAGTAAAACCTATTCTATCTCTTAATCCCAGGTCTTCTTTCTAGAGAGATAAACCAACTTTAAGTATTTTTTGTTATCTTTTTCCACTACAGCCCAAGAAAGTAGAAGCATTTGGTTGTTTTCATCCATGTCCATAGCAACCAATAGATGACCCCTACACACTCCCTTTAAGAAACAACCATCCATACCTATGAATTTCCTATATGACCTAAATGTCATATGGACTACTTTAACGTAGATGTAGAACGACTAAAAAAGTAGCCTGCCAAGTTCATTATCTTCACCAATTTTAACCACACAAGTACTCTATCATGCCCATAAAGAGGGTCATGATGACACTAGTTGTAGCGTACCTTGACAAGTAATCCTATCGCCCAAACTGATATAAAAAAGAAAAAGAGAGAAATACCCTAATATAAGGCTTTCTAGAATGAAGCCAAACCATATAAGTAATTATAACAATGCAAAAAAAATATATCCAAATATCATACATTCCCAAAACCAGGTGTCAATAATGTAAGAACTACTAGTATGAACCATGAGTCAAATACATCAAAAATATCCATACAAGGTCAACATTTATCTCCAAATACAAATAAATACATAACTACTACAGAAAGAGAGAGGTGAAATCCAAATATATGAATGTCTAAATGCTACCTTGAGAAATTTGAAGGAGCCCAAAATCAACTAATTTGAGGCATACTCGAGCTAGGACTTGCACAGAAAGGGCACAATAGACATGAGTATGGTCCACTTATACTCAATAGGTATCATAGGCCAACCAAGAAAAGTAGTAAATAAAGTATACAAAATATACACTAAGGGAACATGACCTGCAGTCAGAAAATACCCACAATAGTAGCCCACGCCACTTGCACTAACAGTTCTACAATATCCATACATAATACAATAGCACACTAGATAGGGATACAATTATACATAATATCACATACAAGTTGAACAAAGAGGAAAATGTATAATCAAGATTATCAAGTATAAGTAAACAAAGATAGAATAATAAGAAATTAACAAGTTAAGATATAGAAAAAGTAGATAGATGACAAGTCAACATGGCAATACAAGAACAACATAAACATAATAAAGCAAGTACAATGTATATTATGATGATGGTGATGCACGAGGTTATCTCACAACCTCAGAGATTAGTGCAAAATTCCCTTATACACCCACAGAGGTAAGCCTCCTGACGTGGGACCCATGAGGGGTTTGTCAACCCATATACAATACATATATTAATATTTCTGCCCAAAATATCCCTCATGGAGGGTTATAAAATATGATATTATTTGTATTTCCAGAATTCCTAGTATTTCCAGAGCACATAAGACACAAATTATGTATGAAAAACAACAATAATAAGTATATAAAAAACATACAACATATAAGTGAACTTATGTTTATGATTCCATGAGCATGATAATGTAATGCAATTTCACGACCCATTATAATAATTATTTCCACAACCAACCACATGAGGTATTTCCACAACCAAGTGAGCCAATATCCACTCATTAATTAAAATACCCTAAGTTTTGGACCCTTGTAAAATTTCAAGAGTTTTGGACTTCCTAGACTTAGTACGACTCAAAGGTACCAATCATACCCTTAGATATAGTTTAAGAGTGGATGTTTGGTTTAGGTTATACGTAAGATAATACTAAATCTATATGAGTCATATTTGTGGATATAAGGGGTATGGTGCCAAGTCATATCATGCCTTAGGTGTGGTCTTGTGAAATTGCCCAAGGTATGGGTTGTGGGTATAGTTTGGGGTACCACTCGTACCCTATGGTATGAGTTAGGTTTTTGTAGTCATATTGGGACTAGTGTGGAGGGTATTCATAAGGTATAGGGTATGATTTAGGGTACCACTTATACCCTAAAGTATGAGTTAGGTGGTTGGGTTGTACCCTCCTAGGGTTGGGTTTCAACTTTTAAGTGAGGGTAGTCTAGATATTTTCCACCCCAAAACCCTTATGTCCCTATGTCATATAACTCTTGTTGGCCTTTCATAACACTTGTTAAAGAATATAAACTCTCCAAATACTCTCTCTTACTCTCTCTTGAAGATTGGAGGCTAGTGTATTTACCAGTGTTCTTCAAAGGGCTCAAAAGTCAAATTACTCTCTAAAATCCTCTTGTATAAGGTATGTACTTTTTCCTTCATTGTTAGTTCCAACTAAAGGCATATGTACTCTTGAGGGTCTTGATGTATATTATTAGGTCTTAGTTTAAACTATATTTTTACATATTCTTGGTGATGGTTTGCATATGTGGGTGCTTGTTGGTTATAATTTAACAAATTCATCATGATTAACCCAAATTATGATGGTTTATGCTTTGGTTTTGGTCTTGGTAAAGGTATGCCTTTGTATGTTTGATAAAATGCCTAAAATAATGTTTTTACTCTATTGTTGAACTTTCATTAGAACTATTGCATGGTATGGCTTTGTAATAGAACCCTAAATGGATTTGGATATTTTAAATGGTTTGAATGGTATAAATGCTTTAATTTTTTAGAACATTCTAAAATGGTTTAAAAGGTGTGAATAGTTTGGAAAGGTTAAATGGAATGGTTTTGGTGGTAATGGTTGGGTTAATTAAATATCCTTGTGGGGTACAAAAGAATACCCCAAGTAAACATGATAATTGAATAACTTATGGGGTGCCCCCAAGCTAATCTAATAATGGCTCACTTGTAGGGTATATGGGACTCCCCTAAGTTAACTTGATCTACAGGTATATGGGAATATCTTAATCTCTAAACGGCCTTGCTAAGGATAATACTTGCAAGTTATAGTCAGTATAATGATATAACTATCAATACCTTGGTTAATAATAAATGGAATAATGGATTGGTTGGTTCAAAATAATTTTAATTGGGCAATAATGGCATGGTGTTATGGCTAACCTTGAAGGTAGGAGTTCAATGAACGAACATTGGAAAATCATGTTTGCTGACATGAGGGGCTGGTAATGGCAACCATATATGATACTATGAGGTATATAAGAATCCACTAATTACACTGTGCATATATATCATAGAAGGTAAAGGGTACTTGGGAATTCCTTACTCTTATGGTATCTTCGATTCGAGTGGCTACACACACTGAGGCTCATTCAAGGGGTTACAATAGACACATATAGCCTATGTATGGTTAATTATAGTTAAGATATGCATACCCATGTTAATAGTTTCAAATACATGTTAAACCAGGTTCTCTTTCCCGACATGGTTATATATATATGTATGGGTTATATGCATATTTTTGGTTTACTTGGTTTTATTGAATGGAATTATTTTATCCTTATCCTAAGTGTATGCTATCATTTGCTTGCTAACCTATTTTCGGGCAGTTGTATCCCCACGTAATACAGGAACCGATCATTCTACTCCTCCTTCTTAGTGATTGTATTTAGGATCAATTATTGAATTGAAGTTGTGAACTTCCATAGTTTGGAAGGCATTTATTTTATGTCATGTCTTACTTTATGTACTTTTGTCTTTCATAGACTTGGTTTATGGCTATGTTGGTGGCATATCCTGACTAGGTACTCTTTGGTTTGGTTTAGAGACTTTGTGTGGACAACTGTGGACTTGGGTATGGTATGGATTGATTATTCTATATAGAAACATACATTAAATTATTGTCTTAGTTTTGTTTTTTTTTGGTTTGGTTAGATTGTTTGTTTGTTGGGTGGATTGACTTAGTTGGGTTGGCCTCGAATATAGTCTTATCCCAAAGTCACTTCACATATAAACTTGTCATCTTGTTATGTAGTTAGAATTCACCCGAATTAGGGTATATGTTTCTTGGTTGTGTTGGGTATCGGAGGGGGTCTCCTATCTTAGTTGGGCTTGAGATCACCTATTATGATAAGACCCTAGGTTGGGTCATGTCAAGTTAGTATCAGAGCATTAGGTTTCGGTGTCATGGGGTGTCCATAAAGTCGTGTTGGGTAGAGCCTTACTTGTGGGTGTTTTGTGCACCACACCTATAACCAGGAGGCTATGAGGTACCTAGGAATGTTTCATTTTATTTTTTCTCTAATTTTAGGTTATGGAGTCTAAGGTCATAAACTTTTTATGAATTTTCTTTGATTTACTTTTCTGATCATATCCTCTTAACGATCTAAAGTTCGTGGAAACTCATCTGTCCCACTCGAGGACAACATGGATGGATCTAGTCTAACTAATAGGGCACAAACTTAGTCAAAGGTCATAGTTTTTAGTTTTCCTTGTAGAGTCCCACAGGTCTCCACTGACCCTATTTCAAAAGGTTGAACTTATTCTCACTTACCTTAAGGAGAGGTTACTAATGCTAAGTTTTTATATTTTATTAATCTATTGACCTAGATGGTAACAAATCTATCATGCTGATCTAGTCCTATTAGTATGGGGAATAATGAGTCAAGGTCAAGAAATAGGCAAGTTAAGGGGTCTTAGTTTTCTAAATAGGGGGAGGCCAATAGTATGGTTGTACGTGGTCCAAGAGGAAGAGTTGGGTGGATCCTCACTCCTGTTCTATGGTTTTTTCTCCCTACCTAAATTCATTGAGAGTAAGACATTTTCAGATTAGTAGCTATTGTAGATTAGTGGGGCCCAATCTGCATCATCCTATTCTCTTTGTAGATTTTATGATCGGTCGCATCATGGTTGTTGCAAGTTAAGGAGGAATTGGTGTTATAGATTGGGGTCAGTTGGGTCTTATGCAAGAGGAATGTCCCATAAGGACTGTCGCTTGGGCAAATAGGATATTGACTGCTACTCGCTTGGGCAATGGGATTGTCTCAATGAATTTACTATCCCTTGAGAGTCTGAGGCATCTTCTGATCTGACATAGTTTTCTTGAAAACTCCTTTTTGTGATATGAATGGTTTACTTAGTTCAGGGTCCCATTTTTTTTTGTGACCCCATTTGTGGTTTTGTATTTTGGTTTTGGTTCTATGATTGATTTGAGATTTTGTTTTTCTATCTCTAGCTCGATAGGTGACTCTGTAATTACCACAGAAGTCTATGGGGATACGTGGTATCTGTCGATAATAAAGGTGTCTTATTGGATTTATTTGACTCAGATATGGTGGATTTTAATGTCATTCGGTGGACGAATTAGTTGCACTCGTGCTATGTATCCTTAGATTATCGGATCCATAAAAATATTATGTTTAGGCTCCATGGTGAGTTGGTTATTGAATAATAGGGTGGTTTCATTCATTGGCTAATAAGGGAAAAGGTTATATCATATCTTAGAGATCGAAGTTTGGTCTTGAAAGGGATGTCTCTATTGTCGTTTGATCTAAGTTGCAGATTCTAACTCAGAAAGTACTTCTCTATATTCAGATTTAGTGGTGAATGAATTTTTTGTGGTCTACTTGATGACCCTCGTGGCATCTTTCTAATAGGGAGGTCAGTTTGGGATTTGTTGTATATCAGAAATTTATGTAATTTCTATTCTTTCCTTATAGAATGGTTCTGATTGGATTAAAAGAGTAATTAAGGGATCTTTTATATAAAGTTTCTTTTTGTTCTAGTGTTTCTCCATGGGGTGCTTTAGTTCTTTCATGCATAAGGGAAATGATTCCCTAGAAATACATAGGTTGTTGGTGGATAAATAAGGAATTTTAGGGAGTCCTCCTGGTAGGGTAGACCATGTATGTGTATATCCTATATGAGGTACTTTGTTATTAGTACACGATGGTCGAAAGATACTAGTCTTGAACCTAGATGTTTGATCTTGGTAAAGGGAGTATGTTAGCTAGGGGATAGCAGTTTGGAAATTATAGAGGTAAATTGGTAGGTTGGATGAGGTGTGTGAAAGGGGTAAGGTTGATTGCTTGGGGAAATACAATAGTGGGTCTGTATAACTATGCTAGACTCTAGGTGGCTTTGGGTGTATGAGGTTTTGGGTATAGAAAAACCAAGTATCTTTAGTGTACATCCTTGGTTATACCTTTAGAGTGGAGTGTTATGCTTATAGGTGTCATGAGATGAAGCTTGACGGTTTACCTACAAATTCTCTTTTAGAGATGGACTTTAAGGGAAGACCGGTTTGCATATTCTAGTGATTCTTTTCTATCTCAGTTAGAGAGTACTCTACTATTATTGGATGCATTCTATTAGCACTTATGTCTAAGGTTCACATTTTGTATTTTCCTCGATCCCTGGATATGAGATGGTATTTGTGGTTGTGTTTCTTTTAGTGTCTAATTCTAAGGACTCCTTTTATGGTATGGTTAGGTAGGGGTGAATGGTGAGAACCCTTATGAAAATTATAAAGGGTACTAGATCTTTGGAAGGATAGATCATACTACAAGTATTTAAGCGGTAGGCTTGGATGTTATGATTGGTAGATGTACCAATAGTGGTGTGGGTACTTAAGAGGCTTAGACAGGCATGGTTTTATACAATGTTTTCATGGTATAATTGTTGCATAGTTTTGTTTTCAAATATGTGTGGGGATTTTGGTTATAATGATTGGTTATGGTTTCTCTATGTCACTTATTTTTTTTGTATTATAATAGTGATAGAGCAGATGGAGTCTCAAGATAGATGTAAGGAGTAGACCCCGATGGCATAAGTTAACTCCTTTTAGCTTTGAATAGGCTTGAACATGGAGGTGGTGTATTTCTAGACTCAAGCTTTTGTAGTGATATGGCTTGGTAAATTCTAAGATAAATTGGATTTGCTCTCTAGCATAAGTTTTATTCATCCAGTATTCTATGTGTTTGTGTTAGGATAGGGTGTGGATGGTGCTTGGTTGGTTATTCCTTTAGGTAGTATTGATATCTCAAATTCCTTATTCTTTAAGAAAGTCTCGATGGGGATCTTTGATCGGTAAGTTCGCTAGTTGCGAACAAAAGGTATGTCTTCGATGAAGATTCCATGGTGTAACTAAAAGTTCGAGGAAGCTATTTGGGTGTGTGTGTTCTTCAATATATCTTTTTTTTTCTAACTTGGTTAAAGGTAAGGAATGGTTCATCTTGCATATTTGTTTTTTAACTTAGTTAAAGGTCGGTAATGAGGTGTTGAGGTTTAGATCGTGCTTGGGTTATATGGTAATGTTCTCTTCTTAGTTTATGTCCTTGTCTTCTATTTTAGTTGATAGAAGGTCTAATGTGTACAAATGTGTAATATCATGCTTGCTCTTGCCCTTAACCATCATTTGAGGATAAATGATCCTAGTGAGGGAGTATGAAACACCCTAAGTTTTTGACCATTGCAAAATTTCAAGAGTTTTGGACTTCCTATACTTGGTACGACTCAAGGGTACCAATCGCACCCTTGGATACGGTTTAAGGGTGGCTCACTCATATACTAGGAAGTGTGTTTGTTTGGGTTCTTCCCAAGATATGACTCAATATCATACGAGTCGTAAAGGTGGATACGAGGGGTATGGTGCCAAGTCGTATCATGCCTTAGGTGTGGTTTTGTGAAACAATCCAAGGTACACGGTTTGGGGTACCATTCATATCCTATGCTATAAGTTAGGTTTGTGTAGTTGTATTAGGACTATGGAGGGTCTTGGTAAGGTCTAGGGTATGAGTTGGGGTACTACTCGTACCCTAGGGTACAGGTTAGAGGGTTGGGTCGTACAATCTTGGGGTTGGGTTTCAACTTTTAAGTAGGGTAGTCCATACAATTCCCACCCCAAAACCCTTATATCCCCACGTTATATAACCGTTGGTGGCCTTTCATGGAACTTGTTAAAGAATTGAAACACTCCAAATACACGTTTAGACTCTTTCTTGAAGATTGGAGGCTAGGTTTTCTACAAGTGTTCTTTGAAGGGCTCAAGAGTGAAGTTACTCTCTAGAATCCTCTTGTATAAGGATTGTACTTCTTCCTTCATTGTTAGTTCCAACTAGAGTCATGATTTAATGTTTTTTAAACATTTATTTATGAGTCATAATGGTGGTTTTGGAAACTAATGTTTAAGATCTTGATGGATATTGTTGGGTCTTGTTTTAAACTATCTTTTTATATGTTTTTGGTGATAGTTTGCACATGTGGGTGCTTTTTGGTTATGGTTTAACAAATGGGTCATGTGTAACACCAATTATGATGGTTTATGCTTTGGTTTTGGTCTTGGTAAAGATATACCCTCAACATGTTCGATAAAATGCCTAAAAGTATGTTTTCACTCTACTGTTGAACTTTCATTGGAACTATTGCATGGTATGGTTTGGTAATGTAAACCTAAGTGGATTTAAATAGTTTTGCATGGTTTAAATGATTTTAATGGTATAAATGCTTTGAATGTTTGGAAAGGTCTAAAATGGTTTACAAGGTATGAAAGGTTTGGAATAGTTAAATGGAATAGTTTTGATGGTAACAGTTGGGTTAATTAAACATCTTTGTAGGGTACAAAGGAATTCCCCAAGTAAACATGGTAATTGAAAAACTTGCTTGGTACATGAGATTCCCCCAATATAATCTAATAATGGCTCACTTGTGGGGTACATGGGACTCCCTCAAGTTAACTTGATCTAAGAGTACATGTGAATCCATTAATCTCTAAAAGGTTTGGCTAAGGACAATACTTGCAATTTATAGTTGGTATGACGATACCACTATTAATATCCTTCGTTAATAATAAATGGAATAATAGATTGGTTGGAAATGGTTTTAATTGGGCAATAATTGCATGGTGAGATAGGTAACCGTGAAGGTGGGAGTTCACTGAACGAACAATGGAAACTCATGTTTGCCGACATGAGGGGTTGGTCATAGATACCATATATGATACTTTAGGGTACACGGGAATCCTCTAAGTACACTGTACATATGTATCATGGAGGGTGAAGGGTACTTTGGAATCCCTTACTCTTATAGTATCTCCGTTCATACGGCTACACACACCAGGGCCTGTTCAGGGGGTTACACTGGACCCATATAGCCCGTGGGTGGTTAAGGACAGTTAAGCTACACATACCCAGGTTAATGGTTTCAAATGTATGTTAAACCTGGTTCTCTTTCCTAGCATGGTTATATATATATATATATATATATATGGGTTGTATGCAAATAGTTGGTTTACTTGGTTTTATTGAATTGGATTATTTTAACCTTATCCTAGGTATAAGCTAGCGTTCGCCCGCTAACCCATCTTCGGGCGGCTATATCCCCACGTGATTCACGAACCGTCCATTCTAATCCTCTTGCTTAGTGTTCGGATTTGAGATCAGCTATTGGATTAAAGTGGTGAGCTTCCATAGTTCGAAAGACATCTATTTTATGTCATGGTTTACTTTATATGCGTTTTTCTTTCATAGACTAGTTTATGGCTATGTCGGGGGCATGTCCCGACTAGGTACTCTTTGATTTGGTTTAGAGGCATTGAGTGGACAACTATGAACTTGGGTATGGTCTGGATGGATTATGTCATATATATAAACATATATTAAATTATTGTCTTGGTTTTGGTTTGATTTTATTGGTTGGTTATTGGGGGATTGACTTAGTCAGGTTGGCCTCGGATATAGGCTTATCCCGAAGTCACTTCATGGATAAACTCGCCATCTTGTTATATGGTCAGAATTAACCCAGCTTAGGGTGGGTTGGGTATCGTGGATGGTCTCCGATCTTGGTTGGGCTTGAGATTGCCCATTATGAGAAGGCCATGGTTTGGGCCGTGTCATCAATTCCACCATCCATGAATTTCCACATGTTTCATATGCCAACAAGTATGAATATGTCATAATATACCAATGCTACCACACTAGGCATTTCAACAACACAATATGATTATTCATATATATTCAGGGCTATCGATATCACATAGGATCCCGGTCACAGATATCACATAATATCTCAATTTCAACAACTATGTCACATATAGGCCCCCACACGGGTACACCACATAGATAGCCATATTTCATGATTAGTTCCCACCCTTAACATGCATTTTGCAATCAGTTACTACTCAGCTCTGTCTGAAAGAGTTAAGCCATAACCTACCTCAAATGCTGAAACTGATCCACTACACTTCAAACTCATGACCTTATTTTCCACGAACGATTCTGAAATCAACTAAAATCAAGAAATATAGAATCTATAAGTCAAAAAAGGCAATGCTACCCATATTGACTGCTTTTGGTTCGGAGTCAAATAGACCTAATGATTTTTCAAAGAAGAAAGGAAAAATCATAACACTATTTCAAAAATGTGTTTCCCATATTTTTAGAAATCTACAGCATAAAACCCAAGTCAAAAAGAGTCAAAAAAAGGTTCAAATTGAAGAAAAACTATTTACGAGTTTTATCGGTAAAAATCTTTAAAATCTGTATTAAGATCAAGAATTGAAGTTGTTTTGAAGATTAAATTGATGAAAAACTAGCAATTATAAGATTAAAACATTATTCAAATGAAAAGGAGTGAAATTGGAATTTAAAATCAAGCCCTAAGATTTTTGTAGTTTTGAAAAATTAATGAAGGAATTAGAGTAGAAAAGGATAAAAACCCACCTTAAATTCATAATAGAATCTAGAAATAGATGTTAATCTAGCTTCTCAAGCTCCTACAAGCTTTACTTTTAAGCTCTCACACTAATGTAGGGTTTAACTCTCAAGAGGAAAGGTGACAGAATGGGAAAGGTTACAAAAAAGGGGGTGGTTGTTTTATACACCACACCAGATTTGAAAAAAAATAGATTTTTCGAGTTCAACCCAAACTTTGATGGGGTGCTCGAGATTTGTTCAGAGTCCAATATATGAAAACGAACTATGAAACCAAACTATTCGATGCTTAGGACTCCATGTGGATATAAGAATTTCAAAAAAATCATTTTCACAAAGTTGACCCTCGAAAATCGAAATCACAATTTTCAAAATCAAGGGCCGAAATGATATTTAAAAGTCATAAAATCACACCAAATATGCTATCACCCTAAAATCAACGTTTCAGACGCTTTGGAGAAATTAGATTTTCCATTCGAGGTTATTTAGACCGAATGTGCTTTCCACACCTATATTTCTAATTTTTCAACTTTTTGATCAACAGGTCGAAATGAGCTCAGGTGCATTGGGACCCAAAGAAAAGGTCTACCTAGCCTAAAATCGACATTTAGAGTTACTGATATAGTCTGTTAAGCCATCTATCGCACGAATCAAAAGATATCCACATAAGTCCAAATAAGGCTCTCGAAGCTATCAAAAATCACAATATCACACAAAAGTCATCAAAATACATCTGGAACCATGTCAATCACTCCCACACCCCAGAAATACCACAATGCAACTACAAAGAGGGGTAAAACTGTCAAATCAGACAAAATCACAAATTTTGCTTATTTTATCAAATTTTCAGGTTGTTACATCATCTACCACTAAAAATCTAGTTTGCCTCGAACTAAGTCATGGAAATACCCGAATCAACAAAGAGATGGTGGTAGGAACTACATATATCAGACTTGACCTCCCAAATAGTCTCTTCTATAGGTCGATGTCGCCACTGAACCTTAACTACAGGGATAATTCTAGAGCACAACCGCCTAACATCCCTAGCCAAAATAGAGACCGACTCCTCAATAAAGGACAACCACTCATCTAACTGAACTGACTCCCAATGAATGACATAAGAATCGTCAGGAATACAGTGGCGAAGTATAGAAATATGGAAAACTGGATGAACACTGATAAATCCAGGGGCAAGGGAAACTCATAGGAGATATAACCAACAGTCCAAAGTATCTCAAATGGATCAATATACCTGGTGATAAGCTTTCTCCTCTTCCTAAGCCTAATCAAACCCTTTATGGGTGAAACTTAAAGGAAAACATGATCACTTACACCAAATCTCAAGGAACAAAGCCTATGATCTACATAGAATTTCTATCTACTCTGAGTCGCTAGAAGTCTATCATGATGATCCAAACTCTATCGAAGGACTCACGAAGCTAGTTCATACCTCGAGGCCTCAATTATGAAACATCAAACCAACCCACTGGCGAGTGATATTGCCTACCATACAATGCCTCAAAAAGAGCCATATCAGCACTAGAATGGTAGCTACTATTATAAGCAAACTCTGCTAAAGCAAATGTTGTTCCCATTGGCTACCAAAAGCCATTACGCAAGCGTGGAGCATATCCTCCGAAACCTAGATAGCCTTCTCTGACTGACCTTTAGTCTCGCGGTGAAATATTGTATTGAGATCAACTAGAGTGCCCAAATCATCTTGAAATGTCCTCCAAAGGTGAGATATGAACACTGAACTACGATCTAAGATTATAGACACGGGCATATCATAAAGTCTCATAATCTCATAAATGTATATACGAGCCAACCTCTCGGTACTGAATAAAACCTGAATCAGAATATAATGAGCTAACTTGTTCAATCGATCCACGATGACCCATCTACTATCAAAACCATGAGATGTATAAGGCAAACCAGTCAAATAGTTTATGGTGATTCGTTCCTACTTTCACTCAAGAGTGGGTAACCTATAAAGCAAATGACCAGGTCAGATATGCTTGGCTTTCACTTGCTAACATAATAGGCAACGAGCGACAAAATCTGCTACATCTTGCCTCATACTACCCCACTAGTAGTGCTATCTCAAATAATGATACATCTTCATCACACCTTGATGGATGGAATAGCTGGAGTTATAGCCCTCCTCCAAGGTCAACCTAATCCAATTATCCACTCTCAACACATAAACTCGACCCCAATCCTCCAAAACTCCATTCGAATGAAGTGAGAATTCCTTAGTCTTACCACTCAACACCTTATCTCAGATCAACCTCTATCCTATGTCATCAAATTAATGATCTCAAATCTGCTCCATAAAAAAAGATCTATCCTCTATAAATGTCAAAACACGCCCAAGTGTTGAAATGTTAAGCCTAACCATCTAGTTAGCTAAAGACTGAACTTCTAAGGCTAGAGGCCTCTCCTGGGTAAAAATATACACCAAGCTACCCATGCAAGTTGACTTTTGGCTTAAGGCATCCACAACTACATTATCCTTTCCTGGATGGTAGAGAATAGTGATGTCATAATCCTTAAGAAACTCAAGACAATGACGCTGCCTCATATTAAGATCTCACTAGGTGAAGAAGTACTGAAGGCTATGATGATTTGAGAAGATCTCACCACGGACTCCATACAAGTAGTGCCTTCACAACTTCAAAACAAACACAACCGCGCACAACTCCAAATCATGGGTAGGATAATTCCACTCATGAGGCTTGAACTAACGAGATGTATAATTAATCACCTTGCCCTCTTACATTAGTACAATATGAAATCCAACACCTGAAGCATCACAAAATATGGTGGAACCCGCGCCCTCCTTGGGCAAAGTAAATATAGGAGTTGATGTTAACAAATCCTTGAGCTTTTAAAAGCTTTCCTTGCAAGCATCAAACCACTGAAAGGAAATATTATTCTATATCAACTTTGTCAAAGGAGCTACAATAGAAAAGAAACTCTCAACAAAATGCTGATAATAACCAGACAAGCCAACAAAACTTTTAATCTTGATAGGAGAAGTAGGTCTAGCCCAATAATGAACCGCTGCAACCTTGGTAAGGTCAACCATAATACCCTCTTTAGTTACCACATGACCCAAGGAAGAAATAGACTCAAACCAAAACTCACACTAGAGAACTTTGCATAAAACGTCTCATCTCTTAATCACTGAAGTACAATCTACAAATGCTTCTCATGCTCAACCTTACACTTGAAGTAAACAAAGATAACATCTATAAATGCATTAACAAAAGAGTCGATACAACAAAAATACCCAGTTTATCAACTCTATAAATGCAGCAAGGGTATTGTTCAACCCAAATGATATGACCAAGAACTCATAATAACCATATCGAGTTCAAAAATATATCTTTGGAATATTTGAATATCTAATCCTCAACTGGTGATAACTGAACCTCAAATTAATTTTCAAAAATACTGCAACACCCTAAATCTAATCAAATAAATCATCGATGTGAGAAAGTGGATACTTATTCTTAATTTTTGCCTTGTTCAACTGCTGATAATTAATATATATCCACATAAACCCTTCCTTTTTATTCACAAAAAAGATAGGTGTACCCCAAGGTGATATACTAGTTCAGATAAATCCCTTATCTAATAACTCATGCAACTGATCCATTAATTCTTTTAACTCGGTTGGGGCCATCCTATATGGAGGAATGGAAATAGGTTTGGTGCCTGACTCAACATCAATAGCTAGATCAATATCATAATCCAGAGGCATACCAGGCAATTTCATAGGAAACACATCCATAAACTCACAGATAATACGAATAGAATCTAAGAAAGGAGGCGAAACTATACTGATATTACAAATATGAGCCAAATAAGCTAAACATCTCCTCTCAACAAATCTATGACCCTGAACATAAGAGATAACCCTCATAAGACCCAAATAAAGTGCACCCTTCCAAGCTACCCTTGGCACACCCACTGAAGCAAAAGTCATAATCTTAGAAAAATAATTTAGGACAACATGATAACGAGCCAACCTATCCATACCTAAAATAACATCAGAATCAACCATATCTAACACAAGCATATGTACCAAAGTCTCACGCCCAACAAAAGTCACAACACAAGGTCGGTATACCTAATCCACCACTAAAGAATCACTTACAGGATAGATATACCAATAGGCATGGCAAGAGGGTCAGTAACAAAAACAAAACCCAAAGCAAAATACACAAACACATAAGGAAAAGTCGATTCGAGATAAAATAATACAGATGTAGGTCTAAAATAAACGGGGATGATACCTGTGATCACAACATCATATGCCTCTACCTCTGGGCTGGATGGTATGGTATAGCACTATCCATGACCACCAACTAGATGAATAGCCCCACGGCTACCACTATGAGTTCTACTACCTCTATCCCTCGCACCTCTGGTAGTACCCTTACCCCTCATAACTAAAATATGAGTAGCTCTAAACACACAGTGGGGGACAGTTCCTTGACAAATGGATAAACTCATCATATATAAGGAAATCTTCAAACTTGTCCTGACGGCATACCCTCTTGGCACCTCTCTGAGTTACTCAAAGAGTTGATCCCTGTGTCCATACCTGGTCCCCTATACTCTGGAATGATACCCCAAACACTATCACTTGAGTCCTGGCTCACTAAAAAGTAGGAGCCAAAATAAGTCTAGCTAGCCGAAACTCCTCCATAGAGGGTAACATAGATGAAGGCCAAACTCCCAACCCCAATGAAACATACTTAGATACCGGCACTGAAGAAAGAATAATACTCTTGGTCTAAGGAGTAACCAAAATAGAGGCAGGTGCAATAGGAGAATCCAAACTCTAAACTAGAGGAACACCCGACATAAATAAAGGAGAACCCTCTAAATAGGTCAGCAAATACACCAATAATCCCTCCAAAACTACGGCATACAAACTCTGAGGAACTAGAGTAGAACGCACACCTCTAACCTGCTTAACAGGAGGCTCAATAGAGATTCCCCTAGCACTCCTCCTAGATAAGGATGAACCACGGGCCCATCCACTCCCTTAAGTCCATCCACGAATTGAGGCCTACCCTCTGGGTGAAGGCTCTACATCTGTACTCTCGCTAGAGCTAGTCAATACTATCAGCATAGAAAGAATAAAACACAACCCATAACAAAAGGTATGAAAAAACTTCACATGATAAGAAATAAAATGAGAGAAATTTCCTAAAGGCATCCTAGAAGACTCTCGAAGATAGATACATATGTCTACATACCGATCCATGAGACTCTATTAGACATCCCATTCTTACACCATTGAGAACAATGAAACTTGGTTGCTCTAATACCAATTTTTCAAGACCCAAAAATAAGGGTCATGATGACACTTGTCGCGGCGTACCTTGACAAGTAGCCTATTACCCAAACTAATATAAAAATAGAAAAAATAAGAAATACCGTAAGGTAAGACCTCTAGATCAAAGACAAACGATAAAAGTAATTATAACAATGTGGAAAGAACATATCCAAATACTTTACATTCCCAAAACCAGGTGTCAATATTGTAAGAACTATTAATATAAACCATGAGTCCAATACATCAAAAATATTGACACATAGTTGATATCTATCTTCGAATACAAATAAAGTTATAACTACTATAGAAAGGTAGAGGTGAACTTTGAACACATGAATGTCCAACCGCTACCTTAAAAATCTGAAGTGGCTTAAAATTAACTAATTTGAGATGAACTCAAGCTAGGACCTACACCGAAAGGGCATGGTAGGTGTGAGAACGGTCCACCTATACTTAGTAGGTATCATAGGTTGTCCAAGGAAAGCAATAAATAAAGAATACAAATAAACACAAAGGGCATGTCACCTACTATAAAAAAATATTTCACAATGGTAACCCACACCGATTGCACTAATAGTTCTACAATCTCCAAACAAACGACAACACACCAGATTGGTATACAATTATACACAATATCACATACAAGTAGAAAAAAGAGGAACTTATATAAAAAAGGTCATAAAGTGCAATTAAATGAAGATAGAACAATTAGACATTAAAAAGTCAAGATATAGAACAGATAGATAGATAAAAAGTTAATATGGCAATACAAACACAACATAAACACAATAAAGCAAGTGCAATGTATATAATGATGATGATGACGCATGAGGTTGTTGCAGAACCTCCAAGAACATCACACAATACACGTATACACCTGTATAGGCAAGCCTCCTGACGTAGGACCTATGAGGAGTTCATCAACCCATATACAATTCATATATTAATATTTTCTCCTCGAAACATCCTCGGGGAGGGTTATAAAATTTGATGTTCTGAGTGTTTCTTGAATTCTTAGTATTTCTAGAGAAAATAAGACACAAATCAAGTATGACAAACAACACTAATAAGTATATACAAAACATACAATAAATAAGTAAAATTATGTACATGATGCCATGAAGATGATATGCAATGTTCACAACCCATCATAATGAGTATTCCACAACTAACCACATGAGGTATTTCTATAACCAATCATAATAATACATTTCCACTACCACGTGAGCTATTATCCACTCATTAATTCTACTATTTATGAATTTCCACATGTTTTATATGCCAATAAGTATGAATATATTAAAATACACCAATGGTACCACATTAGGCATTTCAATATCACATAGGACCCCACACAATCACATATATCACATAATGTCTCAATTTCAATAATTACATCACATATAGGCCCCCCATAAGGGAACAACACATTGATAGATATTTTACATGATTAGTTCCCACCCTTAACATGCATTTTGTATTATCATTTACCTCCTATCCCAGTTTGAAAAAGTTAAATCATTGCCTACCTATAATATCAAAACCAATCCACTACACTTTAAGTCCATGACCTTACTTTCCATGAACGATCCTGAACTTAATTAAAATTAAGAAATATAAAATGTACGCATAAAAAAATCCAATGATACTCATATTGACTACTTTTGGTTTGGGGTCAAAATGAATCCTCGAAATAGATTTTCAAAAAAGAAGGGCAAAATCATACCTTTACTTCAAAAATGTGTTTCTCATATTTTTAGTAATCTACAGCTGAAAATCCAAGTCAAATCAAGTAAAAAATAAGTTTCAAATCAAATAAAAATATATTTTTGAGCTTTACTAGATAAAATCTTTGAAATTCGTGTTAAAATCAAGAATTGAAGTTGTTTTGAATGTTAAATTAATTTATAACAATTATAAGATTAACACATTATTCAAGTGAAAAAGAGTGAAATTGGGGTTTAAAATCAAGCCCCAAGATTTTTGGAGTTCTAAGAAATTAATCAGGGAAGTAGAGTAGAAAAAGATGAAATCTCACCTTAAATCCATAATAGAATCAAGAAATAGAAGTTAATCTGGCTTCCCAAGTTCCCAAAAACTTCATTTTTAAGCTCTCACATTATTTTAGGGTTTAACTCTTAATATGAAAGGTGAAAGAATGGGAAAAATGGGAAAAAAGAAGGCGAAAAAGTATTGTTTTATACACTACACTAGATGTGAGAAAACTAGATTTTTTGAGTCAAACTCGGACTCTAACAGAGTGCCCGAGATTTGTTTTGATTTCGATATATGCAAATCAACTAAGTAACTTACTAAACTTTATGCTTCAAACTCATTGGCTATATCACAATTTCAAAAAAAATATCATTTTCACAAAGTTGACCCCCGAAACTCACAATCATATTTTTCTAAATTAAGGGTTGAAATGAGATTCAAAAGTTGTAAAATGACAAAAAACATGCTACAACCCTAAAATCAATGTTTTGAATGTGTTGGCAAAGTCAGATTTTCCATCTTAGGATGTTTTGACCAAATGTAGGTCCCACACCCATATTTGTAATGTTCAACTTTCCGACCAACAAATCAAAATGAGCTCTTGTTCATCATGGCCTAAACCAAAGGTCTACCTATCCTAAAATTAATATTATGGAGTTATTAGTGCAGTCCTTTTGGCCATCTGTCGCATGAACACATAGGTCTAAAATAAGGCCCTCAAAGCTACCAAAAATCACAATATCTCACAAAAGGCACCAACATACATCGAGAACCATTCCAATCACCCTAAACCTCAGAAATAGCACAATGTAACTATGGGGAGGGATAAAATAGTTAAATCACACAAAATCACAAATTTTACATATTTTATCAAATTTGTAGGTCATTATATACTCCCTAAATTGGACCTTAACAACTATTCCTTATAGTCAAGAATCCTCCCATACTCCAAAATATGATCACCCATAATCTCATTCAAAACTCTATCTCTTTGCCTCATAGCTGTGGTTTTACTTACATGCACCTTATATTTCTTTCTGATTAACTACTACAACTTGAAAACACTGATATTAGGTTGTTCAATTACATCCTCTTTCATAACCTTTGGTTAAGAATTTTGTGTTGCACAAGTAATTCTTAGTGGCCGTATAAAAAATATGTACCGACATATAAGTCCTAGTAATAAAATTATTGGACTTAGGATCAAGACTTGCATAGAGCAACCACCTGTAATTTTCCTTGTTGCATCTCTCCCTAGCTCTATTTGGATCATTGGCATATTTCTCGGTTTGAACCCTTTTTCGAATTGGATACTTATTCACTACCTCTTTGAACATTTTTACACTTGAAAAAGTTACACTCAACTGCCACACAACCTTTCACAATTTGGATCATACTTCACACTATCAATCATAAATTTTTTCTCCTTCTTCTAGATAGTTTTAACCTTATGTTATCTCTTTCTTCAAGATAACTAGAATCTGTATTAGTTTTATAGCTACCAGGATTAAAACAAGCATAATATGGTTCATCAACCTAACCTTCCTTATAAAGTACTTTTCACTCAAGCAGTGTCATAGAATCCCAAATTTGGTCAATCTTGACCACAAGGTACTTCTTTAGTATCTACAGGAATTCTCTTCCTTCTTTTCCTCCCTAAAAGATACCTTTGCTCCGCCCTAAGCTATTTTACCTCCTCATGGACATAACTTTTATAGTCATCATATCCAAGTAAATTTATTGCTTTCTCATTTTTATATTATTTACTATCATCACTTGATTGATTGGATCCCTTAATAAAAAAGTCACTATCTTTATATTTGGATGAATCAATGTCATAATCAACTAAATTTGAAGGATCAACAGTATTTGGAGCAGATGGATTTGATGTGGAAGCAATGTTTAAGGTAGTATTTAAAGCTACACCAACCATATTATTTAAATAAGGCTCACCTACTACCTTACCCTCTATTTCTTTACCAATACTATTTTCAGTAGTTCCCACAACTTTATAAAAAATAACACAAGATTCCTCCTCAGACACGTGCATATATACATCCAAAACATCCCCATTTTGCAAAGACTTACACATTGTTAACAAAATATAATCATCATCTATGTCTCCTAAAATACAACTAATGGGTGGCCTTATACCAAAAATTGCAATTAGGAGTATACCCTAGTTCCCTAATATAATCCTTTATCTCAAATATGAAATAGTATCCGCATCAACATTCAAATATTCACTTATTAAACCACCCACATATCTTGCATCTTCACCATCATACAATAAGGTCCCACCATGATAAAATATTAAAGTTATATATGTAAACCCACTCAAACCTATAAGTCAAGAATTATATTATTATAACTGAAATAGTGCAAAAAAATTATTACTATTCATTGTCATTCATTCACTATAAGACATTGACAAGTTCAAGAAAAAGTGACAATTTTTTGGTTGTCTAAAAATTGATAGCAGTTTTCAAGTCTTGTTCTACGTGGTTGTCTAAAAATGATAAAGAAACACCATCAAACCACGCCATCTTATTGTCTCTATTTTTTATAGACAATTGAAAATAAACAATAATAGCACAAAAAGTCTAGCTTTTATCACTGTAAAAGTACCTTATCTTAGTTGACTTTATGAATATATATAGGTCATGCATGAACAAGTAACACAAACAATTACTAAATAGTAACAAAATTAGATTATAAATCAATATTAGTAACAAAAGTCCAACCAGAAATCAACATAGTAGCAAAATCAGATAAAAATTCAACATATCCTAAAAAATTCAACCATAAATCAACATAATAACACACACCCTAACTAATATGCTTGATAAAAAAAATCAAAATGCAAATGTTATACCTTCATTACAAAATCACAAATCAATCATAACACAGTAACATATTAACAAAACAACATCAAACGTTATATTTTTGTTGGAAAAATTGCAAGTCAAAGTTTAATCCCAACACAATATACCATAATATTACTAAAACCCTAAATCAAAATAGATTATAGTCATAAAGATCTAACCTTTCCTCTTGGATTTTAAAGATTAAGGATGAAAAAACCCTAGAACTTTTTTTAATGAAATCAAAACTGGTCCAAATTATGAGATAGTCTACATACTAAGTACCAAACAAAAAATATGATTTAGGATAAACATTGGATGAAAACAAACACTATGAATTAGATTCAATTTTGGCAAACTGATCTTGGAAAAGATTTTAATTTGGGAAAGTAAAAAGTTAAGTGTAAAAAGTTAAATATATTCTCTTCAAGTTTTGTTCAAGTGTTGGTAAAGATATTTGAGTTTGGAAAGTGAAGCATCAAGTTAGTGGAATGTGTGGCCCATTTGTGTAATAAATACGCGTGTATACCATAATTTTTCATTTTGCTAAACAGGGTGCCACGTAGACACTTAAGCTTTTCAAAAATATGGTTTTATTTAGTCTCGGGGGGGGGGGGGAGGGGGGACAGTTAGTAGGATCCCCTTTAAGTTAGGGTATGTATCAACAATTTCAATTATAGTTCGATGTGAAAATAGTGATTTTTCTCTTAATTTACTATCGTCACCTCCTCATACTCATTTTCTTTTAGACAAATTTGTAGATGTGAAATTGGTGAAACATGGATATGAATTTTTTCATAATTCTTCTAATTTTATGTTTTTTCTATGTCTTCTAATTAACCTATGGTAAAAACCCCAATTTTTATGACCCTTCATTAATCCTAGATTTCTTTAAGATTTGGGACTGATTCTTCTGTGCACGCAATCCAGTTTCAGAAGAATCCATGGAATTTCATGATGCATATTTTCTATCTTTGAAACTTCATAACTTAAAAATGGAATTTTTGATTTGGTTGATTGAATTACTCGTGTGATGACAATAGTATATTGATTCTTTTGGTAGATTGTGATTTTTTGCCTGCTAATCATGTGGATTTGATTCCGTCACATTAATTGAAATAAAGTTGGTGGTTACTCTTAATTATTATAAATTTTACCTATTCTAGGACTAGTTTAAAATGATTACATGTTGTCAATTGTATATGGTAAATATTTGCCGGCATCCTAGACTTAAGGATTGATTAACATTTTTACCCTATTCTTTAATTTGAATATGTTTGAATATATTCGGAATTGTCTTTCATGGTAAAGATAATTTATTTTTCTTACACTTAATTGATTGATTTTATTTACTTAAGGAAAAGAATTTTCTTAATTGACTTGTCAAATAGTCTCCCCCTTTTAGTTTTGCACCCGTTTGCTATATAAACCTTTTTCTCTCAACAACCTCTTCATCAACAATTATAAAGAAAGCTCTGAACTATCTTTTCTCTATACAAAAATAAAATAATACTCGTAAGTTCTTTTTTCAGCTAGAACTGCTAAAAGGAATTTTTAGACCGTGTATTACTTACTGCAATTGTATATGTGTGGGTCAAAGTGCTGATTTTTGAAATTTTCTTTAATTGAGTATGGCCACAAGACTGGTTATTTTCGTAAATAATGCCTTCAATTATTACATGCTAGTTTTAAATGCTTTTATACTTGCATTGCTTGCCTTCTAAACTTTATTTATTTTTTTTAATGCGATTGTTGGGGAATCCATTGTTTCTTCATATGCTCTTTTAAATTGAATGCTATATATCTATTAGTTTGTTGTGCATTTGGTATATGGTACTTTGTCCTACAGATACTATTGAAACTTCGATGTAGATGAAGAGTCCTTCGAAAATTGAAAATGTTGTTAATTCTAGTTTTTTATGATTTTTATCTTCTTTTTGCTTTCTTTTTTTGGGTCTGTAATTATTTATTGAACAAATGATGTATTGATGATAAAATTTATGGCGACTTCTTGTGGGGATGGAGATTATGAGATTTATTTGCTTATGTGAATCACTTAGGCAAATATAATCTAGGATCAACAATGAATTTAAGTGGTCACTTAGAAACCATATTTTAGGGATTATTAGTTATCTTTTGATGTAAAGTAATGTCAATATGTTTTAGCAATGATAACTCTATTTTCATTTGTGAGTATCAAACTTGCTTGATAGTTTGTATGCTTACTTATCTGTCTTTAGTCATACCCTTTTTCTTCTGTCGTATCTTCTTGAGTGGTGGATGGAAGGATAGATGATGGACTAAGATCATGTAATAGGTTGGGGTTGGGGCAGGGGTCTAGGTATGGTGCGGGGTTAGGGTCAGGTCAGGTTTAAGTCTGGGGTTAAAGGAGATGGGTAGAAGGGCTAGGTGGGATAATGGTGCTTCTAGGTTGAAAGTTGGGTCATGGAAGATAGGGATACTTTAAGAAAAGTCCATATATATTGTAAATATTCTTAGAAAGAGGAGGGTTAGTACAACTTGTGTTCAGGAAACTAATGGGTAGGCACTAAGACGAGAGATATAGATGGGTATATATTATGGTACTCGGGTAGCGTGAGACATTAAAATGGGGTAGGTGTCTTAGAAGATGAAGAGCTCATGGGATAGGTGGTAGAGGTTAAGAGGGTTAGTGATAGGTTGATATCTATTAAGTTGGTCATTGGAGGATCTATGGTGAATGTTATTAGTTCCTATGTGCTACAAGTAGGCTTAGACAAGGAGGAGAAAAAAGGTTTTTAAAAGGTTTTAGATGAGGTGACAATATTTTATTGAAGGGGATTTCAATGTGTATATTGGGTCTTTTTCAAAAGGTTATGATGATGTACATGGGAGTTCAGTTTTAGGGAGAGGAATGAAAGAAATGCTTCTCTTTTGGATTTTTCTAGGGCTTGGTTGTGGGTAATGAACTCGAGCTTTCCAAAGAAGGAGAATAACCGTATTACCTTTTGTAGTTCAGTGGAAAAGACTCAGATAGACTTTTTAATCCTTATAAAGGATGATAGAGTTTTATATAAAGACTGTAAAGTCATACCTAGGGAGAATCTTTCAACATAACATAAGCTTTTAGTAATGGACTTGGTAATTAAGAAACACAAAAAGAAGAGGGGTATGGAGGATTAACCCAGGATTAAGTAGGGTAGCTTGATGTTGGCCAGTGCTTTGGAAATAAAAGAGATTTTATTGACTATGAGGGATTAGGAAAGAAAAAGGGATGTGGATACTATGTGGGAGACAACTGCTAGTTGTATTATACCTAAAGAGGTGTTAGGTGTATCGAGAGGCCGAGATGGCAAGCACCAGGGGAACTGGTGGTGAAATAAAGATGTTAAGAGGAAGGTAGAGATTAAGAAGATAGAATATGTAAATTTGGTGGAAAGCAAGGATGAAGAGGAGAAATAGACTAACAGGGGGTGTAAGTTATCTAGGAAAGAGTCTAAGTTAGCAGTTATGGTAGCTAAGACAATATCTTCTTAGAGTTTATATAAAACTTTAAAGGAGAAAGATGGGGTTAAAAAGTTGTATAGGCTCTCTAAGTCTAGGAAGCTAAGGGCTCATGATCTTGACCAAGTGAAGTGTATCAAGGGGAGGATGGCAAAGTGTACCCTTAATAAGAAGAGGTGACAGTCCTATTTAATAGACTTTTGAATGACAATGGGTATAAAGACTTTGTGTTGGGGGACTTGGGGAACTTAGAGAGATATTGCGGTTATGGCTATTTTAGGCATATCAATGCAGAGGAGGTCAGGTGTGTGATTAGGTAGATCTATAGGTGTAAGGCGACTAGGTCAAATGAGATTCTGATGGATTTTTGTAAGAGTATGGGTAGGGCAGGTTTTGGTATGGATGATGAGGTTGTTTAACGTTATTTTTAGGGTGGAAAAGATGCTCAAAGATTGGGAATGGAGTATGATGATTCCTTTATATAAGAACAAGAGAGATGTTCAGAGTTGCAATAATAACAGGGGTATTAAATTATTGAGTCATACTATAAAGGTTTGGGAGAGGGTGGTGTAGTTGAGGCTGAGGAGGATCATGATTATTTTTAGAATCGGTTTAGTTTCATGTTAGGTCATTCGACTACTGAGGCCAATTAACTCATGAGGAGATTAGTGGATCAATTTAGGGATAAAAAGAAGGACTTGCACATAGTGTTCATTGATCTAGAGAAAACATATGACAAAGTTCCTAGGGAGATTTTATGGATATTATTGGAGGTTAGAGGGGTGCCAGTGGCATATACTAGGTCAATCCAAGATATGTACAATGATGACAAGATTTGTGTGAGGATGATAAGATGAGATTCAGAGTACTTTCCGATTCGGAAAGGTTTGCACCAGGGATCGACTCTTAGCCATTTTTTATTTTCCCTTGTGATCATTGTTTTGACGCAACATATTTAAGGAGATGTGCCTTGATGTATGTTATTTGCTAATGATATTTTACTATTGATGAGACTCGGGGTGGATTTAATGTTAAGTTGGAGGTTTGGAGATAAACCCCTGAGTTTGAAGGTTTTAGGTTGAGGAGGACCAACATAAAGTACTTGGAATTTAAGTTTAGTGATTTGTTACATGAGGATGACATTGTTTTGGACTTGGAGTCTCAGTCTATTCAGAAGAGGGAGAGTTTCAAATATCTTGGGTCTATGATTCAGGGGAATGGTGAGATTGATGAGGAAGTATCACATCATATTGATGCAGCATGGTTTAAATGGTTTGTGTCGGGAGTCTTATGTGATAAGAAAGTGCCTCTAAAGAATAAAGGCAAGTTCTACAGAGTGGCAGTCCGACTGGCTATGATGTATGGAGTAAAGTGTTGGCCAGATAAGAATTCCCACACCCAAAGATTGAAAGTGGCAGAGATGGGGATGTTGTGGTGGATATGTAGACTTACTAGGAGAGATAAGGTTAGAAATGAGATTTTTTGGGAGAAGGTAGGAGTGACATCTATAAAGGACAAGATGCGAGAAGTTAGGTTCTGTTGGTTCGGGCCTGTGATGAGAAATGACGTGGATACTCTAGTTCGGAGATGTGAGAGGCTAGCTATGGATAGGTTTAGGTAGGGTAGAGGTAGGCTAAAGAAATGTTAGCGAGAGGTGATTAGGCAGGACATGAGGTAGTTACAACTTACGGAAGACATGACCCTCGATAGTAAGGTATGAGGAACGCGGATTGGGATAAAGCACTAGTATGAAGGAGTACATTCATAATAGTAGGAAAGAGTGCATGTAGTTTCTTGTAGCCGCTTGTTCATGGTGTTTTACTGATGTCTATGATTTCGTATAACAAGTTTATAATATTACTCTATGAGTTTCTTGTTTTCTTTATTATCTACTGGTGTGCCACTCTTTGTGTGTTGTTTGCTTTTCTATTTTTTTTATTATATTTGTTATTTGTCCTGAGCCAAGGGTCTATCGAAAACAACCTCTCTACTGCATCTGAGGTAGTGGTATGGTCTGCGTACACTCTACCCTTCCCAGACCCCACTTTGTGGGAATACACTGGATATGTTGTTGTTGTTGTTGATAAATCTGTTTTTGTTTTAAAAAATAGGTTCAGCTTAAAAACGATTTTCAGCAATAATAAAATAGTTTCATCCTTACAAAAATGATTTTCAGCAATAATAAAATAGTTTCAGCTTTACAAAAAATGATTTTTCAGCAATAATAAAATAGTTTCAACTTTACAAAAATGATTTTCAACAATAATAAACAGCTCTACAAAAATGATTTCAGTAAAGATGAAATAGTTTTAGCTTTGCAAAAAATGATTTTCAGCAATATAAAAAAATTATTTTCAGCATTAAATAGTTGGGTTTTTAGCCTGTTTCTATTAATTTCCCGCAATTTTTACTAAATTCAGCATTAAATAGTTGTTTTTTAGCCTGTTTCTATTAATTTCCAGCCATTTTACTAAATTCCAGCAGTTAAAAATCACTTTCAGTAATTTAAATGATTTGCAGCATGTTTTATTAATTTCCAGCACCTAAAACAAATTCTAGCATGCTATAAATTAGTTTTTTGAAATTTTGTTAATATTAAACAAATCTTTGATACATGTTACAACAGATTTTAATAATTGCAAAATGTCAATTCACATTTCAAGTTTTTTCCTTTCATTTAACTTTTCGTCTATTATTCGCCTAGATATCCTGTATATAGGATTGTTGACATACTAATCGGTTATTGGACATTTAGACATCATGTCTAGAGGTTTTAGTTACATAAAAGTGAGTAATTGTTTTTAATCATGTTAATCACTTAACCAACCTTTAATTAACCAAGAGGCTTGTTTAAAACCATTATGTGGTACGTGCTTGTCCAGTGTGCTTTGATTGGCGCGAACCGTGACTATAAATAGGTAAACTTAGCTTTCTTTTGTCTAGGCCCTAAATCCAACATAGAAAGTCCCATGCCTCTTGGACATGAAATTGGGACAGGTAGGCACCTTAGGAAATGCTAGTTTTTGTCATTTTATTTAGAACGCCTCTAAGTTTAATAAATAAACTAGGTGGGTTGTGGGGGGGTGGGTATACTTTTGAAAATGATGAAAGTTGCCCCGATCATAATTTGACAAGGCGACATACGACATTGTTTCCCGTTAATAAGTCAATTGCTGATTCGAAGAATAAAAAATAATAATCTTCGGCTAGTCTTTTGAATTTGTTGTTTCTTTTATTTACTTCACATGTTTAATTATGTAATGTCCCGAGAGTACACCATGGACGCCACACGGTGCCTCCATCCCTAAAGGACCACAAGATAACCCATGCTAGTACCTACTGTGAGCACTGAATAAAATAATAGAGAACATGTGCGGAATTTAACTGAAAATGCCATAAGATTTTAAATATGAAAATAATAATAAATCAAAATATTGTAAACGTCTGTCTGAAAATAATACTATAAGACTGTCAATATCAACTATTAACTGAATGACTGGATGAAAGTGTACGAAAGCCTCTAATTGACTGACTGTGGAGTTGATAGGACAAGTCCCCAAATAACCCCGACTGACTACTTAACTGAACTAAAATAAACATAAACGGTCCTTGGAACATGAGGACTCACCATTGATACGGCTGTTGATGCGTTGGGAGGTCTAGGTGCGGCTGGGAACCTGAGCCTCTGAACTTATGACCTGAGACATCATAGCACAAGAAAACGAGTATGCGGTCAGTACTTTGAATGTACTAGTATGCTAAATGGGGTTACGCTTATATGCATGGTCTTATGTGCATGAATAATAATTAACTGTAAGTATGGAATGAGATAGTTGATATATAGTATGCATGAAAGTTGTAAATCTGAGAATACATAACAAAGCATATGATATGATACCGGTATAATCTGTAAACTGAAATACTGAAATAATGATACTGTACTACTAGTGATTGTATGTCATGGTCAAGCAATCTTGAAACTGATTACTGGACTGAAACTGTGGGAGCTATCATCTAACCGACATGCCCCAAAATAAATTAATTCGGGTCCAAACTGTGACACCAGTTGGAAGGGTGTCTGTACCGTGCCATGGGTACTAACACTGACTGTGTGGATCCACTATAGTGTTGTCCCGAAGGACTAAGTGTCACCATCAATTGGCAGGGCACTAATGAGATATATGTCAACCCTCAACTGACAGGTTAACATCATAACCTATGATGGCTACATAGTTCTAGAATGTAGGGACTACTACTAAAGGTCAGACCCTCAACTAGCATATGAGGCTCCATTCCTGGGTTAGTTTGGTACTAAATCCCACTCCCAACTGTACTGACTCTACTTACGGGACTAAACTGGGCTTACTGACATAATGCACTAACTGAACTAATAGTACTCTAATATATTCAAAACCCTTTTGAAAGCATTTTAACTAATTAAATAGCTAAGTGTTTAGGTATTCAGAACCCCCAGGACATGATATTAATATCAATAAAAACACATAAGATCATTCGAAACTATAATACAACTTGGAGAACATCATAAATACTCATTGTTAAAAATTCATATATGAGGCATTTTATCAAACACATAGGGGTCATGAGTTAAAGGAAGAAATTAGTTTAATACATATGATAGTAACATAACATCAATACTAAAAATATGGGTTAAGTATTTTGACATGAAATTATCATTCTCCAAACATGTCAATAACTAATTCCAAAGAAAAACACTTGTAAACATGGTATAAAGTCAAGATTCATGGAAGTTCATGGATAAGATTCATAAATACATGTTAATATTATAATTGGACTTTAAAATTGGGTACTTGAACTCCATGGATGAAAATGGTCCATGAATCAACATCTAACATACATTAATCGAAGAATTCATGAAGGTTCTTAGTGGATTTATTGGGAATTGAACTTGAATGTTAAAGGGGCTATGGTTTGTTCTTGAGAGATATTGCTTTGAATTTTGAGTGAAATATGAATTATGAGGCAAAGATGTTGTTTTGGGACCTAAATCCTGTGTTAAATTGAAGTGAAAAAGACGAAACTACCTTTTTGAATTAAAAATCCAAAATGGGAATGTCAAATAAGACTTCACCGCGACACGGTGATGCCCTCATTGCTATACTCACTGAGATGCGTTGCAATCTTGGTGAGTCACTGGAAATGACCATTGATGATTTTCCCTACACCGCGATGTGGTGGCTCCTTTATGGCTATACTCACCGTGATGCGGTCTAATCGTGGTGAGCTGCTGCCTGGAAAATTCAAACGTGGTCCAAACCTTATCCAAAAAACCCGAAACTAACCCGAGACATGATACTTATACCCCTTAACATGAATCAACTCAAAAACCATTATCTCGGATCCTGGAAGGTCAATTTAAAAATCCTCGAAGTTAAAGGGAGTCAAAAGTGACTAAGTACCTTAACAATTTGTCTTATTTTCAGGTTCTAAGTGTCTTAAGCAAGTACTAGGGGCTGAGCTAGACTTAGAAACATATGGGGTATTACAATATCTCCCCCTTATGAACATTCATCCTCGAATGATACTAATTAAGCTGAGCATATTGAGAACCTGAGAATACATGCTGATTATGTAAAACTGAAAACATGATTACATGACTAAGTCTGAACATGGTGACTGACTGAACTAATTTGTGAATGCATGCAATGACATAAACATTATTATATGGCTGGAACTGAGATTGGAAAAGAGGAACTCTAAGGAAAATCTGTTACCTTGATCTGAGTCTGAGTTTGTGGAGAAACGGTAAAGGTACTTGGTACGAATGTCTGCTTCTGCTTCCCAAGTGGCTCCCTCAATGAACTGATTTCTCCAAATAACCTTGACCAAGGGAACTTCTTTGTTCCTTAGTCTGTGAATCTTGCAATCTAAGATTTTTACTGGGAGTTCTTCATAAGAAAGGTCGTTCAGAATATCTAAGCCCTCTAAAGGAATAACAACTATTGGATCACCAATATACTTCTTTAATAAAGAAACATAGAACACTAGATGCACTAATGATATGCTACTTTCCCAACATAGGTCGTGATCTTGAAAGGACCTACATATCGGGGGCCAAGCTTCCCATTTTTGCCAAATCTCTTCAATCTCTTCATGGGAGAGATTTTCAAATACAAAAATCACCAATATCAAATTTGAGATCCTTTCTCCTCACATCTGCATAAGATTTCTGTTGGCTCTGGGTTGTCTTAAGCATCTCCCTGATCAATTGAACTTTATCTAAAGCATCGAATATAAAATTTGTACCTATCAATGTAGTCTCACCTACCTCAAACCAACCAAGAGGAGATGCACATCTCTATCCATATAGAACCTCAAATGGGGCCATTTAGATACTGTAATGATAACTGTTATTGTAGGAAAACTCAATAAAAGGCAAGTGATCATCCCAACTACCCTTAAAGTCGATAACACAAGCTCTCAGTATGTCTTCTAATGTCTGAATAGTCCTCGATACCTGACCATCTGTTTGAGGGTGAAAGCTGTAGTGAGATGAACTTGCGTACCAAGACCCTTCTGAAAAGCCTTCCAAAAATAAGAGGTAAACTGAGTACCTCTATCTGAAATGACAGACAATGTTACTCCATACAACCTAACCAACTCTCTCATATTAAGCTTGGCATAGTCCTTGGCTAAATAAGAAGTATGGGTTGATTTGGTCATACTGTCCATAATGACCCAAATTAAATCATACTGACGATGAGTATGAGGAAAACCCATCACAAAGTTCATGTTCACCTCTTTCCACTTCCAAGTAGGAATACTAAACTCCTGCTTAGAACCACTAGGTTTTTGGTGCTCAATTTTAACCTGCTGATAAATAGAGCACTTATCTACAAACTTTGTAATATCCCTCTTCATACCACTCTACCAATAGGTCTCCCACAAATCACGATACATCTTAGTGTCCCGTGGATGAATAGAGTAACGTGCACCATGCGCTTTTGCAAGAATTCATTGCCTCAACTCATTTACACACAACACACATAGTCTACCCTGGTAACGCAACACACTATCTCCACCTTGGGAGAAAACCTCTACTTTCTGATCTCTAACTGAGTCCTTCAACTTAACTAGTTTGGGGTCCCTGTCTTGCTTTTCTTTCACTTCGGCAACCAAAGTAGATTCTAAACTATTCTGTACCCAAACACTGCCCTCAGCTGAGTTAACCAAATGAATGCCTAATCTAGAAAACTAATCAACCTCATGAACCAACGGCTTCTTATCATTCTTAACATGATCCACAATACCCATAGATAATCTACTAAGAGCATCTGCCACTATATTGCCTTGTCCGGATAATACAAAATGCTCATATCATAATATTTGAACAATTCTAGTCGTCTTTTATGAAGATTCAACTCTATCTGCAAAAACATATACTACAAACTCTTTTGATTCATAAACACACCATCATGCACCCCATATAGATAATGCCTCAAAATTTTTAAGGCAAAGACCATAGTCGTTAACCCAAGATCATGGTTAGGGTAGTTCTTTTTATAGGTCTTAAGTTGTCTAGAGGCACAAGCTATGACCTTATCTCTCTACATCAAAATGCAACCCAAACCATCTCTAGAAGCATCACAGTAAACAACAAACCCATCTAAACCATCGAGAAATGTCAAAAATAGGGTTGAGGTGAGTCGAGTCTTTAACTACTGAAACTTGTCTGGCTATAATATAGACACCTACTGGGGTGGAAACTGAGAAGGGTTCTACTAAAGTCTTAGAACTGACACCAAAATTAACAGCTATGTAGTGAGTTACAAAAGAAATAGAAGCTCCGGGGTCTAATAAAGCATAAACATGTAAATGAAAGACCTGTAATGTACTAGTTACCACACCAGGAGAATTTCCTTAATCCTTCTGGGACTAAGTGCATACAATCTATTTGGGCACTGACCACTAGTGGCACTGGAAGCAACACCTTGCTGAGTTGGGCGACCGGATGGAATTGGTGGACGGCTGGACTGAACCTACTGACCACTCATGGTCAATCCTTAATCCTGTGGCCTAGCTTACCACACCCAAAATATACATCACTTTTATCTCTACATACACCCTAATGGTTTGTACCAAATTTCTGGCAAAAAAAATTTATGCGACCACTTTTCATACTTCCCTGGGGTTTAGAGACTGGTACCCTATCTCGATTATCATTTTTGGGTTTTGGTGCTGGTGCACTAGCTAAAGATAGAGCTAGGACTAAAGATTTTAGATGGAATTGAGGATGGTTACCACCCTCCGACCTCAGCTGAGAAAAAATGAAACTACTCACTTTGGCTCTCTTATTCTCTCTCTCTTTCCTTATACTTTTGCTCCACACTCTGTTGAGCATGGACCATCAACCTAGAAAAGTAAATATCTTTAATTAGCATCATAATCCTACACTCCTTAACCAGACTATCAGCTACGCCAGAGATAAACTTACTCATCCTAGACCTATCATCATATACAATATTAGGAGCATATCTGGCTACCCAAGTAAACTAAAGAGAATACTCCTTTACACTCATGTTTACCTACCTCAGATTAATAAAATCATGTACCTTAGCTTCTTTTAATTCTAAAGGAAAGAACCTATCTAGAAAAGTTATAACAAACTCTTCCCATTTAACAAGTCCTATATTTGCCCCCTATCTCCCTTCCACTGCTTATGCTAGGTGTGAGCAACATCCTATAACTGGTAAGCACCCAAATCTACACTCTCACAAAAAGTAACACCCATAATATCAGTTACCTTCTGAACAATGTCAAGGAATTCATGCGGATCCTCATCAGACTTAGATCCCAAAAATAGAGGAGGGTTTATTCGAGTGACAAATCTTAATTGTGGTAGAATTAGCCACTAGAATGGTTGGGATAGCAATTGGCTAATTATTCTAGGTTGCTACTGAGTAAGCTAAGGTAGTGAATGCCATTCTGAATTCGGTATGCGAGACAAGCTAATTCAGGGGATCTTCCTAAATAGATGAAGGTGTGGGCTGATTCCTATTTATCCTTTGTTAGTCTTTCTAGGAGATTGTTCTATAAATGATAAGGAAATTGGATTAGAAGGAGATTTTAAATTGATCTCATGCTCAATCCACATGACATGAACATTGAAAGAAGGGAAACATTTTCTAAAATGTCTTGTTGTCTCTTGTCCATAAGTGTGGTGCGCTTACACCCATGTACAAGACTCTACTCAATGCGACTTTCAAAATCCCTAGGATGCTTTAAAACCTTAAGATCTGATACCAAGTTTGTAATGCCTTGAGAGTACACCCTAAAAGCCACATGATGCCTATAGTTCAAAAGGACCACAATCTAACCTATATTGGTACCTGTTGTGAGCATTGAATAAAATAATTGAGAACATGTATAGAATTTAACTAAAAATGCCATAAGGTTTTAGATACAAAAACAATATTGCATTAAAAAACTGGAAATATGTCTGAAAACAATATTGTAAGACTGCCAATATCAACTGATAATTGAGTGACTAACTGAAAGTATTTGAAATCCTCTAACTAACTGACTTTGAAGTTGATGGGACAAGTCCCCAACTAACCCTGGATGACTACTAAACTGAATTGAAATAAACATAAATGGTCCTCAGAATATGAGGACTCACCACTGCTATTACTGCTAGTAGGCTGGTAGGTCTAGGTACGGTTAAGAACCTGAGCATCTAAACCTATGACATGATACATCATAGCACAAGAAAACAAGTATGTAATCTGTACTTTCAATGTACTAGTATGATAAATGGAGTTAGGAAGATATGCATAGGCTCATGTGCATAAATAATAACTAACTGTAAGTATGGCATTAGATAAATGATGTATAACATGTAGAAAAGCTGTAAATCTGAGAATTCATGACCAAGCATATTACATGATACTGGGATAATCTGTAAACTAAAATATTAATACTGTACAACTATTGGTTGTATGCCATAGTCAAGAAAGCTTGAAACTGAGTACTAGAATAATTACTGGACTGAAACTGTGGGAGCTATCACCTAACCAATATTCCCCAAAATAAATTAATTGGGGTTTATCCCATGGTCCCAGTTGGAAGGGTTTCAGTACCATGCCAAAGGTACTAACACTAGCGGTGTGGATCCACTATAGTGTTGTCTCAAAGGACTAAGGGTCACCTTCAACTGGCAGGGCCGTAATGAGATATGTGGAAACCCTCAACTAGCACGTTAACATATCAACCTATGTTGGCTATGTAATTCTGGAATGCAGGTACTACTACTAAAGATCACACCCTCAACTAGCAGGTGAGTCTCCATCCTTGGGTTTTCTCGGTGCTAAATCCTACTCCCAACTAAACTGACTCTAATTGTGGGACTGAACTGAGCTTAGTGACATAATGCAATGACTAAACTAATGATACTCTAGTATATTCGAAACCCTTCTGAAAGTTTTTGAACTAATTAAACGTCTAAGTTTTTTGGAATTCTTAACCACCAAGACTTGATAAAAATATCAATAAGAACACATGAGATCATTTGAAACCATAAAGAAACTTGGAGAATATCATAAATAGTGATTATTAAAAATTAATCTGAGGCATTTCATCAAACACATGGGGGTCGTGATTTAAAGAAAAAAATTAATTTAATACATATGATAGTAACATAACATCAATAATCATGGGTTAAGGATTTTGACATGAAATTATCATTCTCCAAATATGTCAATAAATAATTCCAACGAAAAACACTTGTAAACATGGTATAAAGTCAAGATTCATGGAAGTTTATGGATAAGATTGATAAATACATGTTAATATCATAATTGGACTTAAAAATTAGTTTCTTGAACTCCATGTATGAAAAGGATCTATGAATCAACATCTAACATACCTTAATTGAAGAATTCATAAAGGTTCTTTGTGGATTTCTTGAGAATTGAACTTGAATATTGATAGGGATAAGTCTTGTTCTTGAGACAGATTGCTTTGAATTTTGAGAAAATATGAATTATGAGCCAAAGATACTGTTTTGGGACCTAAATGCCGGTTTTCAAGTGAAGGGAAATAGACAAAACTAACCTTTTGAATTAAATATTTAGAACTTGAATGTCAATTAAGACTTTACCGCAACACGGTGATGCCCTCATCTATATACTCACCGGAATGCGGTGCAATCATGGTGAGTCAATGGAAATGACCATTGTTGATTTACCCTTCTCTGCGATGCGATGGTTCCTTCACATATATACTTACTACGTTGTGGTCTAATCATGGTTAGTTGCTGCCTGGAAAATTCAAACGTGTTCCAAAACTTATCCAAAAAATTCAAAACTTACCTGAGACATGCTACTTACACCCCTGAGCATGAATCAACTCAAAAGCCATCATCTCAGAGCCTGGAAGGTTAACTTACAAATTGTCAAAGTTAAAGGGAGTCAAAAGTGACTAAGTCCCTCAACACTTAGTCTTATTTTCAGGTTCTAATCTTCTTAAGAAAGAACTAGGGTCTAAGCTGGACTTAGAAATGTACGGGGTATTACAAATTGTTTGGGGTAGTTTAAGATCTTCTATTTAATAAATATTTATTGTATTAATTATGTCACATCAGTCTTTTTGCTTATCTAATTTACCTCTTTTATTTGTTTACCACTTAGATAATGAGTAACCAAAAAAGAATCAATGTTTCATGACTTGTTTATTCATTATTTTATCACTTAGTTAATATTAAGTTTATTAAAATAATAACGCTTTGCTTATCACATAGAATCCCCAAGTAAAAATATAAATTCGATCGGGAATAATATTTGTGGACCTCGAAAGGTGTCTAACACCTTTCTTTCGAGGTAATTTGAACCCTTACTCAATTTCTGATGTTGTAGACTAAATAAATGATTCGTAATTGGCCTAGAATTGTGCCAGAACACACCTTAATTCATTAGGTGCAAACTTTTCACTCTTTAAATATCCTAAAAAGAGTTGTCATATTGAATCCTACTTTCCAAAAGAAAAATAAGGCATGACAAAATGGCGACTCTGTATTTCTACAAGTTTAAGACTGATAAGATATGTAACTGTGGCAGAATTTTTTAGAAGATCTCAAAAATTCTATCTAGAAATATTTCTACAAGATCAAGGCTAGAAAGAAGGTAATAAAACTCGAGCATAAGTTTTTGAGGAATCCTTAAAAATTTCATCGAGGATTGCATCTCAAGATAGAGATACAAAGCTTATGACCAAAGGCAACTGATTCAAGACTTGAAGAAAAGGACTGGAAGAGACACGAATCAATCTTTTCCTCTTTCTAGACTAATAATTTTTCTTTGAGTACAAGAATAGAGTGACGGGTACAAATATTGATTATTCTATACGCCATCAAAAGATATATAAGGCTAAGTACTGTTGTTCTACATTTGGTGGAGTTAAGCACTACCCTCTCTTGAGAAATTATCCAAAGCTAAGCATTGTTTTTGAAAATTTGATGGGGTTAAGCAAGACTCTATTAAGAAACTCTCTGTGGCTAAGCATTGTCCTTGGATAGTTAATTAGGATTAAGTACTATCCTCTCTCGAGAAATTGTCCAAAGATAAGCATTGCTTACAAACATTTGATTAACATGACTCTATCAAAAAATTATCTGAGGCTAAGCATGGTTGTTGGAAAGTTAATTGGGTTAATAACTACCTATCTCGGGAGGTTGTCCAAAGCTAAACATTGTTTTCAGAAATTTAATGGGGTTATGCACGACTCTATCAATAAAGTGTAGTGTCTGAGGCGAACCATTGTTCCTAAGAAGTTAATTGTTTAAGCACTGCCCTCTCTCAAGAAATTATCCAAAGCTAAGCATTGTTTTTGGAGATTTGATAAGGTTAAGCACAATTCTATCAAGAAACTATCGGAGGCTGAGCATTGTCCTAAGCTTATTGGGTTAAGCACTACCCCATTCTTAAGGTCATTTAAGGATAAGCATTTCCCTTTGTAAGTTGGTTGGATTAAGCACCACCCTATTCTTAAAGGCCATCGAAGGCTAAGAATTGTCCTTTGAACATTGATTAGATTAAGCACTACTTTATTATTAAAGATTATCAATGGTTAAGAACCGTCCTTTGAAATTCAATTGGTTTAAGCATTACTCAAAGACGAATTTTCTTTCTGAATACTGAGCATTCCAAGAACAACTATCTCAGTGTCATTTAAGGCTATTATTTTATTGGATATTGTGTAGGTTAAGCACGACCTCTTAAAATTTATACGAGCAAACCACTGCTCACTCATAATAGATACGGTTTTTTATTCCCTCTCACCATTATTGTTATGTATTATGTTTGTTTTCTTTGCATTGTTAACTTTTCTATCAGTGCTAACCATTTTTATCTAGTTTTATTAAAAATGACAGGTAAAAGGAAAGATATTTGAGAACTATTCTTCTCCCGATTCTGAAACATAAGTTTAATTATAATATCTCTCAACCATTTCATATTTCACCTTTCAAAATCGCTCATTCTCTGACCTTGCACACTTGTGCTCCATATTTGTTAATTTTCTATAAGAAATCTCATTCCTTCCTAAATCTAGAACTTCAAGTGACCTGATCCTCGTAGAATCAGAGATATGTAGGCGACTTAAAACTAAAGTCTCGGCCACTCCATTTTAAATTTCACTCTCTTGTTGTTTTTATTCCAACATACCATTTTTCTCTATTAGAAAAAATTGGCTACTATGTCAACGTTCGCTATTTGATAATTATTTTATTATTCTTGAAAAATGCAAGGGTAGCTGTTGACAGCCAATTTTGGCCTCTTGATATGCCTCTTAGGCTGCAATTTTATCAAAAATTATTTATTTTTATTATTAGTATTTTTTACGCATTATTTTGAAATTAAATAAATATTGACGTGTCACATTCATGATTTTAAAGAATGTAATTTATTTTTATTATTTAAATTTATATTTTATATAATTTATTAATTTAAATATAATATTTTCAATGGTTATTAAATTATTTTCATAAATATACTCATAATTTAAAACACCTAGTCTATATTATTATTATTATTATTATTATCATTATTGTTATTATTATTATGGTAATTTTAAATTTTGTATTCATAGTTTGTGAGTGTCTAATTTATTTCAAATCATTATTGTCTTAGATTTTAAAATAATATATTACACATCATTAATTTTATTTACATAGTTTATTCATAATTAATTTGAGATTAATGATTTTATTTATTTTTTATTACTATATATTTATTATATTTATTAAATAGCAACCTAATTTGAATCAATTTTTTAAGTTATTCAAATTCTAGCCACTTTATATCCAATTGATGTTAATTTTAATTTAAATCGAGCTCAATTTGGCTCAATTATATATCCCAATCAAATTACATTGGCCCTTTTTAATTTTAATTAAAGTTGTCAATACGGGCTGGCCCAGCCCATTCGGGCTAACTCACGCAGTCTTTGGAGTTTGACGAGCCAGGCCGGACTGTCCCATAACATGACAGGCTAGAAAATAGCAAGTCCAACCCATCACACTATGGGCTGCGGGCCTCTACAGGCTAGCCCACTTTTTAAAATATATTATTTTTATAATTTTAATTTAAATTATTAATTACATAAATATTTACACCATAAAATTACATGAAGTTACTACTTGTAAATCAAGTCTCAAATTTATAAAAAGAAACTAATAATTTGTGAAATTAAATAACTTTTGACACAAAATTCAAACCAAAAAGAGATGTTGAAAAACAAGCAAACTGTTAATGAGTAATAATATAACTAGATAAATAGCAATATTAACCTAATTGTTTTTCAATTGATCACAATAAAACACAAAGAAATATCAATATTTAGTCCATTAAAAGTGAAAATAAACTCCTCATAAAAAACTCACATGATACTTAAGGCGTGTTCAACATCGTCACATCATTTTCATCAAACAAATTTAATTCCTTAAAAAATTTAGTATTTTATATTTTAATTATTTATATATTTTATAAAATATTTAATATATAAATATCTATAATGATACAAATAGACTTTGAGTTTTGACTCTTTTCTAATTCTTAGTACTCTACTCTATTTTTAAATCATATTTTGTTTTACCCACGGACCACCCCAATCCATATTGCTCAAGTTTCATGGGCCAACGGGCTTATACGAACTGGGTTAAAATTTTTCGTTCTTAAATGGGATGCAAAAATTATAGCCCATCCCTAACAATTTACAGGCTGGGTCAAGCTGACCTAATGGGTTTGGTCCATATTGATGACTCTAATTTTATTCTCAGTTGTTGATCTCAAGTGATCAATGACTAAGATTTAAATACCCTTTTTATTCTTTTAATCCCCATAACCCTAATAAAAAAAGTCTCTCAAATAAAAACAAATCACCCACTTTTTCCTTGCTCTTCTTTTTCTCTCTCTTAAAAACATGACCTCTGCCGCCGCCGCCCTCTAAAAAACCACCTACCACGGGTGATCCTCAAACCATTAAACCCCTATCCCTCATAATATCCAGTGATTAGATCAATCATTCTTCTATCTCCTCAATCCCCATCACCACTAAACCAAAATCAGCATCGCCTGCCATGAAGCAGTCACTGTCGCCACCCTCTAGCGTTGACCAATTGAAATTATGCCTCCAGTAAGTCTACATCGGTGAGTCTCCAAACACCAGAAATTACTAGCCTATCGGCCACCACCTGCTAGAACAGTCACAACCAGCCGACGACTTTCTCTTTCTCTCTCCCTTGCTCTTCTTGCATCACTGACTCCACGAAGTTGATGGCCGATGAGTTCTAGCCAACAACAACACCAACAACTGATGCACCTCAATTCCATCCACCCTTCACCATCGAAACCCCATCGATGGAGAACGCAACTACTAGACAGAGCTTTGGCTAATCATTACAATCTTAGTCTATTGGGCAAAGGTAAAAATATTGTCGAACTTTGGGGACTGAATTACTGTGGCGGAATATCATGAATGTCTCCTGGTTTTATTTATTTACTGGTATAATAATGAATTGTCCTGTAATGGGTTCTTATATTTGAAAGTTGTGAATTTTTGTTTGAATCACTCGATTTTATCTTTGCTTAACCCTTTAGGATATAATATCTAAAATCCCTAATTTTTTTGCAAGTATTGTTAATCCTAGTCCTCTCGCCTTGGTATTGATTTTGTTGATATGTTTAGAGAGGTGTTGTTATGAATATTTTGCATAATTCATGTTTTTGTAATTATATTATGTCCAGGACAAATTTAATGTTAGAGTTTTAATTAATACTTGCTCCTCTGCACTACGTGAATCATTTTGAATGATATGTCATTGGTTTCTCTGTGATTAGACATCATGTTCATATTGTTTTCATGTCAATTTGGCGAGTATTACAAATTTCTCTTTCTATGTGTGTCCATATTATTCTTTTTTTTGCCTCACTTAGATTTTTGTCTTGACACAATTGTTTATGAGTTAGAACTTTGACAACTTTGATGAATATATTTTCTTCTTCCTTGTTGAGTTCAAATGCTGCAAGGTCTATTTGTTAAATAGGGTAATTTGGATTCTCATATCTTATTTATCATGAACATATTTTTTTTTATTTGCTTATTTATGGTTATTTGAGAAAATTTTCTACTTAATCGATTCACCTTATCCAAATAATGAAAATATAAGTTCCTACTAATTTGAAAATATTCTTACTGATTCAAAAGAATATTTGTTTATTTATGATCATTATTTTTGTTTGCTCTTCTTATGACTCAAAAAATATTCTTACTTGCCTATTTATGGTAATTATGACATAATTTACTATCCCGAATAGAGTTTTATATTTCTTGATTTTGAAAATATCCTTTTTTTCCTTTTTTGACTCCCACTTATTAATTCTTTGAATATTTTTCTTCCTTTAATTTTTTATTACCCTCCACTATATAAAGAGATCCCCTCATTCATATTGACACACCTTTATTCTTCTCTTTTACTCTCTCATATACTAAGAAAAAGATAGCTTAATACTAAAAACTCTCCTCAATTCTTAAAAATATTAACTTGCTTTGAATAAAGTGGTTCTCTCTTCTTCTTTTTTGCTTTAGTTTTATATTTTTATCTTTGCTTCAAAAGATATGTTCTTTCTTGAATCCTTTAGGTGTTGAATGTCACAACTCTAAATTTGTTCATTTATGACTTTGACAAATATATATGCTTGATGTGGTACGTATAATTCATCATCTTGTCTATGTTAGCTTGGTTCAAATATTGTAATATTTGTGACATGCTTTTCGAGTAAATAAATTCATTGGTCGTGAAAATACTTATAAAGCTAATACAAAAAAAAGTGTTTCTTGAGTTTGGATTGTGCTAGTCCATTTTTTGTTGTGCGTTTGATCATGTTAATAGGTTCTTAGAGAAAATTTAGTTGATTCGGGGGTTTGAAGAGTTGCCTGGGAAGGTGATGGAATTATTACCAATTCCACATGCTCATATGTTGATGTCTATTTCTTTTTATTATTTTTATCTATAATAATTTATTTTACAAATATTTGATATACATAGTAAAGTTGCGGGGACTGGTTGGGAAATTACTTGCTATGTGGTTCACTTCTTTAATTCTCAACTTTTTTACTTGTTTTTGTTTATGCAAGTATTTTCTTTAATTGTTTAATTCTTTTTCATCAAAAATCATTATTCAATTCTTTTTCTATAACTTGAATTGGACAAGGTCTTTTCAAATTATTAATTATTTAAATACTATCTCCTAATCTGTAGTTAGCAGGAAAGTAAAAGAAAATATGAGGTCTAAGTCTCGTGTTTTTTAAAAATTAAGCCAACGCATCTCCTGTAGTACCACTTACCAAAGTTTTTCAAAAATATAGATTACGAATATCTATATGTAGATATTCTTATGTGTTTTATATTGTGGAACTAAAAATTTTCACTTGTCTTTTGAAAAAAAAATTATAATATTATTATTTTAATTTAAGACCAACCTCAAATAAAAAATATTGTTAAGGTAAAAGAGTGCAATTAATGATATTGTGGCATCGTCCCTATAAAAGCAATAAACATTCTTTTTCTCAAAGAGCATTTATTCAAATTGAAAAGTTTGCTTTATTAACTAAATTTTATTACTATATTTTTTATTATTTATTTGAGATAGTTTAGGTTTCTTATTAAGTCTTTTGTTATATAAATTGTGTCACTTCTCTCTCCTTACTTGTCTGATTTATTTTTATGTATCTCTCTCGCTTAGATAATTAGTAGTTTAAAAATAATCAAGTTGCACGTATTGTTTATTTATTGTTTTATCACTTAGTTAATTTTAAGTTCATTAAAATAATTGGATTTATTTATCACATAGAATCCCTATATAATATATGAATTTGGTCGAAAACCACATTTATGGACCTCGAAGGGTGCCTAACAACTTTCTTTTGAGATAATTTAAACCCTTATTTGATTTCTAGTGATGTAGACTAATTAATCAGTTTGTAATCAGCCTAGAATGGTTATCTAATGCACCATAATTTATTAGGTGGTCATTCTTCACTCTTTAAATATCCCAAAAAAATTTGTCACGTCAAATTCCATTTTTTGCGAGAAAAATAGGGTGCGACAGCATGACGACTCAGTTGGGGATAGTTAGGTTCTAACCATTGCGAGTTTGTGTTTTATGTGAGATTATGTTTTTTTGTTTCCATAAAATTTAACATCATGATTATTTTCTATATGATAGTCCGTCCCCTTTCCCTTTATGTGTTTTATATCTCTCTCCATGTCTATCATCTTTCCTCTTTTTTCTTGTTGCTTGGTTATATGTTATCTTATTTTCGTACATAATTGCTTTTTATATTGCTGAATATGTTATTAAATTTCTTGCTATGTGCTATGTGTTATCACTTTCCATAAGTTGTCATTCCACTTATATTTTCCTCCACTTAGAACCTCTTTTATTTTTTTTTATGAACGGTTGCACGGATGTTTTTGAAAAAAACACTCATGAAAAATGCCTTGTGAATCAGTCGATCAGCGGTGCGTCGACCGCCATGAGCTTTTCCACCCTCAGATTGTCAGTTTGAGGGGATTGTGTCATGCAACCACTCTTATTCTCAGAACCTAACTGTTTATTTCTTTACAAAGGGATAAACATCTTACAAGCCTAGGATGTTTTGTTAGAAAGCTTTGTCCTAAGTTCTGAGGGATTTCATAATCCCCCAAAAAATGCCTCATTACTTATGTGTATTTTGAGAGATAAATATCCTAACTGTTGTCATTTGGTCTTTGGGGATGGGTAGGCTAACACTCTGTTTTGCAGGTTTAATAGCACCTCCAACTTTTTATCCAAGGTTTAGCATGATTTGGTGCATACCAAAGAAAATGAATTTTTGGTGGGTGGAATTACGTTATCAAGGATAAATCATGGTAAAGAAGTCGTTGGGGAGATTTCCATCTCTTATGCAAGTCATCACATGTAAGGAATTCATTGAGAAAACTACCATATTTTGGGATGAGACAAGGTCGGTATTAAAATTTGGACTTGTGGATATGAAACCACTCCTTAAGGAAATTGGTGGGTATGTTGAAAACATGAATATGTTGAAAAAAAGAGTTGGCAAAAGGCTGAGGTTATCATTCCAAAGAGTGTCACCATAGAAGAGGTTAGCAACAATCTAGGTATTTAAGGTAGTATAATGTTATCATTTGTAATGAAATCCAAAATTACTGAGAGTTATTTGGTTGATAGATTTTGGCACAATCAAGGGCGAGAAAAATATGAAGCAGAGAGTTCTGACCCTAAGTCATGGGAGAGAAAAAGAATATTTGCATTTATCATCTACTTTTTGGGAATGATGGTCTACCTAAATGGTGAAGAAGAGCTCACACGCACCCACTTGATCATAATAGCCGATTCTTTGTGCAATACAATTGATAAGGGCCCTCTCAAAAATATACCTATGATAGTAGCAGACACTTACCGAGCCCTTGGTTATTGTAAGAATGGGGCTAGCATTTTGAGGGGTGTAATTTGCTGCTGCAGCTATGGTTAATGGAACATCTCTAAAAGATTCATGGTATGAAAAGCATGTATTGATCAATTGAAACCGATAATATTTCCCCATATGAATTTTGAGTCACCATAGGAGTCCAAAAAATCAAATGAGAAAATGAGGTGGAGAAGTAGGAAAAATATTTAGTTCTTTGACTGAAGGCTCCGTTCAATAGATGTTTGAATGTTTTCCTAGCACAGACTTTTTAATCTACACTTAGAACCAAGACTACTTGATTTTGATTGGACTTCACAGCCTTCAACCATATGGTCCTACTAGAGTGATGAGGCAAATAGAGAGAAACCAAGTAATATCAAGGGTAACCAACATAGATGAACATCGAGTGGACTATAAAGACAACAAGATTCTAAATACCAATGATATTGCCAAGACTTAGGAAAAAACTAATTATCTAGACAAGAACAACATTGAGTCAGACAGGTATTAAGTAGGTTACAAGGTAGGATACATTGAATGGTTGTATGTAGACTTGAAGAATAAATTAACTCCAGGGGTCAAGAGGGGGAAGCATGTCAGTGATAAAGAAACTGACGTGCAAGTCTTCTACAACAAGTTTAAGAAGAGGAATCTGGAATCTGAGGCACGACATTGCCAGTTACATGAGGATAATGCAAGGAAGATAACTAAAATGGGAAGAGAGTTAGAGTTTTGGAGGAACCGTGCCTTGAATGGAGAGACAAAGGTGCAAAAAATTTGCGATAAGTTTGACAAATAAGGTAAAGAATATTTTGTCATGGGAAGTGTGGGAGAAAACTAGAATTGTCCTATCTCTTGACAATAACCATTGCTTCATCAAGGCTTAGGAAGCCTACAAGAAAAAAAGCCAAGAAGAGGACGTTTTTAGAATTTGGTTTATCTTTCATTTTATAATTTCCTTGTATTGTTCTTTATTTCAATTTATGAGACAATTTAGTTCAATAGAGTTTGAACTTTTGGGATTATCATTTATAAGCAAATTATATTATTTTATGACATACATATCTCTTAAACAATGCTAGGCCTACCTCTTGCTCAAAAGAGGCTCCCACAATAGGAAACGTCAAACAACGTGCTTATTATGTGCCGACCTATTTACTTTTTTATGCCACAATGTACTAATTTTTAATCTTTGTTGTTTTTGTTTACATTTTTCCCCTCCCAAAAGGTTGATTTGTGCACTCTGGCCTACCACACTCGATTAAAATGGGCTCCTCCTTCTCTTTCTCCTCTACTTACAAGTTACAAGGATGAAGAAGTAATGGGAGATCATCATAATGATTGGGACAACGAGATCACTAGCTCAAAGGGAGATAGTATTGTTGCGCAGTGTGTGATGATACTGAAAATAGAGTAAAAACTTTTAGAGTTAAAAGGAGAGTTGGTGCAGCTGTGCAACTTAGCCAAATTTTCCCTTAATCTGAACACTCCCGAGCTGCAAGCCGACAATTATGCCATCCCAAAATCCCAAAATCCTCTTAATCATCCAATTTCTTCCTCTCAACCTCAAATTCCTTACAATATCCAAAATCTACCAAACTTCGTCCAAAATAGATAAAACATCCCAAATCCTACGTATGTGTCTACCCAACATACCCAGGATCCCAAATACTCCACTTTTCTATCTCTACAAAAGCCTCCAAACCTAATCGTATACCACCATCATACATCTGGTATCCATAATTTGAACCCCATATATGTTGAAACCCTTCCACCTACCTATCCTCAACATATATTTGATCCTTTAGAAAGTGATTATACCATGCAATCCGTGGTCGAAAGGCTAAGGAATCTAGCAGAAAGTAAGGGATTGGGAGGACTTAGTTATGAAGACTTGTGTGTTCATTCAGATATGAAATTACTAGAGGGGTACAAACCTTCTAAATTTGAGTTGTATAACAAGAATGGAGATCCCAAGGTGCACTTGCACATGTATTGTGACAAATTGGTGAGAGTTGGAAATAATGAGAAGATAAGAATGAAGTTGTTTATGAAATGTCTCACTGGGAGGCTCTCAAATGGTACATGGAACAAGATGTGAAAAAATGGGTTGGCTGGACTGATTTTTATGCAGACATTAGGAAAGAAACCAACTGAATAATTCTAAGACTATGCTAAGTGGAGAGGCCAAGACTGTAAGAGCTCGACCCCCAATTGAGGAGTCTCATATAAATAAGTACATTATTTGAGTGCAAGAGCCACAATACCTTGATAAGTTGAAAATAGTCATGGATAAAAGCTTTAATAAGATCATCATAATAGGATAAATACTTGAAGAATGCCTTAAGAATGGTAGTATCATCAGTCTGGAGTCTCTACAAACAACCAACAAAACTGCACAATTTGTAGGAAGCAGAAAATGATAAAAAGAAAGAAATAGGCACAATGATGGAAACCAAACCCTCAAAGAGTGTTTTAAGTTATCAAACCCCTTCTTCACCTCTACACCCTATCCACAAACCCCAACACTGTACCCAACATCTCATTACCCACTACAACCCCTAATTCTATACCAGATTCCACTATACCAAACACCTACTCCACATAAAATGCATCCATAATTCCAAAGCCCTTCCTATACTGTGTACAATGTACAACCAACTACAATCCAAACACCTCAACTAACTCATGTCTAAACACCCCAACCTATTTATTTTCCAACACCCAAGATTTCTCCCAAACCCAAAGTTGAAATGAAAAACTACACACCTTTAGTTGAACCCATAGGCCAATTATATGAATGACTCATAAAAGTGGGCTACATCACATCCATTCCTGTCATGTCAGTTGATACTAAGTCTGTGCAATATTACCATGATCAGACTTATGGTTTTTATTCTGGGATGAGAGGGAATCCCTTTGAGGTATGTTTTTCTTTGAAGAATAAGATCCAACACTTGATTGACACCAAGGTCATAGATCCTTCTGTAGCATAACCGGGTTTTGCATGAGTTACCACCCAAAAGGAGATCACATAACTGGGTTTTGCATGTTATGCTATAGCATAAGGAAAAAATAATATCTCGAGTATTGATTGATCCAGGCTCAGGATTAATATCCTTTGAATATATTTATAAGGTTGGAGTTCGATCTGGCTAAAATATAGATCTGGAAAATGAACATAAAAGCATTTGACGGCTCCCAAAGAGACACTATTGGGGAGATAATGCTGGACATGGTGATGGGTCCAGTCACTTTCCCCATAACCTTCTAGGTAATGGATATTCCTACCTTTTACATCTTATTGCTCGAGCGGTCGTGGATCAATATGGCTAGCGCAATCCCCTCTATAGTTCAATAGTGCCTCAAGTTCGAATATGACTATCAAGAGGGAATGATACATGGGGAGAGAGGAAATCTCATATATGCTGTTGAAAGAAAGAATAGCCTTAACGGAGAGATATTCCACACTTGAGTTTATTAGGAGCTTTGAAGAAGGTTCGCACAGTAGGGCATTGCATGTTGTAATATAGTGTGGGGGAAGAATAATACCCTAAGTATTGATTGATCTAGGTTTGGGGGTGAATATCTATCCTTTGTGTACCTTGACTCGGTTAAGGATTGTAAGAGCATTTGATGGCCCTCAACGAGAATCTATTACAAAGATCACACTAGACATAACAATCGTTCCTGCTACCTTTCCCATAACCTTCCAGGCGATGGATATTCATACTTCTTACATCTTATTGCTCGGGCGGTCATGGATTCATATGGCTGGTGCAGTCCCTTACAGAGTGCCCCAACATCTCTAATTCAAATATGTCCATCAAGACATGGTGATAATATGTGAGGGAGGACAAGAAGTTCTTGACACTATGGAGTTGATCAAAAACATCAAAGAGGACATATTGAGCTACATGCAACCACCGAAACTATTGTATGCTCTGAGCTATATGTGGAGGCTAGGATACAAAGAGGATAAGGGTCTAGGTGCCAGATTACAAGGTATAGTTGACCCCCCAAAGTTCACTTAGAATAAGAACACTTTTGGGTTGGGCTACGATCAAGCAATAAAAGGTGGGAAACTGTCTGATTTCGTACTATCATTATACCAAATCTTCCACTCTACAAGGTTTCTCGATGATGATGAGAATGAGAAAGATGTTATATAGAAATAATGAAACATATTTTCATAATAGAGGATGCCACCCTCATTTCTAAGGGCAATAATGATATTGAAGACATAGAAGTGGATATGGTTTTTGAAGGGAAACCATCGAGGAATATAAGTGAAAACATAATGCTCAAAATTGAATATGAACAGGATAAAGGTCTTGGGGCAAGATTGTAAAGGATTGTTGAGACCATATAGCTACAACCTAAGATGACCACATTTGGCTTGAGATGTAAGTGCATTGTAGAAGAGTACCTTGAATAGAGGCTGCCTAAGAAAGGTTACTATCATCGTCTTCCCGATCCTATGCCCGCGCTACATGATATTTTCTACTGTGATGGATTTCTGGGCCATTGTAAAGAAGAGATATTAGAGAGATTAAGGTTTATATTTATGATTGAAGAAGAAGGTTTTAATGCCTTTGTCAACAAGAAGAGAGGAGCCCCCAGTCAAATCCATGGACAAAACGTCACAATCGTCAACTAGAACTCCAATCATTCCAAACCTCGCTTAGCACTTGAGTAGACTTGATAGATTTTTATGATTTTCTAGGATTTTTGAAATAAATAAACTCGATGTTTGAGATAGTTTGCGATTTCAATTTTCTTGCTTTTTATTTAAACAATATATTTGGAGACGTTTTAGCATCATTAATAAAAGTTTTCTTTTTTCATTATTGATATTTTTATTTCTTTTTCTTACAGCAAAATCACTTTTAAAAATATTGAATCTAAGACTGTGAAACATAATGGTGACTTCCAAGATACACCTCTACTCTGAAGATAACACGGTCACTACCAAATATAGTAACCCAACAAAGGTTGAGGTCGAATCCCAAGGGAATAGGTGGAATCATGGTTCTTTGCTGTTGTAATCAACGGGCAGAACTGGAAAAGTAAATGGGGGGGGGGGTTGAATAGCAATATCAAAGTAGTAGCAAATATCAACTTTGGTTGTATTCATTTGTGAGTGAACACTAGGATTGTGTTCTCCTTAGCTACTCAACTCCGTAGGTTTATTATGCTTTGATAAACGAACCTGATACCTGGCATGCAAAATTGACAAGTTATGTACCTTCTACAGTCTTTTAGATGAGCAGAAGGATTTCACCCTTTACCTTTTGAGTCTCAGGATGTCGCTTTACTAACCCTTATCTTGATCCTTGTTAACTATTATATTTTGAGGGTAAGGTTATTATATGAAATCAAACCATCTTACTTAGATGAAACCTAGTAGCGTGGATCGACAATTAAACTATAAATTATTGTTTTCATTATTTTTTCCTAGTCACTACTCCTCTTTGGGAGTAAGCATCGATAATCTAGGCGGGATCCTAACATTTTCAACCGCTAATATAACTATTAAAGTGCATGGTTATCGGTTCCAAACAACAATAAAACTTCCTCTACTCGTCGATCCGCCATGGTTTCCACAACCCTAGCGAAGGGTTTTTATCTCTCATGCTTGTGAAGTAATCAGCAACATTCATGATTGAAAGCATAAGATGAAATAACAATAAGAAGTAAAAAATCCAAAATTATAACTGAATTAATCAACCAAAGTAAATATAAGAGAATTCCAAGACCACAATCAAATCCCAGAACCAATATATATTTGTAAGTATCTAGAGTATGTTGCTTCTACTAAAATACACATAAGGCGTATTTATAGCACATGAAGAAACCCTAAAATCAAAGACCAAACAAAATATGAGAAAAAAGGGTCGGTGGCTACTTGTGGTCCATATATGTGCCTTGGCCTTGGGTCCATATGGTATATTTGGCGTGTAGGGTGGGCGCATGCAGTGACCGCATGTGCCCGGACCAAGAAATCTTATAGGTTAGCTCTCCGAATTTTGGACTTCTGACAAATGCTTTTCCCACATGCAGTCCGCATGTTGACATAGCATGTGCCGAAAGTTATTTTTCAGCTCTTCTTCAATTCTCGCACATATTTTGGTCACAAATAATTCAAAAGTATCCCGAATATCCATAATTGCTCCCATAAGTAGCTAAAATTGCTTTTTTCGTCCTTTTTCTGAAGTTAGCATCCAAAACATGATTTCCTACAAAGCATACCCAAAACACATCATATCTAACAAAACAACCATAAAAACTTGCATATTTTCATAGTTTTAAGCGTTGAAAGTGTTATATTTCTATAGCACATCAGCACCATCAACTTAGAACGTTTGCATGTCCTCGAAAACAATCCACAACAAAACAAGTCAAAACTAAAACACGGTGCTTTACTAGGAGAAAATAAGATATTCATGGCATTCAGTCAACACTTTATGCTCAAAACACAATACCCCTCCATTCTCACTTTTTAAAACCGTGTATAAACATAAAGCACAACAATGTGACACAATGGGATTAAGGTATGACATTACATTAGCAACAACCAACCACACATATGTACAAGTTACACTACCTAAAGCAAACAAATAGCTAGCAGTATAGCTTAAGTTCCCTCATAACAAAGAAGTCCCAAATCACTCATATGAATAGTCAAGAGACACTCACACTCATAAGAAAAGTTTCAATCAATGTGCATCAAATATAATAGGCTTGAACTTATTTTCTTTACCTTAGTATTCAAACAGTCAAGTTAGGATCACTATAGGACTTTTCTCGGCTTCTAATGCAGACTTGGGGGATGGCATGGTACATATGGACATATCATGTGACTAAGCCTCCTATACTGCACTAATCTTGGGGTATCACTTACTAGCTAATTTCCCTTTTTTGTTTCTCCCTTTTTATTCTTTACTGCACATTCAAGTTGGGTGTGTCTTGTATTCTTTCTTTTTCACTTTTCACAAATTTTCTTTTCTTCTTTCTTTTTATTTTCTTTTGCTACCACATCCAACCTTTATAACTTTTTCTCATATTTTACCCTTCTACATGTCCACTTTACACTACACACCCCTATGATAGTCACCCACAACTTAGGCATTTTGCCTGAGTTGATATGCACAATGTCCAAGGAGGACCAAGGCCAAAACGACCTCATTATAACACAAATGGAAAGCTGAAAACAATGATTCAAGCTACAAGGCTCAAATAGGGATCAATGGATACTATTTCACAAATGGAAGGTCATCTAGGCTAAAAGTAGACTAAAATAAAAAATAGCCTATGATCCTTTCTGGTACGACCCGAACCAGGGCCTAGTCGTGTCGGGTGCCTCAAGTCCAATCGGGATAGGAGACCACCCCCAATACCCAACCATTACCACCTTGTATCCAATGTCAGATAAATTTCGAACATATAACAAGATAAAAAATTATACTCAAAGACAATAATAGAATCCATAACCATAACCAACCAACAATACAATTAAATATCCAACCGGTGTCAACCCCAATGCCAATAGCAATACCAAGTATGATACTAATATCGACACTACCCATCCATAAAGTAGTCACACAAAGCCTTTTACAGAAAACAAAGAACATCGGGTCAGGACAAGCCCCCGACCATAGCAAAAACCAAAGTCCAAGAAATAAACAAAAGTATGAAAATATTCCATAGCATGGAATGGAGTCTTCTAGAGTACTGAAGCTCAACACTTCTGTCTAACACAGATGTTGTCCCCGAATCTAAGTCACTGAGCAAGAGGAGTAGTGTGGTTGGTTCCTGCATCATGTGGGAATACAACACTCGAAGACAGGTTAGCGAGTGAACGCTAGTATGTACTCAGTAATAAGGATATAATAAATCCATTATTTAAAACCAAATTAAATAACCATATTCAATAACATACCTATATACATATATACCATGCCTGGAAATGGAACCGGGTTTACCATGCATTTAAAACTTTAACCAAGCTGTGTACCTTGACCGTCCTAAAATCACCCACAGGCTATATGGGTACATTGTTACCCACTGAACGAGCCCTAGTGCGTGTAGCCATATGAACCAGAGATATCATAGGGGGCGGGGATTCAGGTGTGCCCTTCAACCTCCATGATACATATGTACAAATATAACTTAAGGGATTTTCGTATACCCCACAAGTGTATGGTCACCATGACCAACCCTCATATCAACAAACATGAGTTTATAGTATCCATCCATTGGATTCACACCCTCATGGTTATATATAAAAACCTGCCATTATTGACCAATTAAAAACCTTTATCACACAACCAATCCACTCATTCTAGAGTTAATTACCATGCCATTATAAAGTGGTATCAGCATATCATCTATAGCTTTCAAGAAATGTCATTAACCAATACTTAGGGGATTCCCATGTACCCCATAGGATTTCCAATCTATCAAAACCATAGCCACCAAGGCCTTTCCAAATCATTTAATTCAATTAATCCATTTAGGGTTCCATTACCATATTATACATTGCAAGGTTTTCAATAAATGTTAAACTATGTGACAAAAGCATTCTCATTAGCATTTTAACAAACACGTTGAGGGCATATAGTTTCCAAAACCAAAACCAAGAGCCAATTAACCATTCCCAAGAAATCATATGTTTAAACCAACATTATAACATGAAAAACCATAAATAAACATGGGAAAAACATCATCCAACCACTAGTAACCAAAACCCCCAACATATATTTCAAAACAAAAACAAACCCGCAATAATGCCATGAAAACCATTAAGTAAAACATGAGTTTAGTTTGAATGAACAATGAGGTAGGAGTAACATGCCTTAGATACCAAAGAAGATAGAGAGAAACTATCCATAAGAGCGTTAACTGACTACCTTAAGGAAACCCTAGACTCCTTTTTGAACCAAGAGCTTGAGAGAGATTTAAGAGTATTTTAAGAGTGTGATTTTGAAATAGTAGGTTAATAAAGTCCTAAGATTGTTTTAAGTCATTGGATCAAAAGAGGTTAAGAGGGGAAATGTCTAGAATACCTCTAACTTAGATTGTAAAAATTTCTGCAGGTGGGTACGGTTGGATCCCTCAACTCATACCCAAATCATAAGAGTGGTACCATCCAGTCATACCCAGAATAGAAGGTTGAACATCCACACATTGTCCACTATACTACTCTCCTTGCCCCACTTGTACCCGTATTATATGAGTAGTATCCATAAGTCATATCCTAGACAAAATTAAAGGGGTTAGATACTGGACAACGTACGACTACACTATACTACTCGGACGCTATCCTCATGGCTTATAGTAAGCTAGTCATACTCAGAGCCAAGTCAAGTCACTAAGTTTCAGATTAAGTAAAGGATCAACCTAAAAACCCGATACCAAAGCATACAACCCGTACTTACAAGGCATAACCACAATAAAAATGCAACCACCACATATTGGATAACTTATGAGTTAGGTCAACTGGCCCGTACCCATATCATACAACACATATGGAGATTTGTATAATGATATGAAGGTTCAAGACTTAGGAAATTTTGTAAGGACCAGAACCCAGGGTGTTTTAATTCTCCCCTACTTGGATCATTTGTCCCTGAAATATGGAACAAGAAAGTATAAGAATGATTAAACCCCTAAACGTCTCAAACTTACCTTTAACCAAGTTAGAAAACAAAAATACCAAGGAAGTCAATCTTTAATTTTACAAAGTTTGAAAAAAAAGATGTTATGAAGAACACATAGCTTCCGCATGAATTTTTAGAGCAGAAAATAGGAACAGATACTTGGACTTCATGTCCTCTTCAGCTTCCCATGTATCCTCTTCAACTTTATGGTTCCTCCATAGAACCATTATCAAGGTCATGTCCTTGGTATGCAACCGACGAACCTGACGGTCTAAGATCTCAATTAGGATCTCCTCATAAGATAGGGAATCTAAAATACCAATATCCTTGATAGGCATAGAGACATGGAATACTGGGTGAATGGAGCTCAAAATAGAAGAAAATTCTAAATCATATTCAAAATTACCCGCCCTTCTCAAAATCATATAAGGACCCATAGATCGAGGATTGTGTTTCCCCTTCTTTCCAAACTGCATCACTCCCTTTATAAGAGACACCTTCAAGAAAACCCTATATCAAACCTCAAACTTTAAGATCCTATGTTTTAAATCCGTATAAGACCTTTTGCGACTTCGAGCAGCCTTAAACCTATCTTGAATCACCTTCACCGTTTCCATAGCTTGGTGAACCAAATTTTGGCCAAACATATCTGCCTCACCAAGCTCGAACCACCCAATAGGAGACCTACATATCCTACCATAAAATGCTTTAAATAGACCCATCCTAATTCTAGAGTGGTAGCTATTGTTATAAGCAAACTCTATAAGAGGTAAGTGCTCAACCCAACTACCACCATAGTAAATCACACAAGCTCAAAGCCTATCCTCCAATGTCTAAATAGTTCTCTTTTTTGCTCATGAAAAGCAGTACTTAGACTCACCTTGGTCCCCAAACCTTTCTAAAATAACCACCAAAAGTGAGATGAAAATTGCATACCGCGATCGGAGATGATAGAAACCGGTGCCCTATGAAACTTCACAATCTCTTGGAGGTACAACCTTGCATAATCCTTAGCTACAAAGTTAGTCCTCGCTAGAAAAAGTGAGCCAATTTTGTCATCCTTTCCAAGATGACCCAAGATGCATCAAATTGATTGAGACTGAGGAAGACTGGTAACAAAATCCATGTTGACACTTCCCACTTCCATTCAGGTAACTCAATTTCTTGATACAATCCTCCAAGCCGTATGCTCTCAACTTTCACTTGTTGGCACACCATGCACTTAGCTACAAAATTAGACACATCCCTCTTCATATTGTTCCAGCAATACATCTCCTTGAGGTCATGATACATTTTTATCGAACCAGGATGAACAACATAGCTCGACTCATGCACTTAAACCAAGATTCTCTCACATAAACCATCTACATCAGGAACATATAACCTTTCTTAGTACTATAAAGTACCATCACCGCTAATATAAAAAGCCACCACCTTTTTCCCAACAATATCACCCTTGATCCTTATCAACACTAGATCTAACTTGCATGTCCTTAATTTCAAAACTAAGAAATGACTACGCCACTTTCTAAATGAACACACCACCATCTTCGAAGTCTAAAAGGCGAACTCCAAGGTTATCCAAATGTTGAATGTACTTTACCAAGTCAAGCTTCTCTTTATACACATGAGCTAGACTTTCCATGGACAACCTTCTAAGAGCATCAGCACCCATGTTAGCTTTACTTGGTTTTTAGTGAAGACTCATGTCATAATCCTTAAAAAGCTCAAGTCATCTCCTTTGCCTGAGGTTAAATCTCTTTTGAAGTAAACATATATTGCATGCTCTAATGATCAAAAAAGATATCCACATGCAACCCATACAAATAGTGATGCCATATTTTCAATGTCAATACCACAGCTAGCAATTCCAAGTCATGAGTCGAATAATTCCTCTCATCCACCTTCAACTGTTTAGAAGATGCATGAGAGGAATAATTACAAGCTATCACCTTTCACTGACGCATCAAAATGCAACCAAGTCCCATATAGAATGCATCACAGTAAACCACAAACCCATCAGTTCCTTCAAGCAAAGTCAAAACTGCAGCCAAAGTTAGCTTATCCTTTAGCTTCTTAAAACTACCCTCACAAGTATCCAACCATAAAAACTTTACCTTTTCATGAGTTGACTTAGTCAATGGGGAATCTATGGTCGAAAACTTTCCACAAACCTCTTATAGTAACCAGCTAAACCCAAGAAGATCTCAATATCGATTGGAGTCGTGGGTCTAGGACACTTCTTCACCACTACGACTTTCAATGGATCCACCATAATCCCTTCAGTAGAAATGATATGACCCACAAAAGTGATAGCATTCATTCAGAACTCACATTTTGATAATTTTGCATACAACTGCAGCTCCTTCAAGGTCTATAACACAATGTGGAGGTGATTCGCATGATCCACCTCACTCTTAGAAGACACCAAAATGTCATTTGTAGAAATAATAACAAACAGATCCAGAAATTAATAGAAGACCCTATTCATCAAATTTATGAATTCCACAGGGGCATTGGTCAAACAAAAAGACATCACTTAGAACTTAAAGTGACCATACAAGGTACGAAAAGTTGTCTTAGGGATATCCACCCCGTAATCTTTAATTGATGATACCCGGATCAAAGATCTATCTTAGAGAAAAATTTAACACCTTGCAACTGATCAAACAAATCATGTATCCTTGGAAGAGGATACTTATTCTTTATCGTCACCTTATTTAGCTGTCGGTAATCAATGCACATCCGAAGCAAACCATCCTTATTATGCACGAATAATACTGGTGCACCCTATTGGGACACACTAGGATGGATGAAACCCTTATCTAAAAGATCCTTTAGTTTCTCCTTAAATGACCTCAACTTAGCTAGAGCCATTTTATATAGGGGAACAGAAATTGGAGGAGTGTCCGAAACAAGATCAATCCAAAACTCAATCTCCGTATATGGAGGAACACCAGGAAGGTCATCAGGGAAGACCTCAAGAAATTCATTTACCATAGGGATGGAATGCAAAGAAGAACCCTTCGAGTTAGAATTCTTAACCCAGACCAAATGATAGAGACACTGTTTGGAGATTAATCTCTAAGATCTTAGATAACATATGAACTTCCCCTTAAGTGCTAGGGAACCACCCTCCCACTTAATAACCGGCTCATTAGGGAATTTGAAGATAACCGTACAAGTCTGACGGTCTAGAGAAGTATAGCATGAATTCAACCAATCCATCCCCAATATGATATCAAAATTCACCATATCTAATTCAAAAATATCCACCAAAGTTTCTTTACTATGAACAGATTCCACACACACCCTATAGACTCTTCTAGCAATCACCTAGTCACCTACCAAGGTAGAAATAAAAAAAGGGTCCAAAATAGATTCTAGGCCAAAACCAAAATGCACAATCATAAATGGGGTCACATAAGAGAGAGAAGACCTCAGATCAAGTAAACAGTACACATCATGGGAAAAGAGTTTCAATATACCAATTGTGACATCAGGTGATGCCTCGAACTCTTATTGGGTAGTGAGAGTATAAAGACGGTTCTAACTAGTGTCAGAACTAAATGGCATACCCTTTGGTGCCAGAGCTGATGATGAAGCAACTAGAACCCTGTTCGCCCCTGAAGCAACCTTACCAATAGGAGAGTTTCTAATTATATGCCCTGGTTAACCATAATTGAAGCACTTATCTCTCCCTCATCATAGTAATTCGGATGTAATCTACTATAAAAACTGTAGGAAGGATATAATGGAGTTGAATGGGCCCCATTAGCCTGAGATTAGGCAGCCTATGCCCTAAAGTTATCGCCACCTTAGAATCACCTATCACTCAACGGGTTTGGGTAGGGAATAATAGCCATCGAATAATACCTAGAATTGCCCTACTTCTTCTTTAGCCACTTACCACCATCCCTGCCACTTTGCTACTGGCCACCACCCTACTTAAAGAACCTAAACTTCTTGCCTTGCCTCTCTCCTATTCTAGCCTACTTCTTTTTTCTCTTCCTCTACCTACTGCATGTACATAAAAAACCTAGATATATCCATGAATTTGATCAACAAAATAGCATTACTCTCCAATATCAACTCTCTGGACAACCTAAAATTGAATTTTCTAATTCTATCCCTCATGCTAGAAATATTTTTGGAGCATATCGAGACAACTGGTGAAACTTTAAGACATACTCCTTGATAGACATCTTACCTTACTTCAAATTAACAAACTCTTCCATCTTAGCTTTCCTCAACTCTTGAGGAAAGAAATGATCTAGAAATGCATTGGAGCAATAATGACTCATTAGTGTCACCCCTTGCCTGATCCCAGTTGTACCATTGGTATGCCACATTCTTCAGCTGGTAAGCTACAAACTCCACACCCTCCACATTCATGGCATATATAATATGAAAGATCTTTTCCATCTCATAAAAAAAACTTGAGGCTCCTCCTCCACCTTAACACCAGTAAAAGAGTGTTCAACCTCATAAATTTGCAACCCTTGTGGCCTTAAAAGATAGAGTAATAGGAACACCACACTGAGACTTAGTAGCTATAAACTGTGCCATCATATGAATAGATTGACAAAACTTAGCATTCGTCACTTTAGCCTATGGAGTTTGAGATGGAATAGGGGAAACCGATGGAACTCCAGAACAATTTAGAACTGGACCCTTAGACTGAGTATGGATCCCATAAGTGGAGAGTGTCCCATTAATATTTTCCCCAATTTGGACAGATGAGTTTTTGTGAGATTCAGATTGTCGAGGCATGATCTGAAAAGTAAACAAACAAGAATTATAGAGGAATTCAGGACCTTAGACTCTAAAGCATGAAAACAAAATACAGGAAAGAAAAACATTCCTAAATGTCTCATATCCTCTCCTTGTTGAGTATGGCACATATCACATCCTTAAAATAAACTCTATTAGATAAGACGTTGTGGACTCCTAAGAGACCAAGAACCTAGGGCTCTGTTACTAATCTGACATAACCCAAACTAGGGCCTAGTTATGTTGGGTGCCTCAAGTTTAATAGGGATGGGCCAATACCCAATCATAACCACCCTACACCATATATCGAATAAATTTTGATTTTATATAACATAATAAAATAGACCAATTATAAATCAAGTACAGTCAAATAGTATTAGCCCTAATACCAATACCAAAACCAAGGCTGACACCAATACTAACACTGCCCATGCCAACCTAAAGTAGTTTCAGAAAGTCTATATATGAAGTTAAAATAACACCCAGTTGGGATATGCCCCCTACCATAGCTAAAACTAAAGTCTAAGAACTAGCAAAATAATGTAGAGAAGACCATGACTTAAAATAGGGACTTTTATAGTATGGAAGCTCACCACTTCAATCTAACACCAAGTTGTCCTAAATCCAATCACTAAGCAGGAGTAGTATGGCTGGTTCCTACATCACGTAGGGATACATCCCCCAAAGATGGGTTAGTGGGTGAACACTATCATGTACTTAGGAGTAAGGATAAAATAATGTCAATATTTAAATCAAAGTGAATACCCATGTGTAATTACATCCATACATTTATATATATTCCATGCAAGGAAAGGAATTCACGTTTAGCATGCATTTAAAACTTTAACCTATGTTTGTGTAGCTTAACTATCCTAAAACTATTCATGGTATATATGGATCAAGTGTTACCCCTGGATGGGCCCCAGTGCATGTAGCAGCATGAATCGAAGATATCATGGGGGTAGGAGATTCCCGCAAACCCTTTGCCCTCCACGATATGTATATACAAGTATAAACTTAGGGTATTTTAGTGTACCCCACAAGTACATGGTCACCATGATTATCCCTCATGTCGGCAAACATGAGTTTCCAGTGTACGTCCATTGGACTCACACCTTCACAGTAAGCAATCATGACCCATCATAATTCACCAATTAAAACCTTTAGCACATAACCAATCCATCAATTCTAGAGTTAATTACAAAGGCATTATGTAGTGGTATCATCATACAAACTATAGCTTGCAACCAATGTCATTAGCCAAACCTTAGAGGATTCCCATGTACCCTATGTGATTTCCAATTAAACCAAAACTATGGCCACCAAGGCCTTTCCAAATCATTTAGTTTAATTAAATTATTTAGGGTTCCATTACCAAACTATGAAATGCAAGGTTTTCAATAAAAGTCAAACTATATGGTAAAAATATTCTCATAAGTATTTTAACAAACATATTGAGGGCATATAGTTTCTAAAACAAAAACTAAGTACCAATTGTCCATTCCCATGCAACCATATGTTAAAACCACCACTATTACATAAAAAACTATAAATAAAACACGAGAAAACAATATTCATTCATCAACAACAAAAACCCCAACATATAATTCAAAACCAAACAATACCCATACTTGAATCATGAAAAACATTCATTAAAACATGAATTTAGTTGAAATAACAGCGAGGGACGAGTAACATGCCTTTGATACCAAAGAAGATGGAGATATTTTGCTTTGGAAAGCCCCTAATTAATTGAATTGAAGAAACCTTAGCCTTTCTTGAACCAAAATCTTGAGAGAGATTTGGGAGTGTTTAAAGTGTTTTAGATTGACAATAGTAGGTTAAACGAAGTCCCAATAGTATTTTAAGTCGGGGGTTCATGAGAGGTTAAGAGGGGAAGTGTCCAGACTGCCCCCAACTTAAATTGTAAAAATTTTGCAGGAGGGTACGACCATCCCCCAAACCGTACCTACAATATATCAGTAGTATCCACAACTCGTACCAAAGATAGAATATTGGACCTTACACACAATCAACCATATGACTCCCCTTCCCCAAGTCATACCCATACCATACTAGTAGTACCCTTAAACCATATCCAAGATAGAATATAAAGGGATTGGACACTGGACAATATACGCATTGGACTATACCTCTCGCACAATCTCCATACAACCCTTATGATATCCATTGTACCTTAGAAAGAAACCAACCAAAACGACACTAAGTAACATATGATCAAATACCCCTAACTATATCCACATCATACAATAAGTACCCTCCAGTCGTATGATGTCCAGAAAGTTTAAAATTGAGAAAACTTCTAAGGACCAGAACCTAGGGTGTTTAAGGGTTCTTATTTCTGGGTGCTATTAGAGGTGTGCTCTCTGAATTAACTTTTTTATTTCGTCTTTCCTATCATTGGTCTCTTTCCCTCACCTTTACCTTCATTGGGAAATTGACAAGGTCACCGCTACTGCTAGATGACTCTGTGGACTCAGAACTTGAAACACATATCTTTTTATTTCCATTCTTTACTACTTTTTGAGGATGAGGTACCTTTGGAAGGTATGGTACCTGGGAAAATACACTCATTAGAAAATACTATAGAAAAAAGGAAAATAAAGAAAAGTCAGTGTTAGTGTGCATATTCCGTTTAGGGTACGACTGGGGGTAAGAGCCATATCGACTCGGTACAACTCGTTTAACTGAGTCTGAATGGTCTACTTATGAGTCCTCCTAACCAGTCAAAAGGATAGCTTATGAATCATTACCAACAATTGTAATCATACCAGAAATAAAACTAAATTCTATGTTATCTTCCCAGGTCCTTATGTCTTGTGTTTATGAGTCATATGGGTTGGATACAACTCAAATAGGCAAGTCTTACCCATACCAGTACCTATACTAAGTTAAATTTCTATGTTGTCAGTGGGTACAAGTCTCGTTATAACTTATAAGGTGGCTCATATCCACTACAACAAAAAGATTTAACTTTATGAGTTGGTCCCAACTTGTAATACCTATTCTACCCTTTATGATATAGCATTACAACAACAATTCAATCGAACAGCATAATTTCAATACATAATATCAAGTTCACTCCCAACTTCTATTTCAAGCTTAATTTCTAAGAACTAGGGTTGTAAATTTCAACACACAAGTAAATTTCAATTTTTTTCCCCAGGTTCTTGTAAACTTCATGCACTATGAGAGAATTGATTGATGAAGTGTGTGTTTTGAAGTGAAATCATTCTTATAGAGCTCGATGGTTTGACAACAATGGAGGTTTGAAGTGATTCGAATATCGGGTACCTGTATTAGGTACCCTATTTTGTTTTAAATCAAGTGAGCTGGTTTGGGCTGACCCATGACCCCTGACCTAGTGACCTAGGTTATGAGTAATGTGTACGATTCGTACCCAGGCTTATGGGTCTTTACCTCCACTCATAAAGACCTAGAACCTTACCAGGGTTCAAGAATGGACACGACTCAAGGTGATGACTCATACCTTGAGGGTACAAGTCGTACTGAGAATCGTAAAGACTTTAGAAACTTTTACCTAGATCAAAATCATCTCCCAGGTCCTTATGACTCCCACGCACGAGTCGTTACCAAATGATATGACTCGTGAAGAGTCCATACGACCTAACTTCTTGGAATTTCTGTCTCTTTTTCAACAATTTTTAGTCTTGCACACTGAATACACGTATTATCCTATAAATGAATGAGTACAAAAACATGGGTTGCCTCTCACATATTACTTGATTTAACATCGCAGCACAACACAGTTGCCTTGGTTACTCAGACTTCACTATTGTCCATCTCAAAAATCACACTTGTATCTTTAGTGTTGCCCATATAGTGCTTTACTCTTTGCCCATTCACCTTGTATGGGGATTTACCACGCCGTTTCAAATCCAAAGCACCATAAGGGAACACTCTTAGCACAGTAAATAAACCATACCATCTAGAACCATACTATCTAGATTTCAACTTACTTGGAAATAAGTGAAGCCTTAAGTTATAGAGCAATACTTGGTCACTTTTTTCAAATATCCTCTTCTAAATTTTGCAATCATGATACGGCTTCACCTTCTCTTTGAAAAGTATAGAACTTTTATATGCCCAAAGTTAGAATTCATCCAAGTCATTCATCTGTTTCATCCTTGACTTTGTTGTATCTTGCAAATCAAAATTTAGTTTTTTTAGTGCCTATAAGGCTTTATGTTTAAGTTCTGCAGGCAAGTGACATGCCTTTCCATACACCAACTGATAAGGATAAGCACCAATGGAGGCCTTAAAAGTTATTTGGTAAGCCCATAATGCATCATCTAACTTTTGTGACCAATTTGTCCATTTGGCATTCACTGTCTTCCCCAACCAAGATTGAGGACCACCCCTGTTACCCAACCAATCTCCAAACACGTACACTAAGTCGGATGAATTTCGAACAAATAACAAGATAGTATTTATTACAAGTCCAGATCCTGGGATAGGTTCATGATCGTGACCAACCCAAGCAAGTCCAACCAACACATATCCAACAAATAACCAAAACCAAACCAAATCAATAACTAAGAGTATGTCCATAACATAACATAATAGGACGAAACAATCATAAAATCAGTCAAATGGTCTCATCACCAATACCAATGCCAATACTAAGATGATACCACTACCGGAACCACCCATACCAACCAAAGTAGTTCCAAAAGGCCCCTCACCAAAAGTTAAACAATATCTAATTGGTATATGCCCCTAATCATAGCTAAAACCAATATCTATAAAATAACAAAAGAATGAAAAGACATCTATGATATGAAATGGAGCCTTCCGAAGTATGGAAGCTCACCACTTTAATCCAATAGAGATGATCTCGAGTCCGATAACTAAGCAGGAGGACCTGCATCGCATAGGGATACTTCCGCTGAAAGATGGGCTAGCTAGTGAATGCTAGCAAGAACTCAGGATAAGGATAAAATAATGCCAAAAATTAAAACCAAGTAAGCCAACCATATGTATTTACAACTATACATACATATATATAACTTTGTTCAAAAAGGGAACCTGGTTTAGCATACCTTTAAAACCATTAACTTGGTTTGTGTAGCTTAACCATCATAGAACTACCCACGGGCTATATGGATCTAGTGTAACCCACTGAATGGGCCTTGATGTATGTATCTACACGAACCGGAGATACCATAGGAGTAGGGGATTCCCGAGTACCTTTCACTCTCCATGATACATACGTAAAAGTGTACTTAGGGGATTTTTGTGCACCTCATAAGTATCATATATGGTTGTCATGACTAATCCTCATGTCAAAAAATATGAGTTTCCAGTGTCCATCCATTGGACTCACATATTCACGGTTAGATATCACACCCCGCTATTATTGCCTTATTTAAAACTATTACCACACAACGAAACCACCATTTTATTTATTATTGACTAAAGTTATAAATTATGGCATCGTCATACCGACTATAGCTTGCAAGAAATATCCTTAGGTATTCTCTTTAGAAATAAGGGATTCCCATGTACCCATAGATTATGTTAATAAGTTGATTTAGGGAATCCCATATACTCCGAAAGTATAATGGATTACTTAGTTTGCTTAGGTGATTCCCCTGTACCCCACAAGGCCTATAATTAAACCAACCATGACCTCAAAAACCTTACCATTCAACCATTCTAATTCATTTAAACTAGTTAAACCATTTAGGGTTCCATTACCAATTTATACCATACAAAAGTTCTATTAAAAGTCAAACAATGTAGTAAAGCATTCTCAGAGGCTTTTTACCACACACATTGGGGGCATAGTGTTTCGAAAAACAAGTATCAATTAACCATTCCCATACAACCAAATTTCCAAACCATTAAAACATGTAAATCCATAATTAAAACATGGGAAAGCCATAATCAAGCATTTATAACAAAATCCCCAGCATATATTTGAAAACTCAAAACTATCCAATAATTATACTATGAAAACAATTCATAAAACATGCCTTTAGTTGGAACTAACAATGAGAGAGGAATAACATTCCTTATATTGAGAATAAGAAGAGTAGAAATTACCCCTATGAGCCTCAATTGACCACCTTGAAGGAAATCATATCTTTTGCTTACCCTAAGAGCCTTGAAAGATTTTGAGAGAATTTAAAGTGTTTGATGTAAGTGGAAATATCTAGATTACCCCCACTTAAACTTTATTAATTTTTGGTAGGAGGGTACGACCCCCCTATTTGCACCCTAGGGTATGAGTGGTATCCATCACTTGTACCCTAAGAAGACTATCAATACCTATACTGACCAACCTGTGACTCCTAAGTCCCACTCATACGTAATTATACGACTGATACCCATAAACTGTACCCTAGGCAGAATAGAATCAACTAGGTTAAGACATAGGACATCATACAAGTTGCATCATGAAACTCGCACCCCATCATATAAACCTTATAGATAAATCACACCTTGGAAAGTATCCAACCCAACCACACTATTCAATATTTGAGTGATGACCCCTAAATCATAATCTAACATACGACCAGTACCCCTAGTTATATGATATCCATAGAGTTTAAAACTCAAGAAATGTTCTAAGGACCAAAACCTAAGGTGTTTCAGTCTCCCTCACTAGGATCATTCGTCCCTAAATGATGGACAAGGTAGTACAAGCACGAATTATACCCTAACATATTTATTCTAACCTTTAACTAAGTTAAAAAAATGCAAGAAAATCAACCTTTCTTGAAACAAGTTAGCAAAAAAAATGTGATCAAGAACACATACCTTCTGCATGAATAGCTAAAGTAGAAAACAAATATGTATACTTGAATTTTATGTCCTATTTCACTTCCCAAGTAGGTTCTTCCATCTTGTAGTTCTTTCATAGAGCCTTAACCAAATATACATCCTTGGTACACAACTGAAGAACTTGATGATCTAAGATCTCAACTAGGATCTCTTCATAAGACAAAGAATCCAAAATACCCAATCCTTCTAAAGGAACAACCGATGAAGGATCACCTATTGACTTTCTCAACTTATAGACATAAAATACTGGATAAATAAAGCTCAAAATAGAAGGAAACTCCAATTCATATGCAATATTATCAACTCTCCTCAAAACTACATAAGGACCAACTTACCGAGGACTGAGCTTTCCCTTCTTCCCAAATTGCATGGGAGATACATTTAGGAATACCTTATCCCAAACCTTAAACTCCAAGCCCCTATATCTTATATATGTGTATGATTTTTTTTGACTTTGGCTAGTCTTAAGCCTATCCTAAATTACCTTTACCTTCTCTATAGTCTGATAAACTTAATTTGAGGTTTCATAGGAATTGTCAACTGGTATTTCATTTTGGTTTTGGAAACTATATGCCCTCAACATGTTTGTTAAAATGTCTATGCGAATGCTTTTATTACATAGTTGGATTCTCATAGAAAACCTTGAATGATATAATATAGTAATGGAACCCAAATTGGATAGATAGTTTTAATGGTTAAATAGTAAGGCCTTGATGGTCATGGTTTTGATTTTAAAACCTTGTGGGATACATGGTAATCCCCAAATGAATCTAATAATGGGACCTACGGGGTACATAGAAATCCCCTAAGTGATTTGTGAAGGACGTTGCTTGCAAGCTATAGTAGGTATGGCGATAGAACTTAATATGGCCTTGGTTAATAATTTATATAATTGTTTTTTTAGTTTTGTGTTAATGGTTTTAATAGGCAATAATAGTGGGTTTTGATAGATAACCATGAAGGTGTGATTCCAATGAATGGACATTGGAAACTCATGTTTGCCAACAAGAGGATTGGTCATGGAGACCATATACTTGTTGGGTACACGGGAATCCCCTAAGTTATCTTTGTATATATGTCTCATGGTGGATGAAGGGTACATGGGAATCCCTAACCCCTATGATATCTTTAGTTCATACGGCTACATGCAATTGGGCTCGTTCAAGGTGTAAAACTGGACTCATATAGCCCGTGGATGGTACTAGGATGGTTAATCTACACAAACCCAGGTTAATGGTTTCAAATACATGATAAACCTATTTTTCTTTTCCAGCATGAATATATTTATATATATGGATTTCAATGCATATACTTATTTGCTTAGTTTTAAATGTTAGCATTATTTTATCCTTATCCTGAGTGCATGTTAGTGTTCATCCGCTAAGCATTCTTAGGGCGAATGTATCCCAACATAATGTAGGAACCATCCATACTACTTATTTTTCTCAATGACCGAATTTGGGTACAACTTAGAGTTGGATTGAAGTGGTGAGATTCTATAATTTGGAAGGCTCTATTTCATGTTATGGTATTTTATTCATACTTTGATTATTTCTTAGAATTTGGTTTTGGTTATGGTCGGGCATGTCCTAACTGGATGTTGTTTTGATTTTGGATAGAGGCTTTGTGAGACTATTTTGTGTTGGTATAGGCGGTGTCAGTATTGGTGTTACCCTTGGCGTGGGTAGTGGTATTGGGGATGACATGTTTGGACTGTATTTGATTTATGATTGTTCTATTTGGTTATGTTATATAAAATTAGAATTTATTCAATATATGGTGTAGGGTGGTTATGGTTGGGTATTGGGGTGGTCTCCGATCCTAGTTGGGCTTGAGGCACCAGGAACGTCATGTCATATTGGTATCAGAGCCCTAGGTTCATGGTCACTTGATAGTCTACAAATCCATATCAAGTAGAGTCTCTTTTAAGGGTGTGTAGTGCATCACACTCATAAGGGAGAGGCTACATGGCATTTAAGAAATGTTTCTCTTTCTTGTGTTCTATTTTTAAGATTTGGAGTTTAAGTCCTGAAATTTTTTCAAATTTCCATTTGTTCACTTTTCAAATCATGCCTAAATGATTTAAAGTTCATGGAAACTCCTCCATCCAAACTAGGGACAATGTTGATGGGAAACGCTCTACTCATAGGATCCATACTTGGTCTAGGGGTCCAATACCTGATTTTTTAGAGTTCCACCTATTCCCTCTAGTCCTCATCAGACTGATGTGATGAATGCTGAATTTCATTATTCGATTCATATGATTGCTTGGTTGGTAGATTCTCAAGCAGAGTGTGGTGCATCTGCTACTCTATCTTCTGAGGCCACAAGCGTTGGCCAGTTCATGAGGTTGAGTCCTCCAACTTTCACTGATGTTGTTTTAATTTCAAATAGAGCATTTATGAGACTATTTTGGGTTGGAATAGGCAGTGTAGTCATTTTTGTTAGCCTTGGCATTGGTATTGGTGTTGGGGCTAACACTATTTGACTGTATTTGATTTATGATTGTTCCATTTGGTTATGTTATATTAAATTGGAATTTATTCAACATATAGGGGTGGTCTCCTGTCTCATTTGGTATTGAGGCACCCAACTTATCTAGGACTTGGCTTGGACCATGTCAATTTTTAGGGAGCACAACTGCTTCCACCCACTTGTAAACATATTCCACAGCCACAAGAATATACTTCATGCCAAAGAAACATACAAAAGGTCCCATGAAATCCACACCCCATATATCAAACTATTACAATTCCAAAATTGGAGTCATAGAAAGTTCATGTCATCTAGAGATATTACCTTGGCGTTGGCATTGATCATAAGCGAAACAAAAATCATGTGCATCTCTGTATATTGTTGTCCAATAGTACCCAAATTGCAAGATTTTGTGAGCTGTGCAGGTTCCTCCATGATGACCCCCGACTGGTGACGAATGACAAGCCTCATGTATTCTCATCATCTCCACCTCAAGCATACATCTACGGATAATCCCATCTACATAAATTCTAAATAAAAAAGCCTCATCCCAGAAAAATTTCCTTACCTCATGCATAAACTTCTTTCTTTTCTAAAAGAAAAGATCTTCTGGGACTAAATAACTTGCTATATAATTTACATAGTCTGAAAACCATCCAATTAGATCTTGAGAAGTTGCTATTATCTGCTCACCTAGAAAATTGTCATCAATCATGAGCCCATCTTCAACATTCTGCATATCTTCCTCCTCAAGTCTAGACAAATGATCTGCAACTTGATTCTTTGTGCCTTTTCTATCCCTGAAACCCAAAATCAAATTCTTCTAACATTAGCACCCACCTAATTAGTCTAGGCTTTGCATCCTTTTTAACTATTAAGTGCTACAATGCTGCATGATCAATGTTCACAATAACCTTTTTCCCAATCAAATAAGACCTAAACTTCTCAAAGGCAAAAACCACTGCCAATACTTGTTCAATGACTGTGTAGTTCTTTTGAGCAGGATGTAGTGCCTTGATAGCACAGAAGATGAGATGAAGGATTTTTTATTTTGGTTGATCTAATACATCCCATAAGGATACTCCACTTGCTCACATATAACCACAAATTAAAAGGACCAATCTGGGGATACGATGATAGGACCAGTCATCAACTTCTCTTTTAGACATACAAAAGCCTTCAAGCATGACTCAGTGAACTAAAATTTCACCTCTTTCTCGAGAATCCTAAAAAGAGGGTGGGTAGTCTTTAAGAAATTCTTTATGAATTACCTATAAAACCCAGTATGTCGCAAAAAGCTATGAACACCCTTCACAGAAATTTGTGGAGATAATTTCTCAATCACTTTAATCTTTGATCTATCTACCTTAATATCCCTTTTTGAAATCTTGTACCCAAGCACAATATCTTCTTTAACAATAAAATGACATTTTTCCCAATTAAGTACCAAGTTGCATTCCTCACATCTTTGAAAAGTATTTGCCAAGTGCACTAAGCAGTCATAAAAAAAAATCTCCAACGACTGAAAAATAATCCATAAACACTTTGATAGTTCTCTCTATCATATCAGAGAAGATTTACATCATACATCTCTTTGAAATATGGCTGGAGCATTACATAACCCAAATTTCATACATCTAAATGCAAAGGTCCCATAAGCATAAGTGAAGGTTGTCTTCTCATGGTCTTCGGGTGCAATAGTGTTTTGGTTGTAACCCGAATACCCATCCAGAAAATAGTACCATCCTCTGCTCGCAAGTCTATCCAACATGTATTCCATGAAGGGAATGAAAAAATGGTCCATCTAAGTCCATGCATTCAATTTTCTGTAGTCCGTGCTCAATCTTCATCCTATGACTGGCCTCAGTAGCACCAACTCATTCTTATCATTAGGCACAAAAGTAACACCGCCTTTCTTTGAAACACATTGTACTAGACTAACCCACTTACTATTAGCAATGGGATACACTATACCAATATCTAACCACTTGATTATCTCTTTCTTCACCACCTCCTACATAGGAGGATTGAGTTGACGTTGATGCTCTATACTTAGAATATATTCTGGAATAAGTTGAATTTTATGAGTACAATGACCAGGCGGGATACTTATAATATCTGCTATGGACCAACCTATGGCCATCTTGAATTGATGTAGCACTGATAATAAAGTTTCCACTTCTGTCTCCATTTAGTCAGCTACAATGATTAATGGTAAAGTGTTGTTGGACCCCACAAATTATATCACACATGAGAAGAGGGGCCTTTAACACTAAGATGTGTGGATCTTTAATAGATGGGCGAGCAGGTGGGGTGGTTCTATTCTTTAGATCCAAATCAAGCTTTTTCGATGCATAAATGTAAGAACCACTCACATATATTGCACAAACCATTTCATCATAGTCATCAACACATCAATATCTAAGTTCATAATCACGGCTGCCAAAGCTTCAACACCCAACCTTTCTTCAATAGGAAAAAAATTAGAAGTATCTTCACAAGTTGTTACTGCATCAAATCATGCAAAGAGTCTATCTCTTCATCATACTCATCAATCACAAATATCACTCTTAACTCATTAGGCTACTTCTTTGATTAGCAAACGTTGAAACCCACTTGTTCATTATTGAGTCTCAGCCTTAGATGTTCTTGCTCCAAATTAATCAATGTCCTTCCTATAGCCAAGAATGGCCTTCCCAAGATAATTCGGACTTGAAAGTCCACTTCACAGTCTAATATCACAAAATTATCAATAAAGATGAAAGAAGCCACCTTCACCAATACATCATATAGAATACCAACTGTTTTTTTTACTTCTTATTTACCATCACTGGTCTCATGGTGGTTGGTGTGGGAGCTTCTAATCCCAACTACTAAAATACTGCTAATATCATTAGGTTAATACTAGTACCCAAATCACATAATGCTCGAGTGAAGTTGAAAGATCCAATGGTGCAAGGTATGGTGAAACCACTAGGATCCTCCTTATTTTCTACCAATGATGTAGTAACTACGACACTGCTATGATGAATATTGTCAACTGCCTTATGATTGACTGACCTCTTCTTAGTGATTAGATACTTTATGAATTTTACATATCCTGGAATTTGCCCCACTGCCTCTACAAGTGGGATATTGACTGATAGTTTCTTTAATATAGACAAAAAATTTTAAAACTTACCCTCTTCTTGTTTCTTTTTCAGCCTTTGAGGAAAAAGAGGGCGAGGTCTCAGAATAGGCTTCAACATATGCTCCTTAGCCTCATCTCTTCCTCTATATTTATTATTACTAATTTCCACATCAACAGAATCATCATCATTCTTTTGTTCATCAACAGTTAGTACAAGCAGATCTATATTAGTTTTGCCACTCTGAGTGGTAATGGCATAACTGTGACCATCATTCTTTGGATTTGAAACCGTGCTACTAGGAAGAGTGTTAGGTTTTCATTTAATGTGGTCAATATCTAGCCATATTACTGCTCCAGTTGTTTGATTATAGTAGCCTGTGACTCAAATTTTTGATTCAGCCCTGACAAGCCTACCTTAATCTCCTTAAGATAGCTCTCTTGACTTTCTTTCCCTTTGACCAGTTTTGACAATATTGCCTCCATTCTAGACCTAATCTCATGGCTACCTAGTGATACATATCTGTCAATCTTATATTTTAATCATCATTGTGTCTCCAATCACCATCTCATCTCTACTTTTGTCTTTGTATCTATCATTGTAATATTTCTAACCTTGATTCCAATGCCCTTGGGCTCTGAAATCCACCAAGTGAAGATCAAGATACTTTGGTTAATCATCAGATTCAATATCCACAGTCCTAGAAGTAGATCTGTGTGCCCCAAGTGTATTCACTTTCTTAGCATTCATTATTGCAAACTATTTTTTAAGCAGCCTAATATCTGCCTGAAGTTATGCAACCTCTTATGCTACCAAATCATGACCAACTTCATAATCATTAGCTACTCCAATAGAATATGTATTTGTACCACGCTGAATATCTCTATTATGCTAACCTCGATTAGTCAACAAAATATCATCTAGAATCTCTTGCTCAGCGTCCCACCGAAGATGCATTAACGCATCTCCTAAAATAGTATCTCCTATTGATCTTGAACTGACATTCAATGATCTATAAAAGATTTTCAGTAGATAGAATCCTGTGGTTCTGTGATTAGGTACTATGATCAACTTCTTCGTGAATTTAGACCATGCCTCTTACATGGATTGTGTAGGTAGGTGTCTAAAATTGAGATATCATATTTCAACTGTAGCATCCTTACAAAAGGGAAGAATCTATTCAAAAATTATCTCTAAAACTCGTACCAAGTAGGGATTAAACCTCTCGAAAGTTCCCTTTACTATAGTGATGCTTTTCCAGTAAATGAAAATAGGAACAACTTCAATCTCAAATCTTCCTGGTCTACCCTCAGAATAGCATATGATGAAAAGATCTCAGTAAAATTAGCTAGATTTATGTTTGCATCATCAGTTGCTAATCCTGAAAATGCACCCTTCAAATTGAGCAATTGGATCATAGCACTCGTAATGTAAAATTTAACATTGGTGGGTAAAGCAGGAGTAATGATGGCTCCTGTCTCATCAGGTTCAACATATACCATGTCTTCATCTTCATCATGTGGCTGAAGATGTTGATATGCAAGAATCATCGGAGCTCTGGCTCTTCATACTTTACCACGATGCTTGGACACTTGTCTCGGCCTAGCTAGTGCTAATTGCTGGGCTACCCTATCCTCTTCAGCTAAGCGTGCTTCCTCATCCATTCTAGCTTATTTAGCTGCTGCTGATAATAATTGTTCAGTTTGTATATCAGGAACATTCTATGGATCATTAGGGAGGAGTGTCACAACCGAGTTTCCTCAGGTCATGATGGTGCCTACCATAACCTACTAGTAGTGTAACGCCCCAGAAAATGGATCCCAGAGCATCACACGGTGCTTGAGGCTACGAGTAGCCCCAAGCTAACCCTTTGAGCAATTTTCATTTAGCTCAACATAATCCATAAATAACCCTCAAATATCAAAAAAGTAATCATGATCTAAGAATAAAAGAATTTCAGAAAGATAATAAAATACAACTTATTAGTCAACTCCCAACATTTATACTAGTCTGACAAGCCTCTAAGAAAATCAATAAAACTAGCGAGACATTGAGACATGCCCCAACTGACTCATACTCAGTTATCAAATGTAAACAATTCCATAAAACCAACATTAGACATCACATCCTCGAAACATGAGGACTCTCCACAATAGAGGATGTAGAACAGCGTGCCCGAAGAATCACTGTCGAACCTGGAACTGACCACCTGAACCTATATTCTGAGAAAATATAGCCCACATCCAAAGATGTGGGCCAGTACCATGGAAAAGAACCGAGTATATAGGGGTGTATGGAGTTGTATAAACATCATCATCATAAATATTTATAAGAAATATGCAGGATGTATGAAAGATTCATGTAGCCCGAAGAAAATCATCATAATCGTGAGAGGATGAAATAAGTACAATAAAACATGTTAGTTATCATATAATTTGTCAATCACATTCATTTCATCAAGAATATCAATTCTCATAATGTAAATATCATTTAAATCTTTTGAAAGAATAACTTTCACAATTCCACTTCCAAATCACTTCACCATTCACCATAGACACAAGAAAATACACACACACTGGGAGATCCTATAACCAACATAAACCATGTGAGCTACATGGAGTCCAACGTGCCACCCACGTTGGGGAGATCCATGTAATCCTTTCAATTAGAGTAGGACTATCGATATCAAATCCATACAAACTAGTGATCACTATATAAATCAGCCTCAGGCTCACTCCTACGGGGACACGTAGTTCTAGGGAAGTAAGGTCGCTTTATACCTCCCACTCGGTGCTAAATATTTCTCCCGAACTTACCTTCGATACCATAATACATCCTCAAAATTAATCTAATACAACTAACTAAGAGGGAACAGAGTCAACCTCGCCGCGCTAGGGGCAAGAAATCATCAAATCGGGCTAAATATACTCAATACACCAAATAATATCACATAAAAATAAAAGTCTAACTAGATAATACTAGTTTATAAAGCAACCTAGCGAGACTCAAATTCATTATGTAACAACATCAATTAATAATACCAAGTAATATCAATAACCTCATACAGTGGTAGCAATAGCAACGATAATATCACTATTAACATACTGAATTGGAGATACTAAAATAAACATCAATATCATGTACCACCCAAAGGCCACAACGGGGTTAATGTGCCAAGATAAATGGGACTCAAACCTAAAACCACTCCCATAAGGGAAAACATCAATATATATCCACTCCATCAACAACTAAAAGAAATAAACCATGGAATAGTAACATAATCATGAATTCAATAATAAGGCACATAAAGACCTATATAAATTCATCAAGGCATACAATTATGAATGGGTATGAAAACCCCAATACATACAATAGGTGAAAAATACAAGAAATAAAAGCACACCAATTATGGTAACATCCACATCACATGCCTGGCAAGCATGAGGAAAATAAATCTGAATGGGTCTAAATAAAACTGACCGACTAAATCATCAACTGAGGTGCCAAGTACACTATCTCTAAATAAAGATGTCACAACATCACAAGCTAATCTAACTAAGCTAAATGACTAGAATCTCATGTCAGGGACACACCCTAGACTAGTAATCAGTCTCTCTACGACCGTAGCAATTTCCTAAAGAATCAATATGGAGAGAACACAAACTAGGCCCAAATGGCTGTCCAAATGACGTTGAGAGAAATTTGCAAAATTATGTCCTGACTTCTAAAATCACAGCTTGTATTAGGAACTCTAGGATGGTGGAGAATACATGCTAAGTCCAGATGATCACCTATCTTATACTAGGGTCATTTTCTGAACCAGTGTCTCATCATAATACAACCAAACCAAGATCCCAGAATACTTTGAGATACTTCTCTCATAATCCAGAATGGTCGCCATAGCTCGAAGAACCAAACCACACTCTACAACTCTGATGGGGACTCTTCCCAAATCCTTTTTAGCTATTCCTAAGGAATGTTTATGTCCATCTCTGCCACTCTAGTATGATGCTGCATTAAAATTCTAGAAACACATATTGGAGTCTTATTTGTATTTGTCGATAATATTCCATCGTCCCTCAGGGATAGAATAGAGTCAAAGAATGTGTCCAAGGTTCATAGGAATACGGACACACAATAAGGAGTCATGAAGTGAATTTCATAAAATATCACTATAGGCTCTTAAAGATAGGTTACGAATATTTTTACACCGATCCATAGGACTCTACTAACGCTTATCTCTTGTACTAATACACCAATGAAACATAGGCTCTGATTCCAATTTATCACAACCCAATTTTCTCAGGTCATGATTGTGCCTACCATAACCCACCAGTAGGCAAGTCAACCCGTAGTTTGGAATGTTTAGTAATAGACTACTCAAAAATAAAAGGAAAAGAATGTGGAATATATGAAATAAAGATCAATGCATAGAAGAATCCCAAAACCTAATAGTATCAGTACTAGAGCTTCTAATATAAAAAGAGTACAAAAGTGAAATATCAAGAGCAATACACTGATACAACATATCTCCAAATATAATTTAGAGACTAGCCCAATACATAAGAGAGAGATAATTAATACTCCAAATAGATGGAGCTTGCTCTAAGTCTCTAAACTAGGGCTGCTCTGCACAATGCACACATTAACGGAGATAACCTATACTATGATCTGCAGGCTGCAAAAATGTAGTATGAGTACCAAATGAATGGTACACAGTAGTCTACTACCAATTGATGTCTAAAGATAAATCAGATATACATACCGTATAAACAAAACAAAATATACACCCAAGAGTCCAAAAATCATATAAAAAGTCAATGAGAATAATAAGGGACAACTATACTATTTATGTCGAAAAGTCTAACATAATAAGACTAAGGAAGTATCACGGTGAACAATCCTATTCCATCTACAATCAATATATGTCAATGCTATACCATATATCTCAGTTCAATATACAAATAAAGAGCAAAAGAAAAATATATAGTAATATACAAGGCAAAAAAAATACTATACCATATGAGCAACGAAGGAAAGGATATACGGTAGGACCATAGTTTCATGTAGCTATATATATATATATATATAGATATATAAGCATATAAACATGAGGTCATATCAAAGAATAACCTATATCGTCATATGCTCATTTAAGACCTCATTATAACATTTATAGAGATTTAAATACTATCATACTTGAGGTTTCTAATCCACATGGATAGACATAAAATAATCGTGCATAATAAGGCAATCATAAGATAGGAGAGGCAAATAATGTACCTTAAATCCTGATACTGGATCAATGACCAATCTATCATAAGCTAGCTATAATACTGATCATAACACTGATAAAAACAATATCAATAACAAAGTGGATAATCGACTACTCCAGACAAATAAATACCTAGTCGAGCCTATGCATACCTCCACCACCCCAGGCTCTAAAAGTTCAATAAATAAACAATAACGCAACACATATTATTCACCCATATATATGTAACTGTCCTACATAGGCTAATAGACATAGGTGCATACTAGTGATAGGCGATACACATGCAGGAATGAATTCAAAGTATACAATCAATATAACAATTCATCATAATTGTCCTCATTAGGACCATTATTATCATAATCAACCCCCAACTTGACGAATCTCAACATATCATCAATATATCCTCTGGCTTTGTCGGGTATCAACATCATCCCAACAGTATCCTTCATCCTAGCCAAGTATCAATATCATCACAATAAAATTCTTTGGTCTTACCAGGTATCAATATCATCACAACAGTATCCTCCAGCCTTTCCAGGTATCAATATCATTATAATAGTATCCTCCGACCTTATCGAGTATCAAAATCATCAAAATAGTATCCTCCAACCTTACCGAGTATCAATATCATCATAATAGTATCCTCCAGCCTTGCTGGGTGTCACTATCATTACAATAATATCATTTAGTCTTATTGAGTATCAATGTCATCATAATAGTATCCTCCGGCCTTGTCGGGTAACAATATGATCACAATTACCATTACTGAATAAGATACACTAAAATACTCTTAAACATAGACATATCACCATAGAATAACTATCTAGTTAATACTTCCCAACTACTCGTTATTAGCTAACCAACACTTGTTATAAAATCACTAGTTCCCTAGTCATCACATAACCTCTAGTTATTTGCCTAATCATTATCCTTCATATAATCCTTATTCACGGGAGAGCAACTAACCACTATTTATTTAATAGTCAATATCTAACATCTAGTCAAGGTTCGTCACTAGACCAAAATCGCCATTTATCTAACATTTATTATTATCAACTAATCATCCTACATCTGTTAATCATTACTAGATAACACATTTCTACTTGTCACCTAACCATGTCTTATTAACTGACACCATTCATTAACTAACCATTGTTAGCTACCATGTTTTAGCTAAGCAAGATTCGTCAACTAATACATTAGATTCCTAAACATCAAGTGCTATTGTACCCTAATAGACAAATATTTACCACATAGCTTAACCGTATAACTAGAAGAGCAGTCATAAGATCACATTTTAGCTATAATCATATCATTTATAATGGTAAATACGCATGAATATACCAAATCTATGCATGCAATCACTAGTAATTAATCAGTTGAATAACAAGCATCATACCACATCTTTCTCCATCCCATACTAGAGAGATGTGTATATAAACATGTACATATTCATATTCATAAACTATAATCACGTCATTTATAATGATAAACACTTCTTGGCTATCCAATCAATACCATAACAAAACCCTTGGCCTATTAATTTATCTGAAAAAATCAAAGCATCATAATCATGTCCTTACGCCCATACACATACCCGGGACTCATATCAATAATCATATTTATAAGTTGTAGCATATCTCTAATCATCTCACATATAGGAGGTATAATATGAATAAGTATGTAATCATCTCTCATACAAGATGCATCTCACATCTAAGAGGCATAATATAGATAGACATGTAATTGTCTATAGTATATAGTATATTAATAGGTCATATATTGTGACAATAAGGAATATCACTTCTCTAGGTCAATTTACATATCCAAGAGAAACATCATCTCTATAAGTCCAACAATCATAACTAAAGGAAATAGCAACTTTATAGGGCATTCATCAAGTTTAAGAAGAAATAATATCTCTATAGGCCAATCATCAAGTCTAAGAGGAAATAGCATCTCTATAGGCCAATCATCAAGTTAAGAGGAAATATCATCTCTATTGGCCACATAACATATCTAGGGGAATATCATCTCTAAATGCCCAATATTACTTCAATAAGGGGTATCATAACCATAACTCAAAATCGAAAATCCGGGAACATCAATCAAGTTACCAAGTTACGAAGTAACCTTATTCTAAGGTTTACTAGCCTCATCTATGTCTAACAACCGCAACTAAGTTCACAAGACTTAACATAAGCTTAGGCCGGAAGTGGGTTGAACGATCCCACTTCTAATCCACAATTTCCACAATTAGGCATACTATGCCCCAAAATAGGCTAAGGTATCTATTTCATCTTCAATATTTCAAGTATCCATATTCAAGAATAAGATAGCAACTTCAACTAAAAATAAGGGTACTTAAGTTAACCACATCTAAATTACGATTTCAAGGCTACCACACAAACCTAATAAGGCTAAATATACGAATCATGCTTCAAAAATAAAATGATATTCCAAACATAACTAATATAAACTAAAGAGGGAAGGAAATAGGATACAAAAGGGTTATAAAAATATCATCTTATGGGTCTAAAACCCTCATAGAATTCCCTAAAACATTAACAATCACGGCCAAGTTATCCTACTCATAATCAAGACTAACATCCATATTCACATGCAACATATATCCTACATTATCTATGTAGAAAAGTAGATAGAACCCTACCACAAGTATAAACCTTAAAATTCACTTCATGCATCACATGATCGGCTTCACTTTACAATCCTCAAAATTCCATCACACTATCCAAACCATAATCTACTCATCAATACGAGTCTAGTGATACCTATAGTACACTATTGTGATTTGGGTCCAAAAATGACAACAAAACCCCAAGTGGGTCCCACATATGAAAAATGAATTTTTGTAACCAACACAATGTTTACACATGAATTAGGAATCAAAACCCATAAAGAATGGGTGAAAACTAAGCATACTTTGAGATAAAATCAACTCCTAAGCTAAATTGGGTTTTCGGGTCCAAACTAAGAAATTCAAGCATGAATTCAAGAAATTCTTACCTTAATCTTTAAGATAATCACAATACAAGATGATAATTAAGCTCCCAAGTCACCTCCCATGACCAATTTTGATTTATTACACTCATTTTGGGGTTTCTAGGTCTAACTGGTGAAGGAAAAATGCCCCAAATGCATATTGGGGACTTTTTATAGAACCTACAGTACTCAGATGTCACAATATCACTCATGTGGGCTGTGATTGCACTACTCGTGATCGTACACTCTTGCTCATGATCGTGGTTGCACCAGATGACAGCACATATAAAAATAAGTTTTTGACCCTCGAAACTCATCTGGAATACAAATAATATAATCCAATATTGAATTTTGAGTGTAAACCATATTTTAAATCCATTGGAATCATCAAAACTTTCATCGAAGGTCGTTTAGGAAAAAAGTGGGGCCCAAACCTATTGTTTTATCACTTCTTATAAAATTCGCTTAATTGCCCAAAATAAGCCTGGGAGCCTTAGGACCCGAACCAAGGGTCTCCCTATCCTCAAATCAATGTTCTGAATATGATGGAGAAGTCTAATTTTCAATATGAGGTTGCTTCAACTAAATATGGGTCCCACACCTATTCTTTCCAATTTTTAACTTTCCAACCAATAGGTTGAAATGAGCTCGGGTGCATTAGGACTCGAACCAAAGGTCTACCATGACTAAAATTGACATTCTAATCTGCTGGTGACATAGCAATTTGAATCCAAGATCGTTTTACTAAAGTTTTTGCTGATGTCCATTTGGAACCAATGAAAACTTTAAAATAGGGAATTGGCTCTTAAAACCAAACGAATTACCTGGTAACCAAACCATCAGTCCTAGCAAGCCATGAATGACATGGGGAAGCTATGGAGAAGCTTAAACGATGAAAATAAGCATAAATATAGAAAATGACCTAAAGGGTCATTATAGGGAGGAACATTGTGAGGGTCTTCAACCCCAGCAGGAACACGATGACAAACTTGTTCAGCTATTCTTCATGGTGTTAGAAGGATTCCTTCTGGATCTAGATCAAAAGTGAGTATAGGATTACCTTTTCTCCTATTGTTTTACATACATCATCATATGCCAAATCAAGAACATAAAAATAAACCCGCAAACTTAACCAAATTTAATCAACAACTCACACTGTCTTCCCCGACAACAACACCAAAATTTGATATCACCCAAAACTAACCTCCAAAGAAGTATGATACGGTCGATGCCAAATACAGTAACCCAACTAGGTTGGGGTCGATCCTACAGGGAAAATGTTGAACAACTGCTTAACTTGATGAAATCCACAAGCAGTGCAAAAAAGTAAATGGGAGATTTGAAATTAATCGTAAGAAGTAACCAAATCTTGAATGCTTTTAGTTATAAGCAATAGAACATGAATAGTAGGAATGTGTTCCCCCTAGTTTCTCAACTCCACAAATTTCTTGTGTTCAACCCACCTATTCTACTACTCTGTATGTAAAGTCAACATAATATGTATTATCTACCGTCTTGTAAAAGTGTTGATAAATCTAACCCCTTACGTTATGAGTCTTAGGGTGTCACCTTATTTCTACTTGTCTATGACTTTAGGTCAACTTTAACCTTCTGATTCTAAACTAATTAGATAAGATGGTAGGATATTAAGATGGACTTGAATCTCAAATTACTGTCATAATCCTCTTTTCCTAAGTACAAACTCCCTTGTGAGGACGTTTGCGAATACATGCTATCCCCAAGCTTCTGCAGTATCTCTGAGGTAAATTCTTATGAAGAAGATTAAGATACATGCATAAAACTTGGAATAGATAAATCTCTCATTTCTTTTACATAGCTAATCCGCCGGGTTCCCACACCCCTAGTCAAAGAAATTAGCCATTCATGTTTATGAAATAATCCATGATAATTAATAAAGAATTCATGTAATTAATTTCACAAGTATAAGATGAATAAAATTCAAAGTCTTTAATTGAATATTAACCCAAAAATCTCAAGAATAATGTACAGTATGTAATAGAGTATCTAAGAACGTAAGAGAATGTAACCTAATAAAAGATAAACCCTAGGGTATTTATAATATCAAAAAATAACCCATAAATCCAAATAGAAACAGAAAAAGGAAAAGTGACTTGACACGAAGTATGACTCGCTCGTCCATTCGTTAGATCTTCTTACTAGTCTTACTATTTTAGTCGTATCTATTCCAGTATCTGATATTATAGGGTTTCAACTTTTTATTCTTCTTGCGACTCACGCTCACGATTCATACGTTGACGATAAGACTCCTATCCTTCACTCATTGCCACCTGGGACTTCTTTATTTTACGCTCTGAACACTAGTCAACAAACAGTTTACCCATACGAGTCATACTCGGACTTCCAACTCGTCTTCCTCTAAGACTTTAACTCTACATCTAACTTTTAGATTCTGTTCTCTTAATGATTTCTTGACACGGACCATATCCTCATCTTACAACTCATACGATTGAGTCATATCTTTCTTTATCTAGAATTACATCTTGGCCTTTGGTTCTGTTGTGCTTTTGAGTCAACCTATAAGTCGTATGGTGTGTTAATGACTTATAAGGTGACTCGTATCATCTGCAGTCGTCATCTTTTTATATCTTTTTCTTTTGATTTCTTTCCAAGACTTTTATTTACCTGTTTTATCTTTAACAAGCACACAAGAAAATAATATCTTCTAAAATAACCTAAGTCCAGGCATAAATTCATGCTTTTAAGCATCGAAAGTGTTGTGTTTCCAAGACACATCAATACTTAAAGGGAAAATTGTATAGCTTCATGCCATGATATTAGATTGAGGTGAGACTTTCGGCGTATTTGCAGATCTAACTTCACGAGATATCTTTTGAGAGGCTTAGAACATAAAAACTCAGGGTATTACAATATCTCCCCTTTGGGATTATTCATCCCTAAATGATACTAACTTGGCTGAAATACTAAGAAAAGGTTGAGATGATGTACTGAATACTTACAAGATGAATCATGACTTAATATCTGAATCTAAAACTAATGCATGATGCATGGACTGAGTTGAATTCATGAATGCATGTTGTGACAACTTAAAAAATCTAGGAACTCACTAGTACTGTCTGACCGAATTCTGAAGTTGGGTAATTATTAGGATGTTGATTCTTAAACCTGGGAATCTCAAATAATAGGCATATTCATGAAACTTTTGATAGTAAGACTAGATGAAAAGATGTAAAACTATAGGAGCTTATATGTCTGGTTGCTAAACTGAATTGATGGCTATACGGACTAACTCATACTGAAAGTTTATACTTAACTGGAGTATTCCTAGCACAAACAGATATTTAGAATGGTAAAATAATATAAGATGACATGAAATTTCTAAGAGTCACTTGAAAAAAAATATTTTCTACCTTTAACACTCCTTGTCAGAGGTCCTAATAATATTAGGGAGCAAGGAATTTTGGACATGATCTGAGTAAGATGTCTGAATGAGGAATCGCCACATGGATACAACTCTAAAATATGGAATATGGGCATATAAACATAAGATAGGATGGAAATACTATGAAACTACTAACTTTCACGGTTAACCACACCTCTCAAATATTTCCTCAACTACACTTCATGTGATGCCACTTGTAATCTTTACATGGGTACCGATAACTCCTTCTACCAAAGTCTGAGATGAACTGTCTCCTCACCATGTTTAAGATTAACTCAAAGTCACAAGGTACTACACATAGCACCATAATACTAGTATAAACCAGGGATTCAATATCCTATACGTGTTTCATAGCCCTCATCTCAAGAATAATACTTCTTTCCATTTCAATAACTAACTTCAACCTCTTACTAGTAATTCACTAGCACACAGTTCATTCATACACTTATATACCAATATGACATTCAATCCTATCATTATAACCACATATAAAATTTTGGTTAACCAACCGACTTTGGAATCTTTACTACATTCTCTAATACATCTTGTCAATAACAACTTTCATACACTATCCCCAAGAAAACACACATAGAATTCTCAACTAACCATGACATATACCAAAAGATTTTACCTCAATATTTCTTTACACTTATAGCCTTATATAAAATAAGCATACAACAATATTTCTATAATAATAACCATTTAATCTCTCCCCTCTAAATAATTACTCATGGTCAATATCATTTTGTAACGAGAGGTTAGTGAAAGGTTTGAAAATGACAACTTAAAGCATGAAAAAATACTATACATAGCTTGGAAACTTAATTGAGGCCTAAGGAATACAGTATCAAAGCTATGAATTCATTAAAGAGATTAAAACTGAGGACATATATGCCATAATCTGAATTTCACTGGTCATGAAGGTGTACCATGAATTTTGGGAACTATGCATACTGTAAAACATGAGTACATAAGTCATGAGTAGGATGACCTGAGCTTTCGATTTCATAAATTCATGGGATATAAGTCGTGGTTCTAAGTAAACTGGCACTCCTTATACTAGGAACTGGGAGCATACATAATTCTATATAAGTTGTATGAATATGTGATATGATTATAAAGTTGACTTGTAATGCATGAGTAAATGTTGTGATGACCAAAGTACAAAAGTTTGTACTAAGAGTGTTGTTCTACAACACACTAGCATCACTACTAGAATCTGAGAGCTTGACTTGGTTCCTTGTTCTATCATCTTCCTCTTAGCTTTAAACCATCATTCTAAGTCTGTGCACCCTTTTAATAAACTCTAAATTGAACAACAACCACTCTACTTTTGAGTCTAAGATAAAAATACATATAAATAATAAACTTACCTTGAAAAACTATATCTTAATGTGTAAAAACCACTGCTAGTACTTTCTTTTGAGATAGAACTCTTAACTTTCTTTAGCCCCAATAATCATCATATAATAACTTAATCACTTACTAACTTAGAATCTTTGAGAGTATCACCATACCCTGAGTTTTTATCATCTAGTGTTCAAAACTTTTCTTTCTATTGGTGCAAGCATCCAAAAATTCAAACTTAGATTCTAACACTTAACATGGATATCCATGAAACATCTCATACACTAATACCCACTTATTACTATTGAATCATGAAACACTAATTCACATAAATTTTATAAACATACTTAACTTTAACAAGCTTTCTATCATTATGTTCACTGCCTAATCTCAATCCCGACTAAAGCATTGACATACTTTACGTATCCCTTAACTGAGAAATCTCTCTCTAAGTGCTATTAAACAAACTACATAACACCTTTCTATCTTCATGGATATATAATCTAATAAATTCAAATAAACACTATCCCCACTTTACTGTTGCTAAACTTCTAGGTTCATGATTCTAATTCTAGATCACATGTTTTCATAGGATTCTCAGAAGGGATCTGAGGGCAGACCTGACTATGGCTTAGTGCATGGTTTTCATGAATAAGAACAAACACTTTAAAAGTTTAGATCTTAAGGAAACTGGTGGGATCATTTTTTCGCCTACATGTAATCTCATAATTATCTGTGGAGATTGTCTGAGAAAGCTTTATTAGTAGGAATTTAAGATTGACTATTTTTTAACTCAAGAATAGGGCAAAGTTGGAATGAAAGGAGCATGATAAGAATTTGTATAAGTTTCTTAGAGAACATCTCTATAGCAAAATCTGAGATATGAAAGAAGGAAAATATTTCTTAAATATATTGTAGCCTCTCAAAGGAAAGTACAGACGTCCACAAGACTCTACTAGCCACAACTTCATAAACACCCTAGGACACTTAAAACTTGTGCTCTGATACCAAGTTTGTCACATCCTGAGGCTACCCCCTAGTCATAACACGGTTCTTAGAACCACAAGTGATCCCAAGCTAACCCAAGTACTGGCATACTACATAAGCAAATGATTTATAATGTAAATAAAAGATAAATTTGTTGAGCAAAAACATAATCATCAAAAAATCTGAATAAATATAATACTAAGAAGGTTTACAACATGATAAAAATAAAGAAAGAACTTGAATTACATATCATGACTCTGACTGACTATCGATGAAGCCTCTACTATACGACTGTAGGTGGCTCGGAAATTCCTCCAACTACCATAAATCAATAAATAATAATAATAATAATAAAGTACATGAACTACAACGGACTAGAGTTTCCAAAATAAGAGAACTCATCACCTGTTGGCTGAATGCTGGGTATTGTCTGACCCTGGTGTATGGACTACATCTGGTACCTATATCATGAAGGAATGTAGCCACAAATGCATATATGTGGTCAGTAATTCAAAATGTACTGAGTATAGGGGGACATGCACTAAATCATGGAAATACTTAAAACATGCTTTAAAATTAAAGCTATAAGTTATTTTCTAAAACATACAATTAAAATATGGCTATACGTGAAAACTATAAGTCATAGTGATATTTATAAATCATGAACCAAAAAAAAAATTGTAAGTCTGGCAGAGGTAGAAATATGAATACTATACATAAATCTCATATAAAGCTGAATATGCTGTAAAACTGACCTGAGGATCATGTATGAATACTAAACATGAAAACAAGAATATGTAATATGAATGAAAGACCAAGTAAGGCATGTACTGACATGATCTGAATACTGAATAATGTTTAAAATTGTCTGACTAAATAATTAGTAATTTAATTACTTGGTCAAACAAACCTGAACTGATATAAACTAACTTAAATTATGAGAGCTATCATGTGATCGACATAAACCATGTGAGCTATAATGGATTCCAGTGTCTAACCCATATTGAGGAGGGTTCTTCTATCCTTTCCATTTAAGTAGAACCTAAATTGGAGTGATCACTATACTAAGCCATATTGGGCAAGGGGGAAACACTCTCTAGTGAGCCCCTCTAAACCTATGGTGGCATGTAGATTTTGAGAAATAGGATTTGCTGAACCCATAATTCACTCTCAGTGCTAAATCCTACACCCAATTGAAAGATACTGAAACACTAACTGGTGCGTGCTCTGATAACTTCAAAGCTCGAGTCATGGTATTTTGAAAATAACAGTGAATATATAGTTTGAGGTAATCATAAACATATAAGCTAAAAATTCTCAACATGATCATAACAAACTGAGTATAATAATAAAATCTTGAGTTGACTGACTCATTACTTGAAAAGTCTGAAACATAAGTAAACACGTAGGCATCAGGTGTTGATAACCCACTAGCACTGAATGATTATAAAATTCGATAATATCACTTAAAACAATGGTAGAAATTCATAATTCAAAGTCCCAAAACATAATACATTTTGATGAACGAATAAGGAGCATGACTTTGAACATAGGGATGTGTTAAACTTGAGAGGACAACATATTTAAATGGTTTCATTCATAACTTGATGATTTAGCATGAAATCAACTTAAAATAACATGGGTAATAGAAATTCAAAATATGAAATAACCTATTTTACATGGGAAAACATGTTGACATGGCTTGAATTCAAATTTCTGAGAAGACATGGATTAAATTTATGATTTACATGGATAATTTTATAAAAAAAAGATTAAAAATCAATACTTGAACAAAAGGAAGGATTTTTGGCTCAATGGGTGGAAAGGAACCTATTAATGAATACCCCCACATACCTGATTATAGAAGCCATGGATGGATTTCTTGGAATTAGGCTTGAACTTGAAAAACCCTAGATGCCTTGGAGAAAAGATAAAATTACCTATTTTGATTTCTCTAAGTGGAGTTATGGTTGAATCATGGATTTGGGGAATTTTGACTTTTTATTCAGCCTTAAAATACCTTAAACGGTGTATTTTTGGGGTTAAGAAAGTGGGAAAAGACCAAAAAAACCTTAGGAATCATTTGGAAAATGTCTGGAAGTTGTCCCAACAACTTAGGCCATAACTCGTAAGATCTGCATACGAGTCACGACTTGATTCATTTTTAAAAACCTATTTTACCTTTACTTCCCAAATTATGACTCCCTCCTAGCAACTCGTAATGAGACATTATGAGTCGTAGTCCAGGCCAGCTTTGACAAGGCTTGAGTATTTTGGCCAAAACATTCCTCCTCTATTCAGATATGATATTATTGAAAATATAATTCAATTATATATACATTGGTGTTTATTGACATCATAAATTCTTAATATAATAAAATTTATACTCATTTGAAGATGACTATAGTTATATACATCCCAAGAATTTAATCGCTAAGGGATGTTTTGACTTTTCTATAAGCTAGGTGCTATTAGGGGTCTTAATATATATTTAATTCACTAAAAAAATAATCAAAACAAGAGGCTTGATTCTTGGATTATTTACTATTCAGGCTACGAGTCCACACAATGATTCGCAATGTCTGACTACGGGTAGTGTGCTGGACTCATAACCACCAGAACGAACTCTTAGTTGATCATTATTGTGACTATGATTACTTGCAATGAATAATAAGGTTTGATTATGGTTCATCATGTGATTCATAACTACTGGCAGTTAATTGACACTTAAAGAGAAAATTGCATAACTTCTTGCCATGATATCAAATCGAGGCAAGACTTAAGACATTAGAAAGATAACTTTATCGGCTATTTTTTGAGAGGTTTAGAACATAAAAACTAGGGGTATTACAATAGTCTTATCTAAATTAAAATTATTCAAAGTTCCAAAAGTCCAATAGGCAGGTTCAGTCGGAAAGGTTTAAATTTTAACTTTCTGTTGGTCACAACTTTCAATAATCTAAGAAAATAATAGTACCAAGGTTTGAGATAAAGTAACAGTATCTACTCAAACACTACAGTGAAAGTGTGTTGAATCAAGAGCATACAGTAAACACCTTTATTATGGGCACATTATTCTATCTCCCCTTATGAAATGCCAAGCCAACACCACAAGCATTGTCATGCAAAGTTGTTACTATTGTTTTGATAACTATAATTTAGAAACTCATTTATTGAATACTTTAATTTACATATTGATCTTCGACTTATATGCATGCATAATATACGATTTCTTAAATAGTCAAAGGATTGAACTATTGGAGTGTATATGTAATGTTAGAAATGTAAAATATTTCATATTTATTTTATAGTTATTCTCTATGGTTAGCTTCTATATAGTATAAATATACTTAGATTCATCTCATTTTATAATTAGTAGAATTGAGATGGAGTTTAAGTTGTTGAACAAGGTCTCGGCCTTGTGTTAATTCACTTATGATCCTATTAACCTCAACATTATTTTTAGCTCAATAATTAGCCATTTAGGATAGAAACTCGATCGATATTGTATCAGTATTAGTCATATGATAATCCATAAAACTTTACATATTTTATTTTTGACCCTCTCACATTCGTAATGTTTATTTTTGACTTGACTTATGTTTAAGTTATGATTTTTTGGAAGGGGTTTGGGATCATTTTGGGACCCCCAAGGCAGTGAGGGTCTGTGATAAGGTTGTGTCATGAAGGTTATCCTCTACGAGATCAACGTGTCACAGAGGCTAACCTCCGCGATATTAGCGTGCCTTGCCATTATTTTAATTTTTTCCATTTTTTGATTTTTTTTTCACTTGGGATGAGGGGATTTTGATAATTTTACCCCTTGTACAATCGTATAACATAAAATAACCAATTCCTTTTAATTTTCAAAGATCAAATCTTTCTCTTTCTCTCTTAAATTCAAAACCCAAGAACATTAAAGGGTTTTACAGTGTATTCATCATTCAGGCTCCAAACTTCAAATTGACTTTAATTCCTTGAGTATTTTAGGCATGTTTCTCTTCCCTAAATATTAATTAAATGGATTTTCATATGATTAAAATTAGAAGTTTTGAAATTGGGTTGAGGGGTTTTGGTTGTTACTGATTGAATTACTTATCCCATGTTTAAATTTTATTATTCATTCTTTAAATTAATTTTTTGGGACTGAATTGATGGATTGTTTAAAATTTTGGAATGGGGGATATAGGTTTCCACAAATTGGATGAAATTTGGCTTGATAATTGCGTTAGCCCCAGCCTACCTTTTAAACTTGTTTTGAATATAGACAAATTGCATGGTTCAACTAGCTTTTGATACTAATGCATTGTATTTATGGAAAAATGGGTACAAAAAAAGAGTTGGATGGCCTTGGTGGACATGGTTTGGATTTTAAATAGAACTTGGGTGTTCAATTCGATCCTATTAATTGGTTTTGTGCATATTGTTTTAATTTGGTCTTAAAGAAAATTGTGTAGCTCACTATAAAGGTGTAAATTCCCTAGGAACAAACACTAAAAACCATGTTTATCGGCGCTATATATATATATATATATATATATATATATATATTATGATGGCTATTTCCAATGGTGGATTTAGTTTTCCCTTAGTTTTTTCTCAGTTCGTGCGGCCAACATGCACTAGGACCCTTCCATTATAGAAGTTGAACCCTTAAATACCATGGGCTCCTTTAGGATGGATCGAGCAATACAGTTCAAGTTAGTGGTTTAAAATCTCATGTTCATGACTCTTTTCCATATCCCGGAATCCTATATATGTATATATGAATGTGTGCATGTGGTTTTGACTAATTTTGAACAAGGAATTATTTTATCAATTTTCTTGGGTTACATGTCAATGTTTATCCAATTGACCATTATAGGACACTGTATTATTTCATGATATAGGGCCTAAAGACTTTTTTGTTGATCCTATGCATTGTTAAGTGGTTGAGTATGTCTATTGCGTTGTCATGAAGAGGTGATCTTCCATCATTGGGAAAGCCTTATAACTTTATTATTCTTTCTTTATTGACACGGTACTTTTGTAATCTTTTGGTCATAGCCAGGGGTATGTCTTGACTTAGATGTTATTCTAGTTTTAGGCTCTTTCATGAAAAAATATGGGTTGGTTATTGTTTTGACTCTTAGTTTTTATTTGAGTTATCTATTCATCTTTTCATTACTGTTTGATTGGATTCCGCTTTATCTTTGTAATTATTGTGCTCCTGAGGTTAGTGTAAGGGGGTGATCTCCGATCCAGGGTGGGCTTGAGATACCCATCACGACTAAGCCAAGGTTGGTTCGTGACAAGTTAGTGGTGTTCAGTCTAGCTTGCGTGCACCTTGAGTACTTCTTGATTTTTTTTTTAAATTAGCATTTAGAAATTAATGAAATTACATATTTTTTTAAGTTTCAGTTAAAGGTGTTTAGAGTGGTAGTAAGGAGGAACACCATTGTTGTGTTGGCTACAGGGGATGGGAAGACTAATATTGGTACGCTTTGTAGTTTTACCTAATAAATGATTTTTCTATAAGAAATCTACCTAAAAAGTCTAATTTGTTAATATAAGAGCTATTACCACCTTATCATCCAATAGGAAAGACTACAATATGTTTTATTCAATTTTTAAAGTCGTGTTCATATTCTAAATAGTTTGTTAGGTTATCTACAGTGCTAATTTGAAAGAGCATATCCATTAGTGAATGTTATAGTATCGCTACTAGCCTAATAATGCTCAAAAAGAAAGTTCAAGTCCTACTTTCATTTTTATTCATTGTCGAAAGCATTTCTAACCAAGTACACGTGAATATAGGAATATAAATATTTAATCTATGAGGATTATGAGTTGAAAAAAATAGAGCTTTTAATTCCTTTTTACTCAATTAGGAGTTAAAAGGGAGAACTTTTATTTAAAAATGGATGTTCTCTTTTATTCTAGGGCTATGATCTATAAAATTATGTTACCCCTCCCCCCTTATTTGGCCTTATGTTTTGTTGTCTTGTTAGAGCTTAAAAATGAACCTATATGATCCTTAAAATGAGTAGAAAATGTTTTGGGATGAGTTATGGAAATTGATGAAATTGTATTTTTTTAAGGTATCAGGTAAAGATTTTTAAAGTGGCAATTAGGAGGACCACCATTGTTATGTTGGATACAGGGTCTAGGAAGACTAATATAACAGTGATGATAATTAGAGAAATTGGGAACAAATTGAGGAATGTTGATGAGAAAAAGCTTATTGTGTTATTGTCCCCCCCTCCCCCGCTATTAATCTTCTTCATAAGATATCTAACATTTTTTATTTAGAATTTGCTTGAATGATCTTGAATCTTGATTATGAAGATTTGGTACATGTACCCCTTTCCCTTTTTTGTTATAAAAGTACTAGCATTCTTAAAAGAAAACAGTAGTAGTCCTATTAAGCTTAGCCAACTTTCTTGATGGTTTTAGGAAACATAAATAAATCAGAACCAAAAAATAAAATTTTCAACATATGGATGGTCATCTTGTTCATTAGGATATATCTTTTTCCCCTTTTTTTTATAATTTAGTTGAATAAGAGAATGTGATCAAGAAGTACTAAAGTATGTCGAGGTATTCTACGTTCTCTTTCATTTGTTTAAAATCGATATCTTTCTATCTCTATTTCTCATTAATCTTGGATTTCATTACCCTACAATAAACCCCATTACACGAAAGTAAAGAATCCTAAAAACACAATATCAGTCCTCACCGTATGAGTAATTGTGTCGAACCAAATCTACTTGATCAATATGGTAAATTATGCAAGATAACTTTAATCCAAATGGCAATTGACATGGGTAAATTATCAAGAAAACTTGCTTGTGGTTTGGATATGTGCATATGCATAGAATAGTCCCTTTTCTTTTCTCAGATAATGTTCTTATAGTCAGGAAGTACTAATAGAGACTACAACAAAGTTAGCATCTTCACATTCTTTAGTGGTAGTAAGAAGAATTATGGAGGCAGATGAGTTCATGAGAGATGGAAAATATGAATGATGGCTTCCGCATTTGTATGTAAATGTTTAATTCTATTTATTATGTCTTCTCAGGTCCATAGTTATTTTTTTTTTATCATAAACTTTGCAGATTTCCTTGGAATTCTCTTTAAAGTTTTTGGAGTACTTGCTTAAAGGACAAAAATATAGTGTAATATGTGGTAACTGTATTGGATCGACTTATGTCAAAATAATAATAGTCAACTGATATTTTACCCTCTATATGGTTATTCTTATGAGATGGAATGACTCAAATTTTGATAAATAATGTGAAATATATGTGTCTATATGATTTAACCATTTTAACTCCCCCTCCCCCGTGGTTGTGTTGGGGTGTTTTTGGGGTGTGGGGATGATTGGAATGGTTCTTGATGCATTTTGGTGAGGTTTATGAGACATTATGGTTTTTGGTGGCTTTGAGAGCCTTATAATTGACTTTAATAAATATCTTTTAATCTATTTGGATGACAAAACGGATTGCACCAGTAGATTCAGAATGTCGATTTTAGTGTAATAACATGATTGGTGTGGTTTTATGGCTTTTAAACCTCATTTCAACCCTCAATTTGAAAAGTTTTGATTTTGAATTTCAGGGGTCAACTTAGTGAAAATGTCATTTTTTTCAAACATTTGATATCACCATTGATTTTGGTACATCAAATTCGATAGGATTCCATAGTTCATTTGCATTCATGGGATTCTGGGTGTATCTTGAGGGCCCCACGGAGACTTCAAATTTCACCAAGTCCCCTGCTAGTGCACCCACAATCGCGAGTCTACTGACGTGATCATGATTGGGCAAGCAGTCTAAGTGATGCAATCGCAATGCCTGACTTGGTCCATGATTGCGATAGCTGCTTTAGCCAGGTATCCTGATCGCGCACCTGGTCCATGATCGTGATGCCTAGTTATATAAATACCCATGTTACGCTATTTTTCACTATTTTTGCTACTTAGAGCTTAGGATTTCATAATTTTGAGAAACTTTCTCCCCTTTTAAGCTTGGGTAAGCTCCATAACACCCTGTTCAATTATTTCCTTCAATCTTCATCATCTATTTCTTGTTATTAACTTGGATTAAAATATGAAATTTGGGGCTTTTGGCCCGTAAGTCCTAAAAAATATATTTCTTCAATTTAAACCTTAATTTCAAATATTTTTTGCTTGGGTGAGTATTTAATCTTATAACTATTAGGTTTCCCTTCAATTTCATCTTCAAAACAACTTCAATTCTTCATTTTTAAATGGATTTCAGGGATTTTTACCCTGTAAGCTTTGAAATCATTTTTCTTCGATTTGGACCTCATTTTTAATTCATTTTCACTTGGGTTTTCATCTTTAGACTCATAAAAATATAGGAAACACGTTTTTTTGTAATAAAGTTAGGATTTTGCCCCTCTTTTACAAAAATCTATTTTGGAGGTCCGTTTTGACCTCGACTTGAAACTAGGAAAAATGGATATCGTTGGCTTTCTTTTGATGGGTTGATTTTATATTTCCAATTTTTTGTTGATTTTAAGATCATTCATTAGGAGTGAGTCTTTGGGAATGAAGGCTTTTGTATTTTTGACATTCGAGGTAGGTTATGGCTTAACTTCTTTTAGATTGGGTAGGGTGGTTAATTTTGATATAAAAGCATATTAAGGTTGTGGGAACTAATCATGAAAAAAATTTCTATCTTATAGTGTTGTGATTGTGTGGGGGTCTATATGTTATGTATTTGATAGTTTGGGGATATTATGTGTTATGTGTGATCATGTGGGGTCCATGTGATATTGATAGCCTATATACATGAAAATAATTATATCTTGTCTAATGAAAGCCTATTGTGGTATCAGTTGTATATTGTTATGTGTTCATACTCTATTGGCATATGAATCATGTTGGTTTTCATGGATGGATGAAAATATTAAATGAATATTTGGCTCACTTGGTTGGTATATTGGTTGGATATGGAAATACTTATTATGGTTGGTTGTGAGCATTACAACCTCATATCATCTACATTCATGAAACATTGGTACCATTATGGAAATAGTGAAAACACTAAGAAACACTAGCTTTTTCTGACAAAAAATATGACATCTTATAAAAACCCTTCCCGAGGGATGTTTTTGGGAGAAGATATGGTTAAGGATTGGATACGGGTTGAAGAATCCTCCATGGATCCTACGGCAGGAAGCTTTAGCTCTATAGGTGTATACAGAGGATGTATGAAAGTCTCGGAAGTTGTGCAACGACCTCGTGCATTACATCATCATCATCATCATCATCATTTTCATTGTATTTACTTTATTATACTTGTAATGTGAATGTATTTTTTCCTTAACTTATTACCTATCCATTTGTTATATTATCTTTTACTTGTACTTGATATTCTTGTATATGTTGTCCTTTTATGCTTTACTTGTATGTGATATAATGTATACTTGTGGTCTTTTTTGGTGTTTGTTGAAATATATGTGAGTATTATAGAAGTGTTAGTACAAAAGGAATAGGCTACCATTGTGGGACATTTTCTGATTGCAAGTGACATGTCTATAGTGTATATTTTGTATGCTTTATTATCTACTTTGATTTATCAGCCTATGATACCTACTAAGTACAAATGGACTGTACTCACTTCTACTATACCCTTTTGATGCAAATCTTGGTTCGGATATGCCCCATGTTGGTTAATTCGGGCGATATTTGGAGCTTTATAAAGTAGTGATGGATTCCATGTATTCAGACTACTATTACATCTTCTTATTAGACTATGTCTTTATTACTAGTTAAACAAAGAGTTATTCCTATGTATTGTATTTTATTGAGTTGTGTTATTAGTTCTTACAATGTGACACAAGGTTTGGGGAGTTATGATGTTATTGCTTATGCTTCTTTTTGCTTTTATTATATTTATTATAATCCGACTTTGTTCTAGGATCCTTGCCTTGGGTTTTTAATGTTAATTTCTCTTTTGTATCAATTTATGTGATGGGATTAGTTGTTAAGGTTCACAATGACAAGTGCCATCACGACCATTGGATTATTGGGTTGTGAAAAATTGGTAACAAAGTAGCCAGGTTCATTGGTCTCAATGGTCTAAGATCAGGATGTCTAATAGAGTCTCTAGAATCAGTACGTAGATATTTGTATCTATCTTCGAGAGGATATAGGATGTCTTTAGAAATTTCCCATATTTTGTTTCTTGTCATGCGGATTTCTTTCATACCTTGTGTTCTAAGTCATATTTCACTTTTTTTTGCATAGATGGTGACGACTAGGTCTCATGGGCTAGAGATATGGAACCTTTATTTTGTAAGAAATCGATGAATACTTCCCACAGTATCAGTCTTAGTCTCAGTAAAAGAACTCAGATAGTTCTTCAGATTCATGACTGTTAGATACAGTTACTTAGTTCAGTACGGAACTCAGCTAGTTCTATAAGAATCAGGACTGTCAGACACAGTCACTTAGTTAACAGTACATCAGTTATAAGAAACTCATGTTATCAGTATTAAGACTCAGTAGTCAGGTATTATCACGATCTCATTTACAGTTACATATTCATGCATATATTTTCACGTTCATGTTATTCAGTCAGTTAGTATTGTTCATGCATATAAACCCCATGCATTCATCCTACCTCACTTTGCACACCAGTACATAAGACGTACTACCGTATACTTTTCTTCTGTGCTATGGTGTTTTTACCATAGGTTTGGATGCTTAAGTTCCCGATCGTACTTAGTTTCAGATTCAACCAGTAGTAGTAGATTTGCAGTGAGTCGTCATCATTCGAGGATCACATGATTATTTCATTACTTCATTATTTCAGTTTTAGTAGACGGAGTTAGTTGTGGGCATGTCCCATCAACTCCATAGTTTTAAGACAGTTTAGAGGCTTTCAGACTAGAATATTCAGACAGTTTATTTTAGTTTTGGTATTGATATACCGTATTTTCAATTGTTATGTTTTAGCATATATTTGAACCTTGTGTCCTTTTAGCCCATTTATTCTGTATTTTTTAAAGTATATTATGCAATGCTCAGTTACAGATATTAGTCATGGGTTAGCTTGTGGTTCTTCAGGATTGCTAGCACCATGTAGCATTCTGGGTATCAGATTTGGGGCATTATATTTACTTACTTTAAATGTTTGATAACATGGGCCTTCTATCAATTTTTGTGCAATTATTTCGTGACTTAATGGTCATGCTATTTTCTTTTGTTAATATGACTTGTTTTCTCCCGCTGTTAAATGTTTTCCCCACAAGAATGTTTGTTGTTTGTGAATCTGAAATAATCTTTACGCATCACATAACCCCTTTGGCGTGAGCCTGCCAAGGATCCCGGAGAACTTTAGGATCTTGATAGCGCCATAGACTAGTTTTGTGTCTCCAAAGATATATTTCGAATTTGGGATGTGTTTTTGTGTTTTCCTTGTGCTCACATATTAAAGATGAACAGTTCAACAAGACAAGGGGTGCCATGAATTTGAGGGTCGCTGAGGGCTATCCAATCTAGCCTTCTTAGTCTCTCATTTAATGTATTCATTGTTGGTCTGTAACTTATTATACAAACACTGATATAATAATATTTATGGTACTGCTTAGGGTGGGAATTTATGTACTACGTGAATAACATAGGCAAAAGAATAATCTAAGACTAACGATAAACGTGCATGGTCACATAGAAATCTTGCATTAAAGGACAACCAATTAACTTACGGTCTAACTTAATTGTGATGTGCTTTACGACGTGTTTTACTTAGTTTTGACATTGTCATTAATTTCAACGTCTTATCGTATCACCATTTTTTGTAATATAAAATCAATCTCGATGTTAAATAGTTCTTTTTTTTTTTTAAAGGTAATCTCTTTGGGAACATAAAGTTATTCTTTTACAAGTAAAAATAAAGTGTTTGTCTGTTTTAATAATTTTCAGCAATACAATTACTTTTTCAGCATATTAATATTAATTTCCAACATACAAAGTCATCTTCTAGCATGTTAAAGCTATTTTTCTGCATAAAACAATTAAATTCCAGCATGTTAAAATTGTTTTTTCAGCATATAAATGTTAAACTCCCGCATGTTAATTCACCTTTTAGCGTTATAAAAAAATGCATTTTAGCATGTTAATGAACTTTTCAGTATTAAGAATGTTTGAAGTAATTTTTCACATATGTTTGTAATTTCTTACACTGTCATTAGTTTATAACATGTTTTACACAAAATTAAGAAGCATCGACATATTTACTTTATTTTGACATATTTTGTAACTTTACAACATTATTTTTAATGGTTTGACAATTACTTTTAATGAATAAACACTAACTTTCCACTTAGACATCATGCTTAACTATCTTTTACACAACAAATTAACGTTCTTATTGTTTCACACTTGTTTAAATTTGACATGTCTACTCATGAATTTTTGCCTTATTTTTATAAATGTTTTGACAGTTACTTTTCAATAAACAATTGTTGAACACTTAGATATCATGCCTATAGGTAAATGACAAAAAAATAAGTTAATTATTTACCTTTGTATGTTAATCAGATTAATGTCTTTAATAACCAAGAGTTTAACTTGGGATCATTATGTTCTAAGTGACGCCCAATGTGTTACACGATTGTGTCTTAGGAAAAACATAGCTTTATTTTTGTCTAGACCACAAAACCAAAATAGCAAAGTCCAATGCCTCTTGGACAATAGGTGGGATGAGAGGTATTACTAAAGACGCTAGTTTTATCCTTTATTTTTAGAACGTCTTTAGGATAACAACTAGCCTAGATGAGGTGGGACGGGTAGTCATTCGGAAGTGATGATCTCCAGAGATATTACACGATATTTGACATTGTTACTTGTTTAAGAATCCATCTAGCGGGTCGGATAAGGATTAAACAAGTTAGGGTTTGGATCCGAATGAGACCAAAAACATTTCTTTGTCTAATTTGATGAATTCTTTCTTACTCTTTTATTTACTTTACATGTTTATTTATTTGGGGTAGTTAGTTTATTACATAATTAGTTCCCTTTGTTATAATTTATGTCACTTCTCTCTCTCCTTGCTTGTCTTATTTATATATTTTATTGACTTTTATCACCTAGATAATTAATAATTAGAAATGATAAAATAATATGTGTTTATTTATTATTACTTTATCACTTAGTTAAACATTAAGTTAATAACAAAACAAGAGAACTTTATTTGATCACATAGAATTCCCACGTAAAATATGAATTCGGCCAAAAACCACCTTTGTGGACCTTAAAAGGTACCTAACACCTTCCTTTCGAAATAATTTAAACTCGTACCCAAATCTCTGGTGAACTAAGACAAAATAAAATAAAAGGTTCGAAGTTAGCCTACACCGGTGCCCTAACGCACCTTAATTCATTAGGTGGGGACTCTTCACACTCTACCCTTCAAACAATCCCAAAATGAGTATGTCACATCGAATCCTGCCATTTGCGAGAAAAATGGGGTTTGATAACATACCTTATCAATCAATTGATGAGCCTGGACATAAGATATAACCCTCTTAGGACCTGAACAAAGTACACCCTTCCAAGTTATCCTTGGCATACCTTACAAAGTTGGAGTTACTGTCTTAGTATAATAATCTAGGATAGCATAATAAGGAGCCAACCAATACATACCTAAGATGACATCGAAATCAACCATATCTAAGACAAGAAAATCTTCCCAAGTCTCATGCCCAGCAAAAGTCACAATAGTGGATCGGCACGCTAAAGAATCTCCTACTAGGCATATGCATGAATAGTCATAGCAAGATGCTTACGAATAGAATCAAAATTCAATGCAAAATATGCAGACACATAGGAGAAAGAAAGTCAATCCTAGATCAAATAACACAAATGCAGATAAAAAAAGGGACGATACCTATGATTGCAGCATCAAAAGCCTTTGCCTCTGGTCTAGCGGGTATAGCATAGTACTGTCCACGACCACCAACTGGATGAGTATCCTCGTGACTACCATTATAATCTCTACTACCTCTGGTAGAACCCTTAGCTCTCACAACTGAAATAGGAGTAGTTCTGATTACATGATGGAGGCAATGTTTGGTCAAATAGCCAATCTCATCACACACAAATCAACCTCTATGGCCCAACTCAATAGGAGAAGGTACCACTAGTCTAGGGAGAACACCTTGAACTACTAAACCAGGGGATCCACCACCTGAACCCTATAGGGCTGCCTGCACTGGCCTACTATGATACCGTATTGCATATTTCTCAAAAGATTCATGGTCCATTCTTTTTACCTTAAGCATATACCACACTGTTGGTACGATGTTGATGTTAAACTTATATTGCCTTACAAAGTCTTGAGCCAATTCTTCCTAATTATGCCATTTGTCGAAATCTTGTTAGGCAAACCAAGTGAGTGTCATTCCTAATAGGTTTTGAACAAATAATCTCATCAAAAGAGCCTCATTATGTCCTATGCCAACTAGTCTTCCACAGTAGTTTGTTAGATGTGTAATTGGATTTCCATGCCCATCAAACATTTTAAACTTTAGAATTATGTATCCTGGAGGTAAATTGACCTTTGGATGTAGACACAGTTTTTCATATCTTAAGTCGTAAATGCCTTTAGAATGCAGGTTCTCCTCCAATATTTTCTCTAGGTCATGAAGCCTTTGACGACGTGCATTAGAATCGACTCTCTCATAGGCAGAAGGAAATTATTGAGAGGGTGTGTGCGTAAGGCAAGGATAAGGAGGCACAGTGTTTTGTATTGGGCGAGAAGGAGTGCTAGAGTCTGTACAAAAATTAAGCATATTTGTCATATTGCGGATTTAATTGATATGGATTTTCAAATTCTAGACAACCTTTAAAATAAACAATCCCAAATTAAAGTTACTACATAGCACATATAAGTTCAAAACATAATAAACATAAAACAAAGGCATTCTAGGATGAAGGCTAGGACTTAATAATTGGTCTAGGCATACAGATTTGAGCTCCTAACGTACGAAATAGGATAGCGATAGGACATGATGTTGAAATTGTAATTGTAAAGTAGATAGTAAGGCAGGGAAATGAACAAGGTCGGCTTTTGTTGAACATCAGAGTTGTTGATTCATATCATATTATTGATTTATCAAACTCCATACAGGAAAATAATAAAGTAAGGGAAAAGAAGGTTTTGTTATAGTGAGACCAAACTCATTAAATGAGTGCCTATGTATCCATAAGGAAATTAGGTCGATCATAGTTCAAATTACATAAGCAAGGAAAACATAAAAGAAACTGCAAATTGTAAAACTTGAAGAAATTTCAAATGTTCGAGAGTCTAGAGAATCAATATGTTATTCTCTTCACTATTTTCAATAAGTGCCAGTCAAGCTTAAAAAATCAAGAAGCATTAGAACTTGATCTCGTAACATTTATCACTTTGGTGTTAATTAACTTCTGGATCATGTTCTTCAAGGCAAAGAAAGCCTTAGTAGGACTCCCTCTCATCCCAGAATAATAAGCACAAATTTGATCAGGAAGGTACCATTGAGACTTAGGATCATAAAGTGCGACAACGATGGGCGTGATGTAGCCTGCCTCCTTGAGTCATTCATACAACTATTATATGGGTTTATTTAGAGGAGTGTTATATTTTGGTGGATCTTTATGAAGCTTATACTGAGGTTTGGTGGATTGGTTGAATTGTTGGTTTGTTGGTGGATTTTGATAAGACATTAGAAGGTATTTTGATGGTGGAGCAACAAATGGAGGTGGGTACCAAATAGTCTGTGAAGGAGGTTTTGTGAAGGATTTGGGATAATAAGCTTGGACATAATTGGATGTTGGAATGACTTCTGGATCTTGGTACCATATCATTTGATGTTGAGGTATGTTTACTTCAGGATTTGGAGGTTTTGATATCTCATCGATGATCGTCTTTCCCTTGTCTCTGAACTGTGACTCAACTAAATCAGTCTCGATTGTGAGCTTTCTTTTTAGTTTATTGTCAAACCGCCTAAGAAAGTCATTTGCTAAATTGCCCCAAGAAGCCCACTTTCTGGTGTCCTTCTCTGCATACCACATCAATGCAGGACTAGTAAGTGAACAAATAAAGAGTTTCTTTTTTAGGCCATCACTTTGCCGTATAACCACTAGTTCATCATATTAGGCTATCAAATGGTAATGAGGGTTTCCAGACCCATCATATAGTGGAAAGTTCAGGTCCTCAATTCTTTCCTTGTCCTCTTCCCTTGATTTGGATGACTTATTCATTTTGGGCTATTAAGATAATCCTACCTCATAGTTAGGAACCTTTCCTTCTGTCTCCTTCTCTTTAATCATATTTGTCAGCCCACTAAGTGCCTTTTCTAGTGCGATTGAATACAGACTTGGAGCATGTACGTATCACGATTAGACATAGGTGAAGTTGTTAGTATAGGGGACTCCGTGATATATATGGGAGTGATGAAGTCTATTTTAGAGAAGGGTTCTGGAAAGTATGGTGGCATATCAACTGAATAAAATCAGTCATTATTGTCCTAATTCTCTCGATTTTTCTTTCTATCCTTATGATGCTCAAAATAACTCTGTTTTGATATAGACCCAATTGACTAGCCATTTCTGATGTTCAACTTTAGTCAACCTTAGAAGAAAGTACTTATAATTAGAATCAAGGAATACGCACGGGAGTATAAAATGAATATTCTACTTAATAAAAAATAATTCAATGTGAATTGAAGTTATGAGAGCTCTATGCCACTTAGAATTTAGGAAAGCTAGAGTACGACATAAGTATGACAACATTAAAGGGATCATGTTGGGATAAAAGAATGTGAATGTTGGAAGCATTAGGAAGAGAATATCCTGAAATGGTAAGTTGTACTAAAAGATTGTGAATGAGACTAAAACCCTTTATCAAAGTGAAAGTTGAGCCTAAAGATGATTAATATGATAACGGATGAGTCAGGAAGATTATTTGAAGGAAAGTTTTGAATAGGCCTTTAGAGGGTATTATAGGGTCCTAACATGACAAAAATTTTAAGAGTAATGAGCTCTAAAGTGAGGAACACTAAATGTAAGGAGTGACTATGGCAAGAATGAAAACAACAAGATAGGTAAGACGTCAACACATACATAGAAATACAACACATAGCAAATAATTGTGAGTCCCTTTGAGATTTTGAACCTCTTTGGACTTTGAATGAGACTAACATTCGACACATCGAGGATGCCAAGACATTCTACTTTGGATGGGACGCATATTCCTTAGTGGAAGAAATATGTAGCTAGACCTAAAGGACAAGAGTGAGTTTATGACATGGTTCCCTCGAGTGGACAACTCAAGAGTGGGATAACTTGTGACTATCGACGCACCGCTGATCGATCAATCCACAAGACATTTCCCGAAGGGTGTTTTAGGAAAAACGATCATCTATTCATGTAACCATCCATAAAAGAAAAATAAAAAGAGGTTTCAAGTCGAGGAAAGTTTGAGCGGGATGCCAATTATATAAAACAGTAACACGTAGCACATAGCAAAATATAATAACATGCTTAGCAACATAAAAACAAATAAATATCAAAACGTATAGCCAACAAAAGAGAGAAGAGGGGAAGGGATAGGCATGGAAAAATATAAAACACTTAAAAGGAGAAGGAGAAGGGCTAACATATGGAAAAATAAATTGAGGTGTCAAAACAAACAATAATCATGAAAAGTCATAATCAAAATAAAATTCAGACAAACAATAGAGTCACACATAAAACGCAAATTCATAATGGTTAGAACCTAAGATCTCTAGTGGAGTCGCTATTCTATCAGGCCCTATTTTTCTCGTAAAAAGTGAAATTCGACGTGACAAACTCTTTTTGGGATTGTCTGAAGGGTAGAGTAGGGTATCGCCACCTAACGAATTAAGGTGCGTTAGGGCACTGGTCTAGACTAACTACGAACCTATTTTTTTTATTTTATCTTAATTCGCCAGAGATTCGATAAAGGTTCAAATTACCTTGAAAGAAAGGTGTTAGGCACCTTTCAAGGTTCACAAAGTTGATTCCAGGACGAATTCGTATTTTACAAGGAAATTCTGTATGATTAAATAAAGGTCTCTTGTTTTGCTATTAACTTAATGTTTAACTAGTGAATAAATAAACATATACTATTTTATCATTTCTAATTATTAATTATCTAAGTGATAAAAGTCAATAAATTATATAAGTAAGACAAACGAGAAGAAAGAGAAGTGACATAAATTATAACAAAGGTAACTGCTTATGTAATAAACTACCTACCCCAAATAAATAAACATGTAAAGTAAATAAAAGAGTAAGAAAGAATTCGTCAAATCAGATAAAGAAATGTTTTTATCTCATTCGAATCCGAACCCCAACTTGTTTATTCCTTGTCTGACCCACTAGATGGATTCTTATACAAGTAACAATGTCAAATGTCGTGTAATATCTCTAGAGATCATCACTTCCAAATGAATACTCGTCCCACCCCATCTAGGCTGGTTGTTATCCTAAAGACGCTCTAAAAATAAAGGATAAAACTAGCATCTTTAGTAATAACTCTCGTCCCACCTATCATACAAGAGGTATTATGGTTTTGTGATCTAGACAAAAATAAAGTTATATGTTCTCTAAGACACAAGCGCGTAACACATTTGACATCTCTTAGCACATAATGATCCCAAGTTAACCTCTTAGTTATTAAAGAGATTAATGTGATTATGATATCTAAGTGTTCAACAATTGTTTATTGAAAAGTAACTGTCAAAACATTTATAACAATGTGGCAAAAATTCATGAGAAGACATGTCGAAGTTAAACAAGTGTGAAAGAATAAGAATATTAATTTATTGTGTAAAAAATAGTTAACCATGATGTCTAAGTCAAAAGTGTGTATTGATTAAAATTGTCAAACCGTTAAAAATAATGTTGTAAAGTTGTTAAGATAAAATATGTCAAAATAAAGTAAATATGTTTGCTTGTTAATTTTGTGTAAAACATGTTATAAGCTAATGACTGTAAGAAATTACAAACGTGGAAAATTACTACAAACATTCTTAATACTGAATAGTTCATTAACATGCTAAAAATGCATTTTTTATAACGCTGAAAGGTAAATTAACATGCTGGAGTTTAACATTTATATGCTGAAAAGTAATTTTAAAGAATACTTTCTATGTGACCACGCAAGTTTATCGTTAGTCCTAGATTATTCTTTTGCCTAGGTGATTAACTTAGTACATAAATCCCCACCCCAAGCAGTCTCATAAATATTATTATATCAGTATTTGTACAATAAGTTACAGAAGAACAATGAATGAATTAAATCAAAGACTAAGAAGAGCTAGATTGGATAGCCCTCAGCAACCCTCAAAAAGTCATGGCAACTCTGGTCTTGTTGAACCGTTCGGCTTTAATCTGTGAGCACAAGCAAAACACAAAAACACTGCCCAAATTCAAAATATATCTTTAGCAACACAAAACCAGTCCTTGGCGCTGTCAAGATCCTAAGCATCTCTAGGATTTTGGCAGGCTCACACCAAAGGGGTTATGTGACGCGTAAAGATTATTTCAAATTCACAAACAACAAACACATTCTACTGGGAAAAACATTTAACAGAAGGGCAAAACTTGTCGTATTAACAAAAGCAAATAACATGACCATCCCAATAAGTAATGAAATAATTACACAAAAATGAATAGAAGGCTCATGTCATCAAACATTTAAAGTAAGTAAATCAAAGAGTCATAGTCATCTAGAATAACATAAAAGAAACTTCATGCATCGTTCAAGAGAACTAACCGATTAACAACAGAATAACAAAAGAATATTGGATGTTCAAAAGTGGATAACAGTCGTACGAACAAACAAGGACCAACAATCCCAAAGTAAAAGCAGCAAATAAAATTAAACACTCAAGTGTAGTGTAGAAGTGTGTAGAAGTGTAGAAGTGTAGAAGTGTAGAAGTGTATGAGAGGTGTAGAAGCGTGTAGAAGTGTAGAAGTGTATGATAGGTGTAGAAGAGTGTAGAAAGATAATGAGAGATCTCTGACGATTGAAAGAGGGGATGTTTATATTCCAAAAGAGTAGAGAAAATAAAAGGAAGATAATATTTGATAAATCAATTAAGGAAGAATCTTTCCTTAACGAAAGGGGTCAATTATCAATCAAGCAACTAAAATCAATTCCGATCAAGGTTTTCCATAAAAAATCATAACAAAATCTTTTCCTTGATTATCTTAATCAAATCCAATTAAGAGAAGAAAAAATTGTTATAATAAATGATCAATATTCCATTAAAATGGAAGGCAAGAAAATCAGTTAAATGACATACTTTCTTTAAATCAATACCATCAATCACAATTAAAATAAACAGACAAAAAATTACCATAAATAGAAAAATAAAAATCAAGGAGGCAAATCAGTGAACAAAGGATATATTGAGATATTTCCACCCCTTGAGTCAATCTCATTTCATCGTAATACTAGAAATACAAAAATGGCCCAATATCAACAATTACATATCAAAAAATGTCAACATTCAATAAAAATTATCCGGAATTGTAAAATCACTAAAATATCAACTAGTAGAAAATTTGGAGTTTAATCAAAGTCCATAAAATTTAGGGCTTTTGACATATATCAGTCTAGAGACATGAACAAACACGAATTTGAATGAATCAATTAGTAAGTCAAAGTCAAATTTTACTGATTTAATATCAAAATCTGTCTAAAGAAAAAGCGGTAGATTATAATTAAAATCAAACACAAACATTTAAACATTTGGTCAAACATGTGGATGAGTTTTTGAAAACCCATCACAAAATGGACAGTGGCGGCGATGACAGAGAGGAGAATCCAGCGTCTGGTTTGGGTTTGACGGTGTCTAGGTGGGGGCTGGCCGGCATCTCAGATGGCGTCGTTGGCGTTGATAGTGATGACGGCAGTAGATGTTTGGTTTTGGGGGTTGGGTCCGCTGGTGGCATGGTCGGTGTGATGGCATGGCTGCCGGCGTTGGGGCTGTTGTCTTCTGTCGGCAGTGGTCGGCCGATGTTACTATTCGTTCAAAGGTGCTTAGTCGGTGGAAAAAAGGAATAAAGAAGAGGGAAAGCATAGAGAGAAGGTAGAGAGAGGAGAAGTTATGCAGCTATTGTTGTGAAATGGCTAGGTGTTTAGGTGTTTAGCTATCATTGTGAAATGGCTAGGGTTTGTGATTCTGATGGGGTTTGGAGGATTGGATCCTGTGTTGTGTGCTGAGAGTGGGTGACTGGATTAGATTGATTTTGGAGGAGGCCCATTATTTTAAGTATTACATACATCCTGGAGTGACTAAGATGTATTGTGACTTGAGATAACATTATGGGTGGGATGGTATGAGGAAGGATGTAGCAAACTTTGTAGCTCATTGCCTATGTTGCCAATATATGAAGGTTGAGCATTTGAGACCTGGTTAATTGCTTCAGAGGTTACCCATTTTCGAGTGCAAGTGGAAACGGATCACTATGGACTTCGTGACTAGATTACCTTACACTTTTCATAGTATTGATAGTGGTTGGGTTATCGTGGATCGATTTCCCAAGTATGCTTATTCTATTCTGGTCCAGATCTCTTTCATTGCTGAGAGGCTGGTTCGTATCTATATTCGTGAGATTATGTGTCTGCATGGTGTACCAGTCTCCATCATTTTGGATCTAGGTTTTATGTTCACATCTCACTTTTGGACTACTTTTCAAAAGGAGTTAGGCACTCGGGTTTATCTTACCACTGTATTTTTGCCCTAGAATAACTGTCAGTCAGAGCGGACTATCCAGGTTTTGGAGGATATGCTCCGTGCTTGTGTGATGGATTTTAGTGGTCAGTGGGAGCATCATTTAGCCTTGGTGGAGTTTATGTATAATAATAGCTACCTTTCAAGTATTAGTATGTCTCCTTTTGAGGCTTTGTGTGGTAGGCGTTGTCACTCTCTAGTGGGTTGGATTGATGTTTTAGAGGTTAAACCTCGAGAAGCATACTTGCTTCGTAAGTCTTTGAATAAAGTTTCGATTATTCAGGATAAAGTTTGAGTAGCTCATAGTAGGCAGAAGTGTTATGCAGACCGTAGACTTTGTAACTTGAGATTGGGTGTTGGTAATCATGTTTAACTTCAAGTTTTGCCTATGAAGGGTATGATGAGGTTTAGGAAGAAGGGAAAGCTTACCCCAGGTATATTGGCCCATTAGATATTCTTCGGACTGTTATTTATGTGGCTTGTGAGTTAGATTTTCCCTCAAACTTATCAGTTGTTCACCCAGCTTTTCATGTTTTCATGCTTCGCTATTACATTTTGGATGAGTCTCATGTCATTCATTAGGAGTCAATTCAGTTAGATAAGAGGTTGTCTTTTGTTGATGAGCTGATCTTTATATTGTCTAGTGATGTTAGACAATTGCGGTATAGAGTTATTCCTATGGTTAAGGTCCATTGGAGGAATCGACCCATAGATGAGGCTACTTGGAAGGTCGAATTTGATATGCATAGTTCTTATTCCCAATTTTTGGCAAATTCAGGTATTTTTTTTTCCTTTAGTTAGAGGACGAACTAAATTTTTAGTGGTGGATGATGTAATGACTCAAATTTTGATGAATTATGTGAAATATGTGTTTCTATATGATTTGACTTTTTTTATCCCCTCCCCTCCTTCCTCCCCCTCTTATGGTTGTGTTGTGGTGTTTCTAGGGTATGGGGATGATTGACATGGTTATCAATGCATTTTGGTGTGATTTATGTGATATTGTGGTTTTTGGTGGCTTTAAGAGCCTTATGTTGACTTCAGTCAACATTATTTGATTTATGTGTCAGATGACAAAAAAGACTACTCCGGCAGATCCCAAACATCGATTTTAAGGTGGTAATATGATTGGTGTGGTTGTATGGCTTTGAAATCTCATTTCAACTATCAATTCAAAAAGTTGTGATTTTGGGTTTCGGGGGTCAACTCTGTGAAAAATGATATTTTTTGAAATTCCGATATCGCCGTTGAGTCCATAACATCGAATTTGATAGGTTTGCATAGTTCTTATATGTTCATGGAATTTTGGGTGAATCCTGAGGGGCCTACAAATACTTAGAATTTCACCAAGCCACCAACTGCTGCACCACTCAACTGGTGCACCCCTGATCGTGAGGATACTGTCGCAATTGCAATTGGGAATGTAGGTTAAGTGCTGCAATCGCAACGCCTGGTCTGCTATCATAATATCCACTTCAGCCAAGCATCGCGATCGCGACATCTGGTCTGAGATTGCGATGCCTAGGTATATAAATACCCATATTTTGCCATTATCACTATTTTTTAGACTTGGAGCTTAGGGTGTTCGTGATTTTGAGCAACTTTCTTCTCTTTTAAGCTGGGGTAAGCTCCATAACACCTATTTTAATTATTTCTTCAATCTTCATCATCTATTTCTTATTTTAAAGTTGGATTAAAATATGAAATTATGAGATTTTGGCCCATAAGGCGTAAATATTGTATTTCTCCAATTTAAACCTCAATTTCAAAACTTTTTCATGTGGGTGAGTTTTTAATCTTTTAATTATCAGTTTTCCCCTCAAAGTCATCTTCAAAAAAACTTCAATTCTTGATTTTTAAATAGATTTCGGAAATTTTTACCCGCTAAAGCTTGAAAATAGTTTTTCTTCGATTTTTACGCATTTTCTCTAGGGTTTCAATTGTAGACTCCAGAAAATATGGGGAACCCATTTTTGAAATAAAGTTATAATTTTGCCTCTCTTTTTTAAAATTTATTTCTAGGGTTCATTTTGACCCCGACTTAAAATTAGGTAAAATGAGTATTGTTGGATTTCTTTTGATGTGTAGATTTTATATTTCACATTTTAGTTAATTCTGATACCGTTCGTGAGGAGTGAGGCTTTGGAATTGAAGGCTTTTGTTTCATTTTTTGACATTTAAGGTAGGTTATGACTTATCTTCTTTCAGACTGGGTTGGGTAGTTAATTTTGATACCAAATCATATTAAGGGTGTGGGAACTAATTATAAAAAATTGGCTATCTTTAGTGTTATGCCCATGTAGGAGCCTATATGTGATGTATTTGATTGTTTGGGGATATCATGTGCTAATTGTGATTCTGTGGGGTCCTATGTGATGTTGATAGCCTATATACATGGAAAAATTTGTATCTTATTTGATGAACGCCTATTGTGGTATCAATTGTATATTATAATGCGTTCATACTCTATTGGCGCATGAATCATATTGGTTTTCATGGATGGTTAGAAATATTGAATGGATATTTAGCTTACTTGGTCAGTATATTTTTTGGTTATGGAAATACTCATTGTGGTTTATTGTGAGCATTACATCCTTATATCATATACATTCATTAAACATTGGTACCATCGTCGAAATACTGGAAACACAAAGAAACAATGGCTTTTTTGACCAAAAAATGTGACATCTTATAAAAACCCTCCCTGAGGGATGTGCTAGGGAGGAGATATGATTATGGATTGTATACGAGTTGAAGAACCCTCCATGGGTCCTACATCGAGAAACTTTAGCTCTGTAGGTACATACAAAGGCTATGCAGCAGTCTCAAAAGTTGTGCGACGACCTCTGCATTATATCATCATCATCATCATCATCATCAAATTCACTGTATTTACTTTATTATGCTCGTGATGTGATTGTATTTCTGCCTTGATATGTTACCTATCCATTTGTTATATCTTTTTTAACTTGTATTTGATGTTCTTGTATATGTTGTCCTTTTGTTCTTTACTTGTATGTGGTATAATGTATACTTGTGGTCCTTTTTAGTATTTATTACAATATATACGTGTATTATATCACTGTTAGTGCAAGCGGTTTGGGCTACCATTATGGGACATTTTCTAATCGCAGGTGAGGTGCCCTTAGTGTGTATTTCAAATGCTTTATTATCTACTTTGCTCAGTTGGCATATGATATCTACTGAGTATAAGTGGACCGTACGCACTCTTATTGTGCCCTTTTGATGCAAATTTTGGTTTGGGTACGCCCTACGTTGGTTGATTGGGGAGATATTTAAAGCTTTACGAGGTAGCAATGGATTCCATGAGTTCAAGTCTACTACTTATTCTTCTTATTAGACTATGACTATATGAAGGCAGAGTTATTCCTATGTATTATATTTTCTTGAGTTGTATTAGTCGTTCTTACACTGACACCAGGTTTTTGGGAGTTATGACATTATTGTTTATGCTTTTTTTGCTTTCATTAAATATATTATAGTCTGACTTCGTTCTAGGAGCCTTGCCTTGGGTTTTGAATTTTAATTTCTCTTTTGGATAACTTTATGTGATGAACTTACTTGTCAAGGTTTCTCGCCATAAGTGCCATCATGATTCTAGGATTTTTGGATTGTGACATGAGATTACACGAGATATGTTGTTGTAGATTTAATAATCCATTTCTATGTAATAATTGAAATACTATGTGTAAAGGTTGGGTATAAGCAAGTCTGTGATTGCCCTTAATATATGAGGAGGTGTCACAATATTGTCCCAACTATCTAATATAGGAATCATTTTGAGTTGGAAAGTACTTCACTTACAATATGTTCTATGTTGAGTCAACATTAATAATATATTGATTGTTATACACATGTATCTTTGCACCTTACAAAATCTCTTTAGGAGAATTTGGTTATTTGTGCCTTCTTTAAAATGGTATTAAAAGTGAGGGTTTTTTATATGGAATACAATGATACTCCTACCAAAGCTACCCTATTTTGGCTTAGCCGCAGTAGGCCTACCTAGCTAGCCTCATCAGTCTTTTGCTTCGTACTTTATACATTACTATTGAAGTAATCATACACCTCTTTTTCATGTACGTATATACGTATTAATTCAAGTAATTGTGATTTAACCCATTTTTTAATCTTATATTTTTCGATGAATATTAATTTTTCATCTTCTCTATCTTATATCTTATGTAACAGGTATCAATCTTATGGTCAAAAGTTACAACAATAGAGACCACCTCAGCTAACTGGGAGCATAATACATCACAGTTTATTATTATGTAAATAAAATGCATGTGATTATCTTGTAAACTTCGTTCGTTATCAAATTTTAATTTTACTTATTTTTTAAATACTAAAAATGTCTCTCATGTCGGGCCCATGCTGACACGGCCTTACAACTCTAGTACTCCATAAAAAGGCAAACACGTACACCCAAAAAAAGAACTCAAAGGGCTCAAATTGAGTTGAATACACATATGTTTATAGGAAATTGATAGATGTTTCATTTTTCGACGGTCAAATTATATTAATTTTAATCAATATTTCATTATGTATTTTTTCATCATATTAGTATAAAACTAGTATAAGAAAGATTATAACTTATATCATTTTGTATAGTTTTCAAATATCTAAATTTAAAATATTAAATTAATCTACTTCAATTTAGCTTTGACTTTTAGTCAAATTGACTTTCATAAAATAAAACGTGGAAGATAAAACTAGAGTAAATAACATAAATCCCACTAGTTTGCTCCATAATTACCCTCTCTTCTGGTTTTCTTATTTAATTTATTTCTCTCCCGGATTTTAATTATTCATAGACATAACTAGACATCGACATGCATTACTACTTATGTATCTGAACTAACTGATTTAATTATATTTAAAAAAATAAAACATCTGCCCTAAATACATAATACAATTAACGCTATATTTATGAATTCCTTAAATTCAGTAACATCTTTCAGATTTCAAAATTTTGAAACACCAAATTAATTTCAACGATCCGAAGTAGGATTGAGGAATTTCGGATTAATTTCGGCAATTACATATGAATTGCATCCCCTATAATAATATACATTGCAAATCTATATTACTTTAATATGTAACAAAACTTCAAACAAAATTTTTCAAAACTTGAAAACATAAAACAATGCTTAATATTCATTCCAAATATTCTTTCATATACATAACAATGCTACGTATATAGATTGAGATAAACACAGCTCAACTTGTTTAACAGAACCACATACATAACTATGTTATGTATAACACTATTAATGCATAACATATACATAACCCTCTAATGTATATGTTCTGAAAATACAACAATCCAACAATGTCTGTTTCAACATATATATATATATATATATAACAAAAATATGTATATGAGTTGATAAGAATAATTGCTATGTATAACACCGTTAATGCATAACATATGTAGTTTTAAGTAACTGATTTCTGGAAATTGCTCTTGCGGTCATAAGAAATTCCTTAATTAATCAACCCAGGTGTGGTCTACTCTGTTCTTAATTGGAAGAAATTGGTTGTTAACCCAAAAAGGCTTCTTGATTTCTTTGAATGGTCGAATTAGAATATGGACATGGCTCATAAAAAAATCTAGGGATGAGCCTAGCCAATCCAAAATCACTTACATATGCTATCATGTTGTTGTTAAGAAGAATGACACTTGGCTTAAGATCACAGTGAACCACAGGCATTTCACATTGCTGATAAAGATAATATAATGCAGAATCCATGTCTATTACAATATATAATCTCAGAAGAAAAAGAAGAGTAAATAAACGAAGGAGAGGAAGTAAAGGAGAAACTATTAAATCTGCGATAGTGCGCAGATTTACCGAAATCTAAAACATATGTGCATGAAAACATTAGGGTTCCCCAAATCTTGTTGTTATGATGCATTGGGAACCCACAGTCACGTGGAAATATTCTGAGTTCAAGAACCTAATCATACAAGAGAACCTTCATATGAAATAGTGGGTAAGTTCTCTTATGGTAAACCAGATGTTCAAGAATTAAGTAAGTTCATACCAGCACAATATGGGGTAAAGAGAGAATGCAATATTGGAGTGTTGGACTCACATCATATACTAATAAGGTTGAACCAGTTGGAGGACTATGTTTGATTATTATAAATAGCTGCATACTATATCAAGATTAATGACATGTATTGGCAAATGAGAACGCTGAAATGGGACCCATGGTTTGAGCCTGATGTAGAAACCATGACAGGAATTTCATGGATTTCAATGCCAGATTTGCCACCAAACATTTTTGCCAAGGATGTTATTTTATCAATAGCCTCAGCAGTTGGGAAACCATTGATGGTGGATATGGCTACACAAAATCATACAAGGCCTAGTTGTGCTAGAGTTAAAATAGAGGTGGATCTTATTTCTAAACTTCAGTATAGGGTGAGAATCAGTGAAGAAGTTGATGTACTAGGGAGATAAAATCAAAATAGATTAACATACAGTATGACTATAAGCCTAAATACTGTAAAGAGTGTTGTCTACAGGGCCATAATGAGATGACTTGTTAGAGCCTTCATCCAAAACTATATGAGAAGACACAAAAGCAAAGGGAAGAAGGCAAGAAAAACACAGAAGTAGAAGAAGTGCAGACTGAACAAAAGAAAAAAAAAACAACCACCAAGAATCAATGGCAATAGAGAAAAAATATATACAAGAAAGACAAGTTTTGGCATATTGTAGGAGCTGTGGAGGAAAAGGGGAAGGATATAGATATTTCAAATGCTTTTGAGGCTCTAGATCAAGATCACAAAGAGCAACAAGAAGCATCAATCATCCAGAAAAATAAACAAACTACAAAGGCGTGGGTCAATGAGAGTTTTGGCAAGGTGCAAAAGAAGGTAGCAGAAGAACAGTCTCAAAAGCAGACTTAGGTAGATAGTAATAACACAGAAAATAAGAAATAAGTAAAAGTGACAACAGAAAAATTACATGAAGTGCGAAAGTCACTAGAGCAAGAAGGAGTAAATGAATAAGAGCAGGCAACTAGAAAAAAATTAATGATGATTCTTTACAACAAGGATGACAAAGAGGAGAGAATAATAGAGGGAGTGAAACCTCTAGCAATAGATGCATGAAGTATGATGGGGGTGGTGAATGAGAATAATAAGGATATATATAATGAAGACTTACGAGATAGCATTGAAAAGATAGCTAATAAAGCGGATTTATCTCCTAAGCAAATTCAATCACTAAGTGCAAAACATGGAAGGAAACAAAAGAAAAAAGAAATAAAGTAGTAGAAAGTGCAATGCACACAAGGAGTTAAGTCACCAAAACACGTTCACAATGAATGCTTTAATATGGAATATTAAATCAGTGAATACATAGAAAGATTTTACAAGGCTCATAACAATGCAGAGAAGACATCATTTTGGTTTTATTGTTTTGATGGAACCATTTCAAGATGGTCATTAGATAGCGAAGTACAAGGGTAGATTAGGAATGTTGCATGCTATGGTTAACAGATCAAGTAAGATTTTGGCATTTATGGATGCATCCATGGAATATAGCATCATTAGAGATGAGGAACAGTTGATTACTCTCAAAGTGGAAAGTCAGTTTGCAGATTCAGCTATCTTTGTCTCTTTAGTCTATACAAAATACACTCAGAATGAGAGACTAAAACTTTGGGATCTCTGGGAGAATTGGCTAGCTTAATCCAGGATCCTTAGATGGTAGGAGGTAATTTTAATATTGTTAGAAATGGGGAAGAGAAGCTAAGGGGCCTACCTGTCACTATTGAAGAGACTAATGATTTTAACCATTGTATTAGTATTTGTAACTTAGAGAAAAATACATTTAAAGGTAGCAAGTATACATGGTGGAATGGCAGGATAGATGATGATTACATTTTTAAGAGGTTGGATAGAGTATTGGTAAATGATAATATGCAAGAATTATTTCATAAAATAGAGGTAGAACATTTGGTGAGGAGTGGATCAAATCATGCTCCAATATTGTTACAATTTGAATTTTAAGAGAGAAATTGATCAAACTTTATACGTTTTTAAACTTCTGGCTTAAAGAGGAATCATGCATGGAAATCATCAGGCAAAGATGGAGTACAAATTTTGAAGGAAGTCCTTTTTTGAAGTTCTAGAAGAATATAAAGAATACTAATTCTACATTGGCTAAGTAGAGAAAACAAACTTTTGGAAATATTTTTCAAGAGATTGCCACATTGGAGGAGGTAATAAAGGTTAGGGAACAACAATTTGAAGAAGAGCCTTCAAGAACAAATAGAGCTAAGTTGTCATAAACACATGTAGAGTTAGCATTGCAATTGAGCAGGGAAGAAGATTTCTAGAAATGAAAGTCAGGTTTTCAATGGTTCCAAGATAGAGAAAGGAATATAAGATTTTTTCATGCAGTAGTCAAGGGTAGAAGGGACAGACTAAGAATTCAGAGAATCCAAAATGTAGAAGGAATATGGTTGGAAAATCAAGATAAAATTATTGAAGCTGTAGATTTTTTTCTTCCAAAAATAGTTCCAAAAGAAGGAAGATGCAGAAGATTTCTTAATGCTATAGGTTCTTCCAAAGCTCATAAAAAAATACAGAATGAAGAATTGAAGAGAACTCCTACCTTGGAAGAAGTGAAAGTAGCAGTAATGGGATTAAATAGAGATAGTGTTGTAGACCCTGATGGCATGGCATGTGATTTTTTTAGGATGCATGAAATATAATAGTAGAAGATATGCATCAGATGATTATAGCTTTATTTTGTGCACAAGAGCTTCCAAGGTTTATTACTCATACTAATTTGGTGTGACTACTAAAGAAGTTAGTAGTGAACACATTTTCTGACCTTAAACCTATTTCATTTAGTAATTTTGTGAATAAGGTATTTTCTAGAATTATTCATGAAAGACTAAAAAGTGTGTTGCCTGACATACAATCTGAAGAACAAGTTGGATATGTGCAGGGTAGAAGTATAGCTGAAAACATTCTACTAGTGCAAGAAATAGTTTTAAAAATTAGTAAGAGAGGAAAGCCACCCAACATTGTGATGAAATTGGATATAATGAAGGCCTATGATAGGCTTGAGTGGTTTCTTCTTACTAAAGTCCTAAGGAGGATAGGTTTCTGTGAATAATTAATTGATATGATGTTCAGATTGCTGGCCAATAACTGGTACTCTATTTTACGTAATGGGCAACCTAAAGGTTTTTCAAGTCATCTAGGGGCTCAAGAAAAGAGATGCATTATCTTCTACATTATTCATCATAGCAACAAAAGTGTTATCAAAAAGCTTGGAACAACTATTATTCAGAAAAGATTTCAAGTCTTTTGGCATGCCTAGAGGAAGTTCAAAGATTAATCATCTTGCTTTTGCAACTGATACAATCATATTATGTAAGGCAGAGGTGGCTACATTGGAATTACTCACAGCAATACTGGAGAAGTATGAAAGGGTTTCTGGTTAGAAAATCAATAAAGAGAAGAGTGCTTTATATTTTCATGAAAAGGTCTCACATGGAGCACTGCTAATAGCAGAGGTAGCAAAAGGTATTTTGAGACAGGATTTTCCCTTCATATACTTGGGATGTCCAGTTTTTTATAAGAGGAAGAATAAGCTATACTATCAGCAGATCATGAATAGAATTACAAATAAACCCCAGGTAAGGAAAGGAAAATTATTGTCATTTGGGGGTAGGGCAATGCTAATTAAACATGTGCTTCAAGGCATCCCAATTCCCTGTTTGTCTATTATGAATCCTCCTAAGAATGTACTAAGTACTATTCAGAAAATTTTTGTTAAGTTTTTCTAGAGTATTACAATAGGGGGAAGAGGAAGGCATTGGGTATCATGGAAGACAATGTGTCTTCCTGAGGAAGAAAGAGGTTTGGGTTTCAGGAGGTTGGAAGATGTCTCTACAGCTCTTTTCTATAAACTGTAGTGGAATTTTAGAACTAGAAAGACCCTATGGAATGAGTATATGATTAACAAGTACTGGAAGAAGCTACACCCCAAGGAAGTTTGGTAGAAGGTAGGGGGTTCTCAAGTGTGGAAAAAAATATTATAGGTTAGAAATGTCATTGATAATCTTATATTCTAGAAGGTTAGATAAGGAAAAGCTCATTTATGGTTTGACAATTAGAGTGGTTTGGGAGATTTTTATTCTATCCTGCAAGATAGTAAAGAATGGGAACTCAATTTGCCAAGTATAAAGTATTTAATGATTGAAGGGAGATGGAATGAAGAGATTATGAAACAAGTGTTACCTGAGGAGATAGTGGAGCATGTGCTATAGAATTTAATTCTAATCCACCAACAGACACTACAAGATAAAGCAATATGGATTATTGAACAAAGAGGATGTTTGTAATAACCCGTATTTTCGTGCTAAAATTCTAACCGTCAATCTTACGTATCAAAGCTCTAATACAAATTAGTTGAATGTGAATAAAAGTTTAATGATTATTATCCTAGTCTATGGAGTAGTTTAGAGGTGAAAAATGTTCATAGCAATGACCTAGAACAAAGTAGAGCTAACACCAATTGATTCATCCAAAGTTTGACAATTGATTGTACAAGGGTCAACTTCAAACATAAATATATCTTAATATACATGGAATTTTTCATCTAAAGACCTATAAAATTGTATATAATTGAATTAGCTTTTCAACGATACTAATTTCCCAAAAATCCGATACCCGAGCGAAGAGTTATGCCTAATTTTGTGAGAGGCAGTAAGGGTGTGCGATGGGCAATGCCCCGCCCAATTAAATGTGCGCGATTAAGAGTGTGAGGCACACTTGAATGTCTTCCATAAGGTGTGAAATGCACACCTTAAGGTCTACCATGGGTTGTGCGCCGCATACCTCACTTTCAAGTGCCAAAAACACCCCCATATATGTCTATAACACGAGATTAAACTCCCACAACATCAAAATAAGTTTACTTTCTCTCAAAATCACCAAGAAAAACCTTTAGGGTTTCAACATAAAATCTCCAATAGCTAGAGATTCAACCGTGAGAATTCTATAATTTTTACATATTCAGAATCTCAGTTACGAAGGCTATGAGGGTCACCCAAAAGATCATGAATAGTATTACATCATTCAGAAATTCACTCAAAGCTTCAAGTTTAAGGTATGTGGGGTTTTTCAACAAGACCACTCTTTCGTTCTTGTTCCTAAAAATACTTTCTTTTACGAAGTTATGGATTTCATACATTTTACTATGATTTTGAGTATGTCGGGGTTTTTCAACAAGAACACTCTTTCGTTCTTGTGCCCAAAAATACTTTCTTTTACGAAGTTATGGATTTCATACGTTTTACTATGATTTTGAAGCATGAACTTATATCCTATATTGATTGTCATGCGATTATTATATGTTTGATATTTTAGAAGAGCAATTATATGATAATGATGATATTTTGTGTCTTACAACTGAATTTCTAGATTTTGAACGGATTTATATATGTTTATGATGTAAAGCTTGAATCTTGATAAGTTTAATGTGATATTGAGACATGAATTTTGATCTCTATTTGAGATTGTTGTTTTTGAGAAATCATGTGTTATAAACACCTTAAGTTTGAATGATTTGAGATGATGAAGAAGCTTGACCTTTCGGTCATAAAAAGGGGTATTTTTAAACCCCAGATGAGAAAAGAAAATCACTTTTATTGATTATTATGAAAATGGTAGCAAGATGGTTCCCGTTGTGAATTGTTGAACTATTTATAAGTGTATTTTCTTTTGAAAAGATCTGATCTAAGTTTGGGAGTAGTATTTAGCATCGAGCGGGAGGTATAACTATTTTGGTACTTCCCTAGAACTACGTGCTCCTGTAGAATATGAGCCTGAGGTGATTTATATAGTGATCACTAGTGTTTGGATTGATGATTTAAGGTCCTACTCCAATGGAAACTAATAGGGCGACTCTCCCCAACGTGGGTAGAACGTTGGACTCCATGTAGCTCATATAGTTTCTATCGGTTGTAAGAGACTCCCAGTGTGCGTGTGTATTCTTCTATCTAAGATGAAAATATAATTGCTTGAAAGATTGAGTTTGAGAAAGTCATTATTTTCAAAAGATTTAAAGACTATATATTCTAAAGAGATTTGTCATGAGATTTGATTACTTTGATGAATTAGAATTGAGATGAAAGTGGATTGAGATTTATATGATGACGCACGTGTTTTACTTTACATGTATTATTCATCCATGATTTCGATGATTTAATTAAAGCTAAGTGAGTCATTTATATTAGCATGCATAATTTTATAAATTGTGATGATATTAAGATATTATTTTATATATGCTCGGTACATTTTCATGGTACTGACCCACATATCGTATGTGGGCTACATTTTCTAGGAATGTAGGTATAAGGTATAGTGTACTTCTTCAGATCCAGCCAGTTCACGACATCCACTCAGCAGGTGATGAGTCCTTTTGATTCATGGGTTTGAGTTAGTTATACAGTTTGAGAAGTGTTGTAGTTTCTTTATCCAACCATATTGAGTTGGGATAGTCGGGAGTCATGGACCAGCTACCTATAGTCAATACTATTAGAGGCTTCATAGACAGTCAGTAGAAGTTGATGTATTCCGTTTCAATTTTGGTTATAAAAGCAGAGTTGTAATATTGTAGATATAGTTTCGTATCTATCATATTCAGAAAAGAGTTATTTTTCATAGATTTGTATAGATTTATATTTTTTGTTCAGTTTCTTATGAGTTATGCCAGTATAAGGGTTAGCTTGGGGTCACTCGTGATCCTAAGCACCGTGTGACATCTCGGGACCCGATTTCGAGGCATTACAAACTTGGTATCAGAGCATAGAGTTCAAGTGTCCTAGGGTGTCTATGAAGCCATGTCTAGTAGAGTCTTGCAGAATGATATGGAGATCTCTGTACTTTTCTTTGACATGCTACAGGGTATTTAGGAAATATCTCCATTCTTTCAAGTCTTTAATTGTGGTATAGAAAAGTTCTCCAAGAAACTTATACAGATTCTCATCTTACTCTAGTCAGGCCATTTTTGCCTTATTTTCAAGATATCAGAATCAGTTGAGCTTAATTCTCCTTAGATAGTTATGGAATTATAAGAGACCTACAAAAGTATCCTAGCTGTACTTTTGAGTTCTGAAAGTTGAAGTGTATTATCAGGCCTGTAGAAATCGTGCACTAAGCCCGAGTTAAATATGCTTTCAAATTTCTCCTCATAATCTATAATGATAATCTATACTTCTCTATTTATGTACTGTTCTTGAGGTAACATGTTCGGCGAGTTCTAATTTCCTCCCCAGATAATGCTCTTATATTTGCTAGCAAAAGTTTCAGAAGTTTTATAAAGTGTCTTGAGATGAGCCTTCTAGTATGTCATAAGTCCCTCATATTTGAAGTTATACGCTTGTTATTATGAGTTATTTAATTAAGACAGAGTAAGGTGTATTCTTAGATCGTTGAATGTTTTGTGTCAAGTTTCTATCTCTTGTATTATGTAATCTTGTTATCATTATATTTGTGAAAAACCAAAGTCTAGTGAAGCCGTGTGAGGCCTATTTCGATTCACTACCAACTTGTTGTTTATCTTCTTGTTCTGGTGTTAGTTGAAAGTGTGGGTTTCTATGTAGTGATAGAAGTAGTAATGTTTAGTTGAAAGTCTTGTGTTAGTTGAACTTGTGGGTTTAGAAGTGTTGTGGCAAGAATGGTGGTAAGGGCGATTTATTGAATATGTATAGCTGAAATTTTTGCTTATGATTGAATTAGTAATGAAGTGATATACCCTTGTTTATTAGTTTAGTGAAGTTAGAGAAGGAGATTATTAGTTAAGGTGGATTGTTAGTTGCTTGAAGTATGGAAAGAATTATTAATAGTATTTGTTATGCTAGCAAAGTACAGGTTTGGATGAAAGTACTTGGTGGTTGAGTATTGTTAATTTAGGCTTTCCTGAGATTGTAAGAGAAAGTTTAGTTAAAATTTATAGAGCTATGAAAGTAATTTAGGTGTGAAGATGAGTAAATAGTAATGATGTAAAGAAGAAGGATGTGTTACAGATTATGAATAAGATATGCCATATGATTATGATCGATTGTCATTGTGTACTAGTTTTTCTTAATGCTATATTCTATAGTTTTGAAGTGAAAATTATGTGTGATATTGGGTTGTAAATCATGTCTAGCTCTAGACATTAAGTTTGAACAGTTGATGGTTCGATTGTTGATGCTAGTTATATGGAGATGATCTAGTGGGCCTGAACAGTGTATGTAAGAGTGTAAGATCATATGTTCGTAGTTAAGTATGGTGTAGAGGTGTACCCAAGGTGCTATGGGGCTGCATTATTTTTTGAGGATTATTGCATATTGTGGGGTTAGTAGTAACGTTGAGTGTCTAGGTGGAGAAAGGCTAGTTAGATAATTTATGATGTTCTTGATAGCTAAGTTAAGGAGTTATGATTCAAGATGTTGAGCCTTTATAGTATGATTATTATTCTCATGGTTTGAAAAAAAAATATAAGACTAGAGGTGTGACCTTGGTAGGTTATGATTATGTGATTAGAGATGTAGGTAGGGTTGCAAATGAGAGTGTAACTCTTTGATGATAGTTATTAAAGCTAGAAAGTTAAGGATGGCATATGGATGGGTTGTTCAAGAATGAAGTTGGTAAGTTCGAAATTAGTTTATTCTTGTGAGTTTAGCATTTATGTGTAGAAAATAGAATGATGAAATTATGGCTTAATCTCGAGGATATAGAGTAGACCATCATACTTAGAATACCAGCTTTGACCTAAGAGGGAGATGGTTAGTGAAAAACCAAACCGAGTTTTTAGAATTAGATTGTGATACATGTCAATAATGAGTTATGATGAGATAGTGATCCCTTCTAACTCTAGAGTATTCCTTGGATTTCAGTCATTACAGTACCAAATCCATCACTTTCTTGACAAATCCATGCCACAGGCCTATGCTTACACCTATCATGTATGCTCAAGCCTATTCTTAGCTTCTAGCAAGCATGTAACAGCTTCACTCTGTGATTCGAGATATCTCTTATAAATCTATAAACTCCAGTATTGTGTTGAATAGCTCATGATAAGTATAAACTCATGTTTCAGAGTATGACCAGTTTTTTTAAACTTATGATACTAGTGAAGTTTGCATTATATCATGCATGTCCTCAGCTTAGATTTATTTAATGAATCCATGCCTTTGATATTTTATTCCTCAGGACAAAGATAAGTGTTAATGTTATATATTGTAGTTTTCGCGCTTCTAGTTCATATGTGTTAGCCCTTCAGTGACCTCTTCCTATGTTAAGATAGTGGTGATGATAGTGGATAAGCAATGGTTTAGATGTGAGAAAGTTGATGACCCTCATTAAGAAAGATTATTTATGCTTTTCTATTTAAGGCTAAAGTGTGAAGTAAGATTGAGGCCAAGTCTTTGATACATGTCATGGTTAGTTAGAAATTCTGTGTATGTTTTTAAAAATAGTGCAAGAAAATTATTGTTGATAATGTTTTAGAGAATATGCGAAGTATGCCTTTAGGAGTATTTGCCTTAAAGTTTTATGTGATTTCTAATGATAGGCTTGAATGTCATGTTGGGTGTAAGATGATGAATGCAATATGCACTTGTGAATCCATATCAAGAGTTTTAAATTAGTCATTGAAGTGGTAAGGCATGTTATGCTTAGGGTGTGAGCTCTAAGAAGATATAGAATATTGAACCTTGTGGTTTAAACTATTATTGTGGTTTGGCATGTTGTATCTTGTGATTTAGTGTTAGGCTTGATCATGGTGACAGAACTTAGTTTAGTTTAGACCTTAGTAGAAAGATTTCGCACTGCCAATATGAGAATTATAAGTTGAATCAAATAAGTATGGTATTTAAGGGGAATAGCATAGTTGAGAGAGCATTTGAGAAGTGATGCTAAGCTTGAAAGTAAGAAGTTGCGTTGCCTACAGCCTAGCAATCTTATCCTAGTTTATGAGTTATATAATTATATTTCATGCTATAGAGTTAGATCAATGTTGTAATTCCTTAGTCAAATGTCTTGTTTAGAGCATGCCCAAAATTCTTTGCTCCCTAATGTCAAAAGAATTTCGTAGAAAAGTGCTAAAGAAATACTCTATTTGAGTATGGGTAGTCAGTATGATCTAGTCCATATAGCCTATAATCTAGTTTAGCAAGCAAGGAGATAAGCTCCTTAATTTTCCAGCTAGTCTTACTATCTGCACTCTTATACGTATGTACATTCCAAGAGGCAGTGTGTTTGTGTCCAATTAAATTATGAATTCAGCTCAGTTTATGCATCAGTTTCAGTTTCAGATATTAAGTCATGATTCAGTTCATAAGTATCCTGTGTAGTATCACAGTCTCTTCCTAGTATTTTTATCAAATCATTATCATTCGGGGACGAACGATCCCAAGAGGGGGATGTTGTAATACCCTAAGATTTCATGTCATAAACCTCTCATCTTTTTCTCATGAGATCAGATCCAGTGCAAAGTAATGGTTACTCATAAGTTGACGCTCTCGTTTCAATCTGAGCCATATAATTATTTTCATGAGAATTCAAGCACATGCAGTTCAGTTCAGTGAATCATTATGTTTGAGATTCAGTGATTCAGTTTATTGACAACGCTTAATATACAGCTCTCGTGGGAGTGTAAAGCGGTCGTTAGAAAATATAGAACCCAACCTGGGTTGGATGTCGATCCCACAGGGAATAGCTTGGCCAACAAGTAAGCAAAATTACTAGACTTTTAGTGCAAGTCTAGTAAGAAGGGGGGATTGTAATGTGTAACCAAAACAATAAAGTAAAATCTGAAAATAGCAAAGTAAAAAGGAAAGAATGTTTAGCAGGTTCTAAACAATGAGAATTGAGGAGTTGGGGTTATGTCCACCTTCTGAGTTATACGTCTCTATTGGCTATGAGTGTGTAGAATTCAGACATGCATGTGCATATAAAGAATTGTATTCGATGGTAAATCCAGGCGTCTTTCGACCTATTCGAGGATTATTTCAGTTTAACTCTTTCGAGCTTAAAGCGTGTCTAACGGTACGAATTCTCCAAGAGGTTAGTCCAATTACGGCACTAGCTTTTTAGTAGGGAATTTTAAGGGGTGACCCTACTACCTTGACACTATCTCTTTTCCAGACAAATAACCTTTCTTTCGAACAAGTTAAATGTTATACTGGCGTTATTCTATGCGTCTACAGCCACAAGAATTTGCATTAAGATGAAGAGAATAATGATATAAGCATCATACGTGTCACGAACTCACAAACTCATAGCAATAGATAGTATCTCATACGGCTTCCATAACCCTAACAGAGAGGTTTAGTTACCCATGAATGCGAAGGAGATCACGATTGACATTGTTGTTACACTACAAGATTGATCAATTTCGTGTAGCTCAAGTATGGTGGACGTTAGGCGTGAATTCCTTAGCACGGTAACGATTCTCGTGTTGCGGAAATTAAGAATAGATGAATAGAAAAAGAAAACTAGAATTAATGGAAAGATTAGAAAAGTTGTAGAATTGTTGTGGTGGAAAAAGAGAGGGATGGAAGAAGATTAATTGTTGAAGAATGAATGAATAAAAATCTCTAGCATGATAGGGTATTTATAATACCTATATCCTAATCCTACTAAGCTAATAAAATATCTAACCAAATCCTACTAGCATAATGAAATAATTAACCCAATTGTACTAGGTTAATGTAACATTCTCCTAATCCAAATAAACAAATGAAATACTTAACCCAATTGTACTAGGTTAATGTATCATTATCCAAATCCAACTAAGTTACTGCAAGTCCCCAAAGTCTTCAGAAATGTTGTTTTAGCCCGGGACAGATTTCCCATGCATCACTTTTGGTCCTTTAGGCGTCCAAACTCCCTTTCCTTCCTTCGTGAGCTTTCTTTGGCATCAAGTAAGCCATAAAATGCTGATTTCTGCATCATTTATACCTGAAACTTTGCTAATCATGTTCGTTAGCTCACTTACAGGAAAAAGGACTAAAAGTGCATAAAATATGTAATTTGTTCTCAAAACATGGTACAAATATGGGCAAAATATATTGATATAGGCGTGTAAATTTGCCTATCATCAACACCCCACACTTGAAGCTTTGTTCTTCCTCGAACAAAATATCTTGTCCCTCTAAACATCAACTTAGGGTTTCACAGCAACAACACAAAATATTCGTCAGGACAAGCACAATAATTATCAACAAAGAGTAGTTTTTCGATTATAGGTAGAAACAGTTTAGCCTCTAGCATAGACTCGTGATGGTGATCAACTCGCATACAAACGTCAAGGTGCATAGAATCATATACAACTATCCAAAACTCATCAACCATGTGTGTCTCACAATATAGTGCCCATAGTCACTCACAAGTATAGTATATTTTTCAAACATGGGTATCAAAATATCCTTGCTCTCACTCTCACAAAGAATTCATATGTAGTAACTGATGACCATAGGCTTGCCCTTAGTGTAATACTCCACGAAATGTCAGAATGTTAAGATTAGGATCAAATAGGTCTTTTGATGGTTGTAATGTAGGCTAAGGGACGTGCAGGATCAAATATTTTGGCCAGAAATAGTGACTAAGTTCCTAAGCGCTTTAATACATAACATTGTATCATTGACACATTTTTTCTTTCAACCTTTCTTTCTTTTATTCTACCACCCTTGTTCTCCTTTTTTTGTTTTTCAATTTTAAGCACAACTCACTTTTCCGCTTTATTTTCCTTTTTCTTTTCACAACATACCTCTTAGGATAGCACTTTCTTTTTCATAACATATTCAACCACCATTACAATTTAAAGCATCATACTTACCCAATTTCCTCTTATATTGTCACATGAATTTTTCACTTTAAAGCACTTAGGAATTTGGATCAAATTACGGTCTTAAAAGAAATGGATTAGGCTTACATACGAGGTTGTCAAAGAAATAGGCTAAAGGATCAAAAGGGTTTAACTAGGATGATGTTCATGGGTAGGTAAAACGAAGGTAAACATATATAGGTTGCCAAAGAAATGCCTAAATCATCTCCTAAACTTACACTCCTTATTTTCGCTTTGCATACATACCAGGCAAGTTCTAGCATCAGCCACACACATAGAATATACTATTATCTCACACACACAAGGCATATGGTCGACTTAATTGGAAGTAATATAGACTCTTGACCCAACAAGTGAAGGAATTGAACCACACAATATCACACATAATGAGTCACAATTAGAGTCTAAACGTCTCAATAATCACAATTGTGGCACATACTCTTGTTATAATCTCATGCTGCCTATTAGAATAGTTTCATGCGAGGCTAAGTAAAAACAATTTACTACTAAAAAACTTTAAAAAAATGAAACAAATAAAACAAAGTAAACAAACATAGATGTGATAGAGAAGCATAGCATGCGATACCGCCACCCCACACTTAAACGGGACACTGCCCTCAGTGGAAAATAAATACGAAGAACCTGGTTAGTCGGACTCATTCTCTATGTCTGGGGTCATGCCCCTTGCATCGAAATCATCATCAGAGTCTTCATCCTTAGAAGTTCCTCATAAGTATCCCACTTAATTCCAAGAGTGAGTCGAGGTGTTTGCATCGAGGAGGGTTCTCCTTGCTCCTTGCGGCCTCTTTTCTTGCCCTTTTGGGAAGTGGTAGCCTTCTCCTTGCCTTGTCTCTCTTTAGGTGCCATTGTAACTGAGACTTGAAATAGTGTTAATGGTAGCACAATCTCAATGGATACAATATATACATAAGCAGTAGGGGTACCACCCCACACTTAGTTTGTTGCTACAAATTAGTGAAGTGAAAGTGGTCGATTACTTAGACTTCATCGACATGCATTTTAGGAGCTATATTCCAATGAGAAAATCAGAGATATATCACTTCTTGCAGACATTGCACTACTTTCATGTTAAGTGTAACAACACTACTACATAGGGGTTACATCATGGTATAGTTATTTTCAACAATCACAACCTCCTATATCGGTAGGCAACTATAAGTCTTATCCCGATGAACGGGATAGTCTAACATGTAAGTATCCAAGTAACAAGCTTAAGCAATGTTCATAGCCATGGCAATTCTGCAAATAGTATAACAATGCTTATTAAAACCAAATTCAAGTCGGAAACAAGTCAAGATTATCCTAACGTATATGTTCACTCACATGGTTGTGTATCAACAATTCAAACACATGAATATCACCAATGCTTCTTGAAGATTTAGCAATTCATAATAGGTGTAGTAATGTAGTACTTACAAAGTATAAATGAAGAATAAAGTAGTACTTACTTGGTTGAAGTCTTTGGATGAAGTTCTTGTGAAGAAAACGAGCAAAATGAAACTTTTTGATAGGATTTGGAAACTATAGGTGATGCATAAGCTAGGTTTCCAATGTGTTTTTGGTTCAAGACTAAGTCTCATATTTATAAGAAAAGGTTGGGTACAGTTTTGGCCCATTAAAATTGGATTTGGAGACCAAAAGTGACCATAGGCGGTGCCTAATGCTTTGCCTAGTTGAGTAGAATGCCATAGCATATGCCATGCATTTTGAAAAGAATGCCATGCATTTTGAAAAGAATGTCATACACTATGCGGCGCATTGTCTATGGCATTTAGAGACATATGCGCCGCATAGTCTATGGCATATGAGATCCTGAGACCTAATGCTATAGCATAGGCAGGGCATAGTCAAAAGCACACTTAGGAATGGGCGGCGCATAGTGTATAGCACACTAGATTCCGAGACCTTAGGCTATAGGATAGGTTTTGCATTGTTCGTGGCCTATTTTTACCTAGGCCTAGCCTTCCTCGATGGCTATTTAAGCATGAGTAATGCTCAATCCATAACCTTATGCATCATTATTCCTAACTTACCACCTTTACCATGTAATACGTTCAAATCGTCAATTGAAATCAACTTCCTCGTTGCATACCTCTTGCACCTATATTTGCTCAAAACCAAGTGAAAACGATTAGTACGATGGGTTGCCTCCCACCAAGCGCCTTAGTTTTGGTCGTGGCACGACTCTTATTTTTGGATTTCCATTTATCAAGAGCAAAACAAGTACTAGAACGAAAGAAAGACAAAACGATAAAATATAAATGATAAACGATAAACTATGGGTTGCCTCCCATCTAGCGCCTTATTTATTGTCGTGGCACGACATGGTTACCTCGAGTACTCAGACTTCGTTGAGGTAAATGGTGGATCATTTTCTGAAAGGATTTAGAGGACAATGAGGCTTACCTGTGGGCATGCGATCTTCTTCGAGATGGCTCATACATTTCCCCGGAGAGTCACCAATTATATCATTAATAGTCCAACCCATAGCTCTCTTGTATCTCTTCAGAGCAGAGATGAGAGCCTCTACGTGCTGTTCACTTAACTCATCCGCCAAGAAAACATATCTTAGATAATCGGGGAGTTCTTGTGATTCTAGCATTGGTGGCTCGTCAATGGGAGTCTTTGTTGTTGGTTGATTCTTGAGATCACAATCCGGTTGCTTAGGAGTATAAGACTCTATTTCTGTTAGAGCACCCATAAGTTCTTCATAATCTTCATTATCCTCATGCTCAACATTCAGTGGCTCATCAGTAGGTTGTTTCTCGATAGATAATACTTTTATATCCTCTTGATGAACATCAGCTACAGATAACCCATTCATATCGCTAGGCTGCTTCATGGCTTTGCATATATCAAAGCGGACCACTTCATCATTAATTCGGAACAAAAGCTCATTATCTTTCATGTCAATAAGCACACTTCCAGTTGCAAGGAAAGGACGTCCCAAGATTATGGGAACTTCAGAATCCTCCTTACAATCCAGAATAATGAAGTCTGCAGGAAAGATGAATAAAGAAACTTTCACCAACACATCATTCAAGATACCCACAGGTCGTTTTACCGACCTATCAGCCATCACGAGCCTCATATTGGTTGGTGTTGGATCGCCTAACCCCAACTTCTTGTAGATGGATAGTGGCATCAAATTGATGCTAGCACCTAGATCACACAATGCCTTGGCAAAATCCAACGATCCAATTGTGCAAGGAAAAGTGAAAGCTCCAGGATCTGCCTTCTTTTGAACTAGCGACCTTGTAGCGATTGTACTACAATGATGAACATTATCCGCTAACTCATAACTTGCTGCCCGCTTCTTTGTCAACAGGTCCTTCATAAATTTCTCATACCCAGGCATTTGTTCAAGTGCCTCCACCAATGGAACATTAATGGTCAGTTGCTTTAACATATTCATAAATTTGCTGAACTTTGTATCATCCGCCACCTTCTTCAATCTTTGGGGAAAAGGTGGTGGTGGGTATGGAAGTGTTCTCTCCACGGTTGTCCTCTCCTCTTGCTTCCATTTTTCCACTTTTTCAGGCTACACAGTGCTGGATGTGGCGTCCTTGATGTCAGGAGTAGTAGCTGCGGCATCTTCTCCTTTTGCGTTGTCATCCATGTCCGCAACTTCGTCAATCACTTACTTGCTTTTTTCTGAAGTTTCCAGCACCTTACCACTCCTGGTAGTGATGGCCATGCATGACCCATCATTCCTTGGGTTTTGCACAGTATCGCTAGGTAAAGTGCCGGCCTTTCTTTGGTTGAGTGCTGTTGAAAGTTGACTGAATTGTTGCTCTAGTTGTCTTATTGCAATGGAATGTGAGTCAACCAACTGATTCATTGAAGACAAATCATTCTTCACCTCAGTTACGCCCATATTGGTTGCCTCCACTCCTTTTAGCAGCTTGGCCATCATATCTTCCATAGATATCTTTTCGGAACCAGACGCCTCAGCCTCATGATTTCTAGGAGGAATATACAAACCACTCCTGTCTGAATTATTCTTCCAACTACCTTGATCGCGGTCCTTGTATCCAGATTCATCGTAATAGTTCCGACCTTGGTTTCCTTGGGCATTGCCTCGGAAACCCCCTTGATTATTCAAGTAATTGGCTTCTTCTTCAGAGTCGGATTCCTCTTTTCCTTTTGACGCAATAGCTTTGACTTTTTTGGTCTTCCCTGATAATAAATGCTTTGTAAGAAGATCCATTTGTGTTTTCATATGCGTTATTCTCTTCTCCTTTGTTCTGCAGTCATGCTAATAGATAAAATGGGGCTTGCTACCTCAGAATCCCTGGTGTGCCAAGCTCTACTTTGCTTTGTCATCCGGTCTAGCATATTACTTTCCTGAACAAAGGTGAGGTCCATAAATGATCCTCCAGCCGCATTATCAACCACTGGCTTAGTCCCCGAATTCAAAGCTCTGTATAATATCTCCATCAAGTGGACATTGGTCATATGATGGTTTGGGCACCGTATTAGCTTCGTCTTAAACCTCTCCCATGTCATGTGGAGAGCTTCATTTGGAAGCTGTCGAAAATTGGTGATCTCATCTCTAAACTGTGCTCTTTTGGATGGCGAAAAGAATCTTTCTAGGAAAGCGTCTTTCAATTGCCTCCAATTAGTAATCGAATCAGGAGTCAGCCCATTCAACCATAAAGTTGCCTCCCCAGACAGAGACAATGGAAATAAGCGTAGTCGAATTGCATTCTGTCCAACGTCAGTATTGTCGAATGACTTGCATGTAGAAATAAAGTTGATCAGATGCATTTTTGGATCATCGCCTGCTAGTCCACCAAATAATACCTTGAGTTTCAAAAGCTGAATCATGGCGCTAGTGATATTGAACTTTGCTCCAGGTGCCAAGGGTGGCAGAACAATGGCTCCTGTGGCACCAGCTTCATCCAAATCGTCATCATCAGCATCAAAAGGAATTTGCACAGTTCGACGATCAGGTCTCAGTCGCGCTTGACGATCTCTCCTCTGCATGGGTGCCGCCATCTCAGCAGTATGCCGTGGGTTTAGTAGCTCTTCATCGCCCAGATCCTCATCGTCAGGATTTGTTGCTCGCCTAGGGTTATCAATATTCTGTTGATGCACTTGAGCAGCCATCCTTTCAATTTCACGTTGTGCATCCATTGATGCACTGAACAAACCTGAATAAAACAAAAACAACAACTAAAAGTAAAAGTACGAGAATCTTTGACCAAAGGGTCTAGTAACTATCACAAACTTAATTGACACTCGTATTCCCCGGCAATGGCGCCAATTTTTGATAACGCTCAATCTACAACTCTCGTGGGAGTGTAAATCAGTCTTTAGAAAATATAGAACCCAACCTGGGTTGGATGTCGATCCCACAGAGAATAGCTTGTCCAAAAAGTAAGCAAAATTACTAGACTTTTAGTGCAAGTCTCGTATGAAGGGGGGATTGTAATGTGTAACCAAAACAATAAAGTAAAATCTGAAATAGCAAAGTAAAAAGGATAGAATGTTTAGTAGGTTGTAAACAATGAGAATTGAGGAGTTGGGGTTATGTCCACCTTTTGAGTTATACGTCTCTATTGGCTATGAGTGTGTGGAATTCAGACATGCATGTGCTTATAGAGAATTGTATTCGATGGTAAATCCAGGCGTCTTTCAACCTATTCGAGGATTATTTCACTTTAACTCTTTCGATCTTAAATCGTGTCTAATGGTACGAATTCTCCAAGAGGTTAGCCTAGTTACGGCACTAGCTTTTTAGTAGGGAATTTTAGGGGGTGACCCTACTACCTTGACACTATCTCTTTTCCAGACAAATAACCTTTCTTTCGAACAAGTTAAATGTTATACTGGCATTATTCTATGCGTCTGCAGCCACAAGAATTTGCATTAATATGAAGAGAATAATGATATAAGCATCATACGTGTCACGAACTCACAAACTCATAGCAATAGATAGTATCTCATACGGCTTCCATAACCCCAACAGAGAGGTTTAGTTACCGATGAATGCGAAGTAGATCACGATTGACATTGTTGTTACACCACAAGATTGATCAATTTTGTGTAGCTCAAGTATGGTGGGCGTTAGGCGTGAATTCCTTAGCACGGTAACGATTCTCGTGTTGCGGAAATTAAGAATAGATGAATAGAAGAAGAAAACTAGAATTAATGGAAAGATTAGAAGAGTTGTAGAATTATTGTGGTGGAAGAAGAGAGGGATGGAAGAAGATTAATTGTTGAAGAATGAATGAATAAAAATCTCTAGCATGATAGTGTATTTATAATACCCATATCCTTATCCTACTAAGCTAATGAAATATCTAACGAAATCCTACTAGCATAATGAAATAATTAACCCAATTGTACTAGGTTAATGTAACATTCTCCTAATCCAAATAAGCAAATGAAATACCTAACCCAATTGTACTAGGTTAATGTATCATTATCCAAATCCAACTAAGTTACTGCAAGTCCCCAAAATCTTCAGAAATGTTGTTTTAGCCTGGGACAGATTTCCCATGCATCACTTTTGGTCCTTTAGGCGTCCAAACTCCCTTTCCTTCCTTCGTGAGCTTTCTTTGGCGTCAAGTAAGCCATAAAATGCTGATTTCTGCATCATTTATACCTGAAACTTTGCTAATCATGTTCGTTAGCTCACTTACTGGAAAAAGGACTAAAAGTGCATAAAATATGTAATTTGTTCTCAAAACATGGTACAAATATGGGCAAAATATATTGATATAGGCGTGTAAATTCGCCTATCATAATTTATATCAGTTGTACAACTTAGCTTAAAGACTGAGATTCCTCTGTGTTTCAGCTTAATTATCCACATTCGAGGATGAATGTTCCGAAGGGGGAGATAATGTAATAACCCGTATTTTTGTGCTAAAACTTTAAACATCGATCTTATGCGTCTAAGCTCTAATATAAATGAGTTGAATGTGAATACAAGTTTCATGATCATTATCCTAGTCTATGGAGTAGTTTAGAGGTGAAAAATGCTCATAGCAATGACCTAGAACAAAGTTGAGCTAACACCAATTGATTCATCCAAAGTTTGACATTCGATTCTACAAGGGTCAACTTCAAACGTGAATATAAATTAAATTCTCAAGATCTATCAAATTATAGATAATTTAATTAGCTTTCGAACGATACCAATTTTGCAAAAATCTGATATCTGAGTGGAGAGGGCAGTAAGGGTGTGCGTTGGGCAATGAGCCGCCCAATCAAATGTGTGTGATTGGGAGTGTGAGGCACACTTAAATGTCTGTCATAAGGTGTGTGACGCATGCCTTAAGGTCTGCCATGGGTTGTGCACCGCATACCTCACTTCCAAGTGGCAAATATACCCCTATATATGTCTATAACACGGGATTAAACTCCCACGACATCAAAATAAGTTTACTTTCTCTCAAAATCACCAAGAAAAACCTTTAGGGTTTCAACATGAAACCCCAATATCTAGAGATTCAACCGTGAGAATTCTATAATTTTTACATATTTGAAATTCCCGTTATGAAGGCTACGAGGGACACCCAAAAGTTCATGAATAGTATTACGTCATTTGGAAAGTCATTCAAGGCTTCAAGTTTAAGGTATGTAGGGTTTTTCAACAAGAACACTCTTTCGTTCTTGTGCCCAAAAATACTTTCTTTTATGAAGTTATGGATTTCATACGTTTTACTATGATTTTGAAGCATGAACTTATATCCTATATTGAGTATCACAAGATTATGATAATTTTGATATTTTAGAAGCAGAATTATATGAGTATGATGATATTTTGTGCCTTATAACTGAATTTTCCAGATTTTGAAGGGATTTATATATGTTTATGATGTAAAGCTTGAATCTTGATAAGTTTTAATGTGATATTGAGACATGAGTTTTGAAATCTATTTGAGATTTTTTTTTTTTTGACAAATCATGTGTTATAAACACCTTGAGTTTGAATGATTTGAGATGATGAAGAAGCTTTGACCTTTCGGTCGTACAAAAGGATATTTTTGAACCCGAGATAAGAAAAAAAATCTACTTTTATTGATTATTATGAAAATGGTAGCAAGATGGCTCCCATTGTGAATTGTTGAACTGTTTATTAGTGGATTTTCTTTTGAAAAGATCTGAGCTAAGTCTGGGAGTTGTCATTAGCACCGAGCGGGAGGTATAGTTGTTTTGGTACTTTCTTAAAACTACGTGCCCCCGTAGGATATGAGCCTGAGGTTGATTTATATGGTGATCACTAGTGTTTGGATTGATGATTTAAGGTCCTACTCTAATGGCAAGGAATAGGGCGACTCTCCCCAGCGTGGGTAGAACGTTGGACTCCATGTAGCTCACATGGTTTATGTCAGTTGTAAGAGACTCCCAGTGTGTGTGTGTATTCTTCTATCTGAGATAAAAATATAATTGCTTGAAAGATTGAGTTCGAGAAATTCATTGTTTTCAAAAGATTTAAATACTATATATTCTAAAGAGATTTGTCATGAGATTTGATTGCTTTGATGAATTGGAATTTAGATGAAAGTGAATTGAGATTTATATGATGACTCATGTGTTTTACTTTTCATGTATTATTCATCCATGATTTTGATGATTTAATTCGAGCTAAGCCAGTCATTTATATCAGCATGCATAATTTTATAAATTGTGATGATATTAAGATATTATTTTATATATGCATTGCACCTCCATATGCTCGGTATGTTTTCATGGTACTGACCCACATATTCGTATGTGGGCTATATTTTCTCGAAATGTAGGTACAAGGTATAGTGTACATCTTCAGATCCAGTCAGTTTGCGGCATCCAGTCAGCAGGTGATGAGTCCTTTTCATTCATGGGCTTGAGTTAGTTATATAGTTCGAGAAGTGTTGTATTTTATTTATCCAGCCGTTTTTAGTTGGGATAGTCGGGAGTCATGGCCCAGCTACCTATAGTCAATACTAGTAGAGGCTTCATAGACAATCAGTAGAAATTGATGTATTCCGTTTTAGTTTTGGTTTTAAAAGTAGAGTTGTAATCTTATAAATTTAGTTTTGTATCTATCATATTCAAAAAAGGGTTATTTTCCGCAGATTTGTATAGATTTATACTTTTTGTTCAGTTGCTTATGAGTTATGCCAGTATAAGGGTTAGCTTGGGCTCACTTGTGATCCTAAGCACCGTGTGACGTCTCAGAACCCGATTTTGGGGCTTTACAATGTTTTACTGTGATAATATCTTGGGAGTATGTACGACAACTGGAGGAGCCTTTTGAGTTCTATAAGCAGTTGTGGATAAAAGGGATGTCATTTAAGATGGTCTTTTTCATATGGAGAATGTGGAAAGGAAAAATTACTATTGATGATACAATTAGGATATGGGGAATGGATGGTCCTTCCAAGTGTTGGTGTTGACACAACCCAACACAAGAGACCATAAGACATGTGCTATTGAGATCCTATGCTGCTAACAGGACATGGTCCTATTTTTCTTCTTTTGTAGGAATCAATATTCAAGGTCTAAGCTTAAGAGAAACAATTCATGCTTGGTAGTAATCCCAGGTAAAGCATAGAGAGAAGGTATACTTTAGAACAATACTAGAAATCATCATATGGGAGCTATGGATGAGAAAAAACATAATTAAACATGAAGGTAAAGTGGTGACAGGTCACAGAATAATTTATAATGTCACTAGGCATCTGAGAATGTTACTAAAGATTAGAAAGCCAAGACTGGAGTTTTCTACAACATGGCTAGCAATCCTACTACAGCTAAGTCAATTAATACCTACTATCAGATGCAAGCTAGTATCATGGGAGATGCCAGAACAGGGATGGTACAAGTATAATCCAGATAGGGTATCCAAGGGGAACCCAGGAAGGAGTTCATGTGCTTACTATTTAAGGGATGCATAAGGTGATTTAATTCATGCAGAAGGATCTGCCATAGAAGACACAGACAATATGGAAGTAGAAGCAAGAGCAATCCTATATGCGGCTAATCATTCCAAATAATCAGGTCAACAAAGGGTCATAATCCAAACAGACTCTTTAGATATGCAGAACTTTATAAATCACAAGTGGAAAATTCCATGGAAAATAATTGACATTGTAGAATAAATAAAGCAAGCGTTGAAAGGGAAGCATGTAATCATACAACATATATTCATAGAGGGCAATCAATTGGCTGATTACTTAGCCAATTTAGCAAGGTAACTTCACAATCACATCATTTATCCAGTTACCAAGCCTAGGTAGGAAGATCCTAAATAGTGATAAGCAGCAATGCCCATATGTGCGAATAGTTGCAATAAACGGGTAAGGGGATGGAAGGGTTACAACAAGTTTCACATGCTCTATTTACAATAGAAAAGGTCAACAAAAAGGGTGAAAATACTAATTAGCCTATATACACCAGCCAACAAAAACGAAATCTCATCAGATAGACTTAAGCAACTGAGGTACTTGAACTTCTCCAACTATCAACGGGTTCAAGCATTCCAGAATCTCCATCCCAGCTATACCTGCAGCTCAAACAAGTTGCAAAGGAGGAAAGGAAGATACAAGGAAGACATTAAGCAAAAAGGGGTACATATCATACTTAGAGAAAGACACAAGCCTCAGTGGACTAGACCCGATTTGTTAGCACTAAAATATACTGGTTGCATCCATAAACTGGATATCTCAACTATAGATTTACCAAGCCAAGAAGATGAACAGAAGCTAAGAGAAGAAAATCAAAGCAAATAGAGCTAAAAGAAGGAATACTCACTCATGCACACTGGAAAAACTTCAAACTGAAGCATCTATGGCGTAACATTGACAACCCACAGCTGGACAAAAGTGAGATTTTCATTGTTGAAGGGAAACATAGTGTAACAGGTGGTCTGAAGTGGAACTTAGCTCTAAAATCAAATTGGAAACCCTACATGCTCTTTTATTTGTTAGGTGTTTGGGCCGGTCTTTTTTGTACAAATTTTATGTTTTGGTTTATGATGGATGGGTTGGTCCATCTCGACATTTTTTGATTAATAAAATAACAAATTAATCCAAAAAAATCTCTTTCCTTCATTTAGTGTTGGAGAGCGAAGAAAAAAGCGAGGCAGGAAAGAGGTTTGGAGAACTAGGGTTTGCAAATTCAAACTTGGTAACCTATTGAATGTGATTCCTTGATTGTAGGCACTTTATAAGACAAAATATTTATAAATTGGAGATTAGAATTATTTATATGAATTATAAAGAGAGAAATTGTAAAAATGTTATATTCGTAATTAGTTTTGGGATTTAAAATATTGTATAATAATAGAAAGTAAATTTGTAATTTTAAATAATTTATCCTAAAACTAAATGAAGCAAGTACTTTTTGGCACAATTATGAAATACTCGTCCTCTTCCTGGCTAATGTGTAATAAGAAAAAAATACATAGTAAAACAAAGTAAAGTAATATATTCATTTGCAAAATGAAACTGCACAATCGCAATATTATTATGAAACAATAAAGAAAGAGAAGAAGAGTAGAGAGAATAAAGAGAGTGATTCTTATTTCTTCTCTTTAGAGATAATTTACATTGAAGGAAGCCCTTCTATTTATAGAAGGAATTTCCCCCTAGTTTCACACTAAAAGACAAATACATCAAATCCTGATAGATATCAAATAAATCTTGATAGATCTTGATAGATATTCACTATAATTGATATATATATCATAACGCTCCCCCTTGAATGTCTATATAGATAATGTGCCTCGTTAAAATCTTACTAGAAAAAACTCAGTAGGAAAAAAAATCTAGTGAAGGAAAAAGAGTACACATTTCTAACAATACACATATCGGTTGCCTCATTAAAAATCTTATAAGAAAAACCCAATGGGACAAAACCTCATAAGGGAAAAAGAGTACACCGCGTATTAACTCCCCCTAATGGGAACATCCTTGAACCTTTGCATCCCGATCTTGTGCACCATTTTCTTAAAAGTTATAATTAGAGAACTTGGTGCATAAATCAGCCACATTTTCACTTGAAAGAATCTGTTGCATGTTGATATCACCATTCTTTTGTAGCTCATGTATGTAGAAAATCTTTGATAAAGTGTGCTTCATTCTATCTCCTTTTATGAATCCTCCATTAAGATGTACTATGCATGATGAATTATCTCCGTATAAAATTATGGGTAGATTATCATATTTCACAAAATATTTTTCTCAAATGAGATGTATCATGGACATCAACCATACACATTCTTGGCTTGCTTCATGAATAGCTATTATCTCAGCATGATTCGATGAAGTGGCTACGATAGACTGCTTTGTATATCTCCAAGATATTGTAATGCCACCATATATGAACACATAGCCTCTTTGAGGCCTAGTTTTATGTAGGTCAGATAAGTATCCAAAATCAGTATGACTAATAAGATCGGGACTGCAAACTTGCTAACAAATTAACTAAAAAAAAGGCTATATCAGGCCTTGTAGTATTTGCATGATACATTAGTGCATCAATTGCACTAAGATATGATACTTCACAACCAAGGAGTTCTTCATTTTTTTTTTGAGGTCAAAATGGATCCTTATTCAATTTTTTCATGTTTCTCATTTAAGTAAATACTCTATTGCTTTTCAAAACTCTCCAAGCATTTCAATGATACTCAAATCATCAAATTATATCTTATGAATATAATAAAAAGTTTCCCAGAAACTTTATATGCTTCAGGCATTTTGAATCCTTTAGGAATTTTCATATGGATGTTTGTCAAGTAACAATATCCAGCATGTCAAGTGTGACATCTTCAAGTGTCTAGACTGTAAATCAAATAAGTTTTATGCTTACCAAAATGCATCCTTTCAGGTCACTTGATAAATATTTCTACGTCAGCATGCTTAAATTAACGTAGAATTCAGATCCTCGTAATCTTTTACAATGTTGCGTCAATATTGTATTAAATATATCATCGATAATTTCTTATTTTATATTGGCTCATAATGCGACATAACATTTTGAGATCTCATCACTTTATTATTTTCAAGTACCTAAACCTCTCATAAGGTTTCATGAAGTGTTAGGTTGTAGGCTCTTCAAGAGCACATTGCCTTTTTATCATGATTATTTGCTCCGTATCTCTTTCAAGGATTATTTCATTTAGAATCGATTGGTTGATGATAGGCAAATTTACGCGCCTATATCAATATATTTTGCCCATATTTGTGCCATGTTTTGAGAACAAACTATATATTTCATGCACTTTTAGTCCTTTTTCTTGTAAGTGAGCTAACGAACATGATTAGCAAAGTTTCAGGTATAAATGTTGCAGAAATCAGCATTTTATGGCTTACTTGACGCCAAACAAAGCTCACGAAGGAAGGAACGTAAGCTTGGACGCCTAAAGGACCAAAAACAATGCATCGAATTTCTGTCCCGGGCTAAAACGGCATTTCTGAAGACTTTGGGGACTTACAGTAACTTAGTTGGATTTGGACAATGATACATTAACCTAGTACAATTGGGTTAAGTATTTCATTAGTTTATTTGGATTTGGATAATGTTACATTAGCCTAGTACAATTGGGTTAAGTATTTCATTAGCTTAGTAGGATTAGGATATGGTTATTATAAATACCCTATCATGCTAGAGATTTTTAATCATCATCATACATTCAACAATTAAACATCTTCCAACTTCTCTTACAACTCTTCTAATCTTTCCATTAATTCTATTTTTCTTCTTCTATTCATCTATTCTTAAATTCCGCAACAAGAGAAACGTTACTTTTGCCTTGGAATTCACGCCTAACGCCTACCACTTGTGCTACACGAAAATCATCAATCTTATGGTATAACAACAATGTTAATCGTGATCTCCTTCACATTCATGGGTAACTAAACTTCTCTGTTGGGGTTATGGAAGCCAACTGATATACTATCTATTGCTGTGAGTTTGTGAGTTCATGACACGTATACTGCTTATATCATTATTCTCTTCATCTTAATCTACATTCTTTGTGGTTGCAAACGCAAGAATACGCCAGTATAACATTTAACTTGTTCGAAAGAAAGGTTATTTGTCTGGAAAAGAGATAGTGTCAAGGTAGTAGGGTCACCCCCTAAAATTCCCTACTAAAAAGTTAGTGTCGTAACTGGATTAACCTCTTGGAGAATTCGTACCGTTAGACACGCTTTAAGCTCGAAAGAGTTAAAGTGAAATAATCCTCGAATAGGTCGAAAGACGCCTGGATTTACCATCGAATACAATTCTCTATAAGCACATGCATGTCAGAATTCTACACACTCATAGCCAATAGAGACGTATACCTCAGAAGGTGGACATAACCCCAACGCTTCAATTCTCATTGTTTAAACTCACGTAACATTCTTTCTTTTTATTTTCAGCTTTTGCTTTGATACTTTGTTTACATTACTTGCACGACAAGACTCCCCCTTTTTACGAGACTTGCACCAAAAGTTTAGTAATTTTGCTTACTTGTTGGCCAAGCTATTCCCTGTGGGATCGACACCCAACCCAGGTTGGGTTCTATATTTTCTAACAACCGTTTTACACTCCCACAAGAGCTGTAGATTGAGCGTTATCATTGGTCTATCAAGTTTCATGCATGCATAGAATTTATCCTTTAAGGACACAAAATAGGAGCACTTGCAGCTAAATATGAGATGCTTTCGGTATTTGACTTGAATTATCTTTTGAATGAAGATCTTATGATAATTCCTAACATATTTCATAGCTGCTTATAATCTCCCCCTTATGTTAGGAAAACTAGCATTCATCCTCCATCTTCTTTGAGGAATCCATCTTTGTGCATCATGATATATTTATTAATTGTATATCGCACATCAAAACTATTAGATAGAATAGTTGGTTCTTGACCTTGAACCAATTGAAAAATAAGAAATAATCATAATATATTGGTCTAATGCATACAAGTGTTATTGTATGCAATATATCATATTTCATACCAATACATGAAATTGTTCTCATTAGTAATGGTTTAACTATTTATGAAAGGCATTCAACGCTAAACTATCATCATCGAGATGAATTATCTTGATTAAACAATCTGAAAATTATGCTCAATTTATATTGAACAAGTAACTTTATGAATGTCAAACGTAGGTTGACTATAAATATACATGCGATCATCTTATTGATGCATCTTTTCAACATATCACATGATGGTGAACGGGCTCTTATTCACCTTTTATTCTTTTTAGATTTTGAGGGATCCAATCCCAAAATTAGTTGGTCCAGTCAACTTATCATGAGAACATGCAACATTAACGTTCATTTCTAATTCTTCAATATATGTTCAATACTCAGTATACACATCTTCGGGATATCGCAATCGTTCATGTCAACTTATGAACTTTTAATCTAGTAAACTCCAAGTTTACCATGATATGTGTTTTTGCTTTAGTAAATTTCAGATTTACTATTATATGAATAAATTTTAGATTTACTACTTCAGAAGTAAATTTCAAAATTATTCAACCTCTTTCGGATGTGAATTGTGATACAATCACAATTAAGTGCACGTTTGCATTAATAAATTTCTCATTCCCCAGAATGGAATATAATCGTGCCTTAAGCCTATTAAATTATGATAGCTTATAACCTCTTTCAAGATTTTGCTACTTCAGAAGCAAAATGAGGCATACAGATGATGTAGAAAATTTTTCTCTAGTATGTCTTATAATCATATAAGCGTGTGAAAATATCATCACTTTTGATGATCATTATCATATTGTCCCTCCATGCGTATATTCGTGCATTAAATCACTTGTCTTCTTTCAGACATATTATGCACTGCTACCACATACACCTCAAGAATGAAGTAAGTTGTCATATTTCAGACTTATCATATATTGCAACCATATTCACTTCATGGAATGGAGCATATTCAATGGGTCGAATTTCATGACTTTTCATTAAACCCCCATTATTTTGCCTTAGCCATCATAATATCATCAATATGGTGTATTGAGATTCAAACTCAACATCTTATCCATCTAAAAACGTCTTAGGCATAAATCGATGGGACTTGAACCAACATATTATTATCCTTTTTGATAATATTATTCTTGAGGAATAAATTTAAAATATAAATGGTTCCAAACCAATTATTTTTCCTCAAATCCAATAACAATTCTATTAGTAGTAGCAAAAGAAAGAGAACATAAAGAATTACTAACCTTGAAATCCTTCAGATTTATAATCTCACCTTATTTGGCAGAGTCTCGTGCTGATAACGTGTTATGAAAAATAAAGAATGAGAAGAAGATTAGAGAGAATAGAGAGAGTGATTCTTATTTCTTCTCTTGAGGAATAATTTACAATGAAGGAAGCCCTTCTATTTATAGGGGGAATTTGCCCCTAGTTTTACACTAAAAGACAAATACATCAAATTCTGATAAACATCATATGAATCTTAATAGATCTTGATATACATTCACTATAATTGATGCATTAATGAGAAATGAAAGAAAAACGATCAAGTATTAAAATCATAACACAACATACACAAGGATTATCAATTCACAATAAAAAAGAGTAAGAAATATACTTTTGTTATTGCAATTTCAAAGGTCAATATTAATAAAATCAGAAAGAAGAAAATTATAAGTGAAAAATAAAAGCAAAAAAACATTCGAAACGTATTGCATCATAAGGGTGAATAATCAGAAGTTGTGTACTATCAGAGAATTTTTCTCCAAAGTAGGGGGATGTAAAATCAATTTAACCGATAAGTCGAATAAAAAAAATATTTGGTTTATCAGTATCGAGTTATTGAGTTAGCAATTTTTAAATGATTTTGTAAATATTGTTGACGGGCTATTGATTTCGTTTCTGGGTTTAAAGTTTTAATTAATTTTTAAATCGAAAGCTCAATATGAATATATTAAAATTATTTTTTATCTCTACTTATGTAATAGTAGTTTCAATTTCAAATACAAATTCTATTTTCTTTTACATTTTATATCATATCTTGGTGATGTTGTTCTCTTCCTGAATTCGTCAGTTTATTGGGGTCTACCCATCAGCATGAACTGTGTACTGATTTTATTTTTCTTTTGAGAGATTGCTATACTGACGTTATATCCAAATTTGGTACTTAACTATAAAAGAAAATAATTATTTTTTAGCCACAACTTACTTGAATTTGTTTTTGCTTGTAATTTGTCCAGAGTTTGATACATGAAGCCAATGTATACCAAATGAAAATGAGGAAGAATAAAAAGAGTAGAGGAGCATTTTCTTATTGACTAAATAAAAAACGATCAAAATTCGGTTGAACAAATATATTATTGATTTGATTATCAATTTAGGGTACTTACAAATGGTAATCGAATCAATAATACACAAAATAGTCAAATCGAACTGACAGATGAACACCTCTGTCCCAAAGTGCACATTGCTCCCTCTGTTCTTTTTTAGCTGTCAGGTTTTGTTTTTCGAGAGTCAAGTTTGACCCATTTTTATAGTGAAATTAGATTAGATTATTCACTAATCTAAAATTATAATTTAGATATTCAAAGACTATACGAAAAAAGATTGTAAATTGTAATTTTTCTTATACCATTACGCTGAAAAATTATATTTTAAAATTTTGATCAAAATTTATATCATTTGACTCTTAAAAAGGAAGCTATGTAAACTAAAAACAAAGAGAAACGGAGGGAGTACACCACCTGTGTGAATCAACACTATATATTTTAGTCCATAAATTTTTTACTATTGATTGTAGTCAACAAATTCCCATAATATATTGGAACCCCAAGGTAAGTGATTCAATGTTAACTCTTTCTTTGGTATCTAATTCCCTGTAAATCAAATTACTAGTGTCCTGAGAGGCTTGCGGATGCATGTTTAATGATCTCCATCCCTTATTAATTTCATGTTTAATGATCTCCTTCCCTTGTTAGTTTTCTGTCACTAACCTCTTCAAGTATTCATTCGCAACCTCATGTACTTTATATTGCTCTTACTAAATATATATAAATTTTAATGATTAAAATTTAGAAGTCTGAATTTCAAAGATTCAATTGTGATAAATATATTAGAAGAAAGGAAACAAAAAATTTCCACACACAACACCTCATTGATGTGAGGAATTAACACCAACAGGGGCGGAGTTTTCTGTATATATATTAAGTTGAACCCCCTTGACATGAGTAAAAGAATTGGTTCAGTGGCAAAGGGGTTTAAGATATTCGCGCTGACTTCCTCCTCATGGTCAAGGGCTTGAGACCCTTTCACAGCTGTTTTTATTTTCTTTTGGAAAAATGTTGACAAGGTAAGCCTTGACCTGGAGGCTTTGGTGATATGCATGGTGGTTTTGGCTTTGGGGTGAGAAATGAAGAGGGGGCTACACTATTGGAGTTCGCGAGGTCCTTTGGGCTGGTGGTGGTGAACTCGGGCTTCCCGAAGAAAGATGATCACCTGATCACCTTTTGAAGCGTGATATCCAGGACCCAGATTGACTTTTTGTTGCTGAGGAAAGGGGATAGGGTGTTGTGTAAGGACTGTAAGGTCATCCCGAGTGAGAATCATTCGACCCAGCAAAGGTCATCTCCAAGCATTTCAATGATACTCAAATCATCAAATTATATCTTATGAATATAATAAAAAGTTTCCCAGAAACTTTATATGCTTCAGGCATTTTGAATCCTATAGGAATTTTCATATGGATGTTTGTCAAGTAACAATATCCAGCATGTCAAGTGTGACATCTTCAAGTGTCTAGACTGTAAATCAAATAAGTTTTATGCTTACCAAAATGCATCCTTTCAGGTCACTTGATAAATATTTCTACGTCAGCATGCTTAAATTAACGTAGAATTCAGATCCTCGTAATCTTTTACAATATTGCGTCAATATTGTATTAAATATATCATCGATAATTTCTTATTTTATATTGGCTCATAATGCGACATAACATTTTGAGATCTCATCACTTTATTATTTTCAAGTACCTAAACCTCTCATAAGGTTTCATGAAGTGTTAGGTTGTAGGCTCTTCAAGAGCACATTGCCTTTTTATCATGATTATTTTCTCCGTATCTTTTTCAAGGATTATTTCATTTAGAATCGATTGGTTGATGATAGGCAAATTTACGCGCCTATATCAATATATTTTGCCCATATTTGTGCCATGTTTTGAGAACAAACTATATATTTCATGCACTTTTAGTCCTTTTTCTTGTAAGTGAGCTAACAAACATGATTAGCAAAGTTTCAGGTATAAATGTTGCAGAAATCAGCATTTTATGGCTTACTTGACGCCAAACAAAGCTCACGAAGGAAGGAACGTAAGCTTGGACGCCTAAAGGACCAAAAACGCTGCATGGAATTTATGTCCCGGGCTAAAATAGCATTTCTGAAGACTTTGGGGACTTACAGTAACTTAGTTGGATTTGGACAATGATACATTAACCTAGTACAATTGGGTTAAGTATTTCATTAGTTTATTTGGATTCGGATAATGTTACATTAACCTAGTACAATTGGGTTAAGTATTTCATTAGCTTAGTAGGATTAGGATATGGGTATTAAAAATACCCTATCATGCTAGAGATTTTTAATCATCATCATACATTCAACAATTAAACATCTTTCAATTTCTCTTACAACTCTTCTAATCTTTCCATTAATTCTATTTTTCTTCTTCTATTCATCTATTCTTAAATTCCACAACAAGAGAAATGATACTTTTGCCTTGGAATTCACGCCTAACGCCTACCACTTGTGCTACACGAAAATCATCAATCTTGTGGTATAACAACAATGTCAATCGTGATCTCCTTCACATTCATGGGTAACTAAACTTCTCTGTTGGGGTTATGGAAGCCAACTGAGATACTATCTATTGCTGTGAGTTTGTGAGTCCATGACACGTATACTGCTTATATCATTATTCTCTTCATCTTAATCTACATTCTTTGTGGTTTCAAACGCAAGAATAAGCCAGTATAACATTTAACTTGTTCGAAAGAAAGGTTATTTGTCTGGAAAAGAGATAGTGTCAAGGTAGTAGGGTCACCCCTTAAAATTCCCTACTAAAAAGTTAGTGCCGTAACTGGATTAACCTCTTGGATAATTCGTACCGTTAGACACGCTTTAAGCTCAAAAGAGTTAAAGTGAAATAATCCTCGAATAGGTCAAAAGACGCCTGGATTTACCATCGAATACAATTCTCTATAAGCACATGCATGTCAGAATTCTACACACTCATAGCCAATAGAGATGTCTACCTCAGAAGGTGGACATAACCCCAATGCTTCAATTCTCATTGTTTAAACTCACGTAACATTCTTTCTTTTTATTTTTAGCTTTTGCTTTGATACTTTGTTTACATTACTTGCACGACAAGACTCCCCCCTTTTTACGAGACTTGCACCAAAAGTTTAGTAATTTTGCTTACTTGTTGGCCAAGCTATTCCCTGTGGGATCGACACCCAACCCGGGTTGGGTTCTATATTTGCTAACGACCGCTTTACACTCCCACGAGAGCTGTAGATTGAGCGTTATCAAAAATTGGCGCCGTTACCTGGGAATACGAGTGTCAATCAAGTTCGTGATAATTACTAGACCCTTTGGTCAAAGATTCTCGTACTTTTACTTTCAGTTTTTGTTTTTGTTTACTGCAGGTTTTTATTCAGTGCATGCCCCATACTAGAAGTTCTGGTCAAGCATTATTACCTATCAATCCTGAACCACAATGCATTGGTAGAATGGAAGCACAAGCAGAAATCGAAAGGATGGCTGCTCAACAGGAACAAGCAAGATTGGCTGCCCTTGCCGCATCCCAGGTACAACAGCAGAACATTGATAACCCTGCACGAGCAACAAATCCCGACGATGAGGATTTAGGTGATGACGAGTTACTAAACGCTAGGCGTGATGCTGAAATAACACTTGTCAATAGAAGAGGTCGACAAGCACGGTTTAGGTATGATCGCCAACCTATGCAGCCAGCTTTCGACGATGATGATGATGATCTTGATGGTGCCGGAGCCACTGGAGCCATAATTCAACCACCATTAGCGCCCGTAGCCAAGTTCAACATCACAAGCACCATGATTCAGTTATTGCAACTCAAGGGATTATTTGGTGGACTAGCAGGCGATGATCCGAATATGCATCTCATCAACTTTATTTCTACATGCAAGTTGTTTGACAATCCTGGTGTTGGTCAGAATGCAATTCGATTACGTCTATTTCCATTGTCTCTATCTGGGGAGGAAACACTATGGTTGAATGGGCTGACTCCTGATTCTATTACAAATTGGAGGCAATTGAGAGACGCTTTCCTAGAAAGATTCTTTCCGCCATCCAAGAGGGCACAATTGAGAGATGAAATCAGCAATTTTCGTCAGCTTCCCACTGACGCTCTTCATGAAACATGGGAGAGGTTCAAGACAAAGCTAGCGAGATGCCAAACCATCACATGACTAATTTCCACCTAATGGAGATCTTATATAGAGCCTTGAATTCAATAACTAAACCAGTGGTGGATAACGCAGCTGGAGGTTCTTTCATGGACCTCACCTTTGGTCAAGCAAGCAATATTCTAGATCGTATGACGAAATAAAGTAGAGCTTGGCATACCAGGGATTCTGAGGTAGCAAGCCCCACTTTATCTCTAGGCATGACTGCAGACCCAAGAAGAAGAGAAGAAGAACGTGATCAAGATATGGCGCATATGAAAACACAAATGGATCTTCTTACAAAGCATCTATTATCAGGGAAGACCGAAAAAGTGAAAGCTATTGCGTCAAAAGGAAGAGACGAATCTGACTCTGAAGAGGAGGCCAACTACTTGAACAATCAGGGGGGTTTCCGAGGGACTACCCAAGGAAACCAAGGTCGGAACTATTATGATAAATCTAGAAGCAAAGACCAAGGTATTTGGAAGAAAAACAATGAAAAGAGTGGTTTGTACGTTCCCCCTGGTAGACGTGACACCACCACATCTAATTCTGGAAGTATGGAAGACATGATGGATAAATTATTGAAAGGAGTAGAAGCAATGAGCGCGGGTGTTACGGAGGTAATTGATGATTTGTCCTCCATGAAACAATTAGTTGATTCTCATTCCACTTCAATCAAGCAAATAGAGCAGTAATTGAGCCAACTTTCAGCAGCACTAAATCAAAGAAAGGTCGGCACTTTACCTAGTGATACTGTGCAAAATTCAAGGAATGATGGGTCATGCATGTCCATCACTACAAGGAGTGGTAAGGTTCTGGAAACTTCAGCAAAAGGCAAGCAAGTGATTAAAGAAGTTGCGGACGTGGATGACCACGCTAAAGGAGAGGATGCCGCAGCTACTTCTCCTAATGACAAAAACACCACTTCCAGTACTGTGCAGCCTGAAAAAATGGAAAAAAGGAAGCAAGAGGAGAAGAAAACCTAGGAGAGAACACTTCCATACCCACCACCACCTTTTCCCCAAAGATTGAAGAAGCTGGCGGATGACACGAAGTTCAGCAAATTCATGACTATGTTGAAACAGCTGACGATTAATGTTCCATTGGTTGAGGCACTTGAACAAATGCCTGGGTATGCGAATTTTATGAAGGATCTTTTGACAAAGAAGCAGGCAGCAAGCTATGAGTTGAAAGAAGATGTGCATCATTGTATTGCAATTGCTACCCGATCGATAGTTCAGAAGAAGGCCGACCCCAGAGCTTTCACGATTTCTTGCACCTTTGGATCTTTGAATTTTGCCAAAGCATTATGTGACTTAGGAGCCAGCATCAATTTGATGCCATTATCGATCTACAAGAAGTTGGGGTTGGGTGATCCTACTCCAACCAATATGAGGCTTGTCATGGCAGATAGGTCGGTAAAACGACCTGTTGGTATTCTATGTGACGTATTGGTGAAGGTTTATTCTTTTATCTTTCCGGAAGACTTTTTTATTTTGGATTGTGAGGCGGATTCAGAAGTCCCCATAATCTTGGGGCACCCTTTCCTTGCTACAGGAAGTGTGCTCATTGATTTGAGAGCTAATGAACTTTCATTCAGAATAAATGACGAAGTAGTGCACTTTGATGTTTGCAAGTCAATGAAGCAACCCAAAGATCTGAGTGTATTCTCTGTGGCTGATGTTTTCTTTGATGACGAGAAAGAAGTGCTTGAAGAAGAGCAGATTATTGTTGACCCTTTGGCGATTGTGCTCATGAATGGAGAGAATGAGGATGCTGAAAATTCTGAGGAAGCTATTTGTGCTCTATCGGGATTAGGTACATATCGCTATACTCCCAAGAAGCTGGATCTTGATCTCAAGAATAGACCCACACCACCAGCTAAGCCATCTATTGAAGAACCACCCACGTTAGAATCGAAGGAGCTGCCAAGTCATTTGAAGTACGCATTCTTAGGAAGCAGAAATACTCTTCCAGTCATTGTAGCAGCCGATTTGGGTGAGCAACAAGTTGCAGCTCTTATTGCTATTCTACGCAAGTATATTAAAGCTATTGGATGGACCATTGCGGATATTATTGGTATTCCACCTGAGATTTGCACACATAAAATTCAGCTTCAAGAAAATTGCACACCCACCATTGAGCATCAAAGACATCTAAACCCACCTATGCAAAAAGTGGTGAAGAAAGAAATTATCAAGTGGTTAGATGCAGGGGTTGTGTATCCTATCTCTGATAGTACATGGGTAAGCCCGGTACAATGTGTTCCCAAGAAAGGAGGCATGACGGTGGTCACAAATACGAAGAATGAGCTTATTCCACTCAGACCCATTACTGGATGGAGAGTATGCATAGATTACCGAAAGCTAAATTCTTGGACACTCAAAGATCACTTCCCAAGGCCATTCATGGACCAAATGCTAGATCGATTAGCGGGGAAAGGATGGTTATGTTTCCTTGATGGTTATTCAGGCTACAATCAGATTTGTATTGCTCCCGAAGACCAAGAGAAGACAACATTTACATGCCCATATGGTACATTTGCCTTCAAACGTATGCCATTCGGGTTATGTAACGCACCAGCCACCTTTCAACGTTGTATGATGTCCATTTTCTCTGATATGGTCGAATACACTTTGGAGGTATTCATGGATGATTTTTCAGTTGTTGGTGAGTCTTTTGAAGCATGCTTGGCAAACTTGAGCATGGCATTGCAAAGATGTGTAGAATTCAACCTTGTGCTAAATTGGGAAAAGTGTCACTTCATGGTAAAAGAAGGAATCGTCCTTGGGCACAAGATCTCCACAAGAGGAATAGAGGTTGATCGAGCAAAAATTGAGGTTATTTAGAAGCTACCGCCCCCAATTTTGGTGAAGGGAGTTCGTAGTTTTCTTGGCCATGCGGGTTTGTATCGTCGGTTTATCAAAGACTTCTCTAAAATTGCTAGTCCATTGTGCAAACTATTGGAGAAAGATGCGAAGTTTGACTTTAATGAAGATTGCTTAAAGGCATTCGAGTGCCTTAAAGGAAAACTCATTGAAGCCCCTATCATGGTAGCACCAGACTGGTCTCTCCCGTTCGAAGTCATGTGTGATGCGAGCGGTGTAGCCATTGGAACTGTACTTAGACAAAGAAAGGAGAAATTATTTCATCCTATCTACTATGTGAGTAAGGTCCTAAATGAAGCCCAAAGGAACTACACTGTTACTGAACAAGAGCTCCTAGCAGTTGTGTATGCGTTTGAGAAGTTTCGTGCCTATCTATTAGGTACTAAGGTGATTATTCATACAGACCATGCAGCTCTTAGGTACCTCATCACAAAGAAGGATGCAAAACCAAGGTTAATTTGATGGGTGTTGCTGCTACAAGAGTTTGATTTTGAGGTCAAAGATAGAAGAGGTTGCGAGAACTAAGTGGTCGATCACCTATATCGACTTGAGAATGAACATGTGGTGCAACCTGAAAATCAGATTGATGATGCATTCCCGGACGAAGAGATATTAGCGACAACAATAGAGGAACTACCATGGTATGCCGACTTTGCAAATTTCGTGGTGGGTAATGTGATACCTGCCAATTAATCTTACCACCAAAGGAGGAAGTTTATGCATGATGTACAGCACTACTATTGGGATGAGCCTTATTTGTTTCGACGATGCGCGGATGGTATCATTCGATGATGTATATCTCATAAAGAAGTGCCTACTATATTGGAAGCATGCCACACTTCCCAAGTTGGAGGACATCACGCAGGCAATCAAACGGCAAGAAAAGTTTTGCAAAGTGGTTATTATTGGCCTTCGATATTTAGAGATGCCTACGACTATGTTAGAAAGTGTGACCAATGCCAGCGTCAAGGTGCTATTATAAAACACCATGAAATTCCCATGTCTAAAATTCTTGTGGTAGAACTCTTCGATGTGTGGGGTATTGATTTCATGGGTCCATTCATGAATTCATTTGGAATTAAGTATATCTTTGTGGCTGTAGACTATGTTTCAAAATGGGTGGAAGCTGTAACTTTGGCCGACTACGAAGGGAAGCGTGTTGTAGCGTTCTTAAAGAAGAATATCTTCTCTCGCTTTGGAGTACCACGTACTATTATAAGTGATGGAGGATCTCACTTTTGCAATAAGCTATTCAAATCAGTTTTGGCCAAGTATGGTGTCAAGCAACATAAGGTAGCCACGCCCTATCATCCCCAAACTAGTGGACAAGTAGAAGTTTCCAATCGCGAGATCAAGCAAATCCTTACGAAGACAGTTAATGCAAATAGGAAGGATTGGTCTAGGAAGCTTGATGATTCACTATGGGCGTATAGGACTGCATTCAAAATGCCCATTGGCATGTCTCCTTATCAACTAGTTTATGGGAAGGCTTGTCACTTACCCATCGAGCTCGAGCATAAGGTATTGTGGGCGTTGAAGCAATTGAATTTGAATTGGGATGATGCTAAGAAACTGAGGTTGGAGCAGCTGAACGAATTAGATGAGTTCCGTCTCCATGCATATGAAAGATCAGACCTATACAAAGAGCGGATGAAAAAGTATCATGACCAGCGGATTGTTCGACGAAACATCCAAAGGGGTGATATGGTACTTCTCTTCAACTCCAGATTGAAGCTCTTCCCAGGTAAATTAAAGTCTAAGTGGTCTGGTCCATACAAAGTTATCCAAGTCTACTCGTCTGGAGTAGTCGAATTGGAAGACAATAATGGTGTTGTCTTCAAAGTGAACGTCCAACGTGTTAAACCTTATATCGGTCCTCTTGACTCGATGAATTATATGGCCATCACTTATCTCGACGAAGTCTAAGTACTTGAGATAACTATGTCAAGCCACGACAATAAATAAGGCGCTAGATGGGAGGCAACCCATCGCTTTATCGTTTTATCATTTTATCGTTTTAGTACTTGTTTTGCTTTTGACAAATGAAAATCCAAAAATAAGAGTCGTTCCACGACCAAAACTAAGGCGCTTGGTGGGAGGCAACCCATCGTACTAATCGTTTTCATTGGTTTTGAGCAAATATAGGTGCAAGAGGTATTCAACGAAGAGATTGATTTCCAATGACGATTTGGACGTATTGTATGGTAAACGTGGTAAGTTAGGTATAAGGATGCATAAGGCTATGGATTGAGCATTTCTCATGCCAAAATAGGCATCGAGGAAGGCTAGGCCTAGGTAAAACTAGGCCACGAATGATGCAAAACCTATCCTATAGCCTAAGGTCTCGGAATCTAGTGTGTTATACACTATGCGCCGCCCATACTTAAGAGTGCTATACACTATGCGCCGCCTATGCTATAGCATTAGGTCTCAGTATCTCAAATGCCATATACAATGCGGCGCATATGTCCCTAAATGCCATAGACTATGCGCCGCATATGTCCCTAAATACCATGTACTACGCGCCGCATATGTCATGCCTATGCGAAGTACTATGCACCGCATATAGGCTATTTTTGTCTCCAAAACCATTTGGAAATGGGTCAAAACCCGACCCATTCTCTTCCAAAATAAAGGGGACTTAGTCTTGAAACATAAGCACATTGCAAAGTGACCTAAAGGCGCCACATATTCATCCAAATCCTCTCAAAACTTTCTTTTTGCTCTTCCAATTCACAATACCATCTCCAAAAACTTCAATCAAGTAAGTACTCTCTTATTATTCATTTATTTCTCGTAAGTACTACGTCGCTATGTCTATTATGAATTGCTACATCTTGAATGAAGATTGGTGATGTTAATGTGTTTGGATTGTTGATACAAATCATGTGAGTGAACATAAACGTTAGGATAATCTTGACTTGTTTCCGACTTAAATTTGGTTTTAATAGCATTAGTATACTATTTGCGGAATTGCTATGGTTATGGATATTGCTTAAGCTTGTTACATGGATACTTACATGTTAGGCTATCCCGTTCATCGGGATAAGCCTTATAGTTGCCTACCGACTTAGGAGGTTGTGATGGTTGAAAATAACCATACATGATGTAAACCCTATGTAGTAGTATTTTTATACCTAACATGAAAGTAATGCAATGGCTGCAAGTAGTGATGCATCACTGATTTTCTTGTCGGAATATGGTTCTCAAAACGTATGTCGACGAAATTTAAGTAATCGACCACATTCACTTCACTGTTTTGCATCAAAGAACCTAAGTGTGGGGTGGTACCCCTATGGCTTGTGTATAGATTGTTTTCTTTAAGTTGATGCTAGCATGAATATTGTTTAAGTCTCAGGAACAATGGCACCTAAAGCGCGACAAAATAAGGCTACCACTTCCCACAAGGGCAAGAAGAGAGGTCGCAAAGACCAAGGAGAATCATCCTCAGCACAACTACCCCGCCGAATGTTTGGAATCAAATGGGTTCTTGAGGAGGAAGCCAAAGAATGGTACAGGAACAATAAAGAAAGAAAATATGTTCACGTCGACTTAATCAACAAGGACACCTTATCAAAGATGGAGCCGCGTATGTTGGCAAAAATAATGGCGTTAAAGCTGGATTTCATCTTCCGCGACATGGGAGAGTGTAATCTTGATTTGAGAAGGGAATTCTATGCCAACTGGTCGCCGAAAACAACGGGCAACGAAGTCAAGATTCGGGGCCAAGTGTTACAGCTCAACGCGGATTTGATTAATTCCTTTCTTTGCTTACCTTCGATCGACCAAGCACCATTCAAAGAGTTGTACAGCAGACCTCCTTATACAGCAATACGACACACACTTTGTGGAATTAGATCTATGGCAAGGTGGGGCAGACATAAGGACACCGGACGACACAACACCTTCCCCTATGCTCCACTGAATAGGGAAGCAAGAAGCTGGATGGGCATTGTCAACTCATGCCTTATTCCTGGGACTCAATACACCAAGATATCAAGAGATAGGGTGTGTTTGGTAATCTATTGATAGCACTCTTGCGGAAGGAGGATATCGAAGAGAAACTAGCTGATCACAAACTACCACACAACCCGAAGAAGGTTGACCTCACCAAGGTCAAGGATGCTGAAACAACTCATGGTGTCAACCTTACTACTGCGGAGAGACATGCTCGAGATGAGAGTTTCTTCTTATATCTTTATGGCATGACACACTTCACAATGATGAGTGGAGGTCGTGTTCCAACTGCTGAAGAGCTCCAACAGCTGGACCATGATTATCCAATGAACATACATGCATGGGAGATGTGTGGAGTGGGCGTATACTTTGAGGAACCTCTAGACGATGATGTGCCGACCGATGACGATCAACGCTTGCCAGACTCCGATGAGGAGTAGAACTCTGACGACGACTCTTATGATGATTCCGACGAAGGGGGTATGACCCCCGACATTAAGGAAGAGGCTGACTAATCAGGTTCTTCGTATTTATTTTCCACTGAGGGCAGTGTCCCGTTTAAGTGTGGGGTGGCGGTATCGCATGCTATACTTCTCTATTTCCATCTATGTTTGTTTATTTATTTGTGTGTCGATTTTTTTGTTTTGATTTTTTTTTTCGTGTGTTTTGCTTTTTAGGACTAAAATTTTTTTAGCTTCTCATGAAATAATTCTAATAGACAGCATGAGATTATAACAAGAGTATGTGCTACAATTATGACTATTGAGACGTTTAGGCTCTAGTAGTGACTCATTATGTGATATTTTGTGGTTTAATTCCTTCACATGTTGGGTCGAGAGTCTATATTACTTCCAATCAAGTCGACCATGTGCCTTGTGGGTGTGAGATAATAGTATATTCTATGTTTGTGGCTGATGCTAGAACTTGCCTGGTATGTATGCAAAGCAAAAATAAGGAGTGTAAGTCTAGGAGATGATTTAGGCATTTCTTTGGCAACCTATACATGTTTACCTTTGTCTTACCTACCCATGTACATCATCCTAGTTAAACCCTTTTGAGCCTTTAGCCTATTTCTTTGACAACCTTGTACGTAAGCCTAATCCATTTTATTCAAGACCATAATTTGATCCAAAATCCTAAGTGCTTTAAAGTGAAAAAGTCATGTGACAACATAAGAGGAAATTGGGTAAGTATGATGCTTTAAATTGTAATGGTGCTTGAATGTGTTATGAAAAAGAAAGTGCTATCATAAAGGGTATGTTGTGAAAAGAAAAAGGAAAAGAAAGCTGAAAAGTGAGTTGTGCTTAAAAATTGAAAAAACAAAAGAGGAGAACAAGAGTGGTAGAATAAAATAAAGAAGAAAGGTTGAAAGAAAAGTGTCAATGATACAATGTGATGTATTAAAGTGCTTAGGAACTTAGTCACTATTTCTGGCCAAAATAGTCCTACCCGTCCCTTAGCATACATTACAACCATTAAAAGACCTATTTGATCCTAATCTTAACATTCTGACATTTAGTGGAGTATTACATTAAGGTCAAGCCTATGGTCATCAGTTTCTACATATGAATTCTTTGTGAGAGTGAGAGCAAGTATATTTTGATACCCATGTTTGAAAAATATGTTATACTTGTGAGTGATTATGGGTAATATATTGTGAGACACACATGGTTGATGAGTTTTGGGTATTTATATATGATTCCTTGTACCTTAACGTTTGCGTGCGAGTTGACCATTATCACGAGTCTATGCTAGAGGCTAAACTGTTTCTACTAATAATCGGAAAGCTACTCTTTGTGGAAAATTATTGTGCTTGTCTTGTCGAATGTTTTGTGTTGTTGCTGTAAAACCTTAAGTTGATGTGTAGAAGGACATGATATTTTGTTCGAGGACGAACAAAGCTTCAAGTGTGGGTTGTTGATGATAGGCGAATTTACGCGCCTATATCAATATATTTTACCTATATTTGTGCAATGTTTTGAGAACAAACTATATATTTTATGCACTTTTAGTCCTTTTTCTTGTAAGTGAGCTAACGAACATGATTAGAAAAGTTTCAGGTATAAATGATGCAGAAATCAGCATTTTATGGCTTACTTGACGCCAAAGAAAGCTCACGAAGGAAGCAACGTAAGCTTGGACGCCTAAAGGACCAAAAACAATGCATCGAATTTCTGTCCCGGGCTAAAACGGCATTTCTGAAGACTTTGGGGACTTACAGTAACTTAGTTGGATTTGGACAATGATACATTAACCTAGTACAATTGGGTTAAGTATTTCATTAGTTTATTTGGATTTGGATAATGTTACATTAGCCTAGTACAATTGGGTTAAGTATTTCATTAGCTTAGTAGGATTAGGATATGGTTATTATAAATACCCTATCATGCTAGAGATTTTTAATCATCATCATACATTCAACAATTAAACATCTTCCAACTTCTCTTACAACTCTTCTAATCTTTCCATTAATTCTATTTTTCTTCTTCTATTCATCTATTCTTAAATTCCGCAACAAGAGAAACGTTACTTTTGCCTTGGAATTCACGCCTAACGCCTACCACTTGTGCTACACGAAAATCATCAATCTTATGGTATAACAACAATGTTAATCATGATCTCCTTCACATTCATGGGTAACTAAACTTCTCTGTTGGGGTTATGGAAGCCAACTGATATACTATCTATTGTTGTGAGTTTGTGAGTTCATGACACGTATACTGCTTATATTGTGAGTTCATGACACGTATACTGCTTATATCATTATTCTCTTCATCTTAATCTACATTCTTTGTGGTTGCAAACGCAAGAATACGCCAGTATAACATTTAACTTGTTCGAAAGAAAGGTTATTTGTCTGGAAAAGAGATAGTGTCAAGGTAGTAGGGTCACCCCCTAAAATTCCCTACTAAAAGTTAGTGTCGTAACTGGATTAACCTCTTGGAGAATTCGTACCGTTAGACACGCTTTAAGCTCGAAAGAGTTAAAGTGAAATAATCCTCGAATAGGTCGAAAGACGCCTGGATTTACCATCGAATACAATTCTCTATAAGCACATGCATGTCAGAATTCTACACACTCATAGCCAATAGAGACGTATACCTCAGAAGGTGGACATAACCCCAACGCTTCAATTCTCATTGTTTAAACTCACGTAACATTCTTTCTTTTTATTTTCAGCTTTTGCTTTGATACTTTGTTTACATTACTTGCACGACAAGACTCCCCCTTTTTACGAGACTTGCACCAAAAGTTTAGTAATTTTGCTTACTTGTTGGCCAAGCTATTCCCTGTGGGATCGACACCCAACCCAGGTTGGGTTCTATATTTTCTAACAACCGCTTTACACTCCCACAAGAGCTGTAGATTGAGCGTTATCATTGGTCTATCAAGTTTCATGCATGCATAGAATTTATCCTTTAAGGACACAAAATAGGAGCACTTGCAGCTAAATATGAGATGCTTTCGGTATTTGACTTGAATTATCTTTTGAATGAAGATCTTATGATAATTCCTAACATATTTCATAGCTGCTTATAATCTCCCCCTTATGTTAGGAAAACTAGCATTCATCCTCCATCTTCTTTGAGGAATCCATCTTTGTGCATCATGATATATTTATTAATTGTATATCGCACATCAAAACTATTAGATAGAATAGTTGGTTCTTGACCTTGAACCAATTGAAAAATAAGAAATAATCATAATATATTGGTCTAATGCATACAAGTGTTATTGTATGCAATATATCATATTTCATACCAATACATGAAATTGTTCTCATTAGTAATGGTTTAACTATTTATGAAAGGCATTCAACGCTAAACTATCATCATCTAGATGAATTATCTTGATTAAACAATCTGAAAATTATGCTCAATTTATATTGAACAAGTAACTTTATGAATGTCAAACGTAGGTTGACTATAAATGTACATGCGATCATCTTATTGATGCATCTTTTCAACATATCACATGATGGTGAACGGGCTCTTATTCACCTTTTATTCTTTTTAGATTTTGAGGGATCCAATCCCAAAATTAGTTGGTCCAGTCAACTTATCATGAGAACATGCAACATTAACGTTCATTTCTAATTCTTCAATATATGTTCAATACTCAGTATACACATCTTCGGGATATCGCAATCGTTCATGTCAACTTATGAACTTTTAATCTAGTAAACTCCAAGTTTACCATGATATATGTTTTTGCTTTAGTAAATTTTAGATTTACTATTATATGAATAAATTTTAGATTTACTACTTCAGAAGTAAATTTCAAAATTATTCAACCTCTTTCGGATGTGAATTGTGATACAATCACAATTAAGTGCACGTTTGCATTAATAAATTTCTCATTCCCCAGAATGGAATATAATCGTGCCTTAAGCCTATTAAATTATGATAGCTTATAACCTCTTTCAAGATTTTGCTACTTCAGAAGCAAAATGAGGCATACAGATGATGTAGAAAATTTTTCTCTAGTATGTCTTATAATCATATAAGCGTGTGAAAATATCATCACTTTTGATGATCATTATCATATTGTCCCTCCATGCGTATATTCGTGCATTAAATCACTTGTCTTCTTTCAGACATATTATGCACTGCTACCACATACACCTCAAGAATGAAGTAAGTTGTCATATTTCAGACTTATCATATATTGCAACCATATTCACTTCATGGAATGGAGCATATTCAATGGGTCGAATTTCATGACTTTTCATTAAACCCCCATTATTTTGCCTTAGCCATCATAATATCATCAATATGGTGTATTGAGATTCAAACTCAACATCTTATCCATCTAAAAACGTCTTAGGCATAAATCGATGGGACTTGAACCAACATATTATTATCCTTTTTGATAATATTATTCTTGAGGAATAAATTTAAAATATAAATGGTTCCAAACCAATTATTTTTCCTCAAATCCAATAACAATTCTATTAGTAGTAGCAAAAGAAAGAGAACATAAAGAATTACTAACCTTGAAATCCTTCAGATTTATAATCTCACCTTATTTGGCAGAGTCTCGTGCTGATAACGTGTTATGAAAAATAAAGAATGAGAAGAAGATTAGAGAGAATAGAGAGAGTGATTCTTATTTCTTCTCTTGAGGAATAATTTACAATGAAGGAAGCCCTTCTATTTATAGGGGGAATTTGCCCCTAGTTTTACACTAAAAGACAAATACATCAAATTCTGATAAACATCATATGAATCTTAATAGATCTTGATATACATTCACTATAATTGATGCATTAATGAGAAATGAAAGAAAAACGATCAAGTATTAAAATCATAACACAACATACACAAGGATTATCAATTCACAATAAAAAAGAGTAAGAAATATACTTTTGTTATTGCAATTTCAAAGGTCAATATTAATAAAATCAGAAAGAAGAAAATTATAAGTGAAAAATAAAAGCAAAAAAACATTCGAAACGTATTGCATCATAAGGGTGAATAATCAGAAGTTGTGTACTATCAGAGAATTTTTCTCCAAAGTAGGGGGATGTAAAATCAATTTAACCGATAAGTCGAATAAAAAAAATATTTGGTTTATCAGTATCGAGTTATTGAGTTAGCAATTTTTAAATGATTTTGTAAATATTGTTGACGGGCTATTGATTTCGTTTCTGGGTTTAAAGTTTTAATTAATTTTTAAATCGAAAGCTCAATATGAATATATTAAAATTATTTTTTATCTCTACTTATGTAATAGTAGTTTCAATTTCAAATACAAATTCTATTTTCTTTTACATTTTATATCATATCTTGGTGATGTTGTTCTCTTCCTGAATTCGTCAGTTTATTGGGGTCTACCCATCAGCATGAACTGTGTACTGATTTTATTTTTCTTTTGAGAGATTGCTATACTGACGTTATATCCAAATTTGGTACTTAACTATAAAAGAAAATAATTATTTTTTAGCCACAACTTACTTGAATTTGTTTTTGCTTGTAATTTGTCCAGAGTTTGATACATGAAGCCAATGTATACCAAATGAAAATGAGGAAGAATAAAAAGAGTAGAGGAGCATTTTCTTATTGACTAAATAAAAAACGATCAAAATTCGGTTGAACAAATATATTATTGATTTGATTATCAATTTAGGGTACTTACAAATGGTAATCGAATCAATAATACACAAAATAGTCAAATCGAACTGACAGATGAACACCTCTGTCCCAAAGTGCACATTGCTCCCTCTGTTCTTTTTTAGCTGTCAGGTTTTGTTTTTCGAGAGTCAAGTTTGACCCATTTTTATAGTGAAATTAGATTAGATTATTCACTAATCTAAAATTATAATTTAGATATTCAAAGACTATACGAAAAAAGATTGTAAATTGTAATTTTTCTTATACCATTACGCTGAAAAATTATATTTTAAAATTTTGATCAAAATTTATATCATTTGACTCTTAAAAAGGAAGCTATGTAAACTAAAAACAAAGAGAAACGGAGGGAGTACACCACCTGTGTGAATCAACACTATATATTTTAGTCCATAAATTTTTTACTATTGATTGTAGTCAACAAATTCCCATAATATATTGGAACCCCAAGGTAAGTGATTCAATGTTAACTCTTTCTTTGGTATCTAATTCCCTGTAAATCAAATTACTAGTGTCCTGAGAGGCTTGCGGATGCATGTTTAATGATCTCCATCCCTTATTAATTTCATGTTTAATGATCTCCTTCCCTTGTTAGTTTTCTGTCACTAACCTCTTCAAGTATTCATTCGCAACCTCATGTACTTTATATTGCTCTTACTAAATATATATAAATTTTAATGATTAAAATTTAGAAGTCTGAATTTCAAAGATTCAATTGTGATAAATATATTAGAAGAAAGGAAACAAAAAATTTCCACACACAACACCTCATTGATGTGAGGAATTAACACCAACAGGGGCGGAGTTTTCTGTATATATATTAAGTTGAACCCCCTTGACATGAGTAAAAGAATTGGTTCAGTGGCAAAGGGGTTTAAGATATTCGCGCTGACTTCCTCCTCATGGTCAAGGGCTTGAGACCCTTTCACAGCTGTTTTTATTTTCTTTTGGAAAAATGTTGACAAGGTAAGCCTTGACCTGGAGGCTTTGGTGATATGCATGGTGGTTTTGGCTTTGGGGTGAGAAATGAAGAGGGGGCTACACTATTGGAGTTCGCGAGGTCCTTTGGGCTGGTGGTGGTGAACTCGGGCTTCCCGAAGAAAGATGATCACCTGATCACCTTTTGAAGCGTGATATCCAGGACCCAGATTGACTTTTTGTTGCTGAGGAAAGGGGATAGGGTGTTGTGTAAGGACTGTAAGGTCATCCCGAGTGAGAATCATTCGACCCAGCATAGGCTCTTCGTTATGGACTTGGGTATAAAGAAGAATAGAAAGAGGAGGAGTAAGGAGTGTAGACCTAGAATTAAGTGGGGCGGCTTGACGCCAGTGAATACGTGGGAGATAGAGGAGAAGTTGGTGTGAATGGGGGTGTGGGAGTGTAGGGGGGACGTGGATAGTATGTGGGATAGGGCGGCTAGGTACATCAGGGAGAAGGCAAGTAAGGTGTTGGGTGTTTCTAGGGGCCGGGCCGGTCACCATCAGGGGGATTGGTGGTGGACTGAAGAGGTGGAGAAGAAAGTGAGGACCAAGAAAGAGGCGTATGCTAAGTTGGTTGAGAGTAAGGATGAAGAAGAGAAGCGGGTAAACAGGAAAGAGTACAATTTAGCTCGGAAGAAGGCTAAGTCAGCAGTCATGGCAGCTAAGACGGCCGCTTTTGAGAGCTTGTATGCGGGGTTACAGGGAAAGGAGGGGAGAAAAAGTTGTTTAGACTCGCTAAGGCTAGAGAGAGGAAGGGATGTGACCTCGATCAGGTGAGGTGCATTAAGGGAGAGGACGGCAGAGTGTTGATGGAGGACAGCTACATTAAGAATAGATGGAAGTCGTACTTTCATAGGCTCTTGAATGACGAAGGGGATAGAGCTATTGTGTTAGGGGAACTGGAGCACTCAGAGGAGTGTCGGGATTTTAGTTATTGTAGACGTTTTAGGGTAGAAGAGGTTAGAGAAGTTGTTCGCAGGATGCGGAGGGGTAGGGAGACGGGGACGGATGAGATACCGGTAGAGTTTTGGAAGTACGTTGGAGATGCTGGGGTAAGGTGGTTGACTGGTTTGTTTAACGAAATCTTCAAGATGGCAAAGATGCCCGAGGCATGGAGGTGGAGTATCATGATCCCTCTCTATAAGAATAAGGGTGACATCCAGAGTTGCAATAACTATAAGGGGATTAAGTTATTGAGTCACTCTATGAAGATTTGGGAGAGAGTGGTCGAGGGGAGGCTGAGACGGAGAGTGTCTATTTCGGAAAACCAGTTTGGATTTATGCCTGGGCGCTCGACGACGGAGCAAATTCACCTGGTACGGAGGCTGGTGGAACAGTATAGGGAAAGGAAGAAGGACCTGCACATGGTGTTTATCGACCTAGAGAAGGCTTATGACAAAGTTCCCAGGGAGGTGCTTTGGAGATGCTTGGAGGTGAGTGGAGTCCCGATGGCTTATATCAGAGCAATTAAGGATATGTATGATGGAGCGAAAACTCAGGTGAGGACGGCGGGAGGAGACTCAGAGCATTTCACTATCTTGACAGGATTGCATCAGGGATCTACTCTTAGTCCTTTTTTGTTTGCTTTGGTGATGGATGTGTTGACACGGTGTATTCAAGGGGAGGTGCCTTGGTGTATGTTTTTTGCAGACGATGTAGTTCTGATTGACGAGACCCGAGGGGGTGTGAATGACAAATTAGAGTTGTGGAGACAAACTCTTGAGTCTAAAGGGTTCAGGTTGAGCAGAAGCAAGACAGAGTATTTGGAATGCAAGTTTAATGACGTGAGGCTGGAGAATGAGGTGGTAGTGAAGCTGGAATCGCAGGAGGTATGTAAGAGGGATAGTTTCAAGTATCTCGGGTCTGTGAAACAAGGTAACGGTGAGATTGACGAGGATGTCTCGCACCGTATTGGGGCGGGATGGTTGAAGTGGAAGCTCGCGTCGGGGGTGTTGTGTGATAAGAAAGTACCGCCTAAGCTTAAAGGCAAATTCTACAGGATGGTAGTCCGTCCGTCCATGTTGTATGGAGCGGAGTGTTGGCCAGTTAAGAACTCCCACATCCAAAAAAATGAAGGTGGCGGAAATGCGGATGTTGCGCTGGATGTGTGGGATGACTAGAGGGGATAGAGTTCGGAATGAGACTATCAGGGAGAAGGTTGGTGTGGCTCCAGTGGAGTGCAAGATGCGGGAAGGCCGATTGAATTGGTTCGGGCACGTGAAGAGGAGGGGTATGGATGCCCCAGTTCGTAGGTGTGAGAGGCTAGCGTTGGATGGTTTTAGGCGGGGTAGGAGTAGGCCGAAGAAGTACTGGGGTGAGGTAATTAGGCGGTACATGGAGCAGTTACAGCTCACCGAGGACATGACCCTAGATAGGAAGGTCTGGAGGGCGCGAATTAGGGCAGAAGACTAGGGCCAGTTTGGGTCGCTAGGGTAGGGAATTACTTGGTGGGGGTATTATTCTTGTTATTCTTCCTATTCTTAGTCTTATTCCTATTCCTATTCTTATTCTTGTTATGATTCCATGTTCTGGGTGCTTTCCGCTATTTTCTATTACTTATGGGTGCCGTATTTACGTTATGAAATCCTGTTCTGTGCTTTACTTTGTATTTGTGGGGTGTCTCGTGTCTTGAGCTGGGGGTCTATCGGAAACAGCCTTTCTACTTCTTCAGAGGTAGAGGTATGGACTGCGTACATCTTACCCCCCCCCAGACCCCACTAGGTGGGAATACACTGGGTTTGTTGTTGTTGTTGTTGTTGTCATTTGTAATTCTTATTGATGCCTTCATAAAGTACGTGCCAAATCTCGAAAGGCGAAGACTTGAAAATCAAAGGTATTCAAAATGGTGCAAGGTAGCTTAAGAGTTGTTTAGGAGTACATAGCAAGATTTCATAGGGAGAATGTTGTTTCCGTTGGTACCAAATGAGTGGGTACAGAAGCTTTCACTTGGGGATTGAATCCTTTTAGTTTGGAATGTTGTTTCAGTTAACACTATTCACTGAGTGGGTACAAAAGCTTTCACATAGCAATATTTCATAGGGAGAATGTTGTTTCAGTTAACACTATTCACTTAGTCTTTTTTCAAAAACAAAAAGCTTCATGGTATAAATTATTTCAAATTTATGATTTTTATTAAAATTTTAAGTTACTATATAATAAAATGCAATCAGTAAATTGATTTCCAACTAAATATTATTATATATTTAATAGGCTTTTTGATACAAATATTTAATTATAATAAAAATTATTGAATTTTCGAATAATCCATTCATTACTTCAATTCATTTATCTCGTTACTCATTATAGATTATCTGAAGAAGAGTTCAAACAAATCAAAGGGTATATAACCTCGCTCAGATAAGACCCGACCCGTACAAATATAGTCCAACCCGTTCATTTGCCAACACTATTAGCATGCTTATTTTTTTGGGAACCCCCTTACAAAACATCCTAGTTCCGCCACTAAACACCAACCGAACCAAAAGCGAAAAACCAGGAAGAGAATAACAAAGCAAAGACAACAAAATAATGGGAAACGTTTTCTTAGGTTTGAATACAGGATGAAGTCGTGCGTAATTACTACTTTACCCTTATTCATATACTATACATTACCTTTATATTTAGTGAAGATTTACCTCGATTTTTAGAGAAGATTTACCTTATCAGTAGTAGTTATATAGTTCAATTTGGTTAGTAGTTTTACAGTTCAACTACAAAAGTTCATTTCTAAATATTTTCCTTAGAAGCTACTACTATATATATACGAAAAATTATAAGACCCAGACTACGTTCTTTCCTTTCCTCTCTTGCATGATGGATCTTTCAAGAAGAAATTTCTTCAATAACACTATAACTTCACATAGAGATCACTACAACTTTAACCACGATAACAACAACAATAACAATTTGGAAGAAGTGTATGTGATGAAGCTTTTTATCAAAAAAGCTTCAAATATTATTAGATTTAACGATACTTTCCCGTATTCTTTTGAAAGAGCTATTTATCGTGTGATTGTGAGCGATGAAAAGGGAAGAGAGTTCAGCACGACGAGGAGAATGGGGACGCCAACTCCAGAATGGAATGAACACATTGAGATATGTTTTGAAAGCGAACCTATTAATCAAGAATTGACTTTGATGGTGATTCGCGAAAATTGTTATGACGATCCAGGGACATCTACGGGTGAAAAAGTGGTAGGGAGGGCTATAATTCCTGTCCCAGAACTGAACGTACGGCCTAAGAAAGATAGTGTTGTTGAATTAGTGAAACTTGTTGGTGTTGATGAGAAGAGGGTGGAAGCAGATATAAGCTTTCTAACTTTGCTCAATAGAGTCTTGATAGAAACAAATTAATCATATGTAAACTAGGAATATTTTTCCATCGTAATTAGTGTTAATTAGCATTTATTAGTGATTTTCTCTAGTAAAAATTAGGTTAAGTTTTGCGTGTTTTTCCTATGATATTAGTAATTAGAATTGATATTGTGTTTCACTCCGTTGTCTTCTATACGTGGCGATAGGTATGCCTTGAATTGAAGTAGTTTTAATTTGTTTGTGTGTTAATTACTATTTGGACTCTTAGATCATAACTTTCAAATATAGTTTACTCTGATTATCACTACTAAAAAAATCGAAAAAACCGACCATCCAAAATCGACCATAAAAATTGGTCGGAAAAAAACGACCACAAAAGGTCAGTTTTTAATTTTTTTTTTAATTAAAAAAAGCTACCACATGTGGTAGCTTTATAATTATAAAATATCAAAATAAATATTTCAATTATTTTTATATTAATTATTATATATTTTAAAAATTAAATTTTTTAAAAAATAACATAACCGACCACAAGTGGTCGATTTAAAAAAAAAATAATTTAAAAATATTTTGAAAAACCAGCCACTTAGTAGTCAGTTTTTAAAAATTCTTTTTTATTTAATTTTTTAAAAAATCGACCACTTCTGGTCAGTTTTTTAAATTTACTAAAAAAAGAAATATTTTTTAAAAAAGTCATCACTTGTACTCGGTTTTTATTTAAAATAAAAATAAATTAATTTTTATTAAATTAATTAATTAATTTAATAAAGACCCACCACTGGTGGTATTTTTTATTGAAATCACAAAATAAAATAAAATTTAAAAAATGACTACTTGTGGTTGTTTTTAATTTAAATAATACAAATAAAAAATTTAAAAACCAACCACATGTGGTTTTTTTTTAAAATAAAAAAGGATAAAAATTAAATAATTATTTTTATAAAACAATTATATATAACATTGTATATTAACTTTATGTAATCTAATTATTGTTATTAGTAAAAATAATATATTACGTTACAATTATAATATAATATAATATAATATAATATAATATTATATAATATAATATAACATAATATAACATAATATAACATAATATAATATAACATAATATAACATAATATAACATAACATAATATAACATAATATAATATAACATAATATAACATAATATAATATAACATAATATAATATAATATAACATAATATAATATAATACAACATAATATAATATAATATAATATAATATAATATAATATAATATAATATAATATAATATAATATAATATAATATAATATAATATAATATAATATAATATAATATAATATAATATAATATAATATAATATAATATAATATAATATAATATAATATAATATAATATAATATAATATATTTACTTTATTAAAAAATAATCTAATATACTATTATTTTTTAAAATTATACTGATTACATGTAGTCAATAACCGATATAATAATAATAAAACTAATCAATCTAACGTGAAAAAACTTACACTAAAAAATATATCAAATATAATATACAAAATATGTATAATGTAATCTTTATGTTTTACTTATATTTCAATATATACAATAAATATTTCCTTTATACATATGTTAAATGACGTTAAACATGCATAATCTTTATATAAATAATATGTGTGTATATATATATATATATATATCATACCGTTGAGATAGACCATTGAAATCTGTCGTATACGTAATTGAAAGATAAAAAATGATCTTTACAGTACGTATTTGAAAGGCGATGTTTTATAGTACGTATTTACAGGCGTAATAATGTAATATATAATCGATAATTCATCAAAATATAATGAACGTGTTCTATTATAAGCTAATCTATACTTGTGGATGTGATATATATAGTACGAATTCAAAAGTTTATATATATATATATATATATATATATATATATATATATAATTTTGGATATTTATATATGATGTAGTGATCGATTGATGAACGATGTAGTCAAAACCTAGTTTATTAAGCTAATCAAATATAATTAATCGATCACTCATCTGAGTATGTATAACAAACATATCTCATTATTTTATTGGATAATAATATACTTGTGTACGTATGTGTGATATATATAGTACGTATTTAGAACTTGAGATAGATGATAGTGTGTATATGTGTGTGTATGTATAGGTATATGTATATACTATATACATATTATACAGTAAAGATATATTAATGACATAACATAATGTAATTTATAATTCTTTGGAGTATTTGTGAAATACATTGTATATTATTATGGGATAGTAAAATTGTGTATGTGATATTTATTGTACGTATTTTAAAGCTGATAGGTAATTGAATATATGTTTATATATGTATATCTCGTGTAGTGACGTATGTAGTAATCAAAAGCTAGATAACTGAATCTATATATCAAAATAGTTTGACTGGTATGTTGATATATATCAAACTATTGAGGAAGTATAGATATACTATTTTTGGTTAATGTAGACACGCGTATGTTTTAGAATTTGTAATAACGCAAGACTAGTATTACAAGGTATATGAGAGGAGGAGGAAGGAAGCAGGGAAGGGGGAGATAGAACATTGAATGATCGTGCCAAATAACATAACACATTTAATCAATGATTTATTTGATTAACACGATGTATTACGAGGGAGGTTTATATATATATCACTAACTTTTGCAAATTACGTTAAATTTTTGGCTAATTAGATTTTAATTACGGTATTTTATATATATATATATATATATATATATATATATATATAATATCATAATTCACAAAATTCATTGATATTATTATATTATTGAGGAAATATACTATTCTTGTTAATGTGTTGATAAAATAATCAAGTATCTGATTTTTACATATTCGCATTGCGTTAATATAATGATAACATAATTAATTATATGATTTAATTATTTTATTAAAATTGTGCACATGTGATTGTTTTTCAATAATAATTTGTATAAAAGTAAGTCGAACACTTATATTTTATTTTGTTAATCATTTTTTGTAAAATTTGAATTAACTTAATTAATTAATTAATGTTTTAAACTAAATTATAATTTTGTTTAAATAATTAATAATTTTGTTTTACAAATTAATAAAAACTAACCACAAGTGGTCGGTTTTCATTAATTAGTAAAAAAATAATAATTAATTTAATAAATCAACCCGACCCGGCCATTCAGTTTTAACCCTTTTAATTAAAAAAATCCAAATCAATCCCTCTCCCCCCACAAAATCAGTTTACCCGATCCCCAACTTCGCCAAATTCTCCAAATCCTCAAATCCGCAAATCCACCCCATTTCTGCCGATTCCCGCTGCCATTAGCTCCGGTAAGTTACAAAAACTTTAACTATTTATTTTTCTTGTTAGATACTATCTAAAGTATGTATTTTAGTTTGCTCAAAGTATATATTTTTCATATTTGGTAGTAACTAAAATTTCTTTTGTAGTAATTTTAGTTATCTCAAAGTCTATATTTTTCATATTTGTTCTAATTATTATGCTTCGTTACATAATTTTAGTTAGTTAAAAGTTTAAAAAAGTAATGAAAATTTAGTTTTAGTTAGTTCAAGATTCAAGTCTAGTTCAAGAAATTTCCTTTTAGTTAGTTCAAGATTCAATTTTAGTTGAAGAAATTTCCTTTTAGTTAGTCGAAGATTCAATTTTGGTTATTATGATTCATTACATATTTTAGTTGGTAATTTCCTTTCAATTGTAGCAAATAATTTAGGGTTTATTTTTATTGATACTCCATTGTTGTTTTAGTATGTTGGTGGTTTGTGTATGGTGATTTTAAGCTAAAATACGAGAAATAAGGATGCCAAAATTTTTGTTATTTTGCGTAATGATCATGTTTTTTTAATTCTACTAGCCTAATGGGTTGTTTGGAATTTGATGTTACCATTTGACAGAATCTAAATTTAGGAAAAGAATTACTTTGCTATTTTTCCGATGACCGCTTATCTCTTTCACTTTAATTTAGGCCAAGCTAAGGTAAGTTGATGTAATACTCCATACTTTTCCTAGCTTGAAAAGTTTCCCAAGAATGTTAGAAGCTTTCTTTGAAAGATGAATCCGCTTTTTCACATGTGGTATTTTCAAGATTTTCACTTTTTAACATGTGGGGAATCAAATAAAATTTTCATCGGTACCAAATTCGCCCAAATTCGACACCCGAGTGAGGAGTTAGAGCCTTTTTAGTGAGACAGTGTATCACCTGAGCCTTCAGTGCATCGCGGAGATAGCTCAAATGACAATTGTCAATTTCCAGTGTTGCTCCGCGATAGTGGCGCGTCGCGCCAAAGTTCCAGGTCAGGAAGGAAGGGGCAATGCGATGGCTCTGTGTTGCGCTATCCCTCAGTTTCCCAATTGTCAAATTTCAGTGACACGACGCGATAGCACCGAGTCACGCCAGGGGCCCAATTTAGAATTTTTTTACTGAAATTACAAGACGTGTCCAAGGGTTAAAATGGTAAATTTTATACCCCTATTTAAACCCAATAACGTGTGATATAGTCATTCTTCACCCAAAATATACTAGTTTCTCTCAAATTTCTCTTAAGTTTCTCTCAAGAACAAGCTAGGGTTTCTATTGGGGATTCAAATTCAAGAATGTTTCACCGTCAATCTTCATGAAATCACGAACTAAGGTATGTGTAGTGTTCATTCATGGACTCCTTTCATCCATGAAGCCCAAGAATATCTTTTCTAAGTTTAAGTTTATGGATTTATTTATGAATTTCATGTTGGGCTTGTTTTGTTTATGTTGAGAATGATCAATTGAGTTCAAATCCATGTTGGGTGATCAATTTTATATGGAATTGATTTGTATAGATGTATATTCATGTGAACCTATAAATAAAACCTAGGATGGTGAAATTAGAGATGAATCATGATGATTAATTGTTGTATAATATTGTCAACATGTGCTATGCCTACCATGTGTATGATTAAATGTCTAGATGAAGGAACAATGCCCAACTAGTATGATATCATGAAATGTACAAGCTTATGCATATCACATGTTTGATGAAATGCTCCAATATATGAATTATGAATTGTGTTGTTGGTCATGCATTCAAGTAAGCCACGGTATGTCTGTTTTTTCTTATCGAGTCCAGGGGGTACTTGTACCCGAACATTTAGCTGTGTGCCTAGAGCCATGTCATGTTTTCACGATCTCCTTAGTCAAGCTATGATCCATGGAACTCAGTCAGTCATGTGACTCATCTCAGTAATCTCAATAGTTCAGTAATCTCAGTGATCTCAGTACTCAGTAATCTCAACAACCTCAGTATTCCCAGTCAATCTCAATAACTTTAGTACTCTCAGTCAGTCCTCAGAACTCATTACATTCCGTCAGTCAACAGATCTCGATAAATTCAGTTTAGCTCTACTAAATAATACCATTAGAATCAGCTCAGTTCAGTTGTTCAGTGTCTTTCAGATGGGAGTAGGATTCAGCACCGAGCGACCCTAAGGATGGGGACTCACCCGCTAGATAGGACCGAGATCCCTTGAGGTAATCCCTAAGTTCTAGAATTACATAGCTAGTGTAGAAATGAGATGTCACCCGTTAGATAGGACTGACATACTCAGGGATCACCCATTCAGTTGTCTTTACCAGTGGCGCGGTAATGATACCCTTCTAGTTGGGGTTACAGGTTGGACCTTAGTTAGCTTAGTATGAGGCATGTCGGTTAGATGAATACATCCCACAGTTTTAGTTATAAAATCAGGACTGTAAGATACAGTTAATTTAGCTCAGTAGTATACATTTAGGACTGTCAGATACAGTAAATCCTTATCATTAGAAATAGACCCCGAGATCACCCACCAGACATGACTGATCTCAACTATGGTTAATTAGTATCAATATCATTAGATGTAGAGATCACCCGCCAGATAAGACTGATCTCAGATTTAGTTACTCAGATACAGTACAGAACTCAGCTAGTTCCATCAGGTTTAGGACTATCAGATACAGTCACTCATGTTATTACTTATATCAGTTATCAAAACTTATGTTATTAGCATTCAGCTTCAGGACTGTCAGATACAGTCAACCAGACTAGTTCTTTATAATCAGAACTGTTAGACCCAGTTATCCATGTATCAATAACATAGTATCAATCCATTAGTATTCAGTAATAAAGTATTAGTTCCTCACTTTATTGTCAATGTCAATAGACTCAGTAGTCAGAACTCAGTATCTAGTCCTATCTGATCTCAGTTACAATTACGTATGCATGCATGTATTCTCACGTTCATGTTAGTCAGTCAGTTAGTATTGTTTATGCATATAAACCTATTGCATTCAACTTATCTCACTTGTATACCAGTACATTTAAAGTACTGACACATTTGTGCTATGGTGTCTTATACCATAGGTTTAGAAGCACAAGCTCTAGAGAACTAGTAGCATCCCAGTTCAGCGATCAGAGTTAGCAGTGAGTCGTCATCCTTCGAGGACATGATGATTTCATTACTAATTTAGTTTTTAGTTTATTTTAGTAGTCGGAGTTAGTTGGGGACATGTCCCATCAACTCCTTATTCAGACAGTTTAGAGGCTTTCAAACTATAGCATGTTAAATAGTTATTTTAGATTTGCTTTGGTATTGTTATACCATTTTCAGGCATTGTTTATCAGATGTTCATTCAGTTTTGAACTTATAATGATTCAGTTCATGTTTTCTATATTTTGTGGTATATTATACAATATACAGGTACAAATATCAGTCATGGGTTAGCTTGTGGTCCTTCGGGATCATAGGCACCGTGTAGCGTTTCGGGTACTAGATTCGGGGTGTTACAGTTGACTTCTCTCTAATTTGTTATAATGAAATATTTTTATTTTTCCTATTGAAGTCTAGTGAAATCATGTGTTGTCTTGTTCGATTCACTAGCATTGTTGTTATCTTCTTGTTATTGTTCATATTAAAGTCTAGTAAAGCAGTGTGAGGCCTTGTTCGATTCACTAGCATTATAGTTGATATATTGTTGGTCTTGTTATTGCTTGTTTATTGTATTGTGAGAATTGTTTTGTTTTGAATGTGGCTTTAGTTTGAGACTTAGAAAATGGTTAAGTGTAGGGACTTTAAAGGGGATTTTTTTTTGTTTTGAATGTGGTTTTCTTTTGACACTTAGTGTCTTGAAAATGGTTAAGTTTAGGGATGTTGAAGGAAAATTTGTGTTTTGAATGTGGTTTTGTTTTGAGACTTAGTTGCTTAAAAATGGTTAGGTGTAGGGACTTTAAAGGAGATTTTTTTGTTTTGACACTTAGTTGATTGAAAATGGTTAAGTTTAGAGACTTTAAAGAGGATTTTTTTTGTTTTGAATGTAGTTTTAGTTTGAGACTTAATTAGTTGCTTGAAAATGGTTAAGTGTAGGAACTGTAAAGGAAATTGTTTTGTTTTGAATGTGGTTTTGTTTCGACACTTAGTTTCTTGAAAATGGTTAAGTTTAGGGACGTTGAAGAGAATTTTGTGTATTGAATGTGGTTTTGTTTTGAGACTTAGTTTCTTGAAAATGGTTAATTGTAGAGACTTTAAAGGAGATTTGTTTGTTGCCGACACTTAGTTGCTTGAAAATGGTTAAGTTTATGGACTTTAAAGAGGATTTTTTTGTTTTGAATGTGGCTTTGTTTTGACACTTAGTTGCTTGAAAATGGTTCATTGTAGAGACTTTAAAGGGATTATATTTTTGTTTTGAATGTGGTTTTGTTTGGACACTTAGTTTCTTGAAATTGTTAAGTTTAGGGACGTTGAAGGAAATTTTGTGTTTTGAATGTGATTTTGTTTTGAGACTTAGTTGCTTGAAAATGGTTAAGTGTAGGGACTTTAAAGAAGATTTTTTTTTTGTTTTGACACTTAGTTGCTTGAAAATGGTTAAGTTTAGGGACTTTAAAGAGGATTTTTTTGTTTTTAATGTGGTTTTATTTTGAGACTTAGTTTCTTGAAAATGGTTAAGTGTAGGGACTTTAAAAGAAATTTTTGTTTTGAATATAGTTTTGTTTTGACACTTAGTTGCTTGAAAATGGTTAAGATTAGGGACGTTGAAGGGAGTTTTGTGTTTTGAATGTGGTTTTGTTTTGAGGCTTAGTTTCTTGAAAATAGTTTAGTGTAGGGACTTTAAAGGAGATTTTTTTTTATTTTGACACTTAGTTGCTTGAAAAAGGATAAGTTTAGGGACTTTAAAGAGGATTTTTTGTTTTAAATGTGGTTTTGTTTTGAGACTTAGTTGTTGAAAATGGTTAAGTGTAGGGACTTTAAAGGGTATTTTTTTTGTTTTGAATGTGGTTTTGGTTTGACACTTAGTTGCTTGAAAATGGTTAAGTTTAGAGACTTTGAAGGGAATTTTGTGTTTTGACTATGATTTTATTTTGAGACTTAGTTGCTTGAAAATGGTTAAGTGTAGAGACTTTAAAGGAGATTTTTTTTTTTGTTTTGACACTTAGTTGCTTGAAAATGGTTAGGTTTAAAGAGGATTTTTTTTGTTTTGAATGTGGTTTTGCTTTGACACTTGGTTGCCTGAAAATGGTTAAGTTTAGGGACTTTAAAGAGGATTTTTTTTATTTTGAATGTAGTTCTGTTTTGACACTTAGTTGGCTGAAAATGGTTAAGTGTTGGGTCTTTAAAGAGGATTTTTTTAATTTTGAATGTGGTTTATTTGATGGATTAGTTACTTGAAAATGGTTAAGTGTAGGGACTTTAGAGGTGATTTTTTTATTTTGAATGTGACTTGTTTGGTGGATTAGTTACTAGAAAATGGTTAAGTGTTGGGACTTTAGACGTGATTTTTGTGTTTAGAATGTGACTTGTTTGGTGGATTAGTTACTTAAAAATGGTTAAGTGTAGGGACTTTAGAGGTGATTTATTTGTTTAGTATGTGACTTGTATGGTGGATTAGTTACTTGAAAATGGTTAAGTATAGGGACTTTAGAGGTGATTCTTTTTGTTTAGAATGTGACTTGTTTGATGGATTAGTTACTTGAAAATGGTTAAGTGTAGGGACTTTAGAGGTGATTTATTTGTTCAGAATGTGACTTGTTTGGTGGATTAGTTACTTGAAAATGGTTAAGTGTAGGACTTTGAGGAGGATTTTTTTTATTTTGAATGAGGTTTGTTTGGTGGATTAGTTACTTGAAAATGGTTAAGTGTGGGGACTTTAGAGGTGATTTTTTTGTTCGGAATGTGACTTATTTGGTGGATTAGTTACTTGAAAATAGTTAAGTGTAGGGACTTTAGAGGTAATTTTTTTTGTTTAGAATGTAACTTGTTTGGTGGATTAGTTACTTGAAAATGGTTAAGTGTAGGGACTTTAGAGGTGACTTATTTGTTTAGAATGTGACTTGTTTCATGGATTAGTTACTTGAAAATGGTTAAGTGTAGGGACTTTAGAGGTGATTTATTTTTTTAGAATGTGACTTGTTTGGTGGATTAGTTACTTGAAAATGGTTAACTTTTTGTGACTTGATCTAATTAGTTGAATTTGATTGAATGCGTAGATGGAACCTGATTATAGTTGGATATATCACCGGAACAATGATAATAGAATGGGTATTAGGGAGGAATTTATTGAAGGTGTCAAAAAAATTATTGAACATGCTAAGAAACTTGATGTTTGGACACATTTTTGGGTTATTTGTAGTCCTAGTGTTATATGTGATGGTATAAATCTTGTAAGTGAAGAAGATATAAAGGAACATCTTTATAGAAAGGGGTTTAACGAGGACTTTTTAAGATTGTGTGGTATTCATGGTGATGTTGCACAAAATAACTTTGTCATTGGAGAAAGTAGTAGATCTGCAGGGCATAGTGAATATCAAGATACTAGGATGACCGAAATGGTGCATGATGATTTTGGGATGCAATACGGGTTTGACTTTAGGGAAAATATTGAAGATGTTCCTAATAGCGAAGCGGATAATTTTTACAAAGAATTGCATATTGCTAGTCATCCTTCATTGGACGAGTGTTGGCACTCTCGTTTATCTGTTGCTGTTAGATTATTAAGTATTAAATGTGATTGGAATATTGTTGAAGGAGGAATGGACTTAATGATAGACCTTATAAAGAGTTAGGTTACCCCGGCTTGGAGGTTCCTGATTCTTTCTATAAGGCAAAAAGATTGGTGTCAAAGTTAGATCTCTTCCCAGTTAGAATTGATTATTGTGAAAATGGTTGCATGTTATACTTTAAGGAAGATGCTAACCTAGAGTTCAGTATGTTTTGTCAGCACTCTCAATATAAGCGTGGTTCTACTGTAAATAAAATTGCTATTAAGGCGATGCATTATGTACCTCTTATACCAAGGTTGAAGAGATTGTATGCTTCAAATATCTTAGATCCTCATATAAGATGGCACAGTGAAAATAGATCGCCTATTGGTGTTATGTATCATCCATCTGATGGAGAGGCTTGGAATTTTGATGCAACTTATCCAGATTTTGCAGCTGAGCCATGAAACATTCGATTGGGATTATGTGCAGATGGGTTCTCTCATTTTTCTGTTGGTGGTGCGCCATATTCATGTTTGCTTGTATTTATCACTCCTTATAATCTTCCTCCTGAACTGTTGATGATTAGTCCCTATATATTTTTGAACTATATTATTCCTAGTCCGCGTAATCCAAAAAATAGAATAGATGTCTACTTGCAACCATTGATCGATGAACTTTAAATTATATGGCATGAGGGGGTTGAAACTTGGGACATCTCTCTTAAATAGAATTTCAATCTGCGTGCAAATCTAATGTGGACTGTTAATTATTTTTCTGCTTATGGAATATTGTCTAGGTGGATGACAGCTGGAAAGCTGGCTTGTCCACACTGCATGGAAAAAATAAAATCTTTCACACTAAGACATGACAGGAAAAATTCATGGTTTTATTATCATCGTTGTTTCTTGCCACCTGATCATGAATTTAGGAGACTCAAGAATGCATTCAGAAGGAATAGAAGGGAACATGATGGTCCACCTCCAAGGCTGTCTAGTCATGAGATCTGGGAAATAGTTCAGGATTTGCCTAAAGCCCGTGAGGAACGATTGCACAGGCTTGATGGATATGACGTTTTACATAACTGGACTAAGCAAAGTATATTTTGGGAGTTAGAATACTGACCAGATAATTTACTTAGAAATAATGTTGATGTCATGGATACTGAAAAGAACTATTTTGACAACTTGTTCAACACAGTTATGGATGTCACCGGCAAAACAAAGGATAATCCTAAGGCCAGACTTGAATTGCTAGAATATTGCAACCGCAGAGAGTTACACTTACAGCAGGGACCCAACGATAATGTTTTTAAGCCTAAGGCTAGTTTTACATTCAAGTTGAACAAAAACATCAAATATGTGAGTGGGTTTAAAGTTTGAAGATGCTCGATGGATATGCCTCAAATTTGGGAAAGAGGTTTGATATTACACAAGGAATCTTGCATGGAATAAAAACCCATGATTGCCATATTTTTATGGAAAAATTACTTCCAATTAATTTTATTGGTTTACCCAAAAATATATCGAAACCAATAGTAGAGATCAGTTTGTTCTTCAAGGACTTACGTGCCACCACATTAAAAAAGAAATCTGGCGCGAATGAAAAGTAATATTGTTGTTATCGCCAACAAGTTGGAGAAGATTTTTCCACCAGCTTTCTTTAGTGTGATGGAACATCTTCTTATTCACCTTTTGCATGAAGCTCAGCTAGGCGTTGCACTATTCTGATCCTCTCCTATTAGTAAACTGTTTATTTTATTTATAAAATTATACGGGTTTGGTCCTAGTGATACTAATACCTGAAAATCATGTGGAGAGTTTAACTTGAAAGCTTCCCATATAGATTTTGCGGATTCTCTTAAGAAAGTTTTCATATATTTGTACATCATCTTTGTATCTATTTTTGTATAATGTCTTAAATAATCTGCTACTACTATACCTTTCCATAAGTCTATTACTGTATTCCATATTTGTGGATCATGTGCTGCTATGTTTAGTATTTTTCCTTTATTACCTCCTTCCTGTAATCTTATAGGTTCTTCTATTGGCATTCTTCTTCCTACTGGTCTTATATTTTCTTTTATTTCTGTATCTGGGTTTATTCTAACTGCTCTTCTTCTTGGTACATTACCTGTACTATAATCTATTAATTGGGTATGTGGATTAGTTTGTTTGAATGGACTAGCACTTGTTGATCTAGCTTTTTCCATTTCTGACAATTCTTTATAACTTATTATGGATGTTATGTCTTCATCTTCTCTTTCAGAGGTTGTATAGATAGTATCTACTTTTCAGTTCTATATCCTAAATTATCATCTCTTTCTGAACAAGTTTTAAAATGTTTTATACATTGTGTTATGTTCATATTTCTTTGCTTACATCCTTTACACTTAAAATTTATATACTTATGTTCTTCATATAATCTTTGTGCTTCTTCTATTGCTTGATCTACTTCATATCCTTCTGGTAGTATTTCTATATTCATTAATTCTTGTTCTACGTCTACGGTACTTTCAGTTTCATTATCATCTATTTCCCTTTGACTTGTATAATTATAATCTCTAAATCTAATTGATGTTTCTCCTTTACTACTAGTATACAGTAAATGAGTTTCGGGAGTAAATACTTTTGGCTTATTGAATTTTTCTAGTTTTCATTCTCGTCCTGCATACTCCTCTAAATTTATTTTTATTGGTTTAATTAATTTTATTCCTTTCTTACCCATTACTTTGACTACATCATTCACCTTTAGTTTAAACTTGGTATTATTGTTTAAGGTCATTTTTTCCTGTAAAATCTACACACATTAATAAATTATTTCCATTACTCATTTCTTCATAACCTTTAGTCTGAATTCGTATTTTAATATTCCTTCCAAACTCTTTTAAATTCATTAAGAAGTCTGGGCTAATATAAAATATTCCTCCATTATTTCCCATATCTACTTCGATTAATCCTATTATTGATTTTTTAATGTCTGACCACCTATCATCATATATTAATATTAATACTTTGGATCCTATGACTATTAATCCCATATGAATTAATCCCATATTAATTAACAACATTATATTATTTCTTATTTGTTTCAAGGATTCGTGATGTACTAGATTTAGGGTTGTAAAGTTTTCTCCTATAGCAGATATTTGTTTTTATCTATAATGTCTGTATAGCTGATTATCTGTGGAGAAATACTTAACATTATATAATGTCTTAGGATTTAATAATTTTAATTGATTTTTCTGGAAAATTTGTAGATATTTGTCCGCATCTATTATTTCATTTAATTTTCGGTCTTTTCTATGTTTGGGTGTCTTTTAGATAGTATTCTGGAAATAAGATTATTTCCCACTCTGTTATCGAAAAAACTTACCCTTTGCTTTTCCTATTTGATGGCTCTTCTTGGTGTAGCTGAAAGAAAGTCCATTTTTATGATTTTCTAATTATATTTTATCTTTCTTGTCTAGGAGTTATTTCAACCTTCTTTAATTGAGTAATTAATTCGTCTATTTTATTATTTTTAGAAACTTGAACTTCTTTACCTTTAATTGTATTATCTACTTTTATATGTAGTTCTAACAATAATGCTATTATAGTAATTTTCTGTTTTAATATAATTTTGTCTGCCTGACTTGAGGAAAGATTCCTAGAAAATCCTTCTGGTTCATCGTGATATTTTTTTGAATTTTCTAATGCCATTTTATAATTTATATCTTTTTCACTCATGAAAGTGAAATCTCTTCTAGTCTTTGTATTATTATTTTTAGTTCACTTATATTTGCAGTTATAGATTCTACTTGTTCTATAATTTTCGTTAATAAAAAGAAGCCCTTCTTCTTAAAAATACTAAACTTACGGAGGAGGTGCAAACATTGAAGGATAAGATTATTGGTGCCTCTCAGACTAATGCAAGCACTCAGACTCCGAGTTTTCCATCTCAAAACAAAATGGATGAGATGGGTGTGCATTCCCCACTGAATGCTAAGAAATTTACTATATCAGATGTAGATACAGCTAGTCCGTTTCAAATGGTAGCTGGTAAAGACTTATCAAATCCATTAATGTCTGTCACTTTGCCCAAAAGTAAAGATGAAGGTTGTTCTTCATCAAGACGGAGACCACCCAGAACTTGTACTCAGGAAGATACTTCTAAAAAGACTTTGATTTCAAAGAAGAAAAAAAATGACAAAATTGAAGCTATAATAAAACAGACTTTAGAAAAACTTTCAACAATCAAGGACAAGATAAACATGTTGTTAGTAAAGAAAGTCCAAGTATGAGTACAGACAGACTACTCCCAAATATAGATAATCAGAACAATCCAGATAGAAATCCAAGTTCGGAATACGAAGAAGATGAATTTCATGGATGTTTTGATTATCGCCAACATACACAAGATCCTAATAAAGATGATGATTCAGGCATGGGTTTTGACTCTATTGCACTTCTCAACTTGGATACTTAATCAGAAAGAGACAAACACATAATAAAGAAGGCGGATACGTGGTAAAATAAGAATCAAGTATTATGTATATAGGATATGACTTTATGATAAGGTGAGTCATGTGGGTATGCCCACATTAGTCATGTAAAGTGCTTCATTTATCACTACCCTCCAAAATAGGGAAAAACTGTTTAAGCACACGTCTGTCAAAAGAAAAATAATGCATGTGATGATGGGGCCAAATGTGTACCCGACTTGCATTATTAAAGAATCTTATCTTTTAGTGTCGGCCACTTATCCTTAGGCTGCATAGTGTGTTTGAGTCCATTCGTTTCTTTTCGCTTATGTCTATATAAGGCTTAAGTAGTTAGTAGAAAGAGGCAGAAGTAAGAAAAACCATTAACCCAAAACATATTTCTCTACCCTTTATGTTTAAAAATCCCTTCTTTAAACCAACTTATTCTCAGTGTGTAATCTAGTTTGTATAATACTAAGTGTCTTTAATAAAGCTTTCAAGTCTTTGCAAAGTCCTTAGGGGGATCTCGAAAGGGACACCTCTCTCAGTTATATCATGTAAGTCTTTATGATATGCTTTATTTTCCCCACCAAAAATATATTTACTTTTTTTAAATATTATGATTCTATACTTTATGTGAATATAAATCTTGCTTCTTTAAAATTATTACCCTTCGTATATGGTTAACCTTTTAACTTCTTAATAACAACGATAGATTAACCTGTAAATTCCTAGGAATCCAGGTTGTAAGAGTCCGCCTAAAATGAAGGACGAAGTTAACTGCCAGATGAATATTCCGGGGTGTGGTTAAAGAAGAAGTTATTAGGAATAATAATTAAGAGAGAGAGATGAACGGGGTAAGATAAAAAAAGGGAAAATAGGCTAAAGTAAAGGATTAAACATAATGAAACTGCAGGAGAGAGGGAGTACTTAGTAGGATTTACAACACACTTGAAAAATAATTGCACCATTTATATTGAAATATAAGTTTAGCATTTTTAAGAAGAAAGGCTTTTCTTTTTGGGCATTGAGTCTTTTGAAGGCCTCGGTCATTATAGAACAGTGATCACAAAAAATTATTTTACCTGTATCTTTTTGGATAGCGTATTGGGGTATTTGTTTTGGGCTTTGTTTGAGGGATGGAGATATATAGTAATTAGGCCCGAGTTATCCTCTAGCATAATCCAAAGCTTCAGTAAATCATTAAAACCTTTGAAAAGTGGGTTTTAACCCTATTTATTGAGTCTACTACCTCAATTCATGTTTGAAAAATTCCATTAGTTTTGCCATGTATAACTACGTAATATTTAAACCTGTTTTCTCTACTTTTGTTTGAAAAATATTGACACAAAAAATTTGTTATAGCTATAAAATATTTAATGTCTTTTTTATTATATGCTATCCATAGATTGTCTACTAGACATCTCTGAGGTTTATCTAAAACACAATCTGGTTTAACTCTAAATGAGAAATTACATGATGGATATGAGATTAAATTAACCTGACCAAAATAAATTCTTTCCATAATTTCTGCAGAGTCTTGTGGTTTGAAATTAACATTACCTAGTAGTGTCTGAGCGTAAGAGTCTTGAGATGGGGCTATGCCCTTACCCTTATCTGTTGGCTGATGTCCAGTTGGTCTCATGCTGAAACAGAGGTTAATTAACCTGTTTAGTTTTAATCTGTAATCTACTTAACTGATCTGCAAGCTCATTATCCTTTTTTTTCACATATTTAAATACAATATTTTTATAAACAGATATGGTATCCATAAAATTAAGCCATCTTCTCTTACTACTAGCTTTATCATTTATTTTCTGATGAAATTTAACTATTGCTTCACAATCAGTCCTTACTAATACTTCTTCTTTATTTAGGATATATAGTTTGAAACTATTTAAACCAAATATTATTGCTAGCACTTCTAAGTCTATTCTACTCATATTTCCCTTTTCTTTATATTGACCACTTTGATAAGCACAAATTTTTTCTTTATTCTATTACTTTATTTATTAGGTCTGGCTTTTAGGATAGCTCCCCATCCTAATTTCCTTCCATCTGTTTGAACAGTTAAGAAGTCTGATTCTAAAGGTATCTTTAAATCTGGAATGTTTTTAATCCTTTCTTTAATTTGTTGTACTAATTTAGTATCTTCTATATTAAAATGCTTTTGCATTTTACTTCCTATTTTAGCGTATAAAGGTCCTTCTATCCTTCCTAAGTCTTGGATAATATTTCTTGCATAGTTTACTAGGCCTAAAATTTTTTGTAAATCCTTTGTATTATCTAGCCTATCTAGCCTATGTAATACCTTTTTTGCAATGTGTGGCTGAAGCTTTATCTTTCCATCTCCTAAAGTTACTTCTAAAAAATTAATATGAGTTTTACATAGTTACATTTTCTTTTGAAAAATTATTATTCCATATTTAACAATTCTAAAAACTATTTGCAAGTGCCCTAGATTTTCTTGCATATTTTGTCTAAATACTAAAATATCATCTACATAAACCAACACAAAACTTTTGTACTCTCCGAACATATCATCTATTTTTCTTTGAAAAATGGGTGGAGCTGTTTTTAGACCGAAAGGCATAGCCATCCATTCAAAATGTCCTCCTAGACAAGTGAACGTTGTCTATTCTATATTGTCTCGGTGTATTTTTACCTTCCAATATCCTGATTTGCAGTCAAATTTACTAAATATCATTTTACCTTATATTCGATTGATTAGTTCACTCTTGTCTGGTAGTTTATATGAATCTGTTCTACTATTATCATTTAACCTTTTATAAATTATCACCATGAGAGCTTTACCTCTTACTTGTTCACTGTGATTTCTTACGATGAAGGCTGCTGATCTGTGCTTAGAAGTTGATCTCCTTATGACTTCTAATTTTAATAAAATTTTTATTTATCTATCAAATTCTACAGTGTCTTCATTGTTTGCTTCTATAGTTGCTGTTTTTATTGTATATTCAGGGTTAATAATATCTAATTTACATATTATTTAATTGGCACCCCAATGTATTAAGGGTTTTTCTCCAATTATTTCATTTCATCTAGAATCGCTACAATGTTATCTAAGTCTTTTGGGCTATTTATCATTCCTATTCTCTTTATTCCGTTCTGAATATTATAAAATTGTGTTTCAATATTGATTAGAGTATAATCCTTTTCTATATCTTCTAAATATTCAAATTTTTCTAGCTCTTCCTTCTCCTCGTATAGGTTTATAGAGAAACATTGGTTACTAGTTTTACAATTTTCACAGCGTGATTGAGAGCTTAAAGTTAGGTCTTTATTGTGTGTTTTGAATTTTCTTTCTGTTGCTGGATAATTAGTCATTTGTACTGGTGTATAAGTATTGTTTCAGAATAACATTATACCATCTCTAGTTATAAGACAACCTTCTCTATTTTGTAACAAGAAGTGTAACTCAATTACGAAATCTGTGTTTATATTTAAATCTCTTACTAATATTTTATGAGTATTATAGGTGGGTTTATAGAATTCATTACATGCATTATGGAAACTTATCTGTGCCTTTTCGATATAGTAATCATAGATATTATATGATCCATAGTAGGACAACTAGAATATAAATTAGTTATACAACTTAAAACTAGACAAGTTTATCTGAAAGCATCCATCTTTCAAAGACATAAGATCTGCCCTTGTAGGAGAACAGGTAAAGTTGTTAAACAACATTAATAACTTAGAACTAGATATTAAATATTTCACTAGCAGGATAATTTATTTTACGAAAATTTGTAAAATCATAAGCACTTTAGGATAATATAACAAAATAGCTTCCTTGAAACATCTTGAATATTTAGATCTTAGATTTCATCATGAAAAGAAATATAGAGCATTAAAAGACAATAGTATTATAAAGTGTAACTTTAGTCAAGGAGAACACATATTACATTCAGAAGACAAACAATACAATACTTTAATAGATCTAATAATAAACGCTAGTGATAAAATTCAAGAAAAGGATAAAATTATTATAAGACTTTTAGAAGAAATAGAAGTCACTCAAAACAAACAGAAAAAGATATTGGAAAAATTGGAACAGAATTTTGATCTTTGCCCAAATATAGATAATCCTAAATTTTTTCTAGTTAATCCTTTTATTCCTATGACAATTTATCCCATATGCATTAACAACATTCTATTATTTCTTATTTGTTTTAAGGATTCAGGATTTACTAGATTTAGGGTTGTAAATTTTCTCCTATAGCAGATATTTGTTCTTTTCTATAATGTCTGCATAACTGATTATCTGTGGAGAAATACTTAGCATTATATAATGTCTTAGGATTTAATAATTTTAATTGATTTTGCTGGAAAATTTGTAGATCTTTGTCCACATCTATTATTTCATTTAATTCTTGAACAAAGACAGACATGTTAGAAAACATAGGAATGATAGAAATTATAAAAATAAATTAGAATGTTATACATGTGGAAGCATAGAACCTTTCTACTATTTCTTTAAGCTGATTTCTATATTTAATTTTGTCGTAAAGCCAACTTTGTCTTAATCGAATTCTTATGATATATTCGAGAGGCTACAAGAATCTTATCTTTTTATGGCGACTAATGTCACTGCTAAAGTATTAAAAATCGCCACTAATAATTTATAGTGGCGACATAAGGGTCATAGCAATTACTTTCGTAACTAAAAGTTTTTTGTGACGACATATGTAAGTCGCCACAACACATACATTCTGTGGAGACAATAATTTCCACAAAAAAGAGGCAAATACGCCACAAAATAAATTTTAAAAAATCGATGTTGGGATAGTCGCCACTGTAGATGAGGCTTTACCCGCGACCATTGTCACAACAAATGTTTTAGTGGCGATCTTTTGTCACCACAGAAGGTTGATTTTTTTTCTTAAATTGACTTTTTGTGGTGACTATGGGTCGCCACTCATACTTCCTTGTTGTGGCGACCCACTAATACTCACGTTTTACGGCGACTATGGGTCGCCACTAATACTCACTCCCCTCCCCCCCAAAAAAAATATAAATTATATAATAATACAACTATAGTACTTAAAGGTACAAAGACGATATTAAAATATATTTCTCCACAAGAGAATTATATAGTTTTTAATGGGTAACAAATCAGTGTGATATACATATGAGAAAGAAAATTACAAAATATCTTCAAACTTCTCATGGCTAACAATTACCATCATGAAATTACCTGTCCCTGAATAAAAAATGAAGTTTCAATTCTAACTTATTAAACCAAAATAGACTAAAAGGACAATGAAACAAACAGAAAGATCTGGCCAGTAAAAAAGAAAGATCTTAATTCAGCTAACATCACCAAGCTTATTCATGCTAGGCATATCAATTCCTAACACATTTTTTCTTAAGGATTTACTTAAGAATTATTTAAGACACTCATGAGATCATTTACTTAACTTCCACTTCATTTTATTCATTATGTGGGCCTAAAATCTTGTTAACTCTTAAAATTTTTAAAACAATTTTGCCTGAGTTTCCTTTATAAATAGGCCTATCAAAAATCTGTCAGCTAACCAGAATACATATAAATACGCTTCATAGAGCGTTACAATAAATATGTTACTCAACTAACAAAACACAAGGCTCCACTTGGCCTTATAGTCAAATATTACGTACAATCAACACAAAATGGATCCATAGAGAACTTTACACCCATTGGAATCAATTTTTCTTTTAGTGGAACTAAAAGGATAAAAAATTCTTTTAGTGGAATTACTTTTGTACAATTTTTAATTACTAACCCAAAAAAGAAAAAAGAAAAAAGAAAAACCAAAAATATTTCAAAGTATCTGAAATTATACCTTTAAAGCTGTGCAAACATTTAATTTTTCTATTTTCCATGCTTGAGTAACTTAGCTTTCTATGCTTGTTGGCTTCACAATTATGTTTGTAACTTATTTTTATATTAAGCATGTAACAATAAAGTTGTTGTTTGAATAGAAGTACGTATCACTTTTATCTCTCTCTCTCTCTCTCTTTGTCTCTCTCTCTCTCTCTCTCTCTCTCTCTCTCTATATATATATATATATATATATATATATATATATATATATATTATGCAGTGATATACGTAGTGTGTAGTTTTTAAAATCATATCATAATAATCAACTTAAAAGAGGAGAATTTGTAGTGTCTGCCATAAATATGTGCATACGAAGAGGTATTATTTAATATTTTTCTAAAGAAGAATTAATGTAGGAAAATTAACAAGGCAGACAAATATTGATATGGGAAATTTAACAAAAATGGTGAGCAACTAATCACGTAAAATTAATATGCCAAGCAAAATGATCTACACATTCTAAATAAGGACAAAAGTGGGTACCCAGAAATAGTATATTAAATAGCAATATATCAATATCAACCCTAATCACAATGAACAAATAATAGCAATTAATATCAGCTAATCCATAATAATTGCAAGAAATCTGTCCACAAGAAATAAGTTTTCGACATCCAATGGAATAGCATTTCAGCAGCAACATAATTAGTAATTGAATAAGGGTCATGAAATCCGGATTTAGGTTAAGAATAAGAACTACCATGACTGAAATTTTCATGCATGATAGTACAGATGATAAATAAACACAACCAACAGATTTTACCATATTCACAATAATCATTTCATGATTTTTTAGATCACGAAAAGTAATCAAACAACAAGTAAAATTTGAGCTCACACCATAAAATGGACTCTTAACACCCATTGATTTTAGGTGAAGGGGGAGATAAGGGGAAGGATGGCGGCTGCCAGCGGTGTTTTGCAAGGTGCCAGATCTGCTTGCTGGCAGTGGCAGCGGACTGAGAGGTGGTGACGCCATGGATGGTACATCAATATTGATGATGGAGAAGAGATCGAAGGGAGAACGATAGCTGTTTTAGCGTGACTGATGGCTGGTGGCATCGAATGTTATGGCGGCAAGAGAGGAGGATGGAGACGACTTGTGGTGGTTTCGCCAGAGCATCGAAGAAATGGCTCCAATATAGAGGAAAGATGGAGAGATAAGGCCTTGGGGGACATTTCACCAGCTAGCCGTGGCTGGCGGTGAAGAGGAGGTGACGACAGAGGGTTTTTGGAGAGATAAAAAAGGAGAAAAAAGAGAGAGGCGGATGAATTTGGAGAAAAAATATTTTAAATTAGGTTTTTGTTTATCCTTTAAAAGGAAAGGGAGGCTAATCTGATCTCATTCGTTGGATCAATTCAGATCAACGGCTGAGATTAAAATCATTTAAAAAGATATTCAAAAATTAATTTGAAATTAAAATGTCATCAATTAGGCTAAAATTGGTATTAAATTAGGTAAAATTAGATAGAAAGTGGCTAAAAGATAAATAAATTTAGACAAAGTGATTTTAATTTAGGCTGTTATTTAAATAATAGCAAATAATAATAAATAATAGTAATAATATTATAAAATAAAAGATAAATAATAATAATAATAGATAATAATAATAATAATATTAATAATAAAATAAATAATACTAAATAATGGAAAATTAGACAATGTATTTGCAAAAATGTGGGTATGCACAGTTACCATTAATTTAATAAAATTATGTTAAAAATGTTATATTTGAATTAATAAATTATAAAAAATGATATCAAAAAATTAATTAAATAATTTGTACATTTTAAATCATGAATGTGGCACGTCGAAAATTTGTTTGATGCAAGAAAAATATGTAAAAGATACTAAAATTTAAAAGTTAATAATTTTGCTAAAAATATCAGCCTAAATGTAGTACCAAGAGGTCAAAATTCGGTGTCAACAATTATAACCACTAAGATTTTAATTTACCTATATAAGTGGGCAGAATAACAAAGTAGAAGTATTAGTGGTGACAAAAAAGATGGCCACAACAAATCTCCCTATAGCATCGATTAAGTCGCCACAAAAGACTTTTAATAGTGACAACTCGTTGGTTGCCACTAACCTAAATTATATTAAAAAAATTACTACATATTTGTGGCGACCTACACATAGTCGCCACTAAATATGTCATTATTAGTGGTGTCTAAGTCATCACAAAGTACTTTTAGTAGCGACAATTCCTAGGTTGCCACTAACTCAAATTTTATTGGAAAAATTACTACATATTTGTGGCGACCTACACATAGTCACCACTAAATATGTCATTATTAGTGGTGACTTTAATGGTTAACCCTAAATATTATACCTTTTGTGGCAACCTTTGTATGTCGCCATAAAAATCCTAACTTCTGTGGCAATTATTTGTGTTGTCACTGAAAGTCGTCACCAAAAACTGTATATCTTGTAGTGACCAATTCAAACTCGGTAGATGTATCCATTCGAATGGTAAGAATTTGTAATATATTTAAATTCATACATATCTTTTTTAAACATAGTAAACATCTAACCTTAAGCTTGTACAGGGGAATTGGAAAATTAAAAAGAGGTCCTAAAAACAAACATAGGGTGGAGGGATCTATAGTTGAGGCATATCTTGCAAGAGAAACTTCTCAATTTTGTTCATACTACTTTCGTGATGAAGTTGCTTGTTCAACAAACTGACCAAATCGTCACCAGGACGATGTGAATGAGCCTCATTTTCAACCGATGTCGATTTTCAATCAATCTGGTTATAAGTCTAAAAAGACCATACCTCACCGACTCACTCCCACGGAGCGCAAATCAGTAACTTTGTATGTCATGCTGAATTGCCCGGAAATTGAGCCCTTTCTGAAGTAAGGAGATTTATATTTTAACATATCTTATTTGTTTACTCATTCCCTTAAAAAAAACTAATTGTGTTTCCCATGTTGGATGTTCAGTTCATTTAAGGCTCAATTCCACGAAAATCAAGTGTATGCATCCTTTGTAACATGGTTTAAAAATGAGGTTCGTAAGTTTATTAATATTTCTACAAAGTTTAAACATTTACACATTTCTAAACTATAATATATATTTGTATAATATCTTTAGGTATACCATTCACCAAATATAGCCATATACGATCAACTCTTGAGAGATATTTCCTTGGGTCCAATTGAAGCTAATGCAATGTCCCAATATAAAGTAAATGGGTTTAAATTTTCCATTGATAAACACTCTAGAACAAGGAAAACAAATAATAGTGGTGTTTGGGTTAAGGGTGATGATGATGTTGATTACTTTGGCATCATACACGAGATCTAAGAATTGGAGTATACTGGTTTCCCAATTAAAAAAATTATCCTCTTTCGATGTAAGTGGTTTGATCCAAGCACAAGAGGCACAAGAGCACATAGCGAGCATAACATCATTGAAGTGAAGCACAATAGCCCGTATGCTATTTACGATCCATTTTTTCTAGCGTAAAATGCTAAATAAGTGTATTATTCTCCTTATCCGTTGCGCAATGACAAGTCTAATTGGTGGGCTGTAATCAAAACAAAGCCTATAGGATGTGTGGAAGTTGAGAATGTGCTGGAGATTGTGTATTAAAATAAAATGCAGATTGATCACCATTTAGTGGACGTTGAATTAGTGGACGGTTTGAATCACCCAAAAAATATATTTGAAGAAGTTAATATTGAGAAAGAAGAGGCTAAGTGGGTAGGAGATGATGAAACCTCTGAAGAGGGTGAATGGTTTAGTGGAGAGTCTTCAGAAGAGGAGGATTAGTTGTGTAGGTTGTATTTATTATGTATTGATGTCTTTATGCTTTGTACTATGTATTTACCTTTATGGTTCTTGTTTAAGATTAATATGTAATATACTATTTTACTTTGTTGTTTCCACTTTTCCACGATTTATATAGTAATAAAAATATTTTTGTCTATATCTCATGTTGTCGGAACTATTTGAAATGTGAATTAGTAACTTGAAATTATTTACTTGGAATGTTTATATTCATTTTATAGTAACTAACTACTTGTTAACTTAACATAATTTAGATGTCAGGCAGAGGTGACAAAGGTAAGGCAAAAGTTGATACTACAAAACCAAAAAAGAATAGACAACCTCCGCCTTATAGATGACCAACATGCATTCATCTGAGGGCCACTTTGTTGATGTGCCAGCACGACCCTTATATTCTAGGTTTTCTGAGGATTTGATACCTACTCCTATGCATGTGGGGCCACTACATGGGTCAGCACCGACTTATTCTACTGCTATGATCGTGCCACCTCATGCACAGTACTATCGGACAGCCACTGGCCCCTCCAGATATGTACCATCATCGATGCCCTCTTGCAGCAGTCACGTAGCTTTGCACAATGATTCTGTGGGATCTATTGGGTTGTTAGATCTTCATCTTGGAGGCACTCCATCTGGTGCTGTAGATCTTTCCATACCAGTGCACCCACCATTACTTATTAGGTATCTAGGAGATAGAGATGATTCTGGGAGAATTTATCTTGTTCCATTTGCGAGAGGGTAAAATTTCTAAATATAATAACGTTACTCATTTTTTCATTACTATATTATTATGCTCTATGAAATTACTGTTTGATCTTGTGTTGCAGGTTTAGGCCAGATGGTGAAATTGAAAAAAAAGCATGAATATGCATTACTCGACACTTCAACGGCTACTGGACCAGCTGGCAGAAGGTTCCAGAACTGGAAAGGGATAGAATGTTTGAAGAATTTAAGGTAAGGATTTAACTTATCGACTATTTATTAACACTTTATTAGAATAGAAGATTGAATATTATATTTTTGTTGTAGAAATTTTACTGGTGGGATGATGCAAATACATTTCTTATAATGAAGAACTTTTTCATATGATGTAGAGTCAGATTTAAAGATCTCTTGGATTATGCCCGAAAGAACTCGGTAAAACTAAGTGGATTCCTGAAGGCGTATGGCAACTGTATGTTCACCATTGGAATAGCGCAAAATACAAATTGTTGAGTGAAAAAGGAAAGAAAGCTTGGGCATCATCCAAGGGTGGCTCTCTACATATTGCGGGTGCCAGAAGTACTTTTGTTGTGATGGAAAAAATGGTATGTAACTTATATAGTTTTAATTGTTTGTTTCTATTTAAAAATTTTTATTATTTGATCATTGATAAGTTTTTCATATGCAGGAAAAAGAAAAGGGGAGAAACATAGCAGATGGTGAGCTATACGAGGAGACTCATGTGCTGAAAAAAAGAACCCGACTGATGAAGATGTCTAGATTGAAGCTCGTGTAAAAGCTGTCCATGTAAGAAACAAATTCTGAATTTATGAATCTTTTTCTTAAAGTTGATATTAATAAATTATAACTACTTTAATATTTTTTGACTTTTAGTATAAACTTTACTTTGAATGTAGGACGAATATATGCATCTTGTTGGTGCGTATCGCAGTAGTCTGCCTCCTGAAAGTCAGGGTGACTCAATACCCCAACATGTAAAGGAGGAGTTATGGGCAAAATTTGTGGGTCTTACAAATAGGGGCCATTTCGTCGGATACCACAAAAATGTTTTTGGAGATAATGTTAGGTGTTCGTCCAGCCTTTCTTACTCTAGCTCTTCAGTTGATAGAGAAACGCTTGAAAGACTATAAAATATGATTTCTCAACTCACCAAAGAGATTTCTGAATACAGAGAGAGGCAGAAGAAGACTGAGAAGACAACAACATCATAATTCAAGAAGTTGCAGCAGCAGTTGAGCTCTTTTATTCAGACTGCGTGGGTTATTCCTCCTTGTCCTGGTGATCCAGTTCGGGCCGCAAAGGGTCTAGGCCCCCTGAATGATTTCATCACGGATGATGATATGGAAGACGATGACGAATTTGATGATGATGACGTCTAGTTTTTTCTTTTAATTTTTGTATGTGTTGTATTTTGAATTTAGACATTTTGTTGTATGAAACTATTGTTGTAGTATTTTCATATTCACTTTTGTTGGACATTGTGTATGTCTTGTACTCTTTTGAATATATTTACATTTGGTTTTTCGTTGTTATTGCTGCTGTATTTGATTTCATACTGTTGTATTGCATTGCTATTGTTGCATGTTGTATCATGTTGTATTTGGATTTTGATTTTTTTTTTAAATTTCCACAAAAACCGACCACAAGTGGTCGGTTTTTTGAATATTTGTTTTGCTAAAAACCTACTACCAGTGGTAGGTTTTTTATTAAATTAATTAATTAATTTAAGAAAAAACCGACCACTCATGGTAGGTTTTATTTTTTCAAAATTATTTTTTTCAAATTTTAAAATAATAATGAATTTTGTATATATATATATATATATATATATATATATATATATATTTAAAAAACGGTCACATGTGGTCGATTTTTAAAAAACTATCACAACGTTACCGATCACACAATTTGGATGGTTTTATTGTCGGTTTTTGAGGAAAACCGACCACCTGAGGTCGGTTTTTGAGGTCAGTTTTTCCCCTTTTTTTAGTAGTGTTAATAATAATATTTTTATATGACTTCTAAATATATAAATTTTATTTCAAATAAAATTAAAAAAATATTTTTAAATTCGTACTACAAAACTTCATTTATTATATAGTCAAATAAAATATAGGTACTTTTTTAAGAACTTCACTAATTTTGATCATATAAAGTGGAGCAGATTATATTAACAAAATGGTTAAAATGGTATCGTATTATTTCTTAAAAAAATTGTTGAAAGTAATTTTCATTTCAACAAATCTTAATGAAAAATCGTTTAAATTGGTTATGTATGTTAGGTAAAATATCAATAGTTGAATGACTTTTTAAGTGAAAGTATCTTAAGTTGAGTATCTTTTGAGTTATAAAACAAATAAGTTAAATGACTTTGTAAGTGAATTACCAAAAGTTGAGTGATCATATAAGATTATTGAATATAAATTTATCTATATTTATATATCTATATGTATATATTTATATACTATATTAAAAGTGTGAAGAGTTTTATAAATATTGTTTGAAAATTTTGCCCTTTATTAAAAGACTTTACAATCGATAAAATTGTCTTTTCACTTATTTTCTTCAATTATTATTTAATTATATTTATAATATTGTGTTCTAAGATATATGGGATTAAAAAAATTAATGAGTGATGTAATATATGGTAAGAGATAGAAATAACGAAAAAGGGTCTGAAATGCCCTTCAACTATGTGAAATGGTGCAAAAATGCCCCCACACCCCCACCCCCCGTCTACCTAGTGGGCCTAAAATGTCTTTCATGTCTACCTATTGAGCCTAAAATGCCTTTTCATCAAAATATTGGGGCTATTTTGCCCTTTTATTTAAGAAAAAATTATATAATACCACAACTTATCTTTATTAAATTACATAAAATTCATTCCATTTTTATTAATATTAACCAAATAAATAGTACACAATATAAATTTTTCGTTATTCTAAATTGATCTGATAAACAAAAAGAAAAACAACATAAATAGCCATTTTTAACAAATTATTACATATACATAACCGCATTAGTTGGTTGTCAGATATAACATATAAAATATTTAATTTTGTAACATATAATAATATATAGAAAAATAATTATATATTAAATTCCATATTTCTTATTTATTGCTTATTTTTATGGAAGTCTTTGTTCAATCATATTTAATATACTATATCAAAATTTTATATTTTTCATTTTATTGCCTGCTTTCACGATACCTCCGTAAAAAATATATGATATATTGATACCATAAAACTTCATGGCATATTTATATATTAGACAAATTATATTTATATCATAAAAACACATGGTATATTTATACCATAGAAATTATATTTATACCATATAAATTATCTTTATACCATAAAAATACATGAAATATTTTAGATATAAAAACTTTATACCATGTAATATTGAAAATACATATTTATATTTATTAAATAATTTTTTTTAACAAGAAAAGTGCTTTCAAAATAATAAGATATACCATGAATACTTATCTTATAAATTATATCAAAAATATAATAATAATCTGACTTTGATATAATTTATATCTACACAACAAAAATACATGGGATATCTGTACTTCCAACATAATAATTTTTATTTCACAAATATTTATTCATAAAAAATTATGGTTAGCCCATTACATTAGAATTAAAAATACATGATAATAATATAATACTAGATGATTAACATACATGAAACAAAATGAAACATACATGAGCAAATAATGAAATACTTAGTTTATTTAAGAATATTTAAATTATGAATATAAGATAGAGAAATATTTGAAAGCAGTCATTATCTTTTCCACTTTTAATTTGAAGATTCAAAATATATCTCTTAAATTAAGAAAAAATAATAATTAGTTACAACATTAACTTAGAAATTATAATTATCTTTTCTGATTTTTTTGAAATGGCTATATATGTAAATAAAAACTTTTATTTTTGTAATATTGAAATAGTACTATTATTTATGTAATTAATTTTTAAGGATGGTCTTTCCATGTAATTGCCTAAATAAAAAATAGACTCAATAGGTAGACATGAAGGGTATTTTAGGTCCAATAGGTATGTGAGAAGGGTATTTTAGATCCAATAGTAAAGGATATTTTAGGCACAATAAGTAGACAGAGGACATTTTTGCACCATTTTGCAAAATTGAAGGACATTTTAGACCCTTTTCCGAAGAAATAATATAGATTCCTAAAATATATGAATTTTTCTTTTCGAAAAAAACTTCAAAAATATATGGAAGTCAGAATTAATGCTTAGGTGAATGCAATTAAATTTAGTTTTAAAAAAAAGAATACTAACTAATATCTATTTACATGACACTAAAATATATGGGATTAATAAAATTAATGAGTAAAACAATATATGGTAAGACATATTAGAAGAATTAATATAAGCTTTCAAAATATATGAATATTTTTTTACGAAAAAGACTCCTAAAATATATGGGAAGGAGAATTAATGCTTAGGTGAATGTAATTTAATTTAATTTAGTTTTTAAAATAAGAATACTAATTAATTTCGATTTACATGACAAAAAAAAAAAGAAAACAAGGAGTTTTTTTTTTGGTGTTAGGTTAGCACAAAAGGGACCTACTTATTAGGATTAACTCCTACATTTAAGAATTATTCTCCTGGATTAAATTTATTTTGAATTATACTCTCTCCAATAATTTTTATTTTTATTTCATTCATAAGAAGGTTAATTGACCAATTAATTGAATATATTATGAGACATTTTATAATAGCCATCATTATCAAGGTTTTTTTTGTTAGATTTCGTATGACCCTGTTTTATGGTTCAAAAGTTGAATCACATTACAGTTTATCGTAAGTACATAGCTAATTTTTTATTTTTAAAAAACTGGAATAGAATAGTTTCCAAATTCAAGACGACAACTGCAGTTCATTCATTATCATCCTTTTGCATACATAACATATAAATAAAAACAATAAAATGACAAAAATAGAAATATAAATCATAAACATGCTGGTTCTACTAGATAACACACGAGAGAAAAGAACACAGGTAACAAAAATCCTTGTGGTGACAAGCTCACAAGTACCTCACCAACTAGTAAAGAGAAATACGTTATATTAATGTAGAATAATATAAATATAAGCTCAAGGGATGGAATACTTGTCAATCCCTTAGGCTTAAGAGTCTGGCAAGTGTTTGGAGGCCTTGGTGGTCTCAAAATCAACAACAGTCACCCCAGCATTGACCGGGTTGCTCAAATCACCAACTTTCTCAATTACTAGAGTACGTGTCCCTAACACAAGTGGTTTGGTCCCACCTACAGATGCTGAACTAGAAGATATTTAATCTAACTCATCTTGTACTCACTTTATCCTAGCCTCTTTGTCTTTCTTTGATTCTTTTGTCGCTTTTCTCATAGCCCTCTCTTCGTCCATTTCATTTTTATGATTTTTCTTCTTCGCTATCTTATTTTATCCACCTTTACTCACTACTTTGACCTAATATTTCAGCAAGCACCACATTAAATCCAAAATTTTTCCATCACCATGTGACCCTACGATTGTAGGATATAAGAATCTAGTGGTGGAGGCCTTTTTTCAAGGAGGTGATGTCATTTTGAGCCTACTTAAATTCGATCGTGAACTTGGAAAAATATGGAATGGATAACTCCCTAAGACTATTGTTTACCATCTCCTCGATATTATGAATACATGCATGTAGATTAGCATACCACTTCAAAGCCTCTAAGATGATTTGATCCATAAATGGCTTGAATTTCTTAGACCATGCATTCAGTTGATTCTTAAATTTCTTTTGAGAGTTGACTATTTTTACAAAATTATTTGGGGTGAATCGATACTTTAAAAAAACAGGTGACATGGAGCGATGTCAGCAGTCTCGACATTTGTGGGCGTCAGAGCAGCCTTAGATGCTGCACAACCACCTTATGGATTAACAAATAGTAATGGCATACCTACGGGGGATATTAGATGTCTTCGGAGTAGTTTGAGATTGAGGTCCAAATGATGGTGGATTGTGAACCCACAACTCAAACTTCATGTCATCCATTGTCTTTTCAATGTCTTGCCTCTTTGTCACCTTAACCTCATTATCCACTCCATATATGATAGGAATTTTTGCTAGCTTACAAAATTATCTAATGAGACGCAGGAAATGCTTTGCACTAGCGCTTTTATAATCCCTAACAAATATCTCATTTGCAATAACTTGGCCAAAGTTAATCTTTACTCCTTCTATTAAACTTTCTACCAAAACAGCTCTTTGTGGGTCTAGGTTAGCATCCCCACCAGTAGGAATGAATCGTGGCCTAACCACAACCCACCAATATTCAACTTTAAGACTCAGTGATGATTTGGCTATATACTCTTTATTATTCATCCCAAAAGGATCTTCATTTGTCACAACCCAATTTACAAGTCATGATGGAACCTACTTTATCCCGCTAGTAGGTAAACTCAACTGTATTTCGGAGCTATACACAATGAGCAAACATGGTGGAAAATGACCTAAACGCCAGGAATCAACATTTAAAGACTTAAAACAATAATAAAATAGCCATTATAGTATAATAGATAGATAAAAGAGCAACATCTATCCCAAGACTCAGTAATGTCGGTACAAGAGCTACTATAACTGAATTAAAAGTAATGAATAGTCAAATGTAATTTATCTCAAAAATAAAAGACTAGACATGGATAAATAGAAAGAAAAGGCCAACTTCGGCTCTGAGAGCTCACACATCTCTGAAATTAACTTAACTTGATCGCCAAATCGGTGGTGGCTACTAGTACTCAGATCTGCACTAAAAAGATATTGAACTGTAGTATGAGTACCAAAACTATGGATCTCAGTAGGCATCATCAGCTGACTGAGCTAAATCATGATATAAATATGATAAAATACAAGATAAAACAAGATAAGTCAACGTATTAGGGGAAAACCTGGAAACAAGCTTCAACACTGTTGTACATAAATAAATAGTTAAAACTAGAATAGAAACATAAAGATCACATAACTATAACTAGAAAATTGACCCCCAGAAGCAAATAAGTGTGATAAAGTAAATAAACCAACGCAGGCCCCCATAAGCTTGGAGGGTACAACTAAAGGAGAGAGTGAACAACCTAATGACCATAAACTACCAACTATTATTCCATAACCAAGAATGCATCCGTACCGTATCATATCATAATTAATTCACAAGGTCAGACGTGAACCGTAACTTATATCATCAACATCACATCATCTTTAATAGTATCATAACATCATTTCTCAGACTAGAACTGAAACTCATAATATTAATATCATCATCAATTATCGGACTTGAACCAAAACTCATACAAACAAACCACAACCATATGCCATACCAGTAAACCTTATAAGTAAACTATACCAATAGACCACCGGATTTTATCTAAATTAGCATCAACTCCCAATACCAAACTAGCATACTCACTAAGTATTCAATCTCCTTAAGGTCCCAAAATAGTCACTGAAAAGGCTACAATATGCAAAAATAAGTCTACAAGATCTAACATAAGTTTTGTCCTAAGGTGGGTTGTAGGGGCCCACTTCTAATCCCTGAAATTATTTTTAGGTAAATTCTACCCCAATATAGGCTAAGGTATATAAAATTATTTCCAGATGTTAAATAAGCCATATTAGCCCCAAGATAAGAATTTTTCCTAAAACATGAGCAACTAAGTCAATTACGCCTAAATTACGATTTCAAGATAGCCTAAACAGTCTAACTAACCCAAATATTATCAATCATTACTCTAACACCTAAATTCTATCCCATATCTAACATATTATAATAATCATACTATGAAATAACTCAATCTATGAAGAGGGTAAACCTAGCCTACCTGGACATCAAAGAAAATATCGATGAATTTGCTTAAACACTAATTTTCCTTTTTGAAAATCTTCTGCAAGGTGCCATGCTATAAAAATCACAATATACTCATCAAAATAAGAACAATGATACTAATATTGCACTATTGTACTTCAGATTCAAAATTACGTAACAATCCCTGTGCGATGAAATCGCACTTTCAAAACTAACACAACACTCCTCTATGCTCAAGGAACATTTACCCTAAAAAATGAGTGAATTTCGAGATCTAATGGTGATACCTTAAAGACACCAAAATTCTAGAGATTTTAGAAGAAGAAACACGTAAATTAACTTTACCGAAGCTCCAAAGTCACCCACAATTGATTTTCCCAACTTTTCCCACATTTTAGGATTCACAATTCTAAAAAATGGATGAAAAATAGTTAAAATTAGGCCAATTTATGGTATTTATACCCTTCCTAGATCCATAGGTGTTTCTTGAGCAAACATTGGGATGCTTAAGCGGTTACCACTTAAGGGACAGAATGTCATTTTTAGCAATATCTGGTGTCAGCCTAGATACCACTTAAGCGACCATTGATTAAATGCCAAAGGTATCGCTTAAGAGATACCTACTGGAAGATGTCAGACTGCTTAAGTGACAGCTAGGTTACTTTAGCTGAATTCGCTAAAGTGACCTCATGGGCGCTTAAGCGATGCACCAATACTAGCTAAAACTTGGAACTTTTCCAAGTTTCTTCCAACCCCTCGAGATTTATTTGGAATTCCACATACATAAACAAACTATGCTAACCTGTCAAATTTGATTCTTCAGACTCAATGGTGCAATGGAAATTTCCATCAGAGGTCATGTTGATGAAAATTGGGTCCCACACTCATTTCCATTTTTCTTAACTTTTGGCTAAAAGCCCGAAATAATTCCAAAAGCCTTAGGACCCAAACTGAGTATCAAACTTGTTAAAAACCAAAATTTTAGAGCTGTTGGAATAGTCGGAATTGGCATACGATGTCATTTGACTAAAATTTTTGCTTGGTAGCTAATTTGGACTAATGAAGACTTCAAAATAGCGAATTGTCTCTAAAAATAAACAAACTTCCTAATAATTGAAGTATTAGTTCTAGCAAGTCATAAATGACTTGGGACAACTATAGGAAAGCTCTAAATAATTAATATGAACAGAAATACAAAAAATAACCTGGAGGGTCATTATAATATCCACTACTAAGAGAACTTTCGTCCATAAAAGTAAAGGATTTGAATGTACCTAAAGCCTTGAACAGGTGAGGATACTAGGTCCGTATCTCACTCTCGATCTCACAAGTAGCCTTTTCTAGTAAGTGGTGCCTCTATTGAATCTTAAATACTGGAATCTCTCTAGTGCGCAACCGCTTGACATCGCTACCCAATATAAGCATCGTCTACTTCATAAAGGTTATCCACTCATCCAACTGAATCGAGTTCCATCTAACCACATGACAAGGGTCAAGAATGTATTATCATAGCATGGAAACATAGAAAATTGAATAAACAATAACAAAATCTGGGGGTTAGGCTAACTAATAAGCCACATTACCAACTGTGCGAAAAATCTTAAGGGGTCCAATATATCTGGGGTTGAGCTTATCTTTCCTCCTGAACCTCATCACACCCTTCATGAGGGATACACGGAGAAATACCCTCACCAACTTCAAATTTCAAGACACGAAGTCTACAATCTGCATAAGCCTTCTTCCTATGCCTAGTTGGCCTCAACTTATGCTAAATCACCCTGACTCTATCCCACGATTCCTGAAGCAAATTGGTACCACAGGGTCAAAACTCAAAAGTCTCAAGTCGTCCAATCAAAGAACAACATCGTCTACCATACAAATCCTTAAAAGGAACCATCAAATCTTATTACTATTACTAGCTACTACATATTTCCCCCATTTACTTTTCAATACTGCCCAACAATTTCAACAAGTTCGCAAGATAGTTTTGACCTATTTCTTGTGGTTTCGATCCCAACCTAATTGGGTTACTATATTTTTACATCAACTGCTTTATAATTCTTGGAGGTGTAGTTTTAGGTGACACCACAATTTTGGTATCATTGTCGGGGAATACAATTGCAGAGCAATCGATTAAAGTTGTTGAAGTTTTTGGGTATTATTTTTTATATTTTAATACTCTTATGGTTGTGACATATTTACAATAGAAAGTGTGGAGTAAAGATGACTCCATATCTATTGATCCTTGTCCTTTTGATATAGTGCATTGTTGTAGGAGTATGATAGATATATTGTGGGAGAACAATAAAAGCAGGCTATAAACATTGAAACTCCTCGCAAAAAAATAGAGGAGTTAAGTTAAAAGATTGATAGGTTTGGCTTGGAAATTCACAACTTAAAAGAAGACTTGAATGCAAAGGTTGTGCGTGTGACGCCTAATAATTCAGTTATGAGTTGTGTGAAACAAAAAAGATTCTTATAAGCCAAATTAAGAAGTTAAAATTGGAGGATTCAACACTTGATCATACTTTTATGGATGTTGTCACTATTGAGAAGAGCATAGTAGAGTTATGTGAGGGTGTAGACAAAAATGCAATTCATGAATTAGGATGTATTGCACCTTATTCTAATAATTTTTCAATATTATTTTTGGATATTAAGATATTAATTGAGCCATATAAACTTGTAGAAGAGTGTAAAAAAGAGGAAATATATGTCTATATTCTTAAATTTATTATGCTGAAATCAAGAAATTACATTCCGCACTTGGGATCCAAGAATTACAACATACCACATATATTGCTTGGTTTCTTTATTTTATACCACTACCCTTAAGCATAGTAGAAAATTAGAGAAAAATTAGGGGTGGAATTCGTAAGTTCAAAGTGAAAAGAAATATTGGTGGCTAACCCTTTGGCTACCTTGATGAAGTCTGAGTAATCAAAGTACCTACGCCGTGCCATGACATTAAATCAAGCACTGCATGGGAGGTAAACTATGGGTTTTTGGTCAAGTTTGAATAACTAACATAGCCACATCATACAATGGTGTTAAATCAAGCGCTACTTGGGAGGAAACCCAAGGTATTAGGTTATTTTATCATTAGTGTTTGTATTAGTGTGATTGATGTCAGATCTCCGCACCTATGGTTCTGCAAGTGCGTTCCTAACTTTATTGTTTTGTAGCTATCTAATGCCTTGGGGACAATTCATATTTATAAGTTGAGGGTAGGGCTGATTATGGGTCTAGATGTGCTCTTGGGGTTTTTATTATAATGTCTCTTTTCCCTAATGTTTTGTTTTTAATAGAGTTAGCATGCCTAGATCGTATTGTGTTTTATTTTGTATTGTGTTGTGTTTTGTGTAACTAGGAGAAAAATAAGTTCCTAAGGTAGTTGATATATTTTTTGATTATGTTCAAGTGTGTTGAGAAAATTAATACCCCTCTGAAAAAATATGTTTGAACTGTGTGATATATATGTAACCATTGTGAATCTTACTATGGAATTAGGATTAGGGACATACTTATCATAGAAAATATTTGTATAAACTGGGCAGATAGTAGTTTGTGATACAAACCTGTGCTCTGTGTGTGTGAGATGCTTACTTTATTCCTTTTGTATGCTGAAACAAGAACTTGCCCGATTAGTCTTGCCTAGGTTGTAGGATAGTCGGTTAAGAAAGTATCATAGGCCGTTCTTGAAATAAATCCATTTTTAGCCTAAACTATCTTCAAAATGTGAATAAGTATCCCTTGATCCCTATCTTTAGCTTGATAGACTATTTTTCTTGTTTTCACCATTTAACTTCCCATTTTTTAGTTACAATGAACCTATTTTGGCCCTAGTTCTTCTTGGATATTGTGAACCTCAACTTAGTTAAATCACCCAAGTTTATGGTGGCAATTATATGAGTGCTGATTAGAAGTGGGTATGAAGAAGGATGTAAATAGGAGAAAAAGAAAGTAGGGCTGGGTGTGGTAGAAAAAATGGAAAAATTAAGAAGAAAACAAAAGAAAAATAAAGAGAATAAAAGAAACATGTCGGTATGCATGATTGTTTATATGCATATGTAAACTTGTCATATGGATTGTGTTGTCAGCTGCTTACTTGTTTGGGTAGTGTAACTTGTCTAAATGCATGATTGTTTGTTGCTAATGTAATGTCATATATTGATTCCCATATGCCACATTATTGTGATCTATTGATACATACAATTGGTTTTGAAAAGTTAAAATTAGAAGGGGCGATGTTCTTAAGATTAAATTGAAATCGACTGCCATATGTATCTTAGGTTTCTCTTGGTTAAGCATCCTTGTGTTATTTTGTTATGTTTTATTGCCTGGGGATATGCAAATATCTAAGTTGAGGGTGTTGATATGCCATGGTTTTATGGAACTTTTGATGCTTAAAATCAAGAAATATGCAAGTACTTAGGTGTATTTTGTTCAATATTATGTGTTTTCATGTTGATTTTGTACGAAAATATGTTCTAGTAGATAACCAGAAGAAAAAGAAGTTGAAAGCTGAAAAAAGGCTACCTACGGCAGCACCTACTTATGTAGGTGCCACCTACGTGGTGCAAGTAGGGGCATAGGTGACAAAAAATTAAGGTACAGAGAGATTGAAGTTGCAGAAAATGTCTGCTACCTACATGGGGCCACCTATAACCTTTAGATTCCACCTATGGCTCGTAAGTTGCATCGTAGGTGGCCACCAACTTAAGTTTTCTTATTTTGATTAGAGTTTGATATCTAGGGTTTCCATGTAATCTATAAATACTATTTTGATATTTTTTAGTTAGTTTACATATACTTACTATTCACAAACATATATTTTGATTTGGAGATTGACGTTTGATATTGGGAATCTTGTGTTCTTGGTTTTGGTTGATTTATTGATTTGAGACTTTGGATTTCCTTTGTCTATTATTATGAGATTGATTATATGTTTTCATTATTTAATTCTATGGCCTGTTTCACAACTATGAGCGGCTGGTGGGACCCCTAGTGAGATAATGAGTAAGGGAAATATGGGATCCTTCTAGATCATTGTTACTTCAAGTATTGTGATTTTATTTGCTCTGATTAATTTCTTAATGGTTGCAAACGCCAGGAACTCACCTGTATGTGATACTAAGTCAAGATAGAGGTGAGATTGGGAAAAAATATCACAATAATATTTGAGTCTATCAACCCTCTTCTAATAACCTGAGACCAAGAAGAGGTGGTTAAATAGGGATCCAAGATAAGGGTTAGTAATGTGATAACCTGGATGCTACACAGTGCTTATAATCTCGAAGAACCACAAGCTAACCTATGACTTGTACCTACTATAATAACTGAATAATAATGCTATAACTATGCAAAAATTAGGTAGACACTTGCCATAAGGTTCAATACTGAAATAAAAATGAATACGGTATAACAATACCAAAACTAAAACATCTATCTGAAAAATACTCTAGTTTGAAAAGCTCTAAAATGTCAAAAATATGGAGTTGATAGGACAAGTCCCTAACTAACTCTAAATTATTGAAATAACTGAAACACTGAAGTAATAATCATGTCCTCGGACTATGAGGACTCACTACTAACTCTGACTGCTGAAAATATATAACTGCTAGGGAGCCCATGCGTTTGAACCTATGATATAAAACATCATAGCGCAAAATAAAGGTATGTGTCAGTACTTTGAATGTACTGGTATGCAAAGTGAGGTTGGATGAAATATATGGGTTCATATGCTTGCGCAATATCGACTGAATAACATGAATGTAACTGAATGAGAGTACATGCATGAATACATAAAATGTAATTGAGATCGTGATAATAATGTATACTGAGTTTGAATACTGATTAACTGATATCCGAGTCTACTGATACTAAAATACTAATAACTGAGTGACTGTATCTGACAGTCCTGAATATGGAACTGTGTTGAGTTCCGTATTGAGCTGAGTCACTATATCTGTAGAACTAAACTGAGTTCTATATTGAGATTGGAACTAAAACTGAGACTATGTGAGATAATCATCTAATAGATATGACCCTCTCTGAATAGATGTAACCCCAGTTTGAAGGGTGGCCATACAGTGCCACAGGTAAAGACAAGCTGAGTCACCCTTATCTGGTAGGTGCTCTGAATGAGAATGGTGGTACCCTTAACTGGCAGGTAGATTACCTCATCAAACCTCAACTGGAAGGTTGATGTATTAATCTACACTGGATACGTAGTTCTGGAACACAAAGACTGCTTTTAAGGATCACACCCTCTACTGGCAGGTGAGCCCCCATCCTCTGGTTCACTCAGTGCTGAATCCTACACCTAACTGAATAGACCCTGGACTGATTTCTAAACTGTTCTAAGTTGGATTGAACTGTTACTGATCATACTGTTTAACTTAATTGAACTGACTTTACTGAGTTTATTGGACTGATGGAATACTACTAAACTCTGTTAACTGACAAAGTACTGCTGAGTTTTCTTGAGTTTTGTAACTGACTAAATTTTACTGATCGTGACATGGCTGAATACTATTCTGTCACTGACACTAGCTCTAGGCATGCATCTAGATTATTAGGTATTAAATACCCCTAGGACTCAATAGCATGAAAAAAAATCACTGCATGACTTTAGTAGCATAATGTTACAAGCTTACTAACAATACATTCAGTTAGGTATTTCTGTCAAACACTTGATATACATTGGGCTTGTGCAAGATTAAATTCACATAATAGCATGTTATTCTTAGGCTAGTCAATTGACATAGGCATTTTGACAAACACTTGAGAAGAATGGGTATTTCACATATCAATATACATGTAGTACTATCATGAATTCTACATTCAACTCGCAACTCAAGAATTTAACATGAAGTTCACAAAGTTCAATTCACAATTAACTAATTTGCATGAAACTTGGGACAAATCATAGAGTTAGATCACCATTAACATCATAATCATGAATACATTCAAGATCCAACAAGAAATCCATGAAATCAATTAACTTAAATTTTAAAAGAGTTTCTTGGACTCCAAGGGTAGAAGGATACCCTTGGATGAACACTTCACATACCTTAGTGCTTAAATTTTTAAAGATTGGTAGTGGTTTCTTGAGTTCTTGATTTGAAATTGATCCCCCTGGGGTTTTTGTTCCTAAGAAATTTGAGATTAATGAATGAATTTAGCCTCTAAAGGGGCTTAATCTCATGTTTTGAGGGCTGATAAATGTGGGAAAAAGACCCTTAACCCTTGAGGATGCGACTTTTTAAAGATAGAAAATTGAACTATCAATCCGCAGACCGACGTGCTGTGTCGTTGGCATCGGCGTTATAGCCAATGATTCGTATCGAGTCCGCATCAGTTCACTGGAAATTACCACTAGGAGGCAAGGAAAATATTTACCAATGCAATGGTCGATGAACCGCGTTCAAATCGCGTCGATACACTATTTTGGATTCCCAAATGTTGTTCAAACGAGGTCTGAAAAATACAAAATTTATCCAGGAACACCTAGTGACATTCCTAGTCATGAATTAACCTAAAGATTGACATTTTAAGGTCATAAAGGTCGTGAAATAGAGTTGCCAACTTCTAAAGGCCAAAATGACACTAAGTTTGCATACTTAGCTAAAATTTTCTAAGTGTGGGACCCCTTAGCAAGCTTAAAAGACTTAGTTGAGCTTAGGATTTTGCGAGGTCTTACAATATCTCCCCCTTGGGAACATTCATATAGAATGAGACTGATTAAACTGATAATACTAATAGACTTGATTTAGACACTGGACATGAACAACTGAAGTATGATTCCATGACTGAAATTACTAATATACTGAATTATTATACTGAACATGCTTATCTGATGCATAAGTATATAGCTGAACATGATTCATGAATGCATGAACGTGATTACTGATAAGCTGAGTTTATATACTGAACATGCATGTCTGATGCATAAGTGCATGACTGAACTAATTCATGAATGCATGACTGAGTATGCAACATTAATTGATACTACGTTGGCAGCTATATCTAAATATGAGACAGAGTAATTTAAAGGAAAACTGTTACCTTGGGCTGAGTCTAAGTTTGTGTAAAAAAGGTGAGGGTACTTGGTCCTTATGTCTACTTCTACCTCCTAAGTAGGTCCCTCAACGGATTGATTCCGCCAATGAACTTTGAATAGAGAAACTTCTTTGTTCCTTAGTTTGTGAATCTGATAGTCAAGGATTTCTACTGGAATCTCTTTATAAGAGAGGCTATTAGAAAATTTATGCCCTCTATAGGGACTATGACTGCTGGGTAACCTATGCATTTTTTTAGCAAGGAGATATGAAAAACTGGATGCACTGAAGCTAAGTCTGAAGGCAACTCAAGATTGTAAACTACCTTTCCGAAACGACTGAGAATTTGATAAGGACCGACATACCGGGGACTGATTTCCCCTTCTTTCTAAACCTCTTCACTCCTTTCATAGGAGAGATTTTAAAATACACAAAATCACTAATCTCATACTTGAGATCCTTTTCGCGTACATCTGCATATGATCTATGTCAGGTTTGAGCTGTATTAAGCCTTTTCCTGATCATCTAAACTATTTCTAAGGTATCAAATACCAAGTTCGGCCCTACCACTATGGCCTCACCTACTTTAAACCAACCAATGGGAAAACTACACCTCATCCTATAAAGCACCTCAAACGAAGCCATCTAAATGCTGGAATGATAGCTGTTGTTATATATGAATTCAATGAAAGAGAAGTGGTTATCCCAACTACCTTTAAAGTCTATCACGCATGCTCACAACATATCTTATAAAGTCTGAATGGTCCTTTCTGCTTGACCATCTGCCTGGGGATGAAAGGCTGTACTGAGGTAAACTCGGGTACCAAGACCCTTTTGGAATGCCTTCGTAAAATGAGAGGTGAACTGGGTACTTCTACCTGAGATAATGGACAATGGAACACCGTGCAATCTAACTTACTCCCAGATATAGAGTTTGGCATAATCCTCGGCTAAATAAAAGGTATGGACTAGTAGGAAATGAGCTGATTTTGTCATTCTATCTATGATGACCCAAACTGAATTATGCTGGCGATGAGTAAGAGGTAAACCCGTCACAAAGTCCATATTTAATTCTTCCCACTTCTAAGTGGGAATACAAAAATCCTGCGTGGATCCACTAGGCTTCTGATGCTCAATCTTAACTTGCTGAAATATTAAGCACTTAGCCACAAACTCTACAATATCTCTCTTCATACCACTCTACCAATAGATCTCCCATAAATCACGATACATATTAGTGGACCCCGGTTGAATAGAGTAGCATGCACCATGCGCTTCTATAAGAATTTTCTATCTCAAGTAATCTACACCTAGCACACAGAACTACCCTGGTAGCACAACACACCATCTCCCCCTTAGGAGAAAACCTCTACTTTCGGATCTCTGACTAATTCCTTTAACTTGACTAGATTGGGATCCTTATCTTGCTTTTCTTTAACCTCAAAAACCAGGGATGATTCTGAACTACTCTGCACCCATACACTGACTTCTGCTAAATTGACTAAGCAAACACCTATTCAAGCAAGCTGATGAACTTTCTGAACTAATTTCTTCTTACCATCCTCCACATGAGGAACACTACCCATAGACATCCTACTGATACCATCAACCACTACATTGGCTTTACCTAGATGATACAGGATACTTATGTCATAGTCTTTCAACAACTCCAACCACCTTCTCAGACGAAGGTTTAGGTCTTTCTGAGAGAACACATATGTAGGATCTTATGGTTTATGAACAACGTGCACCCCATACAAATAGTGCCTTCAAATATTTAAGGCAAATACTACTGCTGTTAACTCAAGATCATCAGTAGGATAGTTCTTTTTATGGGGTTTAAGATCTCTAGAGGCATAGGCTATGACCTTACCTCTCTGCATCAAAACACACCCCAAACCGACTCTATAAGCATCACAATACATAACAAAGACATCTGAACCATCTGTCAGGGTTAAAATTAGAGCTTTAGTGAGTCGACTCTTAAACTCTTGAAAACTCTTCTCACAAAAATCTGACCACTGGAATTTGACTTTCTTCTGAGTCAATCTGGACATAGGGGGTACAATAGATGAAAATCCCTCAACAAACTATTGGTAATAGCCAGCCAAGCCCAAGAAACTCTTGATATTTGATGGGGAGATAGGTCTGGGCCAGTTTCTCACTGCTTTAGTCATTTACGGATCAACTCTAATGCCATCACCGAAAATGACATGGCTGAGAAAATCTACTAACCTTAGCCAAAATTCACATTTACTAAATTTGATGAATAATTGGTGGTTTTTGATAGTTTATAGTACTATTTTGAGATGGTCTGAATGATCGTGCTTGCTGCGGGAGTAGACAAGAATGTCATCTATGAAGACTATGATGAATATGTCGAAGTACTGCTTTAATACATGATTTATTAAGTCCATAAAAGCTGCTGGGGCATTGGTAGGACCAAATGGCATGACTAAGAATTCAAAGTTACCATACCGAGTTCTGAAGGCTATCTTTGGGATGTTATATTCCCTGAACCTGAGCTGATGATAGCTTTATTTGAGGACTATCTTAAAAAAGTAAATGGCACCCTGAAGTTGGTCAAACAAGTCATCAATTCTGGGAAGGAGATACTTGTTCTTGACCGTGACTTTATTTAGCTGACGGTAATCAATACACATTCTGCGAGAACCTTCTATTTTATGTACGAATAAAATTGGTGCACCACACGAGAACATACTAGGTATGATGATCCCTTATCTAGGAGATCCTTTAACCATTATTTTAATTCTCTGAGTTCTATTGGAGCCATTCTGTATGGAGTAATAGATATGAGCCGAGTATCTAAAAGAGGGTCTATTCCGAAGTCAATTTCACTTTTGGGAGGAATTTCGAGAAGATCTTCAGCAAACACATCTGGCAATTCATATGCTACTGACACTGATCAAAGCTTAGATGTTTCTAAATTAGAGTCCTGGACTTGAACGAGATAGTAGAAAAATCCCTTAGATATCATTTTTCTTTCTCTAAAGTAAGAAATAAGCTGACCCCTAAGTGCCAAAGTACAACCATTCTACTCTAGGACGAGCTCAATCAAAAACTGAAACTGGACAATTCTATTTTTGTATTCGACTGAGGCATAGCAGGAATGAAGCCAATCCATGCCGAGAATGACATCAAAATTAGTCATCTCTAATTTTACTAAGTCTGCTCAAGTAACTTTCTGAGATATCATAACCGGACAGTTCCTATATACCCACTGGACTATGATAGATTTACCCACTGAGGTAGTGACTGAGAAAGGCTCTGCTAGAATTTTGGGGCTGACTCTGAAATCAACTGCTATATATAGAGTAACAAAGGTTAAAGAAGCTCCTTGATCTAGCAAATCATAGACATGTAAATGGAAAACTTGTAATGTACCAGTGACTACATCAGGAGAACTTTCCTAATCCTATCAGGACTGAAGAGCATAGAGTCTATTTGGGTTGCCCCTTGGTGGAGCTTGATGCGGCAACCTACTGATTCGTCAAACCAGACTGTGCTGGGGGACGGTTATACTAACCCTGAGAACCTAGTTGGGGATAATCTCTACCTCTGTGGCCTTGATTGCCACACCTGAAACACACATCACTGCCCGATCTTCAGATACCCTGGTGGTTTATGCCATATTTTTGAGAAAAAGGATTGGTTCGGGCACTACTGACACTACCCTGGGGTTTAGGGCCTGGTACCCTATCCCTATTATCTCCTTTGAATTTAGACATAGGAGCACTAGCTGAGGACAGAGTTGGAATTGAGGATTTCAGGTGGAATTAAGAACGATTTCTACCCTCTAACTTAGGCAGTGCAAAGCTGAAACTACCTGTTCTTGCTTTCTTGTTCTCCCTATTTTTTCCTTATTCTTATCCCTCTCTATCTGCTGATCATGGACCATGAGCTTGGATATGTAAATATTTTTAATTAGCATTGCGGTCCTATATTCCTTGACCACACTACTAGATACCCTCGAGACAAACTTACTCATCCTGGTTCTACTATCTGCCACCATATGAGGAGCATGTATAGCTAATTGAATAAACTTGAGAGAATACTCTTTCACTATCATGTTGCCCTACTTTAGATTTATAAAATCCAAAATCTTTGGTTCCCTCAACTCCAATTAGAATAACCTATCCAGAAAAGCAATGGAAAACTTCTCCCATTCTATGGGCCCTACATCAGCGCCCTCTCTGCTTTTCATTGTTTGAACCATGAGTGGGACACTTCCTGCAACTGATATGCGGCCAACTCAGTGCTCTCAATAGCGGTCACCCCATAATATCAGTAAATTTCTGCACCTAATCAAGAAACTCTTGAGGGACCTCATCTAACTTTGACCCAGTAAAAGATGGAGGGTTCATTCGGGTGAAATCTCGAATCTTGGTTGCAACAGTATTGGCCACTAGGTTGAACAATGAGATCTAACAAAGGACAAAGAAGCTCTTGGATCTATCATAAGCATCTAACTGATATGAGGGACCTCTCCCTAAAAGCTAAGTCCTAAGACAAAATAAAAGTACAACTTTTAGAACTAAGTCATATGGCTCATGAGATTTATACAACATACTTCCATATTTATGATTTATGATTTTTCAGCTTTCAATTATTCAATCCAAGGTGAGTCATTATACTTAGTATGCATCCTTTCTTGAATTTTTATGAACATTGAGATATTGTTTCCCTTATGCATTCACCCCCACATGCTTAGTACATTCCAAAAGTACTGATTCATATATATGTCTAGGTGCTACATTGTTTAATAATGTAGGTTCAGGAACTCATTTCTTGTAGCGTGATTGATCGCGAGTATCTCTATCTATATCCCGATAGTTGGTGAGTCCTCATAGTTTGGGGACCCAGTTAATTAGATTCCCAACTTTTCAGAATAGTTTATTTAGTTATTTTTAGCCAGTTCGAGTCAGCTGGGAGTCTATCCCAGTGAATTTCTAGTTAGTATTATTAGAGGCTTGTCCGATTATTAGATACATTTTAGTGTTTTTCAATATTGGTTATTCAGATTTCATACCAAATATGCAAACACCCTAAAATCGATATTCTAGATCTGCTGGTGAAGTCCATTTATCTATCCATCGCAGGATCAAAAGATATCCTCATAAGTCTAAAATCTAGCTCTCAAAGCCATAAAAACCAATAATATTGCATAAATGGTACCAAAATGCATCTAAAACCAAGTCAATCCCTCCCACACTCTAGTAATACCATAATACAACTATAGGGTGGGGTAAAATAGTCAAATCTCACAAAATCACAAATCTCACCTATTTTATCAAATTTTTAGATCGTTATACTTTATGAGTCTTGATGTGGGCTTTGATATCAATTTTCTCAACTCATATTAGTTTGGATAATAGGCTTACTAATCAGACATTTTGAGAAAAGTGCCATTATAACCCTTGGATTTTGGGTTGTGACATAAAGTGAGGAATCCCTTGAGCTTTTCAAAGCTAGATTCACACTCCTCAAACCATCTAAAGGAACCTCTATTTGAGTCAATCTAGTCCCCAACGCTGCAATAGTAGAAAAACTCTCAACAAACCATCTATAGTTACTATCCAAACCAATGAAACTATGAACCTCAGATGGAGATGTAGGTCTTTCCCAATCACGAAGAGTTTCAATCTTTGTTAGGTCTACCATAATCCCATCCTTAGAAACCACTTGTCTAAGAATTATCTCCAACTCAAGCCAAAATTCACACTTAGAGAATTTGGAAAAAACATATGATCTCTTAAAGTTGGGAGCATAATCCTCAAATACTACATGTGCTCCTCTCTACTTCTATAATACACAAGGATGTTGTCAATGAATACAATCACAAAAGAATCCAAATAAGGCCTGAACACATGGTTCATCAAATTTGTGAACGTGGTTGGGGTATTAGTCAATCCAAAATACATCACTAGGAACTCATAATGACGGTCCTAAAGACTGTCTTTGGGATAACTTCAACGCAAATTCTCAAATGATAGTAAGCAAATATCAAATCAATATTAAAGAACACCGCTACTCCCTGAAGCTGGTCAAACAAATCATTAATACGAGGCATAGAATATAGGTTAAATTTAAGCCAACAAACTGAAAATTACACCTATTGATATTAAGTGTCTAAAACTAGCTCCCTTTTTAATTTATGACATGCTTTTATTTCAAAACAAGTGAGTTCCAAGTTAATGTAATACCCTGTATTTCCCTAACTTAAATTAACCCTCAGTACATAGGTTATTCTATATAATTATTTTAAAAAATACTCAGTATTATTCAATTTACCAGTGCGTAATAAATTCAGTCAGCTTTCCATCAATATAAGATCCGCCCAAATCCGATATCCAGATGAGGATTTAAAGGTATTTTAGAAAAATAGTGTGCCAACTAGAACTTCAGCACGTCGCAGAGGCATGCCAAATGACAATTGTCAAAAATCAGTGATCTAACACGATAACCCCGCATCACGGTAATCTTCCAGGTCTCATGCAGTGAAACAATGCGATCACACAGCGTAGCGCCAAGCCTCCAGTTCACAATTGTTCACTTATCTGAAGAAAGAAATCATTCTCTCTCAAGTAGAAAACTCTAGCTCTCAAGAAAGCAAGAAAAAATCTCAAGAAACTCACTAAGAACTCCAAGAACTCATCAATTCAGGTATGTTAGGTGTTCATTCATGGGTTTGTTTCACCCATGAATCCTAAGAATCTCTTTTTAAATTTACAAGTTATAGATTCATGATTTCAATGCTTAAAATTGATTGTACGCATATTTATGATGTTAATTTGGTTTTCAATCCATGATTATGATAAGGTTCATGAAAAAAAATAAAATAGTATTTATAGGGAATTATATAAATTTGTAAGTTTGGGTATTTTAGTTGAAATGCTTATATGTTATCCATGATTATATGTATAAAGTTGTGCTCCCCAAGTGTTTGATAGAATGCCTATATGAATTAAATGATGCAATCATGACATGCTAGTATATGTACAAGCTTATGCCCTACAAGTGTTTGATAAAATGTCTCTATGAATGAATTATGGACAAGTAATTATTGTTATGTCTTTCAAGATTATGCTATGCTTTATTTTCATACTATCAAGTCTTGGGGGTATTTAATACCCGATAATCTAGCTATTTACCTAGAGCCAGTGTTAGTTATAGAATAGTATCAGTTATATCATGATCAGTAGAATTTACTCAGCTACAAAACTTAGTGATCTCATGCAGTTATAGAACTAAGGAAAACTCAGTAAACTCAGTATCAGTCCAGTCCAATTTAGTATACTCAGTTTAGAATCTTTTAGTTAGAAGTAGGATTCAACACCGAGTGAACCCAAGGATGGGGGCTTACCTTCCAGTAGAGGGTGTTATCCTTAAAAGCAATCCTTGCATTCCAGAACTACATAGCCAACGTAGGTTGAGACATTAACGTGATAGTTGAGGGTTGATGGGGTGTTTTAACCTGCCAGTTGAGGGATCCACCATTCTCATTAGAGTACCTGCTAGATGAGGGTAACTCTTTAGTTTCTTTACCTGTGGAATGGCACTGACAACCTTCTAGCTGGGGTTACAGGTTGGACCATAAATCTATTCAGAAAAGGGGAAAATCAGTTATATGATTACTTCCCATATTCTTAGTTTCAGTCTAAGTATAGAACTCAGTTCAGTTCTATAGAATCAGGACTACCAGATACAGTCAATCAGTTTCAGTAACCTAGTTATCAGTAATCTCAGATATCAGTTACTCAGTTATCAGAACTCAAAACTCAGCTCCAGTAAAAGATTAGTTACAGTATACTCACATATGGATAGAATTGCATACTCAGTATTTACAGCAGTTTTAGTTATCTATGTACTTTCACATTCAGTTACTCTATATTATTCAGTCAGTTATTGTTCATGCATATGAACCATTGCATTCAGCCTTACCTTATCTAGCATACCAGTATATTCCACATACTGACGCAGACTCTTTCTTTGCATTATGATATTTCATATCATAGATTAGGACACTCAGGTTCCTTACTATGCATAGACAAATTTAGTTATAAGTAGCAGTTTCAGTAGTGAGATCTTATCTATCAAAGGCATGCTTTTAATTTAGTATATTAGTTTATCAGTAGTGTAGTAGTCGGAGTTAGTTGGGGGCTTATCCCATCAACTTCACGTTCAGACAATTCAGTTAGAGGCTTTTTAGCCTAGACTTTCAGAAAGTATTTAGTTTTGCAGATTATTATTACAGTTGATATTCCTTATTAGTATTGCAGATTCGAACCTTATGGCATTTCAACCTTTTTTCCACATTTATTACAGTATTATTACTGAGTAATCACAGCAGATATCAGTCATGGGTTAGCTTATAGTCCTTAAGAGTCATAAGCAAAGTGTAGCATCCTCAGTACAAACTCGGGGAATTACAGTTAAGCAACCACATGGCAAACCACAAAGCATTTCTCCTTAAAGTTGTGATTTAGTTCTTATCACTTCTTAATTTCCTACGACTAACTCCCCTTAATATGGTCGTCATCCATCCATCATAGGGGAGGGTCCCTAACTATGAAAACTTATTAAAAATTGCATTGAGAGCAAAAACTAAAATTTGACTCCTAATTTTAAACAAAAGTAACCACTAAGCAACACAACTAATAAGAAAACTACTAGTAAGTAATCCTCATTAATACTAACTATTATAGATCATATAGTTTTGAATAGCTAGAATGAATGAATGTCAATAGACAAAAAGAAAAACATACCACTACCCCATACTTAAAATAAAGCATTATCCCAGTTCTTGCAAAGTAAACCAAGTATGAGGTGGGGAGAAACTCCCAGGTCATATCTCTTCTATGTCATCATCAAAATCTAGACCATAAGCCTCAACTCCCAAGTCTGGGTCATCGGTGTCATCCTCCTCATCTGATTCTAAATATGAATCACATAGCCGATTCTCCTTTTTAGTAGGTACATTATTGTCTACCGGCTTTATAAAGTCTAGGCCAATACATAGCATAGTCCTAGCATGAAGAACAAGAGGATAGTCAAGCTTAATATTTCAAATCTCCTGTGGTGTAGTTGGGCATCCCCTATCCTCAACTGCAGAAGCTTCAGCCCATACATCTAGGCTGTGATCTTATCATTCCAAGCCTAATGCTCGGGCATCGTCAATATTAGACCATGAGTCTTAGTGACCCCGTTAGTACGAGATATATCTACCGAATGAGTATCCACTATCAGCCTATAATCTCGATCCTTATCTTCTATAATAATATCCCTTAAAACCTACATTAATAAAATACCAAAGCCATACTTGCACCTCGCATAGAACGTCGCCTTCCCCATAGATAAAAAGATGATAACAACTATATTCACATCAATATCATCATTAATTAAGGCATAAATAAGACATACTAATCACGTGTCACCTCTTCATGTGTGTCCCATGAATGAGACAAGTATATATAATCTTTGCCCACATATGGGACTACCTATTCAACAGACTGTAGGGGAATGTAAGGTGAATACCACTGTCTTTATGATGTATCCACCTAGTTGTAGAGTGTTTTCCACATAATAAATGGCAAATGTCTACATAATATGGTACAAGATTCATTGCTTCAGAAGATCAACATCTACCTCAGGTGTACCTAGAATGACATTCAAAGAATGAGCAGTGAAAATGACCACCTGGCCTCGTATCTTGACCTTTGAGTCTCTCTACCACAGATCCTAGTTTTTCTTAAAATTTCTAACAAGGCTCAAGTTGCACTCATAGGGCTACTAAAACAAGAAGTTCATATGTAGCTACTCTATGCAGCACACTATGCTGGGGAACTCTCTCAACAAGCTGGCTCAATTAATGAATTGATCTGCAGAATACTTAGACTTATTGTGCTTTATGTACCACTTCTTTTCAGCCTCTACAACCCATCTAGTGCCATACCTCCTAGCTTTCTCATGTGGGATTGACGGAGGTCGGGGTACACTACTAGTTTGTCTATTTCTTGTACATATTGGCTCAAAAGGTCCAGCCAAGGTCTTACCCTTCTACTGATGACTAGACATATTACCTATTAATCACAACACTCAGCAAACACATTAGATAATGCACCTATTTTGAACTAGCAAACACTAAGCGTGAGAAAGTGTTGAAGACACCCCACACTTAGTTGCTAGCACATGTGTCTTAGTATGAGAACTAGGGTACTCAGACTTCCCCTATTCAATATACATTTTTCATAAGCACAACTCATTAGATATGAAGCAATCATTAATTCAAACCGTCATTCAATCTTATGGCATTGATAATAAAAATCACTTCATCAAAATAACTTTAGATGTACATATTTTGTTGTTTCAATAGAACCACACCTAAATGTACTCATACATATTCTCAATTTAACACTTTTACACACGTGCATTCATAATTTCAAGAATAAACTCAATGGAAATGGTACACATATCACAATTTAGTAGAAACCACTAAGTATGTGGAGATTTACAAACTACCCCACACTTAGTTTCTCTCATGGTAGTGTAACTTAACAGCCCCAAGGTAGTTAGACTTCCCTTGTCAACAACGTACACCCCACATTCTAGATTATGTGCCACTATTTAACTCATACCTTCACTACACACTTTTTAATCACGTAAAGCTGCCCACAAGTGCTATATTCCACTAATAACTCATGGCATTAATCTATTTTCACAATAATGGAACAAGAAAAGCATATGTAGCATCATAAAATTATTATATCTCATTAAGTATCAATTAAAGAAATTGTATACTTCAATTATGCCTAAAATCAATTCACTTCTTGCACTCAAATAAATTAAAGGAATAAGAATATGAGAACTTACCTTAGTTGTCTTGAAGAAGATGAATGAAAGGATTCTTGTTGTTTGATTTAAATATAATACAAAATAAAATAGATTATTTAGCTTAGAAAATGGGGAGAGGTGCGGCTAGGGTTCCTATAGGAGAGGGGAAAGTAGGAAATAAAGGATTATCTAAAGGGCAAGGAAGACAAGGGAACTGGTTGTGAGATTTTTACCCTTGGTAAATGTAGGGTTAGCGTCGCGGGGGCATAGCACGTGGGATAGTCTCCGAGTCGGCCAACATAATTAATAGGAATGGGCCTTGTGCCACAAAACTTATTTCATGGGAGTATGGCTCGTGTTAAAGGCTCATCGAGTAGAGCCACTAGAAATTGCATTTTTCACCAAGGATTTTTTTTATTTTTGGGGGATAATTCATTCTCCTTTTTGTTTTTCACCCTATACCTCTCCATAATGCATATTTTACTTACCTGAAAGCTTTTCTTTGACACAGTCTTACTTACTTCTTATTTTCCCTCATTTCACCAAGTTTCTCATTCCTACACATTAAACAAAAACAATAAAATAGAGTAAGAAAAAGTGGGTTACCTCCCACTTAATGCCTTAGTTTTGGTCATGGCACAATACATCTTTTCGTATTTTTCATTTCTTTTTTATTTTTTTCTTTTTCTTTTAAACTAAGAAATAAACTACACTATTACATTACATTCATGGGTTACCTCCCATACAACACCTTAGCTAATATCGTTGCATGAACTAACTCAACTTTATTCATCTACAAAGGTGATAGACGTATCATGCTGATCCCTATGATCTGACCAATAATGCTTCACACTCTGTCCATTTACCATAAATTTGTTACTATTGTCCATATTGCACAGTTCAACAACTCTATGAGAAGTTATTCTCAACACTTGGACCTCAGCTTACCCAGAAGCAACCTCAATCTATAATTAAATAGCAACACATGTTTTCCAGGCTCAAAAGCTTTATTTAAAATATGCTTATCATGCCATATTTTGATCTTTTCTTAATAAAACTTTGCATTCTCATAGGCATGTATGCGGAACTCATCAATTTCATTCAATTTTAGCATTCTGTTCTCTCTTGCAGCCTTCATATCAAGATTTAATTTCTTCACTACTAAATAAGCTTGATTCTCAAGCTCCACAGGCAAGTGGAAAGATTTTACATATACCAAGCGATAAAGAGAGGTCCTAATGAGAATTTTATAAGGTGTCCTATACACCTATAATGCATCATCCATCTTCTCTAACCAATCCTTACATTGTCCATTGACTATTTTCTGCAATATCTGCTTGATCTCATGATTAGACACCTCCACTTGGCCACTTATTTGTGGATGATACGTTGTGTCCACCTTGTGACTAACACCATATTTAGCTAACAAATTTTTAAATCAAATGTTCACAAAGTATGTACCTCCATCACTAATAACCACTCTTGGTATGCCAAAATAAGAGAAAATCTGCTTTTTGAAAAACTTTATCATAACTCTTGGATAATATATGGGGTGAGCAGCAACTTCCACCCATTTAGACACGTAATCAATAGCTAGAAGGATGCACAAATTTCCATGAGATGGTGGGAATGGCCCCATGAAGTCAATTCCCCACACGTCAAAGATCTTTACTTCTAGAATATTATTCAAGATCATTTTAAGACACCTTAATATTATGCCTATTCTCTGTCACTGATTACAACTTTAAACATTATTCACAGTATCTTTAAATAGAGTAGGCTAGAAAAAAATAGATTGCAATACCTTTTAAGTTGACCCTCTCCATCATGATGACCTCCATAAGGTGACAAATGACAACTTTTGAGTATCTTTTTATTTTCAGCTACTGAAACATATCTTCTCATTATTTTATCAGCACCCTACTTACAAACAAATGGATCATCCCATTCATAAACACGAGAATCATGTAATAGCTTTTTCTTTTGTTGACTAGTGGCCACTAGAGGATAAGCACCAGCTACAAATAAGTTTACTATATTAGCATACCATGGAACTTTATCTACCTCCAATGCCAATATCTACTCATCATGAAACTCTTCTCGAATATAAAGCATTTTATTCGCTACATGATCATGACTATGAAGTCTCAAAAGATGATATGCAACTTAATTTTTAGCTCCGTTTTTATAATGAACTTCTAGATCAAACTCTTAGAGCAGGAGAATCTACCTAATCAACCATGGCTTAGCATACTTCTTATTGAAAAAATACTGGATGACGGTATGGTCAATATAAACAATAACCACTGTACCCAGCAATTATGATTTGAATTTATCAAATGCGTACACAAGGGCTAAAATTTCCTTCTCTATGACCATATAATTCATCTGTGTTGTATCTAAGATTTTACTTTCTTAATAGATAGAGTGAAATACCTTATCTTTGTACTGCCCCAATACTGCTCCAACAGCTACATCACTCACATCATATATCACCTTAATCAGGTGGGATTAGAAAGGGCGCCTCCGTCAATTTCTTCTTCAAAAAATCAAATACTTTTTGATAGTCAGACCCAAATTCAAACTTGGCCTCTTTTTACAACAACTTTCACATTAGACCTACTGACATCGAGAAGTGTTTGATAAATTGTTTGTAAAATCTTTTGTGCCCAAGAAATATTTTTACCCCTTTCACTAGCATCAGATATAGAAGCTTTTTAATAACCTCTATCTTAGTTCTATCAACCTCAAGTTCTCTGTGTGACACCTTATGACTAAGGATGATACCCTTTTTGACCAAAAAGTAGCACTTCTCCCAGTTTAATATAAGATTGGTTTCTTCACAGAAGGCTAAGAAAATGTCCAAGTTCTACAAGCATATGTCAAACAAATTACAAAATATCAAAAAAGTTGTCCATAAATAGCTCAACAAAATCTTCCACCATGTATTAGAAGATAGCCATCATGCATCTCGCGAAAGTCATTGATGTGTTGCAAAGACCGAAGGGCATTCGACTAAATGCATAAGTACCATAAGGGTAGGTGAAGGTGGTCTTTTCCTGATCCTTAAGTGCTATGGTTATCTAGTTATACCTCGAATACTCATGTGCAAAGCAGTAGTACTCCTATCCTACCAATTTATCTAACATCTGATAAAAAAATAGAATGGGATAGTAATCCTTCCTTGTGGCATCATTCAAGTTTTATATAGTCTATATAGACCCTCCACTAGTTGTTGTGTGAGTTGGAATTCGCTTATTATCTTCGTAAGTAACAAAAATCATCCCACCTTTCTTTAGGACACAGTACATAGGGATGACCCATTTCTTGTCAGACGTCAAGCCCTTTAACAACTTCTTTTTTCACCACTTCAATAATGAACAAATTCAATCTTTACTGGTACTACACACTCTTTGTATCCCTCTTCCATGTATATTTTATGAATATAGAAAGAAAGATTGATTTTTATGATGTCTGAAATCAGCCATTTGATTTCATTCTTCCTTCTTTTCAACACCGACAATGCCTCTCTCACCTATACATTAGACAAATATGCAGATAAAATAACATGCAAAGTATCATCCTTACCAAGAAAAGCATATTTTGAATGAGAAGGAAGTGCCTTAATCTTTAGTTTTGGTGTTTCATCAATAAATGCCTTAATAAAGGTCCAGTCTATCTATTTAAGGGCTCAAACTTAATAAATCTTGTGTTAATCAATGCCAAATCCATAATCTGGACCATTTAAAGTGCCTTAATAACACCATAAATATCATAGCCCATCAAAGCTTGCTTAAGTAGGTCAGTAGACAATAGAATATAGAGCTCAGACTCAAGGTCTACAACTATTATAGTACATAATTCTTCATCTATAGCAGACAACTTCATTGCCTTGTATATATCAAAAACCTCGACCTTGACATGAGCTCTCATGGTCATCTTACCTTCAGCTACAGTAATAAAAGATTGCTTAGGTTCGAAGAATGGACGTCCTAAAATAAATGGAATAGATAGATCAACATCAAAATCAAGAATGAAAAATTCACTGGGAAAATAAGTGATCCTACTTGCACTAATGCATTTTTAATGATTTTATCAGGCCTATCAAGGGACCTATCAGCTAACTACAAAATAATGGTCGAGGGTATGGGACTCCCAAGACCCATCTTCTTGAACCAAGATGTGGGCATGAGATTTTTGTTTGCCCCTAAATCACATAATCCCCAAGCACTGATGGCTTGCCCAATGGTGATCTGCAAAGTAAAACTACCTGGATCTTTCATCTTTGTAGGCAATTTATTTTGAATCTTGGATGTGCACTCCTTAGTAATTTCTACTCTAGCATATTCTGTCAAACGATTCTTGTTTGCCACTATGTCATTCACATACTTTGCATACTTTGGAAAACTCTACAAAATTTCAACAAGAGAGAGATTGGAATTAACCCACTTCAAAATCTCTAAAAACTTCTTTTAACTAGTCTCCTCTTAGTGCTTTCAAAGAATTTGGTGGAAAGGTGGAGGTAGAGTCTTATTCTCTATTTTGGTTTCATCACTTATAATTTTTTCTTTAACCATTTTCCTAACATTATTTCAGTATCATCATCAGTAACCTTGGTATTTACTTGCTCAGGTTCAAACTCATTTAACTGCAGACCACTCCAAGTAGTGACTTTATTTACCTATTTTAGATTTGCCTGTGTATCATTAGGTAGACCTCCTTGAGGTCTAGTGTTTTGCACTCCTATAATCTGACCAATTTCAATCTCCAGATTCTTAGTAATCAACTATTGATTCTTTATATAGCTGTCAACTAAGCTTGAGAAGCTATAACTTATTTCAACAACTCTTTCATATATCTCATTTTAGTTGTGTCCTAATTACTCTAAACTTGGAGTTGTTGATTCTGTTGTCCTGTCCCATTGTACTGATTGTTATTCTATGCGAGATTTCTACCCTATTAGAAATTAGGATGATTCCTTCAGTTTAGATTATAAGTGTCACCATAGTTTTGTTGCCCTTGACGATTAACATTCCCTACATAATTGATAGAATCTGGATTAACCATAAAATCATCTATTGCATGCTCACTTCTCCACAAATCTCACACCATACATTCACCTATTAAACTATATTAGTTGTTGCTGCCGGCTGTGTAACCCCCAACCTCATACTGCTAAACTGATTAGTGATCTGATTTTATAGTGCAACTAGTTGAGTTGATAAAGTATTTAACTGATCTACCTCTAAAACCCCTGCAACCTTCTTAGCATTACTTTTTGAGTCAGCATGCCACATAGGGTTACCTTGTGAAATTTGATTTAGTTGTGTATACAATTCATCATAAGTCTTCTCAAGAGATTTCCCACCTTCTGAATCCAAGAGAATGTTGGTGTTGGGATCAAGATCCTCTATGGAAGTATGAACCAATACATTATTAGACTGATGGTGGTGAGGGAAATTTATAAGCATACGCTTAAATCGATCCCAGGCTTGGTAAGATTTTTTCCTTCTTTTAGCCTAAAACTCAGAATCTTGTTTCTCAAGAATGCTATCTTCCCAGATGGTAAGAATCTCATACGAAATCCATGAGCCAGATTATCCTAGAAGTGATAAAGTTTGGTGGTTTAGAATATAACCACCTCTTCACTTCCCCAATTAAAGAAATGGGAAATAGTGTTAGTCTAACATAATCAGTAGATACCCCAACAGGAATATAGGTATAACTAGTTTCCAAGAAAGTCTATATACGTTGTTGTGCATCCTTATGTGAGAACCTTGTAAACTTTTCACTCAAACACAATAACAGTACTATACTTTGCTTTAATTTAAACCGACCACCCACCTCTAGCTTATGGATGCAATTAATAATATGGTTGATAAGTGTGATTACCACTTCACGAATAGGCTAGGCGTTTGCTTGAGCAGGAGAATTGGAATTTCCAAAGCTAGACCATGTGCATCATTTGGATCAATTAGATCATTAGATTAGGAACTCTTTGCTCATCCATTTGAACTTGCTAAATTGGATAGTTAGCTCTTCGCCTCTAATGAAATGCCTATTCTAGTTCTGAATAAGGCTCTACTAACTTTCTATCTCTTACCAGTCCGGTACTTAGCTAATCCTGCAAAAGTCAGCCACTAAGATCAAGTTCTTAACACAAACTTATTATCAAAAACCAAAAATTTAGAAAATTACTAATTATACTAGCCCTTGACAACGACACTAAAAACTTGTTGTGGTCTAACCCACATCCAAGTGCACGCAAGAATACAAGTAATATAGTGACTAAGATAGTCAGATATCATACCAATAAGGAATATGAAACTAGCAAATCCACCAACTTCAGTTTTTTACAAGAATGTATTAAGTTCATCAAAGTATCTAGATGATTGTGAAGTTTAAAGTAAGAATATAATTAATAAAGAAATAACAAGATGCAAAAATAGCAACGTAAGAAGGATTGTAAACAATAATAGTGAGAATTCTAGGGTTGAGACACTTTTAACAATCTTACAAATATTTATTCTTCTCGTAGTTTCATTGATTATCGGGTTATTGATTCACAGGAGTTAGAGTATGATCATCGTTTCCTGATACTAATCTTCTACCTAACTGGACATTGCAACTACATCATTGAGCGGGGATATAATAATCTATTTAGATGCATTGAGATAGCATCCTGCAAATGAACCAAACAAGGCTTCTAGGTATACCCCTATCCTAGATGATAATTCAAATCCCTTATTTTATAAAAGAATAAGAAACTTGCTCCTTAATCTCTTTTTTCTATCCTATGACTCTCCTCCTGGGTTCACATAGAAAAAAAAGGTATATTTTAATAGTGCCCATTCTTGAAATAGTAAGTACAAGAGATTAAGATTAACCCATACGATAATGCAACAATAAACTACGATAAAGAATATCAAAGTACAAGAGATTAAGATTAACCCATATGATAATTCAACAATAAACTACGATAAAGAATATCAAAGTGCAATAATGTTTTTATCCTCAAAACCAGAACAAGGCTGTTTAGCCACTCATCTTTGAATTAACCATAAAAAACAAAAAATTAAACATACCAAAAAGTTTCTTAGAATAATGAAGTTCAAAGAACCCTAATATAAGTACTGAAAGTGTTTCTTCCTCTTTTGTACATTTTCAAAGTTGTCCCAATTGTGTTTAAGTATTCTTTTTATAGTAGGATGATTTTAACATAGTAGGGAGCAACCTCCACACTGCGTGAGTTAATTTGGGGTAATAAGGTTCACGTCGCATGGGTCAATCCAAGGGAAAAGGTGTGCGCTTCATTGATCAGTCCATGCAAAATTTGGTCTGCGCTGTGGTCGCGGACCGTCACTAGAATTCCACTTTGCTACAAAAATACATTAAGGCGATGCGGATCACATTCCTTCTTTACTAATTTCATGTTTACTTGCTTCCGCCTTTAAATGCATGGTTCTCGAGCTTAATCCACTTCTTCCCAAGTTCATAAAATCAATCCAAAAGCATCAATCATCACTCGTTTACTGTCCTACATCTAATTTAGTCCAATTCCACATAAAAATCCTCCATGCATCACTAATCATGTACATTAGCTAAATCATGTAATTACACATCACACTCAATAAAAATAACACATTTTACCTTGTAGAACAAGTCCTATTATGGGTGAATATTGGTGCTTTTCCATATAAATATGCCCAAGATTAAAAATTCTCCTTAAAACATGAGCAAAAAAGTCAATTATGCCTAAATTATAATTTCAAGATAGCCTAAACAGTGCAACTAACCCAAATATTATCAATATTACCTCCAATACCTAAATACCATCACATATGTAGCATATTATCATAATCATGCTATGAAATAGATTTATCTATAAAGCAGGTAAACCTAGACTACCTGAACGCTAAAAAAAAGCCTAAATAATCTGCTAAACCACCAATTTTCCTTTTTAAGAAGATTTCGTAAGGTACCACACTATCCAAATAAAAATATACTCATTAAATCAAGAACAATGATAGCCATATTGCACTATTATGCTTTGAGTCCAAAATTACATAAAAATCCCTTATGGGGCCCATTTATAGAATTACACTTTTGAAACTAACACAACATCCTTCTATGCTTAAGGAACATTTACCCAAAAATGGGTGAATTTTGAGCTCTAATAGTGCTACAATCATTCCACTAAGATTCTAGTGATTTTAGAAAAAGATAAAGGATTCTATAAAGAAATTAATGGAAGCTTACCATAAATTTTAAGAAGAAATGTATAATAAACTTTACCCAATCTCCAAAGTCACCCACAATTGATTCGACAAAGGTTTCCCACTTTATGGGGTTCACAGTTCTAGAGAATGAATGAAAAATACCCTTCTCAGGTCATAGGTTTCGCTTAAGTGGACACTAGGCCTCTTATGCAGACACTGCTTAATAAATACAATTTCACTTTTATGATATCTGGTTTCATCTTAGTTAACATTTAAGCGACCTTTGGCTACTTAAGCACCAAAGGTATCGCTTAAGCAATACCTGCTAGGAAATTCCAAACCACTTTAGAGTCATTCACTTAAGAGACCTCATGGGCACTTAAAAGATGCACCAACACTAGCTGAGACTTGGAATATTATCTATTCCTCACTAACCCCTCAAGATTCATCCAGAATATCATATATAAGATGAACTATGCTAACCTATAAAATTCAATGCTCTAGACTTAATTGTAATACCCTAAGTTTTTACTTATAAAAATTTCTTGATTTTTGCCATCACTGCCAAGGCAAGAACTCATATGATGAGTTGTTATCACTTGTCAAAATTTGTATAGTTCCAATCGTAGCTTAATCAATGAGGTTGCACAACTTACTATTTGGACTACAACTAAGACACTACAAGTTGTAAGTCTGGTCATGAGTTGTAGGGTATTACTTGAGGCCAAACTAGTGAAGGTGCTTGGGAGTCTTCACAGGCTATGAATCATGGTGATGACTTATGACTAGTCACCATGAGTAGCTATGTGACTCGTAACGACTGGCGACAGTTTTTCCTATACGACTTCATTAAGGGTAATTTAGTCGTTTCCCTTCCTTTACCTTATTCCACAAATTAAAATACTTCTTTTGTCCCTATTAACATTAGTGAATAAATCATAAACTATTCTTATTCTCTCAAACTTCCTAAGTAAGATAAAAGCTAAGGTTTAAAGGGAATGATCATCTTGGTTTTAATTGGTGGTTTCTCTCCAAAATTTTTGGTGTTTCATACAGGTATCTCTTCCCTAATAGATTTTACATAAAATCATATGTTTTATTACTATCCATAAGAATTTAATTATTGGGTTTTGAATATGGGTTGAGGGATTTGGAATGGTTACTACACGAATTGATTTCTCATGGTTTTAAATTGGTTATTCATGATTATTCCTATGTTTTTGAATTAAATAAATTCATGGGTGTGGTAATTGGAATTGGGAACATGGGTTTCCCCTAATCTATGGTTAATTGGTTTGGAATTGGCTTTAACCTCAACCCAAGTTTGTGAAATGGGTTTTGAAATATAAATATATTCACAATTTAACTTCTAAAACATAAATATATTCACAATTTATCTTACTCTAGGAACCTTGCACTGTATAAAAGGAAAATGGAACATAAAATAGTTTTAAAAGGCCTTGATGTCCATGGTTTGGTTGTAAAAATAACTTGGGAGTCAAATTTGGTTAACTGGATTTGTTATGGGATAATAGAATTAACTTTCAAGCATAATTAAATTTTGTATGCTAATACCAATGATAAATGCCTTACTAAATGACTCCTTGGTTATGGTTGGGATTATGTGCTAAATAGTTCTTACATTGTTAAAGGGGGTTATATAGCTCCCGTAAAGGTAGAGGTCCTGGGGGACGAATACTGAAAACCATATGTGCCGGTATGGAGGTCTTTATAACCCCATGTATAGTTCCCACTATATATATATATATGGGATTAGTTGGGGTCGTGAATTCTTTAGCACTTTCTTAGATTTCCTTAGTTCGTACAACTAAAACATGTTTGGGCCCTTTTATCAAGTATAGCTGAACTTGTATAGCACGTGGGTCCCCTTAGGATGAATAGAGCTACACAATCCTGGTTAATAATTTTAAAATCTCATGTTTAAACATGGTATCCAATCTCTTCATCTTATTTATATATATATGAATGTGTGCTTATGGTTTTGACGGGTTTTGGACATAGCATTATTTTATCCTTTTTTCTGATTTACATACAGTGCTTATCCCATTGATCATCTCCAGATGCTCATCATTTCATTATGTAGGGTCCTAGGGGTTTATCAATTACCTTGTGTAGTATTTGGTGATTCGGTTCATTGGTGGGTCCTCTTTGAAGTGTTGAGGCACCGTCATACAAAAATCTTTACCAGTTCATTAGGTTTCTTTTCATATTTTGGGAATTGTTAGTATTCCGTTTGGACTCTTTTAGTCATGGTCAGGGGCATGTCCCGACCACTTTTGTATTTTGGTGCTTTAGAGGCTTTTGTGAACAAAGTGTCGATTGGATATTAGTTGTTGACTTTTATTTTTCATTTGACTATTTTTTCTCTCTATTATTATGTTTTGTTATCTTCTGCTATTTATTTGGTTATGTTCTATTGTCTAGGCTAAGGAGGGGTGGTTTTCATCCCTCAGTGGGCTTGAGATACCCATCACGACTAGGTCCTAGTTTGGGTCATGAGAAGCTTGGTATTAGAGCTAGTTTCAGGGTGTTTGGGTGTCCACAAAGCTCTATTGAGTAGAGTCCCTTATTATGGATGTGTAGTGCGCCACACATATAAAGGGGAGGCTACAAGGATTTAGGAATGTTTCCCTTTCTTGTATTCTAGTTTGGGTTATAGAGTCTAGTTTCTTGATGGCTCTCTAACTCCTAGTTTAATCATATTTTAGATCATGTCTCCCCGAAGATATGATTCCCATAGAAACTCTGCTAGACCCTTGATCCTACTTGAGGATAATGTAGAGGGAACTCGCTCTGCTTATGGATTGCAGAATCGATCTAGGGTCTCTACTTCTAATTATATGGCCTCACATAAAGTCCCACTAATCCCTCATAGTCCTTCTTGGGCTTACCGGTTTGATGACACTCATTCCCCAATGCTTCAGGGTGATATTTCTAATGCAGAGTTCTGTCAGTATATTCATTTGATTACTTAGTTGGTGACATCTCAGTATCACCAGTCAAATCATGTTGGTTTAGTTTCTCCTTCATCTGAGGTCACTCAGGTTATCTAGTTCATTAGGTTGAATCCCCCAACCTTTATAGGATTAATGGTTGAGGAGGATCCTTAGGGATTTCTAGATGAGATAGAGTCTAATTTCCTGATAAACCAAAATTGCATAAGAAAGAGGTTCCATAGTACCCAAAGGGAGGTTTATTTCTTATCATATAGCTTAGAAGTTGATTTCCAAAGGATGTCTATATCATTTAGTTTGGTTCAAGGATTTTAAATCTTAAGTTAGTTTTTGCATTCATTCCCTGTGGTTAGTGAGTTTCCTAAAGTGTTTCACTATGATCTTCCTAGAATTCCTCCTGATAGGGAAATAGATTTTGGGATTGATCTTCTATCGAATACCCATCCTATTTCTGTTCCTCCTTATAAATAGCTTTGACTGAATTGAAAAATTTGAAGGAGTAGTTAAACGATATTATTGACAAGGGTTTCATTCATCCTAGTATTTTTTCAAGGGGTTCTCCCGTGCTTTTCATGCGTAAGAAAGATAGGTCCATCTAGATGTGTATAGACTATCGACGACTAAGTAAAGTCATAATAAAGAATAAGTACCTTCTTTCTAGGATTGATAATCTTTTTTATTAGCTCTAGGTTACTAGATATTTCTCTAATATTGATCTTCATCGGGGTATCATCATTTGAAAATTAGCGAGGCTGACATTCCCAAGACTACTTTTCAAACCCAATCTTGCCCTTATGAGTTCCTGACTATGTCATTTGGGTTGATTAATGCTCCAAATGCTTTTATGGATCTCATGAACGGGGGTTTTAGGTAGTTTCTGGATCTATTTGTGATGGTATTCATTGATAATACTTTGGTGTATTATAGGAGTTAGGAGGATCGTTCCAATCACCTTTAAATTGTATTACAGAATCTTAAGGATCAGAGGTTGTATGCTAAATTTTCTAAGTATGAGTTCTGGCTGAATGCTATGACCTTTCTTGGGCATGTTATTTATAGTAAGGGATCAAAGTGGATCCATATAAAGTAAAGGTGGTCAAGAGGTGGCATGGACCTACGACTCCAACTGATATTATGAGTTTATTGGGACTTTTTGGGTATTATAAGAGGTTTGTGGAGAGTTTCTCTTTTATTGCGGCTCTATTGTCAAAGTTGACTCAGAATAAGGTCAAGTTCCTATAGTCCAATATTTGTAAGGGTAGTTTTGAGTAATTGAAGGATAAGTTGACCTCTGCACTAGTTTTGACCCTGCTCGATATTACTAATTGATTTGTTGTATATTGTGATGTGTCCTATGTAGGATGGGGTTATATTCTAATGCAGTATGGTAAGGTTGTGGCTTATTCTTCTAGACAACTCAGGGTTTTGAGAAAAATTACTCAACTTATAATTTAGAGTTAGCGACAGTAGTTTTTTCTTTGAAGATCTAGCACCATTATCTATATGGGGTGCATATGGACATTTATTATAATCATAAGATCTTGCAATATGTGTTCACTCAGAAGGAGTTGAATCTCCAGAATAGGTGGTGGCTTGAGTTAAGGATTATGACATGAGTTTACACTATAATCCAGGTAAAGATAATGTTGTTGCTGAAGCTCATAGCAGATTGTTGATGGGGAGCTTATCTTGTGTTGATGAGGAGAAGAAAGGGTTAGTGAAGGACATTCATTGGTTGGCTAAATTAGGATTCTATCTCTTAGACTTTAAGTATGGAGGAATGATTGTTCAAGAGGTGATCAAATCATCTTTTGGTGCTAAGGTGAAGGAGAAGCTTGTTTCGGATCCCATAATTATGTAGATTAAGAATAATGTGGCTCAACAGAAGGTTATGGACTTCGAGATTGGGGAGATGGTATCTTAAGGTATTTGGGTAGGTTGTGTGTTCCTGATGTTGATGGGCTATGAGAAAGGATCTTGGCTGACGCTCATTTGTCTAGATATGGTTCATCTGGGCTTATCAAAGATGTACCATGACTTGAAAGATATCTATTAGTGGAACAATATGAAGACAAATATGGTGAATTTTGTGGCTCAGTGTATGGTCTATCAGTAAGTTAAGGTAGAGCACTTGATACCTAGTGGCATATCTCAAGAGATAAAGTTGCCCATGTGGAAATTGGAGATGATCAATATTGATTTCATTATGGTTCTTCCTCGGTCTCAAAATCAGTATGATCCCATTTCGGTCATTATGGATAGAATGACTAAGTCTGCTCAATTCTTGCCTATAAGGACTAACTACTCTGGAGAGGACAATGCCAAGTTGTTTATTCAGAAGTTTGTCAAGCTACATGGAGCACTTGTATCCATTATTTTAGGAAGAGGTACAAAGTTTTCTTCTTAATTTTGGCATTTTTTTTAGAAAGGTTTAGGTTGAAAGGTTAAACTTAGTGCCTCTTTCTACCCTCAAGCAAATGGACAAGCAAAATAGATTATTCAAACATTAAAGGATATGCTAAGGGCCTGTGTGATAGATTATAAGGGGAGTTGGGTTGATCACTTACCTCTCATTGAGTTTTCGTACAATAATAGTTATTATTTAAGTATTCAGATGACATCTTTCGAGGCTCTATATGGTAGGAGATATAGGTTTCTCATTTGGTGGTTTGTGTTTGGTAAGACTTAACTGTTTGGTCCTAACTTGGTTCATCGAATCATGGAGAAGGTGAAGGTGATTGGAGAAAGACTTAAGGCTGCCCAGGGTCATAAAAACTCTTATATTGATATGAGGCAAAGAGAGTTAGAATTTGAAGTAGGTGATTGGGTATTTTTAAAGGTTTCTCCCATAAAGGGAATGGTGAGGTTTGGGGAGAAAAGGAAGATCATTCCCTGTTATGTTGGTACGTATATATTTTTCTATGTGTGGGATGTTGGTATTTTGAATTTGTTGCCTTACGAGAAAATCCTGATTGAGATTTTAGATAGGTAAGTTCATTTGTTGAGGACAAAGTAAGTAACCTTAGTAAAGGTTCTTTGGAGGAATCAAAAGGTGGAAGAAGCTACTTAGGAAGCAGAAAAAGACATGAAGTCTAAATATCCGTTATTGTTCCCTGCATTGGGTGAAAATGCTTGAGGTATGATTTTTATTTTTTCTTCTTATGGCATTTCAAAATTTGTCATTTGGGTATGTCTGCATTGTTTCTTCTAATCGTGCTAAAAGGTTCCCTAAATCCTCATTCGGGGATGAATGATCTTGGGGGGTGATGTAATACCCCAGGTTTTGGCCTCTAAAAATTTCTTGATTTTTGCCATCACTGCCTAGGCAACAGCTTATGTGATGAGTTGTTATCACTCTTCATGAGTCGTATATTGCCAATCATAGCTTAACCAGTAGGGTTACCTAGGTTACTATTTGGACCACAACTAAGACCCAACGAGTCGTAAGGTCTGGTCACGAGTCGTAGGGTGTTGACTCGTGACCAAACTAGTGAAGGTTCTCAGGAGTCTACCCAAGCTATGGGTCATTGTGACGATTCGTGACCAGTCACCATGAGTCATTACGTGACTGGTAACGACTGGAGACAGTTTTTCCTACATAAATTTATTTAGGGTAATTTGATATTTTCCCTTTCATTCCCATATTCCATGAAATAAAACACCTCCTTCGGCCCTATTACATCAGTTAATCAATCATAAACTATTATCACTCTCTCAAACATCCTAAGTAAGAGAAAAAGCTACGGTTTCAATGGATTGATCATCTAGGTTTCAATTGGTAGTTTTGTCTCCAAAATTCTTGGTCCTTCAGGCATGTATCTCTTCTCTAACTGATTTTTACATAAAAACATATGTTTAATTACTATCCATGTTAATTTAATTAATGGGTTTTGAATATATGTTGAGGGATTTGGAATGGTTACTACATGAACTAATTTCTTATGCTTTTGAATTGATCATTCATGCTTATTCTTATGGGTTTGAACTAAAAAATACTTGGGCGTGGGACTTGGAATGGGCAACCTGGGTTTCCAAAAGCTATATTTAATTTGTTTGGAATTTGCTTTAACCTCAACCCAACTTTGTGAAATTGGTTTTGAAACATGAAAATATGCACAATTTAACTTACTCTTGGAACCGTCCATTGTATAAAAGGTTAATGGAACATAAAAATGGTTTTGAAAGGACTTGGTGGCCATGGTATGGTTAGAATTTGGAACCTGGGAGTCAAATTGGTTAAATGGATTGGTTATGACATAATCAAATTGTCTTACAAGCATAATTAAATTTGTTATGACGATGCCAACAGTAAATGCCTTAAAAAATAACTCCTTGGTTATGGTTTGGATTAAGTGTTAAATGGTATTAATATAGGCTTAAAGGGGGTTGTGTAGCTCATAGTGAAGGTGGAGGTCCTTGGAGGACAATATTGGAAAGAACGTTTGTCAACATGGGGGTCTGTATGAAAGTGTTCATAATTCACACTTTATATATATATATATATATATTTGAATAGTTTGGGTCGTGAATTACCTAGCCACCCTTAAATTTTCTCAATTCATGTAGCTAACACGTGTTGGGGACCTTTTTTGCAGGGGAGCTGAACCCATATAGCCCATGGGTGCATTTATGATGAATAGAGCTACACAGTCCCAGTTAATGATTTTAAAATATCCTGTTTAAACCCGATATCCTATCCCTACATCTTATATATATGTATATATGAATGTGTGCTTATGATTTTGACTAGTTTTGGACATGGTATTATTTAAACACTTTCCCAATTTATGTGCAGTACTTATCCCATTGACCGTATCCATATGCTCATCATTTCAAGATGTAGGGTCCTAGTGGTTTTTCTGTTACCTTGTACAGTATTTGGTAATTCGGTTCATCGGTGGGTCTACTTTTAAATGTTGAGCCTCAATCATTTGAAAATATTTACCAATTCATTAGGTTTATTTTCATACTTTGGGAATTGTGAGTATTTCATTTGGACTATTTTGGTCATGGTTGAGGGCATGCCCCGACCGCTTTATTATTCTTATACTTTAGAGGAATTTGTGGACAAAGTGTGGGTTTTATATTGGTTGTTGATTTATATTCTTAATTTGATTATCTATTACTCTATTATCATGTCTGGTTATCTTTCACTATTTATTTTGGTTATGTTCTATTGGCTAGGCTAAGGGGGTGGTTTTTGGCCCTAACTAGGCCTTAGTTTGGGTCGTTACATCAAAGTAGTAGTTGAAATTTCTATTCGAGGCCATTTTGATGAAAAGTGGGTTCCAACCCATTTTTCATTTTTCTTAACTTTTGATCAATAACCTGAAAAATGTCTAGAAGACTCAGGACCCAAATCAAGAGTGCACTTAACCTAAAATCAAAATTCCAAAGCTGTTGAAACAGAAATAATTGGCATATGAGGTCTTTTCACTAAATTTTTTTCTCGGTAGCTAATTTGAACTAGGAAAGACTTAAAAATAGGGAATTGGGTCTAAAAATCAAACGAATTGCCTGGTAATTGAACTATTAGTTCTATTAAGTCATAAATGACTTGGGTAAACTATAGAAAATCTCTAATCGATAAACATAAGTAGAAATATAGACAAAGAACTTAAGGGTCATTACACCATTCTCTGTCAATACTTAGGAAAGGATGCTGAGTTGAATCAATTGTCATCCAATGTTCGAGCTCTTGGGTGATAACTAGAGTTGTATAAAGCTGACCGAATAGGATGCGATTGATTGTGTGGTCTGAAATATCTTCTTAAAACCCCCAAATTTAAATTCTCTCCCTATTTCTCATGTAAGACACCTTTTTCCTCTTTGGTCAATCATTCTCCATGACAACTAAATAGTTTGTAAGGAATTCACAAATAGTGGAAGGATAATAGGACCCTAGTGGTTTCCTCAGACAAACTAACTTGTATGCATTAAACATTCGTTCAATCTTTGGATACTTTGGTAGGTCAATGGTCATGATCTGATATTCTTTAGCAAATGCTCTATTCATACCTCTAGACATAGTTAGTTCAAGACCACTAAAACAATGTTTTTTATGCCTATTAAAGTCTACATCTAATGGATTCTCATACTGCTGGAGCTTTACTGCTAGTTACATCATCCTTTTATTACTTGAGTTCCATTTCTAGACTAGCAGTATCTTCATTCTTACCTCAAGATTTGGGATAGAGCTATATTTGTCATTGCTTCCCCATTACTACTTGAATCCTTACTCAACGACCCATCCCCTTCTTCAAACTAAGAGGTATGAGCAAACTTCTTCTCACTTTGTTTGGCATTATAGAATGGGGCCTCAAATTCCTCAACCTCATTTTAAGATTGATCTTGAAGTCTCAAAGATAGGGTATCTCTTGTTAACCTTTGTATTTCTCCAGCTCTTGTTGATCAAATCTTGGAAAACATTGTAAATGAAGAGGAAAACAATTAGACATAGCATTAAATAATGTATCAAAGAAATGTTGGAATTTTAAACTGGATAGCCTTGTAACTTTAGGATGATGGTTCATCACGAAAGTGATGGATTGCCACTCTACCCATTAGGATTAGATAGTTTCCACTTGATATATTGATCCGTGTGACGGTAGGTCTGTCGATTCGTCAAGTGTGCCGATTCATCTGTGGAGCCATCTGACCATAACCAGAAATGATCACTTTGATTTTCCTTGTGACGGTTTGCCTGGGGCACCATCACAGGCTTGAAGGTCCATTACTTGACCCATTAGGCTAGCCGATTAATTCAAATCCCATTTTTATACATTATCAAACACCTGGTGAGAACCCTAACTTAATCAAAGAATAATTAATCTTCCCATGGGATTTCCCATATTCTTAACTTATTCACAACAGAAGTCTACCCTAAGGTTACTCAAACTTAACCAATGAGGTTGCCACAACGTACTAAGAAAATAGGATATAAACACAACACAACTACCATTTAACATATTTATATAGAGTGGTAGTTCTATTGAATTTATTTAATAAACAAAAGACATAAACCAAAATTTAACTAAATTATGGAAAGGCCTGAGCAGTATAATAAACATGATGAATGGAATAGTACTAGTGCAATGGGCAATGAGTGCAATATATGTAAAGACAAGATGATAGGTGGTGATGAATTTATTGGTTTAAAGGATTTATTAAATAGTAAGGACGAGTGAGTAGTGTAGTTAATGGCTAGGAATATAGGGAGATTTGAGTTATTGATATTTATGTAATTTAAGAGTAAGAAGTTGAAAAAATCTAATAAGAATGTGGGGGTCCCTTTAAAATGGGGCAAGTTAAATACCCTAGGGTTGGGATTGGATATGGGTTAGACAAATGGTTTTTGTTTTAGTTGGGTCAGGTTAGATTACAAGAAAATAAGAGAAATAAAAAATTACCTATGAGGGTTTGCTCGACGGTTTGTCAATAAGGCGATAGTTTGCCAGAGGACCCATCAAGTGTCTATAGAATAAACACTAGCTGAATTGCATTTGGTAGTTGGGTTCATGGTCCGTTAGGTTTGTGATGACTGATTAGACAAACCGTCACTCGTAAACAAAATGATATAATTGTTTCATCTCTGTGACGGTCATGCTGATGGCCCATTATAACTTTGGTGGATCGTTGTGGGACCCATAAAACCTTAACTAAAATAAACATTTAGCTCAAGATCGTTGGTGGCTTACATTGATGGTTTGTCAGTCCAATGGCGATTCTCCAAGTGAACAATCAACCTAAGATAGATTCCAAGGTTTTTTTCTATGTAATCTACTTCCCTTACTTACACTTAGCACACACATTAATCAGGCTCAATAATAAGAAACTACACTAACATAATTTTACAACAAATTGTGGGTTACCTCCCTTATTTAACATTGCGCACAACTCAGGTATCTTGATTACTCAAGCTTCGCCATGATTTACCAATGCTAATAAATTTACATTCTCTTGCAAACCAACATATTGATTTACTAATTGACCATTCACGTTTAACAACTTCCTATCCTTATTTACCAATTCCACTACTCTGAATGGAAACATTTGAATCACCTTGAAAGATTAGACCACTTGGATTTCAACTTACCCAAAAAAAGTTTAAACCTTGAGTTGAATAATAATAATACCAAGTCATCCACGTGGAAATCTTTTTTTCAATCCTTCTATCCTGGTATAACTGTATCTTCTCCTTTCATAGATCATCCCTCTCCTAAGCACTAAGTTGAAATTTATTAATTTCATTCAATTGGTCCAACCTCAGGCCAACTGCTTCATTCCAGCTAAAATTAAGCTTTTTAAGAGCCCACAAGGCTTTGTGATCAAGCTCTACTAGTAAGTGACAAGCTTTATCAAAGACAAATTGGTAATGTGGCATGCCTATTAGTATCTTAAAAGCAGTACGATAAGCCCAAAGATCATCATCAAACTTACTTGACCAATCGCTCTGGTTAGCATGAACTGACATGTCCAATATCATCTTTATCTGTTAATTCGACACCTCCACTTGCCCACTATTTGAGAATGATAAGGATTTTTCACCTTGTGTTGTTTTGCACCATATTTTGCTAAAACGGCTCCGAATACCTTATTACAAAAATCAGAACCCCCATCACTTATAATTATGTGGAATATGTTCTTTTTTAAGAACTCTGCAACAGTTTTGCCCTCATTATCAATTAGAGCCACAACTTCTACCCATTCGGATACATAGTCCACAACACCCAAGATGTATTACTGTCCATAGGAACTTACAAAGGGGGCCATAAAATCAATTACCCACACATCCAATAATTTATCCTCCAATATTTTAGACATAGGTATCTCTTGATATCTAGAGATCGATGCTTGTCACTGGCACTGGACATAAGATTTTGTAAAATCATATGCATCCTTATAAATAGTAGACCAATAGTATCTTCTCTGCAAAATCTTTCTTTCTTTGTAATCACTCATATGATGTCCTCGTACTAGAGATAAATGGTAGGCCTGCTAAATACTTAGCATTTCAACCTTTGGAACATATCTTTTATTGATATTGCCAGCACATAATCTAAATAAATAAGTCGCATCCCAGAATTAATTTTTAACATCATGTAGAAAATTCTTGATTTGATGAAATCTCTAGTCTTTCTATATCATGCCACTAACTAAATTATGTGCTATAGAAAGACTAGAGATTTCCATCAAGTATTCATTGATCATCTTGTGATTTGGGCATTGTGCCAGTTTATCTTGAACCTATGACATATTTTATGTAATATTTCTTTTGGTGGCTTCCTCAAGTTGCTTATCTCATTCCTTAACTATAACATCATTAAAGGTGGAACAAACCTTTCTATGAAAGCTTCTTTCAATTGCCTCCTGGTTGAATTAGGCACCAGTGCAATTAACACCGAAGATGCCTCCCCGTATAGAGATAATAGAAATAACCTCAACTAAATTGTATTCTGACTAACTCCTGGATAATCAAAGGATTTTCATATGTTAATGAAGTTGACCAAATGCATATTTGGATAATCACCAATCAACCCACCAAATAAAGCCTCCAAGTTCAATAACTGTATCATTATGTTGGTGATATTATATTTTATCCCAGGAGCTAGTGGTGGTAGTAAGATTGATCCAATAGCATAAACTCCATCTAATCAACATCATTGGTATTTTTCATAGTCAAAATTCACCAAAGGCTATTGGAACCCTCTCCCTCATAGTTGCTGATTTAGGTTGTCTAGAACACTATTATCAATATGTTGCCTATTTACAAAACCATCCAACTCTTCTTTACCAAGATCTTTGTTATCATTGTTTTGTACATTGTCGGGTATGTCTGCATTCTATCGATTTAGTTGTGCAGCTACAAGTATAGCTAGTCTCTCTGCCTCTTGTTGTGCATCCATATTTCTTCTCAACGTTCTATTAAGTTTGGGATCATTGGTAAATAATGGTTTACCTGAATGACGAGTACATGGCATGAACAACTAATAGCCTACAAATACAAAAATAAAAATAAATGTAAAATTAGAAAATGAACTAAAAGTCAAATAAAACACATAAACTTAATTGACAATCATATTCCCCAGCAACGTCACCAAAATTTGAGACATTTAAACTACATACCTTAAGGAAGCATAAGCATTCATTGTCAAATATAGAAATCAACAAAGGTTGGGGTCGAACCCCACAGGGAATAAGGTGCTAAATAAGTTACATATAGTTCAAATAACTATTAGTCAATGATTTTAATTAAATGTTGGGGGTTGTATTGAAATTTTGAAGAATAGTTCCACTTATTTCAAGTTGTGATGGTTAAATCTGCAACGTTTAATCAATAGAGAGAAAAAAAACTAGGATTGTGGTCACCTTGGATATCAACCACTTCTGGATTGAGTAAAATATACATTTGTATAAGTATATGTATTTATAAAACAATCAAATCCAAATGTTCATCTAAATACTTTCCAAACTAATTGCACAAGAGATGGATCACCCACTTGCAGTTAAATATAGATTTTACTTAGCACTGATGATTTACCTAATGGTTCGTTAACCTATTGGTGGGACGTCACTGGATCCATCAACATTGAGTAAAACAAGACTCATTTTTTTTGGCATTGGCAACTTAGGTGATGATACGTCAAAGATCTAGCGGATCGCTAATTGAGCCATCACTTAACTTCACTTGTCCATTGATTCTACCTTGGCCTGATGGATGATATGAAAGCTCATTATGGATCTAATAGTTCTCAAAAGATCCATTACACCTATTTACAACATAATCTTCCCTCTTTTATTTTATTGAACTTATTTGTTGAAACCAAACACAAAACACATTAAAAATACCAATGGTTTCTTTAAAACTTACACTTACACTTAGCTAAAAGCGCAACTTGTGTCGTCATTAGCTGGTACATAAGATTGTCACATCATATTCCTTTGATAATTCCATCCACCTTCTATGCCTCAAACTCAAGTCTCTATTCATGAACACATGCTGCAAATTATGATGGTCAATAAATACCTCATACTTTACACCATAGAGATAGTGTCTCCAATAAACAACTTCAAGTCATGGGTTGGGTAGTTCTTCATTTGAAACTTAAATTTGCATAGGCAATCACATTTCTATCCTGCATTAACACTACATCCAAACCAGAGAGTGAAGCATCACAAAATATAATAAAATCATTACCTTCTACTAGTAGATAAATAAAGTGTTGTAGTCAAAAGTGTACTAAGATTTTGGAAGCACTCTTCACACTTATCTAACCAAATAAATGGCACCTCCTTTTGGTTCAACCTTGTCAAATGATTAGAAATAGATGAAATTTCTATAAAAACCTATGATAGTAACTAGCCAGGCCCACAAAACATCTAACCTAGGTCACAGAGCTAGGCCAAACCCAAATCTTACCAACCTTAATTTTTTGTGATCCACCATCCACACCTTTTCCAAAACCATATTGTCTAAGAAAGCATTTGAAGACAATCAAAACTCATATTTTGAGAACTTGGCATATAAATTTTTCCCTTTTAAATCCCAAAGACAATATGAAGATGAAAAAATATGACCATCTCCCTATGTTGCATGATGGTGAAAGCATGATGATAGGGGGAACATTCATATTTAAAGTGGTAATCACACTGATTAAATGTGATGGATGTGCCCAAAATTCTATGGTTAATTTATCAACATCAAGAAGGGGGAAAATTTCTATATGTAATTTTGATAATGAACATCTAACTGCAAGGGACTAGGTCCCTAGATGTTAATGGTACAGTACAGTTGGCACGCGTGTTTGCACAGTTTTGTCCTCTTGTGTAACAAACTTGCAGGTGCTTTTTGTACTTATTAGGACACCTGGTCTAATGAGATTTCATACCTAATTATCACCAAGCTATAAAAGGAAAAACAAGCTTTTTTATCAAATAGTTTTTACATAAATCCAAAAAGTGAAGTGGAGCAGCAAAAACTCTATTTCAAGATTGTTCAAGCATTACTCATGTTCTTATTTTTTTAATATTCTTAGAGAGTGAGTAGGTTTTTTGAGTGTAGATTTATAATTGAACTACTTATGTTATACGAGTAATGTTTTCTTTTATTGAGAAAAGTGCTTAGGCAGAGTTACCTGAGCTTGTTGCTAGTTACAGTTAACCAATTTTGGAGGGTCCTTGGCATAGTTTCCAAGATGAGCTTGTTGTAAAGTTATTACAAGTTAAAGAAGCCTAGAATTAGGCTAAAATTGAGTCTGTATTCAAGAGATTGATTATAATGGATTTTGTTGGTGCTTGTGAGGGCAAGTCATGGTTTTTCCTCCCTTGAGAAAGGAGGTTTCCATGTTAAATCATGTGCGTTCTATCTTTCCTACACTGCCGTTAGTTTTTCTGCATTTTATTGATTGATTACTTGTGATTAACTTTGAGGGACCTGGTCCCTCATTATGTGGTTCAACCCCCAAGAGTTATACAATTTGTATCAGAGCTGGTTCACTCTAAAAGGTTCACACCTAGAGTGTTTTGGTTATCGTGGCTTCTCCATCAAACCTGGAAGAAGGGTAATCTACTACTAGATCACCCAAATTTTATGGTTAGTACTATAGGTGGTGGAAAACAAGGATGTTTGACTTTATAATAGCTGAGGATAGTGAACTGATGGACATAATTCTTGATTGTCCTCATGTACAAGTAAGAGAAGTCAAAAAAGGAGATTTTACTAAAATGGTTATCAAAAACAGGAGGATTTCAACGATGAAGATAGAAAAAGAATTGAGAAAAACTACAAAGCCAAGAAATTGCTTATCTGTGGCATAGGACCAGATAAATACAAAAGGATTTTATCTTGTGAAAATTCTAAAGAAATCTGGGACTGCTTGAAAATAGCTCATAAGGGGAATACAACTATGAAGGATTCCAAAGTTTACATAATGACTACCAAGTATGAAACCTTCACCATAAAACAAGGTTAGACAATACAGAAAATATATACAAGACTCACTTCCATTACTAATGAGCTAAACTACTTAAGAGAAGTGATACTATTGTATAAAAAAGTGGGGAAGATTCTAGGTGTTCTTCCCAAGTCATGGGAAAGGTAAGTAGATACCATAACTGAGGCAAAAAACCTAAATACCCTCACTATGGATGAACTTATTAGGAACCTAAAAACCCATGATCTCAAGAAGTAACAAGGAGAAGAGAACAAGGAAGTCAAAAAGGAAAACCCTTTGGCTCTTAAAGCTTTAAGTTTAGGTTTAGTGAAGAATACATTAATGTTGCCTACTTGGCAAAAAGAATTGTTAGAGCTATGAATAAAAGTGGCCAATTTCAAAGAAGTGGAAGTAGTAACAAAAAAGAATCCACTATGGATGTTCTTCATAGATGTGGAAGTCCTAATCATTTTATTAAAGATTGTACAAGTTTAGCTAATTGGGGTGACTCTTCCGGTGAATCCGATGGAGATGAGAAGTCTGGAGATATTTCGATGCTTATTGTGGAGGATGAAAAGGTGACCTTTGATTCCTTATTTTCTTTTATGGTAAACACTGAAGATGAATAAGAAAATGAGGTCATACTTTTTGACCTTAATGAAAACTTGGAAAACTATTCTGCTAGAAAGATAAAAAAAAACCTTGCAAATATATTGATTGACTCTATGTGTGAAATTACTGAGAAAAAAATTTCTTTATAAGAAAAGGTGGAACGTCAAGAGCTTGAGTTAATTGCTCTAACTCTCCAAATATCTGAAACAAAAGAGCAAGCTACTAAGTTAAAACCTAAAAATCTAAATTTAATGAGTCAACTGGAGAAAAGAAATAATGCTTGTGACAAAAAAAAGAATAATCCTCTATAAGAAAAAATAGAAGATCAGGAGCTTGAGTTGATAGCTTTGACTCTCCATATATAAGAAAATGAGAAACAAATTGCTAATCTAAAACTTGAAAATATGAGTTTAGCAAGTCAACTGGAGAAAACAGATGTTTTTTGGTGAAAAAGGAAGAAAGAAGCCTCAAAGTTTCAGGTTGAGCTTGAAGAAAAATTGGAGGATTCTCAAAGGCTTCTCATGATGACACTTTATAAGAATAAGGAGTTAGAAAGGGACCTGGTCCATCTAAGGAAAGAACTTAAAAAATTTCTACAATGGATTACATCTTCTCATATCCTTTCTAACTTTACTAATCAAGGATCTAATTATGTGAAGGGTCTTGATTATCAATAAGGAGCCCTACTTTGTGGGTCTCAAGAGAAAGTTGGTTATGATTCTAAGAAAAAGGTCCACAAGCCTCTATGTACTTATTGTGGAAGATATGGGCACACAAAAGAAAATTATCAGAGCTAGATTAGAGCTAGAATAAATGGTTCCAGATACATTCAACAAGGGAATGCACATTCTATAGGCTACAAACCTTAGAGAAGTGTGAAAAATAATGCTTTACCTAGATGAACCAACAAATATTTGATCACTCCATTGTCTTACTACTAGGAAATCAGACTCAAGTAGGTTCCCAAACCTAAAAAATGATTATGGTCTCATGTATGAGAAAGAGAACTACAGTTAGAGATGATTATTAAAAAGGATTGGTTAAAATTCTCAATGTTGAAAGGTCTGACTATATTCTCTCTCTCAAGAAACTTTAAAATGGAAGTGTCTTAGGTGAAATAATTGACTTCAAAGCACCCGATCCATGGCAGAATATAGCTAAAAATCTCCTTTACAAGACAAAAACTGTGTGATTTAAAAAAAGAGGGTTGATGATGCTGAAGATGATGAGTAAAGGTTGGAAGAGGAAAATACAAATGGTAATGATGCAAAATATCAGTCACTGTCCGATCTCAAGAATAAAAAATAATCAAAAGGGGTCATGATAAAACTCTCGGTGACCTGGTCCCTAAGAAACTCATCTCAGGTGAAGAAGCTTTGGCCTTGTGAATAAAGTCAAGTATGAGGCCTAGCTTTTAGATATATATCCAGAACAAGTCATGGTATGACTTGGTGTAATAAAACTAATAAGTTGCTACTTGGATCGATCAAATCAACCTAACTTACTAGATGGATCATCTTTCCTTCCAAAATATTTCTATGATTTAGGAGGTAGGTATCCTTTGTAAATTAGGAACATGTTGGTTTAGCTCAGTACCATATCTTTGTAGGTATACACCCATGGGAACAACTTTGGAGGTGGACAGATATGATAAGCACAAATTCAAAGATTCACTTAAACTAGAGAGGTACCTGGTCCCATCACTCAGGTTAGTATCTTATATGTGAAAATTTTATCTGTTTTGCTAAGAAAAAGTCGTATCCTTCTTGTCCTTTTGTCAAAAAAAGATTGTCATATTCCAAAAAGAAAGGTGAGTCACCAACAATTTGATATTGATCATATCTTGTTCCCCCAAGAAAAACCTTCATTGTCCTTATTGTTCCCTTATTTCTTACTGAACCCACTCCTTTTCTCATCAAAAAAGAAAAATCCAAAATCTAAATAGCCCTTCCAAGAAAAAGACCCTTTTGATGGTCGTAGCTCTCCCATTTTTATGCCCTCCAAAGGATTCTGATCTTAGAATTCTGAAAAATACCTTCTCAAACTTCCTAAAAAACATCCTTCTTCTCCTACTCTTCTAAATCTTAACTCCTTTATCACTCAACTTGTTAATGAAAAATCATCACTAAATCTTTAAAACTGTAATGATATTGTTGTAGTGGATGAAACGTGGTTACTGAAAATTTTATCTACTTATCAAAAAGCCCAGGAATGAGCATAGTTGATTACAGGAAAATCAATGTCAATACAATACCAAGAAATTTTGAAAAATAATCTGTAAGTTTTATTGAGAAACAGTTGACTATTGAGGGACCTAGTCCCAAGAAAAGAAAAGTAGTTGCAAGGGAATTTGTGATCACTTATTCTAGAAGAATGAATGGGGAGAAAAGTGTGGTTGTATCCAAGGAAGTTAGAAATGGGTTCTTGAAGAATCAGTAGATGTTAACTAGAAGGATTTTTATTCAAATATGCTAACAGAACCTTGTATGCTAGAACTAATTGAGTTGGTAAAACATCAAGGCTGGATATATCTCATAGAAGCACCTATTTCTATTATTTTTTATGAGATAGTCTGTAATACCCTATATTAGTCTTAGCTTAGTTCAGCCCATAGTGCATGCAAAAGAGGCTTAGAACCTGCATGCATAAGAGGCTTAGAACTTAAAAATTTAGCTAAGTGTTGGGGACTTAGTTTTATTTTTGCCTGTTAACTTTGATGATTTTTAAAGTAACCTTCTCGACCCCTAGACATAAGTGTTTGCGTTAATGCATGTTCAGGGGCGTAAGGAGCATGTCTCGAGGAAGTTTTAAATTTTTTTGGATGAGGATTGAGTCGTGTTTTGATTTTAATTCTAGCAGCTCAACATGATTGCATTGCATCGCGCCACCTAATTCATGAAAACACGATATTAAGTCATTATTTGGGGCATTATATGCCCAATTTCCTCAATTACTCTCTAAAATAAACACTAACCATCACCCAAATCCATCAATTTCAATCATTATCCCTTCAAGAAAACTCTAGAATTCAAGCTTCACCACCCAAGAACTTTTAAGAAAGTTAATTATCTTTCAATATTAAAGCTTTAAGGTATGTTTAATATTTATCCATGGGTCATTTTCACCTATGGGATTGAAGAACCTATTTTAATGTTTTTATTTATGAATTTACTTGTTTACAATGAGTTATATTCATGAATCTTAATTAATTTAAATTATACATGATGTTTACACGTATAAATTAATGGTTTTAGTGTTATAATTATGCTATTCCCATAATTTTCAATCATTTACATGCTTAAGTCCATGAATTTCAAGTGTTTGATGAAATACCTAAGAGATTAATTTTGAACTATGATCCCCTATGATGTTCTTCAAAGCTTTCATAAGTCCATGTTGTTAATTTGACTCAGTGTTGGGGGTTATGAATACCCGAAACATAATTGTTTACATAGTTTATAGTATTTTTAGAATGGTTTCATATATTTATGAGCATTATCCATCCAGTCAGTTATCATAATTAGTTAAACTTAGATCAGTTCAGTAATTCGAGTCTGTTTAGTTGGGAGTAGGATTTATCACCAAGCGAACTCAGGGATGGGGGCTCAGCTGCCAGTCGAAGATGTGTTTCTTAGTAATGATCCCTGCATTTTAAAACTACGTAGCCATTGTGGGTTTGAGACGTTAACCTGCCAGTTGAGGGTTGACATATATCTCACCAGGGCACCTGCCAGTAGAGGGTGACTCCTTAATCTTTCGATACTTTACTTTAGTGGATCTGAAGAGCCAATGTTAGTACCCATGGCACGGTACTGACACCCTTTCAACTGGGGTTACAAGTTGGACCCCAATTAGAATAGATTGGGGCATGTCAATTAGATAATGCCTCCCACTATCTCAGTTTAGTATTCTCTACAAAATTTAGTTTCAAGATTATTTGACCATAGCATACAGTTACAAGTTATTTAGTTATTAGTATTTTGGTTTACCGATCATTTTGGAATCATACTATATGCTCGTTATGCATTCCTAGATTTCACAGTTTTTATGCATTTATATTTAGCTACCTCATGTTATTCATTCAGTCAGTTTTTATTCATGCACATGAACCTATGCACATCAGCCTAACCTTATTTCTCATACCAGTACATTCAAAGTACTAATCGCATACCCTTTTCTTATAGTATAATATTTAATATCATAGGTCCAGATGCTTAAGCTCTTGACCGTGCATAGATAGTTCAGCCTATCAACAACAGTAGTGATGGTGAGTCCTCATCTATTGAGGACATGATAGCTTATTTTAGTTTACTTCAGTACTTTATTTTAGTTTGTCAGTTAGAGTTAGTTGGGGTTTGTCCTATCAACTCTTTTCAGTTAGTATTGGGGGATTTTAAACATTTCAAATATTTAGTTGATTTGTTAATTATTTTAGTTAGATTTTCAGTATATTTCAGATTTCAAACATGAGCTCTAGTTAAAATCTGTTTAAAATTTAATCTTAATTCCATTTACAGAACATGCCTCCCAGAAAAAATAATGAAATAAGAAATGGGAATCAGCCCGCACCTAAGCCCTTCAGTAAGATCCCCTAGTGAGCCTGTTTCTCATGTCATATTCTGAGATGCATTCACTACTTTAGCTTACTCAGTAGTAGCTCAAAACAATCATCAAGATTTTATCTAATCCAGTGGCTAGTACCACCACAGCTAGGATTTAGGACTTCACCCGAATGAACCCTCTGTTGTTTATGGGATCCAAGTCTGTAAGGATCCACAGTAGTTTCTTAAAATCGTTTAGATGGTGAATGAAATTATAGGTTTCACATTTAGTGAGAGTGCAGATTTTGATTCTTACCAGTTACAAAAAAAAGCTCATACCTGGTATAAGAATTGGAAGGGGGATAAAGGCACAGATGCAGGGTCTATAGAGTGGAAGGAGTTTGCCACAACTTTTTTAGACAAGTTCTTCCCTTTAGAGTTGAGGAAAGATAAGGTACATGAGTTTTGGATTCCCACTTGGAAGTGGGAAGAGGTGAACATGGATTTTGTGATAGGGTTGCCCTATTCGCGTCGTCAGCATGATTTAATGTGGGTTATTATATACATGATGACCAAATTAGCCTATTTCTTGCCAATTCATACTTCCTATAGAGTTGAAAATTATTCCAAGATCTCTATTAGAGAGTTGTATAGATTGCATGAAGTCCCATTGTCTATTATTTTATTAGAGCTACTCAGTTTACCTCTCACTTTTGAAAGTATTTCAAAAGGGTCTTGGTACCCAAGTTTATCTTAGTACAATCTATCACCCTCAGACAGATGGTTAGGAAGAGAGGACCATTCAGACCCTAGAGGACATGTGTTATTGATTTTAAGGGTAATTGGGATGATCACTTGCCTTTTAATGAGTTTTCCTACAATAACAGTTATCATTTTAGTATTTAGATGGCTCTATTTGAGGCTCTTTATGGGAGGAGATGTAGGTCTCATATTGGTTATTTTGAGGTTGGTGAAACTACGTTGATAGGGCCGAATTCATTATGTGATGTGCTTGAGAAGGTTCAATCAATCAAAGAGAGGCTTAAGAGAACACAAAGCCGACAAAAATCCTATGCAGATGTAAGAGGGAGAGATCTTAAGTCTGAAGTTGGTGACTTAGTCTATTTGAAAATTTATCCCATGAATGGATCAAAGAGGTTTGGCAATAAGAGGAAGCTCACTCTGCGATATGTTGGCCCTTACAGGATCTTAAGATACTTTAGAAAAGTAGCTTATGAGCTTGAGTTGCCTACAGATTTGGCATCAGTGTATCTAGAGTTCCATGTCTCGCTATTAAAGAAGTGTAATGGTGACCCAGATGTAGTAGTCCCTTTAGAAAGTATGGGTGTTTAATACAGCCTTTCTTACGAGTAAATCCCAGTTGAAATCCTTGATCGTCAGATTCGTAGACTGAGGAACAAAGAATTTCCCTTGGTCAAACTCAGTCATACCAAGTACCCTCATCTTTTCTCTGGAAACTCAAATTCTATTTAAGGTAACAGTTTTCCTGTGATTATCTCTTTTCCATTTTTAGTTCCAATGATATAATCATTTTTCTGTTGTTGTATACATTCACGAATCAATTCATTCATGTATCATGTTTCATACTCAGTCATGCAACTATGTTTTTAGTTAAACATGTTCAGTATGTGAGTTTAGTTTCCTCAGTATTCTCATATTAATTAGCCTCATTCAAGGATGAATATTCCCAAAGGGGATATATTAAAATACCCCGTATTAGTCTTACCTCAGTTCAGCCCATAGTGTATGAATAAGAGGCTTAGAACCTAAAAATTTAGCTAAGTGTTGGGGACTTAGTTTTATTTTATCCTATTAACTTTGATGATTTTCAAAGTAATCTTCCCGACCCCAAGATGAAAGTTTTTGAGTTAATTCATGTTCAGGGGTGTAAGGAACATGCCTCGGGGAAGTTTTGGATTTTTTTGATGAGGATCGGGTCATGTTTGGATTTTGATTCTAGAAGCTTAATGAGATTGCATTACGTTGCACCGCTCATAGCGATGGGTTCCTTGCCGCATCACGGTATGCTGTTAAACGGTGTTCCAGTTATGAATTTAAATTCCAAAGGGGCAGTCTTATCTTTTTCCACCCACCCTAATTCTTGAAAACATAAGATTAAGTCATCATTTGGGGTATTATATGCCCAATTTCCTTAATTTATCTATAATAAAAATCCAAACCATCATAAAAATTCATCAAGTTTAATCATTATCCCTTTAAGAAAACTCAAGAATTCAAGCTTCACCACCCAAGAACTTCCAAGAAAGTTAATTCTCTTTCAAGATTAAATCTTTAAGGTATTTTGATGTTCATCTATGGGCCCTTTTCATCCATGGAGTCCAAAAACCTATTTTATGTTTTAATTAAGGAATTTATATGTTTACTGTAATACCCCAAAGTTTTCTAGCGAATTTCATCCTAAGAATGCCTAGTATTAGCTTCTAAAGTGAATGATAACTATTCCATGAGGAATTTTCAAGATTTTCACTTTTTGTCATGTGGAAAATTCAATAAGTTTTCCATTGATATTTGATTCACTTAAATCCTATAACGGAGTAAGAAGTTATGACTATTTCAAGTTCCCATCGTAGCGTAATTTTCCCCATGTCACGCCAAAGTTCCAAGTCACGAAGGAAGAGGAAACGTGATGGCTCCGCATTGCGCCATCCCTTAATTTCCAGTGACACGACACGATAATGCCGCATCGCGCTAGGGGTCCAGTTGGGGAGAAATTTACTGAAATTAAAATGATGCATCCAAGGTTAAAAGGGTCAATTTCCTACCCCTATTTAAACCCAATAACACGTGATTTAGCTATTCTTCACCTAAAATATACTATTTTCTCTTAAGTTTCTCTCAAGAACAAGCTAGGGTTTCTATTGGAGATTCAAATTCGAGAAGGTTTCACCATCAATCTTCATGAAATTATGAATTAAGGTATGCATAGTGTTCATTCATGGACTCCTTTCATCCATGAAGCCCAAAAATCCCTTTTCTAAATTCAAGTTATGGATTTTCTTATAAATTTCATGATTGGGCTGCTTATGTTCATGTTGATAATGAGTAATTGAATGGTATTGCATGAATGAGTGTTAAATTCCATATGGGTTGATTCGTATCGGTATAGATTCATGAAACCCTAGGACTAAACCCTTGAATGATTAAATTGGAATTGAATCATGACAGTTAATTGTTGTATGATGTTGTTTACATATTCTATGCCTACTATGTGTTTGGTTGAATGCCTAGACGAAGTTAAAGTGTCTAATTAGCATGATATCATGAAATCCCCACGTACGTACAAGGTTATGCCTATCACATGTTTGATGAAATACTTTAGTAAATGTATTATGATGATTATTACGTATTCAAGTAAGTCATGCTTTGTCTGTTTCCTTCCATTGAGTCCTGGGGGTACTTGTACCTGAAACATTAGTTGTGTACCTAAAGACATGTCATGTTTTTACGATACTCTTAGTCAAGCAATGAATCCTTAGACTTTAGATATTCTTAGAACTCAGGAAAAATCTCTATGATCTCATGACTTAGTCAATTTTCAGAAATCAGTAGTATTATGTCAGTCAACGAAACTTAGAAACTCAACTCATGTTAAGTTCAGTAAATCATGTTTAGTGTCCATTCATATGGGAGTAGGAATAAGCACTAAGTGAACCCAAGGATAGGGACACACACTATCAGATGAGGGTGTGATCCTTAGAAGTCATCCTTGCATTCCAGAAGTATATAGCCAACATAGGTTGAGACATCAACACTATCCGATGAGGGTTGATGAGGTGGATAGGAATTGTTAGATAAGGGCCCCACCATTCTCTTTTAGGGACACTATCAGATAAGGGTCGCCCATAGCTTGTCCTTATCGATGGTGCGGTATTGTCACCTTTCTAATTAGGGTTACATATTGGACTCCAACTCATCCATAATGGCGTATCAGGGGCATGTAAAATAACTCAGATAGTTCTTCATATTTAAGACTGTCAGATACAATCGACTCAGATACGGTGAGGAACTCAGATAGTTCCATCAGATTTAGGACTATCAGATACAGTCACCCATGTTATCAGTTACATTCAGATACAACTAATTATGCTATCAGTTATATTAGTTATTAGTATGTTATGTCATCAGTAATAAGATTCAGAAATTGTGATATCACGTGTCAGTTACAGTTACATATTTATGTACGCATTCTCGCATTCATGTTAGACAATCAAGTAGAATTATTCATGCATGTTAACCCTTGCATTAGCATACCTCACATGTATACTTAGTACATTCCATTGTACTGATGCATTTATACTATGGTGCTTTCTTTTTATGTTACACTATAGGCTCAGAGACACGATATCAGTCATGGGTTAGCTTGTGGCCTTTCAGTGCATGTTTTTGCATTATTCAATATTTTATGCAGCATACAGGTATAGATATTAGTTATGGGTTATCTTGTGATCCTTTGGGGTCATGAGCATCGTGTAGCATTCTGGTTCAGCAAATCGGGGTGTTACAAATTTGGTATCAGAGCCTAAGTTTTAATAGAGTCCTAGGAAGTCTGAAAGCCGTGTCTAGTAGATTCTTGTACATAGGTTTGTTGTGCGCCATATTTTTGTGCAAGAGGATATAAGATGTTTAGGAACAGTTTTCCTTCTTTTAGTATTCATGTCGTGCCAGTGAGCATAATCACAATTCAATCTCTCAGTCTAATCCACTTCTTCTCTTTATTTCAAAATATGCCTCCTAAAAGAAGAAATCAGTCAGCCCCTTAGCCCAAAGAACCTTTAGGCGATCATGTTTCTCATGCGGTGTTTAGGACTGCATTTACCACTCTTTCTCAGTTAGTAGCTACGCATAATGAGTAACCAGCTGTCATTCTAACCAACCCAGTGGCTAACTCAGCTACAGTTAGAATTCGGGACTTCAACCGAATGAATTCTCTGTTTTTCTATGGGTCTAAAGTAGATGAAGACCCTTAAGAATTTATTGATCAAGTTTAGAAAGTGCCAAGCATCATGGAGGTGACTACTGTTGAGAGTACTGAGTTAGCCACATACCAGTTGCAGGATATGGCTCATACTTGGTTCAAATAGTGGAAGTCAGAAAGGTCAGATGATATAGTTCCTATAGAGTTGGAGGGGTTTGTCACTGCATTCTTAGACACATTTTTTCTCTAAGATCTTAGAGAGGCTAAGGAGCTAGAATTCATCGACCTTAAGCAGGGAAATATGATGGTGAAAGAGTATTCCCTAAAGTTTACTCAATTAGCCAGCTTTGACCCTCATGTGGTTGCAGATAGCATAGCCAAGATGAGTAAGTTTGCTTCAGGGGTAAATGATAGCGTGGTTGATGAGTGAATATCCTCCATGCTAAATAGTGACATGACTTTAGCCAAACTTGTGACCCATGCTCAGCAGATAGAGGAGAAGAAGCTTAAGCGAAGGGAAAAGTAGAATAAGAAAGCTATGATAGGTAGCTTTAATTTTAGTCAACCTAAATCAGAAGGAGGAAACCATTCTCATTTTTGTCCTAAGTCATCAGTTCTAGCTCCTTTTTCAGTCAGTACTCCAGTTCCTAAGTTTAGAGATAGAGTACTAGTCTCTAAGTCTCAGGGCAGTGTTAGCAATGCCCAAACTAATATCCTTTGTCAAACTTGTGGTAAGAACCACAAGGGTACTTGCAGAGCTGGCAGCGATGTCTATTTTGATTATGGAAAGCTAGGCCACAGAGTCAGAGACTGCCCTCAGTCAGGTTATCAGAGTCATCTCCACTCCTTAGTTCAGTTCTTTTACTCGAATTAGTAGGGTTCCACAACCAGTTCTACTAGCGGGCAACACCCAAATAGACTATATGCTTTTCAGACCTGACAAGATCAAGAAAATACTCCTGATGTAGTTACTGGTACGTTATAATTCATGTGCATGTTTACGCTTTGCTAGATCCAGGTGATTATTTGTCTTTTGTTACTCCCTATATAGCAGTTTATTTCAAAATCTGTCTCAAAATTCTAGTAGAGCCCTTCTCAGTCTCTACCCCAGTGGGTGAAATAATCATAGCCCAATGGGTATACAGGAACTGCCCGATTTTGATGTTTTAGAAAGTCACTTCAGCTGACTTAGTCAAATTAGAGATGACTGATTTTTATGTCTTTCTCGGTATAGATTGGCTTCGTTCCTGTTATACCACAGTCGACTGCAGAAACAGAATAGTCCAGTTTCAGTTCCCAAATAAACCCGTCCTTGAGTGGAAGGGTAGTGTATCTGCTTTTAGGGGTCAGCTTATTTCCTACCTTCGGGCAAGGAAAATGATTTCTAAAGGATGTGTGTATCATCTCATTCGAGTTAAGGACACTAGTTCTGAAACTCCCAGCCTTGAATCAATTCCAGTAGTGAATGAATATTCAAATATCTTTCCCAAAGATCTTCCAGGAATTTCTCCCGAAAGGGAAATAGACTTTGGCATTGATTTTCTTCTAGATACTCAACCTATATCTATTCCTCCATATAGAATGGCACCATCAAAACTCAAAGAACTGAAAGAACAATTAAAAGATCTCTTAAATAAGGGATTCATCAGGCCCAACATTTCTCTGTAGGGCACTCCAGTATTATTCGTGCACAAGAAAGATGATTCTCTCTGAATATGTATAGACTACCACCAACTCAATAAGGTCACAGTAAAGAACAAGTATCCTCTTCCCAGAATTGATGACTTATTTGACTAACTTTAGGGTACCAGTTATTTCTCTAAGATAGATCTCAAATGTGGATATCATCAGCTCAGAGTTAAAGAAAGTGACATTTCAATTCTGTACTTGGTATGGTCACTTTGAATACTTAGTCATCTCATTTGGTCTTACCAATGCCTCAGAAACTTTCATGGACTTGATGAACCGTGTGTTCAAGAAGTACTTAGATATGTTTGTCATAGTCTTCATAGATGATATTCTAGTCTATTCCCGCACAGAGCGCGATTATGCAGACCATCTCAGAATAGTACTTCAGACTCTTAGAGATCATCAACTATTTTCCAAATTCAGTAAGAGAAAATTTTGGGTAAGGTCAGTAGCATTCCTTGGTCATATTATTTTTGGTGATGGTATTAGAGTTGACCCTCAAAAGACCAAAGCAGTAAGAAATTGGCCAAGACCTGTATCTTTATAAAATATCAGGAGTTTCCTAGGTTTGGATGGCTATTACAAATGGTTTGTTGAAGATTTTTATTTATTTCATCCCCTATGTCCAAATTGACTCAGAAAAAAGTCAAGTTTCAGTGGTCAGACCCTTGTGAGAATAGTTTTCAGGAGTTGAAGACATGACTTACCTCAGCCCCAATCTTTGCTCTTCCAGATGATTTAGATAGGTTCGTGGTGTATTGTGATGCATCCAGAGTAGGTTTGGGTTATGTCCTAATATAGCATGGTAAGGTCATAGCCTATTCCTCCAGACAGCTTAAATCCCATGAGAGGAACTATCCTACTCATGATCTTGAGTTAGCAACCATAGTCTTTGCCTTAAAAATTTGGAGATATTATCTCTACGGAGGTGTCTTCACAGATCACAAGATTCTTTAGTATGTCTTTTCTTAAAAATATCTCAATCTTCATTAGAGAAGGTGGTTAGAGCTCTTAAAAGACTACGACATAAGTTTTCTCTATCATTTGGGAAAGGCCAAAGTAGTGGCCGATGCTCTCAGTAGGATATCCATGGTAGTGTTTATCATGTGGAGGATATTAAGAAGATGTTAGCTTAATAAGTCCATTATCTTGCCAAAATAGGCATTCGCTTAGTCGATTCTTCAGAGGGTTATGTATGTGTTCAAAGTAGTTCAGAATCAACTCTAGTTTTTGAGTTAAAAGAAAAACAAGATAGAGATTCTAGCCTTGTCAAGTTGAAAGAGTCAGTTCAGGATATAAAAGTAGAGGTTTTCTCCCAAGGAGGAGATGGTGTTTTGGGTTGTCAAGGTTGTCTCTGTATTCCAGGTGTAGATGAATTAAGCTAGCAAATTCTTGTAGAAGCGCATGGTGCATGCTACTCTATTCATCTAGGGGCCACAAAGATGTATCAGAACTTGCGGGAAATCTATTGGTGTAGGATGAAGAGAGACATTACAGAGTTTGTGACTAAGTGCTCTACATGTCAGCAAGTTAAGATAAAGCATCAAAAGCCTAGTGGGTCCATACAGGAGTTCATTATTCCTACTTGGAAGTGGGATGTTGTGAACATAGACTTCGTGATGGGTTTGCCTCGAACTCGTCATTAGCTTGATTCAGTCTGGGTCATTGTAGATAGAATGACCAAATCAGCTTATTTTCTTCCAGTTCATACCTCTTATTCAGCCGAGGATTATGCCAAACGCTACATTAAGAAGTTGGTTAGATTGCACAAAGTTCCTTATCTATTATCTTAGATAGAGGTACCCAATTCACCTCTTATTTTAGGAAAGCATTCCAAAAGGGTCTTGTTACCCAAATTTATCTCAGTACAGCCTTTCATCCTCGGATAGTTGGTCAAGTAGAAAGGACCATTCAAACGTTAGAAGATAAGATAAGGGCGTGTGTAATCGATTTCAAAGAAAGTTGGGATGACCACTTACCTTTGATTGAGTTTGCATACAACAATAGCTATCATTCCAGTATTCGGATGACTCCATTCAAAGCTCTCTATGGTAGGAGATATAGATCTCTAATTGGTTTGTTCGAAGCTAGTGAGGCCTCAGTCATAGGCCCTGACTTAGTATTTAACACCTTAGAAAAAGTCCAGTTAATCAGAAAAAGACTCTGGGATGCACATAGCTGATAGAAGTCTTATGCAGATGTTTGTAGAAAAGATCTAGAGTTTGAGGTTGGTGATCATTTCTATATAAAGATCTCTCCCATGAAGGGAGTGAAGAGATTCGAAAATAAGGGAAAGCTTAGTCCCCGATATGTCGGTCCCTTCAAGATTCTCAGTCGTTTTGGCAAGGCAGCTTATGAGCTCGAATTGCCTTTAGATATAGCCTCTGTTCATCCAGTCTTCCATGTATCATTGCTCAAGAAGTGTATAGGTGACTGATAACGCCCAAACTATAACTCTCGTAAGAAAGTGTAAGCGGTCGCTGTCAAATATAGAACCCAACTGGGTTGGGTGTCGAATCCCATCGGGAATACTTGGTCACTAAGTGTTGGAATTATTAGTAGTCTGTTAGTCGAAAATTCTATGGAAAAAGGGGGGATTTAATTGTGGCGTGAATTACTATTGTTAAAGTAACAATGGAATGCTTTGTTTAGTAAGATTTAATCACAGAGAATAATAACTTAGGGTTATGTCCACCTTATGAGTTCTATGTATCTATTAACTATGAGTAATGCGGAATTTAGACATACATGCACTTATAGAGATTCGTATTCTAATGGTAAATCCTAGTGTTTCTCAACCATCAAGAATTATTTCTCTTTAACTCTCTCGAGCTTAAAGTGTATAACTAATGGTACAAACTCTCCAAGAAAGTTAATCCGGTTAAGGCATCAACGTGTAAACAGGGGTTGGTAGCCCTATTTCCTTGTCACACTCTCTTTTCCAAAAATGTAACTTTTCTCTCGAACAAGTTAATGCTATAATGGAGTGTTCCTTATGTTTGCAACCATAAGAATTCAATTAAAACGAAGAGAGTAATGATATAAGCAGCATACGCATCAAGAATTCACAAACTCATAGTAATAGATAGTATATCACAAGGCTTCCATAACCCTAACAGAGAAGTTTAGTTACTCATGACTATAACGGAATTCAACGAAGACATTATCATCATACCAAAGTTAGAATAATCTTTGTGATGGGATAATGTTTGGCATTAACAAGGGAGAAGAACGTCGTTCTTTCCGCTGCTCAAGAAAGCCGTGTTTTTCTCTGTCTCAAACCTTACAGAACTTGTAACGTGAATAATGCTAAAAGTCGAATGAAGTCTATCGAATGAATGCTGAAACATTCAGCAAATAAGGTTTTTATAACATCCTTGTCCTACTAAGTTACTGCTGCACCCCTAAGTATTTAAAAATATTGTTTTTGCCCGGGACAAATTCTCCATGCGTCACATTCAGTCCACAAGCTTCCAAAAGCTTCCTTCCCTCTTATGCGAAGTTTCCCTTTGCTGTCCAAAGGTCCACAAAGTGCTGGAATCTTCATCATTATTACCTGAAAATATGCTAATCACGTAGGTTAGTTCACTTACAGGAAAATGGACTAAAAGTGCAGGAATTATATATTTTATCCTCCAAACTTAGCCTAAAATATGGGTAAATTATGGTTCTTAGGGGTATAAATACGCCCAACATCACCATCCCAAACATAAAGCTTTGTTCGTCCTCGAACAAAATATTACGTCCATGCAAAAATCTACTTAGAATTTCACAGTAACAGCACAAAATGTTCAACAAGAGATGCACAACAATCATTAACAAAGAGTAGTTTTCTTGATCACTACTAGAAACAATTCAACCTCCAACATAGACTCGTGATGATGGTTAATTCATGTCCACAAGTTAAGGCATAAAGAATCATACAAAACTACCTAACAATCATCAACCATGTGTGTCTCGCACAATATATCACCCATAATCACTCACAAGTTTTACATTTTTCGAAACATGGGTATAAGACTCTCCTTGCTCTCTCTCTCACAAAGATTTCTTATGTTGTAACTGATGACCATAGGCTTTCCCTTATTGTAATGCTCCACTAATATCAGAATGCTAAGATTAGGATCAAATAGGTCTTTACATGGTTGTAATGTAGGCTAAGGGACAGGTAGGACTATTTTGGCTAGAAATAGTGACTATGTTCCCTAAGAGCTTTAATACACTACAATATGTCATTAACACTCTCTTTTAAACAACCCTGCTACCTTTATTTCATCTACCACCCCTTTTCACCTATTTTGTTATTCAAACATAAACACAACTATATTTTTATTTAATCATAAACACAACTATCTTTTTATTCTTCTATTTCTTTTTTTTTTTCATATTTTATAAAGCACCTTTATGATAGCCACTCTTTTTTCACAACAATTTCAAGTACCAATATACTCTAAGGTATCACTCTCACCATTTTCCTCTTATTTTATCACATGACTCTACAATTTAAAGCGCTTAGGAATTTTAATCAAATTATGGTCTTGAAAAAAAATGGATTAGGCTACAAATGAGGCTGTCAAAGAAAATAGCTAAAGGCTCAAAGGGTGTTAACTAGGATAATGTACAAGGGTAGGTAAAAAGAAGGTAAACAATCACAGGCTGCCAAAGAAATGCCTAAATCATCTCCTAAACTCACACTCTTTATTTCGCTTTACACACACACCCAAAAAGTTCTAGCATCAGTCACAACACAGAATATACTACAACCTCACACACACAAGGCACAGGGTCAACTTTATTGGGAGCAGTATAGACTCTTGACCTAATAGATGAATGAATCAAACCACCCAGCTATCACACAGTGAGTCACACTTAGAGCCTAAATGTCTCAATAGCAATGATTTTAGCACAAACTCTTGTTATAATACCATGCCTCCTATCATAACAATTTCATGCAAATCTAAACTAACTAATTACGACTAACTCAAACAAACAAAAATAAATAAATGTAGGCAAAGAAGTACATCATACAAATACCAGTGCCCCATACTTAGACGGGACACACTGCCCTCAGTGGAAAATAAATAAGGAAAACCTGATTAGTCGGACTCCTCCTCTATGTCTGGGGTCATACCCCCTGCATCGGAATCATCATCAGAGTCTTCGTCATCAGAGTTCTCCTCCACGTCTGAGTCTAGAATTCGACGATCATCATCGATCAACACATCATCATCGAGAGGTTCCTCAAAATGTACCCCTACTTCGCACATGTCCCGCGCATGCTCACTCATCGGGTAGTCATAATCTAACTACTGGAGCTCTGCATCAGTTGGAACACGACCCCCAATCATCATGGTAAACCTCGTCATGCCATATAAATGGCGGAAGAAGCTTTTGTCGTGAGTATGTCTTTCTGCAGTGGTCAGGTTGATGCCATGCCCAGTTTCAGGCTCTTTAACTTTCGTTAGATCAACTTTTTTCGGGTTGTGTGGAAGATTATAATCTGTAGGTTCCTCTTCAATGTGTTCTTTCCTTAATACCACAGTCAACAAATTGTTAAAGCTAAAGTGGGGCCTTTTGTGTAGCCTAGCCTTACGCATTGACGATCGTATAACCACACCAATGTTGATGGAAATATTAGTCATCAGAGCGTACACCAAGTATACTCTATCACATGTGATCTTTGTGTACTGTGTCCCAGGAATGAGGCAAGAGTTGACTATCCTCAACTATATACGAGCTTCTCTGTTTAGGGAAGCATACGGGAAGGTATTGTGCCGACCGGTATCCTTGTGCCGATTCCAGCGTGTCATTGATCTTGTTCCGCACAGTGTGTGTTTGATTGCCCTGTACGGAGGTCTGTGATAAAGATCCTTGAGCGGTTATGGATCTATAGATGGAAGACCCAGAAAAGTGTTGAAGAACTCCGCATTCAATTGCAAAACTCAGCCCCAAATCTTCACTTCACTTCCTAGTCTTTGGGGACCAATTTGCATAAAATTCTCGCGTTATATCAAGATTGCATTCTCCCATATCTCAGAAAATGAAATCAAGATTTAGCACCATGATTTTAGCCAAAATGTGAGGTTCTGTCTTCGCTAGACTCTCCTTTTGTATCAACTCTACATGAACATATTTATTCACTTTGCTGTTCTTGTACCACTCCTTTCCTTCCTCCTCTAGGACCCACTTTCTCCCGAAAGTGCGTCGAGGTATTTACAGCGAGGAGGATTCAGCTTGCTCTTTTCTTCCCCTTTTCTGACCTTTCTGTAAGGTGGACATGTTTTCTTTCCCTTGTCGTCCTTTTGGTGCCATACTACCTAAGATTAAAATAGATTCATGTTAGCTTATCTCAAAAGATTTCATCAACAAACAAACAGTAATAGCACCACCCCATACTTAATTTGTAGGCACAAACTAATTAAGTGAGTGATGTCGATTACTCAGACTTCATCGACCTACATTTAGACGATATGTTCCAACCACATGTTCAGCACAGTCATAATTTTATGTCATCTTAGCTATTATTTCCAACTCTTTTTCATGTAATCATTACTATACTTTCATATTTGGATTAATGCACTTTTTGAACAAGACTACTACATAGAGATCATGTCAAGTTATGACATAGAAATAATCACAATATCTCATGCTTGTATTCAATCATGATTTTTATCTCGATAAACGAGTCATTCAAACATTCAAGCTTTCAATTTTTGAAGAATATGCAATTAACTTCACCATTTCGATTCCACAAAAAGATGGCAGTGTATAACAATCAAATGCAAGTTGGAACTAAGTCAAGAACACCCATATGTATTTTTTCACTCAACTAGATGTATCATAACAAATCAACCATATTCTAATCACCAACACCACTCGAAAATCTAACATACCATTATAAGTGTAGTATTGTAACGACTATGGAATATAAAAGAAGAACTTACTTGGTGATAGACTCGGAAGATGATCTAGCAAGGTTAGATGAGCAAAAAGAAAAGTTTTTGAGAAGAATTGGAAGCTTAGGCGGCGCCTAGGTTGAACTAACAAGAGTATTTTGTTCTAATGTTGAAGATCTATTTATAGAACAAGCCATGGGTCGGGCTTGACCCATGTAAAATTGGGTTAGAAGACCAAAAAGCATAAGTAGGCGGCGCCTAATGCTTTGCTTAGTTGGGCATAGGCGGTGCCTATGCTATCTCCTAGTTGAGTATAGGCGGCGCTTATTCTATAGTCTTGTAGATTCAGAGAGCTTAGGTAATGGGATAGGCAGCGCTTTTAGCTTTGCCTAGTTGAGCATACGCGGCACCTATGCTATAGCCTTGTCGATTCAGAGAATATAGGTCATAGCATCGGCCTTGCCTTGTCCGTTGTCTAGATTTACATAGGCCTTGCCTTGTTCGTTGCCTAGATTCGCATAGGCATTGCCTTGTCTATTGCCTTTGCTCTTTCATTCCTAACTTACCAACTTTAACATGGCACACTTCCAAATCAAAATTTGGGGCCAATCTCCTCCTTTATACGTCTTGCACCTACACTTACTCAAAAAGAACAAAAATTATTAGAAAGATGGGTTGCCTCCCACCAAGTGCCTTAGTTTTGGTCGTGGCTCGACTATTATTTTTGGATTTTTATTTAACAAAAAAAAACTCCTAGTAAAATAAAACAATTAAAAACGATAGGTTGCCTCCCATGTAGCACTTGATTTATTATCGCGGCACGACATAGTTATCTCGATTACTTAGACTTCATCGAGATATATGGTGCATCATTTTTTGAATGGATTCAGACGACGCTGATGCTTAATTGTATGTACACAATCTTCTTCGAGATGAATCTTGTGCATACATATCCCAGGAGGGATACCAATTATATCATCAATATTCCAACCAATGGCTCTCTTGTACCTTTTCAGAATAGAGATGAGAGCCTCTACTTGTTGTTCACCTAAATCAACCGCAACAATAACTGGAAGTGTATCACCACTTCCCAAAAATGCATACTTCAGGTGACTGGTGAGCTCTTTCAATTTTAGCACTGGTGACTCTTCAATGGACGGTTTTGCTGGGGGTGAAGGTCTATTATTAAGATCAAGGTCCAGCTTATTAGGGGCATGAGAATAGAACCCTAATCCTGTTAGACCAAAGATGGTTTCTTCATATTCTTCAACATCCTCATGCTCACAATTCAAAAGCACAACAGACAATGGTTCAACACTAACCTGTTTCTCTAAAGATAGTTGTTTCTCATCCTCATAATAAACATCAGCTACAGAGAACACATTCACATCTCTAGGCTGCTTCATCGATTTGCATACATCAAAACGAACCACTTAGTCATTCATCCAAAATAAAAGCTCATTAGCTCGTAAATCAATAAGCACACTTCCTGTTACGAGAAAAGAGCGTCCCAAGATTATGGGAACCTCAAAATCCACCACACAATCCAAAATAACAAAGTCTGCAGGAAAAATGAAGGTAGAAACCTTCACTAATACATCATGTAAGATACCAACAGGTCATTTTACCGGCCGATCTTCCATCACGAGCCGCATATTGGTTGGTGTAGGATCACCCAAACCCAACTGTTTATAAATGGATAGCGGCATCAAATTGATGCTAGCTCCCAAATCGCATAATGCCTTAGAAAAATTCATAGATCCCACCGTGCAAGGAATAGTAAAAGCACCACGATCTGTCTTCTTCTAAACTAATGATCTCGTGGAAATTGCACTGCAATGATGAACATGATCTGTCAGCTCATAACTTGCTGCCCGCTTCTTTGTCAATAGGTCCTTCATGAATTTAGCATACCCAGGCATCTGTTTCAGCGCCTCCACCAAAGGAACATTAATAGTCAGTTGCTTCAACATGGTAATGAATTTACTGAACCTGGTATCATCAGCCTTCTTCTTCAGTCTCTGAGGAAAAGGTGGTGGTGGAAGGGGAATAGTTTTCTCATGAACGCTCTCATTATGATTTTCAACTTCTACAGCATCATCACTCTCTGCTTCAATAACATTCTCTGCTATATCATCAACCACCTGTTTGCCTTTGGATGGATTTTTCAACACCTTACCACTCCTGGTAGTAATAGCCATACATGTTCCATCTTTCCTTGGATTTTTCACAGTGTCACTAGGTAAAGTGCCAACCTTTCTTTAGTTGAATGCCGCTGATAGTTGACTCAATTGTTGCTCCAGCTTTTTTTTGCAGTAGAATGCGAGTCAACTAATTAATTTATTGATGACAAATCATTCTTTACCTCAGTTACTCCCATGTTGGTTGCCTCGACTCCTTTCAGCAGCTTAGCCATCATATCTTCCATGGACATCTTTCCATAGCCATACGCCACAGCCTCACAGTTTCCAGGAGGAACATACAAACCAATCCTGTCAGTCTTATTATTCCAACTACCTTGATCACGGTCCTTGTTTCCAGATTTATCATAATAGTTCTGACCTTGGTTTCCTTGGGCATTGCCTCGGAAACCCCCCTGATTATTCAAGTAGTTAGCTTCTTCCTCAGAATCAGATTCATCTCTTCCCTGTGACACCACAACTTTGACTTTTTCGGTCTTCCCTGATAATAAGTGCTTGATAAGAAGATCCATCTGCATTTTCATGTGCGCCATATTATGATCACGTTCCTCTTCTCTTCGCCTTTGTTCTATAGTCATGCCAATAGATACAGTAGAGCTTGCTACCTCAGAATCCCTAGTATGCCAAGATCTACTCTGCTTTGTGATACAATCTAGCACATCATTTGCCTCAATAAAGGTAAGGTCCATGAATGACCCACCTGCAGCATTATCAACCACTGGCTTTGTCACTGAGTTCAAAGCCCTGTATAATATCTCCATCAAGTGGATGTTGGTCATATGATAATTTTGGCACCTCATAAGCTTCTTCTTAAACCTTTCCCATGTTTCGTGGAGAGCTTCAGTTGGAAGCTATCAAAAATTGCTAGCTCATCTCTTAATTGTGCTCTCTTGGATGGCGGATAGAATATTTCTAGGAAAGCGTCTTTTAGTTGCCTCCAATTAGTAATATAATCAGGAGTTAGCCCATTCAACCATATAGTTGCCTCTCCAGATAGAGACAATGGAAATAAGCGCAACCGAATTGCATTTTATCTAACTCCTGGATTGCCAAACGCCTTGCATGTTGAGATGAAATTAATCAGATGTATATTTGGATCATCTCCTTCAAGACCACCAAATAACCCTTTGAGTTGCAATAGCTGAATCATGGTGCTAGTGATATTGAACTTGGATCCGAGAGCCAAGGGCGGAGGAATAATAACCCCTGTGGCACCAACTCCATCCAGGTTGTCATCATCATCATCAAACGAAGCCTGCACAGCTCGGCGTTCAGGTCTCATTCTATCTTGACGATCTCTCCTATGTACAGGTGCTGCCACATCATCTGTACACCGTGGATTTAGTAACTTATCATCACCCAGGTCCTCATCATCAGGATTTATTACTCGACCTGGGTTATCAATGTTCTGTTGGTGTACGTGAGAAGCCAATGCATCTAATCTAGCGTTCTCCTATTGGGCAGCCCTTCTTTCAATGTCTCGTTGTGCATCCATTCTGCCAATAAGTTATGGTTCAGGATTTATGGATAATAATGACTGACCAGAACTTCGTGCATTTAGCATGCACTTTACCAAACCTGAACAAAACAAAAACAATAACTAAAAGTAAAATCTGAGAATTTTTGACCAAAGGGTCTATTAACTATCACAAACTTAGTTGACAACGGAATTCCGCAGCAACGGTGCCAAAATTTGATAACGTCCAAACTACAACTCTCATAAGAAAGTGTAAGCGGTCGCTATCAAATATAGAACCCAACAAGGTTGGGTATCGAATCCCACAGGGAATACTTGGTCACTAAGAGTTGGAATTATTAGTAGACTATAGGTCGAAAATTCTACGGAAAAAAGGGGGATTTGTGGTGTGAATTACTATTGTTAAAGTAACAACGGAATGCTTTGTTTAGTAAGATTTAATCACAAAGAATAATAAGTTAGGGTTATTTCCACCTTATGAGTTCTACGTATCTATTAACTATGAGTAATGCGGAATTTAGACATGCATGCACTTATAGAGATTCGTATTCTAATGGTAAATCCTAGTGTTTCTCAACCATCAAGGATTATTTCACTTTAACTCTCTCGAGCTTAAAGTGTATAACTAATGGTATAAACTCTCCAAGAAAGTTAATCCGGTTAAGGCATCAACGTGTAAACAGGGGTTGGTAGCCCTATTTCCTTGTCACACTCTCTTTTCCAAAAATGCAACTTTTCTCTCGAATAAGTTAATGCTATAATGGAGTGTTCCTTATGTTTGCAACCATAAGAATTCAATTAAAACGAAGAGAGTAATGATATAAGTAGCATACGCATCAAGAATTCACAAACTCATAGTAATCGATAGTATATCACAAGGCTTCCATAACCCTAACAGAGAAGTTTAGCTACTCATGAATATAATGGAAATCAACGAAGACATCATCATCATACCAAAGTTAGAATAATCTTCGTGACGGGATAATGTTTGGCGTCGACAAGGAAGAAGAACGTCGTTCTTTCCGCTGCTCAAGAAAGCCGTGTTTTATCTGTATAAACCTTACAGAACTTGTAACGTGAATAATGCTAAAAGTCGAATGAAGAATATCGAATGAATGCTGAAAAATTCAGCAAATAAGGTTTTTATAACATCCTTGTCCTACTAAGTTACTGCTACACCCCTAAGTATTTAAAAATACTGTTTTTGCCCAGGACAAATTCTCCATGCGTCACATTCAGTCCACAAGCTTCCAAAAGTTGCCTTCCCTCTTATGCGAAGTTTCCCTTTGCTGTCCAAAGGTCCACAAAGTGCTGGAATCTTCATCATTATTACCTGAAAACATGCTAATCACGTAGGTTAGTTCACTTACAGGAAAATGGACTAAAAGTGCAGGAATTATATATTTTATCCTCCAAACTTAGCCTAAAATATTGGTAAATTATGGTTCTTAGGGGTATAAATACACCCAACATTAGTGACCCACCAGTCGTAGTCCTTATTTAGAGCATTGATGTTCAGAACAGTCTTTCTTATGAAGAAATTCCAGTTGAAATCTTAGACTATCAGACTCGTAGATTGAGGAACAAAGAAGTCCCTCTAATTAAAGTTCTTCGGCAAAATTAGTCCGTCGATGGAGCAAATTGGGAAGCACAAGCAAGCATTCATACCAAGTATCCTCACCTCTTCCCCACCAACTTAGATCAAGCTCAAGGTAATAGTTCTCCTTAAGCTTACTCAGTTTCGTGATAAGTGTTCATCACGAACTTGGTTTTTAGTTTTATGTTCATGTTCCCAGTATAAATTTGGTATCAAGTACCATTGAATATTCAGTCATACATTCATGCATTAGCTCAATTATATAATTATGCATCTGAAATGCATTCTCATTATGAGAAACTTAGTTCCTCAAAACATTCAGTGATGCATTCATGAATTAGTTAAACATATATCAGATATGAATGTTCAGTATGTTATGTTTAACTTATCATCCATGATATCATGTTCCAATTATTCATGTTCAGTTCATGTTCAGCTTATTGTTTCCCCTCTCAGCTAGTCTCATTCAAGGACGAATGTTCTCAAGGGGGAGATATTGTAATACCCCAAAGTTTTCTAGCAAATTTCATCCCAAGAATGCCTAGTATTAGCTCTAAAGTGAATGATAATTATTCAATGAGGAATTTTCATGATTTTCACTTTTTTCATGTAGAAAATTCAATAAGGTTTCCATAAATATATGATTCACTTAAATCCGATAACCGGGTAATGATACTTATCCTCTACTTATGAAAGAATCTTTTCTTTGTGTGTTTCATTTGGTACCTTTAAATTGCAAAGTTATTCTTTATGTTAGTGTTTCCCCAGTGGCCATGATTAATTAATTTGTGCTTATTTTACACTTAGTTTATTGTACTCACTTTTCAATGATTTCAAAAGGGGAGATACCTAGTTCATGTCATAGGGACCAGGTACCAGGTGAATTGAGTTGCAGATTTAAATGTCATGTTGGTAGGGGAAGTAAATGATATGTTGGATAAATGAATGATGGAAGATATGTTGATAGAGAGAAGTGGGGAAGCATGCAAATGCACTAAATTAAGGTGCATGATGATAGGGGAGAAATCATAGGTTTTGCTGTAAATGACAATAAGTGGCCAATTCCCTGTGTTGCATAATGGTGGAAGCATGATGATAGGGGGAACATTTATATTCAGAGTGATAACTACACTGATTAAATATAATGGATGTGCCCACAGCTATGTGGTTGGTTTGTTATCATTAAAAAAGGGAAAATTATTATATATAATTTTGATGATGATCATCTAATTTCAAGGGACTAGGTTCATGGATGTTCATGGTACAGTATAGTTGGCACGCATGTCTACATAGTTTTGTCCTCTTGTGTAACAAACTTGCATGTGTTTCTTGTACTGATTAAGACACCTGTTCCAATGAGATTTCATCTCTAATCATCACCCAGCTATAAAAGAAAAAAGACACTTCTTCATCTAACAGTTTTTACACAAATCTAAAGAGTGAAGTGAAGCAGTAAAAACTCCATTTCAAGATTTCTCAACCATTGATCATGTTCTTATCTTTGTAATATGCTTAAAGAGTGAGTGCGTGTTGTTGAGTGCTGATTTATAATCAAACTACTAATGCTATAAGAGTAGTGTTTTCTTTTGTTGAGAGAAGTGCTTAGGCATAGTTTCCTAACCTTTTTGCTGGTTAGAATTAACCAATTTTGGGGGGCCCTTGGTAGAGTTAACAAAATGAGCTTGTAGTAGAGTTATTATAAGAGAAAGAAGCCTAGAGTTTGGCTGAAATCGAGTCTATAATCAAGAGGTTGATTATAGTGGATTTTATTGGTGCTTGTGAGGGCAAGCGTTTATTTTTCCTCCCTTGAAAAGGAGGTTTTCACGTTATATCTTGTGTTTTGTTTCTTTCATGCACTACCCTTAGTTTTCCTGCACATTATTATTAGATCTCCTGCGATTGACTTTGAGTCTCCTGGTTCATCACTATGTGGTGCAGCCCTAAAAGTTCTACAGTAACTTTATTCAACTTCCCATAATCAATACACAACCTTAGGATACCATCCTTCTTCATAACAAAATTGGATCACCCTAAGGTGAAGCACTAAGAAGACTAGATCCCTTATTAAGTAACAACTGTAGTTTAGTCTTTAGTTCCTTTAACACGGATGGAGCCATTCGATATGGAGGAACTTAAATGGGGATATTACCCAGCTCTAAATCAATATAGAAGTCAATGTCCCAGTCCAAAGGCATACTAGACAAATTTGTGGGAAACACCTCCTGAAATTTAAACACCAAGGGGAGTAACTCAACAGAAGGAGACTATGAAATAACACCCTAGATATGTGCGAGAAAAGTTGAATACCTTCTCCCAACTAACTTCTTAGCCTAAATAAAAGATATAATTTCATTGGCTTAGGCTTATACACACCTTCCCACTCTAACTTATCCATTTTGGGCATCTCTGATGTCATTGCCTTAGTATTACAATTTAGTATAGCATGATACAAAGACAACCAAGTCATACCTAGATAATGTCAAAATCAAGCATATCCAAGATTATCAAATCTACCCAAGTATGAAACCCTATGAAAAAAATAGAACATATACGATAAACATGGGTCACTACCACAAAGTCTCCAATCAGAGTAGACATTTAAAAGGTGACTCAATTATCTCACAAACTAAGTCTAATCCCAAGGTAAATCTAATAGATACATAAGAAAATGGAACCCAAATCAAATAAAATCGTATCAGTTTAATCACAAATAAAAATAGAGCCTGTAATGATGGCATTAGATGTGTTAGCCTCGGTCTGGCTTAGAAAGGCATAACGTAAGCTCTATTATTAAGCTGGGCAAACTCCTTAGATGGTGGCACTCCATCCTTTCTTAAATTACCATTATCTCATCTTCTACCATGACCTCTCTTATTATTACCATGCCCACCCTATGGATGACCCTTATTATTACCACTATCTTCACCGCCTTAACTAGAAGGAACAACAACCTTAGACTATTGTTGGCTTTGTAACCCAACCTATCTTTAAGAAAAATATCTCTTGAATTTTCCCATAGCACCACGAGTATAACAAACTTATTCAAGAGAGGGCAGATTGACAGATGAATAAGAAACCTTTTGGCCTCTAGAAACTGAGGGTTATTGAATAGCCCCTGAATGACCACTTGTACAAGATGACAGAGCTGATTGAATAGGGTGATCCAAATAAGTCTACTGGCAATGACCCCTAAAGTAAGAAGCACCAAAGTTACTCGCATTTTCGAACTTTTTTGCTAACACCTTTGCATGACCAAGTTGTTTTACCCCTTCTTTCTTTTTTCACATAATCAACCATATTATTAAAGGTCTTTCCAGCTGAAGTCATATGTACAATAAAAAACTATAGGTCAATTTTTAGGACTTTCATAAACAAGTGAATCCTCTTCTTTTTTGTACCAAGTAACTGAGTAGCATAGTTGGACATAATATAAAACTTGGCCTCATAGGCCGCAACAAACATATTTCCCTACTTAAGGACCAAAAGCTCATTCTTTTTGTGATAATAGGGAGTACGGGGCACATAATTTCCAAAAACTAAGTTATGAAACTCAGCATATATCAATGGAGGCAAAGTTGGTGATCGAAACTCCAAATATGCCCTCCATCACTACTTGGCATCACTTTATAACTGGAACTCAAATGCATCCTCTGTCTTAAACTCCACACCATGCTACTCAAACATACCCATTTTATACAACCTTTTGTACCAATCAATAATGAACTAAAATGCATTCTCTATCTCAAAGCCAAAAAAAAGTAGGAGGTTTCATCTTTAGGAATTAAATTAGAATTTCATGTTTAGTCCCAGTCATGATAGGACCTAACATTAACTAAGGAAAGATCTCAATCTTGCATACCTCAGCCATTTTAGGAACAAATATAGTAGTCAGCTGAACAACTAGAAACTGATAAGATAGAATAGACGAAGTGTCCCCAGTAATGACTAATCCACTCAAGAAAGAAACACTTGCTGAACCATTTCATAATGCATAGGGAAAGTGTTGTACCTCTAATCAAAGCCACCTCTTTCCGCTTCAAAACATCCTCACTCATCTCCTTAATCTTCTTATAATAATCATGGGTAAAAAAAGTGTCACTGATCTCTGACAAGGCTAATCAACTATTGATTGATCTACATCGCTGGTGGATGTTTCTCTCCCTTTTCCCCTTTCTCTAGTCCTTATGCTTCCTTATTTTTAAATAGGCAGTTCCATAACTATCGCTGCTAGTATAAGGGATATAACCTAGCTCTATTTACTATAGTATTAACCATATGCGAACAAAAGAATTAAGAAGGTCAGATACTAATTAAAATCAAGTCATAGCATGAAAGGATAAAGAAATGATAGTTTCCTAGTCTTATAGCCTCTCAAAGAAAAGTATAGACGTTTTCAAACCATTTTGTAAGACTCTACTAGACCCATTTTTGTACAATGAGATCAATAAACCTATGTTTCTAATACAAACTTTGTCATGGATAAAACCCATTAACACCAAATACATGGTAGGAGAATTAACTAACTCAAAAGCATCAAACCAACACATAGCCAGAATAATAAAACTAACTGTTTTTCATTCAATAAAACATTGTCACCAATATTCTAAATAATAAACAGTGCAGAATAAATAAACCTAACAAATCTCCTAGGACCTGAAAGTAATTGTATCAAAAAACTAATAAGTATTAACAAATGAGTTCAACCAAAAACAACTAAAAATATCTAAGTTTGAAACAATAGACCAAAAATTGAATAGAGAACTCATGGTATCCCAAAAGATGTAGCTCACCCTTGAGTTTGAATACTATCCCAAACCCTACTAAGGTCTCTAAATAGTCACCAGAATATGCTCTATACTCAACAAAAAGAAGAGTATGTGCAGTACTAGTACATAAGAGACAATAGTGTACTGGTATGGTTATCAGCCAATCCAAAAAAATAAATATTAACACATAACCATAACTTAGTAAAATAAGACAACCATGAACACGGACAATGTAACCTTACCCCAAGTTCTTAACACTTAACCTTATTCAACAACATTATGGAAATTAGTCATTATAAGACAACATGGATAACAAGTTGAGTCAATACCACGCCAACAAGACTTCAAGTCAATAACCATGACACCAATAATTTGATCAACCATATCTCATTTACACAAGTAAATAGACAATACAAATTTATGCCATAACTTACAATCAGACCACACCATTTAAGGATCCATACGTATAACAACAATGGAAATTATCATGCAACCTAGTTTACATAAAGAAACCACCTTTAAAAAATAATCAGTTGAACACAGTTTACTCAAGGAACCCAAAAAACAAGTCAACACTTAATCCCGATTCATTCAAGAAACCAATATAACAACAAACACATAATCCCTAATTTACTTAAGGAAATATCACACTCATCTGAACCTTGTAAATACATGCTAAGGGTCTTATGGCCACCCACTATCCATGACCTATAAGGGAAGAGCTTTTGTCCATGTACCAATTTTTTGACGTCAAATATTTGTCAACCTTATATCAATTAATCCTATAAAGATGTCCAAATACTAGTACATCCCACATTAATGATAGATATCACAACAATCACAGCCACAGTAATAACAGAAACAATACTTATAATAACCAACAAGTTTTCATATAAGCTCATTGCATGTGATTAATAATTATGATATCAAATTGTCATTCACTTTTCTTAAATATGCATTATACAAGCAATATGAAAGAATACTTATCATGTTCATATAAAATAAATTGTGTTTCAACTACATTAACTCATCACCTACCTCAATCCAAGCCTAAAATACTCTAATGAACATGAGCCTTTCTTTTTTGCAACCTCAGCTTGATTGTGGTTATAAATTAGAAATATAATAAAAAATCAATAAATAACCTATAATATTGAGGATTATAATCCTAATTCCAAACCCCAAAGCTAATGTCATGATCATTCCTTCAACTCTAGGATTTCCGAAAATTATTCCTCCTTATACCTACCAATTTCATAGTTAAAATAGTGATTTATAGTCATTCAAGAGATAATCAACAATCAACCAAAATCCAAAGTTTTTACACCCAATTTACCTTATTACACTAAAAAAAAATAGTTAGGTTATGCTAGTGATTCTAAGGAATCAAGATCAAAAAAATAGTTAACGCGAGTGATTAACTTACGGTTACAAATAAATTTAATGGATAATGGGTGAAAATTTCCAAAGATCGCCTATGTTATTTCCAAAATGAGTTTAGAAAATAATTAAACATTTTGAGGTAATTTTTATATAAATCTGCACATATCCTGCTATAGCGCCCCTACCCCCATAGCGGTATTGCTATACGAGAATCTGGTTGCTATGGAAAGATTGACTGACTTTGACTTTCGTTATAGTAAAAATTTTCTTGCGATAACGGCATTATCATAGCAATCTACCACTTTCTATAGTAGGTGTGGTGAAGCAGAAACTCAAGATTTCTCTCAATTTTATCTTTTTCTCAATGTACCTTCAAACCATAACATTCTGTACTAACTCAGTTACATCAAGTTTGATATCGATAGTTCTACTTACCTGGATTCACTTTCAAATAATTATATGGATTCTTTAGCTTCTTAGCTAACATAAAAACATGCTAAACTTTATTAAATTTATATAATACATCCTCGGATTACCCTATACCATACCTCGCTCAGATTTTATTCAAGACTAGCCTAGCTTGAAATTTCTAACTTCCAATTTGGGGCAAATCTTTACTCAAATCTCTGGATGTTAGACTTACCCATAACGATGGAAAGGATTGTCATAGAATGTTGGCTTTTAATTAAGGTATGAAGTATGTTGTCTTTCTTTACATATATCTAACCCATTAGATATATCAATATTCCCAAAGAGGAGATGTCCCGCTATAACACCCAATAAATGGTTGCTATACTGACATTGTTATAGTGGCAAAAATTGATATTTTATTTTAAAATTCTTCAAAATATTTTATTTTTAAAATAAATTTTGGGGTAAGATAAAGACAATTTTGGGCAAAAATCATCAGCTAACCATCATTTTGATTCAATAAGGTAAAGATTTCATCTACGTTAACTAGTAAATTGATAATCTAGTCTTAGATTTGCTGGTTTATTTAATTTGAAGAGTGTTAAGGACTGATTTTAGTTGTTTTTATAGTGCAAGAGGGATAAACATAATTTTTTTTAAATAAGATGAAGATTTCATCACTGTTAATTAGTAAATTGATAAACTAGTTTAATCCCTGTTAATTAGTAAATTGATAAACTAGCCTTAGAATTGCTAGTTTATGTAGTTTGGAGAGGGTTAAGGGACGTTTTTAGTTGGTTTTCTGGTACAAAAGAGCAATTTAGGTATAATATTAGTTGATTTTGATTAATAATTATCAAACTATCCTTGCATGTTATTAATTCACTAAATTATCCATAAAATTTATATTGTTAGGTGAATTAAAGTAGAAAAATATTTAATGGGGAGAGAATGATCATATACTTGGCATTAGAGAGTAGGTGTGAGTTATAATCTCTACCATGGCAGATTATTTCATTAATTATCCAGTTGTATGTATTCTAGACTGAGATCAACCAAAAATTACACGAAAAGACAATTCTTACGGATAGTGGAGTTGTGCATGCTTGGTTCATAGTTGGTGATGGTATTGTATTTTAATCTAATTTGTACTATATTCACATATTAACTACATCTTAGTTTGTCATGTTAGTGCATGTTATTTTGTATGGTCAATTTAAAAATTTTAAATTGTTGTATGATTTTGACATACCTTATTGTTAAATGAAGAATGTTTGATATTTGAACATTGTCTCGGCTAATTGGTGGAATAAGATAGGTAGACACTTGTATCTGGAGTTTTCTATATAAACAAAATTTAGCTCCTACAAGTCATGAGTAGATGGTGGTTATGATACCTATAGAGTGTATGTATGAGGTTCCAATGAGTTTGACGATTCTATGAGTAGACAAGATAAATGTATTATATGTTTGATAAGTGCTTAAACTTGTCTTAACTTTTTTGACTTGACTTGACTAAATTTAACATAATCATAATGTCTTCATATATTGCATGTAATCCTAAATTATTTATTGCTTAAACTTTTCTTAACTTGTGTTGACTTGACTTGACTGAAGTTAACTGAAGTTGACTTAATCGTAATGTCTTCACTTGTTGCTTGTAGTCCTAAATTGCTTGATTTATACTTGTTATAAAGTATAGTTAAAATGAGCATGGATTAACTTGTTGTACTACATTTTTGTTAAATGTTCATATTCTCATCTTGGATTGGCCAAGTGACCAAACCAGTGCACTGTTATTCTTGTGTGCTGATACTACACCTGCTCTTATTATTGTTATGTCTAGTGCATATTCCAATGACTCCTGTAAGACCTCAATTGTGACTCTAGTGTACCATCCAAATTTTAGGGGTGAGCAGATTATTTGAGATACCATGAAATCTTTCTTTTATGACATTGTCTTTTGTTTGAGCTTATGCACTTTTCTTTAGTTTTTGTGGTTGCATCACCTTCTTTACATTCTTCGAGTTTCAAATTCTAGGGGTATTGTTAATTTATTACTTATTTCTTCATTTTTCTTAAGTTGTTAGAGTGGATGATCTATAACTGTTGATGGAATAGTGTTCTTCATTTTCTCAAAGTACTGGTTAATGCGTTCGGAGTTATTGGTTCTCCTACCAGAGAATAGGATGGTTGCCACTCACGTCCAATTAGGTTATGACAACAGTTAGGAAAACTAATATAATTATTTTTTTTCTGAGACCTCTATTTTTATTTGGGTTAATTTATGCCTTTAACCTTAGGCTTACTAGTAATGTTTGCTTATACATTGTAGACTACAGATATCAAGGTATAACCTTTGTGAAAGCCTCTCTAGTTAATATGATAAATTTTATATGTAATCAATGTTACTCATATTTATATTTGTGTTCCATAACTATTAAACTAATGCTTTTATCTTAATAATCCTACACAAGATCAATAATGTTATCTCTACCTGATCCATTTATACATTTATTTGTTCTTATAAATTTTATTTTCCCTAGCTTTTATTAAGTTATCAATTATTTATTTAAAATTTATATGCCAGATAAGATACCAAAAAATTTATCTATCTGGTTTCTTGGACATTCGAATAACTTATATCTATATGACACAATCCAATAACTTAGGTAATAATGGCACCTACCTTGACTTTGCCTTGGTAGGTAAGCCAAAAATTCACAATAGATAATAAGTATGAGAAGAGGAGAAACGGAATGATATGATACTTTTAGAATGAAGTCAAGACATAGTAATCATAAACCCAAAGTATGAATGAAAATAAAACCAAATCCCAAAAGTTGGTCTCATAAGTATAAAGAGCATTTAAAATAATTTGAAATTTGAAAATATGTCACTGTCTCCGAATACACCTAAAGACATAGAATATATATGGAAACTAGAACAATGCACCAAATAGAAAGCTCACATGGTACTCTAAAAATCAACTATCATGGCACAAATCAGCTACCATAGCTAGTATATGCATTGGGATCTATACTAAAATGGCATAATAAGAGTAAATATAGTCCACTTGTACTCAGAAGGTATCACAGATAGACTAAGTAAAGTATAAAACAATACAAGTAAAAGATACTATAGCACGTAACCTACAAAACAAAAAATTTTCCAAATGATATTCCATATCGTCTCCACTAATAGTTCGATGATATAAAGATAATAAGAAATACTACAGATACAACATAACTAAGGAAGCTAACTATACCACAACAACACATAAGGGAAACACAACAATGTTATACAATGCAATATAGTGATGATGTGACGATGATGAATGTAAGTCATTGCATGGTTTTTCGTATACACCTTTCGAGCCTTAGCACTTCAAGACAGGACCCATAGGGGGTTCATAATCTGTACTTTCTTATATCGCAATATCATATCTTAATTTATCTCGATAGCTAATGTTCACAAATAAGGAATTTATAAGTTGTCTTAATTTCTTTAAAACAATTGGTATTTCTCGGTAGTATCAGCATCTCATGAATATGTAGGCAAGAAATAAGGATGAAATGCTCAAAACCAATCAATATAAAGATAAAATAAATTTAATACAGTATAAATGAGCCCAAAATTCAATTCAACATGTCAATAATTTATGATATGAGACATCCTCAACACCATTAAAATAAATATTCATGTAAGACATCAATATTATCATTTCAAAAATCCCTCTCTCAGAATATTACTATCATGATAGAAGGAAATAATATTCAAAAAGGCATATAATATCTATTCAAGCCCCCATACTGACAACACTATAATAATAATGTCATTTAATTCACAAATAAGACCTACAAATATTAAATATCTCTCTCACTCGAACATCACCACAATTATATTCTCATAAGTCAACAATAATATGCACATAATCCCCCACATAGACACAAGATACTAATAACAATTTCACAATACAACTCCTTCGACTGAATTTCCAAACCCATAGAATACTTTGTATGATCATTAACTATCCATCCCAGACTGAAGGAAGTTAAGACATAACCTACCTCAAAAATTCAAAACTCAAAGCCTAGACATTCAACATAAAACCTTTTCTTCATGAGCGGTCTTGAAATAAACTAAATCTAATGAAAGCATAATCTACACATTAAAAGAAATTAATGATAACTATATCATCTATATTTTAAATGGTTCCAAAATTAGTTTAAAAATTAATTTGACATTAAAAGGGGCAAAATTATAATTTTATTTTAGAAATGTGTTTCTATGTCAAAATGAGTCTATATTTAAGAATCCATGTGAAAACAAGTTGAAGTCGATGCTTAAATCTATAAAAAAAACTCATTTTAAGAGTTTATGGGAAAAATCCCTAATTTTTAGATTGCAAACAAGATAAAAATGTGTTTTTGAATATAGAATCAATGAGAATAAATTAAAATAAAATTATAGAGCTTGCCCAAGCACGAGTGATGAGAAAACCTTAGAAATATCCCTTAATCGATGAAACACCCTAGGATTTAGATCCTTGTAAAATTTCTTAAGTTTTTGACCTTTTTGAATTGCTAAGACTCAAGGGTTCCAATTGTACCCTCGAATATGACTCATAGGCTATATTGAGGGTTTACTCGTACCCTAGGTAGTATGGTTGGCTTGTCTACTTCCCAGGATATGACTACTAGGGTATGAATAGTATAGGAGCATACGAATGGTGTAGTGTAAGTTGGATGGTGCTTGATCGTCTTGGTCTTGTGGAGTCTGTCCAAGATACGATTAGTGGGTACAATTGCGAGTATTAATATTACCCTTATGGTACGAATAGGGAAGTGTGAGTCGTATAAAAACCAGTAGGTAGGGTCATGGCATGGTCGTGGGTACTAGTTAGGGTACCATTCATACCCTAGGATAAGAATGGTAAGAGGAGTCGTACTCCTAAACGTGGATTGTTTTAATTTTTAAGTCAAGGGTAGTTTGAAAATTTCATACACCTAAACACTCATGTAATAACGTTAAATAGCCCTTGGTGGCCTTTCATAATATTTGTTAAAGGGTCAAAACACTTCAATTACTCTCTCAAACTCACTCTTGAAGGTTGGAGGCTAGGGTTTCTTTATGTGTTCTTCAAAGGGCTCAAAGATCGAGATTTGTTTCATAAATCTTCTTGTATAAGGCATGTACTCCTTCCCTAATTTTTATTTCCAACTAAATACATATATATTGTGTTTTAAAACATTGATTTATAAATGATAAATGGTGGCTTTTAAAATATATATTGAGGGTCTTGATGCATATGGTTTGGTATTGGCTGAAACTATGTTTATACATATTTTTGGTAATGGTTTTCATGTGTGGTTATTTGTTCGTTATGGTTTAACAAATGGCTCTGGATCAACCCTAATTATGGTGATTTATGCATTGGTTTTGGTCTTGGTAAAGGTATTCCCTCAACATGTTTGATCAAATACCCTAAAGAATGTTTTTACTTACTATTAAACTTTCATTGGGACTCTTATGTAGTATGGTTTGATAATGGAACTTTAAATGGTTTTGGATGGTTTTGCATGATATAAATGCTTTAAATTCTTAGAATAGTCTAAAATGGTTTGGAATGGTTTAAAGGGTAAAGGTTTTGGTCATCATGGTTGGTCTATTTTGAAAACCTAGCGGGATACATGGAAATCCCTCAAGTGAATATATTAATGGAATTGGTTTAAGTGGTTTTGAAAGTAAAAAAGGCTAAATATTTATGTTTGTGAGGAACATGGAAATTCCCCAAATGGTTTAATATGCTAAATGAAAGGGCACTTGGAAGTCCCCTTAAACCTGTACATGGTTGGCTATGGATAATATTTGTAAGTAAGGATTGGTATGATGATACCAATATTTATGGACTTGGTTAATAAATAGATAATGGTTTGATTTTTTGTAAATTAGTTTTAATTGGGCATTAATGGCGGGATGTCTAGCAAAGTCATGGAAGGTAAAGGTCTTCTGGGACCAAAAGTGGAAACTCATATTTTCCTATACGAGGTTGGTCTTGGTGACCCTGTGCATGATGTAACAGTGTATTTTGGGGGATGTAGTAGTCATCCCAAGGGTTACTTTCCTAGTCGTACTTCTACACGTATTGGGCCCTTTTAGCAAGGCGAGCTAAGCCCATATAGCCCGTGAGCTATTTAGGATAGCAAAGCTATACAACCTAGGTAAAGGATTTAAAGGCATACTAAACATGATTCCCTTTCCCGACATGGTTATATATATTTATATAGTTGTATTCATTATGGATGGTTTTACTGGGTTTTAAAAATGGCATTATTCTATCCTTATCTTGAGTGCATGCTATTGTTTACATACTAACCCATCTTCGGGAGGCTGTATACCCATACTATGCAGGAATCAACCATTCCATTTCTTCTGCTTAGTGATCAGATTCAGGGTCAGTCAATGTTGAATTGAAGTGGTGAGATTCCATTGCTCGAAAGGCTTTTATTTCATGCCATGGGTTACTTTACATACTTATTGTCTTTCATAGACTTTAGTTTTTCTCTATGGTCGGGAGTAAGTCTCGACTAGGTACTCTTTGGTTGGTCTATAGGTTTGTATGGACAACTATGGATTAGGTATGGTATGGATGGTTTATGTTATATATATATATATATAACATATATATATATATATTCATACATTGTCTTATTATCATGATATTGGCTTACGGTTTCCTCATTAGTTTGGGTTGGTTATTGGTGGTTGGACTTTGTTGGGTTGGTCTTAGATATAGACTTATCCTAGAGTCACCATATTAGTGTATACGCTATCTTGTTATATATTTAGACATCAACCGACTCAAGATATGCATTTGGTGGTTAGGTTGGAAAATGGGGGCGGTTCCTAGTCCTGGTGGGACTTGGGATTGCCTGTTATGACAAGGCCCTAGTTTGGGCCATGTCAAGTTGGTAAAAGAGCTTTAGGTTTCGATGTCATGGGTGTCTACAAATGTGTGTTGAGTAGATTCTTACTTATGGGTATGTCGTGCACCACACTTATAATTAGGAGGCTTTGAGGCATTTAGGATGTTTTATTTTATTAGTTATTCTACTTTCAGGCTATGGAGTCTAAGGTCTTGAACTCTTCTCCAAATTTTCTTTGGTTCATATTTTGGATTTTGTCCTCTAAATAATCTAAAGTTCATGGAAACTTATCTTCTCTAGTAAAAAATAGAATGGATAGATCTAGTACAACTCATGGGGAATAGACCTTATTAAGGGTCGCAACTTCTGGTTTTCTGAGTAGATCCCAATCCGCATCATCCCATTTTCTTTATATATTTTATGGTCAGTTGCACCATGGGTGTTGCAAGAAAGTAAGGAATAGGTCTCGTGTAACGGGAGTGTCCTATAAGGGTTGCCACTTAGGCAAGTCGGGCATTGGGTGATTTTTTTGTCTCTGACATTAGTCGAGGTTATCTCACTATTTTTACTATCCCTCAGGAGTCTGAGGCATCTTGTGATACCGACATAGGCATGTTGGAAAATCTTCTCTTTGTGGTATATATGGTTTACTTGGTTTGGGGTTCTCTCTCTCTTGTGACTTTATTAGTGGATGTGTATTTTGGTCTTGGTTCTAAGGTTATTTTGAACTCTTTTCTTCTTCTATTTCTACTATGGTAGGTGACTCTTTGATTTCCAACAGAGTCTATGATGGTGTGTGGTATTTGTTGGTAATAAAAGAGTCTTGGTGGATTTATTTGACTCAGATGTGGTGAATTTTAATGTCATTCGAGGAATGAATTAGGTGCACTCGTACTTCTCATTATTAGATTGTCAGATTTGTTAGGCTCCCTAGTGAGTTGATTAGGATTGGAGGATAGTTTCGTTCCCTAACCATTATGGGAAATAGATGTATCATATCTTAGAAATCAAAGGTTGGTTTTAAAAGGGATGTCTTTATTATTAGGCCAGAGTAAAAGATTCTAACTTGGAAGGTCTTTCTTTGGATTCAGTTTTGGTGGTGAATAAATTTTCTAGGGTCCTTTTTAACGACCCTCATGGTGACTTTCTAATGTGGATGTTGGTTTGTGGTTGGTGTTATTTCAGACATTTGTTTAAATTTCTATTCCTTCTTTATAGAATAATTTTGGGGGAGTTAAAAGATCTTAAGGTGAAATTAAGGGATCTCTTAGATGAAGGTCTCATAAGTCTTAATATTCCCCTATGGAATGTTTTGTTCTTACATGTATAAGGGGAATGATTTTCCCTGGAAATGGATGATAGATTGTCGGTGGGTAACTAAGGAATTTGGAGTCTCCTCCTTATACGGTGGAACATTCTTATGTATGTTCTATAAGGGTACTTTGCAAGTAGTACATGGTGGTTGGTAGATCTTAGGCTTTAATCAAGATGCTTAATTTTGACAAAAAGGAGTATGATAAGCTCGGAAATAATAATCCAGTAGTTGTAGAGGTAAACTGGCGGGTTGGATAAGGTTGATGATTTGGGAAATACAATAGTGAGAGAGTTGTACCACATAGGTTGGGAGTTCAGGTTGAATGGGGGAGTGGGGATCTAGTCATTTGATAGGTTAAAATCATGGAGCTTGTATGTATCCTTGTCCCTACACTTGTACTTTACTATTAGCATGAAATTAATTATTAAATTCATAGTCTTGAAATTAGGTTTTCGTACAATTGAGGTCTTTGACATGGTTACTCATTCAAGTGATTTTCCATAAGTTATGATGCATTATTCGTGATTTATATATGTTTATAAACATTGTGGGATGCATAACAATGTTAAATGGATTTTGGGGGAACTATGGGTTTTCCCAATTACTTGGTTTTGGTCTTAGAAATTATATGTCCTTAAACTATTTGTGAAATTTCCATTGAGTATAATTTTGTCATATGGTTTGACATTTTTTCAATCTTTGCATTGCATAAGTGATTAAAGGGACATAAATTGGTTTTGGTTGGATTCAAATGATTTTTGAAAAGGCCTTGGTTGCCATGTTTGATTTTGAATGGTTTTGGTTTAATTAGAAACCTTGGAGTCCATTTGGTCTCATGGTTTTTGCATGTCTATATTAGGAAAACCCAGCATCCCTGGTGTGTCTTCGATGATACCTATTAGGGCTGAGTATTACGCTTGTAGGAGAAATGGGATTAAGGTTGTTGGTTAATCTAGAATTCTCTTTTTGCGGTAAACTTTAAGTAAAGGTCGGGGTTGCATATTCTGATAACATAGTCCTCTCTCGATTAAGAGAGTACTCTACTAGTGTTGCATGTATTCGTTTAGCAAGCCTAAGGTTTGCATTTTGGATTCACCTTGTTCCCTGGATATGAGCTTTAACCTTGTGTTAAGTTACTCATGGTATGTGTGGTTATGTTTCTTTTAGGGTCTAGTCTTAAGGACTTCTCTTATGGTATCGTTTGGTTGGGATATTTCTTTATTATGGTCTAGGTGGTTGTTGTAAAGTCCTTCATGCCTATGGTTCCGTATCTAATTTCAGGGGTCATTGTCTTGCCTTGGGTTGCATAGGTAATTCTTGTAATTCAGTTTCTTAAATGATTCTTCTTGTGCTAGGATGGTAGAGACTTGGGAATTATAGTGGCGTTGTGGAATGGGGAAAATAGAAGTCCCTGAGTGGGGGAGAGTTTAGGGTGACTACTAGAGTTAAGGTTTTGGAAGGAAAAGTAAGGTTGTTGTCGTGGGAAATGGTTAGGAAAGAAATAGGTGGTGAAAATCTTTTGTGAAATATTAAATGGTGCTAGATCTTTTGATGGATAGATCATAGCACGGGTATATAAGTCGTAGGCTTGAATGTTCAGATTCGTAGATGTACAAATAGTTGTGTTGGGTACTTGAGAGGTTTGATAAGGCATGGTCTTATGAAATTGTCTCTATGCCATAGTGGTTGAATGGCCTTTATAGGTTGGGATTTTTTGTTATAATGGTTGTCTATGGTTTGTCCATGTCATTTACTCATGGTTCCCATATTATAATGGTGATGGAAGCGGAGTGATTTTTTTAGATAGATGTACAGAGTACAGCTCGGTGTCCTAAGTTAACACCTTTTATCTTTGGATAGGCTTGAACATAGAAGTGGTATATATCTAGACTCAACATCTTATAGTGTCATGTCTCGATAACTTCTAGATTAGATTGGATCTGCTCTTTAGCATAAGTTTCATTCATCCGGTAATCTATATGTTTTTGGAGTGAGGTGTGGATGGTCCTAGGTTGGTTATTTCCTTTGGGTGGTATTGGTATCTCGAGTTATTTGTTCTTATAGGGAGGTATTGACAATGATCTTGGGTTGGTAAGTTAGCCAACTGTAAATAAATAATGTATGACATCAGTAAAGGTCCCACGATGGAACTAAAAGTCTAAGAAAGTCATTTGGAATGTGGAAGGGGATATGGAGTCCAAGTGTCTGTGTTGATTCTTGGTTTTGGAAATTCATTCGTAAAGTGTGTGCACTTTAACACGTCTTTTTGTATTCTAAGGTTATTAAAGGTGAGGAATTGTTCCTCTTGCACCTTTATTCACTAACTTAGATAGAGGTCAGAATGAAGGTGTTGGGGTGTAAATCATGCTTGGGGTATGAGATGATTTTCTCATATTGGTTTGTGTCCTTTTCCTCTTTTCGGTTGGAAGGATTTTTTATCTGTGTTAATGTGTTACCTCATGCTTATTTGTACCCTTAACAATCATTCGAGAACGAATGATCCTAGTGGGGGAGACTGAAACACCGTAGGATTTGGATCCTAGAAGAATTTTTGAAGTTTTGGATCTGTTTTACTTGATATGACACAAGCGTGCCAATCATACCCTTGAATAGAACTTGTAGGCTGTCTTGAGGGTTCACTCTTACCCTAGAAATTGTGTTTGTCTTATCTAATGCCAAGATACGACTCACTTTGGTACGAATCAAATAGGATAATATGAATTGTGTAGTGCAAGTCGTATGGTGCATTATAGTCTTGGTCTTATGGATTCTGCCCTTGATACGGTTGGTGGGTACAATTGAGGGTGTCAGTCGTACCCTTAAGATATGACTTGGGAAGTATGAGTCATATGGAAACCAATAGGTAGGGTCTTGGCATGGTCTTGGGTATGAGTTGGGGTACCACTCGTACCCTAGGATACGAATGATAAGGGGGAGTAGAACCCCTGGACAAGGATTGTTTTAATTTTTAAGTCAAAGGTAGTTTGGATATTTCCTACTCCTAAACCCTTATGTACTCAAGTTAAATATCCCTTGGTGTCCTTCCATTACACTTGTGAAAGGGTTAAAACACTTCAATTACTCTCTAAAACTCACTCTTGAAGATTTGAGGCTAGGGTTTCTTCTTATGTTCTTTAAAGGGCTCAAAGGTCGAGATTTCTTCCGTGAATCTTCTTATATAAGGCATGTATTCCTTCCCTCATTTTTAGTTCCAAATAAATGCATATATATTGTGTTTTAAACATTGATTTATGAATCATGAATGGTGGTTTTCGAAATATATGTTGAGGGTTTTGATGCATATGGTTTGGTATTGGCTAAAACTATGTTTTTACATGTTTTTGGTAATGGTTTGCATATGTGGTTATTGGTTCATTATGGTTTAACAAATGGGTCTTGATCAACCCTAATTATGGTGGTTTATATATTGGTTTTGGTCTTGGTAAAGGTATGCCCTCAACATGTTTGTAAAATGCCTCAAAGAATGTTTTTACTCTATTATTGAAATTTCATTAGGACTCTTGCATGGTTTGGTTTGGTAATGGAACTCAAAATAGTTTTGGATAATTTTTCATGTTTTAAATGATATAAATTCTTTAAATGCTTAGCATGGTCTAAAATGGTTTGGAATAGTTTAAAGGGTAAAGATTTTGGTGGTTATGGTTGGTCTATTTTGAAAACCTTGTGGGATATGTGGAAATCCCTCAACTGAATGCATTAATGGAATTGGTTTGAATGGTTTCGAAAGGTAAAAGGCTAAATGGTTATTCTGTTGGTTAACATGTAAGTCCCGCAAGTAGTCTAATATGGTAAATGAAAAGGAACTTGAAAGTTTCCTTAAACCTATACATGGTTGACTATGGATAATACTTGGAAGTAAGGATTGATATGACAATTAAATTGATAATGATTTAGTAATTTTGAAATTGGTTTTAATTGGTCATTAATGGCGGGATGTGTAGCAAAGCCGCGGAAGGTGAAGGTCCCGGGGGGGACCAAAATTGGAAACTCATATTTGTCGATATGAGGTTGGTCTTTGTGATCGTGTGCATAATGTAACACTATATTTTGGGGGATGTACTAGTCATCCCAAGGTTTACTTCCCTGTTTGTGCGGCTACACGCACTGGAGTCCTTTCAGCAGTGGGAGTTGAACCCATATAGCCCGTGGATGGCTTAGGATGGCAAAGCTACACAACCTAGGTAAAATATTTAAAGGCATGCTAAACCTAGTTCCCTTTCCCAGCGTGGTTTTATATATATATATATATATATATGTATGTATGTATGTATATAGTTTTATGCATTATGAATGGTTTACTTGGTTTGATAAATTGTATTATTCTATTCTTATCCTTAGTGCATGCCAGTGTTTACCCACTAACCCTTCTTTGGGTGGTTGTATACCCACGCTATGCAGGAACCAACCATTCTACTTTTCCTGCTTAGTTATTGTATTCAGGGATTGACGATGTTTGATAGAAGTGGTGAGCTTCCATAGTTCATAAGGCATCTATTTTATGTCATGGATTACTTTACATATTTCTTGTCTTTCATAGACTTTAGTTTTTGGATATGATCGGGGAAAGTCCTGACTAGGTACTCATTGGTTGGTCAAGAGTCTTTGTATGGGACAGTTGCGGACTTAGGTATGGTATGTATGGTTTATGTTATATATATATATATATATATATATATTTATACATTAGCTTATTATCAGGCTATTGGCTTATGGTTTCCGCATTGGTTTGGGTTGGTTAATAGTGGTTGGACTTGGTTGGGTTGGTCTCATATATAAACTTATCCCAGAGTCACCACATGGATGAATACAACATCTTGATATATGTTCGAACATCAGTCGACTCAAGGTAAGTGTTTGGTGGCTAGGTTGGATAACGGGGACAGTTCCTGGTCTTGTTTGAGCTTTGGATTGTCCCATTACGACAAGGCCTTAGTTCAGGTCGTGTTACCAGAGCTCTTAAAGTTCAAAAATGGAGAAAATCCCAAGAAATTAATTATTTATATTGTTTAGTGAATAGTATCTCACGATCGTGAACCCAACATCATGATCACAAGGGTTAAAGTTGACCTGGACAATATCATTCATCACAATCGCAGGATGTGGGCCTCACGACCATGATAAAGTACCTGACCCAATCCCTTAAAACTACCCTTCAAGATTGCGGTAAATCCACCGCGCAATCGCGATGAAAAACTTGTTCAAGCCTTGTGATTGCAATACCAGGCCACACAATCATGACAAAGGATCAGGGGTTGTGCAAGTTAACGGTAAACCAGCTAAAATAATGTCTAAAAGTCCTCCTAATAATCTTTTGGGATTTATTTTGGACCCAATAGAAATCTACCAACTTGGATATTTTTGACATTCCAGACTCAATGGCACCATCGAATTTATGAAAAGAGGCCGTTAATAACAAATTAGCCTCTATGACCCTTACAAGCTTCTTTTAACTAATTTTTGAACAACTGATTGAAATGCAAGATAAAGTCTCGATACCTGGGGGATTGTTGGGTTCAATAGGTGTGAATGGAAAATGAAAAATTTCTTTGAAGGGACACAACTCTTCGAGTAAAAGACACACTATTTTGGGAATAGGTATGACTGTTTGGATGGTTGTGGTTGTTCAGAAAAGACACACTCGTTTGAATGGACAAACATGACTGTTCAGAAAGGATACACCTTTCTGGTGAACCATTGCCATCTTTCAGAAGGGGCACTTAATGGCTATATAAACCTATATTTTTTCACAGGTTTAGTATGAATTTTTCTGCACTTGAAAATTTGATATTTTAAATTTGATGGAACTGTTCAAATTGCCATCTGGCACCCAAAACTCAAAATATTGACTGAAGTCAAACTAATGACTTTTAAATTCTCTAATAGTCTCAAACTCTTTCAAATCATTTTTGAATGCATCGAGGATCGGGCCAACTCTCCTCACAACTCACAAATATCATGCAACAACTACAAAAAAATATAAAATAGTCAAAACATATAGGAGAAAAAAAATCACAATTATGATTATTACACTATATGAAATAATAATTTATGGAAACTCTAACTTCTACTCAGTATTAAATGTGTATACCAAAGATAGGTTCACCAGACATAAGAAAAAAATCTCATTACACACGACAGAGTGAGTAATCAAATGAGGAAATTTATAAGGTGATCCAGGAATGATATGAAGAACTACACAAAATTTTCTTTCTTTTTTTAGAAAAATTTTGTACAAAAAGTTATGTGTTATTTATCTCGTTTTGTTGGCAATTTACAAATCATTTTATTTAAATAGAGAATATTAATGACTTCGACATACAAATTATGTTTTTTAAGATAGTGCAAGTCTCTAACAAACTCGCATGATAAGAATGTAGCTAATAAAATATCTTTATATAAAAATAAAGGAGACTGGATTTTCACTTAGAGTAAGAATCAATAAGTACTAGAGAAACATGAATAATGTGCATTCTCTCGAAGTAGACATCTGGGAGGACTGGAAACAGATGAGAAGGTACATTTTTACTTGAATTTTAATTGCTTTATGCCAACTATTGAGAGGATTTCATATTAAATTTGTCCATTATATATTTTATTTTTGTACCCAACTTTCATTCGTTAGGAATATTTTGAATGCTAAGGGTTATGTTAAACTTATCATATGGTCCAAGTATACCAAGATCCAACCCGATAAGATCGTCAAATTGAAGACAACGAAGTTGGCTAAAACCCAGTAATGTTAATTGGCTAAGGGGATAACTAGGGGTTGGGACAAAACTGTTAGGTAGCCCAACACATCGGTGCATCCACAAGACCAAATGTGGACCACAGTTACACCGGACTGGACTAGCCCCATTCATTTCTTAAAGAAAATATATGTGTGACAAGCTATTAGCTTCTGGTCCATCTATTGTTTTGGACCGTTGAGGCCCTAATGCCTATAATATCATTTTTCTAACGGCCATAGCAACCTTTTTGGTTGATTTTTATTTTTATAAAAAAAAGTTAAATTCAAAATTTTTTCCTATAAATACATGTCATTTCAAACCTCTTTTTCACATTCACAACTATCTCATTCTCTCAAATTTCAATCTCTCAATTTTTCTAATTATCTTATAAAGTGTGTACTTATATTATATTATTTTGCTATTAAAACTATCAAGTTGAAGTTTTCAAAAGTACTCAATCGATTAAATTTCGGATAATTCGATAATTTGGTATATCATTCCATCTCTTACTTTTAAATTTTAACTAGTGTATTGTTTGTTGAACATTTATTTGTATTAGTTTTGTGTTTATTGAATATTTATTTGTTTAAATTTTAACATAGATAAATTTAGAAAAGTCGGTAAAAGTTTTACAAATTTGTGTCCAGGAAGTGACAGTGGTAGTAAGAAATAAATTGATCTCAATTTTGGTAGAGGTAGTTCAAATACTCAACATACTTGTGTTCCTTCGGTAACAATTAGTGAGCCCTTTAGAATTAAGTAGGTGTAAGTGCTCATGATATAAATTAATTAGACACCCAAAAGAATATGGTGTAGAAGAAGAGAATGAAATATATTCTATAAACGTGGATGGTGGGTAAAGGTTAATTGTTGAGTCATTTGCAAGGTTATCACCAAGAAGAGCTACTATAGGTAAAATATGGTTGGAATGTTAAGGGGACAATTCAAACTAGATTGAACTCAAAAACTGATAAATTAATTAGGAGGAATAATAAAATGCAGGATCGTGAAGAATTAGCGAAAAAGATAGATTGGGTTGTTTGCCTTTTACTTCTGTTTCATCTGAAGCTTTTATTCATTATGTTCAAGTAATTTATAATCATGTATTTGATTCTGTTTCTAGAAGTAATTGTTGGTCTGATATTTTAACACGACCCAAACTGGGGTTTTGTCGTAATGGGCATTCCAAGTCCAACTAGGACCGAGAACCACCCCTATTACCCAACCCAACCTCCAAACACTTATCCTGAGGGATAAAAATATAACAAGATAGAGTTTTGTGCAATTCAAAACTCTAGGATAGGTCCATAACTGTGACCAACCCAAACAAGTCCAACCATCCAATACACAACCAATAACTATACAAAAACCAAAATAATAACCAAGTATGAGTCCATAATATAATAGGATGGAACAATTATAAATATAGTCAAATGGTATCAGCCATAATACCAATACCAATCCTAAGACTGAAACCATATAGACACCACTCACACCAACCCATAATAGTCTCACAAAGCCTCTAACCGAAAGTAAAATAATAGTCGATAGGGATATGCCATCAACCTTAGCCAAAACTATAGTCTATAAGAGGACCAAAGTAAGTAAAGACATTCATGACATGAAATGGATCCTTCCAAAATATAGAAGCTCGCCAGTTCAATCCAACCGAGCTGATCCTGAATTAAATCATAGAGTAGAAGGAGTAGAACGATTGGTTCATGCATCGTATGAGGATACAATCCTCAAATACGGGTTAGCGGGTGAATGCTAGAATGCACTTAGGAAAGGATAAAATAATGCCAACCTTTAGAACCAAGTAAACCAACCATATGAATTCACAACCATACATACATATACATAACCATGTTGTGAAAGGGAATCGGGTTTAGCATGCCTTTACACCATTAACCTGTGTATTTGTTGCTTAATCATCCTAGAACTACCCACAGGCTATATAGGTACAGTGTAACTACCTGAACGGGCCTCAATGGGTATAGTCGCATGAACCGGAGATATCATAGGAGTAGGGGAGTCCCAAGTACCATTCGCTCTCTATGATACAATGTACAAGTGTACTTAGGGGATTCTCGTGTACCCCGTAAGTAACATATATGGTCATCATGACCAATCCTCACATTGGTAAACATGAGTTTCAGCATCCATCCATTGGACTCACACCTTCATGGTTCGATATCACACCCCGTCATATTGCCCAATTAAAACCATTACCATACAACCAAACCAATATTCCATTTATATTAAACAAGGCTATAAGTAGTGGTATCATCATACCCACTATAGCTTGCAAGAAATGTCCTTAGCCATCCTTTTTAAGAAGAAGGGATTCCCATGTACCCATAGATTTCATTACTAAGTTTATTTGGGGGAGTCTCATCTACCCCACAAGATGTTTGTTATTAAGTTTGCTTGAGGGAATATCTTGTACCCTATAAGGCTTTCGAATAGACCAACCATAACCACCAAGACCTTACCATTTAACCATTTATACCATTTAGGGTTCCATTACCAAGTTATACCATGAATAGTTTAATGAAAGTCCAACAATTTAACTAAAAAAATTCTCATAGACATTTTATCAACAAGTTAGGGCGTAGTGTTTCTGTAACACCCCGAATCTGGTATCCGAAACGCTACAGGTTCTCATAATCTCGAAGGACCACAAGCTAACCCATGACTGATATCTATAAACTGAGCATTAAATAATAGTAATAATATCATAAATGCTGAAACATGAACTAAAAGGCCATAAGGTTCAATACTAGTACATAACTGAAAAGTATGGTATAACAATACCAAAACAATTGAGATAATTGTCTGAACATACTGTAATCTGAAAGCCTCTAAACTGTCTAAATAAGGAGTTGATGGGACATGTCCTCAACTAACTCCAACTACTAAAATAAACTAAGAACTGAAATAGTAATGTGATCACCATGTCCTCAAAGGATGAGGAATCACTGCTAAATCTGATCGCTGGACTGGGATGCTACTAGATCTCTGGAGCTCGTGGTTCTAAGCCTATGGTATAAGACACCATAGCATAAATACATCAGTACTTTGAATGTACCGATATACAAGTGAGGTAGGCTGAATGCAATAGGTTCATATGCAACAGCAATAATAACTGACTGACTAACATAAATGCGAGAATACATGCATGTATATGTAACCGTAATTGAGATTGTGATAACGCTGACTCGTGCATTCTGATAACGTAGATTTACTAATATATGAGTACTAATACTGGGATACTGAATGACTGAGTCTATTGAGTACTGAGGAAATGATGTCATATTACAGATAAAGGAATGACTATTTTTGACGGTTTTGATTATGAAGAACTTGTCTGATTGACTATGTTTGACAGTCCTGAAACTGAATAATGATAACATGAGTTTCGTATAAATTAATATACTATTAACTGGGTTTATGATCACATGTTTACTGAGTTTGAATACTGATAATATGAGTGACGGTATATGGCAGTCCTGATATTGATAGAACTAGCTGAGTTTCACACTGTACTGAGTTGACTGTACCTGACAGTCTTGGATTTTCGAAGAACTAAATTGAGTTCTATTACTGATATTGGATTTATAACTAAGACTGTGGGAAGTAGTTATCTAACCTTTATGCCCATAATATGCTATTATGGCTGAGTTGGGGTCCAATCTGTAACCCCAATTGGAAGGGTGTCCATACCGCACCACTGGTAAGGATAAGCTTTGGGCGACCCTCCTCTGATAGTGTCCCCAAAAGAGAATGGTAGGCCTTTCTCTAACAATGCTTATCCAACTCATCAACCTTCATCGAACTGTGTTGATGTCTAAACCTATGTTGGCTACATAGTTCTGGAATGTAAGGATAACTTTTAAGAATCACACCCTCATCTGATAGTATGTCTTCCCATCCTTGGGTTCACTCGATGCTTATTCCTACTCCCATTTGAATAGACTCTGAACATGATTTACTGAACTGAACTGAAATGATACTAATGGTATTGTTTAGCGGAGCTAAACTAAACGAAATTTACTAAGTTTCATTGACTTACGGAATATACTAAGTTCTAAGGACTGACTGATAATACTGAACTTACTGAGATTGACTGGGAATACTGAGGTTACTGAGATTACTGAGTACCGAGATTACTGAGATTTCTGATATTTCTGGGTTTTCCTGAGTCACATGACTGACTGAGTTCTATGGATCATAGTTTGACTGAGAGTATTGTGAAACATGACATGGCTCTAGGCACACAGCTAAATTGTTGGGTATAAGTACCCCCATGACTCGATGGAAAGAAACTGATATAGCATGACTTATGTGAACACACCAACAACACAATTCATAATTCATATATTGAAGCACTTCATCAAACATGTGATATGCATAAAATTGTACAAACATGGGGTTTTGATAATATCATGCTAGTTGGGCATTTTTCCTTCATATCGACATTTAATCACATCATAGGCAAAATATATGTAGACACTATTATAAAACAATTACACATCATGATTCAACATCTAGTTTCATCATCCTAGGGTTTAATCATAGGTTCACATAAATATACATCTGTACAAATCAATTTATATAACATTAATCACCCAACATGGATTTGAATTCAATTGATAATTCCGAATATAAAAACAATAAACCCAACATGAAGTTCATAAAGAAAATCCAAAATCTCAACTTTAGAAAAGAGATTCTTGGGCTTCATGGACGAAAGGACTCAATGAATGAACACTATGCATACCTTAGTTTGTGATTTCATGAAGATTGACCGTGAAACCTTCTTGAATTTGAATCCCCAATAGAAGCCCTACCTTGTTCTTGAGAGAAACTTGAGAGAAACTAGTATATTTTGGGTGAATTATGACTAAATCACGGGTTATTGGGTATATGTAGGGTTGAGAAATTGACCCTTTTAACCCTTGGACGCGTATTTTATATCCGAGAAAATTTCCCAATTTGGCAGCACGACGCGGCGCTATCGTGTCGTGTCACTAGAAATTGCCAACTGGGAACTGGGCTGACAGCGCAATGTGGTGAAATCACATTGCAATACTGGATGGGACCTGGAAGTTCACTGCGATGCAGTGGTATCCCATTAAGACACTGGAAAAAGGATGATTCTAAATTTGAGCCCTGGCGCGACGTGCCATAATCGCGGAGGCTCACTGGATGTTGACGATTGTCATTTTGACCTGCTCCACGATATGCTGATGGCTCAGGTGATACATTGTCTCACTAAATGGTTCTAACTCTTTGCACTAGTGTTATCTTTAGGTGAAGTTGGTATCGATGGAAAGCTTATTAAATTTCCCAGATGACAAAAAGTGAAAATCTTGAAAAAACCACGTGTAGAAAAGTGGATTCATCTTTGAAACAAGTCTTTAACATTTCTAGGACGAATTTAAGCTAGGTAGAAGTACGGGGTATTACAATTTCCAAAGCCAAAACATGTACCAATTAACCATTCCTGTGCAACCAAAGGTTCATACCACCATAATAATATAAAAGCCATAAGTAAAAGACATAGAAAAACCATAACCAACCATTGTAACCAAAACCCCCAACGTGTATTTGAAAACCCAAAACCATACAACATTTATGCCATGAAAATAATTCATAAAATATGCCTTTAGTTGGAGCTAACAATGGGGGAGGAGTACATGCCTTAGATCAAGAAGATGACAGAGAGAAATCTCCCTTGTAAGTCCCAAATTGACCACCTTAAAGGAAACCCTACCCTTTCTTAATCCTAGAGCCTTGAGAGAATTTGAGAGTATTTAAGAGAGTTTAATTGATAGCAAATAGGTTAATGAAGCCCTAAAAAGGTTCTTTACGTCATGGGGTCATAATAGGTTAAGAGGGGAAATGACTAGACTACCCCCAACTTAAACTACTTAAAATTTCCGCAGGATGGTACGACCAACCCACCCCAACCATACCCTGGTACGAGTGGTACCCTTATCTTATACCCTAGGCCTCCCCTTGGACCCCAACAATGTTCAACATATGACCACCCAAGCCAAACTGTAACCAACCATACGATTAGTACCATGAAATCGTACGCTATACAGAATAGAATCTCCAAGACTAAACTTAGGGCAACCTACGATTAACACCTTACTATTAGTACCCTAACATACGACATGTATGTTCCAACTGTACCTTGGATAGAAACCATCCAACCCATACTGGTCACCATACGACCAAGATCAACCAAACCGTACCACGTTATAAGAGAAGTACCCCAAGTCGTATGATGTCCATAAGCCTAAAACCTAGAAAATTTCTAAGGGTCAAAACCCAGGGTATCTCTGTCTCCCCCACTAGGATCATTCGACCTTGAATAAAGGATAAGGTAGTACAAGCATGAATTACACCACAACATTACCATTCCAACCTTTAACTAAGTTAGAAAATAAATATGCAAGGAAATCGACCTTACTTTAACCAAGTTAGAAAACAAAGATGTGATCAAGAACACATACATTCCGCATAAATATTTAGAGTAGAAAACAAATATAGAATCTTGGAATTCATGTCCTCTTTTGCTTCCCAAGTAGCTTTTTCCACCTTGTGGTTCCATCATACAACCTTAATCGAAGCTATATCCTTGGTCCCCAACCGAGGAACCTGCCGACCCAAGATCTCAATTGAGATCTCTTCATAAGAGAGAGAATTTGAGATACCCAATCCTTCCAAAGGAAAAACCAATGAAGGATTACCTATACACTTTTTCAACATGGAGACATGGAATACCGGATGAATGGATCTCGACTAGAAGGCAACTCCAATTCATACACAACATTACCAACCCTCCTTAAAACCACATAAGGACTAACATATCGGGGACTGAGCTTCCCCTTTCTCCCAAACCGCATTACTTCCTTCATGGGAGACACCTTTTGAAACATTGTATCCCCAACCTCAAACTTTAAGTCCATATACCTTACATCTGTATAGGACTTTTGGCGACCTTAGGCCTTAAGACTATCCCAAATTACCTTTACCTTTTCCATATTCTGATAAACCAAATCTGGGGCCAAACATATTCGCCTCACCAGGCTCGAACCACCTAATAGAAGATCTACACCACTGCCATACAATACGTCAAAAGGGGCCATCCGAATGCTAGAATGATAACTATTATTGTAAGAAAACACTATAAGGGGTAGATTCTCAACCCAATTATCATCATAATCAATCACACATGCACTAAGCATATCTTCCAATGTCTAAATAGTCCTTTCTGCTTACCCATCCGTTTGTGGGTGAAAAGCAGCACTCAGGCTAACCTTATTACCTAACCCATTATACAACGATCACCAAAAGTTAGATGAAAACTGCATACCATGATTAGATATAATAGAAATAGTTATCCCACGTAGCTTCAAAATCTCATGAAGATATAACGTCACATAATCCTCAATTAAAAAATTAGTTCTCACCGGCAAGAAGTGAACCGACTTTGTCAGCCTATCCATGATGACTCAAATCAAATCAAATTAGTTTCGAGACTGAGGAAGACCAGTAATGAAATCCATATTGATCAGTTCCCATTTCTTTTCAGGCAATTCAATTTCCTAATACAAGCCTACAGGTCGCATATGCTCAACTTTCACTTGTTGACACACCAAATATTTGGAAACAAAATTAACCATATACTTCTACATACCATTCCACCAATACATCTCCTTGAGATCATGATACATTTTCATCAAACTACGATGAAAAATATAGCACGATTCATGTGCCTCGGCCAATACCCTTTCTCATAAACCATCAACTCCAGGAACACATAAATTTCCTTGGTACCACAAAATACCATCACCACTGAGCTTAAATACCATTACCTTTTGCCCACCTATATTACCCTTGATTTTCATCAAGATAGAATTTAGCATTTACTTCTCTTTGATCTCTGCACCAAGTGATGACCGAACCACTTCCTGTACCAACACACCACCATTCTAGAAGTCCAAAAGGCAAAGATTAGACAAGCGGTGAATATCTTTCACCAACTCCCACCTCTCCTTATCCTCATGAGCTAAACTCCCTATAGACTACCTTCTAAAAGCATAAGCAACAACTTTAGCCATCACCAGATGGTAGTGAAGACTCATATTATATTCCATAAGAAACTTAACCCATCTCCTTACCTAAGTTTAAGTTATTTCTGTATGAAGACATACTACAGACGTATATGATCCGAGAAGATATCCATGTGCACTCCATACAAATAGTGACGCCAAATATTTAATGCAAACACCACAGCTAACAATTCCAGATCATGAGTTGGATAATTCCTCTCATGCACCTTCAACTGCCTAAAAGCATAGGCAACCACCTTATCATATTGCATCAAAATAGAACCAAGTCACGCCCGAGATGCATCATAGTAAACCACAAACCCCCGATTGAATTCAGGCAAGGTCAAAACTAAAGTCAAAGTTAGCTTATCTTTCAGCTCCTCGAAACTACCCTCACAAGTGTCTGACCAAAAGAACTTTACCTTCTTCTTAGTCAACTTAGTCAATGGGGAAACTATCATAAAAAAAACTCTTTACAAACTTCCTATAGTACTCAGCCAAACCCAAAAAGCATTGAATATAAGTTGGAGTTATTATTTTTGGCCATTTTAACCACTGCTACCTTTTGTGGATCAACCATGATCCCCTCACTAGAAATAATATAACCCAAACAAGTGACACTGTTAAATCAGAATTCACATTTTAAGAAAAGTACATACAATTGCTGCTCTTTCAAGGTCTGTATCACCACATAGATGCGATTGGAATAATCCACCTCACTCTTAAACTACACCAAAATGTCATCAATGAACATAATGATAAACAGATCTAGAAACTAATGGAATACCCTATTCATCAAATCCATGAATTCCATTGGGGAATTAGTCAAACCAAATGACATAACCAAGAACTCAAAATGCCCATACCAGTTATGGAATGTTGTCTTAGGGATATCTACCACCCTAATCTTAAGCAGATGATATCTAAACTGAAGATCTATCTTTGAAAAGAATTTGGCATATTGTAACTGATCAAATTAGTCATGTACTCTAGGAAGAAGACACTTATTCTTAACCATCACCTTATTTAACTATCGATAGTCAATACACATCCGAAGATAACCATACATTTTATGCAAGAATAACACTGGTGCACCTCATGGGGACTTACTACGATTGATAAAACCCATATCCAAAGCATTCTTAAGTTGCTCTTTAAGTTCCTTCAACTTAGCCAGAGCCATTCTATAAGGAGGAATAGATATTGGACGAGTGTTTAGAACCAATTCAATCCTAAATTCAATCTTTTATCCAGAGAAACACGAGGAAAATAATCTGAAAAAAATTAGGAAACTCATTCATCACTGGAACTAAATGCAAAGAAGGACCTTCCGAGTTAGATTCTTTAACTCAGACTAAAAGATAGAGATACCCATTTGAAATTAACCTCCGAGCTCTAAGATATCATATAAACTTCCCCTTAGGAGCAAGGGAACCACCCTCCCATTCAATAACCTGTTCACCAAGGAACTTAAAGACAACCTTATGGGTATGATAATCTAAGGATGCGTAGCATGAGTATAACCAATCCATACCCATAATGACCAAAATCTACCATATCTAATTCGAACAAATCCACTAAAGTCACCTTACTACCAACAGATACCACACATACCCTATAGACTCTTTTAGCAAACACAGAGTCACCTATCGGGGTAGAAAAAGAAAATAAATCTGAAATAACCTTGGGATTTAAACTAACATACACAGCCATAAATAGGGTCACATAAGAGAGAGTGAACCCTAGATTAAGTAAATAATACATGCAATAGGAAAAGAGTTACAATATGCCAGTCACAACATCAGGCGATATCTGAAACTACTATCGGGATGCAAGAGCATACAACCTATTCTGGCCTGTCTCATACTAGATACAAAAATAGATGCAAAAGAAGCACCCCTGGGTAAAGGAAAAGGTCAAGAAATAACCAAAATCTTATTCGCTCCCGAAGTAACCTTACCTATCAAATAATTTTTAAGTAAATAGCCTGGCGGACCACACTTGAAGAAGATATCCTAACCCTCCTCACAGAAGCCCCAATGCAACCAACTACAGAACCTATAAGGAAGACATGATGAGGCCGACTGAGCCCCACTAGCCTGAGCTTGGCACCATATGCCCTGAAGTTATCATTGCCTTGCTGACTTCTATCTTCCAACTACTTTGAGTAGGAAGCACTAGCATTAGAGAAAGAACCAAAACTCTCTTACTTCTTCCTTGGCCACTTACCACCATCCTAACCACTTTGTTGTTGACCACCACCTTTCTCAAATATTCTAAGCTTCTTGCCCTGTCGTTCACCAATCTCAGCATGCTTTTTTTTTCTCCTCCACCTGTTGTATATGAATAACCAACCTATAAATATCCATATCCTTGATCATCAATGCAGTCTTGCTTTCAAGGATTAACTCATGAGATAGTTCAGAAGAAAAATTTCTCACCCTAGCCCTTATATCTGACACTATTTCTGAAGCATACCTAGACAGTTGGTGAATTTTCAAGGCATACTCCTTGATTTACATCTTTCAATATCAAATTAACAAATTTCTCTTCTTTTTCTTATCTAAAATCCTGAGGAAAGAAGCAATCTAGGAAAGCATTAGAGAAAGTCTCCCATAGAGATGACTCATCAACCTCACCCTTTGCTTGATCTCATTTCTCGTACCATTAGAATTCCATATCTTTTAGATGATAGGTATTAAAATTCACCCCTTCCACATTCGAGGTCTGCATGACGCTGAAGATCTTTTCCATCTCATCCATAAAACCCTAAGTATCCTTCTCCACCTTAATACTAGTATGAGTTAAAGGACTCAACCTCAGAAACTGGCCAACCCTTGTGGCCTCAGAAGATACAATACTAGATGCACCATGCTCAGTCGGAGAAAATACCAATTGAGTAATCATATATATCTACTAACTAAACTCCTGCATTCATCACATCTACCTGAGGAGCCTAAGAAGGACTAGAAAGAACCGGTGGAACTCCTTAACAATCAAGGATGGGACCCCTAGACTGAGTATGTATCCCATGAGTAGAGTGTGTCCCATCAACATTATCCCCATTTAGGACAGAGGAGTTTCTATGTGCATCAGATCATCGAGGCATAATCTTAAAGAAAAAAAAAATTAAAGATAATTCCAAGACTTAGACTTCAATCTTGAAAATAGAACACAAAGAAGAGAAATATTCCTAAATGTCTTGCAACCTCTCTCTTATGAGTGTGGCGTGCTACACATCCTTCAAAGAGACTCTACTCGACACAGCTTTGGAAACTCTCAATTAACCATGAACCTAAAGCTCTGATACTAACTTTACATGACCTGAACTAGGGCCTTATTATAATGGGTATCCCAAGTCTAACGAGGACCGGGGACCACCCTTATTACCCAACCAAACCTTCGAACACGTACCCTAAGTCGGATGAATTTTGAACATATAACAAGATAGTATTTTGTACAATTCCATACTGTAGGATAAGTTCATAATCATGATAAACCCAAGCAATTCCAACCATCCAATACCCAACTAATAACCATACCAAAACCAAAAAAATAACCTAGTACGAGTCCATAACATAATAGGATGGAACAATCATAAATACAGTCAAATGGCGTCATCCATAATACCAATACCAATTCCAAGTCTAACACCACCATCGTCACATCCCACACCAACCTATATTAGTCCCACAAAGCCTTTAACCAAAAGTAAAACAATATCTGATTGGGACATGCCCCCAACCATAGCTAAAACAATAGATTATAAGATGACCAAAGCAAGTAAATACATCCATGACATGAAATGGAGTCTTCCAAAATATAAAAGATGACTACTTTAATCCAACCAAGTAGATCCTGAATCCAATCATAGACTAGGAGGAGTAGAACGATCGGTTCCTGCATCACGTAGGGATATAGCGCCTGAAGATGGGTTAGTAGATGAACGCTAACACGCATTCAGGATAAGGATAAAATAATGCCAACCTTTAAAACCAAGTAAACCAACCATATACATTCACAACCATACATACATATGTATAACCATGCTAGGAAATAAAACTGGGTTTAGCATGCCTTTAAAACCATTAACCTGGGTATGTGTAGTATAACTATCCTAGGACCACCCATAGGATATATGGGTCCATTGTAACCCCCTGAATGGGCCTCGATACTGGTAGTTGCATAAACCAAAAATACCATAGGAGTAAGGGATTCCTCAGTACCCTTCACTCTTTATGATACATATGTACAAGTGTACTTAGGGGATTTAGTGTACCCCGTAAGTATCATTTATGGTCTCCATGACCAATCCTTATATCGATAAATATGAGTTTCCAGTGTCTATCCATTCGACTCATACCTTCATGGTTAGCTATCACACCTCATCATTATTACCTAATTAAAACTAGTACCACACAACTAAACCATTATTCCATTTATTATTAACCAAGGCTATAAGTAGTCGTATCATTATACTGACTATAGCTTGTAAGCAATGTCCTTATCTATGTTTTCCCAAGTACCCATAAATTATATTATTAAGTTGACTTGGGGGAATCCCATGTACACCACAAGATGTTTTTATTAAGTTAGCTTGAGGGATTCCTTTGTACCCTACAAGGCTTTTGACTAGATAAACCATAAACACTAAGACCTTACTATTTAACCATTCCAAACCATTTAAACCATATATACCATTTAAGTTTCCATTACCAAGTTATACCATGCTTAGTTCAATGAACGTCCAATAATTTAACCAAAAACATTCTCATAGACATTTTTAAACAAGTTGGGGGAATAGTATTTTCAAAGATAAAACATGTACCAATTAACCATTCCTATGCAATCAAATTTTCAAACCACCATAATAATATGAAAACCATAAGTAGCAAACATGGGAAAACAATAACCAACCATTGTAACCAAAACCTCCAACATATATTTGAAAACCCAAAATTATACAACATTTATGCCATAAAAATAATTCATAACATATGCCTTTAGTTGGAACTAACAATGGGGGAGGAGTACATGCCTTAGATCAAGAAGATGATGGAGAGAAATCACCCTTGTAAGTCCCAAATTGACCACCTTGAAGGAAACCCTAGTCTTCTTAAACCCAAGAGTCTTGGAAGAATTTGAGAGTATTTAAGAGAGTTTGATTGATAGCAAATAGGGTAATGAAGCCCCAAAAAGGTGCTTTACATTGTAGGTTCATAATAGGTTAAGAGGAATAATGTCTAGATTACTCCCAACTGAAACTGCTTAAAATTTCCATAGGATGGTACGACCACCCCACCCAAACCGTACCCTAAGTTATGAATGGTACCCTTATCTCGTATCTTAGGCCTCTCCTTGCATCTAACACTGTTCAAAATACGAAACTCAAGCCAAATCGTATCCCAAATATATGATTAGTACCATGAAATCGTACCCTAGGCAGCATAGAATCACCTACACTAAACTTAGGGAAACATACGATTAACACCATACCATTAATACCCAAACATACAACTTGTATGTTCTAACTATACCTTGGATAGAAACCATCCAATCCGCATTAGTCACCATGCGACCAAGACCAACCAAACCGTACCACATTATATGTGAAGTACCCCAAGTCATATAATGTCCATAAGCCTAAAACCTAGAAATTTTATAAGGGTCAAAATCCAGGGTGTTTCATAATTCTAGACTCTATGCACAAGATATTTTTCATATATATGAATTAGTAAAAATCTTCCATGTAGTGCTACTTTAATATCTGATATTGATCGTATTATTAATAAAATAATTATTTAACAACTTCTTGTCACTATATATATAGTATTTGTGTTATACAAAATCATATATTGAATGTATATTTTATCAAGTAGTAGTATATGTTGTTGAATTTATAATACATATATTCTTTTAATAGTAGTATATTGAACGTATGTATTTCTTATATTCTTTTTCATGTAGTATATATTGAATGTATATGTATGCATATTTTTTGTATATTATTGTTGAATTATATATGTATATTCTTCAAAGTCGTAGATGTTAAATGTATATACGTTGTATATTTTATAAAGTAGTACATTAAGTGGTATATATTGAATGTATATAGGTATGTGTATCGTTTATTATATGTCTTAAAAAATTCTATATTGAATGGATACATGTGTATGTGTATTTTATATGTATATATTCTTCTAAGTAGTATATTGAATGTCTATATGTATGTATATTTTTGTATATTCTTTTAAGTAATATATGTTCAATCTATATATGTATGTATATTCTTTAAAGTAGTATTTTAAGTGGTATATATTTAATGTATATTGGTATGTGTATTATTTTTTTAATATTTTTTGAAAAAGTAAATGTTGAATATTTATGTATGTGTGTGTTGTGTATATATATGTGTGTGTGTTGTATATATATTCTTTAAAGTAGTATTTTAAGTGGTATATATTGAATGTATATTGGTATGTGTATTGTGTTTTATATTTTTTAAAGAAGAAAATGTTGAATATATATATATATGTGTATGTGTGTGTGTGTTACTTTTTTATATAATCAAAGAAGAATAGGACCATCATAGCAAAAATGAGTTGTACTATATGCTTATTGGAAGATCAAGGGTAGTTTTGTCATTGTGCATTTTTATGTCATCCATAAAATGAAAAACGTGTTTCTATTTTTGAGAAAATACACTGCATTTGCAGATCACGTGTTTTCGATTTTATGTAAAATATACTCCTTATTCAATGCTTTTCATTTTTTCAATTGGGTTCAATCTCACTTCCCTTCTTTCCTATTCTGAACAACAATTCTATGGCAGTTATATCAAGATTTTGATGCTTTATCAGCACTTTTGGTAAGTTCACTTGAAATATGATTATACATCTATTAGTATTCTTATTTTGGCAAATAAATTTCCCCGTCTCAATGATTTTTTTCTTTTTATCCTTAATTCATTTTTTCCTCATGTGTTTCTTTGCTTCTGATTGTTTATATGCAACTATTTAAAGTTTTTTATGGATGCCTAATCAAAATATTGAACATGCATATTCTTTTTTCAATACTGGTGTCAATTTTTTAACGACCGATGCTTTAGTTATGGATTAGTTTCATTAGATACAATTTTTTGCGCACTTTGCTTGATCTTTTAGTTGATTTTTTACATGTCTGTGCTCATTTTTACTATCTTCTACCAATTACATCTTAGAGATATACTTTTGTTATTCATTTCATTTGCTTTTTAAATGTCAGGTTATCCCATTCTAAGTTACTTGAACTTAGGTGCGGATATTCAACATGGGTGCCGCTCTAGAGGATGAAGCCTTCATGATCTCAATTCTACGATTTGAATATATTGGTAGAGCTATGAGTATGAGCGGAGATTCAACTAAAAATAGTTAAATATTAAAAAAATTGAGTTATAAAACCTAATTTATAAGGTATTTATATGGAGAACTTGAGAAAAATTACTGATCAAGATGAAAATCTTGGAAGTTGATTAATGGCAAACGAGTGACATAGAAATTTCTATATTCATTTTCTTCAAATTCACCTTAACTTTTGTTTTGATTATAAAAATTATTAAATCTGTCTTGTCTTTTTCCATTGATTTTGGTCAACGTACCAAAAAATTCATTTATCAGATCAGGTATGGATCTCACGCCCACACCCAATCATCGACTTAATTGAAAATTATTGCCGAATCAATATTTTTACTGCGTACATATGTAGGATGTTAGATTTAATACTAATGCTCCTTATTTTTTTTTCTTTAACAATACAAGTTCTTGTGGCTATGAAAAATTATGTTATTTGTTAAAAGTAGTAATTCATCCACATTAGCATCTTTGCGGCTATAGTGTTGAAGCATCAAGTTTTTGGCGTACTATATATGTCATTGAGGCTGCTAACTTTTGGCGTTATATGTCATTGAGGCTACAAATATATGTATGGTTTGAGTTTTATTCTAATCTGAATTCTGTATATTAGCCCGTAAATTGTTCTCAATAGAGAAAAGTAGCTTTGTCGATAGTTTTCTGAGCTCAAACAAATTAGGTTTTATTTATTGATACTCAGCTGAAAACTACAAATATTTGCATTTTCCTCTTGAGAACGCTCATTAGGAAGACCTTAAAAGATAAAGAAGATTTCTTTTTTGAACCAGAGTATGTCTCTAACCTAGACCGGCCTGAGGAGTATGATTATCAAAGTCTACCATAATTCTCTCTAGAGAACTCTAATGAATCAAATGAGCTAGCTAAACAGGTGTACACTGTAGAAGAACCCGATTTAGCTAGTGTTTTTGAATCTAATGGAGTAGATAACATCACTGATAATGAATATGTTTACTTAGTTGTAGCATTTTTATAGCATTGGGTCATAAACCACTATTCACTTATTAGAACTGTTGGCACTTCAAAAGTTGACTTTACTCTTGGAAGAACAATTCTCCCACATAGATACTATCAGTCATCTCCTCATGGTCAAGGATTATGTGACTCTTCTTGGGTCAGCCCTCAGACAGTATGGCTTTGAAGTAAGCACAATTTTTGGGACTCTAAATAGTAGTCGAGAAAAATATTGTGAACTATTTTTGGCAGAGTGTAGACAACAAATAACTGCTACAATCACCAATGATACATTTTTGTAGATGGTAGCAGAACCTACATTTAAATGAAGAGGCACAACTTTTTTGCTCTCTTTCATCTTGAACTATTTGGAGTTACCTTTATCTTTATTATGTTAATATTATCTACTTTTGATAAACTTTTCTGATATCTCCCATACACAATTGTCGATAATGAGGTTATTTTTTAAAAAAATCTTTTTGTTGATGTTTTGTGCTTGTAGTTTGCAGGTTTTACTATAAGATTGGATTTTATTAGCGGTCTATAACCAGTTAGAAGGTGGATGTAGTATAAACTGAAATAATAGAAATATCATAATTTTGATGTTTATTGAGTTAGCTTAGTAAAGTAATGTGGTGAATGAATTATGAACTAGACTTTTAGAAGTAAGAAATTACAACAACAACAACAACATCACAAGTGTAACCCTACAAATAGGGTATGGAGAGAGAAGGTAAAGAGGTAGTTTTTGATGGACACTCAGGCATTACAAAGCATTGGAAGTAATAGTTTCACTGTAAAATATTCCTACTCCAGTGGAGATAGGTTTTTCGGTTATTTTCAATTGTTAGACCTTCAAATATTTTTTGATAAGTCGGACCAGCCAAAGTGCTCGTATTTATCAATTTGTTACATGTGAAATTCAGTATTGGAAATTTCTTACAATTTGAGGTGATTAAGGTAGGAAATTGCTAAAGTTTAGTTTGACTTAGGTTGAAAATTGCTGAATTTGGGTTGATTAAGGTTTGAATATTCTTTAGTTTTATACAGGAAACCTTTCATTCATAAGAGCAATTTGTGCAGGTGGGATATTCTCTGCAAAGGAAAGATGAAAAGATAATTATTTAAGAAATAGACGAGAGAGAAGCAAATTTCCAGATTAACTGCAGCATATGCATTTTTAATTTTATCCTTTATCTTAAATAATGGATAGAAACTAGAAAGTTTCAATTATTCTATTCTTTATAATATGTGACCATAAATTGCATGATTATTTCACTTTTTACTGATGCATGAAGAAAAAACGAGTCTTTTTCTATTCATCTTTCTGCTTCCAAAATGATTGATAGAGTTGGCCTACATATTTCAGTCCACCACATCTCTCGAAGTGGACAGCTGGGATAATATGGGGTGCTCATGACTAATGGTATTCCTGTCGTGGAAACATACGTCTTCTCTAGACTAGAAATTAAAGAAAATTGCCATTCATTGCTTAAAAATTGGCTATATCTTTCTAAACTTTTATATTTCTCTGCAACCTTAGCGTGGATAGTTATACTGACTTATAAAATTTAGTCAAAAAAAGAATTCTTTTTCTTCAATGTTATTACAATTTTTTGATGTTTTATAGGCCATTGAAGTAGCCAGTCAAGTGAATCAATGGGAGCTGAAAAAGAAAGATTCATCCAACTGGCTCATCTGATAGTTCAACGAGACCTGTGTATGAAAATGTATTATACTTTAAAGGAACCTAGGATGAGAAGTTTAATGCATCAGTAACCAAGGAAAGTAAGTTCCTTTCATATAAATGGGGTAAGGATAGGCGTCGTTTCTCCATGTACTTCCTTCTTCCTGAAGCTAATGATAGACTACCAACTTTGATAGAAGATCCCATTTCTTACCTATTTATGTCTATTTCATTTTCTTTCCCAAATATCAATCTTATTAAAGCTCCCTTGGTTGCAGTAGCCTTTATGTGTCTAGAATCTTTCACAAGTCCTTTATTGAGGTAAATAAAGAGGTAAGAAAAGTTGTCATTGTAGTTACTGGTGTTGTTATACTAAGAGCATTGACGTTTGCAAAAGCAACTTATCGGTAAATTTTTCATGTATCCCGCAAACATTTACTACTATAAAATATGCTTCTGCTTTTCAATAGATATGTACACTTTATCTAGATATTTTTTTGTTAACACATAGGTGATAACTTCAGAAAAATTCCATCCTACAAATTGCAACACATAGGCGTATAATAGTTCAAAAGGATCAGTTCATCTCATAGATTTGTGGTAGTCAACACTGTGCAATTATCCCACACATGGTTATATTATTTACCTATATCTGCGGCAGTCAACACTATGCAATTATTCTACACATGGTTATATTGTTTACCTATATCTTAAAGAGGAGTACAATTTTATAGGGATAGGATCTGTTATAACTTGAACAAGGTAGATAGTATCTTTATTGCCCCTTTCTATTTCGGCTTATTTGAAAGGTGAAAAAGTAAGAAGCTAAACTGACTTTCTCTAGATTAAAACTATTAATAGTAGGTAATTAAGCTTTACTCCACACGAACAATATTTACTTGGGTATAAACATACTGGATATAGCCATCTAAAACAAAGTTGCAATTGAGAAATTATTTAGGTGAAAGTTGTAAGACATCCAGCTTAGGAAGGAGTCTCATAGACTCTAAAATTTCACCTGTGAAATTGTTCATGGGCATATCTAAGTCCACAAATTTTGTTAAGTACCCTAGTTCCGTGGGGATTTTACCCTCTAGTTTGTTGTAGTAAAGCTCAAGGAGTTCAAATTCTTTAGCTACCCGAGTTCTCTAGGAACCTTACCAAGAAGGTGATTCCCAATTTATTCAAGATCAACAAGAGATGCCACATTACCTATTGATACTGGAATTGTCCCATGTAGCTTGTAAGCTATCAAAATGATCCACTTGAGTTGTGTAAGCATAGAAATGTCCTCAGAAAATTGCCACAAATTGAAATGGCGATTTTCATTAAAGTTGAGGAGGACTAAATGGTAAGATTAAAAATGGACAAAGAAAAATACCCTGTCAATTGATTAATGGAAATATCATGTAGTTTCAAAGATTACAAAGGTGACAAGTCAGGCAATTGTCTTGTAAAAGATGTTTTAGTCGTGTTCAATTGTTTTAAGAAAGAGCAATTAGTGATGTTCTGAGGGAAACTATCTTGGAAGTTGTTATGACAAAGATGAAGAATTTGTAATCTTGGAAAATAAGTATACACATCATCAGAAACTGACCTGATAAAGACAAACATGTAACATCAATTTTGACAACGTTCCCTTGTTCATCACAGTCCATTTCTTTATATTGATAAATTGGCTTTCAGATATCTCAATTAGAAGAAAATTTTCATCTGACATACTTTTTCATGACAACAAAGAATTTAGATTGATCATTTTTGTGGTACCTTGAACAAGGTTAGACAAAGTAAGAATAAACATAAGGGTGATAATTTTGTGAATCGTTATTGTATTAAATTAAATGTATACTTTTTATGTTTTACTAGAGAGGAAGGAAATTAAAGTGGTTATATTTTTGTTGTTTTAGAGGAGATGGTGGAGGAGAAATATATAAAAGGAATGATTGATAGGACCATTTTGGTGCTTGATGTCCTGAAAGTGAGAGATGGAATGGAAAGAAGCTTTAAGTTTGTACCCCTCCACTTGCAACCTCCCCTAAGGGAATAACATCTAAATATGATAACACTCTTTATACTCATGATATATCCAAATATACTGCATCTCATTCATTTATCTATTTATTTTTCTGCATGAATTTATTGATAAAAATTTGTCAATTCGATTGAAGGCTTAATCAATATTTGATTATTTGAACTTTGTGTCTGTATTATACGAGAGTGACCTCAAGTATTAGTAAAATAAACTTTAAATTTAAATGGAGAATGAAAGCATCAACCACCTATTCTTTTCGTGTGAAGTGTCACGCCAACTATAGCAGAAGTTGCTTTCTCTCTGTAATCTTGATTTAATTTAGTTAAAATTACTACATATTTTCCTATATGAACCTTTATATGCAATTTGAACAGTATTTCACCATTTGAATTAAATGAATATTGACAGTGATATCGTTTCACCACTGTTCCCAAAGCTCATTTTTCCATTCAATAATTTTGAGTCTTCAATCATTTTTATGAAAATCATTTCTAGAATATCAAGGACACATTATTGCCTTGATGCTTGAGTTTGAAAAATTTCTGATGTCCTCTTTCTAAAGATATTATCTCTGATGATTGTTTTGCCGCACACAGAGATATTATTCAAGCTTCCATAAGCTTTGCACAAAGAAATAAGCTACGGGTGCGCCTTGAAGAAAAGATGCTTGCTCACTTGTGTTTGAGGTTCAGAATATATTCGGAAGGTTTGAAGCAACAAGAAACTCTACAAATACTACCAAAAGCTATTCAATGGTTCCTCTTAGGCTGACTGTGTTGTCCTCATTCTTGACTCCACCACTGGTGATTTTGAACGGGTATGTCCAAAGATATATAAAACCATGAGCATACATTGCTTGCTTTCACCCTTCGTGTCAAGTAAATGATTTGCTGTTGTAACAAGGTCTCTTTTATGGTTATTTTTTTTATGTTAAAGTGAAAATTGATATTCCATTATTATTGGGTCCGTGCTAAGCATGGGCCTTGCCCATCTAGAATATACATATATATACACACATACACGCACATACAGACATATACACGCAGACATATATATGTTTGTATATATGTATGTATGTCTTGTAAGTAGTATATATGTATGTATATTATTTGAATATTATTTTAAGTAGTATATGTCAATGTGTATATTTCATAAAGTAGTATATGTTGAATATGTAAATTCAAATTCTAAGTTGTTAACATTAAACTACCAATTTCAAATTCAAATTAAATCATACAAACTTAGATAAGTTGATAAAATCACATGCTTAAAAATTCTCACATACAAACATAGGTTTATAACATTACATATTCGAAATTTAAAAAACAAAATAAACTTAAAACAACAAACTTAGTCCTAAAGGTTCATCTACATGTTCCCTCTTCAAATGCCTACTCAAAGTACTAAATTTTTAAAAGTACAACCAGATGAGTTACATTAAAAAATTTTATCATCTAATTGACTAAAATAAAGTCATATCAAACTTTTTCTACAATGTTGTTGGGGTGCCCGTGGAGGTGGAAGAGGATTATTATTATCCATGGAAGATGATAGTTAAAACTTGAAAACTTAAAGTTGAAATTTAATTTTGTGTACTAGACAAGAACTAAATGAAAATATGGATAATAATTTGAGAAAAAAGGAGGATTGTATGAAAATTTAGAGGAATATAGTGGTACTATTTATAGATTGACAAATGAGAATATTTACGTTTTGGGAAAGATGAAAATTTTTAAAATTTGACTTTCAAATTTCAAGCTAGAATTAGCTCCAAGTTGGAAACCTTATATTGGCTCCAAGTTGAATGTTGAAAATTTAATGGCCCACTTGAACAATTGAACTTTGAGATTTAAGTTGAGTTTTTAAATCTAGGCTTTCAAATTAAATTTAAGATTCAACTTTTTGATTTTAAAAAATATTAATTTCAAAAAACCTTCAGATTACTATTCAATTTAAAAGAAAAAAAATTCGTCCCAATTTTGGCACACAATGACAGACCGCTTTAATATACCTAGACCAGCCTAGTAAAATATGACCCAAATGCTTAATGGGCCAAGGATTGGGTCGTCGGTGACTTTTTTAGTATTAGACCCGGCACAGACCAACCCAGTTATACCAAGATCTCATCGGGACCCGTGACCTATGACCGATAAAAAAGAAAGTTAAACATGTGCTAGGTCGATCTGCCCGGGCTGATTACCAAGGTTAAGTAGCCTTTACATACTACTTCATTAACATCTCCAATACTTCATAATTTTTTTCACGACCTGAACCAAGGCCTAGCCGTGACGGGTATCTGATGTCCACCAGGGATCGGAGACCAGCCTTGTGCACCAAACAAAACAACACAATATTCCCAATGTCGAACGAATTTCAAACATATAACAAGATAAGTTTAAAGAATAAAGGGTATGTCTATAACCGATAACCATCGACCAGCCAAAACAACCGACCAACATCACCCAATTCAACAGTAATCCAACAAAACCTTCTAATAAAAGATCCAAAAACCAGTCTTGATCAGGACATGTACTAGTACTCTGACAAATGACAATAAAAATGATAATGTTAATGATAATGATAATGAAAAATATCAACTTAATTCTAAGAATGAAACTGATGAAATTTCTAAGCCTTCCGGATAATGGAAGCTCACCACTTCACCACAAAGAACCGATGAACCAAGTTGATTGACCTAACTCTGTACAGGAAAAGTAAAAGTATCTCTGGTGACTCCATCGCGTAGGGATACAACATTCGGAGATAGTTAGTGGGGTGAACACTAACATATAACTTAGGGATAAGGATAACATAATACCTTGATCGACAGTTCAAAATCATTCAAACCCAATACATATAACAAATGCATATACATATATATAAATCACATGTTGGTATAGGGAACAAGGCTTAACATGTACTTTAAAACTTTAGTCTGGATTGTGTATCTCAACTGTCATAACATAAGAAGGCACCCACGGGCTATGCGGGCCCAGCTCTCCCCGAGTGCGTGTAGTCGAATAAACCAGATGGTATAAATATGCACTATGGGGGGCTCAAACCTCCCGGTATAACAAGGTGACACAAGTACCAAATCATATAATATAATATGGAGCACTCGAACCTCCCAATCATATGATTATAATAAGGGGGACTCGAATCACCCGGTCATATTAACCCCTGCGCCGGCAACCACAGTTTCCAGTATTGGTCCTTCAAGACTTCCATTTTCACGACTCAACTACACAACCCTCATTAAAGCCCAATCAAAATAATTGGCACATACATTATCAATTATTAAACAATAATATACATTTAGGCATACATCGTTGGTATCATTATACCAAACACACTTCCAAGGTAGTATCAACATGCCAAACCAATTACCACACTTGGGGGAATTTCACAACCCCCTTGGTTTAATTATACATTAGCTTGGGGAATCACACAACCCCTTAAGGTTCAATTCAAAAATCATTATGCTTTATTGAATTTTCTCACTATGCAATAGTTCGTGAGTAGTTCAATATGCATACTTTTCATATTCAAACCAATTTCATAATATGGGGTTGGAGTCATAACCACTTTAAAATTCACATGTTTGGGAAATCACAATCCCTAGTTCATTCACCATTCCCATACATTAGTTTGTTTTTAAAACCACCATCTAGGATCATTATGACTCGTCCACAAGTCGCAGCCAAAATAGTCTCCAAGGTACTCACAATCTGTTGACTTGATGACTCAACCTATATGATTCGCAATGGGACCCTACGAGTCATAGTCAAGACACCCTACGATTTTCAACTAATGACTTTTAACAAGTCCTTATGACTCATAGTAAGCCACTAGTACTTTCCGTAGAACTCAACCACACACTTACTGATTTAGTTATGATTGGTTCATCGACTCAACAAGACTCGTCAGAGAAGTTTAGTCAAGACAATGAGGAAAAAATTTCAAAAGTTTCCCCCCTTAGGATCATTTATCCTCGAATGACAAGATAAGGCATTTATTAGCTCGATTTACTCCAAACACAACCACACTTACCTTTAACAAAGACAGATAACAAATTAATGAATACACATACCTCAAGCATGATTAATGCGAAATAAGAAAGGATACTTGGACTTCATGTCCTCTTCGACTTCCCAAGTAGCTTCTTCGATCTTTTGTTTCCTCTAAAAAACCTTTACCGAAGCCATATCTTTATTTCATAACCGATGGACTTGTCAACCAAAATATCAACCGAAACATTCCCATAGCACAAGGAATCCAAAATACCCACCTCTTCCAAAGGAACAACCGCCGAAGTATCACCCCCACACTTTCTCAACATCAAAACATGAAACACCGAACAAATGGAGCTTAAACTAGAAGAAAACTCCAATTCATATGCAATATTACCAACCTTCTTCAAAAATAAGTGCGGACCAACATAACGTGGACTGAGTTTCCCCTTCTTATAAAACCTCATCACTCGCTTCATGGGAGACACCTTCAAGAACACCTAATCACCAACACTGAACTCCAAATACCTTAGCCTCATATTCGCATAGGACTTTGGTGAATTTAGGCGACCTTAAGTCTCTCTCAAATCACCTTCACCTTCTCCATAGCTTGGTGAACCAAATTAGGACCAAATGACATATTTTCACCAACCTCAAACCACCTAATAGAAGACATACACCTCCTACCATATAAGGCCTCAAATAGGGTCATACCAATGTAAGAGTGATAACAGTTGTTGTAGGCAAATTCTATGAGAGGCAAATGGTCAAACCAGCCACCCCAAAATTAAAAACACAAGCACAAAGTATATCTTTTTAAGGCTAGAATTATCGTTTTTGCTTGCCCATCCATCTGCGGGTGGAAAGGGGTACTAAGGGTTACCTTAGTCCACAAACCTCGCTAGAACGACTTCTAAAAGTGAGATAAGAACTAAGTACCCCAATTAGATAAGATGGAAACTGGATTACCATGCAACTTCACAATCTCCTCAATGAACAACTTGGCATAATCATTTATAGAGAAATTAGTCCTCATTGGGAAGAATTAAGTAGACTTAGTCATCCTATCCACGATGACCCAAATCAAATGAAAATGTTGGCGTGACCACGAAAGACCAGTAACAAATCCACATGAATTATCTCTCATTTCCACACCGGTAGCTCAATCTCTTGGGTCAACCCATTGGGTTGTGCTCCACCTTCACTTGCTGACACACCATATACTTAGCCACAAAATCCTCATCCCTCTGCATAGTATTCCACCAATAAAACTCCTTAAGATAATGATACATTTTCGTTGAACTGGGATGAAAAGTATAGCTCAACTCACAGGCTTTAACCAAAATTCTTTCTTGTAACCCATCAATATTGAGAACACATAATCTACCTTGATACCTTAAGATACCATCACCACCAATCTTGAAAATCATCACTTTCTACCTACCTACAATATTCTTATTTTTCTTCAAGATAGAATCCAACATCTATTTCTCCTTTACCTTAGTACCAAGGGATGACTTTGCCATCTCTTGAACAATAACACCACCATTAGTCAAATAGTGAATAACCTTCACCAAATCCCACTTCTCTTTGCCCTTATGAGATAACCTTCTCGTGGTCAACCTACTAGGAGCATCAACAACCACGTTAGCTTTATCTGGATAATAGTAAAGACTTATTTCATAGTCCTTGAGCAATTCAAGCCATCTTCTCTGCCTGAGATTTAGCTCCTTCTAAATGAACACGTATTGTGGGCTCTTATGATCAGAATAAATAACGACATGGACCCCATACAAATAATATGGCTAGATATTTAATGCAAACACCGAAGCTAATAATTCTAAATCATGGGTCGGGTAATTCTTCTTATGGACTTTCAATTTTCTAGTGGCATAAGTAACCACATTGCCCTGCTTCATCAACATACAACCTAGTCCAACTCAGGACGCATCACAATAGACAACAAAACCATTAGTGCCATAAGGTTAAGTCAAGATCGGAGCCGAATTCAAGTTATCCATCAGCTTCTTAAAACTACCCTCACAAGCATTAGACCACAAGAATTTTACTTTCTTCTAAGTCAACTGAGTCAATGGGGCAGCAAATGAGGAGAAACTCTCTACAAACCTTCTATAATAGCTGGCTAAACCCAAAAAGCTTTGAATGTCGATTGGAGTTGTGGGTCAAGGCCACTTCTTAACCACCGCAACCTTCTGTGGATCCACCATGATCCCTTCACTATAAATAACATAACCCAGATAAGTCACAACATTTAACCAGAACTCACACTTAGAAAATTTAGCATACAACTGTTGCTTCTTAAGGGTATGCAACACAAGGCAGAGGTGATTGACATGATCCACCTCACTCTTTGAATACACCAATATATCATTGATAAAGATGATCATGAATAAATTAAAAAACTGACAGAAAACTCAATCCATAAGATCCATAAATGTTTTTGGGACATTGGTTAAACCAAAGGACATTACCAAAAGCTCAAAATGACCATACTAGGATCAAAAAGCAGTCTTAGGGATATCTACCTCCCTAATCTTCACCTGATGGTAACCTGATTGAATATCAATCTTAGAAAAGAACAGAGCACCCTAAAGCTGATCGAATGGATCATCAATCTTCATAAGAGGATACTTATTATTCACGGTCACCTTATTCAGTTGGCAGTAATCAATACACATCTGAAGGGAACACATTAGGAAATTCATAGACTATAGGGACAATTTGCAAGAAAGGACCTTTGGATCTAGAATCTTTAACATGCACTAAGTGATAGAGGCACCCTTTAGAAACTAATTTTTGGGCTCTAAGATATGAAATAAACCTTCCCTAGGGTACTAGGGAACTACCTTCCCATTCAATTACTAGCACATTTGAGAAATAGAAAGTGACCCTCCAGGTTCGACAATTAAGAGCTGTATAGCACAAATGCAACCAATCCACCCCTAAAATCATATCAAAGTCTAACATGTTAAAATCTATCAGATCTACCTAGGTCTCTCTACCATAGACCCATATCACACAAAACTTAAAGACCATTCTAACCATAAGAAAGTCACCTACCAAGGTGGATATAGAGAAGGGGTTTGAAATATATTCAAGATCAAAACCAAAATAGATAGCCACATAAAAGGTCATATAAGAGAAGGAAGACCCGAGATTAAGTAGACAATATACCTCTTGAGAGAAGATCTTAAGTGTATCAGTCTCAACATCGAGGGATACCTCAAAATCCAGGCGGGTGGTAAGAGAATATAGATGGTTTTGACTAGTACCAGAGATCGAAGAAAATGCAACACCTTTTGGTGTATATGTGGATAAAGTGGAGATACGAATCTTATTTTCCCCAGAAACAACCTTAGAAGGAAAATCCCTCTGCATATGATCAATCTGACCATATTTAAAGAACTTATTCTTCCCCTCTTCACAAACACCACGGTGCACCTGACCACATAATCTATAGGGAGGATACGATGGAGATAATTAAGACCCACTAGTTAAGGCTGGGCTTTTAGTGCTGTAAACCCACTATTATACTAAGAATGACGATCACCTAATGGATTTATACAAGGAGCAGTAGTCGTAGAATAGGAACCAGAATTTCCCTACTTCTTCTTTGACCATTTCCACTATCTCTACAACTTTGTTGTTGACCTCCATCTTGATCTGAATAGTGAAACTTCTTATTCTACCTTTCACTTATATCTTCTTTCTCTCTTTCACTTGTTCCATATACACTATAAGTTTAGATATATCCATAAGTTTAACAAGGCAGCCTTAATCTCTATGATCAATTAACGGGACAACCTAGAGGTAAACTTCCTTATTCTAGCCCTCATACTAGACACTAATTCAGGAGCATAACGTGATAGCTGATGAAATTTCAAGGCATACTCATTTACTATCATTCTGCCTTGCTTCAAATTCACGAATTCCTTGGTATTCGCCTTCATCAACTCCAGAGAAAAGAAGTAATCAAGGAAGGCACTAGAGAAATCATTCCATAAATCAGACTCAGCATCGTTACCCCTAGGATAGTCCCACTTCTCATACCCCTGATATGACACATCCTTCAATTGATAATTTGTGAACTCTACACCCTCCACATTAGTAGCATGCATCACATGGAAGATCTTTTCCATCTCATCAATAAAATTTTAAGGATTTTTCTTAACTTTAGAACCAGTTAAAATAGAAGGAGTCAACCATTTGCCAACTCTAGTGGCCTCAGAGGATGGAGCAACAGAAGCAACACACTCATTTTGAGAGGCCACCAACTGGGTAAGCAAATAAATCAACTGGAGAAGCTCAGCATAAGTTGCACCAGCATGGGGTTCCTAAGAAGGGATAGGGGGAACTGGAGTAGGTTCTTCAGGGAAATCAGAAGCAACGACCCTTAACTAAGTTTGAACTCCAAGTGTAGGTCGAGCTCCATCCATATTATCCTTAGATGGGACAGAAGAGTTTCCATAAATATCAGATCATCTGGAAGGCATAATCTGAAAAGCAAACATACGAGAATTAGAGAATATTCAAGACCTTAGACTTTATAACTTGAAATAGAACAACAAGAAAAGGAAACATTCCTAAATTCCTCAAAGCCTCTCTATTATAAGTGTGGCACACTACACACCTAAAAATGAGACTCTACTTGACATGGAATTTTTGGACACCCGATGATACCAAACCTAGGCTCTGATTTGATCTTTGTCAAGACCCAAACAAAGGCCTGGCTTTGAAGAGTATCTCAAGTCCAGCAGGGACCTGAGACCACCCTGGTGCACTTAACCAAACAACGCAATATCCCCAATAAAATATATAACAAGATAATTTGAAAGAATAAAGGGTATATCTATGACCGATAACCATCGATCGGCTAAAATAATTGACCAACATCACCCAAGTCCACAATAATCCAACAAAACCTTGTAACAAAATATAGAAAAACCAATTTTGGTTAGGATATGTCCCCGACTCTAACAGATGAATGAAAAAGATAAGGCTAATGATAATGAAAACTATCAACTCAATTCTAAGAATGGAAACTGATGAAATTTCTAAGCCTTCTAGATAATAGAAGCTCACCACTTCACCACAACCAACTGATAAATCGAGTCAATCCACCTAACTCTGTGTAGGAAAAGTAAAAGTATCTCTGGTGCCTACAGTATGTGGGGATAGAACATTCGAAGATGGTTAGTGGGGTAAACACTAGCATAAAACTCAAGGATAAGGATAATATAATGTCATAATCAACATCTCAAAATCATTCAAAATAAATGCACATAATAAAAAACATATACATATATATATATCGCATGCCGGAATAGAGAACAAGGATTAACATGCACATTAAAGCTTTAGCCTAGATTGTGTTGCTCAACCGTCACAATATAAGAAGGCAAATATGAGCTATATGGTCGCAGCTTTCACCAGGTAGTAGGGGCCCAGTGCATGTGGAAGCATGAACCTGAGGGTATACATATGCACTATGGGGGACTCAAACCTCCTGACATACTCGAAGCACTCAGTTATTGTCATGACCTGAGACTACCTCTGGTTGTAACACGGTGCTTGAAACCATAAGTGTCCAAAGTTAACCACTGACCGAAAACATAATCATAATGAATTCTAAATAAGTATGTAACTAATAAAATTTTACATTCTGATAAAACTGAAGAAAGAACTCAAATTAAATGACTGACACTAATTGGCATCTGTGAAGCCTCTACTATACGGATAATAGATAGTTGGTACATGATGCCAACTACCCTATTTAATATATATGGAAAAAATAGAAATACAACACCATACATGAACTAAATTTGACTAGAGTCCCCAAAGTATGAGAACTCATCACCTGTTGGCTGGAAAACTACAACTGTCTGATCATGATGCATGGGCTACAGCTGGTACCTACATTATGAAACATTTTATACACACAGACGTATATATGGATCAAAACTTCTGGAATATACTGAGTAAGCGGCGGTGAATACAATAAGTAAAATTGATTTCATACGTAATCTTAAAACATGCATGCTAAGTCTAAGTAGACTCACCAAGAGATTAAAATAAACTAAACTTTGAAGTTGTTTAAATCATGAGTAACAAAACTAATCTGATAAGCTGGTGAATCACTACACTTAGTTTCTTAAAACTTTACTATTTATAAAATAAGTAGAACTGAAGCTAGGATACGGTAAAATATGAATACATGAACATATGATACCAAACAAACATACACTGAGCTGATTTGATTTCTTGAATATCTGCTGCATGGGCGACGGAATGGTTGAAATCTAAGAAAGGGGATAACTAGTGTTTATATACTGATTAGCATATATATGAAAACGGACAAGTGATAACTGAACACTGATTTGCTGAGGACTAAATACTGAACTAAACTTAGTCTAAATAACTAGTTTAAAACTATGGAGTACTGTGTATATGAGATAAGGAATAACTGAACAACATTGGATAATTGAACATGGAAGCATGAAAATGTAATATCTAAGAATGCAAGACCAAGCAGAACCATATTTCTAAAATAATATGTAAACTAAAAGACTAAAATTTGATAATTAAATAACTAAGTCTGTATGCTTTGGTCAACCAAACCTAAATTGAAACTATACTAAATATTATACTGAGACTATGAGAGGTATTATGTAACTGACATGCCTCAATCTGAGTTAGTTGGGGTCCAACTTGTAACCTCAGTTGGAAGGGTGTCAGTACTATGCCACGGGTACTAACACTGGCAAACGATGTGGACCCATAAGGCTGATGTCCCAAAGGACTAAGGATACTAATAGGTACAGGCACTTTTAACTAATAACTGATAAGCTCAGGTCATGGTATTTTCAAAATAATAGTGCACACGAATTCTAGGGTAATTAATAACGCATAAACTAAAAATTTTCATCATGAATATGGATATCTGAGTATACTGATTAGAGTCATGGATTAACAGTCTAAATACTTGAAAAGCTGAATTTATGTAAATCACATAGGTATCGGGTGTTCATGACCCACCATCACTGAATGAGTATAAAATACAATTTTAAAGCTTAAAACTTTGGGATTGAATCATGGTTCAAAGACTCAAAAGCATAGAAATTTCATCAAACACTTGGGAATCATGAACTTGAACATAGGAATGTCTGAAACATAAGAAGACAATAGGATTACATGGCCAAATTCATTACTATGGAATTTATCCTAAAATCAATTGAACATGGTATGGAAATTTCAATACTCAAACATGATATGACTCATTCTACTTGAAACCACATGAAACCATAACTCATAATTGAAATCAACAAGAGATTCATGGATATAATTCAACTTGAAACATGTAAAACTCATAATTTAAAATCAAAAAGGGTTCTTGGGCTCCATGGGTGAAAGAGGACCTGTGGATTAACTCCCACATACCTTAATAGATGATTTCTTTAGGGTTTCTTGAACTTAAATCTTGAATTCTTTGCTTCCTTAGAGAGAAAGTAATGAAATTAATGTTCTTGGGAGATGAATAGGGTTTATTTGAGATGAGAGTTACAGAAGAGACGCAAATAATGCTCTAACTGGTGATATAATTCATGATATGAGGACTTGGATTGAGGGAAAAAGACATAATTTCCCCAAGTAATTAAATTTATAAATGAGCCGCAAATTGCTTGATCATCGCGATGTGGTTGATGTGCCATCGGGATTAGCACTGCGACACGGCACTATCGTAATAAGCTACTAGAATCATGATCCAAACATAACCCAATCCTCGTCCAAAAAATTCAAAACTTCTCTAAGACATGCTGCTTACAACCCTGAACATGAATAAACTCAAAAACCAACATCTTGGGTCGGGAAGACCGATTTAAGAATCCTTGAAGTTAAGAGGCCATAAAAATGACTTAGTCCCCAACATTTGGTGAAATTTTCAGGCTTTAAGCTCTTATGCATGCAACTAGAAGATGAACTGATTTAATTATAATATGGGGTATTACAATATCTCCCCCTTAGGAGAATTCATCCTCAAATGAGACTGATTAGTCTGAGAGTTCAAAACTAAGGCAACTGAGATCATGTACTGAACATGTATAACTAGAAACATGATTTCATAAGTAAGTCTAAAACATGATATACGAACTAAACTGATCCCTTGAATATATGCAATGACATGAGAATGTGAGAAGGAAATAAGAGAGTCAACTTATGAGTAACCATTGACTCAGGCTGGATCTGGTTTCATGAAGAAAAGTTAAGAAGTTTTGGACATGAAAACTCAGGTAATTGAAACATTTCCCCCTTGGGATAGTTCATCCTCCGAATGATACTGACTTGGATTAAATACTAAGTAAAGACTGAGATAATGTATGAAGAACTTATGAACTGAATCATGAATTGATATCTGAATCTTAATTATGATGCCTGAATTAGACTGAATTCACAATTTACATGGATGCAAATAAACTACCTCCTAGAATGGTTGTACTCATAAAAGTTCAGATAGTAAGACTAGATCAAAAGATGGAAAAAACACAGGAACTTGTCTGTCTGACTACTAAATTGAATTGGTGGTTATACGGACTGAATTATCCTGAAAGCTTATGCTCAACTGGAGTATTTCTTTAACACTCTTTCTAAGAAGTTATAATAATATCAGGGGGCAAAGAACTTGGCATGACCTAAATACGATACATGAGTAATGACTCTTAATACGGCTATGACACTGTAACATGGAACATAGGCCTACAAAACATAAATTTGAATTTACTATGCCTTAGACAATACAAATTCTACATTCAAGCTTAGACCTACTCCTCAAATACTCCCTAAACTATATATTCCACTTCAATACCATACTTCACTTGAGGCTACTGAAAATATTCACATGGGCACTGATAACTCTTTTTAATGAAGTCTGAGCTGAACTGAATTCTCTCACTATGTTCAAGCCTACTCAAATCTACAAAGTGCACCCAGAACACTATAACACTAGTCGAAATCATGAATTAATATACCCTGTATTTTCACAACTTCTCATCTCATGAATAATTATTATTGCCACTTCAACAACTATATTCAACCTTTTACTAGACATTCACTAATGTGCAATACATTCATCCATATATATACAAACGTAACATTCAAGTCTATCTTCATAACCACATATGCACTCCTAAACAAACACCCATAAAAGAATCTTTCTCATATCCTTCAAACAGCTATTATTAATAACTTCCATTCGCTATTCTTAAGAAAATCACACATAAAATTTTGAGTAACCATGATATATATTAAAAAATTGACCTCAATCTTACTTCAACAAAAAATATTTACTCCCTACCATCTAAACAATTGTTCACCACCACTACTATTTCATAAGAAGAGGTCACTAAATGGTTAGAACAAGAGCACCTGTAGCATGAAAGAATACTATACATAACGTGACACATAACTGAGGCCTGAGGAATAGATTATCCACGACATGGATTCATTATAGAGATCAAAACTGAGGATATACATGACAAAATGTGAATTTCACTAATCATTAAGAGTGTAGTATGAGTACCTAGAATTGAACATATTGTAAAGTATGAGTACATGAGTCATGAGCTGCAAGAGCTGAGTTTGGAGTTCATAAATTCATGGAATATGATTCGTACAGCTGAGCAAACTGGAACTCCTTGTACTAAGAACTAGAAGCGTACATGATTCTATGGAAAGTACGTAAATATGAGTTGTGATTATGGAACTGACATGTAAGTCATAAGTAGATATTGTGATAACTAAAGTACAAATACAAAATAAGAATGGGTCAGGCATTTTCCTCCCTAGTGTTGTTGTACAACACACTAGCATTACTGCTAGAATTGGAGAGCCTAACTTGGTTACTTATTCTATCGTCTCCCCCTTAGCTTTAATGCATCACTCTAACTCTGCGGGAACCTTTTGATAAAAGTTTGGAATATGAAAATACTCACTAATAACGAATTCACCCTGAAAGACTACACTTAAAAGTGCAAACCCCCACTGCTAATACTTCCTTCTGAGATGCAACTCTTAACTTTCTATATCCCAAATGGTCATCAAACAATAGATTTAAACACTGCGTAACTTAGAATCTTCATGAGTATCACCATGCACTGAGTTCACACTATTAAGAATTTCAACACTACTTTCTATTAACTCAATCTTCAAAAATTCTAACTTAGATTTTAACACTAAATATGAATATCCCCAAACCTTTAATGAACCACACTAACTTCCTTCATGGCCTACTAATATCATATCTCTAAATCACACACACGTCATCATACTTAATTTCGAATCAATAAACATAAATTCTTGCATACAGTATTTCAAGCCTTCTGGTTCACTTATCATACAACTAACCCCATGAATATAAAATCTACTAAATTCAAATACTACTATCCGTATTTTACTACTATTAAACTTCTGAGTTCATGTTTCTAACTCTAGATCACTTACTATCATGGGACTCTGAGAAGGGATCTAAAAGAACATCTAACTTTGGATTAATGAATAAGTTTTCATAATCATGAATGAAATATTCAAAACTTTGGAACATAACGGAATTGATGGGATACTTTTGAGCCTATGTACAATCCCATAACAGTCTATAGGGACTACCTGAGAAAGCTCTATCTATAGGAATTTAAGCTTCACTATTTATGTTACCTCAAAATAAGTCAGAGATGGCATGAATGGAGCAAGATGAGAATCTATATAAGTTTCTTAGAGAACCTTTCAACAGCATGATCTGTGACATGAAAGTAGGAAAATATTTCTTAAATGCCCTGTAGCCTCTCAAAGTAAAATATAGATGTCTCTATATTATCCCGCAAGACTCTACTAGACACGGCTTCATATACACCTAGCGCACTTGAACTCTGGGCTCTGATATTTGTCAAAACCCAATACTACCCCTTGTTTGTAACACGATTCTTGAAACCAAAAATGGTCCCAATCTAACCCTGAACTGGCATACTTCTTGAGCAACTAATATAATATATTAAATAGCTAGTTCTGTTGTGCGAAAACATAATTATAATGGAATCTAAATAAGTATGTAACTGATAAAATTTTATAATCTGATAAACTGAGGAAAGAACTCAAATTACATGACTAACTTTGACTAACATTTATGAAGCCTCTACTATACTAACAATAGATAGCTGGGACATGCCTCCAACTAGCACTAATCAATGCATATAGAAAAAATCTAAAATACAACACATACATGAACTAAATCTGACTAGAGTCCCCAAAGTAAGAGAACTCATCACTTACTGGCTAGAAAACTATAATTGTCTGATCATGATACGTGGGCTACAGTTTGTGCCTACATTATGAAATAATGTATCCACACAAATGTATATGTGGGTCAGTACTTCTGGAATATACTTAGTCAGTAGGGATGAATGCAATAAGTAAAACTAATTTTATACATAATCTTAAAACATGAATGCTAAGTGCAAGTAGACTCTCCAAGAGACTTAAATAAACTAAAATTTGAAGTAACTTAAATCATGAGTAACAAACATAATCGGATAAGCTGGTGAATCACTACACTTAGTTTCTTAAAACTTTGCTATTTATAGAATAAGTAAAACTAAAGGTGGGATACGGTAAAACATGAATACATAAACATATAAAACAAAAACATACATGTACTGAGATGATCTGATTACTTGAATAACTGTCGCCTGGGTGACAAAATAATTGAAATCTAAGAAAGGGTATAACTAGCACTTATATACTCAGTAGCTGATATATGAATACAGAATACTGATATTCGAATGCAGATTTATTGAGGACTGAATACTGATCATGTAATACTGAACTAAACTTAGTCTGAATAACTAGACTAAAACTGTAGAGTACTATGCATATGAATAAGGACTAATTGAAAAAAATGGGTTAACTGAACATGGATGCAAAAATATAATAATAGAGAATGCAAGACCAAGCCTAAGCATATTTCTAAAATAATCTGTAAACTGAAAGACTAAAATCTGATAATTGAATAACTGAGAGTCTGTATGCTTTGGTCAAGAAAATATGAACTGAAACTATTCTAAATACTATGTTGAGATTGTGGGAGGTATCATGTAATCGACATGCCCCAATCTGAGCTAATAAGGGTCCAACCTATAACCTCAGTTGGAAGGGTGTCAGTACTATGCCATGGGTACTAACACTGGCTGATGATGTGGATCTACAAGGCTGATGTCCCGAGGACTAAGGAGTTTCCCTATACTGGTAGGTAATTTCATGAGATATGTGTCAACCCAAAATGGCAGGAAGACATCTAAAACCTATGTTGGCGACGTAGTTCTATAACTCAGTGATTGCTCCTATGGGTCAAACCCTAAACTGGTAGGAATGCACCTTTCCCTGGGTTTGCTCGGTGCTCAATCCTACTCCCAACTGAATGACATTGGAACACTAATGGGTGCATGCACTGTTAACTAATAACTGATCAGCTCAAGTCATGGTATTTTGAAAATAACAGTGCATACGTATTCTGGGGTAATTATAACATATAAACTGATAATACTTATCATGAATATGGATATCTGAGTATAATGATACTATTCATGGTTGAACTGTCTGAATACTTGAAAAGCTGAATTTATGTAAATCACATAGGAATCGGGCTTTCATAACCCACTTATACTGAATAAGTATAAAATACAATATTAAAGCTTAAAACTTTGGGATCGAATCTCCGTTCAAAGACTCAAAAGCATAGACTTTTAATCAAACACTTGGAAATCATGAACTTGAACATGGGAATGTCTTAAACATGGAAAGACAATAGGATAATATGGCTAAATTCATAACTTGGGGATTCATCTTGAAATCAATTGAACATGGTATAGAAATTTCAATAGTCAAACGTGATATGAATCATTCTACTTGAAAAAATATTAAACCATAACTTGTAATTGAAAAAAATAAGAGATTCAAGGAGATAATTCAATTTGAAATATGTAAAACTCATAATTTAAAATTAAAAAGGGTTCTTGGGCTCTATGGGTGAAAGAGTACCCATGGATGAACTCCCACATACCTTAATAGACAATTTCTTGAATATTTCTCAAGGGCTTCTTAAACTTGAATCTTGAATTCTTTGCTTCCTTACAGAGAAAGTAATGGAATTGATGTTCTTGGGAGATGAATAGTGTTTCTTTGAGAGGAGAGTTGGATAAGAGGGGAAAATAATGCCCTAACTAGTGATATAAGTCATGATATGACGACTTGGATTGAGGAGAAAAGACACAATTTCCCCGAGGAAATTAAATTCATGAGTGGGCTGTGAATTGCTTGATCATCGTGATGCGGTAGACGTGCCATTGGGCTTAGCACCGTGACACGGCACTATCGTAATGATCTATTCGAATTGTGATCCAAATGTGACCCAATTCTCGTCCAAAAAAAATAAAACTTCTCTAAGGCATTCTCCTTACACCCCTTTACATGAATCAACTCAAGATCCAACATCTTGGGGTCGCAAAGATCAATTTAAAAATTCTCGAAGTTAAGAGGCCTTAAAAATAACTAAGTCCCCAATACTTAGTAAAATTTTATGGATTAAGCCTCTAATGCATGCAACTAGAAGCGGAACTGATTTAATTATAATACAGGGTATTATAGTTATATAGACCCTCACATCGGTAATCACAATTTCTAGTATTGGTCCTTTAAGACCTCCACTTTCATAACTCAGCTACACAACCCTCATTAAATCTCAATAAAAATAATTAGCATATACATTGTTAGTTATTTAACCATGATATATATTTTGGCATACATTGTTGGTATCATTATACCTACTACACTTGCAAGGTAACTTCAACATGCCAAACAAATTACCATTACTTGAGAGAAATTCATAACCCCCTTGGTTCAATTATACATTATCTTGGGGAATCATAAAACCCCTTAAGGTTCACTTTAAAAATCATTATGCTTTATATACTTTTCTTATCATGCAATAGTTCATGATTAGTTCAATATGCATACTTTTTATATTTAAAACCAATTTCATAATATGGGGTTGGGGTCATAACCACTTCAAAAGTCATAAGTTTGGAAAATCACAATCCCTATTTCATTCACCATTACCATGCATTAATTTGATTTTTAAAACCATGATATAAACATAACATTTGCAGGGGAAAACATGAGATATCACATAAACAAAAGCTATTCAAAACCCTCAACCAATGATTTCAAAACAAACCTCAATACCATATGAACAACACTTCTAAACTTATGCTTTTAGCAAATTAAAAATTAGAAAAGAGTGACATGCCTAAAATACTAAGTTTCACGAAACAAATTAAACCCTTGAGTCATTGGATGGCCTATATCTTGAAAACCCTATGTATGTCTGCTTGAGAGAATTTAAGAGATCTTTGAAAGTGTTTGAGTATGTTATGAATTATCCATACACTTACTGATTTAGTTATGATTGGGCCCATCGACTCATCAAGACTCCCTTCAACTCATCAGGGAATCGTAGCCAAGACGGATAAAATTTCAAGGACTAAAACCCCGAGGCATTTCATTTTTATTTGATGTCCACACATCTCAAACTTTTTCCATCCTAATGGTTTTGCAATTGCATGTAACACTTTGAGAGTTTAAATTAAATAGGATTAAAATCTTTTGGAGATGGACTTTCATTAATAACATCTATTTAGTATTTTGTTATACTCAAGTATAGGGGCAAAAATTTTGAAATAGTATATTCTTTTCTCTAGTGATCTAACATGCAGAATAGATTATTTTTATAAAAGTTTTCTTCAGGTGATCTTATTTCACTAATGAATAGTTGTTCTATAAAGGTTGAACCAAACATCAAATAATGGTATTATAGATTAGCAGAAGCATAATCCAAACCAATAAAAATGGTAATATGTCCCTTCTACTCTATGATTCACTTTAAAAAATTATGACAAAAATTACATCAAAATCAGTAATGTCGTGTGAACTAGTGTAATGAACTAGTTTGTGAAATTTAATTTTTATGTGATTTGACCATTTTGACCTTCCTAGTTGTTACTACATGTTAATTTTGGGTTGTAGAGATGGGTGGCATGGTTCCCAATGTCTTTAAGGTGATTCTGGGAGAGTTTGAGGTTTTTAAAAGCTTTAGACAGTTTTATTATATTTTAAATGTCGAATTTTGGTTATTATAAAAATTGGTTTTGATTCAAAACCTTTAGTTTGTATTTCAACCCTTTCTTCGAAAGCTATTGAAATTTTTCTTAAAGGGGTCTCGAGGGTTAATTTATTGAAAATTTTCCTTTTTCAAAAATTAGACATTTTGACTAAGTTCAAAATATCAAATTTAGCCTAGTAGCATATATGATTTGTATATATGGGTCCCAAACAAATTTTGAGGGATCGTTTGCGAACATGGAGAAGGATATTTTCCTTCATCATAAATGCGATGGTGGAACCATAATCATAAAGGATACCGGTTTGGGTCGGGTGCTCTTTCCTTATTCGAAGTACCACTTGACTTACTATTGAACCAATTATTTATCTTGGTCAATTTTGACCCCTACAAACGTGAAGAGTTGACCGCATTCACGTGGTACTATTAAAAATAGTGTAAATGGCCCACTTCATATTTTTCACCATTCTTGAACCTCCAAGCTTTAAAAAAGATGATCTTCTAGGGTATGTTCATTATTTTGCATGTGGGTAACCTCTAAACTCATCTATTCAATAGCTCTTATTGATTATACCTTCCAAAATACCTTTTAACCTCGACTTTGAAATGATTTATTTAGGATTGTACCGGTAAAGCTTAAAAATGATTCTTTGATTTGGACCTCATTTTCATATTAATTTTCAATAGTAGACTCTTGTAACCTTGGGAGCTTGTTTCTAAAATAAAATTTTGATTGTACCTTTTTTATTTTTTAATTTATTTTGGAATCAATTTATATATGGTCAATATAGGCATCATTTGGTTTCTTTTAATGTGTAGATGGTGTATTTATATGTATTAGTTGATTCTGATACCATTTGAAATGGAAAGACTTCGTGTTGAATTACTTTAGGCCTGGATTTCGGCACTTTGAGGTAGATTATGGATTAATTTTCTTCAGACTACACCGATTAGTTGATAAATAAGTAAAGCATGTTATGAGTTTGGGAAACTAACTATGGGAATTATATTTTCAAGATTATTATCACTGTTTTGTTCCCATATGGGGGCATATATTCTACTATTGATGTATGATATTATATATTGTGTTTCCCTTGTGGAGGCTTTCTTTGATGTCATTGGCCTTACTTGTGTATTTAAATGTATTAATTCTTAATATGATGTAGTACAGGGGCTTTGATAGATGTTATAGACCTTATTGAGCATTGTTTGCCTTTATCATAATAGTATGCCTGAGTTATGGGTTGATATAATATTAATGATGTCTTACCTATATATTTATTCAAATGGTGCCATACTAGAACTAATATCATGAAATGTTAACACATTAAGTTAATTTCTAGACTAAATTAAACACATATTGAATGGATTGTTATCTACATACTGATTTGATTGTGAGCATCATATCCTCATTCATATATGAAGATTCATGGTATATCAGTACCATTAAGGACCACAATTTTGAAAGGAAATGAAACATCCTAGTTTCTGGACCTTAGAAAATTTCTTAGAATTATAGTCTCTAGACCTAATACGACTCATAGGTACGATCCATATGTTAGGGTACAGATGGTATGGTCCAATTATATACTGACTAGTGTTGGTTGGTGCGGTAGATTTTGGTTAGTGGAATACCTATGACTTAGGGGTATGAGTTATATTGGTGGTTATGGATAGTTTGATTTCTTAACCTAATATTAGACTTGGTTACCTAGGTTGGATCTAAGTACGAGTGGATCACCATGAGCCATAAGCTAAGGTACGAGTCGTACCCAGGACTCGTATGGTGGACAGTGTCTAAATCTTCCTTGGGTGTAATCTGTCAGGGATACGGAAGAAAGGTACAGTTCATATGTTGTCAATACAACTTGATTGGATGAGTTATATGCTGGAAAGTTTTTGATCCAAGGCTTGAGGATAGGATATGAGTGGAGGATACCAATCGTATCGAAGGGTACGACTCATGTGGATTAGTTGTATCCCTATGATGGGATTTTGTTGTAACTTAGGTGGGGGTATTCTGGACATTTCTCCATTTATCCTAATAGGTTCCCATAATTTCTAACCTACTTGAGAGGTTATTTACTCTATTATTCCATTCATTAACTTTTAGAAACACTTCTAAAACACTCCATAATTCTATCAAGTGCTTTTGGTCAAGGGGAGTTAGGTCTTCAGTTATAGGATAATTTTGGGCTTGTCTTGGTGATTTCTTTTTGTCATCATCTTGGTTTAAGGCATGTTCTCTTCACTCATTGTTAATTCTAACTAATGGCATGGTTTTTATGAATGTTTTAATGATTTCATTGATTGTATGATTATGGTTTTCAAATATAATTTGGGGGTTTTGATATTAAAAGGTTGGTTATGGTTTCCCATGGTTTTAGTTATGCTTTTATGTGCATTAATGGTAGTTTTGGAAAATTTAATAGCATGGTAATGGTTTAATGGTAATTAAAATTGGTTTTGGTCATATTATGCCCCCAATGTGTTTTACAAAATGCTTATAAATATATGTTTATTGAATTGACTACTTTTAATGGAGCTCTTGCATGTCTTAAAACTTGGTAAAGGAATTAAGCATGGTTTAAATGGCTTGGAATGGTAAATGGATAATGGTTATGCTTGAAGGGCGCATGGGATCCCCCAAGTGGTTTAATATAGTAAATGGAAGGGCAGTTGAAAGTCTTCTTAAACCTATAAATGGTTGGATATGGATGATACTTACAAGTAAGGGTTGGTATGATGATACCAATATCAATGGACTTATTTAACAAATGGATAATGGTTTAGTTATATGGAAAATTGGTTTTAATTAGTTAACAATGGCGGGAGGTGTAGCTAAGTTGTGGAAGGTGAAGGTCTTGGGGGACCAAAACTAGAAACTCATATTTGCTGATATGAAGTTGGTCTTGGTGACCGTGTGTGTAACACCCCAAATCTAATACCCGAAATACTACACAGTGCTCATGACCCCAAAAGACCACAAGCTAACCCATGACTGATATATATGTACCTATATACTGCATAAAATACTAAATAATAAGGAAACATGAACTGAAAGGCCGTAAGGTTCAAAATTGAACATAATCTGGATAATATAACATCTATGTGGTTTAAGAGAACACCCAAAACAAAACTAAAAATACTGAAGTCTGAAACATGATAGTCTAGAAAGCCTTTAACTGACTGAATTGTTGAGTAAGGAGATGATGGGACATGTCCCCAACTAACTCCAACTAATAAACTAATTAATGAGATAATAAAGAATAATCATGTCCTTAAATGATAAGGACTCACTTCTAATTCTGACTGCTAAAACTGGAATCTACAGCTGATCTGAAGCTCGCGTCTTTGAACCTATGGTATAAGACACTATAGCGCAAATGCTTCATCACTTTGAATGTACTGGTATATATGTGAGGTAGGCTGAATGCATTGGGTTCATATGCCTGAACGATAATAATAACTAACTAACAATCATGAGCGTGATAATACATACATGAGACATAACAACTGATACTAATACTGTAGTAACATAATTACTGAATCTGAATATAACTGATAACATGGGTGACTGAATCTGGCAGTCCCGAATCTAATGGAACTATTTGAGTTTCGTACTGTCTAAGTTGACTGTATCTAACAGTCTTGAATTATGAAGAACTATCTGAATTCTTTTATTGAGACTGATACTGAGACTGTGGGAGGTAGTCATCTAACCAACATTCCCCAAATGATGCATTATAGCTGAATTGGGATCCTATCTATGCCCTAATTAGAAGGGTGTCAATACCGCACCACCGGTAAGGACAACATGTGAGTGACCCTAATATAATTGGTAAATCTAGTGAGAACGGTGGGAACCCTCATATAACAGGCTAAGACACCTCATCTACCCTCATATAGCAGGCTATGATGTCTCAACCTATGCTGCATACATAGTTTTGGAATACAAGGATTGCTTCTAAGAATCATAGCCTCATATAACAGGTGAGTTCCCATTCTTGGGTTCACACAGTGATAATTTCTATTCCCATCTAAATAGACACTGAACATCATTTACTGAACTGAACATGGACTGAGTTACTGAATTCTGTTGATTGACACAATATTACTAATATCTGACAATTGATTGAGTTCATAAGATCATGGAGATTGCCTGAGTCATAAGAATGTCTGAAGTCTAAGGATTCATAGCTTGACTGAGAGTATTGTGGAAACATGACATAGCTCTAGGCACACAGCTAATATTTCGAGTACAAGTACTCCCAGGACTCGATGGAAGGAAAACTGACCAAGCATAACTTACTTGAATATATAACTAACATTATAATCCATAATACATTTATAGAAGCATTCCATCAAAATATGTGATAGGAATAACTTGTGCATACATGGGGATTTCATGATATCATACTAGTTGGGCATTGTCCCTTTATCTAGGCATTTAATCAAACACATGGTAGGTATAGTACATGTAGACAACATTATACAACAATTAATCATCGTGATTCATATCTAATTTCATCATCTAGGGTTTATTCATAGGTTCACATGAATATACATTTATACAAATCAATTCCACATAAAGTTGATCACCCAACATAGATTTGAATTCAATTGATCATTCTCAACATAAAAAAAAACAAACCCAACATGAAATTCATAAAGAAATCCCTTAACTTAAACTTTGAAAAGAAATTCTTAGGCTTCATGGATGAAAGAAGTCCATGAATGAACACTACGCATACCTTGGTTTGTCATTTCGTGAAGATTGACGGAGGAAATTCTTGATTCTAAATCTTTTATAAAAATCCCTAGGTTGTTCTTGAGAGGTTTTTGAGAGAAACTAGTATATTTTGGGTGAAAAGTGGCTAAATCACGTGTTAAAGGGCTTAAATAGGGGTAGAAAGTTGACCCTTTTAACCCTGGATACATCATTTAATTTCAATAAAAATTTCCAGAATTGGACCCCTGGCGCGTCGTGGCACTATCGCACCATGCCATTGGAATTTGAAAATTGGTAAACTGAGGGATAATGCGACGTGGTGCCATCACGTTTCCCCTTCCTTTGTGACCTGGAACTTTGACGCGACGTAGGGAAAATTACGCTGAGACACTGGAAAAAGGACAATTCTAAATTTGGTCCCTGGCACGACACGCCATAATTATGAACCCCTATTGAAATTTTCCAAATGCCATTTCCTCTTGTGGCACGGTGCGACACTGATTAATATGGTGTTATTTTACGATGGGAACTTGAAATAGTCATAACTTCTAACCCGGTTATCGGATTTGAATAAATTTATATCGATGGAAAGCTTATTGAATTTCCCACATGACAAAAAGTGAAAATATTGAAAATTCCTCATGGAATAACCATCATTCAATTTAGAAACTAATTCTAGACATTCTTGAGATGAAATTATCTAGGAAAAGTATGGGGTTTTACAATATTTCCTGCTTGAGAACATTCGTCCTCAAATGAGACTGAATGAGAGGGGAGAAAAGACAACTGACATACTTACTGAAAATGAATAACTAGAACATGATATCATGATTGACATGACTGACAAGATAAACATATAATACTGAACATGCATATGTGATACATGTGTAATTGATTCATGAATGCATGACTGAGTGTTCTGAAGAACTAAGTTTCTCACAATGAGAATGCATGTCTGATACATAATTACATAACCGAATTGATACATGAGTGCATAACTGAATATGTAATGGTACTTGATACCAATTTTATAATGGGAACATGAGCATGAAAATGAATACCAAGTTTGTGATGAACACTAAACATTAAGCTGAGTAAGCTTAAGGAGAACTGTTACCTTGAGCTTGATCTGAGTTGGCAAAGAAGAGGTGAGGATCCTTGGTACGCATGTCTACCTATGCTTCCCAAGTAGCTCCCTCAACGGACTGATTTCTCCAAAGAACCTTAACTAGAGGGACTTCCTTATTTCTCAATCTACAAGCCTGATAGTCTAAGATTTTAACTGAAAACTCTTCATCAAAGAGAGTGTTCTAAACATCAATGCTCTGAATAGGGGACTACAAATTATGGGCCACCTATGCACTTCTTGAGCCAAGAGACATGAAAGACTTGATGAACTGAGGCTAGATCTGAATGCAATTCATACTCGTAAGCTACCTTGCAAAAGCGATTGAAAATCTTGAAAGGACCAACATATTGAGGACTAAGATTTTCCTTCTTGCCAAATCTCCTCACTCCCTTCATGGTAGAGATCTTTAGATAGACATGATCACTAATCTCAAACTTGAGATCTTTTTTACAAACATCTGTATAAGACTTCTGTCGGCTCGAAGCATCCCGAAGTCTATCTCTAATCAATTGGATTATTTCTAAGGTGTTGAATACCAAGTCAGGACCTATGACTGAGGCCTCACTAACTTTGAACCAACCAATTATATAATTCCTTCTCCTACCTTAGAGAGCATCGAATGGAGCCATATGAATACTAGAATGATAGTTGTTCTAATATGCAAACTCAATCAAAGGTAAGTAGGCTTCCCAACTTCCCTTGAAATCGATTGCACAACCCTTAGCATATCTTCTAATGTCTGAATGGTCCTTTCTGCTTGACCATCTATCTAAGGATGAAAGGTTTTACTAAGATGAATTTGGGTACCAAGATGCTTTTGGAATGATTTCCAGAAATGACAGGTGAACTTGGTACCTCTATCTTACATAATGGATAATAGAACAACGTACAATCTGACCAACTCCTTGATGTAAAGTTTTGTGTAATCCTCGTTAGAATAAGAGGTATTAACTGGAAGAAAATGAGATAATTTAGTCATTCTGTCTATAATGACCCAGAAGAATCATATTGATGACGAGTTTGAGGTAAACCCATCACGAAGTCCATGTTCATGAATTCCCACTTCCAAGTAGGATTACTGAACTCCTCCATGGACCTACTAGGCTTCTGATGCTCTATCTTAACCTGCTTATAGGTAGAGAACTTAGCCATAAAATTTGCAATGTCTCTCTTCATCCCACTCCACCAATATATTTCTCACAAGTTGTGGTATATCTTTATGGCCTCTGGATGAATAGAGTAGCACGCACCATGCGCTTCTGCAAGAATTTACTGCCTTAAGTCATCTACACCTGGAACACAGAGATGACCCTAATAATGAAGAATTATATCTCCCCCTTAGGAGAAAACCTCTAATTTCTGATCCTGGACTGACTCTTTCAACTTGACAAGGCTAGGTACTCAGACTCTCAGAGATCATCAGCTATTAGCCAAATTCAGTAAGTGTGAATTTTGGCTAAAGTCAGTAGCATTCTTTGGTCACATCGTTTTTGGTGATGAAATTAGAGTAGATCCTCAAAAGACCAAAGCAGTAAGAAACTAGCCTCACCTAATATAACAGGTAACTCTAGTGAGAACGGTGGTAACCCTTATATAGCAGGCTAAGCCACCTCATCTACCCTAATATAGAAGGCTATGATGTCTCACCCTATGCTGGCTACATAGTTTTGGAATGTAAAGATTGCTTCTAAGAATCACACCCTTATATAACAGGTGAGTTCCTATCCTTGGATTCACTCAGTGCTAATTCTTACTCCCATCTGAATAGACACTAAACATAATTTACTAAACTGAACATGGACTCTGTTACTGAATTTCATTGACTGACGAAATATTATGATATCTGACAACTGACTGAGTTGATGAGATCATGGAGATTTCCTGAGTCATAAGACTGTCTGAAGTCTAAGGATTCATAGCTAGACTAAGAATATTATGGAAACATGACATGGATCTAGACACACAGCTAATATTTCAGGTACAAGTATCCCCAGGACTCGATGGAAGGAAAACGGACCAAGCATAACTTACTTGAACATATAACTAACATCATAATCCATAATACATTTATAGAAGCATTCCATCAAAACATGTGATAGGGATAACTTGTACATACATGGAGATTTCATGATATCATACTAGTTGGGAATTTTTCCTTCATCTAGGCATTTAATCAAACACATGGTAGGCATAGTACATGTAGACAACATTATACAAAAATTAAGTTTCTTGATTCATCTCTAATTTCATCATCTAGGGTTTATTCATAGGTTCACATGAATATACATTTATACAAATCAATTCCATATAAAATTGATCATCCAACATGGATTTGAATTCAATTGATCAGTCTTAACATAAAAAAAATCAACATGAAATTTATAAAGAAATCTATAAACTTAAACTTACAAAAGAGATTCTTGGGTTTCATGGACGACAGGAGTCCATGAATGAACACTAGGCACATCTTGGTTTGTTATTTGATGAAGATTGACGAAGGAAATTCTTGATTTTGAATCTTCTATGAAAATACCAAGGTTATTATTGAGAGGTTTTTGAGAGAAACTAGTATATTTTGGATGAAAAGTGGCTAAATCACGTGTTAAAGAACTTCAATAGGGTGGAAAGTTGACCCTTTTAACCCTGAATGCATCATTTAATTTCAGTTAAAATTTCCTGAATTGGACCCTTGGCGCAATGCGACGCTATCACGTCATGTCACTAGAATTTGAAAATTGAGAAACTGAGGGATGGTGCGACGCAGAGCCATCGCATCGCCCCTTCCTTTATGACCTGAAACTTGTACACGATGCAGAGAAAATCGCACTTAAACACTAGAAAAAAGACAATTTTGAATTTAGGCCCTGGAGCGACGTGCCATAATCACATACCCCTACTGGAATTTGCCAAATGTTATTTCCTATTGTGGCGCAGCGCGCCACTGACTAATATGGTGTTGTTTTATGACGGGAACTTAAAATAGTCGTAACTTCTGACCCGATTATCGAATTTGGATGAATCTTATATCAATGGAAATCTTATTGAATTATCCACATGAGAAAAAGTGAAAATCTTAAAAATTCCTCATGGAATAACCATAATTCAATTTAGAAGCTAATTATAGAGATTCTTGAGATGAAATTAGCTAGAAAAAGTATGGGGTATTACAGTGTGCATGATGTAACACTATATTTTGGGGATATACTAGTCATCCTATGGGATACTATCTTGGTCATACGGCTACACTCACTGAGGCCCTTTTGTCAGGGAAAGCTGAACCTATGTATCTTAGGGGTGGTTTAGGACGGCAAAGCTATACAACTCAGGTAGAGGTTTTAAAGGCATGCTAAACCCAGTTCCTTTTCTCAACATGGTTATATATGTGTGTGTGTATGTGTGTTTATGGTTATGTGCATATGTATGGTTTTACATATTTTTATATATGAAATTATTTTATCCTTACCCTGAGATCATGCCAGCGTTCACTCACTAACCCCGTCTAGGTACAAGTGAACCATACTCACTCCTATTGTACCCTTTTGATGTCGATCCTAGTATGAGTACAAAATATGGTTGTTGATTATTCTATTTGGTATTGATCTAGGGTACTGGCTCACTCTAGAGTTAGATCCAATTTTTGAACCTCTGCCTATCTTTTTCATGTCTTTATTTCATACTCAGAGAAAGACTATGTACTCTTATATTCGATTATGTATTGATACTCTTATCTTATGACATCACATTTTGGGAGTTTATATTGTATTTTTTTAGACTTCCACTGTAGTGTGTATGGTGTTGACCTAACTTCACTCTTGAATTCTTCTTTTTCTCTTTTTTCTTATTATTTTGGTATTTCTTCCTTATTGGGTAATTGGCATACCTACTGAGGCTAGGTCTCTGTAGTTGTCATTATGAAATACCTTAGGTTTTGGCCCTTGAAAATTCTCTGAGCTTTGAGCTCACTATCCATATAACGACTCACCATACGATTCGTATGGTATGGGTACGGGTCTAGGTACCCTAGTCGTATGTTGGTCACTGTGTTGTTGCCCAATTTTTTCCCTAGTTATGAGAGACTACGATGGTCTTATGATGATAGGTTAGGGTCCAATCGTATATTGTCTTATGTCTAGACTAGATGTTCTATCTTGGATACGACTTGATGGTACTAGTCGTATGGTCTAGTGACAAGTTGGATAAGGGAGTTGTATATTGGATAGAATGTGGTGTCCAACCTTTTATTTTGGTGATGACTTGAGGGTACCTTATGTATTAAGTAGTGATGAGTTGGAGGGTGCACTCACACCCACCTGCGAGTTTTCTATAGTTTTAAGTTGGGGGTATTCTGGACATTTTTCTTCTTAACTCCTTTTGACCCTACGACATAAAATACCTTTTGGGACCTCATAGACCTATTATTCTAAATCTAACACTCTTAAAATCTCTCTTAAGCTCTTGATTCAAGAAAAGGCTAGGGTTTCTACAAAGAAACCAATTAGGGGCTCTCAAAAGTGAATCTCTCTATTTTCCATGGTGTTTAAGGCATGTTACTTCTCCCTTATTTTATTTTAGCTAAAAGCATCTTTTAATATATGGTTTTCATGGCATTAATGTGGATTTGCTTTAGTTTTGAAATAGATGTTGGGGGTTTTGGTTGTTCATGATTGGATAATGTTTTCCCATGCTTTACTTATGGTTTTTCATGTTATAATTATGATTTGAACATGTGGTTGTATGGGAATGGTCAATTTATACAAAGTTTTGGTTTTGGGAACTGTATACCCTCAATATTTTTGTTAAAATACAAATGAAAATTATTTTTCTCACATAGTTTGACTAATCTTGAAACCTTTGCATTGCACAAATGGTAATGGAACCCAATTGTTATGGTTTACTTTAAATGTATTGAAAAGTCCTTGATGGACATGGTTTTGGTTTAACTGGAAATCTTGTAGGGTACATGGGAATTCTCTAAGTGTTGGCTAGTGACATTACTTGTAAGTTATAGTTGTTATGTTGATACCACTTCATAATGCCTTGATAATGGACTCGTTGAATTGGCGGTTTGGTTATGTGCTAAATCTTTTAATTGGGAAATAATGGAGAGTTGTGATAGCTAGCCATGAAGTTGTTAGTTCGATGGACGGACACTAGAAACTCATGTTTGTCGGCATAAGGGTTGGTCTTGGTGACCATATGCTTGTGGGGTACAAGGGAATCCATCAAGTTTATACTTGTATATATGTATCATAGAGGGAGAAGGGTAAATGGGAATCCCCGGCCCCTATGATATCTATTATTCATGCAGCTACATGCACTGGGGCCCATTAATATAGTAATACTAGACCTATATAACCCGTGGATAGATTATGACGACGAATCTACACATCCCAGGTAAAGATTTTAAATGTATGCAAAACTTGGATCCCTTTCTCGACATGATATATATATGTATGTGATTGCATGATAACGCTCATTCTACAGCTCTCGTAGGAGTGTAAAGCGGTCGTAGTCAAATATAGAACCCAACTGGGTTGGGTATCGATCCCACAGGGAATAGCTTGGTCAACAAGTAAGCAAGGATTACTAGAATTTTTGGTGCAAGTCTCGTAAAAAGGGGGGAGTCTTGTCGTGCAAGTAATGTAACCAAAGTAATAAGGTAAAAATGGATAATAGCAAGGTAAAAAGTAAGAATGTTTGGTAAGATGTAAAACAATGAGAATTGAGAAGTTGGGGTTATGTCCACCTTATGAGTTGTACGTCTCTATTGGCTATGAGTTATGTGAAATTCAGACATGCATGTGCTTATAGAGAATTGTATTCTATGGTAAATCCAAGCGTCTTTCAACCTAAACAAAGACTATTTCACTTTAACTATTTCGAGCTTAAAGCGTATATAACGGTACAAATTCTCTAAGAGGTTAATCCAGTTACAACACTAACTTTTTAATAGGGGATGGGACCCTATTACCTTGACATTATGTCTTTTCCAGGCATATAACATTTCTTTCGAACAAGTTAATGTTATACTGGCGTATTCTATCTGTTTGCAACCACAAAGAATTTAGATTAAGATGAAGAGAATAATGATATAAGCAGCATACGTGTCACGAATTCACAAACTCATAGCAATAGATAGTATCTCATAAGGCTTCCATAACCCCAACCGAGAAGTTTAGTTACCCATGAGTGCAAAGGAAATCGCAATCGACATTATTATTATACCACAATAAAGATTTCGTGTAGCAAAGTGTGGTAGGCGTTTTAGGCGTGACTTTCTTTGCAAGTAACGGTTCTCTTGTTGCGGAAATTAAGAATTGAATAGATGAATAAAAAGTAAAATTAATGGAAGGATTAGAAGAGTTGTAGAATTATAGAAGAATGTCTTAGAAGTAGAAGATTGAATAGTAGAAAGATTGAAAGGTGATATAAAATCTCTAGCAAAATAGGGTATTTATAATACCCATATCCTATTCCTACTAAGTTAATGCATTACTTAACCCAATCCTACTAGGTTAATGTATCATTATCCTAATCCTAATGAATTACTGCATTATTATCCTACTCCTAATATGTTACTGCTGGTCCCCAAAGTCTTCAGAAATGCTGTTTTTGCCCGAGACAGGTTTTCCATGCATCACTTTCAGTCCATAGGCGCCCAAACGCAGCTCTCCTTCTTTCGTGAAGCTTCCTTTGGCATCAAGTTATCCATAAAATGCTGAAATCTGCATCATTTATACCTGAAAACTTGCTAATCATGTTCGTTAGCTTACGTACAGGAAAAAGGACTAAAAGTGCATGAAATATATAATTTGTTCTCAAACCTTGGCTAAAATATGGGCAAAGTCTAGTGCTATAGGCGTGTAAATTCGCCTATCATCAACACCCCACACTTGAAGCTTTGTTTGTCCTCGAACAAAATATCATGTCTGTCTAAACATCAACTTAGGGTTTCACAGTATCAACACAAAATATTCGTCAAGACAAGCACGTCAATCATTAACAAAGAGTAGTTTTCCGATCATTAGTAGAAACAATTTAACCTCTAGCATAGACTCGTGATGGTGGCCAACTCATATTAAAAAGTTAAGGCACAAATAATCATACACAACTACCCAAAACTCATCAACCATGTGTGTCTCACAATATATTGCCCATAATCACTCATAAGTATAGCATATTTTTCAAACATGGGTATAAAAGTATCCTTGCTCTCGCTCTCACAAAGAATTCATATGCTGCAACTGATGATCATAGGCTTGCCCTTAGTGTAATGCTCCACTAAATATCAGAATGCTAAGCTCAGGATCAAATAGGTCTTTTACAGGTTGTAATGTAGGCTAAGGGACGAGTAGGACTATTTTGGCCAGAAATAGTGACTTTGTTCCTAAGCGCTTTAATACATCACATTATGCCATTAATACTTTTCTTTCAAACAACCTTTCTACTTTCTTTTATTCTACCACCCCTTTTCCCCACCTTTGTTTTTCAATTTTAAACATAACTAACTTTTCAGTTTTCCTTTATTTTATTTTTCTTTTCATAACACCTCTTATGATAACAATTCTTTTTTATAACAAATTCAAGCACCAATACATTCTAAGGCACTATTCTCACCCAATTTCCTCTTATTATGTCACATGACTTTACACTTTAAAGCACTTAGGAATTTGGATCAAATTATGGTCTTAAAAAAATGGATTAGGCTTACATATGAGGTTGTCAAAGAAAATAGGCTAAAGGCTCAAAAGGGTTTAACTAGGATAATGTCAACGGGTAGGTAAACAAGTGTAGGTTGCCAAAGAAATACCTAAATCATCTCCTAAACTTGCACTCCTTATTTTCGCTTTACATACATACCAGGCAAGTTCTAGCATCAGCCACAAGCACAGAATATACTATTATCTCACACACACAAGGCACATGGTCGACTTTATTGGAAGTAGCATAGACTCTTGACCCAACAGATGAACGAATTGAACCACACAATATCACATAGTGAGTCACAATTAGAGCCTAAACATCTCAATAGTCATGATTTTAGCACAATCTCTTGTTATAATCTCATGCTGCCTATTAGAATAATTTCATGCAAAGCTAAGTAAAAAAAATTTAACTACTAAAAAAAATGAAAAACGAAAAAAACTAAAACGAAAAAGAAAAAAATAAAAAAAACTAAAGCAAACATAAATGCAAATGCGGATAGAGAAGTATAGCATGCAAATACCACCACCCCACACTTAGACAGGACACACTGCCCTCAGTGGAAAATAAATACAAAGAACCTGGTCAGTCGGACTCCTCCTCTATGTTAGGGGTCATACACCTTTCGTAGGAATCATCATAGGAGTCATCGTCATCAGAATTCTCCTCCACGTCTGAGTCTGGCATCTGTCGATCATCATCGGTCGGCACATCGTCATCAAGAGGTTCCTCAAAGTATGTACCTACTCCACACATCTCCCTTGCATGCACATTCATTGGATAGTCATGATCCAGCTGTTGGAGCTCTGCAACAGTTGGAACACGACCTCCGCTCATCATTGTAAACCGAGTCATGCCATAAAGATGGCGAAAGAAACTCTCATCCCGAGCATGTCTCTCTGCCGTAGTAAGGTTGACGCCATGTGTTGACTCAGCATCTTTGACCTTTGTGAGGTTAACCTTCTTCAGATTGTGTGGGAGTTTATGATCAGCCGGCTCCTCTTCGATGTCCTCTTTCCTCAAGATTGCAGTCAACAGATTGCCGAAGCTGAAATGGGACCTCTTGTGTAGCCTAGCCTTCCGCATTGTAGATCGAATGATTTCCCCAAAGTTGATAGGGACATTCGTCATCAATGCAAATACCAAGCACACTCTATCTCTTGTTATTTTGGTGTATTGCATCCCTGGAATGAGGCAAGTGTTGACTATGCGCATCCATATCCTTGCTTCCCTATTCAAAGAAGCATATGGGAAGGTGTTGTGTCGAGCGATGTCCTTGTGTCTTCCCCATTGTGCCATGGACCTTTTTCCACAGAGTGTGTGTAGAATGGCTCATATGGAGGTCTACTGTACAGCTCTTTGAATGGTGATGGATCAATAGCAGGCAAGCCAAGAAAGAAGTTGAAGAAAACCGCATTTAGTTGCACAACTTGGCCCCGAATCTTGACCTCGCTTCCTGTTGTTTTCGGTGACCAGTTGGCATAGAATTCTCTTGTTAAATCGAGATTGCATTCTCCTATATCTCAGAAGATGAAATCAAGATGTAACGCCATGATCTTAGCCAACATGTGTGGTTCCTTCTTTGCTAGGCTTTCCTTGTTTATCAAGTCCACATGAACATATTTTCTTTCCTTGTTGTTCCTATACCATTCCTTTGCTTCCTCCTCAAGTACCCATTTTATTCCGAACATGCGTCATGGTAATTGCATCGAGGATGATTCTCCGAGCTCTTTTCGTCCTCTTTTCTTGCCTTTTTGTGAAGTGGTTGCTTTATCTTTGCCTTGTCTTGCTTTGGGTGTCATTGTACCTGAGACTAAAACAATGTTCATGTTAGCATCATCTCGATGGATACAATCTAGAAACAAGAAATAGGGGAACCACCCCACACTTAGTTTGTTTGTACAGACTAGTGAAGTGAAAGTGGTCGATTATTCAGACTTCATCGACATACGTTTTAGGTGCTATATTCCAACAAGAAAATCAGAGCAGTCATACTTCTCGTATTCTTAGCAATACTTTCATCAAGACTACTACATAGGGTTTGAATCAAGGTATAGCATCTAGAAATAATCACAACCTCCTATGTTGGTAGTCAACCATAATTCTTATCTCGATGAACAAGTCATTCCAATATGTAAGTATGCAAATGACAAGATTATGCAATTTTTGTGACCATGTTAATTCCGCAAAAGTATGACAGTGCATCAAAATCAAATTCAAGTTGGAAACAAGTTAAGATCATCCTTACGTATTCATTCACTCACCTAGTTGTATCACAACAATTCAATCACATTCAAATCAACAATACTACTTTCAAGATTCAACAATTCATAATGGGCGTAGTAGTGTAGTACTTACGCAATATAAATGAAGAACAAAGTAGGACTTACTTGATGGATGCCTTTGGATTATGTTCTTATGAAGGAAAAGAGTAAAAGGAAACTTTTTAAGAGGATTTGGAGGCTATAGGTGGCGCATAAGCTAGGTTTCCAATGTATTTTTGGTTCAAGACTAGGTCTCATATTTATAGGAAAAGGTTGGGTCGGGTTTTGACCCATTTAAAATCGGATTTGGAGACAAGAAGTGACCATAGGCTGCATCTTTTGCTTTGCCTATGCTTGGCATAGGCGGCGCCTTTTGTAAAGCATTGTCTAGCATAGGCAGCGCCTATGCCATGGCATTCCTAGGCATAGGCGGCGCCTATGCTATGGCATACTTGGGCATGGGTGGCGCCTATGCTATGGCACACTAGATTCCGAGACCTTAGGCCATAGTATAGGCCTTGCCTTGTTCGTGGCCTAGTTTTACCTAGGCCTAGCCTTGTTTGATGCCTATATTTTCATGAGCAATGCTCAATCCATAGCCTTTTGCTTCTTCATTCCTAACTTACCACCTTTAGTATGCAATACGTCCAAATCAAAATTTGAAACTGACCTCCTCATTTTACACCTCTTTGCACCTACATTTACTTAAAAACAACAAAAACGATTAGAACGATGGGTTGCCTCCCATCAAGCACCTTAGTTTTGGTCGTGGCACGACTCTTCTTTTTGGATTTTTATTTATCAAAAGAAAACACGTAATAAGACAAAAAATGAAAAATGATGGGTTGCCTCCCATCTAGCGCTTGATTTATTGTTGCGGCACGACATGGCTATCTCGAGTACTTAGACTTCGTCAAGATAAGTGATGGCCATATAATTAATCGAATCAAGAGGACCGATATATGGTTTTACTCGTTGGCCATTCACCTTGAAGACAACACCATTAGTGTCTTCCAACTCAACTACTCCAGACGAGCAGACTTGGTTAAATTTGTATGGACCAGACCACTTGGACTTTAACTTACCTGGGAATAACTTCAGTCTGTAATTGAAGAGAAGTACCATATCATCCTTTTGAAATTTTTGTCGAACAATCCGCTGATCATGATACTTTTTCATCCACTCCTTGTAGAGATCCGATCTTTCATAAGCATGTAGACGGAATTCATCCATCTCGTTCAGTTGCTCCAATCTCAGATTCATTGCATCATCCCAGTTCAAACTTAATTGTTTCAAAGCCCACAAAGCCTTATGCTCAAGCTCAATGGGCAAGTGACAGGCCTCCCCATAAACTAGTTGGTACGGGGACATGCCAATTGGTGTTTTGAATGCAGTCCTATAAGCCCATAGTGCATCGTCCAACTTCCGAGACCAATCTGTCCTATTAGCATTTACCGTTTTAGCAAGGATTTGCTTGATCTCTCGGTTGGAAACCTCTACCTGGCCGCTAGTTTGTGGGTGATAAGGTGTGGCTACCTTATGTTGCTTGACACCATATTTTGCCAACACGGATTTGAATAGCTTATTGCAGAAGTGAGATCCTCCATCGCTTATGATAGTAAGTGGTACTCCAAAGCGAGAGAAGATATTTATCTTTAAGAATACTACAACACGCTTTCCCTCATTGTCGGCCAACGCTACAGCTTTAACCCATTTTGAGACATAATCTACAGCAACTAGGATGTACTTCATTCCAAACGAATTTACAAATGGACCCATGAAATCAATACCCCATACGTTAAAGAGCTCTACTTCAAGGATTTTCGACATGGGCATCTCATGGTGTTTTGAAATAGCACCTTGTCGCTGACACTGGTCGCATCGTCTCACAAAGTCGTAGGCATCTCAGAATATCGAAGGCCAATAATATCAACTTTGCAATATCTTCCTTGATGTCCGATTACCTGCGTGATGTCCCCCAACTTGGGAAGTATGGCATGCTTCCAATATATCAGGCACCTCTACATGGGATATACATCGTCGGATAACACCATCCACGCATCGTCGAAACAAATATGGCTCATCCCAAAAGTAGTGTTTTACATCATGCATAAACTTCCTCTTTTAATGGTAAGATAAGTTTGCAGGTATCACATTACCCACCACAAAATTTGCAAAGTCGGCATACCATGGTAGTCCTTCCATTATTGTCGCTAAGATCTCCTCGTCAGGGAATGCATTATCAATCTTGTTTTCAGGCTGCGCCACATGCTCGTTCTCAAGTCTAGATAGATGATCAGCCACTTGGTTCTCGCAACCTCTTCTATCTTTAACCTCAAAATCAAATTCTTGCAGCAGCAAAACCCATCAAATTAGTTTTGGTTTTGCATCCTTCTTTGTCATTAGATACCTCAGAGCTGCATGGTCTGTATGAACGATTACTTTGGTTCCCAACAGATACGCCCGGAACTTCTCAAAAGCATACACAATTGCTAGGAGCTCTTGTTCTGTGACAGTATAGTTCATTTGGGCTTCATTTAGGACCTTGCTAGCATAGTAGATAGGATGAAATAATTTCTCCTTCCTCTGGCCAAGTACATCGCCCACAGCAACCCCACTAGCATCACACATGACTTCGAATGGTAGAGCCCAATCTGGTGTTACCATGATAAGGGCTTCAATGAGTTTTATTTTGAGGCATTCGAATGCCTTCAAACAATCTTCATTGAAGTCATACTTTGCATCTTTCTCCAAGAGTTTGCACAATGGACTCGCAATTTTGGAGAAGTCTTTGATGAACCGCCGATAGAAACCTGCATGACCGAGGAAACTACGAACTCTCTTCACTGAAATTAGGGGCGGTAGCTTCTCGATGACTTCAATTTTCGCTCGATCAACCTCAATTCCTCTTTCAGAGATTTTATGCCCAAGAACAATTCCTTCTTTTACCATGAAGTGGCACTTTTCCCAATTCAGCACTAGGTTGAATTATACACATCTTTGCAACGCCTTACTTAGGTTTACCAAGCACGCTTCAAATGATTCGCCAACAACTGAAAATTCGTCCATGAATACCTCCAAAGTATCTTCAGCCATATCAGAGAAAAAAGACATCATACAACGCTGAAAGGTGGCTGGTGCGTTACATAGCCCGAATGGCATACGTTTGAAGGCAAACGTGCCATATGGACATGTGAATGTTGTCTTCTCTTGGTCTTCGGGGGCAATGCAAATCTGATTATATCCTGAATAACAGTCTAAGAAACAAAACCATCCTTTCCCCGCTAATCGATCTAGTATTTGGTCCATAAATGGCATTGGAAAGTGATCTTTGAGCGTCCATGAATTCAACTTTCGGTAGTCCATGCATACTCTCCATATGGTCACGGGTCTGAGTGGAATAAGCTCATTCTTTTCATTCACGACCACCGTCATGCGTCCTTTATTGGGAACACATTGTACCGGTATTACCCATGTACTGTCTGAGATTGGATACACAACTCCTGTGTCTAACCACTTAATAATTTCTTTCTTCACCACTTCTTGCATAGGTGGATTGAGACGTCTTTGATGCTCAATGGTGGGTGTTCATTTTTCTTCAAGCTGAATTTTGTGTGTACAAATCCCAGGTGGAATACCAATAATATCAGCAATGGTCCAACCAATGGCTCTTATATACTTCCGTAGAATAGCAATGAGAGATGGAACTTGTTGCTCACCCAAATCTGTTGCCACAATGACTGGAAGTGTGTTTCCGTTTCCTAAGAATGCATACTTTAAATGACTAGGCAGCTCCTTCAATTCTAACGTGGGTAGCTCTTCAATAGATGGCTTAGCTGGTGGTGTGGGTCGATTTTTGAGATCAAGGTCCAGCTTTTCGGGAGCATGGCGATATGTCCCTAACCCTGATAGAGCACAAATAGCTTCTTCGCAATTTTCAGCATCCTTACTCTCTCCTTTCATGAGCACTATCGCCAATGGGTCTTCAATAATTTGTTCTTTTTCAAGTGATTCTTCCTCATCATCAAAGTAAACATCAGCCACCGAGAATACGTTCAGCTCTTTGGGTTGCTTCATTGCTTTGCACACATCAAAGCGAACTACTTCGTCATTTATTCAGAATGAAAGTTCATTAGCTCTCAAATCAATAAGCACACTTCCCGTAGCAAGGAAAGGGCGCCCCAAGATTATGGGGACTTCTGAGTCTGCCTCACAATCCAAAATAACAAAGTCTGCTGGAAAGATGAATGAAGAAACCTTTACCAATACATCACATAGAATACCAACAAGTCGTTTTACTGACCTATCCGCCATTACAAGCCTCATATTAGTTGGAGTAGGATCTCCCAACCCCAACTTTTTATAGATAGATAATGGCATCAAATTGATGTTGGCTCCTAAATCACATAATGCCTTGGCAAAATTCAAAGATCCAATGGTGCAAAGAATAGTGAAAGCACCGGGGTCAGCCTTCTTCTGAACTAGTGATCGGGTAGCGATTGCGCTGCAGTGATGAACGTCATCTTTCAACTCATAGTTGGCTGCCCGCTTCTTTGTCAAAAGATCCTTCATAAATTTCGCATACCCAGGCATTTGTTCAAGTGCCTCTACCAATGGAACATTAATGGTCAGCTGCTTTAACATAGTCATGAATTTGCTGAACTTTGTATCATCCGCCACCTTCTTCAATCTTTGAGGAAAAGGTGGTGGTGGATAGGGAATTTTTCTCTCCACGACTTTCTTCTCCTCTTGCTTTCGTATTTCAGCCTTTTCAGGCTGCAACATGCTCAGTGTGACGTCATGGACGTCGTGGGTGACTTCTGCGGATTCCTCTCCTTTTGAGTTATCATCAATGTCCGCGACTTCGTCATCCACTTGCTTGCCTTTTGATGAAGTTTCCAGCATCTTACCACTTCGGGTAGTAACAGACATGCATGACCCATCATTCCTTGGGTTTTGCACAATGTCGCTAGGTAAAGTGCCAGCCTTTCTTTGATTGAGTGCTGCTGAAAGTTGGATCAATTGCTTCTCTAATTGCTTGATTGAAGTGGAATGATAATCAACTAATTGCTTCATAGAGGACAAATTATTTATTACCTCTGTTACTCCAACGCTCGTTGCTTCCACTCCTTTCAATAGTTTAGCCATCATCTCTTCCATATTTCCAGAACTAGATGTGGTGGTGTCACATCTTCTTGGGGGAACATATAAACCGCTCTTTTCATTCTTGTTCTTCCAACTACCTTTGTCCTTGATTCCAGATTTATCGTAATAGTTCTGACCATAGTTTCCTTGGGTATTCCCTCGAAAACCCCCCTGATTGTTTAAGTAGTTGGCCTCTTCTTCCGAATCAGATTCGTCTCTTCATTTCGACGCAATAGCTTTGACTTTTATGGTCTTCCTTGGTAATAAATGCTTTGTAAGAATATCCACTTGTGTTTTCATGTGCTCCATATCTTGATCACGTTCTTCTTCTCTTCTCCTTTGGTCTGCAGTCATGCCAATAGATAAAGTGGGGCTTGCTACCTCGGAATCCCTGGTATGCCAAGCTCTACTTTGCTTCGTCATACGATCTAGCATATTGCTTGCTTGACCAAAGGTGAGGTCCATAAAAGATCCTCCAGCCGCATTGTCCACCACTGGTTTAGTTATTGAATTCAAGGATCTGTATAGTATCTCCATTAGGTGAACATTGGTCATATGGTGGTTTGAGCAACGCATTAGCTTCGTCTTGAACCTCTCCCATGTTTCATAAAGAGCTTCAGTTGGAAGCTGCCGAAAGTTTCTAATTTCATCTCTCAATTGTGCTCTTTTGGATGGCGGAAAGAATCTTTCTAGTAAAATGTCTCTCAATTGCCTCCAATTTGTAATAGAATCAGGAGTCATCCCATTCAACCATAGAGTTGCCTCCCCAGATAGAGACAATGGAAATAGGCGTAATCAAATTGCATTTTGACCAACGCCAGGATTGTCAAATGACTTGCATGTAGAAATAAAATTGATCAGATGCATATTCGGATCATCGCCTACTAGTCCACCAAATAATCCCTTGAGTTGCAATAACTGAATCATGGTACTTGTGATGTTGAACTTGGGTTCGGGTGCCAATGGTGGAGGAATAATGGCTCTTGTGGCTCCAGCTCCATCAAGATCATCATCATCATCGTCGAAAGTTGGTTGCATAACTCGGCGTTTAGGCCTAAACCTTGCTTGCCGATCTCTTCTGTTGGCAGGTGTTGTGATCTCAGCAGCATGCCTAGGGTTTAGTAACTCGTCATCACCTAGGTCCTCGTCGTCAGGATTTATTGCTCGCCCAGGGTTATCAATATTTTGTTGATGCACTTGAGTGGAGGCAAGAGCAACTAATCTCACCTGTTCCTGTTGAGCAGTCATCCTTTGAATTTCGTGTTGTGCCTCCATTCTGCCAATACGTTGTGGTTGAGGATTGATAGGTAATAACGGTTGACCAGAACTTCTAGTATGGGGGATGCACTGAATAAAAACCTGCAGAAAACAAAAACAAAAACTAAAAGTAAAAGTACAAGAATCTTTGACCAAAGGGTCTAGTAATTATCACAAACTTAATTGACACTCGTATTCCATGGAAACGACGCCAATTTTTGATAACGCTCAATCTACAGCTCTTGTAGGAGTGTAAAGCGGTCGTAGTCAAATATAGAACCCAACTGGGTTGGGTATCGATCCCACTGGGAATAGCTTGATCAACAAGTAAGCAAGGATTACTAGACTTTTTGGTGCAAGTCTCGTAAAAAGGGGGGAGTCTTGTCGTGCAAGTAATGTAACCAAAGTAATAAGGTAAAAATGGAAAATAGCAAAGTAAAAAGTAAGAATGTTTGGTAAGATGTAAAACAATGAGAATTGAGAAGTTGGGGTTATGTCCACCTTATGAGTTGTACGTCTCTATCGGCTATGAGTTATGTGGAATTCAAACATGCATGTGCTTATAGAGAATTGTATTCTATGGTAAATTCAAGCGTCTTTCGACCTAAAAAGGACAATTTCACTTTAACTATTTCGAGCTTAAAGCGTATCTAATGGTACAAATTCTCCAAGAGGTTAATCCAGTTACGGCACTAACTTTTCAATAGGGGATGGGACCCTATTACCTTGACATTATCTCTTTTCTAGACATATAACTTTTCTTTCGAACAAGTTAATGCTATACTGGCGTATTCTATCTGTTTGCAACCACACAGAATTTAGATTAAGATGAAGAGAATAATGATATAAGCAGCATACGTGTCACGAATTCACAAACTCATAGCAATAGATAGTATCTCATAAGGATTCCATAACCCCAACAGAGAAGTTTAGTTACCCATGAGTACAAAGGAAATTGCAATCGACATTATTATTATACCACAATAAAGATTTCGTGTAGCAAAGTGTGGTAGGCGTTTTAGGCGTGACTTTCTTTGCAAGTAACGGTTCTCTTGTTGCGGAAATTAAGAATTGAATAGATGAATAAAAAGTAAAATTAATGGAAGGATTAGAAGAGTTGTAGAATTATAGAAGAATGTCTTAGAAGTAGAAGATTGAATAGTAGAAAGATTGAAAGGTGATATAAAATCTCTAGCAAAATAGGGTATTTATAATACCCATATCCTATTCTTACTAAGCTAATGCATTACTTAACCCAATCCTACTAGGTTAATGTATCATTATCCTAATCCTAATGAATTACTGCATTATTATCCTACTCCTAATATGTTACTGCTGGTCCCCAAAGTCTTCAAAAATACTGTTTTTGCCCGAGACAGGTTTTCCATGCATCACTTTCAGTCCATAGGTGCCCAAACGCTGCTCTCCTTCTTTCGTGAAGCTTCCTTTGGCATCAAGTTATCCATAAAATGCTGAAATCTGCATCATTTATACCTGAAAACATGCTAATCATGTTCGTTAGCTCACTTACAGGAAAAAGGACTAAAAGTGCATGAAATATATAATTTGTTCTCAAAACTTGGCTAAATTATGGGCAAAGTATAGTGCTATAGGCGTGTTAATTCGCCTATCATCATTGCACATGGTTATTTACCTTGTTTTTGAATTACTGGAATTATCTTATCCTATCTTTAACTACATGTTAGCGTTCACTCTGCTAAATATCTTCGAGCATTGTATCTCCATGTGATGCAAAAACCAACCATACTACCATTTCTCCTACTTAATAACTTTGATTCGAGGATAGCTTTGAGTCAGACTAAAGTGGTAAGCTTTCATACTCCAGAAGGCTCTACTTCATGTTATGGACTTCTTTTATTTTTGTTATTTTTATGGTTTGGTTTTGGCTATAATCGGGGGCATGTCTCGAACGGATGTTATTGATTCTAGATAGAGGCATTCTAAGATAACTATAGGTATGGGCAGTGTCGGTATTGATGTCAGCCCCGATATTGGTATTGGCATTGGAGTTGACATCGGTTGGACATTTAGTTAGATAATTGTGTGGTTATGGTTATGGAATTTACTAATGTCTTTTATTAACTGTTGTTTTATCTTGTTACATAATCAAAATTTGTCCAACATAGGGGGCAGGTCAGTTAAGATTAGGTGTTGGGGACGTGTCTCCGGTCTCGGTTGGATTAAAGATGCTTGACATAACTTGGCCCTGGTTTGGGTTATGTCACATTATGTCCTCAACTTTTGGGTCATGAAAAATTTATATCAGTGTTAGGCTCACCAATCTCATAAGTGTAATAACAAAACATCTAGTAGAGTTTCATAGATTGATACATACACATCTATATCTATCTTCAAGAGGTTATAAGATATTTTTTACCAAAAATTCTTTAATTTGATTCCGTGACATGCGGGTTGTTCATACCAAGTGTTCTAAATTTAGATTTCAATCTTTTCTGTGTAGATAGCAAGGACTAGGTCCATATATGCTATGAATGTTGAGTCTAACACCCGATAAGGGAGCCTCAGTTCAAGGATAAAGCAGGGGTCATGGTACACCAAAGGTAAAAGATAGGTACAAGGAGTTTTCCTGGATAGAGATGTGCTAGAGAGGCATCTCCCGAGCCTAAGGTTGAGTATGCTAGAGATAACTATGAAACAGAGAGTGTGGGGCCAACTTAATTTCCATAGAGTTTAGTTGATACCCCAGTGCTTTAGGATTTGTTAGTTTGTCTTTTGACTCGTTTAGAAGGTGTTTCCTTAAGTGTTCCTGGTATTGTCAAACTTTGAGTAGTGTTTCGCCACTATAGCAGCATCTGTTTATGATATTCCTACTTTAGGGGTTCAACAATCATCTATAGTGCCCCCGTGTATGGATCCATTATTGTCAGACTTACTATTCCCCCATCTTCTTCAGGTACTATAATATCTTCTGATGATTAGAAGAGGTTTGATAGGTTTATTTATTTGGTTTCTCCAAAGTTCAATAGTGCAATTGGAGAAGACGCCTATGAGTTTCTAATTAATTTCCAGGAGAAGCTATATAATCTTAGATCTCTTGAGTCTCACAGGGTTGCTTATACACCTATCAATTGACGGATATGGCCAGGGAATAGTGAAGGTCTCTATCAAGTTATGGGCCTTTGGTTACACCTTGTATGACTTTGGCTTAATTTTCTAAGGCATTTTTGAGAGGTTTATATTGTATAGCTTAAGATATCGGATGTGGGATGAGTTGGATCACTTGGATCTGGGATCCATATCTATTGATGAGCAGGAGGCATGCTTCTATGCTTTATCCATGTATTTAGTAGCCATCATCTCCACTGAGTCCAAGAGGATTGATAAGTTTGTAAAGGGGTTAGAGGGTCCTTACAAATTGGCTACTACCCAGATGGTTGTTTCAAGGGATTTTTTAGAGCATTATTGAGCAGGCTAAGTTAACTAAGACTATTACCCAAGATACTCAGAAAGACACAAAGATGATGCATCGATAAAGAAAGTTTAGTCATTTCACCTTTTATGGAAGAGATTTCTTAAATAGAGGTTCCCGTGGTTATCATGGTATGTCGTTTCAGACCATTTTAAGGGGATCAGGCTATGTACCTCCAGGTTTTTCTATTTAAGATAGCCAAGCATCAATCATGCGAGTGAGGTACTAACCTTAGTTTTTTGGGGTAGGGAAATCATCTTAGTTCATCGGTTCCCTCTTCAATTGAGTCAGGCCAAAGTAGATATTATGTTTGTGATGAGGTTGGCCATTTGGCCAAAGATTGTCCAAAATGTTTGTACCGACACACTCAGTATAGCTCTCAACTTCATCTTTGCCCTACTCTAATATTTATAGTTATAGGTAGTCCATAGAGTGGTAGCAATAATGTTAGAGGTTCTTGAGGTAGAAGTAAGGAAGCTCATAATAGTAGTCACGGGGATGTTTAATTTAGGAGTAGACATGGATAATGTTATGATATACTTGGGAGACCAATGTAGAGGCTTCTGATTCAGTTATTATAGGTATCGTCCCAATTTTATATAGATCTACTTCCATGTTGTTTGACACTAGGTCTATATTTTCTTATATGTCTACATATTTTGTTTCTAGTTTTGATATTTCTTGTGAGGCTGGTTTTATACCTCTTCATATTTCTACTTCTATAGGAGACTCCTTAAATATGGATCGGATATACCGATCTTTTGTAGTTAACTTTGCGGTGTGTGTGACTTGGGTAGACCTGATTATCCTAGATATGGTTGATTTTGATGTTACAGGGAAGATACAGCCGAAGTCGCCCAGAGAGCTATAAGTGAAGCGCTGGGATGGCAATGCCCATAGAGGTAGTAGTAAGAGAGGTACTTTTTCAATAACACAAAATGAAGAAAACTCTTATCCCAGTGAACTGATTCATGTTTGTTGATAGGCTTCTTGACTCCACTGCTACCCATCCGAAATCGACTATTAATTCATCACCCGAGCCTATTTTCCTTTCGTCCTTGCCTGAGTATCTTGGGTATGGACCAGTTAGCTCCCTATCAGGCTATTTTGGATTGTTATGCCAAGATCGTACCTTAGCAACTTTGGGTGTATCAAGTTTAGCTTAGAAGAGTACTCTTAATTTGAGTTGTAAGGGAGTTATATATTTTCTATGTTCTCTTCACATGGTATAAAAAGGGTACTTATCTTATTTATCTTATGATTGTATAAAAAAGGTGTTTGTCTTATTTAGCTTATGTCTGTGACACTAGTGTTGCCTCACCGCCTTCTATGGATTCTATTTGAATTGTTCATGAGTTCACGAATGTGTTTCCTATGGATTACTCGATAAGCCTCCAAATCACCATATTGATTTAGATATTGGTGTAGAGCCATACACCAAGCCTATTTTCATGCATCCCTATAAGATGGCCTCGTATAAGTTGAAGAAAAAAAAGAAGTAGTTGTAGGATTTGTTTGGTAAGGGGTTTATTAGACATAGTATATCTCTGTGGGGTGTTGTTTCTTATTTGTGAAGAAGCGGGATGGTTCTATGATCATGTGTATTGACTATCGACAATTGAACAAAGTGGCAATTAAGAACAAGTATCCAGTTTCTTGCATTGATGATTTGATTGACCAGCTTCAGGGTGCCTCTATTTTTTTCAAGATTGATTGAGATTCGAGTATCACCAGTTGAAGATTAGAGCTTTAGATGTTCTGAAGATGGTTTTCTTGACTCAATATGGTCATTATGAGTTTTTGGTCATTTTTTTGGGTTGACTAATGCCCCAGTAGCGTTCAGGTTGTTGATGAACAAATTATATTGATTATAGCTCAACTTTTTTGTTATTGTATTTATAGGGGACATTTTGGTTTACTTTAATAATGAGACCGGTCATGTGAGAGACTTAAGAACTATTCTTTCTTGGATCATGTGGTGACCAAGAAAGGTATCATGGTTGATTTATCCCAAATTGAGGTGGTTTGTGATTATACTAGGTCTACTTTACCTACCAAGATTTAAAGTTTCATTGGTTTTGCAGGTGATTATTGGTGTTTCATAGAGGGTTTCTCATATATTGTTTTCTTTGACCAGGTTGACTCAAAAGAAGGTTACTTTTCAATGGTCAGATGCTTGAGGGGTGAGTTTTCAAAATCTCATGGAGTTCTTCACTTTGTCTCGTATGTTGACTTTGCCCAAAAGCGTGTGCGTTTTATTGTATTTTGTGATGCTTCTAGTGTGGTTTTAGATGCAGTGTTAATATGGGAGGTTAAGGTAGTTGCTTATGTTTCTCCTCATGAAAAGAATTACCCTAACCATGATTTAGAGTTTCTCGTGTTTATGTTTTTATTGAACTTGTGAAGACGTTACTTTTATAGAGCTCCTTGTGAGATTTTCTCAGATCGTTTTATCCTTCAGTACTTCTTCAATCAATAAGATCTTAATATGAGATAGAAATATTAGCTTGAGTTGCTTAAGGATTATGACCACACTATTCTTTATCATCTAGGTAAGATTAATGTGGTTGTTGATGCCTTGATCTAGAAGATTACTAGTATGGGAAGTTTAGCTAATCTTTTGACTCATGAGCAGCCTTTAACCTTAGAGGTTTAGTATTTAGCGAACCAGATGGTTAGTCTTAATATTTCAATATTCAGAAGTCTTTTAGCCTTTATTGATGCTAGATCTTCTATGATGGAGAGGATTCGAGCGCACTAGTTAAATGGCGATAGTTTGAGGGTGATTCGAGATAAGGTGTTGAGTAGCATGGTTAAGGCGGCATCTTTTGATTGTGATGGTCTTTTGAAGATTGGTGGTTAGGTTAGTGTGTGAGATTTAGTTGATGGGTGAGATGGATTTTAGAGGAGGAGCATTGTTCTAGATATGCTAATCATCTAGGGGTGACCAAGATATATAACGATTTAAAGAAGCATTACTATTTGGGTGGTATGAAAAAAAATGTATAGGACTTTGTTTCTCGTTGCTTGTGTTGTCAGCAGGTGAAGGTCGAGCATCAGATATCGGGTGGTTTTCTTCAGAAATTACCAATTCTTGAATGTAAGTGGGAACGAATCACTATGACTTTGTGAATAAGTTACCTCATACTTCTCGTGGTTCTGAAAACATTTAGGTCATCATGGATTGATTGACCAAATTATTTTATTTTATCCATATTCATATTTTCTTCAGATTCAAGAGGTTTACTTGTTTCTATGTTCGTGAGGTAGTTCGTCTTTATGGGGTACCTATGTCTATTATAGTAAATAGAGTTTTAGTGTTTACTTTTAGTTTCTAGAGAATATTTCTAGAGGAGTTAGGTACTCAGGTTGACCTTAACAAAACTTTCTACCCCAGATTGATGTTCAGTTGGAGCAGACTATTCAGGTTTTAGAGAATACGCTCCACGCTTATGTTATGAACTTCAAAGATTAGTGGGAGTAAAATTCACCCTTAGTGGACTTTGCTTATAATAATAGCTACCATTTGAGTAATGAAATGGAATCTTTTGAGGCATTGTATGGTAGGTGTTGTCGATCTTCGATTGGTTAGTTAGAGACTTTTAAGGTTAGACCCCGTAGTACCGACTTGCTTTGCAAGTCTTTAGATAAAGTTCAAGTGATTTAGGATAGGATTCGGTCAGCGCACAGTGGGAAAAGAGCTATGATGACTGCAGACTTTGTTCTTTGAAGTTTGGGATGGGTGATTGAGTTTTTCTTTGGGTGCCGCCCATGAAGGGAATGATTAGGTTTAGGAAGAGGGTCAAGCTTAGCCCGAGATACATTAGATATTTTGACATTCTTTGAACATTTGGGGAGATTTCTTATAAGTTGGACTTACCTCTAGACGTCTCATCCGTTCACCTAGTCTTTTATGTATCTATGCTATGATATTTTATCCAAATAAGTCTCACAATGATTCATTGGGATTCGGTTTATTTAATGATCCTTTCGGTCATTTAACATAATTTCATTTATTTTCACTGTCTGAGCTTCTCCATAGCTTCCCCAAGTCATTTATGACTTACTGGGATTGACCACTCGGTTATAGGGTAGTTCATTTGGTTTTTAAAACCAATTCACTATTTGGAAGTCTTCGTTGGCTCCAAATAGCCACTGGATAAAACTTTACTAAAATGATCTCGGATTCAAATTCTGACTTTGCCAGCAGATTCAGAATATCAATTTTAGTCTAGGTAGACCTTTGGTTAGGGTCCCAATGCACTCAAGCTCATTTTGACCTATTGGTCAGAAAGTTGCAAATTTTGAAATATGGGTGTGGGGACTAAATTTGGTCGAAATGACCTCGTATTGAAGATACAACTTCACCAACACATCCAGAAATTCAAATTTAGTATGGTTACATAGTTTATTTGCAAAAATCAAATTCTAAATGAATCCCGAGGGATCATTGCAAATTTGGAAAAATTTCCAAGTTGCTGGTATAGGTGCCATGGAAATAATGCAAGGATCCCATGATTGTGCTATGCCAATCATGGAAATTCCTATAGAGATCGTGGCATGGCGATCACAGTCCATGTGATGGCGATCGCAATATCTCTGTACCTGAGGGGTCTATAAATAGACCCCAATATCGCGATTTTGGTGATTTTCTCCTCACCCTTGAGATCCAAGAATCCTAAATGTGTATGATAACTCAAAATTGATCATTGTGGGTGACTTGGTAACTTGATTATCATCTAATATCACAAATATCATTGAAATTAAGGTAAACTTTCATCACTTTTTAGGTGAATTCTTGGTTCTTGCCCAAAAACACCAATTTAGTTTAGGGCTTAATTTTAGCCCCATCCGTTTCGTAAGGGTTATGGTTATTTGTTCATGTGGGAATATTGGGTTGACCTTGGAAATACATTTTTTGTAAGCGGGACCACTAGGGGTTTTTGGTATCATTTTTGGACCCAAAGCGCAATGATGCAATATGGGTATCATTATTCTCATATTGATGAGTAGATTATGATTATGATAGTGTGATGGAATTTCGGGAATTGTGATGTGAAGATGACCATATAGTGAATGATGTAAGTTTTTGCAGTTAGGTTTTAAGGTAGGCTTCTATATACTCTTTTTCATAAGATGATGTGTGATATATATTGCGTGTAAATGTGAATGTTATGATTGATTATGGGTAGAATGACTTTGTCTTGATTGTTGAAGTTTGGGGATTAGATGAGGGTCTTGGGTCTGTAAGGTGAAATGCTTATTACACTTTTAGGATCCTATTACCTTCTCCCGAGATTGGGGTAATTTGTAGCATGGAAATGATATAATTCGAGGTTTGGAATGTGGTTTAAGTGTTGTAATCATGGTTAGAATGATTAACCTTAGTTGAGCTAGTCTAATGATCTTGAAACCATAATTTGGGTAGATTGACATAAATGCCCATGTTTCTAGGAAAAATTCCTATCTTAGGATTGGTTATGGTTTACTTGACATCTTGAAGTTGAACTAGATACCTTAGCCTAGTTCGGGGTATAAAGTGTCTAGATATGGAAATTGATGATTAAAAGTGGGATAGTTTGGACCACCTTAGGCCAAGACTTGTGTTAGGCTTCAAGGACTTATTTATGGATGTTAGGCATAGCTAGCACTACTAAACCTTATTGTAAGGTTACTTGGTGTTTGTTGAATAGTGATGGTTTTGCCCCCCCCCCCCCAAATAATAACTAGTAGCTTATGGCCATGATATTCCTTATAGAAATGATATTGGGCCATTGGAGATGTTATTTCCTCTTAGATGTGATATTGGGACTTTATAGATGTTATTCCTCTTAGATATTATAATTGGCTTATAGACATGATATTCCTCGTAGTCATGATGCATGACCTATAGATACGAGATACCCCATAGAAGCTATCTTCCTTGTAATTACGAGGTGTCCCGACTCGAAACTACCCCTTAGTCGTAACACAGTGCTTGGAACCACAAGTGATCCCAAGATAACTCATGAACTGGCATACTATTGAGCAACTGATTTAATATGTAAAATTAAACTTAATTTGCTAAACGGAACCAAAATCATAAAATAGTCTGATTTAAGGTAATATAAATACAGTTTACATAATGATACAACTGAGGAAAGAAACTCAAATTACATGACTAACTCTGATTGACATCTATGAAGCCTCTACTATACTGACTATAGACAGCTGGGACATGCCTCCAACTACCACTAATCAATACATATGGAAAATTAAAAAAATATATATTGTACATGATCTACAACTGTCTATAATTCTCAAAATAGGAGAACTTATCACCTACTGGCTAAAAGCTACAAACTATCTGACCCTAGTGTAAGAGCTACATATGGTACCTACATTATAAAGGATGTAGCCAAAAATTCATATATGTGGTCAATATGTTGGAATGTACTAAGTGTATGGAGACATGCACTAAATCATGAAAATATCTCAAACAAGCTATAAAACTGAAGATATAAGTTATTTGCTGAAATATACATTTGAAACATGACTATACGTGAAAATTGTAAATCATAGAGAATTTAGAAATCATGAGATGAAAACAATCCTTTAAGCTAGGAGGCAGTAGAATAATAAATGTAAGCAATTCTCTTGTAAGGCTGAATATGCTGTAAAAGTTGTACTGAGGATGACGTATGAATACAGGGAATGAAACTATTTGGTGGAAACTGACTTAACTCAAGGGTCTAAATATATAAATATACTTAGCATAAATGAATAAACATACAAAAACAACATAACATGTACTAAGAAGATCTGATTAACTGAATGGTTGATGTTTATGTGACCGAACAACTAAAATTTGAGAAAAAAGATAACTAACATCGGTATGTAGAGTAGTGGATATATGAATACTGATAATGTAAAAATAAACAGTACTTAGTCTGAATAACTTGACTATAACGGTAGGGTACTATGAATATAAGATAAGGACTAACTGAACAACATGAGATAACTGAGCATGAATGCATAAAAAACTGTAATATCTGAGAATGCAAGACCAAGCATAAGCATATTTCTGAAATTATTTGTAAACAAAAGACTAAAATCTGATAACTAAATAACTGAGAATCTGTACACTTGGTCAAGCAAACCTAATCTAAAAACACATTGAATATTGTATTGATACTCGAAGAGCTATTATGTAACTGACATAAACCATGTGAGCTATCATGGAGTCTAATGTCTGACCCATGTTGAGGAGTGTTGTTGTATCCCTGCCATCAGAGTAGAACCAGAAATGGCGTGATAATTAAACAGATGTCCTGAAGAACTAGGGAGTCATTCCTAACTATGGGTGACTCCTAAAAGAGTGCTAGTCCTAAACTGGCGGGTGGTATCTCATAATCCTACACTGGCTACATAGTTTTGGAACTTAGGGACTACTGCTAAGGATCCAGTCCTAACTGGTGGGTGAGCCCCCATCCCTAGGTTCGCTGGCTGCTAAATCCTACTCCCAACTAAAGACACTGAAATACTAACCAGTGCATGTACTAATAACCGAGAAGCTCAGGTCATAGTATTCTGAAAATAATAGTGCATACGGATTTTGAGATAATCAAAAGCATATAAACTGATAATTCTCAACATTATCATGGTGTTCTGAATAAGATATTAAAAACATGGTTTGACTAACTTGTTACTTGAAAAATCAAAATCTGTAAAACACATAGTTATTGAGTGTTCATAATCCGCCAGTACTGAATGATCATAAAACATGACGTTTAAACTTAAGATTGTAGTATTGAATCATGGTTCAACACAAGACATGGCCAATTCATAAAATATATGGAAAGCATAGACTTGTACATGGGGATACTCTAAACATGAGCATTTAACAACATGAAATTTACTTGAATAAGACATGGGAAAGTAAAGTTCATAGTATGAGGAAATCAAATCTTGCATAGATCATACATGGGATGAATAAATTTAAATCACCATAAAAACATAAGATTCAATCTTTCTTGAACATACAAAATACAATAATGATAGAAAAATAATTTTTTAATTGAAAGAAAAGGTTTTGGGCTTCATGGGTGAAAAGGACCTATGAATGAATACCCCACTTACCTTAAGCCTTTAACTTAAGAGGAAAACATAATTCTTGATACTTTTTGATGGTTATTGAACTTAGAAAACTTTGATTCTTAATTCCTTGGGGAAAAAGGAATTGAATTTGGTCTTGGAGAAAGGAGAGGGTTTTCTTGAGAGGAAATTGGAGAAGAAGGGCTAATAACGACTAAAAAATGCCCCAAATCGTGTTATGGACGATTGGGTTGAGGGGGGGAAATACCCAATTGCCCCTAATCAAAAAACTAGACACAACTATGTCACCGCGATGTAGTCTTATCATGGTAGCTTACTGGTTCTGACAAAAATGATCATAACATTTTGCTCCGGTATCGGATTAAGAAAAAATTGGTATCGTTTGAAATCTAATTTAATTGTATACAATTTGGTTGTTCTTGAGCTGAAAAATTCCATATATGTAAAAATTTATAAGCATTCAAAGTTGACCCTTGTAGAATCGAATACTAAAATATGGCCAAATCAAATGCTCATAACTCAACTTTGCTCTAAGTGATTCCTATGAACATTTTTCACCTCATAAGAACTTTACACACTAGCATAAAAATCATGACACATGTATCCAATTATAAATCAAGAACTAGACACAACACCTTCACCACAACGCGGTCAACATGCGATCAGGACTAATGTCGCATCGCAAGCCTATCGTGGTGACCCACTGGTTCCGTGACCCAAACATGTCCCAAACCTTGTCCAAAAAATCCAAAACTTCTCCGAGACATACTTTTTACATCCCAAAACATGAATCAACTCAAAAACTAACATCTCAGGGTTGGGAAGGTCAAAATAAAAATCTTTGAAGTTAAGGGGTCTTGAAAAAGGCTAAGTCCCCAACACTTGGTGAAAATTTCAAGAATTAAGCCACTTAAGCATGCAAGTAAGAGCTGAATCGAGCTAAGATTAGTATGGGGTATTCAATATCTTCCCCTTAGAATATTCATCCTTAAATAAGATTGGTTAGACTGAGAGTAATATACTAAGGTAACTAAGATCATATACTGAGCATGCTTGACTTGGAACATGAGTGCATAACTGAGTCTGAGCATGATACATGAACTAAATTGATTTTGTGAATACATGCAATGACATAAGAATGGTTATAAAGCTAAGATTGAAATAAGAGAGTCAACTTATGAGTAACCATTACCTCATAAGGGATCTAGTTTCGTGAAGAAAAGTTGAGAGGTTTAAGACATTAAAACTCAAGATATTACAACATCTCCCCTTTGGAATCATTCATCCCCGAATGATACTGACTTGGCTGAAATACTATAAAAAGACTGAGATGATGCACAGGAAACTTATGAATTGAATCATGACTGAATATCCAAATCAGGAACATGATGCATGAACTAAACCGAATACATAATTTACATAGATGTAAACAAATTGCCTCTTGGAATGACCATAGTCATGAAACTTCAGATAATAAGACTAGATCAAAAGATGGAAAACTATATGAGCATATCTGTCTTATTGCTAAAGTGAATTATTGGCTATACGGACTGACTCATACTGAAAGTTTATACTCAACTAGAGTATTTATTCAAACTCTTTAAAAGAAGTTCTAATAACATTAGGGAGCAAAGAATTTCTTAAGCATAATCTGAATAAGATACATGAGTAAGGAATCTTAATATGGCTATAACTCTGTAATATGGAACATAGGCATATAAAACATAAGGAATAGAATTACTAGGCATTAGGCAATGTAAATGCCCAATTAAAACTTATCCTCGCTTCTTAAATTTAAATACTAGCATAAGTATACATAACTACTCCAACTAAGATCTGAGTTGAGCTACATACTACCTCCATGTTTAAGCCTAACTCAAACTTACAAGGTACTGCACATAACACCATAACCCTAATCTATACTATGAAAACAAGAAATATTTACTCTCTACTATCTAAACAATTGTTCATCATCACTATCTTGACCTGAGGAGAGGTCACTAAAAGGTTAGAAGATGAGGACCTGAAGCATGAAAAAATACTATATATAACATGGACACTTAAATGAGGCCTGAGGAATAGAGTATCCACGACATAGATTAATTACATAGGTCAAAACTGAGGATATACATGACATAGTCTGAATTTGACTAGTCATTAAGAGTGCACCATCAGTTATGGGAACTTAGCATACAGTAAAGCATGAGAACATGAGTCATGAGTTGCATGACCTGAGTTTGGAGTTCATAATTTCCTGGAACATGACTCGTACTACTGAGTGAACTAGAACTCCTCATGCTAGGATCTAGAAGCGTACATGATTCCATGGGAAGTTTGTGAATATGAGTATGATCATAGAGCGGACATGTATGGCATGAGTATATAGCGTGAGTACTGAAGTACAAAACTTTGCATAGGGATAAGAATAGTTCGGGTATATTCCTTACCTTTTGATGTTCTACAACATACTGGCATCACTACTAGAATCTGAAAGCCTAACTTAGTTACTTGTTCTATCATATCCCCTTTAGCTTTAATCCAACATTCTAAGTTTATGGACCCCTTTAATAAACTCTAAACTAAACTGCAACCACTTTACTCTAGAGCCCGAGATATATCAATTCATATAACTAATAAACTCAACCTGAAAGACTATACCTAAGAGTATAAAACCCACTGCTAATACTTTTTTCTGAGATACAACTCTTATCTTTCTATTACGTCAAAGTCATTATACAATAACTTAAATAATTACTGACTTAGAATCCTCATGAATATCACCATACCCTGAGTTCACACCATCTAGAGCTTCAACTCTTTTTTCTATTAGCTCAATCTTCAAAGATTCAAACTTAGATTCTAACACTTAACATGGATATCCCCAAACCTTTAATGAACCATACTAACATCCTTCATAGCCAACTAATATCACATCTAAACTATGAGAATTACCATTCCACCAACATACCCAACATCAGCAACATATAATTTTGAATTAACAAACTTAAATTCTTAAATACACTATTTCAAGAATAGTGATTCACCCGTCATACAACTAGCTCCATGAATACATAATTTGCTAAATATAGATAAACACTATCTCGCTATACTGTTGCTAAACTTCTGGGTTCATGCTTCTAACTCTAGGTCACAAACTATCATAGGATTTTGAAAAGGGATCTAAAAGCATATCTGACTTTGGATCAATGCATGATTTTTTATAAACAAAAATAAACACTTTCAATGTTTAGAACATAAGGGAAATGATGGGATAATTTTGAGACTGCATGCAATCCCTTAATTGTATATGGGGACTGCTATAGAAAGCTCTATCTGTAAGGATTTAAGCTTGGTTATTTCTATTTCCTCAAGAATAAGGCAGAGTTGGGACAAGTAGATTAACATGAGAATCTACATAAGCTCATTAGAGAACACATCTACTATAAGATCTGTAACATGAAATAAGGGAAACACGTCTTAAATGCCATGTAGCCTCTTGAAGAAAAGTATAAATGTCTCTGTACCATTCTATAAGACTCTACTAGACTTGACTTGATAGATACGCTAGAACACTTGAACTCTGGGCTTTGAAACCAAGTTTGTCACAACCTGAGACTACCCCCTAGTCGTAACATGGTGTTTGGAACCACAAGTGATCCCAACTAACCCATGAACTGGAAAACTGTTGAGTAACTAATTTAATATGTAAAATAAAACTTAATTTCTTGAGCAAAAGCAAAATCATAAAAAGGTCTGATTAAAGGTAATACTAATATAGTTTACATCATGATACAACTAAAGAAAGAAACTCAAATTACATAACTAACTCTAACTGGCATCTATAAGCATGTAACAACAAGAAATTTACTTGAATTAGACATGAGAAACTAAACTTCATAGCATGAGGAAACCAAATATTTCATGGGATCATACATGGGATGAAATTAATTTAAATCACCATGAAAACATGAAATTCAATCTATCATGAACATATAAAATACCATAATTATAGAAAATTTATTCTTTAATTGAACGAAAAGGGGTTTTAGGCTCCATAGGTGAAAGGGACCTATGAATGAATACCCCACATATCTTAAGCCTTTAACTTAAGAGGAAAACACAATTCTTGATGCTTTTTAAAGTTTCGTGAACTTGGGAAACTTTTATTCTTGATTCTATGGGGAAAAAGGAATTGAATTTGTTCTTGGGGAAAGGATAGAGTTTTCTTGAGAGGAAATTAGAGAAGAAGGGACAATAACGACCTAAAAGATGCCCCAAATTGTGTTACGAACGATTAGGCTAAGGGGAAAAAGACCGAATTTCCCCCTAATTATTTAAATTTAAAAAAATAGATGCAACTATGTCACTATGACGCGGTTTACTGGTTTTGACAAAAATGATCATAACTTTTCGCTCTAGTATCGGATTAAAGCAAAATTGGTATTATTTTAAAGATAATTTAATTATACACAACTTGGTGGGTCTTGAGATGAAAACTTTCATATATGTAAAAAAAATTATACATGTTCAAAGTTCACCCTTGCATAATCGAATACCAAAATTTGGCCGAATTAAAGGCTCTTAGCTCAACTTTATTCTAAGTGATTCCTATGAATATTTTTCACCTCATAAGAACTTCACACACTAGTAAAATGATCATGACACATATATTCAATCATAAATCAATAACTAGAATCAACAACTTCACCACAATGTAGTCAGCATGCGATCGGGACTAATGCCGCGTCGCAGGCCTATCACGGTGACTAACTAGTTTCATGACCCAAACATGACCCAACTATCATCCAAAAAATCTAAAAATTCTTAGAGACACACTTTTTATATCCCTGAACATGAATTAACTTAAAAGCTAATGCATCGGGGTCAACGAGACCAAAATGAAAATCCTCGAAGTTTAAGGGTGTTGAAAATGGATAAGTCCCTAACACTTGGTGAAAATTTCAATACTTAATCCCCTTAAGCATGCAACTAAGTGCTTAATAGAGCTAATATTAGCATAGGGTATTATACAAGGTATGTTTATTGATGTATTATGCCTTCTATAAGTGAGATGCCTCCTATATGTGAGATGATTATAGATATTTTTCATAGCATATAGAGATGTTATGCCTTGGGAATAGGTTATGGCCTATAGGCATGAGATGATTTACATAAATGGTTTTTTATATAAGTTTCGGATACATATATAGGCCTAGGGCCGTGATTATGATGTTATGCTTACTATGGACACATTATTAGGCCAAAGGTCATGTTATGATATTGGTTGGATATATGAGAAGTAATCATCCTTGTAAAGGATACAGTTGTAGTTTATGAATATAGATGTTTGTATATATATATATATATATATATATATATCTTTGGTATGGGATGGAGGAATATATGGTATAATGCTTATGATTCTAATGTTTAAATACTGGTGAAGGAATGCATAAATTCGGTACATTCATGATCATTATATTGGTAAATAATATAATCCTAGTTAGAATATGATATTACGACTATTCTTCCTAATTAAGGATTAAAACCCACTTTTCATCTTAGAAGTAGATTTCATAACAATAATAACTACCTAACTTAATGGATAATTTACATGCATAACAGCAGCTAATAACGATGTTTTAATGAATTAACTGAGACCGATTCTGGTTCATGAATTGCACTGTTATTTAATATGGTCGTGATTGATCCTGCCTCTTTCCACACTTCATAATGATTTATTCTTAAAAATCACTCTAGGTAACGGATTTACAAACTTATACTCTTTTAAACACAGCTTAAGTCTATGCAACTATACTACATAAGCTTATTAGTAATATTATATGGATGATAAATGATGAATTATGGACATATACTCTACCTTGATTCACTTTTCACAGTTATTTAGTTTATCCCTTATGGTGCTCGCACTTTACTTTAGCCCTCGTATGGATTGCACTTTACTTTATCCCTTGTGGGGATCACTCTCTATTATTGACATTGATTTACATATTATGATAATATGAAGATACCCGGCAAAGATGAAGGATAGTATGATAATATGATAAAGCTCGACAAGGCTGAAAGATATTATGATGATATGATGACGCTCAACAAGTCCAGAGGATATTATGATAATGTGATGATACCTGACAAGGCCAGAGGATATTATAATGATGATTTTAATACCCGAAAAGGATGGAGGATAATTATGATGATCATGGTTATGACGTTGGTGTTATGATATTATAGATATTGTTACATTCATACTTATATGTGCATCGCCTATCACCAGTATGTGTCTATGTCTATCAACTGGTATAGGATGGTTTTATAGATATGGGTGATTACTGTGTCTTGTGTTGTTGTATGCTGATTGAACATTTTGATCCTGGGGAAGTGGGGGTACGTATAGACTCGATTAGCTATTTAGTTGTCCAAAATAGTTGGTTTCTCGCATTGTTATTGACATTAATACTATCATTGTATGGCTAGTTTATGATAGATTGGTCATTGATTCAGTATCAGAACTTGAGGTATGATTCTAACCTGTTTATCTTATGATTATATTACTATGCATGACCTTATAATAACTAGGTATATGAATCAGAACCCTAGGTATTCTAGCACTAGCTCCTGCTATAATTATAAGGTATTAATAGCTAGTTGCTTTAGGCACTCGATCATGTCCTTAGAATGTAAAACAACTAGCTATAAATTTGTTTGGGTATTTGATCGAGCACTTAGTGTGCACACTTTATTTCTCTCAATTTTGAACGCAATTTGGGTAATCAAGACTTCACTAAATATGTGCACACTATTCACAACAGCGAACCACTACACAAGCACTGTTAAGCAATGATTTATCAATTTAAACACCATTTTAGGCCATTCCTAAAGGATGAATTCTATGGACTATAAATGCACATAAAAGAGGGATTTTAAACTGTATATCAAATTGAGGATGCAAATGGGATGCAATGCAAAATTTGGATGCTAAAAACATGATCATATGTGGGTACAATTTGAGAGAAAAATTGAAAAGGAAGTGTGGGTAAAATGGGGAATTCGACTATTTTTTCAACCAGTCTTCACAGTGATCGTGGTCCATATTTTGTAATTATAGGTACGCGGCTATTACGATTGCGGAAACACAAGTGCCACGATAGCGGTAATTGAGGACATTTTTGGTATTCTATTTTCTGTTGCTCAGTCCATTGCATAAAAATTTCACACTTTCCCCTATTCAACCATATTCAAAATATCTTATAGTACCACAATTTTAAGGATCAATCATCAATAAAATAAAACCTACTCTACTAATCAAAAATAAAGAACATGGGCTAGTTTTATGGTATTGGTGGGTTTCCTCCTACCTAGCACCTAATTTATTGTCACGGCATGACGTTCTTTATCTTTTCAAGTTGGATCCTCAAGTGACTCATCAGTCACTTCCATCTCCACAACATCAATGATGAACACCACTAGTAGTTCAATGTGTTGTTTCTCGATGTTTCAAACCCGAAAGGACACTTCATTATCTTGGCCCCAAAATTTTATATATCCTAACTCCATATGAACAATATTGCTTCTCATTAAAATTAAAGGGTGGCCAAGGATGATAAGTATCTCTTGATCGATTTCACAATGAAGCACCATGATTTCCGTTGAAATAATGAAGCGGTCTACCCTCACCAAAACATCAAACAAAACTCCAACCAGTCTCTTAATAGACCAGTCCACCATTAATAGCCTCATTGTTATTGGAGTAGGAGTAACCAACCCGAGTTTATGATAGATTGCACAGGGCTTGAGATTGATTCTTGAACAAAGGTAACACAAGGCTTTTTATAATTTGTGTGTCCCTATGGTGCAAGGGATTGAAAAGGCCTCGGGATCCACTTTCTTCTCTGCTATAGTGCTAGTCATGATAGCACTACACCTATGTGTAATTTCTATGGTTTTATCATTAACAAGACATTTCTTTGACATTAACTTCTTAATAAGCTTAGAGTATCTCAGAATCTCTTAAATGGCCTCTATCAATGGGATATTAATTGATAGGTTGCTAAGCTTAGTAAGTAATGTTTTGAATTTTGCATTGTCCTCCCTATTTTTTAGCTTTTGAGGGAATAGGGGAGGAAACTTCATGGTAGGCAATGGATTACTCTGTACTTCATCATTCTCAACTACCTTTGGATTTTCTTTTTCATCATCCACTACTTTACTTAGCATCGGTTCTTTTCATTCCTATCTCGAGACTTCGAAGCCTCCTTATTTAAATTATTTACATGCTTATTCTTCATATTTGTTTTCTCAACATTTGACTCCTTTCAATCTTCCACCACAATATAACCGAGGGTTTTGCTACTCCTAGTGACAATAGTTAACACTTGAGCATCATTTTTTGGGTTCATAACACTATCACTATGAAGACCTCTTTTTTATCTAGCATTAAGTTGAGTGGAGATTTGGTCAAGTTGAGTCTCTAATTTTTTAATTGAGGAAGAGTGTGATATAACTATTTGGTTGATTTGTGAAAATCCGCCTTTAAATTCTTAGACCATTTTGTTTGTTCCTTCCACCCTCATCAAAATCTTTGCTAACACATCCTCGGGCTTGAAATTTTTGGGATCAACAGAAGTGGACTCTTTTCTATTTTATTAGTCATGGGGAGGGACATATCGATCATATTCCCTTTCTTTTTCTCTCGAATTGTGATCTCTATCATGATCATGCAATTCCCGCTCTATTTCACGATTCTTCCAACCTTGGCTCCCACTTTGCCTTTGATAGGCCAGGCGGGAACCCACCGGATAGTTTGCCAAATGCCAAATTTCTTCATATATCCTCTTGGCCTCTTATTCATCATAACCCTAGGATGCCACGACATTCACTATTTTTGTGGGTGCACCCATCACATGCTTTGTTAGCAACTCCAATTATGTCTTCATTTTTACCATGTTCTTCTCTCTCTCTTCATCTCTTTTTTTTGCCCTTTATTAACATAGGAAGTGGTAGGAGACACTTTATCTACCTTGGTGTCTCGGGTATGCCATCCCCAATTTTTCTTTCTAACTTCTTAAGCAAGTTTGTAACCACATTACAAGACAACTTCAAAGGTGAACCCCCAATTGCATTATCAACCATGATTTTGTTTAGTTGATCCAAATTTTGGTATAAAATTTAGAGAAGCATCTTCTCAGGACCTCATGGTTAGGACATTGCATGAGCTTCCCATTAAATCTCTCTAATGATATAGGTGACCTACTACATACCAAAAGAAAGATCTTTGAGTCTTTATTCCAATTCATCTGATTTTACCTTATTCCAATATCGGAGTAGAAAGTTATGCTTATTTTACTTGGGAGTATCTTTCTGTCAAAAAATGATGACTAGGATGATGAGCCGTCATCTAGGTGACGACTAGGGTGATGAGCCGTCAGATCAAGTCATTAGCCTTAACTAAAAAGTAGAAAAATCCATCTTGAATGTGACGGCTAGGGTGATGAGATGTCACCTAACTGACAGGACATCAAACTTGTTGTCAATTGGAGAATTTATGCAATATTTTTGGTTTCTTTAGGAGTATTTTGGTCCTTTTGTCACCCCAAACTCCTACCCCACGACTTAAAAACACTAATATGCCCTATTATCTTCAATTATACAAATCAAAACACTGCTCTCTCCTCTCTAAATTCCTAAGTCAAGAACACTAACATTTTCTCAAGGTTTGTGATCTAAAGCTTCAAGGGTTGATTTCTCTCCATAATTCTTGATATCTCAGGCATGTTACTCTTCTCCAATCCTATTATATCAAAAGTATGTGTTTATAATTGACCCATGTGATTTTATTGATGATTTTAAATATGGGTTGAGTGTTATTGAACATTATTAAATTAATAGCTTTTCCCATGGCTTTTACGAATCATGTATGGTTTGAATTGATGATTTTGAACACGTGGGGTGCGTGGGCATGGTGAATAAACTAGGGGTTCATGGTTTTCTCCAAATTTGTGAATTTTTATAATTGAATTGGTATAACTTCAACCCAATCTTGTGAAATTAGTTATGAATATGAGTAAATGTGCATTGACCTATCTTTTGAATTATTGTATGGCATAAAATGCCTAATGAAACATGAATCGATTTTAATTTAGATTGGGGGTTGTGGATTCCCCATATGAATGAATAATTGAACCTTGAGGGGTAATGAATCCCATATGTGATGGATAATTGATATGGCATGATATTGTTAGCTTTCAAGTTAAATTGGTATGATGATACTAACGGGGTGCCTTAGTGAATAAATTGGTTCAATAAATTAAAATGTGTGAATAATATTTTAATTGTGCTTAAAGGGGGTTGTTTAGCTGGGCTTTGAAAGTGAAGGTCTCGAGGGACAAATATTGGAAATCGTGTTTTCCCACGCAAAGGTCTGAAAGATCGGTTGCTTGAGTCACATAATTAGGTGTGCATGTCACCCTTAATAAATGCCGGGTGGCTCGAGTCCCCCATGATGCATATGTACCTATGATTATTCTCTATTTCGTGTGGCTACATGCACTGGGACCTTTCAGCAGGGAGAGATGAACCCATAAAGCCTGTAGGTGCCTTATTATGATGATTAAGCTACACAGTCTAGGCTAAGGTTTTAAAGTTTATGCTAAGCCTTGTTCCCTATCTCAACATGTAATATATATATATATATATATATATGATTATGTGCATTGTCTTTAAATGATTTTGAACTGTTGATCATAAAATTACTTTATCTCTTCTCTAAGTTACATGCTATCGTTCAACCCGCTAACTGTCTCCGAACGTTGTATCCCTATACGATGCAGGATACGGAGACACTTCTATTTTTTCTACACAGTAATTAAATGATTTTTGGATAGCTTATGAGTCAGATTGAAGTAGTGAGCTTCCATTCTCCGGAAGACCTTCATTTCATGATTGTGGTTGTATCGTGTCTTAGACTATTCTTCTATTTATTATGGCTATTGTCGAGGACATCTCTCAACTTAGGTTATCCTTTGGAGTTATAAAGGCTTTGTGGATAACTGTGGATTAGGATGTTCTTGAGCATTTAGAAGATCAATATGGTTTCTCTATTTCAAATGTATTATCTTTTGAATTCGCTTCCATTGTTATATAGATGTTGTGTTCTGATTTACTAGGTAAAGGGGGTGGTCTTCGATCCTTGGTAGACTCGAGATACCCGACACGGCCAGGCCCTGGTTTGGGTTTTGGCAGTCTCAGATATTTTTTGCTATGTTTTTAATCTACTATAGAGTAACTAACCCAAAAGAGTTATGGGAAAATTTTGAAACATACTTGTCAGAGGATTTTGCGAAAACTTCAGATGTTAATACAAAATAAATTCACCATAAGGTTTTAAATCATATTAATGATATCTTTCATTCAGTTGGTTGTGATATAAATAAGTTTGAACTAATTCAAAAAATAATTAAAGCATTCTCACTAGCAAAAGACGCTAAAGATATTTACTGTGGAAGAAAAGTTACTGTTAGTGAAGAAGATCTATTGTTACAAAACAAATTAAAAATTGCACAAAAAAAGGTTTACAATATAATTCTAGATAGAATATTTTCAAATAAACCTGGTGCATTCTTTATTGATGGTCTTGGAGGAACCGGTAAAAGCTTTTTATATTGTACTTTATTAAAAACTATGAGATATAGAGGATTTATAGATTTCATTACTGCAAATTTGGTGTCATAGCTTCACTTCTTCTAGGTGGTCGAATTACTTATTTCTGCTTTAAATTTCCGATCAATAGTGATGGAAAGTTCAGTTGTAACATTAGTAATCAAAGTTCTCTAGCAACATTAATTAGTGATGCAGAACTTATTATCTGGGATGAAATTTCAATGGCAAAAAAAGAAAGTAGTCGAAGCTTTTGATTTACTTTTGAAAGATTTAATGGGAACAAAAATACTCTTTGATGGAAATGTCTTTGTTTTTAGTGGTGAGTTTAGACAAACGCTTCCTGTTGTTTATAGTGGAAAAAGAGAAGATTTTATTCATGAAAGTTTGCTATGCTCTCAAATTTGGAACAAACTTAAAAAATTACAATTATTAGAAAATATAAGTGCAAAAACCGATCCTGCTTTTTGTGAATATTTAATGAAAATTGGTAATGGAACGGAAAACAAAACTAATAAAGGTAAAATTGAAATCCCCCATTCTCTGATCATTCCATTCATCAATGAAAAAGATTCATTACATCTTTTATTTAAAGTTATTTATCCCAGTTTGCATGTCCCCCATTCAAATATTTCTTTTGTCACTTCACTTGCAATTCTAACAATGAAAAATGATTTTATTGATGAAATAAATGACATGTTACTCGCTTAATTTCCAACTATAAAATTAAAACATATCTAGCTACTGATGAGGCCGTGGATCCAAAAGGCCAAAGTGAGTATAAAGACTTGCTTCATACTTTGAATCTTGTCGGTTTACCTCCTTATCAATTAACCTTGAAAATAAATCATCCAATTATATTATTACGAAATTTAAATTCTTGCAAAGATTTACGTAATGGTACACGCTTAATATGGAATGATTTCAGATCACACGTTATTAGTTTCAAAATATCTAGCGGTAATTCTAAAAATACACATGTGTTCATTCCACGAATATCACTACTTACATTACAAGATGAAAAGTTACCTCTTCTATTTAAAAGAATACAATTTCCAATATGATTGTGTTTTGCAATGAGAATTAATAAAGCTCAAGCACAAACTTTAGATTTCAATTGTATTTATTTGCGTGAGCCGGTCTTTTCTTATGGTTAATTGTACATTTCTTTATACAGAGTCAAAAATTATTAATGTGTTAAAATATTTATAAGACCACCCATAGCCGATGATGCTGATAGCCAATCTACATATAATGTTATTTATGATGAAATTATTGAAAAATAATTTCTTAAAAGTAAGACTTTTCACAGGTAGATAAGACCTTGTACTTTATTAAACCTTATATTCTTCTACTTCATACAATTCCCTCCATTAATGATTTTGACTTATGTTTTTTGCATTTATATATTTCAACTTCAGTTTCTATAGATGGAAAAAAGACTAAATATCAATAAAATCACCTCAAGTACCACAGAATAGACTTGTAAAATTCAAGTAATAGATAAAAGCTATTGTCGAACCAACAGAGATAGAAACAAAAAAAAAATAAGCTCCTTATATTACAAGATAAAGATGTATTTTTCATTTAACTCATAATTGGTAAGCTTGATTTTATCCTATTTGAGAATCAAGAACTTGCATTCCTCTGTAAATCAATCATTCTCTTGCAAGTGCACCTGGTTATACTTTGTCATATTTTGTTCTTCTTGAATCAATTTTATGCATTTATATTTTTAAAAAAAATCTTATGTTCATTTTAAAAGATCCCAATGTCAAATATTATGTCAGAGTTCATGATAATCATTGTGTTCTTCAAATTATTGAATGTAAATAGGTGATAAAATGTCTAAGGTTCATGGCCTAAGTGTAAGTTTATCTTATTGTTTTAAGACACCACTTTTTGTGTATACTTTGATATGCTTGTACTTGTTATGTTTATGATCCTACAATGACATTAAATTTCAATATCATTTTTGTGTAGAAAAGATCAGAACTGGATAACAAATGATATGGTGGTATATAGGATTGAAGCCTTAATCATTCTTGACCTAATTCAATGTTGTTCTTCCTATTGTGAAGAATGTACTATAAATACTGAAATCCTAATTTGGCACAATACATAGACAATAAAAAATAGTCGAGAGAACAAAATATCTATAAATTTACGATGTGCTATTTCAAAGTCTTAAGCTTTCCTATATATCATAGAATTGTAATTTTCTAAATTTGTGACTTTTGAAGTGGTTATGACCCCAACTCCATATTGTGAAATTGATTTTAATTATGAGAAAGATAGGAATTGAACTATTCTTGAACTATTGCATTATTATTTTAATTTGAACCTTATGGGGTTGTGTAATTCCCTAAGCTAATGTAAAATTGAACCAAGGGAGTTACGAATTTTCCCAATTAAAGATAATTAGTGTGGCATATTGATGTTACCTTTCAAGTATAGTTTTTATGACTATACCAACAATGTATGCCTAAATAGGTATTGTGGTCCAAGATATCAATACTGGAAACTGTGGTTGCCGACTCGGGGTCTATATGAACAGATAGTTTAAATCCCCCTTAATTTTTTTACCATATAACTGGGAGGTTCGAGTCCCCCACATTATATTATATGATTTGGTGCTCGTGTAACCTTGATATGTCAGGAGGTTTGAGTCCCCCATAGTGCATATGTATACCCTCTAGTTCGTGCAGCCATATGCACTGGGGCCCTACCAGCTGGGAGAGAGCTGGGCCCATATAGCCCATGGATACTTTCTTATGTTATGACAGTTAAGCTAAACAATCCACTCTAAAGTTTTAAAGATAATGTTAAGTCTTTTTCCTTATCTCGACATGAGATATATATATATATATATATATGTATGTATATGTATTTGATTATGTGTATTAATTTTGAATGATTTTGAACTATTGATCATGGCATTATGTTATCAATATATCAGAGTTATATGCTAGTGTTCACCCTACTAACCATCTCCAAATGCTATATCCCCACGCGATACAGGGACCAGAGTTATATTTACTCCTCCTTCATTTAGTTAGGCCAGTTGGCTTGGTTCCTCAATTTGTTGAGTTATGGTGAAGTGGTAAGCTTCTATTCCCCATAAGTCTTTGGCATTTTACCATCTTTTATTCTTATTTTTGAGTTGATAGTTACTTTTATTATTATGAACATTGTCATTGGCATCTGTCAGAGTTGGGGACTTATCCCGACCAAGACTAACTTTGGTTCTTTATTTATAGAACGATTTATTTAGATTACTGTAGATATTGGGTGATGGTTGTTGGTTGTTTGGCTGATTACCGATTGTCGGTTATTGACATGTTTTGAATTTCCTTAAGGTTGTTGCATGTTATCTTATTATGTATTTGGAATTCATCCGACCTTGGGAGATGTGTTTTGTTTGGTTAGGTATAGGGAGTGATCTCTGATCCACGTAGGACTTGAGATACCTATCATGGATAGGCCCTGGTTTGAGTCATGAAAAAAATGGTATCAGATTTTAGGTTTGGTGTCATTGGGTGCCCAACAAATTTGTGTCAAGTAGAGTCTCATTTATGGGTGTGTAGTGTGCCACACTTTTAAGGGAGAGGCTATGAGGCATTTAGGAATGTTTTCCTTTTTTGTTATTCTATTTTTGAGCCATAGAGTCTAAGGTCTTGAATCTTCTCTATTTTCCATATGTTCGTTTTTCAAATCACGCCTCCCAGAAGATTTGATGCTCTTGAAAAACCTTATGTCCCGTCTGAGGATAATATGGATGGAACTCATCCAACTGCAGGATTTTAGACCCAGTCTAGGGTCATTGCTTCTGATTCCCCTGATGAATTCCACTAGTTAACCCTATCCTCCTAAGGCACCCCAGGCTGGCGTGTCTACTGCTGAGTTTTGCCAGTCGATTCATTTGCTTACCTAGTTAGTGGCCTTCCAGACTGAGTTTGTTTATTCTGTTAATCTATTATCTGAGTCCATTAGAGTTAGCTAATTTATGATATTGAGTCCTCTTACTTACACTGGTTCTAGAGTCGAAAGGATCTTTAAAATTTTATTAATAAAATAGAAAAGATCTTTTGTGTAATGCATGCTACTGATGTAGAGGGTGTAGAGTCTGTTTCTTATCAGTTGAATGATATAGCATACCAGTAATATGAAGAGTGGGAGCAGCTTCGGGGTGATTATGTTGAGTCAGCTCTATGGGATGACTTCTCTAGTACTTTTCTTGATCATTTTTTCCTCAGGAGTTGAGAGAGGCGAAGGTTGAGGAGTTTATGAATTTGAAGCAAGGCGAGATGTCAGTGAAGGAGTATGCCTAGAAGTTTTGTTAGCTATCATTTTATGCACCAAAATTGGTGTCTAGCATGAGGTCTAGGAAAGAATAAGGAAGTTTGCCTCTGGTTTGTCAAATGAATTAATCTTAGAGAGCAAAGCTACCTTGTTAAACAAGGATATAGACATATCTAGACTTGTGGTGTACATGTAATAAGTGAAAGAAGCCAGCAGAGATAAGTGAAAGTCTGAATAAGAAGTTTCGCTACTCAAAACAAGGTGGTCGTCAATAACAATATGGTAGGATGGTGAAAAGTGGTCTAAAAAGAAGTGAGGCAATTCTGGTTCCTACTCTATGGATAGTGCTCCTTATCCAAAGTCATTGGGTGATCGACATTCTTAGTATAATAGTGGGTTTAGATCACCAGGAGTCCAGTCGTAAGCTAGTGGGGCTCAGACATCTTTACCATATCCTCCTTGTAGATTATATGGTCCGGTGCACTATTGTATTTGTGAAGAGGAGAGGAACAAGTGCTTTACATATGGTCAGATTGGTCATATGCAGAGGGATTGTCTTTCGAACTTTTCTTCTAAGTCAGAAAGGATTCCTGTTGGTATTTCATTAGCTCACGCACAAAAAGATGCTACTTTTTCTTCTGGCTCCAGTACTGGTCAAAATCGTCTGTACGCTCTATCCACTCGCTAGGATTCTGAGGCATCCCCTAATATTGTTACATGTATGCGTAAACTCTTATGTCATGATGTATATTGTCTACTTGATCCTTGGTCTACTCTTTCTTATGTGACCCTTTATGTGGCTATCCATTTTGGCTTTGATCCTGAATATAGTTAGAACCTCTTCTCTGTGTTCACCCTGGTGGGCGACTCCATTATGGTTAGAAGAGTCTATAGGGGTTGTATGATGTCGGTCTATAGTAGATAAACCTTGGTAGATCAGATAGAGTTGGACATATTAGACTCCGATATGATTTTAGAGATGGATTAGTTACATTCGTGCTATGTGTCTCTTGATTATAGGACCCGATGGGTCAGTTTCCACTTCCCTAATAAGCTAGTGATCAAATGGGAAGGTAGTTCCCTAATACCTAAGAGAAGGTTTATTTCGTATCTTAGAGCCCAAAAACTGATTTCTAAAGTGTGACTCTATCAGTTAGTACATCTTAAGCATTCTAGATCTAAAGGTCCTTCCTTGCAGACTGTCCCTATGGTCTATGAATTTCCCGAGGTGTTTCCAAATGATCTTCCTGGTGGAAATTAATTTTGGGATTGATCTTCTTATGGATACTTGTCCTATTCCTATCCCTTCTTACATAATGGCTCGGACTGAGTTAAAAAAACTCAAGGAGCAGGTGAAAGATCTTCTAGATAAGGGGTTCATACGCATTATTGTGTCTTCGTGGGGTGCTCTCGTGCTCTTCAGGCATAAGACAGATGGTTCCCTTAGAATATGTATTGATTACCGTCAATTGAATAAGGTTACTATAAAGTACAGGTATCCGTTTTCATGGATTAATGATTTGTTCAATCAACTTCAAGGTGATAAGTTTTTTTCTATGATTGACCTTTGGTTGGGATACCATTAGTTGAAGATTAGGGAGGTAGATATCCCTAAAACTTCCTTTCAAACCCGATATGGTCATTTTGAGTTTTTGGTGATGACCTTTGGTTTGACTAATACCTCAGCAACATTTATGGACTTTATGAATTGGGTTTTCCATCAGTTCTTGGATTTTTTGTAATTGTCTTTATCGATGATATTCTAGTATACTTTAAGAGTGAGGAAGATCATACCAACTATCTCCCCTTTGTATTGCAAACCTTGATAAAGCAGTAGTTGTATGTAAAATTTTATAAGTGTTAGTTCTGGTTAAATATTGTGACTTATCTAGGACATGTTGTTTCTAGTAAAGGGATGATGGTGGATCCATAGAAGGTTTCGATGGTTAAAAAGTTTCCTAGACCCATGACTCCAACCAATATTTGTAGCTTCTTGGGTTTAGCTGGTTACTATAGAAGGTTTTATGGAGAGTTTCTCTTCTATTACAACCCCATTGAGTAAGTTAACTCAAAAAAGGGTGAAATTCTTATGTTTTGATGCTTGCGAGTATAGTTTTAAGAAGTTGAAGGATAAGTTGACTTTGCCTTAGATCTTGACTCTGCCAGAGGGCACTGATGGTTTGTTTGTCTATTGTGATACACTCCGAGTAGTGTTGGGTTGTGTGTTGATACAGCAAAGCAAGGTAGTTGCATATGCTTCTAGACAGTTGAAAGTTCATGAGAAGAATTATCCAACCAATTATTTGGAATTATTGGTCATGGTGTTTGCATTAAAGTTCTGTCGGCATTATTTGTATGGGGTCCATGTTGATATTTATTCTGATTATAAGAGACTATAATATGTATGCACTTAGAAAGATCTAAATCTCAGGCAAAGGAGGTAGCTTGAGTTGCTCAAGGACTATGACATGAGTAGTTAATATCATCCAGGTAAAGATAACATGGTTGTTGATGTTTTTCATAGGTTGTCCATGGGTAGCTCATCTCATGTTAACGAAGAGAAGTAGGATTTAGTGAAGGATATTCACCGTTTGGCCAATCTAGGAGTCCGTCTCTTAGATTTCGAGGGTGGTGGTATGATTGTTCAAGAGGTAGCAAGGTCATCTCTTGGTGCTGAGGTAAAGGAAAAGCAGATGTTAGATCGTATTTTGAAGAAAATTAAGCAGGATGAAAGTAAGCAGAGGGTTATGATTTTTTAGATTGGTGGTGATGGTTTCTTGAGATACCAAAGCAGATTATGTGTTCCCTATGTTGATAGATTGCGAAGAAGCATTTTGGTAAAAGTTCATAAGTCGCATTATACTATTCATCTTGATTTGATGAAATGTATCATGATATTAATGAGATTTATTGATGGAATAACATGAAGCAAGATATGGACAATTTTGTGGCAAAGTGCATGGTGTGTCATCAAATCAAGGTAGAGCAATTGAGGCCCGGTGGGTTGACTCAAGAGATTGAGCTGCCGATGTAGAAGTGGGAGATAATTAATATGGATTTTGTAATTAGTCTTCTGCGGTCTCTCCAGTAATTTAATTTAATTTGGGTCATCATAGATTGGATGACTAACTCTGCTCATATCTTGCCAGTGAGGACAAATTTCTCTTCAAAGGACAATGCCAAGTTGTTCATCGAGGAGATCATGAAGTTGCATGGTACTCTTATTTCCATCTTATCTGATCGAGGTACCCAGTTCTCATCTCACTTTTGGAGGTCATTCCAGCAAGGCTTGGGGACAAAGGTGAACCTTTGTACCGCTTTTCACCTGCAGACGGATAGAAAAATAGAAAGGACAATATAGGCCTTGGAAGATATTCTTAGAGCTTATGGTTTTCATTTTGGTGGTATTTAGGTTGACCACTTGCTTTTTATAGAATTTGCCTACAACAACAGTCATCGCCCTAGCATTAGTATGGCTCTATTTGAGACCTTATATGGTAGGAGGTATAGGTCTCCTATTGGGTGGTTTGAGGTTGGTGAGAATAAGTACTTTGGATCTAATTTGGTTCACCAACCCATGGAGAAGGTAAAGGTGATTCAAGATAGACTTAAGATCGCCCAAAGTCGCCAAAAGTCCTACGCGAATGTGAGGCGAAGGAAATTAGAGTTCAGTGTTGGTGATTGGTGTTTTTGAAAGTGTCCCCAATAAAGGGAGGGATGCATTTTAGTAGGGAGGAAAAGATCAGTCCCCGTTACGTCAGTCTGTATTTGGTTTAGAAGAGGGTTGGTAATATTTTATATGAATTTGAATTGCCTTCTAACTTGAGCTCCATTCATCTCCTATTTATGTTTCGATGTTGAGAAAGTGCGTAGGTGATTCTTCAACTATTATTCTTAGAAAAAGGTGGGTATTTTGGATTCCTTATCATATGAGGAAGTACCGGTTGAGATTTTGGATCGGCAAGTATTTGTCCATAGGTTGCAGACTAAGGATATGTATTCGATAAAGGTACTTTGGAGGAACCAAAAGGTTGAGAAAGCAATATGGGAAGCCGAATAGGACATAAAGTCCAAGTATCCATTCTTGTTCCCTATTACGGATAATCGCGCTTGAGGTATGTGTATTCCTTAACATCTTTGTTTTCTATCTTTGTAAAGGCAAATATGATTGTGTGTTAAGTCAGATCATGCCTTGGGTTTTTGGTCCTTGAAAGTTTTCTGAAAATTTATCCTTATTATTGTAACTAAAAATCACGTTACGAGTCGTAGGGTATCTTGATAGGTCAGGTTATCCTGGTCGTAAAGTGTCCAATGAATGGTGCTTGAGTTATTGTCCTGAGTCGCATGATGTCTTGATGGGTCTTAAGGACACAATAGTAACCAAATTAATAAGCATATGGAAAAGTTCTGCTCTGAGTACGAATGGCTTGCTATGAGTTAAAAGGACTTTCTATGAGTCTTTGGGTGCAATTCGTAGGGTGTCCATTATTTACCCAATTAGGTTCTATGTTGACTACGACTAGACCCTATGAGTCTTAGGGTCCCATTACGAGTGGTACTAGTTGATTCATAGGTTCAATAGTTTGTGGGTGTCCTGGGAACTATCTTGGCTATGACTCAGGATGACGAGTCATAAGGAGTCCATACGAGCTATATGGTGACCCATATTTATTGATGACTAAATTTCAGCTTTTAATTTGATGGAACTTTGGAAAATTCTCTCCTTACCCAATTAAAACCCCACGTCTACAGAGCACTTAAGGGGTTTAAATTTCATCCTTAACGCACTAAAACACTTCGAAAGATCTCTCAAATTCTCTCAAGAAGATATACTTAGGGTTTCCAAGGAGTAGGTTATCCAAGGGTCAAGGGTTGAAATCCTTCTGCAAAACTTGGTATTTCAGGTATGTTACTCTTTCCTAATTATAAAATTGCTAAAAGCATAAATTTTAACATGTTGTTCAAATGGTATTGAGGTTGATTTTAAAATCACGGGTTGAGGGTCTTTTATAACTATTATTTATGTGTTGTTTTATATTTGTCCCTACATGGTTTAGGTTTAAAGGGTGGTTTTAAAATAAATTTGATACATGGGAATGGTAAATGAACTAGGGATTGTGATTTCCCAAACATGTGACTTTTGAAGTGGTTATGACCCCAACCCCATATTGTGCAATTAGTATTAATTATAAGAAATGTGGGCATTGAACTATTCTTGAACTATTGCATTATTTTGAATTGAACCTTATGGGGTTGTATAATTGATGTCGCCAAAAACTACACTCCACTTAAAAGTATAATATGGTTGATTGCAAAAATAATAACCCAACTAGGTTGGAGTCGATCCCATAGGGAAAACGTGAATAGTTGCTTGCCTCGATGTAATCCACAAGCAGGAAAGTAAATAGGGGGATTTTGTTATCAATCACAAAAAGCCAGCAAGTCTTAAGTGCTTTTGAGTTGTACTCAATATGATACGAACAATAGGTTTATGTTCCCCCTGGATTCTCAACTCCATAAATTTCTCGTGTTCAACCCAACTGTTATATTGCTCTGCATGGAAAGTCTACAAGATAAGTCTTATCAACTGTTGGGTAAGCTCGAAGATAAATTTCACCCTTTACTTAGGAAGTCTTAGGGTGTTTCCATGTTTCCCCTTGATAATACCTCAGTTCACTAGTCGGGGTAGGATTAAGTGATTAGATGAGATGCAAGGACAAATAGGTGGAGGTAGAAGTCCCAAATCACTATCTTAACTTCTTTTCCCAATCATACACTCCTTTGTGGGGATGAGTATGAATACAAGTTGTCTCAAGGTACGTCCGATACTTGAGATTAATTATTGCGAAGAAGATTAAGATACATGCAGAAACCTTAGAACAATTGAGGCTCGCTCTTCCTCTATGTAGCTAATCTGCCAAGATCCCCACAACCCTAGCTAAGGAGATTAGCCTCTCATATTTGTGAAAGAAACCATGATTATCATTGAAGAACACATAAAATCAATTACACAAGAATAAGAAGAATAAACTCCGAAGTTTTTAATTGAATAAAACCTAAAATCTCAAGAACAATTGTAATAGAATTTCAATAATATGTAAAAGTACGTAATAATGTGCAATAGAACGTAACCTAAGAAAAGATAAATCATAGGGTATTTATAGTATCTCAAAAATAACCAAAAATCCTAGTAAAAACATGAAAGGTAAAGTAATGTCGGCCGTTGGTACGACTCGATCTTCACTCTTATCGGCTCAATACGAGTTGTACCCTGCCCTTTAGTATCTATTTCAGTGTCTGATCTTCCTAAGGCTTCAACTTTCTATTCAGCGTATGAATTCTTCATACGAGTCATAACCGAGTGCATGACTCATGTCTTTCACTCGTATCTGCCTGGGACTTTAATCTTTCCAAATCTTGAACACTGGTTTCTACACGACATCCTTATACGAGTCGTACTCAGACTTTCGTCTTGTATACTTTTGACACTTCCTGGATGGCAGGTTAGATCTTGTTATGCTTACGACTGTCTTGTACGACTCGTATCCTGTCTTACGACTGGTATACTTAAGTCGTATCTTCCTCACACTTAGATCCTCAGGTTGGCTTTTGGTTTTGTTACTTATAAGATTCAACATATGAATCATATTGAATGGTTACGACTCAGGATCTGACTCGTATACTGATCAAAGTTGGTCTCTTTCAGATCTTTTTCTTCTATTTTCATTCAAATACTATTGTAAACCTGTTTTACCTGCAATTCACACCTAAGTCCATCATATCAATCAAAATATTCTCATTTCACGCATAAATTCATGGTTTTAAGAATCAAAAGCGTCATGTTTCCAGCTACTTCAACACCCTCAACTTAGACTTTTGCAAGTCCTCAGGCAAACAAAACCAAATTACTACTTTCTAACACAAAGGCGATGCTTAAATAGGAAGATCTTAAGCTACCCATGGAAGTGATTTTGAATTAAATTTAAATCATGTTATCCCCCTCCTAATTCCAACTTTTAAAACTCAGTTGCGTATAACAATTTAGCACATGTAGAAACATAAGGGATTCCGATGATGGCATTATATTACCAATAGACACTTGGGCATAAACATAATTTACATTAGTCAAACAATCTAGTAATTTAGCAACATAACCCATGTGCGCTCACAATCAAAGAAATCTCATTCACTCTTCTGTTGGACAAATCGATCTATTAAGGGATATAACAAATGGCCCTTTTACTCACAAAAATGTATCCCTGGTGTGCACAGAACGCCATAGGCTTTCCCATATGTTTTTTTCCTAAATTCTCAAACAGTCATGGTGAGATCACTATATGACTTTACTTGGCTTGGAACGTAGGCTTGGGGATGGTATGATATTATTTGAGATCCATTTAATGACTAAGCCTCCTGGACACAACGCTTTTCTTGGGGTCTATATATTTTTCACTTTTTCCCTTGTTTTCACCCTTATGTCTCCCTTTTTCTTTTAAGCACATTCTAAATGGGTCAGGTGTGGTTCTCTTAGCACTTATTTTTCTTATTCTTTTCTTTTGCTTTTTAATACAATTTTATTTTCACCGTACTTGCTCATGTTTCAACTATCTTATTTTATTCCAACTTTCTTTATTCTCATTTCCATCTAACACACCCCTAACATAGCTACCTCAACTTAGGCGATTTTATTGAGTTAAGGTGCACAGTATCCACAGGAGGACCAGGACCAAATCAGGTTCATTATAAGTTTAAACAAGAAGGTGACAGGTGTTTTGTGAAAATATTAGTTTATTCAGGTTCAAATATTTGGATTAAAGGGATTTATTAATTTGGTTAGGGCATTTTTTGCTCAAGTGGACTCATACAAAAAGGGCCTATGATCACCTCCTACCTAAGTATCCTAGACCTAGGTGAAAGCAACCGGACAAGTTCTAGATTCCAACACAACCGGGAACTCAGTAAATCTCACACATATTTGCACAGGGCTACATTACTAGGTACTAGTTATCCAACTATGCAACGGTTTTTTTCCTAATTGTTCTATCCCTAATCTTAATGCCATTATCCAATTCACAACAGTTTTCCACAAGTATACCAATCATGCAATTAAACCAGAATTTTGAAGGGACTCAACTTTTTTTCAACAGAATTTCAACCCAATGTCAACACCACTTTTTACAATAGCATTTCAAAAATTCATAGTGTTTCAATAATCACCATATAAAAATCAAAATAGAATCAAAATCTTTCAATACAATTAAAAATTTCAAAATCCTCAAAAAATAATAATATCATAATCAATAACAAAAATATCCGCTACTATAGGCATACTGATCCACTCCATATCTCAGTTGTCTGCATCAAACTTATAAGTCATAACAGACTTTCAGTCTTAACTACACATATTCTGTAGCTACTCCCAGATTTTTTGAATAACCCTCACCCCCAACTTAAGATTATTGCACTGTCCCCAGTGCTATAAAAATAAATAAAATAAAGGATAAAGGTCATACTCAGGCGCTCAAGGCGTCGACGCATCAACATCAGCATGTGGGTCCTTAAATTAAGTCCCGCTTTCATCAGCTACCATCCCATCAACCAAGACTGCATCAATAGTAATGGGGCACCACAATATCAGCCTTCTAAATATCATCAGCTGGTGCTGGATATCTCATGAACCTGTATATACGGTCCTACTCATCCTGAACACTATCATATCAAGTTGTTTTCTTAGCCTTTTTTTCTTTCTTACCCTTTCTTTTCTCTTATGCCTCTGCTCTTTGGTCTCCTTAACCTATGTTGGTTGGGTCAGCCCAAATCTTAGGCACCTTGACTATAGGAATCACAATCTCAAATACTAGCTCTGCAACCATCGGCCTCTCATAAATTTTTGCAACTATCTTCTTGATATCAGCAATCTCAAATCTGACATCGGTAACATTAGCGTCTGCCCTCAACATAGTTGTCGACTAATCCTCGACTTAACAGTATCTAGGTACTTTTGGACTCACCTATACTTCTCCTTAAACTACCTATCAATCTATCTTTTTACTTCATCTTTCATGTGACCAACTTTCCCATTCAGCGTAGCCAATTGGGTCATAACCTCTATCCATGTAGCCTAGGATATCATCATAATACCTGGAGGCATACCTCGTGGCCTCAGTGGCATAGAATGGACTAGTTTTGGGGAACTATAAGTACCTATTGCATCTGTGTATACATCCACAATCTGTGCTCCTACCTCAGTAGCCTCAGTTGTAGCAAGGGAGGTTTTTTTATTATCTTGCAAAAATTATCCTGGCATAACATTTGTTGCCATCCTCATAGGTCGGGCCAAAGGGTTAGGCACATCTCTAATCATCCTAATATCAAATGTTCTCCTAACCTCAATCATCTTATCAATACCAGGGAGCACCAACACTCCCGCAGCTAAACAAATCTGCGTAATAATGCAGGGGTAAACCAATAACCCCCAACTACCCTATTTCTCAATAATCAGGCCAAGAACATACCAATATCAAATGTGTACCTGGATGTGAAACCAGCTATCATAGAAACCCAGACCAGGCTCACAACATCATCTCCTGTAATAGGAAACAACCGGTGTCGAGCTAGTGTACACCAAGCCTTACCCTTAAAGTTAAGGGTACCCTTCTTTATTTATTTTGAATCTCTGATACCTCCTTTAAACTAAGTAGCAGGCACACCATTTAAAGTTGTCTACTTCACTATCTATCTAAGAATCACTATTTTATCTTTGGACCTAGTGTCCGCTTTGTGATCTTTCTCATCCTAGCCATCCTATAGTCTATCTCTGTTGTGTTGGATGAAAATTTAGACCATAAAAAAATATCTTTATAATTTAGAGAAAGTTATTAACTTGCACGCCTTGAATCATTAGGGAGGTGATAAGCTCACCACCCTTCCACAGTTATCCCTGTGGGTATTGCCTCTGTAGCTTACCCTTGTAGGCTTTGTAAAACTCATGAACTAGAACCTCACTGTATCTTTCGAGTTCTCTTATCATCAACCCAAATCCATAATTCCTTAAGTGTTCTTCAAAGTTGGGTAATTCAGATATCCCCATATTGTTCATTCTTCTTTTTGGATACAGGACTCTCTTTATTTTACCACCCAGAAGATGAAACATCCCCATGTTGCACATATCCTGCATGTCGGGGTATACCCATCATTCAATGATGGGAACCAGAGTAGTGGTTAATACGAGAGATGGATCATGTATGTCTATAGGTATAGCATCAACCTCCTCGGGACCTTAAGTTTTTTTTTATGTAGACTTTATTAAACTAAATTCTACTTCATCCTCATCATCGTCATCAGCAGACTATGGTGTATGTAAATAAGATACTGTAATATTTTTTCTCCTTGGTCCCCTTAGTGGTGGTGACTCAGGCTCTTGGGGAATCACTTCTTCCCCTTAGCTTTAGCCGCTGCCTTTCCCTTTGGTGCAGCTTTATTTGATGAGGTTCCATCACATTTTTCTATACTACTTTCATATATAGATTCATACTCAAATGTACTGGTATCCTCACTTTCAATAGGTGGTTTATTGGTCACTATCTTAGCCACTTGTTTAGAATAGAAAAGTTCTTTGGAGGCATAATTCCTAAAAGTACACAATTATGAGTAACTAGGTAAAGAAAAGAAAAGAAAAATCTAAAACTATGGTTCAATGTGCTTTGTATGGATTAGGTATGAGTGATGGGTACTGGTCATACCCATATAATCGAGTCGTATCTTATACAGGGCATGACCTTGGTTTACTGGTCAGCTTACGACTCTTCCTTCCCAGTTTTACCAAATGGGCACGACTAATGGCCAACAGTTGTAAGATAGTCAGAAATTTTTAGTCTATTTTAATTCTTCCCAAGTAGGTATGATTAGTATCTATGAGTTGTATGGAGTGGATACGACTCGTATGGTTGATTCGTATCCATTCCATACAACTTGAAATTTGTTAAACTTCTATGTTGTTAGTGGGTACTAGTCCCATTATGACTCCCTTACCAGTGGGTACGAGTCGTAAGATGTCTCGTATCCACTGCAACATAGAAGTCTAACTTTAAAGTTTAACTCCGATAAAACTCTCAAAGTACCCACTACTATATTCAGCTATTTACATCATTGTAACCTACACAAATAACTCAAATTCATTTTCAATCCCTAGTTCTACCTCCATTTCTAATTTTGAACAAAAATAACTAAGCTAGGGTACCAACAATGTCTATAATTATATATATTATATTCAACCCACTTCAAAACAATGAATACTACTTCATTTCAACTAGCAAAGCAGAACAAAAAGAAGTTTTGGAACTTAGTTGAAAGATTTTGAAGTTGGAGATGTTGAGTTTTAGATTTTGCTCTCAAATTCGAGTTCAAATTGCAAAAATTTAAAGATTCAAAGTGTTGGAAGTTAAAAATAGTTGAAAACACTTTGATTTGGTGGATCGAAATTTTTGATTTGGGTGAGAAATAATATAGTTACGATTAGTGTACTTGGGTGCACTATCGTGTACCCTCTTCTCTTTTATTTGAGTATTGGGCCAGGTCATCTCAAGAATTGACCTAGTAAGCTTGGGTACGAGTGGCTTATACGACTCGTACCCCGGCTTACAGGTTATTTTTTGACTCGTATTGCCCTGGAACTTACCTGTGTTCTGGTGTGGATATGATTGTCAGTCATGAACCGTACCTAGAGAATACAACTCGTATTGAGAATCGTATTCATTCTAGAAACTAATGTCTAATTCAGATTTTTCTCTCAGGACAATATGATTCATATTCACGAGTTGTACCGTATAGATATGACTCGTAAAGAGTCCGCAGTTGCCTTGATTACTCAACTTCATCGAGGTCAATATCATCTACTTCTTTCACCTCTTTTATATTTCCCATATAGTTCTTTACTTTTTTCTGTTTACCTTAAATAGACGATCACCATCCCTCTGTAGTTCTAAAGCACCATAGGGAAAAACTCTTGTTACTATGAATGGACCATGTCACCTCGACCTTAACTTACCTAGAAATAAATGTAGCTTAGAATTGTAAAGTAGCACCCAATCACCCTTTTCAAATACCCTTTTCTCAATCTTTCGATCATGATGCAACGTTATGCTATTCAGCCTTGACTTTTTTGCATCCTTCCATTTTAGATTCAGCTTCTTTAACGCCCATAGTGCTTTTTGTTCAAGTTCAATTGATAAATGGAAAGATTTTCCATACACAAGCTGGTAAGGTGAAGCACCTATGGGGTTTTTATAAGCTGTGAAGTAAGCCCACAGCGCATCACCTAACTTTCTTGCCTAGTTAGTTCTATTAGCATTGATAGTCTTTACCAATATGGACTTGATTTCTTTATTAGATACTTCAACCTCTCCACTGGTCTACAGATAAAAGGGTGTTACCACCCTATGGTTCACTCTATATTTTCAAACAGTATTTTGAATAGGTAGTTGCAAAAATATGACCCTCCATCACTATTGATAGCACGTGGTATACCAAATCGAGAAAAGATATTCTTTCTCAAAAAAAAAGTGACACTATGAGCTTCATTGTTAGGAAACGCAATTGCTTCCACCCATTTGACACATAGTCTACAGCTACAAGTATATACTTCATGCCATATGAACTCACAAAAAGTCCCATGAAATCTATGCCCTATACATCTAACACTTTCAATTCTAGAATAGGAGTGATAGGTTGTTCATGTCTTCTAGAGATAGTACCTTGTTGTTGGCATTAATCATAAGTAGATGTGAAATCATGAAAATCTCTGTATATTGTTGTCTAATAGTATCCACATTGTAGGATTTTATGAGTCATACGGGACCCTCCATGATAACCTCCAACTGCCAATGAATGATATGATTCAAGTATGCTCATCATCTCCACCTCAGGTATGTATCTATAAATGATTCCATCTGCATAATTTTTAAATAAGTAAGGTTCATCCCAGAAAAATTTTTGTACCTAATGCATGAACTTCTTTTTTTTCTCATATAAAAGATCTTCTGGACCTAGATCACTGGCTAAGTAATTTGCATAATCTGCAAACCATAGGATTAGATCTTAGGAAGCTGCTAATATCTACTCTTCTGGAAAACTATCATCAATCCAACCCAATAGCAGCCTTCTGCATAGCTTTCTCTTCAAGTCTAGACAAGTGATCTGTAATTTGATTTTTCATACCTTTTATGTCCTTCACCTCAAAGTCAAATTCTTGCAACAAAAGTACCCACCAAATAAGCTGAGGCTTTGCATCTTTTTTATCCATTAGGTATCACAGTGCTGCATGATCATTGTGAACAATTCGCTTGGTCCTAATAAAATAAGATATATACTTTTCAAAGGCAAAAACCACTTCCAGTAACTCTTGCTTCATTATAATATCGTTCTTTTGAGAAAGATTTAGTGCATTACTAGCATAGTAGATGGGATGAATGATCTTTTTCTTTCCGTTGACCTGGTATAGCCCCTGAGGCTAATCCACTAGCGTCACACATAATCTTAAAAGGTGAAATCCAATCGAAAGACACAATGATTAGAGCAGTCACCAACTTCTCTTTTAGGCTTTCAAAAACCTTATAAAATGCATCAACAAAATCAAATTTTACCTCCTTCTCAAGAAGTTTGCAAAGAGGACTAGCAATCTTCAAGAAGTTTTTGATAAATCGCCTATAAAAACCTGTATGCCCGAGAAAACTCTGAATTCTCTTCACAGAAATTGAGTAAGGCAATTTTTCAATCACCTCAATCTTCTCTCGATCAACCTCATTTCCTCTCTTTAAAATCTTGTGGCCAAGCATAATTCCCTCTTTGACAATAAAATAACACTTTTCCCAATTAAGAACCAAGTTGCATTCTTTACACTATTGTAGAGAATTTGCCAAGTGCCTTAGGCAATCTTCAATAGAATCACCAACAACTAAAAATCATTCATAAGAACTTCTATGATGTCTTCGAACATATCAAATAAAATAGACATCATACATCTTTGAAATGTGGTTGGAGCATTACATATCCCAAATAGCATGCACTTGAATGCAAAGGTTCTATAAGGACATGTAAAAGTAGTCTTCTCTTGGTGCTCAGGTGCAATAATGATTTGATTGTAGCCTGAATACCCATCAAGAAAACAATACCATCCTCTACCTCCTAATCTGTCTAGCATCTGATCCATGAAAGGCATAGGAAAATATCCCTTCTGAGTCCATGCATTCAATTTTTGGTAATCCATGCACACTCTCCATCCAGTAACTGGCCTTACAGGAACTAGCTCATTCTTCTCGTTAGTCACCACAGTAATTCCACCTTTTTTAGATGCATTGTACAGGGCTAACCCACTTGCTATCAGTAATGGGATACACTACACCAAAATCCAACCACTTGATTATTTCTTTCTTTACCACCTTATGCATAGGAGGATTGATTCAACGTTGATGCTCAATAGATGGAACATAATCCAGTTCAACTTGTATTTTAGGAGTACACAAAATAAGTAAAATACCCATAATATCTATAATGGACCATCCAATGGCCCTCTTGAAATTCTACAAAATTGATAATAGTTCTTCTACTTCTGACTGTGTTAGGTCAGTTGCAATAATAACTAGCAAAGTGTTGTTGGCCCCCAAAAATGCATATCGCAAGTGAGATGGGAGGGCCTTTAAATCTAACACTGGTGGTTCCTCAATGGATAGCCAAGTAGGTGGAGTAGTTATATTCTTCAAGTCTAAATCAAGCTTCTTTGGTGCAAAGTTATAACCATTTCTATATAGTGTACTTACTAGATCCTCATACTTATCGATACAATTAGAATCAAAATTCATGATCACAGCTGCCAGAGCTTCGACACCTAGTATTTCTTTAACAGGAAAAACCGCATCAAAACCATCATCCCACAGATTAACTACATCAACATTATGGAATGAATTTGTCTCCTCATTAACTACATCAATCACAGATACCACTCTCAATCTATCAGGCTGCTTCATAGATTTACATACGTTGAATGTCACTTGTTCAACATTGAGTCGCAGCATCAGATGTCTTTTCTCTAGATCAATAAGCATCCTACCTGAAGCCAAAAATGGTCATCCTAAAATATCAAAACCGAAAAGTCCACCTCACAATCTGATATAACAAAATCAACAGGAAATATAAAATAAGTCATTTTTACCGAAACATAATAAAGGATACCAACAGGCTTCTTCATTGTTCTGTCAGACATCACTAGTCTCATGGTAGTTGGTTTCGGATCTCCCAACCCTAACTATTTAAATATGGAAAAGGGAATGAGGTTGATGTTATCCCCAAGTCACATAATGCTCGATTGAAGTTAAAAGAACCAATAGTACAAGGTATTGTGAAAGAGCCAGGGTCCTCCTTCTTTTTTACCAAAGATCTAGTAACTACAACACTGCAATGATGAATATTGTCGACTGTCTCATAACTGGCTGAACTTTTATTGGTCATCAAATCCTTCATGAATTTTGCACATCCTGGCATTTGCTCCAATGTCTCTATAAGCGGTATATTGACAGACAACTCTTTTAATATAGATAAAAAATTTCGATACTTACCTTCTTCTTGTTTCTTTCTCAATCTTTGTAGATAGGGAGAAAGAGGTCTTGGAATGGGCTTTAGCACAGGCTCTATAACCTTCTCCTCTATTCTGCTTTCTACTACTCTTAATATGAACCAGCTCATCCTTACTCTTTTGCTCATCAGCTATGGGTATAAGTGGGTCTGAAGTAACATTACCACTTTGAGTAGTAATGACATGGCATTGACTATTATTTCTGGGATTTACCGTTGTATTGCTCGAAAGAGTACCAAGGTGTCTCTGATTTACTGTGGCTGACATCTGACCATATTGTATCTCCAACTACTTGATTGTTGTCGCATGTGGCTTCATTTTCTAGTTCAATCCTGATAGATCAGCTTTGATATCCTTCAGGAAGTTCTCTTGACTTTTTTTCCCTTTTACCAGCTTAGACAAAAGGTCCTTTATTCTGGACTCTATATCTCGATAACTTAGTGGAATATATTTGTCATTCTTCTCTTTATAGTCATCTTTATGCCACCAATCACCATCTCTGTCTCTAATACTATCTTCATATCTTTCATTATAATAGTTTCGACCTTGATTCCCTTGCCCTTGGTCTCAGAAATCCACCAATCTACGATAAAAATACTTTGCCTCTTCTTCAGATTTAATCTCAAATGGTTTGGAAGTAGACCCCTGTGCCAAAACTACATTCACTTTCTCATCACTCGTAGATGTAAATTATTTCATAAGTAGCCTAATATATGTATAAAGTTGTGTAACCTCCTTACAAATATGTCATTAGCTGCTCCATACGTATTTTTCTCTAATAGAATATGTACCACTACCACATTCTGAATCTTGAGTATGTCATCCTCTATTGATAACCGCGATATCATCTAGTATTTTATGTGTAGCTTTTATATGAATATGCATAAATTCTTCTCCTAAAATAGTATCTATCATAGGTCTTAAACTATCATTCAATGATCGATAGAAGAACTCAGACAAGTTAGATCCTCTGATTCTATGATTTGGTACCAAGCTCAATTTCTTCTTGAATAGAAACCATGCCTTATACATAGACTCTGCAGGTAGCTATCTGAAGTTGTAAATTTCATTCTTTAACTATAAAATCTATGCAGGAGGGAAGAATCTACTTAGAAATTATGTCTTCAACTCATGCCAAGTAGTAATAGATCCTCTTGGAAGTTCCCCTATCCATAGTAATGTTTCACCAGTCAAAGAAAATGGAAACAACCTCAATCTCAATGCTTCCTGATTAACCCCTGGAATATTATAATTTATGCTGATCCTAAGAAAATTTGTAAGGTGCATGTTTGCATCATCCTTAGCTGCACCTAAAAATACACCCTTCAGATTCAACAATTGGATCATAGTACTAGTGATTGTTTGGTGCAACTGTGATTGTGTGTGAAGTCAAATCATGCTAATAAATGCCTTGTCCTGTCATTTGAGGACTAATGATCCGAAGGGGACGAGTATGTAATGAGTTATAAGGACTTTTTATGAGTCATTGGGTGCAAATCGTAAGGTGTCCAGTATTTACCCAATTGGGATCTATGTTGACTACGACTGGACTTATGAGTCGTAGGTTCCCATAACGAGTGGTACCAGTTCATTCGTAAGGTCAATAGTGTATGGGTGTCCTGAGAACTTTCTTGGCTACAACTCAGTATGATGAGCTGTGATGAGTCTAAACGAGCCGTATGGTGACCGACAGTCATTGATGACTAAATTTTAGCTTTTAATTTATGGGCACTTTGGAAAATTTTCTCCTTACCCAATTATAACCCCACTTCCACAGAGCACTTAAGGGGTTGATATTTTATTCTTAACGTACTAAGACACTTCAAAAGTTTTCTCAAATTTTCTCAAGCAGACATACTTAGGGTTTCTAAGAAGTGGTCATCCAAGGGCTAAAGGGTTGAAATCTTTTTGCTAAACTTGGTATTTCAATCATGTTACTCTTTTATAATTATAAAATTGCTAAAAACATAAGTTTCAAAGTATTGTTCATGTGGTATTGAGGTTGGTTTTAAGAACATGGGTTACACGTTTTTTATAACTATTGTTTATGAGATGTTTCATGTTTGCCCCTACATGGTTTAGGTTTAAATATTGGTTTTAAAGTTAATTTGATGCATGGGAATAGTGAATGAACTAGGGATTATGATTTCCTAAACATGTGACTTTTGAAGTGGTTATTACCCCAAGCCCATATTATGAAATTAGTTTGAATTATGAGAAATGTGGGAATTGAACTATTCTTGAACTATTGCATTATGATATTGAATGGAACCTTATGGAGTTGTGTAATTGATGTCGCCCAAAACTAAACTCCAATTAGAAGTATAATACAGTCATTTACAAATATAATAACCCAACTAGGTTGGGATCGATCCCACAGGGAAAACGTGAACAGTTGTTTGCCTTAATGTAATACATGAGCAGTACAGGAAAGTAAATGGCATGATTTTGTAATCAATCACAAATAGTAACCAAGTCTTAAGTGATTTTGAGTTGTAATCAATATGAGACGAACACTACGTTTGTGTCCCCCCTGGATTCTCAACTCTATAAATTTCTCGTGATCAACCCAACTGTTCTATTGCTCTACATGCAAAGACTACAAGATAAGTCTTATCAACTGGTGGCTAAGCTCGAAAATAAATTTCACCCTTTATCAGGTAAGTCTCAGGGTGTTTCCTTGTTTCCCCTTGCTAAGACTGCAATTTACTCATCAGGGTAGTATAAAGTGATTAGATGAGTTGTGGGGACAAAAAGGTTGAGGTAGAAGTCCTAAATCACTGTCTTAACTTCTTTTCCTAATCACAAACTCCTTTGTGGGGATAAGTGCGAATATAGGCTATCTCATGGTATGGCCGATACTTTAGATTAATTATTGCAAAGAAGATTAAGATACATGTAAAAATATAGAACAATTGAGTCTCACACTTCCTCTATGTATCTAATCCGCCAAGGTTCCTACAACCCTAGCTAAGGAGATTAGCCACTCATTTTTGTGCGAGAAACCATGATTATAATTGAAGAACACATAAAATCAGTTACACAAGAATAAGAAGAATAAACTCCAAAGTATTTAATTGAATAAAGCCTAAAATCTCAAGAACAATTGTAATAGAATTGTAATAATATGTAAAAGTACGTAAGAATGTGTAATAGAACATAACCTAATAAAAGATAAACCCTAGGGTATTTATAGTATCTCAAAAATAACCAAAAATCCTAATAAAAATAGAAAAGGTAAAGTAATGTCAGTAGTCGGTACGACTCGATCTTCCCTTGTATAGGCTCAATATGAGTCATACCTAACCCTCTCGTATTGATTTCATTGTCTGATCTTTCTAAGATTTAACTTTTTATTCAGTATATGAATTTTTTATACGATTCATAACCGAGGGTACGACTCATTTACTTCACTCGTATCCACATGAGTCTTCAGTCTTTCTAAGTCTTAAATACTGGTTTGTATACGACATCCCTATACAAGTCATACTCAGACTTCCGTCTCGTATACTTTTTCTACTTCAACTCCTGGATGTCAGCTTCGATTTTTTTATGGTTATGACTGTCTTGTACAACTCGTATCCTGGCTTACAACTGGTATACTTAATTCGTATCTTCCTTACACTTAGATCCTCGAGTTTACTTTTGGTTCTGTTACTTATATGACTCATATACTGATCAGAGTTGGTCTTTCTTAGGTATTTTCTTCTCTTTTCATTCAAATACAATTGTAAACATGTTTTACCTGCAATTCACACCAAAGGGCATCATATCCAACAAAATATCCTAAGGTCATGTATAAATTTGCACTTTTAAGCATTGAAAGTGTCGTCTTTCCATGCCACATCAGTAATTCCCCAAGATAATGTAAAAATTAAACCAAGGGGGTTGGGAATTTCCCCAAGTGAAGATAATTGGTGTGGAATGTTGATGTTACCTGGCAAGTGTAGTTGCTATAAGGATACCAATAATGTATTCCTAAAAATGTATTGTGGTTTAATAAATGCGATTGTGTGACAATTACTTTAATTGGGCTTTAATGATGGTTGTGTAGCTGAGTCGTAAAAGTAGAGGTCCGAGAGACCAATATTGGAAATCGCGGTTGCAATGCAGGGGTCTATATGACTGGGTGGATCGAGCCCCCTTATTATTATAACCATATGATTGGGAGGATCGAGTCCTCTACATTATTTTACATGATTTGGTGCTCATTTCACCTTGATATGCCAAGTGCTTTGAATCACCCATAATGCATGTGTATACCCTCTGATTCATGTGGCCACACGCATTGGGGCCCTACTAGATGAGGGAGATTTGGGACCATATAGCCTATGGGTGCCTTCTTATGTTATGACGATTGAGCTAGACAATACAGTCTAAAGTTTTAAAGCACATGTTAAGCTTTGTTTCCTATCTCGATATGTGATATATAAATATATATATATGTATGTATGTATATGTATTTGATTATGTGCATTGATTTTAAATGATTTTGAACTATTGATCATGGAATTATGTTATCCATTTTAAATGATTTTGAACTATTGATCATGGAATTATGTTATCCTTATACCTGAGTTACATGCTAGTGTTCACCCCACTAACCATATCCGAATGTTGTATCCCTATGCGATGCAGGTACTAGAGCTACTTCTACTTTTCCTACACAGAGTTTGGTTGTCGGCTCGGTTCGTTGAGTTTTGGTGAAGTGGTGAGCTTCCATTCCTTATAAGTCTTAGGAATTTCACCATCTTTTATTCTTAGATTTGACTTGATAGTTTCTTTTATTATCATTAAAATTATCGTTTTCATTGTCATTGCCATCTATCAGAGTTGGGAACTTGTGTCGATCAAGGCTGATTTTGGTTATGTGTTTAGAAAGATTTAATTGGATTACTGTTGATATTAGTGATGTTCGTCAATTGTTTGGCCGGTCACCGGTCGTCGATTATACACATGTTTTAAATTTTTGTAAGATTTTTTCATGCTATCTTATTACATATTTAGAATTCATACGATCTTAGGGGATGTTGTGTTTAGTTTGGTTAGGTGGATGGGGTGATCTCCTATCCACGTGGGACATGAGATACCCATGACAGCCAGGACTTGATTTGGGTCATGACGAGTTCCATGCTATTAGCGGTTCTTTATTTGTATGTTCTGCTCCATCCCGTAGGAATCTCTTGGATTAAGAATTTATTTCTTATATAAACTTTCTTAGTAGTAGAAACATAGAACCTCAATAAGAATGTCTATGTAAAAAGTTCAGAGTTAATCACTTAGATCCCTCCTGCATATGATAAGTTTCTTGTCCCTTGTATTTAGCTTTCCCACTTGGCTTCTTCACATGGATTTCACAATCAATTGCTGAGAGTTTTTGCTAGAAAAATAGGGACTCCTAGATATATATAAAAGGTTGAGTATCTGGCCCTTTTGATTCATAAATATATTCCACATCCAGTACTTTCATATTTGTTGTATGAATATTGTTAGACAAACAGTAATTGAAAATGAGAGAAATCCTCTCACCATGGACAATATTGATAAAGTTCCTAAGGAGCTTAAGGGAATAGTAGTTGCCTTTTCATAATAAATAATGTAATTAACTGCTAATCTCTTTGAATATTTTTTTCACTAAAAGTTTGAACCTGAATAGTATTTTTGATGGTTTGAGCTGGTTCAACCATTTTTTATTTTTGAGTTAGTTATGATACTACCTACTAGGGACCGACTATATTAGATTATAATAAGTAGATAGATGTAATATTTATTTCCAAAGCTATTAGGGATCCATTATATTAGACCAAAAGGCTTCCCTAGCTCATTTAAGGTCAATAATGTTAGTTTTGGCTATCTGATTTTCCTAAGCAAGTCCAAAGTTTTTTGTTGATCTTTACGTTAGTGTTTGAGTTACATATGCGATTTTATGAAGGAAACAAAAAAAATAAAAAGGACTAATTTATTACTATAGATTTTTTAGTTACAATGAGATGAGGATGAAAGCTATATCTGAACTATTTTGGGATTGATGTGTGATTAATTGAGTGACTAAATGTGATGGTAATTCTCTTTCATTTCCTTAGTAACTGCTAAAAAAGTTGGATTACTTGAGTACCTAGACTGTTGCACTAAACGAGACTAATACTATAACAAAAGAAGAAAAAATCAAAAGAAAAGCAAAGTTCATGATATGTTGAGAAATAGCTTTTAAAAAATCATATTTAAAAGACGATTTTGACACCAGCTCACTAGGAACATGTGTCATTTTCACAGTAGATGTTATAAATTTCTTTAGGTTTGTGTATGCAATAGACCCCAGTAATATATACAGGACTTGTAATACACCAAACGGGATGCTTAAATAATAGAAACTGATTCTGCCACATAAATTAAGATGGAGGGAATACTACATTAACACATAGGAACTTGTTTGATAATGATCTTTATTTTGAAGTAGAAAAAAGGGCAGGCTATCATGGCATGCAAATTTACAAGTTTTGAGGAAAATAATAGATCAGTAGAACACCAAAGGACGACTGGACAAATCTTTAGTATATATACAGTGTTGGAATTATTACTCAACTACTAGAGCACGTTATGACATGAATTAGAAGAGAAAAATAGACTATATATCTCACCAAAAGAGAAAAACAGATTATACATCTCGAAGTGTTGAATTTTTTGGTATGGTTCATGGATCTTTTAGCTGTACTATTCTTGGCTGCATACTTTGCCTATACCTCACTTCCATTATAATATTATTACCATAGCTATTTCTCTTTGTTTTTTTACTGGACGAGAATGTCAAAAATACAACATTGATTATTTACTAACTTTATCAATTTCTCTACAGGAAACTCAAGTAGAATCTAGCTCAAGCAGATGCTATCATCTTTGATACAGATATCGTGTGTTATGAAGAGATGTTTGTCCCTTTCTAAACATACTTGGTGTCAATGGCAAATGTGCGAAAATAAACCAAGATATATGAAAATTCTCTTCATGATTTCGCCTATTGATCGAAGTACAATTGTTTAACCAATAGAAATGGTTACACCCACTGAACAACCATTATTGTCACCAACACAGCTAAATATTGCATCGCTTGATAGTTTTGGTTATCAGGGCTCTAAATTTGGTATCTTTAAATATATTCCTTTACTATACTTACCACACATTATTACTTATTTTTAATAGTTATTCTACCTTACTAACAACTCTTAATTTGTTGTAAGATATCATTTTCATTGTCATAAATGGTATCCCTCTTTCATATGCCACAAAGGAGAGTTGAATCAAAGAGTTCATTAGCATCGATCATTAATAAGTTCTCTTTTGCTTTCAACTTTTCAAAACTGAAAATTTTGCTTCAAAGTTGAAAAACAAGTTAGGTGTAAAGGTTATAACAATAAGAACTAGATGTCTTCATTGACATACTTAGCTTACCCTATTAGTAAATTGAATAATTCTTTCTTTTCATTTACTCGCATATTTTATTTATTGACTAACTATATTTTTAACATTTGCATAGGAAAAAACCAACAAGGTTGACCCTCTGGGAGGAATTCATAGACCTGTATGGATATAAACTTTTCACACATGTGAAAAACTTGAAGAATTTTTAGTAATCCTTGCCAAAAAAGTGGGCAAGCCAAAATCTTCTTCAGCTTTAGGTAAATAATACACATACTTACAATATGTCCTTGATAAAATATATAGTACTCAAATTAACACGAATTACTCAACGACATATAGGCTTGGCGAATAGATTTGGTACAACAATCCATATCAATCCTCCATATCCACAGGTCATCGAATAAAAGACATGATATTCAAGATACACCTCTTATTATGAATAGATATACTCACACAAAAATAAAGTTTCACATTTTAAATTACATGCAAAGAGAAAAAAATATAACCAATGCTTAACTCATACACAACAAAAAGCACAACAGTTACAAGCTCTCTTCTGTTTGTTACAGTTGAAGAACACATCATACCTATTGCCAAAATTCATGAACAATCTTCAATATATTCATTATATACCTCCTAAATTTATTTTATTACTTGAAATTATAATAAAATTTACCCTTTCACACACATGCCAAGGGCCAAATATTTCATGTCCAAACTCAGTTGTTAAATCAATGATTTTCCGTCTTACTCTGGTCCAGCTACAAGCAACACTTTTCAAGGAACTGGTCTCATAAAAAATTTATTGCACAATTTATCATCGATTAACACATCTTACACCTAGTTATATATATTTCTTCATTTTATCGAATATCTATTTACGATTTCATAATGATCTATACATACAACTGGTGAATTAAATTATTTTTCACATGCATTAACTTTTACAGCTATAACATATGTCAATTTAAATTTACCATTCTAGATTATACTAATTCTGCACAGTAATAATTTTAGATCAAACTAGAGAAGAGCTATTATCTCTCACCACAGTAGAAACTTATGGCATACGTTGCACCAAGGTAAAATATTAGTTACAAAATAGTACACCGTAACTGTTTGGTTCATGCTTAAAAAAGTTTCCTTTTATTGTTTTCGTTCATGTTTTGGAAAAAATTGTCACAGCACTCATCAGTGCAACACAAACTTTTGGGAAAGAGACTTACTCTCCAAGTAAAGAGGTTGTACGCAAAAAATTAGAATACGTCTTCAGCGAAATTCTTCATCATGTCAATCATCGACAAAAATATCACTAATAATCCATCATTGTAGATCACTATAATAGCTACCCAAGAAAATAGCAAACACAATCTTAAACAGATTATGACAAAGGAAGAATCAAATATATCTTCTCTACACATCTCTCATCTTTTCAATAAACTATATATACTTTTACATCACTGCACAGTAGCCTATACGTTTTTTAGGGTTTGCTCACCAAGTTGAACTTGTAATAGTTGAAAACAACAACATTTGACTTCAAATTATCTTTAGATGTTTAGCCTAAGCATAGGACTTAAAACAATGAATTAAGGAGAAGTAATTTACCCTTCATCTTCCTCTATCTTTACATTTTGTATCTCCCTTTTGGGCAGTCTTCACAAGTAACAAGTTAACACTAGGACATCAAGAAGTTGCTATATCTATCAACGGATTAATCTTTTTTTTTAAATTAGCTTTTAAAATATTTCTTATATTCATATTTTACAAAAGAGAATGATTCATACGTATTATTTGATCCATCTTTACCTACTAATTTAGAAGTAATTTTATTTAACACAAATATTTATTTCATGAACTATTTGGGTAGTCATAACACTAAATCAATTTGAAGAAATAACAGTTCTATAGAATGACTCTGAATATGCTTCTATTAGAGTTACTAGCTATTAAGATTAAATTCTATTTAGTTATTCTCATCGTCTTTACTAATAAAAAATGACACTTATAGTCTATGTAACAAGTTGGATCAGGATGTTTATGTAGTAGTGTAAATTTATGATCTTTTATTTTTTAAAATATAAATGAGAATATTCGAAACTAGGGACTAAAATGTGAAAGCTCATGTGCTCATTTACCTTCTCGATCCAGATCGTAGGAAATGAAAACTTCTAAGAAATAGGAGGATTAGATCGTATTAGGATTTATATGAAATTTGTTTTGATCCATAGATATCCCCATATTTTATTATCTTTCTAATCATTCAAACATAATTGGGATCCTCTTGGAGCTATAATGAGAGCTTTCTATGCATTTCATCCTCTTCTTTCTATTTTCAGACATTTGGAAATTACTTGTAGCATTATTGGCATCTGTAAATTCACAACTTGTGAATATTAAGAAAAGTATATCATTAAGTGTGGCATCTTGTTTTCAGTCTAAGCAGCTTATTAGTTAAAATGATGTTCAGCCAAATAAAGTTCTATTTTCACTTGTAGGATGAATTTTTCACAGTTGCAAACTGTTAACTGACAAAGTTTTTGTATTCTTATCTATTTGATTGATACAGCTAACCATTCCTATTCCTTTTATCATATTGAGTGATTCGCCTTGTCATCCCTTCTTTGCTTTGGAGTCTTGATTGTAACAATTCGTTGCAAGATTGTCTGAGAAATAGATCATTCATTTTTTCCTATGGCATACTTAGTTATTAATTTGATTGTTTGATGATTGATTATTCAACTACACATTAATTTTTTATTGCTCTATGAAAATTGATACGCCCAATATATAACCCAACAAGGTTGGGGTCGAATCCCACAGGGAATATGGTGCTAATTAAGTTGTATACAGATTAGTTGACTTTTAATCGTTCATTTTCGTAAAAAAAAATAGGGGGGATTTGATTCAGTTCACAAATTAATGGTTTCAGTTTAATAAGATGAAATAAGTGTATTAGTATTCAAATTCAGACAAAGAGCAAGCTAGGGTTATGTCCACCTTGTAATGTTCAATATTTTCTAACTCTGGGCTTTACGAATTCATACATGCATCATGCTTACAGAGAAATATATTGTATTTAATAACATAATCCTAGTGTTTCTCAACCATCAAGGACTAATTCACTTTAGTTCTCTTAAATCAAAAGTATTTACCAAAAACAATACGAAATCTCCAAGTAGTTAATCCTGTTAAGGCATTAACATATGAAATAGGGGTTGGAAATCCTATTTTCTTGTCACTACTCTCTTTTTCGAACATCAACCTTTCTTTCGAACAAGTTGTATTTTAAGGCATACCCTCTATGTTTGCAACCACGAGAATTCAAAATAAACGAAGAGAGTATGATGTAAACAAGTCAATGCATAATGAATTCAAAACTCTAAGTAATAGATTGTATGCTACAAGGCTTTCATAACCCTAACTAATAAACTTAGCTACTCATGAATAAAATGAAAAGAATCATAAATATATTCATCATACCAAAAACTAGAAGATGATCTTGGTGTGCGAATGTTGAAAACAAAAGAGAAAAACATTTCTCTCTCTCCTCAAGCTAAGCCGCCACTCTCCTTTCAAAAACTACAGAATAATGAATCCTGCTTAAAAATTCAGCATTAAGCCTTTTAATAATCTTTTCTCTCATAATTGTCTTCTAGGTCCCTAAACTAATTATAAATGACAAACTAGTCTTGGACATAGTTTCTAGGCGCCACATCTGGTCCAGATTGTAGTTTCTAGGCGCCACATTTGGTCCAGGTTGCTACTCTCTCTTGTGTGATATGACATCCGAATTCCATAATCCCATAATGTCTTCATCTACCTCATTAATACCTGAAATCATGCTAATCACATCGGTTAGCTCTATTACATAGAAGTAGAGTAAAAACATAAGAAACTAGGCACTTTGTTCTCTAAACATAGCTATAATATGGATAAATTATGGTGCTTAGGCGTATAAATACACCCAAGATCAAAAATCTGCCACTAAAAACATATATTGTCTATTCTAAGTTGGTCATCATTGAATCTAGAGATTATAGGTTATTTGGGACAACTTTACTACATGATTTTAGGTCTGCTTTGTTCATTTTTAGTGTCATCAATATAATAGAATAAAATTCAAATGGTCCTTGTGACCTTTTTTTCCTTAAAACTCCTTCCAACCACAAAAAATAAAGAATTAGTCCTTAGTCCAACACATATGTTAGAGTTCAAGTATCCCATTCAAAGTAGCTAAAGAAGAGAGCTTTGTGTCAACTACCCATATCAATATAGACAAATGTAGCTATAAAGGGAGATGTCTATGAAAATACATCAAGATCAAAGTGGTGACATAATGACATAGATCATTGTCTACTTGCCATTTGAAATGTGATTCTGCTAAAGCTTTGGGATTACATGGATTAGCGATAGCTTACTCTGCAACCATAGATAAAAGTTTTATATTATGTGTGAGATATTCATCTAATCCTATACATAACTCATTGTACCACTTTTTTCTTTCTTTAGTAGTGATATATGTACCATCTTTTTAAAATATGGTTGACGCTACTCTTTTGTCTACTCAACTGTTGCAAATGTTGATGCCGAATACTTTTGTTTCCTGCTTTTTGAATAGCAGCAGGTACAACATAAATTATTACTACACTACACTACTTTATTTTACACTCTAAACGTTTGTTCTTATTTCAATTTTCTACAGGTACTTTTTGTCAAGCGTTGACTCACTACAGAGAAGTCAAAACACCGCACTACACGAATGGCATCAGATGTAAATATTTAATATTTAGTATAGGATGTACATATTTAATGTAAACAATCCAGCCACAATGGAAACAAATGCTTGCCAACCATATATATAATACATATTATCTATCCTATCTATGTAACGCAAGCTCGCAAAATCTTACAACGTTGGGCCCGTGCTTGCACGGGCCATCTCTACCTAATACTTATATAACATCAAAAAAATATTTAAACATGCACATACTTGATACTTATATAACTCAACAAATATAAATATATTTTTACATGACAATATAAATTGATTTATTTATTGTTTTTACTTGCCACATTTCATTTCTCAAGAGTCAAATCATTTGAACTTTAACCAATATTTTAAATGTATTTTGTAACAAATTAATCTGAGAAGGATTGTAACGTATATCCCTTCCGCTTAAAAAAGGATCAATTTTTATTTTTAATCCATTTAAGGATTGTAACTTATACTCCTTCCATTTAAAAAAAGAACAAGTTACTTTTCGTTTTAATCCATTTAAAAAAGAATAATTCTTTTGGCAACACTTTAATTCTAACTTACATACTACATGTCTAAGACCACAAAATTAAAGAACATCCTGACACATTTGACATAACTTTAATTTAATACCACAAGATTTAATTTTTTTTATTTTTTAAACTCGATGTAAAGTCAAAATAGATCAATTTTTTTAACAGAGGAAGTAGTATGTTTCATTTAATTTTTGAATATCTAAATTTAAATTAAAAATATTATATTATTTTAATTCAATTTAATTTTAAAAAATAATCAAATTAATTGTAAAAATAATTGAAGCAACAGAGGGTATCAGTTAATAAAAAATAATTCATTCATATTTTTATCTTAACTATTGTAAATTACTTCCTCCTTTTTATTTTAGAAGTTCAAACACACGTACCTAGCACGTGGACCCTCCGCTTATTTAAAATTAATATTTAATAATTTAATTCAATTAATTTGAAAATATTAAATATTAAGAAAATAATAGATTAAAAATTTAGACCCTATTAAATTAAATTATTTATTAGACAAAGATTATTTTATATTGAATGAAATTACAACAAAAGTTAAGTTAACAATTAGTATGATTGTACTTAAACTTTTATTTCTGGCAAAACTCCATCTTTCATATCTATTATTTATTAAGTCTTTAAAATCAAGCATCACGATCCTTCATTTTTTAAAAATTTTAATAGAAGTTTAATGTAAATATGATTCTTAAGTGAAAAATGTTAAGTTCATATAAATTCTTGTTGAAAACATACATAATAACTTAAAACAGTAATAATCACAATCTCTTATTTCTAAAAGAGATTGAATTGGATGATCAATACGAAATTCTTTCAAAGTCACATTAAAAAGTTTAAAACAAAAGAAATGATGAAATAAATAAATTTTTAAAGAAAAGATTATATATCATGCGCTACAGAATAATAGCTTGAAAAACTGATCTTCTTAAGGAGCAATCAATCTCTAAGGAGGATTAAAAAAGGATATTAATAAAGTTTTAAACTTTTTTTATTGAACTCTAAAACTTTTCCTTCAAAAGAAAAACATCTAAATATGATAGATTTTAGTTTTTTTAATAGATTATTTACAAAAATTAAATAAACCAAAACCTCCGCAAAGAGGAATTTATCTTTCTTTTTTCAAACGTGTATATAAATTTATTTTTGCTATGAAATAACTAAAGAATAAAGAAGAAGAGTAGAGAGAATAGAAAGAGTAATTCTTATTTCATCTCTTGAGGGATTCTTGATAAGTGAGTTACAATGAAGGTAAAACCCCATTATTTATAGGGAAAACTAACCTTGGGGTTTCTAACTTTTCCATAAATGGATATTCATATATGGTAAAGCAGACATTCACTATATATATGGTAATATATTTATAACACTCCTCCTTGAATGTCTAATTTATAGATAATGTGCCTCGTTAAAACCTTACTAGAAAAAATCCAGTGAAAAAAAAATCTAGTGAATGAAAAAAAGTACACATCTCTAACAATACGCATATAGTCTGCCTCATTAAAAACCTTACAAGGAAAACCCAGTGGGACAAAATATCATAAGGAAAAAAGAGTACAGTGCGATTAACTCCTCCTAATGAAATCATCCTTGAGCTTTTGCATCCCGGTCTTGTCCACCCTCTTCTTGAAAGTTGCAATTGGAGAAGACTTGGTGAATAAATCAGTCACATTGTCATTTGAACGAATCTATTGCATGTAATATCATCATTCTTTTGTAGCTCTTGTATGTAGAAAAACTTTGATGAAGTGTGCTTCATTCTATCTCTTTTTATGAATACTACATTAAGATGTGTTACGCATGATGCATTATCTCTGTATAAAAATGTGAGTACATTGCCACATTTCAAACCATATTTTTCTCGAATGGCATGTATCATGGACCTCAACTATACACATTCTCGGCAAGATTAATGAATAGCTATTATCTAATCATGATTTGATAAAGTGTCTAGATAGACTTCTTTGTATATCTCTAAGATATGAAAGTAACCCCCCCCCCCTACATGAACACATAGCCTACTTGAGACTGAACTTTATGCGGGTCAAATAAGTACCCAACATCAGCATAATCAATATAATAGGGACTACAATCTTTAGAATAAAATAAACTCATATATTTTATCCCATTTTGATGTCTCCTAGTAGGATCAAAAATATGTCTTGCTTTACAAATTAACTGAAAAGGCTATATCAGGTGTAACGCCTCAATTTTCTAAACGGGAATACTATACGGTGCTCATGACCCCGAGGGACCATAAGCTAACCCATGACTGATATTTGTACCTATACACTATATAATATATAAATATAAATATGGAAACATGAACTGAAGGCCATAAGGTTCAATACTGAACATAATCTGAGTAATAAAAAATTTTGAATAAAAAGGTATCATAATACCAAAATAGAACTGAAATACTGAAGTCTGAATCTAGTCTGTAATCCAGTCTGCGTCTGGTCTGAAAGTCTCTACTGTCTGAATAATCTGAATAAGGATATGATAGATAAATAATCATGTCCTCAAAGGATGATGACTCACTTTTGCTGAAATCTGCAATGCTACTGCTGCTCTGGAACTCATGCCTTTGAAACTATGGCGTAAAATAAAATACCATAGTGCGAATGCATCAGTACGTTTGAATATACTGGGTATATGAGTGAGGTAGGCTAAATGCAAGGGGTTTATATACATGAATAATACTGACTGATATGAATGTGAGAATACATATATGTATAAGTAACTATAACTGAACTCGTGGTGATCCTGACTATTGAGTCAGAATGCTGATAACATGAGTTTACTTATACTAAGATACTGAATAGATGAATGACTATTTCTGACAGTTTAAATTATAAAGAACTGGTCTGATTGATTGTATCTAATATCCTGAAACTGAATACTGATAACGTAAGCTATGATAATTGATCTAACTATTATAACTGTGATGATCGACCTAAATGATGTAACTTATACTGAATGACTGTAGCTGACAGTCTAAATCTTCTAAAATGATTAAGAGTGACTAAGCTTGAGATCAAGCCTAACTAACGGGTGATATCTGAAACTGATATTGAGAATACTCAACTGAATCTGTGACTGAGATCAAGCCTATCTGATAGGTGACCTCTTGAAGTAATAATACTGAATAACTTTATATTAGACTAAGCTTATCTAGTGGGTGATCTATGAATCTGTGGAATTATCTGAGTTCCTTACTGAGATTAATGACTGTATGTGACGGTCCTGATTTCTTAGTTCTACTCTGAAGACTGATACTAAAACTGTTACTGTGGGAGTTCTCACTTAACCGACATACCCTGAGTATGAACTAGTGGGGTCCAACCTATAACCCCAACTAGAAGGGTGTCAATACCGTCCACGGGTAAAGAACTCTCTGGTCAACCCTATCTGATGGGTGACCCTCGTAGGAAGTCAAGCCTAAGGTAGTATAATAGTCAAGCCTCTCTGACGGGTGACAAGCCTTTTTCTAATGGGTGACTCCTACATCTTGTGATGGCTACACAGTTCTAGAGTTTAAGGATTTTTTCTAACGACCCTGCCTCTCTGACGAGGAGTCGCCATCCCTGCACTCACTTGGTGCTAGCTCCTACTCCCAACTGAAAGACTCTGAACTGATTATTAGAACTTGTACTTGAACTAAACTAAAGTTGTTACTGAGTTTCTTACTTGACTGAGCTGACTGAGTTCACTTGGTTCCATTATCTGACGGAATACTACTGAATCTATTATCTGACTAAATGATACTAAGTTCTGAATTGATTTATTGAATGCTAATGATATCTGAGTTGAGTACTGAACTGAAGCTGAAATGATAACGATACTTAGATTACTGAGATTTGTTAAGTTCTATAACTGTCTGAGAGTTCTGAATTTTGTAACTGATTGAGTTCTACTGATCATAGCATGACTGAGATTATCTTGAGACTGACTCGGCTCTAGGCACACAGTTATATTTTTTAGGTACAAGTACCCCCAGGACTCGATTGAAGAAAACTGACACACATGATACATCTTGATCATAGGAATAACATCCACAATTTATAATGCCATAAGTAGGGGATTTCATACTACACATGGTTCTCAACACGTTATACATGAAAGGCAATGCATATAACATGGGTATACTTGCATACCTCAATATCATGGACATTCCATATCACAACAACAACTCATAACAACAACACATATCAACAACATGGAATTCATGTGGAAACATAAGGAATAGAACATGGACTTGTCATTTAAACACTATTAAGTTATAAAAACATGGATTCTATCATTCTTGGCATTTTATCAAACACCTTACATGCACAACTTTGGGCATAGGTGTACTTATCAATTTGACAATCTTAATCCATCCAAAATTCATGGGTTTCAGCTAACCTACTCACATGCTTTATGAAAAATACATCAAGATACAACCATGAATCCAAACAACAATCATCAACATGAACATAGTCATAACACAATAAGGAAATCACAATTTATAATTTAAAACATGATTCTTGAGCTCCATGGATGAAAGGGATCCATGGATGAATACTATGCATACCTTAGAAAGGAAACTTTGATGAGTTGCTGGAGAGTTCTTGGATTGGGAAACTTAATTCTTGATTATCTTGGAAAAAAGGCTTGAATCTTGCTTTTGGGAGATGATTTTAATAAAAACCCTAATCTTGTGGTTGAAAGTGTAATAGAGGGTTTTTGAGATGTTTAACTAAAGAAAAATAGGAGAAAGTTATGTCCTTTGAGGGTTTTAAGTAGTGGGATATGAAGGAAAAAGACCAAAATACCCTTACTAAACCACTTCCCGATTGCTGAAAATGTAAGGCTAACGATATTTGTGAGAAGTCGTCAGACTTATGATAAGTCATCTCAAATGTCATCACGGGGGCGCTAGAATTGATGGATTTCTGCCTAAGGCTGACGACATTCATGATAAGTCGTCACACTTGTGATAACTTATCAGAAATATCATCACTAGATGCTGGATTCTTCTTAAGGCTAACGACATTTGTGATAAGTCCTCACACTTGTGATAAGTTATCACGAATGTCGTCACTCAGTTTTCTAGGATGACATGCTGGAGTAAAATAGGTATAACTTTTTGTTCCAAAGTTAAATTTGGGTGAAATTGGTATCGTTGGAAAGATAATTAAAAGATATTTCATTTGACATATAGTAGGTATTCTAACTCTATATATACAAGGAGTTATGGTCAATTAAAGTTGACCTAAGTTTTGACGCTCACTAAAACTTGAACAATAGGAAAGCTTTCAACTTGTCCTTGATTTAGGGGACCTATATGATCTTAATTCATGCTCAAATATATTCCCACACTACATAATTGATTAACACACTAAATTTACATAAGATTTGAGGCTTTTAGAACATTTACGCATATGAATGACGGATTTTTGTTCTAGTCCAAAATGTGGGGCGTTACATCAGGCCTTGTAGTATTTGCAAGATACACTAGTGCACCATTTTCCTTAAGATATGGTATTTCATAACCAATCAAATTTGTTATATTTCTTATTTCAGAAAATAATCTATTGCTTTTTAAAACTCTCCAAGAGTTTCAATAATTTTCAAGCGATAAGCTTATACATTATAAGGATTATAAATAAGTTTTCCGAAAACTTTTATATGCTTCAAACATTTTAAATTCATAAAAGTTTTCATGTAAATTTTATCAAGTGACAATATTCAACATTTCATTAGTGACATCTTTAAGTGTTTGGATTTCAAATCAAATAAGTTTTATGCTTACCAAGATGCATCCTTTCATATCACTTGATAAATGTTTCTACGTCAGCATGCTTAAATAAACGTAGAATTTAGATCCTCATAATCTCTCACAATATTGTGTAAATATTGTATCAAATATGATATATCATTTCGTATTGGTTCATAGTGTGAAACAACATTTTGAGATCTCATCACTTCATTATTTTTAGGTACCTGAATCTCTCATAAGGTTTCATGAAGTGTTATGTCGTAAGCTCTTCAAGAGCACATTACCTTCTTATTATGATTATTTTCTATTTATTTTTGTAGGATTATTTTATTTGGAACCGATTAGTCTACCATGCTTCATGCAGACATAGACTTTATCCTTTATGAACACAAAATAGGAGCACTTGCAGCTTAATTATGACATTCATTCGGCATTCGACTTGAATTATCTTTTGAATGAGGAACTGATGATAATTCCTAACATATTTTATGGCTGCTTATAATCTTCCCCCTTATGTTGGGAAAACTAACATACATCCTCTATATTCTTTGAGGAATCCATCTTTGTGCATCATGTATTCAATAATCATATACCGCACATCAACTATTAGATGGAATAATTGGTTCCTGACTTTGAACCAATTGGGAGGAAAACATAATCATAATTTATTGGTCCAATGCATACAAGTGCTATTGTACGCAACATATCAATTTCATATCAACACATGAAGCTTTGTTCTCATTAGTAAAGATTTAGCTATTTATCAAAGGCATTCAACGTCAAACCTTCATCATCAAGATGAATTGTATTGATTATACAATCTAAAAATTATGCTCTTATCTCAATTTTATTAAGCAAGCAACTTTATGAATGTCAAACTGCAAGTTGACAATGAATGTACATGTGATCATCTTATTGATGCATTTTTTCAAGATATCACATAATAGGTGAACGGGCCCTTATTCACCTTTTATACTTTTCGAATTTTAAGGGATGCAATCTCAAAATTAGTTAGTCCAACCAACTTATCATGAGAACAAGCAGCATTAAAAGCTCAAGAAGAATTTTTGAATTCATCAATGTGTATTTAATACTTAATATGCACATCAATGGGTTGTTGGAATAGTTCATGTCAACTTACGAACTTTTATATTAGTAAACTCCAAGTTTACCATGACATGTACTTTTTTCTTTAATAAATTTTATATTTACTATTACATGAATAAATTTTAGATTTACCACTTTAGAAGTAGATTTTAAAATAATTTTTCTCAATTATTCAGCCTCTTTCGGAGGTGAGTTGTGATACTATCACAATCAAATGCACGTTTGCATTAATAAGCTTCTCATTCCCCAGGAATGAAATATAATCATGTCTTAAGCATATCAAATTATGATAACTACTACAAAAGCAAATTGAGACATACATATGATTTATTGCTACCACATTTAATTCAAGGAATAGAGCATATTTAATGAGAAATGTTTCACCAAATACTCATTATTTTGCCTTAACCATCATAATATCATCAATATGGTGCATTGAGATTCAAACTCAACGTCTTATCCATATAAAGGTGTCTTAGGCATAAATTCATGGGAATTGAACCCAACATATTATCATTCTTTTTGATAATATTGTTCTTGAGGAATAAATTTAAACTATAAATGGTTCCAAACCAATTATTCTTTTTCCCTCAAATCCAATAATAATTATATTATTTAGTAGCAAAAGAAAAATAACATAAGAAATTACTAACCTTGAAATTACCTTTAGATTAATAATATCACCTTGTTTGGTAGAGTCTCGTGCTGATAACATGTTATGAAATAACTAAAGAATAAAGAAGAAGAGTAGAGAGAATAAAGAGAGTAATTCGTATTTCTTTTCTTGAGGGATTCTTGATAAGTGTAACGCCCCAAAAATCTGTGACGAGATGTCTCACGGTGCTTAGGACCACAAGTGATCCCAAACTAACCCTCCTAATGGCATACTACTAAGCAACTGATTAAATATGAATGAATGACGGAGTTTACTGTATGGAAACAAATAGAAACGCTGAAATCTGTAAAAAACAATACTAATACAACTTTTACATTCTAATAAAGTCTGAAGAGAGGGACTGAAATTATAATATTGACTCTGACTGATATATGTGAAGCCACTACTAGACTGACTATAAATAGTTAGAAAGCTACTCTAACTATCGTTAATCAATACATATGAATAAGAAAAGACACAACATAAATAAATCCAACTGAAGTCCCCGAAGTAGGAGGACTCATCACCTTGCTGGCTGGAATCTGCAACCGTCTGAGTGTAAATGTGCCTACTAGATTTTGTACATACATTATGAGACAATGTAGCACATAGACATATATGTAAATCAGTACTTTGAGGATGTACTGAGTATATAGGGGTGTATGCATTAAGTCAACAATAGTATTACTCTTTATAAAACCATACATGCTGATATAAATAACTCACATAGCTTGAATAAATATGAAATCTAAATCTCAAAAATCATGAATAATGAAACATGTAGCTTAAATCTCGTGAGTCATTATACTAAGTTCTAAAATCTGTATTCTCCTCTTATTCTCAAAGCTTGTAAGGAAAATAGAATCTTAAAACAATAACTTTCAAAACTTATGCTTTTATCTTGAGGAGGATAGGACTTTGGGAACAAAGGACTTGGGAACTTTAGGACTATAAAACTTTGGAGACTCTGGGAATTTGGGAAATCTTAAAACAATAGCTTTCAAAACATATACATTCATCTTAAGGAGAATAGGGGACTTCTTTTGAATCTTAGGGATTGTAGAACTTTGGGAGTTTCTTCTAACCGACATAAACCATGTGAGTTGACATAGAGTCCAACGTCTTGCCTACGTTGGGGAGAGCTGTTCTACCCGTGCCATCGGAATAGAACCTTAACTTAAGTGATCACTATCTTAGCCTACTATGGGAAAATCAGAAACCTACGGTGGCACGTAGTTTTAGGGCATGAGACCTTGGAATCATACCCAATATGGTGCTAAATACTACTCCCATACTTATTTCTCAGAACTTTTTAGGAAATACACCTTAAAATAGCACAAGGGTCCATAATGAAAACCAATTATGCTTCTCTTTACTTTAAATCATAAACTGTAAGAATATTATGGATTCCTATCTTAGCTTAGTATCAAAACTTCAACTTTCTTTAAATGTTGGTAAGCAATCTGCTAGAGGGAAAGCTTGAGATCATAGCCTTCTTGAAAACTCAAACTCTTTCTTGATATGGACTTAACAATAAAAACTTTTAAGAACATGATCTTGAGGATTTCAACACTTAATCTTTGGGCTTAAAATTCATGCTTTAAACTCATGAAAAATTCACAACAAAACTTCATGCTCAACATGCTTCTTGAAAATACTTCAACAATATCCAAATAATAAAATCAAGACTCACAATATCTACCTAAACCTATTTGAAAAATCTGGAAATCGCATTACTTGCATAAATATATATATGAAATTCAAGGCTTAAATCATTTATAACTTTATACTCAAAACAAGATAATTTGGGTATAAACCCCAACTTGCAAATCATGTAATCTTTAATAAAATTCAAGTTTTTGGACACAATAATGAAAGATTTGTTCTTGTTCAAATCCCACATACCTTATTTGGCTTGATTCAATGGAACAAGTTGACTTTTGATGCCTTGAGAATGTTCTTGAAGGATTTTCTTGAATGGTGATGTTTTGATTCTAGAGTTTTCTTGAATAAGGGTTTAAACCTTGTTCTTGAGGGTTGATCTTGAAAGGAACCCTAATTTTAATGTTATGGACGAATATGAAGTTATGTGCTTTGATTTGATGTAATTAGGTGTTAAAAAGAGTGGAAAAGACCCAAAAAGTCCTTTAAAATGGCTTTTAATTGCTAAACAAAGGTGCGGGACAATTTGGGCGACGACCCATCACCACAGGGATGGACCATCCCTCAAACCATCACTTTATAGCCAGAAAACGGGCTTACTGCCTCAGTTACGACGGTTTGAATGATTTTTCATCGCTGGCACAACGGTTCGTCGGCCTTCCCGTCATACTTTGACAGTCCGGATAGCTCACTATAAAACGGCCATAACTTTTTACCCCGATAACGGATTTTGGCAAAATTGATTTCATTGGAAAGCTAATTCAATTATATATTTATTGGTTTGTCATGATCTCATAAATTCATAGTATAACGAAATATATATTAGTTTGAAGTTGACTATGATAATATCCTTCTCAAGAATTCAATCGGTAAGGGTGTTTTGATTCGCCTAATAGCTAGGACATATTTGAGGCCTTAATACTCATCAAACTTGATTGTAAAACTGCCAAATCAGTAAAATTTATTCCTCATGAGTTTGAATCATGGTTTTATTAGCTATTGGAATTCTCAGGGTATTACAATATCTCCCCCTTGGGAACGTTCATCTCGAATGATACAATTTGGTTGAAATACTAGAAAAAACTAAGATTATATATAGGATACTTACGAACTGAAGCATGACTTAATATGTGAATTTGAAACTGATCCATGATGCATGTACTGAACTGAATTGCGCAGTCTACTTGGATGCAAACAAACTATCTCTTGAAATGGTCATACTCATGAAATTTTAGGTAGTGAGATTAGACTAAATTGGAAAATGTAAACTAGATTTCTGGTTGCACGGACTGAATCATGTTGATGCTCTCCCCTAAATAGGGCATTTCTTTAATACCTCTCTGAGAAATTTCTAAAGCCATTAGGGAGTAAGGGACTCTGGGCATGATCTGAACAAGACCTCAGAATAAGGAATTACAACATTGCTCCAAATATAGAATGGAACATGGACCTGTGAATCATAAGTTAGGATAGAAGTACTAGGCCTCAAGCAATGCAACCTCTCACTTTAAAGCTTAGCCACACTTTTAAAATATTCTCTCAACTAAACTTTCCCCTTAAACACCATACTCATTGACTCAACTTATAATTCTTACATGGCCGTTGATAAATCCATCTACCAAAGTCTAACTGAACCCAACTCTCTCATTATAGTTAAGCCTAACTCAAAATCACAAGGTATCACACATAACACCATAACATAACACCAGTCAGAATCATGAATTCACACGCATCTGTATTTTTCATAACTTCTTATCTCCAGAATAATCCTCATAACCACTCCAACAACTACAATCACCTAGTACTAGACATTCACTAACGCTCAATGCATCCCTCCGCATGTATACAAATATGACATTCAAGCCAATCTTCATAACCCTATATGAACTTCTAAATAAATTCTCATAAAGCATCTTTTCCACATCCTACAAACCTCTATCAAGAATAACTTCCATGTACTATTCTTAAGAAGACATACATAAAATTTCAACTATTCACACATAGCAATAAGACTTTAACTAACCATGACGTATATCAATGACCTAGCCTCAATCCTACTTCACACTTACAGCCTTAGCTAAAATAAGCATACAACAATATTCCATTAACAAGAAATGGTTACTCTCTCCCATCCAGACAATTATTCGCCATCACTATCTTGACCTAAGGAAAGGTAATAAAAGGTTAGAACATGAGGACCTAAAACATGAAGGAATACTGTGTATAACTTAACACTCAACTGAGGCTTGAGGAATAGAATATTTAACATCATGAACTCATTAAAGAAGTCTGATCTGAGGACGTACATGATATAAATCCGAATTTTGCTGATCATTAAGAGTATTTCTTGAGTGTTTGAACTGAACATACTATAAAGCTTGAGTACATGAGTCATGAGCTGCATGACCTAAATTTGGAGTTCATCACTTATGAAATGTGATTCCAACTGCTGAAAGAACTTGAACTCCTCATTTTGGGAACTAGGAGGGCACATGATTCTCTATCATATGCATGAACATGAACTATGATCATGGAACTAAAACATAAAGCATGAGTAGGTATTGGGATGACTGGAAATACTAAAATAAGAATAGGTCAGGCATCATCCTCACTTACGGGTTTTCTATACTAATAAATATGTCTCTACCTTTCACTAAACTAACACACAAGGACATATCACCTTAATAGTAATACCCCAAAGATTTCTAGCAAATTTCATCCTAAGAATGCCTAGTATTATCTTCTGAAGTAAAGGATAATTATTACATGAGGAATTTTCAATATTTTCAATTTTTTCATGTGAAAAATTCAATAAGCTTTGCATTGATATATGATTCTCTTAAATTCGATAACCGGGTAAGAAGTTATGACTATTTCAAGTTTCCATCATAAAACAGCACCATATTAGTCAGTGGCGCGCCACCCCACCAGAAGAAATGGAATTTGGAAATTTCTAGTAGGTGTCCGTAATTATGGTGCATAATTTCATCACTCAAATTTAGAATTGTCCTTTTTCTAGTGTCTCAGCGTGATTTTTCCCGCGTTGCGCCAAAGTTTTAGGTCACAAAGAAAGGGGTAACGTGATGGCTCCGTGTCGCGCCATCCCTCAATTTTCCAATTATCAAATTCCAGTGACATGGCGTGATAGCATTGCGTCGCGCCAGGGATTCAATTTGAGAAATTTTTACTAAAATTACAAGACACGTCCAGGGTTAAAAGGGTTAATTTTACACCCCTATTTAAGCCCTTTAACACATGATTCAGCCACTTTTCACCCAAAATACACTCTCTTCTCTTAAGTTTCTCTCAAGAATAAGCTAGGGTTTTTATAGAAGATCCAATTTCAAGAAGGTTTCACCATCAATCTTTACTAAATCACGAACTATGGTATGCATAGTATTCATTCATGGACTCCTTTCGTCCATGAGGCCCAAGAATCCCTTTTCTAAATTCAAGTTATGGACTTTCTTATGAATTTCATGATTTGGGCTACTTTTATTCATGTTGATAATGAGTAATTGAATTGTATTCCATGAATGAGTGTTAAATTTCATATGGGTTGATTTGTATCGGTATAGATTCATGAAACGTTAGGACTAAACCCTTGAATGATTAAATTGGAATTGAATCACAACAGTTAATTGTTGTATGATGTTGTTTACACATTCTATACCTACTATGTATTTGGTTGAATGCCTAGATAAAGGAAAAGTGTCTAATTAGCATGATATCATGAAATCCCCATGTACGTACAAGCTTATGCCTATCACATATTTGATGAAATGCTTCAGTAAATATATTATGATGATTATTATGTATTCAATAAGCCATGCTTTATCAATTTCCTTCCATCGAGTCCTGGGGGTACTTGTACCCAAAACATTAGTTGTGTACCTACAGTCATGTCATGTTTTCATGATACTTTTAGTCAAGATATGAATCCTTAGACTTCAAATAGTCTTATGACTCAGGAAAAATTTCCATGATCTCATGACTCAGTCAGTTGTCAAATATCAATAGTATTTCGTCAGTCAATGGAACTTAGTAACTCAGCTCATGTTCAGTTCAGTAAATCATGTTCAGTGTCCATTTAGATGGGAGTAGGAATTAGCACCAAGTGAACCTAAGGATGGGGGCACACATTATCAGATGAAGGTGTGGACCTTAGAAGTCATCCTTGTATCCCAGAACTATGGAGCCAGCATAGGTTGAAACATCAACACTGTCCGATGAGGGTTGATGAGGTGGATAAGCACTGTCATATAAGGGCCCTACTATTCTCTTTTAGGGACACTATCAGATAAGGGTCGCCCACAGCTTGTCCTTACCAGCGGCATGGTATTGACACCCTTCTAATTAGGGTTACAAATTGAAGCCCAACTCAGCCATAATGGCGTATCTGGAGCATGTCGGTTAAATACTACCTCCCATAATTTCAGTATCAGTCACAGTAAAAGAACTCAGATAGTTTTTCAGATTCAAGACTATCAGATATAGTTGATTCAAAAATAGTAAGGAACTCAGATAGTTCTATCAGATTCAGGATTGTCAGATACAGTTACCCATGTTATTAGTTACATTAAGATACAACTATTTATGCTATCAGCTATATCAGTTATTATTATATCATGTCATCAGTATTCAGATTCAGTAATCATGATATCACAGTGACAGTGACAGTTATAGTTACGTATTTATGTATGCGTTCTCATATTCATGTTAGACAGTCAGCTAGTATTATTTATGCATGTTATCCCTTGCATTAGCCTAACTCACATGTATACTCAGTACATTTCATTGTACTGATGCATTTGCACTATGGTGCTTTCTTTTTATGTTACACTATAGGTTCAGAGACACGAGTTCTAGATCAGCAGTAGATTCCAGTCTCAGCAGTCAGAATAGAAGTGAGTCCTGATCCTTCGAGGACATAATTATTTCTCCATTATTTCATTGATTAGTTATTAGTTGGAGTTAGTTGGGGACATGTTCCAGCAACTCCTTATTCAGATTACTCAGACAGTAGAGACTTTCAGACTAGATGCAGACTATTATGCTTCAGAATTTGGTGTTTATAGTTTTGTTTTGGGTATTATATTACCCCACAGATGTTATCTCATCCATGTTATGTTCAGTATTGAACCTTATGGCCTTTCAGTGCATGTTTCTGCATTATTTAGTATTTTATGCAGTATACAGGAATAGATATCAGTCATGGATTAGCTTGTGGTCCTTCGGGGTCATAAGCACCGTGTAGCATTTCGGTTCAGCAAATCAGGGCATTACATTAACACATCTTGATAACATGCATAAGCTTATCTATACTTCTTACCAATCGTTATTCCTACATCTTCTTAAAACTACTCTTCTATACCCATACTTCCAACTAGGTTCTACGATTCATAAATCATAATACTAAAGTTCATAATATCCCTCGAATGCACACTACACTTAACCGTTTAGGTTCATACTATCTCCTCTCATGAGCATTATCTATGTTAAAAGGGTCAACAGGCAATCTGAATATATATCTAATTCTACATCAACTGAACAACTCATAAGAATGAGGACATAACCTTTAGCTTGAGGGACTTATGACACACTAAAGAGCTCCTCTCAAACCTTTTGGATGCATTCTGAAACTCCTTGCTAGTAAGTCTAAGAGCATTATCAGGGCAGAAAATTAGAACTTGCCTATCATGTTATCTCAAGAACATTACATAGATAGAGAAGTATAGATTAAGATATGGATTCTGAGGAGGAATCTGAAAGCACATCTGACTTGGGATTAGTGAACGTTTTTTGAAAACATAATAAAGCACTTCAATCTTCGAAACTCAAAAGCACTGATGGGAGAATTTCTAACCTTCTTATAATCCCATAACTATATGTGGAGAATAAAGCTTGATTGTTTTTGGTACCTTGAAATTGAGACAGAGATAGCCTAAATAGAATAGGATGAGAATCTATTTAAGTTTCTTAGAGAACCTTTCTATAGCACGATCTAAGACTTGAAAGAAAGGAGACATTTCCTAAATACCTTATAGACTCTAGAAGAAAAGTAAAGACGTCTCCATACCATTCCACAAGACTCTACTAGACACGGCTTCACAGAAACCCTAGGATACTTGAACCTTGTCCTCTGATATCAAGTTTGTAACTCCCCGAAAATCTGTTCCGGGATGTCACACAGTGCTTAGGACCACAAGTGATCCCAAGCTAACCCTTCTAATGGAATATTACTAAGCAACTGATTAAATATGAATGAATGACAGAGTTTACTGTGCGAAAACTTAGAGAAATGCTAAAATCAATAAAACACAATACTGATACCATTTTTACATTCTAATATAGTCTGAAGAGAGGGACTGAAATTACAATACTGACTCTAAATGACATCTGTGAAGCCTCTACTATACTAACTATAAATAGTTGGAAAAATACTCTAACTATCGCTAATAAATACATATGAACAAGAAAAGACACGATATAAATAAATCCAACTGAAGTCCCCGAATTAGGAGGATTCATCACCTTGTTGTTGGAATCTGCAACTGTCTTAGTCTAAATGTGCCTACTAGATCTTGTACCTATATTATGAGACAATGTAACACATAGACATATATGTAGATCAGTACTTTGAGGATATACTGAGTATATAGGGGTGTATGCATTAAGTCAATAATATCATTACTCTTTATAAAACCATGCATGCTGACATAAATAACTCACATAGCTTAAATAAAGCTGAAATCTGAATCTCATAAATCCTGAATAATGAAACATGTAGCATAAATCTCGTGAGTCATTATACTGAGTTCTAAAATTTGTATTCTCCTCTTATTCTCAAAGCTTGTAAGCAAAAAGGAATCTTAAAATAATAACTTTCAAAACTTATGCTTTTATCTTGAGGAGGATAGGACTTTGGGAACACAAGGAGTTGGGAACTTTAGGACTATAAAACTTTGGAGACTAGGAACTTGGAAAATCTTAAAATAATAGCTTTCAAAACATATACATTCATCTTAAGGAGAATAGGGGACATCTTTTGGAACTTAGGGATTGTAGAACTTTGGGAGTTTCTTCTAACCGACATAAACCATGTGAGCTGACATGGAGTCCAACATATTGTCCACATTGGAAAGAGTTATTCTACCCTTGCCATCAAAATAGAACCTTAACTTAAGTGATCGCTATCTTAGCCCACTATGGGAAAATCAGAAACCTACGATGCCACATAGTTCTGGGGCATGATACCTTGGAATCATACCCAACTCGATGCTAAATACTACTCCCATACTTATTGCTCAGAACTTTTTAGGAAATCCACCTTAAAATAGCATAAGGGTCTATAATGAAAACCAATTGTGCTTCTCTTTGCGTTAAATCATAAACTATAAGAATAATATGGATTCCTATATTAGCTTAGGATCAAAAAATCAACTTTCTTTAAACCTTGGTAAGCAATCTGCTACAGGGAAAGCTTAAGATCATAGCCTTTTTGAAAACTAAAACTCGTTCTTGGCATGGACTTAACAATTAAAACTTTTAAGAACATGATCTTGAGTATTTCAATACTTAATTTTTGGGCTTAAAATTCATTTTTTAAACTCATGACAAATTCACAACAAAACTTCATGCTCAACATGCTTCTTGAAAATACTTCAACAATATCAAAATAATAAAATCAAGAATCACAATATCATACCTAAACTTACTTGGAAAATCTGAAAAATCGCATTACTTGAATAAATATATGAAAATAGTCATGAAATTCAAGGCTTAAATCACTTATAACTTTATAAACTCAAAACAAGATAATTTGGGCATAAACCCCAACTTGCAAATCATGTAATCTTTAATAAAATTCAAGTTTTTGGGCACAAGAATGAAAGATTTATTCTTGTTCAAACCTCATATGCCTTATTTAGTTGATTCAATGGAACAAGTTGACTTTTGAGGCCTTGAGAATATTCTTGGAGAATTTTCTTGAAGGTTCTTGAATGGCGATGTTTTGATTCTTGAGTTTTCCTGAAGAAGTTTTCCAGAAGAAAGGTTTGAACCTTGTTCTTGAGGGTTGATCTTGAAAGGAACCCTAATTTTGATGCTATGGATGAATATGAAGTTATGTGCTTTGATTTGATGTAATTGGGTGTTAAAAAGGATGGAAAAGACCCAAAAATCTCTTTAAAATGGCTTTTATTTGCTAAACGAAGGTGCCAGACAGTTTGGGTGACGACCCGTCGCCCCAGGGATGGACCATCCCTCAACCATCGCTTTATGGCTAGAAAATGGGCTTACTACCTCAGTTGCGATGGTTCATCGCACTTTGGCAGTCCGGATAGCTCACTGTAAAACGAACATAACTTTTTACCCCGATAATGGATTTTGGCGAAATTAGTATCGTTGGAAAGCTAATTCAATTATGTATCTGTTGGTGTGTCATGATCTTAGAAATTCATATTATAATGAAAGATATGCTAGTTTGAAGTTGACTATAATAATATCCTTCTCAAGAATTCAATCGGTAAGGGTGTTTTGATTCGCCTAATAGTTAGGACATATTTGAGGCCTTAATACACATTAAAATTAATCATAAAACTTCCAAATCACTAAAATTTATTTCTCATGAGTTTGAAGCATGATTTTAGTATCTGTTGAAATTCTCGAGGTATTATAATAAGTGAATTACAATGAAGGTAAAACCCCTTTATTTATAGGAAAAACTAACCTTGGGATTTCTAACTTTTTCATAAATAGATGTTGATATATGGTAAAGTAGACATTCACTATATATATGGTAATATATTTATAACAATTTTTCCTTTGTTCAATTGTAGAATTTTGCTCTTTAAATTAACAAAATAGTCTTTCCAATTAAATTATAGATACACACAAATACTAATATATATTAAAATATTAATAATATTATATTCTTAAAAGATCTCAAAAATTAATGTCCTAGTTTAGCTTTTTACATTTCTTTTCCCTTCTTATTTTCTTAAAAAAAATCTTTATACATCCTTTTTGTGTCATTTTTTGATCATAACAAAAGAGTCCAAAATTACATTTTCTATATCTTTCAGGACTTTTCATTTGTTAAATTGTATTTCGTTTTTATCATATACTTTTAGGAATTAATTATTAATTTTTCTAATATATTTTACCATATATTTTTTGGACTCTTTAAATTATTGTCAATGTTATTAAATAATTGAAAGAAAAAATGAAAAATCAACTTTGTGTATTGCAATGTCTTTTAATGAAGGACAAAAAGTTCAAATAATATTTCTAATGCCCCTCACACTTTTAATCTTTATCTATATCTATAATATATTTGAATTTTTTGCCCTTTATTAAAAGACTCCACAATAAATAAAATGGCCATTTACTATTTTACTAAATTATTATATTATTAAATTAAGAACTTCTAAAATATATGAAAAGAATCCTGATACAATAAATATATGGAAAGAAATTAAGAATCTTAAATTATGTAAAACATATCAATTCTAAAATATATATGAGCCCTTAAATATATGAAAAGAAATTAACTATCTCAAAATATATGGAAAGAATCCCATTATATCTATATATTAAATATAATATAAAAGATTGGCAAGAAATCCTTTTCCATATAAAATAGGTTTGGTTGGCTTTTTCCTAGAAAAAAAAAATGGTACGGAATTTTGGCCCACAAAATAAGGCTTATATATATTAGGATTAGTCATGTAATTATTTTCCTTTATGTTTAGAAGTTCAAATCAATTAAAACTCTATTTAACAATAATTATTTAATTATTTTCCTTATTTTCAGAATTTAAATTAATTTCAATTAGTCTCAGAAGTTCTAAACCGAATTATTTTACGTTGTTCTCTTGAACTTTTAAGTTTTAGAGATTTAGCAAACGTACGAAATATTATTTTATTAGATTTATAGTGATGTTCTTATTTTTATTGCTTGTTGATCAAGAATTTATAAAATTTTGTTACCACACATCTTGAACAAAGTTAAAGTCGAATTGAATTGAAGTATAATGGTTAGTTTTTGTTAATTTTGGGTGTATTTACAATTAATTCATATTTTATGTTTATTTTTTTAAGATGGTAGAATTCTACAGAATAAGTTGTTTTATTTATGCTTTGTTTGAATTATAATTGAATAAGTTGTTTTATTTTTTCTTGAATTATGAATTTTGCTTTTAGTGCTTACTTATACATAGGAGAATCATGGTTTTCTTCATAGCAAAATCTTTTCCCTATATTCAGGTATCCATTAAATATTTTCTATGTTCTTGCAATACCTTTTCTTCTTCGTCATTTTGTCTTAAGAATTTAAGTTTTGTGTACTGTCATTGTACAGTATATTATACACTGTCAAGTAAATTTGACTTGCTATTGCAGGTTACTTATTTTTTTCTTTTTTAATTTTTATGTAAATAATTAGTTACTCTGCAATAGCAGGTCAAGTTAACTGATAGCGTAGAATATTTTGTGCACTGACGATTCACCGTCAGTGATTAGTGATTAGTGATTTGTGCACCATCAATGATTAGTGATTAACTCTTGTCTTAATCCCCATTATAAGATTAGTGATTGCTTGTAATACTTATCTCACAGGTTGTCATATATCCATCCATCGACATCATATTTGGTGATGTTGTGATAAAGGCAAAGAAACTACGAAAAAACAGGTTATTACCTGAGCTTGGAAGCTATTCTTTTGCTCCTTTTGTTAGGCAATGTTGGGAGTCCAACCCTACGGTGGAAGTAATTACATCCCTTTGTGTGTATGAACAGTACAAATTTAGATGTTTTAACCTTTTTTGTGTGCTTTCAAAATATTTTTAAATATGGTTTGTTGTTTTGACAGTGTCAATATCAATAAATTTCTCTATTTTTATACGAATCTGAATTATATAACTTTAATATTTTAGTACAGTCTATTTGTTCAATTTTTTGATATGTTCTTCAAAGTTCCTTCTGATAGATTCAGCCTGACTGGATGCATGCAGATCTATCATAAATAACCTTTCTAACTTCAAGGTAAGAATAAAATTGCGTAAATTTTATTCTTTTTGAACCATACTTTATGAAATTATATTAAATATATTATTATTGTGTTCATGCGAAAATTGTTCTTTAAATTATACACCAATTACGATGCCTTCGAAAATCCTTTGCAATTTGTTTAGTTTTGATTAGTTTCATGAACAATTTTTATTTGTTCTATATTATATTAGTATGAGTTTTACTTAGACAATAATAATGGAGTCCAAAATCTAACATTAAAAACTTAACAATATAGAAGTTGTTGAATATGTTCGTATAGCAGGGAAATACATCTAGAAAGATTGGAGTAGCTTGACAAAAAATAGGAACAAGAAGATGAGGATTCTATTATTTTTCTTACACATCACTTTTAATTAATAAATAATTAAAAGAGGATGTTTCTATATTTTACTATTTTTACTACTATTAAACGTGGGAGCTTGATAAAATATTTTATTAATTAATTTATCAAATTCTAGTGTAGTTTAGAAAGGTTACACAACACATTGATAAAGAGAAAAATATCATCTTGGTAGGAGAGGAGTAAAAAATATAATATAAACCAAAACTTTCATAAATTTATATGCTTAAAGAATAATTTGCTATTGGACATAATTATTATCCTAAAGATTGTAATATTAGATGATGAGAAGGTAATTATTTTTTTTATGTTCTTATAATTTATTGGACATATCAGCGGAAAGTTATACTATTGACTTCTATACTATATGAGAAGAATTGTGATAAAATAAAAGTTTTTAAGTCAAAAAAAGTTAGAGACTCCTAAAATATATGGTAAGAAAAGAAAAATATGATAAGAAAAAAATATATGATAAGAGATGCATGAGAAAAATGAGTATTATATTAATTTATTTAAATAAGCATTGCAAGGTTCTTAGAAATATTGACTAAACTTTTTACGTTTATTAAAAGACTATAATAGAGAGAATTGTCATTTACTATTTTTTTTTTTATATTTGGTATTTGAAATTAACTACTAATGCAATTTATTAAGCAAGAGAAAATGAAGATAGAGTAGAAGGAAAAAAACATATGGAAAAAGGATAAAAGTAACGTATGAGAAAAGGTAAAAGTTTCATTCCGTTGTGACAGTTTGATGATATTTAATGAGTAGTTTTAATTCTTCATACATTGAATCTATCATTGTTGCTTCAGGATGTTTGTCAATAATCTCTTTCAAAAGTATGCTAATAAGTTGCTAGACATGATTAATCTCGAGAAGATTCAGGAACTATGTTTGGATCTTGGAGTAGGTCATACAAATATTAAAATTTTGATGTTTGCTTGAAAAATGAAAGATGAAAAGCAGAAATATTTCTCTAAGGATGAATTGAGAAAACGCTTAAAAGATCTCCAAGTAGATATTCTTCAAAATTTGAAAAAACACCTGCCAAAATTAGAAGTCGAGGTCATGATTCATGAGAATTATTTGAAGGACTTTCATTGCTATGCTAGCCCTGCCAAAATATACATGTAGTATTAATTAATGAAAATACGCATAAATTATTCAATGAAAATTATATTTTATATAGATTACAAATATGTAACACATCTATATTTGAATTGACCATCACTATACCAATAATTTATTTTTTATGCACCTACCAAATGTACTCCCTCCGTCTCATTTTAGTTAGGCATATTCTATTTTACATGGTGATTAAAAAAATTATAAATGGAATAATAAACTTTACTTTTTGAACCATACTTTATGAAATTATATTAAATATATTATTATTATGTTCATGCGAAAATTGTTCTTTAAATTATACACCAATTACGATGCCTTCGAAAATCCTCTGCAATTTGTTTAGTTTTGATTAGTTTCATGAACAATTTTTATTTGTTCTATATTATATTAGTATGAGTTTTACTTAGACAATAATAATGGAGTCCAAAATCTAACATTAAAAACTTAACAATATAGAAGTTGTTGAATATGTTCGTATAGCAGGGAAATACATCCAGAAAGATTGGAGTAGCTTGACAAAAAATAGGAACAAGAAGATGAGGATTCTATTATTTTTCTTACACATCACTTTTAATTAATAAATAATTAAAAGAGGATGTTTCTATATTTTACTATTTTTACTACTATTAAACGTGGGAGCTTGATAAAATATTTTATTAATTAATTTACCAAATTCTAGTGTAGTTTAGAAAGGTTACACAACACATTGATAAAGAGAAAAATATCATCTTGGTAAGAGAGGAGTAAAAAATATAATATAAACCAAAACTTTCATAAATTTATATGCTTAAAGAATAATTTGTTATTGGACATAATTATTATCCTAAAGATTGTAATATTAGATGATGAAAAGGTAATTATTTTTTTTATGTTCTTATAATTTATTGGACATATCAGCGGAAAGTTATACTATTGACTTCTATACTATATGAGAAGAATTGTGATAAAATAAAAATTTTTAAGTCAAAAAAAGTTAGAGACTCCTAAAATATATGGTAAGAAAAGAAAAATATGATAAGAAAAAAATATATGATAAGAGATGCATGAGAAAAATGAGTATTATATTAATTTATTTAAATAAGCATTGCAAGGTTCTTAGAAATATTGACTAAACTTTTTACGTTTACTAAAAGACTATAATAGAGAGAATTGTCATTTACTATTTTTTTTTTTATATTTGGTATTTGAAATTAACTACTAATGCAATTTATTAAGCAAGAGAAAATGAAGATAGAGTAGAAGGAAAAAAACATATGGAAAAAGGATAAAAGTAACGTATGAGAAAAGGTAAAAGTTTCATTCCGTTGTGACAGTTTGATGATATTTAATGAGTAGTTTTAATTCTTCATACATTGAATCTATCATTGTTGCTTCAGGATGTTTGTCAATAATCTCTTTCAAAAGTATGCTAATAAGTTGCTAGACATGATTAATCTCGAGAAGATTCAGGAACTATGTTTGGATCTTGGAGTAGGTCATACAAATATTAAAATTTTGATGTTTGCTTGAAAAATGAAAGATGAAAAGCAGAAATATTTCTCTAAGGATGAATTGAGAAAACGCTTAAAAGATCTCCAAGTAGATATTCTTCAAAATTTGAAAAAACACCTGCCAAAATTAGAAGCCGAGGTCATGATTCATGAGAATTATTTGAAGGACTTTCATTGCTATGCTAGCCCTGCCAAAATATACATGTAGTATTAATTAATGAAAATACGCATAAATTATTCAATGAAAATTATATTTTATATAGATTACAAATATGTAACACATCTATATTTGAATTGACCATCACTATACCAATAATTTATTTTTTATGCACCTACCAAATGTACTCCCTCCGTCTCATTTTAGTTAGGCATATTCTATTTTACATGGTGATTAAAAAAATTATAAATGGAATAATAAACTTTACTATTTTACCTTTTTTTTCATATTAATGATATTCATTTCGCATAGAAATGGACATTGAAATTGTAATTTCTCACATAATGTATGCTATTAATTGTAGGGATAAAATAAGGAAAAAATTATTTAATTCTATCTTTATTTAGTAAATGATCAACTAATTTGAAACATTGATTAACTAAAATGGGACAAAGGGAGTATAATCATCTAAAATGCCCTCAATTTTGATAAAAATGTAGAATCCTGAAAATAAAAATAACTCATCATAAAAATGAAGTGCTTTTAAAATTAGGAAATAAGAATAATGACTAAATTTTTCTTTAATTAACTAGAAGTTTATATTTTTCAAAATTTTACGTATTTTTAAAGTTTTTGTACTTAATAAAATAACGTACGCATATAATTTATTTTTTATATAAGTTCATTCGTTTGATACACATGCAACGCACATATCCTAAACTAGTATAATATAGATTTTGGTCCTTGTAGAGTTAACACACTTCTTAAAAAATTTAGTTAGAGAATGTATTTTACTAGATTTACTTTACTAATGATGTTTGTAATCCTAAATTTAATTATTATTACTTATATAGTTATTCAATGTCAAGGATAAAATTTAAAATATATATGTAAAAATAATTTTAATTTTATATATAAATAAATAATTAAATTAAAAAAAGTTTTAGCAAGTAGATAATTAAAATGAAATAGAGGAAGTAATGTACAGTCAATAACCAGGGCTTTCAAGCCAAAAATGCTCTTTTCAAGACTTATTTTGTCATTTAGATAAAAGTTTTGAAAAAATTATCATATACCCACTTTAATCCACCTCATCATCCAATCTTTTCAACTTAACAAATTCACCCATAAGTTTCTAATGATACACTTCAACCCACTCCATCATCCACAATTATATAATATAAAAATATCTTTGTTTCCAAAAATAATTTTTAAAAAAATCCAAAAGCTTAAATAGAAGATTCTATCCCTCCAAAAAGTTTGATTCATGCCACTTTTTCGGCATTATTTTTTGGCAATCAGCTCTAAATCAATCTACAAACATCATAAGCTTGTCCATTGCTTCCATTGTTACCCCATTTGTTTGTTATCTTCTCAAACACACTTTCCACCATTGTTAAAAAGCTTTAAATCACTCACATTACTCAAAACCTCTTTAGAAAGTACACTACAATAGTTCAGGTGACACCAAGTTTATTTCTCTATTCCATAAACCCAACGATCATTGATTAGAAGCAATATTTGTAATTTTAAGGTTTTTGTATGGATACCTCCCAGTCCTCGATCAGTCATCGACAATGCATATATCCCGACATAGACTATCAGCATAATCTACCATCGACCAAAGCTTAATTCTAGGACGCCTATTACAGAATTTGTTCTGGTTTCTGGTGATTTCATGGGAGAATAGGAGGGGACTCCTAAATGTTGGAAATGGAAATCTTTGACTAAGGTGACACAGTCCATTGTTGTTCACCACAACGGTTCATACGATGATTTAGTTGCAAGCGTAATGGAGAGCGAGGATCTAGATTGTGCACTGAGCGACATAGTGATTATTTATCTAATGTATTCGAGGGAAAAGGTGCATCCTACGATCATAAATAATTATATACATGTGTCGTTGTATATGATGGATGTTGATGCAGATGGCTTTAGGCCTATTTTAAGGATAAATATAGTTGAGAGGCCCTTTGAAGAACCGTTGAATTCACACTACCCTTACCTCGGCGCCCGACAATCGACGATTATTTGAATGATTATGAGAACGACGACGATCATCCAATTAATATGGAAGATGATTTTATGCATATGGGAGACATTTCATCAGACTCACAAGATGCGGAAGAAGATTGTGAAATGGAATCACAACTAAGACATTATTTCGCCGATGGAACCAATTTCTATTGTGATCAAATATTCATCGATAAGAAAGAGCTCAAAATTCTACTAGACGGAGTAGTGGTGTAGTCTTTTAATTATTTTACGGAGAAGAGCTGCACCAAATTATTAAAGTCAAAATATGTATTTTGTGGTTGCGACTGGTTGTTACAGGCAAAGAAGTATGAATCCTTAGGAAGATTTCACATATACAAATATGTTGAGTTCCAGACATGTGGTGTTGAACACACCACGGGTAGACATAAGAAAATCTCATCTTAATTGATTACTTCACTATGCGTAAATTAATTTCAGGATGGTAAGGGTCCAAGCATAAAAGAAATTCAGAGGATTATATTTAGGGAGATGCATTACAACACAAGCTATTGGATGTGTTGGAAAGGAAGTGTAATTGCAAAGAACATCATTCGCGGAACACCGTAGCATGGATATGCTTGCTTGTAGGCTTTTTCCCACATGGTGGAGTTAGTGAATCCTAGGTCTTCTTACTCTATCATGGTAAACAGGATGGATGGATCATTCATTTACTACTTTTTAGCATTCGAAGCTTGCATATGGGGTTATGTCCACATAAGAAAGGTAATTGTCATTGATGGAACACATTTGTATGGAAAGTAAGGTGGCGTGTGCTGAGTTCCGTTGTACATGACACCAAAAATCATATCTTTCCAATTGCCTTTTGTGTTATGGATAAAGATAACGATGATTCTTGGACCTTCTTCTTCGTGATGTTGAAGTCTATAGTAGAAGATGAACTAGATCTGTATGTCATCTCCAATAGGAAGATTATCAATGCCAATGCCTTCTTTCATAGTTACTATAGAGAATATCTTTATCTATTCTGCACCGCGACAAAGGCTTATTCTCTTGATGAGTTTAGCGAGCATTTTTGCGAAATTGAAAAATAATTGTCTTGAGGCAGCATATGTCCTTGAAAATATGCTTGATTTTGAGAAATGGAGTAGATCACACTTCCCAGATAATAGGTATGATGTGATGACCACAAACATCGTTGAGTCGCTAAACTTGGTGTTGATGGATGAATAGGAGTACCCCGTGTCATACATATTCAATTCAATTGCTAGAAAATTTGGTGAAAAGTTTAGGGAGTTGCATTCCTTTGTCGACAGTACAAACAACAAATTTGTGCCTTGTCCAAAAAATATTCTAAGGGATAATAAGAGTGCGAGCGATTCCTTATATGTGACTAATGCAAATGGAGGTCTCGACCAATTCACCGTGTTCGGCAACGGTGTTACTGCCAAGGTCAATCTCTTGGAGTGGAGTTATTCTCTAGGAAATATGACTTGGTAAAAATACTGTGCGAACATGCGATGGCCGCTTTGCGAGCAAAGTATGGCGATGGCAATGGCGAAGGTTATGATAACTCCATCTACGAGTAATTTTTGCCAATTTATAAAGTTAAAACTTACCTCCTCTCATACTCCGAAGCTATTAACGTTGTCCCTTTAGAGTTTGAATGGACTGTGCCACAACAATTGCAAGACACTAAGATCTTTCCACCCCCCTACGATCCCAAAATCTAAAGGAAGAAAGTCAAATATGTTAAAAGAGTCGAGGAAACATTCAAGTCCAAAAGGAGGAATAAGTATTCAATATGTAGGAAATTCGAGCACAAAAGAACCACATGTAGCATGGCCAACAAATATTAGATAGACTTTTTTTCTTCAGTTGTAAATCTACTATTTCAGGGGTTAAATGTGCATTTCTATAGAATTTAACGTTCAGTTGTTACCGACTTAAAGCTTTGTCTACGGTAGACACCATTAATCTACAATATATTCTTTACACGGTCTATTAAATATTTTGTAATGGTTATATTATTACTCATCAAATACGTTATATGGGTATTTTTACCGCCATATCTCTCTAGTCGATGTATTGAATCACTATATCCTATTCTTAATTAATTAAAAGCTGCAAACATATCTATTCACATTAAAAATTGTTGGTATATGCAAAGTAAGCCTTTTTCATTCCCACATACGTCGAATGATCATTGGTTGGAAATATGAAACGACGACTTCTATGAGTCTATAAGTACAGTGACTATTTCTATGTAAGCATTCAACTCTAGCTAAACCAAAACTTCAGAAATCCTCTTCTTCTTCATCATCATCAAACTACAATCATGTCTCCCAAAAAAATTCCCCTATGCCCTATCAAATGAATTTCCCCAAGACACTACGATCTATTACTTTTAAGGAATGATTTTGATTAGCTTTTACATGGCCTGGATGAAAACCACGCCTACTTAGAGCGTGAGCTTTATCGTATTGCTCATTTCTTGAGATGATACGAGTAGATGGACTTATGAGGGCGTACGTTAGACCCAAGGCTTGGTGTGTGCAATGAAGTTCAAATAATCACCTAAATAGATACCAAAATAGTCCACTACATACACTAAAAGGGACAAATCAGTCCACTACATACACTAGAGGGGTGCCCCTTAGTGAAGGTTGTAATACACTATAAATAGAATAATATAGTGTTTCATTAGGAAATTTTGATGAATATTATGATTTTATAACACTTGAAACATTTCCTCTCTAAGGAGAGAAGACCACCAACCTAAAATTGTAACTAGGGAAATCAACTTGAGTGTGGAATCGCTCGTGTTGGATTCAAGCTTGGAAACGTTGGATGCTTTGGAGATCAGGGTCACTCTTGTGCCAACGTAAGAGTTAGGTATTTGATGTGTGTGATTTTAAAGGTCCAATAGTGGAATAGACTTTTGGGTTGTTAATATTATACCTTCAATTTGTCTAACTCTCTATCCTTTTATTTCTTTGTAATCATGTAGTAGTGTTGATGTTGTAACCCTGTGTTTGTGTTGTTAATATGGAATCCTAAATTAGTCTATTGTTCATCTTGTTCTTGTTGTGTTTCTACTATTTTGGTGTTATTATGCCCTTGTGCCTTGTATTCTTATTGTTGGTAGCAAATCGAGAGGGGTTACCAAAAGAAGTCCTTGATTTCTTGGCTAGTGGACTGATTTTGGTGTTTGTTTTTGTGCTTCCATTGTCCTTCTTGTATCATTTGGTATCAGATCATGGCTAGATCTTATTCCTACAAGATCAATCTTGGTCTTGCTTGTTAGAAAATTCAAAAAGGAAAAAGTTGAAATCTAAAAATTCCAAAAAGAAGCAAATCTGTCCATTTTTGTGTCTCGACCGAAATTGTGTTCTTGTTGTTTCTTGGCTGAGATTATTCTTGTTTTGAGTCTACACCTAGGAGTCATTTTATTTGTTTTGTTGTTTCTAGTGTTAGCTTTTTCACCTCTAACACTAAAGAAGTCTAGATCTAGATTTGAGCTTTAATTGTTGATGTTGTTGTTGTGAACCTAAACTTTGGCTGTGTGATTGTTGTTTGTATTGTTGTTGCGGATTCAAAGATTGGACGTGTAGTGTGTTGTTGGTTTAAGGTTTGAATATGTATGGTGGTTATTGTATTGTATTTTTAAGCTTGGAAAGGTATTATTGATGTTTGGGGTCCAACTTGAACCTTAGAACTTCAAGATTAAAATAAATATTTTCTTGGTATTCTTTACATTTTCATCTATTGTTGAAGAAAAAGTGGATGTTTGATCTTGGAAGTTGAAGAAAGAGAGAGTGGATTTTGTTATTTTTGAAAGACATATTTCCAAAATTTAAAACCTCTCAAGACATTTACAACCAATTCCAACCACTCCAGGACTTTAACAACCACTTTTCCAACAACCTTCCATGATTTAAGGACCATGTCTTGAGGAGAAAAATCAAGTCTTGCTTTTTGAATTAGAAAGAGGATTTCAAGACTTGTTTTCTCTCCTTAACTAATTCCCACCAATTCCAAATTACAATTAGACCAAGACTTGAATTAAATTTGACCAAGACTCTTCTAGTAAGATCGATTTGTGTCCACCTGGTGTTGAAGCTATTGTGTTGAATAAAAGTACATCGTTATGTGAAAATTGTGTTGATCAACTTGTGTGTAAAACTTGACCACCACTTAAGAATATGTGTGATGTGATTAATGAATCTCAAGTGAGTGAATAATTTGAAGATGTTGGTCAAGGACAAAGGAGTGAACCCGTAATCCTATGTTGTTTTAAAGATTTTAATATTTGCTTGGCTTATAGGGTTAATCATGTGCTTGACATATCTTTGAAAAATTATTTTTCTTGTACTCTTTTGCATGACACCTCACTCGTGCTTGACAAATATGGTGACTTAAATTGTGATCCCTTTGATGCTAATGGTTCTTTGTGTCTACTCGAGGACCGTATGGAAAATATATCATTGTCTCTTTGGGGTGTTGCTCATATCCATGCATCCATATTTGACACACTTGTATTTAAGTTATGTGAACCACAACTTGAGGATGGCAAGTTTTATTCTTGTTTGTGGAAGGGTCCAAAGATGTTAAAGACTTTTTGTCACCTTCATAGGGTTGGACAAGTTGAAGTATCTTGTGGGACTCTTGGGAGAATGTTTCACATCATTTGTAGAGGGAAGCCAAGTTCTTGGGCAAACTACTTGCCTTGGATTGGATTGTTGCATGGTAGTTTCCCTATTCTCCCTATTGGTATGAATCCCTTGATGGAATGCATTCCCTCGATAAGTGGTTGGAAGGAGAGAGGTCCTATGTACTTGCAATGTCCCTTTCTCTCGTTGTGTGTTCCTACTTGTGAATACATCTTAGATGAGAATTGTGTCTTTAGTGCCTTTCTTCACTACCTATATACATATGATGATATTCATTAGGTTGTTGCATATACATTGTATGAGAGGCGTAGTCTCAGTTTTTATCCTTTAATTCTTGATATTTATCCGAGCCCTTTCATTTGTGATGTTGTACAAAAGCTTTTCATAATTAACACAAAGGATTCTTGGTTGTACTTCAAGTGTGTACCACCGTGGCATGATAGTGCTAATTGTTTATTTTGCTAACCCTAACCCTCAAGCCATGAGGATATGTACTTTTTTGTTTTCTCTTTAATTTTGCAAGGTATGGATTCGAGGTTGAATTCTTTTCAAAAAGGGGAGGATGATATGAGTACGATCACATAGATGGACTTATGAGGGCGTACGTTAGACCCGAGGCTTGGTGTGTGTAATGAAGTGCAAAGAAGCACCTAAATGGACACCAATACAATCAACTACATACACTAAAAGGTCCAAATCAGTCCACTACATACACTAACGGGGTGCCCCTTCATTAAGGGGCTTTTTGGTCATTTTACCTATTATTTGTAATGCACTATAAATAGAATAATATAGGGTTTCATTAGGATATTTTGATGAATATTATGAGTTTATAACACTTGAAACATTTCCTCTCTAAGGAGAGAAGACCACCAACCCGAAATTGTAACTAGAAAAATCAACTTGAGTGTGAAATCGCTCGTGTTGGATTCAAGCTTGGAAACATTGGATGCTTGGGAGATCGGGGTCACTCTTATGCCAACGTAAGAGTTAGGTATTTGATGTGTGTGATGTTAAAGGTCCAAGAGTGGAATAGGCTTTTGGGTTGTTAATATTATACCTTCAATTTGTCTAACTATCTACCATTTTATTTCTTTGTAATCGTGTAGTAGTGTTGATGTTGTAACCATTTATTCGTGTTGTTAATGTGAAATCCAAAATTAGTCTATTGTTCATCTTGTTCTTGTTGTGTTGCTACTGTTTTGGTGTTATTACGCCCTTGTGCCTTGTATTCTTTGGTAGCGAATCCGAGAGGGGGGACCAGAAGAGGTCCTCGATTTCTTAGCTAGTGGACTAATTTTGGTGTTTGTTTTCATGCTTTCGTTATCCTTCTTGTATCATGAGGGTAATTCTAGAGAGGCTAGGAATGGATGGCACTGACTACATCCTCCCCCCCCCCTTCTCCCCCATCATCCCCCTAAATTTAGTTTAAGTTTTTATTTTAGTTTATGTTTATAAGTTTTTGGTATTGTTCATTGCAAAAGAAACTTTCTTGGTAGGATTGTTGTTAGAAGAAACTTCTTCTTGTTTACCTTTTTTTGTTGTTTTTGATAATGGAAAATATATGTACTGCAATGAACAAAATAAATATAAGTATTTCAGTTTCTAAATTATGTTTTTCCTATTTTTTGTGATTGTTGTTTTTTGTGTTGGTTATTCTTCTGTACAATCAACTTTTTAAAATTTTATTACTTGTTCAATGAATACTATTGTATATTGACTTGATTTAATTCACGAAGAATAAAAAATGATATATAGTCTATCATCGATCGTAGACTCCGTCACCTTCGACCAAACATAAGAGTCGATCATGAACTATATGAATCGATGGGTCATCACTAGCTTATAGTTTGAAAGAAAATAATTAAATTAAGAAAAGTTTAAACAGATAAAAACATAATTTGGGGATGGTGAAAGAAAATAATTAAATTAAAAAAGATTTAAACAGATAATAACATGTTTTGGAGTTGGTGAAAGAAAATAATTAAATTAAAAAATTTAAATAAATAATCACAAGTTTTAGGGTTGGTGAAAGAAAATAATTAAATTAAAAAAAATTTAAAACATAATCACATGATATGGGGTGGTGAAAGAAAATAATTAAATCAAAAAAGGTTTAAACACATAATCACCTGATTTAGGGTGGTTAAACAAACAATCTTGAACTGTTGGTGACACTTAATAGACTACCATCGATGTTGACCCATGTCAAATTCACATAAAAAAATATACTTGTGCTTTGAGGGTCCATTGATTCATTTGGTCTACCGTAGACTTACACTGTAAGGATTGATTGATCTCCTGATTGTTCGTAGACCACAGAGATTTATGTACAAGGTGATAGACCCTTACTTAGATGTTGTTTTAAAATGAATAAATAAATTAAAAATAAATATAGTGTGAGTTTCTACACATATGATGGAGTGTAAACAAGTCAAATAATCATATTAGAGCTTATACAAATTAGGGATGGTGAATTAAGGCGTGTGTGGATAGATAGTGGTTGAACAAATAATATCCTAAGAGTAATGTTTGTTAAAGCACAAGTATGTTTTGAGGATGTTGATTGTATTTGATGACTGCCCATTTTACATATTCCTTCAATCACCACCCCCAAATCAAAACAGTATGTGGATTGGATAGTGGTTGAACAATCATCATCCTCAAAACATACTTGTGCTTTGACAAACATTACTCTTAGAATATTGTTTGTTCAACCGCTACCCATCCACACACTCCTTAATTCACCACCCCTAATTTGTATAAGCTCTAATATGATTATGTGACTTGTTTACACTCCTTCATATGTGTAGAAACTCAGGCTATATTTATTTTTAATTAATTTATTTACTTTTAAACAACATCAAAGTAATGGTCCATAGATCTACGCGATCTACGAATGATACATAGATCAATTGATGCTCTACATAAAAATGTAAGTCTATTGTAGACCAATTGAATCGATAGACTCTTAAAACACAAGTATATTTTTTACTGAATTAATTTTCTTAAAAAATGTTATTGAGGGTCCATCGATTACGAGTGTCTACGGCAGACTTTAGTATCTCGTTGATGACTGACATAGGTCATGATCTCTGATAGTCTATTAAATGTCACCAACAATTCAAAAAACACAATTACTGTTTCAACAGTAACAAACGACTAATTTTGTACTCCTTCAGTCCTAACACTTCTTTTTACTTTATATATAAAGTCCTCCATCCCTCATTATTTTATTTCATTCACTTTATTTTTATTTTAAAATTCTACAATGTCTCAAGCATCCCAAACATTCAATTCTAAAAGGACTCTAATTTGTCATTATGGAATGCGCCTGTCCTGAGGATGTCATGCACAGACTCAAATTCTGATCGCAAATTTTATAACTATGCAATTGCAAAGGTGAGTCGTGTATGTATTTTTTATAAAGTTAAGTAAATCGTTATGTAATTATTATTTTTCTAAGATAATGATGCATGCTCATTTTTTAAATGGCTTGATGAAGTATCACCTCCAAGCAGTCCATCAACAGTGAATTTGGGATCTGAGATAATAAATTTTCTTTGCTTGGCAAAATTTAATCTACTACAAAGGCTCCGAGAATGCAAAGAAAATAGAGATTTTCTCATGACTTTGTTCAAAGAAGTCAAAGAGCAGAGTGATCACTTGAAAGTATTGTTGCATGATACCCAAATTGGGAGGGATCAACTAAAATAAAAATTGGTTTTGGCCAAAAAAGGGAGAATGACCTAAAAATGATGTTATGTGCTATAATGCTAGCATTCGTTCTTTGAAAAAGTATAACAGGGACGTAGTGATATTGAATAAATAAAAATACTTCTATTTTTCTATAATGTTAATATTGTTTTTCATAGAATCATAGTTGATCAAACAACACATCTACTTAAAATCTAGTAGCATGATAATGATAGACTATGCAAGCAATATACGAAAGATTAAATATACATTCTGTGATGTCAACTATACATTGTAACAATTATGACAACACAATGCATGTTCAAATTCCATGCAACAATACAGTTTGATAAAAGTAGATTCCATGCAGAATCATAACAACTTTCATAAAATAAAAGAATGTTTGTCATATCCTACCAACAGATCATTCAACTTTCATATTTGTCAAATAAAAAAGTATTTTTAATATCATGACAACTGATCATTCAGCACATTAACAATATTAGCATTCAAATGTCTTTTTCCCATTTTCCTCATCAACACAAATGTTATTGTTGATTTTATCAACGATATCCACGACCACATCTTTTTTGTCTGCTTCTTCTTTTTCTTCTTTTTGTTCATCTTTGTCTGTTGCTTCTTCATTTCCATCTTCAGCTTTATCTCCTTTTTTCTAACATCTGCAGTTATTACTTCTTTCTCACCTTGTTCTCCTTCTTTTTCAGCATCTGTAGCAGCTTCTGCTTCTTTCTCAGCTTTTTTTTCCTCAGCTTCTTTTTTTTCTTCACTTGTTGCAGCTTCTTTATTCTCAACTTCTTCTTTTTCTTCACTTGTTGCTTTTTTCTCAGCTTCTTCTTTGTCAGCTTTTTCTTCTTCTTTATCAACTGCTGCTATTTTTTTAACTTTTTCTTTTTCATTGTCTGCTTCTTCATCATCTGCTGCTTCTTTTTCAGCTTCTTCTTCTTTTTCTTCTGCAGCTTCTTCTTTTTCAGTTTCTTCTTGGCTCTTATCTTCTTCCATTTCTTCTTCTTCTTCTTGTTCGTCCTTTTTTTCTTTCTTTTTCTCTTCTATCACAACAGTGACCAACTCATCCATTTTGCTCCTTTTTTTCATTCTTCATTCCTCTCAAATTCATGAAGGTTCACATGCATTGCATCATCATATTACAAAGTGTTACTAATATTTAAAGTTGAAAATTCATTAACTACATTAATTATTAAATGAAGTTACCTATCTCAAGTTATAGCTCATCCTTTTTATTTTTCTTCAGTCTTTTCTCTTTGATATTGGAAACAATATCCAACACCGCTTCCTCGAGCATAGAAACACGCTTATGAAGATCCTCATCGACAGAGGTGCCCACTACATCTTTTGAGGTGCTCTAAGAAGCATCATCACCAATGTGTACTTCAATGGGGTTACCACTCAAATCCCTATTATCATCATTGTCCTCATTTGAAGTAAGGACAGTCACCCATTATAAATCTTTCTTAAGCCATCAAAGATGTTATTATTCACCTCGTTCGTATATGCCTTAAACGTCATCATGTAATCCATCTTCGTCTCACGAATAGTAGGGATGATGTACGGGTGCACGTTCTACAAAAAATCAATTAACAATTACATAACATTCGATACAACAGTAGTATTGTTGTATAATAAAAAAAAGTTCATACCTCGATAAATTTTTCTTTATACTTGAATAGGTCGCCTTCGATTATCTTGCCATTTTTTGTAGTGTTACTCTTAGGATGTGGGGAATGGGAAAGGGCTCATCTATTGATTTTCCAACAAAATTTTCAAGATGATGAAAGACCTCATAGATTCAAAACTATAAGCATTTTAGTAATGAAAAAGTGACTGAGAGTCTATGACAGAGTATAAATAAAAGAAGAATCTATGATAATCTCACTAAAGGGTTGATGGTAGATACTATGAATGTCCAGGGAAATCCGAATAGAGCATAGAATGCCTTCTGTTTCTCAACAAATACTTTCCTCTGCTTCTTTAGATCACTTTTCTTCCTCAGATTGTCCATGGTCAATTGAAATATCTCTTTCCCTCATGGATAACTCTTGAAGAAACTCAAAGAATTGATAATTCGAACCAGTTTTGTGTCGACAGCTTTCGTCAAATCTTTTGCAAGCAACAAGGTGTGCAAGAACCACAGTAAACAACACTTAAACTTTTGCTTATCATTCAGCTTATTCCCTCTAATCAAATGTAACAAGTTGGTCGTCGTAATATTTTTGTTTTTCGTCACCTTAAAGAAAAAATGTTCTCCCTTCGCTAACACTTCTCTATTTTTTATTCACCGGGATATGATGAGAAGTTCAACCTCGTGATCAAACAAAACTCTTTCAATCCAAAACAAGCAGGCTTATTGGTCATGCAGAATCATATCTGATAACGCATCTTATTGTTCTTGACGCGTCGCAACAGCAAATAATGGACCATCTGCCCATTAAATTTGAGATGTTCCGACAGGTTTCTCAAGTGTCCAAAATAGAACCGCTTGAATCTTTTCTTTAAGTTCTGGTCGACAAGAACTTGCTTAAATTCTCAATAAGCAGTCATTCTTGATCTGACCAATATCTTTGTTGGGAAAGATCCAACCTCATCCATTATCGTTCGAAGGTCATACCGCTCCACGAAAATGAACCTTGAACAAGATGGCACGGACAAGAGATGATTATCCCCATCAACATTGTTTCTTCCACTTCCCTCACTCTCTTCACTATCACCACTAGAACTAAACTCGACAACATCTTCAGTAGAATCGACGTATCTACTTATCTCCTTTAACTTTGAAACTGATTCAGACACTTTTTCTTTAATTTTTTTTCTTTTTGACACATTTTCAACTGCCTCAGTTTTTCTTTTTCTACTGCTACCAGCAGAATCAGACGTGGTACCAACTTTGTATTTAATACCGAGTCTTTTTCTGCCCATTTTCAACAACATCTAAAGTTACGAAATAAATCTATTATTTTCAGTTCATAGACCACAAGTCTACTAACAAAAATAACTCAATGCTCAAATGAAAAACCCCAAAAACCTAAGAATTACCCCATCATTAAACAGTTCACTACACAAAAATATCATAACTGAACCAAAATCCAACATGCGGTATCAAAACTCAACTATTGCTAAAAATCAAACTATTGCTACAAATCAAACTAATTAGCTATTAATCTTTCAATTTTCACTATTTCATCAATCATATTTTAAAAGAATTTCATACGTCTAAAAATTAATTTCAATCTAGGGCATTCTTATTTCATAGACCACAAGTCTATGAATAGAAACAAGTCACTGTTTGAATCAAATTGTCAAAATAACTCTTAAAATAACAATTATCCCACCATTCAACACTTCATTGCTAAAAAAAATCAGAACTAAATCAAAACTCCTTAACAAAAATTTTAAAATTCAACACCGTGATCGATGAAGAAATCTGTCAAAACTGCCGAATCAAACCTCAACCATTTCTTCGAAATCAAACTAATTGCCTATAAAATACTTATATTTTAACTACTTAATCAACCAAATTCAAAAAAAAAAACTTTTCTACATCACTACGAAACGATTAGCAATAAAACCTGTTTAAATGGATCTAAAGATAATCGAAACTTGATTTTAACTAAGCTTACAAAGCAACAACGAACGCTTAGCAGTTGGAGAAGAAAAAGGATAGAAAATAACGTTTGGGAGTAACTTTTTGGGAATGGCAGGGGTAGAGAAAATTGAAGAGGAAAGAGAGGATTTTTTTTAATATTGGAAGAAGTAGAAGGTGTTAGATGTATTAAATTAGATTCTCAAAGTTGTAAAAATGATGAAATGATCCCTTGGCTCACGTGTGAACTCCACTTTTACAATTTTCTTCCACTTTTTTTATCCTAACCTTAAAAACTAAATGAAAAAAATTAGTGAGTATATAACAAATAATTTTAGAAAGTGGCTACTATGCAAATTTTTTCCCAATAACCCAATCTCCTTCCCAAAAAATGAATAAACAAAAGAAAAGACAAAAACAATTAGTAGCAGTCAAAAGCAAACGTGGAAGCAGTAGAAAAAACTTGAAAATGCTAAACTTGGCTGTATATAACGTATAACCAACTCTCTTTTTGTAGTATCCTTTCCTCTTGTTTTAACTCTCCATCACTTTATTTAGCACACTGTGAAGTAAGCCTGTCAAATGGGCCGGGATGACCCGATCCGACCCAGCCCAGCCCGGCCACTTACAAAAATTGACCCGATTTGATCTGGCCCAATCAGCCCACGGGCTGTAGGGTATCGGGTACCGGGCTAATTTATTTTTAGTTTTGAGTTCGATTAACCCGGTCCAGACCAAACCCGATCCAGGACAGCCGGTTAACCGACCCGATTAATTTTTTTATTATTATTATTTTTAAATAAACAAATGAACTAATTTACTATAAAGTATTATTAATTTATTATATTAAGTATCATATGTTTTATTTAAAGAAGTACACATATTTTATATGTGTAAGTATATATTGAATGGTACGTGTATATGTCTATATATCTTCTATAGACGTATATATTTAATGTATATATGTGTATATATTTTATAAATTAGTATATAACTATACATATAGTGTGTGTATATTGTATTATATATATTGTAGTATATTTGATTTAAAGTAGTACGTATATATTGAATGGTACGTATATATGTGTATATATCTTCTATAGACGTATATATTTAACGTATATGTGTATATATTTTATAAATTAGTGTATAACTATATATAGTGTGTGTGTATATATTGTAGTATATATATACTGTGGTATATATATATTGTAGTATATTTTATTTAAAGTAGTACATATTGAATGGTACATATGTATATGCCTATATCTTCTATAGACGTATATATTGAGCGTATACATGTGTATATGTTTTATAAATTAGTATATAACTATATATAGTGTGTGTGTGTATATATTGTAGTATATATATTGTAGTATATTTTATTTAAAGTAGTATGTATATATTGAATGGTACGTATATATGTGTATATATCTTCTATAGACGTATATATTTAACGTATACATGTGTATATGTTTTATAAATTAGTATATAACTATATATATAGTATGTGTATATATTGTAGTATACATACTGTAGTACATTTTATTTAAAGTAGTACTTATATATTGAATGATACGTATATATTTGTATATATCTTCTATAGACGTATATATTTAACATATACATGTGTATATATTTTATAAATTAGTGTATAACTATATATATAGTGTGTGTATATATTGTAGTATATTTTATTTAAAGCAGTACGTATATATTGAATGGTACCTATATATGTCAATATCTTCTATAGACGTATATATTTTACGTATACATGTGCGTATGTTTTATAAATTAATATATAACTATATATAGTGTGTGTGTATATTGTAGTATATATATTGTAGTATATTTTATTTAAAGTAGTACGTATATATTGAATGATATGTATATATGTGTATATATCTTCTATAGACGTATATATTTAACGTATACATGTGTATATGTTTTATAAATTAGTGTATAGCTATATATATAGTGTGTGTATATATTGTAGTATATATAAATTGTAGTATATTTTATTTAAAGTAGTACATATATAATGAATGGTACGTATATATGTGTATATATATTCTATAGACGTATATAGTTAACGTATACATGTGTATATGTTTTATAAATTAGTATATAACTATATATATAGTGTGTGTATATATTGTAGTATATTTTATTTAAAGTAGTACGTATATATTGAATGGTACGTATATATGTGTATATATCTTCTATAGACGTATATATTTACTGTATACATGTGTATATGTTTTAGAAATTAGTGTATAACTATATATATATAGTGTGTGTATATATTGTAGTATATATATATTCTAGTATATTTTAATTAAAGTAGTACATATATATTGAATGATACGTATATATGTGTATATATCTTCTATAGACGTATATATTTAACGTATAAATATGTATATGTCTTAGAAATTAGTATATGACTATATATATAGTGTGTGTGCATATATTATAGTATATATATTGCAGTATATGTTTTATTTAAAGTAGTACATATATATTGAATGGTGCGTATATATGTGTATATATCTTCTATAGACGTATAAATGTGTATATGTTTTATGAATTAGTATATATATATATATATATATATATATATATATATATTGTAGTATATATATATTGTAGTATATATTTTATTTAAAATAGTACACATATACAGTGTATATATTGTTTAACATATTTAAAATGTATATGGATGAATATACATAGTGTATATTCAAAAAAAATTGATTTTTGATCAAGTTTACCGAATTTTTAACCTGATTTGATCGTGTTTAGGTGGATTAGATTGGATTGGATTAAGTGGACTGATTCAGAATTGTTTTAAAAAATTTTACTGTTGAATCCAAACTCAACCTGGCTCACTTAACTACAACTCAGCCCAATCCGACCAACAATTCGACTAAACTTAACGGCCGATTTCGACCGATTTGGCCCACTTAACACCCTTACGGTGTGAGGGAGAGCACATACTGGACAAATTATATTTGTGTCAGTCACAAAAAGAAAAGAACTAGTACATAAAAGAAATAAAAAAAGGAACAGACAACATTTTCTCATCATAAATGCTAGGTTTTTCCTCTTTCACGTTTTTTCCATCAGTACTATAAACTACAAAAACTGTGACTATTTCCTGCATCGATCTGAAATTGATGGAGTTCAGTAAGATATCGCTGGAGATTTTCTCGAAGTTGGAGCAGAAATGGCTGTATCACTACGAAGGGAAGAAAACTCGTGTTCTCAGTATTGATGGTGGTGGAACTACCGGCATTGTTTCCGGTGCTGCATTGATCCATTTAGAAAACCAGATCGGTGCTAAAACTGGTGATCCTCACGTAAGAATTTCTGATTTCTTCGACATTATCGTCGGTACTGGTATAGGTGCTATTTACGCAGCAATGCTTGTTGTGTATGGAGGAGATGGGTGTCCTTTATTCACGGCAAAGGATGCCGTGAAGTTCGTAACGGAGAATCAGTCTCGGCTTTTTAAAGCGAAGAACGTCGGTGTTCTCCGTCGGAAAAAGAGGTTTTCCGGGAAGAGTATGGATAAGGTATTGAAGGAAGTGTTTAGGAGAGAAGACGGAAAAGTTTTGACGTTAAGGGACACGTGTAAGCCTCTGCTTGTTCCGTGCTTTGACCTTAACAGTTCTGCGCCGTTCGTCTTCTCTAGAGCTGATGCTATTGAGTCACTCAGTTTCGATTTTGATCTCTGGAAAGTATGTCGCGCCACGTCAGCGAATCCGTCGATGTTTAAGCCGTTTAATCTCAAGTCCGTTGACGGAAAAACCTCGTGCCTCGCCGTTGACGGTGGTTTAGTTATGAATAACCCCACTGCTGCAGCCGTTACTCATGTTTTGCATAATAAACGGGATTTTCCTTCCGTTAACGGCGTCGATGACCTGTTGATTTTATCTCTAGGTAACGGACCGTTAAGCTCACCGACAAACGTGAAACTGCGAAATGATGGCTATTGCTCTCCGTTATCCGTGGTCGGAATTGTCTTCGACGGCGTTTCTGAAACTGTTGACCAGATGCTCGGTAACGCCTTCTGCTGGAACCCCAACGACTACGTTAGAGTTCAGGTATTTCAATTTCCTTGACTTATATTTTTTTTTAATCGGATGTCCCGGGAGGGACACATATTTTGTTTTGAGTTGATTTGGCTAACTTTTAAACCTAAATTAATTGAGACTAATTTATTTTTTGCAAATTAAAAGTTAAGTATTCTAAGATATTGAAAGTTATTTCTGATGAGTAATGTTTTAGCTTTTCATAACAAAAAATAAATCACTACAATTTTTTTTAAAAGATATTTATTAAAGTAAGTTAGAAAATACTCCCTCAGTAAGTAAATTCGGAATAAGTAAATTAGTAAATTTAGAAGATCGAATTTTTTTTTTTTGGAATAAAAATAAAAAGTTGTTTAAATTTATGTTTTAATGTTTTTTTCTTAACGTGTGTGTCAAACTCTAATAATTTATTTATTATGAAATGGAGGAATATACTTTTTTACAATGAAGGGAGTAATAATATTTTTTATATTTGTTTAAATATTTAAAAATATCAATTATTATAATTTATACTATTTTTTTATATAATTTTTAAATATATAATTTTTTTAAAAAAATTAAAAATATCTAAAATCTGAATCAAATTTAAGGTTACTTGACTCTCAAAATCCCGTGGCTAATAAATTGCAATTGAGATGATACAATTTGTAAAAAAAATTCATATCAAATGGGAAATTTGTATGCTCAAATTGTCGGTCCAAATTCATGAAGACTTTCTTTCAATGAAGAAAATATGAGATTGAAAAGCTTGATGTGTGTCAGCGCTGTTAACGGGACTTGTATTTATCAACAGGCGACCGGTTTTGCAAGTGGAGGAGTGGGACCGGGAATTGAGGAAACGTTGAGAGAAAGGGGAGTGGAGTCATTGCCATTTGGCGGTAAGCGGTTACTAACGGAGACTAACGGACAAAGAATCGGCAGTTTGGTGCAACGTCTTGTTGCTACTGGAAGAACTAGTGCGCCACCAAGTCCATGCAAAGATGCTGCCGTTAGTCCTCTTAGAAACGGACGCTAAGTCAATTTTCCTTTAGGGTGTGTTTCGTACGAAGGAAAATAAGGACTTTCTCTTAAAAAAAAGTAAGAAAAATATTTTGCAAAACTATTTTAATTTTAATTTTAATTTAAAATTAAAATGTTCATATATTTCTCAAAATTATCTATTTAGCCTCTAAAACTTTATCACCCTGACCTATCCCTACCCTCAACTCGCCCCACCTTCTACCCTAACCCCATTCTCACCCACTCAAAATTTAATTATTTTAAAAAGTATTTCAAATTTTTTTCTCAGTCCATTCCCTATTTCCATCCCACTCCCACTCCTACCGGTCCTTCTTTCAAAAATAATATTTATATTTTATTAAAAAATTAAATTTTTTTTCTTACTCCACACCCCTACCCTCTTATTAGCCCCCTCTCCCATCCCTTCCCCCACCCCACCCCCAACCTAAAAAAATAAATAAATTTATTTTTAAAAAATTTTCAATTTTTTTCTTCCCCTCACTCCCCACCCTGTCCTCCAACTCCAACCAACCAACTCCCCCATGCCAATTTTTTTAATCTCTTTTTTTTTTATAAATTCAAAATTCTTTCTTACTCTTGCCTATTTTGACTCATCCACCCACCTGCCGACCAATTCCTTTTTCAGAAAAGGATTTAATTTTTTTAAAAAAAAGATTGTAAAATATATTTTTATACTTTAACTAAACACTAAAATATATTTTAAAAAAAATATTTTTTCATTTCCCAATCAACTACTAGAAAATATTTTTCGAAAAATATTTTTCATCCACCAACCAAACATAATATTTTCCTTCCTACCAAACACACCCTTAAGCTTTTACTTTCTGTCCATTTTGTACTACTAATACTTTTTTTCGGTTTATGACTTTTTAACCGTCTCAATGCTGGAGTTAAATAATAGGCTGTTTAATAGTATTTGTACTAGTACTACTAGTAGTACCAATCAATATATGTTTAGATCTAATGTTTTGGAACTAAATGACTTTGTTTTAAATTTCGCAATTTCTTTCGGCTGTTTGATTGCCTGAAATCTAGCTAACAGAGTAAGGAGAAAGCTAAACTTGTTATAATAATGCCTTTATGCACTGCTACCAAATATACCTCAAGAATGAAGTAAGTTGTTATACTTCAGACTTATCATATATTGCTACCACATTCACTTTATGGAATAAATCATATTCAATGGGTCGAATTTCATGACTTTTCATTAAACACCCGTTATTTTGCCTTAGCCATCACAATATCATCAATATGATGTATTGAGATTCAAACTCAATATTTTATCCATATAAAGACGTCTTAGGTATAAATCGATGGGACTTGAACCCAAATATTATCATCCCTTTTGATAATATTGTTCTTGAGGAATGAATTTAAAACATAAATGGTTCCAAACCAATTATTTTTTCTCAAATTCAACAATAATTATATCATTAATAGAAAAATACAAAAAACATAAGGAATTACTAACCTTGACCATTAGATTTATAATCTCACCTTATTTGACAGAGTCTCGTGCTGATAACTTAAATTAGTTAGAGACTCAAAAACTTGTGTAGCCACATACAAACAAATCTTAATTGGTAAGAGACTTCGTACAGATCTCAATTGGTAAGAGACTTCGTGTTGATTTCGTGTTATAAAACAAGAAAGAATAAAGAAGAAGAGTAGAGAGAATAGAGAGAATAATCCTTATTTCTTCTCTTGAGTGATGAGAGATCATCAGATTGTAAATATAATGAATAAAACTCATCTATTTATAGAAAAACTTTACTCCTAGTCTGAGTAAAAGACAGATGCTTCAAATCCTAATAGATATCAAAGTAGATCTTAATAGACATTCACTATAATGTAAATACATTTATAACATAATTAAAATATTAATTATTTTTCTTATTGAATTAGGCATAATCCTTATTTCTTCTCTTGAGTGATGAGAGATCATCAGATTGTAAATACAATGAACAAAACTTCTCTATTTATAGAAAAAATTTACTCCTAGCCTGAGTAAAAGACAGATGCTTCAAATCCTAATAGATATCAAAGTAGATCTTAATAGACATTCACTATAATGTAAATACATTTATAACATAATTAAAATATTAATTATTTTTCTTATTGAATTAGGCAGGGATCCTAATATTTATGAATTTTATTTATTAAAATTTAGCTTATATAAATTATTTTCCCGATTTAAACCATAAAACATAATTATAAAATCTTTTTAACGCCAATTTTCTCTTAAAGTGGTTCACATATTTTTCAATTCTCATAACCAATTAAGAGAGTCGTGAAGAAGAAATAAAATACGGATAGAAAAGGAGAAGATATTGATTTGCGAGAAAAAGCTATGATATATAAAGCAAACCTCATGATGAACTCTGAACATTATACCATAATAAAAGTAGCCAAGATTTGGTGAGGATCAAGGATAAACTTTGAAAGATCTTGAGCTTTTCATGGAGATGAGTCGAATTGTATACTTAATTTAACTATTTTTCAGCTAATTAGTATAAATCATAGTACCTCTGTGGAAGATTAAGTACGATAATCTAGTTTCTGAGTTTAGTTATTTTTTTCCTTTGTTTTAGTTTACAATTAGCTTTAGATTTGAATAATTTAAAATCAAAGTCTATTAATTGTGATGCGTGACTAATGCGATATTCTATAATTAATACAAGTGGTAGATTAATTAAGTTTCGAAAAAATTTTGTATAAAGACTAGGTTCAATTTTATTATTCTGGTTTCTCGAGTATCATATTGTTTTGTTTGAATTTCTATTTTATTACTATCCATTTTTTCTTATTAATAAAGGTTGTCGACAAATGTTCGGTCGAGCTTTACAAAATTTTTGTTTAAAGGTTAGATTTTTTTCTTGGTAAGCATGGTTAGTAATATTACATATTAAAACAGCACAGGAGGTGCTATGAGACACTATTAGGAGTACTTAAAGGTTACGATTAATCACACTGTTCTGAAATTTTGATTATCATATTGTTTTATTATAATTTCTATTCTATTTTTATCTATTTTTTTATTTAATACAAATTTTCGATAGATGTTTGCTTAAATTTTGAGAATTTTTTATGTAAAGATAGGATATTTACTATTATGTTTTGAAAGTTATGTTGCGTGTATTGAATTTAGAAAGGCAATAAATAAACTACTTCTAAAAGATATTACAAACAAACTTTTATTAGATATCAATTTGGAAATCTATATCTAAAAAACGTTGTTATATATTATAAGAAATGTGTTTTAATAAAATTTACATGAATATTGTGTAATTTTGAAGAATGATAGTGCATGAGTTGGTCTACGTCATGTAAGTTAATTATTGTTTATATAATGACAATATATTAAAATAATTTTTTTTATCATGATATAAATCAGTAAATTATTTGTAAAAATAAAAAGATCAGGTGAAACACGACAAACAATAATATATGTAACATACAATAATTATTTATTATATTTAAATAGATATAACAATCATTTCAGCGTTAACTACTATCCTTTACGTAATAATTTTATTTTTATATATAATTTTATTAATTGACGTAAAACACACGTGCAAAACACATACACTAATCTAGTATAAATACAAATGTGAACTAGCAAATACAAATACAAGAGCGAACTACAAATACAAATATAAATGCGAACTATAACATACAAATACAAGTGTGAACTATATAATACCAATACAAATGCGAATTATAATATATATATATATATATATATATATATATATATATATATATATATATATATATACAAAATAAAAGCAAATTATAAAATACAAATATAAATATAATTGTATCAAAGAATATAAGAATATAAATGATAATGCGAATACAGTCATAATAAGCAATTCTGATATTTTTATTATTATTCGTGACTTGTATTTGAGTAGCCATATTTTTTCTGAAAACACAAAAAATATAAGATAGAAAAATAAATAAGAAAAAGGTACAAAAAAGAAAATCAAAAAGAAAAAAAGAATAAAAAGAACAAAAAAAGCAAGAAAGAAAAATAGAAGATAGATATAGGAAAAAGAAAAAAGAAAGAAAATAAAGAAACAAAAGAAGGGAAAAAAATTTATAAAAGAAAAGAAGAAAAAAGGAAAAAACACGAAAAAATGGTATTAAAAATGAAAGAAAGAATCAGAAAAGAAAAAATAAAATGAAAATAGGAAAAAGAAACAAAAAGTAATTTTTTTTAAAAAAAAAGTAAAAAGAATAAAATAAAAAATAACGATAAATACAAATACAATGCGCGATTATGATGTTCGCATCATCATTTATGGCTTGTATTCATGCAGTCATATTTTTCAAAAATATAAAAAAATATAAAATATAAAATGTGATTAATGTATTTATATTTTTTATGAATATAAATTATTGAGTAAAAACGAATACAATGAATGTGAATCGAATACATCGTCTATAAATAATAATATTATAAAGTGTCACTATGGAAGGTGAATTTTGTGTCAAATAATTGTTATTTTTGAAACTTTTTTATTTTTTATTGTTTGACTCACATTAATTGTAAGAGATCTTATTTTTTCTCAACACACAAAAAAGATGGATTCAAAGTTTGTGAATCCAATAATGTAAGATTTGGATCTATTAGCATCTTTTGTTTTTATCGTGTTTATCTAAGTTTTATAAATATTTAACTATAAATTTAACTATCATTATAAATTAATTTGAATTCTTTATAAAAATTCATAGAGTTTAAGTTATGAATTCAAAAATTAGTGTTGTGAGGCACATGATAATTTTTTTCCGTAATGGTTAAATGTAACATTTTGTAGGACTTCTGATTCAATTCACTATCAATACTGGAGATCTCCCAGAAATTTTGTCTACTATTGTTGTCAAAATCGGAGATGGATAAGTTGAACCACCAAGTTTTTATGACCCGATGACAATCAAAAGCATATTTATTTTATTTAATATTTATAAAATTAAAAAAGAATTAAAGTTTTGTTTGATCATAGTATTTTAAAAATAGTGTATTTTTGAAGTTAAAAAATATAAAAAAATAATTTTTTTAAAAATTAGAGTTTCATGAAAATTGAGTTAATTTATGAAAATAGAAAATTTATTTTTGTTTAAAAAATAAATTTAAAAATATAAAAAATTAATCTAAAAATAGTGAAAACACCTCTTAAGGTATTTTTTTTTAAAATCAAATATTATAAAAACATATTATGAAATAAGATAAAAATATATTCCAAAATATTGTGAATAACATTAATAATCATGCCTCCTAAATGTTACTCGAATTTATTTTTGTTTTTGATCACAACTTCTAAAAGAGTACGAATGTCTTGTCAATTTATGATCTTATTTTAAAATATGGCATGTCAAAATGCTTTTTAAATTTTTTTGATTTGAAACAAGTAACATGAAATACTCGAATATATCACCAAATCATTTTCTTATTTCTACTAATGATTTACAAATTTAGAGGTCGTTTGTATGGGTGTGCATCGGTTGGTTCAGTTTTATATATTATTGGTTCAGTTTATCGATTTTCAATTTTTAAATATGCAAAATCAATAACCAATCAATAAAATATTTTCTTATTGGTTTTCGGTTTATCGACTTTTGGTCCTTAACAGTTCGCTTTTCGATTTAACCAATAAGAAAATACTCTTAAAATATAAATAGTAACAACTAACATATAAAATTAAAATCGTAGTTGCCGCCAAAAAATCATGTGCAATGCGTTTTTTAGTTTACAAGAATCTTCAAACTTGAACTAAATGTTAGTTCGGAAAAAAGCTGAATCATGATTGTTCGAAGCTACTAAATGCTTCAAGCTTTTCAATATGATAATACCCGTGCTTTGTATTGTGTCTTTGTTTTTCTGAATAGGTTAATACTTTGTGAATCTCTAAATTGTGAATAAGTAGTGTATATAATATATATATATATAGTAATATAAATATTTATATATATAACACAAATAGGAGTAAAACAGTAACTTAGTGTATCCTTATTGGGTTATCGGTTTAACCGATAACCCAATAAGTTAAAACCGAAATTGAACCGTTTACCCAATAATTTTTTTTATAAAATCAATAAAAACCGTTAAATCAATAATCCAATAACATTTTTATCGGTTCGGTTTATCGATTAGTTCGGTTTTTGCATACCCCTAGTCGTTTGGTTGGAGGGATAAAGATAACTAATCCCGAAATTAATTTAGAAGAGAAGCTTATAACATGTTTGATTGAAACAAAATGCATAGAATAACTCATTCCGGAATTAGTTATTTTGGAATTGTAGTGTTTTTGTTATCCCTCTTTGAGGGTGGAATAACTAATTCCGGAATAGCTAATCCCAAGATAACTTATTTTCCAACCAAGCGCCCCCTTAATGTGCAATAAGAGTTCATATTCTTAAATAATATTTTGAAGGAGAACAAACTTTCAAATTTCAATAAAAATAAAGAACATTAAGACCATCTCTAACCATACTCTATTTTACATTTTAAATATAGAGATTTTCTATATTTGGAGAACATCAACTCTAACCCACACTCAAAAAAGAATCTTATTCTCTCTCTTTAATATTATATTATTATTATTTTTTTATTTTTATTTTTTATTTGATAATTTTTTTTATATATATAATATAATATAAAATTATTTTTTACCTAAATTTTTTAAAATAACATAAATTGCAAATAAATATTACATATTATTTATATTAATGGACAATTCAAATAAAAGTGAAATCATTGATGAAATACAATTAAATAAATATTACATTATTGTTGGATTTGGAAATGACGTATCAGATTACTAAATTATTGTTGTAACTTTTTAAATTATTATATTATGTACCGTAACCTTCCCAATTTCATTTTGTACCAAGTGTTTGTATACTAATTTAATTACTCATTTTACACGTGCATTTTCAATTTTTGTGATAATCATATCTATTGTACAACTATAAATTATAATAGAACTAACTTATATATTTAAAAAATTTTTATACAGAAATTAAATTAATAAAATTTAAAATTAATATAATAAAAATATTACATTAGAAAATAATTACGAATATTAGAGACTTAATTAATTATCAAATATAATTTATAATATATCATATAACAAATACTATATAATATATTTATTAATATTATAATTAAAAAGTAAAATAGAGGGGATGAACATTAGAGAGAGTTACTATTCACCCCCTCCATATATAGAATTTAGAGGAAAATTTAGAAGATGATTGGAGTTGTACCTTTATTTTTCTCCTACAATTTTAGAGTTTAGAGGGAAAAATAGAGGGTAACTAGAGATGCCCCAAGTAAACTAAAGTAACTTTATTTTATGCATTTAAGTTTTGGTGGCACGGTTATTACCCGATATACTTGAAGTGACAAGTAGGAAACAACAGGCAGGAATAGTTCAACTACCCACCCCTACTCCTATATCAACCTAAGTCGTTCTGTGAGTTTTTCTTATTTTAAACCTCTCTATAATTTTTATACGTGATTTCTGATTTTTGGGGATAGGTAGCGTCAATTTTGGGTGCCCAAAAGTGATTTAAATTATAAATTGAAATTTTGAGTTTTAACAAAGCTAAACGTGATCACGATCAACCTTCAATCAAGATGACCATAAACTGGTGTTTTAATATTTCCAATAGGGTTAGAATGTATCTTTTAGTAAATTACATATTTGATTTGTTTATACAGGATTTCGAATAAATTTTAAGTATTTATTAGAAATTTTGGGTATTTTAAATAATTAGTTTAATTAGTGACTTAAGGGGGAAGAGAAGAGGGATCAAAATAATAATTTAATTAATTATGTGAGCAATACAAAAATGAATTTAAGTGGAAAGAATCTACCATATTGATTAAAAAATAAGTACAGATAAATGAAAAGGTGGGGCACAGAAGTTACACTAAGAATAGGCGAAATAGGGCGACAGCTTCAGGTTAGCATTCTACAATTTTGTTCATGAAACAATAAAGTGAAGGTGGAAATATTAACGTTTAAAACTTAATTAGCACTGTTTTGTCCTTATTAAGTGAATAAGAAACGATAGGTAGTAGCCCTTTGTAGAATTGCACACTGTTTTTGATTATAGATTCAGCCGATAGGTAGTAGCCCCTTGTAGAATTACACACTGTTTTCTATTTTAGATTTAGGCAACTTATTGTTATTTAATGGATTTAGGAGTCATTTTATGCCATTAATTGCACTAGTGATATGCATTTAGTGAGCGAAACTAATAGGTACTATTTTTGACAGAAAATTTGTGGTAACAGTATGTGATGAACATGATCATATTAACGAAAGGGGATTAATGTAGTTTGAGAATTTGAGACTTAAGCAGGGAGTTTGATAATTATAAGTTGTTGTTTCAATTGTTTCTTTAGGATTTTGATTAGAATTTTTATTTCGGGATATGGTATTAGCACATTAGACGGGATATTCTCTAATTATGTTTGAATAGTGATATGGAGATATAATTGGTGTAGATGATTAAGAGTTCATTCTATATTTAAAATTCATGAAAAATAAAATTTTTCTATGTTTTCAAGCTAAATATAGCTATATGGGAGTCATTAGATTCGTATTCTCATGGGAAATATGTATTAGAATAGATTTTGACCATTTGAAAGCTTTAGGAAAGGGAAAGTTTATAAATTAACATTTGGGCTTCGATTTGAGGCAAGTTGAGACTTTCTTAGACTCTTTTTTCAAAGCGTTTAAATGTTAGTTAAGTGTAATGGGAGTAATGGAGAATGACAGTCCCGTGTAGGTGAAGTAACGAGCATCTATGCGGGTATCGGTGTTATTTGAGGGGTTAAAATAAGACAATTGTACGTTTGAAACTATTTTTCCTTATTTGCTATTACGACATGCTGATTTGCTATGGTAAATAAATTATTTTTTGGTGATCGAAGTCGCACGCCTGCACATTATGCATTGTGTTTCGTATGGGGTCAGAGTGCACACCTGCACAATATTATTTATTTATTTAGTAAGATCGGAGTGCACCCATGTATAATATATTTATTGGAATTAGAGTGCACGCCTTCACTGTACATGGACCTTGTGAGTCTAGCTTGGGTCCTGACCTTGAAACCATTGTTCGACATATGTGTACATAGCAGATGCATTGCATTGCAAAATATTCATTTATTCATGGTTCAGATTGAGTAAGGTGTATTTGATGACTTTGTACTGTACTGTTTATTAAGTACTTGAAATCTGTTACTCAATTTCATTATATTGAGGATTTCTCAGACTGTGTTATGATACCCTTATGATTATTAGACTTGAATGATTCAATTAGATTAGGGTGGCTTGCTTAAGTTCAAGTTGTAGGCATGTTTTTAGATGCTTGACGTGGTGTTACTCGTCACTACTTTGAATTAGGGTCGGTCAACGATGCTGGCTGAGTACATGAGGCCTTGTACTCATCCTTGCTTTTTTTGTACCTTACGTGCAGGTACCGATTTGATGACCTTTGGACATTGATTTTTGTGGTTCCTCCTACCTTAGCATCCCTGGAAATTTGAGGTAGCTATTTTTGCTTTTAGAGACTACTGAAATCTCCCCTAACCTTATATTTATGCATTTTTTGCATTTTAAAATACTTAAATTTTTCTTTAATTTTTGTATTTAGTGGCTTATATTAGTGACTACCAGACCTGAGATTGTCTATGTTTTAACTATACTAGTTTATTAATCTGCTTTTGAGATTATTCGGGGTTTTATTATGTTTTTATTTCCCTTTACTTCTATAAGCTTGGGATATTGTGTTTGGAGTTGGGTTCCCAACTTACTTATCACGGAGGGTGGGATAGGTGTCATTATAATCCCAATTTTGGGATGTGCCAGATGGTATCAGAGCCCCAGTTTCATTGGTTTCATAAATACAAGCTGAGTGTAGTAGAGTCTTGCGAATTGATGCAGAGACTTTTGTTATCTTCGGGAGGCTGTAGGACTTTAGAAAATATTCATTTTGTTTTCTCTCTTTTATCATGCAATATTGATCCTTTAACTTGAAATACTGAAATTCTTATCTTATTCTCTCACAAATAATGACGACTCATACATCTCATGATACTGGTAGGAGCCCCCGCCAACCTCTAACTCTATCGCCCGAGATGGGATACGCAAATAGGGTAAGAGACATGGTAAAGGCAGAGGTCGTGGTAGAGAGAGAGCTTGGGGAGCCACTCAAATTTTTGATAGGTTGGTGTCTCTCGAGGTTGAGATCGAGGAAAGTAATGATGATGTTTAGGTTTCAGCTGATGATGCGGGCCTAGGTTAAGCACCTCCAATGTTTGTTGCTGCACCGATTCATCAAGATACCATGATTAAAGTGTTAGGTGTTTTAGAGACTATAGCTCAAAGAGGCGGATTATTTGGTACTCCACAGTTTTTCCATGTTAGGATGGGGGCGTAGACCCTAGATCAGCAACCCATCCTAATTTATCAGGGTCCAGTAGTTTAGCTATCACAAAGGTATAATGATATGCCTTTATTAGGGGTAGGAGCTAATGGTGGGGTTAGAGCAACTATGTTTGATGAGGGGCAATGGTGATTCGAGAAATTTAGGAAGATGGATCTATCACAGTTTCAGGGTGATTAGTGTGAGGTGCTTATGAGTTTCTGGTCAGTTTCCACGAGAGACTTCAGAGTATGGGATTGGTTGACTTCCACGAGGTTGATTCTACTGCCTTACAAATGTGTGGTCATGCCAAGCAGTGGTTATGCCTTACAGATGCGTGGTCATGCCAACCAGTGGTGGCACTCCTATATTGATTCCAGGCCACCAAGTTCTCCAGCGATGACTTGGGATATGTTTGCACAAACTTTCTTTGAAAGATTCGCCCCTCGTAGTTTGAGGGAAGAGCGTAGGTACTTGTTTGAGAATTTGACACATGAGGGTATTCTTGGCTGAGTACAAGATTTGATTTTATGCTTTTTCCCGTTATGATATGGTGATCTTGACAGACAAGGCTGAGATGATCAGGAGGTTTATGAGAGGTTTGACACTTAGAATTAGAGAGGTCGTGTTTGCTATAACCCAATTTGGGGATTCTCTTCAGAGGGTAGTTAGATTAGCAAAGGAGTTTGAGTTGATGCATCATGAGGAGTATGGGGATCTGAGGGACAATGGGTCCCACACTTCAGGTCGATTTAGTAGTTCCTTATTTGGAGGTAGGGGTTCATTCAGAGGAAATTCTTGCCCTCATTATTGTAGACTAGTTCAGGCAGCGATGCTAACATCATAGGGTAGACATTGAGATCGGGGTTCTTATAGTTCGAGACAGGATTCACATGGTTTATCTCAACAATTTTTAGATCATGGCAGTTATACCAGATATTCAGAACATTCTTGACAATTGGTGGCTCCCAAGTCCTGTTATGAGTGTGGTAGTTCGAATCATCTTTGAAAGAATTATCTAGTATACGGATAGAGGGGTCTACAATAGGCTCCTCCTAAAGTAGCAACTCCCCTATCTAGAGGGTAACACATATCTCAGGGGGTTTAGGTGCACCACTAGCTGGCAGGGGAGGTGGTAGAGGGGTGACTCAGGCGATAGATGATAAAGCTCACTATTATGCCTTCCCAGGAAAGCCCGAGGTAGAGTTTTCTGATGCAGTCATTACATGTATTGTCTCAATTTGTCATCGACCTGCTTTGGTGTTATTTGACCTTAGTTCTACTTTCTCCTATGTGTCTACATATTTTGCTTCCAGCCTTGATATGATGTGTGAGTTTATAGCTGTGCCTATTCGTGTTTCTACCCCAATAGGTGATTCCTTAGTGATGGATCGGGTGTACTGATCCTGTGTTTTTTTAATTTTGGGGTGTGATACCTAGGTAGATTTGATTATCCTTAATATGGTCGATTTTGACATAATTCTAAGCATGGATTGGATTTCTCCTTATCATGCCATCTTGGACTGTCATGCAAGGCAGTTACTTTGGCTATGCCTGACTGTCCAAGGTTAGAGTAGGGCAGTGTTTGAAGTTCATATCCTAAGAAGATGATTTCATTCATTCAGGACCAACGGTTAGTTGAGAAAAGGTGTATCGTATTTGGCTTGTGTTCATGATACTAGTACTGAGACACATTCCTTGGAGTCGGTAAAGGTGGTTAGGGAGTTCATGGTTGTATTTCCTACCGATCTTCCAAGTGTTCCTCCAGATGGAGATATTGATTTTGGTATTAATTTAGAGTGGGGCGCTATGACCATTTCTATTCCTCCTTATAGGATGACACCAGTTGAACTAAAAGAATTGAAAGACCAACTTCAGGATTTGTTTAGCAATGGGTCTATAAGGATGTGCATTGATTATAGGAAGTTGAACAAGTTGACAATCAAGAATAAGTACACTCTACCGCATATTGATGACTTATTTGATCAGCTTCAAGGTGCTTCAGTGTTTTGAAAGACCGACTTAAGATCGGGGTATCATTATTTCACGATCTGAACTAGGGCTTGGCTGTGATGGGTATCTGAAGTCTAACAAGGATCAGAGACAACCCCCTATATCTAACCAAACAGAACACCATACCTTCAATGTCGGATGAATTTTGAATATATAACAAGATATCATAAGATAAGCTCAAAGAATTTAAGACATATCTATAACCGATAACCGGCCAAAACAACCAACCAACATCACCTAAGTCCACAGTGATCCATAAGGACTTATAACAAAACCAAAATCAATAAAGTGTTGGGACATGCCCCCAACCCTGATAAAGACAATGACAATGTTAATGATAATATGAACTCTCAATTTTAATTTATGAATGCAAACTGATGAAATGTCCAAGTCTTTCAGAGAATGGAAGCTCACCACTTTACCGCCTACGACTGACAAACCGAACCGATCCACCTAACACTGTACAGAAAAAGTAGGAGTATCTCCAGTGCCTGTATCCCATGGGGTTACCACATCCAGAGACGGTTAGTAGGTAGAGCATAACATGTAACTCTGGGATAGAGGATAAAATAAAGGCAAGACAAATCCAATTCAAAACCATGTTAGCATCATCATATACACACATATATAATATGTTGTTAAATGGATCAAGGCTTAGCATGAACTTTAAAACTTTAGACTACATTTGTGTGGCTCAACCGCCATAATAAGACACCTACGGGCTATATAGGTCTAGCTCTTCCCCAGCTGGAAGGGCCCCAATGTGTGTAGCCACATGAACCAGATGATGTAAATATGCATCATGGGGGATTCAAACCTCCCGACATACCAAGGTGACCCAATCATGAAATATAATATAGGGGACTCGTATCTCGCAATCATATAGTAAGGAGGACTCGAACCATCTAGTCATTAAGACCTTCGCACCGAAAATTACGGTTTCCAGTACTAGTCCATTAGGACCTCCACTTTCACGACTCAGCCACACAACCCTCTTTTAAAGCCCCATTAAAATATTTTTCACACATTCTCATTCATTGAATCATAATACATATTTAGGCATACGTTGTTGGTATCGTCATCCCAACTACACTTGCAAGGTAACATCAATATGCCATCGCAATTCCATTATCTTGGGAAAAAACTCCCTATTTTATTAATACAAGATGGGGGAAACCGACTCCTTTTGTTCATTAAGTCAAACTATCATGTTTCAATAACCTCTTTATATCATGTAATCATTATGAAAATAGTTCAATATAATTTTAGTCATACTCAAACCACTTTCACAAAATTGGGTTGGGGTTATTACCAATTTAATTGTCAATATTTACAAAATTTGGGGAAATCACAATCCCCTAGTTTATTCACCATACTCATGCATCAATTTCAAAACCAATATTTAAGCATAAACAATGCATACGTAAACATGGAACATCACATAAACAACAATCACTCAAAACCCTCAACCCCGTTCCAAAAACCAATATTTAATTCACATGGCTAATCATTTAAACACATGCTTTTAACAAAATATGTTTTGGGAAAGAGATACATGCCTGGAATATCAAATGTTACGAAGAGAATTTGCCTTTGAGAGCTCTAATTGATGAACTTCTTGAAAACCTTAAGTATCTTGCTTGAGAGAATTTAGAGAGAAGAGAGTGTATTCTGATTGTGTTATTAATGAGAAAAAATCCCCTTTAGTGCTTTATGGATGTGTGATTTTAATTGGATAAGAAGGAAATTATCCAAAGTGCCCTCCACTTAAAAGCTGGAAAGTTATCGCTAATGATTAAGGGTCATATCGCGACCCGTAATGACACATTACGACTCATCACCATGAGTCATACCAAGACAGTGTCAGGGGGCACCCATACTATTGACCCTACTACTTTTATCATACAACTCGTAGGGTCCAAGTCGTATCTAAGATAACAACACTTGGAACATGCATTGGTTTGACTATAGTTGGGTCATCACGATTCATAATGAGTCCATACGATTCATTAGGAGCACTCGTACTTAGGATAAAAACTTAACACATACACTGATCATGCTATAATTTGGGTCCCTAAGAACCACAAGACTCCTAATAATGCCTAAGCTATACCTCCTCTCTGAAGATGATTGTGGTTGCTTTTAAATATAGTAACCTAACAAAGTTTGGGGTCGAATCTCAAGGGAATATGTGGACTTGTGGATCTCAGATACTGTAATCAATGGGCAAAAACTGGAAAAGTAAATGGGGGGATTTAAATAGCAATATCGAGTAAGGAGCGAATATCAACTTCGGTTGTAATCAGTATTGGTGAACACTAGGATTATTTTTTCCCTGGCTTCTCAACTCCGTGGGCTTATCGTTATTTGTTGAACCAACCCAATACCTTGTATGCTGAATCTATAAGTTATGTACCTTCTACAGTCTTTTGGACGAGTAGAATGATTTCACCCTTTTCCATTTGAGTCTCAGGATGTCGCCTTACTAACCCTTATCTTGATCCCAGTTAACTATTACCTTTTGAGTTGCAAATTATCAAATAAAATCTAACCATCTTACTAAGATAAACCCTAGAAGCGTGGATCCACAGTTAAACTCTAAATTATTATTATCTTTATCTTTTCCTAGTTACTACTCCTCTTTTGGAGTAAGTAGAAATAATCTAGGTGGGATCTTAACATTGGCCAACCGTTAAGAAAACTATTATATTTAAGATAAAGCAATATATGCATGAGTATTAGTTCATAACAAGAATAACACCTTTTCTACTTCATCAATCCGCCAGGAGTTTTACAACCCTAGATATGGTTTTCTATCCGCTCATGCTTGTGAAGAAATCAACAACATTCATAATCTAAAGCATAGATAAAATCATAATAATAAGAAGTAGAAAACCCACAACTGTAACTAGATTACTCAACCAAAGTCAATATAAGAGAATCCCAAGATCAAAATCGGATCTTGGAATCAAAATATATTTTTTAATGTCAAAAGTGTGTTACTCCTACTAAAAAATAAATAAAAGGTATTTATCGTACACGAGGAAACCCTAAAACAAAAGCCCGAACGAAATAGGAGAAAATGAGGTTTAGCGGAAGAAAAAATCCTTCAAGTTCAGCTCTTGGTATTTTAGACTTCTAGCACTTTCTTTTCCTACTTGCGGTCCACATATTGACTTAGTAAATGCCGGGAGTCATCTTTTTAGCTCTTCTTCAATTTTAGAACATGTTTTGATCACGAACAAGCTAAAAAGTGTCCCAAACATCCATAATTGCTCCAAAAAGTTGCCAAAATCATTTTTTTTTATCTTTTTTCATGAACTTAGCATCCAAAATATGATTTCCTGCAAAACATACCCAAAACGCATTATATCTTACAAAACAACCTCAGAAACTTGCATATTTTGCTCAATTTACGTATTGAAAGTGCTATATTTCTATAGCACATCAACACCCTCAACTTAGAAAGTTTTCATTTCCTCAAGCAACAAAATATAACAAAATAAAAATGATGCTTAACTAAGTAAATCTAATCTATTCAAGGCAGGCAGTCAACACTTTAAGCTCAGAACACAACACCCCCTCCAATCTTGCTTTTCAAAACCAACTGTCTATGAACATGAAGCATAACAATGTGACATAATGGTATCAAGGTATGGAAATTACATTGACAACATACAAACCCTCATATAAAAAAGTTACATTACCCCAAAAAAGCAAATAGATAGTAATATGACTCAAGTGCCCTCACAACAAGGATGTCCCACCCACTCATATAAAATAATACATGCCAATGTAGGGACAATAAAGATACACTCACACTCAGAAGAGAAGTTCCAATCAATTCATGTTAAATATCATAGGCTTGTCCTTTTATTCTTTACCTTAGTTTTCAGATAATCAAGTTAGGATCACTATAGGACTTTTCTCGGCCTTTAATGTAATCTTGGGGGCTAGTATGGTACATATGGACATATCATATGACTAAGCCTCCTTGGCACTAAACTAACCTTGGGGTATCACTTACTAGCCATTTTTTAACTTTATTTTCACCCTTATTTCTCCCTTTTTATTATTTATTGCGCATTTAGGTTGGGTGTGGTCTTTTATTCTTTCTATTTTGCTTTTTCATAATTTTTCTTTTTCTTTTATTTTTCTACCACACCCAGCCATACTATCTTTTTCTCTTATTTTACCCTTCTTCATACCCATTTTACATTACGTACCCCTACGATAGCCACCTTCAACTTAGGAATTTTGTCTGAGTTAAGGTGCACAATGTCCAAGGAGGACCAAGGCCAAAACAAGTTCATATAACACAAATGGAAAGGTGAAAGGTGTAATAGGAAAAATAGTCATTCAGTCTCAAAATCAGGATCAAGGGATATAATTCACACATAGAAGGTCTGAAACTCCCTGGGTTTGGTCCTTAGAAAATTTCTCAATTTTTTACTCTTTGGACATTATACGACTTGGGGGTACTTATCGTATGATGGGATACGGTTAGGGAGATTTGGTCGTATAATGATTAGTATGGTTTGGTTAGTTTTTGTCCAAGGTACAAATGGATCATACTAGTCGTATATTAGGGTACTAGTGGTATGATGGTAAATCGTCTGATGCCTTAAGTTTAGCCTAGAGGATTCTATTCTGACTAATATACGGTTCTAGGGTACTTGTCATATATTTGGGTATGAGTTGTACTTAGTGGTCATATGTTGGATAGTGTTGGGTCCATGAAATACCTAGGGTACGAGTGGTGAGTACCACTCGTATGGTATGGTATGATTTTTGTTTTTGGGGGGGGGTCGTACCCTCATGCGATAATTTTGTACAGTTTAAGTTGGAGGTATTCTGGACATTTCCCCTCTCAACCTCTTCAGTCCCCATGACTTAAAACACTCTTGGGACATAATTTGCCCTATTATTCTAATCTTAAACACTTAAACACCCTCTCAAATACTCTCAAGGATCTTGGGTCCAAAGAGGCTAAGGTTTCTTCAATAAGATCAATTTGGGGCTTACAAGGGTGGTTTCTTTCCATCTTTAATCTAAGACATGTTAATCCTCACTCATTGTTAGTTCAACTAAAGGCATAATTTAGTGTATGGTTTTCATGGCATAATTGTGGTATGGTTTTGGGTTTTGAATTATATGTTGGGGGTTTTGGTTATAAATGGTTGCTTATGGTTTTCCCATATCTTAATTATTATTTTTCATGTTTTAATGGTGGTTTAAACACGTGGTTGTATGGGAATGGTTAGTTAGTATTTTGATTTTGGTTTTGAAAACTATATGTCCTCAATATGTTTGATAAAATGCCTATGAGAATGCTTTTGTTACGTTATTAAATTTTTATTGAAAACTTTGCATGGTATATAGTGGTAATGGAACCCTAAATTATTTTGGATGGTTTTAAATGGTTAAATGGTAAGGTCTCGGTGGTTATGGCTATGGTTTAATTGAAAACCTTGTGGGTATATAAGAATCCCCCAAGAAAACATCATAATGAACTACCTGTGGGGTACATGGGAATCCCCCAAGTAAAATTAATGATAATGGAATCTCTGGGTGTACGGGAATCTCATCTTTTAAAAGGTTGGCTAAGGAGACTGCTTGCAAGCTATAGTCGGTATGGCAATACCATTTCTTATAGCCTTGGTCAATAATAAATGGAATTGGTAGTTTAGTTGTGTGACAATGATTTTAATTAGGCAATAATAGTGGGTTATGATAGCTAGAAGGTGTGAGTTCGATGGACGAACAATGAAAACTCATGTTTGTTGACATGATGATTTGTCATTATGACTATAGACTAAACTTACGAGATACACGGTAATCCCCTAAGTTACACTTGTATATATGTATCATGGAGAGCGAAGGATATATGGGAATCCCCTTATCCTATGGTATCTACAATTTGTGTGGTTACATGTATCGAGTTCCATTTAAGGGGGTAACACTGGACCCATATAGCTCGTGGGTAGTTCTAGGATAATTAAGCTACATATACCCATGTTAATGGTTTCAAAGGCATGCTAAACCCAATTCTATCACTCTTTCTCTCTCTCTCTCTCTCTCTCTATATATATATATATATATATGGTTGCGAGTACATATTATTGATTACTTGGTTTAAAGGTTGGTACTATTTTATCCTTATCCAGAATACTTGCTAGCATTCACTCGCTTTCCTATCTTAGGGTAGCTGTATCCCCATACAATACAAGAATCTACTGTTCTACTCCTCTTGCTCAATGATTAAATTCGGGATCAGCTTGTGTTGGATTGAAGTGGTAATTTTCCATACTCCGACAAACTCCATTTCATGTCATGGATTTCTTTACACACTTTGGTCTTTTCATAGACTTTGGTTTTCCCTATGATCAGGGGCATGTCTCGACTGAATATTATTTTATTTTTAGATAGAGGCTTTATAGAACTACTATAGGTTGGTATGGGAACGATGTTGGTAGTGGTGTCATCCTTGGCATTGGTATTGGTACTGGGGCTGATACTGGTTGACTCTATTTGATTTATGATTGTTCCATTTTGTTTTAAATTATGTATATATATATATATTTAGAATTTATCTAATATGGGATGTGGGTGGGTTATGGTGGGGTATTGGGGGTGGTCTTCGATCTTGATTGGGATTGAGGCACCCGACATGACTAGGCCCTAGTTTGGGTCGTGTCAGATTGGTATCATAGACCTAGGTTTATGGTAAATTGGGAGTCCATAAAGTCGTATTGAGTAAATTTTTTTTAGGGGTGTTTAGTGCGCCACACTCGTATGGGAGAGGCTACAAGACATTAAGAAAATGTTTATCTTTCTTCTATTTTATTTTCAAGCTTTGGAGTCTAAGTCCTGGAATCTTCTCTAATTTTCATTTTTTTCTCTTTTCAGATCATGCCTCGATGATATGAAGTTCACGAAAACTCCTCTATCCCAACTTGGGACAATGTTGATGGGACACACTCTACTTATGGGATCCAAACTCAGTCTAAGAGTCCAGCCTGAATTATTCTGGAGTCCCACCGGTTCCTTCTAGTCCTCCTAGGTTGATGTAGTAAATGCTGAGTTTCATCAGTCGATTCACATGATTGCTCAGTTGGTAGTTTCTCATGCTGAGCATGGTGCATCTGTTATTCCATCTTTTGAGGCCACAAGGCTTGGACAGTTCATGAGGTTGAGTACTTCAACTTTCACCAGTGTTAAGGTAGAAGAGGATCCTAAAGGTTTTCTAATGAGATGGAAATTTTTTTTAGGGTTATGCATGCTATGAATCTGGAAGGGGTGGAGTTTATTGCCTACCAACTTAAAGATATGGCATACTAATAGTACGAGGAGTGGGATTGGTCTAGGGGTGATGATGATGATTCATCTTTATGGGAGAATTTCTCTAATGCATTTTTGGACCATTTTTTCCCTAGAAGTTGAATGAAGAAAAAATTGAAGAATTTATTAATCTGAAAGAGGGAAAGGTGATGGTCAAGAAGTATGCCTTGAAGTTTCACCAGTTATCTCAATATACTCCGAAGATGGTGTCGGATATAAGGGACACGATAAGCAAATTTGCCTTAGGACTGTCTCGTGAGTTGATCCTTGAAATAAGACTGCCTTGCTGATCAAGGACATGGACATCTCTAGGTTAGTTGTTCATATGTAACAGGTCGAGGAGGAAAAGAAAAAGTAGGCTGAGATAGGTAAAGGCAGGGTAAGAAGTTTAGGTTCTTTGAGCAGTGTGGTGGCCAATAACAAGGTGGTAAGGATGATAGCAAGTGGCCAAAGAAAAAGTGGGGGAGTTCTTGTTCTTTCTCCACAGCTAGTGCTCCCTACCCGAGGTAGTCGAGAGACAGGTGTCAGTCTAGTGGTGACAAATTTAGGCCACAAGTTTCCAATCTCAAGCTAGTGGGGCTCATTGGCTTTATCATATCCTCTTTGTAGGTTTTGCGGTTGGTTGCATTGGGTTTTTACGATATGGGGAGGGACAGGTTCTTTAAATATGGTCAACCAGGCCACATACTTAGAAACTATTTGGTTGGTAAGGTTGCTTCATGGGCGAATAAGGTTCCAGTTGCTTCATCATCAGCTATGGCACCAAAGAGTACACTATCTAATTTCGACATTGGTTGGAATCATCTATATTCACTCACTACCCGACAGGAGTCTGAGGTATCTCCTGATGTCGTGGCTGGTATACTAAAACTTTTCTCTCATGATATGTATTGCTTACTTGATCCAGGGTCCACTCTCTCTTATGTGACCCTATTTGTGGCAGTGTATTTTTGTTTGGTCCTGAGGTTATTTTAGACCCTTTTTCTATTTCTACCCCGATAGGTGACTTTATGATTGCTAAAAGAGTCTATAGGGGGTGTGTGATATCTGTTGGTAGTAAGGAGACTTTGGTGGATTTGTATGAATTAGATATAGTGGATTTTGATGTTATTCTGGGGATGGACTGATTACACTTGTGCTATGCATCATTAGATTGTCGGACCCGTGGGGTTATTTTAGGTTCCCTAGTGAACCGGTTATTAAATGGGAGGGTGGTTTCCTAGATCCTAAGGGGAAGTTTATATCATATCTTAAAGCTCAGAGATTGATCTCCAAAGGGTGTTTCTATCATTTAGTCTGGGTTAAAAATTCTAACTCGAAAGGTCCTTCCTTGCATTTGGTTCTGGTGGTGAATGAATTTTCTAAGGTCTTTTCTGATGACCTTTATGGTGTTCCTCCTGATAGGGAGATTGAGTTTGGAATTGATCTGGTTTCGGACACTCGTCCAATTTTTATTTCCCCTTATAGAATGACTCTGGCTGAATTAAAGGAGCTTAAGGAGAAACTTAAAGATCTTTTGTATAAGGGTTTCATCTATCCTAGTTTGTCCCCATGAGGTGCACCGGTGTTATTCATGCGTAAGAAGGATGGTTCTCTTCATATGTGTATTGACTATCGACAGTTGAATAAGGTGATGATTAAGCACAAGTATCCTCTTCCAAGGATAAATGACTTGTTGATCAGTTACAAGGTGCCAAATTCTTTTCTATGATTGATCTTCTATCCGAGTATTATCAGCTTAAGATTAGGGAGGTGGATATCCCTAAGACTGCCTTTCGTACTCGATATGGTCACTTTGAATTCATGGTGATGTAGTTTAGATTGACCAATGTTTCGACAATATTTATGGATTTGATGAATACATCAGTTTCTGGATCTATTTGTCACTGTACTCATAGATGACATCCTAGTGTATTCTAAGAGTGAGGTGGATCATGCTAATCATCTTTATGTTATGTTGCAGACCTTGAAAGAGCAACAGTTGTATGGTAAATTCTTGAAATATGAATTCTGATTAAACGTTGTGACTTTTTTGGGTCATATTATTTCTAGTGAGGGGATCATAATGGATTCACAAAAGGTTACAGTGGTTAAGAAGTGGCCTAGACCCACGAATCCAACTGACATTCGAAGCTTCTTAGGTTTCACTGGATAATATAAGAGTTTGTTAAGAGTTTCTCAACTATAGCTGCCCCATGACTAAGTTGACTCAGAAAAAGGTAAAGTTCTCTTGGTCAGATGCTTGTGAAGGTAGTTTCAAGAAGCTGAAGGATAAGCTAACTTTGGCTCTGATTTTGATCTTGTTGGAAGGCACTTAAGGGTTTGTGGTTTACTATGATGGATCTCGGGTAGGACTTGGTTATGTTTTGATGCAACATGGTAAGGTGATAGCCTATTCTTGTAGGTAGTTGAAGGTGCATGAGAGAAACTATCATACTCATGATTTGAAACTATTAGCTGTGGTGTTTGCATAAAAATCTAAGAATGGTGGGTTATTAAAAAGTGGTACGGTCGTCTCTTGGTGTAGAGATCAAGAAGAAGAAAATTTTAAATCCTGTCTTGATAAAAATCAAGGGTGATATAGGTGGGAAAAAGGTGATGGCCTTTGAGGTTAGTGATGATGGTACCTTATAGTACCAAGGGAGGTTATGTGTTCCCGACGTCGATGGTTTGTGAGAAAGGATCTTAGATGAGATGCATGAATCACACTATGTTGTTCATCTCGGTTCAATAAAAATGTATCATGAACTCAAGGAGATGTATTGGTGGAATGGTATGAAGAAGGATATGCTAATTTTGTGGCCAAATGCATGGTATGTCAACAAGTTAAAGTTGAGCATATGAGGCTCGGAGATTTGTACAAATCCAACTCACTTTTTGCCAGTGAGTACTAACTATTCGGCTAAGGATTATGTAAGGTTGTACCTCCAAGAGATTGTAAAGTTGCATGGGGTACCTATTTATATCATCTATGATCGTTATACATAGTTTTCATCTCACTTTCGATGGTTATTTCATAAAGGGTTTGGGACTAAGGTTAGTTTGAGTACTGCTTTTCACCAGAAGATGAATGGGCAAGTAGAGAGGAATATTCAGACATTGGAGGATATGCTTTGTGTATGTGTAATCGACTATGGTGGTAATTCAGTTTAGTATATACCTCTCGTGGAGTTTTCTTATAACAATAGTTATCGCTCTAGTATTGGGATGACTCCTTTTAAGGCAATGTATGGTAGATGGTGTAGATCTCTTATTGAGTGGTTCGAGCTTGGTGAGGTAGATATGTTTGGTCTATACTTGGTTTATCATGCTATAGAAAAGGTGAAGGTAATTCTGGATAGGTTTAAGGCTGGACAAAGTCTCCAGAAGTCCTATGCAGATGTAAGACGTAGGGACTTAGAGTTTAAGGTTGGGACAAGGTGTTCCTAAAGGTGTCTTCCACGAAGGGAGTAATATAGTTTAGGAAGAAAAGGAAGCTCAATCCCCAATATGTTGGTCCTTATATGGTTTTGAGAAGAGCTGATAATGTTGTGTATGAATTGGAGTTGCCTTCTAGTTTGAGCTCCATTCATCTGGTGTTCTATGTATCAATATAGAGGAAGTGTGTTGGTGATCCATCTCAAGTGGTGCATATTGTGGATATTGGTACTCCAGATTCTCTGTTCTATGAGGAGATCCCGGTTGAGATCTTAGATTGTCAGGTTCGTAGGTTGCTGACCAAGGATATATCCTCGATAAAGGTTCTATGGTGGAGCCACAAGGTGGAAGGGGATATTTGGGAAGTGGAAGAGGACATGAAGTCCAAGTATCCACATTTGCTTTCTAATTCGGAAATTCGTGCTTAAGGTATGTGTTATTCATAATATCTTTGCTTTCTAGTTTTTGATTAAAGAAAAAGTTGATTTCCTTGCATTTTGTTTTCTAACTTGGTTAAAAGTTAGAATGGGGGTGTTGGGATGTAAATCATGCTTATACTGCCTTGTCCATTATTCGAGGATGAATGATCCAAGTGGGGGAGAATTGAAACACCCTAGATTTTGATCCTTAGAAAATTCTTCAATTTTTGGCCGTGGGTGGTTCTAGGACGGTTAAGCTACACATATCCAGTTTAATGGTTTTAAAGGTATGCTAAACCTGATTCCCTTTTTTTGGCATGGATTATACATTATCCTATTTAATAAGTCACAATAAGCAGCTGAAACATGCTGCTCATGGTCGACATGCCTGCTTCAGCTGCTTTAACTGTGATTTTATTATATTATCCCTAATTAATTTTTATAAGTCATTTACGTATTAAAAAATTAAAAATATTTAATAATAAATTTAAAATAGACACTTATGACATGACTGCTTCAACAGTGATTTTACTAGATCAATCATAATTAATTTTATAAGTCATTTAAATATTAAAAATTAATAATATTTGATTAAAAAATAGATATAAAATAAGAAATTATTTTTTGATGTTTTTATAAGTCATTCAAGTATTAAAAGATTAATAATATTTAATAAAAAAGATAAAATAACATAAAATGATAAATTATTTTTTGATGTTTTAAATTAGCTTGACGTCTTATATGAGACCACTTAAAAAATTTCACAATATTTACTATAATAATTTTACTATGTCACTTCTAATTTGTAAAATAGAAGAAAAAAATATTATAAATCACAATAATTAAAAACTTAGATTATTTAAAATATTTAATTGACTATCAATGTCACAGAAGTTTGAACAACCTAAAATATTGTTATATAAATTTTGTCAATCTAAATATAATAATATATGCCTAACTTAGAATTTATCAACCAAACAAATAAAGGTTTTAATTAAATGATAGAATTATACATAACGTAGAATTTTTTAGGATCAACATTGGGTCGTGCGTAGCACGACGTAAGCTGACTAGTATATATATGTATGATTTTGAATGCATATGGTTGATTACTAGGTTTATAGGTTGGCACTATTTTATCCTTATCCTGAGTACTTGATAGCATTCACCCTTTAACCCGTCTTCAGGCGGTAGTATCCCCACGCGATGCAGGAACCAGCCGTTCTACTCATTTTGCTCAGTGATCGAATTCGGAATCAACTTGTGTTGGATTGAAGTAGTGAGATTTGATACTCCAAAAAACTCTATTTCATGTCATGGATTTCTTTACACAATTTGGTCATTTCATAGACTTTGGTTTTGGCTATGGTCGGGGCATGTTCCGACCGAATATTATTTTATTTTTGGATAGAGGCTTTGTGGGACTACTATGGGTTAGTATGGGCGGTGTCGGTAGTGGTGTCAGCCTTGCCATTAGTATTGGTATTGGGATTGAAACCGCGTGTCTGTATTTGATTTATGATTGTTCCATTTTGTTTTGGATAATATATATCTATATCTATATATCTATATATCTATATATATATTTGAAATTTATCTGATATGGGATGTAGGACGGTTATGGTGAGGTATTAGGGGTGGTCTTTGATTTCGGTTAGGCTTGAGGCCCCCAAAACGGCTAGGCCCTGGTTCGGGTCGTGTCACGGTGATGTAGGCTAATAGTGGACTAATATTAAAAAAGGTCCTATGATCCTTTCCTAACCAACTATCCTACAACCTAGGTAAGACTAACCGGGCAATAACTAGATTTAGCCCACAATGGAAACTAAGTAGTATCTCACACACACATGATGCAGAGTTACATCACAAGATACTACCTATCTGGTTCATGAAATTGTTAGCAATGATTATCATGTCCCTAATTCTAATGCCATAAAATGATCTAAATTTTCATATATATATATACATTCACACAGGTCTAAAACACAAATTTGGAACATTTTCCTCAAAAATTCATGAAAACTTGACAACTACCCTAATTACTTAAAAATCTCCTAATTACACAAAAACATACCACAATACGAAACAAAACACAATATGACACAATTTTATCCTAGATATGCCGGTTCTACCATCATACCGTGATCGATAGGAAAAGAAGCACGACAATAAAATTCATGATGGCTATGGTACATACCACCCCCAACTAAAAACTGTGCATTGTCCTCAATGCGATAAAATAAAGTAAAACAACGAGAAGTGAGAACATACTTGGGACACACTAAGCGTCCATGTAATGATCTTTCCTAAATGAGGGTATATCCACTGACGGAGTCCACGGTGGTGGCGATGCAATATGAGAATATGAACCCACATCTATCTCGACATACCTCTATCTATCAACAAATTTATTCGACATCAAATAATGGATGGCCCTTTTCAGGGCTTGCTCATATGGCCTATCTAGATTCTGCAGGTCCCTCTCTTGGCCTCTCTTGTCCCCAACTATGGGGACTGACCCATCATCCTTCATAAATAAATCAAAGTATTTGGGTCCATGTGAAGGTGATAGATGAATTATTGGGGCTACAACTATAGGGATGGCTAATATATGGCTCTGAGTGAAAGAGCACACCTCTACTCATAAGATATCCGCCTCCTCTCTCCTATGTTCTAAATTCAGCATCTTAATCTCTGCCAACCGGTATTCCATATGTCTCTTATCAACACCTGGTGTATTTGGTACGATGACCTTTTTAACAACATCCTCATCATAGTGTCTATTTCAGACACCACTTGTATATCATCTGGTTGTTGCACTATTATACACACATCAAACACTACTTGCTCATATTTAGTTTGAAGGTGATCTCCTTCATGTCCATATAAATCAATACCCTACTAGTGGATAAGAAAGGTCTACCCAATATAATGGGGGATTGAAAATTCACCTCATAATTTAGAACCACGAAATCAATAGGTAACATAAAGGATACCACCCTTACTTCTCTATCACATAAGACACCCACCGGTTTCTGCATAAATGAGTCATCCATCAATAACTTTATGGATGTAGGTTTAAGTTCCCCCATCTTCAACAGCTTTTACACATCCAGTGCACTATAAGGGTGCATATGATCATTGGTTTCGATGACCCAATCCTCGCCACTATCTTACTCAAAATCATCATCACCCCATATTGATTTCTCAAGCTCTTCCTCAGGTGTCTCATTGCTCTCAGTGTTATCAATGTTTAACTCCTCAATAGTAAGTACAAGGGGATCATCATTAGTGGCAACACAAATAATGGTGATAGCTAGAAAATGACTTATAGCTGGTGGACTCTGAACTTTTTCACTTGAGTGAGTTATAGGCTATTTTTGTTTGATCATAGTAGGCATTTGCCCAAACTGGTGCTCCAACTACTTGATAGCAATGGCATGAGACTCCACCTTTTGGGTCAATCCTGAAATGTCAGTCTTAATCTCCTTAAGGTTGTTCCTCTGGTTTTCTTGTCCTTTCACCAGTTTGGTCAGTATTTTTTCTATTATTGATTAAGTATCTCATCTTCCAGGCGGAACGTACCTGTCTCCCTTCTCCTTGTAATTATCTCTCTATCTCCATTAACCATCTCTGTCCCTACTACGATCTCTATACCTATCAGTATAGTAGTTTCAACCTTGGTTTCCTTGCCCTTAGGCTTGAAAACCGTCCAATTGATGATCCGAATACCTAGCCTCCTCTTCTAATACAAACTCATAAGCTATGGAAGCTGCACCCTGTATGCCTACTGTTTGATCTTTCTCAAAATTCACGGTCATAAACTTCTTTGCCAATAACCCAAGATCAATCCTCAGTATCCCAATCTCTTATACTACAAAATCATCATCCACTCTTTGGTCATTAGCAGCTCCAATAGCATAAGTTCCAGAACCTCTCTCTGCCTTCTGAGTTTGCCACCCTTAGTTAGTGAGAGAGATCTGGTCTAGAATATCAGAAGCTACATTACAGAGTAATCTCATAAAATATCCCCCAAAGACAGTGTCTACCATAGCTCCGGAACTGATGGTCAGGGCTCTATAGAATAACTCCAATAAGTTCTTCCCTGAAATTCGATGGTTGGGCACCATAGGCAGCTTTTTCTTGAACCTGAACCAAGCCTCATACACGGACTCGAACTATAGATTCTTGAAACTATAGATCTCATCCTTAAGCTACAATATTCTGGATGGAGAAAATGAGCGGTTCAAGAATTTTCTACGCAACTCATTCTATGTAGTGATAGATCCTCTTGGAAGTTCTCCTAACAATAAAGTTGCTTCTCTTGTAAGCAAAAAAGGGAACAACCTTAACCTAAGTGCCTCCTGATTCATCCCCAAATATGTATATGAAGTGAAAATTCTAGTAAAATTAGCTAGATACATATTTGCGTCATCTGTAAGTAATCCTGTAAACACACCATTCATGTATAATAGATGGATTATAACACTGGATATACTAAACTTAAGGGTAAAGTAGGAGGAATAATGGAACCAGTCTATGCCGGCTCAATATACCCCTGATCCTCTTCATCATCATTATATGGCTGCAAGTACTGGTATGCTGGGATTACATGGGCTCGGCCACCTCGAACTTTATTCTAGTTTCAATCGAGTACTATTCAGCGGTCTACTGCTTGGCTTTACTCATCTAACTCTGCCTCTCGAGATATGTATTTAGCTTCTTCTACTAGACTTCTCGCATTCTCATCCTGAGCTAAAAGCTTACCAGTCTGTCAGTCAATAATGTCCTAAAATCCTTCAGGAGGAGAGGGTGGCAAATAATCTCTTTTTGGCACTAACATCCTACTAGGTGTTTATAGGATCCTCTCTGAATTCAAATTCAATGGGAATAAGAGATTGCCTCTATTACATGTTCTAGGAATACACCGGTGTATGTCTAACTATGAACAAAAACAAAAAGACCCAAAAAATACAATGACTTCAATTCACAAATCAACTCTGTATTCCCTGGAAATGATGCCAAAATTTGATAACGCCCAAGCTATACCTCCTCTCCAAAGATAATTGCAATAACTGTCAAGTTTAGTGACCCAATTAGGGTTGAATCCCAAGGGAATACGTGGACTTGTTGATTTCAGATGCTATAATCAATGGGCAAAAACTGGAAAAGTAAATGGGGGGATTTAAATAGCAATACCAAAGAAGGAGAAAATATTAACTTCGATTGTAATCAGTATTGGTGACCACTAGGATTGTGTTCCCCCAGGATTCTCAACTCCGTATGCTTATCGTGCTTTGTTGAACCAACCTGATACCTTGCATGCTGAATCAATAAGTTATGTACCTTCTACAGTCTTTTGCACGAGTAGAAGGATTTCACCCTTTATTTTTTGAGTCTCAGGGTGTCGCCTTACTAACCCTTATCTTGATCCCACTTAACTATTACCTTTTAAGTCTCTTGTTATTAGATAAAATCTAATCATATTACTAAGATAAACCCTAGAAGCATGGTTCGACAGTTAAATTCCAAATTATTGTTGTCTTTATCTTTTCCTTGTCACTTCTTCTCTTTTAGAGTAAGTAGAAATAATCAAGGTGGGATCCTAACGTTGTCCATCCATTAAGAGAACTAGTATATTGAAGATAAAGCAATAAATGTATGGGTATTAGTTTAGAACAACAATAGCACTTCCCCTACTTTGTCAATCCGTTGGGGTTTCCATAACCTTAGCTATGAGTTTCTAGACACTAATTCTTATGAGGAAATCAACAACATTCATAGTCGAAAGCACAGATGAAATCACAATAATAAGAAGTAGAAAACCCACAACTGTAACTGGATTACTCAACCATAGTAAATACAAGATAATACCAAGATCAAAATTGGATCTTGGAATCAAAATATGTTTTTGAATATCAAAAGTTTGTTACTCCTACTAAAAACACATAAATGGTAGTATATGAGGAAACCCTAAAACAAAAGCTCGAATGAAATAAGAGAAATATGTGGTCTGTACCTGAGCTCAGACCCTGGGCGCAGGTAGTGAAAGAAAAATCCTGCAGGTTCAGCTCTCCAAATTTTGGACTTTTGGCACTTGCTTTGCCTACTTGCAGTCCGTAAGTCCTACTTGCGGTCCACATCCTAAATTAGTAAGTGTTGGGAGTCATATTTTTTAGCTCTTCTTCAATTCTCGAACATGCTTTGATCACGAACAAGCCAGAAAGTGTCCCGAACATCCATAATTGCTCCAAAAAGTAGCCATAAACACTTCTTTTTTTATCCTTTTCATGAACTTAGCATCCAAAACATGATTTCCTACAAAACATACCCAAAATGCATCATATCTAGCAAAACAACCTTAGAAACTTGCATTTTTTCCTTATTTTAAGCGTCGAAAGTGCTATATTTAATAGCATATCAACTCCTTAGGACTCGTAAGGGAGTCGTAGTCTGGGCAGTGAGGATAAAATTTCAAAAGATTTTAAGTACCAATAATTTGAGGTGTCACATTCTCTCCCTTAGGATTATTCATCCTTAAATGATGAGACAAGACATTTATTAGAATGATTTGACTCCAAACACAACCATAATTACCTTTAATAAAGACAGAAAACAAAGATATCAAGGAATTCACAATTTCCTTTAACAAAGTCAGAAAACAAAGAGTTAAGGAACACACATACCCAAAGCATGATAATCTAGAAGGGGAAACAAGAATGGATACTTGGACTTCATGTCCTCTTCAACTTCCTAACTGGCCTCCACAACCTACAAACTTTCCAATCTAAGATCTCAATCGGGACTTCCTCATAATATAAGGAATCCAAGATGCCCATACCATACAAAGAAATAACCAAGGATGGATCACCTACATATTTCTCAACATAGACACATGGAAGTTCGGGTGAAAAAAACCTAAATTTGAAGGCAATTTCAACTCAAAAGCCACATTTCCCACTCGCCTTAAAATGGATTATGGGACAATATAGCGAGGTATCAACTTCCCCTTATTTACAAACCGCATCACTACCTTTATGGGAGATACCTTTAAGAATACCTAATCCTCTACGTCAAACTCCATGTCCCTTCGCTTTACGTCCACATAGGGCTTTTGCTGACTTTGGGTAGTCTTAAGCCTATCATGAATTACCTCCACCTTCTCCATTTCTTAGTGAAACAAGTCGGGACCATACAACTTATTCTCAGCAATCTAGAACCACTTAATAGGAAACCTTAATCTCCTACCATACAAAACTTCAAACAGAGCCATCCCAATACTCGAGTGATAACTATTATTGTACATAAATTCAATGAGGGGCGAATGGTCAAACCAACTACCAGCAAAATCGATTGCACAAGACCTCAAAATATCTTTCAAAGTCTATATCATCCTCTCTGCTTATACATTGATCTGAGGGTAGAAGGTGGTGCTAAGGTTTACCTTACTCCCCTAACTTCGCTAAAAGGAATGCCAAAAGTGAAGGGAGAACTCAATACCTCAATTAGATACGATAGAAATTGTAGCACCATCCAAATTCACGATCTCCTTAATGAATAGCTTAGGCTAATTCTCCATTGAATAATTAGTCCTCACTGGTAAGAAGTGAGCAGACTTGGTAATCCTATTCACAATAACCCAAAGGAAATCAAACTGATGACAAGATTGCGAAAGTCCAATAATAAAATTCATATTAATTACTTCCCATTTCCATACGAGCAATTCAATCTCTTGATGCAAACCACCGGGCCTCAAGTGCTCAACCTTCAGTTGCTGGCAAACCAAACACTTAGCCATAAAATTTTTCGTATCCTTTTTAAAGTTATTCCACCGATAAATTTCCTTAAATTTATGATACATCTTCATAGAGCCAGGATGAATAGTGTACCTCGACTCATGAGCTTCAGCCAAAATCCTCGTACGCACCCTATCAACATCAGGAACACATAACCTACCTTGGTACCTCAAGATACCATCACCACCAATCTCAAAATCCATCACCTTTTGGTGATCCACATTATTTTTGATATGCATCAAGGTAGGGTCCAAGACCTATTTCTCCTTCACCTCAGCACAAACATATGACTTCACCACCTTTTGAACCATCACACCACCATCTCTAGAGTCCAATAAATGAACTTTAAGATTTTCTAAATGACGATTATCCTTCACCAATTCTTGCTTCTCCTCTTCCACATAAGACAAGCTCTCCATGGACAACCTGCTAAGAGAATCAACAACCATATTAGCTTCACCTGGGTGATAGTGAAGACTCATGTCTTATTCTATAAGCAACTCAAACTATCTCTTTTCTTGAGATTCAACTCCTTCTAGATGAACACATACTTCAAACTCTTATGATTTAGGAAGATGTCAATATGGACTTTATATAAATAGTGATGCCAAATCTTCAAAGCAAAGAGCACAACCAACAATTCCAAATCATGATTCGAATAGTTCTTCTTATGTACCTTTAAATTCCTAGAAGCATATGCAACCACCTTGCCATGCTACATCAATACACAACCTTGTCCCACTCGAAACACATCACAATAAAAAACAAAACCATAGGTACCCTCGAATAGAGTCAAAATTGAGCTGAAGTTAAAAAATCTTTCAACTTCTCAAAGGTACCTTCACAAACATCCAACAACTATAACTTTACCTTCTTTTGGGTTAACTTAGTCAATTGGGCAGCAATAGAAGAGAAGCTTTCCACAAACCTACCATAATAACTGGCTAAATCCAAAAAGCTTTGAATATTGGTTGGCGTCGTGGGTCTAGGCCACTTATTAACCACCATAACTTTTTATATATCCACTATGATCCCTTTACTAGAAATACTATGAACCAGATAGGTTACAACATTTAACCAAAACTCATACTTTGAGAATTTTGTATACAACCACTGATCTTTCAAGGTTTGCAACACAAGGCGAAGATGATCGGTATGATCTACCTCACTCTTGGAATACACCAAAATATCATCAATTAACATAATTATGAACAAATCCAAGAACTAATAGAAGACCTAGTTCATAAGATGTATAAAAGCCATAGGGGCATTAGTTAACCCAAAAGACATTACCAAAAACTCAAAATGACCATACCGGGTTTGAAAGGCAATCTTAGGGACATCCGCTTCCCTAATCTTTAACTGATGGTAACCCGACCAAAGATCAATCTTTGAAAGATACTTAGCACCCTGAAGCTGATAAAAAAGATCATCACGAGTGTCTGAAAGAAGATCAATCCGTAAATTTATTTCCCTATTAGGAGGAACACTAGGAAGATCATCAGGGAACACCTTAGGAAACTCACAGACCATAGGGACATATTGCAGAAAGACCATTGGATCTAGAATTCTTAACATGCATTAAATGGTAGAGAAATCCCTTAAAAATCATTTTTTGAGCTCTAAGATATGAAATGAACCTTCCCTTAGGCACTAGGGAACTACCTTTCTAGTAAATCACCGGCTCATTCGGGAAGTATAAACTGACTCTTCAAGTCTAACTATATAGAAAGGCATAGCACAAATTCAACCAATCCATCCCCAGAATCACATTAAAGTCTAATATTTCTAACTCTATCCAATCCACCAAAGTCTCCCTATCATTGACCGACATCACAAAACCCTTATAGATCCTTCTAGACATAATGGAGTCACTCACTGGGGTGGACATAGAAAAAAGATCCAAAATACACTCAGGATTAGAACTAAAATAAATAGCCATATAAGAGTTCACTAAGAGTGGGTAGACCCGGGATCAAGCAGACAATATACATAATGAGAGAAAAGTTTGAGCATACCAGTGACAATATCAGTGCACATCTTAAAATCCTGAAAGGTGGCAAGAGTATACAGATGGCTTCGACCAGTGTCAAAGCCAGAAATAGAAGTAACACCCTTTGGTACAGGAGCTGATGAAGTAGCAATAGGATCTTATATGACCTAAAAGCAACCCTAGTAGGACAATTCCTTTATCTATGACCAGTCTGACCACATTTAAAAAACTTGTTCCTTCTATCTTCACAAGTACAATGATGCCCCTGATTATAAAATCTACAAGGGTGATATGATGGAGTTGACTGAGCCTCATTAGCATAAGGTTTATCTTGTTCCTTAAATCCATTATTTCTTTAAAAATAACGATCATCGAATGTTTTAGGATAAGGAGCACTAGCTGGAGAGTAGGAACCAGAATTGCCCCACTTCTTTTTAGACTATGTTCCACCATCTCTACCACTCTGCTACTGACCTCCACCCTGATTTGAATATTAAAACTTGTTATTCTACCTTATACTCATATCTGCTTGCTTCTATTTTTCCTCTTCCACTTGTTGAATATACACCACCAATATAGAGATGTCCATATCCTTATTCAATATGGCGGCCTTACTCTCCAAAATCAAATCATGAGACAACCCAAAATCAAACTTCAGTAATATATCTCTCATGCTAGACACTAATTTTAGAGCACCGTATATTTCTAAGCTAGAAAATAAACCATTGTTCCTACCCATGAAACCTCTTATACTATGATTCATATTTGAGTACATAAATTAGGATGAGTATCCTAGTAATAATAGAGCTTATGATGTGTTAATCATGTTCATCAGAGTCACTTAGAGTAAGCCAAGCTAAGAACTTTTGAATCTACAAAATTTTTGTGCGTGCACATAGGTCATCTTTGAACGAGTGTAACTTGGTTTATAGGTGGTATTTTGGAAGATTTATGCCCTCCAAATTGTATAGAATTGAATAAGATTTATATCAATACCAAATTTTCCTAAAATGGACACCTGGTGAAGAAGTTATGGCAATTTAGATTTTCAGTAGTGTCATTTCAGTCAGTGGCGCGTTGCGCTGTAAGTCAAAGTAACGTTTGTCAATTTCCAGTGTCTCTCCATAATTCCACCGTATTGCGGTGAGTTTCCAGGTCATAAATAAGTGGCAACGTAATGTCTCTGCATCACGCCAAGTGCCCAAATTGTGATATTTTCACAGAAAAGACGCATCTAGAGGGGCATTTGAGTCATCTTCCCACCCCTATATATATTCTATAAACATGAAATTAAGCCATTATTTCACCAAAACATACTCTTTTTCTTTAAAATCGTCTCAAGAACACATTAGGGTTTTTATAGAAGATTCAAGTTCAAGCAAATTCTACCATCAAATTCCAAGAATCTCTCCGTCAATATTCACTAAATCAAGATTTAAGGTATGGGTGTGTTCATTCATGGACTCATTTCATCCATGAAGTCCAATAACCCTATTTTAAACTATATGCCATGTTTTTTATGTGTTGATTTGATTCTTGATCTTGTTTATATGTTGAATGATGTCAAGATAGAATCTTTATGGGTTTGTATGAAACTAGGATGGCATGTTAGTTGAAATATATACACTTTGGGGGGTTTGGGAAGTTGAATTCATGAATAAACCTATACCCAAAGTGGTGTGTGCAAGGTTTTTGATAAAATACCTAAGAGACTAAAAATCATATATTTTAGCTAAATAGAACTTAAAACACAAGCCCATGCTCTATCCCTTATGACTCAACATGAATTCTACGCAAATTGTCATGTATTATTGTTGTACTATGGAATGCTCATGAAATTAGAACTATACACGTATGTACATGTTATATGCAGTATCTTCCATGTTTAAGAATATGATAACCATGTGTAGTATGAAATCCCCTATTTATGGTATTATGAATTGTGATGTTATTCTTATGATCAAGTCAGTCTTATGTGTCAGTTTATTTCCATCGAGTCCTGGGGGTACTTGTACCCAAAAAATATAGTTGTATGCCTAGAGCCATGTCATGTTTCTAGGATACTCTCATTTAAGCCATGATCTATAGAAATCAGTCAGTCATGTGACTTAGGAAAATCCAGTAATCTCAGTAATCTCAGTGCTCAGTAACCTCAACAACTTCAGTATTCACAGTTAATCTTAGTAACTTTAGTACTCTTAATCAGTCCTTAGAACTTAGTACATTCCATTAGTCATCTGAATCCAGTAAACTCAGTTTATCTTCGCTAAACAATCTCACAAACATTAGTTCAGTTAATCAGTTCAGCTCAGCTAATCAGTTCAGTGTCTTTCAGTTGGGAGTAGGATTCAGCAATGAGTGAACCCAAGGATGGGGACTCACCTACCACAGTCAGAGTGTGAGATTCCTAGAAACAATCCTTGCATTCCAGAACTGCATAGCCAGCGTAGGGTGAGATGTCCCTACCCATAGGGATAATGCATCTCTTTTGAGTTTACCTGATAGTAGGGCAGACAGAATGAGATCCCAAAAACAAAATAGGGTTACTCAAATATTATCTCTACATGTGGCATAGTATTGACACCCTTCCAATCAGGGTAAAGATTGAACCCCACTAGTTCAATTTTAGGACATGTTGATTAGATGATTACCTCCCACAGTCTTAGTCTCAATTTCAGTAATAGAACTCAGATTGTTCTTTAGAATATCAGGACTGCCAGATACACCTAACTCAGATATAATACAGAACTCAGATAGTTCCACCATATTCATGATTGTCAAATATGATCACTCATGTTATCATTATTACCAGTTCTCTGAACTCATATTACCAGCATCCATCTTCATGACTGTCAAATACGGTCAAGCATTTCAGTTCCTCATATTCATGGCTGCCGATACAGTCAATCAGATTAATACTTTATAATTAGACTTTCAGATATAGTTGACCAGACCGGTCCTTCATAATCAGGACTGTCATACACAATTATTTATGTATCAGTAACATAGAACTAGACCCTTAGTATTTAGTAATACAATGTTAGTTCCTCACTTATTAGTGATTGTCAGTAAAGTCATGATGTAAGTATTCAGACTCAGTTGTCAGTATCTTCACGAGTTCATTTATAGTTTCTCATGTATATATGTATTCTTACATTCATATCAGTCAATATTGTTCATGTATATAAACCTTTGTGTTTAGCCTACCTCACTCGTATACTCAGTACATTTAGTCGTACTGACACATTTGTGCTATAGGTCTTTCTCTTATGTTACACCATAGGTTCAGAGGCACGAGCTCCAGATCAATAGTAGATTCCAGTATCAGCAATCAGAGTTAGAAGTAAGTCCTCATATTTTAAGGACACGATGATTTCATTACTACTTAAGTTTTCAGTTTATTTCAGTAGTTAGAGTTAGTTGGGGACATGTACCATCAACTCCTTATTCATATAACTTATAGGCTTTCCAGACTATAGTATGTTAGATAGTTATTTTGGATTTGTTTTGGTATGGTTATACCATTTTTAGATATTATTCTTATCAGATATTTATCCAGTTGAACCTTATGGCCATTCAGTACATGTTTCCATATTTGTACGTTATATTATGTAGTATACAAGTGCAGATATCAGTCATGAGTTAGCTTATGGTCCTTCGAGGTCATAAACATCGTGTAGTATTCCGGTTCAGAAAATTAGGGTGTTACAAACTTGGTATCAAAGCCTAAGATTCAATAGAGTCCTAGGAAGTCTGAAAGATGGATCTTGTAGAGTCTTATACATGTGTGTGTTGTGCACCACACTTATGTGTAGGACTCTATGAGATGTTTTAGGAACAGTTTCCCTTCTTTTAGAAACCTAGGATGTTTGAAAAATACATCTAGTAGAGTCTTATACATGCGTGTGTTGTGCACCACACTTATGTGCAGGACGCTATGAGATGTTTTAGGAATAGTTTCCCTTCTTCCATGTCTCAGATCGTGCTATAGCAAGGTTCTCTAAGGAAACCATACAGATTCACATCATGCTCCCCTCATGTTAACTTTACCTTACTTCCAAGGTAACGGAAACAGTGAAGCTCAAGTCCTAAAGATAGGGTTTCTCAGACAGTATCCCTCAGTTCCCTTATGTTCCAAAGTTGTATGGATATTATTCATGATCATGAGAACTTGTTCTCAAACCCAGATTTAGATATGCCATCTGATCCCTTCTCAGAATCCTATGATAGCATAGACCTAGAATGTTTAAGCATAAACTCAGGAGTTAACAGTGGTAGAGTTGGGATAGTATCATCTAGTTTGATAAGATTATGTATTCATGGGGATAGTTGTGCTAGAATGAATCAGTAGGCTTGAACTGTGTGAGTTATATATTTAAGTTTATTGGCTTGAGATTAAGCATGAAGGTGTCAATGTGATATTAGTAGTCCGTGAGGGAACAGAGGCAGATAATGGGCTTAGTAAGGCAAGCATATATTTGACAGAGTGTAAGTATATGATTAAGATTATAGTTCAGTTCAAAGATTAGTTTAGTGTTCATAGGCTTCTGATGATGGCTTTAAGCTAAGGGAAAGATGATAGATCAAGTAACCTAGTCAGGCTCTCAAATTCTAGTAATAGCGCTAGTATATACAGAAAAGCAGTTAGGGAAGACGATTCCCCACCCATCCTTATCTCAACGTAAAGCTTCGTACTTTAGTCAACATAATTCCTATATATGCTTCATGTTTCATATTCCATGAATACAACTTATGTTCACACGCCTCCCATAGAATCATGTGTGCTTTCAGTTCCCAGCATAGGGAGTCAGTTCCAGCTCACTCAGTGTTACGAATCATGTTCCATGAATTTAGAAATTTCAAGCTCAGGACATACAGCTCATGACTTATGTACATATGTCATGCCTTACAGTATATTTAATTTCCATGACTCATGCTATGCCCCTACAGGTAAGATAAATTTAGACTATGTCATGTATATCCTCAGCTTAGACCTTTTTGGTAAATCCATGCTGTTGACATTTTATTCCTCAGGTTTTAGTCATATGACAAGTTCAGTCAGTGCCAATTTATGTTTCAGGTTCTCCTAATGTAATCCTTCAGTAAGCTTTCCTTATGGAATATTATAGTGATGAGCAATTGGTTAGATGGGAGATAAAAAGTATTTCATGTTAAGAAAAGATTGTGGCATGCTTACTATATACGAGGGGATAGTTACGAAGATAGGCTTGAATAACATGCTAGTGTGCAAGTAAGTGGTTGTCATAATGTTGTATTTAGAAGATGGGGAAGTACAGATTGTAAATGTATATTTAGATCCTTAACTTATGTCAATCCCTATCGCGTACTATGGAAACTCAGTTACCATCTTAGTTACTATTTCAGTATTCAGTACCCAGTAATCAGTGTTCAGTTCCAGAATTTAGTATTTTAGTATCAACCTGAACTTCTGTTATCAACATTCAGTTATCAAAACCCAGCATTTAGTCCTAGTAAGAATCTCAGTTACAGTTTTAGTTTTAGTGCCAACTTCAGTTTACTAATCAAATTAAAAACTCAGTTCAGTTCCAGACTTGCTTGACCCATGCTACAACTATCAGTTACTCAGTCAGTAATATTTCAGTACCTCAGTCTATAGGATGTTTCCAAATTATGTTATACACCTAGCCTTGTATTCTTGAGGTGATACAGTTTTGCTTATTCATGCTCATTTACCTCATGTTATCTAGTCAACCATTACCTCCTATGCATAATATTCTACATCCTTAGTGCAGTTATTCGGACTAAGTACAGATAAGTTTCACATGCCCAGTATTCAGCTATCAGTTATTTAGTTAATCAGATAAGTTAGTATATTCATACAGTTGTGCTCAGCACCTTATAAATCTTTCAGTTGTCTTAGTTGCAGTGCATAAAATTTATTATCTTCATCTTAGATCGTGTATCAGGCCTTAAGTTTTAGACCTCAGATAATCAGTCATGATTTAGTTCCTAGGTGCCTTGTACATCGCCTCAGTTTCCCTCAGTAGCTCAACCAAGACAGTATTCCTAGATGGACCTAGCGTCCCAAGGGGGAGATATACTATGATCCCCCAAACTTTCATAACCTAATCATCCCATTCTCTTCTCATGTAATGAATCCAGTTTGGAGTAGGTATACTCATAAGTTGACCATCTAGCTTCAAATCTCAGTGATAACCTTTTACTCAACAACTTAGTTTAGTCCAAGATAAGATACTCTATCGATGTAATGCATTACAGACTAAGTTCAGTTCATGTATCACATTCCAAACTCAATTATGTTCTTATGTTTCCGCTCATGTATATTGAGTAATTAATCTTAGACTCATCAGTAGTTCGGTTTAAGGTAACATTCTTCGTTTATATTACTTGTTCTCATGTTTAGATTTTAGTACCAAACTTGGTATTCCATTCCATGCTCATTTTTTAGTTCAAACTTGGTGTCTTTACCATTGCATATTAAGTCGCATGTTCATGAGTCAGTTTAGTCGTGTCTCACACATTATATATGCGTGATCAACTTATCAGTACTTTTAGTCATATATTAATGTATCATGTCAGTCATATAATCATGCATCAGATATGCATTCTCATTCTGAGAAACTAAGTTCATCAGAACACTCAGTCCTTCATCCATAAATCAACTACCCATGCATCAGATATGCATGTTCCATATGAATCATTTTATTTTTCATGCCATTCATGAGATCATATTTCAGTCATTCATGCTCAGTTCATGTTCAGCTTATTGTTTCCCCTCTTAGTCTATTTTATTCGACGACAAATGTTCCCAAGGGGGATATATTGTAATACCCTGTATATTTTTACGCTAGAAAATAAACCATTATTTATACGCATGAAACCTCATATACTGTGATTCATGTTTGAGTAAATGAATTAGGATGAGTATCCTAGTGATAATAGAGCTTATGATGTGTTAATTATGTTTATAAGAGTCACATAGAGTAAGCCAAGCTAAGAACTTTTGAATCCACCAAATTTTTGTGTGTGATTTCACATAGGTCATTTTTGAATGAGCATAAATTAGTTTATATGTGTTATTTTGGTATATTTATACCCTCCAAATTATAGATAATTTAATAATCTTTTCGTCGATACCAAATTCGCCTAAAACAGACACCTGGTGAAGAAGTTATGGCGATTTAAAGTTTCAACAGTGTTATTTTAGTCAAAGGCGCGTTGCGCAGTAAGCCAAAATGAGTTTTTCAATTTCTAGTGTCTCTCCATAATTCCACCTCATCATAGTGAGTTTCCAGGTCATAAACAAGTGGCAGAGTGATGTCTCTGCATCGCGGTGGGGGCCCAAATCGGTAAATTTTCATAGAAATTAAAACACTCATCTAGAGGGGCATTTGGGTCAACTTCCCACCCCATATATATTCCATGAACACAGAATTAAGCCATTATTTCACCAAAACATACTCTTTTTCATCAAAATCCTCTCATGAGTATATTAGGGTTTTTCATAGAATATTTAAGTTCAACTAAATTCTACCATCAAATTTCAAGAATCTCTCCGTCAATCTTCACTAAATTAAGAACTAAGGTATGCGTGTGTTCATTCATGGACTCCATACGTCCATGAATTCCAAGAACCCTATTTTAAACTATATGCCATGATTTTTATGTTTTTATTTGATTCTTGATCTTGTTTATGTGTTGAATAATGTCAAGATAGAGTCTTTATGGGTTTGTATGAATCTAGGATGGCGTGTTAGTTGAAATATATAAACTTTGGGTGATTTGGGTGGTTGAATTCATGGATATACCTATTCCCAAAGTTGTGCATACAAGGTGTTTGATAAAATACCTAAGAGACTAGAAATCATGTATTTTTGATAAATAGAACTTAAAAGACAAGCCCATGCTCTATCCCTTATTACTCAACATAAATTCTATGCAAATTGTCATGTGTTGTTGTTGTACTATGGAATGATCATGAAATTAGACCCATGCAAGTATGTACATGTTATATGCAGTATCTTCCATGTTCAAGAATATGATAACCATGTGTAGTATGAAATCCCCTATTTATGGTATTATGAATTGTGAATGTTATTCTTACGATCAAGTCAGTCATGTGTGTCAGTTTCTTTCCATCGAGTCCTGGTGGTACTTGTACCTAAAAAATATAGATGTATGCCTAGATCTATGTCATGTTTTCATGATACTCTCATTCAAGACATGATCTATAGAAATGAGTTAGTTATGTGACTCAAGAAAATCCAGTAATCTCAGTGCTCAGTAACCTCAACAACCTCAGTATTCACAGCTAATCTTAGTAACTTTAGTACTCTCAATCAGTTCTCAGAACTTAGTACATTTCGTTAGTCATCAAAATCCAGTAAATTCAATTTAGCTCCGCAAAACAATCCCACTAACATCAATTCAGTTAATCAGTTCAGTTCAGCTAATCAATTTAGTGTCTTTCAGTTGGGAGTAGGATTCAGCACTGAGTGAACCCAAGGATGGGGAATCACCTGCCACAGTTAGATGGTAAGATTTCTAGAATCAATCCTTACGTTTCAGAACTACATAGCCAACGTAGGTTGAGATGTCCCTACCTATAGGGCTAATGCATCCCTTTTGAGTTTACTTGATAGTAGGGCAGGCAGAATGAGCTCCCAAAAATACAATATGTTTACTCACATGTTGTCTCTACCCGTGGTACGGTATTGACACCCTTCCAATCAGGGCAAAGATTGGTCCCACCAGTTTAGTTCTTGGGCATGTCGATTAGATGACTACGTCCTACAGTCTCAGTTTCAGTCTCAGTCTCAGTTTCAGTAATAGAACTCAGATAGTTCTTCAGAATATCAGGACTATCAGAAACACCCAACTTAGACACAATACGAAACTCAGCTAGTTCCACCACATTCATGACTATCAGATACAGTCACTTATGTTATCATTATTACCAGTTCTCTGAACTTATATTACCAGCATCCATCTTCATAACTGTCAGATATAGTCAAGCATTTTAGTTCCTTATATTCATGGCTGCCAAATACAGTCAATCAGATTAATACTTTATAATTAAACTGTTAGATACAGTCGATCATACCAGTCCTTCATAATCAGTACTATCATACACAGTTATTTATGTATCAGTAACATAGGACTAGTCCCTTAGTAATACAGTATTATTTTCTCACTTATTAGTAATTGTCAGTAAAGTCATGATGTTAGTATTCAGACTCAATAGTCAGTATCATCATGAATTCAGTTACAGTTTCTAATGTATGTATGTATTCTTACGTTCATATCAGTCAGCATTGTTCATTCATATAACCCTTTGCATTTAGCCTAACTCACTCGTATACTCAGAACATTTAGTCGTATTGACACATTTGCGCTATAGTTCTTTCTCTTATGTTACACCATAGGTTCAGAGGCATGAGCTCCAGATCAGCAGTAGATTCCAGTATCAGCAGTCAGAGTTAGAAGTAAGTCCTAATATTTTAAGGAGATGATGATTTCATTACTACTTCAGTTTTTAGTTTATTTCAGTAGTTGGAGTTAGTTGGGGACATGTCCCATCAACTCCTTATTCAGACAGTTTAGAGGCTTTCCAAACTATAGCATGTCAAGCAATTATTTTGGATTTGTTTTGGTATGGTTATACCATTTTTAGATATGATTCTTATCAAATGTTTATCCAGTTGAACCTTATGGCTATTCAGTACATGTTTCTACATTTTTATGTTATATTATGTAGTATACAGGTACAGATATCAGTCATGAGTTATCTTTTGGTCCTTCGGGGTCATAAGCACCATGTAGCATTCCGGTTCAGAAAATTGGGATGTTACAGTATCATGATAGTTGGTGAAACTTCCAGCCATACTCCTGTACTGTCATCCTGCCTTGCTTTAAATTCACTAATTCCTTATTTTTCGCCCTCCTTAACTCCTGAGGAAAGAAGTGATCAAGAAAAACACTAGATAAGTTATCCCCAAAAGCAAACTCAGCATTATCACCCATAGCCTGGCCCCATTCCTCATACCACTAATAAGCCACATTCTTAAACTGATAAGGAAAAAACTCCACACTCTTCATATTAGTAGCATACATCACACAAAAAATCTTTTCCATCTTGTCAATGAAGTTTTGAGGATCTTTCTCAACTTTAGAACCAGTGAAGGTCGGAGGACTCAACTTTATAAATTGGCCGACTTTAGTAACCTCACATGATAGAGCAACAAAAGCAACTTGCTCAGTTTGAGAGGACACTAACTGAGTAAGTAAATTAACCGATCGATGAAAATCAACATTAGACATATTAGCTTGAGGTGTCCGAGGAGGGCTAGGTTGAATCAGAGGAACTCCACGTGGGGTCGTACAATTGAGAGCTGGAGCTATAGACCGGGTCGGAACTCCATAAGTAGTACGAGTCCATCGATATTGTCATCAGATGGGATAAAAGGGTTTTCACGAGCATCAGTCCTTCTGGGAGGCATGATCTAAAAAGCAAACTTATGGGAATTATAAGAGATTTCAAGATCTTGGACTCTGATCTCAAAATAGTACAACAAGAAAGGGAAACAATCCCAAATACCTCATAGCTTCTCACTTATAAGTGTGGCGCACTACGCACCCATAAAAGAGACTCTACTTGACACGACTTTATGGACACCCAATGACACCAAACCTAGTCTCTGATACCAACTTTTTCACAACCTGAACAAGGGACTGGACGTGATGGGTATTTCAACTCTAACTAGGATAGGAAACCACCCCTACACCTAACCAAATAAAACACAAAACCTCCAACGTTGGATGAAATACCCATCACGTCCAGTCCCTAGTTCAGGTTGTGATAAAGTTGGTATCAGAGACTAGGTTTGGTGTCATTGGGTGTCCATAAAACTCTAACTAGGATAGGAAACCACCCCTACACCTAACCAAATAAAACACCATACCTCCAACGTCGGATGAATTCTAAATAGATAACAAAATAGCATAACATAACCTCAAAGAATTTAAGATATGTCTATAACTGATAACCAGCCAAAACAATCAACAAATATCACCCAAGTCCACAGTAATCCACAAAACCTTCTAACAAAACTAAAATCAATAAAGTGTCAGGACATGCCCCGACTCTAACAAAGACAATGAAAAAGTTAATGATAATGTGAACTCTTAATTTTAATCTATGAATGGAAATTGATGAAATATTTAAGTCTTCCGAAGAATAGAAGCTCATCACTTCACCACCTATGACTATGAACGGAGATAATAGACCTAACACTGTGTAAGAAAAATAGAAATATCTCTGGTGCCTACATCAAGTAGGGATACAACGTTAAAAAATGTTTAGTGGGTTGAGCACTAGCATGTAACTTAGGTATAGAGGATAAAATAAATCCAATTCAAATCTAATTCAAAACCATATGAGCATCATTATATATACATAAATAATATGATAGGAAAGGTATCAAGGCTTAGCAAGCATTTTAAAACTTTATTCTGGATTTGTGTAGCTCAACCGTCATAAGAAGGTCCAGCTCTTCCCCAGTTAGAAGGGCCCTAGTGCATGTAGCCGCACAACTAGAGGATGCACATATACATCACGGGGGACTAGAATCTCCCAGGATACCAAGGTGACTTAAGCACCCAACCATGAAATATAATATAGGGGACTCGACCTCCTAATCGTAAAATAAGGGGGACTCAAACCACCTAGTCATTTAGACCCTGCATTGGTAATCGTGGTTTCCAGTGTTGGTCCCTCGAGACCTCCACTTTCATGACTCAGCTACACTACCCTCTTTTTAAGCCTCATTAAAATATTTTTCTCACATTCCCATTCATTGAACCATAATACACATTCAGACATACGCTATTGGTATAGTCATCTCAACTATACTTGCAAAGTAACATCAATATGCCATTATAATTCCATTATCTTGGAAAAATAACTCCTTTTGTTCATTAATACAAGATGGGGAAATCCGACTCCTTTTATTCATTAAATCAAACCATTATGTTTTAATAATCTCTTTATAGGCTTAAGTCATCGATAGACCCTTAAACTTGTTTCAAAAATTCACTTGGACCCCTCAACTCAAACTTGAACCTATTGAACACTTAATATTAAAAATATATACCTATCAAACACAAAAGGTTTATGTGGCACGGAGAGTGTCTTCTACCTTCTTTAGTTGCGTGATTTGAATACTAAATAATTTTACTTTTATTTTTATTAAAAAATTTACACTTACATTTATTTTCATTAATATAATTCTAATAATAGTATACTAGTTTGCCTTTGCTAATATTAAACATTGATTTTAAGGGCCTTCCCAGCCGACATCTTATTCACCTTTGTAACCTTTTTTTTTCAATTCTTAGCAATTTCAATTTATTTTTGGTTTTTCTATATTGTGCATTCTTGGTGTTGTTGTTAAGTCAACTAACCAAAATCGTCAGAGTTAGTGGTGGTAGAGGTAGCATTTTGTCGATGATATTTTGATGGAAATGATTTGATTTAGCATGAACCGAAGGTTTGTGAGTTGGATTAGAGCTCGTTGGTTGTTCGTTGGAAAGGTTTTTCAATGGGATTTTTTGATGGGTGCATTTTCCAACGAGTTTCACCTGAAAATTAGAACTAGGGAGTATATTGTTGGTGCAAATTTAAAAAATAAAAAATAAAAAAACAACTTGACTAAGAATCAAATTTTCAAGAACACAAGTAAAAATATCAAGAAAATATTTGAATTAAAGTGTTAAAAAAGAGTGAACTTTAATTTTCAGATCAATAAGCAAAAGAAAATACACCAAAATACTGTGCAAAAAGCAAACTTGGTTCAGCATTATTAAACAAATATGAATATGTTTAATCCGTGTGGAAAATATTGAATGGCCTAACTTTCCATGTAACCCGCACTTGGAAACACATGTAGGAAATTTGATGAGGCATAGGTAAAAAAAGGCTTAAGTGGATCAAATTTCGAGCGGATTAGGTGTCTGATAGATTCAAGTATAAGTTGAGGGGTTCATGCAACCGTTTCAAAAATAGTTCAATACAATTTTACTCATACTCCTAACCGTTTTCACAAAATTGGGTTGGGGTTATTACGAATTCAATTGTCAATATTCTAAAAATTTGAGAAAATCATAATCCCCTAGTTTATTCACCATACCCATGCATCAAATTAGTTTCAAAATCACTATTTAAACATAAACAATGCATACATAAACCTGGAACATCACATAAACAACAATCAGTCAAATCCCTCAACCCATGTTCCAAAAACCAGCAATTAAACCACATGATTTTAAAAAAATAAGTTTTGGGGAAGAGATATATGCCTGAAATATCAAGAGTTACAGAGATTATTTTCCTTTGAGAGCTCTAATTAATGAACTTCTTGGAAACCCTAAGTATCTTGCTTGAGAGAATTTAAAGAGAAAAGAGTGTGTTTTGATTATATTATCAATGAAAAATAACCCCCTTTAGTGTTTTATGGACATGGGGTTGTAATTGTGTAAGAAGGGAATTATCCAAAGTTCCCTTCACATAAAAGTTGAAAAATTATCGCCAGTGACTACGGGTCACATAACGACTCATAACGACATATTATGACTCATCACCACAAGGTGTATCCAAGACAGTGTAGGGGGCACCAATACTATTAACCCTACGATTTTAATCATACGACTCATTTTGTAACCCTTCAACTCATAGGGTCCAAGTCATATTCAAGAAAGCAAAACTTGGAACATGCATTGGTTTGACTACGGTTGGGACATCACAACTCATAATGAGTCCACACGACTCACTGGAGCCACTCGTACTCAAAATAGGAAAATAGTCATACACACTGGTCAGGCCATAATTTGGGTCCCTAAGACCCGCCAAGTCTCCTTACGACTCATAATGAAAGTCGTAGTCTGAGCAGTGAGGATAAAATTTTAGGAAGTTTCAAGGAGCAAGAATTAGGTGTGTCACACATTAGTTGAAGATTCAAGCTTCATACATCCATTATGAGTTCTTAGTTATGTATTTTGGATTAACTAATGCCCCAACAACATTCATGGAGTTGATAAACATGGTGTTTTGTCTGTAAATTGATTTATTTTGTGATTGTGTTCATCAATGACATTTTAATGTATTCTAAGAGAAAGCTAGATAATGCAAAGCATCTGAGGATCATACTCCAGGGGTTGAGGGACGAGAAGTTATATGCCAAGTTTTCAAAGTGTGAATTTTTTCTCAGTTTTATGGCATTCTTGGGATACATGGTGTCCAAGAATGGTATTATGATTGATCCGACCAAGGTTGAGGCAGTTAGAATTTGGTCCCGACCTACTTCACCTTCAGATATTAGGAGTTTTGTTGGGTTGACAGGCTACTACAGGCGGGTATGCAAGGCTTCTCTTCCATTGTAGCTCCTATGACTTAATTGACTCAAAATAATATATCTTTTCAGTGGTCGGATAAGTATTAAGAGAGCTTTCAAAATCACAAGACTTTGTTGACTTCAGCTCCTCTATTGACCCTACCTATGTGTCATTACCCGAGACTATCCCCTAGTTATAACATGGTGCTTAAAACTTAAAGTGATCCTAAGCTAACCCATGTACTAGCATAATGCTTGAGGAACTGATTTAAGATATAAATAAGATAATTTACTGAGCTAAAGCATAATCATGACATAATCTGAATAAATATGATACTGTAAAGGTTTGCAACATGATAAATTTGAAGAAGGAACTTGAATTACATATAATGACTCTGATTGACTATCTATAAAGCCTCTCCTAATACTGGCTATAGGTAGCTGAGAGATAACCCCAACTATCCCTAATCAATAAATAAGAATAAGAAAATACAAAATAGGAGCTATAACTGACTTGAGTCCTCAAAATAAGAGAACTCATCACCTGCTGGTTGAATGTTGTGAACTATCTGACCCTGGTATGTAGGATACATCTAGTACCTACATTATGAAGTAATGTAGCCACAGACACATATATGTGGTCAATATGTTGGAATATTCTGAGTATGTCTTACATGCACTAAATCATGAAAATACTTAATGTACGTTTTAAAAATGAGGAAATAAGTTATTTGCAAAAATATACATTTAAATCATAGTTGTACATAAAAAGCTGTAAGACGTAGTAAAATTTCTAAATCATCAGCTAAAAATATTTTTTTAAGTTGGGAAGCCGTAGAAACAAGAGTACCATATGTAAATCTCAAGTTAAAGCTAAATAGGCTGTAAAACCATACTAAAGATCATGTATGAATACTGAGCATAAATACATGAACATGTAAAGCGAATGCAAGACCAAGCAAAAACATGTACTGAAATAATATGTAAAAATGAGTAACTGATAAACTGAATACTTGGTCATGCTAACCTAAACTGGTATAACCTAACTATTGAACTGAGACTGTGGGAGATAACTACAACCAACATGCCCCAATCTGAGATAATCGGGGTCCAACCTGTAACCTCAGTTGAAAGGGTATCAATAGCTTACCACAGGTACTGAAATTGGCTGTGTGTATCCAATAAACTGGTGTCCCAAAGGAAGAGGGTATCGCCCTAAACTGGTAGGTTCCCTTAAACGAGAATCTACCCTATCCTGACAGGAAGATCTCTCATAACCTACACTGCTACGTAGTTTGGAACTTAGGGAATGCTACAGGTTTCACCCTAAGCTGGCTGGATCATGCCTAGATTCACTCGGTGCTAAGTTCTACTCCCAACTGAATAGACATAGAAGCATAAAATAGTACATGCACTGATAGTTGATATGCTTAAATATGGTAATCTGAAAAGTCACAGTGCATTTATAATCTGAATATAATGATACAACATGATCAGAATAATTTATAACTTAAAAATATGAAATATGCAAGACTATCTAGGTATCAGGTGTTCATAACCCGCCAACACTGAAAATACAGTAAATATGGAATTATCAAAATTATAATATGATGGGGAAATTTCATGACCTGTACTTAAGAATGCTATAATTTTGTCAATATTGAGATATAACATGGTTGAGATACTGAAGCATGTTTAAACTTATGGAATAATACATGTTCATGGTATAATTAAAGAATTAAATTGAAGAATTGAGAAATTCATGCCTTTTATGGAATTCTAAATCAACATAGAATTAAACTAGAGAATTTAGGTAAACTTTGGGACTGAAAGGGTGAAAGAAACCTATAGATGGATATTCCACATACCTAAATTTCTTGACTTCTTGAAAGGAACTTGAATTTGGAGTCTTGGGGGTTGAATTATTGGAAAAAAACCCTTACTTTTTGTTCTTGAGAAGTTGGGAGAACAGGGATTGCGTATTTGGTGTACTTTGGGGTTATGGGATGATGAAATCATATTTATACCAGTTATAGGATGGTTTAGGATGTAAATGATCAGTTTACCCTTGAAAAACTAAAGAGAAATGTGGGTTTTAGCATTTTTAAAAATAGGTGCATGCCACATCAAAATCACAAAGCATAGGGGGGCATGTCATATTGAAATCTAGGAGCACGAGGGCGTGCCACGCTGAAATTGCTCACCCTCACTGGTTCCTCACGATAATGCTCATAACCTTTTGCTGCGGTATCGAATTAAGGTAAAATTGAATGCGTTGGAAAGAGTACACAATTATATATAATATGGTGGGTCTTGAGGTCCAAAATTCCACAAGTTACAGAAGTTATACATGTTCAAAGTTGACCCTTGTAGGATCAAATACCAAAATTTGGTTGAATCAAAAGCTCTTAACTAAAGTTGACTCTAAGTGTTTTCTATGAATATTCTTCACCTAGAAAGCAGGTTTCACACTAGGAAAATGGTAATGACACTTATATTTACATAGGAATTAGTGGTTTTAAGTTTATACATGTAGTAACAATGGTTTAAATTTTAGCCCAAAAATTCGGGGTATTACATTATCCCACCTTGGAATCATTCATCCATGAATGATGGGTAACCTTTTGAAGCTTTAGAAGTATGGAATCAACTATATAACTTCACCTTAGGAATTCTCCCTCAACAAAACACGTATAGGAATCAAAAGAAAAGGGAATCGTGGCTTCACCAAGTATATTATGTAAGCACAAATCATGAGATAACGAGACTAAGGCCATACAAGGGGTAAAATATCCAAAGTCCCATGCCCCAAGTGATAAAATAAAAAAGTGGAAAAAATTCAAACACTGGCATGGAACGCTACTTATCACAGAGACTATCCATTTATGCCACACTGATATCGCAAAGACTAGCCTTCGTGACACGACGATATCGTGGAGGATTACTGCCTCGAAATTTAAAATAACCTAGAACCTCATCCAAAAATTCCAAAATCTTTTGAGACACCCTATTAACATACCTAAACACATTTTAACTCAAAAATCAATATTTCAAACACAGGAATGCCAAAAATAAAATGCTTGAAATCTTGAGGGTGTCATAGTGAATGGTCATGACACTTATCTATGGTTTTACATAATTGCTTTGGGGACTTTAAACATGTGACAAATAGTTGGAAATTAACTAGGAGCTTGTGGGGTATTACAGTGCCTGATATGGAATACTAGGAAAACTAAAATCATAGACTGAATGTTTATGAACTGAATCATGGCTAAATATCTCAATCGACAAGATTATGCATGGACCGAACTGAATTCAGAATTTGCATGGATGAGAATAAATTACCTCATAGAATAGCCATATTCAAGAAATTTTAAATAGTAAAACTAGAAGGAAAGATGGAAAACTACAGGAGATTATTTGTCTAATTGGTAAACTAAAATGTTGGCTATACGGACTCACTCATACTGAAAGTTTATACTCTATTAAAGTATTTCTTTAACACTCTTTATAAGAAGTTCTAATAATATTAGGGAGCAAAGAATTTTGGGCATGATCTGAATAATTAATCGCAACATGGCTACAACTCTGTAACATGAACTATAGGCCTATAAAATGTAAGCTGGGATAGAATTACTATGCCTTAGGTAATGCAACTTCTAACTTTCAAGCTGAGACACACTTCCCAAATATTCCCTCAACTATGGTTTTCCTCTTAAATACTACCCTTCATTTGACACAACTTATAATTCTCACATGGGTGCATATAACTACTCCAGCCAAAGACTGAGTTGAACTATATACTCTCACCATGTTCAAGCCTAACTCAAAATCACAAGGTACTACACAAAACACAATGATACTAGTCTAAACCATCGGTTTTAATCACCTCTATCTTTTGAGAGCTCTCATCCTAAGCATAACACACCTTACCACTTCAATGGCTAACTCTAAACTCTTACTATGAATTCACTATTTCATAATGCATTTAACTACTTATATACAATCATGACATTCAAGCCTATCATAATAACCATATATGAGCTTCTAGACAACCAACCCACCTATGAATTTCCCCATATTATCTGATACCTTTATCAATAACAACTTTCATGCACTATCCCTAAGAGGACACACCTAGAATTCTCAATAACAATGGCATATATCAAAAGTTTTTTCTCAAACTTCCTTTACACTTATAGACTTATTTAAAACAAGTATACAACAATATTTCTCTAATAAGGAACATTCTCTCTCTCCCATCTAAGCCATTTTTCATCCATTTTCATCACCACTATCTATACATAAGGAGAGGTCATTAAAAGGTTAGAACATGAGATACTGAAGCATTAAAGAATACTATACATAATCTTTGACACATAACTGAGGCCTGATAAATAGAGTATCAAGAACGTGGATTCATTAAAGAGATCTAATTTAAGGACATACACGACATAATGCAAATTTTCATAAGTCATTAAAGGTGTACGATGAGCTCAGGGAATTGAGCATACTGTAAAACATGATTACATGAGTCATGAGCTTCATAATTTGAGTTCGGAGTTCAGAAATTCATGGAATATAATTTATACTTCTAATTGAACAGGATCTCCTTATACTAGGAACGGGGAGCGTACATGATTCTCTATGAAGTGAATGAATATGAGCTATGATCATAGAGCTTACTTATAAGGCTTAAGTAGGTGTCATAATGACTGAAGTACAAAATTTGTACTGAAATAAGAATGGGTTGGGCATCTTCCTCCCCTATTATTGTTCTAAAACTCACTAGTATTACTACTAAAATTTGAGAGCCTGACTTGGTTCCTTGTTCTATCGTCTCCCCCTTAGATTTAGACCATTATTATAAGTCTGTGGACACTTTAATAAACTCTAAATTGAACTGCAACCACTCTATTCTAGAGTTTGAGATATAACAATGCACATAAATAATAAACTCATCCTGAAAGACTATATCTTAAAGTGTAAAACCCATTGCTAGTACTTGCTTATAAGATATAACTCTTAACTTTCTATTACCCCAATACTCATTAAATAATAACTTAAACACTTACTAACTAAGAATCTTCAGGAGTTTCACCATACCCTGAGTTCACACCATCTAGAATCTCAAACTCTTCTTTCTATTAGTTGGATCATTCAAAAATTCAAACATAGATTCTAACACTTAACATATATATCCCTAAACTTTTAATGAACTATACAAATTTAGTACTATTGGATAGGAATCATGAAACACTAATCCAGTCAAAAGTTCACGAACATTCCAACCATAATAAGCTTCTCTATTTCTTTGTTGTAACTACCTAATCTTTATCCTGACTAAAGCATTAACATACTTGTCACAAAGAAAGGTTACCCCATAATCGCAATATGGTCCTGATCTGGTACCTGCTATGAGTATTGAATATAATAATAATGGAATAACCTGTGTGGAAGATAATTTGGTAAAATTCTTTTATGATGTAATACTAAAATATAATTCATCATGTCTGAAAATAACTGAATAGACTAAAAAATTAACTGACTATCTACCTATCTGAAAGCCTCTAAAAATCATAAGGAATTGATGGGATAAAACCCCAACTAACTCTGACTGACTGAACATAGAGAGATATTGAAATAGCGGTAATAACATGCTATTTCCTTGATGGATGAGGACTCACCACTACTACTGCTGAGAAATACTAAACTGTGTAAGAATGGTCGGGGAATTGAGCGTCCGAACCTATTTTATAAGACAACATAGAGTATGTGGTCAGTACTTTGAATATAATGGTAGGAAAAGTAAGGACTAACTGAAATACATATGGAAACTAAACATGGATGCATAAACAAGTAAAATTGAGAATGCAAGACCAACTAAGGCATGAACTGAATTTAATTTGTAAAATTGACTAACTGAATCACTGAAAATCAAACTACTTGGTCAAGAGAACTTGAAGTGATATAGACTAAGTACCGACTTAAAATGTGGGAGCTATCATATAACTGACATTCCCCAATCTGATCTAATCGGGGTCGAATCTGTAACCCCAGATGGAAGGGTATTAGTACCTTACCACGGGTACTAACACTGCTTGTGTGGATCTACTAAACTAGTGTTTCGAAGGACTAGGGAGTCACCCTCTACTAGCAGGTGCCACTAAGTGACACGACCCAAATCAGAGCCTAGTCATGTCAGGTGCTTCAAGCCTAACCGGGGACTGGAGACCACCCCCAATACCCAACTATAACCACCCTACACCCTATGTTGGATAAGCTACAATCATGTAACATAATAAGATAGAATAATTATAAATCAAATGTAGTAAAAAAGTGTTAGCCCCAAAACCAATACCAATGCCAAGGCTGACATCAATACCGACACTACCCATGCCAACTCAAAGTAGTCTCACAAAGCCTCTATCCAAAACCAAAACAACATTTGATCGGGACATGCCCCTGACCATAGCCAAAATCCAAAGTGTAAGAAATTAAAAAGTATGTATAGAAAACCATAACATGAAATGGAGCCTTTCGGAGTATGGAAGCTCACCACTTAAATTCGACCCAAAGTTGTCCTTGAATCCAAGTCACTAGTAGGAGAAGTAGTATGGCCGGTTCCTGCATCGCGTAAGTTTAAAGTGTCCATCCATTGGACTCACACCTTCACAGTTAGCTATCACAACCCGTATTATTGATCATTTAAAACCATTAGCACACAACCAAATCACCAATTCAATGTGTTAATTACTAAGGCATTATGTAGTGGTATCGTCATACCGACTATAACTTGCAAGCAATGTCATTAGCCAATCCTTTGGGGATTCTCATGTACCCCATATGATTTTCAATTAAACTGAACCATGGCCAACAAGGTTTTACCAAATCATTTAAACCAATTTACATTCCATTACCAAATTATACAATGCAATAGTTTCCATAAAAGTCAAACTATGTGGCAAAACCATTTTCATTGACATTTTATCAAACATATCGAGGGCATATAGTTTCCAAAACCAAAATCAAATACCAATGGACCATTCCCATGCAAATACACGTTCAAATCACCATTATAACAAGAACAAACCATAAATAAAACACGGGAAAACAATATTCATCCATCAACGACCAAAACCCCCCAACACATAGTTTAAATCTAAACAATACCCACAATTAAACCATGAAAACCATTCATTAAAACATGAATTTTGTTGAACTAACAATGAGGGAGGAGTAACATGCCTTAGATACCAATGAGTATGGAGAGAAACCACCCTTGTAAGCCCCAAATTGATTGTATTGAAGAAACCCTATCCTTTCTTGAACCAAGAGCCTTGAGAGTGATTTCAGAGTGTTTTAGGAGTGTTTTGATCTTTTTTTTTTTTTTTTAAAGTATCATCCGAGGTTCGAGAGTTTTTTGGCTCTCCCACCCGGGATGATTAGGGGTTGAGCCATGCACCCCCAAGCCTTATTATTAATAAACGAGAAAATAAAAACTGAAAGTATTGATCTTTTAAAATGAAGAATGAGGGAACAATTAATGTTATAGGACGTGGGTATTAAGGTATTTGGGGTGGGAAATGTCTAAAACATCCTTATCTTAAAAGCTAAAAATAAGCGTAGGAGGGTACGACCACACCACCCAAATCATACCCACAACATACGAGTGGTACCCACTATTCGTACCCTAGCCAGCAACTTTGACTTTAACACTATCCAATATACAACCAAAAGGGCTAACTCGTATCCATAACATACGATTGGTACCCTTCAATCGTACTCTAGGCAGAATCATCTAGGCTAGACATAGGAAATCATATGGTTTGGTACTATACTTCTCGTACCCTAACATATAACTAGTATAATGTCCATTCATACCTTGGATAGAAACTAACCAAACCACACTAATTATCATACGAGTTGAGGACCCTAAACCATACCAACATCATGTGACAAGTACCCTCATGTTGTATGATATCCAGAAGCTCAAACTTAAGAAATTTTCTAAGGGTCAAAAGCCAAGGTGTTTCGCTAAGAGAATGTCAACCCTCAATTGGCAGGAAGATCTCTCAAAACATACACTGGCTACGTAGTTCTGGAACTCAGGGATAACTACTAAAGTCACACCCTCTACTGGTAGGTGAGCCCTCATCCCTGGGTTTGCTCGGTGTTAAATCCTACTCCCAACTAAACTGACAATGTTTATGACTAAGGTCAACTGAACATCTCAAGTGATAGTGCTCAACATGATCATAACAAACTGAGTATGACAATAAAATCATGATAGGAATGATTTGAAAAGTCTAAAATGTAAGTAAACACATAGGTATCAGTTGTTCATAACCCGCCAGCACTGGATTATTAGATAATTCAATAACAACACTTGAAACAGTGACATCAACCAATTCAAAGACCTAAAATATAATACATGACACCAAACTAATAAAGTTCATGAATTTAAATATATAAATATATTAAACTTAGGAGAATAATAATTTCACATGGTTTAATTCAAAATTTGATAATTTGACAAGGGAACAATTGAATATGACATGAGTAGTTGAAATTCAAAGCATGAAGTAATCTAATTTTCATAGGGAAAACATGTTAGCATGGCTTGAATTCAAATTTCTAAGATGACATAGATTAAATTCATGATTTACATGGCTAATTTCATAAAATAAGATTAAAAATTAGTACTTGAACAAAAAGTGGATTTTTGGGACTCAATGTGTAGAAGGAACCCATTAATGAATACTCTACATACCCGAATATTAAAGTCTTGGATAAATTTCTTCGTATTGAACTTGAACTTGATGAACCATAGTTGGTTTTGGGAAGAAAGAAATTACCCATTTACATTTTTGATGGATGATTTCTAAGTTATGATAGGTTAGGTTAGGTTAGTATAACGCTTGATAACTATTGTTTGAAGGGTGAAACGATGTAGTTTTGGGGTTAAAAGAGTGGGAAAAGATCAAAACCTCCCTTAGAAATTATCTGGAAAATATCTGGAAGTCGTCCCAATGAGTTCGACCATGACTCATAAGGTCTGGGTACGAGTCGTGGCTTGAGTCACCATTAGGAACCCATATTTCAACCCTTACTTCCATGACGATGACTCATCTTGACAACTCATAGGGTCTGCTTATGAGTCATCATCAGGAGTCATGACCACTAGCAGCTTTGACAGTGCTTCAGTAATTTCGCCTTAATTTTTCACCCCAGTATCGGATTAAGGTAAAATTGGTATCGTTGGAAAACCTAATTCAATTTTTTATCTTTTTGTGGGTCTTTAGATCAGAAATACCTAGTTTACCCAAAGTTATAATCGTTTGAATTTAACCATAGTTATATTTGTCACAATAATTCAATTGCTATGGGATGTTTCGACTTATCTGTAAGTTAAGAGATATTTGGGGTCTTAGTATATGTCCAAGTCACTTGTAAAACTACCAAAACATAAGGCTTGATGCTTGAATCATTTATTGGTCAGGCTATGAGTCTATATAATGACTCATAATGTCTGAATACTAGTCATATTCTGGACTCATAGCCACTGGGTTAAATTATCTTGTGACGCAACCCAACCGGGGACCTTATCATAATAGGCATCCCAAGTCTGACCGGGATCAGAGACCACCCCTGTTACCCAACCCAACCTCTAGCCGCCTGGATTGAGTTGGATGAATTTCGAGTATGTAAGATAAGGCAACAACTCACATGGAGACTCTAGGATAAGATTACAACCTTAACCGACCCAGTCGAGTCCAACCATCCCATATCAATAATCTAACCATACAAAATCGATACCAAAACAAGGGACATGAACCAGTCCATATCCAAAGATGTTCCAAAACATAATATAATTAATCCCAAATGAAATATGATAGAAAAACCAACAATATCGTCCAATGATGTCAGCCCTAATGCTTATTTCAATACCAAGGGTAACACCAATACTGATCCCTCCCATTTCAACCCATAGTAGTACCACAACGCCTCTAACCAAAAGAGTAATAAAATCTGATTAGGACATGCCCCTAACCATAGGTAAAATCAATATCCAAAATAAAATTAAAGCGTCTAAAAATATTTATAACATGAAATGGAGCCTTTCGAAAGGATAAAAGCTCACCACTTTAGTCCAGATGCTGATCGCTGAGTCAATCACTATATAGGAGGAGTAGAACGACCATTTCCTACATAGTGTGGGTATACAGCCGCCAGTAGATGGGTTAGCGGGTGAACGCTAACATGATCTCAGGATAAGGATAAATTAATGCCATTTATAAAACCAAGTAAAACCATCCATATGCGCACAACCATACATACATATATATATATATAAATATATATAACCAAGTCAGGAAATAGGACCGAGTTTAGCATGCCTTTAAAACCTTTACCTGGGCTATGTAGCTTTGTCGTCCAAAACCACCTACGATCTATATGGGTTCAGCTTCCTCTACTGAAAGGGCCCTAGTGCGTATAGCTGCACGAACAAGGAAAAAAACATAGGATGACTAGAACATCCCCCAAAATATAGTGTGACATTATACACACAATCACCAAGACTAACCTTACATCGGCAAATATGAGTTTCCAGTTCTGGTCCCCATGAAACCTCTACCTTCTATGGCTTTGCAACACATCCCACCATTATTGCCCAATTAAAACCATTTTCCAAATAACCAGACCATTAACCAATTATTAACCAAGGCCATTATTATTGGTATCGTCATACCAATCCTTACTTGCAAGTATTATCCATAGCCGACCATATGTAGGTTTAAGGGGACTTACAAGTGCCCTTCCATTTACAATATTAAACTACTTAGGGGATTCCATGTACCCCAAAAGCATAACTATTTAGCCATTTACCTTTCCAATCCATTTAAACCATGCATAATTCCTTTACAAGGTTTAAAAATAAGCAAGAGTTCCATTTAAATACTTAATGCAATGAAAACATTATTCTACGTATTTTGTCAAGCACATTAGGGGGATAATATAACCAAAACCAATTCCAATTACCATTAAACAATTTCCATGTAATTCAATTATCCAAAACCACCATTAATGCACATAAAGAATAATTAACCATGGGAATCCATAATCAACTATTTAATATCAAAACCCCAAATTCATATTTGAAAACCAAAATCATACAATCAATGAGGTCATGAAAACAATCATAAAAAATAGATTCTAGTTAGAATTAACAATGAAGGAGGATAACATGCCTTACACCAAGATGATGATGGAAAAAAATCACCAAGACAGGCCCCAAATCAATCCTCTAGTGTAAACCCTGGCTTCTCTTGGCCAAAAGCTTTTGAGAGAATAATAGAGTACTTTAGAAGAGTTTCTAAGTGTTAATAAATAGAATAATTGGGTAAATAACCTCCCAAGAAGGTTAGACATCATGGGAATAAGTGGCGAAATATCTAGAATACCCCCACTTAAGTTGTACAAATCCCATCCCAAGGGGATGACTAACCCTCACGAGTCGTACCCTCCAATACGAGTGGTACCCTCCACTCGTATCCTAAGCCTCAACCTTTGGATCCAACACTGTCCAACATACGACTCGTCTAAATAAGTCATATCCAAAGCATATGATCCACACCCTTCATCCGTACCCTTGGCAGATTTAACCCAAGGAAGATTTAGACACTGTCAACCATACGAATCTTTGGTACAACTCATACCCTGGATTATGGATCATGGTGATCCACTCATACTCGGATCCAACTTACGTAACTAAGTCTAAGATTAAGTTAAGAAAACAAACAATCTGTACCCACTAATATGATTCATACCCCTAAGTCGTATCCATTCCAGTTACCAAATCCATCCCAATAACCAACATTGGTTAGCATACAACTGGAACATACCATCCTTACCCCAATATATGAATCGTACCCATGAGTCATATCGGGTCCAGAGATAAGAATTCTAGGAAATTTCATAAGGTCTATAAACCAGGGTGGTTCAGTCTCACCCACTAGGAACATTCATCCCCGAATGACGAACAAGGTAGGGGTAACCACACGCATGAGTCATTTGCATTATCAAATATATATCCAATATTTAACAAAGTTTGAAAACAAAAAGGCAAAGATATTAATATTTCCTGTAACAAACTCTAAAAATAAAGATGCATTGAAGAACACATACCTTCCGTACGAATCCAAAGAGTGGAAAACAAATGCATATATTTAGACTTCATCTCCTCCTCCGCTTCCTATGTACCTTCTTCCACCTTATGGTTATGCCAAAGAACCTTAACCAAATCCACTTCTTTGGTCCACAATCAATGAACTTGCCTATCAAAGATTTCAACAAGGATTTCTTCATAAGAAAAAAATCTGTGATACCCAGTCCTTCCAAAGGAACAACCACAGAAGGATCACTAAGACACTTTCTCAACATGGAAACGTGAAAGATCGGATGAACCAAGCTAACCTAGAAGGCAACTCCAGTTCATAAGCAACATTACTAACTCTCCGCAAAACTTTATTAGGACAACCATATTAGGGACTGAGCTTCCCTTTTTTTCCAAACCACACTACTCCCTTTATGAGAGATACCTTGAGGAAAACCTTATCCCCAACCTCAAACTCCAAGTCTCTATACCTGACATCCGCATAGGACTTTTGGCAACTTTGGGAAGCCTTAAGCCTCTCCCAAATTACCTTCACCTTCTCCATATCCTGGTAAACCAAGTAGGGACCAAATATATCTACCTCGCCAAGCTAAAACCAACCAATAGGAGATCTATACCTCTTACCATACAATTCCTTAAAAGAGGCCATACCATTACTAGAATGATAGCTATTGTTATAAAAATACTCTACCAAAGGTAGATGCTCATCCCAGTTGCCACCATAATCAATCACACAAGCCCAAATCATACCCTCTAATGTTTAAATAGTTCTCTCTGCTTGCCCATCTGTTTGCTGGTAGAAAGAATTACTCAAACTAACCTTAGTCTCTAACCTTTTATGAAAAGATTTCCATAATTGAGATGTAAACTACGTGCCACGATAAAAAATAATCAAAGCAGGAACCCCATGCATCTTCACAATCTCCTAAAGATATAGCTTTGCCTAATTTTCCACCGAGAAGGTAGTCTGCATTGGCAAAAATTGGGCAGACTTAGTCATCCTATCCACGATGACCCAAATAAAAACATATTGATTTCGAGACCGAGGAAGAATGATAACAAAGTTCATAGTGACCAATTCCCATTTCCACTCGGGGATATAAATTTCTTGATATAACCCTTCCATGTTCATATGATTAACCTTAACCTGTTGACACACCACACACTTGGCCACAAAATCAGCCTCATCCCTCTTCATTCCATTCCACCAATAGATCTTCTTGAGATTATGATACATCTTAGTCGAGCCAGGATGAACAACATAGCATGATTTATGCGCCTCAGCCAAAATCCTTAGTCGCAAATCGTCAATATCTGGGACACATAACCTCCCTTGGTACCATAAAGTACCATCACCACTAATCTCAAACACCACTATCGTTTTCCCACTAAAGTCACTCTTAATTTTCATCAATATAGGATTTAGCACTTGTTTCTCCTTAATCTCTAAACCAAGAGACGATCAGCCACTTCTTGAACCATCATACCCCCTTCCTTGGAGTCTAAGAGGCAAAATCTAAGATTAGCCAAGCAGTGAATATCCTTACCAATTACCGCTTTCCTTACTCCACATGAGCCAAACTTTCTACAGATAACCTGCTAAGAGCATCAACAACCATGTTAGCCTTACCTGAGTGGTAGTCATTGAGAAATTCAGTCCATCTTCTCTACCTAAGATTAAGCTCCTTCTTATTGAACACATACTTTAGACTCTTATGATCAGAAAAGATATCCATGGGCACACCATACAAATAATGCCGCCATATTTTCAAAGCAAACACAATCGCCAACAGCTCCAAATCATGAGTTGTATAGTCCCTCTCATATACTTTTAACTGCCTTGAAGTATCGGTAATCACCTTACCATACTACATCAACACACAACCAACACCCATCTGAGATGTATCATAATAAACCATGAACCCATCATAGCCTTCAGGTAAATTCAAAATTAGAGCCAAAGTCAACTTATTCTTCAACTTCTTAAAACTCTCTTCATAAGCATCTGACCAAGAAAATTGACCTTCTTTTGAGTTAACTTAGTCAAAGGAGCAACTATCGATGAAAAGTTTTCCACAAACAGTCTATATTACCCGAATAAACCCAAGAAGTTTCGAATATCGAATGGAGTCGTGGGTATAGGCCACCTTTTAACTACAACAATCTTTTCCAAATTCACTATGATCCCTTCACCAGAAATAATATGACCTAAAAAATTTACAATGTTTAACAAAAACTCACACTTAGAGAACTTGGCATTCAACTGTTGTCCTTTTAAGGTCTGTAGCACCACACGAAGGTGATTAGTATGATCCACCTCACTCTATGAATTAACCAAAATGCTATCAATAAACACAATAATAAAAAAATCCAAATACTGACAAAAAATCCTCTTTATCAGATCCATAAATGTCGTTGGAGCATTTGTCAATCCAAATGACATTACCAAAAACTAAAAGTGCCCATATCGAGTATAAAATGTCATCTTAGGGATATCCACCTCACTAATCATTAGCTGATTGTACCCAGATCGAAGATCTACCATAGAAAAGAACTTGGCACCTTGTAACTGATCAAACAGATCACCTATCCTTAGAAAAAGGATACTTGTTCTTGACCATCACCTTTTTTAACTGCCTATAGTTAATGCATATTTGAAGGGAACCATCCTTCTGGTGCATAAACAACACCGATGCAACCCATGGGGATATACTAAGATGAATAAACCCCTTATCCCAAAGATCCTTAAGTTGCTCTTTAAGTTCCCTCAACTCAGCCAGAGCCATTCTATACGGAGGAATAAAAATTAGATGAGTGTCCGGAACTAAGTCAATACCAAACTCTATTTCCCTATTCGAAGGAACAATAGAAAGATCATTCGAAAAGACCTCTGGATATTCATTAACCACTAGAACTGACTGGAAAAAAGTACCTTCTGAGTTAGAATATTTAACCCAGACCAAGTGATAAAGACAACATTTAGATATTAACCTATGAGCTCTAAGATAAGAAATGAATCTCCCTTAGGAGCTAAAGAACCACCCTTCCATTCTATAACTGGCTCACTAGGGAACCTAAAAATAACCATACAAGTCTGAAAATCCAAGGATGTGTGACAATAGTGCAACCAATTTATACCAAGAATGACATCAAAATCCACCATGCCTAACTCAAATAGATCCACCAAGGTCTGCTTGCCACTAACAGATACTAACCCCCTATAAACTCTCTTAGCAATAAAAGAGTCACCTACTAGGATAGAAATAGAAAAAGAATCAAAAATAATTTCTGGATCAAAACCAAAAGATACAACCATATTAGGAATCCCATAGGAGAGAGTGGACCACAGATCATGAAATTAATAGACGTCATTAGAAAAAAGCTGTAACATACCAGTAACGACATTAGGTGATACCTAAGATTCCTACTGGAATGCCAAAGCATACAACTATTTTGACAAACACTAGAATCAGGAGTAGTAGCAGAAGTAGATGCCACTCCACCAAGTGTAAGAACAGAAGATGAAGCCACAAGAATCTTATTCGCCCCTGTAGCAACCTTGTTAACTAGATAATCCCTAAGTCGATGGCCTTACTATCCATACCTGAAGTATTTTTTCCTTCGTTAATCATAATAACCCTGATAAGGATGACCACAGAACTAATAAGGAGGCCATGAAGAAACTGATTGATCTTTTCTTGCCCTAGATTAGGAACCCTATGCCGGGAAATTATCACCACCTTGATGATACCTATCGTTCGCCTGGTAAGGATCACTAGCAAAAAAGTAGGAACAAGAACTCCCCCATTTCTTTTTCTACCATTTGCCACCATCCTGACCACCCTGAGATTGAGCACCTCCCTGGTTAGAAAACTTGCTCCCCTTACCCTGTCTATCCCCAAACTTTGCATATTTCCTCTTTTTATTCTCCACTTGCTGCATATGAACAATCAACCAAGACATGTCCATATCTTTAATTAGCAAAGTAGTCTTTCTCTCAAAAATCATATCCCAATTCAACCTAGAAGTAAACTTTCTCATTCCTGCCTGCATGTCAGAAACTAAATCATGATCATACCTTGACAACTGATGAAACTTTAAGGCATATTTCTTGATAGAAATCCACCCTTGCTTGAGGTTTACAAACTCCTCCGTCTTTGTTTTTATTAGATCTTGGGGAAAGAAACAATCCAAGAAGGCCTTAGAAAAAGTATCCAACAAGTCTAATTCTTACATATCACCCCTATCCCTCCAAATCTTTATACCACTGATATGCAATAACTTTGAGCTAAGAAGCTGCAAAGTTTACCCCCTCCACGTTGGTAGTTGGCATCACCTGAAATATCTTTTCTATTTTATCTAAGAAGCCATATGGATTTTTTTCCACCTTCACTCCAGCAAAAGTGGGAGGAACCATCTTCATAAATTTCCCAAACCTTGTGGCCTCAACAAATAAAGCACCATTCACACCCCACTCAGCCTGAGCAGTGACCATCTAAGCAATAACATGAACAAACTAACGAAATTTAGCATTAGTCACCTCACCTTAGTGAGGACTAGTAGCTACCAGTGGTACTCCAGAACTATTAAGGATAGGACCACGAGATCGAAGATGAACCCCAAAAGTAGGATGCACCCCTACAGCATTACCCCCATATGGGATAGAAGAATTTCCTTGTGTTCCATATCTACGAGGCATAATATAAAAGACAAACAAACAAGGATTAGAGAAGATTCCATGACTGAGACTCGAAGCTTAAGAATAGAATACCAAGAAAGTGAGACATTCCTAAATGCCTTGTAGTCTCTCTCTTATGAGTGTGGCACGCTACACACCCCTAAAAGAGACTCTATTCAATACAGTTTTGTGGAATCCCAATTGGCTATGAACCTAGGATCTGATACCAACTTGACGTAACCCAACTAGGGGCCTTGTTGTAATGGATACCCCAAGTCCAATCGAGATCAGAGACCACCCCCGTTACCAAACCCAACCTCCATCCATGTACCCGGAGTTGGCTAAATTTTGAACATGTAGAAAGATAATGCAACAACTTACATGGAGACTCTGGGATAAGATCACAACCATGATCAACCCAGTTGAGTCCAACCGACCCATATCAACAATCTAACCATACCAAATCAATACCAAAATAAGGGCCATAAACCATGTCATTATCAAAGATGTTCCAAAACATAATATAATTAATCCCAAAATGAAATATAATGGAATAACCAACAATATGTCTAATGATGTGAGTCCTCACGCTTATTTCAATCCCAAGCCTGACACCAATACCAATCCCTCCTATTCTAACCCATTGCAGCACTACAAAGCCTCTAACCAAAAAAATAATAAAATCCAATAGGGACATGCCCCCAACTATTGCCAAAACCAATATCCAAAATAAAATCCAAGCATCTAGAAATATCCATAACATGAAATAGATCCTTTGAAAACATAAAATATCACCACTTTAGTCCAGATGCTGATCCCCAAGCCAATCACTATATAGGAGGAGTAGAATAGCCAGTTCTTGCATAGTATGGGTATGCAACCACCAGTAGATGGGTTAGTGGGTAAACGTTAGCATGATCTCAGGATAAGGATAAAATAATGCCATTTTAAAATCTAAGCAAAACCATCTATATATGCATAACCATACATTTATATACATATATATAACCATACCAGGAAAAGGGATAAGGTTTAGCCTGACTTTAAAAACTTTACCTGGGTTGTGTAGCTTTGCCGTCCTAAACCACCCACAGACTATATGGGTTCAGCTCCCCCTGCTGAAGAGGCCTCAATGCGTGTAGTCGTACAGGGAAGAAAACCTGGAATGACTAGTACATCCCCCAAAATATAATATGACATCATGCACACGGTCACTAAGACCAACCTCACATTGGTAAATATGAGTTTCCAGTTTTGGTCCCCCAAGGACCTCTACCCTCCACAACTTTTTACACATCCTACCATTATTTCCCAATTAAAAATATTTTCCAAATAACCAAACTATTAACCAAGGCCATTATTAGTGGTATCATTATACCAATCCTTACATACAAGTATTATCCATATCCAACCATATGTAGGTTTAAGGAGACTTACAAATGCCCTTCCATTTATAATATTAAACCAGTTAGGGGATTCTATGTACACCATAAGAATAACCATTTAACTATTTACCTTTCCAAGCTATTTAAACCATGCATAATCCCTTTACCAAGTTTTAAAACAAGCAAGAGTTCCATTAAAATAATCAATGCAATGAAAACATTATTATAGGTATTTTATCAAACACATTGGGGGCATAATATAACCAAAACCAATTCCAATTACCATTAAATCATTCCTATGCGATCTAATTACCCAAAACCACCATTAATGCACATAAATCATAATTAAAACCATGGAAAACTATAATCAACCATTTAATATCAAAAACACCAATTCATATTAGAAAACCAAAATTAAACTATCAATGAAGTCATAAAAACATTTATAAAAACCATGCTTCTAGTTAGAATTAACAATGAGGGGAGTGAACATGCCTTAAACCAAGATGATAATGGAATCAAATCACCAAGACACGCCCTAAATCAATCCTCTAGTTGAAACCCTAGCTTTCCTTGCCCATAAGCTTTCGAGAGAATTATAGAGTATTTTAAAAGAGTTTTTACGTGTTAATGAATAGAATTATCGGGTAAATAACCTTCCAATTAGGTTAGAAGTCATGGGAACTTATTAGGATAAGTGGTGAAATATTCAAAATACCCTCACTTAAGTTGTACAAAATCTCATCCCAGTGGTACGATTGACCCTCATGAGTTATACCCTCCAATATGAGTGGTAGAATTTACTCGTATCCTAAGCCTCAACCTTCATATCCAACACTTTCCAGCAAACGACTCATCCACCAAGTCATATCCAATATATATAATTTGTATCTTTCATCCGTACCCCTAGAAGATTTAACCCAAGAAAGATTTAGACACTGTCCACCATACGAGTCCTTGGTATGACTCATACCCTGGCTTACATTTTATGGTGGTCCATTCATACTCAGATCTAACCTAAGTAACCAAGTGTAAGATTATGTTAAGGAACCAAATGATCTGTACCCACCAATACAATTTGTACCCCTAAATCATATCCATTCCAGTGACCAAATCCATCCTACCAACTAACACTAGTCAGCATGTGACTGGTCCATACCACCCATACCCCAATATATAACTCATAACCATAAGTCGTATTAGGTCCAGTGATTAGAATTTTAGGTAATTTTCTAAGGTCCAAAAACTAAGGTACTTCATTTTGGATTATATACTGTTGTGACTATGAATACCTCTATATGACTCATAGCCAGTGATTACAAGTCCTAGTGAGTATTCATAATTGCTGGACTAGAGTAGAAGAATTTACTGGAGTAGCTACGAATTACTCATGATGACTCGTTGTGAGTGGTAACGACTTGTTACCTTGAGTCATAACCATGTCAATTTATTTGGCCATTAAGAGAAATATTCCATAAACTTTTGCTATGACCTCAAATTAAGACTAGGCTTGAAAATTCAAAAATCTAACTTCGTGGCCTATCTTTTAAGGGGTCTATATCTTGAAAAATTCAGGGTATTACAATACTCTAAGTCCCCTTAATTTGTAACTCTCTCTCAAAAATCAAAGCAATCTACACAACACCTTTTTGGCTCCATGGACACATAATCTACTAAATACAAATATACACTATCCCCACTTTACTGTTGCTAAACTTCTAGGCTCATGCTTCTAACTCTAGGTCATGCAGCTATAGAATTCTAAGAAAGGATTTGAGGGTAGCTCTGACTTTAGCTCAATAAACGATATTCATAAACATGAATAAACTTTATCAATGATTGTAACTTACAAGAAATGATGGGATCCTTTCAAGATTGTGTGTAACCTCATAACTATATATGGGGACTATCTGAGAAAACTTTATAAATAGAAATTTAATCTTGACTGTTTCTGTTACCTCAAAACTAAGTAGAGTTGGCATAAATGGAGCAATGTAAGAATTGGTATTAGTTTCTTACAGAACATCTCTACTGTATGATCTGAGATATGAAAGAAAGGAAATATTTCTTAAATGCCTTGTAGCCTCTTGAAGAAAAGTACAGACATCTTTGTACCGTTCTACAAGACTCTACTAGACACGGCTTCATAGACACCTTAGGACACTCAAACTATTTGCTCTGAATGACTTGTATTTGAAAATCTAAAACATGCATGACCATCTTGGTATCGAGTGTTCATAACCCGCCAACACTGAAAATACAGTAAATATAGAATTATAAAAAATTATAACATGGTGGGGAAATTCATGACTTGAACTTAAGAATGCTATAATTTTGTCAATATTGAGATATAACATAGTTGAGATACTGAAGCAGATGGGTTGTCGCAGATGCCTTAAGTAGGAAGGCAGTTAGTATGGGTTGTCTTGCATTATTGAGTGTGGAAGACCGACCATTATCCAAGAAAGTTTAATAATTGTCTAACAGTTTAGTGTGTCTTAATATTTCTGAGTCATATAGAGTTCCTACATGCGTAGATGCGAGGTCCTTGTTGATATAAAAATTTGAGATCATCAATTTGAGGATGAAAATTTGTGTATTATTAGAGATAAGGTGGTGCGAGGTGAGGCTAAGAAGGTAATTCTGGACCAGAAGGATGTTCTGAGGATTAAGGGGCGGATCTGTATTCCTAGAGTAGGTTATTTGACTAGATCTATATAGAGGAGGACTATTGTTCATGGTATTCCATTCATCCAGGAGCAACAAAGATTTATTAAGACCTAAAATAACGTTATTGATAGCGTAGAATCAAGAGGGATATTGCAGAGTTTGTGAACATGTGTTTGAATTTCCAGTAGGTGAAATATGAGCACTAGAGATCAGGTGGTTTACTTCATTGAATGCCCATTCCTAAGTGTAAATTATTGCATATCACCATGGATTTTGTAGTTAGGTTGCGTCAGACCTTTGGGAAGTTTGATTCTATTAGGGTGATTGTGGATAGATTGACCAAATCAGTCCATTTTGTTCCTATGAAGATGAACTATAATGCAGAGAAATTAGCCAAGATTTATATTCATGAGATAGTTTGATTACATAAAGTGCCTATTTCCATTATTTCAGATAGAGGTAATCAGTTCACTTTGAATATTTGCCATACTTTATAGCAGGAGTTGGGTACTTAGTTGGATATGAGTACAAGAGTCCATCCCCAAATAGATGGTCAAACAAAGCGGACTATTCAGGTGTTAGAGGATATGTTACATGCTTGTGTGATGGACTTTAGGGGTCATTGGGGTCAATTTTTACCCTTAATGGAGTTTTCCTATAATAATAGTTACCATTCTAATATTTAGAATACTCTCTTTGATAATTTATTTGGTCGAAAGTGTAGATCCCCAGTTGAATAGTTAAATTATTTTGAGGTTAGACCTGGAGGCACTGATCTGTTGAGTAATTCGACGGACCGGCTGTCCAACTTTTAGCAGCTTAGAGTAGATAAAAAATTTATGCTGATGAGAAGGTTTGTGACTTGGAGTTCATGCAGGGGTGAGCGGGTCTTATTGAAGATATCGCCTATGAAGGATGTGATGAGATTTGGGAAGAAAAGGAAACTCAGTCTAAGGTTTATTAGTCCTTTTAAGATTCTTCAGTGTATTGGTCCAGTTTCTTATGAGTTGGCTTTGCCACCAGGTCTTCTAGCTGTGCACCCAGGTTTTCATATTTCTATGCTAAAATTGTACCCTCCGGATAATTCGCATGTGATTAAGTGGGACTCAGTAAATTTGGATTAGAAACAGACATTTTAGGAAGAGCCTATAGCTATTTTGGATAGACAAGTTACGAAGTTGAGGTCAAATGAGATAGCATTAGTGAAGGTACAGTGGAGGCATCGTCCTATGAAGGAATCCACTTGGGAGGTCGAGTCTAACATATGGAGTAGATATCCTCATCTCTTTGACAACCTAGGTACCTTCTTTCTTTATACGTTCGAGGACGAATGTTTGTTTTAATGGTGAATGATGTAACGACCCTCCAAGTCGTTCTGTGAGTTTTTCTTCTTTTAAACCTCCCTATAGTTTTTATATGTGATTTCTGACATGCAGGGATAGGTAGTGTCAATAGTGGGTGCCTGAAAGTGATTTAAGTCATTAATTGGATTTTTGAATTTTAACAAAGCTTAAGCGTGATCACGATCAATATTCAATTAAGACGGCCTTAAGCTGGTGTTTTAACAGTTACAGTAGTTTCAGAATGTAATTTTTAGTAAATTTACATATTTGATTTGCTTATATAGAGTTTCAAATAAATTTTGAGGATTTTATTAGAAGTTTTGGGTATTTTAGATAATTAGTTTAATCTATGACTTAAGAGGGGGTCAAAACCATAATTTAATTACTTATATGGTCAATACTAGAATTAATTTAAGTGGAAAGAATATATCATATTTATTAAAAAATAAGAATAGATAAATAGAGAAGTGGGGCACAGAAGTTACACCAAGAATAGGCTAAATAGGGTGACAGCTTCATGTTAGCATTCTATAATTTTGTTCACGAAACAATAAAGTCAAGGTGGAATATATTTATGTTTATAGCATTATTGTACTAATGTTTAGCACTATCCTCATTAAGTGAATAATAAATATTAGGCAGTAGCCCTTTATATAATTGCACACTGTTTTCTATTTTAGATTTAAGCGATAGGCAGTAGCCCTTTGTAAAATTGCACACTATTTTCTATTTTAGATTTAGGCGAATTATTGCTATTTATTGGATTTAGGTGTCATATTATTCCATTAATGGTAGTAGTGATATGGATTTAGGGATTGAAACTAGTAGGTACTATCTTTGATAAATAATACGTGGTAAGTGATGAACAAGACCATATTGACAAAAGGGGATTAATAAATTTTGAGAAATTGATGTTTAAGCAGGTAGGTTGCTGATTATAAGTTGTTTTTTGCAATTGTTTCTTTAGGATTTTGATTTGAATTTTTATTTTGGGATATTGTATTGACACAATAGACGGGATATTCTCTAATTATGTTCGAATAGTGATATGGAGCTATGATTGATGTAGATGATTAAGAGTTAGTTCTATCTTTAAAATTCATGTAAAGTTAAAATTTATCAAAAAAAGATTTCAATTCACCCCCTCCTCTTGAATTTCACTTGGTATCAGAGTAGGTCTCATTATTAAGTGTTGCTTATCTGCACGTAGAGTAAATATCAAATGGCCAAAAATCAAATTCTAGGAGCATTCCTTCAAGAAGGACACTTGTCAACAAGACCACCATACTTCACTGGACAACATTACTCGCATTAGAATAACAGATTCAAAATCTTTGTGCAATCAAATGACTTTCAATCTTGGGTGGTTATCAAGAAGGAACCAAAACCTATCCCATGGTTCAAGGGCAAATAAAAGGAAAATGAATCAAGAAGCATGGACTTGGACGATTTTGAAAACTTTGAAATCACCAAAGAGCAACAAGAGGTAATTCAAACTAATGCAAGAGTTATAAGAATGCTTTATTGTTTAGTTAGTGGAGCAGAATATGATAAGATATCAATCTGCAAGATAGCCAAATAAATGTGGGACAAACTGAAAGTAACCTATGACGGTATTACCGAGTTGAAGGAAGCAAGGATTAGTGTTGTGGTAAAAAATATAAGCTCTTCAAGATGGAAGAAAATTATAGTGTGGAGTCAATTTTCGCACAATTTAGTAAAATTATTTATGAGATAAAATCTCTTGGGATAATCTACTTAAATAGCCTTTAAGTCAAAAAGTTGGTGAGGAGTCTTCCAAATGTATGGGAAATTAAGACCGTCATTTAAAAAGATGGAGATCTCCAACCAATGCTTCTTGTTCTTGTTATTATCCTTTCCCCAAAATAAATTTACAAAGATTATTTATATCTATTTAAGGATAATCTTTGGAAGATATAAGACAGATAACAAATGTAGAGAAAGAAAATGGAGAATAGATTTAATAAGAACTGTTTTTCCTCCTTAAGATAGAAGTTTCCTTTGTCATTCTTGTAATTTGTTATAAAATTTAGAAATCATTGAGTTGAAAAGAGGAACATTCTTTTTACCAAAATACATAGTACATCCTAGGTAAATCATAGAAATTATTGATGATTAAAGTGGTAATAGTGCAAGCTTTCCTTGTTTGCTCATCAGAGAAGCTAGGTGATGTATATAGGTCAAATTTACTCTTGTTAATTTTTTGGCTAGATATATTTTAATAAATCTATTGGTTGGTTATAATTTTTTCAAATAAATATGATCTCCCGAAGAAAATAATATTGTGTCTAACAAAGATGAGTAATAATAAGGTCTTTAGAATCAATAGAATATGAAATGAATTGATCATCCTAAAGGTTGTTCATTAATCTTGATAATAGTTCAACATCAATAACAAATAGGGAGGGAGACAATGAATTTTCCTTTTCAATGAATCTAGTAGACTTATAAAAACCTTTTCTAATTCCATTTAAATTAATAGAATACCAAACATCGGCAAAAATCATTTTCTCATAATCATGCATAAATAATCCCAATCCACTCTGTTATATGTTTTTTAATATCAAGTTTCATAACAACATCTTCATTGTTCGAAACATGATTGATGTTATGAATCATTTTTTGTGTCAAAATAATATTATTAGTAATTGATCTTCCTCTAATAAAACCACTTCGATAACAGGAGATCAAGTTATGCATTAAAGGTTCAAGTTTGTGATTCATCATCTTTGATATAATTATAAAAGAGAAATTACTAAGCATAATAGATTTTAGTTCAGTAAATTGTTAAGGACAGTTAACTTTAGGCATCATCGTGAGGATTGAATGAGTGACAGATCTTGGTATTTGTGTACCTGCAAAGAAATCAAGATCATTAGTAATAAATCACATTTAATATCCCAACAAAAATGATAAATTTATTAGATATTTTCATTAGGTCCAGGATCACTATGAGTGATCATGGAGAAAATAATTTGCTTCAATTCGTACATAGAAACTGGAGCAACAAGTTTTATATTATCATCCTCATCCATACAGTTTGAAATAACATTAGCTTCTTGAGTAATGTCATCTTCATCTTCAATCAACGATCCATCCTCTCTTTTTATTTTAATTAAGGTAATCCTTCTCTTCCCGACTTAACAATAGAATGAAAGAATTTTGAATTGATTTCTTCTTTATTGAACAATTTAATTCCAAACTTCATTCTCCAAAAAGCCTTTTCTTTTTTATAAGCTCTAATCAGTTCAATATTTGCTTTATTTAAAGCAACTCCATTGGTATCAGAGTTATCATTGATCGATCTAGTGACCCTCTAGGTCATATCCTATATTTTAACACTTTTTTTATGTTTATAGCTTTTACACAACCACCCCAAGTCATTTATGATTTTTTGGACTGACAGTTCGATCGAGTAACTTATTTGATTTTTAGAGATAATTTTTTATTTTAGAGTTTTTGTTGTTAAGAAAAGGGTATTAGTCCTGAACTTTGAGAAAACAACCTTAGATGCCAGTTCTAATATTTCCGTTAGTCCCAGAATATTGATTGTAGTGTAGATGAACCTTTGGTTAAGATTCCAAGGCTTCCGAAGTCATTTTGGGCTATTGAGAGAATTTCGTTATAACATCTCATTATATATGGGCCCCACATTCTATCTAAATGACATCAGACAAAAATTTTGATTTCAGTGTTTAGTCAGAATGTTGAATTCAGTAAGGTAGAATAATTCATTTGCATTCATGAAATTTTCAATAAATCTTGAGGGTCCGACCAAAGACTTGTAACTTCACAAAGTTTGCTAGTGCAAAATTTTCTTGTTCAGGCTAAAAATAGGCTTAGCATTTGCAAGGCCTTGGCCGTGTTTGCAAAGGCCAATGTTGTTGGTCATTACATTCGGTAGCCATCCTTTATGTTTGCAAAGAGTCAATTGTCGATCTATCCAGGCTTCCTTTTTTACGATCACGGTGGTTCAGGTCACATTTGCGAAACGTTGGTTATGTCTAAGGTTGCATTCATAACTAGGTCCCCGCGATTGCGATGAAGGGAGCCCAAACAATATTTAAAGTTGTGGAACCTGATTTTCCTTCCATTTATTTTAAGTTTCAACTCTATAAAAAACCCTAAAGAGCTAAGAAATTATGAAGAATGATCTTGAGTGTTGGGAGTGAATCAGTGGTGTCATTGTAGTTGTTTTATCTATGTTATTTCCATTAGTTTTCATTTTATCTATGTTATTTCCTATACTAGTGTTTCGACTTATTTGTGCTTGGATTCCACTTGTTCTTGAGGGTAAATGGCCTTTGAACTTAGAGGAACGCATTACCGATATCAATTTTGTAATTCCACAAGCAGACCCTATGTGGTATTTTTAGTTTAACTTGTGATTCAAAGCATTTTATCACGATTCAATACTACCCCTAGTCGTAACATGGTGCTTAGAGTAACAAGTGACCCCAAGCTAACTCATGGCTTGAAATGACACTACGAATAATAAAGTAAACTAATTAATATTGAGCAAAAATTGAGCTAAAATATATAACCATAATAAAATCAAATCAATACGGAATATCAAATCCATAATTTCTACACAACCATATTGTTGAAAGTATAATTAATTATCTGAAAGTCTCTACTAAGATGAGTTGTTGACAAGTCCCCAACTAACTATAATTGTCTGAAATTAACATAAAACTAAAAGAAAATGTTGATAAATGGTCCTCGAATAATGAGGAATCACTAAGCACTGCTAGTGGACTGACTGCTGAATCAAGATAACTGTGTTCGGGATGTTGAAGGTAAGAATCTATATTATAAGACAATATAGCAGAAAGAAAGTATGTGGTCAATGTTGACACCTAATTTTTGTCCTCCTTGACTAAATTTAATCCCCAATTGCTTTGATTTTAAAATAAAATTATAATATTTTTTTATCCGAATAAAATCTTTTTCAAATATTTATCTAGACAATTCAATCATTTTAAGAAATTGTATTGTATTGCTACTTAAATAATTATTTTACAAAAAAAATTTTGTAATCAAAGATTATCTTAAAAATTAATTGAAAAAGTGTTAATCTTAATTTAAATATTTGATTCTTAGAAAAATAGTTTATTAGTATAATATTCTATTTAGCAAATTTATTTAATTAGAGCTTAATTAAAATTATATTGACCACAATTTGTAATGCAATCGGCCAATTGATTGTCAAATAGGCTAAAATTTAAATGCAATTGACTGAATTCTAACAAATAGCCAATTGATTTTCAATAGGCTAAAATTTAAATGCATTTGACTGAATTCTAACAAATAGGCTATTTGACAAATGGTCTAGTTCTTAAATCCCTCATTTCTAAATTAAACTTGCCCCAGCCCAACATAAATTACACAAATCCAAACTTAAGAGACTATATTACCTAATATTCTTTACATTTTAAAACTTTATATCAAAACTCTATTTTCAATTTTACTCCTAATACATATCAACAAAACCGCACATCCTATTTTTACTCCACCATTAACTCATGCAAGATATATTTTTTTTTTCAAAGATTACTTTCCCTAAAATCTCTCCCTAATTATCATCAATTAAATCATCTTCCATCTTAATTTTTTCTGGTATTTTTTTTTTTTTTATCATAAATGCAAATAAAATGTTAAACTTTTTTCCTCATCTGCAAATGAAGTAAATCTCCATAAATGCTAGTACAACATTATATAAAATTGCTTCACTATTCATAGACCAGAAAAAAATAAAAAATAAAATAAAAAATTATGTAAGTATATTTCACTTTAGTTTCATAATAGACATTATTTTCCAAGAAATAATAATTCCTTAATATTTTTTAAAATCACTCCCAATTTTTTTTTTAAAAAAATCGATTGATACATATATAAATTTATTTAGTTATTCATACATGTTTATTCTTTTAATGGTAATTCATATGAATGATAAATATGATACCATTATATGAGTATTCTGGTGATTCATACGATAGATACAACTTTTATGATTTTAATGGGTGATACATATAATATTAATGAGTGATACATATGGTATTATAGTGATTTATATGGTAGATACATTTATTTCAATTATTAGCTGATTCATATGATATTAATAGGTAATACATATGGTATTATAGTGTTTCATATAGTAAATATAGTTATTTATTTCAATTATTGGGTGATTCATATATTATTAACAGGTGATACATTTTGTTCACACTGTATCTAAAAATGGAGCAGCCATCTCTATCACCGAAGCTCACTGTTCCAGCGAACCAACGCCGGTCCACTAAAAAATGATCCACTCACCACCAAAAATCCCCATAACAACCTACCAATAAAATCATCCCACCACTCATCAATTATTGAGTGATTCATATTGGTGATATATTTCAAACTTCAACTGTGTTAGTAGACGATAACTTTTCATATGTTTCATTTGAAAGGAGGATAAACCGCTAAGGAAGAAATTTTAGCTAGTATCTGATGATACTTCCAAAGTAACTTTCTGGACAAAGAGTGGATCTTCATATGCTCTTTCCTTTCTATATAGGGATATAAAGGAAAGACTTAATATGTGTTTGCTACTTTTCTGGTCTACAAATTTAGTTCTGTTGAGACTTTTTCTTGCTTAGCTATTTGTTTAATGAGTTGCAGCATGAATGCTTAGATAAACTAAAAAGAGTAGGAGCAGAAAGGGACCCTGTACCAACGCCGGAGATATTAAACAGGTACTGAATGTTACCATACCAAGCTACATATCATAATTGAAGTAGTCATCTCGACGGCAGACTGCGGAGGAGAGATTGTGGAGCTGGATGCCATGAAAGGTGGTTAAGCAGAGAAAGTGGGATGAGATCATGTTGGATTGAATTGGGATTGACAGAAATTAGGGTATTGAAATTTTTTTTGAATCTGATTAATTCATTGTATAATTGATTATGCATAATTTGCTTCAGAGAATAAAAGAGAATCTATTACTTTCTTAAATAAATATCTTGTTAGTTTCAAATATATTGAATCACCATATAACATATGTATCACCATTTCAAAAAATTAAACTAAAATATAATTAACAAAATAATTAAAATTATATATAATATCACTTAAAAATTCAGAAAATTTATGTAAGTTATTCGTGACAATGAGCCTAGCAACAATTCAGCTGATCCGCCCTATGTCCAACAGCACACTAGCCCACTCCACACGACCCGATCCACCCTCACCCCCATGTTTTCCCTCTTTACCCATACAATACAAAGGGCGTACAACCTAACAGCTTCAGCGAACAACAATGGCAAAACTAGCAACAAACATCAACAATCTCAAAAGTCGAAAAAAATCAACCACCGCATAATACCAAACGAACCCGACCCATCAAGCCGCAACAACAATATACGTAGCAACCCGCGAACCCGGCTGCCAAACAACACCTCATCAACCAATGTACGGAATCCACAATTCTAAGAAAAATTCATACGAATTAGTACGGTTTCATCTCACCAATGCTTATTCCTTAGAGGATTTGAAATTCCCCTCAACGAATTTCCCAAAAGACCATTTGAAATTATTCTCCCACATCACTCATTTTGGATTTCAATTTTGTTTAAGGGTTCTATATAAGGGCTTTTATGGTTTTGGAACTCAAAAAAGAGCTGAAATTTTCTTTACTCGGCCAGGATTTTGGACTTCAGCCTTAGAGATGTAAGAATTTTGGTTTAGTTTTTATTTTTTCCTTGCCTTCTTGTGTTGAGGAAAGTGGTGAATCATAGACGACTCGTTCTCCCGGTGAGCTGTCCACAAAAAGGTAATATCCCTCTTCTTATTAGATTTCAATGTTATGTGATTATTATGTCCCCTTTGTTTAAATTTTGGACTTAAATATTTTATATCCAAATGTTTCTTCCATCATGTGTGAATCGTTTTCATGATGAAAGTCGTAGTTTGAGTATTGGTATGTGTTGTTTCTTCGGATTGTGTATGGGAGGGACACAGGAAATCTCAATTCATGTGTTTTATAGTTTATTTTTACATGGATTTTTCTTCTATTTGCTATTTTGTTTCAAGGAGATGTTTGTTGCCTAATTCGAATATCTCTCTAGCTAAATTGGAGCAGGGTGGCTCAAGCATATTGATGACCTAAGGCGAAAAATTAAATGGAGATCTTAAATTTTTTTAAAATTATTTTATTTATAAAGCCTATATTTTAAATTTTGACATGTAAAGTTGTAAATATTATAGACAACTCTTTTAATAATTTTTTTTGTTAATATAACTAATGCATTTAATCTTTATGAAGACATACTTTAAATACATCAAAATTCTTCTAATAATTCTTTATTTTTATATATAAAAAAAAAATCTACAAATAATATTTAATAATCTTTTAATAAAAGCCTATAATTTATTATTGCTAAAAAAAAAAATGAGCCGCCTTAGGCGGTTGCCTTATTTTTATTAGGTAGAGCCGGCACTGAATTGGAGTATTCATTGAGCCTTCTTTGATTCACAATATCGAAATGAGGTTAATGGACTAAAATGGGAAGTGAATTCTTTTAAATATCAGAACTAGAAATGATGCATTCACGTTATGCCTTAGTTTCTGAAAGTTCTCTTTGAGATAATCACTATAACCAGCTTGAATTTTCTCCCCCATTTACTGTATAATATATTAATATTAAGGCCTAAAGTACCATAGCAGCAATAGAGGCCAAAAATGACCAAGAATTGGCAAGTTGAACCAAGAGCAAAATTGGGGCTGAAATCCTAACCTACGTATTTCATTAGTTTTGTTTATTTATTCATCGTTTGTGTATTGACGCTATATTTAGTTACCTGGGATGAAACCCTTGGGAGTTATAAATTTTTTTTTGCCAAATATTGTGAAAAGTTGTTTTACCCCATAATGATTTTATCTAAGTTAAATTCATTTAGGCAAATCTAAGCTTTGAGAAATAACTTAAAACCTTCTTTGTTTTTTCATAACTATTTGAAAGTTTTGAATCCACGTTTATGAGTTTAAACTAACTATTTATCTCAAACTCTTAATTCGGATAAAATTGTAAAGTTAGAATTATTTTGAAACTTGATATTTCACTATTTTTTGAATAATGGAAGTGTATGAGTATCAAATTAATTTTGCCCATTTAAATAAGTTTTCATAAAACAAGTTATAAAATTTCTTCAAATAAACTCGTTTTTTTCAAAATTAATCAAACAAGTTTAATACGTCAGGAATCACACTTTGTGGATTTTTGAAAGTGTCTAACACCTTCTTTCGAATTTAACTTGAAACCTTACCTAGATTTTGGTTTTGAATTAAAAGTTCACAAAATTACCTTTGTTTAATAGTTTTCCTAATTTCCTACAATTTAAGTGGCGACTATTTTTTCTAAACAATATTTTTTTCAATATAAAATCAAATAGACTTTTTTTGCCACGAAATTATGAAATGTTTTTTGACTTTTCAAAATGAATCGTAACAGTCAGTACTTTGAATGTACTAAGCATCTGAGATGTGCATTATCCTATTTGAGATGAACATGCTGAAAGTGAGATGATAACCTTAACATAGGACTGAAATCTATAAATTGATGTTATAACTAACTAATAGACATATAACACAATAAAATGCTGAATAAACTGAATACAAGGTCAAGCAAGGTCTGAGACTAAATTGTGGAAGGTTTTTGTAACTGACATAGACCATGTGAGCAACATGAAATCCAACCTGTACCCCAAGTTAGAAGGGTGTTCTATACCTTGCCAAGGGTATAAATCATGATTGACATGAATTCACTCATGAGTCCATTAAGAGAAGGGGAGACGCTCTCAACTAGTGAGTACCCTTTTTACCTACGCTGATACATAGTTTGGGACTTTGGTTATCTGAACCTTTGTTTTTTCAGTGCTAAGTACTACTCCAAACTAAAAGTAAATTGACATACTGAAATGCTCAACATTAATGATGTTCTGAAACTGAAAGATAAGTTCTTTATTTGAAAGCATTTAAAATTATGAAAACTAAATGACTAAGTATATAATTGAAACGCATAATATCCTTGGTCATCAGGAGTTCATAATCCGTCATCTTAGAAGAATGCAACTACTAATGACACTTCTATAAACTGAACACTAATAAGGAATTGCATAACTCAAGATCAAAATCAAGAATTTTTCAATATGATAATGGTTCATAGTCATGAATATATAAATATGCTCAAATTTATGGAAAATATATATTAACAGCAAGAAATTGAAAGATATTTATATTAACACCAAGAAACTGAAAGATATTAGAATTCACTCTTTTCATGAAAATCCTAAGTTTGAAGATTAAATTTTCTTGAGGAGTTGAGTTGTTTTTGGGACTTAACGGGTGGAATAAACCCATTGATAAAATCTCACAAACTTGGAGATAAGAACCCTAAAGAAATCTCTAAACTTGGAGCTTGAAGAAGATGAACCCTAGTTTGCCTTGAAAAAGAGAACTCATCTTTTTCTCTTATTTTTGCTAAGTATCGATTGTTTTCTAAGTAATGTGGCACTTAGGATAATATTAATCTTAATAATCAACTTTAGGGTGGCTTAAACGACGTACTTCAGGGGTTTAAAAAGTGAAAAAAAAACTGTAATTCCCCTTATAAATGTGACTAAAATAATTGCAGGGGAGGATGTACAACCCATCCCACGATCATGGGACCCACCTACGATTGTGCGTTGGCTCGTAGGTTGAAATTTTAAGCCGAATGAGCTTCAGGACTCACGATCGTACCTAAGATTATGGTTTCAAACATGGTCGGGGTTCCCTATTATGGTTGGAAGGTATACTTGTCAAATTTTAGGTGTTTGGGACTGTTTCAATCAGAAGAGACATTGTAGGGTCATAAAACCTCACCAAGATCATCCCTATGCTCATAGGTTCTTACTATTTGACAATGCTTCACTAAAATAACTATAGCATTTTACTTCGATATCGGATTAAAGCGAAACTGGATGTGTTGGAAAGAAGACTCAAAGAACTTTTATTTGATATGTCTGAGCTTAAAATTACTCCAGAATCTAGGAGTTATTCTCATTTGAAGTTAACTATAGGGAGATTCTTCACAAGAAAACCACCGGTAAGGAAGGTTTCAACTTGGCTATGAGATAGGAGTTACTTAAGGACTTAATATATGTCTAAATTACTTCTCATACTACCAAAACATGGTGTATGGATTTATATATAATTGAAGCATGGTTCTAATTGTAGCTTTAAATTTGGGGTGTTACATATTTATATGAAATATAGGTATTGTTATTCTCGTCTTAATGTATAGATTATTATTTTGATAGTGTGATAGCATTCAGAGGCTTCTCGAAAGTAAAATGTTTCAGAGTAGTGGAATTTCTCAAGCATTAGATGGTATCTAGGTAGGCTAGGTTTACATTTCTTATAGATTGAGATGTATTATGGTATTAATGTAGTACTATGCTAGATTTATGTGGGTATTTATGACTCTGTTATTAGTTTAGTATTTTATCAGTTAAAGTTAGTTAGTTTGGGCCCTTATGTTAGAATTTGGCCTCATTTTCTCCTCATAATGGTTATAGCACTACTTTATTTGGAATGTTCAAAACCTTGGGTTGAAATTTTAATGCGTTAGCCTAGCTTTGGGTAGATTTTTGTCTTACTTTGGATTTTTGGGACTAGTAGTTGGTCCCATCGGCCCTCTCTTTAGATAAAAAGCCTAAACTAGCTCCTTATAGAACTAAGAGGCCCATATACATTCCCTTAGACCAATCCATGAGCCTTAAGGTGACTTAGACAATTCCATGAACTTCAGATACTCTTACTACTCCAGATAAAGTAACTTTTCGGCCTTTGGGGCCATGTATTTAGGTTCCATGAACTAATCTTAGTTTTGACTCAAATTCGATATTACTAGTTCAAAGGGAGTTTGGGTATAATATCACTTGTGGCACTTTAAGTTTTCTATTGCCAAAACTTCTTCATTATTTGCGTCCATTGGGTTTATGGGGGCTCAATTGGGTTAATCCTCGCTTATTTATGCCTCTGGGCTTATGGGGCCCCAGTTAGATTATATTTTCTTTTGATTTGCTTATCCCACATATTTATTGTTTTATCTAGTTTGACGTATTATTTCAGACTTATGACATTTATCTCTCGTCTTTAGTTTACATCCTCACATTTTACAATACTTTTATCGCAATTTATCTTAGGTGGCCTATAATGCCTACTGAGTATCCATTATTTTTGGTACTCATACTACTTTTCTGCATCTTTTTATGATGCGAATTTGAGTATGAGTTACCATCGTTGATGCTTCATTCAGGCTTGCTTTAAGGATTCAGCGAAGCGGTGAGCTTTTAAAGACAAAGCTAATCCTCTCTCCTTCTGGTACTTTTTAATAGTTTCTTGTATATTTCGAGACTATTTGTATATTTGCTACTACTTAGTACTCTTAAGTTTGATTTTGTGGCTCTTGTACCAAACTTGCTAGGTCATGGGATACTCTTTTGCACATTTCTCCTTGTTTTCGATTGTACAATACTACATATATATATATATATATATATATATATATATATATATATATATATATATATATATATATATATATATATATATATATATATATATATATATATATTTCATTGCTTTGCATGTCTAAATTTTATCTTATTTCATCTTTTATCGTCTAGTCCATTATTTATCGTTTGGGCTATGGCTTGGCTTACCTACTGTTGGGTTAAAGTAGGTGCGATCGTGACTTGAGAAATGGGGTCGTGACAATCGATTTCTGTTCAGAATCAGTAACAAGATCTTTCATCTTTCATAACCTTCTTATCGCCAATGATCTTCCTAAAAGAATTTCTAGACTATTCAGAAAGCTTGCTAAAGGTGTTTCTCAACTTCAAATCAAACTTCTATAAAAGTGACCCTTTTCATCAGATTCTTTTAGTTCTGCTAAAACCTCTTTCTTCTTTCATGTACCTATATGCTACACCTAGGGGTGGCAAACGGGCGGATTGGATTGGATTTGGACGGGTTAAATATGGATCGAGCAAAAATGGTTTGGATTGCAATCCGCCCATATAAATATGGGTAAATATTGATTTGGTCAAATATGGATTGGGTAAAAATAATTCCAACTCATTTTATCTTCTAAAATAAAAAACTTAAAATTGCTATATCATATCAATTTGACCTTTTTTCGTTTTTTAGTTTTTTTATCTCTCTTCTATATATAGCCTCTAGTTTTCTTTTTTTTTTTTCTTTTTTTTTTTAATTTTCTTTTTTTTTCTCTCTTCTATTTCTACCCTTTGTTTCTCTTTCTTTTTTCTTTTTTTTTTCTTTTCCTTTTTAGTCTCTTTTTTTTTAGTTTTTATTTTTTTTATTTTTACTTCTTTCTCTTTTTTTTTTTTTTTTGGTTTTATTTTATATTTTATATTTTTTTTATTTTCGAAGAACATGATTAAGTCGAGTACAAATTATGAATGATGACTGAGATATCATAACCATTCAGAATATTTGTATTCATCATCATTTTTTTTCTTTTTCCTTTTCTCCTTTTTCATTATTTTTTTCTTTCTGATTTTTTTCTTCAATTTTTTCTTTACGATTTTTTTCTCTCTTCTATCTCGAACTTCTACCCCTTTCTTTTTTTTTCTTTATTGTTTTTTTTTTATTTTTGATTTTCCTCTTTTTTTATAATAACGAAAATACCATAAGCGCATATTGATTTATATTCTCCCAACATTTATAATTTTTGTAAGTACACTTAAGTGGACTCCACCTAATGAATAGATACAGAGATAGTATCCAGAAAGATCTTGGAATTACATTCGTCAAACCAAATATCTTTAGCAGTCGCAAGAAGTACACAAATCAAGGTTTCTATGTACTTCCTGCCTTGCCTGACCTTGAGCTCCTCACTTCGTGCCTTACTTCTGCTCTAACGAGAACTCTAAGATGAGGGAGTTAGAAGTCGTATTTGAAGCTAGACTTTTCCATAAATCGAAGGCTACGTGGATCCTCATCCATATATGAAATGGAATAAAGATGGACCGAGCTTACTTAATAAAATTGTATATTTGTATTTATTTTTTAGATTTCAAGCTCATATTTATATTTTATAGTTTGCAACGTCATATATATTTTATATAATTTGCACTTATATTTTAAAAGAGCTATTTTTTTATTTGTAATTGACGTTATTCGCACTTATATTTTAAAAGAACTGTTTTCATTGATGAACTAGTATTTTTAAAGAACTATTTTATATTTGTATTTGTAAGTTGACCGTGTATTGTATTTATATTTATAATTGTATTTGTTTCATTTGTTTGTATTAGCATTCGTAGTTGACAGTATCATTTCTATTTTTAAGCAATTGAAAAAAAATAGTAATTTTTCTTTCTACGAACACTTATATTTATATATATTGATACAAATTATATTTTATTGATATAAATTAACAATACAAATAAAAATAATAAAATTATACAAATACAATTGCTAAATTATACAAATACAAATGTTACATTTGTATAAAATAATACATGTTTATACAACTTGAACCATACGCATACTAATGATACTTGTTTATATACAAATATAAATGATAAATTTGATATACAAATAAAATATAAAATGCAATGACAAAAAAAGATGAGGAAAAGAATATAAAAAAAGAAAAAAAATGATGAACCAAGAATGAAAAAGATGGAAATGAAAATACAAAAAAAAAATGCGAAGAAAAAATAAATAAAATTGAAAAAGAAAAAAAATTGATGAAAAATAAGGTAAGAAACGAGTGAAAAATAAGTGGAAAAAATAAAAAAAATGAAAAATAAAAAAAATTAAATTAAAGGAAAAAAGAAAAAAAAAATTAAATTAAAGGAAAAATAAAGAAAAAAAAGAAAAAAAAAAGATAAAAAAAAATAATAAAGGAGAGAGACTATAGATAGATTATATTTAATTGATAAGAGATGCTATGAATTGTATAGGCTAAATGGGAAAATTAGAAGCTTATATTTATTAATCCATGTAGGTCTCAAGCGAATACGAATGATGAAATAAGAATGAGAAAGGAGAAAATGAAAAATAAAATACAAAGAAAAATAAATAAATAAATAAATAAATAGAAGAAAAAATGAGAAAAAAAATTATAACAAATGAGTAGAAAATGAAAAAAAAATGCAAAAGAAAAAAGTAAATTAAAGAAAAAAAGAAATAATAAACAAAAAAAGAAAAGAAAAGAAACTAGAAAAGAAGAAAAAAATGAAATTTAAAGCATAGGTGGGTGATCTCTGTGTTTAAATGGGTATCCATATTTTACTCATTTTGTCCATATTTGTATGAGCTTTTAAAATGAGTTGAAGTTCATATTTACCCATTTGAAATATAAGTGATCCAATTCAATAAATATGAGTTGAATGGACTCTTTTCACAAATATGGGCTGAAATTGTCACCCCAAGCTACACCTATGGAAAAAGAGGGCACAAATCACATAATTGTAGACAACAGTCTAAAGGAATGTGGATTTTGGAGACCCAAAGGAAGCACATCTAGCTCAAAAGCACTTGGGTACCTAAAAAAAACTAATTCTATTTAATACAGATGTTCCAGACACATGTCGAAAAGAAAGAAAACTTTCGCTCTCAAAGGAAATCTGAAGGTGGATCAATCAAATTTGAAAATAATGCCAAAGAAGAAGTCATAGGAGTCAGCTCTATGAAACTTAACTCCTCCTACAATCTCATTGAAGTTTATCTCATAAATGAGATCAAGCAAAATGTTTTGAGCATCAGTTAGATATGTGATGAAATGTATTATTCAATGCTAAAAACTGCTCCATCAAGCAAGAAAAAAGGAAAATCACTCTCATTGGTGATCGTGTTGACAATATTTACATTTTAAATGATATTGATTTTTCTACTCTAACATGTCTTACTTCTCAAACTAGTGACACCTGGTTATGGCATAGAAAACCTGGGCATGCCAGCATGCGTGCCGTTGAAAATCTTTCTAGAATTGAATTGGTAGATAGCCTGCCAAAGTTAAAGTTTGAAAAGGATCACATCTGTGATGCTTGTCAACTTAGTAAACAAACTTGGACATCATTCAAAGTCAAAGACATTGTCAGTATCACCAAACCCCTATAAGCAATGCACATGGATTTGTTTGGCCCTACCGAAATTGCCAGCATTGATGATAAAAATATATGTTTGTTATTATTAATGATTATTCTCGTTTTACCTGGGTGATGTTTCTTACTCACAATAATGAAGCCTTTACTAATTTTGAGATCTTTTGGATAAAATTACAAAGTGAAGCAGGGTACTTCTTCACTTATGTTCATAACGATCACGATGGAGAATTTGAAAACAAGCCTTTGAAGATTACTGTGCTCAAAATAGTTACTCTCAAAAGTTCTCCTCTACTCAATCTCCTCAATAAAATGGTGTGATCAAGTAGAAAAATATATCACTCCAAGAAATTACATGAACCATGCTACTCGAACAAAACCTACCTGATCAGTTCTAGGCAGAGGAAGTGCACAGAGAATGTCACATTCTCAAAAAATGTATCACCAGACCTATCCTAAAAAAGAGCCCTTACGAGTTATGGAGAGGAAAAAAGTCAAACATTAGCTAGTTGTATCCTTTCAGATGTAAATGCTTTATGTCGCCTAAAACTATACCTCCAAAAAAATATAATGCGGTCGAAGTCAAATGTAGTAACCCAACAAAGGTTTGGCTCGAACCCACAAGGAATAGGCCGAATAATATTTCAAGAATCTATTGAAATCAATCTGAGATGAATACTAGGATTGTGTTCCCTCTAGCTTCCTAGCTTCGTAGATTTATCGTGCTTCGTTGAACTGTCACAATATCTGCATACAAAATCAGATAAGTTATGTATCATAACTGTCTAGTCAATGCCTTTAGTGTATTTTACTCTTTACTTTTTGAGTCTCAGAGTGTCACCTTACTAACTCCTATCCTAGATCTAGATTAACTATTACTTTTTGAATGTCAAGTTAATTAAATGAAGATGAATTTGCTTCAAATTACTATCGTGATCTTCTTTTCCTAATCTCTACTTCTCTTGTGAAGAAAGTAGTTAATACAAGTATGTTCACAATATCGGTCACTGCTAATAAAATAATTAAATCAAAGATGACCACAATACATGCAAGAATATAAATCAAGAATGATTAAGCACTTTCTCTACTTCGCCATTCCATCAAGGTTCTCACAAACCTAGCTAGGTGGTTTAGCCGTTCATGCTTGTGAAAATATCCACGAAAATCAATAAAGAAAGCAAAAGATGAATCTCACAATAAATTAAGAACAAAACCAATAATCTCAGAGTAATAATCAATCATGAACACCGGATCCCAAGATCAAAAGTCGAATCTTGAAATCAATATATGTTTGTGAATGTATATAGTGCGTAAACACTATATAGAGTGCATCCAAAAAAGTACAATAACGTCAAAATGGTATTTATAGAATACATAAAAATCCTAAAAATCTATACCAAAATGAACAGGGAAACTTGGGTCAGTGGCCACTTACGGACCCTCTTATAGGCCGTAAGTGGCACCCACGCCCCGTAGGTGGTGTCGTGGGTCAAAGAAAATCTCAGAGTTCGTCAGCAAGCTACAGGATGCAACCTACAATGGCGCTTACGATAACGTGAGTGCCACCCACACCCCATAGATGCCCTATCGTGTGTATCAAAAAGAAATCTATAACTTCCAGGTTCTCTGATCTTTGTCTTATGAGAACCACAAAGGGACCCATGCCACGTGGGTACCACTGATTGTCCATAAGTGACCCCGTAAGTGGTCCTCCTGCATTTTTTCATCATTTTTTCTTTTCTTTAGTTCTAGATACCTAGTTTCCTGCAACATGAACACAAAAACACATCATATTTAATAAAGCATATCGAAGTACTTGCATATTTTCCAGTTTTAAGCATCAAAAGTGCCATAAAATCATGTCACATCAATGCTTCATCCAAAAAATAGTAAGAACAATTTAGAAAAATTTGATTCTTGAAGTGAAAAGGTATTTTTCTTGGTAACTCTCCCACCAGTCGTGCATATAGGGGTTTCAATAAACAGACTCTGTGTGTTGAAGAATTTATGCATATAGTCTTTGATGAATCTAATCCCTCTACTGTGAATTTGAGTTTTGATGAGAAACAGGTGAATGACTCCCAACGTGAAGCATCTCATGAGAAAGCACTAGAGTTACTCAACTCTAATTAGAGTTGTGCTAAACCAAAGTCAGCACCAGCCACTGACTCATCCAAAATGAACATTCCAAGAGAATGGAGACATAGTGCAATCTTTCCAAATGGATTCATCATTAGAAATCCAAATGATCAGATGCAGACTAGAGCCTTCCTAAGAAAGCAAGTATTAGTGGGCCTTGTGTCTAAAATTAAACCTAAAAATGTTGATGAGGCTGTGAAAAATGAATCATGGGTTATATCCATGAAAGAAGAACTTAATCAATCTAAATGAAATCAAGTCTGGAATATTGTTAAAACACCAAAAAGTTGCTCAGTCATTGGAATCAGATGGGTCTATAGAAACAAAATGAACGAAGAAGGTAAGGTCATTAGAAATAAGGCCAGGTTGGTCGCTCAAGGTTACTCCCAGCAGGAAGGTATTGACTTTGATGAAACTTTTGATCCCGTAGCAAGGTTGGAATCAATTTGCATTCTCTTAGCATTTGCTAGTTTAAACGTTTTAAATTGTATCAAATGGATGTTAAAAGTGTCTTCCTAAATGGTTTTAGTAATGAAGAAGTCTTTGTTAAGCAATTTTTGGGTTTTGAAATTTCGTCATATCCAAATCATGTTTTCAAACTCTATAAAGCATTCTATAGTCTCAAACAAACTCCAAAAGCTTAGTATGAGAGAATGAAAACTTTTCTCTTACACAACAACTTTCAGAGAGGAAAAATAGATACTACTCTTTTTATTTAAAAAGTACAAATTTATATGGATGATATTATCTTAGGAAGATCCTAACACCTCCTTGTGCGAGAATTTTGCAAATCTTATAAATGGAGAATTTGAAATATGTCTCATGAGAGAACTCACATTTTTTTGGGGGCTCCAAATCAAACAATCTTTCAAAGAAACCTTTATTGTCCAAGCTAAGTATACAAAAGAACTTATCAAAAAATTTGATATGGAGAAGGGAAAATCCTTCGAATTTTGAGTCCCTCTACAAATTTTGATTCAGATATATCAGGAAAATATATTAATAAAAATACCTACAGAGGAATGATTGGATCACTATTCTAATCGACCAAAAGTCAACCCGACATAATATTCAGCATGTGCAAATGTGCAAGATTTCAGTCAGCTCTCAAAAGTCACATTTGACTGCATTCAAGTGAATATTTTGATATCTCATTGGAATGCAGGATATTGGATTTTGGTACCCCCACACCTCAAAATTTGATTTAATTGGTTAATCAGATGCTGACATAGCAGGTAAAAAAAGTAATAGAAAAAGTAGTAGCGGAACTTGTCAAATTCTTGGTGATTTTTGATAACGCTCAATCTACAGCTCTCGTAGGAGTGTAAAGCGGTCGTTAGCAAATATAGAACCCAACCTGGGTTGGGTATCGATCCCACAGAGAATAGCTTGGTCAACAAGCAAGAGAAATTACTAGACTTTTAGTGCAAGTCTCGTAAGAATGGGGGGATTGTAATAAGTAACCAAAGTAATGAAATAAAAAGCTGAAAAATAGCAAAGTAAAAGAGAAAGATTGTCACGTTGGTTGTAAACAATGAGAATTGAGGCGTTGGGGTTATGTCCACCTTCAGAAGTATACGTCTCTATTGGCTATGAGTGTGTAGAGTCTTGACATGCAATTGCTTATAGAGAATTGTAGTCGATGGTAAATCCAAGCGTCTCTCGACCTAAACAAGGACTATTTCACTTTAACTCTCTCGAGCTTAAAGCGTGTCTAACGGTACGAATTCTCCAAGAGGTTAGTCCAGTTACGGCACTAGCTTTTTAATAGGAAAGGGTGTCCTACTACCTTGACATTATCTCTTTTCCAGACAAATAACCTTTCTCTCGAACAAGTTAAATGTTAGACTGGCGTTGGTCTATGCGTCTTCTTTTCTAGACAAATAACCTTTCTCTCGAACAAGTTAGATGTTAGAATGGCGTGTTCTTGTGTTTGAACCGCAAAGGATGTAGATTTAAGATGAAGAGAATAATGATATAAGCAATATACGTGTCTTGAACTCACAAGCTCATAGCAATAGATAGTAACTCATTCGGCTTCCATAACCCCAACTAAGAGGTTTAGTTACCCATGAATGCGAAGGATATCACGTTTGACATGGTGAATGGCGTGAATAGCGGGTGTTTGGCGTGTGGTTTTGGTGATTCCGTAGCAAGTAACGATTCTCTTGTTGTGGAATTTAAGAATAGAAGAATGAAGAATTAAGAATGTATTGTAGGAAGATGTCTTAAGTGAAGAGTTAATTGAATTGTAAGAAGGTGATTTTTAAAATCTCTAACATGATAGGGTATTTATAATACTCCTATCCTACTCCTACTAAGCTAATGAAATAAATAACCAAATCCTAATATACTAATGAAATCCTTGACCCAAATGTACTAGGGTAAGGTTACAAAATTATAATCAAAATAGAATAATGAAACACATAACCTAATTGCACTAGGTTAATGTATTATGGCAAAAATCCAGCTTTGTGTCTGTATGTCCCCAAAGTCTTCAGAATTGCTGTTTTAGCCCGGGACAGATTTTCCATGCAGCAGATTTAGTCCTTTAGGCGTCCAGCTCCTTTCCACTTCGTTCGTGAGCTTTCTTTTGCGTCAAGTAAGCCATAAATTGCTGTATTTTGCATCATTTATACCTGAAACTTTCCTAATCACATTTGTTAGCTCATTTATAGGAAAAAGGACTAAAAGTGTATGAAATAGATAATTAGTTCTCAAAACTAGGCTAAAATATGGGCAAAATATATTGATATAGGCGCGTAAATTCGCCTATCATCAACACCCCACACTTAGAGCTTTGTTCGTCCTCGAACAACATATCATGTCCTTCTAAGCATTGACTTAAGGTTTTTACAGAAACAACACAAAACATTCTTCAAGACAAGCACAACAATTATCAACAAAGAGTAGCTTTCCGATTATAAGTAGAAACAATTTAACCTCAAGCATAGACTCGTGATGGTGATCAACTCGCATGCAAACGTTAAGGTACATAGAATCATATACAACTATCCAAAGCTCATCAACCATGTGTGTCTCACAATATAGTACCCATAATCACTCACAAATATAGCATATTTTTCAAACATGGGTATCACAAGCATATTTTCCTTGCACTCACTCTCACAAAGAATTCATATGTAGCAACTAATGACCATAAGCTTGCCTTTAATGTAGTACTCTACTAAATGTCGGAATGTTAAGATTAGGATCAAGTAGGTCTTTAGATGGTTGTAATGTAGGCTAAGGGACGGGTAGGATCAGCTATTTTGGCCAGAAATAGTGACTAAGTTCCTAAGCACTTTAATACATCACATTGTATCATTGACACTTTTTTCTCTTTCAACCTTTCTTTATTTTATTCTTCCACCCTTGTTCTCCTCTTTTTGTTTTTCAATTTTAAGAACAACTCACTTTTCAGCTTTCTTTTCCTTTTTCTTTTCACAATATACCTCTTATGATAGCACTTTCTTTTTCATAACATATTCAAGCACCATTACAATTTAAAGCATCATACTCACCCAATTTCCTCTTATGTTGTCACATGACTTATTCACTTTAAAGCACTTAGGAATTTGGATCAAATTACGGTCTTGAAAAAAAATGGATTAGGCTTACATACAAGGTTGTCAAAGAAATAGGCTAAAGGCTCAAAAGGGTTTAACTAGGATGATTTACATGGGTAGGAAAAACTGAAGGTAAACATGTATAGGTTGCCAAAGAAATGCCTAAATCATATCCTAAACTTACATTCCTTATTTTCGCTTTGCATACATACCAGGCAAGTTCTAGCATCAGCCACATACATAGAATATACTATTATCTCACACACACAAGGCACATGGTCGACTTGATTGGTAGTAATATAGACTCTTGACCCAACAAGTGAAGGAATTGAATCACACACTAACACATAATGAGTCACAACTAGAGCCTAAATGTCTCAATAGTCACAATTGTAGCACATACTCTTGTTCTAATCTCATGCTGCCTATCAAAATAATTTCATGCGTAGCTAGAGAAAAAAAATTTTACTCCTAAAAAAAAAACGTCACACGAAAAAAAATCACAAAAAAATAAAAATTTGGACTCAAAACAAAATAAACAAGAGCAAACATACAAACATAGCATGCAGATTCTGCCGACACCCCACACTTAGACTAGACACTGCCCTCAGTGGAAGATAAAGTCGAAGAACCTGATTAGTCGGACTCTTCCTCAATGTCGGGGGTCATACCCCCTTCGTCCGAATCATCGTAAGAGTCATCGTCAGAGTTCTCCTCAGCATCAGAATCAGGCAGGCGTCTATCATCATCAGTTGGCACGTCATCATCAAGAGGTTCCTCGAAATAGACTCCCACTCCACACATCTCCCGGGCCTGTCTGTTCATTGGGTAGTCGTGGTCCAGCTGTTGGAGCTCTACAGCAGTTGGAATACGTCCACCACTCATCATAGTGAATCTCGTCATGCCATAGAGATGACGGAAGAAACTCTCATCACGAGCGTGTCTCTCCGCAGTGGTAAGGTTGACTCCATGCGTTGTTTCAGCATCTTTGACCTTGGTGAGGTCAACCTTCTTTGGGATATGTGGGAGTTTATGGTCAGCTGGTTCCTCTTCTATATCCTCCTTCCGCAACATTGCTGTCAACAAATTGCCGAATGTGAAATGGGACCTGCTGTTGAGTCTGGCTTTCCTCATGGTGGATCGAATGATTGCCCCAAAGTTGATAGGGACATTTGTCATCAATGCATAAACCAGACACACTCTATCTCTCGATATCTTTGTGTATTGCGTCCCAGGAATAAGGCATGAGTTGACGATGCGCATCCAGATTCTTGCTTCCCTATTTAGTGGAGCATAGGGGAATGTGTTGTGACGGCCTGTTTCCTTATGTCTGCCCCATCTTGCCATTGATCTGCTTCCACAAAGCGCGTGTCTTATAGCTCTGTAAGGAGGCCTGCTGTACAGCTCTTTGTATGGTGCAGTGTCGACCGAAGGTAGGCCTAGAAACGAGTTGATCCAATCCGCTGTAAGCTGTAACACTTGGCCCCGAATTTTAACTTCGTTGCCTGTTGTGTTTGGCGACCAGTTGGCATAAAACTCTCTTGTCAAGTCAAGATTGCATTCTCCCATGTCACGGAAGATGAAATCTAGCTTCAAAGCCATTATCTTAGCCAACAGTTGCGGCTCCTTCTTTGCTAAGGTCTCCTTGTTGATTAAGTCGACGTGCACATATTTCTTTTCTTTGTTGCTGCTGTACCATGCCTTGGCTTCTTCCTCAAGAACCCATTTGATTCCGAACATTCTGCGTGGTAGGTGTGCGGAAGATGATTCACCTTGGTCTTTTCGGCTTCTCTTTTTGTCCTTGCGGGTCGTGGTAGCCTTCTCCTTGCCTTGCCTTGCTTTTGGTGCCATTGAACCTGAGACTAGAAATAATGTTAGATGCATCACAATCGCACTTTAGACAATCTATATGCAAGCATTAGGGGTACCACCCCACACTTAATCTTGTTAGCACAAATCCGTGAAGTGAAAGTGGTCGAGTACTCAGACTTCGTCGACATACATCCTCGGATTGTATTCCGACAAGAAAATCAGCATTACATCACTCATGAGCAGCCAGTTGGACGACTTGCATGGTGTATATAGCAACGTTACAACATAGGGGTTACCTCATGGAATTGCAATTCAAACAACAAACACCACCACCTAAGTCGATAGTCACTATAACCTTATCCCGATGACCGGGATGGTTAATCATACAAGCATTCAAACCACACTCTCAATAAATATTCATGGCCATATATGTTTAGCAAGTATCACAACAATGCCATTGAAACAAAATTCAAGTCGGAAACAAGTCAAGAATTTCATTCGTATTCATTCAATCACACGATTTTTGCAACAATTATCCAATCACATGAACATCACCACTAATCTCACATGATTTAGCATTGTATAATAAGCATAGTAAAGTAGTACTTACGATAAATAGATGAAGAATAAGAGAGCACTTACTTGCTTGAAGATTGTGGGGAAGTTATTGTGGATTGGAAGAACAAAGGAAGAAAAATTTGAGAGGATTTGGGATGATATGCGGCGCCTTTAGGGTTGATTCTAATGTGTTTGTGAAATAAAAACAAGTCCCCTTTATATAGGAGGAGTATGGGTCGGGTTATGACCCATTTACAATCGGATTTGGGGACAAAATCACCCTATATGCGGCGCATATCCCTCGGCATATCACATGTATATGCGGCGCATTGTCCATGGCATAATGGGACATATGCGCCGCACATAGTATGGCATATCTAGGCATATGCGGCGCATATGGTATGGCATTTGGTCTCAGTATCTCAAATGCCATAGCATAGGCGGCGCATAGTCAAAAGCACACCTAGGAATAGGCGGCGCATAGGGTATAGCACACTAGATTCCGAGTCCTTAGGCTCTAGAATAGGTTGTGCATCGTTCGTGGCCTATTTTTACCAAGGCCTAGCCTTCCTCGAAGCCTATTATGACGTGAGAAAGGCTCAATTCATAGCCTTATGCATCACCATTCCTAACTTACCGACTTTACCATACAATGCGACCAAATCGTCAATTGAAATCAATCTCCTCGTTGCATACTTCTTACACCTATATTTGCTCAAACAAATGAAAACGATTAGTACGATGGGTTGCCTCCCACCAAGCGCCTTAGTTTTGGTCGTGGCACGACTCTTATTTTTGGATTTTCATTTATCAAAAAGAAAAAATACTAAAACGACAAAACGATAAAACAATAAAACGAAGGGTTGCCTCCCATCTAGCGCCTTATTTATTGTCGTGGCTCGACGTAGTAATCTCGAGTACTTAGACTTCATCGAGATAGGTGATGGCCATGTCATTCATCGAGTCAAGAGGACCGATATATGGCTTAACACGTTGGCCATTCACCTTGAAGATAACACCCTCATTATTTTCCAGTTCGACTACTCCAGACGAGTAGACGTGGGTGACTTTAAATGGACCAGACCACTTTGATTTTAACTTACCTGGGAAGAGCTTGAATCTGGAGTTAAAGAGTAGTACCATGTCACCTTTTTGGAAGTGTCGTCGAACAATCCGCTGATCGTGATACTTCTTCATCCGCTCCTTGTATAAATCTGATCTTTCATATGCATGGAGACGGAATTCATCTAGCTCGTTCAGCTGCTCCAACCTCAGGTTCTTCACATCATCCCAATTCAGATTCAAGTGCTTCAATGCCCATAATGCCTTGTATTCAAGCTCGATGGGTAGATGACAAGCCTTCCCATAAACTAGCTGATAAGGTGACATGCCAATGGGTGTCTTGAATGCAGTCCTATACGCCCATAGTGCATCATCTAGCTTCCGAGACCAATCCTTCCGATTCGCATTAACCGTCTTGGCCAGGATTTGCTTGATCTCACGATTGGAAACCTCCACTTGTCCACTAGTTTGGGGATGATAAGGCGTAGCTACCTTGTGTTGCTTGACTCCATACTTGGCCAATACAGATTTGAATAGCTTGTTGCAGAAGTGAGATCCCCCATCACTTATGATAGTACGAGGTACCCCAAAGCGAGAGAAGATATTCTTCTTTAAAAACGCTACAACACGCTTTCCTTCGTTATCGGCCAATGCTACAGCTTCAACCCATTTCGACACATAATCCACAGCAACCAAGATGTACTTCATTCCAAACGAATTCACGAATGGCCCCATGAAATCAATGCCCCATACATCGAAGAGTTCTACCTCCAGAATTGTGGACATGGGCATTTCATGGTGTTTTGAAATAGCACCTTGACGTTGGCATTGATCACACCTTCTCACATAGTCGTGTGCATCTCTGAATATTGTAGGCCAATAATAACCACTTTGCAAGACTTTTCTTGCTGTTCGATTCCCTGCATGATGGCCTCCAACTTGCGAAGTGTGGCATGCTTCTAATATAGTGGGCACTTCTTCATGGGATATACATCGTCGAATGATACCATCCGCGCATCTTCGAAACAAATAAGGCTCATCCCAATAATAGTGCTGAACGTCATGCATAAACTTCCTCCTCTGGTGGTAAGATAAATTGGAAGGTAACACATTACTCACCACGAAATTTGCAAAGTCGGCATACCATGGTAAGTTCTCCATTGTTGTCGCTAGTATCTCCTCGTCAGGGAATGCATCGCCAATCTGATTTTCTGATTGCGCCACATATTCTTTCTCAAGTCTAGATAGGTGATCAGCCACTTGGTTCTCGCAACCTCTTCTATCTTTGACTTCGAAATCAAACTCTTGCAGCAGCAACACCCATCGAATCAGCCTTGGTTTTGCATCCTTCTTTGTCATTAGATACCTAAGAGCTGCATGGTCTGTATGAACAATCACTTTAGTACCTAATAGGTAGGCGCGGAACTTCTCAAACGCATACACGACCGCTAATAGCTCTTGTTCAGTGACGGTGTAGTTCCTTTGGGCTTCATTGAGGACCTTACTCGCATAATAGATAGGATGAAATAATTTCTCCTTTCTCTGTCCAAGAACAGCACCAACGGCTACCCCACTCGCATCACACATGACTTCGAACGGGAGCGTCCAATCTGGTGTTACCATGATAGGGGCTTCAATGAGTTTTTCTTTAAGGCATTCAAATGCCTTTAAGCAATCATCATTAAAGTCAAACTTCGCGTCTTTCTCCAATAGCTTGCACAATGGACTAGAAATTTTGGAGAAGTCTTTGATGAATCTACGATAAAACCCAGCATGGCCAAGAAAACTACGAACTCCCTTCACCGAAATTGGAGGTGGTAGCTTCTCAATTACCTCTATTTTGGCACGATCAACCTCTAGTCCTTTTTCGGAGATCCTGTGCCCAAGAACAATTCCTTCTTTTACCATGAAGTGGCACTTCTCCCAATTCAGCACAAGGTTGAACTCTACACATCTTTGTAATGCCATGCTTAAATTCACCAAACATGCTTCGAAAGACTCCCCAACAACTGAAAAGTCGTCCATAAATACCTCCAAAGTGTCTTCTACCATATCAGAGAAAATAGACATCATACATCGCTGAAAGGTGGCTGGTGCATTACATAACCCGAATGGCATACGTTTGAAGGCAAACGTACCATATGGGCATGTAAACGTGGTCTTCTCTTGGTCTTCTGGTGCAATAAAAATCTGATTATAACCCGAATAACCATCAAGAAAGCAAAACCATCCTTTTCCCGCTAATCGATCTAGCATTTGGTCCATAAATGGCATGGGGAAGTGATCCTTGAGAGTCCAAGAATTCAGCTTGCGGTAGTCCATGCATACTCTCCATCCAGTGACGGGCCTGAGTGGAATAAGCTCATTCTTTGCATTCGCAACCACCGTCATACCTCCTTTCTTGGGAACGCATTGTACTGGGCTTACCCATGTACTATCAGAAATAGGATACACAACTCCTGCGTCTAACCACTTGATAATCTCCTTCTTCACCACCTCTTGCATTGGTGGGTTTAGACGTCTTTGGTGTTCGATGGTGGGTGTGCACTTTTCTTGGAGCTGAATTTTATGAGTGCAAATCCCAGGTGGAATACCAAGGATATCCGCAATGGTCCACCCAATAGCTCTAATATACTTGCGTAAAATTGCAATAAGAGCTGCAACTTGTTGCTCACCTAAATCGGCTGCCACTATGACTGGAAGAGTGTTTCCGCTTCCTAAGAATGCATACTTCAAATGGCTTGGCAGCTCCTTTAATTCTAATGTGGGTGGTTCTTCAATAGATGGCTTAGCTGGTGGTGTGGGTCGATTCTTGAGATCAAGATCCAGCTTCTTAGGAGGATAGCGATATGCTCCTAATCCCGATAGAGCACAAATATCATCTTCAGAAGTTTCAGCATCATCATCATCTTCTTCCATGAGCAAAACCTCCAAAGGATCATCAAGAATTTGCTCTTCAGCAAGTAACTCATCCTCGTCATCAACGACCACATCAGCCACAGAAAATACACTCAGATCTTTGGGTTGCTTCATCGATTTACAAACATCAAAGCGCACCACTTCATCATTTATTCGGAATGAAAGCTCATTAGCTCTCAAATCTATGAGCACACTTCCCGTAGCAAGGAAAGGGCGTCCCAAGATTATGGGAACCTCTGAATCTGCTTCGCAATCCAAGATGACAAAGTCTGCTGGAAATATGAATGAAGATACCTTCACCAAGACATCGCATAGAATACCAACCGGTCGTTTCACCGACCTATCCGCCATAACAAGCTTCATATTAGTTGGTGTAGGGTCTCCTAACCCCAACTTCTTGTAGATTGATAATGGCATCAAGTTGATGCTGGCTCCTAAGTCACATAATGCCTTAGCAAAGTCCAAAGATCCGACGGTGCAAGGAATAGTGAAAGCTCCGGGGTCGGCCTTCTTCTGAACTATGGATCGGGTAGCTATTGCACTACAATGATGCACATCTTCTTTCAGCTCATAGCTTGCTGCCCTCTTCTTAGTCAAAAGATCTTTCATAAACTTCGCATACCCAGGCATTTGTTCAAGTGCCTCTACCAATGGGACATTAATAGTCAGCTGCTTCAACATGGTCATGAACTTGCTGAACTTAGTGTCATCGGCCGCCTTCTTCAATCTTTGTGGAAAAGGTGGTGGTGGGTATGGAAGTGTTCTTTCCATGGCTTTCTTCTCCTCTTGCTTCCGTTTATTATTTTTTTCAGGCTGCTCGTCACTAGGCAACACGTCCTTGACGTTGGACGTGGATATTGCGGCGTCTTCCCTAGTGGCGTCACTAGGCGTGGCGTCCATGTCTGCTGTTCCGTCAACTACTTGCTTGCCTTCTGCTGAAGTTTCCAGCACCTTACCACTCCTTGTAGTGATGGCCATGCATGACCCATCATTCCTTGGGTTTTGCACAGTATCGCTAGGCAAGGTGCCGGCTTTTCTTTGGTTGAGTGTTGCTGAAAGCTGACTGAATTGCTGCTCTAGTTGCTTGATAGAAGTGGAATGAGAATCAACTAATTGCTTCATGGAGGCCAAATCGTCAATCACCTCCTTAACTCCCGCGCTCGTCGCTTCCACTCCTTTCAATAACTTAGCCATCATGTCTTCCATAGAATTAGATGTGGTGGTATCACGTCTACCAGGGGGAACGTACAAACCACTATTTTCATTATTTTTCTTCCAACTACCTTGGTCTTTACCTCCAGATTTATCATAATAGTTCCGACCTTGGTTTCCTTGGGCATTCCCACGGAAACCCCCCTGATTGTTCAAGTAGTTGGCCTCCTCTTCCGAATCAGATTCGTCTCTTCCTTTTGACGCTATAGCTTTCACTTTTTCAGTCTTCCCTAATAGATGCTTTGTAAGAAGATCCATTTGGGTTTTCATGTGCGCCATATCTTGATCACGTTCTTCTTCTCTTCTTCTTTGATCCGCAGACATGCCAATAGATAAAGTGGGGCTTGCTACCTCAGAATCCCTGGTATGCCAAGCTCTACTTTGTTTCGTCATACGATCTAGCATGTTACTTGCTTGACCAAAGGTGAGGTCCATGAAAGAACCTCCAGCTGCGTTGTCCACCACTGGTTTAGTTACTGAATTCAAGGCTCTATATAAGATCTCCATGAGGTGAACATTAGTCATGTGATGGTTTGGGCATCTCGCTAGCTTTGTCTTGAACCTCTCCCATGTTTCGTGAAGAGCTTCAGAGGGAAGCTGACGAAAGTTGCTGATTTCATCTCTCAATTGAGCCCTCTTGGATGGCGGAAAGAATCTTTCTAGGAAAGCGTCTCTCAATTGCCTCCAATTTGTAATAGAATCAGGAGTCAGCCCATTCAACCATAATGTTGCCTCCCCAGACAGAGACAATGGAAATAGACGTAAACGAATAGCATTCTGACCAACTCCAGGATTGTCAAAAGACTTGCATGTAGAAATAAAGTTGATGAGATGCATATTCGGATCATCGCCTGCTAGTCCACCAAATAATCCCTTGAGTTGCAATAACTGAATCATGGTGCTAGTGATGTTGAACTTGGCTCCGGGCGCTAATGGTGGTGGAATTATAGCTCCAGTGGCTCCGGCACCATCAAGATCATCATCATCATCGTCGAAAGCTGGTTGCAAAGGTTGGCGATCATATCTGTACCGAGCTTGTCGACCTCGTCTGTTGGCAGGTGTTGCCAAATCAGCGCCATGCCTTGGGTTGATCAACTCGTCATCTCCTAAATCTTCATCGTCAGGATTTGTTGCTCGTCCAGGATTATCAATGTTTTGTTGTTGGACTTGAGCAGCGGCAAGAGCAGCTAATCTTGCTTGCTCGTGTTGAGCAGCCATCCTGTCGATTTCCGCTTGTGCTTCCATTCTTCTAATTCGTTGCGGTTCCGGATTGATTGGTAGTAACGGTTGACCAGAACTTCTAGTATGGGGCATGCACTAAAAGAAAAACCTGCAATAAACAAAAACAAAAACTAAACGTAAAAGTACGAGAATCTTTGACCAAAGGGTCTAGTAATTTTCACGAACTTGATTGACACTTGTATTCCCCGGCAACGGCGCCAATTTTTGATAACGCTCAATCTACAGCTCTCGTAGGAGTGTAAAGCGGTCGTTAGCAAATATAGAACCCAACCTGGGTTGGGTATCGATCCCACAGAGAATAGCTTGGTCAACAAGCAAGAGAAATTACTAGACTTTTAGTGCAAGTCTCGTAAGAATGGGGGGATTGTAATAAGTAACCAAAGTAATGAAATAAAAAGCTGAAAAATAGCAAAGTAAAAGAGAAAGATTGTCACGTTGGTTGTAAACAATGAGAATTGAGGCGTTGGGGTTATGTCCACCTTCAGAAGTATACGTCTCTATTGGCTATGAGTGTGTAGAGTCTTGACATGCAATTGCTTATAGAGAATTGTAGTCGATGGTAAATCCAAGCGTCTCTCGACCTAAACAAGGACTATTTCACTTTAACTCTCTCGAGCTTAAAGCGTGTCTAACGGTACGAATTCTCCAAGAGGTTAGTCCAGTTACGGCACTAGCTTTTTAATAGGAAAGGGTGTCCTACTACCTTGACATTATCTCTTTTCCAGACAAATAACCTTTCTCTCGAACAAGTTAAATGTTAGACTGGCGTTGGTCTATGCGTCTTCTTTTCTAGACAAATAACCTTTCTCTCGAACAAGTTAGATGTTAGAATGGCGTGTTCTTGTGTTTGAACCGCAAAGGATGTAGATTTAAGATGAAGAGAATAATGATATAAGCAATATACGTGTCTTGAACTCACAAGCTCATAGCAATAGATAGTAACTCATTCGGCTTCCATAACCCCAACTAAGAGGTTTAGTTACCCATGAATGCGAAGGATATCACGTTTGACATGGTGAATGGCGTGAATAGCGGGTGTTTGGCGTGTGGTTTTGGTGATTCCGTAGCAAGTAACGATTCTCTTGTTGTGGAATTTAAGAATAGAAGAATGAAGAATTAAGAATGTATTGTAGGAAGATGTCTTAAGTGAAGAGTTAATTGAATTGTAAGAAGGTGATTTTTAAAATCTCTAACATGATAGGGTATTTATAATACTCCTATCCTACTCCTACTAAGCTAATGAAATAAATAACCAAATCCTAATATACTAATGAAATCCTTGACCCAAATGTACTAGGGTAAGGTTACAAAATTATAATCAAAATAGAATAATGAAACACATAACCTAATTGCACTAGGTTAATGTATTATGGCAAAAATCCAGCTTTGTGTCTGTATGTCCCCAAAGTCTTCAGAATTGCTGTTTTAGCCCGGGACAGATTTTCCATGCAGCAGATTTAGTCCTTTAGGCGTCCAGCTCCTTTCCACTTCGTTCGTGAGCTTTCTTTTGCGTCAAGTAAGCCATAAATTGCTGTATTTTGCATCATTTATACCTGAAACTTTCCTAATCACATTTGTTAGCTCATTTATAGGAAAAAGGACTAAAAGTGTATGAAATAGATAATTAGTTCTCAAAACTAGGCTAAAATATGGGCAAAATATATTGATATAGGCGCGTAAATTCGCCTATCATCAATGACTTAGTTCATGGCATAGGAAGAAAAAGACTTAAGTTTCTTTATCAACCACCAAAGCTGAATACATAGCCATTGAAAATTGTGGTACTTAGATACTATGGACTATGCATTAATTACTTGATTTTGATTTATCATTTAAATTTGTGCCCATCATGTGTGATAATACTAGTGCAATTAGTCTTTCAAAGTACATGGTGCATCATTCTAGAGCTAAGCATATATATGTACATATATATATATATATATATACATACATACATATATATAAAGCATCATTTTATTCATGATCATATTGAAAATGAGGAGTTCACTTTAAAATTTATTGACTCTGAAAATCAGCTTACTAATATTTTTACAAAATTTGTATTAGAAGAAAGATTTTGTTTTCTTAGGAAAAGTCTTGTTATTACATGCATTAATGATATCTGATTGCACAATCTTTTATTTTTTCTAATTTTTGTCTCAATTTTTTCAAAATTATTTTCCTTTCTGACTCGTATCCTTTTTCAAGAATTACCTTTAATCTATCCCCATATTAATCATTACTTTTCTCTTCCCGAGAAGTCTGCACCCTTTCCCCTTCATATGTCACCACAGTTTAAATCATCTCGTTTCACCTTTCCACTGTTTCACTTTCTTTTTCCTTCTTTTTATACTTTTTTTAATAATTTTGTGTAACATTCCGAGTCTACACCCTGGATGTCACACGCTGCTTACGACCCTGAAGGATTACAAGCTAACCCATGACTGGTACCTGCTGTGAGCACTGAATAATAATACTGAAAATCATATGCTGAAGTATAACTAAAAATACCATAAGGTTCTCAAAATACTAAAAACAAATACTGAATATTGGTAATAATGCTGAAAAACTGAACATCTGTCTGAAATGGTCTAGTCTGAAAGCCTCTAACTGTCTGAATATAGACTTAATGGAACAAGTCCCCAACTAACTCCGACTTCTAAACATACTGAACTACTAGAATGCTGAAATAAATAATCTTGACCTCGAAATATGAGGACTCACCACTATAACTGCTGCTGATAACCTGAGCTGCTAAGTATGGTCGGGAGCCCGTGCGTCTGAACCTATGATATGATATATCATAGCGCAAAAGAAAGAGTATGCATCAGTACTTTGAATATACTGGTATTCTAAGTAATGAAAGATGATATACATGGGTTCATATGTATGAGATGCTAATTGATTGAAGGAACATCATGAAATAACTGAATAAGGGTGCATGCAAAACTTTAACTGCTAATCATGCTGACTATACAATTTGTGCATATAACCTGTCTGAATTAGACTAAAACTGAAGTACAGAGTTCTGGTAACTGAATACTGATAATTGAGGTTTAGACTGATATTGAAGTACTAAATTCTGATGACTAAGTAACTGATAACTGATAGCCATGGTTCTGTAGAACTATCCAAGTTCTTTACTGAATTCTGAGACTAAATACTAATTACTGAATGCTGAATACTGAAACTGTAACTGTGGCAGTGTTCATCTAACCGATATACCCCGATTATAAACAGAGTTGGGGTCCAACCTTTGACCCCAGTTAGAAGGGTGTTAGCACTTTTCCAAGGGATACTAACAATGCTGTGTCAACCCTAATCTGGTAGGAAGACTCATGAATTTTATATATGGTTGTGTCAACCCTAGTCTGGCAGGAGAATGTCTTACCCTACTCTAGCTACGTAGTTTTGTAACGCAGGGACTGCTACTAAGGGTCAAACTCTTTGCTGGCAGGAATGCTCTCATCCCTGGGTTCGCTCGGTGATGAATCCTACTCCCAACTAAATAGACATCGGTCACTAGATTGTACTAAGCTTAACTGAACTGACACTGATCGTGTTTACTGACTAAACTAGACTGAGTTCACTGAGTTCTGTAACTGACTAAGTACTACTGTTCGTGACTTTACTGCGACTATTTTATAGCTACTACAATTCTAGGTAAACATCTAGATTGTCGGGTATTGAATACCCCCAGAACTCGATAGCATCAATAGTAAAATATGGCAAAATGTTGAAGGCATTACATTAGTTACTTGTCCACTATGCATTCATTTAGACATTTTGTCAAACATTTAAGAGACATGAACTTGTACATAGCTGGGACCACATGATAACATGTCATGAATTCACTACTCAATTTACATAGGCATTCTATCAAACACTTGGGGCGCATAATTAATGCACATAGAATTCATCAAGATATCATGGCTACAACGTTCAACTTGCAATTCAAGGGTTCATCATGAGGATCACATAATTCTACATACTTGCTAATTAATTCACTTGAAACTTGTATACATCTTGATTTGAAAATCATACAACAATACATACATGAACACAATCCAATTCAAACATGTAAATCATGAAATCAATAAACTTATAGTTTTAAAAAGGGTTCTTGAACTCCAAGGGTGGAAAGAGACCTGAGGATGAATACCTAACATACCTTGATTATCAATTTTGTGAAGATTGTTGATGAATTCTTAAAATTTGAACTTGAATGCTAAAGGGGCTAGGGTTTATGCTTGAAAGGGAATGTCTTTGATTTTGAGTGAATTATGATAAATGAGGCAAAAGTGCTATTTTGGGACCTAAACCCTATGTTAGAGTGAGGGTAAAAGACTGAAATACCCCTCTGAACTCAGGGTTAAATAAGCTGAAAACACCCAGTGATGCGATATCGCAACCCCTTGCTATTTTGGACATCCAAACTACCCTTACGTTAGTCTGAAAAATCCAAAACTCGCCTGAGATGATCTACATGTGACCCTGATTATGAATCAACTTGAAAATCAACATACTAAGGTCGGAAAGTTCGAAAATAAGATCCTCAAGTTTCGAAGGCAAAAAAAAATTGATCCTAAGTCTTGACACTTCGCTGAAATTTTCTAAGTCTGGGACCACTTTGGCATGCTATGTAGGATTGAAATAAGTAGGATTTTATGGGGTCTTCCATTTTGTCTCATCCCTCAAATGACCCGAACAAGATCCATAGCAAATCTTGAAAAAATTCTACTGATTGTTGGTCTAACAATCATGACCCAGTCTTATTTCTGGTTCCTCTGAGAAAATTACTTTTCAATCCTTGCAGTTGACTGTCCCTAAAAAGTGCTCAACCTCTGTCCCTAACTTATCTTCTAATAAATATTGTCTCACCTCTCTGGATTCTCTTCCACCATAGGATATATGTAAGTTCTAGACTATATCGCAGCGGGAGAAGTTTGACGCTTTCAAAAATTACACAGTGGTACCCAGAAGAATTGTGAATCTCTCACATTTAAAGAAGTCTCATTGCAATGGAATTTTTTTTTAAAGCTCAAGACTTATCTTTTGTACTCTGTCTCAGTGGCTTAGAAGTTTTTTAAGATCCTGTTCGTATATTTTATGCTGATCTTAATTTCTCCCAAGATAGTGGTGAATTGGAAATGCTTGTTATTGGGATCAGAATCATCTTGAATGATTTTTTGTTTGAAAAGGTTTTTGATACTAAGTTTTCTGGAGCAATCCCCTTTATGAATAGTACATGGCCTGATAATTTTGAATTTAATTTTGAGGTAGCTATGAAAGTTGTCTCAGAGCCGAAAGTAAATCTATCTAATTTTGGTCCATTGTCTCTTTGTTTCAAATATAGAATTTTGGCTCATATAATACCCACCACCCTAATTCCAAGAAAGGGTTCTCTCAGCAATGTCACCTATAGAGATGTGTTCATTCTATACTCTATGGTTAAGAAATACAAAATGAACTGGACTTTGTGGTTTCATGAATATATGTTAGAGAGTGTAGCTGATGCATATGCCACAACCAGCTTGCCCTATGGACTGTTGATTACTCGAATTCTCCTTCACTACTTCATTGATCTCTCTAGTTTTTCTATAGTAGAAGTCTCTGCATCTTATGACTCTAAAACTTTTGGCAGCATGGGATATTCCTGGTCGACACTGAATAGTGTGAAAAGGAATCTGCAAAAGCCAAGACTGATCTTCCTAAGGTTAGTAAAAGTGCATCTAACCCTATGATTCCAGTGATGAAGGAAATGGATAAAATTAAGGAATGCCTCAGGTCCATTGAGGAAGGAATGCTGGGTCTCCAGGAGTCCATTAGCGGGTTGTTGCAATCGGTGTTTGCCATATAGAAAGTTGTCGACTCCACTAGTAAAAGTGATTATCGATCGATGGCTTTAAACAGAAAGGTGTCAAGATCTTCAACCGCTTATTCACTCAAGTTAATTCCATAAAATCTAAAGTCAACTCCTCCCATAATGTGCTTTCCATATCTATCCTGAACTGTTACTCCATCTTCTCTAAGAAAGTTGAAAAGTCCTATGAACGTTTCTGTCACAATATGCACAACACCCTCACCTACTTCTTGAAAAAATGATAATTTCTTGACTGTTAATTTAGATGGGGCATGTCCCTTTCTTTCCTTTGGTCTATACTTGAGATACTTGCATCCCCTTACTTTTGTTTTTTCGTTAATGGCATAAATATTGCATGATCTTTTATATATATTTTGTCTTCTTTTATGTCTTGGTTATTTTCCTTGTTTTGTTTGCTTGTTCTTTTTTATTATGTTAAGGGGGGAGAAAGTGGCACAAACATTAGATTTAGAAAGAGTCAGCAAGTGAGGGGTAGCCAGCCGACTATATACACAGGAAAGTCAACTGATGTTTAAAGAAAGAGCCAGCAAGTAAGGGGGAGTCAGCCGATATACACATGGAAAAGTCAACTGCTATTTATTAGCTATCATTATAAAAAAGGGAGAGATTGTTAGCCTCCTATAATAGCCTAATATGTTTTAATAATGACAAACTAATAAAGAAAATATGCAGGATACATTTATGAGAAGATCAAGGGAAAGAATCCATAGATGAGCAATCCTGAAACTATAATTGAAAGAGCATCATGAGAAGATCTAAAAATATCCCTGAAATAAGGAAGTCAAGTATCTTGATAAGCTAATGACGGAGCAACAAGTATGACAGAAAGATCTCGCATGGAGATGAAGAATGATAGAATATCATATCCTATACACGAACATATATGGATGTGTATGGATATGAATCATCATCCAAGAAAGGAAGATCATATCACACGCACATACATATCTGATATGGATGTGCCAATGATGTAATGTCTCAATCAAGGAATCAATACAAATCCTTGATTGAAATAAAATCCTTGGTTTTTCCTTTAAAGCAAAGAAACAGCAAGAATATGAAGACAATTTAAAGACGTTGAATATAGAAGAATCAGTACGCAACTTCAGAGGGAACTATCACTTTGTCTCATCTTTTAGTCTTCTTAAAGCTTTGTAATTCTCTCAGTTTACAGTAGTTATAAAAAGAATAAAATTGAGTCAGTTCATTAGTTATACTAGTCAAGGTTGTGTGATGATAGGTGTATTTACACGCCTAAAGTGCTTTAATTTACCCATATTTTAGCTAAGTTTTGAGGACAAAATATATAACTCATGCACTTTTAGTCCTTTTTCCTGTAATTGAGCTAACAAACGTGATTAGCAAGTTTTCAGGTATAAATGATATAGATTTCAGCATTTTATGGATAACTTGACACCAAAGGAAGCTTCACGAAAGAAGGAAGGGAAAACTTGGACGCCAAGGACCAAAAGTGACGCATGGAAAATCTGTCCCAGGCAAAAACAACAATTCTAAAGACTTTGGGGACTAGCAGTAACTTATTAGGATTAGGATAATGATGCAGTAATTTATTAGGATTAGGATAAGTACGCAGTAGCCTAGTAGGAATAGGATATAGGTATTATAAGTACCCTATTTTGTTGAAGCTTTTATGCATTCTGATACACAACATTATTCTCGTCATTCACGACTACTTCTAATTCTTCCATTAATTCTACTTTTTATTCTTCTTCTATTCATCTATTCAATTCTAAAATTCCACAACAAGAGAAACGCTACTTTGAAAGGGAGTTCACGCCTAAAGCCATACCACACCATACTACACGTGATATCTTTATTATGTTATAATAATAATGACTATTGTGAGTTCCGTCGCACTCATGAGTAGCTAAACTTCTCTGTTGGGGTTATGGAAGCCGTATGAGATACTATCTATTGCTATGAGTTTGTGAATTCGCGACACGTATGTTGCTTATATCATTATTCTCTTAATCTTAATGCAAATTCTTGCGGTTGCAAACGCATAGAATACGCCAGTATAACATTAACTTGTTCGAAAGAAAAGTTATATGTCTGGAAAAGAGATAATGTCAAGGTAATAGGGCACCAACCCCTGTTAAAAAGTTAGTGCCGTAACTGGATTAACCTCTTGGAGAATTTGTACCGTTAGATACGCTTTAAGCTCGAAAGAGTTAAAGTGAAATAGTCTTTGTTAGGTCGAAAGACTCTTGGATTTACCATAGAATACAATTCTCTATAAGCACATGCATGTCTGAATTCCGCATAACTCATAGCCAATAGAGACGTGTAACTCATATGGTGGACATAACCCCAACTCTCAATTCTCATTGGTTAACATCGTATCAAACATTCTTTCTTCTTACTTTGCTGATTTCCATTTTTTACTCTATTATTTTGGTTACACGTTACAATCCCCCCTTTTTACGAGACCTTCACCAAAAGTCTAATAATCTTTGCTTACTTATTGACCGGCTATTCCCCGTGGGATCGATACCCAACTCAGTTGGGTTCTATATTTGACAACGCCCGCTTACACTCTTACGAGAGCTGTAGTTTGAACGTTATCAAATTTTGGCGCCGTTGCCGGGGAATACGGTTGTCAACTAAGTTTGTGATAATTACTAGACCCTTTGGTCAATGATTCTCGTACTTTTACTTTTAGTTTTTTGTTTTTGTTTTCTGCAGGTTTTTATTCAGTGCATGCCCCATACTCAAAGTTCTGGTCAACCGTTATTACCTATCAATCCTGAACCACAACGTATTGGCAGAATGGAGGCACAACACGAAATTGAAAGGATGGCTGCTCAACAGGAACAGGCGAGACTAGCTGCTCTAGCAGCCGCTCAAGTGCATCAACAGAATATTGATAACCCTGGGCGAGCGACAAATCCTGACGATGAGGACCTAGGTGATGACGAGTTACTAAACCCAAGGCGTGATGCTGAGATAGCAACACCTGCTAACAGAAGAGATCGTCAAGCTAGGTTTAGGCATGAACGCCGACCCATGCAACCAACATTCGACGATGATGATGATGATCTCGATGGAGCCAGAGCTACTGGAGCCATTATTCCTCCGCCATTGGCACCCGGAGCCAAGTTCAACATCACAAGCACCATGATTCAGTTATTGCAACTCAAGGGATTATTTGGTGGACTAGCAGGCGATGATCCGAATATGCACCTGATCAACTTTATTTCTATATGCAAGTCGTTTGACAATCCTGGTGTTGGTCAGAATGCAATACGATTGCGCCTATTTCTATTGTCTCTATCTGGGGAGGCAACTCTATGGTTGAATGGGCTGACTCCTGATTCTATTACAAATTGGAGGCAATTGAAAGACGCTTTCCTAGAAAGATTCTTTCTGCCATCCAAAAGAGCACAATTGAGAGATGAAATCAGCAATTTTCGGCAGCTTCCAACCGAAGCTCTTCATGAAACATGGGAGAGGTTCAAGACGAAGCTTATGCGGTGCCCAAACCATCATATGACCAATGTTCACCTAATGGAGATACTATACAGATCCTTGAATTCAATAACTAAACCAGTGGTGGATAATGCGGGTGGAGGATCTTTTATGGACCTCACCTTTGGTCAGGCAAGCAATATGCTAGATCGGATGATGAAGCAAAGTAGAGCTTGGCATACCAGGGATTCTGAGGTAGCAAGCCCCACTTTATCTATTGGCATGACTGCAGACCAAAGGAGAAGAGAAGAAGAATGTGATCAAGATATGGCGCACCTGAAAACACAAGTAGATCTTCTTACAAAACATCTATTATCAGGGAAAACCGAAAAAGTCAAAGCTATTGCGTCAAAAGGAAGAGACGAATCTGATTCAGAAGAAGAGGCCGACTACTTAAATAATCAGGGGGGTTTCCGAGGTAATACCCAAGGAAACCAAGGTCGGAACTATTATGATAAATCTGGAAACAAGGACCAAGGTAGTTGGAAGAACAAGAATGACAAGAGTGGTTTGTATGTTCCCCCAGGAAGACGTAATGCCACTACATCTGGTTCTGGAAATATGGAAGATATGATGGCTAAACTGTTGAAAGGAGTGGAAGCAACCAGCGCGGGAGTAACGGAGGTAATAAATGATTTGTCCTCAATGAAGCAAGTGGTTGACTCACATTCCACTTCAATAAAGCAAATGGAGCAGCAATTGAGCCAACTTCCCACAGCACTCAATCAAAGAAAGGCTGGCACTTTACCTAGCGACACTGTGCAAAATCCAAGGAATGATGGATCATGCATGGCTATTACTACTCGAAGTGGTAAGGTGCTGGAAACTTCATCCAAAGGCAAGCAAGTGGTCGACAATGTAGCGGACAACGATGATAAGGCTAATGGAGAAAACGTAGTAGAAGCCAACCACGACGTCCATGACGTCACACCGAGTATATTGCAGCCTGAAAAGACTGAAATACGGAAGCAAGAGGAGAAGACAGCCGTGGAGAAAACAATTCCACTTCCACCACCACCATTTCCCAAAAGATTGAAGAAGATTGCGGATGATACAAGGTTCAGCAAATTCATGACGATGTTAAAGCAGACCATTAATGTTCCGCTTGTGGAGGCACTAGAACAAATGCCTGGGTATGCGAAATTTATGAAAGATCTTTTGACAAAGAAGTGGGCAGCAAGCTATGAGTTGCAAGATACTGTGCATCATTGCAGTGCAATTGCTACCCGATCACTAGTTCAGAAGAAGGCCGACCCCGGTGCTTTCACTATTCCATGCACAGTTGGTTCTTTAAATTTTGCCAAGGCATTATGCGATTTAGGAGCCAACATCAATTTGATGCCATTATCTATTTACAAAAAATTGGGGTTGGGTGATCCTACTCCAACCAATATAAGGCTCATAATGGCGGATAGGTCGGTAAAACGACCTGTTGGTATTCTATGTGATGTATTGGTAAAGGTTTCTTCATTCATCTTTCCGGCAGACTTCGTTATTTTGGACTGTGAGGCAGATTCAGAAGTTCCCATAATCTTGGGGCGCCCTTTCCTTGCAACAGGAAGTGTGCTTATTGATTTAAAAGCTAATGAGCTTTTATTTTGGATAAATGACGAAGTAGTTTGCTTTGATGTGTGTAAATCAATGAAGCAACCCAAAGAGCTGAACGTATTCTCGGTGGCTGCTGTTTACTTTGATGATGAGAAAGAATTACTTGAAGAGGAGCAAATTATTAATGACCCATTGGCAGTTGTGCTCATGAATGTTGAGCATAAGGATGCTGAAAATTATGAAGAGACTATTGATACTCTAACAGGATTTGGGTCATATCCTCATGCTCCCAAAAAGCTGGACCTTGATCTCAAAAATTGACCCACACCACCAGCTAAACCATCTATTGAAGAGCCACCCACATTAGAATTGAAAGAGCTGCCTAGCCATTTAAAGTATGTATTCTTAGGAAACGGAAACACACTTCCAGTCATTGTGGCGGCAAATTTGGGTGAGCAGTAAGTTGCAGCTCTCATTGCTATTCTACGAAAGTATATAAGAGTCATTGGTTGGACCATCGCTGATATTATTGGTATTCCACCTGGGATTTGTACACACAAGATTCAGCTTGAAGAAAATTGCACACCCACTATTGAGCATCAAAGGCGTCTAAATCCACCTATGCAAGAAGTGGTGAAGAAAGAAATTATTAAATGGTTAGATACGGGGGTAGTGTATCCAATCTCTGACAGTACATGGGTAAGCCCGGTACAATGTGTTCCCAAGAAAGGAGGCATGACGGTAGTAGCGAATGAGAAGAATGAGCTTATTCCACTTAGACCCGTCACCGGATGGAGAGTATGCATGGACTACCGAAAGCTGAATTCATGGACGCTCAAAGATCACTTTCCAATGTCATTCATGGACCAAATGCTTGATCGATTAGCGGGAAAAGGCTGGTTTTGTTTCTTAGACGGTTATTCTGGCTATAATCAGATTTGTATTGCCCCCGAAGACCAAGAGAAGATAACGTTCACATGCCCATATGGTACGTTTGCCTGTAAACGTATGCCATTCGGGCTATGTAACGCACCAGCCACCTTTCTGCGTTGTATGATGTCCATCTTTTCTGATATGGTTGAAGATACTTTGGAGGTATTCATGGACGATTTTTCAGTTGTGGGTGAGTCGTTTGAATCATGTTTGGTAAACCTGAGTATGGCGTTGCAAAGATGTGTAGAATTGAACCTAGTTCTGAATTGGGAGAAGTGCCACTTTATGGTTAAGGAAGGCATCGTTCTTGGGCACAAAATCTCCGAAAAAGGAATTGAGGTTGATCGAGCTAAAATTGAAGTCATCGAGAAGCTACCACCTCCAATCTCCGTAAAGGGAGTTCGTAGTTTCCTCGGGCACCCAGGTTTCTATCGGCGGTTCATCAAAGACTTCTCCAAAGTGGCTAGTCCATTATGCAAACTTCTGGAGAAAGATGCAAAGTTTGACTTCAATGAAGATTGTTTGAAGGCATTCGAATGCCTCAAAGGGAAGCTAATTGAAGCTCCTATCATGGTAGCTCCAGATTGGTCCCTATCGTTTGAAGTCATGTGTGAAGCCAGTGGGGTAGCTTTGGGCGCTGTACTTGGCCAGAGAAGGGAAAAGTTATTCCATCCTATCTATTATGCGAGCAAGGTCCTGAACGAAGCCCAAAAGAACTATACTGTCACAGAACAAGAGCTCCTAGCGGTTGTGTATGCTTTTGAGAAGTTTCATGCTTACTTGTTGGGAACCAAAGTGATCGTTCATACAGACCATGCAGCTCTGAGATACCTAATGACGAAGAAGGACGCAAAGCCGAGGCTAATTCGATGGGTATTGTTGCTGCAAGAATTTGATTTCGAGGTAAAAGATAGAAGGGGTTGCGAGAACCAAGTGGCTGACCATCTATCTAGACTTGAGAACGACCATATGGCGCAGCCTGAAATCGAGATTGATGATGCATTCCCTGATGAGGAGATCTTAGCCACGATAATGGAAAAGTTACCATGGTATGCCAACTTTGCGAATTTTGTGGTAAGTAATGTCATACCTGCAAATTTATCTTTCTATCAAAAGAGGAAGTTTATGCATGATGTAAAACACTACTTTTGGGATGAGCCATATTTGATTCGACGATGCGCGAATGGTGTTATCCGGCGATGCATATCCCATATAGAGGTGCCTAATATATTGGAAGCATGTCACACTTCCCAAGTTGAAGGACATCACACAGGTAATCAGACAGCAAGAAAGGTATTGCAAAGTGGATATTATTGGCCGTTGATATTTAGAGATGCCTATAAATTTGTGAGAAGATACGACCAATGTCAGAGACAAGGTGCGATTTCAAAACACCATGAGATGCCCATGTCGAAAATTCTTGAAGTCGAGCTCTTTGATGTATGGGATATTGATTTCATGGGTCTATTCGTAAATTCGTTCGGAATGAAATACATCCTAGTCGCTGTAGATTGTGTTTCAAAATGGGTTAAAGCAGTAACGTTGGCCGACAATGAGGGAAAGCGTGTTGTAGCATTCTTGAAGAAGAATATCTTCTCTCGCTTTGGAGTACCACGTACTATCATAAGCGACGGAGGATCTCACTTTTGCAACAAGCTATTCAAATCCGTGTTGGGAAAATATGGTGTCAAGCAACATAAGGTAGCCACACCTTATTACCCACAAACTAGTGGGCAGGTAGAGGTTTCCAATCGAGAGATCAAGCAAATCCTTGCAAAGACGGTAAATGCTAATAGGAAAGATTGGTCTCGGAAGCTGGACGATGCACTATGGGCTTATAGGACTGCATTCAAAATGCCAATTGGCATGTCCCCGTACCAACTAGTTTATGGGAAGGCTTGTCACTTACCTATTGGGCTCGAGCATAAAGCATTATGGGCGTTGAAGCGATTGAATTTGAATTGGGATGATGCAATGAATCTGAGATTGGAGCAGCTGAACGAGATGGATGAATTTCGTCTACATGCTTATGAAAGATCAGACCTATACAAGGAGCGGATGAAAAAGTATCATGATCAGCGGATTGTTCAACGAAACTTTCAAAAGGATGATATGGTACTCCTCTTCAATTCCAGATTGAAGCTATTCCCAGGTAAGTTGAAGTCCAAGTGGTTTGGTCCGTACAAAGTTAACCAAGTCTACTCGTCTGGAGTAGTTGAGTTGAAAGACAATAATGGTGTTGTCTTCAAGGTGAATGACCAACGAGTAAAACCTTATATCGGTCCTCTCGACTCAATAAATTATATGGCCATCACTTATCTCGACGAAGTCTAAGTACTCGAGGTAACTATGTCGTGCCGCGACAATAAATTAAGCGCTAGATGGGAGGCAACTTATCGTTTTACATGTTTTTCTTTCTTTCGTTCTATTTCATGTTTGCTTTTGATAAATAAAAATCCAAAAAGAAGAGTTGTGCCACGACCAAAACTAAGGCGCTTGATGGGAGGCAACCCATCGTTCTAATCGTGTTTGTTGTCTTTAAGCAAGAGTAGGTACAAGAGGCGTAAACAAGGAGATTGGTTCCAAATTTTGATTTGGTCGTATTGCATGTTGAAGGTGGTAAGTTAGTAATGAAGAAGCAAAAGGCTATGGATTAGGCATTGCTTATGAAAATATAGGCAACAAACAAGGCTAGGCCTATGTAAAACTAGGCCACGAACAAGGCAAGGCCTATGCTATGGCCTAAGCTCTCGGAATCTAGTGTGCCATAGCATAGGCGCCGCCCATGCCCAAGTATGCCATAGCATAGGCGCCGCCTATGCCAATGCCTTTTGTCTCTGAATCTCATATGCTATGCAAAAGGCGCCGCCTATGCCTAACAATGCCTATGCTCAACAATGCTTTGCAAAAGGCGCCGCCTATGCCAAGCATAGGCAAAGCTTTAGGCGCCGCCTATGGTCACTTCTTGTCTCCAAATCCGATTTTAAATGGGTCAAAACCCGACCCAAGCCTCTCCTATAAATAAGAGACTTAGTCTTTGACCAAAAACACATTGCAAACCTAGCATAAGCGCCGCCTATAGTCTCCAAATCCTCTCAAAAATTTTCCTTTTGCTCTTTCAACTTTGCAAGAACATCATCCAAAGGCATCAACCAAGTAAGTACTTCTTTGTTCTTCATTTATATTTCGTAAGTACTACACTACTACGCATATTATGAATCGCTAAATCTTGAAGTAGTATTGGTGATTTGAATGTGGTTGATGTGTTGTGATACAACTAAGTGAGTGAAAGAATACGTAAGAATGATCTTACCATGTTTCCAACTTGAATTTGATTTTGATGCACTGTCATACTTTTGCGGAATTAACATGGTCAAGAAAATTGCATAATCTTGTCAATAGAAATCTTACATGTTGGAATGACTTGTTCATCAAGACAAGAATTGTGGTTGACTACTTATTTCTAGATGCTATACCTTGATTCAATCACTATGTAGTAAGTCTTGATACATCAAACATGAAGGTACTGCCAAAGTCACAAGAAATATGACTGCACTGATTTTATTGTTGAAATATAGCGCCTAAAACGTATATCGATGAAGTCTGAGTAATCGACAAATTTTCACTTCACTAGTTGATGCCAACAAACTAAGTGTGGGGTGGTACCACTACTGCCTGTTTATTGATTGTATCCACCGAGATGATGCTAACTTGACTGTCGTTATAATCTCAGGTACAATGGCACCCAAAGCAAGACAAGGCAGCGATAAAGCAACCACTTCACAAAAAGGCAAGAAAAGAGGACGAAAAGAGCAAGGCGAATCATCCTCAATGCAAGTACCACGCCGCATGTTCGGAATTAAATGGGTCCTCGAGGAGGAAGCAAAGGAGTGGTATAGGAACAATAAAGAGAGAAAATATGTTCATGTGGACCTGATACACAAAGAAAGCCTAGCAAAGAAAGAACCGTGTGTGTTGGCCAAGATACTGGGGTTACATCTTGATTTCATCTTCCGAGATATGGGAGAGTGCAATCTCAATTTAACACGAGAATTCTATGCCAACTGGTCACCGAAAACCACAGGGACTGAAGTCAAGATTCGGGGCCAAGTTTTACAACTAAATGCGGATTTCTTCAACTCCTTTCTAGGTTTGCCTTCAGTTGATCCATCACCACTCAAGGAGCTGTACAATAGACCTCCATACAAGGCCATTCGACACACACTTTGTGGAACAAGATCTATGGCACAATGGAGTAGACACAAGGACACCGGTCGGCACAACACCTTCCCATATGCTCCTTTGAATAGGGAAGCAAGGATATGGTTGTGCATAGTCAACTCTTGCCTAATTCCAGGGACCCAGTACACCAAGATAACATGAGATAGAGTGTTCTTGGTATACGCATTGATGATAGAGTGTTCTTGGTATACGCATTGATGACGAATGTACCTATCAACATTGGGGCAATTATTCGATCTACAATTCGGAAAGCTAGGCTACACAAGAGGTCCCACTGCAGTTTTGGCAACCTGTTGACTGCAATATTGAGGAAGGAGGACATCGAAGAGGAACCGGCTGATCATAAGCTTCCACACAACCCGAAGAAGGTTGACCTCACAAAGGTTAAAGATACTGAATCTACACATGGCGTCAACCTTACTACTGCTGAGAGACATGCTCGGGATGAGAGTTTCTTTCGCCATCTTTATGGCATGACTCGGTTTACCATGATGAGCGGAGGTCGTGTTCCAACTGTTGCAGAGCTCCAACAGCTGGATTATGACTACCCAATGAATGAGCATGCAAGGCAAATGTGTGGAGTAGGTGTGTACTTTGAGAAACCTCTTGATGACGATGTGCCAACCGATGATGATCGTCGAATGCGAGACTCCGACGTGGAGGAGAATTCTGATAACGACGACTCCAATGATGATTCCGACGAAGGGGGTATGACCCCAGACATAGAGGAGGAGTCCGACTAACCAGGTTCTTCTTATTTATTTTCCACTGAGGGCAGTGTGTCCCGTCTAAGTGTGGGGTGCTGGTATTTGCATGCTATACTTCCTTATCTGCATTTGCTTATTTATGTGTGTTTTGCTTATTTATGTTTGTTTGTTTTAATTTTTTAGGAATTTTTTTTTGTTTTTTTTATTACAAACTTTGCATAAAATTGTTCTGATAGGCAGCATGGTATTATAACAAGAGTCTATGATAAAATCATTACTATTGAGATGTTTAGGCTCTAATTGTGACTCACTATGTGATAATTGTGTGGTTCAGTTCCTTCATCTGTTGGGTCAAGAGTCTATATTGCTTCCAATAAAGTCGACCATGTGCCTTGTGTGGGTGAGATGATAGTATATTCTATGTTTGTGGCTGATGCTAGAACTTGCCTGGTATGTATGTAAAGCGAAATAAAGAGTGTGAGTTTAGGAGATGATTTAGGCATTTCTTGGGCAACCTATGATTGTTTACCTTCATTTTATCTACCCATGGACATCATCCTAGATAACCCCCTTTGAGCCTTAAGCCTATTTTCTTTGACAGCCTCATATGTAAGCCTAATCCATTTTTTTTCAAGATCATAATTTGATCCAAATTCCTAAGTGCTTTAAAATTGTAAAGTAATGTGACAAAATAAGAGGAAATTGAGTGAGAATAGTGCCTCAGATTGTATTGGTGCTTGAATTTGTTATGAAAAATAATTGCTATCATAAGAGGTGTGTTATGAAAGGAAAAAGAAAAAGAAAAATAAAAAGTTAATTCTGTTCAAAATTGAAAAACAAAAGAGGTGAGAAAGGGTGGTAGATTAAAAGAAAGAAGAAAGGTTGTTTGAAAGAAAGCATAAATGGCATAATGTGATGTATTAAAGCGCTTAGGAACATAGTCACTATTTCTGGCCAAAATAGTCCTACCCGTCCCTTAGCCTACATTACAACCTGAAAAAGACCTATTTGATCCTGAGCTTAGCATTCTGATATTTAGTGGAGCATTAAACTAAGGGCAAGCCTATGGTCATCAGTTGCAACATATGAATTCTTTGTGAGAGTGAGAGCAAGGATAATCTTATACCCATGTTCGAAATATATACAATACTTGTGAGTGATTATAGGTGATATATTGTGAGACACACATGGTTGATGAGTTTTGGGTAGTTTGTATGATTCTTTGTGTCTTAACTTTTGAATACGAATTAGCCATCATCACGAGTCTATATTAGAGGTTGAATTGTTTCCAGAAGTGATCAGAAAACTACTCTTTGTAATAAGTGTCGTGCCTGTCTTGATGAATATTTTGTGTTGTTACTGTGAAACCTTAAGTGGATGTTTAGAAGGACATGATATTTTGTTCGAGGACGAACAAAGCTTTAAGTGTGGGGTGTTGATGATAGGCGTATTTACACGCCTAAAGTGCTTTAATTTACCCATATTTTAGCTAAGTTTTGAGGACAAATTATATAACTCATGCACTTTTAGTTTTTTTTCCTGTAATTGAGCTAACAAACGTGATTAGCAAGTTTTTAGGTATAAATGATGCAGATTTCAGCATTTTATGGATAACTTGACACCAAAGGAAGCTTCACGAAAGAAGGAAGGGAAAGCTTGGACGCCAAGGACCAAAAGTGACGCATGGAAAATCTGTCCCGGGCAAAAATAATAATTCTAAAGACTTTGGGGACTAGCAGTAACTTATTAGGATTAGGATAATGATGCAGTAATTTATTAGGATTAGGATAAGTACGCAGTAGCCTAGTAGGAATAGGATATGGGTATTATAAATACCCTATTTTGCTGAAGCTTTTATGCATTCTGATACACAACATTATTCTCGTCATTCACGACTACTTCTAATTCTTCCATTAATTCTACTTTTTATTCTTCTTCTATTCATCTATTCAATTCTAAAATTCCACAACAAGAGAAACGCTACTTTGAAAGGGAGTTCACGCCTAAAGCCATACCACACCATACTACACGTGATATCTTTATTATGTTATAATAATAATGACTATTGTGAGTTCCGTCGCACTCATGAGTAGCTAAACTTCTCTGTTGGGGTTATGGAAGCCGTATGAGATACTATCTATTGCTATGAGTTTGTGAATTCGCGACACGTATGCTGCTTATATCATTATTCTCTTCATCTTAATGCAAATTCTTGCGGTTGCAAACGCATAGAATACGCCAGTATAGCATTAACTTGTTCGAAAGAAAAGTTATATGTCTGAAAAAGAGATAATGTCAAGGTAATAGGGCACCAACCCCTGTTAAAAAGTTAGTGCCGTAACTGGATTAACCTCTTGGAGAATTTGTACCGTTAGATACGCTTTAAGCTCGAAAGAGTTAAAGTGAAATAGTCCTTGTTAGGTCGAAAGACTCTTGGATTTACCATAGAATACAATTCTCTATAAGCACATGCATGTCTGAATTCCGCATAACTCATAGCCAATAGAGACGTGTAACTCATAAGGTGGACATAACCCCAACTCTCAATTCTCATTGGTTAACATCGTATCAAACATTCTTTCTTCTTACTTTGCTGATTTCCATTTTTTACTCTATTATTTTGATTACACGTTACAATCCCCCCTTTTTACGAGACCTTCACCAAAAGTCTAATAATCTTTGCTTACTTATTGACCGGCTATTCCCTGTGGGATCGATACCCAATCCAGTTGGGTTCTATATTTGACACGACCGCTTACACTCTTACGAGAGCTGTAGTTTGAGCGTTATCATTATGTCACAAGATCTGAATTACAACATATTGAGATTCAGAACTTATCAAATCCCACTGTAACTCATTCTCACATTAAGCTCTAAATAAAACTCTTGTAACTCAACGGGACTGGAATAGGCACCAAACTGGTTATCCAAACTAGTATAAAATTTATTGTTCTTCCTTACTTTTCCATTTGTACTTTCAATTTAATGTTGTTTTATTGAGTATACTAACTTGCAAGTGAGTCGACTAACATAGCTGGTCAGTCGATTCAGAAAAAGATTTCATTTCACCCCCCTTCCCCCCTCTCTTGAGTTTCATTTACCTTTTCATATTTCAAATTCTCTAAGTAAAAATTCCAATCCCGCCTTTAAAAATGGATAAAATGAGAATTGCAGAAGTTATAAATTCAAACGAGCCCAAAAACACAAAGCAATAAATTCTAGGAAAAATTACATGTTATAGACAAAATACTATATTAATTACATGATATGGTTAATGTTTTAAAAAATTACAATTCATAGTCATTTGATAGTTAAAAGTCAGTTTTTTTTGTGGGCCCTATATACAAATATATTAAGATTTGTATACATCAATTTTCTCTCTCATATATTTATTTTTGGTATTCTATTCTCTCTCTATCCTATTGACTCAAAAAAAGGCAACAATGGAATATCAAAACACAAGATTTTTTATAATATCTTCTTCAACTATTTTTTTCTTAATTTTCTCTCAAAATCATTCTAATATCCTTGATTTTAAATTAAAGAAACAACAATATTGGCAACATCATAATACATGATTATTCAAGAGATCTTCTTCAACTTTTTCCGTCTTATTTTTCTCTCAAAGTCACTCTAATATCACAAAATATATCCTTGATTTTTCTGTGATAAATTGTTTTTGCGGATTTTTCACCACAGAAAATCAGTTTAGGATATTTATTGACATTAGATTTAATTTTTTTTTAATTTTTATATATTATGTCAGTTAGTCGTTAAATTTCTTCGTTGTTCCTATATTTTACAAAAAAAAATAGAAAAGGGGGAGCACTCCCCCGTTTTTATAATTTTTTTATTTTTGCGGATTATTATTTTATAATATAAATTTTTATATATTATGTAAGTCACTCCCCCATTTTTTTTTATGGATGATTTATCAAAAAAAAAAAGAAAAGAATTTTACATCTTCTAGCAGGGCGGAAAGGAAAAAATATTTTAAAGTATCTAAATCTAAAAGGGGGAGCAATGAAGTTGACAATGATTATGAGGTTTTTTGGTATATATTCTCATGAAACAGAATTGTTGGCCAATATACATTTTTGTTTCAATATATGTAGATACGTATATTTTTTTTAGTAGAATAATACATGAATATATATACAGAGTTAGAGTATATGTATGTATATACAACTTGTATTTTTGATATATGTATATACAATTTACAAATATGTATAGACAGTTAACTTTCACATATACATTTTGAAGAATAATGCATATGCAGATATATACAATTTTAGAGTGCATATATGTATATACATTCAAATTTGCTATTATGTAAAACATTCAAATTTGTATATACAGATATTCAAACAACAGATATACAAATAATAAACATATATGTATATGTTTATTTCGTTTGCATATATGTATATACAGATATACAAACAACAGATATACAAATATGTATATTTTGTTTGCATGTATATTTCGTTTACAAACAACATTCAAATTTGTATATACAGATATACAAACAACATATATATAAATAATAAACAACAATTGAATATATGTATATTTCGTTTGCAATATCGTTTACGAACAACATTCAAATTTGTACAAATATACAAACAACAGATATACAAATAATAAACAACAGTTTTGATTTGAATATATGTATACTTCATTTGTATATATGTATATATAGATATACAAACAACAGATATACAAATATCAAATTTATGTAAACTAATATACAGATATACAAATAATAAAAACAATCTTTGTAACCTTTTAAACAGATATACAAATACAATTATACACTTATGTTAACAGATATATAGAAATTCAAATATACTATTAATAGATAATTATAAAAAAAATATTAAAAGACTGTCAATATGTATATTATGAAATATGCAGTAGAGTAATGAATGAATATATCACACAAATTGCAATTACAAATGGGATTTAGAAAAGAAAAAAAAAACTAACACAAGCAAGGATTATAACCTTTTAACAACTTCTGTGAATTTTTTTTCAAAATTAAGAAAATAAAAATTGAATACGAAAATTGAAACACAAAATTACAATTGAAGTTATTGTATACAAAAATAATAGTAATTACAAAATTGACAATTTGAAAGTGTTTGAAGTTTATATTGTGCATTCAATTTCGAAAATCTAATTCAAACCAATAATAAAATCGATTTTCATTATGTTGAAATTGAATCAATTTTTATTGCGTATTAGATTCAAAAAAGGATTTCAGTAAATAAATTCAAGTAAAAAATAATTTGCGTAAATTGTATATACCAGAATTTTGTATGCACGAATTACCAACTTTCTCCTGTAGATCACAATTTTTTTTTAAAAAAAAATTATCAACTTTTGAGGGAGTAATTAACACATAAATTCATATTTATTGATCTGTTATATCATAGAAATAAATGGAAAGTTAGAGAAGATTAAGGTCATTTATTACATTAAAATTTTCTTTTTTATCTCTTTTGTTGTTATGGACTTTTTTTTTTTGTCTATATATACATACAAGTGTCATTTATTTTGTCTATGAATTGTAAATATAAAATTTAGATTAGGAAGTTAGTTATAGATACTCTAATGAGACTATATGTGAATTTTTGCCTAAATTCTATCACGCCAAACGGTCCGTCGCCCACTTCTATTACCACAAATTAAAAGGATATGGAAAAAATTGACTAAAATATTTCTGGCTGTGTCTTCCTTTCTTTTATTTTTCTTTTACGTTCCTAATTTTCAGTCAAATCCTCATCACCTTTTTAGTGAGTTTATTGAATGACCGCAGAACCTTCAAGTGATCAGTTGCGTATTGTATAGAATTCCTGGAAATTGGACTATAGTCTATAGACTATATGTACTTCTTCCACTCTCTTTCATTTATCATAATTTGACCAAACACAAAATTTTAAAATATGGAGTACATTTCAATTTTTATTTCTAATTTTTTTTATATATATGAAGCGTAATATTTGTATTGTGGTGAAATTGGTAATCCTTAACGTACAATAATATTTATTTTAAAGATAAGAACTTCTCATTAAAAAAATAAAAATGTACAGTAATGATACTCTACCTTATTTTATAAATGACTACAGTTTGTAGCATAATTATTGTTTTTAGGTATGATTTGGGTATTACAATCCATAGTTGTTGATTTGGTTTAGCTATATCTGTCTGTTCAGCTTAGTTATATCAACACATACATTTTTACTAATTAGTCTATACAAACGTGCGTTGCACGTTAATAAAAACTAGTCTATACAAACGTGTGTTACATGTTAATAATAGTACGTAGATGTTTAGATGATCAACATTTTTTGTTGGATAAGTGTTTTTATAAGTCTGACATGACCTATGTGAATAATAATCATTACTAAAACAAATAAATTGTGTAGCTAAATAATAAAATTTATTGCTTATATGAATTTTAAAGAGATCAAATTGCCTGATGTAAGTCGTTCACCTTCTTTGTCACTTACCATATTTTTCACTACTCTTATTCTTTTTGATTAATTTACCTTTAATTCAGCTTTGTGAGCACAACTCTTTAATTTCATTTTTATGGCTCGGACTTAAATCTTATTATTGGTGGAGGAATTTTTATGCGTAGATACTTATCCTCACCAATTGTTTACACATATAACTATACTCATTTCATCCTTAGTTAACAAAATAATAAGGTACGAATACATATTAATTAATCACGATAAGTTATAAAATTGTGTATATTTTTTATATTCATTGATTTGATATAAACAATCGATGCAAATAAATCTTTAATAATTTTTACCATTCTAATGGTTGAGTGATAAAGTTGTGTGTGAAAGTTACATATCGTGCATTCATTGATTTAATGTAAACAATCGATGACAATAAACTTTTATTGGTCCTTGCTAAGCTTTTACGATCTTAACCTAACAAAATTATGTTAGATAAAATAATCCATTAATATTTTTTAGGCGAAAAGACACAAATAACCTCTTGGTGGAAATTAATGCCACCAAAATAGCCAAAAGAATTGAAATTTCCAATTCTAGCCATTTGGGTGGCCGACAGATCTCATTTTTTATTGTGTTTTCGGCTGTCGATGCTTTTTTTATTTTTGTGGCTGCTTTTTCTTCTGTTGACGTAATCCATCCCTCTCATTCTTAACCACCTCAACATAGTACCCAACCTGCACTACAACAAACACTGACACCAACTTCGTCTCAATCTCTAGTCGAATAACCTATTCAGTCAACTGAGGCAACTTGATCTGCAACTCACTTTTCTCTGAGTTTGACTATTGTAGTTTTGATTTCAAACTATTTTCCTGGACAAGTGAGTCCACCTGTTTCCGTTTGTCAATGGTCTCCTTTAAAAAGCGATGCATAAGGACTGTATTAATTTGGTATGGGATTATATATACATACATAGGTTTTTTTCTTTTGAAAAAGTATATCAATGTGGTCTATGTACTATATCAGTTTGGTATAGAAATTGTATATGCATGCATAGGTTTCCTATGTTTGAAAAAAGTGTAACAACGTAGTATATGAACGGAATTAATTTAGTACAGGGATTGCATATGCAATCACAGGTTCCCTCTTTTGAAAAATGTATCAATTTGGTATAAGGACTGTATCAGTTTGGTATAGGAATTGCATATTCATGTATTGGTTTCTTTTCATTTTAAAAAGTATATCAATATGATATAAGAACTACATCAGTTTGTATAGGAACTGCATATGCATGCTTAGATTTCCTCTCTTTTTAGAAGTGTATCAATGTGGTATAAGAAATGTATCAATTTGATATAGGAATTGCATATGCATAGATTTTCTCTTTAAAAAGTGTATCAATGTGTTACGTCAACTGTATAAGTATTGTAGAGGGACTGCAAATGCATAGTTTAACATGAAGGTGTCCAACAATAGATGATTCCTCAAACCCATCATCAATAAGAACAACAAACTTTGGGTCAAACTTAATAACCCAACCAGCTAATTTTAATCGAAACCTTAATTTGGTTTTTTACTTCATAACTTTTCAATTCAAGGAAAAATAGGGAATGCAAATGTATAGTTTAACACGAAGGTGTCCAACATTAAATGATTTCGTAAAATCATTATCAATAAGAATAAAAAGGTGATTCCGCAAAATCACCATCAACAAGAACAACAAACTTTAGATCAAACTTAATATCTCCACTAGCTAATTTCAATCGAAACCTTATTTTGATTTTTTCCTTCATAATTTTTGAATTCAAGAAAAAGAAATCATGCGGAGTATCTTAAACCAGAAAGCTACGAATAAATTTGTAGTAGTGTCGTAGTTTGAGATTTGGTTAGTAGACATAAACAATGTAGAAAAAGAAAATTAGAAAAGAAAAGTAACTTTTGTACGGTGGTCATTAGCATTAATGACACTATTTTGGGCCTTTTGTACCGAAGACTAAAAAGTGACATTAAAATGGGCGATTGGTCATTTGTTGTCCATTGGCCCAAACATGGGCTAATATGAAACACCCTAGGTTTTGTAACCTTAGAAAATTTCCTAAATTTCTGCTTTCTGGACAACATACGACTAAGGGTTACTAGTCATACGATGTGGTACAGTTGGTATGGTCTTGGTCGTATGCTAACCAATATTGATTAGTGGGTTGGATTGGTTTCTAATATAGGCACGACTTGGGTAGGTATGACTTGTATGGTGGGTGACGATTTGTATGACTTGGTTCAAATTATGAGTGACTCACCATGAACCGTAAGATAGGGTACGACTCGTACCATTGACTTGTATGATAAATAGTGTCCAAATCCTCTTTGATTTTAATTCTGTGGTGGGTACAGGTCAAGGGTATAGGTCGTATGACCAGATACGACTTGGCTTAGATGGTCGTATATTGGACAGTGTTGGGGTCCAAGAGAAGACCTAAGGTACAAGTGATAGGTACCGCTAGTATGGTAGGGTACAACTAGTATGGGGTGGTCGTACCCTCCTACGGTATTTTTATACAGTTCAAGTGAGGGTAATCTGGATATTTTCCCCGTTAACCTCTTAAGGCCCATGACTTATAACTCCTTTGGGACATCATTTGACCTAATATTCTAATCTTAAACACTTAAAAACTCTCTCAAATTTTCTCTAAGGTTCTTGGGTAAAAAAAGGCTAGGATTTTATCTAGAGGATCAATTTGGGGTTTGTACGGTGATTTGTCTCCATCATCTTCATAATCTAAGACAAGTTAATCCTCCCTCATTTTTAGTTCCAACTAAAGGCATATTTTATGAATTGTTTTCATGGCATAACTGTTGTATAGTTTTGGGTTTTCAATCATGTATTGGGGGTTTTGGTTATAAATGTTTGGTTATTGTTTTCCCATAATTTAATTATGGATTCGCATACTTTAACGGTGGTTCGGACAACTGGTTGCATAAGAATAGTTAATTAGTAATTAGTCAACATGTTTGATTAAATGCCTATGAGAATACTTTTACTATATTATTGGACTTTTAATGAAACCTAATACATGGTATAACTTAATAATGGAACCCTAAATATTTTAAATGGTTTGGAATGGTCAAATAGTAATGTATTAGTGGTTATGGTTGGTTTAATCGAAACACTTATGGGGCACAAGGTAATCCCCTAAGAAAACTAAGTAATGAACATACTTGTGGGGTACATGGGAATTCTCCAAGCAACTAAATAATATAATCTATGGGTAAATGGAATCCTTTTTTCCTCTAAAAAGTTGGCTAAGGACATTGCTTGCAATCTATAGTCGGTATGACGATTCCACTACTTATAGCCTTGGTTAATAATAAATGGATTGGTGGTCTTGGTTATGTGGTAATGGTTTTAATTAGGCCATAATGACGGGGTGTGATAGCTAACCGTAAAGGTGTGAATCTAATAGATAGGCACTAAAAACTCATGTTTGCCGACATGAAGATTGGTCATGACGACCATATGGGGTACATGAGAATCCCCTAAGTTACACTTGTATATATGTATCATGGAGAGCGAAGGGTACTTGGGAATCCCCTACTTTCATGGTATCTCCAATTTGTACAGCTACACACATTGGGGCCCATTCTGGTGGTTACACTGGACCCATATAGCCCATGGGTGGTTCTAGAATGGTTACGCTACACATACCCAGGTTAATAATTTAAATGCATGCTAAACCCGATTTTATTTTGCGACATGGAATTATATATGTATAAATTTATGGATATATGCGTATATGATTGCTTGTTTGGTTTTAAAGGTTGGAATAACTTTATCCTTATCCTGAGTACTTGCTATCATTCACTTGCTAACCCATCTTCGGGCGGCTGTATCCCTACGCGATGCAGGAACCAACCCTTCTACCCCTTCTGCTTAGTAATTGAATTCGGGATCAGCTATTGGATTGAATTTGTGAACTTTCATACTTCAGAAGGATCTATTTCGTATCATGTATATCTTTTCATACCTTGGTTATTTTATGGATATTGGTTTTGGCTATGGTTTGGGGCATGTCCCAACCAGTTATTATTTTTCTTTTGGTTAGAGGATTTGTGGAACTACTATAGGTTAGAATGGGCGGTGTCGATAGTGGTGTCATCCTTAACATTAGCATTGGTATCTGGGATGATATCGTTTGGTTAAATTTATGATTGTTCGATCCTCTTATGTTATGTTATGTTATGGACAGGAACTTGGTTATTATTTGGTTTTGGTTTATGGTTTTGGTTTGGTAATTGGTAAATGATTGGGTGTTGGACTTATTTGGGTTGGTCACGGTTATGGACCTATCCTAGAGTCTGGAGTTGTAAAAATATGCTATCTTATTATTTTTTTAAAATTCAGCCGACTCAGGGTATGCATTAGGTTGGTTGGGTTGGGTAACGAGGGTGGTCTCTCATCCTGGTTGGCCTGAGAACCCTTTACAACAAGGCCCTGGTTTGGTTCGTGTTAAGTTAGTACAAAATCCAGGTTTATGGTCAATTGGAAGTCCATAAAGCCGTGTCGAGTAGAGTCTCTTTTAGGGGTATGTACGGGCCATATTCATAAGGGAGAGGGTTTCTCTTCTTTGTGTTCTATTCTCAATCTTAGGGTTTGAGCCTTGGAATCCTTTTTAATTCCTGTTTGTTCAATTTTCAGATCATGCCTTGGGATTTAAAGTTCATGAAAACTCTTCTATCCTAACTGGAGATAGAGTCGATGGAACACATCCTACTCTGGGGATCCACATTAAGTCTAGGGGTCTAATCCCTGATTATTCTAGAGCTTTACCAAGTTCCTTCTATTCCTCCTCAGGCTGATGTGATGAATGTAAAGTTTCATCAATTAATTTATATGATTGCATAGTTGGTGGCTCTCGGGTTGAACGGGGTGTATCTGGTATCCTATCCTCTGAGGCCACAAGGGTTGGCCAGTTCATGAAGATGATTTCCCCAATCTTTATTGGTGTTGAGGTAGAGGAGGATTCTCAAGATTTTATTAATGAAATAGAAAAGATCTTCAGAGTTATACATGCCACAAATGTGGAAGGGGTGGAGTTTGCATCTTACCAACTAAAGGATGTAGCATACCAATGGTACGAGGAATGGGAGCAGGCGAAGGGTGAGGTTGACAAGTCTTCTCTGTGGGAGACTTTCTTTAATGTATTTCTGGATTACTTCTTTCCTTAAGAGTCGAGGGAAGCGAAAGCGGAGGAATTTGTCAATCTAAAACTGGGGAATATGTCGGTCAAAGAGGATGCCTTAATGTTTCATCCGTTATCAATGTATGCTCTAGAAATTGTGTCTGATGTGAGGGCTAGGATGAGAAAGTTCACTTGAGGACTATCTTAGGATTTGATCCTTAAAAGCAAAACTACATTGCTGATCAAAGACATGGATATTTCTAGATTAGTTGTGCATGTGCAATAAGTGGAGAAAGTAAAGAGGAAGCAGGCTGAGATAGGTGAACGGCAGGGTAAGAAGTTCAGGTTCTCTGATTAAGGTGGGCCAATAACAAAGTGGTTGGGATGGTTGTAAGTGGCCAAAGAAGAAGTAGGGGAGTTTGGTTCCTTCTCCAATACTAATGCTCCTTACCTAAAGTCATTGGGTGATAGATGTTACTAGGGTGGTGATACCTTCAGGGCACAGGGTGCCCAATCTCAGGCGAGTGGGGTACAGTCGGCTTCACCGTGTCCTTTTTGTAGGTTTTGTGGTCGGTTGTATAGGGGTTTCTATGATGAGAGAAGTGATAGGTACTTCAAGTGTTGCCAGCCAGGCCACATGCTTAGAAATTTCCTAGTTGGTAAGATTGCTTTAGAAGCAAATAAAGTTTCAGTTGCTTCTTTATCTGCTCTTGTACCAAAGGGTGATGGTTCTGCATCTATGTCTATTGCTGGTACCGATGCAAGCAGAAATAAGTTAAATGCTCGTGCTATCCGACAGGAGTCGTATGCATCGCCTGATATCATGATTGTTACGTTACAACTCTTTTCTCAAAATATGTATTGCTTGCTTGATATGGGGTTCACGAATGTAGCTGTGTATGGTTTCATCGAGGCAAATTCTGTTTCTATGATGAGCAGATTGAGTTGCATCGACGCGATGACACTCTGCATTGTCAGTTCACAATAATACACTAGCTAAATTCATCGACTGTGATATCGCGATGACTGAGTGATGTATGCATCGTATGTCTGATTATCTATTATATCTTCTATTCTCTCCTTATTCATCACCTCATATTCTCTATTCTATGTTTCATTCTCTCTTTATTTCATTCCATATTACCTTCTCATTTATCTCATCTATCTTTACTATTTCTCCCTATTTCACTCATTCGTTCTACCTCTATCACAAATTCATCACGCTTGCATTCTTCATACCACATCGCAATCGATTCTACATTGAGCTCTAATGTGAATTTACACTAAATACTAAATACTATTCATATCATATTCAATCAACTTAAAATCACTTAATAAATTACTTAATCAATACTGAAGAAAAAAAAATCAGAAAAACATAAAAATACTGACATTTCTAATCATGATTCAACGTAAAAAATATTACTTTAAGGTCTTGAGGGTTGTGAAATAGAGTCCCAGTCTATGAAGGCTAAAATAATTATAAGTGTAAAAACTTAGCTAAAATTTCTAAATCTAGGACCTTTTTTCAAGCTTTAACGAACTGAGTTAAGCTTTGAATTTTATTGGGTCTAACACTTTTTAACCTAAGGGGACTGGAAGTAGGAACCACATTGGTGTTTTGAACCTAGATAAATCTTTGTGTTATTACTTTATGTTCTATTATTTACTTGCTTAATTATTTAAATCTAATCTGTTTGTAAAGTGCACTGATCTGAAGGTGAGTCGACTGTAAGGAGGCAGTAGTCAACTCGTAGAAGAAAATTTTAATTCACACCCTCTTGAATTTCAATTGGTGTCATAGCAAGCTCTCACCTACTGCATTTCTTAACTGCAAGTGAGTAAAGATCAAATGGCAAATTATTAGATTCCCAGTGCACTTCTCTAAAATGGTGACTTCTCCAAAGGACTGCCACACTTTAATTAGCAACATTACTCTTACTTGAAAAATAGGTTTAGAATTTTTGTCCAATCAAATGACTTCCAAGCCTGGATTGTTATCAGGAAGGGTCCAAAGCCAATGTTGGGACATAAAGAGAAGTCGAAGGACAAAGACAAGGAATCTAGCAGTATTGACTTAGAAGAACTTGAAAGCTTTGAGGTAACTAAAGTACAACAAGAGGTAATTCAAAATAATAAACATGCTATAAGTTTACTTTTGTGTGCAGTTAGTGGGGAAGAATACGACAAGATATCAACTTATGAAACTACAAATAAAATATGGGATAAATTAGAGGTAACCTATGAAGGAACCACCAAGGTCAAGAAGTCAAAGATTGTTGCTATGTTCAATAAATACGAGCTATTCAAAATGAAAGAAAATGAGAATATTGAAACAATATTTGCCAGATTCAATAAAATCATCTATGAACTGAAATCACTGGGGATGATCTATCCATACAACCTGCAAGTCCAGAAGATGGTACGAAGTCTCCCAAAGACTTAGGAAACTAAGTCTTCAATTTTGGAAGATGGAAATCTTCACAACATGACATATGATGAACTACGAGGTAACGTTATTGCATATGAGAAAAATTATACCAATAGGAAGGATGAATAAAGAAACCAGTAGCCTTTAACGCTGATCCAACCATAAAGGATGACATACTGGATGATTTTGATAGCAAAGGAATGGCACTCATCAACCATGGCATAAGTCAGATCATAAGACAGAGACAACAATGATCCCAAGGAGGCAAAAATAATGACTCCACCAGAAATGATGATCTCTGTTACTATTGTGGAAGGGCTGGTCATTTCAAACAAAATTGTCCAGAATTAAGACGACAATCATCTAGAAAGAATCAAAACTTTGGAGTTTGGAGATATTAAGATGAAACCAAAGAAGAAGTAGAAGCCGTAAATATGTGCTTTGTGGCAACAGGTAAATCTAGCGAGGTAAGACTACACGATTGTCATAATTTTAATACTCTTGAAACTAATTTAGACATTATTACTGACGAGCTCCAAAAATTTATTGATGAATATAACAAACTCACTCAAGAGAAGAAAATTTGTGAAGCTCTATTTAAATGAAAACTCAAAGAGGAATGATAAAACTGGCAAATAGAAATTAAAGCATGTCAAATTGAATTTCACCTACTTCATGAAGAGCTTAGTGATGCAAAAATAAAAATGAACAATTTTAAGGCATCCACAAGCCATAGTTACGTAAGATAAAACTCTTTAAAAAACTATTCAAGTTCCTCATCAGGGTTGTTTAAATCAGCTAAGACTTTCTTCTCCTCTCAAGGACCCGTCTACTTTATCTATGGACAAAAAGGGTACAAATCCTACAGTTGCAAGCATAAGACTAAAAGTGTGTGGGTGTTGAAGCCCAAAGGAAGTACATCTAACCCTCAAGAACCTAAAACTGCTTGGGTACCTAAGCAAAATTAATCTTTTTATTTTGCAGGAATAAGTCTGCAAAATCTATAAAAAGGAGGAATTGATAGCAGATGTTCCAGAAGTATAGCTAGAAAGAAAAGATCTATTCTATTTTAAATAATGTAGATGGAAAATAGTTAGATTCAGTGACAATGCCGGAGGCAATGTCACCAAACTTGACTATACCCCCCTCAGAGTTGACTCTTACATCTGAAATAATGAAATAGAGATAAAGATAGATTCCCTCCAGGAGGGTACTGACCTCAATAAAATCTTTTTTCCCTATGACAAGGTCAGAATTAAATACGAATTATCCTTATCAGTTGATGCCCTCAAATATTTTAAGTTGCTTTATGTATTTATTTTCATGAAGAAATTTTTGTGAAATAATCTCCAGAATTTAAAAATCTACTTTTAAAACTTTATCAAAAGAGGGACAACTTTTGATAAGTTTATAAGCCTTTAAAAATTAATTATTGTTTTTACTATACATGCTTTAACATTATTCCTGATGATTCTAACATTTTCTTGTGAGAATTTTGCCATTCTGATGAAAGTTTCGATGCCCCAAACTCATGACTCAGCAAGGAACAAATTTTAGTTGACTAGACAACAACTAAAGCAGGATACACAACTCTTGGAAGCTATTGTACTTAAATTCTCTTAATCTTGCATCAACTACTTGATTTTAATCTGTCTTTTGAGATTGTTCCCAGAACGTGATAATACTGTGCTGATAGTCTACCTAATTATTCTGTGTATTTAGGGCAAAGTATATTAGCTTTGAGTATTTTTCTGTTCATGATCTTGTAGAAAATTGGATCTTTTCGAAAAGGAAAAAATCTTGACTTCTTAGAAAAAGATTTGGTGTTAATAATTCATGAGTCATATTTTTGGACAAAAATCATTTTACTTAGTCCAACTTTATTTTTTACAATACCATTACTAGAAGAAAGATCTTGAAAAAGATTTAGTACTAATGACTTATGAGTCATATTTTTGGTCACAATATTTATACTTAGTCCTATTTTACCTATTTTACCAAAAAGTCTTCTTTTAAAAGGATGTCATCATTAATTCACCATTTCCCATGCCACCTCTACCGCCCCTCTCTCTTCCCCATGTAGTGTCTTTTCACCTCCATCAATTCCCTTTCACTTTACTCCCCTTCACTTCTCTATTCCTATCCCTCCTAAATAGTCTCCTCCTCTAGATTCTTTTAACCGACTCTCCTTCTCCGTCTTTCTCCTCTTTTAAATCTCACCCTCTCTTTCTTATGACAAAAATCCACTCCATGGCTAACATTTCTAGAATCTCCTCCAATGGCCCCATTCTCCTTTCAGAATCCTCTGATGAGTCCTCGTCTCAATCCATTCTCCTCAAGAGATGATAACCCTCTTCCAGCCCTATTTTCTCTGCAAATAAACCCCATCTAACTCCTTCTAAATATCCCCCTCCAGAGGAGAAGCACCAATTCTGGACAAACCTACATAAAAAAAAGTTCCTCTCTCTTAAAAATTTCTCAATCATTCCTGGTCGTATCATCAATCTCAGCCAACTTAAAGACACCTCTTGCAATGTTAGCCACTTTTTCAAATTTCAAGATCTATCCTTTTTTTCGCCTCTGTGGACTTCTATTTTATGAAGACCCTATTCTCATATTTTATGCCAATCTTAGACTTTCCCCAAATAGTGGTGAATTCAAGACTCTTGTGCTAGGCATAAGAATTGTCTTGAATAACTTTCTGTTTTAAAATGTTTTTGATAATAAATTTTTTGGTGTAGTCCCTTTTATGAACAATAACTGGCCTGAGGACTTTGAAGTAGGCTTTGAGGAAGCTAATAAATTTCTGTCTGACCCTCACTACATATCAACCAACTTTAATCCTCTATCATTATGCTTCAAATTTTGTATTATGGCCCATATCATTGCTACCACTTCGATTCAACAAAAAGGATCCCTAAGAAATATCACTTGTCATGATGTCTTTATGCTGTACTATCTGTTCAAAAAGATCAAAATAAATTGGGCCACTGGGATAGATAAGTACATGCTTTAAAGCACAAGGAAAGTCAATGTATCTGCCAGTTTACCGTACGGACTGATTATCACCTGAATCCTCTTGTTCCACTCCATTGATCTCTCTGCTTATCCCCTTGTAGAAGTGGTTGTAACTTATGATTCAAGAACTTTTAGCAGTATGGGATATGTTTCGGTGAAAGGTGATTGGAGGAGGAAGGAGTCTTCCCGTAATAAGGTTGAGCCTCCAAAGGTAAGTAAATTCATCTCTAACCCCTATTTCTATTTGATGGAGGAACTTGAAGAAGTTAATCAGTGGTTCAAAGCCATCAAGAAAGGTATCATACAACTCCAAGAGTCTACGACCAAGCTCTTGGACTTTGGAAAAATTATAAGCTCCGACATAAGTGTGGTTTGGCGGGGAATTGATGGGCTAAAAAAAGAAGGAGTCAAGTTGTTCTCTCGAATTCTCTCTCACATGGACTCTTTGAAATCCTAAGATTATTTCTCGAATGATGATCTGAATTTCTGTGTTCAAAATTCCTATTCTTTCTTTGTCAAGAATATTGAAAAATCCTATGGCAAATTTTGTCAAAATATGCATAACACTCTCACCTACTTTCTGGAAAAATGGTGAATTGTGAACATTTTATTCAAAAGGGGGTCATGTCCCTTATGTTTTTGGGCTGCAAGATAATTTTTATTGTACTATCTGATAATTTCTTTTGCTATGCCTAGTTAATAGATTATAACTATCCATGGTTATCTACTGCCTCTATTTATGTGTATTATGTGTTTCTCTGTCTATGTGTACTATTTTCTTTCTGTTGCTATTCTTTTTTACTATGCCAAAAGAGGGAGAAAGATAGGAAGGGAAACACCCATCAGTCAGGAGAAACAAGTCGACTGTCGACACCCAAAGGTTGACTGAATATCAAAGAAACTTGGGATAATCCAAGAAACTTAAAACAGCAAAGATGCTCATAAGTCAGGGGGAGAAAAGTCAACTTTCAGTACACAAAGGACGACTGATGCTTACAAGTCAGGGAGAGTAAGCTGACTGACGAAGAAGTCAATTGATGATTACTCATGTTTGTCATTATCACAAAGGGGTGATTGCTAGCCTCTGAAGTCTATATTTTAATAGTGACAAACTAACAAATAGATCCCTTCAAGATATTGAAGACTAATAATAAAGAAAGCCATCTCTAGGAATTGAAGGACATCCAATCATAAGAAGATCACAACACTCAAACAAGCATGGCAAGCAAATTAATCAAATATCTTAGAAATGGAAGGAGAATCATCATCCCAGAATCAAGATAGACTATATCAATCAGAAAATCAATTAGGATCAAAACAAAAGGAAGGAAGGCCATAACAATCAGATGGACATCAATCTATACAAGACTAAAATAAAATATAGATCACAGATATATCTAATATGGACGTGATCCAAATCCGTATATGGACATATCTGATATGGACATATGGAATAGCTACATTCCTTAATTAAGGAATCAATTTATATCCTTGATTGAGAAGAAATTTCTTGGGTTTCCTTATGAAGAGTAGCAGTAGAAGACTATAAATGATGAAGACTAAAGACAGACACAAGTTACGCAACTTCAAGGAGAAAATTCAAAGGGTCTCATTCTTAGTCTTACAAGGCTTTGTAACTTTAGTTTACAATTGTTATATAAAGAGTAGTATCGAGTCAACTTTGTAACAACAACTGAATCTGTGTTACAAGATCTAAAGAGCAAAATAAGTCTTCAGAATTTGTTTTCTATCATTGTACTCGAGCCCAACATTGAACGATCTAAGAAAACTTTGAAACCCAAAGGTATTAGAAGTAGACACCTTATTGGTGTTCCGAATCAGGATAAATCTTTATGTCATTGCTTTACGTTCTATTATTTACGTGCTTAATTATGTAAATCTAATCTATTTGTGAAGTGCACTAATCTACAGGTGAGTCGACTGTGAGGAGTCAGTAGTCAACTCATAGAAGAAAATTTCAATTCATCCCTCCCTCTTGAATTTCACTATCTACTACTGAGTCTGAATATGTTGCTGCAACTTCTTATTGTGCACAACTGCTATGGATCAAGTAACAATTAAATAACTATGGTATTATCTATGATACCATACCTCTAATATGTGAAAACACAAGTGCTCTAAACATGGACAAGAATCCAGTACAGGATAAAAGGACTAAGCATATTAATGTGAGGCATCATTTCCTAAGAGATAATTTTGAGAAAGGGGCAATCTGCATGAATTTCTGCAAGACTGAGGATCAGTTAGTAGATATCTTTACTTAGGCACTTCACAAGGAGCAATTTGTGAAGAACAAGTTGAGGTTAGGCCAGATCAAAATGACCTAACCTACCGTGTGAATTAGTAGTTCTCCATAAAATTAGATATGATCAGGAGACAGGTATCCTTGGTAAAGTATGTAGTTGTTAGTCTAACTCAGTATCATACCATTGTAGGTATACACCCGTGAAACATATTTAGAGGAAATAGATAAAGTATGCATAAATATGAGAATTCACTTAAAGAAAGAGAGAGACCTAGTCCCATCTCTTAGGTTAGTATCATGAATGTGCATATTTTTTTTGTTCTACTAGAAAAAGCCACATTCTCTCTCCCCATGTTAGAAATTTCATAAGTTAAAACTAAATTCAATTTTTTCTTTGAATTAACCCCATGGACCTGCTCAACTCAACTATCAAAATTATCTAAAGACAAATCCTTTTCTTCACTTACTCTTCCATTGAAGATTTTTTCTCAAAAATATATTATTCTTTTAATAGTGTGAAATGAAGTTGGGATAGTCCAAGGAATAAAATAACAGCCTAAACACAAAGCCTTCTTAGTAAATTTTGAACATCCTATTAAAAGGCACCAGATTTCTAAGGGACCTAGTCCCAAGAAAAAGAAAATCTTGATGATAAACCTAGCATGGCTTGTAAAAGAAGAAAAACAAAAGACATGCTAGAAAATGCAGATATTTGGTGAGTGCTGATGCAAAATTAGAAAAGTGATGAACTCAAGATGATGGTTGTAATTCTAACCAGTGAGGCTTCTGAACTTGAATTGTTACACTGCCCTAAGATGACCTTATGTCTCCAAACCTTCTCCCACAATCCTCCACCTTTTCCTCCAACTTCTGTGGTTCTTTTCTATGGAACTTGAAATGTAATTCTTGCACTGAAATGATACATAATCTGTTGGACAAGAATATGTTCTTGCTTTTGGATCTTTATCTGGTACTAGCTTAAAAGTGTTCATCATGATTAGTGTTTCTTAGTGGCCAAGAGTTAACTAACTTGTGCTTACTATTACTCTTGGTTTACTGTTCTCACTTTTCAATGATGCCAAAAGGCGAAATATATACTGATCTCATATGAAGGAAGGGATATCAAGAAAGGAAAATTAGAGAGTATTAATAAACAAAGGTAAGGTTGTAGATAAGTATACATGTTGATAGGGGGAAGAAATAATATGATGAGCAACAATGAAGGTATGCAGGCATAATGATAGGGGAAATATGCAAATGCACTATATGAGTTATGGTGCATAAGAAAAGTAACTAAAGCATGATAAGATATCGACAACAAGGGACTAGGTATCTGTGTTGCATGATGGTGGTGGAGAAAGCATGATGATAGGGGGAACTTTCATCTTCAGGTGGTAATCATACTGATTAAATATGATGAATGTGCATTGATGCTCAAAACTATATAGTTGGTTTGTCATCATCAAAAATGGGGAAAATTTCTATATATAGTTTTGATGATGAGCAGCTAAACTACAAAGGAATAGTCCTTGGATGTTCAAGGAACAGTACAGTTGGTACGGGTTGTCTGCACAGTTTTGTCCTCTTGTTTAACAAACTTGCAGGTGTTATTTTGTACCTATTAGGATAGCTGGTCCAATGATATTTTAGCCCTAATCATCACTCATTTATAAAAGGAAATAGACACTTCTTCATCAAATGAGGTTTTCGCAAATTCAAGAGCGGAAGAAAGAAAGAAGCAAAAACTCCACTGTTCAAGTTCTTAGCTATTTATGTGAGCTTAAATTGAAATTGTTCTTGAGTTAGTACTGCTTTGTAATTGCACTACTCATGCGATATGAGTAGTGTATTTCTCTATGAGTAGAGAGTGTGTGGTAGAGTTTCCTAAGTATGAGGCTGATTAAAGTTAATCGGTCTAGAGAGTCCTTGTTAGAGTTGCCAAGATGAGCTTGTAATAGAGTTATTACAAGTGAAAGAAGCCTAGATCTAGGCTAAAATGGAGACTGTAATTAGGAGGTTAATTATAGTGGATTTCTTGAGGTGCTTATGAGGGAAAGTCATGTTTTTTCCCTTTTTGGGTTTCCACGTAAAATTCTTGTGTTTTTACCTTCTTGCACTACCTTTGTTTTTCTAGCACCTCATAGTTGCTTTATTATTGTATCGCTTGTGATTGACTTTGAGGGACCTCATCCCTCACTGTGTGGTGCAACCCTCAAGGGTCCAATAGAGGTTGTGTGACAACCCTAAGGCTGTGTACCAAACCCAAGGTAGAATACCAACCTCAAGGCTGTGTGCCAACCTCATGCGTCCATATCATTATCATCATCATCATTATCATAATCATATACATTTCTCTTTCTTTATTGTGTTTATATTGTGCTAGTATTGCAATATTGACTCGCCATCTATCTATTTGTTCTGTATCTTGACTTGATAATGTCTAAATATTCTATCTTTCTGTAATTGTACTCAATGATCTTGTATTATTATGTGTGGATATAGTAGAACTGTTAGTGCAAGCGGTGTGGGCTACCATTATGGGACATTTTTTGATTGCAGGTGATGTGCCCTTAGTGTAAATTTTGTATGTTTTATTTACTACTTTGCTTAGTGGGCCTATTAAACCTACTGAGTACAAGTGGATTGTACTCATGCCTACTACGGTCTTTCGGTGTAGGTCTTAGCTTGAGTGTGTCTCAGATTGGTTGATTTCGAGTGTCTTTAAATTTACTCAAGGTAGCAGTTGGACATTCATGCGGCCAGAGTTCACCCATATCTTTCTATAGTAGTTATGTCTTTATTCATATTCGGAGATAGATGTTGACCTGTATGGATATTTTTGATGTATTTGAATGATGGTTGTATTATTAGTTCTCATACTGTTGACACCAGGTTTTGGGAGTTATGGCTGCTTTATTGATTATATTCCTTCCGCATTTATCATACTTTTGTGGCTCGGCTTCATTCTAGAACCCTTACCTTGGGGGTATTTCAGTCTTTACCCCTTTGTCTATCAGTTTGGGTAATGGACTTACTTGTCAAGGTACGCCGTGACAAGTTCCATCATGACCCTTGATTTTTGGATCATGACAAATTGGTTTTAGAGCAACCAGGTTTCATTGGTCTTAATTGTGTAAGAACGGGATGTCTAATAGAATCTCGTGGATTGATACATAGACGTCCATATCTATCATGACCCGATTTATATGTCATAATGGCACCTACTATAACTCGCCAGTAGGTAAGCCAATATCATAACCCAGAGCTAACACAATGGGTTAATTAGGTATGAAATGCCAATATAATAAAAAATCAATGAACACAAGCAATAATAAATAGTGATCTAACATAGATAACAAGACAAACATGAATGCCAATCCCACGACCTGATATAGCCAGTATAAGAGAATCTAATATAAATAATACAACCTGATGGTCTAAAAGTGGCCAATACATTTGTCTTGAAACAAAAGATTGAATGACAATAAGATAGAAGGAAATGAGCAACTCAAACTCCAACTTAAACTCTAAGAGCTCACTTTGCCTCTAGAATTTCAACACCGCACGATCTCTAATTAATGGTGGCAGTTAGTACTCAGATCTACACCAAAAAAGTACAAAAGTATACGGTGAGTACCAAAACAATGGGTGCTAAGTAGGTATCATCGGCCGACTGAGCTAAGTCATGATATAAAGATGATATAATGCAAGATACTCATAGCTAAGTTAAGGTACAAATTAAACCTGGACCATCTCCATCATCACTGTATATAATAAGTAATTAAACCAGAGAAATAGTATAATATAAGGTATCATCACATTCCAATACCGTCATATATTAGAAATAATAATTCAAAATCATAACGCATCATACGATATAACCATAAGCAAACACAGGTACAAAGTTGGCTCCCATGTGTCAACTGGTGCATAAAGTAAAGAACGCATCACAACATCCTGTACTACCATAGAGTACGCCCAAGAGAAATAAAGAAATTAACAATAACCATCATTACTTAACCATTATTCCACAATTCACTCGTATTATGCCACCACTTACAATTGCCAAATGATATGCCATGATCCACCAATTATCCGCCAGTCATTTTGATCACTATAATTATCCATCAACTAGCCACCATTTTTTCATAATTCACCATTTTATCAAATAGGCATCCTAAATCATTAACCACCACTGTATTAACTAAACACTACGTTTATATCCCTTTTTACACCATGAAAAATTTGCATACTTTTACACATATACATAAATATTTCAAATTGGACCAATCATTAAAATCATCATCTGGAATTAAACTGCGAGTATAGTCATCCGAAATTGAACTGGGAATAATGATCATTAAGACTCAAAATCAAACTGTTCATAAATATCATCAAGATTCCGAATTGAACCAGTCATAAATATCATTAAGACTCCAAATTGAACCGGTCATAAATATCATCATAATATCCAAATTCATGTTGTGAATAAATAACAAGCCCCACAATGGCTAAAGTAAATAATAAGCCCCACAAAGGCTAAAGTAAATAGAAATCCCCCTGAGGGTTAAAGTAAATCAACATAATGCAGAAGCAAAGAAGAGTATACCTCCATTATTCATTGTTCATCATCAATGTCACCTTATCAACATAATCATCATATAACAAAACTTCTCATTTTTACCAAAACACATCTTTCCAAGAGTTCAACGAGAAAAAAAGTTTATCAAAGCTAACATGTCATAGCCTAAGGTGGGTTAAAGCCCCCTTCAAATCCTCAAGTTCCATTTTAAGAAATTACTACACGAATTGGGCATAATGTATCTAATCAAATCTTTTATGTAATCAAGACACAACTAGATTCATGATAAGGGTTCTACCAAAATTCTATCACTAAACCTCATTAAGACTAGAGCAATTTCATTAGAATAGGCACTAAGGTCATTCATGCCCTAAGCATGAGTGATGAGGTCAATTCCTTCTAACTAGATTAATTATAGAGCCTCCTTATGCTAAACATGAGGCATTAGGTCTAATTCATTAAGTTTTAAGGACTCAAGCTAAGCATTCTATTATAGGGGTCCCAATGACCTAAAAAGGGTCAACTAATCCTAAGCCTTGAATCTCAATAATCCAATACTTATAAACCTACCCCAATCTAAAAATATATCATAATTACATTATAACTTAGCTCAATCTAACAAAGATTAAGCTTAGCCTACCTCAAATCCAAAGAAAACTTACGAACCTCTAAATCTTTGCTTTTCCCTTTTGAGAAGTTTCTTCAAAGAGCGAAGCTATCAAAAACACAATCTACACATCATTACAATAATATCAATACTCATTTTGCACTATTATGCTTTGGGTCCAAAAATAACGCCAAAATCAAGAATACATATCCCTCAAGAAATAGGTAAAATATAAGCTTATTTGGGCTAAAATCAAGCTCTTAAGCTATTTGGGGTTTTGGTCAAGAATTCAAGAAATTCATGTATGAAAATCAAGGGTTAATACCTCAAATCCATTGTTAATCATGAAAATATATGATAACTAAGCTCCCAATAAACTCCCAAGACTCAATTTGACTTTAGCACACTATATTAGGGTTTCCTGGTCTCCAAACTAAGAGAAAAATAAACAAAATGTGGCCTAAAAGGCCTTTAAATACCCTTCTCAAGAAAAGAGATGTCGTAATCGCCATCCATGGACCATGATTGCATTATGGCGATTGCTATTCATGCTTGTGTGATCACGGTATCTTCACCTTACACAAAGTAGCAGCTAAAACTTAAAAGAAATTCGAAGTTTGAACCAATACTTTGGGATTCATTTAGAATCCAATATAGGCAACTAAACTATATAAACACACGAATTTTGATATTCCGGACGCATTGGAAAAGTTGGATTCTCAATTCGAGGTTATTTTGACCAAATATGGGTCTTACACACGACTTTTTAATTTCTCAATTTTCAAACCAATGGTCAAAATGAGTTTGGGTGCATTGGGACCCAAACCAAAGATCTACCTAACCTAAAATTGATATTTTAGAGTTGTTGACATAGTTGAAATTTGCATTTTAGGTTATTTTTATGAAAGTTTTTGCCCAGTGGTCATTTGGAACCAGTGAAGACTTCTAAATAGGAAATTAACTCTAAAAAACAAACAAACTGCCTGGTAATTGAGCTATCAGTTCTAGGAAGCCATAAATGACTTGGGGCAACTATAAAAAATCTTTAAATATGAAAATACGTAGAAATATGGAAAATAACCTAAAGGGTCATTATAGTATTTATCTTCGAGAGCCTATAGTATGTCTTTAGGCAACTTTTCTTATTTATTCCTTCTCGGGTGATGTTTTTTCATAGCTTATATTTTGAGTTATGTTTCACTCTTCCTGCATAGATAGTGTCGACTAGTTCCTACAAGGTCAGTGATGTAGAGCTTGCTTCTAGAGAGAGAGTTCAATTAAGAGAGCGATCCTTGAGTCATGGATAGACTCAAGAGAGGGGATATGCCTGTGGTTAAGCCCTGTCTAGGAGTGATAGGAGACATTTCTCTAAGCCTCGATTTGAGCAGGTTAGAGGAGTGGGTCCTACTGCAGTTCTTCAGAGTTTATCTACCTTAGTTTTGAAGGGGTTTTTAGTGAATTTATTAACCTATTTAGAGGATTCTCCTTTCGTTATTTCGGGTGTTCCTCCAATTTAGAGTGTGGATCCTCCAATTGCACTTGCTTCTATTTTGGGTACTCCTCATACCTCGAGTCCTATTTCTAGTTCATTATCAATATTTGAGCAAGGTGTTTCAAGATTGAGAGTTTAGCCTTTGTTTATGTTACCTTCTTATATGGGATCACATCCTGCTAGATTTCACTATGCCTTTTTGCTGTGAGTGTTGTGATATCTTTTGAGGATCCAAAGAGGTTTGAGAGATTTACTCATTTGGGTCATCCTAGGTACAGTGGTGCTATGGATGAGGATGACTATGAGTTTATGATTGATTATCAAGAGAATTTGCATAATTTGGATTTGTTAGAGTCGCTTAGGTTGATCATACTACCTATCAGTTGAGAGATTCATCTAGAGATTAGTGGAGATTATTTATTAGTTGTAGACCTATTGGTGCTTCTTAGATGTTATAGGACCAGTTTATCGATGCCTTTATAGAGAGATTTGTTCCTTATAGCCTGTAGGATTGGATGCGTGATAAGTTTGATCGCCTAGAGCAAGGATCCATGACCATAGCAAAGTATGAGACACACTTCCATGCCTTGTCTAAAAATTCCTATGCTAGTATTTTTATCGAGTTTGAGAAGATTTGGAAGATTATGAAGGGCTTTGATGTCTCTCTTCAATTGGCTACATCAAAGATGGTCTTATTTGGGGCATCTTTTCAGAGTATTATAGAGTAGGCTTAGATGACTGACGGTGTTTTTCAAGCATATCAAGGAGGATCCAAGAAGGTATGCTATTTTAGTGAGTTTAGAGGTTAGTATTCTTATGGTAGAGATTTTAGAGGTTTTTATGAATATCAAGGTAGGCCAGTGCAGGTGACTTTACAGAGTTTAGGTAGTGGATTTTTGGGTTCAGTAGTGCACGGTGGCCATTCGGGCCTAGTGGTACCTTTTAATATTAATGCAGGTCATAGGATCTGTTATATATGTCGTGAGGTTGGCCATTTAGCAAAGTACTACCCCTGTAATATGATTAGGACTACTCCTACTTTAGCAGTGTGAGGTAGGGTACTACCAGAGAAGCGAGAAATAGAGGTGGTGGAGACCGTGGTGATAGTTGTGTGGCCACTCAAGTAGTTAGTGGTCGTGGGCAGTGCTATGCTATACTATCCAGACCTGAGTTAGAGGCTTCTGATACTATGATTATAGGTATCATCCCCATTTATTTCAGACATGCATCTGTATTATTTGATCCAAACTTGAGTTTCTCCTATGTGTCTGTATATTTTACTTTGGATTTTAATTCTTTCAGTAAGCCTCTTGCCTTGCCTATTCATGTATCTACCCTAGTAGGTGATTCTTTAGTGGTGGATTGGGTGTACCAATCTTGTGTTGTGACTTTTGTTGGGCGTGAGACTATGGTGGACTTGCTTGTGTTAGATATGGTTAATTTTGATGTTATTTTAGGTATGTATTGGTTGGATCCTTATAATATTGTCTTAGATTGTTTTTCTAAGATTGTAAATTTAGCTTCATCGGGTGTTCTAAGGATAACTTGGAAGGGTGCACTTCATTCGGGACCCAAGAGGGTCATATCTTATGTCCAGGCTCATCATTTGGTTGAGAGGGGATGTTTAGCTTATTTGGCTAATATTCATGATACTAGCATTGTGCCACCTCCTTCTTTGGATTCTGGCTATGTTGTTCGTGTTTTTATGGATATGTTTCTTATGGATTTGGCTAGTATTCCTCCGAATAATAATATGAATTTTCCTATTGATGTTAAGCTGGTCACCAAGCCTATTTCTATTGCTCAGTATAGGATGGCCCCAGCTGAGTTGAAGGAATTAAAGGATTAGTTGCAGAAGCTATTGGATAAGTGATTTATTCGACCTAGTGTATCGCCTTAGGGTGACTGTCTTGTTTATGAAGAAGAATGATGGGTCTATGCGGATGTGTATTGATTATCAGGAGTTGAACAAGGCAACAGTTAAGAATAAGTATCCTCTTTCTCGTATTAATGATTTATTTGATCAACTTTATGGTGTTGTTGTATTTTTGAAGATTAATTTAAGGTCTTGCAATCACCATTTGACGATTAGAGTTTCAAATATTCCTAGGACAACTTTTTGGACTCAATATGGTCATTATGAGTTCTTGGCCATGTCCTTTGGGTTGACCAATGCCCTTTCCACGTCCATAGAGTTGATGATCGGGTGTTTCAACTATATCTTAACTCTTTTGTTAGTATAAATATAGATGATATCTTGGTTTATTCCAAGAGTGAGGCTGAGCATGAGAAGCATTTGTGGATTGTGCTTCAGAGATCGAGGGATAAGAAGTTGTATTCCAAGTTCTCCAAGGTTAGTTTAGGTTGGAATCTATTTATTTCTTGGGTCATGTGGTGAATAAGGAAGGTATCATGGTTCGTGATTGGGTTAGACCTACTCTGACCATCAAGATTTGGGGTTTTATTGGCTTAGTGGGTTATTATTGGCGTTTTGTTAAGGATTTCTCTTCTATTGCAGCTCGTTTGAATGAGTTGACTCAGAATAAGATTTCTTTTCAGGGGTTTGTTGCTAGTGAGGTGAGCTTTCAAAAGCTTAAGGATTTGTTGACTTCAGATCCTATTTTGTCTTTGCCAAAGGAGGGAGTGGGGTTTACAGTATTTTGTGATGCTTCAAGTGTTGGATTGGGTGTTGTGTTGATGCAAGAGGGAATTTTGATTTCTTATACATTTCTTCAGTTGAAGCCTCATGATAGGAATTATCCTACCCATGATTTGGAGTTGTACATGGTTGTGTTTGCTTTGAAGTTGTGGAGGCACAAATTTTATGGAGTTCATTGTGAGATCTACTCAGATTATCATAGCCTTTAGTACTTCTTCAACTGGCGAGATCGTAATATGAGGCAGTGTCATTGGCTTGAGTTGCTTAAGGATTTTGACTTCATTATTCGTTATCATTTGGGCAAGGTTAATATGGTTGCAGATGCCTCGAGCCAAAATTCGACTAGCATAGGTAGCTTGGCATATATTTTAACCCAGGACAGGCCATTAGCCTTAGAGGTTCAGTTTTTAGATAACTAGATGGTTAGGTTTGATATTTTGACACATGGGAACGTTTTGGTATTTGTGGAGGCTAGATCTTCTTTGATGGAGCAGATTTGAGTTCACTAGTTTGATGGTGTAGGATTGATGTTGATTCTAGATAAGGTGTTGAGTAGGGAGGCTAAGAAAGCCTCACTTGATTTAGATGGAGTTTTGCGGATTGGAGGCCAAGTTTGTGGGTCGAGAGTGGGTGACTGGATTAGGCTGATTTTGTAGGAGGCCCATTATTCCAGATATTCCATCTATCTAGGTATGACTAAGATGTATCATGATTTGAGACAATACAACATCTTATAAGTCCTTTCCCTATTGTTTAGCAAATTTTTTAGGAACACTCAAAATTTTCTACCCCAGTATAGAGTTGTCAAAGATCGCAAAAGACTGCGTGTAAGAATTTTGGAGGTTGTCTCAAAAATTCTGCCCCCATTCATAATTATGCCAATGTCACGCCCAACTAGATAAAAATTGTTAGCAGAGATATATATGTATATATAAAAAATTAAATAATGTAGTGAAAACAACCATAATAGATAACAATAATAATAAGAGGAGATAAGAAAGTATATCTGTTTGACATTGTCCTTGTTGTCCATGATTTTTGGGGATCCTTAAAAATCTATCACAGTTTCGTCTTTTAAGAAAAATGATTATGTTGACCACATTCCTTCTTTCACATATCAAGGGTGTGGTTTGGGCTTTCTTTGATGATTTTGCACTGCAGTTGCTATATTTGTACATACTGTCTGCATTCAAAGAAAAATCGTTAGTCGAAAAGTAATGTTGACGCATACCTGGCTCAGTTTGACTCCTTGTCGTTGTCTTCTATTCCATAGACAGTTGGAACTAGTACTCCTTCATGGGGAAATTTTTGAGTCCTAAAAAATTTCTGCCCAATTTTAGGATAAAAGACACCTTTTGCACGTCCTTGTGAATTGATATAATGCTTTCAAGTGAAATTTTTGTAACACCCCATATTTTCGGGCTAGTCTTTGAATTACCATATGAATGTAAGTTTCATGATATTTATCCTCGTGTTTGATTTGATTTCGAGGAGAAAAATGTTCATATGAATCACTTAGAACAATGTTGAGCTTAGAGCGTTTGATCCGTCCAAAGTTTGGTATTCTATTCTTTAAGGGTCTACTTTAACCGTGTATAACTTTTTATATACATAGAATTTGCAGCTCAGTACCCACCAAATTGTAGATAATTGAACTATCTTTCCAACGATACCAATTTAGCCTTAATTCGATACCCAAACGAAAAGTTATGGCATTTTTTGTGAGAGGCAGTAAGTCGATGCGATTGGGACCCGACGCGTTGGTCATTGACGCGATAGCAACCGCATTACGAAACCGTTTCACATGCTATTTCTATTCCTAAAGGGTCTAGGGGCACTTTGGTCACTTTCACTCACCCAAATCCACCCATAACACATAATTTTAGCCCCCAAAAGTATTAGATACATGATTTCTCATCTTTTTCTCTCCAAGAAAACCCTACCCCCTCAAGAACACCAAGAACTTCATCAAAGTTTCTTCAATATAATCAAGAAATTAAGGTTCTTAATCCAAGAAGTTCAAGAAAAAACTTTCAATAACATTCCCAAGGCTTCCAAGTCAAGCTTTCAATTTCAAAGTCAAGCTTTCTACATCAAATTCATAATTTCTTCAAGAATCCATCTAAGTAAGGTATGTGGGAGTTCATCCATGTAGCCCAAAAGCTTATTTTCAAGTTCAAAGTTATGATCTTTACATGTTAATATGAATTATAACCATGAAATTTCTTGAAAATCGATTATGTATCCTTTTTACAAATGGTTTTCATTGAAATTGCCTTGATATGTTCGAATGATGATTTTTACATGCTAAAGCCTTAACCCATGTTTCTAATATTGAAAGTTATATGATTTTCATGGTTTAACTACTCCCATGTTTAACTCATGATCCCCATGTGTTTGATTTCAAATTAAGAGTATATGTGTTTTCAAGTGGAATGAGCCAATATATATTTTGAATGTTATGATCTTTATATCAAATCCCAAAGTTGTGAATTGATTCATGTAACCATGACAATTTCGCATGCTTGCTCATTGCCATGCACAAGTTTACGGTCCCCATGAGTTTGATGAATTGTCCCATGTTAAAGCCTTAATTGGCAATTTTTTTAAAATTAAATTCATGCTATGGCTACATGTCTATAACTATCCCCATTCTTAGCTTAAACCATGACTTGCAAGTGTTTGATGAAATGCCCAAACGATGGGTTTCTTTAAGTAATGACTGCTTATCATGTCCTCAAAGCCTTAGTATGGTCTTGTTGTATTATTATCGAGTCTTGGGGGTTATGAATACCCAAAATTTAGTTGTTGTCTAGTTTTCCAGTATCTACAGAATGATTTTAGTTATACCATAGGAAATATCATCCAATCAATAATATGGTCAGTTATGAGTCCGATTAAGTTAGCTCAATTTGGTTTCAGTACCAGTATCAGTTTATACATTATAATTTCTCAGAATTCGTATGCACTGTTATTTTCAGAATACCATGACTTGAGCTTATCAGTTATCAGTTAACAGTGTATACACCAGTTGGTATTCTAGTGTCATTCAGTTGGTAGTAGGATTCAACACTGAGCGAACCCAGGAATGGGGGCATTCCTGCCAATTTAGGGTTTGACCATTAGTAGTAGTCCCTAAGTTACAGAACTACGTAGCTAGCATAGGTTTGAGATGTTTTCCTACCAGTTTAGGGTTGACACATATCTCATGAGTTACCTGCCAGTATAGGGTTACTCTTTAGTCCTTCGAGACACCAATTTAGTGGATCCACACAGCCAGTGTTAGTACCCGTGGCATGGCCCTAACACCCTTCCAACTGGGGTTACAGGTTGGATCCTGATTAGCTCAGATTGGGGCATGTTGGTTAGATGATACCTCCCATGGTCTCAGTTCAGTATTCAGTTTCAATTTTGCTTGACCATAGCATATAGTTATCAGTTATCAGTATTTTAGCTTACAGACTATTTTAGAATTATGTTATACGTTTGGTCTTGCATTCTCAGATAATATAGTTTGCATGCATTCATGTTCAGTCATCTCATGTTGTTCAGTTAGTCCTTGCCTCATATGCACAGTACTTCACAATTTTAATCCAGTGATTCAGACTAAGTACAGTCCAGACTTAAATGACTAGTATACAACTATTAGTCATTCAGTTAATCAGATAAGCTTAGTATATGTCATGTTTGGTTTTGTATGTTTGGGTATTCGTGCTCAGTATAATTGTATATTTAGATCCCCAATGTTATGTCAGTTTCTAATGCGTATTTTCAGACTCAGTATTCATACAATATTCATATTTTACCATATCCAAGCTTCAGTTCTACTTATATCATTAAAGTAAAGTTTTACTCAAACTAAGTGTAGAGATTCACCATCTTATAAGAGTATGTTTGTCACTCATACTTTAAAACATTTTAGTTTTTAGTTTATTCTAGCCTATTGGTGAGGCTACTTACATTTAGCATGCATGTTTTATGATTACGAATGAAATAAATTTTACTTATTGCATTCACCCCTGCATACTCAGTACATTCCAAAAGTACTGATCCATATATACGTTTGTGTGGCTACATTATTTCATAATGTTGGTACTATTTGTAGCCCGCACATCATGATCAGACAATTGCAGTTTCCAGCTAGCAGGTGATGAGTTCTCTTGTTTTGGGAACTCCAGACAGTTTTAGTTTATGTACATCTCATTTATTTTCATATGTATTGATTAGTGGTAGTTGGAGGCATGTCCCAACTATCTATAGTCAGTATAGTACAAGTTTCATAGATGTCAGTCAGAGTCAGTCATGTAAATTTTAGTTTCTTCCATCAGTTTTATCAGATTGAAAACTTTATCAGTAATTTGTTTATTCAGATTATGACATAATTATGTTTCTGCACAACAGAACTTGTTATTTATTTTATACATTATAAATTAGTTGTTCAACAGCATACCAGTTCATGGGTTAGCTTGGGGTCACTTGTGGTTCCAAGCACCGTATAATGAGTAGGGGTAGTCTCGAGTCATTACAAACATGATATCAGAGCACATAGTTCAAGTGTCCTAGGGTATCTATGAAGCCATGTCTAGTAGAGTCTTACAGAATGGTACGGAGACGTCTGTACTTTTCTTCAAGAGGCTACAGGGCATTTAGGAAATATTTCCCTTCTTTTATGTCTCAGATCGTGCTATAGAAAGGTTCTTTAAGAAACTTATACAAATTCTCATCTTGCTCTATTCATTCTATCTTTATCATATTTTTGAGGTAACAAAACAGTTAAGCTCAAATTCCTATAGACATAGTTTTCTAAGACAGTCCCTACAGATAGTTATGGGATTGCACATAGGCTCGAAATATGCCATTAGTTCTGTTATGCTTTGAACTTTGAAAATATTCATTCTTATTCATGAAAATCCTGCATTGAGCCAAAGTTAGACGTGCTTTCAGGTCCCTTCTCAGAATTCTATGATAGCATATGATCTAGAATTGAAAGCATAAACCCAAAGATTTAGCAGTAGTAGAGTAGGGATAACGTTATAAATATTGAGCAGATTATGTTCACGGGTCTAGTTGTACCAAAGGTGAATCAATACACTTAAATAATGTATGCAAGAATTTAAGTTTATTGATTTAAAATTAAATATAATGTTATGTGTATGATCTAGAGGTGTACCCAAGGTGATATGGGACTTTAGTATTTCTAAGCTTTTAAAATGTGGGTTCTTAGAAAGTATCCTTGGGTTGCTAAGTGTCAATGAAGCTAGTAATGTAGTATGTAACGTTTTTACCAACTAAGTTATGGGCTATAGAAAATTTAGAGTTACAAAAAGGGTCCACAGACTTAAGATGATAGCTTTAGTGTAAGGGGGAGATGATAGAACAAGTGACTAAGTCAGGCTCTCAGATTCTAATAATAGTGCTAGTATGTGTAGAAAAGCAGTAAGGGAGGATGATTCCCAACCTATTCTTATCTCAGTGCAAAGTTTTTCAGTCATCAAGTCATCTACTCATGCCTTACATGTCATCCCTATGATCACAGATCATATTCATGTGCTTTATATAAAAATCATGTACGCTTCCTATTTCTAGTATAAGGAGTTTCAGTTCACTCAGCAGTATGAATCATATTCCATAACATCATGAACTCTAAACTCAGGTCATGCAGCTGATGACTCAGGTACTCATGTTTTATAGTATGTACAGTTCCTGTACTCATTCAACACTCCTAATGATCAGTAAAATTCAGATTTTTTTATGTATATCCTTAGTTTAGCTCTCTTAAATGAATTCATGGTTTTGATACTCTATTCCTCAGGCCTCAGTAAAGTGTCAAGTTATGCATAGTTATCCCTTCATGCTTTAGGTTCTCATGTTCTAACTATCAGTGACCTCTCCTTATGTCATGATTAGTTGAAATTCTATGTGTGTTTTCTTGGGCTAGTGCATGAAAGTTGTAAGGATAGAGGATTAGATAATATGAGAAAGATGCTTATGTTGTTGTTTGCCTACAAGTTTATGTGTGGTTATGACGATAGGCTTGAATGTCATAGTGGTGTACAAGTGGAATGTATAGTTGAGTTTAAGCTTTCAATAAGAGTTACTTCAAATAGCCAGCAAACCAGTCTAGCAGTCGAATATACAAATTCCTATGGCTTTCCATCTTTCCATCTAGTCATACTATTCGAAATTCTCATGAATATGGCTATTCCAAGAGGTAATTCATTTGCATCCATGTAATTTGTGAATTCAGCTCAGTTCATGTATCATGCATCAGTTTCAGACCCTAGATATTAATCATGATTCAGTCCATTAGTTTTTCGTGCATCATCTTAGTCTTTCCTTAATATTTCAACCAAGTCAGTACCATTCGGGCACGAAGTATCCCAAGGGGGAGATGTATTGTAATACTATGAGTATTCATGTCCTAAACCTTTCATTTTTCTCCACGAAATAGGACCAGGCTTGAAGTAATGGTTACTCATCAGTTGACTCTCATTTTTATCTCAGCCTTATAATCATTCTCATGTCATTGCGTGTATTCAAGAAATCAGTTCAGTTCATGATATTCAGTTCATATATCATGTTTTAGAAGCAGTTATGCAATCATGTTCCAAGTCATTCATGTTCAAAATATGATCTCAATTACCTTCGTATAGTACTCTCAGTCTAACTAGTCTCATTTGAGGACGAATATTCCCAAGGGGAAGATAATGTAACACCCCATATTTTCGGGTTAGTCTTTGAATCGGAGTTCCTATATGTATAAGTTATAATCCAAATAATTCCCATATGAATAAAAGTTTCATGATATTTATCCTCGTGTTTGATGTGCTTTCGAGGTGAAAATGTTCATAAGAATCACGTAGAACAATGTTGAGCTTAGAGCCTTTGATTCATCCAAAGTTTGGTATTTAAGTCTATAAGAGTCTACTTTAAACATATATAACTTTTTATATACATAGAATTTTGCAACTCTAGACCAACCGGATTGTAGATAATTGAATTAACTTTTCAACGATACAAATTTTCCTTAATCCGATATCCGAGTGAAAAGTTATGGCATTTTTTGTAAGAGGCGGTAAGCCGACGCGATTGGGATGCGACGCGTCGGTCATCGACGCAATGGAAACCACATTATGAAACTGTTTCACATGCTATTTCAGTTCCTAAAGTGTCTGGGGGAACTTTGGTCACTTCCCCTCACCCAAATCCGCCCATAACACTTAATTTCAGCCCCCAAAAGCATTAGATGGATAATTTCTCATCTTTTTCTCTACAAGAAAACCCTAGTCCCCTCAAGAGCACCAAGAACTTCATCAAAGTTTCTTCAATACAATCATAAAATTAAGGTTCCTAACCCAAGAAGTTCAAGAAAAATCTTTCAATAACATTCTCAAGGATTCCAAGTCAAGCTTTCAATTTCAAAGTCAAGCTTTCTACATCAAATTCATAATTTCTTCAAGAATCCATCTAATTAAGGTATGTGGGAGTTCATCCATGGGTTCCCTTTCACCCATGGAGCCCAAAAGCTCGTTTTCAAGTTCAAAGTTATGATCTTTACATGTTAATATGAATTATATCCATGAAATTTCTTGAAATTTGATTATGTATCATGTTTACAAATGGTTTTTGTTGAAATTGCCTTGATATGTTTGAATGATGATTTTCACATGCTAAAGCCTTAACCCATGTTTTTTAATATTGAAAGTTATGTGATTTTCATGGTTTAACTACTCCCACGTTTACCTCATGATCCCCATGTGTTTGATTTCAAATTAAGAGTATCTGTGTTTTCATGTGGAATGAGCCAATACATATTTTGAATATTATGATCTTCATATCAAATCCCGAAGTTGTGAATCAATTCGTGTAACCATGATATTTTTGAATGTTTGCTCATTCCCATGCATAAGTTTATGGTCCTCATGTATTTGATGAATTGTCCCATGCTAAAGCCTTAATTGGCGATTTTTTTAATATTGAATTTATACTATGGCTACATGTCTACAACTATCCCCGTGCTTAGCTTAAACCATGACTTGCAAGTGTTTGATGAAATAACCAAGCGATGAGTTTCTTTAAGTAATTACTGTTTATCATGTCCTCAAAGCCTTAGTATGGTCTTGTTGTATCGTTATTGAGTTCGGGGGTTATGTGTAACACCCTAAATCTGATACCCGAAATGATATACGGTGCTCATGACCCCGAAGGACCACAAGCTAACCCATGACTGATATTTGTACCTGTATACTGCATAAAATACTTTATAATGTGGAAACATGAACTGAAAGAACATAAGGTTCAAAATTGAGACATAGTATCTGGGAGGGGTATGAAATACCCAAAACAACTGAAATAAGCTATCTGAACATACTATAGTCTGGAAAGCCTCTAAAACATGACTGCTTGAATAAGGAGTTGATGGGACATGTCCCCAACTAACTCCAACTAATAAACTAATTACTGAGATAATAAAATGGTGATCATGTCCTCGAAAGATGAGGACTCACTGCTAACTCTGACAGCTGAGATTGAAATCTACTGATGTTCTTGAGCTCGTGTCTCTGAACCTATTGTATAAGACACCATAGCACAAATACGTCAGTACTTTGAATGTACTGGTATGCATGTGAGGCAGGATGGATGTATAGGGTTCATATGCAGGAATAATAACAATAGAAGACTGACTATCATGAGTGTGAGAACACATGTATGAGACATAATAACATGAGTGACTATATCTAAAAGTCCTAAATCTAATGGAACTATCTAAGTCCCATGCTGTATCTGAGTTGACTATATCTGACATTCCTAAAATCTGAAGAACTATCTGAGTTCTTTTACTGAGACTGATACTAAAACTGTGAGAGATAGTTATCTAACCGGCATGCCCCTAATACGCCATTATGGCTAAGTTGGGGTCCAATCTGTAACCCCAATTGGAAGGGTATCAATACCATGCCATTAGTAAAGACAATTTGTGGGTGACCCTCATCTGATAGTGTCCCCAAAAGAAAATGGTGGGGCCCTTATCTGACCGTGCTTATCCATCTCATCAATCCTCATTGGACAGTGTTGATATCTCAACCTATGCTGGCTACATAGTTCTGAAACGCACGGATGACATCTAAGAATCACACCCTCATCTGATAGTGTGTGTTCCCATCCGTGGGTTCACTCGGTGCTAATTCCTATGTCCATATGAATAGACTCTGAACATGATTTACTAAACTGAACATGGGCTGAGTTACTGAATTCCGTTGACTGACGGAATACTACTGATATCTGACAACTGACTGAGTTCATGAGATCATGGAGATTTCCTGAGTCATAAGAATGTCTGAAGTCTAAGGATTCATAGCTTGACTGAGAGTATCGTGAAAATATGACATGGCTCTAGGCAGACAGCTAATGTTTTGGGTATGAGTACCCCCAGGACTCGATGAAAGAAAACTGACCAAGCATAACTTACTTGAACATATAACTAACATCATAATCCATAATACATTTATAGAAGCATGTCATCAACACATATGATAGGCATAACTTGTACATACATGGGGATTTCATGGTATCATGCTAGTTAGGCACTTTTCCATCATCTAGGCATTTAATCAAACATATTGTAGGCATGGTACATGTAAACATCATTGTACAATAATTAAACATCATGGTTCAATTATAATTTCATCATTCAAGGTTTTAGTCATAGGTTTGCATGAATCTATATCTATAATAATTTAATCCACACAGAATTTATCACCCAACATGGAGTAGAATTAAATTTCTCATTATCCACATGAACAAGAGCAGCCCAATCATGAAATTCATAAGAAAATCTATAAACTTGAATTTAGAAAAGGGATTCTTGGGCTTCATGGACAAAAGGAGTCTATGAATGAACACTATGCATCCTTGGTTCATAAATACATGAAGATTAATATGGTAAATTCTTGATTATGAATCTTCTATGAAGAGCCCTAGGTTGTTCTTGAGAGGTTTTTGAGAAAAGAGAGTGTATTTTGGGTGAAAATGGTTGAATAATGTGTTAAAGGGCTTAAATAGGGGTGAGAAATTAACCCTTTTAACCTTGGACGTGTCTTGTAATTTCAGTAAAAATTTCTAGAATTGGACTCTTGGCATGACGGGCGCTATCGCGTCGTGTCACTGAAATTTGACAATTGGGAAACTAAAGGATGGCGCAACGCGGAGCCATCGCGTTTCCCCTTCTTTTATGACCTGGAACTTTGGCGCAATGCGGAGGAAATTGCGCTGAGACATTGGAAAAGGATAATTGCCATTTTAGCTTGTGGCGCGGCGCACCACTGACCAATATTGCACTGTTTTACGACAAAAACTTGAGATAGTCTTAACTTCTTACCTGGTTATCGGATTTAGGAAAATATTATATCGATGGAAATCTTATTGAATTTTCCACATGACAATAAGTGAAAATCTTTAAAATACCAAGTGTAAAAAAGTGGATTCATCTTTCAAAGAAAGCTCCTAACATTTTTTAGACAATTTCAAGCTAGGAAAAGGTACGGGGTATTACAATATCTCCCCCTTGAGAACATTCATCCTCGAATGAGTCTGAGAGTGAGGGGAAGAACATAAAATGACATCATACTGAACATGCATATCTAATGTATGTGTAACTGATTCATGAATGCATGACTGAGTGTTCTGAGGAACGAAGTTTCTCACAATGAGAATGCATGTCTGATGCATAATTATATAACTGAACTGATACATGAATGCATGACGGAATATGCAATGGTACTTGATACCAAGTTTGTGATGAACACTGAACATAAAACTAAGTAAGCTTAAGGAGGACTGTTACCTTGAGCTTGATCTGAGTTGCGGAGAAGAGGTGAGGATACTTGGTATGTATGTCTGCTTCTGCTTCCCAAGTAGCTCTCTCGACAGAATAATTTCGCCAAAGAACTTTAACTAGAGAGATTTCTTTGTTCCTCAGTCTACGAGTCTGATAGTCTAGGATTTTGACTAGAATCCCCTCATAAGAGAGACTGTTCTGAACATCAATGCTCTAAATAGGGACTACAACTGCTGGGTCACCTATGCACTTCTTGAGCAAAGAGACAAGGAAGACTGGATGAACTGAGGCTAGATCTGAAGGCAATTTAAGCTCATAATCTACCTTACCGAATCGACTGAGAATCTTGAAGGGACCGATATATTGGGGACTGAGTTTCCCTTTCTTGCCGAACCGTTTCACTCCCTTCATGGGAGAGATATTTAGATAGACATAGTAACCAATATCAAACTCAAGATCTTTTCTACGAACATCTGCATAAGACTTCTATTGACTCTGAGCAGCCGGAGTCTTTCTCTAATCAACTAGACTTTTTCTAAGGCATCGAATACTAAGTCAGGCCCTATGATTAAGGCCTCACTAACTTCGAACCAACTGATCGGAGATCTATATCTCCTACCATAGAGATCTTCGAATGGAGACATCCGAATACTGGAATGATAGTTGTTGTTGTATGCAAACTCAATCAAAGGCAAGTAGTCATCCCAAAAACCCTTGAAATCAATTGCACACGCCTGTAGCATATCTTCTAAAGTCTGAACGGTCCTTTTTGCTTGACTATCTGTCTGAGGATGAAAGACTGTATTGAGATGAACTTGGATACCAAGACCCTTTTAAAATGCTTTCCAGAAGTGAGAGGTGAACTGGGTACCTCTGTCTGAGATTATAGATAACGGAACACCGTGCAATCTGACCTACTCCCTGATGTAGAGTTTGGCATAATCCTCAGTTGAGTAAGAGGTATGGACAAGAAGAAAATGAGCTAATTTGGCCATCCTATATACAATGACCCAAACCAAATCATGCTAATGACGAGTTCGAGGCAAACCCATCACGAAGTCTATGTTCACTTCTTCCTACTTATAAGTAGGAATAATGAACTCCTGCATAGGACCACTAGGATTCTGATGCTCTATCTTAAACTGCTGACATGTAGAGCCCTTAGGCACAAACTTTGCAATATTTCTCTTCATCCCACTACACCAATAGACTTCCCATAAGTCATGGTACATCTTTGTGGACCCTGGATGAATAGAGTAGCTCACACTATGTGCTTCTACAAGAATTCACTGCCTTAAGTCATCTACACCTGAAACAAAGAGACGACCCTGACAATGCAAAACACCATCTCCCCCTTGGGAGAAAACCTCTACTTTTTGATCCTGAACTAACTCTTTCAACTTGACAAGGCTGGGATCTCTATCTTGCTTTTCTTTCACCTCGGAAACTAGAGATGATTCTGAACTACTCTAAACCCACATATCACCCTCATCTGTATTGACTAAGCGAACACCTAGTCTGGTAAGCTGATGTACTTCCTGAGCTAACTTTTTCTTACTGTCATCTACATAAGTCACACTACCCATAGACAATCTACTGAGAGCGCCGACCACTACATTGACCTTGCTCGGATGATAGAAGACACCCATGTCATAATCTTTCAAGAGCTCTAACCACCTTCTCTGACAAAGATTAAGATATTTCTGAGAAAAGACATACTGAAGACTCTTATGATTTATGAAAACATATACATGAACTTCGTAGAGATAATGCCTCCAAATCTTCAAGGCAAAGACTACGGCTGCTAACTCAAGATCATAAGTAGGATAATTCTTCTTATGGGGTTTAAGCTGTTTGAAGAGGTAGGATATGACCTTACCATGATGTATGAGGACACAACCTAAACCCACTCTGGATGCATCACAATACACTACGAACCCATCTGGACCATCTGGAAGAGGTAAAACTGGAGCTGAGGTGAGTCAAGTCTTCAACTCCTAAAAACTCTTCTCACAAGGATCTAACCATTGAAACTTGATTTTTTTATGAGTCAATCGGGACATAGGGGATGCAATAGAAGAAAATCCCTCAACAAACCATCTGTAATAGCCAGCCAAAGCCAAGAAATTCCTGATATCTGATGGAGAGACAGGTCTGGGCCAGTTTCTTACCTCTTCAATCTTTTGAGAATCTACTCTAATTCCATTACCCAAAACGATATGACCAAGGAATGTTGCTGACCTTAGCCAAAATTTACACTTATAGAATTTGGCGAATAGCTGATGATCTCTGAGAATCTGAAGTACTGTTCTAAGATGGTTTGCATGATCTCGCTCACTACAGGAATAGACCAGAATATCATCTATGAAGACTATGACGAACATGTCCAAGTACTATTTGAACACACGGTTCATCAAGTCCATGAAAGTTGCTGGGGCATTGGTAATACCAAATGACATGACTAGGAATTTGAAGTGACCATACCAAGTACGGAAAGCTATTTTTGAAATGTCACATTCTCTGACTCTGAGCTGATGATAGCCGGCTCTGAGGTCTATCTTAGAGAAATAACTGGCACTTAAAGTTGGTCAACTAAGTCATCGATTCTGGGAAGAGGATACTTGTTCTTGACCGTGACCTTATTAAGTTGACAGTAGTCTATACACATTCTGGGAGAACTGTCTTTCTTATGCACGAATAATACTAGCGCACCCCACAGGGAAATACTGGGCCTGATGAATCCCTTATCTAGGAGATCCTTCAATTTTTTTTTCAATTCTCTAAGTTCTACTTGTGCCATTCTGTATGGTGGAATAGAGATAGGCTGAGTATCTGAAAGAAGATCAATGTCGAAGTCTATTTTCCTTTCGGGAGGAATTCCTGAAAGATCTTTGGGAAAGACATTTGAATATTTATTCACAACTGAAATGGATTCAAGACTGGGAGTTTTGAAACTGGAATCCTTAACATGAACAAAATGATAGACACATTCCTTAGATACCATTTTTCTTGCCCAAAGGTAGAAAACAAGCTGGCCCTGAAAGCGGATACATTGCCCTTCCACTCAAGGACGGGTTCATTTGGGAGCTGAAACTAGACTATCCTGTTTCTACAGTCGACTGTGGCATAGCATGAATGAAGCCAATCCATGCCGAGAATGATATCAAAATCAGTCATCTCTAATTCGACTAGATCTGCTGAAGTGACTTTCTAAAATATCATAATCGAGCACTTCCTGTATACCCATCGGGCTATGATGGTTTTACCCACTGGGGTAGAGACTGAAAAGGGCTCTGCTATAATTTTGAGACTGACTCTGAAATAAACTGTTATATAAGGAGTAACAAAAGACAAGAAAGCACCTGGATCTAACAAAGCGTAAACATGCACATGAAAGATCTGTAACATACCAGTAACCATATCAGGAGAATTTTCCTAATCTTGCCGGGATTGGAGAGCATAGAGTCTCTTTGGGCGTTGCCCACTAGTAGCACTAGAGGTAGCACCCTACTTATTTGGGCAATTGGACTGAGCTAAGGAGCAGAGATGACTCCGATAACCTAATTGAGGGTAGTTTCTGACTCTGTGGCCTAGCTTGCCACAACTGAAATAGACATCACTGCCAGATCTGCACACACCCTTGTGGTTTTTACCATAAGTCTAAAAAAAGATATTAGTTCGGGCACTACTAACACTGCCATGAGACTTAGAGCCTGGTGCTCTATCTTTGTTACCACCCTCTTTGAACTTATGAACTAGAGAACTGGCTGACGAAGGAGATGGAACTGATGACTTAGGATGAATCTGAGAGCGATTGCCTCCCTTTGACTTAGGCTGACTAAAATTAAAGCTACCTGTCCTAGCTATCTTATTTTGCTTCTTCCCTTGCTTAATATTCTACTCCTCTATCTGCTGAGCATGAGTCATGAGCCTAGATAAAGTCATGTTACTATTCAACATGGTGGATCTACACTCATTAACCATGCTATCATTCACCCTTAAAACGAACTTACTCATCTTGGCCCTGGTATCTGCAACCACATGAGGGGCACTTATGGCTAATTAAGTAAACTTACGAGAATATTCTTTCACTTTCATATTTCTCTGCCTGAGGTTGATGAATTCTAACACCTTAGCTTCTCTAAGCTCTAGGGGAAAGAATCTATAAAGAAAAGCAGAAGCAAACTCCTTTCACTCAACAAGCCCTGCATCACCTGGCCTTTCTGACTTCCACTGTTTAAACCAAATGTGAGCAACATCCTTCAACTGATATACAGCTAGCTCAACACTCTCACTAGAGGTAACCCCTATTATGTTTATAACCTTCTGCACCTGATCTAGGAATTCCTGAGGGTCCTCATTTGACTTAAACCTAAGAAAGGATGGAGGATTGATTCGGGTGAAATCCCAAATCCTGGCTGTGGCTGAATTGGCCATTGGATTGGCCGGAACGACAGTTGGTCATTCATTCTGAGCAACAACTGAGTTAGCAAGAGTAATGAAGGTAACTCGAACTCTGCATGAGAAACATGTTCGTCTAAAGGTTCTTCGGGCTGAGGGGCTGACTGATTCCCATTTCTTCTTTTAGGAGGCATATTTTGTAAAAGAAAAGGGAGAAATGGATTAGACTGAGAGATTGACTTGAGATTATGCTCACTGGCACAACATAAATACTGAAAGAGGGGAAACTGTTCCTAAAACATCTTATAGCCTCTTATACATAAATGTGGCGTGCAACACACCCATGCATAAGACTCTACTAGATGCGTCTTTCAGACTTCCTAGGACTCTATTGAACCTTAGGCTCTGAGTTTGTAACGCCCCAAATCTGATACCCGGAATGCTACACGATGATCATAACCCCGAAGGACCACAAGCTAACCCATGACTGATATCTATACCTGTATACCGGATAAAATACTTTATAATGCGGAAACATGAACCAAAAGGCCATAAAGTTCAAAACTGAGACATAGTATCCGATAAAAATGTAACATCTGGGAGGGGTATGAAATACCCAAAACAACTGAAATAATCTATCTAAATATATTATAGTCTGGAAAGCCTCTGAAATGTGACTGTCTGAATTAGGAGTTGGTGGGACATGTCCCCAACTAACTCCAACTAATAAACTAATTACTGAGATAATAAAATAATGATCATATCCTCGAAAGATGAGGACTCACTGCTAACTCTAACAGCTGAGACTAGAATCTACTGATGCTCTGGATATCGTGTCTCTGAACCTATCGTATAAGACACCATAGCACAAATGTGTCAGTACTTTAAATGTACTGGTATGCATGTGAGGTAGGTTGAATGCATAAGGTTCATATGCATGAACAATAACAATAGCAGACTAACTATCATGAGCATGATAATCCATGCATAAGACACAATAACTGACACTGATACCATGATACCATGATTAATGCATCTGAATATTAATAACATGACATCCTGATAACTGATATAACTGATAACATAAGTGACTGTATCTGAAAGTCCTGAATCTAATGAAATTAGCTGAGTCTCGTACTGTATCTGAGTTGACTGTATCTGACAGTCCTGATTTGATAGTGTCCCCAAAAGAGAATGGTAGGGCCCTTATCTGGCAGTGCTTATCCACCTCATCAACCCTCATCGGACAGTGTTGATGTCTCAACCTATGCTGGCTACATAGTTCTGAAATGCATGAATGACTTCTAAGAATCGCACTCTCATCTGATAGTGTGTGTTCCCATCTTTGGGTTCACTTGGTGCTAATTCCTACTCCCATATGAATAGACTCTGAACAAGATTTACTAAACTGAACATGGGTTGAGTTACTGAATTTCGTTGACTGACAGAATACTACTAATATCTGACAATTGGCTGAGTTCATGAGATCTTGGAATTTCCTGAGACATAAGACTGTTTGAAGTCTAAGGATTCATAGCTTGACTGAGAGTATCGTGAAAACATGACATGGATCTAGGCACAAAGCAAATGTTTCGGGTACGAGTACCCCCAGGACTCGATGAAAGAAAACTGACCAAGCATAACTTACTTGAACATATAACTAACATCATAATCCATAATAGAAGCATTTCATCAAAACAGGTGATAGACATAACTGTACATACATAGGAATTTCATGGTATCATGCTAGTTAGGTAGTTTTCCTTCATCTAAGCATTTAATCAAACATATTGTAGGCATGGGACATGTAAACATCATTGTACAATAATTAAACATCATGGTTCAATTATAATTTCATCATTCAAGGGTTTAGTCATAGGTTTGCATGAATCTATATCTATAATAATTTAACCCACATAGAATTTATCACCTAACATGGAGTAGAATTCAATTTCTCATTATTCACATGAACAAGAGCAGCCCAATCATGAAATTCATAAGAAAATCCATAAACTTGAATTTAGAAAAGGGATTCTTGGGCTTCATGGACAAAAGGAGTCCATGAATGAACACTATGCATCCTTGGTTCATAAATACATGAAGATTAATATGGGAAATTCTTGATTCTGAATCTTCTATGAAAAGCCCAGGGATGGGTGCATTCCTGCCAGTTTAAAGTTTGACACTTAGTATCAATCCCTGAGTCACAGAACTACGTAGCCAGCGTAGGTTTGAGATGTCTTCCTGCCAGTTTAATATTGACACATATCTCATGAGTTTTCTTCTAGTATAGGGTTACTCCTTAGTCCTTCAGGACACCAGTTTAGTAGATCCACACAACCAGTGTTAGTACCCATGGCACGATACCAACACCCTTCAAACTAGGGTTACAGGTTGGACCCCAATTAGCTCAGATTGGGACATGTTGGTTAGATAATACCTCCCACAGTCTCAGTTCAGTATTCAGTTCAGAGTTCAGTTTTAGGTTTGCTTAACCAAAGCATACAGTTATCAGTTATTCAGTTATCAATATTTTAGTTTATAGACTATTTCAGAATTATATGATATAATTGGTCTAGCATTCTCAGATAATACATAGTACTCTACAATTTCAGTCTTGTTATTCAGACTAAGTACAGTCCAGTCTTACATGACCAGTATTTAGCTATTAGTCATTTAGTTAATCAGGTAAGCTTAGTATATGTCACTTTTGGTTTTGTATGTTTAGGTATTCGTGCTCAAATCCATGATATTATGTCAATTTCTAACACGTAGTTTCAGACTCAGTATTCATACAGTATTCACATTTTATCATATCCAAGCTTCAGTTCTATTTATATTATTAAAGTAAAGTTTTACAGAAACTAAGTGTAGAAATTCACCATCTTATCAGAGTAAGTTTGTCACTCATGCTTTAAGACATTTCAGTTTTCAGTTTATTCCATCCTATTGGTGAGTCTACTTGCACTTAGCATGGATGTTTTAAGATTATGTACGAAATCTGTTTTACTTATTGCATTCACCCCTGCATACTCAGTACATTACAAAAGTACTGATCCACATATATGTTTATGTGGCTACATTATTTCATAATGTAGGTACCATTTATAGGCCGCACATCATAATTAGACAGTTATAGTTTTCAGCCAGCAGGTGATGAGTTCTCTTGTTTTGGGAACTCCAGACAGTTTCTTCCTTCAGTCAGTATAGTGGAGGCTTCATAGATGTCAGTCAGAGTTAGTCATGTAAATTTCAATTTCTTTCTTCAGTTTTATCGATTGTAAACTTTATCAGTAATGTATTTATTCAAATTATTACATGATTATGTTTCTGTGCAGCAGAACTTGTTATTTATTTTATACATTATAAATCAATTGCTCAACAGCATGTAAATTCATAGGTCATTTATGGTTCCCAACACCATGTAATGACTAGGGGGTAGTCTCGGGTCGTTACAATTTTTGAGGTTTCCTTAAAACCTCAAAAATTATGCCCTAGTTTTTTCTTTTGGAATCTTAAATTCCCTTTTCACTCAAAGAAAATATTAGTTCAAGAGAAATGGTTATCTTACATTTGAACATTGTGATCTCAATTTGAATCTGCATTTATATGTTTAAAGGTCGGGCCTATTAAAGGTGTAGGAATTTGAGAAGAGTTTTCGAGTTGGATAGAGAGGGAAACGAAATTTTTTATTAGATTAAGACTGGACCCAAAAGGGCTGCTTACGTATCTAAATGGAAGTCAGGTCAAACATAGTTCAGAAGTACAAAGAATGGTACATAAGATAGAAAAACAATATTTCATCATAAGATGGATAAATAGAGACTGACGACATCTCTCATTTTCAAGAGTGGTGTTTATTGAAGGAAATTATTTAGAGGGTGTATGGGTAACGTGAGAAAAAGGAGATTCAGTCCAAATAGTATTTTGCCTTGGGCAATAGAATAGAGGGATGTAATTTTTCTGTATGTCGAAAATATTTGTCATAGTTCAGATTTTCAATTGAGTCAATGTTAAAATGCTAGACAACCTTTAAGTAATAAATGGTAATTTAAGAAAAACAAGTATCAGTATACTCAATGCGAAAAGATATAGCATGCCAATAAGAGTCATTTTGTTAAGGAGGACTTTAGGATGAATAGGTGGGCAAGAATTTAATCTTAAGAAATGAATTGATATCAAAAGATATAAGGTAGGCTCTAATCAAGACCTAGGTACAAAGTTTGTGCTTGAAGCTGATGGAGAGAACAAGTAGATAATGAAAAGTTGTTCAAAAGATGCATATAAAATGTTTAAAAAAAAGTTTTGGACAAATGGGAGAAGTGAAGATTGAAAAAATTTGAAAATATTAATGTATTTAGCTTGAAATATTTGACAATTTCAAAGATTGTGGAAAGTCGTTTGAATAATCCAAAAAAACTTCTAAGTTTCACCCTTACGACATTATGGAAAGGTGAAAGAAATGAACAATATGATTTGATAGAAAAAATTATTTAAATGATCGGATTGTTTCACATTTTCCCATGTTAGGGTATTTTGTATGATAAAGAAAACAAGAACAAATTAACAAAATGCACAAAAGAACAAAATAACAAAATTCATCCAAAGAAGTCTTTTTAATGTTGATATTAGCCTTATAATCAAATTTTTGCAACCAACGAGCATATCATAATAGTTGAACTAAGCCAACATAAACAAATAAGCGGAGTAACAAATTATACATACCACATCAAGCACATTATTTGAAAAAAAGGCCATAAGCAAATAATTTGTGAAGTTCAATACTTAAGGTATTATGCAAAATATACCTCGTAGGAGTAAAAGCAAAGATGCAAAACCAAAGTGGGAGAGAGTGAAAAAGTAGGCCACAGTCTTGAATAAAATCAATAAAAACCAATCAATCCCCAAAGGACCAATTGAATATATGTTTTAAGAATTTTTGATGTTAAGCCGTAAAAGAGGGGAATGTAATCATGTCGACCCCAATAGTAAAGAGGAAATATTGCATATATAGTTGGGGAGAGCGAAGAATTAAAAGGAAGAAATATGTAAATAAATCAATCAAAGGTGGTAAGAAAGGAAAATAAAATATTCTAAACATCAATTATTAAACTGAATCAATTAAATAGGAGAAAAATATGCTAACTTTCATAGAATTTACACAGAGTCTGTTAAAACCAAATAAGCCAAGAAAGAGCCCACACTATTTTCCTTCTTTGCAAATTTTCACCATAAATAGACAATAATGAGACTATCAAATTATTCAAAAAAGTGAGAAAATTAACTGATACTGCTCAATCACACAAATATTTTCCATAGATATTCGGTTACCAAAGTTGTCAACCTCCAACGTATGATTTGACTTCAATTTCAATAGGGGACCGAATCAATTAACAACAACAACTAGTTTGCCAATCTGGCTTACCAGAAGAAAGAATTTTAAATTAATCACATATGATAAACAATTAATTAATAAGAAAGCACATAGATAAGAATCAACGCCCAACATTAGGGTCAAAATCAAGCACATGCAAATTTAGGCGTTTTCACATACGTTGATCTAAATGCAAAGATGATCATGTATTTGAAGGAATTACACAAAAAATTCAAAGTTATACATAACCACTTTTAAATCTAAGAATCTGTCTAAAAAGAAAAAAGAGTAGAAAAGGATTTAGGCAAAACTTAAAATGGTGATACAAGAATAATCACAGATATGAATGTAAGAGAGTGCGTGTTGGAAACGAGACTTGGTGGATAAAAATAAAGTGCAAAGGAGCACCTAAATGGATCCCAAAACCGTCCATACATAGCACTCCAAGGGCGCCTACTTGAAGCCATTCATTAAAGGGTCTTTTAGGTCATTTCACCTTACTTTTGTAATAAGTCTATAAATAGTCTAGTTTAGGTCTTTAGTTCTTTAGTTGATGATTATTGTAAGTCATGAAATTTTAAAACACCAAGTCCTCTCTCCTTGAGGTACAAAATCGAAACTTGTAACTAGGATAGCATTCAAGGGTGGAATCTTTTGTGATTGCTTACTTGTTAGAAACATTGGTGCTTAAGTGATAGACTCCGCTCTTGTGTCATCGTAAGAGTTAGGTGATTGTGTATGTAGGTGTTAAGGGTCTTAGAGTTTAATATACTATTTGGTTCTTAGGATTTATACCACCTTTGTCTAGCTATCTATCCTATTATTTGTTGTCATCCTGTAGTAGTTTGTATCTCGTATTGTAAGTCGTGTGGTGTTGTCTTGTTATAACATTGTCGTTGTTATTAATTGTTCATTATATTTTGCTATAACTTAGTTTGGTTGGCTGATTTTGGTGTCACCTACACCTTGTTAACTTATCAAACTTGTATTATTATTCTTGGCCGAAACTAGCTCTCAAAGGGTCCTCGATTTGTGCCTTGTTGAGTGGACTATTTTGGTGTCATTTCATGAGTTCCTAGTCTCTTTTCGTAACATTTGGTATCAAATCAAGGCTGGTTGTGTTCCTATACTACCAATCTTGGGCTCTCTCAGTCGAAATATCAAAAGAAAAAAAGAGTTGAAGTGTTCTTGTTCTTGGTCGAGTGTTCTTCTTGTTGTTGTGTTTGGCTGAGATTTGTATCTAGATTTGAGTGTGTTTTGTTGTCTTTGTTTGTTTTTAGTGTTGGTTCTCTTTCTACTCAACACTTATTGAGTCTACCACCCAAGTTCTTGAGCAAGATTCAAGTTGTGGTGTGGTGTTAAATGGACGATTTTGTTGTTGTTGATGATGGTGTTCATCTTGTGTTCTTGTGTTCTTGTGCTATGTTGAAGAAGTTGTTATTTGATCTTGAATCGAAAAAAGAAGTATAGGACTTTGTGTTTGTCTTGAAAACAATTCCAAGACTACACCATAGTAGTAAAAGAAAAAGAGATATTCAAAAAGCATAATTATCAAAAAGGAGTAACAACACATTTCAAGAATAGACAAAAGAGGAAAGAGACAAGGCTACTCCAAAAGGATGTTTTGCCAAAAGAGTGCAAGTTGGTGAAAAGTTAGTAGAAAACTTTGAATCTTGAAAATAGAGTCTAAAATCTTAACCACGTACACTATATCCAAAATATCTTCCTCAAAGGTGTAGTATTGAACATCAAAGTCTTGGAATAAATTTTCTTCAACAACGTGTGTTTTGTCTTGTAGGTTTGTGTGGTATTGTTGCTTGCGGTTCAAAGACTTGAACATTGTTGGTGTGTTGATGTTGTGAATCTGAATCTTTAAGGTAATTTCTTAGCCATAATGCAAACCATTTAGGGCCCTCCTTGATGCTATGTCCCGAGACATTGCTAGGGCGAATGCGGGTCTTGAAAAGATTGACTTAGATGTGGTTGCTATGATTGAGAGGTTGGATCATATGGAGAGTCAAAGGAACTCTCATGCTTATACTCCTCGACTACATGTTTCCTCAAGTGGGCATGACTAAAACACTCCCACCACCATTGCCCCCGAAACTTTACCTCAAATGATCAATCTTCCAAGACCACCACAAAATGCCATAAGTCAAGCTCCCAATTACCCTCAAAACCGAGACCTAAGTGTACCACCTCCTCCATGATTTGATCAAGTCCAACAAGAAGGACTTGGAAGCTAAATTCCTCCACTAAAACTGAACCCTCCCATCCAAGAACCACTTAACCAAAGGTGTCAACCTCCACCAAATCAAACTCCTCCCTTCCAAGATCCACTTCTCCAAAATTGACTCGTCCATATAGAGGAATATGGAAGAGAGGAACATAAAGTATATAGAGTCTATGATGAGGCTCATATGATGGAAGAAAAGTTAAGAGGAAGACATAAGGATCAAGGGGGATACCGAGGACATGGAGGAAGAGTTGGTCCATGGGACCAACAAGGAACCCGCCACCAAGTGGAGATATGGGAATTGAAATAGATCATCTTGAAAGAAAATATCAAGATGGAGAGGAAGCCAAGGTTCAAAATGAAAAAGTTGGCCTAGACTTGTGTTAATGAGATCTCGTGTCGTCATGTTCTTTGCGGACTATTTTAGTTCTATCTCATGTTTTGTAGGCTATTTTGAGTGGTTTCTTTGAAGTGGCCAATTAAGCGAGGTAAAGCCGTGAATTTGTGGGAAAATTTCTCTCAAGATGGAGAGAATGATACAAGAATAATCACGGATATGAACTTAAGAGAGTTTCTCTCAAGATGGAGAGGATGATACAAGAATAATCACGGATATGAACTTAAGAGAGTGCATGTTGGACCCGAGACTTGGTGGATACAAATGAAGTGCAAAGGAGCACCTAAATGGATACCAAAATTGTCCATACCTACTCCAAAGGCACCTACTTGAAGCCATTCATTAAAGGGCCTTTTTGGTCATTTCACTTTACTTTTGTAATAAATCTATAAATAGGCTAGTTTAGGTCTTTAGATCTTTAGTTGATGATTATTAAGTATTGAACTTTTGAAACACCAAGTCCTCTCTCCTTGAGGCACAAAAAGAAAACTTGTAACTAGGATAGCATTCAAGGGTAGAAACGTTGGTGCTTGAGTGGTAGACTCCGCTCTTGTGTCATTGTAAAAGTTAGGTGATTGTGTGGGTTGCTATTAAGGGTCTCAGATTTTAATATACTCTTTGGTTCTTAGGATTTATTCCACCTTTTTCTAGCTATCTATCATTTTGTTTGTTGTCATCTTGTAGTAGATTGGATCTTGTACTGTAAGTCGTGTGATGTTGTCTTGTTATAACATTGTCAATGTTCTTAATTGTTCATTATATTGTGTTGTAACTTAATTTGGTCAGCTGATTTTGGTGACAGCTACACCTTGTTAACTTGTCAAACTCGTATTCTTATTCTTGGCCGAAACTAGCTCTCAAAGGGTCCTCAGTTTGTGCTTTGTTGAGTAGATTGTTTTGATGTCATTTCTTGAGTTCCTAGTCTCTTTCCTTATCAAACGAGAACCAACTTGGGATGAATTTATAAATATGTCGTGCACTTTTAAATGATTTTCTGATGAATTTCAATCGGAATCATGGGCAGTGGAGAGATTGTGGTGGCAGAGAATAGGGCGGTAGAGTGATAGAGATTGACTGTGGCCTGGTTTTACTGGACATCAGCCGGCAGTGGAGCGGCGGTATGGTACTATTGCTGGTCGGGACTTGAGAGGATGAGGCGGCGGTGGTAGTTTGGTGTAGCCGGTCCATCGATAGGGGCGTTGGCCTAGTGGCTGGCGGCTATTGCTGTTGTCACCGGTTGTGGTTGTCCGATGTTCGCTAGAGAAAGAGAGAAGAGAGTATGGCTGAAGAAAGAGAAAGAAGCGACTCTTTTATTGTTTTGGGAAAATAGGATTAGGGTTTGTTTTGTTTAAAAAGGGAAGAAAGGATGACTTAATCCCAATCGTCGATCGCATGTGATCAACGGTTGTGATTAAAATTGAGAAGAGGAGATGAAAATTGATTAAAAATTGAATCAGATTAAACTCAAAAATAGGATAAAATTGATATTAATCGAATATAAAATGGCTAAAAATTAAATAAGTTAAAAATAATTTAGGTTGCTATTTACAAATATACCAAGATATCACTATCAAAAATAATCTATGCATGTAAAATTAGTGTTACATAAAAAATATTTTTATAACATTATCAGTAATAAGTTAAAAATATATTACTTACGAGTAGTAATAATATAAGAAGAAGAAATCAATGTTTGTAAATTATGAGCGAAAATATTAAAATAAAATATTAACAATTTACGTAAAATGTTATATTTAAGTTAATAATTTATATGTACTATAAAAACTAATAATGTAAAAGTAATAAAAGTAAATTGTATATTCTCATATTGTAAATGTGACACATCAAAATGTCATTCGATATTAAAAATAATGCGTAGAAAATACTAATATTCAAAAATATAATTTTGGTAAAATAATAGCCTAAGAGAGCATCGGGAGGTCAAAATTGGGTGTCAACAGCTTTCCTCATTGCTTGAGAATGGTAAAAGAATTGTCGAGCAACGAAAGTTGTCGTAGTAGCCAATTTTGTTCGATCGAGAAGAGGATTTGTTGGAGTGGGAGTAACGGGAGGTGGTTTTTAAAAAATAGTGTGGACGAGACTTTGGTTTAAGTTTCCTACATATCTCTGGTTTTACAAGAATCAGGCCGTCTGTAGTTTCTAGATTTAGGAATGAATGATGTGCCTAAAGAATGTCAATGATAATGGATAGGGGCATTAACAGTGAAATGGTGGATCAATGAGATGGAAATGAATAGAATTTGAAAGCGTGAAAGTGAAAAGTATGTGAGTTTCAATTTGAGTTTATGCGATGGATGGATAAATGGGGTGATATTTCAAAAACAGGGGCAAAAATTATTTCTGTTTGTTACTCTTTCTCTGTTACCTACGTACTTTACAGTATACTAGATAACAAGGATTAGGGTATGTAAACGATAAGCAATTACTATACATAAAATAAATGTGGGAGTAAAGAAATCATATATGTTGTATTGGTGAATCTGATATTGGGCCTTTCGATGCAATGTTAGATTAGTTGTTGGGCTTCTCGATATGATGTTGGATCGACTATTGGGACTCTCGATATGATATTGGATCGGTTGTCGGGCCTCTCAATGCAATGTTGGATCGGTTGTTGGGCCTCTCGATGCAATGTAGGATCGGCTATTGGGCTTCTCAATATGATGTTGGATCAGCTGTTGGGCTTCTCGATATGATATTGGATCGACTGTCGGGCCTCTCTATGGAGTGATTTCTGTTATCTGAACCTATTAATCCTATGCTCAAAGAAATATTGTGATTTTGTAAAAAATGGGAGGTTGATTTGTGCCTCTGCCTCTGTTGAAGTGTTTTCTTCTTAATTGTTGTCGTTCGCTGATAAGCCTCATTCGGGTCTTCACTCGAGTAGATAGAAATAGATAGTTGTTTAAAAAAAATCATGCTTGCAAATGGTTGAAAGTGAAGAAAAAATTGTTAGAATAAAACATGAAATGTTGTTAAATCATTGGTTGTGACATGTTTTAAGACAATACAACATCTTATAAGTCCTTTTTCTATTGTTTAGTAAATTTTGAGGACCAATCAAAAAAAAATTCCCCAGTATAGTGTAACACCCCGTACTTTTACCTAACTTAAATTCGTCACAAAAATACAAAGAATTGCTTTAAAGAATAACCATTTTTACATGTGGAATTTTTAAGATTGACTTTTTGTTGTGTGGAAAATTGAATAAGCTTTCTATCGATAACAAATTCACCCAAATCCGATAGTCGGGCGAAGAGTTATGGCCATTTTAGTAAGACAGTGTACCACCTGAGCCATCAGCGCGTCGCGGAGCCAGCCAAAATGGCAATTGTCAAAAACCAGTAAGCCTCCGCGATATTGGCGCGAAGCCAAGGCTCAATTTCAGAATTGTCCTTTTCTAGTGTTCCAACACGATACCACCGCTTCGTGGTAAACTTCAAGGTCTCAATCAAAGTGGCAACACGATATTACTGCGTCGCACCGCTATGCAATTTCCTAGTTGTCATTTTCCATTGCCTTGGCGTGATAGTGGCGCGTCGCGCCAGGGGTCCAGATTGGAAAATTTCAAAAAAAATTAAAGGACGCCCAGGGTTAAATCAGTCTTTTCCTATGATTTTATTCCGCCCAGATATGAGATTTAAGCCCTAAAAACATTTAAACCCTTCATTAGTCACTTTCCCCCAAAATTAAAAGGTATTTCTCTCTCAAGAAAACAAACCCTAACTCTCAAGAATCAAGGTCAAGCCCAAGAATTTCTCCAAGAACTCATCAAATTAAGGTATGTTAGATGTTCATCCATGGATCCTTACCTTCCATGGAGCCCAAGAATCCTTTTTCAAAATACAAGATTTATAATTTTCATATTTGAATTTGATTGAATTCATGTTCATGGTGTTGTTTGAGTTTTAATCCATGATTTAGATTACAAGTTCCAAGAATTGATTCCTGTATGTGTTGAATTACATAATAGTCATGAGAAACCCTTCAATTTGTAAGTTGATTGTTGTAATCATGTTAACCCTAAGTGTTTATGATTTAATGAACCAAGTATGCTTCTTATGTGTTTGATAAAATTATCTATGAGAATGAAATAATGTCATTGTAGCATGCTAACATGTATTCCCAATCCATGTACAAGTTAATGCATTACAAGTGTTTGATGAAATGTCTCTATGAATGAATTATGACTAAGTGAACATTGTTATGTTATTCAAGATGATACTTTGCTTTACTTTTCATACTATCGAGTTCTGGGGGTATTTAATATTCGATAATTTAGTTGTTTATCTAGAGCCAGTGTCAGTTACAGAATAGTATCAGCCATGTCACTATCAATAGTACTCTCAGTCCGTTACAGAACTCAGTAGAACTCAATCAGTTACAGGACTTAGGAAAACTCAGTAATCTCGGTATTGGTCTAATCCAGTGTTGTATAATCAGTTCAGTGTCTTTCAGCTGGGAGTAGGATTCAGCAACGAGCGATCCTAGGGATGGGGGCACACCCGTTAGTTAGGTCTGGGTCCCTAGAAGCAATCCCTAAGTTCTAGAACTACGTAGACAGCGTAGGTTATGAGATGTCACTCGTTAGATAGGACTGACATACCCAGGGATCACCCACTAGTTTAGGACTGATCTCAGGGGTCACCCGCTAGTTTAGGACTGATCTCAGAGGTAGTCCTAGGTCATTACATATAGAGAGTTGTCAAGGATCACAAAAGAATGTGTGTATGAATTTTTGAGGTCGTCTCAGAAATTTTTCCCCGGTTCATAATTATGCCAATGTCACGCCCAACTAGATAAAAATTATTAGCAGAGATATATATGTATATATAGAAGATTAAACAATCTAGTGAAAACAACCATAATAGATAACAATAATGATAAGAGATAAGAAAATGTGTCTGTTTGACGTTGTCCTTGTTGTCCATGATATTTTGGGATCCTTAAAAATCTACCCAGTTTTGTCTTTTAAAAAAAATGATCACGTTGACCACATGCCTTCTTTCACATATCAAGGGTATGGTTTGGGCTTACTTTGATGATATTGCAAGGCAGTTGCTGTATTTGTACATATTGTATACACTCAAAAAAAATCATTAGTCAAAAAGTAATGTTGATTAATAATACCTTGCTCGATTTGACTCCTTGTCGTTGTCTTCTATTCCATATACAATTGGGACTTGTACTCCGTCATGGTAAAATTTTTGAGTCCTCAAAAATTTCTGCCCCAATTTAGGATAAAAGACACCTTTTTCACGTCCTTGTGAATCGATATAATGCTTCCTTGTGAAGTCTTATATTCCTTTTTCACTCAAAGAAAATATTAGTTCAAGAGAAATGGTTGTCTTATATTTGAACATTGTGATCTCAATTGGAATCTGCCTTTATATGCTCAAAGGTCAGATCTATTAAAGGTGTAGGAATTTGAGAAGAGTTTTTGAGTTGGATAGAGAGAGGAAAGAAAAATTTTATTAGATTAAGACCTGACCCAAAAGGGATGCTTACATATTCAAATGAAAGTCAGGTCAAATGTATTTCAAAAGTACAACGAAAGGTAGATAAGATAGTAAAAATGTTATTTAGTCATAAGACAGATAAATGAAGACTGACGGGATCTCCCACTTTCAAAAATGGAGCATGTTGAAGGAAATTGTTTAGATGGTGTTGAGTAACGCAAGAATAAGGAGATTCTTGCCAAATAGTGTTTTGCCTTGGGCAAGAGAAAAGAGGGATATAATTTTTTGGATATCAAACATATTTGTCATAGTGCAGATTTTCAATTGAGTCGATGTTCAAACACTAAACAACCTTTAAATAATAAATAGTGAATTGAACAAAACAAGTATCAGCGTACTCAATGTGAAAAGAGATAGTTTGCCAATATGAGTTATTTTATCAAGGAGGACTTCAGGAATAATAGGTGGTCTAGAACTTAAGCTTGAGAAACGAATTGATCTCAAAGGATATAAGATAGACTCTAAGGTACTAAGGTTGTATTTGAAGCTGATGGAGAGAACAACTAAATAATGATAAGTTGTTCAAAAAATGCACATAAAATGTTTACAAAAATGTTTTGGATAAATAGGAGAAGTGAAGATTGAAAATTTTTGAAGTATTTAGCTTGAAACATTTGACAATTTGAAAGATTGTGGAAAGACGTTTGAATAATCCAAAAAAAATTCTAAGTTTCACCCTTGACATTATAGAAAGGTGAAAGAAATGGAGAATATGATTTGATAGAAATAACTATTTGAATGATAAGGATTGTTTCACATTTTCCAATATTAAGGTATTTTGTAAGAGAATAAAAAAAGAGGAAGATTGCATCCTTATAAAGGATTGCCTACGTATCTTGTTAGAACAAGAATCAAGTCAGACGTAGTTCAAAATTTGAGACTGATAAAAAATCGAGAAGCGAGTGGAGATGAATTATAGACGAAATAATCAAGGAATGTTGTTAAATATAAATGTAAGAACAAATTAGGAAAAATAACAAATTTTACATATGCATATAAGTCTTGAAGACATGCTAGATATATTCAGGATGTATATTTCTTAGTATAGAAATATACTATTAAGCTCTAGAGAATAAGAGTGATTTTGACAAGGTCCCCTCAAGCGGACAACTTGAGAGTGAGAAAACTTGTGACTGTCGTGTACCTCTGGTCGACCGATCGACAAGGCATTTCCCAAAGGGTGTTTAAGGAAAGAACGTTTGTGCAACCACGCAACCGTTCATATAAAGAAAATAAAGAAGGTTCTAAATGAAAAAAATTATGAGTGGAATGACAGTTTATGGAAAGCAGTAACACATAGCACATAGCAAAAGTATAATAGCATATTCAACAAAATAACACAACATATAGTCAATTATCAAGGGAAAAAAAGAAAGGAGATAAACAAGAAGGGAAAAATACGTAAAGGGACAAGGGAAAAGGTGAACACGTAGAAAAATACATCATGATGCTAAAAGCAAACAATATTAACCAAACATCAAAACAAAATTTATACGAATAGAGAGAATCCCACATAAAACACAAATTTGTAATGGTTAGAACCTAAGTATTCCCAACAAAGTCTCCATTCTGTCACGCTTCATTTTTTCTCGCGAAAAGCAGGATTTGACGTGACTACTCTTTTAGGATTTTTTACAGAGTGAAGAGTCGTCACCTAATGAATTAAGGTGTGTTAGGGAATCGTTCTAGGCTAACTATGAACCTATTCTGTTATTTAGTCTTAGTTCACCAGAAATTCACGTAAAGGTTCAAATCACCTCAAAGGAAGGTATTAGGCACTTTTTGAGATCCACAAAAATAGTTCCCGGTCAAATTTATATTTTACGTGGGAATTCTATGTGATAAACAAAGGTCGCTTATTTTATTATTAACTTACTATTACTAAGTGGTAGAAATAATAAACAAGACATGCTATTTAACTATTTTTAAAATACTAATTATCTAAGTGATGACAAAACAATATAAGGAGCAATGTAAAACAGATAAGCAAGGAGATAGAAAGGACACAATATATAATAAAAATTTATTAAATTAAAGCATCTAAACTACTCCAAATAAATAAACATATAAAGTATAATAAAAAAAAAAAATCAAAAGGTCAGACCAAGAAATTGTTTTGGTGTTATTCGAATCAGTACCGAACTTGTTAGTCATTATCCGATCCATTAGCCAACGGTCGAATTCAAGACAAATGACAGTGTCATATGTCATATCGACAATATATATTTGGGTATCATTACTTTCAAATGTCTAATCGCCCTCGCCTAGGATGGTTGTCAAACCTAAAAGCATTCTAAAAGGAAAGGATAAAACTAACGCCTCTACAATGCCTATCGTCTAAGAGGCATTGGACTTTTCTATTTTAAGTTTGGGGTCTAGACAAATAAAACTAGGTTTCCTAGTTAGACTCAAAGCACGTAAAACACATAAGACATCAAGTAGCATGTAATAGTTTCAAATATGTCTTTTGCTTAATTAATAGTTTGTTAAAGTGATTAGTATGCTAAGACAAACAATTACTCATTTTGGTGTCATTAATCTATAGGCATAATGTCTAAGAGAAAAGTAATTGCTTATTGATGAAAAGTAATTGTCAAACCATTTCAAAACATTGTTATAAACTTATTAAAGACAAAAGAACGTCAAACTAAAGCAAATATGTTGGGAAGTGATACCCGTGAACATGTTATAAATCAATAGAAGTGTTAGACATTAATTTTAGAGCGTCAGGAAACATATTCGCTCGCTGAAAATTATTAATATGTTGAAAATTACTTCAGAAAATTTAGAACATTGCTGTAAGTTCATCTTTGTATTCTGAAAACTTAATTCAATAAACTCAAGTTTAGTTTCAAGATGCTAGAGATCAAATTTATAGGCTGGAAAGTGTAATTTGGAATGCTGAAAATTATTTTTTTACTGCTGAAAAAGTCATTTTATATTGCTGTAAATTAATAAAAGATGCTGAAAACTGTTTAATTGCTAAAATAGACATGCACAAAACATTGAAAAATTCCCATGATGTCCGAAAGTCAACAAAACATGTCAAGATTAAATTTGGGACCAAAAGTTACTAAAGAATTCCTAGAAGCATGATTTCAAAGTGAATCAATTAATTAGTCCTAGATTAGGTTTGCCTAGGTGACAAACAAATCAATTAAATAAATTCTAAATTGGTTTGCCTAAGTGATTCACGTTACACATAAACCATGCCCCCAAGCAGCCCATATAATTTATTATTACATCAATGAGGTTTATACAATAAAATACAGACCAATGACTAATATGATAACAAAAAACAAGACTAAACCAAGAAAGGAATAAGATGCCCCTCTCCAACTCCCGGGCAACTCTTCAAATCCCACGAATCGACTAACTTTCTGCCACAAATCTGTTAGCATGGCCTAAATGCACAAAAGAACAAACTAACAAAATTCATCCAAAGATGTTTTTTAAGGTTTATATTAGCCTTATAATCAATTTTTTGCAACCAACGAGCATATCACAATAGTTGAACCAAGCCAACATAAACAAGATAAGCGAAGTGACAGATTATACATACCACATCAAGCACATTATTTATAAAAAAAAAAAAAGCCATAAGCAAATAATTTGTGAAGTTCAATACTTATTAAGGTATTATGGAAAACATTCCTCTTAGGAGTAAAAGCAAAGACACAAAACCAAAGTGGGAGAGCATGAAAAAGCAGACCAGAGTCTTGAATAAAATCAATAGACGCTAGTCAATCCCAAAAGCAGCAATTGAATATAAGAATTTTCGATGTTAAGCCGTAAGCAAGGGGAATGTAATCATGTCAGCCCCAATAGTAAAAGGGAAATATTGCTTATATAGTTGGGGAGAGTTGAGAATTAAAAGGAAGAAATATGTCAGAAAATCAATCAGAGGTGGTAAGAAAGGAAAATAAAATATGCTAAAAATCAATTATCAAACCGAATCAATTAAATGAGACGAAAATATGCTAACTTCCATAGATATTTACACAGAGTCTGTTAAAACCAAAAAAGCCAAGGAAGAGCCCACACGATTTTCCTTCTTTGCAAATTTTCACCATAAATAGACAATAATGAGACTATCAAATTATTCAAAAAATTAAGTAAATTAACCTCCACCGCTCAATCACACAAATATTTGCCATAAATATTCGATTACCAAAGTTGTCAACCTCCAACGCGTGATTTGACTTCAATTTCAATAAGGGACCGAATCAATTAACAACAACTAGTTTGACAACCCGATTTACCAAAAGAAAGAATTTCCAGTCAATCACATATGATAAACAATTAATCAATAATCAAGCACGTAGATTAGAATCAACGCCCAACATTAGCATCAAAATCAAGCACATGCAAATTTGGGCGTTTTCACATATATTGATATAGATGAGAAGATAATCATGTATTTGAAGGAATTAAACAAAAAATTCAAAGTTAGACATAGCCAATTTTAAATCTAAGAATCTATTAAAAAGGAAAAAGAGTAGAAGAGGGTTTAGGAAAAACTTAAAACTGGAACCAACCTGAGACGGATTTGTGAATACGTCGTGCACTTTTAAATGATTTTTCGATGAATTTCAATTGGAATCACGGGCAGCGGCGGAACAAGGTGGCGGATTGATGGAGATCGCTGGTGGCCTGGTTTTGCTGGACATCAGCCGACAGTGGAGTGGCGACGTGGTACTGTTGCTGGTCGTGGCGACGTGGAACTGTTGCTGGTCGTGGCTTGAGAGGATGAGGCGGCGACGGTAGTTGGGTGTTGCTGGTCCATCAGTGGCGGCGTTGAACTAGTGGCTGACGGCTGTTGGTGTCGTCACCGGCCATGGTTCGTAGGCGTTCGCTAGAAAGAGAGAGAGATGCGGCTTAGAGAGAGAGAGAAGAGAGTATGGCCGAAGAGAGACAAACAAGTGGCTCTTTTGTTGTTTTTGGAAAATAGGATTAGGGCTTGTTTTGTTTTAAAAGGGAAGAAAGGATGATTTGATCTCAGCCGTCGATCGCATGTGATAAACGGTTGTGATTAAAATTGAGAAGAGGAGATGAAAATTGATTAAAAATTGAATCAAATTAAACTCAAAAATAAGATAAAATTAATATTAATCGGATATAAAATGACTAAAAATTAAATAAATTAAAAATAATTTAGGTTATTATTTACTAAATATAACAAGATATTGCTATTAAAAATAATCTACGCATGTAAAATTAGTGTTACGTAAAAAATATATTTATAACATTATCGGTAATAAATTAAAAATAGATTATTTACAAGCAGTAGTAGTAGTAATAATAATAATAAGAAGAAGAAGAAGAAGAAGAAGAAAAAGAAGAAGAAGAAGAAGACATCAATGTTTATAAATTACGGGCGTCAATATTAAAATAAAATATTAAAAATTTACGTGAAATGTTATATTTAAGTTAATAATTTATATGTACTATAAAAAATAATAATGTAAAATTAAAAAAATTAATTGTATATTCTCATATTGTGAATTTGACACGTCAAAATATTATTCGATACTAAAATAATGCGTAGAAAATACTAATATTTAAAATTAATAATTTTGGTAAAATAACAGACTAAGAGAGCATTGGAAGGTTAAAATTGGGTGTCAACATTGGTGATTATGTTTCCTTTAAGTTTCACCCTTGAAAGGTGTAATGAGGTTTAGGAAGAGGGGCAAGCTTAGCCCTGAGTATATTGGTCAATTTGAGATTCTTCGGACTGTTGGTGATGTGGCCTTGCCCCCAAATTTGTCAGTTGTTCATCCAGTTTTAAATATTTATATTCTACACCCCTATATTTCTGATGAGTCTCGTGTCTTTCGTTGGGAGTCGATTCAATTAGATGAACGGTTGTCCTTTCTTGAGGAGTCGGTCTCCATTTTGGATAGGGATGTTATGCGGTTGCACTCTAGTGTTATCCTTATGGTTAAGGTTCAGTGACAACATCGACCTATAGATGAGGCTACTTGGGAGGTCGAGGCTGAAATACATTGTTTCTATCCCCAGCTCTTTGTTGATTCAGATATTTTCTTGCCTTAGTTCAAGAACAACTAAATTTTTTATGGTGGATAATGTAACAACCTAAAAATTTGATTGCATTGTGGTAATTTTTGGAGTGTGGGGGTGATTGGCATGGTTTCCGATGTATTTTGGTGTCTTTTGTGTGATATTGTGATTTTTTGTGGCTTCGAGAGCCTTATTTTGGACTTATATGGATATCCTTTGATTCGTGCAATGGATGGCTGCGCCAGCAGCTCTAGAATATTGATTTTAGGCTGGTTAGATCTTTGGTTTGAATTTCGATGCACCCGTGCTCATTTTGACTTGTTGATCGAAAAGTTGAAAAATTAAAAATATGAGTGTGGGATCCACATTTTGACAAAATGACCTTGGATGAAATAATTGACTTCGCCAATGCGTCCAAAACATCGATTTTAGGGTGGTAACATAGTTTGTTAGGTTTTATGACTTTTAAATCTCATTTCGACCCTCGATTTAGAAATTTATCATTACGAGTTTTAGGGGTCAACTCTATGAAAACGATGTGTCTTAAAAAATCTAATATCGCCATTGAGTTCAGAGCTTTGAATTTAGTGTGGTTACAAATTTCATTTGTGTATATTGGTCTCCGAATAAATTTCAAACACCCCATCGAAGTCCGAATTAAATATAAAATAGTCCTTTTTGGCCCATTTTTTTCATTCTTTCACCTTTCCTCTTGAGAGTTAAATGGTAAAATAACGTGAGAGCTTAAAAGTGAAGCTTGCGGGGGCTTGGGAAGCTAGATTAACATCTATTTCTTGATTCTATTACGAATTTAAGGTGGGATTTCATCCTTTCTTACTCTAATTCCTTGATTAATTTCTCTAAACCCCAAAAATCTTAGGGCTTGATTTTAAACTCCAATTTAACTCCCTTTCACCTGAATAATATTTTAATCTTATAATTACTAGTTTTTCACCAATTCAACCTTCAAAAAAACTTCGATTCTTGATTTTAACATGAATTTCAAAGATTTTACCCGATAAAGCTCAAAAATAGTTTTCTTTAATTTGAATCTCATTTTTAACTCGATTTGTCTTGAGTTTTTAGCTGTAGATTTCTAAAAATATGGGGAATACATTTTTGAAGTAAAGTTACGATTTTCCCTCCTTTTTCGAAAATTTATTTTGGGGTCTGTTTTGACCCCAAACTAAAAATAGTTAATATGGGTATCGTTGGCTTTGTTTTGACGTGTAGATTTTATATTTCGTGGTTTTAGTTAATTTTGGGATCATTCATGGAAAGTAAGGTTATGGATTCTAAGTGTAGCAGATCAGTTTCTGCATTTGAGGTCGGTTATAGCTTAACTCTTTTACACTGGGATGGGCAGTAAATATTGGTGCGAAATGCATGTTAAGGGTAAGAACTAATCATGAAATATGAATATCTATATGTTGTGACCGTGTGGGGGTCTATACTTGTTGTATGTTGAATCTGAGATATCTTGTGATATGTGTGGCCGTGTAGGGTCTTATATAATGTTGATAGTCTAAAATATATATTAATAATTATATTATATTGTTAAAAATGTCTATTGTGGTGACTTCAACGTATTGTGATATATATACACACACACACACACCTTGTGGGCATGTGAATCATATGAAAAATTTATGGATAGTGGAAATAGTGAGTGGATATTTGCTCACGTGGTTGTGGAATAGTAACATTGTGGTTGATGGTGGAGATACATCATAAGAATTAGTTGTGAAAAATACACCATGTAGATTTGTTGTGAAAATACTCATTTTGTATGGTTGTGAACATTGCATCATCATTCTCATGTCATCATACGCATCATTTCACTTGTTTGTTTTATTGTTTTATATTTATTTATTGTCATGTATATGTACTTGATTTGTGTCTTATATTATGTATGTGCTTTAAAAATACCGAAAATATTAAAATACTGAAAACATTAGAAATACGAAGGATGCGTGCCAACCCTAAGGTTGTGTGTCAAACCCAAATTGTGTGTCAACATCAAGGCTGTGTGACAACCTCATGCATCCTTATCATCACCCTCCTCCTTCTTATCATATACATTGCACTTGTTTTATTGTGTTTATGTTGTGCTTGTATTGCCATATTGACTCGTCATCTATCTATTTATTATGTATCTTGACTTATTAATGTCTAATTGTTTTATCTTCCTTTTATTACTCTATGATCTTAATTATACATGATCCTCTTTCATTCTACTTGTATGTGATATTATATGTATTTGTATCCCTATCAGGTGTGTTATTGTATTATATGTATGGATATTGTAGAACTATTAGTGCAAATGGTGTGAGCTACCATTATGGGATATTTTCTGATTGCATGTGATGTGCCCTTAGTGCATATTTTATATGCTTTATTTACTACTTTGCTTGGTCGGACTATGATATCTATTGAGTACAAGTGAACCATACTCATGCCTACTGCGCTCTTTCGGTGTAGGTCCTAGCTTGAATGCATCTCAGATTGATTGCTTTCGAGCGCCTTCAGATTTACTCAAGGTAGCGATTAGACATTCATGCGTCCGAAGTTCACCTTTATATTTCTATAATATTTATGTCTTTATTCGTATTCAGAGACAGATATTGGCCCTATGTGGGTAAATCTAATGTATTTGACTCATGATTGCATTAGTAGTTCTTATACTGTTGACACTAGATTTTGGGAGTTATAGTTGCATTGTTGATTATATTGGTTCCGCATTTATCATACTTTTGTGGCTCATCTTTGTTCTAGAAGTCTTACCTTAGGGGTATTTTTGACTTTCCCCCTTTGTGTATCAGTTTGGGTGATAGGCTTACTTGTCAAGATACGCCGCGACAAGTGCCATCATGACCCTTAGTTTTGGGGTCATGATAAGGGGTTTCAGGAAACACGACGCCTAAGTGAAAATGAACTGAATGTGTTTCAAGCAAATGGGGAACCAGCACCATCTTTAGCTATAGAAAATATTTCCATTCTACTTAGTAGTTCTAGATTTTTGACTTTGAATAATGTTCTTTAAGTACCTTCTGTAAGAAGGAATTTAATTTCAGTTTCAAGAATAATGGATGCTGGTTAAAATATTTATTTTGCTAATATTTGTGCAATTATTAAGTTTAGTAAGCATTTTATTATTTCTCTCTGTCAGGATCCGTTGCTCAAACCGAATCACGCCAACGTTATGGAAGTTCCTGGATCGTGTAAAATAATAGTAGTACCAAAGACAGCACCTTCTATCAAAAATGAAAAATTGGCTATGGAGATTCCGTGCGGTCAGAAATTAATACAGACACAAAGGGCTTCAACAAGAAAGTCGTTTCGATCCAATCCATTCTTGGGGTCAAATAAAGACAAAAAGGGATATGTCAGTGACCTAGCACGACAAAGCACTCTCCGAGGGCAAGAACCTCGTGTCATCAAACGACTCTGCCTGCTGCTTTATCATTGATTTTCCCCCATAGATTGTTGGACATGATTCTGGGTCTTTTCTTTTCTAGATAATCTGTTTATATTTTATGTTTCCCATAATATGCTACAAACAACAAAACTAAATATTGTTGATCAATTACAAAAAAGAAAATGTATTTTCAAAATTGAGTAAAATATACTTATGGCACTTATGCCTAGATCATATTAACATAAATAGGATCACACAATTGGTTTATTATAGACCTTTGAGTTCTTGAAAGTGGAGGCACTTCCAACTTGTGAATCCTATTTAGAAGGTAAAATAACCAGGAGACCTTCACCTTCAAAAGGAAATAGAGCCGGTAATAAATTAGAATTAATTCATACTGATTTATGTGGTCCTATAAATATACAAAGGTGGTTTTGAGTATTTTGTGACTTTCACAGAAGATTACTTAAAATATGAATACATTTATTTGTTGCGCTGTAAATCTGAATACTTTGAAAAATTCATAGAATTTAAGATGAAAACAAAAAAGCAACACAACAAACATATCCATACATTATGATCTGATCGTGGTGGTGAATATATTTTTGCAAAATTCATTAAATACTTATCAGAATAAGAAATTACATCTTAATATTCTACTCTAGGAACACTACAACAAAATGGTGTGGCAAAAGGACGAAATAGAACTCTTATGGAAATTGTTAGATCAATGTTAAATTACTCGGATTTCCCCTTTTCTTTTTGGGGTTATGCATTAGAAACAACAAATTATATTCTGAACTTGATTTCTTCAAAATCAATACCTTTAACCCCATCTGAATTGTGGAGTGGGTGAAAGCCTAATTTATGAAATATTCGAGTTTGGGGTTGTCTATCTGTAAGACCCCATAAGATCTTGGGTTCGTTTCAGTTCATTCTTGCGTGTAGAAAAAGGATCCAAGACTTACAATATTTTACTAAGTGTTAGGACTTAGTCATTTCTAAAGCCCTCAAACTTTGATAAATTTATTTTAGACCTTTTCGACATCAAAAAGTTAGTTTTTAAGTTGATTCATGATCGGGAAAGTTAATAGTATATCTCGGGTGAGTTTTAAAATTTTTAGACAAGCGAAAGACATGTTTGAAACTCTAAAATAGTAGCTCAGAGCGATTAGCCCACGGTGCCCTGCCCAGTCCGATGCTAGAGGGAGCCTACGATGGAGCCCACGGTGCCCTACCCAGAGTGGCGCTCCGGAGCCAGCGGCGCCCTGGCCAGTCCGGTCTGTGTATTCTCTTTAGTTTTGTTCCGCATTTTAAAGGAAAAATGGGTCATTTTCCCTTCACCCAATAGATCCATAACATAGGATTAAAGCCCCAAATAGCATATTTGGCCATTCTTTTCACAATTCTCTCAAATTTAAGTCATTCCCCTTCAAGAACACAAACCTTAGACCTCAAGTTTTAAGTTCAATTCTCAAGCAATCACCAACAACCCACACAAATTCAATTACTGATATATGTTATATGTTCATCCTCGGGTTCCTTCTACCCTTGGAGTTCAAGAACCCTTTATAAAACTTAATTTATGTTTCATATGTTATAAATTGAAATTGTTTTCATGTATGTGTTGTGGTTGGGTCTCAAACTAAGAAAGATATAGGTTTCATGTAAATAAACTAGTATGTATGTGGATTGATGTAATCTTTTATGTCAAACCCTAAAATTGTAGGTTGAATGTGGTAGTCAAGATATTCATATGTTGTTCATTCTCATGTATAAGAATTGTGCTCCCCAAGTGTTTGACAAAATGTCTATGTGATGAATTGTGCATAGTGATCTATTTGTTATGCTTTAAAAGTTATGATATGGTCCTATTGTCAATGTTATTGAGTCCTAGGGGCATTGAATACCTGAAATTAGCTATGTACTTAGTTTCAGTCGCAATAAAATGATCCCCGTAGTATCCCAAATAGTAGTCTTTGGTCAATTAACAGAATCAGTGCGAGTTCAGTCAAGCTTAGTACAGTCTAGTGATCAGTATCGATTTAGTTGAGAATAGAATTCAACACTGAGCGAACCCAGGGACGGGCATTCCTGCCAGTTAGGGTTTGACACTTAGTAGAAATTTCTGAGTTACAGAACTATGTAGCCAACATAGGTTGATATGTATTCATGCCAATCTAGGGTTGACATATATATTTATATCCCATGAGTCTTCCTTCCAGATTAGGTTTGACCCATTCATTGTTAGTAACCTGTGGCACGGTGCTAACACCCTTCCAACTAGGGTTACAAGTTGGACCCCAATCAATCTACATTGGGGCATATCGGTTAGATGAAAGCTCTCACAGTTTCAGTTTCATTATTCAGTTCAGATCTCAGTCCAATTCTTTTGCTCGACCATAGCTTTCAGTTATCAGTTAATCAGTTATTTAGATGTCAGTACTTCAGTTCCACACTATTTTAGATACATGATATATGCTTGGTCTTGCATGTTCAGCATCTTCAGTTTCGCATGTACTCTCATACAGTTACCTTATGTTATTCAGTCAGTTATTATTATTATTACATGCATATGAACCCATGTATATTATCCTGACCTCATTTAGCATGCCATTACATTCAGATGTATTGACTGCATACTTGTTTTCTTATGCTATGATATTTTATATTATAGGTTCAGACGCTCGAATTTTCGACCGTCCTTAGACTTCCCAGTGTATCAGTATCAACAGACGTGGTGAGTTCTCTTCTTTCGAGGATGAGTTATCTTCCTTTTAGTTTTTTTCAGCAGTTCAGTTATTTAGTTAGTCGGAGTTAGTTGGGGCCTTGTCCCATCAACTCCATTGTCATATAGTTAGAGGCTTTCAGACTAGTACAGATAGTTGGTCAGTTTTTAGTTTTGATTGTCAGATGTTTTATTTGCATTTTCAGCTTGTTTGCAAATGTTTTAAACCGTTATTTCAATATTGTTTTTAGTTGTTAAAAACCTTATGGCATTTCAGTTTAAATTTTGTATATGTTGTTGTCAGTTTCATTCAGTGCTCGTAACAGGTACCAGCTCATGGGTTAGCTTGTGGTCTTACGGGACCGTAAGCACCGTGTGACATCCAGGGTGTACTCCCGGGGCATCACACTAGAACATGTGTTAAAAGGAAAAACTGATAAATTAGAATCTAGGAAAAAATGTACATTTATATTAGATATTCAAAAGAAACGAAGAGGGGTTTATTTTATTGTCTTAAGAAATAGAAGGTAATTGTTTCAACAAATGTCAAATTACTTGAAGAGAATTATTTAATGAACCACGTTCCTAGAAGTAAAATTATTTTACAAGAATTGAGCGATAAAATAATGAATAATGATACACAAGAATAAATTTTGAAAATCGTTATTGAAATACCACTACCTCTACGTAGTGGGAGAAATGTCAATAGGCAAGAGATTGTATAGGAGAAAACACTTGATATCACGCTACCTCAAAGTAGCAGGACTAACGTCAAACAACCTGCAATTATGGAGAAAAACATTCAGGATAACGTTGAGCAACCCTTTCATTATGCAGGAAGATGTTCAGGGTGGTCATAATTTAGTTCCAGATATAGTAGATCCTGTAGTGACTAGTCATCTTAGCGGGACAATTATTAAAAAACCTTTACGATTTGTGCTCTTGGGAGAATCATAGAATAGAATTCCCGAGGAGCCTAATATAGAACCCCTTAATTACGCCGAAGCACTACATGATAAAGAATCTAAAATGTGGATTGCTGCTATGAAATCTGAAATGGAGTCTATGTACTCCAATCAAGTCTGGAAACTTGTAGAACTACCTGCGGGAGTCAAACCCATTAATTGTAGATGGATATATAAGAAAAAGAGGGGCGTGGATGAAAAAATGCAAACTTTTAAGGCTAGGCTTGTTGCGAAAGGCTTTACTAAAAAAGAAAGTATTAATTATGAGAAAAAGTTTTCATCAGTAGCTATGCTTAAATCCATTAGGATTCTCTTATCCATTGTTGCTCAGTATGATAATGAGGTTTGGCAAGTGAATGTCAAGATGGTTTTCCTCAATGAAAGTTTTGATGAGTGCATTTATATGACACAACCAGAAGGTTTCATGAAAACTAGTTAGGAACATAAGTTTTGTAAACTTAAGAAATTTATTTATGGTATAAAATAGGCATCTAGGGCATTAAATACTTGTTTTGATAATTAAATTAAAACTTCTGATTTTGATCAATGTGAAAATGAGTCATGTGTTTAAAAAAAATGGGATGAAGATAGTGTGGCATTTTTTTATTTTGTATGTAATGACATCTTGCTCATAGAAAATAATGTGAGCATGTTGAATTCTATTAAAGAGTGGTTGTCCTCGCATTTTGATATGAAAGACTTGAGAAAGGCGACTCATATCCTTGAGATCAAGCTCATGCGAGATTGCAAACAAAGGATATTAGGTTAATCTCAAGCATTTTATATTGATACTATTCTTGCCATGTTTAGCATGCAAAATTTCAAAAGGGATTCCTTCCTTTTAGGCATGAAATTACTCTATTAAAGGATCAGTCACCCAAAACGACCGATGAGATAGAGAGAATGGAGGCGGTCTCATATGTTTTTGTTGTATGGAGCCTCATGTATGCTGTGTTGTGCACTAAATCACATACCTGCTTTACTGTTGGCATAGTCAATAAATTTTCAGTCTAATCCTGGGCAAGAACATTGGACTGCAGTTAAGTATATAATCAAGTACCTAAAATGGACTTGGGATTACATGCTTGTTTTTCACTCTGGGATCTTGTGCCAATTGGGTATACTGATTCAGATTTCAGTCAGATAAAGATTCTAGAAAATCTACCTCAGAATATACGTTTACTTTAGGGGGTGGAGCCATTGTTTGGAGGAGTATCAAGAAATCATATGTTGCTAATTCCACCATGGAAACCGAATATGAAGATGCTTCTAAGATGGCTAAGGAAGCTGTTTGGCTCGGTAATTTTTTGAAAGAGCTTGAAGTTGTTCCTTCAGTTCAAACACCGCTATTATTTTACTATGACAATAGCGGTGCATTTACAAACTCGAAAGAACCACGATGAAGTAAGTATATTGAGAGAAAATGTCACTTGATTAGGGATATAACTCCAAGGGGTGATGTGAGAGTTTTGAAAATTGAGTCAAAAAAAAATTAGCGAACCCATTTACAAAGGGCTTAAACAGAAGATTTTTGATAAGCATATGGAAGAAATGGGTGTTGAAATTGTGCATGCATGATTATGAGTCTAAGTGGGATACTATTAGGATATACTATTAACCATGTGGTTTATGTTATAGTATTATATTCTCATCTTATGTAAAGATAATTTATTATATAAATAAAATCTTTATTGAAATAGATCATTGTGTTAACATGTGTGTCCTTTACTTATATAGTAGACAATTTATGCAGTATTTTAACTCATGCACGAAAGATTAAAGTTGTCGGTTCGTAAAAGTTATAAATTAATGTTCACAATCAAAGATGAGGTAGGACAAATATCTTGATAATTGTATCACAAGATTAAATATAATTTGATCTTAATTATGGGAGCGGTAATATTACAACTTCTTGTGCTAGTACATTTCGTATGTATTGAACGGACCAATTAGAGATGTTCGCTTTATGTTCTGAATATTAATAAATGACTTCTTTAGTCCATTACATGTACTTATACTCTAATCTTGATATAATTATTATGATCTATGTAGTTTGATTTATTATTTTAATCTATTAAAAGGTGAGACTCTTTTATGAGTCAATATATTCCTAATAGGTTGGATGATGACAGATTACTTAGTGAAATAATAATTAGTTGATAGAATAATGTCTAGGACTTGAAATAGAAGACAGCCCTTTATGATTGTTTATAAGTTTTCATGTGAAAACCCTGCAGGTTGATTTTAGACCCGTCATGTGAAATAGGTTGAACATTATAAATAAAGGATTAAATTAATCAATGAGTTAAATTTTACAGAGTATTTAATTTAATTGAATGGTGTCGGTAATTCTATATTGAAAGTTAAATAAGATCTAATGGTAGATTTCAATATTAAATCGGGGAGTACAATGACATATTTTTAGTGGAATAATTTATAATTTATTGTGATATGATAATTCATTCATTACCGAATTAATATCATAATTGAAAGTCTCAATTAATAAATTTGCGATCTCTACTATGCCTAATTAACTAATCAAATTTGGAAACGAAAAGGAGTTATAGAAGAGGTAATATTATTTTATTCATTGGTCTTCTATAAATAAGGAATAAAAAGAGTAAGTTAAAAAAACAGTCTTGGCATTATGATAGGGTTAAAATGCCAAGAATGTTTTTGGTATTAAGATGAAATTAAGACTAAAACCTTTTCGGCATTAAGGTTGTAATCAAGGGCTAAAAACGGTTTACCTCTTTCCCTTTGCTTTTCAATTGAATTGGGAATAAACAATAAATATATATTTTATGTACATTATATATATATATATATATATATATATATATATATATATATACCTTTAATAGAAAAATAGTATATATTTGGCTAGAGGATATGATTATTTGGCCTACCAGTTAAATGTGAAACTTACCCTTCTTTTGACCATTAAAGGAGTGAAAATATCGCTTTGAATTGATAAAGAAGAGACTTGAATTCACATCCTCTAACTAATTTGATATAATGCGTAATTATGCACTTTTATTTATTCATTTATTTTTAATCTGCCACATTAAGTAATTAAAGCTTACGAGTGAAGAACTCTTACTTCCATCTATCTCAACGTTAGGTTATTAAAGACAAGTATTTGGACCAGTATAATTGTTCTTTTCACCAACCAAGACCACCTAATGTGACCAAGAAGCACAGGGTGTCAGTTGTGTTGGAAAATAGTACACAACGGAAGCATATCAGAATCATACTGCTTACACAAATAATAGATAACCAAAATAAACACATAGTTCATGCAAAGAATGCTTAAAATTAATCAAGAAATATTTCTTGAAGCGTGAGCAAATATTTTGAAGCAAGTCCGTCATGAAATCAGTTGTCTTCTATAGTGATTCCAAATTCACAGTCAAACTCTCTCAATACTGAATAGACAAGTACTAAATAGAAAACTCATTTAATTTCTAGGCTAGAAAAATCTCTATTTATAGAGGTACTCTCTCAGTCTAAGGAGGAAAGAAAAACACACGCATGTGATAAGGAAAAGGCGGTGACTTCTCCTTTTCTCATAGGTACTAGAATTCTTAATTCTAGTTTAATATGGGCACTGTAGAGATCACAAAATTAATTACCGAGGCTCCTATTATGAAAATAATTCAAGATATTTATTTGAATTATTTTTACCATAATAAATTACAAATCATTCCACTAATAATTCGTAATTACATACCTCTATTTTTATTTTGAAAGTTTTCATTAAACACTTATGTAACTCCCCATATAAGATTACAAATACTAATTAATAAAATAATTTACTGGCGAATTTAATATAATGATTAATCTCATTTAGAGCAATGTTTAACTTATTTAATATGTCGGATTCATAAATTCACTGGCGAGGTTTATACATGAAAATTTATAAGCCTCTCATACAAGGCGTATTATCAATCTCTATACCGAGACATGAATTCCATCAACTAACGTATTTTCCCAATAATATATATATATATATATACAACAACAACAGACCTAGTGTATTTCCACAAAGTGGGTCGTGAGGGTAAGATGTACGCAGTCCATACCGCTACCTCTGAAGAAGTATAGAGGTTGTTTTCGATAGACCCCTGACTCAAGATAAAGAATAGTAGACATGGGGATGGATAACATAACAGAAATAGAAATAACAGACACAGAAATAACAGAGATAAGGCATAAGGAAAAATAAAACATAAATCAGAGAAATACGCACTACGAGATATAAAGCAACACGCAATAAGAAAATAGGAATTGAGAAATTATGAATGGGATAGCCACGTAGAAGTAACAAACACTCACAAACATAGGCACCTATGCGCACAGTTATAATAGTACTAGCCCGCTAGTCTTCTACCCTTATCCACGACCTCCACACCTTCCTATTTAGGGTCATGTCCTCAGTACGCTGTAGCTGCTCTATGTCATGTCTGATCACCTCCCTTTAGTATTTCTTTGGCCTATCTCTACTCCTCCTGAAGCCATCCAATGCTAGCCCCTCACACCTACGAACTAAGGTACCCGCATCCCTCCTCATCACATACCCAAACCATCTCAGTCTTCCTTCCCGTATCTAGTCCTCCACCGAAGCTACTCTCATCTTCTCTCAGATAATCTCATTCCCAACCCTGTCCCCTCTAGTAAGCCCACACATCCAACTCAACATCCTCATTTCCACCACCTTTAACTTTTGGATGTGGGAGACTGGACAACACTCCGCTCCATACAACATGGCCGGACGGACTGCCACTTTATAGAATTTGCCTTTAAGCTTAAGGGGCACCTTCTTATCACACAACACTCCTGAGGCGAGCCTCCACTTCATCCAACCTGCTCCAATACGATTAGTGACATCCTCATCAATCTCACCATTCCCCTGTATCATAGACCCAAGATGCTTAAAACTATCCCTCTTACAAACCTCCTGGGAGTCCAACCTCACCACCACATCGTCCTCCTGCCTCGAGTCACTAAACTTACATTCCAAATACTCTGTCTTGTACCTACTCAACCTGAACCCCTTAAATTCAAGGGTTTACCTCCAAACCTCCAATTTGTCATTCACGTCCCTCCGCGTTTCATCAATCAATACTAATCATCCGCAAATAGCATACACCAAGACACCTCGCCTTGAATACTCCGCATCAACAAGTCCATCACCAATGCAAATAGGAATGGACTAAGAGTCCATCCCTGATGCAACCCTGTCTCGACCAAAAAATGCTCTAAGTTTCCCCCCGTCGTCCTCACCCTGGTTTTTCCTCCATCATACATATCCTTAATAGCTCTGATGTACGCTATCGGGAACCCTCTCACCTCCAAGAACCTCCAAAGAACCTCTCTCGGGACTTTATCATACGTTTTTTTCAGGTCGATGAACACCAAGTGTAAGTCCCTCTTCCTTTCTCTATACTGCTCCACCAATCTCCTCACTAAGTGTATTTCCTCCGTCGTCGAGCGACCAGGCATAAATCCAAACTGATTCTCCAAAACAGACACCCTCCTTAATCTCCACTCAACCACTCTCTCCCAAATCTTTATAGTGTGACTCAACAGCTTAATACCTCTATAGTTGTTGCAACTCTGAATGTCACCCTTATTTTTATATAGCGGAATCAATGTACTTCATCTCCAAGCCTCAGGCATTCTCACCGTATTGAAAATGCCGTTAAATAAATCCGTCAGCCACCTTAGACCTGCCCCATCAGTAAACTTCCAAAAATCTACCGAAATCTCGTCTGGCCCCGTCGCACTACCCCTCCGCATCCTACGAATAGCCTCTTTGACCTTCTTAACCTTAAAATGCCTATAGGAATATATATATATATATATATATATATATATATATATATATTATCATCCAATCTATCAGGAATATTGATCCATCTCAGGATCTCAGGAATACTGATCCATCTCAGGATCTCATCTTTTAATAAATCAAAACGATAAATATTATATACAAATCATAATAGTTATATCAAGATTGAGAATCTAAGTAAATTTAATAGTTTAGAGAATTTATTTTTATCAGTCAGAATAAAAAATAATCTTTACTGGTCTTGTTCAATACATACAAAATGCACCAACACGAGAAGTTGGAACTACACCATTCTCGTAATCAAGATAAAATATATTTAATCTCGTGCAACAATCATTCTCATGGTTTGTCCAAATTTTCATCTATGATTTTGAACTATTACTTTAACTTATAAGAACCGATTATTTAATCTTCTATGTATTAACTAAATTCTATACACAAAATCATCTATTATATAAGTTGAGGACATATAGATGACAACGATTTAGTTAATTTAACAATTTATTGAATTAAATAAATAAATAATTGTGCAATAAATAACAATACACCAAAATACATGATTTATAGTATATCGTAACAGGTTGTTATCACAGAGAAAGCGTGATGACTGATGTGGGACACGTGAAATTTTTCCACCTTTTAAGTAGAAATCCCAAGTATTATGCTTTGAAATTAGAAAGGTTTTAATAGAGGACATTTAATTTTATTTGAAAAACCTTATGCAACAAAAAATTAGATTAACCATATCAGTAAATTTCGAATGTCACATAATTAAAAACAAAAAATATCAGAGTTAACATTATGATATAGTGCTGCAGAGTTGTTTTCCTTCCGTAAAGTACAAATTGTTACGCAGATCTCTTTAAGATATGATCCCATTTCCTTTTCTATGCATATCCTAGTCATGTCTTGTGGTGGATATCACAGAAAATGGTACACAATTTTACATTTCTAGCGTGATGGAGATGATACTTTTGATATCTGGTGACTGCAATTCAACTGAAATCTTTTTTGGATTGTTGCCCTTATGTAGATGTTCCACCAATTGGTGGCTCAATCAGATTTAAGAAGCACCATAACAGAAATTACCTAGTGGGCAAACATTTACATTGTATATTTACATATCATAGATATGTTTTTCTATAAAAATATCATTAATAGCTATTATTTGAGTTTCGTAGCAAATTCTCCATACAATTATTGTTGGAATGGAGAAAGAATTGAGAATTTGACATATCAAGAAGTCCTATTGTCGGCATAAAATAAGGGTGTTAAGTGGGCCGGACTGGGTCAACCTGAAACCAGCCCATTAAATTTAGTCGGGTTGTGGTTAAGTGGGCCGGGTTGGGTCCGAGTTCAACAGTAAATTTTTAAAAAAAAATTACATAAATATACAATGTTAAAGCCTATATTACAAAATCTACCACAAGATTCTATTTTAGAAAATATACCAATACAAAACTAACAAAACCTATTAAATAGGAGAAAAAAATTAAAAAGAACAAGAAACGCAGGCAATAATAGTAGCCTCTCATCATCACAGCCTCTCATCGTCAATCATCACAGCCTCTCATCCGTAATACAAACAACACCACAAATAACAATAACAACAACTTCAACGCCGGCAAAAACCCTTTTCAAGGATGACGGCAACAATGAAGAAACAGCAAAAGGCTCAGATCAGTATAATCAGGACAAAGAAAATATTGGTGATATGATCCGTCATTCTTCACTCTCCTCTCTCCGATCTATTTTTCCTCTCAAATTTTTTCATTTTTCCAGTGGTGGCATGTGTGTGGGTTTGTGTACGTGTTGATCGTATTCTATATATGTAGTTTTACCGGTGATGTTCGATTTGTAGTGACAGAGATCGTGGTTGTTATATCTTCTCCGGTTAATTACATAAACGTGATATAAATATGGTATAGAAATTGGTGGTTCATAAAGGTTATATATTTTGTAAATGGTATAAAAATAATGTAGAAATTGGTATATCTTCTCCGGTTAATTACATATTTCTATAAATGGTATAAAAACAATGTAGAAATTGATGTCCTTATAAACGTGATATAAATATGGTATAGAAATTGGTGGTTCATAAAAGTTATATATTCTGTAAATGGTATAAAAATAAAGTAGAAATTGGTGTTTCTATAAACATAATATACAAATGATATAGAAATTGGTGTCATCTAAAAATGATTTAACTACATCCTAAAAATATAATATAAATATGGTATAGAAATTGGTGTTTCATAAAGGCTATGTCAAAAATTTTATGACATTTGAATAGGGTATATTTTTATGACGTATAATTACCTTCTAAAAAATGATATAAAAATAATATACAAAATGGTGCTCATGTAAATATAATATGAAATTGATATAGAAATTAGTATCCTCTTAAGATTATTTAACTATATTAAAAAATTATAATATAAATATGGTATAGAAAATGGTGTTTGTAAAAGTTATTTCAAAAGAATTTATGGCAATTGAATAGTTGGTAGATTTTGTAAATAAAAGCTACCTTTTGTAAATAAAAAATAATAGTGGTAGATTTTGTAATATAGGCTCCAAATTTTTATATTTATGTGATTTGCCCATTTTTTAAAAATAACCCTAACCCAACCCACTTAACCAAACCCGGTCAAACCCACCTAAACCCGGTTAAAAAATCGATCAAACCTGGTAAAAAAAAAGTTTTTTTCAATATACACTATATATACCCACCTATATACATTTTAAATATGTTAAACAATATATATACACTATATATATAGTATATACTACATTAGAATTTAAAAAATATATACACATATACACAATTACACATATATACCTAACATTCAATACATACGACTATACGTACTACTTTAAATAAAACATATACTACAATATATATATACTACAATATATATAATTATGTATATAGTTATATACTAATTACTAATTTATAAAACATATACACATGTATTCGTCTATAGAAGATATATACACTACACATATATAGGCACCATTCAATATATATGTACTACTTTAAATAAAACATATACTACAATATATATATATACTACAGTATATATATAGTTATATACTAATATATAAAACATATACACACATATACATTAAATATATACGTCTATAGAAGATATATACACATATATACGCACCATTCAATATATATGTACTACATTAAATAAAACATATACTACAATATATATATATATATATATATATATATATATATATAATACAATATATATATTTATATACTAATTTATAAAATATATACACATGTATACATTAAATATACACGTCTATAGAAGATATATACACTACACATATATAGGCACCATTCAATATATATGTACTACTTTAAATAAAATATATACTACAATATATATATATATATATATATATATATATATACTACAATATATATATAGTTATATACTAATTTATAAAATATATACACATGTATACATTAAATATATACATCTATAGAAGATATATACACATATATACGTACCATTCAATATATATGTACTACATTAAATAAAATATACTACAATATATATACATTACAATATATATATATATATATTTATAGTTATATACTAATTTATAAAACATATACACATGTATATGTTAAATATATACGTCTATAGAAGATATATACACATATATACACACCATTCAATATATATGTACTACTTTAAATAAAACATATACTACAATATATATATATATATATATATATATATATATAGTTATATACTAATATATAAAACATACACACATGTATACATTAAATATACACGTCTATAGAAGATATATACACATATATACGCACCATTCAATATATATGTACTACTTTAAATAAAACATATACTAGAATATATATATACATACTACAATATATTTATATAGTTATATACTAATTTATAAAATATATACACATGCATACATTAAATATATACGTCTATAGAAGATATATACACATAAATACGCAGTGGCGGACCTAGCTTTTTTAGGTTGTGGGTGCTCAAAAAAAAATTTACTAAACAATGCAGCTGCAGGGATTCGATCCCAGCATGGAAGACATGAAAGTTATGTCTAAAGCCAGAACACCTAACCATGCTTTTGCTCTCTTGGTGCTTTTGTATATATTTTACCATTTTTTCACTGTTTCTTATATAATTATATCTCGTTTACGTTGAGTTTTGTGGGTGCTCGAACACCTGAAAATTGCACGTCGGTCCGCCCATGTATATACGCATCATTCAATATATATGTACTACTTTAAATAAAACATATACTACAATATATATATATATACTACAATATATATGCAATTTATAAAACATATATTCATGTATACATTAAATATAGTTATCTATAAAAGATATATACACAAATATACAAAACATATGCTACTTAATATAATGAATTAATAATACTTGATACTAAATTAATAATATATTAAAAGTAAGTTTTTAATTTAAACTAGAAATTTAATTTAAATCATTAAATGAAAAAAATTACAAAGTAAGGACTAGAAATTTAATTAATTGCAAAATGATCCAAAATTTATAATTTACATGAATGAAAAATCTACAAATTATACATCATTTTTTCCAACTCATTTATGTTAATATTAACGAGAACTTGCATAGGATAGTCAAAGTCAATAAGGGCAAAATCATGCATTGGACTTGATTCTGCTGAGTTCTCCCGTGAAAACATAATTTCTTCAAGTTTCTGCTCGTCGTTCGGCTCCGCTTCCATTCCTTGATTTCTTCTTTCCGCTTTAATCCAATCTCCGAGGCAAACTAGAACATTCATTGCATTGCTTCCCAGTGAGTGTCGGTTGTCTCCAAGTTGTTGTCGTCTCTGACTAAAAGCGCTATCTGATGTAACGGTTTCCATTGGAACATTCAAGATATCTCTAGCTAATCTTAAAAGTACAGGATATTGTGTTTCATTAATCTTCCACCAATCCAACGTGTTGATCCATCGTCTGCGATCCTCTGACGGCGACCGAAGATAATATTTAAGCTCTTCCCGATAAGTTGATGTGTAAGCTCTCTCATCAATACTGTTCCAACAAGGTAAATCATAAAAGAAATCAGGAAAACCACTATGTGTCGGCCTTTTAGAAGATGATGACTCCTCGGGAGGGTGAGGAACGACAGTTGGAGTGATATTTATAGGTACGGCTATATCAACTAAATCAGCATAGTGATTATATAATTTTTCTATGTATTCATTCGCATCACTCATAGCCATCCACAAATCAGGTTGTACTTGTTGAGAAGTATTGTTAGTATTTATTTCTAAGTTAGCATAAATAAGAGTACTAAAGTAGCACATAGTATTATATTTCATGCACGGATTTAGCATAGCACCAACCAAGTAATAGGGGGAATCGGGAAAAAATATTTTTTAAATTTAGTAAACATGGCACTAACAGCTTCTTTATAACCTTCTTTATTTTTATATTCTTTGAGCAAACCAGAAATATCGGCTATATATGCCAAAATATTACAAATAGTAGGATAATAAGTACCGAAAAATTCAACTGTAGCTATATAATTTTTTTTTTAAAGACTTAACAAGATCATTAATTACAACCCAATCGGAATCATGTATCATGCAATCAGCAGAATCACCAAATGAACCACAATGTTGGTTAAAAGCTAGTGTAATAGGAACTTTATATTTATAACAAGTTTTTAAAAATCATACATAGAATTTCATCCAATATCAATTTCCTCAGGCATCAATATCGGTGCAAGTCCATTTTCTTGACATTTAACTTTAAATTTTCCAATTCTTTTTCTTCAATTATTTTCTTGAATCAAATGAACAACAAGATGGATTTTTTCAATATAAAGCTTAAAACACTCAAGACCATCTATTATGATTAAATTACATATATGACATGCACATTTAATATGAAAAAATTCAGGTAACGATGAAGATAGCTTAGATTTTAACTTTGTTATAGCAGTCTTGTTGTTAGAAGCATTATCAAAAGCAATACATAAGATTTTATTTTCGATACCATAAAATTCTGTAACTTTAATAATCGAATCAGCAATAAAATCTCCAGTATGTTTATGATCTTCATTATATAAAAAAGCAAGAATACGTTTTTGCATCATAAAATTATAATCCATCCAGTGACAAGTAAAGGTTAAATAATCATTTTTATTTATAGCACGACCAAGATTAGAAGTTAGGGACAATCTACATTGAATATTTTTTAACAATGTTGATAAATAAAAATAATATTGTGAATGAAGTCTAAAAATATCAGACCGACAAGTACTTCTAGGAATACCATTAAACATAGAATTATAAATTGCTTGAATATAATGAATAAAGGCATCAGAAGAAGGAAAACTAAAAGACAAACAACCCACAGCTACCATTTTAGCTATTTCTTTTCGGTCCCTCAATTTATTATACTTCTTCATTACCTGACCGGTTGTTTGGTCCATTCTAGTTTGCGTTGGCCCACCAACATCCGCACCACCTCGTGCAATATTTAACTCTCTTTCGTGAGCATCACATATATGTCTCATTAATGTACCCTTATCCCCTTGCTTGCCTCCGATTTTATGCTTATATATTTGTTGACAAATATTACATTGCACCTCAGTATCTGATATACGTTCAAAAAATTGCCATGCAATACTAGTTTTTTTACGAGCTCTTGGGGCACGGGGAGGATGGGGAAGGAGATTAACCAATTCAGATCCAATGTTAGCATTTTCTACTACGGGCGTCTCACCAATATTTTCGTCTAAATTAACCGCATCTACTTCATTTTCTTCTTCTATACCGTAATTTTTCTGAACTTCTACATAATCCATATCGTGAGCACCTACACCTATTTCTTTCTCAAAAGGTGTACCAAGCGGTACCAGAGGCGAAGGTACACGGGTATATCTACTACTTAAAGTTCCTCTACTTCTAGTAATTCACTTTTTGCTACCACTACCACTTCCGGGACAAAAAAGTTTAACACCTTTAGTGGCGAGGTTTCTTAATTTATCCATAATATAAATTAAACTAAAAAAATTCAAAACACAAATATAATAAAATGAAATATTCAATAATTAATACACTAATTAAAAATTAAACCTAAGAGGTGGAACGATAACATCAAATTTTGAAAGTATCCGAAGGTTGCGACTTTAGAAACTTCCACTCGTACTTTGTAATCACAAAATTAAAAAATTAAAGTGAGCACTTCAGGAATTTAAATATATAGAATATTTGAGAATTGAGAGAGAATAAGATTTGAGAGAATGAAAATTTGTGTGAAAAATGATTTGAGAGTGTAGGGTATTATAGAATTTTTTTTGGGATTAAAAAAATATTTAAAATGAAAAAACAATTATTAAAAAAGATCAATTGAGCCGTTTTAAGGGCCCAAACGGTAATATAGCCGTTGGACCCAACGATCAACTGGCCCAACAGTCAGATTTTGACCAAATCCAAAATTAAAAAAAAAATATTCGGGCCGGTTGACCGGCGGTCCTGGACCAGGTTTGGTCTGGGCCAGGTTAACCGGGCCCAAACCAAAAAATAACCCAGCCCGGGACTCGATACCCTACAGCCCGTGGGCTGATCGGGCCGGGTCATATCGGGCTGGATTTGCTTAGTGGGTCGGGTTGGGCCGGGTCGAGCCAGGTTAGCCCGGCCCGTTTGACAGGTTTAGCATAAAAGAGGGGAAATATTGTTGAAATATAAAGAAATGCATATTGGCATATGTTTGTTGTGTTCTTGAACACACTCCCTCCGTTTTTTAAAAAATGCATAAGTATCTATTTAAGCCTTCAAGAATAAATTGGTCATGTTTTTTTAAATTTGCTCTTGTTAAATAAAATGTAATCAAACATCAACTTGGAAAGAGTTAAATTTAATTAGGCTAAGTTGGTAAAATTACCTTTTATTTTTTAGGAGTTAGTAATTTGTTAAATGGTGTGTCCAACACAAAAGAAACACCTATTTAGAAATGAATAGTAATTACTTCCTATCTCAAATTACTTCGCATATTTGTTACTCCTTTTATCAATAGTTGTCCACTATTGAATTTGGCACACAGATTAAAAATTAGTAAATGAGTAATTTTATCATACCCCTTTCGTTCACTTTTATTTGTCACAAAATTTCTAATAGTATTTCTACTTTTACTTGTCATTTTTAATATATCAAGAAAAGATAATTTTTTTTCCTACTTTACCCTCAATATTAATTATTTCTTCTCCAAATTAATTTCAACATACAAGGTAAACATCATTTAATAGGGGCACTATGGTAAAATAATCATGTTATTAATTATTTTTCTTAATGAATGTATCAAGTCAAATTTTGACAAGTAAAAGTGAGGAGGGGGTATTACCCTTTGAATATTATAAATTTAACACTTTAAGAAGATAATGAATCATATTTAATGTTAAGGGTAAAATAAGGAGAAATGTGCAAATAGTTAACTGGTTTTTCAAATTGAACAAATATTATTGACATCTATTTTTAATATAATGGACAAGTAAGCTAGATTGAGGGAGTAAAACATTTTGTATCAAAATAGTTGGTATATTTAAGAATTCAAGAGATACAAATTGCTCCAACTTTTTTTTTCTGACTGTACTCATACTCCCTCCCTTTTTTTAATTGCACTATTTTTCTTTTTAGAGTCAAATGATACAACTTTTGATCAATATTTTAAGATGTATTTTTAATCAAATTGAAAAAGAAAAATTATTGTTGATTGTACTTTTCATGTAGATTTTGAACATCTAAATTTTAATTAAAAAAATTAAATTAATCTAATATAGTTTAGCTTTGAAATTTAAATTGGCTCACAAAAAATGAGAGGAGCAATTAAAAGGGAATGAAGAGAGTATTAATTGAAAGAGATTTATGTAATCAAGATTAAATAAAGTGTAAACAACATAAATCCCTTCCTTAATGAAACAACATAAATCCCTTCCTTAATGAAACTAATTACATAATATTCCTTGTGCTATTTTTTTCTTCCAATTTTGGAAATATACATATACATGTCATTGATCCTCATACGTTACTTCAATGTATGATGAAACCGTTTGATCTATATTTATGAAAACAAAATATCAGTTATTCTTATTCAATTGCTTAATTTAAGGCATTAATAGATGTTGTGATTTATTATATGCTTAAAAGTAGTAGCTGGTATTCAAATTCAAAAATATCACTATAATATTTATTTTTTTTGAAAAATCTATTTGGAATACAAACTAAAAAAAACAGTTGACATTTTCTTTCGTCTTTTTTTTCAAAATCAATATGAACATTGCTATATTATTGCGGCATTTCGATTCTTGGCAGTCGAAAATTATTTATGAACATTACAAAAGTGATGGAATTATGGTTTTAGAAAGTAGCACATTCTTGAAATTGATTTCGACGTTCGGTACGGAATTAAATATTGATGAATGTAGGACAAAAATTGAAGTAAAGTACATTGTTGAAGGTAATTCCTCTCCAATTATTATAAGGAATGATAATGGAGTGAGAGTATACATTGAGTTGAAGAAAAGTTTTTTAGGTTTTGTTAATTATCCGTTGTGGATTACAACGTTTGACAAGTCCAATAAAGAGATCGATTGATTTTGATAGTGAAACTAGTGTTGTTCTTTGTGTTGAAGGAACTGAATCTAATACTTTTGTTGAATGTGCATTATTTTTTTTTATAAATTTACAAATAGTTAGTAGAAATTGCAGTTGTCGTATAGAGTTGTTAAGTTTTGTTATTTTATTCCTTGTATGTGTTGTATTATAGTATACATTTGAATAAAATAAAACTATTTACTTAAATTTTGACTGGATTTCTCTCTCCTGATTTTGGGTAAATACTTATATATGTCGTGAACCCTCATACATTGCTGGAATGTATGAGAAAACTAATTAGCCTATCTTTATGGAAAGATAAATCAGATACTATCTTTATGTTCCTTAATTAACGTCATTAATTACCTATCATTATGTGATGTATGATTAAATATAGTAACTGAAATTTAAATTCAAAAAATATCTTAAACATCAACATTATTTTTTTTTGTGCGATTACGATCTGGATTAAAAAAAAGTTACATACAAATGTCGACCACATCTTATACATTAATGGAATGTATAAGGTAAATAGTTTTTTCTATATTTAAGAAAATTAAATCAGCCACCTTAATTATATAATTTATTAATTGAATCAGACACCTATATTTAAGTAAAGTAAATCAGAAACCTTAAATCAAGCACCTTAATTAATGAAAATTACTAATCCATTGATTAGTGATATCTTAAAATTAGTTACAGTAATTCAAATTGAAAATAATTTAATACATTAAAAAAAACATGAATATCTATGTATAATACATAATACGACCTCTTATATGCAATTGTTTTTAAAAAAGTTCATAAAAATATTATTTCTTATAAATCATTACTCCCTCCATTTAAAAAAGAATGACCTACTTTGATTTGACATAAAGTTTAAGAAAACAAAGAAGACTTTTGAATCTTGTGGCCTTAAATTAAAGTTGTGTCAAATGTACCAAAATGCCACGTAGAAAGTTAAAATTAAAGTATTGTCAAAAAAAGGAAGGGGTCATTCTTTTTTAAACGGACTAAAAAGGAAAGTAGGTTATTCTTTTTGAAACGGAGGGAGTATTTTTTTTTATGTGTATAAGGTCTAAAATTCAAATTGCATCAGATGAGGTGATATGTATGTATGTAGAAAACATTATAGGTTATATTGACCTTATATATAATAGTCTTATGTATAGTGTAATTGATTGAACAACTCATGCTAGCTTAAGAATAATTCTTTCTTATACACAACGTGATATGTATAAAAATGAACAAACAACATATATCAACCACATAGTCATACACTACTTAGTAATGTATGTGGGTTGCATTGAACAAATAACAGAATTTAACCACGTCCTCATACATTGCTTAGTTATGTATGAGGACTGAAGTAACAATATCTGTGTGACCTTAAATACTATTGTATGAGATGGTATAATACATTACCATTATGTATAATAGTTAGACATTGTTATAAAATACAAACAGCATCTACAAAATTTATACTTCAACAACAAATATACATCAATTTTAGTCACGGTGAGGAAGAGCATATCCTCAAAAATCAATTTGGAGTATAGGGGTGTCGACTTCGACTGCGATTTCGACTTCTACCACAACTCTGACACTGTATTTAGTGGCGAAGTGGCGGAGATGTTGTCAGAAGGTTAGCCGAAGACGGTGGTAGAGATGTCGGAGTTCAAATTTGAATCATCACCAGCACTAAAGAAAAATTCGAATCTAAATTTGATTTGGTAAACTGAAAAAAATTTTAAAATTTAATGAAGAAGGTGAAATTTGTTTAGTTAATGGTTGATAACTGAAAAATTAAAATTCCTCAGATTATGTTAGCTTGATTGTAGGCATAAATAAAGGAGCAGAGATATTGAGCAAAAATCGATGCACAAAAAAAGGAGCAAATAATGGCATTTTGATATGTATGAGGGGGATGAGAGAGAAAGAGTACATTTAAGGAGATAATACATCGAAACACTCCTAAACTTGTAGCCAAAACTTACTTTAGATCCTAAACTAATCGGGCAGTTATTTACCCCCCTTAACAACTTCCAAGTGAATTTTTTTTCCACCCTAATTGCTGACGTGACAATGTTTTAAAAAATCAGCGCGTAATTTGCTTAAAAAATATGGAAAATGATGGGTCCCACCTTTTAATTTTACAAGTTTTCTTTATATATATATATATATATATATATATATATATATGATTAAAAAAATCAAAAATTCACTTCCATCATCATCTTCTTCATAACCACCCCCTTCCCCCACCCCTGCCTCCACCCCCAACACCCCCATATCTTTATCTTCTTCATACCCCCCCCCCCCCATTTCTTCACCTTCTTCATATCCTCCACCCCTACCCCACTCCGTTTCTTTATCTTCTTCATTTAGGCTAAATTTTTTTTTCAAGAACACCATTACTAAGCTCCATTAACCCCTCCCTTCATTAATTTTTTTTTACTTTTATTTAATTTTTTCAGATGACTACATCCAATTTGTGATGATAAATAACTTATGACAATTTATCACTTCCTCGTTGTGTGCCTATTGGAGCATTTGAGAAGGTTTGAAATAATGGTGTTAATGGTGAAAAAAATTAAAGCAAGAAGTATTTTCATGACAAATCAGAACAAAGGAACGAATATTAGTATTATTGCTGCTAAATCGTTTGGTAGATCTGGAATTATTGTGGACAAGTTTAGGTTTTGTTCTACTTGCAATTGTTGATTTCTAAATGTTGATAGAGGAGCCATGACTTGATCTACATGAACAAGTTATTTATCAATTTCTTGTTAAATTTGAATCAAGTTATTGGTGGTAATGGTGAAAAATGGTGTTAATGGTGAAAAAGAATGTAAAGAGGGAGTAGAAAAGAGGGCTGGGGGGCTGTTAAAGAATTGAAGGAGGAGGAACGGGCCGGGGAAAAGGGGGACTGGAGAAGAAGAAGAAGTGAGGGTGGGGGGGGGGGGGTTCTTTTATATATATATATATATATATATATATATATATATATATATATATATATATATATATATATATATAAAATAATATAGATATTATATATATTAAAAATCATATATAAATAATATATATATATATATATAAAGTACAAATATATTTTTTTCTTTTTTTAAAAAAATATATAAAAATAATATGTTTGTTGGATTATTTTTTTTAAAAAAATTACAATTTCTTATGTGGCAATGACATGACACTGATTTGGCAATTACATGGGACGCGTGCACTTCACTCTCCGTATTGAGAGTGGTATAATTTTTTTAGGGTGGAAAAAAATTCACTTGAAAGTTGTTAAGAGGGATAAATAATTGCCCTATTAGTTTAGGGTCTAAAGTAAGTTTTGGCTATAAGTTTAGGAGTGTTTCGATGTATTATCTCGGATTTAAATAATTACTTTGAGATTTTTGTAATTACTTTTCTAATATGAGATTTTATGTAATAAGGTAAAGTTACTTTGTGTATATATATAAATTTTAGTTAAATAAAATCATATTAGTCAATTTGCTCCATATTAATTTCTCCTTAAAAATTATGCAAAAAGCAAACATGTCAAATAATTGAGACGGATGTAGTACTTAACTAAGACTCTAAAAGTTTTAGTGTACTCCCTCCAGCCCATATTAGTTGGTTATCTTACTAAAGATAATTATATCATGATATTAGTTGTCCACCTTATTACTTTCTCCGTTCATCTTTACTTGTTCACTACACTAAAAATATGTATTCAACGATACTGGTCCATTTTGAAAAATCAATGGATAATTTATCTATTTCTCACCATTTTACCCTTAATTATTAATTACAATCATTATCAAATACATTTCTCAAATCATTGAATTAATTATATTCAAAGGGTGATATGATAAAATTACCCCTATCGCTACCGTTTCTTAATCTGCGTATCAAGTCAATAGTGGATAACTATTGATGACGGAGGGAGTAAATGAAAAAAAACATTGATATTTTTTCCATATTACTATTGCAAATAATTTTTTTAAAGTATTCACACTTGTTTGTAAAGTTTTCGAGAAATTTTTTAAAGAATTAATTAATAAAATTACCTTCGTATTGATAATTTCTTAACATGCCTGCAAAACAAAAAGATATCCAATTAATATGAAGTGAAGGGAGCAAAACTTTATCTTAAATTCCGGGCTCTAATATGTTTATCCATATGGAAAAGTAATTGGGGATTCCATTTTTTTTGTTCTTTTAATCTTCAATGATGATATATTGATTAGGGAGAAATTAAGAAAAAAAATCCAAAATTATGAGAGACCCTTTTATTTCTTGCTCTATGTATTTTTGATGATAATACAAGTGTATTTAGTAAAATATAGTGATGTACAAGTGTCTTTGGGGATGATGAGTGGTATTTTGTGATGATTAATGTCTATCACAAAAACTGCAAGTGTAATATACTCTAATACTGTGACATACAAGTATATGTTGTATGTATGTCGTAGTATATGTATAATGTATGTAAGTCAGGTGTATGTGTGTTGTTTCAGGTGTGATGATTGTAAAATGTATCGAAATGCAATGTATGTTCTATACAATTCATACCGAATAAATACAATGCATTTTACTTGCGCATAAATACAATATATTTATCTAAATGGTATGTGTTGATACAACTGCATTGAACGAACAAACAAAATCTATCTATCTATCTATCTATCTATCTATCTATCTATCTATCTATCTATCTATCTATATAAAATTTATATCTATATCTATAATCTGTAATCTATATCTGTATCTATATGTATATCTATAATCTATATCTATATCTATCTCAATCTCTATCTCTATTATATTAAAAGTGTGAAGGTCCTTATAATTGGCGTTTGCCCTTTTTGTCCTTCATTAAAAGTCTCCACTTTAAACAAAATCGTCTTTTTTCCTTTTATGATATTAAATATTAATTTAAATTGCAAAATCCTATATTACATAGTTATTTACATTATAAAGTCCTATTCTATTTCAGGTAGGTAACTTTCTACAAATTATTTTCTTAAATTAAGTACCTCAATTAAAATACCTTATATTACTTCTTTTTCTCACGTTCATAAAGATAATGATGGAGACGACTCCTATGAGGGAAAAGAAAAAGAATAAGCTAAATTACAGAAATCAATTCTTCAAAAATTGACTTGCACTTCGTTTTCTCATGAAAACAATATGACAACGAGTTTACACCGTACAACTGCTTTCTTTTGACGGCGATTTTCGTTTTGTTTGTGCAACGTGTAGTGATCTCAAAAAAATATGTGTTTACGTTAATTTTTGTTAAATTAATTTTGTTATTTGATTATTGTTATTATTATTATTATTATTATTATTATTATTATTATTATTATTATTATTATTATTATTATTTTGAGTTGAGGATCTATTAGATATAATCTTTTAGTCCATAAAAGAAATAGTAGTAGAATAAAGGTAAGTTCTATGTGTACGTATATTGTTATTATTATTAATGTTGGTGTTGCAGATATCATATGTACTTATAAGTTGCTATAATGGCTAAAGTTTTACTTGGACATCCCATGGGCAATCATCAATATTGAAAAGGTAGGCATTCATATATGCTATTTTTTGTTGTATTTTTATTTAATTCTGAATAGTGTATTTTCTTTTAACAAAAACGGATGAGAGAAAAAATATGTAGAAAAAATGTGTGTGTTGTTTGAAATTGAGTTATTCTTCTATAAAATTATTTCTTCTTCAATTTTCAATTTTGATATTGTTTGTATTATTGTAGTCAAAAGAAAGTGAAGACAAAAGTACCTTAACTCTTTCCTCTTTTTTTCGTTTTGAATATATGATAGATGATTTAGTATTAAATTCTATGTTTGTTTAGTGCTGGAGTTCTTCTTACATTTTGATTTTATTGTAGTAAAAAAAAAGTGAAGACAAAAGTAAGTAAAGTCACTTTTTTCTTTTTGCAATAGCTTTATTAAGGTATCATCTTTTTAGTACTATTTTGATATCTCGATTAATGTATTGTTTTGTTGATATATTGATTATCGTATTGTTTTATTGCGGTACATTGGTGCTATATGAATGTTCCATTGAATTTGGGTTCAATCAAGACAGGTCAAATTAAATCAATTCTAAAATAAAGATCATCGGATAAAGAAAAATTGAGGTAAGCAGCCACCTATTTTGAGAGTTATGTATCAATTTAATTTCCTTGACTATTAGATTTAAGATTTTTATGGAGTACATATTGAGAATAGTAAAAAGATCTCCACCTTTGTATCAGATTTCATGTCAAAGCGCACTATTATTTCTTAAACCCACCTTCACTTCGACTTTTTGTCATCATAAGCAAAGATTTATTTTTAACAAAGTAATTTCTTTTGTTAGTTGAAGTTGATCGTTGGTGCGTTTTGGTTTTGATGAATTCAATTGATCCAAGTTTTTTTTTTTTGTTGAGAAGTTCAGTATTCTTTCAAATTGAGTTATTAATGGGATTAATCAAACCTATTTAACTACCGTATTAGGGCTAAATCTTTTCAAAGCATGTCTGAAATTTTTTAGTTCGCGAAGATCTATGTTTTTTTTGTTCTTCGTCTGATAATATAATTGAATACTTTATTTTTTTCCCTCAAATTATCAATTTTATTTTCAGTGCTTTGTTTATACATAGAAGCATCATGGGTTCTTTATCAATAAAGTTTTTCTCTAAATTCAGGTAGCCATTATATATGTTTCTATCGTCTTATAACACCTTTTTTTCTTAGTGATTTTATCTTGCCTGAAGGGGAGTCTTGGAGTAACTGGTAAAGTTGTTGCCATGTGACAAAGAGGTCACAAATTCAAGCCTTGAAAACAAACTCCGGCAGAAATGCAAGGTAAGATTGCATACAATACACCCTTGTGGTGGGATTCTTTTTCGAACACCGCACATAGTGATAGCTTTAGTACACCGAACTATCCTTTTTTTTGTCTTGCCTACGCATTGTAATACTTGCATGAAAATGTGATTATAAAGGTCTATTTTGAAAGTTACATACTTTTTTTCTGTAGTTTTTTTTTTAATTTCTGAATGCTGAAGGTGACCAAATAGTGATTACATCTGTTATGTTATATCGAACGGACATGATGTTGATTCATCTTACCGAATATGGCCTTAGATAGAAGGTTATAAAGTACTTTAATCAGATTTGGGTAAAGGTTTATTAGATAGTTAAGCTAGCATTGTGTTTTGTCCTTTATTCTATATTACTACTACTATTAACATTATTATTGTTTGGATGATTCGTATGTGTGCAAATGCAAAGCTATATTGACTTTATATTGTTAATCTCTCATCCTTTACTTTCTGTTGAATGTTTAGTTTGGTTGATCTGTTTTAATTATGTATTAGGTGCATCTCTGTGAACATATATATGCATTGTTAACTATTAGTTTCTGCATGTAAATTTTATGTGCAGAGTTTTAGAAGAGTAATTGTGCTGATATTTCAATTATTTATATTATTTTGTTGTAGTTCAGGAGATAGATGAATATTTGGTTGGGCTTTGTAGCGGTTAGGTTTAGTCTTATTATTTTAATACTTCGATTATTGTATTATTTTGTTGTAGTTTTTCTTCTATTATTATATGTTATTTGTTTTGCTTAATACATGCGATAAATGAATTTTTGATCGAATTTTTGCCTAAAGTTTGTGTTTAATGCTATTATTATGATATCTCAAATCTTGATTATGTGTTATTTTGTTGTAGTTTATTAGTGATGTATGAGTATTCAATTAGAATTGAAGACAATCAAGACAGGCCAAACTAAATCAATTATAATGTGAAAATTCTTGGATAAAAAAGTTTGAATTGAGGTAGGCAAGTAGGTACTTTATATTTGTTGTTAATCCACCAAAGATAGAATGTAATTCATAGGAAATAGCACACAATGACAAACTTGAAAATAATAATTAAAGAATATTGAAATCTTAGAAAATTGAGTGGAACTATAATGCTTTTGAATTTCTTTCTTTGCTTTGCATGAAAGTTTCTCAAGTCTAAAGTTAGCCACAGTTACTCCTTATTTCTCATTATAATACCCTATTGATGACTGTCTAAAATTTCAGAAATTATATTAAAAATATACTATTAAATTATAGTTTTTTTTTTGTTATGAAGTTTTGCGAGATGATTTTTATATTTATATAGAAGGTGCTAATTAATTGATGCAACACACATATACTAACATTAAAAAAATATATACTTTTGTCAGTTAAATCATGAATTTAATGTTTCATATATTGCGACTTCAACTGTAATTTATTTGTTTTTGTATTCAAGTCATTCACCATAGAGACATCAAAGGTAGTTGACTTATCCATATTAATTAGTAGAACTATAATACCCTAAAGGACACAGTAAAAAATTTTCAAACAATTTTAAAATATCATATTATCTCCATTTTAATCTGTTTGTCTAATTTTGACCAAGCACCCCTAACATACTAATGATTTATATCTAAATTGCCCTCAATTTTGATAAAAATATAGAATTTTGAGAACAAAAATAACACTTCATAAAATAAAGTGCTTCTAGAAGTAGGAAAGAAATATAATGACTAAGTTCTTCTTTAATTTAACTAATTTTTTTATCTTCAAAATTTTACATTATCTTTTTAAAAATTTTGTACTTAATAAAATGACTTACTGACTTACACACGAGAATTTATTTTGTATATATGTTTATTTTGAATTAGCGTTTGATACACTTATAAAATAACTTACACACGAGAATTTATTTTGTATATATATTTATTTTTAATTAATGCTTGATACATCTATAATATATTTAAAGTGTGAAGAGCCTTATAATTATTGTTAAAACTTTTTACCCTTTATTAAAAAATCCCGCTTTAGATAAAATCGTCTTTTCACCTTTTTAATAATTTTTATTTAATTATTTTATAGTATAGACTATATTTATGACTCCTAAAATATATAGAAAGAAAAAATTGTAGAGTCGTAAAATAGATGAAAAGAAAAAAAATTAGGGAGTACTAGAATATATGGAAAGAGTTATTAGAAGAATTAATGTAGACTCCTAAAATATAAATAGTCATTTACCATTTTCTTAAAATATACTTCCTCTGTTTAAAAATGAATGACCGATTTGGCACAAAGTTTAAGAAAATAAAAAAGACTTTTGAATCTTGTGACCTTAAATTAAGTTGCGTCAAATATACCAAAATACTTTTTAATCTTGTAGTCCTAAACATGCGGAAAGTTGAAATTAAAGTATTATCAAAAAGAAAAAGGAGTCATTTTTTTTTAAAGAGACTAAATGTTTTTGAAACGGAGGGAGTAATACTTATTATTTGTCATATAAAATTCGTGTGAAATTCTACTGAAAGCCAACAACTCTTTTGCTTACCAAGTTATAAACTGCATTCATTTATCTGACTTTAGATTGATTTGATATATTTGCATGACTTTCTAAGTTCTACGCTATCTGTTGGTATTACTTGATATTTGGTTCGACGGATATTATTTTTAATTCTTACATTATTTTTTTAATTTCTATTTATTTTTTATTTGTGTTTTGGGAATATACACTTGAAAATTTTCATCTCTTAATCATTGATTTTGTCTTTATGCCTTGATATAGTTGTTTTATGCCATTTGGAAGAGGATTATATCCACCGCTAATTAATTTACATGATTTTCACTCGGTTTGGTATGAATATTATTTGTTTATGTGAACTTTCTGAGAACTTTTTTGCGTGTTTGTTCACTGCTGTAAGGCCTTTATTTCTGGCTTTACTTGTTCTTTTATCAAAAAAGTTTGGATGTCGACTCTATAATCTATTTTTGATTTGATAAGCCAAAAGATTTTATTAACAATACACCACTACGATGTTCCTTTACAAAGTAGAAGTTGAATTTAATCGTGATGCTCAATTTTTGTACCATGATAGCATATTTTTCTACCGAAAACAGAATCATCTAACTGTTTTTTTCTTTCTTTTGTCAAGTTATTGATAACTTGATCACATATTTGGATGTGATTAGTAATAAGTGCTTCATTAGTTTCACTTGCAGTATATTTGCTCCATGATAGTAGCGCTTTTATTATTTTACGTTGTTTTGATGCTAATGTATTCTTTATGTTGTTTGAAGGTAAATAATTTGATCAGATGATGCAGGAAGAAAGCATTGATAATTAACTTCTCAGGACATTGCGGCAGAGGATCCTGAATCATGCTAATATTCTGGAGGCTTTTGTTTTACAACTTGCCGCAATTACATCGTGAAACTTAATCCCATTAAAACTAAAGTTTATGCTCATTAAAAAATTTGATCATAATTGTTTGGTGTGATCTCTTTTGTTACAGGATACTCATTATTTCTAATAAAAACAAGTTGAGTGTATAAAAAGAACATGAGCGAAGGTGAGCTGCACATTGATGCAATTCTTTATGAAGGAATGCTTCCTACTATTGAGATTTGGCAGAATATTGTTCGATCTTTTTTGTCCCAAGTTCACTATTATTGATAATATCTTTTGTTTTATGTCAAAGGCATTGGACTTAGCCAAAGTAGCAATGGATTCGTCTCTTCCCATGTTGAAGGAGATGAATTAACTGAAAATTGTTCGATAATAAAGAAGGGACTTTTAAGGATGATGACAATATTGAAATGTACCCGTAAGTTCTGTTTTCACGCTATGAAAACTTATGTTGAGGGTAAAGTGCTAAAATGCAAGTCATGGTATTAAAACTTATGTTGAGGGTAAAGTCCAATATAGGTTAAAATGGAAGTAGTTAATCTCTGCCATTGAATGTAGATATTTTCTCTCGCTTAACTCCAAGGGATCTTTAGTGAGGGCTCTGGAAGAAGTATGCTCTCAATTCGGACAAACTTTACTAATGTAAGTCAACTTGTACAAATGATAACTCTAATTTATTCAACATAAAATAAATATAACGTACAATCAATTTGTAGTGCAAGAAGTCAAGAAGCAACAAAAAAGAACGTGAGAAAAGAAGAAAAAGACATCATATATATTTTAGTTGTGATATTTAATTCAAATAAGGAAAGAATTTGTATAAAATGTAATTCTAAACTGATTCAAATCCTAAATTATAGGATAAAAATGTGCGAAATTTTGAAAGAAAGAGTCCTTTATTTTAAGGTGTAAGGTCGTGTACTAAAATAGAATATAAGTAAGTAGGTAAACAATTAATAAAAGGCTTTGATAGACAACGAATGTGTTAGTAACTTTTAGAATTCAAATTAGAATATAATATCAAAATTTAAGAGACCTACACTACTAACAAACCTTCCAAATACTATTCTTTAAGAATTAGATTGTACCATTAGATGTATGTAAAACATAGGAGAAAAGACATGGGCTGACTTTTTTTAGAAACATTATGACACGTTCAGAACCAAGGTCTTGTAGTAATGGACATCTCAGATTTAACTAGGACCAGAGACCACCCCCATTATCCAACCCAACCAACCTAACGCATACCTTGAGTCGGCTGAATTTCGAACATATAACAAGATAGCGTATTTGTACAACTCCAAACACTGGGATAGGTCCATAACCGTGATCAACCCAAATAAGTCCAACTGCACAACACCCAACCATTTACCAATTACCAAACCAAAATCATAAACCAAAACCAAACGATAACCAAGTTCCTGTCCAAAACGTAACATAAGAGGATGGAACAATCATAAATTTAACCAAACGGTATCAACCCCAATATCAATGCCAATGCTAAGGTTGACATCACTACCGACACCACCCATTCCAACCTATAACAGTTTCACAAATTCTCTAACCAAAAGAAAAATAATATTCGATTGGGACATGCCCCCAACCATAGACAAAACCAATATTCATAAAATAACCAAGGTATGAAAAGATCTCCATGATATGAAATAGAGCCTTACGGAATATGGAAGCTCACCACATCAATCCAATAGTTGATCCCGAATTCAATTACTAAGCATAAGGAGTAGAATGACTGATTTCTGCATTGCATGGGGATACAATCGTCCGAAGATGAGTTAGCGGGTAAAAACTATCAAGTACTCAGGATAAGGATAAAATAATGTCAACCTTTAAAAATAAACAAACAACTATATGTACACATATCCATACATATATACATATATAATCTATGAGGGGAGAGAGAATCGAGTTTAGCATGCATTTAAATGATTAATCTGGATATGTGTAGCATAACCATCCTAAAACTACCCACGGGCTATATAGGTCGAGCGTAACCCCCTGAACGGGCCATGATACGTGTAGCCACACGAATCGGAGATACCATAGGAGTAGGGAATTCCCATGTACCCTTCGCTCTCCATGATACATATATACAAGTGTAAATTAGGGGATTCTCATGTACCCTAAATGGTCGTCAAGACCAATTCTCATGTCGGCAAACATGAGTTTCTAGTTTTCGTCCATTGGACTCATACCTTCACGATTAACTATCACACCCCACCGTTATTGCCCAGTTAAAACCATTACCACATAACCAAGACCGCCAATCTATTTATTATTAACCAAGGCTATAAGTAGTGGCATCATCATACCGACTATAGCTTGCAAGCAATATTCTTAGCTAACCTTTTAGAGGAGGAGGGATTCCCATGTACCCATAGATTACATTATTTAGTTGCTTGGGGATTCCCATGTACCTCACAAGTTTGTTCATTACTTAATTTGCTTGGAGAATTCCCTTGTACCCTGCAAGCCTTTCAATTAAACCAACCATGACGACTAAGACCTTACCATTTGACCATTCCAAATCATTTAAACTATTTATACCATTTAGGGTTTTATTACCAAGTTATACCAAGCAATACGTTTCACTAAAAGTCCAACAATATAGTAAAAGTATTCTCATAGGCATTTTATCAAACATGTTGGGGGCATAGTATTTCCAAAACCAAAACCAATTACCAATTAACCATTCCCATGCAAGCAATTGTCCAAACCACCATTAAAACATGTAAATCCATAATTTATATAACTGAAACCCCCAATACATGATTGAAAACCCAAAATCATACAACAATTATGCCATGAAAACAATTCATAAAATATGCCATTAGTTGGAACTAACAATGAGAGATGAGTAACTTCTCTTAGATTACGAAGATGATGGAGAGAAATCACCCGTACAAGCCCGAAATCTTTTTTCTAGATGATACCCTAGCCTTTCTTTACCCAAGAGCCTTAGAGAGAATTTGAGAGAGTTTTTAAGTGTTTAAGATTAGAATATTAGGGTAAATGATATCCCAAAAGAGTTATAAGTTGTGGGGTATTAAGAGGTTAAGGGGGGAAATGTCCAAATTACCCCAACTTAAACTGTAGAAAAATCCCACAGGAGGATACGACCACCCCATACCAATCGTACCCTACCATACGAGTGGTACCCATCACTCGTACCCTAGGCCTCTCTTTGGACTACAACACTATCCAACATACGACTATCCAAGACACGTCATATTCGATCATACGACCTGTATCCTTGACCCGTACCTACCACAGAATGAAAATCAATAAAGATTTGAACACTTTCCACCATATGAGTCAATGGTATGAGTCGTACCCTATCTTATGGCTCATGGTGAGCCACTCGTACTTAGATCCAAGTTAAGTCACAAATTTTCAGATTAAGGGATAGAAAACCCAAACCATACGAACCGTCACCCACCATACGACTCATACCCACCCAAGTCGTACCTATACTAGAAACCAATCCAACCCACTAACCACTAACCCACCAACCAACACTGATTAGCATACGACCAAGACCATACTAACCGTACCCCATTATACGACTAGTACCCCTAGTCGTATGCTGTCCAGAAATTAGAAATCTAAGAAATTTTCTAAGGTTCCAAAACCTAGGGTATTTTAGTCTCCCTCTCTAGGATCATTAGTCCCCGAATGATGGGTAGGGTAAGCACACGCATGAGTCATTGCACTATCAATCATCAATTTAGACTTTAACCAAGTTAGAAAATAAAGTTGTGATCAAGAACACATACCTTACACACGAATATCCAGAGTAGAAAACAAGTGTGGATACTTGGACTTCATGTCCTCTTCTGCTTCTTATGTAGCCTCTTTCACTTTATGGTTCCGCCATAGAAACTTGATCGAGGCCACATCCTTGGTCCACAACTGACAAACCAGTCAATCCAAGATCTCAATTGGGATCTCTTTATAAGACAGAAAATCCAAGATACCCAAACCTTTCAAAGGAACAACTGATGAGGGATCACCTAGACACTTCCACAATATAGAGATATGGAACACTAGATGAATGAAGCTAAAACTAGAAAGCAACTCCAATTCATAAGCAATATTACCAACCTTATTTAAAACCATGTAAGGACCAACATACCGGGGACTAAGAGTTCTCTTATTACCGAACCACATTACTCCCTTCATGGGAGATACCTTGATGAACGCCCCATCCCCAACCTTAAACTCTAAGTTCCTGCGCCTCATATCTACATAGGACTTTTGGAAACTTTGGTCAGCCTTAAGCCTATCCCGAATCACCTTTACCTTTTCCATAGACTGATAAACCAAGTTCGTACTGAACATATCCGCCTCACCAACCTCAAACCGCCCAATAAGAGATCTACACCTCCTACCATATAATGCCTCGAACGGGGCTATTCCAATACTAGAATGATAACTATTATTATAAGGAAACTCTACAAGAGGTACATTCTTAACCCAGCTACCACTATAGTCGATCATACAGGCACGAAACATATCTTCCAATGTCTGAATAGTTCTTTCTGCTTGGCTATCCGTCTGCGGGTAAGAAGTAGTACTCAAACTAACCTTAGTACCCAACCCCTTCTGAAACGATTGTTAAAAATAAGATAAAAACTTCATACTGTGATCAAAGATAATCAAAATAGGTACCCCATGCAAATTCGCTATCTCAAGAAGATACAACCTCACATAATTCTCTGCCAAAAAGTTAGTCTTTATTGGCAAGAAGTGAGAGAATTTTATCATCCTATCCATAATGACTCAAATCAAATCCACTTAATTTCGAGACTGAGGCAGACCATTAATGAAATCCATGTTGACCACCTCCCATTTCCAGTTCGGCAATTCAATTTCTTGATACAACCCTTCAGGCCTCATTTTCTTAACTTCAACTTGTTGACATACTAAACACTTGGCCACAAAATTAGCTATATCCTTCTTCATACGATTCCACCAATATATCTCCTTGAGGTCATGATACATTTTCATTAAAATGGGATTAACAACGTAGGTAGATTCATGCGCCTCAGCCAATACCCTTTCTCACAAACCATTGACATCAAGAATATATAATCGCCTTTGGTACCGCAAAGTACCATCATCACTGATCTCAAATACCATTACCTTTTGCCCACCTACATAACCCTTGATTTTCATCAAGACAGGATCTAGCATTTGCTTCTCCTTGATCTCTGCACCAAGAGAGGACCGAACCACTTCCTATACCAACACACCACCATTCTCGAAGTCCAACAGGCGAACTCCAAGATTAGCCAAACGTTGAATATCCTTCACTAACTCCCATCTCTCTTTTTCCACATGAACCAAACTCCACATGGACAACCTACTAAGAGCATCAGTAACCGCGTTAGCTTTACCTGATGAGGATGTAGTCCTTGAGAAGCTCCAGCCATCTCCTTATCCTGAGATTATCCTTTTGAGTAAATACATACTACAAACTCTTATGATCGGAGAAGATATTCGCATGCACTCCATACAAATAGTACCGCCAAATCTTCAATGCAAACGCCACAGCTAACAGTTCCAAATCATGAGTAGGATAATTCCTCTCATGTACCTTCAACTGATTGGAAGCATAGGCTATTACCTTCCCATGTTGCACCAAAACACAACCAAGTCTAACCCGAGATGCATCACAATGAACCATAAACGCCTCATTGCCTTCAGGTAAAGTCAAAACCAAAGTTGAAGTTAACTTATCCTTCAGCTTCTCGAAAATTCCCTCACAATCATCGTACCATAGAAATTTTATTTTCTTCTGAGTCAACCTAGTCAAAGGGATATCTATAGAAGAAAAGTTCTCTACAAACCTCCTGTAATACCTACCAAGACCAAGAAGCTCTGAATATCGGTTGGAGTCATGGGTCTAGGCCACCTTCTTACCACCGCAATCTTCTGTAGATCGACCATATCCCCTTACTAGAAATAATATGACCTAGAAAAGTGACAATGTTCAACTAAAACTCACACTTCGAGAACTTGACATACAACTGTTACTCTCTCAAGGTCTGAAGCACAATACGAAGGTGATTGGCATTGTCCACCTTACTCTTGGAATACACCAGGATGTCATCTATGAATACAATGACAACTAGATCTAAAAAATAGCAGAAAACCCTATTCATCAAATCCATAAACACTACTGAAGAATTAGTCAACCCAAATGACATCACCAAGAACTCAAAGTGCCCATACCGAGTTTAGAAAGTTTTCTTACGGATATCAACCTCCCTAATCTTAAGATGATGATACCTAGACTGAAGATCTATCTCAAAAATAAAATTTTCACCTTGCAATTGATCAAACAAGTCATCTATCCTTAGAAGATATTTGTTCTTAACCGACACCTTATTTAACTGCCTAGAGTTAATGCACATTTAAAGAGAACCATTCTTCTTGTGCACGAATAAAATCAGTGCACCCTATGAGGATACACTAGGATGTATGAAACCCTTATCCAGAAGATCCTTAAGTTGCTCTTTGAGTTCCTTTAACTCAGCTAGAGCCATTCTATAAGGAGTAATAAATATTGGATGAGTTTCTAGAACTAAGTCAATACCAAACTCAATCTCCCTATTAGGAGGAACACCAGGGAGTTCTTCAGGAAATACCTCAGGAAACTCATTCACCACCAGAATCGAATGTCAAGAAGGACCTTCCAAGTTAGGATCTTTAAATCGGACTAGATAATAAAGACACCCTTTGAAGATTAATCTACGAGCTCTAAGATATGATATAAACATCCCCTTAGGAGCTAGGGAACCACCCTTTCACTCAATAACCGGTTCACTAGGGAACCTAAAAATAACCATATGGGTTCGACAATCTAAAGACGTGTGGCACAAATGTAACCAATCCATACCCAGAATAACATCAAAACCCACCATATCTAATTCATACAAATCCACCAAAGTATCCTTTATACCAAGATACCACACACCCCTAGACTCTTTTAGCAATAACAGAGTTATCCTTAGAAGCAGTCCTTGTGTTCTAGAACTATGCAGTTAGCATAGGTTGAGACATCAACCTACCAATTGAGGGTTGATGAGGTGTCCTACCTACTGATTGAGGGTACCACCATTCTCATTCAGAGCACCTTCCAGATGAGGGTGACTCAGTTTGTCTTTACCCGTGGAATGGTACTAACACCCTTCCAGCTGGGGTTATAGGTTGGACCCCAATTAGTTTTGAGAGGGGCATGTTGGTTAGATGATTACTTCCCACAATCTCAGTTTCAGATTCAGTCTCAGTATAGAACTCAGTTTAGTTCTACATATTTAGGACTGTTAGATGCAATCATCCAGCTTAGTACAAAACTTAGCACAGTTCCACAGAATCAAGACTATCAGATACTGTCACTCAGTTATCAGTAATTCAGTATTAGTAAACTCATATATCATTTAAGCAGTATACAGACTCAGTATCTAGTGTTATCATGATCTCAATTATAGTTTACTTATTCATGCATGTACTCTTACTCAGTTTTATTCATGTCATTCAGTCAGTATTGTTCATGCATATGAACCCATGCATTTCAGCCTACCTCACCTAGCATACCAATACATTCAAAGTACTGATATATATTTTTCTATTGCGCTATGATTTTTTATATCATAGGTTCAGACAGACGGGCTCCAGGCCATACTTAGTAGTTCAGATATTTAGCAGTCAGAGTTAGTGATGAGTCCTCATAGTTTGAGGACATGATTATTATTTTAGTAGTTCAATTTATTTTCAGTAGTTAGAGTTAGTTGGGGGCTTATCTCATCAACTCTATGATTCAAACAGTATAGGCTTTCCAGACTAGAGTATTTTCAGACAGATATTTCAATTCTGGTATTGTTATACCATATTCAGTTTAATTTACAGTATTGAACCTTATGAATAATTTCCACCTATTTCCATATAAATTATAGTATTGTTCAATTATTGCAGCAGGTACCAGTCAAGGGTTCGCTTGTGGTCCTCCAGGATTATGAGCACCGTGTAGCATTCGAGGTACAGAATCAATATGTTACAAACTTTGTATCAGAGACTAAGGTTCAGCAAAGTCCTAGGAAGTCTGAAAAGCACATCTAGTAGAGTCTGGTGCATGGGTGTGTAGCGCGCCATACTTATGGACATGAGGCTATTAGATGTTTTAAGAAAAGTTTCCCTTCTTTTAGTAATCATGTTATGCGAGTGATCATGAGCTCAAGTTAAACTCTCAGTCTAATTCATCTCTTTCTCATGCTTTCAGAACATGTCTTCCAGATAAGCTAACGAAAGAAGTAACGAAAACTAGTCAGCCCTTCCGCACGTTCAGGTAGATCCCCTGAATGAGCATGTTTCTCACACTGAGTTTAGAGCTTCTTTCATTGCCTTAGCTCATTCAATAGTTGTTCATAATAATAAGCTTTTCATTATCCTATCTAGGCCTATGGCTCATACTCCGCAGAGAAAGGAGGTGAGGTATAGAAAAAAAGGGAGAAAGAATAAGAAGGCCAGAACATCTAGGACAAAGAGTGGCCAAACCAATCCCCTTTGTCTGAAATATGGCAGAAGCCACTCGAGTATCTGCAGGGTTAGCAGTGATGTGTGTTTTGGGTGTGAAAAATCAGGTTATAGAGTCATAGATTATCCCCAGTCAGGCTTCCAGGGTCATCATAACCGTCCTTCAGCTCAGTCTGGTCGCTCGAATCAGCAGGGTGCCACTTCCAGTGCTACCAGTGGGCAACGCCCAAATAAACTCTATGCACTTTATTCTCGATAGGATCAGGAAATTTCTCCTGATGTGGTCACTGGTACATTACAATTTTATCATTTGCATGTTTATGCTTTGCTAGATCTAGGAGCTTTTTAGTCTTTTGTAACTCCTAATATAGCTGTTGACTTCGAAGTCAGTCCCAAAATTCTAGTAGAACCTTTCTTAGTCTATACCCTAGTGGATAAAGCTATCATAGCCCAATGGGTATACAGTAACTGTTCAGTTATGGTGTCTCAAAAAGTCATTTCAACAGACTTAGTCAAATTAGAGATGATCAATTTTGATGTCATTCTCGACATAGATTGGCTTTATTCCTGCTATGCCTCATTCGATTACAGAAATAGTACTGTCTTGTTTTGGTTTTTGAACGAGCCAGTCCTAGAGTAGAGGGGTAGTACTTCAGTACTTAGGGATCAGCTTGTTTTCTACCTTAGGGAAAGAAAAATGATATCTAAGGGATGTGTCTACCATCTCGCTCGAGTCTAGGAATCTAGATCAGAAACCCCTACTCTTGAGTCAGTATCAGTAGCCTATGAATTCCTAGATGTATTCCCCGAAGATCTTCTCGGAGTTTCTCCCGAAAAGGAAGTTGACTTCAAAATAAACCTTCTTCTAGATACTCAGCCTATCTTTATCACGCCATATAGAATGGCTCCAACAGAACTCAAAAAATTAAAAGAATAGTTGAAAGATATTCTAGATAAGGGATTCATCAGACCTAGTGTGTCCCCGTGGGGTACACCAGTTCTATTCGTGCATAAGAAAGACTGCTCTCTCAGAATGTGTATAGACTACCGTCAGCTAAATAAAGTTACGATCAAGAACAAGTATCCATTTCCCAGAATTGATGACTTGTTTGACCAACTTCAGGGTGCCAGTTACTTTTCTAAGATAGACCTCAGATCAGGCTATCATCAGCTCAGAGTTAGAGACTATGACATTCTGCACAACTTTCAGAACTCGGTATGGTCACTTCAAATTCTTAGTTATGTCATTTGGTCTTACTAATGCCCTGACAGCTTTCATGGACTTGATGAACCATGTGTTCAAGCAGTACTTAGATGTGTTCATCATAGCTTTCAGTAATGACACTCTTGTCTATTCCTGTAGTGAGAATAATCTCATAGATCATCTCAAAATTGTATTCTAAACTCTCGAAACCCATCAGTTATCATGATATCTATTCATGTCTTACATGTCAGCTATATGATCATCGCCCATACTCGTGCACATTAGCAATCATACATGCTTATAGTTCCTAGTATAAGGATTTCAAGTTCACTCAGTGTTACGAATCATGTTTTGCGAATACAGAAACTCCAGATTTAGGTCATGTAGCTCATGACTAATGTACTCATGTACTCATGTCATGCTTTACAGTATAATAAGTTCCTATGACTCATGTTATACCCTTAATGATCAGCTAAATTCAAATTATGTCATGCATATCCTCAGTTTAGGTCTCTTGGTGCATCTATGATATTGACATTCTTTTCCTCAGGCCTCAGTAAGTGTCGAGTTTGGTATAGTATTCATTCATGCTTCAGGTTCTCATGTTTTAACCCTTCAGTGAACTCTCCTTATGAAATGATGTAGTGATGAGTGATTACATACTTATTTTACATGAGGCTGTAGTTATTAAGATAGGCTTAAATATCGGGTTAGTGTGTAAGCAAATGGCTAGCAGAAAGTTGTATTTAGGGCATGAAAGAAGAAAAATTAGAATTTTTTGTAAGATGAGAGTTGAGAAAATGTAGAGTGTGAGTATCTATTCAGATCCTTAATTTATATCAGTCTCTATCACGTAGCTATTAGAACCCAGTAGTTAGTTCTAGTACAGTCTCAGTTACAGTCTCAGTCACAGTCTCAATCCAGTAATCAGATCAGAATTTCAGTTTATTTTTAGGTTTACTTGACCATAGCGTACAGTTATCAGTTATTCAATTATTAGTATTTCAGTACCTTAGTTTACAGAATATTGCAAAATTATGTTATATGCTTGGTCTTGCATTCTCAAATAATACAACTTTCATGAATTCAAGCTCAGTTATTTCCTGTTACACAATTAGTCCTTACCTTACATGTATAATACCCTACAATTCTAGTGTAGTTGTTCAAACTATGTACAGTTCAATATTACATGACCAAGTATCAGCTATCAGTAATTTAGATAATCAGATAAGTTAGTATGTTTATACACTCATGCTCAGCACCCATGTGAATATTTTCAGTAGTCTCAGGTGATATGTTTAACTAAGATGGAGAGTATAGTTGAGAGGGTACTCAAGGGATATGTCTAAGCTTGAAAATTTATAGTTGCAGTGCATAAGGCTCAGTCACTTCATCTTAGATGATGTTTCATAAGCCCCGACTCATATTACAGAATTTTACCCAGAATGTGATTTTCTTATTCAGCTGTTTTATTCAGCCATCCCAAGACTCCTTGCTCCTTAAAGACACTAGAACTCTATAGAAAGAGTGTCAAAGAAAGGCTCCAGTCAAATATAAGTTTTTAGCATAAGTTAGTCTGCAAAACCAGCAATTCAATTTAGCAGTTAGGCAGATAATATTCGTATGGTTGGGGTTCCCATCCTTCCATATAGTCGCATTATCCTAAGTCTTATGAAAGTAACTATTCCAAAATTGAGCAACCCTGTGGTTGCAAGTTTAGCTCAGTCTGAGTGTCATGCCTAAGTTTTAGATCCCCCATATGCAGTCACATTTGGTTTGTAGGTGTCTTATGCATTGTCTCAACTTTTTCTCAGTATCTCAGCTAAGTCAGCATTCTTCAGGGGATATAATGTCCCAAGGGAGAGATGTACTATAATCGCGCCGAGCTTTTATGACCTAAACCTTCCATCTTCTCTTCACATAACAAATCTAGTTTGGAGTAGTAGGTACTCATAGGTGAACCCTCAAGTTCCAATCTCAGCCGTAAGCCATGTATTCAAGGGCTCAGGTCAGTTCATGAAATTTAGGTCATGTATCCCATTTCAGTCTCAGTTATGTTCTCATATTCCCATTCAGGTATATTTAGTAAATGATCTCAAGTTCATCAGTATTTTACACTTAAGGTAATAGTCTTCCTTAGATTGGCTTAGTCCATGTTCGGTTACAGTTATAAACTTGGTATTTATTATCGTTGCATATTCAGTCATGCATTCACAAATTAGTTCAATCATGTACTCATCATCAGATATGCATGTTCAGTTTGAAAACTCAGCTTATCAGTAGCTTCAGTCAAGTATTCTATACATCAGATATGCATATTCAGTGTGTAAACTCAGTCTATCAGTGTTACTCAGCCAAGTCAGTCTTATTGGAGGATGAATGTTCCCAAGGGGGAGATATTGTAAGACCCTACAAAATGCTAAGTTTAAATCAGCCCGTTAAAGCTTGAAAAAAGGTTCCAGACTTAGAAATTTTAGCTAATTATTTATACTTAGAATTATTTTAGCCTTCATAGGCTGGCGAGTCTATTTCACAACCCTTGTGACCTTAAAGTAATAATTTTTAGTTTGAATCATGATTAGGAATATCAATAGGTGTTCCCGTACAAGTTTTGGATTTTTTAAAATTCTTTTAAAATATATTTGAAAGCTCAAACTAGTGGATCGATGCGATCTCAATGCGCCTCGTCATCCATCACGTCGATGAATATTTTCCTCCAGCTCTCAGTGCAAATTCTAGTGAATTGACACAAGATCAATGCAAATTTGATGTGGTACATTAGCCATCACGTTGATACCAACGACGTGGTGTGTCAGCCTGCACGTCACTGGGCACGTTATCAGTCTTTAAAAACCACGTCCAGAGGGGTATTTGGATTATTTTTCCACCCCTATTCAGCCCCAAAATCACGAAATTAAGTCATTCCTAGGGAAAAAATTCATTCTTTCTCTCAAATTGCTCTCAAGAACAAAACCCTAGGAAATCAATTTCATGATCAATCCTCAAGAACATTTCATCAATCTTCAAGAATTCAAGCATTAAGGTATGTCAAGTTTTTATCCAAGGGTTTCCTTCCACCCTTGGAGTTCAAGAAACTCTTTTTAATTACAAGTTAATTGATTTCATGGATTTCATGTTGAATCTTGAATATATTAATGATTATGATGTTAATGGTGATCTAATTCCATGATGTGTCCTAAGTTTCATGCAAACTAGTTAATTATGAATTGAATTTTGTGAACTATATGTCAAACTCTTGAATTACAAGTTGAGTGTAGAATCCATGATATTACTACATGTTTATTGATATGTGAAATACCGATGCTCCCCAAGTATTTGTTAAAATGCTTATGTGATTAGACTAGTCCAAGCATAACATTTTATTGTGTGAATTCAACCATGCACAAGCTCATGTATAACAAGTGTTTGACAAAAATGTCTAAGTGAATGTATTATTAGCAAGCTAGTACCATTATGCTACTAAAGTCATGCAGTGATTTACTTTTCATGCTATCGAGTCTTAGGGGTATTTAATACCCAAAAATTTAGCTGATTACCTAGATCCAGTATTAGTTATAGAATAATCTCAGTAATGTCATGATTAGTAGTACTCTCAGTCCGTTATAGAACTCAGGAAATAACTCAGTAGACTCAGTATCAGTCCAGTCCAATTTAGTATTCAGTTCAGACCTCAGTAAATTTAGTCAGTTAATAGAATTCAGTAGTATTCCATAGTCAATGGAACTTAGTGAACTCAGTTTAGTTTAGTTAGATAGTACGATCAGTAATAGTTCAGTCCAGCCTAGTACAGTTCAGAACTCATTCCAGTGTCTATTTAGTTGGGAGTAGGATTCAGCACCAAGTGAACCCAAGGATGGGGACTCACCTGCCAGTAGAGGTTATAATCCTTAGAAGCAGTCCTTGTATTCTAGAACTACGTAGCCTACATAGGTTGAGACATCAACCTGCCATTTGAGAGATGATGAGGTATCCTACTTGCCAGTTGAGGGTACCACCATTCTCATTTAGAGCACCTTCCAGATGAGGGTGACTCAGTTTGTCTTTACTCGTGGCACGATACTGATACCCTTCTAGCTGGGGTTACAGGTTTAACCCCAAACAGTTCAAAGAGGGGAATGTTGGTTAGATGATTACTTTCCACCATCTTAGTTTCAGATTCAGTCTTAGTATAGAACTCAGTTCAGTTCTACAGATTTAGAACTGTCAGATGCAGTCACCCAGCTCAGTACAAAACTCAGCATAGTTCCACAGAATCAAGACTGTCATATACAGTCACTCAATTATCAGTAATTTAGTATCAGTAAACTCAAATATTAGTTAATCAGTATTCAGACTCAGTATCTAATGTTATCACAATCTCAGTTATAGTTTATTTATTCATGCATGTACTCTCACTCAGTTATAGTCATGTCATTTAGTCAGTCTATTCATGCATATGAACCTATGCATTTCATCCTACCTCACTTAGCATACCAGTATATTCAAAGTACTGACGTATACTTTTCTCTTACGCTATGATGTTTTATATCATAGGTTCAGATGCATGGGCTCTTGACCATACTTAGCAGTTTAGATATTCAGCAGTCAGAGTTAGTTCGAGGACATAATCATTATTTCTGTAGTTTAGTTTATTTTCAGAAGTTGGAGTTAGTTAGGGACTTGTCCTATCAACTCCATGATTTAAATAGTAGAGGCTTTCCAGACTAGAGTATTTTCAGATAGATGTTTCAGTTTTGATATTGTTATACCGTATTCATTTTTATTTATAGTATTGAACCTTATGTTCAGTTTCCACCTATTTTTGCATAAATTACAGTATTGTTGTTCAGTTATTATAGCGGGTATCAGTCATGGGTTAGCTTATGGTCCTCTGGGATTATGAGCATCGTGTAGCATCCGGGGTACAAACTTAGAAAGTTACATAAAGTTTTCTTGGATTGTTAAATGTTGGGCTCGAGTACAATGATAGGAAACAAGTTCTGAAGACTTATTTTGCTCTTCAGATCTGGTGACACAGCTTCAGTTGATTTTACATAGTTTACTCGATCCTACTCTTTATATAACAATTGTTAACAAAAGTTACAAAGCCTTGTAAGACTAAGAATAAGACACTTTTAATTTTCTCCTTAAAGTTGTGTAACTTATGTCTGTCTTCAGTCTTTATCATTTATAGTCTTCGGCTGCTACTCTTCATAAGGAAACCCAAGAGATTTCTTCCCAATAAAGTATTTAAATTGATTCCTTAATTGAGGAATATAGCCGTTTGATATGTCTATATATGGCTTTGGATCACATCCATATTGGATATGTCCGTGATCTATCTTTTATTTTAGTCTTGTATAGATTGATGTCCATGTGATAGTTATGGCCTTTTTTTTTTTAGATCCTGATTGATTTTCTAATTGATCTAGTCTGTCATGATTCTGGGATGGTAATTCTCCTTCCATTCCTAAGATATTTGATTAATTTTCTTGCCATGCTTGTTTGAGTGTCATGATCTTCTTATGATTGGATGTCCGTCCATTCCTAGAGTTAGCTTCCTTTATTAATAGTCTTTAATATCCTGCAAGGATCCACTTGTTAGTTAGTCATTACTAAAATATAGACTCCGGAGGCTAATGAATAGAGCAACTAAATTTTGCTTCTTCAAACCTCAGAAGATTAAGGATGATCCAAGAAAATGTGCCATACCTGAAGTATTTTTTTCAATCTATTAAATATCCGGCATAGTCATCATCAACATATCCCCCCAAGTCAAAACTGGCTCTTGATGGATAGTATAGGACCAAGTCCCCTGTCCCCTTCAGATACCTAAGAGTTCTTTTTACAGCTTTCAGATAGGACTCATTTAGACATGCTTAAAATCTAGAAAATATTTCTACACTGAAAAAAATGTCAGGCTTACTTGCAGTAAGATATAGCAAGGATCCAATAATTCCTCTATACATTGTCTCATCCATTGAAGAACCTAATCATCATTGTCCATTTTGAGATGGTTCCAATTGGGGTATCAATTGGCTTGGTATCTCCCATGTTATACTTATTCAGTAGCTCCTTGATGTACTTTTCCTGACAAATCATTGTCCCTTGAGAAGTTTGTTTAATTTGTAGGCTTAGAAAGAAGCTCACTCTCATCATATATTTCAAATTCACTACCAATCAATTTAGCAAATTCTTCTCATAGGGATTCAGAACTAGTTCTTTTATTATGTCATCAATATAAATCTAAACAATCAACAGAATGCTACCTCTGGTCTTTAAGAATAGTGTATTATCTATTTTCTCTTTTAAAGCCATTTTCCATGAAAAACTTTTAGAGTCTCTCATACCAGGCCCTTGGTGCTTGCTTCAAACCATAAAGAGCTTTGTCTAATTTAAGTACATGATGAGAAAACTTTGTATCTTCAAAACATGGAGGTTGTTTGACATATACTTCTACTTTTAGATTTCCATCCAGGAAGGCACTTTTGACATCTATATGAAATAGTTTGAATCCTATGTAAGCAACAAATGCAACAAGAATTCCTACTGCCTCTATTCTTGCTACATGGGCAAAGGTCTCGTCATAGTCAATCCCTTCTTCTTGGTTATAACCTTGAACATACAACCTTGCCTTATTTATATTGATAGTTCCATTTTCATATTGCCTATTCCTATACACCCATTTGGTCCCAATAATTGTGCTGTCAACATGCTTAGGGACCAAATTCCAGACTTTGCTTTTTTCAAATTGATGAAGCTCGTCTTGCATTGCATTAATCTAGTCAGCATCTTTCAGAGCCTTGTTTACATTCTTTGGCTTAATTTAGGATGAAAAGCCTAAAAATGCTTTAGTATTTCTGGCTTAAGATCTTATTTGAACTTCAGTTTACAAGGGTGTGTTAGGTTCTCAAGAGGATGAGAGGATTTATCCCTCCTATTTTTCCTTCTAAGATTGATACCATAGGGACCAGGTCCCTATGAATTCTGACTAATTTCCTCTGGTTGTTCTTCTACTAGAGCTGGAATTTGTGGCAGAGATCCTGCATCATCATCACTATCATCACTCTCATCTGCAACATTAATCCCTTGATTAACATCTTTAGTAATAACATTTTTTAAATAGGAATGAGTTTTTCATTTTCTGAACTTTCACCATCTCCAGTGTTCATTTGACCTCCTAACTAATTAAAGATCATATAAATACTTTTTCAACACACAAAGTTCTTTTATTAAACACTCTGTAATCTATGATAGTTGAAGAGTAGCCTACAAACATAGTTTCATCACCCTTGAAATCAAATTTTCCCAGTTATCTCTTCCCATTATTTAGCATAAAATATTTACATCCAAAATGCCTAAAGTATTATATCCTAGGCTTTATATTGAATGCAAGCTCATATGGAGTTTTATTCAGAAGTGATCTAATCAAACACCTGTTAGTCACATAACAAGCAGTATTCACTGCTTCAGCCATGAAACTCTTTGGAAGACCACTATTAATTAGCATAGTCTTAGAAATCTCTATGAGAGTTCTATTTTTCCTTTCAACAACTCTAGTTTGTTATGGAGTTCTGGGAGAAGAAAAGTTGTGACTTATTCCATTCTTAGAATAGAATTTACCAGCTTAAGAATTCTCAAATTCAGTCCTATGATTAGACCTAAATTCACTGATTTTGCAATTTAGCCTCACTTGGATTTTCTTGGCAAAAGCCACAAGAACCCTATATGTTTCATCTTTGGTTCTTATAAACATTATCTAGGTGAACCTAAAATAGTCATCTATAATAACCAGCACATATTTCTTACAATCTCTACTTTGGAATTTGATAGGTCTGCATAAATCCATGTGAAGTATTTCAAGAAGTCTGGAAGTACTTACTACTTCTTTAATTTGAAGAAGGATTTGGTCTATTTACCTTTAACACAAGCATCAAAAACTTTGTTTTCTGGAAATTTCAGCTTTGGCAGGCCGCAGACAAGGTCCCTTGAAATCAGCTTGTTTAACAAAAAGGTACTCACATGCCCTAATATTTTGTTCCACAAATTAGCATTTTCACCTTGTGCACTTAAACAAGTTAATTCCTCATCACTCACAGACTCCAGATCAACTACATACATGTTCTTGATCCTTTTGGATTTTAGAATAATCTTTTTAAATTTCATGCCTGATACAGTGCATTCATCATATGAGAATTTTACCTTATTTCCTTTGTCACAGATTTGAGATATACTTAGAAGACTATACTTTAACCCAAACACATAATACACATCTTCTACTGTGTAATGAGGTAATTTCCCAATTTTTCCAATATCTTGGATGTAACCCTTTTTGCCGATTCCAAAAGTCACACGTCCCCTTGAAGTTCCTTGAGAGAGAGAAAACAATCAACCCGTACTGTTATATGTCTAGAACAACCACAATCTATAAACCAATTTCGGTTGTTATCTATTTCTTATACCATATTTTTTTCTCTATCTTCAGTAGTGGCCATTATAGAGCTACAAGATCCTGAGATTATTTTCTTCTCACCTTGTTTTAGCATGAAACCATCTTTATCCTCCTATCTTTCTCAGATTTATTTGAGGAGTCTTCCCATGCAACCAATACCTTCTTTATTATACAGCTAGCTGGACCTTTTCTTTTTTATTTCAAAATTTTGATCTTTTTTTTTTGCTAAGTTGACCACCCCTTTTTATAGCTCTAACAATCCTCATTGCCAGAAGTGCAACATCAGTGTCTTCTTCACTTGGGTTAGAGTCTAGAGTTTTCAAAGTCAGGATTCTCTCCTTTTTTGCTTCCTTTCTTTCCACCCCTAGTTTAGTTAAAGCAGCCATGATGACCAGAACACTCTAGGTGTGAACCTTTTAGAGTGATCTCACTATAATACCAATTATTGGAACCCTTAGGGGTTTCAGCACACACAGAGGGTCCATTTCCCTCAAAGTCAATCGCAAGTTATAGAACAGTAAAGCAATTATGAGGTGGTAAGAAAACAAAGGCAATGCAGGAAGGTAAAAACACAAGAATTTTACATGAAAACACAAGAAGGGAAAAACCACAGTTTCCCCTCACAAGTACCTCAAAAAATCCACTATAATCAACCTCCTGATTATAAAAACTCTACCACAAACTCATCTTGGTAACTCTACCAAGGACTCTCTATGTTGATTAACTCTAATCAGCCTCACACTTAGGCAACTCTACCTAAGCACTCTCTGCTCAAAGATAAAGATACTACTCTTATAGCATGAATAATTTAGTTACAAATCAGTACTAACTCAAGAATAATTTCAATTTAAGTTCACATAAATAGCTAAGAACTTGAGTAGTGGAGTTTTTGCTTCTATCTCTCTTCCACTCTTGAATTTGCAAAAACTTTATTTGATGAAGAAGTGACTCTTTCATTTTATAAATGAGTGATGATTAGGGCAGAAATATCATTAGACCAGTTATCCTAATCAGTACAAAATAGCACCTACAAATTTGTTACACAAGAGGACAAAACTGTGCAGACAACACATCCCAGTTGTACTGTTCCTTGCACATCCAGGGACCTAGTCCCTTGTAGTTTAACTGCTCATCATCAAAAACACATATAGTAGCCTCCATATTTTTAGTATTTCCAGGATTTTCAGTGCTTCTAGTATTTTAATATTTCCAAAATTTCCAAAGCACAAACATAACATAAGACGCAAATCAAGTACACATACGTGACAATAAGAAAATAGAAAGCAATAAAACAAACAAGTGAAATGATATGTGGACCCAATGCAACTCATGGGTACAACCCGTATGATGGGGTATGAATGGTATGGTCCAATTGTATATTGACTAGTTTTGGTTGGTGGGATGGATTTTGGTTATTAGAATGGATGCGACTTAGGGATATGAGTCATATTGGTGGTTGTGGTCTATTTGGTTCCTTAAATTAATCATAGACTTGGTTACTTAGGTTGGATATTAGTACGATTGTCTCACCATGATCCATAATCTAGGGAATGAATCATACCAGGGACTCATATGGTAAACAATGTTCAATTCCCTAGGTATTTTACTCTGCCAGAGATACGGTTCATGGATACGAATTGTATGCTATGGTTACGACTTGGTTGGATAAGTTGTATACTAGACAGTGTTTGATCCAAGGGTTAAATCTTAGATACAAGTGGTGGATATGAATCATATTGGGAGGGTACGACTCGCAAGGGCCAATCATATTCCTGTGATGGGATTTTTGTGTAACTTAAGTGGGGGTATTCTGGATATTTTCCTACTTATCCTAATAAGTCCCCATAACTTCTAACCTAATTGGAAGGATATTTACCCTATTATTCTATTCATTAACACTTAGAAACTCTTTCTAAACACTTCATAATTCTCTTAAGAGCTATTGAGTAAGGGGAGCTAGGGTTTCAACTAAGGGATCAATTAGGGGCTTGTCTTGGTGATTTTTTTCTGTGATCATATTATTTTAAGGCATGTTTCTCTTCCCTTATTGTTAATTTAATTAAATTCATGGTTTATATGAATATTTTCATGGTTTTACTATTGCATGACTTTGGCTTTCAAGTATGATTTAGGGGTTTTGTTTTTATTGCTCGGTTATGGTTTCCCATGATTTAAATTATCCTTTTATATGCATTAATGGTGGTTTTGGATAATTGGATTGCATGAGAGTAGTTTAATGGTAGTTGGAATATGTTTTGGTCATATTATGCCCCCACTGTGTTTGATAAAATGCTTATAAAAGTATGTTCATTGCATTGACTTCTTTTAATGAAACTTTTGCATATTTAAAACTTGGTAAAAGAATTATGCATGGTTTAAATAATTTGAAAAGGCTAAAGTATAATTGGTTATGCTTGTGGGGAACATGGAAGTCTCCCAAGTGGTTTAATATGGTAAATGGAAGGACACTCAAAAGTCCCGTTAAACCTATAAATGGTTGGCTATGGATGATACTTGCAAGTAAGGGCTGGTATGATGATACGAATAGCAATGTCCTAGGTTAATAAATGGATATTGGTTTGGTTATTTGGAAACTAGTTTTAATTGGGACAATAATAGCGGGATGTGTATCAAAATCGTAGAAGGTGGAGGTCTCGGAGGGACTAAAGCTGGAAACTTATATTTGCCGATATGAGGTTGGTCTTGGTGACCATGTGAATGATGTCACACTTTATTTTGGGGTTGTACTAGTTATTCCATGGGATACTTCCCTGGTCATGCAGCTACACGCACTGAGGCCCTTTCAGTAGGGGGAGATGAACCCATATAGCCCATGGATGGTTTAGGATGGCAAAGTTATAGCCCAAGTAAAGGTTTTACAGGCATGCTAAACCCATTTCCTTTTTCCGGCATAGCAATATATATATATGTATGTATGTATGGTTGTATGCATATGGAAGGTTTTACTTGGTTTTATAAGGGTGAAATTCATTTTCCATCCCCAACTTTGTCTTAAAAATCAAACACTCCCCTCAACTTTGAACAATGATCCTATTCCCCCTTTTATATTAATTGAATTTTCAAAATGCCTATTGTACCCTCTCGTCGTCAACTTTTTTATTTTTCTTTCAACTTTTTTAAAATCATCATATTTTTATTTTTTTAGAATTTATGTAACAATTTTTTTTCATAAAAACATGAACATTATCTTTGGGCAAAAAAAGTGAAATACTAATTAAGTATATAAGCTAATGATGATCTATTATAAAGTAAATTAGCATAATAAAAAAATTAATTTTATTAATAGTAATCAAAACTCTAATATTTATTTTACAAGTGAAAATAAAAAGTAATATTAATTTTATAAATATATTTCAACGTAGAAAATATAAAAGAGAAAATGTTCAGTTTCCATCCTGCACTATACACAAAATTGTTGAGATACACCCAAACTTAAGGAAGGTCCTGTTACCCCCTAGACTAATTAAAATTATATTTTTGGCAACCTTAGTGCCTATGTGGCACATCAATGAATCAACACACTAAAGGTCCACGTAGGCACACGTATATTCCAAGTAGGCACTAAGGTTGCAAAAAACACTCTTTAATTAGTCTAGGGGGGTAATAGGACCCTACTAAAGTTTGGGTGTGTCTCAGCAATTTCGTGTATAGTTCAGGATGGAAACAGAGCATTTCCCAATATAAAATAATGATTAAAAATAAGGCCAGATTTTTAAAGTTTATATTTAAAATTATAATTTATGTAATATTCTATTAATGACAATCACAACTTATATTATTTATATAGACAATAGATAATACTTGTCTCTTATCACTTGACGGTCATACTCAAAATAGTTGTATTAATTTAGAGTAAATGTACTGTTTCCACCCTGAACTATAAACAAAACTTCTGAGACATACCCCAACTTAAATAGGGTCCTATTAACCCCCTGGACTAATTAAAATCGTATTTTTTGCAACCTTAAGAGCCTACATAGCACATACGTGTACCTACATGGCACATACGTGTGCCTACGTGAACCTTCAGTATGTTGATTCACGCGGTGTGCCATGTATGTACCATTTAGGTCTTAAGGTTGCCAAAAATATGATTTTAATTAATCTAGGGGTAATAGGACCCCCTTTAAGTTGGAGTGTGTCTCAGCAATTTCGTTTATAGTTCATGGTGGAAATAGTGCATTTTCTCGTTAATTTACTTGTCCAATATATAAAATCAAGACAATTTAATTATGTTTTTTTTACTTTTTACCCTCTTAGTATTAAATAACTTCATAAATTAGTAGTATAGACAAATTTAAAGTTTCAAAGTATTATTAATAAGGTTAATTCAGTAAAATACACCTTTAAATAAAATTTTCTTAAAGATTGTATCATGTCAATAAAAGTCAAGTAATATGAAATAGATTTAGTAAGAAAGTGGTGAAACACAAAAAAGATATGCACATGCATGTACATACATATACACACACTTAGGGGTGGCTTGATTGCGAACAAGTTATCTCAGGATTGGATATCCCGAAATAATTTGTACCAACATGTATATATGGTAACTTATCTCATCCCCGTGATATAAATAGTGGGATAAATAATTTTAAAACTAACTAATACCTCTAACCAAATGCTGGATAAAATAATCCTGAATTTTATCCCCAAAGTCGAAGACACACTTAAACTATTGATGCGACCAATTACACACCTATACTATATAAAAATGAATTTATTTACTCTCCGCACACCAATGCCTAAGTTTAATGAGTGGAGTACACTCACCGTGGGGTGATGTCACATTTTTAATTCAATATATTCCTATCAAATTTAACTCTAACCCAACCCAATCTCATAATACTTGAACCTAATCCGATTCAACCCAAAATATTAGACTCTAACCCGAACCAACCCATATTACTACACTCTAACCCGATCCAACCCAAATTAATACACCCTAACTCGATATATTTGGGTAGAATACGAATTGACAGACCCAATTTGAAGAGCATTAAGGATCGACGAAGACAAAAAACAAAACCATTTCTCAGTTTTATTCCAAGTTGAGTAGCGAATTTAAACCTGATCAAAGAGCTGAAGAAACACTTGAGGGGAATAATAATTATTAAAATTTGAAAAAAATTAAGAGAAAAGAACTAAATTTTCTTTCAAGATAATAAAAAAAAATCAAACGATTAAAAGGATTTAGTTGCCAATTATTCAAATAAATGAGCTTGAATTTTGATTTTCGATGACAAATTCAAGAATTAGGGTTATTGAGTTTGGGAATCCCAAATTGACTTAAATGGGGTTTTCGGTCAATATATCCATTGGGGGCTTCAATATATCGTAAATTTTTAATATTTTTTACCATTTATTTTTGAGTTTTAAAAGGTTGAACGCGCTTTTTATGAGTGTAAGAAATGCGCCTGGACATGGGTGTCGCGAAGAGTAAATAAATTCACTTTTAAATAGTATAGGTGTGTAATAGGTCACATCAATAGTTTAAGTGTGTTTTCAACTTTTCATGCATAGTATAGAGTGTAAACGATGACTTTTTCCTAAAATATTATAAATACCCAAGTTAAAAAAATATATATTATATATAATATAAAAAGATATTATATAAATATAGGATTAAACTTACAAGGGTAAAATGTACATTACAAGGGATAAAAGGAGGAGTATGATTATTTTTCAAAGTTGAGGAGGGAGTTTAATTTTTAAAACAAAGTTGGGGGTGAAAATGATTTTCACCCGATTTTATAAATGGAAATATCTTATCCTTACCCTGAGATCATGCTAGCAGACACTCGCTAACCCCTTCTACTAGCAGTTGTATACCACGCTATGTAGGAACCGACCGTTCTACTCCCCCTACATAGTGATTGACTTGGGGATAGCATTTGGACTGAAGTAGTGAGCTTCCATCCTTTCGAAAGGCATCATTTCATGATATGAATATTTTTATACATTTTAGTTTTATTTTGGATATTGGTTTTGGCTATGGTTTGGGGCATGTCCTAACCAGATTTTACTACCCTTTCAAATAGAGGCTTTGTAGTACTTCTATAGGTTTGTATGGGCGGGATCGGAATAGATGTCAGCCTTGGCATAGGTTGGGAGGCTGGCATCATCGGACATAATTTCTTACTGTTCTATCATATTTCATTTTGGGATTAATTATATTATATTTGGAACATCTTTGATTTTGGCCTGGTTTATTGCCTTGATTGGTGTGGTTTAGTATGGTTGGATTATTGGTATGGGATGGTTGGACTCGATTGGGTTGTCATGATTGTGATCTATTCCCAGGTTCTTTGTGTGGGCTATTACACTATTATGTTTCACTCTCAGAATTTAGCCAACTCAGGGTAGGCGGTTGAAGTTTAAGTTGGGTAAGAGGGGTGGTCTCCAGTCCTGGTCAGACTTGGGACGCCCATTATGACAAGGCCCTAGGGTGGGTCATGTCAAGTTGATATCAAAGCCTAGGTTCATGGTTATTTGGGAGTCCATAAAGTCGTGTCGAGTAGAGTCTCTTTTAGGGGTATGTAGCATGCCACACTAATAAGGGAGAGGCTACAAGGCATTTAGGAATGTTTCACTTTCTTGGTATTCTATCTTCAAGGTTAAATTCTCAGTCCTGCAATCTTCTCTAATCCTTGTTTATTCGTCTTTCAGATCATGCCTCGTAGATCTTGAACACAGGAAAATTCTTTTATTCTATCTGGGTAATGCTGAAGGGGTGAATCCTACTTTAGGGGTTCATCTTCGATCTCATAGTCCTATCCCTGATAATTCTGGAGTTCTACCTTTTGCTACTAGTCCTCCTCAAGGCGAGGTGGCTGATGTGGAATTATGTTAATTTATTTATGTTATTGCTAAATTGGTTGCTGCTCAGGCTGAGCAGGATGAGTCTGGTGCTTTTTCTATTGAGGCCATAAGGGTTGGCTATTTTATGAAGATGGGTCCTCCCATTTTTTCTAGAGTGAAGGTAGAGGAGTATCTATAGGGATTCTTGGATAAAATAGAAAAGATATTTCAAGCGATGTAGAATACTAGTGTGGAAGGGGTAAACTCTCCAGCTTATTAGCTCAAAGAGGTTGCATATTAGTGGTATGAGGAGTAGGACAGAGATAGAGGTAATATGAAAGAGAAAGGGTTGTGGGAGGCCTTTTCTAATGCCTTCTTTGATCAGTTATTTCCCCAAGAGTTGAGGGAAGAAAAGATGGATGAGTTTGTAAGCCTTAAGTAAGGGAGAATGTTTGTAAAGGAATATGCCTTGAAGTTTCACAAGTTGTCAAGGTATGCTCCTAATTTAGCAGCTGACATGCGGGCTAAAATGAGAAAGTTCATTCTGGGTTGAATTGGGATCTAATTTTGGAGAGTAAGACTACCTTGTTGATTAAAGATATGGACATATCTAGGTTAACTGTACATATGCAGTAAGTGGAGGATGAAAAAAAAAGCAGGCAGAGTTTGGGGATAGGCAAAGTAAAAGGAGCAGGTTTTTTTATCAGGGAGATACTTAGTCTCAGGGTAATCGGGATAGTGGCAAATGGTAGAAAAAGATATGGGGGAGCTCTGGTTCCTACTCTTATGCTAGTGCTCTTTACCAGTTGGGTGACATGTATCATCATGGTGGTGATAATTCTTGGGCACAGGGTGCCCAATCTCAAGCGAGTGGAGGTCAGTTAGTTTCTTCATGTCCTCCTTGTCAATCCTTTGGTCATCCTTATCGGGGTTATTGCAATGAAAGAAGGGTCAAATGCTTTAAATGTAACCAAGTAGGCCATCGGCTTAGGGATTATTCAATTAATAATGTTACTACAAGGGCGAATAAGATTCCTGTGGCTTCACCTTCTGCTCCTACACCTGGTAGTGTGGCATCTACTTCTGTTACTGCTCCTAGTTCTAGTATTGGTCGAAACAAGTTGTGTGCTTTGGCATCTCAACAGTAATTTGAGGCATTACCTAATATCGTTACTAGTACGTTACAGCTTTTCTCTTATGACATATATTGTTTGCTTGATTTAGGGTCTATTTTTTCCTATGTGACTCCTTATGTGGCTGTATCTTTTGGTTTTGATCTGGAAGTTATTTCAGATCCTTTTTCTATTTCTACCCTAATAGGTGACTCAGTTATTACTAAGAGATTCTATAGTGAGTGTGGTATCTATTGGTGGCAAGCATACCATGGTGGATCTATTTGAGTTGGATTTGGTGGATTTTGATGTCATTTTGGGTATGGACTAGTTACACTCTTGTTACACGTCTTTGGATTGTTTGACCCGTAGGGTTATCTTTATGTTCCCTGGTGAGCCGGTTATAGAATAGGAGGGTGTTTCCTTAGCTCCTAGGGGGAGGTTTATTTTTTATCTTAAAGCGCGGAGTTTAATCTCCAAGGGTTGTCTTTATCACTTGGTCCAGGTTAAATATTCTAACTTAGAAGATCATTCTTTTCTGTCAGTTTCTATGGTTAATGAGTTTTCAAAGGTCTTTTTGTATGATCTTCCTTGTGTTTCTCCAAATAGGAAAACAGAGTTTGGTATTGATTTGTTTTTGTACACTCGTCCAATTTCTATTCCATCCTATAGAATAACTCCGATTGAGTTAAGAGAACTCAAGGAGCAACTTAAGGATCTTCTGGATAAGGGATTTATTCATCTTAGTGTATCTCATTGGGGTGCACCGATGTTGTTTGTGGGAAAGAAGGAAGTTCCCTTTGAATGTGCATTAACTATAGGTATTTGAACAAGGTGATGGTCAAGACCAAATATCCTCTTCTAAGGATAGATGATCTGTTTGACCAATTGTAAGGTGCTAAGTTCTTTTCTATGATAGATCTTTGGTCTGGGTACCATCAGCTAAAGATTAGGGAAGTGGATATCCCTAAGATGGCTTTTTGTACCCAGTATGGGTACTTTGAGTTTTTGGTGATGTCATTTGGGTTGACTAATGCTCTGGCAATATTTATGGATCTGGTGAATAGGGTATTCAGGCAGTGTTTGGATGTCTTCAATATTATTTTCATTGATGACATTCTAGTTTATTCGAAGAGTGAGGTCGAACATGTTAATCACCTTTGTGTGGTGTTGCAGACCTTAAAGGAACAACAATTATATGCCAAGTTCTCTAAGTGTGAGTTTTGGTTGATCGTTGTGACTTTCTTGGGTCATATTATTTTTAGTGAAGGGATCATGGTGGATCCGCAGAAGGTTATTGTCGTGAAGAGGTGGACTAGACCTACGACTTCATTCAATATTTGGACGGTATTACAAGCAGTTTGTGGAAGGCTTTTCATCGATAGCTTCTTCTTTGACTAAGCTAACTCAGAAGAAGGCCAAGTTTTCTTGGTCAGATGCTTGTGAAGGTAGTTTCAAAAAGTTAAAGAATAAGTTAACTTTGGCTCCAATTTTGAATTTTGTTGGAAAGAAATAATGGGTTCGTGGTTAATTGCAATGCATCTCGAGTAGGTCTCGGTTGGGTATTGATGCAATATAGAAAGGTGATTGCCTATGCTTCCAAGCAGTTGAAGGTACATGAGAGAAATTATCCTACTCATGATTTGGAGCTGTTGGCGGTTGTGTTTGCTTTAAAAATATGGCAGCATTATTTGTATGGTGTCCACGTGGATATCTTTTCTGATCATAAGAGTCTACAGTATGTGTTCACCCAGAAAGAGCTTAATCTCAGGCAAAGAAAATATCTTGAGTTTCTCAAGTATTATGATATGAGTCTTTACTATCACCCAGGTAAGGCTAATGTGGTTGTTGATGCTCTTAGAATGTTATCCATGGGGAGTTTGGCTCATGTGGATGAAGGAAAGTGGGAATTATTGAAGGATATTCACCGCTTGTCTAATCTTGGAGTTCATCTCTTGGACTCTAAAGGTGGTGGTATGGTGGTGCAATAAGTGATTCAATCGTCTCTTGGTGCGAAGATTAAAGAGAAGCAAGTGTTGGATCCTATCTTGAAGAAAATCAAGAGTGATGTTGGTGGGCAAAAGGTAGTTGTGTTTGAGATCAGTGGTGATGGTACTTTACGGTACCAAGAAAGATTGTGTATTCCTGATGTCGACGAGTTATGGCAAAGGGTTTTGGCTGAGGCACATGAGTCGCGCTATGTTGTTCATCCTTGATTGACTAATATGTATCATGATCTCAAGAAGATCTATTAGTGGAATGGTATGAAGAAAGATGTGGCAGACTTTATGGCCAAGTACATGGTGCGTTAACAGGTTAAGGTTGAGCACATGAGGCCAGGAGGGTTGTATTAAGAAATTGATTTACCCAAATAGAAGTGGTAAGTGATCAATATGGACTTCGTTACTGGTCTTCCTTGGTCTAAGAGCCAATATGATTTGATTTGGGTCATCATGGATAGGATGACTAAGTTTGTGCACTTTTTACCAGTGTGGACTACCTTTTTGATGGAGGATTATACGAATTTATATCTTCAGAAGATTGTGAAAATGCATGGGGTGCCTATTTCAATTATTTCTGATCATGGGAACGCAATTCACATCTCACTTCTGGTGGTCTTTTCAAAAAGGATTGGGGACTAAGGTGAGTTTGAGTACTATTTTTCATCTGCAGATGGATGGGCAAGCGGAGAGAACTATTCAGGCATTAAAGGATATGGATCTAGGCCTGTGTGATTGATTATGGTGGCAATTGGGTTGAGCATCTACCTTTGGTTGAGTTTGCTTACAACAATAGCTATCATTCTAGTATTGGTATGGCCCCTTTTGAGGCATTGTATAGTAGGAGGTGTAGATATCCTATTGGTTGGTTTGAGCTTGGTGAGGCAGGCATGTTTGGTGCCAATTTGGACTACTAGGCTATGGAGAAGGTGAAGGTGATTCGGGATAGGCTTAAGGCTGTCCAAAGTCGCCAAAAGTCCTATACAGATATTAGGCGTAGAGACTTGGATTTTGAGGTTGGGGATAAGGTTTTCCTGAAGGTATCCCCCATGAAGGGAGTAGTGCAATTTGGGAAGAAGGGGAAGCTCAATCCTCGGTATATTGTTCCCTATGAGATTTTGTGGAAAGTTGGTAATGTTGCTTACGAGTTGGAGTTGCCTTCTAGCTTGAGTTTGGTTTATCCGATCTTTCATGTCTCCATGTTGAGGAAGTGTATTGGTGATCCTTCTTCGGTTGTTCCTTTAGAAGGATTAGGTATCATGGATTCCTTGTATTATGAAGAAGTCTCTATTGAAATCTTGGATAGAGAGGTTCGTCGATTGCGGACCAAGGATGTGGCTTTGGTTAAGGTTCTTTAGTGGAACCATAAGGTGGAAGAATCTACTAGGGAAGAGGAAGAGGACATGAAGTCTAAGTATCTGCATTTATTTTCTGCTCTTGGGATTCGTACGGAAGGTATGTGTCTTCAACATATCTTTATTTTCAGAGTTTGTTATAGGAAAGATTTATATTTTTTCCTCTTTGTTTTTGAACTTTATTAAATATTGAGAATATGTTAATAATGCAAATGAATCTAACGTGTGGTTACCCCTATCTTGTCCATCATTCGAGGACGAATGTTCCTAGTAGGGGAGACTGAAACACCCTAATTTCTGGACCTTAAAAAATTTCCTGGAATTTTAATCTCTGGACCCAATGTGACTCATGGGTACGAGCCGTATGATGGGGTATGGATAGTATGGTCCGATCATATGTTGACCAGTGTTGTTTGTGTAGAAACCTAATTTTGTCCCTCCCAAATGCCGAATTTACCCATTTACCCCACCTTACCATACACCCCCTTTTAGTTGAAAATTTTTCCAATAAATGACTAAAAATAATAACCAACTTTCAACAAATCCAAAACAAAAAATAAAAACCTCTCCAATTAAAGATAGACACCTCACCCACCTCTCACCACCCATACCCATATACCCCTCTAAACCATATACCCCCTACCTTCACATTTTTATACTCCCCTTTAACAGAATTCACCTAACCGAAGAGAGATACACGCATTTCATAAATACCCACTGAAAATTCTCATAGAAGGGGAGAAGAACACAACACATATCGATACACCATATATGCACACACTCTCTCACAATTCACCCACCAAAACACACACAATTAGAGAGATGCCATCACACATACAAACCCACCCTTATAAAAAAATTCACGCACACACCTCAAGCCATTTTTGTACATACACACCCACATAGATTACATACACACAATGGCATTCATATATCGATCCTCACTGTAATACACAACATACATAATTCCCACACACCTACACATATTCTGGGGTGATACACACAATACCCGCACAATAATAGAGAAAACATATACCTCATCTAGAAGAAAATATACCCAAATCACACACACACAGAGGTTCAATTCACACACAGAAAAAGGAAAAATCAGAGTAAAACAGAGAGAAATTAAAGTGGTTGAACGAAAATGGGTTGATTTTTTTTTGGGGGGTGGCGACTATTTCTTGTCAGAAAAACATCACAGTTGCCCGGAATTTGAGTTGTTTCTCCACTTTACGTTTCTTCTGTGCTCACCGAGCTTTGGAGAGACAAAAACAAGGTCACCAGCTCAACCCATCGCCAGAAAAAACAGAATCATCCACCAAACCATCTCAAAATTGGTTATTTGGGTTGATATCACTGAAAAATTGCATACGGATTTTGGACTTTGTAATATTTGCTTCGGGTCGCGGATTTACTTTTCGTGGATTTGTGTTCGCATCAAATTTTTGGGATTTTTGCAGTTAATTTGGTATCGAGTTTGATTTGCTTGTTGATTGAGGTCTCGTTCGAGGTCTTGGATGCGAGTCAGTCGGAAGGATTATTTTAATTAAAAAAGAATTCGAGGTCCAATTCTCTCTTATCTCTGTTTAATTTTTTATGTGATTGTGAATGACCGACGTGCTTAGCATGTTTTGATTCCTTGCGATGTGTATGCTATTGATGCTTGGTTTGGATTTAACTTAAAAGGATAAACTTTGAATTGATAATTGAGACTTGTTTAATCAATGATTGAAGATGAAACTCTGGGGTGGGGATTGAAATTAATAAAAGAGCACATTGGTTTGAGTTGATTAATTGGTTGATTTGAAACAAGTAATAATTTGTCAAATTAGATAGTATCATGCCTTAGACCAAAAATTTAATAGGCAAATCTTAGGTCGGGTAGACAAAACTTAGGAAAATGGATTGTTCAGTGTTTGAATGTGTTGAATGGCTTTTATTTCATCTAATTTGAATTTCTTATACACATTTGGCCGAGGAATGCCCCGAGAAAAATTGTATTTATTCATCGGGTAATGCCCCGAAGTATCATGTACATAATGAGATTTGTGATCAAGGCCCGGGCATCGGGTGAAGCATAATTATGATAATTAGAATAGTTTAGGTTTTCATTTCAGTATTTTTATTTTGGTTTGTAATAAATTGGAATGGACACTATTTTTTTATTTTATTTATTTTATTGTTTGTTTTCTTGTTATGTGTTTTGTTTGGTTTATATATTTCACAGTATCATGCTAGCTGATATACTCTACAGGGCGACTTTGGTCAAACCACGAGATCGAAGGATGTCTAACACCTTTTCTTCGGTCAACAAAATTCCTTAATTGGAATCTATGTTCATGGGTCAATTTTTAGAGTCAAACTATTTGGAAAAAGGATTTTAAAAGGTGACTTGGCACACCTAATTAATGTCAAGTGGCAACTCTGAGTTTAAATAAAAAAAATCTTTTCCAAAATAAACTTTATATTTTGTCACTTAATAATGAAAACCCTTTTGAAACTTAAAATCAATCTTTTTTGGTTAAAAGGGGGTGTGACATCTCTAGCAACTCCACTGGGAATTTTTTCAGAATTCGAACTTAGTTTTGGAATTGTATTAGCTTAGTTTGGCATTATGGGTGTATAAACATTATTTGTGTTATCGTTTGTATTTATTTATCATTGTGAGTGCCTACGTGCTATGTGTTTACAATTTTTCTCTTATGTGTTACTGCTTTATACCTGTCATCATTTGCATAACCCAAATTATTTCTATCACGACAAGTCCCGTAGTACATGTTGTGTACATAACCTCTAGTTGAGTTACCCATATTTTAGGAAAGGGAGTCGTCGGCTGGTATGGAGTAGGTGAAAAGCAATCACAACCACTATGACCATACGCTCCCCCGAACAGCCTTGTTAGCGGGACCCAGTTGGTCTTTTATAGGAGACTTTCCCCTAAAACACTATCCGTGCTAATTCTTGGTTCTTTGAGGGTAGCAGAGTCATTAAATGAACTGATTTGGGGAAAGCATGTGCTAGAAATAAAGAAAAGTGTGTAGGCAAGGAAAAGTTCAAAAAAAACGGAAAAAAAAGTGAAAAAAAAGAGTTTTGTAGTTTTTTTAAGTGTTGTTTATGGCTTTTGTTTTTCACAACTCAAAAATTCAAAAAGTTTTTTTTTTCCTTTTGCTCTCATCTTCTCAAGAAAAAACAAACGTATCGAAAAGATTTTTCTTTTATTCTCTTTAGCAAGCATTCATAATTTGAAAAATTCAAAAAAGACTTTTCAATGGGAGCGTTCTATAAAACAAAAAATTCAATAAAATGATAGAAGTTTTGTACATTGCATATAACAAAAATATCAAAAAGATTTTACTTTCATAGTTATTGTTGTCAATTATATGTGAAGTGTTAAATTGAAAAACCCTAAAAAAGATTTTATAGACGTTTTTCTTTATCTGTCTTGGTCGTGTCTCACAAGTCATAGTTCAGTCTGTCCGTTATTGTTTAATTGTCCAATTTGGATGAATTATGCACACCTGATTCTCTTCTCTCAGGAGTAAGATACGTAGGCAGCCCTTCTACGGTCTGGTTATCTTATTTCAAAAATCCAAAAATATTTTCTTCACTCTACATTTAGAGTAAGTGTCATATACATCTTTTAAAAGAAAACTACAAAAAAGATTTTCCTTTAATAGGTTCAAGTTTCATTTTTGTAAGAAATTCAAAATTGAAAACCCAAAAAGATTTTCTTTGGTAATCATAGGTTTCATTTTATCTAGGGATTTTAAGCTGAAAATTCAAAAAGATTTTCATCAATTCTTTTGGCAATTTGTTATTTTTCTTTTCTTCTTAAAGTTTTGTGAAAAAGAAAAGAAAAATTAAGAGCGTTTGATTGGCCATCTTTGGCCAAACTTCACAAAATACGCACACCTGAATCTCCTCTCTCGGGGATGAGATACGTAGGCGCCCTCCTTGGGTTCGGTGATCTTTTCAAAAGAAAAATAAAAAAAGTTTTGGATAAGTATTGCATTCTAACACCTTTGTTATTTCTCATTCAATTAGTTTAAAGTGGTTGGTTTATGGCATTCTGGCTGGTCCTCCACATCATACCAAGTCCTAGGAAGGGTTAGATGTGTCCAACAAGGATATGGTGAGTGACATCATGGATCAAACAAAGATCCAGGAAAATAAGAGTTTAAAGCAAGTGACTGTAAGATTAAGGCAACAAATGATTAAAATGTATTGATCTTGGGACCATAGGTTGGATCTTCCTCCATTCCCCACTTATGACCCCACAAATAACTTGAGATTTCCATCAAAATTGCAAAGTCAGTTTCCTACTATTGTTGATGTACCAAAACATGCCTCAGAATCCACTCCAAGCCAAAATCATCCCAATGCTTCCATCACTCATTCTCTATCTCTTTAGTGTAAATCTACCGCATTGATAGAACCATCTATCATCTATGCTTCTATTGTCCAACCCTCTATTGAGCCTCCCACCTTGGCTTTCTGTCCAATGATTATGCTTTTCTAGTATGCTAGTGAGTTAGTATTTAATAATCTTGATGATCACTATTATACTCCTGAGCCACATCTATGTTAATTGGACCACCAAAATTTCTTACCAAAAAGTCTGACATGACAGAAGAGCAAAAAAAATGGCTAGGAAAATAAAGAGTGTAGAAAAGGCTATGAAAAATTCTCTGGGACTTGCGAATTATGAAGATGTTGCATATAAGGACTAGGACATATCTTCAAGTATTAATCTCCCTACTAACTTTGAGATATCATAATTTGAGGAGCATGATGGGTACGAGGATTCTGTAAAACACTTGGGACAATATTGCAATCAAAGGGGGATTGAAGGAAAGAAGAAGGAGAATTAGCTATTATGTGTCAGGGACACAACGGGGCTTGAGAGGTTCAACTCAATAATACCATCAGCCTCGACCCCGAGCTTATACATCATATCTACATAATCACCTACAACAAGGTCCCTCTTTGCAAAATTCAAGATATTTCATTCTACTTTCTCAATATCCTTTGAACAATGCATAATTGTATATTCATCTATATTATTATCCACAATGGTATGCACCGATTTTTCAGCATCGTCCTCGACCCCCACATATCCACCAAAGAGCTTCTAAGTCCAAGTTTCAGCCTAGGCTGGAGCTTACAAAAGGAGGAAGTCAAAGGATAATCTCACACGGAATGTGTCTGATAGTGGTGAAAGCTCTAGTCATGATGATGTGCAAATCAGTGGATAAGATGTCAAGCTTAACAATTGGGAAGTCACTCTTCTCTTTACTTGGAAGGATTGTTGGTAGTTTGTTTTGTTTTCGTATCTGTTTTTTGAAATATTTCAGGGTTGTAGTTCAAAATCTATCTTGTTTTGTTTCTCCGTCATCTTTATTTAAACCCTTCTATTTTTCCTTTCAATGAGATGTGGTGTCCCGGTTGTTTTATTTTATTTTAAGTTATTTGCTTGTCTTCTTTACACAATATATTTTATGTTGGTTCTAGTGATATGACATGCTAGAGGAATTTTCAGCTAGATCTTAAAATCCAGTTTAAGCATTAACTTTGAATCAGAATATTTTATTTATAAAAGAGCATCAGATAAAATAGGTAGAGTGTAAGATATTTGGTGACCAAGTTGAAGCCTTCTTTAAAAATTAAGGCAAGAATCACAAGAATAACTTGATCATCAATTGAAAGGCATATCTAAATTAGGTCAAGTAGTGGATGCACGATCCTATACCAAAAGAAACAGGAAGATAATCAGCTCCACAAAAGCATGATTCATTTTATGTGAGGGATGTACAACAAAGGTGGAGTTGTATGCGGGACAAAGTGCAGAAGAAGCAGTGACGCACATGCTCAGGTCAAGTTAGAGCTAAAAAATGTTATAAATGATCTCCATCTCCCACTTTCATACTGCATATCATGATCTTGTATTTTTAAGGATTTATATGATGAAGGCATTTCATTCAGCTATCCAAACATTGTGTCATCCTTTGTTTACCCCGTTTAAGTTTTAGTCCTATTTTCTTTCACAACCCTCTTTTGGAATCAAGATAGAGTCAGAAAAGTTCAAAAGAAAAGTGTCGAGCAAAGGAGTAGAGTCAGAAAAGTTTCAAAAAAAAAATATGTCCAAAAAGAAATAAAAGATAAGAATGAAAATAAAAATAGAGTCAAAAAAAGTCTCCAAGAGAAAAAGAATCAACACAAGAAAAAAAAATCAGAATCAAGCAAAAGAATAAGTTGTTGAAACTACATATGACCTGATTCTCCTCTCTCGGGGGTGAGATATGTAGGATGACCTACTTTGGGCCCGGTCTAATAAAATGAACAATTTAGAATTGCCCAGTCAAAAGAAACTAGGGCATGAGTTAATCTTTATTATTTGAATCGATTTTGAAAGTTGTAAGTCCCACCTCCACTTCAAGTGTCGCTAGGGCCTCATGTCATCCTTTCTTTCTAAACTTATCCAAAGGCCAAGTTACAACCAAAGAAAGACCTTTAGATCAATCTTTGAGAATGATAAGGCTAAGCATGCAATGCATAGGATGATGCATTTTGGTAACTACTTGTTTTCCTCAGCATAAAGAATCGGGAGAGAAATAAAATGACAGTCTTATTGGTGAAAACCCTCACAGGCACCGTAAGATGATTATGAGTTGAGAGAAACAAATGAGAGAGTCTTACTGTGAAAACCCTCACAGGGATTGTAAGACAACTGTGATTTGAGAAAAAACAAAAATAAGAGAATCTTGTTGGTGAAAACCCTCACGGGCACCGTAAGATGATGGTAAGTTGAGAGAGATAAAATTGAGAGAGTCTTCACTCCTTACGGGCATCGTAAGATGATTTTCAGTAGAGCAAAATGAAAATAAGAGAGGCTCATTGGTTAAAACCCTCACGGAAACCATAAGTCAATGGTGTGCTGGGAGAAAGAAAAATGAGAGAGGTTTGTTAGCAAAAACCATTCAAGATGTCACTAACCAAAAGTGCAATTTACCTAAGGAAGCAACTCAGTTTCAGGGTCATTTACTCAACAACAATTAGTGGAAACTTTAGATGTAAAGATCATACAGCTTAATCCAAAATGCATATAATCATTAGAATTGATTGTCATTTTCAGATAAATCTTTTTTTTCTTTATTCTCAAAAAGGGACAAACAGTGTCTTTATTTCTATTTTTGGTCCTTTTGAGTCTGTCATTCGAATAAAAATTATTTTTCTCATGTCTTTGAGTCAAGTCATGTCAAAACAAGTGAGAAAGGATTTTAAAACTTGCTATCAACTTCTTCAATTGCACAAAGCAAGATAAAAGGCCAGCACATGAAAGAAACATGATTATAAGTTAACACGAGGCATGCAGAAAGTTTTATCAACAGACAAGTTTGAGAATTTGTGAAAATATCAAGGTTTAAAGAATTTATCTTAGAGACACACCAAAGTGGAGATATTGTGCTTGCCTCTGAGTAGGGGTGTGCATCGGTCGGTTCAGTTTTATGTGTTATTGGTTTGGTTTATCGATTTTTGGTTTTTAAATATGTAAAACCAATAACCAACCAATAAGATATTTTCTTATTGGTTTTTTATCCTTAACGGTTTGGTTTTTGGTTTAACCAATAAGAAAATACTCATAAAAAACATAGTAACAACTAACATAAAAAACAAAATCTTAGCTACAGCCAAAATCCTACGCAATGCATTTTAGTTTACAAGAATATTCAAACTTGAACTGAATGTTAGTTTGGAAAAAACAAAATCCTAATTTTTGGAAGCTACTAAATGCTTCAAGCTTTCTAATACGATAATACTCGAGCTTTATATTGTTCCTTTGTTGCCCTGGATAGGTTAATACTTTATGAATCACTAAATTGTGAATAAGTAGTACACATATATATATATATAGAGAGAGAGAGAGAGATTAATGTATATAAAATAAATAGGGATAAAACAATAACTTAGTGTATCCTTATTGGGTTAATGATTTTATCGATAACCCAATAAGATAAAACTGAAACCTAACCGTTTACCCAATAAATTATTTTATAAAACCAATAAAAAACCATTAACCTAACAACCCAATACCAATAACCCAATAGCATTTTTATCGGTTCGGGTTATCGGTCGATTTAGTTTTTGCACACCCCTACTTATGAGTCACTTTTAATGATTTAAGTTTAGGTCAATGGTCTAGCAAGACAAGTGCAAGAGAAATTACCTTGAAAGCCAAAGACGCAAGCCAACCACCCTGTTTTAAACTCATAAGTTTTCTTTGTATGAAACAGAAACAATTGCTACCTTCTAATCAAAGGCTTCAAAGCGCAAATATCAAGAGGTACAATTCCTCATTTCTGCAAATGCAAGAGCAGTGTTTCTATATAGGTTTGGTAATCATAATTATGGTAAAACTCATTATCTTATACCCCTAAGAGACACATTCTCTAATTTAGGTCTTTCATGTCTTATGTCTAGGAAGTGCACTTCCCAATTTAAGCCTTTAATCCTAAAAAATGCATGTTTAGCAAGTATTTTTCACTTTCACTCTTAAGAGACGGATTGTTTGGTCTCAGTCATTCATATTTACCCTTATAAGGTGCATTTGTTGATTAGAATCTTGATTCATCTTTGCATTATGCATTGTTACAAGTAGTTGTGATTGGGTTTGACACTCGTACAAGCTTTTGATGATAAATTGGGGCAAAAAGAAAATTTAATTCCTGTTATTAAGAACTTCACTTTAGGACCCTCCTATCAAAATGAGACTTTATTTTTCTGGAAAATAAATCATTTTTATCATAATCTTTGTATGGGATAATTTTTGTTCTAGTTTTGGTTTTGATTTTGATTTCAGGAGCCCGCCTGAAGAACAGGGTGATGAAATTGCAAGTCGGGAGCTCGCCCGAAGAACAAAGTGAGGAAATGGCAATTCAAGAACCCCTCTGAAGAACAGGATGATGAAATTAAAATTCAGAAGCCCACCTAAAGAATAGGGTGAAAAAATTGAAAGTCAGGAGCCTGCCTGAAGAAAGAGGTGATGAAATTGCAAGTCAGAAGCCCGCCTGAAGAATAGGGTGATGAAGTTGAAAGTCGGGAGCCCGCCTGAAGAATAGGATGATGAAATTGAAAGTCAGGAACCCACTTAAGGAATAGAGTAATGGAGTTAAAATTCAGGATCCCACCTGAAGAACAGGGTGATGAAGTTGAAAGTTAGGATCCCACTTGAAGAACAGGGTGATGAAATTGCAAGTCATGAGCCCGCTTAAAGAATAGGGTGATAAAATGGCAAGTCAGGATCCCGCCTGAAGAACAGGGTGATGAAATTAAAAGTCAGGAACCCACCTGAAGAATAGGGTAATGAAATTAAAAATCAGACGCAAACCTGAAGAGCAAGGTAATGAAATTACAAGTCAGGATCCTTCCTAAAGAATAGGGAGATGAAATTATAAGTCAGGAGCCCGTCTGGAGAACACGGTGATGAAATTACAAGTTGGGAGCTTGCCTGGAGAATAGGGTGATAAAATTGTAAGTCAGGAGCATGCCTGAAGAACAGGGAGATGAAATGGCAAGTCAGGAGCCCGCCTGAAGAATAGGGTGATGAAACTGAAAGTCAGGAGCCCACCTGAAGAACAAGGTGATGAAATTAAAAGTCAGAAGCCTACCTGAAGAATAGGGTGATAAAACTAAAAGTTAGGAGTCCGCCTAAAGAACAGGGTGATGAAATTGCAAATTAGGAGCTCACCTGAAGAATAGGGTGATGAAATTGAAAGTCAAGCAACAAGGTTAAGATAATGAAAGTCAAGCAACAAGGTGAAGAAATTAAAAAACAATAAAGTGAGGAAATTAAAAGTCGAGAGCCCATCCGAGGAACAAGGGGATGAAATTTAAACCAAAATATTAAAAATAGCAAATCAAGAGCCCACCTGGAGAACAGCGTGATGAAATTGAAAGTCAAGCAACAAGGTGAAGAAATTGTAAGGTAGGAGCCTGTCTGAAGGATAGGGTGAAGATTTTCAAATTTAGGATCAAGGTTCAAAAGTACCACCGATAGAACATGGTCAATTTTGAGTTCATCTCCAACATCAAATTTTGTATGGAGCCCAAAAAAAATCAGATCTTTTGTCAATTATGAAAGTATCAAAAACTCAAGTCAAGAGTCCTGAGAAGCTGCATAGATAGGATTTTTGTAACTTCAGTTATCATTTTAACTTATAATTTTTATTTTTGATGTAATGACAAAGTCGCGGACCGAAACCTAGATTGGACCACACTCGACTCTCCAACTTGGTATAGTCTCTCTCCTTCCAACCCTTTGAGATACATTTGACTTGATTCCCTCATAACTTGGGTAGGTAGGATATCCTAAATCAAGACTCGGTGGTACTCTGTCCTTCTTTGTCTCCCTTTTGAATAATAGTCGAGTCATTTTACCTCGTTGTCTACTTTTTTGTCTGAAACCACTTTGTGTTTACATCCAAGAGGGACATGATGTAGACACCTAATTTTGTCCCTCTCGGAAGACGAATTTACCCCATCTTACTATACACTCTCTTTTAGTTGATAATTTTTCCACAAAATGACAAAAAATAATAACCAACTTTCAACAAATCCATAACAAAAAAATAACAACCTTTCTAATTAAAGGTGGACACCTCACCCCACCCCTCACCACTCATACCCACATACCCCTCTAAACCATATACCCCCTCCCTTCACGTTTTATACTCCCCTTTAACAGAATTCACCTAACAGAAGAGAGATACATACACCTCACAAATACCCACTAGAAATTCTCATAGAAGGGGAGAAGAACACGACACACATCGATACACCATATACACACACACTCTCTCACAATTTACCCATCAGAACATATACAATCAGAGAGATACCATTATAAATACACACTCACCCTCACTAACAAATTCACACACACACCTCATGCTATTTTTATGCATACACACCTACATAAATTACACACACATAATGGAACTCACACATCGATCCTCACTGTAATACACAACACACATAATTACACATACCTATATATATTTTGGGGAGATGCACATAATACCCACACAACAATAGGGAAAACATAAACCTCACCAGAGAAGAAAACAGACCCAAATCATACACACACACAAAGGGTCAATCCCTACACAAAAAAGAAAAAATCATAGCAAAATAGAGAGAAATTAAAGTGGATGAACAGAAATGGGTGTAAATCCAGTTGATTTTTTTTTTGGGGGGGGAGGGGTCAACTATTTCTCATCAAAAAAATATCACGGTCGCTCAAAATTTGAGTTGTTTCTCTGCTTTCCATTCCTTCTAAGCTCGCTGGAGCTCCGGCAAGACAAAACCAAAGACACCAGCTCGACCCATCACCAAAAAAACTAGAATCATCCACCAAACCATCTCAAAATCAATTATTGGGTTGATACCATTGCAAAATTACATATAATTTTTAGGCTTTGTAATCTTTGCTTCAATTCGCGGATTTTCTTTTCATGGATTTGTGTTTAAATTAAATTTTTAGGATTTTTGCAATTAATTTGGTATCGAGTTGGATTTGTTCGTTGGTTGAGGTCTCATTCGAGGTCTTGGACGCAGTTTAGTAGGAAGGATTATTTTAATTGAAAAATTAGTTGATGTTTAATTATATCTTCTCTCCCTTTAATTTGTTATGTGATTGTAAATGACCGGTGTGCTTAGCATGTTTTGATTCCTTACGGTGTGTATGATATTGATGCTTGATTTGTGTTTTGAAAACTCAAAAGGAGAAGCTTTGAATTGATAATTGAGACTTGTTTCATCAATGATTGAAGATGAAACTCGGGGGTGGGTATTGAAATTAATAAAAAAGCACATTAGTTTGAGTTGATTAATTGGTTAATTTAAAATAAGTATTAATTTATCAAATTCGATAGTATCATGTCTGAGACAAAAAAATTAATAGGAAAATCTTAGGTCGGGTAGACAAAACTTAGGGTTGTGGATTGTTTAGTGTTTGAATGTATTGAATAGCTTTTATTTCATCGAATTTGAATTTTTTGTACTCATTTGGCTGGGGAATGCCCTAAGAAAAATTGTATTTATTTATCGAAAAATGCCCCAAAGTATTATGTACACAAGGATTTTCGTAATCAAGGCCCGAGGCATCGGGTAAAGTATAGTTATGATAATTAGAATAATTTAGGTTTTCATTTTAGTATTTTTATTTTGGTTTGTAATAAATTGGACTGGACACTATTTTTTAGTTTTGTTTGTTTGATTGTTTAGTTCCTTGTTGTGTGTTTTGTTTGGTTTATATATTTCACAGTGTCATGCTAGCTGATATACTTTACAGAGCGACTTTGGTCAAACCACGAGATCGAGGGATGTCTAACACCTTTTCTTCGGTCAACAGAATTCCTTAATTGGAATCTCTGTTCGTGGATCAATTTTTAGAGTCAAACTATTTGAAAAAAGGATTTCAAAAGGTGACCTTTCATACCCGATTTATGTCAAGTGGCAACTCATAATTTAAATGAAAAATAATCCTATTCGAAACAAACTTTATATTTTGACAATAATGAAAACCCTTTTCAAACTTAAAATCAATCTTTTTTTGGTAAAAAGGGGGTGTGACGATTTGGTGGGATGGATTTTGGTTACTAGAATGGATATGACTTAGGGGTACGAGTTGTATTGGTGGTTACGGGTCATTTAGTTCCTTAATTTAATCTTATACTTGGTTACTTAGATTGGATCTGAGTATGAGTGGCTCACCATGAGCCGTAATCCAAGGTACGAATCATAACAGGGACTTGTATGGTAAATAGTGTTTAATTCCCTAGGTATTTTATTCTGCCAGGGATACGGGTCATGGATACGAATTGTATGTTATGGTTATGACTTTGTTGGATGAGTCATATATTGTACAGTGTTTGATCCAAGGGTTGAGGCTTGGATACGAGTGGTGGATACCAATCATATTGGGAGGGTACGACTCGTGAGGGCCAATCGTATCCCTGTGATAGGATTTTTCTGCAACTTAAGTGGGGGCATTCTAGATATTTACCTACTTATCCTAATAAGGCCCCACGATTTCTAACCTATTTGGGAGGATATATACCCTATTATTCTATTCATTAGCACTTAGAAACTCTTCCTAAACACTTCATAATTCTCTTAAGAGCTATTGGGCAAGGGGACCTAGGGTTTCAACTAAGGGATCAATTTGGGGCTTTTCTTGGTGATTTTTTTTTGCCATCATCTTGTTTTAAGGCATGTTTCTCTTCCCTTGTTGTTAATTTAATTAAAGTCATGGTTTATATGAATGTTTTCATGGTTTTACTACTGCATGACTTTGGCTTTCAAGTATTATTTGGGGGGTTTGATGTTAATTGCTCGGTTATGGTTTCCTATGATTTTAATTATGCTTTTATATGCAGTAATGGTGGTTTTGGATAATTGGATTGCATGATAATAGTTTAATGATAATTGGTTTTGGTCATATTATGCCCCCACTGTGTTTGATAAAATGCTTATAAAGACATGTTCATTGCATTGACTTTCTTTAATGGAACTCTTGCATATTTTAAACTTGGTAAAGAAATTATGCATAGTTTAAAAGGTTTGAAAAGGATAAAGGCTAATTATTTATGCTTATGGGGAACATGAAAGTCTCCCAATTGGTTTAATATGGTAAATGGAAGGGAATTCGAAAGTCCCCTTAAACCTATAAATGGTTGGCTATAGATGATACTTGCAAGTAAGGGTTGGTATGACGATAGCAATATCAATGGCCTTGGTTAATAAATGGATAATGATTTGGTTATTTGGAATCTAATTTTAATTGGGCAATAATGGCGGGATGTGTAGCAAAGTCATAGAAGGTGGAGGTCCGGAGGGGGACCAAAGTTGGAAACTCATATTTGCCGATATGAGGTTGGTCTTGACGAACGTATGCATGATGTAACACTTTATTTTGGGGATGTACTATTCATCCCATGGGATATTTCCCTGGTTGTGCGGCTACACGCACTGAGGCCCTTTTATCAGGGTGAGCTGAACCCATATAGCCCGTGGGTGGTTTAGGATGGCAAAGCTACACAGCATAGTAAAGGTTTTAAAGACATGCTAAACCTGACCCTTTTTTCCAGCATAGTTATATATATATATATATATATATATGTGTGTGTGTGTGTGTGTGTGGTTGTGTGCATTTGGAAGATTTTACTTGGTTTTATAAATTGCATTATTTTATCCTTACCCTAAGATCATGCTAGCGGTCACTCACTAACCCCGTCTACTGGCGGTTGTATACCCACGCTATGTAGGAACTAACTATTCTACTCCTCCTATATAGTGATTGACTCGAGAATAGTATTTGGACTGAAGTAGTGAGCTTCCATCCTTTTGAAAGGCATCATTTCATGTTATGGATATTTCTAGACATTTTAGTTTTATTTTGGATATTGGTTTTGGCTATGGTTGGGGGCATATCCCAATCGCATTTTATTACCCTTTCAAATAGAGGCTTTATGGTACTTCTATGAGTTAGTATGGGTGGGATTGGTATAGGTGTTAGCCTTGGCATTGGAATAGGCTGGGAGGCTGGCATTATCGGTATAATTTCTCACTTTTCTGTCATGTTTCATTTTGGGATTAATTATATTATGTTTTGGAACGTCTTTGGATATGGACTGGTTTATGGCCTTGGTTGGTATGGTTTGGTATGGTTGGATTATTAGTATGAGATGCTTGGACTTGGTTGGGTTGGTCACGGTTGTGATCTATTCTCGGGGTATTTGTGTGAGTTGTTACACTATTATGTTTCACGCTCGAAATTCAGCCAACTCAAGGCAGACGGCTAAAGGTTGGGTTGGGTAACGGGGCGATCTCCGATCCTGATCGGACTTGGGATGCCCATTACGGAAAGGCCTCGGGGCTGGTTGTGTCATTTCTACAACCAATCTACATGGTCTATTTTTCAAAATCAATTCATATGATGTACTTTCACCACCAGCCATAATGTTACTATTCCACAACCACGTGAGCCAACATCAAATCACTATTTTCACTATCCATGAATTATTCACATGATTCATATGCCCACAAAGTATGAATATATATATATATACATATCACAATACGCCAAAGGCACCACAATAGGCATTTCTAATAACACTATACAATTATTCACATGTATTTCAGCCTATCAATATCACATAAGACACCGCACGGTCACACATATCACAGGATATCTTATATTCAACAATTACATCATATTCAGGCCCCCACACGGGCACAACATATGGATAATCATATTTCATGATTAGTTTCTACCCTTAACATGCATTTTGTACCAACATTTACTACCTAGTCCAGTCTGAAAGATTTAAGCTATAACCTACCTCGAATGTTGGAATCAATCCGCTATACTTTGAACTCACGACCATACTTTTCACGAACGATTCTAAAATCAATTAAAATTTAAAAATATAGAATCTAGCCTTAAAACAAAGCTAACAATATTCATATTGACTACTTTTAGTTTAGGGTTAAAACGGACCCTCGAAATGGGTTTTCAAAAAAAAAGGGCAAAATCACAACTTTAATTTAAAAATTTGTTCCCCATATTTTTATGAATCTATAGCTGAAAATCTAAGTTAAATAGAGTCCAAAACGAGGTTCAAATCGAAGAAAAACTATTTTTGAGCTTTACCGGATAAAGTTTTTGAAATTTATGTTAAAATCGAGGTTAAATTGATTAAAAAAAAACTAGTAATTATAAGATTAAAATATTATTCAAATGAAATTGGGGTTTAAAATTAAGTTCTAAGATTTTTAGAGTTTTGAGAAATTAATCAAGGAATTAGAGTAAGAAAGGATGAAATATCACCTTAAATTAATAATAGAATTAAGAAATAAAAGTTAATCTAGCTTCCTAAGCTCCCACTAGCTTCACTTTTAAGCTCTCACACTATATTAGGGTTTTAAATCTCAAAACAAAAGGTAAAAGAATAGGCCCAATCGACGTTTCGAATGTGTTGGTGAAATTAGATTTTTCATCTGAGGTCGTTTTGACCAAATGTGGGGCCCACACCCATTTTAAAAAAATTTCAACTTTTCGACCAACAGGTTGAAATGAGCATGGGTGCATCGAAACTTGAATCAAAGGTGTACCTAGCCTAAAATGGATATTTTGGAGCTACTGGCACAGTCTATTCAGCCATCTATCGCACGAATTAAAAGATATCCACATAAGTCCAAAATAAGGCTCTCGAAGCCACCTAAAATCACAATATCGCACAAAATGCATCAAAAATCATATCAATCACTCCCACGCCCCAAAAATACCACAATGCAACTCTGTAGAGGGGTAAAATAGTCAAATCACACAAAATCATAAATTTCACATATTTCATCAAATTTTCAGGTTGTTACACCCCTGCAAAAAAGTGCAGATATAATTAGTAGATTCCAAATCTATGGCCCAAAACTAGATAAAAATAGTCGCTAAAAATGTTTCAACGATATATGAAAAAGAAGTACCTTGTTTCTGCATCTTAGCTATGTAGTCGAGGCACAGTTTCTTATGATGACCAGGTTGCTTACAATGATAGCACTTTCTCTTAGGCTTAGCCACACCACCATTAGCACCTGGAATCTTATGGGGATTCTTTTCTTTTTTTTTTTACCTTTCAGCTTATAAGTCGAAGTCGAAGGCTTGTCAACCATCAACGTCGCAGGAGGAGCTTGTTGCTTAATGATAGATTTTGCTGCTTGTAGTCCATTCAGCAGTTTTGTAAGGGATAAGTCCATATTATTCATGTTATAATTTAAGTAAAACTACTTAAAATTGTCTGATAGAGTCTGTAAGACCATCTCTACCTGAGACTCCTTATCAATAATCGCACCAAGAATTTTCATCTCGTTCAACAGACTCATTATTTTAAGAACATGCTCCCTCACTTAAGTTTCTTCAATCATTTTAGTGGTCAATAGGGGTTTCATGGTTGTCTGCTTTGCGGCACGATTTTACTCATCAAACATCTTTTTGAGAGATCCAAGCATATCGTAAGCAGTAGTCATGGACTGATAATGATATTGCAACACATTTTCCATGGAGACAAATATGTAGCATCTTGCCATATCATCATACTTAACCCACTTATCATAGGATTTAGTCTCATCATCAGTGGGTTCAACAGGCTTAATACTATATTCCTCAACCAGCACAAATTTAAAGCCTTCAGCAGTAATAACAACATTCAAATTTTATTTTCAGCCAACATAGTTAGGACTTTCTAGTTTATTTTGATTCAGGATGGAAGTTAGGGGATTTAATAAAGACATGGTTAATATTTTATATAATCAATTTAAAACAGATCATTATACATGATTTGGGATAATTAAATTCTTAAAAAAGACATCACACATATAACCATGCACATAAACAGTTAGAATCGTTAGGGAAACTTAACCATTTAAGCAAATATACATGTAATGTTAGATATATTATCTCTTAAATAAAACAGAACCAACTCATTTAGAGAGTAAATAGTTGATTTAAGTTAGATAAATATCACATTTCATAAGTTTCTTACCATGGAATTAATATGTAACTTAGTTGAAAAGTTAATACAAGTCATCAAAAGTAAGATACTAAAAATACAGTACAATGCTATACAAGTTTATCTGATGAGAAAGATGACTTATGTCAATATGTAAACTCATAGTATCTACTGTAATTAACCACCGAAAATCATAAGGAATAAATCATATAATCACTAGTTTGCAAAAAATATTTTCAGAAAACACAAAATTGTCCAAAAACCCATCAAAATGATCCTAAATGGCCGGAAAGGGCCTAGGTCACAGCATATCTGTGAGTATTGCTCAGTGGATCATTTCCAATAAACCTACCAATTTTAGGTCATTCAAAGTTCGTCAAAAATTAAAAAACTTTAAAACCGATCAAATAGGCAATTACTGATCAGGATATTTTCGAGGGTCAGCAGGGCTGCCCGCACTGCTTGGCCTTACCACTACGCTACTTGTTAAACTATCTAAGTAACGAAGGTAGTTGGGCCAATTTCAAAAACTTTACAATTTTTTCCTCAATTCAAAAAATATATTTAGGCATTTAGGGGTCAAATCACTTGTAAGGGTGGAACGAACTGTCCAGACAATTTTCGCTACCACCATGTTGCTCGTTAAAGCATGTGAGTAACGACTATGATTGGGTTTAGTCGAAGCTCGTTATAACTTTACCCTTAATTAAGAAAAATAATTTTTCCAAAATTAAGTAAAACATGCAAAATTCATTTTCTGTTTTTGGGATGATAAACTTAGATTCCATAAAGCATTAATATCATCCATAACGATAAAATCAACTATCAACAACATAATTTATACAGTGATTATTGAAATGTGTAAAGCAAATAATGTAATTTCTTTTATGTTATCCAGCATATGTAAGAAAACTACTGATACCAACTGTTAGAACATGCACAGTGAAAGTAATTAACAAGGATCAACAATTTACATATAATCTAGATAACATAAATTAACAAACGATATTGAGAAAACACTTACCTTTCGAAGCCTTCACACAAACCGTTCAACAACTTGCTTACCAAGTCTATTGCCTTCTACTAATTCCAGATTAGCCTTATTAATTAACGCTTGTGTGGGCAAGTGATTTTTTAATTGAAGAAGGATTTTCGAGTTCTGAAAAAAAGCATATGTTTTCTCAAAAACCAAATCCTCTATTTATTCTCAATTCAACTAAAAAGGGAAGGAAAAGGGGTAAAGAATTTTTGGCCCTTTATTACAGCCTTAATGTCAAAAGCATTTTAGCCTTAATTTCATCTTAATGCCAAAAACGTTTTTGGCCCTTTAATTCTGTCGTAATGCCAAGACTGATTTTTTAAATTACTCCTTTTATTTTTTAATTATAGAAGACCAGTGAATAAAATAATATTACCTCTTCTAATTTCTTTTCTTTTTCAAATTTGATTAGTTAATCAGGCATAGTAGAAATCGCAAATTTATTAACTAAGGTTTCCAATTATGATATTAATTCGGTAATGAATATATAAATTATCATATCATAATAAATTATAAATTATTTCACTAAAAGTCTGTAATTGCATTCCTCGATTTAATTTTGAAATCTATCATTACATCTTATTTAACTCCCCATGTTAGAATTAGCGACATCAATCCATTAAATTAAATTCTCTGGAAAATTTACTCATTGATTAACTTAATTTTTTTATTTATAATGCTCAACCTATTTCATATGATGAATATAAAATCCACCTGCAGGGTTTTCAGGTGAAAACTTATTATATCTCAAGTCCGAGACATGATTCTAACAACTAATTATTATTTTCCTAAGTAATTTGTAATCATCCAATCTATTAGGAATATATTGAATGATGACAAATTACTTAGGAAAATAATAATTAGTTGAATATTGATTCATAAAAGAGTCTCGTCTTTTAATATATTAAAATAATTAATCAAATTTAACATATATCATAATAATTAAATCAATATTAGAGTATAAGTACATGTAATGGACTAGAGAAGTCGTTTATTAATAGTCAGAACATAAAGTGAACATCTCTAATTGGTCCGTTCAATACATATGAAATGTAGTAGCACAAGAAGTTAGAATATTACCATTTTCATAATTAAGATCAAATTATATTTAATCTTGTGCTATAATCATAAAGATGTTTGTTGTACCTCATCTTTGATCGTGAATATTAATTTAAAACTTATAAGAATCAATAATTTTAATCTTTCGTGCATGAGTTAAATAACTCCTAAATAAAATTTTGTCCACTCTATAAGTATAGGACACACTTGTTAACACAATGATCTATCCAAATAAATATTTTATTAATATAATAAATTATCTTTACACGGTATGAAAATATAATACTATAACGTAAACCACATGATTAATAGTATATCCTAACAACGTTTCCCTCCGATTTATTTTATGTGTCGTCATTTTCTTTTTGATCCGGCTCAATAAGAATGTCATATTTTCTTATTTGACAACTATTTAATGACATCATTCTCATTTTATCCTTATTGAGTCTCACTTAATAAGAAAAACAACTAAAAGATAAATGTAACTTTAAGAGGGGCTATTTTGTAAACTTTATAAAATTATTATTTATTTTTTAAACTTCACGTCCGATCAAATGGCAACTCATAAAATAAAACGGAAGGAGTATTATTTTTTAAAGTGACTGTTTATGTCAATTTTTCTTAAAGAATCAAATCGTACACGAGAAGAAGTGTTTGTAAATATAATATAAATATAAGTCTCTAAATCCTATAGACAAAATATATAGTTTATAGAATTTAAAATCAAAGTTTTTAAAGAAAAAAAAAGTTTTAATTTGTGGGAGGAATCGGGAAGAATTTGAATTCATGGTCGTTATGGTTTTTAATAGAGTAAATACATAATTACCCCTTGATCTTATCCGAGTTTTGCAAAAAGACACCTAAACTTTAATTTCGACTTATTATCCCACGATTCTTTTTTATTTCGTTGCAAACATACCATTTTTTGCTGAATCTCAGTCACAACAAGGAGAGTGAAATACACGCGTCAATCAGGTGTTACCAAGTGTCAAATATGTTTAATTTCATATATTTTTATTTTTTTAATATAATTTTTCTTTTTATTTAGTTTAACACCCCACCGCCCTTCCCCCCACCCCAATCTAGTACCTTCACCTCCCCCCATCCAGCACCTCCCCTCCTCACCCCTCACATCCAACACCTCCCCCTCCCCCCGCATCCAGAACCTCCCCCTCCCCCTCGCCGCCTTGCATCCAGCACTCTCCCCGTCCAATTTTTTTTGTTCAAATCAATTCAAAAGTTAGTTTTATGATTGAATTGAGTTTTAAGGATAGTAAAATGATTGAATTGAGTTTTAAAGATAGTTAAATGAGCTTTAATGAAGCTTTAATGGGGGAGCTTTAATGGAGCTTTAAAAAAAACTTCAATGAAAGAGTTTTAATGGTGACATTGTGTTGAAGAGCTTTAATGGTGTTGAAGAAGATATTGTGTTGAATAAGAATGGTGGGTAGTTAACTGATATGTTTTAATTGCAAAATGGAGTTTTAATAATATAATTTAAAAATAAAACTTCAATGGAGGAGCTTTAATGATGGCATTATGTTGAAGAAGAAAGGGTGGGGTTATGGTGATGATGATGATGTTGTTGTTGTTGTTGTTGTGGGCGTAATTGATGTTGTTGTTGTGTGTTGTAATTGATGTTGTTGAGTGATGGTGATGAAGAAGAAGTTGGGGAAGAAGACAATGGTGGATGGGGGGTTGCGGGGATGGGGTAGGGGGTGGGGAGTATGAAATAATTTTTAAAAATAAATAAATATTAATTTAAAAAAAAGAATATAAATTGTATATTAAATTATTTTACATGTGGCAGCTTGTAATTGGTCAAAAAAGTTAAACTTGAGCCCTTTCACGCGCCTGTGGAGCGTGTGTACACGCAGGGGTCAAAATGATGTGTTTGCAATGAAATAAAGAAGAATCGTGGGGTAATAGGTCGAAGTTAAAGTTTAGGTGTCTTTTTGTAAATCTTAGACAAGATCGGGGGGGCCAATCTATTTGATTTACGGGCCGATCCAATCTATTTTTTTCAAACCATACAGGTCAATGGGCTTACTCGAGCCGAGCTAAAAAAACTCTGTTTTTAAATGAGCTGAAAAAATCTTAGTTCAATCCTATCAAATTACAGATTAGGCCGAGCCAGCCCAACAGGTTTGACCCATATTAACGGCTCTAGTTATGGAGATCGTGACACTTTATAATAAAAGAATTGCTCCATTAAGTGTACTAAATCAAATTAATTATTGAAGAGGTTTATTTTCTCGTGAGATTAACTAATATGCACTAATAATGTATACTTATTTTACACTGTTAGATAATTTTAAAGTCTAAAATTAAAAAAAAAATCAATTATGTTCCTTTTAATATTTGATTACAAATAAAGAAATTAGTAATAATTTAACTTGGACTCTGAATTTATCCTATTAGAGTTTATTCTAACGATATGACCCATCCTACCAAATATAAAAAGGTGTTACGTCTTTTAACGTCATCTTCTTTAACCTTCCTTAATCATCATTTCTTCAAGATCATTGAATTTATTGAAGTAATTTGAGGCAATCAACAACACATTCTATAATCTATATGAATAAGATAAATTTTTACTCATTATCTTTTTCTATGTCAAATTTAGAGATGTATAAAATAAGGTTGATTTAATTTTCAAAGTGATATATTAATACATCAAATTTTACACAAAAAATATTTGTCACTTATTAAGTTCCCTGTTATGGATAAATGCTTTCATTACTTAAGATTTAAACGAAAAGGTTTTTTTTTCTCATTAGTTCATTTTTATCAAAGTTACAAATTTAGAATTGTGAATAAGAGAGAGGGGGGAGGGGGGGTAAACTGTTGGGTTCGAAATTGAGAGGGCGTCATGCGGAAGCTATTAGTTACAAACTATGAGATGATAAATAAGATGGCAACGAAAAATAATACTAAAAACATAATTTTATTATATGATTTGGCCAATTGGCCTACATATAAAATATAATATTAAAAATTCTAAAACTTACTGGGAGAAATCTCCCCCTAAACAAAGACTCTTTGATGACTACATTGTGGATGCTGATGTATTATGGTATGAAAAGAGAGTCTTCTATTTATAGATGTCCAAAACCTTTCCTCCAAGAAAGAGGTTTGCCAAATATGGAAAAGTTTTATATTTTTCTTTCAGTAAAGTAAAAGTAAAAGTATTTATGGTTACTTTTATTTTCCTTACAAGAAAAAGTAAAATTTAAATTTGGTAAGAAAATCGAAGCAAAAATCCTAACAAATCTCCCCTTTTTGGCTTGATTTTCTGGCAAAATATTCTTGATCCTTCTTCTTCACACGGTCTTCATATATCAATAATCTTCATATACCACTGCTGCTTACCATTATTAAAATTTGATATGGGTTAAAAGTTGGAGCCCTATCCATTAAAAATAAAAGCACGGGTTGATAAGATTAAAAGTAGAACCTTGTGCATTGAAAGTGAGCACAGGTTAAGAATGAAACTCATGCGTTAAAAATAAATGCACGAGTTGAAAGGAGACCAAGCGTTAAAATCAAGTATGGGTTGAAAATTGAAACCCATAAACATGGATTGAAAATTGATTTTGGCTTTAAAGATGGATTAGCAGCAGGATTGTTGAACATTTGTTTGAAAGTTTTCTCCATATGTAACTTTTGGGCATATATCTTCATTATCATCAAATTGGTTCCAGCTTGATTTTGAAACCGCTTTGAACCTGTTTAATCTCATCTCACCACACCATTGGACCATTGAACCGTAAGCTCTGATACCACTTATTGGGTTCGAAATCGAGAGGGTGTTATGCGGAAGCTATTAGTTGCAAACTATGAGACGATAAATAAGATGACAACGAAAAATAATACTAAAAACATAATTTTATTATATGATTTGGCCAATTGGCCTACATATAAAACCTAATACTAAAAATAATATTAAAAATCCTAAAACTTATTGGGAGAAATCTCCCCCTAAACAAAGACTCTTTGATGACTACATTGGGGATGATGTATTATGGTATGAGAAGAGGGTCTTCTATTTATAGATGTCCAAAACCTTTCCTCCAAGAAAGAGGTTTGTCAAATATGGAAAAGTTTTATATTTTCCTTTCAGTAAAAGTAAAAGTATTTATGGTTACTTTTATTTTCCTTACAAGAAAAAGTAAAACTTAAATTTTGTAAGAAAATCGAGGTACAAATCCTAACATCAACAGAAATGGAAGATTGAGATCAGTGTATAGAAATCGGGAAGAGAATATAAAAATAGTATTTGAGAAATTAAATTTAAAAAAAAAAAGTTGAGAGATAAAGAAATCTTCCTATTTTAGATCTTAAAATTACGTGACAGCATAAAATAAATATACACTATTAGCGCATACTAGTTACTACTGAATACTAGTTGCAAGACCTCAAACTCAACTAACAAAATGCAAGATGCAAGGAGGACCATTTTTTATATAAAAAATAATGTTAAAGGGTAATTGAGATTCAATAAGCGGGAGGAGGGTAAATATAAATTATTTTCAAACTTTAGGAACCATTTCTGTTTTCAACATGATTTGGTATAAATAGAACACAAGAATTAGAAAGACTTGTAAAACAACTGAAAAGGGCCTAATATACCCTCCAAATATTGAAAATGGTCCTAAAATATCCTTCATCCACCTATTGGCTCTAAAATAACCTTCCATCCACCTATTTGGCTCTATTTTACCCTTTCATTCAAAATTTGGCTCTATTTTACCCTTTTCCTTGACGAAAATTTTTAGAAAAATAATTAGTATTTTTATTTAATATGTGTGATTGAAATTTAATTATTAAAAACTTACTAATCTCTAAACCCAACCTGGAATCGACTTCAAATAACTTGACCCAGCAATGACCCAACCCAACGGCTCTTCCATGTCTGAAGTCACCGGTACTAGAGCCATTGGACGCAATCGGAGTCCTCTTCCGATAACTCTACTTTCAATAGTTTTTGTTACTTTTTCTACCTAGCAAAGAGGAGTTCATTTTCCAGAAAAGAAACTTTGTGAACTTTGTGCACCTTTACATATTTTGATGACAATTACAAGCATTTTTTTCCCAAGATTTCTCCATTTCTATTTTCTTTTTTTTTTGTTACTTCGTACATTCTTTTTTTATTGGAAAAAAAGTTAACTTTTTGGATTTTCTGTTTTTGAGTCTTGTAAAAGTGTTGAGATGATGATGCACTGGGCCTTGAATCTGTTGATGGGCAATGCAGCCTAAGAAGCTGTGTTTGATCACTCTTTTCATGAGATAAAACAGAGAAGTGAAATGAAATTTTTATTTTGGATTATCTTCAGAATATTTTCACATAATCAACCTTTATCACTTTTTAATGTAGAATTTTTCCGTCTTTAAATCTTGAATTTGATGAGATTTTAGTTTAATCTCCCTCAGATTTGACTACCGAAATACAAACTTCTACTTTTCAAGGCTCGAATAAACTAATGATGCTACAACAAGTAGGACATTGCTTATTCAACAAAGCTGGGTAGAAAAAATAGCAAAAACTATGGAAATAGAGTTACTGAAAGAGGACCTCTGGTTGCATCCGACGGCTCTAATACGGTGGCTTCATCCATAGAAGACCAACTGGGCTGGGTCAGATGGATGGTCAAGTTATTTGAATTCGGATCCGAGTTGGGTTTTAGATATTATAAAGTTTTTATTAATTAAATTTCAACCAAAAAGAAATTGACACGTATTAAATAAAAATATTAATTATTTTTCTAAAATTTCTGTTAAGGAAAAGGGTAAAATAGATCCAAATAACTGGATGGAAGGGTATTTTTGAGCCAATAGTGGATGAAAGATATTTTAGAATCATTTTCAATACTTAAAGGATATATTAGGCCCTTTTCCAATAAAACGATTACCACTTTGTATCTGGGAAGGCAAAAGAAATATTAATTATTTTAAGTACATGGTGCATGTATTCATCATCATCATCATCTAGATTCCGCTAATTTTCATCAATCAAAAATCAGACATGATCTCTATATAATAAGAGTGAATGAGAGAGGAGCTTAGGGTCATTTTTCAAAAATGTCAATTAAGCTCCTTAAAGTCTCAGTTATTATTATTTGAGAATTTTTCTAGAATCATTTATATTTATTTAAAATTTATGACAAAAAATACTATACATTACGATAATTTATTTTAAAATATATGATAAAAAATTGATTTCTTCTAAAAAATATTGCAGTGTTACATTAATTAGAATAATTATTTGCAGTGGCGGACCCAAAATTTATGGATTGTGGGTGCTTAAAAAATTAAAAAGCTGAAAAAGGTAAAAACTTATCTCAACAAGGTTTGAACCCGGGATGCCCCTTCCAATGGAGAACCTTAAGATCAATCTAAATGTCAATGCACCCAGCCAACCTTTTATTTTAGTAGGTGCTTTTATATCTTTTATGCCTATTTTTGTATATTTTTTTATATAATTATACTATTCTGCGTCGAGTTTATTGGGTGCCGGAGCACCCAAAAAAATAATGTAGGTCTGCCCCTGATTATTTGAAACTAATATAAAAGGTACTTTAAATAATAATAATTAACAATTTAAAATATTTGGAAAACATAAAAAAAAATGAAAATCAGAGGAGCTTAGGGTCAACTTTTAAAAATTATAAATAAGCTTCTCAAAGTCTCACTTATTTCTATTTGGGAAGCTTAGGGTTAGTTTGCAAAATGACTATTTCATCCTTCTACTTCTTCAGAATTACTTATATTTATTTGAAATATAATTCAAAAAATACGTAAAAAATACTATAAATCACAATAATTAACAACATAAAATATTTAAAAGATTAAAATATTTGACTGACTCTCGAAATTATATCCATGCCACTTAAATTGAAATAGAAGAAAAAGTTTCATAAATCACAATAATTAAAACTTAACTTATTTTTAAAATATAATTGATTGTCAATGCAACAAAAATTTGGATAAGGAGAGTGACATATGTTATTTAAAAATTACATATAAAAAGTTTTATAAATTACAATAGTTAACAACTTAAAATATTTTTTAAAAATATATTTGTTATATATTTCAAAAAAAAAATACTATAAATCACAATAATTAACAATTTAAGAAATTTAGAAAATATAAAATATTTGATTGTATCTCAAAATTATATCAGTGTCACTTAAATTTTGATATAAGAAAAAATATTATAAATCACAATAAATCAAAACTTAAATTATTTTTAATATAATTGACTATCAATGCCACAAAAGTTTGGACAAAGAGAGTAACATATAGTATTTGAAAATTACATTAAAAATATTAATAAATTATAATAGTTAACACCTTAAAATATCTAAAAACATATTAAAAATATGGTTGATTATCTAAATTCTATTTGTATCACATAAATTGAGATTAAAAAAAAAACATATATTAGGTCTGTGCTAGCATGACCCCTCGATATCTAGTATATAAATCGGGGTGAATTTACAGGCTAAGTAGAGTGTAGGTGAATTCGTGGTCTCTTTATAAAATTAGATATTTTATAAATATATTTTCTTCAGTTGATACTATAATACTATCCGTTGTTATTCATGCCATAAGGTAAATGATGCACTTAATCGAATGTTGAGTAATAATCTAAAAGGACTAGGAAATCAGTTTTCACTTAGCTAGCGTTTGGTCATATATTCCTAAATATTTTTGGAAAGTTATTTTTGGGGAAAGTTTGGGTGAAATTTTACCATGTGCTTAGCCATCATATTCAAAAAACATATTTTACCTTTAAAAATTTACAAAAATTAAAATTTGATTCAAATACTAGTATTTTCTAGTATTTGAAATTTAGATTATTTGTCAGTAATATCTACCAAATAATGAAAAATTCTATATCTAAACGCTATTTGCCAATTTTTTTTCAAAAATATTTTGAAAAATTTATGCCAAACGGATCCTTAATATGTTGATGTGCTTGACTAATTTGAGTGGCTCCATTATTGAACTTTTTAATAATACTCCCTCTTGTTTTTAGCTTTGAACGCACCCAAGTCCTAAAGCCGTCGACAAGATTGAGAAGTGGGTCAATATCTTATTCACAGGCATTGATTGTGCTTTAGGCGACTCAAGAAAATTTGTGGCCTAAAGTCAAAATTGAACTGGAGGTCTTAAATTTTTAAAAAAAATTAATTATTTTTATTAAGTCTACTTTTAAAATTATATAATCGATTTCTTGTAATATATTTTTTAGTTAATAATATAGTCAATACATTAATTTCTTCAAACATAGCACTCCAGACTACATATATCAAAATCCTTCTAAATTCTTTTTATATAAAAAATTTTACTTTTTTTATCAATAGTATTTAATATTTTTAAAAAATCCGTAAAGCATTATTACTAAAAAAAAAAAAATAAGACTCTCAAATTTGGGGCCTAAGGCGGCCGCCTTTTTCTCGAAAGGGTAGAGCCACCCTTGCTGTGCTTTGAGCCACTCTCCCATCACAATTCATACGTAATTTTTTTTTTGTTAACTCCATAGATACATTATCATACAGATATATAAACAAAATTACAAAGTTAGCGAGGCATTTGAGCTCCAGGATACTATCACAAGTTTCTTATTGACTATTTCGGTTGATTATCAGGCAGGGCTTCCACTCCATTCTGCTCCTGATAGTCGTACTTGATAGCCATCAAATTTTTTAATGAAACAAAATTATTTGCTATAACAAATTTTAATCTTTACCAGTTAAATCGTACGTGTCTCGTACATATAACATTTGATTATTTAAAACTAAATGACTTTATCTATTGCAGAGATTTTTAATAAAGTGTAAAAAGTTTAAATCACTTTTTAAAGATTTTCACATTTTAATATAATAATGTAAACATATATTTTAGTATAATCACATATATATTTTACCACCAGAAATTTCAAATATCATCAAGTTTGCGTTTGTTATGTATTATCTCTTTCCCTTGCTGCCGGATTCTAAAAGAGACACATCAATTTGAACCATATTTGTATTATGATTATTTTTTTATATTTAAATTTTTTCCTTGTTCTAAAAATCAAATCTTTACAAAATCATTTATTACATTCTTATTACGTATTTAAAACTTTTAAAAATTTGGTACTTCTTAAATTTTCTTATGCTAACGCTTTTATATTTATTTCTAGATTTTTCAAATTTTCTTAAAATCAAATTTGGTTGATTTAGAATTCTTAAACTAATGAAAAAAGTATTAGTTGTCATTAATTCTGATGACTTCTTATAAGAAAAAGTTTTACCATAAATATATTTAATTAATTTTCAACTCTTAAATATTAAAGAAAATAGTGAAAAAACGATTTTGTCAAAAGTAAATATATAAAGGGAAAAAAGTTCAAAAAATATTTCTAAGGTCCTTCACATTTTTAATATATATGCGCCGCACGTGTAACTTTTGATTATTTAAAATTAAACGATTTTATCGATTAAGAAGGTTTTTAATGAAGTGCATAAAGTTCAAAACATATATTTCATTGTAAGCACATATATATATTTTACCACAAGAAGTTTCAAGTGGTTAATGGATCTACTATCTCATATATATGATAAAGGAGGCACACTCTTTTTAGCTATTTTGATTCTTTTTAATATATATATTTACCAGCAGCAGTTTCAAGTGGTTAATGGATCTACTATCTTATATATATGATAAAGGAAGCACACTCTTTTTAGCTATTTTGATTCTTTTTATTATATTGTAGATGTGGATGTAGATTTATAGACTTTTTAAATCTTCTTAAAATCAAATTTGGTTGATTTAGAATTCTTAAACTAATGAAAAAAATATTAGTTGTCATTAATTCCGATGACTTCTAATAAGGAAAGATTTTATCATAAATATATTTAATTAATTTTCAACTCTTAAATATTAGAAAAAAAATAGTAAAAAGACGATTTTGTCTAAAACAAAGACTTTTAATGAAGGGCAAAAAGTTCAAACGACATTTCTAAGGTCTTTCACACTTTTAATATATAGAGAGAGAGATTATAGATTACAAATATATGAATTGCAAGTTTATTTCAAAGTACTTGGTATAAAATTAATATGAGTGATAAATTTTAAATGTTATACATAGTTGAACTTTCTTTACAAGATTAACAACTTGAAGTTATAGAATTTTTTAAATATGATAACTTCGAACCTAACACATGATCATCAATCAAGTTGAGTTAGTGAAAGATGATATGAGAAATATGAAAAAGTGATACCAACCTTCATATATTCGGATAGAGAATTTTCTATAGTAAGAGACTTCAATAGGCTGGCGGATATCCCGCTTATCTCATAGGGAAGGAAGAGAACAAAATCTCTTATCTAAAGGTCATATTCTCAGTAAAGTCAAGATGAATCAAGTCCTATCCAATCTTTTTCCTCAATACTATTTTCTTGACCTGCCTCTTCTCCTTCTGACGATCGTCACTGTCGATTGTTTATACCTCTTCACTGAATTATTTATATGCCTCCTCACATATCCAAACCACCTCAATCTTGCTTTCTCATCTTGTTCACTGCGGAATCCACTCCTACATTATCCCAATTCTCATCATTACTATTGTGTCTCTCCTTGTATGGCCACACATCCACCTTAGCATTCTCATATCTACAATTTTGATCTTCTAAATGTGAAAGTTCTTAGTAGACCAACATTTCGTTCCATACAACATAGTTAGTCTAACAACCACTCTATAAAATAATTATCCTGACTCTTTATTACCGTGCATATGCTCTGAAATAAAAGAGAACATAAAGTAAAAAAAAAACATTAGATCAAATAAGTTCAATATAAAGTTAAAATTAAATAAAAGCTTATGTAGCAAGAAGATTGAATACGAAAAGTACAAATGGTTGATTCTAGAGACTATAGATGGAGAAATCCTCAAAATTGCTTTGTTTGTGTAAATATCCAAGAACGAATTTTGATGATCTACGACATAAAACTTGCCTCGTCCCGTTAGCTCTTCAATCTGGATTGCACAATTACATAATTGTTATTATTTAATCGTAGAAGTAAAAAAGAAATCAAGTAAACTTACCATCAAAATACATAATATAATTCTTTTAAAAATTTATCCTATAAAATATAAATATGAGACCAAATCTAGTAGAAATATTAGGTAATCCATTGATTCACACATAAACACACGTCTAAGTACACATCTCTTTCCACGTAATATATATATATATATGTGAAACAAATATAATTTAGATAATTAATTATTAAAATAATTTAAATTTTTAATTATTATGATTTCTAATACTATTTCTTCTATTTCAATTTAAGTGACACTAATATAAGTTCGAGTGTCAATTGAATATTTTAGATCTTTTATATTTTTAAGTTGTTAAATGTGTGATTTATAATACTCTTAGAACAATTTCTTAATAAAATATTAATACTCTCTCAATCCCAGTTTACGTGTCTTCTCATTTTTAAATAATATATGTTACTTTATGTCTTACTCTATTCCATCGAAATTTCTATAGCACTAATATAATTTCGATAGTGAAATAAATATTTTATATTGACATATCATTTTGTGTGTATTTTATATTTTTTATGAAATATATTAATTTTTTTAATGCTTAGATGACGATAAAAATTAATTAGGGTGATATAATAAAATTACGATTGAAACAACAAAGCAGACATGTTTTAAATAACTTATAACAATTAATTAAAAGTGATAAGACAAAATTATTATAAAAAATACTTGTGAATAAAATTTAAATGAGTCTCACAAAAAACATCAAATTGATTTAAAATATGAAGAGTTGATTTATCATTTTATGTCTAATTTATTTATTATTAAATATTATTAATTTATTAATATTTAAAATACTTGTAATAATTAATTAGGGGTGATATAGTAAAATTACGATTGAAGTGACGGAAAAAGGTAGCCCAAACCGTCTAGAGTTAATTTATTATTTTATTTTCATTTTATCTTTTTTTAACTTATCATTTTATTTCTATTTTTAATTAAATATCATTAATTTTTTAATACTTAAAGGACTTATAATAATTAATTAGGGATGAAATAGTAAAATTACGATTGAAGCAGGTGAAGCAGGCAACACAAGCAGGCTTGTCGAACAGCTGCCTGTTTATCACCCTTTATTATTAAGAGTATATATATATATATATATATATATATATATATATATATATATATATATATATATATATATATATATATATATATATATATATATATATATATTTATATATATAATTTAGTGTTGGATTTTAATATATTATAGATTATAGATATAGATTTTTTTTTATTTTTTAGATATCATATTATTTGAAGTTTTGGGTTGTTTTTTTGGTTTCACGATGTGAGAAGCTAAGGGGTTAAATTTTTCTAAATTAATTTTTTGATTTTTTGGATTTTTTAATTTTTTGGTTTCACAGTGGGAGAAGCTAAGGAGTTACATTTTTTAAAATTAATTTCTTGGTTTTTTGGATATTAAATTTTGGGTTTGGGGTTGTCCTCTTTTAGATAGGAATGATTTGTTGTATTTAGATGGTGGAAAAGGAATTCTATTTTTGTGAGGAAAGTTTTTTTTCTTGAAATTTAGTATTACTAAAATAATAGGAGAAAGGCAAAAAGATGGTTTTGTCTAAAGCGAAGACTTTTAATGAAAGACAAAAAGTTCAAACGACATTCTACGACCCTTCACACTTTTAATATTATAGATTATAGATATAGATTACAGATATAAATATAGATTATAGGTTATAAATATAAATTATAGATATATTAATACGAACTAGCAATTCAAATAAATTATAAATTTAGGGTGTGTTTGATAAGAAGAAAAATGTCTTCCTACTTTTTCATATTCGTTTAATTAAAAACTTTGAAATTATTTTTTCTAAGAAAACAAATTCCTTCAAACTAAAGAAAATAATTTCCTTAATTAAAGTAGGGAAACAAGTTGAAATAATCATACAACTTTCAAAATCACCCATTTCTACCCCAACATAAAAATTCTCACCTCCTCCCCCCCCGCCCCCGCCCCCGCCCCCCAATTTTTTTTTGACTTTATTTTTTTAAATCCCCCCTCCCCAGCCCCCACCCTAAACAGGGGTGGACCCATATGTATAGGTGGGGGTGCACGTGCACCCGTTAACGTTGAAAAAAATTGTGTATATATATGTGTATTGGTTGAAGCCAGCCCTTCCATCCATGCGACCAGGGATCGTTTCCCGGGTCACACAACGTCATCTTAGTTTTTATTTTCAATACTTCAAATTTAAAGGCTTATTACTAAATTTATAACAACAAAATTGCTAGAATGGAGATTTGAACTCGCGACCTGTCCATAAGGTGAACCCTTCTTGACCATTGAGCTACCACAACTGCTTGTTTAAAAATGTTTAAAGTAAACTTTATATTATAAGAAAGTAAAGTTATTAGCTTAAAACTCTTATTTGTTCTATATATTTATTTTTTTCAGTATTGTTCATGTCTTTAGCGACCAGTTGAATATGATAATATTCCTTAATCGACACCGAAGTTTTTCTAACGTCTTAATATTGGTGCTTCACAATATTATCAAAAGCAATAATTGTAAAAAAGCTTCAAGGTCTATTGTATTTAAGCACAAAGTACAAATAAAGCATGAGATTTAATGAAAAAAGGCATAAAGGTAGAAAATATATAATATATGTCTACTCCAAGACTAATAATATAAGCATGAATGACAAATATATGAACAATTATTTCTTTTTTGATAAACACACTTGACTCAATTGTGAAGCATAGCTTGCTTGTCAAGCTGGGTCAATATGTTCCAAAATACCCAAGATCGAATCTCGGGAAAGACGCTCTTTTAATGGTTTTTAGTTTAAAAGCTCATTATTACTACTATTGATATTGTTTGCCTCTCTTTTAAGCTTATTATTACTACTTGAAACTGTTTACTTCTCTTTTAAGCTTATTATTACTATTTGAAATTGTTTAAATTGCTAATAGTAATTTTGGTTATATATTTACAGCTTTTAAATTGTACTTTTATGATATTAGTTAAAAAAATACAAAGGATAGGTTTGTGCATTTTTATTCATTTATTTATTTTAACTATTTTTTATATTTTATTTATGATTTTTCAAAATTGCTACAGTTTTATTGTTACTTATAACAATAATTCTTAATATTAAAACTAAAAATATGTGAAATTTTAAATTTTATAAGTGGTTAAAAAATTGATATACTTTTATTAGGAAATGATATTTTTATGTCTAGTTATTTATTTTGAAAAAAGTTCTGGGTCCTCCACGGTTCACCATAGCATAAGTTGGTGGATACAGTGATACAAGAGTTAGGTTCTTCATAAGACGATGAATTATATATGGTACATTTGTAGTTTTACCAAGCAAAAAGCTTCTGTTACTTGTTAATCACGTTAAATTTATTAATAAAATGATGGATGTTGTACAAATGATACTACTATTAAAAAGGCTAGATTCTAACCTAAAGATAAAAGCAGGACACTTCCTATAGTTGGCACCTCTAATTATTCATGAAAATTGTTCTTGGGCTTAATAAATATAGACCAAAAAAAAAGGAAAAAAGACACCACGTAATTTTTTAAAAAAGTAATGGACAATAATGGTTCACATTTTCTATTTTGGACAAAAGTAACACTTTGACTGTTTTTAATATCATTTATTAGCCCTTTGTTTTAATAAGCCACACGCACCCTCTATTTTAATAAACTACACGCTAAAGAATAAAAAAAATTACACGCGCCCTTTGCAGCTCTTTTCCCAAAAAAAAAAAAAAAAAAACTTGTATCTACAGTTCACGCTAGCAGTTTTCTTTTTCCTGAAAAAAGGATAATAACTGGTACCTACAGTCCCCTTATCTTTTTCGACTGTTCTTTGCGATTAGATTTTCTGAAGTTTGTTGTGCTGAAAATGAAGAAAAAAGTTAATACTGATACGAAATTAGCTAGTAAAGGTATAAGATATGATCCTAATTTCGTTGCTCCAGATGATGATTTTGAAGATTTAACAAATCCTGAAGTTTGATTGAAGGATGTGAAGAATGTTTATGCTAGTCCTAGTTGAATTACTTGGTCTCGAGGTAAATTAGTAGTTGATTCATCAATGGTAAGTATTTACGCAAATTTATACCAATGTTCAGTATATATGCAACATTTATTCAGTTCTTATACAGTTGTTACACAGTTTAAGCACACTATTTCTACAATTTTATACATTTATCCCAACCAGATATAGAACTTATATATTGTTGTAATAAAGTATTTATATAGTTTATAAAAGTAGTTATATTCAAAATATAGAGGTGATGTGTATTTGCTAATTAATTCAAAAGACAAATACTAGTACTTATATTTATTCAAACTGTATATAGGTATTATACATGATTGACACAGATGATATGGAGTTTTATTAAGCATTGTAGCAGAAAAATTACACCCTCCCCAGCTCAGATGAGTTGATTAGTGCACCTCACCAAAGAATATGGCTAAATGAAACACCATAATGCACAGATTTCTATAAAAGTAGAATGCATTTGAAGTAAAATAATATTATTGCTATTACATGGCTATGAAAAGAATAGTCTTTTTTCAAGGAAAAAAATGAAAAAGATAAAAGTGCTCTTGCAGTAGCATCCTATTAGATTCTTGATGGAGCATTTTCACATGTTCTTCGATTGTGTCCTATTTTTCCACAGCGATGAAATTTATTGCTTAAAGTAGTCCATAATACCCTTTCCTCGATTGTTTTTTTTTATCTTCCTGATTTTGATTTTCAGATTGGTGGCAATACTATATTAGCTGATATCTTTGCTGGGATGTGCCAAGCTATTTCATCAAGAAGTGGTATAACTGGAAGTTCATATGCTTTCAAGAAGTTTTCTTTTGTGTAATATGGTGCACAATAACTTTGTAAGTTCATATGCGTGTAAGTTAGGACCGCCATAGCATGTTGACAAGGTATGTCATCTACTTGAAATTGTAGGCAGAAACATTTTTTTTTCACGCATGCAAACAATGTTTCGTTTTTCAGTTTCCTCAATGACTACATAAGAAAAGTGAGTAGAACCCATCACCTGCAATGTACAAATATATTAGTATATAGTGTACACATTACAATATGTAAGTGTCTGTGAAGTAGAAATAAGAAGTAATACCTTTATTTTATTTGATAGAATGAGATTTTCCCTCATTATTATATTGTATTTGTTTTCCAGTTCTGTAAATGTTGCTTCTGAATGTTGTCTATGCTCATTATTCCATCTCATGACCAGATCCATCATAAATTGTAAGAATTTTTTAATTGTCAGGTCTCTTACATCTCTATTTGCTGAATTTGCGGATTCTGCTATGCTTGAAGTCATGAACATCGACCTTTTGACATGGACATTAGCTATAGACCATTTTTCATAGCCTATATCAAACACATACTCCTTCACCCTATTATCGATTTTGTTTATGTCTTCCATAAGCCGATTAAAGTCTGCATTTATGTATGTTCTGGCCATTGTAAAGAATATCTCCTTTAATTGCTTTTGATTCTTCTTAAATCTACCCTTAATGTTGTTCCATAAATGGTAGATGCATATACAGTGAGCCACATTTGGATATACAAGTGCAACAGCTTTTAATATGCTGTCATGCCTATCAGATACTATGCACATGACTTCTCTTTCACCAAAAGCAGTGTTAAACATGGAAAAAAACCATTCCTATGAAGCATCATTTTCAGAATCAACAACAACATATGCTAGTGGCAAAATATGTCCTGATTAAACAAGTGGAAAAGTGTCTATCAGTTCATGCCAGCATATACATAATTTTGTCTAAAAAAATTTCATAAAACTCACTTACTGCATCCAGCACACGAGCGGACAACATTGATCTCTTGTATGCAGATTTCAGAAAAGTTCCATCAACAACAATGGTAGGCATAGAATATCTCCAACCCTTAATTGATGTGCTCAACGCAATAAAAGCATATAAAAAGTGATTGTCCTCCATTTTGTGTAGTCTTGTGAATGATCCAGGATTTATTATGTTTACCATGTATAGGTAAGCTGGCAATTTAGCATAAGATTCACGCAAGGAACCTCTGACCAGATCAAGTTCTTTTTCTTTGGCTCTATATGCTTTTTTGTAGTTCATCCTAATTCCGTACAAGTTTCTCATTTCTTCCATGATCTCTGTTGGAGTGTATGTTGACTTTAGATTTAGAAAGTTGTGCTTCACCATTTTAGCGATGGTTAAAGAAGTAGCATGCCGTTGTGAAAACATTCTGTCCGCAATTGGACAAGTGTGATCATCAACAAATTTGGTCACCATGAAAAATTCTGAATTTTGTTGACTTGAAGATCTAAAAGTCCAATTGCATCTCTAATTGATACACTTAAGATAGTACCAAGATACATTTATATACAACAAATGTATATGCAGTACACTGTTCATATCCAATATATATGCAAATGCTATACAGAAATTACGCAGTTCATATGCAGTACTTTATTTGCAGTATATATACAGGTCCTATATAGTAGTTACACAGTCTGTACACAGGTCATATGCAGTTTATATACAGGTCCTATATAGTAGTTACAATATTATGTGCAGTATTTATGCAAATTTATATCAACATTTCGATAAAATATAAAACTTACACATTGTTGACACATGTCATATAAAGTAGTTATATAGTCTAATATCCAATATATATATGCAGGTGCTATATAGAAATTACACAGTTTATATGCAGTACTTTATATGCAGTACATATACAGGTCCTATATAGTAGTTACACAGTCTGTACACAGGTCATATGTAGTTTATAGCAGTATTTATGTAAATTTAAAACCAATATTTCAATAAAATATAAAACTTACGCATTGTTGACACAGGTAATATAAAGTAGTTATATAGTTTATACCTTGATGATGATGATCTTTTCACCTTAAATTGGAATCTCTCACGGATTGCATAGTATTTCATCATACTTGATATTGTATTTTTATCTCAGTACAACTGCCCTTCTTTAACATCTCTATGAAGTGGATCCTTAATTATCGATTCGGCCTGTTCTTCCATTTCGTCATATTCAATTGTATAATCAGAAATAGATATCGGATGAACTTGAATAGCAGTCGAAGATGTTTCGATCAAATTTCCAATTGAGGATTCTCTATTTTCAAATGTGTTTTGTAGTGTTATACATAATGAAAATTCATTTATATCCAATTTTTTTCCTTCATCTCCATATAAAGTCTAACACTCATATCATTGTTAACAGTCATAGATCCACTCTTTACAATGTATTTTATTGTCACTAAACCAGAATTTTGCTCTGGATTCAACTGCTTATACAGTTCATCAACAAAATATTTGTTCCTACAATACGAATTCAAAAGTACTCAATTGATTGTAAACTTTTTAACTGTACATTACTTAACCACTCTCCTCCATATTGTATTATAATTGGAACTAAAATCGAACTTGAAGCCATAATTTTGTATCAACTGGAGCTAATTGTGAATGAAAAAACTTTTTGAAGCTAATTGACGGAGGATATTGTATATTTATATACAATTTATGAAGGTATTTTAAGGTAATATGGTGTATTTAAAAGAGAATTTGTGAGATTTTAATGGAAAGGAATCATCCTGAGGTAAAATTGGGAAAGGAAAGTGTGAGTTTCAATTGAAAAGAAAAGAAATATATTATGCTATTTTTGCAGCTTCTTAGCGGTGATTAGAAGATAGCTAAAATATGGTATTATTTTAACAGCTATTAAGTGAGAATTAAAAATAGGGGCTATTTTTGTGGAATAACTTTTAGGAGAAAGGCTATTTTTGTCCTTCTCCCCCAAAAAAAAGAGGCGAAAATGAGTTGAAAGATTCTCTCAAGTCTTTAATTAAATAATGGTGATAAGTGAAACTCATAATATTATATTAAGTTAAAAAAGATAAAGTTGCTTAAACGACTGAGACAGTTGTTCGACAACTGTATTAGTTGTTCCAACAATTATCAAAGTTTTCCAACAACTTTGCACAGTTGTCGAACAAATTTGATAGTTATTGAGACGATTTCTATAGTTGTTGAGACAACCTTTTTAGTTGTTGGAGCGAAAATATTAGAAAATAAAATAACTTTTTTTTATCCCTTTTACCTAATTTTTTAAATTTAAAAGATCCCCACTTAATTGACAAACTTATTTATCCCTTTTAATTCAAATTTCTCACAAAAAGAGCTAGAGTAGGAATACATAGGAACTTTTTCCTAAACTAAAGTCAGACAATAGAGAGGACCTTTTCGTGGTTATTTATTTGGAATTTTTACTCGGTATATGCATCAACCATCAAAATAATAGCCGCAAAATATATATTTATTATATATTAGTTTAATCGAACATTTCTCGTACGTGTAATATTTGATTAATTAAACTTAAATAATTTTATCTATTATGAATATTTTTAATAAAATGTAAAAGTTCAAATCACTTCTCAAAATTTTTTCACACTTTAATATAATAATGTAAATATAAACATATACGCATATATATTTTACCACCAGAATTTTCAAGTGGTTGATGGATCATCACTTTTTGCATTTGTCATAGTACTTCTTTTCCTTGTTGACACAGGCTAAGAGAGACGCGTCAATTTGAACCATATTTGTGTTACGATTTTTGTATATATATTTAAAATCTTTCCTTATTTTTAAAATCAAATCTTTACAAAATCATTGATTACATTCTTATTATATACTCAAAACTTTTAAAAATCTGATACTTTTTAAATTTTTTTATTCTAACGATTTTATATTTATTTGTAGATTTTTCAAATTTTCTTAAAATCAAATTTAGTTGATTTAGAGTTCTAAAACTAATGGAAAACATATTAGTTGTTATTAATTTTGATAATTTCTAGTAAGGAAAGGTTTTACCATAAATATATTTTATTGATTTTCAACTCTTAAATATTAGAAAAAATAGTGAAAAAGACAATTTTGTCTAAAACAAAGACTTTTAATGAAGGATAAAAAGTTTAAACAACATTTCTAACACTCTTCACACTTTTAATATATTATAGATTATAGATTATAGATTATAGATATAGATTATAGATATAGATTATAAATAGACACAGATTATAAATTATAGATATACATTATAAATTATAACTATAAATTAATGCACAATATATAATATACATATGTAGTAATATATTAATGGTAGGTCAATACTATTTTAACAAGATTATCAATTAGTATTTAGAAATTTACTTTTAATAGAACTTAACATCCACTTTCTTCTTGGAACTCTCAAAGAAAAACTGCCACCGATACTTTTTGATGGGGTGAATCTCAAAAATAGACCCAAATTGAGGTGACATTCAAATTTTAGCCCTAAATAAAAAGGTTTTCTTAAAATAGTCTTTATCTATTAACTAATATTTTTTTGGACGAAATTGTCCCTGATCAATGGAGTAAATTACATAAATGATCTTCATGATGGATAACAACTCCATATTTATATCTTTCAACCTTTTTTTTCTCTTTTTAATTTTACTTTGATTTTTATTTTTTATTTTCTCTTTTTTTTTTTTAATTTTTCTCAAACCTTACCTTTTTCTTTTTTCCTCTCAACTTCTTTTTTTTCTTTTTTCTTTTATTTTATTTAAATTTTTTATTTTTTATTTCCTCTTTTTTTGTTCTTTTTAATTTTTCCCAACCCTTATTTTTTTTCTTTACGCCTCTCAACGTCTACTTTTATAAAAAAAAATTATTTATTTTTATTTTTTTCTTTTAAAATTTTTTCTCGACCTTTATTTTTATTTAATCTTTTTTTTTATCAACTTTTATTTTTTTCTATTCTCACTCAACTTCTAAATTTTCTTTGATTTTTATTTTTTTAATATTTTTCTTCATTTTCTTCTTTTTCCGCAATTTTTATAGTTTTTGTTCTTTTGTTTGATTTCTTCCATTCAAGTTACATCTCATGAGCAAGAGTTGACACTATCACATTATAAAGACAAGACTTATGACTTTGAACAACAAACTACGTTTCATGGGCAAGAGTTGACACTACTATATTATATTTTCATTTATGAGATATTCTACGACTATTGCCTTAGTGGCAAGACGTAGCTTAAGGACTTGCAAACTACAAATTATTCCCCACGGGCAAGAGTTAACTTTACCACGTTATATTTTTATTTATGAGATGTTCTACAACTATTGCCTTAGAGGCAAAACTTAATTAGCTCAAGGAATTTCAAACTACAAATTATGCCGCACAGGCAAGAGTTGACTCTACCACGTTATGTCTTCATTTATGAGATGTTCTACAACTCTTGCCTCAGAGGCAAGACTTAGCTCAAGGACTTTCAAACAATAAATTATGTCCCACGGGCAAGAGTTGACACTACCACATTATGTCTTCATTTATTAGATGTTCTACAACCCTTACCTTAGAGGCAAGACTTAGCTCAAAGACTTTCAAACTACAAATTATGCCCCACGGGCAAGAGTTGACACTACCACGCTATGTCTTCATTGATGAGATGTTCAACAACTCTTGCCTTAGAGGCAAGACTTAGCTCAAAGACTTTCAAACTATAAATTATGCCCCACGGGCAAGAGTTGACACTACCACGTTATGTATTCATTTATGAAATATTCTACAACTCTTGCGCTTAAAGACTTTCAAACTATAAATTATTCCCTAAGGGCAAGAGTTGACGTTACCACGTTATGTCTTCATTTATAAGATGTTCTACAACTCTTGTCTTAGAGGCAAGACTTAACTCAAAAACTATCAAACTATAAATTATGCCCCACGGGCAAGAGTTGACACTAACACATTATGTATTCATTTATGAGATGTTCTACAACTCTTGCGCTCAAAGACTTTTAAACTACAAATTATGCCCTACGGGCAAGAGTTGACGTTACCACATTATGTTTTCATTTATGAGATGTTCTACAACTCTTGCCTTAGAGGCAAGACTTAACTCAAAGACTTTCAAACTACAAATTATGCCCCACGGGCAAGATTTGACACTAACACATTATGTCTACATTTATGGAATGTTCTACAACTCTTGCCTTAGAAGCAAGACTTAGCTCAAGGACTTTCAAATAATAAATTATGCCCCACGGGCAAAAGTTGACACTACCACGTTATGTCTTTATTTACAGAATGTTCTACAATTCTTGCCTTAGAGGCAAGACTTAGCTCAAGGACTTTCAAATAATAAATTATGCCCCACGGGCAAGAGGTGACACTACCACTTATTTATGAGATATTCTACAACTCTCGCCTTAGAGACACGACTTATCTAAATTTTTTTTAAAGAACTTCAAAACAACAATTCATGCCCTTAAATTTGCTTTGATGTAAAAAAAAAAAGATTCCTTTGCGGATTATCTAATTTTTTATTTATTAGCAAAATATAATAGAAGTTGAGAAAAAAGAAAAAAATGATCAAACAAAATAGGGAAATAAAAAAAAGATTGAGAAAAAAGGAAAGAAAAAAAATAAAGATCAAGAAAAAAAATGAAGAATTAAAAAAATTGAGAAAAATAAAAATGAGAGGAAAAATAAAAATAAAGTTTGAGAAAAATGAGGGGAAAAAAGAGAACTAAAAAAAGAAAAAAACGATCAAACAAAATAGAGAAATAAAAAAAAGATTGAGAAAAAAAGACAAGAAAAATTAAAGACTAAGAAAAAAGAGAAAAAATTTAAAAATTGAGAAAATAAAAAATGAGAGGAAAAAATAAAAATAAAGTTTGAGAAAAATGAGGGGGGGAAAAGAGAACTGATAAAAACAAAAAATAAAAGAAAATTAAAGGTTAAAGACAAATAAATAAATAAAGAAGAAATAGATAATACTTGAGAAAAACGAAAAAAGAAAAAAAATAAAGGTTGAAACAAATGGATTAAAACATGAAAATAAAATTAAAGGAAAACATAAAAAGTGAAAATAATAAAAAATAAAATTTGAGAGAGTATGGAAAGTTTAAAAATATATTTGAGGTGTAGAGGGGCAAAATGGTACTTGTACTATATTTAAAGAGTAAGGAAGATTATTCTTTAAAGACATTTCTTATTGGGGTCAAATATCTAAAGCCACCCATATTTGGATCTATGAAATGCAATTTCCTACTTTTGATGCATAATAAGACTGTCAAATGGGTCGGGATGACCCAGCCCAGCCCAGCCCACTAACAAAAATCGGCCTGATTTGACCCGAACCAGTCAGCCCACGGGTTGTAGGGTATCGGATCCCAGACCGGTTTATTTTTTTGGTTGGGCCCGGACCAAGCCCGATTAGGGCCCGCCGGTTAACCGGCCCTGCCCGGTTAAGGTTTTTTTTTTTTTTTTTTTGGATTTAATTATAACTTAGTTTTAACATATTATTAATTTACTATCAAGTATTATTAATTTATATATGTGTATATATATCTTCTATAGACGTATATATTTAATGTATACATGTGTAAATGTTTTATAAATTATTATATAACTGTACATATAATTATATATTGTAGTATATATATATATTGTAGTATATTTTATTTAAAGTAGTACATATTTATTGAATGGTACGTATATGTGTATATATATCTTCTAAAGTAGTATATATTTAACGTATACGTGTGTATATGTTTTATAAATTAGTATATAACTATATAGTGTGTGTGTGTATATATTTAAAGTAGTACATATATTGAATGGTACGTATATGTGTGTATATATCTTCTATAGACGTATATATTTAACGTATACGTGTGTATATGTTTTATAGATTAGTATATAACTATATATAGTGTGTGTGTGTATATTATAGTGTATATATTTTGCAGTATATTTATTTAAAGTAATACATATATATTGAATGGTGCGTATATATATGTATATATCTTCTATAGATGTATATATTTAATGTATACATGTGTATATGTTTTATAAATTAGTATATAACTATATATATTGTAGTATATATATATATATATATTGTAGTATATGTTTTACTTAAAGTAGTACATATATATTGAATGGTGCGTATATTTGTGTATATATCTTCTATAGACGTGTATATTTAATGTATATATGTGTATATGTTTTATAAATTAGTATATAACTCTATATATATTGTAGTATATACATATATTGTGGTATATGTTTTATTTAAAGTAGTACATATATATTGAATGGTGCGTATATTTGTGTATATATCTTCTATATACATGCATATTTAATGTATACACGTGTATATATTTTATAAATTAGTATATAACTATATATATATTGTAGTATATATATATATATTGTAATATATTTTCTTTAAAATAGACATATGAATTGAATGGTGCATAGATATCTTCTATAGACGTATATATTTAAAGTATACGAGTGTATATGTTTTATAAATTAGTTTATAACTATATATATTGTAGTATATATATATATATATATGTATATATATATATATTGTAGTATATGTTTTACTTAAAGTAGTACATATATATTGAATGGTGCGTATATTTGTGTATATATCTTCTATAGACGTGTATATTTAATGTACACATGTGTATATGTTTTATAAATTAGTATATAACTATATATATTGTAGTATATACATATATTGTAGTATATGTTTTACTTAAAGTAGTACATATATATTGAATGGGGCGTATATTTTTGTATATATATTTTATAGATATGTATATTTAATTTATACACGTGTATATGTTTTATAAATTAGTATATAACTATAAATATTGTTGTATATATGTGTATATATCTCCTATAGACGTATATATTTAATGTATACATGTGTATATGTTGTATAAATTACTATATAACTATATATATATTGTAGTATATATATATATATATATATATATATATATATATATATATATTGTAGTATATGTTTTACGTAAAGTAGTACATATATATTGAATGGTGCGTATATGTGTGTATATATCTTCTAAAGACGTATATATTTAACGTATACATGTGTATATGTTTTATAAATTAGTATATAACTATATATATATATTTTAGTATATATATATATATATATATATATATATATATATTGTAGTAGATGTTTTATTTAAAGTAGTACATATATAATATATTGAATGGTGCGTATATCTGTGTATATATCTTCTAAAGTAGTATATATTTAACGTATACATGTGTATATGTTTTATAAATTAGTATATAACTATATATATATATTGTAGTATATGTTTTATTTAAAGTAGTACATATATATTGAATGGTGCGTATATATGCGTATATATCTTCTATAAACGTATACATTTAAGGTATAAATGTTTATATGTTTTATAAATTAGTATATAAATATATATATATATATATATATATATATATATATATATGTATATATATTATAGTGTATATAGATATGTACTATTGTAGTATATGTATTATTTAAAGTTGTACGTATAGTCATATATATTGAATGGTACGTATATATGTGTAATTGTGTATATATTTTCTAAAAAATATATAGTGTATATTGGAGTGTATATAATGTATATAATTGTAGTGTATATGGTGTATATTGAAAAAAAAAAACCTTTTTTTTGTTTTTAAACGGGTTTGATCGGGTTTGGTTAAGTGGGCCGGGTCAGTGTTGTTTTAAAATTTTTACTGTTGAACCCGAACCCGGCCCGACCCACTAAACCCCAACCCGGCTCAGCCCACCAACCCGACTAACTTTCACGGGCCGGTTCTGTGTTGACCCGGACCGGCCCACTTAACACCCTCAATGCATAATCGTAAACCCACTCCTCGATGCACAATCGTAAACCACTCCTAGAGCAATAGCTTACAAATCATAAACACCGGATGAAAAAAAAGGAAAAGTGCCTTTGGCCACAATTTGACTACAATAACAAAAAGTTATGTTCACATTATGAACTAGTTAACTTTTGGATATTTTAATCCTTTTACTTTAAAAATTAAATAACTTTGTCTATTTGAAAGAAAAGGGCAATATAGTCTTTTTATTAGTGTGGCCAAATTTGGACCAAATTTTTGTGGCCATTTAGCACTATAAGGAAAAATCTTTTTGGCCACAGTAGTGAAAAACCCTATTCATACTATAAAATAGTTAGTTTTTAGACATTTTTGCCCTTTCAATTCTAAATTTGAATTTCTAACATTACTTTATTTAATAACCATTTTCCAACACATTGAAAATTATCCCAATACATGGGAATGAATAATTTATGTATTCTATTTTAATTGGCAATTATATAATTAAATAATTATCAAATACATAATTAATGAATGATTATTCGAGTTAATAATCAGTGATCAGTTAAGGTCCATTTAATGAACAATGGGCAACGCATCCTACCTGTTTTAGAAATGAACAATTTATTAATTGATAATTACATATTTTAAATAATTGTCAAATGTAGTAGTACTTAATTAAGAAAACAAAAATTAATTAGTACAAATTTATTTATTAATTGTTAGGTATATTTTTTTTTTACGTTTGAAGTTGTTTAATTTTAGTTCAACTTTTAATTATGTATAGTATATACTTTGTACATATTTTGAGAAATTTAATTAAGTTGTTTTATTTGTTTTTTTTTTTTATCTAGTTTGATTTTATATATTTTTTTTTTAGTGAATATGAAAATTAGTGTAAGAAAATAGAGTTTTAAAAGTGAATTTTCTAAATTGTCACCCAAGTTTTAAAAATTTCCTTCAAATATCACTTATGTTTTATTTAGGATCACAATATCACTCAACTATCACTTTTTTCCTCAAAAAATACTAAACACCTCAAAAGTTTTCCTCTCTTAGTTGACATGTCATGTCATTAAAACTTTTTTTAAAAGAAAATACTAAACCTATTTAACTCATCAAACTCATTTAATCAAACTATAATTCTATTTATTTCTTTATTTTTGAAAAATGCATTAGTTTATTAAAAAGAACTTTTTATACTTAATTTTTTTTTTGATTTTATAATTTTTTTTAATGAATATGAAAATTAATGTAAGAAAATAGAGTTTTAAAAGTGAATTCCCTAAATTGTCACCCAAGTTTTAAAAAATTTCTTCAAATATCACTTATGTTTCATTTAGGATCACAATATTACTCAACTATCACTTTTTACTCAAAAAATACTAAACACCTCAAAAGTCTTCTTCTCTTGTAGTTGGCATGTTATGTCATTAGATTTTTTATTTTTTAAATACTAAACCTATTTAACTCATCAAACTCATTTAATCAAACTATAATTCTATTTATTTATTTAATTTTGAAAAAATGCATTAGTTTTTTAAAAGAATTTTTTATACTTAATTTTTTTTTATTGATACTAAAACTTGACATATATATTTTCAAAGGTTATTTTTCTAAATGGTCACTCACATTTTTTGAATTCCCTGCAAAAATTATTTTTATCTTTTTAGAGAAAATAATATGACTCAACTATCATTATTATCCTCGAAAAAAAAACAAATATTTCATACGTCCCTTTCTCTTCTAATTGGTAGGCCATGTTATTAAATTATTTTTGTAATAATAGACCTATTTAAATCATCAAACTTATTTAGCCAAAATTATATTCTTATTATTTTATATTAAAAAATATATTAATTTACTAAGAAGAAATTTTCATGCTTAGAAATCTTTTATCATTACTTAAACTTTTAGTTTTTTCTAACGTTATTTTCTTGGACTGTTATCAATGTTTCTGGAGTCACTTATAAAAAACACTTTTTGTTTTTGCTAAAACAATAATGTCACTCAGGTATTAATATTTTTCTCAAAAAAATAGTAAATACCTCAAAAGTTCCCTCCTCTTCTAATTAACATGGCATATCAGTAAACCATCATTTTTAGAAACATAATAAACATATTAAATCAGCACATCATTCAACCAAAATAAATAATTTTATTTTTTTTAAAAAATATATTAATTTATTAAGAAGAAATTCTCATACTATTTTCCTAGATGAGCATTCATGTTTTTATATATAATTGCCTACAAAGATCAGTTGTTTTCTAAAGAAAATAATATCACTAAAGTAAATAAGTTATCTAGAGATTTTAATTTGCATGTAAAAGTGTGTTGAGTTATCGTCAATGAAATACTTACTAGTTCTAAAGTGTGTTGAGTTATCGTTATTGAAATATTTCACAAATTATATTTAAATATTATTTAAATATATAGTTTAATTATATTTAAATATAATAATTTAAAAATAATTAATTGGAGGTTAGTTTAGTACGTAATATATATAGGTAATAATCTGCAATTTATTGAATTCGCCTAACATAAAGGCAAAAGACTTGTATGATCAACACTTATATCTCACATTCTTTGGTTCAACAGATGTGAACTATATGTATGATTTCTATAATGTGACGACGTTTATCAGGTCTAAAGTATGTTGAGTTTTCGTTATTGCAATATCTTACAAATTATGTCTGAGAATTATTTAAATATATATTTTAATTTTATTTAAACTTAATACTTAAAAAATAACTAATACAGGCAAAAATAATTAATTGAGTTGTTGTTATTGCAATATCTTACAAATATAAGTGATGATTCACAATTTATTAGATCAACATAACATAGAGGCGAAAGACTTGTAGATCAACACTTATGTCTAATTCTTTTTGATTCGACACATATGAACTATATGCATGATTTTATAATGTATCGACATTTACCAGTCTAAAGTGTGTCGAGCTATCATTATTAAAATATTTCACAAATTATGTTTAAAAATTATTTTAATATACTGTTTAATTTTCTTTAAAAATAATAATTATAAAATAATTAATTAGAATTTAATTTAATAACATTATAAGTCACGATCCGTAATTTATCAAATTGACATAATATAAAGATGAAAAACTTGTATGGTCAATCAGATTTAATTGCCATATGAAACTTTGGTTCTTGAATAATTTATCACAATTCATTAGATATTTTATAAATAAAATTATTATTAAAATATTAAATAAAAAATAATATTTAATTCCCTATGAAACTTTGGTTCTTGAATAGTTTAGCACAATTCATTAGATATTTTATAAATAAAATAATTATTAAAAGATTAAATAAAATAACATTGAATTGCCATACGAAATTTTGGTTCTCGAATAATTTAGCACAATTCATTAGATATTTTATAAATAAAATCATTATTAAAATATTAAATAAAAAATAATAGGTTTTCATATACGTATGTATTATGTTTTTCGAAGAAAATATAGGAAATAAAAAAGCTTTAACTACCTTGACTTAAAAAGAAAAAAGAAAAAACTTTAGTTCATTTGAAGGATCTTCGAAAAATGATTTGAATTTTTTATACTTTATTAAAACCCCCGCAATAGATAAAATCATTTAATTTTAAATAAGCAAATGTTACACGTGCACGGTACGTGCGGTTACACTAGTGTAATTAATTTGTTTTGGACCTTTGTTATATTTTTGATATGATTTAGCAAAATTCAGATGAAACTTAATTTTTAATTAACTTGATATCATCCATTTCCTTTCTTGTTATTTCTCAATATTTACTTCTTGCAATTTTATATAATTGCTTGTATTTTTAATTTTTATTTATTTATTTTTCATTTAGCAGAACTGATTAACTGCATTATTTTTATTTTTATTTTTGAATTAAAGTAGAATTACATTGTTGAATGAGGTTATAGAATCATGTTTTCTTGTCTTTTAAATTATACTCTATTTAATTAAGTTACCCATGAGAAGTTATTGAAAAGTTATTAATACATAATATAGGTACCTTAAATTCATTAATTATTCTTATATAAATCAATTTTAGTTGTTCAATAAGTTTAGTGAATAGAAAAAAGTTACTGCATTTATTAAGAAAATTTGGAGGAAATTTATTTGAGAAAATAATGTACAAGGCTATGTAAGTCCATTCACAATTGTGGCCAAATTTGGGCCAAAAAATTGTGGTCATTTAGCATTTCCCATTACATAAATAACTTACAAAATTAGTTTTTCTTTCTTTTTGTTTTGAAATATAACGCAAAGAACAAGAAGAATGGAGAGAGAAGAGAGAGTGATTATTTCTTGAGAGGTTTCTTGATGAGTTCCATTACAATGAAGGGAAAATCTCTTTATTTATAGGGAAAAACTAACCTTGAAATTTCTAATTTTTTCATAAAACGATATTCACTATATATGGTAAAGTAGATATTCACTACGTATGGTAAAGTAGAAATTTACTATATATGGTAAAGTATATTTATAACACTCTCCTTGAATGTCTAATTGATAGATAATGTGCCTCGTTAAAAACTTACAAGAAAAAACCAAGAGGAAAATAAATCTAGTGAAGGAAAAAGAGTACACATCTCTAACAATATGCATATAAGCTGCCTCATTAAAAATCTTAAAAGGAAAACCCAGTGGGAAAAAACCTTGTAAGGAAAAAAGAGTACAATGCGTATTAACTCCCCCTAATAAGAATATCCTTGAAACTTTGCATCCCGATCTTGTGCACCATCTTCTTGAAAGTTGCAATTGGAGAAGACTTATTGAATAAATCAGCTACAATGTCACTTGAACAAATCTGTTGCACATTAATATCACCATTCTTTTGGAGCTTATGTATGTAGAAAAGCTTTGATGAAGTGTACTTCGTTCTATCTCCTTTTATGAACCCTCTCTTAAGTTGTGCTATGCATGCTGCATTATCTTCGTATAAAATTATGGGTACATTATCACATTTCAAACCTCATTTTTTTCGAATGAGATGTATCATGGATCTCAACCATACACATTCTCGGCTTATTTCATGACTAACTATTATCTCAGCATGGTTCAATGAAGTGACTAGATAGACTGCTTTGTATATCTCTAAGATATGACAGTATCCCCACATGTGAACACATTGCATGTTTGAGATCGAGATTTATGCTGGTTAAATAAACACCCAGCATCAGCATAATCAACAAGATCGAGACTCCAATCTTTAGAATAAATTAGCTTATATGTTTGATCTCATTTTGATGTCTCTTAGTAGGAGCAGAACTATACTTTGCTAACAAATTGATCGAAAAGCCTATGTCAGATCTTGTGGTATTTGCAAGATACATGAGTGCACCAATTGCACTAAGATATGGTACTTCATAACCAATCTAAATTGGTATATTTTCTTTATTTCAGCAAATAATCTATTGCTTTTGAAAACTCTCCAAGAGTTTTAATAATATTCAAACCATTAATTTATCCCTTATAAGGATAATAAACAAGTTTCCCAGAAACTTTATATACTCCATGCATTTTAAATCCTTTAGGAATTTTCATATAGATTTTTGTCAAGTGACAATATCCAACATTTTGTGTGTGACATCTTCTAATGTCTGGACTACAAATCAAATAAGTTTTACACTTACTAAGATGCATCCTTTCACGTCACTTGATAAATGTTTCTATGTCAACATGCTTAAATAAACGTAGAATTTAGATCCTTGTAATCTTTTACAATATTAAGCCAATATAGTATCAAATATATTGATGATATATTATTTCATATCGGTTCACAATGCGACATAACATTTTGACATCTCGTCACTTCATTATTTTTAGGTACCCGAACCTCTCATAAGGTTTCATGAACTGTTATGTCGTAGGCTCTTTAAGAACATATTGACTTCTTCTTCTTATTATTTGCTCCATATCCTTTTTAAGAATTATTTTATTTAAAATCAATTGGTCTATCACGCTTCACGTGTGCATAAACCTTGTCCTTCAGGGACATAGTAGGAGCACTTGAAGCTTAAATATGATATACTTTTGACATTTAACTTGAATTATATTTTGAATGAGGATCGGATGATAATTCCTAACATATTTTATAGTTGCTTATAATCTCCCCCGTATGTTAGAAAAACTAACATACGTCCACCATCTTCTTTGAGGAATCCATCTTTATGCATTTGGTATAGTCATTTATCAAATACCACACATCAAAACTACTAGATGGAATAATTAATTCCTGACCTTGAACCAATTGAGAGGGAAGTATTAATCATAATTTTTTGTCTAATGCAAATAAGTGTTATTGTATGCAATATATTATACTTAAGACCAACACAGGTGACTTTGTTCTCATAAGCAATGATTAAACTATTTATCGAAGGCATTTAACACCAATTTAATTAGCATTATCAAGATGAATTGTCTTGATTACACAATCTGAAAATTATGCTCTTAACTCAATTTTGTTGAGCAAGCAACTTTATGAATGTCAAACTGCAGCTTGACAATAAATGTACAAGTGATCATCTTATTGATGCATCTTTTCAACATATCACATGATAGGTGAATGGGCTCATATCCACCTTTTATATTTTTTAGATTTTGAGGGATCAAATCCCAACATTAGTTGGTCCAACCAACTTATCATGAGAACAAGCAACATAAACAATTCTTGTAGAATCTTCTAGTTCTTCAATACATGTCTAATACTCAATATACACATCTTCGAAATGTTAAAATCGTTCATATCAACTAATGAACTCATTTATAGTAGTAAACACAAGTTTACCATGACATGCATTTTTTTTTCTTTAGTAAATTTTAAATTTACTGTTACATGAATAAATTTAAGATTTACTACTTTAGAAGTAGATTTTAAAATAACTCTTCTCAATTATTCTTCCTCTTTCGGAGGTGTGTTGTGATACCATCACAATTAAGTGCACATTTGCCTTAATAAGCTTCTCATTCCCCAGGAATGGAATATAATCGTTTCTTAAGCCTATAAAATTTTGATAGCTTATAACCTCTTTCATGATATTGCTACTTCAGGAGCAAATCGAGGCATACATATAATGTCAAGAATTTTTCTCTAACATATCTTATAATCATAATAAGCGTGTGAAAATATAATCACTTTTGATAATAATTATTATATTGTCCCTCAATGCTTATATACGTGCATTTAATTACTTGTCTTCTTCCAAACATATTATGCACTGCTACCACATTCCTTTAAAGAATAGAGTAAATTGTTAACTTTCAGATTTATGGAGCAAGTTGTGAACTTTTAGATTCATCATATATTGCTACCCTATTCACTTCATGGAATAGAGCATATCAATGGGATATGTTTTTTGATTTTTCACCAAAACACTCATTATTTTGCCTTAGCCATCATAATATCATTAATATGTTGTATTGAGATTCAAACTCAACGTTTTATCCGCATAATGGCATCTTAGGCATAAATCGATGAGACTTGAACCCAATATTTTATCATAATGATATAATTAAATACTCACATATATGATATTGTGAGTATACGCTAAAATCTGTTATTGTAATACCCCAAAGTTTCCTAACTAATTTTGTCTTAAGAATGTCAAGTATTAGCTTCTAAATTGAATGATGTTTATTCCATGAGGAATTTTTTAAGATTTTTACTTTTTTCATGTGGGAAATTCAATAAGATTTCCATCGATATAAAATTTGCCTAAATCCGATAACCGGGTAAGAAGTTATGACTATTTCAAGTTCCCATCGTAAAACAACACCATATTAATCAGTGGCGCGCCGCGCCACAGGAGAAAATGACAATTGTCAAATTCCAGTAGGGGTCCGCGATAGTGGCGCATCGCGCCAAACTTCTAGGTCACAAATGAAGTGGCAACGCGATGGCTCCGCGTCGCGCCATCCCTGAATTTCTCAGTTGTCAAATTCTAGTGACACGACGCGATAGCGCCGCGTCACGCCAGGGGTCTAATTTGGGAAAATTTTACTAAAATTAAAGGGTTAAAAAGGTTAATTTTTCACCCCTATTTAAGCTCTTTAATACGAGATTCAGCTATTTGGAACCCAAAATATACTAGTTTTTCTCAATTTTCTCTCAAGAACAAGCTAGGATTTCAAATGGGGATTCAATTTCAAGAAAGTCTCTCCGTCAATCTTCGCTAAATCAAGAACTAAGGTATGCGTTGTGTTGATTTATGGATTCCTTTCATCCATAAAGCTCAAGAACCTTATTTTAAATTATGAATCATGATATTTATGTTGTGGGTTGGTTGTAACTATGTTTATCTAGTTATATGATTCCCAAGTTGGAATATTTATGTGTGTTTTCAAGAAGCTACAATAGAAAGTGAGTGAAATCCACAAATTGAATTATTTATAATGTGTCAATTTGATGATTAGGCCTATGTCTTAAGGGTGCATGCAAGGTGTTTGATAAAATATGTAGGAGGATAGAAATCATGTACTATAGCTTAATTGTGATCCAAAATGACTTCCATGCTATTCTTATGTATTGAAATTATTTGTCGTATTGCTCATGAGTTAGCCATATGAAATTATGCTATGTATACATGCTATCTTATTCACGTACCAAGCTATGATAATCAAATGCCCATGAAATATCTTCAATTATTGCATTATGGATTGTTGATGTTAGTCATGTATTCAAGAATATCATGCCTTGTTAGTGTTCTTCCATCGAGTCCTGGGGATACTTGTACCCAAAATATATAGCTGTAAGCCTAGAGTCCGTGTCATGTTTTCATGATATCCTCAGTCAAGCCATGATCTATAGAACTCAGTCAGTTATGTGACTCAAGAAATCTCAGTAATACAGTAATCTCAGTACTATTCTATCAGTCAACGAAACTCAGTTAATTCAGTCCAGTTCAGTTCAGTAATCCATGATTAGTGTCTATTCAGATGGGAGTAGGAATTAGCACCAATTGAACCCAATGATGGGAACACATACTGTCAGATGAGGGTGTGATTCTTAGAAGTCATCCTTGCGTTCCAGAACTATGTAGCCAACATAGGTTAAGACATCAACACTGTCAGATAAGGGTTGATGAGGTGGATAAGCACTGTTAGATGGTGAGCGCACTGTTCTCTTTTGGGGACATTGTCAGATGAGGGTCACTCACAACTTGTCCTTAACGGTGGTGTGGTATTGAAACCCTTCTAATTGGGATTACAAATTGGACCCCAACTCAGTTATAATGCATTATTTGGGGCATGCCGATTAAATAACTACTTCCCACAGTTTCAGTTACAGAATTAGGACTGTCAGATACAGTCAATCAATCTCAGTATTAGAACTCAGATAGTTCTATAGAATTTCGGACTGTCAGATATAATTAACTCAGAACAGTACGAAACTCAGCTAGTTCCATCAAATTCAGGATTGTTAGATACAGTCACTCATGTTATCAGTTATATCAGCCATCAGAACTCAGTTATTAGTCATGTTAGTTATCAGTAATTCATGTTATCACCATCTCAGATATAGTTACTATGTATTCATGCTTGTATTCTCTCATTCATATTTGTAAGTTAGCTAGTATTGTTCATGCATATGAACCCCATGCATTCAGCCTACCTCACATGCATACCAGTACATTCAAAGTACTGGCACATTTGCGCTATGGTATCTTATACCATAGGTTCAGAAGCACGAGCTCCAGAGCATCAGTAATATTCCAGTCTCAGCAGTCAGAGTTAGCAGTGAGTTCTCATCTCTCGAGGACATGATCATTTATTTATTATCTCATTAAGTAATTTATTAGTTGGAGTTAGTTGGGGACATATCCCATCAACTCCTCATTCAGACAGTTCAGTCAGTTAGAGATTTTCCAGACTATCATGTTCAAACTATCGTGTCATTTTAGTTTTGTTTTGAGTGTTTCAGACCCTATTCAGATGTTATATCTTTATCAGTTATGTTACAGTCTTGAACCTTATGGCCTTTCAGTTTATATTTTCATAATCATACAGTATATTATGCAGTATACAGGTACAAATATCAGTCATGGGTTAGCTTGTGGTCCTTCGGGGTCATGAGCACCGTGTAGTATTTTGGATACCAGATTCGAGGCGTTACAGTTATACTATACAAGTAATGCAAGTACCAAAATAACTACATACTCTACAAAGAAAAACTAAATTGCAATATCTTCTTACAATTGAAGAAGATATAATTAAAATTACTAACAATAATTTAAGAATATGTACAACTTCAAGAAACCTTGAATTCATTTGGCATTGGCAATATGTACGAAATTTACCCAACTTTATATTCATAAAACTAAAATCATAATATCATGGATCAATCACAACACATTATAACAACCTTTTTTTTCAAACTCAAACCTTGTGTAGAATTTTCATTACCACAATTTAAAGAAAGCAAACATTCGTCAATTACTTTGGTGATTAAGTCAACACGATTTTATTCTTGTTGATGTAAATTATTTCACAATTTGCAAGTGAACCATTTAAACTGCAAAACTAAATAAAACAGATCTGATAGCAAGTTTTCTTACCAAAAGAAGTAATAAAGTTGACAACATGTGACGTACCAGGGAGCAAACTATATGGTTAGTCACCAATAGATGCATTATTACTAAAGATGCGATTGGTACCAAATCTTTTTAGACGCGGGACAAATTTGCAGACGATGTGATACATGGTTAGAGTCCTGCTGATAACGTGTTATGAAATATAAAATAAAGAACAAAAAGAGTGGAGAGAGAAGAGAGTGATTATTATTTCTCTTGAGAGGTTTCTTGATGGGTTCCATTACAATGAAGGGAAAGGGAAAACTAACCTTGAGATTTTTAACTTTTCCATAAATAAATATTCACTATAAATGGTAAAGTAGACATTCACTATGTATGGTAAAGTAGACATTCATTATATATGGTAAGTTATATTTATAACACTTTTTATATTATAGAATATTTATTTATTTATTTATTCTTTTATATCTCAAATATTTCTAAATAACTTTATATTTATTTATCTTTCAACTTCTTTTTTTCCTCTTTTTATTTTTACTTTTTTTTTAGTTTTTCTCAATCCTTACTTTTTTCCATTTTCTCCTTTAACTTCTTTTTTTTTTTTAATTGTTTTCTTTTTCATTTTACTTTGATTTTTATTTTTTTTATTTTTTTTTCAATTCTTACTTTTTTTTTATTTTCTCCTCTTAACTTCTATTTTTTTTGTCTTCCTTTTTTTTTTTTTTAATTTTAATTTTTCTCAATCTTTATTTTTATTTTGTCCCCCCTTTTTTTCGTTCAACTTTTAATTTTTTCTTTTTATCCTATTAACTTTCATATTTTTTCTTTGATTTTTATTTTTCTTTTTAAATATTTCTCTTCATTTTTTTCTTTTTTCACAACTTTAATTATCTTTTTTTTTGTTTTCTTTGATTCCTTCCAAACAACAAGTTACGCCTCATGAGCAAGAGTTGATACTATCACATTGCATTTTGATTTATGATATGTTCTATAAATCTAACCTTAGAGCAAGATTTAGAACTTTCAAACAACAAGTTATGTTTTATGAGCAAGAGTTGACACTAACACATTGTGTTTTGATTTATGATATGTTCTACAACTCTTACTATAGGAGCAAGACTTAGCTCAAAGACTCTCAAACAACAAATATGTCCCAGGGGCAAGAGTTGATAATACCACGTTATGTCTTGATTTATGAGAAATTTTACAACTCTTGCCTTAGAGGCAAGACTTATCCCAAGAATTTTCAAACAACAAATTACTTACATTGGGCAAGAGTCAAAACTACTACATTGTATTTTTTACTTATGAAATGCTCTACAACTCTTGCCTATTGCCCAAAGACCATCAAACAACAAGTTATGTCTCATGGGTAAGATTTGACACTATCATAGTGTATTGATTTATGAGATGGTCTATAAGTTTTCCCTTAGAGGCAAGATTTAGACCGAGGACTTTCAAGCAATAAGGTAAGCCCCATTGGAAAGAGTTAACACTACTACATTGTATTTTAATTTATGAGACATTCTATAACTCTTGTCTCAGAGACAAGACTTTACCCAAAACTATCAAACAATAAATTATGCCTTATGGATAAGAGTTGAGACTACTACATTATGTTTTGATTTATGAGATGCTCTATAACTCTTATCTTAAAGGTAACATTTAGTCAAAGGACTTTTAAACAACAAGTTATGCCCCACGTGAAAGAGTTGTCACAATCACATTGTGTCTTAATTTATGAGATGTTTTATAAATCAAGGACATTCAAACAACAAGATATGACCCATGGGTAAGATTTGACACTACCATATTATGTCTTGATTTATGAGATGTTCTATAACTTTTTTCTTATAGGCACGACTTAGTCTAGAGACTTTCAAAAATTATGTTATGCCCTATGGGAAAGAATTGACACTATCACATTGTGTCTAGATTAATGAGATGTTCTATAGTTCTTGTCTTAGAGGAAAGACCTACCCCGCGAAACATAACTCAAGGATTTAAAAAAAAAAAGATATACGCCACGAGCAAGACTTGACACAACCACATTGTTTCTAATTTGTGAGATATTCTGTAACTTTTGCCTTAGAGACAAGACTTATTTCAAAGGACTTTCAAACAATAAGTTATGCCCTTAAATTTACTTTGATGTCAAAGAAAAAAGATTCCTTTCCCGATTATCTAACTTTCTATTTATTAGCAAAGTATAATAGAAGTTGAGAAAAAAAGAGAAGAAAAAAATATAGAAAAGAAAAAGAAGATTGAGAAAAAAGAAAAAAAAAGAAGAAAAAAGAGAAGAATAAACAAAATAAAAAAAATAAAGATTGAGAAAAACAAAAATAAGAAGAAAAAAATAAAAATACTGTTTGAGAAAAATGAAAAATAACAAACTAAGAACTAATAAATTCAAAAAATAAAAGAAAATTATAGGTTGAGACAAATGAATTAAAAAAAAAAGGGAAATGAAAAAATAGATAATTTTGAGAAATAGATAATAGTATCCCATGGAAAGGTGCTAACACCCTTCTAACTGGGGTCACGGGTTGGATCCCAACTCAGACTATATCGGGGTATGTCAGTTAGATGAACACTCCCATAGTTATAGTTTCAGTCTCAGCATTCAGTTAAGAACTCAGCCAGTTCTACAGAACCATGACTATCGGTTATCAGTTACTCATCCATCAGAATCCAGCACTCAGTTTTAGTATAATATTAGATACATGATGTCTATCTACATGCGCAGTATTACATGTTCAGTACGTTCAACATTTACTGTTTTGCATGTACACTTATCCAGTTACTTGATGATGTTCATCCAGTTAGTTATCATCTCATGCATATGAACCCATGTATATCAGCCTTACCTCACTTAGTATACTAATATATTCTACGTACTGACGCATACTCTCTCTTTTGTACTATGGTGTCTCATATAATAGGTTCGGATGCTTAGGGTCCTGACCGTACTTAGAAGCTCAGGATATCAGTGATAGATTCAGTAGTGAGTCCTCATCTATCGAGGACATTATTTTATTTCAGCATATTTAGTATTTTCAGTAGTCGGGATTAGTTGGGGACTTATCCCATCAACCCCACATTCAGGCAGTTCGAGGCTTTCGAACTAGATTACTTCAGATAGATGTTCAGTATTTTTAGTATTATTATCAGTATTCATTATTTGTTTTCAGTTTATGAACCTTATGAAACTTTCAACCTAACTTCCACATATGTTTTCAGTATTATTATTCAGTGTTCATAGTAGGTACCAGTCATGGGTTAGTTTGTGATCCTTTGGGGTTGTAAGCACCGTGTGACGTTCAGGGTGTAGACTTAGGGCGTTACACATATACATATGAATAAACTCTATATTATGTGTAATACACATACACCGTGTTATGTATATGTGTAGTAAAACATTATGTAGTGTATCCTTTATTTTTATAATTTGTTTATAAAAAAAATACATATATGCTAAGCTGTTTTGTCATGTTTAGTAAATAAGTTATTTTGTATATGTATAATTTTTTTTTAAAACAGATATCTAATAGACAAATACGAAAAAACTTAAAAATTGTTATTAATACTAATCATATTAAGTTTCTCTATTTCAACTATGTCCACCGATATTACAATGAGGATTGTAAATGAACGTTGGAAGCATCTAGTTATAAAAAAACTGATGTTTTTATAATTCGGAGATTTAACTCAGAACATACGTGCCGTTTATGTGATAGGATACTGAAAATATTTTGGTAACTACTACTTTTGTATGTGAATTCACAGATCCTAAATTAGTTAATCATAAGAGAAAGCACACGCCCAGAAACATCATTGAAGAAATAAAAATTGTATATGGTTTTGATATAAATTATATGAAGGCGTTGCATGTAAAGGAGCATTCCATAGCGATGCTTGGGGGTGGTATAGCTGATGGTTATCAACAGATGCCGAGATACATTTATATGTTAAATAATATGTATCCTAATTCATACATTGCAATGCACAGGTCATGGAATAATCGGTTTATGTATCTGTTTATAGCCTTGCATCCAATGATAAGGGATTTTGAGTTTTGCAGACCCATTGTAGTTGTTGATGGTGCACATTTAAGTGGACCATACAAAGAAACTTTCCTCTCGGCAAGTATACTGGATGGTGAAGGTATGTTTATTTAATGTTTTTGAATATGTAATATTATTTATATACTAATAGTAAATGGAATTGTATATAGAGATTTTTATGTGAACATTAAAAAAAACAAAAATGAGTATTTTACACACTTTGTATGTCATATAAAAAATAGATTAGTTTATACACCATGATTTTGTGTAAAGAAACCACACTAATTTACTTTAAAAAATCTTTATGTTGACCTTTATTAATATTGTTGATACATAACATATGATGCATATTACTACTTGCTTATGGGATTGTGGATACCGAGAATGACAACTCATGGACGTGGTTTTCAACCAGTTCAGAACTGCTTTTGGATAACGTGACAATATGTGTGCTGTATCTAATAGGAACGGAAGTATTATCAAAGCTGTCAGTGTTGTATATCCAAATATCCCACATCTTGCCTGCATTGGCATCTTTGAAAAAACATTTGCGGTTACTTTCGTAAGAGCAAAGTAAGTCTTAGCGATCTGTATTATTCAATGGCGTAGGCTTATAGAAAAGACTATTTTGACTGTCTAATGAAAAATATTGAAAAAGCCGACCCTAGAGTGGAAACATACCTACAAGAAGTTAGTTATGAAAAGTGAAGTGGGTGTCATTAATCGGTAAACAGAGGCCAGATGATGACTTCGAATATTGCTGAGTGTATTAATGGGTGTTTGGTGGAGGTCTGGGAATTGCCAATATTAGGAATTTTAGAGGAGGTACAAATTTTGTTTGGTTCTTGGAACTGTAAAAACACTGAGATAGCTTCACATACAAACAAGAATTTGGACTAAAGGTTTGAAGAAATTGTATCTCTCAACGGTGTAAAAGCTACCCGGATGATGGTATGTTTAAATTTTTTGAATTTTTTATTATGCATTTAGTTGTAGTATTTTATTAACTTTGTATGTATTAAGATTTTCTATTCCAGGATATTTTCAAAATGTTAGTCTGTTTGAATCTTTTTTTGTTCAAGTCAAGGCTTTCTCAAATTATATTTACTTAGTTTATGAATCTGTAAGAAGATACATCATTGACCTCAAAAGTGGCTCGCGCAATTGTGGGAGGTTCCAAATAGATCAAATACCTTGTCCTCACGCTATTGTCGTCTTGAAGTCTAAACATGTAAAAAAATTTGGGCCATACTGCTCAGATTACTACAAGCCAATCACATTGGTGAAGACCTATGAACTTTCAATTATTTTAATGCCAGATATGAAGAACTAGAATATTCCTAACAGTGTAGAAGAGAAAGAGTGCTACCACAAATATATAAAGATTACCAGAAAGACCTAAGAAAGGGAGGAAAAAGAAACCAAGCAAAACTCTTTCATCAAGCACAAATCGTTGTGGACAATGCGAACATGAGGGACACAATAGGCATTCCTGTAACTTTTTTCAAAGGAGAACTAACTTATAGTCTTCCTCTACTTTTGATGATTGCCCACTCAATTATCATTTTCTACTTTCATGTAGTGATTTCTTGAATAATTTAAGTTGGTTGTTTCTTCGTTGACATAAATATCAATTTTATTCACTTTACCATCTTTGTTTGATGTATTTTTATTTCCATTTTGTTGTATATGTGGCTGCTGCTTTAATACATTTTTCAATATGCAATAAATGTCTGTAACATCTACATATTTTACCAGTGAAAATGATGTAAATATGTATTTATATACATATCTGTTATGTATTTTTCCAACTCTGATATGTTGTTATGTACATATCCATTGTGTATTAACATTCATATACAAAGCAGTATTAGATATATATTGTTATATACACTATATCGGCTTGTAATACTTTTGAATATTTTACTAGTTACTTATGCATATAAGATTTTATATTTTAGTCTTATATCCATATATACATAAAATTTGTGGTTGCTGATGTGTATTGTATATGAATTTATAATTCATTAACGTATATAGTTATGTATTGATAAGCATACGTAATTATGACAAACAATAAGTAACTAACATTTTTTTTTTATAAATTCTATGTATATGCAGACATAAATTCTATGTATATGTTGGACATATACATACTTACAACATATGTAATAAGTAATTAACTATAACTATAATTTCTGTATATTTCTAGACACATACACACATACAATATAAATAGTGTAACCGATTTACCAACATTATATTATTTTTGTCAAAAACTAGTTAGACTAATTAGCCATATTACAATATATGTATGAATGAATGTATTCCATAAGTTTATATACATGAATATATATACATCCTATATAACACTTATATATATGTATTAGCTTGAAAAATACTATATATATATAAATATGTTATGTATAAAAAATTACAAGATTATCATATACAATCTTTTATAACACAATTACGTATGATATGTACGTTATATCAATACTTAATTTGCACAACACATAATATCGTGCAGAAATAATTTAATCAATAATTCAAAAACATATGTAAATATGTTACTCCCTCTGTTTAAAAAAGAATGACCTAGTTTGACTTGACACGAAGATTAAGAAAATAAAGAGACTTTTTAATCTTGTGGTCTTAAATTAAAGATATGTCAAATGTACCAAAATGTCTTTCAATCTTGTGGTCTTAAATATGCCACTTGAAAAGTTGAAATTAAAAAGTTGACAAAAAAGAAAAGGGGTCATTCTTTTTGAAACAGACTAAAAAGGAAAGTAGGTCATTCTTTTTGAAATAGAGGGAGTATAATAACTTTGTACATACAAAACACCTAAATTAGTTGAAAATTTCCGACTCCTAACAAATCCATCGGAATAGAAAGTCTTCACCATCAGCATTTTTAATACTACTCAATGCTAACTATTTCAGTTTCATCGGGTAGGGGGACATTTTTTGTCCTTGGTCTTGGAGGGTCGTCATTGTCACTAACGTAATATTTTTTCACTTTTTAAAGACCATAATTTTGAAGGAGTGATGCGTATCTCATACGATGATACTCTGCTTCAAAACAAACTGAAGGTACATCAATTTCTTCACTTAGGTATTCTGTATAGCCAGCAACAAACACTCCACAGTCCCTGTCATGCATACAATGAAACACGTTAAATTATATAACACATTTTTACTAATAGGTTATAAAAAATATAAAAGATTACTTACAAGCTATCACATTTTTGTTGCGTAATGTTTTGCTCATATTCAACCTCGAATGAGTGTTGATTCAATAACTTTGTCCTTTGGCTCATCTTATCCCTGTATGCATCAAGATTTTTCCAGTCTGTATGTGATGTTTCTTAAAAAAAAAATCGCTGTCAGACAAGTAAGTCGGCAATATCACTGCCAACTTGTGAATCTTGGGCGATGGTTCCGTATTTCTTAGTTTGGATAGTGAGTCATAGACGTGTATGCGTCTATCCTTGAGAGAAATAACAACTAATACCTAGTGAAAATTTTCATTGCAGTTCACAGGGACGTACACGTCATCCGCTAGGTGCCATGGTAACCCAGCTGCAATGCAGAAATCCTTGATTGTGTTTGTTATAGACTCTACATTCTGGGTCACAATAACTGACTGAGCATAATCTTGCTGTATAAAAAGTACCATATTTGATTCATCGGGATAATATCTAAAGTACGTCTTCTCAATATATGTTTTGAAAAAATAGTTTGTTGTTGTGAATCTATATTCTTGATCATTTCTTATTTTTGGTTTCTTGCGCAAGTGATAGAAGATCACATCATATGCTAAAAGTTTAAAATATAAAAAAGAGTCGTTACGTCAGGATTATAACTTTGAACATATATACTTGCTTATACATATTAAAATGATTTAAAAAACATATACATAACAACAAACATACATATACATAATATACCGAGTATGTAGACGGGGTCAAATGAAACACCATAGCGCAAATGCGTTAGCACAAAATATACCGAGTATGTAGACGGGGTAAGGCTAAATGCAAGGGCTCATGCATGCAAAATATGTATAACCTAAATGATCTTGAGAATACTGCACGAAAATAAGCACACATACAAGAATGCATAAATCATACTCATAATCAGCACAACTCTAAAGACTTGACCTTGGATACCGCTTTACTGCGAGCTAAACTCACTACCATCACTGAAATACTGAACCACTAACTCATTTGCTACTAATAACTGAGGATCTGAGTATACTTATATCAAAGACTGAGTTCTGAGCTTACCGTTTTCAATCGACAGAATTAGAGATTCAACTTTTCTAACAGATAACTTTGAAAGCTTTATCAATTAAAACAAAATAAGATTATATCCGAATCCGACAACAAGAATACTCAATAAATTCTGAGAAGGAGACCAAGCCTATCTGATGGGAGATCTTTAACTATGATAATAAGAATATTCAAAATGATCTGAGATTGAGATCAAGCCTCTTTGATGGGAGATCTTTAAATATGATAGTAAGCATCTGTATATGAGGTCAAGCCTATCTAACGAGATGGTCCATGAATCAATGGAACTATCTGGGTTCCTTACTGAGATAGACGACTGTACCACACGGTCTTGACTTCTGAAGATTGATACTAAAACTACAATTGTGGGAAGTAGTCACTTAACCGACATGCCCCGACCTACCACAGGTGGGGTCCAGCCTGTAACCCTAGCTGGAAGGGCATCAATACCGTGCCATGGGTAAAGACTCACTCTCGGGTCAAGCCTCTCTGATGGGATGACCCTCGCAGGAAGTCAACTTGAGGCAATATAATAGTCAACGTCTCTGACGGTGACAACCTCTACTGATGAGGACTCCTTTATCCTGTGCTGGCTATGTAGTTCTGGAGTTCAGGGATTGGTACTAATGACTCCGGCCTCTCTCTCTCTAACGGGAGAAATTGCCATCCCTTCCCTCGCTCAGTGCTAGTTTATACTCCGAACTGAAAGACTCTCACTGAATCCTTAGAATGAACACAATAAAGCTGAATCTGTTTACATAATCATGTTTCTCAAATGATCTGGCTGAAATACGCTGAGATCACTTGGTTTCATAGCTGACAGAAATAATATCGAATCACGGTATCTGACTGATGATACTAGCTTGATTAGATTATTCGAATCATTTCTGAGACTAGAATTGAATCACTTGAGTTCCATTAGGACTGGGATGAGTACAGGTTTGAGGCTAGATTACTAGCGATGCAGAGATAACTGAGATTACTGAGCTTTATTAAGCTTCGCACTTGTCTGAGGATACAAAGTTCTATAGTTCACTGAGTTCTAAAAATCATGGCTCGGTTGGAATTATCGAGAAAATGACACGGGCTCTAGACAATTGCTCTATTTTTGGGTATAAATACCCCCAGGACTCAATAACATAGAAGTAAAGCATCATCATTCATAGCATCACAAACATTCATGCATCATTACCATCATTCAGGTATATTCGCAAGAAACTCAGAAATCATGCCATATATTCAATTTCACAATCATTAGAACATCACCTTAAGCCTCCAAGGATTCACAAACATCTACTCATCATCACAACTACCAAGGGGTCACTCTAAGCGTTTCAGAATCATAATATACTTTCCCCCTCACAAACCTTATGGCATCGCATCTATCATTTAGGAAATATAAACCTCTATTCACCATCATGATTACCAAAGGATCGCTCCCAATATTTAGGGGGTCAGCAATATCGATTCATCGTCACACACTACCTTAAGGAAGACATGCTATTAATTTATACCCCATTCAACGAAGTCTTGCATCAAGTACTTCACACCTATATCAGTCTCGACATATATCTAGATATCATAAAAATTTGGGAAAACTTCACACTATCATGTCATTACTCTCTTGCTAACCACTTAGCATGTATCAAAACTTAAAATAAATCAAAGAGCACTCACTTGGGAGATTTACCGCTATTTCGTCTCAACTTACTCACTACGGTCTTTCGACAACCACTAGACATGTCTGGCTCTACACCTACTTGGGGATTCCATATTGTTATTATGGCTCATTCCGCTCACTAAGGCATTTTATCAAACACTAGGTGTCCATGGACTAGCCCACAACTTGGGGTTTCCTATTTAACATTCTACAATGCCCCTCTATGCTTCACCTCAGCCTTTCATCTAACTTATGGGGTGCATACTCCACTTATTCAACCATCTCTACACCCTAATGTTATGAACACCTCACATAGACACCAACTTTAAAAGGGTTCATCACAACATCACATAAATTCCATATACTAGGGTCAAAGACCATAAATCTTGCAAACGATCATGAATCCAAACTCAATAACACAAGTAACGTCAACTTCAACTCATACAAATCATGGAATATCACAAAACATAAAATCCTTAAGTTTAAAAAAAGGGTACTTGAGCTTCTTGGATGCAAGGGACCCAAGAATCAACATCTACATACCTGGGTATTTTTTTCTTGAAGGCTCTTGAAAGGAGTTCTTGATTTCTCTTGATCCTTCTTGATCTCTCTTGAATTTTATGAAAAGAGAAGAAAGTATTTTGATTTTGGAAACCCTAATTTTTTTGGGTGGAAGAGAGAAAAATAAAGTTGAAGGCCCTTGGCTCGGTATTTATAGAGCAGGGGGAGGATGTGGAAAAGACCAAAATGCCCCTTTAAAATTGTCTAAAAAATTCCGATTAGGGTCTGTGACGATTGAACTGACGTCCATCAAAGGGACTGATGGTACACCACGTCGTCCGTCACTCGGGGTCCAAGAATGGGACATTCTGCCTCAGTCTGACGGGCCCCTTGACGGTTCGTCAACTTTCTAACGGTCCACCACTTTGCCGTCATATGATGACCAAAAAAGAAAGATACTACCTTGGTCTAATGGGACACTTGACGGTCCACCAAGGACTTGGCGGTCTGTCAGATCGACCGTCAAACCTGCAATTCCAACAACGCTCAGTAAAACGGTCATAACTTCTTCGTCTGATGTCGGATTTTGATGAAATTGGTATCGATGGAAAGCTTGTTCAATGCTCTACATGACTAGAAGTAGAAATTAGGGAAATTACACACGATTCAAAGTGTTTCATACTTAAAAGATACTTCTAAAACTTTTAGACTCAGATTTTTTGCTTTGCTGGATACGCTCTAACGCTCAGACTAGAAGAGAACTTTGCAGGGTATTACAACCCCTACCCCATCCCCTCGTATTTTTTTTATATTTACCACAATAAATTCACATTCACATATACACTCACAATTAATAGATTTGCATAGACATCACCTTCTACATATATACAAATAGCTATGCAGAATACACACACTCCTCCATCTCCATCATCCACAGAAAAATACACTCACACACCAATCAGAACACACAATAACACATATACTACAACACACATACACTAATCACACAATAAAAGGATGAAAGCAAAACTAGGGAAGAAATTTTTTTAAAAAAGTGCGAATGTGAGAGAAATAGAGAGGGAAAAAACATAGTAAAATAGAGAGATTTGGGAGAGAAAATTGGGGGAGTAAGATAGTGAGAAAACTAAAACTTGAGGGATTTGCATATAGAGAGAGGAGAGAGATTGAACGAGGGAGAATTTAGAGAGGAAATAGAGAGGAGAAAAATAGAGCCACTACTATTAAGCTCGCCGGAGCTCCGGCGATGCAACAGCAGTGACCGGAGAACCCCACTGGAAATGAACTAGCTACAAAAATCCACTCACCACTGGAGCACCTCTGACCTAACGACTGAAAAACCACCAAACCCGACCCCCATCTCCATTTTTGGAAAAATCAATCAAAAAAGAACCAAAATAGACCAATCACATGGGTTTAGGTGCGGTTATTCTTATTGTTATGGTTTTTGTCTTGAATTAGTGAAAAGTTGGAGCGGGTTGGATAGATCGGGTTATTTAAGTTATGAGTTTGTTATTTGAGGTTCGGCTCGTGGTTTTGGACGCAAAATTCATCTTTTCATTCGAGTAATATTGAATTTCAAAATTCCAAATTGAGGTCCAAGTCTATTCTCTCCTTTTTTGTTTCATTGTTTATTATATTCGGTGCATTAAATTGAACATTATGTGTTGATTGATCCTTATTGATGGTGAATAGTTATTTGTGTTGATTCGTTGTTGGTTCCCTTGGTTATGAATTGTGTGATAAAATGACATCTCGTTTGAGAATTAAAATTGATTATTTAGAACAGGATTGATAAATTGATAAAGGTGAATATTGGTAATTTTGACTCGTAAGGCAAGTGGTTTCATTAATTGGTTGTATGCTATTAATTTTCACTCGATAGTATACGTCGAAATGGGTAGGCAAATGATAGGTTGGTTTGGCAAATGTTGGGATTGTGGATTATCAAATGTTTGAATGTTTTGTTGAATGATTATTTTTATTGCATTTTGGATCAATTGTACTCATTTGGCCAGGGAATGACCCGAGGTTATCTGTATTATTTTATTCGGGAAATGCTCCGAGGGAGATGTACTCGAAGACGGTGCGTGGTTAACTGCCCAGAACGTCGGGTGGAGCTTAGACTAGGACTAGTTTAGAATAAGGTTTATATTTCCATATTTTTATATTTTTGAGACTGTAGAATTCAGACTGAACATTATTTTGTTTTGAATTTTTGTTTGGTTTGTTTTTTTCATATGTTTTGTTGGTTTATTCATTTCATAACGTCATACTAGCTAATATAGTTTACAAAGCAACTGTGGTCAAACCATGGGATCGAGGGGTGCCTAACATCTTCCCCTCGGTCAACAAAATTCCTTAACTGAAATCTCTGTTTGTGGATTAGTTTTAACGAGTCAAACAACTATTTTGAAAAATAATTTCCAAAGGTAACTTGGGATACTACATTTATGCCAAGTGGCGATTATGAGTTTGATTGTAATAGTCTTTTTTGAAATAATTTTTTATTTTTCTCACTTTAATAGTAAAACCCATTTCAAATTTAAAATAACTTTTTTCATAAAAAAAGGGTGTGACAGGGATAAAGGGACAACCTATAATAATACTCTAGCAGACAGATAATAAATAACGAAGTAAATAAAGTCAAAGGAATACATGCTAACTACAATCAAACTGGGGCTCCATAAGACCAAGAGGTACAAAAATGAGAAAGATAATCCAATCAAGCCCCCATAATAACGATGGATACTAACAAGTGAGAACCATCGACAGTACTAATAAATATTAAGTAGCCAATAATCGAAGCCATATCTATGATTCCTTTTCATACCATAACCACCGAACTCAAATTAGATACTTAACATCATAAGTAAACAATAAATACGGGACTCAAACTGGCCTATAATATCGTATATATCAGACTCAAAATAAAAAATTTAGTATCACATATGAATAGTAAGTGTCAGACTCGAATCGATCATTAAAGTGAGTACAAAAGTCTAGTCGAGAGTTGAAAGACTTATAAATCATCCTAAGGTTCAAGAATATAAGTAAGAGGATAAAAGAAGGCATCCAAGGTCTACAACAAGCTATTTAGGATATTTGACCTAAAGAGGACCGATGGGGCCCGCTACTAACCCCAAAGATCCATTCTAAGGAAGTTTATATCTAAAACTAGACTAAGGCTTTCAATTTCTACTTCAAGGTGTTAAATAAGTCCTAAGACAACATTCTAACTCAAGAAAAAGGAGAATGAGTTAATTCTTCCTAAAAATGATCCTCTAACCACCCTAGGACAAGGACTAGATGATGTTTCACACTTGACAAAATAGATATGAATACTTTTAGAAGGAAGATATTGAAGTGCACCAAGAAACCACCCTAGATGGAGTTGGACTTTCTTGCACATGTTTCTATATACTTCATTTATCTCATTTCTTATCATTATCTTCATCTACGCTATCCTTTTTAGTTTATAACTTTTATGAAGTGGTTTATTTTTATTTTGATTTTCTTCTTACTTTGTAAGGGGAGAATATCCCTTATTTATTCTTTTCTAGATTATATTGTACTGAAAAGAGTCCTCTCTTCTAGGTGCTTAGATCTAGGTTTTCTTTCTAGTATTGTGGTTGAGTTAACCGACCTTCGTAGGATAGTTGACCTTGAACCATCATTGGATCGGAGGTAAGTTTTATGTCTCCCTTCTTGTATTTATTTTAATTTTATTTATTATAAGACTTGGGGTTGTGTGATGCAACCCTGACAACCACGGGAGGTGAGATCCTCGGGTAAGGTTTGTTTCATAATTTTTGTAAGAAACCGGCTAAATATTTCAATTCTACTAAACATGCAATCAAGCCGTAAATTACAATCCAAATCTAGCATAATACTATACTATGACATAATAGAGCTCAATCTATGAGGAAAGTAATCCTAGTTTACTTGGATGCCGATAAAGTCCAAGAACATTTACTAAATAAGAGCTTTTTCCTTTCGAGAAGCCTTCTCACGATGCCACACTATCATAATCATGATCTACACATTAATACGAGAATAACAATACCCATATTGTATATAAAAACTTTGGGCCCAAAATCAATCTAAAAATCCCATAGGGGTTCGCTTGCAGAATCACAACTTTGAAACCGTCAAAACATTCCTCTAAGTTCAAAGGTCATTTGCCCTTAAAAAGGGTGAAATTCGAGCACAAATACTCCCTTAAATTAGCATAAAAAGAATTTAGGGATTTAAGTTTAAATCAGAAGAAATTAGAGAAAACTTACGAAAATCTTTGATGAGAAAATGGCCCCAACAAACTCTCTAGCTCACTAGTTTTCTACAAATAAAAATAGAAAATGGAAGGATTGTTATTAAACATTATAACATGACTTATATACTCGTGTCAACTAAGGTGTATGTGGATCTATTAAAGTTTTTAACTGTAAAAGGTAAATGACTCCTTTTCTCATGAAGTTGTCAGAATTACTCGTAATAAGATATTGGCTACAATTGAAAAACGAACTCCCAATGATCAAGATCCACAATTCTATATACCTCCTAGGGTTTTATGAACTTGAAACTTGAAATAAATTAGGGGAAATTGGGTTCAACAACATTTAATACTGCCAGGGGTCTTTTCTTCACAATCGTGGGGACCCTATTGGGAATGTGATGCATGACCTGACTTACCCTTCGCGAACGTAGAGACGATCCCATGAACGTGATGGCCAATAATCTTGGATTTTTCAAACTTGGACAAGGTATCACAATTGCAAAAGGATATTTCCTAATCCTTCATAAATGCGAAGGCCATTTTGGCATGCATCAGTTGATTCGACTAAGTACAAAATCTCTGGTAGGACCCTCGGGATTCATTTGAAATCTTATGAACACAAACAAACTATGCTGTTATCAAATTCAACATTTTGGACTCAATGGTGCCATCAAATTTTCCATCCTTGAGTCGTTTTAACAAAATGTGGATTCCACAATCAATGAGCGTTTTAGCCAAAATCCACCAAATAGCTCAAAATAAGTTCGAAAACCTCGAAACCCAAACAAAGGGTCTCTGTAGCCTAAAATTGATTTTTGGATCTAAAAAAACTACCAAACTTGATATGTGAGGCAATTTTCTTGGTGTTTAGGCCCAATACTTAACTTTGAATAATGAAGACTTTAAAAATAGGAAATTAGCTCTAAAAAACCAAATGAACTATCTGATACTCGAACTATTAGCTCCAACAAATTGTAAATGACTTGGGTCAGCTATAGATAAACTTTAAACACTGAAATAGTGCAAAAAAGCAAAAAATGACATGGAGGATCATTACAATGTCCAGTATTAAAAGAACTTTTGTCCACAAAAGTAAAGGATCAAGGTGTACATGACGGCTCAAACATGTGGGGATACTGAGCCCATATCTCACTCTCGATCTCCCAGGTCATCAAGTAGGTAGTGTCCCCATTAAACCTTTACCAATAGAATCTCTCTAGAGCATAATTGCTTGGCATCCCTGGCCAGTATGAGGACTGACTCCTCTAGAAAGGTCAACCTATCATCTAATTAATTTGAGTCCTACAGAAGTACGTGAGACTCATAAAAAATATAATGTCGCAACATAAAGAATTGAAAAATTAGGTGACCAACTACAAAATCTGGGGACAAAGCCAACTCATAAGCTACCTCTACAACTGTCCGAAGCACCTCAATGGCCTAATATTCCCGGGGCTGAGTTTACCCTATCTTCCGAACCTCAGTACGCCCTTCATGGGTGATAATCAAAGGAAAATCTGGTCACCAACTCCAAACTTTAAGGTCACGAAGTCTACGATCAACATAATAGAGTTATGCCTACTCATAGTTGCCCTTAGCCTATCATGAATAACCCAGATCCTATATAGTGACTCACGAACTAAGTTAGAACCATGAGGCCAACCTCAAATATCACAAACCAACCTATTAGAGATCGATAACGCCTGCCGAATAATTCCTCAAATGGCTCTATCTCAATAATTGAATAGTATCTTCAATTATAAGCAAACTCCGATAAGGCTAAGTGTTGCTCACACTGACCCCCAAAGTCCATATCATATGCATAGAGCATATCCTAAAGAACAAAAATTGTTTGCTCTGACTGGCCATCGATCTGATGGTGAAACATAGTATTGAGGTCAACCTGCGTACCCAATTTCTACTGAGAAGTGCTCCGTAAGCTAGAAGTAAACAATGAACCTCTATCTGAAATAATAAATACAAGTACCCATGAATATAGATACAACCAAACAGCTCAGCACTAAAAGACAAACTATCACATGAACATAGATACGAGGAAACCTCTCAGCATTGAAAGGTATTTGAATATAGAGAAAATATGCCTATTTGGTCAACCAATCTATATTGACCCAAATGTAATCAAAACCACCAAAAGTGTGAGGAAACCACTAATGAAGTCGATAGTGATCCACACCCACTTCTACTAAAAAATAGGTAATCTCTAAATCAAGACACCAGGTCTCAGATGCTTGGTCTTTACCTGCTAACAACATAGGTAACGAACTACAAAGTTTGCTATATCTCTCTTCATGCCACACCACCAGTAATGCTGCCTCAATCTTCATACATACTAGCTGTATCAGGGTGAATAAAATATCTAGAGCTATGAGCCTACCTCAAAATTGATAGATTCAAGTCTCGCCTTGTAACACAGATGCGATCATCGTATCTCACAATAGCCTTTGAATCCAAGGTATCCCTCCTGGACTCATCCTTAAGAACCTAATCACGAATGCCATAAAGTTTACAATCCTCAAACTAGATACTCCTAATTTTCTCAAACAAGGTAAACCTAGCCTTAACACTAGCAAGGATTCTCATGGAGTCCAAAATGTCAAGTTGAACCATCAAGTTGGCTAAGGATTAAACCCCAAGCCAACGACTACTTCAAAACTGAAATAAAGGATAATCTACCTATACTCACCGCCTTTTGGATCAAGGAATCCGCTACCATATTTGCCTTTCTTAGTTGGTGAAGAATAGAGATATGATAGTCCTTCAGCAACTAAATCCAGCATTGTTGTCTCAAATTAAGCTCCTACTGGGTTATAATGTATTGAAGACTATGATGGTCAAAATAAATCTCTTAATAAAATAATAAAGTAGTGCCTCAAAATCTTGAGTGCAAATACTACCATTTCCAACACTAAATCATAAATGGGGTAGTTTTGTTCTTGGACCTTCAGTTGCCTCAAAACTTTCATAAGTCTCTTTACCATTGAACTAATATGTAACTTAGTTGAAAAGTTAATACAAGTCATAAAAAATAAGAGACTAAAAATACAGTATAATACTATACAAGTTTATTCAATGAGGAAGATGAATTATGTCAACATGTAAACTCATAGTATCTACTATAATTAACCACTGAAAATCATAAGGAATAAACCATATAATCACTAGTTTGCAAAAAATATTTTTTTCAGAAAACACAAAATTGTCCAAAAACCCATCAAAATGATCCTAAATGGCCGGAAAGGGCCTAGGTCACAGTATATCTGTGAGTTTTGCTCAGTGGGTCTTTTCCAATGAACCTACCAAATTTCAGGTCATTCGAAGTTCATCAAAAATTGAAAAACTTCAAAACCAATCAAATAGACAATTATCGATTAGGATATTTGCGAGGGTCAGCAGGGCTTCCCGCACTGCTTGTCCTTATCACTACACTACTTGTTATGCTATATAAGTAACGAAGGTAGTTGGGCCAATTTCAAAAACTTTACAGTTTTTTCCTCATTTCAAAAAATATATTTAGGCATTCAGGGGTAAAATCACTTGTAAGGGTGGAACGAACTGTCCAGACAGTTTTTGCCGCCATCACACTGCTCGTTAGCGCATACGAGTAACGACTATGATTGGGTTTAGTTGAAACTCGTTATAACTTTACCCTTAATTAAGAAAAACAATTTTGCCAAAATTAAGTAAAACATGCAAAATTCATTTTCTATTTTCTGGATGATAAACTTAGATTCCAGAAAGCATTAATATCATCCATAACAAGAAAATCAGCTATCAACAACATGATTTATACAATAATTATTGAAACATGTAAAGAAAATCATGTAATTTCTTTTACGTTATCTAGCATATGTAAGAAAATTATTGATACCAATTGTTAGAACATGCACAACGAAAGCAATTAACAAGGATCAACAACTTACACATAATCCAGATAACATAAATTAACAAATGAAATTGAGAAAACACTTACCTTTCGAAGCCTTCAAACAAACCATTCAACAACTTGCTTACCAGGTTTGTTTCCTTTTACAACTTCCTGATTAGGCTTATTATTTAACGTTTGTGTGGGCAAGTGGTTTTTGAATTGAAGAAAGATTTTTGAGTTTTGAAAAAAACATATGTTTTCTCAAGAAAAAAATCCTCTATTTATTCTCAATTCAACTAACAAGGGAAGGGAAAGAGGTAAAGAGTTTTTGTCCCTTTATTATAGCCTTAATGTCAAAAATGTTTTAGCCTTAATTTCATCTTAATGTCAAAAATGTTTTTAGCCCTTTAATTTTGTCGTAATGCCAAGACTGATTTTTTAAATTACTCCTTTTATTCTTTATTTATAGAAGACTAGTGAATAAAATAATATTACCTCTTCTAACTCCTTTTCTTTTTCAAATTTGATTAGTTAATCATGCATAGTAGAAATCACAAATTTATTATCCAACACTTCCAATTATGATATTAATTCGGTAATGAATATATGAATTATTATATCATAACAAAATATAAATTATTCCACTAAAAAGTTGTAATTGCACTCCTCGATTTAATTTTGAAATCTACCATTACATCTTATTTAACTCCCCATGTTAGAATTACCAACATCTATCCATTAAATTAAATTCTCTAAAAAATTTACTCATTGATTAATTTAATTTTTTATTTATAATGCTCAACCTATTTTACATGATGGATATAAAATCCATCTGCAGAGTTTTCACGTGAAAACTTATTATATCTCAAGTCCGAGATATGATTCTATCAACTAATTATTATTTCACTATGTAATTTGTCATCATCCAATCTATTAGGAATATATTAATTCATAAAAGAGTCTCGTCTTTTACTATATTAAAATAATAAATCAAACTTAACATATATCATAATAATTAAATCTAGATTAGACTATAAGTACATGTAATGACTAGAGAAGTCGTTTATTAATATTCAAAACATAAAGTGAACATCTCTAATTGGTCCGTTCAATACATACAAAATGTACTAGCACAAGAAATTAGAATATTATCATTTTCATGATTAAGATCAAATTATATTTAATCTTGTGCTATAATCAACAAGTTGTTTGTTCTACCACATCTTTGATCATGAATATTAATTTATAACTTATAAGAATCGATAATTTTAATCTTTCATGCATGAGTTAAAATACTCTTGCACAAAATTTTGTCTACTATATAAGTAGAGGACACACATGTTAACACAATGATCTATTTGAATAAATATTTTATTAATATAATAAATTGTCTTTACATGGGATGAAAATATAATACTATAACATAAACCACATGATTAATCGTATATCCTAACAACTTTTTTCTCCGACTCATTTTATGTGTCGTCATTTTCTTTATGATCCATCCCAATAGGAATATTATATTTTCTTATTTGACAACTATTTAATGACATCATTCTCATTTTATCCTTATTGAGTCTCACTTAATAAGAAAAAACAACTAACAGATAAATCTGACTTTAAGAGGGACTATTTTTTGTAAACTTTATAAAATTACTATTTATTTTTTAAATTTTGCCGTCCAATCAAATGACGACTCATAAAATAAAATAAAAGGAGTATTATTTTTTAAAGTGACTGTTTATGTCAATTTTTCTTAAAGAATCAAATCCTACACGAGAAGAAGTGTTTGTCAATATAATATAAATATAAGTATCTACAACCTATAGACAAAATATATGGTTTATAGAATTTAAAATCAAAGTTTTTTTTTTAAAAAAGTTTTAATTTGCGGGAGGAATCGGGAAGAATATGAATTCATGGTTGTTAAGATTTTTAATACTCTATTTTATTTTTATATTTAATTATTCTTTATTTGATTTATGGGTCGGCTCAATCTATTTTTTTCAAACTATACAGGTCACCAGGCTTACTCGAGCCGAGATAAAAAAAATCCTATTTTTGAATGAGTTGAAAAAACCTTAGTTCAATCCTATCATACAGATTAGGTCGAGCCAGCCCAACAGGTTTGATCCATATTGATGCTCTAGTTATGGAAATCGTGACACTTTATAATAAAAGAATTGCTCTATTAAGTGTCGTAAATCAAATTAATTGTTGAAGAGGTTTAATTTCTCATGAGATTAACTAATATGCACTAATAATGTATACTTATTTTACACTGTTAGATAATTTTAATGGCTAAAATTAAAAAAAATCAATTATATTCCTTTTAATATTTGATTACAAATAAAGAAATTAGTAATAATTTAACTTGGACTCTGAATTTATCCTATCAGAGTTTATTCTAACGTTAAGACCCATCCTACCAAATATAAAAAGGATGTTACATCTTTTAACGTCATCTTCATTAGCCTTCCTTAATCATCATTCCTTCAAGATCATTGAATTTCTTGAAGTAATTTGAGGCAATCAACAACATATTCTATAATCTATATGAATAAAATAAATTTTTACTCATTATCTTTTTCTATGTCAAATTTACAGATGTATAACATAAGGTTGATTTAATTTTCAAAGTGATATATTAATACATCAAATTTTACACAAAAAATATTTTTCACTTATTAAGTTTCCTGTTGTGGATAAATGCTTTCATTACTTAAGATTTAAACGAAAAGGTTTTTTTTCTCATTAGTTCATTTTTATCAGAGATATAAATTTAGAACTGTGAATAAGAAGGGCGGGGGGATAAACAGAAATGAAAGATTGAGATCAGTGTATAGAAATCGGGAGGAGAATATAAAAATAATATTTGAGAAGTTAAATTAAAATAAAAAGAAAAAAAAAGAGCTGAGAGATAAAGAAATTTTCCTATTTTAGTTCTTAAAATTACGTGACAACATAAAATAAACATACACTATTAGCGCATACTAGTTAATACTGAATACTATTTGCAAGACCTCAACCTCAACTAACAAAATGCAAGATGCAAGGAGGAGCATTTTTTATATATAAAAAATAATGTTAAAGGGTAATTGAGATTCAATAAGAGGGAGGAGGGTAAATATAAATTATTTTCAAACTTTTGGAACCATTATCCGTTTTCAACATGATTTGGTATAAATAGAACACAAGAATTAGAAAGATTTGTAAAACAATTACTACTTTGTATCTGGGAAGGCAAAAGCAATATTAATTATTTTAAGTACATGGTGCATGTATTCATCATCATACTCTAGATTCTGCTAATTTTCTTCAATAAAAAATCAGACATGATCTCTATATAATAAGGGTGAATGACAGAGGAGCATAGGGTTATTTTTAAAAAATGACAATTAAGCTCCTTAAAGTACCACTTATTATTAGAGGATTTTTCTAGAATCATTTATATTTATTTAAAATTTACACACACAAAAAAAAACTATACATTACGATAATTAATTTTAAAATATTTAAAATACATGATAAAAAATTGACTTCTTCTCAAAATTTTTGCTGTGTTGCATTAATTGGAATAATTATTTAAAACTAATATAAAAGGTACTTTAAATAATAATAATTAGCAACTTAAAATATTTGAAAGACATATAAAAAAAAGAAAATGAGAGAAGCCTAGGGTCAACTTTTAAAAATTATAAATAAGCTCATCAAAGTCTCACTTATTTCTATTTGGGGAGCTTAAGGTTAGTTTGCAAAATGACCATGTCATCCTTCTACTTCTCCAGAATTTCTTATATTTATTTGAAATATAATCCAAAAAATACGTAAAAAATACTATAAATCACAATAATTAACAACATAAAATTTTTAAAAGATTAAAATATTTGACTGACTCTCGAAATTATATGCATGCCACTTAAATTGAAATAGAAGAAAAAGTATCATAAATCATAATAATTAAAAACTTAAATTATTTTTAAAATATAATTGATTGTCAATGCAAATACTACCATTTCTAACACTAAATCCTCAAATGGCTCCATCTCAAGAATTGAATGGTAGCTTCTATTATAAGCAAACTCCGATAAGGCTAAGTGTTGCTCATACTGACCTCCGAAGTCCATATCACATGAGCAGAGCATATCCTCAAGAACAAAAATTGTTTGCTCTGACTGACCATCGATTGATGGTGAAAAACAGTATTGAGGTCAACCTGCGTACCCAATTCTTGCTAAGAAGTCCTCCGTAAGCTAGAAGTAAACAATGAACCTCTGTCTGAAATCATAGTACAAGTACCCATGAACATAGATACAAGCAAGCCGCTCAGCACTAAAATACAAACTATCACATGAACATAGATACGAGGAAACCTCTCAGCATTAAAAGACATTTGAATACAGAGAAAATGTACCAATTTGGTCAACCAATCTATATTGACCCAAATGTAATCAGAACCACCAAAAGTGCGAGGGAACCACTAATGAAGTCGATAGTGATCTGCACCCACTTCTACTAAAAAATAGGTAATCTCTGAATCAAGCCAACAGGTCTTTGATCCTTGGTCTTTACTTGCTGACAATATAGGCAACGAGCTACAAAGTTTGCTACATCTCTTTTCATGCCACACCACCAGTAATGCTGCCTTAATATTTGTACATACTAGCTGTATCAGGGTGAACAGAATATCTAGAGCTATGCACCTACCTCAAAATTGATAGAATTATGTCTCACCTTAGAACACAGATGCGACCGTCATATCTCACAATAACCTCTGAATCCAAGGTATCCCTCCTAGACTCATCCCTAAGAACCTAATCATGATGCTATAAAGTTTACAATACTCAAACTAGATACTCTAAATTTTCTCAAATAAGGCAAACCTAACCTTAACACTAGCAAGGATTCTCATAGAGTCCAAAATGTTAAGTCGAACCATCAAGTTGGCTAAGGACTAAAACCCAAGCCAAATATTAATTCAAAACTAAAATAAAGGACAAGCTACCTATACACATTGCCTTTTGAATCAAGGAATCTGCTACTATATTTGCCTTTCTTGGTTAGTGAAAAATAGAGATATTATAGTCCTTCAGCAACTAAATCTAGCGTCGTTATTCCAAATTAATCCCCTACTAGTTTATAATGTATTGAAGACTATGATGGTCAAAATAAATCTCTTAGTAAAATAATACAATAGTGCCTCAAAATATTGAGTACAAATACTACCATTTGCAACACTAAATCATGAGTGGGGTAGTTTTGTTTGTTGACCTTTAGTTGCCTCAAAGTAAGTGATAACTTAACCCTACTGCATTAGAAAACCTAGACCAACACCATAAGTATCACAATATATGATAAATCCCTGACCCTCAACTGAAAGAGTCAAAATCAAAGCTTAAGTGAGTAAGCCCTTGAGCTTCAGAAAAATTGACTTACACTCCCCGTACCATTACAAAGAAAACTCCTTTCGAGTCAACCTAGTAATTGGTGCAACAATAGTAGCAAAACCCTTATTGAATTGCCTACAGTAATATACCATACCAATATAACTATGAACCTCAGTCAGAGATATAAGTCTGGTCCAATCATGAATAGCCTTAATTGATATCGCCCAAATTACACCTTCCAAAAGTATAAAATAATCTTTCATTAAATATAGAACTCAACTAGGTTAGGATCGATCTCACAGAGAATAAGACTAAAGCTGCTTATGTATTTGTCAAAGTAATTGGCAAGTGAGTAAAAAAGGGAGGGTGTTGTGAAACAAAATATGGATAGTAATGAGTTTTATTTATTAGATTTGTGATAAATATGAGGCAAACACTAGGATTGTGATCTCTATGACTTCATAAATCCACAGGTTATTTGTGCTAACAAACTATCCCAATGCATCGCATGCAAAAGCTAAAAAGATATGTATCACCTAAACGTATCTGTAAGACCCCGCAAAATTCTCTCGTAGAATGAGCCTTAGGGTGTGATAAGTGAGGCATGATTCCAGCCTTAAAAGATTAAGAAGTAACTTCCTAAGTGAGTATGATGTTAACCATATAGAATTTACCTAATTTTGACTTTTTATCACATGAAAAATTTGATAAGCTTTTCGTTGATATAAGATTCGCCCAAATTCGATACCTGGGTAAGAAGTTATGGCTAATTTAAGTCCTAGTCATAAAACAACTTTATTTTAGTGCTTGGCGCATCACGGAGAGGGTCTATTTGACATTTGTCAAATTCCAATGGAACTCCGCTAGAGTGGAGCGTCACGGAGGACCCCAATTTCTCAATAGTTAATTTCTAGTGGCCTAGCATGATTGTGACACGTTGCATTGAAGTTCCAGGTCCCAATCAGTGGGACAACGCAATGGCTCCGCATTGCGGTGACTCCCAGATTTCCATTTGTCAATTTCCAGTGAGCCACCGTGATGGTGGTGCGTCGCGGTGTCCCATAAAATTGGGTTTCCAGTTTAATTTTTTTCAGCTTCATACAGAAGTTAAAAAGGGTACTTTGGACTTTTCAAAGCCTCTTAAACCATGAAAACACCAAATCAAGGTCATTTACAAGCATTCTATGAAGTGTTTCTCAAGTTCTCTCAATAAAAACCCTAAGTATCCAAAACTTCTTCCAAGAATCCCAAGAATCCACCATAGATTTTCTTAATTGAGTTAAGATTCAAGGTTCCTAAGTCAAGGGCTTCAAGAACCCTCATTCAAGAGTACGAATAGAGTCCCAAAAGCGAGAGTTCATCCAAAGCTTCTAATTCAAGGTATGTGGGATTTTGAACAAGGGTAATCCTTTCACCCTTATACCCAAAGGCTTATTTAAACTATAATTTTTCTGCAATTTATGAGATTTTACATGAAATTGAATTGGGGGTTTTCACTCATTGTTATTGGTTGCAAGCTTTTGATGTTTCCCATGAATTAAGAGTCTAAATGTATGATTTTTACATATTGTTTTGAAAAATTACAGTTGGGTCTATACCCTATGATTTTAATTCTTGAGAAGTTAATAGTTGAAATATTTGAGATATTGAAGTATATAATTTGTTGAGATTTTGAGATAAATTGCTGAAATTTCCAGATTTCTACATGGGTTATGAATCTATATGCTATTTATTATGCTTTTGATAAGTGTTAACTTGATATTGAATCATGGGTTATTAAATCCTACTTGAGACTTGCAATTTTATGAACTATTGTGCTACAAGCACCAATGATTTGGGTATTCAGAGATTGTTCAGAAATGTTTTGACCTAATGGTCATTGAGCTTTGAAATACACTTTCCTACATAAGAGTACATATTTGATTATTGGGTTCGTGGTGAATCATGAGATTATTTCTAAAAGTAGATTTTTACGAGATGAGCGCAAATAATCTAAAGGGAGTAGTATTTAGCACCAAGCGGGTAATTACTAAGGTTTTTTACCCCAAAACTACGTGCCACCATAGGTTGGGCCTAAGGCCAAGTTTATGATTATTATTGGGCCTAGGCCGAGTTGATATTGGGCCCGAGGCCAAGTTTGTTTAGTGATCACTGGACCTAGGTTATACTCTTTGGTAAGAGTATGATGCCTCTCCCCAACATGAGGTCTCTTCCTTCGGAGGAAAAAACGTTGGACTCCAGGTAGCTCATATGGTTTATGTCAGTTTAGAGAACCTCCCTTGACATTTAAACTTTGAGATCAGTTACATCCTTGAAAACTAAAGTATTTACCCTTCCAATGAGATATTTTCCTCAAGTGAATGAAATGCCTTCAAGTATGTTTCAAAGTTATATGATTCTATATTCCAAGTATTTGAGTTCAAAAAAGTTATGCGTTCTTGAGCATTAAAGAAGTTTTACTCTCCATGAGGCATATGAATGAGTTGAAAGTATTGTTTAAAGTCTCCTTGAGCCTATGGGTAACGAGAATGAGAGAAGATTACAAATTTCAAAGCTAAAAGTATAATGACTCACAAAATTGTATTACATGTTCCATTTTACATGATTCATGAGCTTTGCCTTTTATACTTATTCAAGCCATGTGAGTCATTACTTATTACATGCATGATTTGATTAAAGAGTATTGATGTTTTTTATATAAATGCATGCCCCCACATACTCAGTACATTCTCAAGTGCTGATCCACATATATGTCTATGTGATACAGTGTCTTATAATGTAGGTTAGGTGCTCAGTCCCAGCCTGGTCAGTGATTTTTGAGTACCTCTATCTACATTTCTACAGTGGTGAGTCCTCATAGTTCGAGGACCTATATTTAGACATCTCTATATTTGAGAGACTATATGGTTATTTCCAGTTCATTTCGAGTCAGTTGGGGACCTGTCCCAACGACTCTCTAGTTCATGGATTAGTAGAGGTTTCATCAGACTAGTTGTCATATTGTGATTGTGTTGTGAATTTAGTATTGTGGTCGTTTGGACCAAGTATTTTCCTCCGTGCTTCCCCTTCATATGATATGATTATGCTAGTGTTTGAATTATTTTATCTTTAAATGAGTGTTATTAGTAGAAACAGGCTCAAAGGATTAGCTTAGGGATACTTGTATCCTTAAGCATCGTGTGATATCCTGGGAGGCAATTTTAGGTCGTTACAAACTTGGTATCAGAGTTTGGTTTTTAAGGAGTCATAGGGAGTTTGACAAGACACGTTGAGTAGAGTCTTGATTATCGGTGTGTAGCGCGCTACATCTATGAGCAAGAGGGTACAAAACATTTTACGAAAAAGTTATTTCTTCTTTCAGATTCTATCATGCCTAAAGTTGTCCCTTTCAATTAATAATTTGTGCTCTTCTATTTCATTAAATGCCCTTTTGAAGAGCGAATGCCCATAGGAATAATGATGAGAAGCCCCCACCTATTGATCTTTTGAATGAGACGGTGTCTCATAATGAGTTTTGGGCAGCCTTTCAGGCATTAGCCCAAGCAGTCACCGCTAATGTTCAGGTAATAACTAGGCCGCAGTTTCTAATCCGTAGGGAGGTGATGTAGCTGCGGATAGGATCCGTGATTTCATGCGGATGAATCCGCCAAAGTTTTATAGGTCTAAGGCAGATGAGGACCCATAGTTTTACCTTGAGGAGGTGAGAAAGATCGCGTAGGTGATGTATGTTTTTGATAAAGAAATTGTTGAGTTGGCATCTTACAGGTTGAAGGACATAGCTTATGACTGGGTTGTATTATAGAGGAAAGGTAGAGGTGAAAATGCTGCTCCTATAACTTGGAAGACATTCCAAGATGCATTCTTGGACAAGTTCTTTTCGCTTGAGATGAGGAAAGCAAAGATTGAGAAGTTTATGAACTTGAGGCAGGGCTCCATGGCTGTTTAGGAGTACTGCTTGAAGTTTAATCAGTTGGCCAAGTACACTACTAATTTTATTTCTGACACTTGGGCTAGTATGACCAAGTTCATGACCAGTGTTTTTGAGTTAGTACTGATGCATGCCCAGTAGAAAGAGGTGGATAAGATTAGGGAGAGAGATTGAGTGAGGGGTAACAAAAGGGTTAGAGCTGAGTAGCATGAGTATAGCCACCTAGGTTCTATGGAGGGAACCACCCTCAGTTTTAGAGGGATCCATCTATTCTAGCTCCTTCATCAGCTAGTGGTCCTGCACCTAAAAGTAGGCAGGAGCAAGGGGGTAGATCTTTTATGTCTAGGTTGCAGAACAGTGTTGGTAACAGGCCCTGTTATCCTCCTTGTGCTAAGTGTGGTAGGGATCATCCCGATAAGTGTTTCATAGATCTGAGGGGTTGTTTTGGTTGTGGTAAGTAAGGCCACAAATTTAGAGATTATCCTCATGCTAGATAGGGGAATAGAGATGCCCGACCTCAGGCACAGGCTACTAGTGTACCAGCTCTTGTACCTTGTCCCTCCCCTGCTCAGGGCACTTCATCCATCACTGCTGGTGGCCAGTGCTAGAACAAATTCTATGACTTACCATCCTGTCAGGAGCAGGAGGCCTCTCCTGATATTGTTACCAGTATACTCTGTGTCTTTTGCCTTGATGTCTATGTGTTATTGGACCCCGGGTCAAGTCTCTCTTATGTGACCCCACTTGTAGCTATGAATTTCAAAATGAGTCCCGAAAAGATTCTTGAGCCTTTCCTAATTTCTACACCCATTGGAGAGTCAGTTGTTGCTAAATAAGTGTATAGGGATTGTCCTGTTACTGCTCTTCATAGAGTCATACTTGCTGATTTGATAGAGTTAGACATGGTAGATTTTGACCTTATTTTGGGTATGGATTGGCTTCATTCTTTTTATGCATTTATAGACTGTCGTACCTGTGTGGTCAAGTTTTAGTTTCCTGATGAACCAGTGTTTGAGTGGTCCTGGAGTTCGGTATCTCACAAGAGTTATTTTATCTCCTATCCCAAGGCGAGGAAGCTAGTATCAAAAGGTTGTATCTATCACCTAGTTAGAGTCAAAGACACTAAGTTCAAGGCTCCAACTATTCAGTCAGTCGATATTGCTAATGAGTTTTCAGATGTTTTTTTGGAAGATCTCCCAGGGTTACCTCCCGATAGCGAGAGAGAATTTAGGATTGACCTTCTTCCTGACACTCGACCCATTTCTATTCCACCATACCGTATGGTACTTGCAGAGCTTAAGGAGTTGAAAGAGTAACTCAAAGATCTCTTAGACAAAGGTTTCATTAGGCCCAGTATTTCTCCTTGGGGCGCACCTGTCTTATTCGTGCAAAAGAAAAATGGTTCTTTACGTATGTGCATTGACTACCGTCAGCTTAACAAGGTCACCATCAAGAACAAGTATTCTCTTCCGAGAATTGATGACCTGTTTGATCAGTTGCAAGGTGCAAATTTTTTCTCTAAGATAGACCTTAGATCCGACTATCATTAACTTAAAGTGAGGGAATGCGATATTCCAAAGACATCTTTTTGAACCCGCTATGGTCACTTTGAGTTTCTAGTCATGTCCTTCGGGCTAACCAATGCCTCGACAACCTTTATGAACCTCATAAACTGATTATTCAAGCAATATATCGATATGTTTGTTATTTTCTTCATAGGTAACATCCTTGTGTACTCTCGTAATGAGAATGACCTTTCGAACCCCCTTAGAATTGTCTTGCAAACTCTTAGAGACCACCAGTTATTCGCCAAATTCAGCAATTACAAATTTTAGCTAAGGTCTGTAGCCTTTTTGGGTCATATTATTTTAGTCGAAGGTATTAGAGTTGATCCTCAAAAGACAGAAGCTGTAAGAAATTGACCTAGACCTATCTCTCCATCCGACATTAGAAGTTTCTTGGGTCTAGCGGGCTACTGCCATCATTTTGTTGAGGGTTTATCTTCTATTGCGTGTCCTATGACTCGGTTGACCCAAAAGAAAATTAAGTTCTAGTGGTCAGATTCCTATGAGAAAAGTTTTTAGGAGTTGAAGACTCGACTTACTTCAGCCGCTGTGTTGACTTTGACTGATGGTACAGATAGTTTTGTGGTGTATTGTGATGCCTCTAGAGTTGGTTTAGGTTGTGTGTTGATATAAAAAGGTAAGGTCATAGCTTATGCCTCTAGGCAGTTGAAGCCGCATGAGAAATTACCTAACCCATGATCTTAAGTTAGTTGCTGTGGTCTTTGCTTTGAAAATCATGAGACATTATCTTTATGGTGTCCATGTTGATATGTTTACTAATCATAAGAGCCTGCAGTATGTGTTTACTCATAGGGAGTTGAATCTTAGGCAGAGGAGGTGGTTGGAGTTATTGAAGGACCATGATATGAGTGTGCTGTATCACCCGGGCAAGGCTAATGTAGTGGCGGATGCCCTTAGCAGGTTGTCTATGGGTAGTGTTACTCATGTAGAGTTAGGTAAAAAAGAGTTAGATCGTGATGTGCATTGTCTAGGTAGATTGGGTGTTAGGTTGCTTGATTTAGCTAAGAGAAGTACTTTGGTGCAGAGTAGTTTCGAATCCTCTTTAGTTTTGGAGGTGAAGGACAAGTAAGACTAGGATCCTAGTTTAGTCAAACTGAAGGAGTCAGTTTAGGACTAAAAGGTAGAGGTTTTCTTCCAAGAGGGAGATGGCGTGTTGAGAGTGCAAGGTAGATTATGTGTTCCGTGTGTTGATAATTTGAGGTAGAGGATTATGGCTGAAGTGTATGGCGCGTGGTATTCTATTCATCCTGACACTGCCAAGATATATCGCAACTTGCAGGAAATCTATTGGTGGAATGGTATGAAGAAGGATATAGCCAAGTTTATAGCAATGTGTGCAACGTGCCAACAGGTTAAGGTAGAGCACCAAAGACCTGGTGGTGTGATGCAAGAGTTTGGTATGCCCACTTGGAAGTGGGAGGTGATGAATATGGACTTCGTGACCGGGTTGCCTCTTTCGCGTTGTCATCATGATTAGATTTGGGTTGTTGTGGATAGGATGACTAAGTCCACGCATTCGGGAGTTAGTCAGGTTGCATGGAGTTCCCTCGTCTATCATTTTGGATAGGGGTACTCAATTTACTTCTCAGTTTTGGAAAGCGTTTCAGTAGGGTCTTGGTACCCAAGTTCTTTTGAGTTCTGCTTTTCACTCACAGACAGATGTTCAAGCTGAGAGGACCATTTAGACCCTAGAGGATATGTTGCGGGCATGTGCTCTTGAGCCGTGTTGGTAAAGTAGCCTATGGGGTTGATTTACCTGCAGAGTTGTCAGCTGTTCATCCTGTTTTTCATATCTCCATGCTTAAAAAACATATTTGTGACCCTCAGAGAGTGCTGATATTCAGAACGGTCTTTCCTTCGATGAGATTCCTGTTGACATCCTAGATTTTAGATCCGTCGACTAAGGAACAAAGAACTTCCCTTGGTTAAAGTTTTATGGCAGAACCTGTCTGTTGAGGCTGCTACTTAGGAGGCAGAAGCAGACATGAAAGCCAAGTACCCGCTCCTCTTCTCCGTGAGTTCAGATCGAGCCAAAGGTATTATTTTTCCTTAACTCAGCCCTTCTAATCTAAAGTGCAGCTATGTATCTATTCTTACATGAGTTCTTGCAATTTTCGAGGCATTTAAGAGTTTAGAAAGATTCTGAGCCCATTTAGCAAATTGCTTCAGCTATGTATACTCAGTTTGTCCTGTGTTCTTAGTCTAACAAGCAACATTCGAGGTCAAATGTTTCCAAAGGGGAGATATTGTAAGACCCCGCAAAATTCTCTCATAGAATGAGCCTTAGGGTGTGACAAGTGAGGCGTGATTTTGGTGCTAAAAGATTGAGAGTGAATTACTAAGTGAGTATCGTGTTAACCATATAGAATTTCCCTAATTTCGACTATTTATCATATGGGAAATTTGATAAGTTTTTCGTTGATATAAGATTCGCCCAAATCCAATACCCGGGTAAGAAGTTATGGCCAATTTAAGTCATATTGGTAAAACAATGTCATTATGTACTTGGCGCATCGCGGAGAGGGTCTATTTGACAATTGTCAAATTTTAGTGGACCTCTGCGATAACGGCGATCGCGGAGGACCCCAATTTCTCAATAGTCAATTTCCAGTGGCCTAGCATGATTGTGACACGTTGCGCTGAAGTTACAGGTCCCAACCAGTGGGGCAACTTGATGGCTCCGTGTCGCGGTGACTCCCATATTTCCATTTGTCAATTTCCAGTGATCTACCACGATAGTGGCGCGTCGCGGTGACCCACAAAATTGGGTTCCCAGTCTAATTTTTTCAGCTTTGTACAGAAGTTAAAAAAGGCACTTTGGACTTTTTCCAAGCCTCTTAAACTGTGAAAACACCAAATCAAGGTCTTTTACAAGCATTCTATGAAGTTTTTCTCAAGTTCTGTCTCAACAAAAACCCTAAGTATCAAAAACCTCTTTCAAGAATCCACCATAGATTTTCTTAATTGAGTCAAGATTCAAGGTTCCCAAGTCAAGGGCTTCAAGAACCCTCATTCAAAAGTATGAATAGAGTTCCAAAAGCGAGAGTTCACCCAAAGCTTCTAATTCAAGGTATGTGGGATTTTGAACAAGGGTAATCCTTTCACCCTTGTGCCCAAAGGCTTATTTAAACTATAATTTTTCTGCAATTTATGAGATTTTACATGAAATTGAATTGGGGTTTTTCAGTCATTGTTATTGGTTGCAATCTTTTGATGTTTCCCATGAATTGAGAGTCTAATGACATGATTTTTACATGTTTTCTTGAGAAATTGCAGTTGGGTCTATACCCCATGATTTTAATCCTTGAGAAGTTAATAGTTGAAATGTTTGAGATATTGAAGTATATAATTTGTTGAGATTTTGAGACAAATTGCTGAAATTTCCAGATTTCTACATGGGTTATGAATCTATATGGTATCTATTATGCTTTTGATGAGTTTTAACTTGAGATTGAATTATTACCCCTTGTTCTTGATCTTAGATTAATTATCCCTTTTATGGTTCTAGTTATTAGATGAAGGTTAATAGCTTTAAATTTCAATTGTTATTCCCTTTTCCTAATCTGTACTACTCTCGCAAGTAAGTATAGAATACAAGAAAGTTTCTAATGTACGCATACATTAGAAAAGCAATCATACCAAAGGAAATACAAATACATGCAAACACAATTGTCTAGAATAACTTTCCACTTAACCCATTTTGTTGATTCATCATGGTTCCCACAACCTTAGTTGTGGGATTTATCTATTCATGATTATAAGAACATAATAAGAATTCATAGATGAAGACATAATTATGAACTTACAATAAGAAATAAAATCCAAATCTCAACTTTGATTAAACCCAAAGAATAATGTTTGTACAATCCAAAGCTATGCCCTGCAATTATATAATATAAAGTAGTGTATGTAATAACTGTGTAACCCCATAAAAATAACCCTATAAAATTATTTATAGAAATCCTATCCTAATAAAAAAAGAAAACTGTATCGGCTGTCTAGGATGAGAAGAAGGTATAATTGTGTTAAAAACCCAAGTTTTTCCTTTGCTTGTCATGGTTTGTACTTGAAATTGATCACTGTTAGGTCTTTTATGGTACGGTGCTCAGTACAAACCCATGGTTTCAACGCTTGACCCTGGAATATTATCATTTGATTATTGTTCTACTAAAGTTTTGAGACTTTGCAACAACTGTAGTCTCTTTCCATGACCATATGGTACGATCGTGATTTGAGGCACGGTATTGGGTAGTTATTGTTTGATCCTCTTGTACTTAACTCGTATAGATGTGAATTTCCATTTGCACTAGTGACATCAATTTACGATTGTGGTTCCTTCTATCTGCGAGACCTCTGATTTGTAGCATCTCTTATTCAATGGTACTAAAACCTAGGAACGAACGTGGTTAGATCCTATGATCATGGAAAGGCTCCTCTAATTCCAAATTCGTCCAATCTTAAGCATTTTTCTTCTCTAAGGCCAAACAGCCTGCAAATACTAAAAGAATTCAAAACAAATTTCTTCTTCAGGAGATTTTAAAAGAATGACTCCCTATTAGAGAGGTTAATAGAAGGATAAGTAATAATGAGGAAGTGATTTATTGATATTATGATGAAGGGGTTCGACAAACATGAGAACATTTATTCCTCAAATGTCCCAAGGATGCAAGCTTGTGATAGACTTTTGCTGGCATTGCAGGGGTAAGCGGTCATTTTATTTAGTTAAAATTTTATATTTACAGGTGGTGGAGTAATGTGTTTCTACTTTGTCAAATTTGGAAAGCTAGGAATATCACTCTTCAGGGAGGGAATCAATCTTACCGGAGAATAGAACAAGAGGTGAATTTTAACATTGAAGTATCCGTGGTTGATATACATACCATCCACTTGGTCCTTAATAGTTCAATTCTTTGAAAAATTTGTTCCTAGAATAAATTATAAGAACGTGATATGGATGAGGCCTAAAATGGAGGTTTACAAGTGCACAAGTGATGGTTCCTCTAAAGGTACAATAGGGGATAGTTCTGGTGCATTCTACATCAGAGACTGGGAAGGTACTTTAGTATTTGCAGAAACAAGAAGACTTGAGGGTGGCCCTAGTATTGTAGCTGAAGTCAATATGGTTAGGGCTGGAATTTTTCTTGAACAATAAGAATGTTCTTTTAATTCTAGAGATTGGCTCTCTAGTCTTGAAGAAGTTTGGAGGGGATATGGAAGGTATCTTGGGATATAATAATGGAAGTAGGGAAGATTAAAGGGTTGTTGGATAGAGTAGTGGTGAAGCTAGAATACATATTAAAGGAAGGCAACATGGTTGCCAATTCTTTTACTAACTACATCTTCTGTTTTGCAGGAAATCCGATATTAACATACAAATCTCTACAGGAATTACCAATAGAAGCTACAGATATTGTAGAAATGGACAAATTTCAAGTGCCTAATATCAGAATTAAGATTATATAAAATAAGGATTTTAATATTACAAGAAGGTTACAAAGTTGGGATGCAGCAATCTAACAAAGATTGCACAAGCAGTGGTAAAAAATACAGGCATTATGGTCAATAAAAACATCATAAAAATATTATTTGGAGGTCGATTTACCTTGTTCTTGGATATTTACGTAGTGGTATTAGCTTTTTATCATTTTGCAAAGGTAATAAGGACATGGTCAGTTGATTATATCAATAATCTAGCTTAGTGCAATCTGGTTTGAAGTACAACCTCCAACAAGATCAATAGTAAAGTAAAAGGTTGCTACATGGTTAAAAGTGCAGAAGTAGGATTCATAGTGTAAGTAGAGGACATGGGAGGTATAATCTCTTATTGAATCCACACATACCAGATCTATAGTTTATGAGTTGAAGTCTTCAATGGAGTGAAATTGACTTGGAATTCATGAGAACTTTGGAGTGTCTAATATGCAATTGGCCTAACTCAATGAGATAAGATCAGGATCAGTGTAGGAGAGTAATTAGTTAGCTTATCTTACATTATCACCGTCTTCTTCAAGGAATAAAAAAATTCTTGATGAAATTGATGAAGAAGATGAATCAAGAACTTCCTTTTTCTAGATTGTTCACTTTCCCCCTTTTTTTGGCTTTGTATTTTTCCTTTTTTTTGTTTCCTATTTTTCATGCACCTTTAATGGTGGGATTCCACTATTTTTTGTGTCTTTTTTGATGTAGAAAATATTTTCTTTTATCAATAAATGGACCTTGGATCGATCTTTACTTAAAGAAACACATAAAATCCACAAAAGTGCCCTTATACTTGCAAATATTCCTTGTTTAAAGGGTCTTAGGGGTCGTATTTTTCACGACACATCAACACCCTCAACCTAACCAACTAGGAAGCTTAGCTTAAAGCAAAATCAAGGTCACTATAGCAGTCAACTTTTTCAAAATCAATTTTTCACACATGCAAACATATAAGTATATTCAACACCGTCCTTTCTTATAAAAACACAACCAGTGTAGTGTACATGCAACACAACTACTTTAACCACAATGGGATCAAGACATGGCATTACTTGTTAATAGACAACCCAACATATTGACCATTGCACTACCTAAAAAACCAGTGAATAAACTACAATAAGTCAAAGAAGTTCCCAATCACTCAATATATGCAATGAGATTCACATTACTGGGACTGTGTTAAATCTCTCACTCTTACAAAGAAGTCAAGTTCTGTGCATTAGATACCATATGCTTGCCTTTATTTTCTATTTCCTCATCTTTTGAATAGTTGAGTTAGGATTACTATAGGACTTTCTAGGCTTTTAGTGTAGGCTTGGGGACAGGTATAGTGCATTTGGGTACAGTGACTTATTTCTCCTTGACACTACACTAATTTAAGCTCCACTTTCTATTTTTTCTTTGATTTTCTCACTTTTACTTATTTTATTTCCTTTTAGGAATTTGGGTGCTATTTTATTTTCAGATCAAACTTCTTATCCTTTTCTTTTTCAGATTTTATCTTTTTTTTTATACTGCACCTAATTCCTCTTTATTTTGACTACTAATTCTTCCTGCCATCTTTTTACACACCCCTACACAATAGCCACCCTCAACTTAGGCGATTTGACTGAGTAAAGGTACACATTATCCACGTAGGGACAAGGGATAAAGAGGGTTCATTGTAAATATTGGGTAGTTCAAAGAAAAAGTTTTATTAAGGCTCAAAGTTTGGGTTCAAGGGATAAATGATTATTTGGGAGATCATTTAGGCTAAAGTAAACTGATTCAACAGCCTATGATACTTTTCTAACCTCCTATCCTACAACTTTTATTGAAACTAATCAGACAAGTTCTAGATCACACACACACCACTAGGTATACACCTCACTCACTCATGGCTTAGGACTTGTGTATAAATTATGACATATTTAGTTCATGTTTGATTAGCCAAGTTATCCAATCAACAATCCTAATGCCACATATAGATCCTAACATTGGTCACAACATAATATATGCAAAAAATCACATCATAAAAGCTAAATTTTAGAGTGTATAATTTTAAAAGAATTAAAAATAGGTAAGCATGCTTATTAAAATTAGACTACACCAGGTTCTCTTATATTACTCTAAGTTACACTAACATAAAAATAATAGAATGAAAAGATTAAAAAAACCTAAACATGCCTGTTCTAACTATGAAGCACAATCGAGGAAAAAAAGGGCGAAAAAACCCTCAGCCGTGGTACACTATTGCGTCCAAGTACACAGGCAAGTGTACGTGGTCACCCAAGTAGTAAAGTGACCCTTAAAAGCCAAGTATCTATCCCACAGGGACTTGCGCTCAACAATGATCTAATTTTAGTATTACTACAAAGATTAAACAAGTGCAAGAGTAACCAATAACATTTGAGATTTGAAAACTTAAAGTAACCATAAACAATGCGATAATATTAAGTGGTTGAACAATAATAGGAAGAAATCTAGGGTTAAGGCACTATGAACAATCCTACTTAGCCAAATATTTCATTGGTTTAGTTAATTGTCTTGGCTGTTGGTTCATGAGATTGATCATACAATTAGGAAATGGTCATACTCTAACCTTCTATCAAACTATAAGACCCCGTAAGATCCTAGCTCGTTTTAGCTTACTATTGCATGTTAAAAAAGGTCCAAGACTTAGAATATTTCATTAAGTGTTAAGACTTAGTCATTTCGAAGGACTTTAAATTTTAATGAAATTGTTTTTAACCTTTTTAACATCAAAAAGTTAATTTTTAAGTTGATTCATGATCGAGGAAGTCGGTAGTACTTCTCGGTGAGTTTCATAATTTTCAGGAAAGCATAAGGACGAGTTTGGATGTCTAAAATAGAGGCTGTAGGCGATTATCCCGCGACGCCCACTCCAGTCCTATGCAGGGGGAGCCCGCGCTGCCCGCTCCAGTCTGGTGCTTCGGAGCTCGCGGCGCCTGCTCCATCGCAACTCGTGTATTTCTAGTTCTCAGTCATGATTTTCCAAGGGCATTTAGGTCCTTTTTCCTTCACCCAATTCATCCAAAACACGAGATTTAAGTCCCAAGAGAGAATGATTTGCCTATTATTTCATAATTCTCTCAAATTAAAACAACCCCCTTTCAAGAACAAACCCTAACTCATCTAACATTTAAGATCAATCTTCAAGAAATCTACCAAGAACGTTCTCAAACCCTCCAATTAAGGTATGTTAGATGTTCATCCATGGTTCTCTTTCACTAATGGAGCCCAAACACTATTTTAAAGTTTTAAAGTTATGATTCTTACACGTTTATGAGTTATCTTCGTGAAACGACTATGGACTTTGACTTAAAATTATGATCCCTACGTGTTTTGTTGGAAATTTTCCTTAATGTGTTCGAATGATGATATTCTCATGCTAAAATTCTTGACTCATGCTTTAGTATTGAATTTTGTTATGTTAATATGGTTTAACTATTTCATGCTTTAACTCATGACCCCCATGTGTTCGATGAAATTCCTAGATAAATGGGTTTTGAATAACGACTACTTATCCTGTTCTTAAAGCTTTAGTATGAATCCGTTGTTATTGCTATTGAGTCCTGGGGGTTATGAATACCCAAAAAATTTAGCTGTTTACTTAGTTTCAGAATATTCAGAATGGTTTAAGATAAACCATGAGCGTCAGTAGTCCAGTCAGTTATCTTATTCAGTTATACTCAAATCAGTCCAAAGTTCAGTGTCTTTCAGTTGGGAGTAGGATGTAGCACTGAGCGAATGCAAGGATGACGGCTTCCCCGTCAGTTAGGCAAAGCTATTAGTAGCAGTCCCTGTAGTCCAAAACTATATAGCCAGCATAGGTTATGAGGAGTCGCCCATTAGTTTAGGCTTGAGTTCCTCTCAGGGGTCACCCGTCAATTTAGGCTTGATACCCTGGTTCTTTGGGACATCAGTTTATCGGATCCTCACTGCCAGTGTTAGTACCCATGGCACGGTACTGACACCCTTGCAACTGGGGTTACAGGTTGGACCCCAATTAGCTCAGATTAGGGCATATTGGTTAGATGATACCCCTCACAGTCTCAGTCTAGTATTCAGTACAGAGTTCAGTTTCAGGTTCGCTTGACCATAGCCTATAGTTATCAGTTGTTCAATATTTCAATTTACAGACTATATTAGAATTACGTTATGTGCTTGGTCACACATACTCAAATTTTATAGTTTTTATGTATCTATGCATCATTTATCTCATGCTATTCAGCCAGTTAGTTATTAGTATTGCTTAGTGAGATCTCAGTATTTCCACGCATGTCTGTCATTACATTTTTATACACAGTTTGCCTATGCATATTAGACCAACCTCATTTAGCGTACTAGTACATTCAAAGTACTGATCACATACTCATATTTTTGTGCTATAATGTTTAATATCTTAGGTTAGGATGCTCAGATCCATGACTGCATGTAAATCGACCAGATTATCAGTAGTAGCAGTGGTGAGTCCTCATATTTCAAGTACATGGTTTATCTATTTCTATTTATTTTATCAGTTCAGTACCTCTACTTAGTCGGAGTTAGTTGGGGGTTTGTCCCATTAACTCCACCTTTAGTCAGTTTAGAGGATTTCAGACTAGTATAGAAAGTTAGTTAGTTTTCAATTATTATTATTAGTGTTTTATCAGTATTGATAGTATGTTCTATTCGAATGCTTAACACTATGGTTCGGTATTGATTTTAGTTGCTAAAACTTTATGGTTTATCAGTTAAATTTTGCACATGTTCTTTGATCTTTCATTTAGTGCTCACAGCAGGTACCAGCTCATGGGTTAGCTTGTAGTCACTTGTGATTGTAAGCACTGTGTGGCATCTAGGGTGTACTCCCGGGGTGTTACACAAACTTAGACCCATAACTACATTGTTGAGTTGAGATGTGAGAACTAAATTAAGCACATTTATATTTTATCTCGTATATGAGTCAAGTGGAAAAAATTAGGTATATTCCTATGCTAACCATAAATCTTAACTTCAATTCCTCTCCATATAATATCCTACTCCATATATCCCACATTCTAATATATTGTTCCTCCTTCCGTGCTCAAAATAGAAATATAGGTTTATTCTAAGGGTTGCAAATTCGGAGAATGGTGAATACAAGGATATATGAACAGCCAATAGTGACAAATAAACATAAAAAACCTCAAATATAAGCTTATGTAATCATGTTCTTGGCCTCAACCCTAGATGAAGGTATTTAGCCACTCATGAATTTACAACGAACCTCAATTAAGAAATTCATGTATAAAAATCATAAGTAAACTAAAGGAAATATTAGAAACCCTAAAATAAGCCTCTTCAAGTGTATTTCAAGTGCCTAAAGTCTTCCAAGGTGTGTACAATAACATAGGAGTGTCCTATTTATAGTTGTAACCAAGTTCCCATTTAGAAACCATGGGCATGCCACGTTAGTGAATTGACACGATAAGGGAGTGGCATGCCCTTATCATGGATTCTCACTGGAATTTACAATTTTAGTTTGTATCTAAGGGCGTGGAACTCCCTAAATGTAGATGTCCAAGGGCGTGGCATGCCTTTGTGCTCAGAATTTCCAGATTTTGTCCAAGTAAGCTTCTTCCATTTGGCATTGAGTTCCTCACTTTGTGAGTACTTTTCTATCATTGTTAGACCTGGTTTTGCTCCCAAAACTCAACCGTAACATCTTAAATGGCCTCCTATATCATCAAATACCACAAATTAGTGTTTAAACATAATAGAATCCAAAACGATCAACTAGAATAACACATAGCTCAAGCTAGCAACACTAATTTTCTTGTCTAAACTCTTAAGTGATCATTTTTGTTCCCAACTTGTTTTGAACACACTTTAAGCATCATAAAAAAGTAGGTTAATACTTAGATGCTCAATTATATGAGTATCACCTCATTATGTACAAATGAAGTTCTCAAAACTAGGCTAAATACATAGAGATTATGATACTTAGGTGCATTAATCCACTTAAGATCATACACTCCACCCCAACTTGAAATCATGCAATGTCCTCATTGTATGAATAACATTAGAAAATGGAAAAATAGGGTAAGTTAAATACCTAGGATTCCCTAAGTATCAGCAAAACTTTAATCACGTGAGGTTGTGGGTAGGTTCGGTACAACCTCCTCCTCAATAGCAGCCTCGATTGTTGCCATAGTATAAAAACTCAGGTTCACCCTTGTGTTGTCCAAAACACTCAAAGTCTCAATTATGAGGCCGATGTTTGTACCCCCACCAATAGTCACACCCACTTTTTTGCTAGGTGCTATCATCTCACCCTCCAGGGTAGTAGCCCAGAGGTCTCACCCGCTGTCTTTTTTTCTTCTTCTCATTTTTTCTGTCATCTGGCCCTCCTTCCTAGGATTATCAAGTCTTATCCTCTTTCAAGGACCAAAATTATCTCCCACTACTTCAACATCAATATCTACCGAGTCTTATGTAAAAGTATAAAAGTCAAGAACTAAGGATTCGATATCCACCATGAGTGCTGCCAAGGAAGGCATAAGAAGTGGTGGTGCCATTACAACTATATGGGATAGGAATCATACTGCTTTCTTTAACTCAACTACCTTGGCCTAAACATCTATCAAATTTGGGTCCAAAACTGCATCAAGTCTAGATATTACCTGACCCTCAAATCTATCCATCCGATTTTTTACAATCCTCACAACATCTCAGATTTCATCACTCATAAAGGGATTAACCCCATCCCCCAACTTCTTAATTCGGGAATTATACAATATGAGAGGGAAATGTTAGTTCACAATTGAAAATAATGTATAGGTGCATGAATTTAAAATAGACAACCATACCTATGACTTTGCAATAAAGGTATGATCGTACCTTCTGATCATAGGTTAGTCCTTTAGAGAATGCCTATGTCATACATCAATCAAATGATTACTACCTACGATCATCAGAAGAATTCTTAAGACCCTTTAAACTATGTCACATTAGATGAGAAAATACCACGATCATAGGTTGATATCATAATTGTGGGATTAGTTCATCCGATGAACTCCTAAAGGTTCACCACTGACATCCCACAATGATCAAACCTATGATTGTAGGTCTAAACCATGATCGTAGGTTATGTCATGGAGTCCCAAACACTTAGTAGATTATTCTAGTTATAACTTTACCTAAAAGAACCCAATTTAATGACATTTATTTTGAACGTGGTATGACCATTGAGAATGCACTAATGGGTACTCAGACTTACCCTGTCCTTTTAACCCCACAATAACACCCAATACCCAAACTCAGGTGGAATACTCCATGTTAAGCACACTATGTAAATAAAATCAAGTAAAACTTAAAATACATGATTGAAAGTGAAGATGAGATGGGAAATTCTACGATGGATCATCGAAATCACTCAAAAGTTGCAATTATATTACTTAGGGGTTGTGTTTATTCATTGAGACAATGATTGAAAGGAAAAATAGAGGAATATGGTAAAGGATACGAGCCTTTAATACATTTAGATCAATTATTGAGTCGGGTTGGGTCAAGTCTATTTTAAGATAAAGAGCTCCTCAGACGATTTCAATGTATGATAGTGGTATGTTTACATGATAGTGCATTCCTTTCATACTATGATGGTTTATGAAAATTTACTTGAGAACCTCTGGAATTAAGGACACTCATAGTATGTAACAGCGATCGTTCCTTAAAATCATAGGTTTATGCCTGTTGTTGGGTTATAAGAGATAATCATGGGATAACTCCTAGATGTTTGTCCCTCAGGACTTTGCTCAAAGCTGATCAAACGACTGAACCCCTTATTATATATTTCAGGTGTGATTGTGTTGTCTATTTCGTGGGTTTAGGATAGAGTTTAGTTTATCACCCTCTTTCTCCTAGGTGGCCCCTACACCATTAACAAACACTACCCTATAAAATTTAAAGTAAAAAACTTGGGTTGAATCCCAAGTAGCTCTTCGTAGCACGACATAGCTAAGATGGATACTCAAATTTCACCAACTAGACCATGGGTTCCTTCCAATGAAGCGCCTAACGTTATAACATGATCTAACTCCCTTGAGTACTCAGATTTAATCAAGGTTAAAACTTTCACATGTCCTTATTTCTTCTGTGGTGCCTACATAATGCTTCACTACCTTGAACGAGTTGATGACATGTTCTTGAAGCTTAATTGCACCATGAGAAAAAATTCTCACCACAGTGCATAGTCAGAACTATTTGGATCTTTGCTTGAAAGGAAATAAGCATAGCCTCAAATTATAAAGCAAGACCAAATCACCAGGTTGGATTTATATTTGCCGTATCTTTTAATTATATTATAGCTTCATCTTTTCTTTGGATAGGAATGAGCTTTCATAGGTGTAGAGATGAAACTCGTCTATTTTATTCATATGTTATAATCTCAATTTTTCTGCATCACTCTACTCAAGGTTAAGCCTTTTCAATGCTTTGCCATAAATAAGCTGATATGGAGATACACCTATGGGAGTCATATATGCTGTCTAATAAGCCCATAATTCATCATCTAACTTCTTAGCCCAATCAGTCCTATTGGCATTCATAGTCTTCTCCAAAATAGACTTTATCTCCTGATTGAAAACCTCAGATTGCCCACTTGTTTAAGGATGGTAAGGTGTCAAACTTTATGTTTCACACCATACTTATTAAGTATGGCCTTGAAAAGAAGATTGCAGAAATACAAGCCTCCATTCCTAACGATAGCTCTGGGTGTGTCAAATCTGGAGAAAACATTCTTATTTAGAAAGCTATGTCACTCTTACCTTCATTGATTGGAAACACAATTGCATCCACCCATTTAGATACATAGTCAAAAAACACTAAGATGTAATTCATTCCATATGAGCTCACAAATAACCCATAAAGTCAATGCTTCAGACATAAAATAGATCAAGCTCAAGGATTGTCATCATTGGAAGTTCATGTCTGAGCAAGCTATTCTTTTGACTTTGCCATTGGTCATAACCTATAGCATAATCATGTGCATATTTGTAGATAGTAGGACAATAGTAACCATATTGCAAGAATTTGTATGCAGTTCACGCATCTCTATAATGACCCCTAACTGGAGACAAATGATACGCTTCTAAGGTACTCACCATATCAACCTTAGGAATACATCTGTGGATCTCCCTATCTGCGCATATCAAAAATAAATATGGCTCATCCCAAAAAGAACTTACTTACCTCATGCATGAATATCTTATGCAATTAGAATGAAAAATTCTCTAGGACAAGGTCACTTGCCAGGTAGTTGGCAAATTATGAAAACCAAGGGATTAAGTCTTGTGATGCTGCCAAGACTTGATAATCTAGAAAAGTGTCATTAATTTCAAGATCATCCATCAATTTTAGAATTGCCTTTTCCTCAAGGCGTGATAGGTGATCGACCACCTAATTTTTAGTTCTCTTTCGATCCTTGACCTCGAAATCAAAATCCTACAATAGAAGTACCCATTTAATTTTTCTCGGCTTTGCATATTTCTTTGTCATAAGATATCTAAGAGCTGTACGGTCAGTATACAAAATAACTTCTATGGAAATCAAGTAAGATTAGAATCTTTTGAATACAAACACAATCACCAGCAACTCTTGTTCAGTCACAGTGTAATTTTACTAAGAAGGATTAAGTGCTTTGCTGGCACAGTAGATCAAATGAAGTATCTTTTCTCGCCTTTGACCTAAGACTGCTCCTAATGCCACAACGCTAGCATCACACATCCACTCGAATGGCAATGTCTAATTTGGAGACACAATATTGGGGGATGAAATCAACATTTTTTTTAGACACTCGAATGCTTTTAGATAGGCTTCATCAAACACAAACTTCATATCCTTTTACAACAACTTGCATAACGGATTAGCAACTTTAGAGAAGTACTTAATGAATTACCTTTTTGAAAACTGCATGAACCAAGAAACTACAAATACCTTTTACAAAATATAGAGGAGGTAATTTTTCAATCACCTTAATATTAGCCTTGTTAACTTCTATCCTCTTTTTAGAAATTTTTGGCCCAAGAACTATCTCTTCCTTGAACATAAAATGATACTTTTCCCAATTAAGCATCAGGCTACACTCTTTACATCTTTGCAAGGAATTGGTCAAATAAGCTAAGTAATCATTGAATGAGTCATCCACAACTAGAAAATAATCTATGAAAACCTCAAAAGTGTCCTCCACCGTGTCAAAAAATATGTACATCATACAATACTAAAAAGTTGCAGGAGTATTACAGAGACCAAAAGGCACCATTTTAGATGTAAATGTCCACTATGGACAAGTGAAAATGGTCTTCCTTTGGTTCTCCATATAAATAAAAATTTGATTATACCCTAAATAACCATCTGGAAGACAATAACATTCTCTACCAGTAAGGAAACCTAACATCTGATCCATAAATAACATAAGGAAGTGATCGTTCTAGATCCATGAATATAGATTCCTATAGTACATGAAAACTCACCATCCGGTGACTGGTCTTATAGGAACTAACTCATATTTCTCATTAGGGCCACAGTGATTCCATTTTCTTTGGCACAAACTGGACTACGCTATCTCATTTTCTATTGGCAATTGAATAATCCATACCTGCATCCAACTACTTGATGATTTCTTTCTTCACAACCTTTTGCATGGGTGAATTAAATCTATGTTTACGCTCAATTCTAGGTATACAATCCAACTCAAGTTGGAGTATGTGAGCATAGATCCTATGTTGGATTTTAAAAATGTTAGCAATGGTCCACTTTATGTCCTTTTTGAATTTATATAAAATAGACACCAAGCATCAATATACCATTCTGATAAATTACTTGCAATAATAATCACCAAGGTATTGTTTGGCCCTAAAAGTTTATAATGCAAATAAGAAAGAAGGGACTTTACTTCTAGAATTGGAGGCTCCTTGATAAATAATTTAGTCGGTAGGGTTACTTTATTCTTCAAATCGAAATGCAGCTTCTTTGATGTATAAATGTATGAACCCCTACCAAGAAGTGCATTCACCATTTTGTCATACTCACTAATACCATCACTATCAAAATTTATGATCACAACTGCCAGTGCCTTAACACCTAGTCTCTCCTCAATGAAAACTATTGGAACATCTTCATCTAATGTATCTATTATAGAGACCACATACATATCCTTAGGCTGCTTCATATATTGGAACACATTAGAGGTGACTTTCTCATTACTAAGTTGAAGATTCATCTTCCTCATCTCTGTGTAAACTAATGCCCTACCCATATCTAGGAAAGGCATTTCTAATATAATTGGAACCTCAAAGTCAACCTTACAATCAAGAATCACGATATCAGTCAAAAATATGAGATATTCTACTTTTATCAAGACATCACACAAGATACTCACATGCTTCTTAACAGCACGATCCGCCATTAACAGTCTCATAGGGGTCTATTTTGGCAACCTAAATCCCAATTGCTTGTAGACGACTAATGGAAATAGGTTAATGCTAGAATCTAAATCACATAAGGCCCATAAAAATTTTGAAGACCCAATAGTAAAAGAATCGTGAAAGCTCCCAAATATGTTTTCTTTTCGTCTAAACAATGAGAGGCAATGGAGCTATAATGGTGTACATTATCAACAGGCTCATAACTTACTATACTCATCTTTGTGACTAAAATTTTCATGAACTTTACATATGTCAAAATTTTCTCTAGAGCCTTCGCAAGAGGGATGTTCACTGATAACTACTTTAATATAGAAATAAATTTTTGATACTTTCCCTGCTTCACTTTCTTCCTTAATCTTTGTGGAGAAGGAGAAGGATGTCATGGAATTGATTTCAATATTGGTGTGACCTTCTTACTTTTTACTTTGATGGCCTTAGCCTCTTTTTTAACATCTTGAGGTTTTTGAGATACCTCTTTATAGATACCTTTTTATTTACCATCATATTCTCTACTTCCATTTCAACCTCATCATTAATGGACGTAAGATCGTGCCTCTTATCATAAACCACAGGCATAGGCGGGTCAATAGTAGACTTACTACTTCGAGTAGTAATAACTAGACAATGAGTATCATTCTTTGGATTCTCAATGGTGTTGCTTGAAAATGTGACCTGTAGACACTAGTTTAAAGTGGCATACATCTGGCCATATAACATCTCTCATTTCTTCATGGAAGTTGCATGAGACTCCGCCTTTTGGCTCAACCCTAAAATGTCTACCTAAATTTTCTTAAGGTAGCTCTCTTGGCTCTCTGACCCCTTTACAAGCTTTGCGAGCAAAGCTTCAATCCTTGATTTTCTAGAATCAGTATCACGGTTCCCTTGTAGTTATTTTTCCTCCTCTAGTCACCATTATAATTCCACTTCCAGTCCCCATTATGATCTCTAATCCTGCCACTATGCCTGTTGTAGCTGTCTCTATAATAGTTATGACCTTTATTCCCTTACTTAGAGTTATAATTATCTTGGTTAGACCCGTGGTCCTTGGCTCAAAATCCTACCTGCTCTCTGTCAAGATATTTAGCTTCCTCATCAGAATTAAAATCTTTGTATTTCGAAGCCTTAGAACATGCACCCACTATATTGACCTTTTCTGCTCCAGCCGCCATAAATTTCTTAGTCAGCAAGCTAATCTTATCCCTCAACTGATCCATATCTTGAGCCACTATCTTATCAAGTGCTCTCTTCTCATTGAAGGCTCCAACTATATAAGTACCAGTAGATCTATCTACCTCTTGAGTATGCCATGATTGATTGATTTTAGTAATCTGATCTAATATTTTAGAAGAATGCTCCCATCGTAGACTCATAAAGGCTCTACCAGTGATAGTGTCTTCTACAGCTTTAGTATTAGCATTTAATTCTTTGCAGAAGATCTCACAAAAGTTTCTTTCATTATTTTTTTGATTTGGCATGCTCTGTATCTTCTTCTTAAACATCAACCATGTCTCATATAGTGTCTCTGAATGTAACTATTGGAAGTTATATATCTCATCTTTTAATTGCATCATTCTAGAGGGTGGGAAAATTGGTACAAGAGTTGAGTCCTCAACTTGTTCCAAGTTGTGACAGATCCACGGGGAAACTCGCCTAACCACAGTGTGGCTTCCCCAGTCAAAGAGAATAGAAATAGCCTTAGTCAAATTGGTTCTTGACTCACCCCAAGTAGATTATATGAAGTCCAGATCCCAAAAAATTCATATTATGCTTGTTTGTATCATTAGTAGGTAGGCGAACAAACACCTCTTCAAATTTTGTAATAGGATAATTTCACTTGTGATATCAAACTTAGTACCTTGAGATAATTCTAGTGGAATGATTTCACCCATTTCAATTGGCTTGACATACCCCAAATCTTTCTCTAGATTGTCATAAATAGGCAGATATTTTTGGATATGTTGTTGACCCCTATTTCCTCTCACTCTGTCCCCCAAATCAAGTATAGCTAAATGATCTACCTTCTCTTGTCTAGCCCTTTCTTCTCCTGATGCTCGTCGGGCAATAGCTTGCCTAGCATTTTCCTCATCCATTAGCTAAGCAATGACCTATTCTATAATGTCTTAAACATCATGCTGGAATGGCTGATTTACAACTGCTCGGTCATCATGAACCTCTTTGAGCTGGGCTCCTTGATAGGGAACTCCCTCTATCTCCATCCTTTGATTTTGTCTCAAAGTTTTCACAAGTTTAGGATTAAATAAAGTCAAGGGATTACCTTTACTCCAAGAAGTAGGAATACACCAGCGTGAGCCCTATAAATAGTACAGAAGTAAAATAAGAAAACACTGCCAATAAATCGACAAACATAATAATTCAACATAATAACCGTATTCCTCGATAACAACATCAAAATTTAATGTTGCCCAAATTATACCTCCCAAAAGTATAAAACAGTCTTAGATCAAATATAGAACCCAACTAGTTTAGGGTCGATCCCACAGAGAATAAGACCAAAGCAGATTATGTATTTTTAAAGTAATTGGCAAGTGAGTAAAAAATTGGAGAGGTGTTGTGAAACAAAATATTGATAGTAATGAGCTTTGTTTTGTAAGATTTGTAATCAATATGTGATGAATACTAGGATTGAGATCCCCATGACTTCATAACTCCATGAGTTATTTGTGCTAACAAACTATTCCGATATGTTGCATGAAAAATCTAACAAGATATGTATCACCTAACTATTTTCTAACCTTTTTGTAGTAAAATTTCACTCATATCCTTCCGTATTTGGAGAGTTTCTTTGTTACCCCTTGTTCTTGATATCAGATTAACTATCCCTGTTATGGTTCTAGTAATTAGACAAAGGTTAATAGATTCAAATCGATGTTGTTATTCCCTTTTCCTAATCGATACCTCTCTGCTAAGTAAGTTTAAAATATGAGCAAGTTTCTAATATATGTATCCATTAGAAAAGCAATAAAACTAAAGGAAATACTAATATATATGCAAGCACCCCAGTCTAGAATGATTTTGCACTTAACTCAATTTGTGAATTCATCATGGTTCCTACAACTCTAGTTGGGGTTTTTAGATACTCATGATTGTAAGCACACGATGAGAATTCATAGATGAAGACATAATTATGAACTTACAATAAGAAATAAACTCCAAATCTCAACTTTAATTAAACCCAAAGAACAATGTTTATACAATCTCAAGATATGCTTTGGAATTGTATAATATGAAGTAGTGCATGTAATAATTATGTAATTCCATAAAAATAACCCTATAAGAGTATTTATAGACAAAACAAATCCTATCCTAAACAAAAAAGAAAAATTATGTCGGCTACCTAGGATGATAAGAAGGTACGTTTATGGTTAAAACCCATGATCATCCTTTGACCGTCGTGATTCGTAATTAGATTTGATCACTTTCAGGACTTCCATGATATGGTGCTCAGCTTAAAACCATGGTTTCAACGCATGAACATGGAATGCTGTCGTCTGATTATTACTCTACTAAAGTTCTAACACTTTGCAATAGTTGGAGTCTCTTCCCACGACCTTATGGTACGATCATGCTTTCAAGTATGATCGTAGGAAGGTATTATCTGATCCTCTTGAACATAACTCTTGTAGATGTGAATTTCCATTTTCACTCATGATCACATGGTATGATTGTGACATCAACTCATGATCGTGGTTCATTCTATCCGAGAGACCTCTGATTTGTAGTATCTTTTATTCAATTGTACTAAATCCTAGGCATGACCGTGGTTAGACCCCATGATCAGGGCAAAACACTTCCGATGCCAACTTTGTCCAGTCTTATGCATTCTTCTTCTATTAGTCCAAAAGCCTGCAGATACTCAAAAAATGCATAAAATCTACAAAAGTTTTTTGTATACATGCAAATATTCCCTTTTTAAGCATCTCAAGTGTTGTAAGTTCACAGAACATCATTAATCTTTACTAGGTCCACCATAATCCTATTCTTAGACACCACATGCCCTGGAAATATAATGAAATCAAGCCAAAACTCGCACTTTGAGAATTTGGCATAAAACCTACGGTCTCTGAAAGTGTGGAGCACAGTTATCAAATGCTGCTCATGCTCTATCCCACTCCTTGAATACACATGGATATCATCAATGCAAATAATTTCAAAGGAGTCCAAATAGGGCCTGGATACTTGATTTATAAAATCCATAAATATGGTTGTGATATTGGTCAACCCAAAAGACATAATTAGGGACTCATAATTGCCATAGTGAGTCCTGAAGTCTGTCTTAGGGATGTCCTCAGCCCAAATCCACTACTGATGGTAATTGGATCTCATGTTAATCTTGGTGAACATTGCCGCTTTATGAAACTGGTTAAACAAATCTCAATATGAGGTATAAGATACTTATTCTTTACTATCACCTCATTCAGCCACCTATAGTCAATACACATCCACATTGACCAATATTTATTTTTCATAAACAAGATAGGAGCACCCTAAGGCAATAACCTCAGCCTAATAAAACCCTACCTTAAAAATCCCGAAGTTGAGAATTTAACTCCTTAAGCTTAGCATGATCCATATGATAAAGGACCATAGAAATAGGTTATGTGCCTGACTCAAGATCAATAATGAACTTAATATCATGCCCAGGAGAAAGGCTAGGTAGATCAATAGGAAAAACATAAAAAAAATCATAGACTATATGAAGAATATCAAGCAAAGGATATTTTGCACTAATATCTCGAATATAAGAGAGATAATACTTGCAGCCCCTCAAAATTAGTCTTATAGACCCAACATAAGAAATAATCCCTGTCAATGCAAGATTAATAGAACCCTACCACACAATCGAGGTTATGCCAGGCATAGCTAAGGTAATGGTCTTAGAAAAAATAATCCAAGACTGCATGATAAGGGTATAACTATTCCTTGCCAAGAATTACATCAAAGTCCACCATATCTAACCCAATAAGATCAATATAAGTATCAAACTCTCAAACGGTGACAACAAATGATTTTTAAATCCGATCCACTTCTATAGAATCACCCATGGGAGTAGATACACACAATCACACAGATAAGACTCCAAGACTACTCTAACTGTGGTTTATAGTAATAAGACACATATGAATAAGTGGATCCTAGATCAAATAAATCAATAGCTGGATGATGACATACTTAAATCCTATATATAATAATAATATCCAAAGACTCTACCTCCAGCTTTCTAGGTACAACATGTTGATAACCTCAATGCCACCTGGCTAGGTACCTGATCAACCACCTATCCTACTTTCCAGAGGACCTCCCCGTGAACCCTAAGACCCACTCCTGCAACCCTACATTACACCTCTACCTAGGGGTAACACTACCTTTATCGATCGAATGCTTTACACTGCAGGCATAACTGTCTCATGCTGGAGATACTCTTTACAATAATGACTGACGATCTGACAATCATAACATTCTCCAGGTACTCCACTCTAACCATAAGATGTGACTGGAAAGGTATAGCAACCTCATCTAGAAAATCCTAACTAAGAACCTCTTGAAGACTGACCACTACTTTAACTAGGGTAATCGCTATTGCTAGGGTGTCCCCCTTTAGTAATATGAAGTGAGGCATAGATGGGCCTACTAGGTTGTCCCTGGTGCTGATAATACTGACATAGAGTGGACCTACTTTTCCTTTGAACTGTGAGTCACTTCGTCTCCCACTTAAACTACCCTGTTGACATGGTCTCTTATTGCTCCATCTTTGGGCCTCATGATGTATCTCGTCCATAGTCTTAGATAATAAAAAAACCTCAATAAAAGATTTACCATCTACATCCAAACTCTGAGTAATTATACGAACAAGAAGTCTCATCCCTTAATTGGTAAGATAGCAATACCATGTCTGGCTAACTTGTGGAATTGTGCCTCAAACTCCAGCATAGTCATAGAACCCTACTCCAATCTCAAGAATTGATCTCTCAGATGCTCTTGAAGGTTGTGAGGCATATACTTCTCTAAGAAATCATCGAAAAATTGAGTCCATATCAAAGTAGGAGATCCAGCTGTCATGTAATCAAGATAAGCTCTCCAATAATGTCTAGATGCCAAGTCTAATTAAAAATTAATGTAGTCAACTCCATAAATCTCAACTAGATCCAAATTATGGTGCCTATCCTTACAAACAATTAAGAGCTCAAATGCCTCCTTACCCGAAGATCCAACAAATCTAAGTAGAGTTAATATTAGAAATTTTCCTAACATCTTCTGCTCCTCAATATACATAGTTGGATGGGTGGCTACCTACTGAGAAACTACTAGTATTGAAAGGACCTCAACTCCAGAAACTATAGATACAGGCTATGCCACTGTATCTGTACCACATTTATATAAAAACTAAGCACCACAAACCAAACCTAGTAGCTAAGCCAAAGTAACTCTGAGTAATAAAGAAAAAGTAAACCCCGATGGAGCCTGGGATGCTCTCTGGACCTTCAATGGCTAGGGTGGCAGAATCTCTGACTCGGGAGAAATAGTAGGATCTGGTGAAGTTCCCAATCCTGAACCCTAACTAGGTTTGGAACTTTTACTTGACCTCAATCCCTTGGTTAGCTACGGCCTCTAATAGGAGCCCTAGCCTCAAACTCAAGGTCCTCGTCTCTAATTATCATAGCTTGCATCCTGGCCAGCTGTAAAAGTGTGAAATAATGTGAATTTTTGAAACCAGCACAAACTTGACACATAAAATCAATAAAGAAATTGAAGTCTTCCTATGAAATTCCTATAACCTCCCAAAGATAAGAAAGAGACGTCATTGTTCCGATCCACTGGACTCTACTAGACACTTTTTCTTGTACTAATAGTACTAACAAATCTAGGCTCTAATACCACTTTTTCATGACTTGATATCTTGAGGTATGATGGCACCTACTTTAACCCACCAATAGGTAAGTCAAACCATAGCCCAAAATGCTAGTAATGCGCAAATTGGTGGAAGGTATAAAAATATTAGAAATAAAGAATACAATTAGACTATAATAGGTAAATATAGTTGCAAGATATTAAATAAAGTGGAGAATATGATAAGTGTACTAAAGAGTATCTCATGACCTAGTAAAGTCGGTAGAAGAGCCACTAAATACAAACATCAGTACTGAATAATGTCAATATATAGATAGTCTCAAAAGTAAAGACTATCTTAAAAATAGTAGAAAGAGAAAAGATCATCTCCAGCTCTAGATGTTCACCCCATCTACAAGTCCCCCCCAAAAGCTAGATGTATTATCAATAATGGTGACTAGTACTCGGATCTGCATCAAAAAAATATGCAGAAGTTTATTATGGTTACAAAAACAATGGTTACTCAGCAGGCATTGTCGACTGACTAAGCTAAATTATAATAAAAGCATAATAGGATGTGAGAATAACTAAAGTTAGGGATAAAGGGTAACCTAAAATAATACTCCGACTAATAGATGATAAATAATAAAGTAAATAAAGTCAAGATAATACAATATAACTACTTCCTAACTGGACCCCCATAAGACTAGGCGGCACAAACAAGATAAATATACCCCTAACGAGTCCCTATAAGTTCGATGGATACAATTAAGAGAGAACAACGGACAAGAATAATAAATATAAAGTAATCGATAATTGAAACCTTATCTATGAATCCCTTTCATACCATAACCATTGGACTCGAACTAGATCCTCAACATCATAAGTGAACAATAAATTTTAGATTCAAACCGGTCTTTAATATCATATATACCAAACTAAATCTGGGAGTTTTTTATTATATATGAATAGTAAATGTCAGACTTAAACCTGTCTTTAATGTAAGTACATGGTAATAAGTCTAGTAAGGAGTTTAAAAGATATCTAAATCATCCTAAGGCTGAAGAATATAAGTAAGGCGATAAAAGTAAGCCTCATAGGTCTATAATGACCTAATAAAGATATTTGACCTGAAATAGGACCAGCTGGGCTTGTTACTAACCCTAAAAGTCCATTCTAAGGCAATTTCTACACAAAATTAGACTAAGGCTTCCAAGTTCTACTTCAAGGTGTTAAATAAGTCTAAATAGGTCCTAAGACAATAATCTAACTCAAGGAAAGGACAATGGGTTATTTCTACCTAAATACGATCCTCTAACCAACTAAATATTCCAAATTCTGCTAAACATGTAACCAAGCCTTAAATTACAACAAAAATCTAGCATAATACTATACTAATACCATAACAGAGCTCAATTTATGAGGAATGAAAGCCTAGCCTATATGGACATCGATAAATCCCGAGAAAGTCCATTGAATTAGAGTTTTTTCCTTTCGAGAAGCCTCCTAAAGATGTTGTACTGTCAAAATCATGATTTACACATTAATACAAGAATAATAATACCAATATTGCACAGAAATGTTTTGGGTCCAAAATTGAGCAAAAGAAACCATGTGAAGTCCGCTTGCGAAATTATATCTTTGAAACCGTTAAAACATCCTGCTAAGCTCAAAGATCACTTACCCTTAAAAATGGGTAAAATCTGTTAAAAAATATCCCCTCAAATAAGCCCACAAAGAATCTAATGATTTAAGTCTAAATTGAAGAATAAACTAAGAAATTAGAGGAAATGTTGTATGTTGTTTTGATAATGAGCAAATAAAAATAAAGGACCAGGTCCCTGGATATCCAAGGGTACAGTACAGCTAGCACACATCTGCATAATTTTGTCCTCTAGTGTAACAAATAGTGCAGGTGTTGCTTGTACTATTGAGGATGCATGACCCTATTATATTTCAACCCTAATCATCAGTCATCTATAAAAGAAAAAAGACGCTTCTTCATTAAGAAGTTTTTGAAAATCCAAAAAGCTTAAGAGAGAAAAAAATGCAAAAACTCAATATTCAACATTGCTCAAGTTCTTAATTCTTGTGTGCTTAAATTACAAATGCTCTTGAGTCTAGTTTGAGACTCTAAATGAATTACTCATTCTATAAGAGTAATGATCTTTACTTTTTATTTTAAGAGTGCCTTAGGTAGAGTTTCCTAAGGTTGAAACTGGTTAGAGTTAACCAGTGTTGAGGAGTCTTGGTAGAGTTGTCAAGTAGAGATTGTTGTAGAGTTACTACAAGCAGGAGAAGCCTTGAGTTAGGCTCAAGTTTGAGTCTGTAATTAAGAGATTGATTATAGTGAAATTTTGATATCTTGTGAGGTCAAGCAGTGTTTTTCCTCCCTTGATCAAGGGAGTTTCCACGTTAAATCATATGTTCTTTAAGTTTTTAGTATTTTGTTATGTTCCTGGTTAAATTACTATTTTATTGCTTGTGACTGACTTTAAGGGACATAGTCCCTCACAGTGTGGTGCAATCCCCAGGGTTTCAACAATTTGTATCTGATCTAAAACATTTTAAAAAGTTTAAACCTAGAGTGATTTAGTTAGCATGGCTGCTCCACCTAACTTGGAAAAAGGGCAATCTACCACCAAGCCACCTAGATTTAATGGGCAGTACTATGGGTGGTGGAAAACCAGGATGTTTGATTTTATCATGGCTGAGGAAAGTAAACTTATGGACATATTTCTTGATGGTCCTTATGTACCAGTTAGAGAAGTCAAATAAGGAGAGGTTACAAGGATGGTTGTTAAAAGCAAAAAGGAGTTCAATGATGAAGATAGAAAGAAAATTGAGAAAAACTATAAGGCCAAAAAATTGCTAGTGTGTGGTATTGGACCTAATGAATATAACAGGATCTTAGCCTGTGAAAATGCCAAGGAGATCTGGGATTGCTTAAGAACTGCTCATTAAGGTACCACTTATGCGTAGGTTTCAAAATTAGACATGTTGACTACTCAGTATGAAACCTTCATGAAAGAAGGAGAAACAATCTAAGAAATGCATACAAGATTTACTTCTATCACAAATGAGATTTACTGCTTGGGAGAACTGATTCCATTGTATAAGCAGGTGAGAAAGATTCTTGGTGCTCTTACTAATTATTGGGAAAGCAAAGTGTATGCAATAACAGAAGCAAGAAACCTAAAAACCCTTAAAATAGATGAACTGATTGGAATCTAAAAAACTGTAAGCTCAAGAAGTAGCAAGGGCTGGAGAAGAATGAAGTAAATAGGGAAAAATCCATGGAATTGAAGTCTTCCAAGCATGATTCAGAAGAAGAAGACACTGATGTTGAATATTTGGAAAAAAAATTTTCAAACCCATGAGGAAGAGTGGTCAGTTCCAAAGAAGAGGAAGCAATAACTAAGGAGGAAGCAATGTTGAAGTGTGTCACAAATCTAGAAGTTTTGTGCATTTCATTAAAGACCGACCAATGCACAAATTGGATTATCAAGAGTATCTCAAGACTGGAGGTGATAAGGGAAAGAACAGGGACCAGGTCCCTCAAAATTGAAGAAAGAAGGCAACAACTGAGTATGTAATAAAACAAGCTATGGAAGAATGGGGAGATTCTTCCCATGAATCTGATAAAGATGAGAAGTCTGGAGATATTTCTATGCTATCTGTAGAAGATAGTCCAGTTATCTATGATTCCTTGTTTACATTCATGGAAAACACAGAAGATGAAGAAGAAAAAGAGGTAACTCTCTCTGATATTAAGAAAAAACTAAATAAGTATACTGCTAGAAAGATAAAAAGGATAGTAGTGTGTTGATAGACTCTATATGTGAACTAACTACAGAGAAAAATGCCTTAGAGGATAAAGTAGAGAATCAAGAGCATGAGTTGATTGCCTTAGTCCTTTAGGCACTTGAAACCAAAGAAATCATCACTAAATTGAAGTCTAAAATCTGAGTGGTATGAGTAAACTAAAGAAGGGAATAATTTAGATAGTAAAGGGAAGAAGGAAGCTTCAAAGATTCAGATTAATCTTGAGGAGAAACTGAGGGATTCTAAAAAACATCTCATGTCCGCTCTTCACAAAAATGAAGAGTTAGAAAGAGACCTAGTCTATTTGAGAGAAGAGCTCCACAAGTCTCTTAAATGGTCTGCATCTTCACAGATTCTTTCTAATTTGACTTGTCAAGGTATAAGTAATAGCAGAGGCCTAGGCTATCATGGAGAATTCCAATCAGCTTGTGACACGACCCTCCCTGGGGATTTATCGCAATGGGCATCCTAAGTCCATCCAGGACCGGAGACCACCCCCGTTACCCAACCCAACCTCCAACAACCTGCCCTGCGTTGACTGAATTCTAAAAATGTAACAAAATAGCGTAACAACTCATACAGACTCTGGGATAAAATCACAACTCTAACCAACCCAACCGAGTCCAACCATCCCATACAAATAATCCAACCATACCGAACCGTACCAAAACAAGGGCCATAACCCGACCATAACCAAAGACGTTTCAAAACTTAATATAATTAATTCCAAAATAAAATATGATGGATCAGTGAGAAGTTATGTCTGATGATGCCAGCCTCCCAGCTTATTTCAATGCCAAGGCTGGCACCTATACTGATCCCGCCCATTCCAACCCATAGAAGTACCACAATCCTCTAACCAAAAGAGTAATGAATTCTGGTTGGTACATGTCCCCAACCATAGCAAAAACCAATATCCAAAATAAAAGTAAAATGTCTAGAAATGTCCATAACATAAAATGGAGCCTTCCAAAAGGTTGGAAGCTCACAGCTTCAATCTAAATAATAATCTCAAGTCAATCACTATATAGGAAGAGTAGGAGTAGAACAACTGGTTCCTGCATTGCATGGGTATACAACCACCGATAGACAGGGTTAGCGAGAGACCACTAACATAATCTTAGGGTAAGGATAAAATAATGCCATTTATAAAACAAAGTAAAACCATTCATATGCATTCAACCATACATATATATAACCATACCGGGAAAAGGGACCAGGTTTAGCATACCTTTAAAACCTTTACCTGGGTCGTGTAGCTTTACCGTCCTAAACCATCCATGAGCTATATGGGTTCATCTCCCCAGGCTGAAAGGTCCCCAGTGCGTGTAGCCACACAATCAGGGAAGTATCCCATAGGATGAATAGTACCATCCCCTAAATATAGTGTGACATCATGCACACGGTCACCAAGACCAACCTCATATCGACAAATATGAGTTTCCAATTTTGGTCCCCCCGAGACCTTCACCTTTCACGACTTAGATACATCTCCCGCCAATTTTATCAAATTAAAACCAATTTACAAATAACCAAACCATTATCCATTTAATAACCAAGGCCATCGATATTGGTATCATCATACCCACCCTTACTTGCAAGTATCATCCATAGCTAACCATTTATAGGTTTACGGGGACTTTCAAGTGCCCTTTAATTTACCATATTAAACCTCTTGGGGGATTTCATGTGCCTCTCAAGAATAATCATTAGCCATTTACCATTCCAATCCATTTAACTATGCATAATTCCTCTACCAAGTTTTAAAACAAGCAAGAGTTCTATTAAAAATAGTCAATGCAATGAACATATCTTGATAAGAATTTTGTCAAACACATTGTGGGTATAATATGACCAAACCGATTGCAATTACCATTAAACCATTCCCATGCAATTCAATTAACCAAAACCACTATTAATAAACATAAAAGCATAATTAAAACCATGGGAAACCATAACAAACCAGTTAATATCAAAACCCCCAAATCATATTTGAAAACCAAAATCATACAATCAATGAAATTATCAAAACATTCATAAAAACCATGCTTTAGTTAGAATTAACAATAAGAAAAGAGAACATACCTTAAACCAAGATGACGATAGAAAGAAATCACCAAGACAAGCCCCAAATTGATCCTTTAGTTGAAACCCTAGCTTCCCTTGCCAAAAAGCTCTTGAGAGAATTATGGAGTGTTTTAGAAGAGTTTGTAAGAGTTAATGAATGGAATAATAAGGTAAATAACCCCCCAAATAGGTTAGAAGTCATGGGACCCTATTAGGATAAGTGGGGAAATATCTAGAATACCCCACTTAAGTTACACCAAAATCCTATCACAGGGATACAACTGGCTCACATGAGACATACCCTCCGATACGATTGGTATCCTCCAGTCGTATCCTGGCCTCAACCCTTCGATCAAACACTATCTAGCATACATCTCATTCAACCAAGTCGTATTGACAGCATATGATTCGTACCCTTCATCCATACCCCTGGCAGATTTACACCCAAAGAAGATTTAGACACTGTCGACCATATGAGTCCAGGGTATGACTCATACCCTGACTTACGGCTCATGGTGATCCCCTCATACTCAGATCCAACCTAAGTAACCAAGTCTAATATTAAGTTAAGGAACCAAACAATTTGTAACCACCAATATGACTCATACTTCTAATTCGTATCCATTCTAGTAAGCAAAATCCATCCCACCAACCAATACTTATCAGTACACAGATGGACCATACCTTCTATACCCCAACTCACGGCTCGTATCCATGAGCCATATTGGATCCAGAGATCAGACTTCCAAGAAATTTTCTAAGGTCTAGAAACCAAGGTGTTTTAGTCTCCCCCACTAGGAACATTTGTCCCCGAATGATGGACAAGGTAGGGGTAACCATACGTAAGAGTCATTTGCATTATGTTATCAAACATATTCCCAATATTTAACAAAGTTCAAAAATAAATAGGCAAAGATATTAATATTCCTATAACAAATTCTAAAAATAAAGATGTGTTGAAGACACATACCTTCTACACAAATCCCAGGAGCAGAAAAATAATGCAGATATTTGGACTTCATGTCCTCTTTCTCTTCCCATGTAGCTTCTTCCACCTTATGATTCCGCTAAAGGACCATAACGAAATCCATATCCTTGGTTCGCAATCGATGAACCTACCAATCCAAGATGTTAATAAAAACTTCTTCATATGACAAAGAATCTGTGATACCTAATCCTTCCAAAGGAACAACCGAAAAAGGATCACCAATGCACTTCCTCCTCATGTAAACATGAAACACCGGATGAGCCAAGCTCAAAACTAGAAGGAAACTCCATCTAAAAGCCACATTACCAATTCTCTGTAAAATCTCGTAAGGACCAACATACCAAGGACTAAGCTTTCCCTTCTTACCAAACCACACCACTCCCTTCATGGGAGATACCTTGAGGAAAACTTATCCCCAATTTCAAATTCCAAGTCTCTACGCCTAACATCCATATAGGACTTTTGGCGACTTTCGGTAGCCTTAAGCCTATCCCAAATCACCTTCACCTTCTCCATATCCTGGTAAACCAAATCAGGACCAAACATGTCCGCCTCACCAAACTTAAACTAACCAATAGGAGTTCTACACCTACTACCATACAATGCCTCAGAATTGGCCATAGCAATACTAGAATGATAGCTATTGTTGTATGCAAACTCCACCAAAGGTAGATGCCAAACCCAATTGCCACCATAATCAATTACACAAGCCCGAAGAATATCCTCAAATGTCTGAATAGTTTTATCCACCTGTCCATCCATCTGTGGATAAAAAGCAGTACTCAGACTCACCTTGATCCCCAACCCTCTCTGAAAGGATTGCCAGAAATGGGATGTAAACTGTATACCACGATTAGAAATAATTGAAATAGGCACCCCATGCAGCTTCACAATCGCCTAAAGATATAGCTTCGCATAATCTACTACCGAGAAGGTAGTCTATACTGGCAAAAAATGCAAAGACTTAGTCATCTTATCCACGATGACCCAAATCAAATCATATTGATTTCAATATCGAGGAAGACCGGTAATGAAATCCTTATTAATCATTTCTCAATTTTATTATCGCAAATCAATTTCGTGATATAACTCTCCTTGCCTCATATTCTCAACATTAACCTGTTGACACACCATGCACTTGGCCACAAAATCAGCCACATCCCTCTTTATACCATTCCACCAATAGATCTTCTTGAGATCATGATACATCATAGTCGAGCCAGGATGAACAACATAGTGCGACTCATGCACCTCAACAAAAATCCTTTGTCATAACTCATCGACATCAGGAACACATAACCTTCCTTGGTACCGTAAACTACCATCACTACTAATCTCAAATACCATTATCTTTTGCCCACCAACTCCACTGTTGATTTTCATCAAGATAGGATCTAGCACTTACTTCTCCTTAATCTCTACACTAAGTGATGATCAAACCACTTCTTGCACCATCATACCGCTATCCTTGGAGTCCAAGAGAAAAACTCCAAGATTAGTCAAGCGATGAATATCCTTCACCAATTCCCATTTTCCTTCCTCTACATGAACCAAACTCCCCATGGATAACCTGCTAAGAGCATCAACAATCATATTAGCCTTACCTGTGTGATAGTGAAGACTCATATAATAATCCTTGAGAAGCTCAAGCCATGTCCTATGCCTGAGATTAAGCTCTTTCTGAGTGAACACATACTACAAACTCTTATGATCAGAAAAGATATCCACTTAAATACCATACAAATAATGTTGCCATATTTTCAGAGTAAACACAACCACCAAAAGCTCCAAATCATGGTAGGGTAATTCCTATCATGTATCTTCAACTGTCTGGAAGCATAGGTAATCACCTTCCTATGCTGCATCAACATACAACCAAGATATACCCAAGATGCATCGCAATAAATCACAAACCCATCATTACTGTCCGACAAAGTCATAATTGAAGTCGAAGTTAACTTATCCTTTAACTTCTCAAAACTCTCTTCACAAGTATCTGACCAAGAAAACTTAACCTTCTTCTGAGTTAACTTAGTAAAAGGACCAACTATTGATGAAAAGCTTTCTATAAACTGCCTATAATACCCTGCTAAACCCAAGAAGCTCCGAATGTCAGATGGAGTCATAGGTCTAGGCCACCTCTTTAACACAACAAGCTTCTATGGATCCATCATAATCTCTTCACTAGAAATAATGTGACCCAAAAAAGTTACAACGTTCAACCAAAACTCACACTTGCAGAACTTGACATACAACTGTTGTTGCTTTAAGGTTTGTAACACCACACAGAGGTAATTAGCATGATCTATCTCATTCTTTGAATAAACCAAAATGTCATCAATAAAAATGATAATGAAGAGATCCAAATACTGACAAAAAACCCTATTAATCAAATTTATAAACACCACCGAACCATTTGTCAACCTAAATGACATTACCAAAACTTAAATTGTTCATACTGTATACAAAAACCATCTTACGGATATCTACTCTCTAATTTTTAGCTGATGGTACCCAAACCAAAGATCTATCTTAGAAATAAACTTGGCACCTTGCAACTAGTCAAGCAGATCATCTATCCTTGGAAGAGGATACTTGTTCTTAACTGTCACCTTATTTAACTGCCTATAGTTAGTACACATCCGAAGGAAACCATCTTTTCTTAGCACAAACAACACTGGTGCACCCCAAGGAGATACACTAGTATGAATAAACCTCTTTTCCAGAAAATCCTTAAGTTGTTCCTTTAGTTCGCTTAACTCAGCCAGAGTCATTCTATACGGAGGAATAAAAATTGGATGAGTGTTTAGAATTAGATCAATACCAAACTCTATTTCCCTATCTGGAGGAACACCAGAAAGATCATTTGAAAAGACCTCTAGAAACTTATTAACCACTAGAACTGACTGGAAAGAAGGACCTTCTGAGTTAGAATCTATAACCCAGTCCATATGATAAAGGAAACCTTTAGAGATCAACCTTCGAGCTCTAAGATAAGATATAAAACTCCCCCTAAGAGCTAAAGAAACACCCTCCCACTCTATAACTGGCTCACAAGGAACCTAATGATAACCCTATGGGTTCGATGATCTAACAACGCATAACAAGAGTGTAACCAGTCCATACCCAGAATGATATCAAAATCCACCATATCCAACTCAAACAGATATACTAAGGTTTGCTTGCCACCAATCGATACCATACACCCCCTATAGACTCTCTTAGCAATAAATGAGTTACCTACTGGGGTAAAAATAGAAAAAGAATCTGAAATAACTTCTAATCAAAACCAAAAGATATAGCCATATAAGGAGCCACATAGCATAGAGTGGACCCTGGATCAAGCAAATAATATACATCATGAGAGAAAAGCTGTAATATACCGGTAACAATATCAGGTGATATGTTGGATTCCTATTGAGACGCCAAAGTATACAACCTATTCTGACTAATACTAAAACCACAGTAATAGAAGTAGATGCAAAACCACCAGGTGTAGGAGAAGAAAATGAAGCCACATGAATCTTATTCACCCTATAGCAACCTTATTAATCAGACAATTCCTAAGTCGAATGCCTGACTGGCCAAACTTGAAGTATTTGTCCTTTCTTTCATCGTAATAACCCTAATGAGGACAACCATAGAACTAAAAAAAGGGCATGAATAAACTATTTGACCTCCATTTGCCTGATATTGGGTACCCTATGCCTTAAAATTATCACCACCATGATAACGCCTATCGCCCAACTAGTAAGAAGCACTAGCAGTAGAGTAGGAACTAGAACTCCCCACTTCTTTCTCTACCATTTGACACTATCTCGACCACCCTGAGACTGAGCACCTCCCTGGTAAAAAAACTGCTCTTTTTACCTTACGATCCCCAAACTCTGCCTGCTTCTTCTTCTCATCCTCTACCTTCTGCATATAAATAGTTACCCTAGAAATGTCTATATCCTTAGTTAGTAAGGTAGTCTTTCTCTCCAAAATCAAATCCTGATTCAACCTAGAAGCGAACTTTCTCATTTTAGATCGCATGTCAGCCACTAAATCAAGAGCATACCTTGACAATTGATGAAACTTCAAGGCATATTCCTTGATAGACTTTCTCCCCTACTTAAGGTTCACAAACTCCTCTATATTTTCTTTCCTCAACTCTTAGGGAAAGAAATGATTCAGGAAAGCAACAAAAAAGGCATCCCATAAAAATGACTCCTCCACATCTCCTCTATCCCTATCCCACTCTTCATACCACTAATATGCAACATCTTTGAGCTGATAAGCTGTAAAGTTTACCCCATCCATATTGGTAGCCTGCATCACCCAAAATATCTTCTCTATTTCCTCCAAGAAGCCTTATAGATCATCTCCTTCTTTACTCCAAAAAAAGTGGGAGGACTTATCTTCATAAATTATCCAACCCTTATGGTCTCAGCAGACAAAGCACTAGACATATCCCACTCAGCCTGAGTAGCAACCAATTTTACAATAGCATGAATAGACTGATGGAATTTTTCATTAGTCACCTCGCCTTGAGGAGGACTAGAAGCAACCAATGAAACTCTAGAATTATCATAAATAGGACTGTGGGATCAAATATGAATCCCAAAATAGGACGTACCCCTTCAGCATTACCCCCAGATGGGATAGAAGAATTTCCTTATGTTCCAAATCTACGAGGCATGGTCTAAAAGACGAACAAACAAAGATTAGAGAAGATTATAGGACTGAGACTCCAAACTTGAAAATAAAATATAAAAAAGTAAGACATTCCTAAATGTCTTGTAGTCTCTCCCTTATGAGTATGGCGCACTACACACCTTAAAAGAGACTCTACTCGACACGGCTTTGGGGACTCCTAATTGACCATGAACCTAGGATTTGATACCAACTTGACACAACCCACCGTGGGACCTTGTCATAATGGGCATCCCAAGTCCATCCAGGATCGGAGACTACCCCCGTTGCCCAACCTAACCTGCAGCTGCCTGCCCTGAGTTGGCTAGATTCTTAGTATTTAAAAAAATAGAGTAATAACTCACACAAAGACTCTGGGATAAGATCACAATCGTGACCAACCCAATCAAGTCCAACCATCCCATACCAATAATCCAACCAAACCGAACCATACAAAAACAAGAGCCATAAACTAGGCCATAACCAAAGATGTTCCAAAATATAATATAATTAATCCCAAAATAAAATAGATGGAATAATAAGAAATTATGTCCGATGATGCCAGCCTCACAGCTTATTTTAATACTAAAACTGACACCTATACCGATCCCACCTATTCCAACCCATAAAAATACCATAAATTCTCTAACCAAAAGAGTAACAAAGTTTGATTGGGACATGCCCCTAACCATAGCCAAAACCAATATCAAAAACAAAACTAAAATATTTAGAAATATCTATAACATAAAATAGAGCCTTCTGAGAGGATGGAATCTTACCAATTCAATACAAATACTGATCCCGAGTCAATCACTATACAGGAGGAATAGAATGGCCAGTTCTTGGATAGCATGGGTATATAATAGACAGTAGACGGGGTTAGCGAGTAATCACTAGCATGATCTTAGGGTAAGGATAAAATAATATCATTTATAAAATCAAGTAAAACTATCCATATACGCACAACCATACACATATATATAACCATACTAGTAAAAGGGATCGGGTTTAGCATGCCTTTAAAACATTTACCTGGGTTATGTAGCTTTGCCGTCCTAAACTACCCATGGGCAATATGGGTTCAGCTTTCCCTGCTGAAAAAGACCCAGTGCATGTAGCAGCATGACCAGGGAAGTATCCCTTGGGATAACTAGTACATCCCCCAAATATTGTGTGATACATACATACGGTCACCAAGACCAACCTTATATCAGCAAATATAAGTTTTTAGTTTTGGTTCCTCCCGGGATCTCTACCTTCCATGACTTAGCTACACCTTCCGCCAATTTTGCCCTATTAAAACCAATTTCCAAGTAACCAAACCATTATCCATTTATTAACCAAGGCCATTGATATTGGTATCATCATACAAACCCTTACTTGTAAGTATCATCCATAGCCAACTATTTATAGGTTTAAGGGGACTTTTAAGTGCCCTTTCATTTACCATATTATACCTCTTGGGGGATTCCTTATGCCTCTCAAGCATAACCATTAGCCATTTATCATTCACAGTCATGTAAAATATGCATAATTCCTTTACCAAGTTTTAAAACATCCAGGATTTCTATTAAAACAATTAATGCAATGAACATATCTTTATAAGCATTTTGTTAAACACATTGGGGGCAAATATGACCAAAACCTATTCCAATTACCATTAAACCATTCCCATGCAATCCAATTATCCAAAAACACCATTAATGCACATAAAATCATAATTAAAACCATGGGACCATAAACAATCATTTAATATCAAAAACCCTAAATCATATTTGAAAATAAAAATAATACAATCAATAAAATCATGAAAACTTTCATAAAAACCATGTATTTAGTTAGAATTTGTAATGAGGCAAGAGAACATGCCTTAAACCAATATGATGATGGAAAGAAATCAGCAAAACAAGCCACCAATTGATCCTTTAGTTGAAACCCTAGCTTTCCTTGCCCAAAAGCTCTTGAAAGAATGATAGAGTGTCTTAGAAGAGTTTCTAAGTGTTAATGAATGGAATAATAGGGTAAAAATCCTCCCACATAAGTTAGAAGTAAAGGCAATCTATTAGAATATGTGAGGAAATGTACAGAATACCCCCATTTAAGTTGCACCAAAATCTTGTCACAGGAATACGATTGATGCACACGAGTCATACCCTTTGATACGATTGGTATCCCTCACTCATATCTTAGCCTTAACCCTTAGATCAAACACTTTCCAGTATACGACTTATCCAACCAATTCATATTAACAGCATATGATTCATACCATTTATATCTATACCCTTGGCAGATTTATACCCAAGGAAGATTTAGACACTGTCCACCATACGAGTCCTGGGTACGACTCGTACCCAGGATTATGCCTTATGGTGATCCACTTGTACTCAGATCCTAAGTAACCAAGTTTAAGATTATGTTAAGGAACCAAATAATCCATAACCACTAATACGACTCATATCCCCAAATTGTATCCATTCCAGTAACCAAAATCCATCCCACCAACCAATATTGGTTAGTATATGATTGGACCATACCATCCGTACCCTAACATACGACTTATATCCATAAGACATATTGGTTCCAGAGATCACAATTCCAAGAAATTTTCTAAGGTCCAGAAACCAAGTTGTTTCAACTAGGTCTCTAGAAAAAACTATCAATGATGTTAGAAACAAAAGAGACAAGATACTATGCTTTCATTGTGAAAACATGGGAATGCTAAAGAATATTTTCAAAGATATATGAGAGAAAGAGAGAATGGTTTCAGATACATTCAATAGGAGAATACACAACTTAAGGGTTTCAAGCCTAAAAAAAGGTAAACATAAACTCTCTACCTGGATGGGACAAGAATGTTTTGATCACACCATTGTCTTCCTACTGGGAACTCAAGATCAAGTGGGTTCCTAAATCCAACAAGTGATCATGGTTTTAGGTATGAGTAATGAGATTGTAGTCCGGTATGTGTTATTAATAGTATGTGCTCAAAGCTTAATTTTGGAAGGTATGACTATATTCACTTTCTCAAGAGACTTCATGTGGAGGTGTATTATTTTGAAGTAGTTGATTTCAAAAACTTGGTCCACTGCAGAACATAGTTGAAATTTCCAAGATGATAAAAACTTATTAGAGCAAAGATAAAGGGTTGGTAATGCTGAAAATGATAAGAAAAAAGGGCTAAAAGATGTAGATAAGAAGGAGTCATGATTCTCAGGGACCTGGTCCTAGGAAACTATCTCAGAAGAAGAAACTTCAGTAACTTGATTAAGAAGTTAAGTATGGGACCTGGTCCCCAGACTTGCTTTGAGAACTAGTTATGAAATAAAAAGGGGTGTATAGAGGCAAAAATAGCGAGTGATTTAATTGACTTGACCTAACTTGTGAATCAATGTCTCTTCTCAAAGCTTTGCTATTTTCAGGAGGTAGTTATCCTTGGTAAAATAGGTGCATGTTGGTCTAATTCAGTATTATACCTTTACAGGTATACACCCATGGGAATAACATAGGAAGTGGAAAAATGTGGCAAGCACAAATTTGAAGATTTACTCAAAGAAGAGGGACCTGGTCCCATCTTAGGTTAGTACCTATACGGGATGCTCTAATAATCATAAAATGTTGTCTAAAAATGGCCATGTTTCTTTCCTTCTCTGTAAAAATAGTCAATTCTTTTGCACAATGAAGAGTCACACTTGTTAGGTTCAGATATGTCAGTTCAAAAGGAATATCTTTTAATGACATTGGTCACCTCTCAAAATTGCTAAATTAGACCTTTTTGTAATTCTTCTTCAACTTATCCAATATATCTTCTTAAATCAACAATCTTCTCTAAACCAAACTGTTCCTAGTTCATCTCTCTCTCAAAATCAAATGGATGATATTACTACTTCCTTAAACCTAGCTAAAAAAACCTAAAGTAGATAAAAATCTAAAAAATCAAACTAATCACACCCAAATTGAACACCTTGATTCTTCAGAAATTTAAACCATGGAAAACATCACTTCAAGTCCCCAACAACAATATGTGGTAATTTTTCTAACTGAATCTTTCTTAGAAAGTCCAGAACCCACAATTGAGTCTGTCTTCATCGGACCCTCCTCAAATTTAGAAATTTATACTCAACCAATCATGATAGAGAATCCAAACCAAAGGTTTGGGTCACTAATAGAACAAGAAATTTCTCAACCTAAATCTCTCTTTTCTCTAAAAAATTCTAAACTACTTGAAAATTTCCACTTTCCTGGGTCATCTAAATAATCCAAAAAGTGAACCCTCTGAAACACAATAAGAACCTAATCTTCCTACACCCTCAAATTCAAATCCTATTTTCTCTTAATTATTTGGTGAAGAAATTCTGGTAAGAAAGGTTGATATTTCCTACAATGAGAACTAGATGGCTGAGAATTTACTTCTGCTTGCATATGACACTAAGAAAATCTCATTAAATAGAGAAGAATAGGAAGAAGGTGATAGGAATAAAGTGAATGATAGAAAATATATGTTGTTACCTCTAAATAAGGAGGATGAGGATGAATTTCCAATAAGATAGTCAGTAAAGAAACTAAGAGAAAGTATAGGTAAAGAGAAAGTGGTGGACTCTGAGGTGAAAGTGACTAAATCTTATTCTACTAAAGGATCTAAAAAGAAAATATTGGAAGATGCCATGAAGGATAACAAGACTTTAACCATGAAAGTAAGAAGGCTCAAGAAAACTATTGTAGTAGAAGAGAAAGAGGATATTAAAGTTGTGGAAGTTGAAGGAGGGGAGGACATAAATTTAGGAGTTTTTGATTCAACCAAGGAAAGAAAAAAGGAAGGTCATGTTACTGAGAAGACCAGGTCCTCTAAGTCAAAGTCTAGTAGCCATGCTGGAATGAGGAAAAAACATATAGTTGTCAAGAAAAGGAAATACTCTGAGGGACCTGGTCCCAAGGAGAGAATAATTATGGTTAAAAAATTAAGTAGTAGTCCGAAGAGAAGCAAAAATGAGGAAGAGATAAAGGATGTGGCTAGAGAACAAAGGAATAAAATACTAATGACACAGAAGGTTCTGTCAGGAAGTACTTTTTATCCTAAGATATATGAGAAGCCAGGAATGATAGAGCTGGTTGAGTATGTCATACATCAATGTTGACTGCACTTATTTGAGGAATCAACTCCCATAGTGTATGAGAACGAGGCCAACAAATTTTATTACATCATAGATTTCTCAAAAGATGGGATAAGTTTGAATACCCAAGTGCAAGAAAAGCCTATCAAACTAGATGAAGAGACATTAGTCAAGATCTTGGATGTACCTATTGTAGGTGTGAGAACTATGGTAAAGCAACAACCTACAACTAAGTTTATGATTAATGTTCCAAAGATGGGAGGGACCTCAACAACTGCAGTGAAAAAGAAGTTTTTAATTAGTGAGTTTTAGCTGGTATTTGAATTTATTAATAAGGTTATATTGCTTAGATTTGTGAAAATAACCATAGTATCAGCTGTTGACCTATTTTTTATTCAATTCTTGAGCAAATTTGAACTACTAAGTATGCCTACTCTAATGATAGAGCATATGTACAAGGTGGTTCAAGAAAAAGAAGGAAGACATGGGATGCCATATGGTTATTTCTTGAATAAAGTTTTTGAGAATTTTAGTGTGGTTGGAACTAAGGGAACACTAGGAACAGTCAAACAGATGTTCAGTCTAACAACTCTAGTGGAAAATTAATATGTTGAAGGTAAGGCTGGAAAAGTGTCTCAAGTGTCTGAATTTTTAGATTGTCAAGAAAAGCTGGGCAAAGAAATAGAGGAATTAAGAATTAAGTTAGTTGCAAAAGATACTAAAATAGTTCACCTGAATTTACAGAATCAGAAATTATCTTCTAAGGGACCAGGTGCCACTGATGAATTTGTAGCTGAAAATACAAAACTCCAAGCAAAAGTAACAACTGATTGGTGAAGTTCAAGGATTGAATGCTGAAGTAAAGTTCCTTACCAAATAGTTATTGGATGCCCACAATGCTAAAAATTCAAGAATAGAGATGCTAATTAAGTTCCTTTCCCCCAAACCTCCTTCTACCTAATCTCTGTTATTCCTATTCCTTCATCAACCTTGTGTCAGTTTCATATCCTGGTTCTCATGATGGCTCTTAAATATAGTTGTTTTTATTTTGATTATTTTAGCTTGCTGTAATGGTACTAATTCTTATGAATGCATGATTCTTTTTGTGTGTTACATTTGTTTTTTTATTTTGTAAACTGTTTTTTATGTTAGTGTTGCCCAGTAGCCATTAGTTAAATAACTTTTGCTTATGTTTACTCTTGGTTTACTATTATTCCATTTCAATGATGCCAAAAGAGGAAATATTGACTTCATATGTTAAGGACCAGGTGTGTATGTACTGATGATGTTAGGGACCAGGTACCAAGTACACATGTATGATGATATGTTTGAGTTTGGAGGCATAGTGACAGGGGGAAGTATGTTGTGGATGATACAAATGAACTAAATGAATAATGATGTATGATGATGAGGGAAGTAATAGAAGATTGATAATAATTGACAACAAGGGACCAGGTCCCTACGTTATGGAAGCATGATGTTGCATGATAGGGTGGACATTCATCTTCAGTAGTGGTAATCACATTTATTAAATGTGATGAATGAGCATGAGCTTTAATGCTCAAAATTGTATGGTTGATTTTTCATCATCAAAAAGGGGAAAATTTTTTTGTATCTTGTTTTAACGATGAACAGATGACTATAAGGGACTAGGTCCCTGGATGTTCAAGGGTACAGTACAACTGGCATGTGTCTGCACAGTTTTGTCCTTTTGTGTAACAAATTGTGAATGTGCTACTTGTACTATTATGGACACCTAGTCCAATTATATTTCAACCCTAATCATCACTCATCTATGAAAGAAAAATGATGCTTCTTCATCAAACAGTTTTTGCAAATCCAAAAAGCTAAAGAGAGTAAAAGGTAAAAACTCAATATTCAACATTGCTCAAGTTCTTAATTCTTGTGTGCTAAAATTGCAAATGGTCTTGAGTCTAGTTTTAGTCTGTAAATGAATTAATTATTCTATAAGAGTAATGATCTTTTCTTTTTTGTTTTGAGAGTGCCTTAGATAGAGTTTCCTAAGGTTGAAATTGGTTAGAGTTAACTAGTGTTGAAGAGTCTTGGCAGAGTTGTCAAGTAGAGATTGTAGTGGAGTTACTACAAGCAGGAAGATCCTAGAGTTAGGACCAAGTTCGAGTCTATAATAAAGAGGTTGATCATAGTGAATGTTTGAGGGCTTGTGAGGACAAGTCGTGGTTTTTCCTTCCTTGAGCAAGGGGTTTTCACGTTAAATCTTGTGTTCTTTAAGTTTCCTTCATTGTGTTGTGTTCCTGGTTAAATTACTATTTTATTTCCTGTGATTGACCTTAAGGGACATGGTCCCTCATAGTGTGATGCAACCCCAGGGTTTCAACTGGAAACATAAGAAAATTTTATGAGAAAATGACCCAAACAAACTTTCTAGCTCACCTCAAACACCAAATGATTCACCTCCACAATTTTCTTAGCCTCCCAGGGTTGTATGGACTTGGAACTTAAAATTTATTTTAAAATTGAGTTCCACAACATTTAATACTACCAAGGGTCCTTTCTTGGCAATCACGTGGACCTTATTGCAAACGTGATACTTGACCTAACTTATCCTTTTCAAATATAGAGACAAGCCCACGATTGAGATGGCCAATAATCATGGACTTTTTGAACATGTCCAATGTCTTGCTATTGCGACAAACTATTTCCTTAGCCTTCGCAATTACAACCATGGCCTCACGAATGCAAAGGAATTTTCGGCATGAACTAGCTGGTGTTGCACCACTAGTATTAGCTAAGTGCCAAATCTCCACTTGGACCCTTGAGATCCGTTTGGAATCTGATGAATTCAAATGAACTATGCTACGCTATCAAATTTGACTTTTTGGATTTAACAACACCATCAAATTATCCATCTGGGGTCGTTTTGATAAAATAAGGGTCCCACACCTAATGACCATTTTAACCAAAATCCACCCAATAGTCCAATACAAGTTCGAAAGCCTCATGAGCTAAAATAAGGGTCCCCCTAGCCTATAATGAAAGTTTTGGATCTAATGAAAACAGTCTAAATTGGCATATGAGGATGTTTGCTTATACTTTGGCTCGATACCGAACTCTGAATGTAATGACTTCAAAACAGAGAATTGCCTTTAAAAAGTCAAACAAATTCCTCGATAATCGAATTGACAGCTCCCACAAGTCATCAATGACTTAGGAAAACTATGGAAAAGTTATAAATATCAAAATAGTGTAAAAATATAGAAAATGAGCTAGAGGGTCATTACAAGAACAATATTTTTAATCTTGGGACTCTATAGACCATGCTTAACATGATTCATTTGAGATGCTTGTACACTTGTGTTGTATTTGTCCTTTGTAGTTTTCTTTACATTTTAAAAGTTTCTACATTTTGTGTTAATCTCGTGTATTTTTCTTCCTAATCCCTTTCTTTATAAATATCTTTATTGCAATACAGCAAAGCTAAGCTTTGCATTCTGACATACATTTCTCCTTAATGTTGATCCCTATAGTCAAAGCTTCCATTATTACAGTTGCAAAGCTCAAGACAGTGTTATCATATAAGTTCATCACTTTAACATGGCATCAAAGCATTCTTGGTCCTGAGATGCTTTTTTTTTATGTAAATCATAATTTTTGCGATCTCAATCGATTAGGGATTTCTTCGATTCTGTTGTTTAGTTTTTTTCGTGGTTTCCCTATTATCAAGCTATCTTCCTTCGGTCAAAAAGTTTCATCTTTGATTATTGAGAAATAAGGATTACTGAAGATTTTGTTCAGTCGAGTGATTCAAGCACTCCTTTAATTGATTTGAATAATCCCTTACATATATATCCCTTTGACAATCCCAATATGATGCTAGTACCGACGGTGTCATTTGTCGGAGTTGGATATCATTCATGGCGGAGAACTGTTTTGCGATCGTTGTTGGTGAAAAAAAGTTAGGGTTTATCAATGGCGAAGACGCGAGGCCCAAGCTCGATAATGCAACATATAGGCAGTGGGAGAGATGTGACAATATTCTCACTTCATGGATTTCATTATCCATGGAAATTGCAGATAGGATTGAATATTTTACGGATCATGCTAAACTTTGAAAAGAGTTGGAAGATCGATATGAGCAAACAAATGGTGCGAAATTGTACCAAATACAGAAATAAATTAATGATTTGTCTTAAGGATTCCTTGTCATTAGTAGGTACTGGGTGAAGATGAATAAACGTTGAGAGGAGCTTAGTACTCTGAACGCGAAGGCTCAATTCACCTGATTGCATTTTTGGTGCAATGCTAACATTCATAAAATAGAACAAGACAAAAGGCAATTCAGTTCTTAATGGGACTAAATGAAGTGTACACAGTAATATGAGTCAGCATACTCATAATTAATCCCTTGCCAAACACTCTCTCTTTTGGTTTAGGATGAAAAATAGAGGAAATTAATCCATTTAATAATCTCACCATGAAGTCTACTACCCTGCAGATTGGAGCCTGTAGACCTTCAAGTTACAAGGCAATATATTCAACAACCAATCAGGTGGGTTCACTTCAGTACAAGTATACATTTTGTGATTATTGCAAGAGGTTTGGTCATATTAAGGAGAAATGTTTCCTACTTCATGGTTCCCACCTAGGTCAAACACTAACAATCAGGACAAGAGCTTTAATCAACATCCAAATACAGGTTTTAACAGATGAAATCAGAATCAACATCATTATTATCAAAGTGATAATAATTTCCCAAACTTAACTCCGAGGCCTAAGACGATTTAACCACAAACTCTCGAATGCACGTTACAGAAGGACTAGCTAAAATATACCATACTACTACCATGAGTTATCAGAAGAAGGTAAATCTATCGACTGACGAGGAGAATATAATTGAGGCGTTAAAGGTTCTAGAGTCAATTTAAACCTCTCAGATAGAAACAACTTCACGAATTATTACCCCTAAATTAGGAATACCGCAATCCCTATCCCCAATTCAAATATACCATGGATAGTAAGTGCAGGGGAAATGCGCCCATAATGCAACAAAACCCTCCATAGATCCCACATATTAGAGAACGGATGAGAGAAGGTGTGTATGCTTATCTCTAAACTCACCTTTTCTAAGAAATACAATGAGAAGAAATGTGAAAGCAAAGAAAGAAAGATTTACAACTACTGCAAAACCAACTTCGATCCATGTTTTGCAAGGGAACAAATTCCTTCGTCAAGGTCTGACGTTGGATTACATTCTACCTACCTTTGAGGAAGAGGTTGAAGTTGACAAACTGAAAATGGGTAAGATAGAAAGTGAGTCATTGAAATGGAAACATGCTTTGATTAGATATGTGTTTGGTGAAATCCCCCAATTCAATTTGTTTATGGATTTTGGAGATTTTTTAAACCACTTCTCAAGTCTTCCTATATACAAATGACTACTTCATCTTCCATTTTGATAATAAAGAATACATGACCATAGTGCTAAAACCAGGCCATACACATTCAATAACCAGCGAATCATTCTAAACCATTGGGAATCTAAATTTTATACTTCGTCCAAATTAGAAAATTTGGGACGGGTAAAGTAGAACGGAGGGAGTATCACTGAGGAATCAACACGTATAATCCTTATATGGTCACCTTTCTGAGCATGCCAATTCAGTTATGGGTAGAGGAGAATATAGGTGGAATTGATAGTATCTTATAGAAACCTATCTATACTAATAAGTCTACAACTCAAAGCAAGAGAATTTCTTATGTACGACTTCTAATTGAGATGGATGCGACTCAACTTTTCCCAAACTCTATCTTGATTAAATTCAAGAAAGGTATCTAAGAGAGAAAAGTATAAAGTATGACTATAAACCTAACGTTTTTCAAGTGTGTCTACATCTAGACAAGCATGAAATGGGATGTAAATTAATGATGAAAGTAGGAAAGAAGAATGTTGCTCTAAAAACAAAATGTGACAAGAATGGGCTTTAAGAGTAGAAGTAATAAAGGAAACACAAGTACAAAAAGAGAAATCAAAGATTCAAAAGGCAATCATGGAATAGTAGTAGAGTGAAGTTCCAAAGGATTCGAGGGCTCCTAGTGTGAATGAGTCCCAACCTAAACCCTTAGTAACTCACAGTACAGGAACAGGCAAAGCTTAAGGACAAAGGGAAGAGGCAAAGGAATTATGAACAAAAGTCCAAGCTTACTTGATATGAATTGATTGAAGATGTAGACCAACAACTAGCTACAAATAGATGTTGTAGCCTCACCATTAATAAACAAGGGTTGCCTGCAAATTGCAGAAGATGACAAAATATATGAAATCATCCTCTATGATTATTATTGGGTTTAATTGGTGTGAATGGAAAATGAAGGGACACAACCTTTGAGCAAAATACATATTGTTTTGGAAAAGGTATGACTGTTCAGATAGTTGTGTCTCTTCAGAAAAAAACACAATGTTTAGAATGAACAGACATGACTCTTCCAAAGGATACACCTTTTAAGTGAACCATTTCCACCTTTCAGAAGAGACATCTGATGGCTATATAAACCTGCTTTCATCCACAGGTTTAGATATGAATTAAAAATTTTCTGAAATAAAAACTTTTCTTGTCTTTAAAACATTCCTTGTGATCAATCAAATCGTTGAGTGAGTTCGTTGAATCCAACAATTTGAGGTACTGCTATTGTTTGGATTGAAGGCCATTTTATCTTGGGAGGAAGATTTCATAACCTCGGGTACAGTGAGGGAAATTATTCCTTAAGGACACTCCGTGAAGTCGAGGGACTTGGCCTTAAAATTTTATTTCATCTCTTTTTTCTAAAAAAAATAAATTAACATACTTCTTAGATAGATTATTCATAATCTAGTGTTGAAGGTGTTAAGGAACTTCAAAAGTATTCTTGTCTTAGATTTGAACTAGTATTGAAGTTGGTGTTGAATTTTATACAGATTCTTGTACCAGAAAACACCATAAAATAACAATCTTAAGGAATAACCCTTGCAGAATTTGTATTGTTTGTTTTTGGAGATTAAAGTTTTAAGCTTTCTACTCCGTTTGAACTTAACTAGTGATTCGAAGACATAAAATCTTTATCACAAGTTAAAGATCATTCGGTTGAAAATTGGAAGTCATAAAAACTTCATCGTTAACTAGAAACAAAAAGAAGAGTTTAAAGTTGCTTAACTTTATAAATAGTATTCTGAAAATACTAAATTTTATTGTCTTGAAGTAACAGGAAAAATGACTAATGAAAGTTAAATTCAAGATAGAGCTACGACTATGGGGGCAACTAGTATTGCCTCAACAAGTCGAGCAAATGCTCCGCAACCAATGGCACCTGCGGAGAAGCCCGAAAAATTTACGGGCATTGACTTTAAGCGATGGCAGCAAAAGATGTTCTTTTACCTCACCACTTTATGCCTTCAAAGGTTCACTAGTGAGGATGCTCCTGAGGTGCCCGAGGGAACCTCGAACAAAGAACATTTCATGATTGTAGAGGCTTGGAAGCACTCAAACTTTCTTTGCAGGAATTATATCTTGAGTGATCTCCAAGACGACCTCTACAATGTTTATAGTAAAACTAAGACATTGAAGAAATTGTGGGAGGCACTAGAACAAAAAATAAGATAAATGATGCGAGAATTAAGAAATTCTTTGTTGCAAGGTTTCTAGACTTTAAAATGATAGATAGCAAATCGGTTGTCTCTCAAGTTCAGAAATTGCAAGTAATCATCCATGATCTCTTAGCAGAAGGTATATCTTTGAAAAATACCTTAGTTGAAAAAATTGAAAATGTTCTTAGTACTCACATAAACTATTTTGTAGGTTTGATTGTGAATGATGCATTTCAAGTAGCAGCGATCATTGAGAAGCTACAACCTATGTGGAAAGACTTCAAAAATTACTTGAAGAACAAACGCAAGGAGATGACTGTTGAAGATCTTATTATCTGACTGCATATTAAAGAGGATAATAAGGCTGCCGAGAGAAGGTCAAAAGGGAATTCTACCATTAATGAAGCACATATTGTAGAAGATGATCAAAACAATTCTAAGAAAAAGAAAAAAGTTGAACAATGAAGCAATCAACCCAAAAAGAAATTCAAGGGAAAGTGTTTCAACTATGGAAAAATTGGCCATAAGTTCATGGATTGTCGTGCCCCTAAAAAAGGCAAGGAAAAGGACCAAGCTAATATGGTTGAGTCCAACGAAGAATGTGATGATATGTGTGCTATGTTCTCAGAATGCAACTTGGTGGGGAATCCTCGCGAATGGTGGATGGATTCTAGTGCCACCCGCCATGTGTGTGCCAATAAAGAGTTGTTTTCTTCATTTGCTCCAGCTCAAGTAGAAGAAATGATCTACATAGCTAACTCCACTACGGCTAAGGTAGAAGGAACAGGAAAAGTGGGCTTGAAAATGACTTCAGGAAAGGTCTTGACACTTAACAATATCTTGTAAGTTCCGGAGTTACGTAGGAACTTGATTTCTGTTTTACTTCTAGACAAGAACAGATTCAAATGTGTAACCATTTTGGAAAAATTGTAATTAGCAAAGGAGAAGTGTATGTAGGAAAAAGGCTATCTCACCGTGGGCCTTTATAAGATGAATGTAATGAATGTTGAAATAAATAAAAGTTAAAATTCTTCTTACTTTCTTATGTCTTATAATTTATGGCATGAACTTTTAGGCCATGTTAATTACAAAACATTACAAAATCTGATTAACTTAGAAGTTTTGCCAAACTTAGAGTGCAATAAATCAAAGTGTCAAACGTGTGTGGAATTTAAGTATGAAAAGCATCCTTATAAGTCCGTTGAAATAAATTCCAATCCTCTAGACTTAGTACACACTGACATTTGTGATATAAAGTCAACACCATCACATGGTGGGAAAAATTATTTCATAACTTTTATTGACGATTGCACTAGATATTGTTATGTCTACTTGCTAAATAGTAAGGATGAATCAATAGATGCGTTTAGGCAATACAAAACTGAAGTAGAAAATCAGTTAGAGAAAAAGATAAAAATGATAAGAAGTGATAGGGGTGGAGAATATGAATCTTCCTTCACCTAAATATGTGTAGAGAATGGAATCGTCCATCAAACTATAGCCCCGTATTCGCCTCAATCTAACGGAATTGCAGAAAGGAAAAATCAAACGTTGAAAGAAATGATGAATGCCTTACTTATAAGTTCTGGTTGGCCACAAAACTTGTGGGGGGGGAGGCTATCCTTACAACCAATCGTATACTCAATAGAGTTCCCCATAGTAAGACACAATCAATTCCTTATGAAAAATGGAAAGGAAGGAAACCCAACCTTAAATATTTCAAAGTGTGGGGGTGTCTAGTAAAGTTCCAAGTTCCTATGCCTAAAAGGGCTAAGATAGGACCTAAGACTATGGACTGCGTATTCATAAGATATGCTAAAAGCAGTAAAGCATGTTTTTTTTAGTTCATCAATCAGAACATCCGGATATAAATGAAAATATGGTAATTGAATCAGATAATGTTGAATTCTTTAAAAATATTTACCCGTATAAAACTAGATATGAAAAGTCTAGTGGGGGGGGGGGGGGTCAAAACGACCTCGAGATAAACCAAGTGATAATGTACATAATGAAGAGAATCCAAGATGTAGTACACGTCAAAGAACTTCTACTACATTTGGATCATATTTTGTAACATTTCTCTTAGAAAATGAGCCTCAAACATTTAAAGAAGTGATGTCATCTTCGGACTTATCCTTTTGGAAAGAGGCAGTCAATAGTGAGATTGATTCAATCTTAAGCAACCATACATGGGAATTGGTTGATCTTCCTCCAGAAAATAAACCTTTAGGTTCTAAATGGATCTTCAAAAGGAAATGAAAGTGGATGGTACTATTGACAAATACAAGGTAAGATTTATAGTAAAAGGCTTCAAACAAAAAGAAGGTCTTGATTACCTTGATACATACTCACAAGTAACAAGGATAACATCGATTCGAATGTTAATTGCCTTGGCAGCAGTATATGGTCTTGAAATTTATCAAATGGATGTGAAAACTGAATTCCTAAATGGAGAATTGGAGGAACAAATTTACATGGAACAACCTAAGGTTTTGTGGTTCCAGGAAAGGAGAATAAGGTGTATAAACTTATTAAGTCATTGTATGGACTAAAGGAAGCACCTAAATAATGGCATGTGAAGTTTGACCAAACCATGTTGGCAAACGGGTTCAAGATAAATGAATGTGATAAATGTGTTTATATTAAAGACACTCCAAATCATCAAGTCATTGTTTGTTTATATGTGGATGATATGTTGATCATCAGTAGAGATATTTTTGACATAAATGCAATAAAATAAATGCTCGAAAGTAAGTTTGATATAAAAGACCTTGGAGTTGTGGATGTGATCTTAGGAATAAGAATCCATAGAACTCCACAAGGGTTGGCATTGTCATAGTCTCATTGTATCAAAAATGTACTTGAAAAATTCAAGTATATGGAATTCGGTATTGCCAAGACTCCATTGGATATGAGCTTTGCACTTCGAAAGGATGAAGGTGAAAGTAACTCACAATTGGAGTACGCAAGAGTATTGGGATGTTTAATATATATAATGAACTATACACGACCAGACATAGCATGCGCTATTAGTAAATTGAGTTGCTATACGAGTAATCCCAACAAAACTCATTGGAAACAATGAAAAGAGTTTTGGGGTATCTTAAATACACTCAAGACTATGACTTGCATTATAATAAATATCCCGCGGTACTTGAAAGATATAGTGATGAAAATTGGATCATCGGATCGAACGAAGTAAAATACACAAGTGGATATGTATTTACTATCGGTGGAGAAGCAGTCTCTTGAAAATCATCCAAACAGACTTGTATTGCTCTCTCTACAATGGAATCTGAATTTATTGCATTGAATAAAGCCGGTGAAGAAGCAGAATGGCTTTGGAATTTCTTGGAGGATATTCCTTATTGGCCCAAACCAATGGCACCAGTATGTATACACTGTGATAGCCAAGCGGTAATAGGTAGGGCAGGGTGCATGATGTACAACGGTAAATCTCGTTACATACGACGGAGACATAATACTATTAGGGAACTTCTCTCTAATGGAATTATCACATGTGACTATGTAAAGTCTAAGGATAATGTGTCAGATACACTTATAAAAGGCCTATCTAGAGAAGGAGTCATAAGGACATCCAAGGGAATGGGTTTAAGTCCTAGGACGAGTCAGCATGATGGTAACTCTACCTAGCATACTGGAGGTCCCAAGAGCTAGGTTCAAGGAGATCAAACAAAGTTGTGTCTGGCAGTTTCAACATTTTCAATTACCCAACTCATTCTCATGATGTAGACGATGTTTCATAAACAAGGATAAGACTTAAGATGAAAAGTCTTTTAATGATTATCTAAATTTGGCAGATTTGATCAAATAGTTTAATCTATAGAATTGAATGTTTAGAAATCACCTATGTGAGGGCGAAGTGGAAGTCACTTCAAGGAGAATGTTAGTAAAGGCCTATTCTCTAAGCTCTCATGAAACTGGGATGTGTTCATGGTTGAAAAGAACAAAATTGTGAGAACCATAAAAGGTAAAAGACTAGTTGTGTGACATGTGTTGTCTAGGTGTACACTAAAGCTCGACGGTTCAAAGATATCAAATCTACCGATTGACCGAGTGTATCCGATGCATGTTCACTATGAAAAGTTCAAAGGGAAACCCACTTATCCAGATGCAATCAGTCTTTGCTTGATGATGACATACTTGTTCGTAAAGTTTTACAAAGAATAGCCATTCCCTATTCATGTGGGGGATTGTTGGTTTTAATTGGTGTGAATGGAAAATAGAAGGACACAACCTTTGAGCAAAAGATATATTATTTTGAAAAAGGTGTGACTGTTCAGATAGTTGTGTCTGTTCAGAAAAAAACACAATGTTTCGAATGAATAGACATGACTCTTCCAAAGGATACACCTTTTAAGTGAACCATTACCACCTTTCAGAAGAGGCATCTGATGGCTATATAAACCTGTTTTTATCCACAGGTTTAGATATGGATTAAAAATTTTCTGAAATAAAAACTTTTCTTTTCTTCAAAACATTCCTTGTGATCAATCAAATCGTTGAGTGAGTTCATTAAATCCAACAATTTGAGGTACCGCTATTGTTCGAATTGAAAGCCATTTTATCCTAGGAGAAAGATTCCATAACCTTAGGTACAGTGAGGGAAATTATTCCTTAAGGACACTTCATGAAGTGGGGGGACTTGGCCTTAAAATTCTATTTCATCTCTTTTTTCTGAAAAAAAAATTAACACACTTCTTAGATAGATTATTCATAATCTAGTGTTGAAGGTGTTAAGGAACTTCAAAAGTGTTATTGTCTTAGACTTGAACTAGTATTGAAGTTGGTGTTGCATTTTATACAGATTTTTGTACCCGAAAACACCATAAAATAACAATTATCACCTCATGGAACATAAGAGGGTTGAATGAGTCCTTAAAATAAAAAAATTTGACTATTTTTCTGTGAAAGAATAAGGTGGATCTAATAAGATATCTAGAAACAAAGGTTAAAGCTCAGAAAATTATTACTAAGCTAGGTGTAGAGTGGACATTTTATATGGACTACCCGATAGTAGAAGATAAATTTTATACATTTACTGGAAATATCATAAAATAAAGGTTACAGTGATGCATTTCAATGCCGTCATACATTTTTATGTTGAGGAGGTTCGTAACATATTTAAAAGTTACTTGACTTTTGTGTATGGGTTTAACACAACTACTGAAAGATAAGGAATTTGGGGCCAACATAGGTAGGTAAGTATAACAATAAATGATCCTTGGCTTTTCCTATCAGTGGAGGATAGAATTAATTGAGAACCTATGCATGCCTCTAAGATAACTAACTTCCAGCAATGTTTGGATGACATGGAAAATTGACTAAGAGAGGCTGTGCAACGACCCTTTAGATTAGTTTATCCATTTCCACATATTTTTGTTATTTATAACTTTCTTATAACTTCCCCAAGTCAGTTGCAACTTGTTGGATCTGACAATTAAGTTATCGACCATTTCATTTGGTTTCTAGAGCTAATTTTCTATTTTGAAGCCTTCGTTGGTAAGGATTAGTATCGGCTGTAAACTTTAGGTTAACAACCTCATATTCCAGTTCTGACAGTTCCATTAGCTTTGAAACATCGACTTTAGTATAGGGGACCTTTGGTTCGGTCCTAAGGCTTCCAAAATCATTTTGGGCTATGGGTTAGAAATTGATAAAAACGCCCGTAGGTATAAGGCCTACATTTTATTAAAAAGACCCTAGATGGATATTTTTGATGGTGCCATTGAGTCCAAAACGTCAAATTTGATTAGGTATCATCGTTTTTAACATTTATGGGATTCTAAATGAATCCTAAGGGGTCAGTTGAAACTTGAAAATTTTTCCAAGTTTCAGTTGGTGCATCTGCTAAAGAGGACCTTTAGCCACTTTAGCGACCAAGTCTTGCCCAACCGATAGCCTGTTTGCTAAAGCGGAGGTTACTTAAATGGCAGCTTGTTTGCTTTAGCAGAAGAACGGACCAGCCACATACTGCTTTAGCGGTACTAAACCACTTTAACAGTGATCACTCAAAAGGTCAAGCGGCTACTTAAGCGGCACCAGGGAGGATATTAAATTCCCATGTTGCCCAATTTTTCTCATTTTCTCACAAGTCTCAAGTGTCAAAAACTCTAGAGAGTGTGGGGCAATTGAGAGACTAATCATTGGGGGATTGTTTTGTTTTTGTGAGCTCAAAATAACTATTTCCTCATTATAATCCTTCTAAGTTTCTGGTTTATTCTTGGCTTAACTCTCCAAAATTGGTCATATATCTCTAGTTCTCAGTGAGTTGATTTTGGTGTCGTTTGAGCTTGGAATTTAACAATTCTTGAGAGTAAGTAATCCTTGAGCATAGAGAGACGTGTTAATAGTTTTGAAAGAGCTATTACGCAAGTCGTCCCTACATGGAATTTTGACTAAACTGTGGAACCGATGCATAAAAATACAATATAGGTACCGTTGTTCTCGTATTAATGAATAGATTACTATTTTGATAGCGTGACATCATTTGAAAGATTTTGAAAAGGGAAAATCATCAATTTAGCAGACTTTATCAGGCTTTATTTGGCATCCAAGTAGGCGAGGCTTACCTTTCTCTTAGATTATTAATGTAATATTATGCTAGTTTTGAGTTGGAGATTAGGACTTGGAGGCATATTTGGTGTGAATTAGATCATTTAACTGATTAAGGAATCATAATTAGGCGTATTTGACTTAAATACTTATTTCTTAGGTAGACTTGATATGCTAGGTTGCAATGAGGTTTATTTAGTATCCAGTAGTGAAATTTGACACCTTGTTCAAGTTCAGAGTAGAAATTGCCTTAGAATGAATTTTTGAGGTTTCTAAGTGAGCCCATCCGACCCTCCTTAGGCCAAGACTGCTATTAGCTTATTGTAGACTTATTGGCCTTTACGCACTATTTTAATTACATTCTTGAGCCCGAGAAGATTTTAAATATATTATGGTTTATTCTATATTGGAGCTTGGGAGGTGATAAGACCAGTTCAAGTCTGGTGATTTATGATATTACGGCTAGTTCGATTTCAGAATTATTGACGATATGAGTTCTGGTTCAAGTCCTGCATTTATGATATTAGTTATGATTCATGTCCGATATTTGAGATACTAGTTTCGGTTCAAGTACGACATCAAGAGGTTATTTATGATAGTTATGGAACTAGTCCGAGTATGATTTTTGCGGTATAGAAGGATCCACGATTATGGTTTTAAGATATGGATAGTTGGATTAATTATTGTTATTACTTCTTCTTGTTTGAATCCACCGGTCTTATGATTGCCCATGTTGGGTTATTTAATTACTTGTTTAGGTCATTTGGGCTTATGGGTCATTGTTATGTTAGCAATAACTATGTTCTCCTTACTTTCATTATTCCCATTATTTACTTTCCGCATTTGAAGTGTCATTCTAGGTTTTCCTTTTTTCCTTGACTTAACTTACTTATTCCGCATTTTATTATATTTATATTATGATTTCGCTCAATCGACCAATGATGTCTATTGAGTATTTGTGGCTTTGTTGTTCATACTACGCTTTTGTACCTTTTTGGTGCAGATTTGAGTACTAACTACCACCGTTGAAACTGTGATTGTGCTGGTTAGAGTTTGGAGACAGCGTGAGCACTTAGAGCTGGAGTTGACCTTTTCTCCATCTTCAACTTTTGGAAAATCTTTTTATTTCAAGACTGTTGTGTTTTTTACTTTGATAGTAGTCATATTCTTTTGATTAAAGGCTCTTTAATTGATCTTACTAGGTCGTGGGATGATATTACTTTTCTCTTAGTTTTTCTAATTATGCTATTAGTCTTATGGTTTATGTCTTATAATTTATTTTAGTTGCATAATTCCGGCATTTATGCGACTATTGACCAACTAGCCCAATACTTATAATTCCAGGCTATGGTTTGTCTTACCTACTGGTGGTGTAAAGTAGGTGCCATCATGACTCGTGAAATCGGATCGTGACAGGATATAAATACTCCTAAAATAACAAAAGAGATGTTATAACTAGTATTTTTGGTTTGATAGATTGGGAATGTGGCAATGATATTTGGTTCAATTCATATATTTGGGAATTTATGCTATAAATTGATGCCAATCATCAATAACTACCAAGACTATTTAGACTTTACAATGAATTACCAAAACAACTGGTTAGTAATATTAATAAGAAATTAAAGGCACTGCAACAACCACAAGCATTCAATTACGCACAACAACAAATAGACCTATTTAACTCTGAGGTATTCAATAAGGAGAGAACACTATTATTATAGGCAAATTGGTCCAATGCTCAGGAAAGGTTTTTCAGACATAGATCCAGGGTCACCTAAATTTCTCGCGGTGATTATAATATAAAATTTTTCCATGCTTTCATGAAGGCAAGATAGGCTGGAAATAGGGTGAGTATTCTTTTACTATTTATTTCAATTTTTGTTCCATGTAGGTTATTGAGCTGATGGTTTGTACACAAATTTATACATTGAGAATAATTGATGGAATGATACAACCCAAAGAAAGTAGGAAATTAAAGAAGCTGTTATTCATGAATGTGATCTCTGAGTAGAGAGCTAAATGTTGGTAATAGTGAGGAGGAGAGCCTGAGAGGAAGAAAATTTGAGCCCCTTCACGTTTGACCAGATACTTCACTCTCCCTCTCCCTCTCCCTCTCCCTACCTTCTCTCTCCTCGGTCCCGGGCCCCGTCGCAGACCTTCGGAGCCGACCTCCGATCGACCGTCGTCGTTGACCCGACCCGATCTCCGTCTCCGGTCGCCGGCCACCGGCGCGACAACCAGCGCGACCTTCAGCGTCAGCCCGCCGACCCCTCCCTCCCTCCCCCATCGCCGGATCCGGCGAGATCCACCCCCCAACCGCCCCTCGGTCTCCAGCAGCCGCTGACCCCCCCCCAGCAGCCGTCGATCGACCGACCCCCCCTCCAGCACCTGGACGCCGACCAGGCGCCGCCGACTAGTTCAGCCGGCCTCCAGCAGCCGCAGCTCCATCTCAGCACCGGAACTCAACGGAACCCGGTCAACGCTGGGTTCGGGTTTTCCGGCTTGGTCTACAAGCGTGACCCGGTGATCTCTAACCTTTGATATTTCATTTCTCGCTATTTCATTTTATTCCCCGTTTCCTGCTAGTTTTATCTGATTTGCAGTTGATTTACTGATATTGTCCGTATCTGTTGTTGTTGTTGTTGTGGCTGTGGTTGTTTTCTTCAACTGCTTTTGTTTGGGTATCTGCTTGTGATTTGTTGATATTATCGGCTATTTATTATTGCTATTGTCTGTTGTTTGTTGGTGCTGTGACTGTTGTCTGTTGTTGCTGCTGTTGTGGTCGTTTCTTGCCTTTGAGTATATTTTCTTATATTTTCCTATATAGTGGCTGTGAGCGGTAATGGTTGGATAGGGTCATGTCTGAGGGGGTTGGGGTGTGGGGCAGTTGTGGGGGCGGGGGATGCGGTAAGGGCGGGAGTAGAAGGGAGGCCAAGGTATGGCTGCGGGGGCGGTAGGGGAGGGCGGGGGGATAGTGTTGGTAGGCTGAGGGTTGGTTCTTGGAATATAGGGACCCTTCAGGGTAAGTCTATAGAGCTTGTGAAGATTCTTAAGAAAAGAAGGATCAATATCGCGTGTATTCAAGAGACCAAGTGGGTAGGGTCTAAGGCTAGGGATGTGGATGGTTACAAGCTGTGGTACTCTGGGAGCGAGAGGCGGAGGAATGAAGTTGGCATCTTAGTAGATGAAGAGCTTAGAGGCCAGGTAGTAGAGGTTAAGAGGATCAACGATAGGTTGATGACTATTAAGTTGGTCATTCGGGGGTTTACCCTGAATGTGTGTAGCGCTTATGCGCCGCAAGTGGGCTCGGAGGGGGAGGAGAAGTTGCGGTTTTGGGAGGCTTTGGAGGAGGTGCTGAGAGGCGTGCCTAGCTCGGAGAAGATTGTTGTAGCAGGAGATTTCAACGGGCACATCGGCGCGTTACCTGGAGGCTTTGGTGATGTGCATGGTGGTTTTGGTTTTGGGGTGAGAAATGAAGAGGGGGCTACCCTTTTGGAGTTCGCAAGGTCCTTTGGGCTGGTGGTGGTGAACTCGGGCTTCCCGAAGAAGGACGATCACCTCATCACCTTTCGAAGCGCGATGGCCAGGACCCAGATTGACTTTATGTTGATCAGGAAAGGGGATAGGGTGTTGTGTAGGGACTGTAAGGTCATCCCGAGTGAGAACCTTTCGACCCAGCATAGGCTCTTGGTTATGGACTTGGGTATAAAGACGAATAGTAAGAGGAGGAGTAAGGAGTGTAGACCTAGAATTAAGTTGGGCGGTTTGACGCCAGTGAATGCGTGGGAGATAGGGGAGAAGTTGGCGAGAATGGGGGTGTGGGAGTGTAGGGGGGACGTGGATAGTATGTGGGATAGGGCGGCTAGGTGCATCAGGGAGGAGGCAAGTGAGGTGTTGGGTGTTTCTAGGGGCCGGGCCGGGCACCATCAGGGGGATTGGTGGTGGAATGAAGAGGTGGAGAAGAAAGTACGGTCCAAGAAAGAGGCGTATGCTAAGTTGGTGGAGAGCAGGGACGAAGAAAAGAAGCGGGTAAACAGGAAAGAGTACAAGCTAGCTCGGAAGGAGGCTAAGTCAGTAGTCACGGCAGCTAAGACGGCCGCGTTTGAGAGCCTGTATGTGGGGTTACAGGGGAAAGGAGGGGAGAAAAAGTTGTTTAGACTCGCTAAGGCTAGGGAGAGGAAGGGCCGTGACCTCGATCAGGTGAGGTGCATTAAGGGGGAGGATGACAGAGTGTTGATGGAGGACAGACATATTAAGAATAGATGGAAGTCGTACTTTCATAGGCTCTTGAATGACGAAGGGGATAGAGCTATTGTGTTAGGGGAACTGGAGCATTCAGAGGAGTGTCGGGAGTTTAGTTATTGTAGACGTTTTAGGGTAGAAGAGGTTAGAGAGGCTGTTCGCAGGATGCGGAGGGGTAGGGCGACGGGGCCGGATGAGATACCGGTGGAGTTTTGGAAGTACGTTGGAGAGGCTGGGGTAAGGTGGTTGACTGGTCTGTTTAACGAAATCTTCAAGACGGCAAAGATGCCCGAGGCTTGGAGGTGGAGTACCATGATCCCTCTTTATAAGAATAAGGGTGACATCCAGTGTTGCAATAACTATAGGGGGATTAAGTTATTGAGTCACTCTATGAAGATTTGGGAGAGAGTGGTCGAGGGGAGGCTGAGACGGATAATGTCTATTTCGAAAAATCAGTTTGGATTTATGCCTGAGCGCTCGACGACGGAGGCAATTCACCTGGTACGGAGGTTGGTGGAACAGTATAGGGAAAGGAAGAAGAATCTGCACATGGTGTTTATCGACCTAGAGAAGGCTTACGACAAAGTTCCCAGGGAGGTGCTTTGGAGATGCTTGGAGGTGAGTCGAGTCCCGATGGCTTATATCAGAGCAGTTAAAGATATGTATGATGGAGCGAAAACTCAGGTAAGGACGGCGGGAGGAGACTCAGAGCATTTCACTGTCTTGACAGGATTGCATCAGGGATCTACTCTTAGTTCTTTTTTGTTTGCTTTGGTGATGGATGTATTGACGCGGCGTATTCAAGGGGAGGTGCCTTGGTGTATGCTTTTTGCAGACGATGTAGTTCTGATTGACGAGACCCGAAAGGGTGTGAATGACAAATTAGAGGTGTGGAGACAAACTCTTGAGTCTAAAGGGTTCAGGTTGAGCAGAAGCAAGACAGAGTATTTGGAATGCAAGTTTAATGACGTGAGGTTGGAGGACGAGGTGGTCATGAAGCTGGATTCGCAGGAGGTATGTAAGAGGGATAGTTTCAAGTATCTCGGGTCCGTGATACAAGGTAATGGTGAGATTGACGAGGATGTCTCGCACCGTATCGGGGCGGGATGGTTGAAGTGGAAGCTCGCGTCGGGGGTGTTGTGTGATAAGAAGGTGCCGCCCAAGCTTAAAGGCAAATTCTACAGGATGGTAGTCCGTCCGGCCATGTTGTATGGAGCGGAGTGTTGGCCAGTTAAGAACTCCCACATCCAAAAAATGAAGGTGGCGGAAATGCGGATGTTGCGCTGGATGTGTGGGATGACTCGAGGGGATAGAGTTAGGAATGAGACTATCAGGGATAAGGTTGGTGTGGCTCCAGTGGAGTGCAAGATGCGGGAAGTCCGATTGAGTTGGTTTGGACACGTGAAGAGGAGGGACACGGATGCCCTGGTCCGTAGGTGTGAGAGGCTAGCGATGGATGGTTTTAGGCGGGGGAGGGGGAGGCCGAAGAAGTACTGGGGTGAGGTGATTAGGCGGGATATGGAGCAGCTACAACTCACCGAGGACATGACCCTAGATAGGAAGGTCTGGAGGGCGCGAATTAGGGCAGAAAACTAGGGTCAGTTTGGGGCGTTAGGGTAGGGAAGTATTTGGTGGGTGTTTTATTCCTGTTATTCTTCCTATTCTTATTTTTATTCCTATTTTCTATTCTTCTTCTTGTTATGCTTTCGGTGTTCCATGTTTTATTACGAATCTGGGTGCTTTCCGATGTTTCCTACTACTTATGGGTGCCGTATTTACGTTATGAAATCCTGTTCTGTGCGTTACTTTATATTTGTGTGGTGTCTCGTGTCTTGAGCCGGGGGTCTATCGGAAACAACCTTTCTACTTCTTCAGAGGTAGAGGTATGGACTGCGTACATATTACCCCCCCAGACCCCACTAGGTGGGAATACACTGGGTTTGTTGTTGTTGTTGTTGTTGTAGTTCTTCAAGAACTTACTGGGAACAAGTACATCTGAAATGCTTAGTTTTGATATCATAATTGCAAGGGATGGTCTGTGCCTTACATGGAAGCATCAAAGACAATTCTTGAGGAAGTTTCTTATGGAGAAGGTGTTATCAACACTCAAAGAATTGCCTTTGGACAAAACACATGGTTTTGGTGGTTTTTGAGTAGAGCTTCAAAAGCTTTTAGGGGGATAGAAGGTGAAGGGGTTATTAAATCAGTCTTAGAATTCTGTAAGAATAAAAGGATATAGTCTACCATCAATTTTTCCATTGTGACACTTGTTTCTATTGTGCTAAATCCAACTTACGTCAAATATTTTCGACCCATATCTTGTAGTATAACTATCTATATGCTGATAGCTAGGGTCCTCACTTTCACACTCAAAGCAGTGGTTAATCACTAAGGTCTTCATAATCAACCTTTGAAGAAAAAGGGGCATTTTCGATAATGTAGTTATAGCACTTTAACGTATGAAATGATATTCTAGAAAGGGTGTTTATCCACGATGCATAGAAAAAGTGGACATCAGATAAATCTCTCTTTATATTGGGGTTTACTAAGAATGGTATTGCTTGAATTTGGATTTCCTGGCAAAACTATGAAGTGATAATGGAATGTGTGACCTCGGTAGTCGGTATGATATATATTGATTCTTAATAGTGTCTCCACTCCCCTGTTTCAAGCAAAGTTAGGTTTAAGATAAGATTAGCCAATGCTACATTACCTTTTTGTGCTGGCTTAGATTATCTTAGATGCAATCCTAGTTTTAACTATCATCCTAGGTGTGAAGGACTCAACCAAGGGCATATTTAATTTGACAATGATGTTTTAATGTATTGTATTCAACACTTCTCTCACGTTTCAAGCTTGCAAGCAAATCTAGATAAGAGCTCAATCCACTTGGCAGGTGTGCCACAGAAGATCAAAACTCAAATCCTCAATGATATGCAGTTTTCACAAGGGGAAATACCTTTTAGGTATCTGGCGGTGCCCCTCTCTTCTAAGAAGTTGAATATTCAATAATGCATGCCAATTGTAGAGAAAAAGATAGCAAGAATGCAGAATTGGAACCATAAAGTTCCTTTCATACAGTGGAAGACTACAACTAATAAATAGTGTCTTATTTGAGATATAAACATACAGAGAAGAAGTATTTCTACTTCCAAAGAAGATCACTAAACTAGTGACAAGCGTGTGTCGTACCTTCTTATAAATTGGTTGGACTGAATTTCAAAGAGGGCTTGATAGCACGGGGAAAGAGTAGCATGCCTAGATCTGCAGGTGGGATTAACATAATTGATGTGGAGATATGGAATAGATAAGATCTTTGTAAACTACTCTAGGCATTGGCTGGCATGACAGATACATTATAGATCCACTAAATCCCTAAATTTTATATCAAGCGGCAAGACATCACTGAAATACAAACACCAAACCGAGCTAGTTGAATGGTTAGAAAACTATTTGACTCTAGGAAATGGTGCAATAGTGGAGGCCTAATTATTCAACTACAACGTTATTATAGATAAAACAATTTTAGTATCAAGAAGGAATACATTTCTTTACTAACATTGCGCCAAAAAGTTTGTTGGAAGAGCATTATCATGGGATCTGGGACTCTGCCCTAATATCAATTTATTACTTGGCTAGGCTGTCATGCTAGGCTAGGAACTATGAAATTACTTGAAGAATGGGGCATTCATTCATCGAATGACTGTTTCTTATATAATGGTGGGGATAAAGAAACTCTTGAACATCAATTCTTTGGAACTTTACATAAATTTGGCAATCCCTATTAAACTGGATAGGAGATGCTAGATAGATATCTAACTGGGAAATGAAGTAGCTTAGATGGCAGAGGGTAAAGGGAATAGTGAAAATTGGGATATTGAAATTCCTTTTTGCAACCATATAACCAAAAACGATTTCTAACCATCCAGAGGTCTAGCATAGAAGATTAAGGAGATTGTTGTTAAATTATAGATTAGAAGGAATCATGAACCAAAGTGGGAAGGAATGGAAAAGTAGTTAATAGTTATCCTATTGTTAAGCTAGTTTACTATAGTAAGAGTTTTTTATTTGGGAGTTACTTCTAGAGTTTATAGAACTAGATGCTTTGTAAATAGACAATTGATTGAATTAAACTATTATTTTTCAACCAAAAAGAACTCCAAGGCCTAATAACTTTATAGGGCCTTCTAATTACGATCATCAGAATCATTCTCAAGCTCATAAGTACTATAACGAAAATGGGAATAAAATAGTGGAAAATGTTCATAATATACTAGAATTAGGCCTTATAAAGGGTGTTGCATATGAGCATGGACATGATAAGATGCACAATTTGATCCTTAGAAAGAATCAATATGATAAGAGTTCAAGATATGTCATAGTATTTCCAAAAGGAGCACAATAATGACAATTTAATTGATTCTAATTTCACTAGTAGAACTATTGATTTTGAAGGTATTATGGTTTGTATTTCTTTAATTGACTTCAGAAATCTGTCATGTTAATTCTTCAAAAACAAATCTGACTTAGGATATTAGATTCAGAAGCTTAAAACTATATGACTTTCAACATATCTCCATTACAGAACATTACCTCTCTTCTCTAGCCTTTGTTAGTTGTGTTACCAAATGGATATAAGGTTAAGGTGACCCAAATTGGTACTACTGTATTAGGCCTTATAATCAGTTTAGTGAAATTTTTATTTGTGCCATCTTTCAAGTATAACATTATTTTCACTTACAACATGATATTACATTCAAATTGCATTGTCAATTTTAACAAAGTTTCTTGTTTCATGCAGGGCCCTTCAATGAAGATGCCTCTGGTGATTGGGTAGAGTAGAGGATGGTCTCTAATTCCTATGCCTCAAGTGTCTGCAGAATGATCACTCTAGTTTCACACTTTTTAATAGTTTCACTTCATGTCGTAGTCTTTCTTTATGCAACTCTTGCAATAAGAAATGCCCTTCTCTCTACAATAGCTAATAATTTTTACTTGAAGGAGCAACAATGTATACCTTTTATCAATAAGTAGACACATTGTGTTGAATAATGCTAATCATTATGTTGATAAATCTTTTGTTGATACATCCTATGTTCTTTCCTTTTCCGCTGCACATGATCGTACATCTCATTCATATGCTAAAATGATATGAACATTTTGTGGCATAATAGATTGGGACATGTTTCAATTGTCAAAATAAAGGCTATCTCTATTATTCTTATTGCCTTTTCTCCAAAGCAACCTTTTATGTGCTATGCGAGTCTTATGGAAAGACCAGAAGGATTACATTTTCAAGAAAAAATTGCTTCAACTTCACACAATTTTTAATTAATCCATGTTGATTGTGGGAATCCTCCCATACAACTACATCTAACCATTTTAAATATTTCATCACCATTGTGGATGACGTTAGTAGATCCAGTTAGATTCAACTCCTAAATTGTCAGAATAATGTTGTACAAGTACTAAAGACATTTACTATCATTGTAAAAACTCAATTTCAAACCGCTATTAAGCCCTTAATAATAGATAGTAGTTTGGAATTTGTCAATACATAAACAACCAATTTTTTCCAAATCAAAGTCATACTTCATCAGAAAACATGTCCATATACACCAAAACAAAATAATGCGGTGGAAAGGAAACACAAATATCTACGTGAGATTGCCAGAGCCCTTTTGTTTCAATCAAAGCCTCCTATAAAGTATAGGGGAAAATATGACTAATGTGCAACATACATCATCAATGGATTCACATCTACTACTTTAACAAATGCCCCTATGAGATCCAATAAAATATAAAACCTCTTTATTTTCACATAAGGAGTTTGAATGTCCTTGCTATCCCACTATTCCTACACCTCGTATATCCAAATTTGAACCAAGAACTATACCTCACATTTTTGTTGGATATTCTATTAACACTAAATGATACAAGGTCCTATATTCTTTCACAAAAAAGAATACATGTTTTTAGGGATGTTATTTTCCATGAGAATATTTTTACCTTTAATGTGTCTTCAAGTTATACATCATCTCCTTGAATGTTGCATTCCATTTCTTTTACTGGTGTTTTAGATCATATTGGTAGTCATGGCACACAAAGCACTCCAACTGATATAGAAGGACAAAGTGTCATATGTATTTTACCACTTGATCCTGTAGAATATTTACCCTAATGATTTTTAGTTTCAATTCCCAATACTGCATCTAGATTCCCTATTAATATATCAGATAATCACAACTATGATCCTCATCATACTGAACCTAGGAGATCCATTAGAAGAGTTCAAACTCCCATTCATTTATTGTAATGACATGAGTTTTTGTGATTTTTATGAAATATTTATTTCTTTATTTGACCATTTTAACCTTTTTTCATGGTTGATTTGTGGTATTTCTGGGGTGTGAAAATGATTCTCAATATTTTTTGGTGTGATTTGTGCGGTCGTAGTTTTTAGTGGTTATAAAGGCTTTATAGTTGACTTTGGCCAACATTTATTGATCTGTGCATTGGATGGAGAAACAGACTATGCTAGCAGATTCGTAACGTTGATTTTTGGTTGGTAATATGGTTGGTGTGATTTTACAACTTTTATATCTCATTTTGACCATCGATTTGTAAAGTTGTGAAATTGTTTTACGGATCTCAACTTTATGAAAACGACGTTGTTTTGAAAATCTAAGATCGCCAGTGTTATACTCCATATTTTTCTAGCTTAAATTCGTCCTTAGAATGTTAAGGGACAACTTTCAAACTGAATAGCATTTATTTCATGTGGAATTCTTTAGATTTAGACTTTCCATGGTGTGAAAAATTCAATAAGCTTTTCATCAATACCAAATTCGCTCAATTCCGACACTCGGTGAAGGAGTTAAGACATTTTTAAGTTGACAGTGTGCCACCTGGGCAGTCACCGCGTCGCGGATATGGTTAAATTCATAATTGTTATTTTTCAGTGGGCCACCGCAATATTGGCACATCGCAAGAGGGTCATTTTCCCATTAGTCAATTTTCAGTAGTCCAACGCTATAGTGGCGCGTCGCGCCGAAGGCCAAAATGGCATTCCTATAGGGTACCGCGATGGTGGTGCATCACATTGAAGTTTTAGGTCCCAATTGTCAAAATCTAGTGGGACAAAGCGATAGCTCCGTATCGCGGAGGCCCCCAATTTTTCAATCGTCAAATTTCAGTGAGCCACCGCAATAGTGGCGCATCATGGTGGCTCATTAAATCGGGACCCCAGTTACGTTTTTCTAGCTTCGTTTAGGAGTTTAAAGAGGGTATTTTGAACTTTTCCAAGCTCCCAATCCGTCCAAACATAAGATTTTAGCTTATTCTAAGCAATTTATGCTCATTATTCACCATTCTCTTCAAAAGCAAATCCCTAGAAAACAAAAGCCCCTTCTCTAAGAAATCAAATTTCCACCATAGATTCTCCAAGAAAACTTTAGATTGAGGATTCCCAAGACAAGATATTCAAGAACTCCAAGAACTCATCTTCAAAAGCATCATAGGAATCCAAGATTCAAGCTTTTCATCTAAGATCATCAATTAAGGTATGTAGGGTTATGAACAAGGACAATCCTTTCGTCCTTGTGCCCAAATTTTATTTTAAATTCAAACTTACTGAATTTTATATGATTTTTCATGAAATTCAAGTTAGGATTTACGCCCATCATTGTTATTTTCAAGTTTATGATATTTTCAATGATTTCATGACTATGTTCATATTTTTATGCATATTGCTGAAATTTCCAGATTTTAAGTTGTCTTATCAATATTTACATTATCAAGCATGATTATTATGATAGATTTAACATGAGATTGACGCATGGATTATTTATCCAATGATTTAGTATTATTATTTCAAGAAAGATGATGCTTTAAGCATCTTATGAGCAGATTATTTATAGTTTTTCAGTAAAGCTTTAATCTTTCGATCATTGGTTTAGCTTTGGAATCCACTTTATAGATTAATATAATTTACAGAACTTAGATTAGCTTTATTTACAGATTTACTCATACAAATGCATAATTGGTTTTCCATATGAACCCTTATGCTAGTTTTAAAAGTGGATTTCCAATGGTTTGAGCATACAAATTTAAGAGGGAGTAGTATTTAGCATCAAACGGGAAGTGTGGAATTAGCGTGCCCTATCTTTGAAATAACTATATAGCCAATGTAGGTACATATTATCAGATTATTTTCATTTCTATATGGATGACAGATTTAGCTTGTGATCGATCACATGGATTAGGTTATACTCCCTAGCAAGAGTATGACCCCCCCCCCTAACGTGAGGTTTCTTCCTTTAGAGGTCAAGACGTTGGACTCCATGTAGCTCATATGGTTTATGTCGGTTAAGAGAACCTCCCTTACAGATAAGCTTTTGAAGAAGTATTTCCCTAACAGTAAAGATTTTCAGAATAGTTCTAAAAGTATTTTCCCTACCGTTAAGAGTATATTCCCTAAATATTTGAAAGAATTCCCTTGAAGCACAGTTTTTCCCTAAAAGTTTAAAAGCCTAACAACAATGATTTCCTTGAGCCTACTACTAAATCTGGAACTTACTTCAAGATGAACTAATCAAGCAATAGTACTGTATTATATCAAATATGAACTGAAATAAACTGAAAACACTGTCTGAATGACAAATACTGAAAGTTTGGAAATCAACTAATAGTCTGACAAGCCTCTACTACTAAAGAACTAGAGAGCCATTGGGACAGGCCCCTCAACTGACTCAGACTAAATGGTAAATGGTAAATTAATTACTATAAAAACTGGAAAATCTGAAGAAGTAGGCCCTCGAATCATGATGACTCACAAACTCTGAAAGCGTAGATAGAGATGCTCGAACTACTCAAGTTGCTGATGCTGAGCACCTGAACCTACATTATAAGACAATGTAGCACATAGACATATATGTGGATCAGTACTTTGAGGATGTACTGAGTATATGGGGGTGTAATGCATAATAAAACATCATCATAATTTATAAAACCATGCATGCTAAATGTAAATGACTCACATAAGCTAGAATGTCTAAAATACTGAAATCTGAAATCATGCATAGCAAATAATACTTTATAAATCTAGTGAGTCATGACATTTAGTTATAAGGATTGTACTTATACCTTTTCTTTAAGTCATACTGGCTATATGTAGAAAGATCTCACGTTAAATCTAAAATCTGAAACTAATACCTTTTTATAAAGCATAATCTGAGTAAATCTTGTGAGCCTCTACTTGTAGTTTTCTAAATTCTTTTCAGGCATTTTCTTTCTTTTGAGACTTAAAGACTTTGGAAATCTTGGACTTTGGAACTTAGGGACTTGGGGACGTTGGGCTTGGGAGTTTATTCTAACAGACATAAACCATGTGAGATGACATGGAGTCCAACATCTTGCCCACGTTGGGGAGAGCTTCTCTACCCTTTCCATCGGAATAGAACCTTAACTTAAGTGATCACTATCTTAGCCCACTATTGGTAAATCATAAACCTATGGTGGCACGTAGTTCTGGGGCATGAGACCTTGGAATTATACCCAAATCGGTGCTAAATGCTACTCCTATACTTACGCTCAGAACTTTAAAAAATCCACCTTGAAATAGAATTAGGGTTTATAATTAAAACTGGTTATTCTTCTTTTCTTTAAATCTCAAAATATGTGAAAAAAATGTGGATTCCTTAGCTTAGCTTAGGATCAAAAGACCAGTCTTTGCTTTTGAAAGCACTTTTCAAACTTATCAATAAAACTTAAGATCATAATCTCCTTATAAACTCATCACTTGTACTTAGGACTCAAAATATAAAGCTTTAATGCATCAAAAATCATATTTAAACTTCATGCTCAACAATCATCTTAAAAACTTTCAACAATCTCAATCAAGCTAGTGAAATATAACTCATAATATGAATCTCATGAATTCAAATATGGATATATGTAAAGCTCTTACAATTGAAGCCTTAAATATTATGATAATTTCATAAACGGAAAATTATAAGAATTGGGTATCAACCCTAACTTGCAAATCATGTAATCTTTAATAAAAATCAAGTTTTTGGGCACAAGGACGAAAGATTTATCCTTGTTCAAACTCCACATACCTCAATTGATGAACAAGTTTGGTTTGAGATGCTATTTGTGCCTTTGAAGGTTGATTCTTAGAATTCTTAGATTGAAAGTCTTGAATCTAGAACTAATTTAGAGAAAGGATGGTGAAATATTGTGATTCTTGGAGATGAAGGTTGAAGCTTAGGGTTTTAAATTGAGATAATTTGATGAAAAAAAGGTATAATTTTCTCAATATCATCATAAATCCTCTATTTTTATGATTTGAGGGATAAAGCAAAAGATCGAACTGCCATTGGAATTTAGAATTCGTAACTGGAATGCCGTTTAAGGCTTCATCATGATGTGGTGAGTTTGTCATTTTGATACCCACCGTGACGTAGTGGAATCACGGTGACTTACTGGATATGGAGCTATTTTGGGGTTCATTGCGACACGGTGCAATCGCGGTGACCTACTGAAATTTGACAAACATTGATTTGTCCTCCATCGTGATGAGGTGGACTTCTCATCACTATTCTCACCGTGACGCGGTCCAATCGTGGTGAGCTACTAGAATTCGACAATTATGAAATTTCCTTCACCACGACGCGGTGATTGCCCAATTGACTCACTGCTTACTAAAAATGCCCCAACTTCTTTACCGAGTGTCGGATTTGGGCAAATTGGGTATCGATGGAAAGCTTATTTAGTTTTCCATATAATAAAAATTAAAAATAAGAAAATTTTATATGAATAAAATACTATTCATTTTGGAGACCATCCCTTAATATTCTAGAGACAAAATTAAGCTAGAGAAAGTTTGAGGTATTACATTTTAAGATAAAGTATTTTCACTAATAGAAAAGAACAACAGAAATGATTTTAGAAAACTAGGTGTAAAGGCTCACAAATTTATTCAGAATATGCTTTACTGAAAGACTTTAGCTACAGTTTTCAGCTTTCAGATCTCAGATTTGAGAGTGAGTCCTTTTTACACTTAGACAATATGATTTAAAGAGAGAATACAATCACAACTTTTAGAACTAAGTGTTATGACTCAAAAGATTTATATAATATGTTTTATCATTCATAATTTATGATTTTCAGCTTTCAGATATTCCAGCTTATGTAAGTCATTTACATTTAGCATCTATTGTTTTATAAATTATGATGATGAGATGATTTTTACTTATGTATTTCACCCCCATATATTCAGTACATCCTCAAAGTACTAATCCAAATATATGTCTATGTGCTACATTGTCTCATAATGTAGGTACGAGTTGTAGCACGCATACCATATTCAGACAGCTTGCAGATTCCAGCCAGCAGCTGACGAGTCCTCCTACTTTAGGGACTTTAGTTAGATTTTATTTATGTACTTTACTTTCTTACTCTTATGTATTGATTAGTGATAGTCGGGGTTGCGTCCTAGCTATCTATAGTCAGTATAGTAGAGGCTTCACATATGTCAGTTAGAGTCAGCAATGTATTTTCAGTCCCTCTTTCAGACTTTATCAGAATGTAAAAGTTGTATCAGTATTGTATTTTCACAAATTCAACCATTATTATGTTTCCACACAGTAAACTTAATCATTTTATACATATTATCCAGTTGCTTATGAGTTATGCAATAGAAGGGTTAGCTTGGGATCACTTGTGGTTCTAAGCACCGTGTGACGTCTTAGGAAAAATTTTTGGGGCGTTACAGCCAATGAGTCTAAAGTTTCAAATTTAGTCTGGTAACATAGTTTGTTTGCATTCTTGTTATTCCGAATAAATCCCAAGGGGATGCTGGTACACCACTCAGCTGGTGCACCATTTATGGGACACTTTGGTTTCTTAAGTGACTCATCTTGACATCCAAAGCATCACCTAATCGACACTAGGATCACCTAAGAGATTGTTGCTTAAGTGACTACTAGGTCACTTACGTGACAAGGTGGGCCTCACATAAACCCTTGGGTGGTTTATGTCCCCCCTTTTTATTGCTATTTTCACTATTATTGAGACTTGGAGATTGGTATTTCCCATTTTTGTGGAATTTCTTACATTTCTAAGTTTGGGTAAGCTTCAAACTCCTATTTTAGTTACTTTTCTTTTATTCCTATCATCTAAATCCTTTTAAAAGTTAAATTCAAAGGTGGAATTTGAGGTTTTAGCCCGGAAGGCCAAAAATTGGTAATTCTTCAGTCTAAACCCTAATTATAACCCATTTTTACTTGAGTTTTATTCTATTAGTCTTTTTAAGCATGTCGAATATTTTTTTTTTACAAAATTCTAGTTTTACCCTTTTTTTTGAAAGTCTGTTATAGGGGTTTGTTTTGATCCCCGACTAGGAAATGTGCAATATGGGTATCGTTGACTTACGTTTAATGCGTAGATTCTATATATATGTATTTTAGCTGATTCTGGATCTGTTTGTGAGGTGAAAACTTGGTGTTAAATTCTTGTTTGTTCTAGTTTAGCATTGAAATAGGCTATGACTTAACTTTCTTCAGACTGTGTTTGATAGTTAAAAAAAATATAAAAATTATGTTACGGGTGTGAGAACCAATAATGAAATTTCCATATTATTATATTGTTCCCATGTGGGGGACAATATTAATGTGAATCGATAGTTTTGACACATTATTTGCTATGTTTGACTATATAGGGTCTTATAAGATGTTGTTGGCCTTGTGTTTGTATATTTGATTATATTTTTCTACTGAAAAAGCCTAAATTAGATTTTATATGGTATCAGTGTCATATTATTGTCCATTTTACTCTATCGGCATATGGATTACATTGGATTCCTAGATAGTTGGATTATTAAGTAAATTTTAGTTCACATGGTTGTTATATTGGTTGGATTTGGAAATTCTCATCTTGGTTGGTTGTGAGTATTACATCCTTATATCATATTCATTCATGAAACATTGGTACCACCATGGAAATACTGGCTTTTATTGAATTAAAATATGACGTCCTTAAAAACCCTCTCCTAATGGATGTACTGGAGAAGAGTTATAGATATTGGGATTAGATATTCAATATTGGATATTGGATTGTATATTGGTTGCGAACCCTTATGGGTCCTACATTGAAGCACTGCTCAACAGGTATAAATAGAGGTTGTGTGATAACCCCACACATCATATTATTATTATTATTATCATCATCTTCATTGCATTTTATTTATTGTGTATATTCTGTGTGGCATTTTTTGGTTTTTGATTAATATCTATCTATCTATTAAAGATTCTTCTTGTACTTGTACTTGTATTTGGTATATGTGTATCTTATAAAACAGTTAGTGGAGATGTTGTGGGCTACCGTTTGGGATATTTTTTATAGTAGGTGACATGCCCATATTGTGTATTTTTATACTTTATTTTCTACTTTACTCAATCAGCCTATGATACCTACTGAGTACAAGTGGATCGTACTCATCCCTATTGTGCCCTTTCGGTGCAGATCCAAGTATGAGTGCACCGCACGACAACTGATTCAAGTAATACTTTAAGTCTATTTGATGTAGCAGTTGACATATGAATTCAAAGTTGACCTTCTATCTCTTCTTACCAAGATCATGTCGTATATGTACTACGAGATAGATTTTGATCCTTATTGGACTATCATTTTATCTTTTAACATTTGAGATGTATTTAGTTGTTCTTTCACTGTGTGATAATGCCCAAACTACAGCTCTCGGAAGAGTGTAAGCGGTCGCTGTCAAATATAGAACCCAACTGGGTTGGGTGTCGAATCCCACAGGGAATACTTGGTCACTAAGTGTTGCAACTATTATTAGACTGTTGGTCGAAAATTCCACGGAAAGGGGGGGATTTAGGGTTTGGCGTGAATTTATAATATCAAAGTAAAAACGGAATGCTTTAGTAAGATTTAATCAATGAGAATTATAAGTTAGGGTTATGTCCACCTTATGAGTTCTACGTATCTATTAACTATGAGTAATGCGGAATTCAGACATGCATGCACTTATAGAGATTCGTATTCTAATGGTAAATCCTAGTGTTTCTCAACCATCAAGGATTATTTCACTTTAACTCTCTCGAGCTTAAAGTGTGTAATTAACGGTACAAACTCTCCAAGAGGTTAATCCAGTTATGGCACTAACGTGTAAATAGGGGTTGGTAGCCCTATTTCCTTGTCACACTCTCTTTTCCAAACATATAACTTTTCTCTCGAACAAGTTAATGCTATAATGGCGTATTCTATATGTTTGCAACCACAAGAATGTAATTAATATGAAGAGAGTAATGATATAAGTAGCATACGTATCAAGAATTCACAAACTCATAGTAATAGATAGTATATCATAAGGCTTCCATAACCCTAACAGAAAGGTTTAGCTACTCATGAGTGCAACGGAGATCACAATAGATATAACCATCATACCACAACTCGAATAATCTTCGCGATGGGATGACTTAAACGTCAAGAAGGAGATGACATTTTTCTTCTTTGCCGTTCCTCAAGAGAGCCGAGTTTTCTTTGCCAGAAAGTAACGTGAATAAATCCAAAAGTGGCGCCTGAATTATTAAAAAGCATGAATGCTGAAAAATTCAGTAAAATAGGGTTTTTATAAGATCCATGTCCTAGTCCTACTGGGTTACGGCTGTACCCCTAAGTATTAAGAAATACTGATTTAGCCCGGGACAAGTTCTCCATGCATCACATTTAGTCCACAAGCTTCCAAAAGCTGCCTTCCCTCTTACGCGAAGTTTCCCTTGCTACCGAAAGGTCCACAAAGTGCTGAAATCTTCATCATTAATACCTGAAAACATGTTAATCACGCTGGTTAGCTCACTTACAGGAAAATAGACTAAAAGTGCAGAAATTATATATTTTATCCTTAAAACTTATCTAAAATATGGGTAAGTTATGGTGCTTTAGGCGTGTAAATACGCCTAACATCAACACCCCACACTTAAAGCTTTGTTCGTCCTCGAACAAAATATTACGTCCATGCAATCATCTACTTAGAATATCGCAGTAGCAACATAAAATGTTCAACAAGACATGCAAGCCAATTATTAATAAAGAGTGGGTTTCTTGATCATTACTAGAAACAATTCAACCTCCAACATAGACTCGTGATGATGGCTAATTCGTATCCACAAGTTAAGGCACAAAGAATCATACAAAACTACCCAATAATCATTAACCATGTGTGTCTCACACAAGATATCACCCATAATCACTCACAGTTTTACATTTTTCGAAACATGGGCATAAGATTCTCCTTGCTCTCACTCTCACAAAGAATTCATGTTGCAACTGATGACCATAGGCTTTCCCTTAGTGTAATGCTCTACTAATATCAGAATGCTAAGCTTAAGATCAAATAGGTCTTTATAGGTTGTAATGTAGGCTAAGGGACAGGTAGGACTATTTTGGCCAGAAATAGTGACTATGTTCCCTAAGCGCTTTAATACATCACATTATGCAATTAACACTTTCTTTTAAACAAAACTTCTACTTTTCTTTCATCTACCACTCCTTTTCACCTATTTTGTTATTCAATTATCACAGAACTACTTTTTATTTTTCTTTTCATTACCTCTATGCTAGCCACTCTTTTTCATAACAAATTCAAGTACCAATACACTCTAATGCATCATTCTATGCTAGCCACTCTTTTTCATAACAAATTCAAGTACCAATACACTCTAATGCATCATTCTCACCCAATTTCCTCTTATTTTGTCACATGACTTTACAATTTAAAGCGCTTAGGAATTTGGATCAAATTATGGTCTTGATAAAAATGGATTAGGCTACATATGAGGTTGTCAAAGAAAATGGCTAAAGGATTAAAAGGGGTTGACTAGGATAATATCCATGGGTAGGTAAAAAGAAGGTAAACAATCACAGGTTGCCAAAGAAATGCCTAAATCATCTCCTAAACTCACACTCTTTATTTCGCTTTACACACACACCAGGCAGGTTCTAGCATCAGCCACAAACACAGAATATACTATAACCTCACACACACAAGGCACATGGTCAACTTTATTGGGAGCGGTATACACTCTTGACCTAACAGATGAATGAATTAAACCACACAAGAATCACACAGTGAGTCACACTTAGAGCCTAAATGTCTCAATAGTAACGATTTTAGCATAAACTCTTGTCATAATACCATGCCGCCTATCAGAACAATTTTATGCAAAATCTAAAAAAAAATCTAAAATTTAACTACTAACTACTAACTACGACTAAATCAAACAAACAAACATAAATAAATGTAAATGCAGGCAAAGAAAAAGAAGTACAACATACAAATACCAGCACCCCACACTTAGACGGGACACACTGCCCTCAGTGGAAAATAAATAAGAAAAACTTGATTAGTCGGACTCCTCCTCTATGTCTGGGGTCATACCCCCTACATCGGAATCATCATCAAAGTTGTCGTCATCAGAGTTCTCCTCCACGTCTGAGTCTGGCATTTGGCGATCATCATCAGTTGGCACATCATCATCAAGAGGTTCCTCAAAGTGTACCCCTACTCCACACATGGCCCTCACATGCTCATTCATCGGGTAGTCATAATACAACTGCTGGAGCTCTGCATCAGTCGGAATATGACCCCCGCTCATCATGGTAAATCGAGTCATGCCATAAAGGTGGCAAAAGAAACTTTCATCCCGAGCATGTCGTTCTGCCGTGGTCAGGTTGACGCCATGCATAGTTTCAGAATCTTTCACCTTTGTGAGGTCAATCTTCTTTGGGTTGTGTGGAAGCTTATGATTTGCAGGTTCCTCTTCGATGTCCTCCTTCCTCAATATCGCAGTCAATAGATTGCCAAAGCTAAAGTGGGACCTCTTGTGCAGCCTAGCCTTACGCATTGAAGATCGAATAATCGCCCCAATGTTGATGGGGATGTTCGTCATCAAAGCATACACCAAGCATACTCTATCACGTGTGATCTTTGTGTATTGTGTCCCTGGAATCAGGCAAGAGTTGACTATTCACAACCATATACGAGCTTCTCTGTTCAAGGAAGCATACGAGAAGGTATTGTGCCGACCGGTATCTTTGTGATGACTCCAACGTGCCATTGATCTTGTTTTGCACAGTGTGTGTCTGATTTCCCTGTACGGAGGTCTGTTATAAAGCTCCTTGAGCGGTGATGGATCTACAGATGGAAAACCCAGAAAAAAGTTGAAGAACTTTGCATTTAGTTTCAAGACTTGGCCCCGAATCTTTACTTCACTCCCTGTAGTCTTTGGGGACCAATTGGCATAGAATTCTCACGTTAGATCAATATTGCACTCTCCCATATCGCGGAAAATGAAATCAAGAGGTAGCGCCATTATTTTAGCCAAAATGCGAGGTTCTCTCTTTGCTAGGCTCTCTTTTTGTATCAACTCCACATGAACATATTTTTTCACTTTGTTGTTCTTGTACCACTCCTTTCCTTCCTCCTCTAGTACCCATTTTATCCCAAACATGCGGCGAGGTATTTGCAGTGAGGAGGATTCAGCTTACTCTTTTCTTCCCCTTTTCTGGCCTTTCTGTAAGGTGGATGCTTTTTCTTTTCCTGGTCGACTTTTTGGTCCCATTGTTCCTGAGATTAAAATAAAGTCATGTTAGCTTCATCTCGGTAGATTCAATCGAAAAACAAACAGTAGTGGCACCACCCCATACTTAATTTGTTGGCACAAACTAATTAAGTGAATGATGTCGATTACTCAGACTTCATCGCCATACATTTAGGTGTTATGTTCCAACAATATATTCAGCGCAGTCATACTTTTCATGTCATCTTAACTATCCTTTTCAATTTTATTTCATGTAAACTTGACCATACTTTATGGTTTGGATTCATGCACTTTTGGACAAGATTACTACGTAGAGATCGAATCAAGTTATGGCATCACAACATATCATGCTTGTATTCGATCATGCTCTTTATCTCGATGAACGAGTCTTTCAAAACATTCCAACGTTTGACTTACACGATTATGTGATTATCTTTACCATTTCGATTCCGTAAAAAGATGACAGTGTATAACAATCAAATACAAATCGGAACAAAGTCTAGAACACCCATGCGTATTCTTTCACTCAACTAGATGTATCATAACAAACCAACCACATTCAAATCACCAACGCTACTTCAAGATTTACCAAATCATTATAGGCGTAGTATTGTAATAACTACGGAATATAAAAGAAGTACTTACTTGGTGATGGCCTCGGAAGATGATCTTGCAAGGTTAGAAGAGCAAAAAGAAAAATTTTGAGAGATTTGGAGAGTAAAGCCGGCGCCTAGGTTGAGCAAATAAGTGTGTTTTGTTCTAATGTTGAAGTTTTATTTATAGGACAAGGCTTGGGTCGGGTTTGACCCATGTAGAATCGGGTTAGGAGACCAAAGAGTAAGCATAGGAGGCGCCTAATGCTTTGCCTATGCTTAGCATAGGCGGCGCCTTTTGCAAAGCCTAGTTGGACATAGGCGGCGCCTATGCTATGGCATTATTGGGCATAGGCGGCGCCTATGCTATGGCATTGTAGATTCAGAGAGCAAAGGCTTTGGCATAGGTGGCGCCTAATGCTTTGCCTAGTTGAGCATAGGCGGAGCCTATGCTATAGCCTTGTCGATTCAGAGAGCAAAGGCCATAGCATAGGCCTTGCCTTGTCCGTTGCCTAGATTTACATAGGCCTTGCCTTGTCCATTGCCTAGATTTGTATAGGCCTTGCCTTTACCATTGCCTAGTTGCTCCTTCATTCCTAACTTACAACCTTTAACATGGCTAATTTTCAACTCAAAATTTGGGTCCAATCTCCTCCTTTATACGTCTTGTACCTACACTTACTCAAAAACAACAAAAACGATTAGAAAGATGGGTTGCCTCCCACCACGCGCCTTAGTTTTGGTCGTGGCTCAACTCTTCTTTTTGGATATTTATTTAACAAAACAAACTCCTAGTAAAACAAAATAATTAAAAACGATGGGTTGCCTCCCATGTAGCGCTTGATTTATTGTCGCGGCACGACATAGCTATCTCGATTACTTAGACTTCATCAAGATATATGGTGCATCATTTTCTAAATGGATTCAGACGATGCTGATGCTTCATTGTGGGCACGTAATCTTCTTCGAGATGCATATTGTGCATACAAATCCCAGGTGGGATACCAATTATATCATCAATAGACCAAGCAATGGCTCTCTTGTACCTCTTTAGAGAAGAGATGAGAGCCTCTACTTGTTGTTCACCTAAATCAGCCACAACAATCATCGAAAGTGTATTTTCACTTCCCAAAAATGCATACCTTAGATGGCTGGGGAGCTCTTTCAATTCTATCATTGGTGGCTCTACAATGGAAGTCTTCGCTGTTGGTGAAGGTCGATTCCTAAGATCAAGGTCCAGCTTCTTAGGATCATGAGAATAGGACCTTATTCTTGTTAGAGAACAAACGGTTTCTTCATATTCTTCAGCCTCCTCACGCTCAAAATTCAACAGCACATCAGATAGTGACTCAACAGTAAGCTTCTTCTCTACGGATAATTCTTTGTCATCCTCATAATAAACATCAGCTACAGAGAACACATCCATATATCTAGGTTGCTTCATCGATTTTCATACATCAAAACGGACCACTTCGTCATTCAACCGAAATAAAAGCTCATTAGCTCGTAAATCAATAAGCACACTTTCGGTTGCGAAAAAAGGGCATCCTAAGATTATGGGAACTTTAGAATCCACCTCGCAATCCAAAATAACAAAGTCTGCAGGAAAGATGAAGGTGGAAACCTTCACCAACACATCATGTAAGATACCAACAGGTCATTTTACCGACCTATCTGCCATCACGAGCCACATATTGGTTGGTGTAGGATCACCCAACCCCAACTTTCTGTACATGGATAGCGGCATCAAATTGATGCTAGCTCCCAAATTGCACAATGCCTTAGCAAAATCCAACGATCCAATCGTGCAAGGAATAGTGAAAGCACCAGGATCTGCCTTCTTCTGTACTAGCAATCTTGTAGCGATTGCACTGCAATGATGAACATTATCTGCCAGCTCATAGCTTACTGCCCGCTTCTTTGTTAAAAGGTCCTTCATGAATTTAGCGTACCCAGGCATCTGTTCCAGTGCCTCCACCAATGGAACATTAATAGTCAGCTTCTTCAACATAGTTATGAATTTACTGAACCTGGTGTCATCAGCCTTCTTCTTCAATCTCTGAGGAAAAGGTGGTGGTGGAAGGGGAATAGTTTTCTCCACCACTTTCTTTTCATATTGCTTCCGATTATCAACCCTTTCAGGAGTGTCATCAGCCTTCTTCTTCAATCTCTGAGGAAAAGGTGGTGGTGGAAGAGGAATAGTTTTCTCATAAACGCTCTCATTTTGATTTGCAGCTTCTACAGAATCATCACAATTTGCATCAATAACATTATCTGCCGTATCATTAACCACCTGCTTGCCTTTGGATGGATTTTCCAACACTTTACCACTTCGGGTAGTAATAGCCATACACGATCCATCATTCTTCAGATTTTGCACAGTGTCGCTAGGTAGTGTTCCAGCCTTTCTTTGGTTGAATGCCGCTGATAGTTGACTCAATTGTTGCTCCAGCTATTTTATTGCAGTAGAATGCGAGTCAACCAATTGATTTAGTAAAGACAAATCATTCTTCACCTCGGTTACACCCATGTTGGTTGCCTCCACTTCTTTCAATAGCTTAGCCATCATATCTTCCATGGACATCTTCCCAGAGCCAGACGCCACAGCTTTACAATTTCCAGGAGGAACATACAAACCACTCCTATCAGTTTTATTCTTCTAACTACCTTGATCACGGTCCTTGTATCCAGATTTATCATAATAGTTCCGACCTTGGTTTCCTTGGGCATTACCTCGGAAACCCCCCTGATTATTCAAATAATTTGCTTCTCCCTCAGAATCTGATTCATCTCTTCCCTGTGATATGACAGCCTTGAATTTTTGGGTCTTCCCTGATAATAAATGCTCGGTAAGAAGATCCATTTGCGTTTTTATGTGCGCCATATCTTGATCACGTTCCTCCTCTCTTCGTCTTTGTTCTGCAGTCATGCCAAAAGATACAGTAGATCTTGCTACCTCAGAATCCATAGTATGCCAAGCTCTACTCTGCTTTGTCATACGATCTAGCATATCACTTGCCTGAATAAAAGTAAGGTCCATGAATGACCCATCCGCAGCATTATCAACCACTGGCTTAGTCACCGAATTTAAAGCCCTGTATAATATCTCTATCAAGTGGACATTGGTCATATGATGATTTGGGCACCTCATAAGCTTCTTCTTGAACCTCTCCCATATTTCATGGAGAGCTTCAGTTGGAAGCTGTCGAAAATTGCTTATATCATCTCTTAATTGCGCTCTCTTGGATGGCGGATAGAATCTTTCTAGGAAAGCGTCTTTTAGTTGCCTCCAATTAGTGATAGAGTCAGGATTTAGCCCGTTCAACCATAGAGTTGCCTCCCCAGTTAGATACAATGGAAATAATCGCAGCCGAATTGCATTCTGTACAACTCCTGGATTGTCGAAGGACTTGCATGTAGAGATAAAATTGATCAGATGCATGTTCGGATCATCTCCTGCGAATTCACCAAATAACCCTTTGAGTTACAATAGCTGAATCATGGTGCTAGTGATGTTGCACTTGGCTCCAGGTGCCAAGGGTGGAGGAATAATAGCCCCTGTGGCACCAGCCCCATCCAAATCGTCATCATCATCATCAAAAGGAATCTGCACAGCTAGGCATTCAGGCCTCAATCTAGCTTGACGATCTCTTCTGTTCACAGGTGTTGCCACTTCATCAGCATGTCTTGGGTTTAGTAACTCATCATCACCCAGGTCCTCATCATCAGGATTTATTGCTCTCCCTGGGTTATCAATATTCTGTTGATGCACTTGAGCAGCTGCCAGTACAGCTAATCGAGCCTGCTCCTGTTAAGCAGCCTTTTTTTCAATGTCTCATTGCGCCTCCATCCTGCCAATAAATTGCGGTTCAGGGTTTATGGGTAATAATGGTTGGCCCGAACTTTGAGTATTTGGCATGCACTGAACAAAACCTGAATAAAACAAAAACAACAACTAAAAGTAAAATACGAGAATCTTTGACCAAAGGGTCTAGTAACTATCACAAACTTAGTTGACAACCGTATTCCCCGGCAACGGCGCCAAAATTTGATAACGCCCAAACTACAGCTCTCGTAAGAGTGTAAGCGGTCGCTGTCAAATATAGAACCCAACTGGGTTGGGTGTTGAATCCCACAGGGAATACTTGGTCACTAAGTGTTGCAACTATTATTAGCCTGGTTGTCGAAAATTCCACGGAAAGGGGGGATTTAGGGTTTGGCGTGAATTTATAATATCAAAGTAAAAACGGAATGCTTTAGTAAGATTTAATCAATGAGAATTATAAGTTAGGGTTATGTCCACCTTATGAGTTCTACGTATCTATTAACTATGAGTAATGCGAAATTCAGACATGCATGCACTTGTAGAGATTCGTGTTCTAATGGTAAATCCTAGTGTTTCTCAACCATCAAGGATTATTTCACTTTAACTCTCTCGAGCTTAAAATGTGTAATTAACGGTACAAACTCTCCAAGAGGTTAATCCAGTTACGGCACTAACGTGTAAATAGGGGTTGGTAGCCTTATTTCCTTGTCACACTCTCTTTTCCAAACATGTAAATTTTCTCTCGAACAAGTTAATGCTATAATGGCGTATTCTATATGTTTGCAACCACAAGAATGTAATTAAGATGAAGAGAGTAATGATATAAGTAGCATACGTATCAAGAATTCACAAACTCATAGTAATAGATAGTATATCATAAGGCTTCCATAACCTTAACAGAGAAGTTTAGCTACTCATGAGTGCAACAGAGATCACAATAGATATAATCATCATACCACAACTCGAATAATCTTCGCGATGGGATGACTTAAACGTCAAGAAGGAGATGACGTTTTTCTTCTTGGCCGTTCCTCAAGAGAGCCGAGTTTTCTCTGTCAGAAAGTAACGTGAATAAATCCAAAAGTGGCATCTGAATTATTAAAAAGCATGAATGCTGAAAAATTCAGCAAAATAGGGTTTTTATAACATCCATGTCCTAGTCCTACTGGGTTACTGCTGCTCCCCTAAGTATTAAGAAATACTGATTTAGCCCGGGACAAGTTGTCCATGCATCATATTTAGTCCACAAGCTTCCAAAAGCTGTCTTCCCTCTTATGCGAAGTTTCCTTTGCTACCGAAAGGTCAACAAAGTGCTGAAATCTTCATCATTAATACCTAAAAACATGCTAATCACGTTGGTTAGCTCACTTACAGGAAAATGGACTAAAAGTGCAGGAATTATATATTTTATCCTTAAAACTTAGCTAAAATATGGGTAAGTTATGGTGCTTTAGGCGTGTAAATACGCCTAACATCACTGTTACACCAGGTTTTGAGATATTATATGGTATCTTTGGATATGTATTTCAAGTTTTACTATATTTGTCAGGTTCAACTTTGCTCTAGAAACCTTACCTTGGGTTTTGGTATTATTTTTCATTTCATATCAATTTTTGTAATATGATTACTTGTCAAGGATTTCCGCGACAACTGCCATCATGACCCTTGGTTTTTTGGTCGTGAAAAATTGGTATCAAAGCAATCAGGTTTCATTGGTTTTGCCAGTATAAAAAAAGAAAATTTAATAGTGTCTCACAGATTGGTATGTAGACGTCCATATCTATCTTTTAGAGGTAGTACTAGGGGACTCTCCCTTGGGCCTCAGGTTAAGTATTCTAGAGAAATGATATCTAATCTAGCTTCACAGAGTTTTTCTAACCCACTTTTAGAGAGGTTGTTGACTCATTTAGAGGGTGATCCTTTGAATACACTTGGTGTTCCTCATGCTCCGAGTATTGTATCTCTATTTGTGCTTGAGCTTGCCTATGGTGTTCCTCCAATTTTGAGTGTAGATACTCTAGTGGCACCGATATTTGCTTATGGTACCCCACAGAGTCCAACTGTTGTTCCTCCTTCAGTGCTTGTATCTGAGCATAGTATTTCAAGATCAGTAGTTCAACCTTCGTATGTGTTACCTCTTCAGGTAGGATCTCAACCAGCCAGATTCACTATGCCTCCTATTATTATGAGTATAATTATATTTTTTAAGGATTAGAGAAGGTTTTAAAAGTTTACTCGTTTGGGTCCTCCTAGGTTTAGTGGTATTATAGGCGAGCATGCCTATGAGATATTGATAGACTATAGAAAAAAGTTGCATAACCTTTGTTCACTTGAGTCAGATGGGGTTGCTTACACTACTTACCAGTTAAGAGATGTAGTTAGGGATTGCTGGAGGTCATTTATTAGTTGCAGACCTCTTAGTTCTTCATAGTTGACTTAGGATCAGTTTGCTGAGGCCTTCTTGGCCAGAGTTATGACTTACAATATGAGGGATCATATGAGAGAAGAGTTTGATCACCTGGAGCTGGGCTCCATAACTTTACAGAGTATGAGGCACATTTTCATTCCTTGTCTAGATAATTTACTCTAGTATTTTTGCCTAATTTAAGAAGATTCAGAAGTTCATAAAGGGGTTAGATGTTTCACTTCAGCTTTCTACTATCCAGATGGTAGTGTTAGGGGAATCATTACAGAGTATAGTGGATCATGATAATATCACTGAGTTTATTCTGTGAGTGTCTTAGGAAAGGCACCAGGAGGGTGTACTGTCAAGGTGAGTTCATATAAGACCCCTCAAAATTTCAACAATTTTATTTTTGACCCTTCCGCATTTATAATATTAATTTTTGACTTGAATTATGTTTAGCGATGTTAAATGGGTAATTTAGGAAAGTTTTAAAATTTGTGGAAGGGTTTTGGCATCATTTTGGGACCCCGGGGCAGTAAGGGTCCACGATATTGGCGTACCACGGAGGTTAGCCTCCGTGATATTAGCGTGGCATGGAGGCTACCCCCCACGATACCGGCATGCCATTCTGATATTTTAATTTCATCTAGTTTTTGTTTTTTTGACTTAGGATGAGGGGCTTTTAGTATTTTTTCCCCTTGTATGAGCTTTGAACATAAAATAACCCTATTCCCTTCAGTTTTCAAAGATCAAATCATTCTTTTTCTCTCTCAAACTCAAAACCCAAGAACATTCCATGGTTTTACAGTAAATTCATCATCCAGGCTCCAAACTTTGAATTGACTTCAATTTCTTATGCATTTCAGGCATGTATCTCATTCACAAACTTTAATTATACATTATGGCACTTATTTAATCATATCTATGTGTTTAAATTGATGGGTTTGAAATTGGGTTAAGCTGTTTTGAGGTATCACTTGAACTACTTTTCCTATGAATTATGTCGATGATTTATGCTTTGGGTGCGTTGTTATGGGAATTGTAATAGGGAACATGGGTTTCCCTAAATTGATGACTTTTTGGCTTGGTAATGGCATTAACCCCAACCCACTTTGTAAATTTTGTTTTTGAACATGGATAATTGCATAAATCAACTTATTTATGAATCCATTGCATTGCATTAATGGATAATTGGTTAAAATGAATTTAAACGGTCTTTGTTATCCATGATATGAATTTTTAAATAGAACTTGGGAGTCAAACAAATACTAGGATTGGTTTGTCATGATTATATGAGCTTGCAAGCATAATTGGTATGATTCTACCAAATGATAAATGCCTTAATAAAAGACTCTTGGGTTAATGGTTGGCTTTATGTGTGCAAACTATTTTAATTGGGCTTAAAGAGACTGTGTAGTTTACTGTGAAGGTGTAGTCCCGGGGGACTAACAATGGAAACTATATTTGCAGGTGTGGGGGTTTATATGACTGTGTGCATGGTTCATACATTATATTTTAGAATGGCTAGAGCCTTTGTGTCTTTAGCCCTTCCTTTGGATTCCTTGGTTCGTGCGACTAAAATGCACTAGGGCCCTTTAAGGAGCTTAACCCATATATCCCATGGGTGCCTTTAGGATGGAGTGAGGTACATAGTTCAGGTTAATAGTTTAGGTTCGTATGTTCATGACCCCTGTTCATATCTAGAAATCCTATATTTGTATATATAATTGTAGTGCATATGATTTTTACTAGTTTATAGCATTGGCATTATTTTATTACTTTTCCTGAGTTACAAGCTAGTGCTTATCCTACTGACCGTCCCTTGATTCTACATCATTTCATGATGCAGGGTTAGAAGGGTTTTCTATTGCTCCTTTGTAGCATTAGGTGGTTGAGTACTCCAGTGGATTTATTATGAAGTGGTGAGCTTCCATCTTTCGGAAGGCCTGATCATTTCACTAGTTTTATTACTATTCTAGTATTTTGGATTTCCCTTTTGGTCATAGTCGGCGGATGTCCCTACTTAGTTGTTATTCTGATTTAAGAGACTTTTGTTGACAAGTGTGGGTTAGATTATTAGTTTGACACTTAGAACTTTCATTTGACTTATTTATCTTTTATTTCTATCTAGATTGGCTTTTGCTTTATTATTATTATGCTCTTAGCGTTAGGCTAAGGGGGTGATTGCCGGTCCACGGTGTTCGTGAGATACCCATCATAACTAGGCCCTGGTTTGGGTCATGACAGTTCAGATGTCACACTCCTAGAGGTAGAGATTCTAGGGGTTTCTGTGGGTATCATGGTAGACCAATTCAAGCAACCTTGCATGGTTCAAGTAGTTGGTCTCTTTTTTTATGCTCCGGGTGGTCGTTCTAGCATAACCTTACATCCTCCTATTGATTTGGGCCAACGAGGTTGCTTGTGTGTGATGAGGTTAACCATTTGGCCAAGGATTGTCCCTGTTGTGTTTTCAAGGCTACTCTTATATCGGTCGTGAGATATAGAAGTTCTACTAGAGGTGCGCATTGAGAGGTAGCGGTACCCGTGGTGGTGGTCACAGGGCTACTCAGTGAGGTGGTGGTCATGGACAATGCCATGCTACACCCGCCATACCAGACACAAAGGCTTCCAATGCTGTCACACAGCTATCATCCCTATTTATTTCAAGTATGAAGGAGAAGGTCAACCCCAAATCAAATAAAAAGATGCAGGTCTAAAATAAATATGGACGATACCCATGTGATAACATTGGAAGTTTTCCTTTAGTCTGGCGGTGCGACATAACACTATCCACAACCACCACCTAACTGAGTAGCCCCGTGACCACCACTACGGGTAACACTACCTCTGCAATGTGCACCACTAGTAGAACCTTTGCATCTCATGACAAATATAAGAGTAGCCTTTAAATCTCACCTCATAAGAATCGAACCATTGACAAGAAATCCCATGATTTATACGCCTTAATAACTGCATTAATTTTCCAGCAATCATCCTTTCCTTTTATAAATCTTGTGAGATTCTTCACTTTTTTTGAGTATTTGAAAAGGAATTCTTTTGAATATTCTCTTTCCTAATTTACTGTAATCAAATCAAGCTCAAGACCATTCATCAAAACTTAACATTATCAATCTCCCCCTCTTTATGTATGATAAAAATTAGATCACTTCCCTGTTTAGGCTTTTTCCCTGAGACGCGACATCAATTAACTCTCCCTGAATGAGTAACTCCTGACTTTCCCTGCATGGTTGGAACAAATACACTATTACCCCCTTTAACATCAATTAAAAAGGAATAAAAGTAGCACAATGAATACCATCAAGAAAATAAAGTGCCTAGGTATAGGTAAAAGTAAAGAAAATCAAGTAATTTATGCATCAATCAAATTCATAATTAATGAATGATACATTAGCACACAACCAAATATAGAAAAATATTTTTGTTTAAAAAAGGTTTTGCAATAATGCCAAGAGATTTTCAAAGAGAACAAATTCTTTCTTCTAGTAAAGGTTTAGAAGAAAATGCCAGCTAATTGTAAATCAGTGCTCACAAAAGATAATTCAATATCACCTTTTAAACGTGATCTCTAATAAAATAAAGTTTAACAACATTATGCTTTGCTCTAAAATGATGCAAAGGATTTTTAGACAAACAGATAGCACTAGAGTTATAACAAAATATTTTTACAGGTTTAAAACACAGATCATAATCATTCTGTTGATGAGACATCCAAAGAATTTGGGCATGGCACAACCCAATAGCAATATATTCTGATACAGTGGTAGATAGAGAAACACAATTTTATTTCTTGCTATTCCATGAGACAAAGGATTTTCCCATGAATTGGAAAGTACTGCTGGTGCTTTTTCTATCCATTTTATCACCTGTATAATATGCATATGAAAAACCTTTTAAAATATTTTTAGTAGACTTAGGATACCATAAGCCATAGGATCTTGTGCCAACAAGATATCTGATAATACATTTTACAACAGTCAAATGAGATTCTTTAGGAGTTGACTAAAACCTAGAACATTTACATATACTGAAAAGAATGTCAAGTCGACTAGTTGTAAGATATAAAAGTGTAATACCCCATACTTCTACCTAGTTTAAATTCGTCCCAAAAATGTTAAAGGCTTGCTTTAAGAGATGAATCTATTTTTATATATATGGAATTTTCAAGATTTTTACTTTTGTTGTGTGAAAAATTTAATAAGCTTTCCATCGATACAAAATTCACCCAAATCTGACACCCGAGCACAGAGTTAGAGCCTTTTTAGTGAGACAGTATATCACCTGAGCCATCAACGCGTCACGGAGCATGCCAAAATAAAAATTGTCAAAATCCAGTGAGCCTCCGTGATTGTGTCATGTCGCGCCAAGACTCAAATTCAGAATTATCCTTTTTCCAGTGAATATCTGCGATGTCTCCACATCGCGCTAAACTTCCAGGTAGCAAACCAAGGTGGCAACTCGATTTCCACCACGTCGTGCAACAAACTAGTTTCCCAATTGTCCAGTTTCTAGTAATATGGCGCGATTTTACCGTGTCGTACCAGCATGTAAAATCAGGATTTTTCAGGTTCTGTCTTTTAATTTAGGGGCTGTTTGGTAAATTCCAAAAACTCCAAATCAGCCTATACACGACATTAAACCCTAAAAATACCTATTATCTCATTGTTTACCCACATATCTCAAGAAATAAATCACTCTCTCTCAAAGATAGAAAACCCTATTCCTAAGTTTCAAAACAAATCTCAAGAAATCCAACCAAGAACTCCAAGAACCTTCAAGGTTTCCTTTCTCAGGTATGAATAGTGTTCATTCATAGATTCCTTTCGTCCATGAAGTCCAAGAATCAAGTTTTAAACTATGAATTATGATATTCATGCTATGTGTTGATTTTGTTCATATGGTTGTGGTTGTATGATTCTCAAGTTGGAATCTTTATGTGTTTTTATGAGAATATGTTAGCATGTGAGTAGAAAATCATGAATTTTAGTTGGTTATGACATGTTAATTAGATGAATTATGCCATGCCCTAAGTCATGCACCCTAAGTGTTTGACAAAATTCCTATGAGACTAGAAATTATATAATATAGCTCAATTGTGACTTAAGTGATGGATTCATGTTTACCCTTATATTTAAATTACTTCGATGCTATTGATATGCAATGTAGATGTTTGTTGAAATGCTCATGATGCTAGAATATGAAAATATGACATTGATTATATACATTTCTTCTATGTACAAGATTATGATAACCATGTACTTCATGAAATCCCCAACTTATTATATTATGAATTGTTGATATTGGTCATGTGTTCAAGAAGTGTCAAGTCTTGTCAGTTTCATGCTATCGAGTCCTGGGGGTACTTGTACCTGACAATTTAGTTGTGTGCCAAGAGCCAGTGTCATGTTTTCATGATATCCTTAGTCAAGCGATGTTCAGTAGAATTTAGCCAGTCATGTGACTTAGGAAAATTTACTAAACTCTGTAATCCCAGTAAATCTCAGAAAGCTCAGTAATTTAGTAATCTCTGTAGTATTCCAACAGTCAACGGAACTCCATGAAATTAGTCCAATTTAGTTCAGTTAATCATCTTCCGTGTCTATTCAGATGGGAGTAAAATTTAGCACCGAGTGAACCCAAGGATGAGGACACGTACTGACAGTTGAGGGTGTTATCCTTAGAAGAAATTCTTACGTTCTAGAAATATGTAGCCAGCATAGGTTGAGATATCAACACTGACAGATGAGGGTTGATGAGGTGGATAAACACTGTCAGATGAGGGTCCCACCATTCTCTCTTGGGGACACTGTCAGATAAGGGTCACCCACAGCTTGTCCTTACCAGTGGCATGGTACTGACACTTTTCCAATTGGGGTTACAGATTGGACCCCAACTCAGCTATAATAGCTTATTAGGGGCATGTCTGTTTTATGAATTCTCCCATAGTATCAGTCACAAAATCAGGACTGTCGGATATAGTTACTCAGTATTAGTAATAGAACTTAGATAGTTCTTCAGATATCAGAAATGTCAGATACAGTCACTCAGTACAGTACAAAAATCAGCTAGTTCCATCAAATTTTAGGACTGTCAGACACAGTTACCCAGTTAATAGTATATTAGTTATACAAAATTCATGTTACAAATATTCAAATTTAAGGACTGTCAGATACAGTCAATCAGACCAGTTCTTCATAATCAGAACTATTAGAAATAGTCATTTCTTTATAAGTAATATTACATTAGTTCCTCAACACTCAATAGACTTAGTCATTCAGTATCCTAGTATCAGTACTTAGATATCAAAAAATTCATGTTATCAGAATTCATGAGTCAGTGTTATCACGATCTCAGTTTCAATTACATATTGATACATGTATTCTCACATTCATGTTATACAATCAGTTAGTATTGTTCATGCATATATACCCTTTCTATTTAGCCTACCTCACTTGCATACCAGTATATTCAACGTACTGACATATTTGCGCTATGGTGTTTTATACCATAGGTTTAGAAGCACGAGCTCTCGAGCATTTTTAGTAGATTAGATAGTCAGCAGCTACCCTAGCAGTGAGTCCTCATCATTCGAGGATAGCATGATTATTTTATTACTCTATTATTTCAGTAGTTCAGAGTTAGTTGGGGACATGTCCCATTAACTCCACAGATTTTAGATAGTTTAGAGGCTTTCAAACTACAACATGTTTTCAGATAGTTTATTTCAGTTTTGGGTATTTTTATACCCCATTACAAATATTTTTCTTATATTCTATATTTGCTCAGTTTTGAACCTTATGTCCTTACAGCTTATATTTTGCATATTTACTATATATTATTTAGTGCTCAGTTACAGATATCAGTCATGGGTTAGTTTGTGGTCCTTCGGGGTTGTAAGCATCGTGTAGCATTCTGGGTACCAGATTTGGGGTATTAAGAACTTGGTATTAGAGCCAGGTTCAATAGTGTCCTAGAAAGTCTGAAAGCCACATTTAGTTGAGTCTTATGCATGGGTCTGTTGTGCACCACACTTATGTGCAGAAGGCTATGAGATATTTTAGGAATAGTTTTCTTTCTTCCAGTATTTATGTCGTGCCAGTGAGCATAATCTCCAATTATTTTCTCAGTCTAATCCACTTCTTCTTTTCGCTTATAGAATATGCCTTCAAAGAGGGCTAGGAATGGAGAATCAGTAATCAGTCAGCACCTCAGCTAGTTTAGGTAGATCCCCTAGATGAACATATTTCCCATGCATTATTTAGTACTGCATTTGCTACTCTAGCCAATTCAGTCACAACTCTGAATGAATGACCAAGTGTTATTCCAGCCTACCCAGTGGCCGATTCAGCTACAGCCAGGATCAGGACTCCACTCGAATGAATCCAACCCTATTCTCCAGTTTTAAGTTTGAAGAGGGTCCATAGGAGTTCCTAAACTAGGTTCAAAAAGTCACAGACATCATGGGAGTGACTTCTAGTGAGAGTGCAGAGTTAGCCACTTATCAACTAAAAGATGTACCACATACGTGGTTTAAATAGTGAAAGGTAGACAAGGGTACAGATGTAGAGCCTATAGAATGGGAAGAGTTTGCTACATCCTTCTTAGATAGATTCTTTCCCCTAGAGCAGAAAGAAGCCAAAGTGTTAGAGTTCATCAATCTCAGGCAAGGTAGCATGAGTGTAAAAGAATACTCCCTCAAGTTCACCCAGTTAGCCAGGTATTCTCCCCATGTAGTAGGATACAGTAGATCCAGAAATAGTAAGTTTGTGTCTGGGGTTTCTGGTAGAGTGGTTAAGGAGTGTAGGACTGCGATGTTGATTGAGAAAATGGACATATCTATACTTATGATCCATGACCAATAGATTAAAGAGCAGAAACTTAAGAAGAAGGAGAGAGGTAATAAGAGAGACAAAATAGGTAGTTATAGTTTTTCTTAGACAGGGTGGCAAAGTGGTAACCGTTCTCAGCATAGTCAAAAGTTTTTTAGTTCTAGCTCATTCCTCAGCCAGTGCTTCAGTTCCTAAATTCAGAAATGGTAGCAAAGATAGGGCACCAGGCTCCAAATCTCAGAATAGTACAAGCATTATTCACACTCATCCGCCTTGCAAAGAATGTGGTAAGTATCATAAGGTATGTATAGAGCCGGTAGTAATATGTGTTTTGGATATGGCGAGTCAGGTCACAAGGTCTGAGACTATCCTAAACTTGGTCCACGAAGTCAGAACGGTCGTCTTTCAACTCAGTTTGGTCCCCCGTATAGCAGGGTGCCACTTCCAATGCTGCTAGTAGGCAACGCCCAAATAGGCTTTACGCACTTCAGTCCAGACAAGATCGAGAAAGTTCTCCTGATGTAGTCATCAGTACATTGCAAGTTTACCACTTACATGTTTATGCACCTTCAGATTCATGAGCTTCTTTTCTTCTGTAAATCCTTGCATAAAAGTTGAATTTTAAGGTGAGATCAAATATTAACAGGACCTCTCTCAGTCTTCACCCATTGGTTCAGTCCATCATAACTCAATAGGTATACAGAGACTGTCCGGTCATGATATCCCAAAAATTCTAGGCTTTTAAATTCTAGTAGTAATGCCAGTATATGTAGGAAATCAATAAGGGAAGGTGATTCCCAACTCATTCTTACCTCAGTGCAAAGTTTTGTACAACAGTCACCATGATACTTACGTAAGCTCCATATCTCAATTCAATGAACACAGTTCCTAGTTCCATAGGATCGTGTGCATTTCAAGTTCCTAGTCTGAGGAATCCCAGTTCACTCAGTGTTACGAATCATGTTCCATGAGTACAAAAATTTAAGACTCAGGTCATGCAATTTATGACTCATATACTCATGTCCTGTATTACAGTAGGTACAACCTACATGATTCATGCTCCACTCCTAATAATCAACCAAACTCAGATTATGTCACGAATACCCTTAATTAAGATCCTTCTATGAATCTGTGGTGTTGATATTTTAGTCCTAAGCCTCAGTTACTGCGTCAGTTCAGTAATCTATATTCAGTAAAGAACTTGGGTATTCCTATAGAGCCATGGTTTCCAGTTACTAGTTACTTAGCCATCAGAATTCAGTACTTTAGTACCATTCTAAACCTCAGTTATCAGAAACCATCATTCAGTCCTAGCTACAGTCTTAGTTACAGTTACAGTCTCAATTTCTATCTTAGCGACAATCTTAGTCCCAATCCTAGCCTAGTAATTAGGTCAGTAACTCAATTCAGTTTCGGGTTTACTCGACCATAGCATATAGTTATCAGCTACTCAATTGTCAGCCTTTCAGTACTTCAGTTTACAAGACTATTCCAGAATCATATTGTACTCCTGGTGTTGCATTCTCAAATGATATAGTTACCCTCAATTCATGCTCAGTTATCTCATGTCACTCAGTCAGTCCTTATCTCCTATGCATAATACTCTGTAGTTGCAGTCCAGTTATTCAAGACTAAGTACAGTTCCATCTTGTAGACCCAGTGTTCAGCTATCAGTCATTGAATTAATCAGATAAGTTAGTATATTTAAGCATTCATGCTCAGTGATCATGCTAATACTTTCAGTAGCCTCCGGTGAAGAAGAAGTACTTTAGTTAAGTATAAGTTTCAGTATGAGTTAGATCGATCAACTAGTAATTTAGCTTAGCAATCAGGCAACAAATTTGTATGGTGTGGTTTCCCTCTTTCCACCTAGTCCTATTATCAAAGAACTCTGGAATATAACTATTCCAAGATAGAAAGTCCCAATAGTTGCAAAATTAACTCAGTTCATGTATTATGTCTCAGTTTTAAATCCCAGATATTTAGTCACAATTTAGTTCGTAGGTTCCCTATGTATCATCCTAATTTTCCTCAGTATCTCAGTCAAGTCAGTATTCTTCTAGGGACATAATGTCCCAAGGGGAAGATGCTCTATAACCCCAATCTATCATGCCGAAGACCCTCCAATTTATCTTCACATAATGAATCCAGTTTAGAGTTATGGATACCTATAGGTTGACCCTCTAGCTCCAATATCAACGGTAAGCCATGTGCTCAATGGCTTAGTTCAGTTCACAATACCCAGTCCACATCATATGTTATAGACTCAGCCATGTTCTCATGTTCCTATTTATGCATGTTCAGAAAGGATCTCAAGAGGAGGTTAGAAAGTTTCATGTGTTTGAAAACTCTCCCATGAAGGGAGTGAAGAGATTCGGCAAGAAGGGAAAACTCAGTTGCTGATATGTCGGTCCCTTCAAAATTCTCAGTCACTTTGGCAAAGTAGCTTATGATCTTGAGTCGCCTTCAGATCTAGCTTTGTGCATCCGTTCTTTCATGTCTCCTTGCTTAAGAAATGCATAGGTGACCCAGCAGTCGTAGTCCCTGTTGAGGGGGTAGGCATTCAGAACAACCTCTCTTATGAAGAGATTTCAGTCAAAATCCTTGACAATCAGACTCGTAGACTGAGTAACAAAGAAGTCCCTTTAGTCAAAGTTCTTTAGTAGAATTAGTCCATTGAGGTAGCTACTTGAAAAGAAGAAGTAGACATGCAATCTAAGCACCCTCACCTCTTCTTCGCAAAACTCATACTCATCCAAAGGCAATAGCTTTCCTTAAAGCTTATTCAGTTTTAGGTTCAAATTTTAGTTACAAATCAGTTTCATGCTCAGATTCCCATCATAAACTTGGTATCAAATACCATTGCATATTCAATCATGTATTCATACATTAGATTAGTCATGTGTTCATGCATTAGACATGCATTCTCCTTGTGAGAAACTCAGTTCTCAAAAATCTTAGGCATGTATTCATGAGTCAATTCAGTCATGAAATCATGCATCAGATATGCATGATCAGTATGAATATCAGAAATCTCAGTCATGTAGTCAAGTTTCAGTTGTTCATGGTCAGTATTTACTTCAGCTTATTATTTCTCCCATCTCAATCAGTCTCATTCGAGGACGAATGTTCCCAAAGAGGAGATATTGTAATACCCCGTACTTCTACCTAGCTTAAATTCATCCCAAAAATGTTAAAGTATTGATTTAAGAGTTGAATCCACTTTTATAGATGTGGAATTTTTAAGATTTTCACTTTTTATTATGTGGGAAATTCAATAAGCTTTCCATCGATACCAAATTCGGCCAAATTCGGCACCCGGGCGCAGAGTTAGAGCCTTTTTAGTGAGACAGTGTATCACTTGAGCCATCAACATGTCGCAGAGCATGCCAAAATGATAATCATCAAAATCCAGTGAGCCTCTGCGATTATGGCACGTCGTGCCAAGGCTCAAATTCAGAATTATCTTTTTTCAGTGAATCTCCGCAATGTCTCCATGTCGCGCTAAACTTCTAGGTCATAAACGAAGGTGGTAACGCAATTTCCACCGTGTCTCGCCACACACCAGTTTCTCAATTGTCTAGTTTTCAGTGAGCTAGTGCAATTTCACCCCATCGCGCCAGCATGTAAAATCGGGATTTTTTAGTTTCCATCATTTAATTTCAGGAGATGTTTGGTAAATTCCAAAAACCCCAAATCAACCTATACACGACATTAAACCCTAAAAATACCTATTATCTCATTATTTACCCATATCTCATAAGAAATAAATCACTCTCTCTCAAATATAGAAAAGCTTAGCCTTAAGTTTCAAAAGAAAATCTCAAGAAATCTATCCAAGAACTCCAAGAACCTTCAAGGTTTCCTTTCTCAGGTATGCATAGTGTTCATTCATGGATTCCTTTTATCCATAAAGCCCAAGAATCAAATTTTAAACTATGAATTATGATATTTATTCTATGTGTTGATTAGGTTCATATGGTTGTTGTTGTATGATTCCCAAGTTGGAATCTATTTGTGTTTTTATGAGAATATGTTAGCATGTGAGTTGAAAACCATGAAATTTAGTTGGTTATGACAAGTTAATTTGATGAATTATGCCATGCCCTAAGTCATGCACTCTATGTGTTTGACAAAATGCCTAAGAGACCAAAAATTATGCAATATAACTCAATTATGACTTAAGTGATGTATTCATGTTTTACCCTTATGTTCAAATTACTCCCACGCTATTGACGTGCAATGTAGATGTTTTTTGAGATGCTCATGATGCTAGAATATGGAATTATGACATTGATTATATGCATTCTTTCCATGTACAAGATTATGATAACCATGTACTTCATGAAATCCCCAACTTATTGTATTATGAATTCTTAATATTGGTCATATGTTCAAGAAGTGTCAAGTCTTGTCAGTTTAATGTAATCAAGTCCTGAGGGTGCTTGTACCCAATAATTTAGATTTGTTTTTAGAGTCAGTGTCATGTTTTCATGATATCCTCAGTCAAGCCATGTTCAGTAGAATTCAACCAGTCATGTGACTCAGAAAAATTCAGTAATCCTAGTAAATCTCATAAAGCTCAATAATTCAGTAATCTCTGTAGTATTCTACCAGTCAACGGAACTCCATGAAATCAGTACAGTTTAGTTCAGTTAATCATGTTCCGTATCTATTTAGATGGGAGTAGGATTTAGCACCGAGTGAACCCAAGGATGAGGACACACACTGACAGTTGAGGGTGTGATCCCTAGAAGTAATCTTTGTGTTCCAGAACTATGTAGCCAGCATAGGTGAGACATCAACACTGACAGATGAGGGTTGATGAGGTGGATAAACACTGTCAGATAAGGGTCACACACAGCTTGCCCTTACCAATGGCCCGATATTGACACCCTTCCAATTGGGGTTACAGATTGGACCCCAACTTAGGTATAATAGATTATTAGGGGCATGTTGGTTAGATGAATTCTCCCAGAGTTTCAGTTACAAAATCAGGACTGTTAGATACAGTCACTCAGTCTCAGTAATAGAACTCAGATAGTTCTTCTGATACAGTCACTCAATATAGTATGAAACTCATCTAGTTCCATCAGATTTCAGGACTATCAGACACAGTCACCCAGTTAATAGTATATTAATTATACGAAATTCATGTTACCAATATTCAAATTTCAGGACTGTTAGATACAGTCAATCAGATCAGTTCTTCATAATCAGAACTACCAAAAATAATCATTTGTTTATAAGTAATACGACATCAGTTCCTCAGCACTCAATAGACTTAGTCATTCAGTATCCCAGTATTAGTACTCAGATATCAAAAAATCCAATGTTATCAGAATTTAAGAGTCAGTGCTATCACGATCTCAGTTATAGATCCATTATTTTATTAATTTATTATTTCAGTAGTTCAGATTTAATTGGGGACATGTCCCATCAACTCCACAGATTTTAGACAGTTTAAAGGCTTTCAGACTATAGTATGTTTTCGAACAATTTATTTCAGTTTTGGGTATTTTTATACCCCATTAAAGATATTGTCTTATATTTTGTATTAGTTTAGTTTTGAACCTTATGGCTTTACAGCTTATATTCCACATATTTATAGTATTTTATTTAGTGCTCAGTTACAGATATCAGTCATGGGTTAGCTTGTGGTACTTCAGGGTCGTGAGCACCGTGTAGCATTCCGGGTACTAGATTCGAGGTTTACAAAAAGTGAACTAATTATGCCTAGATAGTTGGTCTCATAAATATTCTTGCCATCTTTATATGACTCCAGAACATATGTAGAACTTATAGAAATACTGGATGGTTTGGCATTTTGCATCCCAAATTTTTTAATAAGTTCTTTGGTGTACTTACCTTGGAAGATAAACGTGCCTTAATTTGACCGATGGATTTGTAATCCTGATACAATAAAAACCACGGTAACACTTAAAACACCCCAAACAGTCCACTAATCAAAAGGATTCTTGGACTGATTGAAGACCTCACTCGGATTCGACAATGACAACAACAATTATGAAATGAAGAAGGTGTTTATCACACCAAAACAGCAACAACAATAATAATATGAAGACAAGATGAACAACAACAAAGTGGTAACAATAACAACACCTCACGAGTTACATTAACAAAAACAAGAAACAATGATTACAACAAATAAGAGGATAGATAGTTAGATAAAATGAAGGTGTAATCTTAAAAACCCAAGAGCCTATTCCACTCTTTTACCTTTAACAATACACACAACAAATACCTAACTCCTAAGTTGGCACAGGAGTGACCTTGATCTCCCAAGCATCCAATGTTTCCAAGCTTGAATCCAACACAAGTGATTCCATACTTAAGTTGATTTCCCTAATTACAATTTTGGCCAAGGAGGGTCATTCTCTCAAGAGAGATGTTTCCAAGTGTTACACTTTTATATTCGACAAAAACTAAGACTAAAAACCCTAAGAGGTTCTATATATAGTGTATTACAAAATATAATACAAAATGACCACAATACCCCTCAAGGGTGAGGTGCCCATAAAGTGTAACTTAGGGGCTGTTTTTAGTGTATTTAGGCCCTCTTTTACACTTCACTTATGCACTTCCTTGGACGGATTCAATACGCACTCATTCTCTTCCATCCTCGTGGTCGTACTCGTATGAAATCCCAAAAAGAATGTTAATTCTCTCAGCATGCTCATTTTAAATTCACTCTGCGTTAACTAAGAGAATTCCTTGCACAAAATAGCATTAGCACTTCCAAAGATAATATCGTTAATACAAATTTGAATGATCAAATTTCTAAAAGAGGTTCGTTTGATAAACAAAGTAGTGTAAACCTTTTCTCTTAAGAAATTATCAATTAAAAAACTGCTCAGTCTATCATTCCATGCTCGGGGAACTTGTTTTAAGCCATAGTGAGCTTTTTAGAGTTTAAAAACATTAAATGGAAATTTTAGATTTTCAAAACCTAGGGGTTGTTTCAGAAAAAACTTGTTCATCAATAAAGCCATTTAAAAAGAGAACTTTTCACATCCTGTTGAAATAATTTAAACCCTTTATACGAGGTGCAAGTAAGTAAAATTTAAATGTATTCTAACCTTACAACAGGTGTGAAAGTCTTATCACAATTGACTCCCTCTAGTTGTGAGTAGCCTTGAGTAACTAGATGGGCTTTTTTTCGCACAACTTTACTTGATTTATCCATTTTTTTCAGAACACCCATTTGGTTCCAATGATAGAGGCATTCTTTAATATTTGAACAAGTGCCTACACATTATTCTTGTCAGACCGCTCAATCTCTTCTTTTATTGCTTTTAGCCAACTATCATTTTCTAAAGCTTCATTGACTTTCTTTGATTCACGTTGAGATATGAGGGTTATGTTCATATTTGTTTTACTAGAAGCCCTTGTTTACATTCTTTCTTTGGATCGCCAATGATGAATTTATTTGGATAATTAGGCTCGCTTTTCCATTTATTTGGAATTGTTTTAAGTTTAAATTGATAGTTTGAAGCAGCTGCAGGCATATCACATTTAGTATAAGTTGACTTAGAGGTGGAGTAAACTTTAGTGGAAGGAGGTTTATTAACTTTTACCTATTTAATCTCATCATTTATAGAACTAACATTCTTCACAGAGTGATTAGCATCATCAAAAACAACATGCACAGATTCTTCAATGCAAAGAGTGTATTTATTAAAAAATTCTATGTGATCTACTAGAGTTAGAGTACCCCATAAAGATACCTTCATTACTATTTGGATCAAACTTACCAATGTTTCCCTTGCCATTATTATGAACAAAATATTTTAAGCCAAATGCACGAAAGTACCCAATATTGGGTCTTTTATTATTCCAAAGATCATATGAAGTTGTCTACAGAATAGGTCTAATGAGTAACCTATTTAAAATATTACTTGAAGTACTGGCAGTTTCTGCCCAGAATTGATAAGGTAGAGAGTGTTCACAAATCATGGTTCGAGCCATTTCTTGAAGAGTTTTATTTTTTTGTTCAATTATACTATTTTTTTGAGAGATCTTAGAGTGGATAAGTTATGAGTGTAACCATGAGTGTTACAAAATATTTCAAAATCTCTGCTCCACCATGAACACTTCTAATGATAGAATGTAGTATCCTTTGTCTCTTTGAACCTTCTCACAAAAAACTTCAAAATTCATGTGTCATCTTTGTTAGATAAAAACATAACCTATGTAAATCGAGAATAATCATTAATAATCACAAAGGATACCTTTTACCACCAGTGCTAGCAATTCTAGTGGGATAAAATATATCTATATGAAGTATCTGAAATGGTTTAGTTGTAGAGATAGTATCTGTAACATAATAAAGTTTCTAGTTTGCTTCACAAGTTGACAGTCATCACAGATGTGATTATTATTAAAGTAAAGATTTGGAAGGATAGTCACCAGTTCATGCTTAAATAATTTTTCAATATCCCTCATGCTAGCATGACCAAGCTTTCTATGCCAGATCTAGGAATCCTCAAATATGGAAGAAAGGCATATATGTCCTTCTGTCTTTTTGATGGAGTCTAGAACACACATATTTTTGTGTCTATTTTCAGCTAGAACCTACCTTCCATATTTTTCAATTATGCATCATTCCTTTTAAAACCTTACCTCCAATCCAGCATCACATAACTGACTTATACTTAGCAAGTTGTACTTTTAGTTCCTGACCAGATATACCTTAGTAATATCACATGAATTACTAAAGGAGATATTAAGAATACCTACTACTTTGCCTTTGGAGTAATCACTACAGCTGATGTCACCTCCATCAAAATTAGTTATTTTCCCAAATAAAATTTTTCTTCCAGTGATATAATTTTAACATCCACTATCAAGATACCATTTCCCTTTAGATTTTGAGTGGATTTACCTATAAAATATATTAATTACTTATTTCTAGGTACCCAAGTATTCTTGGGTCCCTTAGGATTAGTCCTTGGACTTGTTGACTAGTTTTGGGTTTTCAAACCGATTTACCGGGATTTCTAGAATAAAGTCTTCAATTGTAATATTTATAATCAGGCTTCCATAGTGATAACAAGAAGTATAATGTTGATTAGTGGTTGTATGATACGTACTGTGACTCTGATTGAGTCTTTTGGTCAACTGACTAGATTTAGTTGACCTTTGAGATTTATCACAACTATAATACCTGTTATGATGGGTAATATGACTATAAATTCTCCCTTTGGTTGACTTACTAGAGTTAGTTGACCATTGACATCTTTCACAACTATCATAGCTATTACTATGCATACCATTATCAGATTGGTAAGTTGACTTAGTTGTGCTAGTCAACAGATTTGATCTGACCATACTGTGATTGGAAGATTTTTCAAAGCTATTAATTTTTATTTTTTAAATATCAACTTCTTCTTGCAAATAATCTTTTTTAATTTTACAAACTTTAAGTTTTAGTTCCTAGTCTCTCTTTATTCTCTTAATAAGCCCCTTTTTCATCATGATAGTTGTTTAGATCATCTATGGCAAGGTCTAGAAAATTTTGTAGTTTAGAAAACTCATTACAGGAGTTGTTTCTTATCTAGAAAGATTCTCTAATTACCATGAAACAACAACCTCCAATGTTTGTCATTTTCATGGTCTGATTGTTCTTCATCTCCTCAGCAGTTGACGGCCTTTTGATTTCCTTTGGATGGTCCTCTTATAGATTTCATACAATCATAAGCAATATGACCATATGTACTACAATTATAATAGTTACCTTCATTCTTGTTCTAATTAGCATGTAGTTTTCCCTTTAAGAAACTTAATTTTTCCTTTCTTTAATTAATGGATTTTTGTAATTCTCCATAACTTTCCTTGTGATAAGAGAAAGCTTATCTAAATCCAGGGCATCATCTTATTCTTCATCTGTAGCTTTAGATGCCACAATTTTCTTCTTTCCATCATGTTGTTGATCCTTCTTGTTCAGGTGAGCCTTTTCAAAGGCAATGAGATCTCCTCTATTTCATCATTGATCATTTTATAAGTTCTTACTTTCAAGAGACACAACCTTCTAAAGCCACTGAGAAGGTAAACTTCTGAGAATCCTAGTGATCTAATCTACTATAGGATAGATTTTTCCTTCATCTTCAAGTTCTCGAATAATTTTTCCAAATCGACAAATGTTTCTTCAATAGATTCACCATTGTTCATCTTAAAAAGTTCATAGTCATAGACTAGTAAACTTGCAAGAGCTTGTTCGACCTTCTTAGTTCCTTCATATGTTGCTTCCAATTTATCCCATATTTCTTTGACTATTCCACAACAAGATGTCTTCTCATATTATTTACCACTTATTGCTTTGTACAAAATATATTTTTACCTTAGAGTTGATCTGAATGATATCCATTTGTTCATCAGTGTATTCCTCCAAAGATGGAATGCTATCACTGGATTTCTTACTATTTTTTAGTTTTTTCCCATCATTTTCTTTATTTGTAGAGACAAATAAAAGATCACCAAGTTTAATCACTTTCCAAACTTTGACAATATAATACTTGATTAAAGTCGCCACCCATATCTTCCAATAAGAAAAATGTTTCCTATTGAAATAAGGAGGTCTAGTTTGGGGGATGTTCCTTCAAAAAATAGAGCTCCAACGACATTCGCTATGGTATTTTCTCATTTGCTGTTAGGAAAATAATTGTGAGTCCTTTCTCTGATACCAATTGAAAGTAGTACGAGAGGAGGGGTGAATTACTCTTTTTTTGACTAGACAAACGACTTCATAATCCAGACAGTTGACTACCAATTGCAGTAATAAAAACTTTAGAAAATAATTTGTTGAAGGTAAATAACACTAGATATATTATACCGGTTAGGACCTCTAATAGGTCTTACTCCAGTCCCCATAGGTTGGAAGGGGTTCTACTTGCTCTTTGTGAATTAAATTAAAGTACAAGACTGAGTCAAGCTTTTTGGGTTTGACTTACACTATCTTTCTTCTTTTTTCACTTTGATGCAATGCCTCACCAACTATTTGTTTCTCTCCTCTCTTTTTGAATACACAGTCAACCTTAAGACAATATAATGCTTGAGTAAAGTAGAGCAAAGAACAAAAAAGGTTGAGAAAAGTGTATGTCTCTTTCCTTGACTTTCAATGCTTATATAGTAGTGGTTGGATTACTACTAGCCATTCAAAGCTAGAAGGTAACCCAAAAGATTTATCTTTTTAGGAAAATAAATAAGGAATATTTAATTTCCAAGAATAAGAAAAGACAAAAAGAAAAATCTATCTAATTATAATACATACATATGAGAGAGACACGATAATTCCATGATTTAAGCAATCCATTCAATGTGACAAATCATTCTCCTTTCCTAGAATGCTTCTTGATATTTAATAATATCTTTTGAGGTGTTTTTCTTTAATACATTTAAAGCAGCAATTCGTTAGAGAAACTTTTTCTTCCTATTTGACTATTTAACATGAGATTTTTTTAAATGTTCTTTTTCTGATGAGAAATTACTTGATATGTGCCTTAATAACTGTTGTAATCTTCCAACAATCTTTCTTTACTTTTTTTAATCTTGTGAGATGCTTCTCTTTTTTTGAGTATTTGAAAAGGGATTCTTTTGAATACTCTTTTTCCTAAATCCCTACAATCAAATCAAGCTCAGGATCATTTATCAAAACTTAACATTATCAGTGAAGGACGATCTTACTATAGACTTTGTGACTGGGTTGCCTTATAATTTTTGAGGTTTTGATAGTGTTTGGGTCATCGTGGAATAATTGACTAAATCTGTCCATTTTATTCTAGTGTAGGTTTCTTTCAGTGTTGAGAGGTTGACTCGTATATATGTTCATGAGATTTTTTAACTTTATATTGTGCCCGTGTCTATCATCTTAGATCAAGGTTTGATGCACACATCACTTTTGGAAGACTTTTTAGGGGAAGTTAGGTGCTTAGGTTGATCTTAGTACAAATTTTCACCCAAAGACCGATGGTTAGTTAGAGCGGACTATTCAGATCTGGGAGGATATGCTCTGCTCTTGTGTCATGGACTTTGGAGATCAGTGGAAGAAATATCTAGGTTTAACGGAGTTTGCATATAATAATAGCTACCATTCCAGTATTGAGATAGCTTATTTTGAGGCTTTGTATCGTAGACATTATTGCTCTCTAGTTAGTTGGTTTATGGTTTCTAAGAATAGATATGGAGGTATGGACTTGGTTTGTGAGCTTTGGATAGAGTATGGGTTATTCAAGATAGACTTCGAGCAGCTCAAAGTAGGAAAAGGTACTATGTGGATCATAGAATTCATGCCTTGAGATTTAGTATTGGTGATCATGTCTTCCTTCGTGTGTTTCCCATGAAGGGTGTAATTATGCTTGGGAGTAGGAGCAAACTTAGCCCCAAGTATATCGGACCTTTTGAGATTCTTCAAACTATTGTGGATGTGGCTTATGAGCTAGCATTGCCCCTAGATTTATCAGATTTTTAATCAATTTTTCATGTTTCCATGCATTGGTGTTAAATTCCAAATGAGTTTCACATCATTCCTAGGATTTAGTGTAGTTGGTGAACGGTTGTTTTTTTCAGATCTCATCTCCTTTTTAGTAAGGATATTAGATGGTTGCATTCTAGAGATATTCCTATAGTTAAGGTCCAGTGAAGACATCGACCTATAGATGAGTCTACTTGGGAGGTTGAGTCTGATATGTATGGTAGTTATCCCTATATTTTTGTTGATTCAGGTATTTTCTCTTTCCTTTAGTTTGAGGACGAATTGGAATCTTAGTGGTGGATGATGTAACGACCTGATTTTTGTGAAATATTTATTTTTGTATCATTTGACCATTTTACCCCTCTCTATGATTGCTTTGTGATATTTCTGGGATGTGGGAACCATTGGCAAGGTTCCAAATACTTTTTTAATGTGATTTATGTGAGATTGTGGTTTTTTATAATTATAAAGGCTTATAGTTGACTTCGGTCAATATTTATTGATCTGCGCATTGGAGGGCAAATTAAACTATGCCAACAGATCTAGAACATTGATTTTAGGTTGGTAACATGGTTGGTGTGGTCTTACCACATTTATATCTCATTTCGATCCTCATTTTAAAAAAGTTGTGAAATTAGTTTTTAGGGGTAACCTTTGTGAAAATAATGTTTTTTTTGAACATCTGAGATTGCCAATAAGTTCGGAGCATCGAATTTAGTATAGTAGCATAGTTTGTTTACATTCTTGAGATTCTAAATTAATACCGAGGCATTTATAGAGACTTGAAATTCTCTACGTCTCCAACTGGTGCACCACTTAAGTGTCAATTTGGTCGCTTATGCCACTTGGCTTGGCAGCTAAAGTGTCATCTAATAAACACTAGGATTTCCTAATAGATTTTCACTTAAGCGACAGTTGGGTCGCTAATACGATAAGGTGGACATCGTGTAAGGGATGCATAGTTGCGGAAGCGATGCTTGGGAAGGTTGTGTCCCCTATTTTTGTAATTTTCACCTTTTTTTAGACCTGGAGCTTAGGTTTTTGAGTTTTTGAGCAATTGCTTTCTTTTCTAAGATTTGGATAGCTCCAAACTCCTCTTTCAATTAGTGTACTTAGGATCCTATCATTTAAATTCTTTAAACTCAAATTCAAAGGTAGAATTTAGGAATTTAGGCTTGAAATGCCTAAAATTTGCAATTCTTTGATTTAAACCTAATTCCAACCCATTTTAACTTGGATTTTCTTCTATAAGTTCCTTTAATCATAGGAATATATTTTTGGATAAAATTTTAGTTTTACCCTTTTTTTTGAAAGCCCATTTCGAGAGTCTATTTTAATCTCAACTCAAAAATGGGCAATATGGGTATAGTTGGATTATTTTTAATATCTAAATTCTATATTTGTGTGTTTTAGATAATTTCAGGTCCATGCGTGAGGTGAAATATCGATGTTACATGCTTGTTTGTATCAGTTTCAGCATTGATATAGGTTATGGCTTAACTTTTTCAGACTGGGCTAGGTAGTTAATAAGGATATTAAAATCTTGTTAAGGGTGTGGGAACCAATCATGAAAATGGCCATATTATTATGTTGTGCTTGTGTGCAGACCTATATTATTATGAATAGGTAGTTTTGATACATTCCTTGTTATATGTGACCGTGTGGGGTCTTATATGATGTCTTTGGCCCTGTGTATGTATATATATTTATATATATGATTATATCTTTTCTGCTGAAAAATCCTAAATTGGATTTTATGTGATATCAATAGCATATTATTGTGTATTTTACTCTATTATCATATGAATTACATTAGATTCATGGATGGTTGGATTATTGAGTGAATTCTGGCTCATATAGTTGCTATATTGGTTAGAATTAGAAATTCTCATTTTGGTTGGTTATGAGCATTACATCCTCATATCATATACAATCATGAAACACTAATATCGCTATGGAAATACTGGTAATACTGCCTTTTTCTAATAGAAAATGTGATATCTTTAAAAACCTCTACCTATGGAAGTGTCAGAGAGGAGTTATGGATATTGGTATTGGATTTTGGATTGAATATAGATTTGGAACTGCCCATGGGTCGTACCTAGATGCACATATTGATAGGGTCATACAAAGGTTCTGCGACAACCTCGGGCATCACATCATCATTATCATCATCTTCATTACATTTTATTTATTGTGTATATTCTATGTTGCATTTTTTGTTTTTGATTGATATTTGTCTATTTATGCTTCTTCTTTTACTTGTATTTGGTATATATGTATATTTTAGGCTGTTAATAGAGACAGTATGCACTATTATTTGGGAAATTTTCTGATTGTAGATGATATGCCCATAGTATGTATTTTATATGCTTTATTTTCTACTTTGCTCAGTCAGCCGATAGTACCTACTGAGTATAAGTGGTCCATATGAATCTATACTATGCAATTTCATTGCATATAAAGGTAAGAGTAAGATGCAAAACAAACTAATTTAGGCAGTACTTGGAGTCTATTCGAGATAACGACTAACCTATGCATTTAGAGTTGACCTTTTATCTCTTCTTACCTAGATCATGTCTTATTTGTATTCTAAAATAAGTTTTGATTTTTATTCTCTATCATTGTATCTTTTGACATTCAAAATGTATTTAGTAGTTCTTGCACTGTGACACAAGGTTTGGAGATACTGTATGGTATCTTTGGTTATGTATTTCCCACGTTTACTATATTTGTGTGGTTCGGCTTTGCTTAGAAGCCTTGCCTTGGGTTTTGGTATTATATTTCATTCCATATTAGTTTAGGTCATAGGTATACTTGTCAAGGCTTTCCGCGACAAGTACCATCATGACCCTTGGCTTTTGGGTTGTGACATATGTATATCTATCTATGTCCACTTAATCCCAAACCTTAAATCACATGCATACCAATTATTAAACACCCACTTACACTTATATTCAAGCCCTTTTATCCAATCATCACCACTTAGCTGCATAATGCCCTAATTCCTACTAGTCAAGGCTTGTTAGAAATATTTGCATTAACAGAGAATAAACTTCATATAAGGAGGCAACTATTGATCTTGCATGGCATAAAAAATTAATACCTCACACTTTAATCACACTTGGGATCTAATTCCAATACCCTAGGAAAGAAATCCATTGGATGCAGATGGATATACAAAATAAAGAAATGATTAAATGGAGGCACTGAAAGGCTAAATGCCAGGCTTATTGTCAAGGTATACACCTAACAACCAATCATTGAACATTAAAACATTCTTTCCTATTGTCAGGATGACCATAGTTAGAGCTATAGTTATCATAGATGGCCATAATTAGAGATTTACATATCACAACAATCATGTAGACTACTTGATGAGTATTGATCCCTCAAAGAGGTAGTAGGAGACTGGTTTGACTAAGTAGACAACTTGATGAGTTGAATGCTCTATTTTTCAATACTATCTCAGTGTTTTGTGACAGTCAATCTGCCTTACACATAGCTAGTAACCTCGTGTTTTATGAAAGAACTATGCATATTGTAGTTTAATGTCACTATGTGAGGCATATTCTACAACAAAGGCTTATCTCCTTAAATCACACTGCCAACCAAGATCAGTTGGTTGATATACTGACCAAAGCAAAGATAAGGATCAAGTATTCTTTCATTCTTACCAAGTTGGCACTGTTATCTCTACCACCAACTTAGGGGGGGCATTAAGAATTATACAATTAGAGTTATCAGAGTTAGATTACAACATACATTCAGTTAGTTATTAGTTAGTTGGGATTTTAAGCCTCCATTTAAATTAGATCAGATATATTAGACTAGCTAGATATATTTTGATTTCTTTTCCTTTCTTGTATAAATATCATCTATTGCAATACTACAATGCTAAGCTTTATATTCTAACATACAATTACTTTATTTCTTCTCAATATTGATCTCCATAGTCAAAGCTTTCATTGTTACAGTAGCCTGAGCTCAAGGCACTGTTATCGCATAAGTTCATCACTTTAATACTAATAATGTAGTTAGATATACATGCATCCTTTTGATGTACTTATGTACGTATGCTCTAATTAGCAGTACTAATTAAAGAAGTTTTATAATTTATACAAATATTAGAACCTAATTATTTCAGCATGATATCTATAGATTCCTGTAGTAATATTATTTTTGTCCAAGAATGCTAAGAATAGGACTATTCTCATCATGGTAAATACATAACCCAATATAAATATGTAATATATAGAGGGAGAAGTGTTAATTCCTTAGTTTTGATGATTGACAAATAGTATGTTGGGACTTATTTCCTAGTGATTAAGTGATGACAAAGCAGTTATAACTTAAGCAATAGGTTGGACTAATCTATCACTATCACAATCAACTACCACAATTGATGCAAAGTACAAAAGTTGGTGGAAAAACTGCTACCACCTTTTTGTCTCAACCAATAAAGTCACTTCTAGGTTTTCTTGTGTCATACATAAATATTGATTATCTTTTCCAACAAGAAAACCAATTCTTCCATATTCTAACAATAAAATATCATTCTGAAGTTGTGAATCAAAGACTCCTTTTGCAATAGGGAATTGATAGCTCATCAAGTTGTATTTTATTTCCTTTTTGTACTTGAATCTTTGTCATATGCTCTTATGTGTTTGCCTACTGTTGCTTATGATTGTTAGTAGGTGGTGTGGTGTAAACCTCTTCTCTTTGTATTATCTAAAGTTAGGTGATTTTCATGCTAGATTTATCTTAGGATTCTAGTTAGAGTTAGCTGGTGTGTGCGTATAGTAGAGTTGTTGTACTTTTTCCTTAAAATAGATTTATTACTAGGAGAGGAAAGATTAAGAGTTTAATCCTAAAGTTTGGAGACCGTAATAAGGATGTTTCTTGGATATATTTGAGCTTAGGAATTCTGAAGGCAGGTCATAGTTTTTTCCCCTTGAGCAAGGAGTTTTTATGTAAAAATCCTTATGTCAGCTATTTACTTTATTCTTGCACTTTATTGTTAATATCTCTCCTAGTTTTTGTTGTGTTAGTTCTACTGGGAACAGTTTCCAAAATTAAAAAGTAATCCACTGCAACTGTTTATTTGGTAGTAGATCAGGTCTTTCTAAAAAAGGCTAATACCTTGGAAAATTCCTGAGAAATGGCAACACCTCCAAACCTAGAAGAAGGCCAATCAACCACTACACCATCAAGATTCATGGTGAGTATTATAGGTGGTGGAAAACAAGAATTTATGACTTCATCATGGATGAAGATTCAGAGTTATGGGATGTCATTGAGGAGGGCCCTATTGTTCCTACAAGGGCAGTAAAAGTTGGTGATGTAACCTCATAGGTTCCCAAGTCCAAGAAGGAGTATGATGATGCAGATAGAAAAAAGATTGAGAAAAACTATAAGGCCAAGAAGATACTGGTGTTTGGTATTGCTTCTGATGAATACAACTGGATCTCAGATTGTGATACTGCATAAAAGATCCGGGATTGTCTTCAGCTATCCCATGAAAGAACTACTCAGGTTAAGTAGTCCTAAGTGGACATGCTGACTAATCAATATTTGAATTTTACCCTACATGAATGAGAGTCCATTCAAGATATGGTCACTAGGTTCACTGCAGTGACAAATGAGCTGCATTGTCTGGGTAAGGATATTCCAACACACAAATAGGTTAGGAATATCTTAAGCATTCTTTCTAAAACATGATAAAGTAAAGTGGATGCTATCACTAAAGCCAGAGATCTGATGAAAATGGCCATGGATGGTCTTATTGGCAATCTCAAAACTTATGAGATATTGAAGAAACTTGGGAAGTTAAAGGTTGAGCCGAAGGTAGAGAAAAATATGGTTCTAAAGGTTTCAAAAGAAACCTCCAGTGGTCAAGATAAGGAGACGACTTATATTGCAAAAAGGTTCTCAAAACCTTGAGAAAATTAGGGGGTATACCTAGAAGGGGAGAGTCTAGCAAGCCCTTTAAGGAAGGAAAGACAAGTGAAACATGTCACAAATATGGAAAAGTTGTTCAATAACATTAAGGATTTCCCAATGCACAAGGTAGATTATAAGGAATATGCTAAGCAGTCTATTGGAACAGATCCCTGTGAAGTCAAGAAAGAAAGCTGAAGCTGACAAAGTTGTCAATCAAGTGTTGGAAGCCTATTGGGGTATCACAATGAGTGATTCAATTAATTTAACACAAGGAGAAAATGTGTCCATGATGATAATGGAATATGATGTATAAGTTTTTGACTCACTCTTTACTCTGATGGAAGATACTAATGATGATGAAGATAAATTTGTGACTCTACTTAACATTAAGGAAAATCTTAAGGATCACTTCCTCAATGAGTTGGGATCTCTTACCTCTGTATTGACTGACTTTTCTAATGATCTTGCTAAAGACAAAGAGAATCTAAAGAAAGCCCTGGAGAAATATTAGGAAAATTAATTGAGTTGAGTGTCCAGGTGGCTAAACTCACCAGTGAAAAAACAAAGATGAAGGAGGATCTTAGAAAGTGTAAAGAAGAAATGGTTGAGTTAAGTGTACAAGTAACTGAGCATCAAACAACTTGAAAAACTCTCTCATATGAAAAGGATCTTCTGAGGTAAAACATAGTGAAATTACTAAGCGAGACTCCAAAGGAAAAGGTGAAGGAAGCAGGTTACAGATTCAATTGGAAGAAAAATTGACTGAAGCTAAGAAAAGTATGACTATCCTACTTGAAAGAAACTCAGAGCTAGAGATGAAATTGGTTCAAGTGAAGACTGAGCTTTAAAATACCCTCAAGTGGTCTACATCTTTACAAGTTCTTACTACTCTCACCAGCCAAGGATCTAACCGTAGAGAAGCAATAGTTTATCAGTCAAGCTAGTCCCTCCAACTCCTCTAGCAAGACAGTAGACAATAAGGATTATTTACTATACACTCACTATGGGAGGAATGATCACACAAGAGAATTTATCCTTCTAAAGAAGCAGTTCATGGAAGGATGAGTAATTTCACTCCATCAAGAGGAAAGAAAACCAAATTGCCCAGCTGGACATGAAATAAGTTAATCTCTCTTATAATTATACTAGGAACTTAGGCTTAAAAGGGTTCCAAAACTAACAAATAATTGTTGAATGAAGGGTAAAGCAAGAGAGACAAACCAACACAAAATTGTTGATGATGGGTGATTAGAGATATGGATAAAGATCTAAAGAATTTCTTTAGCTGGAAGCCCTTAGAAAGGACTAGTTCTCCTTGATAATGAATGTGAAGAAATCATGTTTGTTGATGATGATAATATTGTAGATCTAGTTGTAAAAAGACCTTGTTGTAGTTCTAAAGGACATATATCTTGTGTTTCATTAAAAAAGGTTGGTAGGAAACTGGTTGAGTAGAACAAGAAATGGTAGAGATAATGAAATCTAGATGATGATGGCTACTCTCATAATTCTCCTGGTGTGGCTATGAACTAGTAAACAGGTATCCTGTTTGGGTGATTTCCTATATGTCTAACTCAGTCTCATATCCTCTACAGACATATGTCCATGGCAAGAAAGGGAAGATATAAAAATAGAAGTGAGACAGTACAAAGTGATTGGGTTCATAAATCATTTAGGGACCAATTGCCGAATCACATTAGTACCATTTATTATTCCCTAAGCAGTGACTTTTTAAATATGTAATGGTTTTGCCACATTATGCTCCTGCCTTTTCTCAAAAGTTATCTTTGTACTTTAATTCAAAAAGGCCATCTGACCGAACACGCCTCATCAGACACACCTATTCAATTAATCTAAACTATTCTTTCATGTCCTATTTAAATACAAAAATAGATCTTTTTCCTTTTCATTTACAAAATAGACTCTTATACTATCTTATTAAAATGTCTTACTTCTTTTCATCCTCACAAAAGGATGAGCCCATCCCTTTGAAAGTCTTTGATACTCCTTCCATACCATCTGGGTCAGAGGAACAATTTTCCATCACTAAGTTTTCTCCACATTCCCTCTAGAAGATTTCCAAAAACTAAAACTCTCAGGAAAAGACGAACTCTCAAATGATCCATCTTTAAAAAGGGGTGATATTTCTAATGCTTATGTTGACCCCAAAATCAACCCCTCATCTAAAAAGGTAAGTGACTCTAAATATAATTATTCTAAATCCCCAATTCATATGGATGACCTTCCAAGTAACCAATGCAAAGACAAAGTTCCTGACTAACTGTAATGACCTTTCAGGTCATTATTCATATTCTTGCTTACTTCCTCTGATAGAGCTTCTCTATAGCCATCCTAAGTTATTAATGACTTATGAGAACCAATAGTTCAATTGCCTAATGATTCATTTGGGGTTTTAGAACCCTTTCTCAATTTGAAGTCTTTGTTAGTCCTAATTAACCACTAAGTGAAAACTTTGGTAAAACAACCTTTTATGTGAAATCCAACTTCATCAATGCATTTGGTATGTCAAAAACTATGGGGTTACATACCTTATTTGTATAAAACGGACCCCGTATGTATACCAAGGCATTGGCCAAATCTTGAAACCAAGTTCCAAGCTTTAGCCATGCATAACATGCACCAAGGTGCTGCGACCAAACTGAAAGGGGTGTGACCAAGGTGTTGTGACTACGGTGAGGCAGTGGCCGCGACTGAGCCATCAGAGAGATGGTTGGCCTATGTATTATGCTTTCTTGCATAAATTTTAGCTATTTTATGCCTCCCTCTTAACCTAAAAACCCTAATGGAGTATGAAATCCTCTAAGTGAGTCTTGTGGGTTGAATTGGAGCTTAAACAACTTGTGTGATTGAATCTTGATATAATCTAAGGAAAGAATTCCTCTGATTTGGTATTGATTTCATGGATTCTTGACCCTAAACCCCTAAATCATTGAGGGTCAAATGTAGCCTCAAAGTTGAATGGCTGACTCAAATTACTTGAGGGTTTTAACTCCCTAAAGATAGTTAGGTTATGGGTTGATCTTGGAAAATCCTTTCCAAGGGGGAAACCCATGGCACAATAGTACCATAATAGGTATTGTTATGAATGTTGTAATTCTTAGATTGTATTATTGATAGCATTGCTTGTGAAAGAGGAATCTTCATGTAAGGGAGAGAAAAATCTCATTGGTTCATGAGTTGCTTGGACTCAAGGTAGGTTAGGCTTACCTGTAGACTAGATTGAACTTGTTTGTAATGTATTTATTGTTATCTTGTGATATTAGGCGGGGATTTTAGATAGTAGTTGATTAAATGGTGAACCTTGAGATTAGTCGGTTGATTAGGCAATTGAACTTGTTTAGTGTAACGTTGGGTCCTTAGTTTGGAATCCTTGGGTAGTTCACTTCTAGTCTTATAGATAGTATAACGATGCTATAGTGGATTTAATGAGCGAGAGTGGTACTCTTCACTAATTTTAGGGGTAATGTTGACTTATATATATATGTTGTTTAGTTAAGAAGTGACCTTGGTGTTGGGTTTACTTATGAAGGATATTTGAAAAAGTTTCCCCTTTTGGTTTTATAAGGAGTGATAATACCTTATGAGGTGACTTAGATGAATTAGTCTAACCCCGGATAGAATCTAGTCTTGTATTAGTAAAGCTTTGGCTTTCTTTGGGATTTAGAAATGGGACTTGACCCACCTTAAGATTTAACTAGGTAAATTCTTAGTGACCTAGATAAGTGGTGAGTGTCTAAACTATATATATATAGCAGTTGTGATGGTTAAACTTGGTTCTTGGATTATTTTGTGATCATGACTTGAATAATCTTGTTAAGTGATTATTGTGAATATCTTATAAGTACTCATGCTCTTGTTTATGCTCATATTACATGTGAACCTTTATTAGTAAGGTAAAATGGCAAGTGTTATCCTACATCCCTATTTCCTTATATTTTGAACTTTTGTGTATGTTTATTGGCTCGGCTATGCATGGGGATGTATGTTATTGTATTAGGAGACTAGTTGTTCTTATCCATGGTAAATCTAGAAGAAATATTGTCCTTATTCACCAATTAAGGGGTGTGAAATTTTTTACTCTAAGTAGTACTTAGTGATGAATTATGCTAAAGATTGGGTAAATTTCTCTTCATAGGATGATCATGTGTAAGTCTAAAGTCTCACTTAGTAATCTACTTGACTTGAATGAGTGACTAAAATATAAAATATTACCTAGTTATGTGGCTTATGTAGAAACTAGTTACTTCTAAAATATGCGATTACAACTTGAAGGCTAGAAACCTAGTAAACTAGTTGGTGGACTTTACTTGATGAAAATATGAAGGCTAGTCCTTAAGGTTGCGACGTGCTTAGTGATGATGGACCTAGTATAGTATGATGGTTAATTAGATTATCTTCCAATATGTGAGGTTGAAGATGCTAGTTAAAGAATGGCCTTATGATAGATAGATATCCTATAATATGAGTGGCTTGCAGTTTTTCCCCAAGTTGATGTCTAGTAATTATAAGACTTGTAATCTATTGATTTATTGAAGATAAGGCTAATTAGTATGGACTTTACGCGGTGTTTATCAACGAATTATAGAATTAGTGGCTACATATCTATGTTATGATAATATTGCTCTCATCTATGTTAAAATACAGTATGGGTATTTGGGTGTGGATTTCTACAATGAACCATGGCAAGGTTGTACTACCCGCGGTTTTGGTCAATAGGTGGAGTGATTGTACTTTATTGTACTATTAGTTGTACTCTCCGGTGGTATGGGACACCATGATAGGTTCTTGTTTTATATTTTTTTTTGTACTCTCCGTGGTATGGGACACCGTGATGAGATCTTTGGTGTGCTCTCTTTTGTGTACTTTCTGATGGTATGGAACTTTGAGGTAAGTTCTTGGGCTTTCTATTTTAAAGATGGTTGATAATGATTATGGTGAGTAGATGCTTGCTATTTTGTATATGGATTATGCTTCCAAAATGATGCTCGGATGTTACGGTGATTATGAGGTATATTGATATAGTATGTCATGTTATTGCTTTAGTAATATAGTTGTTATTACAATGGTATCAAAGCAGGTTCAGGTTCAATCATATCTCTTGACGTTAAGGTTATTGTCTTAGTTTATGTCATCTGTACATTATATTTGAGCTTAGTCGATCGATGATGCCTACTGAGTAACCATATTTTGGTATTCATACTACACTTCTGTACCTTTTTAGTTCAGACCCAGGTTCTAGTTGCTATCATTGAGCTAGTTCATACCGTGTTGACTATTCAAAGATAGGGTGAGCTCTTGGAGATCGAGCTGCCCTTTTTCCCCTTTATCCTTGTTTGTCTTTTGTTTTCGAGACAAATGTATGAGATTATTTAAGATCTTTTAGATTTTGAGAGTGTAAATTCCTCTTATCAAGTTTAGTAGTTTTTGTATTAATACAATTAGTTTATGGTATTTGTACTTGGATAGCGATGGCCTTTTGCTGTTAAATATTGTTGTTACATATTGTGTTCACACATAGGGTCCATGTTAGAGGTTCTTACTAAGGTAACCTATTGCATTAGCTCTGGGTTATGGTATCGTCTTACCTACCGATGGGATGTGGTAGGTGTTATCATGATCCCAAATGGGGTCGTGACAAATTAGTATCAGAGCCTAGGTTTCAATGATATTATTTATACAAGAGGAAGAGTCTAATAAAGTCCTATAGATCAAAACATTGACGTCTGTTTCCTATCCTTGGGAGGCTGTGGGACATAATTAGAAGTTCTTCAGTTATTTTATTCTTATCGTGCTAAGAGTCTGAGTTGGTTTGTAGGATACTTTGTTGACTTTACTCTTTCGTAGATGGCCAGGACACATGCTTCAGTAATATGCGAGGAGGGTCCTGAGACCTAGACTCATGATTTGTTCTCAGTTAGGGACCAGGGTGTACCTCCCCCGGACCCTATTCCTGCACCCAAGCCAGAGACTCATCTACCTCAGCCAGTGGGGGCCAGGGACCAGCCCAGGCTCCACCCAAATTCATTCCCTCTTCTTTTCTTAGAGTTTCTTTAGTTTAGTTGTTGAGCTTCGTTGATAGTCCATAGACTACTGGAGAAAGAGTGCAGCCTACAGCTGTAGCTTTTGGAGTTGAGGTTCCTCCTATTCCAGCAATTATTCATCCAGTAGTGACCCAACTAGTTATGTCTACTGAAGAGCAGAATACGTTGGGTAGGTTCTTGAGGTTGGCTCCACCTAGGTTTTTTGGTGCTTTTGGAGAGGATACATTTGAGTTTCTGACTGCTTGTGAGGTTAGGCTTCATAGATTAGGCCTTGTGGAGACTCGTGGAGTGGACTACACCATATTTCTATTGGACTTTCCTGCTAGACACTAGTGGAAAGTTTTTATAAGTTCTAGATTAGTGGGGTCTTCTTCTCTCTCTTAGGCTCAGTTCTTCAACATATTCTTGGAGAATTTTATGCCACGTAGCCTTAGAAATTATTTAAGAGATCAGTTCTCTAGGTAGGAGTAGGGTTCTATGACCATCGCTGAGTGTGAGGCTCATTTCCATGAGTTGGCCAAGAATGCGACTTCTATATTGGATACTAAGTATGAGAGAGTTCGTTGCTTTGTGAGAGGATTAAGACTTCTTATTTGGATGGCTACTCAGAGTTTGGTCTCTATGGTTAGGAACTTTGTTGAGGTTGTGGATCATTCTAGGGTGATGGAGCACATGTGGGCTATGATAAGAGGCCTAAGTATCAGGGCAGATTTGGTGGGAGCCATAGTAGTTCTCGGTTCAGAGGTGGTATTTCTTATGTTGGACATCCTCCACATCTATCTTTTCAGCTTTGGCAGATTAGTCGACTAATGCAGGTAGCTCTTTAGGCAGCTGATGAGGATCAACTTATTTCTAGTGGGCGCCCTAGTAGGGGCAGTGATCAGTCTATAAGAGGTTCATCTATGGGACATGCTAGGCGTAACATTTATGCTGGATCAACCATTTATGTGACTTCTGGTTCTTCTCGTGTGTCTTGTTTTACTTGTGAACTTCCTAGTCATTTTTATAGAGAGTGCCCTAGTCATGGGGCGATGGTTGTTTCAGCCCAAGGAGCTACTCCTATTAGGTTGGTTCATCCCTCAGTTAGGGGTGGTACGTGAGATTATAAAGGTGGTTATCAAGGTGTTCGGGGTGGTACTTAAGAAGATAGGATGGGTGGTCATTTAGGTGCCCAACTAGGTGGTGGGCATGGTCAGTTATATGCAGTACCTGCTAGGCTTGAGGCTGAGACTTCAAATGCAATAGTCACATGTGTGATTTTAGTATACCGCAAGTCAGCTCTTGCTTTATTTGATCCTAGATCCACTTATTCTTATATATCTGCTTATTATGCACCACGATTGGAGTTGACTAGTGATTTATTATCTATGCCTTTGTTGTATCTACTCCCGTAGGTGATTCTTTAGTAGTGGATTAGGTATTTAAATCATGTGTCATGACAGTTTGTGATGTTGATACTTATGCTGATCTTATTATTCTGGATATATTGTATTTTGATATGAGTCTGAGCATGGACTGGTTATCTTACTATCATCTGGTCATGGATTGTTTTGCCAAGACCATTACCTTAGCCATGCTCGGTATGGCCCCAGTCGTGTGGCAGGAGAAGTTTAGTCGTGAACCGATGGGGATTATTTCTTATATTTGTGCTAGACGGCTTATGTCAAGGGGTTGTGAGTCTTATCTCTCCTACGTATGTGATACCTGTGTAGAGAGTCCAACACTTAACTCTATCCCTATTGTGTGTGAGTTTCCTGATGTGTTTCCTGACAATCTGCATGGTATTCCCCCTAACTGTGAGATTGAGTTTTCTATTGACCTTGATCTTGGTACTCAACCTATTTCTATGGCACCTTATCGTATGGCTCCCACAGAGCTTAAAAAGATAAACTCTTAACTTCAGGATCTTCTTAGAAAGGGGTTCATTAGATCGAGTGTGTCCCCATGGGGAGCCCTTGTTTTGTTTGTAAAAAAGAAAGATGGGTTAATGCGGATGTGTATTGATTATAGGTAGCTGAATAAGGTGATGGTGAAGAATTGTTATCCTATGCCTCACATTGATGATTTGTTTGACCATCTTTAGGGCTCAACGATATTTTCTATGATAGATTTGAGGTCTGATTATCATCAGTTGAGGATTCGAGCTGAGGATATCCTGAAGACAACCTTTAGGACCAGTTATGGTCACTATGAGTTTTTGGTTGTCTTTTGGGATGACTAATGCTCCAGCCAAGTTTATGGACTTAATGAATTATCTGTTCAGACCTTATCTAGACTTCTTTGTCATAGTGTTCAATGATGATATTCTTGTGTATTCGAGAAGTAGTGAGGAGCATGCACAATATTTGAGGGTTGTGCTCTAGGTTTTAAGAGAGAATGTGACTTTCTCCAAGTTCTCTAAGTACGAGTTTTGGCTGGAGTCAGCATCTTTTCTTGGACATGTGGTGTCCAAGGCGGGTATTATTATAGAATCAGCTAAGATTTTAGAAATTCGTGATTGGGCTAGACCTACGTCTCTGACTGAGGTTCGCAGTTTTATTGGTTTGACTAGTTATTATAGGCATTTTGGTGAGAGTTTTGCTACCTTATCAACCTCTATGACTAGATTAACCTGGAAGGAAGTTCCTTCCTAATAGTCCAAGAAGTATGAGTTAAGCTTTGAAAAGCTTAAGAATTATCTCACTTCATCCTTGATATTAACTCTTCCAGTTGAGGGTGAGAGATTTACTATGTTTTGTGATGCTTCTAGTATTAGTCTTGGATGTGTTTTAAAGCAGTAGGGTCATGTCATTGCCTATGATTCTAGACATCTTAAGGTGCATGAGCGCAACTACCCTACTCATGATTTAGAGTTGGCGATGGTAGTTTTCGTGCTTAAGATTTGGAGGCATTAATTATATGGTGTACGATGTGAGATTTTCACCGATCATCATAGTCTTCAACATCTTATGACTCAACGAAAGCTTAATGCTCACCAGCATAGGCGGATGAAGTTGCTAAAGAATTATGATATGTATATCTTGTACCATCTGGGTAAGGTGAATGTGGTGGAAGATACCTTGAGTCAAAAGGCGGCAAGTATGGGAAGTTTCACATATATTTCTATTTCTTGAAGGCCATTCGCACGAGATATTCAATCCTAAGCCAATTTGATGGTTTGTCTCGATATCTCAGATCCCATGAGAGTTTTGGCTTAAGTAGAGGCGAGGTCCTCCCTGTTAAAGCAGATTCGTGATCGTCAGTTTGGGATGAGAAGTTATGCCTTCTCTGTGATCGAGTAGTGAATGTTGAGTCTAGAAGACACACCATGGATTTCGAGGGTGTCTTGAGATTTTAGGGTCGTATTTGTATTCCTCGACTCGATGACTTAATTCCGTATATTTTCCATGAGGATCACAGTTCTAGGTATTCTATTCATCAGGGTATAGCCAAGATGTATAGAGATCTGAGGTATTTGTATTGGTGGGATGGTATGAAGAGAAATGTGGCAGGATTCATAGCTTGTTGCTTAAGTTGTCAACAAGTTAAGGCCTAGCATCAGCGTCCCGATGGTTTGATTGCCTATTCTCGAGTATAAATGGGAAATTATCACCATGGACTTCATTAGTGTGTTGCCTCGTACTTCCCATGGTCACGATGGTATTTGGGTTATTGTGGATCGCTTGACCAAGTCGGCATACTTCATTCCTATTCTGATGACCTTCAGTGCTGAGAGATTAACCCAGATTTATATTTGGGACATAGTTCATTTGCATGGTGTTCCTGTGTCTATCATATCAGATTATGGTTCTATGTTTACTTTAAGGTTTCAAGGAGAATTTTAGGAGGAGTTGGGTAATCGAGTGGATTTGTATACGACCTTTCATTCGTAGATAGATAGTCAGTCTGAGCAGACAATTTAGGTGCTTTAGGATATGCTCTGAGCTTATGTTATAGACTTTGGAGGTCAGTGGGATCAACATTTAGAATTGATCGAGTTCACCTACAACAACAGTTATCATTCGAGCATTGAGATGGCACCTTATGAGGCATTGTATGGTAAGAGGTTTCATTCTCCTATAGGATGGTTTGATACATTCAAGGTTATACCCGGTGGTACAAATTTTCTTCAAGACTCATTGGATAGAGTCAGGGTGATTCAGGACAGGCTCAGAGCATCCAAGAGTAGGTAGAAGGCCTATGCCAACCGCAGACTCTATGCCTTGAGATTCGGAGTGGGTGATCGTGTGTTCCTTTGAGTTTCACCTATGATAGGTGTGATGAGGTTTGGAAGGAAGGATAATCTTAGTCCTCTTTACATTGGTCCTTTTGAGATTCTTTGTGTAGTTGGTGCGGTGTCCTATCAGTTGGCTTAACCTCCAGACTATGCCGATGTTCATCCGATTTTCCATGTTTCTATGTTGTAGAAGTATATTTTGTATCCTTCTCATGTGATTAGATGGGAGTCGGTCCAGTTTGATGATCAGTTGACTTTGTGGAGGAGCCCGTGCTAATTTTGGCTAGTGATATGAGGCGACTGCACACTAGGGAGATTCCGGTAGTCAAGGTTCAATGGAAGCATCGCCCAATAGAGAAAGCTACTTAGGAGATCAACAGTGAGATGCGAGCCCAGTATCCTCACTTGTTTGAGACTTTAGGTACTTGCTTGTCTTTAAATTTCGAGGACGAAAGATCCTTAGTAGTGGATGTTGTAATGACACTTCAGGTCATTATCCGTATTCTGGCTTACTTTCTCCGATAGAGCTTCTCCATAGCCGTTCCAAGTCATTAATGACTTGCGGGGACCAATAGTTCAGTTATCTGATGGTTCATTTAGGGGTTTAGAACCCCTTTCTCAATTTGAAGTCTTTGTTATTCCTAATTGACCAATAAGAAAAAACTTTAGTAAAGTGGCCACGTATGCAAAATCCGACTTCGCCAATACATCTGGCAGATTGTAAACTATGGGGTTACATAACTTATTTGTTCAAAATGGACCCCGAATGTATCGCTCTTAGCCTAAAAACCCTAATGAAGTGTGAAATTCTCTAAGTGAGTCTTGTGGGTTGAATTAGAGCTTAAACAACTTGTGTGATTGATTCTTGCTACAATCTAAGGTAAGAATTCCTCTAATTTGGTATTGATTTCATGGTTTCTAGACCTAAAACCCCTAAATCATTGAGGGTCAATTGTATCCCTAAAATTAAGTGATTAACTCAAATTACTTGAGGGTTTTAACTCCTTAAAGATAGTTAAGTTATGGGTTGGTCTTGGAAACTCCTTTCTAAGGGTGAAACCTAATTGGGGTTTTGGTGTCCATTTAAAACCCAAGGCACAATGGTGCCATAATGGGTATTGTTATGTTTGTGGTAATGCGTAGATTGTATTGTTAATAGCATTGCTTGTGAAAGAGAAATCTTCACGGAAGGGAAAGAAAAAACTCACTAGTTCGTGATTTTCTTGGAACCAAGGTAGGTTAGGCTTACCCATATACTAGATTGAGCTTGTTTGTAATGTAATTTTTGATATCTTGTGAGACTGGGCGGGGATTTTAGATGGTAGCTGATTAAATGGTGAACCTTGAGTTTAGTCGGTTGACTAGGCAATTGAACTTGTCTAGTGTAACGTTGGGTCCTTAGTTTGGAATCCTTAGATAGTTGTTGTCTTATAGCTAGTATAAGGATGCTAGAGTGGCTTAAATGAGTGAGGGTGGTGCTCTTCTCTAATTGTAAGGGTAATGTTGACTTATATATATGTATATATATATATATATATATATATATATATATATATATATATATATATATTGTTTATTTAGGAAGTGACCTTGGTGTTGTGTTGACTTAGGAAGGATAATTGAAAAAGTTTCCCCTTTTTGTTTAAAAAGGAGTGATAAGCCCTTATGAGGTGACTTAGATGACTTAGTCTAACCCCGGATAGAAGCTAGTCTCGTATTAGTAAAACTTTGGCTTTCTTGGGGATTTAGAAATAGGACTTGACCCACCTTAAGCTTTAACTAGGTAAATGCTTAGTGGCCTAGATAAGTGGTGAGTGTCTAAACTATATATATCTATAGCAGTTGTGATAGTTGAACTCGTTTCTTGGATTATTTTGTGATCATGACTTGAATAATCTTGTTAAGTGATTATTGTGCATGTCGTGTAAGTACTCATGCTCTTGTTTATGCTTATATTACATGTTAAGATTATTAGTAAGGTAAAATGGCAAGTGTTAGACCATGCAACGGGTACTAGCGCTGGCTATGTGGATCCACTATACTGATATACTATCCCAAAGGACTAAGAGAGTCAAGCCTAAACGACGGGTGACCCCTGCGAGGTAGTCAAGCCTAATCTGACAGGAGACTCCTCATTTTCTTGGCTGGCAAAGTAGTTCTAGAGTACAGGGACTGATACTAACAACTCTACCTATCTAATAGGGAAACCGCCATCCCTGAACTCACTCGATGCTAAATCCTACTCCCAACTGAATTGACTCGGAATGCTGAACTATTCTAAATTTAACTGATTCTGATGACCGACTGAACTGATAATGCTTATAACATATTCTAAAACTATTCTAAAGATATTGAGACTAGGTAAACAACTAACTTTTTAAGTAGTCATAACCACTAGGATTCAATAGTAATAAAAGTAAAAGAGTACTTAATCTTGGAGGACATAACATGTATGCTTTTATCAGATATTCATTCTTGTAGGCATTTCATAAAACACTTGATATTCATAGTTCATGGGAATAGTACGAAACTTGGAGTAATAGCATGATTTTGACATCAATAACACTTAATCATGATTTAAATTGGTGAATAACATTAGAACATGTGCGGTCTGATAAACAACAATAATTTCATGTAAACATGGTATACATTTTCAATTAAAGGAAGTTCATGGTTAAAATCAAAATTTCAAATCATAATAACTTGTAAACATCACAACTTTAGATTTAAAAGAGCATACTTGGACTCCATGTGTGGAAGGAAACCAAGGATGAACACTTAACATACCTGGGTTGATGAATTCGTGAGAACTGATGGTGAGTTCTTGAGATTTGATCTTGAATTTTAAAGGCTAGGGTTTTGTATTTGAGAGTGAATGCTCTTGATTTGAGATGAATTGAATAAAATAATGACTAAGTAGGCTTTTAGGACATTAATTTTGTGTTTTGGATTGATTAGGGTCATATAAAAAGCCCCAACTACCCTTAAAATAATTAAACATTTTCATCACTGGAATCCCGTTTTTGGGCTTCACCATGATGTAGTGCCATCGCGGTGAGCCACTGGAATTTGGCAGAAACTGCTTTCCACAAACAAGTCCGAAAATGTACTTTGACGCGATGCGGTGGAATCGCGTTACATCACTGGAAATTGACGAGTACGAACTGGCACTCTGGCGTGACACGGTGCTATCGCGTTGCATTACTAGAAAATGCAAATTCTGAACTGGCATTTCAGCGCAATGCAGTGTCAATCACGGAGCCTCATTGGATAGTGACAATTGCGAAACGGCACATCGGCTCGATGCGGTGCTGCTCGTATTGAGCAACTGCTTTCACTAAAAGTGTCATAACCTCTCACCCGAGTATCGAATTTGGACAAAATTATTATCGTTGGAAAGATAATTCAATTTCCAACAACTTAGATGGTCGTGAAATGGAAAATTCTGAGTAGAGAAAAAGATATGCTCATTTGAAGTTGACTAAGGCAATATTCTTATCAAAATTTTAATCAGTAAGGGTTATTTCAATTCGTCTAATGGCTGGGAGTTATTTTAGACCCTAATATACATCAAACTAACTCTTAAAACTATAAGAGAGCAATAATGTACTATGCATGAGCTTGAAACATGAATCTAACATTGGTTTGGATTTTTAGGGTATTACAATATTTCCTCTTTGGGAACATTCATCCTCAAATAAGACTGGTTAAGCTAGAAACACTGAGGAACTGATATTACATGCTGAATATACATGATGAAAATGTGAGTACATAACTGAGTCTGAAATATGATTCATGACTGAACTAGTTCTGTGAATGCATGACGGACATGAGAATGATATGCAGCTGAAACTGAGCATGGAAAAGAGAAATTCTATGAAGGTCGTTACCTTAAGCTGAGTTTGAGTTTGCAGAGAAAAGATAAGGGTACTTGGTCTGCATATCTACTTCTGCATCCCAAGTGGCTTCCTTAATGGACTAATTCTTCCAAAGAACTTTGACAAGGGGAAATTCTTTGTTCCTTAGTCTACGAATTTGTCGATCAAGAATTTCGACTGGAATTTACTCATAAAAAAGTCTATTCTGAACATCTACACTTTCTAAGGGAACAACTAGAGTTGGGTCACCAATACACTTATTTAACAAGGAGATATGGAATACTGGTGCACTGATGCTAAGTCTACATGCAACTCAAGCTCATAAGCCACATTTCTGAAGCGACTCAATATTCTGAAAAGGCCAACATATTAAGGACTAAGTTTCCCTTTCTTACCAAACCTCTTCACTCCCTTCATGGAAGAGATCTTCAGATATACGAAATCACTAATCTCAAACTCAATATCTTTCGTCCTCACATTTGCATATGATTTCTATCGGATCCGGAAAGCCTTAAGTTTCTCCCTAATCATATGAACTTTCTCTAAAGCATAAAACACCAAGTTAGGCCCTACTAGCACGGTTTCTCCTATTTTAAACCAACCAATTGAAGATCTACATATCTTTATATATAGAGCCTTAAACGGAGCCATATAAATACTGGAATAATATTTGTTATTATATGAGAACTCAATAAAAGGTAAGTGATCATCCTAACTACCCTTACAGTCTACTACATATGCTTTCAACATATTCTCAAGGGTCTGAATGTTCCTTTTCACTTGACCATTTGTCTGAGGGTGGAAGGTTGTACTGAGGTGAACTTGGGTACCAAGACCCTTCTAAAAAGCTTTCCAAAAGTGAGAGATAAACTGAGTACCTTTATCTGAGATGATAGATAATGGAACACCATACAACCTAACCAACTATTTGAGATAAAGCTTGGCATAGTCCTCGGCAGAATAAGAAATATGAACTGCCAAGAAATGAGCTGGTTTGGTTATTTTGTCCACAATGACACAAATCAAATCATGTTGTTGATGACCATGAAGCAAACCTGTCATAAAGTCCATGTTCACTTTCTCCCACTTCCTAGTGGGAATACTGAACTCCTACATAGACCCACTACGCTTCTGATGTTCAATATTAACCTACTGACATGTGGAGCACTTGGCTACAAACTCTGCAATATCTCTCTCCATCCCACTCCACCAATAGATTTCCCAAAGATAGTGGTACATCTTCTTGGCCCTTGGATAAATTGAGTAATGTGCATCATGCACTTCTGTAAGAATTTTCTATCTCAACTCATGAACACACGGCACACATAATCTACCCTGGCAACGCAATAAACCACCACCCCCTTGGGAGAAAACCTCTACTTTATGATCTCTAATGGACTCCTTAAGCTTTACTAGACTAGGATCCCTATCATGCTTTTCTATCACTTTGGTAACCAAAGAAGATTCTGAACTATTCTGAACCCACACACTACCCTAATCTAAATCAACCTAATAAACACCTAATCTGGCAAGCTGATGAACTCCCTGCACTAAATTCTTCTTATCGACCTTGACATGAGCAACACTACTCATACACAATCTACTTAGGGCATTTGTTACTACATTAGCCTTGCTCGACTAATACAAAACACTCATGTCATAATCTTTCAATAATTTTAACCATCTTCTCTGACGCAAATTCAAATCCTTCTGCAAAAGCACATACTGCAAGCTTTTGTGATCTGGGAACACATCAATATGTACTCCATATTGATAGTGTCTCCAAATCTTTAAGGCAAACACAACAGTTGCTAACTCAAGTCATGGGTAGGGTGATTCTTTTCATGGGGCTTAAGTTGTCTAGAGGAATAGGCCACAACCTTACCCATTTGTATCAAAACACATCCCAACCTAACTCTAACAGCATCACAGTACACAACAAACCTATCTAAACCATCAGGTAATGTCAAAATTGGGGTTGTATTGAGTCTAGTCTTCAATTCTTGAAAACTTTCCTCACAAGAATCTGACCACTAAAACTTAACTTTCTTCTGAGTCAATCTGGACAATGGGGATGCAATAGATAAATATCCTTCAATAAACTACCAATAATAGCCAACCAAACCCAAGAAACTCCTGATATCTGATGGAGAGATGGTCCTGGGCTAGTTTCTTATTGCCTAAATCTTTTGAGGATCAACTCTAATTCCAACACCGAAAATAATATGACCAAGAAAATCTATTGATCTTAGCCAAAATTTGCACTTACTAAATTTAGCAAACAACTGATGGGTTCTAAGAGTCTTTAATACTATTCTAAAGTGGTCTATATTATCATATTCGTTATGGGAGTAGACATGGATGTTATTAATGAAGACTATGACGAACATGTCTAAGTAATGTTTGAACACTGTGTTCATCAAGTCCTTGAAGGCTACTACATCATTTGTGAGAGCAAAGGACATAACTAAAAACTCAAAGTGACCATACCAAGTTCTGAAATCTATTTTCAGAATGTCACATTCCCTGAATCTGAGCTGATGATATCCGGATCTGTGGTTTATCTTAGAAAAATAACTGGCACCCTGAAGTTGGTCGAACAAGTCATCAATTCTAGGAAGTGGATACTTGTTTTTGATTATGACTTTGTTCAACTGATGGTAGTCGATACACATTCTAAGAGAACTGTCTTTCTTACGTATAAATTAGACTGGTGCACCCCACGAGGAAATGTTGGTCCTGATGAATCCTTTATCTAAGAGATCTTTCAACTATTCTTTAAATTCTTTGAGTTTGGCTGGAGCCATTCTGTAAGAAGAAATAGAGATAGGTTGAGTATCTAGAAGAAGGTCAATTCCATTGTTAATTTCCCTCTCGGGAGAAACTCCAGAAAGATCTTCAGGGAACACACATAGAAATTCCCCTACTACTGAAATTAGCTCAAGATTGTGAGTCTCGGAATTAAAGTCTTTTACTCAGACAAGATGATAAATACACCCCTTGGATATCATCTTTCTTGCTCTAAGGAACAAAACAAGCTGACCTCTAAGAGTTATAGTACTACCCCTCCATTCAAGGATAGGTTATTTGGAAACTAAAAATAAACTATTATATTTATACAATCAACTGAAGCATAGCATAAGTGGAACTAATCCATGCCAAGAATGACATCAAAATTCATCATCTCTAACTCCACAAGATCAACTAAAGTGACTTTTTGAGATTTTGTGACTGAACAGTTCCTGTATACCTACCTGGATATAATAGAGACACCTACTGGGGTAGACACTGAAAAAGGCTCTGCTAGGATTTTGGGACTGACTCCAAAGTTGAGAGGTTATAAAACAAAGAGAAGATCTAGGGTCTAATAAAGCATAAACATGTAAATGAAAGACCTGTAATGTAATAGTAACTACGTCAAGAAAATTTTCCTGATCCTATTGGCAGTGAAGGGCATATAATCTATTTAGATACTGACCACTGGTAGCACTGATTAAACTAATAGTCTAAAACTTGGAGTAATAGCATGATTTCGATATCAATAACACTTAATCATGATTTAAATCAGTGAATAACAACATTAGAACATATGGGATATGATGAACAACAATAATTTTATGTAAACATGGTATAGAATTTTAATTCATGGGAGTTCATGATTAAAATCATAATTTAAAATCATAATAACTTGGAAAGATCACAACTTTAGATTTATAAGAGGATACTTGGACTCCATGGGTGGAAGGAACTCATGGATGAACACTTAACATACCTGTGTTGATGAATTCGTGAGAATTATGGTGAGTTCTTGAGATTTAATCTTGAATTTTGAAGGCTAGGGTTTTCTATTTGAGAGAGAATGCTCTTAATTTGAGATGAATTTAATAAAATAATGACTAAGTAGGCTTTAGGGCATTAATTTCATGTTTTGGACTGATTAGGGTCATAGAAAAAGACCCAACTGCCCTTGAAATAATTAAACATTTTCGTCACTGGAATCCCAATTTTGGGTTTCACCGCGATGCGGTGCCATCGTGGTGAGCCACTGGTATTTTTCTAAAACTATATTCTACAGACAAGTATGTAAATGTACTTTGACGCGATGCGATAGAATCGTGTGGCGTCACTGGAAATAAGTGAGTGCAAACTGGCACTTTGGCATGATGCGGTACTATCGCGTTGTATCACGGGGAAAAGACGACTCTAAACTGGAATTTTGGAATGATACAGTTCCAATAACGGCACCAATCATTGATCCTCACAAGAAAGAGACAGTTGCAAAATGGTACTTCGGCGTGATGCGGTGCTGCTCGTATTGAGCTACTGCTTTCACTAAAAGTGCCATAACTTTTCACTAGAGTATCGAATTTGGGCAAAATTGGTATTCTTGGAAAGCTAATTCAATTTACTACAACTTGGCCAATCATTATATGGAAATTTCTAAGTATAAAAAATGACATGCTCATTTGAAGTTGACTAAGGCAATATTCTTATCAAAATTTATTTCGGTAAGGGTTAGTTCAATTCATCTAATAGCTTGGAGTTATTTAAGATCCTAATATACATCAAAATAACTCATAAACTATCAAAGAATAATAATGTACTATGCATATTCTTGAAACATGACTCTATCATTGGTTTGAATTTTTGGGGTATTACAATATCTCCCCCTTGGGGACATTCATCCTCGAATGAGATGGTTAAGATGAAAACACTAAGGAACTAAGATTATATGCTGAATATATGTGATGAAAATGTGAGTACATGACTGAGTATGAAACATGATTCATGACTGAACTAGTTCTGTGAATGCATGACTGACATGAGAATGATATACAGCTGAAACTGAGCATGCAAAAGAGAGATTATATAAAGGTTGTTACCTTAAGCTGAGTTTGAGTTTTCGGAGAAAAGATGAGGGTACTTGATCTGCAGATCTGCTTCTGCCTCCCAAGTGGCTCCCTCAACAGACTGATTCCACCAAAGAACTTTGACTAGGGGAACTTCTTTGTTTCTTAGTCTACGAATTTATTGATCAAGAATTTTCACTGGAATTTCCTCGTAAGAAATATTGTTCTGAACATCTATTCTTTCTAAGGGAACAACTACACCTGGTTCACCAACACTTGTTCAACAAGGAGATATGGAATAATGGGTGCACTGATGCTAAGTCTGCAAGCAACTCAAGCTCATAAGCCACCTTTTCGAAGCGATTTAAAATTCTAAAAGGGCCAACATATTGGAGACTAAGTTTTCTCTTCTTACCAAACCTCTTCACTCCCTTCATGGGAAAGATCTTCTAATATAGGAAATCACCAATCTCAAACTCACGATAGTTCTTCCTCACATCTGCATATGATGTCTATCAGATCTGGGCTACATGAAGCTTCTCTCTGATTATCTGAACTTTATCTAAAGCGTAAAACACCAAGTCAGGCCCTACTAGCGTGGTTTCTCCTATTTTAAACCAACCAATAAGAGATCTACATCTTTTTCCATATAGAGCCTTAAAAAGAGCCATCTGAATACTGGAATGGTTGCTATTATTATATGCGAACTCAATCAAAGGCAAGTGATCATCCCAACTTCTCTTAAAGTAGACTACACACGCTCTCAATATATTCTCAAGGGTCTGAATGGTCCTTTCACCATTTGTCTGAGGGTGGAAGGCTGTACTGAGGTGAACTTGGGTATCAATTCCCTTCTAAAAAGCTTTCTAAAAGTTAGAGGTAAATTGAGTACCTCTATCTGAAATGATAGATAATGGAACACTGTGCAACCTAACCAACACTCTGAGATAGAGCTTGGCAGATTCCTCAGTGGAATAAGAAGTATGGACTGGCAAGAAATGAGCTGATTTGGTCATTTTGTCCATAATTACACAAGTCGAATCATGTTGCTGACGAGTACGAGGCAAACCTGTAACAAAATCCATGTTCACTTCCTCCCACTTCCAAGTGGGTATACTGAACTCCTGTATAGACCCATTAGGCTTCTGATGTTCAATCTTAACCTACTGACATGTGGAGCACTTAGCTATAAACTCTGCGATATCTCTTTTTATCCCAGTCCACCAATAGCTTTCTCATAGATTGCGGTACATCTTCGTGGCCCTTGGATAAATTGAGTAACGCACACCATATGCTTCTGCAAGAATTCACTGTATCAACTCATCAACATATGACACACACAGTCTACCCTGGCAATGCAATATGCCATAACCCTCTTGAGAGAAAACCTCTACTTCCTAATCTCTGATGGACTCCTTTAGTTTCACTAGACTGGGATCTCTATCCTGCTTTTCTTTCACTTTGGAAACAAAAGAAGATTTCGAACTATTCTGAACCCACACACTACCCTCAGCTGAATCAACCAAATGAACACCTAATCTGGTAAGCTAATGAACTTCCTACACTAACTTCTTCTTATCTCCCTCGACATGAGCAACACTACCCATAGATAATCTACTTAGGGAATTTGCCACTTCATTGGCCTTGCTTAGGTGATACAAAATACTTATGTCATAATTTTTCAGCAGTTCTAACCATCTTCTTTGACGCAGATTCTAATCTATCTATGAATACACATACTACAAGCTTTTGTGATCTGAGAACACATCAACATGCTCTCCATATAGATAGTATCTCCAAATCTTTAAGGCAAACACAACAACTGCTAACTCAAGATAATGGGTAGGGTAATTATTTTCATGGGGCTTAAGTTGTCTAGAGGCATAGGCCACAACCTTACCCCTCTACATCAAAACACATTCCAACCCAACTCTAGAAGCATCACAGTACACAACAAACCCATCTGAACCATCTTACATTGTCAAAATTGGGTTGTAGTGAGTCGATTCTTCAACTCCTGAAAACTCTACTCACGTGAATCTTACTACTGAAACTTAACTTTATTCTGTATAAATCTGTACATGGGGAATGCAATAGACAAAAATACTTCAATAAACCACCGATAATAGCCAACTAAAACCCAAAAAACTTCTAATGTTTGATGCAGAGATGGGTCTGGGTCATTTTCTCACTGCCTCAATCTTTTAAGGATCAACACTAATGCCATCACCGAAAATAATAGGGACAAAAAAATCTACCGATCTTAGCCAAAATTTGCACTTACTGAATTTAGTGAACAACTAATGGGCTCTAAGAGTCTGCAATACTATTTTGAGGTGGTTTGTATGATTATTTTCATTATGGGAGTAGACAAGGATGTCATCAATGAAGACAATGACGAACATGTCCAAGTACTGTTTGAACACACTGTTCATCAAGTTCATGGAGGCTGCTGGGGAATTCGTGAGAATGAAGCACATGAATAGAAACTCAAAGTAACCATACCGAGTTCTGAAAGTTAATTTCGGAATCTCACATTCCCTACTCTTAGATGATGATAGCTGGATCTAGGGGTGGCAAACAGGTGGAGTGGATTGAATTTGTTTATATACAAATATAAATGATAAATTTGATATACAAATAAAATATAAAATGCAATGACAAAAAAAATGAGGAAAAGAATATAAAAAAAGAAAAAAATGACAAAAATGATGAACCAAGAATGAAAAAAATGGAAATGGAAATACAAAAAAAAAAAGAATGCAAAGAAAAAATAAATAAAATTGAAAAATAAAAAAAATTGATGAAAAATAAGGTAAGAAATGAGTAAAAAATAAGTGGAAAAAAATAAAAAACAAATGAAGAAGTAAATTAAAGGAAAAAAGAAAGGAAAAAAAAAAGAAATAAAAGATAGAAAAAAATAATAATAAAGGGGAGAGACTATATATAGATTATATTTAATTGATAAGAGATGCTATGAATTGTATAGGCTAAATGGGAAAATTAGAAGCTTATATTTATTAACCCATGTAGGTCTCAAGCGAATACGAATGATGAAATAAGAATGAGAAAGAAGAAAATGAAAAAAAAATACAAAGAAAAATAAATAAATAAATAAAATAGATGAAAAAATGAGAAAAAAATTATAACAAACGAGTAAAAAAATGAAAAAAAAAATGCAAAAGGAAAAAAGTAAATTAAAGAAAAAAACAAAAAAAGAAAAGAAAAGAAACTAGAAAAGAAGAAAAAAATGAAATTTAAAGCATAGGTGGGTGATCTCTGTGTTTAAATGGGTATCCATATTTTATTCATTTTGTCCATATTTGTATGAGCTTTTAAAATGAGTTGAAGTTCATATTTATCCATTTGAAATATGAGTGATCCAATTCAATAAATATGGGTTAAATGGACTCTTTTCATAAATATGGGCTGAAATTGCCACCCCTAGCTAGATCTAAGGTTTATCTTAGTAAAATAACTGGCACCCAGAAGTTGGTCAAATAAGTCATCAATTCTGGGAAGTGGATACTTGTTTTTAATTATGACTTTGTTTAACTTACAGTAGTCGATACACATTCTAAGAGAACCATCTTTCTTACGCCCGAATAGGACTGGTGCGCCCTACGGAAAATGTTGGGCCTGATGAATACCTTATCTAAGAGATCTTTTAACTTTTATTTCGATTCTTTGAGCTCGGCTGGAGCCATTCAGTATGGCAAAATAGAGATAGGCTGAGTATTTGGAATAAGGTCTATTTCGAAGTCAATTTCCCTCTTGGGAGGAACTCCGGGAAGATCTTCAAGGAACACATCTGGAAATTCCCTCGCTACTAAAACTAACTTAAGATTGGGAGTCTTGAAATTAGAGTCTATTACTTGAATAAGATGATAAATACACACCTTGGATATCATCTTTCTTGCTCTAAGGTACGAAATAAGCTGACCCCTAAGAGTTGTAGTACTACCCCTCCATTCAAGGACTGGGTCATTTGGAAACTCAAAATGAACTATTATGTTTCTATAATAAACTAAAGCATAGTATGAGTGGAGCCAATCCATGCTGAGAATAACGTCAAAATCCATCATCTCTAACTCCACAAGATCCACTAAAGTGACTTTCTAAGATATTGTGATCGGACAATTCCTGTATACCTGCCTGGCTATAATAGAGACACCTATTGGGGTAGATAGTGAAAAAGCTCTGCTAGGATTTCAGGACTGACTCCAAAGTTGACGTCTATATAATGGGTTACAAAAGAAAGAGAAGCTTCAGGGTCTAATAAAGCATAAACATGTAAACAAAGGACTTGTAACGAACCAGTAACTATGTCAGGAGAATTTTCCTGATCCTTTCAGGACTGAAGAGCATAAAATCTATTTGGACACTGACCACTGGTAGCACTGGAAGTGGCACCGTACTGAATTAAGAGGCTAACTAAAACTGACGACTGATAGGACTGTCCCTGTTGGCATAAATCCCTACCTTTCTGAGCAACTACTCAGCACTCCCGATATCCTGATTGTTATTTCTGAACCTGGGTACTAGGGCACTAGCTGAAAAGGGATCTGGGACTGAAGATTTCTGATGGAACTGAGGACGGTTACCACCTTCTGACCTTGGCTGATTGAAACAAAAGCTACTCCTTCTAGCCCTTTTGTCTCCCTCTCTCTCTCCTTAGTATCCTACTTCTAATCTAACGAGCATGGACCATCAACCTAGACAAGTCCATCTCCTTAATCAGCATTTCTATCCTACACTCCTCGACCATACTGTCAGACATACTAGACACATACTTTCTTATCTTAGACCTGCTATAAGCTACCACATGAGGAGCATACCTAGCTAACTAATTTAACTTGAGAGAGTACTACTTCACACTCATTTTTCCCTTCCTCAAGTTAATAAACTCTAACATCTTGTCTTCCCTCAGCTCCAACAGGAAGAATCTATCTAATAAAGATGTAGCAAACTCTTCCCATTTTATAGGCCTTACATCTGCGCCTCTATCTACCTTCAACTATTTAAACCATGTATAAGCCACATCTTGCAACTGATAGGTAGCTAACTCAGCACTCTCACTAGCAGTTACCCCTATAATATCTGATACCATCTAACCAGGTCTAAGAAATTTTGTGGATCCTCTTCAGATTTGGATCTTGAAAATAGAGGAGGATTCATTTGGGGGAAGTCTTGAATCCTAGCTGCAACAGGATTGGCCACTGAGTTAGCCGAAATAGCAGCTGGCTGAGAATTCTGAGCCACTACAGAGTGAGCTACAGTAGTGAATGCAGCTCTAAACTCTACATGAGAAATATGTCATTTCGGGGGATCTTTCTGAATGGGCAGAGGTGCTAGCTAGTTTACATTTCTTCTTCCATTTGTATTTCAAGAAGGCATATTCTGTAAATAGAAGAAAGAATAGATTAGAAAGAGAGTTTAATTTGAGATCGTGCTCAGTCGCACGACATGAACACTGAAAGAAGGGAAACTTTTCCAAAAAATGCCTCGTAGCCTCTTGTCCATAAGTGTGTCATGCTTCACACCTATGCACAAGACTCTACTTGACATGGCTTTCATACTTCCTAGGACACTTTAAAACCTTAGGCTCTGATACCAAATTTGTAACACCCCGAGAGTACACCTTAGGTTCCACACGATGCTTACAGTCCTGAGGAACCACAAGCTAACACATGAGTTGGTACCTGCTATGAGCACTGAGTAAAATAATAACATAGAATATGCAGAATTTAACTAAGGAATGCCATAAGGTTTTAAGTCATAAATCTGATAAAATCTATAAGGCATAACTGAAAATACTGATAAAACATCTGACAATGACAATTGAAATCTGAGAACTGACTAACTATCTGAAATAGTCTAAAAACCCTTACTGACTAACTAAAGAGCTGATGGGACAACCCCTAACTAACTCCAATTGAATGGAAATGACAGAAATTGATAGAGTAATCTGAACTAAATAAATTATGTCCTCAAAATATAAGGACTCACCACTACTATGGATGATAGTTTGGAAAATCTATGAGCGATCTAAGAACTAAGTGTTCGAACCTATGATATAATACATCATAGCACAAGAAAAGAGTATGTGATCATTACTTTGAACGTACTGGTATGCTGATATGTATGGTTTCATGAACATAAATAATAACTATCTGAATATATATATATATGTATATATATATATAACATGAAGTACTAAATAGAGTGAATAAAATCTAAAGATACTGAGGATGCATGAAATCTGTAAGTACTAAGGATGCATGACCAAGATATAACATGTTCTAAATAAAATCTGTAAATACTAAAATACAAAAATTTGATAACTGAATCACTAATATTTGTATGCTATTGTTAAGCATCTAAAACTAAATTACAGAACTAATTATTAGACTGAGACTGTGAGAGGTATCATCTAACCGACATGCCCCAATCTAAGCTAATCGGGATCCAACCTGTAACCCCATTTAGAAGGGTGTTAGTACTGTTCAACTAGTACTAATGCTGGCTATGGAGATCCACTATACTGATCTACTATCCCGAAGGACTAACGGTGTCAAGCCTAAACTGACGGGTGACCCCTGCGAGGTAGTCAAGCCTAATCTGATGGGAGACTCCTTATATCCTATACTGACTACATAGTTCTAGAGTACAGGGACTGCTACTAACGACTCTACTTATCTAACGGAGAATCCGCCATCCCTGCACTCGCTCAGTGCTAAATCCTACTCCAAATTGAACTGACTTGAAATGCTAAACTGTTCAAAGTATAACTGATTTTGATGACTAACTGAACTGATAATGCTCATAATATATTCTAAAACTATTCTAAAGATAGTGAGACTAGATAAACAACTAAGTTTTTGGGTGTTCATAACCACCAGGACTCAATAACAATAATAGTAAAATAGTACTTAAGCTTGGAGGACATAACATGAAAGCTTTTATCAAATATTAATTCTTGTAGGCATTTTATCAAACACTTGATATTCATAGTTTAAACTAATCATGGGAATAGCATGAAACTTGGAGAAATAGCATGATTTCAACATCAAGAACACTTAATAATGATTTAAATCAATGAATAACAACATTAGAACATTTGCGGAGTGATAAACAAAAACAATTTCATGTAAACATGGTATAGAATTTCAATTAATCGGAGTTCATGGTTAAAATAACAATTTAAAATCATAATAACTTGTAAAGATCGCAACTTTAGATTTAAAAGAGGATACTTGGACTTCATAGGTGGAAGGAACCCATGGATGAACACTTAACATACCTGGGTTGATGAATTTATGAGAATTCATGGTGAGTTCTTGAGATTTGATCTTGAATTTTGAAAGCTAGGGTTTTATATTTGAGAGAGAATGCTCTTGATTTGAGAGGAATTGAATAAATAATGACTAAGTAGGCTTTTAGGGCATTAATTTTGTGTTTTTAACTTATTAGGGTCATAGAAAAAGACCCTACTGTCTCTGATATAATTAAACAATTTCATCACTAGAATCCCATTTTTAGGATTCACCACGACGCGATGCCATCATGGTAAGCCACTGGAATTTGGATGAAACTGTATTTCATGGACAAGTACAAAAATATACTTTAATACAACGCGGTGGAATCACGTGGCATCACTGGAAATTAACAAGTACGAACTGGCACTCTAGCACGACGCGATGCTATCGTATTGCGTCACTGGAAAAAGAAAATTCTAAACAAGAATTTTGGTGTGATGCGATGCCAATCGCGGAGCCTCATTGGAAAGTGACAATTGTAAAATGGCACATCGGTGCGATGCGGTGCTGCTCGTATTGAGCTATACGTTTCAGTAAAATTTCCATAACTTCCCACTCGAGTATTAGATTTGGGTAGAATGGGTATCGTTGGAAAGCTAATTAAATTTAATACAACTTGGTGGGTCTAAGATGGAAAATTCTAAGTATATCAAAAGATATGCTCGTTCAAAGTTGACTAAGGCAACATTCTTATCAAAATTTCAATCAATAAGGGTATTTCGATTCGTCTAATACCTGGGAGTTATTTGAGACCCTAATATACATCAAACTAACTCATAAAACTATCAAAGAACAATAATTTACTATCCATGAGCTTGAAATATAACTCTATCATTGAAATATAACTCTATCATGTAAACACTAAGGAACTAAGATTACATGCTGAATATGCATGATGAAAATATGATTATATGATTGAGTCTGAAACATGATTCATGACTGAACTAGTTTTGTGAATGCATGACTTACGTGAGAATGATATGCAGTTGAAACTGAGTATCCAAAAGATAAATTCTATGAAGGTTTCTACCTTAAGCTGGGTCTGAGTTTGAGGAGAAATGATAAGGGTACTTGGTAAGCATATCTGCTTCTACTTCCCAAGTGGCTCCCTCAATGGACGGATTCCGACAAAGAACTTTGACTAGGGTTACTTATTTGTTCCTTATTCTACAAATTTGTCGATCAAGAATTTTGATTGAAATTTCCTCATAGGAAAGACTGTTTTGAAAATCTACGCTTTCTAAGGGAACAACTATATCTGGGTCACCAATACACTTCTTCAACAAGGAGATATAGAAAATTGGTTGCACTGATGCTAAGTTTGCAGGAAACTCAAGCTCATAAGCAATCTTTCCGAAGCGACTCAAAATTCTGAAAGGGACAACCTATCGGGGACTAAGTTTCCCCTTCTTACCAAACCTCTGCACTCCCTCCATAGAAGAGATCTTCAGATATATGAAATACCCACTATCAAAGTTAAGATCTTTCCTCCTCACATCTGCATATGATTTTTGTCAGCTCTTGGCTACCTTAAGCTTCTCCCTAATCATTTAAACTTTCTCTAAAGCATCAAACACCAAGTTAGGCCCTACAAGCACAGTTTCTCCTATTTCAAACCAACCAATTGGAGATCTATATTTTCTTTCATATAGAGCCTCAAACAGAGCCATCTAAATACAGGAATGATAGCTTTTATTATATGCAAACTCAATCAAAGGCAAGTGATTATCCCAACTGCCCTTAAAGTCAACTACACATGCTCTTAACATATCCTCAAGGGTCTAATAGTCCTTTCTGCTTGACCATCTATCTGAAGGTGGAAGGCTGTACTGAGGTGAACTTGGGTACTAAGACCCTTCTGACAAGCTTTCCAAAAATGAGAGGTAAATTGAGTACCTCTATCTGAGGTAAATTAATAGATAAGGCTTGGCATAGTCCTCAACAGAATAAGAAGTATGGACAGGCAAGAAATAAGTTGGTTTGGTCATTCTGTCCACAATAACCCAAATCGAATTATGCTACTGACGAGTACGAGGTAAACCTGTCACAAAATCCATGTTCACTTCCTTCCACTTCCAAGTTGGAATACTGAACTCCTGCGTAGATCCACTAGGCTTCTGATGTTTAATCTTAACCTGCTGATATATGGAGAACTTAGCTACAAACTCTGTGATATCTCTCTTCATCCCACTCCACCAATACATTTCTCATAGATTATGGTACATCTTCGTAGCCTCTAGATAAATCGAGTAACGCGCACCATGCACTTCTGTAAGATTCGGTGTCTCAACTAATAAACACATGACACACACAATCTACCCTGGAAACGCAATACATCATCTCCCCCTTGGGAGAAAACATCTACTTTCTAATCTCTGATGGACTCCTTCAGCTTTACTAGACTAGGATCCCTATCCTGCACCTCTTTTACTTGGAAAACCAAAGAAGATTCCAAACTATTCTTAACCCACACACTACCCTCAGCTTAATCAACCAAACGAACACCTAATCTGGCAATATGATGAATTTCCTCCACTAACTTCTTCTTATCACCCTCGATATGAGAAACACTACCCATAGACAATCTACTTAGGGCATCTGCTACTACATTGGACTTGTTCGAGTGATACAAAACACTCATGTCATAATCTTTTAACAATTCTAACTATCTCCTCTGATGTAGAGTCAAATCTATCTGCAAAATACATTCTGAAAGCTTTTTGATCTGTGAACACATCAACATACTCTCTATACATATAGTGTCTCCAAATCTTTGAGGCAAACACAGCAGCAACTAACTCAAGTTCATGGGTAGGGTAATTTTTTTATTAGGTTTTAAGTTGTCTAGAGGCATAGGCCACAACATTAACCCTCTACATCAAAACATATCCCAACCCAACTCTAGAAGCATCACAATACACAACAAACCCATCTGAACCATCTTAAAATGTCAAAACTGGGTTGTAGTGAATAGAGTCTTCAACTCCTAAAAACTCTTCTCATAAGAATCTGACTATTGAAACTTAACTTTCTTCTTAGTCAATCAAGACGTGAGGGATGCAATAGATAAAAATTCTTCAACAAACTATCAGTAATAGCCATCCACACCCAAGAAACTCATGATATCTGATAGAGAGATGGGTATAGGTCAGTTTCTAATTGCCTCGATCTTTTGATGATCAACTCTAATTCCATCACCGGAAATAATATGTCCAAGGAAAGCTACCGATATTAGCCAAAATTTGTACTTACTAAATCTAGCAAATAACTGATGGGCTCTTAGAGTTTGCAATACTATTCTGAGGTTGTCTGCATGATCATGTTTGTTACAGAAGTAGACAAAGATATCATCAATGAAGACTATGATGAACATGTCCAAGAAATGTTTGAACACTCTGTTCATCAAGTTCATGAAGGTTGCTAGGGCATTCATGTGATCGAAGGACATGACTAGAAACTTGAAGTGACCATATCGAGTTCTGAAAGCTATTTTTGAAATTTCACATTCCCTGACTCTGAGCTAATGATAGCCGGATCTGAGGTCTATCTTAGAAAGATAACTGGCACCCTAAAGTTGGTCGAACAAGTCATTAATTCGGGGAAGTGGATACTTGTTTTTTTATTGTGACTTTGTTCAACTAACAGTAGTCGATACACATTCTAAGAGAACCATCTTTCTTACGCACGAATAGAACTAGTGCACCTCATGGGGAAATATTGGGAATCCCTTATCTAAGAGATCTTTACACTATTCTTTCAATTTTTTGAGTTCGGTTGGACTCATTTTGTATGGCAGAATAGAGATAGGTTGAGTATTTAAAGGAAGTTATATTCTAAAGTCAATTTCCCTCTTGGTAGGAACTCTAGGAAAATCTTCAGGGAACACATCTGGAAATTCTATCACTACAAAACTGACTCAGGATTAAGAGTCTTAGAATTAGAGACTTTGACTCAGACAGGGTGATAAATACACCCCTTGGATATCACCTTTCTCGTTCTAAGGTACGAAACAAGATGACCTTTAAGAGTTGTAGTACTACCCCTCCATTCAAGGACTGGTTCATTTGGAAACTGAAAATAAACTATTCTATTTCTACAATCAACTAAAGAATACCATGAGTGGAGCCAATCCATGCCGAGAATGACATCAAAATCCATTATCTTTAAGTCCACAAGATCCACTAAAGTAACTTTCTGAGATATTATGATTAGACAGTTCTTGTATACTTTTCTAGCTACAATAGAGACACATACTAGGGTAGACACTGAATAAAGCACTGCTAGGATTTTGGGACTGACTTCAAAGTTGGCGACTAAATATGGGGTTACAAAAGAAAGAGAAGATCTAGGGTCTAATAAAGCATAAACATGCAAATGAAAGACCTGTAATGTACCAGTAACTACATCAGGAGAATTTTCCTGATCCTATAGAAAGTGAAGAGCATAAAATCTATTTGGATACTGACCACTGGTTGCACAGAAAGAAGCACCCTGCTGAGTTGGGCGGTCGACTGGAACTGATGATTGATGGGACTGGCCCTGTTGGCATAAATCCCTACCTTTCTGAGCAACTACTCAACACTTTTGGAGCTAATAGCCTGGCTTGCCACACCCAAAGCATACATCACTACTAGTTCTACACTCAACCTAATAGTTTCTACCATATTTCTAGGAAATAGGATTTGTACGAGCACTATTTACACTACTCTCTGACTTAGAACCTGATGCCCTATCCCGATAGTCATTTCTGAACATGGGTCCTAGGCAGTAGCTTAAGATAGAGTTGGGACTGAAGATTTTTAATGGAACTGAGGATGGTTACCACCTTTTGACCTTGGTTAATTGAAACTAAAGCTACCCATTCTAGCTCTCTTGTTCCCCCTATCTCTCTCCTTAGTCTTCTGATCCTTAATCTAATAAGCATGGACCATCAACCTAGACAAGTCTATCTCCTTAATCAACATCACAGTCCTACACTCTTTGACCATACTGTTAGACACACCAGACATATACTTTCCTAACTTTGACCTACTATCAGCTACCACATAAGGAGCATACCTAGCTAACTGAGTATACTTGAGGGAATAATCCTTAACACTCATGTTTCCCTACCTCAAGTTAATAAACTCTAACACCTTGGCTTCCCTAAGCTCCAATGGGAAGAATCTATCTAAGAAAGTTGTAGCAAACTCTTCCCATTCTATAGGCCCTGCATCAGCGCCTCTATCTACCTTCCACTGTTTAAACCATTTATGATCCATATCTTCAAACTGATAGGCAGCTAATTCAGCACTCTTACTACCATTTACCCCCATAATATTTGCTACCTTTTGCACCATATCTAAGAACTTATGTGGATTCTCTTTAAATTTTAATCTAAAAAATAGAGGAGGATTTATTTGGGTGAAGTACAAATCCTAGTTTTAGAAGTATTGGCCACTGGGTTGATCGGAACAGCAGCTATTTAAGGACTCTAAGCTGCTACAGAGTGAGCTAGAGTAGTGAATGCAGCTCTGAACTCTACATGAGAAACATGCTCATTTAGGGGATCTTCCTGAATGGGCAAAAATATTGGCTGGTTTATGTTTCTTCTTCCGTTTGTCTTTCTGGGAGGCTTGTTCTATAAACATAAGGAAGAATAGATTAGACAGAGAGTTTAACTTGAGCTCATGATCAATTATTCGATATGAACACTAAAAGAAGGTAAACTTTTTTCTAAAAATACCTCGTAGCCTCTTATCCATAAGTGTGGTATGCTTCACACCTATGCATAAAACTCTACTTGACATGGCTTTCAGACTTCCTAGGATACTTTAAAACTTTAGGCTCTGATACCAGGTTTTTAATTCCCCAAGAGTACACCCTGAGCACCACACGATTCTTATAATCCCAAGGAACCACAAGCTAACCCATGAGCTGGTACCTGTTGTAAGCACTGAGTAAAACTGATAATGATGTAATATATGCAGAATTTAACTGAAGAATGCCATAAGGTATTAATTCATAAATCTGATAAAATCTATAAGGCATAACTAATAATATTGATAAAACGTTTGATAATAACAACCGAAATCTGAGTACTGACTAATTATCTAAAATAGTCTAAAAAATATCTACTAACTGACTAAGGAGCTGATGGGACAAATCCTTAACTAACTCCAACTGAATGGAAATTACTGAAACTAATAAAGTAGTCTGAACTAAATAAATCATGTTCTCGAAATATGAGAACTCACCACTGCTATGGCTTATAGTATGAAAACTCTATGCGTGATTCAGGAACTGAGAGTCTGAATCTATGATATGACACATCATAGCACAATAAAAGACTATGAAATTAGTACTTTGAATGTAATGGTATGCTAAATAAGGTAGGCTAATATGCATGATTTCATGAACATAAATAATAATTGTCTGAATATATATATATAACATAAAGTACCAAAGAGATTGCATGAAATTTGTAGATACTGAGGATGCATGAAATTTGTAAGTACCGAGGATGCATGATCAAGCATATAACATATTCTAAATAAAATCTGTAAATACTGAAATACTAAAATCTAATAAATAAATCACTTTTATCTATATGCTATGGTCATGCATCTAAAACTGAATTACTGAACTAATTACTATACTGAGACTGTGGGAGGTATCATCTTACCGACATACCATAATCTGAGATAATTAGGTTCCAACCAGTAATCCTAGTTAGAAGGGTGTTAGTACCATGCCACGAGTACTAATATTGATTATGTAAATCCACTATGCTGATGTACTGTCCTGAAGGACTAAGAATGTTAAGCCTAAACTGATGGGTGACCCCTGCAAGATAGTCAAGCCTAATCAGATGGGAGACTCCTCATATCCTATGTTGGCTATATAGTTTTGGAGTACAGGGACTTCTACTAACAACTCTGCCAATCTGATGAGGAAGATGTCATCCCTATACTCATTTGGTGCTAAATTCTAGTTCCAACTAAACTGACTTAAAATGCTAAACAGTTCTAAGTTTAACTGAATCTGATGACTGGCTAAACTGGTAATGCTCATAATATATTCTGAAACTATTCTAAAGATACTGATACTAGGTAAATAGCTAAGTTTTTGGGTATTCATAACCCAGGAATCAATAGTAATAATAGTAAAACAGTACTTAAGCTTGGATGACATAACATGAAAACTTTTATCAAATATTCATACTTGTAGGCATTTTATCAAACAGTTGATATCATAGTTTCAACTAATCATGGGAATAGTACGAAACTTAGAGTAATAGCATAATTTCAACAGCAATAACACTTAATAATGATTTAAATCAATGAATAACAATATTAGAACATTTGGGGTCTGATAAACAACAATAATTTCATGTAAACATGGTATAGAATTTCAATTAATGGGAGTTCATTGTTAAAATTACAATTTAAAATCATAATAACTTATAAAGATCACAACTTTAGATTTAAAATAGGATACGTTGATTCCATGGGTGGAAGGAACCCATGGATAAATACTTAGCATACCTGGGTTGATGAATTTGTAAGAATTCATAGTGAGTTCTTGAGATTTGATCTTGAATTTTGAAGGCTAGAGTTTTTTATTTGACAGAAAATGCTCTTGATTTGAGAGGAATTGAATAAAATAATGACTAAGTAGGATTTTAGGGCATTAATTTTGTATTTTGGACTGATTAGGGTCATAGAAAAAGACCTAACTGTCCCTGAAATAATTAAACATTTTCATCACTGGAATCTTATTTTTGGGCTTTACCGCGATGCGGTGCCATCGGGGTGAGCCACTGGAATTGGGATGAAACTATATTCCATGGACAAGTGTAAAAATATACTTTGACGCCATGTGGTGGAATCGCATTACGTCATTGGAAATTGACAAGTATGAACTGGCACTCTGGCATGATGCAGTGCTATCGCATTGCATCGCTGGAAAAAGAAATTTCTGAACGGGCATTTCAACACGACGCTACACCAATCATAGAGCCTCGCTAGAAAGTAACAATTGTGAAAAGGCACATCTGCGCGATGCGGTGATGCTCGTATTGAGCTACTGCTTTTACTAAAAGTGTCATAACTTCTTACCAAAGTATTAGATTTGGCCAAAATTGATATTGTTGGAAAGATAATTCAATTTCCAATGACTTGGTGGGTTGTGATCTGGAAAATTTTGAGTATAGAAAAAGATATGCTTGTTTGAATTTTACTAAGGCAATATTCTTATCAAAATTTCAATCGATAAGGGTTATTTTGATTCGTCTAATAGCTGAGAGTTATTTGAGATCCTAATATACATCAAACTAACTTATAAAACTATCAAAGAACAATAATGTACTATGCATGAGCTTGAAACATGACTCTAGAATTGGTTTGGATTTTCAGCGTATTACAATAATCTTGTTTAGTGATTATTGTGCACATCTTCTAAGTACTCCTACTCTTGTTTATGCTCATATTACGTGTGAATCTTATTATCTAGGTAAAATGGCAAGTGTTATCCTATATCCCTATTTCCTTATATTATGAACTTTTGTGTATGTTTATTGGCTCGGCTATACTTGTAGATGCATGTTGTTGCATAAGGAGACTCATTGATCTTATGATGATGCCTTGTAAATTCAGAGGAAATATTGATGTTATGATGATTCCCGATAATTCTGATGTCATAATGATTCTCGATAAATCTGGAGAAAATATTAATGTTATGATGATGCCCGATAAAATCCGAAAGAGATAATAATGCTATGATGATGACTGGTGAACTCAAAAGAGGTAATGATATTATGATGACGCCGGGTGAACTCAGAAGAGATATTGATGTTATGATGCAGTGTGGGGAAACTTTATATAAACGTATTGATACTCGTGAGGTTAGTTCATGTGGGGCCAAACTGCTTGTGTACTTGTAACATGATGTCTTCTTTGGCAAATGGATATTTAGTCCTTGTCCTTATTCACTAATTTAGGGGTGTGAATATTTTTACTCTAAGTAGTACCTAGTGATGAATTATGCTAAAGATTGGGTTAAGTTCTCTTCATAGGATGATCATGTGTAAGTCTAAAGGCTCACTTAGTAATCTACTTGACATGAATGATTGACTAAAATATGAAATATTGCCTAGTTAAGTGGCTTATGTGGAAACTAGTTACTTCTAAAATATGCGATTACAACTAGAAGGCTAGAAATCTAGTAAACTAGTTGGTGGACTTTACTTGATTAAAATATGGAATCTATTCCTTAAGGTTGCGACATGCTTAGTAATGATGGACCTAGTATTGTATGATGGTTAATTAAATTATCTTCCAATATGTAAGGTTGAAGATGCTAGTTAAATAATGGTCTTATGATAGATGGATATCTTATAATATGGGTGGCTTGTAGTTTTTCCCCAAGTAGATGGCTAGTAATTATAAAACTTGTAATCTATTGATTTATTGAAGATAAGGGTAACTAGTACGGACTTCACACGGTGTTTATCAATGAATTATAGAACTAGTGGCTACATATCTATGCTATGACAATATTGCTCTTGTCTATGTTAAAATACAGTATAGGTATTTGGATGTTGATTTCAACGATGAACTATGGTGGGGTTGTACTACCCATGGTTTCGGTCAATAGATGGAGTGATTGTGCTTTATTGTACTATTGGTTATACTCTTTCGGTGTACACTCCGATGGTATGGGACACCATGATGGGTTCTTGTTTGATATTCTTTTGTGTACTCTCCGGTGGTATGGGACGCCGTATGAGTTCTTTATTGTACTCTCTTTTGTGTACTTCCCGACAGCCACACCTGCAACGACTAAATTATTTCCGTTAATAGTGTTGTTAGAAGAATGATGATCATTATTTAGCTTTAGAGAAATTAGTAAGAGGAAAGGGTCTGCCTGAGCCTGGTTTTGTATTACAAATTTTTTTGATTAATAAATGCTCACTTTTAATCAAAAAAAAATATGGTTGATAGTGATTATGATGAGTAGATACTTCTATTGTGTATATGGCTTATGCTTCCGAAATGATGCACAGATGTTACGGTGATTATGGAGTATATGGATTTAGTATGTCATGTTATTGCTTTAGTAATATAGATGTCGTTAAAGTGGTATCAAAGCAGGTTCAGGTTTGATCCTATCCCTTGACTTTAAGGTCATTGTCTTACTTTATATCATCTCTACATTATATGTGATCTTTGTCGGCCGATGATGCCTACTGAGTACTCGTGTTTTGGTACTCATACTACACTTTTGTACCTTTTTTGTCTAGACCCAGGTTCTTGTTGTCATCCATGAGCTAGTTCGTGCTGCATTGACTATTTGGAGATAGGGTGAGCTCTTGGAGATTGAGTTGCCTTCTTTCCCCTCTTTGTTTATTTGTCTTTTATTTTTGAGACAGATGTATGAGATTATTTAAGACCTTTTATATTTTAAGATTGTAAATTCCACCTTTCAAGTTTAGAAGCTCTTGTATTAATACTATCAGGCCGTGATATTTGTACTTGGATATTGGTGGTCTTTTGTCGTTAAATATTGTTGTTAAATATTGTTTTCACACATAGGGTCCATGTTAGACGTTCTTACCAAAGTAACCCATTGCATTAGCTTGGGTTACGGTATCGACTTACCTACCGGTAGGATGTGGTAGGTGTCATCATGATCCCAAATGGGGTTGTGACACCAACTAGTTCCTTTATATCAGGGTTTGGACTCTTCCTCTAAAACCCCTTTATCTGATAAATGTGAGTCCACTAGAAAATATGAAAGCACCACTATAGATGAAAACATGTTTGAGGACTTGCCCACTTCCAAAGTAACTCCAAATATCCAATCCATGAGTGAGTTGATTGGGTACAGGGTTTGACTGCTTTGTGTACTGAACCCCTCAGGTGGTAAACACCCTCACCAACTTTGTTAAGTAGGAGGAAAAATAACCCCCCTTAACATATAGATGATGAGAATGTGGTCCTCCCTCCTATTCTTGATTTATTTAGGGGCGGTAAAGATGCTAAGAATACCTTAGATAGTGATGATAATAGGCCCATATTGTAGAAACTATCTACGAAAGGATCAGCCTCCTCCACCAAGGCCTCCTCAAAAGTATTTAAGACACTAAGGACCAAGGTAAGTCCTAGGAATATGATGAAGGAAGCCTTGACAAAAAATAAGAATGACACTAGGAAGAAAAAGAGGGGGAAGAAAAAGTGGATAGATATAATTAGGCTAATTGATGTAGAGGATTCTCATGAAGAAACTGAGCATGATAATAGTAGGGATAATGATAATGATAGTCTGGATGAGCTTTTAGAAGTTTATCAAATGATGATGACAACACTTAATAGTGATGATATAGATTCTGATGTGGAAAGAAGTCTTGAAGCTACTAGGGAAAAACAAAAGGGAAGAAAATTATTACTCTTAAGGAAGGAAAAGGGATTCTACTAAATAAACCAATGTCAAAGGCTACTGGTAAACGAAAGAGATCTGAAAGAGATATTAGTAAGGGACCAGGGACCAGTACTAAATCTGCCAAAACCTTAAGATCTCCTGGGATTTCAGGAAAGGGAACTGATTCCTCAAGAAAGCCTTCTACTTCATCTAGAAAAAAGAAAGTTTTGTCGAGAGATGTAAGATAAGATACTCTTACAACTCAGGAAGTTTTAAGAGGTATAGTATTTGATCTTAATGTGGCTGAACTGCCAGGAGTGAGCGAGTTGATTAATAAAGTAAAATTTCAAAATAGGGAGCACTTATTTAAGATGTTTGTGTCTCAGTTGCATGAAAATAAGGTAAAAATGTTCTATCATAACCTGATTATTACTGTTGATGGACTGTATTTGACCTCATAAGTCAATGGAATGAATTTGAGTATAGTTGAAGATATGCTTTCTAAAATTCTTGGGTCACCTACTGAAGGAATTAGGTCCTTGAGATCATAATAGGGGTTTAAGAGTTTTCTAAAAATTTGTGGGTCACTGCATGATTTGAACATTAAAAATGTCAACAAAAAAACACTTAAAGGTGAATATCAGTTATAGTTTGAGTTGGTGAACAAAGTCTTACTTCCCAGGTCTAAGAAGAGAACTACTGTCACAGGTCCATATTTCTTCCTCATAGAAATATTTTCTAAATATAAGAAGGTTAATCTTTCATCTACTGTCATTGAGCACATAAACACAGTCATGTCTGCAAAAGATAGAAAGCATGGGTTAACCTATGGATTTTGGCTGATTAGGGTGTTTCCTTATTTCAATGTTGAGTGTAGGAAGGTAAAGGTTGGTTCAATGAAGAAAGTGTTTAACATCAAAACTCTTAAAGATAATAAATGCATTCCCAGGAGGAGTGGTGGAAAATCCAAGTCACTAGTGTCTAAATTGGTGGATGAACAGAAAAGGTTAAAGAAAAAGATAGAGACTATGACTGCCATGATTTTACTAAGGGATTCAAAGATTGTTGTATTAAAAGATGCATCTGTATAAGGAGATAAAGTAGGAACAAGTTTAGAAAAAGAATTGTGCGCTAAAAATGTTGCCCTACAGGAAAGGGTGATGGAGCTAGAAGCTAAGAATGGAGCCTTAAATACCAATAATAAAGAACTAACTCAGTAGATGCTTAAGGCATATGTTGATGAGAGTGAGAGTATGAACATCCTTCTTAGACAGTTGTCTAAAGCTTCTTCCTAGAATCTAACTCTACCTGGTCCCCACTCTTTTTCCCCTTAGTCCTCTTTCTAAGTCCTATCCAGACTTACTTCCTTAGATTGTTGTCTCTAAGTTTCCTGGTTTGGGATGTAATTGGTTCAATTGTTATTGTTTTATTGTTGTCACTATTTTTTAATGGTATTACCTACTGTCATGATCATTGAATGAATTAATTTTGTGCTATCACTTCTCTTATTTCTATATGATCTTTTCTTGTTCATACAGTGTAGCCTCAATGGCCATAAGGTAACATATATGCTTATCTATGCTTGGCTTACATCTTCACCTCTTTGATGATGCCAAAGGAGGAAGCTTGAGATTAGTTGTGTAGTTGAGCATAAAAGTTAGGGGGAAGTGTGCTAGTTAAGGGGGAATAAGGGTTGTTGAATATAAATGTATAATGCAACAAAATAGAAGTTCTCTTACATACGAAGCATCTTAGTGCTCATACTTTGGGGGAATAAGGTAAATGGGTGTGTAGGGGTATTATTGATAGGGGGAACTTGTGAATTGGTGGAGTTGAGGCTTGAGGGCAGGTGTTGCTAGGTTTGTTGTGTTTGTTGGGGGTTGTGTAAGTGCTTGAAGACTTGCATGGGTTTGTCATTATTAAAAGGGGGTAAATTGTTAAGTCCTTAATTTTGATGATTGAAAACAAGTATGTTGGTACTTATTTTTTGGAGATTAACTGATGACAAAGCTGCTATTATTTAAGGAACGTGTTGGGTTCATCTATCACTATCACAGTTAACAAGCACAACTGACAAAAAGTACAAAAGTTGGTGAAATAGCTATTGCCACCTTTTTGTCACAACCAATAAGGTCTTTCATAGGTTTTCTTATGTCATACATATATATTAATCATTTTCTTTAACAAGAAAACTAATGCTTCCATATTCTAACAACAAAATGTCTCTCTGAAGCTATGAATCAAAGACTTCTTTTCCAATAGGGCATTGAGAGATCATTAAGTTGTATTTTATTTTCTGTAAGACTCCGCAAAATTCTAAGCTCAATTCTGTCTTTTAAAGTTTTTCAAGGGGTCCCAGACTTAGAAAATTTAGCCAAGTGTCCATACCTAGTGTTATTTTGGCCTTCGTAAGTTGGCAACCCTATTTCACGATCCATATGACCTTAAACTATTAATCTTTAGGTTGATTCATGATCAGGAATGTCAATAGGTGTCAAGTTTTAGATTTTTCAAACCTCGTTTAGACCATGATCGAATGACCAAAATAGTGAGTCGATGCGATCTTGACACGTCGCACTGTCCATCGCATCGATAGATAATTTTTCCCTCAGCTCTGTCCAATTTCTAGCGAATCAACATGGACTTGGTGTGGTGCATTAGCTATCATGTTGATGCAAATAACGCGGTGCGTCGGCCTGCACGCCGATGATTTAGTTCACAGTCATTAAGAAGCTGTATTCTCAGGGTTAATTGAGTCTTTTTCCCATGCCCTTCAGCCCCCATATCACGTAATTTAGCCCTCTTTTAGCAAGTAATATTCATTTTTTCACAAATTGCTCAAGAAACAAAAATCCTAGGTGAATTAAATTCAAATTCAAGGCTCAAGATTCCACCATTAATTTTCCAGAATTCACCAACTAAGGTATGTTAAGTGTTCATCCAAGGGTTTCCTTCCACTCTTGTAGTTCAAGAAACCTTTTTGAAATTAAAAGTCAAAGGGTTTAAATGAAATTCACGATTTGATTTTACTATGTTCATGATTATTATGTTGATGGGGTTTTCAAATCCATGATTAGTTGCAAGATTTATGTGAAATCATTTATTATATGTGTAGTGCCATGTGAATTCATTCTAAAGCCTTGAGATTGTGAATTTGGTGTTAAAAGTATGATTCTCTCATGTTGTCTAGTGTTATGTGTATGTACTATGCCCTCCAAGTGTTTGATAAATTGTTCATGTGAGTTGAATAATGAAATTATAGCATGCTAACATGTATTCCCCATTTATGTACAAGTTAATGCATTACAAGTGTTTGAGCAAATGTCTCGATGAATGAACTATAGACTAGTATGCATTCTTATAACTTTTACCACTATATTATGCTCTACTTTTTATTCTATCGAGTCATGGGGGTATTTATACCCAATAATTTAGCTGTTTTCCTAGAGCCAGTGTCAGTTACAGAATAATCTAAGTCATGTTACGAATAGTAGTACTCTCAATCAGTTACAGGACTCAGGAAAATTCAGTAGTACTCAGTAATCAGTCTCAGTTCAGTATTCAATTAAGAACATAGTAGTATCCAGTTCAGAACTCAGTAAACTCAGTCAGTTTATAGAATTCAGTCAATAATCAGTTCAGTACTCAGAGAACTCAGCATCAGTCCAGCATAGTTCAGTAAAAAAAATTAGTTCTGTTTAGTTATACAGTATGATTAATAATAGTTCAGTCTAGCCTAATATAGTTTAGAATTCAGTGCAGTGTTTATTCAGTTGGGAGTCGAATTCAACACCGAGTGGACCCAAGGATGGGGACTCACCTGCCAGTAGACGATAAAATCCTTAGAAGCAGTCCTTGTATTCCAGAACTACGTAGCCAGCATAGGTTGAAATATTTCCCTACGAGAATAGGGTTGATATATCTTATTTGAGTTTTCCTACCAGCGAGGGTTGGCGGAAGAGATTCCTGTCAGAGAGGGATAACTCACAGTTTGTCCTTACCCGTGGAATAGTATTAACACCATTCTAACTGGGGTTACAGATTGGACCCAAAATCAGTTAGAGAAGGGGCATATCAGTTAGATGATTACTTTCCATAGGCTCAATTTCAGATTCAGTCTTAGTATAGAACTCAGTTTAGTTCTATAGATTTAAGAATGTCAGACACAGTCACTCAACTCAATATGGAACTCAGTATAGTTCCACAGAATCAGGACTGTCAGATACAGTCATTCAGTTATCAGTAATTCAGTATCAGTGTACTCAGATATCAGTTAACCAGTATTCAGAATCAGAATTCAGTGTTATCACGATCTCAGTTACAGTTATATATTCATGCATGTACTCTCATCCAATTATACTCATGCCATTCAGTTAGTATTGTTCATGCATATGAACCTGTGCATTTCAGCCTACCTCACTTAGCATACCAGTACATTCAAAGTACTGACGCATACTTTTCTCTTATGCTATGATGTCTTATATCATAGGTTCAGACGCACGAACTCTCGAGCACCCTTAGCAATTCAGATTCTCAGCATACAGAGTTAGTGGTAACTCCTCATAGTTCAAAGACGTGATTATTTATTTCTGCATTTTAGCTTATTTTTAGTAGTCGAAATTAGTTGGGAACTTGTCCCATCAACTCCACAGTACAGACAGTTTAGACGTTTTTTATACTAAAGTATTTTCAGACAGATGTTTTAGTTTTAGTATGTTCATACCGTATTCAAATTTATTTTAGTATTGAACCTTATGGTATGTTTTTTGCCTAATTTCCATATATTTACCATATTATTATTCAGTTATTACAGTAGGTACCAGTCATGGGTTAGCTTGTGGTCCTTTGGGATTATGAGCACCGTGTAGTATCCGGGGTACAGACTCGGGGCATTACAAAATTGGTATCATAGCCTAACGTTTAACAGAGTCCTAGGAAGACTGAAATCCGCATCTAGTAGAGTCTTGTGTATGGGTGTGTTGGGCACTAGACATATGGACAGGAGGTTACGGGATATTTTAAGAAAAGATTCCCTTCTTTCAGTATTCATGTCATACGAGTGAGCATAAGCTCCAGTTAAATTCTCAGACTCGTTCTTTCTCTTCCTTTTATATAATATGCCTCTAAAGAGGACAAAGGGAAGAGGAAGGGGAGACCAGTCAAAACCTCAGCCCATTCAGGCAAATCCCCTGGACGAGCATATCTCTCATGCAGAATTCAAGGTTGCATTCACAACTCTAGACAATTCAGTCGCAACTAAGAATGAATGGCTAGCTACTGTTTTGGCCAACCCAGTGGCCAATACTACTGCAACCAGGATTTGGGAGTTCATCGAAATAAATCCTCTCTTATTCTTAGGTTCTAAGTCTGAAGAGGATCCACAAGAGTTTCTCAATCAGGCATAGAAAGTCACAGATATCATGGGAGCGACTTCCAGTAAGAGTGTTGAGTTATCCGTCTATCATCTACAAGATATAGCCCCTACGTGGTTTAAGTAGTGGAAGGTAGAAAGGGATAGTGATACAGATCCCATAGGATGGGAAGAGTTTTCTACGACCTTCTTAGATAGATTCTTTCCCTTAGAGCTTAAAGAAGCCAAAGTGTTAGAGTTCATCAATCTTAGGCAAGGAAGTATAAGTGTGAAAGAGTATTCCCTCAAGTTTACTTAATTAGCAAGGTATTCTCCCCATGTAGTAGCAGACAATAGATCCGGAATAAGCAAGTTTATGCCTGGGATATCAGGTAGAGTAATTAAAGAGTGGAGGACAGCGACATCGATTAGGGAGATAGACATATTTAGGTTTATGGTCCATTCTTAGCAGATTGAGGAATAGAAACTTAAGAGGAGGAGAGAGAAAATAGAAGATCCAGAATAGGTAGCTTTAGTTTTGCCCAGCTAAGGTCAGAGGGTGGTAACCGTTCTTGGTTTAGGTAAAAATTTTCAGCCTCAGTTCCATCTACAGCTAGTATATCAGTACCAAGGTTCAGGAATGACAGCCATGATGGGGAGCTATGCTCCAAAACCTAGAGTAGTGTAAGCGGTGTTCGTACTAATCTGCTTTGCAAAGAATGTGGTAAGAATTATAAGGGCATGTGTAGAGCCAGTAGTGATGCGTGTTTTGGATATGGAGAATCAAGTCACAGAGTCGAAAACTATCCTAAGGCTACTCTACGAAGTTAGTACAGTCATCCTTCATCTCAGTTCGATCACCCGAATCTGCAGGGTGCCACTTCCAGTGCCGCCAATGGGCAGCTCCCAAATAGGCTTTATGCACATCAGTCTAGGAAATATCGGGAAAGTTCCCCTAATTCATTCACTCATACATTATAGATCTTCCATTTATATGTTTATGTTTTATCAGATCTAGGAGATTCTCTATCTTTCGTAACTCTTTACATAGCAGTTAACATTAAAGTCAGACCAAATATTAACAAAACTTTTCTCAGCCTCCACCCAGTGGGTCAGTCTATCATAGCCTAGCAGGTATACAGGAAATGTCCAGTTATGACATCTTAGAAAGTCAGGCTTCTAGATTTCAGTAGTAATATTAGTATGCGTAGAGAAGTAATGGGTGGGAATGATGGCCAACTTGTAATAACCTCAGTTCAATGTTTTGTACTTCAATCATCATGATACCTACGCATGCCTTACATCTCAGCTCCATAAATATAACTTATATTAAAGCACTTTCTATAGAATCGTGTGTATTTCCAGTTCTTGGTATTAGGAGTCCCAGTTGACTAAGTAGTATGAATCATGTTCCATGAACACTAAAACTCCAAATGCAGGTCATACAACTCATGACTTCTGCACTCATGCCTTACAGTGTGTTCAGTCCCAGTTACCATCTGAATTATAGTCTCAGTTACAGCCTTAGTTATAGTGTCAGTCTCAACTTAGTAATCAGATCAGAAACTCAGTTCAATTTCAAGTTTGCTCAACCATAGTGTACAGTTATCAGTTACTCAGTTATTAGTATTTCATTACCTCAGTTTACAGAATATTTTAGAACAATGTTTTACGCTTGGTCTTGCATTCTCACATAATACAGTTTTCATGAATTCATGCTCAGTTATCTCATGTTACTTAGTCAGTCCCTTTCTTATATACATAATACTCTACAGTTTCAATTGAGTTATTCAAGCCAAGTGATGTTCAGTCTTACATGCCCAGTGTTCAGCTATCAGTTATTTAGTTAATCAGATAAGTTAGTATATTTATGCATTCATGCTTAATGCCCATGTGAATACTTTTAGTAGACACAGGTGAAGTGTTGTAATGAGGTAGAGATTGTAGTTGAAAGAGTGTCAGAGAAAAGGTCTATTTAAGAATAAGTTTTCAGTATGAGTTAGTCCATAAAGCCAGTAATTCAGTTGAGCAGTCAGACAGATAAATTCGTATGGTGTGGTTTTCCATATTTCCATCTAGTCACACTATCTGAAGTCTCATGAATTTAACTATTCTAAGATGGATCAAGCAGGTAGTTGTATGTTCAGCTCAGTTCATGTATCATGTCTCAGTTTTAGATCCCACATATTCAGTCACAACTCAGTTCTTAGGTGCCTTGTGCATCGCCCCAGTTTTCCTCAGTATCTTAGCCAAGTCAACATTCTTCGAGGGACATAGTGTCCTAATGGGGAGATGCACTATAACCCTTGAGCTTTTATGTCCAAAACCTCCCAGTTTCTTTCACATAATGAATCCATTTTGGAGTAGTGCGTACTCATAAATTAACCCTCAAGTTCCAATCTCAGCCGTAAGCCACGTATTCAAGGGGCTCATTTCAGTTCATGTATCATGTTCCAGTCTCAGTCCTATTCTCATGTTCCCATGTATGCGTACTCCAACAATGATCTTGGGGTCATCAGTATATTTTTCAGTTTAAGTAATAGTTTTTCCTTGAACTTACTCAGTTTTATGTTTAGATTTTCTTTATAAACCTAGTATCATTTATCATTGCATATTCAGTCATGCATTCATGAGTAAGTTTAGTCATGTATTCATGCATCAGATATGCATGTTCAGTTTGAGAAAATTTAGTTTATCAGAAATCCCAGTCATGCATTCACGAATCAGCTCAGTCATGTACCCATGCATCGGATATGCATGTTCATATAAAAACTCAGTATATCAGTAGTTTTAATCATGCAATTATGTTTCAGTTGTGCATGTCCAGTATGTACTTCCAGGTTATCATTTTTTCCCATCTTCATTAGTCTAATTCGAGGATAAATGTTCCCAAAGGGGAGATATTGTAAGACCCCACAAAATTCTAAGCTTAATTCTTGCTTTTAAAGAGTGTCAAGGGGTCCCAGACTTCGAAAATTTAGCTAAGTGTCCATACTTAGTGTTATTTTGGCCTTCATAAGTTGGCAACCCTATTTCACGATCCTTATGACCTTAAAGTATCAATCTTTAGTTGATTCATGATCAGAAATGTCAATAGCTGTTTCCAGATAAGTTTTGAATTTTTCAGACCTCGTATAGACCATGTTTGAATGACCAAAATAGTGAGTCGATGCGATCATGACGCATCGCGTCATCCATTGCGTCGATAGATAATTTTTCCCTCATCTCAGTGCAATTTTTAGTGAATCGATACTAACTTGATGTGGTGCATTGACTATCACATTGATGCCAACGATGTGGTGCGTTGGCCTACGCGTCAATGATTCAGTTCACAGTTATTAATAAGCCGTATCCTCAGGGTTAATTGAGTCTTTTTCCCATGCCCTTCAGCCCCTATAACACAAAATTTAGCCCTCTTTTAGCAAGTTATATTCATTCTTTTACAAATTGCTCAAGAAACAAAAATCCTAGGTGAATTAAATTCAAATTCAAGGCTCAAGATTCCACCGTTAATTTTCCAGAATTGACCAACTAAGGTATGTTAAGTGTTCATCCAACGGTTTCCTTCCACCCTTGGAGTTCAAGAAACCTTTTTGAAATTATAAGTTAAAGGGTTTAATGAAATTCATGATTTGATCTGACTATGTTCATGATTATTATGTTGATGGGGTTTTCAAATCCATGATTAGCTGTAAGATTCATAAGACATCATTTATTATAAGCGTAGTGTCATGTGAATAATGCTAAAGCCTTGAGATTGTGAATTTGGTGGTTAAATTATGATTCTCTCATGTTGTCTAGTGTTATGTGCATGTACTATACCCTCCTAGTTTTTAATGAATTATTCATGTGAGTTGAATAATGAAATTATAGCATGCTAACATGTATTCCCCATTCATGTACAAGTTAATGCATTACAAGTGTTTTGAGTAAATGTCTCCATGAATGAACTATGGACTAGTATGCATTGTTATGGCTTTTATGACTATGTTATGCTCTACTTTTTTATGCTATCAGTCTTAGGGTATTTATACAAATTAGTTGTTTACCTAGATCCATTATCAGTTACAAAATAATCTAAGTCATGTTACGATCAGTAGTACTCTCGGTTAGTTACAAGACTCAGGAAAATTTAGAAGTACTCAGTAATCAGTCTCATTTTAGTATTTAGTTCAGAACACAGTAGTCTCCAATTTAGAACTCAGTAAACTCAGTCAGTTTATAGAATTCAGTCAGTATCAGTTCAGTACTCAGAGAACCTAGAATCAGTCCAGCTCAGTTCAGTAAAAAAAATCAGTTCAGTTCAGTTATACAGTACGATCAGTAATTGTTCAGTCTAACCTAATTCAGTTTAGAGTTCAATCCAGTGTCTATTCAGTTGGAAGTAAGATTCAGCACCTAGCGGACCCAAGAATGGGGACTCACCTGCCAGTAGAGGGTGAAATCCTTAGAAGCAATCCTTGCATTCCAGAACTATGTATCCAGTGTAGGTTGATATATTGCCCTACGAGACTATTTTAGAACCATGTTTTACGCTTGGTCTTGCATTCTCACATAATACAGTTTTCATGAATTCATGCTCAGTTATCTCATGTTACTTAGTCAGTCCCTTCCTTATATACATAATACTCTACAGTTTCAATTGAGTTATTCAAGCCAAGTGTTGTTCAGTCTTACATGCCCAGTGTTCAGCTATCAGTTATTTAGTTAATCAGATAAGTTAGCATATTTATGCATTCATGCTCAATGCCCATGTGAATACTTTTAGTAGACACAGGTTAAGTGTTGTAATGAGGTAGAGATTGTAGTTGAAAGAGTATCAGAGAAAAGCTCTATTTAAGAATAAGTTTTCAGTATGAGTTAGTCCATAAAGCCAGTAATTCAGTTGAGCAGTCAGACAGATAAATTCGTATGGTGTGGTTTTCCATATTTCCATCTAGTCACACTATCTGAAGTCTCATGAATTTAACTATTCTAAGATGGATCAAGCAGGTAGTTGTATGTTCAGCTCAGTTCATGTATCATGTCTCAGTTTTAGATCCCAGAAATTCAGTCACAACTCAGTTCTTAGGTGCCTTGTGCATCGCCCCAGTTTTCCTCAGTATCTCAGCCAAGTCAACATTCTTCGAGGGACATAGTGTCCTAATGGGGAGATGCACTATAACCCTCGAGCTTTTATGTCCAAAACCTCCCAGTTTCTTTCACATAATGAATCCATTTTGGAGTAGTGCGTACTCATAAATTAACCCTCAAGTTCCAATCTCAGTCGTAAGCCACGTATTCAAGGGGCTCATTTCAGTTCATGCTATTCAGTTCATGTATCATGTTCCAGTCTCAGTCCTATTCTCATATTCCCATGTATGCGTACTCCAAAAATGATCTTGGGGTCATCAGTATATTTTTCAGTTTAAGTAATAGTTTTCCTTGAACTTACTCAGTTTTATGTTTAGATTTCCTTTATAAACTTAGTATCATTTATCATTGCATATTCAGTCATGCATTCATGAGTCAGTTTAGTCATGTATTCATGCATCAGATATGCATGTTCAGTTTGAGAAAATTTAGTTTATCAGAAATCCCAGTCATGCATTCACGAATCAGCTCAGTCATGTACCCATGCATCGGATATGCATGTTCAGTATAAAAACTCAGTATATCAGTAGTTTTAATCATGCAATTATGTTTCAGTTGTGCATGTCCAGTATGTACTTCCAGGTTATCATTTTCTCCCATCTTCATCAGTCTAATTCGAGGATAAATGTTCCCAAAGGGGAGATATTGTAAGACCCCACAAAATTCTAAGCTTAATTCTTGCTTTTAAAGTGTGTCAAGGGGTCCCAGACTTCGAAAATTTAGCTAAGTGTCCATACTTAGTGTTATTTTGGCCTTTATAAGTTGGCAACCTTATTTCACGATCCTTATGACCTTAAAGTATCAATCTTTAGTTGATTCATGATCAGAAATGTCAATAGCTGTTTCCAGATAAGTTTTGAATTTTTCAGACCTCGTATAGACCATGTTTGAATGACCAAAATAGTGAGTCGATGCGATCATGACGCATAGCGTCATCCATTGTGTCGATAGATAATTTTTCCCTCAGCTCAGTACAATTTTTAGTGAATCGATACTAACTTGATGTGGTGCATTGACTATCACATTGATGCCAACGATGTGGTGCGTTGGCCTACGCGTCAATGATTCAGTTCACAGTTATTAATAAGCCGTATCCTCAGGGTTAATTGAGTCTTTTTCCCATGCCCTTCAGCCCCTATAACACAAAATTTAGCCCTCTTTTAGCAAGTTATATTCATTCTTTTACAAATTGCTCAAGAAACAAAAATCCTAGGTGAATTAAATTCAAATTCAAGGCTCAAGATTCCACCGTTAATTTTCCAGAATTGACCAACTAAGGTATGTTAAGTGTTCATCCAACGGTTTCCTTCCACCCTTGGAGTTCAAGAAACCTTTTTGAAATTATAAGTTAAAGGGTTTAATGAAATTCATGATTTGATCTGACTATGTTCATGATTATTATGTTGATGGGGTTTTCAAATCCATGATTAGCTGTAAGATTCATAAGACATCATTTATTATAAGCGTAGTGTCATGTGAATAATGCTAAAGCCTTGAGATTGTGAATTTGGTGGTTAAATTATGATTCTCTCATGTTGTCTAGTGTTATGTGCATGTACTATACCCTCCTAGTTTTTAATGAATTATTCATGTGAGTTGAATAATGAAATTATAGCATGCTAACATGTATTCCCCATTCATGTACAAGTTAATGCATTACAAGTGTTTTGAGTAAATGTCTCCATGAATGAACTATGGACTAGTATGCATTGTTATGGCTTTTATGACTATGTTATGCTCTACTTTTTTATGCTATCAGTCTTAGGGTATTTATACAAATTAGTTGTTTACCTAGATCCATTATCAGTTACAAAATAATCTAAGTCATGTTACGATCAGTAGTACTCTCGGGTAGGTACAAGACTCAGGAAAATTTAGAAGTACTCAGTAATCAGTCTCATTTTAGTATTTAGTTCAGAACACAGTAGTATCCAATTTAGAACTCAGTAAACTCAGTCAGTTTATAGAATTCAGTCAGTATCAGTTCAGTACTCAGAGAACCTAGAATCATTCCAGCTCAGTTCAGTAAAAAAAATCAGTTCAGTTCAGTTATACAGTACGATCAGTAATTGTTCAGTCTAACCTAATTCAGTTTAGAGTTCAATCCAGTGTCTATTCAGTTGGAAGTAAGATTCAGCACCTAGCGGACCCAAGAATGGGGACTCACCTGCCAGTAGAGGGTGAAATCCTTAGAAGCAATCCTTGTATTCCAGAACTATGTATCCAGCGTAGGTTGACATATTGCCTTACGAGACTAGGGTTGATATATCTCAATTGAGTTTTCCAACCAGCGAGGGTTGATGAAAGAGCTTTTTGTCAGAGAGGGCTAACTAATTGTTTGTCCTTACCCATGGCACAGTATTAACACCCTTCCAACTAGGGTTATAGGTTGGACCCGAACATATCGGTTAGATGATTACTTCTCACAGGCTCAGTTTTAGATTCAGACTCAGTATAGAACTCAGTTCAGTTCTATAAATTTAGGACTATCAGACACAGTCACTCAGCTCAATACGAAACTCATTATAGTTCCACAGAATCAGAACTTTCAGATACAATCATTCAATTATATGTAACACTTAACATCCACTTATAATTATGCCATTCAGTCAGTATTGTTCATGTATAAGAACCCATGCATTTTAGAATACCTCAGTTAGCATACCAGTACATTCAAAGCACTGACGCATACTTTTCTCTTGTGCTATGATATTTTATATCATAGGTTCAGACACACGAACTCCCAAGAACCCTTAGCATTTCAGATTTTCAGCATACAAAGTTAGTGGTGAGTCCTCATAGTTTGAGGACGTGATTATTTATTTTAGCATTTTAACTTATTTTTAGTAGTTAAAGTTAGTTGGGGACTTGTCCCATAAACTCCACAGTCCAAACAGTTTAGAATTTTTTCAGACTAGAGTTTCTTCAGACAGATGTTTCAGTTTTCATATTGTCATACCGCATTCAGATTTATTTTAGCATTTAATCTTATGGCATGTTTTTTGCCTAATTTTAATATATTTACCTTATTACTATTCAGTTATTACAACAGGTACTAGTTATAGGTTTGTTTGTGGTCCCTCGGGATTATAAACTTGGTATCAGAGCCTAACGTTCAACAGAGTGCTAGAAAGTCTAAAATCCACATCTTGTAGTGTCTTTTGCATGGGTGTGTTTCCCACCACACTTATGGACAGGAGGCTACGAGATGTTTTAGGAAAATTTTCCCTTCTTTTAGTATTCATGTCATGCGAGTGAGCATGAGCTCCAGTTAAATTCTCAATCTAATCCTTTCTCTTCCATTTAAAAAATATTCCTCCAAATAGGACTAAGGAAAGAGGAATGGGAGATCAGTCAGAACCTCAGCCCATTCAAGTAGATCCCCTGGACGAGCACGTCTCTCATGCAGAATTCAGGGTTTCATTGACTACTCTAGCCAAATTCAGTCGCAACTCAGAATAAATGTCCAGCTGCTATTCCGGCCAACCCAATGGCCAATACTGTTGCAACCAGGATTCAGGACTTCACCTGAATGAATCCTCCCTTATTCTCTGGTTTTAAGTTTAAAGAGGATCCACAGAAGTTCCTCAATCAGATTAAGAAAGTCATAGATATCATGGGAGTGACTTCCAGTGAAAGTGCTGAGTTAGCCACCTATCATCTACAATTTGTAGCCCATACATGTTTTAAGCAGTGGAAGGTAGACATGGGTGCAGATCCAGAGCCCATAGAATGGGAAGAGTTTGCTACGGCCTTCTTAGATAGATTCTTTCCCTTAGAGCTTAAAGAATCCAAAGTATTAGAGTTCATCAATCTTAGGCAAGGTAGTATAAGTATAAAAGAGTATTCCCACAAATTTACTCAGTTAGCAGGTATACTCTCATGTAGTAGCAGACAATAGATACAGAATGAGCAAGTTTATGTCTGGGTATTAGGTAGAGTGATTAAGGAGTGCGGGAATGCAATGTTGATTAGGGAGACGGACATATCTAGGATTATGGTCCATGCTCAGAAGATTGAGGAACAAAAACTTAAGAAGAAGGAGAGAGAAAATAAGACAGCCAGAATGGGTAGCATTAGTTTTTCCCAGCCAAGGTTAGAGGGTATGTTCTCGATTTAGTCAAACATTTTCAGCCCTAGTTCTATCTTCAGCTAGTACACCAGTACCAAGGTTTAGGAATGACAGTCATGATGGGGCACTAGGCTCCAAAACCCAGAGTAGTGCAAGCGGTGTTCGTACTAATCCGCTTTATGAAGAATGTGGTTAGAATTACTAGGGTATGTGTAGAGCCGGCAGTGATGTGTGTTTTGAATGTGGCAAGTCAGGTCACATAGTCCAAGACTGTCCTAAGGCTGGTATACAAAGTCAGCAGAGTCTTCCTTCAGCTCAGTCCGGTCGCCCAAATCAGCAGGGTGCCACTTTCAATGCCGCCAGAGGGCAGCGCCTAAATAGGATCTATACACTTCAGTCCAGGAAAGATCAGAAAAGTTCCCCTAATGTGTTCACTGGTATGTTATAGACCTCTTATTTACATGTCTATGTCTCATCAGATCCAGGAGTTTCTCTGTCTTTCGTAACTCTTTGCATAGCAGTTAACTTTAAAGTCAAACCAAATATTAACAAAACCTTTCTCAGCCTCCATCCTAGTGGGTCAGTCTATTATAGCTTGGCGTGTATACAGGAACTATCCGATTATGATATCATAGGAAGTCAACCTTCCAGATTTCAGTAGTAATATTAGTATGTGAAGAAAAGTAATGGGTGAGAATGATGCCTAACCCATATTTACCTCAGTTGAAAGTTTTGTACTTCAATTATCACAATACTTACGCATGCCTTGTATCTCAGCTCCATGAACACAACTTATATTCACGCACTATCCATAGAATTATGTGCATTTCCAGTTCTTGATATAAGGAGTTCCAGCTCACTTAGTAGTACAAATCATGTTCAATAAACACGAAAACTCCAAACTCAGGTCATGCAGCTCATGACTTCTACACTCATGCCTTACAGTATGTTCAATCCCAGTTACCGTCTAAATCATAGTCTCAATTACAGCCTAAGTTATTGCATCAGTCTCAGTCTTGTAATCAGATCAGAAACTCAAATCAATTTCAGGTTTGCTCGACCATAGCATAAGTTATCAGTTACTCAATGAATAGTATTTCATTACCTCATTTTACAAAATATTTTAGAACCATATTATAGAACTATGTTATACGTTTAGTCTTACATTCTCAGATAATACAGTTTTTATGAATTCATGCTCAATTATCTCATGTTACTCAGTCAGTCTCTTCCTCATATGCATAATACTCTACAGTTTTAGTCCAGTTATTCCAGCCAAGTGCTATTCACTCTTACATGCCCAGTGTTCAGCTATTAATTATTTAGTTAATCAGATAAGTTAGTATATTTATGCATTCGTTCTTAACACCCATGTGAATACTTTTAGTAGTCTCAGAGAAAAGCTCCATTAGAGAATGAGTTTTAAGTATGAGTTAGTTCGTAAGGCCAGTAATTCAGTTTAGTAGTCAGATGGAATAATTCGTGTGGTGTGGTTTTCTATCTTTCCATCTAGCCACACTATTGGTAGGCTCATGAATGTAACTATTTTAAGATGGACCAACCAGGTAGTTGTTTGTTCAGCTAAGTTCATGAATCATGTCTCAGTTTCAGATCCCAGATATTCAGTTATAACTCAGTTCGTATGTGCCTTGTGCATTGCCCCAATTTTCCTCAATATCTCAGCCAAGTCAGCATTCTTCGAGGATCATAGTGTCCCAACGGGGAGATGCACTATAACCCTTAAGTTTTTATGTCCTAAACCTCCCAGTTTCTTTCACATGATGAATACAGTTGGAGTAGTGGGTACTCATAAGTTGACCCTTAAGTTCCAATCCAGCCGTAAGCCATGTATTCAAGTGGCTCAGTTTAGTTCACGATATTTAGTTCATGTATCACATTCTAGTCTCAATCCTGTTCTCATGTTTCATTCATGCATACTCCAAAAATAATCTTGCGGTCATCAGTATATTTTTCAGTTTAAGTAATAGTTTTTGCTTGAACTTACTCAGTTCTATGTTCATATTTCCTTTACAAATTTGGAATCAGTTATCGTTGCATATTCAGTCATCCATTCAAGAGTCAGTTCATTCATGTATTCATGCATCAAATATACATGTTCAGCTTGAAAAAATTTTGCTTATTAGAAATCCTAGTCATGTATTCACGAATTAGCTCAGTTATATACTCAGGCATCAGATATGTATGTTTAGTATGAAAACTCTGTATATTAGTAGTTTTAGTTATGTAATCATGCTTCAGTTGTGCATGTCCAGTTTGTACTTTCAAGTTATTATTTTCTCCCATCTTTGTCAGTCTTATTTGAGAATGAATGTTCCCAAGATGGAGATATTATAAGACCCCGCAAAATTCTAAGCTCAATTCTGTCTTTTAAAGTTTGTCAAGGGGTCCCAGACTTAGAAAATTTAGCTAAGTGTCCATATTTAGTGTTATTTTGGCATTTGTAAGTTTGTAACCTTATTTCACGATCCTTATGAACTTAAAATATCAATCTTTAGGTTGATTCATGATCAGGAATGTCAATAGGTGTTTTCAGACAAGTTTTAGATTTTTTGGACATTGTTTAGACCATGTTCGAATGACCAAAATACTGAGTCAATGTGATCTTGATGTGTCACGTCGTCCTTCGCATCGACAGATAAATTTTCCCTCAGTTTAGTGCAATTTCTAGTGAATTTATGCGGACTCAATGCGGTGCGTTGGCTATTATGTCGATGCCAATGATGCGGTGCATCGACCTGTACATCGATGATTCAGTTCACAGTCATTAAAAAGTCCCATCCTCAGGGTTAATTAAGTCTTTTTCCTACGCCCTTCAACCTCCATAACATGAAATTTAGCCCTCTTTTAGCAAGTTATATTCATTCTTTCACAAATTGCTCAAGAAACAAAAACCCTAGGTGAATTAAATTCAAATTCAAGGCTCAAGATTCCACCATTAATTTTTCAGAATTCACCAACTAAGGTATGTTAAGTGTTCATCCAAGGGTTTTCTTCCACCCTTGGAGTTCAAGAAATCTTTTTGAAATTATAAGTTAAAGGGTTTAATGAAATTCATGATTTGATTTGACTATGTTCATGATTATTATGTTGATGGGGTTTTCAAATCCATGATAAGTTGCAAGATTCATGTGAAATCATTTATTATATGTATAGTGTCATGTGAATTCATGTTAAAGCCTTGATATTTTGGTGTTGAAATTGTGATGCTCTCATGTTATCTAGTGTTATGTACATGTACTATTCCCTTGAAGTGTTTGATGAATCGTTTATGTGAGTTGAATAATGAAATTATAGCATGCTAACATATATTCCCCATTCATGTACAAGTTAATGCATTATAAATGTTTGAGTAAATATCTATATGAATGAACTATGGAGTCCTAGGGGTATTTATACCCAATAATTTAGTTGTTTACCTAGAGCCAGTGTCAGTTACAGAATGATCTAAGTTATGTTATGATCAGTAGTACTCTCAGTTAGTTACAGGACTCAGGAAAATTCAGTAGTACTCAGTAATTAGTCTCAGTTCAGTATTCAGTCCATAACACAATAGTATCCAGTTCAAAACTCAGTAAACTCGGTCAGTTCATAGAATTCAGTCAGTAATTAGTTCAGTATTCAGAGAACTCAGAATCAGTCTAGCTCAGTTCAGTAAAAAAAATTAGTTCAGTTTAGTTATACAGTACGATCAGTAACAGTTCCATCTAGCCTAATACAGTTTAGAATTCAGTCCAGTATCTATTCAGTTGGGAGTAGAATTCAGCATCGAGTGGACCCAATGATGGGGACTCACCTTCCAGTAGAGGCTGAAATTCTTAGAAGCAATCCTTGTGTTCCAGAACTACGTAGCCAGCATCGGTTGAGATATCTCCTTACGAGACTAGGGTTTATATATCTCATTTGAGTTTTTCTACCAGCGAGGGTTGATGGAAGAGATTCCTTTCAGAGAGGGCTAAATCACAGTTTGTCCTTACCTATGACTTGGTATTGACACCCTTTCAACTAGGGTTAAAGGTTGGACCCCAAATCAGTTAGAGAAGGGGCATGTCGGTTATATGATTACTTCCTACAGGCTTTATTTTAGATTTAGTGTTAGTATAGAACTCAGTTCAGTTCTACAAATCTAGGACTATCAGACACAGTCACTCAGCTCAATACAAAACTCAAATAGTTCCACAGAATCAGGATTGTTATATACAGTCATTTAGTTATCAGTAATTTAGTATCAGTATATTCATATATCAGTTAACCAGTATTCAGAATCAGTATTTAGTGTTATCACGATCTTAGTTACAGTTACGTATTCATGTATGTACTCTCATCAAATTATCCTCATGTCATTCAGTTGGTATGATTCATGCATATGAACCCGTGCATTTCAGCCTACCTCACTTAGCATACCAGTACATTCAAAGTACTGATGCATACTTTTCTCTTGCACTATGATGTCTTATATCATAGGTTCAGACGCACGAACTCCCGAGCACCCTTAGCAATTCAGATTCTCAGCATACAGAGTTAGTGGTGAGTACTCATAGTTCGAGGACATGATTATTTATTTCTGCATTTCAGCTTATTTTTAGTAGTCGGAGTTAGTTGGGGACTTGTCCCATCAACTCCACAGTTCAGATAGTTTATAGGCTTTTCATACTAAAGTATTTTCAGACAGATGTTTCAGTTTTAGTATTGTCATACCACGTTCTGATTTATTTTAGTATTGAACCTTATGGCATGTTTTTTTCCTAATTTCCACATATTTACCATATTATTATTCAGTTATTGCAGGAGGTACCAGTCATGGGTTAGCTTGCAGTCCTTCATGATTATGAGCACCGTGTAGCATTCGGGGTATAGACTTGGGGCATTACATTTTCTTGTTGTAATTGAGTCTTTGTAACGAGCTCTTATGTATTTTCCTACAATTTCTTATGATTTTTAGTAGCTGGTGTGGTGCAAACTTTTTCTCTTTGTAATCATCTAGAATTAGGTGATTTTTAAGCTAGAGTTAGCTCGCGCTTCCAGGTATGGGTACAGTAGAGTTGTTGTACTTATTCCTTGTAATAGAGTTATTACTAGGAGAAGAAGGGTAAAGATTTTAATCCTAAAGTTTGGATTCTATATTCAAGAAGTTTCTTGGATATAGTAGAGCTTAGAAATTTGGAGACAGATCGTAGTTTTGTTCTCCCTTGAGCAAGGAGTTTCCACGTAAAACTTCTTGTGTCTGCTATTTGCTTTATTCCTGCACTTTATTGTTAATATCTCTCCTAGTTCTTATTATGTTAGTTCATCTGGAAACAGATTCTAGAGTTGAGGAGCAATCTGTTGTAACTCTTAAAAAATAAAGAGAGGGGAGTGAATATATTTGTGAACCAACTTCAAACTTATTTTAGGTTGCTCGACTATTGAGGTTATCTATCTTGTAAAGATACAGGTAGAGTAGTAAAGAGAGGAAGAATGTAACGCCTCGCGTCCTAAATAATGTTTTAAGTCATCATAAACATTTATTGGAGATTTAAAATCAAGTTACTTGACCCAAGGATCAACTAAGAATCTATCAAAATGAGTTCCACGATTTAAAATAAAATTCTAGGCAGGCATAGAGACCAATGTTTCGTACTGGGCAGCACTAAAAGTGCCAATGATATGGCCAACATAGCATACTGCAGGTTAAACTTCATTAAGTGAAACTCTAACTCTTTATTGATGTGTACTGCCCCTTTCAGTGTTATGGAAGTGTAGCACACTCATGGTATCCCAATATAAATTTTACTACTTCATTCAATTACAGGTGTTTTCATTATATTAACCTAAAAACCTCTATTATCAAGAGATAACACTTAGATTTGTACTATTCTTTTCCACCCACCCCAACTCAAAACCATAAGGGTTTCACGAAAGCAACACTCAAAGCTTTAAGAAAGCAACCTCTCAAGTTCTTATCCAAAGTTCTAGCATCATCCAAGGTATGTAAGACTAGCCTTCATGTGTGGAAATCATGTTCATCCCAAGGAATTTGCTGTTACGATTATAGTTCCTCAATGAATGAGAAATGATTTTGAGTCAGAAACCTCAGTTCTTAGTTTTCTTTATATTTTGATAAAAGTTCCTTGAATCCTCCTAAATGTAGTAGAATATCAAAAATGAAACCTATCTCATGTTTGTGGAATCTATATCATGTTTATGAAGTTTGCCTTGTGTTTTCAAAATCTATTTCATATATAGGAAACCTATATCATGCATGTTTACAAGTTCATCCTGTTAATTTTGATATGATTTTATAAGGGGATATTTTTGTCTTAAAAATCTAATCTCGCGATTTTTAGAAGATTTAGAGTACAAGGGTCACTAGCAATATTTTCATATGATTTAGAGCATAAGGCTCACCAACATTATTTAATATGATGTAAAGCCAAGGTTCATCATCATGACATTTTATATGCTTTTGAGCCAAGGGTCCAAAACATGATTCTTAGTAATCTTAGTTATCTTAAAAGATTAAAGTACAAGCATATAGTATATTTTTGGAAAGACTATTATTAATCGAGAATTATATGGATTCAAATAACATATGCTTCAAAAATTATGTGTTCTAGCATAGGAAAGGATGGTATTGTAGATTGGGGCAACTCCTTTTAAAGTCCATGGTAAGAGCTCAATCTAGATCTATAGTTACCTCAACACTCAATGTCTTGGCAAGGTATAGGACGCCTTCCTAATTGGGTAACAATTGGACCTCATGAGCTTACATGGTGTATATCAATTGTAAGAAACTCTCCAATAGAACACTTATAATTTTTTCATAATCCTTAAATTTTTAATAAGTATTCAAAAAAATATTTTCTTTCAGTTATTCTCATGATTCAAATACTCAGTTAACTTATAATTCAGATATACAATTACCCTATTATTTTTTACTCAGATGCATTATGATTTAGGTAATCAAAATGTATTATATCTTATGATCATGTTATGAATCCTAATCATACAAATTTGTTTGACTATATCAATTAGTATTATTTTATTTCAGCTATTTTACATATGATGCATTTCATGTGCTTATGCCAGTTGGTATTGCATTTCTTTATAATGCAAACTCAGGTACTCAGGTTTATGACCAGACACTTTATTAAACTTCATATTTCCAGCTAATGAAGAGTCCTCCTTACTCCCAAATGACTTAGTCGGATGTCAGTTCAGTAGTTTTGGTTTGCTAAATAAAGATAGTAGGGGCCTAGTCCCAATAGACAATATTTAGGCTTGTCATTAGGTTTTAATTGACAATTAGTTGATTAGTTATTTTAGACACATGTTTAGATTTTAGTTTGACTTTAAGTCATATTTATAAAAGTACTTTACTTTATTTTAAAGATTAAATCTTATTATATGCTTTCAATGCTTTCGCTTATCTTTCAGTGTTTAATTTTTTTAAGTTGTATATCAGGCCAAGTGTACGTTCGAGCCAGTAGTCACTCGAGGTGCCAATCTCACTCATAGTTAGGCTCGAGGAGTGATAAAGAATATCCTACACATGGTGTTTATCCATCTAAAAAATACTTACTATAAAGTCGTTAGGAGATTTTATCGAAATACTTGGATGAAATAAAGGTGTACATGAAGTGTATATTAGGGTGATCATGGACATGTATGATGGAGCCAAGACCTGAGTAAAGACAATGTAAAGAGACTTGGAAAGCTTCCCAGTTGGGATGGCGTTGCATCATGAATAATATCTTAGGCTATTTTATTGCCTTAGTTAGATGAATTGATGTGGCATATACAAGGAGAGGTGTTATTGTGTGTGTTATTCGAGGATACATAGTTATGATTGATGAGATTAGAGGTTGAGTTAATGCTAAATTGGAGGTTTGAAGGCAATCTTTGAAGGTTAAAGGGTTCAAGTTGAGTAGAACTAAGATAAAACACTTGGATTATATGTCCAGTGATATTTTCTTAATTTAATTTTTGGATTTTATTAATAGCGAAGCAAAACAAATTAAATTGTTTCTACATTGATGGACCAACCCATCATAAAATTAGATTATGTAACTTGGGCTTATATAACTTTATATAAAATACCCGGCCCAACTCCTATTTGATCGAAATATATATAAACTCCCCAAGGTTTCCTAATCCATTTTGTTGCCTTCCCCGCCAGTTGAGCTCATTTCCAGGTGAAAATAAATAGTGTGTCCTCCCCTTAATCTTTAATTTATCTTGCTCGTGTGTGTACTATCTTCAGCTCTTAGAAGTAAGTATCTGTCCCTATGTTGCTTGTGATTCTTTTCATTCAACTCAACTTCTCAACTTTTACCCTCTTTTTCTTTATTTCTTCTTGTACAGGGCTGAGTTCTCTGGTGGATGGGATGTTTCTTCTTTTTTGGTGTTGAATTGAGGGTTGTAGGTCCTTGAGACTGATTGCATGTCCAAGTAAGCTTTGATTTCTGCTTTCTGGCCATCTTCTTTAGTTGTAGATTCCCATTTATTCCCCTTTGCTTACAGATATGGCCAATAGGGAGATGACAGGATGCTCGAAACCGTAAGTATTTGAACTGCCTTCTGCTACTCAGGTGTATTAGATGCTTAGATGTCACTTGACCCTCCCCTTTTACTAGGAGTCCTTTTTGATGGCTGAATCTGTATAGGCTAGTCAGTTGTTGGGTTTTGTTGTTGCCCTCCTGGGTTGTAAAAATTTGCTTGTGATCACTAGTAGCACTGTTAGCTGTAGCCTTTAGCCTTATCATCCTTTTGTTGATGATAATCTAATGTATGGACACTGTAGCTTGTCACTGTTAAGGATCTTCTTCCCTTTAATTTCTAATTGCTGAAATGATGTTGTGATAAAATCTCCCTTGTCTATTGCTATATTTGTTAAATGATCAGCCAACTGATTACCTTCCCTTATTATATGTTTAAATTTTACCTATTTTTCTTTCAGCGTTTCTCTAATATGCTTTATAAAATCTAGCAAGTTCCATAGACATCTCCATTCATCAATCAGTATTTTCAATATGATAAGAGAATTCGTTTGAAAAATGACCTTGTTGAAATTTGATTGTCCACAGTGAATTGTTGCTTTAAGAATCGCATATGCTTCTACTTCCATATTTGTAGTATCGGTAATCTTAGCTCCTTGTGCATAAGTTAGATCTCCTCTTTTATCTCTTAGACAAAAAGCATAAGAACTAACACTAGGATTACCTCTAGAAGCCCTATACATGTTGTATTTTATCCGTCCTTCCTCTGGAACTTTCTATTCCACCTTTGTGATCTTCACTTTGGATCTTCTTTGTTCAAATTCATGTTGTATATCTGGCCACAAAGCTAGAAAAAATTGTCTTAGATTCCTCACCTCGAGTAATAATCTAATATTTCTATTAATATTGAATATTACCCTGTGAGTTGACAAAGTTTTACCCCCATGCTTAGAGTTGTTCCTTCTCCTCCACAATTCCCATAATATCATGCTGGGAATAGATCGATATTAGGATCTAGCTGTTACTTGAACTTCAGCATTCCACCAATTCATGATAAGTTCTCTGAGGCTAGAACCATTCATATTAATACCAGCAAAAAAGAGAAATAGGACCATTTCCTGTTAGCAGTGCCTGACTTAAGAAACACATGTGAAATAGTTTCTTGATCTGGCATAGTGAAACACCAACACCTAGTAGGTCCTTCAATCCCCCATCTTCTCATATTATCATCAACTGACACCTTTCCTTTCCAAAATCTCCACATTAGGAAAGCCATTTTTAAAGGCAAATCTTTAATCCAAATATTCTTGTATAATACATTCTTCTCTTCCCTCTGTATAATGTAGTTCCATGTTGATCTAACAGTGAATTTTCTAGTAGGATCAAGCCTCCACACCAGACTGTCTTACCCCTCTCTCCTTTCTAGTATTCTGACTGTTTGAATGCCTCCATACCAGACTGTCTTACCCCTCTCTCCTTTCTAGTATTCTGACTGTTTGAATGATATGATTTGCAATCTCTATTGGAAACAGTTGAGATATCACCTGTTCATTCCAAGCTCCATCCTGAATTAAATCTTTCACCTGTTGATAATTATTGTCCCATTCTTTTGAATTCTGTACCAAAGTATACAAATCTCTTTCCCTGGTCCAATTATCAAACCACAAATTTGTATTTCTACTTCTGATTCTCCAGAGTATCTGATACAACAACAACAACAACAAACCCAGTGTGTTCCCACCTAGTGGGGTCTGGGGGGGTAAGATGTACGCAGTCCATACCTCTACCTCTGAAGAAGTAGAAAGGCTGTTTCCGATAGACCCCCGGCTCAAGACACGAGACACCACACAAATATAAAGTAACGCACAGAACAGGATTTCATAACGTAAATATGGCACCCATAAGTAGTAGGAAACATCGGAAAGCACCCAGATTCGTAATAAAACATGGAACACCGAAAGCATAACAAGAAGAAGAATAGGAATATGAATAAAAATAAGAATAGGAAGAATAACAGGAATAAAACCCCCACCAAATACTTCCCTGCCCTAGCGCCCCAAACTGGCCCTAGTTTTCTGCCCTAATTCGCGCCCTCCAGAGTATCTGATGCTCCACTAAATCCCTTACCTATAACATCTTCTTCCATACCTGAGATTCAGTTTCAATTTTCCCCACTCTTATTTGGGTAATTATTCCTACAATACTTATTATGCATATATCTACTCCACATTGAGTCTTTTGTTCAAAAATTCCACCATATCTTGCAAAATAAGGCCATTGAAATATCTTGGAAATTCCTAAAACCCAGTCCTCCTTCTTCCTCAAGAACACATAGCTTACTCCATTTAACCCAGTGCCTGCTCTTCCCCCTATATGAGTACTCTAGAAAAATTGAGCAAACATTTTTTGAATTTCATTCATAACATTCAGAGGAGGGTTCATCACTGACAATAAATGGATTGGAATACTTTGTAGCGCATGTTTGATGAGAATAGCTCTTCCTCCATAAGACAGCATTTTCCCTTTTCATCCTTGCAACTTCCCATTAATTCTGCTCATAATAGTCTAATAGTAATCCTTCATATTTCTCATGTGAAATATAGGGAACCCGAGATAATTGAAAGAACAATCTTTTCTCAAAATCCCAGTAACCACTTCTGCCATTACAACAACACCATGAGATACTTATTCATGTAAATACAGTGAGTTTTTCTCCTTATTCACTTTTTGACCTAACATTCTTTCATACTTCTCTAAAGTACTAGTCACTTTTTGCATTGTGTTAATCTCAGCTTTGCATAAAATTATCATGTCATTTGCAAATACAAAGTGATTTACCTTAGGACTTCCTTTTGGCATCCCAAATAACTTGAATTCTTCAGTAAGCATCAAAGATCTTAAATCTCTAGACATCACTTCTACTGCTATTATAAAAAGAGTGGGGGGATAGTGGATCCCCCTGCTTCAATCCTCTAGTGGATTTGAAAAATCCATTTGGTTGCCCATTAAACAGAACAGAGTACCAATTCTTTCCCACTAACTTGTATACCATATCAATCATAAACTCACTAAATCTCACTTTCTTCAATACTTTTATGAGAAAAAGTCAATCAACTCTATCATAAGCTTTCATCATGTCACGTTTGATTACCATATTAGGAATCTTACCTCTTTTCCTTATATCTATAATTATTTCCTAAACCATTAATATATTCTCTATAATGCTTCTTCCCTACACAAAACCAACTTGTTCATCTGATATGATATAAGGTAAAACTCTTTTAATCCACTCATGAATAATTCTGGAGAAGATCTTGTTCACAAAATTACTCAATGAGATTGGTTTTATATCAGAAAATGTGTTTACAACTAACTTCTTGGGTAAAAGTACTAAATTTGTATGTGTAACAAATGTTGGCAATTCAAACCCACAAAAGAAAAATATAACCATATTATGAACATCCTTGCCAATAATATCCCAAATATCTTAGAAAATGCTCCTGTCATACCATCTGGACCCCTACACTGTTCGTATTCAGTCCCATTACAGCTTTCTTGACATCTTGAATTTCAGGAATCTTGTTCATTTCTTCATTCTTCTCCTGATTCACTACAGTAGGCAATTCATTTAGCATTTCAAAGACATCATTATCTTCCTCTTTAGTGAACTATCTCTGAAAGAAAGTCACTACTTCTTGTGCCATATCTTTTTGATCTCCCACTCATTCCCTTAATCATTCTGTATTTTGGTAACTTTACTCCTGCTTCTTCTTTCTGTCACTACTGTATGAAAGAACTTAGTGTTTCTTTCCCAATCTTTAAGCCACTCAAACCCAGCCTTCTGCCTCTAAAATTCTTATTCCCTCTTCAATTGTAAATTTAAATCTGTTTGTGCTTTGAACAGAACCTGTCTATTATTTTCATATGGATCCTTCTCAAATTGTTTCTCTCTTACTTTGATAACCTCCTCCAGTGTAGCAATTTCCTGGAAAATATTACCAAAGTAATCTTTACTCTATTTTTCCAAAGCATTTTTAACTCTTTTCAACTTATGATGGAAAATGATAAAAGGATTTCCCATCACATCAGTTTCCTAGATTTTCTTTATTAAGTCAAAACGAGATTTCTCTTTCAACCACATATTAAAAAACCTGAAAGGTTTGTGAATATATTCAGTGACAGTGATGAAGTGGATTTTCAAAGGAGTATGGTCTGAGCCACTCCTAAATAGATGCTCCACTTCCAGTATTAGAAAAAGGTCCTACAATTTTTCATTACAAAGCACCCTATCCAATCTCTTGAAAATGCACTCCTCACCAGTCTTTCCATTCCACCAAGTATATTTACTTCCCTTAAAACCTGGATCTTCCAAACCACAAAGATTAATTCAATGCTTAAAGTCCTCTATTTCAACCACAGTAACTGGAAGACCTCCTAATTTTTCCTCTTCACTTATAATTACATTAAAATCTCCCCTTATAATCTATGGATTTTGAATTGTCTGAGTCATCTCCTCCAATGAATCCCATAACATTGACCTCTCCACTTGAGTACATTTATCATACACTAATGTGACTACAACTGAAATGCCAGTTTCTGGATTGACCAATTTAATGGTCATTTACTATTCCTCATCTTTTATTACAATACACTCCACCAAATCATCAATAAAAGCCTATATTTTCCCTGAAGAATTTGTTGTTTCTTATTTCATTCCTAATCTCCTCTTGTACTCTTCAATAGTTTGGTTTTCCTGGAAAGGTTCCATAAACCAATAAATGAAAAGTGATATCTTTTTTGCAAAGTGATAAGCCTAGTGAATGCCTTTTGAGTGTTTAGTGATCTGATATTCCAAATTAGTGCATTCATTTAGACTTATTTTTTAGAGAATTCCTTGTCTGTATTGATGAATTTTTATCTTCTTTCTCTTGCTTTCTTTGTATGCCTTGAGTTGTTTTTAACTTTTCTATCTGCCTAGCAAACAGATTTCCTTCAATTTCTACCTTGTCAATGTTTTTGCCCAAATCTCCTTCATCCAAATTTACCTGCTCCTCATTGTTGTATTCAATCTGATTTTTAACTTGGATTGCTAATGATAATATATTTTCTATCACCTTTTCTACTTCCTCTCCTTCACTAAACTGCACTAATTCCAGTTGCTTTGCTTGTTCTTCCTCATGTGTTAATTTCTACTCTACTATCTTCTTATTGTTGTCAGTGGTAACTTTGCATACATCCTTATACTGAAATTTTTCTGTCCGTCTTTCATCAATCTTTCCATCTTCTATCTTCTCTCCTGCTTTAGTTTCTACTTCTTTAATTGATGCGCTTTTGGTAAAACTATTCATCACCCATTCTTTTGTACTTTGGTTACTCTGATTATCTCCCTATTCCTTTATATTGTCATTTCTTACTTTTTCTTTCACCTCTTGTGTAAGCACATCAAAAGCATTAGCTACTGGAATATCCAGTTGATTGTCTTCTTTCACCTCTCCTACAATATGGCCAAATTTGTCTCATTTATACTTATTCCTCCTTGTTAACCATTGTTGTTTGAAATTTCTTCTACTTTTGTAATTATTTCTCACTGCTTCTAACTCATTCTCTCTAACGGCTCTCTCTCTCTCTCTACCTCTCTCTAAACCTAAGCCTTCCCCGGCCCACGGCCACGTCGCCGACCTCCGGCGCCGGTCCGACCTCCGGCCCTCGGCGCTGACCCCCCGTCGCCGCTCCCCCCCGCCCCCCCCTTTGCCGACCTCCGGCTCCGACCCGCTTCCCCCCCCTCTGTTCATACCTCAACGGCACCCACACGGCGCCGCCATCGGCGAAACAGCGCCGCCACAGAAACAGCCGGCCATCGCCGCCGTAAACCCTAACTCCGGCTCTGGCACCGGCGACAGGCGACCGCCGACCCTCTCCGTCTCAGCACCAGCAGCCGCCGCTCCCTCTCAACACCGGCGACCGCCGACCCTCTCCGTCTCAGCACCGGCGACCGGAGCCTGATCTACGTTGGATTTTGGTTTTCGACTTGGCCTACAAGCGTAACCCGGTGACTTCTAACCTTTGTTATTTCAGTATTTCATTCCTCGTATTATGCTAGTACTATCTCCTATATCTTGACTTGTGTTTGATTTGTTGATATTGTCTGTTGTCGTTTCTTGCACTGCTTTTATTGGGTTATCGGCTCGGGGTTCTGTTTGGGGCTTTGGGTGTTGAGCCCAGTGGTGTTTGCTCTCTATTTGACTTTAGTTTTGTTTCTTCATTATTTCTTCGTATTTGTGTGAGCCTTGTATTTCTTGCTGCTGCTTTGCTACTACCATTGTTTATATTCTCTTATATTTGCTTGTAGTAGTGGCTGTGGACGGTGATGGTTGGATAGGGTCATGTCCGAGGGGGTTGGGGCGTGGGGCTGTTGTGGGGGAGGGGGATGAGGAAAGGGCGGGAGTGGGAGGGAGGCCAAGGTTTGGCCTCAGGGGTGGTAGAGGAAGACATGGGGATAGTGAGGGTAGGCTGAGGGTTGGGTCTTGGAATATAGGGACCCTTCAGGGTAAGTCCATAGAGCTTGTGAAGATTCTTAGAAAGAGGAGGATTAATATTGCGTGTGTTCAAGAGACCAAGTGGGTAGGGTCTAAGGCTAGGGATGTGGATGGTTACAAGCTGTGGTACTCTGGGACCGAGAGGCATAGGAATGGAGTTGGCATCTTAGTAGATGAAGAGCTTAGGGATCAGGTAGTAGAGGTGAAGAGGATCAACGACAGGTTGATGACTATTAAGTTGGTCATTCGGGGGTTTACCCTGAACGTGTGTAGTGCTTATGCGCCGCAAGTGGGCTCGGAGGGGGAGGAGAAGAGATGGTTTTGGGAGGCTTTGGATGAGGTGGTGAGAGGCGTGCCTATCTCGGAGAAGATTGTTGTAGCAGGAGATTTCAACGGGCACATCGGAGCGTTACCGGGAGGCTTTGGTGATGTGCATGGTGGTTTTGGTTTTGGGGAAAGAAATGAAGAGGGGGCTACTCTATTGGATTTCGCGAGGTTCTTTGGGCTGGTGGTGGTGAACTCGGGCTTCCCGAAGAAGGACGACCACCTGATCACCTTTTAAAGCGCGATAGCCAAGACCCAGATTGACTTTTTGTTGCTTAGGAAAGGGGATAGGGTGTTGTGTAAGGACTGTAAGGTCATCCCGAGTGAGAGCCTTTCGACCCAGCATAGGCTCTTGGTTATGGATTTGGGTATAAAGAAGAGTAGAAAGAGGAGGGGTGAGGAGTGTCGACCTAGAATTAAGTGGGGCGGCTTGACGCCAGTGAATGCGTGGGAGATAGGGGAGAAGTTGGCGGGAATGGGGGTGTGAGAGTGTAGGGGGACGTGGATAGTATGTGGGATAGGGTGGCTAGGTGCATCAGGGAGAATGCAAGTGAGGTGTTGGGTGTTTCTAGGGGCCGGGCTGGGCATCATCGGGGGGATTGGTGGTGGAATGAAGAGGTTAAGAAGAAAGTGGGGACCAAGAAAGAGGCGTATGATAAGTTGGTTGAGAGTAAGGACGAAGAAGAGAAGTGGGTGAACAGGAAAGAGTACAAGCTAGCTAAGAAGGAGGCTAAGTTAGCAGTTACGGCGGCTAAGACGGCCGCTTTTGAGAGCTTGTATGCAGGGTTACAGGGGAAATGAGGGGAGAAAAAGTTGTTTAGACTCGCTAAGGCTAGGGAGAGGAAGGGTCGTGACCTCGACCAGGTGAGGTGCATTAAGGGGGAGGATGGTACAGTGCTGGTGGAGGACGGCCACATTAAGAATAGATGGCAATCGTACTTTCATAGGCTCTTGAATGACAAAGGGGATAGAGCTATTGTGTTAGGGGAGCTGGAGCACTCAGAGGAGTGTCGGGATTTTAGTTATTGTAGACATTTTAAGGTAGAAGAGGTTAGAGAGGCTGTTCGCAGTATGCGAAGGGGTAGGGCGACGGGGCCGGATGAGATACCGGTGGAGTTTTGAAAGTTCGCTGGAGAGGCTGGTGTAAGGTGGTTGACTGGATTGTTTAACGAAATCTTCAAGACGGCAAAAATGCCCGAGGCTTGGAGGTAGAGTACCATGATCCCTCTCTATAAGAATAAGGGTGACATCCAGAGTTACAATAACTATTGGGGGATTAAGTTATTGAGTCACTCTATGAAGATTTGGGAGAGAGTGGTCGAGGTGAGGATGAGACAGATAGTGTCTATTTTGGAAAACCAGTTTGGATTTATGCCTGGCCACTCGACGACGGAGGCAATTCACCTGGTACGGAGGCTGGTGGAACAGTATAGGGAAAGGAAGAAGGACCTGCACATGGTGTTTATCGACCTGGAGAAGTCATACGACAAAGTCCCCAGGGAGGTGCTTTGGAGATGCTTGGAAGTGAGTGGAGTCCCGCTGGCGTATATCAGAGCAATTAAGGACATGTATGATGGAGCGAAAACTCAGGTGAGGACGGCGGGAGGAGACTCAGAGCATTTCACTGTCTTGACAGGATTGCATCAAGGATCTACTCTTAGTCCCTTTTTGTTTGCTTTAGTGATGGATGTGTTGACGCGGCATATTCAAGGGGAGGTGCCTTGGTGTATGCTTTTTGCAGATGATGTAGTTTTGATTGATGAGACGCGAGGGGGTGTGAATGACAAATTAAAGGTGTGGAGACAAACGTTTGAGTCTAAAGGGTTCAGGTTGAGCAGAAGCAAGAAGCAAGACAGAGTATTTGGAATGCAAGTTTAATGACGTGAGGCTGGAGAATAAGGTGGTAGTGAAGTTGGAATCACAAGAGGTATGTAAGAGGGATAGTTTCAAGTATCTCGGGTTCGTGATCCAGGGTAACGGCGAGATTGACGAGGATGTCTCGCACCGTATTGGGGTGGGATGGATGAAGTGGAAGCTCGCGTCGGGGGTGTTGTGTGATAAGAAGGTGCCGCCCAAGCTTAAAGGCAAATTCTACATGGGGGTAGTCCGTCCAGCCATGTTGTATGGAGCGGAGTGTTGGCCAGTTAAGAACTCCCACATCCAAAAAATGAAGGTGGCAGAAATGTAGATGTTGCGTTGGATGTGTGGGCTGACTAGAGGGGATAGAGTTCGGAATGAGATTATCAGGGAGAAGGTTGGTGTGACCCCAGTGGAGTATAAGATGCGGGAGGTCCGATTGACATGGTTCGGACACGTGATGAGAAGGGGCATGGATACCCCGGTTCGTAGATGTGAGAGGCTAGCGTTGGATGGTTTTAGGCGGGGTAGGGGTAGGCCGAAGAAGTACTGGGGTGAGGTGATTAGGAGGGACATGGAGCAGTTACAGCTCACCGAGGACATGACCCTAGATAGGAAGATCTGGAGGACGCGAATTAGGGCAGAAGGCTAGGGTCAGTTTGGGTCGCTAGTGTAGGGAATTACTTGGTGGGGGTATTATTCCTTTTATGGTACCTTGTTCCATATTTTATTACGAAGCTGTGTGCTTTTCTCTGTTTTTATTACTTATTACTTATGGGTGCTGTATTTATGTTATGAAATCTTGTTCTGTGCTTTACTATGTATTTGTGCGGTATCTCGTGTCTTGAGCCGGGGGTCTATCGGAAACAGCCTTTGGACTGCGTACATCTTACCCCCCAGACCCCACTAGGTGGGAATACACTGGGTTTGTTGTTGTTGTTGTTGTTGTTGCTTCTAACTCATTCTTTTTCTTCTCCTCTACTTGTGCATTTTCATCTTCATTCTTTTCTTTCTTTTGCTTTTCTAGTAACTCCGAATGTATATTCCAACATGAATTTTCATCATGACCTTGCAAACAGCATTCTTTTCCATACTTCGGTTTATAATCATAATGAATATTAATCCACTTAGATTTAATCTGTCCATTCACATTATCTTCCTCGTTTGTCCTCATTCTTTGTGGTAATTTAGCAATAAGATCTACTTCTACCTTAACACTGGTGCAACTAGTTCTAGTTTGATTCTTTGTTGTCATGTCCACTGTTAATGGCTTTCCTATTGCTGAAGCAATTGAAAAAAGTGCTTCCTTTGCAAAAAAATTAGGAGAAAGATCTAGCATTGAAATCCATGCAAATCCTATAGTTGTCTCTACACCGGCTCAAACCATGGATCCCACTTAAGGGTTCTTATCTGCCAATACATCTCTTTCGCTTTTATATAATATGCAGATGTTGATATTATATTAACATAATCTTCTAGTATGCTCAATCGAATGAGAATGTATCTTGAGTCTAACACACCAATGTTACATTCTCCCTTAATGCCACATTGAATAGGAATACACTTTCTTAACTCCACTATATCAGGTTTGCCATAAGAAAATTTCTCAATTACTACATATTGTAAATTTTCTTGTAAAATTAGGCTTTGTACTTCAAATGATTCCATATTATACTCGGCTCCCCTTCAAAAATTACCACTGGTTTAGGAGGGATTCTTTCCTTATTACTTTCACCTCCTCTTGGCTTCAATAGATTAGCATATGTCACCTTGTTATTTGATACTTCTTTATTCTCCTCGTTACTAATGACTTCGTTACCATTCTGATTGCTTACTGGTGGGTCAACCCCACCAGAAGTGGTGGCCAAGTCGATCGAGATCTTATGGAAGGTTTTTTGTATTAGTATGTTCAGTGATGTTGTGGAAGTCAAACTTAATACACAGGTTTCAGAAGAGATGAAGCATCTTGGGTCTATCAAATAAGGAAACTGGGAGATTGAAGATGATATCACACATTTATAAATTTAGAGTGGATAGAATGGAGGCTCGCATTGACGGTCCTGTATAATACGGAGGTGTTACCAAAATTTAAGGCAAATTCTATAGAGCAGTGGTTAGATTAGATATGTTGTATGGAGCGGAGTGTTAGCCAATTAAAAACTTTGACGTTGAAAAGATGAAAGTTATGGAGATGAGAATGTTGGAATGGATTTGTGAGCATTTCAAGCCATCTTCACTTTTCTCTTCAAACATACTTGTCTACTTTTAACTTTTGCATACGAGAAGATATGTAATTTTTTTCTGGTCATTGTGAATCTTTTTTTTTTTATTATAATTTTTTTAAGTTACAAATGCTTCACATGCTGAACTTCCCAACTGACTGAATCGAAGATCCATGTATGTATAGAAAAGTACCTTTAGTTTTCACAATAACCAGACCAATTTTTACACTACTAAAAAAAAATGAAAAACCGACCACATGTTGTGGTTAGTAATATTTTATAAAATAATTTTTTTTAAAAAAAAAAGCGACCACAAGTGGTAGCTTTTTAATTTAAAAAATTAAAATAATTATTTCAATAATTTTTATATTAATTATTATTTATTTTACAAATAAAAATAAAAAATAGCAAAACCGACCACTAGTGGTCAATTTTTTAAAAAAAATAATTAAAAAATATTTTTAAAAACTGACCACTTGTGGTCGGTTTTTAAAAATTCTTTTTAAATTTATTTTTAAAAACACCGATCACTAGTGGTCGGTTTTTAATATTTAAAAAAAAAAAAGAAAATATTTTAAAAAATCGACCACTTGTGGTTGATTTTTGAACTTAAAAAAATAAAAAATAAATAACTTTTAGTAACCAATAATTATATATATGTAATCAAATATATATATTATTTTTATTAAAAATAATTTTATATATATATATATATATATACAATGTAATTTATATATAATTTTTTGAAATTACACTAATCACACGTAGTCGATAACCAGTATAATAATAATAATAAAAATCAATCATTCTTAAATTTGTTCAAAAAAATTACACTAAATAATATATCAAATAAAATAAACAAATTACGCTAAACAGAATATTTATCTTTTACTTGTGTTTCAATATATGGAATAAATATTTTCCTTGTATATACGTTAAATAGCATTAAACATGCAGAATCTTTGTATAATAAATATGTGTATATATAGCCGATAATTAATCAGAATATAATGAATGTGTTCTATTATAAGAAAATATACTTATGGATGTGATATATATAGTACGTACTCAAGAGTTCATATATATATATATATATATATATATATATATATATATATATATATATATATATATATATATATATATCATGTAATGATCGATTGATGAACGATTTAGTCAAAACCTAGTATATTAAGCTAATCAAATATAATTAATCGATCACTCATCTGAGTATGTATATGAAACACGTCACATTATATTTCTCCCTCTGTTTCAAAAAGAATGATCTACTTTCTATTTTAGTCCGTTTAAAAAAGAATGACTCCTTTCCCTTTTTAGCAACTTTTTAATTTTAACTTTCCACGTGGCATGTTTATGACCACAAGATTGAAGGGCATTTTGGTACATTTGACATATCTTTAATTTAATAACACAAGTTCAAAAGTCTTCTTTATTTTCTTAAACTTCGTGCCAAGTCAAACTAGGTCATTCTTTTTTAAACGGAGGAGTATTGGATTATATACTTGTGTACGTATGTGATATATATAATACGTATTTAGAACTTGATATAGTCGATAGTGTGTATATGTGTGTGTATGTATAGGTATATATATATAGTGTATACATATTAATTATATAGTGAAGGTATATTAATGACATAAGATAAAACTAACCGATAATTCATCTGATCAGTATATGTGAAATACGTTATATATTATTATGGGGTAGTATATTAAAATTGTGTATGTGATGTATATAGTACTTATTTGAATGTTGATAGACAATTGAATATATGCATATATTTGTATATCTCGTGTAGTGACGTATGCAGTAATCGAAAGCTCGATAACTGAATCTATATATCAAAATATTTTGAATAATACATTGATATTATACTATTAAGAAAATAGATATACTACTTAGTGTCAATATGTAGATACGCGTATATTATTGAAATTGTAATAATGTAAGACAAGTAATCAATAATTTATTTGATTAACATATTCTATTACGAGGTATGTATATATATCAATGAATTTTGTAATTTATGATAAATTTTTGGTTAATTAGCATTTAATTATGATATTATATATATATATATATATATATATATATATATATATATATATATAATATCATAATTAAAATCTAATTAACCAAAAATTTATCGTAAATTGTAAAATTCATTGATATTATTATACGATTGGAGAAATATACTACTCGTGTTATTGTTATAAATATTATAGAATTTATTAAAAAAATTAATTTTAGTTTATTGATTTATTAATTGTAATAATTAAAATATTTTGTTAAAAACCGACCACATGTGATCGGTTTTCTAAAAAAATTTAAAAAACCAACCACATGTGGTCGTTTTTATTAAAATATCTAAAAAATTGGTCATAAGTGGTCGATTTTCAATAAAATAATAAAATAATATTTTAAATATATAACTCCTATCTGATCCCACCCCACATGACCCGACCCCACCCGACCTAAATAAACTAGCCTAAATCGACCTAAACAAAAAAACACACACAAAAATAATGCACACACACAAAAATACCCTAAACATACCCAAAATAATTTTCCAATCGCCAAAACCACAGCTCCGGCGAGTGCTCCAGCGACAACAGCTCAGGTCAGGTATGAATTTTATTGTATTTTGTGAAAATTGTGCTTTTTGAGGTTGATTTATAGGTGTACTAGTTTATATAATTGTGAAATTTATAATGGTGAAGATTAGATTAGTTTGAACTAATTTTTTTAAGCTCGCTTGTAGCTCGAATTTTGTTTAGTTATTTGCAGAATTTTTGAGCTATACACATAATTGTTTGAACTAGTTTTGCTTGTTTAGCTTCTTGTTTTAGATATGACTTTTGCTTGATTGAAGTTATTGATTGTATAAATCCTCAAAGTTAGAATCTTTAATTGTGATTTTGTAAGATTCTTGAATGAATTTTATGGTTTAGCTTGTTGTCTTTAAAGTGAATGGATTTACTTTTATGGTTTAGCACCGTAGCTTGTTGTTTTTATATGAGTTTTGCTAAATCACTCAAAGTTGGAATATTTTGTCTTGATATTTTTAGGTTCTTGATTCGGTGACCGGTTATCTCTTTCACTTTAATTTAGGCCAAGCAAAGGTAAGTTAATTTCTCTCGATTCACTATTATTGTTATCTTCTTGTTAATGTTCATATTGAAGTCTAGTGAAGCCATGTGTGGCCTTGTTCGATTAACTAGCATTATTGTTATCTTCTTGTTATTGTTCATATTGAAGTCTAGTGAAGTCGTGTGTGGCCTTGTTTGATTCACTAGCATTATTGTTGACATCTTGTAGGTCTTGTTGTTGCTTGTTTCTTGAATGTGGTTTTGTTTTGATACTTAGTTGGTTGAAAATGGTTAAGTGTAGGAACTTTAAAGGAGATTTTTTTATTTTGAATGTGGTTTAGTAGGTGACTTAGTTGGTTGAAAATTGTTAAGTGTGAGGACTTTAAAGGGGATTTTTTTATTTTGAATGTGGTTTGGTAGGTGACTTAGTTGGTTGCAAACGGTTAAGTGTATGGACTTTAAAGGGTATTTTTTTTGTTTTGAATGTGGTTTGATAGGTGACTTAGTTGGTTGTAAATGGTTAAGTGTAGGGACTTTAAAGGGGATTTATTTATTTTGAATGCGGTTTGGTTGGTGACTTAGTTGGAAAAATGGTTAAGTGTGAGGGACTTTAAAGGGAATTTTTTTGTTTTGAATGCAGTTTGGTTAGTGACTTAGTTGGTTGAAAATGGTTAAGTGTAGGGACTTTAAAGGGGATTTTGTGTTTTGAATGTGGTTTGGTAGGTGACTTAGTTGGTTGAAAATGGTTAAGTGTGAGGACTTTAAAGTGGATTTTTTTTTTTGAATGTGGTTTGGTAGGTGACTTAGTTGGTTGAAAATGGTTAAGTGTGGGGACTTTAAAGTGAATTTTGTGTTTTGAATTTGGTTTTGTTTTGATAATTAATTGGTTGAAATGGTTAAGTGTAGGGACTTTAAAGGAAAAAAAAATTTTGAATGCAGTTTGGTTGGTGACTTAGTTGGTTTAAAATGGTCAAGTGTAGGGACTTTAAAGTGGGCTTTATGTTTTGAATGTGGTTTTGTTTTGATACTTAGTTGGTTGAAAATGTTTAAGTGCAAGGACTTTAAAGGGAATTTTTTTGTTTTGAATTTGGTTTGGTTGGTGACTTAGCTGGTTGAAAATGGTTAAGTGTAGGGACTTTAAAGGGGATTTCTTTATTTTGAATGCGGTTTGGTAGGTGACTTAGTTGGTTGAAAATGGTTAAGTGTAGGGACTTTAAAGGAGATTTATTTGTTTTGAATGTGGTTTGGTTGGTGACTTAATTAGTTGAAAATGGTTAAGTGTGAGGGACATTAAAGGGAATTTTTTTGTTTTGAATGTGGTTTGGTTGGTGACTTAGTTGGTTGAAAATGGTTAATTGTAGGGACTTTAAAGGGGATTTATTTATTTTGAATGCGGTTTGGTAGGTGACTTAGTTGGTTGAAAATGGTTAAGTGTGTAGACTTTACAGAAAATTTTTTTATTTTGAATGCGGTTGTTTGAAAATGGTTAAGTGTGAGGGACTTTAAAGGAAATTTTTTTTGTTTTGAATGCGGTTTGGTTGGTGACTTGGTTGAAAATGCTTAAGTGTAGGGTCTTTAAAGGAGATTTATTTGTTTTGAATGCGGTTGGGTAGGTGACTTAGTTGGTTGAAAATGGTTAAGTATAGGGACTTTAATGGGAATTTTTTTATTTTGACTGCGGTTTGGTTGGTGACATAGTTGAGAACGTGATGGAGACTGCATATCAAAATGAAATGCAGATTGATCACCAGCTAGTGGACGTTGACTTAGTGGATAATTTGAATCACCCAAAAAATATATTTGAAGAAGTTAATATTGCGCAATAAGAAGCTGAGTGGGTAGGAGATGAGGAAACTTCCGAAGAGGATGAATGGTTTAGCGGAGAGTCTTCAGAAGAGGAGGATTAGTTGTGTAGGTTGTATTTATTATGTATTGATGTCTTTATTCTTTGTACTATATATTTACCTTTATATTTCTCGTTTAATATTGATATGTAATATACTGTTTAAGATTGTTGTTTTCACTGGTTTATAATTTATATAGTAATAAAAATATTCTCGTCTATCTCGTTTTGTTGGAGCGATTTGAAATGTGAATTAGTTACTTAAAGTTAGTTATTAGGAATGTTTTTTATATATTCATTTTTTAGGAACTAACTACTTGTTAACTTTATATAATTTAGATGACAGACAGAGGTGACAAAGGTAAGGAAAAAGTTGATCTTACAAAACCAAAAAAAAAAAGACAACATCCGCCTTATAGACGACTGACAGGTACTCATATATCTGAGGGTTGATTTGCTGTCGCGACAGCACAACCCTCGTATTCTAGGTCGTCCCAACATTCGGTTCCCACTCTTACGCATGTGGGGCCACTTCATAAGTCTACACCGACCCAATCCGCTCCCATCACCGTGCCACAGCCACCACAGTACTATCAGACGGCCGCTGGCACATCCGGACATGTGCCATCATCGATACCCTCCTGTAGCAGTCACGTAGCTACACACAGTGATTCTGCTGGATCTATTGGGTTGTCGGATCTTCAGCTTGGAGGCACTCCATCTGATGCTTCAGATCTGCCCACACCAGTGCATCCACCATCACTTGATCCGCAATCAGGAGACAGAGATGATTCTGGGATGCTTTATCTCATTTCATTTGCGACAGGGTAAGATTTCTAAATATAATAACATTATTTATTTTTTAATTACTATATTATTATGCTCTATGAAATTACTATTTGATCTTGTGTTGTAGATTTAGGTCGGATGCTAAAGTTGGACAAGCTGTGAGAAAATGCATTTGTTAGAACCTCAATGGCTACTGGACCAGATGGCGTCAGGTTCCAGAACTTGACAGGGAGAGAATGTTTAAAGAATTTAAAGTAAGAATTTAACTTATCGACTACTTAACACTTTGTTAGAATAAATGATTGAATATTATATTTTTATTTTTGTTGTAGAAATTTTACTGGTGGGATGATGCGAATACATTTCTTATAAAGAGGAACTTTTTCAGAAGATGTAGAGTCAGGTTTAACGGTCTTTTGGATTATGCCCGAACCAATTTGGCAAAACCTGACTGGATTAGTGAACCCTTATTGCAACTGTATCTTCTCTTTTGGAATAGAGAAGGAAACCAATTACTGAGGGAAAAAGGAAGGAAAACCAACCCAAGCATCATCGAAGGGTGGCTCCCTACATACTGCGGGTGCCAGAAGTACCCATGTTGTGCAGAAAAAATTGGTATGTAACTTTTACAGTTTTAACTATTTGTTTCTATTTAAATTTTTAATTTTTTAAACATTGATAATTTTTTAATATGCAGGAAGAAGAAAAGGGTAGGGAGATACCACACGATGCGCTATTCGAGGAGACTCATCTGAAGAAGAAAAAGAACCCTACTAATGAAGATGTCTGGGTTGAACCTCGTGCAAAATCTGCCTGTGTAAGAAACAAATATTGCATTTATGAATCTTTTTCTCAAATTTGATATTATTCAATTATAAGTACTTTAATATTTTTTGACTTTTAATTTTAACTTTACTTTGAATTAATATAGGACAAATATAGGTAGCTCCTTGGTGAGTATCGTAGTACTTAGTCTCCTGAAACTCAGTATGATCCACTACCCCGACATGTAGAGGAGGAGTAATGGGAAAAAGTTATGGGTCCTGTAGTTAGAAGCCATTACAACGGATACCACAACAATTTGTTTGGCGACAATATTAGGTGTTCATTCGGCCCTGCATACTCTAGCTCTTCAGTTGATAGAGAAACCATTGAAAGACTAGAAAGTACGATTTCTAAACTCACTGAAGAACTTGCTGAACAGAGAGAGAGGTCGTAGAAAAGGGAGGATGAAACTTCGTCACGAATCAGGATGTTGCAGGAGCAGTTCGGCTCTTTCATTCAAACTACGGGGATTATTCCTCCGTGTCCTGATGATGTTGTTCGGGCTGCAAAAGGACTTGGCCCCTGGATGATATCAGCACAGATAAGGATATGGAAGACGAGGACGAGGACGAATTCGATGATGATGACTTTTAGTTTTTTGACTTTTGTATGTGTTGTACTTTGAATTTAGATATATGTTGTAGTTTGTGCATTTTTGAACTATTGTTTTAGTTGTTAACACTTTTGAAACTATTGTTGTACTTTGAATATACACATTATATTGTAGTTTGTACTCTTTTGAAACTATTGTTGTGCTGTACACTTTTGAAAGCATTTACAATTGCTAATTTTTAACAGAAAAAAAATTCATAGAAAAACCAACCACTGTGGTCGGTTTTCTAATCAGTTTACAAATAAATATTTTTTTTTTGAAGTGGTCAATTTTTAAATAACTACCAATTGTTTACCAATCACACAGTTTGATCGGTTTTATGGTCAGAATTGGTCAGTTTTCCTCTTTCTTTTTAGTAGTGTTACCTTTTAATTTTCTTTTCAACATCTAATCTTACATTTCAAATGTGAAAATTTTATTTTCTAGGATCCATGAACATAAAGTAAATTACTCTTGCCATATATTAACGCTCAACAAAATGCATGTAACCATGGTTTAGTAGAGGAGAGAAATAATGTTTAATAGTGTTCGTATATATATCGAGCATATGTACGTACGAGTCATCATTTAGTAGTCAACAAAATGAGTGATAATCACGGAAGAATAAAATTTAAATTTCAGCTAAAAAAAAAAAAAAACAGGAAAGAAGAGATGTACGTGTTGATGAAAATCAACAGGCTCGATGGAAAAATCAATTTGCATCTAAACTAACCCTTACATTTTGAATTATTATATGCACCGACGCAAAATAGACGAGATAGCACCGCATACTACTTAATTAATTGTTGATCATGTCTTGCCTTCTGGATCATGGACCAAACATAATGTACTTTTCTATTGTAAATTCACTCACTCTTAGCTGGCATTTGCCGGTTTGCATCAACTTTGTTTTCTTATATGAAGTCAAAATATAATTGTTGCTGGGGATTCTCTGTTCTGTTGGGACTTTGGACCAGCATCACATATTATGTCTTATTTCATGAGTCTGCAAGAGATATTCATACTGATACAACAATTGCAGGGAGACCTCACCTCTTATGAAAATTGCTAAGAAAGCAAAATTGTCTTAATAAAGGTAAAATGTTTTCATTGAAAATATTTTTTGAAAAAATAAGAAATTTGTAATTATAACTTATTTTCTAATCTTTAGTAAATAAGTAAAGAATAGTATCTTAAGAGCATTTATATGTAATATATCAAAAGACTATGGGAATTGGAGTGTGGGTTAGCGGTGGTAGAGGGTGAAATGGTGAAGGGGTGGAGATTGGAGGTCAGTGGCGGAGCCACAACCGACGAAGGGTGGTCAGATGAACATCTTTCATCGGAAAAAAATTTCGAGTATATAGATTAAATATAGATATTTAAGGTTATATACATGTTGTTGCACACTCTTGACAAGCTAGAGAAGCATAGTCCAGTGGTTAAGAGTGTGCATTTCCGCATTAACAACCTAGGTTCGAACTTTGGCAGGTGTAACAGTACTTTATTTTCTTTTTTTAAAACAGTAAGGACAAATATAAACACCCTTAACCAAAAGTCTGGCTCCGCCAGGTGTTGAGTGGGTGGTAAGGAAGCAATGAACTGAATCGTGAAACTTGTTTTTCTGCTATTGCATTAGGGAAGTCATTTTTTTCAATTTTAGGAGTATTTTTTAAAAAAAGAATATTTTAAAAAAATATTTAAAAATGAAAAATATCTCCTCCCCTACAAAACACAACCCAGGTCTAATTCAACTAATAGGCTGGACCTCTTTTATTAGCATGACATTAATCTTTTACTACATGTTAAATTGTATTTTAGTGCAGGAATTGTTTATGTCATTATTGTTGTATTTTTCCTACGGGTCATTTAATTTGGTTCTCGTACTACTCATGTTGGGATTATACTTAACCAAGAATATTTATTTGTAAAGTAATTAATAATGAAGAGATTATCATGCAACGACACATAATGAATTCATTATTATACATAAATAATTTTTTTAAAAGTGTTTTTTTTAATCTTTTAAAAGTTTAATTTCCATATTATTAATAAACGCTTTTTAAAATTTAATTCTCATTAAGCTTTGCATGAGATAATACACATGAATTTTCATACAACTTAATTCAAGTATATTTAATAACACTAATTAAACACTGCATTGATTTTTCGACAATTATTTTTATTATGTTGTCAATAAGATATTGCATTATTTTATGTGAAGTTTTATGATGAAATTAACTTACGTTCTTGTTTTGTATTTTACGTATTTCATTTTGTAGGGAAAGGGTGTGGGGTTGGAAGAGTTATTTCCTTTTTTCCCTGATGTGTTTGAGACCCCACTTACCAACTGATCTAAAACATAAATAAATATATAATTTTATTAATCATCAATCGGACAACTGGACAAGCAAACAACCTGAAAGTAACTTGAGAATAAATTAATTGATTAATCTACTTTGGTAGCTTAATGTTGACATTTGTCGACTAATTAATTAATCCCAGACAACATTAGTTACTAATTATTAATGATTCTTTTTTCGTTGAAAACAGTGTTTTGAAAGGCGGAGGTGTGAAGTAGCGCGTTTTAGTTAGCATGGAGCGCAATATAAGCCTGGGGGCGTAAAGGCCAGAGATCTTTTAATTTTTAATTTATAATATAGTAAAATAGTGTTATAAAGCAAAATTGTAAATAATTTAAAATATGCTTAAATAAACTCACAAAAAATAAAAATTTTAATATAATTTTACAAGTATAAATAAAAAATTCTATAATAGCTAGTATGATATGCAAATCAATTCTAACATATATATCTTCAAATAATAAAAGAATTATATTTTTGTAAAATAGATTACTATTCTACTATGCAATTTACATCATTAAAAGAAAAGAAATAACTTTATTAGTACCCTCATGGTAATTTTGAGATAATAAAACACAATAATTTATTTACTATTCGATTCGAGTGAATGACTACCTTGATTAGAATGAGGATCTAATATTTCGTAATTATTGTCATTTTAAATAGCGAGTATTTTGAGTCGTATTATAATAATGTGAAGATCAATGATCAGTGAAGATGTAAAATTCAGTTAATTAAGTATTTTTAAAAGAAATGTTAAATGATATTCACCCTCCCGATGCTTTCAAATGGTAAATATGCAATGCAATAACTTGCTATTTGAGTTACCCTCGATTTTCTTTCATGTTAATGAAAAAACTATTAAGCAGCATTTATTGATTATAGAATTATAAGGGTCAACAACATTAATTAAGGAATTTGATTCATATTTTACCTAAGATCTGTTAGGCGAGCCCCAAGCGTTGGGCATTAAGCATGCTTAGGACACTCGACCATTTAAGGCGTAAGCCTTATAGGACTAAAGCCCCGCTACTATGCCTTAGGATGTTTTGTCACTGTCTTATCTGAGAACGGTCCTCAAAACTGTCTTTTCACTTATAGGCTATACTCTTAGGGGTTGTTTGGTTAGGAAACAAGTTATGTTGAGATTAGTTATACTGGAATTAGTTATATTGGGCTTAGTTGTTCTCGGATAACTTATCATGGTATTATTTTTTAGTGATTGTTTGGCTTGTTGTACTAAAAATGATAGGCATTATATCCTTTCTAAGAATAGATAGTTTGTTTACAAAAATACGTTCGTCTTATTTAGCTTAATATTTCATGTTAAATTACTTATTTTGTCCTAAATTCTATAAAATGTTGATAATATCATTTTTTCTAAAAAAAAAAAAAGATTTATCATAAAAAAATGTGAAAAAGAATTGCTCTTATTTTAAATTATTTAGTATCATTAATATTTGAAAAGTTGAATTGTATTTTTTAAAAAAAAATAAAATATTCAAACATGTTTAACTATATATAAAAAAATATTTTTTATTTAATAATTAAGCATGTACTAAGTTAGAAAGGGATGTCAAGATATTTTAATTACTTGTCCATACAAAATTTGTTAGGAAAAATAAAATTTTGAAGTAAGATTAATAATTACAAAATATAAAGACGATAAACCCTTGAATCAATTTTGAATTTGATTGTATAAATAGTTAAGTCCATATAATTGTTCAAAGTTACCAAAATGAATGAAAATTTGTAGAGTAATTAAAATTTAAATTAGGATAAAATTATCAAAAAATTTAATGTAAAGACTATCAAAATCTCAAGTTCTCTCTTATATATGGTAGTAAGGTAATATATAGGGAAAAAACATCATTTCCACCCCATACTATACAAGAAAAGTCTAAGCCACACCTAAATTATATAAGTGACCTATTACACATCTTAACTATATAAAAGTGATATTATTACCTCCCCGCGACCCCCATTCTAAGGCGTTTGTGTTACACTTATTTTAGGCGCGTCCATCCTATTAAATAACAAAAGTAAACGGCTAAAAACATTAGGAAAAAGGCATCGTTTCCACCCCAAACTATAGTCGAAAAGTCGAATCCACACCTAAACTATATAAGTGACCTATTACACACCTTAACAATAAAAAAAATGATACTTTTTACTGACGTGATGCTGACGTGGCAGCGCATGTAAAACACTACACCACATACAAGTGGTGGTAGTCTGACATGGTGTAAATAGTTTCACTTTTTTATAGTTTAGGTGTGTAATAGGTCACTAGTATAGTTTAGGTGTGGCTTCGACTTTTCGGATATATTTTGGGGTGGAAACGATGCATTTTCCCTAATATATATAAATATACATACATACTTACATACATACATATATATATACTAGTTTAAGTGGCGCGCCTCGCACGTGTACCTCACTTTAATGAGTTCAAAAATTACATTAAATAGGATATTTGTTTAAATAATAAAGATGAATATAATAATTAAATTTAACATCTTTTTGAGTACGTAAAGATGAAGAATTTACTTATTAAATCTAATCTTTACCAAAAATATTTTTAAAAGTCGATTGACATTCATCTACCATCTGTAAATTGCAACAAAACAATACAATGATAGAGACATCAAAATAATACAATTAAATCTAATCTTTACACACAGTTTTTTTTCAAAGTTGTCCGACACTCATCTACCACTTGTAAACAATAACAAAATAATACGATAATAGAGATATCAAAATAGTAGTCCCATATATTTTAAGAAGTCTAGTTAATATAATAAAAAATAATTAAATAATAAATTAAAAAATAGTGAAAAGACAATTTTGCTTAAAGAAGAGTCTTTTAATGAAGGGTAAAAAGTTCAAATCACTTTTTTGTAGAAAAATTAGAATTAACTAATAGTTTAGGGAAAAGTCTGATTACCAAAATTTAGTTGATTTGCCCTCTGTAATAATAAAATAACTTAAAATATAATTATGATTTTATTTAATAGTTATATGACTTGACTAACGTGATTTTATTTTCTTACAATTATAACATGACTTTGCCGTTTGAAATTTTATTAAATAGTTAATTAATTACAATTTTAATTTAAAAAAAATTCTAACGTGATGTTGCTATCTTTTTTCCTTGCAAATATGGTATATTACTTAGTTTTATGGTATATAATTCAAACAAGGAAAGGTTTAAGGACTAAATTTGAATGAATTCAAACAATGAAAGTTTTATTATAAATATATTTAATTAATTTTTAACTCTTAAATATTAAAAAAATAGTGAAAAAATATTTTTATCTAAAGCGGAGTCTTTTAATGAAGGGCAAACAGTTTAATTCACTTTTCCAAGGGCCTTCACATTTTTAATATTATATATATATGTGTGTGTGTGTGTTTGTGAAAAGTGATAATTAAACGATTTGGAGGGTAATTTTATCATTTTATGACTTTATCCAAAGTTAAAATATGGTGGAATTATTTATACCACCCCTTAGGTGGGATAACTTATCCCGGTACTATTTGTTAATCTCGGGATAAGTTATCCCAAATCTGGCAACCAAACATAGCATCAAAAAATTTATCCGGGGACTATATGTTTTAATACCTCACACCAAACGATCTCTTAGTTACATGTATTGTAAAAGAGTTACACATTTGAGTTTTACTTTTCTTTGGAGTAAAGTTAAAGTATTGTCGTAATTAGGGTTGTGCATTGGATTTTCTTTTTGATTTTCTATTATCGATTTCGATTTTTTAATTTTCGATTTTGAAAAAGTGAATCCAGTCCAAACCAAACTAAATTTAACTTTTTGAATTATTTTCTCTTTTTGGTTGATTTTTTCGATTTGCTTATTCCATTATGTCAATAATTAATAACATAATCAAAGTTATATTGTATGCTTGAAAAAAATAAAAATTATGTACAAAGAGAAGTATGTTATAAGTAAAGATAAAATATCAAAGATAAAATATCAATATCAAACTTAAAGAAAGGAGAGAACTTTAGTAATACTTTTGTTTTACTACTTTGACCTATATAAAAATGTATAAAAGGGTGGCTATTTATAGACCACCAAACTTACCCCTTAAGGTTGCTAAACTTGACATCAAGTTGGCAAGTTGACAATTTGGCCAACTATTTAGTTATTCAAATTCAAATTGAACAAATAACTTTGGTCTTCAAATTCAACTTGACTACTAACTATTGTCTCTAATAAATGATATTTCACACATATACATGTCACATGATATCCATATTATATAACACTCCCCCTTGGATATCCATTAATAAATAATGTGTCTCGTTAAATCTTTACTAGGAAAATCCAAAGGGAAAAAAGCCCAGTGAAGAAAAAAGAGTACACACATCTTATGCCTGTGGTGTTTCCTCATTAAAAACCTTACCAGAAAAATTCGATTGGGACAAAACCTTGATTAAGAAAAAAAATTATAACACATATTTTACTCTCCCTGATAGAAACTTCAATTTAATGACTTGAATTTCTTCATTCCAATCTGTGCACCATTTTCTTGAAAGTTATAGTTAATAGAGACTTGGTGATTTAATCAACAATATTGTCACTTCAACGAATCTATCACACGTTGATATCACCATTCTTTTGAAGCTCATGTATGTAGAAAAGTTTTGACGAAATGTGCTTTATTCTATCTCCTTTTATGAATCCTCCCTTTAATTGCACTGTACATGTTGCATTATCTTCATATAAAATCGTAGATACTTTATCACCTTTCAGACCAAAGTTTTCTTGGATGAGATGTATAATAGATTTCAACCACACACATTCTCGACTTGCTTCATAAATAGCAATTATTTCAGCATGATTTGAAGAAGTGACAGTTGTTGTCTACTTTATCGGACGTCATAATGTAGTTGTATCTCAATATATAAGTAAATAGCCCATCTAAGATTGAATTTCATGTGGATTAGATAAATATTCTTTCAATGTATATTTATTGGTGGACAAATATTTCATTTGTCAAACACTCCAAGTACACATCCAGTAATATGCATTGTTAGGAGCCTCCTTAAAACCCTTATCAGGAAAATTATGTGGGATAAAATTTCGGCTAAGGAAAAAAGAGTGCAGTATGTATTATACTTAAAACATCATTCTACTCTTATAAATGATGCTCTGCAATTCATAAGTGCCCCATCTACATTAAAATATGATACTTACTAATTATTTTCGTGAAATCAAAATTGATTTGTTTTCAAGTTAAGAAATCTTTATAATCGTTGAGGTATTTAATGAAATCAATTTATAATATTTTAAATCCTTTAACGATTTTCATATAACCTTTGTTATCTAGCAAGACATGACAATAATTTATTATATATATTGAAGTTTTTCAATATTGTTAGATTGAAATAAACCTCATTCCATCCACCAAAGTTAATAATTATCATAAAATAATAACAGAAACTTTGTGAAATTTTTATACCCCAAGGCACAAGTCATATTTATACTTTACAAATTTTACTTTTCATATAATAACTTATTTGTACCCTACTGACATTATACCTCTGATCTGTGGATTATGAGTCCAGATATTCACTTTTCAAGTAAAACAAACTATTTGAATTACATACTTTTATTTGGACAATAATTTATCTGCCTATATTTTTGACATATTTATATTCAAGATCCTTAATATTATTTATAATATTGAGTGTTATATTATACCAAAGATATCATCAATGATTGTTTGATATTGTTCCAATAAGATATAACTTATGAAGATCTCTTCATATTCATTATTATTCAGGTACCTGAACCATTATCAAGGTTTTATGAAGTGTTATGTCAGTGCTTTTTCAAAGCACTTGCCACATTATCATGGTCATCTTGTTCATTTGCTTCTTTCCTCCTTCAAGGAGATTTACCTTTGGAATCGAATAGTCTATCACGCTTCAGACATGCCATAAATTTTGTTCTTTTACAATTTTTTTATTAAAGCATTTACAGTTGAATTATCATATAGAGTCAACAAATACATCTGACAATTACTTTGCAATATTTTGCCAATGAACAATCTCTTGAACTTCAAGTTCACATATATATATTTTAATGAGAATCTAAATAATTTATTTCATACATAATTTTCAATTTTTAATCAATTCTCCCCCTAATGTTAGAAAATCTAACAGTTGCCCCTAACCTTATCTTTATTCATATTTGTGTATTATGATGGAGCAATTGAATCAGATACCGCACATTTAAATTTTTAGATAAAAATTATTTGGTTCTTGACTTTGAACCAATAGTGATAGGTAAGCCTTGTTGGCTTAATGCATATGAATGCTTCTATATTTTAAATGATACATCTCATACCAAATTTCTTTTGAGAGATTTATTCTCGCAATCAAGAATTTAGCTAGAATTTGAGGCATACAATTTCTACTAATTCAACCAACATTATATATCAACATACTTTATAGTTTGAAATTGTGCGCTTAATTTAACAATCGAGCAAACAACTTTGCAAAAATCAAATTTCAAGTTAATAGAAAAGCACATGTGACCATTTCATAGATGCATCTATTAAACTATATAATAATAATCGATCCACATGGCAGACAAACAGGCGTATATTTACCTTTTCATATGTTCCAAAATTTTAGAAAATACAATCCCAACCTTAGCTGGAACAATGATCAATTCTTTGTGAGAAGAAACATCATAAGAGAATTCATGAAGAACTTTCAATTTCTTCAATATATAATCATATGAATTCTCAATTATTTTTGCATCTCATTTGAACCGGGATGGTCGACCGTCATGCCAATTGATATTTATTTTAGTAAATTTTTAATATACTACTGCATGTGATTCTATCATCATGCTCATATTTGTGTATTACAAATGGGAGAAAAAAGACGGATAACCTTTTACATAAATATTTATAATCCCCGTCGATTGTAGTAATATGAAAATGTAACATCTTTTCATTATTTATAGCCTAAATATAATTTATGTTTGGCCAATATCTTTGGATCTTAATAATTTTTTTTTTAGACTTACTACAATCACAATATTATAAATAATTTCATTCCTCCAGATAGTAACACTTGAGCTCTTTTGGGGCTCTCAATTAATTTATTGTACTATCACATATTTCACGCACCATTCATATGGTGAATATCTCCTTTAAAGAGAAAATTATATAAGTACGGTCATAATCTTAAAACATTATATAGGCAGGACTTGTTTCTTGTTTTTACCCTTTGGTAATCCATGATAAACATATTAAAATATTTATGGCATACTACAAGTACGCGATTAATGACTGTTTATGTCAAAATAAAATTTTCTTAATTTTTCTCAAACCACCCGTAGAGGTGAGATGTGAAATTTATCCAACGGTGCATGAGCATGTCCTTATTATAATTTATATCATATCTTGACACATTCATTTCAAGAATTCCCGAGCATCAACGATGCTTATCACAAGTTTCTTCTCTTGAAGGAATGAATTATAATCATATATACATGCTTCATAAATTTTCATTAGAAGAGAATTCTCACGCCGTAAAATTTATTATATTTACGTGACAAACCTCAACATCAGTTAGAAATATAAAGTACACCATCACTTTATATTTCTTTATTTTGGTGGAGAATATAGAACTTATATCAAATTAGGTCGCACGACAATCACGTGCCCAATGACCTTTCATACCATACCCATTAGTGACAAGAATTGCCTTCACCTTTTGAAGGATCATTTGAGAACTCATAATGTTCTTTGAAGAATCTTCTAGTTCATTAATGTATGTTGCGTAATAATCAATGTGCAAATCTTCAAGATGTCAAAATCATTCATGTTAACTTATCAACTTATTTGTACTAGTAAACTCCAAGTTTACCATGACATATGAGTTTTACTTAATAAATTTCAGATTTACTAGAATATGAATGATTTTTCAAGTTTATTATTTTAGAGTATATTTCATAATATTTCTTTTCAACTATTCAACCTCTTATGGATTTGTTACTCCTATCACATTCTTCTCAGGAAATGAATTTATAGTTTTAACAATCAATATTTTCGTTCCCCGAGAATGAAATATAATGATGTCTTAAGCCAATAAAATTATGATTGCTTAGAAGTTATTTCAATATATGGCTCCTTCATGACCAAAACGGGTAGTACATATAATGTAATGGAAGGTTTTGTCCCTATTACACTAATATTCATATTCATAAATTTAATCACATGTCTTCTTTAAGACATATTATGCACTGCTACTACATTCACTTCGGCGAATGAAGCATATTCACTTGGAAATATTTTATTTCACTAAAATTTTTGCTTAGTAATCATTATATCATCAATATGGTGCATTGAGATTCAAACTCAACGTCTTATCTATATAAAGGCGTCTTAGGCCAAAAATCAATAAGAGTTAAACCCAACATCTTATCATCATGGTGTATCAGGGCTCTTAACCCAATGTCTTATACTCTTAATGGCATGAGATTTAAATTCATCATCACACCCTCGACCAATAATATATTAGGCCAAAGTATAATAAACTCAAACTTGAGTCTATAACAATATCACCACTTTGTGATTATCAATATTTTTTTCAAACTTAATTAAAGAACATAAGTTAATAATATACTTATCTTATCATAAATAATAGAAAGGTAAAATCCAAATCATGATGATCACATAGTTCTTGCGATCTTGCCTTCTCCACTTTCTGATCCAAATTTTTGTTTTTAGCCTTTAAATTATGAGATGGTAAAGTCTCGCGCTGATAACGTGTTATAAAATAAAGATAAAATATCAATATCAAACTTAAATAAAGGAGAGAACTTTCGTAATACTTTTGTTTTACTATTTTGACTTGTATAAAAATGTACAAAGGGGTGGCTATTTATAGACCACCAAACTTACTCCTTAAGGTTGCTAAGCTTGACATCAAGTTGTCCAACTATTTAGGTATTCAAATTCAAATTGAACAAGTAAGTTTGGTATTTAAATCCAACTTGACTACTGACTATTATCTCTAATAAATGATATTTCACACATATATGTCACATGACATTTATATTATATAACAAAGTAATAATGTTGGACAAGGAAGCTTCCCTTTTACATATTTGGGATGCCCTATATTCTATAAAAGGAAGAAGAAGGCCCATTGTGAGAGCCTAGTGAAGAGGTTTATAAGAATAATCATGCAATGGCAAAACAAGTTGTTAACTTTTGGAGGGATGCACATTTTGATTAATCATGTTTTACAGTCACTGGCAATATATCTAATGTTTGTCATAAACGTCTTAAAGGAGTCATAGATCAAATACATAAGATAATGGTTAAATTTTTCAGGGAAAGGTGCTCTCAAAGGAAGACACTAGGTGGCATGAGATACATTATATCTTCCTATAGACGAGGGAGGACTAGGTTTAGATTATTGCACTTTTGTAAAGATGCCCTTTTTATCAAATTTTGGTGGAATTTCAAAATATCCACAAATTTACTATAGTGCATTTTATGTGGAATCAATATTGTCAAAAATGGCATCCCCTTCTAGCTTAAGAAACAGGAGCTTTATATGTAAGGATAACGTTGATGAAAATCAGATATGAGGTGGAGCATTACATATGGTGGTAACTTAAAGGTAGAAACTCAAGTTTTTGATTTGATAATTGAACAACACATGATGCATTATACTATGTAGAGGATGAGAGGCAGGGTGAGGAAGAATTAGAAGTGAAATATTTTATAACAGAGGGAAGATAAAATACGAAGGAACTTCTTATGTTCATATCAGAGGAAATAGTAAATCACATATAGAATATAATTAACCCAAGGCTAATGGAAGAAAGGTCAGATAATCCATAATGGGTTGGCACTACAAGCAGAAAGTTCTCATTTAAATCAGCATGGGACATAGTTAGAAATAAAAAGGAGGCACAGGAAAACTATAGAAAGATTTGGGTAAAAGATGTTCCTTTCAAAATAAATTTCTTCTTATGGAAAGTTTTGAAAGAAAGGGTTTCCACAGATGAAAATCTTAAAAGACTAAAAATTTCCATGGTATCAAGGTGTTGGTGTTATGACAATTGGAATAAGTAGACTATGAATCACTTATTTCAAATAGCTCCAAAGGTTATCGAAGTTTTGTTTATTTTGTAAGTATAAAAATGGATGGCGTACAACTTCATCTTGCAATCATAGAATGGTGGCACAAGGATTGGAATAACAAATTGCACAAGATATACAATGCAATTCCTTCATTGATAATCTAGGAACTATGGAAAAAAAGAAATAAGATAAGACATGAAAAGAATATGGAGTTCATTCAGATGGTTTGACTCATTCACATAACAGTCAATCAAATGGTACAACTACTCTACCCTAGAATCGGGAGGACAAAAAAAAGTTGAAGGATGTAATAAGTGACATTGGGAGTCACAAGAATACAATCTACCATTATTTGGTGACTTGGAATCCTTCAGAGATAGGAAGTCTTAAGGACAATACAGATGTGGCAAGCAGAGAAAATCCAGGCCTCAGTTCTTATGATGTTGTCCCCGAAAACCAATAGGGGACTTGGTTTATAGAAAAGTTGAACATATTGGAACTACAACTAATTTGAAAGTGAAAGCATGGGAAATTCCACATGTGCTCAAAAATAATTTAAACAAAGGAGTACAAGATTTTATTCTAGAGACGAACTCACTGGCCATGGTGAATATCATTAAGGATTTGTGAAATGTATCATGGGAATTAGTGAAAATATATAATTGAAAAAATAATGGATAAAATGAGGTTACAGGGAGATACCATCTAACACATCTTTAGGGAAGGAAACCAGCTAGCAGATTACATAGCAAATCAAGCATTCATACAACAAAAGATTACGTGTAACAATTTCAGCGAGATTCCATCAAAAGGGAGAAGGATACTCAATATAGACAAGGCTCAAATACCAAGAATAATATTAAGAACAAGGAAAATCATCAGACATTAGAACATGCAACCATAATTTAGAAGAGAAGAGATAAGCAGAGGTAGCAGTATAAATTTTTAAATTAGTGTTTGCCCATGGCACAGGTCTATAAAGCTGCTAAGCTAGTTTGGCTAAACTATGTTAGAAAAAAAAAATATTCATCAAAAAACAAAAGGGTCCGACGTTAGATCTAACTTGAAATAACGACGGTTAGCGATAGTTCGACGTTAGAGTCATAAGAAAAATCTGGAAGAAAAAAGCTATGGTCGAATGAGAGATAAGTAGAAGAAAAGTAAGAGAGTAAAAAGGAGATACTTGCAGAGAGGAAAGCTATGAACTCTAGACGTGTACCTCTTTCGAATCAGTCCCAAACACCTGAATACATCAAGAGAAAACAAGATTACTTACAAATAAGAAACAGGCAAAGAAAGGATGAGCTTAGACTACCTTGAAAATATGAAAGCTCTTGTGCGAACAAGATAACATCATTTCCTTCGGGCACCAAATATCTAATCACCTAAAGGAGGAGAAAGTGAAAATAGAGGTTCAATCGAGAACCAGCTAGGAGCATTTCTGGGGAAGACAAAAGGTCCTTATGGAAAGATGGAACAATGTGTATAGCAGAAGACATATATAAAAAGGATCGGATCATTTTTGTATTGGGCTTAAACCAACCATTTTTTTTTAACTTTTATTGTTTTTTGTTGATTTTGGGCCTATGATCGGACCAATTTATTTTAGTTGACTATTAATAAAAAGGTCTGTATAGTCCAAACAAATGCTTTAAAAAGTAATACTACTGAATCTCTTCAAATATACATTCATATATATATATATGTACATATATGTATGTATATATATATATATATGTAAATATATATATATATGTATATATATATATGTGTGTGTGTGTGTGTGTGTGTATAATAAGTAAAATTTTAAAACACAACATGATCTTTTTACATATATTTTTAGAAAGTACTTACCTAAGTTTCAAATTTTTCAAAATATCCTAAGACTTTTTTTCATGTGTATAAGAACTTTCTAATACAAGGAAATACTAAATCTACTATATCAACTGTCTAAAAAATAATAAAATAGAAAGTAAGAATCGATGAAGTTGGGCTTAAGGCTCAAAACTCAAGAAACTTACCAAAACTCCAAGTCACCCCGAACAAATAGAGTAAACGAGTTTTGTTAGTACCAGAATTACGTATCAGAAAAACACAATAAATGTCGAGTGACTATAAATCAAAAGTACTCAAAAGACATCATAGGTCGGCCAAGTAAGAGTAGTAACTATATCACATAAAGAATACTACTAATTGTCCGCGAAAAAGTCTCAACAGTTCAAATGGTACACTACCACATATGAAACAACAGATAGTAGTATGAGATAAAATGCAATGGAAGATGATCCTACCAGTATACGCTCAAAATCTCAAGTTACTTTGATGTAATGTGGGACTCATGAAAAAATTGCAAGGTCCATATATTCATCCAAAATAGTTTCTTTGAGCATGCAAATTGATATTTGTCCTTGGTATCATTAATATCAATAAAAATTCACTTAAAATCATTTCTCATAGACATCACAATTTTCATTCAAAAATATTGTTTTCATAGTTTCAAATTAGTGATCCATGAGAATTAGTGAATACACATGATCATAGTTAGTAAGTAAGTTTCGAATGCAACTAACATAAAAATGTAAGTTTCTCAATACCTCATCAATCGATAACTAAACCATCAAACTCATGCCAGTAGGTCATGCTTCTTCATATGGCTCAGCAGTAAATACAATTTACAAGTCTCAAGTCATTTAATGGTTAAAACCCCATGCCAAGTGCATGAGATTAAATCATACTTTTAGAACTTTATCCCATCATTTCACCCCTAATCCATGTATGCTTTAATCTAAGCTAAATTTTAGAAGTGTAAGTCATAATATACCTCAAAGTTTAACGACAATCATCAAACTATAAAAACACAATATTCTTCTTTCATAGAGTAAGTGCATCTCCTAATCTCTTAAAAATATGATCTATACATAAATACAAGTCCATCGATACTCATATTGTAATATTAAAGCTCAAACAAATCGGATCAAACAGTCAATCCTAAGATTTATTGTCAAAATTGACATTTTCTTTCAAAATCCTTATATTCATATGATAAGTTCTTAAATATGAAATTGCATAAAAATAAAGTTCAAATCGTTTCTCAAATCTCCTAAATTCATTGACCTCTTAAACTTAGGAGAAAAATCTTCATAAAATCATTTTTTATACACGATAAAGATATAAATTATAAATAGATAGGGAGAAATCAATATGTGAGGTTAGAAATTTAGCCCCCCCCCCCCCCCCCCCCCGAATAATTCTTGGAAAATGCTAAAAAATCTCAATCTATGCTGAAAATCTCCCAAAATTAAATTTAAAATTATGAAATCAAAATTTGAGCATAGAGATTTTCGTTGAAGCAGGAAATTCGTCGCAAATAGAAGACAAATCTCATAAATGCAAAAGTCATTAAATGATCTAGCTTCACAGAAGCAAAAGGGATCTCGCAGGCGTAAAGTCGTGTGGAAAAATCTCAAAGAGACGATGTCGCTCCTTCGACGCCAATCTCACAGAAGCGACCACTATACGAATTCTTCCATCTCATTTAAGAGGAACGACTCTTGGAGGGGACATCGTCAAAGCAAAAGAATTTTATTAAAGTACAAAATCTTTGTCGATGTGATTGCACAGAACATAGTACAACTCAGAAACTAAAAAATAGTCAACCATTATGCATAGACCCTCAGAACTCATTCTAGATTCACCAATAAAAAAATACTAGTGTAAATCAATCATAAAACACATTTTGGACTAGTTGAAACTTGAAGTTGTCGAATCACTATTTTAGAATCGCCTTGACTAAGTATTTGACCATAGTTAATACAAAACTTAAGAAACATATAAAAATATTTTTAGAGGTTCAAATCACCCTTCAAAGCCTCGAAAACTATGTCAAACCTCTAAATAGGTTATAAATTATCTTTTAGGACTAGGACAATGAAAGAACGTGCGAGTAAATTGAAGAATGTGACATAACAAATTAAGATGACAAGCTCTTAATTATGGGCTACCCTTAGGGACATCCTTAACAAAGCCAAAGGCACATGATAATTTTTTCGAAGCCTAGGTTTTTCTTTATCTCGAATGGATTCTTTTTGGTAAAGTTTTAATGTGGCTATGAGAGTGAGATGCCTAGTCAAGTGGAAATCAAAAATAACTTTAGACCCGCGATGAACTAGACTTGAAAGTAAATAAAAGACAATACATTGCAAACATAATGACACCAATTCCTTTTCATACGCAACAAAATGACAACCTCTTCCCATTCCAAAAATGTTGCGAAGAGTTTTCAACTCTCTAAATACATTACGTTTGATATCTGAAAATTTTTAGAGTCTAATATTAACCATGTGATTTAGTATAATTGATAACGCTCAAACTACAGCTCTCGTAAGAGTGTAAATGGTCGTTGTCAAATATAGAACCCAACTGGGTTGGGTGTCGAATCCCACAGAGATTACTTGGTCACTAAGTAAGCGAAGATTATTAGACTTTTGGTGAAAGTTTCATAAAAATGGGGGATTGTATTGTGCAATAATGTAACAAAGTGAAAAACGAAAAAGAGCAAAGTAAAAAGAAAGAATGTTTAGTAAGATGTTTAACCAATGAGAATTGAGAGTTGGGGTTATGTCCACCTTATGAGTTATACGTCTCTATTGGCTATGAGTTATGCGGAATTCAGACATGTATGTGCTTATAGAGAATTGTATTCTATGGTAAATCCAGGCGTCTTTCAACCATCTAGGATTATTTCACTTTAACTCTTTCGAGCTTAAAGCGTATCTAACGGTAAAAATTCTCCAAGAGGTTAATCCAGTTACGGCATTAACTTTTTAACAGGGGTTGGTGCCCTATTACCTTGACATTATCTCTTTTCCAGACATATAACTTTTCTTTCGAACAAGTTAATGCTATACTGGCGTATTCTATATGTTTGCAACCACAAGAATTTGCATTAAGATGAAGAGAGTAATGATATAAACACCATACGTGTCAAGAATTTACAAACTTATAGCAATAGATAGTAGCTCATAAGGCTTCCATAACCCCAACAGAGAAGTTTAGCTACTCATGAGTGCAACAGAAAACACAATAGACTTTATCATCATAACAAAATAAGAATCTCATGTGAATTCCTTGCAAATAGCGTTTCTCTTGTTGTAAAAATTAAAAGTCGAATAGATGAATAATAATGTCAACAACGAATTTGTGAAGAAAAGGGGAAAGGATCGAATAGGGAGGAAAGGATGGGGCGGAATTGATGGTATGGATGGGAATAATAAAAATCTCCAGCAAAATAGGGTATTTATAACACCCATATCCTATTCCTACTAGGCTATTGCGTACTTCTCCTAATCCTAACAAATTACTGCATTATTATCCTAATTCTAATAGGTTACTGTTGATCCCCAAAGTCTTGGAAAATGTTGTTTTTGTCCGGGACAGGTTTCCCATGCGTCACTTTTGGTCCTAGGCGTCCAAGCTCTCCTTCCCTTCTTTCGTGAAGCTTCCTTTGGCGTCAAGTTATCCATAAAATGCTGAAATCTGCATCATTTATATCTGAAAATTTGCTAATCACGTTTGTTAGCTCACTTACTGGAAAAAGGACTAAAAGTGCATGAATTATTTAATTTGTCCTCAAAACTTAGATAAAATATGGGTCAATTATAGTACTTTAGGCGTGTAAATACGCCTATCATCAACACCCCACACTTAAAGCTTTGTTCGTCCTCAAACAAAATATCATGTCTTTCTAAACATCCACTTAAGGTTTCACAGTAACAACACAAAATATTCATCAAGACAGGCACGACAATTATTAACAAAGAGTAGTTTTCTGAGCACTTCTAGAAACAATTCAACCTCTAATATAGACTCGTGATGATGGTTAATTCGTATTCAAAAGTTAAGGCACAGAGAATCATACACAACCACCCAAAACTCATCAACCATGTGTGTCTCACAAAATATAACCCATAATCACTCACAAGTATTGTATATATTTCGAACATGGGTATAAGATTATCCTTGCTCTCACTCTCACAAAGAATTCGTATGTTGCAACTGATGACCATAGGCTTGCCCTTAGTGTAATGCTCCACTAAATATCAGAATGCTAAGCTTAAGATCAAATAGGTCTTTTTTTCAGGTTGTAATGTAGGCTAAGGGACGGGTAGGACTATTTTGGCCAGAAATAGTGACTATGTTCCTAAGCGCTTTAATACATCACATTATGCCATTAACACTTTCTTTCAAACAACCTTTCTACTTTCTTTTAATCTACCACCCCTTCTCACCTCTTTTGTTATTCAATTTTGAACAGAATTAACTTTTTATTTTCCTTTTCATTTTTCTCTCTTTTTTTTTTTTTTTATAACACGCCTCTATGATAACCATTCTTTTTCATAACGAATTCAAGTACCAATTCACTTTAAGGCATCACTCTCACCTAATTTCCTCTTATTTTGTCACTTGACTTTACAATTTAAAGCACTTAGGAATTTGGAACAAATTATGGTCTTGAAAAAAATGGATTAGGCTTACATATGAGGTTGTCAAAGAAAAATAGGCTAACAGCTCAAAGGGGGTTATCTAGGATGATGTCCATGGGTAGATAAAATGAAGGTAAACAATCATAGGTTGCCAAAGAAATGCCTAAATCATCTCCTAAACTTACACTCTTTATTTCGCTTTACATACATACCAGGCAAGTTCTAGCATCAGCCACAAACATAGAATATACTATCATCTCACACACACAAGGCACATGGTCGACTTTATTGGAAGCAGTATAGACTCTTGACCCAACTGATGAAGGAATTGCACCAAACAATTATCACATAATGAGTCACTATTAGAGCCTAAACGTCTCAATAGTAATGATTTTATCACAGACTCTTGTCGTAATACCATACTGCCTATCAGAACAATTTCATGCAAAGTTAAAAAAAATTTAAAAAAAAAATTTACTAAAAAAAAATTTACTACTAAAAAAAACAAAACTAACTACTAAAAACAAAACAAACACACATAAATGAATGCAAATGTAGATAAGGAAGTATAGCATGCAAATACCAGCACCCCACACTTAAACGGGACACTCTGCCCTCAGTGGAAAATAAATAAGAAGAACCTGGTTAGTCGTACTCCTCCTCTATGTCTGGGGTCATACCCCCTTCGTCGGAATCATCATCAGAGTCGTCGCCATCAGAGTTCTCCTCCACGTCGGAGTCTGGCATTCGACGATCATCATCGGTTGGCACATCGTCATCAAGAGGTTCCTCAAAGTACACACCTACTCCACATATTTGCCTTGCATACTCATTCATTGGGTAGTCATAGTCCAGCTGTTGGAGCTCTGCAGCAGTTGGAACATGACCTCCGCTCATCATGGTAAACCGAGTCATGCCATAAAGATAGCAAAAGAAACTCTCATCCCGAGCATGCCTTTCCGCAGTGGTAAGGTTGACGCCATGCGTGGTTTCAGCATCTTTAACCTTTGTGAGGTCAACCCTCTTTGGGTTGTGTGGAAGTTTATGATCAGTCGGTTCCTCTTCGATGTCCTCCTTCCTCAATATTGCGGTCAACAGATTGCCAAAGCTGAAGTGGAACCTCTTGTGTAGCTTGGCCTTTCGCATTGTAGATCGAATAATTGCCCCAATGTTGATAGGAACATTCTTCATCAATGCGTACACCAAGCACACTCTATCTCATGTAATCTCGTGTACTGGGTCCCTGGAATCAGACAAGAGTTGACTATACGCATCCATATCCGAGCTTCTCTATTCAAGGAAGCATATGGGAAGGTGTTGTGCCGACCGGTGTCCTTGTGTCTGCTCCATCGTGCCATAGATCTTGTTCCGCACAATGTGTGTCTAATTTACCTGTACGGAGGTCTGTTATACAGCTCTTTGAGTGGTGATGGATCAACAGATGGCAAGCCCAAAAAGGAGTTGAAGAACTCCGCATTTAGTTGCTGAACTTGGCCCCGAATCTTTACTTCACTCCTTGTAGTTTTCGGTGACCAGTTGGCATATAATTCACGTGTTAAATCAATATTGCACTCTCCCATATCTCGGAAGATGAAATCAAGATGTAACGCCATTATCTTAGCCAACATACGAGGTTCTTTCTTTGCTAGGCTTTCCTTATGTATCAACTCCACATGAACATATTTTTTCTCTTTATTGTTCCTATACCACTCCTTTCCTTCCTCCTCGAGGACCCATTTAATTCCAAACATGCGGCGAGGTATTTGCAGCGAGGAGGATTCTCTTTGCTCTTTTCGTCCCCTTTTTTGGCCTTTTTGTAAAGTAGTTGCTTTTTCTTTCCCTTGTCTTGGTTTTGGTGCCATTGTACCTGAGATTAAAATAATAGTCATGTTAGCTTCATCTCGGTGGATTCAATCAATAAACAAGCAGTAGTGGCACCACCCCATACTTAGTTTGTTTGTACGAACTAGTGAAGTGAACGATGTCGATTACTCAGATTTCATCGATATACGTTTAGGTGTTATGTTCCAACAATATAATCAGTGTAGTCATACTTTTCGTATCATCTTAACTATCCTTTCTTAATTCTAGATCATGTAATCTTGGCAATGATTTCATGTTTTGAACTACTGCATCACTTTGAATACAACTACTACATGGATATTGTATCAATTTATCACAACATCTTATGTTTGTAGTTAACCTTGATTTTCATCGCAAGAAACAAGTCATTCAAGCAAGATTTCAAGTTACAAGGTTATGCCATGTTCTAGACTATGTCAATTCCCCAAAAGTATGACAGTGTATCAAAATCAAATACAAGTTGGAAACAAGTCAAGAGCATCCTTACGTATTCTTTCACTCACTTAGTTTCACCACAACAAATCAACCATATTCAAATCATCAATACTACTTCAAGATTAAACAATTCATTATAGACGTAGTAGTGTAGTACTTACAGAATATAAAAGAAGAACAAAGAAGTACTTACTTGGTTGATGGCCTAGGAAGATGTTCTTGCAAAGTAAAAGAGCAAAAGGAAAATTTTTGAGAGAATTTGGAGAGGTAGGCGGCGCTTTAGGGTGAATTGCAATGTGTTTTTGATTTAAGACTAAGGTTCTATTTATAGGACAAGCTTGGGTCGGGTTTTGACCCATTTGGAATCAGATTTGGAGACCAAAAGTGACCATAGGCGGCGCCAAGCATAGGCGGTGCCTTTTGCAAAGCATTGTTGAGCATAGGCGGCGCCTATGCTATGGCATTGTTAGGCATAGGCGGCGCCTATGCCATGGCATATGAGATTCAGAGGCAAAAGGCTTTTGCATAGGCGGCGCCTATGCTATGGCATTGTTGAGCATAGGCGCCACTCTATAATCCGAGAGCTTAGGACATAGCATAGGCCTTGCCTTGTTCGTGGCCTAGATTTACATAGGCCTTGCCTTGTTCTATGCCTATATTTTCATAAGCAATGCCTCACCCATAGCTTTTTGCTTCTTCATTCCTAACTTACCACCTTCAACATGCAATACTTCCAAATCAAAATTTGAAACCAATCTCCTCCTTTACACCTCTTGCACCTATATTTACTCAAAAACAACAAAAACGATTAGAACGATGGGTTGCCTCCCATCAAGTGCCTTAGTTTTGGTCATGGCTAGACAAAATCCTAAGAAAACAAAAACAACCCAAAAAATTAAAAATGATGGGTTGCCTCCCATCAAGCGCTTGATTTATTGTCGCGGCACGACATAGCTATCTCGATTACTTAGACTTCATCGAGATAGATGGTGCATCGTTTTCTGAATGGATTCAGACGACTCTAATGCTTATTTGTAGGCATGCAATCTTTGTTGATATGACTCTTGTGCATACATATCCCAGACGGGATACCAATTATATCATCAATAGTCCAACCCATAGCTCTCTTGTATCTCTTCAGAGCAAAGATAAGAGCCTCTACGTGCTGTTCACTTAAATCATCCGCCACACTCACAGAAAGTGTATCTCCACTTCCCAAGAACGCATACCTTAGATAATTGGGGAGCTCTTTCGATTCTAGCACTAGGGGCTCTTCAATGGAAGTCTTCACTGTTGGTGAGGGTCGATTCTTAAGATCAGGGTCCAGCTTCTTAGGGGCATGAGAATAGGACTTTATTCCTGTTAGAGCACAAACGATTTCTTCATATTCTTCAACATCCTCATGCTCACAATTCGAAAGCACCTCAGATAGTGACTCAATAGTAAGCTGCTTTTCTAAAGATAATTCTTTGTCATCCTTATAATTAACGTCATCTACAGAGAACACATCCATATCTTCGGGCTGCTTCATTGCTTTGCATACATCAAAATGGGCCACTTCATCATTCAATCAAAATAAAAGCTCATTAGCTCTCATGTCAATAAGCACACTTCCAGTTGCGAGGAAAGGGCATCCCAAGATTATGGGAACTTCAAAATCCACCTCGCAATCCAGAATAACAAAGTCTGCAGGAAAGATAAAGGTAGACACCTTCACCAACACATTATTCAAGATACCCACAGGTCGTTTTACCGACCTATCTGCCATCACGATCTGCATATTGGTATTGCTTTGCATACATCAAAACGGTCCACTTCATCATTCAACCAAAATAAAAGCTCATTAGCTCTCATGTCAATAAGCACACTTCCAGTTGCGAGGAAAGGGCGTCCCAAGATTATGGGAACTTCAGAATCCACCTCGCAATCCAGAATAACAAAGTCTGCAGGAAAGATGAAGGTAGACACCTTCACCAACACATCATTCAAGATACCCACAGGTCGTTTTACCGACCTATCTGCCATCACGAGCCGCATATTGGTTGGTGTAGGGTCGCCCAACCCAACTTTTTGTAAACGGAAAGTGGCATCAAATTGATGCTAGCTCCCAAATCACACAAGGCCTTAGCAAAATTCATAGATCCAACTGTACAAAGAATAGTGAAAGCACCAGGATCTGCCTTCTTCTGAACTAGCGATCTTCTAGCGATTGCACTGCAATGGTGAACATTATCTGCCGGCTCATAGCTTGCTGCCCGCATCTTTGTCAATAGGTCCTTCATGAATTTCGCGTACCCAGGCATCTGTTCCAGCGCCTCAACCAATGGAACATTAATGGTCAGCTGTTTTAACATTGACATGAATTTATTGAACATGGTATCATCAGCTCTCTTCTTTAATCTTTGCGGAAAAGGAGGTGGTGGAAGGGGAATTGTTTTCTCCACGACTTTCTTTTCATCATGCTTAGGTTCGGAGATCTTTTCAGGCTGTGGACGTCGAGGAATGACGTCATGAACATCTTCATCAGTTTCGATGGCGTCATCTTCTTCTGTATTACCTACGATATCTTCGGCCACTTGCTTACTTTGGGATGAATTTTCCAGCACCTTACCACTTCTGGTAGTAACAGCCATGCATGTTCCATCGTTTCTTGGGTTTTGCACTGTGTTGCTCGGTAGGGTGCCAGTTTTTCTTTGATTTAATGTGGCTGAAATTTGACTCAATTGTTGTTCCAGCTGTCTTATTGAAGTGGAATGTGAGTCAACCAACTGCTTCATTGAAGCCAAGTCATTTATTACCTCAGTTACTCCCGTGCTGGTTGCTTCCACTCCTTTCAACATCTTAGCCATCATATCTTCCATTGACATATTTTCCGAACCAGATGTAGTGGCCTCTCGTCGTCCAGGAGGAATATACACGCCACTCCTGTCAGTCTTGTTCTTCCAACTACCTTGATCCCGGTCCTTGTTTCTAGAATTATCATAATAGTTCCGACCTTGGTTTCCTTGGGCATTGCCTCGGAAACCCCCCTGATTGTTCACGTAGTTGGCTTCTTTCTCAGAATCGGATTCCTTTCTTCCTTTTGATGCAACTGGTTTGACTTTTTCGGTCTTCCCTGATAGTAGCTGCTTTGTAAGAAGATCCACTTGTGTTTTCATGTGCGCCAAATCTTGATCACGTTCTTCTACTCTTCTCTTTTGTTCTGCAATTATGCCTATAGAAAAAATGGGGCTTGCTACCTCAGAATCTCTGGTATGCCATGCCCTACTTTGCTTCATCATCCGGTCTAGCATATCACTTGTCTGAACAAAGGTGAGGTCCATAAATGATCCTCCAGCCGCATTATCCATCACAGGTTTAGTTACTGAATTCAAGGATCTATATAGTATCTCCATCAAGTGAACATTGGTCATGTGATGGTTTGGGCACCTCATAAGCTTCTTCTTGAATCTCTCCCATGTTTCGTGGAGGGGTTCAGTTGGAAGCTGACGAAAATTGCTGATTTCATCTCTCAATTATGCTCTCTTGGATGGCGGAAAGAATCTTTCTAGGAAAGCGTCTTTCAATTGCCTCCAATTAGTGATAGAATCAGGAGTCAGCCCGTTCAACCATAGAGTTGCCTCCCCAGATAGAGACAATGGAAATAAGCGCAACCGAATTGCATTCTGTCAAACGTCAGGATCGTCGAATGACTTGCATGTAGAAATAAGGTTGATCAGATGCATATTCGGATCATCGCCTGCTAGTCCACCGAATAATCTTTTGAGTTGCAATAACTGAATCATGGTGCTTATGATGTTGAACTTGGCTCCAGGCGCTAATGGCGGAGGAATAATGGCTCCTATGGTACCAGCTCCATCAAGATCATCATCATCATCATCAAATGGTATTTGCATGGCTCGGCGTTCAGGCCAAAATCTTTCTTGACGTTCTCTTCTGTTTGCCGGTGTCGCCACCTCAGCATCACGCCTAGGGTTTAGTAACTCATCATCACCCAACTCCTCATCATCAGGATCTGCTGCTCGCCCAGGGTTATCAATATTTTGTTGATGTACTTGGGCAGCGGCCAACGCAGCTAGTCTAGCCTGCTCCTGTTGAGCAGCCCTTCTCTCAATATCACGTTGTGCATCCATCCTTCCAATAAGCTGCGGTTCAGGGTTTATGGGTAATAATGGTTGTCCCAAACTTCGAGTATTTGGCATGCACTGAACAAAAACCTGCAGAAAACAAAAACAAAAACTAAAAGTAAAGTACGAGAATCTTTGACCAAAGGGTCTAGTAACTATCACAAACTTAGTTGACAACCATATTCCCCGGCAACGGCGCCAAAATTTGATAACGCTCAACCTACAGCTCTCGTAAGAGTGTAAGCGGTCGTTGTCAAATATAGAACCCAACTGGGTTGGGTGTCGAATCCCACAGAGAATACTTGGTCACTAAATAAGCGAAGATTATTAGACTTTTGGTGAAAGTTTCGTAAAAAGGGGGGATTGTAGTGTGCAATAATGTAACAAAGTGAAAAACGGGAAATAGCAAAGTAAAAAGAAAGAATGTTTAGTAAGATGTTTAACCAATGAGAATTGAGAGTTGGGGTTATGTCCACCTTATGAGTTATAAGTCTCTATTAGCTATGAGTTATGCGGAATTCAAACATGCATGTGCTTATAGAGAATTGTATTCTATGGTAAATCCAGGCGTCTTTCGACCATCAAGGATTATTTCACTTTAACTCTTTCGAGCTTAAAGCGTATCTAACGGTACAAATTCTCCAAGAGGTTAATCCAGTTACGGCACTAACTTTTTAACAAGGGTTGGTGCCCTATTACCTTGACATTATCTCTTTTCCAGACATATAACTTTTCTTTCGAACAAGTTAATGCTATACTGGCGTATTCTATGTGTTTGCAACCACAAGAATTTGCAGTAAGATGAAGAGAGTAATGATATAAGCAACATACGTGTCAAGAATTTACAAACTCATAGCAATATATAGTAGCTCATAAGGCTTCCATAACTCCAACAGAGAAGTTTAGCTACTCATGAGTGCAACAGAAAACACAATAGACTTTATCATCATAACAAAATAAGAATCTCACGTGAATTCCTTGCAAATAGTGTTTCTCTTGTTGTAAAAAATAAAAGTCAAATAGATGAATAATAATGTCAACAACGAATTTGTGTAGAAAAGGGGAAAGGATCGAATAGGGAGGAAAGGATGGGCCGGAATTGATGGTATGGATGGGAATAATAAAAATCTCCAGCAAAATAGGGTATTTATAACACCTATATCCTATTCCTACTAGGCTATTGCGTACTTCTCCTAATCCTAACAAATTACTGCATCATTATCCTAATCCTAATAGGTTACTGCTGATCCCCAAAGTATTGGAAAATGCTATTTTTGCCCGGGACAGGTTTCCCATGCGTCACTTTTGGTCCTAGGCGTCCAAGCTCTCCTTCCCTTCTTTCGTGAAGCTTCCTTTGGCGTCAAGTTATCCATAAAATGCTGAAATCTGCATCATTTATACCTGAAAACTTGCTAATCACATTTGTTAGCTCACTTACAGGAAAAAGGACTAAAAGTGCATGAATTATATAATTTGTCCTCAAAACTTAGATAAAATATGGGTCAATTATAGTACTTTAGGCGTGTAAATACGCCTATCATCAATAATATTATATTTTATTTTTATGTAAGACTTTTATTTTATTTATTCTAATTAATAAAGTCTTAGTTTTAAATAGATCATTTTATTTGCATGTGTGTATTTTACTTAGAAAGTAGATGATTTTGTACATGGAGATTTATGGCTCATGGACGAAAGAATAAATTGTTAGTTCTTACCAAGTAAAAAATTATATTCACAATCAAAGATGAGGTTAGACAAACATCTTGATGATTGTAGCACAAGATTAAATCTAATTTATTCTTGATTATGGGAATGATCGCATTTCAATTTCTTATGCTAGTACACTTTTTGTGTGTTGAATGGACTAAGGAGAAATGATTATTTGTCTTATGAATTTTGTAAAACATCTCTGAATCATTAAATTTACTTATACTCTTAATCTTGATATATTTATTAGAATCAAGGAAATTTATTCATTATCTTGATCTTTCAAACAGGTGAAACTCTTTTGAGAGTTAATGTGTTCCTGATGAGTTGGATGATGAAAATGATATTTGTGAAGTAGTAATGGATAAAATTCATAGCTCGATCTCGAAATTGATGATAACTCTTTATGGTTGCTTATAATTTTTCATGTAAAAATTCAGCAGGTGGATTTTTTTAATTTTTCGCATGAGATAAGTATATGAATAAAGAATTAAATTAATCAACGAATCAAAATGTCAAAAATTTAATTCGATTGATTGGTGTGTGTGATATTAACATGAGGATTTAAATAAGGTTTAATGAACGATTTTAAAATTATACCTAGGAGTGCAATTATGAATTTTATTCGTATAATCTGTAATTAATTATGGTGGGTTAATTCATTCATTTTAGAATTAATACCATCATTGGAAGCTTTACTAATAAAATTTATGATCTCTGTTATGTCTGATTAATTAATAAACTTGGGAAGGAAGAAATCAATTATCTAGAAGTAGTAGAATTCTACAGGATTTTGGAGAAACAAACAGGTTTTCTAGAAGTAAAGTTGTGCACGTTTGGGATTGGGTTTTTACCTAAAAACGTGTACAATCCTTGGAGAGGAATAATCCTATTCATTTTGAGATGGAATTTTGCACCCTAAAATATGGCTATAAATAGGACCCTCCTTGTAACACCCCAAAAATGGGCCCCGAGGCGTCACACGGTGCTTAAGGCTACAAGTAGCCCCAACCTAACCCTTTTAGCCGTTTTTTTGCCATTCAACACTTATAATCAATATCATCATAATCAAAACATCTAAACATCCTCCATAATATCACACTGCAATACGAATGATATACGAAAAGTAATAAAATACGACATCTCTGACAAATCTGATCAATCTATTCATCTAGTCTGACAAGCCTCTACTAAACTGTATATTCATGATTCATTGGGACAAACCTCAACTGACCCGAACTTAGGAAATAAATTGAACGACTCAAAGTAAATGAGAAAATTTGAATAACTAGTCCTCGGACCATGAGGACTCACCAGTGTAGAGGATGTAGATCAACATGCTCGGATAATCATGGTCAAACCTGGGAATGAGCGCTTGAACCTACATTATAGGGAAAATGTAGCCCACATGCGAACATGTGGGTCAGTACCATGGACTTGTACCGAGTATATGGGGGTGCATGAAATAAACATATATATATGCGCATATATATATATATATATATATATATATATTTAATGATCATGTCATAAGTTTTCTTTCCAAATCATGCAGGACATTTGTAAATAGCTCATAAAGCTTGAAAGAAATCTAAAATCTAAAATCATACACAATGAATGGTAAAACATGCCAATCTGGATATCATGTTCCATTACACTTAATCCAAATATCAAGATTCTTTTCTTATTCTCTCATCAAGCAATCTTAGAGAAATCTGGAATATTGAATACATCATAAATCTGCATTTCAAATCTCTTTTAAATCAGTAAAATCTATCTAAGAATGAGGGACGACTCTTTGGGAGGTTCTTCTAACTGACATGTACACCATGTGAGCACTCATGATATCCCACGACTTGCCCCCGTAAGAATAGGGTTGTCCTACCCTTGCCATCGGTGTAGAACATTCTCATCTCAGTGATCACTATCTTAATTTTCCACATATAGTGGAAGTCAATGTCTCAACCTACGGCGGCACGTAGTTCTGGGGTATGAAACCGTAGTAACATACCCAACTCGGTGCTAAATACTACTCCTAATACTATGCTCAAAAATCTCAAGAAAAATTCACTTTACGGGTAATCTCTTATTTCTTAAGTTAAATAAATGATAAAATCCGTAAGTCGTTTCATAAAGTGGATTTTAACTCTGTTGTGACCAAAAGGTCAAATCTTTCTATACTTCATCAAAAATAGTCTAAACATGGGTGCATGTAGCACATAAATTTTCAAAACAATAATCTCAATGTGGGTTAATGACCCTTACAGCGATACTTAATCAAAATATTTCAACATTTATGCTTTATATCACAAGCATGCATAATTTATACTGAAATCTGAAAAATTTCAGCCTTTAATCATAACAATAATCTCAAACTCATGGATTTTATTTTCTAAACATTCAAAATAATCATAGTATCTTGAACAACAACATAGGATAAGATTTATCACTTCAAATTCATGATAAAACATGTAAAAATCATGTATCTTTGTAAAATAATGCAAACTTTGGGCACAAGAACAAAAGGGTGTTCTTGTTCATAGCCCCACATACCTTTATGACAACGGATTCATTAAAAGATTGGACCCTCAATGTTGATTACGTAACCCTAGTTGCTTTTCTCCTTTAGTGCTCTTAAATGATGAACTTAGACTGATAATAGGGTTATGATGTGTTTAGAATCTATTAAATTCGTAACGTTAAGTTTAGGGGTGTGTAAGGAGTGCCAAAAGACTTAATTGCCCTCAAATTAACCCAAAAATGGAGTGTTTAAGTCACTTGAAACCATAAGATATGTGTTGTATATGATATCGCATATATTTACGTAGGCGCCGCATATGATATCGCCTATATTTACATAGGCACTGCATATGATATCGCCTATATTTACATGAGCGTCGCATATGCTATCACATATGCTTTCCAGTGGCCATGTGCGATTGGTTAGGCGACGCACTCTACTTCGCAAAGCCATAACTCTTAGATCGGGTGTTGGATTTTGGTGAAATTGGTATCGTTGGAAAGCTAATTCGATTCTCTATAATTTTGTGGGTAGACATATTCAGAAATACCGCATATTTATCACATTATACTCATTCAAAGATGACCCTTACGAATTCAAACACTAAAACTTGATGGATTTCGAAACTCTTAGCTTGTACTACCTTAAGTGACTCATATAACCACACTTAACACATCATAAGCTATATTATAACTAGGGTACTCTTGGTAATTTAGGTTCCCAAATATGGCTTATGAAATTGGGGTTTTCACATATACGAACAACGGTTTGTTTTCTAGCTTAGGAAAGTGCAGGGCATTACAATATCTCCTCCTTGGGGACATGCATCCTCGAATGACGCTGGGTATACTAAGAGTAAAGAGAAAATGAAGAGTACACAGCTGAAGCAACTTGCTAATCTTGCCTCTATTTCATTCTACATTTTGGACACAACAAGGGGTGCATCACTCATGAAATCACAGCTGAATAGTATAAAATAACTGCTGAACTACTGCAATTCTGCATAGAAAAAGAATGATTTAAAGTAGAATAGTACCTCCAGCTTGATCGGAGCTTATGGAAAATAGGTGCGGGTACTTGGATTGCATATCCGCCTCAGCTTCCCATATTGCACCCTCAACGGATTGGTTTCGCCACAACACCTTGACCAAGGGAACTTCTTTGTTCCTTAGTCTTCGGACTTGGTGATCTAAAATCTCAACAGGAACTTCCTAAAAAAAAAGACTATCTTGCACATCAGGGTTTTTTGAAGGATCTACAACAACACAATTACCAACGTGTTTCCTAAGCATGGATACATGGAAGACAGAGTGAATGGAAGATAACTCTGAAGGCAACTCAACCTTATACGCTACCTTACGAACACAGCTAAGAACAATGTAGGGGCCAACATAATGGGGACTAAGTTTCCCCTTCTTTCCAAATCTCTTCACTCCCTTTATGGGTGAAATCTTGAAATACACCAAGTCACCAACTTCAAATTCAAGGTCTCTTCTCCTCACATCAGCATACGACTTCTGATGACTCTGTGCGGTTTTTAATCTTTCTCTAATCACTTTGAATTTTTCTATAGCTTCAAAGACCAAATCAGGACCACTCACGGCCACTTCACCCACATCAAACCAACCTATGGGTGACCTATATTTCCTCTCATACTGATACGGGTACGACCACGAGGATGCATGTTTGTGAGATGTATTAAACCCGAGACTTGAAGTGTAAAAGTTAAGTGCAAATGAGGACTGAAAAGGGGTCCAAAACCGTCCATATAATGCTCTCAAAGGGCACCCACTTGAAGACTTAAGACTAAGGGGTCATTTTGGACATTTCACACCTTGTTTGTAAACTACTATATAAGGAACCTTTTAGGTCATTTGTAGGGGAGACTTGGCTGAATATTGATGTTGTATCACACTTAAAAACATTTCTCTCTTAGGAGAAAGGCTCCCATAGCCGAAATCCATGTAACTCGGATTTTCAACTTGAGGGTGGAATCTCTCGTATTGGATTCATGCTTGGAAACGAAGGTGCTTTAGGAGATTGATGTCCCTCTTGTGTCCACGTAAGAGTGTCGGTGTTGTTATTACATGTATTAAGGGTCTTAGTGTTGGATCTACACTTAGATTCATAGTTATTGTAGTAATCTATGTCACACTACCTATTTTTACATTTTATTGTTGTCATCTTGTTGTTGTTGTGTAGTGAACTGTTTTGGGTCCTTTGTTGAATCTGGAAATTTGTGTTATTGTTGTTCATATTGTTCTTCACGTTTTGTAGCTGTTTTGGTGTTGAAAACACACCTCTTTATCTTGTATTGTGTGGTTATAGCGAATCCGAGAGTGGTCTCCATCTTAGTCCTCGAATCCTTAAGATTAGTGGACTGTTTTGGTGTTTGTTTTGTGTTCCCTTCTCTTTCCCGTATCATTTGGTATCAAAGGATGGCTTGATCTTGTTCCTACAAGATCAATCTTGGGCTTGCTTGTTAGAAAATTAAAAAAAAAAAAAAAAAACTGAAAACTGAAATTTTCAGAAAAATAACAATCTGTCCACTTTGTGTTCTTGGCCGAAAATTGTGTTCTTGTTGTATCTTGGCCGAGATTTTTACTTGTCTTAAGTGTTTCTAGTGTTAGTATTGTTATTCACTAACACTTTTGAGTCTATATCTTGATTTGAGCCTTTGTTGTTGATGTTGTTATTGTGAACTTGGACTTGGCCGATAGTTGTTGGTATTGTTGTTGCGGGTTCAAGACTTGGACGTGTGGTGTGTTGTTGGTTCAAGGTTTGAACGTGTATTGTGGAGATTGTGTAGTGGAGTTTAAGCTTGGAAAAGTGTTTTTGATGTTTGGGGTCCAACTTAAACCTTAGAACTTCAAGACTCAAAGTTTGTGTTCTTGGTGTTCTTCACCATCTCTATATGTTGTTGAAGAAAATGTGGTTGTTGATCCTATAAGTTGAAGAAAGAGAGTGTGAATTGATGTTAGTCTTGCAAGGAATAAATCCAAGATTTAAGGTGTAAGACTTGTGGCTTAAAGACTTTTCCTACAACCACAAAAGACTTTATCAACCATTTCCCAACACTCCCTAGACTAGACTTCTACTTTTCAGCTTTTTCATATTTCAAGAACCTTGTGTTTTGGGACAAACTACTTTTTCTTGTTTCAAGAACCTTGCCTTGTGGGACTAGTACAAGACAAAAGTCATCCTTTTAAGAGTGGACTTGTAGAGATTCAAGACTTGTGTTTTCCCTCCAAAACCAATTGTCATCCTTCCTAAATTACAATGGGACCAAGACTTGAAATTGAAATATAAAATTGAGAAACCGCAACCAATACGTGACTGCCACATCATCGTTTTTACTGTTCACGTTATAATTTTGGTTCAAATTTTAGATTTCTTAGTTTCATTTAATTGTCACTTAGTTCGTTTATTGGTTCGAACACTAATTGACAACCGAGTAATTTCCTACTAGCTTGTAAGTTAGTTTTGTATCCGTTTGTTCGTGTTTACGTTTGTTGTGTACTTTTATCTTTTTGAATTCGTTGTTAGTTCTTGACTCAAGTCCTACAAGATTTCATTTGAGTTTCAAACAAAAATCCATTCCCGGACAAGAGTAGACTCGACACTCAATCACTCACGAAGTACAAGCCGGTTTTCAACACTTGTGAAACCAAATGTGAGGTAAAACCGAGAGTGAGAGTGTGGTGAGGCATTTTTGATCTAACAAGTTTGTTTGTTTTCTTTGTTTGTTGTGTGTTTTTGTTAGGTACAATGGTTGCCCATAATTTCAATGCCACATGCGATCGTATCAATGACAATATTGAAGATATGAAATGGCACATTGAAGTTATACGCCAATTGCTACCTAAACTCTACCCATAAAATTCAATTGTCCAAGTACCTTGCGTTGAGAGCTTCCCGAAGGAAGTTGCTGCCCAACTTGTGAGTAAAACTTGTCCACCACTTGAGGATATGTGTGATGTGATTAATGAATCTCAAGTTAGTGAAGTATTTGAAAATGTTGGTCAACAAAGTGAGAATGAACCCGAGAGCTCTTCTTGGGGTAATATTGTGTTTGAAACATCCTTGAAACTTGATATTGATCATTTAGAGAGTGAGGAACTTGCTTGTCCCAAATCTGTCCGTGAGGTAGATCACACTTTTATTAGGTACAATGTCTTGTTTGAAGATGATTTAAACACTCCTAATGAACCTAGTGGTGAAAATGATGGTATAGCTTGCCTTGGAAGCTATAGACTATATGCTAACCCACTATGGTGTAACAATATTCCTCCTAAAGAGGGAAATCTCTTCTTGGAAGATGAGAGTCCTCTTAAGGGTAAGCAATGTGTAGTTGCGGAAGCAACTTCTTCTTCTACTTTGTGTGATTTCATTGTTGAGCGTACTCATGGTGATTATTGGGAAACTAGTAGTGAGTACACACATGAGAGAACCTTAGTAGAAGTCGATTTGAGTGATACTTTTCTCTACTCTCTATTTGCTTTGGATCATATTTATGTTATTGTAGAGAGTATGTCATTTAGTTTGGGTGTAGACCACGGGAAAGGGAAGTGTTGTCGAGACCCGTGTCTATGGCCACTTTTCCCGTTTGACCCCGGTGCCAAATTTAGAAATGGTGATGTTGGTGCACCAAACTTGTTGCTTGGTCTACATGACAAGCAAAGTGTCACTCTTGATATATCCTATAACCAAATCCTTTGTAAATCTTTTATTGAGTTTTTAATAATCCTTGCAAAGGATTCTTGGTTATATTGCAAATATGTGCAACCTTGGCATGATGATGTTATTTGTTAGATTGATTTTTGTTGCACTAACCCTAACCCTCATGTCATGAGGATGTGTACTTGTTTGTCTTTTGTTTTGATTTTGCAAGGTGCGAATTCGAGGTCGAATCCTTTTTCAAGAAGGGGAGGATGATACGGGTACGACCACGAGGATGCATGTTTGTGAGATGTATTAAACCCGAGACTTGAAGTGTGAAAGTGAAGTGCAAATGAGGACTGAAAAGGGGTCCAAAACCGTCCATATAATGCTCTCAAAGGGCACCCACTTGAAGACTTGAGACTAAGGGGTCATTTTGGACATTTCACACCTTGTTTGTAAACTACTATATAAGGAACCTTTTAGGTCATTTGTAGGGGAGACTTGGCTGAATATTGATGTTGTATCACACTTAAAAACATTTCTCTCTTAGGAGAAAGGCTCCCATAGCCGAAATCCATGTAACTCGGATTTTCAACTTGAGGGTGGAATCTCTCGTGTTGGATTCATGCTTGGAAACGAAGGTGCTTTAGGAGATTGATGTCCCTCTTGTGTCCACATAAGAGTGTCGGTGTTGTTATTACATGTATTAAGGGTCTTAGTGTTGGATCTACACTTAGATTCATAGTTATTGTAGTAATCTATGTCACACTACCTATCTTTACATTTTATTGTTGTCATCTTGTTGTTGTTGTGTAGTGAACTGTTTTGGGTCCTTTGTTGAATCTGGAAATTTGTGTTATTGTTGTTCATATTGTTCTTCACGTTTTGTAGCTGTTTTGGTGTTGAAAACACACCTCTTTATCTTGTATTGTGTGGTTATAGCGAATCCGAGAGTGGTCTCCATCTTAGTCCTCGAATCCTTAAGATTAGTGGACTGTTTTGGTGTTTGTTTTGTGTTCCCTTCTCTTTTCCGTATCACATACGAATCCTCAAATAGAGCCATGCCAATGCTAGAGTGAAAACTATTATTGTAAGCAAACTCTATCAATGGTAAATGCTCATCCCAACTCCCCTTAAAGTCAAGAGCACATGCTCTCAACATATCCTCTAAGGTCTGGATGGTCCTCTCAGCCTGACTATCTATCTGTGGATGGAAAGCGAACTCAAATGCACTTGGGTACCAAGACCCTTCTGAAAAGCTCTCCAAAATTGTGAAGTGAAATGAGTACCCCTATCTGAAATGATGGACAAGGAAACTCCATGCAATCTGACTAATTCCCGAATGTACAATCTAGCTTAATCCTCAGTAGTATAAGAAGTATGCACAGGCAAGAAGTGCGCAGACTTAGTCAATCTATCCACAACAACCCAAATGGAATCATCATGGCGTCTGGAAGGAGGTAAACCAATTACAAAATCCATGTTTATCTCTTCCCACTTCCAAGTGGGAATACCAAACTCCTGCATCATACCACCAGGTCTTTGGTGTTCTACCTTAACCTTTTGGCACGTCGCACAATTAGCCACAAATGCTGCTATATCCTTCTTCATGCCACTCCACCAATAGATTTTTCGCAAGTCACGATTTATCTTGGTGGCACCAGGATAAATAGAATATCGCGCACCATGCGCTTCAGCCATAATTCTCTATCTCAGATCCTCGACATTTAGAATATATAATCTATCTTACAATCTCAACACACCATCCCTCCTTGGGAGAAAACCTCCACCTTTTAGTCCTTGACTGATTCTTTCAGTCTGACCAAACTAGCATCGAAATTTTGCTTCTCCTTTACTTCCAAAACCAATAAGGATTCAGAGCTACTCTGTACTGACATACTCCCTTCAGCGAAGTCAAGCAACCTAACTCCCAACCTGGCTAACCGATGCACATCACGAGCTAACTCTTTCTTACCCTCTACAATATGCGAAACACTACCCATAGACATCCTGTTAAGGGCATCCGCCACTACATTGGCCTTTCCCGGGTGATACAACACACTCATATCATAGTCTTTCAATAGCTCTAACAACCTTATCTACCTAAGATTCAACTCTCTATAGGTAAAAACATACTGCAGACTCTTATGATTAGTGAAAACATCAACATGAACACCATAAAAGTAGTGTCTTTATATTTTCAAAGCAAACACAACAGCAGCTAACTCAAGATCATGGGTGGGGTAATTCTTCTCATGGGGTTTCAGCTGTCTCGAGGCATAGGCTACAAACTCACCTTTTTGCATCAGTACACAACCCAAACCAACTCTAGAAGCATGACAATATAACACAAAACCATCAACGCCATCAGGCAGAGTCAAAACAGGGGCTGTAGTGAGTCGAGTCTTCAACTCCTGAAAACTATTCTCACAAAAATCGAACCACAAGAACTTTACTTTCTTTTGGGTCAATCAGGTCATAGGAGATGCTATAGAGGAGAAACCTTCAACAAAAAGGTGGTAATAGCCAGCTAGACCTAAGAAACCTCTAATGTCGGATAGAGAGACAGGTCTACGCCAGTTTCTAACAGCTTCGGTTTTCTGGGGATCAACTCTAACACCTTCAAAAAAAATAATAAGACCTAGAAAAGAAACTAACCTTAATCAAAATTCAAACTTGCTAAATTTGGCTAACAAGTGATGATCTCTAAGGGTTTGCAAGACGATACTGAGATGATCTGCATATTCATTCTCACTATGGGAGTATACCAGAATGTCGTCTATAAACACTATGAAAAACATATCAAGATATGGCCTGAACACTCGATTCATGAGGTCCATGAAAGCTGCTGGGGCATTATTTAGCCCGAAGGACATCACAAGAAGATAAAAATAACCATAACATGTTCGAAAGTCTGTCTTTGGGATATCACATTCCCTAACTCTAAGTTGATGATAGCCAGAGCAAAGTTCTATCTTTGAGAAGTAACTTGCACCTTGAAATTCATCAAATAAATCATCTATTCTTGGAAGGGGATACTTGTTTTTTTATAGTGAATTTGTTAAGATGGCGATAGTCAATGCACATGCACAAAGAACCATCTTTCTTTCACACAAATAGGACAGGTGCACCCCAAGGAGACACACTTAGTCTTATAAAACCTTTATCTAAGAGATCTTTGAGCTTCTCTTTCAACTCTTTAAGTTTTGTAGGTGCCATACGATCTGAAGGAATGGAAATGGGTTGAGTATAGGGAAGAAGATCAATCCCGAATTCTATCTCTCTATTGGGAGGTACCCCTAGAAGATCTTCCAGAAAGACATCGGGAAAATTATTAACAACGTCAACTCACTGGAGAGTTGGAGTCTTAGACTTAGTGTCTTTAACTCTGACTAGGTGATAAATGCACCCTTTGTAAATAAGCCTAGCCTTGAGATATGAGATAAAATGACTCTTGGGAGATGCAGAATTACCAGACCATTCGATAACAGACTCACCAGGGAACTGAAACTTGACTACACAGGTACAACAATCTATGGATGCATAACAAGAGTGAAGCCAGTCCATACCCAGAATAACATCAAAATCTACCATGAGTAGGAGCTGGACAAGCTCCTGACGGGAAGGCAAAGCATAGAATTTGTTCTGGCGCTAACCGTCAGCAGTGCTGGAAAAAGCACCATGATTAGGAGCTGGACGAGCTACAGGAGATGGATCACTAGTTGTCTGAGCCTGGGGGCGAACATCACGGTTCCTCTATATGGTATGAGGACAATCTCTAAAACTGTGGCCCTCTTGGACACATCCATAGCAGCCCTTCTGAACCCACAAACACTTACCCCCATGATCCCTACCACACCTGGTGCATGGTGGATGGTTAGGCCGGTTACTCACAGTATTCTGAGATCTGAACATAGAAGACCTGTTTCCTTGTTCTTGCCTACCTCTAAGTGTTGGAGCACTAGCTGACGATGGTTCTGGCATAGATGAGCGGCTCTAAAACTGAGGGAAATTCCCTTCTTGTGATTTGTTTTGACCATATGTAGGTTGCTCGGACCTGGCTCTCTTATTCCCCCATACTCTATCCCTCTCTTTTATCTTATCTGATTTGATCTGTTGGGTATGGGTCATCAGTCTAGAAAGATTCATCTCACTATTAAGCATAGCTGATCTACACTCCTTAACCACATAGATTGACACCTCTGTCAAGAACTTACCCATATTGGTTCGGTTGTTGGCTATCAGATTTGGGGCATATTTTGCTAACTGATTGAACTTCAAGTAATACTCCTCAACAGTCATGGAGCCTTGCCGTAAGTTTATGAACTCCTCTACTTTTTCCTCTCTCAACTCTAGTGGAAATAATTTATCCAGGATTGCATGCTGGAACTCCTGCCAAGTTATAGGAGCAACACCCTTTACTCTATCCTTTCTCCATGCAAACACCCAGTCATACGCAAGGTCTTTCAATCTGTAGGATGCTAATTCAACACTCTCCTCCTCAGACACGTACATTACCTGTGTGATCTTTCTTATCTCCTCCAGATACAACTACGGATCCTCACCTACCTTGGACCCATAAAAATTTGGCGGATTCATTCGCATAAAGTCATGGATTCTTATAGAAGCTAAGTCACCTACCTGTTGTTGTGGAGCCGGGTCCTATTTGTCCTGAACATTAGCGGTAACAGCTTAGGCAAGTGCCTGAAAGGCTGCCCTGAACTTAGTGTGGAATATATTCCCATTCAGGGAATCAGCAGGCTGAGGTTGCTGACCCGCATTATTTCTTCTAGCTCAGTGAGGAGGCATATTCTGAAAGAAGAGAGCATAAATTTATAGTTGAAAGGGAACAGCTATAAGCACGATACACTTTTGAAAGAATAAAACAACCCTTTTTTTCTAAAACATTTTGAAGCCTCTTTCTCATAGATGTGGCGCACTACACACCGATGATCAAGACTCTACTTAACACGTATTTTTAGACTCCCTAGGACTCCAATAACCTTAGGCTCTGATACCAAGTTTGTAACACCCCAAAAATGGGGCCCGAGGAGTCACACGGTGCTTAAGGCTATAAGTAGCCCCAAGCTAACCCTTTTAGCTGTTCCATTCAACAATTATAATCAAAGTTATCATAATCAAAACATCTAAACATCCTCCATAATATCATACTACAATACGAATGAAATATAAAAAGTAACAAAATACGACATCTCTGACAAATCTGATCAATCTATCCATCTAGTCTGACAAGCCTCTACTAAACTGTAATCTATGAGCCATTGGGACAAACCCTAATAGACCCAAACTCAGGAAATAAACTGAACGACTCAAAGTAAATAAGAAAACCTGAATAACTAGTCCTAAGACCATGAGGACTTACCACTGCAGAGGACATAGATCAACGTGCTCCGATAATCACGGTCAAACCTAGGAATGAGCACCTGAACCTACATTATAGGAAAAATGTAGCCCACATGCGAACATGTGGGTTAGTACCATGGAATTGTACCGAGTACATAGGGGTGCATGAAATAAACATATATATATATATATATATTTAACGATCATGCCATAAGTTTTCTTTCCAAATCATGCAGGACATTTCTAAATGGCTCATAAAGCTTGAAAGAAATCTAAAATCTGAAATCATACACAATGAATGGTAAACAAGCCAATCTGGATATCATGGGCCATTACACTTAATCCAAATATCAAGATTCTTTTCTTACTCTCTCATCAAGCAATCTTAGTGAAATCTGAAATATTGAATACATCATAAATATGCATTTCAAATCTCTTTTAAATCAGTAAAATCAATCTAAGAATGAGGGATGACTCTTTGGGAGGTTCTTCTAACCAACATGTACACCATTTGAGCACCCATGATGTACCACGACTTGCCCCCGTAAGGTTAGGGCTGTCCTACCCTTGCCATCGATGTAGAACAATCTCATCTCAGTGATCACTATCTCAATTTTTCACATATAGTGGAAGTTAATGTCTCAACCTACGGTGGCACGTAGTTCTGGGGTACGAAACCGTAGTATCATACCTAACTCAGTGCTAAAGACTAATCCCAATAATATGCTCAAAAATCTCAAGAAAAATCCACTCTAAGGGTAATCTCATATTTCTTAAGTTAAATAAATGATAAAATCCGTAACTCGTTTCATAAAGTGGATTTTAACTCTGTTGTGACCAAAAGGTAAAATCTTTCTATACTTCATCAAAAATAGTCTAAACATGGGTGCATGTAGCACATAAATTTTCAAAACAACAATCTCAATGTGGGTTAATGACCCTTACAGCGATACTTAATCAAAACATTTCAACATTTATGCTTTATATCACAAGCATGCATAATTTATACGGAAATCTAAAAAATTTCAGCCTTTAATCATAACAATAATCTCAAACTCATGAAGTTTATTTTCTAAACATTCAAAATAATCATAGTGCCTTGAACAACAACATAGGATAAGATTTATCACTTCAAATTCATGATAAAACATGTAAAAATCATGTATCTTTGTAAAATAATGCAAACTTTGGGCACAAGAATGAAAGGGTGTTCTTGTTCATAGCCCCACATACCTTTATATCAACGGATTCATTAAAAGATTGGACCCTCAATGTTGATTACGTAACCCTAGTTGCTTTTCTCCTTTAATGCTCTTGGATGATGAACTTAGACTAATAATAGGGTTATGATGTGTTTAGAATCTATTAAATTCGTAAGGTTAAGTTTAGGGGTGTGTAAGGAGTGCCAAAAGACTTAATTGCCCTCAAAATAACCCAAAAGCGGAGTGTTTAAGTCACTTGAAACCATAAGATATGCGCCGCATATGACATCGCATATATTTACATAGGCGCCGCATATGATATCGCTTATATTTACATAGGTGCCACATATGATATCGCCTATAATTACATAGGTGCCGTATATGCTATCGCATATGCTTTCCAGTGGCCATGTGCGATTGGTTAGGCGACGCACTCTACTTCGCAATGCCATAACTCCTAACTTGGGTATTAGATTTTGGTGAAATTGATATCGTTGGAAAGCTAATTCGATTCTCTATAATATTGTATATAGAAATATGCATAAATACCACATATTTATCAAGTTAGGCTCATTCAAAGATGACCCTTGTGAATTCAAACACTAAAACTTGATAGATTTCGAAACTCTTAGCTTGTACTACCTTAAGTGACTCATATAACCACACTTAACACATCATAAGCTCTCTTATAACTAGGGTACTATTGATAATTTAGGTGCCCAAATATGGATTACAAAATTAGGGTTTTCACATATACGAACAATGGTTCGTTTTCTAGCTTAGGAAAGAGCGGGGCATTACACTCCTCTTTCACAGAAAAAAAATTTCTGAGTACTTTCCCATACAAGTTTTGACACTCGGAGATTTTAAGACTATAAGAGAAGATTATAGACCTCAAAAATGCATTGGACGATTTGTATAATAGCTTCATGAGGTTGGTTATTTTTAAACTGATTCATAATTACGTCATCTAGATTTATGTAAGTTTATGTGATCCTTTATGCTTTCTTCCGCTATGCATGCTCCAACAATTGACATCACGAGCCTTCTTACATATACTTTATAATGTAAATGAAAATTCATGATTCATATACTTTTTTAGTTTATGTGTCAATCATTTTGTTGATGAATATTAATGATTTTATTAATTGCTAAAATCTATGTTTGTCGTTAATTAATTCAGAGAATAAAAATTATTTTTTGGTAATTTTTTAAAATTTCTTAAAACTAAAATTCTAAATTGAGGAAAAAATCATAAAACATCTTGAATATTCTCAAGCACTGACATTCTCCACATGCCTTAGCGAGTTATGCAGTGGCAAAGCCAAGCTGCACTGGCAGCCCTGCTAACCCTCGCAAACAGCCTTGTTGATTATTGTGGATTTTGAATTTTTTAAAAATTTGAATTGACCTAAAAATTAATATGTTCATCAAAAATGGTTCACTGAGCAATACTCATTGCTATGTCATGATCTGCGTAGTTTTTTTACCATTCAAAGTCATTTTGATGGATTTTTAGATTTTTTTATTTTTTTAAAAATTAAAAATTGAGAAAAAAATATTTTTCTAAAAACTAGCGGTGGTAGCATTCAATCTCTAAGATCTCCATTGATATGTAATAGTAATAATGAATTTACCTATTGACATTGGTCTTCCTTTCTCATTGATAGATTTATTACAGTGCATTACTATGTTTTAATTTTTTATTATTGATAACTTGTATTAACTCTTCATCTGAGTTACATGTTGGTTCAATGAAACAAATACTTATTCAATTGGATATTTTTCTATCTTAAATAGTCAGTTTGCTCTTCGTTTGTATTGGTTCTGCTTTGATTTATGGGATGAACATCTGGCATGACTCATCTAGTTTGCATAAATAGTTAAGTTTTTCTATTGAATGTAGTTGTTCAATATGTATGGTTGTATGTGTTTTGTATTTTTACATGAATTTAATTATTATTGGTACATGCTTAATGATCCATTAATGTTTTATATCTCCCAGATTAATCATGACTTCATTCACCCTCTATTTTAAACCAAACTGGAAAAGAAATCTAGATATTGTCCTAATTGTTGAAGGGTACAGTTTTGTGTTGGTTGAAGTGCGTGTCATGATGCAAGGCTACCCTCTAGTCATGACAATGGTGCTCACGGTCACAAGTGACCACAAGTTAACCCATAAGTTGGTACCTGCTATGAGTACTTAATAAAATATGAACATAACATATGCACTGAAGATAAACTTAGAAGGAAAATATAAATCTAAATATTGAAATATTGAATCAATAATAAGTCTGAAACATCCGATAAAAACTAAAAGTAACTAAATGATTATCTAACTTTTCTGTCTGAATGTCTGAAAGCCTCTAAACTGACTAAGGATTTGATGGGACAGACCCCCAACTAACTCTGACTGACTGAACAAAATGAAATAGTGAAATAACTGAATAAGCATAATATGCCCTCAATAGCTGAGGAATCACCACTACGGCTGCTGAATTATACTGAGTTGTCTAATAGCAATCGAGAAACTGTGCGTTCAATCCTATGTTATAAGACATTATAGCACAAAGAAAAGTATGTGGTCAGTACTTTGAATATGCTGATATATGAGATGAGGCTGGGTTGATATATATGGGGTACGGTGCACATAAAATAAGGACTAACTGAATAGCATGAGATAACTGAACATAAATGCATTAAAACTGTGACATCTGAGAATGCAAGACCAAGCATAAATCTGTAATCTGAAGTAAGTCTGAGCTTGAAAGACTATAAACTATATAACTGAATAACTGAAAGTCTATACACTTGGTCAAGCAGACCTGAACTAAGAATATATTGAATACTATACTGAGACTGTGGTAGCTATCATATGACCGATATAAATCATGTGAGCTATCATGGAGTCAAACATCTGACCCACTTTGAGGTGGGTTGTTCTATCCTTGTCATTGGAATAGAACCTGAAATGAATTGGAGTGATCACTAAACTAAGCTCATATTGGGCAAGGAGAAACACTCTCTGGCGAGGCCCCTAAACATACGGTGGCACATAGTTTCTGAAAATTTAGGTGTATTGAACCCACACTTTCCACTCAGTCCTAAATCCTACTCCTAACTGAAAGACAATGAAATACTAACTGGTGCATGCACTGATAACTAATAACTGATAAGCTCAGGTCATGGTATTCTAAAAATAATAGTGCATATAGATTTGGAGGTAGTTATGAACATATAAACTGATAATGCTCATCATGAATATGAATATCTGAGTATACTTATAAAATTCATTGATTAATCTGAATACTTGAAAAGCATGATTCTTATAAATCACATAGGTACCGGGTGTCCATAATCCACCAGCATTGAATGAATTAACAATAATGCCATATAAAAACTTTAAAACCATAGTAGGGGATCATTTTTTAAAAACCATCACTTAGGCATTTCATCAAACACATGAGAGTCGTGAACTTAAGTATGAGAATGGGTAAAGAATGCGAAAATAATATACTTACAAGACTAAAATCATAACCTAGGGATTTAACGTGAATATTACATTGTTTAAAATATGTAATGGCTCATCCCACCTGAAAACACTTATAAATATAACTTGAAATTGAAATTGATGGAGATATTTCAATTTAAACATGAATACTCATAATTTAAAATAAAAAAAATAGATTCTTGGACTCCATGAGTGAAAGGAACCCATGGATGAACATCACTCATACCTCACTAGATGAATTCGTGAAGATTATTAGGAATTTCTTGATATTTGGATATTGAATTCCTTAATTTCTTAAGAATAGTTTAGGATTTGTTCTTGAGATGGGAGATGGATTTCTTGAGAGTTTTTATGAATAAAGGGGCAAATAATACTCTTTGGGGACTTAATTTCGTGTTATGGACTATTTGGGTAGAGAGAAATAACCCAAATGCCCTTAATTAATAAGAAACAATAAGCTAGATAGGGGATAGAGGGTGAACCATGGGCCCTAGTATAGTGCACTGGAGCGGGCGTCGCGGGCTCATCCCGGTGCTGCTACTATTTTGATGATCCAAACATACCCTTACGCTTGTTAAAAAATTCTAAAACTCACCCGATATGTACTTTGAACAACCCCAATCATGAATCAACTTAAAAATTGACGTTTTAAGGTTGTAAAGGTCAAAAATAAAATTATCAAAGTTTAGAGGTCTTGGAAATGACTAAGTCCTCAACACTTAGCTAAATTTTCAAGTTTTGGACCCCCCTCTCTTAACATGAAATTGAAAGGAGATAAGACTTTTATGGTGTATTACAGTGTGTCTTGAAAACTTTAGAAAGCCACTAAGGACCAAATCAAATAAAACACCCTAAACCTTTGCCTTTCAAAATTTCGTAAGTCTTGAACATTCTGGGCAAGGTACGACTCATGGGTACTAGTCGTACCCTAGAATATGGTTTGGTATTCTCTCACTTGTATGTTAGGAAGTATAGTGTGGGTTACATTTTGTCCTAGGTACGTTTTAGCCCCTACCAAGTCATATGTTAGGGTATGGGTCGTATGTTACCTAGTTGTATAAAGGGTTAAGCTTGATCTAGTGGACACTATCTTGGGTATGATTTGTATAGTACCACTCATACCTTAGGGTATAAGTTATGCATGTTTAGTCATATCTTGGATAGTTTAGAGTTCCATGGTGAGGCCTAGGGTATGATTTAGGGTACCACTCGTACCCTAGGATACAGTTTAGTTAGGTAAGTCATACCCTCTTGGGAATGAGTTTTTAACTTTTAAGTTGGGGGTATTTTGGATATTTCCCAACCTAAAACCCTAAATTCCCCATATTATATATCATATTGTGGTCTCCTATAACACTTAGTGGAAGATCAAAACTCACCAAATACACTCTCTAACTCACTCTTGAAGATTGGAGGCTAGGGTTTCTCAAAGTGTTCATCCAAAGGCTAAGAGGGGTCAAGTTCCTTCCATGAATCATTTTATATAAGACATGTGACTCTTCCCTCATTGTTATTTCAAAATATCATGAATTTTAAACAATGATTTTAACTTGTAAATGGTGGTTTTAAAATCAAATGTTGAGGGTTTTGATGTATAGTGTTGGGTATTGTTTACTCTTGCTTAACTTGTGTTTTTAAATATGTTTTTAGTAATGGTTTGCACATGTCAATGCTTGTTGATTGTGGTTTAATAAATGGGTCATGAGTAACCCTAATTTTGATGGTTTCTACTTTGGTTTTGGTCTTGTTAAAGGTATGCCCTCAAGGTGTTTGTGAAAATGTCTAAGAGAATTACTAGTCACATGTTAATGGTGTTATGAACTATGAGATTAGTTTAATGAATATGAATGAATTATAACATTAACCTACTGAATATGAATTCTTGGTAAATATATATGTGAAGGCCTTGATGGCCATGTAATGAGTTAATTTGGTGACTATGGTGGTATGATAACTAAAAGGCTTGGAGTCCCTAAGCATGGAATTAAATTGTGTTTTGAACTAAAGTTTGGTATAATAATGCCAATGAAGAATGAATAATTTATAAAGGTCTTGATGACCATAAATCGGTTTGCATTGTGGTATGAACTAAGGCATTGGCCTATTTAAATGATTGGTTGTTAAATGGTTTTATAAAGACCATATGGTCATATATGGCATTGAATTGTAGCCTTGGTCGCTTGAATTAGCTAAACAGGTTAGAGTCCTTATATTTTGAATTGAATGGGTGTTAATCCATGGACGGGGGGGTTAAACTCCCAATGTCGACTAGTGATGGTCACAACGGCTTGTGGTTAGAGTCTACTTGCTATTTGTATATATATGTGATGACTTTTGGTTAGGGTACACTTTCTATATAAGGCGGCTTGTGGTTAAGGTCCACTTGACATACTAGATAAGATGTCTTCTGGTTAGGGTCCACTTACCATATAAGATATGATGACATATGGTTAGGGTCCACTTGCCATATAAGATATAATGGCTTAAGGTTAGACTTATCTTGCTATAATAGATAGGTCAGCTTGAGGTTAGGGTCCTATTGCTTAATATAACCTAACAGTTCAAATGTTCTTAACTATAAGGGTGGAAGGTTAGAGTCCTTCACTCCATGTTTCATGATTGAGTGTTTCCAAAAATGCATACTAAGCCTTGTTTTCCCTTTCTGGAACATTATGTTTATATATATATATATATATATATATATATATATATACACATATACACACACCTAGATATATGCCTATGTATATAAAAGTGGTTGCATATGATGGTTGGACTTGGTTTCGAATAATGACTCTATTTTATCCTTATCCATAATTACATACTAGCACTCCAACCGCTAACCATCTCCAGACGTTGTATCCCCACGTGACACAGAGGACCAAGCTTCTTCTTCTTTTCCTATGTAGTGATAGGTGTTTGAGTGGTTCGTGTGTTGACATTGAAGTGTTGATTTTCCATACTTCAAAAGGCATATATTTCATGGTCTTTCTATCTTATGTTATAGATTTGTTTTAGACTTGGATTATGGCTATTATTGGGGGCATGTCTTGACATATTATAGACATCGGATTTATAGAGGCTTTGTAGATGACTGCGTACTTGGGTATGTTGGTTTGTATATTGATGTGAATGACTTGATTAGACATCTCTTAAGTCGTGATCATTAGTCTTATTTCTGCTACCTTATTATATGCTCAAAGTTCATTTGACACTTGTAGAATGATGTGATGGTTAGTATAACGCCCTGAGTCTGCACGCCAGATGCCACACAGTGCTTACGACCCTAAAGGACCACAAGTTAACCCATGATTGGTACCTGCTGTGAGAACTAAATATTAATACTGAAATAATGCAAAAGTTAGGCTGAGGTGTCATAAGGTTCATAATCTGAATATTGATAAATATAGAAACTGATAATAACATCTGAAAACTAAATATTGTCTGAACTACTCAAGCCTGAAAAGCTTCTAACTGAACTGCCTGAATATGGAGTTTATGGGACAAGCCCCCAACTAAGTACGGCTAATAAAATACTAAATCTACTGTAATACTGAAATAAAAGAATATCCTCAATAGATGAGGACTCACTACTGAATCTGCTATTGCTGACTGAATCTAGCTAAGCACGATCAGGAACCTGAGCATCCGAACCTATGATATGAGACACTATAGTGCAAGAAAAAGTATGCGATCAGTACGTGAAATGTACTGGTATGCTAGATGAGTTAAGGCTAATATGCATGGGTTCATATGCATAAACAGTAACTGACTGAGTGATATATATATAACTGAATAAGAGTACATGGATAACTGAAGCTACTGTAAACACTGATTATGAAATATTGTGCATATACATATATATATTGTGTCAGAGATTTCTACTAAAATTGAGTATTGAATTCTGATAACGAGTAACTGATATCTGAGATTACTGATAATTGAATTATTGATAACTAGGTGACTATTTCTGACAGTCCTAATTCTGTAGAACTGAACTGAGTTCTATGTTAAGACTAAAACTGAAAACTGTGAGAGGTAATTATCTAACCGACATTCCTATCTCTAAACTGATTGGGGTCCAACCTATAACCCTAGTTGGAAGAGTGTCAGTACCGTGCCACGAGTACAGACACTGGCTATATGGATCCACTAAAATGTCATCCCGAAGGACTAAGGGTTACCCTATACTGGCAGGTTCCCTGATGAGAGTGGTATTACCCTCAATTGGCAGGTAAATACCTTATCAAACCTCAACTGGCAGGTTGATATCTCAACCTACGCTGGCTACATAGTTTTGGAACACAAGAACTGCTACTAAGGAGAACACCCTCTACTGATAGGTGATCCCTCATCCTTGGATTTGCTCGGTGTTGAATCCTACTCCCAACTGAATGACACTAATTATTAGACTGAACTGAACTAGAATGAGTTTCACTGAGTTTTGTAACTGATTGAGTACTACTATTCGTGACATTACTAAGACTATTATGTAGCTACTGTAATTCTAGGTAAATAGCTAGATTTTTTGTATTAAATACTCCCAGGATTCGATAGCATTGATATTAAAGTATGACATGATCTTAAAAGCATAACAATAATTTCTTGTTAATAATGCATTCACTTAGACATTTTGTCAAACACTTGAGAGGCATGAACTTGTACATAAATGGGAACACATGATAATACGTCATAATTGCATTATTCAATTTACATAGGCATTCTAACAAACACTTAGGGAGCATAATTATTTCACATAATATATATATATATATATATATATATATATATATATATATATATATCATGGCTACAACATTCAACTTGTAATTTTAAGGATTCAACATGAGAATCACATAATTCATCACACATGCTATCTTAATTTCATAAAACTTGTAATTAATCATGGATTGAAGACCATATAACAATACACACATGAACACAATCCAAATCAAACATGTAATTCATGGAATATCAATCTTGTATTTTGATAAATAATTTTTGGGATCCATGGGTGGTAAGGACCCATGGATAAACATTAAACATACCTGAGAAATTCACTTCTTGAAGATTCTTGGTAGTGTTCGTGAGATTTGACTTTGATTCTTGAAGGCTAGGGTTTTACTATTTTAAGAGAGAATGATCTTGATTTGGGAAATATTGTGTGAATAATGACTTAACAAGGTTATTAGGGATTAAATCACGTGTTTAGACTGATTAGGGTCGTGGAAAAAGACTAAATTGCCCCTGAAAGAAATTAAATTCATGTCACTAGATTCCCGATTTTGGCCTTCACCGCGATGCAGTGGCATCACGATTAGCCACTGGATTTTGTCGGCTAGTGTAGTTCAAGGACAAGTCCGAAAATGCATTTTGGTGTGACACGGAGGTATCATGGAGCCTCACTAGAAAGTGACAATTGTGAAATGGCAATCTGGCGCGACGCACCATTATCGCATTGACACACTGGATAAATCTAATTAGGAACTGGGACTTTACCATGATGTGCTGGAATCGCAGTGTCTCACAGGAAACTGACGAATTCCATTTTAAACCTCACCGCATTGCGGTGCTTCTCAATTTGACTTATTGTTTCACTAAAAGTTCCATAACTTCTCACCCGAATATCGGATTTGGGCAAAATTTATATTGTTTGAAAGTATATACAGGAATTCTCATGTACTGAGAGCTAAATTGAGCTTGGAAAATATAGGGTATTACAATATATCCCCCATGGGAACATTCATCCTCGAATAAGACTGATTAAGCTGAGAAATACTGATAGACTGAGTTTAAATACTAAATATGTACAACTGAAGCATGATTACATGACTAAAACTACTGATAAACTGAGTTTTCATACTGAAACATGATTACATGGCTAAACTGATTCATGAATGAATGACTGTCGTGAGAATGATATACAATGGTAACTGATACCAAGTTTGTAACTGTAACTAAACATAGAACTGAGTAAATCTAAGAAATATTGTTACCTCAAGCTGAGTCTGAGTATGCGAAGAAAAGGTGAGGATACTTGGTTTGCATATCTGCTTCTGCTTTTCAAGTAGCTCTCTCAATGGACTGGTTCTTCCAGAGAACTTTGACAGAGGGAACTTCTTTGTTTCTTTGTCTGTGAATCTGACGATAAGGATTTAGATTGGAACCTCTTCAAAAGAGAGATTATTCTGAATATCTACACACTCTAAGAGGACTACAATTTTTGGGTCACCAATGCATTTCTTTAGCAAGGATACATGGAATACTGGGTGCACTAAATCTAAGTCCGAAGGCAACTCAATCTCGTAAGCTACATTTCCAAAATGGCTGAGAATTCTATAAGGACCAACATATCGCGGACTGAGTTTCCCCTTCTTATCGAACCTGTTCACTCTCTTCATAGGAGTGATTTTTAAGTAATAAAATTGCCAATCTCAAACTCAAGATCCTTTCTCCTTATATCTGCATATGATTTCTGTCGGCTCTGGGCTTCCCTAAGCCTTTCTTTGATCAACTGAACCTTCTGTAAGGCATCAAACACTAAATTAGGCCCTACTACTGTGACCTCATATACCTTCTCAAACAAATCCATCTAAATACTAGAATGACAGTTGTTGTTATATGCGAATTCGATCAACGGCAAATGGTCATCCCAACTACCTTTAAAATCAACAACTCATGCTCTTAACATATCTTCTAGGGTCTAAATAGTCCTTTCTGCTTGACCATTTGTTTGAGGGTGAAAAGTTGTACTAAGGTAAACTTGGGTACCAAGACCCTTTTGGAATGATTTAAAAAAATGAGAGGTAAACTGGGTACCTCTATCTGCAATAATGGATAATAGGACTTCGTGTAACCTGACCAACCCTCTGATATAGAATTTTTCATAGTCCTCGGCTGAAAAAGAAGTATGAACTAGCAAGAAATGAGCGAATTTGGTTATCCTATCTATGATAACCCAAATTAAATTATGTTGATGGTGTGTACGAGGCAAACCCATCACAAAGTCCATGTTCACTTTTTACCATTTCCATGTGGGGATACTAAACTCCTGCATGAACACACTAGGCTTCTGGTGCTCAATCTTAACATGCTAACACGTAGATCACTTTGCTACAAACTCTGTGATATCCCTCTTCATTCCACTCCACCAATAGATCTCCCGTAAATCACGGTACATCTTAGTGGACCCTGGATGAATCGAGTAATGCGTACTGTGAGCTTCAGCAAGAATTTATTGCCTCAAGTCATATACACTTGGCATACATAACCGACCGTGGAAACTCAACATACCATCTCACCCTTGAGAGAAAACCTCTACTTTTTTATCTATGACTGACTTTTAACTTAACTAGGCTGGGATCTCTATCCTGTTTTTCCTTCACTTCAAAAACCAGAGATGATTCTGAACTATTCTACACCCACATACTACTCTCTATTGAATCGACTAAGCGAACATCTAGTTTGGAAAGATGATGAACTTCCTGAACTAACTTCTTTTTACCATCCTTAACATAAGCAATACTACCCATAGTAAACACACTGAGAGCATTTACCACTACATTGGCCTTGCTCGGATGATAAAAAACACTCATATCATAATCTTTCAACAACTCTAACCACCTTATTTGACGTAAATTCAAATCTTTCTGAGATAATACATACTGTAAGCTTTTGTGATCTATGAATACATCAACATGCACCCATAAAAATAATGCCTCCAAATCTTTAAGGCAAATACAACAACTGCTAATTCAAAATTATAGGTAGGGTAATTCTTCTCATGTGGCTTAAGATATCTATAGAAAAAGGCTATGACCTTACCTCTCTACATTAGGACACAACTCAAACCTACTCTGGATGCATCACAGTACACAATAAATCTATAACACCTCATATTTTCCTAGCATATTCTAAGTCTCAGTGCATGAGTATTCATATATAAAATTTTTGAAACACTTATTATTTTTCTGTGTAAAGCCTACCATTGTGTAGGAAATTCAATTACCTTTTCAACAATATAAAATTCTTCTAAATTTGATAACCGGGTGAGAAGTTATGTCAATTTTAAGTTTCAATCGTTAAACACTGTCATTCAGGCTAGTAGCGCATCGCGGAGCATGTAAAAATGGCAATTGTCAGCTACTAGTGAGGTACCAAGATATCAGCGCATCGTGCCACAGCTTATTTTCACATTTGTTAGTTTCTAGTACACCAATGCGATCCCACCATGCCGCAGTGAACTTTCAGGTCGCATCCAAGAGGTAACACGATTCCACCGTGTCATGTTGATGGTTCAATTCCCAGTTGTCCACTTTTTAGTGACACAGAGCGATGGAGCCGCATCATACCAAGGTCCCATATTAGGATTTTTCAGTTAATTTATAAATTTAAATTCTGAGTTTTTAAATTATTCCTAGGGTATTTGTCTTTTCCACATCCCTAGTCTGCCTTTAACACGAAATTCAACCCTAATAAACCTAGTTACACTAATATTCATTTAGTTTTTCCCCAAATTAAATCATTCTCTGTCAAGAGGCAAAAACCCTAGTTCAAGAATCAACGTCAATCCTCAAGAATCTCTCCAAGAGCCTTCAAGAACTCTTCTTCATAGGTATGTTAGGTGTTCATCTATGGGTTCCTTTCACCCATAGAGTCCAAGAATCCCTTTATAAATATACAAGATCTCATATTTATAATTTCCATATTTGAATTAGATTGAATTGATGTTTATGATAGTAGTTAGGTTTCAATCCATGATTTAAGTGCAAGTTTCATGAAATTGAATAGCATGTGTGATGAATATATGGTTATCTTAATAAACCCTTGAAATTACAAAGTGATTAATGTGTCTATAATGTTAACTGGGTTTTAATTCTTGATTGTTATATGATTCATGAAATTAGATTAGTATTTTATGGGGATTATAAAAATTTCATTCTAAATCCATGGCATTGTAAGTTGGGCATTGTAGTTGCCATGTCTATATGTTATCCATGATTATGTGCATGAATTTGTGCTCCCCAAGTGTTTGATAGAATGTCCATGTGAATAAAGAGATGAAATCATGACATGTTAGTATATGAACAAGCATATGTCCTACAAGTGTTTGATAAAATGTCTCTATAGATGTTATATGAACATGTATACATTGTTATGCTTTGCAAGATCATGTGACGCTTTACTTTTCTTGCTATCGAGTCCTGGGGGTATTTAATACCCGAGAATTTAGTTGTTTATTTAGAGCCAGTGTCAGTTATAGAATAGTGTTAGTCTTATCATGATCAATAGTACTCTTAATTAGATACAGAACTCAGTCAGTTATAGCACTCAAGAAACTCAGTGAATTCAGTCTAGTTCAATCCAGTATTATAGTTCAGTGTCTATTTAGTTGGGAGTAGGATTTAGCACTGAGCGAGTGCAGGGATGACGACTTCTCCGTCAGATAGACAGGGTCATTAGCATCAGTCCTTATACTCAATAATTGTGTATCCAGCATAGGATGAGGAGTAACCGGTCAGAATAGGCTTGACTACCTCCCAGGGGTCACCCGTAAGATTGGGCTTGGCTCCGCCAAGGTGTCACCCATCAGTTAAGCTTGGCATCCTAGTTTTCTAGTGTTATTACCTATGGCATGGTATTAGTACCCTTCCAGTTGGGATTACAGGTTGGACCCCAATCAGTTGAGAGAGAGGCATGTCGGTTAGATGATTACCTCCCACAGTTTTAGTTTCTATCTTTAGTTTAGAACTCAGTTCAATTTTACAGAACCAATACTATCAGACACAGTCAATCAGTATTAGTAATTTAGTTACCAGTAACTTCAGATATTAGTTACTCAGTCATCAGTACTCAGTACTTAGCTTCAGAGAAGTTAAGCTACAGTATACATCTATGTATATCCACAGTATTGCGTACTCAGTAATTTCAGAAGTATTAGTTATTCATGCACTCTTATATATATTTACTCAATATTATTTAGTCAGTTATTGTTCATGCATATGAGCCTTTGTATTCAGCCTTACCTCATCTAGCATACCAGTACATTCCACGTACTGACGCATACTCTTTCTTTGCGCTATAATGGCTCATATAATAAGTTTAGATGCTCAGGTTTCCTGACCACGCATAGAAAGATCTAGTCAGTAGTCGTAGATTTAGTTGTGAGTCCTTATCTATCAAGGATATGCCTTTATTTTAGTATTTCAGTAGTTTCAGTATTGTAGTACTTAGATTTAGTTGGGGGCTTGTCCCATCAACTCCAAATTCAGACAGTTCAGTTAGAGGCTTTCAGAATAGACTAGTTCAGACAGTATTTCAGATAAAGGTGTTTTATCAGATGTTTCTATTTATCATTATTTCAAATATTGAACCTTATGGCATTTCAGCCTATTTTGTTGCATTTATTCAGCATTATTGTTCAATGCTCATAGTAGATGTCTTTCATAGGTTATCTTGTGTTCTTTCGGGATCGTAAGCACCGTGTCACAACTAGAGGGTAGTCTCAGGTCATTTCAAACTTGGCATCAGAGCCTAAGGTTTAACAAAGTCCTAGGAAGTCTAAAAGCCTGATCATGTAGAGTCTTGTACATGGGTGTATAGCGCACCATACCTATGGACAGGAGGCTATAAGATGTTTAAGGAAAATTTTCCCTTCTTTTAGTATTTATGTCATGCGAGTGGGCATGACCTCAATTTAAACTCTCATTCTAATTTATATATTCCTTATGCATCCATAACATGCCTTCTAGAGAAGCTAATAAAAGAAGTAATGAAAATCAGCCAGAACCTCATCCTATTCAGGGAGATACCCTGGAAGAGTATGTCTCTCATGCAGAATTCAGAGTTGTTTTTATTATGTTAGCCAATTCAGTAGTTGCTCAGAACAACCTACAGGTTGTTGTACTATCTAGGATTGGGGTTCATACTCCACAGAGCAAGGAGGAGAATCATAGAAAGAAAGATAGAAATAATAAAAATAAGAGAGTCAGAACAAGTGGGTTTTGGCCAAGTCCAGAGAGTGGTAACCAGTTCTAGTTCCGTCAGAAATTCTCAGCCCCAAATCCTTTTGTAGCTAATACTCCAGTGCCAAAGTTTAGAAATGTCAATCGAGATAGCAAGTCAGACTACAAGTCTCAGGGTAGCATGAAAAGAGGTCGCACCCACCCACTTTGCTAGAAATATAGTAGAAGTCTTTAGGGTGTGTGTAAGGCTGGCAGTGGCGTATGTTTTGGGTGTGGGAAGTTAAGCCATAGAATCAGAGATTGTCCTCAGTCAGGTTCACAGGGTCAGTACAACCGTCCTTCAGCTCAGTTCGGTCGCCCGAATCAGCAGGGTGCCACTTCCGATGCCACCAGTGGGAAATGCCCAAATAGACTTTATGAACTTCAGTCCAACCAAGATCAGAAAAGTTCTTCTGATACGGTCACTAGTATGTTACAGATCTTCTATTTACACATTCATTCCCTATGAGATCTAGGAGCTTCTCTATTTTATGTAACTCTTTACATAGCAGACAACTTTAAAGTCAGACTAAAAATCTTAAAAGAACCTTTCTTAGTGCTTACCTCAGTGGAAAAATCTATTCTAGAAAGACGAGTATACAGGAATTGCTCTGTTATAGTATTTCAAAAAATCCCTTTAGTTAATTTTATTAATAGAGTAGTTCTATTCCAGTTTCTTGATGAACCAGTCCTTCAATGAAGGGGTAGTACCTCAGTTTCAGTTGATTTAAGTTTGAATCTCTAGATTAAAAGAGTAGAAAAAAGAGTTGAGAATTCTAAGTTAGTTAGTGTTGAGGTTGCTATATGATGATTGTTGGGGCAATTGAAAGCTGAGAATCATATATCAGAAGGTAGACCTTACATTATTAGGAGTAGTCCTTCAAAAGGATTTTAGTGTTTATGAGCATTCCCATATCTCAGACTCTAGGGTAAAGTGGTCTCAAATCGATTTAGAGTTTATTTAGGGGTTCACAGACTTAGAATGATGGCTTTAAGCTAAGGGGGAGATGGCAGAATAAGTAACCAAGTCAGACTTTCAGATTTTAGTAGTAATGTCAATATGTGTAGAGAAGCAGTGGGAGATGTTGATGTCCAACCCGTCTTACCTCAAAGCAAAGTTTTTCACTTCAGCTATGTCAATATTTACTTATGCCTTACACGTCTGCTCTGTGATCATAGTTTCTATTCGTGCACATTATCAAAAATCATGTATGTTTATAATTTCTAGTATAAGGGGCTCCAGTTTCCTCAATATTACGAATCATGATCCATGAATACAGAAACTCTAAACTCAGGTCATGCAGCTCATGACTCATGTACTCATGTCTTACAGTGTGCTCAGTTTCCATGACTTATACTATCCTGTTAATAATCAGCTAAATTAAAAATTAGTTATGTATATCCTCAGTTTACATCTCTTGATAAAGTCCGGGAAGTTGATGTTTTATTCCTCAGGCCTCAGTTAAGTGTCAAGTTTAGTATAGTGTTTATTCATGCTTCAGGTCCACATATTTTAACTTTTAGTGAACTCTCCTTATAAAATGATGTAGTGCTAAGCAGTTACTTATAAGGGAGAGAATAAATGCTTCATATTAAGAAAAGATTATTGCATGCTAGTCTTACATGAGGCTATAGTTATGAAGATAGGCTTAAATGTCATGTTAGTATACGGGTGAATAGCTAGCAAAAGGTTGTATTTAGTTATTGGAGGAAAAATTAGAATTCTTCCCGATATAAGAAGTTGAGAAAATGCAGAATATGAGTGTACATTTAGATCCTCAATTTTTGACAGTCCCGATCATGTAGCTATCAGAACTCAAGCACAGTCTCAGTTCAGCATTCAGTACAAAACTCAATCCAATTTCAAGTTTGCTTGACCAAAACGTACAGTTACTAGTTATTCCGTTGTCAGTGTCTCAGTATTTTAGAATCATGTTATGCCCTTAGTCTTACATTCCTAGAGAATACCGTTCCCACAAATTCATGCTCAGTTACCTCACGCGCCTCAGTCTGTCCTTACCTTATAGGCATAGTACTTTATAGTTTCAGTCCAGTTATTTAGGTTAAGTACAGTTCAATCTTACATGACAAGTATTCAACTACTAGTCATCCAGTTAATCAAATAGGTTAGTATGTTTATGTATTCGTGCTCAGTGCCCATGTGAATATTTTTAGGAGTCTCAGAGAAAGAATTATGTTAAGGTAGAGGGTATAGTTGAGAGAGTATTCAAGAAATATATTTAAGCTTAAACATTTGTAGCGGCAGTATATAAGGCTTAGTCACTTTATTTTAGGTGATGTTTCATAGGCCTCACCTCATATTAAGAATTTTAGCCACGTTGTGATTTCTTATGTCTCATTCAAGCCATGCCAAGATTTCCTTGCTCCCTAAAGTCAGTAGAACGTTATAGAAAGAGTTTCAAGAGATGCTCCAGTTAAGTATACGTTTTCAGTATGATTTGGTCCGTAAAGCCAGCAATTTAGTTTAGCAGTCAGGCAGACAAATTTGGATGGTTTCCTATCTTTCCATCTAGTTGTCCTATCCTAAAATAGAACAATCCTAGTAGTTACGAATTTAACCCAATTTATATATCAAGTCTCAGTTTCAGATCTCAGATATTCAGTGACGATTTAGTTCATAGGTGCCCTGTGCACCGTCTTATCCTTTCCTCAGTATCCTAGCCAAGTCAGCATTTTTCGAGGGACATAATGTCCCAAGGGGGAGATGCACTATAACCCCCGAGCTTTCAGGTCCTAAACCTTTTAGTCTATCTTCACGTAACGAATTCAGGTTGGAATAATGGGTAATCATAAGTTGACCCTTACATTCCAATATTAGACGAATGATCATTCCCAAGTCATGGCATGTATTCAAGGGCCTATTCCCCTTTATGATAGTTAGTCCATGTATCATGTTTCAAACTCAGTCATGTTCTCATGTTCCCGTTCATCCATGTTTAGTGTAAAATATTAATTTTTCAGTAGCTCAGCCATGTAATCATACATCAGATATGCATGTTCAATGTGTAAACTCAGTCTATTAGTGTCTCAGCTTAACCAGTTTCATTTGAGGACGAATGATCCCAAGGGGGGATATTGTAACACCCCGTTTTTCCCTAGAATAATCTAGGTCCCATTGCATGAGTATTTGTATATAAAATTTTCGAAACACTCATTATTTTTCCATGTAGAGACTGCCATTGCGTAGGAAATTTAATTAGCTTTCCAACGACATAAAATTTGCCTAAATCCGATAATCGGGTGAGAAGTTATGGCAATTTTAAGTTTTAGTCATTAAACAACGTCGTCATTCAGGACAATAGCACGTCTTGGAGCATGTCAAAATGTCAATTGTCAGTTTCAAGTGAGGTACTGCGACATCCGCACATCACTCTATAACTTATTTTCATATTTTTCTATTTCCAGTATACCAACGTGATCCCACCGCGTCGCGGTAAACTTCCAGGTCGCATCCAAGGTGTAATGTAATTCCACCGTATCACACTGATGGTCCGATTCCCATTTTTCCATATTCCAGTGACACGGCACGATAGCACCGCATTGCGCTACGGTCCCAGATCGGGATTTTTCAGTTAATTTCTAGTTTTTAAATCATTCTAGGGGTATTTTAGTCTTTTTCCATGGCCCTAGTCAGCCTTTAACACGAAATTCAACCCTAATAAACCTAGTTACTCCATTATTCATTCAGATTTTCTCCAAAATAAATCATTCTCTCTCAAGAGGCAAAAACCCTAGTTCAAGAATCAAAGTCAATCCTCAATAATCTCTCCAAGAACCTTCAAGAACTCTTCTTCTCAGGTATGTTAGGTGTTCATCTATGGATTCCTTTCACCCATAGAGTCCAAGAATCCCTTTTTAAATATACAAGATCCCAGATTTATGATTTCCATGTTTGAATTAGATTGAATTCATGTTCATGATAGTAATTGGGTTTCAATCCATGATTTAAGTGCAAGTTTCATGAAATTGAATAGCATGTGTGTTGAATATGTGATTATCTTGATAAACCCTTGAAATTATAGAGTGATTAATGTGTCTACGATGTTAATTGGAATTTAATTCATGATTATTATATGATTCATGAAATTAGATTAGTATTTTATGGGGATTATATGAATTTCATGCTAAACCCATGGAATTATAAGTTGGGCATTGTAGTTGCCATATTTATATGTTATTCATGATTATGTGCATGAAGTTGTGCTCCCCAAGTGTTTGATAGAATGTCCATATGAATAAAGTGATGAAATCATGACATGTTAGTATATAAACAAGCTTATGCCCTACAAGTGTTTGATAAAATGTCTCTATAGATGATGTATGAACATGTATACATTGTTATGCTTTGTAAGATTATGTGATGCTTTACTTTTCATGCTATCGATTCCTGGGAGTATTTAATACCTGATAATTTAGTTGTTTATTTAGAGTCAGTGTTAGTTACAGAATAGTGTTAGTATTGTCACGATCAATAGTATACTCAGATAGATATAGAACCCAGTCAATTATAGCACTCAGGAAACTCAGTGAATTCAGTCCAGTATAACAGTTCAGTGTCTATTCAATTGGAAGTAGGATTTAGCACCGAGTGAGTGCAGGGATGACGGCTTCCCCATCAGATAGGTAGAGTCATTAGCAGCAGTATCTGTACTCTAAAACTGCATAGCCAGTGCAGGATGAGGAGTCACCCGTCAGACTAGGCTTGACTACCACCCAGGGATCACCTGTCAGATTAGGCTTAGCTCAGCCCAAGTGTCACCCATCAGTTAGGCTTGGCATCCTGGTTTTCTAGTGTTAGTACCCGTGGCACGGTATTAGCACCCTTCTAGTTGGGGTTACAGGTTGGACCCTAATCAGTTCAGAGAGGGGCATGTTGGTTAGATGATTACCTCCCACAGTTTCATTTTTAGTCTTCAGTTTAGAACTCAGTTTAGTTTTACAGAATCAAGACTGTCAGACACAGCCAATCAATATCAGTAATTTAGTTATCAGTAACTTCAGATATCATTTACTTAGTCATCAGGACTTAGTACTTAGCTTCAGAAATTTTCAGATACAGTATACATCTATGTATGTCCACAGTATTGCGTACTCAGTGATTTTAGAAGAATCAGTTATTCACACACTCTTATATACATTTACTTAATATTATTTAGTTAGTTATTGTTTATGGATATGAGCCCTTACATTCAGCCTTACCTCATCTAGCATACTAGTACATTCCACATACTGGTGCATACTCTTTTTTTACACTATTATGTCTCATATCATAGGTTTGGATACTCAGGTTTCTCGACCGCGCATAGACAGATCCAATTAGTAGTCGTAGATTTATTAGTGAGTCCTCATCCATCGAGGATATGCCTTTATTTTAGCATTTCAGTATTGTAGTAGTTGGAGTTAGTTGGGGGATTATCCCATCAACTCCATATTCAGACAGTTCAATTAGAGACTTTTAGACTAGACTAGTTCAGACAGTATTTCAGATACAGGTGTTTTATCAGATGTTGTTATTTATCATTATTTCATATTTTGAACCTTATGGCATTTTAGCCTATTTTTTGCATTTATTCAGTATTATTGTTCAGTGCTCACAACAGATATTAGTCATGGGTTAGCTTGTGGTCCTTCGGGGATATAAACATCATATGACGACTAGGGGGTAGTCTTGGGTGGTTACAAAATCCACCTGAACCATCTGATAACATAAAAACTGGGGTTGTAGTGAGTCAACTCTTCAACTCCTGAAAACTCTTCTTGCAGGAATCTAACCACTGAAACTTGACTTTTTTCTGAGTCAATCTAGACATGGGGTATGCAATAGATGAAAACCCTTCAATAAACCATCGATAATAGCCAGCTAAACCCAAGAAATTCATGATATCAGATGAAGAAATGGGTTTAGGATAGTTTCTCACCGCCTTGGTCTTTTGAGAATCAACTCTAATGCCATCACCAGAAATAATATGACCAAGGAATGCTATTGAACTTAGCCAAAATTCGCACTTACTAAATTTGGCGAACAACTGATGGGCTCTAAGAATCAGAAGTACGATTCTGAGGTGATTTGTGTGATCATTCTCGCTACGGGAATAGACAAAAGTATCATCGATGAAGACTATAATGACTGTGTCCAAGTACTGCTTGAAAATGTGATTCATTAAGTCCATGAAGGCTGTTGGGGAATTTGCGAGACCAAAGGACATAACTAGAAACTCAAAGTGACCATACCAGGTTTGGAAGGCTATTTTTGAAATGTCACATTCTCTGACTCTGAGCTGATAATAGCCTAATCTGAGGTTTATATTAGAAGTAACTGGTTCCCTAAAGTTGGTCAAATAAGTCATCGATTTTAGGAGTAGGTATTTGTTCTTGACTGTAACTTTGTTCAAATGACGGTAGTCTATACACTTTCTGAGTGAATCATCTTTCTTATACACGAATAAGACTGGTGCGCCCTACAGGGAAACACTGGGTCTGATGAAACCCTTGTCTAAAAGGTCCATTAACTATTCTTTTAACTTTTTAAGTTTAGCTAGAGCCATTATGTATGGTGGAATAGATATAGGCCAAGTATCTGGCAGAAGGTCTATTCCGAAGTCGATTTCCATTTCAAGAGGAACACCGATAAGATCCTCGAGAAACACATCTGAGAATTCATTTACTACTATAACTGACTCAAGACTAGGATTCTCTGAACTAGAGTCTTTGACTCACACAAAATGATAGACACACCCCTCGGATATCATTTTTTTCGCTCTAAGGTATGAAATCAACTGACCCTTAAGTGTTGTGGTACTACTACTCCATTCAAGGAGTGGTTTATTTGGAAACTGAAATGAATAACTCTACTTCTACAGTCAACTAAGGCATAGCATGAATTTAGCCAATTCATGCCGATAATAATGCTGAAATCCCTCATCTCTAACTCTACTTAGTCTGCTGAAGTGACTGTCTGAGATATCATAACTGGACAGTTCCTGTATACTCATCGGGATATGATAGACTGACTCATTGGGGTAGAGACTGAGAAAGGTTTTGTTAAGATTTCTGGTCTGACTTGAAAGTTGACTGCTATGTAAGGAGTTACAAAAGACAGAGAAGCTCCTGGATCTAATAAGGCATAAACATGTAAATGAAAGATCGGTATTGTACCATTGACCACATCTAGAGAACTTTTTTGATCTTTTTAGGAATGAAGTGCATAAAGCCTGTTTGGGTGTTGCCAACTGGTGGCACTAGAAGTGGCACCCTGCTGATTCAAGCATCGAATTATGTTGGGGGATGATTATACTAACCCTGTAAACCTGACTGGGGATAATCTCTAATTCTATGGCCTGGCTTGCCACACCTGAAACATATATCACTACCAACTCTGCAGACACTCTGATGGTTTCTGCCACATTCTGGAAAAAGGATTTGTTCGAGCGCTGCTGACACTACCCTAAGATTTAGAGCTCAACGCCCAACCTTCGTTAACATTTCTGAACTTAAGTACTGGAGCACTGGCCGGGGATGGAATTAGAATTGAAGATTTTGGATTAAACTGAGAATGGTTACCGCCTTCTGACTTAGGGTGAGTAAAATTAAAGCTACCTATTCTAGTTCTTTTGTTTTCCCTCTCTCTCTCCTTATTCATAGCCTTTTCTATCTATTGAGCATAGACCATTAGCCTAGATATGTCCATCTCCTTAATTAATATTGCAATTTTATGCTCCTTGACTATACTCTCTAACACCCAAGATACGAACTTGGTCATCCTGGACCTATTGTCTACAAATACATGGGGAGCATACTTGGCTAACTAAGTAAACTTAAGGTAATACTCTTTCACACTCATGTTTCCTTTCCTGAGATTGATAAACTCTAACACCTTGGATTCCCTCAACTCTATGGGAAAGAATCTATCTAGAAAAGCAGTAGTAAACTCTTCCCATTCTATGGGCTCTGTATCTGTGCCCCTATCTACCTTCCACCGCTTAAACCATGTATGAGCTACATCTTGTAGTTGATAGGAAGTTGACTCAACACTCTTACTGAAAGTCACTCCCATATATCTGTAACTTTTTGAACTTGATCGAGGAACTCCTGTGGATCCTCTTCAGACTTAGATCCTGAAAATAGGGGAGGATTCATTCGGGTGAAGTCCCAAATCCTGGCTGTAGTAGTATTGGCCACTTGTTTAGCCTAAAAAGCAGCTGTCCGTTCATTCTAATCTGCTACAAAAAGGGCTAGAGTGGTGAACGTAGCTCTGAATTCTGCATAGAAGACATGCACATCTAGAGGATCTACCTGAACGGGCGGAGGTGTTGGTTGGTTTCCAGTTCTTTTTCCATTGGTCTTTTTGGGAGGCATGCTCTATAAACGGAAGGAAGAAATAAATTAGACAGAGAGTTTAACTTGAGCTCATGCTCACTAGCACGACATGAATACTGAAAGAAGGGAAACTTTTCCTAAAATGCCTCATAGCCTCTTGTCCATAAGTATGGTGCACTTCACACCCATGTACAAGACTCTACTTGATATGGTTTTCAGACTCCCTAGGACTCTATTGAACATTAGGCTCTGATACCAAGTTTGTAACACCCCGAGTTTGCACCCCGATGCCATACAGTGCTTACGACCTCGAAGGACTACAAGCTAACCCATGACTGGTACCTGCTATGAGCACTGAATATTAATATTGAAAGAATGTGGAAGTTAGGTTGAGGTGCCATAAGGTTTATAATCTGAATACTGATAAATATAGCAACTGATAATAATATCTAAAAACTGAATAATGTCTGAACTAGTCTAGTCTGAAAAGCCTCTAACTGAACTGTCTGAATATGGAGTTGATAGGACAAGCCCTAACTAACTCCGACAAATAAAATATTAAATCTACTATAATACTGAAAAAAAAGAATATCCTAGATAGATGAGGACTCACTACTAAATCTATTATTGCTGACTGAATCTGGCTAAGCGCAGTCAAGAATCTAAGCATCCAAACCTATGATATGAGACATCATAGCGTAAGAAAAGAGTATGCGATCAGTACGTGGAATGTACTGGAATGCTAGATGAGGTAAGGCTAATATGCATGGGTTCATATGCATGAACAGTAACTGACTGAGTGATACGAATATAACTGAATGAGAGTACATGGATAACTGAAGTTGTTGTAAACACTGATTATGCAATACTGTGCATATACATATATATACTGTGTTTGAGATTTATACTAAAACTGAGTACTGAGTTCTAATAACTGAGTAGTTATATCTGATATTACTAAAAATTAAATTATTGATAACTAGGTGACTATTTCTGACAGTCCTAATTCTGTAGAATTGAACTGAGTTCTATGCTGAGACTAAAACTAAAACTATGGGAGGTAATCATCTAACTGACATGCCCATCTCTAAACTAATTGGGGTCTAAACTGTAACCCCAGTTAGAAGGGTGCCAGTACTATGCCACGAGTACAGACACTGGTTGCGTGGATCTACTAAAATGTCATCTCGAAGGACTAAGGGTCACCCTATACTGGCAGGTTCCCTGATGAGAGCGGTATTACCCTCAACTGGCAGGTAAACATATTATCAACCCTTAAATGGAGGGTTAATATCTCAACCTATACTGGCTACGCAGTTCTGGAACACAAGGGCTGCTACTAAGGATCGCATCCTCTACTGACAGGTGAGCCCCTATCCTTGGGTTTACTCGGTGTTGAATCCTACTCCCAACTGAATGACACTGATTATTAGACTGAACTGAACTGGACTGAGTTTCACTAAGTTTTGTAACTGACTGAGTACTACTGTTTGTGATATTACTGAATTATTCTATAGCTACTGTAATTCTAGGTAAACAGCTAGATTTCGGGTATTAAATAACCTTAGGAATCGATAGCATTGATTGTAAAGCATGACATGATCTTAAAAGCATAACAATAATTGCTTGTTAACAATGCATTCATTTAGACATTTTGTCAAACACTTGAGAGGCATGAACTTGTACATGAATGGGAACACATAATAACATGTCATGATTACACTATTCAATTCACATAGGCATTCTGACAAACACTTGGGGAATATGATTATTTCACATAATAAACACACACACACACACACACATATATATCATGACTACAGTATTCAACTTGTAATTTTAAGGATTTAACATAAGAATCATATAATTCATCACACTTGCTAACTTAATTTCATGAAACTTATAATTAATCGTAGATTAAATACCATATAACAATACACACATGAACACAATCTAACTCAACATGTAATTTATGGAATCTCAATCTTGTATTTTGAAAAAGGATTCTTGGGCTCAATGGGTGGTAAAGACCCATGGATGAACATCTAACATACCTGATAAATTAACTTCTTGAAGATTCTTGGTAGTGTTCTTGATATTTGACATTGATTTTTGAAGGCTAGGGTTTTACTATCTTGAGAGAGAATGATCTTGATTTGGGAAAAATTGAGTGAATAATGACTTAACTAGGTTATTAGGGATTAAATCACGTGCTCAGACAGATTAGGGCCATGGAAAAAGACTAAATTGCCCCTGAAAGAAATTAAAATTCACGTCACTGGATTCTCAATTTCGTCCTTCACCACGATACGGTGGCATCGTGGCGAGCCACTAGATTTTATCGGCTAGTGTAGTTCAAAGAAGAGTGTGAAAATACACTTTGGCGCGACACGGAGGTATCGCGGAGCCTCACTGGAATGTGAAAATTTCAAAATGGCACTCAGGCGCGATGCGCCATTATCGTATTGATACACTGGAAAAAGCCAATTGGGAATTGGAACTTTACCGCGATGTACTGAAATCATGCTGTCTCACTGGAAACTGACGAATATCATTTTGACTCTCACCGCGATGTGGTGCTTCTCAATTTGACATACTGTTTCACTAAAAGTACCATAATTTCTCACCCAAATATCTAATTTGGGAAAAATTTATATCGTTGGAAAGCGGATAGAATTTCCTACATAATGATGGGTCTTAAGATGGAAAATTCTGAGTACTTTTGAAAGTATATATAGAAATTCTTGCTTACTGAGAGCTAAACTGAGCAAAGAAAATATGGGGTATTACAGTTAGATTGGGTTAAGAAGGCGATCTCCAATCCTTGTTGGGCTTGAGATGCCCATATGACAAGGCCTGGTTTTGGGTTATGTCATCAAAGCCTACAAAAATTTGGTTAAGGTTGATGAGATGATGCAATGTTACATTCTTTCTTCAATCTCAAATGTTTTGCAGCATCAACATTAGTTTATAAAGTCTGATTAATATATGCTCGAAAGTCTCAAAGAGATATTCGGTGAGCATAATCGTCCTGCAAAGCAAATAACCATGAAAGTCTTTCTGAACAAAAAAATAACTTAAGGTTCATTCGTGAGGGGTCATGTTCTTAAGATAATTAGTATTCTTAATGTGCTGGAAATCCTTGAAGCTGAGATTGATGAGGAATCTCAAATTAAGATGGTCCTGCAGACTTTGACTGATAATTTTCAATAATTTTGTTTGAAACATAAACAAGATGAATCTGTCTCTTGCGAGATTGTTGAATGAGCTGTAAGCAACCAAGTCTATTATCAAACAGAAAGCTCCTACTAAGGCATTGAATGTTGAAAACATTCTTCTTCTAAGACAAAAGATGGATAAAGAAATAAGAAACTCGCAAAGTTGTGGCACCTAAAATTATGAATGATGGTGTGGTTAAGCCTAAAGGTAAATGCTATCATTGCAAGCAGCCTGGACATCATACGAAACAATGTTCTGGCTAGCTAGCCATGTAGAACAACCAAGACAATTCTTCTTATTTAAATATCATTAAAACTTGTTTAACAGTTGTTTCTACGATGTTATGAGTTGTAGATTCGGGAGCCACTAATCATTTTTGTACTTCTTTATAGGGGTTTTGGAAATATGGCGTCTAAGTGAGAATGAAGTTTGCATTTTTCAAATCAATGGAGAACCAACACCAGCTTTAACTTTAGGAGATATTAGTATTTCTTTCAGTAGTTCTAGAATTTTAGATTTAAAAAATACTCTCTATGTATCTTTTATTCAAGGAAATTGCTTTCAGTTTCAAAGTTGATGGATGTTAATTATAATATTTATTTTAGTAATAATTTATCTATTAGCAAATTTAATAAATATTTTATCTATACTGTTGAAAGAGGGCATGATCTTTTTATGCTTGAATCACCTTCCAATTTGTTGCATGAAAAGAAACTAAATAACATTAATCTGTCCAATAAAATAAATGTATTTCTGAATTGAGTCAAACTTATATATGACACTTGAGTCTAGGTCATATAAATCTTAATAGGATTTTAAGATTGATTTCCAATGGACCTTTGAGTTCATTGAAAGTGGAGGTACTACCAACTGGTGAATCCCATTTAGAGAGAAAAATGATTAAGTGACTTTTTTCTTTCAAAGGAAATTGAGCCATACTCCATATATGTGGTCCACTTAATTTATAATTAAGAGGTGACTTTGAGTATTTTGTGAAATTCACAAATGACTATATCTATTGCATCGTAAGTTTGAATGCTTTGAGAAATTCAATAAGGCAAAAATAAAAAATCGACATAATAAATATATTAAATCATTGCGATCTGATCATGGTGGTGAATATATTTCTGTTGATTTCCTTAAGTACCTATCAGATTATGAAATTATGTCTTAATTTTCAGCTCTTGAAATACCACAATAAAATAATATGGTAGAAAGAAGAAATAGAACTCTTTTAGAAATGATAAGATTTATGTTGAGTTATACTGATTTGCCCTTTTTGGGATATGCATTAGAAAAAGAAAACTACCTTTTGAACTTGGTTTGTTTCAAATCAGTACCTTTAATTTTGATAGATTTATAGGTCAGATGAAATCATAGTCTGAAACATATTCGAATATGGGGTTATCCGACACATGTGCTAAAATAAAAAAAACTGATAAGTTGAAATCAAAGGCAGAAGTATGTGTTTTTATTAGATATCCAAAATGAATGAAAGGAGGTTTGTCTTATTGTCCTAAATAAAATAAGGTACTTGTCACAACAAATGTCAAGTTTCTAAAGGATGACTATGTAATGAACCATGCACCATAAAGTAAACTCGTTTTAAAGGAATTAAGCAATGGAATAAATAATGATGTATCTCAAGAACCTATTCCACAAGAAAGTATCAACACATCACTTTATTATCGTAGTGAGAGTGGCATTAATAGACAGCGGGATGCGCAAGAGCATAGGTCTGACATCTCACTGCCTCAAAACAATGGGAGTAATGTTGACTAGCCTGCACTTATTGAGCAACCTGTACTTGAGAAAAATTTCATGATGATTAAAATTTAATTTTTGAAAATAATATTATGGTTCAACCACAAGATCAGACGAATGTGGTTGATAATATAGTGAGCCACCATAGTGGAAGAGTTATTAGAAGATCTATTCAATTTGCGCTATTGGTACAATATTATAATAAAATCCTGAAGACCTAATACGAAACTTCTTAACTACACCAAAGCACTAAAATATAGATGCTAAAAAGTGAATTGTCACGATGAAATTTAAAATGGAGTCAATGTACTCCAATTAAGTCTGGGATTTTGTATAATCATCTGCGAAAATCAAATTCATTGGGTGTAGATGGATCTAAAAAAGAGGAGTATGAAAAATTGCAAACTTTTAAGGCTAAGCTTGTTGTAAAAGGGTATACTAAAAAAGAAGGAACTGATTATGAGGAAACCTTTTTGCCGGTAATCATGATTAAATCCATTAGAATTCTCTTATCCACTGCTTATCATTATGATTATGATATTTTACAAATAAATTTCAAGACGACTTCCTTAACGAAAGTCTTCATAAGTGCATATATAAGGCACAATCAGAGGATTTCGTGAAAAGAGACAATGAACACATATTTTGTAAGCTGAAAAAAATCATTCATTGATTGAAACAAGCATATAGGGAATGAAATACATGTTTTGACAATTCGATTAAGACTTTTAATTTTAATCAATATGATAACGAGTCATGCATCTATAAAAATGAGATAGAGATAAAGTAGTATTTTTATTTTGTGCATAGATAATATCTTGCTTATAGGAAATAATGTGAGAATGTTGAATTTAGTCAAGGAGTGGTTGTCCTTGAGTTTTAATATGAAAGACTCGGGTGAAGCGACTCATATTCTTGGGAGCAAGCTCATGTAAAATTGTAAGCAAAGAATATTAGGCTTATCACAAACACTCTATATTGATACAATTCTTGCCAAGTTTAGCATGCAAGATTCCAAAAGAATTTTTTTATTTTAGACATGAAATTCCTCTATCAAAAGATCAATCTCTCAAAATGACTAATGAGATAGAGAGGATGAAGATGGTCCCTTATGCTTCTGCTGTTGGGAGTCTCGTGTATATTGTGTATGCACTAGACCTGACACCTATTTTGTTGTTAGCATAATTAGAAGATTTCAATCTAATATGAAGAAAAGAACATTGGACTGCGGTTAAGCATATAATCAAGTACCTAAAAAGGACTAGAAATTATATGTTTGTGTTTCACTTAGGAAATTTGATGCTCTTTGGGTATACAAATTAGAATTTTCAGTCAGATAAAGATTCTAGAAAATTGTCCTTAAGATATGTGTTTACTTTAGGAGGTGGAACCATATGTTGAAAGAGTATCAAGCAATCATGCATTGTTGATTCCATGAAAGTCGAGTGTGTGGCTGCCTCTGAGGCGGCTAAGGAGACTATTTGGTTTTGGAACTTTCTAAAGGAGCTTGGAGTGATTCCTTCAGTTCAAGAACCACTTACAATTTAATGTAATAATAGTGGTGTGATTGCAAACTCAAAGGAATACAAAGTCACAAAAGAAGCAAACACATTGAGAGAAAATATCACTTAATTTAAGATATAACTCAGAGAGGAGATGTGAAGATTTTAAAGATTGCATCAAAAAATAATTTGACAAACTCATTTACAATGAGCTTGTCGCAAAAATCTTTAGATAATCATGTAGAAAGAATGGGCGTTAAAGTTATTGGTGCATGATTATGAGTCTAAGTAGGAGATTGTTAGGATGTACTATTAACCATGTATTTAGTATAATATTATATTTTATTTTTGTGTAAGACTTTTATTTTGTTTATTCGGGTTAATATAGTCTTAATTTTAAATAGATTATTTTATTTGCATGTATGTCGTTTACTTATAAAGTAGATGATTTTGTGCATGGAGTTTTATGGATCATGGATAGAAGAATAAATTATGATTCATATCAATTGTAAAATTATGTTCACAATCAAATATGAGGTTGGACAAATATCTTGATGATTGTAGTACAGGATTAAATATAATTTATTCTTGATTATGGGAATGGTCACGTTCCAACTTCTTGTGCTACTGAAATAGCCAAGGAAAGATGATTGTTTATCTTCTGAATTTTGTGAAACAACATTTCTGAGTCACCAAATATACTTATACTCTTAATCCCGATATCATTATTATGATCAATGTAATTTATTTATTATCTTGATTTGTTAAAAGTTTGAAACTTTTTTGGGAGTTAATATGTTTTTGATGGGTTGGATGATGACAAATGACATTTGTAAAGTAGTAATTAGTTGATGGAATCCATGTCACGGCCTAGAGATTGATGATATCCATTTATGGCTGCTTATAATTTTTCGTGTGAAAACCTATAGGGGATTTTTTTATCCGTCACATAAAATAAGTTAAGCGTATGAATACAGGATTAAATTAATCAATGAATTAAACAGTCAAAAATTTAATTCAATCGTTGGTGTCTGTTATCTTAATATAGGGAGTTAAATAATGTTTAATGAATGATTTTAAAACTATACCTAGGAGTGCAATTATGTATTTTTAGTATAATAATTTATAATTAATTATAGTAAATTAATTCATCCATTTTGTGAACTAATATCATAATTGAAAGTCTCACTAATAAAACTGTGTTTTCTGCTATGTATGATTAATTAATGAACTTGAGAAGGATAAATCAATTTCTAAAAGTAGCAGAATCCTACAAGATTTTGGAGAAATAAATTGGTCTTCTAGAAAGAAAGTTGTACATGTTGAGATTGAGTTTTTACCCAAAAACGTGTACAATTCTTGGAGATGAAGAATTCTATTCATTTTGGGACAGGATTTTGTACTCTAAGATGTGGCTATAAATAGGATCCTTCTCTTCCATAGAAAAACACCTTTCTGAGAGGCAGTACTTGCCCACACAAGTATTACACACTCAAATATTTTTGAAAGTATAGCAGAGATCGAAAACCTAAAAAACACATTGGATGATGTGTAAAAACTTTTAGAGGTTAGTAATTCATAACCTGATTTATAATTATGTCATCTAAATTTATGTAAGTTAATGTGATATTTTATGCTTGCTTCCGTTGTGCATGTTTCAACAAAATAGAAGACTATTTATATGGGGCAAAGTCAAATTTAGTGAAAAGTGCAAACCGCGCCCTGACGCATAGTGAGATCAATACGAAGGATATCCATGACGAGCATGGAAATGAATGAGACAATTTAGGAATGCTACGAAAAGCCTCAAGTACTTGCCTATGTAGGGCTGACACATGACCTAGCACTCAAAAGAGGCTTCACTTGATGGAGATCGCCTTATAACTAAAGGTGATCACAGTGATCATCAGGAGCCCAATAATCAATCTTAGGTCGTACGTATACTTGCTCCAATCAGTGTTAGGCGAGGATTCAAAGCACAAACACGTGCTACAAGATAGATTTTTCAGTACCAAATGTACCATTGTTTCATATTGAGGTGATAATTTCATTTTTGCAGAATATAAATGAAGTCTTTGTAGATAATAGAAGACATAAACTTTAGATATTATATTATAATTCTTCTTCCTTTTAGGGTTATCTGGAAAAGAGACCTTGAAAACTCTTTCTTATTTATATTATTCATTTTCTTTTAGAAAATAATATTCTTGTATGGAACCACAACCATGGAGGTTTGTCTTAAATTGACAGAACTCTCCGCTTGTATTTAAATCTTTTTTTTTTTATAAATTTTATTGCTAACTAAAATAATGAATTTTTCGATAAATAGTTTCGACTTGACACAAAAATTAAGAAAATAAAGAAAAAATTTAAATCTTGTGATCTTAGAGTAAAGATTTGTTGAATGCATCAAAATGTCTTAGTCCAAATAAAAAAGAGACATTCTTTTCCGAAACTGCCTAAAAATGAAAGAAGGATAAACAAATTACTCCCTTACTTGGCCCCTATGCCAAAAATAAATATTTTATTTAATTATTTATTTAACAAATTAAGAGAGTTTTTTTTTTCATGCTACCCTTAACATTTTCTTTATTTATTTTTATTTGTCAAAATTTAAAATAGTAATAGTCAGATTTAAAATTTTAAAATATCATAATTTAATAAATAAATGTACTTCTAATTATTTTTTTTTTTAAAATGTAAATAATCAACATAAGACAAGTAATATAAACAGAAGAGAATAAAACGGATTGACTATTAGGGGTCGTTTGGTAGAGTGTATAAGAATAATGTTGAATAGATTGCATTAGTAATACTTGCAGGAATCAAAAATTGAATATGATTTTTGACAAGCGCACATTCATAGGTTGTTAGCAGGATAAGGCGAAAAAGATATTGAAAGAGTTTAAAGAGCATTTATCTAAAGCAAACCCGGTTAATCCTAGTATTTTTAAGAGCTAAGTCTGACCTCTTACAAGTCTCAATTAAGGCAGAAAAAAGACGAATTCTTAACCCGATAAGGGATCTTTCTACATAGCTTCATATCTATTAGTTATGTTGTGATCATTTATTATCCAATATTTAGTTTGGTGTATTAAAAATAGTATGCATTGTGTAATTTTTTTTAAAAAAATCTTGTTTACAAAAATACCCTCCACACTCTTTAGCATTGTATAGTTTCTTTGCAACAACGTTATTTGACCTTTAAAACTTTTCAAGATTATAGAAGCACCGGGTATCAATAGCCTGAATCATGGACCAACAAATTGCTTCATATGACTGCTCTATTTTTTTTTGGATTAGGTACTATGCGATTGTATTTAAGTGGATGGAAGAAGGTGTGGAAGAAATTTTGTGTTTTGCCATTAACAAAAGGGAAAAGGGTCAAATTTACCATCTACTTTGAAAAATTGGTTCAATATACGCTTGTTGTAATTTGAGGTTAAATTTACCCTTGTTGTCATACTTTGTGATCAAATTTATCCCTCTACTTTAAAAAATTGGCTAAATATATCCTTTATCATACATTGGGGTCAAACTTACCCCCACTCTCATAATTTGAGCCAAATTTATGCTAGTTGTTAAAAAACTTTTTACATATACTTTATCTTTAACAGAAAAGTCCAAATCAACGTTAAATGACTCATTTTTTAAAAATAAAACACACTCTATTTAACCCGCCTAATTCGACCCAAAAATACACAAATAAATATACTCTTTCCTTAGTTCTATTGGTTAATTTTTTATAACGAACAAATATACTACTCTTTCAACGTGAAGAGCCACTATGTTGTTTATAAATGAAAAAAAAAGTACAATGAAATGGGATAACGTAGAATCATGGAACTAGAGAAAATGTTTATTATAAACTCTGCTCCTGTTTCAGTTATGTTCAAATTTCAAATTTGGTATGCAATTTTATGTACATGTAGATTCTAGAATCAGTGGATAAGTATTTTGAGCAAATGACATGATGAAAAATTTAATAGATCCAAATTGTATATAAAGATATAAGAATGAAAATATGTCACGATTGTCACGTAAGGAGCCATCTTAACTCAATCCTCTAGGAAAATATTCAATGGACCTAATCTATTGTATTTGACTTCTAAATGTCAATTTTCATGAGCTCTGCACTAATGCAGATCTATGAACTGTGTTATGGTTATATTTGTTTGTGTCTGCACTGATGCAGATCCATAAACTGAGGGATTATATTTTTTTTTGTGTGCACTGATGCAGATTCAATTTTCATGAGTTATGCACTAATAAAAATTTGATCAATAGAACTGGGGGTATATTTATTTGTATCTTTTTTGGTGGATTGAGTCGTGCCGGGCGAGTTATATTAGAGTGTCTTTTATTTTTAAAAAATGAGGCGTTCAACATTGATTTGAGCTTTTCTATTAAAGAAAGGGTACATGTGAAAAGTTTCTTAACGAGGATAAATTTGACCCCAAAGTATGACATAAAGGGTAAATTTGACTCCAAAAATTGATGAAGTGTATATTTAGCCAATTATTTTAAAGTAGAGAGATAAATTTGGCTTCAAAGTATAACGAGGATAAATTTGACCTCAAAATATGATGAACAGTATATTTAATCAATTTTTCAAAATGGAGGAGTAACATGAAAAAAGAAATTGGAAAATATTTTGAGAGGAATTTTAGAAATAATTATGTCATAAATTAAGCTAATGCATGTATTAAATTTTTTTATAATACTAAGATCATTAATTTCTAAATATTAATAATGTATGACATAATAGAAATAGAACATATAACTAATGTTATACATTATTTAAAAAACTAGTCAAGTCTACGTGATTTGCACGTGTGTACGAACATAATAATAAGTGTATATAAAAGAATAAATTTTTATCATTTATATTGAACAACATACTTGATCCGCCTTTAAAAATCCTGGTCTTATGAATAAGATCCATTTAAAGTCACGAAAGGCTAATTTCTTGATAAAGGAAAGCTTACCCTTCAAAAGATTTCCTATTTCTCTCTTTTCATACTGCTCACGTCAAGGCACGTAAAATCACATTCCATTTCATGCATCTTCTCATTCAAGACAAATAATTATAAATTATAAAATAAATATATGGACAAAAAATTAAAAAAAAATATGACATTGAAATATCAATTATGTAATTTATACTTTGAAAGGAAAAATATACTTTAGAGTCTTAATGATGATACTAAAACGTAAAAAGAGGAATTCAAATTATCCGTGATGGAAGAATGAAATCGATTATAAATTTGATTTACTAACGCATGAAATTTCTAATTACCATTATGTTTTATCTTTTAGACAATTAATGACTTTGTTTGATACTTGTTTGACACTATGATTTGTTTGCTATTATCAGAAATCACGATTTTCACTTTATTTTTATCTCAATAGTTTTTTTAATGTAAGTATGATTTTGACAAAAGAGTATTAACACAAATTACGCCTTAATAAGAAGTAGAACTAATATGAATAAAAAATAAAATTTAGAATAGAAAAATCATACCTTAAATTCACTTGTAATCGATACCTTGTAATCAATACGGAGTTTTGTTAAACAAACTTATTTTGAAGGTAAATTTAAACAAAAAAACAAACAAAAAAAGGTATCAAATATAGAAGCTTAAAACTCCGGTCGAACCTATTTGCAATCAGAAGAAAATGTTGAAAAAGGTAAAAAAGAATTTAATGTGATTCTTTACATATACTATTTTAGGACTGTTTATTTTTTCATATATTTTAGGATTCATATATTTTATGTAGTTTAGGATTTTTAATCTTTTCATATATTTATTTTATCAAGGTTTTATCGAAATAGGTGAAAAGACGATTTTGTCTATTTCTGAGTATTTTAATGAAGGGTAAAAAGATCGAATAACTTTTTTAAAGGTTTCACACTTTTAATATATTATATATAGATTATAGATATAGATTATATCAAATAAAATATGAATAATAATATACAAAGCTGATATAACTATTACTCCCTCCGTTTAAAGAATAATGACCTACTTTGACTTAGCACAAAATTTAAGAAAATAAAAAAAATTTTTGAATCTTGTGGTCTTACATTAAAATTGTGTCAAATGTATCAAAATGTTCTTTAATCTTGTGATCCTAAATATATCATGTAAAAAGTTAAAATTAAGTATTATCAAAAAAAGAAAAAAAATTATTTTTTTAAAATGAACTAAAAAAAAATTAATTAAAACGGAGGGAGTACTATATTTTATAATGCACTCTTACCATACAACACCTTAATCTCATCCGGTGATCACCGAATGAAAAAGGAGAAAGAAATATTGTGGAAGTGTGGGACTAACGCCGCACCGCACGGTAATGAAAGAGTTAATTTTCCCACTTTAAAACAATGGTGATTTTCTGATTAGATTCAGACTACCGACACTTCACATTGGTTTTCCTTATTTATATATTATTTCCTTGACTTATTTCTGACATTCTTTATTTAATACTGTATTTAAGGATTTAAAAAAAAAAAAAAAACTTGTGCTTTAAAATATTTTTTAAATATAATAAGATAGTACTATTTTTAGAACGAATTAAAAAAAAAAAAGAGTACCCAGGTAATAAAATAGATCGGAGGGAGTATTGCATTTAGCCGTACATTCCTTCAGGGTCGTTTGGTAGAATGTATAAAAGTAATGCAAAATATGACATATTAGTAATACTTGTGTTAGTTATGCTTGTATTTTTCTTATGCAGTATTTGGTTCGCTGTATTAAAAAAAATATAAATTACATAATTTATTTTAATTTTTTTTCTTTTACATAATAACCTCAATATATATGTTGAAATAGATGCGAATTTTTTTTTAAGGGATAATAGGGTCTTTAAGCATGTTGCATGCATTAGAATAGGATCTTTAAGCATGTTAATGCATGCATTAGATTCATTGTATTACTAATATCATAGATTTTGAGGTATTAATAATACACATCTCAATACACAATAGAATGTATAACTATTACTTGCATTGATTATGCATAAATTAAAAAGATATATCAAACAAAAATATTACTAATATACATTAAAATAATACATATATTAACTTTCTAATACACTCTCCCAAACTATTCCTAAAAAAACTATTTTCCTCTTCAAGCTGACATATCATCATATGCTTCAACTACACATAATAGTGTATATCCAAATCTTATTTTACTCTTCAGGTGAAGCATCCTAAAAGAAGATAAATCCAACTGGCTCTTCTTGGTGTGTGTGGAATGAGAAACTAAAAATAAATATTTTTTTCGTCCCAAATTGTGTATGCTATTTCTTTTTTAATTCGTTTTAAAAAAAATATCGTCTTTTCTTATTTAGTAAATTTTAAAGACATACTTATCATTTTAGCTTTAGTAATTTCACTTAATAAAAAAAAAAAAAAAGCAAATTTTTCAATAAAGAATAATTTAATAAATATTATTAAATTTTTCCTTATTTTTTAAATTTTATGTTCGGTCAAATAATAGGACACATAAAATGAGACTGTGGAGTTGGAAGAAACCCATCATCTTACTCACTTTTTTCTTTCAATAAACTAGTACTATCAACTATTTTGGTTGAGGGTAGTACAGAGTAGAGAGAACTAAACAAAGGGAAAAAGATAGTGAAGTTGGGTCAGGGTGGGTAGCTCAAAACTGGAACTACTCACCTGATATGGTATTGTCTTCTTGCCCCCTTTTGTTAGCTGCACATTAGATTTGGGTTCTAATGTAGAAATTTCAAGTACCAACTGAAATTACCAGATCTCTCACGAATAAGAATTATCCTCTTTGCTCTGTAGGCCCCTTTTCTCTTTCTATTAATCTGCTCTCTTTTTTTCAATTTATTTTCTGGGTAGCTACATCTTTAGCTACTTCTTTGCTTTGTTGATAGTTAAGTAGATCTATGCTTTATGTTTTTTGGCTACTAAGTTAAAAAGTGTGCTAATGAGGTTCTCAGGGTGATTTGAAGTTATTAATATTGTGCTTTGATGCATTATCCTTTTGGGAAGTGAAGCATATTCTTAATGTTGGTTGGTTTATGTAGAAAGAATTTTCAGTTTTAGCTGTGTTGATATTCTTCTTGTTTTTATTATTACTAGATTCTGACTCAATGCCTTTAGATCTGTCAATTAAGTTTAATTGTCTACCTACACTTCATATTTAATGCCTGCTCGTTGGAAATTTCAATAACTGAATGTAATGTGTTCAAGAACTTAAGTAGATGAATGTTTAAACTAGTTTTTGAGTGTGTCTATCAGTGGCGGAGACAGGATTCTCACTAACAGGATTTAAAGTATGACTTCGGTGCCATGGAGCTAGACCAGTGAGCTGTTACACTTTCTTCGGAGAATGGTTTTGAATTAAACACAGAGAAAGTTAAAGGGGTTCAACATATGCTATATATACATAGAAAATAATTTAAATAATTTTAACCATATATGGACTGTGTAGTTTCCATCAAATGGGGTTTGGATGAACTACCTCTGCCCTATCTAGCTCTGCCCCTGGTGTCTAGTACAAAATTAATGTGACACAGGTACGGGGTAACAATTTCAGACTGAATGTAGTCTCTTATGGTGGAATCTGGTATAAGCTGCTGGCAGAATAGGATCTCATAGTTGATGAATTTGTTTCAGTATGACTAGTACTAAATAAGGAGAGACAGTTTCTGGATGACACATTTATGGTTCGTTAAGCTATTTATGGGATTAAATTTAGACCGACGTAATTGTTTTTACACTTTAGTGTAAATGATGTAGTGACAGAATGGTGCATATGGATTAGTACTCCGTGTGTTTTTTAACCAAGTCCTGTTGTACATTACGACACTCATTTCAGATCCCAAAGCATGGTTGAGATTTCAAGAAATTAGTGCATTTGCCTGTAAGTTAAATGAGCTGTTTGAATATTCTTCATGAAAATCTATATCTTCTTAGAATTGAAAATCAAACGCCATTATCGGAGTATATCTTGTGCTGTATGATGCTAATCATTTGGTAACTTGTTATGATTTGGGTGGTATTAAGCAGTCATATTGTCATTCATCAATTCATAGTTTCACTGTATGGTTTCTTTTAGTTTAGTCCTGTACATTTCTATTTCTCTTTTTAACAGATAAACCAATGTTTCGGTCAGTTGTTTATTGTTTTTAATTTTCAATTTTAAGTAAAAGTGTTAGTTTAACAAACATGTGTAACTCTCTTTTTTTTGGGGGGGGGTTAATGGAGAAAAAACATGTGCAACTCTTGGTATATTTTAATGATGAGCAAATAGAAGATAATCACATTTAACAAGTTGCACTTCTAACATTGTATAGCAGTTCAGCTGGAGAAACTTGACTTTCCCTAAATTGAGCATGTCAATTATTGTAACTTCATGAATTACGTTTCCATGTTTGAAGAGTCAGCTAGCTTCCCTGAAATTATAACCTCACCTGTTTTCTTATGCATTTAGTTTTACACATGAAGGATAAAGTTATCAATGTCACCCGAAAAAATAAATTACACATGAAGGATAATAAACATTGTTGTCTGAAGAAATCAGCATTTGTTGATTTTTTTTCTGCATCATTACGAAAAGCCTTAGAGAGATGACGCTTTTCAGAATTCAAGCTCACCATCCTGCTTACTGCTAAAAAAATGATTCCGATGCTGTACATTTTAGTCTTTGTTTTCATTTTAATCAAGTCTTAACAGAAACGGTGAACATTCTTGTACTAGATAAAGGTGTGGTCTTGCTTAATCTTAAGGAGTTGCTCTTACTTATCTCCCCTCCAAAAAAAGCAGAAGTTATATAACAGTCTCTTGCTATGAACTTTAAATTCCTCTTTCTTCGCCAAAGAACTTTAAATCAAGCATAGAAGGTTTTGGTCCTTCTTTTTGGGCGATAATTTAGAGAATCTCCTTAAACATGGCCACCTTCAGGGTTAAGAGTCAAAGATACTCTCCCTGCTTTTTAACTCCTTGATCGATTCCGAGGCTGATCAGCTGGAATTTTTACCGCGACACGACATCTGCGCTTATGAATGTTCAATCACTTCATATATTGTAGATTATACTTTCTTTTGTAATGTTCCAAGTGTATTGAGGCCATTTACTCTTTGATCCCCAGGACATGGGAACTTTGGCACCTGAACCTGAGGTCATATGCTCGAAACATTACTTCAAATTGGGGCTGAAGGTATCTGGCAAGGAAAAATCAGCAAAACCCAGAGTTCTATCGCTTCTTTCGACACTTCTTGAGAGGTCTATTAAAAATACTGAAAGCCTATTAGAAAGTACAAAAAGAAAAGACGTGATCACAATATTTCATGGATCAAGAGCCCCCTCTCTCGGTATTGAACAATACTTGGATCGCATTTTTAAGTATTCATGTTGCAGCCCTTCATGCTTTATGGTTGCACACATATACATGGAGAGATTCATTGAATGCACTAGTGCTCATTTAACTTCCCTCAATGTTCACCGACTACTTATCACAAGTGTGATGGTGGCAGCTAAATTCATTGATGATGCGTAAGTTTACATCAGACATAATCTTTCATACCTCATTCTTTACCAAAATGTGTAATAGCTATACATGCGTTGAGATTTATTGTCATGTTGACTAGTCATCCGATTGGATAGTTGAGTATTAGAGTCCAACCTGAAACCCTGTTCCAACCACATGCAGCAAGCTTTCCCTTTGGATTACTAACACAAAGGAGTTATCTCATGCATTCATATATGCTATTCATTATCTGCTTGCTTCCTGAAACACAGTGAAGGGTGTTGCAACATTTTAATTCAGCAATGGACCCTCGCTTATTTGAATCTTTATATGATGCTGTGCATGATTTTCAGATTTTATAACAATGCATACTATGCAAGAGTAGGTGGTGTAACCACAAAAGAGTTGAATAAGCTGGAGATGAAATTCTTGTTTGGACTGGATTTTCAACTTCATGTAAGTGTCCCAACATTCGGAAGCTATTGCTCGCTCCTGGAGAAGGAAGGAACTGTAGGTCTCCAGATCGATCGCTCAATTCAGGCATGTAGAATCAGCGAGAGTTGGTCAAACAAAGACGATTCCACCTGTGCACAAATTGCAAGATAAGCTTTTAGAATGGTGATCGAAGATATTGTCACAAAGTTGCAATACTCCTTCAGAGGTGGAAGAAACTAAAATGCTCGCCGTCAAACTAAAGAGTATATTGTTTGATATACTCTTTTACATTTTTACCCATTTTTGTTTTTGTGCAGGTGTTCTTTACTGTACTGGTGTAGCTCCTAGGAACCCTGGCTTCCTCCTCCTAGTTGCTAGTATCATTATTTTTCAGGTTTTGCAAAATTTGCCACTGATGTTGGTCCCTATAGAATGAGGGACATGCTTGTTTTTACAGTAGAAATTTCTTAGTGATTTCAGACCTTACTTCGAACAACCAAAGTTTGAACCCTGAAGGGTTTTATTTTACAATGCATTGTAAGAATTTCAGGTACTTGTGGGCGTTCAATTTTTTCTCCTATTTAATTTGATTTTTTTATTAAGGGGGTGCGACTGACGAGTCAGGTGGTACCTTGAGCCTCATTAAACCAGTTCATGTCAATTCCTAAAATAACCAGGTGGTGGCAACAGATGAAGTGTGATACTTGGAATTACAACAATTGACAAAGGTTGATGAGATGTCATGGAGATAGAAATCCAGTTGCTAGAGGAGAAGGTGGAGAGACACCACATACTCCCCCAAGTATAGTAAATTCTATCAGATGGAACAACTGCACTGATAAGTTAAAGATCGATAAAATATAAGTGACGACAAGCAACATATGTAAGGGGTAATCCAAGACTATCAAAATTCTGTACACGACAAGCAACATATGTAATTATTTTTATTTTTTTGAGTAAATACATAATTACTCTTCAATTGTTGGTGACATTTTTAAAAAGATACCTAAATTTTGAATTCGATCTATTACCCCACGATTCTTCTTTATTCCGTTGCAAATATACCATTTCGGACCTCTGCGTGTATACACGTGCGACAAGCGCGTGAAAGGGCTCAAATTTAATTTTTTTTGATCAATTAAAATCTGCTACGTGTAAATAATTAATATATAATTTATATATTTTCTTAGAAGGAAAAAATTAATATTTATTTATTTTTTAAAATTATTTCATAAATCCATCATCCACCATTGTCTTCTTTCCCAATTTCTTTTTCATCACCATAGCTCAACAACAACATCAATTACAATAATAACATCATCAATTATAACAACAACAACATCAATTACAGGAGCACCAACATCAATTAAAGCAACAAAAATAACATTATCATTACCATAATTTTAAAAAGGAAAGTTGATGTACAATCTCCATTTTAGTGGAGTTTTAAGCTCTATTTTAATGAAGGAAACTGGGCAGGAATAGGGGAAGGTGATGTTGGACGGAGTGGGGATGGAAGTAAGGGGTGGGGTGGGGTCATAAATAAAAAAAAAAATGGAGCTTAAAAGCTTCATTTAAATGGAGATTGTACAGGGATGGGGTGGGGTGATAAATTAAATTAAAAAAATTATTAAAAAAATAAATAAAATATGAAATTAGATATATTTAACACGTGGCAGTACCTGATTGGTGCATGTGTTTATTTTTTTTATTGTGATTGATTCAATGAAAAATAGTGTATTTGCAACGAATTAAGTAAGAATCGTAGGATAAGAGATCAAATTCAAAGTTTAGGTATCTTTTTAAAAATCTCAACATAAGAAAGTAATTATGTATTTAGTCTTATTTTTTTATTAATATGATGAATTATTATAGATGAGTTGACGGATACTTTTATTCGCTTTCATTTTAAAAATGCCATTCAGTAATAAGATGATTATGCAATGTTTTGTTTATTACCCGAGTTCTCCCAAAAAGGTGCAATTGAACTGAAAGATTATAGACCAGTCAGATTCATCAGGAATGTCTACAACATTGCTGTTAAAATATTGGGGAAAGGGCAATAATGGCGGATAGGCCAAAACAAATTTGACTCCATCATCGATATATGCGCTGATGCATGTTTTTTTTTTTTTTTTTTTTTTAAATTTCTTTTCTTTTTGTGGAAGCATGTTCTTTTTTTTTTTTTTTGCTTTTTAATTTCTGATTCGTCCGTGCTTCTTTATTTTTATTTTTTTATTTCTTTTTTCTAATCATTCCTTTACTTTTTTCTCCTCCATTATTTGAAAGAATAATCAAATTATTTATTTTTTTAATCTTATCAACATAAAAAGTAATTAATAATTATAAAAACTATATAATTATTATATAAAAGAATTTTTTTCTTCACATACATTTAAAAAAGAATGTGTCAATGCATATTTGATACCAAATTTATATATATATATATATATATATATATATATATATATATATATATATATATATATATACTAGTTTAGGGTACACGCTCTGCACGTGTGTCTCGCTTCAATGACTTCAATTTTATAATATTATAAAGTAAAATATACATTGATTAAAAATAAATTGATGATTTTATTAAATACAAAAAATTCTTAAATAGAAAATTAATATATTCATACAAAATCATATAAAAGCATTAAAAATCATTTTAAACTGAATTAAGAAAAACTACAAGGACTATGGAACAATAAAAAATGCTTAAGTTTTCTCGTGTAACATATGGAGCAATTCATATATTGTTAGAAAGTGTTTGCAACAAATTAATATCTTCACTATTATAAGAAAATATAATATGCTAAGGAAAGAATTTTAACAAAGAAATACTAAAGTTAATCAACAAAATATTTCAACATGAACTATATGATACAACAAATGAACAGTGCATAAAAAAACTGTCGCAAGGAAAAAAATAATAACTGAATCAAGTGAAATTACTATCATAATAGTGCTATATGATGTTGCTTTAAAAAATTTAGCACTATGCGTTATTGGAATATATAGCAAATATACGTATAAACTATCAAAGACATGTGAAAGGAGTAAAATTTGCAGTAGGAGAAATACAACACTCGCAAAAAGTAATTGAAAAGGAAAAGAGATAAACCTTTGATTTTTTCAGCTACTTCATTCGACGACAATATGCTTGTTTCGTATAATTTTTCAACTGAAAGAGAAATATGAAAAATTATTAAAAGAAAAAATCTCTTGATAATTATGTATAACACGTATATAATATTTAAATTTTATCAACTAAAAAGAATGAAGAAGAAAAAGAAAATGATAATAAGGAGTGCAAGAAGAAAGCTTTAATCAATCATCAATTAAAATATCAAAATAAACAGAAAATATAGAAGCACGGCAATTTATAAATATATCAAAATAAGAAGAAAATGTAGAAGCACAATAATTTATAGATATTTTTTTATATATAACGTAAAATTCTATTTAATATATAAGTGTTAAATTTTATGCTTTTCTACCTACCTCATTTTCATTGATTTGAAAGTCGTAAATGATAGGATAATTATTACACTTTCTCATATTTGCTTCTTAAATTTTTCTCTTTCCATGCATAACTTTTTTCTTATTTGATTATTACATTTATTCCTTTTCATGCATATTTTTTTTTTTCCTTTACGTAAAAACCTATTAAGGGCTCTTCTTTCCCACTAAAAATTTAGCTTATTTAATTCTTTTAGGTATAGGACTCTTTCCCTCTATTAACCTACAGATTCGTCAAATTTTGACACTTTTAGTTTCTTTGTTGATATTATTTTAATACAATTATAAGAATCTTTTATTATAGGAAAAATACATAAAGTAGCACACTTAAGTTTTAAATTACAAAAAATAACAACACTTTTATCAAATTACATTTTGTAGCATATGTATTTGTATATATTTGTATTTTTGTAGCAACTTACAAAAATACAAAATACATATCGATCATAAGGACGGTAAAAATCATATGTATTTATATTTTTGTAGCAACAGTTTGCAAAAATATAAAATACAACTTGCTATATTATGTAATTATGAAACTGTTAATACGAAACTCATAATTAAGGGGATAAGTATGTTATTTCTGAATTTTGCCGTTTATTATATAAGGTAAATTTTAAGTGAATTAAAAGTGTTAAATGATGTGATTTCTTACCTTGGTAAGAAAGAACTCTAATTAACTTTAAAATACTAAATATTAGAATCATCATTTAATATTATAATTTAAGAAAAAAGGTGAAAAGACGATTTTGTCTAAAGTAAAACATTTAATGAAGGGCAAAAAGTTCGAATCATTATACAAATAATGATACAACTTACATACACTTCATAATAATAATTGTACAGTTTCTATACATATTCTATCCAATTTTTAGTTTCATTAATTATTCTGATACATATTCTATACAACACTTATATAATTTCTATACACATCTTATACAAATATATTTTCTATACAATAATTATATATTTTCTACACACATTTTATACAACCTTTAGCTGGAATAATTATTCAAATACATAATATACACAATATTTATATACTTTCTACACACATCTTATACAAAAACATATTCTATACAATAATTATATAATTTTATACACATTCTATAAAACTTATACAGTTTCTACACACATTCTATACAACCTTTAGCTACAATTATTATTCAAATATGTATTTTATGATACAACCATATAATTTCTGCACACATACAAATTTTTTATAGTGCATATCTTATACAATTACTATACAATTTATATACAGATCTTCTTTAGCTTCTATACATATATCTTATATTAATACATAATCTATTGAATAATTATAAAGTTTCTATACAATTGGTTTTAATTATTCAAACACGTATTTTATAAAATAACAATATAATTTCTATACGCATTCTATATAATTTTTATATGTATTTTATACTACATATTTTATACAATAACTATACAGTTTATATACAAATCTTATCTAGTTTCTATACATATATCTTATATTAATACATATTTTATAGAACAAATATAAAGTTTTCTATACAATTGTATTTAATTATTTTCTTTTAAAAAAAAGTACACTTTTTTATGTCAAAAAATTTGTAGCAAAAAGAAAATGTTATAGCGGGATTTGAAATTATTGGACGAAATCTAACAAATATATGAAAAATACAGCTACAATTACTCCATGATTTTAAATTAAAAACCCTCTGTTGCTTCTGAGAAGGGGCTTCATCACCATGTTAAAGGAGGAAATGTTTCATCCATATCAATCTCAAGAGATTGTTCTTAATTTTCGAGCGTACAAATGAAAGGAAGGATATATGAAAATGACCTAAATGGGAAAAGGATTGAAAATGACCAATTTTAGGAATTGGTTTGAAAGGAAGGGTAGATGAAAGTGATCCAAATGGGAAAAAGATTGAAAATAGCCAATTTTAGGAATTAGTTTGACCGACTAATCATTCTTTGACAATTGACTCAAATATATGAACTATTTGTTTTGTAATGGTCAGAAAATGTCTTTTTTCCTAAAATATTAGCAAAAATATATAAAAGGATTATTGAGAATTAGTTTCAAGACACTAAAATGTTGTGTTCTAATTACAAAAGATGAATGAGAAATGAAGGGAAGCAAAATAAAATTGAGTGAATGTTTTACATAAATTTTTACATGTTTATCCCAAATTACATCCTATTCCAACATTTAATAAAATTTCACAAAATCTTGAATTTTTATTTTTTCGATACATCTATATATTAATAAGAGATACATCTTATCTGATACATCCAATTAAACAGCTATGGCAAAATTTCATAAAATCTCGAATTTCTATTTTTCTGATAAATCTATTAATAAGAGATACATCTTATCTGACACATTCATTAAAACAACTATGGCACGCTAAAAAAGAAAAATAATAAAATTAAGGAGAAAATCATGCTTTATAACTTCAAACTTATTGTCAAAATCCCTAGAAATTCATAACTAGTTATAATGTTGATATTTTTTTTTAAAAAGGACCCTCATTCATCTTGTTGAAACATTCTTCTCCTTTCTTTAAAATTCAAAAGAATATCCCCCCCCCCCCCCCCCCCCCCGTCTGACCGAACAACTCCACCCCCTTATCTTTCAGAATTTCTTTAAAATCTTTTAGAATTTTAGCATTGTAAAATCTGTCATACCTTAACTGATGCGGTGAATCTTCTTTAGCTATATAATGCATACCCAACATTGACGTAAATAAAAAATAAAGCAGTTAGTAATTAGTCTGTGTCGTAGTCATATTGACTCAGATACAATCACTTTTTGAAGTTATTAGGTGGAGATACATAATTCTGTCTCATATTAAAGAGTGATACATAATTAAAATTACTTCTCAGGCATGAAATTAATGTTAATTGTGTATCACAATATCAAAATTTAGTACTAAGATATATTTATTTTTTAATCTATTTAATCTACATACATAATATTGTAATTAGACTGAAGAAAGATACATAATTAAAATTATGTCTCATGCATAAAATGATGCCATTTATGTATCTCAATAGTAAAAATTATGTATCTGACGAATTTTTTAATCCGATAGTTATGTATAGTACCTTTTGAAGTGTGGCTTTTTTTTTAAAAAAAATTTCAACAACTTGTGTTTTGAAGGACCAAACTTCCCTTTTAAAGGAGCTAAATCCCATTTTTTTTCTTTGATTTAACACCATCAATGGCGACATCGGGAGCTGAATCGATTCCTGCTATTGATAGTATTGGTGCGGTGATGTTGGTGGCATTAATGATAAATCATTTTCTTAAAAAAGAAAGAAAGAAAAGTCAAGAAATTTCACTGATGAATCATTTGATTTAACACCATCAATATTGACATCACTAATAAATTATTTTTTTGAAAAAGGAAGAAAGAAGAATCAAAAAATTTCTCCCACAAATTTCAAACGTAAAGGAGAAATTGAAGATGAAAGAAGGAGTAATAAATAAAGGATAGGTGAATATTGATGCGAGAAAGAGGGGTGTTATTCCCTCTTTAGTGATGTATGTGCTATTTTAAGAGAGAGAAAGTAAATAAGAGATTTAAGTAATTATTTAAAAGAGTTGAAATTTTAAGTAGTTAGGATAAGTTAAGTTGTGGTATTAAGTAATGGAAAAATAGCTCGGTGGACCCTTGTACTTGTCTGAGTTTGTAAAGTGAACATCTCTACTTAGATTTTTGTCATCTGACCCCTTGAACTCATCAAAACTCAATATTTTAAACTCCTCTGACCGTTGATCAAGCTTATGTGGCACAAAACCAGTTGAGTTGGATAAAACACGTTATTGTACACGCATGGGTGTGCATGAGAGATATTTTTTAATTAATTTTATATTAAAATAATTAAAAAAATAAAAATACCCCCTACCCCATTGCCGCCCCAAAGTTGCCATGACCAACGCTATTAGAGCCCTCCACCACCACCACTACACCCCAAAGCTGCCATGGCCAACGCCATTAGAGCACACCACCACCACCACTACAACCCAAAGCTGCCATCACCATTGCCATTAGAGTTTTCCCTCCTTAAAACTTCTCAATCGTCCTCCTTCACACCATTGCATCCCTAAGGCTGCTCCATATTTAATGATTATTTACATAATTAATAATTGTTTTATAACTGCAATATTATGTACCATACTAGCTTCTGCGAGAGGGTAGCATGAACATCAAATCACATGCTACCACTACTGTGAAATACAATCCCTGCATTTTCCACCCCCACAAACAAAGAATCAGCCCCCCTCCCCCCGCTACAGCCCCCACTATTTCACTTTTTATTTTTTTTTTTTAAATTCACTTTCTCAGTTTAAATTTTTTTATTTTTTTAGGATTAATTTTACAACTTCATAAATAAACAACTTTTACAAATTGTTAAATATATCTGAATTTAAAAATTAAAAATTTATTATGTTTGTGTATGTGAATTTATAGTTAAAACGTTAAATTAATTAAAGAGAAATTTTAATTATTTGGAATGAATTTGATGTTTAATTTGTGAGCAAACATTAAGAACATGATTATTGAAATTTTTCTACAATTTGTAAAAGTTGTTTATTTAATTAAATTTATTTAATATTTAATTTTTATGTGGAATTTAAAAAATTTATTTATTTAATTAATTTTTTTAATATTTAATTTCTTATGTGGCATTTTAAAAATAACATAAAATTTAATGCAGCATTTAAAAATAACGTGGAAGCTTACGTGAAAGCAATTGTGTTACACACACCAAAATAGAGTTTAAAATATTGAGTTTTATTGAGTTCAGGGGTTCAGATGACAAAAGACTAAGTAGAGATGTTCATTTTACAAACTCAAATAAGTACAAGGATCCACCGAACTATTTTACCTTAAGTAATTAATCCCTACGTTTTTTTACTTTTTGGAAAAAGCTTTTCTCTCACATTGCTTGCGGAAAGGAAAGTTCTTATAATTAAATGTAGAATCACTATTTCATATTCTTACAGGGTTGAGAAGAATACATACTTTATGTTGTTCTTGCTTGATTGGCTTTGAAAGAGATTGCGAGAAATTTTTTCTCAAGCTGATATGCGAACTGCATTCCCTCTACACACACTCATGTGTGACTATACACTCCTCCGTGACACTTGAACCAATGCATCTTTTCGAGTCATTATTTTTTCTTGAAGCAATAGATCTTACCCATTTCTCTTTTGTGTGATTTACTATTACTGAGTAAGTTCGCTATTCATTGGAGTTTGTGGTATCGATATTCTGGTAAGTAAATGATTCTATTCTGGAATGATATATTTCATTACCTCAGGTACATTGAGAAAAATAATTTACTTAAGGACATACTATAAATTTAGTGGACTCAGTTTAATCCTTTTATTTTATTTTACTATTTTCTGAAAATAGTTTGATTATTATTCTGATGTTCATAAACTTTTCTTGAATACATATTAAATAACATAAAATTCTCTCATTAAAGACAAGGCGAGTTGGAAAAATAATTCGAAGTTATAAAAAATCAAATTTAATTAGAGTTTGATATTTTAATTCATGTCTATACTCAGTTCTTATAGCCCGATAATGGTACATGAATTTTATGCATCATAACTTTCCACCATAGTTCTTTCTATGAACAAATATCTAGGCCTGATGAAACATATGGAGCAACCATAGCTTGATGAGACCCTTGTGGGAGGGGTCGGGGTTGATCTTTCAGCAGAGACCATCCACCGGATTATTTTTGGTCTAGACTATATCACTCTTGCATCCAGATCATAGTGTGACTATAGGCTTAGAGTCGCAAGTGATAAATATATTATACGGGAGACTGAGCATAGACGAGAGAGAGTTGAGATGGCTAGGTGGATAACTAACTATATTTCACCTTTAGGTGATGAGGCCCCATGGATCGAGGGTTATGGTTTGATAAAGAAGGTTTCATTGACCTTTAGTGCCAAGTTTTGGTGGTTGATCATCTGATATAGACTATTCCTTACTGCTTTAGATAATGTGTTGACTTGGGAGGAAACAACCCTGGTTGCTAGTTTGATGGTCGGGTATGCTATTGATTTTGCAGCCATCCTCCGGTATGAGATCCATGGTAGAGCATTTGGGGAGACAACGAATCTGCCATTCCCTACCTAATTTAGAGGTTATGTAATGAGGCCGATGTACTGTAACACCCAGAGTCTGTATCCTGAATGCTACACGATGCTCATACTATCGAAGGACCACAAGCTAACCCATGGCTAGTACCTGCTGCAATAACTGTGTAATAAATACTGTAATAATTGCAAAAATAGGTAGAACATATGCCATAAGGTTCAAATCTATAAATAAATCTAAATACAGTATTAAAATACCAAAACTGAATATAAGTACTGAAAAAAATTGAACAACTATCTGAAAATACTCTAGTTTGAAAAACCTCTAAACTGTCTGAACTGTGGAGTTGATGGGATAAGTCCCCAACTGACTCCGACTACTAAAAATAATACTAAAACACTTAAAACAACTATGTTCTCGAACTACGAGGACTCACCACTACGCTGACTGCTAAAAATCTGAACTGCTAAGGGTGCTCTGAAGCTCGTGTGTCTGATCCAATGATATAAGACATCATAGCACAAAAGAAAAGCATGCGTTAGTACTTTGAATGTACTGGTATGCTCAGCAAAGTAGGCTAAAATACATGGGTTCATATGCATGAACAATAATAACTAAATAACATGAGTAGGACTGCATAAGAATACATGAATGAATACGTATACTGTAACTGAGATCGTGATAGTACTGAGTACTGAATCTGAATACTGACTTACTAATGTTTGAGTTTACTGATACTGTATTTCTGATAACTGAATGACTGTATGTGACAGTCCTGATTTTGTGGAACTATACTGAGTTCTGTACTAAGTAGAGTGACTATACCTGATAGTCCTAAATCTATAGAAATGAACTGAGTTCTATTCTGAGACTGAAACTGAAACTAAGACTTAAACTAAGACAGTGGGAAGTAATCATCTAACCGATATTCCCCTTCTCTAACTGATTTGGGGTCCAACCTGTAATCCCAGTTAGAAGGGTGTCAATACCGTTCCACGGGTAAGGACAAGTGCTGAGTCACCCTCATATGGTAGGTACTCTGAACGAGAATGATGGTACCCTCAATTGGTAGGTAGATCACCTCATCAATCCTCAACTGGCATGTTGATGTCTCAACCTATGCTGGATACGTAGTTCTGGAATGCAAGGACTGTTTCTAAGGATTCCACCCTCTACTGGCAGGTGAGTCCCCATCCTTGGGTTCACTCGGTGCTGAATCCTACTTCCAATTGAATAGACACTGGACTGAATTCTAAACTGTACTAGGCTAGAATAGATTGTTGCTGATCGTACTGTATAACTTAAGTGAACTGATTTTACAGAACTAAACTGGACTGATTCTAAGTTCACTGAATTTTCCTAAGTTCTGCACTGACTGAATTCTACTAATCGTGACATAACTGATTCTACTCTGTGACTGATCATGGCTCTAGACAAGTAGCTAAATTGTCGGGTATTAAATACCCTCAGGACTCGATAGCATATTAGCATAAACTTAAAACATATGGCATAATTCTTGAGACATGGTAACTAACTACTTAGTCATCATTCATTTATTTGGGCATTCAAGCAAACCCTTGCATGACATGAATACTTGCATGCATGCTAAACATGATATAATTTCACTATTCAACTCACATGGACAATTCATCAAACATTTGTGGGGCATACTATATGCACATAATACTAAAACAACATGTAGGCAACATGATTCACTTCCAATTACATAATTCCAAGAGGTTCAATATGAATTCACATGATAAAGCACACATATCAATTAACTCTACATGAATCTTGCTATAAATCATGAATACACTTTAATTCAACTCATGAAAATCATGAAATTACTATACATGAACTTTAAAAGAGTTTCTTAGACTCCAAGGGTGGAAGGAACTCTTGGATGAACAATTCACATACCTTAGTTGATGAATTTTTAAAAGTTAATGGTAATTTCTCGAGTTCTTGATTTGAAACTTGAGCACCTAGGGTTTTGTTCTTGAGAAAATTAGAGAATGAATGAGTATATTTGCTCTTCAAAGGGCTTAATTTTGTGTTTTGTGGGCTGAAGAACGTAGGAAAAATACCCAAATACCCCCATGGATGTGGTCTTTTAATGACTGAAAAACTGTGTTACCGACGCGCAGGCAGATGTACCGTGTCATTGGCATCGACGTGATAGACAACATGCCGCATTGAGTCTGCGTCGGTTCACTGGAATTTGCACTGAAGCTGGGGAAAAACTATCTTATCGATGCGATGGTCGATGCGACACGTCGAGATCACGTCGACCCACTATTTTAGGCACTCAAACATGATCTAAACGAGGTCCAAAAAATCTAAAACTTGTTCGAGAACACCTATTGACATTCCTGATCATGAATTAACTCAAATATCAACATTTAATGGACTTAATTGTCACAAAATAAGATTTCCAACTTTCGAAGGCTAAAATACACTAAGTCTGAATACTTATCTAAGATATTCTAAGTCTAGGACCCCTTGAGAAGCCTAAAGGAATAATTAGACTAAGAATTTTACGGGGTCTTACATTATCTCCCCCTTGGGAACATTCATCCTCGAATGAGACTACTGGAACTAAGAATCCATAGAGACCGAACTTAGACATTGGGCTTGCACAATTGAAGTATGGTTTCATGACTGAGATCACTGATACACTGAATTATCATATTGAACATGCATATCTGATGCATAAGTACATAGCTGAACATGACTTATGAACATATGACTGAACATGCAGTGGTAACTGATACCAAGTTTGTAATTGAAATCAGAACATGAAACTGAATAAGCTTGAGAAAAATTATTACCTTAAGCTGAATCTGAGTTTGCAGAGAAGAGGTGAGGATACTTGGTCCGCATATCTACTTCTGCTTCCCAATTAGCTCCTTTAACGGACTAATTTTGCGATAGAACTTTGAATAGAGGGAATTCTTTGTTCCTCAGTCTGCTAATATGATAATCAAAAATTTCAACTGGAATCTCTTCGTAAGAGAGGTTGTTCTGAATATCTATTCCCTCTATTGGGATTAAGGCTGATGGGTCACCTATAAATTTCTTTAGCAAGGAGACATGAAACACTGGATGGACTGAAGATAAATTTGAAGGCAACTCAAGCTCGTAGGCTACCTTTCTGAAACGGATGATAATTTGGTAAGGATCGATATATCAGGGACTGATCTTCGCCTTTTTGCCAAACCGTTTCACTCTTTTCATAGGAGAGATCTTCAAGTACATATAGTCACCAATCTCAATCTCAAGATCCGTTCTGCGCATATCTGCATACGATTTCTGCTAGCTCTGAGCTGTCTTAAGTCTTTTCCTGATCAATTAGACTTTCTCTAAGGTATCAAATACCAAGTTAGGCCCTACCACTGTGGCTCACCCACTTCAAACCAACTAATGAAAGATCTATACCTCCTCCCATAAAATGCCTCAAACGGAGCTATTTGAATACTGGAGTGATAACTGTTGTTATATGCGAACTCAATCAAAGGCAAGTGGTCATCCCAACTACCTTTAAAGTATATCGCACATGCTCTCAGTATATCCTCTAAAGTATTAATGGTCCTTTCTTCTTGACCATCTGTCTGAGGATGAAAAGCTTTACTGAGGTGAACTCAAGTACTAAGACTCTTTTAGAATACTCTCCAGAAATAAAAGGTGAACTAGGTACCTCTATCTGAGATAATGAATAGTGGAGCACCGTGCAATCTGACCAACTCCCTGATATAGATTTTGGCATAATCCTCAGTTGAGTAAGAGGTATGGACTGGTAGAAAATGAGCTGATTTGGTCATCCTATCTATAATGACCCAAACTAAATCATGCTGACAGTTAGTATGAGGTAAACTCGTCACAAAGTCCATGTTCACTTCTTCCCATTTATATATGGGAATGCTGAACTCCTGTATGGACCCACTTAGCTTCTGATGCTCAATCTTAACCTGCTGACATGTTGACCACTTATCCACAAACTCTGCAGTAATTTTCTTCATCCCACTCCACCAATAGTTCTCCTAAAAATCATGATACTTCTTAGTGGCCCCTGGATGGATAGAGTAGCGCATACCACGCGCTTCTGCAAGAATTCGCTGCCTCAAGTCATCTACGCTTGGCACACATAGTCGACCCTGACAACGCAAAACACCATCTCCCCCTTGGGAGAAAACCTCTACTTTTTGATCTCTAACTGATTCCTTCAACTTGACTAAACTAGGATTCCTATCCTTCTTTTTCTTTACCTCAGAATTCAGTGATGATTTTGAACTACTCTGCACCTATACACTACTTTTTGCTGAATCGACTAAGCGGATACCTTGTTGGGCTAGCTGATGAGCTCCCTGAGATAACTTCTTCTTACTATCCTGGACATGAGTAATACTACCCATAGACATCCTACTGAGAGCGTCGGCCACTACATTGGCCTTGCCCGGATGATACAGGACACTCATGTCATAGTCTTTCAAAAACTCCAACCACCTTCTCTGACGGAGGTTTAAATCTTTCTGAGAGAACACATACTATAGGCTATTATGATCAGTGAACACATCAACATGCACCCCATACAAATAATGCCTCCAAATCTTTAAGGCAAAAACTACTGCTGCTAACTTAAGATTATGAGTAAGGTAATTCTTCTCATGGGGCTTAAGCTGCCTAGAGGTATAGGCTATGACCTTACCTCTCTGTATCAGAACACACCCAAGCCAACTTTGGAGGTATCCCAATACATAAAAAATCCATTTGCACCATCAAGTAAGGTCAAACTAGAGCTATAGTGAGTCGTGTCTTCAACTTCTAAAAACACTTTTCACAAAACTTTGACCTCTGACTCAATCTAGACATAGGGGATGCAATAGACGAAAATCCCTCAATGAATCATCGATAATAGATGGACAAACACAAAAAACTCCTAACATCTAATGGAGAGATGGGCGTAAGCTAGTTTCTCTGAACTTTAGTTTTTTGGGGATCAACTCTAATGCCATCACTGGAATATATATGGTTAAGGAAGGCTACTGACCTTAGCCAAAATTTGCACTTATTGAATTTGGCGAATAGCTGATGGTTTTTAACATTATGTAATATTATTCTGAGATGGTCTGCATGATCATGTTCACTGCGTAAGTAGACAAGAATGTCGTCTATGAAGACTATGACAAACATGTCTAAGTACTACTTGAACACATGGTTCATCAAGTCCCTGAAAGCTGCTGGGGCATTGGTAAGAACAAAGGACATGACTAAGAATCTAAAGTGACCATACTGAGTTTTGAAAGCTGTTCTTGGGATGTCATACTCCCTGACTCTGAGCTGATGATAGCCTGATCTGACGTCTATCTTGGAGAAATAATTGGCATCCTGAAGCTAGTCAAACAAGTCATCGATTCTGGGAAGAGGATACTTGTTCTTGATTGTGAATTTATTTATCCAATGATAGTCAATACACATTCTGAGAGAACTGTCTTTCTTACACACGAATAAAACTGGTGCACCCCACAAGGACACACTAGGTCGGATAAATCCCTTATATAAGAGATCCTTTAACTGTTCCTTTAATTTTTTAAGTTCTGTTGGAGCCATAATGTATGGAGGGATAGATATGGGCTGAGTATCTGGGAGAAGATCAATTCTGAACTCAATTTCCCTTTCAGAAGAAACTCCAGGAAGGTCTTCAGGAAACACATTTGGGAATTCACATGTTACTGACACTTATTCAAGAGTAGGGGTTTCTGAAATAGAGTCGTGGACTCGAACGAGATAGTAGGCACATCCCTTAGCTATTATTTTTCTAGCCCGAAGGTAAGAAATAAGTTGACCCCTAAGTGGTGAAGTACTACCCCTCCACTCTAGGACAGATTTATTTAGAAACTAAAATTGAACAATTCTATTACTGCAGTCGACTGAGGTATAGCAGGAATAAAGATAATCCATGCTGAGAATGACATCAAAATTAGTTATCTCTAATTCGACTAAGTCTGCTGAAGTGACTTTTGAGATACCCTAACCGGACAGTTCCTGTATACCTGCTGGGCTATGATAGATTTACCTACTAGGGTAGAGACTGAGAAAGGCTCTTCTAGAATTTCAGGACTGACTCTAAAGTCAACAGCTATATAAGAAGTAACAAAGGATAAAGAGGCTCCTGGATCTAGCAAAGCATAAACATGCAAATGATAAACTTGTGATGTACTAGTGACCATATCAAAAGAACTCTCCTGATCCTGTCAATACTGAAGAACATAGAGTCTATTTGGGTGTTGCCCACTGGTGGTCACCCTGCTAATTCGGGTGATTGGACTGAGCTGGGGGACAGTTATTCTGACCCTGAGAACCTGACTGGGGAGAATCTCTGACTCTGTGTCCTGGCTTGCCACACCCAAAACACATATTATTGCCTACTCTACAGATACCCTGGTGGTTTCTACCATACTTCTAACAAAAGGGATTAGTTTGGGCACTGCTAACACTGCCCTGGGGTTTAGGTACTGGTGCCCTATCCCTATTTCTATCTCTAAATTTCAACACAGGAGCATTGGCTGAGGACGAATCTAGAACTGAAGATTTCAAGCGGAACTGAGAACGATTCCCACCTTCTAACTTAGGCTAAGCGAAGTTGAAACTATATATTCTCACTCTCTTGTTCTCCCTCTCCTTCTCCCTATTCTTAGCCTCTTCTATCTATTGAGCATAGACCATGAGCCTGGATATGTCCATATCCTAAATCAATATTGTAGTTCTACACTCCTTAACCATGCCATTAGACACCCCTAACACAAACTTACTCATTCGAGATCTGCAGTCTGCCACTATATGAGAAACATATCTAGCTAATTGAGTAAACTTGAAAGAATACTCTTTCACTGTCATATTGCCCTACTTCAGATTGATAAATTCCAGAACCTTCGCTTCCCTCAACTCTAGTGGGAAGAACCCATCCAAAAAAGCAGTGGCAAACTCCTCCCATTCTATGGGCCCTGCATCTATTGCCCTCTCTGCCTTCTACTATTTAAACCATGAGTGAGCCATATCCTACAACTGATATATGGACAACTCAGTGCTCTCAACAACAATCACCCCCATAATACCAGTAACCTTTTACACCTGATTAAGAAATTCTTGATGGTCCTCATCTGACTTAGACCCGGTAAACGATGGAGGGTTCATTCGGGTGAAGTCCCAAATCATGGAAGTAGCAGTATTGGCCACTGGGTTGGCCGGAATGGCAGTTGGCCGGTCATTCTAGGCTGCCATAGAATGAGCTAGGGTGGTGAAGGCTGCTATAAACTCAGCATAGAAGACGTGTTCGTCTAGTGAACCTGGCTGGGGTTCTGGATGGTCTCCTATTCCTGTTCCCTTAGTCCTCTATGGAGGCATATTTCTGTAAAAGAAAGAGAAAGAATTAGATTGAGAGTTTAACTGGAGCTCATGCTCACTCGCACGACATGAATACTGAAAGAAGGAAATTTTTTCCTAAAATATTACGTAGCCTCCTGTCCATAAGTGTGGTGCACTACCCATGCATAAGACTATATTAGATGCAACTTTTAGACTTACTAGGACTCTGTTGAACCTTAGGCTTTGATACCAATTTTGTAATGCCCCGAGTTTATACCCTGAATGCTACACGGTGCTCATAATCTCGATGGACCACAAACTAATCCATGACAAGTACCTGCTGCAATAACTGTGTAATAAATTCTATAATTATTGCGGAAATAGATGGAACATATTCCATAAGGTTAAATCTATAAATAAATCTGAATGAGATATCAAAATACCAAAACTGAGTATAAGTACTGAAAAAAACTGAATAACTATCTGAAAATACTCTAGTTCAAAAAGACTCTAAACTGTCTAAATTGTGGAGTTGATGGGACAAGTACCCAACTGACTCCGACTACTGAAAATAATACTAAAACACTGAAAACAACTGTGTCCTCGAACTATGAGGACTTACCACTATGCTGACTGCTGAAAATCTGAACTGCTAAGGCTGCTTTGGAGATCGTGTGTCTGAACCAATGATATAAGGCATCATAGCGCAAAAAAAATATGTATTAGTACTTTGAATACATTGGTATGCTTAGTGAGGTAGGCTGAAATGCATGGGTTCATATGCATGAACAATAATAACTGAATAATATGGGTAGGACTGAATAAGAATATATACATGAATAGGTATACTATAACTAAGATCGTGATAGTACTGAGTACTGAATCTGAATACTGACTTACTAATGTCTGAGTTTACTGATATTGTATTTTTGATATCTAAATGACTGTGTCTGACAGTCCTAATTTTGTGGAACTATACTGAGTTCCATACTGAGCGGAGTGACTATACCTGATAGTCCTGAATTTGTAGAACTGAATTGAGTTCTATTATGAGGCTGAGATTGAAATTGAGATAGTGAAAAGTAATCATCTAACCGATATGCCCCTTCTCTAACTAATTACGGGTCCAAACTGTAACCACAGTTGTAAGGGTATCAATACCATGCAACGGGTAAGGACAAGTTCTGAGTCACCCTCATTTGGCAGGTACTCTGAACGAGAATAGTGGTACCCTCAACCGGCAGGTAGATCACCTCATCAACCCTTAACTGGTAGGTTGATGTCTCAACATATGTTGGCTATGTAGTTCTGGAATGCAAGGACTACTTCTAAGGATTCCACCCTCTACTGGCAGGTGTCCCCATTCTTGGGTTCACTCGGTGCTGAATCCTACTCCTAACTGAATAGACACTGGACTAAATTTTAAACTGTATTAGTCTAGACTGGACTATTACTGATCATACTGTATAACTAAAGTTAACTGATTTTACTGAATTGACTTGGATTGATTCTGAGTTCACAAAATTTTCCTAAGTTCTGTACTAACTGAATTCTACTAATCATGACATAACTGATTCTACTCTGTGATTGACCATGGCTCTAGATAAGCAACTAAATTGTCAGGTATTAAATACCTCCTGAACTCGATAGCATAAACTTAAAAGACATGGCATAATTCTTGAGACATGGTAACAAACTACTTAGTCATCATTCATTCATTTGGACATTCAAGCAAACACTTGCATGACATGAATACTTGCATACATGCTAAACATGATATAGTTTCACTAGTCAACTCATATGGATAATTCATCAAACACTTGTGGGGCATAATATATGCACATAATACTAAAGCAACATGTAGGCAACGTGATTCAATTCCAATTACATAATTCCAAGAGGTTTAACATGAATTCACAGGATAAAACACACATATCAATAAAATCTACATGAATCTTGTAATAAATCATGAATACACTTTAATTCAACTCATGAAAATCATGAAATTACTATACATGAACTTTAAAAGAGTTTATTGGACTCCAAGGGTGGAAGGACCATTGGATAAACACTTCACATACCTTAGTTCATGAATTTCTAAAAGTTATTGGTGAGTTCTTGATTTGAAACTTGAGCACCTAGGGTTTTGTTCTGGATCAAATTAAAGAATGAATGAGTATATTTGCTCTCTAAAGGGATTAGTTTTGTGTTTTGAGGGCTGAAGGATGTGGGAAAAAGACCCAAATACCCCCAAGGACATGGTCTTTTAATGACTGAAAAATTGTGTTACCGACGCACAGGCCGACACACCGTGTCATTGCCATCGATGTGGTAGCCAGCGCGCCGCATCGAGTCTGCATTGGTTCACTAGAATTTTCACTAAAGTTGGGGAAAAACTATCTTATCGATGCGATGGTCGACACGACGCATCGAGATTGCATTGACCCACTATGTTGGGCACTCAAACATAATCTAAACTAGATCTAAAAAATCCAAAACTTATCCGGGAACACCTATTGACATTCTTTATCATGAATTAACTCAAATATCAAAATTTAATTAACGTAAAGGTCACAAAATAAGATTACCAACTTGTAAAGGCTAAAATACACTAAGTGTGAATACTTAGCTAAAATATTCTATGTTTGGGACCCCCTTGACAAGCCTAAAAGACTTATTTAAGCTAAGAATTTTGTAGGGTATTACATGTACCTAAGGTACTGAGAGTTGGTAAGAGAGAACGTGTGATGGCCGCTACACAGACGAAGAACATGAAGGATTCAGCATATCTGGCCTTTCCTAGGAGACCTAGTGAGCCTACTGCAGTACCTCAGTCCCAGACTAAGAGCCTATTAGTTTCTATAAAGCCCGGTGATATACATGGATGTGATGTGGTAGTTAGTTTTGATTCGAAGATAGAGGAGAAGAGAGAGGCCCCATTTTTAAGTACTCGGGGTGAGGAGACACCAACCACTTTTTTATTAGCCCTAGCTTCGACCTTAAAGACAGTTTACGTATCTTCAGAGCCTACTAGCCCATCCACTATAACTGCTTCTATAGGTATGATTAATATATGTCAAGATTTTTTGTAGAGCTTATTGGAAAGTCAGAGGGCCACTGATGTTCGATTGTGGTTGTTGAGATCGAGATGATTACTCTATACGAGAAAATACATTTAGGGGTTTGAACTAGATTCGAGATAGTAGAGGCTAGATGGGAGGACACATAGATAGATGTCATTTTTAAGCTATGTGTTGATTTATAGGTACGTCTAGATGAGTTTAAGAGATAGGTTACATACTAATTTATAGAGATAGAGAGGGTGAATCTAGCCTAGATAAGGGAGAAGATGGATATATTATGAGTAGGTACACTCTCTGACAAAGAGGCATATGGAAGCCACTCCTTCAGTTATACCCCCCAATGGTCCAAATATCACCTCTATGTATACCCAGATATTTTGATTTCTTCACTGAGGATGATGATCAGGTCCAGGTAGTTAGGTCCAAAAGAGGGTATATAGGAGACTTGTAGGATCCATATATGTCATATAACCAGGCCCTGCCAGACATGATTTGATGGACTCTACAATTGTTGAGAGGCAGAGGTATGCAACGATAGTATTGAGTGCATTTTCTTATAGTACAACACCACCACCACTGCCTCTGCTACTTCATATGCCCCCATTTGGGGAGGCTCATGACATGAATCTTAGTGTATCCCAGGTATGTTCTCACTTTACTTTGTTTTGTATTACTTTCACACATTGAGGATAGTGCATAGTTTTTTAGTTAAGGATGGGGTATACCATAGCCGCCACGTGTTTTTGTTGTTGTACTTCTTTTCTTATTAGTCACGGTATGGTTGTAGAACTGGCATATCTAGGTTAATTTGTGTCTTATTGTATTTCGTTTCACATTGTGTTGTGTTCTTATGTAATTAGGAGATTTTCAAGTATTTAAGGCAGTATCATATTTTGATTTATTTTTGAGAAAAATGATGCCCCTCCAAAATTTATGTTTTAGAACTATGTGAATGTATATGTGTGAACATTATGGATCTGGCTATGACATTAGGATTAGGAACATGACCTGTTAACAATAGAATGAACCGGATAAGTAGTACTTTGTAATATTGACTTTGTGCCATATGTGTGTGAGATGCTACTTTGTTCCCTTTGTGTGTTAAATTCAGAACTTACCTGGTTAGTCTTGCCTAGTTTGTAGGATAGTCGGCTAGGAAAGGATTATAGGTTATTTTTTTATTTTAGTCCACTTTTAGCCTAAATGGCCTTCTCTATGTGAAATAGTATCCCTTGATCCCTATTTTGATCCGTATAGCCTAATTTTCATTATTTCACCTATCACCTTTCCATTTGTGCTGCATGAACCTATTTTGGCCTTTGTTCTTCTTGGAGATTATGCACCTCAACTAAGACAATTTACCTCAGATGAGGTTAGTTATCATAGGGGTGTGTGATATAAAATAGGTATGTAGAAGGGTAAAATAAGAGAACATGTTAGTAGGGATGGGTGTGGTAGAATAAGCTAAAAAAAATAAAAATAAAAGAAAAATTATGAAAAAGATGAAAAAGAAAGAATAAGAGACTGCAACCCAACTTGAATGTGCTTTAAAATAAAAAGGGAGAAATAAGGTTGGAAATAAAGTGAAAAATTGGCTAATAACTGGGACCCTAAAGTTAGCATAGTGCCAAGTAGTCATAGTCACTTTATATGTCCATATGTACTACACTAGTTGCTAGCTGCTTACCTATTTTGGTAGTGTAACTTGCACATATGCAGGGTTGTCTATTGCTAATGTTATGTCATAACTTATCCCATTGTGTTATATTATTGTGCTTCATATTTATACATAGTTGGTTTCGAAAAATGAGATAGGAGAGGGTGTTGTTATTTAATCTTAGTGTTGATTGACTGCCTTAATGAAACACCCCAAACTTTGACCCTTGCAAAATTTCTTGAGTTTTGAACATTCCGGACAACACACGAATTAAGGGTGCTAGTCGTATGATCGGGTATGATTTAAAGGCCTTTCACTCATATGATAATCAGTGTTGTTAGGTTTGTTTTTATCCAAGATATGAGTTGGCATCAAACTAGTCGTATGATTGGGTAGGAGTGATATCTTGCCAAACCATATGATGCCTATTGTCTAGTCTAGTGGATTCTAAACAAGGTATGGTTCCAAGGGTACTACTTGTATGTTAGGATATGAGTTAGGCAGATGTGGTCACATGATGGATAGTATGGAGGTCCAAGGTGATGCTAAGGTACGAGATAAGGGTACCACTCGTACCCTAGGGTGCAGTTTAAGGGGATGGATCATTGTAACACCCCGTACTTTTACCTAGCTTAAATTCATTCCAAAAATGTAAAATACTTGCTTTAAATATGAATACACTTTTATACATGTGGAATCATTATGATTTTGACTTTTTGTTGTGTGGGAAATTGAATAAATTTTCCATCGATACCAAATTTGCCTAAATCAAACACCCGGATGAAGAGTTAGAGCCATTTTAGTATAACAATGTACCACCTGAGCCATCAGCGCACCGCGGAGCTAGCCAAAATGGCAATTTCCAAAACTAGTGAGCCTCCATGATATTGGCACTTTGCGCCAAGGATCAATTTTAGAATTATCCTTTTTCAGTGTTCTGACGCGATACCACCGCGTCGCGGTGAGCTTCTAGGTCGCATCCAAGGTGGCTATGCGATTGTACTGCATCGTTCCACCATGTAATTTCTCATTCATCATTTTTTAGTGGCCTAGCGCGATAGTGGCGTGTCGCGCTAGGGGTCCAAATCGGGAAAATTTCACGAAAAATTAAAGTTGCACCCAGGGTTAAAACAGTATTTTTCCATGATTTTGTTCCACCCAGATGTGAGATTTAAGCCCTAAAACATGTAAAACCCTTCATTATTCACTTTTTCCCAAAATCAAATGATAGTTCTCTCTCAAGAAAACAAACCCTAGCTCTCAAGAATCAAGGTCAATCCCAAGAATTTCTTCAAGAACTTTAAGAATCTCACAAATTAAGGTATGTTAGATATTTATCTATCGATCCCTTCCACCCATAGAGTCAAAGAATTTGTTTTCAAAACTTCAAGAATTATGATTCAAGATTTACATGTATGAAATTGGATTGTGTTCATGTTTTGACATTTATTGAGTTTAAATCCATGATTAATGGTAGATTCCATGAAGCTGTATAGCATGTATATTGATTTGAGCAATCCCCACATTATAATCCATTAATTTGCAAGTTGATTATTGTATCCATGTTAACCCTAAGTGTTTATGATTTAATGAACCAAGTATGCTTCCCATGTGTTTGATAAATTATCTATGAGAATGAAATAATGCCATTATGGTATGCTAACATGTATTCCCCATTCATGTGCAAGTTAATGCATTACAAGTGTTCGATGAAATGTCTTTATGAATGAATTATGACCAAGTAAACATTGTTATGTTATTCAAGATTATGCTTTGCTTTACTTTTCATGCAATCGAGTCCTGGGGGTATTTAATACCCAACAATCTAGCTGTTACTTAGAGCCAGTGTCAGTTACAGAATAGTATTAGTCATGTCATGTTCAGTAGTACTCTCAGTCCATTACAGAACTCAGTATAATTCAATCAATTACAAAACTTAGGAAACTGTGTAAGCTCAGTATCAGTCTAGTCTAGTTCAGTATACTCAGTTTAGTGGCTTTCAGTTGGGAGTAGGATTTAGCACCAAGCGAGCTTAGGGATGGGGGCACAACTGTTAGTTAGGACTATGTCCCTAGAAGCAATCCCTAAGCTCCAAAACTATGTAACCAGTGTAGGTTATGAGTTGTCACCCGTTATATATGACTAACATACACAAGGATCACCCGCCAGTTTAGGACTAATCTCTGGGGTCACCCGTTAGTTTGGACTGACTCCACAATAGTTGTCTTTACCATGGCACGGTACTGACACCCTTTTCAATTGGGGTTATAGATTGGGCCCCAGCTCAGTTATCTTCTCTTATTTGGGGCATATCGGTTAGATGATTACCTCTCACAGTTTTAGTTTTAGTCTTTAATTTAGATCTCATCTCAGTTTTACAGAATCAAGACTGTCAGACACAGTCAATCAGTATCAGTAATTCAGTTATCAGTAATTTCAGATATCAGTTATACAGTTATCAAAACTCAGTACTTGGCTTTAAAAAAGCTCAGTTATAGTATACATGTACTCTTATATTTAGTTACTCTATATTATTTAGTCAGCTATTATTCATACATATGAACCCTTGCAATTAGTCTTACCTCATTTAGCATACCAGTACATTCCCACGTACTTACGTATACTTTCCTGCACTATAATGTTTCATATCATAGGTTCGGATGCTCAGGTTCCCGACCATGCATACAGCAGTAGATTTAGCAATGAGTCTTCATTATTTGAGGATATTATATTATTTCATATTTCAGTCATGGATTAGCTTGTCGTCCTTCGGGTTTATAAGCACCGTGTGACGACTAGGAGGTAGTCTCTCGCCGTTACAATCATACCCTTCTGCAGTTAAGTTTTCAGCTTTTAAGATGAGGGTAGTCCTAATATTTCCCACCCTAAAACCCTTAAGTCCCCGCATTATATAACACTTGGTGGCCTCTCATAACTCACTTGTAAAGATAAAAAAAAACTTCAAATATCCCCTTTAATCTCTCTCAAGAAGGTTGGCTAGGGTTTTTATCAAGGTGTTCATCTAGAGGCTCGAGAGTCATGTTTTTTTGTAAATCCTTGTAAATAAGGCAAGTTACTTCTCCCTCATTTTTAGTTCAACTAAAGGCATAATTTAATGTATGGTTTTCATCACATAACTATCGTATAGATTTGGGTCTTGAATTAGATATTGGGGTTTTTGGTTATAAATGTTTGGTTATGGTTTTTCCATGTCTTAATTATAGTTTTTTCAAATTTTAGTACTGGTTTGAACATGTGGTTGCATGGGAAAGGTTAATTGGTATGTGGTTTTGGTTTTGGAAACTGTATGCCCCTAACATGTTTGATAAAATGTCTATAAGAATGGTTTTGTTACATTATTGAACTTTAATTGAAAACTTTGCATGGTATAAAGTGGTAATGGAATCCCTAAATTGGTTTGGATGGTTTTAATGGTTAAATGGTAAGGTCTTAGTGGTCATGGTTATGGTTAAATTGAAAGCCTTACAGGCTATACGAGAATCCCCTCAAGCAAACCTAATAATTAACAGCTTGTGGGGTACATAGGAATCCCCAAGTAAACTAAATGATAATGGAATATCCGGGTATATGGGAATCCCCTCTTTAAAAAAGGTTGTCTAAGGACATTACTTGAAAGCTATAGCCGGTATAATGATACCACTTCTTATAGCCTTGGTTAATAATAAATGGAAGTGGTGGTTTGGTTGTGTGACAATGGTTTTAATTGAGCAATAATGGCAGGATGTGATAGCTAATCATAAAAGTGTGAGTCTAATGGACGAACAATGGAAACTCATGTTTGCCGACATAAGGATTGAGCATAGTGATCATATACTATACTTATAGGGTACACGGGAATCCTCTAAGTTACACTTGTACATATGTATCATAGAGAACGAAGGGCACACGGGAATTCCCTACTCTTATGGTATCTCTGATTCATATGGCTACACGCATCGGGGCCTGTTCAGAGGGTAACACTGGACCCATATAGCCTTGGGTGGTTCTAGGAAGGTTAAGCTACACATAACAAGGTTAATGGTTTTAAAGGCGTGCTAAACTCGATTCCCTTTACCGATATGAATTATATATATGTATAGTTGTGAATGCATATGGTTGTTACTTAGTTTTAAAGGATGTCAATTTTTTATCCTTATCCTAAGCACTTGCTAACATTTACTCGTTAACCCGTCTTTCGACAATTGTATCCCCATGCAATGCAGGAATCGGCTATACTACTACTCTACTGATTGATTGGATTCGAGGACAGCCGGTGTTGGATTAAAGTGGTGAGATTTCATATTTCATAAGTCTCCATTTCATGTGATGGATTTCTTTACATTCTCTATCATTTTATAGACTTTGGTTTTTGGCTATGGTCGGGGGCATGTCCCTACTAAATATCCTTTGGTTTGGTTTAAAGGCTTTGAATGGACAACTGTGGACTTGGGTATGGAATGATTATGATATTTATATATCAGGTTATCATTTTTGGTTTGGTTAGTTATTGGATAGATTGACTTGATTGGGTTAGTTTGGGAAGTAGACCTATCTCAATGACATTATATCTTTAAATATGCTATCTTTTTATATGTTCAGAATTCATCTGACTCAGGGTACATGTTGGTTGGTTAGGTTGGGTATTGGGGGTGGTCTCCGATCCTGATTGGACTTGAGATGCCTATTACGAAAAGGCCCTAGTTTGGTTCATGTCAAGTTGGTATCAGAGCCTAGGTTTTGGTATCATGAGGTATTCATAAAGTCATGTCCATAGAGTCTTGTTTATGGGTATGTTGTGCACCACACTTATAATCAGGAGGCAATAAGGCATTTTGGAATATTTCACTTTCTTGTTGTTCTACTTTCGGGCTATGGAGTCTGAGGTATTAAACTCTTTCCTAAATCTTCTTTGGTTTACCTTTAAGATTATTACCTCTCAATGATCTAAAGTTCATGGAAACTCATATATCTACTCGAGGATGACATGGATGGATCTTAACCAACTCATGAGGAATAGACCCGATCAAGGGTCATAGTTTTTTATTTTCCCCATGAAGTTTAATCGGTCTCTACTGACTCTACTCCAGAAGGTAGCACTCATGTTTAGTTACCTCAAGGAGAGGTTACAAATATTGAGTTATGACATTCCGTTCATCTATTAACCGAGATAGTGACAATTCTATCACACCAGTTCGATCTTATTGGTACGGGGGATAGTAAGGCAAAGTTAGGAAATAGGTAAAGCAAGAGGTATCAATTTTCTGAACAAAGTGGAGGCCAACAGTATAGTGGTAAGTGGTCCAAGAGGAAGAATTGAGGGAGTCCTAACTCCTATCCTATGGCTAGTTCTCCCTACCCAAAGCCATCGGGAGATAGATATTTTTAGAGTGGTAATGCTTCTACGGAAAAAGGTGCCCAATCTTAGGCCAGTGGGTCCTAATACCTACTATTCTACCCTTTTAGTAGATTATGTAGTCGGTCACACCATGGCTATTATGAGAAAGGAAGGAATTGGTATTTTAGTTGTGGTCAATTGGTTGACATATAGCGGGAGTATCCCACAAGGATTGCCTCTTGGGAAAATAGGATATTGGTTGCCACTTCTCATGCTCTTGCACTGAGGAGTGTTGCTTTTAGCTCCGACACTGGTCAGGATTATCTCAATAACCTCACTTTCCTTCAGGAGTTTGAGGCCTCTCCTGATGCTGACACAGGTACGTTGAAAACTCTCTTCCCATTATGTGTATTAGTTACTTAGTCCAGGGTCCCCTCTCTCTTATGTGACCCCATTTATTGATATGTATTTTGGTTTGGTTTAGAGTGCGTTTTGGACCATTTATTTGTCTCTACCATAGTAGATGACTCTGTGATTGTTAAAAAAGTTTATAGAGGGGTGGTATTTATTGGTAGTAAGGAGACTTTGGTGGATTTGTTTAAATTAAATATGGTGGATTTTGATATTATTCTGGGTATGGATTGGTTGCGCTCTTGCTAAGCATCATTAGACTGTCAGACCCATAAGGTTGTGTTTAGGATCCCTGGTGAGTCGGCTATTGAATGGGAGGGTGGTTCCCAAGCTCCTAAATGAGAAGTGTACATCATATATTAGAGATCGAAGACTGATCTCCAAAGTGGTATCTCTATTATTATTTGGTCCAGGTTAAAGATTCTAAGCTGGAAGATCTTTCTTTGTATTTGGTTTCGGTGGGAAATGAGTTTCCTAAGGTACTTCTTGATGACCCTCATGGTGTCCTTCTAATAGGGAGATTGAGTTGGGGATTAATCTTGTTTCGAACACTTGTCCAAATTCTATTCCCTCTTTATAGAATGGCTTAGATTGGGTTAAATAAGCTTAAAGGGATATTAAAGAATCCTTTAGATAAAGGGTTTATCCATTCTAGTGTTTATCCATGCGGTGCTTCTATTCTTTCATGCATAAGGGGTATGGTTTCCCCTAGGATATCCTTTTGTAGGGCAGACTATATATGTATATTCTATTTAGGGTACTCTATTGGTAGTGCATAATGGTTGATAGATACTGAGTGACACTTTAGACATTGTTTGTAGTAAAAGAAGTATGTTGTCTCGGGAATAACAATGTGAGAATTATAGAGGTAGATTTGGTAGGTTGGATATGGTATGTGAAAGAGGTGAAGTTGATGACTTTGTCAAATATGGGAGTGAAAAGTTGTGACATATAGGCCATGGGTTCAGGTTGAACTAGTGGATTGGAGGTTAAGTCATTGGATGGGTTAGAGCATGGAAGTTTATATGACTATGTTGGGCTTTAGGTAGAATTTGGATGGATGAGGTTTTAGGCATAGAAGAACTAAGCGTCCCTAGTGTACGCCCTTGGTGATGCCCATTTAGAGTAGAGTATTGTGCTTACAGGTGTAATAAGATAAAGGTTGAGGGTTAATCTTAAATTTTCTTCTAGCGATGGAATTCAAGGGAAATTCGGGGTGCATTTACCTATATTTTAGCTATTCCCTCAAATCTCGATTAAGAGGGAACTCTTCTAGTGTTTCACGTATTCTAATAGAGCTTATGCCTAAGGTTTGCATTCTGCATTTGCCTTTTTCTCTAGATATGAATCCTGACCTTACATTACCCATGATATATATTGTCATGTTTCTTTTAGTGTCTATTTATAAGGACTTATGGTGTTTTATGATGAGATGATTTTTTTTATTTGTGACCTAGGTGGTCGCTATGAAGTACCTTGTGCCTATTGTGTCGTGTCTCATTTTGGGGTCCCTCCTTGAGTAGCTTGAGTAATTCCTGTACTTTAGTTCCTTAATGACCCTTCTTATGTTAGGATAGTAGTGGTTGTAGAGTCGTAGTGACATTTTGGGATAAGGGAGTAGGTGTCCTTGGTGGGGAAAGTTTAGGGGTAACCGCTAGAATTAAGTTTATAGAGAAGAAAAGGAGGGTGAGGTAAGGTTGTTGTCATTGGGGATGGTTAGGAGGAGAGTAGGCGGTAGATATATTTGTGAAAATGATAGAGGTTACTAAGTCTTTAGAAGGGTAGACCATGTCGCTGGTATAGAAGAGGTAAGCTGGAATGTGGTGATTGATGGTTATACCAGCTCGTTGTGTTGGGTACTTAGGGATTTGGAATGGTGGGCCAGAGTAGTGTTTTTGATGGATGTAAGGAATAGAGCCTTGTAGCCTAAGTTAAATCCTCTTAGCTCTGGATAGGCGTAAACATAGAAGTAGTGTATAGCTAGACTCAGGATCTCATAGTAATGTGTGTTTGGGGAATCGTAAGATGGATTAGTCTTGTCCTCTAGCATGAGTTTCATTCATCCGGTACTCCATGTGTCTGTGTTGAGGAAAGGTATGGGTGATCCCTCATTGGTTGTTTTCTGAGGATATTGGTATCTCAAACTTATTGTACTAAGAAGGTCCCGATAAGGATCTTGGGTCGAAAAGTTCGCCGATTGTGAACAAAAGGAGTGTCTTTGATAAAGGTTCTATGGTGGAACAAAAAGTCCGAGGAAGCCATTTGGGATGCGGAATAGGACATAGAGTCCAAGTACCCTCTCTGGTTCACCATTCCAGAAATTCACGCGTAAGATATATGTTCTTCCTCACATCTTTGTTTTCTAACTTTGTTAAAGAAAAGGTTAGTTTTTTTGCATCTTTGTTTCCTAACTTAGTTAGAGGTCGAGATGGAGGTGTTGGGGTGTAAGTTGTGCTTGGGGTATGTGATGATCTTCTCATTTTTGTTTTCTAACTTATTTGAAGGGAAGTATGATGTGTATCAATGTGTTAACTCGTGTTTGTGCTTTCCTTTACATGTCATTCGAGGATAAATAATCCTAAGTAGTAGAGAATAAAACACCCTAAACTTTGACCCTTAAACAATTTCTTGAGTTTTGAACATTCTGGACAATATATGACTTAAGGGTGCTAGTCGTATGGTTGTGTACAGTTTAAGAGCCTTCCAATCATATCATAATTAGCATTGTTGGGTTGGTTTCTGTCCAAGATACGATTTGGCATCATACTAGTCATATGATAGGGTAAGAGTGGTGTCTTGCCAAATTGTATGATGCCGATTGTCTAGTCTAGTGGATTCTGACCAAGGTACTATTCCAAGGGTACTACTCATATGTTAGGATATGAGTTAGGTAGGTGTGGTCATATGATGGATAGTATAGAGGTCTAAGGTTATTTTAGGGTACGAGATAAGGGTACCACTCATACCCTAGGGTACGGTTTAGGGGGATGGATAGTACCCTCCTGCAGTTAAGTTTTCAGCTTTTAAGTTGAAGGTAGTTAAGATATTTTCCACCCCAAAAACCTTAAGTCCCCGCTTTATATAACACTTGGTGGCTTCTCACAACTCACTTAGAAAGATCAAAACACTTCAAAAATCCCCTCTAAACTCTCTCAAGATGGTTGGCTAGGGTTTTCATCAAAGTGTTCATCTAGAGGCTTAAGAGTCAAGTTCTTTTCGTGAATCTTCATAAATAAGTTAAGTTACTCCTCCCTTATTGTTTGTTCAACTAAAGGCATGATTTAATGTATGGTTTTCAAGGTATAATTATGGTATGGATTTGGGTCTTGAATTATATGTTAGGGGTTTTGGTTATAAATGGTTGGTTATGGTTTTCCCATGTCTTAATTATGGTTTTTTATGTTTTAATGGTGGTTTGAACATGTGCTTGCATGGGAATGGTTAGTTGGTATTTGGTTTTGGTTTTGAAAACTATATGCCCCCAACATGTTTGATAAAATGCCTATGAGAATGCTTTTTTTACATTGTTGAACTTTTATTGAAAACTTTGCATGGTATAAAGTGGTAATGGAATCCTTAAATTGGTTTTGATGGTTTTAAATGGTTTTAATGGTTAAATGGTAAGTTCTTAGTGGTCAGGGTTATGGTTAAATTGAAAGCCTTATTGGATATAAGAAAATCCCCCCCAGGAAACCTAATAATGAACTACTTGTGGGGTACATGGGAATCTCCCAAGTAAACTAAATGATAATGGAATCTCCGGGTACATGGGAATCCCATCTTTAAAAAAGGTTGGCTAAGGACATTGCTTGCAAGCTACAATCGATATAATGATACCACTTCTTATAGCTTGGTTAATAATAAATAGAATTTGTGTTTTGGTTATGTGACAATGGTTTTAATTGGGAAATAATGGCGGGGTGTGATATCTAACTGTGAAGGTGTGAATCCAATGGACGAACAATTAGAAACTCATATTTGCCGACATGAGGATTGGTCATAGCGTCCACATACTATACTTATGGTGTACACGGGAATCTCCTAAGTTACACTTGTATATATGTATCATAAAGATCGAAGGGTACACGGGAATCCCCTACTCCTATGGTATCTCTGGTTCATTCCACTACATGCATCGGAGCCCATTCAGGGGGTAACACTGGACCCATATAACCCGTAGGTGGTTCTAGGATGGTTAAGCTACACATATCCAGGTTAATGGTTTTAAAGGTATGCTAAACCCGATTCCCTTTCCTAGAATGGTTTTTATATATATATATATATATATATATATATATATATATATATATATATATTTATATAATCCATGCTGGGAAAGGTGATACAGATGCAAAGAGTACAAAACCTTTCTCAAGGAGCCAAGTTCAAGACATACTTAAGAAGATAAAAGTGTGTAAAGTCTTTTTGAACCAATCCAAAGAATTGCACAAGTTTAAGAGAGGAGAAAGAGTCTTACACTCTAAGGGCGCCTTCATTAAAGGGCATTTTGGTTATTGGCACAAGTTTAAGAGAGGGGAAGGAATCCTACACTCCAATGGCGCCCCATTTCATTAAGGAAAACTTGGTCTTTCTATGTAATAGTTCTAAATAGACTACCTTAGGATTATTTCTCATTAGTTATTGAATGATATTGAAAGAAACTTTAAATTACCTTTTCCTCTCTCCTTTGTAAGATTGTAACTAGGGCTAGCATTTAGTGTGGATTTCACTGGTGTTGACAATTGGCTTAGAAACGTTGGTGCTTGGGGAAGATTAAGTTCCTTTTGTGTAAACATAAGATCTTGGTGTTACTCATGTAGGTCATTTGGGTCTTAGGATTTGAACATCATTTGGTTCTCTTGATTTGTATGTTTCTATGTTAAGATGTCTATCTTTACATTTTTGCACTTAGTTTGTGTTCTTCTTGCTTATTCTCTTAAATCTGAATGTGTCTTTACTTCTTGTATTAGTTTCTCAGCTTCATCTCTTTCTTTTAGGCTAGATTTTCATCTATTTTAGGTTATTTCTTATATCATTTGGTATCAGAGCCACGTTTTAGAGTTTTCCCCATAACTCTAAGCCTTAGATTGTTGTTACCTTGAAGAAAATCATCACAAAAGAGTCAAAGTCCAAAAATCACAAAAAAATATGTTGAGTCTCGTTTTGGTCACTTAGGACAAATTTTCGATCTTATATCTACTTAGTTTTTGTATGTTTTGTGAGTTTCTAATGCTAGATCCTTGTTTCCTGGCACTAATAGAGTCTAAATCTAAGATTTGAGCTAGATTCGGGTTGTTTTAAGCCATCCACCATTGTTATACTTGTGTTTGAAGGTATTTAAGGGTGGATCTCATGGTGACTAGTGTGGTTGTGAAATATTTGGACTGATATTGTGATATTTGTGTTTGGCTTGGTAAAGTGACCTTGGATCTCTAAGAATTTTCAAATTTGGAGGTCATTTGCATAATGGTCAAATATTGGTCAACTCTTGAATATTATTGTTGAAGAAGAATATACAAAAGAGTTGGTTAAATCTAGAAAAAGGGAGAAAGAAAGTATGAAAATTGTTTGTATAAAGAATATTCCAAGCATATTCAAGTCATCTAAAAGAAGAAGAGAACAAAAGGAATATTCCAGTACAATTGAAAGTACAAGGGGGGGCATTTCAATTCAAACTCATTTGAGGCTTGAAAAGGGCTCCAAACCTTGAATTTTCCCCCTCAAAATCATCCTATACTCTCTAGATTGAAGATTGATCGAAAAACAAAGTGAAGACCAAAAAAATTTTGCAAATTAGCACCCAATCACAAGCTGTCATGTCATTACTTTTGAATAACCGTATTTTGAGCTTAATTTTTGGATTCTTATATTCTATTCTTATTTCCTTAGTTGCATTTTGTTGTTTCTATCACTAATTGACAAACTAGTAATTATCTACTAGGTTGCGAATTAGTTTAGAGTTCTTTCTTTCATGCTTACATTCTTTGTGTGCTTTTCTCTTTTTGTGATTCATTGTAGTTTGTTGGTTCAAGTCCGAACGATGTTTTATTTGAGTCGTTCAAACAAAAATCTATTCTATACAAGAGTATACTCATCCCTCAAGTTCTACCGAATTACAAGCCGATTTTCAACACTTGTGAAGTTAAGTGTGAGGTAATCAAAAGAGTGAGAGTATGGTGAGGATATTTGTTTAAACTAACTTGTTTGCTATTTTGTAGGTGTTTTCTTAGGTATCTTAGCAATGTAAGGAACCACTTCCCAAATCGTGGATAACAATACTCTTGATACATTCAAGGCTTCTCTCGAGGCTATCAACAGAACTCTTGAAAGGTTGGGGTCGGAAATTAGATCAATCAAAGAGGATATGATATTGGTAAGGGGTGGTATGTCAACATTGAGTAGGAGGATGGATCAAGGTGAGAGTCAACAGAGCTTTTGACCATCTACTACTCAACACTACCATGTGTCTTCGAGTGGACAAGCTGTAACACCCCATATTTTTGCACTATAATTCTAACCATCATTTCTACATGTGTATGCTCTAATCCAAATGATTACCATGTGAATATAAGTTTCATGATCATTATCCTAGTTTATGAAGTGCTGTCTAGGTGAAAGATGTTCATAGAAATCACTTAGAACAAAGTGAAGCTAAAAGCCTTTGATTCGTTCAAAGTTTAGTATTAAATTCTACAAGGATCTACTTTGAACATGTACACCTTTTGATATAAGTATAATTTTGTAGCTCAAGATCCACCAAATTGTAGACAATTAAGTCATCTTTCCATCGATACCAATTTTGCCTTAATCCGATACCCGAGTAAAAAGTTACAGCCATTTTCCTGAGAGAGGCAGTGAGGTCGCGCGATTAGCCCGCGACATGTGCCCAATCACCCTCCCCTAATTTTTAGTTTTTGTTTCCGCATTTCTAAGGGAAAATGAGTATTATCCTCTACCCTACCTCGTCCATCACAGATAATTAAAGCCCCAAGGAGCATTATTTGCCCCTTTATCCATTATTTCTCTCCAAGCGTCCCTCAAGAACAAACCCTAATCTCCATTCAAGAACTTCAAAACTCCATAACAATCTCTTCAATAAAGACAAAGAATTAAGTTCCCTAATCCAAGAATCACAAGAAAATGTTTCAAGATCATCTCCAAGGGTTTCAAAGCCAAGTTTTCTGCATCAAATCTAACCTATTAAGGTATGTGGGGTTATGAACAAAGATATTTCTTTCATCCTTGTGCCCAAAAATAGCTTTTAAGGATGAATTTACATGAATTGCAATTAGGGTTCATAAATAAAGTATCTTGTTTTGAGTTATGGATTTATAAAGTGACTGAAGTATGAAATTCCATATTTGTCTTGATTTAAAGAACTCTCTTTTATGTTTTGAATATCATGAGTATGATTTGAGGCATTGATTACAGATTTCAAATTTGAGTTTAAGCATGATATTATGATGTTGACCTCATTATATTGATATTGTCGAAGTATTTCAAGAAGAATTGTAATGACCCAAGACTATCCCCTAGCTGTCACACAGTCCTTGGAACCACAAGTGATCCCAAGCTAACCCATGAATTGGCATACTGTTGAGCAACTGAATTATAACATAATAAATAGCTGTTCTGTTGTACAGAAACATAATCATACTGAAAATCTAAAATAGATACAATACTAATAAAGCCTTATAATTTGATATATCTGAAGGATGAAACTAAAATTACATTACTGACTCTGACTGGCATCTATGAAGCCTCTACTATACCAATTATAGATAGCTGGGACATGACTCCAACTACCACTAATCAATACACATGAAAGTAAATGAACTGTACATGAACTAAAACTGTCTGGAGTTCCTGAAGTAGGAGAACTCATCACCTACTGGCTAGAATCTGCAACTGTCTGATCGTGATTTGCGGGCTACAATCGGTACTTATATTTTGAAACAATGCAGCCACACATACGTATATGTGGATCAGTACTTCTGGAATGTACTGAATATGCAGGGGTGAATGCAATAAGTAAAATTAATTTTATACATAATTGTAAAACATGCATGCTAAGTGTAAGTAGACTCACCAATAGGCTGGATAAACCAAAAACTGAAATATCTTAATGCATGAGTGACAAACATTCTCTAATAAGATGGTGAATCTCTACACTTAGTTTCTGTAAAACTTTACTTTAATGATATAAGTATAACTAAAGCTGGAATATGATAAAACATGAATACTATATGAATACTGATTCTTTAACTACGTGATGGAGATTAACATGAATTGAGGATGAATATACAATCACATTGAGCATAAATGCATAAACATACTAACTTATCTGATTAACTGAATGTCTGATAGCTAAATACTGGACATGTAAGACTGAATTGTACTTAGTCTGAATAATTGGACTGAAACTGTAGAGCATTATGCATATGAGGTATGGACTGATTGAGTAACATGAGATAACTGAGCATGAATTCATGAAAATTGTATTATCTGGGAATGCAAGACCAAGCGTATAACACAACAACAACAACAAAAAACCCAGTGTATTCCCACCAAGTGGGGTCTGGGGAGGGTAAAATATACGCAGTCCATACCACTACCTCCAAAGAAGTAGAGTGGTTGATTTCGATAGACCCTCTGCTTAAGATAAAGAATAGTTAACAAGGTCATAGTAATACATGAAATAGAATGGATGGCTTAACCTAAATAAGAAATGAGAAATAATAAAAATAGAGATAAGAGAGACACGAAAATAAGTGCAATACAAAAGTAAAAATAGGAAATAAGAAATAGGAAAGGACCCTCTAGTAGTAATATACACTAGCGACTCCTACCAATGGACACAGTCCTAGGATTACTAACCCAGCTACACCAAAGCACCGTAACTACTAGTTACCATCCACACACGAACTAGCCTTATACCTTTATCCATGACTTTTACACCTTCCTATCTAGGGTCATGTCTATTCACCTCACTCCAGTACTTCTTCGGCCTACCTCTATTCCTCCTGAAACCATCCAAATCTAGCCTCTTACACCTACAAACTGGGTCATCCATGCCCCTCCTCATTACATGCCCAAACTATCTCAGCCTTTCTTCCCGGATCTTGTTCTCTACGGAATCCACTCCCACCTTCTCCCAGATAATCTCATTCCTAACTCTATCACTTTTAGTAAATCCATACATCCAATGTAACATTCTTATTTTTTTTACCTTCAATTTTTAAATGTGGGAGTTCTTAACTGGCCAACACTCCGCACCATACAACATGGCAGGATGGACTGCCATCCTATAGAACTCGTCTTTAATCTTTAAGGGTACCTTCTTATCACAAAAAACTCCCGAGGTGAACCTCCACTTTATCCAACCTACTCCAATACGTTTAGAGACATCCTCATTAATCTCACAATTTCCCTAAATCATAGACCCAAGATACTTAAAACTATCCCTCTTATAAATATCCTGGGAGTCCAACCTTACCACCACTCCATCCTCGTGCTTCAAGTCACTAAACTTGCATTCCAAATACTCTATCTTGGACCTACTCAACTTGAACCCCTTAGATTCAAGGGTTTACGCCCAAACCTCTAATGTTTCATTCACCCCCTCCCCCATGTCTTATCAATCAGCACTACATTATCCGCAAATAACATACACCAAGGTACCTCATCTTGAATACCCTGCATCAACACATCCATCACTAGCACAAACAAAAATGGACTTAGCGTCAATCCCTAATACAACCCTGTCTCGATCGAAAAATATTCTGAGTCTCCTTCTGTCATTCTCACCTAAGTCTTCCCTCTATCTTACATGTCCTTAATATCTCTGATGTACACCATCGGGACCCCTCTCACCTCCAAGAATCTCCAAAGAACCTTCTTAGGGATTTTGCCATATGCCTTCTCTAGGTCGATGAACACTATGTGTAAATCTCTCTTCCTTTCCCTATATTGCTCCACCAATATCCTTGCTAGGTCGATTGCCTCTGTCGTTGAGCGACCAGGCATAAATTCAAACTGATTCTCTAAAATAGACACAATCCTCCTTAATCTCTTCTCAACTACCCTTTCCCAAATCTTTATAGTGTGACTCAACAGCTTAATACCCTTATAGTTGTTGCAACTCTAAATGTCACTATTATATTTATATAACAGAATCATTGTACTCTATCTCTAAGCCTTAGGTATTTTTGCAGTCTTGAAAATGCCATTAAAAAAATTAGTCAACCACCTAAAAACTGCACCAGTATACTTCTAAAAATCTGCCAGAATTTAGTCAGGCCCCGTCACCCTACCCCTCCACAGCTTACGAATAGCTTCTCTGACCTTCTCAACCTTAAAATGACAAAGGCACAAAAATATACAATGAAGATATGATGTAAGAAATTCAAGAAGTACAAGAATCTAAGCCTTGTTTGTCCAGAGAAGATGGACTTATGAAAGGTAGACCACTTCTAAAAAGGGGAAGATGAAGATGCCAAGATTCAAAAAAAGAAAAGATAAACTCCTATAGAGGGAAGATTGTAAGAAGCTATGGCTCAAGGAAGAAATATCTTCTGAATATGGCAACCAAGGATAAAAGGACTCAATTCTCGAAAATGAAAAAGGTGGAGATCTTCAATTCAAGGCTTCCTTTTATCAATGGAAGCTATATCTATGAGCTCTCTAAAAGGAGACACTTTTTCCAAAATCAAGGTTGAACCAAGAATATGTTTAGGGTTGAGCATAAAGTCAAAAATTCACTTAAAATTAGAATGATGCTAAACAAGGATCTCACAGGAATCTCAAAGAGTAATCAAACAAGTCAAAGACTAATTTGCAGAGCAAGAAATTGGTAGAATTAATGAGGACTAAGGGTCTAAAAATTCAATAAGATCACTGATAAAAGTATAAGTGAGTATTATGGGTGCTGGTGGTGGTAGAAGAGCCAGCCGGTCATTGCTGGTGGTGGCTACGACGTCTTCCAGCATGACTCATAAGAAAATTTTTTGAGAGGCCCCAATGTTTCCTTCTGATGATCAACCTTTTGATTTAATGATACTTCTATATTTGCTTAATTTGAATGTATAACCAGTATCTTTTGCAGCTCTTGAACCTCAGACTAAGCTAATTTTTAATTACGTATAATTCACCATATAATACCTCAATCTAAACAATAACTTGACTGAATACATCTACACTTTAATTATTAGAGAAAAAAGGGAAATTATGTAAATTCAAGGTATTGAAGGTGTTTAACAAGTCCTTTCTGGGTAAAGATTTTGAGGTTTTAAGTAGAGGAACAAGTATTACAGAGAAAAGTTATCACAGACAAAATGGCACTCATCATGGCACTAATCAAGAAGACTGTGTGAGAAATATAATAAAAGAATATTATTAAAGTATTATGTCTATATTATTACATTGAGGACCTATTTAAAGACACTACATTCTAATCCTTTTCCTAAAAGGACACTACATTATAATTCTTTTTCAAGTAGGATTCTATATGCTATTCCTATTCCTACTTATATTCTAACACCCTACCTCAAGCTGGTGCATAGGAGGCATATGTACCATACTTTTTAGTGATGTAATTGATACGAGGATCGGTGAGGGACTTTGTGAAGATATCTGCAAAAAAACTGATAAGGACTATTGTGGATGCTTGGGAGACCTCAGTTGAAAAGGAACAAACTAAAAAAGTGGTAGGAGTAGTAAACATCATCAAAAAATCAATATATCACTAGGAAATTACTGAAAACTGGTATAAAATATATGGGTCATCTCGAAATCAAGAGATGAGTAGATCTTGAACAAAAAAGTCACAAAAAACTGGTTGTGCTCACACGCTGGATGATTAGATTTGATGGCTGAAAAGTGGTCATAATCTGAAAAAAATTATATGGATAGGTTTGGAATTATGGCATGACCCTATTGAGAAAGAGAATTATATAGGTAGGGTCGAAATGATGGCATGACCCTAATAAGAAATAGAAATTATTTGGGTGGGTTCAAAATGACTGCACTATCGTACTAAAAAATAGAAATTATATGGGTGGGCTCAGAATGACAGCACGACCCTACTGAAAAAGAGAAATTATATGGGTAGGGTCAGAATGATGTCATGACCCTATGCAAACCAGATTTAAGGAGACACTGAAAAAACGCACAAAACTATGCAAATCAGATCTGAGAAGTCACCAAAAAGATGCACGATGCTATGCAACTCAGATATGCAAAAGTAGTTCAGAAAAATGTACGATACTGTACAAATCAGATATGAGAAAGTAGTCACTGGAAAATATAGGGTGCTACAAAAATCTATGTGTTATTCCTATTTCTACTCGTATTCTAGCAGATTGGATATCAATGAGTTCACTATACCATATAAGGTATCTCTTTTTAAAATTTTTATGGAAGTGTTGGAGAAGTTTTTAGCAATATCAAATACAGAATCAAAGATTGCACCAACGTGAACCTTTATGTAATGGTTTTGAGTCTGTTAGAATTTCTTATCGGCAAAGCAGATGGAGGAAAATTCTATTAAATATACAGTTTAGGTAGTTGTATGGAGAACCCTGCCAGACTGAGTGGTTAAAAAGGTTAACAATCTTCTCTGGATATTTTCAAGGGAGGAAAGGGAGCTCCCTTATCACCATTAAGGATCATCTGGAACTATTTCTATCCATTTAGGACCAATTCATTAAAACTAAATTGTTTGTATTCAAGTAAATTAGGGTTCTCTATAAGTATAGTTTCTCTAAATCCTACTTAACCCTACATTGACATAGAGGTCTCTAACTAAATTGAAAAGACTGGAGAAAGCTGGATCTAATGCAAGTGCAACAAGTCTTGACATCAACCAGTTGCTAGTGTTGTTTCTTGTTATCTTGTTGACTTCATTTATTCCATTTTCGAATGAGCAAAGCCATACAAATTATTGTGGCACTTATAATTACAGAGCATTTGATGCATTAATACAAGAAATTTCTCAAATATGCTTCTTGGTATTTAATCTATATCTGGAATAGCAAAATGCCTGCTTTTATTAACAAGTTAGTGATTCTGGGATATGATTGCGAAATATCATCCTATGTGATGAGAAGTAGCATTTCTCTAAAGTACTCAGGGAAAAGATAAATGGATGGATAAGAGATGGAAAGTCAAAAGTTTTCTACAAGGACAACAATAAAGATTAAACTAAAGTACTGAAATACTGATAACTGAATAACTGATAATTGTACGCTATGGTGAAGCAAACCTAAAACTAAAATGAGTTACTGATCGAATTACTGGACTGTGACTGAGACTGTAACTAAAATAATAACTGAGACTGTAACTAGAACTATAATTGAGACTATAACTAAGACTGTAACTGAGACTGTAGCTGAGCTCATATTGAAACTGAATACTGAGTTCTAATAACCAAGTAACTGATAGCTGTGATTACTAATAACTGTTATTAATACCTGGGTGACTGTTTCTGACAGTCATGATTTTGTAGAATTGAACTAAGTTCTATATTGCTATATCTGACAGTCCTAATTTTGTAAAATTGAACTGAGTTCTATATTGAGTCTAAAACTAAAACTGTGGGAGTGTTTATCTAACCGACATACCCCGATTATGAATTGATTAGGTGTCTAACCTATGACCCTAGTTGGAAGGGTGTTAGCACCATGCCAAGGGATACTAACAATGGATATGAGTTAACCCTCTCTGGCAGGAAGATATTTTATCAAACCTCACTGGCAGGAAAACTCGTACGAGATGTATCAACCCTAGTCTAGAAGGAATATATCTCAACCTACGCTGGCTACATAGTTCTGTAATGTAGGGATTGCTACTAAGGGTCAAACCCTCTGCTGGCAGAAATGCCACCATCCCTGGGTTTGCTCGGTGCTGAATAGACACTGAACTGATTTCTAGACTGTACTAGGTTTGACTGAACTATTACTGATTGTGTTGTCTAACTAAGCTAAATGAAGTTTAGTGAGTTTTATAACTGACTGAGTACTATTGTTCGTAATATTACTAAGACTAATTTGTAGCTACTGTAATTCTAGGTTAACAACTAGATTGTCGGGTATTGAATAACCCCAGGACTTGATAGCATTGAAAGTAAAATATGGCATGATCATGAACTTGAACATGGGAATATCTTAAACATGGGATCATAGGATGATTACATTATTAAGATCATGAATTGGGGAATTCACATATTTTTCGCTTGAAATATGATACAAGCATTTCATCAAAACATGTAAAGTTCATAACATGAATGTAAGAATGTCTTAAACACGAGGGAATAATAGAGTTACATGAAAAAATTCATAACTTGGGGATTCATCTTGAATTTACTTAACATGATATGGGAATTTCATCAAACATGTGGAAGGCATGAATTTAAAACATGGGAATATTGCTAAACATCATGAATTTAGGTTCAATCATGGAATTTACTTGAATAAAGCATGGGAAATTCAAATTCATAGCAAGAGGAATTTAACATCTTGAATGGAATCACACATGGGCTGATTTGAATTAAAACCTCTATGAAAACATGAAATTCAATCTTTCTTGAACATACAAAATACCATAATAATGGAAAATTCATTCTTTAATTAAAAGAAAAGAGTTTTTGGGCTCCATGGGTGAAAGAGGACCCATGGATGAATTTCCACATACCTTAAATCTTTAATCTTGAAGGAGAAACAAATCTTGAAAGCATTCTTGAATTAGAAAACGTGAGTTCTTGCTTTTCTTGAAGAAATATTGATGTTCTTGGTATTCTTAAGGAGGATAGGGTTTTTCTTTGATAGAAAAGATGAATAATTGAGTGTATATTGCTTTTGGGGGCCGAAATTAAGTGTTATGGGCAGATTTGGGTGAGGAAAAGTGACCAAAGTGCCCCTACACCTTCTATAAACTGAATTAGCATGTGAAAAACAGTTCCGTAATGCGCTGTCCAATGCATTGCGTCCCTATCGTATCGACTTACTGCCTCACACGAAAAATGCCATAACTTTTTGCTCGGGTATCGGATTTATGTGAAATTAGTATCGTTGGAAAGCTAATTCAATTATACAATTTAGTGGGTGTTGATCTGCAAAATTCTATGTATATAAAAAGTTATACAAGTTTAAAGTAGACCCTTATAGAATCAAATGCCAAACTTTGGACGAATCAAAGTCTCTAAGCTCAACTTTGTTCTAAGTGATTCTTATGAACATTTTTCACCTCAAAAGCAAATCAAACATGAGGATAAAGATCATGAAACTTATATTAACATGAAAATCATTTAGGTTATAGCTTATACATACAGGAATGACAATTCAAAGACTAGCTCGAAAATGCGAGGTTTTACAAGTATATTGAGAATGATGTTTTGCTATGAATTTACATGAGTTTAAAGCATGGGTTTTTAAGCCCCTAGTTTGAGTCTTGAAATTTCAAGAAGATGTTTCTTTTAAGAACCCTATGACTAGCATATATTTAGATTTTGAAAAAAAATTTATCTTTTGATCCTCACCTTAGATACGAAATCCACATTACAGTTTTTACTATGGTTTACAAAAAATAGATTAATTTTGATTACAGTTTAAAATAGACAGATACATAACTGGTTTTCATTATAAACCTTTATGCTAGTTTTAAAGTGGATTCACTACAAAATGAGCATGCAGATTAAAGGAAGTAGTATTTAGCACTGAGTTGGGTATGTGTCTGTAACGCCTCAGAAAACGGGGTCTCAGAGCATCACACGGTGCTTGAGGCTATGAGTAGCCCCAAGCTAACCCTTTGATCCATTTTCATTCAGTTCAACACAAATCAATGGGGTTTCTATAAATAACCCTCAAATATCAACTGAGTAATCATCATCCAAGAATAAAAGAATATTAGAAAGATAACAAAATATGACTTATTAGTCAACTCCCAACATCTATACTAGTCTGACAAGCCTCTAAGAAAATCAATAAAACCAGCGAGCCATTGAGACATGCCCCAACTGACTCATACTCAGTTATCAAATGTAAATGATTCTGTGAAACCAACATCAGACATTACGTCCTCAGAACATGAGGACTCACTACAAGAGAAAATGTAGAACATCGTGCCCGAAGAATTACTGTCAAACCTGAAACTGAGTACCTAAACCTACATTCCGAGAAAATGCATCCCACAACCGAAGATGTGGGTCAGTACCATGGAACGAAATTGAGTATATCGGGGTGTATGCAGTTTTATAAACATCATCATCATAAATATTTATAATAAATATGTAGGATGTATGAAAGACTCACATAGCCCGAAGAAAATCATCATAATTATGAGAGGATGAAATAAGTATAATAACACATGTGAGTCATCATATAATTTGTCAATCACTTTTAGTTCATCAAGAATATCAATTCTCATAATGTAAATATCATTTAAATCTTTCAAAAGAATAACTTTCAGAATTCCACTTTCAAATCACTTCATTGTTCACCATAGACACGAGGAAACACATACGCACTGGGAGATCCTATAACCAACATAAACCATGTGAGCTACATGGAGTCCAACGTACAACCCACGTTGGGGAGAGCTGTCCTATCCTTGTCATCGGAGTAGGACTATCGATATCAAATCCACATAAACTAGTGACCACTATATAAATCAGCCTCAGGCTCACTCCTATGGGGGCACGTAGTTCTAGGGAAGTAAAGTCGCTTTATACCTCCCACTCGGTGCTAAAGATTTCTCCCAGACTTAGCTCAGATCATTTCAAAGACAATCCACAACAAAATAATTTCAGTAATATATAAATATACATCGGGAGCCATCATGCTTCCCATCTATAAAAATCAACCACGTTGTGAATTTCTTTCACACTCGAGTTCGAAACAACTCCATTAAGACTCAAAGGTCAAATCATTCAAAATATCTCAAATATTCAACATCAACGTGCTTATAACACACACTTTCTAAAAAAAAAACACAATTTCCAATGGGGATACACGACCCAAATATCAAAATCATGATAAATATCGTTCAAGATTCATGCTTTATATCTCCACACATGTAAATTCATCTTTCAAAATTATAAACATAAAGATTTCATAATAATAATCATAAGATATGGGTTCATTCTTCAAATTCGTAAAAATCAAATAAAAATCATGTCTTTGTAAAGAAAATTACTTTTGGGCACAAGAACGAAAGAGAATTCTTGTTGAAAAATTCCACATACCTTGAATGCTGAACTTTAGATCAATACTCATTTTTGAGATGTTAATCGTGCCTTTGAATGATGGTTCTTGGAGTTCTTGAACTAGGAACTTGGAATCTTGAATAAATTTGCAGAATTAATGGTGAACTTTGGTGGTTCTTGAAGTTGGATGTAGGAGCTTAACGTTTTCTTTTTGAGGGAATTTGATGAAATATAACATATAATGCTTCTAATAGGCTTTAATATAGGGTTTGGATGGATTTGGTGAGGGAGAATGACCAAAATGCCCCTAAAAATCAAATAATACTCGAATCTGTCCTTTGGTGGACTGTTTTGATAGTTTGAAGTAGATCAACCATAACGTTTTACTCCGATATACAAATTGGATGAAACTAATTTCATTAGAAAGAGGACTCTCATATATTTCCGTTAATATATAGTATCTCACCCAGGTGAGATCATTGTGTATGAGGAGTTATGATTGTTTGAAGTTGATCCAAAAATTTGCTTTTGATAGGCTGAAGTAGATCGACCATAACTTTTTGCTCTGATAGACAAATTAGATGAAACCAATTTCATTGGAAAGAGGACTTGCAGATCTTTCCATTGATATATAGTAGATCACCTAGATCATTATGTACAAGGAGTTATGATTATTTAAACTTGGAGAAAAAATACGCCAGGCCTGAGTACTTTTTTCCTGCACGTTTTATTGTTCACTACTATTCACGGTTTGATTGAAATGTTCATAACTCTTCACTCGGGTGTCCGTTTTGGATGATCCACATATCGTTGGAAAGCTTATTCAATACTCTATTCAATGGTGGGTCATAATATAAGACATTATGCACGGAAAATTTATAATTCATTCTAGAAGATAGAACTCAACACGTTTACGCACAAAATTTCAACGAAAAATTTCCTGGGGTATTACACCATCTCCCCCTTGGAAATATTCGTCTTCAAATGATGTTAGACATGAAAAGATTAGATAGAGTAGAGAGCATACAACTGAAACCATTCGTTAGACTCATCACCACATCGTTTTTCACTCCGAATGCAACATAGAATGCATAAATTCAATAAACTACAGTTGAACACATAATAAATGACAGTTAAACTGCTGCAACTTTTATCAAAAGTGCATGATTTAGGAAAGAACGGTACCTTCATCTTGATCGGAGTTCGCGGAAAATAGGTGCGGATACATGGATCGCATATCCGCCTTAGCTTCCCAAGTTGCACCCTTAACAGATTGGTTTTGCCACAACACCTTGACCAAGGGAACTTCTTTGTTCCTTAGTCTTCGGACACTGAAATCAAGAATCTCAACAGGAATCTCATTAAAATAAAGATTTTCTTGAATGTCAGCACTCACAGAGGAATCCACTACCACAGCATCGCTAATATGCTTTCTAAGCATAGAGACATGGAATATTGGATGAACAAAGGACAACTCGGAAGGCAACTCGACCTCATAAGTTACCTTACCAAAATGTCTAAGAATTTTGTAAGGACCAACATAATGGGGACTAAGCTTCCCCTTCTTTCCGAATCTCTTCGCCTCCCTCATGGGTGAAATTTTCAGATACACTAGGTCACCAACTTCAAACTCAAGGTCTCTCCTTCTAACATCCGCATATGACTTCTGACGACTCTATGCATTTTTCAACCTTTCCCTAATCAACTTAACTTTTTCCATAGCCTCAAATACCGAATCAGGACCACTCACAACCACTTCACCCACCTCGAACCAACCTATGGGTGATCTACATTTATTCTCATATAAGGCTTCAAATAGAGCCATGTCAATACTAGAGTGGAAACTGTTATTGTAAGAAAACTCTATCAACGGTAAGTGATCATCCCAACTTCCCTTAAAGTCAAGTGCACAAGCTCTCAACATATCCTCTAAGGTCTGGATGGTCAGCTCAGCCTGACCATCGGTCTACGGAAGAAAAGTAGAACTCAAAAGAACTTGGGGACCAAGAACCTTCTGAAAAGCTTTCTAAAATTGCAAAGTGAACTGAGTACCCCTATTCGAAATGATAGACAAGGGAACTCCATGCAGTCTAACTAGCTATCGAATATACAATCTAGCGTAATCCTCAGCAGTATATAAAGTATGAACAGGAAAGAAATGAGAAGACTTAGTCAACCTATCAACCACAACCCAAATGGAATCATGATGGCATCGGGAAGGAGGTAAACCAATCATGAAGTCCATATTTATCTCTTCCCACTTCCAGGTGGGAATACTAAAATCTTGTATCATACCACCAGGTCTTTGATGTTCAACCTTAACCTGTTGGCATGTTGCACACTTAGCTACAAACGCTGCTATATCTTTCTTCATACCACTTCACTAATAGATTTCCTGCAAGTCTCGGTACATCTTGGTGGCACCAGGATGAATAGAATATCGCGCCCCGTGTGCTTTATCCATAATCCTCTGTCTCAGATCATCAACATTCGGAACACACAATCTACCCTGCAATCTCAACACACCATCTCCCCCTTGGGAGAAAACCTCTACTTTTTGGTCCTTGACTGACTCCTTCAGTCTGACCAAACTAGCATCTAGGTATTGTTTTTCCTTCACTTGCAAAACCAAGGAGGATTCAAAACTACTCTGAACCCCTATACTACCTTCAACAGAGTAAAAACAACCTAACCCTCAATCTATCCAAACGATGTACATCACGAGCCAACTCTTTCTTACTTTCTACCACATGCGAAACACTACCCATGGACACTCTACTTAGGGCATCCGCCACAACATTGGCCTTGCTTGGATGGTACAACACACTCATATCATAGTCTTTTAACAATTCTAACCATCGTCTCTGCCTAAGATTCAATTCTCTTTGGGTAAACACATACTGCAGACTCTTATGATCAGTGAAAACATCAACATGGACACCATACAAATAGTGTCTCCAGATTTTCAAAGCAAACATAACAGCAGCCAACTCAAGGTCATGGGTGGGGTAATTTTTCTCATGGGGTTTCAACTTTCTAAAAGCATAAGCTATCACCTTACCCTTCTGCATGAATACACAACCTAACCCAACTCTGGAAGCATCACAGTACACCACAAAACCGTCAACACCATCAGGCAAAGTCAAAATAGGGGCTGAAGTGAGTCGAGTCTTTAACTCCTGAAAACTCTTCTCACAAGATTCGGACCACAAGAACTTCACTTTTTTGGGTCAACCGAGTCATAAGAGATGCTATAAAGGAGAAACCCTCAACAAAATGGCAGTAATAGCCAGCTAAACCTAAGAAACTTTGGATATCAGTTGGAGAAATAGGTCTAGGCCAATTGCTAACATCTTTGGTCTTTTGGGGATCAACTCTAATACCCTCAAAAGAAATGATATAACCCAGAAAAGCAACTAACCTTAGCCAAAACTCACACTTACTGAACTTGGCAAACAACTTGTGATCTCTAAGGGTTTGCAAGACAGTTCGGAGATGATCAAAATATTCATCCTCACTACGGGAGTACACTAGTATATCATCGATGAACACTATGACAAACATATCCAGATATGGTCTGAACACTCAATTCATAATGTCCATGAAAGCTGTTGGGGCATTAGTTAACCCGAAAGACATAACAAGAAACTCAAAATGGCCATAACATGTTCGGAAAGCAGTTTTCAAGATGTCACACTCCCTAACTTTGAGTTAATGATAGCTGGAACGAAGGTCTATCTTCGAGAAATAACTTGCACCTTGCAATTGGTCAAACAAATCATCTATTCTCGGAAGGGGGTACTTATTTTTTATGGTGACTTTATTCAGTTGGTGGTAATTAATGCACATACACAAAGAGCCATCTTTCTTTCTCATAAACAACACAAGAGCACCACAAGAAGAAATACTGGGCCTTATGAAACCCTTATCTAGTAGATCTTTGAGTTGCTCTTTCAACTCCTTAAGTTTTGTAGGGGCCATACGGTAAGGAGGAATAGAAATGGGCTGAGTATCGAGAAGAAGATCAATTCGGAACTCTATCTCTCTATCAGGAGGTATCCCTGGGAGATCATTTGGAAAGACATCAGAAAACTCATTGACGACATTAACAGACTGGAGAGTTGGAGTCTCAGACTTAGTGTCTTTGACTCTAACCAGATGGTAAATACACCCCTTGGAAATAAGATTTATAGCTTTGAGGTAAGAGACAAAATGACTCTTGGGTGACACAAAATTCCCAGACCACTCAAACATGGATGCACCCGGAATCTAAAACTTGACCACTCGGGTCCGACAATCAATAGAGGCATAAGAAGAATACAGCCAGTCCATACCCAGAATCACATCAAAATCTACCATGCCTAACTCAGTCAGATCATCCAACAAGACTCTATGAAGAACGGTAACAGGACAATTTTTATATACTTTCTGGGCACCTATCAAATCACCCACTGGGTAGAAACTAGGATAGGCTCAGGAATAATCTCAGGACTTATTTCAAAATTCACAACAATCAAAGGTGTAACATATGAGAAACTGGATCCAGGATCCAACAAAGCATACACATCAAACTGAAATATATGAATCATACCAATAACAATATCGGGAGAGTCCTCCTGTTCCTGGCGGGATGGTAAAGCATAGAATCTATTCTAGCGCTGCCCGCCAGCATTGCTAGAAGAGGCGCCCTGAGCTGGGCCTGGGCGAGTCATTGTAAGTGGAGCACTAACAGTCTGAGTCTGGGTCTGAAGGCGAAAGTCATTATGCCCTTGTCCATCCTGTAGACAATATCTAACACTGTGACCAATGTCACCACACCAGAAACAACCCCTTCTTCTCACCCCAATACTCACCCGAATGAGCCCTACCACACTTAGGATACAGGGAACGTTTTGGCTTACTACCAGTACTGTACTGGGACCTGGATGTATATGACCTGCTACCTTGCCCCTGCCTACCTATAGGCATGGAAGCACTAGCAGAGGATGGTGCTGGCATAGATGAATGAACCTGATACTGAGGGAGACTCCCTCCTTGCAATCTAGTCTGACCCTGTCTGTGCTGCTCGAACCTAGCTCTCTTATTCTCTCTCATTCTATCTCTTTCTTTAATCTTGTCTGCCTCAATCTATTGGGCATGAGTCATCTGCCTAGAAAGATTCATCTCACTATTCAACATAATAGACCTAAACTCCTTAACCACATAACTAGACACTCCAGTCACAAACTTACTCATACTAGCCCGATTATCAGCCATTAAGTCAGGAGCATATTTTGCCAACTGATTTAACTTTAGACAGTACTCCCTAACAGTCATAGTGCCCTGTCACAAGTTCATAAACTCTTCCATCTTTGCCTCTCTCATCTCCAAAGGGAAAAACTTATCCAGGAATGTATCCTGGAACTCTTGCCAAATTATAGGGACAGCTCCCTCACCTCTACCTTTCCTCCAAGCAACAACCCAGTCATAAGCAAGGTCTTTCAACCTATACGAAGCCAACTCCATACTATGTTCCTCAGATACATGCATCACCTGAGTAATCTTCCGCACCTCTTTTAAAAACAACCGTAGATCCTCATCAGACTTGGACCCATAGAATTCCAGCGGATTCATCCGCATGAAGTCACGGATCCTAGCAGAAGCTGAATCACCTCCCTGCTGCTGTGGAGCCGGGGCTGGGTGGGCCTGAACATTTGTAGTAACAGCTAAGGCCGGCTCCTGAAAGGCTACCTGAAATTCAGCATAAGACATATTTTCATTCAATAGGTCAGCGGGTTGTGGTTGCTGACCATCATTATTTCTTCTCGCTTGATGTGGAGGCATATTTATGAAAGAGGAGATCACGAATCAATAGTAGAGAGACACACTTTAAGCATGATAGACTTCTAAAATAAAGAATCACGCTTTTTCCTAAAACGTCTTGTAGCCTTTTGCTCATAGATGTGGCACGCTACACACCGATGATCAAGACTCTACTTAATGCGGCTTGTCATACTCCCTAGGACACCTTAAAACCTTAGTATATGATACCAAGTTTGTAACGCCCCAAAAAATGAGTCTCGGAGCGTCACACGGTGCTTGAGGCTACGAGTAGCCCCAAGCTAACCCTTTGAGCTACTTTTATTCAGTTCAACACAAATCAATGGGGTTTCCATAAATAACCCTCAAATATCAACAGAGTAATCATCATCCAAGAATAAAAGAATTTTAGAAACATAACAAAATATGACTTATTAGTTAACTCCCAACATCTATACTAGTCTGACAAGCCTCTAAGAAAATCAATAAAACTAGCCAGCCATTAAGACATTCCCCAACTGACTCATACTCAGTTATCAAATGTAAAGGATTCTGTTAAACCAACATCAGACATCACGTCCTCGGAACATGAGGACTCATCAAAAAATAGGATGTAGAACAGCGTGCCCAAAGAATCACTGTCAAACCTGGAACTGAGCACCTGAACCTACATTTCGAGAAAATGCAGCCCACATCCGAAGATGTGGGTCAGTACCATGGAAAGGAACTGAGTATATGGGGGTGTATGCAGTTTTATAACAATCATCATCAAAAATATTTATAAAAAATATGCAGGATGTATGAAAGACTCACATACACCAAAGAAAATCATCATAATCATGAGAGGATGAAATAAGTATAATAACACATGTGAGTCATCATATAATTTATCAATCACTTTCATTTCATCAAGAATATCAATTCCCATAATGTAAATATCATTTAAATCTTTCGAAAGAATAACTTTCACAATTCCACTTTCAAATCACTTCACCGTTCACCATAGACACGAATAAACACACACACACTGGGAGATCCTATAACCGACATAAACCATGTGAGCTACATGGAGTCCAACGTACAACCCATATTGGGGAGAGCTGTCTTATCCTTGCCATCGGAGTAGGACTATCGATATCAAATCCACACAAACTAGTAATCACTATATAAATCAGCCTCAGGCTCACTCCTACGGGGGCACATAGTTCTAGGAAAGTAAGGTCACTTTATACCTCTCACTCGATGCTAAAGATTTCTCCCAGACTTAGCTTAGATCATTTCAAAGACAATCCATAACAAAACAATTTCAATAATATATAAATATACATCAGGAGTCATCACGCTTCCCATCTATCAAAATCAACCACGTTGTGGATTTCTTTCACACTCGAGTTCAAAATAAATCCATTAAGACCAAAAGGTCAAATCATTCAAAATATCTCAAATATTTAAATTAACGTGCTTGTAACACATACTTTCTCAAAAAACACACAATTTCCAATGGGGATTTACAACCCAAATATCAAAATCATGATAAATATCGTTCAAGATTCATGCTTTATATCTCCACACGTGTAAATTCATCTTTCAAAATCGTAAACATCAAGATTTCATAATAATAATCATAAGATATGGGTTCATGCTTCAAATTCATAAAAATTAAATAAAAATCATGTTTTTGTAAAGAAAATTACTTTTGGGCATAAGAATGAAAGAGAGTTCTTGTTGAAAAACCTCACATACCTTGAATGATGAACTTCAGATCGATACTCATTTTTGAGATGTTAATCGTGCCTTTGAATGATGGTTCTTGGAGTTCTTGAACTAGGAACTTGGAATCTTGAATAAATTTGCAGAATTAATGGTGAACTTTGGAGGTTCTTGAAGTTGGATGTAGGAGCTTAAGGTTTTCTTTTTGTGGGAATTTGATGAAATATAACATATAATGCTTCTAATAGGTTTTAATATAGGGTTTGGACTGAATTTTGGGTGAGGGGGAATGACCAAAACGCCTCTAAAAATCAAATAATTCTCGAATTTGTCCTTTGATGGACTGTTTTGATAGTTTGAAGTAATCAACCATAACGTTTTACTCCGATATCCAAATTGGATGAAATCAATTTCATTAGAAAGAGGACTCTCATATATTTTCATTTATATATAGTATCTCACCCAGATCATTGTGTACGAGGAGTTATGATCGTTTGAAGTTGACCCAAAAATTCACTTTTGATAGGCTGAAGTAGATCGACCATAACTTTTTGCTCCGTTAGACAAATTGGATGTAACCAATTTCATTGGAAAAAAGACTCGCAGAGCTTTCCATTGATATATAGAGATCACCTAGATCATTATGTACAATAATTTATAATCATTTAAAGTTGGAGCAAAAATACGCCAGGCCTCAGTACTTTTTTCTGCACGTTTTACTATTCACTACTATTCATGGTTCGATCGGAATGTTCATAACTCGTCTCTCGGGTGTCCGTTTTGGATGATACACATATCGTTGGAAATCTTATTCAATACTCTATGCAATCGTGGGTCATAATCTAAGACATTCCACATGAAAAATTTATAATTCATTCTAAAAAATAGAACCCAACACGTTTACGCACAAAATTTCAACAAAAAATTTTCTGGGGTATTACAGTGTCCTAGTTTACATGCCCCAGAACTACGAGATAACGTAGGTACAAATTTATATTTTTTCCATATATATGGATGACAGATACATATTGTGATCACTTAGCTCAGGTTATAATCCTTTGAAAGAGTATGACACCTCTCCCCAACATGAGGTTTTTCCCTTAGGGGAACTAGACGTTGGACACTATGATATCTCACATAGTGTATGTCAGTTAGAAGAAATTCCCTAACATAAAAGAATAATAGAGAAGTTTTTAGAAAAAATTCCCTAAGTCATAAAACAGAATAACAGAACAACTTTTAGAAACTAAGTATAAAGGCTCACAATTTTACTCAGATATTATTTTACATAAGACATTAGCTATGATATTTCATCTTTCTATTTACAAATATAAAGGTGAGTCCTTTTTTCACTTAGTCTGCATAATTTGAAAATAGACTTAACTTCGGTTCTACTTATTCCGCTAACAGAAAGAGTAAAAGTACAACTTTCAGAATTAAGTGTTATGGCTCATAAGATTTATATAGTATGCTTTATTATTCATGATTTATGATTTTTAGCTTTCAGTTATTCAAGCCAATGTGAGTCATCTACACTTAGCATGCATTCTTTACAAGTATATGCACATTTATTTACCATTTTTACTTGTGCATTCTCCCCCACATGCTTAGTATATTCCAAAAGTACTGATCCACATATACATCTATGTGCTATAGTATTTAATAATGTAGGTACCAATTCAGTTGTACTCCATATATCACGATCAGACAGTTGCAAATTCCAGCCAGCAGGTGATGAGTCCTCCTACTTCGGGGACTTTGGTTAGATATTATTCATGTACTTTACTTTCTTACTCATATATAGTGATTAGTGGTAGCTGGAGTCGTGTCCTAACTATCTATAGTCAGTATAGTAGAGGCTTAATAGATGTCAGTCAGAGTCAGTCATGTAATTTTAGTTTCTCTTTTCAGTTTTATCAGAATGTAATATTGTATCAGTATTGTATTTTTCCCAGATTTTATCATGATTATGTTTTCGCACAATAAACTCAGTTATTTTTAGATACTTAAATTGGTTGTTTAACAGTATGCCAGTTCATGGGTTAGCTTGGGATCACTTGTGGTCCTAAGAACCGTGTGATGTCCAAGGGGTAGTCTCGGGGAATTACACAAGCCCAAAACACCTATACTACCATCACACTTGAGACCCTCCACAAAATGATCTATCCCTTATGACCTTCACAAAATCATACCCAAACCCCAACTTACTCCCAAACTCGAAACCCCATAAGACCACTTAACCCTTAATTCACTCAAGTCTAATAAGAAGGACTTGGAAACCAAATACCAAGCCCAAACCCAAATGCCCCACTACAAGACCCACTTAACTAAAGACCATATCCTTCATAAAATCCTATGCCTCCTAACCAAGCTCCACTTAACCAAAGGCCTTACCATTCACCAAATCACCGATATTAAGCTCCACTTAACCAAAACCAACCTGTCCATGTAAAAGAATATGGTAGGGGAGGTCAATAATAGGGTTATGGAGTTTAAAATGATGACTACATGGTTGAAGAGTAGATAAGACGTAGGTATGAGAAAAGAGGACATCAAGGTAGATACTGAGGGCATGAAGGTAGACATGGTCATGGAAATCCATAAGGAAAATGAGAGGTTGGCATCAATTCTATCAACATTGGTATTCCTATCTTCAAGGGTGAGAGTGATCCCGAGGTGTATCTTTCATGGGAGTCTTCTTGTGAAAAGCTCTTCCAAGTTAATGATATTTCCAAATTGAATAAGAGTTGTTATGTTATAGCTTAATTTGAAGGTTATGGCAACACTTGGTGGGATTATACTAAAAGGTTTGGGAATGTGTTGATAGGTGGTCAACCACCCCCTTGGGAATTATTGAAGAGGCTTATAAGGGAGACATATATACCAAAGAATTATAGAGATGATCTTCTTATCAAGCTATATAACTTGGGGCAAGATAGAAAGAGTGTTATGGCATACTATGATGAGTTTCAAAAATTGATCTTGAATCTTGATCATCGAGGAGAACAAGTTCATCATGACATCATACGCCTCAATGTTGGGTTGAACAAAGACATCTCTTCACCCATGACTCTTCATAAGTTTGAAAGTATATATGGTATCTTCTAAGGGGCATTAAATATTGAAAGGGAGATCAAAGAGAAGTCGACATATAAGGCAAAGAACCATCAAACCTCGGGTTGGTCTAAGGATAAGAAATGGTTCCACCCTCTTTGGGAAATCACAAGGACAAAAATCTTCCATCCAATACTAAAGAAATCGAGAACAGGCTACCCCAAAGTACTTTCCAAAACATGAAGGTAACAAGTCTTCTACTTCTAATTTTCAGGGTTTTCAATACTTTAAATGTCAAGGGTGGGGACACAAGGCTAGTGAGTGTTCAAAAAAATAAACGTGATCCTTATAGAAAGGAAGTTATACTTTTTTGGATAGGAGGTGGGATTAGAAACTGAGGGGAATGAGACCGAGCCTCCAGATAAAGAGCAAGGGGATGATGAAGTGCAAAATAAAGAAGGTTAAGAAGATGCTTGGCCACATGATGGTGAATGTGAAGTACCTAGATATATGGTAAAGAGAGCCATATTTAGTAGGGCCTTGTATAATCCAAGCAAAAGAGAGAATGTCTTTCATACCAAGTGCCTTATTAAAGAAGGTCTGTGCTCGATTATCAAAAATATTGGGAGATTTGTTAACATTGCTTATGTCACCATGATTGACTACTTGAAACTACCCACTAACCCTCATTTTAATTCTTACAAACTTCAATGTTTGAATACATGTAAAGAGTTAAAGGTCACTCGACAATGTGTGCATCGGTTCAAAGTAGGGAACTATCAAGATGAGGTGTTATGTCATGAAATCCCTATGAAAGTATGTCATTTATTGTTAGGTAGACCATGGCAATTTTATAGACCCACTAAGCATGATGGGGGGACTAATAGGTACACTTTTGAATTCAATGAACGAAGGTTCACTCTTCATCCTCTTTCACCATCTAAAGTAAATAAAAATCATCAGCAAGTGAGGGAGTTGAGAGATAAAGGAAAGAGGGAAATAAAAGAGAAATCCTAGAGTAGAGGAGGTAAAGAAGGGGAGGAAACAAAACAACAAAAGGGAAAAAACACTTGATTATGGGACTTTCCCACAAAGGCCCCTTATTACTCACTAACCTAGATACTAGCATTTTGCCTAGTATCAACTCTTATTATGTGTAGGTTCAAGATCATAAATTCACAAAGTAGAATCCAAAAAGAGTTTCTCCCAAACACATGATTGATGATCTAATAAAGTCCTTGGCCAAAAGTTCTAAAGGTAATGAAAAAATGACTCCAAGGAGAAGCCTTGACTCATTCCATTTTGATGTGAAGCATGTAGGCTGCCATAATGCAAAACAAGGTGAAGACCATACTTCATATTATCTACAAGGTAACAATACTATCTTTTATACTTCTAGAAACTTAAAATATTGTGATGTGGCTAGTAGTAGCCAAATGGGTGTAGTTGCAGGTTTGCCTTGTGTAGAAATGCATGAATCTTTACTTGGTGATACTCATGGTGTGTATGATGATAAATTCACTCTTAAATATAGTTTACTACTTGAGTATGTACATGAGGTGCTTGAAGAGTCTTAAGTTAGTGATGTTGTCTATAGTGTTGATCATGATAATGGATATAATTCTTTGAACATAGTGTGTGATGAAATCTTTGCTATTTATTTTGTTTATAAAAATCATGTGAATGGAAATATTATTAATAATGGCATATTTGTTGTTGAGGGAGGATTTCCAGGCCACAACTCCTTATTTTTAAATATTAGTCCATTCTTAAAGACAAATGTCTTTTGTGATTTTGAGGAATAAACTCTAATGGAAGTAAAGGGTATCCTTGGCTTGTTTCCTTGTCTACTTCTACCATTTGATCTCAGTGCCCTCTTGGGATGTGGAAGTCTCTACACTTCCAACTTGATGCCTGGTTAAAACTATAAGCAATGTTTGATTGTGGATGTTAGTGTAGGGAGACAAAGTTCTTTCTCATCTCCCTTTCTTTATCATGACCACTTACTTTGTTCCATTTGTATTAAGATTTTCATGTCCAACATAAAGGACCCATGGATATTTTTCAAGTGTGAACCACCTTGGCTTGATGATTATATTTTTTATACTAACACTAACCCTAATGTCGTGAGGATTTTGTGCTTGTTTCCCTCTCTTTAGTTTTGTAAGGTGTGAATTTGAGGTCAAATTCCTTTCAAGATGGAGGGGATGATACTAATGCAAAGAGTACACGACCTTTCTCAAGGAGCCACGTTTAAGTCATACTTAAGAAAATGAAAGTGTATGAAGGCCTTTTAAACTAATCCAAAGAATTGTAAAAGTGTAAGAGAGGAGAAAGAGTCTTACACTTCAAGGGCGCCTTCATTAAAGGGTATTTTGGTCATTGTCATAAGTTCAAGAGAGAGGAAAGAACACTACACTCCAAGGGCGCCCCATTTTATTAAGGGAAACTTGGTATTTTTATGTAATAGTTATAAATAGACTACCTAAGGCTTATTTATCATTAGTTATTGAATGACATTGAAATAAACTTTGAATTACCTTTTATTCTCTTCTTTGTGAGATTCTAACGAAGGCAAGTATTTAGTATGGATTTCACTAGTATTGGCATTTGTCTTAGAAATGTTGGTGCTTGGGGAAGATTAAGTTCCTTTTATGTCAACGTAAGATCTTGGCGTTACTCATATAGGTCATTTGGGTCTTAGTATTTGATACATCCTCTGGTTCTCTTACTTTGTATGTTTCTATGTCAAGATATCTATCCTTTTTTTCTTTATGTTATATTGAGTTTTGATTCTTGTTTTGGTATTCTCAGATACGCTATTTTTTATATGGTCAGAATTCATCCGACTTAGGGTACACATTAGTTGGTTGGGTTGGGTATCAGGGGTGTTCTTTGGTCCTGGTTGGACTTGAGATTCCCATTATGATAAGGCCCTGGTTTGGGTCATGTCACTTGAATAGCATAGATTCTCCTAGTTAAGCATCGTATTTTGTTTTGTTTTGTTTTGTTGTGTTGTGTTGTGTTATGTTGACTAAGTACATGTAAACATTCTAAGTTGAGTGTGTTGTGTGCTATAGAAATATAGCACTTTCGATGCTTAAAACTATGAAAATATGCAAGTTTCTTAGGTTGTTTTGTTAGATATGATGCATTTTGGGTATGTTTTGCAGGAAACTAGGTTTTGGATGCTAATTTGGGGGAAAAGGTGTCTTTGGCTACTTATTGGAACAATCTTGGACATTCGTGACACTTTTCATATTGTTCGTGACCAAAGCATGTGCAAGAATTAATGAAGAGCTGAAAAAAGACTTCTGGCACCTACTTATGTCAACATGCGGACCGCATGTAGCATATGTGGACTACATGTAGGAAAAGTATGTGTCAGAAGTCCAAAATCCCAAGAGTAGAGTTGTAGGAATTTTGGTCTGAGCACATGCGGTGAACACATACACCCAGCCTCAGGCAGCATGTACCACATGTGCCCAAGGCTAGGTCACATGTGGACACAACATGTGGTCACCAACCCTTTTTTCTCCTATTTCATCTGGGATTTGATGTTAGGGTTTTCTTATGTACTATAAACACCCCTTATGTGTTTTTAATAGACGTTACGCACCTTTGATACTTACAAACATATTTTTGATTCCGAGATTCAATTTTGGTCTTAGAATTCTCTTGTATTTATTTCGGTTGATTAATTCAGTCATGTGTTTTGTGATTATTGTGATTTCATCTTATGCTTTCAATCATAAATGTTGTTGATTACTTCACAATCATGAATGGCTAAAAACCCTTAGCTAAGTTTGGGAAACCCTGGGGGATTGATGAAGTAGGGGAAGTCCTATTATTGTTCTGAATTGATACCCATGAATGCATTATATTATCTTTACTTTAATAGTTATCTTAGTAGTTGAAAACATCAGGATCCCTCCTATATTATTACTACTTACTCCAAAAGAGGAGTAGTGACAAGGAAAAGTTAATAACAACAGTAAATTGAAGTTTAGTTATCGATCCACAATACTAGGTATTATCTAAGTAAGATGGTTAGCTTTAATCTATAACAGAAGACTCAAAAGGTAGTAGTTAATTGGAATCAAGATAGGGTTAGTAAGGTAAAATCCTGAGACTCAAAAGGCAAAGGGTGAAATCTATCTACTCGTCCAAAAGACTGTAGATGGTACATAACTTATCAGATTCTGCATGCAAGGTATTGGATTGTTTCAACAAAGCACGATTAGATTATGGAGTTGAGAAGCTAGGGGGAACATAATCCATGTGTTCACCTACGTCTGATTACAATCAAAATTGATACTATCCTCTCCCAATGTTCACCTACAACTGATTATAATTGAAGTTGATACTAGCCTCTTGTTTGATATTGCTACTCAAAACCCCTATTTACTTTTCTAGTTCTTACTGTTGATTAAAATAGTTGAGAACCATGACTCCACGTATTCCCTTGGGACTCGACCCCAACATTTGTTGGGTTACTATATTTGGCAGCAACCACATCATCGTTAGAGTAAAGATGTAGCTTAGGCGTCACCAAGAGGTAAGAGTATTTTTCCATGGTAGATTTACTGTAATGAGTATTATGATTTTGATTAGTTTTCTTGGTCGACTTAAGACAGTTAGTTATCACGACCCGAGGCTACCCCCTAATCGCGACAACGGTGCTTACGGTCATAAGTGACCATAAGCTAAACCATGAGCTGGTACCTGCTTTGAGAACTGAATAAAGTAGTAAAATGGACATATGCGAAAAACAACTGAGAAAGACATAAGGTCTGAATACTAAAAATATGATCAAATCATAAGTCTAAACATCTGATAAAAATACTTAAATACAACTGATAAGACTAATAAACTGACTAACTGTCTATCTGACTGTCTGGATGTTTGAAAGCCTCTAAACTGACTGAGGAGTTGATGGTACAGGCCCTAATTAACTACAACTGACTAACTAAAAAAATGTAGAAATACTAAAAAAACATAACAGGTCCTTAATAGATGAGGATTCACCACTGCTGCCGTTGAAGCACTGGACTATCTAAGTACGGTCGGGAAACTGAGTGTCCGAACCAGTGATATAAGACATCATAGTGCAAAAAAGAGTATGCGGTTAGTACTTTGAATATACTGGTATATAAGATAAGGTTAGGCTGAAATGTATGGGTTAACTGTGCTTAAAGTAATGACTAACTGAATAGCATGAGTTAACTGAGTATGCATGCATGAAAACTGAATACTGAGAATGCAAGACCAAGCTTATAATATTTTTGAAATAATCTGTAAGCTAAATTACTAAAATCTAATAACTGAATAACTAGAATTCTATATGTTATGGTCAAGCAAAACTGAACTGAGACTATAGGAGGTATTATCTGACCGACATGCCCCAATTTGAACTAATCGGGGTCCAACCTGTAACCCCAGTTGGAGGGGTATCAGTACCATGCCATGAGTACTAATATATGGTTGTGTGGGTCCACTCAACTAGTGTCTCGATGGACTAGAGAATCAGTCCTAAACTGGAGGGTGACCCTATGAGAATGTCAGTCCTAAACTAATGGGTGACATCTCAGAGAATGTCCGTGCTAAATTGGTGGGTGAAATCTCATAATCTTACGCTGGATATGTAGTTATGGAACTTAGGGGATACTTCTAAGGAACCAGTCCTAGCTGGTGGGTAAGCCCCTATCCCTAGGTTTGCTCGATCCTAAATCATACTCCTAACTGAACTGACACTGATTACTTGACTGAACTAAGCTTAACTGAACAAACAACTAATCATAAATAACTTGACTGAATGAAAATTCTCATAGTTTATCTAAAATCATTCTGAAGATACTAAATATATGTAAACAACTAGGTATCGTGTGTTCATAACCCACCATCACTAAATGAAAATAACAATAAGGACATATAAAATCTTTGAAAACCATAATGGGAAATCATTATTCAAAACCCATCACTTTGGCATTTCATCGAACACATGGAGGTCAAGACTTTAACATGGGAATACTTTTAAACATGAGGAGATAGCATGAGTACATGATAAAAATCATAATTTGAGAATTTATTCTGACTCGCATGATAATGACATGGGAACTACAAAATTCAAAACATACTATAATCCACTCCACTTGAAAACATCATAATCTTAATTGAAAGTTGAAATAACAAAAGATTCATGATGATAGTTCAACATAATCATGTAAAAACTCATAATTTAGAATCATAAAGGATTCTTGGACTCCATGGGTGAAAAGGTCCCATGAATGAACATCACACATACCTTAAATCCTTAAGCTTGAAAAAGAAACACTAATCTTGATGCTTTCTTGAATGCTCTTGAATTGCGAAACTTGAATTCTTGGTTTTCTTGGATAGAAAGTAATGGAATTTGATGTTCTTGGGAGATGACTAGGGTTTCTTTGAGAGGAGGTTTGGAGAAGATGGGTAAATAATACCCTAACTAATGTTATAATTCATAATTTGATGACTTAGATTGAGGATAAATGACACAATTGCCCCTCAGACATTTAAATTCATAACTATAATGCCTTTTAAAGGGTCACCACAATGCGATGAGGGCTCCATCTCTATTACGACCGCGAGTGGCCCTATCGTTATAAGCTGTTGGAATCGTGATCCAAAAATGACCCAATCCTCGTCCAAAAAATTTAAAACTTCCCCAAGACATGTTTTTGACAGCCCTGAACATGGATTAACTCAAAAACCAACACCTCAGGATCGAGAATACCAATTTAAAATTCCTCGAAGTTAAAAGGCCTAAAAAATGACTAAGTCCCCAACATTTAACAAAATTTTGAGGTTTTAAGCCTCTTATACATGCAACTAGGAGATGAATTGAGCTAAGAATAATATGGGGTATTACATTAGTTGACCTTTGTGACCTATCACAACTGTAGTATCTATCACCATGAGTTGCTTTACCACTATCAGCTCTTGTGTCGGCTGATTTAAGAGAATCAATTGACTGATTTGATCTGACAATACTATGAATGGAAGATTTTTGAAAACTATTGATTTTAATTTTTAGCCCATCCACTTGTCCTTGAAGAAAATATTTTTCAATTTCACCGTCATATTTTATTTTCTAGTCTTTTCTTTCTTTTAGGAAAACTCTGTTTTCATCACCAATTTTATTTAGATCAGTTATAGATTAATCTAATAACATTTACATATTAAATTATTTATTGCAAGTTTCAATACTTACATGACTTATTTCCCCAGTAACCATAAAACAAACATCTCCAATGTTATTATTTTCATCTTCAAAGTTGTTTTCATCACTCCAATTACTGAAGGCCTTACGTCTTAAATTCCTTTGGAGAATCTTTTCTTTACTTCAGGATAGTCATTTGTAATATGAGAATTTTCCTTTATTTTTTATACTCAGTAATTTGCTTTTCTTTTGAGTAGTTTGGTTTTTCTTTTTTTGATTCCTAAATCTACTGTAGTTATCAAAAACTGACCTGGTGATTAGAGAAATTTCATCTTCATACAATGGTTTATATTCTTCTTCTTCATTATTTGTGGCCTTGAAAATCACATTTTTCTTCTTTTCATCTTGATCCTTTTTGTTCAGATGAGCTCTCATAAAAGCAGTGAGATCTACTCTAACATCATCATAAGATAGATTGTTTAGATTCATACTTTCAAAAACCACCACTTTTGAGATACATTGAGGTGGAAGACTTCTGAGAGTTTTGGTGATGTGATCTAATATAGGATAAGTTTTCCTACAACTTTTAAGTTAACCAATAATTTTGCCATAATAGGCAAATGTTTCTTTAATGAATTCTCCATATTTCATCTAAAATGTTTATACTTATAAACCAACAAACCTGCAATAGTTTTGTTTTAACCTTTTCAGTTCCTTCATATGTAAACTCAAGTTTATTCCATATTTCCTTAGTAGTTTCACAGTGGGAGATCTTCTAATATTCCTCATTACTGATAGATTATATACACATTCTTTACTTTTGAATTGATTTGAATAAACTCCATTTATTCATTTGTACAATCTTCCAGAGATGGAATCTTCTCAATTAATGTTTGTTGATCAACTAACTTCTTTCCATCCTTGTTAAGGGAAACAATTGGAAGATTGCTAAGCTTTATAACTCTCCATACCTTCACATTATAGGACTTTATGAAGGTTTTCAACATTATCTTCCAATGAAAGAAATATTTTCATTGAAGTAGGGAGATCTAGTTTAGGATGTTCCTTCTTGGAAGAGTAGTCCAGCAATAGTTTGAGTCATGACTTTTCATACTTTGTTGTTAGGAAAATATATGTGAGTCCTTTATCTGATATCAATCAGTCAACTATATGAACAATATTAAAGAATCAGTCAACTGTATGAATAATCGATCAACTGTATAAACAATATTAAAAAGGTGAATTGCTATTTTTGATCTTCTCATTCGACTTACTATAACAATAATTCAACTATATGAACAATATTAAAAAAAAAATTAAATGCATAAGTAGAAATCCTGAAGTATAAACTTGACACATGACATTTTATACTGGTAAACCTAGAATAGGTCTAACTTCAGTTCCCTAGGGTTGTAAGAAATTCTACTAGATCTTTTGGTGAACAAGTGTACTACAAGATTTGGGAGTGTAGATTTTTGGCTTATACTCGTGTTGCCTTTTCTTTTCTCTCTTTTTGATACAATACCACACCAACTATATTTTTTTCCTCTTTTTTTTTTATATTCAACAAACTATAGAGACTATAATATTTAGTAAAAGTAGAGCAAAGAGTTAGAGAAGTCTGAGATAAGATGTATATCTCTTCCATAATCTTTCATGACTTTAAACAACAGAGGCTACGTAAGTGCCATTGGGAAGATTTAAAAATAAAAGGAAACCCAGGAGATTTAATCCTTGAAAATGGGATGTAAAATATCCTATTTCCATGAATAAGGTTGGACCATAAATATGGTCTCTTAATTAATTTTGACCCATGATCCTTTCATCTTATTTAAGTATTCTTGAGATCTGAGAAGGTCTTCTTTCCTTCGATGCAAGATACTGGTTTGATGTTGCTTGATTTGAGAAACTCTAAATTGATATCTTTAGATCCATCATTGATTCCTTTTCATTGTGGCAGCCTTGAGGAATATCTCTTACTTATGATTGGTACTTCTTTTTTTTGAATCTTCTACTCAATGTACCTAGATTCTTCAAAGTTGTTAGACATTAAAATTAGACACTAGCACAATTAGTACTCTTTGAAAGTGTAAAAATAAGTTTATAAAGTTACAAGAAAGTATATTAATGGGTAGATTAGTAAAATTTTCATTCTTATTTATAATTTCTTAAGAAGCATGCAAAAGTGAAAGTGATCAACTAATATTGGACAGAGAGTAATTAATTTTATGTTGATTTAATGTGTGGAATAGTAATTTAAAATATCTATTTTTAGTAAGGTGATCAACTAAGATGGGATGGAAACATTGTCATGGTAACATAGTCTCATTTATGTTCATAAAATAAGATTATAGACAAATGGCCCGGGAAAATGGAACCTAATTTGGAAAACATATTGCCTCTTAAAGTCATTGAATTTAGTTGGACAACTATCTGTAAAGATTTTTTAACACAAAACAACCTTATAAAAGGAACATAGAAATTGTCAACAATTGTTATATATGATGTAATGACCTTTTTGTTGTTATGGTATAACTTAGCATATAAAATTTGGGTTAATATTCTCTCTAGATAAAGTTTTAAAATTTTTAGATTAAGTTAGTCATGGACAAATTTCAAGTGTGGTGTGGTCTAGAAAATTTTGATAATGGATAGGTTGGTGATTCTATGATTTAAAACCATAATGTGTGAGCCAAGATATTAGAGAGTTTGTAGAAACTTTTGGAGTTGAAATTGGGTTAATAGGTCTTTAGATATAGTGTCTGACGTAAAGGGGTTAGCTTAAGAGGTTAAAATCTGAAAGTGTGTTGTAAAATTGATCAAAATTTGGAACTACTCAAACTCACTACCTCGCCTACGCCACTATAGCAAGTGGAAAGACACTATCACGAATGTGCTAAAGTGAAAATTTTCCCCTATAGAAAAAGTCAAGTCTGGTCAGTCCTGTTATAGCGGGAATTGGATCGCTATAGCAGGTTATGTGTAGTAAATAATAGTGTTTAGATCTAAAATGTATTGTATTTCAAACTAGTTCAAGGTTAGGTTAAGGCCAAAAAAGAAGAATTCTATCAGTTTCCACCCACGTTCCTTCGTTGAGGTAAGTTAATTCACCTATCTAACTAGATTATCATTCCTTAATTATTAGAATATCTAGGTTTTGATCATAGCGGAGGTATTAACTTGACCTAGGTGGATTTTCTTGTGTAAAGTGGTGAAAAAACAAATTGGAATATTTCTCAAGGGCTTCTAGGTTTGATTATTATGCTAGAATTCACCTTTGTAAATGAGAAATAGAAAGAATTAAAGTGGAATAAAGGTATAAAACCCTATAATAATGGAATTATTCATGAATTCAACCTTAGGATTATGAACTTAGGTTGTAATGCCTATAGTTGTTAGACTATTGGTTGAATTGTGCTCTTTGTGTTAATTTTAGACCTGAATTAAGTCGAGGGTACAAGAAATGATAAGGCTCACATTGTTTAGAAAATTGCAAAGCTTGGATTGAGGTAGGTGATGATTGAATTAGAGTTAAAACTCAAGTTATTTTAAGTGGGCATGTTAACAGGACTATTTGCTTACTTGTTGTAATGCATGCTAATGTATGTTGAACTTATTAATTGGAAATACAAGTTGGTATTTGATAACCTGGAATGAGATTATGTAAAAAGGACTTATTTGATATACAAATTTGATTGAACTATCTCATTTTATAATTGTACATATTATGATACTATTTGATATTGTGAGACATACTGGTAAAGGTTGATCATCACGATTTGGTGAATTTCAACGAGTAGAAGGATGGGGATGTTGCAATAAGGATGGTATAACACTTGGTTTGTGATAATGAAGCGGCTACTATATTTTTGGGTTATTTGGTACTTGAACTAAGCTCATTCCCTATATATCATGGCTAGAAAGCATATATAACATCCATAGCATGTGTGTACACTATATTGGATAGTTTGATAATTTTCTTGCATGAACTAGATTGCATTATTATTTGTTATTTTTAAATCCTTGGGTGGCTCGGGTTATTGATTTTGTACTTGAACTGAGTTAATGTTTGTTGAAGTACAATAAAGAGGTATTTTCGATAAATTTGAGTTGTTTGTTTTATGAGTTGTGGTAGTTAACTTGAGTTGAATATTATGTACTTATAAATGATTTCTTTATCTACAAAATTGCTTATTTAAAGTGAAACTGTGATGAAAAAACTAATTGAACAGATAATTATTAATATTACATGGTTGTGACCTTTTTACAAGTTGTTAGTTGAGAGTTCATATTTTTTAAGTTGAGTTGGCCTATGATCCTACAAGTACATAGTAATTTTTACTGATACTATCATGCGTCTTCTTTTTGTTGAGTGTGGAGCATATTTTAGCAGCTCAAATGAGACTCCACTTGTAGACAGTAACAAACTTTTGATCCAAGGGTGAGCATCATCTTCCGAGCAATAACGGATCTTTCTCGATTGATCTTGTCCATTTATTCCAACATAGATATTTTAGTTTATTGTTAGCTTTCTGGGTTTTACCCATGGTTTAATTTATTTAGATATTCTGACATGACCTTCAATTTCTGTGAGCTTTTAGATTTGGTGTTTAATTCCTGCATGTGAATTAATTTTCAGAGATATTATGTATTTAAATGAAATATATTACATATTTAAATAAAATTTTATTGTGTAACGCCCCGGATCTGGTACCCGAAATGCTACACGGTGCTCATGACCCCGAAGGACCACAAGCTAACCCAAGACTGATATCTGTACCTGTATACTACATAATATACTGTATGATTGCTCAAACATGAACTAAAAGGCCATAAGGTTCAAGACTGTAACATAACTGATAAAGATATAACATTTGAATGGGGTATGAAATACCCAAAACAAAACTGAAATAACATGATAGTCTGGAAAGCCTCTAACTGATTGAACTGTCTGAATGAGGAGTTGATGGTACATGTCCCCAAATAACTCCAACTAATAAATTACTTAATGAGATAATAAATAAATGATCATGTCCTCGAGAAATGAGGACTCACTGCTACTCTGACTGCTGAGACTAGAATGCTACTGATGCTCTGGAGCTCATTCTTCTGAACCTATGGTATAAGACACCATAGCGCAAATGCGTTAGTACTTTGAATGTACTGGTATGCATGTGAGGTAGGTTGAATGCATGGGTTTCATATGCATGAACAATACTGACTAACTGGCTAATATGGAGGTGAGAATGCATGTGTGAATACGTAGTAACTATAACTGAGATTTAAAACCTAATAAACATCATTCAATTTAAAAGCTAATACTTGACATTCAATTCTTGAGTTAAAAGCTATCAATAAAATTGTTCTGTTATTTTTTACTTGGGTTAAATGATTCTCCCACAAGAGAATTAGTGTGGGACTCATGATGAACTTGGGTCGTGGCATATTCCTACAATAGTCAGAAACTAATAACCCTACCTTTTATCACTATACAATAAACTAAGTAGGTGTTTTATCCATGAAAATTACAAGTTTTTGGAGTGGAATTGCGTTTAGACATGAAAGTAAATTGGAGTTGAAATTATTTCACTAGTTTTCATTTTTCCAAATACAAATCCAAGTTACAATTTTTATGGCCAAACACAATTTCTAAAATAAAGTGATAAAATGTAAAAAAAAAGTAGAAATATCTTATGGACCAACATGCACTAAATATTTGAATATATTCAATCTATGACTTTAATTTAATCATGCCATAAATGTTTAACAAGCTTTTGAGTGTTAGATAGTAGTAAAGCCATCAAGAAAATCTAAAAATGTGTAATGACCCTCAAGGTCAATTTCTATACTTTCACTCATTTTCACTGTTTAGGGTTTTTCCATAACTGCCCAAATCATTTATGACTTGCTGGAACTAACAGTTCAATTATCGGGTAGTTTCATTGATTTTTAGATCCAATTTCCTGTTTTAAAGTTTTCCCTGGTTAAAATTGGCTACTAGGCAAAAATTTAGTCAAACGACCTCTATTCCAATTTTGATAGTTCCAACAGCTCTGGAGTGCTGATTTTAGGCTAGATGGACCCTTGATATGAGTCCTGAGTCTCCCAGACTTATTTCGGGCAAATGGTTGAAAGTTAAGAAAAATGACATGTGAGTGTAGGACCCACTAACTATAGAAATGACCTTTTGACTGCACCATTGAGTCTAGAATGTTAAATTTGATAGGGTAACATAGTTTGTTTGAGTCTAAGGGTTTCCAGAAGAATATCGAGGGACCAGCGGAGAATTAAAAAATTCCAAGTCTCCAGCTGGTTCATGAAATCTGGTGTGACCGCTAAAGCAGCCCTTTGGGCGCTTTAGCGTAGGCACTTTAGTGGCCCATTAGGCACTTCAGCAGTATAGCACAGCCAATAGATACTTCTTTAATAGTCATCAAAGCGCTTTAACGATTACCATTAAAGCATCCCAAGGCCCGCTTTAATGGCCTGGAATAGTGGGCTAGTACCGCTTTAGAGGTCACCTGGCTCTTTAGCGTTGGCTGCTACAGTGGGCCTTGGTGCATATAAAATCACCACTTAGCCCGATTTCTCTCATTTTCCACTTATTTTTAAGAATATAGCACCATAAAAATTGTGAAAACTTGGGAGAAACATTGATGGGTGATTTTGGAGCATTTGTGAACTTAAATTATGCGTTATTTCTCTGAATTCTTGGTAAGATTTCATAATTTCATGATTAAATCCTCCATATTTTTTCCAAAATCTCTAGAATATTGGTGGGTTGATTGTAGCAGCATTAGAGATTGGAATTCACCTATTCTTGAAGGCAAATATTCCTTAAGCATAGAGGAATGTATTGTCGGTTTTAAAATTGCAATTATGCAAGTGGACCTCATATGAAATTTTTATGTAATTTTAGACTCGAAGAACAATAATGCAATACGGGTGTTATTGTTCTTTTTTGATGAGTATATTGTCATTTTGATAGAATTTCATCTTACGAAAGCTTCTCAAAAAGGGAAATAATTAGTTTAGCAGATTCTTCGAGCTTTTCTTCAGCATCCAGTTAGGCTAGGTTTACCTTTTTCATAGATTTAGCTAATTCATAGTATAATTATGATACTATTCTAGATTTGGGAAGATATTTAGATATTGGAGGAATGATTGATATAATTAGTAGTATTTGGATTGTTGGTCTATTAAGGAACCGTAATTTAGGCAAAATTAACTTAGTTTCTCATGATTTAGGTAGAATTACTACATTATAGCTAATTGTGGCTTGTGTAACATCTAAAAGTGAATTTATATACCTTATCCTAGTTCAAAATAGAATTTACCTTAGAATGGATTTCGGGTATTAGAAGTGGCCCATCTGACCCACCTTAGGCCAAGATTTGTGTTAGCTTTTGTAAACTTATATACACATGTTATACACTTTGAAATACTTATTTAGACTTAATTAGATTGGAAATAAGATATTTATGTTAGTTTGGTATTTTGGAGTTGGTGCTAATTCCAGACAAAACTCGATGGTTTACTGATATTGAGTTTCGATTCAAGTTCGGCAAGTGATGATGATATTGATGACATGAATTCCATCTCAATTCCAACAAATGATGATAATAATGATGATTATACTAAGTTCTGGTTCAATTCCGACATTGAGAGTTTATTAATGATATGGTGCATTATGGATGGAGTTATGGCTATGGCTTGATATTTGATAAATTTATGGATCTTGGGCTATTTACTTTCCTTTAATTGGACCCTTCAGGATTATGGGGGCCCACATTGGGTTATTTTATTTTTCATACTTATTGTCTTATGGGGGCAATCTTACAGTATTAATTATGCTTTCTTTTATGTTATGTTTGTTTCGGTTATTTATTTATAGTGTTGGAGGTTATTTCTAGATTTGCCCTCTTACCTTGACTTCGCTTATTTATGTTGCAGCTTTATCATATTTATATCATAATTTATCTCAGTTGGTCAATGATTGATATAGGTATCATAGGCTCGAGACCAATCACTAGGATCCAAGCTCGGGAACTACAAAGGCTTCAACATAGGTTTATGAAAATGGATGTATTGGAGCGTGTATTAGAGCCTCCCAAAGGAGTATATGCATTGACATGTGAGGAATTTCCTTAGGTGTTACAAAACACACCAAAGCTAACCAATTTTGCATCCCAAACTCACCCCTTTCATTAAGGATAGAAGGGCCCTTTCCTCATGACTTTTGAAATAGACTATTTATAGGATCCTTTTAGTCTTGCTCTCCTTAGTTAGCTTATTCCTTAAATCACGTGTAATATTGAACATCACTTTCCTCTCAAGAAAAGAGCAGACCACCACTTTGACATCATAAGAAATGGTTTCTTCTTTTGTTTTGTGTATCGGATAGAAATGAGAGTGCTTGAGTGAACCGAGTTCCTCTTGTGTTTTGTAAGAACGTGGTGCTTGCTAAATTATTTCGTGGAGGTCTTAGAGTATTAATACACTCTTTAGTTGCTGCATTATGAGTTCTCATTGTGTCAAGTTACATATCTTCTTTATTGTTTAAGTTTGAGTTTGTTGTTTCCATTTAGTGTCTTGTGTGTATGGACTGTTTGTGTGTTTTCGGACTGTTTTTGTGATCTTTTAGATACCGTTTGGTATCATTTGGTATCAGATCCATCATTGATTTTGTTCCCACGAGATCAATCTTAGGTTTGTTAACTTAAAAAAAAGGTATTGAAAAGCTGAAAAACTCAAAAATAGTGAAGCTGTCCCATTTTTTTTTTCTTGGCCAAAATTTTGGTCTTGAATTTTGTGTGTTGTGTGTTATAGGGTTAGATCTTTGTTTCCTAACACTAGAAGAGGTGTCCGAAATCAAAAATCTCACAAAAAAAGAGTTGTTCCCATTTTTATACCTTGGTAGAGAAATTGTGTCTTGTTTATGTGTCTTGGCCGAGATTTAAAGCATAGATTTAGGTGTTATTTTGATTGTCTTAGTAGTTTCGTTTGTTATCTTATTATTTTACTAGCACACTTGAGTCTAAGGTACAAGATTTGAGCCTTTGTTTAGTGTTGTTGAAGGGTTGGAGGTCTTGAATATTGTTGTTGTTCATAAGTGTTCTTATTGTTGTTCATAATGTTCTTGAGGTGAATGTTCAACAAAAGGTGTGTTTGATTTGAAAAGGGGAAGAGAGACGTTAAGTCTTGTGTTTGTCTTGAAAATAGTTTCAAGACCACACCCAAAGAATCAAATCAACAAAATACCTCCCAAAAGCTCCCTTACCAAAAGAGTGTCAAAACCTTTTTCAAGAAGAACCAAAAGAGGAAAGTAACAAAGCCAAAGCAAAAAGGTGTTTTTCGATTTTGGTACAAGTTGGTGAAAAGTTTATTGACATCTTTTTGGACTTTTAAAAAAAGAGTTCAAGGCCTTTTCTTTCATTTCAAAAACCAAAAAAGCCCCACCAAACAAGCAAAATTGAATTATTCAAGTTGGACAACATCAAACATCAACAAAACAACAACACCAAACGGCCAAAATAAAAATTGTGGGCAACATCGGCCAAAATAAAAATTGTGGGCAACATCAATAACAAAACTCAAGTCATAGGACCTTCCAAGTTTCTTTCATTGTCTCTATTAGTTTTCTTTCTATTTACTTCCACACTAGTTGGCAACTAAGTAATAACCTACCAATTATGAACTAGTTTTCGAGTACGTCTTCGTGTCAATATTCTTTGTGGTGCTTTGTTCGTTTACAACTCATAGTTGTTATTGGTTCAAGTGCGTACGAAGCTTCCTTGAGTCTTAAAAACCGAAATCCATTCTAACTCAAGAGTAGACTCATTCCTAAGCACTCAAGGATTGATAGTCGTCTTACAACATTTGAAGAACCAAGTGAGGAAGCCGAGTGTAAAGAATGTGTGAGCATATTTTGAACTAACATTTGCTTGTTTTGTAGGTACAATTGCAAATGGAACCCAAAAATTTCAATGCTCCAACAGTGGACAATAATGTTATGAATGTCCTCTTAGCTAGTCTTAAAACTTTGTCTCGAGGTGTGGCTAGGATGAAGGCAAATGTTGAAAAGTTGGGCTCGGATGTGGACTCAATGAGTGAGAGATTGGAGAGGGTGGAAATCCAAAGGATTTCTCGACCTCATACCCCTCAAAACACCTCACCTACTATTACTCCCGAGACCTTGCACCAAAGATTGTATCCACCAAGTTCTACAAACCAAGTCAATCTTTACTCCCCAAGCTGAGAACAAGATGAACCTAGCTATTCCTAACTCCACCAAGTCCCACAATATGGACTTGGAACCCAAATTCCATCCCTAAACCCAAATCCTCCAATTCAAAGACCCTATATTACACTAAATCCAATGTCTCCTTCCCAAGCTAAACTAACCTAGAAACACCCCATCTAAGTAGAAAAAAAAAAGAGTTAGGATCTAAAGAGAATGAGGCCAAGGCTCAAGATGGAGAGAAACTCAGTGGTGATATACAAGAAGAATGTAAAGAAAAAAAGTCAAGGGAAAGGGAAACCACGAGTTGTGAAGTAGGAAAGGGAAAGAAAAATGTGCTTGTGGGGTTTGCCCACAAAGGATCTTTGATACTCACTAACCCATATATTGGTACTTTGCCTAGAATTGATCCTTTTTATGTACAGGTTCAAGTTCATATGCTATCAAATAAAGATCAAAAAGGGGCTCCACACTATAACATGGAAAATGAGCTAGTAACACCCTTGGCTGAGAGTTCCAAACAAGTGGACTGTTATGGCATACACCGAGGTATAATTGCTACACTCTACACTTCCTTAGGCTCGAAATGTTATGATAAGGATATTAGTATCCAATGTGAAGTAGCTTCGGGTTTACATAGTGTAGAAAAGAATGAATCCTTCCTTGGTAGTTCTTTTATTACATATGTTGGTCAATTTTCTTTAAGGATAGTTCACTACTTGATCATATGAGTGGTGTGATTCAAAATCCTAAAGTTAGTATTCATTCTTGTAATATTGATCATGATATTGGACCTATTCCTTTGAGCTTGTATGATGCAAACCGTGCTACTAGTTTTGCTCAAGGTAATTATATGCTTGTAAAACTTTTGAATAAAGGTGTGCTTTATCTTAAGAGAAGACTTCTTATCCATAACTCTTTAGTCTTGGATGATAGCCTAGTAAAAGAATTGGTTAATCTTAACTTATACCCATGGTTACACCATCCCTTTGATCTTGGAACATTAGTGGGTTGGAAAAAGAGTTGACTCGACTTATGTTTATCTTTCCTTGATGATTATTTTATCCCTATCCTTTGTAATTTTCAAACTATGTGTTTCATGGTAAAAATAAAGGATTGATAGTTGAATTTTAAAAGTGTACTCCCTCGGCAAGATGTCTTCACACTTGATTCCTTTCTATACTACCTCTTTACCTATGATGATAACCATGTTAATTTCAAATTTGTATTGTGTAGTGGTAGGAAGTTTGGTGGATTGTTTTCTTGTTTGCACGATGGTGATATTTGGTTGAGGTGGATCTTAAAATCAATAGTGGCACTATATTTGATGAGGTCCTTTGTAGAGGTAATGAAACAAATGTATCTTATGGTTCCTAAGATAAAGGTAAAACCTTTTGGGTTTAGTAAAGCCATTAAGACCACTGTAGTTTCCTTATCTCTTGATATTTGCCAAAGCCACTTCCTTTGTGACATTCACACTAAGCTTTTTATGTCACACACCAAGGACCTATGGGTATATTTCAAATGTGAACAACCTTGGCTTGATGACATATGTGATAGTTTTGGATTGCACTCCTCTTTCCTTGATGTTTATCTTAGCCATGTACTTTGTGATGCTTATGGTACATGTTTCATGATCATAACAAAGGATTGTTGGTTGTATTACAAAAGTGTACCCCCTTGGCATGTCTATATAATTTATGGTGCTAATGCTAACCCTCCTATCATAAGGATTGTGTGCTTGTTTTCCCTCTCTTTGGTTTTGCAAGGTGCAAATTTGAGGACAAATTCCTTTCAAGATGGAGAGGATGATACGGGTATTATGGGCTCGAGACCAATCACTAGGATCCAAGATCGGGAACTACAAAGGCTTCAAGATACGTTTACGAAAATAAATGTATTGGAGCATGTATTAGAGCCGCCCAAAGGAGTATATGCATTGACACGTGAGGAATTTCCTTAAGTGTTACAAAACACACCAAAGCTATCCACTTTTGTATCCCAAACCCACCCCTTTCATTAAGGGTCCTTTCTTTATGACTTTTGTGATAGACTATTTATAGAATCCTTTTAGTATTTATCTCCTTAGTTAGCTTATTCTTGAAATCACTTGTAATATTAAACATCATTTTCCTCTCAAGAAGAGAGTAGACCACTACTTTGACAACATAAGAAATGATTTCTTCTTGTGGTGTGTATATCAGCTAGAAATGAGAGTGCTTGAGTGAACCGAGTTCCTCTTGTGTTCTGTAAGAACGTGGTGCTTGTTATTGTTATTATAAGTCTTTAGTTGTTATTATAAGTCTTTAGTTGTTTATTTTTTACTTTTAGACCATTTTCCAACAAATTAGCCCACTATTTATAGCTCTAGGCTATGATTTTCCTACCTACTGGCGGGATAAAGTAGATGCCATTATGAATCGTGAATCGGGTTATGACAAATTGGTATTAGAGCCTAGGTTCACCGGTATTGTTCATAAAAGAGCAAATATCTAGTAGAGTACCACATAGCAAAACGATGACGTCTATTTCTTATCTTTGTAAGGCTATAGGACATTCTTAGAAGTTTTTCACTTTTTTCACTTATTTCTTTCTAAGAGCCTGAGTTGGTTTCTAAAGAATTCCTTTGGTTTTACTCTTTTATAGATGGCTAGGACACGTGCTACTAATACACAAGATGAGGATCTTGAGATCAAGATTAGGGATCCTGTTGTTGTTCGTGGATAGCCTAGAGATGTATCCCCTACTAAGTTCTAGGAAAAAGGGCCTTTACTAGACCCTATTCCTGCTCTTGAGCTAGAGGTTCTTCTGCCCTAGCCAATGATGGGCTAGGGCCCAGCCCAGGCTCTACCAGGGTTTATTTTTTATTCAGTGCTCAGGGATGCATTGGTTCACCTTTTGGGATTGGTTGATGGTGATCATCTGATAGTGCACAATCTATGGATCAGAGTGGTATTAAGGCAGTGGCACAACCTGTAATTATGGCTCCCAGAGTTGTGGTCCCTCCTGCACTGGTGGTTGCTCAACCAGTAGTTTCCCAGCCTATAATGTTTTTTAAGAGCAAAAAATTTTGGGTAGATTCTTGAAATTGGCTTCGCCTAGGTTTTCTGGTGCACCAGTCGGGGATTCATATGAGTTCTTAATTTCTTTTGAGGATAGGCTCTGCATTTATTCCTAATTGAGACTCATGGTATGGACTACACTATTTTTCTATAGTACTTGGAAGCTCAACATTGATGGAGAGGTCTTCTTGATTCTATGCTAACTGGATCTCCCCATTGATATGGACTCAGTTCTCTGAGATCTTTTTGGAAAAGTATATGCTTCAAAGTCTTAGGGATCCTATGAAGGATCCGTTCTTAAGGTTGGAGCAGGTCTCTATGATTGTTGTGGAGTATGAGGCTCGATTTCATGAGTTGGCTAGGCATGCTACTTCTATTTTGACTATTAAGTATAAGAGGGTTTGTTGCTTTGTTAGGCGATTAAGACTTCCTCTTCGCATGTCTACATAGAGTTTGGTTATTGGGGGTAGATCTTTTGCTGAGGTTTCTGATCATACTAAGGTTACTGCAGAAATACATTGTGAGGCCCAAGGGGGTAGCAATAAGAGGCCGCCATATTAGGGTAGTTTCAGTAGGATCCGTAATGGATCACGATTTAGAGGCAATAGTTCTTAAAGTAGGTATCCTCCACATTAGCCGTATCAATATGAGGACCAGTCCAATTGTCCTGTTTAGTCCATGCTTCAAATTATAGATAGAGGCCAGTCTAGTTACAGTGATCATCCTATCCAGAGTAGTGTTTAGCCATTGAGGGGTTTGTCTTCTACTTATTCTAGTCATGGTGTTTATTTTGGGTAAGTCAGATCTTTTGGTATCAGTACATTGCTAGGGCATGTTATGGTTGTAGGGCTTTTGGTAAGTTCTTGAGAGATTTACCCAATTGAGAAGAGGTGGTTCCTTCAGCTCGAGTGTTCTATCGGCAGGGACCATATATCCCCCAGCTAGAGGTGGTGTGCATAATCGTTGAGGTAGTCCTCAGAAAGCTCGCGGAGGTTCTCAGGCAGGTAGGATAGGAGATTAGTCAGAAGCCTAATCGGGTGGCGGGCATGGTCAGTTGTACACTGTTCCTGCTAGACCCGAGACTGAGTCTTCGGATGCTATTATCATAGGCACAATATTGGTGTGCCATCAGTCGACTTTTGCTTTATTTAATCTAGGATCCATTTATTCTTATGTGTCATTTTGGTATGACTAATAGTTAGAATTATCTTGGGATTCATTATTTATACCATAGTGAATCTCTACGTGGGTGACTCTTTACTAATGTATCAGGTGTATAGATCATGTGTTTTGACTGTTTGGGATAGCACAAGGACAAAAATCTTCCATTCAATACTAAAGAAACCGAGAATAAGGTCGCCCCAAAGTATCTTCCAAAACATGAAGGTAACAAGTCTTCTACTTCCAATTCTAAGGGTTTTCAATGCTTTAAATATCAAGGGTGGGGACACAAGGCTAGTGAGTGTCCAAACCAAATAAATGTGATCCTTATGGAAGGGGAGTTATACTCTCTTGGAGAGGAGGTGGAATTAAAAACCGAGAGAAATGAGGCCAAGCCTCAAGATGGAGAGCAAGGGGATAATGAGGTACAAAATGAAGAAGGTGAAGAATATGCTTGGCCATATGATGGTGAATGTAAAGTACCAAGCTATGTGGTAAGAAGATCTATGTTTAGTAGGGCCTTATATGATCCAAGCGAAAGAGAGAATATATTTCATACCAAGTACCTTATTAAAGGAGGTTGTGCTCTATGATCATAGATATTAGGAGTTGTGTTAACATTGCTTGCATAACCATGGTTGACTACTTGAAACTACCCACTATCCCTCATTTGAATCCTTACAAACTTCAATGGTTGAATGCATGTAGGGAGTTAAAGGTCACTCGGCAATGTGTGATTTGGTTCAAATTACGAAACTATCAAGATGAGGTGTTATATTATGTAATCCCTATGCAAGCGTGTCATTTATTGTTAGATAGACAATGGCAATTTGATAAATCCACTAAGCATAATGGAAGGACTAATAGGTACACTTTTGAATTCAATGGACGAAGGTTCACTCTTCATCCTATTTAACCATATAAAGTAAATAAAATTTATCAACAAGTGAGAAAGTTGAAGGATAAAGAGAAGAGGGAAAGGTAAGAGAAATCCAAGAGTCGAGAAGTTGAAGAAGGGGAGGAAACAATGCAACAAAACGGAATGAAACACTTGATTGTGGGACTTTCCAGCAAAGGCCCCTTATTACTCACTAACCTAGATACTAGCATTTTATCAAGTATCATATCTTTTTATGTGAAGGTTCAAGGTCATAAATTCCCAAAAAGAGTTCCTCCCAAACACATGATTGATGATCTAGTGAAATCCTTCGCCGAAAGTTCCAAATTTGGGAAAGGTGATGAAGAAATGACTCCAAGGAGAAATCTTGACACATTCCCTTATGATGTGAAGCATGTAGGCTGCCATGATGCAAAACAAGATGAAGAACACACTTCATATAATGTACAAGGTAACAATAATATCTTCTACACTTCTAGAAACTTAAAATGCTATGATATGGATAGTAGTAGCCAAATGGGTTAGTTGCGGGTTTTCCTAGTGTAGAAATGCATGAATCTTTCCTTGGTGATAATCATGGTGTGTATGATGATATTCACTCTTAAATATAGTTGACTCCTTGAGTATGTACATGGGGTGCTTGAAGAGTCTCAAGTTAGTAATGGTGTCTATAGTGTTGATCATGATAATGGACATGATTCTTTGAACATAGTGTGTGATGAAAGCTTAGCTATTTGTTTGTGTATAAAAATCATGTGAATGGAAATATTGTGAATAATGGCATATTTGTTATTGAGGGAGGACTTCTAGGCGGCAACTCCTTATTCTTGAATATTAGTCCTTTCTTCAAGACAAATGTCTTGTGTGATTGTGAGGATGACACTAATGGAAGTAAAGGGTAGCCTTGGCTTATTTCCTTGTCTACTTCTACCATTTAATCCCGGTTCCCTCTTGGAATATGGAAGACTCTACACTTCCAAGTTGATGCTTGATTAAGACAACAAGCATTGTTTGATTGTGGATGCTAGTGTAGGGAGACAAAGTTCTTTCTCATCTCTTTGTGTTTATCATGACCACTTGCTTTGTGCCATTTGTATTAAGATTTTCATGTCCAACACAAAGGACCCGTGGATATATTTCAAGTGTGAACCACCTTGGCTTGATGATGATATTTGTTGTACTAACACTAACCCTCATGTTGTGAGGATTTTGTGCTTGTTTTCCCTCTCTTTAGTTTTGTAAGGTGGGAATTTAAGGTCAAATTCCTTTCAAGATGGAGAGGATGATACGGCTTAAAAGAGTACAAGACCTTTCTCAAGGATCCAAGTTCAAGACATACTTAAGAAGATGAAAGTGTATGAAGGCATTTTAAACCAATCCAAAGAATTGCACAAGTTTAAGAGAAGAAAGGGAGGCTTACACTCCAAGGGTGCTTTCATTAAAGGGCATTTTGGTCATTGTCATAATTTCAAGAGAGGGGATGGACTGTACACTCCAAGGGTGTCCCATTTTATTAAGGGCAACTTGGTCTTTTTATGTAATTGTTATAAATAGACTACCTTAGGCTTATTTCTCATTAGTTATTGAATTATATTGAAAGAAGCTTTGAATTACCTTTTCTTCTCTGCTTTGTGAGATTGTAACTAAGGAAATCATTTAGTGTGGATTTCACTAGTGTTGGCATTTGGCTTAGAAACATTGGTGCTTGGGGAAGATTAAGTTCCTTTTGTGTCAACGTAAGATCTTGGTGTTACTCATTTGGGTCATTTGGGTCTTAGGATTTGATACATCCTTTGGTTCTCTTGATTTGTATGTTTCTATGTCAAGATATCTATCCTTTTTTTCTTTATGTTATATTGAGTTTTGATTCTCGTTTTGGTATTCTCAGCTTTATCTCCCTTTCTTTAGGTTTGTTTTCATCTATTCTAGGTTAGATCTATATATGGTTGTGAATTCCTATGGTTGTTTACTTGGTTTTAAAGGTTGACATTATTTTATCCTTATCCTGAGTACTTGCTAGCATTCACCCGCTAACCCATGTTTGGGCAACTGTATCCCCATGCAATGTAAAAACGCCATACTTCTCCTACTCATTAATCAGTTTCGGGGACAGCCAGTGTGGGATTAAAGTGGTGAGCATCCATATTTCAAAAGGCTCCATTTAATATGATGGATTTCTTTACAAACTCTATTATTTTATAAACTTTGGTTTTTGGCTATGGTCGGGGGCATGTCCCGACTAAATATCCTTTATTTGGTTTAGAGGCTTTGAATAGAAAACTGTGGACTTGGATCTGGAATGATATATATATATATATATATATATATATATATATATATATATATATATTGGTTTATCATTTTTGGTTTGGTTGGTTATTAGTTTTATTGACTTGATTGGTTGGTCTGGGAAGTAGAACTATCCCAAAGTCATTATATCTTTAGATACGCTATATTTTTTATATGTTTGGAATTCATCTGACTTAGGGTACACGTTAGTTGGTTGGGTTGGGTATCGAGGGTGGTCTCTGGTCGTGGTTGGACTTGAGATTCCCATTACGATAAGGCCCTAGTTTGGGTCATGTCACTTGAATAGCGTAGATTTTCCTAGTTAAACATCGTATTTTGTTTTGTTTTGTTGTGCTGTGTTGTGTTGACTGAGGACATGTAAACATTATAAGTTGAGTGTGTTGATGTGCTATAGAAATATAGCTCTTTCGACGTTAAAACTATGAAAATATGCAAGTTTCTTAGATTGTTTTATTATATAAGATGCGTTTTGGGTATGTTTTACAGGAAACTAGGTTTTGGATGCTAATTTTGTGAAAAAGGTCTTTTTGGGTACTTATTGGACCAATCTTGGATGTTCGTGACACTTTTCGGATTGTTCGTGACCAAATCATGTGCAAGAATTAAAGAAGATCTGAAAAAGGACTTTTGGCACCTACTTATGTCAACAAGCGGACCACATGTAGCATATGTGGACTGCATGTAGGCAAAGCATGTGTCAGAAGTCCAAAATCCCAAGATTAGAGTTGTAGGAATTTTGGTCTGAGCACATGCGGTGACCACATACACCCAACCTCAGGCAACATGTGCCACATACGCCCAAGGCTAGGTCGCATGTGGACACAACATATGGTCACCAACCATTTTTTCTCCTTTTTCGTCTGGGTTTTTATGTTAGGGTTTTCTTATGTACTATAAACACCCCTTATCTGTTTTTTAGTAGTCGTTACTCACCTTTGAAACTTACAAACACATTTTTGATTTCGAGATTCAATTTTGGTCTTAGAATTCTCTTGTATTGATTTTGGTTGATTAATTCAGTTATGTGTTTTGTGATTATTGTGATTTCATCTTATGCTTTCAATCATGAATGTTGTTGATTACTTCACAATCATGAACGGCTAAAAACCCTTAGCTAAGATTAGGAAACCCTGGCGAATTGATGAAGTAAGGGAGTTCTATTGTTGTTCTGAACTGATACCCATGCATGCATTGTATTATCTTCACTTTAATAGTTATCTTAGTAGTTGAAAACATTAGGATCCCGCCTAGATTATTACTACTTACTCCAAAAGAGGAGTAGTGACTAGGAAAAGATAATAACAACAGTAATTTGAAGTTTAGTTGTCGATCCACACTACTAGGTATTATCTAAGTAGGATGGTTAGCTTTAATCTAATAACAGGAGACTCAAAAGGTAGTAGTTAATTGGAATTAAGATAGGGTTAGTAAGGCAAAATCCTAAGACTGAAAAGGTAAAGGGTGAATTCTATCTACTCGTCCAAAAGACTGTAGATGGTACATAACTTATCAGATTCTGGATGCAAGGTATTGGATTGGTTTAACAAAGCACGATAAGTGTAACGACCCGACATCACCCCTCGAGACGCTACACGGTGCCTAGGGTTATAAGTTACCCCAAGCTAACCCTTCACTTGGCATCACCCATAAATAACTGAATAAAATGCATAAAACCAAAAGAATAAGGCGGAATATAACTCTAATATGAATTTTCTCAATACCAAAACAGGAGTCACAAGGCTACAACTCAACTTTTTACCATAAAATCGAAATCCAATACATCAACTTCTACCTACTATCTATGAAGCCTCTACTAGTACTGACCATGGGTAGTTGGGTCATGACTCCCAAGTACCCCGACTCAATACGACTGACAAAGAAAATACCACTCTTCTAAACTGTATCAATGACTCTAGCCCTTGAATCAAAAGGACTCGTCACGTGCCAACTGGAAGCTGCAAACTGATCGGACATGGTACATATGCTACAATTAGTACCTACATTATGAGACAATGTAGCACATAGACGTACATGTGGATTAGCACTTGGGAATGTACTGAGTATATGAGGGTGAATGCGCATGTATAAAACAGTATCAACCTTCTTCAGTCAAATCATGGATGCAAAATGGGATGACTCACATAGCTTGAACAAGTATCAAATGTAAAGCTCATAAATCATGTAAGATGAGTCATATAACAACAATCTTGTGAGACATCATTCTTTAACCTTAAAATCAAAATTCTTCTCTTATTCTCAATACTCAAGACCAAAAGGTCTTTAAAAAATACTATCAACTCATGCATATGCCTCAAGGAGAGTAAAACTTCATTAGTTCTCAAGATCTCATAACTTTTTTAGAACTCAAATACTTGGAATTCAGAATCATATCACTTTGAAACATACTTGAAGGCATTTCATTCACCTTAGGAAAATATCTCATTTCAAGCTTTAGGAAAATCATTCAATCTCAAAACAAATATACTCTAGTTTAGTGAAAATAACTCATCTCAAGGTTTCATGGGAAAATACCAAATCATGGGAAAACACTTCCTTTTGAAGAGACAATTCATATCAAGGGAATACTTTAGCTAGGAAACCATTTTCAAACTTCTTTAGTAGGAAAATAGCTCATAGGAGGGAAAATACGTTAGTTTTTGAGGAAGTAGATGATCTCAAGTTTGAAAGGCAAGGGAGGTTCTCGTAACCTATATAAACTATGCGAGATACATGGAGTCCAACATTTTGTCCTCCTAAGGAAGAGACCCCACATTGGGGAGGAGCGTCATACTCTTGCCAGGGAGTATAACCTGGGTCTAGTGATCACTAAACAAAACTTTACCTAGGGCCCAATATCAACTTGGCCTTAGGTCTAATAACCATAAACTCAGCCTCAGGCCTAACCTACGGTGGCACGTAGTTTTAGGATAAGAAACCATAGTAACTTACCCGTTCGGTGCTAAATACTAATCCTTTTGGATTATCTGCGCTCATCTCATAAAAATCTACTTTTAGAATAATCTCATGGTTCACCAATAACCCAATAATCAAATTAATAATCTCATATAGTGAAGTGGATTTTAAAGCCCTCGGACCATTAGGTCAATTCATTTATCAATCATCTCAAAATACTCAACTCATGGGTGCTTATAGCACAAGAGATCACAAATTCACAAGTCCCAAATAGGGCTTACTAACCCATTGTTCAATCTCAAGTTAAAACTTATCAAAAGCATAATATATAAAATATAGATTCATAAATCATGTGGAAATCTGGTAATTTCATAAATTTATCTCAAAATCTCAATATAGTCATATGCTTCAATATCTCAAACATTGCAAATATTAGCTTTTTAAGAAGTAAAATCATAGGGTTTATACCCAGCTGTAAATTCTCAATAAAACATGCAGAAATCATGCCATTTGACTCTTAATTCATGGGAAATATCAAGATAATGCATTCAATAATAATAGGTGAAAAAACCCAATTCAAATTCATGTAAAACCTCATAGATTTTAGGAAAATCATGATGTAAATAAGCCTTTGGGCACAAGGGTGAAAGGGTTACCCTTGTTCAAAACCCCACATACCTTAGATTATGACATTGGATGAACAAGCTTTCTCTAAACTCTTCTTCTTATCCTTGAAAGAGAGGGTTATTTCCACACTTTACTTAGGGAACTTGAATCTCAACTCAATTTGAAGAATCCATGGTGAGTTCTTAGATTCCTTGGAGAAGAGTTTTGTTTTGATTTGATTTGTAGGAGAAAACCCTAGCTCATTAGTGTTAGAGATGGGAAAATGAGGTAGTTGCTTCACATAGAATATATAGGAGGGTATAAAAGAGGGGAAAAGAATGAAATATCCCTTCAAAAACGGGTGAAAAATACTGAATGGGGGCTGCGACGGTCGAATCAACGGTCCATTGGATCGTCTGTTGCAAGCTGGCCAGAAGAAGGGACATACTGCCTCACTGTGATGGTCTCAGCGACGGTCCATTGAAATTTTGGTGGTCCACCATTTTGTCCATCGCACGATGGCCAGGATGAGACCACACTACCTTAGAGGGACGGTCAAAGTGATGATCCGTTGAAAAGCTGACAGTCCATCATTTTGGCCATCGCACGATGGCCAGAAAAAGGGGTCATGCCTTGATTTTGATGGAACGATTGATGGTCCATCGCAGACTTGACGGTCCGTCGAATTATCCGTCAAACTTGGGTGATTCAGACAATGTTCAGTAAAACGGTCATAGCTTCCTCGTTCGATGTCAGATTTTGATGAAATTAGTATCATTGGAAAGATAAGTCAATGATCTACATGACAAAAGGTCGATATTAGGGAAATTCCACAGGGTTCAAAATATTTCACACTTGGGAAGACACCTCTCAAACTTTTAAGGCCGAAATGACACTTCATTCAACATGCTCTAAGGCTCAAACTATGAGGGAATTTTGTGGGGTTTTACAATATCTCCCCCTTGGGAACATTCATCCTCGAATGTACATAGTCAGGCTTGGAAAAACAGATAAAACTGAAGGCGCACAGTTGAAATACTTGTCACACTGAATCTATACCTTTTCAAACCCGACACACTCAAAGAATGCATTTATTTATGATAGGAACATCTGTATACTGAATCTTAGATTAGAGAGGAACTAAATGAAAAAAGGTGTTACCTTCATCTGAATTTGAGATAACTTGCCTTAGTCTTATAATGAAGAGTTAGCTCATGATGTATTCAGCGCTTGCTATTTTTGACTGACTAAATCTGGGATCAAACCTCCCTAACAGATGATCCCTGAACCTACTGTCAATGATATGTCTGAGACCAGACCTATTTAGTGGGGAAATCTCTGAATCTGCCAAAGAAAATAATCAACCGAACCCAAAATTGAGATCAAACCTATCTAACGGGTGACCCCTGGATATGGTAACAAGAATACTCAATTGAATATATTACTGGGATCAAGTTCATCTAGCGGGTGATCTTGGAATAATAAGGATATTAGACTGAATCTGAGATCAAGCCTATCTGGCGGATGATCTCGGGGTCTAATAACACAGATACTGAATAATTGGACCTCTCGATATGGATAACTGAGTACAGAGGTTGAGGTCAGTCCTCTCCAGCGAGTAACCTCGGGAACTGAAGGTACTAAAGCTGATTAATTAAGTTGACTTATATGAATAGCCAAATTCGCTTGGTTTTGCTATCTGATGAAATATTACTGAACTCTGAAAAGAGTAGTCAAATACTATAGAGGTTTGCATTGATACGTGTATACTACTAGATCTGAGGAAAGTATAAAACCGAGGCTTGAGTGCTAACGATACCGAGATTACTCAAGTTTTGTAACTTTCTGAGAGTCCTGAGTTCTATAACTCACGGAGTTCTGAGAATCATGGCTCGACTGAGATCATCGCGAAGACGGACACAGGCTCTAGACAGAAACTAAATTATCGAGTACATATACCCCCAGGACTTGATAATAGAATGGTAAAACATAACCATTCATGACTATGGGCATTCATTCACCATCACAATCACTAAGGCGTTACTTCAAGCATTTAGGGATTATAAGTACGCGATAACTTAGGGGAGGGAATTCTATTGGGTCACACTCCATTTAACAAGGTCTTGCATCAAGCACTTAGCAGGTATTTGGGGTATTAGAATGTATCAAAGAACACATAATTTGGGAAACTTCATGTCATATCACAGCTCATCCATTAAACACCTAGCATGTATCAAAGGCTTAGCATATATCAAAGAGCACATAATTGGGGAAATTCCAAACTATCGTGTCATAATTCATTCACTGAGGCTTTTCAACAAACATTTAGCATACATGAGCTTTCACACAAATGAAGGAGGTCCTAGTCAACATGCCGTATTAGCTCTAATTCCTTCACATAAGCATTTCATCAAACATATGGGGAGCATGCGTTGCTTATTCAACAATTTCTTCACTCAATTGGCATGACCACATCATTTAATAAGCAACGTGAAAAGGGTTCATCATGGACATCACATGAATATCACATACTAGGGTCAAAGCTTGATAACCTTGTAAACAAACACGAGTCACAACTCAATCATAGCATGAAATCAATTTCAACTCACACGAATCATGAAAACTCATAAACATAAGAATCTTTGAACTTCAGTAAAGGGTTCTAAAGTTTCTTGGACAAGAGGGACTCAAGAGTCAACCTATACATACAACTATCTTTCCCAACATGACATATCTACTCTCTCCTATCGGCAAAACTATCCATTATCTCTATCGCAACCTAAGGAAGAGGTCGCTGAGGACCTGGAGTATGAAGGGACATTGCACCTACTTGGCACTCAACTGACTCTTGAGGACTTTAACATCACAAAATTATCAAAGAGGTTTAGCCCGAGAACATGCGTGATATAAATCTGGGCTTCGCGAATCACTAAAAGCATTGCTCGAGTACTTAAGTCACAAGTTGCATGATCCAAATTTGGAGTTCAAAACTCATGGGATGTGATACCGACCGCCAAAGGCATCAGAACCCCCTATTTCAGGACTAGGAGAGTACATAATTCTCTATCATATGCAAGAACATGAATTGGAATAATGGAACAGAAATGTAAAACATGAGCAGGTACTGGGACAACAGAAAGCACTAAAATGAGATTAGAGTCAAGCATCAATCCTTCTCGAAGCTATTCTATGGCTCACTGGTACATCCATTAGAGTCTTAAGGTTCAACCCAGTTAGACTTAAACCATCGCTCCAAGGCGGTAAACCATCACATAAACTCTAGTCCGACTGTCATCACCTTGCTCTAGAGTCGGGGATATAATAATGCACATAAATAAAAGAACTTGACCCAAATGACTGCACTTCAAAGTGTAAAACAACAACAACTACAAACCCAATATATTCCCACATAAGTGGAGTCTGGAAAGGGTAGATTGTACGCAGTCCATACCACTACCCTTAAAGAAGTAGAGAGGCTATTTCCAATAGACCTCCGGCTCAGGAAAAAAAGGAAGCATACAAAAGCATTCAAATCATAGGACACCATAAAATAACATAGGTATGACATTCACAACAAATTGCACATTGCCAAACCAAGGACATCAAAGTCCACCTAATTACCGACTACGATGCATCCACACCCTTAGCCCTCTATCCTAATGCTTTTCCTCCAAATCTTCATATCCAGGGTCATGTCCTCAGTTAGCTGTAACTGCCCTACTCACGCTCTATCACATCACTCCCCAAGGCATGATGCCAACTCATAAAACTACCTCCTGAGATATATATCATCCATCTATAACCCCAATAGTCTTCATTTACTACTTAACGTTTAGAATGGGTACCTCCAATTCTCTGCAGACCATACCACTCCTGCCATAGCCTACCACTATATTGCCTATAACTTATGTTTATAAACCATGAGGATCAAAATCATGCACAATACCTTTATTCATAATATCGCTAGTCCAACCTAGCAACTTAGCATTACTACTAACCAGACAACATGTAATAATCTTCAGAGCAAAGCATCCCTATAGCACCTTGGACGTACTTCTACATCATACATACAACATCAAACTTGATTACGAATCAAACAAAATTAGTCCCTTGCACACACTGTTCCAGCCTATTAGATCACTTTCCTATAACTAGTACCATTAAATAAGAAATCGCCACCTCCACTTACATGACCACCAATCATTCAAGCTTAGTGTCTAGTGCTAATCTTACTTGGATGTCATGAAACAAAAGATCAAATTCACATGCCCACTCAAACTTCATAACCGATAATAATCGATCACACTCACATGGCCCTTATCTTATTTCTAATTCATCAACACACCCTCCATCTACACATCATTACTATCCACCTATTTATACAACCCCAACATAGCTTATAGCCCTATAAGTCTCAACTAAACTCCAACCTATAATCTCAGGGGTGCTTAAATCAACAACACCCATTTACCAAGTACTTTCATCAATAACCTGTTCCTTCTAACGTAACAGTTACCATCAACAACTCTCTTCATACATCAACAAACAATATTTCTCCTTAACTAATGACTTCATCCCTACCTCACACAAATAAAAAAGCAAGGACATAATACTTCATTAATAGCCCACACATGTGCAATAAAATTTAGCTATACATATATACATATAAGCTCAACTAATGGCCCTTACCACTTCTCTTGTCACCACCACTCTAAACCCCCAGTTCCAACCAACACAAGAATAACAGAATGCACGACAAGTTGTTATTGAATCAAAATAGGCCTCACACGGCTTCACTAGACTTTGGTTTTGTGTTTTGAATAAGAAAATGAGATGAATAACAAAGTAACTATGCTAGTGAATCAAAAGAGCCCCACACGGCTGCACTAGACTTGATTTTTTTTCTTTTCAAAATGAAAATGATAACAAGATTACATATTGCAAAAGATAGAAACTTGACTCGCAATATTCAATGATCTAAGAATACATATCTCATTCTATTTCACTTGCAAGACTCATAAGAGTGAGGCAATAACTTTTATCAGGAAGGACTCCTGACATACCACAAGGCTCTAATCAAGCCACTTTGAGAGACTTCTAAAGCTTCTTACTATCCAATCTAAGAACGTTATCTGGGAAGGAATAGAAACATAGGAATAATGATATCTCACAAGTAATACATGGGTAAGGAAGCATAGCTTCACATCATGGATTTTGAAGAGGAATCTAAAAGAACTTCTGACTTAGGCTTAGTGCCTAACTTTTAAGAATCACAAATAAATCACTTTAATCATCGAAACTCAAAAACACTGATGGGGTACCTCTAACTCAATTACAATGCTACTACTATCTATAAAGATTCAAGCTTGACTATTTTTGATACCTTGAAAATAAGGCGGAGATGGCCTGAATAGAGAAAGTTGAGGATCTATGTAAGCGCATAGAGAATCTCTCTATAGCATGATCTAAGACTCGAATGAATAGAGACCTTTCATAAATGCCTTGTAGCCTCTCAAATAAAAATACAAACATCTCCGTACCATTCCACAAGACTCTACTAGATACGGCTTCATAGACACCCTCGGATACTTGAACCTTGTGCTTTGATACCATCTGTAATGATCCAAAATCACCCCTTCGGATGCTACAAGGTGCCTAGGGTCATAAGTGACCCCAAGCTAACCCTTCACTTGGCATCACACATAAAAAACTGAATAAAATGCATAGAACTAAAAGAATAAGGCAAAATATAACTCTAATATGAATTTGCTCAATACCAAAATTGGACTCACAAGGTTACAACTCAACTTTTTACAACAAAATCAAAACCCAATACATCAACTTCTACCCACTATCTATGAAGACTCTACTAGTACAAACCATGGGTAGTTGGGTCATAACTCCCAAGCACTCTGACTCAATACGAATGAAAAAAAAAATACCACTCGTCTCAACCGTATCACTGACTCGAGCCCTTGAATCAAAAAGACTCGTCACCTGCCAATTAGAAGCTGTGAATTGAACATACATGGTACATATGCTATAATTTGTACCTACATTATGAGATAATATAGCACATAGACGTATATGTGGATCAGCACTTAGGAATGTACTGAGTATATAGGGGTGAATACACATGTATAAAACAGTATCAACCTTCTTCAGTCAAATCATGAATGCAAAATGGGATGACGCACATAGCTTGAACAAGTATCAAATGTAAAGCTCATAAATCATATAAGATGAGGCACATAACACAAATTTTGTGAGTCATCATTCTTTAACCTTAAAATCAAAAATCTTCTCTTATTCTCAATACTCAAGACCAAAGGGCCTTTAAACAATACTATCAACTCATACATATGCCTCAAGGAGAGTAAAACTTCATTAGTGCTCACGATCTCATAACTTTTTTTGAACTCAAATACTTGGAATTCAGAATCATATCACTTTGAAATATACTTGAAGGCATTTCATTCACTTTAGGAAAATATCTCATTTCAAGCTTTAGGGAAATCATTCAATCTCAAAAGGAAGATACTCTAGTTTAGTGAAAATAACTCATCTCAAGGTTTCATGGGAAAATACCAAATCAAGGGCAAACACTTCCTTTTGAAGAGACAATACATATCAAGGGAATACTTTAGTTAGGAAACTATTTTACAACCTCATTAGTAGTAAAATAGCTCATAGGAGAGAAAATACTTTAGTTTCCAAGGAAGTAGTTGATCTCAAGTTTGAAAGGCAAGGGAGGTTCTCGTAACCGACATAAATCATGCAAGCTACATGGAGTCCAATATTTTGTCCTCCTAAGGAAGAGACCCCCCATTAGGGAGGAGAGTCATACTCTTGCCAAGGAGTATAACCTGGGTCTAGTGACCGCTAAATAAAACTCAGCCTCGGGCCTAATATCAACTCGGCCTTAGGCCCAATAATCATAAACTTGGTCTCAGGCCCAACCTATGGTGGCATGTAGTTTTGGGGTAAGAAACCGTAGTAACTTACCCACTCAGTGCTAAATACTACTCCCTTTGGATTATCTGCGCTCATCTCATAAAAATCTACTTTTAGAATAATCTCATCGTTCACCACAAACCCAATAATCAAATCAATAATCTCATATAGTAAAGTAGATTTTAAAGCTCTCGGGCCATTAGGTCAATTCATTTCTCAATTATCTCAAAATACTCAAACCATGGGAGCTTATAGCACAAGAGTTCATAAATTCACAAGTCCCAAATAGGGCTTACTAACCCATAGTTCAATATCAAGTTAAAGCTTATCAAAAGCATAATATATAACATATAGATTCATAAATCATGTGGAAATCTAGGAGTTTCAGCAATTTATCTCAAAATCTCAATATAGTCATAAGCTTCAATATCTCAAACATTGCAAATATTAGCTTTTCAAGAATTAAAATCATGGGGTTTATACCCAGCTATAAATTCTCAATAAAACATGCAGAAATCATACCATTTGACTCTTAATTCATGGGAAATATCAAGATAATGCATTCAATAATAATGGGTGGAAAACCCCAATTCAAATTCATGTAAAACCTCATAGATTTCAGGAAAATCATGATGTAAATAAGCCTTTGGACACAAGGGTAAAAGGGTTACCCTTGTTCAAAACCCCACATAGCTTAGATTATGAAATTGGATGAACAAGCTTTCTCTAAACTCTTCTTATTATCCTTGAAAGAGAGGGTTCTTGCCACACTTGACTTAGGAAACTTGAATCTCAACTCAATTTGAAGAATCCATGGTGAGTTTTTAGATTCCTTGGAGAAGAATTTTATATTGATTTGATTTTGAGGAGAAAACCCTAGCTTATTAGTGTTAAAGATGGTAAAATGAGGCAGCTGCTTCTTATAGAATATATAGGAGGTTTAAAAGAGGGAAAAGACCAAATATTCCTTTAAAAATGGGTTAAAATAATGAACAGGGGCTGCAACGATCGAATCGATAATCCGTCGGATCGTCCGTCACAAGCTGGACAGAAGAAGAGACATACTGCCCACTGCGATGGTCTCAGTGACGGTCGTGGAAAGTTTGGTGGTCTGCCATTTTGGCCGTCACACGGTGGCCAGGATAAGTCCACACTGACTCAGAGCGACGGTCAAAGTGACGGTCCATCAAAAAGTAGGCGGTCCATTATTTTAGCCGTTGCACGATAGCCAAAAAAAGGGACCACTACCTTAGTTTTAATGGGATGATTGTTGGTCCATCGTAGACTTGACGGTCCATTGAATCATCTGTCAAACCTGGGTAAATCCGACAACGTTCAGTAAAATGGTCATAACTTCCTCATTTGATATCGGATTTTGACGAAATTAGTATCGTTGGAAAGCTAAATCAATGCTCTACACGAAAAAAAAATATTAGGTAAATTCCAGAGGTTTCAAAATATTTCACATTTGGGAATACACATCTCAAACTTTTAAGGTCGAAATGATAGTTCACTCAACATGCTTTAAAGCTCAAACTATGAGGGAATTTTGCTAGGTTTTACAATAACCCTATGGAGTTGAGAAGCCAGGGAGAACACAATCCTTGTGTTCACCTATGACTAATTACAATCAAAGTTGATACTATCCTCTCTTAGCGTTTACCTACAACTAATTATAATCGAAGTTGATACTAGCCTGTTGTTTGATATTGCTACTCAAAACCCCCCATTTACTTTTCTAGTTCTACATGTTGATTACAATAGCTGAGAACCATGACTCCACGTATTTCCTTGGTACTCGACCCTAACCTTTGTTGGGTTACTACATTTGGCAGCGATTGTATCATCTTTAGAGTAAAGGTATAGCTTGAGCATCACCAAGAGGTAAGATAATGTTTTAGTGGTTGATTTACTATAATGAGTATTATGATTTTGATTAGTTTTCTTGGTTGACTTAAAAGAGTTAGTTATCATGACCCAAGGCTACTGCCTAATCGCGACAATGGTGCTTACGGTCACAAGTGACCACAATCTAAACCATGAGCTGGTACCTACTTTTAGCACTGAATAAAATAGAAAAATGGACATATGCGAAAAAAAACTGAGAAAGCCATAAGGTCTAAATACTAAAAATATGATCAAATCACAAGTCTAATCATCTAATAAAAATACTTAAACACAACAGATAAGACTGATAAACTGACTAACTGTCTATCTGACTGTCTGAATGTTTGAAAGCCTCTAAACTGACTGAGAAGTTGATGGGACAGGCCCCACCTAACTTACACTGACTAACTTAAAAGAAATGTAGAAATACTGAAAAAACATAACAGGTCCTTGATAGATGAGGACTCACCACTGCTGCTGCTGAAGTGCTGGACTAAGTACGGTCGGGAAACTGAGCGTCCGAACCTATGATATAAGACATCATAGCGCAAAGAAGAGTATATGGTTAGGACTTTAAATTTACTGGTATATGAGATAAGGTTAGGCTGAAATGTATGGGTGAACTGTGCTTAAAGTAATGATTGACTGAATAGCATGAGATAACTGACTATGCATGCATGAAAACTGAATACTGAGAATGCAAGACTAAGCATCTAAATTTTTTGAAATAATCTGTAATCTAAATTACTAAAATCTAATAATTGAATAACTGGAAGTCTGTATGTTATGTTCAAGCAAGCCTTAACTAAATTCTATACTGAATACTGAACTGAGACTATAGGAGGTATCATCTAACCAGCATACCCCAATCTGAGCTAATTGGTGTCAGTACCGTACCATGGATACTAACACATGGTTATGTAGGTCCACTCAACTGGTGTCCCGATGGACTAGGGAGTCAGTCCTAAACTGGCGGGTAACCACTACGAGAATGTCAGTCCTAAACTAGCAGTTGACATATCAGAGAATGTCAGTCCTAAATTAGTGGGTGACATCTAAAAATCCTATGCTGGCTATATAGTTTTGGAACTTTGGGGATTCTTCTAAGGAACCAGTCCTAGCTGGTGGGTGTGCCCCCAACCCTAGGTTTGCTCGGTGCTAAATCATACTCCCAACTGAACTGACACTGATTACTGGACTGAACTACGCTTAACTAAATAAACAACTGATCATAAACAACTTGACTAAATGACAATGCTCATAGTTTATCTGAAATAATTCTAAAGATACTGAATTTATGTAAACAACTAGGTATCGGGTGTTCATAACCCATCAGCACTGAATAGAAATAACAATAAGGACATATAAAATCATTAAAAACCATAATAGGAAATCATCATTCAAAATCCATCACTTTGGCATTTCATCGAACACATGGAGGTCAAGACTTTAACATAGGGATGCTTTTAAACATGAGGAGATAGCATGAGTACATGAATAAAAAAATCATAATTTGAGAATTTATTCTGACTTGCATGATAATAACATGGGAACTTTAAAATTCAAAACATACTATACTCCATTCCACTTGAAAACATTCATAATCTTAACTGAAAGTTGAAATAACAAAAGATTCATGAAGATAGTTCAACATAATTATGTAAAAACTCATAATTTTGAATCATAGAGGATTCTTGGACTCCATGGGTGAAAAGGGCTGATGGATGAACGTAACACATACATTAAATCCTTAAGCTTGAAAAAGAAATACTAATCTTGATGATTTATTGAATGCTCTTGAATTGCGGAACTTGAATTCTTGGTTTTCTTGGAAAAAAAGTAATGGAATTTAATATTCTTGGGAGATGACTAGGGTTTTTTTAAGAGGAAGATTGGAGAAGAAGGGCAAATAATGCCCTAACTAACGTTATAATTCGTAATTTGATGACTTAGATTGAGGGGAAAAGACACAATTTCCCCTCAGACTTTTAAGTTATTTCCATTAAAAGGGGCACCACGACGCGATGAGGGTTCCTTTGCTATTACGACCGCGACGCGGCCCTATCGTGATAAGATGCTGGAATCATGATCCAAACATGACCCAATCCTCATTTGAAAAATTCAAAACTTTCTTGAGACATATTTCTTACACCCGTGAACATGAATTAACTCAAAAACCAACACCTCAGGGTCGAAAATACCAATTTAAAATTCCTCAAAGTTAAGAGGCCTAAAAAAATGACTAAGTCCCAATATTTAACAAAATTTTTAGATTTTAAGACTCTTATGAATGTAACTAGAAGCTAAACTGAGCTAAGAATAATATGGGGTATTATATTAGTTGACCTTTGTGACCTATCAGAACTGTAGTAACTATCACCATTAGTTGATTTACCACTATCAGATCTTTTTTCGACTGATTTAAGAGAAACAATTGAGTGATTTGATCTAAAAATACTATGACTGAAAGATTTTTAAAGACTATTGATTTTAATTTTTAGCCCATCCACTTGTCCTTGAAGAAAATATTTTTCAATTTCACCGTCATGTTTTATTTTCTAGTCTTTTCTTTCTTTTAGGAAAACCCTATTTTCATCACCAATTTTATTTAGATCAGTTATAGATTAATCTAATAACATTTACATATTGAAGCATTTATTGCAGGTTTCAGTACTTACATGACATATTTCCCCAATAACCAGAAAACAAACATCTCCAATGTTATTATTTTCATCTTCAAAGTTGTTTTTATCACTCCAATTACTAAATGTCTTACGTCTTAAATTCCTTTGGAGAATTTTTTCTTTACTTCAGGATTATGAACGTAGGTTGTAATGCCTATAGTTGTTAGAATATTAGTTGAATTGTGCTATTTATGTTATTTTTAGGCCTAAATTAGGTCGAGGCTACAAAAAATAGTAAGGCTCACATTGTTTAGAAAATTGTAAGGCTTGTATTGAGGTAGGTAATGATTGAATTGGAGTTAAAACTCAAGTTATTTCAAGTGTGCATGTTAACAAGACTATTTGTCTACTTGTTGTAATGCATGCTAATGTATGTTAAACTTATTAATTGGAAATACAAGTTGGTATTTGATAACCTGGAATGAGATTATGTAAAAAGGACTTGTTTGATATATAAATTTGGTTGAACTATCTCATTTTGTGATTGCACATATTATGATACTATTTGATATTATGAGACATACTGGTAAAGGTTGATCATCACGATTTGGTGAATTTCAAGGAGTAGAAGGATGGGGATGTTGCAATAAGGATGGTATAACACTTGGTTTGTGATAAAGAGGAAGATACTAGATTTCTGGGTTATTTGGTAGTTGAACTGAGCTCGTTCCCAGTAGATCATGGCTAGCAAGCATATATAACATCCATGACATGTGTGTATACTATATTGGATAGTTTGATGATTTTCTTGCATAAACTATATTACATTATTATTTGTTATTTTCAAATCCTTGGGTAGCTTGGGTTATTGATTTTGTACTTGAACTGAGTTAATGTTTGTTGAAGTACAATAAAGAGGTATTTCTGATAAAGTTAAGTTGTTTGTTTTATGAGTTGTGGTAGTTAACTTGAGTTGAATATTATGTACTTATAAATGATTTATTTATCTACAGAATTGCTTATTTATAGTGAATCTATGATGAAAAGACTAATTGAATAGATAATTATTAATATTACATGGTTGCAACTTTTTTACAAGTTGTTAGATGAGTGTTTATATTTTTTAAGTTGAGTTGGCCTATGATCCTACAAGTACATAGTGATTTATACTGATACTATCATGCGTTCTTCTTTTTGTTGAGTAAGGAGCATATTTTAGCGGCTCAAACAAGACTCCATTTGTAGCCAGTGAAAGACTTTTGATCCAAGGGTGAGCATCATTGTTCAAGCAGTAACGGATCTTTCTCGTGTGATCTTGTCCATTTATTCCAACATAGATATTTTAGTTTATTGTTAGTTTTCTGGGTTGTACCCATGGTTCAATTTATTTAGATGTTCTGACATGATGACCTTCAATTTCTGTGAGCTTTTAGATTTGGTGTTTAATTCCTGCATGTGAATTAATTTTTAGAGATATTATGTATTTAAATGAAAGATATTACATATTTAAATGAAATTTGATTTGCTATCATTAAAATTGTTAAGTTTTGTTATTTTTTACTTAGGTTAAATGATTCTCCTACAAGAGGATTAGTGTGGGTCTCACTCATGATGGACTTGGGTCGTGGCATATTCCTACAATAGTTATAAACCAATAACCCCACCTTTTTTTCACTATAAAATAAACTAAGTAGGCATTTTATCCGTGAAAATTACAAGTTTTTGGAGTGGAATTGCGTTTGGCCATGAATGTAAATTGGAGTAGAAATTATTTCACTAGTTTTCATTTTTTTCAAATACAAATCCAAGTTAGAATTTTTATGGCAAAACACCATTTTTTAAATAAAGTGATAAAATATAAAAAAAAAAAAGTAGAAATATCTTATGGACCAACATGCACTAAATATTTGAATATATTCAATCTATGACTTTAATTTAATCATGCCACAAAAAGTTTAACAAGCTTTTGAGAGTTAGATAGCAGTAAAACCATTAAGAAAATCTAAAAATGTGTAATGACCCTCAAGGTCAATTTCTATACTTTCGCTCATTTTTACTGTTTAGGGCTTTTTTATAACTGCCCAAATCATTCATGACTTGCTGGAACTAACAGTTCAGTTACCAGGTAGTTTCATTAATTTTTAGATTCAATTTCTAGTTTTGAAGTTTTTGCTGGTTAAAATTGGCTACTAGGCATAAATTTAGTCAAACGACCTCATATGCCAACTTTGATAGTTCCAACAGCTCTGGAGTGCCGATTTTAGGCTAGATGGGCCCTTGATATGTGTCTTGAGTCTCCCAGACTCATTTCGGGCAAATGATCAAAAGTTAAGAAAAATAACACATGAGTGTAGGACCTACTATCTGCAAAAATGACTTTTTGACTGCGTCATTGAGTCTAGAACGTTAAATTTGATAGGGTAGCACAGTTTGTTTGAGTATAAGGGATTCCAAAAAAATATCGAGGGAGAGACAGAGACTTAAAAAATTCTAAGTCTCCAAGAATTAGAGATTGGAATTCTCCCATTCTTGAAGGCAAATATTCCTTAAGCATAGAGGAATGTATTGTCGATTTCAAAAGTGCAATTATGCAACCGAGCCTCATATGGGATTTTTATGTAATTTGAGACTCGAAGAACAATAGTAAAATATGGGTATTACTATTTTTGTTTTGATGAGTATATTGTTATTTTGATAGCATGTCATCTTACGAAAACTTCTCAAAAAGGGAAATAATCAATTTAGCAGATTCTTCGAGCTTTTCTTCAGCGTCCAGGTAGTCTAGGTTTACCTTCTTCATATATTGAGATAATTCATAGTATAATTATGATACTATTCTAGATATGGGAAGATATTTAGATATTGGAGGTATGATTGATATAATTAGTAGTATTTGGATTGTTGGCCTATTAAGGAACCATAATTTAGGCAAAATTAACTTAGTTGCTCATGATTTAGGTAGAATTGTTATATTATGGCTAATTGTGGCTTGTGTAACATCTAAAAGTCAATTTAGATACCTTATACTAGTTCAAAATAGAATTTGCCTTAGAACGGATTTCGGGTATTTGAAGTGGCCCATCCGACCCACCTTAGGTCAAGATTTGTGTTAGATTTTGTAAACTTATATACCCTTTGAAATACTTATTTAGAGTTTGGGGAGATTGGAAATAAGATATTTATGTTAGTTTGGTATTTTGGAGTTAGTGTTAATTCCAGACAAAACTCAGTGGTTAACTGATATTGAGTTTCGGTTCAAGTTCAAAAATTAATGATGATATTGATGACATGATTTCTAGTTCATGTCCAACAAATGATGATTCTACTGAGTTCTGGTTTAATTCTGACATTGAGAGTTTATTAATGATATTGTACATTATGGATAGAGTTATGGTTATGGCTTGATATTCGATAAATTTATGGATCTTAGGCTATTTACTTTCATTTAATTGGACCCTTCAGGATTATGGGGGTCCGCATTGGGTTATTTACCTTTTTGGACTTACTGTCTTATGGGGCAATCTTACAGTATTAATTATGCTTTTTTTAAGGTTATGTTTGTTTCAGTTATTTATTTACGGTGTTGGTGCTTATTTCTAGGTTTTTCCTCTTACCTTGACTTTGCTTATTTATCTTGCATCTTTATCATATTTATATCATGATTTATCTCAATCGGGCACTGATGCATACTGAGTACCAATTGTTTTGGTACTCATACTTCATTTTTGTACCTTTTTGGTGCAAATTCAAGTATTAGTGGCCACCGTTGATATGAAGATTATGTTGAGTTGGTTTTAGAGATAGGGTGAGCTCTCAGAGTTGGGGTTTTCACTTTTTTCCTTCTAGTATCTATGTCTAGTCTTTCACTATTTGAAATAGATTCATATTTGACTATTTCAGTATTTATATTCCTTCTGTAGTAGCTCTTATACCGACACTACAAGGTCATGGGATGATTGTTGATGCTTTATCTATTTTAGACAATCATTACTTTCTTATTGTTATTTTAAGTCTTTAATTATTTATTTAGGCCATTTCCACCAAATTAGCCCATTATTTATAGTTATAGGCTATGGTTTTGCCTACCTACTGACAGGATAAAGTAGATGCCCTCATGACTCATAAATCGGGTTGTGACAAATTGGTATTAGAGCCTAGGTTCACTGGTATTATTTATAAAAGAGCAAATGTCTAGTAGAGTACCATATATCAGAATGATGACGTCCATTTCTTGTTTTTGGAAGGCTATAGGAAATTCTTAAAAGTTCATCACTTTTTTTACTTATTTCTTTCTAAGAGTCTGAGATGGTTTTCTAAAAAATTCATTTGGTTTCACTCTTTCACAGATGGCCATGACACGTTCTACTACTACACAAGACGAGGATCTTGAGATCGAGCTTAGGGATCCTATTATTGTTCATGGATAGCCAAGAGATGTATCCCCCACTAAGTTCTAGGATAAAGGTCCTTTACAAGACCCTATTCGTGCTCTCGAGCTAGAGGTTATTCTGCCCTAGCCAGTGATGGGCTAGGGACCAACCCAGGCTCTACCTGGGTTTATTTTTATTCAGTGCTTAGGGATTCATTGGTTCACCTTTTGGGATTGGTTGATGGTGCATCATCTGATAGTGTATGGATGAGAGTAGTATTAAGGCAGGGGCCCAGCCTATAGTTTTAGCTCCCAGAGTTGAGGTCCCTCCTAAACTGGTGGTTACTCAATTAATAGTTGCCCAGCCTACAGTGTTTGTTGAAGAGAAAAAAAGTTTTGGGTAGATTCTTGAGATTGGCTCCGCCTAGGTTTTCTGGTGCACCATTCGGGGATGCATATGAGTTCTTGATTTCTTTTGAGGATAGGCTCTATTATTTGTTCCTAATTGAGACTCGTGGTATGGATTACACTATTTTTTTATTGGACTTAGCAGCTCAACATTAATGGAGAGGTCATCTTGATTCCAGGCTAGCTAGATCTCCCCATTGACATGGACTCAGTTCTCTGAGATCTTTTTGGAGAAGTATATGCTTCAAAGTCTTAGGGATTATCTGAAGGATCCATTTTTGAGGTTGGAGCAGGGCTCTTGATTGTTGTGGATATGAGGCTCGATTTCATGAGTTGGCTAGGCATGCCACTTCTATTTTGACTATTCCATATGAGAGGGTTTGTTGGTTTGTTAGGGGATTAAGACTTCCTCTTCTCATATCTACATAGAGTCTGGTTGTTGGGATAAGTCTTTTGCTGAGGTTTCTAATCATGCTAAGGTTATTGCAGAGATACATTGTGAGGCCCAAGGGGCTAGCGATAAGAGGCCGCCATATCAAGGTAGTTTCAGTAGGACCCGTAATTGCTCACGATTCAGAGGAAATGGTTCTCAGAGTAGGTATCCTCCATATTAGTTGTATCAATATGAGGATCAATCTACTTGGCCTATTTAGGCCATGCTTCAAGTTATAGATAGAGGTCAGTCTAGTTACATTGATCATCCTGGCCTGAGTGGTGTACAGCCATTGAGGGGTTTGTCTTCTGGTTATTCTAGTCATGGTGTTTATTCTGGGTAAGTCAGATCTTTTGCTTTCAGTACATTGCTAGGGCATGTTATAGTTGTGGGGATTTTGATCATTTCTTGAGAGAGTTCCCCAATCGAAAAGAGGTGGCTCCTTCAGCTCACGTGTTCTATTAGCTAGGACCATATATCCCCTAGATAGAGGTGGTGTGCATCGTCATCGAGGTAGTCCTTAAAAATCTCATAGAGTTTCTCAGGCAGGTAGGATAGGAGATTGGTCAGCAGCCCAACCAAGTGGTGGGCATGGTTAGTTATACACCGTACCTGCTAGACCCGAGGCTGAGTTTTCAGATGCTATTATCATAGGTACGATCTTGGTGTGCCATCAGTCGGCTTTTGCTTTATTTAATCTAGGATCTACTTATTATTATGTGTCATTTTATTATGACTAATAGTTAGAGTTATCTTGGGATTCATTATTTATTCCATTGTGTTTATCTACTCTCGTGGGTGACTCTTTAGTGGTGGATCAGGTGTATAGATCATGTGTTTTAATTGGTTGAGAATTTGATACTCAGGATGACCTTATTGTGTTGATATGGTGGATTTTGATGTGATTATAGGCATGGACTGGCTATCTCACTATCATACGGTCTTGGATCATTTTGCCAAGATCGTTACCATAGCCATACTTAATATACCCCTAATTGTGTAGGGGGAGCTATTAGCTACACCGATGAGGTTTATTTCTTATATTCAGGCTACTAGACTTGTTTTGAGGGGATCTGAGTCTTATGTCGCTTATAGTCATGATGTTAGTATGGAGTGATATATGTAGTTTTGATGATGAGCAGCTAAACTGCAAGGGACCAAGTCCCTGGATGTGCAAAGTACTATACACCTGGCACATGGTATCTACACTGTTTTGTCCTCTTGTGTAACAAACTTGTAGGTGCTATTTTGTACTGACTTGGACAGCTGGTCCAATTATATTCCATCCCTAATCATCACACAGCTATAAAAAGAAAGAGACACCTCTTCAACAATTTATTTTTGCATATTCTAAATAGAGAAAAAAGAGGCAGAAAAACCCCATTTCATTACTCCTCAAGTTTCCTGCTATATGTGAGCTTAAATTGAACTTGTTCTTTAATGAGTGCTGAATTGTAACCGAACAAATCATGCTATAAGAGTAGTGTTTTTTATCTTTGTGATGAGAGTGCTTAGGCATAGTTGCCTAAGTTTGTCGCTAGTTAGAGTTAACCAACTATTAAGGGAAACTTAGGAGAGGTATCAAGATGTGCTTGCAATAGAGGTATTGCAAGATGGAGGAACCTAGAGATAGGTTCATAGTCGAGTCTATAATCAAGAGGTTGGTTATAGTAGACTGTATTAGTGCTTGTGAGGGTAAGCTATGGTTTTTCCTAGTTTGAGTTTTCACGTTAAAATCTTGTGTTCATACTTTCTTGCATTGCCTTTAAATTTCCAGCACCTCTAAGTTGCTTTACTGACCTATCGCTTGAAATTGATCTTGAGGGACCTGGTCCCTCACTGTGTGGTGCAACCCCCAAGGGTTCAATAATCAATATCAGAGAATGTTCACTCTAATAGGTTTACACCTAGAGTCTATGATCATAACTACCACTTTAACTGAACTATGGATGGAAAGCAAGAAAGAAAAAAGGGAAATATTGTTGACCATGAAGGCTTTGGAGTCTGACCCAAGTGAAGAAAATAACAATGTTGCACTCTTAGCAACAAGAATTTTTAAAGCCACAAAAAACATGATTAGCTAAGAAAAGGAAGTGGCAAGATTGAGAACCGTCAAAAAATGGGATTTCTGAAGCACTCATGAGAGGCTACCAAATGCAAAAAAATGATAAAATCCCTGAAATGTCAAAAAGGAAAATTGCAGCAAAGTATGAAGTAAAGCAAGTTCGGACGGTATGGGAAGATTCCTTCAGTAAAACTGATAAAGATAAGAGGTCTAGAAATGTCTCTGTGTCTATAAGGAAAGACAGCCCAATCACTTATGATTCCTAGTTTCCATTCATGGCAAACTCAAAAGATGAAACAAAAAAGGAGGTAACTTTCCTTGATATTAAGGAGAATCTAGAAAAATACACTACTAAGATAAAAAGTCTTGCGAGTGTGTTGATAGATTCTATGTGTGAAATAACTGATGAGAAGAATGGTTTAGAGTAAAAGGTTGAGAAACAAGAAAGTGAGTTGATTACATTAACTCTTCAAATTTCCAAAACTAAAGAAATACTCTCTAAATTGAAAACTGAGTATCTGAGTTGTATGAGTCACCTAAAGAAGGGAAGTGACCTAGATGACAAAGGAAAAAGAGAAGCTTCTTGGTTTCAAATTGATCTTGAAGAAAGATTGATGGTTTCTCAAGAAAATCTTATAGCAGCACTACCCAAGAATGAAGAGTTAGAGAGGAACCTGGTTCGTTACGAGAAGAACTGAACAAATTTCTTAAATGGACTACCTCCTTACAGATCCTCTCTAATCTGATTAGTTAAGATATAAAGTATGGTGAAGGTTTAGGCTATCAAGTAGAACTCTAACTTGTTGAGTCTGATAGAAAGGTTTCTTATTATGTTGGAAGCAAAGGGAACAAACTCTTATGCACTCACTGTGGAAGAAATGGACATTTGAAACAAAAATGTCAGTCTTTTCCCAAGGCTAAGTTGAAGAATATTGAATACGCTCAGCATGGAACGCACATCCTAATGGCTTCGAGTTTCAAAAAGGGGTGGAGAGAAACCAATCTCTGCCTAGATAGGCTAAGAAGAAATTGATCACACCATTGTCCTACTACTAGGAACTCAGACTCAAGTGGGTTCCCAAGTCTGACAAGTGATCATAATTGTAGGCATGAGAAGGGGATTACAGTCAGGAATAGCTCGTTGATTGAAAAATTTCAAAGCTTACTTATAAAAGGACTGATTGTTTTCTCTCTCTCAAGGCACTTCAAAATAGAGGTTTCTTGTAATGAAAGAAGATGATTTTAAGGACCTGGTCCTAAAGAAACTCATCTTAAAGAAAACCTAAGGCAGTTTGAGGGAAGTAAAAATCTGGAATAAACTGAAATTGAGCTTGATCAAAATATCCCAAACCAGCATCTGAATCAATATCACTCCTCAAAACTTTTCTATGATCAAGAGACAAGTATCCATAGTAATGTATGTGCATGATTAGTCTAAATCATCTTTATACCGTTGCAGGTATACACCCATGGGGACAGCTTAGAAGGAGAACAACTGAAACTACACAAATACAAAATTTATTCAAACTAAGAGGGACATGGTCCTATCTTTCAAGTTAGTACATACAAGATGCCTAAGTAATCACAAAATGTTGTCTAAAAAAGCCATGTATCCTTCTTTTCTCTAAACTGTCAAATCCCTTGTAAAATAAAGATTCGCACTTATTAGATTCAGATATGTCAGTTCAAAAAGAACTATCTTTAATGACATTGGTCATTTTTAAAAATGCTAAATCAGACATTCTCGTCAATTGTACCTTAACTAGTCATATTCATCTTCTTAAATCAGACATCATTCCTAAGTTAAATTGGACACCACTCTTTCTCTAATCAAATAGATGATGTTATTACTTCCCCACACTCTGCAAAATATCTAAAACCTATAGTTGATTTAAAATTCACTAAGCCATTCTTAACCATTGAAGTTAATGCTCAGCGAATCATAACAGACTTCTCAAACCAAGGGTCTAGGACATCAATAGAATAAAAAACTCCTTCATTAAAAACCCTGCAATTTCCTATGTTATCTGAAAAATCCAAAAAAGGTAAATTTTTAGAAATACAACAAGCTCAAGATTCTCCTACACACACAAACACAAAAAAAAATTTTGATTAGTTATTTAATGAAGAAATTATAGTTAAAAGAGTTGATATTTCCTCCAGCGAGAACTGGGTAACTGAGAACCTACTATTGTTTGTTTATAACAACATGGACAACTCAGTTGATGGGGTAGAATAGGAGGTTTATGATATTAATAAAGTAAATATGAGAAAGTAAGTGTTGTTGCCTTTAAATAAGAAGGATAAAGTGATTCTGAGATGGACTATGAAGAAACTCGAGAGAAATATATAAAAAAAAAAGAAAATACTGAAGGAGAAATGATTGATATAGGAGAAGAATAGAATTCAAAGGATATTGTTGCTCTCAACAAGGGAAGAAATAATGATCCTAAAATTGAGAGAACTCGGTCCTCCATATCTAAGTCGGTAGCTCAGCCAGAATGAGGCAGAAACATATAGCTGCCAAGAAAAGAAAGAACTCTGAGGGACCAGATCCCATAAAAGGAACAATTGATGATAAGCAAATAAGTAGTGGGCCTAAAAGAAAGAAAGGAAATAAAGAAAAGACTGATGTGTCAAGAGAAAAAAGGATTGGGAACTTGAGAAAATAAGAAGTATTGGGAACTTGAGAATACAAAAGTTGCTGCCAAGAAGAATGTTTGATCCCAAAATTTATGAGAAACCCGAGATGACTGAATTGGTTAAATATGTCAGGTATGAAGGCTGGTTATACTTATTTGAAGAATCAAACCCCATGTTTTTTAAGAATGAGGTTAGAGAATTTTACTATACCACGAAATTCTCAGAAGATGGGCTAAGCTTATTTGCATAAGTATAAGTAAAGTCTATCTATTTGGATGAAGAAGCTCTGGGAAAATCTTAGATGTGCAAGATATTAGAGTTAGTACAGCTATAAAGCAATATCCCTCAGTAGAGTTTATGATCAATGTCTCTAAGTTGGGAGGAACATATAAAGCAGCTGTGAAAAAGAAGTTCCTAAAATATGTGTTCCAACTTGTATTTGAATTAACCAACAAAGTCCTATTACTAAGATCAGGGAAAACTGCCATTGCATTTGGAGCTGATCTGTTCTTGATAGAATGCCTAAGTAAGTTTATATTGATCAGTCAGTGTGTTCTTAAGATTGAGCACATAAAGAAAGTGATTCTTGAGAAAAATGGGAGACATAGAATGCCCTATAGGTACTTGCTGAAGAGAGTCTTCAAACACTTCAGTGTGAGTGGAACTAAAGGAACACCTGGTACAGCCAAACAATTGATCAGCCTAACTACCCTTGTAGAGAATGGATGTATTAAAGACAAAGCCAATACTATGTCTAAAGTATCTGAGTTTTTAGCTGCTCAAGAAATGTTGGGAAATAAAATGGAGGAGTTAAGAATTATTTTGGATGCCAAAGATGCTAAGATAGTGTTTCTAAAGTTGCAAACTCAAAAGTTGTCTTCTGAAGGACCAGGTACCTTTGATGAACTTGCAGCTAAAAATGTAAAGCTCCAGAGTAGAGCAGATGAACTAATTGGTAAAGTACAAAAATTGAATACTGAAGTGAAGGATCTCATCAAGTAGTTATTACATGCTCATAACAATGGAAATTCAAGAATGGAGATGTTGCTCAAGTACCTTTCTCCCAAACATCCCTTAACTGAAATCCCATTTTCATTGTCTCAAAATTAATCTAGTGTCAGTTTCACATCTTACTCCTATATTTGGCTTTTAAAGACCATTTTTTTTTTGCATTTCTGTGGCATATTGTAATAGTACTAATTACTGGTTATGAATGAATGAATTCTATTTGTAATCTTCAATTGATCTCTTACTTTAAATATATTCTACATGTTAGTATTGCCCCAGAGACCATGAGTAACTAGTCTATGCTCACTCTTGGTTTACTGTTAATTCTTTTAAATAATATTAAAAGAATAAATATGAGTTCATGTAGTAGGGACCAAGCACCATGTAAATTAAGATGTAAAAAAAATAGAGAGTCATACTGACAGAGGGAAGTATGTAAATGCAAAGGCACCAAATGAAATGAAGGTGCATAATGACAAAGGAAAGGTCTTGCTATAAGATGACAATAAGGGACCTGGTCCATGTGTTGTATGTTAGAGGAATCATGATGATAGGGGCAACAGTCTTCCTCAGGTGGTAATCACTCTGATTAAATATAATAAATATGCACTAATGCTTAAATTGTATGGTTTGGTTTGTCATAATCAGAAAGAGGGAAAATTGATATATGTTATTTTGATGATGAGCAACTAAACTATAAGGGACCCGATCCCTGGACATGCAAAGTACTGTACAGTTGGCACACGGTATCTGCACAATTTTGTCCTCTTGTGTAAAAACTTGTTAGTGCTATTTTGTATTGACTTGGATAGCTAGTCCAATGATATTCCATCCCTAATCATCACACATCTATAAAATAAAAGAGACGTCTCTTCAACAATTGGTTTTTGCAAATTCTAAATAGAGAAAAAAGAGGTAGCAAAACCCCATTTCATTACTCCTTAAGTTTCCTGCTTTATGTGAGCTTTAATTGAACTTGTTTTTGAGTGAGTGCTGAATTGTAACTGAATTACTCAATCTATAATAGTAGTTTTTTTTCTTTTGTGATGGAAGTCCCTAGGCAAAGTTTCCTAAGCTTGTCACTGGTTAAAGTTAACTAGCTATTGAGGGAAACTTGGCAGAGGTGTCAAGGTGTGCTTGCAATAAAGGTATTGCAAGAAGAAGGAACCAAGTTTTAGGTTCAGATGCGAGTCTGTAATTAATAGGTTGGTTATAGTGGACTGTTTTGGTACATGTGAAGGAAAGTCGTGGTTATTCCCACTTTGTGTTTCCACATTAAAATTTTGTGTTCTTACTTTCTCGCATTGCCTAAATTTTTAGCACCTTGAAGTTACTTTAATTATCTATCACTTGAATAGATCATAAGAGACCTGGTCCCTCACTATGTGGTGCACCCCCCATGGGTTCAACTTGCAAACTCCATTGCTTGACTTTATTTCTATAGTTCATCAGTTTATTAAAGTTTTCCCTACCAATCTACTTGGTCTTTTTCTTAAGTGTGATATTGATTATGAGTCGGGAACCCAGCCTATTTTTATGGCACCTTACCATATGCCTCTTGTCGAGCTTAAGGAGGTGAATTCTCATATTCAAAGCCTTTTTGGTAAGGGTTTTATTAGACTGAGTATGCCTCCTTTGGGAGCTCCTGTGTTGTTCATGGAGAATAAGGATGGTTCCATACATATGTGTATTGACTATAGCCAAATAATAAGGTAACGGTGAAGAACCAGTACCTATGACTTATATTGATGATTTGTTTGACCAAGTTCAAGGAGAAACGGTGTTCTCTAAGATTAATTTAAGTTTCTTTTACAATTAGTTGAGGATTTGGGCTGAGGATATCCCAAAAACAGCCTTTAAGACTCGTTATGGTCATTATGAGTTCCTAGTGATGTCGTAGGGGTTGACCAATGCCCCAGCAACATTTATGGATTTGATGAACCATATGTTCAGGTATTATTAGGATTTTTTTGTGATTGTGTTCATTGACTACATCCTTGTGTATTCGAGGAGTAGAGAGAAACATATGCAATATTTAAAGGTTGTGCTCCAAACTTTAACGGATCATAGTCTTTTTGCCAAATTCTCAAAGTGTGAGTTTTGGCTTGAGTCGGTGGAATTCATTGTGCATGTGGTGTCAACGTATGGATTATGGTAGACCCAGTAAAGATTGAGGCTATTCATTATTGGGTTAGGCCTGCATCTCTATCTGAGGTTTGTAGTTTTATTAGTTTGGTCGGTTACTATCGATGATTCATTAAGAGTTTTGCTACTATTGCAGCACCGATGACCAGATTGACTTGGAAGGACTTTTGATTTTGATGGTCTGAAGAGTGTGAGTCGAGTTTGAAAACCTTAAGAGATTCTTTACTTTTGCTCCTATCTTGGTTCTTTCTGTTGAGGGTGAGGTATTCACCATATATTGTGATAATTCTCTTATCGGTATGGGTTGTGTGTTATTATGGAAGGGTCAAGTTATTGCTTATGTGTTGAGGCAGCTAAAGGTGCACGAGCGTAAAGACCTCACTCATGATTTAAAGTTAGCAACAGTAGTTTTTGCACTTAAGATTTAGAGACATTCTTTTTATGGCGTGTAATGTGAGATTTTCACAAATCACCATAGTCTTCAGCATCTTATGACCCAGAGAGAGCATAATTCTAGGCATTGTAAATGGATGGAGTTGCTTCAGGATTATGACATCTCTACCTTGTATCATCAAGACAAGAAGAATCTGGTAGTAGATGCCTTAAGTTGGAAGGCGGTGAGTATGTGTAGTTTGGTTTCTATCTCAGTTTCTTAGATATCATTGGTATAAGATGTCCAGTACTTAGCCAACATGATCGTGAGACTTGATATTTCAAACCTTGGGAGGATTCTTGCTAGTGTTAAGGTGTGATTTTTACTATTTGAGCAGATTTAGAGTCATTAGTTTAAGGATATGATACTTTGTATCATTCATAATCAGGTGTTGAGTGGTGAGTACAAGAGGGCTACAATAGACTCTACAGGTGTCTTAAGATTTGATAGTTGCATTTGTATGTCGAGAGTTGGTGACTTAATTCAGATGATATTGTGTGAGGGTCAGAGCTCTAGATATTTTATTTACCTGGTACAGCTAAGATGTATAGAGATTTAAGGAAGCATTATAGGTGGAATGGTATGAAGAGAGATGTGGAGGACTTTGTAGGTCGTTGCCTATGTTGTTAGAGGGTGAAGGCCGAGCATCAGAGACCTGATAGCTTGATTCAGAGGTTTCCCATTCCTGGGTGGAAGTGGGAATGAATTACATGGACATTATTAGTAATTGCCTCGCACTTCCCGTAGTTCTAATGGTATTTAGGTCATTACGGATAAGTTGACCAAGTTGGCACATTTCATTTCTATTCAGATGTCCTTCAGCGCCGAAAGGTTAGCTTGTATCTATGCACTTGAGATAGTCTATTTACATGGTATGCATATATCTATTATTTTAGAATGGGTTCAATGTTCACTTCTAGATTTTGGAGAGCTTTTTAGGAGCATTTAGGTACCTAGGTGGATCTCAGTACAGCCTTCCACCCACAGACTAATGGGCAATCAAAGCAAACTATTCAAATTCTTGAGGATACGCTCTAATCCTGTGTTATGAATTTTAGAGTTCAGTGGGAGAAACGGTTAAATTAGGCAGAGTTTACGTATAATAATAGCTACCATTTGAGTATTGAGATGCCGCCATTTGAGGCTTTGTATGGTAGGTTATGTCATTTTTAAATTAGATGGTTTGAGACCTCTAAGATTAGACCCCCTAGTACTAAACTACTTTAGGAGTCATTGGATAGAGAGGGTGATTGAGGATAGGTTAAGGGCAGCTCAGAGTAGGTAAAAGTCTTATGCAGATCATAGATTTTGTGCCTTGAGATTTAGAGTTGGTGATCAGATATTCATCCATGTATCGCCCATGAAGGGTGTAATAAGGATTGCAAGGAAAGAAAAGCTCAACCCCTGAAATAGTTAGTAAAGTGGACCTTTTAGATCCTTCACACAGTTAGTAAAGTAGCTTATGAGTTATCATTTCCCCCAGACTTTGTGGTTGTTTATCCGATTTTCTATGTTTTTATGTTACGGTAATACATTCTAGATGAATCCCGTGTGCTAAAATGGGACTCGGTTTAGTTGGATGAGCGGATAGCCTTCGTAGAGGAACCTGTTCTCATACTAACCAGTGATGTTAGGAGGTTGTACACTATAGATATTCCACTAGTTAAGGTTTAATGGAGGTACCTTCCAGTAGAGGAGGCTACTTAGAAAATCGAGAGCGAGAAGTGTACCCAGTATACTCACATGTTCGAGGCCTCAGGTACATCTTAACCCTTTACTTTTGCAGAGAAAAGTTTAGTAGTGGATATTGTAATAATCCTCAAGGTCATTTTCTGTACTTTCACTCATTAGCATCATTTAGAGCTTTCCTATAGCTTCCCCAAGTCATTTATACTTATTGGAACTGATAGTTTGGTTATCGGGCAGTTCATTTGGTTTTTAGAGACAATTTTCTGTTTTGAAGTCTTCGTTAGTTAAAATTAGCTACCGAGCAAAAACATCAGTCAAACGACCTTGTATGCTAATTCTGATAGTTCTAACAGGTTTGGAACATTAATTTTAGGCTTGGTGGACCCTTGGTTCGGGTTCTGAGGCTCCTAAACTAATTTTCGGTTATTTATCAAAAGTTCAAAAAAATAACAAATGAGTGTGGGACCCACTTTTCATCAAAACAACCTAGGATAGAAATCTTGACTACACCATTGAATTCTTGAGGGCAAATGTTCCTTGAGCATAGAGGGACATATTGTCGATTTCAAAAGTGTAATTTTGCAAGTGGCTCCATATGGGATTTTTACGTAATTTTGAACTCGAAGCATAATAGTAAAATATGGATATCATTGTTCTCATTTTGATTAGTATATTATGATTTTGATAGCATATCATCTTGTGAAAGCTTCTCAAAAAGGAAAATCATTGGTTTAACCAATTTTTTGGGCTTTTCTTCGACATACAAGTAGGCTAGATTTACCTTCTTTATAGACTGAGCTAATTCATAGCATAATTATGATATATTCTAGATATGGGATGGCATTTAGGTATTTAAGGTATTATTGTTATCATTAGTATTATTTGGACAGTGTAGCATATTACAGAATCATAATTTAGGCGAATTAACTTAGTTGCTCATGATTTAGGTAGAATTGCTATCTTAGAATTAATTGTGGCTTGTGTAACATTTAGAAGAAAATTTAGATACCTTAGCCTAGATCAGGGTAGAATTTACCTTAGAATGAATTTCGAAGATTAGAAGTGGGTCCATCTGGTCCACCTTAGGTCAAGATTCGTATTAGCTCCTGTAAATTTCTATACACATGTTATACTCTTTGAAATACTTATTTTGGAGTTAGAGGAGATTATAAATATAATATTTATGTTAATTTGGTATTTGGGAGTTGGTGCTAATTCTGGGCAAAACTCGATGGTTTATTGACATTGTGTTCTAGTTCATGTCTGGCAATTGATGATGATATTGATGACATGAGTTTCAGTTCAAGTCCGTCAAATGGTGATGATGCTACTAAGTTCTGGTTCGAGTCTATCATTGAGATTTTATTTATAATATGGTACGATATGAATGGATTCATGATTATGGTTTGATATTCGATAAATTTATGGATCTTCGATTATTTACTTTCCTTTGATTGCACCCTCCGGGTTTATGGGTGTTTGTTGGGTTATTTATATTTTCACACTTGCCGGCTTATGGGAGACAATATTAATTATGCTTTATTTTATATTATGTCTATTCCAGTTATTTATTTACAGTGTTGGAGCTTATTTTTAGGTTTGCCCTCTAACCTTGACTTAGATTATTTATCTCGTATCTTTATTATATTTATATCAAGATTTAGCTAAGTCAATCGATGATGCCTACTAAGAACCCATAGTTTCGGTACTCATACTCCACTTTTATATTTTTTTGGGGCAGATCCGAGTATTAGTGGCCGGCGATGACATGACGATCGTGCTAAGTTAATTTTGGAGATAGGGTGAGCTCTCAGGGTTGGAGTTACCCCTTTTTCCTTCTAGTATCTATGTCTAGTCTTTCACTATTTGAAATGGATTTGTATTTGACTATTTCGGTACTTATATTCCTTCTATAGTAGCTTACGTACCGATACTACTAGGCCGTGGTATGGTTGTTGATGGTTTATCTATATTTTAGACTATCATTACTGTGTTATTATTATTATAAGTCTTCAATTGTTGATTTTCGATTTTTAGGCCTTTTGCCATCAAATTAGCCCATTGCGTATAGCTTCGGGCTACGGTTTGACTTACCTACTGACGAACAAAAATAGGTGCTAGCATGGCTCATAAATTGATTCATGACAAAGTGATATAAGTAGTATTTCTTTTTTAGTATGCATGGACAAAAAGGTACTGCAGATATTTTAATGGAATATCAATTCCAAATCACTGCTTAAAGATACATACATATATATATATATATATATACATATTACGGGTTTATTAGTGATTTCACTAATTAGTAAATTTAATTAAATAGATAAAAATTAAAGGAGTTAAAAATTAGAAATTGGGGTTCTAAAATCATTGTTAAATAGTTAAAGTGTTCATTCTTGATTTTTTTGTCCATTAACCTTTAATGTCAACTTGAATTGTCGTTTAGCTTATGATTTAGGTTAAAAAACATAATAGTGTTCAGTAAAATTCTTAATGTTGTGTAAAATTTTAGGGTTCATTGTTGATTCAATAAAATTTAAGAGTTCATGGATGAATTAAGGAGAAAGGGCAAGAAAATATGAGAAATGATTTAAAAAAAGTAAAGGAAGGAGAAGACGAAGAAAATGACTTAAAGGAAAATAATGAAAAAACTAATTTGAAAAACATATTTTAGCTCAATTTATCACATTTTTCTACTATAGTAGAAGAATGAGTTAAGATTTTGGTATCAATATCTCTGTTGAAAGGAATTAAAATTTAAAGTGAGGGTACATTTGACTTTGACAAAATTACATAAGCAACGTATCAGCCGCCCCAGAGTTTTTTTCCACTGTCATTGTTTCTTTCTCTTCTTTCGCCTTCTCTCTTTTCTCGAGTATCATTCCTTACTATTTATTTATCTTCATGCTTCTTGAGAATAAAACCTCCAATTTTTGTCATAAATTTTTTTCTTTTTATATTTAAAATTTGTATGACAGCTTAATTTTCCAATTTATTTGACAATTTTGGAGTAGCAAAGTAAGGCGTGAAGGATAAAGAGCATAGGGAATAACTTGGAGATCTTCGCTAATGCAATTATGATCTTAACGCAACTATGGTCTTTTTTCAGGTAAATATTTCATTTTTTATTGGATTTAGTGGTTTTTCCTTTGTTTTGTTTATGTAGTTTTTTCCTTGAATTCTCGGTCCGTCTTAAAAATTCTCTCTTTCACTTCCTGTTTGTATATGGATTTGATGAATTCCTCTTAGTTTCTTTGTTTTGTATGTGCATGTGAATGTTTGATTCAATTCTAAGAGATTATTGATTTACAGACATCACATGTTCATAGCTTGGTTTTTATCTGAGTGAAGTAGATATTGAACTATCTTGAGAGCCTACTGATGAAGAAATTGATGTATTTATAGCACATGCTTAGTTGTGAAACCTAAAAACTCAAGTTTGACATAGTCATATCTATATTTAATAATTTTACAAGCTATCTTTAAGAATGTAATTCAGTCCATCAATGTTGCCATTGTTTTCCTAGATTCTGGTATTCATTTATTGCAATTTCAAATGTAATCTACTTATGGGTGAAATCAGGGCCAGAATGGCTATGAAGCATGTATGATTCATTATGAGCTCTAAATTTGTGATACTTATCTGAAATGTGTTTCACTGTAGGAGCAAAAACTTTATGAAATAAGGGAACAAAGGAGGTATGTCACATCCAAATGAAAAATAAATTTGAAATAAAAACTCAGAATATGTGGTACTCATCCTCCAATACCAATGAATGATGCTTAAGTGTAGAAAAAGATCAAACAATATTGGTAAACACAGTGTAAGCACTTTATGTCCTAATGGTTTGTTATTTGGTGATAAATTTACTTCATACTCATAGTGTAGGTAACCAATATTGACAACACAGTTAAAGTTGAACAAGTGGTATTACATCAACAATGATTTTGCAGCCAAGAAAACTCCATCTTTGGAAGCTAAACATATCTCCTGCTAATTTGCCCAGTTATTTCTTCCCTGGTGAGTCTTTATTGACTTTGTACTTACTTCGACAAACATGATGAAATGTCTTTCCTAATTAGTACACTAAATAACTTTACTATACATTTTTGTTATTGCTTGTATTTGTTTTCTTTGATTTGGTGACTTCAAAATACTTCTAGAACTTATATCAAATTTACATGATGTCTTATAGATGTTGAGTTGTTGGTGGAAAAGTTAAATATCATTCACTCTATATGCTATGATAAATGATTGTATTACAACATCTATTTGCATGGTGTTAATCGTTTTGCAAACTTTTGATGTGTTTTTATCTTGATGACATTCTCATTATCTGATCTCTTATCAACGTTATTGACTCAACTAAAGCATATTGTATAAGAAGGGAACATATGAATTGTGAGATGAGAGACTTAAACAAAATGTGCTAAGAACTGTGTAAAGGGAGTTTCGAGAGAAAGTATTATATGTAACTTACCTTCATTCGGTCTATAATTTCCTCCTCTAATGACTCAGACCCTGACTTTTATAAGCTTACTTTGGATGCTGATAACTCAGTTACTAATTTTCAAAATATAACAAATGGTGCTTAGCTTTTTAAAGAAATTACTTTGACTTAAAAGTTTACAGAATGGCTCTGTTGTGTAAATTATTGACATTGAAAGTTTTTCGAACCCGTTAATGAAATTTGTTGTTTGAACTTAAACCAATATTTTCACTTAAAATCCTTATGTTTGGATTGATGTGGCCGAAGTATATAATAGTGCTTAGTTATTTGGTACTTTTGAAGAATATAAGGATTTTTTCTTTGGATTTTGAGCTTCCTTTTTACCATATGGCTTGCTTTGATCAAGGGAACAACAAGATAACATATGCATTTATGTATATCATTAGATTAATAAAGTTGATCTTTGTTAGTCTTTTACAGGGCTTGTTGGTAATTCTCACTGTTTGGTTCCATGAGAGAATAAATTAATTAGTGATGAGGACCATAAGGTTGCAATAATTAACGGATATCAGTATGCTTCACATAAAAGTGTCATCCTTTGTGTTGTTGCTCAACAACCTATGTAACACCCCGAATCTGATACCCAGAATGCTACACGGTGCTCATGACCCGAAAAGACCACAAGCTAACCCATGACTGATATTTGTACATGTATACTGCATAATATACTGTATAATGCGGAAATATGAACTGAAAGGCCATAACGTTCAACATTGAGATATAATATCTGATAAAAATATAACATCTAGGTGGGGTATGAAATACCCAAAACAACTGAATTAAACTGTCTGAACATACTGTAGTCTGAAAAACCTCTAAATTATGACTAAACTGTCTGAATAAGGAGTTGATGGGACATGTCCCCAACTAACTCCAACTAATAAATAAATTAAGTAGGTAATAAAGTAATGATCATGTCCTCGAAAGATGAGGACTCACTGTTAACTCTAACTATTGAGATTGGAATCTACTGATGCTCTGGAGCTTGTGTCTCTGAACCTATGGTAAGACACCATAGCGAAAATGCGTCAGTACATTGAATGTACTGGTATGCATGTAAGGTAGGTTGAATACATGGGGTTCATATGCATGAACAATACTAACTTACTAATATGAACGTGAGAATGCATGCATGAATACATAGTAACTATAACTGAGATTGTAATAACATGAATTTATTAATAACTAACATGATGGGTAACTGAGTTCCGTTGACTGATATAATAGATAACATGAGTGATTGTATCTGACAGTCCTGAATCTGATGGAACTAGCTCAGTTTTGTACTATTCTGAGTTAACTATATCTGACATTCCTAATTTTTGTAGCTGAAACTGTGGGAAGTAGTTATCTAACTGTCATACCCCAAATAATGCATTATAACTGTGTTGGGGTCCAACCTGTAACCCCAATTAGAAGGATATCAATACCACGCCACCGGTAAGGAAAGCTGTAAGTGACCCTTATCTGACAGTGTCCCCAAAAGAGAATGGTGGGGCCCTTATATGACAGTACTTATCTACCTCATCAACCCTTAGCTGACAGTGTTGATGTCTCAACCAATGCTGGCTACATAGTTTTGGAATGCAAGGATGAATTCTAAGAATCACACCCTCATCTGAAAGTGTGTGTTCCCATTCTTAGGTTCACTCGGTGCTAATTTCTATTCCTATCTGAATAGACAATGTACATGACTTACTGAACTGAACTAGACTGAATAAATTGAGTTCCATTGATTGACGAAATATTACTGAGATTTTTGTATTACTGAGCTTTTTGAGATTACTGGGATTTCTGAGTTTTACTGAGTTTTCCTGAGTCACATGACTAACTGAATTCTACTGAACATGGCTTGACTGAGGATATCATGAAAACATAACACTAGCTCTAGGAACATAGCTAAATTGTCGGGTACAAGTACCAGGACTCGATGGAAAGAAACTGACAAAGCATGACTTTCTTGAATACATGGCCAACATCGCAATCCATAATTCATTTATTGGGGCATTTCATCAAATATGTGATATGCATAAACTTGTACATACATGAGGATTGCATAATATCATACTAGTTGGGAACTTTTCCTTCACATAGGCATTTAATCAAACACATGGTAAGCATAGTATATGTAGACAACATTATACAACAAATAAATATCATGATTCAACTCTAATTTTATCATCCAAGGGTTTAATCAAAGGTTCACATGAATCTACACCTACACTAATCAATTCTACATAAAATTGATCACCCAACATGGATTAGAATTCAATTGGTCATTATTAACATGAACAAAATCAAACCCAACAAGAAATTCATAAAGCAATCCATACACTTGAACTTTGAAAAGAGATTCTTGGGCTTCATGGATGAAAGGAGTCCATGAATGAACACTATGCATACCTGGTAGTGAGTTTCTTGAAGTTCTTGAACTTGAAGAATTTGAATCTTTTAGTTCTTGAATAAGATTTGGATTTTGTTGCTTAAGGATTGTTTTTAGGGAGAAAACCCTAACTTTTGATGTTGTGGAAGAATAATAAATTTTTGGAGCCTTGGTCAGATATTACTAGGTATATAAACGGGTGGTAAAAGACCAAAAAGCCCCTTTAAAAATAACTTAAAAATAACTGAACGGGATGTGAGATGGTCCATCGCTGGCTCAACGGTTAGTCATTTCGACCATCGCACGTGGATCAGGAAAAGGACTCACTGCCTAAGTAGCGACGGCTTCGGCGACGGTCCATCAAAAGTTCAACGGTCCGTCAACCTATCCATCGCACCTTATCCAGAAGGTTGGCTCACTACCTTGGAAGTGACGGTCAAGGCAACGGTCCATCGCTAGATCGACGGTCCATGAACCTGGCCATCGCACCTAGTCGATTTTGACAGCTCTCGATAAAACGTCCATAAATCTTCACTCCGATATTGGATTTGGACAAAATTGGTATAGTTGGAAAGCTAATTCGATTTTCCATATGATAAAAAGTGAAAATCATAAAAATTTCACGTGTACAAAATTAGATTCATCTTTCAAAGAAAGCTTCTAACATTCTTGGGATAATTTCAAGCTAGGAAAAAGTACGGGGTATTACAATATCTCCCCCTTGAGAACATTCGTCCTCCAATGATACTGAGAATGAGGGGAGAATATAAACTGATGTGCATACTGAACATGAATGATTGAAATAACATTTCAAGATTGACATAACTGATAACTAAATATATCATATTAAGCATGCATATCTGATGCTTATGTAACTGATTCATGAATGCCTGGCTGAGAGTTCTGATGAACCAAGGTTCTTACAATAAGAATGCATGTATGATGCATGATTAATAATTGAACTGATACATAAATTCATGACTGAGTATGCAATGGTATTTAATACCAAGTTTGTGATAAAATTCTGAACATGAACTGTATACCAAGCTTGTAACTGAAGTTTGAACATGAAACTGAAAATCTTAAGGAGCACTGTTACCTTGAGCTAGATCTGAGTTTGTAGAGAAGAAGTGAGGATACTTGGTCCGCATGTCTTCTTCTGCTTCCCAAGTAGCTTCCTCAACTGACCGATTTTGCCAAAGAACTTTGACTAGAGCGACTTCTTTGTTCCTCAGTCTTCGAGTCTGGTAGCCAAGAATTTCTATTGAAATCTCTTTATAAGAGAGGCTGTTCTGAACGTCTATGCTCTAAATAGGGACTACAACTGCTAGATCACCTATGCACTTCTTGAGCAAAGAGACATGGAAGACTGGATGAACTGAGGCTATATCTGAAGGCAATTCGAGCTCATAAGCTACCTCGCCGAAGTGACTGAGAATTTTGAAGGGAACGACATATCGGGGACTGAGCTTTCCCTGCTTTCCAAACCTCTTCACTCCCTTCATGGAAGAGATCCTTAGATAGAAATAGTCACCAATCTCAAACTCAAGATCCTTTCTACAAACATCTGCTTAAGACTTCTGTCAGCTCTGGGTAGCCCGAAGTCTTTCTCTGATCAACTAGACTTTTTCTAAGGCATCAATTACTAAGTAAGGCCCTATAACTGAGGCCTCACAAACTTTGAACCAACCACCTAGAGATCTGCATCTCCCACCATAGAGAGTTTCGAATGGAGCCATCCGAATACTGGAATGATAGATATTGTTGTATGCAAACTCAATCAAAGGCAAGTGGTCATCCCAACTACCCTAGAATCAATTGCACACGCCCTTAGCATATATTTTAGGGTTTGAATGGTCCTTTCTGCTTGAACATCTGTCTGAGGATGAAAGGTTGTACTGAGATGAATTTGGGTACCAAAACCCTTTTGGAATGCTTTCCAGAAATAAAAGGTAAACTGGGTACCTCTATCTGAGATAATAGATAATGAAACACCGTACAATCTGACCAACTCTCTGATGTAGAGTTTAGCATAATACTCAACTGAATAAGAGGTATGGACTGGAAGAAAATAAGATGATTTGGTTATCCTATATACAATGACCCAAATTGAATCATGTTGGCGACGAGTACAAGGCAAACCCGTCACAAAGTCCATGTTCACTTCTTCACACTTCCAAGTAGGAATACTGAACTCCTGCATGGACCCACTAGGCTTATGTTGCTCTATATTAACATGCTAATATGTAGAGCACTTAGCCATAAACTCTGTAATATCTCTCTTCATCTCACTCCACTAATAGATCTCTCATAAGTCGTGCTACATCTTTGTGGCCTCTGGATAAATAGAGTAGCGCGCACCATGCACTTCAGCAAGAATTAGCTGCCTTAAGTCATCTACATCTGGAACACAGAAATGATCCTGACAATGCAGAACACCATCTCCCCCTTGGGAGAAAACCTCTACATTCTGATCCTTGATTGACTCTTTTAACTTGACTAGTCTGGGATCTCTATCTTGTTTTTCTTTCACCTCGGAAACTAGAGATAATTCTGAACTATTCTAAACCCATACATTACCTTCTTCTGAATCAACTAAGCGAACGCATAGTCTGGCAAGCTGATGGACTTCCTAAGCTAACTTCTTCTTACTGTCCTCAACATAAGCAACACTACCCATGGACAGTCTACTGAGAGCATCGGCCACTACGTTGGCCTTGCTCAGATGATAAAGGGTACTCATGTCATAATCTTTCAAGAGATCTAGCTTTCTTCTCTGATAAAGATTGATATTTTTCTGAGAAAATACATACTGAAGGCTCTTATGATCTGTGAACACATCTACATGAACACAGTATAGATAATGCCTCCAAATCTTTAAGGAAAAAACTATGGCTGCTAACTCAAGATCATGAGTTGGATAATTAGTCTCATAAGGTTTAAGTTGTCTGGAGGTGTAGGATATGACCCTACCATGCTGCATGAGGGCACAACCCAAACCTACTATGGATGCATCACAATAAACTATAAAACCATCTGAACCATCTGAAAGAGCTAGGATTGGAGCTAAGGTAAGTCGAGTCTTCAACTCCTAAATACTCTTCTCGCAAGGATCTGACCACTGAAAATAAACTTTCTTCTGAGTCAATATGGACATAGGGTATGAAATAGAGGAAAATCCCTCAACAAACCACCTGTAATAGCCAGCCAAACCCAAGAAACTCCTGATGTCTGATGGAGAGACAGGTCTGGGCTAATTTTTTACCGCTTCGGTCTTTTAAGGATCTACTCTAATGCCATCACCGAAAATGATATGACCAAGGAATACTACTAACCTTAGATAAAAATCACAGTTACTAAATTTGGAGAACAGCTAATGATCTCTGAGAGTCTGAAGTACGATTCTGAGATGGTCTGTATGATCATACTCACTGCGGGAATAGACCAGAATATTATCTATGAAGACTATGATGAACATGTCCAAGTACTGCTTAAACACATCGTTCATCAGGTCTATGAAAGATGCTGGGGCATTAGTAAGACCAAAGGACATAACCAGAAACTCAAAGTGACCATACCGAGTACAAAAAGCTATTTTTGGAATGTCACATTCTCTGACTCCGAACTGATGATAGCCAGATCTGAGGTCTATCTTAGAGAAATAACTGGCACCCTGAAGCTGGTCAAATAAGTCCTCAATTCTGGGAAGAGGATACTTTTTCTTCACCTTGACTTTATTGAGATGACGGTAATCAATTCACATTCTAAGAGAACCGTCTTTTTTACGCACGAATAAAACTGGTGCACCCCACGGGGACATGCTGGGCCTGATGAATCCCTTATCTAAGAGATCCTTCAACTGCTTTTTCAATTCTCTGAGTTTTGTTGGTGCCATTCTGTATGGCAGAATAGATATAGGCTAAGTATCTGGAAGAAGATCAATGACGAAGTCTATTTCCCTTTTGGGAGAAATTTCTAGAAGATCTTTGAGAAAGATATCTGAATATTCATTCATGACTGGGACTGAATCAAGACTGGGAGTTTCAGTACTAGTGTCCTTAACTCAAATAAGATGACAGACACATCTTTTAGATATCATTTTCTGTGCCCGAAAGTAGGAAACAAGATGACCTCTGAAAGCAGATACACTACCCTTCCACTCTAGGATGGGTTCATTCAAAAACTAAAACTGGACTATTTTGTTTTTGCAGTCGACTGTGGCATAGCAAGAATAAAGCTAATCCATGCTGAGAATGACATCAAAATCAGTCATCTCTAATTCGACTAAGTCTGCTAAAGTGACTTACTAAAATATCATAACCAGGCAGTTCTTGTATACCCGTTGGGCTATGATGGTTTTACCGACAGGGGTAGAGACTGATAAGGGCTCTACTAGAATTTCTGGACTGACTCTAAAATCAACTGCTATATAAGGAGTAACAAAGGACAAAGAAGCTCCTGGATCTAGCAAAGTGTAAATATGCACATGAAAGATCTATAACATACCAGTAACCATATTAGAAGAATTTTCTTGATCTTGCTGAGACTGGAGAGCATAGAGTCTGTTCGGGTGTTGCCCACTAGTAGCATTGGAAGTGGCACCCTGCTGAGTTTGGCGATCGGACTGAGCTAAGGAACAATTCTGCTGACCCAGATAACCTGACTGGGGACAATCTCTAACTCTGTGGCCTGGTTTGCCATATCTAAAATAGACATCGCTACCAGCTCTACAAGCACCCTTGTGGTTCTTACCACAAGTCTGGCAAAGGGGATTAGTTCGGGCATTGCTGACACTGCCCTGAGACTTTGAGCCTAGTGCCCTATCTCTATTTCCATCCCTAAACTTTGAAGCTAGAGCACTAAATGAATAAGGAGCTGGAACAGATGACTTAGGACAAAACTGAGAACGATTTCCTCCTTCTCATTTGGGCTGAGCAAAGTTGAACCTATCTATCCTTGCTCTCTTATTCTACTTCTCTTCCATCTTAGTATTTTGTTCTTTTATCTGCTGAGCATGAGTTATAAGCCTGTTTAGAGTTATTTCGCTATCCAACATCGTCGACCTACACTCGTTGACCACACTATTATTCACCCCAAAAACAAACTTACTCATCTTAGCCCTGCTGTCTACAACCACATGAGGGGCATATCTGGCTAATTGAGTAAACTTAAGAGAATACTCTTTCACCGTTATGTTGCCTTGCCTAAGGTTGATGAATTCTAACACCTTAGCTTCTCTCAGCTCTATGGGAAAGAACCTCTCTAAGAATGTGATGACAAACTTCTCCCACTCAATAGGCCCTACATCATCTGGCCTTTCTGACTTTCACTGCTTGTACCATGTGTGAGCAACATCCTGTAATTGATAAGCAGCTAGCTCAGCACTCTCAACGGCTAACACTCTCATAATGTTAGTAACCTTCTAAACCTAATCGGTGAATTCCTGAGGGTCCTCATCTAACTTAGACCTGAGAAAGGATGGAAGATTCATTCGAGTGAAGTCCTGAATCCTGGCTACAGCTAAATTGGCCACTGGGTTGGCCGGAATAACTGTTGGTCGTTTATTTTAAGCAGTAACTGACTGGGCAAGAGTAGTGAATGCAGCTTTAAACTCTGCATGAGAAACATGTTCACCCAAAGGTACTTGGGCTGAGGGGTTGACTGATTCTTATTTTTTTTGGAGGCATGTTCTGCAGAAGAAAGGGAGAAATGGATTAGACTACAAGATTAACTTGAGACTTTGCTCACTGACACGACATGAATACTAAAAGAAGGGAAACTGTTCCTAATACATCTTATAGCCTCCTACACATAAATATGGCATGCAACACACCCATGTAAAATACTCTACTAGATGCGGCTTTCAGATTTCCTAGGACACTGTTGAACCTTAGGCTCTGATACCAAGTTTATAACGCCCTGAATCTGGTACCCAAAATGCTATACGGTGCTCATGACCCCGAAGGACCACAAGCTAACCCATGACTGATATTTGTACCTATATACTGCATTATATACTGTATAATGCGGAAACATGAACTGAAAGGCCATAAGGTTCAACACGGAGATATAATATCTGATAAAAATATAACATCTGGATGGGGTATGAAATGCCCAAAAAAACTGAAATAAACTGTCTGAACATACTGTAGTGTGAAAAGCCTCTAAATCATGACTGAACTGTCTGAATAAGAAGTTGATGGGACATGTCTCCAACTAATAAATAAATTAATAAGGTAATAAAGTAATGATCATGTCCTCGAAAGATGAGGACTCACTGTAAACTTTGACTGTTGAGACTGGAATCTACTGATTCTCTGGAGCTCGTGTCTCTGAACTATAGTATAAGATATTATAGCGCAAATGCGTCAGTACTTTGAATATACTGGTATGCATGTGAGGTAGGCTGAATGCATGGGTTTCATATGCATGAACAATACTGACTAACTGACTAATATGAACGTGAGAATGCATCTATAAATACATAGTAACTATAACTGAGATTGTGATAACATGAATTTATTGATAACTAACATGACTGGTACTGAGTTCTAATGACTGATATAACTGATAACATGAGTGACTATATCTGACAGTCTAAAATCTGATAAAACTAGCTGAGTTTTGTACTGTTCTAAGTTGACTGTATCTGACAGTCCTGATTTCTGTAGTTGAAACTATGGGTAGTATTTATCTAACCGACATGCCCCAAATAATGCATTATAGCTGAGTTGGGTTCCATTCTGTAACCCCAATTAGAAGGGTGTCAATACCGCACCGCCGGTAAGGACAAGCTGTGAGTGACCCTCATCTTACAGTGTCCCCAAAAGAGAATGGTGAGGCCCTCATCTGACAGTGCTTATCCACCTCATCAACCCTCATTTGACAGTGTTAATGTCTCAACCTATATAGGATATATATTTCTGGAATGCAAGGATGGCCTCTAAGAATCACACCCTCATCTGACAGTGTGTATACCCATCCTTGGGTTCACTCGGTGCTAATTTCTACTTCCATCTAAATAGATATTATACATGAATTACTGAGCTGGACTGGACTCAGTTAACTGAGTTTCGTTGACTGACGAAATATTACTGAGATTTCTGTATTATTGAGCTTTTTGAGATTACTGGGATTATTGAGTTTTACTGAGTTTTTCTGAGTCACATGACGAACTAAATTCTACTAAACATAGCTTGACTGAGGATATTGTGAAAATATGACACTGTCTCTAGGCACACAGCTAAATTGTATGGTACAAGTACCCCTAGGACTCGATGAAAAGAAACTGACAAAGCATGATTTTCTTGAATACATGACCAACATCACAATCTATAGTTCAATTATTGAGGCATTTCATCAAACATGTGATATGCATAAACTTGTACATACATAAGGATTGCATAATATCATACTAGTTGGGCACTTTTCCTTCACATAGACATTTAATCAAACACCTGGTAAGCATAGTATATGTAGACAACATTAAACAACAAATAAACATCATGATTCAACTCTAATTTCATCATCCAAGGGTTTAATCATAGATTCACATGAATCTACACCTATACTAATCAATTCTACATAAAATTGATCACCCAACATGGATTATAATTCAATTAGCCATTATCAACATGAACAAAAGTAAACCCAACATGAAATTCATAAAGAAATCCATACACTTGAACTTTGAAAAGAGATTCTTGGGCTTCATAGACGAAAGGAGTTCATGAATGAACACTATGCATACCTGGTAGTGAGTTTCTTGAAGTTCTTGTACTTGAAGAATTTGAATCTCTTAGTTCTTGAAGAAGATTTGGATTTTGTTGCTTAAGGATTGCTCTTAGGGAGAAAACCCTAATTTTTGATGTTATGAAAGAATAAGGAATTTTTAGAGCCTTGGTCGAATATTACTAGGTATATAAATGGGTGGTAAAAGACCAAAAAGCCCCTTTAAAAATAACTGAATGGGATGTGCGATGATGGGTGCGATGGTCCGTCGCTGGCTCAATGGTCAGTCGTTTCGATCGTCGCACGTGGATCAGGAAAAGAACTCACTGCCTAAGTAGCGACGGTCCATCGCAATTTCGACGGTCTGTCAACCTGTCCATCGCACCTTATCCAGAAGGTTGCCTCACTGCCTTGGCAGCGACGGTCAAGGTGACGATCCATCTCTAGATAGACGGTCCGTCAATCTGGCCGTCGCACCTGGGCGATTCTGACAACTCTCGGTAAAACTTTCATAACTTTTCACTCCGATACCGAATTTAGATAAAATTAGTATTGTTGGAAATCTTATTCAATTTTATACATGATAAAAAGTGACAATCTTAAAAATTCCATATTTATAAAAGTGGATTCATCTTTCAAAGAAATCTTCTAACATTCTTAGGACAATTTCAAGCTAGGAAAAAGTATGGGGTATTACAATCTAGTAGTGTAGGCAGTGACGGAAGCAGTCGAGGGTGTCTCCTAATGAAGGAAGATATTTATAGGTTGTACCAAGTCAACATGGATCAATTAAGATAAAACAAAGGGAGTAACATTTGTACATTTAATTTCAATTTGAGGGTGCTAAGTGCAGAGTGTAAAACTCTATTTCAAAAAGTTTGAAATTACTTTTTGGGTCTATATAATTTAATAAATATTTTTTTGTGTTTGTTATTTATCAATATTGAAGTATACATCATCTATGTGGTTAGAATATCGCATAAAAAATTATAAATATCATCGTCGTACTTCTACCCAATATGTTGGGCCCATGCCGAGCACAGACATCACTTATCTAATTATACTCATGGGGACAGAGTTTTATGAATTGTTAAGCCCTCGGGGCTTATTATCGAGTGATTTTAAATAAAGGAAAAATAGTAATTTTTATTCTTGTATTATAGCGTTATTCTAGTTTGATCATTGTGTCATTCGATTAAGGATATTTAACCATCAACTAATATAAACATGCAATTTTGATCCCTTAAACTAATGAAATTATTACTTTACCAATTTTTCAAATTGAATAAAATAAAAAATATAAAGATTAATGAGTTGTTGATCGACAAGCATCTATGTAAAGTTTTCCATCGTCTGCTTATCCCTTTTGTTATCTCAATTTCTTAAGTCTTTTAATCTTCTTGCACTATCAAATTGGATCCACGTCTTTAAAATGTTAGTTTCTAAAATTTTCTGAAGATTAGTCATAAATTGGATGATAATTTGATTTATAAACAATTATTCTTATCTTTCTTGTACAATCCAATTTTGAGAGCGTTATTACATTTTCTTCTTTCCTAACCTTTATATAATTCGGTATTTTTACTAATATTCTTTTTAATATTTTACTGTATATTAATTTAATTTGTGTTAAAATATTAATTTTGTTAACCTTTTTAACTTCTGTTAATTTGAGGGACTAAAGTTGCACGTCTATCTTTTTGTAAGGTTAAATATGCTCAGTCAAATTATATAAGGATCAAAACTGGAATAAAATCATAACACATGTATTAAAATTGTAGTTTCATAAATATTTGATCAACTTAGAAACAAAAGATATTTTAATACAATGAATGTGGTAGTTTAAATATTTTTTGAAAAAATAACGGATAATTGTGACATGGAACGCATAAAGATATAAGTAACAATTTTAAATTTTTTTTAAAAAAGGTCCAAGAGAAACATGCGCAATGTATGTGGCCCAAAAACAAAGCTAAAAACTAAAGAAATGAAAAATGAAATATGCAAAAAAAAGAAAAGAATCTAAATCGACAAAAGAAAAGAGGGATCTGAAAAGTTGGGTGAATTAATTAAGGATGACAAAAGAGAGTTGAAATATAAAAAGAGTGACTCAAGTCTTAAATATTAGGTGTAGGTGACAAGTTTATAATTAGAGTTTAACAATAATTGATTTTCTTTTAAATAAGTTCTCAAGTTTTACTTTTTACACTTTAACCCAAGTTTTAATTAAAATCTCAATTCCTAAAAAGGGAGAAATAATTTTTTTCTCTTTTCTCTCCCGATGTTTTCTTCTTCTTCTTCTTCTTCTTCTTCTTCTTCTTCTTCTTCTTCTTCTTCTTCTTCTTCTTCTTCTTCTTCTTCCCCTCCTTTGTTTTGTTGCTCCGATCTTGATGTTGTTATTGTTGCTATTATTTTGAATTTCTTCTGCGAAACTTAAGAGGAAAAAAATTCTTAATTTTGGACTAAATTTGTTCGTGTAGCATTGAAAATTGCTTAAAAAATAATTTTTGATCATTTTAATAAATAAAGTATGTAGCCTGGTGTGTATTAATCATCTGATTTTAAATTTTTTATTGTTTGTCCTGCCATTGTAATACATGTTTCAGCAACTGCAGCAGGTGGTAAAACAGATGCAGCAACTACTAAAAAATATGCAGCACTTGCTGAATAATTTAGTCAGCAAATGCTTCATCAATCGCGGCAACTACTAAATATATATAAAAGGATTGAGATTTTAGAGAGAAAAATATCTTCTCCATTTGTTGAGTTAGGCAAGATTGGAAGAAGACCATTAAAAAGAAGAAAATGAGTCATAGAATTATTTTCAATCAAGAAAATAAATGTTTCATATATATGCAAAAGTTTGGACACAAAAGGACTACATGCTTTCTAACGAAATGCTCCATAAAGACACATTTGATCTTATTTTTTTTGTTATTTGTGAACACATCTTATTGTTGTTGTTATCATTTGTGAAAAAGTTTTCTCTTATTGTTGTTCTTGTTATTCAGTTTTCAAAAAAATGCATGTTATATTGTCTAGGAGATTCAGCAGATTACAACAATTGCTATGAAATGTTCAACAACTAACATACTTGTTGTAGCATAATTTAGCAACTGTTATGAAATGATCAACAACTAACATACTTGTTGTAGCAAATTTCAGCAATTGTTGTGAAATTCTAGCAACAAACTTACTTATTATAGCAAATTCAATTAAGATCACATTCAAATCTAAATTTTACTCATAAATTAGACTAATATCATTCTTTTTATCATTAAATATGATTGATTCAATCAATTAGCGGTAATTTAACTAAATTTTAATTGATTACATTTGCAATCGCTTAATTGATCGTCTAGTATATCTCAAATTACTATCTCATTGTATTTGATAACAATAAAATATAACTTTAAGCTTAAATTGGACTAATATCACCATATTTATCACTAAATATGATTGACTCAATCAATTAGTAATCGTTTAACTCAATTTTAGTTGATTACTTTTGCAGCAATTGCTATAAAATATTCAACAACTAACGTATTTGTTGTAGCATAATGCAACAATTGTTATGAATTGTTCAACAACTAACATACATATTGTAACACATTTCAGCAATTGCTTTGAAACATTCAGCAACAACGTACTTGTTGTAGTATATTTCAGCAATTGTTATGAAATTTCTAGCAACTAACTTACTTGTTGTAGCAAATTCAATTAAGATCATAATCAAATCTAAATTACACTCTTAAACTAGACTAATATTATTCTAGTTATCATTAAATATGATTGATTCAATCAATTGACAGTCATTTAAACTTAATTTTAGTTGATTACCTTTGCAATCGTTTAATTGTCGTCTAGTATATCTCAAATTACTATCTCACTGTATCTGATAACTATAAAATATAAATTTCTCTTAAATTAGACTAATTTCACCTTATTGATCATTAAATATGATTGATCTAATCAATTAATCATTATGTAACTCAATTTTATTTTATTTTTTTTACAACCGTTTAATTGATCGTCTAGTATATCTCAAATTACTATCTCATTGTATTTGATAACTATAAAATCTGAATTATACTCTTAAATTAGACTAACATTACTCTATTTATCATTAAATATGATTGATCCAATTAATTAGAGAGGCCATTTAACTCAACTTTAGTTGATTACAATTGCAATCGTTTAATTAATCTCCTAGTATATCTCAAATTACTATCTCATTGTATTTGATAGGTATAAAATCTAAATTTTAGACTTAAATTAGACTAATATCACCCTATTTATCATTAAATATGATTGATTCAATTAATTAGTGGTCATTTAACTCAATTTTAGTTGATTACATTTGAAGCAATTGCTATGAAACATTCAACAACTAACATACTTATTTTAGCATAATTCAACAACTGCTATGAAACGTTCAGCAACTAACGTATTTGTTGTAGCAAATTTCAGCAATTGTTATGAAATTTCTTACAACTAACTTACTTGTTGTGGCAAATTCAATTAAGATCATGACCAAATCTAAACTTTACTCTTAAACTCGACTAATATCACTTTCTTTATCATTAAATATGATCGATCCATTCAATTAGCGGTTATTTAACTCAATTTTAGTTGATTATATTTGCAGCTGTTTAATTGATCATCTTGTATATTTCAAATTACTATCTCATTGTATTCGATAACTATAAAATCTAAATTTTACTCTTAAATTAGACTAATATCACCCTATATAACATTAAATATGATTTATCCAATCAATTAATCATCATTTAACTTAATTTTAGTTGATTACATGTGAAACCGTTTAATTAATCGTCTAGTATATCTCAAATTACTATCTCATTGTATTTGATAACTATAAAATATAACTTTTAAGCTTAAATTAGACTAATATTACCCTATTTATCATCAAATATAATTGATTAAATTAGTTAGTAATTATTTAACTCAATTTTAGTTGATTACATTATTGACAATTGCAATGAAATGTTCAGCAACTAACGTACTTGTTGTAACAGAATGCAACAATTGCAATGAAATGTTCAACAACTAACGTGCTTGTTGCAGCAAATTTCAGCTATTGTTGTAAAACATTAAGCAACTAACGTACTTGTTGTAGCATATTACAACAATTGTTATGAAATTTCTAGCAACTAGCTTACTTGTTGTAGCAAATTCAATTAAGATAGTAATCAAATCTTAATTACATTCTTAAATTAGACTAATATAACTTTATTTATCATTAAATATGGTTGATCCAATCAATTAGCGATCATTTAACTCAATTTTAGTTGATCACATTTGTGATCGTTTAATTGGTCGTCTAGTATATATTAAATTACCATTTCATTGCATTTGATAACTATAAAATCTAAATCACATTCTAAAATTAGACTAATTACATACTTGTTGCAGCATATTTCAATAGTTGTTGTGAAACTTTCAACAACAAACATACTTGTTGTAGCATATTTTAGCAACCAACTAACGTGCTTGTTGTAGCATATTTCAGCAATTACTATAAATTTTTCAGCAACTTACTTGTTGTAGCATATTTCAACAACCGCTATGAAATTTCTAGCAACTTACAACAACTGCTGAAACAAACGGCTAATTTGTATCAATAATTGTTATTGCAAACAAACAACATTTATACTAATAAAATAATATTTATGAATTCTATCACCCACCACACTATAAAAGATCTTTAAATCCAATAGAACCAATTCACATGTGAATCTCATCTCATCACCACTATAAAAGTTCAACAAAACATAACAAAAAAGTTCAACAAATTTTAACAAATCAACTATAAAAAAAACTTAAAATAAATTATCTTTGAATCAACTAGGACACCAATTCCTTCTCGATGGTAGGTTCAACTTGTCTTTTTGCCTTTTCTTGGACACTTGACAATGCCGTCAAAACCTCATAACAATTCACATCTCATTAGGTGTAGAACTTATCCATAGATGCACAATCTACATGTAAAAAATAATAATATTAAAATAATTCAAACGAGAATAATTTCAATCTCATAAAAATCATAACCTTATACAAATCCAAATTAACAAAGCTCTTTTTTTTTCAACAAATGCATAAATGCATTCCTTCAATTCAAACATACCTATAAAAAGAACAAATTCAAAATAAATTTAGATTTATATCTTTACTGTAAAAAAACTCAAGTGTAGCACAAAACGTCCCTTTTCACTATTTGTCTCTGTTTACTAATTCGCCTTCTTGTATTTTTAGAAGTAATAGCAATTGTTGCTCTTCTTTTCCTTGGAGCCCTTGAATCCACACCCCGTGAAATAAAATAGAAATCATTAACTATTGTAACCAACAACCAAAAAAAAATAGTTAACATGAATAATTACAGTAAATTTGCAGTAAATGATAAGGAAGATACTAATAGATACTGTTAATCGAAAAATTCATCTTTAGAGCAAAAAGAGTAACCTCTCTACTATTCTAGATCAGTTTCTCTTCTTCAGCTGATGATACTAATAGAATTTAGTGATTGTTCATTGCATAGAATACAAAGATGCATTTTCGCTTTAAGACGCATTGTTTTGTAGATAACAAATTGACTGCATAAAAAAGAAGATCGTGAACACTTCAAAACTGAAATTGCTTATTTGCTTAACCTAACTAGATGAAAAGCCTGAGATAGATTTTCCTATTTGCTCTCTTAAAAGTTACTAGAATGAAAATTGTTCGGAGTTCTATACTGAATTAAAATATTACACTTCACAAATCATAATAAATTAGAGTTAAAAATTCAATCTTTCTGCTAGTTAAACAAGTTCTTCAATTTTCCAACTCAAAATTTAGACGTTATTACATTTCACAGTAAAATTACAGTTAAAGAATAATTTTTTTTGTTAATTGAATTGATTCTTGAATTCATCCAACTCAAAACTTAGGCAAACATTACACTTTTACAACAATGTTACAGCTAAAGATTCCATCTTTCTATCAATCGAACAAGTTATTCAAGAAATCTTAGAATTTTAGATTATTTTCAGGTTAATTAGAATGGAAAATTAAAGATTTTAAACAAACTCAAAAGAGGAATCTTTATTAAATTTTTAACATAGTCTTGATTAACCATTTCAAAAAGAACAAACCCAAAAAAGGAAACCACAAATCTCAAAAATCTAAATCTATTTTTTTTCAAAATCTACACATTTTTATAAATGAATGAAACTCACCATATTGAGAGTAAAGAAAATAATTTTACCTTGGAGAATCGAAATCCTAACTTAGATCGAAGATAGCGATGGAGATGATAATAACAACATAAGAAAACGAAAATGGTGATGGAGATGAAGATGGCGACGGAGGTGTTTGAGAGAACTGAAAGAGAAAGTTGAGATGTTGTATCGTGTTATCTCTGTTTTAGAGAGAGAGAATTATGAACCAATTCTGAAAAAATTGACAAATAACCAATCTCTTTTGATTATTCTTATTTTATATTTTTAAAAAGTTTAAAAAAATTTAAAATTATATTTTAACCCCAATTTAGCTTAATCACTAATATAAAAAAATTGACTTGAAATGGTTAAACTTAAATTTGTCATTCTACACTTAATTTTCTCTGGAAAGTTCCTCTTCACATCTTCTGCTCGAAGACGCCATTAGAGCTTGATGGCACTAATCTTCACCTCGTTTTGCCTGTCTGAGCTCCAATCTCTTCAAATAAGAATTATTCTTGAAGCTAATTCTTATTAATTTTGTTAATCCTCTGCAAATTAGCCTCTTTGAGATATAACATATCACTGCTTTAGGTCGATCACCTTAAGTCACCTAAATCTCTCACCAGGTGTTGTGTAAGAGACTAAATGGATCTTGCTCCAAGAGTTTGATGTTGAATCTCATCTCGAGCTTATCATGCTTCAGATCCACAAGCTGATATCAAAGTGTATTAATTAAGGTATGAGGAGCACTTTTACTCATTCTTCTAAAAAGTAATGAATCTACAAAAGATTGATATCACCTTCCTAGAGATTTAAGTATTTGCACTGCTCACCCCTAACAAAACCATAATAATCAGTATCGCCTACTATTGTATGTACCTGATTTGTTGTTTTGTGTCCACTTTGGTTCATTGTTGTTATTCCAAGATGAAATTTCTGCTGCTAGAGAGTATTGTGTTGTACATTTGTAATCAATCAATCATGTGCATGCCTCTTGACTGTCCTGATTCTCATATGGAGAGTGCCCTGGTTCTCTAGGATTAATACACTTCTTACTTCCCTGGTAGTGATTCAAAAAGGTTGAAATCATGTGTACCCGCAAAACTAAAACACCAATTAGTCTAAAAAAATCTGCCAAAGAGTTGTCCTCTCTATATGTATGTTGTACTTGAACTAATCCCCCTTCGACTAGTTCCTTTATCCTCCTTATGTATCCAACAATACTCCAAGACATTCCCAATCTCATTTGATCATCTTTTTCAATGCCAATGAACCAGTTTCTAGAATTAGGGGAGCATACTGATTTTCTACTCCAAATTCATGCCCCTCTTTATGGCCCAAGGTTCAGCTTCAATACTAGGAAAGAGGCTTAGCTAGCGGGTACACCGACTAAGACAACAACTTTTGAGAGCTTGTAAGCGGCTTTAGAGGAGAAAGGTGGGGAGAAGAAGTTGTATAGGCTTGCCAAGGATAGGGAGCGAAGGGCCCATGACTTTGACCAAGTGAAGTGCATCAAGGGAGAGGATAGCAAAGTATTGTTGGATGACTCTCTCATCCGCAGCAGGTGATAGTATTATTTGCATAGACTTTTGAACGATGAGAGGGACAAAGGTTTAGTATTGAGGGACTTGGAGCACTCAGGGTGATGTCTTGACTATGGTTATTGTAGGTGTATTAAGGTTGAGAAGTTCAAGGGTGCTATTCGAGGGATGCGTATGCGTAGGGGTAAGGCCACTGGGCCAGACAAGATTCCAGTAGATTTTTGGAAGAGCATTAGCGGGGTAGGACACGTGAAGAGGAGGGACACGGATGCCCCGGTTCGTAGGTGTGAGAGGCTAGCGTTGGATGGTTTTAGGCGGGGTAGGGGGAGGCCGAAGAAGTACTGGGGTGAGGTGATTAGGCGGGATATGGAGCAGCTTCAACTCACCGAGGACATGACCCTAGATAGGAAGGTCTGGAGGGCGCGAATTAGGGCAGAAAACTAGGGTCAGTTTGGGGCGTTCGGGTAGGAAAGTATTTGGTGGGGGTTTTATTCCTGTTATTCTTCCTATTCTTATTTTATTCCTATTTTCTGTTCTTCTTCTTGTTATGCTTTCGGTGTTCCATGCTTTATTACGAATCTGGGTGCTTTCCGATGTTTCCTACTACTTATGGGTGCCGTATTTACGTTATGAAATCCTGTTCTGTGCGTTACTTTATATTTGTGTGGTGTCTCGTGTCTTGAGCCGGGGGTCTATCGGAAACAGCCTTTCTACTTCTTCAGAGGTAGAGGTATGGACTGCGTACATCTTACCCCCCCAGACCCCACTAGGTGGGAATACACTGGGTTTGTTGTTGTTGTTGTTGTTGTATTAGCGGGGTAGGTATGGAATGGCTGACAAAGTTGTTTAATGCCATTTTTAGAACGATGAAGATGCCCGAAGCTTGGAGATGGAATACGATGATTCCATTATATAAGAACAAGGGGGACATTCAGAGTTGCAACAACTATAAGGTATCAAGTTGTTGAGTCATACTATGAAGGTTTGGGAAAGGGTGGTGGAGGTGAGGCTGTGGAGGATCGTGACTATTTTCAAGAATCAGTTCAGTTTCATGTTGATTTGCTCGACTATCGAGGTCATTCATCTCATGAGGAAATTAGTAGAGTAGTATATGGAGAGGAAGAAGGACGTGTACATGTTGTTCATCGTACTTGAGAAGGCGTACAATAAATTCCCCGGAGAGGTAGAGGTGCTTGGAGGTTAGATGTGTGCATGTGGCGTACACTAGGTCTATTCATGACATGCACGACAGATTGAAGACTCGTGTGAGGATGATAAGAGGAGATTCAGAGCACTTTCATGTTTTGAAAGGGTTGCACCAGGGATTGATTCTTAGTCTGTTTTTATATGCCTTGGTGATGATGTATTTATATGGCATATTCAAAGGGAGGTGTCTTAGTGTATGATATTTTCTAATAATGTAGTGCTTATTAACGAGATCTGGGGAGGAGTTAATGATAAGTTGGAGGTTTGAAGTTAGACCTAGAGTTCAAAAGGGTTTAGGTTGAGCAGGTTCAAATGGAGTACTTGGAGTGTAAGTTTAGTGATTTGATGCATGAGGCTGACGCGGTAGTAGAGCTAGATTCTCAAGACATTCAGAAAAAAGATAATTTTAAGTATCTTGGGTCTATGATTCAGGGGAATAGAGAGATTAATGAGGATGGAATGCACTGTATTAATGCAGTGTGATTGAAATAAAGGCTCGCTTCGGCAGTCTTGTGTAATAAAAAGGTGCCTCCTCAGCTTAAAGGTAATTCTATAAAGTGGCAATCCGACCGGCCATGTTTTATAGAGTAGAGTGTTGTTCAGTGAAGAACTCCCACATCTAAAAATTTGAAGGTGGCGGAGATGAAGATGTTGAGATGGATATGTAGACTAACTAAGAGGGATAGATTTAGAAATGAGATTATCCGAGAGAAGGTGGGAATGGCTTCAGTGGAAGAAAAGATGCGGAAAGCGAGGTTGAGATAGTTCACGCATGTGATGACGAGGTGAACAGATGCCCAATACAGAGATATGAGAGGCTGGTTATGAGTGATTTCAGATGGGGTAGAGGTAGGCCGATGAAATATTAGAGGAAAGTGATTAAGCATGACATAGAGAAGTTACAACTTACGGAGGACATGACCCTTGGTGTGTGAGGATGTAGATTAGGATAGAGGGTTAGTGGGTAGGAGTGCATTCTTACTAATAAAGAGGATTGCTTTGTTTTTATTATGTACCTGTACTCATAGTGTTATGCAAGTGTCTTGTAGTTTCTTGTTCATGGTATTTTCGTGATGTTTGTGATTTCAGATAGATAGTTCATAGTATGAAGTTGCGGATGTCTTATTTCTTATATTATTTATTGGCTTGTTACCCTATTTTGTTGTTTGTTTTTTATTTTCTTGCTTGTTATTCTATTATTTATCCCGAGTTGGGGGCCTATTGGAAACAACTTCTCTACTTCATTTTAAGTAGTGTTATGGACTGTGTACACTTTTACCCTCTCCAGACCCTACTTTGTGGGAATACTTGGGTATGCTGTAGTTGTTGCTGCTTCAGCTCCAATACTAGTGAATTCACCTAGTTGGCTACATTTGGCATATAGAAAATTCCCATCATTATTAGAATGCCATAGAACTAGGCCCAGGGTTTCTTTTTGAAGCACCATTTGTGTTATATTTGAACCACCCCTAACTTGTCTTATTCCATTTAACTGGAATCACTCTGATTTGAGGTCTGTAATTCTATAGCAAGTCCACCAACTAGGGCCAAGGTTGGGGTATTTCTTTTAGCCAAGGATACAGAAATAAGGTTAATCCCCTGAAGACTTCTGCTAATCTCATACTAACCCTTCTTTAGGAAGTAAATCCACCATGATTGATCTTATTTCTTCTCTTCCAAAGCAGCCAGCATATCATCCCAAGAACAGCTTGAATAATAGGCTTAAGTTTACCAACACTGTTTATGTTCCACCATTTTATAGAAGTTTGCTGACATTGAATGAATGGTCCTTCAATTCATGCACAAATTGTAAAGTAATCCCAAGTATTAGAAGCAAAATCACTTCTAACGAATAAATGATATACTATTTTTGGTTGTGGATTAAGACAGCAGCTACATCTTGAGACTAGATTGATCCCACAACTTTGTAATACATCATCAATTGGCAGCTTAAAATTCCGTAGTTTCCTAATAAAGAAGTTGATTTTTAAAGGAATACCTTTAGACCAAATCTTCAACATATCATCAAAAGGTGTGTTTTTCTACCTTACCAATTGCCAAGCACTAGTCAGAGAAAATTTACCACTTGTTTTCATCCACCAAGGTAATGTTGCATTACAAATAGTAATATTTTCATAAACATGTTGTACAATTTCAGCAGGCAATGTTTCCGCCAATTTTTGAATATTCCAATTCTTCCCTATCATCAAAGAATCAATATACATTTCATCAATAATAAAATCTTGTCCCACTACATAGTACAGAGCTATCATTTTAGACCAATCATCAAACCAAATATTTGAAGAACCTGAAGTTAGTTCCCCCTAAATTTCCTACTCTATTGAATCCCTGGCCTCTAGCATCTTCTTCCATATCCGAGATCCACTCTTCCATTGAACTACTATTGCAATAAGTTTTTTACACTTATTCCACACACATTCAACCCACAAAGATCTGGTGATTCTTAAAACCCACCACAATTTAGCAGAAGTGCCTTTGAAATGTCATTGTAGTATGTCTTTGAAAACCCACCAGTTTTTGTAACCTCCCTTTCAGTTTCTTTAACAGATCATTGTAGTATGCCTTCCTCTTCCTAGCATGGGTGATAGGACAACCTAAATAAAAATAGAGGAACTGCCCTTGGTCAAAATCAGTGGCCTCTTTAACCTCACCCATAAAATCAACAATGATAATTCTAGGTACTCTTTAAGTATTAACAGAATCAACTTTAGGGAATATCTATCAGCAAAGGCAAAGATGATAGTGTCATTAGCATAGGCAAGGTAATTAAGGTTCCTACCCCGTTTTGGCAACCATACCCCTTGTATCTACCATCATCAAATAAAGAATTTAGAGTCCTAGACAGTACTTCTGAATTAATGAAGAAGATGATAAAGGATCTCCTTACTTTATTCCTCTTGTGTAGTGGAAAATGCCATAAGTCTATCTTTAATTATCGTTGAATATAAGTTTGGGAGGTACTCAAACAGTTGCTGGGTCTCACAATGCAGGTTCACAGTATTAAGGAAATACTAATTCAGATCAAGCAAAGACATTGGAACAAGTTTAGAAAGGAGCTGGTGGCAGTTGCGTATGGAGCTATGATTTACTACATATGGATGGCTAGGAACCAGCTAGTCCTCAGGCAGATTCGAACAGAGAAAAATTTTGTATTGCAACAAATAAATTTGTAATTAGATAAAGAGTTCAAATGTTCATAAATAGAAGAAGGGCAAGGCAGTGTCGAGGATGATTAGCAGAATTTGTAATTAGAGCTTAGAGATCTATCAGTTCTAAGTACCTCTATGGTATATTAGACTATGGCTGTTCTTTAGGTGTATTTTTGAAGTTTGTTGGTATGGTAACTTTCACAGTTGATACTCAAAAAAATTATCACTGAATACCAATTGTTGACAATCAACCTCCATATCACATCAGTGAAAACTTCATAAAACCCCATCTTTCTCATAACCCTTGTCAAAAACAACTAAAATACCCTATCATAAGCCTTAGACATGTCAAGCTTATTGATGTCATTAGTTGGTTTGCCCCTCAATCTGATATCAGAAACTATCTTTCCTGAGTAACACATTCTCAAAAATACTCCTTCTCTTAACAAAGCCTGACTGGTTGTGGAGTTATTCTAGGAAACAAAACCTCTAAATCTCGCGTGAATCACTCTATAAATTACTTCATTGATAAAATTACTTGGACTTATAGGTCTAAATCAGTGAAGTTTTCAATTATCTCTCTCTTTGGGATCAACACCAAATTGGTATGAGTTGTACTTTTAGAAAAAGTATTACCCTAAAAAAAAACTTAACCATATGAAAAACATCCTAGCCCACAATTTTCCAGCAATGCTGATAGAAGCTTTCTTAAAAAAACCATCAGGCTCACAAGCACTACTGCCTTTTAGCTTAAAAATAACCTTATGAACTTCTTCTATAGTAGGAATTTTACCCAACAATGCATTATCTTAAGAGGTAATCATATTAGGAAGATGATTTACTAATCAAAATTAGTCCCACCCTAATCTCGTGAGAACTGCTTCTTGATATATTGTGTTGCCTTTTATGCCACCAAAGCATTATCCTTAATCCAGTTTCCATTTGAGTCCCTAATGTTGTTAAGTTGTAACCTCTTCCTCCTCCCTTTGACAAGGCTATGAAAAGACCTTGTTTTTTCCCCCTTCTCAAACCATGTAATTCTAGACTTTTGCCTTCAGAATTCTTACTCGTAGTGAAGGTATTTCTTCATTTCTACCTGGACATTTTCAAAATTTCCTCCATGATAGCCAACTGCTGAAAATATCTTCAAATCTATCCTTGCTCCATAACCTCAAGGCATTCTCAAGTTTTTCAGCTTATGTTTAAAGATCCAGAAGTTGTTTCCAACTTATCCTGTAATCCATTACTATTTTACCACCTCTATCAAAGACTTATCTTCTAACCAAGAATTTAGAATATTAAAAGGTCCGATAATCTTCTAATTCATCTCTTCCAGAATAAGAAACGAAGGAGCATGATCTGAACATGGTCTAGCTAAGTGCTCCACTTTAATCTTAGCAAACCAATCCTGTACCCCAACATTAACCAACAACATATCAAGTCTTGTAAATATCAAATTCTGCTCTACGACTCCACCAAGTGAAAGGGTTGTCTTTAGAAGAAACATCTTCAAGTTCACATGAATTCTCACTAAAGGCAAAATATTCTCTCTCTTATTGTGTGACTGGAAGCACCCTATTTTCTTTTCTTCATTAAGGATAACATAAAAATCACCCCCAATCAACCAAGGCAAATCATTAGATGTTGACATGTTATAAATGTTATTCCACAAATCAATTCTTTCCCTTCTATGCATTTTGCATAAACCATTGTAACTACCAAGTATTTCTGCTCCTCAATGAATGATATTTTTATAGAGATTTGTTATTCTGTATCACTGATAACTTCTACTTCTACATCATCTTTTAAGGAAAAACAAATCTTCCCATTCACACTAGCCACAACAGTCTACATATCAATCTTATTTTGTGATTCTGCAAGTATTTTACATTTTGAAAAGGTTCCATAAGTGCAAAAATGAAAAACTTGTGATGTCTGTTTAACATTTGCAGCCTATTTTAAGCGTCTTGTTTATGAATAAATGTTATATTCCAAAAGAGTGCTTTTTTCATCATCTAACAATCTTATTTAGAGCCTCTCTTTTTGGCGCTACCCTCTCAGGGAGTTGATTATCTACACCACTTTATTTCTTGCCTTTTTTACCACTCTTTTTTGAAGTCCTAGGTGACAAATCTGCTTGCTGCTCCACATGTTCCCAAACTCTTGAATCATTTTCTTCACCATTCTCTTCCAGCTTTTCCTGTGTGTTTGAAGAAGTTACAAAATTATCCTTTATTTGATGGGTCACCAGGTTATGAAGTGACCTTATTAGGCTATTCTATTTTTTTGAAATCTGAAGTAGTTGCTTATCAGTAGCACAGTGGTCCCCCTCCTTAATTAATTCTATCAATAGTGTTTGTGCTTTATCTGCACTACCTATATCAAGTGGTAATTGACCAGTATCTTGGTTCTCCGAAATTGTAGGTACACTGGATGAACCCTTCATATCAATAGTTGTATCTATACCCACCAAAGTATCTTCACTGTTGCCCACCTGCTTAGCAAAAGGCAATTTATGTATAGATAGAGGTTGTGATACCATCACAATGGCCAGTGAAAGTTTCTCCTGCTCCTTGCCAACACTTATTTCTCCCTCTTCCAGGTCTAAATCATGCTCCACATCTACTCTATCTCTCCATTTAGTACTTGCTTTTTTTGTTGGTTACCACTTCCTTCACCTGGTGAACTGATGGTTTTACCCTAGTGTTGTACTGGTGTAGATGATAATGTGACTGATTTATCCTTTCCTTTTTCTTCAAAAACATTCTCCATCTGTTTTCTTGTTGTATTTGTATTTGTATTTGGTGCCTGTGGCTCTGTCGTTGCTGTCTTATTTTCTTGTTGCCGAACTGAATTGGTAGTGTTGCTTTTCATTTTGATCATTCTCCATTAAAACATCAAATGCATTTTCTGTAACAACATTATCCTTTGTAGAAATAGTCATCTCATTGAGAAACTTATCAGCATATGTAGATCTTGTAAATAGTCTTCTGGGTTCCAATGAATTCCTCTGCCACCTCTTCCGTATCTCCATCTCCTTTGTTGGCTTGTCTACATTTGAAAGGCTCCTTATCTTGCTTATCGTTCTTGTCCTGCTTATCTTCCTCCTTTCTTAATTTTGGAAGTAGTACAATACACTCTTGCTTTTCATGTCCTTGTAATTTGCATTTGCCACAATAAGATGGAATCATATCATATTGGATTTTGACCTTCATGGTTTTGCTTTCATTGTTGCGTTCATTCACAATCTCCATTTGTACATATTGATGTCTCTCTACTAACAGGTCAAGCTAAACTTTAACCCTCACACAACTTAGCCATGTCTTATTGATGGTGGTCATATCCAACTAATGGCTTGCCAACTACAATTACCAATGAAAATAGGGCTTCCTTCACGTATAAAAACGATTGGGAGAAGACCTGAAAACGAAATCTAAGCAATGGTGTGGGATGTTTCTTCTATCATTTTGAAATTGGCATCATAAAGAAGATGCCTCATCATCAGCATTTATGTAATAAGCATTTTTCTAAGGAAAAACTACATAGAGTAGCATACTTAAGTGTTAAATTACAAAAAATAGCAATACTTATATCAAATTACATTTTGTAGCATGTGTAGCAATATTTTAGTGTGGGCCCCTACTTTTGCCGCCTAAGAAGTTTCCGTGCCAAATATTCCCCCCTTTCGCGCTTTTCTGCTTTCTCTTTCCTTTTTTTAAAATATTTTCTCCCTTCTTTTACGCCATTAATAATCACTCCCTTCTTCAATTTTTTTTCCTTTTGCACAATTTTTAGCACAATCTGATAAGGTTAGCTTCCTCTATTTCAGGTAACTATTTAATTTAGTTATTGCATGTTAGCGATTTTTTATTTATTTTTTCTACTGTAATACATCTCAAAATTCGATTTTAAGGTTTTTATACTTTAATGGCTGAACAAACAGTAAAAGTGCTACTGATTATGCACCATCTTTTAGTATTGGGTAAACTCAAGAAGATTTAGTTAATTTCAAATCCTTTACAGTCGAAGAAATCTGAGAAATCGAAGGAGATTAGGTTGAAGTTTCGCAACGATCCTGTGAAGATGACGAAAATTTTGAAAAAAAAATGGTTGAACAAAAATCCTTCTATAAAGGAACAAAAAATTAAAAAATACAAGAAAAGGAAAGCTAAAGAATTTGAAGAAGCAAGAAAGGTTGACGACGATGTTCAGAACTAGTCTGCTGCTGAATCGGAAGAAGATAGTGAGGAAGAAGTATTTTTTTGTTGTAAATGTATTTTTTATTATTGCATGTTAAGTTTTGTTTTTGTTCTAAGTAAAAATGCTATCAAAGTTGGGAGTAAATGTATTTTTCAAGTAGTTGATATATATTTTTATGTTATGATATTTATTTTTAGGGATGGTAGAAAGCTGATTTGTGAAGATAGTATAATTGTGAAAATATATTGTTGCTGATGCATATGTATTTTTGCTGATGATGCATATGTATATTTTTTGCTTATTTGAATTTTTTTTACAGTTTAAGAAGTTGTTTGGCTATATGTATTTTTAGTATATTTGATATGTATTTTTTTCAGTATTGATCGCATTTTTTGTTTGAGCAAAATACATATGCATGTTATATGTATTTTTTTGTAGATTTGAATTTTTCTTTTACATTTTAAGAAGTTATAGTTTTAATTTGTTTAGGTGATGCGTGATGAAATATTCATTGTCAGAAAACTGTCAAGATTTGCTCCACACATGTGCTCATACAGTGACAATGATATTTATGTAAGCATCAATGCCGTATTAAACAAGGAACAACTTAAAAAGTTCTGCGACAGTAATATTTTTGGTTATTTTATGAGAAGAAGCAATGTGTAGTGCAAGCACAGTTGTGCAGATGCGTTATGACGCTTGAGGTTAAGGACAGTTCTTCTTCTGGATTGTGATTTGTGCCAATGGCATCTCTCTTAATTTTACTCCTAGGAAATTTGTTATAATTACTAGTTTGAATTGTGTTTCTAATAGGTATGAGTTTGTTTTTTACGAGGGTGTACCAAATAGAATTGTTGAGAAGTATTTCAATGGGGCTGAAATTATATAGAAAAGGCAACTATTTCTAGCATTCACGGAGAAAGTTTGAGGAGAAAATAATGATGAGGATGCTACAATTCTGTATTTTCTGCATTCTTTTGTCTTATCTAATATTGAAACTGTGGTTATACCCTATCTTCATTTTGATTTGGTTGAAAGTGGAAGATATAAGAATTTTTCAGGGGTACTTTATCTTTTGAGGATTTAGCTAGAAGTTTGAACAATCGGTTAAAACCTGGTGGTAAATTTTTTTGATTCAGGGAATGCCACTGGCCATTCAAGTGTGGCTTTATAAGTGTTGTTCAAATGTCCCACCAAAGATTGCATCGAAGGTTGATAATTGAATTCCCCGATTATTAAATTGAAAGACAAATGTACCTAGACCATGTTTTAAGTTTTTGATGAATGTTATGTTCAATGACGATGGCAAGGTTTGTTTTTAATAAATAGATATGTATTAATATGCAATATATAGTCTACATATATACTTTTTCATTTACAATTGATTAACAGATTCTTTAACATATTGTATCTATATTCATAGGTTGTATTTAAGAACATAGAGTCAACTCAAACGGAATTGACAAAGTTTCAAATACCACAAAAGGATGTAATTGAAGCAGAACTTTCATTTGACTTTGATGATGACTTTCAGGATCCACCACCAAAGCAGATAAATGAACATTCGAAAAAAAAAGGTTGATTCATCAACTAAAGCATTGAAGAAATCGTTAAGGAAAAAGCCAGTCAGCATTGTTGACGAGCATACCTAAAAGAGGACACAAGCTCCTCGTGCTGCAAAGGTTGCTGGAATGAAAACATCAGTTTTCAAGCCAACTCAAACACCTCAGTCAACTTCTTCAAAAAATGAAGAAACTGAAGCAAACAGCTAAGGTTACTTTTTCTCCGATACAGTCAAAGCCATGAGTCCTGTAGAGGAAGAAGCCGTATCAAAGTCAGAGAGTCATGTAAAGAAAGAAGCCTCCATTTCTAAGAAAGTTTTTAATGCATTCTGTGATGAGGTAAGTTTTTTGTTAAATACCTATTTTATATTTAAAAAATTGTGTCTAATAATTTTTTTTAAAACAGGTTCATGAAGAGTTTAAAGAAATTCATAGTTTAGTGAAAAAAAAGTTCAAACTGATGCTCAAAGCAATTGAACAAAGCAAAGGTAAATTTTTTTATTATTACATATGCAGATTATTCAAAAAAATACATATGCAGTGTATTAAAAAATATATATGCTCTGTGTTCAAAAATATATATGCAGTGCATTAAAAATACATATGCAGTATATGCAAAAATACATATGAACTGTATTAAGAAAAATTGTTTTTTAAAAAACAGATATGTATTTGTGAGTATTCTGTTATAATAATATGAATTGTTAGGATGATTGCAAATCATATAATCTGTAATATAGTTTGTTTTTAGTTTTCTATATTAGTATAAATTTTGAGAATGATGTTTTATAGCAATATGTATTTTTAGTGGGTTGGTATATACATATTCAGTGAACTCAAGTATTAATAGTTTTTAAAACTTATAGTTGTAGCAACAATATGAAGAGAAAGATCTTGAACCCCAACATATGAATTGTGTCGGTGCCAAAACATCACCACAACATTTCAGTCCGAATGTTTATCAGAGAGTGAAAATCAGGATGGTACAAAGGTAAATAATAACTAACATATGTTTTTTCATTTGAGTGCAATATGTAATTATGTATTTTTAACAGTTATATGTAATTTTATATATAGACCTGTATAAACATATACAAGTGAATTTTTGTTTGATGTTTTAATTATTTTTTTACTTGTTTGTAAGGGGTGCACTGATTTATATCCAGAAAAAAATAAACTTTGAAATTGATTCTCAACATTTAATTCCTGATGAGCTTCTCCGAAGTATAAATTTGGATTATATACATTCTGAGAAGATTGTCCATCATGATGGTCAAGTATGTATAATGAATTGAACTTTGAGTTTATGTGATGCAACAATCCTAACAATTTAGAAGACAATTATATATTTTCTTTCATTTCTGTTGCAGATTAACAATGAGAAAATGGATGAAACCAAGTTGTCTGATTCGCAGTTTAAAATTTCAGATGAGTTGTTATCAAGTCTAAATATCTACCGAAGAGAAATCATTACAACACATCCATCGACAACCTGTGAAGAAGAACTTACTGATGAATATTTGAATGATAAGAAAACTGAGTCTATTATTGAATATCATTGTCAAGTATGTAGGATGAACATATTTTTTGAGGTTATGTGGGTTAATTTTTGACAGAACAAACTAAATTTTTTTCCATTTTATAAAGACAAATAAAGAGAACGCTGGATTGAGCTCAAAATCAGAGATGTACGCAGAGGTTGATCTTGGTACGGAGGAGGAAATTACGACACCTCCTAAAATACAAAAAGTAACCACTGATGAACAAAGGGATGATCCAGTTTGGCCTGATTCACAAAAAACTATCCCTGATGAGTTGTTTCCTAGTCTGAATGCCTACAGCAGTAAAAGCATCATTGTTCATCCCTCGGCTAATTGTGAACTTCAAACTCTCATTCAAAAGATAAGGATTAGGCGATCATCCAAATTCAAGGAGTCACCATACACGATGAAGTTTGGTTCATCTGCCGATAAGTACACTTACGTTATATATAGTTTTCAATGTAATATGTTATGCAAATACGTTTTTATTAATTACATTTTTTTGTATTCTATAACTATATAGGGAGTGCAGCAGGTCACATACGTATATTCCCTCAGAAATACCCATTTGTTTATCACCTGATTGATGGTATAGTGGATACGAAGATTGTCAAGAAGTTCAAGGTTTGAATTTCTGTCGACCTTCTAAAAGTTCATGCTAAAGGGTATTTCTATTGAACTGTTTCAACTTTTTTATTTTAATTTCATTGTGACTTCATGATTTAACATGTATTGATTAAAATATCTAGGAAGGGAATAGTGGATAATTACAAAAAGGATAAATCAGTCATTCCAATGATGCATTTCGGAGTTGAAACTATTAAAGATAAAAACTGATTCTATACAATGGGGTTACCTGATCAGTCATGGACAGAATCGGTTATTATATTATTTTGATAATTTTTCCTTTACAGTTGTAACACTACTTAAAATACATATTATGTTACCTGCAAAGACATATGCAGATAAATTTTGAATGTTCTAAGATTTGTGGTGTTAATTACTGCAGCAAATTGATGTTTGCTTATACTATTTGGGGAAGAAATCGAAGTATGACCCCAACAGATCTTACAAATTCAACATAGTAGATTGCAAATTTATGAACGTAATTAAGGTTGTTCATGATGTTTATTTGGGGATGATCCAAACCTTACGGCGGGAGGACAGGAGACTCATCTTGCTGAATACATCAATGGGTTCCGTATGCATGTTGCTGTGCCATGACATATAATAGAAGACATCTATATTTCAGTCAAAATAAAGGAAAAACATCATTGGGTGCTTGCAGTTTTGTCCTTCTCGGAGAAGTGCATATTCTTATACGATTCATATGAATCGTCAGGTCATTATTCGATTGTTCTTGTTGAGATAGAGAAATTAGCCGAGATAGTTTCTTTGTGTCTCCAAGCTTGTGATTTCTATGATAAAAAAGGAATTGATCTTCAAAATCATCCAAGATACAAAGACAAAGACTCCTCGAATATGTTTGATGTTTTATTTGAAGAGAATTTGCCTCAACAACTGAGTAAAAGCTTGTAAGTATTTTAATATACATATACCAAAATCGTAAGTTTGTACAAAGTATATTTTACTTATTAATCAATTTTTTTTTATTGTTGTAGGGATTGTGGTGTCTATATGGTTACATATGCAGAGTGCCTTTTTTATGGTCACAAAATTCTTTCTACTGATTTCGACCCCAACACACTTCGTACAAGATATGAGGCATTTTTGTGGGACTAGGGCATCCGAAAATAAGAAGTAAATGCTCATAGTGACGTCGAAGCACCCTTGAGGCCTGCAAGGCAAAGTACAATAACTAGTGTCACTGGAGTCTTTGATGTATGATGGTTGATGAATTTATTAATTTGGATAGTTGAGAAAGTGGTTTTATGGATGTAGGTTCTGATTGTACAAACTAATTTTTATGTTTTTGAAGTGGTTCTAATTGTAGGTTATAATAGTACTTATTTTTTAACTCAATGAAATTAATTCAGTTTTGAAGTGGGTGTAATTTTGATTTGAAGTAAAGATTAATTTGAGTTTTTTATGCAGTTCTACCTTTTACTGTGAGATTTAGTAAAAAAAATACATATATAGCGTTCATATTATGCTTAAAAATACTTATGCAGTATAAATCAAATGTATTTTTATCAAAAAATACATATGTAGTGTTAAGATTAAGCATTTCAAAAATACATCTGGACCATACCTAGTATGTATTTTAAGATGTGTTCATTTTTAATGCAGTTTTACTTTCTATTGTGAGATTGTATTTTCAAAATACATATGTCGTGTTGATATTTTGCTTTAAAATACATATGCATTATACATCAAATGTTTTTAACCTGAAAATACATATGCAGTGGTAAGATCAAACATTTCAACAATACATCTGGATAATACCTAATATGTATTTTAAGATGTGTTCAACTATTTTCAATATAAATGAGACTTTGAATTAAAGATAAATTTAAATTTTTTATGCAGTTCAACATTTTATTGTGAGATTGTAGTTGCAAAATACATATGCAGTGTTGATATTTTGCTTGAAAATACATATACATTATTTATCAAATATATTTTAGAATAAAAATACATATGCAGTGTTAAGATTAATCATTTAAAAAATACATCTGAAACATAGCTAATATATATTTTATTATGTGTTCAATTATTATCAATATAAATGAGACTTCGAATTAAAGATAAATTTGAGTTTTTGATGCAGTTCAACATTTTATTGTGAGATTGTAGCTACAAAATACATATGCAGTGTTGATATTTTAACGTATTAACCTAAACAAATTTGAGCTTCTAAATACATATGCAATGTTCAGTTTTTGCAACATCTACATATGCAGTATTCAGATCTGACTGTGATCAGTTATCAAATGATGCTTTAACGTATTAACCCCCAAAAAATAGTTCATTATTACAAGAAATGAAAAAGAAAGTTTTAAGAAATAATACGGAAGAAAAAATATATCACTTGCGATATTTTCTAAAAGAACGCCTATTGTGACCCTTAGTCCCACAACCACCGCATAAATTAATGTTCTTTTTTTCAAACATATCCCAACCTGATTTTCAACGATCTTTCTTTGCAGGTCTTCCTGGAGGTCTTTTGAATTTTGGAGGCAGTACTATTTCACTAAGTACGCTCTCTGGAATTATCCAGTTATCTTGGTGTGACAACGGATAGATTAGAACATCATATATCTTCAACACAGTTTTTGGTTTAAACAAATCACAATAGTATGACCCCTTCTCAAAATTCTTGCTCTCTAACACCGCACAAGTATGTGCACATGATATCTCATCGAGTTGAAATGCATTACATGAGCACTTTCTTTCCTTGAGGCAAACGTTGAAGTGATTTTGTTTGTCGTGTACCGTATACACATATTATGTGGCTGGTACAACCTGATATCAAAAGAAAAAGTTAAATGCACTACTACAAAAGGATGAAAATTCATATTCTATGATATGTTGTACCCACACAGCATTTTGCAATAAAAATATATATGCAATAAAAATACATATGCAGAGTACATCATTTTTACTGAGCATCAAAATACATATGCCGTGTTAAGAATTTTCAATACAAAAAATACATATGCAGAATATATAATATGTTTTTAAATGTTCATATCTTTTCGTTAATTTACAACTAAATGGAAGGTACTTTCTTACTTATGTTTTCATAATTATAAATTCCACAAATCTAAAAGGTCATACCGTCATACGAGTACACAAAGCCTCATTCTCTTTGAGTATGTCATTAAACTTTTCAATGAGTGTTGTGAAGGTATATAAAGCCTCCTGCCTATTTTCGCAATTTCATTTTGCAAACAGCAATCGAACTTCCTCAAGAAAATTATAAATTGGCAATTCTCTAGTTGATACAAGTACTTCATTTATTGACTCCGCAATATTTGAAGTCATAGTTCATCCTCCGTGAACTGTTGCATAGGACCTAGCCCATTTTTCATAACCATCCAATTCCAAATATTTCTTCACCCTAATATCAATTACCTCAACTTTTTCTATTAACATGTGAAATTCTGACTTTGAATATGCTTTGACCATTGTATAAAAGATCTCCGATAATGTATCGTGTGACTTTCTGTAAAGTTTTTTCACATTTCTCCATAGATGCCACATACATGCATAATGTGGAATATCTTTGTACACATCACCAACAGCTTTTATGATGCTTGAATTCCGTTCAGATACAACACACATGTTATGTCTTTCCCCATACGCTTTCTTTAGATTCTCAAAGAACCCAGTCCAAGATGCATCATTTTCAGAATCAATCACACCATATGTCAAAGGAAATATATGACCTGTATATATATTAAAAAATTTGCGCATTCAAATATAAATACATATAGTTACTGCATATGTATTTATTAAAAATACAGATAAATAAAATTGTATATTTTATCAAAAATGGTATCAATTACATATAATATAATGTAGACACACATCATTATCAAAAATCATTAATTTTGCATGTTTAATTCATGAAACTTTGAAAATATATGTAATTTTATACAAATGTGTACATATCAAGTAAAGATATGTATTTTCAAGTGAGATGCAGAAATACATATAAAAATATAACCAGTTGTACAATGTAATTATAAAATGATACTAACTTACTCCATCCATCGTACATGCTGTTACAAATGCCCCAGTATAAATTCCTCTCAGATGACTAGCATCAACAACTACGACTGATCTACAATGATCGAATCCTTTAATGAATGCATGTAGAGCGATAAATACATACAAGAATTCATTATCATCCGTCTTCTTCATTCTTATATATGACTCAGGATCGGTTGTATTCAATACATATAAGTATGATGATAATTTCCCGTAAGATGTTGATGGCTTACCCCTAAAATCTTCTAACGTTCTTTCCTTCGCCCTCCAACATTAAGTGTATGTCAAATCCATACCAAACTCTTCCTTCATGTCATTTTTTTTTCGTCGCACTATATTTTCGTTTGTGATTTTTGAATTTCTGTTTAATCATACCACCTATCAACATACTAGTAGCATGCACCTTTGGATAGATCTTGTCCTTCACTGGGCAAGTATGTTGAGGTATGAATTCTCTTATTCTAAACATTTCAGAATTTTTCATGCCTGATGCACGCATTAAAAATTCGTAGTTCCTTGATTTGCAAAATAATGTATAACTGCATTCAACGTAATTTAATATATTCAAAATACATATCCAAAATCATTTTAAACAAGATCAAAGTGATATCTTATGTACGTACGTTTTTTTACTTGACCTTTTACTTCGCGTTTGAAATTTCTCTTGTATTGTATAATCCTTCATCATAGACTTCAAAAAAAAAATTATCAAGTAAACCTGATCTTCCTCAACATGCTTGTGATGTGGGTCTGAGATAATGACCTCAACAGTATCCATTTCAAATACATCTAATGCTGGTGTATCTTCAGAAACCACCAAAGCTCCTTCATTAGATGTATTTATCACATTTTGTAAGTTGTTACAGTCGACTCTTCTATCAGCTACACACACAGATGAACTTGCAAAGTTTCTCCCTACAACTTTCTCCGATATGCTTACATATAAAGAAAGACAAATTCATGTTTTTTATTTTCTTCTTTTTTGCAATATAAACACCTTCAAATCCATATCATTATGTATTTGTATTTGCCCATCATTACCAGTGATTTGATATTCCACTAGAATACGTTTGCTGGTTAAGTCCACATTTAAGTGAGATGCCAAAACATCGTGCAACTCAATGAATGATGTTGTTGTGCTCAACAGAATAGCATCGGTGACGTATTCTTCATAGTTTTTTTCTTACGTCCACCTTTCAGAGTGCTTCACAAGTACTGGTATGCTTCCTATTTCTAAGTGATTAGATCAAAAATAAATAAATATACATATTTGTCAGATGTCACTTGTTACAACATACACTTTTCAGTTTGATTCGCAAACAAATTTACACAGCCAACATATACAACTAAAAAATACATATACAGTAAATTTATTTAAAGTAAAATACAAATAGAGCAAAAGTTTCCAGCCATAAAAAAATTACAAAAATTTCTGTTTAAGGTTAAATACAATCAAATTCAAAAGCACCAGAATCGCACAAAATCAAAATATTTGTTCTATCACTTCATATGACCAAACAACAACAATAAAAAATACATTTACAAAAAAAAAAAATTTACATAAAACTTAGAACCAAATTTAATTGTTCCAGCATAAATACAATTACAAAGTGTGTTTAACGTCATATAGAACCAAATACAGAACCTCTAGATTCGAACACAACTAAACATATATAAAAGATGTTTACATATATTCTGTTATATTCTCAAATTTTAACTAAAAAAACTTCCAAAAAATTATAATTTCATCAACTTGAAAACCTGATTTCTATCAATCCTTGTTATACGATTTCAAAAAACAATAGTATATACTTTCAAATCGAGATTTGTTTTCAATACATTCATAAGCGATTATATAAAAACGTTAAAAATTACTACGAAGCATCATAATTTGATAAACTGAAAAAACAATCAACGTAACAAAACACGATCCGTTAAAAAAAATCACTATTGAGAAAACAAATTTAACACCTGAAACAACAGTCTAGCAGAAATTTGCAACAGATACTTCAATTCCAAAGTTTTATCGAGAAGAACGTAATGTTGATCGTTGAAGTTAACGAAATTGTATGTTCAAAGTGATATCGAACACCAACAAATAGAATTGAATTTGTTAATCTTCAATTAGAGCACATTTGGAGATTCAACTGAATTTAATAATTTTTTTTTTGAAGGTTCACGTGTTATGGAAGGAAGGAAACTGTTTTTGAATTTGAATAGGCTTGTTACAGTATAACGGAAATAGCGTGATTGGGGAGCTTTTAATGGGAAGGTAATCCTTAACAGTTAAATTTAATGATTTATTACCATATTTAAATAAGTTAAACATGGGAGAGTAAAACAGTTATATTTGTATTTTTATAGCAACGATTTGCAAAAATACAAAATACATCTTGCTATTTTATGTAATTATGAAAGTGTTGCTATAAAACTAATAATTAAAGGGATAAATATGTTATTTCTGAATTTTGTCCTTTTTTTAATTGGGCTATGTAATAAGCATTCTTAAACATGACATTAATAAAATCTTTCACCAAGGAAAACCTCATCCATATGTGCCCATTACGGAGCAGGCCAATCTTACAGTCAGTCACCTTTAAAACAAAGTTTCATTAACGCGTAATTCGTGTCGAGTAAACCTTGTTGTTGTGAGAATTCTTAATTCATGAGTTGTAGGGAGGGATTTATGTCACCACAAACAGAGACTAAAGCAAGTGTTGGATTCAAAGCTGGTGTTAAAGAGTACAAATTGACTTATTATACTCCTGAGTACCAAACCAGGAGTCCTTCAGAGTAATAAGTCTGGGATGGACCCTTACTAAGAAGAACCGGAGATTACAACAACAACAACAACAAACCCAGTGTATTCCCACCTAGTGGGGTCTGGGGGGGTAAGATGTACGCAGTTCATACCTCTACCTCTGAAGAGGAAGAAAGGCTGTTTCCGATAGACCCCCGGCTCAAGACACGAGACACCACACAAATATAAAATAACGCACAGAACAGGATTTCATAACGTAAATACGGCACCCATAAGTAGTAGGAAACATCGGAAAGCACCCAGATTCGTAATAAAACATGGAACACCGAAAGCATAACAAGAAGAAGAATAGAAAATAGGAATAAAAATAAGAATAGGAAGAATAACAGGAATAAAACACCCACCAAATACTTCCCTACCCTAACGCCCCAAACTGACCCTAGTTTTCTGCCCTAAGAACCGGAGATTGTGGTGAGATATTAGTGTGATGAACTTTCAAGAAAGATAAGAAAATGTCATTTTCACTTCTTACTTTCAAGAAAACCCACCATCACATCACCCTTACCAATGCTCCATGTGACACCAATAGGAAAACGAAACCTAAAACGATAAATCGATTTGTGCTCAGGTATATCTCTTAGTTCTGCTAAATCTGACCAACCATAAGAGAATTTCCCTACAACAGTATATAGTAAGTTTTCAATCAAGTTCATTCTATTAACTGTTTGCTATATCTCCATTTAAATATAGAAACACCATCAACAAAATCAACTCTTTTTAATAGGAACAGGCGCAACATCACTCTTGTTAGGCTGAGGTTTATTTATCACAGTAAGATTCACAAGGGCTGCACAGTTTCCAATAGGAAAAGAAGGTTCCTTGATGACAAGAGGGGCTTTGGAAGGGGAATTTAGTGGACGGATTTGGGATGTGGAGGCTATGGAAGGTATATGGCCAGGCACGATGCCCAGCTGCCGGCCATGGCCATTGTAGGGTTGACAAGGTAGGGTTAAGTTAGCATGTGTATTAATACTGACAGGATGCCCGGTGGGTTGACAAGGTAGGGTTAAGTTAGCATGTGTATTAATACTGACAGTTTTTCGGTTAGCTCCCTATCGCTAAGATAACTTCTTGTAATGGAATTGTCTTTACTTTGAGATCTCTATATATTGTACGTACTATTTGCTTCTCAACGTCATCAATTATACTACGTAAGAAAAGACAAGTTTGTGGTTTTCACCCATCTTCTAATGACATTATTATAGACGCATAACCAAGCGTATTGAGTACGAGGGACATGTTTTTTCATTGAAATTCACAATGCATCAGATTTATTATGAAGAAAGAGATATCATAAATTGGCTACCGACATAAAAATGAATTAGTATCTAATTTCACGTAAGTATGCAACTCCAAAAAGGTTCTATACAAATCTAAGACTACCACACCCACTATCTTAAGATTGAATTCAATAAAAATACTCATTCTTTTACCTCATCAAAGACCAGTCGTAACAACATAGCAAACGCTGAAACCTTAATTGATAAGCTCCGTTGACCATCCAGATATCTAAAATTGGTGTATTTATGTGGAATTTTACATTAGCTCTCATTTTGAGACTATTACAAATAGTAGCCACCCCTATACATACTTCCTGCCGTGATTACAATTAATAAAAGAACAAAACTAAATCTGAAACATCTAGACTCTAATATCAGCTTGATTAGCCCTGCTAAGCGCCCTTACAAAGTAACTACGAGTCTCGGGCAATACACGTTGAATCAAATGTGAATACCTGCATATACAGGAGAAATTCTACGTTCTTAATGCGCAAACATACATACATTATCTACATACCATTTTGCAAATCTTCATTTCAAGTTCAATAACATACTCTTCACAACACACACTTTACTCAAATGAAATCGTTTTTATTTATTATTTATTATTTACAACAAATATTTAACCATCACCACTTATGATTCCCACATTTTATAGTCTGGCTTTAGACTAAATTTTTTAGTAGCTTTTAGCTATTCTTGCCATAAAACAATAGGCAGGCATGAATTACCAAGTTACATTTTTAACAAGTTACATTTTCAACAGATACTTCCAGGTTGACAGAGAATTGGTGAAACTCGTTTGTTAACAGCTAGATTAACGTTAAAAGGATATCGAGTTTGATTCCCCAAGCTCCAAACCCATAAAAATAATGTAATTAAGGATAGTGAAGTCAGGGACATACCATGGCATGACGCTTAATTGGTCAAACTTTTCCAAAATGAATAGAATGCAAGCGTTACGTAATGTCAAAGCATTAAATGCCTCCGACAACTCGAACATGAGAGAGACACTTTCCACAGATATATCCTAGAAAAGAAAAAATCATTAGCAAAATTGTGACAGGCAAACCCCCCCTGGAACTCCCAAAAGATCTCAGCACTCACCTGTGCGATGGCATACTCGCAGAGGCGTTTAAGGCCCTCTAATAGATACTGATCTGCAGCTCTTAGAAGATCCTGTGCAACATCCAAATTCACATCTACAGATCCTGTGTATATGTACCTGCAAGCAAGAAAATTAGTACTTAAAAATGAAAGATCGACTTCCAGAATCTGAACCAAGGATGTAATGGTAATTAAAGAGCAGTCTACCTCATCATCAACTCAAAAACATCCCATCGGATATTTGGGATCTCTATGTCTTTGGCATCTCTCTCCTGCAATACATTTACTACGAACTATTAGAAACAAAGTATTAAGCTAATCCCAGATATGCCGACACAATTCAACCAAATATTTGGAGTTGGACTATTAGTTGTGACTCCTTTTGCAATGGCCATACATACACATCTCGCTTCTCATTATAACGTCCTCTGTTTCATTTTGTGCCTTAGTTTGACTGGGTAAGGAATTTTAAAAAATGATAAGATCTTAAGCTAAAGATGCCTCATGCATGTAATGTACCAAAATGTCCTTGAACCTTGTGGTCTTAACCATGCCTTGTACGATGTAGAAGTCAAAGAACTACTAAACATAAAAAGTGACATTCTTTAGACACAAACTCAAAAGGAGAGTAAGACATAAATTGAAACAACTAGAGTAACATTACAAAAGAAAAGGACAATAATAGAAAACAAAACTTTGAAGTGGTAACCGGGCTTACTCTTGCTTAGTTAACAAACCTTGCTAGCAACCAAGCAAAAAAAATTAATAAAATAACAGATAATCAGGCGCACGATTCAAAACTCAGTGGATAATGGCCTGCTCTGCTACCCTTCCACTTAATAAAGATGTCATCTTTAAAATTGACAAGATACATTTTCACAATGGGTCATAGCTTTAAAACAATTAGGAAATGAATAAATATAAAACATAAAAGGTAGACTATAACTCACCCGGTAGCCACCATCAAACATAGCTCGAAATGCATCAGAAGAAGCTAGTAAACAAATCCTATGGGCATAAAACAGTTTGCCTGGTAGAAGAACACATAAAAAAGTAAGAACATTTGAAAAGAAAAAGGGAACAGGGTCGCATTATTTAAAAATAATAAAACCGCTCTCACCCTCAACTAAAAATGTTACATCAGACAGTGTAGAATTATTTACGTACTGCTCGCCCAGATAGACCTGGATTTAAAAGAAATTATAAGAGAAAATCAGGGGAAGAGGTACAAAATCAGGATGGAATAAGCTACATTATCAATTGAGAGAGAAAATAACTGAAAGAATTAATACAATCAACCAAATAAGAAACAGGTCACAAGAATTTAAAATGGTTAACACAATCAGCACCTAATAGCCAATATAGGGTGGCAAAAAAACAAGATCTCATCAAAGTTCAAAGCATCTCATATTCTTCCAAATTCATCAAAGTTCCTCGCCATTATCTCCATCCTCAAAATAGAAGAATCACCCTAGCCTCACTTCATGTCCTACTTAACACATCAACCTAGTGTCAGAACACGACACAAAATTGGAGCACATGCTCCTCCTTATTTTGGGGGAGAGCGACTACTTCTCAAAACTTCAATTTTGCAACATTTTTGGATTTTCCTAAATCAAATGATTCAAGATATGAACAGAAAGACTCTACAAACAAAGCTTTGTGACACAGCAGAAAACTCCTTACTCCCTCTCCAATAAATAAAACTTGCTTTGCTAATAGGGGTAGCGCAATCACTAATAGATATCTCAACGAGTCTAAAGCTCCAGATCAGGCAGAAAAGACCAAGAAAGAGATTGTCTTCCTGTGGTAAAAACATCATAAACGCACTAGAAGTCTCCATTTTTTTTTTTCGAGGGGGGGTTTGAAATCAAAGTTTGGTGTCTGCATAGCACACTGCCTTCGAAAAACAATTAGAAATTGGTAGTAGACATGTGTAAATTTAGAAACAACCTCCCAGAATATTAGAAGCAACAAGAAAAATGACCAAATATATTAAATTTGCATAGCTATATTATGAACTTCGAAGAGTTGTTTCCTCCCTTTACTAAAACTTCTTTCAGCAGAAGCTAAATCCGAAAACTCTCTCACTAAGATTGGATCTACAAACAGAGGATCTTCCTAAAAGGCAAGAGCAAGTATCTTTCTTACCTACACAATTGTTGATAGTTTGAATTAAACTACTGCCATGAAGGAGAGTTTATGCTTCTACAAAGGTTGCATCGTTGATCCCTAGAGATCTGTTCAATTCCATGACAGCACTATTGCCATATCTCTTATGACCCCTCAGGCTAATAATGGGGATATTGGTTCGGGACATGATCAATATCTATAAAATTGGAAATTTCACAAACCACAATTAATGTCTAAATTAGAATCTACAGTTGCTTCTTGAAGTAAACCTATTGTAAATGTATGATTTATGTCTTGTCCTAAACTAATGCTGATTATTCTATAATTGAGTTAGGGGAGCTGGCATTGAAGTAAACCTATTGTAAATGTATGATTTATGTCTTGTCCTAAACTAATGTTGATTATTCTAAACTATGTCTTGCCTTTCATAAACTTTTGAACAAGGAGGGGACAGAAGCATTGAGTTAGGGGAGCTGGCGCTCAGAGAGGCTATTCGTAGGATGCGGAGTGGTAAGGCGACGGGGCATGACGAAATCCCGGTGGATTTTTGGAAGTATGCTGATGAGGCAGGTTTAAGGTGGTTGACTATTTTGTTTAACGGTATTTTCAAGACTGCGAAAATGCATGAGGCTTGGAGATGGAGTACGTTGATTTCGATGTATAAAAACAAGGGTGACATTCAGAGTTGCAACAACTATAGGGGTATTAAGCTGTTGAGTCACACTATGAAGATTTGGGAGAGAGTGGTTGAGCGGAGGTTGAGGAGGGTCGTATCTGTTTCAAAGAATCAATTTGGATTTATGCCTGGTCGTTCGACGACAGAGGCAATCCACCTGGTGAGGAGATTGGTGGAGCAGTATAGAGAAAGAAAGACGGATTTGCATATGGTGTTCATAGACCTGAAAAAGGCGTATGATAAAGTCCCGGAGGGAGGTTCTTTGGAGATGCTTGGAGGTGAGAGGGATTCCGGTGGCGTACATCAGAGCTATTAAGGACATGTACGATGGAGGGAGGATCCGTGTGAGGACGGCGGGAGGAGACTCAGAGCATTTTCCAGTGGATACAGGATTGCACCAAGGATCGAATCTTAGTCCGTTCTTATTTGCGTTGGTGATGGACGTGTTGACGCGGAGCATTCAAGGCGAGGTGCCTTGGTGTATGTTATTTGCAGATGATGTAGTGCTAATTGATGAGACGCGGGGGGGTGTAAATGACAAATTGGAGGTTTGGAGGCAAACCCTTGAGTCCAAGTGGTTCAGGTTGAGTAGGTCCAAGACGGAGTAATTGGAATGCAAGTTTGGTGACTTGAGGCAGGAGGATGAAGTAGTGGTGAGGTTGGACTGCCAGGATGTCTGTAAGACGGACATTTAAGTATCTTTGGTCTACAATTCAAGGGAATGGTGAAATCGATGAAGATGTCTCTAAATGTATTGGAGCGGGTTGGATGAAGTGGAGGCTCGCCTCGGGAGTGTTGTGTGATAAGAAGGTGCCCCTTAAGCTTAAAGGCAGATTCTATAGAGTGGCAGTCCGGCCGGCCATGTTGTATGGGGCAGAGTGTTGGCCAGTCAAGCACTCTCACATCCAAAAATTGAAGGTGGCGGAAATGAGAATGTTGTGTTGGATGTGTAGGCTTGCTAAAGGGGATAAGAGTTAGGAATGAGATTATCCGGGAGAAGGTGGGGGTAGCTTCGGTAGATGACAAGATGCGGGAAGGAAGACTGAGATGGTTCGGGTATGTGATGAGGAGGGGCGTGGATGCCCTAGTTCGGAGGTGTGAGAGGCTAGCTATGGATGGTTTCAGGAGAAGTAGAGGTAGGCCGAAAGAATACTGGAGGGAAGTGTGATGAAACATGACATGGACCCTAGATAGGAAGGTGTGGAGGTCATGAATAAGGGTAGAAGGCTAATGGGAGTGTGGGTTGTAGTGCAGCCGGGTTAGTAATCCGAGGCTTGTACATAGGTGTCCTTGGTTTGTGTGTGTATGGTACGACTAGGTGGGGGCCCTATGTCTTCTGTCTTAGTCCCTATTTTCTTTTTTCGTGTCGCTTTTATTTTCGCGTATTTCGTATTTCTCTAATTTCCAATTTCCTATTTCTTATTCCTGATTTTATTATGTCATCCATCCACTTGTTATTATCATTTAGCTTGAGCCAGGAGTCTATCGGAAACAGCCTCTCTACTTCTTCGGAGGTAGCGGTATGGTCAGCGTACATATTACCCTCCCCAGACCCCCACTTTGTGGGAATACACTGGGTTTGTTGTTGTTGTTGTTGCAAGAAATTATGAAGATAAATGTGAAATTTGACATTTTTGATAGCCCCTAGTAGGTCAAGCGATGACAGCCTGGCTAAGTAGCAGGGGCGGAGCTACCCTTTATATAGGGGGTTCATCCGAACCCCGGCGGAAAATTATATTATATTTACATGGTTAAAATTATTTTTTTAATATATATAGTCAACGTTGAACCCCCTTCGGTTAGTTCTTATGTTCACTTGTGAACCCCTTACTGAAAATCCTGGCTCCACCACTACTAAGTAGTACACGTATAGAAGTGGAGAAATGAAACATAAACCAACAGTCAAAGACAAATTTAAATCCTACTCGAAGCAAGAAATTTGAAGAATCTTGATACTGCAATCAGAACGGGAAAAAACGAGGATAAACAAACCTGAGGCACTGGGGATGGAGGAGCAGCATCGACTTGTGATAGTGAGCTAGCTTTGTTAGCTAATTTGCATAAAGCTACAGAGCCATCTCTTTGGTGTTTCAAGTTTGTTGATTCAAGGAGCTCCAAAAGCAACTCTAATCCTACAAGTGCATAAACAAACATAGGAATAGTTATTGCACTGCCTAACCAGAACCTGTGAAAAATCATTCTCAAATCTAAATCAATATACACCATTGTTATCAATGAAAATAGTTTTTTGGTCGTCTGGCAAGCAAAGATGGGCCAGGGCTAAAGCAACTCGTCTCTGAATACCCTTCTCCCCAATGCGCATCAAATATAACAAATGACCCAATATCTACCAAAGAAGGAGAAAGATGTTAATAATCACAATAACACGATAAGATTTAACAAAAGAAATTTGAGAAAAATAGAACTAAAATGTGGAGAAGGGAGGTAACCGCATTCACGTCATCCAAAGGCAAAAACAAATAATTTAACCAATAGAAACTCACTCGACCATGGATCTTTTCTTCTAATCTCTTCAATGTCTTCGCCACACAATCTCTAGTTGGCTGCATAGTCGGGAACTCAATTTAGGAGCTCAGGACAATATGTAAAAAGAGAATAATGCAAACTCCTTTAAGGTAACAAAGGTACTTATCCCTGAGAGAAAACATAAAATCCAAAAGAAAGGATTTCAAGAGACCATACTTGGACGATAAATTCTCCATCGTGAAGCTTTTGAACACCACCGACCTTTATAAGATCAGCAACATTATCCTATAGCAGAAAGTCACAGTAAGTCTAATGAAGCATGTAAGTCCACGAAACTGATTATAATCAAAGCATATATGATCTGGTCAGTGGCGGAGCCAGCATCTTAATTGAGGGGGTTCAAAATCGAAAACTGTGAACAAAATAATTAGTCGAAGGGGGTTCGGCGTCAACTATATATACATGAAAAATAATTTTAAGCTTGTATAAATCGTATAATTTTCCTCCGAAAAAGGTTCGGATGAACCCCCTCACTATGAGCTGGATCTGCCACTGGATCTGGTGATATGCAACACCTCATTATCAGCAAGCCCATAAAGAGCAAATGCAGCATTATGTTGCAATGATCCATTTTTTGAATCAAGGAGCTTCAACAATGGGATAATTCCACCACAGTGAGCAATACCAGCCTGATTGTGTGCATCCTGAACATCATGTAACCACTAACATCCGGTCAACAACGTAGGGTATTAAATCCGCACATCAAATAAAGTGCTATGAGAAAGAAGTGAAGCAAATGTTCTTGCACCTTCATTCATCACATTTGAAGTTAAATAAGAGCTTCCAAGAGAGTAAGAGCTTGTTTGGATTGGCTTATTTTAGGTGCTTTTAAGCCGAAATAGATTTTAAGCCAAAATAAATTTTAAGTTAGGATTTCTATCTTATGCCTTTTTGGCTTATAAGTCAAAAGCCAAAAGCCAATCCAAATGGGCATTAAGAATTTAAATGCTCATGTAACATAAGATTAGGAACATCACAGTATCTATTTTTTTTAATGGGTAGGAACATCACAGTATCTTGATATTCCATTTTTCTAAGGCTATTAAAATTGAATCAATGTTGCTCTTAGCAACTGTTATTGTGTAACTGCAGAACATGCACCAAAATATTGTGAGATAGCGAGGCGCATATCATTTATCTACATCTAAAGCAGAGCTACTGCTGAGGAAATGATATAAATCTGAAAAAGCCTATGCCTGTAAGAGTAGAAAAATTACCATGAAACGTATAATAAAAGATGTACTACTCAAGATTCATCCAATAGGAATTACCTGTGCCAACCTTCCTAGGGCAAAGGCTGACATTTCCCTAAGTTGAGCATCTGGAGATTGTAGCATCTCAATTAGTGGTGGAACTGCACCTCTTTGAACAATATGAATCTGCAAGAGTTTCAAACCGATTATACGATGTGTAAAAATTAATAAGCAGCTCAATAATGCTACTTAAATAAAGAGTTTCACCATTTAAGAAAGTAAGAGAGCTCATTAGTTTAATCAACCTTACAATCTGAATCGGTTGCTGCAAATTGTCCTAGCAGTAAAGCAGCTTCCCTTTGGCTCTCTGAACAGGAGGAACTGGCATACAAGATTTATAGTTGAACAAACTACACAGGAAAAGAAGAGGGAGCATATAACTACACAGGTAGGTCCTTCTACAGGACTCTGCAAATAATAATGCAGCTACCAGAAATGTTGATATGATCGGATTGCTCAAAAGTAATGAGAGTTGATTATACCTAAGCAACCCAATTACAGGTTGTAAAGCTCCTGCAAGAAGAACTTCTTTCTTGATATTTGGTGATGAATGCACTAGATTTCCAATGACTCCAACCTGCCACCGACAATTTAATTAGTTCTGTGGATGACTACCACGTGAAGAATTGCCAATATCCTAGGTATTATTAGATATTACTATATTTACTAGTTTAGCATGACATTAAATGATAGTCTCACTGCTTCATAGTGTATAGCAGTATCTTCAGACCGAAGCATCAGTATAAGCGTAGGGAGTGCACTGCATTCCACTATCTGCAATCAATTCACACAATTAACATAAATAGAAGATATGAACATACAGATTTTCAAGATAAATTTTGTAAGCCATTAACCTGATTTTTATTCTCATCATTCTTAAATGCTAACGTTCGTAAGGATCCTGCAGCTGCTCTCTGCACCTTTGAATCAACAAACTCAAGCAACTCAACAAGTGGAGGGATACCGCCTTCTATCCTATAGTCACAATATACAGATGAAGTAAGAATAAGAAGTCTTATTTCCGTAGATACTGCAATAACAATAATTTCAGATAAGAATAAACTAACCTAACACGAGTTTTGATGCTACTGTTTTCATGAGCAAGATTCGTAACTGCATCAGCTGCCCTCCGAATAACACCGTTGACTGCTCTAGAGTTCTGAGCATCTCTGTGCCTCTTCAGCAGATTAACAAGATGAGGCAAAGCTCCAGCATCAACAATTAATTGTTGGTGCTCCGGCTGTCAAACATAAAATTTAAAATATAAAGAGAGAGTAAATATATACTCCTCTGATAGATGCAAAAAGTAAGGATTACAGAGAATGAAATAGAGAAGCAAATTTTTTTTTCAGCAGGTTTATGAGAGACAAAAGTTTAAGAAGTTACATTAGGAAAAACACAAATGATCCAAGTGTATGAGTTATTTGAGGTTGTGATGATGGAAAATCATCTTTATGCCATAAATCTTGATTCACTGATTGACATAATAACTTTGAAAGGCTTCTCTTTCAAGTAAAACATTAATATAGTAATAACAGGCAGTTAAACTCAAAGCACACATCTTACATTGACTGCAATTTATATAGTTCTGGCACATGTCCTAATTGGAAATTACAGTATTTACTGTGCATTTAATTTAGGTAATTAACTTTTATTTTGATTTGCACACAAAATAATCTTTAATAGATCAGCATTTTGTTACTCCCTCCATTCCTTTTTAACTGCCCTTTTTGGATTGTGATTTTGTTCCTACATAAGTGTATGTTTAAGCATTCAAGTATACTTTGATCATATCTTACTAACATGCCCTTGAGTTTAAATATAATAATAATGTCAACTTGGAAAGAGATAAATTACATTAGGGTTAAGTTGGTAAAGTTAACTTTATTTTCTAGGAGTGAGTAATTTGTTACTCCCTCCATTCCTTTTTAAGTGCCCTTTTTGGATTGTGATTTTGTTCCTACATAAGTGTATGTTTAAGCATTCAAGTATACTTTGATCATATCTTACTAACATGCCCTTGAGTTTAAATATAGTAATAATGTCAACTTGGAAAGAGATAAATTAAATTAGGGTTAAGTTGGTAAAGTTAACTTTATTTTCTAGGAGTGAGTAATTTGTTACTCCCTCCATTCCTTTTTAAGTGCCCTTTTTGGATTGTGATTTTGTTCCTACATAAGTGTATGTTTAAGCATTCAAGTATACTTTGATCATATCTTACTAACATGCCCTTGAGTTTAAATATAGTAATAATGTCAACTTGGAAAGAGATAAATTAAATTAGAGTTAAGTTGGTAAAGTTAACTTTATTTTCTAGGAGTGAGTAATTTGTTACTCCCTCCATTCCTTTTTAAGTGCCCTTTTTGGATTGTGATTTTGTTCCTACATAAGTGTATGTTTAAGCATTCAAGTATACAGATAAATTTAACCAAGTGTTCAAGAATACAGCAAAATGAAAATCTGACTCATAGTAACTTATTCCATTTAATACATAGCTCTTGCTACACAAGCAATTTCTTCTCTACAATTTAGCTATCACCAGAATTAAGAGATACTATCTCCGTTTCAATTTGTTTGTCCTACTTTCCTTTTTAGTCCGTTTCAAAAAAAAAAAAAATACCTCTTTCCTTTTATGGCAACTCTTTAATTTTAACTCTACATGTGGCATGTTTAAGACCACAAGATTAAATGACATTTTAATACATTCTACATAACTTTAATTTAAAACCACAATAGCCAAAAGTTTACTTTACTTTACTAAACTCCATTTCAAGTCAAAACATGATAGTCAAATTGAAACGGAGGGAGCAACCATACAATCATCTGCTGAAAGTAACTAGTTTTATTTTATGACATCTCGCCCACTGATGATACGCAGAGAAAACTAACAAATATCCCAAAAAAATCAACTGAATCGTACTTTAATAGCAAGAAGGCCAAGCGTAAAAGCACTTCCTTTCTCAACCTCATGTTGATATGGCATATGAGTACCATCACCTTCACTTCCATGAGGTGGCGCCTGTAGATGCTGCACTAAAGCCGGAACAGCACCACAATCTACAATTACGTTCACAATTTCCTCTACAAAACACCAAAATCCTCAATTATCAGCACCTAAATTTCTCTGCATGAACATCTAAAATTCTGATCCACTGAAAATGAAATGAAATGCAAAATCGACAGTGTTGAATACCGTTTTTGGCAAATTCAGAGAGAACGTGTATAGCGCGTTTCGAAGAGGCTCGATCTGATTCAGATGAAGAAAAGGAAGATTCTAGAATCTCAACTTGTGTACGGACTTCACGCGCCAGATCTTGATGAGCATCTTCCGAAGATTGCGAAGAAGAAGAAGAAGAAGAAACTTTTCGATCGTCTTCGAGATCTTCCTCTAGCTTTCTCTTTAAGCTTCTTCTCCCAGAACTTGATGAGCGTTCGGTGTGCTTTTGGTTCTCCATGGAAGAGAAAAATGAGGAAAAGGGAGAAAAGGTGTGATGAAGAGTAATCAGTGTGTATTAGTGTGGGGGGTAGTTTGGGAATAAAATGAAATGTATGTGGGAGTGTGTGGGGTTGGTTTTTAATTTTTGTACCGGGTACTGGACCCTTTGTTTCAGGGAGACAAAAAAGGGGTAAAATTTGAGAAATTTTAAACTTAATCTCTTGGGGTCTCCCGCCACTAATCATCGAAACAAGTAGCCTTTGGATTGAAAGCTTGTCTGGCTCAGCCTATAGGAACCTTGGTCCTCCTTTTGTTGTTTTTCTGACAGTTCATACGTCTTTACCTCAAAAAGAAAAAAATTAGAATATTAAATCTTAAAGAAGCTATCATACGTAATTTATTTTATATTTAATGTAGCGATTATTTCTATAACTTGAATTAATTATCTCTTAGTCACAACCCACATAACAACAGTTTAATCGAACATGTTGTGGGCCTTAAGTTAACATCATTTAATTAGAGAAAATTTACTTAAATAAACAACAGAAGTATCTAAACTTCTAAAAATTCTCCACTTCTTAAAGATTACATAAATCCCAACATTTCACATTTTTTACTACTAATTTTGAGATACAAGTTAACCCTACAACTAAAAAGTCGGTTCTTTACCTAAAATACTCAACATCTCATTTTTCAACGACGCAAAATCTAGCCATTTTCTATCCATCTTCTCCATCTGATTCAAAAAATTCAATCAAGGTAATTTCCCCCTATAAAATCAGCTTCAATTTATTTAATTCCTTTTTTACTTTTTTATTTTTCAAAAAAAAAAGTTTGCCGCAAGTAAAGTTATTTGAAAGTTGAGTCTTTTGGTAGAGAGATTTCTTCAATCTCACTTGTTTATGCTTCATTGTTTGAATTATCAGCATGAATAGAGAGTCTAGACCTTCTTTTAGTCTTGGGGTTTCTCAATTAGAAAGTATCAAAGAATCTCAAGTTGTAAACTCTTTTTCGGGAAATTTGACTATGAAATTGATGGTTTTCATGAAAATAGGTCAAAACATAGAAACGATCCTCAAATTATGAAGAAATTACGTCAAAAGCTTGCTAAGAAGGACAAGACAAAAGAAAGTAGTTCTAAGAAAAGAGGACCCAACAACCCTGCAAGTAAAGTTCTCGTCAAGAGAAGAAAAATTGCGAAGAAATTTGTAGAGACGAGCTTCCTAAGATAATTACATGTACAGATTTATTCAATATTAGGCCGAGATACATATTTTGTGATGGATGATACGTTTGAAAATTCATTTTTTATCTGCTTCTTTGTTGCTAATAATCTATATGTATCTTGTGATTTATTTTGATATTGTAATTAATACAACAAAAGATACAAGTTTCTTGTCATTAGATACATGTTTGTTGTTTTGTATCTATGAGTTGTTGTTAATGCTTTGATATGTATGTAGTGGTGTTTAAACTTGACTAGAAATTATATTATAAGAGATACAAGTTATGACTTCATAGATACATGTTATGTTAACTTGTATCTGGTAATAACTGTTAATTGCTTGAAATGTATCTAGCTTTGTGAACTTGTTATTGAGAGTCATATAACAAAAGATACAAGTTTTTTAATAGATACATGTTATGTTGACTTGTATCTTTGAGTTGTACTTAATGCTTTGATAAGTATCTATTGGTGTTTAAATTTTACTCAAAGTTTTATTGTAAGAGATACAAGTTATTACTTAATAGATAGATGTTGTATTAACTTGTATCTGGTACTTACCGTTAATTTCTTGAAATGTATCTAGTGTTGTTTAATTGTTATTGAAAATCATATAAAAAAAGATATAAGTTAATACCTACATACATACGGGTTGTATTAACTTGTATCTAAAGTATGATGTTATTAAAGTATTTGTTTTTATTGTACTATCTTAATGTAGAGTTGTTACATATCGACTAATTTTTTCATTGTTATTTCTTTTTGTTTTTAGGAATTGAGTTATGTTATAAAGGAAATTCCAACTCATCCTCTTAGATTTGTAAGTTCAGGCAATTTAAGTTTAAGGATGAAATTAAGAAGTTGTCGGGCAAGAAGTTTTACACTTATTTGAGAAGACTATTTTCGGATGTTATTTCAACATACCTCTTTTTAATTATATTGGAAAAATAACAAAATGTCTTCTTATGCTCGAGATCGAGCAACCAAATCAAGAAGAGATACACATTTTTGTCAAAGGCCAAATGCTTAGATTTTCCATCAATGAATTTGCTTTGATAACTGGCTTAAACTGTTTTGAAAATGTTGATGATTTTAAATATGAAGATTCATCTAAGAGTAGGCTTATGAAAAGATATTTTCCACAATCAACCAATGGTGTAGATAAAGAGGCATTGGTTGAACGTTTTCTGAAGGAAAATTTTGAAAACAAAGAGAAAACCCTCCAGATGGCAATCTTATATTTTATACACACTTTTATCTACTCACAGCTGAATGCTTCTCTCGTGCCATTTTCTGATTTCAAAATAGTTGAAAATGGGAAATATCAAGTCTTTCCCTGGGGTAAAATGTCTTTCTCTAGGTTGATGGCATCACTTAGGCAAGAATTTTCAATGGAGAAGCAGCTTTATAGGTTAGGTGGTATCCCACAGGTTCTTAATATGTGGATGTTTGAACTTTGTTCACATGTTGATACCGAAGTTGCTGTTAAGGAGGAAAACAACATACCTCGCATGTTGAATTGAAGGGTTGTTGCAGTTCGGCCTCAGTTTAATCAGTTTATGACCGGAATGTTTAGCAAGGTACGATACTGATTGAACTTTTTTCATACATTGCATTATAGTATTTGTAGTTTTAGTCGCAATAATATTTAGTGGATAATTTTTTTGTACATAATGCTCATATGCCAACATTGTTTCTACTGCAGACGAGTTTGAAAAGCTTGATTTGGCGCGCACTAGTTTTGCATCTGATCCCATGGTACATCTTTGATGCCATCGTCATCTAAAAATCAAGATCAGAGGAGTTACGGAGTGGATTTACCCCAAGTTACCGAAGATCATGATAGTTTTGATGACTTCAGTTCTACCCCTCAACAAGTTTTTATGAGGGAGTCGATACATGTATCTCGTACAGTATCTGCACCTATGACAAAGACTGAAAAAGATGTTCCGACACGAAGAAGATCAGATCGTAAAAAATAGACACAGTTTCGAAACGCAGAAAAAAAACAGACAGCAGGTATTTTCCTTATCAACATATTTTATATTTTTTTCATAATGAAAATATTTCTACATCGTGTTATTTTTCATGCTTAACAAATACTGGTAAACCAAGCAGATATGAAAGAAAAGAGTAAAGTTGATGCTAAAGTTGATGCTGATTCAACATCCACATTAAACAGGAAACACCTTGTGGTTAAAGCGGACCTACATTCGTTAAAGTTCGAAATGAAGATATACGTGAAGACATACATAAGGATCTACAATTTATTGTTGTATAAATTTATTGTTTGTATGCATTTTAACTAATCAACTTGTATATTTAATAGATTGATCAAAAATTCAAAGATTTGGAGAGTCTGATGAATGCTAGATTCAATAAAGTTTTGAATTCATTGCAGCAGAAAAATGAGTCTGTGAAGCAGGTAAGATGTTTTAAAATAACACACATTTATTAATGAATATATTGAATTTATCCATTCTTCTCATCCTTTAATTTTAGGAAAAAATTACAACACAAAGCCCGAAAGAGGCTAAACATTCAGATGATGTTGATGATTTTGAATGTCATACTAATCCCATCAATCCACGTTGTTTCTCAAAAAAATAGAGGAAATGAAGGTGCCCATTAGTACATGTTTACTATTTTAATTATCTTATAATAGAATGTTTACATGTATCAATATGTACCTATTTCTCAAAGGTAGTAATTAACTAATTATATTGTATTGATTTTTTTAATACTTTGATAAAAAATCTGCAGGAAACTATTGTAAAACAGAGCCGGCAAGAATGTGATCCTTCGGATGTTGTTGTTGATGATGCACGACCTACTGACAGTGTAGGAAAAGAAACTGACAAATCGGTTAAAATGGAGGATGATAAAGCCAACCAAGCACCATCATTTCTCAAAAAGAGTGAACAACATGAAAAGGTAATTAACATTCATTATGTGTTTTGTAATTAACATGATTATTTTGGCATGCTTGAAATGATAAATGTAAACCAAGTCATATATGTAATCAACATTCACATATCTTGTACAGTTTAATTAATTTAGTAGTAAGAATCTAATTCACTAAAAAAAAAAATGAACAGACAGTTATGGTAGTAATATTTTAGATTTTAAATAAAGTTTACATACAAGTTAAAATACAGTTGAGATACAAGATAAAAGAAAGCAGAGATACAAGCTAAAATACAGTTCAGATAAAAGTTAAAATGAAGTTCAGATACAAGTTAATATAAAATTTATATACAAGTTAAATTAAGTTTAGATACATATTAAATTAAAGTCTAAAGACAAGTTAAAATAAAGTAGAGATACAAGTTAAATTAAAGCTCAAATACAAGTTAATATAAAGTTTATATACAAGTTAAAATAAGTTTAGATACATGTTAAATTAAATTCTAAAAACAAGTTAAAATAAAGTTAAGGTACAAGTTACAACTTACTGGTAAAGTTGAGATACATAAATGGATATTATTGGTACTAGTTTGATTTTAAAATAACTTGATTTTAGTGATAATAAATTTGTTAAGGTTTCAAATTATTTTCAGGAGGTTGGAATTGAGAAGCAGAGTGACATAGTTGTTGAAAAAATTCAGCCGCTTAAAAGTATTATTCCAGGTTGAGAACATGATTTGACATTGACGATTTACAAGCCTCCACCAACAACTCCAGCAGAGTATGAGATTAGTGACACCGCAATTTTGTCTGCCTTTTCTACTCTAAAAAAGAATGTGTCAGCTGGTAAAAATTGTCACGCCTCAAATCCTATTGGGGCGGACTGGCACCCGTAACCGAGGAGGACCGAGAGAACCAGCTCATAACCTTATACTTTCCATGTATACCTCTATGACAACCCAAAATTCGGACAGCATCATGTCGCATATAAAAGGAAATAATCACCTGTATAAGCTCGAGCACACATATATATGTATATACAATACTTGGTCGTTGGAGCCATCACGTCTATTAACAAAACGCCACCTTGACTGTACATTAGGTCTACAAAGCCTCTAGACAATACATAGAGTTTAACTAAGGTCGAGACACACCCCGCCATATAACTAACTTCTATACAATACCAAAAGTGACTGGATATGACACGGAAATCCCCGAAGCAAACTAGAGCTCACCAAAAGTAGCTGGATATCCTGACTCCTACTTGTGCGGTGTATGAGCTGAGGTACCCGTGCCTGCAACATGAAATACAGTCAGTACGAAATATGCACTGAGTATGTAAAGCTATAGAAAATCACATATGATACAGGAGCTCAATAGAAATCAGAAACAAGTGAATAAATCGTAATAGGAGTGGACCATACTTACTGAACTTATGACAACCTGTACATTGTATTTATTCAATCACTTTACCTTCGTTCATATTATCTTTGTAATCATTACTGTACTGTACTGTGACCATTAGGCTGCCTCTAGTACATATCAACTGGGATAGACCCATGATAGGCTTATGACCCTGGAATACCACCCATAAACACATAAATAGGGATCAATCCATGATAGGCTTATGCCTCTAGGATACCACCCGATAAGAGAGAACTTTCATCACTTAGTTCAATTAATCTTTGAGATTGTTATTTCAATCGCCACCGCATTTTTGATACTTTGAAACAATGATACATCAATAAGAGACATATTAATAGACCATCGATGCAATAACAATGAAGTAAGAACTCATTGGCACATCAATGAAGTATTTGGGAGTTATCAATTCCATAACAATGAAGTAGGAACTTATTGGTATATCAAGGAAACGTTTTGGAGTCATTAATAGTACATGGATCTTGTTTGAGTAACTGGATACCTTCTAACATTCAATAGTGCAATAAACATGTAAGATTTGGAAAACAAGTAAGTATTGGAATGTCTTGACATCTTGTAGGGTGGAAACAAGTTCATTGATAACGTAGGACATCACACAAAACCATTATGGATCATATGTTACTGAATAACTTTGGAAACTTTCTTAATAGAACAATTGTTCACTTTCATGCCAAAGATATGGTATAGAGTATGCTTTACAGACCTGACTGTCAACCTTCAATACTAGTCCCAAATGAACTTTCCGTCTTTTCGGATTACTTATCTACAATGAACATATATAGCAATCTAGTATTAGCGACCAAACGTCACAATTCAATTATTTGAATTCACCAAACTAGTGGTTAAGTAGTAAGCCTTAATTAGACCATAAAGGGTGTCACTTTAACCCTTTTATACTCCAATTACATTCACATGCCATGCATATTCATACAACATCCTCCAATATCAAGTTTAGATTCATTTATCCTTCCAACCAATCCATTAAACCAAATTGAGCCATAGACATAAATAATAATCAATTCAATAGTATATCACCATATCCGCCTTCCATAACTCAATTACCATATCCACCTTCCACAATTCAATACAACCAAACCATGCAAAATAGTCCATAACCCTATTTTCATCACCTTTCAATAACAACCAATACATATAATCCTCTATCACATATATACATATGGAAAAAAACAAAGACAAACAATATTCATACCTTAGAATTCACCTCTTGATTATACAATCCTGTTTGCACAAATAATAGGTGTCGTTCGAAGCTCTCGAGATGACAGACGCAGTTATCGGATTACTTTGGAATTTCTACGGTTGAATCAAAAGTAATTTAAAGGTCAAATTTGGCTAGGATTTGTTCTTTCTCAATGATTGATGATGAAAATGAGTTTTTGAACTCATATACATGTATATATACACATATTCCCATCCATAATATAATAGGAAATGACCAAAATGCTTTTAAAATTTAAATAATGTCAAATCTATCCTTTGGTGGACTGTTTTGATAAGCTAAAGTAGATCGACCATAACTCTTTGCTCCGATATCAAATTTGGGTGAAATTGGTATCGTTGGAAGGATAATTCAAAGGGCTTTCATTTCATATAAAGTAGGCCACCTAGTTCGTCCTGTACAAGGAGTTATGGTCGTTTGAAATTGACCCTAAAAATCTGTTTTGATAGGTTGAAGTAAAACGAGTATAACTCCTTACTCAGACGTTGGATTTGGATGAAACCAATTGAATTGGATAGAAGTCTAATCAAACACCATAAAACTTGCTCAAATCATTTCTAGATTCTTATAGATCATATCTCGCTCCAATTTTGCTCGAAACTAGACTAGCCTTGAATTTATAACTTCAAAATCGAGAGAATTTTAACATGAAATTTCAATAAAAGGTTTACACATAACGACAGAAATGATAATTACATTATATTATATATATATATATATATATATATGTATATATATATATATATATATATATGTTTATAGAAGCAAGTACCATTGAACATAAGTAGGATGAAAAAGCAAAGGTGACAATTAAGGGATTTGAGTTATTTGGATGGATAAAAGTGGACTGATTTAATAAATAGATATTGCACAATTTCATCTAAAAGTCACTCGGTTAAGAACAAATAAACAATAGATTGCAAGTCAACTCGCCCAACTTGATCTAATTTGCAAGTTTCATCCCCAAAATTTTGTTCGTTTAAAGTTTCATCCCCAAAATTTTGTTCGCTTCAAAATTAAGTTAGGGATAATATCTTTTAAATTTTTTTGAGCTAATATCTGTAAAATCTCAAGTTTTAATTAAGAAGCATCTCGCATGCTTTTTGTTATTGTTCCATATATGTGAATCGTGATTGTCATTAAGAAATAATAAATTTTTCAGTAGTTATTAAAATAGAATTTGAAACTTGAGAGCATAGACATAAAAAGAATATTAGAATATCTAAAACACTTCTCTATTTAAGTGAAGTCCAAGAAAAACAACATTTGGCGAAAAATAGGTGAAATAGTTAGTGTTAGACATGCTATGAATTTTTAGCCACCGTTTAAAAAGCCACACTTTATTGGAAAAATAAAATTTGATAAGATATCTTTACTTAAAATACAAAAAGCTTATATAAAAATTTGAACTCCATGCATCATCACTTGATTTTGAACTTAAGAACACCATAAATAATTCACGTGTAAATATATTCCAAATATGAATACAATAGAATTTAAAAGATTTCTGTGTCTTGTTATCAAACTATTGATATCAATACAAGAAAATATACTTTTTTTATGTTGCAGAAAGGATATATAAGATGAGACTATACGTCATCATAAAGTTGATATAGTAGAATGATTAAATTACCCTTTCAAAAAGCACTTTGTTAATGTGGAAATTTATTGTTCTTGGATTATAGTAGCAACATAATAGAAACTTTTGGCTATATTAAGAAACATTTGATTGACGTTGGCATCTATATCTTCATCAGATTTAGATAACATGAGTTCAGCTAGTTGTTGTATGTCATGTTCTATCTCCATGCATGTCGATATTTCAAACCTCTGATCATCCGCATTCGGTACCTAAAAGTATTCAATATCAACATATTGAACCAACAAAGGTGGCTTCAGGAGTTAAACTCTATGATCAGTTCAACCTTTAAGATTCTTAATATTAAAATTATTATATGTTAAAAATATGATTTCAAAGTTCAAACCCACAATTTATTTTTTATAATTTCAGTGAATTTTACACATAAAATTATATTATGCATCAAAAATATTAGGTTGAGATAAACTTAATATTGTAAGACTGCATCCGCCTATTAGCAAGATATGTTATTGCAAGAAATGTCAAATTAAACTATGAAGTGGGGAAGGATTCGACTATGTGTATATTTTTGAAAAAATTAAAGCAAATGTTCATGCAAAAGAAAATTACTTAAGAATACCTATTTAAAAAGATATTGCACTCCATAGTTATTTGAAACAATAATTAAAAATAAAAAATACTTAGTAGGTATGTATGGTGTATAATTTTGAGGTATACAATTTACATGTGGTAAACCTTAATAATATACAACAATGTGATATAATTTTTTTAACTATTATATACCCTCAGATATATACAACTATATGAATTGTATGATCTGAAGGAAAAGAATATCCGAAACTATAGGTAATTTTGTAAGACTCGAATCTTATAAATGAGTATAAGTGAATAATTGTTTAACACCGCCTGAATAATCATGTAAAATCAATATTCGTAATTATTCATTGAGTTCTAGTGTTCTGTTCAGAAAAAAGGAGATGAGTCTAGAGGGAAAATCTATAATATTTTTATTATTATTTTTAATAGCCATCAAACAATTGTAAAAGAACAAAACAAGCAATTAAATAACCAATAAGTTTGAGTAGGATGAATCGAGCTATGATCTTTATTGTTTAGCCTAATTTGCATTATCCATCTTGATCAAGTAAAAATTTAGAGGGATTTTTTTTTACCCATAGGTTAGACATGTAACTCTTCATAAAAAGTGAATTGCAATCTTGAATAATACTCTTCTGTTTTTAATTTATTTTCCTTTATAATTTTTTTTTTTTTAAATACATCTTTCGATAATTTTCACTTTTGATATTGTTTAAGCTAAGTCAACTTATTAGAAGTCCATTAAGTAGTAACTGGAAGTTAATATGGTTCACTATTTTCATCTTTATAGTTATGTTAGTTATAAGTCGATTATAGTGAACTCACTTCTAGAGGCTTCCAAGTAGTAGCTTAGATGATTATATATAGTAAAGTTGTTCATTTGTACAATTAATCGTTGTTACACAATTAATAAAACATAATACTTCATTCTCTCTTCCCCCTCTTCTTCTCTATTCTTTCTTCTCCGTCTGAACTAGTTTATGAATATTCTGACATTCATTCAAGAACTCTTGATCAAACTTCTACAGAGAATACCAGGTCGATTCTAGAAATTTGCAAGCTGTAGTATCAATCTGGTTACTCAAGTTGAAGAAGTTTTTGGTTTGTGGTGTTAATCTAAGATTAGTATGGCGAGGTAATTAAATCCTACTGAAAATCTCGGAGATCTTGAAAGAAATTCAACTCAATGTTCTCAACCCCCAAATTCTACTCGAGCAACTAATGCAAAAATCAGTCTGGTCAAGTCTTAGATCACAATCATCCCTTATATTTGCATAAAATGGATGTAAGTGGTGTTTTTCTTATTTCTATTCTAATTAACTGACCTTAAAAATTATACCATTTGAAGTAGATCAATGCATAAAGCCTTATATGATAGAAACAAGAAGGAGATGGTAGATGAAACATATAGAAAAGGTAAGTTTAGAGAACAATTATGGGGGCAATGAAAAGGGGTGAATGTTGTAGTTCTGTCTTGAAGTACGAACACTGTTTCAAGCAATATTTTAAATGGCCTTATGTATGCTTTTAATGCATGGTCTGTATGGAAACAACATGAAGAAATATTTGATAAGATAAACGGTTCAAGAACTTTTAATCTTCATAGAAAAAATGTTGGTACTTTACAAGGAACAAATTCTGCGTCTATGTATTTTACAGAAGTCAAAGACATGTGAAATAATTTTGAATCTTTGATTCTTATTTCGGGATATAAATGTGAACAGTCAAAAGAGTTTATTGTCTATGTCCAAAGGTAGAAACTCTATCAGTTTATTTTGGATTTGAATGATAGTTATCTGCAAGCAAAAAGTCAATTATTACTCATAAATCCATTAGCTACTATAAATCAGGCATATGCCATGATTATAAATGATTAAAGTCAAAAAGCTTCCTCTTTTTTGCATCTACTGCCTTGTTAGGTGCAACCTCTAATAGTTATGATCCTGGTAATGTATTCTAATTACGACAGGTTCCTCAAGATTTAAGAGGGAATGAATTACAGTGTGTAGTATGATGACCGCAAGATGAAAGGGCATGCCAAGGATAATTGTTACAAGCTTGTAGGATATCCTTCTGGGACATCCAACTCGCTCTGATTTTGTACCAAATTCAACAATGAAAAGAAAAAAATTATTTCTGAAAGTGGAAATCATGCATATTATAATGCTCATTATGTATAAGCTAAAAATGACAATCAACATATAGCTAGTGATTACTACATGAATAATGGTGTTCTGAAGTATCAAGACGATGGGAAATATCAGGTATTATCTAATGTTATAGGGAAGTATAAGCAAATGTATCTACAGGCACCAACACAAAGTTCAAGTGTAAGTCAGCAATTTGGTGCATGTGTGTTCATTAGTAGTCAATATAAGCAACTTCTATAGATGCTAAACTAGTCAAACCAGTCCTCTGTTAGTGCCAATATTGAAACAACCAATGACTTTTCTACTACTACTAATACAAGGTCAGGTATGAGTAGAGGCGGAGCTAGGATTTCAGGTAAGGGGGTTCAATGTTCAAAGAAAACTAAATCGAAGGGGGTTCAACGCCTACTATAACCACATAAAAAATAATTTTAATAAGGAATAAATAGTGTATTTTTCTGTCGAAGGGGGTTCGGACGAACCCCTAAAGAGGGCTGGCTCCGCCTCTGAGTGCACTCTTAGTATCTACTAATTCTAATGGTTGGATTATAGATACAGGAGTCACTAACCATATGGTATCTGATATTAACAAGTTAGATAGACAAACTGTTACAGAAAATAAAAGTTTCAAAGAAAATTTGTTTATGATGACATATCTGTAGTAACACATACTGGTGCTAGTTCTATTCCTGAACATAGCACACTACAAAATATGTTTCACTTGCGACAGTTTAAGTTCAATGTATTATCTATTTCCAAGGCTACTAAGAAATTACATTGTGTAGCTCTATTTTATGCTATCTTTTGTTTATTTTCTCAATTAAAAAGGTGAAGAAGATTGGTAGACCGGAGAAAGGACTATATTAGCTTAATTAGGATGCTAATCAATCTACCAAGCGTAGTATAGTATTAGCTGTAGATTCTACAAAAGACAGCTGTTCTTAGATCAATTAGAGTTAAGTTTTTGGTATAAGAGGTTTGGGCATGTTTTCATATTAGTACTAAACAAAATGATTCCTAACAAATAACAAGATATTGCTAGTATAATCGATAAATATTTTGTTTGTCCTTGTGCAAAACAGACCAGATTTCACTTTCCTGCAAGTAGCATTAAGAGTACTAGTTCTTTTGATTTGTTTCATATGGACCTTTGGTGACCTTACAAGACCCCTACTACAAAAGATTACTAGTACTTTCTTTCTAACAATAGATGATGATTACTTTAGAATGGTATGGATCTATTTGCTTAGATTGAAATCTAATGCTTATATTATTATTCAATACTTTCTTGCTTTTGTTTAGACTCAGTTTAATAAAATGGTAAAAGCTTGTCGTATAGATGATGGTGTAAAATTTATAAATAAAATATGTACTGCAAATTTTAAGGAATTAGGCATAATACATCAAAAATATATGTGTTTATTTCCCTCAGCAGAATGGAGTAGCTGATAGGAAACACAAAAATATATTAGAAGTCACAAGAGCTCTTAAACTTCAAATTAACATTCCTATAAGGTTTTGGGGCCAATGTGTACTAGCAACTGCTTACATCATTAGTAGACTTCTTTCATCTGTTGTACATACCCTTCCTTTGCACATGAGCAAACCTTCTCTACTTCACTTTAGAATATTAGGATGTTTATGATATCAAAAATCCTTAATCAAGCTAATAAATTACAATCTAGAAGTAAGAAAGTTGTTTTCAAGGGCTATTCAGAATCTCAAAAAGGATATTTACTGTATGATCAAGCAACTAACAACTTTTTTCACAGAGATGTTATTTTCGAAGAGACTCTGTTTTCTCTTAAAGACAAGGCTCTTGAGAAACCTTTATTTAGCTCAAGTTATCCTTTATTATCTGAAGAAATGTATACTCAGTCTCAGTATTCTCCATGGACCAATGATACTAACTTTCATAGTGTTCCTTGATTTGTTACAAATGCATCTGTGTCACACCAAGTGGAGGCAGATCATAGTCTTGATAGTCATGAACCACCAGTTAAAAACAGTGGTCATCAAACACCTTTCATCTGTTTTTCCCACTAGAGCTTAAATCATAAATAGGCAACCACCTATTTGGCTGAAGGATTTCATATTTCTAAACTCTATTCATCATGATATTCCCTAGAACATTACTAAATATTTGTATTATGACAACTTAGCTTCAAAATAAAAATCTTGTTTGTTTGTTTTCTCTGTTATCACAGAACCTAAGACTTATGATGATATACTGGTAACTGGAGACAGTCTGAAGTTAATTAAGGAAGATAAGAGCTCACTTCAAAAGATCTTCAGGATGGAAGAATTAGAAGAGTTAGAGTATAGTACTTCTTTGGAATAGAATTTGCCAGATCAGATGAAGAAAGATGAATCAAAGTAAGTATGTGTTGCAACTCATTTCAGAACTTGTTTTTATCAACAGCTAAACCAATACCTACTCTTATGGATTCTAACACTAAGTTGACAAGCAAATTCTATGACAATCTCAAAAATAGCAACAACACTCATGATCCTTTGTTTATAGATGCCAGATCTTATAAAAAGTTAATAGGAAAACTGCTATACTTAACATTTATCAGGCCTGATATATCCTATGGTCTCAAAATTCTTAGCCAATATATACAGAAGCCTAAGAAGATTCATATGGAAGCAACACTCAGGATAGCCAGATATATAAAAAATCAACCAGGTTAAGGATGTAATATTTCCAACAAACCTATTAAAGATTTTGTTGCCTGCTGTGATGCTGATTGGGCAGCATGTGCACATAATAAAAGTCTTTTCTTGACTAATCTAGTCAATTTGGGTGAAGCTTTGATCCCATAGAAGTCAAAAAAATAGACAACCATCACCAGAAGTTCTGCAAAAGTAAAATATAGAAGTACGACTTTTACAGTCTCTGAACTTACATGGATACTTGGTGTATCAAAGGAGTTGGATTTAAAAATTAATTTACCTGCTAAGATCCTAAGTGACAACAAATCGGCCATGATGATAGAATCCAATCCGGTGTTTCATAAGAGAACAAAGTACATTGAGATTGACTGCTATTTTATTAGAGAAAAGATCCAACAAGGTTTTATACAAACTGAGTATATTTCAACATCTCAACAGCCAGTTGATCTACTGATTAGAGGCATTTTCAGTGTTTTTACGCCAGAATAGTTTTAAAATAATTTATAGTGAATGATTTAAAAAATAAACATAATTTAAAAAATAAACTAAAACAATAAAAATAAGCAAAAAATTATAACTTAGAATCCTTAATTTATGCCTTATCATAAGTTAAAAATCCATATTCCAAACGGATTCATTAATTATGGTCTAACCTTTGAGTGGCGGAAGAGACGAATACGGTGACAAACTCTATTGGATATGTTAAGGAGCTTTTGATAGACAGATTGTGACAACAATAGCTCATTTGAAATGCCCGCACATATATTTATCGTCCGAATTAGGGGTTCCGCATCTTCTTTTCCCTCACCTCCCTCTTCCAATTTCACCATCCACTTTTCCTGCTACACAATATTCTTAACATTAACAATAATTTTTACTTCTTTCATCTCAATTTATATAAGATAGTTGACTTGATATGGAGTAAAAAGGAAGTGAAAATAGCCTGAAATGTACCTAAATTTTGACGAAATTTATTGTAACCCTTAACTTTGAGGGATCATATGACCTCCTAAAAATTTATGGGTTCTATAACCCTCTTGAACTACTTATTAGTGTATTTTAGTGACATTTATTTGAACTAAACTTTTTTATTTTTTTATTTATAAGCTATTAAAAAACTAGAATATATTAATAAATAAATAAATAAGTTTAGTGCAAATAAATGTCAGTAAAACACACTAATAAATAGTTCAAGGGGGTCATAGGACCCCTACAAGTTCAGGCTTACGGTCCAAAATAAGTAAGAGCTGTTTGGGCGATTATAAATCATTTCACGATATATTAAAAAATTAAATTATTACTAAATATAGAAGAGTATAACAGATAAAGTATTTTTTTTGTTGTTGTCAGAGAACTAACCATATCTCAATATTGAACTACTAAAGGAAAAGACAAGACGTAGTTACACAGATGGTAAGGACCTCCCACTCTCAATTATAAAATTGTAAGGTTGAGTTATCAAGAAAGCAAAAGGGCGACAGTCTGAGAGCCCCTAAGAGATTAAAAAAGAAACTGCTAAAGGAAATATATTGCAAAATAAGTAAAAACCCAGAACTAACAGCACGACACAAGTGTTGATGGATGTCTCTGCCTCTACGAGCCATCAATTCTTCCAGTGAGAGCTCGTTTAGGATTCCATGCAAAGTCCCGATGAACCTCTCTTCTGCCCTATTTTTGAGTTCAAAACTACATAAATTAGATTACGGAAATTATCCTTGACTTGAAGGATTTGGACTCGATTGGCTGAAAAACCACTTTTTAGCTAGTATTTTGGTAGTTAAAGTGGAAAGGGAGGGTCTTATTGTCATTTCACAATTTTTTGATATCCATATTACCCTCTCACTTTGAAAACAACCGTTAATATCTACCCGATTTTGAAAAACCATCGGCCTACACCTAACAATAGGCTGATACTGATTGACATATCTCATTTCAAGAGTTGTCTAGTTCTCTAGTTTCTCTTTTACTCTTTTCATCTTCCCTCTATCCGATTATCTAAATCTAAAGCTCGTCTCTATTAAGAAAATTGTTACAATTGTCCTCAACTTTGGGCCCAACCAGATGTGCATATGAAAAGTTTTCATGGGCCTTTTTTTGGGCCTAAAATACAAATTAGGATTGTGGTGAAGTTTTGCTTAATATGAAAAAAGAGTAACTTACACAAATTCCTGAATCTTTAAGTGGTATTACATAAAATCTCGATTAGTTTGTTAATTACATTTTATCCCGATTTTTTAAAATGTGATACATATGTTATATAGTAATACATATAAAAAAGTGATACATTTGAAACTAACAAGATTTTTATTTAAGGAAATAATAGATTTTCTTTTATTCATTGTATTCTTTTATTTAAAGAAAGATATCTAATTTTTCTCCCTTTTTAGATTTAATTTAAGTATTTTAATTATGTTAGTCTTTTTTTGTCTTTAATTATGAAAGATTAGTTTTTTTTTGTCTTTTTTCTCTTTTTTTCGTCTTTAATTTTAAGTTTGGTGAATTTTTTCATTCGTCAGGTGCATTGACCCTCCACTCCAATAATATTTATTGAATTCAAAATTATTGCAATTTATTTTTTTTACTGGAATTTAAATTGAACACTAAATTCGCGTATATATTATTTGAAAGTATACAAATTACACAAACAATTAATCCAAATCACAAACCAAGATATTAAAACACTAGGTTTTCTTCTTCGATGTTTTTGCCATGATCAACAATAATAATACACTCAATATATTTTATAAGTGGATTTTAGAGAGGATAAAATATATGCAAAACTTATAAATTGTCTTTCACCCATTAATATCATATGAATTACCCAATAATTGAAATAAATAATTGTATCTATTATATAAATCACCATAATATCATATATATGAATCACCCAATAATTAAAATAAATAATTATATGAATAACCCAATAATTGAAATAAATAATCGTATCTACCATATGAATCAATACAATACCATATATATGAATCACCCAATAATTGAAATAAATAATTGTATCTACCATATGATCACCATAATACCATATATATCACCCATTAATATCATATGAATCACCCAATAATTGAAATAAATAATTGTATCTACTATATGAATCACCATAATACAATATGTATCACCCGCTAAAATCATATAAAATGTATCTATCGTATGACTCACCATAATACCCATATAATGATATCATATTTATCATTCATATGAATCACCATTAAAAAAATAAACATGTATGAATAATTAAATAAATTTATATATGTATCAATAGATTTTTATTTTAAAAAAAGGGAGAGATTTTAGAAGAGGAAAAAAAGTTGCATGCATTACTGGAGGAGAAAATAATCAAGAAGGAAGATGATTTGAACATTAATGGAAGAGAAAAAATTAGGAAGGAAGATAATTTAATTGTTGATAATTAGGGAGATATTTTAGGGAAGACTTGAATGAGTTAATGGTGGAATAAAAATAGGATGTGGGGTTTTCTTGATATGTATCAAGAGTAAAATTGAAAAATGAAATTTTATGTAAATTTTTAAAAAGTAAGGGGTATTAGGTAATATAGTCTCTTAAATAAGGGATTTGTGTAATTTATCCATGAAAAAAATATACTTAGAAAAAAGTTGGTTGAAGTTTAAATCTACAAGTTAATATTATGCCACAAATAACCCCCAATTAGCTTTATTAATTTAATTCATTCATGCGCACTTCATTATTTTTCATTCATTTTTAACAATACGTATAATTTGGTACAAATAATAGTCTAATATTTTTATTATTGACTTTTTGAATTGTTGCACTGATATTATTGTGTGATTCGTAGTGACATTGTTCTACCCCTCAAAGTTTGTTGAATCCTTTTATTCGTTATTTTCACTTTGTGAATGGAGGTATGGACATGCGTAAACGTATTGTAAAGTTTGTAACCGTTTGTAAATTCACTAAATTTATCACAATCGTATTGTAAACACTAAAATTGTTCATGCGTAGTGACATCTTTACAATACGTTTTGTGATAATTTTAGTGAATGCAAGCATGGATAATTTCAGCTTTATTTAACATATCTTTACAGTTTGAATTAGCACTTTTGTTATGGGAATAGTGAATTTTTATAGGATGTTGAATTATACTCCCTCCATTCTTTGGTTCTTACTCCATTTTGGAGTTTCTCCTTCCATCTTCAAATACAATTTGATTAAAAACTTACTTTTATACGCTTGTTTAATTTTTAAAAACTATTAGTTGAGAATCTATTCATCAATGTATTTGTTAAGTCATGCGAATGTATGAACATGTTTAATACTTCTTCCAAGTTGTGTTTAGACAATAGGACTTGTAAAGTTAAAGATGTGGACATTAAAGAGACAATTGAAGCGTCAAACATAATGATTATTTTATTTTGTTTCAATGCTCCATTTGAAATGACTTTCTAATATAGGAATATTATTTGTTGCAGTTCCTTATCCAAGAGAAGAAAAGGCATTTTTAATGAGTTTGATGAAATGTAATTATCTCCAATTAAATTTTTCTTTCTTCATTCGAAACTTCTACTTAGAGATTGATGGAACTATACAACTTTTCATATACCGAATAGTAAAAATACGAATTGAAGTTGAATGTGATTTGAAAAAAATATTTTTTTGTACATTAATTTCTTCATTTAAATCTAATCAATGTTAAATGTGTTCAACATATAATCGAGGGTTTGTACAAAAAAAATTCGATAAGTAGTATGAATCGCCAGTCTTTTAATTAATTTGTGTATTCCGTTGTTTGCATAAAGTTAAAACAAGTGTAATAAGAACACAACAATTGATTAACTAAAAATTAAAAAACAAACATGGACAACCACACAACGAAAAAAAAAACTTAAATTAAAAATACAAAAAAGCAAAAAAACAACAACCTAAGCAGCAGGATCAACACCCTCAGCAACTTCACCACCTTTATCAATCTTGTCATTGTCAACCTCTTATATGTTGGTATGGAAACTACGCCTTACCTCACACAGATCTTGTTTAAGATGTCCTATACAATGATTAAGGTCTTTCACCTCATCTTTCAATAACTCAATCTCCCAAACAATGTGATAGTGTCTTCTTCTTTGGACCATACGACCATTCACATTAGTTGAGAAAGACATAGTGTTTTTAAAGAGGCATTTGGATAGTCATCAAGCAAACTCTCTATGGTAATAGATGAACAATATTTCAAGGAAAAAAGGCTATTTAAAAGTAATAATAAGTTAGGGTTTTGTTGGAGAATTAAATGAGAATTAAATTATTACACCCTTTCCGCAACCAATACACCCATCTACTTACAATACCTAAACATTGATATTGGTAACGTCACATCAGTTCTAGGAAAAGGCGTAAGCAGTGTTAAAGTTAGCCTTAATGTGTAAACTGTAGGTGTGACACCCCATAGGATTCTAAGCTCGATTCAGCTCTAAGTTACATGCTTAAGGTTAATATTGGTAACGTCACATCGATTCTAGCAAAAGACGTAAATAATGTTAAAGTTAGTCTTAATGTGCTAATTGTAGGTGTGATACCCCATAGGATTGTAAACTCAATTCAGCTCTTAGTTGCATGCTTAAGGGGTTCAAGACTTGAAAATTTCACTAAGTGTTAAGGACTTAGTCATTTTCAAGACCCCTAAAGTTTGATGATTTTTATTTTGGTCTTTCCAAACCCGAAATATTGGTTTTTAAGTTGATTCATGGTTAGGTAGGTTAAAAGTATGTCTTAGGTGAGTTTTGGGATTTTCAGATGAGGTTTAGGACATGTTTGGATGGCCAAAACAGTGCAACAGCGCATTTGGGCCGCGACACATTACTCTCTCCCACAGTGAGGAGCTCCGCGATGCATTGCTCTCTCCAGTGGAGTAAGCTCCAGGGCATGTTGATCTCTCTAGTGAAGTAAGCATCATGGTGCATGGCTCTATCCCAAACAGTGTTTTTTATTAAGTGCCGAAGGGGCATTTGAGTTATTTCCCTTACCCTATTTCGTCCATAAAACAAATTGGGGCTTCCAAAAGGGAATTATTTTCCTCTTTTACCCAAATTGCTCTCAAGAAACCCTCTTTATTCCCCGAGAACAATTTAAGATTCATTCTCAAGAAATCAAGAGGTTCAAGCTTTCAATCCATAAAACCTTCAAGAATTCAGTTGTTAAGGTATACAGGATGTTCATCCACGAGTCCCTTTCTCCCATGGAGCCCAAAATCCTATTTTGGTTTAATTTATGAGTTTATACTTGTTGTTGAGGAAATAAATCCATGAATCTCTTGTTAATTTAATTTCAAGTTATGGCTACAAGTTTTCTCAAGTAGAATGAGTTATATCATGCTTTAAGTGTTGCAATTCCCATGTCATAATCAATTGATTTCAGGATTTACCCTCCAGTTATGAATTTAGCCATGTAATCAATGTTGTTTTTCCTCATGTTTAAGGCATTCCCATGTCCAAGTTTATGATTATTACATGTTTGATGAAATGCCCATGTTTTGGTTCTTTGAACTGTGATTTCATACTACAGTATTTTAAGTTTGATAATGTATTTTATAATAATTCAATGCTGGTGGGTTATGAACACCGGGTACCTAGTTGTTTTTCATGATTTTATTATCTCAGAAATTATTTCAGTTAAACCATGAGTATTATCACTCAGTCAGTAATACTCAGTCAGTTGTTATGATCATGATGAGAACTATCGAAAATAACGTTTAGTTAAATTTAGTCTAGCTTAGTACCAGTGTCATTCAGTTGGGAGTAGGATTTAGCACCGAGCAAACCTAGGGATGAGGGCTCACCCTACAACTACAGTTAGGATTTGAGATTTTTCCCAGATGAAACCCACTTTGTTTTTGGGATCCAAGTCTGAAGAGGATCCCTAAAAGTTTCTTGATATGGTTCAGAAGGTGACAGATATTTTGGTTATCACTTCCAGTGAGAGTGTAGAGTTGGATGCATATCAATTGAAGAATGTAGCTCATACCTGGTTTAAGCAGTGAAATGGGGATCGAGGTATGGAGGCAGGGCCTATTGAGTGGGAAGAGTTTTCCACGACCTTCTTAGATAGGTTCTTCCCATTAGCATTGAGGAAAGCTAAGGTTCAAGAATTCATTAATTTAAAGTAGGGTAATATGAGTGTGAAGGAGTACTCACTTAAGTTCACTTAGTTGGTGAGGTATGTTCCTACTATGGTAGTAGATAATAGGTCTATAATCAGCAAGTTTGTGTCTGGTGTAGCTGATAGTATCGTTAGAGGAGTGTAGGACTGCCATATTGATTAAGGAGATGGACTTATCTAGACTTATAGTTCATGCTCGGCAGATTAAGGAGGATAAGTATAAAGAGAGAGAGAAAAAACAAGAAAGCTAGAATAGGTAGTTTCAACTTTTCTCATCCAAGGTTAGAGGGTGGTAATCGTTCTCAATTCCTTAAAAAATTTTCATCCCTAGCCCCATCATCAGCTAGTGTGCTAGTGCCTACTTCAGGCAGGACAATCGAGATAGGGTGCCAGGATCTAAGTCCCAAGGAAGTATGAACAGTAGTCATACTAATCCACTCTATTGGAAATATGGTAGGAATCATCAAGGTGAGTGTAAGTTTGGTAGTGATGTATGCTTTAGATGTGGCAAGCCAGGTCACAAGATTTAGGAATGTATAATGGTTGCTCAGAGGAGAAAAGATTTATGCCAACGGGTCCAGTTTAATCTTTCATTAACTTCAGTAGGTCACCCAACTCAGTAGGGTACATTTCCAGTGCAACCAGATGGACAGCGTTAGAATAGGTTGTATGCACTCCAGGCTTGGTATGATCATGAAAGTTCTCCCGATGTGGTTATGGGTACATTATAGGTTTTCATCTTTATTTTTGTGCTTTATTAGACCTCAGAGCTTCACTTTTCTTTGTGACCCCCTACATAATAGTAGACTTTGGTGTCAGTCCCAAAATATTAGCAGAACCCTTCTCAGTGTCTACTCCAGTAGGTAGCTCTATCATAGCCTGGCGGGTATACAGTAACTACCCGATCATAGTATCTTAGAAAGTTACCTCAATTGATATTTTGGAATTAGAAATGATGTATTTTGATATCATTCTCGGCGTAGATTGGCTCCACTCATTTTATGCCTCAATTGATTGCAGAAATAGTCATTTACTTTTAGTTTCTAAACAAACTAGTCATTGAATGGAGAGGTAGTACCTCAGCGTTTAAGGGTCAATTTGTTTTTTAGCTTAAGGCAATAAAGATGATAACTAAAGGGTGTGCTTACTATCTTGTTAGTTCTGAGACTCTGAGTCTCGAGTTAGTTTTAGTAGTGCAGGAATTTCCAGATGTGTTCCCTTAAGATCTTTCCAGAGTTCCTCCCAAAAGGGAAATTGACTTTGGAATAGATCTCCTTCCAGATACCTAGCCTATATCTTTTCCACCCTACCGAATGGCTCCAGTTAAGCTTAGGGAATTGGAAGAATAGTTAAAAGATCTCTTAGATAAGGGTTTTATCAGGCCTAGTGTTTCCCCATGGGGCGCTTCAATTTTGTTCGTGCGTAAGAAAGATGATTCTCTCAGAATGTGCATCGACCATCGTCAGTTGAACAAAGTCACCATCAAGAATAAGTATATACTCCCCAGAGTTGATTACTTGTTTTACCAACTGAAGGGTGCCAATTATTTCTCTAACATAGGTCTCAGACCCAGTTATCATCAGCTTAGGGTCAGAGAATGTGACATTTTTAAGACAACTTTTAGAACTCGGTATGTCACTTTAAATTTTTAGTTATGTCTTTGGACTAACTAATGGTCCTGAAGCTTTCATGGACTTGATGAACAAGGTGTTTAAGCAGTCCTTGGACATGTTCATCATAGTCTTCATTGATGATATCCTTTTTTATTCTTGAAGTGAGAATGATCATGTAGACCATTTGAGAATTGTGTTGCACACCCTTAGAGCTCATCATTTGTTCGCCAAATTCAGTAAGTGAAAATTTTGGCTAAGATCAGTAGCTTTCCTTGGCCATATTATTTCTAGTGATGGCATTAGAGTTGACCCTCAAAAGACCAAGCAATGAGCAACTAGCCCAGACCCATCTCTCTATCTAATATCAGGAGTTTCTTTGGTTTGGATGGATGTTATAGGAGATTTTTATAAGGGTTTTCTTCAATTGTATCCTTATGTCTCGATTGACTCAGAAGAAAGTCAAATTTTAGTGGTCGGATTCTTGCGATAAGAGTTTCTAAGAATTGAAAACTCAACTTATTTCCGTTTCAGTATTGATCTTGCTAGATGGTTCAGATGGATTTATGGTTTATTTTGAAGCTTCCAGAGTTGGTCTTGGTTATGTATTGATGTAAAGAGGTAAGTAAGGTCATAGACTATGCCTCTAGACAACTTAAACTTGATGAAAAGAATTATCCTACCTATGATCTTGAGTTGGCAGCTGTTGTTTTTGCTTTAAAAATTTAGAGACATTATCTTTATGGTGTTCATGTGTATGTATTCACAAATCATAAGAGTTTGTAGTATGTGTTCAAGAAGAAAGATCTGAATCTTCTTCAGAGAAGGTGCCTTGAGTTGTTAAAGGATTATGATATGAGTGTTTTATATCATCGGAGAAAGGCCAATATAGTGGCAGATGCCCTTAGGATATTGTCTATGGGCAGTGTTTCACATGTTGAGGAGGATAAGAAAAAGTTAGTTAATGAGGTTCATCATTTTTTTAGATTAGGTATTCGATTTTTTGATTCAGCTGAAGGTAGTGTATGGGTTTAGAATGGTTCAGAATCTTCCTTGGTTGCTGAAGTGAAAGGAAAGCAAGACAGAGATCCAAGTTAGGTTAAGTTGAAGAAGGCAGTTAGATATCAGAAGGTAGAGGTTTTTTCCCAAGGGAGAGATAGTGTGCTTTGTTTTTAGGGTAGATTATGTGTTTTGTGTGTTAATGGCTTGACGCATGGTGTGTGGTACTCTATCTATCCAGGAGCTACTAAGATGTATCGGACTTGCAAAAAATCTATTGGTGGAGTGATATGAAGAAGGATATTGCAAAGTTTGTGGCCAGGTGTCCAAATTGTCAACAGGTCAAGGTTGAGAACCAATGGCCTAGTAGTATAATATAGAATTTTAGCATTCCCACTTTAAAGTGGGAAGTGGTGAACATGGATTTTGTGACAGGGTTGCCTCATATGTGTCGTCAGCATGATTCGATATGGGTCACTGTAGATAAAATAAACAACTTAGCTCATTTATTGCTAGTTCATACTTCGTACCCAGTTGAGGATTATAACCGGTAGCTATCTAGTTTTTTTTCGTAAGATCAAAGAGTGTTACCTCCTTTTCTTCTTCATCCTATGTGTTTTCCAAGAATGCAAACACAGAATCATAGATAACTGGATTGTCTTTCACTGCTAGTATAGAAATATATCCAATCTTCTCATATTCACCTGAATCACTGGAGGAGTCTCCCCATGCGGCCATTTGAGAACACATTGAGGTCATTTTCTTATTATCTTGTTTTAGCATGAAATCATATCCATATTATTTGACTTTCCCAGATTTTGTGGACAAGTCTTCCCATACAACCAACACCTTTTTTACTATACAACTAGCTGCATCTTTTCTTCTTAATGTTTTAGGATTTTGATTTTTCTTTTGCATTGGGTATTTATCATGATTTTCTTAGAGCTACCACCTTTTTCAATAGATCTAATAATCCTTGTTGCCAGAAGTGCAACATCAGTGTCTTCTTCACCTGAGTCAGATTCTAAACTCTTTAAAGTCAGGAATATTTTCCTTTTTGCTTCCTTTATCTCCACCCCTAGTTTAGTTATAGCAACTATGATGACCAGACCACTCTAGATATCAACCTTTTAGAGTGAACCTACTCTGATACCAATTATTTAAACCCTTAAGGGTTGCAGCACACAATAAGGGACCAGGTCCCTCAAAGTCAATCTCAGCCAAAAGCACAACAAAGCAATAGTGAATTGCTTGAAAACTAAAGGCTTCGCGGGAAATAAACAACACAAAGATTTAACATGAAAACCCCTTGCGCAAGGAAGGAAAAAGCTTGACTTGCCCTTATAAGCACTAAAACAGTCCACTATAACCAAACTATTCATTACAGACTCGTCTATGAACCTCACTCTAGGTTTCTCCTACTTGCAATACTTCTATTGCAAGCACACCTTGACACTTCTGCCAAGTTTTCCTCAAAAATTGGTTAACTCTAGCCAAAACAAGCTTAGGCAACTCTACCTAAGTACTTTTCTCAATAAACGAAAACTCTACTCTTATAGCATGAATAGTTCAGTTACAAATCTGTACTTACTCAAGAATAATTTCTATTTAAGCATGCATAATAAACTAAGAACTTGAGCAATGTTGAAATGGGGTTTTAAGTAATGAAAGTGCTATATTTCTATAGCATATCAGCACCCTCAACTTAGAACATTTGCATGTCCTCAGGAATTACAACACAATAAAACAAAAACAAAACAAAACATGACACTTAACTAGGAGAATCTAAGCGATTTAAGGCAATCAATCAATACTTTAAGCTCAAACTATAATATTCTCTTCTATTTCAATCTTTCAAAGCCAATTGTTTAGAAATATAATGCACAACAATGTAACCCAATGGGATCAAGGTATGGCATTACATTAGCAATGGAGAATCATACATGTATATATAAGTTACACAATCCAGAATAAGTAAATGACTAGCAATATGACTTATGTTCCCTCACAACAAAGAAGTCTCACTCACTCATATGAAGTAATGCATGCCAATGCAGGGATAGTCAAGAGACACTCACACTTAAAAACGTTCCAATGAATGTGCATCAAATGCCATAGGATTGGCCTTATTTTCTTTTCATGAACTTTCAGACGTTTAAGTTAGGATCACTATAGGACTTTTCTCAACTTGTAATGTAGGCTTGTGGGGCTGGTATGGTACATATGGATATCGAGTGACTAAGCCTCCTAGGTGCTACACTAACTTTTAAGGTCCATGCACTTACCATATTTGTTTTTACTCTACCCATATTTATCCCTTTTTATTTTTTATTGCACATTCAGGTTGGGTGTGGTTTCCTTATTCTTTATTTTTCACTTTTTCACTATTTTTCTTTTTTTTTCTTTTCTTTTACTACCACATGAAGCCCTACTATCTTTTTCTCTTATTTTACCTTTCTACATACTCATTTTACATGACACACCCCTATGATAACCACCCTTAACTTAGGCAATTTTCCTGAGTTAAGGTGTACAATGTCCAAGGAGGAATGAGCCAAAACAGGTTATTGCAACAAAAATGGGATGGTGAAAGGTGTAATAAGAAAAATAGGCTATAAGGCTCAAACTTAGAGATCAAGGAATATAATTTACACAAGGAAGGTAATTTAGGCTAAAACTAGTCTATGATAAAAAAAAGTTGCCTATGATCCTTTCCTAACCAACTATCCTACAACATATGCAAGACTAACTAGGAAAGTTCAAGATGTAACACACAAAGGAAAGTAAGTAGTATCTCACACACACATGGAATATAGTGAATAATACAAGATTCTACCTATATGCTTCATGAAATTGTTATAAAATGATTATCATGTCCCTAATCCTAATGCCATAGCAAGATCGACAGTGTTCACACATATATACAATTGCACAGTTCTAAAATTTTTGAGGGGTATCATTTTTCTCAAAAATCAGTCAAAAACATGACAACTTTCCTAAATACTTAAAAATATCCTGATTACACAAAAACACAATAGAATATGAAACAAAACACAATAAGACATAAATTTTACTCTTGACATGTTGTTTCTACAACCATACCGCAACCGACAGAAAAAGAAGTATGACAACAAAAACCAAAAATGGTTATGGTATACCTCATCCCAATTAAAGGATTGTGCATTATCCCCAATGTGATAAGATAATATAAAAAATAAAGAGAATAAGGACATACGTGGTCCGCGCTAGGCATTCGTGTCGTCGATATCCCTAGATGGGGGTATATCTACTAGTAGAGGCATGGTGGTAGTGGTGCACTACTAGAGAAGGCACTCACTGCTATCTCATCACATTTCTGTCTCTCAATAAATACAATCTCATGAGAATCATAGGTGGCTTTTTTCATGGACAACTTATATGGCATATCTGGTTCCTGCAAGTCCCCTTTTTAGCCTATCTTGGTCCCAACAATATGAATCACTTTGTCATCCTTCATAAAAAGATCTAAATTTTTTTGTCCAAGTGGAGGTACTGGCTGTACAACTGGGGGTATGAACAAAGGGATGGATGATGTGTGTCTCTTAGTTAGTGAGCGTACCTCGGCTCTAAGTGTATCCATCTTTTCTCTAATAGCTCCTTGATCTGGGATCTCAATAACTGTGAACCTGTTTGCCATACGTCTCTCAGAAGCATTAATACATGCATGTAGATCAACACATAGATCTGACATACCTGGCCATCATACTAGTAATCAAGGCATCTCCCTCTCAAGTTAATACATTATCTGATTCAGTTGGGAATAATCTATATATGATGATCAACCACTAAAACTTAGCAGTAAAACTCAATAATGTCTTCTTTATCATACCCTATCCCTCGATCCAAGGGGTCTCATCACCCAAAAGTGAAATATAGCCAATGATCCACCTATCTATCTCAACTCTCTCTTATCTATGATCGGCCTCCCTTATAATACGTCTGTCATATGTGACTCTTAATTTCTAGTAACACTCTACTATAGATATTGGGGCAATATAGTCTATACTAAAGATAACTCACCAGATGGTTGTTGTTAAAATGCCAACATGACCCCTCTCACAAGGGTCTTCTCAAGTTGTGGATACTCTATATGTCTCATCAAACCTGTAAATCTACATATTGAGAGAACTACTATGGCACGATACGATGCATAAAAATCTCGTACCAAAGTCAGGCTGTAAAAACCGAGTGATCTAGTCATCTAATCTAACTGATAACAGTTAAAGGTTGCCCGCAACTATGGTACTCTTCTTAACCTAGATAGCTCAGTCCTACACTCCTAAAAAATGAGCCTATTAGGTTGACCGATCTCTAAAATATGTTTGTCTATATCAAATATCATCCATATTCCCCATACACTACCTTGGGTTATCCTCCCCAAGAGGTACCTCCTAGGTATGTGTAGGGGCATAATTTTGTCCTTCCTATGATAGTGCCTCCTCATCTGGAATGGGAACCTTATGGGAATACTTTCCCATACCCTCCTTAGACTAGGGTACTCCTGACAACTGTGCATGAGCTGCGGTATCTGGCTCAGACTGGGGTACTGCTTATTACTCCTCTTGATCAACAGCCTCAAATAAATCCTGGGACCACTCCTCAGACTGGGGTCTTGAGCTACACCCTGTGGAACTGGCTTAGAATCTACCTCATCATCATCACTCGACGGAGGAGAGTGTGGGGGTGATCTCCAGGCCAGATTCATTCTTAGTCGGGCTAGTGATGCCTGGGTAGCCTGGAGAGCCTGAATGGCCTTAGTTCGATACCTAGGCGGGGTAAAGGCTGGACTTCTACCCCATAGTGAGTTCTCAGTCAACGCCTCTCCCGTAGTGCCCAAAAAAATAGTCTCAACTACCTGGTGCACCCAGCTTCTAGTTACTCTGCGTGTTGCCCCGACCGCAGCTGCTATAAGCTGTGCAACAGGGTACTCCTCCACTAAGCCACTGTTCTTGGGGGACTCATACCATCTACTTGATTCACCAACCTTCTTCTTTGCATCTTCGGTGCCCTTTGTACCTGAGAAAACATGCGTTAGTTTCCAATAGAAAGAGAGGAAATGTAAAATTCAAAAAAGCCCAAAGTTTGAAAACCTTAAATTTTCCTTTAATTTTCACATACTTATACTAAAATGTAGTCCCAACAAGTTCAATGTGAATATGTTTTATCAATAGTCACATTTGCCCTCATCACAACCATACCAATCTCTTAATATTCCATCGTATTTTTAAAGTACCACTTCCGGGCAGGGCATTTTGGGGTGTCTAATCCAAGAATTATGTACTACACATATTTTAGCATATTTCAAGGCTCCTAACTAACAAAGTTTGTTGGTTACAATATATATTACATTATAATAAACACATCAACCACTTGTTTTCAATTTCAACATATAGTACTACGAATAGAAGCCAAAACATTACCTTTTAGAAGCAAAACCCAGAAGTGAACTATAAAAAAGTGAAGTAAACTTGAAGTTGGAACTCGTGTATAGAACGTTTGAACAATTTAGTACCACGAACAAGTGCCAATTAACCTTTTTCATAACATGAGAAAAATCTATAATTTGAGAGGGAAATTTAGGTTTTAAGAGGAAGAATGAAATTTTGAAGATTTGAATGAGTTAAAATAAGATTAAATAGAAAGGGAGGGGTCATTTAGGTCCTTTTTAAATCATTTTTGGGCCCAAAATTTGGGCCCACAAGTGGCCACTTCCATCTGCCACATGTGGGCCGCATGTTGTACATGAGGTTCGTATGTACAGACCACAAGTGGGCCATAATTTTTTGCCCAATCTCTTGTTTTTTGAAATTTGTATTTCTATGCCCTTCTACTTATATTTTTATAACTTGTAATTATGACTTCATAAGTGGGATTATGTGTCAAAGTCTAGAAATTCCATTAGGATCCTCAAAATTCCATCTTTTTAAGTATCGCCCAACATTACCTGGTCCAAGTGGGACTTATAACCATGATGAGTTAGTCACAAAGTCCCCTTACCTACAAAATAATTAATGTAGTAATCCTATCATATTTTGGGTTAGTCCATAAGCTATAAACCTAAAAAGGAAAAACAAACACAAGTAAACACTAAAATAGTGGGTTGCCTCCTGCCCAACGCTTGATTTAACTGCGCGACACAAAGTTGCTATGCTGGTTACTCTGACTTCACCAACAATACCATGTATTTACTCCCATGAATCAATTTATCTAACATTACGGTATGACATGGGTTCCCTGATTACTCAAAATTCATCAAGATACCCATAGAATATGATCTGAGGTGGTTTTATGCACCTTAATGTATTATCGTAGATTGTTCAAGCCTTGGAAACAGCCTCTAATAGAAATGAAAGGTAAGTCTGTATAAAATATAACCTAGTAGTGGGGCCATTCCCTGGACACTACGCATAGCGATAGCTTTAGTGAACCGGGCTGCCCTTTAGTGTATTATCCTAGATTATTTGGCCTTGTTTTGAGGAGTACATTTGTGCTTAATGTGTTAATGATAATATAATTAGGAATCAAAGTTTTTATGTATGTTAATACACTATTTATGGTGTCTATCATACAAGTTTGTACTTAATTTGGTCACTTAGAGTTCATACAAGAAAACTAGTGTTACTAGCTGAGTTAGGTGTTTGTCTAGTTGATCGCGATGGATTCTAATGTTTATAATGAGTTCCTAAGGTTATTATTATGTAATTATGTGTGTAACAACTTGTTTATGATGTTTAAAGTGAAATTGAATCAATCCAAGAGTCAAAACACTAAGGTAAAGATTAATAGGACGACACTAGTTCTTAGCTTGAGTTTTTAGTTCACCATTCTAGATATTGTGTTGTTTGGAGCTCTAATCCGTGGTGTTTGATTGTATATAATGTAGGGTGAGTTGATTGTAATGATATATGGATGATATAAAAGCTTAAAATAAAGTGGAAAAACCACCATAACGCTTGGTTTGGAATGACAAGTGCAAGGCAAAGTTTAAACGTCAAAGAGGCATTTCCAGAGAGCCCTCGCGATAGAGAGGCCCCGCAACCCTTACTTGACTGGACTAATCATTAAGTATCGACCCTTAATTGACTGGAATAAGCATTGAATCATGACCCCTAGTCCATGGGAACAAGGGGCGTGCCGTGGACCACACTCCCACACGTCCAAAAGTCCTCCACCTATAAATAGGACACACAAACACTTTGTTAGACACCTTGGATGTATTTGGAGCTTGGAGAGGGGATGGAAAACACTTTAATTAGGGTTTTAATTCTTGTACTTTATTTTTTCATGGATTATATCATGTATTCATTGGTTTGGATTTCAATTATGTCCATTAGCGGCTAAACGCTCCCTTTCTGAGGTTAAAGCCAAGAACATGATTAGGATTTCTTTGAATTGATTTTGTTTGGATTCTTATCATATTTTTCTATTTATTTATCCTTGTTATAACTAGTTTAAGGATTCATAACCGTTATAATATATCAATTGTCAACTTTGTGAGTTTGAGAGGGGGAATAAGAAGATAGAATGTGGGGATAAATAAAGTAAGGTTTTTATTCTTTTACAAAGTAAGGGATTTGAAGTAGCGTCTAGGATAGAGATGTACCTAGAAGCCTTATTTGGTTCACTACGGGATGAAATACAAAAGTGTTTAGCTTATTTCTCATATCCCTGCTCAATGATGTAGTTGTGGGTCTAAGTTAGATAGGTGATTAGAGGCTTGAGAGACCATGATCATAATATCAACCCCGTGAATCAACAACCAAGATAAGTAATATAACCAATGAATTTCAATAGCTCAGTATGATTGTTCTTAGTGATTTTTCATCCATTGATTTTTTGAAGTCTTTACTTTTTTGCTTTATTCTAGTTTACTTTTAGTTTATAAAATTTCAAAACTCTTTTATTTACATTCGCATGAGTTAATCTCAATTGTTAACCTAGAATTGGATAGTTTATTAACACAAGTCTCTGAGGGATCGATATTCGACTTTATTTCAGGCTACTATTTTACTTGTAAAGACCACGTACACTTGTATGTGCGCTTAGGTCAACATATACCCTCTTGAGTCATCAATATAATCAATTATCGATACTGCCCTTATGTTGGTCGGCTACTTCATTATTTTTGGATGTTAAATGTGACCTTATCACCATTGACTCTGAACTTTAGCTCCTCCTTCTCTATGTAAACCATTGCTCTACCTGTGGTCATAAATGGTCTCTCCAATGTGATGGGACTCTTGGCATCAACCTCATATTCTAGAATAAAAAAGTTAGTCAGAAAGATAAAGTTATCTCACAATCACATCAAAAGAAATGCCCATAGGTTTCTTCATAGTGCGGACAACCATCAAAATTTTCTTCGTAGTTGGTTCAAGAGGGATCAATCCTAATTGTTTGAATACATCCAGTGACATCAAATTTATGTTGGATCCTCAATCACATAAGGCTCTGGTGAACTGGAATGACCCAATAATGCATGGTATAGTGAATGATGTGGGATCACCCTTTTTCTGGGCTAACTTAGTCTCACTGCACTACAGTGGTGCAATCCATCAACATACTCAATAGTCGCCCCTTTATTCTTTGTAAATAATTATTTCATAAACCTGGCATATCCAAACATCTGCTTCAATGCCTTAAGAAGAGGTATGTTCAAGCTCAACTCTTTTAGCATCTCAATGAATCGCTTGAACTTTCCTTCCTCTCTCTTCTAATTCAGTATCTAGTGAAAAGATAAGGATGGTTGTGGAATTTATCTTATTTTTAGCTTGATGACTAGACCTTTACCTTTGTCCTCCCAAACTTTACCAGTACCATCTGTTGCCCTTTTTGACTCTACAATAGGTGTATCTTTAACAACAACTTTATCATGCCTTGGCACTTTTGCAGTAGGCAATGGGGTATCCACAGTATTTATACCACTCCTTGTGGTAATATCAAGAACATGACCATCATTTTTTGGAGTTTGAACAGTGTTTCTCAGAAGGGTACCTGGCTGCCTCTAGTTCAATGTTGCTGATATCTGCCTGAACTGGTGCTCCAACTGCTTGATAGCAATGGCATGAGATTCAAACTTTTGGGTTAACCCTAAAATGTTATCATTAATCTCCATAAGTTTATTCTCTTAAATTTCTTGGCCCTTTACCAGCTTAGTCAATATTTTTCCATTCTTAATTTTGTATCTTGTCTGCCAGGCAGAATGTACCTGTGTCTCTTCTTTTGTATAGCCATTCTTATTCCTCCAGTCACTATCTTACTTCCTATGATAGTATCTGTATCTATCATAATAGTTCTGACCCTTGTTTCCTTACCCTTGGGCTCAATAACCTGCTAACTGATGATCTTGATATTTTTCTTCCTCCTATAACTCTGATTCATAAGCTTTGGAAGCTAAACCCTGTGCTCCTACTGCGTTCACTTTCTCAAAACTTTCTATTGCAAACTGCTTTGCGAGTAACCAAGATTAGTTCTCAATTGCATAATTCTTACGCTACTGAATCATCAAGTACTTTTTGGTCACAAGAATCACCAATAGCATACGTGCCAGATCCCCTCCCAGCATCCAGAGTTTGCCACCCTTGGTTAGTGAGCGATATCTGATCTATGATATCTGAAGCTACCTTCTAGCATAGTCTTATAAAAACTCCTCCAGATATGGTGTCTGCCATGGCTTTGGAACTGATGGTCAGGGCTCTGTAGAATATCTCCAATAAGCTCATCTCTAGAATCCGATGGTTGGACACCATACTCAGCTTTTTCTTGAACTTGAACCAAGCCTTATACATAGATTCTGACTAAAGCTGCTTGAAACTATAAATCTCCTTCATATGACGCAACATCCTTGATGAAGGAAAAAAATAGTTTAAGAATTTCCCGTGTAACTCATTCCACACAGTGGTAGATCCTCTTGGCAGTTCCCCTAGCCATAAAGATTCTTCTCCAGTAAGCGAGAAAAGGAAAAACCTCAATCTAAGTGCCTCTTGATTCACCTATAGATTTAAGTACGAACTACAGATCCCAATAAAATTTGTACGGTGCTTATTTGTATTATTTGTAGGAAAACCCGCAAATACACCCTTCATGTTTAAGAGCTGAATCATTGTACTCGTTATGTCAAACTTAATGCTTGGGCGAAAAATATCAGGAATAATAGCTCCAGTCTCTACCGTCTCAACATACCTCAGATCCTTTTCATCTTTATCATAGGGTTGCAAATACTAATACGTTGGGATCAGTTGAGCATAACCAACTCTAACTCTATTTTAAATACCACCGAGTGTTGCGTGACATTCTGCTTTATCCCTCTACACTAGCTAATTCTACATCTCGAGTTATTCACTAAGCATCTTATTCCTCCTCTGGATAGTAGATTGTACTAACACCTCCGTTTGCTGGCCAATAATGTCCTGAACACCTTCAAAATGAGGGGGAGGCACCTGGCGTGCATCATCATGAACCCCTTCAGAATGTAATCTCTTTTCGGCTCGGCATCCTATTAGGTGTCTGTAGGATCCTCTCTAGATTCAAATTCACTGGGAGTAAGGGATTTCCTCTACTTTGTGTGCTAGGAATACACCGGCATATACCCAACTAAGAACAAAAACAAAAATACCCATAAACTATAACAACTTTGATTTACTACTCAACACCACATTCCCCAACAACAATACCAAAATTTGATCATGCCCAAGCTACATCTTTTATTTGAAGATTATGCAGTTACTGTCAAATATAGTAACCCAACAAAGGTTAGGGTCGAATCTCAAGGGAATACATGGAATTATGGCTCTTAACTACTATCAATGAACAAAACTAAAAAAGTAAATTAGGGTTGTAGTGACATATCAAACAAGTAATTAATATTAACTTTGGTTTTAATTCAATCGTAGAAAAACACTAAGGTTGTGTCCCCCCTGGCTTCTAACTTAGTAGGCTTCTCATACTCAATCCAACTATAAAATTGTTGAGCATGTAGAGTCAAGTAAGATAGGTATCACCAACAGCCTCTCGGCATTGTAATACCCCAGAAAATTTTCTTCGTAAAGATTTTGTGAGAAACGAATCGAGTTTTACGCTTTAGAGCGATCCATAAATTTTCTGTGTAGTATTTCTAAGACGTTGATCTAACATTGTGTAGAGTATTGAATAAGATTTCCAAAGATATGCAGATCATCTAAAACGGACACTCGAGCGATGAGTTACGACCATTCTGATCGAACTGTGAACAATAAAACGTGCAGGAAATTAAAAATTACTGCAGCCAGGCGAATTTTAGGGTCAACTTCAAACGACCATAACTCCTTGTACATAATGATCTGGGTGAGATACTATATATTAACCGAAATCTCTAAGAGTCCTCTTTCTAATGAAATTGGTTTCATCCAATTTGGTTGTCTGATTAAAACGTTATTGTTGATCTACTTCAGCCTATCAAAACAGTCCACCAAAGGACAGATTTGACATTATTTATTTTTTTAAGGGAAATTTGGTCATTTCACACCTCCCTCTTGGATGATTTTTTTTTTATTTAATCCATAATTGAACCTTCAAATTTATTTTCTCCATGAAACATTTGGGATAATGAAATCCTAGCCAAATTTCACCTTCAAATACCTTTCAATTTCGCCGTAGAAATCCAAAATTAATCCGATAAATGAACTCCTCATTTCAAGACCTTCGAGGAGCACACATTATTTGTACGAACAGGATTTCGTAATCAAGAAGTCAATTTCAAGGTATGTGGGGTTTTGAACAAGAGCAATCTTCCGTTCTAGTGCCCAAAGCTTTAATTTTATTATGATTTTACATGATTTTGTAAGTGAGATTATGTCTAAATAATTTGATTATGAGATTATGATGGTTGAATGAATAAACTTTGATTTATATGATTATCTCAATGTTTTCATGATATGATTTAATAATTATCATTGTGAATTACACACTTTTACCACGAGGTGGTATTTTGAGTGATTTTGGGACGTATGTCGAGATGGTATTTTGGAATAATATTTTGAGATATGTGTCAAGTTTTATGCTTCCCAATGACGATTTGAATTATTTAATATATATTTGAGACATGAGATGTCTTGATATCTATAATTGTAAATTTCATATTTTTATTTTGAATGATTTCGAGATATATGTTGAAATGGTATTTTGGAATGATTTTGAGATTTATGATAAGCTTAAAGCTTCTTTATGACGAAATTGAATCATTGAGAATATTGAGATATAACATTTGAAAGGTTACCATGAGTCTTGATATTTTCTCAAAAATATTGATGTTGTCATGACTTAATAAATTGTTACATTTTGACATTTAAAAAGGTTGAGTTCTATTATTGAAATTTCATGATATTCGAAAATGGGTATACACTCAAATTACTTTATGAAGGATTTATAAGACTTTGAATTTTTTTCCAATATGGATATACATGATTACTTCATTACTCTACTTCTTAAATTGAGAATTTATGCTATGAATTGCATACTACTACAATGAATTGATATTTCTTAAGGCTTTCGAGATAAAAGTCGTGATTTGAGTTATACTACGGGATATGTATTCTTATTATGAATTAAAGGTCTCAAGTTCTTTTCAAAAGTTGTTGTCATGATTTAATTGTTGAATTGAAATAATAATCATTTGAGTACATTGACCTTGAACTCGCAAAGTCGAGATGATTTTGACTATGAGAAAGATTGATTTTGATATAGATGTTGAGATGAATTTTGGTATTTTTTTTTCTGGATGATTTTGATGAGTTGAATTGTTGAAAATATTACGTATTGAGTCTTCATATCCTTGTCCAAATGTCGAGTCGGTTATGGTTCAATGCATTGATACCTTGTTGATGTTGAAAAAGATTGAAATGTTTTAAGTCAAAGTTGTGGTTAGGAATCCACAAATTGTTGATGAATTATAAATTGAGATTTTATTTTGGTCTTTATGATAGACCCTTGTGATGATGATGGTGGATCTCCTAACGCGTTCTGAGCTTGTCGGGGAGTAGTACTTAGCACCGAGAGGGAAATTTAGTATTTCCCCAAACCTATGTGCCACCGTAGGGTTGTTTGATGATGATATTATTGGCCAGAGAGCCCGATTATGATTATTGCAGTTTTAAGGTCGTACTCCCTGGCAAAGAGTATGACGTTCCAGCCAATGGAGGTTTCAAACGTTGGTATTCCACGTAGCTCAATGGGGTTGTCAGTTATAGGAAACTCCCCTGTCCATAAAAGTCATGTTTCTTGAATTACCGAGTCACTTCGAGATTTGAGTCAAAGAGTTGAGGTGTTATGATGAATTATGATTACCTATGATGAATTTTGACGATATGATAATTTATGATGATTTATCATAATTTATGATTTTTGATGATTTACATGGATTATGAGATATTACCATTTGAACTATTTATTATGAAAGTATGAAGAGTATGATTTGATGTAACTCAACCCAAGTGAGTCATCATTGTCTGTATGCATGTTTTTATGAAATTGATGATGTTATTTAAAGTGTTGCATGCACCCCTACATACTCAGTACATTCTCTTTGTGCTGACCCCCATTTACTATTCTATTCAGTTGCAGCATCTAGTCAGCAGGTAAAGGAGTCCTTATAGTTCAAGGTCTTGTATTGATTGTTTCATTTAAGAGACACTGTACCTTCTTCTGTCAACCATATTGAGTGGGATGGTTGGGATTTATGTACAGGCAATACTAGTAGAGGCTTCATAGGCAGTAGTAATGGTTGATGTATTCAGTCTCCGTCTTGTATATGTATATGTGTCAGTAGAATTGTCATATTGTAATTCCAATATTGTCTTGAATAGATTCTATATTGATATATTTTCAGCTTCACTCTCTCAGAATTATGTTTTAAATTAGCTGCTTTTGAGTTATACCTATGAAAGGGTTAGCTTGGGGTCACTTGTGACCCTAAGTATCGTGTGGTATCTCGGGACTCGATTTTTGGGGCGTTACAAACTTGGTATCAGAGCACAGAGTTCAAGTGTTCTAGGGTGTCTATGAAGCCATTTCTAGTAGAGTCTTGCAGAACGGTACGTAGACGTCTGTACTTTTCTTCGAGAGGCTATAAGGCATTTAGGAAAAGTTGCTGTTCTTTCAAGTCTTGAATCGTGCAATAAGTTTAAACCAGATAAGCTACCACATTTCTTTTCAGGATCTATAAGTGACAGTTTGTACTTTTCTATCTATGTGCTATTCTTGAGATAGTATGAGCAGTAAGTCCCAGTTCTTTCCCTAATAATATTTTCAGACTGATTAGCAAAATGTTTCAAAAGTCTCATATAAGTGGCTTCAGAAGAGCCTCCCAGTGTGTTATAAGTACCTGAAGTTTCGTGTTATGTCCTCTTCTTTATGACTTGTTCAGCTAAGACTGAGTGGATGCGTACTCCTTGATCATCGAATATGGTATGCCAAGTTCCTATCTCCCGTAATCTTGCTATCATCATGCTGTTGAAAAAAAAATGAAAGTCTAGTGAAGTCGTGTGGGGCTCTTTCGATTCACTAGCATAGCTGTTTTGTTATTCACCTTAAAATTTTTTGCAAAACTCATATTCAAAGCCTAGTGGAGCCGTGTGTGGCCTATTTCGATCCACTAGCAACTTGTAGTTCATCTTGTTCCTTGTGCTGGCTAAAAATGTGGGATTTGGAGGTGTAGTAGTAAGAAGGATGGTAAGTGTGATTTGTTGAGCATAAGTATAGCGGAATCCGTTTTTGCATATATTTGGGGTTAATAGGGAGTGATATATCCTTGTGTGTCAATTTTGTGATATAGTTTGTTCGAAGTATGAGATGGGTGTTGATGGTATTTGTATGCCAGATAGTATAGGTTAGTAATAAAAGTACTCGGTGGGTGAGCGTTGTTAAATTATACCGTTGCTGGGTTGCCAGAGGAAGTTAAGTTAAGGCGTAGAGAGCTATGAACTAAGTTAAGTTGTGTATGAAGGATACATAGTAGTGACGGGTGAAAGAAGGATGTGTTAATGGATTGTGAATAAGATAAGCTATATGATTATGACCAATTATTATTGTTATGAAGTTTAAATGGGCTAGCATTTGTTGAGGATTGTTTTATAGTTTCTAAGTGGAAATTTTATGCGAAAAGTTTTAAGTTATATTGTGTGCTAAAAGTTAAGTTTGAATGATTGGTGATCGTGAAGGTGACTGTGACGATTTCTTGATTAATGGTATTAGTTGTTAGGAAGTGATCAAGTAGGCTTGAATAGTGGATATAAGAGCTTAAGTTTGGTTGATTTGTGATTAAGTTTGATGTTGTGTTTATGATGAGAAAGTTTACCCAAGATATTATAGGACTGCTTTAATTTCGAGGATTAGTGTATGACTATAATGGTTGAGCTTCTTAGATGTGATTTTGATTCTTATGGTTTAGAAATATAAGTTTACAAGAGTGATTTTACTAAGCGATGACAGAGGTAGTGTGGTCCGTTAAGGATGAGAAAAATTTGAATTGAGCGTTAGACTTTAATATTGAAATTCCAAAGTTGAGCTAAAGGCGTATGCTTATTTTGAGCTAAGTGGTGATGTGAAGTAAGATTGAGATTAAGCTTTTATGTATATTGTGGTTAGTTGAAGTTTTAAATGGTTATCTTGAGGGATTGTGGTGTACATGTTTCAGATTCTGGAAGCTAGTTATGCTTCAATTCGTAAACTTCCACTAAACGATCTTTGTTTTCCAAGTATTCCAGCTCAGTCGATCAGAATCGTATAGTGTGCCTTCTTATTTATCATTTCATCATGTTATCCAAGTATCTTAGGAATGAAATCATTTCCATATGGAGCATCTCATTAGTTACGAGTATACCTCTGTTCGTGCGTCATGCATATGAGCTAATTCATAGGTGCCCCGTGCACAGTCTTAGTAACCCTGTGAAATAAGTGTTGTAGAGGAACATAGAGTCCCCAGGGGGAGATACCCCGTGACTTCTTAAAGCTTCCGTGTTTTAAACACATCTAGTTCATGCTCAAGTTCTCATTACGAGCCTTGAACTGGCTATTGTTGCATACACATTCATACATTCCAGAGTCAGTTCAGCTAAATATTTATGCGTCAGATATGCATGTTCACTATGAAGACTAGGAAACTGTAATTCCAATCATGCCGATATGTCTCAGATGTTTGCGTCTCTTAAGAAGGTCAGTTGATCAGTTCTTTTATCCTATCAAGCAATATTCGAGGACAAATGTTTCCAAGGGGGAGATAGTGTAATACCCCAAAAAATTTTCTTCGTAAAGATTTCGTGAGAAACATATCGAGTTCTACGCTTTAGAGAGATCCATAATTTTTTTGTGTAGTATTTCTAAGATGTTGACCTACCATTGCGTAGAGTATCGAATAAGCTTTCCAACGATATTTAGATCATCAAAAACGGACACTCGAGCGATGAGTTACGGCTATTCCGATCGAACTGTGAACAGTAAAACGTGCAGGAAATTAAAAATTACTGCAGCCAGACGAATTTTAGGGTCAACTTCAAACGACCACAAATACTTGTACATAATGATCTGGGTGAGCTACTATTTATCAACGGAAATCTCTAAGAGTCCTCTTTCTAATGAAATTGGTTTCATCTAATTTGGCTATCGGATTAAAACGTTATGGTCGATCTACTTCAGCCTATCAAAACAGTCCACCAAAGGACAGATTTCTCATTATTTGTTTTTTAAGGGCAATTTGGTCATTTTACACCCCCTCTTGGACGGAAATTTTTCCATTTAATCCATAATAGAACCTTCAAAATTCATTTTCTCCATGAAACATCTGGGATAATGAAACCCTAGCCAAATTTCACCTTCAAATACCTTTTAATTTTACCGTAGAAATCCAAAATTAATTCGATAAACGAACTCCTCATTTCAAGACCTTCGAGGAGCACCCATTATTTGTACGAACAGGATTCCGTAATCAAGAAGTCAATTTCAAGGTATGTGGGGTTTTGAGCAAGAGCAATCTTCCGTTCTTGTGCCCAAAACTTTAATTTTATTATGATTTTACATGATTTTTCAAGTGAGATTATGTCTAAATAATTCGATTATGAGATTATGATGGTTGAATGAATAAACTTTGATTTATATGATTATCTCAATGTTTTCATGATATTATTTAATAATTATCATTGCGAATTACACACTTTTACCTCGAGGTGGTATTTTGAGTGATTTTGGGACGTATGTCGAGATGGTATTTTGGAATAATATTTTTGAGATATGTGTCAAGCTTTATGCTTCCCAATGATGATTTGAATTATTGAATATATATTTGAGACATGAGATGTCTTGATATCTATAATTGTAAATTTCATATTTTTATTTTGAATGATTTCGAGATATATGTTGAAATGGTATTTTGGAATGATTTTGAGATTTATGATAAGATTAAAGCTTCTTTATGACGAAATTGAATCATTGAGCATATTGAGATATAACATTTGAGATGTTACCATGAGTCTTGATATTTTTCCAAAAATATTGATGTTGTCATGACTTGATAAATTATTACATTTTGACATTTAAAAAGGTTGAGTTCTATTATTGAAATTTCATGATATTCGAAAATGGGTATACACTCAAATTACTTTATGAAGGATTTATAAGACTTTGAATTTTTTTTTCAATATGGATATACATGATTACTTCATTACTTTACTTCTTAAATTGAGAATTTATGTTATGAATTGCATACTACTACAATGAATTGATATTTCTAAAGGCTTTCGAGATAAAAATCGTGATTTGAGTTGTACTACGGGATATGTATTCTTATTATGAATTGAATGTCTCAAGTTCTTTTCAAAAGCTGTTGTCATGATTTAATTGTCGAATTGAAATAATAGTCATTTGAGTACATTGACCTTGAACTCGCAGAGTCGAGATGATTTTGACTATGAGAAAGATTGATTTTGATATAGATGTTAAGATGAATTTTGGTATTTTTTTCCGGATGATTTTGATGAGTTGAATTGTTGAAAATATTACGTATTGAGTCTTCATATCCTTGTCCAAATGTCGAGTCGGTTATGGTTCAATGCATTGATACCTTGTTGATGTTGAAAAAGATTGAAATATTTTAAGTCGAAGTTGGGGTTAGGAATCCACAAATTGTTGATGAATTATAAATTGAGATATTTGTTTTGGTCTTTATGATAGACCCTTGTGATGATGATGGTGGATCTCCTAAAGCGTTCTATGTGCCACCGTAGGGTTGTTTGATGATGATATTATTGGTTAGAGAGCTCGATTGTGATTATTGCAGTTTTAAGGTCGTACTCCCTGGCAAGAGTATGACGCTCCCACCAACGGGGGTTTCAAATGTTGGTATTCCACGTAGCTCACGTGGGGTTGTCGGTTATAGGAAACTCCCCTGTCCATAAAAGTCATGTTTCTTGAATTACCGAGTCACTCCGAGATTTGAGTCAAAGAGTTGAGATATTATGATGAATTATGATTACCTATGATGAATTTTGACGATATGATAATTTCTGATGATTTATCATAATTATGATTTTTGATGATTTACATGGATTATGACATTTTACCATTTGAACTATTTATTATGAAAGTATGAAGAGTATGATTTGATATAACTCAACCCAAATGAGTCATCATTGTCTGTATGCATGTTTTCATGAAATTGATGATGTTATTTAAAGTGTTGAATGCACCCCCACATACTCAGTACATTCTCTTTGTGCTGATCCCCATCTACTATTCTATTCAGTTGCAACATCTGGTCAGCAGGTAAAGGAGTCCTTATAGTTCAAGGTCTTATGTTGGTTGTTTCAGTTCAGAGACACTGTACCTTCTTCTGTCGGCCATATTGAGTAGGATGGTTGGGAGTCATGACCCGTTTATGTACAAGAAATACTAGTAGAGGCTTCATAGACAGTAGTAGTAGTTGATGTATTCAGTCTCCTTCTTGTATATGTATATGTGTCAGTAGAATTATCACCTTATAATTCAAATATTGTATTGAATAGATTCTGTATTGAGATATTTTCAGCTTCATTCTCTCAGAATTATGTTTTAAATTAGCTGCTTTTGAGTTATACCTATGAAAGGGTTAGCTTGGGGTCACTTGTGACCCTAAGCACCGTGTGGTGTCTCAGGACTCGATTTTCGGGGTGTTACAGGCACCATTTAGTAAATTTCACTTATCTTCTCTTGATCTTAGAGTGTCGTATTACTAACCCTTACCTTTTGGATCCCAGTTACAACTATCTCCTCTGGGTCTCAAGTTGATTAGATGGGATTTAACTGGCTTAACAAGATAGTACAGGTAAGCTTATTTCAAAAATTAACCCTAAGTCACCATTGTGATTTCGTTTTCCTAATCTCTACCTCTTTCTCAAGTTTGTAGTGAATACAGGCTGGATCCTAACATGTACACCCATTAAGAAATCAATCAAAGCGAAGAAAACCCCAATACATGCAACAATAGTACTTTAGAAAGATTTAACACTTCCCCTACTTCATATGTATCCAGGGTTCCAAAACCCTAGATAAGGGAGATTAAACGCTCATACTTGTGTAATGATTAAAAGAATTCATGTTTGAATATATTCAACAATCACACAATAATCAACTACTGAAAAACCCAAAACTTTAATATAATTAACAACCAAAATAAATACAAATCAATTCCAAGATAAAAGATGGATCTCAAAATCAAATATATGATTATGAGTATCAAGAGTACGTAACTGTCACGACCTGAGGCTACCCCCTAGTCGCGACAACGGTGCTTATGGTCACAAGTGACCACAAGCTAACGCATGAGCTGGTACCTTCTGTAAGAATTGAATAAAATAATAATGGTCATGTGTGGAAATGACTAATAAAACGACAAGGTCTAGATACTGAAAATACGATTTAATTTCAGTCTGAACTATTGATAGAACTCTTAAAACGAACTAACTGTCCACCAACTGTCTAAATGTTTGAAAATCCTCTAACTGAATGATCGTGGAGTTAATGGGGAAAACCCCAACTAACTTCAACTGACTAAGTAAAAAAAATTCTAAAATGACTGAATGAATGATAAACTTATCCTCGAAGGATGAGGAATCACCAGTGCTACTGCTGTTGTAACACTGGACAGTCTAAGTACGATCGAGAAACTGAGTATCCGAACCTATGACATAATATATCATAGCACAAAGATATGCGGTTAGTACATTAAATGTATGATATATGAGATGAGGACAGGCTAAAATGCATGGGGTGCTATGCAAGCGAGATAATAACCAACTAAATAGCACGAGATAACTAAATATATATGCATGAAAACTTTAATATCTAAGAATGTAAGATGAAGCATATAATATTTTGAAGTAGTTCTAAGATTTGAAATACTGAAAACTATATAACTGAATAACTAAAAACCTATACACTTGGTCAAGCAAACCTGAACTAAGAATACACTAAATACTTTACTGAGATTGTGGGAGGTATCGTCTAACTGACATGCCCTATTTAAGCTAATTGGAGTCAAACCTGTAACCCCGATTGAAAGGGTGTCAGTACCGTGCCAAGGGTACTAACACTAGCTGTATGGATCCACTAAACTAGTGTCCCGAAGGACTAAAGAGTCACCCTATACTGGTAGGAGAAATCGTGAGATATGTGTCAACCCTAAAATGGCAGGAAGACATCTCAAACCTATGCTAGCTACGTACTTTTGTAACTCATGGATTGCTACTAAGGGTCAAACCATCCCTGGGTTCGCTCGGTGCTGAATCCTACTCCCAACTAAATATCACTATTTACTAGACTGAACTAAGCTTAACTGAGCAAATAATTGATCATAAAAACTAAGTGAATGACAATCCTCATGGTTTATCTGAAATCATTTTGAAGATACTAAAATTATGTAAACAACTAGGTATTAGGTGTTCATAACCCACTAGCACTAATGAAAATAATAATAAGGACAGATAAAATCCTTGAAAACCATAATAGGGAATCATAGTTCAAAATCCAACACTTAGGCATTTCATCAATCACATGAGAGTCATGAACTTAAGCATGAGAATGGGTAAAGCATATGATGATTTACAATACTAAAACCATGAATTAGGGATTTCAGTGTGATGATTTCAATATTCAAAGCATGTAATGGCTCATTCCACTTGAAACACTTATAATCATAACTTGTAATCAAATTATCAAAACATTCATGGACATAATTCAATTTAACATGTAAAACTCATAATGTTTAAAGATAAAGGGATTCTTGGACTCCATGGGTGAAAAAGGCCCATGGATGAACATCACACATACCTTAAACCCTTAATCTTGGAAGAGAAACATCAATATTGATGCTTTTTTGGTCCCCAACACTTAGTGAAATTTTCAGGATTTAAGCCCCTTATGCGCCTGCAACTAGAAGCTGAACTGAGCTAAGAATAGTGCAGGGTATTACAATATCTCCCCCCAGAAATATTTGTCCTCGAATGAGAATGATTAAGCTGAGAATACTGGGGAAATCATTATCTCATACTGAATATGCATAACTAGAAATATAATTACATGACTATGTATGAAACATGACACATGAACTGAACTAATTTCGTGAATGCATGTAATGACATAAGAATGATTATATGGATGAAATTGAGAATGAAAAAGAGACAATGTAAGAAAAAATATTACCTTATACTGAGTCTGAGTTTGAGGAGAATAGATAAGGGTACTTGGTATGCATATCTTCTTCTGCTTCCCACGTAGCTCCCTTAACGAACTGATTTTTCCATAAAACTTTAACCAAGGGAACTTTTTTGTTCCTTAGTCTATGAATTTGACGATCAAGGATCTCAACAGGGATCTTTTCATAAAAAAATCTATCCTAAACATCTATAATTTCTAAAGGAACTACAACCACTAGATCACCAATACAATTCTTTAACAAAGAAACATGAAACACTGGATGCATTGATGCCAAATCTGCAGGCAACTCTAGCTCATAAGATACCTTCCTAAAATGGCTTAAGATTCTATAAGGGCCTACATATCGAGGACTAAGCTTTCACTTCTTGCCAAATCTCTTCACTCCCTTCATGGGTGAGAATTTCAAATATACCAAATCCCTAACTTCAAAGTCAAGATCTCTTCTCCTCATATCTGCATAGGATTTCAAATGGCTTTGGGTTGTATTCATCTTTTCCCTGATCAATTGAACTTTCTCCATCGCATCAAATACTAAATCTGGCCCTATTAAAGCAGGCTCACCTGCATCAAACCAGCCAATAATAGATATACATATCCTCCCATTTAATAGGCCCTGCCTCAGCTTCTTTATCACCTTTTCACTATTTATACCAGTTGTAAGTTACATCAAACAACTGATATATAGCCAACTCTGAACTCTCACTCAAAGTGAAATCCATTATATTTTTCACTTTCTGAACTATCAAGAAACTCTTGCGGATCCTCCTCAGACTTGTATCCTAAAAACAAAGGGGAATTCATTCGAGTGAAATCCCCAATCTTAGCTGTAGCTATAATTGCCATGAGATTGGCTGGGGAAATATCCCGCTGATTGTTCTAAGAAGCTAAAGAATGAGCTACGGTAGTGAAAGTAGCTGTAAATTTGGCGTGAGATACATGCTCATCCAGGGGATCTTTCTGAACAGGCGGAGATACGGGCTGATTCTCATTCCTTCTTCTATTGTTCTTTCTGGGATGCATTGTTTGTAAACAAAAAGAAGGATGAGTAAGAAAGAGAGTTTAAATAGATATCACACTCTTTCGCACAACATGAACACTAAAAGAAGGAAAATTTTTCCTAAAATGTTTGTAGCCTCTTGTCCATAAGTGTGGCGCTCTTCACACCCATGCATAAGACTCTACTCAATGCAGCTTTCAAACTCCCTAGGACACTGTAAAACCTGGCACTGATACAAAGTTTTGTCATGACGCGAGGCTACCCCTAGTCGCAACAACGGTGCTTACGATCATAAGTGACCACAAGCTAACCCGTGAGCTGGTACCTAATGTGAGCACTGAATAAAATAATAATGATGGTCATGAGCTGGTACCTGATGTGAGCATTGAATAAAATAATAATGATGGTCATGTGTGGAAATAACTGATAAAATCATAAGGTCTAAGTATTGAAAATATGATTTAATTTCAAGTCTGAACAACTGATAAAACTATTAAAATGAACTAATTATCCACTGACTACTAAATATTTGAAAAGCCTCTAACTGATTGACTAAGGAGTTGATGGGACAAACCCCCAACTAACTCCACCTGACTAAGTAAATAAAATACTAAAATGACTGAATGAATGATTAACTTGCCCTCAAAAGATGAGGACTCACCACTGCTGCTGCTGCTGTAACAATGGATAGTCTAAGTATGATCGGAAAACTAAGTATCCAAACCTATGATATAAGGCATCATAGAGCAAAGAAGAGTATGTGGTCAGTACTTTGAATGTACTGGAATATAAGATGAGGATAGGCTGAAATGCATGGGGTACTGTGCATGCAAGATAATAACCAACTGAATAACATGAGATAACTAAACATGAATGCATGAAAACTGTAATATCTGAGAATGCAAGACCAAGCATATAATATTTCTGAAGTACGTCTGAGATCTGAAATATTGAAAACTATATAACTGAATAAGTGAAAACCTGTACACTTGGTCAAGAAAACCTAAACTGAGAATACACTGAATACTGTGCTGAGACTGTGAGAGGTATTATCTAACCACCATGCCTAATTTAATATAATTGGGGTCCAACCTATAACCCTAGTTGGAAGGGTGTCAGTATCATGCCATGAATACTAGCACTGGCTGTGTGGATCCACCAAAATGGTGTCTCGAAAGACTAAAGAGTCACTCTATACTGGTAGGAGAACTCATAAGAGGTGTGTCAACTCTAAACTAGCAGAAGATATCTCAAACCTATGCTAGCTACGTAGTTCTGTTTCTTAAGGATTTCTACTATGGATTAAAACCTAAACTGGTAGGAATGCCCCCATCCCTGGGATCACTCGGTGCTGAATTTTACTCCTAACTAAATAACACTTTTTACTAGATTGAACTAAGCTTAACTGATCAAAAAACTGACCATAATAACTAAGTGAATAACAATACTTATGGTTTATCTAAAATCATTCTGAAGATACTAAAATTATTTAAACAACTAGGTATGGGGTGTTCATAGCCCATCGACATTGATATAAATAACATTAAGTACATATAAAAGTGTTGAAAAGCTTAATAGGGAATCATTGTTCAAAATCCAATGCTTAAGCATTTCATCAAACACATGAGAGTCATGAACTTAAGCACAGGAATGAGTAAAGCATGTGATAATTTACAATACTAAAACCATGAATTAGTGTTTCAATGTGAAGATTTAAATATTCAAAACATGTAATGGCTCATTCCAAATGAAACACTTATAACCATATCTTGAAATCAAATTATCAAAACATTCATGGACATAATTCAACTTAACATGTAAAACTCATAACTTTTAAAGCAAAAAGGGATTCTTGGACTCCATGGGTAAAAAGGGCCCATGGATGAACATCGCACATACCTTAAATCCTTAATCTTGGAAGAGAAACACCAATCTTGATGATTTGTTAGAGGTTCTTGGATTTGGGAACTTGAAATTTTGGTTTCCTTGGAGAGAAAGCAATTGAAATGATGATCTTAGGAGATAAATAGGGTTTCTTTGAGTGGAGAATTGAATAAGAAGGGAAAATAATGCCCTAACTAATGGTTAAGTTGTGATATGACGACTTGGATTGAGGGAAAAAGACATAATTGCCCCTCAGTAAATTAAATTCGTAACTAGACTGCATTTTACATACTCACTATGATGCAGTGTATGTGCCATTTCTTAAGCACCTCAACGCAGCACTATCACGGTGAGTTGTTGGATTCGTGATCAAAAGTGACCCAATCCTCGTCCGAAAAATCTGAAACTTCTCTAAGACATGCTCTTTACATCCCTAAACATAAATTATTTCAAAAATCAACATCTCGGGGTCAGGAATACCATTTAAAAATCCTCAAAGTTAAGAGGCCTTAAAATGACTAAGTCCTCATTACTTAGTGAAATTTTCATTCTTTAAGCCACTTATGTATGCAAGTAGAAGATGAAATGAGCTAAGAATAGTATGGGGTATTATAGTAACTTCTACTAAAAATGCATAAAGGATATTTATAGTACATGAGGAAACCCTAAACATCAAGTCTCAGATAAAACAAGACAAAATGGGTCGGTGGGCACTTACTTGGGCCACATGCAGTCCGCATGTAGACCCAGGTAAGTGCCAACATATTTTCATACTCTATCTACTTTGTGGACTTTGGACTTATGGTACTTACCTTACCCATATGTGATCTGCTATTACTACATGTGGCCCACATGTAGACATAGGTAAGTGCCAAAAATTTTCCTTCAGCTCTTGCACTCTCTGGAGTTTCAATTCTTGTACTTACCTTAGTCACATAGGGACCATAAGTGCTATATGCAGTCTACATGTAGACATTGGTATGTGTCGGGTCTTCAAATTCTTGCAACCAAGCTATTGGACTTCAACTTATGGTATATGCTTTGGTCGTACACACTTGGTAAAAACCATAAATGGCCAATTAAGTAGCCAAAATCTCCATTTTTCATCCTTTTCTTGAACTTCGCATCGAAAATCTAGTTTCCTACAAAACATACCCAAAGAACATCATATCTAACAAAACAACCTAAGAAACTTCCATATTTTCATACTTTTAAGCATCAAAAGTGTTATATTTCTATAGCACATCAGGTTTTAATCTTAGAATTATTATCTAGATATTGTATTGATTAGATTAAAAATGTCATAGGAGGGAATAAGGGTAAAGGAACTATAAGGATTAATAATTTTTCATGGCCACAACAAGTGGGCTGTTATAATAGGCACTACTCTGCTACTGCGACCCAACTATAGAGGTCCCATAGTATCAGCATGCAAGCCGCTATAGTAGGATAGGCTTAGGTAGAATCCCTACCCTATTTTCTACTATCTTTGCCTTTTTCTTTTAAACTATCCAAAAAGATTTATAACTTGCTAGCTTCTAAATAATCAGCATAACATATATGATATAATATAATAGTAGTGTATTCATCACTAGATATAAAAAATAAGTATCCAAAGGTGTGAAACGATAAAGATTGTTGGTTACATACCCCAAATAGGGGAAAACACAAATCCATAAAAAGGTAAAAGAGGATGAGGTATAGTCTAATGTGCACCTGGAAATCTAATTGGAGGCCCCATCATCTCTGAGGCTTAAGGCATTAGATCCCTTATCTTCTATAATGATAGAACTCTTCTACGTCCTCTTTTTTCAGCTTGGGGAACCATTGATCAAGGATGGTACACTTAAAAATGACCTTAATAGCCTTACACATTCATGCAAAATGTAATCTTAGATGTACCTCTTTTTTCTTCTTCTCATCCTCTTTTCTCTGGAGCTCTACATAGTTCTCAGTGGTGCCAAGTGGGATGATGAAGGTAAAATATGAGAGGCAAATAGGCATGCTCCAAGTAGATATGTATGGCATCCATGATCGCCTCTAGATCTTATGGGATATTAGGGGCTATATGAGAGAGGGGTATCCCCTTCCTTGACTGCTCTGCTGCTTTACCCCTCTATCTGCATCTTTCTCTTCTTATAGCTTGGGGCTTGTGCACCCTTCACCTTAAAAGGGTTGAAAGAAGCATCACCCTTTATGTCTTTATTGGCATCTTTCTTTGGCAGCTTTGTATAGAGGCATACCTCAATAATCTACCTAAAAAGGTAGAGAGCCTTTTTATGCCTCAGTAGAAGTCCTTGCACTTCGATACTATTTGTGTCCCTATATTTAGTGAAATCCCCTATATAGCATAAGCCATCACCAGAGCCTGAGGGTTTATATTCCATAGTTTCACAATGCTTAAAATGAAAAACATATTTAAGATCTAAATTCCACTAAGTGTTTTATAGGGAAAAGGTCTTAGTAGTACACATACAAAAAATAACTAAATTCCACTAAGTGTTGGCATATTGTGCTTGGCTTTGACTCATCGAGTAATTCTATGGGTCGTGGCATGAGTTGTTTTAAAGACAGTGTTCAAGATACCAAAGATATGAAAATAAGATATTTGCTACAACTGCACACAAGGAATTATTGGGTGAGGAAATAGTATTTATCTAACTCTTTTTGAAGGAATTTTTGAAAAATCCTACAAAGGTGCAAATCTATGTTAGTGGTAACGATTCTACCTTATGAGGTGTTGGGAGAGGGAACGAGTCATTTCTAGACTCGTCCTGAGCAGTTACACCCTATGTATTGAAAGATAAGAAAGTATGCCTCAGTGGCAATGAATCACTTCATAATTTATTGGGATTCACTATAAGCTGTCACCAACAATCATTACTAGCTAGCAAAAAACAAGCCAATAGTCTATGGATGCATGCAACGAGGCGTAGCTAGTCTTTATGACTCATTGCCACTGAAACATAGTTTTCCAAATATGTTTAGGACATGATTTATTTTGCATCTATAAATACTCCTATTAGGTTTTATGTTATAGTTTACGTACACTTATATCTTTTGAGTCCTTATACTTGTTCTTAAGGGTTGTAAACACAAACTTTGAGAGACTAATTCATAGTTGAGATTCGTGGTTTTATTATTTTTCTTGTAAAAGCATAATTATGTTTTCTTCCCAAAATTATTATTGTGTAATTGTAATTATGAGTAGCTAAACCCCACAACTAGGATTGTGGAAACCACTATTGAATAACAAAGTAGGGTTTGAAGTACATAATGATTCTTGAATAGTTTTATGCATGTATTACTGTTCTCTTTACTTTGATTGCTTTCTAATGAGCACGCGCATTAGAAATCCCCTTATTCTAATTGCTTAAGATAAAAGGTTTACATATGAGAAAAAAAAATAAACAACAGAGACTTAGATCTACCAACCTTCACTAAATAGCTTGAGTTATAGATGCAGGAAAGTTATTCTGTGATCTATGATAAGGGTTGTATTGTAAAAATCATAAGACCGGGATGAGTGATTAAGGATAGTCATCTAATAATGTTAGATGGTCATTTAGGTGAACTTAACTTATCAATTCCACATGCTAGTCACCAAAAATATCACTAGTATGAACAACCTATGGAGTTGTAAAATCATGGGGAACATAGTCCTAGTGTCTCCATTATTACAATGCAATGAAATACAATAATTGTTACTTGCTCACAACTCGATTTATAAATACTACTTTTAAAACCTACAAACTTTTTGAAATAGTTTACTAATAGTTTAGATAACCATATCAACCGTGATTCTAGCCTATTCCCTATAGGATGGAACCCAACCTTGGTTGGGTTTTATATTTCATCAGCAATAACTTTATACTTCATTGTGAGGTGAAATTTGAGTGATATCAAATTTTGGTGCCATTTTTAGGGAATATGATCTAGGATTAGATCGACTATATTTATTTTACTATTAGTATATATTTCTTAATTTTATATTTTCTGTTATTTGTAAGGTGAAAACTAGTGCATGCCTTGGACTAACAATAAAGGATATCACTTAATTCCAACTAATCTTGAAATTGTAAGAACTCTGAGAAATTGGAGAAAATAGTTAATAACAGACAACATGATGGAGAACACGGGACTTTAGAGCATAAAACAACTATACAAAATTAGGTAGCTCGCTGAGTTGCAAATGAAGAATAAAAAATTCAAATAAGGAATAAAGGTCATGAACACTACCATCATCAGGTCCCATAATTTGATGATAAATATGATGATGTTGATTTAGATGATGAAGGCAAAAAAGGTTATATTATGCCAAATGCACTGCTATCTAGAACTAAGTTCGACATCACTAACACTATAATAAAATTGTTGAACTTAAAAAGAGTATTCATTGGCATTTCTACTACTCATGTAAACTTGCATATAACAAACTTTAGATGGATATGCAATTACTATAACATAATTGGTATGAACCAAGATGCTATAAGATTGTGCTTGTTTTCTTTTTCTTTGACTTGTGAAGCTACTCTATGGTTGACAAAGTTGCCAAGTGGATCAATAACTACTTGACAAGAGTTGAAGACACAATTCTTGGAGAAATTTTTTACACCATCTAGATTATTGCATTGAAAAATGAGATTTATAACTTTAGGCAAATATATTTGAAGAAATTGTATGAGACATGGTTAATATTTAAGAAGAAACTGTAACAAGTTCCAAATTATAAACTTTCTACTCACAATTTGTTTGAATCTTCTATATATCTTTACATGCTAACAACAAGGTTGTAGTTGATACGGTAATAGGAGATGAATTTATAATTCTAGCCTTGGAGCAAGCTTCAATAACACTAGACAGAATTATTAAAACTAATATGGGTTGGCATATATGAGAAAATGATATCTTCATATGAACCTATTTGATTGGATCATCTACAAATCATCAAAAGTAGATGATGGGCTTGCTCAAGAAGTAGCCGAAATAAAAATAAATTTGATCTTAATTGCAAAATAGCTCACTGGAATAGAGGTAGAAAAGGTAAATATGAATGTGTTCACAATGTAAAGTATCTAGACATGATGACTTTGATTATGAAGAGGAGTCAAAATATTAAGATTATCAGTTGGAAGGTTTTCAAACCAAAGATCAAGGGTCTAATAAAGACAATTAGTGCTCTGCTTTAGAAAATTAAGATGAAAAATATTACAAGGGAAACAACTATAACTAATCGAGGTATAGAGATAGGAGTACAGGCCGAGCTGGTGATTAGAAGAGAAAGAATGATTACAAGAATTAAAAAAGTGTCTCATACATTCTATGTGGTAGCCTTGATGCCAAATTAAGTGATTCTAAGGATGAAGAGCTACTCTCTAAAGTGTATAAAAGAGTAGAGAAAACTGATGAAAACCTTAAAGAGATTCAAGTAGATATCTCTTTGATAAATAAAGATGGAGTAACATTTTACCGCTATTATGAAACTTAAGCATCATTTTTCCCAAATCTCTATAGCACTAAACCAATGTGTTTCATGATGTCAATCTTCTTAGATATGGTGGTGGACATTATCAAGGTATTCATAGATGATATTTTGGTTGTTGGTAACTTTCTTGAATAATGTTTGGTCCATATGGACAAGGTTTAGAGAAGGTGAAAAGATTGAAATTTGATTCTTAATTAGGAAAAGTGCCATTTTCATGGTCGAATAATGGATAGTTATTATCCATAAGATTTCAAAAAAGGTATCAAGGTTGATAAGGAAAAAATTAAGGTGATCGAAAAATTACCTCTACCAGTTTTAGTTAAAATTATTTGAAGCTTTTTAGGGCATGCTGGATTTTGTCATAGGTTCATCTCGGATTTCTTTAAAATTGCACATACTTTGTGTAAATTATTGAAGAAGGAGGTGAAGTTCATTTTTGATGATGCATGTCTAAAGGAGTTTGAGTTCCTTAAGTAAAAGTTGACATCAACCCCTATCATAGTGTCATTTGATTGTTCCATGCCTTTTAGTGTTATGTGTGATTCTAGCGAAGTGGCCATTGGAGTAGTCATAGGCTAAAGGCATAAGAAGATACTTCATCTAATTTATTAAGCTAGAAAGGCACACAACCCAGCTCTGAAAAATTATACTATAATAGAACAAGAGTTAATTCTGTGGTTTTTTTGATTGAAACAAAAATGATTATGTATACTAACCACGCAGCTCTTAGGTATCTTATAGAGAAAAAGGATGCAAAGCCTAAATTAATTCATTAGGTACTTCTATTAAAAAAATTGACTTTGGAGCTAAGGATCAAAAGAGGACTGAAAATCATGTGGGTGACCACTTGTCACGACCTGAAGAAGAGGTAATGCTAAAGTTTAAAGATAAGCTTGACAATGGAAATACTTTTCCAACTGAGCAGGTATTGGCTACATCATAAAACTTGATTTTGTGGTTCACAGACTTTGCTAATTAGTTGGAAAGTGATGTGATGTCCGAGGACTTATCCTTTCAACAGCATCAGGAGTTTAAGTTTGATGTGTTAAAGTTTTTCTAGGATAATCCATACTTGTTTCAAATTTATGTAGATTGAATGGTTTGTAGATGTGTCCCTAAGGTTGGAATGATGATTATTCTAGAGACATGTCAATCTTTCCAGTTGGGGTCATCATAATGGTATGTGGACAACTTATAAGATTTTGCAATATGGGAACTATTGGCCCACTATTCATCAAAATGATTATGACTGCTCAATATCTTGTGATGAATTCCAAATAAAAATAAACATCTCATGAAGTTATGAGCAACCATTAACCCGATTCTAGAGATTTTGGTTGTAGTTGACTATGTCTTAAAGTGGGTGGAGACAATTGAACTTCTAAGACAATGAGGGGAAGAATGATACAACATTCCTTAGGAGTGATATATTTTTCGAGTTTGGTACTTGAGTGCCATCATTGGTGATGGGGATTCATATTTCTATAATCATTTGTTCAAATCCTTTCTTGAAAAATATGGTGTGGAGCATAAGGCGACAATACTGAACCATCCTCAGTCAAGCGGACAAGTAAAGGTCTCCAATAGGGAGATCAAGTCCATTTATCTGATAACTGTTAAGGCATTGTGGAAACACGACACATTCTAGGCATAAAATCTTGAATTTATGCTTAGTCTTAGGTTGTTTTAGTATATATGAGGTGGTTTTGTGGTTGTTGAGGGTAAATAAGATAAATAACAGTCTTGGAACAAAATTTGAAGAAAAAGACCTAAAAAAATAAGGACTACAGATGGTGTGAATCTTCTTAATAGTCGTCAGCACATCATACGGCTTATAGGATGACTCGGAAGAACAACAGAAACCAAAGCCAAGCAGAAAAGTAGAAATTCTAAGTAAAGAAAAGATACGACTGTAGGATACGAATCGTAAGATGAGGATATAGGTTGTGTCAAGCCATCGTAAAGAGAACATAACCTCAGGCTACCATTCAGAGTTGAAGTCACAGAAGAAGATGAGTCAAAAGTCTATGTATGACTCGTATGATCAAACTATAAGCTTACCAGTTTTCAGAGCAATGAAAGAGTGAGTCCCAGGTGGTAATGAGTGAAGGCCACGAGTCATATGGTCAAGGTACAACTCATGAGTATGATTTGTAAAGCTAACAAAAACCTGGAACCCTTGAATATTAGACACTGGAGAACATATGAGAGGCACAGTACAACTCGTAAGAAGATGTTATGAGTGGACGAAGTGAGTCGTACCTTGTGACAACTTACTTTTCATATTTTGTTTTAATTAGGATTTCTAGGTTGTTTTGAGATACTATAAATACCCTAGGGTTAATCTTTTATTAGTTTACGTTCTTTGATGTTCTACTACATATTTTTACATACTTTACATTATTCTTGTGATTTTTGGGTTATTATTCAACTGAAGATTTCGAATTTTATTCTTCTTATTCTTGTGTAATTTATTACATGCTTTTATTATTGATTAAGGATTATTGCATGAAAATGAGTGGCTAATTTCCCTGAATATGGTTATGGGAACCCTGGTGGATTAACTACATAAGGGAAGGAGGAGATTTATCTATTCTATTATAGTTACATGTATCTTAATATTCTTTGTGTTAATACACCTTAGAGCTACTGCAGAAGCTTAAGGATTACCTGTATTCGATAACATCCTCACAAGGGAGTTTGAGACTGGGAAAAGAGAATTAAGACAGTAATTTGAGATTCACGTCCAGCTTATTATTTTGCCATCTCATCTAATCAACTTGAGACTCAAAAGGTGAGAGTTGAATTGAAGTTATAGACAAGGAGAAATAAGGTGATACCTTGAGACTCACAAGGTAAAGGGTGAGATTTATCAACATGTTCACAAGACTGCTGATAATACATAGCTTGACGACTTCACATACAGAGAAGCAGAATAAGTGGGTTGAATACGAGAATTTTATGGAGTTGAGAATCCAGGGGGAAAACAGTCCTAGTGTTCATCTTCTATTGTTTACAAACTCAAAGCATTCAAGATTTGGTTACTAGTTACTTACTACTTCAAAATTCCCCCATTTAATTTTCTGCACTACTCGTGAATTTTATTAAGTCAAACAACTATTCAATGTTTTATATATGGGTTCGACCCGAACCTAGTTGTGTTAGTAACATACTTCTTTGGAGGTTAGTTTTGGGTGACATCAAATTTTGACACCATTGTCGGGGAAGACGGTGTTAATTGTTGATTAAAGTTGGTGAATTCGCTGGTTTTATTTTCTTTTATTCATTTGACATACAACAGTATATGTCAAAAACTAGGATACGAGGCAATCCCTTACTCCCTTTTGACCCAGAGCCTAAAAGAATTCTTTAAACACTAAGAAGGATGGCAGGGCAAGTCCGTGATAGTGTTCCTACTGGGGTTTAAGACCCTCAGAATGTTCCTTCTCCCCCACTTGATGATCCTCAAAATGTTGCTGATAGACAAATTGAACAATTATTAGAAATAACAATTGAAGAAGATAGAGTGGTTGAGGAAGTACAGTTAGCTGAACAGGATAGGGCAGCCTAATTAGTAACACTAGCCAGGCCAATACAAGTGGCTAAACATCTAAAGTTCAAAGAGTCAGAACTCTGATGATTCCTGCATATCAACATCTTTATCCATATGACAAAGATGAGGACATGGGATATGTTAAACCTACTGAGGCAGGAGCCATCATTCTTCTTTATTTATCCCCTAATGTTAAATTTGACATTACTAGTGTAATGATCCAATTATTGAACTAGAAAGGTGCGTTTTCGATATCGGCAACTTATGATGCGAACATACATCTTACTAATTTTACTGTGATTTGTTCATCATATGTTATTCTAGGGGTAGACCAGAAAGCTTTGAGGTTAAGGTTGTTCCCATTTTTGCTGACTAGAAAAGCATCACTATGGTTAAGGGAACTTTTGAGAGGGTCAATCACTACTTGGCATGAGTTGCATAGACAGTTTCTGAACAAATTCCTCCCTTCTACAAGAATGGTACAGTTGAAAGATGAAATTTACAATTTTAGATAGTTACCTGTAGAATCCATGTATGAGGCGTGGTTAAGATTCAAGAAGAAGCTGAGCATGGTACCTAATCACAGAATCACAGGATCCAATCTATTGGAATATTCGATAGATCACTGAACGTCAGTTTAAGAGCAATGGCAGACACTATTTTGAGAGTTGCATTCATACGTATTCGGTGGAACGCTGTGCAAGAAATGTTAGATGGTATTTCAATGACCAATCAAGGTTGGCATACTAGAGACGCTGAACGGGGTATGGGTATATATGCTATTGGAGCAGCTATTGATTATGGAGCTGTTCATGATTTAGTAGCACAAAAGGTAGCACAACTTTGGACAGATATTGGGATGCTTACAAAATAATTCACAATAATGAGTGTTGAGAAAGTGAATGTAGTTAGGGCCTAGGGATCAACTTCTAGGACTTTTGAGATTGAATTTGAAGATGAAGTAAAGGATCTTGATAATCAGTTGGCAGATTTTTTATCCCAAAGGCATGAGAATCAAGGTCAAAACTATTACAATGATAGATACAGAGACTGAAGCAGAGACCGAGATGGTGATTAGATACACAAAGATGGATCTAAAGAGAAGAGTGACAGATATGTACCACCAGGTAGCCAAGATACTGAGTCTAGAATGAAAGCAATACTTTCAAAACTATTCAAAGGCCAAAAAGTCAAGAGAGTTGTCTTAAAGAGATTAAGGTAGACCTGTCAGGGCTAAATTAGAAAGTTGAGTCGAATGCTACCGCAATCAAACAACTATAGCAGTAGTATGGCCAAATGTCAGCCACATTAAATCAAAGGCAACCTGGCACTCTTCCTAGTAATACAGTGGTAAATCCAGAGAATAATAGTCACTGCCATGTCATTACCACTCTGAGTGGTAAAACCACGATAGATCCGCTTATACCCACTGTTGTTGAACAAAAGAATGATGATGATTTTGTTGATGTGGAGAGTAGTAGCAAGCATGTAAAGGAAAAGATGAGGCTGAAGGGCTTGTTTTGAAGCCCATCTTGAGACCTCGCTCTTATTTCCTTAAAGGCTAAAAAAAACAAGAAGAGGGTAAGTAATAGAAATTTTTATTTATGTTGAAGGAGCTATCAGTCAATATCACATTGTAGAGGCATTAGAGCAAATACCTAGATATGCAAAATTAATGAAAGATATAATCACCAAGAAGAGGTTAGTCTATCATGAGCTAATTGACAATGCTTATCAGTGCAGTGATGTAGCTACTAGATCATTGGTAGAGAAGAAAGAGGATCCTGGTTCTTTCACCATACCTTGCACTATTAGATCTTTCAACTTCACTCGGGCATTGTGTGATTTGGATGCTAGTATCACCTCATGCTCTTAACAGTATTTAAACAGTTAGGGTTGGGAGCTCCCACACCAACTACCATAAGACTAGTGATGGCAAATAGGACAGTTAAAAAGCAGTTGGTATTCTATATGATGTATTGGTGACAGTGGCTTCTTTCATCTTTCCTGCTGATTTTATGATATTAAACCATGAAGTGGATTTTTTAAGTCCCAATTATCTAGGGAAGACCATTCTTGGCTACAGGAAGGACGTTGATAAATTTGGAGCTACGACATCTGATACTGAGAATCAATGATAAATAAGTGATATTCAACATATGTAAATCCATGAAGTAGCCTGATGAGTTAAGAGTGATATTTGTGATTTTGATGAATAGATAGACTCATTCCAAGATATTGATAAAGTAACAACTTGGGAAAATACTTTTGATATTTTCTTTATTTAAGAAAGGTTGGGTGTTGAAGCTTTAGCTACCGTGATCATGAAGTTTGATAGTGATGGTATTGATGACTATGATGAGATGGTATGTGTACTCTATAGGAGTGGTTCTCATACTTATGCACCAAAGAAGCTTGATTTTGATCTAAAAAATAGAACTGCTCCACCTTCTCTCCCATTTATTAAGGAGCTACCCATCTTAGAGTTAAAAGGCCTCACTTCTCATGTGCAATATGCATTTTTTGGGGCCAACAATACTTTGCCTATAATTATTACATCTAACTTGATGAAGATAGAAGTGAAAGCTTTATTATCAATGCTACAGAGATTTAAGAGGGCCATTGATTGGTCTATTAAAGATATTGTGGGTATCTTACCTGGTTTTTGTACTCATAAAATTCAACTTAAACCAGATTATATCCCAAGTATAGATCATCAGTATAGAATTAATCCTCTTATGAAAGAGGTTGTGAAGAAAGAGATAATTAAGTGGCTAGATGCTGGTGTAGTATATCCCATTACTGATAGTAAATGGGTCAGTCTGGTACAATGTATTCCAAAAAAAAGTGGTTTTACTATTGTGCCTAATGAGAAGAATGAGTTAGTACCAATGAGGCTAATCAAAGGATAGAGAGTATGCATGGATTATAGAAAAATAAATGCATAGACTTAGAAGGACCATTTACCAGATGCTGGATAGGCTTACAGGCAGAACATGGTACTATTTTTTGGATGGTTACTCAGGTTACAACCAAATCACTATTGCACCTGAGGACCAACATAAAATAACCTTTACTTGTCCTTATGGGACCTTTGCATTCAGACGTATGCCATTTGGGTTATGTAACGCTCCAACCATATTTCATAGATATATGATGTCAATCTTCTCTGACATGGTAGAAGTCAACATCGATGTGTTTATGGATGATTTTTCAGCTGTTGGTGATTCTTTTAATGGCTGCTTGGTTTACTTGGCAAACGCTCTATGAAGATGTGAGGAATGCAACTTGGTACTTAATTGAGAAAAGTGCCATTTCATGGTCTAAAAAAGGTTTTGTACTTGGGAACAAGGTTTCAAAAAGGCCTATTGAGGTAGATAGAGCAAAGATTGAAGTGATCGAGAAATTACTTCCACCAATTTTTGTGAAGTGCTTGATGCTTTTTGGGATATGCTTGGTTTTATAGGAGATTCATCAAGGATTTCTCCAAGATTGCCAACCTTTTTTGAAGGATTCTTGAGAATGAGGTGAAATTTGAGTTTACTAAAGTATGCTTGAAGCTTTTGAATGTCTGAAAGAGAAGCTGATGACTGCTCCTATCATTGTATCTCCTGATTGGTCCTTGCAATTTAAGATTATGTGTGATGCAAGTGAAGTGTCCTTAGATGTTTTATTAGGCCAATGAAAATAAAAAATCCTTCATCCCATTTACTATGCTAGCAAGGCACTAAACCCTGCTTAAAATAACTATACAATTATGGAACAAGAGTTGTTGTCAGTGGTTTTTGCCTTTGAGAAGTTTAGGTATTATTTAATTGGGACAAAGGTAGTTGTTCGCATTGATCATACAACATTTAGGTACTTAATCACGAAAAAATGCAAAGCCTAGACTGATTAGGTGGGTCCTTTTATTGCAAGAGTTTGATTTCGAGGTCAAGGATAGAAAAGGCACTGAGAACCAAGTTGTAGATCATTTATTTAAACTTGAGAAGGAAGCTATGCAGAAATTGGAAGATGGTTTCAAGATAGATGACAGTGTTCCAGATGAACAAATATTGCCAGATTCCTAAGATCTAATTCCATGGTTTGATGACTATGTAAATTATCTAGCAAATGATCTAGTCCCAAAGGAGCTCTCCTTTCGGTAAAGAAAGAAGTTCATCCATTAGGTAAAGAAATTTTTTTGGGATGAACCTTATTTATTAAGAATTTATGTAGATGAAATTATTCGTAAATGTGTACCTAAGGTGGAGATGATGAGTATACTTGAGGCTTGTCATTCTTCACCAGTTGGGGGCCATCATGGAGGAACTAACACAACCCACAAAATCTTGAAATGTGTCTACTATTGGCCAATAATTTACAAAGATGCACATGATTTTGCTTTGGCTTGTGATCAATGTCAATTCCAAGGTAACATCTCTAGACGTCATGAACTTCCTATGACTCCTATTTTAGAATTGGAATTGTTTGATGTATGGGGTGTGGATTTCATGAGACCTTTTGTGAGTTTATTTGGCATGACATACATCCTTGTGGCTGTGAATTATGTTTCTAAATGGGTGGAAGTAGTTGCACTCCCTAACAACAAAGCACGTGGTGTCACCGCATTCTTGCAAAAACATATCTTTTCTCTGTTTGGCATACCACGTTCTATTATTAGTAATGTTAGGTCACATTTTTGTAATCGTCTATTCAAAAGTCTGCTGGGAAGTATGGAGTGAAACACAAGGTAGCAATACCTTATCATCCGTAGACTACTGGGTAGGTTGAGGTGTCCAATAGAGAAATCAAGTCCATCTTGGTGAAGACAGTTAATGCTAATAGGACTTACTGGTCACGAAAGTTAGATAATACATTATGGGCTTACTCAACAACTTTGAAGACTCCCATTGGTGTTTCTTCTTATGAGTTGGTGTATGGAAAGACATGTCACTTGCCTATAGAACTTGAGCATAAAGCACTATGGGCTTTGAAAAAAATAAATTTTGAGTGACAAAATGCAACAAAGTCAAGGATGAACAAAATGAATGAGTTGGATGAATTCCTACTCCGGGTGTCTGAAAGTTCTGCACTTTACAAAGAAAAGATAAAACTGCATCATGATCTCAAGAATGAGAAGAGAATATTTGAGAAAGGTGACCAGGTATTACTCTACAATTCAAGAATTTACTTGTTTCTAGGTAAGTTTAAGTCTAGATGGTATGGTCTATTTACTATGCTAAGAATGTTCCCGTATGGTGCTTTGGGATTGAAGTGGGATGATGAAGCCCCAATCAAGGTGAATGGGCAAAGAGTAAAGCATTATATGGGTAACACTAAAGAAGTAAGTGTAATTTATGAAATGGACCTTGGTAAAGTCTGAGTAACTAAGGCGATTACGTCATTCCACGATGTTAAATCAAGCGCTTCATGGGAGGCAACCCATGAGGCTAGTTGGTGAAATCTAGTATTCAACTTAGCCATGTTGTACCGTGATGTTAAATCAAGCATTGCGTAAGAGGAAACCCGTGTTTTTGTACTTCACAATTTATAGGGTAATATGTTTTTTCAGTGTGCAGGAAGAAATAGTGCAAAAAAGAGCCAGAATTTTCAGAAACAAGGTTATATGGACTCTTCACGAGTCATATCTTAGAGTGATGACTCATGAGTTGGATTCGTAAGGACTGGGGAGTTGATACAGATACAGGTAAAAGTTTCTGGAGTCTTTACAACTCCCAAAATGAGTCTAACCCTCAGGGTACTATTCTGTACACTAGGTCGTATCGACACCAGAACCAAGTAGGAAATTATCAGTGTTTATGAGAAAGGAAATGACCCATAAGCTTTGGTTACAAGTCGTACACATGACTCCTAACTAAACTGACCAGGACAAATATTGCAGGTTAACCCAACCCAAATCTCTGTGTTTTAAACAAAAGGGGTACCTGATTTAGGTATCCAATACTAGAAAAACACTACAAACCTCCATTAACGACCGATCTTTGAGCTCTAAACATACGAATTTACTCCAAAACACACACCAATTCTTTGGGTTCTCTCACGTTGCATAATATTCTCTAGAATTTTGGGTCAAAAAGAGATAAACTCAAGAAACCTAAATTCTCAAAAATTCAAGTAAGTCCTTTGAACTTAAATTCTTTACATTTCAAACTGAAACTAAATCTAAGTTAAGAATGTAGCATTTCTTCGAGTTGAATATGTGTAGCTTGAAAATTCAAATCCCAATGCTTAGGAATTAAATTTGAAATGGCAATTGGGGATGAACTTGAATTTGTGTGTTGAAGATGTTTGTTTTTGACTAAATTAGGGTGGAAATGTTGTACATTAAAAAGGTAGTTTGGGGATTATATGTTAGAATCAACTCATAAGTTAAACTTCTACTTTGCAGTGGATATGAGACCCCTTATGAATCATACTACAATTGATGAGTCATGACAATACTCGTAACCAATAACAATATAGATGTCTAACTGAGTGTAGGTTCTGATATGGGTCCGACTTACCCATATGAGTCGTATCCAACCCATACGACTCGTAAGCATAAATCGTAAGGACTTGGGAGTATATCACATATTAGAGTTTTATTTCTAATCTGATTACAATTGTAGGTAACGAGTAATAACTTATCCTTATGAATGGTCAGGATGACTCGTAAGCAGACCAGAGAACATTCATATATACACTATTTACCTTACAACTCAATCATATGAGTCATACCCAGACCATACGACTCTTACTCATAGTCGTAACATGAACAGGATATGCACAATAACATATAATTTTCTTTGGTTTTCTTTCCTTTCCATAAGTACTATGGCTCCTAAAGGTGACTTCTTAAAGAAGAATACCAAGAAGAAGACAAATCCAAAGGCTAATTAACATGTGACCGATGAGGAAGTAAGTGACTCAAGTGGGGATCTTGTGGAGTTCCCCATGAAAAAAGAAAGCAGCCCCAAGGGAAAAACACCCTCAAGGAAAAAAAAGTATCCACTCCAAAGGACACACCTCCATGGGGACCAAGAATTATGAATTCGAGTACCTCTCCTCCACACTCACCATCATCTTCTAAGGATAATGAGGATGATGAAAATAATGAACTTAAGGGTCATGCAAGGGTAGAGGAAAATGTTAAATCAAGATTGGATTCTAAAAATGAACGTGAGGAAGAAGTTTATGTGACTCTCATTGATAGACAGGACCCACTGTTAGCCATTACACCTAATCCAATGCCCACCATTGAATGATGGAGGTACCTCAGGATATAGGAAACATATAATTATGGGTTGATCACACTCCCAAATGGAAGAATAAAAAGAAATCTTTATTTTGAGAGGAGGTTGACCACCACAGGGATGTCTGGGTTTCCCAGCTATGAGGCTTGATTTTGACAGTATGGATTTGAATGGATGACTACAGAACTTGAAAATTTATAGTCCTATATTAGTGCAAGATTTTTATGTAGCGTACAAGGGTGAGTTGAAAAGGTAGTATCCATAGGGTAACTTATGGAGAGGTGTTGGCCACATTACCTCATTGACCATTTGGGGAGTACGGGTGAACATCTCCCCACTTACTATTTCTCGATTCTTGAATGGCCCGAGCTTCCATCCGCTAGTAAACACAGTAGATGTGGTGTACCTCATGGATGAAATGCGGAAGATTACATAAAAGCAACTATTTGAAAGACAAGATGTGATACTTTTGGTGAATCACGAGTTTGATTTCTCTAAGCAGTGAATAGGTAGTTTAGGTGGTATGTGGCCCAGGAGTGACCTCATAAAAGATCGAAAAACACTCTAAATTTTGAAGCCAAGAAAAGGTGGACTTTAGCTCGGCACAGACTATGTCCTACTACTGGGGACAATGTGCTAAGTTCGGTCCATGCGATACAGATAGTAGGGTTGATAGTTAGATACAAGTTTGATATGGGTGAGTTTTTAGCTTACAACATACGAGATAGAGATATGGGTGGAGAAAAGATACTTCTAGCTTATCTGTGCATGATTACTCAGATTTACTTGGCTGAAGGGGTGCAGAAATTTCCAGGGATAAACCAGTTCATTAAGCCTACAAATATTATAGATTTGGGGCCGATTATAGATAGTAGGGAGAGAGCTAAGCTGCTAGCTGAGATATATAGAGGCCAGGCTAAGACTGTTAAGGCTATTGTAACTGATAACCCCATAGGTGGAGGTGTGTAGACTGAGCCACAGACTTTAGATATAGTGGGTACATCTAGTGTCCCTTCTCTTGTACAATATGTACCACCTCAACCCAGAGCGATGTAGCCAATTTGATAGTGATCTTACAGGCTATGTAGGATGAGATGATGAAAAGACTAGCCACGCTGGAGACCAAAGTCTGGTACATGGAAGGGGGTGTAAAGCCCTGGGTTGAGACTAAGCTACATAACTAGGACAGACGAGTGCAAGCTTAGATGGATGTTTTTGAGCAAAGAATGACCCAACAGTTGGGCAGCGATCGAATCCCAAATATTATTGAGGTGAAAACTGAGGTAGTCGAAATAAAGAAGATAGTGAATAAGTTATACGATTGGTCCTTTATCCCAGAACCGATGATTATAGAGATTGAGCCAGAAATAGAAGTAAAAAATATTTGGAGTATTCCAGAACCAGAGAAGGAAGGAAGAAAAAAGAGAAATAAAAAAAAGCATAGGAGTGTAGAAAAAAAACTCTGAAGAAGGCTAAGAAGGATAGCATCTAGAGTGAGCACGACCGGCTGGTGAGGGTGCAAGAGCTATTAGCTAGTGTCGGTATCTTAAAAATTGTAGTTGATGATGCTGATGGGGTAGTGATCTATTGTCACGACCCGAGACTACCCCCAAGTCGTAACACGGTGCTTAGAATCATAAGTAATCCCATGCTAACCATGAACTGGCTTGATACTTAAACATATAAATTAAATTAATTATATAAACTAAATCAGCTGAACAGAAACATAATCATAAGAAAACCGAAATACATGTGATACTAAAAAGGTTTACAACACGATAAATTTAAAAAACTTAAATTACATGAGTGACACTGACTGACTATCTATGAAGCCTCTACTATACTAACTATAGATAGCTGGGACATGCCTCCAACTACCACTAGATACACTGGGGACAATGCATAGGCTTTAAGTTAAGGGTGGGGGTATACCAAGGTCACCACGAGTTACACTTGTCGTGTTTTGAAACCCATTGCCATAATTTGAAAAGACTGAGAACTAACATATTTTTGTTTTTTTTGTGTGCTGGAATGGATGAAATAGGAGAAAAATTTGTACTTATGGCAGTAGATATTGCTCTTAAATGATTATGCTGAAATTGTCTGATTTTGAAAAAATTATGCTAAAAAATCGATACCCCTCCTAAATTTTAATGGTTGTGTGATATATATGTGTGTGAGATGATTATGAATTTTATAATGGCATTAGGATTAGATATAGAAAAACTAAGTCACACAAGTGCATAACCATATAAGTAGTACCTAGTGGTATGATCCTGTGTAAGTGTGTGTAAGGCATTACCCAATTCTCGATGTGTCAGAATCTAAAATTTGCCTGATTAATTATGCGTAGGGTTCAAGATAGTCGAATAGGAAATTATCATAGTCCATTATTGTTTTGAGTCCACTAGATCATAAATACCCAAGCAAATGTGATATGAATCCCTTGATCCAAATATTTTGAGCCTTAATTGAATCATTTTTTTGATTACACCGATTACACCCTCCTACTTTAACTACAATGAATCTGTATTGGTCCTGGTCCTCCTTGGACACTGTGCACCTTAACTCAGGTAAATTACCTAAGTTGAGGGGGATATTATAGGGATACATAGGAAAAAACGAGTATAAAGGAAGACGTGTAGAAAGAAAAATGAAGAAGGACTGGTGAGGTACAAATAAAAGATAATAAAAGAAAAAAATAAAGAAAATTTGAAGAAAAAGAAAAATAAATAGCAAAATAAAACTACATTTGGCCCATTCTATTTAAAAGAAAAAGGGAGGCATAAGGGTGAAAAAAAATGAAAAAAAATGGAAAATAAGTGGACCCTGAACAAAGTGTAGTGTCAAGGAGGCATAGTCACTGAAAAATCCCAAAAAGATACCATAACAGCCCCAAACCTACATTATAAGCCTAATAAAGTCCTTTAGTGATCCTATCCCGACTGTTCAAAAATTGAAGAAGAGAGCATATGGGCAAGTCTATGGTATTCTGTATGCACTAGCCAATACTTCTTTGTGAGAAAGAGCATCTTGTGGAAATATCCATGAATATCATTATTTATCTAAACTGAGTGAATGAGATTTCTTTGATTGTGAGCGCACATGGTTTATGTTGTTAGGATGCTAGACTATTTTGGTACTGTGATTTGTATATGCTTAGTTGTTTGTTAATAAAGTATGCCATTGTTAGATTCCTTTATATTTTGTCTTATGCCAAATAGATATATACATTTCGATTCTTGAAAATTTAAAACTAGGAGGAGAATAAAATTGTTGAATACTGAACTGAAAATCACTACCATAGGTATTTTAAGATCTTTCTATTTAAGCATCTCTTTGAGTCTGCTTGCTCTGTGCTTCTATCTTATTTGTCAAGCGGCTAAAGCTCACGGGGGTGTATCCGTATTTGGACAAGACCTAGATTCCATACTAAAAGTGCACCTTGTTGTTGTGGTTAGTATTTTTTATTTCTATTTTGCCTGAGGACACGCAAACTTTCTAAGATGGGGGTGTTGATGCATCATGGAAACACGACACTTTTGATACTTAAAACCATGAATTTATGCTTTGACTTAGGTTGATTTAGTAGAAATAAGGTGATTTTGTAGTTGTTGTAGGTAAAACAGGTAAAAAACAGTCTAGGAATAAAATTTAAAGAAAAGGACCTGAAAAAAATAAAGTCTGTAAATAGTATGAGTCTTCTTACTACTCTTTAGCACATGATACAACGCATAGGATGACTCGTAAGCACAACAGAAACCAAAGCCAAGATGATAAGAAATAATTCTAAGAAAAGATATGACTAGAGCATATGAATCATATGATAAGGATACGGGTTGTGTCAAGCAACCGTAAAGAGAATAAAGCCTCAGGCTACCATTCAGAGTTGAAATCATAGAAGAAGATGATGAGTATGAATCGAATGATCAAACCTTAATGACCAATATTTAGAGCAATGAAAAAGTGAGTCCCCAGTGGTAACGAGTGAAGGCCACAAGTTGTATGGTCAAGGTACGACTCGTGATTATGAGTCGTAAAGGTAACAAAAACCTATAACCCAGAATATCATACACTAGAGAACACACGAGAGGCATAGTACGACTCATAAGAAGACCTCATAAGTGGATGAAGTGAGTCGTACCTTCTGCCGACTTACTTTTCCTATTCCATTTTAATTAGGATTTTTGGGTTATTTTAAGATATTATAAATACCCTAGGGTTAATCTTTTATTAGTTTATGTTCTTTGATATTCCATTACATACTTTTACATACTTTATATTATTCTTGAGATTTTTTGCTTATTACTTATTGAAGATTTTAGATTTTATTCTTCTTATTCTTGTGAAATTAATTAGATGTTTTCATAATTAATTATCATGGATTATTGCATGAACATGAGCGACTAATTTCCTTGACTAGAGTTGTGGGAACCCTGGTGGATTAACTACGTAAAGGGAGTGGGATATTCATCTTTTCAATTGTAGTTGCATGTATCTTAATCTTCTTCATATTAATTAACTTCAGAGCTACTACAGAATTTTGAGGACTTTCTGTATTCGATAATGTTCTCACAAGGGATTTAAGATTGGGAAAAGAGGATAAAGACAGTGATTTTAGATTCATGTTCATCTTATTATTCTACCATCTCATCTAATCAACTCAAGACGTAAAAGGTGAGAGTTGAACTAAAGTTATAGACAATAAGCAATAAGGAGACGCCCTGAGACTCACAAGGTAAAGGGTAAGATTTATCAACACATTCATAAGAAGGTTGATAATACATAGCTTGTCAACTTTACATGCAGAGCAGCAAAATAGGTGGGTTAAATATATGAAGTTTACGGAGTTAAGAAGCCAGGGGAAACACAATCTTAGTGTTCACATTCTATTGTTTACAACCCAAAGCATTCAATTTTGGTTACTAATTACTATTTACTTCCAAATTCCCCCATTTACTTTTCTATACTGCTCATGGATTTTGTCAAGTTAAGCAACTGTTCATTGTTTATCCTGTTGGTTCGACCCCAACTTAGTTGGCTTACTATACTTGGCATTGACCAAATCATACTTCTGTGAATGCCAATATAATGGACTAGGATAGAAAGTTAGTGGATGCATTATGGGCTTATCAAAAAACATTTAAGACTCCTATCAGTTCTCTTCTTTATCATCTCATATTTGTCAAAGTATGTCACTTTACTATCAAACTTGACCATAAGGCATGTGGGTAGTCAAGAAGTTGAATCTGGTTTGTAATGATGTAGAAAAGTTGATACTTGAGAAATTAAATAAGTTATCTTGCATAGAATGATGTAAAAAAGTTGATACTTAAGTAATTGAAGGACAGATGAGATCTGTTTTAAAGCATATATAGTTTAGCTTTGTACCAAAAAATATAAAGTTGTACCATGATCAGAAGACTGAGAAGATATAGTTCACTACTAGCGATATATTTCTGTTGTTCAATTATAAGATCCACTTATTTTCTGGTAAGCTGAAGCCTAGATAGATAGGTTCGTACCAAGTGGTGAAGGTTTTTCCTTATGGTGCCATTTAGTTTGAGAATAACGATGGCAAGACATTTAAAGTGAATGCCAAAGGGTGAAACAATATCATATGTGTCTTGATAAAGCCTGAGTAATCAAGACACCTGAGTCGTGTTGCACCATTAACATAGGTGTTGTATGAGAGAAAACCCATGGGTTATTTGGCAAAGTCTAAGTAGTCAAACTAGACACGTTATGCCACAAAGGTAGATCAAGTGTTGCTTGAGAGGAAACACAAGGATTTTGTTTTTATTTATCATTGATTTTTAGTTTGTAGTACAAAATTAAAAGGTGTGGAATTACGCAGCTGGTTGAAAACTAAAGCTAACAAGAAAGAAAATTCGGATACACAGACTCCACGAGTTTCACGATGGCTCGTAGCCATTGGAAAAGACTCATGGGGTGAGTAATATCCACTAGGAGTAACAAAATAGGAATTGGAACATTATGGGAAATCTTTCAATGACTCTTCAAAAGAGTCAAGAAGACCTGCAGGGTCTCACTATGACTCATTCCCTTGAGTCGTGGGGAGTAGGGAGGGGTAAGATATAAGATTAGGTAAGTCTTCTAAACCCCTACGCAATAGGTGTTGGTAATGATTCTTCACTATGGGTGACAATTTATTGGGTCAGTCGTGGCCACTAGGTAAAAATCGATTAATAACTTAAGTAACTCGACCATACTGACCTAGTTTGAAGTGTTAAAACCTTTAATAGCACCCAAATTCAATCCTCTTCTAAATGTTTAAAACCATAACTCCCTCTACTTATAAACAACTATCTATCCTCATTAAATTTATCCCTAAATCATGCATAAATCATGTTAGAAATTATCAGTAGTAGCCTCTTATAGATCATTAGCTCCTAAATTCGAATATAAGTGATTATTTTACTAATCTTCTCCTTTAAGCTGCAAAATCAAATTCAAACTAAGTTGATCTTTCCATAGATTACTTTGATTATGGTTATTCACAATTATCTATGAGTGTACTATTACTACTGTGTATACTAAACCCTAGATGCAACTATTTGAAAAGAGTTAGGTTGCTTAGACTTAAAAAAGATTTTAAACACTTGATTTTGGTTGAAACTCGGCATGTTGGATAATTAATGTGTGTTCATGATGATTATGTGATAATATATGCATGTAATTATTCCCCAAGGTAAAGTTAGAAAAGCCTAGATTAGTTAGAAATGTGTTGACGTAACGACCCAAATAATCATAAAACCTTCGCCTAGTTTCCTCTTAGATCAAAATTTTGAAATTCAGGACTGGCCTAGTCTTAGGAACATTTTGAGTCTGTGGGTGATCTAGGGAAATTTGATAGTTATTAAAGCATTGGATGGTGGATTTGATTTGATTTTATGTAAGAGATCAAGTTTAGAAAGTCATAGCAGCTTACGATGCGTAGAATAGATTAGTATTATGATAATAACCATTATCTCAAAAGAGTTAGTTCATAACATTAAATTTTGATAAGTGTACAGTGAAATGGATAGAACTAGTACCAAATATCGAGTTACTGGTTTGAAGTCAGTGCAGTGACACAAGTTATTATTGCAATGACAAAAGCATCACTGTAAGACCACATAAAATTTCCTAGTCATTAAAGCCTCTAAAACATGCAAAGAAAGGCTTAACACTTAGAAAATTTGACTAAGTGTTGGAACTTTCTTCATTTCATAAGCCTTCAAACTTTGATGAATTATTTTGCGACCTTTCCTATCTCCGATTTTTTATTTTCAAGTTGTGTTGTGATGGGGCAAGGTCATAGTACATTCCGGGTGAGTTTTGGAATTTTCAGAATTTGTTTAGGGCATGTTTGGATTTTGAACCAGTAGCTAAAGGCTATAAGAAGGCGCAACCTTGGCTGTAGCCATTGTGTAAAAGGCCCTAACCAAGGCTCCGCCCTGGCTGTAGCCTTTGTGGGAAAGGCTATAGCAAGGCGCCGCCCTTCCTAGAGCCTTTGTGCCCAGTTTTTAGCATTCCACCTCCGTGCTCTCAAGGTAATTTGGTAAATTTCCCACCCCTATATAAGTCCATTAACATGGGATTTAGCCTCATTTAACCCAAAAATACTAGTTTTCTCTCAAAATTATTCAATAACAAGAGCTAGGGTTCCTAAATCAAGACCCCAATCATCAAGATTCCTCTGTTAACTTTTCAAGAATCATATAGTAAGGTATACAAATGTTGATTCTTTGCTTCCTTCCACCCAAGAAGTTCAATAATCAGATTCAAGATTTTAAGGTTTATGTTTTTATGAGATTTCATGATTTATATGTATTGAAGTTCATGCTTATGTGTTGTTGAGTTTTAATTCATAATTTAGATACAAAGTTCTAAGCTTTGATCCTAGTATGTGATAATTATATGATGTTGATAAAAATCCCCTTCAAGTTGCATATTGAATGATGTATTTATGATAATTAGATGTAGAAATTGTTGGATAACCAAAGCATGCTCCCCCTATGTTTTGATAAAATGTTTATGTTAAGGTATTAGAGCCATTATAACATGTTGACAAGAAATCCCAATTAGGTATAAGCCCATGCATGCCAAGTGTTTGTTTAAAAGCCTTAGTTAATGAATTGTGACATGTTAGCCTGAAATCCCCCAATTATGTGCTCTTTAATTCATAATAAGTGTTTAATGCAAGACATTGTTGAATGAAGTATGAGCCAACAACATGTCTCCCTATACTATTACATTTTTGTGATTCCCAAGTACTTGAAGAGATTTTTTAATGATTGTAATGGCGAATGAAAATCTATGGTCATGATTATTCAAATATGGTTATGTTTTACTTTTATGTCATTGAGTCCTAGGTATATTTATACCCAAAATTTAGCTGCTTGTCTAGAAATGAGTACGTCTCAAGGTTGTCTCAGTCATGCTATGATCAGTAGAATTCAGTTAGTCACAGATCTTAGAAAAAATTCAAGATAATTTCAATATCATTAGCACTCCAGCTTCAGCTCAGTACTAGCTCAGATCTTAGTAGTATTCAAGTATCCCGTTCAGACCTTTGTAGAAATCAAGTATTCAAGTTAAACTCAGTAGCATTCACCAGACCTCGAATTCCAGTAATATTCCATTAGTCTTCAGAATCAAGTGAACTTAGCTTAGCTAAGTTAATCAGTAACAGATTCAACTAAGTCTAGTACAATTTAAGAAAAAAAATTATTTCAGAGTCTTTCAGTTGAGAGTAGGAGTTAGCACCGAGCGAGCCTTGGGATGGGGGCTCACCCATTAGATAGGGCTGAGATCCCTATGAGCAATCACTAAGTTCCAAAACTATGTAGCCAACGTAGGTATGGGATATCACCCGCTAGGTAGCACTGGCATACTCAAGGGTCACCCGTTAGATAGGACTGATCCCAGGAGTCAAACATTAGATAGGACTGACTCCACAAAGTTGTCTTTTCCCATGGCACGGTATTGATACCCTTCCAACTGGGGTTACAGGTTGGACCCCAACTTAGCCAGAAGGGGCATGTCGGTTAGATAAATACTTCCCACAGTCTCAGTTTCAAAATCAGTCTCAGTTAAAGAACTCAGCTCAGTAGTACAGATTCAGGACTGTTAGATACAGTCAACCCTTAACATATCAACAGATTTAGAGATCACCCGCTAGACAGAACTGATCTCAGAGTTATTCAATCAATCTTATTATCATCATATTTTAGAGATCACCCGTTAGATAGGACTGATCTCAGACTAAGTCAAAATTATTCCATTATCATTAAGTTTAGAGATCACCTGCTAGGTAGGACTGATCTCATATTTTCTTAAGTAATCTCATAATTATTAGATTCAGAGGTCATCCGCTAGATAGGACTGATCTCAGCCTTAATACCCGTTATCAATATCAAAATATTCAGTTATTCAGAATTTCAGTATTAGTAGTAAATTCAGACGTCAGTAAAGTAATATTCGGGTCTCAGTATTTAGTGTCACGATGATTTCAGTTATGGTTTGTGCATTCATACATATGTCCTCATTCAATACTCTCATTTTATTTAGTTAAGTAATTATTCATGCATATGCCCTTGCATTTAGCCTTACCTCATCTTACATACTCATTACATTTCTACGTACTGACGTATTTGCACTATAGTGTTTTACTTTACACTGTAGGTCCAGAAGCATGAGATCCAAAGCACTCTTAGTATCTCAGTTCCAGTCAGCAGCAGTAGACGTAGCAGTGAGTCCTCTTCATTCGAGAATAATCCTTATCTTTTTATTGCATTAGACTCAGTTTATTTTTAGTAGACAAAGTTAGTTGGGGGTGTGTCCCATCAACTCCATAGAACAGATAGTTAGAGGCTTTTTAGATAGATGTATTAGTATTCAGTTTTTGGTTTTGAGTATTTTAGACATTTTGAACCTTATTACAAGTTTTCACTAATTTTCCACACTTGTTATATTATTTTATGCAGTGCTCAGGTACAGATATCATTAGAGGGTTAGCTTGTGGTCCTTCGAGATCATGAGCATCGTGTGGCATATCAATTATAGAAAATTGGGGCGTTACAAACTTGGTATCAGATCTTAAGGTTCAACAGTGTCCTAGGAAGTCTGAAAGCCACATCTAGTAGAGTCTTGTACATGGGTGTGTTGTGCACCACACTAATGTGCAGGAGGCTATAAGATGTTTTTTGAACGGTCTCCCCTTCTTTGAGTATTCATGTCGTGCAAACAAGTATGAGTTCCAATTAATTCTCAATCTAATCCATTTCTCCCTTTCATTTATAAAATATGCCTCCCCACAAATCCAACACCCATAGGAATAACGAGCCACCTCAGCCAGTAGATCCCCTGAATGAAAATATGTCTTATGCCAAATTTCAAGCTACTTTCCAAACCTTAGCCCAGGCTATGACAGCTACTATGCAAACCAATAATCAGGTTACTTCTTTATATCAATAAGGTGGTGATGCAGCCACAGCCAGACTTCGTGACTTTATGAGGATAAATTCTCCTGAGTTCTTTGGGTCTAAGGTAGGTGAGGACCCGCAGTTGTATCTTGAGGAGGTACAGAAAATCACCTAGGTTATACATGTGTATGAGGAAGACAACATAGAATTGGCCTCTTATAGGCTGAAAGATATTACTTATGACTGGGTTGTAGCATGGAGGAAGGGTAGAGGAGAGGATGTAGCTCCTATGACTTGGTAGGTATTCAAGGATGCAATCCTGGATAAGTTCTTTCTATTAGAGATGAGAAAAGCAAAAGTAGAGGAATTTATGAACTTAAGATAGGGATCCATGATGGTAAAAGAGTACTGGCTTAAGTTTAACCAGTTAGCTAAGTATGTTTATGATCTGATAGCTGACAGCCAATCTAGTATAAGTAAGTTTGTGACTGGAGTGTCCGGGTTAGTATTGAAAGAGTGTAGAACTACTATGCTCAATAGTAATATGGATCTTTCTAGACTTATGATGCATGCTCAGCAGATTGAGTCAGATAAGATAAAGAAAAGGGAGAGAGTAAGTAAGAAGGCCAGAATGGGTAGTTATAGTTTGTCTCAGCCATGGTGTCTCAGGGTGGCAACTATTCTCAGCATAGTCAGAAGTTTTCAGTCCCAACTCCATCCTCAGCTAGTGTACCAAACTTCAAGGATGGTAGTCATGATAGAGCGCTAGGCTCTAAATCCCAGAGTAGTGCTAGTGATGTTCGTACCTATCGACTTTGTGAAGAGTGTGGCAAGAATCACCTCGGTGATTGTAGAGCTATAGTGATGTGTGCTTTAGGTGTGGTAAGCCAAGCCACAGGATATGAGAGTGTCGTGTGATAGCAAAAAGGGGTAAAGATTTGCATCAGCAGGGCCCCAATAGTGATCAGCGTCACAATAGACTTTATGCACTCCATATCTGTTATGATCCGAAAAGTTTCCCTAACATAAATTCGGGTACGTTATAAGTCTTTTATATTCATGATATGCATTGTTAGATCTTTTGCTCTCATTTGAGCTTATGTTATAGCATAAGTCATTTAGTAAAGCCAGTGAGTCAGTTTAGCAGTAAAGCAGTCAGATTCATCTAGTTGTTTTCTTATTTTCTCATCTAATCATGCTATCAGAAATCTCAGATATGTAACTATTCCACAGAAGAACCTCCTTATAGTTGTGAGTATAACTCAGTTCATGTATCATGCAGCAGTTTCAGACTCCTGAGGTTCAGTTATAATCCAGTTTGTAGATGCCCTTGTATCACCCCAATATATCAGTGAAGTAAGTGCTCTGAGAGGGACATTGTGTCCCAAGGGGGAGATACCACATAACTCCCCATGCTTTCATGTCTTTAACCCATTCAGTTGGATGTTAATATGTTTTCTCATAAACTTAGTATCCATGATTATTGCATAATTAGTGAAGCATTCAAAAGTCAGTTCAGTCAAGTATTTATGCATTAGAAATGCATGTTCAATAGAAGAAGCTCAGCTTATCAGTAATTTCAGTTGTGCATTTATAATCTAGCTATTAATGCATCAGATATGGATGTCCATTCAGCTTATTAATACCTCAGTCATGTATCTCATGCATCAGATATGCATGTTCAGTATAAGAACTCAGAATATCAGTAGTTCCTATCGTATAGATATGTTTCAGATGTTATCATTCCTTAATTAAGTTCAGTCTATCAGAAATCTGATCTTAGTAAGTCATATTCGAGGATGAATGTCCCCAAGGGGAAGATAATGTAAGACCCCTTAAAATTTCCTAGTTGTTAGAGCTTCTAAAGCATGCAAAGAAAGGCTTAACACTTAGAAAATTTGACTAAGTGTTGGAACCTTCTTCATTTCATAAGCCTTCAAACTTTTATGAATTATTTGGCGACCCTCCTAACCTCCGATTTTTTATTTTCAAGTTGCGTTGCGATGGGGAAAGGTCATAGTACATTTCGACTGAGTTTTAGAATTTTTGGAATCCATTTAGGGCACGTTTGGATTTTGAACCAGTAGCTAAAGGCTATAAGAAGGCGCAACCTTGGATGTAGACATTGTGTAAAAGGCTCTAACCAAGGCTCCACCCTGGCTGTAGCCTTTGTGGGAAAGGCTATAGCAAGGTGCCGCCCTTCCTAGAGCCTTTGTGCCCAATTTTTAGCATTCCACCTCCATGCTCTCAAGGGTAATTTGGTCAATTTAACACCCCTATATAAGTTCATTAACACGATATTTGGCCTTATTTAACCCAAAAATACAAGTTTTCTCTCAAAATTGTTCAAGAACAAGAGCTAGGGTTCCTAAATCAAGACCCCAATCATCAAGATTCCTCTATTAACTTTTCAAGAATCATATAGTAAGGTATGCAGATGTTGATTCTTGGGTTCCTTCCACCCAAGAAGTTCAAGAATACCTTTCAAGATTTTAAAGTTTATGTTTTTATGAGATTTCATGATTTATTTGTATTGAAGTTCATGCTTATGTGTTATTGATTTTTAATTCATGATTTAGATACAAAGTTCTAAGATTTGATCCTAGTATGTGATAATTATATGATGTTCATAAAAAAGCCACTTCAAGTTGCATGTTAAATGATGTATTTATGATAATTAGATGTAGAATTGTTGGATAACCAAAGCATACTCCCCCTATGTTTGATAAAATGTTTATCTGACGGAATTAGAGCCATTATAATATGTTGACAAGAAATCCTAATTAGGTATAAGCATATGCATGCCAAGTGTTTCTTGAAAAGCCTTAGTGAATGAATTGTGAAATGTTAGCCTGAAATCCCCCATTATGTGCTCTTTAATGCATGATAAGTGTTTGATGCAATACCTTATTGAATGAAGTATGAGCCAATAGCATGTCTCCCTATACTATTACATGTTTGTGATTCCTAAGTACTTGAAGAGATTTTTAATAATTGTAATGGCAAATGAAAGTCTATGGTCATGATTATTCAAATATGGTTATGTTTTACTTTTATGTCATCGAGTCTTGGGGGTATTTATACCCATGATTTAGCTATTTGTCTAGAGCCGAGTAAGTCTCAAGGTTATCTCAGTTGTGCTATGAATAGAAGAATTCAATTAGGCACATATCTTAGGAAAAATTCAAGATAATTTAAATATCATTATCACTCCAACTTCATCTCAGTACTTAGCTCAGATTTTAGTAGTATTCAAGTATCTCGTTCAAACCTCAGTATAAATCAAGTATTCAAGTCAGAACTCAGTAGCATTCATCATACCTCAAATTCCAGTAATATTCCATCAGTCTTCGAAATCAAGTGAACTCAACTTAGCTAAGTTAATCAGTAACAGATTCAGCTAAGTTTAGTATAGTTTAAGAAAAAGAATCAGTTCAGAGTCTTTTAGTTAGGAGTATGAGTTAGCACCGAGCGAACCTTGGGATGGGGGCTCACCAGTTAGATAAGGATGAGATCCCTAAGAGCAATCCCTAAGTTCCAAAACTATGTAGCCAGTGTAGGTATGAGATGTCACCTGCTAGATAGGACTGGCATACTCAAGGGTCACTCATTAGATAAGACTGATCCCAGGAGTCACCCATTAGATAGGACTGACTCCATAAAGTTGTCTTTACCCATGGCACGGTACTGACACCCATCCAACTAGGGTTACAGGGTGGACCTCAACTTAGCTAGAAGGGGCATGTCGGTTAGATAAATACTTCCCACAGTCTCAGTTTCAGAATCAGTCTCAGTTAAAGAACTCAACTCAGTAGTACAGATTCAGGACTGTTAGATACAGTCAACCCTTAACATATCAACTGATTTAGAGATCACCTGCTAGACAGGACTGATCTCAGAGTTAGTCAATCAATCTTATTATCAGCATATTTCAGAGATCACCCATTAGATAGGACTGATCTCAGACTAAGTCAAAATTATTTCATTATTATTAAGTTTAGAGATCACCCACTATGTAGGACGGATCTCATATTTACTTAAGTACTCTTAGGATTATTAGATTCAGAGGTCATTCGCTAGATAGGACTTATCTTAGCCTCAGTACCCAGTTATCAATATCAAAAGATTTAGATATTTAGTATTTCAGTATTAGTAGTAAATTTAGACGTCAGTAAAGCAATATTCGAGTCTCAGTATTCAGTGTCATGATGATTTCAATTATGATTTGTGCATTCATGCTTATGTCCTCATTCAGTACTCTTATGTTATTCAGTTACGTAATTGTTTATGCATAAGCCCTTGCATTTAGCCTTACCTCATCTTGCATACTTAGTACATTCCCACATACTGACGCATTTGCGCTATGGTGTTTATTTTACACCTTAGGTTCAGAAGAATAAGATCCAGAGCACCCTTAGCATCTCAGTTCCAGTCAACAACAGTAGACATAGCAGTGAGTCCTCTTCATTTGAGGATGATCCTTATCTTATTATTGTATTAGGCTCAGTTTATTTTAGTAGACGGAGTTAGTTGGGGGCATGTCCCATCAATTCCATAGATCAGATACTTAAAGGTTTTTAAAATAGATGTATCAGTATTCAATTTTTAGTTTTGAGTATTTTAGACGTTTTGAACCTTATGCCAAGTTTTCGCCAGTTTTTCACAATTATTTTATTATATTATGTAGTGCTCAGGTACAGATATCATTAAAGGGTTGGCTCGTGGTCCTTCGGGATCATGAGCACTGTGTGGCTACCAGTTATAGAAAATTAAGGCATTACAATTGCATAGCAGTAGACCTAATTGGCCAATGATCCGCGGCAGTGGGTGCCACTGTAATGACAATTGTACCGCTACAACAGCTAATATACAATATTTTAGTTTTTAAAAATTGAAAACCTATTTTTCATTTTCACTTTTTAAAAGACGTTCAAGGGCTTAGTTAGGGTGTTTTTTCTTCATCTTTGTAGGAATTTAATTTTCAAGCTAAGGTTTCTTTATACTCCAAACTTGAATTACTCTTTCAGATTCGTTAAAATTGTGAAAATCATAATAATGATAGAATTTAGCTTAGCCCCAAATTATGAACCAATAGGAATTGGTAGGCATTTAGCTTATTATTGCTTGTGGATCCCTAGAGTGACACTTCATATGATAGAATTGTTAATTGTAATGTTAAAATATATAGAATTCAAGAGTTTAAATGATACAAAATCCTAAGATGATGAATAGGGTAAATTCTTGGGTTATATTGATAAATATGAGTTCCTATTGTTTATAAAAGGTGGAATATTATGTTAAGAATTGTATAATTGTTGTTTATAGATCAACAACAATCTGTAATTGACAGGAAGGACAAGTTTGTGGTTATATAGTGGTTATAAACAAAGAATCGAGGTAGGTTATGATTTAATTATAGTAAGACTTACTTGACTCTATATTTATATGTAAGTTAGATTTTTGTGATTTGCATTTGGGCAATACTTGTGAGTATTGATTATATCATGCATTGAACACATAACTTGAAATGATGTAGAGAAAATATATGAATTAGGTGTTACAATGACTATATTATATGGATCGAGCATCATGCCGACACTACTATTAGCTAGGGTACCATGACGTAACTGATATATAGACTTGAGTTTATCCCCTACATGTTATATCTAAGAGTTGCTGCTAACTCTAGTATGTGTGTATAGCTTGCATCCATGCAGCCATATATATTTATATGCTATGGTGACTGTTATTGAAGAATCTGCCTAAATATAATTGATGTAATTATATACTTATAGACCTGATGAGATGAAGTCGTAATGATCGTATTAGGTTGTCAATTAATTGTGAGTTGTATTTTGATTTTTGTTTCTTGCATTTAACTTACCTATTTGTATGGTGTTGCTTTGAGTCATTCGATTATGCCTACCAGTACTTAGTTGATGTACTGATTCTATCTACGCTGACCTTTTTGTTGAGTGCAGAGCATGTTTCAGTATTTGAGACAAGACCTTGATTCTGGTCGTGATTCAGACATTAAGTCAAGGGTGAGCGCCATATACTGGAAGCCATTAAATCACTCTTATATTGCACATGTCCTTTGTTTTGGCAAAAACACACTCCCTTTGATTGGTATTCTAGATACTATTTCAGATGTTCTTGAACATTGACTTTTAGGTATCGAGGTTTGTAATAATTATAGATATATTCCATACACTATTTGTTTCAAGAATTCAGTAAGTTAATAAAGACCTTATTTTACTTTAATTGTGTTTTAGTGAGCTATTAAGTATTTGAGAAAGGTGACTGTATAGAGGAAAGAACCGGTTCAAGAATTGCATGTGCAACTCATTTCATGTGGTGATAGATACTCTTGGAAGCTCTCCTAAACATAACGATACTTCTCCCATAAGCGAAAAAGTGAACAACCTCAATCTAAGTGCTTCCTGATTCACCCCCAGATTTTTATATGAAATGCAGATACCAGTTAAATTAGCTAGATACATGTTTGTGTTATCTTTAGGAAACCCCATAAAAATATCCTTTAAGTATAAGAGTTGGATCATGGCACTAGTTATGTTAAACTTCACACCTTGGGGCAAAATAGGAAGAATGATAGCTCATGTTTCTGTCGGGTCAATGTACCATAAATCCTTATCATCATCCTCATATGGATACAAATACTAGTATACTAGGATCACTTGAGCTTGGCCGCCTCTAACTTTGTTCTGATTATGATCGATTGTTGGTCAACGGTCTGCTTTAGGTATATGCACAAACAATTTTGCCTCCCTTTCTATATACTGAGCATCATCTTCCCTTCTTTAATTAGCAACTTGTGTCAGCAGAACCTTAGTCTGCTGGTTAATAATGTCCTAAAGTCCTTCAGGAGGAAGGGGAGGCACCTGGTGTGCACCATTACAAACCCCTTCAAGAATAGCTCCTCTCTTAGGCTTTGTCATCCTACTAGGTGTTTGTAGAATCCTTTCTTGATTCAGATTCAATGGGAGTAAGGGATTTCCTCTACTCCATATGGTAGGAATACACTGGTTTACACCCAACTAATAATAAGAAGAAATAAACCCATAAATTATAATAACTTTAATTCACAACTCAATACTGTACTCCCCAGCAACGGCACCAAAATTTATAACATCCAAGATACACCTTCAATATGAATATAATACGATATCTTTCAAATATTGTAACGCAATAAATGCTGGGGTTGAATCCCAAGGAAATATGTGGACTTGTGGCTATTAACTGTTGTAATTAGTGGGCAGAACAGGAAAAGTAAATGGCAATATCGAACAAGTAACAGATATCAACTTTAGTTGTAATCAGTCATAGATGAACACTGGGATTGTGTTCCCCCTGGCGTCTCCATTCAGTAGTCTTATCATGCTTAGTTGAACCAACCTGATACCTTGCGTGTAGAACCTAAAAAGGTATGTACTATCAAATGTCTTTTGGACTAGTTGATGGATTTCACCCTTTACCTTTTGAGTCTCAGGATATTGCCTCACTAACCATTATCCTTGATCCCAGTTAACTATTACCTTTTGGGTCTCTAGTTATTAGATGATAGTTAATGATCTTACTTAGATAAAACCTATTAGCATGGATCGATGGTTAACCTTCAAATTACTATTGTAATTATCTTTTCCTAGTCACTACTCCTCTTTTGGAGTAACTAGCAATAATCTAGCCGGGATCCTAACATTGTAACCGCTAAGACATCTATTGAGTTAAAGATAATACAATGTGTGCATGGGTATCAGTTCAGAACAACATAGCACTTCCCATATTAAACTGAAGATAGTCTAATACATGCATTGGTATCAGTTCAGAACAACATTGCACTTCCTCTACTTTATCAATCCAGCAGAGTTTCCACAACTCAGCTAAGGGTCTTAGCTGCTCATGCTTGATAAATAATAACATTCATAACTGAAGTATAAGATGAAATCACAATAATAACAACTAAAAACCCAAAACATCAACTGAATTAACAACCAAAATTAAAACAAAATAATTCCAAGACCCAATTCGAACCTCAAAATCACAATATATGTTTGTAAGTATAAAGAATGTGTCTCCTTTACTAAAAAATACATAAAGGGTATTTATAGTACATGAGGAAATGCTAAAAATCAAAGCCCAAATGAAAAAGTACAAAGAGAGTTGGTGGCCACTTACTTAGGCCACATACGGCCCGTATGTACCATATACGATTGACATGTGGACCTAGGTAAGTGCCAGAAAATTTATTGCACAGTTCACTCTCTGGATTTTGGAATTTTGACACTTACCTTACCCACTTTCCATCCATAAGTACTAAATGCGGTCCATAAGTAGGCACAGGTAAGTGCCAAAAATTTTTCTTCAGCTTTTGCACTCTCTGGATCTCCAACTTTGGCACTGACCTTAGCTATATATGGTCTGAACGTGCTACATACAGTCCACAAGTAGACATATGTAAGTGCCAGGTCTTCAAACTCCTGCAACCATTTCTCTGGACTTCAATTTATGGTACATACTGTGGTCACATATGCCCGGTAAGTGCTACATACGCCCAAAAATGCTCAAGTAAGTAGTAAAAACTCCATTTTTCATATTTTTCTTGAACTTAGAATCCATAACCTAATTTCCTACAAAACATATCCAAAATACATCATATCTAAAAAAAACACCCTAAGAATCATGCATATTTTCATAGTTTTAAGCATCAAAGTGCTATAAAATCACAACATATCATTTGTAAGGCCTCGAGAGTTGATGTTGTTATTATTATTGATGTTGGTAGGTGTACGACAATTGCCCATATGAGATTAGAGACTGGGTGGCTTTTGATACCCTAGAAAAATAGTGATTCCACATTTAGCGCCTATGGCACCACAAGTATGTCCTTATCCCTCATTTTTTAATATTTTGAATCAAGTCATGTAGTAAGGATACTGTATATTCTTAAAGTTAGGGATTTTTTCATGACCCGAGGCTACCCCTAGTTGCATCAATGGTGCTTATGGTTAGAAGTGATCACAAGCTAACCCTTGAGCTAGTACCCATTATGAGCACTGAACAAAATACAAACATAACACCTGTGCAGAAGATAAACTCAGAAGGTAATGTATATCTGAATAGTGAAATATGAAATACTAAATGTCTGAAAGAACTAAATATAACTAACTGGTTGTCTAAATGTTTTGTCTGAATGTCTAAAAGCCTCTAAGCTGACTAAAGAGTTGATGGGATAGACCCCGACTAACTCCGACTGATTGAATAAATTGAACTACTAAAATAATTAAATAAACATAACATGTCATCAATGGAAGAGGACTCACCACTAAGGCTGTTAGATTACACTGAGTTGTCTAACTGTGGTTAGGAAACTATGTATCCGAACCTATGATATAAGATATCATAGCACAAAGAAGAGTATACGGTCAGTACTTTGAATATACTGGTATATGAGATGAGGTTAGGCTGATATACATGGGGTACTGTGCATATGAAATAAGGACTATCTAAATAGCATGAGATAACTGAACATGAATGCATAAAAATTATAACATTTGTGAATGCAAAACCAAGCATAAATCTGTAATCTAAAATAAGTTTGAAATCTGAAAGAATGTAAACTGTATAATTGAATAACTGAAAGTCTGTACACTTGGTCGAGAAAACCTGAACTAAAACTATACTAAATATTGTACTGAGAAGGTGGGAGGTATCATCTAATCTACATAACCCAATCTGAGCTAATCAGGGTCCAACCTGTAACCCTAATTGAAGGGTGTCAATACCATGCCATAGGTACTAAAATTAGTTGGGAGGATCCACTAAACTGGTATCCTGAAGGGCTAAAGATTCACCCTCAACTGGCAGGTGCTCTAATTAGATATGTATCACCCTCAACTGATAGGTAAACACTTGTCAACCCTCAACTAGCAAGTAGACATATCTAACCTATGTTTGCTACGTAGTTCTGGAACTTGAGAATTGCTACTAAGGGTCATACCCTCTACTATCAAGTGAGCCCTCATCCCTGAGTTTTCTCGGTGCTAAATCCTACTCCCAACTGAGCTAACACTGATACTGGGATAGACTGAACTAGACTGGACATTACTAAATTACTGATAGTGCTCATCATGATTATAAACATGTAAGTATACTGATAAGAGTCATGATTAACTGTCTGAGTACTTAAAGAGATGAATTCATGTAAATCACATAGGTATCGGGTGTTCATAACCCACATCACTAAATGAAACTAACCATAATATCGTATAATAGCTTTAAAACCATATTAGAGGATCATTGTCCAAAATCCAACACTTAGGCATTTCGCCAAACACATAAGAGTCATGAATTTAAGCAAGGGAATGGGTAAACCATATAACAATAACATGATTATAAGATTAAAATCATAACTTAGGGATTTAACGTGAAAATTACAACATTTAAAACATGTAATGGCTCATCCCACGTGAAAAGTACTTATAAACATAACTCATAATTGAATTCACAAGAGATTCTTGGAGTATTTCAACTTAAACGTGAAAGACTCATAATTTAAAACCAAAAAGGAATTCTTGGACTCCATGGGTAAAAGTAACCCATGGATGAACATCACACATACCTCACTAGATGATTTCGTGAAGATTCTTGGGAATTTCTTGAGATTTAAAGCTTGCATTCCTTTATTGCTTGAGAATGGGTTAGGGTTTGTTCTTGAGAAAAATGAGGCTTCTTTTGAGAGGATTTCTTATTGAAAGAGTAAATAATGCTCTTTGTGGATCTAAATTTTGTGTTATGGACTGCATGGGTAAAGGGAAATGACCCAAATGCCCTTAATTGTCCAGGAACAAAAAGATGGATGAGTAAAGGAGGCGCATCGCAGGCTCTGGTGTGGTGCACTGAAGGAGGCACCATGGGATCCAAAGCGGTGCACTGAAGAGGGTATCGTGGGCTCATCTCAGTGCTGCTACTATTTTGCGATCCAAACACACCCCTACGCTCGTCTGAAAATTCTGAAACTCACTCAAGATGTATTTTTAACTACCCCAATCATGAATCAACTTAAAAACTGATGTTCTGAGGTCGTAAAGGTCAAAAATAAAATAATCAAAGTTTAGGGGCCTTGGAAATGACTAAATCCCAACACTAAGTGAAATTTCTAAGTCTTGGACCCCTTTAACATGCAATTGTGAGCTGAATTGAGCCTAGTTCTTACTAGGTATTATAATATCTCCCCCTTGGGGACATTCATACTCAAATGAGACTGGTTTAGGTGAGAGTACAGAAGTGCGGGTGCAAAGCAATGTCGGTTTTAGGATATGTGGGGCAGTGAGGATTTTAGACTATATAGGTGTAGTGCGAGTGTGGGGCAGGTTTAAGTAAGTTTTTTTAAATGGTGCAGAGAAGGACGGGGTGGGGCGGGTTGCGGGTATATGTGGGTTTAAACTAAAAAAAAGTTAAAAATTAGTATTATTCTCGTAAATCTACCTAAAATTATATGTTTTCTTCACTTAAAATTTTATGATACTTAATTCAACACGTATAACATTACAAATAAACAAATTTATAACTTTTAAAATTTCTTTATTCATCTTAATGAAAATTTGATAGTTGATCATTACTTGTACACGTGATACTTTGCTGATAATTTCTTAGTGAAAAGTGATATAATAGAAATTGGTTGTTACTATTTCCTAGTATTGAAATTATTATGATTTTCGGTGGAGTTACAAATTTTTCAAAAAATAAAAAATGTGGAGTGGGGCGGGTATGCGTGGGTATAAGTATAGGGTGGGTTTATGCGGGTTTAAAGGTGATGCATTGAGGGGAGGGGAAGTTTTAAAATTTGCGTGTTTAGAAAAAATCCGCACCGTACCCACACTGCACCGCACCATTGCCATCCTACTCGCAAGTCATGTACATCTTAGTGTCTCCTAGATGGATAGAGTATCGTACACCATGTGCTTTTGCAAGTATTCATTTTCTCAAGTCATCAACACATGAAACACATAATCTACCCTGACAATGAAGCACACCATCTCCCCCTTTGGACAAAACTTCCACCTTTTGATCTCTAACTGCCTCCTTCAACTTAACCAAACTAGGATCTCTTTCTTGATTTTCTTTTACTTCGGCAACCAAGGATGATTCCAAACCATTCTGAACTTATACACTACCTTCTGCTGAATCAACCAACCGGATACCTAACCTAGCAAGTTGTTGAACCTTATTGACTAACTTCTTCTTATCCTCCTTAATATGTGCAACACTACCCATAGACAACCTATTAAGGGCATCTACCACTACATTGGTCTTGCCCGAATGATACAACACACTCATATCATAATCTTTTAACAACTCAAGAATTCTTCCCTAATGAAGATTCAAATCTTTCTTTGAGAACACATACTGTAATCTTTTATGATCTGTGAACACATCAAAATGAACTTTATAAAGGTAATGTCTCTATATCTTTAGAGCAATCCCAATAGCTTCCAACTCAAGATCATGAGTAGGATAATTTTTTTCATGGGGCTTAAGTTGTCTAAAGGCATAGTCTATGACCTTATCTCTCTGCATCAACACATAACCAAGAACAACTCTGGAAGAACCACAATAAACCACAAATCCATCATACCATCTGGCAAGGTCAATACTAGAGCAAAAGTGAGTCGAGTCTTCAACTCCTGAAAACTCTTTTCACAAGAATCTGACCACTGGAATTTGACTTTATTCTAAGCTAATCGATACATGGGGGATGCAATAGAAGAAACCCCTCAACAAACCATTTGTAATAGCCTACCAAGCCCAATAAACTCCTGATATCTTATGGTGAGATAAGTCTGGACCAGTTTCTCACTGCTTTGGTATTTTGAGTGTCAACTCTAATGCTATCACTGGAAATAATATGGCCAAGGAAAGCTACTAATCTTAGCCAAAAATTGCAATTGCTAAATTTGGTGAATAACTGATGAGCTCTAAGGGTCTGCAAAACAATTCTCAGATGGTCTGTATGATCATTCTCACTACGAGAATAGAAAAGAATATCATCAATGAAGACTAAAAAGAACATGTCCAAGTACTTCTTGAACACTCTGTTCATCTAATCCATGAAAGCTACAGGGTCATTCATTAGTTCAAAGGAAATAACTAAAAATTCAAAGTGACTATACTAAGTTCTGAAGGTTATCTTTAGAATGTCACATTCCCTAACTCTATGCTGATAATAGCCGGATCTGAGGTCTATCTTAGAGAAATAACTGTCACCCTAAAGTTGGTCAAATAAGTGATCAAACTTGGGGAGTGGATGCTTATTCTTTATTGTGACTTTATTCAACTAACGATAATCGATGCACATTCTAGAGCACCGTCTTTCTTACACACGAACAGAATTAAAGCTCCCCATAGGAAAATACTAGGCCTGATAAAACCCTTATCTAAGAGATCTTTCAACTACTTTTTCCACTCCTTAAGCTCATCTGGAGCCATTTTGTAGGGTATAATAGAGATAGGATGGATATCTAGAAAAAGATCTATTTCGAAGTCAATTTCTCTTTTTAGAGGAATCCGAGAAGGCCATCAGGGAACACATCTGGAAATTCCCTCACTATTGAAACTAACTCAAGATGTGGAGTCTCAGAACTAGATTCCTTGAATTGAACAAGATGATAAACACACCCCTTAGAAATTATTTTTCTAGCTTTAATTTAGGAAATGATCTGACCCCCAAACACAAAGGTGCTACCCCTCCATTAAATGGCTATTTCATTAGGAAACTAAAATTGGATGACTCTATTTCTACAATCAATTGAGTCATAACATGAGTTGATCCAATCCATGCCGAGAATGAGATCAAAATAAATCATCTCTAACTCTACAAGGTCCGCTGAGGTAACACTCTAGGACACTATAACCAAGTTGTTCCTATATACCCACCTGGATATAATGGAGCTATCTACTAAAGTACACACTGAGAAAGGTTCTGCTAAAGATTCGGGAATGACACTAAAATTGACTACTATATAAGGAGTCACAAAACAAAGTAAAGCTTTGGGGTCTATTAAAGAATAAACATAAAGATGAAAGACCAGTAACATACCCGTAACCACATCAGGAGAACTCTCCTGATCCTATAGAGACTAGAGTTCATATAATCTATTTAAGGGGGTCCTCGACTTAGAAAATTTTAGCTACATTCCAGACATAGCTTAATTTTGGCCTTCAAAAGTTGAGAAATTCATTTTGACATCTTAATGTCCTTTAATGGTCCGTATTTTTATTGATTTATGATCAGGAAGGTCAATTGGTGTTCCCAAACAAGTTTCAGATTTTTTGGAAACTCATTTAGATCAAGATTAGAAGTCCAAAATAGTGGACCAACGTGATCTTGGCGCGCCGCATCACCAATTGCATTGGTCACCAATTGTGCAGACTGCTAGAGCCAAAATAACTGAGGCTCGACGCATTCATGGCGTGCCGCATTGGGTATAGCGTTGTAGCCTCGGTGCATCGCGTCACTCATAGCGTCAGTGCCCAGTCATTTAGTCATTAAATGTCCATATTTTTAAGGGTAAAGAGGTAATTTTTCCATCCCTATATAAGGCTTAAACACAGGATTAAACCTTAGTTACACCAAAATACACCCTTTTCTCTCAAAATCCTCTTAAGAACACATTAGGGTTTTCAATTAGGGATCTAAGTTCAAGAAAATTTCTCCGTGAATTATCAAGAATCTTCCATCTAAGGTATGCATAGTGTTCATTCGTGGAGACTCCTTTCGTCCATAAAGCCCAAGAATCAAGTTTTAAATTATGAATTATTCAATTCATTCTATGAATTGAATTATATTCATGTATTATTGTTGTATGAATTCCAAGATGGAAACTTTATTATGTCTTTATGAAATTATACTAATATGTGGAATGAAATCATGAAATTGGGTTGAATTGCAAAGTAAGGTTGTATTAAATTCATGCTCATACCTAAGCCTTAAATCATGCAATCTAAGTGTTTGATAAAATGTCTAGGAAAATAGAAATTATAATTAATAGTTAAACTATGGCCCAAGTTATGAATGTACGTGCTCCCCTATGTTTAAAATGATCTCCATGAGGATTGTTGTGTGATACAATTGCGTGATGATATAATTATGATATTAAAATGATGAATTTAAGACATGATCATGTGCATTCTAAGCTATATACAAGATTATGATAATGATGTGCTTCATGAAATATCCCCAACTGTTGTAGTATGAATTGTTGATGTTGTCCATGTATTCAAGAAAGTCATGCTTTGTTAATTTCCTTCCATCGAGTCCTAGGGGTACTTGTACCTAAAAGATATAGCTATGTATCTAGAGTTAGTGTCATGTTTCATGATATCCTCAGTCAAGCCATGATTTATAGAACTCATTCAGTTATGTGACTCAGGAAATCTCAGTAAATTCAGAAATCTCAGTAGTATTCTATCAGTTAATAGAACTCTATGAATTCAGTCTAGTCTAGTTCAGTTAATTATGTTAAGTGTCTATAGAGATGGGAGTAAGATTTAGCACCAAGCAAACCCAAGGATGGGAACTCATCTAATATATAATGGTGTGATTCTTAGAAGCAATCCTTGTGTTCCTGAACTACGTAGCCAGCATAGGTTGAGACATCATAGCCTATTATATGAGGGTAGATGAGATGGCTTAACCTGTTATATAAGGGTTCCCACCATTCTCAATAGAGTTACCTATTATATGAGTGTTACTCACAGATTGTCCATACTAGTGGTGCGGTATTGACACCCTTCTAATTGGGGTTACAGATTGGACCCCAACTCAGCAATAGTTTGATTATTTGGGGCATGTCGGTTAGATAACTACTTCTCACAGTTTCAATTATAAAATTAGTACTATCAGATATAGTCATTTAGTATTAGTAATAAAACTCAGATAGTTCAATAGAATTCAAGACTGTCAAATACAGTCAACTCAAAACAGTACAGAACTCAACTAGTTCCATCAAAACATAGATTGTTAGATACAGTCGCTCAGTATCAATTACATCAATTATACTAGTTATCTTAGTTATATCAGTTATGTCAGTTATCAGTAACTTATGTTACCAATAATCAGTTTTAGGACTATTAGATACAAACAATCAAACCAGTTCTTCATAATCAGAACTGTTAGAAATAATTATTTCTCTATCAATAATATACCATCAGTTCCCTAGTATTTAGTAGACATAGTTATTAGTATTAGTAAACCCAGATGTTAGTAAATCAGTACTCAGAACTTAGTACCCAGTGTCAGTATGGTCTCAGTTACAGTTACTTGTTTATGCATGTATTCTCATATTCATGTTTTACAGTCATTTAGTATTGTTCATGCATACGAATCCTTGCATTCATCCTACATCACATACATACCAGTACATTCAATTATACGGACGCATTTGCACTATGGTGTATTACTTTATGCCATAGATTCAGAAGCACGAGCTCCAGAGCATCAGTAGCATTCTAGTATCCAACAGTCAGAGTTAGCAATGAGTCCTCATCATTCAAAGACATGATCGTTACTTTATCATTTCAGCACTTAATTTATTTCAGTAGTTGGAGTTAGTTGAGTACATGCCCATGAACTCCTTATTCAAACAGTTTAGAGGCTTTTAGACTATAGTATATTCAGACAATTTATTTTAGTTCGGGTATTTCTATGCCCTGTTTAAGCATTCTTTTATCAGATTTTATATTTTAGATTTGAACCATATGGCCTTACAGATTATGTTTTTGTATTTATATACGTTTATTATACAGTGTTCAAGTACAGATATCAGTCATAGGTTAGCCTATGGTCATTCTGGATTATGAGCATTGTGTAGCATTTCGGGTACCAAATTTGGGGTGTCACAAACTTGGTATTAGAGACTAAGGTTTAATAGTGTCCTAGGAAGTCTTAAAGCCTTATCTAGTAGAGTCTTATACATGGGTGTGTTGTGCACCACACTTATGTGAAGGGAGCTATGAGATATTTTAGGAACAGTTTCCCTTCTTTCAGTATTCATGTCATGCGAGTGAGCATTAGCTCAAGTTGAACTCTCAGTCTAATTCGCTCTTTTCTTATATTACAAACATATCTCCCAAACGGACTAAGAAAAGAAGGACCGAGAACCAGTCGGTACTTTCACCCGTCTAAGCAGATTCCCTGGATAAGCATGTCTTTCATGGTGAATTCAGAATCGACTCTCTTACTGTATCCTATTCAGTAGTAGCTCAGAGCAATAGCAGGACATTGTCCAACCCAGGCATGTGATTCACACCCAGTAGATCGAGGTAGGAAGGTATAGTAAGAAAGAAGGAAGGAAAGAGAGAAAATAAGAGAGCTAGAATAGGTAGCCTTAATTTCAACCACCCTAAGCCAGAGAGTGGTAACCGCTTTTAATTCTGCCTAAAGTTTTCAGTTCCAGTTCCTTTCTTGGCAAGTACTCTAGTCCCTTAATTCAGAGATAAGATGCCAAGTCTTAAACCTCAGGGCAATGTTAGTAGTACCCGAAGCCATCTCCTTTGTCAGGCTTAAGGTAAGTATCATAAGGGCATATGCAGAGCCGGAAGTGATGTATGTTTTGAATGTGGCGAGTCCTGTCAAAAAGTTCAAAACTATCCTAGGGCCAACCCTCGAAGCCAGCATAATCATTCTTCAGCTCAGTTCGATTGCCCAAATCAGTAGGGTGCCTCCTCCATCTCCATCAGTGGGCAATGCCCAAATAGATTCCATGCTCTTCAGCCCTGATAGAATCAGGAAAGTCCTTTTAATGCGGTCACTGTCAACATTGAGGTCAGACCAAGTATTAATAGGACCTTTCTTAGTCTCCATCCTAATCGGTCAGTCTATCATAGCCTGACAAATATACACACTATTCGGTTATGAAAGCTCAAAAAGAGTCAGGCCTTCAGATTCTAGTAGTGGTGTCGGCATGTATAGGAAAGAAGTAAGGGAAAAACGATTCCCAACCCATTCTTATCTCAGTGTAAAGTTTTGTACTTCAGTCAGAATGATGCCTTCGTATGTTTTACATCTCCGTTCCATGAACCCAGCTTATATTCACACGTTTTCCATAAAATCATGTACGATTCTAGTTCCCAATATAAGGAGTTTAGTTTTACTCCCCTCAGCAATCCAAGTAATGACCCACGAATGCAGAAAACTCCAAACAAAGGTCATGCAGCTCATGACTCATATACACATGTCACGTTTTATAGTATACTCAACTTCCATGATTCATGATATGCTCCTACTAATCAGTTAAATCTAGGATATGTCATATATCTACTATATCCTCAGTTCAGACCTTTTGGGTAAATCGAAGCTATTGATATTATATTTCTCAGGCCCCAGGCATGTGTCAAGTTTAGTTAGTATCCACTCATGCTTCAGCTCCTCCTGATTTAATCCTTCAGTAACCTCTCTTTATGAAAATAATGTAGTGATGAGTAGTTGCTTAGAAGGGAGAGAGTAAATATTTTGTGTTAAGAGAAGATTGTTGAATACTTCTGTCACCCAAGGGTGTAGTAATAAAGATAGGCTTGAATATCATGTTAAGTGTACAAGTAAAGGGCTAGCAAGAGGTTGTAATTAGAAGTTGGGAAAGTACAGAGTGAGAGTACACTTTTAGATCCTCGACTTATGTCAGTCTTTATTGCATAACTATCAAAATTCAGTTGTTATCTCAGTTATAGTTTTAGCATTCAGTACTTAGAAATCAGTGTTGAGTCTCAGAATTAAGTACTTTAGTATCAGTATAAACCATAATTATCAGAACTCGGCATTTAGTTCAAATATGAATCCTACTTATAGTGTCAACTTCAGTTCAGTAATCAGATCAGAAACTCAGTTCAGTTCCATACTTGCTTGACCATAGCATACAGTTGTCAGATACTCAGTTATTAGTATTTCAATATATCAGTCTCTAAAATATTTCCAAATCATTCCATACACTCAGTCTTGTATCCGCAATTAATACAGCTTTCATGGAATTCATGCTCAGTTACCTCATGATACCCAGTCAGCTATTAGTTTCTGTGTATAATATTCTATAGTCTTAGTCCAGCTATTCAGACAAAGTACAGTTCAGTCTTACACACCCAGTATTCATCTGTCAGCTATCCAGTTAATCATATGAGTAGTACATTTATGGACTCGTGATTAGCACCCATGTGAATCTTTTTAGTAATCTTAGTTGCAGTGCCAGAGGCTTAGTCATTTCAACTTAAATGGTGTTCGTAGGCCTCAACTCATCTTACCGAACTTTAGCCATGTAATGATTTTCTCATTCAACTATCTTATTTAGACAAGGCCAAGATTTCCTTGTGCCCAAAATCTGCTAGAACTCTATAGAAACGTGTTAGATAAAAGGCTCCAATCGACTATAATTTTTCAGCATGAGTTAGTCCGTAAAACCAGTAATTCAGTTTAGCAGTCAGACGGACAAGTTCACATGGTTTGGGTTTCTGTCCCTTCTATTTAGATGTACTATCTAAAGTCTCATGGATATAACCATTCTAAGGTAAACCAACTAAATAGATGCAAGATCAGCTTAGTTCATATATCATGCTTCAGTTTCAGATCCCAGTTCTTCAGTTAAGACTCAGCTCGTAGGTTCCTTGTGCATCGCTTCAACTTTCCCAGCAGCTCATCCAAGTCAGTATTCTTTGAGGGACATAGTGTCCCAAGGGGGAGATACACTATAATCCCCCAAACTTTCATAACATGAGCATCCCATTCTCTCTTCACGTAATGAATCCAATTTGGAGTAGGGGATACTCATAAGTTAACCCTCAAGTTCTAATCTCAGCCATGAGCTATGTATTTAGAGGCTTGATTCAATTCACGATATTCAGTTCACAGTATTCAGTTCATGCATCACGTTCTAGACTCAGTTCATGTCATCCGTTATAGACTCAGTTATGTTCTCATGTTCCTATTTATGCGTGTTTAAGATTGGTGACTATATGTATCGTAAGATCTTTCCCATGAAGAGAGTGAAGCGGTTTGCCAAGAAGGGAAAGCTCAGTCCCCTATATGTTGATCCCTTCAAAAATTCTCAGTCGTTATGGAAAGATATCTCATAAGCTTGAGTTGCCTTCAGATCCAACATCAGTTCATCCAGTTTTCCATGTCTCTTTGCTCAAGAAGTGTATAGGTGACCCGGTAGTTGCAGTCCCTATTCAGAGCGTAGATGTTCAGAATAGTCTCTCTCATGAGGAAAATCACAGTCAAAATCCTAGAATACCAGATTCGCAAACTGAGGAACAAAAAAGTCCCTCTAGTTAATGTTCCTTGGCAGAATTAGTCCGTTGAGGGAGCTACTTGGGAAAAAGAAAAAGATATGCATACCAAGTATCCTCACCTCCTCTCCACTAATTTAGACTCAGTCCAAGATAAAAGCTTTCCTTAAGATTACCTAATTTTCATGTTTAGTTTTATTACCAACTTGGTATTCAGTTTTATTCTCATAATTTCGTTATAAACTTGGTACTAAGTACCATTGCATAATCAGTCATGCATCATATCAGTTATGTATTTATGTATCAGATATGCATTCTCATTATGAGAAAACACAGCTTATCAGAACACTCAGTCATGCATTCACGAATAAGTTACACATGCATCAGATATGCATGCTCAGTATGATATATTCAGTTATCAGTCATGTCAATCATGAAATCATGTTCCATTTGTTCATGCTCAGTATGTGTTTCAGTCTATCATTTTTTCCCTCTCAGTTAGTCTCATTCGAGGATGAATGTTCTCCAGGGTGAGATATTGTAAGACCTCATAAAATTCTAAAGCTTAATACAGTACTTTAAGCGTGTCAAGGGGGTCCTAGACTTAGAAAGTTTTAGCTACATTCCAGACTTAGCTTAATTTTGGCCTTCAAAAGTTGGAAAATTCATTTCACCACCTTAATGTCCTTTAATGGTCCGTATTTTTATTGATTCATGATCAGGAAAATCAATAGCTGTTCCCATATAAGTTTTAGATTTTTCAAAAACTTATTTAGATCAAGATTGGAAGTCCAAAATAGTGTACCAACGCGATCTTAACGTGCCGCATCGCCCATTGCATTGGTCACCAGTTGTGCAGACTGCCAGAGCCAAAACAACTGAGGCTCAACGCGTTCATGGAGCACCGCATCAGGTATAGCATCGCAACCATCGACGCGCCACATCATTCATAGTGTCAGTGCCCAATTATTAAGTCATTAAATTTTCATATTTTTAAGGACAAAGAGGTAATTTTTCCAACCCTATATAGGGCTTAAACACGGGATTAAGCCTTATTTACACCAAAATACACCCTTTTCTCTCAAAATGCTCTCAAAAACACATTAGGGTTTTCAATTGGGGATCCAAGTTCAAGCAAATTTCTTCATGAATCATCAAGAATCTTCCATCTAAGGTATGCATAGTGTTCATTTATGGACACCTTTCGTCCATGAAGCCCAAGAATCAAGTTTTAAATTATGAATTGTTCAATTCATTCTATGAATTGAATTATGTTCATGTGTTGTTATTGTATGAATTCAAAGGTGGAACCGTTATTATGTCGTTATGAAATTACGCTAATATATGGACTGAAATCATGAAATTGGGTTGAATTGCAAAGTAAGGTTGTATTAAATTCATGCTCATGCCTAAGCCTTAAATCATGCAATTTAAGTATTTGATAAAATGCCTCGGAAAATAAAAATTATGCTTGATAGTTAAATTGTGACCCAAGTTATGAATGTACGTGCTCCCCTATGTTTAAAATGATCTCCATGAGGATTGTTGAGTAATAGAATTGCATGCTGATATAATTATGATATTAAAATGATGAAGTTAAGACATAATCATGTGCATTCTGAGTTTATATAAGATTATGATAACCATGTGCTTCATGAAATATCCCCTACTGTTGTAGTATGAATTGTTGATGTTGGTCATATATTCAAGAAAGTCATGCTTTGTCAGTTTCCTTTCATCGAGTCATGGGAGTACTTGTACCCAAAAAATATAGTTGTGTATCTAGAGCCAGTGTTATGTTTCATGATATCCTCAGTCAAGCCATGATTCATAGAACTCAGTCAGTCATGTGACTCAAGAAATCTCAATAAATTCAGAAATCTCAGTAGTATTCCGTCAATCAACGGAACTTCATGAATTTAGTCTAGTGCAGTTCAGTTAATTATGTTTAGTGTCTATTTAAATGGGATTAGGAATTAGCACCGAGCGAACCCAAGGATGGGTACTCACCTGTTATATGAGAGTGTGATTCTTAGAAGCAATTCTTGTGATCCTGAACTACGTAGCCAGCACAGGTTGAGACATCATAGCCTGTTATATGAGGGTAGATGAGGTGGCTTAACCTGTTATATGAGGGTTCCCACCGTTCTTACTAGAGTTACCTATTATATGAGGGTTACTCACAGATTGTTCTTACCAGTGGTGCGGTATTGGCACCCTTCTAATTGGGGTTACAGATTGGACCCTAACTCAGCTATATTTTAATTATTTGGGGCATATCGGTTAGATAACTACTTCCTATAGTTTTAGTTACAAAATCAGGACTGGCAAATACAGTCATTTAGTCTCAATAATAGAACTCAGATAGTTTTACAAAATTTAGGACTGTTAGATACAGTTAACTCAGAACAGTATGAAACTCAGCTAGTTCCATCAAAACATAAACTGTCAGATATAGTCGCTCAGTATTAGCTATATCAGCTATACTAGTTATCTCAGTTATATCAGTTATCTCAGTTATCAGTAACTCATGTTACCAATAATCAGTTTCAGGATTGTCAGATAAAATTAATCAGACCAGTTCTTCATAATCAGAACTGTTAGAAACAAGCATTCCTCTATCAGTAATATACCATCAGTTCCCCAGTATTCATTAGACTCAGTTATCAGTCTTAGTAAACCCAGACATTGGTAAATCAGTACTCAGAACTCAGTACCCAGTGTCAGTATGGTCTCAGTTACAGTTACTTATTCATGCATATATTCTCACATTTATGTTAAATAGTCATTTAGTCTTGTTCATGTATACGAACCCTTGCATTCAGCCTACCTCACATACATACTGGTACATTCAATCGTACTAGCGTATTTGCGCTATGGTGTTTACTTTACACCATAGATTCAGAGGCACGAGCTCCAGAGCATCAGTAGCATTTTAGTATCCAGCAATCTGAGTTAGCAGTGAGTTATCATCCTTCAAGTACAAGATCATTACTTTATCATTTTAGTACTTAGTTCATTTCTGTAGTTGAGTTAGTTGGGGACAAGTCCCATCAACTCCTTATTCAGACATTTTAGAGTCTTTTAGACTATAGTATATTCAAATAGTTTATTACAGTTTAGGGTATTTCTATACCCCGTTAAACATTATTTTATCAGATTTTAACCTTATGGACTTACAGCTTATGTTTTTCCATTTATATACATATATTATGTAGTATTCTGGTACAGATATCAGTCATGGGTTAGCTTGTGGTCCTTCAGGGTCATGAGCACCATGTATATTTTGGGTACTAGATTTTGGGTGTTACACCACTAGTTGCACTAGAAGTGGCACCCTTCTGAGTTGAGTGACCAGCTGGAACTTGAGGACGATTAGACTGACCCTATTTGTCGGCCTTTGGGAAATCTATGAGTCTATGGCCTGGCTTGCCACATCCAAAACACACATCACTGCCGGATCTACACATATCCTGATGATGCCTTCCATACTTCACATAAAGTGGGATTAGTATGAACACTGTTCACACTACCCTAGGACTTGGAGCCTGGCTCTCTATCCCAACTATTTTGCCTGAACTTAGACACTGGCGCACTAGCTGAAGATGGAGTTAGTGCTAAAGAAATCTGGCAGAATTAAGAAGAGTTAAGATTCTCTTCCTTAATTTGCTGAGCATAAACATAAGTCTAGATAAATCTATCTCCTTAATTACCATTATGGTCCTACACTCCTTGACAACATTATGAGATACACCAAACACAAACTTACTCATTCTAGACCTATTATCAGCCACTAACAAAGGAGCATACCTCGCTAAATTAGTAAACTTAAGCGAGTATTCATTCACACTCATACTATCCTACTTTAAGTTGATGAACTCCTTCCCTTTGGCTTCCCTCACCTCTAATGGGAAGAACCAATCTAAAAAGTTATGGCAAACTCCTCCTACTCTATAGGCCTTGCCTCAATACCCCTCTCATGTTTTCACTTCTTATACCAGGTGTGAACTACATCCTACAACTAATATGTAGCCAACTCTGCACTTTTACTCTACGTGAGACCCATTATATCTATAACTTTCTAAACCATATCAAGAAACTCCTGCGGATCCTCCTCGAACTTGGATCACAAGAACAAAGAAGGATTCATTTGGGTAAAATCCCAAATCCTATTTGTGGCTATATTTTCTACTGGATTAGCTGGGGCAATATCCTACTGATTGTTCGGAGCAGCTATTGAATAAGATAAAGTAGTAAAATTAGCTCTAAACTTGGTGTGAGAGACATATTCATTCAGAAGATTTTTCTAATGAGGCGGTGGTATGGACTGATTCTCGTTCCTTCAATCATTATTTGTTTTTGAGAGGCATTGTCTGTAAATGGAATGAAGTATAAGTTAGAAAGAGAGTTCAAGTAAAGCTCATACTCTTTTACACGACATAAATACTGAAAGAATAGAAATTTTTTCCTAAAATGTATTATAGCCTCTTGTCCATAAGTGTGGTGCACTTCACAACCATGCATAAGAATCTACTTAATGCGGCTTTTAGAATCTCTAGGACACATTAAAACTCTGGGCTCTGATACCAAGTTTTGTCATGACCCGAGGCTACCCCCTAGTCGCGACAACGGTGCTTATGGTCATAAGTAACCATAATCTAACCCATGAGTTGGTACCTACTGTGAGCACTGGCAAAATACAAACATAACACCTGTACAGAAGATAAACTGAAAAGGTAATGCATATCTGAATAGTTAAATACAAAATACTAAATGTATGAAAGAACTGATAAGAACTGAATATAACTAACTGGTTGTCTAACCATTTTGTTTGAATGTCTGAAAGCCTCTAAATTGACAGAGGATTTAATGGGACAGACCCCCAACTAATTCCAACTGACTGAATAAACTGAACTACTAAAATAATCAAATAAACATGACATGTCTTCGATGGATGATGACTCATCACTACGGCAGTTGGATTACACTGAGTTGTTTAACTATGATCGAGAAACTGTCGTTCGAACCTATGATATAAGACATCATAGCACAAAGAAGAGTATGCGATTAGTACTTTAAATATACTGGTATATGAGATAAGGTTAGGTTGATATACATGGGGTAATGTGTATATGAAATAAGGACAAATTAAATAGCACGAGATTACTGAACTTGAATGGATGAAAACTTTAAAATTTGTGAATACAAAACCAAGCATAAATTTATAATCTGAAATGAGTCTGAAATCTGAAAGACTATAAACTATATAACTGAATAACTGAAAGTCAATACACTTAGTCAAGCAAACTTGAACTAAAACTATACTAAATACAGTACTGAGATTGTGGGAGGTATCATCTAACCAACATGCCCCAATCTAAGCTAATCGAGGTCCAACTTATAACTCCAGTTGGAAGGGTATCAATACCATGCCATGGGTACTAACACTGGCTATGTGGATCCACTAAACTGGTATCCCAAATGGATAATGAATCACCCTCAACTGGCAGGTGCTCTAATGAGATATGTACTACCCTTAACTGGCAGGTAAATATTTTGTCAACCCTTAACTAGCAGGTAGACATCTCTAACCTATGCTGGCTACGTAGTTTTTGAACTCGGGAATTGCTACTAAGGGTCACACCCTCTACTGTCGGGTGAGCCTTCATCCCTGAGTTCTCTCAGTGCTAAATTCTACAACCAATTGAACTGATACTGATAGTAGGATAGACTGAACTAGATTGAACAGTACTACACAACTGATAGTGCTTATCATGATTATAAATATGTAAGTATACCAATAAGAGTCATGGATTAACTTTCTGACAATTTGAAAAGTTGAATTCGTATAAATCACATAGGTATTGGGTGTTCATAACCCACCAGCACTGAGTGAAATTAACCATAATGTTGTATAAAAGCTTTAAAACCATATTAAAGGATCATTGTTCAAAATCCAATACTTAGGCATTTCGCCAAACACATGAGAGTCATGAACTTAAGCAAGGGAATGGGTAAAGAATGCGAGAAAAACATAATTACAAGACTAAATACATAAATTAGGGATTTAATGTGAAGATTACAATATTTAAAACATGTTATGGCTTATCCCACTTGAAAAGCACTTATAAACATAACTTGTAATTGAATTCACAAGAGATTCATAGAGATATTTTAACTTAAACATGAAAAACTCATAATTTAAAACAAAAAAGAGACTTTTGGACTCCCTGGGTGAAAGGAACCCATAGATGAATATCACACATACCTCACTAGATAATTTCGGGAAGATTTTTAGGAATGTCTTGAGATTTGAAGCTTGAATTCCTTGATTGCTTGAGAATGGATTAGGGTTTATTCTTGAGGAAAGTCAGGCTTCTTTTGAGAGGATTTGTGATTTAAAGAACAAATAATGCTCTTTTGGAAGCTAAATTTTCTGTATAGACTAATTGGGTGAAGTAAAATGGCCCAAATGTCGTTAATTATAGAGGAACAAAAAGTTGAACGGGTGAAGGGGGTGCGCTGTAGGCTCTGGTACGGTGCATAAGAGGGGGTGCCTCAGGCTCCAGAACGGTGCATGGAGGTGGAACCGTGGTCTCATCTTGATGCTACTACTATTTTGGTTATCCAAACACACCCCTACGCTTGTCTAAAAATTCTGAAACTCACTCGAGATGTATTTTTAACTACCCCGATAATGAATCAACTTAAAATTCAATGTTCTGAGGTCGGAAAGGTTGAAAATAAAATCATTGAAGTTTAGGGGCCTTGGAAATGACTAAACTCCCAACACTTAGTGAAATTTCTAAGTCTTGTAGCCCTTTAACATGCAATCGTAAGTTGAACTGATCTAGGATCTTACGGGGTTTGGTGTACCACCACTTGAGGTTCTTGTTGTCGTGTTTCTTTTCCCTCAATTGTGCTATCACAGTACAGTTAACATGTTAAGGATTTTAATTTTATTTTTTATTGAATTTATATATTTCTTGTTGTGTTTAATTAGGATAAAAATAGGGGAACCTTAGTGCAATTAAATTTTGAATGTTTTAATTTTGATGTTTAAGGGATACCCCTCAAAATTATTTTAGATTGTATGTTGTATCTTTTTTTAACATTATGTTGTGGCATTAGAATTATAGGCATAATAGCCATAGGTAAGCAATGTATGAAATGGATAGGAGGTAGTTGATAGTGTAACCTTATGTTATGTACGTGTGAGTACTTACTTAGTTCAGTTGTGTGTGTGTAATCTAGAACTTTTCCAAATTATTCTTGCCTAGGTTGTAGGAAAGTTGGTTAGAAAAAAATCATATGTCAGTCTTTAATAGTGTACCTTCAACCTAAATGACCTATCAAATGGAATGAATATCCCTTGATCTAGAGTTTGAGCCTTAATAAACCTAGTTCTTTATAAGCCTATTCACTTTCCCAATTATGATTATAACATACTTGATTTGGCCCTGTTCCCTCCTTGGACACTTTGTATCTCAACTCAAGCAAATTTTCTAAGTCGAGAGTTGTTATCATAGGGGTGCATAGTGTGAATTAGGTATGAAGATGAAGTTATAAAAAAGGGATTTGGATATGATAACAAAAAAAGGAAAAAACAAATAAACTTTTGGAAAAAATGAGAATAAAGTGTAAAAAATAAAACCACACCCCAAATCTAAAGAACAACAAAGGAGAATAAGGGAGAGGAAAATAAACGAGGTTAAAAAGTGGAGTAAAACATAGTGTGGTGCAAAGAAGGGTTAAGTCACTATATTCATATCTATTGTACTTGTCAAAAGCCTATATTAGAAGACAATAAAAGTCCTATGGTGATCCTAGTCCAACCGTCTAAAAACTAAGGCATAGAAGATAAAGGAAAGCCTATGGTATTTCACGCGCATCATTAGAACTTGTTTGTAAGAGTGATTACTTTGATTCAGTCCCTGGTTATATTTGCATCTTTAGACGGTGAGTATACTGGACTTCTTTGTTTTGGGAGCATAAGGGTTGCATTGTTAGTTGTTATTTTTTTGGACAATGACATTAGTATATTTGCTCGGCTATTTGTTCATAATGTGATGACATCTCTTGATACCTCTATTCTATGGTAATAGGTTGTACATATACACACAGTGGTTTTGGATTATTATATCAGGGGTGTTGAAATTTGTTTGCTAAATAAGTGCATTAACTATCATAGGTCTCCTAGGTTTCTCTTAGTTAAGCGTCATAGGTATTTGTTTTGTTCTATTTTCATGAGGACATGTTAGTGTTCTAAGTTGAGGGTGTTGATGTGTCGTGGTTTCACAACACTTTCGACACTTAAAATAACAAAAATATGCAAGAACTTGGGTGTATTTATAGATATGTGGTGTTTACTTAAGTGTTTTGCAGGAAAATAGGATTTGGTAGTAGACAAAAAAAAAAATTAAATTTGACTAAGTGTCGGCATCTGGTGCTTTCCATAACTAATTGGGTCACACTACAAGTTATGGCATGAGTTTCCTGAAGACAATGTTCAACATCCTGAAGATATGGAAATAAGGTTTGGCTATGAAAGCACACAATGAACCATGAGGAGTGGCGATGAGTCGTCACCTGACTCATCCTAACAAAATTATCCAACAATCCTACAGAGGTGTAAATCCATATCAGTGATAATGAGTCTACCTTACGAGGCATTATGAGAGGCTACAAGTTATTTATGGACTCGTCTTGAGCAGATATACCCCAAGTCTTGAAAGTAGACAACGTATACCTTAGTGGAAATGGATCACAACATGATCCATCGCGAGTGACTATGAGTCGGCACCAACAATTGGCATCAGCTAGCAGAAAACAAGCCAATAGGCTATGAATGCATGCAATATGGTTTAGACAATCCCTACAACTCGTTGGCATTTCTGTTGGCACTATCAACTCAGTTTTCCAATTATTTTTAGGATATGATTATTTTGTATACAAATACCCCTATTAAGTTTTATGTTTTTGTTTACATACTCTTATATATTTTAAGTCCTTAACTTATTCTTGAGAGTTTTAAGCACATACTTTGAGAGATTAATTCAGAGTTGAGATTCGTGGTTTTACTCTTTTTTTTGTAAGTGGTTATGTAATCTTCCCCGAATTATTATTTTCTTCTTATAATTATTAGTATCTAAATCTCAAAACTAGGATTATGGGAACCATGATGGAATAATTAAGTAGGGTTCGAAGTATACAGTGATTTTTGAATGGTGTTTATGCATGTATTATTTCTCTCTTTGCTATGATTGCTTTCTAATGAGTGAACGTATTAGAACTCGCCTTATTCTTACTTGCTTTGGACAAAGGGGTAATGTATAGGAAAGGGAAATAAGCAATTGAGACTTGGAGCCACCAACCTTCACTAAATAGCTTAAGCCGTGGATGCGGAAAAGCTAATCTGGGATCCATGATAAGGTTTAGGTTATAAAACTTATGAGTATGAGTTATTAAGGATAGTAATCATATAGGGACTAGATGTTCATTTAAGTGAACTTAAATTATCATTTTTCCATGTTAGGCACCAATAGAGATCACCAGTTCGAAAAACCTATAGAGTTAGGAATTCATGAGGTACACAGTTTTAGTGTCTCTCTATTATAGACAACAATCCCAAGAAATATAAAAATTGTTACTTTCTCACAACCCAATTTCAAAATACTACTGTCAAAACCCCCCAAACTTTCAAAATAGTTTAGTAATAGTTTAGGTAATCACATCAATTAAGCTTCTAGCTTATTCTCTAGGGGATCGACCCCAACTTGGTTGGATTCTCTATTTATTTAGTGATCGCCTTATACTTTATTTCAAGGTGTAATTTGAGTGACATCAAGGGTATGTCACATCAAAAGTGTTACCCAAAGGACAAATCTTTTGATTCACTAAATTTAACCACCTCCGAGCATCTGTATTAAGGTGTATGCTCCTATTTTCTAGAGACTGGTCCATTAGACTTTGTCCTAATCAGCCAATGAAATTAGGATGTCCCTCATCCAATGCATATCTATATCTTAAGCCTTGGCCTCGTACTCAGTATTGGTGGCATTTGGAACCCTTAGGACTTTGTTAATTGTGGCCACATTCGTGGAGACATCCAATTCCTAAATGAAAATAGTTGGGTGTGGGGTCATAATAATGAACCATTGGGAGTATGGCATAAAACCCCCGAGCCTAAACTGAGATTCCATCCTAAGCAGGTTCCACCAGGGACATCCACCCAAACTCCTGGATTCAGGCATAGAACACTAGTGCCTCTTAACTACCTAATTCATGATCAACCCCTCTCTATCAGAAGCCCATCCTTTATTAGTCCCGGTACCTATCCTGGTAGTTCTAGTCTGAGAATCTCTGAAAAGAAGAGGGAGAATTGTCTTAATTTCTGTCCATAAAGTTAATAGTCTTGTAAAAACATGTGAGAAATAAGTTAGGATCCATCCTACAAAAAGTGTGGTAGAAATCATTAGGGTGTATGTAAAGGTAGTAGTGATGCATGTTTTGTATGTGGAAAGCTAGGCCACAAGATGAGGGAGTGTCCTGTAAGTATGTAGAAGGGTAGGAATGATTGCCAACAGGATCAGACTAACCCTTTAGCAGCAGCATCAGGTCGTCTGACTCAGCAGGGCGCTACTTCTAGTGCCACCGAGGGACAGCGCCAGAACAGGCTGTATGCACTTCAGTCTTGCTAGGATCAGGAAAGTTCTCTTGATGTGGTTATGGGTACATTACAGGTCTTTCACCTTCATGTTTATTTCATATTAGATCCCAGAGCTTTGCTCTTCTTTGTAACCCCCTATATAACAATAAATCTTGGTATCAGTCCTGAATCTTTAGCAGAACCCTTCTCAGTGCCTACTCCAATAGGGGTCTCTATTATAGTCAGGTGGGTATACAGTAATTATTGGATCATAATATCCTAGAAAGTCACCTCAGTTGACCTTGTAGAGTTAGAGATGACTCATTTTGATGTCATTCTCAGTATGGATTGGATCCACTCATGTTATGCCTCAATTAATTATAGAAATAGAGTCATTTGGTTTAAGTTTCCTAATGAACCAAGTACTTAATGGAGGGGTAGTACTTCAGTGCTTAGGGGCAAATTGTGTCATATTTTAAGGCAAGAAAAATAATAGCTAAGGGGTGTATGTACCATCTTATTCGAGTCAAAGACTCTAGTTCTGAGACCCCAAGTCTCAAGTTTTAGTAAGGGAATTTCCAGATGTGTTCCCTGAAGATCTTCCCTGAGTTTCTCCCGTAATGAAAATAAACTTCAGAATAGATCTCCTTCCAGATATCCAGCCTATCTCTATTCTTCCCTACAAAATAGATCCAACTGAGCTAAAGGAGTTAAAAGAACAGTTGAAAGATCTCTTACAAAAGGGATTCATCAGGCCTAGTGTTTCCCCATGGGGCGCTCCGGTCCTTTTCACATGTAAGAAAGACAGTTCTCTCAGAATGTGCATCGATTACCGTTAGTTGAACAAAGTCACCATCAAGAATAAATATCCACTCCCCAGGATTGATGACTTTTTCGACCAACTTCAGGGTACCAGTTATTTCTATAAGATAGACCTCTGATCCGGCTATCATCAACTCAGAGTTAAATAATGTGACATCCTAAAAACAACCTTTAAAACCCGGTATGGTCACTTCGAGTTTCTAGTTATATCTTTTGGACAAACCAATTCCCCAGCATCTTTCATGGACTTGATGAACAGAGTGTTCCAATAGTACTTAGACATATTCATCATCATCTTTATTGATGATATTCTCATCTATTCCCATAGTGAAAATGATCATGCAGACCATCTCAGAATTATATTCCAGACTCTTAGAGCCCATCAGTTGTTCGCCAAATTTAGTAAGTGTGAATTTTGGATAAGACTAGTAGATTTCCTTGGTCATATTATTTTTGGTGATGGCATTAGAGTTGAACCTCAAAAGACCGAAGTCATGAGAAACTATCCCAGACCCATCTTTTCATTAGATATCAGGAGTTTCTTGGGTTTAGCGGGATATTACTGATGATTTTTTGAAGGGTTTTATTCTATTGCATCCCCCATGTCTCGATTAACTCAGAAGAAAGTCAAGTTTCAATAGTCAGATTCTTGGGAGAAGAGTTTTCAGGAGTTGAAGACTCGACTCACCTCAGCTCCAGTCTTGACTTTGCCAGATAGTTCAGATGAATTTATTATTTACTATGATATTTCTAGAGTTGGTCATGGTTGTGTGTTGATGTGGAGAGGTAAGGTCATAGCATATGCCTCTAGATAGCTTAAGCCCCATGAAAAGAATTATCCTACCCATGATATTAAGTTGCCAACTGTTATTTTTGCCTTGAAAATTTAGAGGCATCATCTTTATGGAGTTCATGTTGATGAGTTCAAGTATGACAAAAGTTTGTAGTATGTATTTTCATAGAACGATTTAAATCTTCATAAAAAAAGGTGGATTGAGCTATTAAAATATTATGATATGAGTGCATTGTATCATTCGGGCAAGGCCAATGTGGTGGTAGACGCCCTTAGTAGATTATCTATGGGTAGTGTTGCTCATGTTGAGAATGATAAGAAGAGGTTAGTTAAGGAGATTCATCACCTTCCTAGATTAGGTGTTCGGTTGGTTGATTCAACTGAAGATAGTGTTTGGGTTCAGAATGGCTCAAAATCTTCTTTGGTTGTCGAAATGAAAGAAAAGCAATATAGGGATTCCAGTTTTGTTAAGTTGAAGGAATCAATTAGAGATCAGAAAGTAGAGGTTTTCTCTCAAGGGAGAGATGGTGTGCTGCAATGTCAGGGTAGGTTTTGTGAGACGTGTGTCGATGGTTTGAGATAGGAATTTTTACATAAACACATGGTGTGCGTTACTCTTTGCACCTAGGAGACACTAAGATGTACCATTATTTGTGGAAAATCTATTGGTGGAATGATATAAAGAGGGATATTACAGAGTATTCTAATTATCAGCAGCTTAAGGTTGAGCACTAGTAGCCTAGTGGTACATTGCAGGAGTTCATTATTCCCACTTGGAAGTGGGAAAAGGTAAACAGGGATTTTGTTATTCGTCAGCATGATTCGATATGCATCATTGTAGATAGAATGACCAAATCAGCTCATTTTTTGCCAGTTCATACTTCTTATTCAGTGGAGGATTACGCCAAGCTCTATATTAGAGAGTTGGTTAGGTTGCATGGACTCCCGTTGTCTATCATTTTAGATAGAGGTGCTCAGTTTACCTCTCACTTTTGGAAAGCATTTTAGAAGGGTCTTGGTACCCAAGTTCGTCTCAGTACAGCTTTTCATCCTCAGATAGACGGTCAGGCAAAGAGGCCCATTCAGACCCTAGAGGATATGTTGAGGGTGTGTGTTCTTAATTTCAAGGGTAGTTGGGATTATCACTTGCCTTTGATCGAGTTTGCCTATAATAATAGTAATCACTCTAGTATTTAGATGGCTCCATTTGAGGCTTTCTATGGGAGGAGATGTAGATCTTATATTGGTTGGTTTAAGGCAGGTGAGACTGCTTTGATAGGACCAGATTCGATCTTTGATGTAATGGAGATGGTTCAGTTGATTAGGGAGAGGCTTAAGATAGCCTAAAGACATCAGAAATCCTATACAGATGTGAGAAGAAGGGATCTTGAGTTTGAAGTTAGGGATTTGGTGTATTTAAAAATCTCGCCCATGAAGGGAATGAAGAGATTTGGCAAGAAGGGGAAACTTAGTCATTGATATGTTGGCTCTTATAGAATTTTGAGTCATTTTGGAAAGGTAGCTTATGAGCTTGAGTTACCTGCAGATTTAGCATCAGTACATCCAGTGTTTAACGTTTTCTTGTTAAAGAAGTATATTAGTGATCCAGTTGTCGTAGTTCTTTTAGAAAGCACAGATGTTCAGGATAACCTTTCTTATGAAGAAATCCCAGTCAAGATCCTTGATTGTCACATTCATAGACTAAGTAACAAAGAACTTTCCTTGGTTAAAGTTCTTTGGAAGAATATGTCCGTTGAGGGAGCCACTTGGGAAGCAGAAACAGATATGCGTACCAAGTACCCTTATCTTTTCTCCTAAAACTCAGACCCAGCTTAAGATAACAGTTTTTCTTAGATTGACTTTTTTCCATTCTAAGTTCCACCTATATAATCATTCTCATGTCCTTGCATGCATTCACGAATTCAGTTCAGTCATGTATCATGTTTCAGACTCAGTCATGTAATCATATTTTTAGTTATGCATGTTCAGTATGTGATTTCAGTTTCTCAGTATTCTTAGTTTAATCAGTCTCATTCGAGGATGAATATTACTAAGGGGGAGATATTGTAATACCCCGTATTATACTTAACTTAGTTCAGCTCCTAGTTGCATGCATAAGAGGCTTAAAGCTTGAAAATTTCACTAAGTGTTAGGGACCTAGTCTTATTTTTGGCATCTTAACTTTGAGGATTTTTAAATTGGACTTTCCGACCCCAAGACGTAGGTTTTTGACTTAATTCATATTCAGGGGTATAAGGAGCATATATCGGGGAAGTTTTGGATTTTTTGGATGAGGATTGGGTCATGTTTGAATTTTGATTCCAACAACTCACCACGATAGCATTGCAGTGCGGTTCATATAGTGATAGACTCTTCATCGCATCACGGTGACCCATTAAACCACGTTCCAATTGTAAATTTAATTTTTTGAGGGGTAGTTATGTCTTTTCCCATCAAATCAATTCGTAAAAACACAAATTAACATATCAGTTAGGGCATTATTTGCCCATCTTGCCTAATTTTCTCTCAAACCAAACCCTACTTTTTCCCCAAGATCATCAAATTTCATTCCTTCCTCTCCAAGGAAAACAAGAATTCAAGCTTCCAAAATCTAAGAACCTTCAAGAAAGCTTCAATATTGGTATTCTTCTTTTAAGCTTAAGGGTTTAAGGTATGTGTGATGTTCATCCATGGGCCCTTTTCACCCATAGAGTCCAAGAATCCATTTTTATGTTTTAAATGATGAATTTTACATGTTTATGATGAATTATCTTCATGTCTTATGAATTTTGATTTATGTATTGTGTTTACAAGTGTTTTGATGGAATGAGCCTTTACACGTTTAAATGATGAAATTTTCATGTTAAATCCCTAACTCATGGTTTTAGTATTGTAATTATGTTATTATCACATGATTTACTCATTCCCATGTTTGAATTCATGATTCTCATGTGTTTGATGAAATGCCTAAGTGTTGGGTTTTTGAACTATGATCCCCTACTATAGTTTTACAACTTTTATGTGGCATTAGTTATTTTCATTCAGTGCTGGCGGGTTATGAGCACCCGATACCTATGTGATTTATATAAATTAAGATTTTAAAGTATTCAGACAATCAATCCATGAAGTTTATCATTATAATCATATATGCATATTCATGATGAGCACTATCAATTATAGAATAACTCTCAGTTGAGTTTAATTCAGTTCAGAATTAATGTCTTTTAGTTGGGAGAAAAGCTTAGCAATAAGTGAATGTATGGATGACGTCTCCCCCGTCAGTTAGGCATGAGGCACTTGTCTTCCCCATCAGTTAGGCATGAGGCGTTAGCAGTAGTCCCTAAGTTTCAGACCTACGGTGCCACCGTAGACTTTAAGGGGTTCCCTTCGGTACATCAAATTAGTAGATCCACACAACCAACGTTAGTATCCATGGCACGGTACTGGCACCCTTCCAAATGGGGTTACAGGTTGGACCCCAACAATAGATATGGGGCATATCGGTTATAGCTAGCTCCCACAGTCTCAGCATAATATTCCATATAGTTTCAGTTCAGGTCTGTTTTACCAAAGCATACAGATTCTCAGCTATTCAGTTATCAGATTTCAGTATTTTAGTTTAATGATTATTTTAGAAGTATATATATAATCGATCTTTTATTCTCAGTATTTCAGTTTTCATGCATGCTTACTCGGTTATCTCATATTATTCAACCAGCCATTACTTTATGCACAGTTAACCCATGTATTTCAGCCTAACCTCATCTCATATACTAGTACATTCAAAGTACTAATCGCATACTTTCTTCGCGCTATGATGTCTTATATCATAGGTTCAGACACACAGTTTCCTGACCGCGCTTAGATAGTTCAGCATTATAGCAGCAGTAGTAGTGGTGAGTCCTTATCTTTCGAGGGCAAGTATATCTTTCATTCAGTTATTTCAGTATTCCTCTATTTTAGTCAGTTGGAGTTAGTTGGGGGTTTGTCCCATCAAAGTCAGTCAGTTAGAGGCTTTTCAGATAATTAGACAGGCAGTTAGATGGTTATTCAGTTACCAAACCTTTCAATATTATTAGTTGTTTTAAATTTGGCAGTTATACTTTTAGTATTCAGATTGCCATGACTATGTTTCTCAACATATCTTGCGCATATGTGTTTTGTTGCTATTATACTCAGTGCTCACAATAATTACCAGCTCATAGATTATCTTGTAGTCATTTGTGACCGTAAGCACCGTTGTCGCAACTAGGGATAGCCTTGGATCGTGACAACTTCTAAATAGGAAATTGGTTATAAAAATCAAACGAATTGCCTGGTAACTGAACTATTCGGCCCAATAAATCATAAATGACTTGGGACAACTATGGAGAAGCTCAAACAACAAAAATAAACAGAATCACTAAAACTGACCGGAAGAGTTATTACATCAAGCTTATTTGCAGAGCGTATGCACTAATAGTGTTCAAAGTGGACTCTCCGATGACTATCTTTGCCTTAAGAAAATTTGAAATATTATTTAAAAGATGTTATTTTTATGACGCTAAAAAATTAGGATAAAAATTGAAAAAGAAAAAACTAGTAAAAAAGTAAACATAAGGAGTGTATTTAGCATGAAGGGTAACATTTTCTGAAAAATATTTTCCAATTTTCTCATGTTTGGTTGGCTTAAAATATTTTAGAAAATGTTTTTCAAATCAACTTCTTTTCCTTATATCTAAGGAAAATAACTTTCCTTCAAAGAGTAAGAAAAATATTTTCCAAAAGTTCCTTTCAACCTCACTCTCAAGTAGAAATGTTCATAGAGAAAATGGCCAAAAGCCCCCCAAACTTTACCCCAAATCTCAACTACACATTTATACTTTGCAGGGGTCCTATGACCCCCCTGAACTATTTAAAAATGGAATATATGCCCCTCTAAAAACTCATGCCCAGTCTGTACAATTGGGTGAGCTGCACGCGCATGCCACGTAATATTGTTATTTGTTTATATAAAAAATTATTTTTATCCTACTTTTTTCTTTTTTTTAAAATCATTTTTATCATTTTTTAATTTTTATCCTACTTAAATCCATGAAATCAAAACCATTGCCAGCCAAATCTACAATTAAAGATGTCCAAGACACTAACTACACTATCATCATCCAACTCATCAAAAACTTGCGCTGCCTCTATCACATTCCCACATTTAGCATAAAGATTCAAAAGGGCATTTGCAGTATGTACCTCAATTCATTCTTACATGAAGATTTAAAAGAAGATGATGACTTCATCTACCTTCAATTAACCCTCAATAAAATTCCACCAAACAACTCACTATCCCCCATAAAAGCACCATCTCTCATTCCCTTCGATACTTCTCCAACATTTATTTCATCATTACTGATAAACCCAAAAGATGCCACAACTCAAAATTTATTCTTGATGCTAAAATAGACAATTTCAACAAACCCCACAACTCAAAATTCAACAATTTCAACAAACACCATAACTCAAAATTCAATCTTGATGCTAAAACAAACAAAATCAAGAAACCCACAACTCAAAAATCAATCTTGATGCCGAAATAGTGCAAAAAATGCTTAAATATGAATATTGATTTTGAGATATAATATTGATTTCATGGTTTTGAATCATTTCACTCGATTCGAAATTCTCATGAGACATAATTTTTTGAACTAATTTTCACTTTTCATCGAGATTACTCCAAGGACCACTTTAATCTTTTCAAATTTCTGAGAATTGTGAGATGAATATGTGTGTAATTGTTTATGGGGTTGGTGCATATCACTGGTATAATCACTTTAAAACAGGTTCGGTGGCCGAAAAAGCTTCACCGGCGGCTGTAAAGTCATTCCGGCGGAAACACTTAGGGTTATTTATCCTTCTTCACAAAAAAAAAAATTTAGTGGGTCTAAAATAATAATTAAAAAATTAATGGTGAGAAAAGTATTGAATTTGCGGTATAAATAAAAATTGAGATAAAAAAATAAAGATGGGAGATATGAAAAAAGAAGATGAAAATGGTGAAGGAATATTAAAATGGAGAGAAGGAGAGGATAAAAGAATAAAACAAATATATATATATATATATATATATATATATATATATATATAAGAAATGTGGAAAAATAAAATTTTTATTTTTATTTTCGATGCTCACTCTCTCAAGGAGAGTGAGATACACTCGTTGTGCCATGTAAGCATTCAAGGAGGTAATAATATCATTTTTAAATAGTTCAGAGGGGTCATAGAACTCCCGCAAAGTATAAGTGTGTAGTTGGGATTTGGGTTAAAGGTTGGACGGGCTTTTGGCCATTTTCTCAATGTTCATACAACTCTTAAAATCACTCACCCCTACCCCGACACCCAATCTCCTACCACCCACATCCCTACCCCTCCCCCATTCAAAAAACATATTTAATTTTTTAAAAATATTTTTAATTTTTTCTTACCTCATCTCCTACCTCGACCCCCACCACTACCATCCCGCCCTCCGAAAAAATATTTAATTTTTTTAAAAAAACTCAAACTTTTATTTACCCCACCCTACCAGCCCTCCCCCCTCCCCAATGAAAAAAATATAATTTTTTTATATTTATATTTTTAAGAAATTTTAATTTTCTTTTCTTATCCCACCTCACACCCTACTCCGACCCCTACCCCTTACTAGCCGCCCCCTTCCCCCTCAAAAAACATTATTATTTTAATTTTTTTCAAAAAAGATTTCTTTTTTACCCCTCCCTACCATTTATTCTGACCCCCTCCCCCAAAAAAGAATTTAATTTTTTAATTTATTTTTTAAAAAAGTTTCAGAACATTTTTCTTACCCTATTCGTTTTCATTATTTTTTTTGTTAAATATACACAAATACTTTTAGAAAATATTTTTTCACTTGCATAATGAAAACAAGAATATAAGTAAGAAACAATTTATTTTCTTAGAAAATATTTTCTTCCTCCATATTGAACTCATCTTAAAAGAAAGTATTTTTCGGGATTAAAAATTATTTTTTATAAAAAGTATTTTGTACTCTTTAACTAAATATTAAAATTTATTTTTTTTAAAATCTTTTTTTCATTCACCAACCAAATATTAAAATATATTTTTTTATAAAAATATTTTATTTGAAAAACATTTTCCATCATACCAAACACAGCCAAGGTTTCGATTGTTTTTCAAAAAAGTTGTATTTGAAAATTTCAGGATGAAGAGCTGATTTTCAAACAAATTTTCTTTTTAATTAAAAAACAAAAAGTTTCTGTCAGTAATCTCGTGCCTAAAAAGGGTCTTCCCTCCAAATCCAATTCCTCAAAAAATTTCTTGCACACGACTATCATGATTGCAGCAGATAACTTGATTTGAATTTGTTTTAGTTACCCTTTATCTTTACTCCTACGCTACTTCCTTCTCTCTCTCTCTCTCCCGCTCTCTTTCTAGGGTTTTTTTCCCCTGGATCTCTCTCTTATCCTTCTTCGTCACTTTAGGGTTTCTTCCAACCTGTAAGTTCCTTTTACTCAATATCTCCTTCTTTTCGATTTGATTAGGGATTTTCCATTTTTGTTACTTTTATTTTTAATTGTGGAATGAAAATATTAGGTTTAAGTTTATTTTGTTTTGTATTGCTTCATTTGTCTATTCGTTCATTTATGGTTGCATTTCTTGCCTTTTATCATCTGAATGATTTTCTCTGCTTCGTTAAATGAGAATTTGCTATTTTTTTCTTATCAAAAGTGTTTCATTTTAACGTGTGAGGAGACTCATTTTGCATATTGAATCAAAATGTATTAGTATAAGTTTGTGTAAATATAGAGAGAATTGTTGTCTGTCGTAGTAATAGTTATTGTTTTCTTTTAATTGCAATATCGAAAGAGATTAAAAGGAAGGATTTTAGTGATCCTTCATGGTTTTCAACCCGCTTCATTGATCACTAGGTCACACCCTTGGGTGCCTCAAGCATAGTGAGGTTTCGCGTGATATTTTTCTCACAAGATTTAGGAAAAACTTTGGGAAGAAAGGGAATAGTCCTTGTGAATCTTGGGTAGTAGCTTATCATAAATGCATTTCCTTTATATGTGGAGAGATGTCAACATAATTGGGATAAATTTGGCCACCGCCTTTTTGAACCTTTTAGCTCTTTGCAAAAGAGAAACAATAATATAGATAGGTAGAGTAGCCTCTAAATTGTTTAGTTTTGCTTTAACTGACAAAAGATATAAAACTGTTAAAAGTGTGAGTCAACATCAATAGCTCAAGATGGTGTTTGAGCTAATACTTTTGATAGAACAGTCACTTCCTTTTGTGGCTCAAATATACGATTCATCATTTCGTTAAATTCATTGTATTTGGTGCACAGGTGAGATGATGCATGTAATTGTAACTTTAATGGGTGTATTAGCAACTTATGATCATGGCCTGAATGTCAATTTGCACGAACCTAGTGCTATATGACTAATTTCATTTTAGAAGTCTTGCATTTATGGGTCAAATACTTGTTCTTCTAATGCAGTGAGACAAAATGATTCTGCTGATCAAGTGACCAGAAACAAGATGACATTTGTACTTACTCTATGTCTCGGCATAAACCTGATGTTTATACATATATAAATTTACCTATCAGAAAAAAAAAAAAAGATGGCAGCACCTCAGCTGAAAGGCTTGGAAGCTGCTGGGAAAAGACAAAAAGAATTTGGAATGTTTTTTTAATTAACTGATATTAGACATCAGAACTATGTTTGCTTCTTGCTTGCTGCAGGAAGCTCATGTTTAATATCCTGAGGATGTATAGATGTAAGACACAACATTCGAATGATTGACTATGGAAGAAATCTTCCTTGTTAGTTGAAGCCCAGAGTATGGATCAGTGCTGTGTGGAAAGTAGCTAATCATGTTGCTGATAATGCTCTGTGGTCCATTGTTAGCCCTGTTTACGATTATTCTTTCCCATATAAAGTACCTCCAGGTCAATCTTATTAAGGTTAAAGAGGGTTGGAATAGAAGTACTTGTTATTGTAGTAATGACATCTTTGATTTGATCTCGTTATTCTGATGAACAGATGCTTTGGCATAATCGTACCTACTTATATTTAGATGTTAAGAAAGTTATTGGATAATCATTTTCTTGCATGTGCCTGTTAAAAGGAGCTGTTTCCCTTCAAGTTCCATACACATTTTGGCAGGATTTTATCTAGAGGAAGGTTTTTCATTGTATTGTAGAAACAGTTTTTCCATTTTTCAGACACTTCCATGACTGCAGTAAAGTTAACTGCCTGTGCACTTCTTATTCTTTTCCTGGCAACCACAGTCTTAAGGGAACTCATAGTTCCACATGAGCAATTCGTTGTGCTTCTTTTATTCATAAAATACTCACTTTTACAACCTACACTGTGTAGTCCCACAAGTGGGGTCTGGTGAGGGGTAGGATGTATACATACCCTTGTGGGGGGAGCGGGGGCGGGTGAGGCGGTAGAGAGGCTGTTTCTGATAAAAATGCTCACTTATTGAAAAAAGTGCATATCTACCGAGGTCAATCACGGACATGCTGAGAACATAAGCATATACCAAGCACATTTGTTATTGCTCTCCTTGTTCTTAAGCAGCCTTTTTTTCTAAGGTTCTGTGTTAGTGTTGCAAAAGTTCAAAAGTCTGTTAGAGGGCGTCCTTGAATGGTTTGCAAATTTTGAACAGAATATCTGATGGTTCATCTCCTTATGTATCCTCTGTTGTATGAAATGATCTTCTGATTGCAGCTTCTTTTCCAGGCTACTGAAGATGGATTCTGCAGGATTTTCTGTGAAGCTGTGGCCCCCAAGTCTAAGTACCAGGCTAATGCTTGTAGAGAGAATGACGAAGAATCTTGTTACTCCATCCATCTTATCCAGGAAATATGGTCTTTTGACTAAAGAAGATGCTGAGGAGGATGCCAAACAAATAGAAGATCTTGCTTTTGATACTGCCAATCAACATTTTGACAAGGAGACAGATGGAGATGGAAGTTCCGCTGTGCAACTTTATGCGAAGGAATCTAGTAAGCTCATGTTAGAAGTCATTAAAAGAGGCCCTCGGACAAAGGAATCTGCAGAAGGTATTGTACCTGAAAAGGTTAAAGCATCTGATGAAACTACTATTTTTGATATATCCAAAGGTAGACGGGATTTCGTAAGTGCAGAAGAGGCATCTGAGTTATTGAAACCATTAAATGAACCGGGGAATAGTTATAAAAGTATATGTTTCAGCAATAGAAGCTTTGGCGTGGATGCTGCTAAAATTGCAGGACCTATTTTGTCCTCTCTTAAAGATCAATTGACAGAAGTTGATCTTTCAGACTTCGTAGCAGGTAGACAAGAGGAAGAAGCCCTGGAAGTCATGGAAATCTTTTCTTCTGCTTTGCACGCCTGTGACCTGAGGAACCTCGATCTTTCTAACAATGCTTTAGGTGAAAAGGGTGTTAGGGCATTTGGGGCACTTTTAAAGTCGCAACAGAACTTGGAAGAGCTGTATTTGATGAATGACGGCATTTCAGAGGAAGCAGCACAAGCAGTTTGCGAGCTAATTCCGTCGACCGTTAAACTTCGTATTCTTCATTTTCACAATAACATGACAGGGGATGAGGGTGCACTTGCTATTTCTGAACTTCTGAAGCGTTCTCCTGCATTGGAGAATTTCCGGTGCTCGTCTACAAGGGTAGGATCAGAAGGTGGGGTTGCTCTTTCGCGAGCACTTGGAGAATGTAGGAATTTAAAGATGCTTGATTTGCGTGACAACATGTTTGGTGTGGAAGCTGGAATTGCCTTGAGCAAAGTACTATCAATCTTTTCCGGCTTAACTGAAATCTACATTAGCTATCTGAATTTGGAGGATGAGGGGTCCATTGCTCTTGCTAATGTCCTCAAGGGATCTGCTCCATCCCTTGAGGTTTTGGAGATGGACGGAAATGACATCACAGCTAAAGCTGCTCCTGCTCTGGCAGCCTGTATTTCTGCAAAACAATTTCTTACCACGTTGAAGTTAGCAGAGAATGAATTGAAAGATGAGGGTGCTATCTTAATTGCAAAGGCATTGGAGGATGGCCACGGTCAATTAACTGAACTGGATATGAGTACCAATGCAATTAGAAGAGCTGGTGCCAGGTGCTTGGCACAAGCTGTAGTGAGCAAACCTGGGTTTAAGGTGCTGAACATCAATGGCAACTTCATATCTGATGAAGGAATTGATGATGTCAAAGATATTTTTAAGAATTTACTCCATGTGCTTGGGCCTTTGGATGACAATGATCCCGAAGGGGAAGATTATGACGAAGAGGCTGATGAACGAGCAGATAATGAAAATGACTTGGAGACAAAGCTCAAGGGTCTTGATATCAAGCAGGAAGAATAAGCTTTAAAAGAAATACAATCACGGCCTAGTCTAAATTACCTTTATGCTAGGACGTCAATTGCCAGATTGTACTTAATAAGCTAGTTAGCTTTTTTACACTCTGTATGTTAGATTCAATCTCATTTCCTGCCAGAAGTATCAGATTCAAACTCTTCTTTGGTCCAACCTGCGTATTCGGAGGCTAAAAATTGTTCTTTAATATGTATGTCGACTTTATCGACTTAATTTGCTACTTATGGTCTTAGTACATTGTTTTAAGTTCTTAGAGAAAGTTTCCCCACAATACATTCATGAATGTTCAAATTTTTCAATGGGAAGGGTGACGAAAGGGAGCAAGTGTAAAGCAGCAATCCTTGGATGAGCTTACCATTCATCAAAACGAACTTTGCAAGAATGTGCTGTGAACAATTTAGATCATATTTCTCAGTTATTGAACTTGAACTTGACCAACTTCTTACAATAGTCAGATAACTTGTGGGAAGGTAGACAGACATGCACATAGTCCTCTATAAATAGCAAAACTTTAAAAAGTTGAATGTAAAAAAATGTGGGACGGGGCTAATCAAGCAGCAACTGGTACTTTTAGAGATTCTAGTATCTTATCGTCTAGTTCAAACTTCATTTCTTTCTTGTCTCTGCCAATTTTCACGTACTCCTCAAATCGCTCCTTCAAATCTTCGGGTAGGTTAGTTGTAGCACTCCATCCCAGAATCTCCTTGGCAGCTCTAGGTTCAGCATAGAAGTGCTGCAAAGAAATAACCTTGGAAATAAAATAACTGATATACATAACAAGAGATCTGGAACATTAGATGGGTTCGTCAACGGAAAATGAATTACAAAAATATGCAAAAGTGAAGCAGTCACTGCACTTTCCACCTCACAATGACAAGAAAATATGGCACATACCATGTTGCGGAAAGGAAAAGCTTTTTTTGCGTCAACTCCCACTGCCTTAGGATCATAGTGCACAATCTCAACGGAGGTTCCTGCAGCTTTAGCGCATAATGTGGCCATCCCGTCCAATGTCACAGCACGGTCACTAACACAGTTGAAGATGTGACCGCTAGCAGCAGCTGGATTCTGGACAGCCAGAGTAAGCATGGATGATAAGTCCCTGACATGTGCTATGTTGGTAAGCTGCATTCCAGAGCCAGGAATTAGAACCGGTCGTCCACGAACAATACCTGTATGATGAGATAAAAAGAAGAGATACAGATTTCCTTTAATAGAACTCAAAAACTGGCTGCATCAAGATTATGCTATTTGAATCTGAAATGACCTTCACATGTCTGATGTCTCTACTGTTTCCTAATGGTTATACTATTATGTCAAACATATTACCAGAATGAAATCTGCAAAATTACTACAACCGTGGCTACTTACACAAAAACAAGTGTACTGCGTATAAACTCAAGCTTGTTTACTTACGATCAAAGAACCATTCCTCACAATCCTTGTTATTGCCAGAGCCGATCATGTACTGGGGACGGAAACTTGCCCAACTACCAAATACCTCAGATATGTATTTCTCAACTCCCACATGGCCAGCATCAGCTTTCACAGTATCCTGTAAGGTCGAAAGTTTACTTGACAAAGCAAATTCTTGTTATACAGGCAAAGCAATAATCCTACCCCTTCAACATGTGGAGGCTCATCAGTTGGCTTGTAGATTCCAGCACTGCTGATAAACAAAAATTGCTTGACACCTGAATTCGTGGCCCAGTCAACTACAGGCCTGAAGAAGAAATGATGATATTAGAAAGCTGTGATAAACCACATGTGTCTGCATTGTTATATCTGAAACTTTAACCATCATTATAACCAAAGTGGGCAAAATACTGATTGTTGTTATGCAGTGTGCAAAAAGTGCTAAGCTCATTGATCTGGGAGAATACTCCAGTTAAACCAATCAAGCAAAAGTAGTATAAACCCTTTTGAAACTTCTCTAATTATGAAACTGCTATCATTTCAAAAATCATTCACCAAGAAAAGAAAACAATATTAACCAAAATATGTATGTAAATGCCCCCACCTAACTATGTCAATCAACAACAACATCATACCCAGTGAAATCCTACAAGTGGGGTCTGGAGAGGGTAGAGTGTATAAATAGACCTTACCATTCCCCCCTGGAGGTAGAGAGGCTATTTCCAAAATGCCCCCCTGCTCAGGTAACTAAGTCAGTCAGCATCCTATATTCTACTACTTTTGCACATTGTGTATCAATCATATACTGTATCACTACAGAAACAAGAAAAACTGTGAGATCAACAGCGTCTAATCTGAGCGTTTGAATCCACAAGCATCATCCACTACTTGAAACACTAAGAATAACTTACTTGAGTAAAACTATGATCAAGTGTTAGAGCAAGTGAAAGAACAAACCTTACAGTATCCAAGTCTTTACCATTGTTGTCTAAAACAGCATCAAATACTTCCCCCTCTAAAATCTTCCCAACATCTGCAGGATTACCCCATACCGTTCGGCCACCAGCACCTGTAATTTCCTGGAAAAAAAAATGCAAATGTTATGCCAGATTTTAAACAATGACAGAAATCGTTGATGCAATGTTTGACATCAAAATTAGCCCCTTTGTCCCTATTCATATGACAGTTCCTATTTCAGGATCAAAATGTTCTACAACATTCCGTGTCAACACAATTTTCAAGAATTCAATGACCTTTCAACTATTGCTTCAATACTTCCTTCTTACTAGCTCCAATGTACTCCCGTTTTATATTGCATTCTTTCTTTTTCGGTTCTTACATTTCAAAAGAACAACAATTTACTGTATTTGAGAACCTCCAAAATTTAATTTTTCATTTTATCTTAATGACACACTCTTACAGTCACAGAATGTCATACTCCTACTTAAGACCACAAGTTCTAAGGGTACTAACGATATCCACCAAGAGCATTACAATATTTTCTTTTTATTATATTCTGTGCCAAGTCAAATACTCCCCCTCCGTTACTAAATAGGTGTAACCATTTTTGTTTGCACTCCCCCTTAAGAAAAACATTAACTGCATGCTAAATTGATTAAATTACCCTTATTACTCTTTTCTATTTAGTACTTCTCTTTTTTGCACTATATTGATATCTCTCCATATTTATGATTAAGGATAAAATTGCAAAAAGACAAGTAATTATGTCTTGATTTTGTAAAATGACAAGTATTAAGGAATATCTATTTTTAGTAAGACGACAGTTGATTAGGAACGAAGAAGTACCTTGATAAAATAACATAAAAGTGAGGGAGTAACATACTCCTATATTCTCTCTATTTCAAAGTAAGTGTCACTTTAATAAGGTATTTGTCCAAAATGAGTATGTCGAGGTTAATAAAACTTCTACATATCTCTCTACTCTACTAAACCAACAATACACTTTGTTTATGGTTCCCAACTTATAATTCTTATATATTTTCTGGATTTCTCTATATAAATACGAGATGCGCACAAAGCTACTAGGTTCCTCGAACCCTCACCCAGGCCCCTGAATCCACCCCTGTTCAAAATAATACTCAATTGTTTCTATTTACACCGTCATATTAAAGAATTGCTTCTTGTGAATGGTGCTCAATTGTCAAGAAACATTTGATCAATAGGAGTACCATAATAAACTATATCTAATACTATTTATTAATTTCTTAATAGGTATAAAATGAGCTAAAGTAACACTTATTTGGGTGACAAAGGGAGCAGTAATATAGCTCTTATTCTGTGTCCCATTGAATTAACATGTTGGACAGTGTCAAAAAATAACATGATTATGAAATTGGACTTAAAAAGCACCGGCATTTATGGAAATTCAAGACGATAATCTTAACTGAGAATCTGCTAAACGGGGTTTTCTTCATCTTATCGGAGGACTCTTCTCCAACAGTAAGAACAGTAACATCATGTCCAGAACCCAAAAGCTCTTTAGCAAAATAGAAGCCAATGACTGCATGACCACCACTATTGGTATTAACAATAAGCACCTTCTTCTTCTCAGTTGCACTACTACTAGCTTGGATGACAGTGCTTGAGTAGGAGGAATTAGGAGCAAAACGCCTTGAATTAATTGCGAGGAAAGACGGGGAAATGGAGAAAGAGGAAGAGAGAGAAGAAGGAGAAGAAGAAGGGAGTTTAAGAGAGAGTCGGGGAAGAGGGGAGACTGATGGAGTTGAAGAAGAGTTGAAAGATGAAGAAGAATGGAGAAGAGAGGATGAAGAAACAAGAGTAGCCATTAGTTTTTGTGGAGCTGATGTTTATTCTTACCAGTTTATTGATGCTGTGGTGCGGAGATAAACGGATCAGTTGGTTTATATGCTCGATGTGTTTAGTTACTTCAAATTTTATGGTCAGTGAGATAAGTCATGTCATAGTTGTGTGAGAAATTTTTTAATTAATTAAATATTATGGGTCTCACTCTAGTCGTTATTTTTCCTTCTCTTCCACTTCTTTCTTTTAATCCTCGATTATAAAAAGCATATACTTATTTATTTATTTTACACAGGCAATTATCATGTATTTTATTTCCTTTCCCTCTTTTTTCTTATTTATAGTTTTGATTTTCATTTCTTAAAATCAAATAGAAATAAAAAGATTAATATTATTCTAAATTTTATCTTCTTTACTTTTCTTGATTTATGTTCTTTTGGTTATTTCTTATATTTGTTTATTTTTCTATTCAGATAGGAATTAAGAAGAGTAAATGATAGGGATAATTTATTATATTACTCTTTAATATAATAAATTTAATATCTTTGAAAAGGCATTAGATAATGATTCATATAAATAAAATGAATAAAAATAGATAAACTATAATTTATTTTATAAATTGAACAAGTATTGCTGGACATCTCAAAATAAAAAAAAATGGACAAATAAAAATAGATTGATAAAATAATACTACTTCCATAACTTAAAATTTTAATGATAAGTGCAACATCAATATAATAATTAAATTTTATATTACAAATAAAAAAATAATAGATTTGCATCATAAAATTTATATATATTACATAATTTCTAAAAAAGGATTTATCAATTTTTAATTTAGTTTTTTTATAAGCATCTCTATCTACAAATATACCATTTTTGCATTTCACTATTTTCATGGACACTCTTTAGTTTAAGGGCACAACGATTAATCAGAAAGATTCAACTTAGTTATTGATCATTTTTTTTTTATAGGAATATAACAAAAAAGCTAGGAAAGTATAAGTGGGACACAAAGATGAAATATTTTCTTTGTTTCATTTTATGTGGCTCCTTGACTTGGTTCATCTCTTCAAAAAAAATAAAAATAAAAGAAAGATAACTAAATTAACTTTATTGATTATGTTTTGAAACATTAAATTTGACTATTACTCTCTCCGTCCAATAATGTCATTATACTAATACATTCAACAATACTTGTACAATTTTAAAAAATAATGAATAATTTACTTATTTTATCCTTGGTATTAATAATATTCATTATCTAATGTAGTTTTTAAAGCAATAAATTAATTATATTCAAAAGGTGATATGGTAACATTATCTCTATTATTTATTGTTTCTTAACCTGTATTACAAGTTAATAGTGAACAAATATTATTAGATGAGGGAGTACTTTTGATGCACTTAATTAATGCTAATGATAATATGAAAAAAATAAGAATAAAAATTCTTAATTTACAAAAATAGATAAAGTAAACTGAAATATTTAGTACAAGGACTAAGTAAAATAAAATGGAAATAATATAAAATAGAGAAGTATTGTTAAGAATAAAGAAAGTGAAGCGGTAGAATAGTGAAATGCAAAAATGGAACAAAATAAAATACGAGGAAATGAGGAGAGAAAGAACATTGAATGACAAAGTGGGACCCACAAAACACTTGTCAAAAAATAAATGATATCTCACACAACTACTATTAGTTGTGTCTGACTCAAACTAAAATTTTTTGTTTCGTTACTACTTACTATGACAACCAAGAAAAGGAAAGCGGAGTATTTTGTTTTAGTTATTTGTATTTTGGAGCTATCATAATTTAAAAGTTGAAGTTTGAGGAATACTTATATATTTTCGGATCTTTAGGTAGTAACAAGAAAATATTATTTTAAGAGCATTAAAAATTAGCTAGAAAAATACTAATAACATTGGATCTAACTCCGACTACCCACCTGTCATGGAATTGGCCCGAGACCTAACCCCCGACCTTGACTTTTCAATCCCGACTCCCGTCCTAGACTCCTGAATCGAGATCCGCTTTTGATCCTGGCCCCATTTCTCCACCTGAAACTCGACCCCAACCCCAACCCCTATTCTCTTGACTTCGACCTGGGTCCCAACTCCCAACACTCAATCTTGATTCAGGTCCCGAAACCCGACTCTGACTTCTAAATTTGGCCCCAACTCTCAGCTTCATTAGTTACTTGTTTATGTGTTATAATCGAATCTATTAATTTGTGATTTACTTTTTTGTGTGTGTTTTTATAATGAACAAGTTAAAATACCTTTAAATTATCATTATTTTGTGAGTTTCATATCTACATTATTAGGTTTCCTGTTACTCGTAAATTATCACACCTTTAGATTAAAATTTCTTTATTAAATCTATATTTATATCTATATCTATATCTATACTATATTAAATATGTAAAGAGGCTTAAAAATATTATTTAAACTTTTTATTCTTCGTTAAAAAACTCACAATAGAGAAAGTTGTTTTTTCTCCTTAAAAAAAAAAAAAAAGAAATCAAAACCCAAAACTCCGATTTTAGAAAAAAGAAAAAAGTCCTAAATCTAAAAAAAAAAAAAAAAAAAACTATGAAAGTGGGGCCAAAAAAAAGAAAAACTGAACAGCGGTACGATGTTTAAAAAACTTGAAAGAAAGAAACATGCATAGAAATTTTAAACCTAAAGAAGTTTAGTTTACGAGAGATAATTAAATGTCTATTTTTTATGTTAGGAAAATTTTAATTTTCCTTTTAAATGCAGAACCCTTTTAAATATAAAGTTTATTAGTTTTACAATTTGTTATATGCTTGAGAAGTCTGTGTAATGTTCGAAAGAAGAATTACATAGGATACTGTCTCCCACTTATTTCTCAATAATATTCTTCAACGAACTCCAATTATTCATGGCTGCCCTAATCCACTATTGCCTTAACACAGGTTTCATTTTTCTCTTAATTTTTATTGTATAATTTGAAATTCTAATAATAATTTCTAATATAAAAATTGATTCTAAAATAAATACTTGACATTTTTATGCTAATTTAATGACAAAATTAACATGTTGTTTGGTAGGTGTATCAACTATAATTATGCCATTCTTCTTGATTATGCAGGAGCTATGGGCTACATCCAAGATAAATTGAGGCCGTTTGGCCATAGAAATTATTTATTTTTTTTCTCAATTTTTTTTCACTTTATAGGATTTGTGGTGTTTGGTCATAGATATTCCAAAAATAATTTCAAAATTATTTCTAAAAAGTAAAAACAATTTTTTGTTGTTTTCACTTTTTTTCAATTCCAATTCTAACTTTTATTATATTACATATAACCCCAAATTTTTTTAATATGACACAAAGCCCTTATTAATTGCACAAATCTACAACCAACAATCATAAACAAATACCAACTACTATTTGTATTTTTCTTTCACTATAATATTACACAAAGCTTATTAACTGCACTATATCGGAATAACTCGAGAATTTTGCAAATTCAATTTGGAACATATATTCGCAGTCCTATATCACTTAAACAGTGCAAAAAAATGTTATATTCAGTACTTATTTACTAACTTTTCTTTATGTGTTGCAATGAGCAATCAAAATGTCAAAAGTAGTTGCATAGCACTAAGATTAGCAATAGAAATTACAACCTTCACCTCTTGTGATAAGTATATGGTCAATAAGTTGCCCAGGTAAACACTTCATGATTCAGAATTAATTATGCAGACTAATAATAAATGCAACTTTACAGGGGCAAGTAAATTGTTTGTGTTGCATTTGCCCTGAGCAACCAACATTTTTTCGTCAGAATATATTGTGGAATGCATTTTGTAAATCAAAGTCAAAATCATCAGAATATTTTTTCATTAGGTAATTTCTTGAGACATTAAAGTCATTTAAATCAGTAGATAAATTAGTTGGACAATTTTGATAGTTTTTAAAGGTTGACATACGATTAAATTTAAAAAAGACTTTTCAAAAGTCTAAAAACATCTTTCAAAAACACATGGCCAAACACACCTCCACCTCCAACTTAAACTCCAACTTTAAAAATTTTTAGTTTTTATGGCCAGACACCTACTTAATATATCTAGGGAAAAATTAAAGGTATTAAATTCACTTTTATAAAAAAAAAAAAAAGTTGTTTAATACACTTTCATAAAAAAAAAAAAATTAAACTAGTTGTATGGAGCTTTTTTTTCCCACGTTACTTTAAAGTAAATTTTTGAGAAAATAGTCTGTTACACCCCTGAACTATAGTCGAAAAAATTGTGACACACCTCAACTTCAGGGGGATCCTATTACCCCCTGAACTAAATAAAAGTGTATTATTTACACCCTTAACTGTCTACGTGGCAGATATTTTCAGCCAAAAACTTAGGTGTGTAATACATGCATAATTATTTCGGTGGGATCCACAGTCCACTAAGTTGGACTCTTCACTTTCCCATTTCTTTCCTCAAACTCTTCACTTTCCCATTTCCTTAAATGATAAGCAAACATAAACATTACTTTACCAAAACTTTTAATATTTTGAAGAAGATTTTCACTTTTCAAATTCAAAAATTTTAATAAATGTTGATTCTAAGTGATCTTTTGTCCAAATGTTAGTCGATTGACGGTGGTAATTTTCACCCAAGTTCATCCTAAATCACTTTTTACGTTCGGATCAGCTGTGATTTCTTCAAAAAAAAAATATTTCTTCCTTAATCTTCAATATCTAAATATAAAGGTTAGTTATTTGTGACTTCTAATTTGTTTTGAGTTCTTATTTTATTTAGATTGTGGTATATTTTGTTAGGATTAAATTTAACTTTAATTTTTTAAAGAAAAATGTAACATGTGATTCTCTTTTGTTAATATGTGTTCTGATTGTAGTAATATTTGTGTTCTGATTTTGTTATAAAGTATATCTAGTTAGGTTTTGTCTTACAATATCGATTTATGGTCGAGTTTTTATAGATTTATTTTATTATTTGATTTTGCCACTATGTGGAATTGAGGTCGAGATTTTGTTAGTTTTTGTTACCAGTGTTGATTGTTGGTTTGATTTTTGATACTTGCATGACCTAGATATGTTGATTTTGGTACATGCATGACCTAGATAGTTTTTCAGTAACTACTTTTTGTGACTGTTGGTCTGTTACATTGTGAATTTATGCACTACTGATGTTATTTCTTGATGCATCATATATATAGTCATAAAGTTGGACCTTTGTGTTAAAAGGACCTTTTGTTCTTTTTGTAAAGTAACATAGGATGTACGTTTATAGTGATAAAGGATGAACCTTTTGTGGTTATTTTGTTTCTTTTTAAATTGTCTATAAGAAAAAGAGAAAAGTATATATAAGAATATGGGCAGAATATGACATAGTTGTTAGATGGTGTGTCTTTGTCACTTTATTAGACAAACACATAGATGAAGAGTTTAAAACTTCTCTAAGTTTTAGACAACTAAAAAAGTATCACTTTTTGTTGAACTTGTCAATTTTTTTTGTTGAATGAATGAAAATGAACTATTTTGGTTCTAATGATATTAATAATGAACTGTTCTGATTTTAATAATACTATTCTCTGCATATAGGTATGAGTGAGTTTACATATATAACTTTAAGATTCTATCATGATGGGACCTTATTGTATGATGGTGAAGATACAAGTTATGTGGGTGGTTTAATGAATGAATATTTTAATGTTGATGTGGATAATGTTTCTTATTTTGAGATGAAAGATTATATTAGAGAACTTGGGTATAGCCCTAATTACAAATTTAGTATAAGGCCACCCAATAGTTGCATTTTAGGTGACATAGACAATGATGCTATTCTATTAACAATATGCAAAACTTTACAAAATGGTGTTGTTTTGGATGTATATGTGCACATGGCTGAGGTGAAATTTTGTGATGCTTTTTATAAAGATATGGGGACCACTGAAAATAGTGTTGGTATAGAAATAGGAGGTAAGAAAGTAGGTGATCCTTATTTTAAAAAATGTGGTTGGTGCAGCTTTAAATATTGCCTTAAACATTACTTACACATCAAATCCAATTGCTCTAAATACTATTGATCCTTCAGATTTAGTAAATCATAACATTGATTCATCAAATTCTGATAATACTAACTATTCTGTAAAAGGATCTGATGAATCTAATGATGATAATACATAATCTGAAAATGAAAAAGCAATAAATTTGCTTGAAGATGATGACTATGGAAGTGATGTCCATGAGGAGGTAAAATAACTGAGGGCTGAGCAAAGGAAGAAAAGAAGGGAGAGAATTCCTAAAGACAATCATGAAGTCCCTTATGGTCAAGCTGGACCAAATCTGGAATTTGATGAGACTGCCCCAGTGAGAAATAATTTAGAAAGAAGGTTAGTGGGTGATGAACCATATTATGGTAGTTCTGATCCTGACAGCTATGAAACTGATACATATTCTAGTTATCTTGAAGAAAGAGATAACATGAGATTGAACCAGTCTAGAAGTAGAAGAAGAAAAAAAGTTGTGACTGATAGTATAAAGTATGACCCTAATAGTGATATTGTTGTATGGCAGCTGGGTATGTCTTTCGCAAGTGTGAAAGAGTTTAGAGAGACAGTGACTAAGTATGCAATTCAGAAAAGGGTTCAAATTGAAAAGTATGTAAATGAGCCAAATAGAGTTAGGGTGAGATGCAACAAGGAAACTGCAAGTGGTTATTGTATGAAAGTCTTGATCCAAAGTCCAATAACTTTGTTATTAAGACTTATATTCCAGTACATAATTGTGATAGGGCCACCAGAAATTACTTGTGCAACACAAGATTCTTGGCCAAGGCTATGAGAGAGAATGTAATTGAGCAACCTAACATCAGAATTTTGAAATTACAACTGTTAATTAGAAAGAAGTTTAAGCTTCATGTAGGCAAGAAAACAACTAGAAGAGCAAAAGCTAGAATTTTAAATGAGATTATGGGTGATCACATTCTAGAGTATGGCATAGTTATTGACTGCGAGGATGAATTGTTAAAGTCCAATCCAGGGACTACTGTATGGTTAAACTTGGTGAATCTAATGATCTTGGTAGGCCACTGTTTGAGGCATTCTATATCTGCTTTAAAGCAATCAAGATGACATTCAGGTCATGTAGAAAATTCATGGGTGTTGATGGTTGTTTCTTAAAGGGAGTATGTAGGGGTCAGCAGCTGGTTACTGTTGCTAAGGATGGAAACAACCAAATGCGTCCACTTGCTTGGGTTGTAGTGCCAAAAGAGAACAAAAATTCATGGAGCTGATTTTTCTCTCCTGCAAGATGACTTGGGATTAGGAGATGGAAGTGGTTTCACTATTATGTCAGACATGCGAAAGGTATTCTTTTGTTAACTCTTTTTTTATTGCAATTTATATTTCATTCTGGAAAAAAATCTATTTATGTATGCTTTTGCTTTTACTAATAACATTCATGTTTCTAGGGACTTGATTTGGCTGTTAAGGAATTGTTACCGGGTTGTGATGAAAGAAGGTGTGCTAGGCATATCCTTTCAAATTGGTCAAAGTATTGGAGGCGTATTCAAAGGAAGACGACATTTTGGAAGTGTGCTAGAATCACTTTTGAAGCTGAATTCAGGAAAAATCTGAATGAATTGTCTAAACTTGGTAAGAACATTGTTACTGATCTACTTTACTATAATAAAGAGTGTTGGTGCAAGGTTTATTTTAATTGTAAAGTCAAGTGTGATTCTATAGATAACAACCTCTGTGAGAGTTTTAATTCATAGATTTTAGCAGCAAGGCATAAGAGTATTATTAGTATGCTTGAAGAGATAAGAGTCAAGGTCATGACTAGGCTATCCAAGTTAAGTGAATTTCCAAGAATTTGGGTCAGTAATTTCTCTCCAATGTTAGTTAAAGTGTTAGGGGAAAATATTGATAAGTCAATGAGTTGTACCATAGAGTTCAGTAGAGTAATAGGTTATGAAGTTATGGAGGGATATAAAAAACCCACTGTTTGTTTGTCAAAAAGGGAGTGTAGTTATAGATCTTTGATGTTGAAGGGGATACCATGTCAACATGCCTTAGCTGCAATGTTGCATAAGCAATATAACCCACTAGATTTCATTGATCCACGCTACTCTAAAGAGAAATACAAGTCCACTTACTCATATTTCATGCAACTAATGAGTAAAATGTCGTTGTGACCTTTATCTACAAGCCCATTTGTTGCTCTACCAAAGATAGAGAAACTGCATGGCAGGCCAAAAAGAAAAGAATAAAGGAATCTGGTGAAAGCAAGAATTCTAGAAAATATCCTAAAATTAGAGTTAATATGACACGCAGTGAATGCCATGTAAAGGGTCACAACAAAAGAGGTTGTCCTATGAAGATAAGTGGTGGTGATGTTGCTACTTCAAAGATAGCAAGTGTTGCAGAATCATCATGCTGAAAAAAATGAAGGGGTCGACCAAAGGTAGTTTATCTATTAATGTTTACTTTACTATGTTTATAACCATCTAATACATTTATGTTATCTTTCTAAAAAAAGATAACCATCTAATACATATCCTTATTCTTTGTTTGTTAGAAGCAAATAAATACTGATGAAGAACCAGCTGCAAAGAGAGAGGGGAGAGACATAGAAAAACACCAGTTACATCCGTTGGTACTGATTTTGCAACACCATCAAACTCTAGAGGAAGATCAACAAATGTTGAACCAGTTCCATCTGTTGGTGCTGATTTTGCAACACCATCAAACTCTAGAGGAAGAGCAACACATGCTGAACCAGTTTCATCTGTTGGTGCTGATTTTGCAACACCACCAAACTATAGAGGAAGAGCAACACATGTTGAATCAGTTTCATCTGTTGGTACTGACTTTGCAACACCACCAAACTATAGAGGAAGAGAAACACATGTTAAACCATCTACAACACCAAAAATCCCTCTACACAATGCTGGAGTGTCATCAAGAACTAAAAGTGGCAAAGGAAGGGGTAGAGGAAGTGGTTATCCACTTGAAAGTTGGTTTACCTATTCTCAAGGTAGTACAACACATGATGCTTCAAATTTTGCACCAAGAGAGACAATTGTTGCTTCTAGAGGAATGGGAAAAGTGGTTGGAAACATAAGTCAATATAAAAGACCAAGAATGACTGGAATGGGTGTGTTTCAAGCTGAAAATGGCTTCACAACCATTTATCTAAGTGAAAACATTCACAGTGCTTATTTTCTTTTCTTATAATGTCTAGAACTTAAACAACCTTTTTTTTTTGTAGCCTAGGCTGCCAAGTAGGAGAATAGTGTCCACTGAACCTAAGCAAGTAATGAAATCAGCAGTTGTATCTGGAGACATTGTCTTCAAACCTTCAAGTGGACTGAAGTGGAAAGGCAAGCAAACAATCACAATAAGAAGGCTCCAACAAATAAGAGATAAATCAAGGCACTCAAACAATGCAATCATCCATACCTCATCCTCTTCACAATTTCGAGACCCCTGGAAACTATAGTCGCCTGTTAATTACTAATTTGGTGTCACTTAGCTACTTTGTTTGTATGAAACAATGAAGCTACTAGTTTGGTCCCACAAAGACAATGTTTTGGATCTTTTAAGCTATTATGTCCCACAAAGATAATATTTGGTGTCGCTTGTGAATGTCTTATGTAAATGTACTAATATTCAGTTTCTTTCTTGAATGCAATGTTAATTTTGCTTTTCTTCCACATTGCAAGTTCTGTTTTGTTGCTTTTTTTCGGTTATTTACACAATAATACACTATCTTCTTTATCATAAACAAAAGAGTATAACAATATCAAAATACGATCAGATTAAAGTCAGATTACCATACAATAATGATCTATTACATACTTCGGTAGCTTAGCATAGCAAATTGTAATTCCATTTCTACACAAAATGAGTCTCAACTACATACTACAACAACTTAATTAGACTGTTCTTCATGTTGCCAAATTGCATAACAAAACTAAAAACAACACCTACACATATAATCATACAACAAAAGAATTTTTCAGTAAAGTTATATGCTCTTTTCTTCTTTTTTCCATCTTCATTCTCGTCTTTCAAATCGCACTTGCCATTCCCTTTCAAATTACCCATCACATTCTCGTCTACTTCATTCTTCATTTTTGAACGACTTGTCTTGATGTTGAGACTTTGAACTTTAGTCTGCATATTTTCAAAGTTATTTTCCTATTTTGACTCCAAATCGTCTAAATTCATGTTGATGAGATTATGACGCTGAGTCTTCAAGCTTTCAAGATTATTCAATTGCATTTTCACACTCTCGTAATTCTTTTCTAGCTCATTAATCTTGTTCAGCAATCTCAGAAGAATAAATTTTGATCTTTCGTCAACTCGTTCCAAATCTCTCCATCTAAAATAATTGCAATTCATAGACTAAAAATTAAGAACATAAAAATAAATCTTTACACCAACATCAACATTAACAAATTAACCAAGAATCAACACAAACCTCATAATGAGGACACGCTCAAAATCTTCTATCGGGATTACGATCTGACCAAGACGTCTGCATTTGCAATAAAATGCCATATTTACATCGCACTTCAGCATTGATCATTAGATCAGTCTCATCCATACACAATTTAGTCAACTCATATTTCCTCATTTCTAATCATAAAATTTTAGAAAAAAAAACATGAAAACTTCATTAATGGAAATGAAAAACTTCATTAATAATGTTGAAAAACTTTAAATTTTGGATTAATCATAAATGGAGAAATTGGATTTACATTAACAAATCAAAAATCAAAACTTTAATAACGACATTACATGGATTAAACATAAGAAATTTACACAAAAATTACCTTTGTCTTCCCAAATCAAAGAGAAATTCGAAGAATAATGAAATTTCAAAGAATTTGTAGAGGAAGAAAGAGTCGTTGAGCTTCTACTCTCTTTTTCTTCAACGGAAGATGAACAATGGAGGAAGAAGGGTTTAAATAAAAAAAAAATTAATTCATTTTGGACAAGTGGTGAGTGTTTATTGGATAAGGAGACCTAAAAAATGTATTCACGCGCCATCAGCATTTTCATACACGCATTGTGACACGAAGGCACCACGTAGGCAGTCAAGGGTGTTAATAATACACTTTTATTTGGTTCAGGGGGGTAATAGGACCCCCCTGAAGTTGAGGTGTATCACTTTTCGACTATAGTTTGGGGGGGGGGGGGTTAACAGACTATTTTCTCTAAATTTTTAGTTAAAGGAGTTTAAAGGGAAAAGAGTCAAATTTATCCCTCTATATTAAAAAATTGGTTAAATATATCATTGTCATATGTTGGAGTTAAATTTATCCTCGTCAGGCCAAATTTAACCCACTACTTTGAAAAATTGATTAAATATACCCTTCGTCATACTTTGAAGTCAAATTTACTCCCAATGTCATACTTTGGGGTCAAATTTACCCTCATTGTTAAGAACTTTTCATATGTATCCTTTTTTGATAGAAAATCTCAAATCGACGTTTAATGATCTATTTTTTGAAAATAAGACACACCCTAATCTAACCCGCCCGATCCTAACCACAAAAAATACATAAACAAATATACCCCTTCCTCAGCTTTACAACAACAACAGCAAACCCAGTGTATTCCCACCTGGTGGGGTCTGGGGGGGGGGTAAGATGTACGCAGTCCATACCTCTACCTCTAAGATGTAAGCAGTCCATACCCCTTCCTCAGCTTTGTTGGTCAAATTTTTTCAACGAACAAATATACTTCTCTTTCAACGTGCAGCGCTGTTAGGTTGTTCGCAAATGAACAAAAAGTAAAATGAAAAGAAAAATAATCTGAAATATACTTGAACTTTGATGAAATTTACTGTAACACGCCTAAATTTTGTGAAGGTCCTTTGACCCCCCCCCCCCCCCCCCCGAACTTTGGGGGGTCCTATGACTCCCTAGACTATTTATTAGCGTAATTTACTAATATTTATTTACACTAGACTCTTTTTTAATTTATTTATCAGCAAATTTTATTTATTTGTTACTTCATAGCTAATAAATGCCACTAAAATATACTAATAAATAGTTCAGGAGTTATAGGATCCCCACAGAGTTCAGGTGTGTTACAACAAATTTCACCAAAATTTGAATATATTTTAAATTCGTTTCCCAAAATAAAATGAAATAATGCAAAAGCATGGAACTAGAAAAAATATCTATTACAAACTCTGCTCCTATTTTAATTATGTTCAAATTTTAAAATTTAGCATGTAATTTTATGTGCATCTAGATTATAAAATCAGTGAATAAGTTCTTTGCGCCAATGACATGACGAAAAATTTATGTAGATTCAAATTATATGTCTTTATTGTATGTAAAGACATAAGAATGAAGAAGTCACGCTTGACACATAAGGAGACTTCTTAACTCAATCATTCAGAGAAGTATTCAGTGGACCTAATTTATTGGATTTGACTGCTAAGTATCATTTTTCATGAGCTCTGCATTAATACAAATCCATGAGCCGAGGGATGGACATATTTGTTTGTGTTTGCACTGATGGAAATCTATTTTTCAGAAGTTATGTACTGATAAATATCCAATGGCTTAATCTCGTTGGAAAAGTTTGACCAATAGAACCAAGAAGATATATTTGTTTGTGTTTTTTTTGTGGCTCGAGTTGGGTCGGGTAGGTTAGATTAGAATATGTTTTATTTTTAAAAAATGAGGCATTTAACGCTGATTTGAGTTTTTCTACTAAAAGAAGGATACATGTGAAAATTTTCTTAATAACGAGGATAAATTTGACCCCAAAATATAACACCGAGGATAAATTTGGCCCAAAAATATGATAAATGGTATATTCAACCAATTTTTTAAAGTAGAAGGATAAATTTAATCCCAAAGAAAGACGGCGAGGATAAATTCGACTTTAAAGTACAATGAAAAATATATTTAGCTAACTTTTCAAAATATAGGAATAAATTTGTCCCTTTCCCCAAGTTTTAAAGGTTGCAGCCAACAATTTGCTCCAAATAGTCTTCCCTTATTAAGATAAATATTTTTCTAATTCATTTTATTTTTTATTTTTTATTTTATGATGTTGATGCAGATTCTTAATAGGAGTAAAGACATTATTTCACACTTGATCTTGTCCTCTCAACTTACTTTAACACTTGAACTAAACTTTTATTTATTTACAACTCCCCCCTTAATAATTTTATAGTGAATTAATTTCAACCCTTAATACTGACGTAGCATTAAATAGAAAGAAAAGAAAAAAAATGCGTGAATCTTTATTTAAAAAAATAAATAATCCACTAATATATATAATAGAAAATAAAAATAAAAATCTCCGTCCTCTTCTTCTACCTCCCCTCCCCCTGCCCCGCCCAATTTCTCCTCTCCAAACCCATCAACCCCCCATCTCACTCCTCTTTTAACTATCAAATACTCCACCATCATCTCCCCCTCTCCCACTCCTCCTTCAACTACCAAATCCACCATAACTAGGTCCTCCCACCCCCACCCCAATTTATCCTCCTTCAATTACCAAATTCGTCATCCCCACCTCCAATTTCTCCTCCTTCAACCCCTTGACTGATCAGTAAAAAAATGAATTGAATTTAAAAAAATTAAAAATTATCTTTGTGGATTAGAAATGGTCATGTTAGACTTGCCGGAAGGTGTTGACATTGATTTTCTCCACCAAGATTTTATATAGTTAAGGAAAATTGTAGCATTAGGAAAGTGTTTATGATAATTAAGGAGAATCTTTGATGTTGAAAAAGAAATTCATTAGTAGTGGTGTTAATTTTGTGTGTATATTTTTTTGCAGGGTCTATTTTGATCGTTTTTTGGTGAGTTTCGCCAAAATATTCTCTTTATTCTAGAGAATTTGGTGTTGGTTTGGCCAGATTTATCAGGTGGATTGGATTTTTGATCATTAATCTATGGTATTTTTCGGTAGAGGTTGGGTTGATCGTCGGTTTAAGACGAATTTGGGGTGGGGAAATTGATGGTTTGATCGGTAGCGATGGTAGTTTTCGGCAAAAATTTAACGAAAAATCTGAGCTCCTTGACTCTCGTTAGTGTGTATTCTTATAAAATCTATAATATATTAAAAGTGTGAAGACCCTTACAAAAGTGATTTGAACTTTTTAACCTTCATTAAAAGACTCTTCTTTAGACAAAACTGTCTTTTCACTATTTTTAATTTATTATTTAATTATTTTTATTATATTAACTAGACTTCCTAAAATATATGAGACTCCTAAAATATATGATAGAAGAATTAATTAATTTTTTCCTTGCTACTAGACTTCCTAAAATATATGGAACTCCTAAAATATATGGTAGGAGAATTAATTAATATTTTTTTTGTACTGTTCAATTAGAAAAATACCCCTAAAATAGGACTGTATTAAAGAAATACTTCTATAAATATTGAGATGTACGTTAAACTAGAGAACAAACCGGTTTGCCTATTGGGAGAATATGATTGATGCTCATCTAACTTGATTCGGTTGCATATCTAGACGGTGGGAGCTTGATTGGTCGACTTTAATTTTTTTTTTTATGTAAAGGTTATATTTAGTTGTATTATTTTGATATCTCTATTATCGTATTATTTTGTTATTGTTTATAGGTGATAGATCAGTGATGGACGACTTTGAGAAAATTTTTGTGTATAAAGATTAGATTTAATTGTATTAGCTTGATGTCTCTATCATTGTATTATTTTGTTGCTATTTACAGATGGTAGATGAATGCCGATCGACTTTTAAAAATATTTTTGGTAAGGATTAGGCTTAATAAATAAATGCTCCATCTTTACATACTCAAAAAATATTAAATTTAATTATTATATTCATCTTTATTATTTAAACAAATATCCTATTTAATGTAAAATTTGAATTCATTAAAGTGAGGTACACGCGCAAGGCGCATACACCTAAACTAGTATATATATATATATATATATATATATATATATATATATATATATATATATAGAGAGAGAGAGAGAGAGAGAGAGAGACACACACACACACACATGACACTTTTTAAAAATAATTTGTGACGTGACAGTGAGGTGACGCTGACGGGTGGGTGCATATAATACACTCTCTATTGTGAGAGTGGTATTATATCTTCAGGGTGATATTTAATTCACAGTAAAATTGTTCAGGGGTAAATAATTATCTGTTAAGTTAAAGTGATAAAGTAAATTAAGCGGACATGTTCAAGGGTGAAATGATGTCTTTTCTCCCTTAATATTGAGGATACCCAATAGTGAAGAGCATAATGAGAAAAGTTCCTTCATATACATGACTTATGTTTTATATAAGTGTTCTTTGTGAAAGCCTTATATAATTTAAGTATTTTATAACATGTCGATTCATATTATCTTATTATTCTTCTAAATTTTAATTAGTGTCATTTGTTTGTGTCTAACATAAAATAATTATTCATTAATTTAAATATATTTTTGATTTGTAATGATAATAAAGATGTCATAGTGTCAAACTATTTTAAAAGTTGAATTGTATTTTTCGTAATATTATGTTTTACATGAATAAGTATATGTTGCACTTTAAGGATAATTATCAATGTTGATAATAATATTTATTATTATGATAAAAACCCAAGCCATCAAATCATCTTTAGAAAAAATAAGGCGAGGTATAATACGCGATAATATATTTGAGATATATGTTTGTTTATATCATTTAAATAGATACTCCCTCTATTCGCTTTTGCTTGTTACTTTTGTCATGACATATTCATTAAGAAAATAATTATTGATATGACTATTTTACCATACTACCATATTAATTGATATTTAGAGTAATGTGTCTTGAAAATAGTTTAGAAAACAAACAATTAATGTTAAGGGTAAAATAGAATTTTTTTTTTGTCTTTTCTTGATATGTCAAAAATAACAAGTAAAAATAGAAATTCAATTAGAAAAATAGTGATAAGTAAAAGCAAATGGAGGGAGTATAATATTTACTTTAATGTTCATAATTTTTATTTCACGTGCAACACAAAGAGATCCTTTCTCCATAGATATTAGGCAAAGAGATCCCTTCTCTACCTATATTTTCATCATGTGCATGGTGTTACTGTTTTTGCCCTGATTTTCTTATCAAATTTAAGTTTTATTTTTCTTGAAAGGAAAATAAAAGTAATACCATAATTACTTTTACTTTTACTGGAAAAAAATATAATTCTTTTATTTGGCTAACCTCTTTTTTTTAGGAATGATTTTGAACCTGTATAAATAGAAGACCTGTCTTCTCATATATTAACAGAATAACATCACAATGTAGTCTTTAAAGAGTCTTGTTTATGAGAAGTTTTTTCTCTCATAGCTTTTATGATATTTTTATATTAGTTTTTCATATGTAGGCCAATTGGTCAAACCATATAATAATTATGCTTTTAGTATATTTTCTTTATCGTCTGAATTATCATCTTTATCGTTTGCAAACTTTAAGCTTCCACATAACGCTCTCTCAATTTCGAACCCAATAAGTGGTATCAGAGCCCATGGTTCAATGATTTGATGGTCCAATTGTTGAACAAAGTTGCAACCAATTTGATGATAATAAAGATATATGTTCAAAAGCTACATGTGGAGACGATTGTTAATCATATTTTGAACAATCCGGCTGTTACATATTTGAAAATAAAACTCACTTTTAGCCCTGTAAAGGGCTTCAATATTTTTAACCCGAAAGACTCATATATTTTTAACCCAAAAGCTTCATTTTAAGCATGTCAAACAATAGTGATATATGAACATCGTGTAAAGAAGGAGGATCAAGAATATTTTGTCAGAAAATCAAGCCAAAAAAAGAAGATTTGTTAAGATTTTTGCCCTGATTTTCTTACCAAATTTAAGTTTTATTTTTCTTGAAAGAAAAATAAAAATAATACCACAATTACTTTTTACTTTTCCTGAAAAGAAAATATATTTCTTTTCATATTTGACTAACCTCTTTCTTTGAAGAATGATTTTGAACCTCTATAGAAGACCCCTCTTCTCATACAATAACAGAATAACATCTACAATGTAATCTTTAAAGAATCTTGTTTATGCGAAGATTTTTCTTTCATAGATTTTATGATATTTTTTTATATTAGTTTTTCATATGTTGACCAATTGTCCAAATCATATAATAATTATGCTTTTAGTATATTTTTTTTATCATCTGAATTATCGTCTTTATGATTTGCAAACTTTAAGCTTCCGCATGACACCTTCACAATTTTGAACCCAACACATAAAACTTCTTTCTAGGAGAATCAGCCATAAAGGGAATATCTTGAATTGGGCCCCCATTTCTTTTTCCCCAGAAGGACCAAAGATATCACATCTCTTCTTTGCTAATGACCTCACACTGTTTGTTAAGGGAAACACTAAAACCTACAACACCATCGGTCAAACCTTCTCCAGCTTTAGTTTCTTCTCAGGGTAAAGAATCAACATATCTAAATCAAAGGTTATTTTCTCAAATAATTGTAACTCAAAAGATAGAGATTCTCTTGCATCTTGTTTAACCATCACTATCAAGCCAATCATTGAAAAGTATTTAGGATTTCCTATCTTCCACAAGAAACCTACTAAATAGACATTTCCTATTTATATTGGATAACATGAATACTAGGTTAGCTGGATGGAAGACTAAACTTCTCAACATGGCTGGTAGAACCACTTTTACTAAAGTCACTTCCAATAGAACTCCCAACCATGCCATACAATATATCTACGTTCCAGCAAAATCTATAAAACCATCAATAGAAATCAAAGAAACTTTATTTGGTCCATCTACTTTGAAAAGAAATAAAATTCACCTGGTGGTTTGAAATATTATCACGAAATCAAAAAGAGAGGGAGAACTTGGTATCCAAAAAGTAGAGCAAAAATTAATGCCCTCTTATCTAATTTGTATTGGAGGAAAATTCATAACCCAAACGTTCTATGGGCTAGAGTTCTCAACTCCAAGAATGTCTATATGAGTGAATTAACAAGACATGCCCTTCTAGAACATAAAAATTCATCCAAAGAGAGGAGGTTATTTGCAAACAGCCCTCTATATGGATTATGCATAATAGGGATACGGTCAACTTTTGGGAAGATAGATGGATTCCTCACTAGCCACTCCTTAACCATATCATTTAGGGCCCTACCACCTCAATCATGATTCATACTAAATTTAATGTTTATTGAAAGAACGATGAATGGAATTTTAATGACCTTTTCTTTGAAATACCCTCCCATGTCACTCATAATATTAATATCTCTTTCATCCATAGAAAAAGACCTACAATGACCATCTCAATTGGAGTCTATCTGGTAATGACCAATTCTCTACCAAAAATGCTTATCATTTCATTCACTCAATGAAAAGCACAACCTTGAGCTTCCCAAGAAAAAATTCAAATGGATTTGGGGACTTAATGCCACCCTCTGCAAAATGGGCATTGACATCAGACCTATTTTTTCCTTCTGTTCTCACCCTGAGCAAAACGTCAATCATATTTTTAATGAATGCCATGGTTCTAAAGATTTTTGGATCAACCTCATTGCAAAACCTTTCATGTTCTCCAACTATACTATCATTCCTTTAACATGACCAACTGGGAAATTATTCAAAACCGTCTTAAGCATGTCAACTTTGATAACCTTATTTCTTGGAATTTTGTCTTTCCCTTTCTGCTTATGGACTATATGGATTAATAGGAATGACAATATCTTCAATAAAAAAAGAGCAAACCCTTCTTTCACAAGGCTTACTTTGAAGTTGTGAAATTTTTTCACCTGAACTCTCGCAATAACAAAAGTGGACATATTGCCTCCGCTATTAGTGTCAAATGGGAGCCTCCTATAAGAGGTTTCTATATGCTTAACACTGATGAAGTGGTAGAAACTAGGGTGCAGAAGAGATAGAGAATGGAATTTTACTAGTTAAAGAAAGTGCAAGGATCTTAAACATTATACTAACCAATAACCAAGTACGTATGGAGTGGAAAATCTCTAAATATAGATACAATAATAATATTTTTCTTCCTGTCCAGAATTCTTCTACATACATTTATTTAAACTAAAATACAACGATTACTCCTAACACTGATAGAAAGTTACAGTTAGTATTGTAGATAACTACCAGTAACTTTTATAATACTAATTGCTGATATAGTTTATCTTATTTGAAATCAAGAAACTAATATGGATGTTATCCACATTCTAAAGGAGAAGTCCTATCAAGTGCAACCCCCCCCCCCAAAAAAAAAGTCGATTTGTCCTCAAGGCAAAAAGAAGGGAATTGCACTGCTAACAGATCATATTTTTTCCAACTTGCCTCTTTAAGAGGACGACCAATCCATTTAATTAATAACTCGAGTTGCGGATTAGCAGTTAGGGATCCTCAACGATAAACCAAAACTTGTTCAAGTGAAATAATGAATTGCTCGCCTTCATTATTTAATGGTAGTTCTGGTGGTTGAGAAAGTAATTCAGAATAAAGGGCTATTTAGAAAGATGCTATTGCGTGTGTTTTCTGAGGAACACCTTACAATTTTTTATTTTTATTCTAATTGGCTTGTATCGTGTTAAAAAATGCTAACCATCGTATACCCAACACCATGTCTGCCCCACCAAACGCTTCCACCCATTTATCCCCCGCATCCTTATGTCTAGTATTTCGAAAAATTTTACTTTCTTAAGGGAAAAAATCGTACTTTATAACCAAGTTTAAAACTTTCATTGATAGGTCCTTACAAACTTTATCGCATTTAATAATTTCACAATTGCCCATCTGGACACCAAAGGTAGGGCTATATTGGACTGCTAACCTAAGTTTCCTGACAATTTCTTCTACAATAAAATTATTTTTTGAACCACTGTCCAACAACATCAGCACTTTATGCCAGCAAAGAGGGCTTTGAAGTTTCAAAGTTGATACAAATTCTTTGCCTAGAAGTGCATGAAATGAGATTTCTGTCAAATTAGTAGGGGGTATGTCTTTATTCCAATTATCTTCAACACTTTGCACATTGTCCTTCTCTTTCATTAACTCCAAATATGCAAAAGTTACAGGAATGGAATGATGATCAGGGGCAAACTTGTCTCCACAACGGTAACATAGATCCATTTCAATGAATTTGTTGTTCAGAATTTAGTGGACGAATGTTTAGAAGTGATGGTTGTTGAAAAGAGTGTGTAACTGGTTGCCGGAATGAATGAAAATTAAAGAATTCTTGAGTCGCTGGAGAGGAAGTCCCAATTGATGAAGGTCGTGATACAAAAGGCCAAGTGGTTACCTTACTGGACCAATTTAGTCTATGTCTTCCTTCATATTCTAAATCCAGACTCATTGCTTTATACACAAATCGAGGCTTGTAAATTTTAATGTCCATACGAAGGTCTTCTTTGAGCCTACTAAGGAAAACTCTAAGCAAATAGTGTTCTGGCCAATTTTGCACATGCGCTGCCCGTTTTGCAAATTTTTGCCTATACTCAAACACCGATCCAGTTTGTTGGATGCCACACAGATGCTCATCTGGATTTTGAAGCTTAGCGGGTTCATAGTTTTCTTGCATAGCTTTAACCAATTCTTTCCAGTAATAAATAATCCTTTCACTGTTGATCTAAGCAAAAAGATCTAATTCATCTCCTTCCAATGACATTTAAGCCACATCAACCTTGCAATCATCAGGTGTTTGATACTTTGATAATACTTTTCTTCTTTCAGAATCTAACCTCTAGGATCTCCTCCCTCATACTTCAAAAATTCTATTTTTGTGTATGAATGTCTATAAGTTTCTGGATACATCCAAGTACTATCAACTTTGCCTTCTTCCAGTAAAACCTTAGACTTTCCTCGTTGATTCTGGCTGTTTTGTGATTTTAATGCAACCACATTAGCAACCAAAGCGTCCATGGCTTTTAATTTTGCTGTTATAGTGGTCAGTTGTTGGCTGATTTGATCAGGAGTTGACATGACAGGTTCGCTATGGGAAGCGTTTTCCCGTGTGTTAACTATGACATATCTTACTGCTCTGAGATCAATGATAGAAACTAGGATGCAGAAGAGATAGAGAATGAAATTTTTCTGGTTAAAAGAAGTGCAAGGATCTTAAACACTATTTTAACCAATAACCAAGTCCTATGGAGTGGACAAATCTTCAAATACAAAAACAATAATAGTATTTCTTGTCTAAAATTCTTCTACATACATCTATTTAAACAAAAAGACAAAGATAACTCCCAACACAGTTAGACAATTACAGTTACTGCTGTAGATAACTACTGGTAACTTCTATAATACTAACTGCCAATATAGTTTATCTTATTTGAAACGAAGAAACTAATATGGATTATCTCAGCATGCTAAAAGAGCAGTCCTATCATGAAGCTTGTCTTGGAAACCCAGGAAAAGGTGGAATAGGTGGTGTTTTTAGAAATAGTAATGGGGATTGGATCATAGCCTTCTCTAAAGTTTCACCTCTTCCAACTAACAACCAAATGGAACTTTGCTAAGGATCACAACCTCTACCCTTTGCAAGTCAATACTGACTAAGGAAATCATTTCAATGCTTAAAAATGGTAACCTTCACTATAATTTTGTTATTGATGAATGTAGGTGTCGGATGAGCATGCTGGAGTATCCGGAAGTCAAGCACGCGTACAGAGAATAAAACAAAGTCGCAGATGCCCTAGCTAAAGAAGGAGCAAGGGAAGGGAATCCTTCACAGGACCAATATTTTTGTAATTCCTCTATTATTACCAATGAAGCGGTGTGGACAGACATTCTAGGAACCAATTTTGAAAGACAAGTCAAAAACTTATAATATAATAGCCTAGCATGCCAGAACATAGATTCTTATGTTTTAAACCAGATTAATCTGGTCTATGTTTTTATTGTAAGCATTGCTTATCTATCTTAATTAATATATCTTGAGTTACCCAAAAAAAAAAAAAAAAAAAAAAGAAACAAAGAAGTGTCACACGAGCAATTCAAGACATGTTTACCCCTCAATCAATAATTTAACTTAACTAGGGGTGAACAAAACCGAACCACAACCGAATCAAACCGCAAACCGAGTCAAACTGAAAGAAATCCGACTAGTGTTTGCAATGAAAATCAAATGTGTTGAAAGGGAGGACACGGGGTATATTTATAGCCTAAATCCTAAAATAATGTATTGCGTGTTCCGAACCCAGAAATTCGCAGGCCATAACTCATAACAAGCATGGCACTGCTATTACTATGTTCTACAAATCCAACCAGAAATCTGCATGTCATAAATGGTTGCAAAAATTTGAAAGCCTACAACAGTATGCACATAATTTATACTTACATTTGGCATTCAAATTCCTGCCCTTAGACATTTCCAAAATCAGGAAAGCATACATCCACTACAGCTAGTGAAAGCTAACAGGGTCATAGTAAATTTGCATGTTTACAAGCATTCAGGATACTAGGTGACTTCAGGACCAACTATGACAAGAAAAAGTTTTACCAAATGTGACAGTTATACAAAAGCCAAAAATAAAGAACAGACGATGCCTTCTTGAGGATCTGTTGAAGGCAGTCATCAAACATAGACCTCCTTTGATAAAGATGAGCACACATCCTAGTTTTTCTTCATCCTTTTAGCACTCTTCTTTTTCGTCTTAATGGGAGATGATTTCGGTGCAGGGGCAGCATTTAGAGCTGCAGCATCTGGTTGAAGTTTGACTGATCCACGAGATAAGTTCATTACACTTCCAATCATATTCTCATACTGCAAAACAAGATTATTAGTCCTCACATCTTGCCAAAGGAAACCAAGGAAGCTTTGCAGAACAGTGTCAAAATTTTGAAACAAATACTACAATTTTTTCTAATAATTTTTACACTCCTCTGTCTTTAGGAGTTGAGTATTTATCCAAAATTTAGGACAATTTTCAACCAAATAAAGCTAAAAGTCTGAGTACAATTAGGCGTGACGATAGAGGATGCCAGTCCATCGGGGTGCACTAATTTTAAACAGCCTGACCTTGGTAAGAGATGTGAGGGCTCTTAATGATACATACTAAGCATTGATCTCACACCTTAAGGGACCTTTTCTACTAGACTAATTAGAAACTAAGACTACTGATACATCAAGAACCAAGAAGTCTAAACTGTAACAAAGAATTTTAAAAACTATAAATAACGTATATGAGTTGCATATCAACTGCAGTTATTAGGTGGATAATTCTAAGTCAATTGTCAATGGTTCCAATTTTCATAAATTTTTAAAAATAAAATCTGCTATAATCTTCAAGTCATATATCATTCCATGAAAGGAAACTTAACAGTCACATAACACACCCATATAGTAACGGCATCCTGCCCATCACCAGTCAATACGGCTTATCTTTGGTACAGTAGAATTACCCAACTCCATATTTATTAAATACAAGTTAACAAAGGGTTTGAAAGATCATACCTCTTTAAAACAGTAGCCCATATCTGAGGACTACAATAGAGAAATAGAGAGCACAAAAGCAAAGTTGGTGATGAGGCCAGGTTTGAGAAAGCATGTTAATAAATATTCAAAGATCAAAATGGAGCTAGGATGCCTTTTATCAGTTCTGCTCTTAATAAATGTTTATTCTGCTAGTTCCTCCGAAAAATTGGATACATTTAAATTTGTCTTTCACACAATACTAGTAGTATGCCTCACCAAGAATAGCTAGGGACATTAGCGAGCAAATGGTGATTTCATACTGGAAAAAAGAAGTAGCATCTACAAGGTGGTAAATCAGACATCCGGTATGGGGAATATCACTTACTGTCTCGACTTTTCCAAGCTTGTAGTATAATTCCTGGGCTTGTCGATGGTTTTCCTCCATCAAGGCCTCGATCTAGATAGTGACAAATATCATCCAGATCAGATCTTACAAATTTACCTTGAAATGAATCGAAGTAAATGGACTACCTTTTTTACTGAGGCAGTATACAGAGTTTTGTAGTTGAGGTTTGTAGGCTTAGCTTCACTTGCAAAATGCCTTTTGCCTCTCTGTTAAGTAATAAAAGCTACAGGTTTCAGGCATAGCAAGATTAGAGAAGAAAATCAAGTAAAATGACAACACAAGAAAAACTTACAGTCTGGACCAAATGGTCAACTATCATGTCTGCGCTGCTAATGTTCCTGATTGGTTCAGGACTAACTGACTCTACATGCAGCTCCTTGTCTCTATCACAGTCGGTAGGATCAACGTGATGAACACCTTTCCTCCCTTGTCTTTTCCCAATTGACCCTAACCTTTTAAGCTGACCAGATTGTCTAACAATCATGTTATTTGCCTTCAATGTTTTCCTCTTTGAGAAAAATACTTGAGAAAGTTTACTTTGCGAGTAAGTCAATGCAGTGTTTTTTGGACCATCAGCCTGCTGATTATGAATGAAACATTTCAATCAGTCAACTCAAGGTCCAGTAAGATCATGTACTTCTATAGCCCAGCTTGTCCATTGAGGGAAATGAATAAGCAGATAAATAAATCTCTGCTGGGGCTTATAGAAGGAGCCTTTAGTTTCAGGTATAGCAAGACATACTAAGCAAAACATTAAAACAAGAGACATACTGCTTGGACCACACCCCTGATTGGTTTAAGGCTGATTGGCTCAACATGCAGCTCCTTGTCTCTATCACAGTCGGTAGGATTGACGTGATGAACACCTTTCTTCCCTTGTCTTTTGCCGATTGACCTGGAACTTCTAAGCTGACCAGATTGTCTAACAATCATGTTATTGGCCTGTAATGTTTTCCTCTTTGAGGAAAATGCTTGAGAAAATTTACTTTGCGCATTAGTCGTTGCGGAGTTTTTTGGACTACCAGCCTGCTGATTATGGACAAGACATTGCAATCACTTAAGGTCCAGGAAGTATCATGTACTTCTATAGTCCAGATTGAGGGAAATGAATAAGCAAATAAGGAAATCTTTGCTAGGGCTTAGAGAAGGATCATTTAGTTTACAACAACAACAAACCCAGTGTATTCCCACCTAGTGGGGTCTGGGGGGGTAAGATGTACGCAGTCCATACCTCTACCTCTAACGAAGTAGAAAGGCTGTTTCCGATAGACCCCCGGCTCAAGACACGAGATACCACACAAATACATAGTAAAGTACAGAACAAGATTTCATAACATAAATACGGCACTCATAAGTAATAGAAAACAGAGGAAAGCACCCAGGTTCGTAATAAAACATGGAACACGGAATCATAACAAGGATACTACCCCCACCAAGTAATTCCCCACACTAGCGACCCAAACTGGCCCTAGTCTTCTGCCCTAATTCGCGTCCTCCAGACCTTACTATCTAGGGTCATGTCCTCGGTGAGCTGTAACTGCTCCATGTCCCGCCTAATCACCTCACCCCAGTACTTCTTCGGCCTACCCCTACCCCACCTAAAACCATCCAACGCTAGCCTCTCACACCTACGAACCGAGGCATCCATGCCCCTCCTCTTCACGTGTCCGAACCATCTCAATCGGACTTCCTGCATCTTGCACTCCACTGGAGTCACACCAACCTTCTCCCTGATAGTCTCATTCCGAACTCTATCCCCTCTAGTCAGCCCACACATCCAGCGCAACATCCGCATTTCTGCCACCTTCATTTTTTGGATGTGGGAATTCTTAACTGGCCAACACTCCGCTCCATACAACATGGCCGGACGAACTACCACCCTGTAGAATTTGCCTTTAAGCTTGGGCGACACCTTCTTATCACACAACACCCCAGAGGCGAGCTTCCACTTCATCCATCCCGCCCCAATACGGTGCGAGACATCCTCGTCAATCTCACCGTTTCCCTGGATCACGGACCTAAGATACTTGAAACTATCCCTCTTACATACCTCCTGTGATTCCAGCTTCACTACCACCTCATTCTCCAGCCTCACGTCACTAAACTTGCATTCCAAATACTCTGTCTTGCTTCTGCTTAACCTGAACCCTTTAGACTCAAGAAGGATCATTTAGTTTGAGGCATAGAAATACATAATAAGAAAAACATTAAAACAAGAGACATACTGTGTGGACCACACCCCTGATTGGTTTAAGGCTGATTGGTTCAACATGCAGCTCCTTGTCTCGACCATAGTTGGTAAGATCAATATGCTGAACAGCATTCCCCTCTTGTCTTTTCCCAAACGACCCTATACTTTTAATTCGATTGGAACGCCTAACATTCATGTTATTGACCTCTGATACTTTCTTCTTTGAGGTAGAAGCTGCAGATTGAGAATGCTTACTTTGCATATTATTAGTTGTCAATACAGAGTAACTTGGACCCGCAGCCACCTGGGATCACGGGCGAGAAATTCAATCAGTCTTGAGGTCCAGGAAGTACAATGTATGGCTATGGTAGAGCTTGTCCATTGAAGGAAATGATTAAGAAAATAAACAAATCTCAGCAAGGCCTTAGAGGAGCATTTAGGAATAGGTTTAGAATGCAAGTAGCAATCAATAACTACTTTATGCACTCTGAAAATATCAAAAGAAGTAGCCATATTTGCAAGAGCATTCTGCCAAGGGAGAAGGAAACATTTCGAAAGAAAGATAAACGCAAACATGTTTGCAGATGCAATCAATAACAGAAGTGCAGCCCTCATTGTAATTTGTGAAACTGTCAATGAATAACGTCCGGAAAACAGTATAATCTGGACAATTACATTTTACTGTCGTGCCCATGGAAGATGTTTTTTTGCACAATAGAACCAATTATAAATCATCAAAGAAATCTTGTGGTACTGTTTACTACCAAGGAAAAACATACCCAGTGTATTGAGTCTGGGAGCTCATTGCCATCGAGTTTTAAAAAAAAAGGGCACACGGTGCACTAAAGCTTCTGCTATGCGCAGGGTCGGGGGAAGAGCCCGACTACAAGGGTCTATTGTACACATCCTTACCTTGCATTTCTGCCAGAGGCTGTTTCCAAAGCTTGAACTTGTGACCTCCTGGTCACACGACAACAACTTTAACAGTTACTATCAAGGATAAAACTAAAAAGTTAAAACATGCAAATTAGAAAAGCTTTTCTTAGCACAAAGTGATACAAGTATTGGGGATATACACGTGACCGAGATAGACAAAGAGATCAAGAATCGAGCTTGAGTTGATTTGGAGTTTAATTAGTGGCTAGACTGTTTTTACTGTTTCATTACTTTACTGTCACAAAATTGTTATTACTGTAGTTGTTAGTTACTGTCATTGTAGCATTTCCAATTAGCAGTTAGTTAGAGGTAGTTACTCTCAATTGTGTCTATAAATACACTCATTTATACTCTACAAATTCATTCATTGATAATAACAAGTTCATTTCTCTTCTTAGTTTCTATTCTTCTTTACAATTAGCTGAAATCTCGGAATTCCGTCCTTACTCAACCATAATCGTTCATCAAGCTCAGCTCCTTGAGCTTCATTTTCCAATTACGTGCATCAATTGGTATCAGGTTGAATCTCGGCTTGATGGATAACAGAAACAAGGCCCAAGATAGGAGTTCTGAGGAAATGGATGATAAGTTGACTCAAATCCAAGAGCAGTTACAACGATTGATGGAGGGTATGGCCACCATGAACGAGAAGAACTCAAAGACTGAAAAGGAATTGGAAGAATTGAAGGAAGAAATGCATCGAGTAGGTGGCGGGGAAAGAGAGACAGAGCATGTAAGAGCTAAATCTTCGAATAGCAGACCTTGTTCTGTTGAATTTCAGCAAGAAATCAGGCATAAAGATCACAACTACAATTTTGGTAACTTCCTTACTAGGTGTTCTATAGTAGAATTTCCTAAATTTTCTGGCCATGATCTTCGTACTTGGTTGTACAAAGTTGATCAGTTTTTTGCCTTGGATGAAACTTCTTTTGAATATAGACTTAAGATAGTAGCAATTCATTTAGAAAGGGAAGTCATTGCTTGGCATAGATCTTTTATGAAATTCAGAAGTTCTGGGGTAGAACCTTCTTGGACTGAATATGTACTAGCCTTCAATGAAAGATTTGGTGATGACTTTGAAGACCCTATGGAGGCATTGAAGAAATTAACTCAAACGGGTAGTGTGAAAGAATATCGGGCTGATTTTGACAGATTGACTGCTGTGAACTTGTCTACTGAGAATGCTATTAGTTGTTATTTAGGGGGTTTAAAACCTGAATTAAGCAAGCTGGTTAGGATTCAGGCACCGAGAACATTGATATAGGCTTATAAGACTACTAGATTGCAGGAAATTGTATTTGAAGCACAAGCTCAAACATGGGGAATTAAGGTTCAGGGAAAGTACAATCAAGGCCCCCTTTTACCCAGTGTTTTTAAAGGCGGAGGCATAAGACGAGGCGTTTTACTTGGTACGGGGCGTGGCGTAAGCCCCAAGACAATGAGGTGTAAGCCCCACAGATCCTTTAATTTTTAATATTTTATAAATTAATATTATTAGAAATAAATATTTTTAAAAGAGGTAAATCACCCAAAAAGGTAAAATTATATCAAAATTATAAAAAGAAATAAGTGGAAATGCATCTAAAACCATTTCAGCAAAAAAATAACCAAAGTCACATAATACAACTAATATATAAAGTCACCTTCTCATATAATAACCTATTATGTCCTAAAAAACACAATTTGGTATAAAAAATAGTGCATAATTAATCAACACCCACCTTCTCGTTACTCGATCAGTATATTAACACACCCATTTACCATAAATTATATTTTAAAGAGAGAAAAAAAGGTAAATATCTTGAAAACTAGTCGCTATATGACTTGCAAAAATCTAAAAGAAAAGAAAGAAACTAGGAAGATGAAAGTATTTATCAATCACATATTTTAATATTAAGTTTAAATTAGACACTTATTATTAGGAAAAAATCATTTTATTTTGTAAAGTTTTCTGGGCTTACGCCTCATGCTTAGGTGAACGCCCCAACGCTTAGGCAAACGCCTCAAATTTTGGGGCGTTCGTATTTCGATACTTTCGCCTCCCCAAAATGCCTCGGTGCGTTTTTTTCTACGCCTCACCCCGGGGCTCACCTCGAGGCTCGCCTCAGACTGCCTTTTAAAACACTACTTTTACCTACTCCTAGTTACACCAATCCTCCATTTGTTCAGAAGCAATTGATATCCAATCCTTCCTTCAAGAAACCCATGGAGTCAAGTAGTACCAAACTTCCATTCAAGTTTAATGGTACAGGAAATGGTAGAAGATTGACTGCAGCTGAGATGGATGAAAAGAGGGCTAAAAGTCTGTTTTTTCTGTGATGAGAAGTATGCATTTGGTCATAAGTGTAAAACCAACAGACAAATTTTCATGGTAGACGTGTCAGGTGATGAATCTGATGTAGAGGATGTAGATGAAGATCTTAATCATGAAGACAAGATTGAATTGGATGAGTTGATGACCATTTCATTACTGGCTTTTACTAGAGTGATAGGGTACCAAACTTTAAGAGCGACTGGATATCATGAAAAGAGATCCTTACAAGTCTTGATTGACACTGGTAGCATACATAATTTCATTGATCAAGAGGTTGTTGAGAGGATAGGATGTAAGGCTACCCCCATAATGACACAATCAATTAGTGTTGTTGATGGAAGGAAAGTACAAACAACTTCAATATGCAGGAATTTCCAGTGGTTGTTACAGGGCACTACATTTGTTTCAAACTTCTTGTTACTGCCATTAGGTAATGTTGATATTGTTCTAGGGGTTCAGTGGTTGAGTAAACTTGGTAGGATCTTGTTTGACTTCCAAAACAAGACAATTGAGTTCAAATATAAGGGTAAAAGACATGTTCTAAGAGGAGCAAGCACTACGTTGAAGTCCACCAGTGCCAAGTCCTTGAACAAGATTGATGTTGTTGAGTTCAAGTCTATATGATGTCCTTGTTAGCAGGATCAGAAGAAACTTTGCAGTGTTATAATTTACATGCCACTCAAGGTAACACTGTTGCTCCGAAATTGTTTTTGTTGATTGAGCAATATGCTAACCTTTTTGAAATACCTACAACACTACCACCATATAGAGAGTTTTTTGATCATAGGATCCCTTTGATTGAAAATGCTAATCCAGTTAATAAAAAACCATATAGATATCCTGGAGTTAAGAAGGGTATTATTGAAAAATTAATTCAAGAAATGCTGGATCAAGGAGTTATACAACCAAGCAACAGCTCATATGCATCTCCTGTGGTTTTAGTAGGGAAAAAAGACAGTATTTGGAGGTTGTGTGTTGACTACAGGGAGTTAAATCAAATGACCATCAAAGACAAATTTCCTATTCCAATCATTGAGGATCTTTTAGATAAGTTGGGAGGTGCATTAGTTTTCTCTAAGATTGATCTTAGAGCTGGTTATCATCAATTGAGAATGTATGAGAAGGATACATTCAAAACTGCATTTAGAACTCATGAAGGGCATTATGAGTTCTTAATCAAGTCATTTGGATTGACTAATGTCCCTTCTTCATTTCAAGGCCTTATGAATTCAGTTTTTAGATCCTTACTAAGGAAGTTAGTGCTGGTTTTCTTTGATGATATTCTTCTATACAGAAGAAGTATGCAGGATCACATTGAGCATGTTAAAGCAGTCTTTGACTTAATGCAACAATTCCAGCTTTATGCTAAAATGTCTAAATGTGCATTTGGAGTACCTAAGGTTGAATACTTTGGTCATTTTATTAGTGCAGAACGAGTAAGTCCTGGTCCAAAAAAGATTCAAGCAGTAGAACAATGACCTATTCCTGCTAATATTAAACAGTTGAGGTTTTTTTTGGGTCTAGCAGGATACTACAGGAGATTTATTCAACATTTTGGTTCCATTTGTAAGCCACTACATGAGTTACTACAAAAGGATAAGTTCAAATGGTCTGAAAAAGCTACTGCTGCATTTGAGAAACTGAAGTTAGCATTGACTACTGCTCGTGTTTTAGCCATGCATGACTATTCAAAGGCTTTTGTGGTGGAGACTAATGCTAGTGGTAAGGGTATAGGGGTTGTACTGATGCAACAGGGTCATCCCATAGCCTATATCAGCAAGTCCTTAGCCCCAAAACACCAGGCTATGTCTGTGTATGACAGAGAGTTGTTAGCTCTCATTTTTGTTGTAACTAAATGGTCTCACTACTAGTTAGGAAGACCTTTTACCATTAGAACTGATCAGAAAGCCTTAAAGCACTTGCTTGAGCAGAATATTCATACAGATTTTCAGGTTGCTGGAATTTCTATACTGATGGCATTTGATTTTGTTATTGAGTATAGGAAAGGAATAGAAAACAAAGTTGCTGATGCCTTATCCAGACATCCAGATGCTCAAATTTTAGCCCTTTCTTTATTAACTCCCAATGGTTCTCTTTATGATCAGATTAGGGATTCTTGGAGCAAGGATCCTATTCTATGGGCACTGATTGTTAAACTGCAGACTCAACCTTTTAAGGCTTTTACTTGGTGCAATGACCAGCTCAGATGGAAGGGAAGGCTAGTAATTGGTGATGATGTTCAGTTCAGAAGAAATATAATTGAATTATGGCATTCTACTACTCAAGGGGTTCATTCGGGCATGGATGCTACAATTAAAAAACTGCAATCACTGTTCCATTGGAAATCTCTTATTCAGGATGTCAGGGATTTCATTAGTAAATGTGATGTCTGTCAAAGACACAAGTATGATGTTGCTGCATACCCTGGTTTATGGCAGCCTTTGCCTATTCCTGATGGTGTGTGGACTGATGTGTGCTTGGATTTCATTGAAGGCTTACCTAAGTTTAATGACAAGGATGTCATCTTGGTGGTTGTGGACAGATAAAGTAAGTACAGTCATTTCTTGAGCCTGCAACATCCTTACACTGCTCAGACTGTAGCTCAAAGCTTCTTGGACAATGTGTTTAAACTACATGGCATGCCTTCTACCTTGACTAGTGATTGAGATCCTGTTTTCCTCAGCACATTTTGGCAAGAGCTGTTTATTTTGCAAGGTATGCAGCTGCAAAGAAGTACAGCATATCATCCTCAAACTGATGGTCAGACTAAGGTTGTCAACAGAACTTTAGAGACCTATCTGAGATGCTTCTGTTTTGATAAGCCTAAGGAATGGTCACGATACCTACCTTTAGCTGAATGGTGGTATAATACTACCTATCATTCTACTATTAAGTGAACTCCTTATGAGGTTCTATATGGTCAAAAAGCTCCTCTTCACCTTTCCTACTTAGCTGGTGAATCTTCTTCCAAAATGGTGGACAGATCCCAATCTGCAAGGGAGGCTATCATAGCCCTTTTGAGGTTTCATATGAGTAGGGCTCAACAAAGAATGAAGGACATTGATGATCAGTATATATCTGATAGGAGCTTTCAGGTGGGAGAGTGGGTATACCTAAAGTTGAAACCCTACAAGCAGTTTTCTGTGGCTGAGAGAACTTTCAACAAGCTAGCAGCAAAATACTTTGGACCTTATCCTATTGATGCTAAGGTTGGATCTGTTGCTTACATGCTCCTCTTACCAGCCGATGAGTAAATTCATCCTGTTTTCCATGTTTCTCAACTAAAGAGATGCTTGGAGCTCCCTTCTACCATCAGTCATCCTCCTGTATTTAACTTATCTAGCCCTTATTGCCCTTTACCTGAGTTGGTGTTAGACAGAAGAATAGTCAAGAGAGGCAACAGAGCTGTTGCTCAAATTCTGGTGAAATGGACAGACATCAATGCTTAACAGGCTACTTGGGAGTTTTTGACTGAGTACAACATCGGTTCCCTTCCTTTCAGACTTGAGGACAAATCTGTTCTTTAGCAAGGGTATTGATACAAGTATTGGATATACAAGTGATCGAGATAGGCAAAGAGATCAAGAGAATCGAGCTTGAGTTGATTTGGAGTTTAATTAGTGGCTAGACTGTTTTTATTGTTTCATTACTTTACTGTCACAAAATTTGTTATTACTGTAGCTGTTAGTTACTGTCACTGTAGCATTTCCAATTAGTAGTTAGTTAGAGGTAGTTACTCTCAATTGTGTCTATAAATACCCTCATTTGTACTCTACAGATTCATTCATCAAATAACAAGTTCATTTCTCTTCTTAGTTTCTTTTCTTCTTTACAATTAGCTGAAACTTCGGAAGTCTGTCCCTGATCATCCATAATCGTTCATCGAGCTTAGCTCCTTGAGCTTCATTTTCCAATTACGTGCATCACAAAGTTACCATAAGATAATCATGATGTGAGCTGGGAAAAGCAAGAACCAAGTAACTAAACACAGAAATTGGGATGAGTCAAAATTGAACTAACCCCCACACAAACCCCTAACCTCCAGAAAAAGTAAATACAGGGGAAAAAAAAACATTATAGGTAACGAGCATCATCTCAAACAAAAGGCAGCGGGGTGCACTAAAGCTCCCCCTGTGCTTGGGTCGGGGAAAGGGTTGGAACACAAGGGTCTATAGATACATATTGCATACTCTCTCCCCATCTCGATACCATCTTCAACCGAAAAAAGGCTCATTTTTTCCATAAGCATGCAAAGAACAATGTATTTAGGCATCGGATAAGTAACGATTACTCAAGCAGTCCAGCACCCCCACCATTGATTGCTAGAGGGTCTGAGTCACGTTGGAGGATAGGAGGGAACACTGTTAATCCTCCAGGAATGGAGTGGAAACAAAAAATAAGTGTATATAGGCATCAGCATTATCAACCATCTTAAATGCTCAACTACATCGGCAAATCAAAACACATGCAGGTCAATTTCCTGATGATCATACCTCATTCTGGGATGCTAAAGATGCCCTTTGAATATTGTCCTCTCCCTTTATATGCAAAAATAAAAAAATAAAAAAATACAGCATTTAGTTTCAGGCATAGAAAGACATAGTACGAAAAACATCAAAATAAGAGACATACTGCGTGAACCACACCCCCGATTGGTTTTAGGTTGATTGGCTCAACATGCAGCTCCTGGCCTCTATCACTGTCAGTAAGATCAATCTGCTGAACAGCTTTCCTCCCGTGTCTTGTCCCTAACAACCCGAAACTTTTAATTCGATTGGATCGCCTAACAATCATGTTATTGACTTTTGACACCTTTCTCTTTGAGGTAAAGGCTGCAGATAGAGAATGCTTAGCTTGCTCGTTATCAGTTGTCAATGCAGAGTGACTTGGACCCTCAGCCACCTGTGATAACAGGCGAGACATTCAATCACTCTTGAAGTCCAGGAAGTATAATGTAATTCTGTAGTACAGCTTGTCCATTGAAGAAAATGAATAAGCAAATAAACAAATCGTTGCCGGGTCTTAGAGAAGGATCATTTAGGAATAGGTTTAACGTGAAAGGCACAATTAATAACTACTTTATGCACATTGAAAATATCAAAAGAAGTCGCCATATTAGCATGCTTATTCTGCCAAGGTAGAAGGACTTGGTCATTTAGAAAAACACAAAAATGTTTGCAGATATTGCAACCCTCTCATTGTGATTTGAATAACATCCACAAAATGGTACAATCAGGACAATTACATTGCACTGCCGTGCCCACGAAAGATGTTTTTCTGCACATTAGCACCAACTGTAAATCATCAACAGAAGGCTTGAGCTAATATTATCTATCAAGGATAAAACTAACAAGTAAAAACATTAGAAGAGCTATTCTTAGCACAAAGTTAAACATAAGATAGTTATGAACTGGATAAAGCAAGAATCAAGTAACCAAACACCGAAATTGGGATGACTGAAAATGTAGCTAACAACCTCCAACTTCAACCAGTAGTTTGAGGATGTGAGTCAACCCAGTTGATACTTGGGAAGGGGAGGGGCGTTAAAAATATAAGAGAGGAAAGAATTTGAAAAAGATTAAATGACACCCACCCCACCCAAAACCCCTAGCTTCCAGAAAAAAGTAAATACAGGAAAAAAAACAGAATAATGAATAAAGATGAGGCATTACAGGTAATAGCAATAAACATCTAAAAAAAAATAGAAAAGACAGTCAAGTGCACTAAAGCCGCCGGGTCAAGAGGTCAGACCACAAGCGTCTACAGAACATATTGCCTTCTCTCTCCTCATCTCAATATCCCCTTCACCAGTAAAAAGTCTCATCATTTTTCAATAACCACGCAAACAACAGTGTATATAGACATTGGAAAAGGATTAAGGGTTCGAGTCACATGGAGGATAAGTGGGAACAGAATTAAGCATCCGTGGTGGAAAAACAAAAGAAGTGTATATAGACATCAACATTATCAACCATCTGTAATGCTCAACTTCGTCCGCAAAACCAAAATGCAGGTCATTTTCTTGATGATCATACCTCATTCTGGAGTACTAAAGATGCCCGTTGAATATAGTCCTCTCCCTTTATATGCAAAACAAAAAAAAAATACAGCAGAGATAAGGAAAATGACGAACTTTCTCTAGTGGGTTTTGGAAATTCTTGCCCAAAAACAATGGCACAAGCACACTGCACGTACCTCATTCTGTACTACTTCCATAGCAGCTTTTCTCTTCCTCCACCTTTCCTTTGCAGCTTCAGACATTCTCCTTTTCATTTTTGATTTTCAACAAACAAGAAAGTTGCTCATATTACTAGCCCACACACTACGATTTTAAGAAGAAATGTTGCTCACTAGTACTTGCCTATCAATAAAAGTTGACGTTCAATCTACCTGTTTTGTCTTTTACTTTATTTTCAGATAGACAGAACAAAAGCTTTACTTTTAATGTGATCAGAAAAAGCTGCAGAGGCGCTGTTTTTAACTCTTGATTTGGCGATTCTTGAGAACTGTCCTGCCCTTCTTACTAATTGGTGGTTTAATATCTACCGTTTGGTTTCATCCTGCAAAGTGAAGGTGGAAATTCATCGTTGGTAATTTTAAAAATACAATAGTATCTGAAATGGAGTAAAAGATATCCCTTTTATTTATTTATTTTTTTGCTAAAAAATGGGTGAATTTAAAAAATAGACTCAAATTAAGGTGACTTTTAAATTTTAGCCCTAAATAAAAAAGTTTTTTTTAAATAGCCTTTATCTATTTTTTTGGATAAAATTACCCTGATCAATAGAGTAAATTACATAAATATACTCATAATGGATAACAACTCCATATTTATATCTTTCAACTTTTATTTTCTTCTCTTTTTAATTTTACTTTGATTTTTATTTTTTATTTTCTATTTTTATTTTTAATTTTCTCAACCCTTATTTTTTCCTCTCAATTATTTTATTTTATATTATTTTTATTTTCTCTTTTTTTTTGTTTTTTTTTTAAAATTTTTTTCAACCCTTTTTTACACCTTTCAGCGTCTACTTTTATAAAAACAAAAAAAATTGTTTTTCTTTTATTTTTTTCTTTTTAAATTTTTCTCGATCTTTATTTTTATTTAATTTTTTTTTATCAACCTTTATTTTTTTCTATTCTCTCTCAACTTCTACATTATCTTTGATTTTATTTTTATTTTTTTCTTCATTTTCTTCCTTTTTCTCAATTTTTATTATTTTTGTTCTTCTCTTCGATTTCTTCCATTCAAGTTACATATCCTGAGTAAGAATTGACACTATCACATTATAAAGGAAGATTTACAACTTTTGAACAATAAGCTACATTTCATGAGCAAGAGTTGACATTATTACATTGTAGAAGCAAGCCTTATGACTTTCAAATAACAAGTTATGTTTCATGGGAAAGAGTTGACACTACCACATTGTATTTTGATTTATGAGATGTTCTACAACTATTGCCTTAGAGATAAGACTTAGCTTAAGGACTTTCAAGTAACAAATTATGCCACATGGGCAAGAGTTGACTCTACCATGTTATGTTTTCATTTATGAGATGTTCTACAACTATTGCCTTAGAGGCAAGACTTAGCTCAAAGACTTTCAAACTACAAATTATGCCACACGGGCAAGAGTTGACTCTATCACGTTATATTTTCATTTATGAGATGTTCTACAACTATTGCCTTAGAGGCAAGACTTAGCTCAAGAACTTTCAAACAACAAATTATTTCCCACGGATAAGAGTTGACTCTACCACATTATGTTTTTAGTTGTGAGATATTCTACAACTATTGCCTTAGAGGCAAGACTTGACTCAAGGACTTTTAGACTACAAATTATGCCCCACGGGTAAGACTTAACTCTACCACGTTATATTTTCATTTATGAGATGTTCTACAACTATTGTCTTAGAGGCAAAACTTGGCTCAAGGACTTTCAAACTACAAATTATGCCCCACAGGCAAGAGTTGATTTTACCACATTATGTTTTCATTTATGAGATGTTCTACAACTATTGCCTTAGAGGCAAGACTTAATTAGCTCAAGGATTTTCAAAACTACAAATTATGCCCCACGAACAAAAGTTGACTCTACCACGTTATATTTTTATTTATGAAATGTTCTACAACTATTGTCTTAGAGGCAAGACTTAGCTCAAGGACTTTCAAACTACAAATTATGTCTCACGGGGAAGTGTTGACACTACCACGTTATGTCTTATATTCTACAACTCTTGCCTTAGAGGCAAGACTTAGTTCAAGGACTTTCAAATAATAAATTATGCCTCACGGATAAGAGTTGATACTACCGCGTTATGTCTTCATTTAGGGAATATTCTACAACTTTTGCCTTAGAGGCAAGACTTTGCTCAAGGACTTTCAAATAATAAATTATGCTCATGGGTAAGAGTTAACATTACCATATTATGTCTTTATTTATAAGATATTCTACAACTCTCGCTTTAGAGGCACAACTTATCTCAAAAATTTTCAAGAACTTCGTAATAACAATTCATGCCCTTAAATTTGCTTTGATGTCAAAAAAAGAAAATTCCTTTATGGATTATCCAATTTTTTATTTATTAACAAAATATAATAGAAGTTGAGAAAACAGAAAAAAATGATTAAAAAAAATAAAAAAATAAAAAAAATTGAGAAAAAAAAAGGAAAGAAAAAACATAAAGATCAAGAAAAAGCGAAGAATTAAAAAAATTGAGAAAAATAAAAATAAAGTTTGAACAAAATGAGGGATAAAAGAGAACTGAAAAAAAGAAAAAAGTGATCAAACAAAATAAAGAAATAAAAAAAAGAGAAAAAAAAAAGGCAAGAAAAAAATAAAGATTAAGAAAAAAGCGAAGAATTAAAAAAATTGAGAAAATAAAAAATGAGAGGAAAAAATAAAAATAAAGTTTGAGAAAAATGAGGGAAAAAAAGAACTGATAAAAACCAAAAATAAAAGAACAATAAAGGTTAAAGACAAATGAATTAAAAAAGAAAAAAAAGAAATAGATAATGTTTGAGAAAAAAGAAAAAAATAAAGTTTGAGACAAATGAATTAAAACATAAAAATAAAATTAAAGGAAAAAAAATAGAAAGTGAAAATAATAAAAAAATAAAATTTGAGAGACAAATAAGTATGAAAAGTTTTAAAAATATATTTAAGGTGTAGAAGGGTAAAATGGTACTTGTACTATACTTAAAAAGTAAGGAAGGTTATTTTTTAAAAACATTTCTTATTGGAGTCAAATATCTAAAATCACCCATATTTGGATCTATGACATGCAATTTCCTGCTAAAAAATATCCCTTTATCAATCCATGTCACCATGTCATTTATAGAAAAGGGCCAAAACTACTCATGAACTATCCAATATGAAGCAAAAATACCATCCATTTATTTTTTGGCTCAAAATACCCTCTATTTATATTTTGGCTTAAAAATATCCATCACTTTATTTTCTGGCTCACAAATACTCCTCATTTTAATGGAGTGCCACTAAGCACACAATACGAAACAAAGTTGTTACATGGTCAGTCCACATCATCATCCCATTTAATAACCAGCCGAGCCACTTAACTATGCAACTTAATATCTCATTTAATATCTGTACTCGATCTATCTTCAAAACATTCAACCGTCTTCAGAAATAAAGGTAAAGATAGATCTATCTTCATTTTATTTGAACGCTCTCAAAAAAATCGATACAGACTAGAAATTTTGAAAGAAAAAAAAGTCGTTAGTACATGGATTGAAACTCGACCCATCTTTATCATGTCAAAAAATATGAGAGAATTCAACTCATGCACTAAGGGTTTTTTTCCTCAAAATCCCTAGTCATTGATCTTTCTGGAAGAGTTTAAGTGAAGACGTATCGTATTTTTTAAAGATGGATTCAGTATAGATATTAAATCAGATGTTAAGTTGGACGGTTAAGTGAGTCGGCTAGATATTAAATGGAATGTTGAGATGGCCTAACCATGTGGTAATTTTTTCTCACATTGTATGTTAGTTGATCCTCCATTAAAGTAGGGGTGTTTGTGAGCCAAAAATAAATAGAGGAATATTTTTGAGCTAAAAAATAAACAGATGGATATTTTTGCTCTATTTTGAATATTCAGGAGTAGTTTTAGCCCTTTTTCGTAAATGAAAAATGCTGAGGTGGAATATTTTTTAGCTAAAAAATAAACGAAGGACTATTTTTGAGCCAAAAAATAATTGAATGAATATTTTTTAGCCAAAAAATAAATGGAGAATACATTTACTTCATTTCGGATAGTTCAGCATAGTTTTACCCTTTTTTTGTATTTTAAATAATACAATAATTATATTTTTTTAAGAAAAACTTACTTGTATCCTATTTTATAGTTTTTTTTTTGTTTCCCAAGATATCCCAATAACCGACAGTCATGATACTAATCCTTCGTTACCCTGTCAGCGCACTAAGCGGTAGGAAACTATTCTTGAGATAGTTAATAAATGATACTTTGTGAAAAATGTTACTGGTATTCATAAAAATAATGAGTGCTACCATCATCTCCTCCATTACTATTCTATAGGCTAAAGTAAAAGCAAAAGCAAGAGCTATACCAAAAAGGATTGCATATTGTGAATCTGCAGCTATTATCTCTTATAGTAGAAATTGATTCATTAATTATACAACAGAACTTAGAGCTAAATGGAAGATTTCATGATCTATTTGCATGAAGTGAAGTAGATCAAAGATTGGAAAAGAAGAAGAGATATTCAAATTGTCCACATAATGCGGAAAGAAATCAACTGGCATGCTATTTAGCTAATATTATGTTATTTTTTGAAGGAACAATACGATATAATTATTTTTAAAATTTTCCAACAGGAGCAAACAAAATTACTCAACATCGTCAAACAACATATTGTAATTTTGAGATGAACTAACGGTACAAAGCAACAACATAGTACATAATACACATGACAACATTATAACTCACTTGGAGGGGCGGAGCCACCTCTCATCCAGGGTTCATTTGATCCCCGTCAATAGGAAATTAAACTATATAATTACAAATATTTTTTATGTAGATATAGTAAATGTTGCCCTTCAACTAGTTCCTATGTTTACTTCTGGACCTTCGATGAAAATCCTACTCACGCATACGATTACAAGTAAACACTAATGTTAATTTCATAAAAAATACCTATTAATTATGCTAATGCCTTCTCATCCAATGGATGGTATTAATCTCTCCAGAGATCCAATATGTTGAAAGAGATATGTTAACGGAACTTTATCAAGTCTTTCTACAACACAAATTGATATATTAAGGTTGTTTTTATGATATATTTTTTACCGGTAAATATTGTTGCTATGTAAGTTTGAATTGAAAGTGTTTTTCATCTGTGATCTTGATACCATAATATTCGGTTGAGAAATTTGAAATGTCAAAAACGAAATCAACCCAATATTAAAAGGTTCAAGCACAACTTGTGCTGAAAATGACAGTTAAAAAATATCCCTAAATATCATGGAAAGCTCGAGATCAAAGACTATGTCTTTTTTCATTTTTCTCTTTTATGTTCACTAACACCTCTTCGGGTTCAGATGGAGATTACTCTCGCTCCGTCATTCAAAGAACTCCAGTGGTTGAAGGTTGACATCGACGTTGAAGGTTAGTACGTATGGTCCTCGAGGACATCGCCTCTGTTAGAACCGTCAGCTCTCTTTTCATTTTGTTTATTAACTGAGATATTTGTTTCTGATGGGTTGAGTCTCTCATGAATGTGCCTTCTAAGTATTTGTGGTATTGTTTTAATCGACTTATAATATTCTCCTATGAGGCCAACGAGTAAATCAAATTATCAAAATATTCATTAAGAGCCCGTTTGGATAGGATTAAAAAAATTATTTTTTTTAGCTTAAGTTATTAAAAGCTTAAAATAAGTGTTTTTAAATTAAACAGGTAAGTGTTTGGATAGAAGTGTTGAAACTAAAAAAAAATTGTTGGTGTATTTGGTAAACAAGTATTGTCAATCACTTTTTTGTTGTCAAAATGACTTAAATATCCTTAAAGCTGTTAACACATAATAACGTGAATTATTTATGATTTTTAATTTTAATACTTAAAAATAATTTCTATTTAAATACACTTTCAACATAAAGTGATTATGTCAGGTCAATTTATAAATATAGGTTACTTTTTTATTTTTAAATATTAAAAAATAAAAAATTTAAGATATTTTTTATATAAATATAGTATTATATTGTAATATTGCAAACTTATAAACAACATAAAATTTTTAGGAATGAAACAAATTATTAAAAATAATTAATTTTTAAAATTTAAATAACACACAGAGATTCTATATGAACGGATAAAGAAGAACTTAACACAAGTTCGAGTTGACGAATTTTCTTATGTAATGAGGGATTCTCTGAAAATTTAAGGAGAAAGATGAAGAGAAATCTGGAGGGAAAAGATGAAAAAAAGCGGTAAAAAGAAAAAGAAAGAAAACTCAGCTACAAAGTTTAGGGTAGTATTGAAATTAGAAGAAAATAAAGGGATAAAAAGGTAAATGTTTTGGTCAAACCTAAAAAAATTTTAATCTAAAAAGTAAAAAGTTGGGGTATCCAAAAGTTGAAGGTGGCGGAAATGAAAATGTTGCGTTGGATGTATGGATTCACAAGGGCGGACAAGGTTAGGAATGAAATTATTCGGGAGAAGGTGAGAGTGGTTTCAGTGGAGGATAAAATGTGGGAAGTGAGGTTGAGATGATTTGGTCATGTGATGAGAAGGGGCACAATGCCCCAGTTCGTAGGTGTGAGAGGTTGGCCTTGAAAGATTTCAAGCGGGGTAGGGATAGACCGAAGAAATACTTGAGAGAAGTGATTAGACGTGACATGAAGCAGTTACAGCTGATTGAGGACATGACCCTGGATATAAAGATATGAAGGAAAAACATTAGGATAGAGAGGTAAGGGTGTGGTTGAGTTGTAGTCAGTAGGTAGGGGAATTGTGGTGTCCTTTATTTGGCAATGTACTTTTTTGTGGATGTCGTATCTATGTTATTTTATCATGTTCTATGCTTTTGATGTTTTTGTATACTGCCTTTTATATTGTCTTTTATCTTGAGCCGGGGTTCTATCGAAAACAGCCCCTCTACCTCGTTAGAGGTAGTGGTATGGACTGCGTACACTCTATCCTCCCCAGACCCCACTATGTGGGAATATACTAAGTTTTTTGTTGTTGTTGTTTTAGTTTTTTTAAGCTCTTTTTAATTTTACCAAACACCTAAAAAAGCTATAAAAGTGATTAAAATCTAGTTTGATCAGATTTTAATCCTATCCAAACACCCTCTAAATATTGAATGATCATTTCTATCTTTATTTAAATATTATTTCTATTTTAATTTTCTATTAGAAAGTTGCCTTACATATATATATACTAGCTTAGTTGTATGCGCCTTTCTCGTGTACCTCACTTTAATGAGTTCAAATATTACACTAAATAGGATATTTGTTTAAATAATAAAGATGAATATAATAATTAAATTTAATATTTTTTGAGTATGTAAAGATGGAGAATTTATTTATTAAACCTAACCTTTATCAAAAATATTTTTAAAAGTCGATCGATATTCATCTACCATCTGTAAATTGCAACAAAACAATACAATGATAGAGAAATCAAAATAATACTCTAATCTTTACACACAAAATTTTTCTCAAAGTCCTCCGACACTCATCCACCACCTATAAATAATAACAAAATAATATGATAATGGAGAAATAATACAACTAGACCTAACCTTTACATAAAATAATTCCTCAAAGCCGACCAACATTTATCTATCACTTGTAATTTGAAACAAAATAATACGATAAAAGTGATATCAAAACAATACAATTAAACTTAAATTTTACACATAAAAATTTCTCAAACCCGATCGAGATTCATCTACGAACTGTAAACTACCACAAAATAACAAACTAATGGAGATATTACGATAATACAATTAAACCTAACCTTTACCTAAAAAAAATTTCAAAGTCGACTCACATTCATCTAACATCTGCAAATTAAAATAAAATAATAAGATAATAAAGATATCAAAATAATATAATTAAACCTAACCTTTACACAAGAAAATCTTCAAAGCCAATCGGTATTCATCTACGACCTGTAAACTATAAAAACAATATATAATAGTGATCACAAAACTTTGATTTTGATCCAACTAATTCTTGTCTGATAAAAAATTTTGATCCTAAAGAATGATTTTGAATAAAAACAAAGAAGATATATACACACATGTTGAATTCTATTATATTGACAAAAATAGTGATATAGTTAAGGGTTATAAAATCAAACATCCACCAATCTAGACATGAAATCGAACCAAGTTAGATGAACATCAATCATATTCTCCGAATAGACAAATCGGTTTGTTCTCTAATTTAATGTACATCTCAATATTTATAGAAAGTGTTATAAAATAATAAAGAATAAAGAACAAGAGTAGAGAAAGAAGAGTAATTATTATTTCTCTTGAGGGATTCTATTGAGATCCTTGAGTATGATTTACAATGAAGGAAGTCCTATTTATTGGGTAAATTACTCCTAATTTCTGACTAAAAGACAGATACTTCAAACCCTGATAGATATCAACTAAATCTTGATATAGCTTATTAAATTTTGATAGACCTTGTCTATATTCTTCATAGACATTCATAACACCCCCTCTTGAATGTCTAATTGATAGATAATATGACTCGTTTAAACCTTACTAGAGAAAATCCAATGGGAAAAAAATCTAGTGAAGAAAAAAGAGTACACATATCTAATAATACACATATAGGTTGCCTCATTAAAAACCTTACAAGGAAAACCCAGTGGGACATAACCTCGTAAGGATAAAAGAGTACAACTCATATTAACTCCCCCTAATGAGAACATCCTTGAGCCTTTGCATCTCGATCTTGTGCATCATCTTCTTGAAAGTTGCAATTGAAGGAGACTTAGTGAATAAATCAGCCACATTATCACTTGAACGAAGCTGTTGCACGTTAATATCACCATTCTTTTGCAGCTCATGTATGTAAAAAAGCTTTGATGAAGTATGCTTCGTTCTATCTCCTTTTATGAATCCTCCATTAAGATGTGTTATGCATGCTGCATTATTTTCGTATAAAATTATGGGTACATTATCACATTTTACGCCATATTTTTCTCGAATGAGATATATCATGGATCTCAACCATACTCATTCTCGGCCTGCTTCTTGAATAGCTATTATATCAACATGGTTCGATAAAGTGGCTAGATAGTTTACTTTGTATATCGCCAAGATATTGCAGTATCACTACATATGAACACATAACCTATTTGAGACCGAGCTTTACGTAGGTCAGATAAGTACCCAACATCAACATGACCAATAAGATTGGGACTACAAACTTGCTAACAAATTAACTGAAAAAAGTTATATCAGGCCTTATAGTATTTGCAAGATACATTAGTGCATCAATTGCACTAAGATATAATACTTCATAACCAAGGAGTTTCTCATTATTTTCTTGAGGTCGGAATGGATCCTTATTCAAGTTTACATGTTTCTCATTTAAGAAAAAATTCTATTGCTTTTGAAAACTCTCCAAGAGTTCCAATGATACTCAAATCATCAAATTATCTCTTATGAGAATAATGAAAAATTTTCCAAAATCTTTATATGCTTCAGGCATTTTAAATTCTTTAGAGATTTTTATATGGATTTTTGTCAAGTGACAATATCCAACATGTCAAGTGTGGCTTCTTCAAGTGTCTGGACTGCAAATTAAATAAGTTTTATACTTACCAAAATGCATCCTTTCGTGTCACTTGATAAATATTTCTACGTCGGCATGCTTAAATAAACGTAGAATTCGAATCCTCGTAATACTTTATAATATTGCGTCAATATTGTATCAAAGATATTCAACAATAACAACAACATACCCAGTGTATTCCCACTTAGTAGGGTCTAGGGAGGATAGAGTATACGCAGACCATACCACTACCTCAAGAGAAGTAGAGAGACTGTTTCAGATAGACCCCCGACTTAGGACCAATAATAGTATAACCAATACAAAAGGTAAGCGCATATAAACTAGTATAATACATAAAACAAACTAACAGTATAACACACACAAAAGATAAGTGCATAATAAACTAGTATGGGATGCAAAAAAGCCAACACTATTAGGCCCAAAAACTATAGCCACAACACTACGGACCAGAAACTCCAGACCCAAAGGAGCACTCCCCTATTACTACTGCCGCGCTCCTACCCACTAACCCCCTACCCTAATCCGCGTCCTCCACACCTTTCTATCAAGAGTCATCTCCTCTGTAAGTTGTAATTTCTCCATATCATGCCTAATCAACTCCCTCCAATATTTCTTCGGTCTACCTCTAGCCCACCTAAAACCATCCATAGTCAGAGTCTCACACCTCCGCACTGGAGCATCAGGGACCCTTCTCATCATACGCCCGAACCAACATAGCCTCATTTCTCGCAACTTATCCTCCACAGAGGCAACTCTCACTTCTCCCGAATAATCTCATTTCTCACCCTATCTTTCCTGGTATGTCCACACATCCATCGCAATATTCACATCTCTACCACCTTCACCTTTTGGATGTGGGAGTTCTTAACTGGACAATACTCCGCTCCATACAATATAGCCGTCTGGACTGCCACTCTGTAGAACTTACCTTTAAGCTTCGGGGGCACCTTCTTATCACAAAGAACTCCCGAAGCGATCCTCCACTTCAAACACCCTGCCCCAATACGATGCGTGATATCCTCATCAATTTCACCATTACCCTAAATTATGGACCCCAGATACTTGAAAATCTCCATCTTTTGGATAGCCTAAGAGTCTAGCTTCACTACCACTCCATCTTCTTATGACATATCACTGAACTTACACTCCAAGTACTCTGTCTTAGTTTTACTTAATCGAAAACCTTTAGATTCAAGCGTTTGTCTCCAAATCTCCAACTTATCATTAACTCTACCCCGAGTCTCGTGGATCAGAACCACATCATATGCAAATAACATACACCAAGGCAGCTTTCCTTGAATATGTCGCGTCAAAATATCCATTACCAAGGCAAATAGAAATGGGCTAAGAGTCGATCCCTGGTGCAACCCTATTAAAACTGTGAAGTGCTTCGAATCTCCATCTACCATCCTCACACGAGTCTTCGAACCATCTTACATATCCTGAATCGACCTAGTGTACTCTACGGGCACCCCTCTAGCCTCCAAGCACCTCCACAGAATCTCCCTGGGAACTCTGTCATATGTCTTCTCTAGATCAATAAGCACCGTGTGCAAGTCCTTCTTTCTCTCTCGAAACTACTCTACTAATCTCCTCACAAGGTGAATGGCCTCAGTGGTCGAGCGAACAGGCATGAAACCAAACTGATTCTCAGAGATCGTCACGATCTTCCTCATTCTCAACTCTACCATCATTTCCTAAACCTTCATAGTGTGACTAAACATCTTAATACCTCTATAGTTGTTACAACTCTGAATGTCTCCCTTGTTCTTACACACTGGAATTATTGTGATCCACCTCCAAGCTTTAGGCATCTTAGCATCTCTAAAAATAATCTTAAACAACCTTGTCAACCACTCCAGACCTGACCCGCTAGTGCTCTTCCAAAAATCTACTGGAATCTCGTCTGGCCCTATCGCTCTACCCCACCGTATCCTACGAATAGCTCCCTTGACCTCCTCAACCTCAATATTCTTACAATAATTATAATTGCGAACCTCCTCAGATATTTCTAAGTCTCCCAACACAGAACCTTTGTCCCCCTCGTCATTTAAAAGTTTATGAAAATAGGACTGCCACCTCTCCCTAGTAAAGGAATCCTCAACCAACACTATACCATCCTCTCTTTTGATGTACTTCACTTGGTCAAGGTCAAGAGCCCTTCGCTCCCTGGCCTTGGCCATCCTATACAATTTCTTATCTCTATCTTTATCCTCTAAAGCCACATATAAACTCTCAAAAGCTGTTGTCTTAGCCATCGTAACCGCTAACTTAGCCTCTCTTCTAGCTACTTTATACTCCTCCTTATTTTTCTGCCTTTCCTCACCATCCTTGCTCCCAACCAACTTAGCATAAGCCACCTTCTTAGACTCTACCTTTATCTTGACCTCTTCATTCCACCACTAGTCTCCTCGATGTTTGCCAGATCGACCTCTCGAGACACCCAACACCTCTCTAGAAGTCTCCCTAATGCAACTGGCAGTCGTCTCCCACATATTATCCACACCCCCTCTACTCTCCCAAGCCCCCCTACTCTTCAACTTCTCTTCCATCTCTAAAGCACTAGTCAAAGTTAAGCTACCCCACTTAATCCTGGGCTGTGCCTCCTTACTTTTTTTTTTGCCCTTATTGATAACCAAGTCCATCACCAATAACCTATGTTGAGTTAAGGGATTCTTGCTAGGTATGGCTTTACAGTCTTTACATAGCGCTCTATCCCCTTTTCCAAGAAGCAAAAAGTCTATCTGAGTCTTGGCCACTGAACTACGAAACGTAATAAGGTGATCCTCCTTCTTCAAAAAGATCGAATTTTCTATCCACAACCCAAAAGCCCTAGAAAAATCCAATAGAGAAGCTACTCCTTCATTCCGCTCACCAAAACCAAAATCGCAATGCACATCATCATACCCTCTCCGCAAAAATCCAATATGCCCATTGAAATCCCCTCCTAAGAAAAACTTCTCAGTGCTCGGGATGCTCCCACCACCTCATCTAAAACCTCCCAGAATTCCTTCTTCTCCTCTTCGTCCAAACCTACTTGCGGGGCGTAGGCACTAATAACGTTCACCGTAGACCTTTCCATGACCAACTTAATAGACATCAGTCTATCACTAACTTTCTTTACCTCTACTACCTGCTCCCTAAGATCTTCATCTACTAAGATACCTATCCTATTTCTATGTCTCACATTACCCGAGTACCACAGCTTATATCCATCCATATCTCTCGCTTTAGTGGCTACCTATTTAGTTTCCTGAACGCACGCTATACTAACCCTCCTTTTTATAAGAATCTTCACCAGCTCTATAGACTTACCTTGCAAAGTACCGATGTTCCAAGACCCAACTTGCAACCTAGAAGCTCCCTTATCCTGCCTAACCTTACTACCCCTAGCCCCAACCCCCAAAATCCCGACCCAGACCCAACACCTCTTAACCTCAACCCTGACCCCGACCTATGACATGACCCTAGTCTACTATCGTCAATCACAACTACTATGCGACAAAGAGGGATCAAGATAAGGTAAAAGAGCACACTAGTTAAAATGAAGTCAATAAAGGAGCTAGGGGCATAGACAACAATCTATAATAGATAGAGAGAAACAAAACCAATAATATAACACACATTTTGATAAACAATAGTCAATAACGGGAACTAATACTACCACATTTAATGTATATGCTAGTACATTAAGTAACAATAGTCATACAAGGTAACACACTCCAAAACTACTAAGAACAATAAAAAGATTCACTCGTAAAACACTATCACAAAGTAACCAATCAACAAGAAATTCGACCTCCACAACCAGATAATTAGCCAAGACGCTATGAAATAGGAATCCCAACAAAAATAGGGCAAAACACTACCAGTAGCAGGCCCTAAAAATCAAGAAAGCTATACACAACTAGAAAAGATGGATCGCGTGCACCTGATCGAAGCTGGGTTGTGTTCGTATACTTGGTTGAGTCGCTAGCTTCTGGAAATTTGTGGTAGAAATTGGTTGTCAAAATAGTATCACCAGAATAGTATTGATGGAATAGTGTTCCTGTCACCTGAATGTCATCGGACAGAGTCGCTGGAGCGTCTTCTAAGCAATGTTCGATGCTTCCCACTTACACATCGTCGAAGTTGAGCCGGTGAAAACCCTAGTGCCGCCGGCAATAGCAGTGCTAGAAGGGGAATCGGGGAAGGGAGAGAGAAGAGGAAAGAGAAAGAACTTGGGGGAGAGAGAGAATGGGGGAAGAAAGAGAGTAACCCTGACCTATTTTTGGCGCGTCTACTTCGTCAGTCCAAGAGGAGTTCGCCGGAGAAAGATCGTTATTCTAAAATGTCGATTGCTTTTGATGACAATCCTTTGTTGATTTCCCACCGTTCAATCAATGAAGCCAAAGCCCAAGAAAAGGACCAAATCTTATTTAACTGAATCTTTGTTAAGAATTCGTCATACATACGCATCTGTATCAAAGATATTATCGATGATATATCATTTTGTATCGGTTCACAATGTGACATAATATTTTGAGATCTCACCACTTCATTATTTTCAGGCACCTGAACCTCTCATAGGTTTCATGATGTGTTATGTCGTAGGCTCTTCAAGAGTACGTTGCCTTCTTATTATGATTATTTTCTCATTATTTTCAAGGAATATTTCATTTGGAACCGATTAGTCTACCATGCTTCATGCATGCGTAGATTTTGTCCTTTAAAAATACAAAATAGAAGCACTTACAGCTTAGATATAAAATTAAATTTGAGTCAGTAAATGCTTCCGACTTATGACTTGCTTTCGACTTATGACTTGAATTATCTTTTGAATGAGGATTTGATGATAATTCCTAACATATTTCACAACTGCTTGTAATCTCCCCCTTATGTTAGGAAAACTAACATAGATCCTCCATCTTTTTTTAGGAATACATCTTTGTGCATCATGATATATTTATTAATTTTATGCCACACATCAAAACTATTAGATGAAATAGTTGGTTCCTGATCTTGAATCAATTGAGAGGGAAGAAATAATTATAATTTATTGATCTAATGCATGCAAGTCTTATTGTATGCAATACATCGTATTTCAGACCAACACATGAAGCTTTGTTCTCATCAGCAATGATTTAGCTATTTATTGAAGGTATTCAATGCCAAACCATTTTCATCAAGATGAATTATCTTGATTGCACAATTTGAAAGTTATGCTCTTAACTCAATTTTATTGAGCAAACAAATTTATGAATGTCAAACTATAGGTTGACAATAAATGTACATATGATTATCTTATTGATACATCTTTTCAACATATCACATGCAAGGTGAACGTGCCCTTATTCACCTTTTATATTTTTCAGATTTTGAGGGATTCAATTCAATAATTAGTTGATCCAACCAACTTATCATGAGAACAACTAACATGAATAATTCTTGAAGAATTTTCTAATTCTTCATTACATGTCCAATACTCAATATGCATATCTTCAGGATGTCATAATCGTTCATGTCAACTTATAAACTTTTATTCTAGCAAACTCCAAGTTTACCATGACATGTACTTTTTTACTTTAGTAAATTTTTGATTTACTATTACAAGAATAAATTTCAGATTTACTACTTTAGAAGTAGATTTCAAAATAAATTTTCTCGATTATTCTGCCTCATTCGGAGGTGAGTTGTGAAGCCATACAATCAAGTTCATGTTTGTTGTAAAGCTTCACTAGATATCATCACATTCATCGAGGGAATGGATCTATGCTTATAACAATTAAAATTCTCATTCCTATGAATGAAATATAATTGTGTCTTAAGCCTATCAAATTGATAGCTTATAACCTCTTTTATGATATTGTTACTTCAGGAGCAAATCGAGGCATACATATGATCTAGAGAATTTTTCTCTAACATATATTATGATCATAATACGCGTATGAATATATCATCACTTTTAATGATCATTATCATATTGTCCTTCCACGTGTATATTCGTGTATTCAATCACTTGTCTTCTTTCAGACATATTATGCATTGCTATCATATACACTTCAAGAATGAAGTAAGTTGTCATATTTCACACTTATCATATATTGCTACCATATTCACTTCATGAAATGGAGCATATTCAACGGGACATATTTCATGAATTTTCATTAAAACATATTATTTTGCCTTAGCCATCATAATATCATCAATATGGTGCATTGAGATTCAAACTCAACATCTTACCCATATAAAGACACCTTAGGCATAAATTGATGAGACTTAAACCAAACATATTATCACCCCTTTTGATAATATTGTTTTTGAGGAATAAATTTAAAACTTAAATGGTTCCAAACCAATTATTTTTCCTCAAATTCAGCAATAATTATATTATTAGTAACAAAAGAAGGATAACATAAGAAATTACTAACCTTGAAATTACCTTTAGATTTATAATCTCATCTTGTTTGGTAGAGTTTCGTGCTGATAACATATTATAAAATAATAAAGAATAAAGAACAAGAGTAGAGAGAGAAGAGAGTAATTGTTATTTCTCCTGAGGGGTTCTATTGAGATCCTTGAGTATGATTTACAATGAAGGAAACTCTTCTATTTATAGGGTAAATTACTCCAAGTTTTGACTAAAAGACAGATACTTCAAACCCTGATAGATATCAACTAGATATTGATATATCTTATTAGATTTTGATACATCTTATCTATATTCTTGATAGACATTAACTATAATGTAAATACATTCATAATAGAAAGGAAAATATTAATTAATTCTCCCAACATATATTTTAGGAGTCTCATATATTTAAGAAAGTTAGTAGAAAGAAAAATATTAATTAATTCTCCTACCATATATTTTAGGAATCTCATAAATTTTAGGAAGTCTAGTTAATATAATAAAAAATAATTAAATAATAAATTTATAAAATAGTGAAAAGACAATTTTGTCTAAAGAAGAGTATTTTTAATGAAGGAAAAAAATTTAAATCACTTTTCTATGGTATTCATACTTTTAATAGATTATAAATATATTATACACTATTTCAAAAGTAGGAAATGGGAAAGTTAAAAGTTGAATTATCAAAATATCCATCAAAAGTTGAAAGACTTTCTTACCCCTACTCTAAACACTATGACAAACAAAATTAGCCTTGGAATATTAAGGTCGAATACATCGCCAGATCCCTTATCTTTACATCATCTTTCACTTTGACACCTCAAGTGAATGTCGTTCATTTTAAACACCTAAATCAACTATAAACTTTGTCATTTTGGCACCTTTCGGCACCAACTCTGATGCGTGAATTGCACGCACTTCCAGCAAGGATTAAACAATCAATTAATTTGTGCCAACTCATTTTAAATTGCCACATCATTATATACACCCATAACTTTTTTAAAAATAAAAAAGGACCAAAATAACATAGCAAAGTGTCCAATGACTTAATGACACATGATTTTTTTTAATTAAATAATTATAAAAAAGCCCCCATAACATCTTCCCCACCTAACCTTTTTAAGCCTATGGAGATGGAGGTAGAATTTTTCAGAAAAGTAAATCCGCATTAAAAGTTTCTCGAATTTCAGACATGGAGAAGGAGGAGGCCAATGTTCAGTTAATAGCTTCCCGAATTTCAGATATATGACTAAAAAAAATATGAAGGAGAAGGAGGCATGTGTTCGATCAGAAAATTAATCAACAAATGAAAACTTGGGTACCATTAGGCCAAAATGTCCAGCATTTTTTCCCCCTTTATTTACGTACAACTTGCAAAATAAATTTAGAAGCACCAACTAAATCAACTCCATTGCTTGAATAAATGATTTATTGATTAATTAGTTAGATCAAAATGACGTAAAGAAAATGTCCATAATGGAGGTTAAATTTTTTGACAAATTTTTGAAAAGAATTTGAATTTTTCAATTTGATTTTTAGTTAAGAGATCCTCCATTATTGGAGGTTGAAGGATGGTAGGATGAAAAAAATAGGGAAGAAGATGGTAAAATTAAATGCAAAACGGGCTAAAATGACATTGTCACGCGTCCAAAAGTAAGTGTAATACACTCTCTTTGCTGAATCAGCAAAAGGTGTCAAAGTGACACAGTTTATGACTACTTGAAGTGCCAAAGTGAAATATGATGCCAAGTTGAAGGATCTGTCGATATGTTTAGCCAAATATTAATGTAGAACTTTAAAGTCTTTTAAAAACTATTTTAATTTCCTTGATAGATGAGTACATTAACACCATTCTTAATCATGAACCTCAAAATCGAAGAACTTGAAAAGGTTTCAGTGACTACATTCAGCTTGTATGATTTAATATTATAAGTAAAGAATTTGAAGAACCGTTATTAATAAGTTAATTATAAATATAAGCTTTATATATAAATTAAGATGGTCATACTTCCGCTAGCATTTCATCATAATAATTTGATTCTTCTTTTTAATGGACAATATTGAATTTGCGTATATAATGGGTTATGTTTGTTTTTTTGTTTGTACCGGTGTTATTCCAATGGGATTGCAGCAAATTGACGATTGTCCGAGGTAGATAGCTATTTGAGTATTTTTGGTGTACTAGTTTAATCATACGTGTTTTTTTACGTGTAGCATTTAATTATTTAAAATTAAATAATTTCATTTATTTCAAAGATTTTTAATGATGTATGAAAAGTGTAGAGTACTTTTCAACCTCTTTTTCTTGTTGCTAGATATTAAGAGAAACGGATCAATTTGAACTAGTACGATTATTTTTTATTTTTTCCTATATTCAAAATATTTTTTTGTGTTTAAAGCCTATGAAATCATTGATTATATTCTTATTACGTACTTAAAACTTTTATAATTTTGATACTTCTTAAATTTTTCGTATTGTAACAATTATATATATATTTCTAGATTTTTTTATTGTATTGAGTAGGTTTTTCAAACAAGTAAAAGGTGAAGTCGTCGTGTATATTTGCTATTCGCCATTTGTCGTTGCTTTTCAATTTAATGTCATAACATTTTGTTTAGTTTTTTATTTATTAATTTTCAGTTGAAGAATTATGCATAGGTGTAAAATTTTTTTCGTTGCAATAAATAAATAATGATACACAAGAAAAGACAATTTTATGTCCAAGATGCTATTATCGATTTTTTTTTATATGGATTATCTATTATTTTAAATATTTTGACGATAAATAACTATTATATAGTACTTCTTTACAGACATATACCGCGAAATTCATAATGATTACCAATCACTATAAGAAAGACATGTCAATTTAATCACTTTACCAGTTACCACCTATATAAAATTTTACTTTCATTCCACTGCAACTTATATGTAGTTACAAAAAGGACAGTATGATTTTTTTTAAAGATAAATTTTGTACTTACGTGGAGAAATATGTATTTAGTCAAATATATTGAAGTCCAAAATAATATTTAAAATCATTCTTTTAATTATTTAATGCAACATAAGCTTTCCATGTAAACACTAAACACCAAAATCAATAAAAGGTCTATTATATTTACAAAAATATCATCTGATTAATAATTGTCATCATGACCATGTACACATTATATATACACCAAAATCAATATAAGGTCTAGTGTATTTACAAAAATATCATGTGATTAATAATTGTCATCATGACTATGTACACATTATGTATAATATATATATACACACACAATAATAATAGAAGATAAAAGTGCAACGCACGTTCTCTATGACGTGTGTATATATTATTGGGTTATTAAGAGGTGTGAATAAAAAATAAAAAGATGAAGTTTTTTTCGAAAAAAACTCTAAGTGAAAGGATGCAAGTTGAATTAGCACCTTTTTGGATTGAATGACTATGACCTTTCCAATGGTTGTGATTTTTTCAAAGAGTTGTACCTTTTCCGAAGAGTTGCACCTTTATGAACGGGTGTACCTTTTTGAACCATTGCTTCTCTTCATGAAGCAACACCTTGATAACTATAAATACTTGAATTTTTTCTCAGGTAAAGATAATTATTTTTGCGTAGAAAAACAATCTTCTTCTTCTTCTAAAAACTCTCGTGTGATCATCAAATCGTTGGGTGTGTTCGAAGTTTCTGAAAATTTGAGGTACTGCTATTTTCAGAAAGAGAATTATTTTATCCTGGGAGGAAAGATTCCATAACCTCATGTACTTAAGGGGAATAAATTCCTTAAGGATACACCGTGCATTTGGTGGACTTGATTCGACAATTTTCTATTTCATCTTCTTTCTTAAAGTTGACAAACACTTCATTTTGATAGTTCATTTGATTATTCATTTGGACTTGTGTTTGAGGTTGTTGTAACTTCATTGTAGTTCTTGAAAGTTGTTGTTGAACTTAGTATTGAAGTTTGTGTAGAAAATATACAAATTTTGTACCCGCCAGAACAACAATCTTAAGAAATTTATACTAATCTGTATTGTTTAATTTTCTATTTTTTCAGTAAATAGATTGAACTATTGATAGTTTCTCAACTTTTAAACTTGTGTTTGAAGTTCTTGAAACTTTATTTTGATAGTTCATAAGTTGGCTGAACTTGTGCTGAAGCTCTTATTATTTGGTTTTGTTATTTTCCTGAAAGTAGTTTGAACTTCATTTTGTTGATGTTCATAAATTAGGTTGAACTTATTGTTAAAAGTTCAAAGTTGTAAGGACAAAGTTTAAGCTTCATTTGATTGTTCATATGTTAATTTGAACATTTATTTGAAGTTATTATTGGAAAATAAAGTTTTTACAAAAAATTTTGAGAAAAACAACAATTTCTAGAAAAGTAAAAAAATATTTGTTTTTGTGCTTGTTTGGTGAAGGGAAATTTTTTTTATCGCCATTTATAAATCAAGTATTTGGTTGATCTGTATTGGGTCTGATTTTGTGGAGACTAAAATCTTTTGATTTCTACTCCCTCAGTTAGAAAAATATAAAAACTTCATTGAGAAATCAGTGTGGAAGTTTGGTTCGAAGAATATAAAAACTTCACCAATTTGTTAAAATCTTTGTACTGATTTCTGGAGTTTAAAATCTGTGGGATTTCAGTCTGTTTGAATTTGATTCTGATTTGAAGTCATACAAACTTCGTCATGTTTCAAAGTTCATTCGGTTGATGATTTAAAGATATAAAAACTTCATCGTTGACTAAAAATAAGTTGGCTAAAGATTAAAATTCTATCGAAAGCAACCTTGTTGCTTCTTTGGAGGTAGTGGTATGGACTGCATACATCTTACCCTTCCTAGACCCCACTATATGGGAATACACTGGGTTTGTTGTTGTTATTGTTGTTGTTAAAGATTAAAATCTTTTTTGTTGGTATACTGAAATACTTAAAGAGTATGTCAAAGGTTGATAGAAATATGACGAATGAAATTGAACAACAAATTGATTTAATTGTGAATGGTGTTGTCACAACGACAACCAATATTGTGTCATAAGTCGTTTAGGTATTGCTCTAGCAATAAAAATGATAGAGAAATTAGAAAAATATATTGGTGTGAACTTCAAAGAATGGTAGGAAATGATGTTATTTTGGCTGGCCAAACTTGAAATGCAAATGTTCACAAGTATAGATCCCCATATTCTAGGAAAAAAATACTGAGTGAAAATCAATTATCTGATTTGAAAGATCTTGTGAGTCATTCCAAGATAGACGAGGATAATGAGTTGAATAAAAAATCATCAATGATGATTGCAAATTCTGTTAAGGATGATGCTCCAAATAATAAGAAGATGAAGAAGTCTTCTGGACAAGAAAAAGAGTAGAATAAGAAAATGTTCAAAGGCAATTGCTACATTTATAGTGATATTAGCCACAAAACTCTAAATTGTCAAGTTCTAAATAAGAACAAGAAAAGATATTAGATAAATATGTTAGCAATAATTAAAAAGATTAAAAATTTATGTGATATGTGATATGATCACTGAAAGCAATCTTGTTGTGTAACGCCCCAGAACCTGGTACCAATACGTCACATGGTGCTCAAGACTACGAGTAGCCTTAAGCTAACCCTATCTGCCTACTACTTAGTCTGAATCTCATAATAGCAGAGATATAGGTGTAAAATCATACTAGATACGAAAAACTGTTTGAATGTAATATCTGGAAATAATGTCTGAAATCTCAATACTAAATAATCTTAATAAAAACTAGCAGTCTAACAAGCCTATACTACTGATATCTAGAGAGCCACTGGGACAAGCCCCCAGCTGGCTCGGATTGTCTGAAAGTACTAAATTATCTTGTCTGTTAAGCTGAAAGTAAACTGAATGACTAAGTCCTCAAACTATGAGGACTCACCAACTGTCGAGATGTATATGGAGATGCTCGAAATTACTCATGCTGCTGGAACTGAGCACCTGAACCTACATTATGAGATAATGTAACACATAGACGTATATGTGGATCAGTACTTTGAGGATGTACTGAGTATATGGCGGTGAAATGCATAAATAAAACATAATATCAATCATCATCATAGTTTGTAAATAATGCATGTTAAATGTAAATGACTCACATAAGCTGGAATATCTAAAAACTGAAATCTGTAATAATCTAGCAATTGGCAATAATGGGTATGAACCCTAATTCAAAACTCATGTATAATAATTCAAAATCATATAAATTTGAAATAAAAACTTAGTTTTGGGCACAAGGATGAAAGAGGATCCTTGTTCATAAACCCCATATACCTTAATTGATGATTAGATGAAGAAATTTTGAATTCCTATTTGAGTTCTTGAAGACAAGTTCTTGATTATCTTGATTTTGGAATCCTCAATTTTGAGCTTTCTTGGAGAAACAATGGTAGAAATTAATTTCTTGGAGAGTAAGCTTTTGAATTGTAGGGTTTTCTTTTGAGAGAGAATGGATGAAAATAAGCATAAATTGCTTAAAATTAACTTAATATTATGTTTGGACGGATTGGGGGCTTGAGAATTGACCAAAGAGCCCTTTTTTAATTTTTGATCTGAACTGAAAAATCCCAAATTTGCATGCCACCGCGACGCGCCAATATCAAGATGGCTCAATATTAATTGGACAATTGGGAACTGGCAATCTACTGCGATGCGGAGCTATCGCAGTACTCCCTAGAAATGCTATTTAGGCCATCATTGCGATGCAGTACTATCGCGTTGGCCTACTAGAAATGGACAACTGGGAAATTGGACCTCACCACGATGCAAGCTTACACAGAGGTCCAATAGAATATGACAAATGGGAATTAAGCCTCCACCGTGATGTGGTGCTTGTTCAAATGGCACACTGTCAACACTAAAAATACCATAACTTCTCACCGAGTATTAGATTTGGCGAAATTGGTATCTATGGAAAGCTTATTCAATTTCCCATACAAAGGAGAGCCTAAATCTGAAAAGTTCTACATGTAGTAAAATTTATCCATTTTTGAAGCTAGTCTTTGACATTCTAGAAGCAAAATTAAACTAGGAAAGTACGGGGTATTATATTATCTTCCCCTGGGAACATTTGTCCTCGAATGTGGCTAGTTAAGCTAAAAATACTGAGGAATATGAGGCTATAAGCTATCATGCACAACTGAAATATCTGAATGACTCAATGTAAAGTATACTGAGATACTGATCTGATCTCGAGTGCATGAGTTTACATGAAGACAACTTTATAGCTGAATCTGAGACTGGAAAAAAGAACTGAATGAAGAAAGACTATTACCTTCGGCTAAATCTGAGTTCATGGAGAAGAGATGAGGATACTTGGTATGCATGTGTGCTTTCACTTCCCAAGTAGCACCCTCAATGGACTGATTTTTCCATAGAACTTTGACCAAGTGAACTTCTTTGTTCCTTAGTCTACGGATATGATAATCAAGAATCTCTACTGGAACTTCTTCATATGAAAGGTTATTCTGAATATATGTACTTTCTAGAGAAACTATAATGGCTGAATCGTCCATGCACTTCTTCAACAAGGACATATGAAATACTAGATGAACTGAGGATAAATCTATGGGTATCTCAAGCTCATACGTCACCTTCCCAACACTACTCAAAATTTGAAAGGGGACTACATATCAGGGACTAAGTTTCCCCTTTTTGTCAAATCTCTTCACCCCCTTCATAAGTGAAACTTTCAAATACACTAGTTCATCAACCTTAAACTCAAGATCTCTTCTTCTTATGTCTGCATAAGATTTTTGATGACTCTGGGCTGCTTTCAATCCCTCTCTAATCAACTGAACTTTTTTCATGGTTTCAAACACCATGTCTGTCCCAATCAAAGCGGCTTCACCCACTTCGAACCAACTAACTGGCGATCTATATCTCCGCCCATAAAGAGCTTCAAACGGAGCCATCTGAATACTAGCATGATAACTGGTATTATAGGCGAACTCAATGAATGACAAATGGTCATCGCAACTACCTTTGAAATGAAGAACGTATGATCTCAACATATCCTCTAGAGTTCGAATGGTCCTTTCTGCCTGACCATCTGTCTGCAGATGAAAAGATGAACTAAGATGAACTTGGGTGCCAAGACCCTTCTGAAAGGCTCTCCAAAACTAAGAGGTAAATTGAGTACCCCTATTTGAGATGATGGACAAAGAAACTCCATGCAATCTAACTAACTTTCTAATATACAACTTAGCATAATCTTCAGCTGTGTAAGACGTGTGAACTGGTAAGAAATGTGTTGACTTAGTCAATCTGTCTCCAATAACCTAAATCGAATCATGATGACGACATGAATGGGTTAATCCTATCACAAAGTCCATATTCACCTTTTCCCACTTCCAAGTGGGGATGCAAAACTCTAGCAACGTACTATTAGGTCTTTGGTGCTCTACCTTAACCTGTTGACAAATTGCACACTTGGATACAAACTCTGCTATATCTTTCTTCATACCACTCCACCAATAAATTTCTTGCAAGTCATGGTACATCTTGGTAGCACCTGGATAAATGAAATAATGCGCACCATATGCTTTCACCATAATTCGCTGCCTCTAATCGTCAACACATGGCACACATAATATACTTTGGTATCTCAACATACCATCTCCCCCTTGGGATAAAACCTCTACCTTTTAGTTTTTAACTAACTCCTTTAGTTTGACCAAACTAGCATATTTATCCTCCTTCTCTTTCACTTTCAAAACTAGAGAAGATTCAAAACTACTCTGAACCAAAACATTCCCTTCAGCTAAGTCAACCAATATCACACCCAATCTAGCTAACCGGTGAACTTCTCAAACTAGCTTCTTCTTACCATTCTCCATATGAGAAACCCTGCCCATGGACAATCTACTAAGAGAATCTACCACTACATTGACCTTGCTCGGATGATACAACAACTAATATCATAATCTTTCAAAAATTGCAACCACCTTCTCTGACGAAGATTTAACTACCTCTGAGTAAATAGATACTTTAAAATTTTATGATCCGTAAACATCAATATGCACTCCATAAAGATAGTGTCTCCATATTTTCAAAGCAAACACAACAACAACTAACTCTAGATCATAGGTCGGATAATTTTTTTGTGAGGCTTAAGCTGTGTAGAGGCGTAGGCTATGGCCTTACCTCTTTGCATCAGAACAAAACCCAAACTAACTCTAGAGGCATCACAATACACAATAAAACCATCTATACCATTAGGTAACACTAAAACTGAGGCTGAAGTGAGTCGAGTGTTCAACTCCTGAAAATGCTTCTCACAGGAATTTGACCACTGAAACTTAACTTTCTTTTGGATCAATCTAGATATAGGAGACGCAATAGAAGAAAAACCCTCAACAAAACATCTATAATAGCCAGGTAAATCTAAGAAACTTCTAATATCTAATGGAGAGATAGGTCTAGGCTAATTTCTTAATGCTTTTATCTTTTGAGGATCAACTCTAATTTCCTTACTGGAAATAATATGACCAAGGAAAGCTGCGGTTGTTATCCAAAATTCACATTTGCTAAATTTGGTAAACAACTGGTGATCTCTAAGAGTTTGTAATACAATTCTAAGGTGATCTGCATGATCATTCTCACTAGGAGAATAGACAAGAATATCATTGATAAAGACTATGACAAACTTATCCAGATACTGTTTGAACACTCTGTTTATCAAGTCCATGAAGACTGTTGGGGCATTTGTTAGCCCGAAGGACATAAATAGAAACTCAAAATAACTATAACGAGTTCTGAAAGTTGTCTTTGGAATATCACATTCCCTTATTCTAAGATAATGATAGCCGGATCTAAGGTCTATCTTAGAGAAGTAACTTGCACCTTGGAGTTGATAAAAAAAGTAATCAATACGAGTAAGATAATATTTGTTTTTTGCTGTAACTTTATTCAGCTGGCGATAGTCAATGTACATATGCAAAGAACTATATTTCTTTCGCACGAATAGGACGGGAGCATCCCATAGAGAAATTCTAGGCCTTATGAAACCTTTATCTAAAAGATATTTAAGCTGCTCCTTTAACTCCTTAATATCAGCTGGAAGCATGTGATAAGGAGGAATAGAGATAGGCTGAGTATTTGGGAGAAGGTCAATGCCGAATTCTATTTCCCTATCGGGAGGTATCCCTGACAAATCTTTGGAAAAGATATTAGGAAAATCATTGACTACTCTGACTGACTGAACTGTTAGAGTCTCAAACTTAGTGTCTTTGATTCGAACTAGATGATAGATACACCCTTTTGAGATCAATTTTCTGGCTTTAAGACAAGATGTGAAATAATTCTTGGGAGAAACTAATTACTTTCCCACTTAAAGGCTGGCTCATTTGGAAACTGAAACTTCACCACTCGGATGCGACAATCTATAGATGCATAACAGGAATTGAGTCAATCCATACCAAAAATAAGGTCAAAGTCAACTATATATAGCTCTATTAGGTCTAATAACATGATTTTATGAAGGACAATGATAGGACACTTTCTATAGATCTGCTTGGAAATAACTGACACACCCACTAGGGTAGAAACTAAGAAAGGCTCGGGGATTTTTTTAGGACTTATTTCAAAATTGACTGCGACTAATGGGGTCACATAAAAGAAATTCAACCTAGGGTCTAACAACACATAAACATCAAGATGAAAGACACGAAGCATACCAGTAACAACATTTGGTGAATCCTCCTACTCTTGATAGGATGGTAAAGCATAAAACCAATTCTAGCGTTGACCACCACCGGTACTGGATGATACACCCGGAGGAGGAACTGGGCGACCTAGAGGAGCTGGTGCACTAGTGGCCTAAGTCTAGGGATGAATATCTCTGTTTCCCTTCTTAGCATGCAGACACTCTCTAATTCTGTGTCCCAACTTACCACAATCATAACAACCTTTCTGTCCAGCTAAACACTCACCAGGGTGATTCTTACCATACTTAGCATATGGAAGATAGCTGGGTCTTCCACTCACACTATTTTGAGACCTGACAAAGAAGACTTACCCCACTACTCTTGCCTAGATTTGAGAATGAAAGCACTAGCTGAAGATGGTACTGGCGTAGATGAACAATTCTTAAACTGCAAATAATTTCTCCCTCTAGACCTAGTCTGTCCATAGTCAAACTGACCTGTCTAGCCTTCTTATTACTTCTATCTCCCTCTTCAACTTCTCTGCCTCAATCTACTGAGCATGAATCATCAATCTAGAAAGATTCATGTCTCCAATAAGCTTAGCAGTCCTACACTCCTTGACTACCAATCTAGATACTCCAGTAATAAACTTACTTATACTTTCTCTAGGATCAACCATCATATTGGGGTCATACTTAGAAAATTGATTGAACTTAAGATAGTATTACTTCATGGTCATTGAGCCTTGCCTCAAATTTACAAACTCCTCAATCTTAGCTTCTCTTAGCTCATGTAGAAAGTACCTATCTAGAAAAGAATCTTAAAATATTTGCCAACTCATAGGCATTGTATTCTCACCTCTACCATTCTTCCACACACTACCCAGCCATACGTTACATCCTTCAATCTATAGGACACCAACTCTATGCTATCCTCTTTAGAAACATGCATAATTTAGGTTATCTTTTTCAACTTATCTAAATAAAGTTGTGGGTCCTCACCTGCTTTTGACCCAAAGAACTCTGGCGGATTCATTCTCATAATGTCTCAGATTCTGGCTGCTGCTAAATCCCTATTCTGTTGAAGTGGGACTGCCGCCTGATGGTTGCCCTGGCACTGCCTAGGCCAACGCCTAAAAGCAGCCCAAAACTTAGCATGGGATATATTCTCATTGAGAGAATTAACGGGCTGGGTTGGCTGGTTATTATTTCTGTGAGGGTTGGCTCGACGAGGAGGCATATTTAACTATCACGTAAGAGCACTAGTTAAAAGAATATAGAGATACTATAAGCATGATAGATCATGAAAGAAAGAGTTGATTTCCTAGGAATGTCCCGTAGCCCTTTCTCATAAATATGGAGCGTCGAGACTCTACATAAAGTGTCTTATTTGACTCTATAGGACTCTTATAAAACTTAAGATCTGATACTAAGTTTGTAACACCCTAAAACCTGATCTCGAGATGTCACACGGTGCTCAAGACTATAAGTAGCCTTAAGCTATCCCTGTCTGCCTTCTACTCAATCTAAATCTTATATTAGCGGAAATATAAGTGTAAAATCATACTAGATGTGGAAAACTATCTGAATGTAATATCTGAAATCTCAATGCTAAATAATCTGAATCAAAACTAGCAGTTTGACAAACCTCTACTACTAATATCTAGAGAGCTATTGGGATAGGCCCCCAACTGACCCGGACTATCTGAAAGTACTAAATCATCTAGTCTGTTAAGCTAAAAATAAATTGAATGACTAAGTTTCTAAACTATGAGGACTCACCAACTGTCGGGATATAGATAGAGATGCTCGAAATTACTCATGCCTCTAGAACTGAGAACCCGAACCTATATTATGAGACAATATAAAACATATATATATATGTGGATTAGTACTTTAAGGATGTACTGAGTATATAGGGGTGAAATGCATAAATACAACATAATAACAATCATCATCATAGTTTGTAAACCATACATGCTAAATGTAAATGACTCACATAAGCTGGAATATCTAAAAACTAAAATCTATAATAATAAGAAGCAATCATACTTTATAATTCTAGTGAGTCATAACATTTAGTTTTGAAAGTTGTAATAATGTTCTATCTGTAAAACATGCTGCCTAAGTGTATAAAGGACTCACTTTTATATCTAAAATTTGAAAGCTGAAATATGTAGCTAATATCTTTCTGTAAAGCATAATCTGAATAAAGCTGTGAGCCTTTACACTTAGTTTTCTAAAAGCTTTTCTATTATTCTTTTCTGTTATGCTGTAAGATTAAAACTTTAGGGAAAACTGTTCTGCAAGGTTTTACTATTAGAGAAAAATACTATATCCGAAGGAAGGTTCTTCAAACTGCCGTTAATCTTGTGATCTAACGTGGAGTCCAACATCTTGTTCCCCTAAGAGGAAAACCTCACGATGGGAGAGGTGTCATGCTCTTTTCAAGGAGTATAACCTAATCTAAGTGATCACATTTGTAACTATCATCCACATAAAAGTGGAAATAATCTTATAATCTGTACCTACATTAGCTACGTAGTTCTGTGGAAGATAGGGCACATTAATCCCATATTTTTTGCTTGGTGCTAAATACTACTCCCTTTAATCTGTGCTCATTCTGTTGGAAATCCACTTTTAAAAACTAGCATAAGGGTTTATTATAAAACTAGTTATGTATTTATCTGATTCAATCTGTAAGTAAAGCTATTCTGAGTTCTGTAATCTATAATAAATTTGTAAAGTAGATTCCAAAGCGCATCTGAGGATCAAAAGATCAAAACTTAATTGAAAATCTATAAATAATCTTATCATAAGATGCTTAAAGCATCATCTTTCTTGAAATATCAACATATAATCTTGGGCTTAACAACCCATGCATCAATCTCATGTCAAAACATCATAATAATTATGCTTGGGAATGAAAACAATGATAATTCATCTCAAAATCTAAAAATTACTGTAATAGGCATGAAAACATGAAAATAGTCATGTAATTCAACTTCTAAAACAGTTGAAATCTCATAATCTAGCAATTGGAAATAATGTGTATGAATCCTAATTCAAAACACATGTATAATCATTCAAAATCATATAAATTTGAAATAAAAACTTAGTTTTGGGCACAAGAATGAAAGAGGTTCCTTGTTCATTAATCCCACATACCTTAATTGATGATTAGATGAAGAAATCTTGAATTTTGGATTCCTATTTGAGTTCTTGAAGATGCGTTCTTGATTATCTTGATTTTAGAATCCTCAATTTTGAGATTTCTTGGAGAAACAATGGTAGAAATCAATTTTTTGAAGGGTAAACTTTTGAGTTCTAGGATTTTATTTTGAGAGAGAATGGATGAAAATAAGTATAAAGTGCTTAGAATTGGCTTAATCTTATGTTTTGGATTAATTGGGGGCTTGGGAATTTACCAAGAGCCCTTTTTAAATATGAATTGGAAAATCCCAATTTTGCATGACACTGCGATGCTCCACTATCACGGTAGCTCATTGGAAATAGGACAATTAGGAACTGGCAATCTACCGCGATACGGAGCCATTGCGGTGCTCCCTATGAATGCCATTAGGCCATTATCGCGATGCGGTACCTTCGCGTTGGCCTACTGGAAATGGACAACTGGGAAATTAGACCTCACCGTGATACAAGCTTATCATGGAGGTCCAATGGAATATGAAGAATGGGAATTATACCTCCACCGTGATGTGGTGCTTGTTCAAATATCACACTGTCAACACTAAAAATACCATAACTTCTCACCCGAGTATAAGATTTAGGTGAAACTGGTATCGATGGAAAGCTTATTCAATTTTCTACACAAAGGAGTGTCTCAATCTAGAAAATTCTTCATGTAATTAAAGTTATCCATTTTTAAAGCTAGTCTTTGACATTCTAGAAGCGAAATTAAGTTAGGAAAAGTACGGGGTATTACAAGTTGGATATCCAAATGAATGGTGGTTTAATTTAGGAGCTATAGATATGTTTGAGCAGGAAGGTTTTTTTTGTTACTTATGATCCCTATGGTCCCAAAGAAGTGATATTCATGAGAAATTATGCTACAACCAAGTTTGAAGGAAGTGGGAAGATATTCCCAAAAATGACTTCCGGCAAGGTGTTGACTCTCAACTATGTTCTCTATGTTCCTACTATTAGAAAACATTTAGTGTCAATAATACTTCTTATTAAAAATGAGTTTAAGTGTGTGTTTACTTCAGATAAATTTGTAATAATCAAGAATGAAACGTATGTAGGAAAGGGCTACCTCAATGAGGGCCTTTTCAAACTTTATGTAATGATTGTTGAAATGAAGAAGCTGAGTCTTTTTCTTACTTTCTAGAGTCAAATGATTTATGGCATAGTCGTTTAGGACATGTCAAGTATAAAACCTTGCAAAAAATGATTAGTTTGGAAGAGTTGTCTAACTGTGAGTGTAATAAATCAAAATGTCATACGTGTGTGTAATCAAAGTACACTAAGCATCCGTATAAGTCCGTTGAAAGGAATTCCAATCCCTTAGGATTAATCCACACAAACATTTGTGATATGAAGTCAGCACCATCTCGTGGTGGGGAAAAATATTTTATAACTTTTATTAATGATTGCACTAGGTATTGTTATGTCTATTTTCTAAATAGTAAGGATGAAGCAATAGATGTGTTTAGGCAATATAAAATATAAATTGAAAATCAGTTAGTAAAAAGATCAAAATAATAAGAAGTGATAGGAGTGGAGAATATGAATCTCCTTTTGAAGAAATATGTGTAAAGAATGGAATTGTCCATCAAACTACCGTTACACCAAATTTTTGCCTTCCACAATTAAGTTTAGTCCTGATTTTCTTTAATTTTCAAATAAAATTACAATATTTATTTTATTCGAATAAAAAGCTTTTGAATTTTAAATTTGTACTAGATATATAATTCCACCTCAATCTTGTCCTTTTTCCAATTTGAATTTCAAAATTTATACTAGATTGTACAATTCCACGTCAACCTTGTCCTTTTTCCAATTTGAATTTCAAATTTTGTACTAGATTGTACAATTTCACTCAACCTTGTCAATTTTCAATTTTAATTTCAAAATTTATACTAGATTGTTCAATTCTAGCTCAACCTTATTTTTTTTGTATTTCGAAAATTCAAATTTGAAATTCAAAATTTGTATTAGATTGTACAATTCAAAATTTGTAAAATCATACTAGATGTGGATAACTGTCTGAATGTAATATCTGAAAATAATGTCTGAAATCTCAATACTAAATAATCTAAATTAAAACTAGCAGTCTGACAAGCCTCTACTACTAATATCTAGAGAACCACTGGGATAAGCCCCCAACTGACTGAGACTGTCTGAAAGTACTAAATGATCTAGTCTATTAAACTAAAAATAAACTGAATGACTAAGTTCCTGAACTATGAGGACTCACCAATTATCGGGATGTAGATGGAGATGCTAAAAATTACTCTCGCTGCTGGAACTGAGCATCTGGACCTACATTATGAGACAATGTAACACAAATATATATGTGGATAAGAACTTTGAGGATGTATTGAGTATATGGGGGTGAAATGCATAAGTAAAACATAATATCATTAATCATCATAGTTTGTAAAACAAGGCATGCTAAATGTAAATGACTTACACAAGTTGAAATATCTGAAATACTTAAATCTGTAATCATAAATAACAAATCATACTTTGTAAATCTAGTGAGTCATAACATTTAGTTATTAAAGCTGTTCTAGTGATTTGTTTATAAATCATGCAACCTATGTATTGAAAGGACTCACTTTTATATCTGAAATCTGAAAGTTAAAGTCTGTAGCTATTATCTTTCTATAAAGCATAATCTAAATAAAGTTGTGAGCTTTTACACTTAGTTTCCTAAAAGCTTCTCTTTACTAGTAAGGAAAATACTTTAAAACTATTCTGAAATATTTTACTATTAGGAAAAATACTTTATCTAAGGGAGGTTTTTCTAACTAACATAAACCATGTGAGTTAACATAGAGTCTAACTTCTTGTTCTCCTAAGGGGGAAAACCTCACGATGGGGAGACGTGTCATACTCTTGCCAAGGAGTATAACCTAATCTAAGTGATCACATCTGTAACTGTCATCCATATAAAAATGGAAATAATCTGATAATCTTACCTACATTGGCGATGTAGTTCTGTGAAAGATAGGGCACACTAATCCCACACTTTCCACTCGGTGCTAAATACTTCTCCCTTTTAATCTGTATGCTCATTCTGTTGGAAAATCTACTTTAAAATCTAGTATAGTAGTTTATTAGAAAAACCAACTATATAGTTGCTAAGTTAAACTGAAATATGAAACTGTAAAGTGAATTTCATATCTAAACTGAGTTTAAAGATCAAATCTTTATCATAAAATCTGAAGATAATCTAGTCATAGGGTGCATATAGCACAATCAATCTTGAATTAGTAGTATTCAATTAGGGCATAATAACCCATGCATCAAATATATGTTAAAATATGATAATATTCATGCTTGATAATAAGGATAATGATAATTCAATTCTAAAGCTGGAAATTTCAGCAATACGTAAAAAAATACGAAAGTAGACATGTAATTCAACATCCAAATCTCTCAAAATTTCATAATCCTACAAATAACAACATTGGGTATGAACCCTAATTTAAAACTCATTTAAATTCATATAAAAATCAATTTTAAAATAAATTTTGGGCACAAGGATGAAAGAAGTACCCTTGTTCATAACCCCACATATCTTAATTGATGAAATCTCTAAGAAAGCTTGAACTTGAATCTCTATTTGAGCTTGTGAGGATGAGTTCTTGATTATTTTTATTTGGGAATCCTCAATTTTGAGTTTTCTTGGAGAAACAGTGGAGGAATTTGATTCCTTGGAGAGTAAGCTTTTAAGTTTAGGGTTTTGCTTTGAGAGAGAATGGACGAAAAATAAGCATAATAGGCTTTAAATGGGTTTAATCTTATGTTATTCACGAATTGTGGGCTTGGGAATTGACCAAAGTGCCTTTTTTTTTTTAAATTTAATCGAAATTGGAAATAATAATATTTTCTCGATCTTACATGCCACCGCGATGTGCCACTATCGCGGTGACTCACTGGAATTTGACAACAGGGACCTGGGACTTCGACGCGATGTGGAGCCATCACGGTAAGCTACTAAAATGCCATTTGGGCCATCACCATAATGCGCCACCATCGCGGTGAGCCACTGGAAATTGACAATTGAGAAATGAGGCTTCACCGCGATGCCAGCCAATTGCGAATTGGATTTTGACAATTGGGAACTAGGATTCTCAGTGACGCGGGCATTTCATGTAGGTACACTGGAATTTGACGAATGGGAATTTAATCTTCACCGCGACTTGGTGATTGCCCAGATGGCGTACTGCTTTATTAAAAATGCCATAACTTCTCAATCGAGTATCAAATTTGAGTGAAATTGGTATTGATGGAAAACTTATTCAATTTTCCACACAATGGATGGTATAAATTTGGAGAATTCTACATCTAACAAAAGTTATTCATTTGAAGCTAGTCTTTGACATTCTAGAAGCGAAGTTAAGCTAGGAAAATTATGGGATGTACTTACTCAAAATTTCTGAACTTAATTGTTTTTTCTATTTTGAATATTTTAAGTAATATTTTTAGTTTTTATTAATATTTTCTCAAAAATCAAGTGGTGACTCTGAAATTTCTTAAATTATTTAAACTTTTTCTTAAGGCTTTGAAATAGTTTAAAAAGTTAAAAAATATTGTTTTTCAATTCTTCGAATAAAAAAGGGCTAAACAGAAATGGCGAATCCGCTGGAAAATTTAGATAGGTTCTAACTAAATATTTTAATTAGCTTCTTTGACTGACTATTGAAATGTTTGAACTGTTTATTAGGTTATGTGTTTAAATTATGTGAAATTACACTATTGCATTTCATGACATACTTTCCATTTGATATATATAAATTGTTTGTGGTTTTGTGGATGTCCCGGCCCCCATTGTTTAATTTCAAATAAAGTGTTTGGAATACGATGGTTTTTTAGAAATTTAGGCATCTGATGATTGTTGGTCTTTCCAAACCCAAGTCGTCTCCTTGGGAACCTAGTCGAAGCCCATTCTAGATACCTAGGATAGAGTTACACTAAAACCCTGTTTAGGCATGAGCCTAGGATGACCCAATACATGAGGGGGTATTGGTCCCATTAGAAAACCCTCGTTACATCTATTTGACCATGAGTCATAACAGACGATCATTCTTTATATGTTAAATTAAAGAATATAATGTCGGATTATATGGACAATTGTTCCTTGGGTGTAAGGGTTTTATTTAGATAGTTTCTTCTAATCAAAATAAGATCTTTACTAGAAGGATATTCAAACATTTCAAGAAGTTTAGAATAGAAGGACTTCGAAGGAGGTTTAGTTTAGATTTTCTCCCCTGCGTGGGACTGATATCACGTATTTCGCCTTTTTCTCATTTGGTTTATTCATAAAGTTTGTATAATATATTTGAGGGCAATGAAACATCTTACAAATGACATGTATATGTTTCAAATGTTAGGCTTACCTTTGGCTTAAAACGTCCCATGTATGATAGGATGCGTAAAAAATTATTTATGTGCTAAAGTGCTTCATTATTTTTCTTTATCCATATTTGTTTGATTTGTCTCATATATTACTTTGGTCAATTATTACAATTCACGAACTAAGTTTTTTATCTTTTGGCTATTTTTCTTTCCTTTTTGAGAGAGACTGATTTGTGTAGGTAATCAAAATTGCTCACTTCGCAACAACAAAAACATCCTAATCATTGGCATCATCAATCGAGAAGAAGATTGAAGTTGCCTTAAAGGCGTACTTTTGACATCCTTCCATCTTGCATGCTGAATTTGTTATTACCTTTTCTTGTTTTCCTTGTAATCGCACTTTATTACTTTATTTTGTTGTAATCACACTTTATGATTTGATTTCCTTGTATATGCACTTTTTCTTATACAAACTACATTTGACCTGAGTTTCCAAGAATGAAATACGTAGGCGGCCTATGTCGGTTTTGGTTAATTCCTTAGAAAATTTATTTTTTTGTCTTATGGTGGAACTACATTTAGTATGATTCCTACCTAAATACAATATGTGAGCACCATACTAGCTCGATCATATTATCCATAGGATTTTGTTTAAGAGGATCTTTTTTCAAGTTACATGGAGATGATATTGAAGCGTGTAACTGGGGCAGAAATTTTTGAGAAGGTATCAAAAATTTCACAACAACTTAAAGTTTGCTACAAAGTTAAACATTAGACGTTGCTGAAGTTAAATCAGTGTATAATTTTGAGAAGTTCTAAAATTTCAAGTTATCCAGAAAGGACTCAAGTATTTTACATTCTAGATTAGGGCAAAATTTTTGAGAAGATCGTAAAAATTCCATACTAAATGATGTTATATGTTTCAAAAAAGTTCGAGAGTTTCTAAACTGGGGAAGAATTTTTGAGGGAGATCCTAAAAAATTCCACAAAGACTGCACTTCAACCTAAAAAATTGATGATCAACAAAGAGCATCAGGAGAGCAAGGAAAAACCAACATAGTCAGGCTCTAAAACCTAAAATTTTTTCTTTGTATTCAGGAACAATACAGTCACAATGTTGACAATGTCAAGCTTGATAAAGGGCATTACCAGATTCACTATGGCCTTCCCATAATAATCTTGACAACTTCTCTTCTCTCTTTTCATCTTGATTTATGTTTTTGTTACTTCCTTATGATCTCTTATACTTTGTCTAATTTTGTAGTGAAATGATCAAGAAAAATGATTAAGATATAGGGATATCACTCAAAACACAATCTCCAAATCATAATGAGTCAAACGTCTTTATCTTCTGTTGCACTCTTAACTTAATTGCAATAAATTGTTATGTTATTAATAAGTGTTGTTTGAGTCATGCAGGTGATGTATGCAAGACTATCTCTACGAACTAACACAAACCAATTCTCTCAAAGTTTTAGGATTCAATCTATAAACTTAGGACTTGCACAAGTCTTTTTGAGGATTTTTGATTCAAACGATGAAGTTCAATAAATCAACTTCTATTTTTTATATATTAGGGTTTTCTACGCTCCAAGAAACTTATTGGATTGTCAGTCCATTCGAGGTGGCCTATCTTATAATATTTTGGTCATCCACTTTCAAAAGAATATATATTGTTATATTTGGGTTTTTCATCCATTAATAGTATGCATTCGACCATTGCTTTATTTGAGACATATTATTATGTTATAGATCATCACGTCCTTCAACGTGGCATATTATTATGGATCGTCACCTCCTTCAGAGTGACACTTTATTATGTTATGGATTGTCACCTCCTTCAGCATGATAGATTACTATGGATCGTTACCTCCTTCAGAGTGACACATCATTAAGTTATGGACCTTCACCTCCTTCAAAATGACGTTATTATGTTATGAATTGTCACCTCCTTCAGTGTACATATTTTTATGAATTGTCACCTCCTTCAAAGTGATACGTTATTAAGTTATGAACCATCACCTCCTTCAGTGTGACATGTTATTATGTTATAGATCGTCACGTCCTTTTGCATGACATGTTATTATGTTATGGACCGTCAGTTCCTTTAGAGTGACATGTTATTATGTTATGGACCGTTACCTCCTTCAGAGTGATATGTTATTATGTTATGGACCGTCACCTCTATAAGACTCCGCAAAATCCGAAGCTTAACTCAGTCCTTTAAATCTTGTTAAGGGGTACAAGACTTAGAAAATTTTAGCTAAGTACTCAGGTTTAGTGTCATTTTAGCCTTCATAAGTTGGAAGCTCAATTTCACAATCTCTATTACCTTAAAATATCAATCTTTAGGTTGAATCATGATCAGGAGTGTTGGTAGGTGTTCTCGTACAAGTTTTGGAGTTTTCAAACTTCGTTTGAGGCAAGTTTAAAAGTCCAAACCAGTGGATCGACTTGATCTCAATGCGTCGCATCGTCTATCGCATTGATAAATATTTTCCTCCAGCTCATGTCTTTCAGTCAGTATTGTTCATACATATGAACGCATGCATTTCAGAGTCTACCTCACTTTGCATACCAATACATTTAAAGTACTGACGTATACTTTTATTTTGAGTTGTGATGTCTAATAGCATAGGTTCAGATGCACGGTCTCCTCATCATATTTAGCAGTTCAAACATTTAGCAGCCAAAGATAGTAGTGAGTCCTCATAGTCTAAGAACGTGGTTGTTACTTCAATATTTCAGTTCATTTCAGTAGTTCAGATTTAGTTGGGGACTTGTCCCATTTACTCCGTATTCAGACAGTTAGAGGCTTAGTTAGACTAGAGTATTTTTCAGATAGATATTCATTTTTTCAGTATTTATTTATTTATAGTATTGAACCTTATGGCCAGTTTTCGCCTAATTTCTATATTTTTTTACAATATTATTATTCAATTATTGAAGCAGGTACCAGTCATGGGTTAGCCTGTGGTCCTTCGGGATTATGAGCACCATGTAGCATCCAGGTATATACTCGGGGCATTACAAACTTAGTATTAGAGTCTAAGATTCAATAGAGTCCTAGAAAGTCTGAAACCTGCATCTAATAGAGTCTTGTGTATGGGTGTGTAGTGCACCACACTTATGGATAGGAGGCTACGAGATGTTTTAGGAAAAGTTTTCCTTCTTTAAGTATTCATGTCGTGCGAATGAGCATGAGCACCAGTTAAAATCCCAGTTTAATCCAATTTCTCTTCTACTTACAGAATATGCCTCTAAAAAGGAGTAATGGAAGAGAAATGGGAGACCAGCCAGCACCCCAGCCTATCCAGTCGGACCCCTTAGACAAACATGTATCCTATGCTGAATTTAGAGCAGCTTTCACTACCCTAGATCATTCGATGGAAGCCCAAAATGAACGCCCAACTGCTGTTCCAGCCAACCCAGTGGCCAATACTACTACATCCAGGATTCGAGACTTCACCCGAATGAACCCTTCATCTTTGACTGGGTCTAAGTTAGATGAGGACCCTCAGGAATTTCTTGATCAGGTGTATAAAGTTATAGATATTATGAGGGTGACAGCTAGTGAGAGTGCTGAGTTAGCTGCATGTCAGTTGTAGGATGTGGATCACTATGGTTTAAACTGTGGAAAGCAGAAAAAACCATAGATGTAGGGCCCATAAAGTGGAAGGAGTTTGCCATTGCTTTTCTTGATAGGTTCTTCCTGTTAGAGTTGAGGGAAGCGAATGTTCTAGAATTTATTAACCTAAAGCAGTGCAACATGATAGTGAAAGAGTATTCTCTCAAGTTTACTCAATTATCTAGATACGCTCCTTATGTGGTGACAGATAACAGGTCTAGGATGAGTAAGTTTGTGTCTGGGATTTCTAGCAATGTGGTCAAGGCGTGTAGAACAATAATGGTAATTATGAAGATGGGTATATACAGACTCATAATCCATGCTCAGCAGATAGAGGAGGCTAAGAATAGGGAGAAGGAGAAGGAGAATAAGAGAGCGAGAACAGGTAGTTTCAACTTCGCTCAGCCTAAGTAAGAGGGTGGGAATCATTTTTAGTTCTACCTAAAATCCTTAGTTCCAGCTCAATCCTCAGCCAATGCTCCAGTGCCAAAATTCAAATACAACAATAGAGATAGGGCGCCAGACCCTAAGCCTCAGGGTAGTGTCAGCAGCGCCCGAACCAATCCCCTTTGCCAGAAATATGGTAGAAACCACTAGGGTATCTGTAAGGCTGGCAGTGATGTGTATTTCGGTTGTGGCATGCTAGGTCACAAAGTTAAGTATTGTCCCTAGTCAGGTTACCAGGGTTAGTAGAACCATCTCGCAGCTCAGTCCAATCTCCCAAATCAGTTGGTTGCCTCATCCAGAGTCACCAGTAGGAAATGCCCAAATAGACTCTATGCTCTTCAGTCCCGACAGAATCAAAAAAGTTCTCCTAATATGGTCACTGGTCTATTATAGGTTTATCATTTACATATTTATGCTCTGCTAGATCCAGGAGATTCTTTGTCCTTTGTTACTCCTTATATAGCAGTTGACTTCAGAGTCAGTCTCAAAATTCTAGCAGAGCCTTTCTTAGTCTCTACCCAAGTGGGTAAATCTATCATAGCCCAATGGGTATCCAGGAGCTGTCTGGTTATGATATCTCAGAAAGTCACTTCAATAGACTTAGTCAAATTAAAGATGACCGATTTTGATGTCATTCTCCGCATGGATTGGCTTTATTCCTACTATGCATCAGTCGACTGTAGAAATAGAATTGTCCAGTTTTAGTTCCCAAATGAGCCCGTCCTAAAGTAGAGGGGTTGTACTTCAGCACTTAGGGGTCAGCTTATTTCTTACCTTAGGGTAAGAAAAATGATATAAAAAAGATATGTCTATCATCTCGTTCGAGTCCGAGACTCTAGATCAGAAACCCTACTCTTGAGTTAGTATTAGTGGCATATGAATTACCAAACATGTTTCTCGAAGATCTTCTTGGAATTACTCCCAAAAGGAAAATTGACTTTGAAATAGACCTTCTTCCAGATACTCAGCCCATCTCTATTCCGCCATACAGAATGGCTTCAGTAGAACTCAAAGAATTAAAAGAATAAATGAAGGATCTCCTAGATAAGGGATTCATCAAACCTAGTGTGTCCCCGTGTGGTGCACATTCTATTCGTGCATAAGAAAGATAGTTCTTTCAGAATGTGTATTGACTACCGTCAGTTAAATAAAGTTACGATTTGTGTAAAAGTATCCACTTTCCAAAATAGATGACTTGTTTGACCAACTTCAGGGTGCCAGTTACTTTTCTAAGATAGACCTCAAATCAGGCTATCATCAGCTTAGAGTCAAAAAATGTGATATTCTGAAGACAACTTTCAGAACTTGGTATGGTCACTTTGAATTCTTAGTCATATTCTTTGGTCTTACCAATGCTCCAGCAGCTTTCATGGACTTGATGAACCGCGTGTTCAAGCAGTACTTGAACCTTTTCTTCATAGTCTTTTTAAATAATATACTTGTACACTCCTATAGTGAGCATGATCATGTTGACCATCTCATAATAGTATTGTAGACTCTCAGAAACCATCAGCTATTCTCTAAATTCAGTAAGTGCAAATTTTAGCCAAGGTTAGTAGCTTTTCTCAGCCATATCATTTCTGATGATGGAATCAAATTTGATCCCCAAAAGATTAAAGTAGTGAGAAACTAGCCCAAACCCATCTCTCCATCAAATATCCAGAGTTTCTTGGGCTTGGCCGGCTATTATGGATGGTTTATTGAGGGATTTTTGTCTATTGCATACCCTATATCCAGATTAACTCTGAAGAAAGTCAATTTTCAGTGGTCTGATTCTTGCGAGAAAGTTTTAGGAGTTGAAGACTTGACTCACCTCAGCCTCAGTTCTTACCTTGCCAAATGGTTTAGATGACTTTGTTGTGTATTATAATGTATCCAGAGTAGGTTGTGGTTTTGTCCTCATGCAGAGAGGTAAGGTTATAGCCTATGCCTCTTGGCAGCTTAATCCCCATGAAAAGAATGATCCAACTCATAATCTTGAGTTAGAAGCATTAGTATTTGCCTTAAAAATTTGAAGGCACTATTTGTATGGAGTGCACATTGATGTGTTCATAGACCATAAGAGCCTGCAGTATGTATTCTCTCAGAAAGATCTAAACCTCCGTTAGAGAAGGTGATTGGAGTTGTTAAAAAACTGTGATATGAGCGTCCTATATCATCCAGGTAAAGCCAATGTAGTGGTTGATTCTCTTAGTAGGATCTCTATGGGGAGTGTTGCTCATGTGGATGATGGTAAGAAGAAGTTAACTCAGGAGGTTCATCAGCTCACCCGACTAGGTGTTTGCTTAGTCGATTCATCTGAAGGTAGTGTGTGGGTGCAGATAGTTCAAAATCATCCCTAATGTCCAAGGTAAAGGAAGAGCATTATAGGGATCGCAGTCTAGTTAATTTGAAAGAATCAGTAAAAGATCACAAGATAGACGTTTTCTCCCAAGGGGAAGATGGTGTGTTGTATTGACAAGGTCGGCTATGTGTGCCAGGTGTAGATGACTTGAGGCAGTGAATTCTAGTAGAAACGCATGGTGTGTGCTACTCTATTCATCTAGGGGCCACTAAGATGTATCATGATTTGCGGGAGACCTACTAGTTGAGTGTGATGAAGAGGGACATTGTAGAATTTATGGCTTAGTTCTCAATATGTCAGCAGGTTAAAATTGAGCATCATAAGCCAGTGGGTCTATGCAGGAGTTTAGTATTCCCACTTAGAAGTGGGAAGAGGTGAACATGGATTTTGTGATGTTTTTTCCTTGCACTCATCGTCAGCACGATTCAGTTTGGGTCATTGTTGATAGAATGACCAAATTAGCTTATTTTATCCCAGTCCATACCTTTTATTCAGCTGAGGACTATGCCAAGCTCTATGTTAGAGAGTTGGTCAGATTGCATGGTGTTCTGTTATCCATAATCTCAAATAGAGGTACCCACTTTCCTTTTATTTTTGGAAAGCCTTCCAAAAGGTTGTTGGTACCCAAGTCCACCTCAGCACATTTTTTCACCCTCAGACATATGGTCAAGTAGAAAGGACCATTCAAACTTTAGAGGATATGCCGCGAGCATGTGCGATAGATTTTAAAGGTAATTGGGATGACCATTTTCCTTTGATTGAGTTTGCATATAACAACAACTATTATTCCAACATTCATATGGCTCCATTTGAGGCGCTCTATGGGAGGATATGTAGATATCCTATTGGTTGGTTTGAAGAGGGTGAGGCCGCAGTGGTAGGTCCTAGCTTGGTGTTTGACACCTTAGAGAAGGTTCAGTTGATTAGGGAAAGGCTTAAAACAGCTCAGAGACGACAAAAATCGTACACAAATGTGCGTAGAAAGGATCTCGAGTTTGAGATTGGTGATTATGTGTATCTGAAAATCTCTCCTATGAAAGAAGTGAAGAGGTTTGGCAAGAAGGGGAAGCTCAATCCCCGATATATCGGTCCTTACCAAATACTCAGTTCCATGTTCAGATTTTCCTTTATAGATTTGGTACCAGTTACCATTGCATATTCAGTTGTGACTTCATGCATCAGATATGCATGTTCAGCATGAGAAACTCAGCTCATTATAAATCTCAGTCATGCATTCGTGAATCAAGTTCAACTATGTACTCATGCATTAAATGTGTATGTTCAGTTTGAAATTTCAATTTATTAGTAATTTCAATCATGAAATCATGCTTCAGTTGTACATGTCTCGTATCTAAATTCAGTCCAGCAGTATTCTCAACTTAGTCAGTCTCATTCTAGGATGAATGTTCCCAAGAAAGAGATATTGTAAGACCCCACAAAATCCTATGCTGAACTTAGTCTTTTAAAGCTGGCAAAGGGGTGCCAGAATTAGAAAAGTTTATGTAAGTACTCAGATTTAGTGTCATTTTAGCCTTCATAAGTTTGTAACTCTATTTCATGACCTCTATGACCTTAAAATGTCAATCTTTAGGTTGAATCATGTCAGGAGTGTCACTAGGTATCCTCGTACAAGTTTTGGATTTTTCGAACTTCGTTTGAGGCACGTTTGGAAGTCCAAACTAGGTGATCAATGCGATCTCGATGTGCCGCTTTGTCTATCACATCGATGAATATTTTCCTCCAGCACCCCAGTGCAAATTCTAATGAACCAACGTGGAATCGACATGACTTGTTAGCCATAGCATCGATACCATCAATGCGACATATCGGTCTGTGCGTCACTAATTCAGTTTTTAGTAATTAAAAGCCATATTCCTCAGGGGTATTTAGGTCTTTTACCCATGGTTATCGGCCTTAAAACACGAAATTAAGCCCCTTCATAGGAAAAATTCATTCTCTATTCAAAAATTACTCATGAACAAAAACCCTAGGAGATCAAATTTCAAACTCAAGGCTTAAGATTTCACCATCATTCTTCAAGAATTTAGAAACTAAGGTATGTAAAGTGTTCATCCAAAGGTTTCCTTCTAACCTTGGAGTTCAAGCAGCTTTTATTAACTACAAGTTAATGAGTTTGATGAATTTCATGATTGAATTTGAATGTGTTCATGATTACCATGTTAATAGGGTTTCTAGTTCATGATTCAATTGTGAGATGCATGCAAAATTATTTGTTGTATGTGTTGTACTATGTTAATTCATGCTAAAACCCTCCAAATTGTGAATTTGGTATTTGAAATTATGATGCTCGCATGTTATTTAGTATTATGTGCACATACTATGTCCTCCAAGTGTTTGTTGAATTGCTCATGTGAGTTGAATAGTGAAATTATATCACGTTATCATGTATTGAAGTTCATGTCGTGCAAGTTTTTGCTAGAATGTCCTAATGAAGGATTGATGATCAAGTAATTAGCTATCATATTTCAAGGTTGTGCTACGTCTTATAATTTATGCTATCGAGTCCTGGGGGTATTTAATACCCGGCGATTTAGTTATTTACCTAGAGCCATGGTCAGTCATAGAATAGTATCAGTCATGTCATGATCAGTAGAATTCAGTTAGTTATAGAACTCAGGAAATCTCAGTAGTAATCAGTCAGTTAATAGAATTTAGTAGTATTCCATAAGTCCATGGAACCAAGTGAACTCAATTTAGTTCAGTTATATAGTATGATCAGTAACAGTTCAGTCTAGCCTAAAACAGTTTAGAATTCAGTCCAGTATCTATTCAATTGGGAGTAGGATTCAGCACCAGTGAACCCAAGGATAGGGACTCACCTGCCAGTAAGGGTGTGATCTTCAGAAGCAGTCCTTGAGTTCCAGAACTATGTAACCAACATAGTTTGAGACATCAACCTGCCAGTTGAGGGTTGATGAGGTATTTTAACCTGCTAGTTGAGGGTACCACCATTCTCACTTAGAGCACCTTCCAGATGAGGGTGACTGAATTTGTGTTTACTCGTGGTACGGTACTGACACCCTTCCAGCTAGGGTTACAGGTTGGACCTTAATTAGTTCAGAGAGGGGTATGTCGATTAGATGATTACCTCCCACAGTCTCAGTTTCAGCCTTCAGAATAGAACTTAGTTCATTTTTAAGGAATCAAGACTGTCAGATATAGTCACTGAGCTTCTTACGAAACTCAGCACAGTTTCACAAAATTAGGAATGTTAGATACAGTCATTTAGTTATCAGTAATACAGTATCAGTAAACTAAGATCTCTGCTAATCAGTATTCAAAACTCTGTATCCAGTGCTATCATGATCTCAGTCATGGTTTATATGTTCATGCATGTACTCTCATTCAATTATACTCATGTCTTTCAGTCAGCATTGTTCATGCATATGAACCTATACATTTCAACCTACCTCACTTTGCATACCAATACATTCAAAGTACTAACAAATACTTTTTTTTGCACAATAATGTCTTATATCATAGGTTTAGATGCACGAGCTCCCGATCATATTTAGCAGTACAGATATTCTGCAGTCAGAGATAGTGGTGAGTCCTCATAGTTCGAGGAAGTGGTTGTTATTTCAACATTTTAGTAGTTTGAAGTTAGTTGGGGACTTGTCCCATCAAATCCTTATTCAGACAGTTAGAGGCTTATTCAGACAGGAGTATTTTTAGACATATATTCAGTTTTGGTATTAATATACTGTATTCAGAATTTATTTATAGTATTGAACCTTATGGCCATTTTTTGCCTAATTTCTGTATTTTTTACAATATGATTATTCAGTTATTGCAGAAGGTTCCAGTCATGGGTTAGCTTGTTGTCCTTTGGGATTATAAGCACCGTGTAGCATCCGAGGTACAGACTCGGGGCATTACAACCTCTTTTAGAGTGACATAGTAATATGCTATGGAATGTGACCTCCTTCAGAGTGATATGTTATTATCTTATGGACCACCATCTCCTTCAAAGTGACATATTGTTATGGACCGTCACCTCCTTCAGAGTGATAAGTTATTATATGGACTATTACCTTCTTCACCATTACATGTTATCATGTTATGGAATGTTACCTCCTTCAGAGTGATATTTTATTATGTTATGAATCATCATCTCCTTCAGAGTGACATTATTATGTTATGGATCGGCACCTCCTTCAGAGTGACATGTTATTGTGTTATTAGACTGTCACTCTCTTTAGAGTGACATTATTACATGGATTGGCATCTCCTTCAACTATATTATGAATTTCACCTCCTTTAGTATGGCATACTAAAACATGGTATGCTCGATTGCTCTTATATTGCATTTGATACTAATAAGTTTAGTACAGGTAATTAATAGATACATTGTACCGTCACTACATTCAAAGTGACATGTTATATTTAAATTGGATCGTATGCCCTTCAATGAGACACATAGGATCGTCACTCTTTTCAAAGTAGCATATTACATTTAAATTGGTTCGTCCATCCTTTAATGAGACACGTTGAACCATCATTCCATTTAAAGTGATATGTTATATTTTAATTGGGTCATCCACCCTTCATTGAAACACGTTGGATATCACTCCGTTCAAAGTGGCATGGTACATTTAAATTGGGTCGTCCACTCTTCAATGAGACATGTTGGACCGTTACTCCAGTCAAAGTGTCATGTTATATTTAAATTGGGTTGTCTTCCCTTCATTGTGACACGTTGGACCATCACTCCATTCAAAGTGGCATGTTATATTTAAATTGGGTTGTTCGCACCTTTATGAGACATGTTGGACCATCACTCCATTAAATGTGGCATGTTACATTTGAAATTAGGTCGTCCACCCTTCAATGAGTCATGTTGGACCATCACTCCATTTAAAGTGGCATGTTGTATTTGAAATTAGGTCATCTTCTCTTTAATGAGATACGTTGGACTGTCACTCCGTTTAAAGTGACATGTTACATTTAAATTGGGTCATCCTCCCTTCAATGCAACACATTGGACCGTCACTCCATTCATAGTGGCATGTTATATTTAAATTAGGTCATTCACCCTTCAATGATATATGTTGGACCGTCACTCCGCTCAAAGTGGCATGTCACATTTAAATTGGGTCATCCATCCTCTAATGAGATACATTGGACCCTCACTTCATTCAAAGTGGCATGTTACATTTAAATTGGGTAGTTTGCCCTTATATGAGACACATTGGACCATCATCCCGTTCAAGTGGCATGTTACATTTAAATTGATTCATTCGTCATTCAATAAGACACGCTGGACCATAACTCCATTCAAAGTGGCATGATACATTTAAATTGGGTCGTCTACCATTCAATGAGACATATTGGACCGTCACTCCATTCAAAGTGTCATGTTATATTTAAATTGGTTCATCTGCCCTTCAATAAGACACGTTGGACCATCACTCCATTCAAAGTGGCATGTTCATTCAAAATGGGTAGTCCACCTTTTCATGAGACACATTGGATCGTCACTCCGTTCAAAGTGTCATGTTACATTTCAATTGGGTCGTCCGCCCTTCAATGAGACATATTGGACCATTACTCTGTTCAGAGTGACATGCTATATTTAAATTGGGTCATCCGCCTTTCAATGAAACACGTTGAACTGTCACTCAGTTCAAAGTAGCATGTTATATTTAAATTAGGTCGTTTGCCCTTCAATAAGACACGTTGAATAGTCACTCCATTCAAAGTGGCATGTTACATTTAAATTAGGCCACCCACCCTTCAATGAGATATGTTGGATCATCACCCCGTTCAAAGTGGCATGTTACATTTAAATTTGGTCGTCCACCTTTCAATGAGACACGTTGGACCATCACTACGTTCAAAGTGACATATTATATTTAAATTGGTCATCCGCCTTTCAGTGAGACACGTTGGACCATTACTTCATTCAAAGTGCCATGTTACATTTAAATTGGGTCATCCGCCCTTTAATGAGACATGCTGGACCATCACACCATTCAAAGTGGCATGTTACATTCAAAATGGGTCATCCATCTTTCAATAAGATACATTGGACCGTCACTCCATTCAAAGTGGCATGTTAAATTTAAAATAAGTCATTTGCCTTTTACTAGTACGTGTTGGGTTGTCACCTCGTTTAAAGTGGCATAATAATTCTTAGAATAGGTTGTGCAAATTGGTTCATCAAATATCTCGATATAGCATGTTTAAATAGGTTTGCACTAATTTATATTTGTGTATTGCTACATTTACAACTAATCATTTGTTTACGTTGTTGTCGAGAGCATCCAAAAGGATAAAATTCTCAAATCAAATACAATTGTGGATGACTCCAAAAAAGATGCAACACAACGTGGAACTTTTTCTTAGCAGCAAAATAGGATATAGTATAGAGATGGATGTCAAACTCTTTTGACGCGAGCTAAAGGATGATTTCCACCACCAAAACCACACCCCTGTTAGAAGGCATGTGGGTACTTTGGGATATTCTGGTTTCAGCTTCACCTTCAAAATTTTTCTAAACTTATACCGAAGGTAACCTTCACTTTTCTTTAAATCCGAGTGACAACGTACTTAATGTTTTGGAAATTATGTCTGGGTAGATTCTTACCTAAGGATCTGAAGTGCACGATATTCATGGTTAAGAGGTTACAAGCCTTTTTTTCATAAATCGAATGACCTGTGACTCATCCTGAGCCAAAGATCGTTTAAAAAAGAGAATATTTTTTCTACCGATCGAGTCAAACTACAAGTAGTCGATTTCCTAATTCTCAGGGATATGTAGGTTGTGCTCTTTATTGAAAATCCAAATACATGCCAACCTTCCATCCAATCCGCTTATTCCTCATCTTTGCGATTTCACTTAAATTTGAAAATTGGAGTAGCTCGTGAATTCGTTAAAAATCCTGCTTCAGAATCATGCTTTATGAACTACAAGTGGCCTGAATTCTCATGGAATCTGAGATATGTAGGAATCCCGATACCAGATTCCATCCTTAACTCCAGGAAACTCGTATGAAAGCTAACCTCTTTCATAAATGAATTTGTGGTTGGACAAAATTAGAAACATTAAAATCCCTTTACCCAGGGTTACTTGCATCCACCCTACCCAAAGGGAGGGAGGGGGTAGTTGTTGTCACCTAACTTTTTCCCTCCATAACTAAGTTTAGTTCTAATTTTCTTTAATTTTTAAATAAAATTACAATATTTATTTTATTCGAATATAAAGCTTTTCAAGATATTTATTTGAGTAATTTTGCCATTTTAAGTAGCAATTATATATTATGATATTTAATTAGATAAAATTATATAATTTTTGTTACTTAAATATTTATTTTATGAAATATCAAATTTTAATTAAAGCTTATCTTAAAAATTGATTCAAGTGAGTATAGTCTTGGTTTAAATATAACTTATTCTCAAAAATAATTAATTTGGATAAATGTGCATTTGATTTTATTAAATCAAGAAGCTCGGGATCAAAGAAAGTATTAATTCGTATCAAATTTTAATTTAATTTAGCCAATCTATTAAAATTGACCATAATAGAAATCAAGGCCATAATTGCAATGCAATCCGCCAATTGATTTTCAATTTGGTCAAAATTAAATAAATTTGGCTAAATTCTAAATCCCAATTGGGCTTATATTTTAAATAACCCCAAAATCCCAAAAATGAAATCTACCCATTCAAACTGAATTTCAAATTTGTAATAGATATATAATTCCACCTCAATCTTGTCCTTTTTCCAATTTGAATTTCAAAATTTGTACTAGATTGTACAATCCACCTCAACCTTGTTCTTTTTCCAATTTGAATTTCAAAATATGTACTAGATTGTACAATTCCACCTCAACCTTGTCCTTTTTTTTTCAATTTGAATTTTAAAATTTGTACTTGATTGTACAATTTCATCTCAATCTTATTTTTTTTTTCATTTTTGAAATTCAAATTTGAAATTCAAAATTTGTACTACATTGTACAATTCCACCCCACCTTATCCTCCATCAAACCTTATCCTTAATTTTTAATCCCAAATACCCCTAAATTCTTTCTCCCACATTGGTAGATTCAAAGAATTGAATCTCCATCCTCTCCTATAAATACTACCACTATTTTCTTAGAAAACCAAGTCTTAAAGAGTGAAAAAACCTTTTGAACAAAGAGTTAAATTTCAACTTTCCTTTAAATACTACCACTATCTAAACTTAAAAGGTTTTTTCTGTTTTGAATCTTTTAAGTAATATTTTTAGTTTTTCTTGATACTTTCTCAAAAATCAATTGGCGACTTTGAAATTTCTTAAATTGTTTCAAACCTTTCTTTAAGGTTTTGAAATAGGTAAAAAAATTGAAAAATTATATTTTTCAATCCTTCGAATCAAAAAGGGGCTAAACAACTACTTCCCCATATTCACCTCAATCTAATGGAATTGCAAAAAAAAAAAAACCTTAAAGAAAATGATGAATTCTTTACTTATAAGTTAAGGTTTACTGCAAAACTTGTGGGGGGAAGCTATTCTTCCGTCTAACCGAATACTCAATAGAGTGCCCATAGTAAGACATTATCAATTCCATATGAAAAATGGAAAGGAAGGAAACCGAACTTGAAATATTTTAAAGTATGGGTGTTTCTATCGAAAGTCTAAGTTCCTATGACTAAATGGGTGAAAATAGGACCTAAGACTGTGGACTGAGTGTTTATAGGATATGCTAAAAGTAGTAAAGCATGTCAATTTTTGGTTTATAAATTCAAACATCTGGATATCTATGAAAATACTGTAATTGAATCAGATAATACTGAGTTCTTTGAATACATTTATCTGTATAGAACTAGAAATGTATGGTTGGGGGGGGGGGAGAAAGGTTAAACGACCTTGAGATAAACCAAGCGAGAATGTACATAATGATGAGAATCAAAAATGTAGTATACATAAAAGAATGTCAACTTCTTTTGGATCGGATTTTGTATCATTTCTTCTAGAAAATAAGCCTCAAATGTTTAAAGAAGCGATATCATCTTCAGACTTATTTTTTTGGAAAGAGGCAGTCAAAAGAGAGATTGCATCAATACTGAGCAACCATACTTAGGAATTAGTTGATCTTACTCCAGGAAATAAACCATTAGGTTCTAAATGAATCTTCAAAAGGAAAATAAAAGTGGATGATACTATTGACAAATACAAGGCATGACTTGTAGTGAAAGAATTCAAACAAAAGAATGACCTTAATTAGTTTGATACATACTCGCCTTTAATAAGAATAACATCAATTCAGATGTTAGTTGCCTTGGAGGCTATATATGGTCTTGAAATCTATCAAATGAATGTGAAAACAGCATTCCTAAATGGAATATTAGAGGAAAATATTTACATGGAACAACCTGAGGGCTTTGTGGTTCCTGCTAAACAAAAAAGGTGTGCAAACTTGTTAAATCACTTTATGGACTAAAACAAACACCAAATTAATGTCATTCAAAGTTTGACCAAACCATTTTGGCAAATGGTTTTAAGATAAATGAATATGATAAATATGCGTACATTAAAGACACACCAAATTACAAGGTCATTGTTTGTTTGTATGTGGATGACATGTTGATCATCAGTAGAGACATTTCTGATATAAATGCTTCGAAATGAATGCTTGAGAGCAAGTTTGATATGAAGGACCTTGGAGTGTTGGATGCGATTTTAGGAATAAGAATCCATAAAACTCCATAAAGGTTGGCATTGCCACAATATCATTACATTGAAAAGGTACTTGGCAAGTTCAAATATTTGAACTTTGGTATTGACAAGACTCAATTAGACATAATCTTTACACTTCAAAAAATGAAGGTGAAAGTGACTCCCAGTTGGACTACACAAGTGGGTTGGGATGTTTAATTCATATCATGAACTATAGAAGGTCCAACATAGCATGTGCTATTAGTAAATTGAGTTGGTACACAAGTAATACCAAAAATCATTGGATGATAATGAAAATTGTTTTGAGGTATCTTAAATACACTAAAGACTATGCCTTGCATTAAAATAAATATCTAGCGGTAATTGAAGGATATAATGATGCAAATTGGATCACCGAATCGAATGATATAAAATTCACAAGTGTATATGCATTTACTTTAGGTGGAAGAACAGTCTCTTGGAAATTGTCCAAACAGACATGTATTGCTCTATCTTCAGTGGAATCTAAATTTATCACATTTGATAAAGTCGGTGAAGAATCTGTTTGGATTCAGAATTTCTTAGAAGATATTCCTTATTGGCACCAGCATGCATACACTGTGATAGCCAAGCGGCAATTGGTAGGGTAGGGAGCATGATGTATAATGGTAAATCTCATCATATATTACAGAGACATAATACCACTAGAGAACTACTCTCTAGTGGAATTATCACTGTTGACTATGTGAAGTCAAATGATAATATGTTGGATCCATTTATAAAAGGCCTATCTATAGAGAGAGTTGAGAGAACATCGAAGGGAATGAGTCTACGACCCAGGACAAGTCAGCATGGCAGTAATTCTACCTAGTAGACTGGAGATCCCAAGATCTAGGTTCAAGGAGATTAAACAAATCTGTGACTAAATGATTCAAAATTGTCAATAAACCCAACTCATTCTCATGATGTAGATAATGTTCAAGAAATAAGGATAAGGCTTATGGTGTGAAGCTTTTTAACGATAATCAAAATTTGGCAAATTTGGCCAAATAGTTTGATCTATAGGATTGAACGTTTAGAAATTACCTATGTGAAGGTGAAGAGGAAACCGCTTCATGGAAAATGTTAAGGCCTATTCTCTAAGATCTTATGAAACCAAGATGTGTTCATGGATGAAACGAACAAAATTGTGAGAACTATAAATGGTAAAAGTCTGATTGTGGGACATGTATTGTCTAGGTTTACCTTAAGGTTCTATGGTTTTAATATATCAAATCTACTGATTGACCGAGTGCGGTCTAATCGTGGTGAGCTACTATTTTTCCAAACCAAACACGATCCAAACATTGTCTAAAAAATCCAAAACTTACTCGAGACATGCTACTTAGACCCCTGAACAAGAATCAACTCATAAACTTACATCACGGGGCAGAAATGTCACTTTCGAGGATTATCAAGGCTAGGAGGCTAAAACTTAAGCAAAGTTCCCATTACTTAGAAAGTTTTCAGGTGCTAAGACTTTTATACTATGACGAGGAACTGCTCTGAACATAGAAAAGTATGGGGTATTACAATATCTCCCCCTTGGGAATATTTGTTCTCAAATGAGACTGAATAAGCTTTGAATACAGAGGCACTGATATTACACACTGATTATGCATAATTGAAAACATGATTACATGACTGAGTATAAAACATGGTGACTGACTGAACTAATTCATGAATGCATGCAAAAATATGAAACTGATTATATGGCTGGAATTATAACTGATAAAGAAGAACTTTAGGGAGAATCGTTACCATGAGCTAAGTCTAAATTCATGGAGAAAAGGTAGGGTCACTTGGTCCTATATCTGTATCTGCTTTCCAAGTATCCCCCCTCAACAGACTGATTTCTCTAATGCACTTTGACCAAGGGAAGTTCTTTATTCCTTAGTCTATGAATCTGACAATCTAAGGTTTCAACTAGGAGTTCTTCATAGGAAAGATCGCTCAGAATGTCTAAGATTTCAAATAGAACAACGATAGCTGGGTCAGTAACACACTTCTTTAACAAGAAAACATGGAACACTGGATGCACTGATGCCAAATCTACGGATAATTTGAGTTCATATGCTACTTTCCCAAAGCGACTAAAGATGCTGAAAGGCCTAACATATTAGGGACTGAGTTTCCCTTTTCTGCCAAACCTCTTCACTTCCTTTATGGGAGAGATATTCAAATATATGAATTCACCCACCTTGAACTCGAGGTCCTTCCTTCTCACATCTGTGTAAGATTTTTGTCATCTCTGGGCTATCTTAAGCCTCTCTCTGATTAACTAAACTTTCTCCAATGCATCATATACTAACTCAGGCCCTATCAAAGCAGTCTTACCTACCTCAAACCAGCTAATAGGAGACCTACATCTCCTCTCATATAGAGCCTCAAATGAAGCCATCTGGATACTAGAGTGATAGTTGTTGTTATATGCAAACTCAATCAAAGGCAAATGATCATCCCAACTACCCTTAAAGTTGATAATACAAGCTCTTAACATATCCTCTAGGGTCTAAATGGTTCTTTCGTCCTGAGCATATGTCTAAGGATGAAAGGTTGTATTGAGATGAATTTGGGTACCAAGGCCCTTCTAAAAAGTCTTCCAAAAGTGAGAGGTAAACTGAGTACCTCTGTCCGAGATGATAGACAACGAGAATCCATGCAACCTAACCAAATCTGTAGTATAGAGCTTGGCATAGTCCTCAGCTGAATAAGAAGTATGGACTGGCAATAAATAAGCTGATTTGGTCATCTAGTCAGAAATGACCTAAATCGAATCATACCAATGATGAGTATGAGGCAAACCCATCACAAAGTCCATATTCACTTATTCCTACTTCCATGTGGGAATACTTAACTCTTGCATAGAACCACTAGGTCTATAGAGTTTAACCTTGACCTGCTGACAATTATAGCACTTAGCCACAAACTCTATGATATCCCTCTTCATCCTACCCACTAATAAATTTCCCACAAATTACAGTACATCTTAGTGGTCCTAGGATGAATAGAGTACCATACCCCATGCGTCTCTGTAAGAACTCGCTATCTTAAATTGTCCACACACGATAGACACAATCTACCCTAGCAATGCAACACATCATCTCCCACTTGGGGGAAAGCCTCTACTTTGTGATCTCTGACTGTCTCCTTCAATTTAACTAGACTGGGGTCCCTATCTTGCTTCTCATTCACTTCAGCAGCTAAAGAAGATTCTGAGCTACTCTACATCCAAACACTACCTTCAGCTGAGTTAACCAAGCGAACCTCTAGTCTAGCCAACTGATGAACCTTCGGAAACAACTGCTTCTTATCGCTCTCAACATAAGTAACACTACACATGGACAATCTACTAAGAGAATCTACCACCATATTGGCCTTGCCCGGGTGATATAAAACACTTATATCATAATCTTTTAGCAACACTAACAACCACCTCTGACACAAGTTTAAATCTTTCTGCGAGAATACATACTGCAAGCTCTTATGATCCGTGAACACATCAACATGTACGCCATATAGATAATGCCTCATAATCTGTAAGGTAAGTACAATGGCTGCAATTTCTAGATCATGGGTAGGATAATTCTTTTTATGAGGCTTAAGCCATCTGGAGGCGTAGGCTATGACCTTACCTCTCTATATCAAAACACACCCCAAACCAACTCTGGAAGCATCACAATATACAACGAACCCATCTAACCGTATGGCAAGGTCAAAACTGGAGATATGGTGAGTCGAGTCTTTAACTCCTGAAAACTCTTCTCACAGAAATTTGACAACTGAAACTTGACTCTTTTATGAGTTAATCTGGACATGGGGGACGCGATAGATAAAAACCCTTCGACAAAACATCTATAATAGCCAGCCCAAACCAAAAAACTCCTAATATTGATAGAGAGATGGGTCTAGGCCAGTTTCTGATAGCTTTGGTGTTTTGAGGGTCAAATCTAATGCCACCATTGAAAATAAAATAGCAAAGAAAACCTATGAATCTTAGCCAAAACTCACACTTACTGAATTTAGCAAACAACTGAGGGGCTTTAAGAGTCTGCATTACTATTTGAGGTGGTCTGCATTATCATTTTTATCACGGGAATAGACAAGGATGCCATCTATGAAGACTATGATGAACATGTACAGGTACTGCTTTAATACTCTGTTCATCAAGTCCATAAAAGCTGCTGGTGCATTGGTAAGATCAAAAGACATGACTAGAAACTCGAAGTGACTATATCGAGTCCTGAAAGGTATTTTTGAAATATCGTATTCTATGACTCTAAGATAATGATAGCCGTATCTGAGGTCTATCTTGGAGAAATATTTGGCACCCTAAAGTTGGTCGAACAAGTCATCAATTTTGGGAAGTGGTTATTTGTTCTTGATTGTTGCTTTGTTCAACTGACGATAGTCAATACACATTCTAAGAGAACCATCTTTCTTATGCATGAACAGAACTGGTGCACCCCATAGGGAAACACTGGGTTTAATAAATCCCTTATTTAAGAGGTCTTTCAGAAGTTTTTTCAATTTCCTAAGTTTGGATGGGGCCATTCTGTATGGCAAAATAGAGATAGGCTGAGTATCTGGAAGAAGGTCCATTCCAAAATCAATTTTCATTTTAGAAGGAACTCTAGGGAGGTATTTAGGGAATATATCAGGAAATTCCCTTACTAAAGGCACAAACTCAAGGCTAGGAGTTTAAGAATTAGAGTCTTTGACTCACACAAGATGGTATACACACCCTTGGCTATCATTTTCCTTGCTCTAAGGTATGAAACAACCTGAACCCTAAGAACTGTAGTACTACAAGGTCTACTACAATGACGTCTAAATCCATTATCTCTAACTCTACAAGGTCTACTAAAGTAACTTTCTAAGACACTGCAATTGGGTAATTCCTATATACCCGCTGGGCTATAATAGGGACACCTACTAGGGTATACATTGTAAAGGGTTCTGCTAAAATCTCAGGACTGACACCAAAATCAATAGCTATACAAAGGGTTACAAAAGAAAAAGATGTTCGTGGGACTAGTAAAGTATAAACATGTATTGAAAAACTTATAACATACCAGTAACCATATCAAGAAAATTTTCCTGATCCTGTTTAGATTGAAGTGCATATAATTTATTTGGATGCTGACCACTGGTAGTGCTGGAAGCAGCACCCTTCTGATTTAGGCGATCAGATGGAACTGAGGGATGACTGGACTGACCCTGCTGACTGCTGTTTGGGGAGTACTTGATTCAGTGTCATGGATTATCACACTCAAAACATATATCACTATCAACTCTATAAATACCCTGATGGTTTTTACCATATTTCTGGCAAAGAGGATTTGTATGACCACTGTTTACACTGCCTTGAGACTTAGAGCCTAATGCTCTATCCCTATTATTATTTCTGAATTTGGGTACTGGGTCACTAGATGAAGATGAGGTCGGGAATAAAGATTTTTGATAAAATTGAGGATGATTTCCACCCTCTAACTTTGGCTAAGCAAAATTAAAGCTACCTGTTCTCGCCCTCTTGTTCTCCTTCTCTCTCCTTAACCTTCTCTTGTTCAATCTGTTGAGCATGGACCATCAACCTAGAAAAATCCATATCCTTAATCAAAATTGTAGTCCTATACTTCTTGACCACACTATTAGATACCCCAGATATAAATTTACTCATCCTAGACCTATTGTTAACCACTACATGCGAAACATACCTGGCTAACTGGGTAAACTTAAGAGAGTACTCCTTCACACACATGTTGCCCTACTTTAAGTTAATAATCTCTAACATTATAGATTCACTCATATCCAATGGGAAGAATCAATCTTAAAAGGCTATAGCAAAATCCTTTCATTCTATAGGCCTTGCGTCATCACCTCTATCCCTTTTCCACTACTTAAACCAGGTGTGACCTACATCCTGCAATTAGTAAGCAGATAACTCAGCACTTTCTCTAGAAGTTACACCCATGATGTCTGTCAAGGAATTCCTGCAGATTCTCGTCAGACTTGGATCATAAAAAGAAAGGAGAATTTATTTGGGTGAAGTCACGAATCCTAGTTGCAGCACTATTGGCCACTGGGTTGGCCAGAACAATGGCTGGATGAACATTCTGGACCGCTACAGAGTGAGCTAGAGTAGTGAATACATCTCTAAACTCTGCATGAGAAACATGCTCATTTAAGGGATCTTCTTGAACGAGCAGAGGTACTGGATGGTTCATATTTCTTCTTTAAGTTGTCTTTCTGGGAGGCATGATCTACAAATGTATGGGAGAACAGATTAGATAGAGAGTTTAACATGAGCTCATGCCCAGTCAGATGACTTGAAAACTGAAAGAAGGGAAACTTTTCCTAAAACTCCTTGTAGCCTCTTATCCATAAGTGTGGCGCACTTTACACCCATGCACAAGACTCTACTTGATGTGGCTTTCAGACTTTCCAGGACACTTTAAAACCATAGGCTCTGACAACAAGTTTGTAATGCCTCAAGATTACACCCTGGGAGTTACATAGTGCTTACAGCCTCGAAGGACCATAAGATAACCCATGTTGGTACCTATTATGAGCACTAAATAATATAACATGGGATGTATTCAAAAATTATTAGGAATGCAATAAGGTTTTAAACACATCAACATCTCTATATTTATAAGTTTAAAACTAACTAAATGAAGAATAATAGTGTCTAACCATAGCAACTAATAACTGAACCACTATCTAAAATGTTTAAAGCCTCTAATTGAATAACAGAGGAGTTGATGGGACAAGTACCCAACTAACTCTGACTGACTACTAAAATTAAAGTACTGAAATAAGCATAATTGGTCCTCAAAACATGAGGACTCACCACTGTTGCTGCTACTGATGCGCTGGGACTCTTCATTGTGTTGGAAATTGAATAAGCTTTCCATCAATACCAATTTCACCCAAATCCGATACTTGGTTGAGAAGTTATGGCATTTTTAGTAAAGTAGTACGCCATCTGGGCAATCACCACATCGCAATGAAGGTTCAATTCGTATTCGTCAAATTTTAGAGGACCTCCGCAATAAGATCGCATTGTGGTGAGGTCCAATTTCCCAGTTGTCAATTTATAGTAAGCCAACGCAATGGTACCACATCGTGACGATGGCCTAAATGACATTTCAATAGAGCACCGCGATGGTGGCGCATCACGTTGAAGTCCCAAGTCCCATTTGTCTAATTCTAGTGAGCCACCATGATAGTGGCATGAAAAATTTGAATCGTTTCCAGTTCTAATTAAATTTTTAAAAAAGGTACTTTGGTCAATTATCAAGCCCCAAATTCATTAATAATACAAGATTAAACCCATTCCAAGCCTATTATGCTTAGTTTTCATCGATTCGCTCTCAAAGCAAAACCCTAAAGCTCAAAAGCTTACTCTTCAAAAAATCAAATTCCTCCATTGTTTCTTCAAGAAAACTCTAAATTGAGGATATCAAAAACAAGATAATCAAGAACTCATCCTCAAAAGTACAAATAGAGATTCAAGTTCAAGCTTTCTTAGAAATTTCATCAATTAAGGTATGTGGGGTTTATGAACAAGGATCGTCTTTTATCCTTATGCCCAAAACCAAGTTTTTATTTCGAATTTATATGATTTTGAATGATTATACATGAGTTTTAAAGTAAGGTTCATACCTATTACTGCTAATTGCAAGATTATAAGAATTCAAGTGATTTAGAAGTTGAATTGCATGACTATTTTCATATTCTCATGCCTATTGCAGTAATTTCTAGATTTTGAGATGAATTGTCTTTATTTTCATTATGAAGCATGATTATTATGATGTTTTGACATGATATTGATGCATGGATTATTATCCCATGATTTAACATCATTACTTCAAGAAAGATAATGTTTTAAGCATCTTATGATTAAATTATTTATAAGTTTCAATAAAGCTTTGATATTTTGATATTCAGATATGATTTGGAATCCACTTTATAGATTTATAACAGATTTCAGAAGTCAGAATAGTTTTATTCATAGATTGAATCAGATAAATGCATAACTAGTTTCCTAATAATCCTTATGCTTGTTTTAAAGTGGATTTCCAACAAAATAAGCATAAAAATTAAAGGGAGTAGTATTTAGCACCAAGCAAAAAGTGTGGGATGAGTGTGACCTATTTTCCATAGAACTACGTAGCCAACGTAGGTACGAATTCAGATTATTCCCATTTCTATATGGATGAAAGATACAAATGTGGTCACTTAGATTAGGTTATACTTCTTGGCAAGAGTATGACACCTCTCCCAATCGCGAGGTTTTTCCATTAGGGGAACAAGACGTTGAACTCCATGTTAGCTCACAAGATTTATGTTGATTGAAAGAACCTCCCTTCAGATAAAGTATTTTTCCCTAATAGTAAAACCTTGTAGAACAATTTTCCCTAAAGTTTTAATCTTACAACATAACAGAAAAGAATAATAGAAAAACTTTTGGAAAACTAAGTGTAAAGGCTCACAAATTTATTCAGATTATGCTTTACAGAAAGATATTAGCTATAAATTTTAGCTTTCAGATTTCAGATATAAAAGTGAATTCTTTCTGTAATTAGGCAGCATGTTTTACAGACAGATCCCTATTATAGTTTTTAGAACTAAATGTTATGACTCACTAATCTCAGTTGTCTAAGTATGACCTTGATACGATGGCTGATCCTAGGGCAAGTATGAGTAAGTTTGTTACTGGTGTATCTAGCTTGGTAGTCAAGGAGTGTAGGACTTCCATGCTTATTGGAGAGATGGATCTTGCTATGTTAATGATTCAAGCTCATCAGATTAAGGCAGAGAAGTGAAAAGAAAGAGATAGAAGTAATAAGAGGGCTAGAACAGATAGTTTAAGTATGGACATGCTAGGTATGGATAGGAAAATTATTTGCAGTTTCAGAATTGTTCATCTATGCCAGCACCATCTTCAGCTAGTGTTCCCTCTCCCAGAGCTAGTTTAGAGTAGTAGGGTAAGTCTTCTATGTCCAGATCTTAGAATAATGTGAGTGAAAGACCCTGTTATCCTTCATGTTCTATGTATGGTAAGAATTATCCTAGTGAGTGTATGTTGGGGTAGAAGGGTTGTTACGGTTGTGGTAAGTTGGGTCATAGAATCAAAGAATGTCTGTATGCTAAGTAGGAAAATAGAGATTTCCATCCCCATACTTAGGCTACTAGTGCACTAGCTCCTTTAGGTCACCCAGTCCCTTCTCAGGGCGCGTCATCCAGTACTAGTGGCTGTCAGCACCAAAATTGGTTTTATGCTTTACTATCCTATCAAGAGCAGGAGGATTCATCAAATGTTGTTACTGGTATATTTCGTGTCTTTCATCTTGATGTTTATATGTTGTTGTACCCCAGGTTAAATTTCTCTTATATGACCCCGTTAGTTGCTATAAAATTTGAGAATAGTCCTGAGAAGATCCCTAAGACCTTCTGGGTTTCTAGTCCAATAGGTTAGTCAGTCATTGCTAAATACATCTATAAAAAGTGTCCTATCATTGTAATTTATAAAGTCATGTTAGCAGACTTAATAGAGTTATATATGGTTGACTTTGACCTTATTCTTGGTATGGATTGGATCCATTCCTATTATGCATCTATAGATTGTAGCACCCGAGTGGTGAAATTTCAGTTTTTAGATGAGCCAGTCTTTGAGTGGGAAGGTAATTTAATGTCTCCCAAGAGTTATTTCATATCCTTTATAAAATCTAGAACGTTGATTTCTAAAGAGTGTATCTATCATATAGTCCGAGTGGAAGATGCTAAGTCTAAGACTCCAAAAGTTCGGTCAGTCAGAGTAGTTAATGAATTTCTTGATATTTTTCTCAAAGATTTTCCAAGGGTATCTCCCGATAGGGAAATAGACTTTGGTATTGACCTTCTCCTAGATACTCAGCCTATCTCTATTCATCCTTACCATAGGGCTCGGGCTGATCTTAAAGAGTTAAAAAAGCAGTTTAAAGATCTTATAGATAAAGGTTTCATAAGACCCAGTGTTTCTCCATAAGGTGCTCCCGTCCTACTCGTGCGAAAGAAAGATGGTTCATTGCAAATGTGCATTGACTATCGTCAGCTGAATAAGGTCACAGTCAAAAGAAAATATCCTCTTCCTAGAATTGATATCCTACTTGATCAACTCCAAAGTGTAAGCTACTTCTCCTAGATAGACCTTAGATCCGACTATTATAAGGTTAAAGTAAGGGAATATGATATTCTAAAGATAATTTTCAGACCTCGATATGGTCATTTTGAGTTTGTAGTCATATCCATCGGGATAACCAATGCCCCAACAACCTTCATGGACTTGATGAAAAGAGTGTTCAAACAGTATCTGGGCATATTTGTCATAGTCTTTATCAATGATATTCTTGTCTATTCTCGTAGTGAGGATGATCATACAGACCACCTTAGAATTGTGTTGCAAACTCTTAGAGATAACCAGTTATTCACCAAATTCAACGAGTGTGAATTTTGGCTATGGTCAGTAGCTTTCCTCAGTCACATTATTTGTAGTGAGGGTATTAGAGTTGATCCTCAAAAGACAGAAACAGTATGAAATTGACCTAGACCTATTTCTCTATCAGACATTAGGCATTTCTTGGGCTTAGCTAGATTTTATAGATCTTTTGTTGAGGGTTTCTCATCTATTACGTCTCCTATGTCTAGATTGACCCAAAAGAAAGTTAAGTTTCAGTGGTCAGGTTCCTACGAGAAGAGTTTTCAGGAGTTGAAGACTTAACTCACTTCATCCCCAATTTTAGCATTACCTGATGGTACAGATGGTTTTGTTGTGTATTGTGATGCCTCTAGAGTTGGTTTGGATTGTGTGTTGATGCAGAGAGGTAAGGTTATAGCTTATGCCTCTAGAAAACTTAAGCCTCACGAAAAGAATTACCCTACTCATGATCTTAAATTAGCTGTTGTTGTGTTTGAATTAAAAATCTAGAGGCACTATCTTTATGGAGTGCATGTTAATGTGTTTACAGATTACAAAAGTTTGTAGTATGTGTTTACTTAGAGGGAGTTAAATCTTCGTCGGAGAAGGTGGTTGGAATTGTTGAAAGATTATGATATAAGTGTGTTGTATCATCTGATCAAGGACAATGTAGTAGTAGATTCCCTTAGTAGACCGTCCATGGGTAGTATTGCTCATATGGAGAATGATAAGAAGGAGTTAGTTAAGGAAGTTCACCAGTTATCTCGATTGGGTGTGAGATTGGTTGATTCATCTAAAGGAAATGTTTAGGTTCAAAGTAGTTCCGAATCTTCCCTAGTTTCGAAACTGAAAGAGAAGCAAGATAAAGATTCTAGTTTGGTCAAACTGAAGGAGTCAGTTAGAGACCAAAAGTTAGAGGTTTTCTCCCAAGGGGGAGATGGTGTGTTGAGCTACCAAAGTAGATTGTGTGTTCCATGTGTTGATGATTTGAGGTAACGGATTATGGCAGAAATGCATGGTGTATATTATTCCATTCATCTAGGTGCTACCAAGATGTACCGTGACTTGCAAAAAATCTATTAGTGGAGTGGTATGAAGAAAGATATAGCAGAGATAGTATCCAAGCATGCAACTTGTCAACAGATTAAAGTAGTGCACCAAAGACCCGGTGGTACATTACAAGAGTTTGGTATCCCCACTTAGAAGTGGGAAGAGGTAAATATGGACTTTATGACTGGATTACCCTATTCGCGTCGTCAGCATGATTCGATTTGGGATATTTTAGACAGATTGACCAAGTCAGTACATTTTTAACCAGTTCACACGTCTTACACAACTGAAGATTATGCCAAGCTATATATCAGATAGTTAATCAGATATACAAATATTTTTTTATTATATAGGCAGTTGTGGAGAAGAAATAGAGAGAAGTGAGTTCAAGTTTTCTCCAACTAAAATAAGTGCTTCATATGCATTGAGAAAATATTATTTCACTTTGTTTAATCACTTTGAACAAGTTTACTTCTTTAGACATGAAGTGTTGAATGATAAATTTCCAAGTTTGTAAACTTTCGTGAATGTTAATTTTTTCTCATTAAGTGTATCTATTTTTTCCACATCAATGTTCTATTTGTTATGGTATATTTAATGACCTTTGTGCATTTTTACAAAACAAGACATATTCATTTTTTACCTCGATCTTTTCAATCCTCCTCATTCTTCATTCCCATATAGAAGTAACTACATGAGCTACTTTTAGCCAAATGACTTATGACATGAGATTGAAATATTTTTAAAAGACATGGCGTATCTACAAAAAATGTCATAATAGTATTAGAAAGTGTTATTTTAATTGGACTTTATAAGTACTCCTAATAACTAGTTCAAGGATCTTGTGTTACTACTAGGAATCTTTTTTTCTATTTACTCCAGCATATGGTAACATGTGTTAGTTATAACTAGGCTAGATATATCCAATTTACTCCTCGATATTCTCGAGTCTCCTCATTCTTTGTTCTCATCAAGATATAATTACATGAGCTACTTTTGGCCAAATGTCTTATGATTTGAGATCGAAATATTTTTTAAAAATGTGTCAATATATCACTCCATAAGTTTTTTTGTGTCTATAAAAATATTTCATAATAGTAATAGAAAGTGTTATTTGGCCAGTTCACACGTCTTAGTTCAGCTTTTCATCCACAGAAAAATGGTCAGGTAGAAAGGACCATTTGGACTCTAGAGGACATATTGAGGGCATGTGTTCTTGTTTTCAAAGGTAGTTGGGATAACCATTTGCCATTGATTGAGCTCAATTATAATAACAGTTATCATGCTAGTATTCAGATAGCTTCGTTTGAAGGTCTTTATGGGTGAAGATGTAGATCATCAATCGGTTGGTTTGAAGTGGGTAAGGCCACTTTAATTGGGAACGACATGGTTTTTGCAGCCATGGAGAAAGTTTGGTTGATTAGAGAAAGATTAAAAGCAACCTAGAGTTGTCAAAAATCTTATCCAGACGTAAGAAGAAGAGATCTTGAGTTTGAGATCGATGATCTTGTATATTTGAAAGTTTTGCCTATGAAAGGGGTGAAGAGATTTGGCAAAAAGGGGAAGCTTAGTCCCCAATATGTAGGCCCCTTTCAGATATTGAGTCATGTGGGGAAGGTGGCATATGTGCTTGAGCTACTCACAGATTTATCCTCACTTTACCTAGTGTTCCATGTGTCCTTATTGAAGAAATGCATGGACGATTCAGCCATTATAGTTCCTCTAGAAAGTACAAATATTCAGAATAGCTTTTTATATGAAGAAGTTCTAATAGAGATTGTTTATCATCAAATCCGTAGACTAAGGAACAAGGAAGTTCCCTTGGTCAAAGTTCTGTGGCAAAATAAGTCCATTGAGGGTGCTACTTGGGAAGTAGAAGTAGACATGCGTACCAAGTATCCTCATCTCTTCTCCGCGAACTCAAATTCAGCCGAAGGTAATAATCCTCCTTCATTTTGTTATTTTCTAGTCTCATATTCAGCTATATAGTTGTCTTCATGTAAACTTATTAACTTGCAGATCAGTTCAGTAGCTCAGTATGTTTTGATTCATTCATACAGTTTAATTTAGTTATTCATGATAGCTTATAACCTTATATTCCTTAGTATTTTCAGCTTAACTAGCCATATTTGAGGATGAATGTTTACAAGAGGGAGATATTATAATACCCTGTATTTTTTCTAGCTTAATTTAGCCCCTAAAATGTCAAAGGTAAGTTTCAAAGATGAATAAATTTTGTTACATATGAAATTTTCTATATTTAGAGTCTTTATTGCGTGGGAAATTGAATAAGATTTCCATCAATACCAATTTCGCTTAAATCCGATACTCAGTTGAGAAGTTATGGTGTTTTTAGTAAAGCAGTATGCCATCTAGGCAATAACACATCGTGGTGAAGGTTAAATTCCCATTCATCAAATTCCAGTGGACCTCCATGATAATATCACATCGCGGTGAGGTCTAATTTCTCATTTGTTAATTTCTAGTAGGCCAACACGATGGTACTGCATCGCAACGATGACTTAAATGGCATTTCAATAGAGCACTACGATGGTGGTGCGTCGCGGTAGCAAGAAAAATCAAAAAATTTGACTCATTTCCAGTTCTAATTAAATTTTTAAAAAGGGAAACTTTGGTCAATTCCCAAGTCCCCAATTCATGAATAACATAAAATTTAACCCATTCCAAGCCTATTATGTTTATTTTTCATCCATTCTCTCTCAAAGCAAAAACCTAAAGCGCAAAAGCTTACTCTCCAAGAAATCATCTTCCTCCATTATTTCTCCAAGAAAACTCTAAATTAAGGATTCCAAAATCAAGATAATGAAGAACTCACTCTTAAAAGCACAAGTAGAGATTCAAGTTCAAGCTTTCTTAGAAATTTCATCAACTAAGGTATGTGGGGTTTATGAACAAGGATCCTCTGTTATCCTTGTGCCCAAAACCATGTTTTTATTTCAAATTTATACGATTTTGAGTGATTACACATGAGTTTTAAAGTAGGGTTCATACCCATTATTGCTAATTGCAAAATTATGAGATTTCAAGTGATTTAGAAGTTGAATTGCATGACTATTTTCATATTTTCATGCCTATTTACAGTAATTTTCAAATTTTGAGATGAATTATCATTGTTTTCATTACCAAGCATGATTATTATGGTGTTTTGACATGAGATTGATGCATGGATTATTATCCCAAAATTTAACATCATTATTTCAAGAAAGATGATGCTTTAAGCATCTTATGATCAAATTATTTATAGATTTTCAATAAAGCTTTGATCTTTTGATCGTCAAATAAGATTTGGAATCCACTTTACAGATTTATAACAGATTTAAGAAGTCAGAATAGTTTTATTAACAAATTGAATCAGATAAATGCATAATTGGTTTCGTAATAACCCTTATGCTAGTTTTAAAGTAGATTTTCTACAGAATGAGCATATAGATTAAAGAGAGTAGTATTTAGCACTGAGCGGGAAGTGTGGGATTAGCCTGCCCTATCTTCCACAGAACTACGCAGCTAATGTAGGTACAGATTCAGATTATTCCCATTTCTATATGGATGACAGATACAACTGTGATCACTTAGATTAGGTTATAGCAAGAGTATGACACCTCTCCCCATCGTGAGGTTTTACCCTTAGGGAAATAAGACGTTGGACTCCATGTTAGCTCACATGGTTTATGTCGGTTAGAAGAACCTTCCTTGAAGAATAGTTTACCCTACAGAAAAGAGTAACCCTAAAGTTTTAAGTTTGCAAAATAATATAAAAGAAAATAGAAAAGCTTATTGAAAACTAAGTGTAAAGGATCGCAACTTTATTCAGATTATACTTTAAAGAAAGCTATTAGCTACAAATTTCAGATATAAAAGTGAGTCCTTTCTATACTTAGACAGTATGATTTACAGATAGAGCATTAGTACAGCTTCCATAACTAAATTCTATCACTCACTAGATTTACAAAGAATGATTTGTTACTCATGATTACAGCTTTCAGTTACTCAGTTACTCAAGCTTATGTGAGTCATTTACATTTAACATGTATTATTTTACAAACTATGATGATGATTGATAGTATGTTTTGAATATGCATTCACCCTCATATACTTAGTATATCCTTAAAGTACTGATCCACATATATGTCTATGTGCTATATTGTCTCATAATGTAGGTTCAGGCACTCAGCTCCAGTAGCGTGAGTAATTTCGAGCATCTTCATCTATATCCCAACAGTTGGTGAGTCCTCATAGTTCAGGGACTTAGTCATTAAGTTTATTTTCAATTTATCAGTTTAGATAATTTAGTATTCTTTTCAGACAGTTCGAGTCAGCTGGGGGTTTATCCCAATGGCTCTCTAGTTATTAGTAGTAGAGGCTTATCAGACTGCTGGATATGATTTAGATTATTCAGTTTTAATTGTACAACTCTTAAGTCTATTATTTCAGATGTTATGATTCATATACTCTCAGTTAGTTCAGACAAATTTTCGCATTTAGTATGACTTTATACCTATGTTTCTATTATTATGAGATTCAGACTTAGTAAAAGGCAGATAGGGTTAGCTTAAGGCTACTCGTAGTCTTGAGCACCTTGTGATGTCTTGAGACCAGGTTTTAGGGCGTTCAATATGGTCGGGAGCTTGGGCATCCAAACCTATGATATAAAATATTATAGTGCAAGAAAAGAGTATACATTCAGTACTTTGAATATACTGGTATGTTAAATGGGGTTAGGATAATATGCATGATTTCATATGCATAGGTAATAACTGTCTAAATGAGTAACATGAAAAGCCTAATGGAATATATGAAATCTGTAAAGACTGAGAATGCATAGCGAAGAAAAACACATAATCTAAAAATAGTCTGAAAATTAAAACACTAAGATCTGATAACTGAATCACTGATAACTATATGCTATGGTCAAGGCAAACCTGAACTGAAGTATACTGAATATTGAACTGAGACTGTGGGAGCAATCATCTAGCCGACATACCCTTATATGATAAATTGGGGTCCAACTTGCAACTCTAGTTGGAAGGGTGTCAATACCATAACACGGGTACTAACATTGGCTGTGTGGATCCACTAAAGTATTGTCCTAAAGGACTAAGGGTCACCCTTAACTGGCAGGGCCCTAATGAGATATATGTCAACCGTTAACTAAAAGGTTAACATAGTTCTGGAACATAGGGGCTGCTACTAAATATTGCACCCTCAACTGGCAGGTAAGCCCCTATCCATGGGTTCGTTCGGTGCTAAATCCTACTCCCAACTTAATTGACTCAAACAACTTGTCTGAACTGAGTTTACTAACATGATATACTGACTGAACTGATAATACTCAAATATGTTTGAAACTCTTCTGAAAGTAATTAAATTAAGTAAAAATTTAAGTTTTTGGGTATTCATAACCCCCAGGACTCGATAGCAGTAATAGTAAAATCGTTCCAAACTTTGGGGACATAATAAGAAAGCATTTATCCACAGTTCACACTTATATGCATTTCATCAAACATTTGGTATTCATAGTTTAAGATAATCATTTGAATAGTATAAAACTTGGAGAATAGCATGATTTCGACATCAATTGCACTTAATCATAATTTAATTCAGTGAACAACAACATTAAACAATGTGGGGTTTGATAAACAACAACAATTTCATGTAAGCATGGTATAAAGTCAAGATTCATGGTTGAAATTATAATTTAAAATCATGGTAACTTATTAAGATAACAACTTTAAATTTTAAATTTGGATACTTGGATACCATGGGTGAAAGGGACCCATGAATGAACACTTAACATACCTTAGGGTATTAATCTTGTAAGAAAATTGTAGTTCTTAATCGTTCTTGGGTGGAGAAGCTTGAATTCCTAAGCTTTCTTGAGAAAGTAATGGTTGAAATTGATGAACAATAAGAGAGCTTAGGGTTTCTTTTTGAACAAAATTGGAGAATGTGAGCAAAATATGCCGCTTTAGTTGTTACATCTCATGTTTTCACGATTTTGGGACATAGGAAAAGACTAAAATGGCCCTAGGAATTTAAAATTCAAAACTGGAGTCTCGATTAAGGGTTCACCATGGCACGGTGAGAATGTCATCGTTATACCCAGTGCGATGTGGTGGAATCGCGGTGACCCACCGGTTTTTGTAAATGCTGATTTGGGCATCACCATAATGAAGCGAGCCCCTTATCGCGAAATCCATCGTGACGCAGTGAAATGCAATGGATATCTAGAAATGATGATTGTCTTTTCACCATTCACTATGATGCGGTGACTACCTAACCACGATACTCTCCACGATGCATCTTAATCGCGGTAAGCTACTATTTTGCCAAACCAAATGCGATTCAAATCTTGTCTGAAAAATCTGAAACTTACTCGAGGCATGCTACTTAGACCCCTGAACAAGAATCAACTCATAAACTTACATAGGGGTAGGGAAAGTCACTTTTGAGGATAATCAAGGTTAGGAGGCTAAAACTTAATCCAAGTTCCCATCACTTAGCAAATTTTTTGGTGCTAAGCCTTTTATACTATGACGAAGAGTTGGTCTGAACTTAGAAAAGTACGGGCTATTGTAATATCTTTCCCTTGGGAAAATTCTCCTTGAATGAGACTGAATAATCTGAGAATACAGAGAAACTAAGATTACACACTACTTATGCATAATTGAAAAGATGATTACATGACTGAGTCTGAAACATGGTGACTAATTGAGCTAATTCATGAATGCATGCAATAACATAAGCTGAGTCTAAATTCATGGAGAAAAGGTGGGGGGTACTTGGTCCGCATATCTTCCTATGTTTCCAAAGTAGCTCCCTCAACGGACTGATTCCTCCAAAGCACTTTGACCAAGAGAACTTCTTTATTCCTTAGTCTGCAAATTTGACGATCTAAGATTTCAACTGGGAGTTCTTCATAGGAAAGATCGCTCTGAATATCTAAGATTTCTAATGGAGCAACAGCAACTGGGGTTACCAACAAACTTCTTTAATAAGGAAACATGGAACACTGGATGCACTAACGCCAAATTTGTGGGCAATTCGAATCCATATACTACTTTCCCAAAGAGACTCAAGATCCTAAAAGGCCCAACATATCAGGGACTGAGTTTCCCTTTTATACTAAACCTCTTTACTCCTTTTATGGGACACCACAAACTCGAGGTCCTTTATCCTCACATTTGCATAAGATTTCTGTCAGCTCTGGGCTGTCTTAAGCCCCTCTGAGTAAATGAACTTTCTCCAATTCATCATACACTAACTCAGGCCCTATTAAAGCAGTATTACCTACCTTTAACCAGCTAATAGGAGACCTACATCTCCTCTCATATAGAGCCTTAAACAGAGCCTTCTGGATACTGGAGGGGTAGCTGTTGTTATATATAAACTCAATCAAAGGAAACTGATCATCCCAACTACCCTTAAAGTCGATAGCACAAGCTCTTAACATGTCCTAGGGTCTGAATGGTTCTTTCGGCCTAACCATCTGTCTGAGGATAAAAGGTTGTATTGAGATAAATTTAGGTACTAAGGCCTTTTTGTAAAGCCTTCCAAAAGTAAGAGGTAAACTAAATACCTTTGTCCAAGATGATGGACAATGGGACTCTATGAAACCTAACCAACTTTCTAATACAGATCTTGGCATAGTCCTCGGCTGGATAAGAAGTATGAACTGGCAAAAAATAAGCTGATAGGGTCATCCGGTCAACATGACCCAAATCGAATTATGCTGACAACGAGTATGAGGGAAACCCATCACAAAGTTCATATTCACCTCTTCCCACTTCCATGTGGGAATACTAAACTCCTGTATAAAAACATAAGGTTTCTGGTGTTTAACCTTGAACTACTGACAATTATAGCACTTAGCCACAAACTCTGCGATATCCCTCTTCATCCCACTCCATCAATAGATTTATTACAAATCATAGTACATCTTAGTGGTCCCAAGATGAATAGAGTACCGCACCCAATGTGCCTTTTCAAGAACTCTCTGTCTTAAATTATCCACACATGACACGCACAATCTACCCTGGCAATGCAATACACCATCTCCTCCTTGGGAGAAAACCTCTACTTTCTGATCTCTGATCAATTCCTTTAACTTAACTAGACTGGAGTCCCTATCTTGCTTGTCTTTTACTTCAGCAGCTAAAGATGATTCTGAGCTACTCTACACCTATACACTACCCTCAGCTGAGTCAACCAAATGAACGCTTAGTCTAGCTAACTGATAAACCTCCTGAACCAATTACTTCTTATCGCTCTCAACATGAGCAACACTACCCATGGACAATCTACTAAGAGTATCTACCACCATATTGGCCTTTCCCGAGTGATACAAAATACTGATATCATAATCTTTCAGCAACTCTAACCACCTCCTCTGACGCAAGTTCAAATCTTTCTGCGAGAATACATACTACAAGCTCTTATGATCCGTGAACACATCAACATGCACCCCATATAGATAATGCCTCCAAATCTTTAAGGCAAACACAACGACTGCAATTTCTGGATCATGGGTAGGATAATTCTTTTCATAAAGCTTAAGGTATCTGGGAGCGTAGGCTATGACCTTACCTCTCTGCATCAAAAAACACCCCAAACCAACTCTAAAAGCATCATAATATACGACAAACCTATTTGTACCATCTGACAAGGTCAAAACTGGAGCTGAGGTTAGTCGAGTGTTTAACTCCTGAAAACTCTTCTCACAGGAATTTGGCCACTGAAACTTGAATCTCTTCTGAGTTAATCTAGACATAGGGGATGCGATAGATGAAAACCCTTTGATAAAACTTCTGTAATAGCTAGCCAAACCCAAGAAACTCCTGATATCGGATGGACAGATAGGTCTGGGCTAGTTTTTTACAACTTTAGTATTTTGAGGGTCAATTCTAAGGCCATCACCAAAAATAATATGGCCAAGGAAAGCTATGGATCTTATCCAAAACTCACACTTACTGAATTTGGCAAACAACTAATAGGCTCTAAGAGTCTGCAATACTATTTTGAGATAGTCTGCATGATCATTTTCATTATGGGAATAGACAAGGATGTCATCTATAAAGACTATGATGAACATGTCCAGGTACTGCTTGAACACTTTATTCATCAAGTCCATTAAAGTTGTTGGGGCATTGGTTAGACCAAAATACATGACTAGAAACTCAAAGTGACCATAACAAGTCCTGAAAGCTATTTTTGGAATGTCGCATTCTCTAACTCTAAATTGATGAATGCCGAATCTGAGATCTATCTTGGAGAAATAACTTGCACCCAAAAGTTGGTTGAACAAGTCATCAATTCTGGGAAGTGTAAATTTATTCTTGATTGTGACTTTGTTCAACTGACAGTAGTTAATATACTTTCTAAGATAACCGTCTTTCTTATGCACAAACTAGACTGGTGCACCCCATGGGGAAACACTAGGTTTAATGAATCCCTTATTTAAGAGGTCTTTCAGCTATTCTTTTAATTCCCTAAGTTTGGTTGGGGCCATTTTATATGGCAGATAGAGATAGGCCAAGTATCTGGAAGAAGGTCTATTCCGAAATCAATTTTCCTTTCAGAAGAAACTCCAGGCAGGTCTTCAGGGAATACATCAGGAAATTCCCTTACTACATGCACAGACTCAAGGCTAGGAGTTTTAGAATTAGAGTTTTTAACTTGCACAAGATAGTAGGCATACCCCTTGGCTATGATTTTCCTCGCTCTAAGGTACAAAATAAGTTGACCCCTAAGAACTGTAGTACTACCCCTCCATTCAAGGATTGGTTCATTTGGAAACTGAAAATGAACTACTCTATTTCTTCAATCCACTAAAGCATAACATGAATGGAGCCAATCCGTGCCGAGAATGATATTAAAATCCATCATCTCTAACTCTACAAGGTATACTGAAGTAACTTTCTAAGACACTACAATCGCGCAATTCCTTTATACCCGCCTGGCTAAAATAGAGACACCTATTAGCGTAGACACTGAAAAGGGGTCTGCTAAAATCTTAGGACTGACACCAAAATCAACAACTATATAAGGGGTTACAAAAGAAAGAGATGCTCCCGGGTCTAGTAAAGCATAAAAATGTAACTAAAAAACTTGTAACATACCCGTAACCACATCAAAAGAATTTTTCTTATCTTGTCGGGATTAATGTGCATACAATCTATTTGGATGCTGACTACTGGTAGCGCTAAAAGTGGCACCCTACTAAGTCGGGTGACCGAATAGAACTGAGGGATGACTGGACTGACCCTGCTGAATGCTCTTTGGGTAATCCCTAAATTGGTAGCCTAGCTTTACACACCCAAAACATACATCACTACCGACTCTACAAACATCCTGATGGTTTCTACCAAATTTTTGGCAAAGAAGATTTGTACGACCACTGTTTACACTGCCTTGGGACTTAGATCCTGACGCTCTATCCCTATTATCATTTATGAATCTAGGTACCGGGGAACTAGCTGAAGATGGGGCTGGGTATAACACCCCACAAAACTAGTCTATGCATTTTCTCATGGTAACATGCTCTTAGAGTTAAATGACTAAAATAGTGTTAAAGAGACTTAGTCTCATTTTTGGCTTAAAAATGAGTAATTTTAAACCATATATAATTTTTCTAATTTAAACTTTTTATCATGTGGGAAATTGAATGAGATTTCCATCGATATAAGATTCACCCAAATCTGATACCCGGACAAGAAATTATGGCTCATTTAAATCTTAACCGTAAAACACCGTCATTTTGGTGCTTGGCGCGTTGTGGAGTGGGTCTATTTAGCAATTGTCAAATTCTAGAAGTCTAGCACAATTGTGGTACATCGCGCTGAAGCTCTAGGTCCCAACCAGTGGGACAATGCGATAGCTCTGCATCGCGATGACCCTAAGAATCCTATTCGTCAAATTCTAGTGAGCCACCGTGATTGTGGTGCGTTGCGGTGGCCCATAAAATTAGGCTTCTAGTTATATTTTTTGTTTTGTCTCATTAAGGATACTTTAGGTATTTTCCACCCTCTTATCAGCTTAAACATGAGATTTTAATCCCAAAGGACCTCATTATTGATATTTTCATAAAAAACCATCAAGAACACTCTCTAGGGTTTCAAACAAGAATCCCAAATAACTCAAGATTCAACCATGGATTTTAGAAGATAATTGGAGAGTTGGAATCCCCACGCCGTAGGATTCAAGAATCATCTATTATTTTTTGAGATTGGGGTACGTTGGGTTTTCCTAAAATCTCATGGGCATAGAAATCATGTTTTAAAGAAAAGGGTTTCGGATTTATGAATATATTCATGTTTTAGAAGCGTAAATGATATTGTTTTGGCCTTTAGGCCTTCCCCCAAATTGATTTGAAATTTTATATATATGTAAGCATGTATTTTAAGGTTGATGATTGAATTGAGAGCATGATTCATGAAAAAAATCCCTCTCCTGTGATGATTTTCATTTACTTATGATATACTATGAAATCATTTGAATGCACCTTGAAAAGCATGTTATGAAATGTCTTGAATAATGTTATATTTGGATTATGATTTTGATTCCAAAAGAGAGAGGGTTGTTTATGTTGATGAATGTTGAACATAATCATATAATAAAAAGAGTTGCATGGTTTGTTAAAGATTACATGACCACCACTTGTTTATTGAAAGAATGAGAGCTTTTGCATAGCTTTGACATAGGTTTTCAGAACATGAATTCTCTTTGTTAAATTACATGTTTGGGTGGTCTGAACTATATTTTAATGAAAGATCATGCTTAATGCTTTATAGGTCAGAACACATGACTTGTAAGTCTTGGTATGACGATACCAAAAATAGACAATGCCATAATAGACTCAGACTAGCTTAGAAACCAGATTTTCATGGCTTAAAATTTTAGAATGATATGTGTTAGAAATGGATAAAATTGGGCACAAAGAGACGTTAGGTGGTCCCTCGAAGAAGACACAAATTTCAAACAACTCTTGCCTAAAATCATGATTTTTCGATCCAGGTATATTATATTATGCTGGCCTAGTGCCCTGTGGCATATTAGACTTAGACACTCCAACCCTTGGCAGACTCCATATATCCCGTAGGGTTTTAGACTTATAGGGGTGTACCACCTAATTCAGAAGTAATACGAAGATTAGAAATTGCACTGACAGAAAGGTTTTTATGATTATCAAAATGCCCATGTATTTTGGAATTTATATCTTATTTGATGTTTTATGACTAGCTCTTAACTATTTTATTTATATTAAAAGATTTATTTTGGATTGCTCTGCGTATCAGTACATCTGGATTAACCCCCTACCTTCCAGGTTCTGAGGCACATTCTAGGGGTCCTGATAAGTAGTAGATTTCTTCAGACAAAAAGTGCAGGGTCTAGTCGGTGAGCCTTCTATATTTCAGAAGGCCTAGTTATTTTAAGACATTGATTATCAGTTATGGTTTTGGTCTATTGGGGGGCCTTGTCCCAGCTTTTTAGACAGTTATCTTTAGATCATGTAGTAGAGATTTCGCAGGCTGTTCCAGATATTATTTGTGATTTTTGGATTTCATTCCTTATTGTTAAACTTAATCCAAAGTATGACCATGTTTCCATATCAGATTATATTTCTACATCTTTTTTTATTATGTAAATGATGTGCATAATTACCAGATAGAGTAGGATGCCCGGGCCTTCTTGGTTTGGGATGTCCATCATGGTCATGCCCTAGTTCGGGTCATGATAAACTTGGTATCAAAGCACGGTTCATGGTCTCAGGGTGTCTCTGAAATAACGTTGGATAGAGTCTTGTTTATGGGTGTGTAGCATGCCATACTTATTAAACAGGAGGCTACCAGGAATTTAGGAATGTTTCCCCTCTTTGTAATCTAGTTCATGCTTTGGAGTCTAATCTCTCCTCTAATTTGTGATCTCTTGTATTTCAGAAAAATAATCACACCTCCCTGTCGTACTATTGATCAGAATGCACAGACAGATGAGGTCCATCCCATTCATCGGATGAGGAACCAAAATAGAGCTCAGACTCCTGAGATTAATGCTTCTCTGGGAGTCCTACTAACTCAGACTATCCTACCTAGGGCACCTAGAGCTCCCCAGACAGGGACTAACCGCACTCAGCTTTGCGAGAGAGAAGTATCTAATGCAGAATTCAGACAGTCCATTCATATGCTTGCTCAATTGGTTGCCATACAGACTCAACGGTTGAAATATATTGGGTCTGCATCGATCACATCTGAGGCTACTAGGGTGGGTCAGTTCTTGAGAATGTACCCGCCCAAGTTTTGGGCACCAAAGTAGAGGAGGATCCATAGGAGTTTGTGTATGAGATGGAGAAAATCTTCAAGGTGATGCATGCAGACGAGGTAGAAGGGGTGGAATTGGAAGCTTACCAGCTTAAATAAGTTGCGAAATAGTGGTATAATAAGTAGGAGGATTCTAAAGGTGAGAGTGCTGAATGGGGCGAGTTCGTGGAAGCCTTCCTTGATCGGTTCTTTACCCTTGAGTTGAGAGAGGATAAAGTTGAGGATTTTATGAACCTTCAGCAAGGAAAAATAAGTGTCAAGGAGTACACTCTAAAGTTCAACCAACTGGATCATTATGCTCCGAAGATGGCTGGTAATATGAGAGCCCAAAAAAGAAAATTTGCATTCGGCCTTTCGAATGACTTAGTGCTTGAATGTAAAGGGGCTATGCTGAGTAGAGACATGTACTTCTCTAGGCTGTCAGTGTATATGCAGTAGGTAGAGGAGTAGAAGAAGAGAATCATTGAGTCTAGGTACAAGGACAGACAGGCAAAGAAAGCCAGAACAGCGGATCAGAACCACAGTCAGCCACAGAGTGGTAATTGAGGGAATGGATGGTAAAAGAAGAAGTTTTGGAGTAATACGTAGTTTATAGCTAGCGCCCCAGTGCCTAAACCCCCAGTTAATAGATGATTTCAAAGTTTTCATACTAGTCATGGACCCAGATCTCAGCATACTCAGCCACAGGGCAGTGTGGCTCAGCAGTATAGTCCTTTTCTATGGTGTGAGACTTGGGAAAAGCAACACCTAGGGAGGTGTCAGTTGGGCACGCTGGTGAATTATTCATATGGTCAGTCGGGTCACTTTCATAGAGATTGTCCCTCCACCAGGAGGAATGTTGGTAGAGCTAAGTCACGGGAAAATTCTTCCGCACTACCACAACCCCAAAAGGGTGCTACCTCAGCTTTCGGGAGTGGTCACAATCAGCTGTATGCTTTGTCCAACTCCCAGGAGGTGGAAGCCTCACCAGAAGTAGTCACTGGTATATTACAAATCTTTTCCATGATTCTTATGTATTACTTGATCCTGGGTCTACCTATCCTATGTGACCCCTTATGTGCCTGTCAGTTTTGGGTTTGAGCCCGATGAAATTTCTAAACCTTTCTCTATTTCCATTCTGATGGGTGATTCTGTTGTGTCTAGGAGAGTGTATAGAAATTGTGTAGTGATTGTTTGTGGTCGGGATACCGTGGTAGACCTTATAGACTTAGATATGATTGATTTTGATGTTATCCTAGGGATGGACTGGCTACATTCGTGCTATGCCATATTAAATTGTAGAACCTAAAGAGTCATCTTTTCTTTTCTGAATGAACCAGAGATAGAATGAGAGGGGTATTCTTTAGCACCTAGAGGGAACTTTATATCTTATCTTAGAGCCCGTAAACTTATCTCCTAAGGTTGTTTGTATTATCTTATTTGGGTTAAAGATTCTAATGCCAAAAGTCTTCCTCTCAAATCAGTCCCTGTGGTAAATGAGTTTCCAAAAGTCTTTCCAAATAATCTCCCAAGAATACTACCTGATAGGGAGATTGATTTTGGTATTGATTTTTTGCTAAACACCTGTCCCATTTCTATTCCGCCATATAGAATGGCTCCTGCAGAACTGAAAGAGTTGAAAGAACAGCTAGCAGACTTTCTAGAGAAAGAATTTATACATCTTAGTGTTTCTCCCTAGGGTGCACCTGTACTCTTTGTGCGAAAAAAATATAGTTCCCTGCGTATGTGTATAGATTACCACCAGCTAAATAAGGTCACTGTTAAAAATAAATATCCTCTTCCTAGGATTGATGATCTCATTGACCAATTTCAGGGTGCTAAATGTTTTTCAAAGATAGACCTTCATTTAGGATACCATCAGTTGAAAGTTAGAGAGTCAGACATTCCCAAAATAATCTTACGAACCAGATACAGTCATTACGAATTCCTAGTCATGTATTTTGGGTTGACTAATGCCCCTGTAGCCTTCATTGATCTTATGAACAGGGTATTTCATCAGTTTTTAGATCTGTTTGTTATAATTTTATTGATGATATTCTGATTTATTCCAAGAGTGAGGAGGACCACGCCAATCACCTCCGAATCATCCTTCAGAATCTCAAAGATCATAAGTTGTATGTGAAATTTTCCAAATGTGAATTCTGGCTAAGTGTTATTGCTTTCTTGGGGTATATTGTGTTTAGTGACGAGATTAGGGTGGATCCCTAAGAGGTTGAGGCAGTGAGAAAATGGCCGAGACCCATGACTCCAATCGATATTCAGAGCTTCTTAGGTTTGGCAGGGTATTACAGAAGATTTGTAGAAAGCTTTTCTTCCATAGCTACTCCACTTACTAAGTTAACCCCAAAAAAGGTAAAGTTTGTGTGGTATGACTCCTTTGAGAGTAGTTTTGAGAAGTTGAAATACAAATTGACTACAACACCTATTCTGACTCTTTCGAAAGGCACAAAGGGTTTTGTTGTGTACTGTGATTCATCCTGTGTTGGACTTGGGCGTGTACTTATGCAACACGATAAGGTGGTGTATTATGCATCTAGGTAATTGAAGGTGCATGAGCGAAATTAACCCACCCATGAATTGGAGTTAGCGGCTGGGGTGTTTGCGCTTAAAATATGGTGACATTATCTTTATGGGGTATATGTTGATATTTTCACTGACCATAAGAGTTAATAGTATGTTTTCTCGCAGAAAGAATTAAACCTCAGGCAAAGGCTCTGGATAGAATTGCTAAAGGATTATGACATGTGCCTATACTATCATTCGGGCAAGGCAAACATGGTAGCCGACGCCCTTAGCAAGTTGTCAATGGGAATCCTTGCTCATGTTAAAGAAGGGAAAAGAGAAATGTGAAGGATATTCACCGACTTGCAAATCTTGGAATGTGACTCTTAGATTTCGAAGATGGAGGGGTAGTTATTCACGAGATAGCTAAATCATTCCTTTGTGCGAAAGTTAAAGAGAAGAAGATCGAAGATCCTATCTTGATGTAGATCAAGAAAGATGTGGGTCAACAGAAGGTGATGTCCTTTGAAATTGGTGGTGATGGTATTATGAGCTATAAGGGTAGATTACGTATGCCAGATGTAGATGGTCTGCAAAAGATAAACCTTGATGAATCTCACACTTCGAGGTATGTTTCTCACCCAGGCTCTGCCAAGATGTATCATGATCTAAAAACCATTTATTGGTAGAATAATATGAAGCACGATGTGGCTAACTATGTTGCTAAGTATTTGAACTATCAACAAGTTAAGGTAGAGCATATGAGGCTCGGTGGTACTTCCCAAAAGATTGCTTTGCCTTTATTGAAATGGGAAATGATCAATATGGATTTCATTACACGAATTTTGAGGTCTCGAAATCAGTATGATTCTATTTGGGTAATTGTGGATCGGCTGACCAAGTCAGCTCACTCTCTGCCTGTGAGGACCAACTTTTTGGGAGATGATTATTCCAAGATATACATTGAGGGGATGGTCCGTTTACATGGGGAACCTGTATCCATCATATCTCACAGAGGTCTGTAATTTTCTTCACAGTTTTGGAGGTCTTTTCAGATGGGTTTAGGTACCTAAGTAAACCTAAGTACTGCTTTCCACCCTCAAACTAATGGGCAAGCTGAGCGCACCATTCAGATCCTTGAGGATATGTTGAGGGCTTGCGTAATTGATTTCAAAGGTAGCTGGGTAGATCACTTACCGTTAATAGAGTTCGCTTATAATAACAGCTACCATGCCAGTATTAAGATGGCTATGTTTGAATCTTTGTATGGGAGAAAATGTAGATCACCGATAAGGTGGTATAAAGTGGGTGAGACTCAGTTGTTCGAGCTGAATCTTATTCATCAGGCGATGGAGGACATGAAAATTATTAGAGAATGACTTAAAACTGCCCAGAGTAGACAAAAATCCTACTCCAATGTCAGGAGAATAGACTTAGAGTTTGAGGTTGGTGATTGGTTGTGTCTCAAAGCTCCCCAATGAAGGCATTTATGTGATTTAGGAAGAAAGGTAAGCTGAGTCCTCGCTATATAGGGCCATACCATATTTTGAGAAGGATGGGTGGGGTTGCGTATGAGTTAGAGTTGCCGGCAAGTTTGGGTTCTGTTCATCTGGTATTTCACATATCCATGTTGAAGAAATATATTGGAGACCATTCATTAGTGTTTCCTGTAGAGGAGGTCAAAGTGACAGACTCCTTATCCTATGAAGAAGAGCCCGTGGCAGTCTTGGATCTCCAAGTTAGGAAACTAAGGAGCAAAGAAATAGCCTCGGTCAAAGTGTTGTAGAAAAATTAGAAAGTTGAGGAAGCAACTTGGGAATCAGAAAATGACATGAGAGATAGATACCCAGACTTATTTGATCAAGTGAATGATGAAATGGAAGGTACAATCCTTGTCTTATTCTTTTATGGCCTTAGTATACTTTAAATTGTGCTTATTTGTGTTTCGCGTCATCATTTGGGGACGAATGATCCCAAGGGGGGGATAATGTAACATCCCACAAAAATTGTCCATGCATTAGCTCGTGGTAATATCCTCTTAGAGTTAAATGACCAGAATAGTGTCAAAGAGAGTCTTATTTTTGGCTTCCAAAATGAGTAAAGTTTAAACCATGTATAATTTTCCTAATTTATCATGTGAGAAATTGAATGAGCTTTCCACGGATATAATATTCATCCAAATTTGATACCCAAGCAAAAAGTTATGGCTAATTTAAGTCATAATCGTAAAACACCAACATTTTGGTGCTTGGCGCATCGCGGAGTGGGTCTATTTAGAAATTATCAAATTCTAGTAGCCTAGCGCGATTGTGGTGCGTCGCGTTGAAGCTCTAGGTCCCAACCAGTGGGACAACATGATGGCTCCACGTCGCGATGACCCTAAAAATTCCATTAATAAAATTCCAGTGAGCCACCGCGATTGTGGTGCGTCGCGGTGGCCCATAATATCGGGCTTCCAGTTATATTTTTTATTCCATCTCATTAAGGGTACATTATGTATTTTACATCCTCTTATCATCTTAAACACAGGATTTTAATCCCAAATGACCTCATTATTGATATTTTTATTAAGAACAGTCTCTAGGATTTCAAATAAGAATCCCAAATAACTCAAGATTCAACCTTGGATTTTAGAAGATAATTAGAGAGTTGGAATCCCCACGTCGTAAGATTATTTTTCGAGATTGAGGTATACGGGGTTTTCCTAAAATCTCATGGGCATAAAAATCATATTTTTAAGAAAAAGGTTTTGAATTTATAAATATATTCATGTTTTAGAAGTGTTGATGATATTCTTTTGGCCTTTAGGCCTTCCCCCAAATTGATTTGAAATTTTATATATATGTAAGCATGTGTTTTAAGGTTGATGATTGAATTGAGAGCATGATTCATGAAAACAATCCCTCTCTTATGATGATTTTTATTTACTTATGATATACTATGAAATCATTTGAATGCACCTTGAAAAGCATGTTATGAAATGTCTTGAATAATGTTATATTTGGATTATGGTTTTGATTCCAAAAGAGAGAGGGTTGTTTATGTTGATGAATGTTGAACATAATCATATAATAAAAAGAGTTGCATGGTTTGTTAAAGATTACATGACCACCACTTGTTTATTGAACGGATGAGAACTTTTGCATAACTTTGACTTAGGTTTTTGGAACATGAATTCTCTTTGTTAAATTGCATGTTTGGGTGGTCCAAAATATGTTTTAATGAAAGATCATACTTAATGCTTTATAGGTCAGAACACATGACTTGCAAGACTTGTTATGACAATACCAAAAATAGACAATGCCATAATAGATCAGCCAAGCTTAGAAACTAGATTTTTATGACTTAAGTTTCAGAATGATATGTGTTAGAAATGGATAAAATTGGGCACAAAGACATGTTAGGTGGTACCCCGAAGAAGGTACAAGTTTCAGACAACTCTTTGCCTAAAATCCTGATTTTTCAATTCGGGTACATTATATTACGCTGGCCTAGTGCCCTATGTCATATTAGACTTAGACACTCCAACCCTTGCGGCACACTTAGGTTGGGGGCTTCCCCGCCGTGTCAATGGAGGACTCCATATAGCCAATGAGGTTTTAGAATTTTAGGGGTGTACCACCTAACTCAGAAGAAATATGAAGATCAGAAATTACACTGATAGAAAGGTTTTTATGATTATCAAAATGTCCATGTGTTTTGGAATTTATTCCGTATGTGATGTTTTATGACTATCTCTCAACTATTTTATTTATCTTAAAAGCTTTATTTGGATTGCTCTGCATACTAGTACATCTGTATTGACCTCCCCTTACCTTCCAGGTTCTGAGGCATAGTCTAGGGGTCCTGATAAGCAGTAGATTTCTTCAGACAAAAGTGCAGGGTTTAGTTGGTGAGCCTTCTATATTTCAGAAGGCCTAGTTATTTTCAGACATTTATTATTAGTTATGGTTTTTGTCTATTCGAGGCCTTGTCCCAGCTTTTCAGACAGTTATCTTTAGATCATCTAGTAGAGATTTTGCAGACTGTTCCAGATGTTAGTGATTTTTTGTATTTCATTCCTTATTGTTAAACTTAATTCAGAGTATGACCATGTTTATGTAACAGATTATATTTCTGCATCTTCTTTTATAATGTAAATATTGTGCATGATTATCAAATAGAGTAGGATGCCCGGGCCTTCTTGGTTTGGGATGTCCATCAAGGCCAGGCCCTGGTTCAGGTCGTGACACTGGGACTAAAGATTTTCGATGAAACTGAGGATGATTTCCACCCTCTAACTTTGACTGAGCAAAATTAAAGCTACTGGTTCTAGCCCTCTTGTTCTCCCTTTCTCTCTTTTTATCCTTCTCTTCTTCAATCTATTGAGCATGGACCATCAACCTAGACAAATCCATCTCCTTAATCAAAATTGAGGTCCTACACTCCTTGACCACACTATCAGATACCCCAGATACAAACTTGCTCATCCTAGACCTGTTGTCAGTAACTACATGCGGAGCATACCCGGCTAACTGGGTAAACTTAAGAGAGTATTCCTTCACACTTATACTTCTCTGCTTCAAGTTAATAAACTCTAACACCATAGCTTCTCTTAGCTCTAATAGGAAGAATCTATTTAAGAAGGCTGTAGCAAACTCCTCCAATTCTATAGGCCTTACGTCATCACCCCTATCCTCTTTTAACTACTTAAAATAAGTGTGAGATACATCCTGTAATTGGTAAGTAGCTAACTTAGAAATTTTTCAAGAAGTCACATCCATGATGTATGTTACCTTCTGAACTATGTCACGGAATTTCTGCGGATCCGCGTCAGACTTGGATCCCAAAAAGAAAGAAGCCTGGACGTCTGAACCTATGATATAAAATATCATAGCACAAGAAAAGAGTATACAGTCAGTACTTTGAATGTACCAGTATGCTAAATGGAGTTAGGCTAATATACATGTTTTCATGTGCATGGGTAATAACTGTCTGAATGAATAACATAAAAAATTGAATGGAACGCATGAAATCTATAAAGATTGAGAATGCAAGACTAAGAAAACCACATATTCTGAAAATAGTCTGTAAATTGAAACACTAAGATCTAGTAACTGAATTACTGATAACTGTATGCTATGGTCAATGCAAACCTGAACTGAAGTATACTGAATACTGAACTGAGACTGTGGGAGCTATCATCTAACTGACATTCCCCAATATGGTAAATTGAGGACCAACCTATAACTCCAGTTGAAATGGTGTCAATACTGTGCCACGGGTACTAATATTGGATATGTGGATCCACTAAAGTGTTGTCGCTAAGGACATAGGGTCACCCTCAACTGGCAGTGCCCTAATGAGATATGTGTCAACCCTCAACTGATAGGTTAACATCTTTAACCTACGCTGGCTACGTAGTTTTGGAATGCAGGGACTGCTATTAAAGGTCGCACCCTCAATTGGAAGGTGAGCCCCCATCCCTGGGTTCGCTCGATGCTAAATCCTACTCCCAATTGAACTGACTCAAACTACTAGATTAAATAGGGATTACTAACATGATATATTGACTGAACTGATAATACTCAAATATGTTTGAAAATTGTAATACCCATGCTTATTCCTAGCTAGAAATCATTTAAAGAATGCTAGTACTTGCTTTGAAATACAAATCTATTTTTTGTACCCGTTGTAATTATGAGATTTCTACTTTCTATCACGTGAAAAATTGAGTTAGCTTTCTAACGATACCAATTTTGTGCATATCCAACACCAGATAAGGAAGTTATGGATGTTTTACTCAGAACTGACCAAAACGCCCAGGTGCGACGTGCAATTTGATGGACCGCCAAACAAGTGACAAATCGCCACTTTGACCGTCACAACCAAGGAAGTAGGGCCACATTCTGGATAAGGATTGATGGACGAGTTGACGGACCATCATATTTTTGATGGACCGTCATCCAGGCCGTCAACTCTTATCCAGTGAACCCCATTTTTGGTCCACGTATGACAGTCAAAATGACAGACTGTCAAGTTCCTGATGGACCGTTAGTCAAGTCATTACACGCCACGTTCAGTTTACTTCTAGGCCATTTTAACAGGGGTATTTTGGTTACTTACCACTCGCCTATATATAGACAGATAAGTTTGAATTCAGCCATTTTGCTCATTATTATTTCACAAACAAAACTAGGGTTTCTCTCTAAATTTAATATCCAAGAACAAAACCCAATCTTCCTAAAAAATCAAAGGATTTCAAATCCTTCAAGTTCAAAAACATGAAAAACCTTCAGTCAGGTATGCATAGTGATCATCTATGGATCTATTTCGTTCATAGAGCTCAAGAACTATGTTTTAAATATTATTTTGTGATTGTATTGTTGTGTTATGAGCATGTACATGTTGATGATTATTTTTTAAGTTTCAAGATGATATCTAAAGGTGTTTTCATGAAGTATATGTGTTTATTAGTTGAAACCCATGATCCTTATGTGGCTTAATATGGTGAAATTCATAACACACTTAATCTAAAAGAATGTATGCAAAGTGTTTGATAATATGCCTAGGATGATAGAATTCATGTCCCATGATTTAATAGTGCTTAAATGACAAGTCCATGCTCTATGCTTTACGATTTCTCATGAATTACATGTGAGTGATATGCGTTGTTGTTGTGACATGGATTGACCATGATATTGAAGTTATGCAAGTATATACATATTGTGTGAATTTTCTTTACATGTATAAGATGTTGAGAACTATGCTTAGTGTGAAATCCCCTACTCACGATATGGTTAATTGTGGACTCTACTCTTACGATCAAGTCAGTCATGTGTGTCAGTTTCCTTCCATTAAGTCCTGGGGGTACTTGTACCCAAAAAATATATTTGTGTGTCTAGAGCCATGTCAAGTTATCACGATAATCTCAGTCAAGACACGATCTATAGAACTTAGTCGGGCATGTGACTCAGAAAACCTCAAAAATCTCATGATCTCAGTTAATTCTCAAATAGTAGCACTAATCCGCCAGTCAACAAAAGTCAGTTAGTCAATCCATGTACTGTCAGTTGAATCATGTTCAGTCTCTTTAGATGGGAGTAGGAGTTAGCACCAAGTGAACCCAAGGATGAGAACTCACCTACCAGTTTAGGGTGTGATTTCTAGAACTACGTAGCCAATATAGGTTGAGATATCTTAACCTGTCAGATTAGGGTTGATGAGCTGACTTAATCCGTCAGTTTAGGGTTTCCACTATTCTCATTTTGAGTACCTGCCAGCTAAGGTTCACTCATAGCTGTCCTTACCAGTGGCGCGGTATTGATATCCTTCCAGTCGGGGTAGAGATTGGACCCCAACTTAGCTATATACATTATTGGGGCATGTCGGTCAAACAAATACATCCCACAGTTTCAGTCCCAGTCTCAGTAAAAGTACTCAGATCGTTCTTCAGATTTCAGTATATCAGGACAGTTAGATATAGTCAATTCAGTTACAGAATAGAACACAGATAGTTCTATTAGATTTAGGACTGTCAGACACAGTCATCTATGTTATCAGAATTTCAGTATTTGTCATGCTAGATATTAGTAGATCATGAATTAGTGCCCAGATTTAGGTATCACGTAATCACAATTTCAGTTACTACGTATGCATGTTTTCACTCTTACGTACATATTAGTCAGTTAGTTAGCATCGTTCATGCATGTAAACCTTTTTTGCATTTAGTCTACCTTACTCGTATACTCAGTACTCCCAGTTGTACTGATGCATTTACGCTATGGTTCTTTCTTTCACGTTACACCATAGGTTCACAGATACGAGCTCCAGATCAGCAGTAGCAGTAGCATTCCAGCCGTAGAGTTGCAGTGATTCCTTATCCATTCGATGACGATATTATTTATTTCATTTATTATTTCAATTCAGTTTTGCTAGACGAAGTTAGTTGGAGACATGTTTCTTCAACTCCTTATTCATACAGTATTTAGAGGCTTTCAGATTTAGCTCAAATTTGATTCAAATTTTAGTTGTTATGGGTAATCGTTACCCCATATGGATGTTATGATTTGTCAGATTTTCTATGCAGTTGAACCTTATGGCCTGTTGTTCATGTTTTCCACATTATTACGTCATATTTTGCAGTATATAGGTACATATATCAGTCATGGGTTAGCTTGTGGTCCCTCGGAATTATGGGTATCGTGTAGCGATCCAGTTTAAAAAATTGGGACGTTACAAAAATCTTCTGAAAGTAATTAAACTAAGTAAACAACTAAGTTTTCGGGTATTCATAACCCCTAGGACTCGATACCAGCAATAGTAAAATAGTACCAAACTTTGGGGACATAATATGAAAGCATTTATTCACAATTCACTCTTCTGGGCATTTCATCAAATGCTTGGTATTCATAGTTGAAGCTAATCATGGGAATAGTATATAATAAAGTTATATTTAACAGAATTGACATAATCAAGTTAGCAAGAAATATATATATATATATATATATATATAATGACGTAACAAATTTATTTTTTTTAAAATAAAAATATAAAAAATCCTGCTATCCTCTTAAATATTTTCTCTAAACTTTAATTGTTGCTCTTAATTTTCTCTACGCCTTCTTTTTTTTTTTGCCCTTGTTTATACTTTTTTTTTCTTATTTCATTTATAATACAACAAAACATCAAAATCATTTATAACTAAGGTACGTGGCTTAGCATCATGCATATATCATTCATATACAAACCTACCCAAGTATCCATCCAGCAGGAAACTTTCTCTTGAGGAAAATAAATAAATAATAATAGTAATAAATGAATTAAAAAAACTTTTTTGATGTTACATTCTGCTTGATGCAATAAAGCATCCTCCTATTTCTGTGACTTCGTAGGCACGAGTGAACTGCCTTCTTCAACCTGGTATTCCTTTCTACCATTATTTTAGGTACTTTTTATTCCGTATAGAATCATCATATTTTATTTTAGACCCTTCATGTCACCCTATTAACATGCTAATTATGATATAAGAACCGATTGATGTTAAAAAGAACTAAGGATATTAGATACCAAATAATCCAACAATAAATAATTACGACTTGTTTATATAAATAACAAATATTTGAAACCAAGAGTATGTTCAGTCCCAAATCTACATGTAAAATCTATGTACTTGGTAACTTAACCATACAATTCACATCAAGAATATAGATGCTCATAATTGATCAACACATACACTAAATAACATAAAAAATTATTTAAACAACTTTATCATGATTTGGCTTACAATTAAACTTATAAAACAAAAGTGCTACGTCGAACGAGAACCTATATGATGAACTAATTAAAAAGAAGCACGAACGATGTCACCGAAAACTCAAACCGGAGAGCCGAACTCAAAATCTAACTCCTAAACCTTTTAGAATACTTTCTCTTCCTTCTCACTATTTCTCTTACCTTGTGATATTGCTTATTCTGATTTTTTCAATCTTTTTCTCTCTGTTTTGCTTTCTGTGTTGCTCTTTTTTTCTGTCTGTTTGATAGTGTTAATGTACGTATCTTTTTTTCTGAGGATGAGGGTATTCCTTTAAATAAAGGAGTTTTGGGGAGAACAGTTAAGGGGGGGAGTCAGATAAGGGGGAAGAGGTTGGGTAGTTTTAGGATTTTAAATTTTGAAATTTTTTATTTTTTATTTTTTAAAAATTACTATAATAGAAAATAATAATAATAATAAAATAAATAAATAAATAAAATAATAATAAATAATAATAATAACTAATTAATTTTATATTTAAGAAAATACAATAAAAGTTTATAAATAGTCAAAAATAAATATAATTAAGGCGATACTAAAACAACTAGCTTATTTATTAAAATTTAAAAGGAAAATATATTTTTGATTTTATTATTATTATTATTCTAAAAATAATAAAAAACAAATAAATAAATAATAAAAAATCACAAAATGTAACTTTATTTATTTAATTATTTTTAACTAAAAATTTATTAAAAGTGAACTAAGTGTTAAAATAATATCGGACCATATGTAAATATTTAATACCGAAAAATATATATATTAAACTCGGGGAGGGTCAAAAATTACGTGTCTACGTTTGCCCCTCTTTGTGTGAAATCTTAAAGAGTTTTCAAACAAAAAAGTAGACAAAGAGGTGATTTTTGATCCTCCAATTATTTGAAAAGTGACGATAAAATAAAAAATGTGACTAAATCCTGATTTTGGACCGCCTACATATCCCGTATTATAAGGGAATCAGGTCACTTGTAGTTCAAAGGTAAAATAGCGAGCGGACAAGTTAGATGTCGAGTGAGATTCTGTTGAGTTTTCGGTTCACGACTTCCTGCTTTTACATTTAAAGGAATAACAAAAATAGAAAACGAAGATACAAGTAAAAGATTCTATCTATGCAACTTTTTTAAATCTTGACTTGGACTTGAAAATCTTCACCCTATTCTTCTGGCAAACTCTTGAATTTGCAACTGATAATGTTCATCCTATTCTTCAGGTGGTCTCCTGACTTACAACTGATAATGTTCACCCTATTCTTCAGGCGAACTCCTGGACTTACTACTTTTTCACCCTGTTCTTTAGGCGACCTCCCGAACTTACAACTTCTTCACCTTATTCTTCAAGCGGGCTCCTGGCTTGTTATTTCTTCACCTTGTTCTTTAGGTGGGCTCCTGGACTTACAACTTCTTCACCCTATTTTTCAGGCAGGTTCCTGAACTTACAACTTCTTCACCCTGTTCTTCAGGCAGGCTCCTACCTTGTTATTTCTTACCTTTTTATTCTGTTCTTTAGACGGGCTCCTGAACTTACAACTTCTTCACCTTATTCTTCAGGCAAGCTCCTGACTTTTTATTTCTTCACCCTGTTCTTCAGGCGAGCTCTTGGCTTGTTATTTCTTCACCCTATTTTTTAGGCGGGCTCCTGACTTGTTCTTTTTTTATCCTGTTCTTCGGGCGGGCTCCTGACTTGTTGTTTCTTTACCCTGTTCTTCAGGCGGGTTCCTGGACTCAAAGTAAAAAGTGAAATAGAAAAATAACATCCCATTCTTTAGGAGGGTCCTGAGCATTAAATAAATTTCCATTCTTTAGGAGGGTCCTGAGCATAAAATAAATTCTCATTCTTCAGGAGGATCCTGTCCCATTCTTCAGGAGGTTCCTGAACATAAAATAAATTTTTATTCTTCAGAAGGGTCCTATCCCATTCTTCAGGAGGGTCCTGAGCATAAAATAAATTCTCATTCTTCAGGAGGATCCTGTCCATAAAATAAATTCTCATATTTAGGAGGGTCCTGTCCCATTCTTTAGGAAGGTCCTGAGCAAAAAATAAATTCTCATTCTTCAGGAGGGTCTTATCCCATTCTTCAGGAGGGTCCTGTACAAAAAATAAATTTTCATTCTGTAGGAGGGTTCTGTCTCATTCTTCATGAGGGTCCTGAGCAAAAAATAAATTATCATTCTACAGGACTGTCCTATCCCATTCTTCAAGAGGATCCTGAGCATAAAATTAAATGCTCATTCTTTAGGAGAGTCTCGTCCCATTCTTCAGGAGGGTCCTAAACATAAAAATAAATTTACATTCTTAAAGTGGGTCCTGTCCCATTCTTCAGGAGGATCCTGTGCATAAAATAAATTTCCATTCTTCAGGAGGGTACTGTCCCATTCTTTAGGAGGGTCCTGATCATAACATAAATTCCCATTCTTCAGGAGGGTCTTGTGCATAAAATAAATTCCCATTCTTCAGGAGGGTCTTGAGTATAAAATTATATTTTCATTCTTTAAGAGGGTCATGGGCATAAAATAAATTTCCAATAAACACGAATAAAATTTTTTCCCCAGTTTACACTAGAAAATTTTGTGAGAGTCATCTGATTACAATTTTTGAAAAGTTTAGAAAAGAGGGTGAATAAAGGCCCTACTAAAGAAATGCATCTCTTCAGAGTAAAACTGATGACCAAAATTAGAAAGTGCGTCTCCTAACACATAAAACTTAAATCACCTAGGTAAGGAAGTACTTCTCCTAAGGGTCACATAAAATGACTCAACTAGAAAGTGCGTCTTCTAAGAGTGAATGATTCAAGTTAGGAAATTCATCACCTAACATATGAAACTTAAATTACCCAGACAAGAAAGTGCGTCTCCTAGGGGTTAAAAGAAATAACTCGACTAGAAAGTGCGTCTTCTAGAAGTGAAGGTTCAAGTTAGGAAGTGCGTTACCTAACACATGAAAACTGGCATGCCCTGAATGGGAAGTGCATCTCCTAGGGGTTAAATGAAATGACTCAACTAGAAAGTGCATCTTCCAGGGGTGATTGTTCAAGTTAGAAAGTGCGTCACCTAACACATGAAAATTAAATTACCCAAACAAGGAAGTTCGTCTCCTAGGGGTTAAATGAATGACTCGACTAGAAATTGCGTCTTCTAAGAGTAAATGTTGATGAGTTTTACCATGATGTTGATTACTAAACATTTGTAGAAAGATTGCCTCTTGCATTTTCAAAAGTGAGTAATTGCATCTTTTGATATTTAGGCTTTGAAGCCCTTGATTTGAAGGTAACATGTGTTTTTTTTCATACAAAGAAAAGTTTTAAATTTAAGAAAAATGTGGTAGTTGATTTGCGGCATTTGGCTATTGATATGATCGTTTGTGCACTTGTGATGCTCAGCTCCATTGAAAATCATTGATAGCCATTGTTGACTTATCATAATTTCGATCCCAAATATGACTACCAAGATTTTTGACTCAAATCATAGTTTTCTTGCATGATGCCTTTGGATTCAGCTTCAAATACACCCTTTATACTTCTATGAGTCCAAAAACTGTCAAATGCCAAGCATTCTCGAGTACCTTGCTTTATTTTTTAAATATGTTAGCTTTGTGTGTCGGCCCTTTGTCTTTCATTTCACAACTGAAGGAGTTGGTAGCAAGTTTTGAAGTTCTTCCTCAATTTTCTTAACATAGACTTGACTCAAAAATACGTGAAAGATGACGGTAGTGATATTTTTTTTACCACAAAGACACAAAAATACAAATTAAAAATAAATAACCCGATCTATCCAAACTAATCACTATCAACTTTTGTCCACTCATTGTATTTGAAATGGAGCCATTTTTGAACTTGTTCCCTCTGGATTACAATCCTCCTTAGGCTAGTGGCACCTCAATGGATTTTCGCCAACGAGTCACTTCTATTTTATTTTTTTAAACTCGTTGTCGTCTTATGGTGTTCATGTGGATTTTTACCAATAAAACTCTCTCATTTTTATTGACCTCATAACTCACTGTCGCCTTATGGTGTCCAATAGGGTTTTCACTAATAAGACTCTCTCATTTTTATTTTTTTAAAATTATTTTCATTGAAGGTAAACGACACCTAAAATTTGAAACATCATGCATCCATAAAATGTTTAGCCTTGACATTCTCAAAGATTGATCTGAAAATCTTTCTTTGATTGTAACTTGACTTTTGGATAGGGTTAGAAAGAAAAGATGACATGAGGCTAAAAAATTTACATGAGATTAGGTGAAGCATACAACTTTTGAAATTGACTCTTAAGGAAATAAATTTTTTCCCTAGTTTTATTGCATTTTGGGTAACTTGAATTTTCTTTTGGTTGGATCGAACCCTATAGTAGGGCTGCATACGTATCTTGTCATAGCAAAAATCAGGTCAAACGTAGTTCAGACATCTTGTTCTTTTGCTTGATTTTTTTTTTCTTTTCTTTTTGAACTTTCTACCTTTGAGGATTTTTTTTTCTGACTCTATTTCTCTTTATTGACACTTTTCGTTTCTTCTTTCTTTTTCCTTTGACTTTTTTTTTTTCATACTTTATTTTGATCTCAAAAGAAGGGCACGAAAGAAAATAAAACTACAGCTCAAAAAAGGGGTAACAAAGAATGACACAACATTTGGGTAGCAGAATGAAATTCCTTCGTCATATCAATCCTTAAAAATGCAAGTACATAACATGTGATCTGGGAGTGAAACATGAAGTTCATACACATCTTTTCAACATTGATCGTGACTAAGAACTTGTGTCACTACTTCTTACGCACTTGTCAAATGTAAAGGTCAAATTGTCTTCTACATTTTTCCCATTAGAGGACTCATGCGTTTTTAAAGCTAATTTCCTTTTGCTTCTACTGACAGTGGATACTATATATCTTCTGATCTCTCTCATTTAAAGTGCTTGAGATTGAACTTCTCATTGATGAATTTGTCATTTTTTATTCACAAAGCGATTGCTTCAATCCATTCAAGTGAGGCTTTAACTCAATCAATAAACATCTCAACACTTTACTTATTTTATTACATGATTTTTCCTTTCAACTCTATCTTCCTGGTCAAGTGTTTCAGGATTAGATTAGATTTTAAGATCCGATGAAAATTCAACATGCATATCATATCACTAAAATCCACACAAAAGAACTATGTAAAGAAAGAAAAGATGAATAAATAATATATATATATATATATATATATATATATATTAAAATAAAGTAAAATAAAAATAAAATATAAATAAATAAATAAATAAATAAAAGGGACACTACATTTTGTTAATAGAAAAAATGATCGAGTTTAAACATAAATGGCAAATAAATAAGACAAGATAGACTCCGAATTATAACCCTAAAACAATTCGAATAATAGATAGGAAAACAAAACAGACTACCAAGGCTCTCTTTTTACGGGAAGCAAAATGAATTTTGACTTGCTGAGTTTGACATCTTAGCCACTAATTTACACGCTAGCCTTAATGAAGTCTCAACAATCATTGCTACCTCATCAGGTTTTCTTCTTAAGCTCAAAGTATCCTGAGTCATTTTGAATATATCGATCTCCACCGAACTCTATCCAAAATAAGTTATCAACAGTTTTTCTTTCCTTGATCCTCTTAGTTGATTACAAAACCTTTTCAGATGAGCTAAAGAATCACCATGGCCCTCGTACATGTCCAACTTTGGTGTTTTGGACTCTTAATGCAAGTGAACGTAATGAAACATGTACAAATTCTCCTAAGAAACTCTCTTTTTTTCTTTCCAAGTACTTGCATTTATCTCATATGTTGCTCCAAACTTCTCGCCTTCCTAGCCATTTCTTCTTATTCCTTATTTCTAACAGCCTACACCACTTCATATCAGACCCTATACCATTTTTTTGTGTCATCTTGCTTGTTCTTTGGACCTGGTGTCGTATTGGTGAGATGCCAATTTAGTCATAAATCAACCACCTAAATATTATTTTGATTTTTACTATAGCAAATATGTCAAAACTTGATATTTTCAAAAAAATTTCTTAAGAATATCACCGAGCTCGGCATGGGTTGCCTACGTATCTCATCAAGGTGAGAATCAAGTGTGAGTAGTTCTTGAAAACTGAAGATACGAAGAAACATTCTTTTTTTATTTGAATAATGAGAAACAACTTCTTTTTGAATTTATTAATAATAATAATAATACTATTTTATTTCTTTTAAATTTTTGAAAAGAAATTAGTTTTATTTTTATATATATATAAGGATCAAGACTTTTTTTTTTGGTTTAGAAGGAAAGATAATCTCTTTTTTTAGATCACTGAACATATAGAGGACTGCCTACGTATCTTATTAAGATGAAAATCAGGTGTACGTAGTTCTTGAAATATATGTCGTACAAAACTCAGCTTCAAGACCCCTAAAGGTTTAGGGCTGTTAAGAGTTATATATAATTTTTATTTTGTAAAAACTTAGCCTTATGATCTCTAAAGATTCAGGGCTATTAAGATATATAAAAATTGGTCTTGAGGATTAGAAAAATAATTATGAAAGTAATCATGTTTTCAAAATATTCCCCAATAAATCTATGAATAATTTTTCAAAAGATAGGGGCGTACCCCAAAAAGGGTTTTCTACGTATCCCACTAAATAGTGACAATCAGACCCTCGTAGTTCATGAAGACCTTAAAAACTATATATTTTTTAATTTCTTTTAAAAAATGGCTCATTAAATCTGAGGAAATAAACTCTCTTACGTTTTGGTAAGTTGCCTAAAAGCTGATCAACAATAAAATAAGTCTTTCAAATAAATAACAAAGAGCACATATGATGCACATATTGGTCATTATAAAGAGCGACACCTGTCCTAGACAGACCTGACCCCTATGCCATGTCCCGCTAAGTAAAATGCATATGACAAAAATAAAACAGAACCTAATTGGGATAACCAGATTCTGAGTTTTAGTTCTTCTAAGTTTGGCATAATAGGAATATGTGTCTAGACTGGCTTACCTGGGCGGACACTCGAGTTGGGAAGGGACAACTTATTCGGTAGTAGTGCTACTTCACTTTCATTTCCGATTTGAACCCCGCCTATCATGTGTGACTATAATCTTTCACCAGGTGCCTTGACACTCCGTCTATCTCAAAAAGAAAGTAAGATTCATACACTGCATTCCTTCTATCCTTTTTCAGAGACTTAGAGGGGTTGCGCAAGAGAAGACAATTTATAAAACAGTTCAAGAATATCAAAGTAGTAAATAAGCGACAAGTAGCACATAAGACCAACAAACACAATATAAACATAATCAAAGCAAGTAAAAGTCAATATCAAAACCTTGAATTCTGGTTATTCTCCAGCGGAGTTGCCAGAGATGTCACACCCTTTTTTCGCTCGTAGGGTCGAGGTCAAAGAGTTTTTTAAATTAAAGTGACGATTTTGTATATGGATTATTTTTATTTATCGAGTCGTCACCTGGAATTGAGTTATGGTGTTCCATGTCACCTTATTGAATCCCTAATCAAAAGAAAACGACTCTTTCATTTTGATCTGCGAAAATAAAAGGCCAGGTAAGAAATTCTGTTAACCGAGGGGAAGGTATAAGACATCCCTCGAGTCCCGTGATTTTATCATTTTATTGACTTATCTTGACTTAAACTATTTTGATAAATTATGTTAAGGCCTAAATTCGCTCATTCTTATTATACTAACACTTATCTATTATCTTATATTAAATAAATTGGTGAAAGTTAATTTTAGATAAATATTTGTTAAGTTGCATTATTGCATCTTTAAATTTTTAAATGTCTCAAAAATATGCGTACACCACATTCTTAATTGAGATGAATGTTTTAAAGAGCCTAAACTTGCCTAGCGTTAAAGGCATTTATTTCATCTCTCGTAAACTCGACACAATATTATCTTATCCATTTTATTCTCATTTTTGCTCTCTTTTCTTTTAAAATTCACAACGAATTTAGTCTGCAATTCACCTCACTCCCTCACAAATATTATATATATACATACATATATATATATATATATATATATATATATATATATATATATATATATATATATATTAATCTTCCTAAATGGATTAATCTTACACTTGACGAACAAAATTATATAAAGGCTAAACAAAATTACTAAAAAATAAAATAACATAATCGCATAATAAAGTTAATCAATAAAATTATGTTTAACAGACCGATTAAATGATCTAGAACAATATATATATATATATATTTGTTTATTTAAAAAAATAAAAAAAATCCTGCTCTCTTCTTAAATCTTTTCTCTAAACTTTAATTGTTGCTCTTAATTTTCTCTACGCCATCTTCTTCTCTTTCTCCCTTGTTTATCCTTTTTTTTTCTTATTTCATTTATAATATACCAAAACATCAAAATCATTTATAGCTAAGGTACGTGGCTTAGCATCATGCATATATCATTCATCTACAAACCTACCAAAGTATCCATCCAGTGAGAAATTTTCTCTTAAGGAAAATAAATAAATAAATAAATAAATAAATAATAATAATAAATGAATTAAAACAACTTTTTTTTATGTTACATTCTGCTTGATGCAACAAAGCATCCTCCTATTTATGTGACTTCATAGGCACGAGTGAATTGGCTTCTTCAACCTGGTATTCTTTTCTACCACCATTTTAGGTATTTTTTTTCTATATAGAATCATCATCTTTTATTTTAGACCCTTCATGTCACCCTATTAACATGTTGATTATGATAAGAATTAATTGATGTTAAAAAGAACTAAGGATATTAGATACCAAATAATCCAACAGTAAATAATTATGACTCGTTTATATAAATAACAAATGTTCGAAATCAAGAGTATGTTCAGTCCCAAATCTACGTGCAAAATCTATGTACTTGGTAACTTAATCATACAATTCACATCAAGAATAAAGATGCACATAATTAATCAACACATACACTAAATAACATGTAAAATTATTTAAACAACTTTATTCATGATTTGGCTTACAATAAAACTTATAAAACAAAAGTCCTAGGTCGAATGAGAACCTGTATGATGAACTAATTAAAAAGAAGTATGAACGACGTCATCGAAAACTCGAAACGGAGAGCCGAACTCAAACTCTAACTCCTGAACCTTTAAGAATACTTTCTTTTCCTTCTCACTATGTTTCTCTTACCTTGTGTTTTTGCTTATTAATAAACCTATTGTTCAAGCCTGAGCACTCTTTTTCTCCCTGTTTTGCTTTCTGTGTTGCTCTTTTTTCTGTCTGTCTGATAGTGTCTAATAGTGTTAATGTACGTATCTTGTTTCTGAGGATGAGGGAATTTCCTTAAATAAAGAAATTTTGGTGGAAACAGTTAAGGGGGGAGCCAGAAAAGGGGGGGAGAAGTTGGGTAGTTTTAGTATTTTAAATTTTGAAAATTTTTATTTACTATTTTTTTTAAATTGCTATTATAGAAAATAATAATAATAATAATAATAGACAAAATAAATAAATAAATAAATAAATAAAATAGTAATAACTAATTAATTTTATATTTAAGAAAATACAATAAAAGTTTACAAATAGTCAAAAATAAATATAATTAAAGTGATACTAAAACTACTAGCTTATTTATTAAAATTTAAAAGAGAAATATATTTTTGATTTTTATTATTATTATTATTATTAAAATAATAAAAAAATAAAATAAAATTTTTAAAATTTATTAAAAATGAAATAAGAGTTAAAATAATATCGGACCAAACATAAATATTTAATATCAAAAAATATATATATTAAACTCGAGGAGAGTAAAAAATTACGTATCTACACTAAGCTTTTTATATTATGACGAGGAGTTGGTCTGAACATAGAAAAGTACGAAGTATTACAGTTAGCTGTAAAAATTTAGGATATCATTAATTTTTATTTTTTATGATAATAAAATACCTATTTAAAAGATAACCAAAATAATTCAATCAACATTATTAAAAATCTTCACATTATTAATATAATATTAATTTTTTAGCACGTGCATTTATGTGTATGCCGAAACATGTGGTATATGTTTGTGTAAAATAATATAAATGTTATTAAAATAAAATTTTTTGAATAAATAATTATAAATGAAAGAATAAAATACAAATTTATATAAATGATAAGCACACATGATAACTAGGTTTGCTTGGTCTTACACTGTACCAAAAGAAAAGGTCAACAGATGGTAAGAAATGAAAGCGAAAAAAAAGATAGAAAGGGAACGCTTACCGCAGATAACATATCGAAAAGACTAAGCGATGATAATAATGGAGTCATTCCACATCTACATCACCGACTCTTATGAAGAAAGGAGTTGCCTTTTTCTGAAAAAAAGATGTCACGAAGTTACTAAATTTGATTTGCTTTAGTTTATGCTTGTTCAGTGATAGGTGAAAGTTTTGGTTTTCTTTTTTTGGGGGTGGTCTATCAGATTGTTTTAGCTATTGGCCAACCATTTTTGTGTTGTTTTTCCATCGTCTTTGCTTTTTGATTATCAATAAAATCTAACCCAAAAGGTCAATACTTAACATAAATAAATAAATAAATAATCAAGGTGGATCATCATGCAATAACTTTGTAGACACGTATAATGTATTGGGTCAAAATCATATAAAAATTGAATTTGATCCATATTTTATTAGGCCTAAAATTATTTTGGGCTATTAAAATAATAATTTCATTTTATTTCTTAACAAAGACTTCAAGGTTCATCTCACCTTGAGGTCCAAACTTATGCCACGTGTCAAGTGACGTGACATCCTAGTTAAATTAAAGACCAATGAGGCAAGGCCACACACTCAAATGATGTGGCAATCCAATTCAAGTTCAAGAGCCAATAAAACATCGCCAAGTGTTTCAAATGACATATTTTTGATCAATCATAAACAATTTATCACATGACATTTGTGATAAGCTTGAAAACTGAATCAACCAATCAGAATGAGATAGAAAAGATTATTTACACTTGGACTGCCTACCCCCTACAACTATAAATAGGAGGGTTACACAATTTTCTGAGGTCATTCTGCAAGCATTGGAGAAAGCTCTGCACTAACTACACATTTCTTCAAAAAATTGACTTACGGGGTTTTGCCCGGAGATCAACTCGACAAGATGAAGTGTTGTCTGACATTTTCGGAGATCCAAATGCATTTCTTAGAGCCTTAAATCACCCAAAAGTTCAAGAATTACGCTACAAAAGGCCCTCGAATCACGAAAAAACTTAGGAGAGATGAATCGAGAGAATAACAAAATTGTACTCACAAGATTACTTTAAATAAAATTATTCTTTTTGTTCATTTTTAATTTTACTTGAAAATAATTTTCCGCACTAAGAAAATTTATTGTAAACAAATTTTGGTACGGCCAGTGGGACGAGTTCTACTCTCCATCTCTTCTTCCTATGAAATTAAATTCAACAACTGCTATGGACTTCGAAAATACTAAAGTTGTCTCATGCAAGAACTCTGTTACTGCCACATTTAATGAGCTCAGCCATGTTGGTCCACTCACTCAACGCAAGTTGAAGAGTAGTGGTTGGGACGGATCTGAATACTTCAATTCTTTGAAGAAGGCAAAAAAGAGCAAATCTCATATGGCGGCTGAAATCGCAACTCCTGGGGGAAATTTGACATCCTTGCTATGTAATAAACTCTCTCAGACTGGCATCAATTTTAGTTGATCTGAAGATTCGACTGATTCTCCAGTTTCAACAAAGGTCAACGCCTTGATGGCTGACACAACTGATATGGATGAGAAGTTAGCAATAATGGAATAAACCATTGAAGTTTTAAGGAAATCTGTTGAGGATAAAGATCTTCAAATCGCTCAACTGATGAACAAGTTGGAGTCTTTTGCCCCTGGAGAAGCGAGCCACGACCCTGCTTATCCACCTAGCTTTACTCTGCAAAATAAGAATGTCGATGAGTCACCTAGCAAGACTAAATCTCAAAAAGAGAAGCAACTTACTTCGGTTGGAGCTCTGTCTATTCAACAGTTGCAAGATATGATAACTAACTCTATCAGGGATCAATCGAGCGGAGCACCACAGAGTTCGCTGTATTACTCCAAGCCTTACACAAGGCGAATTGACTGTCTATCCATGCCAACAAACTATCAACCACCAAAGTTGCAGAAATTTGTTGGCAAGGGAAACCTGAGGCAACACATTGGCCGCTTTGTCAAAACTTACAGTAATGCTGGAACAAACGATAATCTCCTGAGTTTGTCCATTCATTAAAAGGGAATGCATTTGACTGGTATAGATTGTTCGTCGAAACTTGCATCAATACCATCGAAACTTGCAGCAATGCTGGAACAAGTGACAATCTCTTGAGTTCTCCTTTTGTTGATCTTACAAAAGAAAAGAAGGAGTTCAAGAAGGGTACGACCCCAATGATCCATACTAAAGAATCCATGGCGGTGAAAGCAACTTTAGTAAAGGTCACGATGTAGAAAAAAGTAAAGGAAGACGAAACCTCCAAGCAATATTCGAGGGAGGAAAAACGTCGCCAGACTTTGAAAGAGTTGGAAGTAAAAGTTTACCCATTTCCAGATTCAGACGTACCTACGATCCTTGATGAATTGTTGGCCAAGAAAGCCATTGATCTTTCGGAATCAAAGAGGCCTGAGGAAATTAATAGGGTTAATGATCCCAGCAACTACAAGTTTCATCGTGTCATTGTCCACCCGACGGGGAAATGCTTTATTTTGAAGGAGAAAATCATGACACTAGTAAGTGAAGGGAAAAACATCATTGACATGGATGAAACCATATATTCAAATCATGATAGTATTGTAGATTGACAGAAATACTCCATGCCTCAGACTATGCGAAGCACCGTCTCTTTGCAATTTGGAAACTTCAGGCCAGTTGAAATCGATGTTCCAAGAAGAACCTCTGAAGCTGTAGTAGAGGAAGACAACAATTTTAAAAATGATGAGGATGGTGGTTGGACTCTTGTTTATCATAAGAAAAGAAGACATCGAGCAATTCCAAGAATACCACTTCCTAAGCTAAAAATGATGGGGAATAATATGGTTCATCTACGACCATTAAAAAGTGTCAAGTTTAACGCTATCAAGAAGACTAATGATTTTTTGTCACACTAGGCTCAAAGACCTATCACATTGCATGAATTCTTATTGGAAAAATTCCATCAAAATAGACCAGTCAGGACGACACATCTAATTTCTAGCATAGAAGAACCCAAGGAAAGCAAACAAGAGCATCATCCAACAATAGCACAATAATACCATGTTATTGCACCTTGTTTTACTGTAATTTTCTTCACAGATGATGATTTATTATTAGGGTCTAAATTGCATAACTGGCCTTTGTTTATCGTAGGAGGTATTCGAGAATAACATCTCAATCACATACTGATTGATAATAGTTCATCGGTTAATATCATGCGAAGAACAGTGCACAAAAGGCTTGGAATCTCTATTGATGAACTATCCAAAAGTAATATAACAATCCAAGTCTTCAATCAAGGAGGGAAGCGTGCCATGGGGAAATTTTCTGTAGAATTATCCATTGGCAATATGAAATCAAACATTTTGATTCACGTCATAGATGCCAAGACATCATACAATTTGCTGCTTGGACGTCCCTGGTTGGATGAAAATGGAGTGGTGACATCTACTTTGCATCAATGCATAAAGTATATAAAGGATGGAGTAGTAGTCAAAGTTGATACAGATATCAATCCTTTCACAGAGACAGAGTCATACTTTGCAGATCTGAAATTCTACTTGGAATCATGTGAGTTAGATGTGAAGAAACCAACACCCTCCAACCCAATCAGGGTCAATTCAAAAGAAGAGATAGGAGTGCAAGATGGTGTTACTAAGATGTCTAAGGAAAGAACTAAAGGAATCGCCATTAAGTTCTCATTATTTGAAAGAGACATGAAAGCAAAGACAGATAATGAGTATTTTGTCTTTCGTTACATTCCACGTGAGAGTCGAAGAGAGGGACAACCCTTGCTAAAGGCATATACTCAACAAGTTCTCCATCCAAGAAAAGAAATTAGCCATGAAATGTTTCAAGATTTAAGGAAGAGTATGACTGTACCAACGTATAAATTCAACCTATTATTCCTGAGTCCTCAACAAATGATACCTTAGTTGGAAAGATAAGAGGTTACTTTGATCAAAAGGCTTTCACATTACTTGAAAAATCAGGTTATGACTTCTCCAATCCGACAAGACCAGGAGAACTCAAAGATGAAGTCACTGGTAAAAAAATACATAGCCTTACAATATCCCAAATGAAGTTGAGAAAGCAGGGACATTACGTTGCCACTCCTAAGTTTGGGATAGGATTCAAATTGCCAGAGCCTCTTTGAATTTCAGCTAGAAAGGTGAAGGAAATGACTTCATCTCACCATATCACAGCAGAAGGGGAAAAGAAGGGTGAGGACAAGAAAACACCACAAAAGACCTCAGGTTTGATTGCATAGGAAAATCAATACCCCATGTCTTTGTATTTAATAGATTAGGAGAAAAAGATGGAAGTGGAGCTTATGACTGTGTAAAATGATGTGTCACCACCACGGATGCCTCTATCTTTATTCGCTTAGGAACAATAGAAAATCCATCATCTAGAAAGATGTTGTTGGAGCACGAACAATAGTATTTTTATAAGGACATTGATGACAAGGAAATTTATAGTGCTTTCCCATCACGCATGAAAAAGAAGTTTATTTTGTTAATTACTATAGATGGCCTGATGAAGGTAAGAAAAAGAACTATTGTTTTTACCAACCAACATCTTGGATAAATAAAAGAGAATCCAGAGGAAGCCAATACATCATATTATATAACGCTGGAAGATAATCAGTGCCATGATGAAATAGATGATGACGTTCAAGAAGCACACCCTCAACTAGAGGATGGAGTACAATCAACCATAGATGAACTCAAGGAGATAAACTAAGGTACATTGGAGAATCCGCGCCCAACCTTTGTTAGTGCACTTCTTGCACTGCAAGAAGAGAGACTACTTTAAGTTGTTGGTCGAGTACAAATATATCTTTGCCTGGTCATACAAAGAAATACCAGGCCTTAGTCTTAAGGTAGATATTCATTATTTGGGGATCAAAAAGGGGTCATGTCCTATAAAGCAGTTACAACGAGTGTTTCTCCCTGATTTAGTAACACAAATTGAAGTAGAGGTCAATAAGATTATCGAAGACAGATTTATTTGAGAGGTAAAATACCCATCATAGATCTCAAATATTATACATTTCAAAAAGATGAATGGCTAAATAAGTATGTATTTTGATTTTCGATACTTGAACAAGGTGTGTCCAAAAGATAATTTTCTGATACTAATCATAGAGCTCATGGTTGATGCGACGACTGGACATGAAGCTATGCCATTTATGGATGGGTCTTCTGGATATAACCAAATCAAAATGTCTCCAAGAGATGAAGAATGCACTACCTTCCAAACTCTCAAAGGGATATACTACTACAAGGTGTGCCTTTTGGTCTAAAGAATGCGGGTGCCACCTACCAACGTGCAATGCAAAAAAATTTTGATGACATATTGTATATGAGGGTGGATTGCTACGTCGAAGACTTGGAGGTGAAGACAAAGTATAGGGACGACCATCTTGAAGATCTTAGTATTATTTTTGAGAGATTAAGAAAATTTGACTTGAAAATGCACCCACTCAAATGCGCATTTCGAGTTACTTCGAAAAAGTTTCTTGGCTTTATTGTGCGTCACCGTGGAATTGAAGTTGATCCCACCAATATTGATGCCATTTAGAAAATGTTGGAGCCAAAGAACTTGAGAGACCTCTGCAGTCTACAAGAAAATTAGGCATTTATTTAGAGGTTCATCTCTAACTTGGCTGAACGGTGTCAGCCCTTCATCCACCTAATGAAGAAAGATTCCCCTTTTCACTGGATGTCAAAATATTTTTGAAATCATAAAAAATACTTATTTAATCCGCCTGTATTAGGGGCACCAACTCCTGGGAGACCATTGATACTCTACATTGCATCACAAGAGAGATCACTTGGAGTACTTCTAGCTCAAGATAATGAAGCTAAGAGAGAACAAGCATTGTACTATCTAAGACATACTTTGATAGGAGATGAGTGAAATTATATGCCCATTGAGAAGATGTGTCCATCTTTTCTTAATGAGATAAAGAAATTAAGGCATTATTTGAAGCATACATCATCAAGCTAATTTCTTGAGCTGATCCCGTAAAGTTTGTGATGACTCGACCAGTTCTCTCAGTATGTCTAGACATATGGCATATATTATTTAACGAATATGAGATCATATACATGCCCCAAAAGGCTGTGAAAGGTCAATCACTCGCTAATTTCCTCGTTGATCACCCCCTACCAGTAGAATGAGAGATTTCAAATGGGTTTTTTGATGAAGATGTATTATTTATTGAAGAACTGCCAACATGGAAAATGCTCTTTGATGGATCAGCATGTCAAGATGGTGCAGGGGCAAGCGTTGTATTAATATGACCAGAAAGACTAATCTTGCCGTTTTTGTTTATTCTGGTGACACATGTTCCAATAATGTTGTGGAGTACCAAGCCTTAATTATTAGACTCAAAATGACATTGGGTATGAAGATTTTGTAATTGGATATTTATGGTGACTATAAGTTGATCATAAATCAACTCTCAGGCAGTTACGAGGTAAAGAAGGAAGATCTTATACCATATCATCAATACACTACTTGTTTGCTTGAAAGGTTAGATCAAGTGCTCTTAAACCACATCCCAAGAGAAGAAAATTTCATGGAGGATGCTCTGAAAAACTTAGCTACTATGATGGAACAAGGAGAAAATGAGTCAACAAAGGTGCAAGTGAGTCATCGATGGGTTATTCCTGATTGCCTTGATCTTTAATTAGATGAAAGCCTCCAAACATCTGTTTGAATTGTTGAAGAAGAATATTGGAGAAAACCACTAATTGAGTTTCTCGAACATGGAAGACTACTCGAGGAGCCGCAAAAAAGAGCAGACATTAGGAGAAGGGCACCACGATTCATCTTCCATGAGTGGATTTTATTTCTTCGTTCTTATGAGGGGTTGTTCTTGCGGTGTCTTAAAAAGGAAGAAGCTTAACAAATAATGGATAAAACACATTCTGGCATATGTGGAGCACACCAATCAGGGCCTAAACTTTATTTTCTCATCAAAAGGATGGGCTACTATTGGCCAACAATGGTGATGGACTGTCTAGATTATGCCAAAAAATGTCAAGCATGTTAATTCCATGCTAATCATATACATCACTCTCCAGAGCATCTCCATCCAACCATAGCATCATGGCCTTTCGATTCGTGGGGACTTGATATTGTTGGACATCTCCCAAAGTTGTCAAAAGGGTAAATGTACATCTTAGATGCTATCGGTTATTTCTCAAGATGGACTGAAGTCGTTCTACTAAAAGAGGTGAATAAGGAAAATGTTGTTGATTTTATAAAGTCAAACATCATCTTTAGGTATCGTATACCAAGATACGTAGTTACTGATAATGGAACACCCTTCAACAATAATCTCATGAGGACTTTGTGAGAGAAGTTTAATTTTAAGTAGCATAAGTCTTGAATGTACAATGCACCTACCAATGGTCTTACCGAAGCTTTTAATTAAACACTTGATAACCTGTTGAAGAAAGTAGTTAGGAGAAATAAAAGGGACTGGCATGAGATGATCGGTGAAGCTTTGTGGGCATATCGTACGACCTTCAGAACTGCTACCCAAGCGACTCCATATTCATTAGTGTATAGCATACAAGTAGTTCTTCCACTAGAGAAACAAATTCCATCACTTCGAATAGCGATCCAAGAAGGTCTTACAACTGAAAGTAATGCTCAACTTCATTTGGTAGAGTTAGAGGCATTGGACGAGAATAAATTGGAAGAACAACAAAAGTTGGAGTGTTATCAAGCTCGACTTGCTAGAGATTTCAACAGGAGAGTGCGACCGCAATCATTTCAAGTAAGAGACTTGGTCTTAGCAGTTCGAAGTCCCATAATCCTCAGCAAATGCATCGGTGATAAGTTTACATCTAAGTGGGATAGGCCATATGTTGTGAAAGAAGCATATTCAAGTGGTGCTTATAATATCGTCAATCAAGATGGTGTAACAGTTGGCCCCATCAATGGAAAGTTCTTGAAGTAGTACTTTCTATGAAGGTTGCCTACGCTTCTTAATGCACCGGCTTAAACCACACCACACTCCTGGCCTGCATGAGTCTAAACTATGAACGACTCTAAAAAAATAATAGTAATAATAAATAAAGTAAAATAAAAATAAAAAAAATCTAACTCATCATCCTGAACTACGTTATGACTTGATCCTCCCGAGGTACGTAGGCAGCTTAGAGTATGCTTTTACTCTAAGTTCAATAATATGAGTTAATAAAAAGGAGAAAAGGAAAAGGATGTGTCATTACTTGAGAACGGTAATAATTCTTTGAAGTAAAATAGATATCGCATGAATTAGACATTTCTTCGCTTAGTTTACCATGGACGTGCAAAGGTGAAGAAATAAGTGAAGTAAAGTGGACTTAGATGGAATATATAGATAAATCCATAAAGGATATGGTCTTAATTTTTACATATTTTGTATATCTTGGTGTTATATTTGTAACAAAAAAGATGGCTTGTGATCCAAAGACTTCTGCGTCAAGTTATGAATTTTCTACCATAGCCGCTCAAAGTTGCGAAAGAGACCCTCAGGTTTCGAACTGAGCTGACTTCCATTAAGAATATGTACAAATTCGTAAGGTATATAGTCTTGAATTTTATATATGTTGTATATATTGGTGTTATCTTTGAAACAGAAAAATGGATTGTGATTCAAAGACTTCTGCATCAAGTTATGAATTTTCTAACAGCCGCTCAAAGTTGAGAAAGAGACCCTCAGGTTTTGAATTGAGTTGATTTCAATGATGAATCTATATAAAATTGTAAAGGATATGATCTTGATTTTTACATATGTTGTAGATATTGTTATTATATTTGTAATAAAAAATATGGCTCCAAAGTCATGGGCCTATGCGTCAAGTTATGAATTTTCTACCATAGCCGCTCAAAGCTGAGAAAGAGACCATCAGGTTTCAAACTGAGTTGACTTCAATTATGAATCTGTATAAATCCGTAAGGATATTGTATTAATTTTTATATATGTTGTATCTCTTAGTATTATATTTTTAGCAAAAAAATACTACTCATAATTCAAATGCTTATGCGTCAAGTTATGAATTTTCTACCATAGCCGCTCAAAGCTGAGAAAGAGACCATCAGGTTTCAAACTGAGCTGACTTCAATGACGAATCTATACAAATCCATAAAGGATGATACCAAACGATATCTACAAGAGATTAAAACAATCCACAACTCACAAAAAAGTCCACACGTACAAGACATCAAATGGAAACAACAAACACACAAACTTGAAAAATAAGGAGATATATAACTTGACACAAAGAGAATATAAAATATAGCAACTAAAGAGTGTATCAAACTAAAAAACCTCTAAAAATTACATTAACAAGAACCAAGTTCTTACGGGAACACAAGAGGAACTCGGTTCACCCAAGCACTCTCATTTCTAGCTGTCTCACAACACAAGTGGAACCTTTCACTTGTGAAGCTTAAAATGTTTGGTGGTCTACTCTCTTCTTGAGAGGAAATATGGTGTTCAGTGTCACAAAGTGATTTCAAAATAATCTAACTAGGAGAACAAGACTAAAGAAACACCTTAAATAGTCTTTACAAAAAGAATGGCAAAAGGACCCCTTGGCCCTTAATGAAAGGAGAGGGTGTGGAGTGTTTGGGGCAGCCTTGGGGGTGTATTTTTGGCCCCTAATGTCATCCCCTACATTTCAATATGTACAATCACTTGGGCGAGTTTTCAAAAAGCTCAATCGCATCTATTTTCATAAACACGCCTTGGAGCCTTTGTAGTTCTCGAACTTGACTTCTAGAAAATGGTCTAGATCCCATGACACCTGTATCAAAGGATATGGTCTTGATTTTTACATATGTTATATCTCTTTGTGTTATATTTGTAATAAAAAATGGTTCGTAATTCAAAGATATGTACGTCGAGTTATGAATTTTCTATCCTAGTCGCGCAAAACTATGAAATTAGACAGATTCATGGTTAACTTCAAAAAAAAAAATTTAGGTTAATTGAAAAAAAGTTTGATTTTGATGCATGTTGTCAACAGAGCTCAAAGTTTATTCATGATTGGGGGCAAATTCATCTAGCTTGATCATTTAAAAAAAAAGAACAGACGCAACAATATTTGAATGAAAGCTAAAGGTCACTTTTATTGCACCAAAGGCAAAAATGTCACTACATCATAATATGCAATGAAAAAAAATCCTAAGCAAATATCTAAACTATGAAAAAGGTTGAAATTCTAGAATTTGCTGATGACTCAACTTAACCACCTTCTTCAGTTTGGATAGTGTCTCCACTCTGTCTTTAGATAATGGATGTTTCTCTGTAATTGCGTGAAGCTCATCCTCGAAAGTGATAATCTTCTCTTGTCTTTTAGACAACCGTTCTTTCTACTCTTTTGCGCATGAAATGGTATTCTCCCCTTTTGTAGATAAGAACTTCAGTTCTTTATCAATCTTAGCAAGATTTGATTGGAGATCCTCCATGCGCACTCTCTCCTTGGTGTTTTCTCTTTTGCATTAACAAGGCTTTGTTGCACATCAGAGAGCAATTTTTCATGGTTCTCTTTAGTTATTTTCTGGGATGAAGATGATACCATAGCATCCTCCTCCTCATATGTTTTTATAAAAGTATTAACAAAGCCCTCTAGAATAGAGGTATTGATGGCGTTAATCCCTTTGAGGTCCTTCATAAGCATGTTCACACCATTTTTCAACTTTGATAAGTTATCCAAAGATTCAATGGAGAACATGGTTAGCCATTCATGTAATGTACCATACATCTGAAGAATGTAAGACTTCTTAAAAGTAGAGATCGTCTCTTGTGGTTCAAAATTTGGAGCAACAAATGACGATAAACACAATGAAGGTTCATGAACTTTAGGCGACTTAGTTTGGGCAGCCACAACCTTATTGTTATTTATCAAAGCTTCTTAACAGGAGTATAAGATGTATCAAGGCATCTTGGACTCGTAACGCCATCAAAAATGCCATTAAGTGTATTAGTAGAAATGCCTTGGAGATCCAACTTTAAAAAACAGAGAAAAAGGAGAAATATTAGCAGGGTATTATTATTTTTAAAAAAAGAAGAAAAAGAAGAAAGAAAGTAATCTTACTTGTTCTGCGAGTTCAGGAAATGGCATAATCGAGCTCGGGCCATTAACAGAAAATGCCTTGCTATTTATAGTAGCAATGTCCAAATCAACAAACTCGCTAGATTGGTCTTTTGCCTTCTTTCTTTTGTGCTTCCAATGTTGGTCTTGATCTCCTTTCATTAAGCTAGTGTCACCATTATCATCTATAATTTCATTAACTATGCAGATAGGTTGAATCTTATCTTCTAGTGATGTTTTGGTTGGCATCTTTCCACTATTAATCTCAAGCAAAGAAGAATAATTGTTTCGCTTGTGAGTCTCATTCGAAGCCACTGAAGGAGTGTCATTCAATTTTAATAAAGTACGAATTGATCCTTTTCCAGTTTTCACCAACTTAGCCCTTGAAGGTGAAGACTTAGAAGACAACAGATTCGTCTTTGACTTAACAAGGGAGGAAGTGGAAGACTTACCTTGTTCCAATGGACGAAGCGGAACTTTTAAGATAATTTTATTCTGCCCAACAAGGTTTGTTCGACCAATATACCACCAATTTTCATACCTATTAGTCGTTAGAGGCCTTTCAGGACATGGTGGTATACTAATGGTTGAAGAACTAATAAGACTGGTGCAAAAGTCCCAATGTTGTGCCAATTCTTTTAGTGTACCGTTATATGGTCGTTTAATGAAGTTCCCAGGAAGGTCTTGAACAAATCCAAATTGTCGGCTGAATCTATGGGAACTGTATAGCTCCATGACAAAGTGATCATCCCACCGGAGGGTAATGTAGCTCGAACGAAGACTAATGAAATAATCGTTCCAAGAACTAGACAATTCCCCCATGTCTGCTATAAACAGCTCCTTGGGTTGTAGAATGGCCAAGGTGGGGAGACTGCAGATATTAACATTTTGAAATAATTGTCTTGCATCAGAAAGATCAAAGTTTCTAGGCATCCTTTCCCTAGCAATCCTACACATACGAGCACTATTGTAATGACATGCTTGATAGTAGGAGTTAAAATACGCACCAATCCATCCATAGACATATTGTATGGGAAAAATTATGTCATCTGCACCTAAGTTTTTTGAAGTTGTGATCTCTGTCAAGCCTCTGTAGATATAGCCAAAACGAGAACCTCTAGTGGAAACCTCTTCTCATGAGCCATTAGACTTGCGATCTTGAAGATGCTAGGACAGATGTAGTCTGTAACACCCCAAAAATCTATCCCGAGATGTCACACGGTGCTTAGGACCACAAGTGATCTCAAGCTAACCTTTCTACTGGCATAACTCATAAGCAACTGAATGATATGCATAAAACAACTGAGTTTACTATGCAAAAACATAATAACGATAGAATCTGGGAAAAATAAAATTCCAATACAACTTTTACATTCTGATAAAGTCTGAAAGAGGTACCGAAAATACATAACTGACTCTAACTAACATCTGTGAAGCCTCTACTCTACTGACTATAGATAGCTAGGACGCGAATCCAACTACCACTAATCAATACATATGAATAAGAAAATAAAGTACATTAATAACATCTAACTAAAGTCCCCGAAGTAGGAGGACTCCTCATGATACTATACAAACTTGGTACATATAAAAAATACTCTAAAAATAGTCCACAAGAAGAGGAAAACCGAGAGCAACACAAACACAAATCTTGGGTCCAACAACAACATCAAACAAGGCGTAACTGACACCCAAAACACTAACAACAACAAGGAATAAACTACAATATGATAAGAAAAACAACAATAGGATAACAACAATCCAGCGATTACAAGATTATAAGAACAACAAGAACTAACGGTTTCCCTATATAACACTAAATAAGACATGAAATGTAGAGATAGATATTGAGACATACACTACAATAAAACCCAAGAACCCAAAGATATATTAAATCTAAGGACCCCTAAGTCTTACAATAGCAACACCACACTCTTACAAAGGCACGAGAGAGATTCCATCACTCAAGCACCATCTTTTGCAAGAAATACACATTCACAAGTGAATCCACACTTGCTCATGTCCTAGTTTTGGCCTAGGGAGGCTCTCTCTCAAGAGAAGTGTCCTTTCATTAATATTCAATAACTAATGAGCTAAAACCCTAACATATTTTAGTTATAGACTTATTACAACAAAAGACAAAATGACAAAAGTGTCCCTTAGTGTTAAATAAACAAAATGCAGACCATAGAGTGCAATAGAGAAGCGACTTTAGGGCCTTTTTTACGTTTCAACTCGTACACTCCGTATATTGCTTTCAAAATACTCAAAAGCGTCCATCTTCATGATCGTTCTTATATCATCCTCTCTATCTTGAGAGGAATTTGAACTCAAATTTATGGCATAGACCAAATAAAAATGGCTCCTAAAATATTCCATAAAATAAGAAAAAATCGGGGACATAACAACTTTAAGTCTCGGCCAACATCTTTATTTTGCACCTCAGCTTTCTCTCCATATTGAGATTTTCCTTCAGTCTTATTCGGCTTAATTGTGTTTCTTCCTCGGACAAGATAGCACTAGGAACATTGTTATTCATTATAGCCAAGTAGTTACCTACAAAACACAAATAAATTAGTTGTACAAGAAAGGTCCTCACACTCTCTCTTTATTTCTTTGCCCCTCAGATTTCTCCTACTTTAATTTCACAAGTGTTGTAATCTTGGTTGTACTCCGTGATGTGTTGAGAGGTGAACCAAATGTTTATAACGACTCCAAGGAATTAAGAGAACACACAAGGATGTAAACATGAAGGAACGGTTCACAACCAACTCACAATCTAGTAAATGGTCACTTGCTTGTAAGTTAGTATTGGAATCAACAAAACGAACCTAACAAGAAAATGAAACTACGAAATAAAAAATTTGAGCCAAAATTGTTGTGTGAACAATAAAATGATGATGTGCCAGCCATGTATTGATTGCAGTTTCTACACTTTTATTTTCCAAAATCCATGTCTTGATTTTTAATGTGGATTGGTGGAATTTATTTTAAAGAGAGAATATTAAGTCTTAAAACCTTTTTCAAGTTTCAAATTTCAAGACTTGACTTTCGTAATATTTTTCCTTAAAACATGGGCCCTTGTTTCATGTAAAGTAGTTGGAATTGGGTTGTAAAGTCTTGAGTGTGTAGGAAAAGTCTTTGAGTTACAAGTACTACACCTTAAAAGTTGGATCTATGTATTGGAAGACTAACACAATACACACTCTTTTTCTTCAACTTCTAAGACCAACAACCACTTTTTCTTCAACAATATATGGAGATGGTGAAGAACACCAAGAACATAAACTTTGAGTCTTGAAGTTCTAAGGTTAAAGTTGGACCCCCCAAACAACAACAACACCTTTCTTAGATTAAAATTCACAACACAATACCAACAATACACGTTCAAAACTTGAACCAACAACAACAATACCAACAACAATTGGCCACACTTTGGATTTACAACCGCAATATCAACTTTTAAAACTCAAACTTAGATTTAGAATCCTTTAGTGTTAGGGATGAAGAAACTAACACTAACAATAACATAACATACAAAAAGGACTTTTAGATCTAAGTTTACAATACACAAATCTCAACCAAGACACAACAAGACACAATTTCGGCCAAGGCAACAAAAATGGACAGATTTGTTTCTTTTTGGAATTTTCAATTTTTGACACCTTTTTTTTGAATTTTCAAGCAAGCAAGCCCAAGATTGATCTTGTGAGATCAAAATCAATTCATGATCTGATACCAAATGATACGATACAAAATTGGTACGTATCAAAAACACTCTAAAATAGTCCACAAGAAAAGGAAAATCGAGAGCAACACAAACACAAATCTTGGGTCCAACAACAACAAGAAACAAGGCGTAACTGACACCAAAAACACTAACAATAACAAGAGATAAACAAAAATATAATAAGAAGAACAAAAATAGGATAACAAAAATCCAACTATTACAAAAACAACAAGAACTAACGGTTTCCCTAGATAACATTAAGACATGAAATGTAGAGATAGATAGTGAGATATATTAAATCTAAGGACCCTTAAGACTTACAATAGCAACACCACACTTTTATGAAGACATGAGAGGGATGCCATCGCTCAAGCACCATCATTTCCAAGCAATACACATTCAGAAGTAAATCCACATTTGCTCATGTCCTAGTTTTGGCCTAGGGAGGTTCTCTCTCAAGAGAAGTTCCCTTTCATCAATATTCAATAACTAATGAGCTAAAACCCTAACATGTTCTATTATAGGCTTATTACAGTAAGAGACAAAATAACAAAAGTGCCCCTTAGTGTTAAATGAACAAAATGGATCCCATGGAGTACAATAGAGGGGTGACTTTGGAGCCTTTTTAATACTTTAACTCGTACACTCCGTATGTTGCATTCAAAATACTCAAAAGAGTCCATCTCCATGATCATGCTTGTATTATCTCATCTGCTGACTGGAATCTGCAACTGTCTGAATATAGTATACATGCTACAACTAAGTTAATACATACATTATAAGATAATGTAGCACATAGATATATATGTGGATTGGTACTTTGAGGATATACTAAGTATATGGGGGTGAAATGCATAAGTAAAACATTATCTCATCATCATTACTTGTAAAACAATGCATGCTAAATGTAAATGACTCACATAAGCTAGAATATCTGAAATACTGAAAATAATAATCATGAAAAAAATCACACTTGTAAATCTAGTGAGCCGTAACATTTATTTCTAAAAGTTGTGCTATTACTCTGTCTTTAAATCATACTATCTAAGTGTAGAAAGTACTCACTTCTAAGTCTAAAATTTGAAAGATGAAATCTACAACTCTTATCTTTCTGTAAAGCATAATCTGAGTAAAACGGTGAGCCTTTATAGTTAGTTTTCTAGGAAATACTTTATCTTAGAGCTTAAGAATCTTAAAGCCATAACTTTCAAAACATATGCTTTTATCTTAAAGCTTTAAATCAATAGTCTATTAAAGAGTAGGGGACATCTATTGGGAGGTTCTTTTAACCGACATACACCATGCGAGCATCCATGGAGTCCCCCCGTTAGGTAGGGCTTTTCTACCCTTGCCATCAGAATAGAACTTCTATCATAGTGATCACAATCTGAGTCATCCACGTAGAAGTGGGAATAATCTAAATCCTATGGTGGCACGTAGTTCTGGGGTATAAAACCTTGGAATCATACCCAACTCGATGCTAAATACAACTCCCATTCTTATGCTCAAAATCTTAAGAAATTCATTTCAAAATTAGCACAAGGGTTTACAAGAAAATCAATTATTCTTTTCTTTCATTAAATCTCAAGTAATATGAACAAAGTGGATTTTTTTATCTTAGCTTAGGACCAAAATGCTAAATCTTTATCAAAATCAAAGGATAATTTTATCTCAGGGTGCTCATAGCATAAATAATCTCAAAATAGAAAATCTTAGTTAGAGAGTAATGACCCATGCATCAATCTCATGTTAAAATATCTTAAAATTCATGCTTAATAATGTAAACATTCAAAAATCAACTTAAAATCTGGAAATTTCAACAATATGCATGGAAATATAAATATAATCATGTAATTCAACTTCTAAATCCTGGGAAATTTTATAATCTTGCAAATAATGATAATGGGTATAAACCCTAACTTGAATTTCATGGAAATCATCTAAATTGCAGTAAATTTGTAATTAAAATAAAGTTTTGGGCACAAGGATGAAAGAATTATCATTGTTCAAACCTCACATACCTTGGTAGGTGATTATATGAAGAATTTTGAGTTATTGACTCCTAATTGAGTACTTGAAGATGAGGTCTTGGCTATCATATCTTGGGAGTCTTCAATCTAAATCTTTCTTGGAGAATCTATGGTGGAATTTGATTTTTTGAAGAAGGGGTTTTTGGTTTCTAAGGTTTTGATTTTGAAGAGAATGATGAATAATGAACAAAATTACTTGCAAATATGATTAATCTCACGTTTAAGAAGGATTAGGGCATTAGGAATTAACCAAAATACCCTCTATAAACTTCTAAACGGAACTAGAAAAGCACCAAAAATCTCGATTTGGCTAGTCACCGCGACGCACCACAATCTTGGTGGCTCACTGGAAATGAACGAGTGGGAACTGGACTTTCTCCGTGATACGGAGCTATGGCAGTGCCCTATAGTTTTGCCATTTTGGCCAGTGGCGTGATGCGCCACTATCGCGTAGGCTTGCTGAAATTGACAAATGTGAAATGGGACTTCTCTGCGATGCGGTGGCATCGCGAAGTCTCACTGAAATTTGACAACTTCCAATTTGCTTAGCTCCGCGATGCGTTGAGAGTTCAGGTGACACATTGTCAACTTAAAAATGCCATAACTCATTCATCGAGTGTCGAATTTAGGCAAATTTGGTATCGATGGAAAGCTTATTCATTTTTTCACACAATGAAAAGCTGAAATCTTAAAAATTCAATATGTAATAAATATTATTCATTTTGGAAGCTATCACTTAACATTCTAGGTATGAATTTAAGCTAGGAAAAATACGGGGTATTACATAGTCAAGTTTCTTAATTGGAAGAACGAACTTGCAAATACAGAAAGCAAGAAAAGTAGCTAAGTTCGTCTCTTCTCTAAGAGACCCTTCTACACCTAACTCAACGAAAAGGACATTCTCTTTTTCCATTCGCGGTAAAAATGACATATCAATGTAACCTTTGGGACTGTGATTTGACCTTGGTTTAGCTTACTGTTTAGGGCCCAGTGGTGGAGGCTCCTTGTACCGCTCTGGTCCTTTGAACCAAAAATTCACCCAATCACAGACAGAAACCTCCTTAGACGCATAATTTGAAAGCAGATAAAATACTAAAAATAAGTAAGCACAAGTTTTAGGCAGAAATGGCTTCCCTTGCTGATCTTTTTGTGATAATTCTTTGGCCGGAGGGCTAACTTCATCAAAATAAAGTTACATGTACTGGAAGGCCCCCAATAATACGCATGTCCCACAATGAAATAGAAAGCTCCCCAATGCTGACACATATTGTATTAGTCAAGGAATGCCAAAGTTCACAAGAGGCCTGGAAAACATTCTCGTTGACGTCGTACGTGAATAAAGAGGTGAAAATAGCATGATAAGTCTTAGTTCATTCCAGCGCCTCCTTGCTATGGCTAAGGACATCCTCTACCCATTCCCAATAGCAAGTAACATAAAGAAACTCATCAAAGACTAATTGGGGATAATTCCATGTAGCAAGGCCCTTATTCATGACTTTGGGATTATGTAGCAGCAGATTCTACATCATGTGTATATGAATGCATAACAAAAGCAGTAGTATTAATGACCTTATTAAAGTCAAGTACATTAATTTCTTCTTTGGTCGACCATTTTTCTAGATGAAGGGATATGTCAGGCGATCCTCTGTCAAGCGAGAAGGTACCTATTACCGGAGAATGAACTTTCAAGGTAAGGACGCTAGCAGGGGAGTATTATTCATCATTTGCTATTTCAAGTAGAGGATATGTTTTTTTTAGTCCCAAAAGTTCACCATATTTTCAAAGAACTGAAGATATCCTCTCTGTGTTTGAAGACCTTCCAAAGAAATTAAATTAAACGATAAGTCTACTAAAGGAAAAAAGAGTATCGTAAGATTTAGGCTGTAATTTCAAAAATTTACTTGAGAAAATATAGAAGTTTTATGCTGATGGATTTCACGCGTAACGTAGAAATGCGATTCTAATTTCTAATGCAAAAAATAGCACCTGATTCTGACACTTTCACGTCGAGATATGTAATTTATCGTGATGTTGTACAAAGGTGAAATAACTAGCTAACCAAGTTTAGAAGACTATTTTTGGAGTAATATCTGGGATGATTCGGATGCAATCTGATTATGGTTTTTGCGTAAGAGGTAGATCTAAAAATCTACTTTCCAATTCAAAAAATATCACCTGATTCCGATACTTTCACGTCGAGATATGGAATTTATCATGACGCTGTGCAAAGCTGAAATAACTAGCAAACCAAGATTAGAAGGCCATTTTTAGAGAGATATCTGGGATGATTCGGATATAATATGATTGTGTTTTATATGTGAGAAATATCCTATGAATTTAATTTACAATTAAAAAAATGGTACCTGATTCCAATACTCCCACATCAAGATATGGAATTTATCGTGATGCTGCGCAAAGATGAAAAAACCTAGCGAACCAAGATTAGAAGGCCATTTTTTGAGCGATATCTGGGATGATTCAGATGAAATATGATTGTAATTTCTATGTAAAAAATATATCTACTAGTCTAATTTCCAACTCAAAAAATGTCTCCTGATTTTGATGTTCCTAAGTCAAGATATGAGAGTTTTTGTGAGACTGCACAAAACAAGTAAAAAGTGATGAAACAGAACCGAAGGTCTGATTTTGATACCTGGGCATATCTGGGGATAAATTGAGTGTGGTTTTCACGTATAACGTAGCCTCGTGAGTCCACTTTCCAAAACTACAAGCCGTTTGTGATTCAGACACCTCTACGATGCGTTATGAAGCTTCTTCCACAGACACCCCCAAAGTTCCTAAAAGCTCAATTGTGAAAAAAGAGCAAAAAAAAAAAGAAGAATGCGAGTTGAATTTCTACTTAGGATGAATTACAATGACTTAATGGGGCAATGATGTCCTTTTATAGATTCTGAAAGGTCCCAGTTTGATTTCGAAAAGGAATTTACTGAACAAGTTATCTCCAAGAAGAACTGGGACGTCCAAGTGTCCTAAATGAGTCAAATTCCTAATCCTTTTTGAAGTGGAATAACATCATTATTTTATCCTATTAAAATTTGATATAAGACTAATACCCGAATCCTACAAGGTTTGGATATATTTAGTTTTAAATAAAATTTTACACTCCTAAGGATGAGATTCACGTTATTCTACCTAGATTATGATGATTTTGTGGAGTCGGATTTTGATAAAGTGCTCAAATCTTGCAAAAAAAAAGGGGTGCTCCACAACTACTTCAAATCTTGTCTCTATCAGGTCTAACAAATCAAACACCTTGACGAGCTTTGAAGTAGGGAGAATCTATAGACACGTAAAATTTATTGGGTCAAATTCATATAAAATTTAATTTGACCCATATTTTATTGGGCCTAAAATTATTTTGGCTAATAAGCCCATTTTATTCCTCATGAAGTACTTCAAGTTTCATCTCACCTTGAGGCCCAACCTTATGTCATGTATCAAGTGATGTAGTATCCCAGTCAAATTAAAGACCAATGAGGTAAGGTCATACACTCAATTGATATGGCAATCCAAGTCAAGTTCAAGAGCCGATAAAACATCGCCAAGCGTCCCAAATGACATATTTTTTAGCCAATCACAAGCAACTTATCACATGACATTTGTGATAAGCTTGAAAACTGAATGTACCAATCAGAATGAGGCAGAAGAGGTTATTTACACTTGGATTTCCTACCCCCTATATCTATAAATAAGAGGGTTACACAATTTTCAGAGGTCATTCTGCAAGCATTCGCAAAAGATCTGCATTGACTACACATCTTTTCAAAGAATTGACTTACGGAGTTCTGCCCGGAGATCAACTAGACAAGATGAAGCATTGCCTGACATTCCTGGAGATCCAAATGTATTTCTAGGAGGCTTAAATTATCCAAAAGTTTGAGAATTACATTACAAAAGGCCCTCGAATCACGGAAAAGCTTAGGAGAGAAGAATCGAGAGAATAACGGAATTGTACTCACAAGATTACTTTAAATAAAATTATTCTTTTTGTTTATTTTTATTTTTTCTTGCAGTTAATTTTTTGCACTAAGAAAATTTGTTGCAAACAAACTTATTTTTTGATATCAAGATGATTGGTATCATCTGAATTTATGAAAATAAACAATCCAAACAAGTTGTTCTATAGAATTTAATTGATATATTTAAAAAAAATTAAATTATGAACTATTTTCAGTTATGAAAGGCAAACCTATACAAATCAATCATAAAACTATAAAGTGGAATTCCAATTTTTAGAATAAAACTAGTTTAGTCCTACGTGCTTTGTACGTGTATTTCATGGAAATCGCTTAAAGTATATACATAAAATTAACAACATTATCAAAAAGTATCAATTAATGTTAAACCAATTTCATACATATCAAGCTTGTTTGTTTTGACTCTCCGAGTTTCAAATTATATTGAACAAAATCATTAATAGTAAAAAATCTATATATAAACCATCAACATTATCATGGTCCTAAATTAAAGTATAATGACTGAGAATTTTGTATGAGGGATAAGTTGGATAGAATGTCAAATTTATTCTTATTATTTATAAATAATTTTATGATACAACGACACAAACTTAACTTTGCCTGGGCCAGAATCTTTTGAAAACAACCTTTTTTGTCTCTATGAGGTAGGATAAGATCTGCATGCACTTTGCTTTCTCTTTGAATAGAATACCAAGTTTTTTATTATACAAATAATTTTAAGATACAACTATGCCAACTCAATTTTACTGAATCGAAATCTTTTAAAAACAACCTTTTATCTCCATAAGGTAGGAATAAGATTTGTGTGCACTTTGCCATCTCCTTACCTAGATAATTTCATATAGTATGAAATTTTTAAAAAAGTATTATCAAAACCTAATGCAAAAAACTATTAAATAATAATAATAATATATATATATATATATATATATATATTGTGATCTACTGAAAATAAAACTTTTTATATGAACAATGCTTAAACAATAGTCTATATTATGTGATGAGAACTTTCTATCAATATAACGAATTTTCTTATCGCATCATGTTTTCATAGATTCTCTTGCAAAATCAAGCTTTGAAACAAAATAAATAAGCAAATAAAAGAGTTGAACACGTATCTTTAATGTTCAAAAATAAATCATATAAACTTCGAAACTTTTAATTTCTTCTCAAAAGTTGAACCAAGATAAACTATACATGTTTTAATCTATTTAAATAACACAGAGTACAATTTTTATTTTCCAATAAAAACATTGATACCCCCGCCCCCGGCTTTAGATAGAATGGGGCTCATAACCCATGGAGTTCTCGTGCATCATTAGATATTGTCCATCCGTGATTAAATTTAGCTATTCTTCTACAAGCATAGTTTAGTGATTATTCAACTCTAATAAGGATTAAGAATGTATCCTAAATAGTTTTACTTACATGAAGGGAATAGAATGTACCATCCGTGAAGTGTTGTATTAGGCAACTAAACCTATATATATAACAAAACAAAATTACTTCTTACCATATATTTTAGAACTCCTAGAGACTCAATTCTCAAATAACATACCTATTTTTGCAAGAACATGTACAAAATCATCAATGGGCTTTGTATTTGAGGTTTTGACCCATATCAGATCAATCCTCAAATTCATAAGATGTTCACATTCTACTCTTAATCTTTGTTTAAATTATCTCTTCAATTATCCCTTTTTGCAACCCTTTTCATGACTTTTGTTTACAATTAGCATTCTCAAAATATATTTTTTTTCAAATTCTTATTGGATAAAATCAATTTCAAAACAAAGAAGGCTGGAAATTGCGAATTTCCAAAATAAGAAAAAATATTTTTGGTACAATAATATTCTTTGTGAAGACAGATAATTCTCCCATTGCCTACTCTTTTCAATGCCACAGGATCTTTAATCTTTTAATATAACCTGTTTTGTAAGTATTTTGCAAGTGCGTCTCATGTCAACCAATTAAATTGTATACACAAAAAGAATGACATAAAAATTGCAGACATGGTTTCTCATTCAAAGCATCTTTATCGATCATGTTAGGGTTCAGATCGGATGTAAAAAAATATAAAAATATGTACATTTTTCCATGAGAAAATCTTATAACCTTTATCATATATTTTAGGACTTCTTAATTATCAATTTATATATTTTTCAAGAAAGAAATTAAAATATTTGTAAAGAAAACTGAATTTCATCTATAAGGTATGAAAATTATTTGCCTTTTTGATGGAACACGTTTTTTAATTTTATTGTGTTATAGATTAAATGTAAATTACAACTCTCCATTATTCAAAATAACCACACTAAAATGATTTCTTCCGTTAAAACATATCCTATAAAAGAAATTTTTGTCATACCAAAATTGACAGAACTCAAATTTATCTACTGCAAAGACTTTCAAGTTTATGCTTCATGAATGTTAACAATTCCGATGTAATCACATAAGTGGAGTTTGGGAAGTATAGTGTGTACGTAAATCTCATCTCTTTAGAAGGTAGAGAAGTTGTTTTCAATAGACCTATTGCACAAATAAATTAACTTCATGAATGTAACCAACGAAAAACTTCAACATAAGTACTGACATAATCATCAATGACATCCAAAACTAGTAATTAAAGAAATTCATCTGGCAAAGAACATCCTAAATACTTTATCACAAAAATTTAAATAGATTCAACTAATAATACACAATCTATAGAAATTTTGAAAGGAGAGATTTAGTGACGAAGACAATGTGAAAATCAAGCGTAGAATCAAAGCTGAGAGAAAAAATGATACAAAATATTTGATTTATAAGTGTTTTTATACAAATAGCGGATTCATGAGTCAAACAAAACACTAATTACTATTTTTGACAAAAAATCACGTAGAATTCTATTTTTTTGAGGAAAATGCTTGTCTTTTTTTTTTTTTTTTTTTGAAAAAGTCACATAATTTAATTGTATGATAAAATTTTATTCTATGTGAATCGATTAATGAATAGATATAAGGAAAATTATATGAGTTTAAAATAAAATATTTTTCTTCATTACCGTGCTTTTTTCTTTTCCAGCAAGGAATAGAAATTACTTCCTTTCTTGGTGGGATTCTACCAACATACTAATTCAATATTCATTCAGTCCCAATATCGATTTTATAATTTATTTTTGAGAAAATTAACTGAAGAAAAATATGGAAAGATAATTTTGTCTAAAGGAGTGTCTTTTAACGAAGGGTAAAAAGTTCGATTCACTTTTCAAAAGGTCTTCACACTTTTAATATATTATAAATATAGATTATAGATATAGATGAAGCAGCAAAAGTTATTTTGAGCCCGGGTTATGGGCCTTTAGTGTTAAAATTAGATGGGAGATTTAGTATAAGTCCAGTGCTAACACTATCTCTTCCAATATTAGTTTATAGAATAAAGGAAAAACAAGAGCTATAAGAAAAACAATTGTATGTTGTGTGAATCAACATTGCTACCTCTTATAATAGAATTTGATTCACTAATGATAGAACAAATCATAAGTTGAATGGAAGATTTCTTGATCTATTAGTATTAATGTGAAATCGATCAAAGATTATAAAAGGAGAGGGGATATCCAAATTGTCAACCTTACGAGGAGTGCAATCAAATGACAAATTATTTATCTAACTTTATGATTTTTTGTAAAAACAAAACAATATAAACATTTTAAGATCTTCTAACATGTGCAAGAAAATTAGTCAATGTAGACAAACAATAGATTACAAGTTTGAGATGGGTTAGAGGTAGAAATAAAAAAAGAGTATAGTACTCATATCAAAATATAGTTTACTTGAGTCACACTATTACACAAGTAAACATCAAAGTCAATTCCACAAAAAAATTCTCATCACTTTTTCTAACATCTTCTTATCTGATATATCGCATTAATTTATTTGAAAATAAATATGTTGAAAGGAAAAAAATAGAAAAATTATTTAGAGATGATTAAGGCTATTTTAGCAATACTTTTCATAGTGATAAACATTGATGATTCATATATCTAGATTAAAGGTGTTCCTCGTCTGGGATCTTGATACCATAACATCCTATGAGAACTTAGGATGTCAAAAATAAAATCAACCCATCATTTAGAGGTTTCAATCACAAGTAAACTACAGAGAGAAATAACAATTTAATAAACCCTTAAATATCATGAAAAGTTTAAGATCGACGACTATGTTTTTTCTCACTTTTCTCTTTTATGTTCTTTAATGCTGCTTTGAGTTTTAAAACCCCTAAATATCATGAAAAGATCCAGTGGTTGAAGGTTGACAACAAGGTGGAAGGTCAGTAACTATGGTCCTCGAGGAATCACCTCTATTAAAGCTGGTTCAATTCCCTTTTCATTTTATTTTATTTTGTTTCTTAATTGAGATATTTATTAACTATCTTAGATGGGTTGGATCTCATAGGACTGATTCTTGTAAATATGAGGCTCGTTGTACTATTCTAACTATGAAAGATCTTAAGTCAAAAAGTCAAATTACCAAAATATCTATTAAATATTACTCCCTTCGTTTAAAAAAGAATGACCGACTTTGACTTGGCAAATAAAGAAACTTTTGAATCTTGTGGCTTTAAATTAAAATTGTGTCAAATGTACCAAAATGACCTTTAATCTTGTGGTCCTAAACATGTCATTTGGAAAGTTGAAATTAAAGTATTGCAAAAAAAGGAAAGGGGTCATTTTTTTTTAAACGGACTAAAAAATAAAGTAGGTAATTCTTTTTTAAACGGAGGGAGTAATATTTAACGATCATCTCTCCCTCCGTTAATACTTATTACAACTTTGACATTTGAAATAAACTATTTAGTATACGTGCATTGCATGTATATGGGGCTTTTGGGTTGTAGGTGACAAAAGAGTTTTAAAATGAGGTGTAGGTGACACAAGTCTTAATTATTAGGTGGAGGTGACAATTACTTTATTATGGATTAAGAAAGTTGGAGAAGTTTGAAAATAACCCAAAAAATTTTAAATTTACACTTTGATCCAAATGTTGATTAATATAACAGAAAATAAAGGGAAAGAAGTCACGTTTCTCTTTTTTCTCATCCGTTGTTGTTTTCTCCCGCTCTTCACGATTATTGTTGTTTCTGCTGCATTATTCATCATCTTCTGTTTCATTATCATCATCTTTTACTTCTTATCATCTTTATCTTCTTCTTGTTAACCATTGTTGTTGTTGTTGTTACTGCTACTGTTGCTATTTTATCAATTTCTTAGGTCAAATTTTGTTTTGAACATCACCAATTTTTCACTTTGACATTATGTCATATGAGACCTTGGAAAGTCAAATTATGATTTTTAGTCAAATTTGTCATCTGGGTTATAAAGTTACTACTATTTTTTCCAACAATGGATAGAAGCCGATCATGAATCCAATATAAGTTCCCACAATTTAAATAGATCACTCATCTAGTTCATCAGATGAGTAATCTGTTGTAATAGAAGATATATCTACTACATCAGACTGATTATCTGTTGCATCAGACTGATTATCTACTGCATCAAACTGATTAATCTGCTTGGAACAACACAAATCAGCTCCTGCCATAAACCCAATAGATAATCAATATGTTTTGCTATTGCTACTGGATTCAAAATTATTTCTTAAGTCCAATCGTCGACATGTTTGTTGAGAATATAATAGACAGAATGAAAATTAAATACTCCATCTCAAATTACCCATCCCAAATTTCCTAATTTGATTTCTCATTTTACTTGTCTTTTTTACTAATCAAGAAGAGATAAAAAAAATCATATTTTACCCTTTGCATTAATCACTTTTTCTTCAAATTAAAATGTAAACATCATTTAATAGGGTATTATGGTAAACTAAGCATGTTATTAATTATTTTTCTTAATCAATGTGCTGTCTCAATTTGGAATGGGTAGGGTAATTTGAGACAGAGGGAGTTATCTGTTGAAACAGACTAGTTATCTGTTTCAACATATGAGTAATCTTTTTGGAACAACATAAATTAGCCCCTGCCACAAACCCAATAGATAAATCTTAAATCTTGTTACTGCTACTTGATTCAAAATTACTCCTTACATCCAATCGTCGACATATTTGTTGAGAAGATAATAAACAGAATGAAAATTAAATATGAATTAAAACGGTCAAAGTTGATCAAAAGTATTTTTTTATTAAATTAAAACAAACAAAAATACATATACATACTTAGAAAGAAAGAAGAAATAAAATAATCTATTAATAGATTTTTCATTATTACTATTATTATTATTGTCTGCCGAATCTTCAACAGGCAATAGCAACGCCCTTCTTATCTTGTAGATCTTCCGCAATATTCTTACTCTAACAGCGGGCAACTTCTGTTGTATATCATGTACCTACCTCTGCAGTTCTTGTACGTCATCTCATAAAATAATGATATCCCACACTGGATCGCCCATATCTAGAACACGTATAAATTGACAAAAAATGCAAAAACAAAAGTAAAGAAAAGAATCTAAAAGAAATACAACATATATTTTACACAAAAAGCAAGAAAAAAAAACTTACCAGAGATAGGGAAAAGCAATCAAGTTCTTAAAGAGAAAGTAGTTGTAGGTGTAATATGAAAGACAAGAGCAAGAAATAAATAGATATGTGTAGCAGAATGAATGAGTAAGGAGGGACCTATTTATAGAGGATTGAATTTGAATGAGTTACGTAAAAAGACGCGACTGTTCACCTCCATTTATTAATACTGGTGAATTTTTGATTACTGTGGAAAGTCGTGACTTGATAATATTCTTTTCAGTAATCATTTTTTTTAGTTGTGGCAACAAATTATATATCTGTTGCATCAGATAATCCATCCGTGATAATAAATATACCATTTGTTGCAACAAATCTATGATCCGTTGAAACAGATAATATATTTGTTGCAATTATGTATTTTTAATAATCACCATATGAAATCTTTAATCCAAATTTGGTGAATTTTTTATTATTATATAAATTAAAAAATAGATTCAAAAATAAAAAGGCGCAATTGTTTGCCTCCATTTATTAGTACTGGTGAATTTTTGAATACTGGGGAAAGTTGTGACTTGATAAGTTCTTTTCAGTGACCTTTTTTGAGTTGTCGCAACAGATTATATATCTGTTGCATCAGATAACCTATCTGTGACAACAGATATACCATTTGTTGCAACAAATCTATGATCTGTTGTAACATATATCTTTATAATAATCATCATATAAAATCTTTAATCCAAATTTAGTGACCTTTTTATTATTATATAAATTAAAAAAAGAATAAAAAATAAAAGGCTCGACTGTTCACCTCCATTTATTAATAGCGGTGGCTTTTTGATTACTGTAGAAAGTTGTGACTTGATTTGGTGCAATAGATTGTTGCAACAAATCTACAATCTGTTGCATCAGATAATACATATAAGCCATATTTTTTAATAATCAACATATCTTTAATCCAAATTTGGTGACTTTTATTATATAAATTAAAAAAATAGATTTAAAAATAAATATGTCAAAGAGTCATGATCAGTTATTAAAACTAAATAACCGTTCTACGGTTATAAATTGTGCTTATCATTTATTTCCTTATTATTTATTTACGAACCATTTTTCATATTAAATAATCGAAAAGTATTGTCCTTTCACCATCTCAATAACAATAACCCATTTTTTATTAATAACCGCCTATTACAACATATGATTGATCTATCGTATCAAATTAAGCTCTGTTGACATTTTGAGAATAAGGAATAAGAAAGAATGATAATTAAATACAAAATAAGAATTAAAAATTCAAAGTCGATCATCAAACATACCTTTTTAAATCCCTTGGGTAGATCCGATATACAAAAAGAGGAAAATACATACATATGATAAAAGAAAAAAAAACATAACCTAATTATTATCATCATTACTATTATTATTATTATTATTATTATTAGTATTGTCAACCAGATAATTTTCATCCGGCTACAGGAGGGCCCTTCTCAGCTTTGCTCCGAAGTCATCCAAATTCCTCTGGATTTCATCAAACTGCCTTTGAAGTTTTTGCAAGGACTCGATATAAATCTTCTTGTACGAATCTGGATCAGCCATATTTGTAAGTGTAGTAGAATGAACAAGTAAGGAGAGACCTATTTATAAATGATTGAATTGGAAAGGGTTAGTCAAACAAAAAGCCACGACTGTTCATATCTCTTAATTAAATAAAATTGGTGACTTTTCGAATATGTAAATTAAAAAAAATAGGATCTAAATACAATATTTTATCTTTTTATTGTATTTCAGAAAGTAAAAAAATTGCTTTAAAATAAATCTAACAGATGGGTAATTTATTGCAAAATATATTTCGTCCATCAGATAACTTACAACATATTGATAATCTGTTGTAACAGATGAATATATCAGTTTTCCTTTTCAACAGATGTGGCATCTGTTGCAACATGCTAGTCATCCGTTTATTCAATTTAAGTTAGAGATGGGCTAGGAAGAATAAGATGCGTGCAGATGGATTCGCTATCATATGTGTGTGAGTTAAGTATTATTACTGATAAGTTCACCGACACAACACACATAAAGTACAATATTTTTGTGAATGCAGTTTTCAACCGATTAGGCACTGATCATTTAAACCATATCCTGGATTGTTGTAATACCCCGAGGTTTTCTAACTAATTTCATGCAAAGAATGTCAAGTATTAGCTGCAAAATTGAATGATATTTATTCCATGGGAAATTTTCAAGATTTTCATTTTTTGTTGTGTGAAAAATTCAATAAGCTTTCCATGGATACAAAATTCGCCTAAATTCGACAATCGAGTAAGAAGTTATGGCGAGTTAAAGTTTTAGTCATAAAACAGCGTCATCTCAGTCAGTGGCGCGTCGTGCCATAAGCCAAAATGGCATTTATCAATTTCCAGTAAGACTCCGCAATTTCACAACAAAGCGGAAGGCTCCCAAATACCAATTGTCAAAATCCAGTGAAGCTTCGCGATGACCCCGCGTCGCGCCGTCGTCCAATTTCCCAGTTGTCAAATTTTAGTGACACGGTATGATAGCTCCATGTCGCGGCAGAGGTCCAGGTTGGGAATTTTTTGACAAAATTTAAAAGATGCGTCCAGGGTTAAATGGGTCTTTTTCCATGATTTTAGTTCATCCTTTAACACAAAATTTAACACTACATGACCTAAGGATATCATTATTCACTCTATTTTTCCGTAATTTCTTCATACACTCTCAAAGCCAAGAAACCCTAATCTTAAAAATTCAAGGACAAGGATCAAGAATCTCTCCAAGGATCTTTACAGAGTTACATTCTAAGGTATGTCATGTGTTGATTTATGGGTCTATTTCACCCATGAAGCTCAAGAATCTCTTTTCAAAATTCAAGATTTGTATATTTATGAATGTTCATGATTTGATTGAATTAAAAATTGATGTTCATGTTGTTGGTTGGTTTTGTTCCATGTTATAGACTATTTATTTACAAGAATTGATTCTAATATGTGATGATTTACACGATAGTCATGATAAACCCTTCAATTTACAAGTTGGTTTATGTATCCATAATTATTAGATGTGTTGATAATTGTATAATCAAAGTATGCTCCACAGATGTTTGATTAAATGCCTATGTGAAGGAAAAAATCCATACTAGTATGATAATTTGAAATCCCCATTTATGTACAAGTTATGTATGTCAAGTGTTTGATGAAATGCCTTAGCCAATGGATTATGTATTGTTGATGTTGGTCCTGTATTCAAGAAAGTCATGCTTTTTCAGTTTCCTTCTATCGAGTCCTGGGGGTACTTATACTCAACAATTTAGCCGTGTACTTAGAGTCGGTGTCAGTTTTCAAGATACTCTTAGCCAAGCCATGTTGAGTAGAATTCAGTCAGTCATGTGGATCAGGTAAACTCAGTAAACTCAGTATCAGTCTAGTCTTACTCAGTAATCTTAGTAATTTTATGAATCTCAAGTAATCTCAGTCAGTTATTAGATTTCAGTAGTATTTCGTCAGTCAACAGGATTTTGTGAACTCAGTTCAAATCAGTTAAACAATACGATTAGTAATAGTTAAGTTCAATTAAACATGTTCAATATCTATTTAGATGGAAGTAGGATTTAGCACCACGTGAACCCAAAGGTGAGGACACATACTGACAGTTGAGGGTGTGATCCTTAGAAGCAATCCTTACATTCTAGAACTATGTAGCCAGCATAGGTTGAGACATCAACACTGATAGATGAGGGTTAATGATGTGGATAAACACTGTCAGGTGAGGGTCTCACCGTTCTCTTTTGGGGACACTATCAGATGAGGGTTACCCACAACTTGTCCTTACTAGTAGCGCGGTATTGACACCCTTCCAATTAGGATTACAGATTGGACCCCAACTCAGCCATAATAGCATATTATGGGCATGTCGATTAGATGACTCCTTCCCACAGTCTTAGTCTTAATTTCAGTAATAGAACTCAGATAGTTCTACAGCATACAGGACTGTCAGATACAGTCAACTCAAAACAGTACAGAACTCAGCTAGTTCCATCAGAACCTACACTGTCAGATACAGTCGCTCAGTATCAGTTATTTTAGTTATACAGTTATCAGTATTTTATGCTATCAGTAGTCAGGTTCAGTAATCATGTTATCATGAACTCAGTTATAGTTATTATGTATTTATATATGTATTCTCACATTCATGTTATATAGTCCGTTAGTTCAGTTCATGCTTATGTACCCTTTGAATTCAGCCTACCCCATATGCATACCAGTGCATTCAATAGTACTAACGTATTTGTGCAATCTTGGTTTATACCATAGGTTTAAAAGCACAAGCTCCAAAGCATCAGTAGCCGCCAGATTTAGAAGTGGGTCCTCATCATTCGAGGATGATATTATTATTTATTTCATTATCTCAGTTAGATTTAAATAGATGGATTTAGTTAGGGATACGTCCCATCAACTCCTTATTCAGAAAGTTAGAGGCTTTTCAGACTACCATGTTCAGATAGTTTATTTTAGTTGTTTTGTCTATTTCATACCCCATCCAGATATTATATTTTATCAGTTATGTTATAGTTTTGAACCTTATGGCCTTTCAGCCTTTATTTCTGCATTATATAGTATTTTTTGCAATATTCAAGTACAAATATCAATCATGGGTTAGCTTGTGGTCCTTCGGGGTCATGAGCATCGTGTAGAATTCTGGGTACCAGATTCGGGGCATTACAAACTTGGTATCATAGCCTAAGGTTCAATAGAGTCCTAGGAAGTCTAAAAGCCACATCTAGTATAGTCTTGTACATGGGTGTGTTGTGCGCCACATTTATGTGCAGGAGGCTATAAGATGTTTTAGGAATAGTTTCCATTCTTTCAGTATTCACGTCATTCTAGTGAGCATAATCTCCAGTAAATCTCTTAGTCTGGTCTAATTTATTTTCCCCTTTTATCTACAGAACATGCCTCCCAAAAGAATAAATGGGAATCAGCCAACACCTCAGCCCGAAGATCCTTTGGGCGAACATGTTTCTCATTCAGAGTTTAGAGCTGCATTCACTACTCTTGATCAGTCAGTTACTGCTCAGAATGAATGACCAACTGTCGTTTCGGCCAATCCAGTGTCCAATTTAGCTGCAACTAAGATTTTGGACTTCATTCGAATGAATCCTCCAACCTTTTTCGGGTTTAAGTCAGATGAGGACCCTCAGGAATTCATTAATCAGGTTCAGAAAGTTACAGACATCATAGGGGTTACTCCTATTGAGATTGTTGAGCTAGCTATATATCAGTTACAGGATGTTGCTCATACTTGGTACAAATAGTGGAAGTCAGAGAGGTCAGTTGATGCAGGACCTATTGAGTGGGAGGATTTTATCACTACATTCTTAGATAGATTCTCTTCCCAAGAACTGAGAGAGGCTAAGGTATCATAATTTAACTACCTCAGGTAAGGCAACATAAAGGTGAAAGAGTATTCTCTTAAGTTTATTCAATTATCCAGATATGCCCCTCGTGTGGTTGCAGACAGCAGGGCAACATGAAGGTGAAAGAGTATTTTCTTAAGTTTCTGGGGTGAATGATAGTGTGGTCAATGAGAGTAGGTCTGTGATGTTGAATAGTGACATGAACATAGCCAGGCTTATCACTCATGCTCAACAGATAGAAGAGCAAAAGATTACGATTAGAGAGAAGCAGAATAAGAGAGCAAGGATAGGTAGTTTTAACTTGGCTCAACCCAAATAAGAAGGAGGGAATCGTTCTCAATTTCTTCCTAAGTCATCAGTTCCAACTCCTTCTTCATCCAGTGCTCCAGCTCCTAAGTTCAGGGATAGTAATAGAGATAGAGCGCCAGGCTCTAAGTCTCAGGGCAGTGTTTGAAATGCCCGAACTAATCCCCATTTTTAGACTTCTGGTAAGAACCACAAGGGTGCTTGCAGAGCTGGTAGCGATGTCTATTTTGAATATGTCAAGCCAGGCCACAGAGTCAGAGATTATCTCCAGTTAGGCTATTAGGGTCAACATAACCATTTCTCATCCCAGTTAGGTCGCCTAAATCAGCAAGGTGCTACTTCCAGTGCTACTAGTGGGCAATGCCCAAATAGACTTTATGCTCTCCAGTCTCGACAAGATTCAGAAAATTCTTCTGATGTAGTTACTGGTTCATTACAGATCTTTCACTTGCATATTTACGCTTTGCTAGATCTAGGAGGTTCTTTGACTTTTGTTACTCCTTAGATAGCAGGCGATTTTGAAGTCAGTCTCGAAATTCTAGAAGAGCCCTTTTCAGTCACTACCCTAGTAGGTAAAACCATTATATCCTGACGGGTATACAGGAACTGCCTGGTTATGATATTTTAGAAAGTCACCTCAGCAGACTTAGTCGAATTAGAGATGGATGATTTTAATGTCATTCATGGCATAGATTGGATTCATTCCTGCTATGACACAGTCGACTACAGAAACAAGATAGTCTAGTTTCAGTTTCTAAATGAACCCGTCCTAGAGTGGAGGGGTAGTACTTCAGCGTTCAGAGGTCAGCTTGTTTCCTACCTTTGGGCACAAAAAATGATATCTATGGGGTGTGTCTATCATCTTGTTCATGTGAAGAACTCTAGCTCCAAAACTCCAATTATTGAATCAGTCCCAGTAGTGAATTAATATTCAAATATCATTCCCAAAGATCTTCTAGGAATTTCCCCTAAAAGGGAAATAGACTTCGGTGTTGATCTTCTACCAGATACTCAGTTTATATCTATTCTGCCATATAGAATGGCACCAACAGAACTCAAAGAACTGAAAGAGTAGTTGAAGGATCTCTTAGATGAAATCCTATAGTATCTGGAAAATGCTATGATATCTAAACTAGCTACAAATTGACAATAGACAAAATCTAATTACACAACCAGAACATACAAAATTGCATACAAAATCTGCAGTTGCATATCCAAAATGCAGGAAACTGCATACACTAAAACCGCAAACATAAAATGCAGGAAACTGCATATAGAAAATTGCATAAATAGAATGTAGGAAATTACATACAAAAAAACTACAGTTGCATATCCAGAATGTAGGAAACTACATATATACACAAAAACTACATACACCAAAACTGTATACACAGAATGTAGGAAACTGCATACACAAAAACTACATAAACTGAATAAATGAAACTGCATACACAAATTATAGTTGCATATCCAGAATGCAGGAAACTACATATATACACAAAAACTGCATACACAAAAATTGCATACACAGAATGCAGGAAACTATATACGTAAAAACTGTATAAATCGAATAGAGGAAACTACATTCATAAAAACTGCAAACTCAGAATGCAGTTGCATACACAAAATGCAGGAAACCGCATGTAACAACATTATAACCATTATAACAAAATGAAGGAAACTACAGAAAATGCAGGAAATTGCATACAACAATATTACAAAAACTGCATAATCAATATGTGATGACAATCCGGACCTATTTACCATGACACCTCCCTACCTAACAACATTTGTTTGTTCATATGTAGATTTTTACATCCAAAGAGGGACTCCAGACACCAATTCAAACTACTGCTACATGCAGTTCTCAAACTACTGCTACATGCAATTCTGAAACTGTTGCCATAGTTTAAGGTCATTGCTTCTAAACAAATGCAGAGAAAACAGTAAAGAAAACATGAGAGATATTTCAATATTCTTCATAGTTACTTAACTCATGTTCATTTAGCTCAAATAGTATACAAACAATTCTTCGTAAGATTTGAGTATAATTCATAATAACCAGCCCTAAAATAAGTAACCAACACATACAAGGAAGTATAAAGCATCCATCAGTATAATTTACAAGTAGATTTGAGTTATAATACAATATCCAATGTAAATAGTTTTTAACTAACCTTGAATTCTCCAAAATAACCATCTTTGACTTCTTTGGAGACATATTTCCAATTGATCCCATTGGGATCAACTTCACTTTTTAAGGACAATGTAATGGAACTGGAGCATTTTGAAGAAGGTTCTATCCTGTACACATTTAAACAAATTGGTGCATGGATGATATTATTCAGTTTAACAATCGGTAATGAGAATTTAGTGCAGCCTTGTTTGCATCAAAGTAGTTATTTAGATGATACAACATACAGTAAAACATAACCAAACAATATACATATCATCAAAAATAAAGACCAAACAGTAAGATAAACCATCTGATTTAACAGCTCCCAGCTAATTCTTGGTATTTACATGGTTAAAAGAGTAAGCAGACATAACATACAGTAAAATATAACCAAGAGCGACACAACTAACATGACATTACCATCCAAAGTAATTGTTGTACTCAGATATGGACTAATGGAAGCAACAAGTAGCAATTCTAATAAATAAAATAATAAGTAGTAAGTACTAACCCTGAAGAAGTCAGAAAAATAAGGGTCCGACCATGGGTACTAGTGGAATCACCTTCACCAGATTGATTTATGCCAAAAGATGTTCTCTCAACTATTGGGTTACTTTGAGTATTCATACTCTAGCCTATTTGGCTGCTTTGGTTAGTTGAAAATGAAGATGTCTCAAGAATGACTGGGGAGTTACTTGTTTGGCTTGATGGTGTATTGCTAGGGTTGGAACTTGTACCGACCTATTTAATAATAGGAGTTAGAATAGAAGGAATTTTTGAACAATTAGTAGTCTTACCCCAACCTGTGGACTTTCCTACACTATATTCGCATCGAGTTTTATCTATTAAAAGATAACGTTCCATTACTAGTAAAAATAAAATTAAAATCATGTGTTATGCAAAACTAACAGATTATTAAAAAAGAAACAAAAATCTTTGATAGAATGTCCATTTAATTAATCAATTAAACATATACGGATCTGCTTCACAAGTTTTTTTATATGCTTACCCAAGACTCATCACAAAATGGTGTTTCAATCTTCAGTTTTCCTTAGCACTATGTAGGTGTTGCTTTTGATATGCCAAAAGATATTATCTTTATTTTAAAAAAAGAACTAAAAAGTAGAAACTAAGGAAATGATAATATTTTTTAGAAACACAAAATACAAAATATGTCTTCTTACTAAATAGAAAATGCAATGAAAAGCAGATTTTTATCAAGCTCTAATCACTATATATGTCTTCTTCAGACTCTTCCTCTTTCTCATTCTCCCCAGATTCCTCGGTTTCATATTCTTCTTCTGTTGATTCTTCTAGGAGTTTATGATGCACAAGTACACCTCCATTTGGATTATGCAAAAGAATATTTTCATCAATAGAAATAGACATATCTATCTCATGGACTTCAACTTCTTCAACTTGAAAAGGCACATTCAGTTCTAAAGTTGTCACCACTTCCTCAACTGATAATTCAATAACATTTTGAGTTATGACCTTCAATAAAGCTAGCCAGTCATCCCTGTTCTTTTTTCTTGGTTGGATAAGGTACATAACATACTTGAGTTGCTTGCATTGCAAGAATAAAATGTTCATATTTCTATACCGACGACGATGGTTAATATCAACCAATTTATACTTATTATGCTTCTTAACACCAACATCCATTATTGGGTCAAAACATTCACATTTGAATAAGAAAGTTTGCTTTAAAGGTACTTCACGGTATTCTACTTGTATAATCGCTTTTATCCGTACATAGTAATCACTAATATTTGGATCTGATATACAAACTCCGCTATTCATTATTGATCTTATGCTACCATGACATTTTGTGTGAAATTTGTATCCGTTAACAAAATAAATTGAATGGCATGTAGCTCCGATTAATGGTCTCCCAGCAAGATTACACAAGAATTCATTCTCAATGAAATTGCACCAGGCCTATTTAAAAAAAGTTTAAATATTTGGTTAAATTTGAGAATCCAATTTAAGTACATCATTATATAAAAGATAATATTTATTTAAAATCTTACATATTCCTTGAACCATATAGAAAAATTTTCTTCCAGGCTCTCGTCTATTTCACTCTGAGAGAGATTTGGGTGACATTTAATAGATTCAACATTCATTAATTTAAATTTTTGACACTTTGTACATAGACATCTAACTTTGTCACCACTCATCCGATTTGGTTGATAACATCTGGATTTGATAAACTCACTCACACCGATTACAAATCTAGAGTATAAAGATCCTCGACCATCTAACCTCTTATACATCCAACCACGCTCTAAAATATTAATGTTTCTATTAATGTAGATATAAAAAAATATGACAATCTGTGCCAATTAACCAACTTAATGAGAAACACGACAATTAGTCTTAATAATTAACCATGTTGGAAATTCATATTGAGAAATACGATAATCGATGACCAGACTATATATGAAGAACTAGTTAGCAGTGAAAGCATAATTAAGTAGATCAATTGACAGTTTAAAAGTTTTACTAAAATATTCAAAGTGATGCTCTCAAAGTAGAAAACAAAATTAGTTTACCATAAAATAAGATAAAGGTGATACATACTTCTATTTTAACAATAAATTTATCATTACATGCTTAATAACAAAAATAAGTTACAAACATAATCAATAAGCCAACAATCATAACAAGAAAAATAAAAAAGCAAAAAGAAAGTTTAAAAACACATCTGATTGTACACAATACTCCACTTATTTTTTCACAAATCTACAATTGCACTACTTGAATTTTCAGTAAAAAGGCACCTGAAAGAAAAGTGTATCAAATAAATATTTGAAAATATGAAAAATAATTATATTTCTTTAAAATATATTTTAGAAGTATTTATATTGGGATGCTTCCATTAGTAAAACTGTTGTGAAGTAACAATGGTTGAAGAAGGTTGCATTACGCTACAAGAATTTTATTTCTAAAATAAAGAAACACAGAGCTACAGTTCAATCAGAATTTGTAAATGACCATGCGTGAGAGAGGTGGATGGAACTTTGGGAAAGTAATGAATGTGTTAAAAAGTCATAGATAAATTTAAAGAACTATTGTGTTGGCCCTGAAGTACCTGTTGGGACATACATAGGTGGCTCTATCACAGTTGGAGAGCACCGAAAGAAACTTGTAAGTAAAAATTTAGTCTGCTTGCTATAAATTTCATAGTAGGCATACATACATCTCAAATTTAGTCTACTTGCTTTAAATTTCATGGTAGGCATACATATATCTCAACTAGCCTTTTAATATTTTAACTATTATTTTGTTTGTATAGGTTGTTACAATAGGTCGAGATCCAACTCCAAGTGAGTTACATTTATACATCGACACACATAATCATGATGGTAAATATTTTGTTGTTGAGCGTTCTCAACTTCTCCACGTAAGTCCATAATTTACATCATTAGATATACTCTTCTCTTATTTTTCTTTTGTATTGACATCTGTCAAAAGTTCTTATTATACATGAAAGTGAAAGAAGCAACAGAAAGTTGAGTCTATTTTAATATCTCTCCACTTGTTAATTACAAAAAAAAGTATGAAGAAATTGTACGAAAAAAAAACAGACTGAATATGAAATTGATCAATTGGAATCATTTTATGAAGTTGCGGATGGAGTAAAGAATAAAAGATTATTTGGTCTCGGATTGAAGCTGAAAGTTACTTTGAAAAATAACTTTGTGCTTGTCATACCTCCACATCATCAGTACCACCTTCGATTTCTTTACTGACAATAAATTTGGAGGAGTTTGAGAAGCAATTGATTACGGCACTTACTACTCACTTTCTTCGGATAGTTATTGAGCGTGTTTATGGTATTAGGGTACAAGAAGGGGCTGTGCTTGATACTCCTCCTACTAATGATGATGACGTAGATTCGTAGCTTTAGTTTATTCGTAGCCCTTCATCATTGCATTAGTTTTTGTTAGACTATTTTGTGTTGTAACAAATACTAATTTTGATTATTTTGAATTTTGCTATCTATATGAATGTTGGTTATTTTAATTATTTACTAATTTAAGGGTTATTAAAGAAAATAGTGACTAACTTTTGTCGTTGCTACTGAAAAATTTCAGTGATGGATAAATTTAGTTGCTATAAAACGGTTGCTATTAATGATAAAAAAATTAGTGACTAACATTTGTCGTTTCTACTAAAAAAGTTTAGCAATGGATAAATTTGATCGCTAAAGATGGATGCTTAGTTTACCAAACAATGTTGCAACAAATCAGTGACAAAATATTCTGTCGTAAATTTAGCCATGCCGAAAATTAATTTTGAAAATAGACATGGTATAGCAATGGTATAGCAACACAATATTCCATCGGTAACATCAACAACCGATAGATTTCGTCGCCAAGCAGTCATAAGTTTGTGACAAAAATTATTTTTCATTGGTAAGAGGCTAGCAACAAGCAATACAGCGACAGAAATGTATCTGTTGCTATTTCTGTTTAGCGATGGATTTACATAGAATAGCAATCAATGTGACTGTCGCTAAATTTTAGTTTTTTGGTAGTGCATCGATTAGTCTATAGACATAGCCCCATAGTGTCCAAGTCACAAGGGTATTTTAGCACATAAAGGAGAAGTTGCTAGGAATATAAACTTGTCAAGGACAACCCGAACAAATAAATAAAAAGATTATTCTAGTCTAGATGCATGTAGAAAGATAGAGCTAAGTGAAGCTAGCTAGGTTTCATAAAATAAGAATGCAGAGCACTAATCAAATTTCTATTAAGGATGCAACATAAGCTAAGTAATAAAAAACTACCAAGCACATATACACTAAGGTTAAATCAAAATCAACCACGTTGTGGATTTCTTTCACGCTCGAGTTCAAAACAACTCCATTAAGACCAAAAGGTCAAATCATTCAAAATATCTCAAATATTCAATATTAACGTGCTTATAACACACACTTTCTCAAAACAAACACAATTTGCAATGGGGATTCACGACCCAAATATAAAAATCATGATAAATATCGTTCAAGATTCATGCTTTATATCACCACACATGTAAATTCATCTTTCAAAATCATAAACATCAAGATTTGATAATTATCATCATAAGATATGGGTTCATGCTTCAAATTCATAAAAAAAAAAATCATGCCTTTGTAAAGAAAATTACTTTTGGGCACAAGAACGAAAGAGAGTTCTTGTTGAAAAACCCCACATACCTTGAATGATGAACTTTAGAACGATACTCATTTTTGAAATGTTAATTGTGCCTTTGAATGATGGTTCTAGGAGTTCTTGAACTAGCAACTTGGAATCTTGAAAAAATTTACAGAATTAATGGTGAAATTTGGAGGTTCTTGAAGTTGGATGTCGGAGCTTAGGATTTTCTTTTTGAGGGAGTTTGATGAAATATAGCATATAATGCTTCTAATAAGCTTTAATATAGGGTTTGGACGGATTTTGGGTGAGGGAGAATGACCAAAACGCCCCTAAAAATTTAAAAAATTCTCGAATCTGTCCTTTGGTGGACTGTTTTGATAGTCTGAAGTAGATTAACCATAACATTTTACTCCACTATTCAAATTGGATGAAACTAATTTCATTGGAAAGAGGACTCTTAGATCTTTCCGTTGATATATAGTTTCTCACCTAGATCATTGTGTACGAGGAGTTATGATCATTTGAAGTTGACCCAAAAATTTACTTTTGATAGGCTGAAGTAGATCGACCATAACTTTTTGCTCCGATAGACAAATTGGATGAAACCAATTTCATTGGAAAGAGGACTCGTAGAGATTTCCGTTGATATATAGTAAATCACCCACATCATTATGTACATGGATTTGTGATCATTTAAAGTTGGAGCAAAAATACGCCAGGCCTCAGTACTTTTTCTTGCACGTTTTACTGTTCACTACTATTCACAATTCTATCGAAATGTTCATAACTCATCGCTCGGGTGTCCGTTGTGGATGATCCACCTATCGTTGGAAATATTATTTGATACTCTACGTAATGGTGGGTCATAATCTAAGACATTTCACACGAAAAATTTATAATTCATTCTAGAAGATAGAACCCAACACGTTTACACACAAAATTTCAATGAAAAATTTTCTGGGGTATTACACATCTCCCCCTGGAAACATTCATCCTCAAATAACGCTAAACATGCCAAGATTAGATAGGGAAAAGAGCATACAGCTGAAACCATTCGTTAGACTCATCACCTCATCGTTTCTCACTCCGAATGCAACATAGAATGCCTAAATTCAAGAAACTATAGCTGAACACATAATAAATGACAGCTGAACTGCTGCAACTTTTATCAAAAGTCCATGATTTAGGAAAGAACGGTACCTTCGGCTTGATCGGAGTTCATGGAAAATAGGTGTGGGTACTTGGATCGGATATCTGCCTCAGCTTCCCACGTTGCACCCTCAACAGATTGGTTTCACCATAACACCTTGACTAAGGGAACTTCTCTGTTCCTTAGTCTTCTGACACTGAAATCAAGAATCTCAACACGAGTCTCATCAAAAGAAAGATTTTCTTGAATGTCAGCACTCACAGCGGAATCCACTACCACAACATCGCTAATATGTTTTCTAAGCATGGAGACATAAAATATTGGATGAACAGAGGATAACTCAGAAGACAACTCGACTTCATAAGCTACCTTACCAACACAGCTAAGAATTTTGTAAGGACCAACATAACGGGGACTAAGCTTCCCCTTCTTTCCGAATCTCTTCAGCCCCCTCATGGGTGAAATTTTAAGATACACTAGGTCACCAACTTCAAACTCAAGGTCTCTCCTTCTAACATTCGCATATGACTTCTGACGTGCAGTTTTCAACCTTTCCCTAATCAACTTAACTTTTTCCATATCCTCAAATATCGAATCAGGACCACTCACAGCCGCTTCACCCACCTCGAACCAACCTATGGGTGATCTACACTTCCTCCCATAGAAGGCTTCAAACGGAGCCATGCCAATACTAGAGTGGAAACTATTATTGTAAGCAAACTCTATCAACGGTAAGTAATCATCCCAACTTCCCTTAAAGTCAAGTGCACAAGCTCTCAACATATCCTCTAAGGTCTGATGGTCCGCTCAGCCTGACCATCGGTCTGTTGATGAAAAGCAGAACTCAAAAGCACTTGGGTACCAAGACCCTTCTGAAAAGCTTTCCAAAATTGTGAAGTGAACTGAGTACCCCTTTTTCAAAATGATAGACAAGGGAACTACATGCAGTATGACTAGCTCTCGGATATACAATCTAGCGTAACCCTCAGCAGTATATGAAGTATGAACAGGCAAGAAATGAGCCGACTTAGTCAACCTATCAACCACAACCCAAATAGAATCATGATGGCGTCAGGAAGGAGGTAAACCAATCACGAAGTCCATATTTATCTCTTCCTATCTCCAGGTAGTAATACTAAACTCTTGCATTATACCACCAGGTCTTTGGTGTTCAACCTTAACCTATTGGCATATTGCATACTTAGCTACAAACGCTGCTATATCTTTCTTCATGCCACTCCACCAATAGATTTCCTACAAATATTGGTACATCTTGGTGGCACCAGGATGAATAGAATATCGCGCCCCATGCACTTAAGCCATAACCCTCTGTCTCAGATCATCAACATTCAGGACACATAATCTACCCTGCAATATCAACACACCATCTCCCCCTTGGGAGAAAACCTCTACTTTTTGGTACTTGACTGACTCCTTCAGTCTGACCAAACTAGCATCTAAGTATTGTTTTTCCTTCACTTCTAAAACCAAGGAGGATTCGGAACTACTCTGAACCCCTATACTACCTTCAGCAGAGTCAAACAACCTAACCCCCAATCTAGCCAAACGATGTACATCACGAGCCAACTCTTTCTTACCTTCTACCATATGCGAAACACTACCCATGGACACTCTACTTAGGGCATCCACCACAATATTGGCCTTGACCGGATGGTACAGTACACTAATATCATAGTCCTTTAACAATTCTAAACATCGTCTTTGCCTATGATTGGTGAAAACATCAACATGGACACCATACAAATAATGTCTCCAGATTTTCAAAGAAAACACAATAGCAGCCAACTCAAGGTCATGGGTGGGGTAATTTTTCTAATGGGGGTCAACTGTTTAGAAGCATAATCTATCACCTTACCCTTCTGCATCAATACCCAACCCAACCTAACTCTCGAGGCATCACAGTACACCACAAAACCATCAACACCATCAGGCAAAGTTAAAATAGAGGCTGAAGTGAGTCGAGTCTTCAACTCCTAAAAACTCTTCTCATAAGATTCGAACCACAAGAACTTCACTTTCTTTTGGGTCAACCGAGTCATAGGAGATGCTATAGAGGATAAACCCTCAACAAAACAGCGGTAATAGCCAGCTAAACCCAAAAAACTTTGGATATCAGTTGGAGAAATAGGTCTAGGCCAATTTCTATCTGCTTCAGTCTTTTGGGGATCAACTCTAATACCTTCAGAAGAAATGATATGACCCAGAAAAGCAACTGACCTTAGCCAAAACTCACACTTACTGAACTTAGCAAACAACTTGTGATCTCTAAGGGTTTGCAAGACAATTCGGAGATGATCAGAATGTTCATCCTCACTACGGGAGTACACCAGTATATCATCGATGAACACTATGACAAACATACCTAGATATAATCTAAACACTCGATTCATAAGGTCTATGAAAGCTGCTGGGACATTAGTTAACCCGAAAGACATAACAAGAAACTTAAAATGGCCATAACTAGTTTGGAAAGCGTTTTTTGGGATGTCATACTCCCTAACTTTGAGTTGATGGTAGCCGGAATGAAGGTCTATCTTTGAGAAATAACTTGTACCTTGCAATTGGTCAAACAAATCATATATTCTTAGAATGGGGTACTTATTTTTTATGATGACTTTATTAAGTTGGCGGTAATCAATACATATACACAAAGAGCCATCTTTCTTTCTCACAAACAACACAGGAGCACCCCAAGGAGAAACATTGGGCCTTATGAAACCCTTATCTAGTATATCTTTGAGTATCTCTTTCAACTCCTTAAGTTCTGCAGGGGCCATACAGTAAGGAGGAATAGAAATGGGCTGAGTATCGGGAAGAAGATCAATCCCAAACTCTATCTCTCTATCAGGAGGTATCCCTGGGAGATCATCCGAAAAGGCATTAGAAAACTCATTGACAACGTTAACATACTGGAGAGTTGGAGTCTCAGACTTAGAGTCTTTGACTCTAACTAAATAGTAAATATACCCCTTGGAAATAAGCTTTCTAGCTTTGAGGTAAGAGATAAAATAACTCTAGGGTGACACAGAATTCCCAGACCACTCAAACACGGATGCACCCGAAAACTAAAACTTGATCACTCAGGTCTAACAATCAATAGAGGCATAAGAAAAATACAGTCAGTCCATACCCAGAATCACATCAAAATCTACCATTTCTAACTCAATTAGATCAACAAACAAGACTCTATGAATAACGGTAATAAGACACTTTTTATACATTTTTTGGGCAACAATCGAATCACCCACTAGGGTAGAAACTAGGATAGGCTTAGGAATAATCTCAAGATTCATTTCAAAATTCACAACAATCAAAGGTGTAACTTATGAGAAACTAGATCCAGGATCCAACAAAGCATACACACCAAACTGAAATATACGAAGCATACCAGTAACAACATTGAGAGAGTCCTCCTATTCCTGGTGGAAAGGTAAAGCATAAAATCTATTCTGGCACTGCCCACCAGCATTGCTAGAAGAGGTTCCCTGAGCTGGGGCTGGGCGAGTCGCTAGAACTGGAGCACTAACAGTCTAGGTCTGAGGGCGATAGTCACGACGCCCTTGTCCATCCTGTGGACAATATCTAACTCTGTGACCCATGTCACCACATCAAAAATAACCCCTCTTCTCACCTCAACACTCACCCAAATAAGCCCTACCACACTTAGGACACAAGGGACGATTTGGCTTACTACCAGCATTGTTCTGGGACCAGGATGCATATGACCTGGTACCTTTTTCCTGCCTATCTCTAGGCATGGGAGCACTAGCAGATAACAATGCCAGCATAGATGATTGATCCTAATACTGAGGAAGACTCCCTCTCTGCTATCAAGTCTAACCCTGTCCATGATGCTCAGACCTAGCTCACTTTTTCCCTCTCATTCTATCTCTCTCCTTAATCTTGTCTGCCTCAATCTATTGGGCATGAGTCATCAGCCTAGAAAGATTCATCTCACTATTCAGCATAGCAGACCTATACTCCTTAACCACATAACTAAACACTCCAATCATAAACTTACTCATACTAGGCCGATTATCAGCCACTAAGTCAAGAGCATACTTGGCCAACTGATTGAACTTTAGAGAGTACTCCCTAACAGTCATAGAGCCCTGTTGCAGGTTCATAAACTCTTCCACCTTCGCCTCCCTCATCTCTAAAGGGAAAAACTTATCCAGGAATACATCCTGGAACTCTTGCCAAGTTGTAGGGACAATTCCCTCACCTCTACCTTTCCTCCAAGCAACAACCCAGTCATAAGCAAGGTCTTTCAACCTATACGCAGCCAACTCCACACTATGTTCCTCAGATATATGCATCATCTGAGTAATCTTCCGCACCTCCTCTAAAAACAATTGTGGATTCTTATTAGACTTGGACCCATAGAATTTCGGAAGATTCATCCGCATGAAGTCACGGATCCTGGAAGCAGCTGAATCACCTCTCTACTGCTATGGAGCTAGGGTTGGGTTGGCTTGAACATTTGTAGAAACAACTTGGGCCAGTGCCTGAAAGGCTACCCAAAATTTAGCATGAGACATACTTTCATTCAATGGGTCAGCAGGTTGAGGTTGTTGACCATCAATATTTATTCTCGCTTGATGTTAAGGCATATTTCTGAAAGAGGAGAGCATGAATCAATAGCAGAGAGAGACACTTTAAGAACGATAGACTTCTGAAAGAAAGAACACACTTTTTCCTAAAACGTCTTGTATTCTCTTGCTCATAGATGTGGCATGCTACACACCAATGATCAAGACTCTACTTCACGTGGCTTGTCAGACTCCCTAGGACACCTTAAAACCTTCGTCTCTGATACCAAGTTTGTAATTCCCTAAAAAATAGGTCCCGGAGCATCACACGGTGCTTGAGGCTACAAGTAGCCCCAAGCTAATCCTTTGAGCCATTTCCATTCAGTTCAACACAAATCAACAGGTTTTCCATAAATAACCCTCAAATATCAATAGAGTAATCATCATCCAAGAATAAAAAGATTTCAGAAAAATAACAAGATACGACTTATTATTCAACTCCCAACATCTATCCTAGTCTGACAAGTCTCTAAGAAAATCAATAAAACCAGCGAACCATTGAGACATGCCCCAACTGACTCATACTCAGTTATCAAATGTAAACAATTCTGTGAAATCAACATCAGACATCATATCCTCAGAACATGAGGACTTACCATAACAGAGGATGTAGAACAGCGTGCTCGAAGAATCACTGTTGAACCTGGAACTGAGCACTTGAACCTACATTCTGAGAAAATGCAGCCCACATCTGAAGATGTGGGTCAGGACCATGGAAAGGAACCGAGTATATGGGGGTTTATGCAGTTGTATAAACATCATCATCATAAATATTTATAAGAAATATGTAGGATGTATAAAAGACTCACATAGCCCGAAGAAAATCATCATAATCATGAGAGAATGAAATAAGTACAATAACACATGTGAGTCATCATATAATTTATCAATCACTTTCAGTTCAGCAATAATATCAATTCTCATAATGTAAATATCATCTAAATCTTTCAAAAGAATAACTTTCACACTTCCACTTTCATATCACTTCACCATTCACCATAGACACAAGGAAACACATACACACTGGAAATCCTATAACTAACATAAACCATGTGAGCTACATGGAGTCCAACGTACAACCCACGTTGGGGAGAGCCATCCTATCCTAGACATAGGAGTAGGACTATCGATATCAAATCCACACAAGCTAGTGATCACTATATAAATCTGCCTCAGGCTCACTCCTATGGGGGTACGTAGTTCTAGGGAAGTAAGGTCACTTTATACCTCCCACTCGGTGCTAAAGATTTCTCCCAGACTTAGCTCAAATTATTTCAAAGACAATCCACAATAAAACAATTTTAGTAATATATAAATATACATCAGGATCCATCATGCTTCCCATCTATCAAAATCAACCACGTTGTGGATTTCTTTCACATTCAAGTTCAAAACAACTCCATTAAGACCAAAAGGTCAAATCATTCAAAATATCTTAAATATTCAACATCAACGTGCTTATAAAAAACACAATTTTCAATGGAGATTCACGACCCAAATATTAAAATCATGATAAATATCGTTCAAGATTCATGCTTTATATCACCACACATGTAAATTCATCTTCCAAAAGCATAAACATCAAGATTTTATAATAATCATCATAATATATGGTTTCGTACTTCAAATTCATAAAAATCAAATAAAAATCATGCCTTTGTAAAGAAAATTACTTTTGGGTACAAGAACGAAAGAGAGTTCTTGTTGAAAACCCCCACATATCTTGAATGATGAACTTTAGATCGATACTCATTTTTGAGATGTTAATCGTGCCTTTGAATGATGGTTCTAGGAGTTCTTGAACTAGGAACTTGGAATCTTGAAAAAATTTGCAGAATTAATGGTGAACTTTGGAGGTTCTTGAAGTTCGATGTAGGAGCTTAGGGTTTTCTTTTTGAGGGAGTTTGATGAAATATAACATATAATGCTTCTAATAGGCTTTAATATAGGGTTTGGGTAGATTTTGTGTGAGGGAAGATGACCAAAACGCCCCTAAAAATTAAAAATATTCTCGAATCTGTCCTTTGGTAGACTGTTTTGATAGTCTGAAGTAGATCAACCATAACGTTTTACTCCAATATTCAAATTAGATGAAATAAATTTTATTGGAAAGAGAACTCGTAAAGCTTTCCGTTGATATATAGTATCTCACCCAGATCATTGTTTTCGAGGATTTATGATCGTTTGAAGTTGACCCAAAAATTCACTTTTGATAGGTTGAAGTAGATCGACCATAACTTTTTTCTCCGATAGACAAATTGGATGAAACCAATTTCATTGGAAAAAGGACTCACAGAGCTTTCCGTTGATATATAGTAATTTACCCAGATTATTATGTACATGGAGTTATGATCATTTAAAGTTGGAGTAAAAATACGCCAGGCCTAAGTACTTTATCCTGCACGTTTTACTGTTCACTATTATTCACGGTTCGATCGGAATGTTCTTAAATCATCGCTCGGGTGTCCGTTTTGGATGATCCACCTATCGTTGGAAAGCTTATTCGATACTCTACCCAATGGTGTTCATAATATAAGATATTTTGCACGAATAATTTATAATTCATTCTAGAAGATAGAACCCAACACGTTTATGCACAAAATTTCAATGAAAAATTTCCCGGGGTATTACAAATACCCCATAAAAACTCAATGCACAATAGCGATGAAAATCAAGAATTAAAGTTTTTACCAACTGCAAATTATTTAAGTATCATATCAACTAACTCCATCTTTCGTACCAGCGTCAATTCTAACATTAAGAATAAGAAGAATATAGTTTATACGTATGTATGTATATACGAGAGGAACGTTTACGCAATAATCTGAAAATACAACAAAAGAATTTCGACAAATTAGAGAAAATCTAAAAGACTGTGAGGTAGATGAGAGCGTTTGACTGTCTTTTACTGTGTAGAAGAAGGGGTGGATTTAATTATATGTGATGTGACTATAAAAAAATTATGTGACAAATATAATTTCTTAAGAAAAAAAAACGAAAAGGGGGTTGAAAAATTCCAGCAAAGCAATTAACGGCAACATAGGTATATATGACCCAAAACTTGGCAACAGGGATATATACGGTCCAAAACATAACAACAGGGGTATATATGGGCCAAAACTTGGACGACAAGGGTATTGGTGAGCTAAACTTTTAACGGATGGTATATCTAAATATTTTCGCAAATCATAGGGGCATATTTGACCCTTTTCTCTATATTTTATTTTCATATTATATTTTGATTTATATAAATAGGATATTTTCTGTTATAATTATTTTTTGATTCATTTTTTGAAAAAGTAATATGTATGTCAAAGTATGGTAATAAATCTTGATGGATCATCAAAAGTATTGATTAAACGAGAGATTAATTTCGTCGAAAACAGTAAACAAATTTAAAACATTTATCCTGCTATAAATAAGAGACGAATAATTTGTTTGGTCATCGAAATTGTTTTTCATATTTTCCTTAAAATTCAGTATTTGGACATAAATTTTCCAAATACAATTTTCATGTTGAAGTTATATTTGAAATTTGAAAACACATATAATTCAATTTTCACATTCATTTTTTTCACATTTATTATATTTTTTATATCAATTTTACGTTGATTTTTTTTAAATTTTTATAAAATAGTTCCATGTAAATTATATTTTATGTTACAACCATATTTTATGATTCTTTTGAGGAAAAGTACATTCAAAAATCAATTATTATTTACAAAATTTTAACCAAACACAACCGCATCTACAATTTCAACTTCAATTCCTTTTTAACAAAATAAGTTAAAAAAAAAATTGTAATACTCGTGTGTAATACTATAGAAATGTTATGAAATAATAAAGAACAAAGAAGAAGAGTACAGACAAAATAGAGAGAAATTCTTATTTCTTCTCTTGAGGGATGAATTACAATGAAGCAAAACTCCTTTATTTATAGGGGAAAACTAACCTTGGGGTTTCTATCTTTTTCATAAATAGACATACACAATATATGGTAAAGTAGGTATTCACTATATATGATAAAGTAGATATTCACTATATATGGTATATTTATAACACTCTCTTTTGAATGTCTAATTGATAGATATTGTGCCTCGTTAAAACCTTACTAGAAAAAACCCAGTGGAAAAAAAATCTAGTGAAGGAAAAAGAGTACACATCTCTAACAATACGCATATAGGCTTTCTCATTAAAAAAACTTACAAGAAAAATTTAGTGGGACAAAATCTTGAAAGGGAAAAAGAGTACAACGCGTATTAACTCCCCCTAATGAGAACATCCTTGAGCCTTTTCATCCCGATCTTGTCCGCCATCTTCTTGAAAGTTGTAGTTGGAAGAAACTTGGTGAATAAATCAGTCATATTATCACTTGAATGAATCTATTACACGTTAATATCACCAATCCTTTTGTAGCTTATGCGTATAGAAAAGCTTTGATGAAGTGTGCTTCGTTCTATCTCCTTTGATGAATCCTCCATTAAGATGTGCTATGCATGTTGCATTATCTATGTATTAAACTGTGGGTGCATTGACACATTTCAAACCATATTTTTCTTGAATGAGATGTATCACGGACCTCAACCATACACATTCTCGTTTAGCTTCATGAATAACTATTATCTCATAAAGATTCAATGTATTGGCTAGAAGACTGCTTTGTATATCTTCAAGATATGGCAGTACCCCCATATATGAATAGATAGCATATTTGAGATCGAGCTTTATGCGGGTCATATAATTACCCAACATCAACATAGCGATCAAGATCAGGACTACAACCTTTAGAATAAAGTAACCTCGTGTCTTTTATCCCATTTTGATGTCTCCTAGTAGGAGCATAAATATACCTTGCTAACAAAATAATCAAAAGTTTATAGCATGCCTTGTAGTATTTATAAGATAAATTAGTACACCAATTGGACTAAGATATGGTACTTCAAGACCAATCCAATTCGGTATGTTTCTTATTTCAGCAAATAATCTTATTGCTTTTGAAAACTCTCTAAGAGTTTTAATAATTTTCAAACCATCAATTTATCCCTTATAAGGATAATAAACAAGTTTCTTAGAAACTTTATATGCTTAAAACATTTTTGAATCCTTTGGGGATTTTCATATAGATTATTGTCAAGTGACAATATCCAACATGTCAAGTGTGACATCTTCAAGTTTCTGGATTGCAAATCAAATAAGTTTTACGCTTACCAAAATGCATTTTTTCAAGTCACTTGATAAATGTTTCTATGTCAGTATGCTTAAATAAACATAGAATTCAGATCCTCGTAATCTCTCACAATATTGCGCCAATATTGTATCAAAGATACTGATGATATATCATTTCATATCAGTTCATAATGCAACATAACATTTTGAGATGTCATCTTCATTATTTTCAGGTACCTGAACCTCTCATAAGGTTTATGAAGTGTCATGTCGTAGGCTCTTCAAGAGCACATTGTCTTCTTATTATAATTATTTGTTCCTTATCCTTTTCAAAGATTATTTCATTTGGAATTGATTAGTCTACCACACTTCATGCATGCATAGACTTTGTCCTTTAGGAACACAAAATAAGAGCACTTGCACTTAATATGAGATGCTTTCGCATTTGACTTGAATTATCTTTTGGATGAGGATCTAGTGATAATTCCTAACATATTTCATAGTGTTTACAATCTCTCTCTTATGTTAGGAAAACTAACATACATCCTCTACTTTTTTGAGGAATCCATCTTTGTGTATCATGGTATATTCATTAGTCGTATACCGTACATCAAAACTATTAGATGGAATAGTTGGTTCATGACCTTGAACCTATTGAGGGGACAGAAATAATCATAATTTATTGGTCTAATGAATACAAGTGTTATTGTATGTAACATATCATATTTCAGACAAATACATGAAGCTTTGTTCTCATTAGCGATGGTTTAGCTATTTATCGAAGGCATTCAATTCCAATCCATCATCATCAAGATAACTTTATTGATTGCACAATCTAAAAATTATGTTCTTAACTCAATTTTATTGAGCAAGCTAATTTATAAATGTCAAATTGCAGGTTGACAATAAATGTACATGTGATCATCTTATATTGATGCATCCTAATTGATCACATGACTGGTGAACGGGCCCATATTCACCTTTTATACTTTTTAGATTTTAAGAGATTCAATCCCAATATTATTTGGTCCAACCAACTTATAGCAACATTAAAAGTAATGAAGAATTTTCTAATTCTTCAATATATGTTCAATACTCAGTATGCACATCTTTAGGATATTGCAATGGTTCATGTCAACTTATGAACTTTTAATCTAGTAAACTCCAAGTTTACCATGATATGTGCTTTTGCTTTAGTAAATTTCAGATTTACTATTACATGAATAAATTTCAGATTTACTACTTCAGAAGTAGATTTCAAAATATCCCAACTCAGTTATTATGCCTCTTTCGGAGGTGAGTTGTCATACCATCACAATCAAGTACACGTTTATATTAATAAGATTCACTAAATATTACCACATTCACCCAAGAGAATGGATCTGTGCTTATAATAATCAAAATTCTCATTCTCCAAGAATGGAATAGAATCGTGTCTTAATCCTATCAAATTATGCTAGATTATATATGTTATAACCTCTTTCGTCATATTTCTACTTCAGGAGCAAATTGAGGCATACATATGATGTAGAAAATTTTTCTCTAGCATATCTTATAATCATAATAAGCGTATGAAATGTTATCACTTTTGATGATTATTATCATATTGTCTCTCCATGCTTATATGTGTGCATTCAATCACTTGTCTTCTTTCAACAATGAAGCAAGTTGTCAACTTTTAGATTTATGCTACCATATTCACTTCATGGAATAAAGCATATTAATGGGATATGTTTCATGACTTTTTATCAAATATCCATTATTTTGCCTTAGCCATCATAATATCATCAATATGGTGCATTGATATTCAAACTCAACATCTTACTCACATAAAGGAGTCTTAGGCATAAATCGATGAGACTTAAACCCACCATATTATCATCCCTTTTGATAATATTGTTCTTGAGGAATAAATTTAAAACATAAATGGTTACAAACCAATTATTTTTCCTCAAATTCAACAATAATTATATCATTAGTAGCAAAAGACAAATAACATAAAGAATTACTAACCTTACCTTTAGATTTATAATATCACCTTATTTTGCAGAGTCTCGTTTGATAACATGTTATAAAATAATAAAGAACAAAGAAGAAGAGTAGAGAGAGTAATTCTTATTTATTCTCTCGAGGGATGAATTACAATGAAGCAAAACCCCTTTATTTATAGGGGAAAACTAACCTTGGGGTTTGTAACTTTTTCATAAATAGACATACACAATATATTGTAAAGTAGGTATTCACTATATATGGTAAAGTAGACATTCACTATATATGATATATTTATAACAAGAAAGTATTTAATAGCTCTTAAATATGATATAATTATGAGACTGCATGACTATATATTTCGAGATATTGATTTCTAGAGCAAATTATTGTATGTTTCAAATATATTAATTAAAGTCGATGATTTTGCTAGTTTTTGAAAATTGAGTGAATATAAATTTATCTCTAGTAAAACATATTTCAATTCTAAGTTTTTTTAATAGAAAATATGACTAAACAGAAGTACAACTTTAAATTTAACAATATCAAATACTTTCTCCATTTCCAAAAGAATGACTTATTTTTCTTTTTAATTTGTTTAAAAAAGAATGACTCTTTTTTTGGGGCAATAATTAATTTCAACTTTCCATATAGTATGTTTAAGACCAAAAGATTAAAAGATATTTTGATACATTTGACATAACTTTAATTTAATATCACAAGTTCTAATGTTTTTATATTTTATTAAACTTCATATAAAATCAAAATAGTTCATTCTTTTTTAAACGGAGAAAGAAATATAAATAATATTTAATGCTAATTGATTTTTTGAAATTTGAATAGGAGAAATGGGACATGAAAAAAATTGCCAGCCACAAGAACCACAATCATAATGAGAATGGCTATGTCAAAAGGGCTAAAGGGACACAGTCAAAATATAGCAGAGCATTATATGGATTAATTTATGTATAAACAACATAAATCGTAGTCTTTATGTACTTAATTACTTTCTCTCCCAATTTTTTTTTCTCTCTCCTGGATTTGAGAATTGCATATACATGTCTCACACACCTTATACATTACATCCTACGTATAAGGTACCCGTTTTACCTATATTTAAGGAAAATAAATTAGCCGCATACCTATATTTAAGGAAAATAAATCAGCCACCTTTATTATCTAACATAATTAATAGAAATTATTAAATTAGTGATTATTGAAACCTTAAAATCAATAGCAGTAATTCAAATTGGAAAAAATTTGAAACCTCACAACAATTTAGTTGATTAAAATTGATATTTCTCCCTTACCAATTCTTCCTGCATTAGTTCAAGATTCGTTTTTCTGCAACCTCCAATATCAATATGAACATCACAAATTTGTTAAGGCATTTCGGTATTTGGCAATCAAAAATAGTATATGAATGCTACAAAAGCGATGGTATTGTTGTTTCAAAAAGTATACATGTTTTAGGTTTATCTCGACAATTGCATCAGAACTAGATATTGATGAATATAGCAAAAAATAGAGGTCAGGTATGTCGTGTATGATAATTCTTCATCAATTACTATAAGAAACGATAATGGAGTGAGGATGTATATAGAGTTGAAGAAGAGTTAGGATTTTTCACTTATCCTTTGTGCATATGACTTTCTGATAAGTGAAAAGAAGAGTTAGAGTTTGATCACGAAACTAGAGTTATCTTTTGTATTGAATGAATTGAAACTTACGCTCTTATAAATACACAAAGCTTTTCGATAATGTTATTCATTAGGTAATTGATGCAATTATTTTATGAATCTTATACTTTGAAATAATTGTTTTCTTGTTAATTTTGCATTACGTATAGGATTGCAGTGGTGTAATGCATTATGTTTGTAAACACCTAATTTTTGACCCAAACCTAATGTTTTTATACCATTTTAATGTTCAATTAATTTTTTTTTATTTTAGGCATTTTAAATTTATCTTATTCTTTGAGGTTTGTTAAAAATTTTGAAAACTACAAAAAAAAGAAAACCATATTTTAAATAAGCTTTTATTTTATTGTTTATTTATTTTTTATTTTTTAAAAAAAAATTCTAAATTATATTTGTTTTCTTCTTTCAACTTTTAATAAAGAATGTTGTGATATTAATTTTTCTTAATCATATTCCTAAGACTAGTTATTAGCTTATATTATATTTTATTAGTTTTTAATAATTTTTATTTTATTATTAATAATAATAATTTTAAAACAAAAAAATAAAGAAACCTAAACTACCCAAACCACCCACAATTCCCACTTCTACTTAACCTCTCTCACTCTTCCTCCACACAACCCATGACACACACATGCACTAATTTTATATATATAACACACGCATGCACTAATTTAAAAGAAAAAAGGGGAAGACACGGACAACAGGCCACAAAGAAAAAAAATAAGAAAACAGAAAAGGAGAAAGAGAGATTATAGAAAAAGAAACGGAAGGAGATCGAAGCAAAAACAGAAAAAAAAAGAAAAGTTAGAAAGAAATTCTTATAAGAAGATTCGACTTCTGTTTTCGTTCGAGTTTCTGGTGACGGTGTTTTGCTTCTATATTCGATTCAGTTCATCATACAGGTTCTTATCTGTCATGTACTCTTATCCTTATAAATTTTACTACGAACAAGCATGAATGAAATCGTTTAAACAATTTCATGCATTATTTGGGTATGAATAGTTGGTCGAAGAATTTATTTATTTTTTCGTGAGCGGCATGTTTAGCTTTTTTTGAGTTTGAAGTTTGATTTTATATATCGCTCGAGTGCCCAAATTTTAATAGTCGAAGAACTATCATATTCTGCTATTATAATTAAAATTGACATGGAGTGAATTAAAAATTTTCATGTCAGTTAGATAATAGGTATAAAATATATTGTGCTTATTCTAATATCTTGATCCCGTAATCTCTTCCTGTTACTTTTCTAATTGCCTATAAAGTTTTTTTTCATTAGTAAATTCTTATATAATATGAAAGTATGTGCATGTTAACTTACTTATAGATAATGGCCAGTAAGTGTCTTTATGTAATGGATTATTATGTGTAAATAATATATTTGAAGGACATGCAAAGAATGGTGGATTGTATCTTAACATTCAAGATAAGCAATTCTTATTCTTTAAATAGTGGTTTGGACTAGCACTCAACGAGTTTCTGTGATGGACAAGAGATAATTAATGAAATCCATTTCATGTTATAGGTTGTTTTCTTTTGTTAAGTGATTTTTGTTCTGTGATGGTGAATAGAAATAAAATGGGATAAGAATATTTTTATAACCACTTGATAACAAAGGAGAAGAGTGGTGTGAACTTATCTTTAGTTTTTTTTCTCCTATTTTGTTACTTTTTAATTAATAGTTATGTGTGTAATGGTAGTAATAGTCAAGCGGACAATTCTTTTAATATTATAGGTAAGTTAGTACATGGTCAAATCATGATGTGCACTAGACCTTCGTAATATTTTGAACTAAATCAAAATCCCATTCGGCTTCAAATTAAGCCCGTAACTTGAAAGTTATTTTTGCATAGAATTGAAGTTTATATTAGGTCATGGACAAGCCTATTGATTCACCACGACTGTATTTGATATAGGAAATGGTTTGTATTTCATATCCTACTTTGAAGTGCTTGTATTATATCGCTAATTTTAGTTCGAATTTGGTTAGCTAGTATACGCGTTGCTAAGTTCATTAGAGTATCTCATCGCCTATCGATTTGAATTGACATAGGAAATGATTACATACACGATGATACATAAGAATTCACTTTGTTGTTTAAATGTGAAGTGATTTTTGTATTCAAGTATGGTGTAAATATTAAGAATCATAAGTTCGAAGTTAGAATTTGTTTTACTGCATGTAATAACTAGTTTTCTTCAATAACTGTGCATGGAAGATTCATTTCAAATCCATTTGTGTTGAATGTGATCAGTATTAGTTGTCTATTTAACTAATGGTTGTTCGAATCATTATGGATCGAAGGTTCTAAATAGTCGTGGTATTTCGGTGTTTCAAAATTAATTAAGGCCTAATTAATTATTAATGTGGGGTAAGATAAAATGGGTTGCAGATTTATTCAAGACTTATCATATCTGATAAAATAAAAGAGAGGAAAAACCTATTGTAAGGGAGTGAATTCATAAAATAATGAGTTAGGTTGTTAGTCTCTAAATAATTAATATTTAATATACAAGTGAAAATTAACGATGAAATGGGAAAGCCCTGCTACCGACCATCCGTTATAATAAATTAACCTACCGTTTGAAGCCGATTGAATTGGGTTGGGTAGATTTTGAACATATTAGGTGCTTATTTAGACTTTGAAAAATGGAGCGATCCATAAATGTCTCAAAGACGGGAGTGATATACCAAAACTCATGGTAAGGCCGAAAAATACTACTATCGCTAAGCCACACATCAATACAGTTTTAAATAATTTAAAATAAATTCAAAGTAGGATGTAAGTAGCTTTTAGGCTAAAAAATATTATGTATCCAAGAGATTAATTTAAGCCAGACGTAAGTCATTAAAGCGATCGTGCTAGAACCACGGGACTCAAGGGGTGCCTAACACCTTCCTCTCGGTCAACAAAATTCCTTATCCGGATTCCTAGTTCGCAGACCAAAAAAAAAAGAGTCATTTCCTTTTGAATAGGGATTCAATAAGGTGACTTGGAACACCCAAACTCAATTCCAAGTGACGACTCTGTAAATAAAATAATCCCTTTTCAAAACGTCACTTTAATTGGAAAAATCCATTTTCTCTAAAACCAACTCCCTAGCGGAGTCGGATGCGGTGAAAAATAGGGGTGTGACAATGTTTAATGAATTGATTTGCTAAAGTTTTTATGTATGTGGAAATCTGTTGAAGTTTATGTGAGTTGTGTAAAGAATAAAAAAATACATACACATATATTTATCCTTATGTTTAGATTTTTCAATACATGACTAAGAAAACATACATATATATTTGTCCTTTGTGCATATGTGTAGTTACGTTGTTATAGAATTATTGTGTATATGACATATGAAAACATTAATGAGTTATTATGTTAAATCGTATTAACCTTATACTTAGTTCATCCTGTAGAATAATTTTCTTATACATAGTTAAGTATGTGGAATGAACATTATAATTAGTTGTACTTATACTTAGTTATGTATGTAGAATGAACCTTATACTTAGTTGTACTTGTATAATAACTTTCTTATGCATGCATCATTTGTATAATTTTGTACTTGGCAAAATACAGTTATTCATTAGACTTGCTTATACATAAACATGTTATGTATAGGAAACTGTTAACGTAACAAGTTTTTCTGAAAAACAAACCTAAACTTGTCATTTTTTTATATATATGTTTTGAAACTAATTTTTTTATTAAATTTGCATCAACTATTCCGTTCATTGTCTTAATGAAGATTGCAAATGGATCATCAAGGCATCTTCTTTGAATCAATTGGATGATTTTAGAATTCGGCGATTTGATTCCAAACTACTTGCCGAGACAATGATAGGATTCTTAAAAATTTGATTGCTACAACTGTTGTTATTTATTTTTGGCCAAACCCATCAACAAGCCCTTAAACTTGTTTCAAAAATTCTCTTAGACCCCTCAAATAAGGCATGTACCTATCAAGCCCCTAACCCACCCGAATTTGATCCAATCAGGCCTTTTTTGCTTATATAGCACTCCGTGTGTTGTCCACTCACTAGGGGCGTATGAGACACATTTTTTTTGAATAATTATCTAATAGAAATGTGCCAAGTGACACTGAGGGCCCCAAAAAATATTAATTGAAAAATTTATATTTAAATTAATTTATTAATATAATTTTTAATTATTATAATTTCTTAATCTTTTTTTTTAAAAGGCACCCCCCGGTGTCATCTTCTTCACAACACCTCACCCCTATCCCACCCCCTGCATCATCAACCCCACCCCACCCTGTGTCTTCATCATCATCAACTCCACCCCACCCCCACGTCTTCGTCGTCCCCCACCCTCGCGTCTTCACATGAACAATTTCTTTTTAATCCACCATAATTATTCCCATTCCTTGAACAATTCCAACAAAACTCACTTTTTTTCCTCCAATAGTATCACCATTTCTTTAAAAATTACAACAAACATCACTTTTTTTTTACAATAAAGATCATTTTTTTGTTGACAAAATTACAAGAAAGATCACTTTTTTCTCCATTAATATCACCATTTTATGAAAAATTTTAATAAAGATGGCTTTTTTCAGACCCCCTTTTGAATTCTTGAAGTAGATTTTAAACAAAAATTATGTGTATGTGTATGTTTTTGAGGTTCACGGAGAAGCAAAGTTCACTTTAATGGGGAAGAATATGAACACTCGGGGGGGGGGGAGGGGGGAGAAGATCAACGCTGGGGGGGGGGGGGGGCTTGGGGAAGGTTGGGATTAGTTTTTCATTTTAATTTTTTAAAAAATTTTATAATTTCTTTTTAAAAATTATGTTTGCATCACTGCATATTAAAGATCACTGTATGATTTAAAAGATCACTACATGTTTGTTTTTAATAATTTGGATCCTCAATGGCATTTTTTATTTTTATTTTTTTAAATATTTTTATTTTTTTTAATAATTAGTTTTTTATTTTTATTTTTTAAATAATTTTATAATTATTTTTTTAATAATTTGTTTTTTTTAATTGTATAACTTATTTTTAATAATTATTTTTTTATTTTTGTTTTTTAAATAATTTTATAATTATTTTTTAATAATTTGGATCCTCAATGCCAAGTGTCACCTTTTAATTGGTTGTTTTTGCCACATCAGCGCATGTGTGCAACACACACTTTAGATTTTAGCTGATTGACAAAAAAAGCCTGATTGGATCAAAATTCAGGTGGGTTAAGGGCCTGATAGGTACAGGCCGTAGTTGAGAGGTCTAAGTGAATTTTTGGGATAAATTTGAGAGTCTGTCAATCACTTTAGCCTTTATTTTTTCTCTCTCCCAGATATTTCATGTTCTTATACATTGCTGATCGTTATTGTACATTACAATCTGTGTATATGAAATAACTATTTTAATGTTTTTTATGGAAAAAAAATCTGAATGTTTTTTATGGAAAAAAAAATCTGACGCCTTTATTTTGTTGCACAATTAATGCCACTTATTGTAATTGGGATTAATGAATTCTTAAAATCAGAAATCAAATTCAAAAAACTTCAAACAACACAAAAATTTCATTGATCAAAATTTCTCTATTTTCCCAAGCAATTAATTTTCGCATTCTTGAAGATTTGTTTTTCGTCAAAATTTACCAACAATATGAACATCGCAATTCACTGAACTTGAGAGAAATTTAACACAAAAACTTCAGCTTATATTGATAAGTAAAAAGACGTACATGTATATAAATTTGACTTTATTATACATAACCTTAAATGTATAATTTAGAACATAGCTTTAGTTAACCATAACCTTATACATAGCATGCTTATATATAAGGTAAAATGTACTTACAGATAAACATAAACCTATACATAAAAAGTTAACATGGAATGTATAAGGTAAAAAATAGCAGCAGTAAATAATATTTGTATACATGAAATATATAGCATTACAGCAAATCATATAAATTGCATAATATATACAATCTGAAACACCTTAATTTTTTTACCTTAGAAACTTCCTGAATTCTGATCTCTGGACCCAATACGATTCATGGGTATGAGTCGTATGTTAGAGTACAGGCGGTATGGTCCAGCCATATATTGACCATTTTTGGTTGGTAGGATAAATTTTGGTTACTGGAATGGATATGACTTAGGGGTACGAGTCGTATTGGTGGTCATGGATCATTTGGTTCATTCACATAATCTTAGATTCGATCACTTAGGTTGGATATGAGTGCGAGTGGCTCACTATGAGCCGTAAGCTAGGGTACGATTAGTACCAAGGACTCGTATGGTGGACAACGTCTAAATCTTTCAAGGGTACGGATGAGGGGTACGACTCGTATGCTTTGGATACAACTTGGTTGAATGAATCGTATGTTGTACATGTTTGATCCAAAGTTTGAGGCTAGGGTACGAGTGAAGAGTATTACTCGTATTGTAATGGTACGACTTGTAAGGGTTAATTAGTTGTATCCCTGTGACGGGATTTTGGTGCAACTTAAGTGGAGCTATTCTAGATATTTTTCCACTTATCCTAATAAGGTCCCACAACTTCTAACCTACTTGGAAGATTATTTACCCTATTATTCCATTTTTTTACACTTAGAAACTCTTCTAAACACTCTAAAATTCTCTCAAAGGCTTTTGGGCAAGGGAAGCTAGGGTTTCAACTAGAGGATTGATTTGGGGTTTGTCTTGGTGGTTTCTTTCCATCATCATCTTGGTTTAAGGAATGTTCTCTCCCCTTATTATTAATTTTATCTAAAGGCATGGTTTTTATGAATTTTCCATGATTTCACTGATTGTATGATTTTAGTTTTCAAATATGATTTAGGGGTTTTGATATTAAATGGTTGGTTATGGTTTTCCATGGTTTTAAGTATCCTTTTATATACATTAATGGTGGTTTTGGATAATTGGATTACATGAGAATGTTTCACTGGTAATTGGAATTGATTTTGCTCATATTATGCCCCCAATATGTTTGACAAAATGCTTATAAAGATATGTCCATTGCATTGACTACTTTTAGTGAAAATCTTGCTAATTTTAAAACTTGGTATATAAATTATGCATGATTTAAATAGTTTGGAAAGGTAAATGGCTAAAGGGTTAAGCTTGACGAGCACATGGTATTCAACAAGTGGTTTAATATGGTAAATAGAAGGACACTTGAAAGTCCCCTTAAACCTATATATGGTTGTCTATGGATAATACTTACAAGTAAGGATTGGAATGACGATACCAATATTTATGTCCTTGGTTAATAAATGAATAATGATTTGGTTATTTGGACATTGGTTTTAATTGCGCATTAATGACGGGATGTGTAATAAAGCCGTGGAAGGTGGAGGTCCCGGGGGACCAAAACTAGAAACTCTTATTTGCCGATATAAGGTTGGTCATGGTGACTGTGTGCATGATGTCACACTATGTTTTTAGGGATGTGCTAGTTATCCCAAGGTTTTCTTCCCTGGTCGCGCGGCTACACATATTAGGGACCTTTCAGCAGGGGGAGCTGAACCTTTATAGCCCGTGGGTAGTTTAGAACAACAAAGTCACACATCTCAGGTAAAGGTTTTAAATGCATGCTAAACCCGGTTCCTTTTCCTGGCATGGTTATATGTATATATATGGTTGTGTGCATATGAATGGTTTTACTTGGTTTTATAAATAGCATTATTTTATCCTTATCTTGATATCATGCTAGTGTTCATTCGTTAACCCATCTACTGGCAGTTGTATACCCACGCTATGAAAGAACCGACCGTTCTACTCTTCCTACATAGTGATTGACTCGGGGATAACATTTGGACTAAAGTGGTGAGCTTCTATCATTTTGGAAGGCTCTATTTCATGTTATGGACACTTTTAGACATTTTGGTTTATTTATGATATTGGTTTTGGCTATGTTGGGGGCATGTCCTAATCGAATTTTATTACTCTTTTGGTTAGAGGCTTTGTGGTGCTTCTACCGATTGGAATGGGCGAGATCGGTATTGGTGGCAGCCTTGGCATTGAAATAAGTCGGTGGGCTGACATCATTGGATGATAGTATTGGTTTTTCCATCCTATTTCATTTTGGCATTAATTATATTATGTTTAGAACTATTTGGTTATGGCTTGGTTTATGACCCTTGTTTTGGTATGGTTGAAGTGTTGGTATGGGATGGTTGGACTTGGTTGGATCTGTCACGATTGCGATCTTATCCCTGAGTCTTCATGTGAGCTATTGCACTATCTTGCTACATGCTCAAAATTCAGCCAACTCAAGGTAGGTGGCTGGAGGTTGGGTTAGGTAACGGGGGTGGTCTCCGATCCCAGACGAACTTAGGACGCCCATTACGACAAGGCCCCCGGTCGGATCGCGTTACAATCCCATTATAGATAAATCTTATATGTATAAGATCAGAAAACTTCAAGCCACAAACATTACATCCCACTAACAACTCTTATACATAACCCTTGCATGTATAATTACAAAATGGGTCAACTATATAGATTGTGTATTAATATATATGGATTAGAAATAAGAGCAGACCTCGTAAAGAAAGAGACTTTATCCCTATACATAACATAGCTATGCATAACAATGTTTAAGCTAGCAATAAAATCAAGAAAAAATATAGATTCAAAAGAAGATGATAAAATCTTTGAAACCCAAGGTCGTGCTAATCCTTCAACTTTTTTCTTACTTGAAGATTTCGCGACTTTACCGCTATACATACTATAGCTATGTATAACAATGCTCTTACTTAAAGAACATCGGAGAATCTCCACACCGCCGGTGTAGTTCACCGAGGTCGTGTTGATCCTTCAAAAATGGATAATATCTAAGAACCCTCACCACCACCAGCGTGGTTCGTCGATAAAAAAGGATTGGAGGGGGCACCGGCAACGTGGTTCTCCGGCAAATGGATTGGGAAATCATGTTGTCTTTCACTTATTGCGGTATTGAAGAAGAAGATCATTAATTCAAATCTTGAATAGTGAGATTATGGTTATTTGAAGCACCTTGATTGTCGGCATATATTAAGGAGCATTAGTGATGTACAAAGGTTGTTTTGGTATGTATGAAGATTTTAGAGAGAGAAAGTACAAAATTTAAGATATTTGTAAATAGTTTGGAATATTTGTAATTAGTTTGTAATATGGATATTATGTAATAACAATAACGTAAGATGTATATTGATGTAAATTTTAGTTAATTTATTTGGGCCTAGCAATGACTAAAATGTCATTAACAAGCTAAGTTGATACCAACTACTTCTCATGCTGCTTCTAATATATAAACTACATATTGAAGCTCCGTGATATATGTTATGTTTTTATCTCAATTTATGTAACACAAATAGAATTTTGATAATTAATCATTAAAATAATTTAAATTTTTAATTATTTTGATTTTATAATATTTTTGCAATAATTAATGACTCCCCACATTAATTTGCAACGTACAGACTCCACCAAAGCTCCTTTATTTAAAGGTGTCAAACGGGTCGGGCTGACCCGGCCCGAACCGGCCCGAAACACCAAACCGGACCGGTTTGACCCGGCTCGGAAAGCCCTAGGGCTTTAAGGTACCGGGTCCCGGTCCGTTTTTTTTTAAAATTGGGCCCGGTTAACCCAGCCCGAACCAGCCCGGTCCAGGCCCGCCGGTTAACCGGCCCGGCCCGGCCCGGTACCAAAAAAAATAAAAAAAAATAATTTTAATTTTTTGGGCCAAACTAGCCGTTGGCCCAACGGTAATATTACCGTTTTTGGGTCCAAACGACTAGTTTGGGCCCATTTAATTAAAAAATATATATATATATAAAATATTTTTTAATCCTCAAAATAAATCTATAAATACCCTACAACTTCAAATCATTTCTCACACAATTTTCACTCTCTCAAATCTCATTCTCTCTCAAATCTCAATTCTCAATTCTCAAATATTCAATATATTTAATTTCTTAAAGTGTTCACTTTAATTTTTTAATTTTTCGTTTACAAAGTAAGAGCGGAAGTTTCTAAAGTCGCAATCTTCGGATACTTCCAAAATTTGGTATTGTTGTTCCATCTCTTACGTTTAATTTTTATTTATTGTATTAATTGTTTAATATTTAATTTTATTATATTTGTGTATTTTGAATATTTTTAGTTTAATTTAATTTATATTATGGATAAATTAAAAAACCTCGCTGCTAAAGGTGTTAAAAATTTTTGTCCCGGAAGCGGTAGTGGTAGTAAAAAGCGAATTATTAGCGGTAGAGGTAGTTCAAGTAATAGATATACCCGTGTGACTTCGCCTCCGGTACCGCTTGGTACACCTTTTGAGGAAAAAATAGGTGTAGGTGCTCACGATATGGATTATGTAGAATTTCAAGAAAATTACGGTATAGAAGAAGAAAATGAAGTAGATGCAGTTAATGTAGACGAAGATGATGAAAATCTTGCTGAAACACCCGCAGTAGGAGATGCTAACGTTAGATCTGAATCAGTTAATCTCCCTTCCCGTCCTCCCAGTGCCCCAAAACCCCGTAAAAGAACTAGTATTGCATGGCAATTTTTTGAACGTATATCAGATATTGAGGTGCAGTGCAATATTTGTCGACAAATATATAAGCATAGAAGTGGCGGTAAGCAAGGGGGTACGGGTACGTTAATGAGACATATAGCTGAAGATCACAAAAGAGAGTTAAATATTGCAAAAGGTGGTGGGGATGTTGGTGGGTCAACGCAAACTAGAATGGACCCAACAACCGGTCAAGTAGCGAAAAAGTATAATAAATTGAGGGACCGGGAAGAAATAGCTAAAATGGTAGCTGTGGGTTGTTTGCCTTTTAGTTTTCCTTCTTCTGATGCTTTTATCCGTTATATACAAGCAATTTATAATCCTATGTTTAATGGTATTCCTAGAACTACTTGTCGGTCTGATATTTTTAAACTCCATTCACAATATTGTTTTTATTTATCAACATTCTTAAAAAATATTCAATGTAGATTGTCCCTAACTTCTCATCTTGGTCGTGCTGTTAATAAAAATGATTATTTAACCGTTACTTGTCATTGGATGGATAGTAATTTCATAATGCAAAAACGTATTCTTGCTTTTTTATATGATGAAGATCGCAAACATACTGGACAATTTATTGCTGATTCTATTATTAAAATTGCCGGATATTATGGTATAGAAAATAAAATTTTATGTATTGCTTTTGATAATGCTTCTAACAACAAGAATGCTATAACAAAAATAAAATCTACGTTATCTCCACCCTTTCCTGAAATTTTCCATATTAAGTGTGCATGTCATATCTATAATTTAATTGTAAAAGATGGTCTTGACTTTTTTGAGGTTTATATTGAAAAAATTCGTCTTGCCATAGGTTTCATTCAAGGAAATAATCGTAGAGCGAGAATTAAAGAATTTAAAGTTAAATGTCAAGAAAATGGACTTACACCGATTTTAATGCCTGAGGAAATTGATATTAGATGGAATTCTACGTATGAATTTTTAAAAACTTGTTATAAATATAGAATTCCTATTACACTAACTTTTAACCAACACTGTGGTTCTTTTGCTGATTCTGCTGATTGCATGTTACATAATTCTGATTGTGTTATAATTAATGATCTTGTTAAGTTTTTAGAAAAATTTTATGTAGCTACAGTTGAATTTTCCGGTGCATACTATGCTACTGTTTGTAATATTTTGGCATATATAGCCGATATTTCTGGTTTGCTCCAACAATATAAAAATAAAGAAGGTTATAAAGAAGCTGTTGGCGCTATGTTTACGAAATTTAAAAAATATTTCTTCCCGATTCCCCCTATTTACTTGGTTGGTGCTATGTTAAATCCGTGCATGAAATTTAATCATATGTGTCACTTTAGTACTCTTATTTATGCTAACTTAGAAATAAATACTAACCGTGAGTCTGAACAAGAGCAGCCTGATTTGTGGACGGCTACGGCTGATGCAAAAGATTATATAGAAAAATTATATAATCACTATGCTGATTTATTTGATTCAGCCGTACCTACAAATATCAGTCCAACTGTCGCTCCTCATCCTCCCGAGGAGCCATCATCTTCTAAAAGGCCGGCACATAGTGGTTTTCCTGATTCGTTTTATGATTTAACTTGTTGGAACAGTGTGGATGAGAGAGCTTACACATCAACTTATCGGGAAGAGCTAAAATATTATCTGCGGACGCCACCAGAGGATCGCAGATGACGGATCAACTCGCTGGATTGGTGGAGGAATAATGAATCACAATATCCTGTACTTTCAAGATTAGCCAGAGATATCTTGAATGTTCCAATGTCAACCGTTGCATCAGAGAGCGCCTTCAGTCAGGGACGACAGCAGCTTGGAGACAACTGACACTCATTGGGAAGCAACGCAATGAATGTTTTAGTTTGCCTTAGAGATTGGATTAGAGTAGAAAGAAGAAACCAAGGAATGGAACCAGAGCCAAGCGACGACCTCAAACTTGAAGAAATTATGACTTCACGGGAGAACTCAACAGAATCAAGTCCAATGCATGGGTTTGCCCCCGTTGACTTCGACTATCCTATGCAAATTCCAATTAATATTAACATGAATGAGTTGGAAAAAATGATGCATAATTTATAGATTTTTCATTCATGTAAATTATAAATTTTGGATCATTTTGCAATCAATAAAATTCCACAAATTCATTCACTCCTTAGTCGTTGTTTTTTATTTTTTTTTATTTATCAATTTAAAGTTTTAATATCTTCTATACAACTGTATATTTAATGTATACATGTGTATATGTTTATATGTCTTATATAGAAGTGTATATTTAATGTATACACGTATATATATCTTTTATAGAAGTGTATATTTAATGTATACACGTGTATATATCTTCTATAGAAGTGTATATTTAATGTATACATTATATATATCTTCTATAGAAGTGTATATTTAATGTATACACGTGTATATATCTTCTATAGAAGTGTATATTTAATGTATACATTGTATATATCTTCTATAGAAGTGTATATTTAATGTATAGATTGTGCATATAGCGTATATATAGTGTATATTTGACCGGTTTTTATCCGGGTTTGACCGGGTTTGACCGGATTGGGTTAAGTGGGCTGGTTTCGGGTGGGTTTTATTTTTTTTACTGTGTGGCCCGGCCCGGCCCGGACTGGTTAAGGCCAAAACCGGCCCGTAACCGGCCCGTAACCCGGTAAGAGAGAGGGGCGGTTCCGGGTTGACCCGGCCCGGCCCGTTAGACAGTCTTACCTTTATTAGACCATTCCCAACGAAAAAGACTCCAACAAGAATGAGTTTTTGCTAAAACAAGAAAAAGTTACCCAGTGAATGTAAAGAGATATGTTACACTTTTTCTTCTCATTTACGAAGGGAAAGACGCTAATTAAAGCATTTATATCTCGTCTTCACCCAATTCTCTGAGAACTCCCAAATAGAAGTAAAGATCAAATGTACGCAACAATAGCTTCATGTTTCAAAAGTATATATTTCAGTTTTTATAATTTGATGATAACTTTTATAATTTTGTTGTTGTAAAGTGAATTTTCCTTTGCACTAGAAGATTACAATTATGCTAACTACATTTTATTCAGATGAAATAAACTCAATAAGTGATTAAATGTACCTTAGCGATACTATAAAATCAGAATTTGCTACTTATTGGGAATGTTATAAAAAATATTAGAACATGATTTTTGAATATGCCTATAGTTATCGTTTTTCCTATGTTGATTTGATTCTTTCAACAGATATCGAGATTCATATTGGAATTTCGAAATAGGTTGCCGAGGAGACTAAGTGGTTAAGAGACCTCTCAGTGAGTATTTTAATTGGCATAAAATCAACATATTTTATATTTGTATATTATGATTGTCAAGAAAAATTGTCATGTCAAAAGTGAATTTGATCGATTCACAAACTAAGACAAACATCAATGAGAGTGGAACTTTTGACAATTTGAGAAGATAAAGAATGATGGTAAAAGAATCTCTGTCATTGGATATAGATAACAACAAGTCATTAGTTGATCAAGTAGGCATTATGAAATTATGTCCCTCCTCTGATGTACCAATATCGTACAATGTTGAAGTCAAAGTGAGATTGAGTTATACTCTCAGACATACTTATATTATTCTATAGAATACACTTGATTATTTGACCTGTATGATATAAAGTGGTGTGACTCCTATAAAATTATGACAATTGTTTAAAGCATTCATGAATATCAGGACACACATTGTACTCTTGGCGCAAAATTGCAATGATGACAAGTGCGAGTTTTATGTGATATGCATTATCTTCAATACCTTAATTGTTTTTACTCTTTCAATTGTTGGCAAAGGATTAGATATGATAATTATTTTCCGATAAAACTTTTTCATGTACTCATGGTTGGGAGGGGAAAATAGAGAGCAATATTCTTCTTCTTGTTGTTTTCTTTTCCTAAATTTTTTTGACTAAATTTTTATTAGTTTCTGTCCTCCTAGTTTTATATAGAAGAGCTTATTGAGTCCACCTTTATCATGTGAAATATCTTTATGAATAACGTCTTTAGCATGCCTCAAGCTATGAGAATTTCGTAGAAGTATTTATGATCAAGTATTTTTCATAAGATTTTCAACAATCTTAAGAATATTTAACCCTCCAAATTAAACTTATAAAAAGGAATTATGTAGTCCAAAATGAAAGATCTGATTCATATTGAAAGATACCCATAATCAAGGTATATTAGAAACCGGTAATCTCTATTCAAGAGGTCAATTTTGTATAGCAATTGAACTCACAAGTTTTAACGGTAGAAGCTCATGAATGAGACTGATGAAGATTAATAATACATGGTGCTTTATCATACGAAAGAGAGAGTATATTATAATGATTAATGAGTAATAAAAGTGATTAATAATTATTAATCATGGTTAGTAAAGAATAAAATGCTTAGCTTATTTTGGAGTTGCATGACTTATTTTTCTAGCAAGCTTGCTATTCACTTTTAATACTTGTCTACTACACTAAATATGTATCTTCAATTTTACTTGTCACTTTTAATATATCAAGCAAACTATTTTTTTAATTTATTATTTTTCTTATTGTTGACATTCTTTATAAATATCGAAGAACCTAAATTAAAGAGCGAGTCGAATTGAACCAAATCAAACTACTTTAATTCGATATTTGGTGGACATTATTGTAAACTTGAACCAAAAAGCTGAATGCCCACCCCTACTTTTATTAGGAAAATAAGAGCTTATTTTCCTTGAGAAAACATGTTCTAAAATATTTGACCAATTGAACATTAAATAAATACATAAATATATAGAAAACCCTGAGGAGGTTTATGTAATCTTTTAAATACAAGATTCTTAGCCATCTCCACCAATTTGGTGACTTCTCTCCTTGCTCTTCTATTTTTCTTTAGTCTTTGCTTCCTCTCCAATGTTAAAGCACCACTCATAGTGAATCCCTGAGTTTCTGAGATTGTGATTTTCCATGAATGAGGCTAAAAATAGTAGTGGAAAAGATGATGTACGGTAGTGGAGTGTGCGGGTGATGATCTGTTTTGGTGATGATTTTAGAAGTTAGATGGAGTGTAATTAAGGCAGGAGAGTAAGAATTGGGAGGTCGTGAGGTTGAAGAAGCACAGAAAGGTGTATGTTTTCTTTCTTGTGAATTTAATGTTTTAAAAAATATAGTTACCATGTGAAATTTTTTAATAAAAAGTTACATCTGTCATTAGTTAATTTGCGCTTTTATTATTCCAACAGCAACGTTTATTGACACACACACTTTAATAGGTACGAGTGTTCACGAGACACTTTTGTCACTAAAATTTAGAGGGTCTAATTTACAAAACTCGCCAACTTTAAGGGGCTATCTAGGTATTTAGACTCTTCTTTTCCTTATTGTGATTGCAATAATCTGTTGGTTCCTCTATTGAACACCATATTAGTCAATGGGACTTGGTATAAGGGAAAGTTGATTTGATTTATGACTCATAGTCAGACGGTTGGTTAACTGATGACCACATTGGTGGGTTTGAAAGGTTTTTGATGGCAACCGATTAATCATTCCTCGACATCATGTAGATTTTTCATTGGGTACACTTATGAGCAAGAAAAGGATTGGCGGAAATTATACATAATTAATTTCATTAGTGAAATAGTTTCAGTTCACTTCTTTTACAAGGAATAAACATTTCTCGTTTATTTACACAGTTATCACGTATATGTGTGTGCAGGTGTCTATCTGAATGCTCACTTGTCCTGTTTTATTGCATGTAATTTATAAAATTTATTCAGCTTTGACGGCATTTTGAATAATGGACATAGCGGTGCGACATAATGTTGAATTAGCTATCAGATTGGTGAAGAACAGCACATAGTTCATATTATAATATGAACTTGAAGAAATTTTTTTGTATATGAGTCGTAATATTTATGTAGGAATGTGTCTAAATTTGTTTTTGTTTTTGTTTTTAAGGAGTATGATATGATTAAGTGGTTGATCTGACTGTAGCTTGTCTGGTTCCGTGGTTTCTCTAATTAATGTTTGTTGGGCGCACCAATGGTGTATCCTTCATGGAAGATACAAACAGATACTGTTATGTAGGAAAGGTATAGCAAACTGGAAAAAAATTACCTCGTCTAAGTTTTGAGTATATTTTTTTGGGTGTATTTCAAATGTTTTTTCTTTTAAAATTTTACTTATTTTGTGAGTGGTCAATACTGTCATGTTAAAGTCTTCAGAGTATACAGCTTTTAGAAAGATTCTAGATTAGAAATGTATCGGTGAATTTTCTGTTAAAGCTCATGATAGAACTTGAAACTTTGGGTTTTTTGATGTTGAGTTTCAGATTCTTTTCTTCGAAAGAAAAAGAGCTCTTGGTAATATGCATATACATCTGCTTCGTCCAATTTATATTCAAACCTAAATTAGCTAGAACAATATTTTAAGGGTCTGATTGTCTGTGGCTACCTCCTATACTCTGTTAGTTACACAATACTTGGAAATCTTGTCAATTATGTCCGTGCCGGCATGAAGGTCTAGTGTGTATTATCTCACATTTTCTTGTCCGTTGCTCGTTTTTAGGTATAAAATGGCTTCCAACAGTTGGATAAAGGAAACAAGTCTGCCAAGAAAAATATCTGATGAATCATCAGTTGGCTTTGTTGCATGGGACGGAGAGCTGCATGTGATGAGTCATTTAAATGGGGTAAAATCAAACGAGTGTCAAAGATTAAGGCAGCAGCAACTATTCTTCTACAAATATATCATCCTAGGAAGAAGTCATGGAGGTCTGTCACGACAAAGCCACCTTTTCATCACCCTTTGGATTTCAAAACTGCGGTTATGTGCACCATTCGTCTGTAGATCTATATTGTTCCGTTGGTGTGCCTATGAAGCAGTTGTTTGGTTTAATATATTCTCCCTCCTACCTATTGTGAATGGCATTGTATTTCTTTCATTGACATGTTCTTATTGTCAGAATTACTGCTGTAAAAAGGAACTGTAATAAATGTAATTCTTTTTAGATATCTGTCTCTTTCCTTTTACCAATTGCTTCTACAAAACACAATGTTTTGTTCTCCTCTCTCCCTCCATCCCTCTCTAACACATGTTGGTTCAAGAGAGCGCGTGCACCCTCTTTCTCCCTCTCTCTCACACACATATATAGTCATAACCAGGTGATCTATGAAGACTGAAATACCAGTAGTTGGCCATTATATGTTTTCAAGTAATATGTCATTCTGTATTAACTCGTCTTCAATCTTCATAGTTTATCCTCTTTATGTAGTGAAATATGATTCGTAGTTCAGTTACTACATGTTCTTTTGGGTTTATCCTCTCTTCAGCATCAGCAATTTCAATTGTTATGCCTGTTCATTGTCCTTGTTTTCTTTCTTTGAGTGTTTGTTTCTGGTTGCCTTATTCTTTATCAACTCAGTGTCGTTTGAATTCTCTCTTGGCAATATCATTTGCCATTGAATCTGCTGTCCCTAAATATTTAGTTAGTTCCAACTAAGGGTGGCAACGGAACCGGAACTTTCCGTTCCATTCCGGTAGTTCCGGTTCCGGTAACAAACCGGTCCGGTTGGTTCCGATTTACCGGTACCAAATGTTCCGGATAACGAAACCGGACCGGACCTTCAAAAATTTCCGGTATTTCCGGTTCCGATTGACTGGTTCTGGTACCGGTTGACCGGTTTCCGGTCCGAAATAACGGTCAGAATTTGGTTTTTAAATTAGTTTTTTTTTTTTTTAATAAAACAGGTTTGCAACGGCTGTTAGCCGTTGCATTGTAGCCGTTACTCACCCCACCCCCCACCCCATCTTTCAATTACCCCCACCACCCTTTAAAATTTTTACTATAAATATACTTCATTTCAATTATTTTTTTTACACAAATATTATCAATTTTCATACTCTCTCTTAATATTCTCTCAAATTCTCTCTAAATATTTCTAGTTTTATTATATTAGTTGAACACTTGAAGTTGAGGATTCATTTAATTCCGACATTTGTTATACGTCTGCTTTTACGCAGACGTTCGGTATATTCGTTCCAACTTTAATCTCTTTTTATTTACGTTAATTATCAATATTTTTTTTATTTACGAACATCAATTTGTATTTGTATTGCTTGTTTTAATACTTTATTTTGAAAAAAATAGTAACGGTAAAAAATCAAATTTTGGTAAGGTCTTTCGTAGAAATAAAAAAAGTAAGGCTAGTACTAGTTCATTACCGGGTAGATTTAATGAAACTTCATTATCACAACCTAATGGTTTTGATGTTGGTATCGGTATGGAATTAGATAATGAGACCCTGAATAGGCGTTATAATAATTTTGAGGAAGACTTACCAGAGGAAGATGATATAGAAGAACAAGAATTAGGTGATAGCCCTACCCCTACTAGTCCGGTTACCGAATTATCGGAACACGGTGAAGAATCGTCCCCTTTACCGGAATTTACTAGGGCCAAAGGTACCGAACGTACTAAAAGGTCTTTAGTTTGGAAATTTATGGAGCATGATAGGGTAAAAAATACTGCTATTTGCAATAAATGCAAGAATGTTTTTAAACATTTGACTGGGGGGGAAAATGGCGGGACAGGATTGCTAACTTCGCATTTGATGAGATGTAATAAAGAATTTATTCGTCTAAAAAATGAGGCTAAGGTCAAAAAAGATGGTACGACATTTGTACATGAATCTGTAGGAGGTAATATGGTTCAAACACGTTTAGACATGTTTAACCCGGCTGAAGCAAGTTCATCCTCGACATATAGTGAAGATGTAGATAGAGAAGAACTAGCAAAAATGGTTGTTGTTATGGGTTTGCCTTTTAGTTTTTCTTCGCATCCCGGTTTTATTCATTATATTCAACAAGTATATAATCCCTCTTTTAAAGGTTTTTCTCGAAATACAATTAAAAATGATATTTTTAAATTTCAAGCTGAACATTGTCATTTTCTTCGTTGCTTATTTGATAAATTTGATGGTAGAATATCTGTTACTTCTGATATGGGTACTAGTGTTGTCGGTAATGATTATTTTACTCTCACGGCTCATTGGATTGATCACGATTGGAACATGCAAAAAAGAATTATTGCTTATAAATATGTCGATGAGTCTAAAACCGGTATGTATATAGCTAATACAATAACGGATAGCATAAAATATTTTAGATTTATTGGTAAACCTATGGCATGCACATTAGATAATGCTTCTAATAATTTGAAAGCTATTGACGAGTTAAAAACTAGATTATGTTTAATGTATCAAGATCATTTTCATGTTAGATGTTCCGCACATATTTTAAATTTGATAGTACATGATGGTATTCATTTTTTGGAAATGGTTGTGTTAAAGTGAGAATTGCTTGTAGTTCTATGTTTAAAAATAAAAAAAAGGCTGTAATGGATGATTTTAAACGTAAATGTGAACAATGTGGCCTTCCATATAGAAAAATTCCAAAAGAAATTCCTACTAGATGGAACTCTTTGTTTCAAATGTTTGAAGTTGTTGTTATATATCGTAAACCTATACAATTAGTTTATAATTCTTATAATGAGGATGTTAATTTAATGCTAGATGAAGATGATTGGACTGAAATAGAAGAACTTTGTAAATTTTTGAAAACTTTTTATCAAGCTACGAACACAGTATCTGCTCAATATACTCCAACTATTTCTTCTGTTTTAGTAACTATTACTGCTATTTCTAAAGTACTTGTTGAATATAAAAAAGTATGTCTTAACAAAGAGGCAATTGAAGCTATGATTGAAAAATTTTTAAAATATTATTTTCCAATTCCACAAATCATTTTAACAACTAATTTATTAAACCCATTTTATAAAGAACATGGTACAATGATGTTGGTTAGAAAATTATACAACAATTTAGAAATTGGACTTCATGAAAAGCCATCAGTTGAAACTTGTTGTGCCAGCATAGTACCTACAGCTAGGAATTTATATAACTTGTATCAAGTTATGGAACAAAATATTGGGCCGATTGAACCTCCTAGTTCTAGACGTAGATATGATGATTTAGATGACGAGATGGGCAAAGAACTTGGTCTTCAATGTTGTAGGAGTAATGATTTTGATTCGTATCTTTCGCAGGACCGGGAAAATATTAGAGATGAAACTGGAAAACAACAACTTTTATCGTGGTGGAAGATCCGGATCAGACAATTTCCAAAACTTTCAAGGATGGTTCGAGATTTGTTATCAGCTCAAGCTTCTTCAGTTGCTTCGGAGCAAGCTTTCAGCGCAGGAAGATTAGATTTAATATTTAATATCTTTGTAATAAATATTTGCCTAATTTTGTTTTAAATTTTCTCATTTATTTGTTGCAATTATGAAAAAAAAAATATTATATTAAGTATTTAACTTTATAAAGTTAGAAAAAATTTTAACTTCTTAAACTTACTAAAAATATTATATTAACTTAACATATATTTACAATAATTAAAATTTAAACTTATTATAAAAAAAGTTAATAAATTATATAAACTATATAAGTTAAAAATATATATATATAACTTATATATTAATCTCAATTAAGTTACAATTTAAATTAAAAGTTAAAAAAAAAAAAAAAACTGGTAGCCGACCAAAATTCCGGTAACTTTCGGTTCCACACCGGTACCTACCGGACCGGTCCGAACAGGGTATATGTTCCGGTATTCCGGTTCCGGTAACTCCGGTTCCGGCGACATAAACCGGTAACGAGGTTCCGGTAACGTTCTGGATCCGGTAAAACCGGTCCGGGGTTTCCGGTTCCGGTCCGTTGCCACCCTTAGTTCCAACCTCCCAGTTGGATACTTTTTGTGCTTATGGCTTCAGTTTGTGTTCTACTCCACCCAACCTCAGTACCCGTCCCGGGTGGTGGGGAGGCCCTTTATTCCCCCTCATTGTTGCATCGGTTACGTTGATGGATATGTCAAACCTGCATGCTACACCTTCCCATCTCTGGTAATGTATAGCTTCTTTGGCCGAGAAGAGTTCAATTCTTATTTACTCCCCCCTTTAAAAAACGGAGTTGAATCCTGCTTTGTGCCTGTCCAATTGGTACACTAGAACAAACAAAATTGCTCGTAGAGAGTAAAGATTATATGTATAAATAGAATGATGCCTCCAGAGGGATGGAGGGAAAAGATGTGCACCTCATCGCCATCACTTGTTGATCCTGCTGCCATATGCATTTAGCTATTTGCACTTATCGTTTTCATCCCGTTTCTTTCCTCGTCACAGTATTTGCTGCAATATATGACTACTTTTTTGTGCTTAAATCCACATCCCCTAGGTTGTGCCTGGTTAGAGAGAGATGAACCTGGTAGCAAGTTATACATTTCTGGTGAATTAGCTTTGTCCCTTTTTGTTCATCTTTTTGGGGGATCAGTACCTTGCTTGTCGGTCTTTGAGTCCGGAGCCCAAAGGGACACTTCAACACAAGATATCAAAGCAGACATTCCCTTCTCCCTTTAAAAATGTACCAAAATGGATCATCATTTTTGGGCGAACTGTTCAGTGATGGTGTTAACTTTCGTCTAATATGTTATTTAAAAAAATAAAATCAAGGGGTTCGCCCGAAAAGGGGCAAACCCCATTTCCACAAATTACTTTTTTTTATACTTTCCCCCAAAACTGGCGAACCAAGAAGAATTTTTTTATTTTTTTCATACATATTTTACTACATATTTTATGTTGTATTATGAAAACTTATTTCGTGTAGGTTGAGTTCTGCTGTTACTAAAACAGTGAGTTTGTTTGACAATCTTCTTGGTTAAATTTATGGAAATAATAAATTATGTTGCCAATAATAAAATAGTAACATGTTGTACATCTACATATATAAATTTTAAAATTATTCATTAAATACACGCATATATTCGGTTATTTCTTCGATTCTTTTCAACAAAATCATAAATCAAGTAAGAATTCATAATATTTAACACTTTTAAATCATTTCACCTTACATAAAAATTTAAAAGAATTTCTACAATTCTATTTAACTACTATTTGGATCAAAATTTAATAGATACATACCTCTACTTTTACTTTTTCTTCTTATTTTGTTATTAATTTAAATTATCTTTTTTTGTGTGTGTATTCATTATTATCATCTTCTCCATCTTTCTTTATTTCTATATTCATTATTATATCTTCTCCATCTTTTTTTATTTATTTTAGTTAATAACGATTATATATAAATTATGACTATATAATAAACAAAACAATGAATTCTCCTTTTTTTTTTTTTTTAATAATCTCTTATGTTTCTTTTTTAGTAGGAAATTTTTGATAAAAAATTGAAAGAAATAAGCAAATCGTCACCGAATGAAGTGGTCAAAAACATCAAAAGTTTGTCTCTTTCTTTTTTTTTTTCCTTCCTTTGTTTAATTGTAGCTTTGTTTTGATTATGTTATGTAATTATTTCCTTAGTATTATAGTTGAATCTTTAACTAAACTTGTTAGTTGAGTTCTAAATATAAGATTATGATAAGTATTGAATCTTGATATGCATAACTTTTGTTTGAAAAATGAACATATAAATTTAGGATTATAGTTGAATCTTTCAATTTTGAGCTTACTAATTAAGTTTGAAAGTGAATCAAGTACATTATTCATTGTAAATCAAGTTTAATCTATCTACCTATTATTATAAAATTCTGAATATAAATGTTAGGGTTGAACGGATTAGTTGAGGAAGCTTCTGAAAAAAGCTAACCAACCTAAATAATTCAAACAAAAGGATAATTGTGTTGATATGAAATTAGAGGAGTTGAAAGAAGAGATTGAGAAGATTAAAGAAAGACAGAAAAGGTGAAAGAGAATAGCTCAAGGAAGGATTAAAGAGAATATACTCTTCTTTATAAACTTTCTTGTGTTTAAACTAATATATGTGCTTTTCAATTGACTAATTTTTACTTTGGATAATAACTAAAAGTCGTCTTAATGTCAAGATGCTAACAAATAAAAAATGCAATAAACATTTTGAAAGACTGTCATGCTTTTTATATTTTAAATAATTTTATAAAATTAAACTCACTAAATTGAGGTACACGCACGAGGCGCGTATATCTAGACTAATATCTATATATAATATAAAGGAAGGTCATAGAGGTGATGATGTGACACCTCTCTATGACCTCCATTCTTATTTATCTTTTTTCTCATTTTTTTTAATTATTTAATTTTACAAAATCATCTTCTTAATTGATATTAATAATATTCATAACCTTTAATTATTTATTATATAAGTTTATGACACATTAAAATCACACTAATAAAAAATTATTTTAAGCTCTATATAATGGTTACTCTATTTTTATTTCTCCATATTTTTCATCTTTTGTCTCTTTGTTTGATTAAGGTTTTAATTTGCTTATTTGATTTTACGTATTACAAGGAGATATTATAATCAAATGGTTAGATATTTTTGCATCGTTCAATTTATCAGGTAAAATGAATTGATATGTCTAATGTAATTATAATTTTTTTTGTTGTATTATACATTTAATATTATTTGTTTGAATTTTTGATGATATAATTTCTTAAAAAATAAATTGATTTTTCTCTTTGATTCTCTTTGTAGTTTTTAGAGACTTTGATTAATATGTTTTATTTTCTTTGAAGTTTTGAAAGAATTGGATTATGTAATGTTAACAACAAGGTTCTTCTTTCCTCTTTAACTTATGTTTTCTATGATATAGTTTTTTTAAAAATGATTTGATTTTTTCTCTTTGCTTCTCTGTGTAGTTTTTATAATAGAATTTGATTGTTTTTCATCTTTGTAGTTTAGGAAGAATTTGATTGTCTTATGTTGATTATAAGATTCTTCTTTTCTCTTTAACTCATAATTAACTGTTCTTTTTGCTTATATAATTTTATATTTAGTTTATGGAGACTCTCATTCAAGGTTATCCTCTCTTCTTCATCGTTTTGGTTTACGAATTAACTAACATGTGACCGAAAAGAAGTATACGAAGGTAAAAAATATTTCATTTTTTTGTTTTTTTATGTATTTGGATGTGCTTTCTTAATTTTAACATATATTATTTATCTACGTCAAGCAATCAATCATTTAAAATTCTAATGTTTCAGATCATTAGTTCTTTTCCCCGTTTTTTTTTTCTTTCTTTGTGAAGTTTTCAATATTTTTTTTCTAAAAAGGGTACTTTTGCTGAAATTTTTATATTCATCATTTTGATTTTGTTATTTTTTGAATGCCAGGTTGACAACTTAATTTCTCAGACAATAACAATTGTTGGTCTATTTTTCACAAACATTGAAAAAAATAAGTTCATAAACCAGTCATTTCTAAATAATGTGATAAAAATAAATTATCAATTGTATTCTAAAAATAATTTAAAGAGTTTTTTAAAGAGTATGAAGGAGAACAAAACATGCAACATACCTTTGAATCAAGTGTCTTTTTTAATTAAAAAAACGAACAGGAACAAACACTTGTGACCAAATGAAAATGTATGAAAATTTTGTTATATTAAAATTTATAAGTAAATTATTTTTTATTATGAACTTGAAGAGATATAGAAGTAAATGAAGATTATTAAGATTAGGAATTATGAATACGAGGAATGTGGAGTTAAAGATTAATGAATATTATTAAAGTAAAAGTTATGAAAGTGAAGTGGTGTGTGCGTGTGTGATCTATTATTTTTTCTTCTTTTATTGGCCATTTTTTCTTATTTAAATCGGTTATGTTATTGTAAAATTAAATAAATTACTTAATTTATTACAATTAAATATTTTATTAATGAAGGAACATTTATAAAAAAAACTCTTCACATATCAATTAAAAGGGGTAATTATTTATAACTCACATCTCTTTAATATATACTCTTAATAAATTTATTTATTTATTTATTTATTTATTTATTTTCCCTTCTTCTAATTGCAAAATGACAATATCTTTTTATATTGTAAGTATATATAAAGGAGAATATTAGCCTATCCTATGTGGCATGCCTTTGAGACATCCAAATCTATCGATCCTTTTTATGGTTTTTTTGGGCATTAATTGAGTTTTCTTCTCATTTTAAATATTTATGTGTTTAAAGAAAATTTAAAAGTCACTATATTTAACTCTATTAATTATATAGTAAAAGAAAAAAATTATTTATATATTTAAATAAATTTAAAAAGTCAGTATATTTAACTCTATTAATCATATATATATATATATATATATATATATATATATATATATATATATATATATATATATAATCTGTTATTTTTTCTTCTTTCATTGGCCTTTTTTTATTTAAATCAATTATGTAAAATTAAATAAATTACTTAATTTATCATAACTAAATATTTTATTAATGAAGAAAAATTTACAACAAAAACTCTTCACATATCAATTGAAAGGAGTAATCATTTATAACTCACATCTCTTTATTTATTTATTTATTTTCCATTTTTCTAATTACAAAATGAAAATATCTTTTCATATTGTAAGTATTTATTTTTTATTATTTAAGTATATTTACAATGAGTAATTACACATGATTCACATCTTTAATTTTTATCTTTAATAATATTTATAACTCTCATTATGTTCATGTCCATAACCTCCAAGCTTTAATTTATAAGTTTATCATGTCTTATGCTATTGTATAACTTGGGGCTTTGAGTTGTAGGTGACAAAAGAGTTTTAAAGTGAGGCGTAGGTGACACAAGTCTTAATAATTAAGTGGAGGTGATAATTATTTTATTATGGATTAAGAAAGTTGGGGAAGTTTGAAAATAACCCACAAGTTTTTTAATTTATACTTTGATCCAAATGTTAGTTAATTTAACAGGAAATAGAGGAAAAAAAGTGTGTTTCTCTTTCTTCTCATCCATTGTTGTTTTCTCTCTTTTCACGATTATTGTTGTTCATTGTTGTTGCTACTTTATTCATCATTTTTTGCTTCACTATCATCATCTTCTACTTCATTATTATCTTTATTTTCATCTTATCGACCATTGTTGTTGTTGTTGTTACCGGTACTGTTGCTATCTAACTAATTTCTTAGGTCAAATTTTGTTTCCTACATCACTTTCCACTTTAGCATTACTTCATAGGTGACTTTGGTAAGTAAAATTATGATTTCTATTCAAATTTGTCATCTGGGTACACAGTTACTATTGTGTTTTCCAACAATGGATTGAACCCGATCATGAATCCAACATAAGTTCCCACAATTTAAATAGATCACTCATCTGGTGCATCAGATAAGTAATCTGTTGCAACAAAAAACTCATATGTTGGATTCATGTTTATGCTTTTATAGTGCCCGTAACATGAATCGAACAGATGGATAATCTATTGCAATAGAAGATTTATCTGTTGCAACAGACTAGTTATCTGTTGCAACAGACTTATTATATGTTGTATTAGACTGATTATCTGTTGCATCAGACTAATTATTTGTTGTATCAAACTTCTTATCTTTGGTAACAGATGAGTAATATATTGCAACAGATGAGTAATCTATTTGGAACAACACAAATCGGCCTCTGTCATAAACCCAACAGATAACCAATATGTTTCAACTCTTACTATTGCTACCGGATTCAAAATTATTCCTTACGTCCAATCATCGACATGTTTGTTGAGAAGATAATATACAAAATAAAAATTAAATACTCCCTTCGCCTCAAATTATTCGTCCCAAATTTACTAATTTGATTTTCCATTTTACTTGTCTTTTTTCATTAATCAAGAAGAGACAAAAAAAATTCATGTTTTACCCTTTACATTAATTATTTTTTCTTCAAATTAAAATGTAAACATCATTTAATAGGGGTATTATGGTAAACTAGGCATGCTATTATTATTTTTATTAATCAATGTGGAATTTTAATTTAGGATGGGTAATTTGAGACGAAGGAAGTATGAATTAAAACATCAAAGCCGTGCAACAAACTAGTTATCTGTTGCAACAGACTTATTATCTGTTGTATCAAACTGCTTATCTGTTGCAACATATGAGTTATCTGTTGCAACAGATGAGTAATTTATTTGGAACAACACAAATCAACCCCTTCCACAAACCCAACAGATAACCATTATGTTTTAACTCTTGTTATTGCTACTGAATTCAAAATTATTTCTTACGTTCAATCGTCAACATGTTTGTTGAAAAGATAATAGATAGAATGAAAATTAAATATGAATTAAAACATCAAAGTTGATCAAACATAATTTTTCATTAAACAAAAACAAATAAAAATACATATATATAGACTAAAAGAAAAAAAATCTAATTATTATTATTATTATTATTATTATTATTATTATTATTATTATTATTATTATTATTATTATTATTATTATTATTGCCAGCTAGCCAATCTTCAACTAGTAGCAACAAGGCCCTCCTTAACCTGCGGATCTCACGGAGTATCCTTGCTCTAACTGCTCTCAGTTCCCATTGCAGCTCATGAACCTGCATCCGAAGCTCATTCATGGCGTCTTGTAGAAAAGCAACGTCCTACATTGGATCAGCCATATTTAGAACACATATGAATTGACAAAAAAAGTAAAAAAAAAAATATCTGAATGTAATACAACGTATACTACAAATTGGCAAGGAAAAGCTTACCTGAGTCAGGAAAAGAAAATGGTGGAAGCTATAATATGAAGACAAGATGCAATAACTAAATAGAGTTTAGTTGAATGAATGACTGCGTAAAGAGGGAACTATTTATAGAGAATTGAATGAGTTAGGTAAAAAGGCGCGACTGTTCACCCCCATCTATTAATTATATTTTTTATTACTATGAAAAGTTATGACTTAATTAAATTAAGAAATATTGTGATAAGTCATGACTTTTCAGCTTATTATTATTAATTAGTTCTTTCCAAGAACCATTTTTATTGAGTTGTGACAACAAATTCTATATCTGTTGCATCGCATAACTCATCTGTGACAATAAATATATTATCTGTTACAACAAATAGAAAACCTGTTGCATCAGATAATCTATCTGTTGCAACATTTAATCTATTTTTTTTTATTATCATCATATCATTAATCCAAATTTGTTTACTTTTTATTATATAAATTAAAAAAAATAGATTTAAAAACAAAAATATTTTCTGTGAAAAGAAATGACACCTATTTAATATTAACGTCAATTATTCAAATTAAATAACCATTTTTTACGGTTATAAATTGTGTTTATCATTTATTTCCTTATTGTTTTTTGTGAAAAGAAATGACTTAATTAAATCAAGCTGGTGAATTTTTTATTATTGTGACAAGTCATGACTTTTCAGCTTATTATTATTAAATAACCTTTTTCTCAATTTAAAAATTGAAGAAACCTTTTTAATAATCGTTTCTTTAATAAAATAATAACCATTTTTATTGAGTTCTGGCAATAGATTGTATATCTGTTGCATTAGATAAACCATCTGTTGCAGCAGATATACCATCTGTTACAACAAATTGACCATCTATTTTAATTGCTTTTTTGATTTCTTCTAACAGCTGATACATCAGTCGCAATAGATGAGGAATTTGATGCATCAGCAACATTGTTGAATGTCTTTTAGACAAAAAGTCATGACTATTCAACTTTTTACTAACAATTATCATATAAGTTAATTAATCTAATATTATGACTTTTTTTTAATTATATAATAAATAAATAATTAAAAACAAAAATGGTGAAATGTCGCGATCAGTTATTAAAATTAAACAACCGTTCTTTTACGGTTATAAATTGTGTTTATTATTTATTTAAGAACCGTTTTTCATATTAAATAATCGAAAAGTCATGACTTTTCACCCTCTCAATAACAACAATAACCTTTTTTTATTAATAACCGTCTGTTGCAACACATGATCCATCTGTTGCTTTAGATTAACCTCTGTTGCCACAAATGTTCAATCCCAACCACTAACTGTCGACATATTGAGAATAAGAAATAAATAGAATGATAATTAAATATTAAATAAGAATTCAAAATTCAAAGTCGACCACCAAACATAGAATTTTGAATCCATTAGGTAGATCCGATATAAAAAAGAAAAATACATACGCTAAAAGAAAAACCATAACCTAATTATTATTACTACTATTATTATTATTATCATTATTATTATTAGTATTACTATTATTGTCAACTGGACAATTTTCATCTGGCAGTAGCAGGGCCCTCCTCAGCCTTGTTCTAAAGTTGGCCAAATTCCTCTAGATTTCATCAAACTGCCTTTGAAGTTTTCGCAAGGACTCAATATGAATCTTCTTGTATGAATCTGGACTAGTCATATTTGTAAGTATAGCAGAACAAACGAGTAAGGAGGGACCTATTTATAAATGATTGAATTCGAAGGGTTTAGTCAAAAAGCCACGACTGTTCATCCCTTATTTAAATAAAACTGGTGACTTTTCAAATATGTAAATTAAAAAAATGGATCTAAATACAACATTTTGTCTTTTATTGTATTTTGAAAAGAAAAGAAAATTACTTTAAAATAAATCTATCTGATGGGTAATCTGTTGCAAAATATTTTCCATCTGTTAGATAACTTACAACATATTGACAATCTATTGCAACAGATGGATATATTTGTTTGATTTTTCCAACAGATATGTCATATATTGCAATAAATTGATCATTTGTCGTGATAGATGTCTGTAATTATTTGACAATTTAAATAGATATGGCATCTATTGCAACTTGTTAGTTATCTATTTATTCAATTTAAGCCATAGATGGGCTAGGAAGTATAATATGCGTTCAGATGAATGGATCCACTATCATGTGTGGGAGTTAAGTATTCCTGATAAGGTCATCGGGAAAACACACAAAAAGTATAATATTTTTGTGAATGCATTTTTTAACCGATTAGGCACTGATCATTCAAACAAGATCCTGCATTGTACAGTTAAGTTTGATGGGTTCAAATTGATAAGGCTGAGGGCCCCATGATGATGGTGCGGATACCCTATTACGAATTACTGGCGGTTGTTGCTCATGTTTATGCATGTTAAGTTTTGAGAAGGAATAAATATTTGGTGTCATTTCAGAGATCCAATAGCGAGTAGACTTAACTTTAAGTGTGCACTGGACTCTAAGAAGGCCTTCGAAGCCTCACACTGCATCAAACAAGAATGGAAAATCAATAGAAATTCCCATGGCCTAAATTTATATGGAAGGATTGTTCGAGAAGATGATTATACGCCAGAAGGAGCCGAATGAGAATGCCTGTGAGGGAAAGGGGAGTTGATGAAAGACTATATCATCTGAAAACTAATTGAAAAGAAGGCATAGGGTAGAAAGGAACTTTTAAAGAATCTAGCTGATGAAATTGACTTAAAACATGAGAAATCTAAATCAACTACAAATATGAAAGTGTATCCGGTAATGAAAAATCCATCTGTTGTTTCTCTAAAAAAAATAGTGCAGATGAATACTTTTCTAAGGAGTTGTGACTCGGTAGCGTAGTTGGAATTATCACCTAGATAGAAAATAGCAGAAAACCAAGAAGCAGCCTTACGGGCATCGAGGGTTGAAATGATATACAGTAAGTCAAGAAAACTTGTGCCAATAACTACTACAGTTAAAATAAAGAATATAAGAGAAGGCTGCAATTTTTTAATTTTAAATTACATCCCATTCCTTCTGTTGACACCCAATTTTGACCGTCCGATACTCCTCTAGGCTGTTATTTTAGATAAATTCACTAATTTTAAATGTTAGTATTTTTTACATATTTTTCTTGCATCAAACGGATTTCTGACGTGTCACATTCATAATTTAAAAGCACACAAATTATTTTATTATTTTCAATATCATTTTCTACAATTTTAAAACTCAAATACGATATTTACATAATTTTATTAAAATTATTCGTAACTGTGCGAACTTATATTTTTTGCAAATACAACATCTAGTTTTCAATTATTTAGTACTATATTATTATTATTATTATTATTATTTATTAACCCTGTTATTATATATCTTGTTATTATATATTATTACATATTATTATCATTATTATTTATTATTTATATATATTATTATTATGATTATCATTTATTTTTTTTATTTTTTTATTTATTATTATTGTTATTATATTATTTACTATTATTATTCCTACTATTATTTAAATAATAGTTTGTTTTAATTTATTTGCCTAATTTATTTAAATTCTAGCCTTTTTCTATTCAATTTATAACAATTCTAGTCATATTTAATTCAATTTAAAAGATCCCAATCCTTTTAATCTCATCCATGGATCAAAATCGATCCAATGGATGAAATCAACCCACTTTATTCTTTCCATTTTAAACAAAAAGAAAACCCTAACTCTCATTCTTCCACAAAAATAACCGCCTCATCTTTTCTCTCTTCTCTTCTCTCCTACTTCATCTCTATGCTCCGTCCCTCTGCAACCCCACCACCGGCGAGGTCCCTCTTTTCAGTATTCAAATGCTGCTAGCCTTTTCTCCCCCATCTCCATACCCAATGAGCTGATCGGTGTTGTCCTCTCCGTCACAGCCCTCACGTCGTCAGACGGTAAGATGTGCCGCTATACATCCTCAAACCAACCTCGCTGGAAAAGGCTCCAACGAGCCAGTTAGCCTTCATCCCTCTCGTCGCTGCTCAAATGTAGCTGAGCCGACCATCCATCTCACCTCCACGTCGTCGCTCGGTTTTCACCAAAAATCAATGGATTCTTTAGAATTCATCATCAGGTTTGATTCTATGTTCGAATTATGTGTCTAAATTTTAATTTAATTCTTTCGCTCATCTCATCTCTTTTATTCGATTTGATTTAATAGATTTTAGATTTTGATTTCACGAGGTATGATTTGGGTGTTTGATTAATTTCTTTGTGATTCACATTCTTCACGGACTATAATACTTGAAAAGCCAAAGTTCACTGATGTTGATTAACTCTAATTGCGTGATTTGGGTTTTGATATTTGGTGCAATTTTCTGTGTTGAATTATTATTGAAACGAGTTCAGAATTGCAATTGCTGAATTTTGGTAATATGTGATGTTTTTGAGTCTTCTGCTCCCGTCCTTGAATTTGAACTTATGACAACGTCACATATGACAACTTGACTTGTTAGCAGGATGTTGCTCGAATCTTTATGATTCCCTACTCCCATTAATTTTGCTCCATTATATATGATAAAGCTCATTTGCATCACATTCAGTTAATTGAGTTTTCCTTCTTACTTAAATTGAACATATTCTCACTCTTCTATTTATGGTAATTTTCTATCTATTTATTCACTCCGTATTGATCTCAATTGACTGATATAATAGACTGATTTTTTTATTTTCTTTTAATAGTCCCATTAGTGGGATTTTCTTCTCTTAATTGATTTTGATATTTTTGTTAATTGATTTTTAGTTATTTTGTTCTTTTTTTACCAACTATCTCTGCTCACTATAAAAGGAGGCCCTTTCTCATTATTTTGGACATCTCTTATCACCCTCTCTCACTACCTATACACTCTCTCTATACAGAAAAACCTTGTGACTTTTCAAGTTCACAAGCTCTTAAGTTCTATTACAATTATTACTACTAATCTCTAAAACAAAACCAATTAGATACTTTTGAGATTTCTTCTAGTGTTCTTCGGGGCTTACTAAAACATCTTTCACTGCTACAAGTGCCTGGCTTTTGTTATTCTTATTATTTCTTTTGCTGTTGCTCACCGGTAAGTTTTCAAAATGATGTAATTTTCATACCTTATGTGTGTTGACTGCATCATGTTGTGAAAGCCTTAAGAAAGCATGTCTATAGGAATAATTCAATGTTGTTATTATATATTCCTGTTTACTTGCCATCATATCTTGTCTTGTAGGTTTAAATAGATAATTACGGGGTTCCAAAGAATCGTCGGAATAGTTATATAACTGGATTGTATTAGTTTAGTTTGCTTTCTTATTTGATTTGTAATACTTTGAAAAGACATTATTATCGTTGTAATAAATAAATTTGGGGGACTACTTTGGGGCGGGGATTTACGTGCTCTGTGAACGGTATAGGTAGGCACAACCCAGGGTTATGTGCAATTTACATGAATCATCTAAGCACAAAATTAGAATTTACTAATATGAATCATGTTGTACGGTATATTAATTATTCTTAATCTAACTAAAATAGATACCTTATATTGACATTGAGCATATTGATGTATTTCTATCACATTGAATTAATTTTTAGCATGTTAGTATATCTAAACTAGATTATAGGCCTAGTAATATTTTTTTTTTACAAGATTAACAATTAATTCAAGCATTTTGCATGTTAACATACAAGTTATTACGTTAAACATTTCCTACTTGTTAAATAGTCTACTTGAGCATTTTCATCATGTTGAACCACGTATTTAATATTTTTCAGCATGTTTAAATTGAGTTTCCAGCATGTCAACATTAAAATAACTGTGTCAATGTTTTTACATGTTTACCTAGGCACATTTAGAATGTTCTCATTAATTTCTTGCATGCCCCACGTGTTAATTCGCTGTTCATTAAAAATATAATTTTTGGCACAGTGAATCTAATTATCCTGTTTAAAATGCGCCTTAACGTTATTTTCAGCATGATTAATTAATTTTTTCCGCATGTTTAAGTAACTTTTCATCATGATTAAGTAACTTTCAGCATGATTAATTAATTTTTCAGCATGTTTAATTAACTTCTTCAGCCTGTATAATTAATTTTTCAGCATGTTTAGTTGATTTCCAGCATGCTAAAATACTAGTAATTCTCTACATTTTCTACATGTTAATCTGTTCTCCGCATTTAAGTGCATCGGTAACATGTTAACGCATCCTTTAATATTTTACTAGTTTCTTATATTCTCATTATAGTTTATAACACTTAATTCACGAGCACATCTCTTGACACAATTACCACACTTGTCACACCTCTCATGAACACACATTACATTGTTGCATACACGAGTCACAGTCGTCCTTTATCACTACTTGTTGAACATTTAGATATCATGTTTATAGGTTAACAACATAACAAATAATTATTTGTCTTCGAATGCTATCACATTAATAAACGTTAATTAATCAAAAGGCTAACTTGAGATTATTACGTGCTACTTGTTGTTCAATATGTTGGCGCTTCGAGTCCTAGGCAACATAGCTTTCTTTTAGTCTAGAACACAAATCCAAAATAGTAAATTTCAATGTCTCTTGGATGATAGGTGGGACGATAAGTATTATTAAAACGTTAGTTTTATCCTTGTCATAGGACGCCCTTTGATTGTGACTTTTCATGATTATCGTTTGTTTTGATACCTTGATTTATTTTTCCAGTTGTTAACCCTTCTCCTTCCCTTTTTATGTGTTTTCATATTTGTTCATGCCTATCCTTTTCCCCTTTCTCCCTTTTATTGACTATATGTTTTGATATTTATTTGTTTTTATGTTGCTAAGCATGTTATTATATTTTGATATGTGCTACGTGTTACTGCTTTTTAAAACTGACATCCCACTCATACTTTCCTCCACTTGGAAACCTTTTTTGTTTTTTTGTTACAAACGGTTACGTGAATACACAGACGTTCTTTCCTAAAACACCCTTCGAGAAATGTCTTGTGGATTGGTCGACCAGCGGTGCATTGACAGCCACAAGCTTTCCTACTCTTGAGTTTTCCACTCGAGGGAATCATGTCATAAACCCACTCTTTCCCTTTAGGTCCTGGCTACATATTTCTTTTATTAAGGAATATGCGTCCTATTCAACGTAGGATGCCATGGTATTCTTGACGTGTTGAATGTTAGTCTCATTCAATGTCCAAAGAGGTTCACAACTCCAAAAGGACTCACAATTATTTGCTATGTGTTACATTTCTATGTATGTATTGACATTTTGCCTATCTTGTTGTTTCCGTTCTCACATTAGTCACTCCTTTTATTTAGTGTTCCTCACTTTAGAGCTCTTTACTCTTAGAATTCTTATCATGTTTGGACCCTACAATCAATACCTACCTTCAATTTATCCTCCTAACTCATCCGTTATCATATTGATCATCTCTAGGCTCAACTCTTACTTCGATAAAATTTTTAGTCTTATTCACAATCTCTTAAAGCAACTTATTATTTTAGGATATCCTCTTCCTAATGTTTCCAACGTTTACATACTATTGTCCTTCCAAGATTCTCCGACATTAATATCTTCGTACTCATGTCGTGCTTTAGCTTTCATAACCCCTAAGTCACATATAGCTCTCATAACGTCTATTTACTTTGAATGAGCATAACTCACTATTTTCAAATGAGTAGAATATTCATTCTACACTTCTTGCGTACTCTTTGTTTCTAATCATAAATCCTTTCTTCTAAGGTTGACTAAAGTTGAACATCAGAAATGTCCAGTCAAGTAATGTTTATCAATCTTGTCAATAACAATGATGAGCATGATAATTTGAGATTGTGTTAAAACAAAGTTATGTCGAACGTCAGAAGTATAGAAGGGAAAATAGAGAGAATTAGGGGGATAATGACTAATCTCTGAAGTTCAGTTGAAATGCCACCAGATTTTCCAAAGCCACTATCCGAAGCTTACTTCATTGCTCCCACCTACACTATGTCATATCCTATATCAATGACCTCACCCGTGCCTGATCGTGGGGAACAAGTGTCTTCAAGTCGGTATTCAGTTGTACTTTTGAAAGCACTTAATGGGTTGACAACTATGGGCAAGGATAAAGAAACGAAGGGACAAATTTCTAAGCATAAGGTGCGGTCATCTCAACAACCTGAGATGAATAAGTCGACCAAATCTAAAGAAGAAGACAAGGATAGAATTGTGGACTTGAACCTCCCATTATATGACGGGTCTAGAAACCCTCATTCCCACTTGAAGGAGTACGTTGACAAGCTATCGATTATAGGGAAAAGTGATAGCCTTAAGACGAAACTCTTTGTTAGTTCACTCAAGGGTCCAGTGTTGATGTGGTACACCAAAAAAGATTTTAGTGGATCTCTTGGGAAGATTTGGCAATTGACTTTATTAGGCAATTTGATAACAAACTTAAGAGAAAGCTCGCAGCTGAGGCAAATTTGGTTAAGCCGCAATACAAGAATAAGGGAAAGATGATCATCAATGAGACATTCAAACCTCCAAAGCATGAGGAACGCATACCCCAACCTTACCTAATATGGTACCCAACTCCAGAAATTATCCCAACCTCTAATCATGTCGAAGCCTATTATCCCCATTCCTTTACAAAACCTCCTCCACAGACTTTTTGGTGCCCATCTCCATTTGTTGTTTTGACATCAAACTAACTTCCAATATCTTACCAAAAACCACCAACAAATCAACAATCCACCAAACATCAACATGAGCTCCAGAAAAATCCACCAAAATAATACACTCCTCTGGGCGAATCCATAGAACAATTGTATGAATGACTCAAGCAGGCAGACTATATCACGCCCATTGCTGCCGTACCTTGTGATCCTAAGTCTCGATGCTATCGTCCTGACTAAATTTGCACCTATCACTCTGGGATGAGAGGACATCCTACTAATGCGTGCTTTGCTTTGAAGAACATGATCCAAAAGTTGATCCACCCCAAAATGATAAACATGATAGGGATAATGATAACGCTCAATCTACAGCTCTCGCAGGAGTGTAAAGCGGTCGTTAGCAAATATAGAACCCAACCTGGGTTGGGTGTCGATCCCACAGGGAATAGCTTGGCCAACAAGTAAGCAAAATTACTAAACTTTTGGTGCAAGTCTCGTAAGAAGGGGGGAGTCTTGTCGTGCAAGTAATGTAAACAAAAGCTGAAAATAATAAAGTAAAGAAAGAGAGATTGTTACGTAGGTTGACAACAATGAGAATTGAAGCGTTGGGGTTATGTCCACCTTCTGAGGTATACGTCTCTATTGGCTATGAGTGTGTAGAGTCTTGACATGCAATTGCTTATAGAGAATTGTAGTCGATGGTAAATCCAAGCGTCTCTCGACCTGAACAAGGACTATTTCACTTTAACTGTCTCGAGCTTAAAGCGTGTCTAGCGGTACGAATTCTCCAAGAGGTTAGTCCAGTTACGGCACTAGCTTTTTAATAGGAAAGGGTGTCCTACTACCTTGACATTATCTCTTTTCCAGACAAATAACCTTTCTCTCGAACAAGTTAAATGTTAGACTGGCGTTATTCTATGCGTCTGCAGCCACAAGAATTTGCATTAAGATGAAGAGAATAATGATATAAGCAATATACGTGTCTCGAACTCACAAACTCACAGCAATAGATAGTATCTCATTCGGCTTCCATAACCCCAACAGAGAAGTTTAGTTACCCATGAGTGCGAAGGAGATCACGATTTGCATTGTTATTGTTGAGTAATGGCGTGTGGATTAGGTGATAGGCGTGTGGCGTGATTCCTTAGCAAGTAACGATTCTCTTGTTGTGGAATTTAAGAATAAAATTAATGGAAAGATTAGAAGAGTTGTAATTGAGAAGTAGAATGTGTCTCTCCACTAAGGGAGGACTTGCCTCTCCACTAAGGGAGGACTTCATTAAAAATCTCTAGCATGATAGGATATTTATAATACTCCTATCCTACTCCTACTATGCTAATGAAATAAATAACCAAATTCTACTAAACTAAGGAAATACTTAACCCATTTGTACTAGGTTAATGTAACATTCTCCTAATCCAAATAAACTAATGAAATACATAACCCAATTGTACTAGGTTAATGCATCATTGTCCAAATCCAGCTATGTGTCTGTAAGTCCCCAAAGTCTTCAGAAATGCTGTTTTAGCCCGGGACAGATTTTCCATGCAGCAGTTTTGGTCCAGGTCCCCAGAGTCTTCAGAAATGCTGTTTTAGCCCGGGACAGATTTTTCATGCAGCAGTTTTGGTCCTTAGGCATGTAAACTCCCTTTCCTTCCTTCGTGAGCTTTCTTTTGCGTCAAGTAAGCCATAAAATGCTGAATTTTGCATCATTTATACCTGAAACTTTATTAATCATGTTCGTTAGCTCATTTGTAGGAAAAAGGACTAAAAGTGCATGAAATATATAATTTGTTCTCAAAACTAGGCTAAAATATGGGCAAAATATATTGATATAGGCGTGTAAATTCGCCTATCATCAACACCCCACACTTAGAGCTTTGTTCGTCCTCGAACAACATATCATGTCCTTCTAAACATCAACTTAGGGTTTTTACAACAACAACACAAAACATCCTTCAAGACAAGCACAACAATTATCAACAAAGAGTAGCTTTCCGATTATAAGTAGAAACAATTTAACCTCAAGCATAGACTCGTGATGGTGATCAACTCGCATGCAAACGTTAAGGTGCGTAAAATCATATACAACTATCCAAAACTCATCAACCATGTGTGTCTCACAATATAGTACCCATAATCACTCATAAATATAGCCTATTTTTCAAACATGGGTATCAAAATATCCTTGCTCTCACTCTCACAAAGAATTCATATGTAGCAACTGATGACCATAGGCTCGCCCTTAATGTAGTACTCCACTAAATGTCGGAATGTTAAGATTAGGATCAAGTAGGTCTTTTGATGGTTGTAATGTAGGCTAAGGGACGTGTAGGACTATTTTGGCCAAGAATAGTGACTAGGTTCCTAAGCACTTTAATACATCACATTGTATCATTGACACTTTTTTCTTTCAACCTTTTTTCTTTCTTTTATTCTACCACCCTTGTTCTCCTCTTTTGTTTTTCAATTTTAAGCACAACTCACTTTTCAACTTTCTTTTCCTTTTTCTTTTCACAACATACCTCTTATGATAACACTTTCTTTTTCTTAGCACATTCAAGCACCATTACAATTTAAAGCATTATACTCACCCAATTTCCTCTTATGTTGTCACATGACTTTTTCACTTTAAAGCACTCAGGATTTTGGATCAAATTATGGTCTTGAAAGAAATGGATTAGGCTTACATACAAGGTTGTCAAAGAAATAGGCTAAAGGCTCAAAAAAGTTTAACTAAGATGATGTTCATGGGTAGGTAAAACTGAGGGTAAACATGTATAGGTTGCAGAAGAAATGCCTAAATCATCTCCTAAACTTACACTCCTTATTTTCGCTTTGCATACATACCAGGCAAGTTCTAGCATCAGCCACATACATAGAAGATACTATTAATCTCACACACACAAGGCACATGGTCGACTTGATTGGAAGTAATATAGACTCTCGACCCAACAAGTGAAGGAATTGAATCACATAATATCACATAATTAGTCACAACTAGAGCCTAAACGTCTCAATAGTCATAATTGTAGCACATACTCTTGTTATAATCTCATGCTACCTATCAAAATAATTTCATGCGAAGCTAGAAAAAATTTTAACTACTAAAAAAAACAAAACGAAATAAAAATAAAACAAAAGCAAACAAACATAGATGCGAATAGAGAAGTATAGCATGTAATAGAGAAGTATAGCATGCAATACCACCACCCCACACTTAGTCGGGACACTGTCCTCAGTGGAAAATAAATACGAAGAACCTGGTTAGTCAAACTCATTCTCTATGTATGGGGTCATACCCCTTTGCATCGGAATCATCATCAGAGTCGTCATCCTTAGAAGTTCCTCATAAGTATCCCGCTTAATTCCAAGCGTGAGTCGAGGTGTTTGCAGCGAGGAGGGTTCTCCTTGCTCCTTACGGCTTCTTTTCTTGCTCTTTTGGGAAGTGGTAGCCTTTTCTTTGCCTTGTCTTGCTTTGGGTGCCATTGTACCTGAGACTTGAAATAGTGTTAATGGTAGCACAATCTCAATGGATACAATCTATACATAAGCAGTAGGGGTACCACCCCACACTTAGTTTTGTTGATACAAATCAGTGAAGTGAAAGTGGTCGAGTACTCAGATTTCATCGACATACGTTTTAGAATTGTATTCCGACAAGAAAATCAATAATGTATCACTTACTTGCAGCCATTGGACTACTTTCATGGTAGATATAGCAACACTACTACATAGGGGTTACCACATGGAATCGTTATTCTTGAAACAATCACAACCTCCTAAGTCGGTAGGCCCTATAAATCTTATCCTGATGGCCGGGATAGTCTAACATGTAAGTATCCAAACAACCATCTTAAGTAATATTCATAGCCATAGTAATTCCGCAAATAGTATAACAATGCTATTAAAACCAATTTCAAGTCGGAAACAAGTCAAGATTTTCCTACGTATATGTTCACTCATATAATTTTGTATCAACAATCCAAACACATGAACATCACCAATAATGTAGCAATTCATGATAGACATAGCAACGTAGTACTTACGAGAAATAAATGAAGAATAAGAGAGTACTTACTTGCTTGAAGCTTTTTGGAGATGGTTTTGTGATTTGGAAGAGCAAGGAAAAATTTTGAGATGATTTGGAGAGGGAATGCGGTGCCTTTAGGTCAATTTTTAGTGTGGTTATGTTTCAAGACTAAGTCCCCTTTATATAGGAAGAGAATGCGTAGGGTTATGACCCATTTACAATTGGTTTTGGAGACAAAAATGCTACATATGCGGCGCATAATGCTTGGCATTGTCATGACATATGCGGCGCATTGTCTATGGCATAATGGGACATATGCGCCGCATAGTCTATGGCATTTGTAGACATATGCGCCGCATAGTCTATGGCATATGAGATACTGAGACCAAATGCCATAGCATAGGCGGCGCATAGTCAAAAGCATACCTAGGAATAGGCGGCGCATAGTGTATAGCACACTAGATTCCGAGTCCTTAGGCTATAGAATAGGTTGTGCATCGTTCGTGGCCTAGTTTTACCATGGCCTAGCCTTTCTCGATGCCTATTTTGGCGTGAGAAATGCTTAATCCATAGCCTTATGCATCATCATTCCTAACTTATCAACTTTACCATACAATGCGTCCAAATCGTCAATTGAAATCAATCTCCTCGTTGACTACTTCTTGCACCTATTTTTGCTCAAAACCAAATGAAAACAATTAGTACAATGGGTTGCCTCCCACCAAGCGCCTTAGTTTTGGTCGTGGCACGACTCTTATTTTTGGATTTTCATTAATTAAAAACAAAACAAGTACTAGAATGAAAGAAAACGAAAAACAAAAAATGATAAAACGATAAAACGATGGGTTTCCTCCCATCTAGCGCCTTATTTATTGTAGTGGCTCGACGTAGTTACCTCGATTACTCAGACTTCGTCGAGGTAAGTGATGGATCGTTTTCTGAAAGGATTTAGACGACAATGAGGCTTACCTGTGGGTATGCGATCTTCTTCAAGATGGCTCTTACGTTTCTTCGGAGAGTCACCAATTATATCATCAATAGTCCAACCCATAGCTCTCTTGTATTTCCTCAGAGCAGAGATGAGAGCTTCTACGTGCTGTTCACTTAAATCATCTGCTCTCTCCGGAAGTATATTTCTACTTTCCAAGAACACATACCTTAGATAATTGGGGAGCTCTTGCGATTCTAGCATTGTTGGCTCGTCAATGTGAGTCTTCGCTGTTGGTTGATTCTTGAGATCACAATCCGGTTTCTTAGGAGTATAAGACTCTATTTTTGTTAGATCACCCATAAGTTCTTCATAATCTTCATTATCCTTATGCTTAACATTCAGTGGCGCAGTAGACAATGGCTCAACAGTAGGTTGTTTCTCTATAGATAATGCTTTCGTATCCTCATAATGAACATCAGCTACAGATGACTCATTCATATCGCTGGGCTGCTTCATTGTTTTGCATATATCAAACCGTACCACTTCGTCAACCACTTGCTTGCCTTTTGCTGAAGTTTCCAGCACCTTACCACTTCTGGTAGTGATGGCCATGCATGACCCATCATTCTTTGGGTTTTGCACAGTATCGCTTGGTAAGGTACCAGCCTTTCTTTGATTGAATGCTGCTGAAAGTTGGCTCAATTGCTGCTCTATTTGCTTGATATAAGTGAATGAGAATCAACTAGTTGCTTCATGGAGGACAAATCATCAATCACCTCCTTAACTCCCGCGCTCGTTGCTTCCACTCCTTTCAATAACTTAGCCATCATGTCTTCCATACTCCCAGAATTAGATATGGTGGTATCACGTCTGCCAGGGGGATCGTACAAACCACTCTTTTCATTCTTGTTCTTCCAACTACCTTGGTCTTTGTTTCCAGATTTATCATAATAGTTCCGACCTTGGTTTCCTTGGGTATTCCCTCGGAAACCCCTCTGATTGTTCAAGTAGTTGGCCTCCTCTTCCGAATCAGATTCGTGTCTTCCTTTTTGTGCTACAGCTTTCACTTTTTCGGTCTTCCCTGATAATAAGTGCTTTGTCAGAAGATCCAATTGTGTTTTCATATGCGCCATGTCTTGGTCACGATCTTCTTGTCTTCGCCTCTGCTCTGCAGTCATGCCAAAAGATACAGTAGAGCTTGCTACCTCAGAATCCCTAGTATGCCAAGCTCTACTTTGCTTCGTCATCCGATCTAGCATATTGCTTGCCTGCACAAAGGTGAGGTCCATAAATGATCCACCTGCTGCATTATCAACCACTGGCTTAGTCACCGAATTCAACGCTCTGTATAATATCTCCATCAAGTGGACATTGGTCATATGATGGTTTGGGCATCGCATTAGCTTCGTCTTGAACCTCTCCCATGTTTCGTGGAGAGCTTCAGAGGGAAGCTGACGAAAGTTGCTGATTTCATCTCTCAATTGTGCTTTTTTGGATGGCGGAAAGAATCTTTCTAGGAAAACGTCTTTCAATTGCCTCCAATGAGTAATAGAATTAGGAGTCAGCCCATTCAACCACATAGTTGCCTCCCCAGACAGAGACAATGGAAATAGACGTAATCGAATTGCATTCTGTCCAACTCCAGGATTGTCGAATGACTTGCATGTAGAAATAAAGTTGATCAGATGCATATTCGGATCATCGCCTGCTAGTCCACCAAATAATCCCTTGAGTTGCAAAAGCTGAATCATGGCGCTAGTGATATTGAACTTTGCTCCCCGTGCTAAGGGAGGAAGAATAATAGCTCCTGTGGAACCAGCTTCGTCAAGATCATCTTCATCATCATCGAACAACATTGGTACAGTTCGACGTTCAGGCCTATATCTTGCTTGACGATCTCTTCTATTTGCTGGTGTCGCCATCTCAGCAGTATGCTGTGGGTTTAATAGCTCTTCATCGCCCAGATCCTCATCGTCAAGATTTGTTGCTCGCCTACGGTTATCAATATTTTGTTGATGTACTTGAGCAGCCATCCTTTCAATTTCACGTTGTGCCTCCATTGATGCACTGAATAAACCTAAAAAAACAAAAACAATAACTAAAAGTAAAAGTACGAGAATCTTTGACCAAAGGGTCTAGTAATTATCACGAACTTGATTGACACTCGTATTCCCCGGCAACGGCGCCAATTTTTGATAACGCTCAATCTACATCTCTCGCAGGAGTGTAAAGCGGTCGTTAGCAAATATAGAACCCAACCTGGGTTGGGTGTCGATCCCACAGGGAATAGCTTGGCCAACAAGTAAGCAAAATTACTAAACTTTTGGTGCAAGTCTCGTAAGAAGGGGGGAGTCTTGTCGTGCAAGTAATGTAAACAAAAGCTGAAAATAATAAAGTAAAGAAAGAGAGATTGTTACGTAGGTTGACAACAATGAGAATTGAAGCGTTGGGGTTATGTCCACCTTCTGAGGTATACGTCTCTATTGGCTATGAGTGTGTAGAGTCTTGACATGCAATTGCTTATAGAGAATTGTAGTCGATGGTAAATTCAAGCGTCTCTCGACCTGAACAAGGACTATTTCACTTTAACTCTCTCGAGCTTAAAGCGTGTCTAACGGTACGAAATCTCCAAGAGGTTAGTCCAGTTACGGCACTAGTTTTTTAATAGGAAAGGGTGTCCTACTACCTTGACATTATCTCTTTTCCAGACAAATAACCTTTCTCTCGAACAAGTTAAATGTTAGACTGGCGTTATTCTATGCGTCTGCAGCCACAAGAATTTGCATTAAGATGAAGAGAATAATGATATAAGCAATATACGTGTCTCGAACTCACAAACTCACAGCAATAGATAGTATCTCATTCGGCTTCCATAACCCCAACAGAGAAGTTTAGTTACCCATGAGTGTGAAGGAGATCACGATTTGCATTGTTATTGTTGAGTAATGGCGTGTGGATTAGGTGATAGGCGTGTGGCGTGATTCCTTAGCAAGTAACGATTCTCTTGTTGTGGAATTTAAGAATAAAATTAATGGAAAGATTAGAAGAGTTGTAATTGAGAAGTAGAATGTGTCTCTCCACTAAGGGAGGACTTGCCTCTCCACTAAGGGAGGACTTCATTAAAAATCTCTAGCATGATAGGATATTTATAATACTCCTATCCTACTCCTACTATGCTAATGAAATAAATAACCAAATTCTACTAAACTAAGGAAATACTTAACCCATTTGTACTAGGTTAATGTAACATTCTCCTAATCCAAATAAACTAATGAAATACATAACCCAATTGTACTAGGTTAATGCATCATTGTCCAAATCCAGCTATGTGTCTGTAAGTCCCCAAAGTCTTCAGAAATGCTGTTTTAGCCCGGGACAGATTTTCCATGCAGCAGTTTTGGTCCAGGTCCCCAGAGTCTTCAGAAATGCTGTTTTAGCCCGGGACAGATTTTTCATGCAGCAGTTTTGGTCCTTAGGCGTGTAAACTCCCTTTCCTTCCTTCGTGAGCTTTCTTTTGCGTCAAGTAAGCCATAAAATGCTGAATTTTGCATCATTTATACCTGAAACTGTACTAATCATGTTCGTTAGCTCATTTGTAGGAAAAAGGACTAAAAGTGCATGAAATATATAATTTGTTCTCAAAACTAGGCTAAAATATGGGCAAAATATATTGATATAGGCGTGTAAATTCGCCTATCATCAGATAACTTCTAAAGCTGATTGATTTCTCAAGATTGACTGGAACTTGTTGACATTGGTGAATAAGATCATATTGATTCTCCACTATAGAGTTCCAAGCATTTGAAATTCCTCTAAGTTTCACAATTTGCAGTTTCTTTTATGTTTTCCTTCTTATGTAATTTGAACTACGATCGAGATAATTCCCTTGTGGATACGTAGGTGCTCATTTAATGAGTTCGGTCTCACCATAATAAAACTTTCTTTTCCCCTGCTTTATCATTTTCCTGTACGGAGTTGGATGAATCGATAATATGATGTGAATCAACAAATCTGATGTTCAACAAAAGTTGACCTTGTTCCTTCCCTATATTTTCATCTTCTTTACAATTGCAATTGCTCACGTTACATCACTGTCTTGCTTCATGCGTTAGGATCTCAAATCCTTACGCTTAGGCCAATTATTAAGCCTTAGTCTTTATCCTAGGATGCCTTTGTTTTATGTTTATTATGTTTTGAACTTATATGTGCTATGTGATACCTTTCATTTGGGCTTGTTTATTTCATTTTAAGGTTGTCTAGCATTTGAACATCGAACTCAAGTGACAATCTGCAAAATCACAAATAAGCTCAATATCCAAAAAGTTTTAAGTCCTCCTTCTCACGAACTATGTAGGACCTGACTTCCATTTGGATACGTAGGTAGTCCACTTTGGGTCCGGTCTTAATCTAATAAAACATTTTCTTTCCCTTTCTTTCAATTACACTTACAAAATGTCGGGCTAATAAGCCCAATTCAAGAGCATATTAAGGGCAGATTACGGCTACGATATTCAAATGTAAGAAAACCATTTCTCTTGAACTAATATTTTCTTTGAGTGTTATAGGAACATTAGGTTCCACCCGTTATAGAACGTTTAATTTTATTTACATGTTTATTCTCTCCCTATATGTTCCTTTTACCTTACTAACTTGATTCTTTTGTTATTTTTTTTTTATTATTTATTTATTTTCTCCCGTACCTCAAGGATTGATTTGTGCATTCTCTTGCCCATTACACCAACTAAAAAAGGTTCGGTCTCTTTCTCTTAAGGCTCAGTTATCAAGACAAATAAATAGGTGATAACAATGAAACTAGAAATGAGCATGATGAGATGATCGTACCAATGGAACAAACAATTCTTCAACTACAAGGGGAACTGTCACAAGCCTGTAACTTGTCTAATTTACCCCTTGCTTTGAATGCTCCTCTTGAACCACAAGTGGAGGGTAACACTGTTGTCAAATCTAATGCCACATTCACACGCCATCCCTTACCACCACTTCCTATTTGACAACCCCCAAACAATTCAAGCCACATATACACACTGCCTAAACATAACTAACATCCACATTCTTGTCCAGTGTAATGTCACACATATCCAGATCCACAAAATTATTAAACAACATCATATGCCCATAATACACAACTAATATTTACCACAAATATTTCTTATTGAAACAGCCATACTTTAGATCCAAGTTTTGCCAAAACGACCCCATTTACCCACCATCAATATAAATCCAAACCTCCGACAAACACCTCTCTTATGCAATCCGTGGTTGAAAGATTGGAATAACTTAAAGGCAATAAGGGGTTGAATGTGCTAAGTTATGAAGATTTGTGCATATACCCTGATGTTGACTGCCAGAGGGGTACAAACCTCCTAGATTTGAATTGTACAATGGTACTGGAGATCCGAAAGTCCACTTAAATTATACTATGACAAGTTGGTAAGAGTCAGTAAAAATGAACAGATTCTTATTAAGTTATTCACGCGGAGCCTCACTGGAGATGACTTATCATGGTATGTCAAACAAGATGCAACAAAATGGTCAAAATGGACCGATATGGCCTCTGATTTCATAGAAAGATTTGGGGTCAATGTTGAGAATATGCCTGATTGGTTATATATTCAGAAGTTAAAAAAGAAACCTACAGAATCATTTTGAGAATATGAAATGAGATGGATACTTGAAGCTTTTAAAGTGTGCCCTTCTTCATATAAAAATCAAATGAAGGAATTCTTCATTCTCATCCAAGAGCCATAATATTATGAAAGGATGATTCTTGTAGAGGATCAAAAACTTGTTGACATCATCAAATTGGGCGAGATAATTGAAGAAGGCATTAAAAATGGAATGATAACAAATTTGGAGGCACTACAAGCGATAAAGACTTCACAGGCCGGTGAGAATAACAACATGAAGGAAGTAAATGCTGTATTGACTATGCAAGATCCCAAAACCCTTCCAATTTACCAAACACCACATCCTCCGCTTCAATACCAAACACTCGTATATAAAGCACCTTCTTATCCATTTCAACAACTTCCTTACTTCCAAATACCTCCAACAACCTTCCAACAACCATTAGCTTATCAAAATTCACCAACAAATCTATGAACCAATCAATTTGTCACAACTCGTGCCAAGCGTCAAAAAAATTAGTCAAGACAGTACACTCATTTGAACGAACCTGTAGACCAGCTTTATGAGAGATTAAGGGTTAATGGCTACGTTACTCCAATTCCTGCAATTGTAATGAATACATGTGCGAAATGGATTGATCATTCCAAAGTTTATGCTTACCATTCAGGGATGACAGGCCACACTACAGAAGAATGTCGTGCTTTAAAGAAAAACATTCAAGCACTGATTGATACCAAGGTGATAAGTGTGATGGGGCCATACCCTGAAGTTAATTAAGCATTGGCATCTATTTGACGTTAAGGAAGAGATATCACATTATTTCCTAATTCTAGGATTTGAAGAACTTGAGTTACTAGAACCTTTACATATGCTTGGAACAATATGAATTTCTCTAATATAATTTGAACTACGTTTGACCTGATTCCCATTTAAGAGGGATACGTAGGCGCTCCTTTGGAGTCTGGTCTTATCATAATAAAATTTTTATATTCTCCTGAAGCATGTAATTGGGGAAGAATTTTTGAAAGGACTTCAAAAATTCTATGATTCTACAAGTTTAAGACGGACCAGACATGTAACTTGGGCAGAATTTTTGAGAGAGTCTAAAAAATTCTATCAGCATTTTAACAAATTTAAGGCTACCAAGGTTGATTCCATGAACTGGGGCAGAAATTTTTGAGGAATCCTCAAAAATTTCATCAAGGATTATATCACAAGAAAACGATATAACTACAATGGATTCAGGACCTAAAAAGGGAGCTGACAGAGACCCGAATCAATTTTCCCCCTTTTTTAAAAAAAAACTAATAGTTTTTCTTTTAGTGCAGGAATAGAGTGACGAATACAAATCTTGAGTATGCTATCCACCATCAAAAGATATAAGGTTAAGTATTGTCGTTCTGTATTTTGAGTGGGTTAAGCACTACCCTCTCAAGAGAAACTGCTTGAGGCTAAGCACTGTCCTTGAAAATTAATTGGGTTAAGCACTAACCTATCTCAACAAATTTATTCGAAACTAAGCATTGTTTCGAACATTTGATGGAGTTAAGAACGGTTCTATCAAAAACTCTCTAAGGCTAAGCATTGCCCTTGGAAAGTCAAGTGGGTTAAGAACTACCCTCTTTTGAGAAACTGACTAAGTTTAAGCATCGTCCTTGAAAGTTAGTTGGGTTAAGCACTACCCGCTCTCAAGAAATCATCCAAACTAAGCATTGTTTCAGAAACCCAATGGATTTAAGCACTACTCTATCTAAAACTCTCCAAGGCTAAGCATTGTCCTTGGAAAGTCAAGTGGGTTTAAGCACTACCCTCTTTTGAGAAACTGACTAAGGCTAAGCATTGTCCTTGAAAGTTAGCTGGGTTAAGCACTACCCGCTCTCGAGAAATCATCCGAACTAAGCATTATTTTGAAAACTCGATGGAGTTAAGCACTACTCCATCTAAAACTCCCTAAGGCTAAGCACTGTCCTTGGAAAGTCAAGCTGGTTAAGCACTACCCTCTTTCGAGAAAATTGACTAAGGCTAAGCATTGTCCTTGAAAGTTAGTTGGGTTAATCCCTACCGGCTCTCGAAAAATCATCCGAACTAAGCATTGTTTCAGAAACTCGATGGAGTTAAGAACTACTCTATATAAAACTCTCTAAGGATAAGCACTGTCCTTGGAAAGTTAAGTGGGTTAAGAACTTCCCTCTTTTGAGAAAACTGACTAAGGCTAAGCATTTCCCTTGAAAGTTAGCACTACCTGCTCTTGAGAAATCATCCGAACTAAGCATTGTTTTGAAAACTCGATGGAGTTAAGACCTACTCTATCTAAAACTCTTTAAGGCTATGCATTGTCCTTGGAAAGTCAAGTGGGTTAAGCACTACCCTCTTTCGAGAAACTAACTAAGTCTTAGCATTGTCCTTGAAAGTTAGTTGGGTTAAACACTACCCTGTCTCGAGAAATCGTTCAAACTAAGCATTGTTTCTTCAACTCAATGGAATTAAGCACTACTCTATCTAAAACTCTCTAAGGCTAAGAACTGTCTTTAGAAAGTCAAGTGGGTTAATCACTACCCTCTTTCAAGAAACAGACTGAGGCTAAGCATTGTCCTTGAAAGTTAGTTGGGTTAAACACTACCCTGTCTCGAGAAATTGTTCAAACTAAGCATTGTTTCTTAAACTCGATGGAATTAAGCACTACTCTATCTAAAACTCTCTAAGGCTAAGTACTGTCTTTAGAAAGTCAAGTGGGTGAAGCACTACTCTCTCGAGAAATCATCCAAACTAAGCATTATTTCAGAAATTCAATGGATTTAAGCACGACTCTATCAAGAATCGTCTTGAGGCTAAGCTTTCTTCTCTGGAAATCAATCGGTCTACTCAAAAATGAAAATCTATTTTCCAATACTGAACATGGTATGCACAATTGCCTTGGCGTTATTTAATGCTACTGCTTTACTGGATATGGTATGGATTAAGTAAAATCTCTTCAAATCTATACAAACAAAGCATCGCCTTCTCATGACAGATATGCTTTCTTATCTCTACTTATCATAATTGCTTGTTTTTACTACATTGTTCATTCTTCTATAAATACATATCCATACTAGTCATTTTATCCAGATGAGCTAAAAATGGTAGGACTAACAAGTAACTGATCACACGATTCCACAATGAGAAGCCCCAAAAGCTGATCACACGATTCCACGATAGAAAGACAAAAGTTGATCACACAAGTTCATGATACATGAAGAAACCTAAATGTTGATCCCACGATGAGAAGCCAAACGGCCAATGCATGGAGAATCCTGAAAGCGGATCCCACAATGAGAAGCCAATTAGCTGATCACATGATTCCACGATACAACTGATACGCTTTCTCTATTTCCACATTTACATTACGTTTATCAATTGTTTATTGCTTACATGCCTAACCTTTGTTATTGAGTGATGTAAAGATGCAGGTAATAGAGAAGGAATAACAAACAGAGATAATTTTCATTTCTGTTTTCAAAATATTACTCCATTTCTCCATCCACCGAATGAACTCATCCATCACCTTACCTACCTCAAATTTTTCAAACTTCTCCATATGACGTTATAACCATCTCACCGTCCAACGATATTATTTTTGACGCCCCAACCTTTGTCATTAATATTCTTTAGGGGTATTGTTCATTCCTAAATCTAGAATACACACGGCCTGATTCTTGTAAAAATAGAGATATGTAGGCGACTTAAAGCCAAAGTCTCAGCCACACTACTTTTTAACACCTCCCGTTGCCTTCTTCCTAGCAAATCGTCATCTCCATCGAGCAAAATTGGCTACTACGTCAGCTTTTGTTGCTTGACAATTGTTTTATCATTCTCAAACAATGAAGGGGCATCTGTTGACACCCAATTTTGACCGTCGGATACACCTCTAGACTGTTATTTTAGGTAAATTTACTAATTTTAAATGTTAGTATTTTTTACATATTTTTCTTGCATCAAACGGATTTCTATCGTGTCACATTGATAATTTACAAGCACACAAATTATTTTATTATTTTCAATATCATTTTCTACAATTTTAAAACTCAAATGCGATATTTACATAATTTTATTAAAATTTTTCATAACTGTGCATACTCACATTTTTTGCAAATACAATGTCTAGTTTTCAATTATTTAGTACTATTTATTATTATTATTATTATTATTATTATTATTATTTATTAACCTTGTTATTATATATATTGTTATTATTTATTATTATACATTATTATTATTATTTACTATTTATATATATTATTATTTATATATTATTGTTATTATTTATTATTTTATTATTATTTATTTATTTATTTATTATTACTTTTATTATATTATTTACTATTATTATTCCTACAATTATTTAAATAGAAGCCAATTTTAATTTATTAGCCTAATTTATTTAAATTCTAGCCTTTTTCTATCCAATTTATAACAATTATAGTCACATTTAATTCAATTAAAAAGATCCCAATCCTTTGCATCCCAACTATGGATCAAAATCAATCCAATGGTCGAAATCAACCCACTCCATTCTTTCTATTTTAAATAAAAAGATAACCCTAACTCTCATTTTCCCACAAAAATAGCCGCCTCATCTCTTCCTCTCTCTTCTTTCTCTCCTTATCTCCCTCTTCTTCTCTCTACTTTGTCTCTCTGCAACCCCACTATCGGCGAGCTTCCTCCTTTCAGCCGCCAAATGCCACTATCCTTTCCTCTTCCATCTCCGCACCCAATGAGTTGATCGACGTCGTTCTCTCCATCACAGCCCTCATGGAGTCAGACGATGAAATACTCTGCCATGCATCCTCAAACCAACCTTACCGGAAAAGGCTCTAAAGAGCCAGTCAGCCGCCATCCCTCTCGTCGCTGCTCAAATATAGCCGAGCCGACCATCCATCTCACCTCCACGTCGTCGCTCGATTTTCACCAAAAATCAATGGATTCTTTAGAATTCATCATCAGGTTTGATTCTGTGTTCGATTTATGTGTCTAAATTTTAATTTTGTTCTTTCGCTCATCTCATCTCTTTTATTTGATCTGATTTAATAGATTTTAGATTTTGATTTCACGAGGTATGATTTGGGTGTATGATTAATTTCTTTGTGATTTACATTCTTCACAAACTATAATACTTGAAAAGTCAAAGTTCACTGATGTTGATTAACTCTAATTGCGTGATTTGGGTTTTGATATTTTGTGCAATTTTCTGTGTTGATTTGTTATAGAAACGAGTTTAGAATTGCAATTTTTAAATTTTGGTAATATGTGATGTTTTTGAGTCTTCTGCTCCCGTCTTTGAATTTGAACTTATGGCAATGTCATATATGACAAATTGACTTGTAAGCAGGATGTTGCTCGAATCTTTATGATTCCCTACTCCGATTAATTTTTCTCCATTATATATGGTAAAGCTCATTTGCATCATATTCAGTTAATTGAGTTTTCCTTCTTACTTAAGTTGACATATTCTCACTCTTCTATTTGTGGTAATTTTCTATCTATTTATTCACTCTAGATTGATCTCAATTGACTAATATAATAGACTAATTTTTCTATTTTCTTTTAATAGTCCCATTAGTGGGATTTTCTTTCTCTTAATTGATTTTGATATTTTTGTTAATTATTTTTAGTTATTTTGTTCCTTTTTAACTACTATCTCTGCTCACTATAAAAAAAGGCCCTTTCTCATTATTCTGGACATCTCTTATCCCCCTCTGTCACTCCCTATACACTCTCTCTATACAGAAAAACCTCTAACTTCTCAAGTTCACAAGCTCTTAAGTTCTATTAGAATCATTACTATTACTCTCTAAAACAAAAGAAATTAGATAATTTTGAGTTTTCTTCTACTATTCTTCGGGGCTTACTAAAACATCTTTCACTGTTACAAGTGCCTGACTTTTGTTATTCTTATTATTTCTTTTGCTGTTGCTCACCGATAAGTTTTTGAAATGATGTAATTTTCATACCCTATGTGTGTCGACTGCATCATGTTGTGAAAGCCTTAAGAAAGCATGTCTATAGGAATAATTCGATGTTGTCATTATATATTCCTATTTGCTTGCCATCATATCTTGTCTCGTAGGTTTAAATAGACAATTACGGGGTTTCGAAGAATCGCCTGGATAGTTATATAACTGGATTGTATTAGTTTAGTTTGCTTTATTATTTGATTTGTAATACTTTGTAAAGACATTATTATCGTTGTAATAAATAAATTTGGGGGACTACTTTGGGGCGGGGATTTACGTGCTCTGTGAACGGTATAGGTAGGCACAACCTTAGGTTATGTGCAATACGTGTTACATGAATCATCTAGGCAGAAAATTTGGATTTACTAATATGAATTATGATCTACGGTTTATTAATTATTCCTAATCTAACTAAAATCGACACCTTATATTGACATTGAGCATATTGATGTATTTCTATCACATTGAATTGATTTTAGCAAGTTAGTATATCTAAACTAGATTATAGGCCTAGTAATATTTTTTTTACATGATAAAATATTAATTCAAGCATTTTGCATGTTAACATGCAAGTTATTACGTTAAACGTTTCCTACTTATTAAATAGTCTACTTGAGCATTTTCATCATGTTGAACAATGTATTTAATATTTTTCAGCATGTTTAAATCGAGTTTCCAGCATGTCTACATTAAAATAACTGTGTCAATGTTTTTACATGTTTACTTAGGCACATTTAGCATGTTCGCATTAATTTCTTGCGTGCCCCACGTGTTAATTTACTGTTCATTAAAAATACAATTTTTGGTATAATGAATCTAATTTCAGCCTGTTTAAAATGCCCCTTAACGTTATTTTCCGCATGATTAATTAATTTTTTTAGCATGTTTAAGTAACGTTTCAGCATGATTAAGTAACTTTCAGCATGATTAATTAATTTTTCAGCATGTTTAATTAACTTCTTCAGCCTGTTTAATTAATTTTTCAGCATGTTTAGTTGACTTCCAGCATGCTAAAATACTAGTAATTCTCTACATTTTCTACATGTTAATCTGTTCTCCGCATTTAAGTGCATCGGTAACATGTTAACGCATCCTTTAATATTTTACTAGTTTCTTATATTCTTATTATAGTTTATAGCACTTAATTCACGAGCACATCTCTTGACACAATTACCACACTTGTGACACCCCTCAAGAACACACATTACATTGTTGCATACACGAGTCACAGTCGTCCTTTATCACTACTTGTTGAACATTTAGATATCATGTTTATAGGTTAACAACATTACAAATAATTATTTGTCTTCGAATGCTATCACATTAATAAACGTTAATTAATCAAAAGGCTAACTTGAGATTATTACGTGCTACTTGTTGTTCAATATATTGGCGCTTCGAGTCCTAGGCAGCATAGCTTTCTTTTAGTCTAGAACACAAATCCAAAATAGTAAATTTCAATGTCTCTTGGATGATAGGTGGGACGATAAGTATTATTAAAATGTTAGTTTTATCCCTGTCATAGGACGCCCTTAGACTTGACATCCAGCCTAGGTAGGGTGGGACGGTTAGTCATTCGGAAGTGATGATTCCAATGGATATTAACGGCGAGGCTAATGACATTATTACTTGTCTAAAAGTTCCTCCCCTTGGTTGGATGATGATTAACAAGTTGGGTTTCTGATTCAAATAAGACCAAAATATTTCTTTGTTCGACTTGGACGATCTTTTTTTAGTCTTTTTATTTACTTTACATGTTTATTTGGGGTAGCTAGTTTATCATAAAGCAGTCCCCTTTTTGCTACAAATTATGACATTTCTTTCTCCGTGTTTATCTTATTTACATGTTTTATTTCTTCACTTAGATAATCAACAATAAGAAATAACAAAGTAACATGTGTTTTTTCTTATTAATTACTTTCTCACTTAGTTAAATATTAAATTAATAATAAATCAAGAGACTTTTATTTGATCACATAGAATTCCCACGTAAAGTATGAATTCGACTAGGAACAACCTTTGTGGACCTCGAAAGGTGCCTAACACCTTCCTTTTGAGGTAATTTGAACCCTTACCCGAACTCTGGTGAACTAAGACTAAATAACAAAAAATAGGTTCGTAGTATCCTAGACTGGTGCCCTAACGCACCTTAATACGTTAGGTGGCGCCTCTTCACACCCTTCCTTTAAACAATCCCAAAAAGAGTTTGTCACATCGAATCCCACTTTTCGCGAGTAAAATAAGGTGTGACACCTTCTTATTTATGGTTTCAATTAGGTCCACTATTGTTGACCTGATCAAAACCATAAACAATATTGAAAGACAGATTGAGTGTCATTACTTCCTTAGCAATATGTATTAATTGATCATATTTTCTAGCCTTAGTATGCTTTCAACATTTCTTGGAAAGGATCCTCTTATTTTCTAGCCTTAGTATGCTTTCAAAATTTCTCGGAGAGGATCAGAGGCTTGCTGTAGTATGTGAATCTCGATAATTTTCAAGCTTGCCTTCAACTTGCCGATTTGGTATTCAAGCTTGTCGTTGCCATCTTTAAAGTTGTTATAGAGTTCCTGGTCTTTTGTAAGCTTGATCAGGAACACTTTCTTCGAAGTTGTGGCATCGTAGAAGCCCTTCAAAACACTTTCTTCAAAATCCTTAAATGATACATGTAGGGTCGCTATGTATGTTTTAGATTAAAATTTATTGATGCACATTCAAGCAGTGGTCCCAATAGTTGAATAGATCACTTTTTTCGAGCGTTGATTAGTGTAGCTTTGCTCAACCAACCTTTAAGGGATTTGATAAATTAATTAACAAGGAGTTAAATAATGTTTGATCTAAACTGACTCTACCAAGCCTATCAAATTTTACATAACTCCAGGCTCATTACCCTATCAAAAACCTTTGCCCGAGTTAGTGGACATAGCAAACTAGCTCAATCTCTCAGCCTTTATACTAATCACTCCTCTCTCGTACAGAGATCTAGATATTCGCCATCCAAAAGTCTACACCGTCTATAGAAATGCTTGCCACAACAAAAGTCTCTAGAAGGCATGACTAGTAATCTATCAATATCATTTTTATAAATTTCTTGACATCTCTTGCCAATATATTGGAATGGACATAGCGAGAAATTATGCATACTTTGGTTTTTCCGTTCCAATATAATTGCAAGAGATGTCAAAAAAGTAATAAAAGTGATATTGAGAGATTGCTAATCTTGCCTTCTAAAGGCATTTGCTGTGGCAAGAATTTCTACTGACGGTGTAGACTTTTACATGTTGGATATCTAGTGCTCGATATGGGAAAAGAGAGATCAACAGAAAGGCTGAGAGATTGAGCTCGTTTTATTTGTCCATTAACTCGAGCAAAGGTTTTTGATAGGGTAATGAGTCTAGAGTTACGTAATGTTTGATAGGCTTGGTAAAGCCAGTTTAGATCAAACGTTACATAAATCCTTGCTAATTAATTTATCAAATCCCTTGAAGGTTGGTTAAGCAAAGCTGCATTGAGCAACGCTCAATAAAAGTGAGCTATTCAACTGTTGGGACCACTGCTTGAGTATGCATCAACATATTTTGACCTAAAACATACATAGTGACCCTACATATATCATTTAAGGCTTTTGAAAGAAGTGTTTTGAAGGGCTTCTACAATACCACAACTTTGAAGAAAGTGTTCATGATTGAGCTCACAAAAGACCAGGAACTTTATACCAACTTCAAAAACGGCAACGATAAGCTTGAATACCAAATCAGCAAGCTGGAGGCAAGCTTGAAAATTATCAGGATTCACTTACTACAGCAAGTCTCTGATCTTTTCCAAGATATGTTAAAAGCATGCTAAGGCTAGAAAACACAATCAATTATATCCATATTCCTAAGGAATTAATGATACTCAATCTGCGTTTCAATTTTTTTTGTGGTTCCAATCGGGTCAAAAATAGTGGACCTAATCGAAAACACAAACAAAAAAGCATGGGATGTAATTTAAAAATAAAAAATTGTAGCCTCCTCTTAGATTCCTTATTTTTACTGCAGCTATTATTGGCTCAAGTTTTCTAGACTTACTGTACATCATTTCAACCCTCGATGTCCGTGAGGATTCTTTCTTAAGATTTTGCTAATTTCTATCTAGGTGATAATCTCAAACACGCTACCTAGTCGCAACTTCCTAGCAAAGTGTCTAGCTGCATTATTTTTCTTTCAGAGAAATAACAGATGGATTTTTCATTACTGGATACACTTTTATATTTGTTCTTAATTCAGATTTCTCATGTTCTAAGTTCGTTTCATCGTTCAGATTTGCTAGAAGTTTCTTTCTACCCTATGTTTCCTGTTCAATTAGCTCTCAGATGATATAGTCTTTCATCAACCCCCCCATTTTCCCTCGCAGGCATTCTCCTACCGTATCTTCTGGTGTATAATCATTACCCCGAGAAACTCAACCATATAAATTTAGGCTAGGGCAATAACTATATTGATTTCCATTCTTGGTTGAAGTAGTTAGAGGCTTCGAAGGACCTCTCAGAGTTCAATGCACCTTAAAAGTTAGTCTAATCACTATTGAATCTCTTTACAATGATACTAACACTAGATCCCTTCACAATGCTTAACACATAAATATGAGCAACAACCGATATTAAATCTTAACAGGGTATCAGAACCATATTCATGGTCTATCTGCCTTATCAGTTCAAACCTATCAAACTTAACTATAAAATTACAAATATCTTGGTTGAATGATCAATGACTAAACAGTAAAAACAAATTTCACAAAATCAGTGTACTCTATATGTGTTTTCATGATAACATTATCAGTAATATATACCTCCCACATATGAAGTGGTTTCATTTGCAAGAAGCTTATTCCTTCGAACCCATCTTTACTGTAGCCTCTTGTGTTGGTTGGGCAAAAGTTGATCAACTTTTAGTTCCTTATATCTACAAAGAAGAGGAAAATAATTGATGCCAAATAAAATAAGAATAGAAAGAACATTATCCATCTGTTACAATAGATGTGGAGTCTGTTGCAATTGATGTGTAGTCTATTACAATAGATGTGTAATCTGTTACAGCAGATATGTAGCCTATTGCAACACATGCAGAGTCTGTTGCAATAGATGTGGAGTCTATTGCAATAGATGTAGAGTCTGTTGGAATACATCAGACCAGCCTTGCTAGTGGTTTGATTTGTTCCAACAGTTGCTCTATATGTTGCAACATCAACAATAATATAAACTACAAAGAAACAACAAATAAAAACCATCAACAACAAAGAAACAATATCATTTATTCCAACACTATCAACAACATCATCAACAATAAAGAAGCAATATCCTTTGTTCTAACACCATTAATAAAACCACACAACAAGTTCCAACAACACCAAACCCACCAACAACATCAATAACAACATCAACAACAAAGAAACAAATAAAATGCATAACAAAAATGATATTGTCAACAAGGATTTTAAACTTCTACCAATAGATGACTTTTTTTGGTTATTGTAATAAAAATTCTCGATTCGTTTATTCAACACTTAAAAGTTCCTTCAATTTTTTTTAAATAAATATGATATGGGTAAATGGTAATTAAATAAAAAAAATAGATGTAAATAACTTGAAAAGAAAAAGATGAAAATGAAAGAGCAATAGTGAATCATACCTTACTTGCAATGTCAAAAGGGGATCAAAATAATAATTTCAGTCGAGGAAAGATATGGATCAATTTAGATCAGAAAGGATATTTATGAGAAAGAGGAGAGAAATGAAAGAAAGGTTGTGATAACCCTAAAAGATGAGAGAAAGAAAAAGATGAGAGATGAATAAAATAAATGTAAGGATAAAAGAGAGATGAGATAATTTTAGACGTAGACGTGGGTTTAAATTTTCATTAATTAATATTCATTAATAACTTGAGGGGAATGAGAAAGACAGGTGAAATTGAAAAGACAAGATAAGACTAGTCAATGAGATTTTTAAGTTATTCCAGAAATATTTTTTTACCACCTTTAGTAGTACTTTTTTATCTATCTTTCTTCTTCCGGACAGAAGCTCGCTTTAAAATTAAAAGACAAAAAATTCAAATAAATTTGTCATCTGTTGCAAAAGATATCAATATCTGTTTGAAAAAATCCAACATCTCAGTCATCAGTAACAACAAATGCAAATGTCTATTTGATAATTAAATCAGATATGTTATCTGTTATAACAGATATCAAAATATGTTTGAAAACTTCCAACAGCTCAGTTAGCTGTCATAACAGATGCAAATGTCTATTTGATAATTAAATTAGATATGTAATCTGTTGCAATATATATGAATATCTATTTAAAATTTCCAATAGATCAGTCGTTTATTGCAACAGATTTTATTGAGTCTTTGCAATTGTGTTGGTATTGCATTTATCATGACCCAAGTTGTCGATCAATCCCTCTGAGTTGAAAAAACTCTCATTAACTTAATGTTAAGCTAGTACCTAAATTAATTTTGATAGAATTAGGGATGAATGTATCCATAGGGTCAACTACAACTTTCATTGAGTCTTTGCAATTGCATGGTATTTGTATTGCCCCGACCTGAGTCGTCGATCGATCACTTTGAGTTGAAAAGATTCTCATTAACTTAATGTTAAGCTAGTACCTAAATTTTTTTTGTATAACTAGGTATGAATGAGTTCATAGGGTCAACTACAACTTCAATTGAGTCTTTGTAATTGCATGGTGTTAGTGTTGCGTTCATCCAGACCCGAGTCGACGATCGATAACTCTGAGTTGAAAAGATTCTCATTAACTTAATGTTAAGCTAGTACCTAAATTAATTTTGATAGAATTAGGGATGAATGTATCCATAAGGTCAACTACAACTTTCATTGAGTCTTTGCAATTGCATGGTATTGGTATTACGTTCATCCCGACCCGAATCATCGATCGATCACTCTGAGTTGAAAAGATTCTCAGTAGCTTAATGTTAAGCTAGTACCTAAATTGATTTACGTAGAACTAGCGATGAGTTCATAGGGTCAACTACAACTTTAATTTAGTCATTAAGATTGCATGGTGTTGGTATTGTGTTCATGCCGACCCGAGTCATCGATCGATCACTCTGAGTTGAAAAGATTCTCATTAACTTAATATTTTAAAAAGTATATCTTTTAAAATTTTAAAAATTAATTAAGATCAATCAGACTAAATTAGCAATTTCAAAACTTGTCATTCTTTTCTAAAATTACAAATCAATCTATACAAATCATATATTTGCGTGAAAAACTTTTCCTCATTTCAAATATGAAGTTCTCGCTCTTATCTTTCTCTCTATCTCTCAACAATACAGACAATAACTACTCAATATATTGCTCAACCCTTCAAAATAGATTAATTTTCTTCCCATTTACAACTACACAGTTGTTATTTTCAACTTCATTCTCGCTTATATCCGTTGTTTTCTCTGTCTTCACAAGTAACAAAGTTTGAGAAGAGTTCTACATTTGTTTTTCATTCTAAAAATTGGGGCTTTTTATTTAATGATGAAAAAGAATATTTTTAGTTGTATTATCTTTGAGAATGGGTTAACAATTTTGAGTTTTGATGCTTAAAAAGCAGGAAGCAACCAAGAAAACCCTAGTTTTTATCCTAGTGTTTTGTTGACTTTTCTGGTATTGTTGGATGGTGTTTGTGGTGGTGTTGGTCGCTGTTTTTGGTGGTGTAGGTATTTGTCATTTTGGTGGTGGTGCCGGTGGTCTTGGTGTTGGCACTGGTGGCATTGGTTATGGTGGTGGTGGTATTAGTGGCATTGGTTGTGGCGGTGGTGGTGGTCTTGGTGGTCTATCTGTTGCAACAGGTGGAAGATCTGTTGGGAGATATTAAATAGGTTTCCAAACAGATTCCCCATCTATTCCAACTGATGGATTATCCGTTGGAGTATTTTTTTGTAATGTGGCGTAGACTAATTTATTGAAATTTGTCTTACCTTTTTTAAAAAATTATGCAGACATCAGATGTAACATTTTTTTTTTTTGTTTTTTCTATTATTTGTAGTTAAAAGATGTCTTCCAAAAGAAAAGAAATTGAAAGTGGATCAACTTCTGACCACCCAACAAAAAAGGCTAGAGTACAGATAGATTTGGAGGAACTTCCTGAACAATCTCAGTCAAGGTAAAATAAAGATGAGGAAAGTGATAACTCCTTCTCACTAATGGGGCGTGAATTAATATCAAAATCCCAACATGATCCCGTCAAAACCATTAGAATCGACAGATTTTGAGTTGCGATGCCGATGGATCGCCCTAAAAAAGTAACTGGTGATCTTTTACTTAGATGTCAGTTGGGGAAATATTTTGATAAATTTAGGAGTATTATGAAGAATGAAATCATAGACAGACTTTTTAAGATGAGATGCTTTGCATACTTTCTTAAGCTGCCTGAGGACCGCACTTTCTGTTTCTAAATAAGCATAGTATATCGTCTTCTCAAGCACAGGATCAACTATGCGGGGGATGATAAAGATTCGAATAAGGGCAAAAAAAATGGATAAAATCTGTACAACTACTGTCATACCGGTTTGTTTTTGATTGAAAGAGTTTGCCATAGTGATGGGCTTGAGATACGACCATCCAGAAGAATCTCTTATCAAGGAAACACCCCACAAATGGTCCAATAAACACATGGGAAAAAAAGGGTTGTTGGACATTGTTGGATGACGTAACTACAAAGAGGGGGATTTAATGGCAGATCTAGAGGATAAAAACATACCAAAGCACTACAGGGAGAAATTGTACTTAGTTTGGTTTTTCCATTTTATTTTATTGGCAAGAGACATCAGGAATGTCATAGAAGATGATTTGTTGGCGCTTGCTGATGATTTTGAGAAATCCAACGATTATCCTCGGGGATAAGACAACTATTACTTGACTGTCCCATATTTACTAACAAAGCCATCCACAGGGACGATCATATTATACGGATTTCCTTGGACATTCATAGTAAAATTGATTACTATTTTTACTCATCCATTAATTTATATTGAATATAGTTATTATGACTTTTTTTTTGCTTGCTTCCTGTTTATATTTTTTAGGCTTGGGCATTTGAAGCTATTCCTCCCCTCCATAAGCAGGTGATAGATTATCCAGATAAGGTTTCTCATCTAAGGATCCTTAGGTGGTGGGCTACAAAGAACAACCCAAAAATTAAGGATGCTGATCTCTTCAACCCTCTGAATGATGTATTACATCTTCTTTTAACTAAAATAATTTGCCTGAAAGAAAGATATTGAAATGGATGTGCCATTTGTTACGACAAATGGGTCGTCTGTTGTAATAGATTACCCATTAACTGCAACTGGTGCAACAGATCGATAATCTGTTGTGATAGACGATCCATATTTTACAATAGATTAACTATTTATTGCGCTGGTTCACTGAACCCGACTCAACAGATTACCTATCGACTATAAATTATGCAAAAGATAGGTAATTTGATGCAAAATATTGTCAATCTGTTGTGACATACTAATCAGCTGTTGCGATAGATTGATCATCTATTGCATAAGTTGCTTGTGTTAACATGTAACCTAACTGACTGCAAATTATTATTATATGATATAATTTAAATGCCTTCTGTCTTTTTTTATAGGTTGTGCATCCTTGGATCATGCCTACTGAGCTGGAGTTGGTGATGACTTCTTTTATTACTCTAGGTCTTTTTGATACAACAGCAGATCCAATGGTATATTTAATAAAGAAGGAACTGGATGGAGCAACAACCATAAGAAGAGTAGTTAGACAAGGTCAGCCTAATGTTGAAGCTCTTCATGACCAACCTACCGCAACAGATCCACGTGCTTCTTCTGGGGGTGTTGCTAGTGGAGTTGTTGATGATGGTGGCAGCCATCCTAATGATGCTACTGCTACCAGTCATTATTATGAGGTTTTTGGTGCTCAAGGAAAAATAAATACGATTGGAAACACCCCTTGCATAGGTCCCTCTCACCCCTCTTCACCCTCATGTTCTTATTGCAAATGAAAAGTGTGCAACGATAGAGAGGATAAAATCCTTGAAGAATTAGAGGCTATTGCTGAAGTTGCCGAAGACTTAAAATCCAAGAGGGGTTTTATACCATCCAATAAGGTAGGGGAGACATGCACTCCTACAGCAGCGGTTAGGAGGAAGAAAAGAGCAATTAGCCAAGTACTCTAAAATCAAAAATCTAAAAAAATTATAACTCCTCCCATTTTAAGAGTTATTGAAGTTCAGGAGCCGCTGAAGAAGGTGGACATATACTCGGAACTTGGCTACAAAGAGAAGAAGGAACTGTAAAAAATCATAACTGACAAGATGAAGGTTCCACAAGAATACACCATGTATTTATTTGATGCCCAAGACTTCACGAGTATGACAAATATGTGTGAGTGGTACATGGACAATGTAAGTTTACTTTTTCTAACCTAGACTTCCTATATAATCCCTGAAGAAGAAGCTACACAATAGATGTGTACTCTATTACAACAATTGGGTATTCTATTGCAACATAATACACATCTGTTGCATAAGTTGCGTTAGCTGGGTAATCTATGAACTGATTCAGAGAAGCCTCTGCAATAGAATCTTTCCACTGTGTTTTTATTCTTTACAATTACTAACCAATTTAAAAAATTTCTTCTTATGCCACAATATGTTGATAAAATTCTTTGCCTCATGAGGGGCAGAAAATTAGCATACCCGAATGCTTATGATGCTGCTGATAGAATAATGGATGTCAACTTCTACGTTAATTTCAAGAGTAGGTATGATACTCTCCATAGTCAAACTGGTCCCGGTGGCCGAGGAATTGATCCATTAGTTTCTACGTTAAAATGGGATAAAGACATGATTAACTATGTTAGAGAAAAGAGGCCATATCCACACGGCAAGAGCTGGATCAAGGCAAAGAGAATCCTTGCAGTCATAAATGTGGAAGTCAATTATTTTCACGCTATTGAGATACTACTCGACGAGGGAAAGATTAAGGTTTATAACTGCACCTTACTTGTCTTTAAGAAGGCCAAGTTTTTAACCCACATGCAACCACTCTTGAAGTTGTTGACGCAGAGTAAATTGATGAATCATTTGCTAGTGGAAGTCTTAAAAAAGGAATCATAGGATTTAGAAGGTAGAAATAAGAACATCCACCTTCAAAAAAATAAAGCCGCTGCCGCATGCGGGTCGTACTCGCTTGCATACATCGATTATTTACTGATCGGCACAAAAATGGTCGATCTGAGCAACGCCGTTGTAGAAAAGATGCAAGAGTTCTGGTCTTATGGGGTACTAACTAAATGCTTGGAGCCCGTGTATAAATAAGAACATGTACAAAGAAAAAAAAATGAACATGATAACAATTTTTTATTTCAAGCCACTTTGTTCATTTTACATTGTAGTGGCAATTTTTTTTATGTTTAATGAAATTTGAATTTTTATAATGCAACAGATTGTCTATCTATTGTAACAGATATCATACCTATTGTGGAAGATTGATTATTTGTTGCAATAGGTTGGTCATCTGTTGCATTATACATATGTTTCTGTCTGTCTATCGCAACAGATATACAATTTGTTGCAACATATAGTCTATCTGTTGTAACTGATGGGTAATCTATTGGAACAAATCAAAAAAGTAGGAAGACTTGTTATATAATTTCCAGCAGATGACCTACATGTTGCAATATATGTTTAAATCTATTTGATAAGATATGTCCTCTGTTGCAGAAGATGTATTATCTATTATCATATTTGAATCTAGTATTCAATTTCAATTAACAAGTTTAAAACTAAGGTTTAAATTATATTCATAGACAACATAAAATAAATCAAAGCCTTCGAAAATTACATGGAATAACTCAACAAATAAGTGAAATGTAAAATAATTATTATGGGTAAAAATGATCTACTCTACAAATAAATTAACAAGTTAACCAAGGAGGATAGGTTATTACATTGACAGACTAAAACTATGAAGATCTACTCAATATGGACAAGTTGTTCTTCATCCGGTGCTACGAAATTCGGCTTTGCTTGTCGTGGATCTTTAATGTTGCTTGTGCACGATTTCTGAGCTTTCACTTTTCCGTATTTCCATAAAAGAGAAGCATATCTTTGGCGTAGTAATCCGGCATAAAGTCCATCATTTAGTAGTTGTAATCCATCGCTCAAATACTTGACGTATGCAGCAACAAAAAGACCATAATCCCTACATTTTAAAAGATAGATAATCCATATCTTGCAGTTCATGTAAGCATTGTGTAATTTATGAAATAAAACTAAATCATGATACTTATACTTACAGGCTACCAATGGTTTGTTGAGCAATTCCTTCAACATATTGTACATCAAATAGATTACCCACTTTATCCCATTATGCTTTAATCGTCAACCAATTAGTATGAACATTTTGGTCCAAAAAACACTCATATCAAGGTAAGTAGGCAATATTTTAGCCATCTTTTATATCTCAGAAGACAACCTGGAACGTCTCCTTCGCGATATCGAGTCATAAACTCGGATGCGTCTCTTTTTTAGAATAACGACAGCCAACACCCAATAGAATTCATCATGACAACTGATTGGGATGTACACTTCATCGACCAAATTCCAAGGTAAGCTAGCTGGAATGCTAAAACCTTTGATGATGTTGATTAAGCATTCCTCATTTCAAGAAACTTCCGGTTGTTGTTGACAATACCTATTGTAGGCATTACTAATGTAAACTTTGAACAAATAATTGCCTGTCATGCATCTGTATTGTTTTTATGTTGCAACTTGTCCTTCTTTTGGAGGTTGTTAAAAATGACATTGATGTGCGGCACATATTATCAAATATTTTAGATAATGTAATGAAAAAATTAATACACAGATGCAATTAAATAGAGTATTAATTAATAGTAATATGTATGACATTTAAACCTCATCATTCCAGCAAGTTTGGGTCTATGACACCAAATAGAATCAATTCTTCATTTCGGGATATGCAACAACAAAGTAGAACATATCAAAACCAAGACTTGATTCATTCATTTTACAGTGTTCGTTGTTTTATTTTCTACATGATTATTTATATGTGTTAATGTCATGTTTTTACAACAAGAATTGTATCAATCAATATCTTTAAAATTGATTTATGCACCTGCCGGCATAATGCATTAACAGCCCATCGATAATCCATTCTAAATAGTCGTTGATCAAATTTGTTAGTTTTTTGGAGCCTCATCTGAGATGTTATACCCTTCAAATAGGTAATTTTTCTGTTCTCCCAAACTGACAGGCTCCACTTTTTCTTCTTATTTGAAAATAATTGATGGATTATCAACTGTGATATTATGTTCTTCAGTAGTAGCTTCTACTGTGACATCCACCTAAAAAGCCAGAATTATCAATGCTAATTACAGATATACAATAGATTGTCTATCTGTTACAATAGATGAATCTTACGTTGCAACAGATGGATCATCTGTTGGGATAAATTTGGACAAGTAAAACTGAACGGTAGGATAATTTCGAATAGATGACCCATCTATTAAAACATAAGGATCATCTATTGGTATAAATTAAAATAGTACAAAAACCTGTTTGATATGATAAAATAGACGAACATATATGTCAACAGATAGCGCATCTAATGCAACAAGTTAGTCAACAAATTCAACAGATGTATGTATCTGTTTGATAATTTTCAGCAGATGTATTATCTATTGAAACAGATATGTGCCTGTTTGATTGTTGGAACAGATGATATACATTCACCTTCTTTAGCTCATGTTGCTCTCCTGTGGCCCTTTTACATTGAACAACGGTGCAAGACAAAGACAGAGGCATTGCAATTTTGCTTTTTTCAATGCTTGATGATGCCCTAGAAATATCTTTCCTTCTTCTCTTTGTCACCTTGATCTCTAGTGGAGTGTATGGATATGAAATACTCTTTGATGGAATGACACCCCTCTTAGATGTCATTTCCTTTACAGAAGTAGGTAGTGTATTAATAACATTAATCACTCCATCATGTTTCGCCTTACAGTTTTGACATTTGCATACAGAGCATTCGCTAGAACTGGCAAAATCTGTATAAATAGTATGATCATAATCATAAGGGCTTGTTATTTCAAAGATTGTAAGGGGAGCATCATTAGCCCCAACAGTAGCACCACTACCACTACCACTACCATCATCAAAAACAATAATTCCACCCTCTAAAATTATTTTTCTTGTGATGATTGTTTCTCCAAACAATTTTATTTTTATTCTATCAATGACCTTAGGATTCAATAAAGTTTGCACAGACTGTAAAGTAAGAAAAAATGGCATCTTCAACTCTCGATTGGTCGGAACAAGCCACGGATGGATAATCTAAAATAAATTAGTACATATATTAGAATGATGATGAAATCATTTAAAATATTCATTAATTAAAACAAAAAACTTGATTAGAATTAAACTTACTGCTTCCTTCAGGGAATTTAAAAGATTAAGGAATTTTGTATTTTATCAGTTTTGGTTGATAACCATCTCACGATTCTTGGACAGGAAACTTCTTCCTAGTAGTTCACTTGTTGTCTCAAATAAGGAATGACTTCAAATGCCTAAGCCTATAACATAATGACAATAAATCAAAAGCAATATTGAATAAAAAATGAATCATATCATAATAAAAGAAATATTTCCCATGGAAAGCCATATAAGTTGACTGGCTTTGGCGTTAACCGAGTCACCAAATATTTGACAGTCATTTTGAAGTTTTCATAACCCCAAGGATAGTTGTTAAATGCCTCAAAATCCTCGGAGATATTTATTAAACTGAGGCTTATGTTGTTGTAACGTCTCTCGCCCAAAGAATATTATGTACAAACCAAACCAAGCACAATGATTGCTTGTGCTTCTTTGAAAGTCTTTTACCTTTCAACACTTCTATCAAACTTTTATTTTTGAAGATTGGACTAACAATGGACACCAGTTCATCACGATCACTCGACTTGCCCTTGCCTTTTTTGGGTGTGTGGGGTGCTTTTTTGGGGTTAGAGTAGGTATAACTTGAGAAGGAGGAGGAGGATAATATTTTAGTCCAGTAACTATGGCAAACTCCTTCCAACCAAAATAAACAGGCATGCCACAGTAATTTATCCACACCTTATCCATCTCATCTTTGTTTTCATACATAAACCTACGTTTGAGAAGATCATATACCATTTTTATTTAGGAACGAGCATTGTTGTCCTCCGACAAATCATGATATTGCCCAAAGCAGCTTTCCCTTAAATAAAAATCCAATTTTTATTCTCAAAGTATTTTTTTGAAATTGTCAAAAGATTTTCCCATGGATGACTTAACCACGAAATCAACCATTAAATCTGTGGCACCATCGCACTGCATTCTCACAAGATAATGATCAATGTTGAAGGTTTTGACCAACTCTTCGGTGGAAGGGCTATTAGCATTTGGATTATCTATTTTGAAATATTCCTCTTCCCCATGTTGATTATCTTTTGCTCCTGATTGATATAATGCTTGTAAAGCAAGCTTATAGAGTTTTGGATGTAGCCTAGTTGCTTCAGTTTTTCCTTCACTTATTCCTTTACTTAGACTTGATTCGGCTTCTTTTCTTTTGAGAGCCATATTATCTTAAATTAACAGAAACATAGAATAGATTATAATAGATTAATGCATCATTAAAAAAGGATAACAGTAAATCTAACATGCAAATAGTAGAATAATAGTTCCAACAGACCACATATCTGTTGCACCAGGTATGTTATTTGTTGCAATATATAACCAACCTGTTGCAATGGATGAGTAAACCATTGGAAGTAATAAAAATAGATCGCTCATCTATTGCATTGGGAAGGTTATCTATTGCAACATATAACCAACCTATTGCAACGGATGAGTAATCCATTGGAAACAATAAAAATGGATCACTCATCTATTGCACCAGGAATGTTATCTATTGCAATAGATAACCAATCTGTTGCAGCAGACGAGTAATCCATTGGAAATAATTATAATAGATCACGCATCTGTTGTACCAGGTACCAACAGATATCCTACCTGGTGCAACAGATGAGTGATCTATTATTATTATTTCTAATGAATCACTCATCTGTTGCACCAAGTAGGATATCTATTGCAGCATATAACCAACCTGTTGAAGTGGATGAGTAATTCATTGGAAATAATAAAAATATATCACCTATCTATTGCACCAGGTAGGTTATTTGTTGTAGCATATAACCAACCTGTTGCAGTGGATAAGTAATTCGTTGCAGATAATAAAAATAGATCACTTATCTATTGCATCAGGTAGGATATCTGTTGCAGCATATAAGCAACTTATTGCATCGAATGAGTAATCTGTTGGAAATAATAAAAAAATAAATCACTTATTTGTTGCACCATGTAGGTTATCTGTTACAGCATATAACCAACCTATTGTTGGGAATGAGTAATCCATTGGAGATAATAAAAATAAATCACTTATCTGTTGCACCAGGTAGGATATTTGTTGCATCATTTAAGAAACCTATTGTAGCAGATGAGTAATCAGTTGGAAAGAATAAAAATAGGCCACACATCTGTTGAAACAGATCACTCATCTATTGTCAAATGAGTTATCTGTTGGATCAATAATGTTTATATTTCTTCCTAACTGAAGAGTCTTTTGTTGTAATAGATGAATGATCTATTGTGTTCATCTGTTGCATTAGATGTTTAATCTGTTGCATCAGATGTTTCATCTGTTGGATTAGAGAAGAAGAACTAGAAGTAGAGAAGAAATGCTAGTAATTAGGGTTTTATTCAATCCACATTTCAAATTTAAGCAAGAAATATTGAAATTATTAACCAATAGATAAGTTGGCTCAAGTCGTAATTTTTTACCTGTGAAAGAAAAAATGGGACGACGAAGAACTAGAAGTATTTATCGCCGGAGAAGTTGGCTCAAGTTTCTCTGTTTCTTCACATCGATTGATGGTTGAAAGTCAAAAAGAAACTCGCCCAACTATTTGTCACCAGATCTTGAAGGGAGCAACTTTCTAGAACTATTAGTTGGGAGAGAGGAGAAAGACGGTTGATTTTGGGGAGAGGGGTGCAGGTTGATTTATATTATTTAAAAGATTAGAAAGTTTTAAAAATATTAATGAAGTCCACAATTAGCTTAATCAAGTTTTCTAATTATGTTTGACCCTTTAAGTTGGTCAATGTCACCAATTCTTCATTCAAGACTTAAAAAACACCTTTCCTTCAATTTTCTCCTATTACTTTGCCTATATAAATTTATATTTAGTTTCATGAAGACTCTCATTCATCTTATGTTCTCTTCCAAGTTTTAATTTTTCTTTCTTTTTTCTTCTTTCTTCATTTAGGTAAATTGTATGTTTTAGATATGTATCTCAAATCTTTTTCGTTGTTACTTTATAATTTCTTTCTTGATTCTTTCTTTACCATAGCAATTGTTCCTGTTCTTTTTTATTTTTATTTCTTATTTCATTAATTTTAGTTAGATATGTTATTCTATTGATCTTTGTGTTTTAGATATGTATCTATGGCCCTTTTTTTAAAATTAGAAATGCTTAAAATTACAATATTAATTATTACCAATTTCCTTTGTCTTTATTTTCTATTCCATTAGTTTTAGTTGGATATGTTATGGTGTTGATTTTTGTTTAAGGCTTCTCCTAATTGAATGGTTTAAAACTCAAATAGTAAAGCACTTGGATCGTTATTTTTTGGGGGTTTTATTTGTGATAATTATGGTATTCGTATTAACTTTCAATTGATTGATATGTGGTTGAATTTAAGTTATTTTATTTTTGAAGGTATGACAAGTGTTTGTAGTGATATATAAATATAATAAAATGAGTCATATAAGTGATGAGGTAACAGATTTCTTAGGCTATGAATATGATTCATATTTGTTTTATTTTTTTATCTTTTTCTTTTTTATTTCTCGACAAAATTATTTAATCACTTTTTTCGTCACAAAAATTAGTTGTTGTTCACGAGTCAGGGAGATTCTACGCATTTTCAAATATTGAAGAAGTATTACTGGCTTCTTTTATATAGTATTTATGAATCCACTTTATCCTATACAAATTCATCATTTAATTTTCACACTACACAAACACTTAATATATTATGATTGATGATATGATAAATTTGCATCCAGAAACAATAGATTTTGAAAAATTAAGCCTAAATCAGATTTCCTAAAACAATCTATTTTAGGAAATATCAAATTTTAATCAAGCCTTATCTTGAAAAATTAATTCAAATGGGTAAGACTTTTATTTGAATATATTTTGTTCCCAAAAATAATTTACTTGGACGAATATTTATTTGGTTTTATCTCATCAAGAAGCTTGGGATTAAACAAAGTATTAATTTGTATCGAATTTTAATTTAATTTAGTCAATCTATTAAATTTGGCCATAATTGAAATAAATTGACCATAATTGCAATGCAATCCGCCAATTGATTTTTAATTTGGTCAAAATTAAATAAATTTGGCTAAATTTTAAATCTCAATTGGGGTTATATTTTAAATAACCCTAAAATTTCCAAAAACTCTCATAACTTCTACCCAATTCCCACCAAAAATAATTTCAAATTTGTACTAGATTATACAATTCCACCTCAACTTTGTCCTTTTTCCAATTTTAAAATTCAAAAATTATACTACACTATACAATTCCCCCCTCAACCTAGTCCCTTTTTCAATTTTGAAATTCAAAAATTGTACTACATTGTACAATTTTCCCCTACTTTATCTTTCACCTCACCTTATCTTCAATTTTAAAATTTTAAAAACACCCCTAAATTCTTTCTCCCACATTGGTGAATGAAAAGAATGGAATCCTCATCCTTTCCTATAAATACTATCACTATTTTGGTAGAAAGACCAAGGCTTGAGAGGTGAAAAAACCCTTTTGAGCAAAATAGTTATATTTTTTTAGTAAAAATTTTATTTCATAAAAATTGGTCGGCTTCTCAAAAATTTTCAAGTTGACAGCGACGTTTTTCAGTGGTGGTTGATTCCGATGAACCTCATAGTCTCGTTTTGCTGCCTTGAAAAAGGTAAACACGACTCTCCCTTTTATTTTTATTTTTTTTATCAATTTCTTCTTCATCTCTTTCTTCATAGTAATTTTATTTAAGTTGCAATTGAATGAGGCTGAGATTGTTTGTTGTTGAGGCTTTGATGGTCATAGGACTTATTTGTGATGATTATGATCTTTATGTTGTTCTTTTAAGTTAAAGTTGCTTTATATTGTTGTTGTTGATTCTTATTCACTATTTTAGCTTCATGTTGTTATGTTTAGGGCTATTGTTATCATATAACTCAAATGGTATTTTGTTAGGTTGTAATTTCACTTAGTTTTGTCAATCTAGTGCAAAAGTTTTATTTTTTTTTAGTTCTATTATGTTGTTTGTAGCCTAAGCATTGTGGTTTCGATCTTGTTCGGGTTCATTTTTAGTTCTTGAAAAATGACTTTAGTTGCTCAAGTTTGCATCTTTATTGCATAGTCGAACCACTTCTAAATGTTTCCTTGACCTTTAATATCAATGAAAAAAATAAAGTCGATTTATAAACCAAATTTTCTACCCGAAGATCCTTTTGTTTGTGGATTAATCATTGTGGTTTCGACTTTATTCGGGTTTATTTTTAGTTTCTTTGAAAAAATGCTTTAATTCAAGTTTTCCCCTTTGATGCATAGTCGAACCACTTCTAAATGTTCCTTGACCTTTAATGTCAATGGAAAAAATGAAGTCGGTTTATAAACCAGAATTTCCACCCGAAGATCCTTTTGTTTGTGGATTAATTGTTGTGGTTTCAATTTTATTCGGGTTCATCTTTAGTTTCTTTGAAAAATTACTTTGATTCAAGTTTTTTCCCTTTTGGTGTGTAGTCAAACCGCTTCTAAATGTTCCTTATCCTTTAATGTCAATGAAAAAAATGAAGTCGGTTTATAAACCAAAATTTCTACCCGAAGATCCTTTTGTTTGTGGATTAATCATTGTTGTTTCGATTATATTCGGGTTCATTTTTAGTTTCTTTGAAAAATTGCTTTAATTCAAGTTTTCCCCTTTTGATACATAGTCAAACTGCTTCTAAATGTTCCTTGACCCTTAATGTCAATTTAAAAAAATGAAGTTGGTCTATAAGCTAAAAGTTCTACCCGAAGATCCTTTCGCTTGTGGATTAATCATTGTGGTTTCGATTTTATTCGGGTTCATTTTTAGTTTCTTTGAAAATTGCTTTAGTACAAGTTTTTCCCATTTGGTGTGTAATCAAACCACTTCTAAATGTTCCTTGACCTTTAATATCAATGGAAAAAAATAAAGTCGGTTTATAAACCAAAATTTCTACCCGGAGATCCTTTTGTTTGTGGATTAATCGTTGTGGTTTCGATTTTTTTTCGGGTTCATTTTTATTTTCTTCTAACTATTGCTTTAATTCAAGTTTTTCCCTTTTGATGTGTAGTCGAACTGCTGTTCCTTGACCCTTAATGTCAATGGACAAAATGAAGTTGGTCTATAAATCAAAATTTCTACCCGAAGATCCTTTTGTTCGTGGATTAATCGTTGTGATTTCGATTTTGTTTGGGTTCATTTTTAGTTCTTGAAAATGGCTTTAGTTGTTCAATTTTGCATCTTTATTGCATAGTCAAACCACTCCTAAATGTTTCCTTGACCTTTAATGTCAATGGAAAAAATAAAGTCGGATTACAAGTCAAAATTTCAACCCGAAGGTCCCTTTGTTTGTTGGTTAATTGTTGTGGTTTTGATTTTGTTCGGGTTCATTTTTAGTTCTTTGAAAAATTACTTTAGTTCAAGTTTTCTTTTTGATGCATAATTAGACCTCTCCTAAGTGCACCTTCACCCGTAATGTCAATGAAAAAGATGGAGTTGGTTTATAAGCCAAAAGTTTTGACCCGAGGATCCATTTATGACTTTATGCAAAGTTTACTTTGAACTTGCAAAAGAGAGGAAGGAGGTGTAACAATCTTGGTCAATTAATTTGTCTCTTCTAAAGAACTATCTAAACTAGCTTTAGAATTTAAATTTTAGTTGAAGGTTTAATTTACGCATTTATGTTGAGCTACATCGTAAAAATTATACAATTTTACAGAGTTCGCTCAAGATTCATTCTTATATTGTTAAATAAGAATATGTGCTAAAACGTTCGTTTCGGTCTTCGTTTGTTGCTTTCTTATTGTCTTTATTTTGAAGTTGTCTCTATGTCCTAAAGTATTACTTTTCTTTTTATTCAAGTTAAAATGTAAAAATCTTTGAAAATTTGTTACTACGTTCAAATTGATTCTATTCTTCCTTTTTTCTTCTTTGTTTAACATGTAAAATGTTGAGTCCAAATGGACCCTCCTCATATGCATTTCGATGGTGGGACAATATGGCCTAGTTCCCTTTCGAGTCATCCTCTTGAGCCTATCAAACTAGTCTGATTTTTGGAGAAAGAAGTTGCCGCTGATGGGAGAAAATAAGGTTAAAGTTTTTTTTTCCAGTATCTACGAGACATGAAAAGTCTCATTTCTTTTTTATTGCTTTATTTATCATTATGCATTTAGTTATTTATCTATTCATTTGGTGTTCGAAGCCAAAGTTGTAAATTAATATAGGTGAAGTCAATTATGGGCAAAAATGTGAAAAGATAATTTAGGACTGGTTATGGGCCAACGTCCTATATCTAGATTAAGACGGGTAAAGATGGCCAAAAGACCAATTAGATTAGGACATGGCTAATAGATTTGAGCTTAAGAGCCTAAATCGCTTATTTCTTCTCCCATCCCCTTTTTTTCTATGTTTATTTACTATTTGACTTTAATTTGCTTAGAACTAGTCAGATTCCCTACAAAGTCGTTCAAAAACTAATTTTGCATAAAACTCAGAAAAACATAATCCTTAAGCAATGTCTTTTCAACAATCAATTTTTCTTTAGAAGTTAGTCAAAAGAATCATTTTCAAACAGTCCGGATAACCGCAAGTTAGCGAAAATTTTAGGTGCCTTAAAAACCTTCGTAAAATGTTAATGAGAACCGCTTACCTAAAATATCTAAACTTAAATGATTTTTCTATTTTGAAATCATTCAAGTAATTTATAAAGATTTCTTAATTTTCCTAAATAAATTATGTGGCGACTCTAAAAGTCATATTTCCGTAAAACAGAATGTAATATATCATACTTTAGACCAACACATGAAGCTTTGTTCTCATTAGCAATGATTCAGATATTTATCGAAGGCATTCAATGCCAAACTGACATTATCAAGATGAATTGTCTTGATTACACAATCTGAAAGTTACGCTCTTAACTCAATTTTATTGAGTAAGCAACTTTATCAATGTCAAACTGCAGGTTGACGATAAATGCACATGTGATCATCTTATTGATGCATCTTTTCAATATATCCCACGATATGTGAATGATCCCATAATCACCTTTTAATTTTTAGATTTTAAGTGATCCAATCCATCATTAGTTGGTCAAACCAACTTATCATGATAACAAACAACATGAATAATTCTTGAAGAATCTTCTAATTCTTTAATACATATCTAATACTCAATATACACATCTTCGGAATGTCACAATCGTTTATGTCAATGTATGAATTTTTATACTAGTAAACTTCAAGTTTACCATGACATGTGCCTTTTTACTTTAGTAAATTTCAGATTTACTATTATATGAATAAATTTTCAAATTTACTACTTGAGAAGTATATTTAATAACTCATTTAAGTTGTTCTGCCTCATTCGGAGGTGAGTTGTGATACCATCACAATCAAGTGCACGTTTGTATTGAAATAATCGAAATTCTCATTTTCGAGAATGGAAAATAATCGGGTCCTAAGTCTATCAAATTTTGATGGCTAATAACCTCTTTCATGACGTTGCTACTTTACGAGCAAATCGAGGCATACATATAATGTAGAGAATTTTTCTCTAACATATCTTATAGTCATAATAAGCATGTGAAAATATTATCATTTTTTATGATTATTATCATATTGTCCCTTCACGCTTATATTCGTTCATTCAGTCACTTTCTTCTTTCAGACATATTATGCACTGCTATCACATTTCTTTCAAGAATGGAGCAAGTTGTCAACTTTCAGATTCGTCATATATTGCTACCATATTCACTTCATGGAACAGAGCATATCAATAGGATATATTTCATGACTTTTCACTAAATACCCATTATTTTGCCTTAGCCATCATAATATCATTCATATGGTGCATTGAGATTTAAAATCAATATCTTTTCTATAATCTATAATTAATTAAAAGTGTGAAGACCCTTAGTAAAGTGGACTAAATTTTTTGCCCTTCCTTAAAAGTATTTGTTTTAGACAAAACTATCATTTTACTATTTTTTAAAATTATTATTTAATTATATATACAAGATTTTATAGTAAGAGTCCTAAAATATATGGTAAGTTTTAAAAATTAAGAAGTCCTAAAATATATTGTAACAACAAAATTTATGGTAAGAATTATTATAAAAATTAATAATTAAGGAGTCCTAAAGTATATGATAACATCAAAATATATAGAAAAAATTATTTTTAAAATTAATAAATAAGAGTATTAAAATATATGGTAAGAAAAGAAGGAAATATTAAAAAAAAAAAAAAAGAAGAAATATACGTTTGTGGCTTTGTGCACTAATTTCCTATAATAGAAGTCAAAATTGGGATAGGTTTATAACCAATTAAATGTGTCATTTTTTTGTCCTTTATTAAAAGAATCTGTAATAAATAATTTTTTTACTATTTTATTTAATTTATTATTCAATTAAATTAAGATTTTTCAAAATAAACTAATTGAAATTAAGAACTCCTAAAATATATGGGAAGAATCCTAATAAACCAAAATATTCTAGTATTTAGCACTTTAAATTTAATAAAAGAAGAATACGTAGAATATTATAGTAAAATTATAGTGCAAGTTAAAAAAAAAACAAGAAGGAAGAAATAGATGTTCGTGCACCTAAAAAAGAGAAGAAGGAGAACTTAATTATTTAAAATTATAATATTTAAGAAAAGGAAAACTTAATAAATAGAATACATTTTTATTTACTTTTCCTACCTGTTTTCCATAAATATTATCTCTTTTTGTTTGTTTATTTAGTTTTTGTAATAGCCAACTAAGATTTATGGTCCTCGAAGATATTAACATTCACTTTTCTTTAGAATGACTCCTAAAACATATGGAAGGAGAATTAATTAAGATTTTTTTTTGTACTGATCAATTAGAAAAATACTATTAAAATAGAATATAAAAATACTCCTAAAATAGGACTCTATTAAGGAAATACTTCTATAAATATTGAGATGCATGTTAAACTAAAGAAGAAACTGATTTACTTATTGGGAAAATATGATTGATGCTCATCTAACTTGCTTCGATTGCATGTCTAGATTGATGGATGCTTAATTTTCTAACCCTCAACTTCTTTACTCTTTTTGTCAACATAATAGAATTCAACGTGTGTGTATATATATATCTTCTTTGTTTTCATTCAAGTCATTCTTTAGTGTCAAAATTTTCGCTCAGATAAGAATTATTTTCATCAATACTGAAGCTTTGCGATCACTATTGTATTATTTTGTTGTAGTTTACAGGTCGTAGATGAATTTACAGGTGGTAGATGAATATCAGTCGATTTTGAGGAATTTTTTTAGGTAAATTTTAGGTTTAATTGTATTATTTTTATATCTTTGTTTTGATAATTTTTTTTTTGGTGTAAAGGTAAAGTTTAGTTGTATTATTTTGATATCTCTATTGTCGTATTATTTTGTTATAGTTTACAGGTGGTAAATGAGTGTCGGATGGCTTTGAGAAATTTTTTGTATAAAAGTTAGATTTAATTGTATTATTTTGATATCTCTATCATCGTATTATTTTGTTGCAGTTTACAGGTGGTAGATGATTGTCGATCGACTTTCAGCATTTTTTTCGTAAAGGTTAGGTTTAATTGAATAAATTCTCCAAAAGATGTTGAATTTAATTATTGTATTCATCTTTATTATTTAAGGAAATATCCTAATTAATGTAACATTTGAACTCAATAATATAAAGACGTCTTACGCTATAACTCGATGAGACTTGAACCCATCTTATCATCATGGTGCATTGAAACTTTTAACCTAATGTTTTGCCCTCTTAATGAGATGGGACTTAAATTCATCACTATATCTTTTAACAATATTGTTCGTCATGAACAAATTTAAAGTATAAGTGGTTCCAAAGCAATTATTTTTCGTCAAATTCAATAACAATTATATCATCAGTAGCAAAAGAAAAATAACATAAGAAATTACTAACCTTGAAATTACCTTTAGATTTATAACCTCACCTTGTTTGACAGAGCCTCGTGCCAATAACGTGTTATGAAATATAAAGCAAATAAGAAGAAGAATAGAGAGAGAAGAGAGAGTAATTCTTATTTCTATTGAGGGATTCCCTTAAGGGTCTTAATTACAATGAAGGAAACCTCCTTTATTTATAGGGAAAAACTAACTTGGGGTTTCTAAGTTTTCCATAAATAGATATTCACTATATATGGTAAAGTAGACATTTACTATATATGGTAAAGTAGACATTCACTATGTATGGTAATATATTTATAACATCTTAGGATTTGTTTGATCATGAATCTAAAAAATCTTTCTTTTTTTGGCTACATCAATTCAGATTGGGGGAGAATATCCTTGAACTCTTTATACGGATGAGGTTATCATATATCAATAGTAGTATTTGCACTTAAATTGAAGACGTCACAATTCAAAAAACAAAAGCAAAATACACAAATCAAAATGAATTGAATGAAGTATACTTGTCCAAAAATAGAAGTTCAATAATATATGTCCACTTTGAAATATGAATAGATAATTTACTTTTTTTAATTTATTTTATCATTGCTATTAAATACTACTTCTTTCATTCCAAATAACTGAATTGTTGGGGTATGACATAGCCGAGAAATCTTTTAGGACATAAATTGTAGTTTCCTTCACTATTACCCTTTTAATTGTTCTTAAATTGCTCTCCTAGAAAATATGAAGCATTTAAGAACCTCATTAAATGAAATGGTAAAATTGAAATAAATATTCAACATGTCTCTTGAAGAATGAACAATTTATTTATTTTGGACATTGAAAAATAGTTCAACAATTCATTTATTTTGGAATGAAGGGAGTATTTATTACCCAATGCACTTTCAAAGACATTAAATTAAGGATAGTGCTAAATGACCATAAAAATTTGGCCACAGTTGTAAAAGGACTACAATAATCTTTCTCTTTCAAAATAAACTAATTTGTTTTAAAAAATTTTAATTAAAGGGAGTTAAATTTTTTGTTATTTCCTAAACTTAGAAGTCAAAATTTTATATTGGATGAATCATAGTTATAACTACCATTAATTATGTAAGGAAGTATTTAATTCATTTTAGAGAAAAGACATTCCCCCCCCCGAACTTGTCCTTCAAACTAACTTTAGCACTTAAACTTAACTTTTGTTTATTTACCCCCCTTAACATCTTTAAAGTGTATTTCTTTCACCACTCAAAACTGAATACCACTCTCACAATGGAGAGTGAGTTACACACGCGCTATGTCAGTGCCAAATCAGTGCTAGGTCATTGCCACGTAAGAAATTAGGATTTAAAATAAAATCTCATACACATACTATTTTTATGTATTTTTATTTTAAAATGCAAAAAATGTATATTTACTATATATATATATATTAAATAATATATATATATATATAATATTAAATAATATATAAATATATATTAAATAAAAAATGCCCCCATCCCCACCCCATTTTCATTTAAATAATATATATTATATATATATTTTTATGTAATTTTATTTTAAAAATAAAAAATATACATGTACTATTTTTATACATACATACATGCATACATATATATATATACATACATACATATATATATACATACATATATATATATACATACATACATATATATATATATATATATATATATATATATATATATATATATATATATATATATATATATATATATATATATATATATATATATATATAAAATCCCCTCCTCTTCCCCAATCTCTTTCTCCATTCCAGCCCCCCCTGCTCTTCTTTTCTTCCAGCCCCCCCACCCCACCTCCCGTTCTTTCTCCCCTTTCAGCCCCCCACCCCACCCCCTTCTTTCTTATTCAAACAAAATACTTTCATCAAGTTAAAATTATTTTTTTCAAATTGTCTTACTAACAAAAATTCAAAAGTAAAAATCAGAAGAAATCTCATTGATGATAAGTGATTCAAAAACAAAATCATCAATTTATTTTAATTTTTATCTAAATTTTAAGGGAGTTGGATTGAAGGTCGAGATGGTGTTCAATGGAGAAAATTATTTAATAGGGTTTTAAAGTTTGTTCTTGGGAGTGTTAATGGAGGAAAGTGAAAAAAATTAAAGGAAAGTATTGTTCTTGGGTAGTGGTGTTAATGGAGGACAGTGAAAAAAATTGAGGTTGTAAATGGAGGTTTGAGTGTTGTTGTTGATGATGATTTGAAGAAGAAAGAAGAAGATAAAAAGTGTCCATTTTCCATTTTAATTTTAATTTTTATTTTTTTAAAATTTTTATTATATTTTAAATATAATATTAATGAAATTAATTTTTTTTATTAAAAAACGCGCCTCTTTTGTTTTTTAAAATTCCACGTTAGCTTTAGGGGTCAAATAAATACACTTTAAAGATGTTAAGGGGGTAAATAAATTGAAGTTATGTTTAAGTGCTAAGTGAGTTTAGAGGACAAGTTCAGGGGGTAAAAGATGTCTTTTCTCTTCATTTTATCAAGTGGATTCCATCATATCATCCCAGTTCACCTTTTTCTCTTTTTCCTCAATTAATTACTTTTGTTTTCCTTGTTTTTAACTTGTTCGTTTTCATCATTTTTAACAAATTGTAATGCTAACTTTATTGTACATAAAATAATAATTCATTAAGATGTTTTTGGTTTAGTTAACTAATTTTAAATTTATAATATAATTTTTCTAATTATTATGTACACTTCATCCAATTTTAAAATTTATTGTTTAATTATTATTATTATTATTATCATTATTATTATTTTAATTTATTTTACCTAAAAGTCATTCAAATTTAAAAATTGTAACATAAAATTAATTTTCTCTTAATTTTTTGTCACTTAAAAGTCACTCAACTTTGATCAAGTTAACTAAAAAGTAAATTTCATTTGAATTTTGATATATCATATAGAAAATATGACAGGGGTCCAAAATAATTAATTACCTTTGGGATGATATTAGAAATATCTTCGATATTTTACTTTTTAACACCTAACTTGTTGAGGGTAAATAATGTTATATTTAATTTCCTTATTTTGATTTCTTTATAATAATTTTAATATTATATTAGTAATATTGAAGAAAATATGATTTACTATTTTCCGCACTAATATATGTATTTGAACAGTAAATTTTGTAAACACCTTTGAAACAATAAATAAAATGATTTATACTAAATTTAAAAGATAGGATACTTTTATGTTACAAAATAGAAAAGTATTTTTTGTATATCAATTTTTAAAGTTAAATGACTTTTATGTTAAAAAATTGAAATCAATATTTTTGTATGATAGACACAATGTTCGGTGATCGTCGATAAATTTGACCTATCTTTGATTTCAGTTATTCAATTTTTCAATTCTTTTTGTTTTCACCTACAACATGCCCAATATAGTTACACATTTTCACATACCTCAATAATTTTTTTTAAAAATATAAAATAAATTAATTACTCATCAAAAATATTGGTTCACTTTCTTAATAATTTTAAAAAGAAGACATAGGAAGAGTAAAAGTGGTAGAGAAAATTCTATACGTTAATCATTAACTACTTGAAAAGTGGAATCAACTCTTATCTTTTTGTCTGTAAAAAGATGCTCTCGCATAAGTACAACTTGACATGTCTTTCACATAATATAATTACTGCAACGATACTAAATTTTTAGGTACAATAAATTACCTCAACAAAAATATTATAACTAAATAAGTCATTTTTGTTTCAAATTCTAAAAAGTTATGGCAATTGTTATGTTTTTGCTTCAAGTTCCATAACTATTTTTTATGGCGAAATGATTTTTGATAAAATTTTATTGCTAATAATTATTATTTTTATCATGAATTAAAATTTATTGTATCAACACTAAACTAAAAACCTGTTACATTTGAGAGTGAGATATTATATCTTGTCTATATAGTGATTGGACAATCTTTACTGTAAAATCAAAAACCATCAATCTAAGATAATTAGATGTGTTAATCCCTTGATTTGATTTGGTCTTATTGAATTTTACTAGTACATTTGAAATATAGATTAAGATAATAAGTGATTAAATATAATTTGGCTTGATTCAATCTTAACAGGTCTTACTAGCAAATTTGACACGTAATTTAAATAAATAAGTAATTATAATATATTTACTTTCAATTTGTTGTTTATAACAAATATAAATAAAATTCATCATGTCTCACTCAAGTTTTACCTTGATCAAGTGTTATGACAGTTGTTGTTTTATTTGAAGTTTCGAAACTAAATTCGCCCAAATCCGACACTCGGGCGAAGAGTTAGAGCCATTTTAGTGAGACGGTGTACCACCTGGTACTTTGGCGCATCATGGAGTCAGCCAAAATGACAATCGTTAAAATTCAGTGAGCCTCCGTGATTCCACTGCATCGCGGTGTATTTACAGTTCGCAACCAAGGTGGCAACACGATTTCCACCGCGTCACGCCATCAAGCAGTTTCCCAATTGTCCAATTTTCAGTAAGTTGGAGCGATTATGGCACGTCACGCCAACATAAAAAATTGGGATTTTCAGATTCCGTTATTTAATTCCAAAGGCATCTTAGACTTTTCCCATGACCCCTATCAGCCCTAAACATGAAATAAAACACCCAGTAAGCCGTTGTTCCATTATTTTCCTCACTTTTATCTCAAGAACATTATATTTTCTCTCAAAGGGGCAAGAACCGTAGCCAAGAAATCAAGAACAAGACTAAGGATTTTCTTCAAGAACCTTCATGAAAGAGTTTTCTAAGGTATGTTAGATGTTGATTTTTGGGTTCCTTCCACCAAAGAAGCTCAAGAATCCTTTTCAAAATTTTGAGGTTTACGTATTTATAAGATTTCATGATTTATGTGTATTAGAGTTCATGATTTTGTATGTTTGGGTTTTAATTCATGATTTAGACTACCAATTTCAAGAGTTGATTCTAGTATGTGATGAATTGTATGATGTTCATGATAAACCCTCTTCAAGTTGCATGATATTGATGTATTCATGATGATTGAGTATAGAATCTGTGGTATAACCAAAGCATGCTCCCCATATGTTTGATAGAATGCTTAAGTAAAGATAATAGTGCCTATTTAGTATGTTAAGCAAGAAATCCCCAATTTTGTGATAACTAGTGCATGCCAAGAGTTTGTTGAAATGCCTTAGTGAATGTATTATGATAAGTTGCATACATTTTTATCCATGTGTATTTATTAAACAACTATGAGATATTAGTATGCATTCCCTATACATTTACATGTGTATGACATTCAAGTGATTGGCTAGATATCGTATTGATTGTATTATGAATGAAAGTCCATGGTCTTGATTATTCAAGAATGGTTATGTTTTACTTTTATGTTATAGAGTCCTGAGGGTATTTATACCTGACAAATTAGCTGTTGTCTAGAGCTAGAGTCAGTTTTCACGATAATCTCGGTCAACCCATGATTCTTAGAACTCAGTCAATTACAGAATTTAGTACTCTCAGACAGTTACAGAACTTAAGAAATCTCAGTAATCTAAGTATCATTTGCATTCCAACTTCAGTTTAGTACTCAGCTCAGATCTTATTAGTATTCAAGAATTCAGTTTCAGACCTCAGTAGAATTCAAGTAATCAATTCAGAACTTAGTATTATCCAGTCAGATAACGAGATTTAGAAGTATTCCATCAGATAACAAAATCAAGTAAACTCAGTCAGATCAGTTAAGTAAGATAATCAGTAATACATTCAGCTCAGTCTAGTACAGTCTAAGAATCAGTTTAGTGTCTTTCAGTTGGGAGTAGGAACTAGAACCGACCGAGTGTAGGGATGATGACTTCCCCGTTACAGAGGCAGAGTCATTAGTAATAGTCCTTGAACTCCAGAACTGTGTAGCCAGTGCAGGACCAGGAGTCACCCGTTAGATTAAGGCTTGACTATCATATTGCCTTATGCTTGTCGTCATGTTCAGGGTCACCCGTTAGAGAGGCTTGACCATAGCAGAGGTCTTTACCCGTGGCACGGTATTGAGACCCTTCTAGTTGAGGTTACAGGTTAGACCCCACTAGATTAGATTCAAAGTATGTCGTTTAAGTAAGAACTCCCACAGTTGCAGTTGCGGTATCAGTCTTCAAAGTAGAAATCAGAAATCAGGACTATCAGATACAGTCACCCATCTCAGTAAGAAACTTAGATAGTTCCATAGATTCATGGACCACCCACTAGATAGGCCTGGTCTCATATAAAGTTAATCAGTATCATTACTAATAGAGCCAGAGATCACTCATTAGATAGGCCCGATCTCAAACTCAGTCCGTCATTTCTATTATTAAAAGATTCAGAGATCTTCCGCTAGAGAGGACTTATCTCAACTTCAGAACTCAGTTATCAATATCAAAAGATTCAGTTATTCAGTATCTTATTATTAGTAGTAAGTTCAGATGTCAGTAAAACAGTATCTGAGTATCATTATTCAAAGTCACGATGATTTCAGTTATGGTTTATGCATTCATGCATATGTCCTCATTCAGTATTCTCATGTTATTCAATTAAGCTATGTTCATGCATAAGCCCTTGTATTTAGCCTTACCTCATCTATCATACCAGTACATTTAAAATACTGACACATACTTTTCTCTTGCGCTATGGTATCTTATACCATAGGTTTAGAAGTACGAGATCTAGATCACCCTTAGCAGTCCAAACTCAGTCAGCAGTAGTAGACGTAGCAGTGAGTCCTCTTCATTCGAGGATAATCCTTATTTTATTATGGCATTAGACTCAGTTTATTTTCAGTAGACGGAGTTAGTTGGGGAAATGTCCCATCAACTCCACAGTTCAGACAGTTAAAGGTTTTTCAAACAGATATATCAGTATTTAGTGTTCAATTTTGAGTATTTTAGATGTTTTGAACCTTATGGGAAGTTTTCGCTAGTTTTCCACATTTATTCTATTATATTATGCAGTGCTCAAGTACAGATATTAGTAGAGGGTTAGTTTGTGGTTCTTTGGGATCATGAGCACCGTGTGGGATTTCGATTCTAGAAACTTGGGGCGTTACAAATATCTTTGTTGGTTTAGTGTAATTAGTGTTGTCAATGATGCGATTCAATTTTATAACTTATAAGTTTCAAATATATTTATTTAAAAATAAATAAATGATTATATTAACTTCAATTAACTAATTATAAAGAATTTAAACAAAATTTTAATATGTTTCACTTAAGCTTCATCATGATCAAGTGTTTTAAGAATTATCATTTGATTAGAGGTATTTATTATTCGGCTCAATTCAAAATTATAGGATCTTATTTATAAGTTTCAAATATAATTTGAATAAATAAATTATTATATCTAATTATTCTATTAATTAATATACTTATCTAAAGAAAATTTTAAAAATTCTCGCTAGTTATATGAAGATAGATACAAATTATTTGTCGTGGATAAAATCACTTACTAAACATATATATCTTGTAAAATGAAACTTTTTGTAACTACAATCTGGAACATAATAAAATTTTGTAGCAATAAGTATAAATTCTTAGTCATGGACCCCTATAAAATATGTAAATAAATTTTAGCCAGATTTATTGCTATAAATGTTGTGAAAAAAAATATTGTGGTTAAATTATTTAGAAAAATAATTTTTCACATTGAACCAACATATTTTGTTAGTATATCTATTTATAAAAAAATATAAAATAACAAAATTTTAAGCATGATAAAACATGTTATTATTAAAAACTCTGACTGAATTCCCTAAATAGTTACTCAAGTGTTGAGAATTTCTTTCAAATATCACTTATGTTTCATTTAGGACCACAATCTGACTTAATACATCTCTTTTCCTCATAAAATCCTTAACACCTTAAAAAAGTATTCTTTTATCTTAGTGGCATGTCATGTCATTAAAATCACATTTTTTAAATAATAAATCATTTAATTCATCAAACTTATAACTTTATTCTTTTTTTTTTAAGAAAAAATGCATTAGTTTAATTTTTCTATTTAGGAATTCTTTACCACACTTAATCTTTACCATATTATTTTACATGCAAATTAAAATCTCTAGACAACGTATTTAATTTAGCGATATTATTTTCTTTAGAAAACAACAACTCTTTGTATGCAATTGTATATAAACCCTAAATGATCATCTAAGAAAATAACTCTAGAAAAAAGTATAAATACCTAAGTATGGGAATTTCTTCTTAATAAATAAATATATATTTTTTAAAAAATAAAATTATTATTTTGGTTAAATGAGTTTGCTGAGTTAATATGTTTATTAATAGTTTTTTAAAAATGATAGTATACTGATATGACATACTAATTAGAAGAAGAGGAAACTTTTGAGGTATTTAGTGATTTTTTGAGAAAAATATTGATAACTGACATTATTGTCTTAACAAAAATAAAAGGTGTTTTTTATAAGCGACTCCAAAAACATTGATAAAAATTCAAGAAAATAGCCTTTGAAAAAATTGAAAGTTAAGTAATGATAAAAGATTTTTAAGCATGAAAATTTCTTCTTAATAAATTAATAGATTTCTTTTAAAGAAAAGAATAAGAATATAATTTTGACTAAATAAATTTTATGATTTAAATAGGTCAATTATGAAAAAAATGGTTTAATAACATTGTCTGCCAATTAGAAGAGTGTCACGACCTAAAAATGAGGGTCATGATGGCATTGTCGCAGCGTACCTCGACAAGTAAGCCTATCACCCCAACTGATACAAAAAAAAAAGGAAAAGACAAAAATATCCAAAGTAAGGCTTCTAGAACGAAGCTAAACCATATAAATAATCATAACAACGCAGAAAGAACTTATCCAAAATACCAATCATGCCTAAAACCAGGTGTCAATAGTATAAGAACTACTAATACAATTGAAGAGTCAAATGCATCAAAAAAATAACCACAAATAAATAATAAATTTCTCTGAATACTAATAAAGACATAGCAACTATTGAAAGATCGAGGTGAACTTCGGATGCATGAATGTCCAACCGCTACATTGGAAGCTCCAACAATCGCCTGAGTCAATCACGCTGAGGCGTACTCGAGCTAAGACTTGCACCGAAAGGGCGCAGTAGGCATGAGTATGATCCACTTGTACTCAGGAGGTATCATAGGCCGATCAAGCAAAGTAGTAAATAAAGCATACAAAATATACACTAAGGGCACTTCACCTGCAATAAGAAAATATCCCACAGTGGTAGCCCACACCGCTTGCACTAATAGTTCTAATATATCTCACATATATTACAACAACACACCAAGATATTGAACGCAAGTATACATTATGTCACATATAAATAGAATAAGAGAGTATATGTAGATACAAGATCATCAAATACAAGTAAAGAAAGGTAAGACAAATACATAGATGACAAGTCAATAAGGCAATACAAAACATATACACAATAAAGTAAGTGCAATGTACATGATGATGATGATGATGATGCACGAGGTCATCGCACAACCTCCGGGATCGTCGCACAATCCCTGTATACACCTACGGAGCTAAAGCTTCCAGATGTAGGACCCATGGGGGGTTCGTCAACCCATATACAATCCACATATCTCATATCTCTTTTTCGGCATATCCCTCAAAAAGGGTTTTATAAGGTGTGACAATATTTTCTTAAAAAGGTGTTGCCAGTATTTCTCAAATGTTGCCACGATGGAACCAACGTTTCAAAAATGATTATGATATGAAGATGTAATGCTCACAACCAATCACAATGAGTATTTCCACAACCAATCACATGATATATTTCCACAACCAACCACAATGATACATTCCCACAACCACATGAACCAATATTCACTTATTATTTTTGTTTCATCCATGAATTTTCACATGTCTCATATGCCAATAAAGTATGAATATAATAATAATACACCAATTGTACCACATTAAAAGACACAATACAATTATTCACATGTATTCAAGGTTATCAATATCATATAGGACCTCACACGGTTAAATATATCACATAATATCTCAATTTCGATAATTACGTCACCTATAGGCACCCATACGGGCACAACACATAGATATACATTTTTCATGATTAGTTCCTACCCTTAACATGCATTTTATACCATCATTTACTACCTAGCCCAGTCTGAAGAGTTAAGTCATAACCTACCTCAAAGCCGAAATAGGTTTGCTACACTTGAACCCACGATCTTACTTTTCATAAATAATTTTGAACTCTACTAAAAATATCAAATATAAAATCTACGTGTCAATACAAAACCAACGACACCCATATTGACTACTTTTGGTTCAGAGTCAAAACGTACCCCCAAAATGGGTTTTCGGAAAAGAAGGACAAAATCAAAACTTTACTTAAAAAATATGTTCTCCATAGTTTTAGGAACCTACAGATGAAAACTCAAGTTAAATAGAGTAAAAGCCGGAGTTCAAATCGAAGAAAAACCATTTTTGAGCTTTACCGATAAAGTCTTTGAAATCCGAATTAAAATCAAGAATCAAAATTATTTTGAAGGTTATATTGACGAAAAACTAGTAATTATAAGATTAAAAAAATATTATTCAAGTGAAAGAAGTAAAATTTGGATTTAAAATCATGCTCTAAGATTTTGGAGGTTTTGAGAAATTTATCAAAAATTACTAAGAAGAGGGGTGAATTCTTACCTTAAATTTGTTATAAAATCAAGAAAAAGATGTTAAGCTAACTTCCCAAGATCTCACAAGCTTCACTTTTAAGCTGCCAAACTATTTAGGGTTTAACTCTGAAGAGGCAAGATGAAAAACGAACAAAATAGGTGAAAAGGTTGTTTATATTGCAGAAAATCTGCAATATAACTGCTGTTTTTTTTTTCTTAAGTCGAAACGGATTTCGACGGGGTGCCCGAGATACATTCAAAGTCCGATATACACTAACGAACTATGCAATCATACTAAATTCGACATTCCGGATGCGATGACGATATCAGATTTTCAAGAAAAATATTTTCACAAAGTTGACCCTCGAAATCCGAAATTATAATTTTTCAAACCGAGGGTCGAAATGAGATCTAAAAGCCGTAAAATTATACCAAACATGCTAACACCCTAAAATCGATATTCCAAACCTTCTGGCTGATTTTCCATCCAAGGTCGTTTCGATCAAATGTGGGTCCCACACCTATATTTTCAATTTTCCAACTTTTCGATCAATAGGTTGAAATGAGCTCGGGTGCACCGGGACCCGAACCAAAGGTCCACCTAGCCTAAAATCGATATTTCAGAGATGCTGGCATAGTACGTTCGGTCATCCGTCGTACGAATTAAAAGATATCCACATAAGTCCAAAATAAGGCTCTTAAAGCCATAAAAAACCACAATATTGCATAAATGATACCAAAATGCATCGAAAATCATGCCAATCACTCCCACACCCCATAAATATCACAATGCAACTACGGGGAGGGGTAAAACAGTCAAATTACATAAAATCATAAATTTCAGATATTTTATCAAATTTTTAGGCCGTTACATCATCCACCACTAAAAATCTAGTTCGTCCTCGAACTAAGGCAAAAGAAATACCTGAATCAACAAAGAGCTGGGGATATGGACTATGCATCTCAGACTCGACCTCCCAAGTAGCTTCATCTACAGGTCGATGTCGCCACTGGACCTTAACCACAAGGATCACTCTAGAGCGCCACCGCCTAACATTCTTGTCCAAAAATGGAAACTAGCTCCTCAACAAAGGACAACCGCTCATCTAACTGAACTGACTCCCAGCGAATGACATGAGATTCATCAAGAATATAACGACGAAGAATAGAAACATGAAAAACTGGCTGAACAATAATAGATCAGGGGGCAAAGCCAACTCATAAGCCACATCACCAATAGTCTGAAGAATCTCAAATGGGCCAATATATCTGGGGCTAAGCTTGCCCCTCTTCCTAAAACTCATCACACCCTTCATGGGCGAAACTCGAAGGAAAACACAATCACCAACACCAAATCTGAAGGCACAAAGTCTACAATTAACATAACACTTCTGCCTACTCTAAGTTGTTCTAAGTCTATCCTAAATGATCTGGACCATATCCAAAGACTCACGAAGCAAGTCCGTACCTCGAGGTATAACCTCTGAAATATCAAACCAACCTACTGGAGAGAGACAATGCCTACCATACAATGCCTTAAAAAGAGCCATATCAATACTGAAATGGTAGCTATTATTATATACAAACTCTGCTAAATCCAAATGCTGCTCCCACTAGCCACCAAAATCCATCACGCATGCGCAGAGTAAAATAGTCCTCTCTGACTGACATCAATCTGGGTGTAAAATACTGTGCTAAGATCAACCCAAGTACCTTACTCATCCTAAAGAGTCTTCCAAAAGTGAAATGTGAACACAAAACCTCGATCTGAAATAATAGACATCGACACACCATGCAAACGCACAGTCTTATGAATATAAATAGGGGCTACCTCTTAGCACTGAATGAGACCTGAATCGGAATAAAATGAGCTGACTTGGTCAATCGATCCACGATGCCCCAAGCACTGTCAGAACTATCAGTTGTATGAGGAAAACTAGTCACAAAGTCCATAGTGATGCGTTCCCACTTCTACTTGAGAACGAGTAACCTCTGAAGCAAACCACCAAGTCTCATATGCTCTGCCTTTACCTGCTGACAATATAGGAAACGAGTCACAAAATCTACTATATCTCGCCTCACACCACCCCACTAGTAGTGCTGTCTCAAGTTACGATACATCTTAGTCATACCTAGATGGATAAAATATCTGGAACAATGGGCCTCTTCTAAGATCAACCTAATCCAATCACCACTCGGCACACTGATGATAGGCAAATTTACACGCCTATATCAATATATTTTGCCCATATTTTAGCCTAGTTTTGAGAACAAACTATATATTTCATGCACTTTTAGTCCTTTTTCCTATAAATGAGCTAACGAACATGATTAGTAAAGTTTCAGGTATAAATGATGCATAATTCAGCATTTTATGGCTTACTTGACGCAAAAGAAAGCTCGCGAAGGAAGGAAAGGGAGTTTGGACGCCTAAGGACCAAAACTGCTAGATGGAAAATCTGTCCCGGGCTAAAACAGCATTTCTGAAGACTTTGGGGACCTGGACCAAAACTGCTGCATGGAAAATCTGTCCCGGGCTAAAACAACATTTCTGAAGACTTTGGGGACTTACAGACACATAGCTGGATTTGGACAATGATACATTAACCTAGTACAATTGGGTTATGTATTTCATTAGTTTATTTGGATAATGATAATGTTACATTAACCTAGTACACTTGGGTTAAGTATTCCATTAGCCTAGTAGGATTTGGTTATTTATTTCATTAGCTTAGTAGGAGTAGGATATGGGTATTATAAATACCCTATCATGCTAGAGATTTTTATTCATCCCTCACCACAATACATTCTTCCATCCCTCTCTTCTTCCACCACAACAATTCTACAACTCTTCTAATCTTTCCATTAATATTATTTTCTTCTATTCATCTATTCAATTCTTAATTTCCGCAACAAGAGAATCGTTACCAAGCTAAGGAAACACGCCTCACGCCTATCACTTGATCTACACGCCATTACTTAATATCGTGATATAATAACAATGCCAATCGTGATCTCCTTCGCATTCATGGGTAACTAAACTTCTCTGTTGGGGTTATGGAAGCCGAATGAGTTACTATCTATTGCTGTGAGTTTGTGAGTTCGAGACACGTATATTACTTATATCATTATTCTCTTCATCTTAATCCACATTCTTTGCGGTTGCAAACGCAAGAATACGCCAGTCTAACATTTAACTTGTTCGAGAGAAAGGTTATTTGTCTGGAAAAGAGATAATGTCAAGGTAGTAGGACACCCTTTCCTATTAAAAAGCTAGTACCGTAACTGGACTAACCTCTTGGAGAATTCGTACCGTTAGACACGCTTTAAGCTCGAGAGAGTTAAAGTGAAATAGTCCTTGTTTAGGTCGAGAGACGCTTGGATTTACCATCGACTACAATTCTCTATAAGCAATTGCATGTCAGAATTCTACACACTCATAGCCAATAGAGACGTATACCTCAGAAGGTGGACATAACCCCAATGCTTCAATTCTCATTGTTTACAACTCACGTAACAATCTCTCTCTCTTTACTTTATTATTTTCAGCTTTTGTTTACATTACTTGCACAACAAGAATTCCCCCTTCTTACGAGACTTGCACCAAAAGTTTAGTAATTTTACTTACTTGTTGGCCAAGCTATTCCCTGTGGGATCGACACCCAATCCAGGTTGGGTTCTATATTTGCTAACGACCACTTTACACTCCTACGAGAGCTGTAGATTGAGCGTTATCAAAAATTGGCGCCGTTGCCGGGGAATACGAGTGTCAATCAAGTTCGTGATAATTACTAGACCCTTTGGTCAAAGATTCTCATACTTTTACGTTTAGTTTTTGTTTTTGTTTATTGCAGGTTTTTACTTTAGTGCATGCCCCATACTAGAAGTTCTGGTCAACCGTCATTACCAATCAATCCTGAACCACAACGAATTAGAAGAATGGAAGCACAAGCTGAAATCGACAGGATGGCTGCTCAACACGAGCAAGCAAGATTAGATGCTCTTGCTGCTGCTCAAGTCCAACAACAAAACATTGATAATCTTGGGCGAGCAACAAATCCTGACGATGAAGATTTAGGTGATGACGAGTTGATAAACCCAAGGCATGTTGCTGAAACTACAACACCTGCCAACAGAAGAGGTCGACAAGCTCGGTATAGGTATGATCACCAACCTTTGCAGCTAGCTTTTGACGATGATGATGATAATCTTGATGGTGCCGGAGCCACTGGAGCTATAATTCCACCACCATTAGCGCCCAGAGCCAAGTTCAACATCACAAGCGCCATGATTCAGTTATTGCAACTCAAGGGATTATTTGGTGGACTAGCAGGCGACGATCCGAATATGCATCTCATCAACTTTATTTTTACATGCAAGTCTTTTGACAATCCTGGTGTTGGTCAGAATGCTATTCGATTACGTGTATTTCCATTGTCTCTGTCTGGGGAGGCAACACTATGGTTGAATGGGCTGACTCCTGATTCAATTACAAATTGGAGGCAATTGAGAGACGCTTTCCTAGAAAGATTCTTTCCGCCATCCAAAAGAGCATAATTGAGATATGAAATCAGCAACTTTCGTCAGCTTCCCACTGAAGCTCTTCATGAAACATGGGAGAGGTTCAAGACAAAGCTAGAGAGATGCCTAAACCATCATATGACTAATGTTCACCTCATGGAGATCTTGTATAGAGCCTTGAATTCAATAACTAAACCAGTGGTGGACAACGCAGCTGGAGGATCTTTCATGGACCTCACCTTTGGTCAAGCAAGCAATATGCTAGATCGTATGACGAAACAAAGTAGAGCTTGGCATACCAGGGATTCTGAGGTAGCAAGCCCCACTTTATCTATAGGCATGACTGCAGACCAACGAAGAAGAGAAGAAGAACGAGATCAAGATATGGCGCACATGAAAACCCAAATGGATCTTCTTACAAAGCATCTATTAGGGAAGACTGAAAAAGTGAAAGCGATTGCGTCAAAAGGAAGAGACGAATCTGATTCGGAAGAGGAGGCCAACTACTTGAACAATCAGGGGGGTTTCCGAGGGAATACCCAAGGAAACCAAGGTCGGAACTATTATGATAAATCTGGAAACAAAGACCAAGGTAGTTGGAAGAACAAGAATGAAAAGAGTGGTTTGTACATTCCCCCTGGCAGACGTGATACCACCATATCTAATTCTGGAAGTATGGAAGACATGATGGCTAAATTATTGAAAGGAGTGGAAACAACGAGCGCGGGAGTTACAGAGGTAATTAATGATTTGTCCGCCATGAAACAATTAGTAGATTCACATTCCACTTCAATCAGACAACTAGAGCAGCAATTCAGTCAACTTTCAACAGCACTCAACCAAAGAAAGGTCGACACTTTACCTAGCGATATTGTGCAAAACCCAAGGAATGATGGGTCATGCATGGCCATCACTACCAGAAGTGGTAAGGTGCTGGAAACTTCAGAAAAAGGCAAGCAAGTGATTGACGAAGTTGCGGACATGGATGACAACACAAAAGGAAAAGATGCCATAGCTACTACTCCTGACGTCAACAACGCCACATCCAGCACTGTGCAGCCTAAAAAATTAGGAAAACGAAAGAAAGAGGAGAAGAAAACCGTGGAGAGAACACTTCCATACCCACCACCACCTTTTCCCCAAAGATTGAAGAAGGTGGCGGATGACACTAAGTTCAGCAAATTTATGACTATGATCAAGCAGCTGACCATTAATGTTCCATTGGTGGAGGCACTTGAACAAATGCCTGGATATGCGAAGTTTATGATGGACCCACTGACAAAGAAGCGGGCAGCAAGTTATGAGTTGGCGGATAATGTTCATCATTGTAGTGCAATCGCTACAAGGTCGTTAGTTCAAAAGAAGGCAGATCCTGGAGCTTTCACTATTCCTTGCACAATTGGATCGTTGGATTTTGCCAAGGTATTGTGCGATCTAGGTGCTAGCATCAATTTGATGCCACTATCCATCTACAAGAAGTTGGGGCTAGGCGATCCGACACCAACCAATATGAGGCTCGTGATGGCTGATAGGTCGGTAAAACGACCTGTGGGTATCTTGAATGATGTGTTGGTGAAAGTTTCTTCATTCATCTTTCCTGCAGACTTCGTTATTCTGGATTGTAAGGAGGATTCTGAAGTTTCCATCATCTTGGGACATCCCTTCCTTGCAACTGGAAGTGTGCTTATTGACATGAAAGATAATGAGCTTTTGTTTCGAATTAATGATGAAGTGGTACGATTTGATATATGCAAAACAATGAAGCAGCCCAGCGATATGAATGAGTTATCTGTAGCTGATGTTCATCATGAGGATACGAAAGCATTATCTATAGAGAAACAGCCTACTGTTGAGCCATTGTCTGTTGTGCCACTGAAAGTTGAGCATGAAGATAATGAAGGTTATGAAGAACTTATGAGTGCTCTAACAAAAATAGAGCCTTATACTCCTAAGCAACCAGATTGTGATCTCAAGAATCAACCAAAAGCGAAGACTCCCTTTGACGAGCCACCAATGCTAGAATCGCAAGAGCTTCCCGATTATCTAAGGTATGTGTTCTTGGAAAGTAGAAATATACTTTCGGAGAGTACAGATGATTTAAGTGAACAGCACGTAGAAGCTCTCATCTCTGCTCTGAAGAGATACAAGAGAGATATGGGTTGGACTATTGATGATATAATTGGAGATTCTCCGGGAAAATGTAAGAGCCATCTTGAAGAAGATCGCATGCCCACAGGTAAGCCTCATTGTCGTCTAAATCCTTTCAGAAAATGATCCATCACTTGCCTCGATGAAGTCTGAGTACTCGAGGTAACTATGTTGAGCCACGACAATAAATAAGGTGCTAGATGGGAGGCAACCCATCATTTTATTGTTTTATCATTTCATTGTTTTATCGTTTTATCGTTTTTATACTTGTTGTTTTGTTTTTGATAAATGAAAAATCCAAAAATAAGAGTCATGCCACGACCAAAACTAAGGCGCTTGGTGGGTGGCAACCCATTGTACTAATCATTTTCAGTTGTTTTGAGCAAATATAGGTGCAAGAAGTATTCAACGAGGAGATTGATTTCAATTGATGATTTGGACGCATTGTATGGTAAAGTTGGTAAGTTAGGAATGGTGATGCACAAGGCTATGGATTGAGCATTTCTCATACCAAAATAGGCTTCGAGGAAGGCTAGGCCTTGGTAAAACCAGGCCACGAACGATGCACAACCTATCCTATAGCCTAAGGTCTCGGAATCTAGTGTGCTATACACTATGCGCCGCCTATTCCTAGGTATGCTTTTGACTATGCGCCGCCTATGCTATGGCATTTGGTCTCAGTATCTCATATGCCATAGACTATGCGGCGCATATGTCTACAAATGCCATAGACTATGCGGCGCATATGTCCCATTATGCTATAGACAATGCGCCGCATATGTCATGTCTATGCCAAGCATTATGCGCCGCATATGTGGGATTTTTGTCTCCAAAACCAATTGTAAATGGGTCATAACCCGACCCATTCTCTTCCTATATAAAGGGGACTTAGTTTTACAACACAACCACACTAAAAATTGACCTAAGGGCGCCGCATATACATCCAAATCCTCTCAAAATTTTCTTCTTCCAATTCACAAAACCATCTCCACAAGCTTCAAGCAAGTAAGTACTCTCTTATTCTTCATTTATTTCTCGTAAGTACTACGTTGCTATGTCTATTATGAATTGCTAAATCGTATAAGATTGTTGGTGATGTTCATGTGTTTGGATTGTTGATACAAAATCATGTGAGTGAACATGTACGTAGGAAAATCTTGACTTGTTTCCGACTTGAAATTGATTTTAATAGCATTGTTATACTATTTGCGGAATTACTATGGCTATGAATAGTGCTTAAGATTGTTGTTTGGATACTTACATGTTAGACTATCCCGGCCATCAGGATAAGACTTATAGTGCCTACCGACATAAGAGGTTGTGATTGTTGTAAGAATAACTATTCCATGTGGTAACCCCTATGTATTAGTGTTGCTATATCTACCATGAAAGTAGTCCAATGGCTGCAAGTAAGTGATGCATTGCTGATTTTCTTGTCGGAATATAATCCTAAAACGTATGTCGACGAAATCTGAGTAATCGACCACTTTCGCTTCACTGATTTGTGTTAACAAAACTAAGTGTGGGGTGGTACCCCTACTGCTTATGTATAGATTGTATCCATTGAGATTGTGCTACCATTAACACTATTTCAAGTCTCAGGTACAATGGCACCTAAAGAGAGACAAGGCAAGGAGAAGGCTACCACTTCCCAAAAAGGCAAGAAAAGAGGCCAAAGAGAGCAAGGAGAACCCTCCTCGATGCAAACACCTCGACTCACACTTGGAATTAAGTGGGATACTTATGAGGAACTTCTAAGGATGACGACTCTGATGATGATTCCAATGCAAGGGGTATGACCCCAGACATAGAGGATAAGTCCGACGAACCAGGTTCCTCGTATTTATTTTCCACTGAGGACAGTGTCCCGACTAAGTGTGGGGTGGTGGTATTGCATGCTATACTTCTCTATTCGCATCTATGTTTGTTTGCTTTTGTTTCATTTTTGTTTCGTTTTGTTTAATTTTGTTTTTTTTAGTAGTTAAAATTTTTTCTAGCTTCGCATGAAATTATTTTGATAGGCAGCATGAGATCATAGCAAAAGTATGTGCTACAATTGTGACTATTGAGACGTTTAGGCTCTATTTGTGACTCATTATGTGATATTGTGTGATTCAATTCCTTCAATTGTTGGGTCGAGAGTCTATATTACTTCCAATTAAGTCGACCATGTGCCTTGTGTGTGTGAGATAATAGTATATTCTATGTTTGTGGCTGATGCTAGAACTTGCCTGGTATGTATGCAAAGCGAAAATAAGGAGTGTAAGTTAGGATATGATTTAGGCATTTCTTTGGCAACCTATATTTGTTTACCTTCAGTTTTACCTACCTATGGACATCATCCTAGTCAAACCCTTTTGAGCCTTTAGCCTATTTCTTTGACAACCTCGTATGTAAGCCTAATCCATTTTTTTCAAGACCGTAATTTGATCCAAATTCCTAAGTGCTTTAAATTAAAAAAGTCATGTGACAACATAAGCGGAAATTGGGTGAGTATGATGCTTTAAATTGTAATGGTGCTTGAATGTGTTATGAAAAAGAAAGTGATATCATAAGATGTATGTTGTGAAAAGAAAAAGGAAAAGAAAGTTGAAAAGTGAGTTGTTCTTAAAATTGAAAAACAAAAGAGGAGAACAAGGGTGGTAGAATAAAAGAAAGAAGAAAGGTTGAAAGAAAAAAGTGTCAATGATACAATGTGATGTATTAAAGCACTTAGGAGCTTAGTCACTATTCCTGGCCAAAATAGCTGATCCTACCCGTCCCTTAGCCTACATTACAACCATCAAAAGACCTACTTGATCCTAATCTTAACATTCTGACATTTAGTGGAGTGCTACATTAAGGGCAAGCCTATGGTCATCAGTTGCTGCATATGAATTCTTTGTGAGAGTGAGAGCAAGGATATTTTGATACCCATGTTTGAAAAATATGCTATATTTATGAGTGATTATGGGTACTATATTGTGAGACACACATGGTTGATGAGCTTTGGATAGTTGTATATGATTCTATGCACTTTAACGTTTGCATGCGAGTTGATCACTATCACGAGTCTATACTTGAGGTTAAATTGTTTCTACTTATAATCGGAAAGCTACTCTTAGTTGATAATCGTTGTGCTTGTCTTGATAAATGTTTTGTGTTGTTGCTGTAAAAACCTTAAGTCGACGCTTAGAAGGACATGATATTTCGTTCGAGGACGAACAAAGCTTCAAGTGTGGGGTGTTGATGATAGGCAAATTTACACGCCTATATCAATATATTTTGCCCATATTTTAGCCTAGTTTTGAGAACAAACTATATATTTCATGCACTTTTAGTCTTTTTTCCTATAAATGAGCTAACGAACATGATTAGTAAAGTTTCAGGTATAAATGATGCATAATTCAGCATTTTATGGCTTACTTGACGCAAAAGAAAGCTCACGAAGGAAGGAAAGGGAGTTTGGACGCCTAAGGACCAAAACTGCTGCATGGAAAATCTGTCCCGGACTAAAACAACATTTCTGAAGACTTTGGGGACCTGGACCAAAATTGCTGCATGGAAAATCTGTCCCGGGCTAAAACAGCATTTCGGAAGACTTTGGGGACTTACAGACACATAGCTGGATTTGGACAATGATACATTAACCTAGTACAATTGGGTTATGTATTTCATTAGTTTATTTGGATAATGATAATGTTACATTAACCTAGTACACTTGGGTTAAGTATTCCATTAGCCTAGTAGGATTTGGTTATTTATTTCATTAGCTTAGTAGGAGTAGGATATGGGTATTATAAATACCCTATCATGCTAGAGATTTTTATTCATCCCTCACCACAATACATTCTTCCATCCCTCTCTTCTTCCACCACAACAATTCTACAACTCTTCTAATCTTTCCATTAATATTATTTTCTTCTATTCATCTATTCAATTCTTAATTTCCGCAACAAGAGAATCGTTACCAAGCTAAGGAAACACGCCTCACGCCTATCACTTGATCTACACGCCATTACTCAATATCGTGATATAATAACAATGTCAATCGTGATCTCCTTCGCATTCATGGGTAACTTAACTTCTCTGTTGGGGTTATGGAAGCCGAATGAGTTACTATCTATTGCTGTGAGTTTGTGAGTTCGAGACACGTATATTGCTTATATCATTATTCTCTTCATCTTAATCCACATTCTTTGCGGTTGCAAACGCAAGAATACGCCAGTCTAACATTTAACTTGTTCGAGAGAAAGGTTATTTGTCTGGAAAAGAGATAATGTCAAGGTAGTAGGACACCCTTTCCTATTAAAAAGCTAGTGCCGTAACTGGACTAACCTCTTGGAGAATTCGTACCGTTAGACACGCTTTAAGCTCGAGAGAGTTAAAGTGAAATAGTCCTTGTTTAGGTCGAGAGACGCTTGGATTTACCATCGACTACAATTCTCTTTAAGCAATTGCATGTCAGAATTCTACACACTCATAGCCAATAGAGACGTATACCTCAGAAGGTGGACATAACCCCAACGCTTCAATTCTCATTGTTTACAACTCACGTAACAATCTCTCTCTCTTTACTTTATTATTTTCAGCTTTTGTTTACATTACTTGCACAACAAGAATTCCCCCTTCTTACGAGACTTGCTCCAAAAGTTTAGTAATTTTACTTACTTGTTGGCCAAGCTATTCCCTGTGGGATCGACACCCAACCCAGGTTGGGTTCTATATTTGCTAACGACCGCTTTACACTCCTACGAGAGCTGTAGATTGAGCGTTATCACACACAAACTCAGTCTCTAATCCATAAAACTCCATCTGAATCAAGTGAGGCTTCCTTAGCTTCCCCACCCAATACCTTATCTTGAATCGACCTTAATACAACATCATCAAACTGATCTGCTCTATCAAAGAAGATCTAGTATCCATAAATACCAAAACACACCCCGGTGTTGAAATATCAAGTCTAACCACCTAGTGAGCTAAATACTAAAACTCTAGTGCCAAGGGCCTCTCCTGGGTCAAAAGATGCGTCAAGCTACCCATGCTAGTTGACTTTCGACTAAAGGCATCCGCAACCATATTAGCCTTTCCTGGATGGTAGAGAATAGTCAAGTCATAGTCCTTAAGAAGCTCAAGCCAATGACGTTGCCTCATATGATGTTCTCGCTGGTAAAGAAGTACTAAAGGCTATAATGATCTGACAAGATTTCACAATTGACTCCATACAAGTAGTGCCTCCACAACTTCAAGGCAAACACAAATGCGCACAACTCTAAATCAGGGGTAGGATAATTCCTCTTATGAGGCTTCAATTGACGAGATGCATACATAATTACCTTGACCTCATATATCGATACAACACCTAACCCAATACCTAAAGCATCACAAAATACAGTAAAGCCCATGCCCTTCTTGGGCAAAGCTAATATATGAGCAGAAGTCAACAAATTATTGAGCTTTTGAAAGCTCACCTCACAACATCATATTACTGAAAGGAAATCTTTTTCTAAGTCAACTTGGTTGACAGATCTGCAAGGGAAGAGAAACCCTCAACAAAACATTAATAATACCTGTCCAAGCCAATAAAACTTTGAATCTCGGTGGGAAAATTAGGTCTAGCCCAATCACAAACCGCTACAACCTTGGCTGGATCAGCCATAATACTTTTCTTAGTCACCACATGTCCCAAGAAAAAAACAAACTCTAACCAAAACTCCCACTTAGAGAACTTAGCATACAACTTCTCATCCCTCAATCTCTGAAGTAGAGAACTCAGCATACAACTTCTCATCCCTCAATCTCTGGAGCATAATCCATAAATGCTCTTCATGCTCAACCTCACTCTTGGAATAAACCAAGAATCATTTATAAATACCACAATAAAAGAGTTGAGATATGGTCGAAATACTCGATTCATCAACTCCATGAACAAGGCAGGGGAATCGGTCAACCCAAAAGACATGACCAAAAATTCATAATGACTATATCGAGTCCGAAAAGCTATTTTTGGAATATCCGAATCTCTAATCCTCAACTAGTGATAATCAAATCATAAATCAATCTTTAAAAACACCACAACACCCTGAAGTTGATCAAATAAATCATCGATGCGAGGAAGAGAATGCTTATTCTTAACCATCACATTATTCAACTGCCAATAATCAATACACATCTATATAGATACATCCTTTTTCTTCACAAATAAAACAAGTACACTCCAAAGGTGAAATACTAGGTTGGATAAATCCTTTATCCAACAACTCCTGCAACTGATCCTTTTTTCCTTCAACTATGTTGGGGCCACCCTATAAGGAGGAATAAAACTGGGCTTGGTGCTCGGTTCAACATCAATACTAAAATTAAAATCTCAATCCAGAGGCATACTAGACAAGTCCATAAGGAACACATCCATAAACTCATGGACAATATAAACAGAATACAAGAAAGAAAACAAAACAACACTGGTGTCACGAATATGGGCCAAGTAAGATAAAACATACCCTCTCAACTAATTTACGAGCCTGAACATAAGATATAACCCTCTTAAGACCCGAACTAAGTGCACCCTTCCAAGCTATCCTTGGCATACTTGGAAAACCTAAAGTCATGGTCTTGGCAAAATAATCTAAGATAGCATGATAAGGAGACAACCAATCCATACCTAAAATAACATCAAAATCGATCATATTTATCATAAGCAAGTCTATCAAAGTCGTATGCCTAGAAAAAGTTACAACACAAGATTGGTGAGCTTGATCCACCACTAAAGAATCATCTACCGGGTAGATACATGAATAAGCATGGCAAGAGGCTCGCTAATACAATTAAAACCTAAAGCAAAATATACAAACACATTGGAAAAAGTTGATCTGAGATAAAATAATACAAATGCATGCCTAAAACAAACGGGAATGATACTTGTAATAGCAATATTAGAAGACTCTGCCTCTAGTCTGGATGATATGGCGTAGCGCTGCCCACAACCACCAATCGGTTGAATAGCCCCACGACCACCATCACATCTTCCACTACCTATACCTTTCGCATATCTGGTGAAACCTCTATCTTCTACAACTGAAATAGGAGTAGCTCTAAATATATGACAGGGCCAGTCTTTGGCATGATGGCCAAACTCATCACACACAAAGAAACCTCTAAACTTATCCTGATAGTGCACCCTCTTAGTGCTTTCTCGAGATGCTCGATAGGTAGATCCATGGATACACGACTGACCCTCTACACTCTAAAATATCTCCCCAAACACTGTTATCTGAGTCGTGTCTCACTGAAAAATAAGAGATAAAATAAGTCCAGCTGGCTGAGATCTTGCCTGTGGGGGTGACATAGATGATGGTTGCACTCTATATCCCGAAACACCATACTCCAGTATCGGTACTAATGAAGAAATAGTACTCGGGGATTGAGGAGTAACCAAAGTTGAAGTAGGTGTAACCGAAGGAATACCATCACTAGACTCTGGCACAGTTGTAGGTACAATACTCGTAGTTGGGGAAACACCAAATAAACTCAAAGGAGTACCCTCTAAACAGGTCAAAAGACGAATCACAATCCTTCCAACACTGAGGTAGAAGAACTATGAGGCACTGAAGCTGAACCTACATCTCTAACCCGCCCAACACAAGGATCAGGGGAGAGTCCCCAAGCACTCCTCCTAGATGAGGCAGATCCACGAGCTCGTCTACTCCCTTGAGTCCATCCACTACTCGAGGCTCGCTTTCTAGGTAAAAGATCTGCATCTCTAATCACACTAGACCTAGTCGACACCATTTGCGTAGAAAGAGTGAAACACAATTCAGAACACGGGGTATGAAAGAAATTCACATGATAAAGAATAAAATGAGAGAAGTTTCCTAAAATTGTCCTATAGCCTCTCGAAGATAGGTACGAACGTCTACGTACCGATCTGTGAGACTCTATTAGACATCCCATTCTTACACCGTTGAGACCAATGAAAATTAGCTGCTCTGATGCCAATTTTTGTCATGACCCAAAAATGAGGTTCATGATGGCACTTGTCGTGCCGTACCTTAACAAGTAAGCCTATCATTCAAAATAATACAAAAAGAGGAAAAAACAGAAATATCCCAAGGTAAGGCTTCTAGAACAAAGTTGAACCATATAAATAATCATAACAATGCAGAAAGAACTTATCATAAATACCAACCATGCCCAAAACTAGGTGTCAATAGTATAAGACTACTAATACAATTCAAGAGTCAAATATATCAGAAAAATAACCATAAAGGAATAATAACTATCTCCGAATACTAATAAAGACATAACAACTATAAAAAGATAGAGGTGAACTTCGGATGCATGAATGTCCAACCGCTACCTTGGAAGCTCCAACAATCTCATATCTCATATCTACTTTTTGTCATATCCTTCGAAAAGGGTTTAATAAGGTGTTATAATATTTTCTTAAAAAGGTGTTGCAGTGTTTCTCAGATGTTGCCACGGTGGTACCAATATTTCATAAATGAGTATGATATGAAGATGTAATGCTCACAATCAATAACAATGAGTATTTCCATAACCAATCATACGATATATTTTTACAACCAACCACAATGATACATTTCCACAACCACATGAGCCAATATCCACTTATTATTTTCGTTTCATCCATGAATTTCCACATGTATCATATGCCAATAAAGTATGAATATAATCATAATACACCAATGGTACCACATTAAACAATACAGTACAATTATTTATATGTATTCAAGGTTATCAATATCACATAGGACCTCACATGGTCAAACATATCATATAATATCTCAATTTTGATAATTACATCACCTATAGTACCCCACACGGGCACCAAACATAGATAGATATTTTTCATGATTAGTTCCCACCCTTAACATGCATTTTGTACCATCATTTACTACCTATCCCACTATGAAGAGTTAAGCCATAACGTACCTCGAAGCCAAAATCGGTTTGCTACACTTGAACCCACGACCTTACTTTTCATGAACAATCCCAAACTCCACTACAAATATCAAATGTGAAATATACGATTCAATACAAAACAAACGACACCCATATTGACTACTTTTGATTCGGGGTCAAAACGAACCCGCAAAATGGGTTTTCAAAAAAGAAGGGTAAAATCAAAACTTTACTTCAAAAAATTGTTTCCCATATTTTTAGGAACCTACAACTGAAAACCCAAGTTAAATAGAGTAAAAAATGGAGTTCAAATCGAAGAAAAACCATTTTTGAGCTTTATCAGGTAAAATCTTTGAAATCCGGGTTAAAATCAAGAATCGGAGCTGTTTTGAAGGTTAAATTGATGAAAAACTAGTAATTATAAGATAAAAAAATATTTTTCAAGTGAAAGAAGTGAAATTTGGGTTTAAAATCATGCTCTAAGATTTTTGGGGTTTTGAGAAATTTATCAAGAAATTACTAAGAAAAGGGGTGAATTCTTACCTTAAATTCATAATAAAATCAAGAAAAGGATGTTAATCTAACTTTCCAAGTTCTCACAAGCTTTACTTTTAAGCTCCCAAACTATTTAAGGTTTAACTCTCAAGAGACAAGATGAAAAATGAACAAAATAAGCCAAAAGGGGGTGAAAAAGTTGTTTATCCAGAAAATCTGCAATATAATTGCTGGTTTTTTTTCTTCTGAAATCGAAACGGATTTTGACGGGGTGCCCGAGATTCGTTCGGAGTCCGATATACACAAACGAACTATGCAAACACGCTAAATTTGATGTTTCGGACGCGATGGCGATATCGTATTTAAATATCGTTTTTACAAAGTTGACCCTTGAAATCCGAAATTATAATTTTTCAAATCGAGGGTCGAAATGAGATTTAAAAGCCGTAAAATCATACCAAATATGCTAAAACCCTAAAATCGATGTTCTGGATCTGCTAGCGAAGTCGAATTTTCATCCAAGGTCATTTCGAACAAATGTGAGTTCTACACCCATATTTCCAATTTTCCAACTTTTCGATCAATAGGTCGAAATGAGCTCGGGTGCACCGGTACCCAAACCAAAGGTCTACCTAGGCTAAAATTGATATTCTGGAGCTGCTGGCCCAGTCCGTTTAGCCATCCAGCGCACAGATCATAAGATATCCATATAAGTCCAAAATAAGGCTCTCAAAGCTATCAAAAATCACAATATTGCATAAATGACACCAATATGTATCGAACGTCATGTCAATCACTCCCACACCCTAGAAATATCATAATACAACTACAAGGAGGGGTAAAATAGTCAAATCATACATAATCATAAATTTCACATATTTCATCAAATTTTTTGGTTGTTACAAAGAGAAAGAGACGTATGGGAATTTTTTTTTATAGAATAATAGTGATAGTTGAGTCATATTATTATCTTTTAAAAAATAAAAGTAATTTTTGTAGGGAATTCAAAATATATGAGCGACAATTGAGAAATAACCCTTGAAAAAATATATGTCAAGTTTTAGTACCGATAAAGTTTTTCTAAGTATAATTTTTTTTTAATAAATTAATGTAGTTTTTTTTAAATAGAGTTATAGTGTGATTAAATGAGTTTGATGAGTTAAATAAGTTTAATATTTTTTTAAAAAATATTTTAATGGTATGGCATGCCAATTAAGAGAGAAAAAGACTTTTGAGGTATTTGGTATTTTTTGAGAAAAAAAGTGATAGTTGAGTGATATTGTGATCCTAAATGAAACATAAGTGATATTTGAAGGAATTTTTCAAAACTTGGGTGACTATTTAAGAAATTACTCTTAAAACTCTATTTTCATACACTAATTTTCATATTCATAAAAAAAAAAAATCATAAAATCGAGCTAGATAAATATTAAATAAAATAATTTAATTAAATTTCTCAAAATATGTACAAAGTATAAACTATACATAATTAAAAGTTGAACTAAAATTAAACAACTTCAAACGGAAAAAAGAAATAATATAACTAACAATTAATAAATAAATTGGTACTAATTATTTTTTATTTTCTTAATTACATGCTACTATATTTAACAATTATTTTATTATGTAATTGTCAATTAAAAAAATTAAACAATTAAAAATAGAATATATAAATTGTCCCTTCCCATGTATTAGGATAATTTTTAATGTATTGGGAAATGGTACTAAATTAAGTAATGTTAGAAATTTAAATTTAGGATGAAAAAGGTAAAAATGTCTAAAAACTAATTAGGTTATCGTGTGCATAGAGCTTTTTACTATTATGGCCAAATTTGGGCAAAATTTTTGTAGTCGAATTTTTTTTCTTAAATTTATTATATTCAAAGTGATATATAAAATTATCTCTATGATTTATTATTTCTTAAATTATTTGTCAACTTATTAATAATGGATAAGTATGGTTCCACAGAGAGTATTTATAGTTAACGTGCATCCGCATTCGCTGCCTGCCGATAACGGCACTGGGTTGACTGAATCAATAGGAAACTTTGTACAAGTTTGAAGGCAACCTGAAAACCTTTATATTAATAAATAAATAAAAAACCCTTTGTGTTAATGAGTGCGTTATTGAAGTAGGTTCCTGGAAACTGAAATTAGTGGGGATATATAGCATGTATAAATGTAATATGTTCAGTTCGATTTGACTTTTCTTAATTAAAATCAAATCAAATTAATTATAGTCGTTTTTTTTATAACACCAAATCAATTTAAATCAAATCACTAGTCAAGTTTCACTTTTTACCCCCGACTTAGCTCAGTTGCGATTTGGTGTAGTTTGTGATTTTCTTTTGTTGACTCCTAGTAGAATGTATAAATTGTTGTAAGCTAAGACTTCCATCGCATGGGGACTTTCTTTTCCAGTCATGGCCTTTAATTCGTGGCTGCTGTATAAAATTCAAATCCTGGTATTTTTCTTAATTGTCTAGTCTTTGTCGTGTAAAAACACATACATAAAATACTAAATTGGATTTCTTGTTCCACTTGCAAATACTCTTGACATTCCAATGGTCCAGTGAATGTTGGTCAGCAATTTCAATTACATCAAAGTCGTGAGAGCCGAAATATCACTTAATGTCTTACCAATGGTATTATTCTTATATGAATTTTAATAGAGCAAAGTAATTCTTCTCTAAGAATAGAACTTGAGTATGTAGCAACACTGCTAAAGATTTAGTGATATACACCAGACAATAGTTGTTTAGGACTCAGTTTTACATATCTCAACTCTAGCAAATTTTAAAAAAATTATGATTCGACCTACCCGTTTTAACCCGCTTAGATTTAACCCCAAATGCTTATATTGTTAACCCCCTATATAAACAAAGTAATTTTATCTAGTGAACCTAGTAGCATTGTAAATAGTTTTTTTTTTCTTAAAAAAAAGACAGCTCGATGGGCTAAAACTTTTGCCATGCATAGGATCCAAAAGAACGGACGGACCATAAGGGTCTGTATACGTGTCTTTATCTTATGTAAGAGATTATTTGTATGACTTGAATCTATAGCCTCTTGGCCACATTACAGTAACTTTACCAGTTTATCTGCCCCCTTCTTTGCAATAAAAATAATTATGAGAAAAAAATTAGTAACAAGATTGACGATTCATATAAAAGTTAGATATTAAATACCTATATTGCCTGTCATTCGTGTCGATGAGTGTTCAAAGTTATTTCTCTACTTGATAGGCCATGACCCATTCAAATTCCAACTTAAGTTTTATTAAAACCCTTCTCTTCAACAGTCAATAAAAGGGAAAAAGACTTGAAAGATTGTCCAGAAAAGAAGCTCTAAATTATCCTACCTCCCCAGGCCAATTTCAATGTCACATGCCTATAAATAGACCCCATTTAGGCACTCTGTCATCAAACATATGTGTCAGTAACTTTTTGTATAATCATAAACATGAGATCTCAAGGTAGGAATATCGTAATAGCAACGTTAACAATAGTTCTTCTATTAAGCAGCATACCTCATGAAGCCACAGCTAGGATTCTAAAGGAAGAAAAAGGAGGACTTATTACATGGAGAACTAGATACAAACATCTTTTGTTACCATCCTTATACAATCCTGTTTGGAGTCCTACTCTGGATCCTAGCACTGAAGGCAAAACGTTCAGTGCCAGGACTATCGAGCAGAAGAACTTTACCCGTCGGGAAAAGAGGGTTGTTTTTCATCCTCCTTCTTCATACGGTAGAGGCTTCAGCCAAAGAGTGGCCTCCAGTGTCTCTTTCTATTGCCATGTCTACCTAAATATATAAGCGCATTAAAATGTGAGCTTATATAGGCTTAGTTCTAACTCATTAGACTTGAGTCTTGTACAACTAAAACATCCTTCTTTATCCTGATGTGATCTAATTGATCATTGTTGTGTATTTTGTATGTTGTTTCATCATGCTTTCATTTGTTGCAATTCTTTTCTAAGAAAAGAACAAATCCTGATATAGTCCTTTTCAGGACAAAGATTTATTTTAGGAGCATTGATTATTTGTGCATATCATAAGCCTAGAGAAGTCCCAAAATAGTCTTTTATTTATGGACAACTTAGATTCAAAATCATTCTTATTCTTTTACATGAAGTATTCATAGTACTTATTGTTTATCAAATTGGTGCACTGAGGTCTCCAAGGCAGAAATATTAGGTTAACAACCATATGTATGGTTAATGGTTCTTGTACTGAGCTGTGCATAACAACAGCTAGGATTCTAAGGGAAGAAGAAGTAGGAGTTATCAGATCAAACAAACATCTATTGCTACTATGCTTTTATAATCCTGTTCACATTTCTACTCCTAACTCTGGCAGTACTCAAAGGAAGAAAAAAAACTGTTGAGCAAAAGAACTTTGCCAGTCAGTGAGAAAGAGTTGTTGTTCATTCCCCTCGATCCCTCTTTGTAGTAATTCAGAATATGAATGTAGTAATTCAGAGTATGGATCATAGATTCATTCATGAAATAGAGAAAGAAAAGAAGAAGAAACAAGAACCAGAAGAAGAAGAAGAAGAGAGGAAGAAGAAGCAAGTAGAGATCAAACTCCATAATGGAAGTTGTTAATTCTTATTCATTCAAGTGTTGAATCATTGTGATACACCTATATCTATATATAGAGAGAGGAATAAGTTAGATGATTTAATAACTAACTAATTTGTTTCCTAACTAACTTCTAACAGTTTTAACTGTTGTTTCGGGTACAAAAAATCTATATGTTAGTTTACTAAACTTCAACACAAGTTCAAGACGTTTCAAGAACACTTATGAAGTTTTCCAACACCTTCAACACAAGTTCACTATGAACTTTCAAAGAAGTGTGTTATTTTATTAAGAAATAAGATGAAACAGAATAAGCCAAGGACTTCAAATTCACAAAGTGTCCTTACAAAAATAATTCCCCTCAAGTACCCGAGGTTGCGGAATTTTCCTCCCAGGATAAAATGACTTCACAACTAGAAAGTAGCAGTACCTCAAACGTTCTAGTTTTCTTCGAACTCACTTGATGGGAGATGATCACGCGTGATTTTTAAGAAGATAAGAAGTGTTTTAATGCAGAAAATTTTCATATCAAACCTGTGGAAAAATGCAAGTTTATATAGCCATGAAGTGCCTCTTCGAAAAGTAGGCAATGGTTCATCGAAAAGGTGTATTTTTTCTGAATAGTCATGTTTGTCCATTCGAAACAGTGTGTCTTTTCCGAACAGACACAGCCATCCAAACAGTCATACCTTTTCACAAAACAGTGTTTCTTTTACTTAAAAATTTGTGTTTCTTTCGAGTAACTTTCAACGTTTGTGCATGCAGAAACATACACACATTAATAGAGAAACAAAAAACTATTGCATTTTTTCCTTTGGATTTTTCGTACTGGATTTTCCCTACGTTTCAAAAAATTAATCTCATCGATCATTTTTTGAATCTGAATCCGAATCTGAGCCAAGCGAGCGAGCGATGACAACGACGACACGAGGTACCTCTTTGGGTCTTGCCTCACTTACCGTTTGGAGTTTGTGTTTCTTAATATAAACACATGAAAGTCTCATTCTCCGACCAATGTGGGAGAATTTAGTAGACTGTAGCGCCCCGAAAATGAGTCCGGGAGCGTCACACGGTGTTTGAGGCTACGAGTAGCCCCAAGCTAAACCTTTGAGCCATTTTCATTCAGTTCAACACGAATCAACAGGGTTTCCATAAATAACCCTCAAATATCAATAGAGTAATCATCATTCAAGAATAAAAGAATTTCAGAAAGATAACAAAATACGACTTATTAGTCAAATCCCAACATCTATACTAGTCTAACAATCCTCTAAGAAAATCAATAAAACCAGTGAGCCATTGAGACATGCCCCAACTGACTCATACTTAGTTATCAAATGTAAATAATTTCGTGAAACCAACATCAGACATCACATCCTCGGAACATGAGGACTCACCACGACAAAGGATGTAGAACAGCGTGCCCGAAGAATCACTATCGAACCTGGAACTGAGCACCTGAACCTACATTCTGAGAAAATACAGCCCACATCCGAAGATATGGGTCAGTACTATGGAAAGAAACCGAGTATATGGGGGTGTATGGAGTTTTATAAGCATCATCATCATAAATGTTTATATGAAATATGCAGGATGTATGAAAGACTCATATAGCTCGAAGAAAATCATTATAATCATGAGAGGATGAAATAAGTACAATAACACATGTGAGTCATCATATAATTTGTCAATCACTTTCAGTTCATCAAGAATATCAATTGTCATAATGTAAATATCATTTAAATCTTTCGAAAGAATAACTTTCACAATTCCACTTTCAAATCACTTCACCATTCACCATAGATACAATGAAACACATACACATTGGGAGATCCTATAACCGATATAAACCATGTGAGCTACATGGAGTCCAACATACAACCCACGTTGGGGACAACCTTCCTATCCTTTCCATCGGAGTTGGACTATCAATATCAAATCCACACAAACTAGTGATCACTTTATATATCAGCCTTAGGCTCACTCCTAGGGGCACGTAGTTCTAGGAAAGTAAGGTTGCTTTATATCTCCCACTTGGTACTGAAGATTTCTCCCAGACTTAGCTTAGATCATTTCAAAGAAAATCCACAACAAAACAATTTCAGTAATATATAAATATACATCGGGAGCCATCATTCTTCCTATCTATCAAAATCAACCACGTTGTGGATTTCTTTCACACTCTAGTTCAAAATAACTCCATTAAGATCAAAAGATTAAATCATTCAAAATATCCCAAATATTCAACATCAACATACTTATAACATACACTTTCTTAAAAAATAGAATTTCTAATGGGGATTCACGACCCAAATATCAAAATCATAATAAATATCGTTCAAGATTCATGATTTATATCTCCACACATGTAAATTCATCTTTCAAAATCATAAACATCAAGATTTCATAATAATCATCATAAGATATGAGTGCATGCTTCAAATTCGTAAAAAAACAAATAAAAATCATGCCTTTGTAAAGAAAATTACTTTTGGGCACAAGAATGAAAGAGAGTTCTTGTTGAAAAACCCCACATACCTTGAATGATGAACTTTAGATCGATACTAGTTTTTGAGATGTTAATCGTGTGTTTGAATGATGGTTCTTGGAGTTCTTGAACTAGGAACTTGGAATCTTGAATAAATTTGCAGAATTAATGGTGAACTTTGGAGGTTCTTGAAGTTGGAAGTAGGAGCTTAGGGTTTTCTTTTTGAGGGAATTTGATGAAATATAACATATAATGCTTCTAATAGGCTTTAATATAGGGTTTGGACAGATTTTGGGTGAGGGGGAATGACCAAAATGCCCCTACAAATTAAATAATTCTCGAATCTATCCTTTGGTTGACTGTTTTGATAGTCTGAAGTAGATCAACCATAACATTTTACTCCGATATCCAAATTGGATGAAACCAATTTCATTAGAAAGATGACTCTCATATATTTCCGTTGATATATATTATCTCACCCAGATCATTGTGTTTGAGGAGTTATGATTGTTTGAAGTTGATCCAAAAATTCACTTTTGATAGACTGAAGTAGATCGACCATAACTTTTTGCTCCGATAGACAAATTGGATGAAACCAATTTCTTTGGAAAGAGGACTCGCAGATATTTCCGTTGATATATAGCAGATCACCCAAATCATTATGTACAAGGAGTTATGATCTTTTAAAGTTGGAGCAAAAATACATCAAGCCTCAGTACTTTTTCCTGCATGTTTTACTGTTCACTACTATTCACGGTTCGATCGAAATGTTCATAACTCATTGCTCGGATGTTCACTTTGGATGATCCACATATCGTTGGAAATATTATTCGATACTCTAAGTAATGGTGGGTCATAATCTAAGACATTCCGCACGGAAAAGTTAAAATTTATTCTAAAAGATAGAACCCAACACGTTTACACACAAAATTTCAACAAAACATTTCTTGGGGTATTACATCATCCCCCCTTGGAAACATTCATCCTCGAATGACACTAGACATGCCAAGATTAGATAGGGAATAGAGCATACAGCTGAAACCATTCGTTAGACTCATCACCACAACGTTTCTCACTCCGAATGCAACATAGATGCATAAATTCAAGAAACTACAGCTGAACACATAATAAATGACAGCTGAACTACATCAACTTTTATCAAAAGTGCTTGATTTAGGAAAGAACGGTACCTTCGTCTTGATTGTAGTTCGCAAAAAATAGGTGTGGGTACTTGGATTGCATATCCGCCTTAGCTTCCCAAGTTGCACCCTCAATAGATTGGTTTTGCCACAACACCTTGACTAAGGGAACTTCTTTGTTCCTTAGTCTTCGGACACTGAAATCAAGAATCTAAACATAAATCTCATCAAAAGAAAGATTTTCTTGAATGTCAGCACTCACAGAGGAATCCACTACCACAACATCGTTAATATGTTTTCTATGCATGGAGACATGGAATATTGGATGAACAAAGGACAACTCGGAAGACAACTCGACCTCACAAGCTACCTTACCAACACGGCTAAGAATTTTGTAAGGACCAACATAATGGGGACTAAGCTTCCCCTTCTTTCCGAATCTCTTCAGCCCCCTCATGGGTGAAATTTTCAGATACACTAGGTCACCAACTTCAAACTCAAGGTCTCTCTTTCTAACATCCGCATATGACTTCTGACGACTCTGCGCAGTTTTCAACCTTTCCCTAATCAACTTAACTTTTTTCATAGCCTCGAATACCAAATCAGGACCACTCATAGACGCTCACCCACCTCAAACCAACCTATGGGTGATCTACACTTCCTCCCATACAAGGCTTCAAATGGAGCCATGCCAATACTAGAATGAAAGATGTTATTATAAGCAAATTCTATCAACGATAAGTGATCATCCCAACTTTCCTTAAAGTCAAGTGCACAAGCCCTCAACATATACTCTAAGGTCTAGATGATCCACTCATCCTGACCATTGGTCTTTGGATGAAAAGCAGAACTCAAAAGTACTTCGGTACCAAGACCCTTCTGAAAAGCTTTCCAAAATCGCAAAGTAAACTGAGTACCCCCTATCCGAGATGATAGACAAGGGAACTCCATGCAGTATGAATAGCTCTCGGATATACAATCTAGCATAATCCTCAGCAGTATATGAAGTATGAACAGGCAAGAAATGAGCAGACTTAATCAATCTATCAACCACAACCCAAATGGAATCATGATGGCATCAGGAAGGAGGTAACCAATCACGAACTCCATATTTATCTCTTCCCACTTCTAGGTGGGACTACTAAACTCTTGCATCATACCACCAGGTCTTTGGTGTTCAACCTTAACCTGTTGGATGTTGTACACTTAGCTACAAATGCTGCTATATCTTTCTTCATGCCACTCCACCAATAGATTTCCCGTAAGTCTCGGTACATCTTGGTGAAACCAGAATGAATAGAATATCGCGCCCCGTGCACTTCAGCCATAATCCTCTGTCTCAGATCATCAACATTTGGGACACATAATCTACCCTGCAATCTCAACACACTATCTCCCCCTTGGGAGAAAACCTCTACTTTTTGGTCCTTGACTGACTCCTACAGTCTTACCAAACTAGCATCTAAGTATTGTTTTTCCTTTACTTCGGAAACCAAAGAGGATTCGAAACTACTCTGAACCCCTATACTACCTTTAGCAGAGTCAAATAACTTAACGCCCAATCTAGCCAAACGATGTACATCACGAGCCAACTCTTTCTTACCTTCTACCACATGCGAAATACTGCCCATAGACACTCTACTTAGGGCATCTGCCACAACATTGGCCTTGCACGGATGGTACAACATACTCATATCATAGTCCTTTAACAATTCTAACCATCGTATCTGTCTAAGATCCAATTCTCTCTGGGTAAACACATACTGCAGAATCTTATGATCAGTGAAAACATCAACATGGACACCAAACAAATAGTGTCTCCAGATTTTCAAAGCAAACACAACAGCAGCCAACTCAAGGTCATGGGTGGGGTAATTTTTCTCATGGGGTTTCAACTGTCTAGAAGCATAAGCTATCACCTTACCCTTCTGCATCAATACACAACCCAACCCAACTCTCGAAGCATCATAGTACACCACGAAACCGTCAACACCATCAGGCAAAGTCAAAACAGGGGCTTAAGTTAGTTGAGTCTTAAACTCCTAAAAACTCTTCTTACAAGATTCGGACCACAAGAACTTCACTTTCTTTTGGGTCAACTGAGTCATAGAAGACTCTATAGAGGAGAAACCCTCAATAAAATGATGGTAATAGCCAGCTAAACCTAAGAAACTTCGGATATCAGTCAAAGAAATAGGTCTAGGCCAATTTCTAATAGATTCGATCTTTTGGGGATCAACTCTAATACCCTCAGAAGAAATGATATGACCCAGAAAAGAAACTGACATTAGCCAAAACTCACACTTACTAAACTTGGAAAACAACTTGTGATCTCTAAGGGTTTGTAAGACAGTTCCGAAATGATCAGAATATTCATCCTCACTACGGGAGTACACCAGTATATCATCGATGAACACTATGATAAACATATCTAGATATGGTCTGAACACTCGATTTATGAGGTCCATGAAATATGCTGGGGCATTATTTAACCCAAAAGACATAACAAGAAACTAAAAATAGCCATAACTTTAAGTTGATGATAGCCGGAATGAAGGTCTGTTTTTGAGAAATCACTTGCACCTTGCAATTGGTCAAACAAATCATCTATTCTCGGAAGGGGGTACTTATTTTTTATGGTGACTTTATTCAGTTGGCGGTAATCAATGCACATACGTAAAGAGCCATCTTTCTTTCTCACAAACAACATAGGATCACCCCAAGGAGAAACACTAGGCCTTATGAAACCCTTAGCTAGTAGATCTTTCAGTTTCTCTTTCAACTCCTTAAGTTCTGTAGGGGCCATACGGTAAGGAGAAATAGAAATGGTTTGAGTATCGGGAAGAAGATCAATCCTGAACTCTATCTCTCTATCAGGAGGTATCCCTGGGAGATTATCTAGAAAGATATCAAAAAACTCATTGACAACGTTAACAGACTGGAGTGTTGGAGTGTCAGACTTAGTGTCTTTGACTCTAACCAAATAGTAAATACACCCCTTGGAAATAAGTTTTCTAGCTTTGAGGTAAGAGATAAAATGAATCTTGGGTGACATAGAATTCCTAGACCACTCAAACACGGATGCACCCAAAAACTGAAACTTGACCATTCGGGTCTGACAATCAATAGAGGTATAAGAAGAATATAGCCAGTCCATACCCAAAATCACATCAAAATCTACCATGTCTAATTCAATCAGATCAACCAACAACACTATGAAGAACGGTAACAGGACACTTTTTATACACTTTCTGGGCAACAATCGAATCACCCACTGGGGTAGAAACTAGGAAAGGCTTAGGAATAATCTCAGGACTCATTTCAAAATTAACAGTAATCAAAGGTATAACATGTGAGAAACTAGATCCAGGATCCAACAAAGCATACACATCAAACTGAAATATATGAAGCATACCAGTAACAACATCAAGAGAGTCCTCCTGTTCCTGGTGGGACTGTAAAGCATAGAATCTATTCTGGCACTACCCACCAGCATTGCTAGAAGAGGCGTCCTGAGCTGGGGCTGGGCGAGTTGTTGGAACTGGAGCACTAACAATTTGAGTCTGGGTTTGAGGATGATAGTCACGACACCTTTGTCCATTATGTGGACAATCTCTAACTCTGTGACCCATGTTACCACACCATAAACAACCCCTCTTCTCACCCCAACACTCACCCGAATGAGCCCTACCACACTTAGGACATAGGGGATGATTTGGCTTACTGCCAGCACTGCACTGGGACCTAGATGCATATGACCTTCTACCTTGCTCCTGCCTACCTCTAGGCATGAGAGCACTAGAAGATGATGGTGCTTGCATAGACAACTGAGGGCAACTCTCTCCCTGCGATCTAGTTTGACCCTGTCCGTGCTGCTCGGACCTAGATCTCTTATTCCCTTTTATTCTATCTCTCTCCTAATCTTTTCTGCCTCAATTTGTTGGGTATGAGTCATCATCTAGAAAGATTCATCTCACTATTCAGCATAGCAGACCTACACTCCTTAACTACATAACTAGACACTCCACTTACAAACTTACTCATACTAACTCGATTATCAGCCACTAAGTTAGGAGCATACTTGTACAACTGATTAAAATTTAGACAGTAATCCCTAATAGTCATAGAGCCCTGTCACAGGTTTATAAACTCTTCCACCTTCGCTTCTCTCATCTTCAAAGGGAAAAACTTATCCAGGAATGCATCCTGAAACTTTTGCCAAGTTGTAGGGACAACTCCCTTACCTCTACCTTTTCTCCAAGCAACAACTCAGTCATAAGCAAGGTCTTTCAACCTACACGCAACCAACTCTACACTATGTTCCTCATATACAAGCATCACCTGAGTAATCTTCCGCATCTTCTTTAAAAACAACCGTGAATCCTCATCAAACTTGGACCCATAGAATTTTGGTGGATTCATCCGCATAAATTCATGGATCCTGGAAGCAGCTGAATCACCTCTCTGCTGCTGTGGAGCTGGGGCTGGGTTGGCCTGAACATTTGGAAAAATTTCTTGGGCCAGCGCCCAAAAGGCTGCCCAAAATTCAGCATGAGACACGTTTTCATTCAATGGGTCAGCGAGTTGAGGTTGCTTACCATCATTATTTCTTTTCGCTCGACGTAAAGGCATATTTCTGAAAGAGGGGAGCACAAATCAATAGCAAAGAGAGATACTTTAAACACAATAGATTTCTAAAAGAAAGAATCACACTTTTTCCTAAAACTTCTTGTATCCTCTTGCTCATAGATGTGGCGCGCTATACACCGATGATCAAAACTCTACTTAACGTGGCTTGTCAGACTCCCTAGGACACCTTAAAACCTTAGGCTCTGATACTAAGTTTGTAACGCCCCAAAAATGGGTCCTGGAGCGTCACATGGTGCTTGAGGCTACGAGTAGACCAAAGCTAACCCTTTGAGCCATTTTCATTCAGTTCAACACGAATCAACGGGGTTTCCATAAATAACCCTCAAATATCAACAGAGTAATCATCATCCAAGAATAAAAGAATTTCAGAAAGATAAAAAAATACGACTTATTAGTCGAATCCCAACATCTATACTAGGCTGACAAGCCTCTAAGAAAATCAATAACACCAGCGAGCCATTGAGACATGCCCTAACTGACTCATACTCAGTTATCAAAATGTAAACAATTCTGTGAAACCAATATAAGACATTACGTCCTCAGAACATGAGGACTCACCACGACAGAAAATGTAGAACAGCGTGCCTAAAGAATCACTGTCAAACCTGGAACTGATCACCTGAACCTATATTCCAAGAAAATATAGCCCACATCCAAAGATGTGGGTCAGTACCATGGAAACAAATTGAGTATATGGGGGTGTATGCAGTTTTAAAAATATCTTCATCATAAATATTTATAAGAAATATGCAGGATGTATGAAAGACTCAAATAGCTCGAAGAAAATCATCATAATCATAAGAGAATGAAATAACTACAATAACACATGTGAGTTATCATATAATTTGTCAATCACTTTCAGTTAATCAAGAATATCAATTCTCATAATGTAAATATCATTTAAATCTTTTGAAAGAATAAATTTCACAATTCCACTTTCAAATTACTTCACCATTCACCATAGACACAAGGAAACATACACACACTGGGAGATCCTATAACCGACATAAACTATGTGAGCTACATGGAGTCCAACGTACAACCCACGTTGGGGAGAGCCATCCTATCCTTTCCAGCCTCAGGCTTACTCCTATGGGGGAACGTAGTTCTAGGGAAGTAAGGTTGCTTTATACCTCCCACTCGGTGCTAAAGATTCTCCCAGACTTAGCTCAGATTATTTCAAATACAATCCACAACAAAATAATTTTAGTAATATATAAATATACATCGGTAGCCATCATGCTTCCCATCTATCAAAATAAACCACGTTGTGGATTTCTTTCACACTAGGGTTCAAAATAACTCCATTAAGGCCAAAAGGTCAAATCATTCAAAATATCCCAAATATTCAACATCAACATGCTTATAACACACACTTTCTAAAAAAAAACATAATTTTCAATGGGGATTCATGACCCAAATATCAAAATCATGATAAATATCGTTCAAGATTCATGATTTATATCTCCACGCATGTCAATTCATCTTTTAAATCATAAACATCAAGATTTCATAATAATCATCATAAGATATGGGTTCATGCTTCAAATTCATTAAAAATCAAATACAAATCATGCCTTTATAAAGAAAATTACTTTTGGGCACAAGAACGAAAGAGAGTTCTTGTTGAAAACCTCCACATACCTTGAATGATAACTTTAGATCGATACTCATTTTTGAGATGTTAATCGTGCCTTTGAATGATGGTTCTTGGAGTTATTGAACTAGGAACTTGGAATCTTGAATAAATTTGCAGAATTAATGGTGAACTTTGGAGGTTCTTGAAGTTGGATGTATGAGATTAGAGTTTTCTTTTTGACGGAAGTTAATGAAATATAACATATAATGCTTCTAATAGGATTTAATATAGGGTTTGGACGGATTTTGGGTGAGGAGGAATGACCAAAACTCTCCTAAAAATCAAATAATTCTCAAATCTGTCCTTTGGTAGACTGTTTTGATAGTCTGAAGTAGATCAACCATAACATTTTACTCCGATATCTACATTGTATGAAACTAATTTAATTAGAAAGAGGACTTTCATATATTTCTATTGATATATAGTATCTCACCCAGATCATTGTGTACAAAGAGTTATGATCATTTGAAGTTGACCCAAAAATTCACTTTTGGTAGGCTGAAGTAGATCGACCATAACATTTTGCTCCAATAGACAAATTGGATGAAACAAATTTCATTAGAAAGAGGACTTGTAGAGCTTTCCATTGATACATAGAACATCACACAGATCATTATGTACAAGGAGTTATGATTGCTTAAATTTGGAGCAAAAATACGCCAGGCTCAATACTTTTTCCTGCACGTTTTACTGTTCACTACTATTCATGGTTCGATCGAAATGTTCATAACTCGTCGCTCATGTGTTTGTTTTGGATGATCCACATATCTTTGAAAATATTATTCGATACTCTATGCAATGGTGGGTCATGATCTAAGACATTCCACATGAAAAGTTTATAATTCGTTCTAAAAGATAGAGCCCAACACATTTATGCAAAAAATTTCAATGAAAAATTTCCCGGGGTATTACATAGACTTTTCTTTCTTTTGAGTACACTTTCCTTTTTTAAATGTTATCTCATTTTTTTCCTCCACTTAATTCCCTCCATTTTCCATTCATACTTTTAATCTTGAACCCAATGTTAACTCCTAACTAACTCTAACCGTTCTTAACTAACTTTAGAAAGTGTTTTAACAAATTATGTGAACTTTATTTTATACTTAAACACTCTCTCTCAAGCTAGATGGGGTGAAATATATCCAAGACACCTGGTTTGGCAATTTTAAGTAATCATGTTGAACCTTTGTAAGTCCCTTGATAAAGTTATCAGCTGGTTGATCAGTAGTGACAATGTAGTGAGTAGTACCAATCTTTGTTGAATTTTTTCTCTTATAAAATAATAGTTAATCTCTATATGTTTGGTCCTTTCATGATAAACAAAATGTACTACTATCTGTAGTGTTGACCTGCTATCACTGAGCACTTTTACTGGTTACACAATCTCTTCTCCAATCTCTTTTAGTAATCCTAACAACCAGGTTAACTCTGCAATAGTAGAAGCCATGCTTCTATATTCTGATTCTGCTAAACTATTTCTTTGATTTCCAAGAGACAAGTGAATTTCCAAACTTAATCATAAAATCAGTAACTGATCTCCTAGTATTTGGACATGCTGCCCAATCTGTATCATAGTATGCAGTAACCTCATTCTTGTAATTGCTTGATAACAAAAGTCCTTGTCCAGCTTGTTTCTTGATATACCTTACAATCCTCAAAGTAGCTTCCATGTGTGTCTTTTTAGGATATTATAGAAACTGACTCAGAGTTTGTACAACAAAAGATATATCAGGTCTTATTACTATCAGATATAGTAGTTTTCCTATAAGTCTTTGATAAGCATCCTTATCAGTTCGAGGATTTTATGTTGGATCATAGTTGTCTTTCGTATACTCATCATACTCCTTTGTGGTTAGCTTTGAGTTTGTATCAACTGGAGTAATAACTGGCTTTGCACCTGCTAGTCCTTTCTTAGATATAAGCTCCATTACATATTTTCTCTGGTGCATGGTAATCCCTGACTTGGATCTTGCAAATTCAATACCAAGAAAATATTTGAGTTTACCCAAGTCTTTCATCTTAAAAGCACACTGCAAAGCCTTTTTGGTTTGTTATATCAATTCCAAACTATCTCCAGTAGTGTAACGCCCTGAATCTGGTACTCGAAATGCCACACAGTGCTCATGACCCCGAAGGACCACAAGCTAACCCATGACTGATATCTATGACTGAGCACTGCATAACATACTGTATAAATGTGAAATAAAAGGCTGAAAGGCCATAAGGTTCAAAAATTTGATAAAGCATAACATCTGAATAATACGGTATCACAATACCAAAACTGAAATAGCTGTCTGAATATGCTAGTCTGAAATCCTCTAAACTATTTGAATAAGGAGTTGTTGGGACATATCCCCAACTAACTCCAACTACTAAAATAAATTAAGTACTAAAAGAATGAAATAATCAAATAATAACATCCTCGAATAATGAGGACTCACTGCTAGTCTGACTACTGAAACTGGAATTATACTGATGCTCTGGAGCTCATACTTTTGAACCTATGGTTAAAACACCATAGCGCAAATGCATCATTATGATTAAATGTACTGGTATGCAAGTGACGTAGGCTAAATGCAAGGGGTTTCTATGCATAAACAATACTATCTGACTGAGTAACATAAACGTGAGAATACATGTATGAATACGTGACCTATAACTGAGATCGTGACATCACTGAATCTAAATACTGATAACATAAGTTTCATATAACTGATATACTATTATCGGAATGACTGTGCCTAACAGCCCTATTTCTGATGGAATTAGCTGAGTTCTATACTGAACTGGGTGACTATATTTGACAGTCTCGGTAGAACTATCTAAGTTCTATTACTGAGACTGGGACTGAGACTATAACTGTGGGAAGTATTCATCTAACCGACATGCCCCAAATAAGATAATATAATTGAGTTAGGGTCTAATTTGTAACCCCAATTGGAAAGGTGTCAATACCACGCCACTGGTAAGGACAAGCTACGAGTAATCCCTCATCTAACAGGTACTCTAATGAGAATGGTGGGACCCTTATATAACAGGTTAAGCCACCTAATCTACCCTCAACTAGCAGGTTTGATGTCTCAACCTACGCTGACTATGTAGTTCTGGAGCGCAAGGATTGCTTCTAAAAATCACACTCTTTAATAACAAGTGAGTTCCCATCCTTTGACTGACGGAACACTGTTGAGATTATTGAATTTTTAAGATTTCTGAGTTTACTGAGTTTTCCTAAGTCATATGATTAACTGAGTTCTATGAATCATGGATTGACTGAGAGTATCTAGAAAATATGACACTGGCTCTAGGCACACAGCTAAATTATTGGGTACAAGTACCCCCAGGACTCGATAGCATGAAACTGATAAGACATGACACTTCTTGACACATGACCATAGTCAACAATTCATAGTACAATCATTAGGGATTTTCATGAAGTATTTGCATGCTATAAGCTTACACATAAATAGGAATGCATGTAAACATTTCATAATTTCATAAGCCTAATCTCATGAGCATTACGTCAATCTATTATAAAGCATAACGATAACGTAAGAGTCATATCAAACATAAGGGAGAAACATGGATTTATCAATTTTGGTCACAAATGAGTCATAAGGCATAATTCCTATTCTCTTAGGCATTTTATCAAACACTTTGCATGCATACCTTTAGGCTTAGGCATGAATATTGAAATAATACTCCATGGCAACATTTTACAATTCCAATGCAAGAAATTCAACCATACTAACATATTTTCATGATAGTCATTAAAGACTTCAATTTGAAAATCAAACAACAACATAAACATGGATATAATTAAATTCATACCATGGAATCCAAAGTTTATATTTCAAATAGGGTTTCTTGAGCTTCATGAATGAAAGGAATCCATGAATCAACCCTTGACATACCTGGGTGGATAATTTCTTAAAGATTGATGGAAGAAAGCTTGAATTTTGAACTTGGAATTAAACACCTAGGGTTTCTTTTTCTTGGGGATTGATCTTTGAGAGAAACCCTAATTTGGTGATATAGATGAATAAAGAAGTTATGAGTTCTGATATGGTAAAATTAGTCAAAATGGGTGGAAAAGAACCAAAAAACCCTTTTAAAAATGACTTTAAATTGCTGAATGGGATTTTCGATGGCTTGTGCGATGGTCCATTGCTGGCTCGACAGTCCATCATTCTGACCTTCGCACTTGGACCAGAATAGGGACTCACTGCCTTAGTAGCAACGGCTTGGGCGATAGTCCATCGCAAGCTCGACGGTCCGTCAACCTATCCGACGTACTTTGGCCAAAAGATTGACTTGATGCCTTAGCTGCGATAGTTTAGGCGATGATCCGTCTAGCTCGACGATCTGTCAACCTGCCCATCACACTTTGATGGTTCTGATAGCTCTCTGTACGATGTCTATAACATTTTACTCTGATACCGGATTTAGATAAAATTGGTATCGTTAGATAGCTAATTCAATATTCCACATGATAAAAAGTCAGAATTGTGGAAATTCTATCTGATTTAAACATTAATCATTTAGGAGTCATCAGAAACTCTTCTAGAGACTAGATTTGACTTAAAGAAAGTTTGGGGTATTACAAGTAGTAAGTATGTCATCAATTTATACTAAGATTACAGTGACTCCTTTATTTGATTTTCAATAAGCAAAGAATGATCATACTGACTTTGAACAAAACCAAATCTAAACAATGCTTCTGTTAGCTTAGTGTTCTATTGTCTAGGTGCTTGTTTGTATATAAGGATTTAACTAGTCTACATACTGAATTCTCCCCCTGACTAGTGAATGCTTGTGGAAGTTGCATATAAATCTCATTATTAAGATTGTCTTGAAGGAAAGTATTGTATACATCCATTTGATGTATATGTCAATGCTTTGCTGCAGCTAAGGACAGGATTGTTCTCAGAGTTACCATCTTAACTACTGAAGAGAAGGTCTCTTTGAAATCAATTACCTCCTTTAGACGATATGCTTTAGCTACCATCCTAGCTTTAAACCTTTCAACCTCACCATTTTCCTTAAACTTCACTTTCTACATCCATTTACAACCTATTATAGTCTTGCTTGGAGGTAGTTGAATAATTTACCAAGTCTTGTTGTGTTCTAATATAGTGATCTCTTCTTTTATAGCTTTTATCCACCTTGGATCTTTGCTAGCTTCAGTGTATATAGTAGGTTTTATAATAGAAGATAAAGTAGTAAGGTAATATTGATATGATGTACATAGACCAACATAAGATATGTTTTTGTTGAGTCTATATAAGGAATCTTTATGGACAGTTAAATACCTAAAGTCCTTCAACCAGATTGAAGGTTGTTTTTCTTTAGATGATATCATAGAGACAATAGGTGCTTGTGATGGAATCACTATTGGTGGTTGTATTTCAGGATCTTGTGTAGGCTATTGAGCTTGAGCTTGTCCTGTAGGTTCTTATATTGGTCCTTGATGTAGTACCTATAATAGTTTATCATGGTGTAATGAAGTGGTAGGTTGATGACTATTATGAGGTTGATGAAGTGGAACAATTGGGTGTTCTGGCAATTCTTCTACATAAGTAGAGGTCCTTGGAAAAAGAGAAATTTTAGTAGATGATTAAGTAGAAAGGGAAATATATTTTCTTTAAAGATAACATTCCTACTGACAAAAGAAAGCATTAGTTTGTAGATCATAAAGGATGTAACCTTTTTGAACCTCTGAATACCCCATATATACAATAGGTTTAGACCTAGAACTTATCATACTGAGTAACATTTTTAGCAAAACACAAGCATCATATAACTATTAAATGATGGATTGAAGGTTTTCTATTAAAAAAGACCTCATAGGGAGATTTATTATTAGTCAAAATTGAATTAGGTAGCCTGTTAATCAAGTGTTCTGCTGCTAAAACACAATGCCCCTAAACTTGATAGGAACATGAGCTTGTATTCTTATTGCCCTTGTTGTCTCAAGTATATGTCTGTGTTTTCTCTCAGTAACTCCATTCTGCTGAAGAGTATAAGCACAAGGCCTTTGATGAATTATCCCTAACTCAATAAAAACATCTTGACATATTTTATCAGTGAATTCTGTTCCATTGTAGGATCTGATGACTCTTATAGCTCTATCAAACTGTGTCTTGACATAAACAAAAAACTATTTTAATATGAGATATACATCTTGATTTTTGTTTAAGAAAGAAAAATCAAGTAGATCTATAAAAATCATCCACTAAGGTAAGAAAATATTTATTTCCATCATAAGTAGGGTTTTATAAGGACCCCGTATGTCTACATGAACTATATCTAAAATAGCATTAGTCTTAATATTACTAGAAGGAAAAAAATTTTGGCCTGTTTAGTAGATGGGGAGATAACACAATCATGAATAGACTCAGTAAATATAGGTAGACTACTAGGAGTAAACAGTTTATGTAGAGCTCAAGAGGAACTATGTCCAGATCTTTTGTGCTAGAGATAGAAATCCAGCTTAATAGTTTCAGAATTAGGTGCATCAAGACTAGTAATTTTCCCTCTTTGCTTTCTTTTAGCTGATAGTTTGTTCATAAGTACATGTAATCCATCATCAAGGTTACCAATCTCATTCACCCTCCCAGCAAAGAGATCCCAAAATATATAAAAATTAAGGAAAAATGAAGCAACACACTGTAATTCTCTTATTAGTTTAGCTACTGACAGTAAATTATATTTAAACTGAGGCATAAAGAACATATTGGATACTGTGATCCTGCCTGATATTGAGCTATTCCCAATATGTATGACTAAGGAAATATCACTATTAGGTAAATACACCATTTTTGCTTTATCAGACTTTTTGACAATAGTTTCATCAAATAGATCAAGATAGAAGCCATGTGATTTGTGGCTCCTATATCTATGATACATTCAGATATACTAGGATCTAGTAAAGAAAAATATTGATTCATACCTGCAGTGCTTCCATTGGCTTTAGAATTATCCCCAACTGTAGGCACTGAAGATGTAAACTCATTATGATTATGTTAAAGCATTTGCATAATCTGTTCATACTAACTCCTTGTGAATGGGATAAAGTACTCTACAGTCTAGCCAAGTTCTCTAGTTAATCCATGAGAAATTGAGTCTTGAGTTTGATGCCTCGCACCAACAATGTTAGGATTTAAATTTTAAATAAGAGCTGAGGTATACGACTCAAAACCAATATCTGGAATCATATTATATATAACATGGCCAACCAGGAGATGTCAACATCTTTTTCTTGTTGTTAAACTCATTTGGATAACCAATCAAATTGTAATTGACTTCCCTGGTGTGTCCTTTACATTTGCAATAATCACAAACCACATTAAAGTTTCTTTTATATTTTTGATATCCTATAGAAGGAATATTATTAGAAGTGGCATGTCCAAGATGGTTAGTTTTACTAGTACTTCCTTGGTGATAGGAACCACCACCTCTAAAAGGTTTAGAGTACAAATTTGTCACGCTTCCAGCCTAGATAAGATGGATAAGAATCATATGAGCATGAGTTATATGATAGGCATATACTGTACGGAGGGCTTACCATTCATAAATAATGATAAGGGGCTATATACATACCAATTCTATCCCATTGAACACTCGGATGACATAGACATGTGAAATTATGACCATGTATGACAATTTATCTCTGTCGATGAAAACTCTAAGAGAAATTATAACCATACAAGGAAAGGTGGTCGGGACAAGGGCCCTACATACCCAAACTATAACTAAAAATACAATTAAATAATACTTAACATTTATTAGCCCCAGGTAAAAGAGGAGCTTATCGACTGCTTGGCTAAATACGAATAAATGCCTGGTATAGAAATCTTCTCATCGATATACTTGAGCGTGTATTTATAGAAATATAGTACCCTCGAATATAGGGATGTTAGTACATATAAAATATGTACTAGTATATAAAGCAGACAGAATAACAAGTAGATGTATAAAGATGGTCAATGAGTCAATCAACAAAATGAGCAACTACGGATGACTGAATACTAGAAACACTTATTATGAAACTATTACCTATGTATTTACCTTATTAACTTATCATATAATAGCTTACGAGTAAGTCATCATTATTAAGGGCCTAGTAATTTGCCTAAGTGATGTCTTATTTCTTCTTTTAATAAAAATAATCATACGATGGCCAACCAAAGGCATTCTATGTCAAGTGTACAACATATGTAACCCAGATACTCCTAACTATGATTTTATGCATATAACTGTAATCACGGTCTGATACAGGGTACGCCCTTCTTAAAGGCTCTCTATAAAGGTCTGCCTGCAGTCCATATGTGCCATTTATTGGCTCGAGTCAGGGGTATCCCAGTTGAAATATAGATGATGCCACAAGGGCAAGTATACTACAATATCTGGGCTCACTATAATGGTATGGTCTCGATCTTGTGCACAGAAACAAATCGAGCAATAAGTCAAGCCAAAACTATGTACCCTATCGCCGTTAACTTTATTAAGTAGTGCCTTATAAGACTATGTAATTGTATCATGATAAATGTTATTCAACCACTAAAGTAATGGTTTTCATATTCCACTAATTTCTTTTCTAGTATTGAGCTATTTAAATGCTTATTCTTATTTTATTCAATAACTATATTGCTATATGTTCCAATATGCAATTACGACTATACTATGGCCATTTATTATAAACATATTGCATGTGATAGACATAATATATGAATTTTAAGAATTTTTAACACACACAAATACAAGTATAGATACTTGACTCGATAAAAGTAAAAATGCATAATGCAACTCTAATAAATAGACGCATCAAGGATAGAGACAAGTAATTCAAAATGGACAGTGAACATGAATATTATGCTGATATTAGGCATATAGTTATGTGTTAGACGTATAGAAGGTGAAAGAATTGTTCCTGTATATCAAGTAAACAGTATTCAACTCTGCTAGGAGAAACAAATGACTATGAGTTGTGCCTTCACGGCGAAGGAGGGTTTAGATTTACCTATCTTTGATGCCTTCCTAGTTAATGGTATGATCACAAATATCAAACAATTCAACTCGTAGGAGTGTATCCTTTGTTTTGTCAACCGCTAATTTCCATAATCTAATATATAACCAACTTAATATTTTAAAACTAGTGTTAAGAAACCATTGAAGTTTCCAATCTGAATCTGTTTGGTGGTTTGTTAGTTGGGTTCGCCGGCTGGAGTAGTGGTGAGTTTTACCAGTGTTAGCTCTCCGGTGACCAGACCTATAGAGAAAGAGAACGATAGAGAGGAAGGGGCAGCTGGGCTGACTAGAATAGTAGAGAGTCAGAGAGAGAAGAATGGGAGGCGACACTAGTGGGGGTTTTAATGGCCGGTGATTGCCGTTGTCGGTGGGAGCTATGTAATACGAGTAAGACCACGAAGGTGGGCATATGTGAGATCTATTGAACCTGAGACTTAGAGTGTGCAAATAAAGTGCAAAGAAGGGCCTAATAGGCTCCAAAATAGTTCACATTCTACACTCCAAGGGCGCCTAAAGTAAAGCATTCAACTAAGGGGTCTTTTAGACATTTCACACTATTTTTGTAACCTACTATAAATAAAATATATTAGGTCATTTACTATTTAGTTTTTGAAGAATATTGAAAGTTGTAACATTTAAAACACTCTCTCTTATGAGAAAGGCCCCATGGCCAAAACCTAGTAACTAGGGATTTCAACTTGAGTGTGCATCACTCCTATTGGATTCAAAATGTTGGATGCTTGGGTGATCGAGGTCACTCTTGTTCCAACGTAAGAGATAGGTAAATTTTTGTGCGTAGTGTTAAGGGTCTAAGAGTGGAATAAGATCTTGGATTCTTAAGATTATAACTTCATGTAGTTTATCTATCTATCCCTTTGTTTCATTGTAATTGTGTAGTTGTGTTTTTGTTGTAACCATTTATAGTTTGTCTTGTGATAGTGAACCCGCGACTTCTTGTTGTTATTATATTGTTCTTGTTTCTTTATCTTATTGTTGTAACTTAGTTTGGTTGGATATTTTGGTTGGATGTTTTGGTGTGAAATCACACCCTTTGTAATCTCATTTGTTGGTGTATTTATTGAATCTGAGTGTGGTCTCCAATCGGTCTAAGAATCCCTTTGATTAATGGACTATTTTGGAGTGTGTTTCGTGTTCTCCTTGTTTTTAGAATTTCATTTGATTTTAGAGAATTTCCTGATCTTGTTCCTACAAGATCAAATCTTGGGCTAGCTCACTTAAAAAATAAAAAAAAGGTGTTGAAGTGTTCTTGTGTTCTTGGCCGAATCTGGATCTTATTGTTGTCTTGGTTGAAAACTTGTTGTGTGCCTAGATTTGATAGTCTTTTGTTTGTTTAGTTGTTTCTATGTGTTGGTATTCTTGTTCATTAGCACTTTGATTCTATATCTATATTTGATCTTGAATTATTGATGTTGTTGTTGTAAACCAAAGTGTGGTCGATTGTTGTTGGTCTTGTTGTTGCGGATTCATCTTGGTCATGTATTGTTGAACATTGTTGTCCTATGGTTGGTCGTGTGGTGTTGTTGATAATTGGTGGACCAAGAACATTTTTTTGAGGTTGTAGTAGTCTTGGTCATGTGTTGAAGCTATTATTGTTGCGGATTGAGTTAGCCATGTGGTAGTGTTGTTGATCTTGGTGATTGATGTTGAATTTTCTTGGTGATTGTTGAAGTGTTCTTGATGTTCTTCCCAACCGTCATACCTTTTTAAAATAAAGTGAAAGTTAGATCCAAAACGGTGAAGGAAAAGGTGTGAGAATTTTTTTAGTCTTGAAAGACTTACCATCACCCACTAAATAGTCAATCATATCTTAACCACTTTCCATAAAACAAGGACCTATGTTTTGAGGAAAAGTGCAAGTCCAGTCAAGACTTTTTGTGTTTGAATTTCAAAAGGGCTCCAAGACTTGAATTTCCCTCCATTAACCAAATTCCACAATTCCAAAGTTGTAAATTGACCAAGACTTGAAATTGGACAAAAATAATATTAGAAACCGTAACCAATTACGTGCTGCCACTTCATCGGTGTTACCGTTCACGCAATAATTGGCTCAAATTTCAGATTTTCTTAGTTTTTTTATTGTTCCATAGTTTTATTTGATTGGTCCGAACACTAATTGACAAGCTGGTAAACTCCTACTAGATTGTAAGTTAGTTTTGTGTCCGTTTGTTCGTGTTAATGTTCTTTGTGTACTTTTCTCTTTTGTGAATTCATTGTTAGTTCTTGACTCAAGTCCTATAAGATTCTGTTTGAGTTTCAAAAAAAAATCTATTCCGAACAAGAGTAGACTTGACCTCAATCATTCACGAAGTACAAGTCGGCTTTCAACACTTGTGAAACCAAGTGTGAGGTAAAAATCGAGAGTGAGAGTGTGGCGAGGCATTTTTGAGCTAACAAGTTTGTTTCTTTTATTGTTCGTTGTTGTCTTTTCTTTTAGATACCATGGCTGCCGCCAATGTTGATGCCTCGTTTGACTGCATCATCGATAATATTGAAGACATGAAATGGTACGTTGAAAGGCTACGCTTATTGGTATCTACACTTATCTCAACAAATACAAAACCTAAGGTCAAAACACCTTGCGGTGAGAGCTTCCCGAAGGAAGTTGCTACCCAAACTTGTGAAGTACTTTCACACCGAGGTAAAGACAAACATACTCATAAACGTCAAGGTAAAATAACTAACTCTTACACTTTGGTGCATGTGACTGATAAATGTGTGACTAATAAGCTGTTGAGTGTGAGTAGTAGCTTACCTACATATGAGTATATTGATTCCTTACCACTTGTGGATGATGTACGTGTTGTGCGAATGGATACACTAGTTGATCCTATAGATGATCGAAGTGACTCTTCTAGTAAGATTAATTTGTCTCCACCTAGTGTTGAAGCTATTGTGTTGAATGAAAGTACATCATCGTGTGAAATTTGTGTTGACCAACTTGTATGTAAAACTTGTCCACCACTTGATAATATGTATGATATGATTAATAAATCTCAAGTGAGTGAAGAAATTGAAGATATTGGTCAAGGAAAAGGGAGTAAACCCATGAGCCTATATTGTTATAAAGATTCTAATGTTTGCTTGGCTCATAGGGTTAATCATGTGCTTGACAAATATAGTGACTTGAATTGTGATCCATTTAATGTTAATGGTGGTTTGTGTCTACTCGAGGACCCTAGGGAAGATGTGTCATTGTCTATTTGGGGTGTTGCTCATATCCGTGCATCCATGTTTGACACACTTGTACTTAAGCTATGTGAACCACAACTTGAGGATGCCAAGTTGTATTCTTGTTTGTGGAAGGGTCCAAGGATGTCAAAGTCTTCTTGTCACCTTAATGGGGTTAGAAAAATTTAAGTATCTTGTGGGACTCTTGAGAGCGTGCTTAACATTATTTGTAGAGGGAAATCGAGTTCTTGGGCAAACTACTTGTCTTGGATTAGAATGTTGCATGGTAGTTTCCCTATTCTCCATATTGGTATGACTCCCTTGATGGAATGCCTTCCCTCGGGCAGTGGTTGGAAAAAGAGAGGTCCTACGCGCTTGCAATGTCCCTTTCTCTCTTTGTGTGTTCCTACTTATGAGTACATCTTGGATGAGAATTGTGTCTTTGGTGCCTTTCTTCACTACCTATATGCATATGATGATATTCATGGTGTTGTTAGATATACATCGTATGAAAGGCATAGTTTCAGTTTTTGTTCCTTATTTCTTGATGTTCATCCACTCCCTTTTCTTTGTGATGTTGTACAAAGGCTTTTCATAATTAACAAAAAGGATCCTTGATTGTACTTCAAGTGTGTACCACCGTGGCATGATAATACTAATTATTTATTTTGCTAACTCTAACCCTCATGCCATGAGGATGTGTGCTTGTTTGTTTCCTCTTTGATTTTGCAAAGTATGGATTCGAGCTCAAATCCTTTTCAAGAAGGGGAGAATAATACGAGTACGACCACGAAGGTGGGCATATGGTAGATGTATTAAACCCAAGACTTGGAGTGTGCAAATGAAGTGCAAAGGAGGGCATAAATAGGCCAGTCCACATTCTACACTCCAAGAGTGTCTAAAGTGAAGCATTTAAGTAAGGGGTCTTTTGCATATTTCACACTATTTTTGTAACCAACTACAAATAGAATTTGTTAGGTCATTTACTTCTTAGTTTTTGAAGAATATTGAAAGTTGTACCATTTGAAACACTCTCTCTTGTGAGAAAGGCCCCATGGCCGAAACCTAGTAACTAGGGATTTCAGCTTGATTGTGGAATCACCCTTGTTGGATTCAATCTTGAAAATGTTGGATGCTTGGGAGATCGAGGTCACTCTTGTTCAAATATAAGAGATAGGTGATTTGTTTTGCTTAGTGTTAAGGGTCCAAGAGTGGAATAGGCTCTTGGGTTCTTAAGATTATGACTTCATGTAGTCTATCTATGTATCCCTTTGTTTCATTGGAATCGTGTAGTTGTGTTCTTGTTGTAACCGTTTGTAGTTTGTCTTGTGATAGTGAACCCGTGACTTCTTGTTGTTATCATATTGTTCTTGTTTCTTCATCTTATTATTTTAACTTAGTTTGGTAGGTTGTTTTAGTATGAAATCACACCCTTTGTTATCTTGTTTATTGGTGTATTTGTTGAATCCGAGTGTGGTCTCTAATCGATCCAAGAATCCTTTTGATTAGTGGACTATTTTGGTGTGTGTTTCGTGTTCTCCTTATTTTTAGCGTATCACTATGGCAGTGATATTAGAGAGAGAAAGAAGGAAAGACGGCTGGTTTAGATAAAAATAATCAGGGAACAAATAATAAAGTGGCCTCACTTGCACCAAAAATTTACAAACACACACATATATAAAATAAAACTTCTCAAGATAAATATAAGCCCAAATACATACAAATATGTTTCACAAAACGCCATGATAAATATAAGCCCAAATAAATACAAATATGCTTGACAGAGTGTCATGACAAATACAATATCCAACAGATAATACATGAGGCTCTATTTGGCCTTATAATCAAATGATAGGTATAATCAATATGGTAACTTACCTTATACTCTGCATCTAGAAACTGTATTCATGCAGATTTCTGGAATCATAGTCACACATCATATACATTCAGATGGTTAATAAGATACATTACGTATCTCTCCTTTTGTCCTTGTATTGAAATAACTTACTAGAGAAAGCACCTAAGATTTTAGGGATCATAGGCATAAATCATATCCTCAAAATGTTAGGGTGGTATACACATAAGGAATTTTGGGTGCATTATAGCTCTATTTGGAGGCTATTATCCCACTTAGGTCATCTTAATTATCTCTATATGCTAATATAATAGTCATACACCATTTGTTTTCCATATACTTTCAGGGCTCAACTTGTCAATTCTACGGAGCCACTTAATGCCTTTCCTAGGTGATACCTACCTAATCTATCAAATCATACAGTAACTGTAACATGTTAGCAAATAAGCATGAAGTACATATTCTCATATAAACATCTGAGCTGCAAAAAAAAAGCTTTAACTAATAAATATATAAATTTTAGCAAATGTATAACTTAAAGTAGTAAAATATAGGAATATGTAATCAATGAGCAAGTAAACTATGGAAATTTAGCCCACATGTCACATGTTTTGTCATGCCCCTATCCTAGACAGGATAGACAAGAATCATATGAGCATGAGTTATATGACTGGCATATACTGTGCGGAGGGGTATCAATTTATAAACAATGATAAGGGGCTATGTACATATCGATTCTATCCCATTGAACATTTGGCTGATACAGACATATGAAACTATGACCACGTATGATAAGTTATCTCTATCTACGAGCATCTAAGAGAAATTATAACTGTACCAAGAAAGGTGGTTAGGGAAGGGCCTTTACATACCCAAACTATAACTAGAAACACAATTAAATAATACTCAACGTTTATTAGCCCCAGATAAGAGATGAGTTCACCAATTGTTTGGCTGAATACGAATAAATGCCTGATATACTTGATCTTGTATTTACAGATGCAGTTCCCCCGAACGTAAAGATGCTAGTACATATAAAATATGTACTAGTCTGTAAAGTAGATAGAATATCAAGTAGATGTATAAGGATGGTCAATGAATCAAACAACAAAATGAGCAATTGCGGACAACTGAATACTAGAAACTGTTATATGAAACTATTACCTATGCATTTACCTTATTAACTTATCATATAACCACTTATGAGTAAGTTATCGTTATTTAGGACTTACTAATTTTCCTAAGTGATGTTCTGTGCTTACTTTTAAATTTTACAAATAATCATATGATGGCCTACCAAGGACATTCTATGTCAAGTGTACAACATATGTTACCCAGATACTCCTAACTATGATTTAATGCGTATAACTGTAATCACAGTCTGATACAGGGTACACCCCTTCTTAGGGGCTCACTATAAGGGTCCGCCAGCAGGAATATGTGCCATATATTGTCTCGAGTCAGGGGTATCTCAATTGACTTCAAATGTAAATGATGCCAAAAGGACGGGTACGCCGCAATGTTTAGGCTTACAATAATGGTTTGGTCTCGATCTTTAGCACAGAAACCTATGTACCCTCCCATCTTTAACTTTATCAAGTAGTGCCTTATAGACTATGGAAGTGTATCATGATAAATTTTATTTAGCCATTAAAGTAATGCTTTTCATATTCCACTAATTTCTTTACTAGTATAGAGTTATTCAAACGCTAGTTCTTATTTTATTTAATAACTATATTGCTATGTGATCCAATATACAATTGTGACTATACTATGACCATTTATTCTAAATATATTGCATATAATAGACATAATATATGAGTTCTAAGAAATTTCAACACTCGTGAATACAATCATGTGTCGCTCTATAAATACTTGACTCGATAAGCGTAAAAATGAATACTGCAACTCTAATAAATAAAAACATGAAGGATGGAGACAAGTAATTTAAAATGCAAAGGGAACATGAATATTGTGGTGATATTAGGAATATAGTTGTGTTAGACATATAGAAGGTCAAAGATTTGTTCCTGTATATCAAGTAACGAGTATCGACTCTACTAGAAGAAAATAATGACTATGAGTTGTTCCTTCATGGAGAAGGAAGGTTTAGCTTCACATACTTTGACGCCTTCCTAGATAACGGTAGGACTGCAAATACCAAACAATTCAACCCGCAAGAGTGTAGCCTTTGTTTATTCAATCGCTAATTTCCTTAATCCGATAGATAACCAACTTAATATTTTAAAACCAGTATTGAGAAATCATTGACATTTCCAACCTGAATATGTTTGGTGGTGTTTTAGTGGGGTTCTCCGGCTGGAGCAGTGGTGAGATTCGCCGGTGTTGGCTCGCCGGCGACTGGACTTGTGGAGAAAGAGAACGTGGAGAGCGAAAGGAGGTGCTGGGCTAACTGGAATAGTGGAGAGATGGAGAGAGGAGAACGAAGGCGATGTCGGTGGGGGTTTTGCCGTCTGGTGATTGTTGTTACCGGTGGGAGCTATGGCTATGATATTAGAGAGAGAAAAAAGAGAGAAAAAAGAGAGAAAGAAGGAAAGATGACTAGTTTAGATAAAAATAATTAGGGTTTCCTTCTTTTTTTCTTCAAGTATTTTTGTAGAGAAAACAAATAATGAAGTGGCCCCACTTGTACAAATATATATATAACAAAATAAAATAAAAGTTCCCACTTATCCCTTAACCCACCAGCCACAATCATACACATTATATATATTATATTTATATACACGCACATATGCATATGCATATATATACACACACACATACAAAATATAATTTTCTTTAAAATATATGTACCACGTAAATCTCTATAGATTAAGAGTTATACTCATCTAAAATATAAAATAAATTTAAAAATTTACAAAGGTATTACAAAAGTAGTCTTAAAATTAATGGTACTAGGACTAGAACCTAATACACCATATGTAGCAGTCACTATTTTTTGACTCTCATCACCAAGAATCATGGCATATGCCTTGTTCACTGAAGGTAATAGGCTCATCATCAGAATTTCGCTTCTTACAAGTCCATAGTTATCATTTAAGCCTACCAAAAATTGAAATAGTTTCATTTTTTGTAGATGCACTACAAAATTCTTGGACTTGTCACAATCACATTCAGGTATTGGAACCAAGGACTCAAATTCTTCCCAAAGATTCTTTAGTCTTGGGAAATAAATAGAGGAAGACAAAGTTCCTTGCATTAATGTAGTAATTTCTTTATGAATATTATACACTCTGAAACCATCAATCTTATTAAACCTTTCAAATAGATCTTGCCAAATAATCTAAGCACTAGATGCATACATGATTCTACCAAGAAGACTACTAGAAATAAAGTTCATGATCCAAGAAAGTACTATTGCATAAACCCTTTCTCAGTGGTTCCACAAAGTTTCAGGAAACTTTTCTTTTGCACAAGAACCATCAACTAACCCCATTTTATTTCTTCCTAGAAATGTAATACGCATAGACTTAACCCATTTGGTATAATTTTCAATGCCAGTCAATTGAAAAGTGACAATTTGCATACCACATCAGATGAATGTAAGAATAAGGGATGATTATAATCAATACTGAAAACCTGAAAAGAAGATGAGTTTCCAGCTGTTCCATTCACAGTTCCACCTGGACCTTGATTTGGTACTGCATCAGTTTGATGCTTCATTATCTTTCAATTTTCTTTGAAGATGAACCCAGAATTATGGCGGAAGCAAAACAAATGACCTCATGAAGTTGGTCGAGAATACTGAGTATAAAATACTTCACAACTGATTATGCATGATAGATGATCCATTGCTCTAATACCATGTAGTAATTCAGAATTTGAATGTAGTAATTCAGAGAGGAAGAAGAAGCAAGTAGAGATCAAACTTAATAATGGAACTTGTTAATTCTTATTCATTCAAGTGTTGAATCAATGTGATACATCTATATCCATATATATATAGATAGGATTGAGATAGCAGATTTAGTAACTAACTAATTTGCTTCATAACTAACTTCTAACAGTGTTAACTCCTAACTAACTCAGTTCTTACCTAACTTTAGGAAGCGTTTTAACTAACTATGTGAACTTTATTTTATACTTCAACATTCTTCTTCCTTTCCATGAATATCTAAATAATATAAGCGCACTAAAAAGAGATTTATATCTTAATCGGTTTACTCTTCCATTTTTGAGTAGTATTTTTTTTCTTTAGCCTGATCTATTTATTACTGTTTTGTATTTTTTTTTTTTTTGAATAATTGTGGTGTCCGGATAGCTATTGCGTACCTCGACTAAATTCATGAAATATCTACCACCTCCCACCAACAATAAATATCGTGTAACTTTGTCTACCAAAGATAGGACAAATGGGAAGAATCACCTAATATTTTTTATCTCTGCGGATTTGGTCTCTCTAGGTTTGAACCTAAGGACCCTAAAACCTCAAATCTTTCATCCACTTATTGATTATTAAGCCACACCTACATTTTTCTTTCATTCTTTCGTTGTACTAAATTTTTGTTGAGAGAAATTTCAATGTGTAGTCCCTTGCCTGCGATTGAGGTACGTACAGGTCATGATGTCTTAGAGGATTATTTGTGCATGTTACAAGTGTAAGAAATTTAGGAGGTAAGAGAACAAAATCACATGCGAAAAAATTCAGTTGGAGAGAAGTGGAGGGAAGAGACATCTATACAACTTGACTTAATTCAAATGGCTAGATTATCTGACTATTTATAGGTGAATTCCTCCATGTATCTAGCCTAACATACATGTGTTAGGCTAAGGTAAATGGATAACACCATTTAGACTTATCGTTAATAAGTTCGTACCTCACATCATCCAAGGTAAATGGATAACACCATTAGACTTATCTTCTTTCAAGGTAGGTGATCAAATTCAAACTCTAATACATGCATTTTAAAAATGGCTTAACTCTTAAGTCATCAATTGATTTTTAAAATTGTCAATAAAATTCACTTACATATCTCAATTCAATCTTGTATATATTAGACTCTTTAATATTAATTAATAAATATTTATTAAATATTAATTTATAAAATATTATGTGTGTAGTTCACTTACAAAAATTACAATAAAAATACCAATCAAACTTTGACAAATGACAATGGACCTCAAAAATTATATAAAAAAATAAATTTTATATTTAGGAAAATTAAAAATTATTCAATATCTATTTTTTTTTTTACCTATTTTTCAAAAAGGAAAAAAAATCCCTTTCTTCTTCTTCCCCTCGACCTCGCCCCAACCCCAAAACAAAACTCAATCATTTAACAAATTGATTTAAGCTTCAACCAGTTTGAAGAGAACAGAAGGTCCTTGAGGGAACAACGATGACGTAACATGATGATAGTGACTTAATTTTATGTCGGACTTTCATAGAAGAAAATTTTATAGTTGTTAGCATTTTAAAAAATTATTTTCTTAATTAGGATTGTCGATTTGTATGGCCTGCTTAATCACTTTTTGAGTTAGTTTAATTTTGAGATTTGAGGACTAAGGTTGTTCCATAAATGTAGATATCAACTTTTCTTATACATTAGATGATGTAAAGAAGGAAGATGAGAACAAAAAAATAAGGAAATTAAAATAGTTAGGCAACATCATGTGGTGGTGTGTGCTAAGGTGGTTGAAAATGATGGCGTGTTGGTGGAAAAGAGGCAGTCGCTCTGCAGAAAACAAGAACTGCTAACTTAAAAGGAGGAAAGTTTTTTATATAATTTTTTAAAAAAAGTTAAATGGGGAAGAAGAGAAAGGATAAAAAAATTATTGAAACAAAAAGAAAGAAGAATACTACGATAGCAATTTATGTGCTCAATGCTACGTGAAATTCTCTATTTGTATCATGTCAGCTACATATTTATTAATATTGAAGTGTTTAATAGATATAAAATTGAGTTGAGGTGTCTAAGTAAATATTTTAAACAATTTTAAGGATCTATCAATGACTTAAGCTTCAAAAATCAAGATATATAATTAATACTCCCTCTATTTCATAATAAGTGAATTATTGAGATATTTTTTAATGTTTAAATTAACTTAATTGTTCAATCTTCAAGAGTAATATTAAAATTTTCCTCTATTTTTATCCTTTTTTTGGATTTTTTATTTGATGCGTTCAAAAAAATTTAATGGCTTTTATTTACTTATTGTTTTGAATTATTTTTTTAAAAGACAGTATTGAAAGTAATTATCATGATCAATGTTTTAAATTTTCAAAAGTAATTTGACAATAATTTTTTTTTTTAAATATCTAATTCATGTCTTAATTTCTTTTTTTATTAATAGGTGTGCATTACCTCAATAATTCACTTATTATGAAATAATAAATGGAGGGAGCATTCTAGTTCATTAACTAACCCGTGAGCAAGTTTTATCTTTTCAACACCCTCCCTTAAACCTGATTCACTACTCTTCAAGAGCCATCCTTAGCTTTGGAAAAGTATCAATCTTCAATCATGAACTCTAGTCCCACTTTCTTCTTCGATTTTTCTCATTTGCTTGTACATCCATTTGTCTCCGATAGTGCTTTTGCCTTTTGGAAGTGTGACCAACTCCCATGTATCGTTCTTCTTGTTTGTCTTAATTTTTTCTCCATTGCATTTTTCCATCATGAATTTTGAGAAGCATCTTCATTTTTTAGAAGATCAATGTCCACCAATAAACAAAGGCATGCCATAAACAAAAGTGCGTTAAATCACTCAAATCTTCCGCTACGTCTTCCGATGTATCATACAATTGACGAAACCTTTTGTTCTTTCGAATGCTTGAATTTGATACCCCAACTTCTTGAACTAAACCTGGAGGTGTTGCAGGTGGTGTAGTAGGCTGCTCCACAACTAATTCATCATCAAAGATGGACTAAAAGAGTAATCAAATTTTTGGGGTTATATAACTTATGACCGTTAGATCATTGATCATAACCCAATGAAAACATTCCTCTCACTTTTTTATCAAGTTTAGATCTCTTCTCATCCGACGTATGTACAAGCAATGCTTCCAAACACTCGCAAGTGAGAAACTTTTAGTTTGAAAGCACCCAAGCATCTTTCGGTGTTTTCTCACGAACATTACTGGTGTAATGTCGATTTAATAAATAACTGCACAATTCACCCTTCAGCCCAAAAACTTTTTTGTCATATTTTTGCTCTTTAACATACTTCTTATCACGTTGATAGTACAGTCAAACCTCTTTATAGTGATAATGTTTGTCTAAAATTTTGTATATGACTGTTGTTGCACTCTATTTCAAACCAATCGAATAGGCATAATACATAAACATGATCTTTAATTTGATCTCAAATCATATCTATGACCTCCAGATTTAAGTGTGCACAAGTATACACTTAAACTTACATAAAGTTAAACAAGAAGACATACACGTTTTATGTGGCATAATATACGTAGGACGCTATATAGGACAAGAATTGGCCATGTAGGATGCTACATAAGACATGTGTGTCTAATTGTTCAACTTTATTCAAGTTTAAGTGCCTACACATCTAAAGTTGGAGGTCATAGATGTGATCTTAGGCTAAGTTAAAGCGCATATTTATATATTGTGTCATCGAAATAGTATAGAGCATAAAATTTGTTACTCTCTAATTTGAAAATTGTTTTAGAGCCATCACGTAACTTTTAGGAAAAATTAGCAAAATCATTTTATGTAAAATTCTATTTTTGGTCTTTAAAAGTATTTGAGATTCTGGATAAGAATCTAGATTATTATAGAGGAAGAAGTTAAGCACCCCTCAGAGTCTATTCGAAGATAGTTCTTAAAACTTAGTTCTTTATAAAAAAAAATATTTGAAAAATATTTGCTTATTAATTGCTAAAAAAAATTGAAAACGAATTGAAAAGTATTTATTAAATTTAAGAAAAGAGAATGCACAAAGTATATAAAATATATGCATGCAATAAACAAAGATATAATACAGTTATCGAAATAGAGATATAGTTCAAATTATAGAAAAGAGTTTTATGATCTTATAAAAATATACGCATAAAGTTATATACAATTTGACATACTATTTATATGAATACTAGACAGAGAAGTCCGTGCAAGTACGAGCCCAATGATAAGCGAGAACTTCATCATTTTTACATATGTAAATATTTGCATATGTAAATAATTATATATAAATATTTCATAGAAAAACTAGTTACATAAAATTTCATTATTTTTATGAGCTATTTACATACAAAAAGTTATCAATATGTAGGTCTACCACGATAAACTATGGCTGTACATTAAGATGGGATTGTCATTTACATCAAAACGCAAAATGTTCGCTCATGCAGCCGGCTATATGATGTTGGTATAGGCAAGCAATATCCACCTGTACATGCTATATCGTGAGATGCAATGAAGTTGATAGAGGCAACCAAAATGTAACTGTACATGGCACACCACCTGAGTGAAGTTGGCCGCATTCAAATTTGGGTTCAACCATCTGTGGCTGAAATTTAAGAACATTGGGAAGGTGTAATGAAGAGAGTATGATCATTCTATTTATCTGATTGCGTTGAGTAGATGGATGTAACAAAGGAGAGCATGAGCTTTATAGCTATACAAAAGTCAAACTAGACGTTGGAGTGCCTATTTGCTACCAGTAACATTGAAGATTTCAGTTGTCAAGAAAATGAGAAACTTCTGCAGAAGTAGTTGAGCTGTGAAGTTGGAAAACTTTATAATTTCATGATCGAGTCACTATTTAAACAATAAATTCACTAAAACAAATTAAACCTCAGGAGTCATCCTATGAACTACCAAATAAATTCATGGTTAGCATTAAACATAGCCCTCTCGATGTCACAAATGCATACAATCTTATACTACTCTTTCGTTTCATTTTAATTCGCTTCTATAGTAAAATATATACACATGAAAAGGAAAAATCTTTACTATATAATTTCATGATTAAGGGACTATATAAACAATAAATTCACTGAAACAAACTAAACCTTCAAAGAGGAATCAATATGGATAAAGATAAAACTGATTGATGAATGCGAACCTTGGACTTCCAACAGGTTTTATTGTTTTAACAAATTTTATTGTATTTCTATTATACTGAAGAGAGAGTTCCGACATGCCTGCTTCAGCATGCTCTTATCCCTAATTTTACTATTTCATCTCTAATTAATTATTATAAATTATTTATATACTAAAAAATTAATAATGTTTAATTAAAAAATAAAATAGGCATTTATGACATGTCTGCTCCAACTACTTCAACCGTGATCTTATTATATCGCTCCTAATTAATCATTGTAAGTCATTTATGTATTGAAAAATTAATAATATTCAATCCATGATTTTACTATATCACCCCTAATTAATTATTATAAATTTTTATGTATTAAAAAATTAATAATATTTAATTAAAAATTATAAAATAAACATTTATGACATGTCTACTTTAGCTGCTTCAATCATGATTTTACTATATCACCCCTAATTAATTATCATAAGTCATTTTATGTATTAAAATATTAATAATATTTAATTAAAACAATAAAATAGACATTTATGACATATCTGCTTTAGCTACTTCAACCACAGTTTTACTAAACATCACCCCTAATTAATTATTATAAATAATTTAAGTATTAAAAATTAATAATTTAATAAAAAAGGTAAAATAGATATAAAAATGATAAATTAACTCTTGATATTTTAAATTAACTTGACGTCTTATATGAGGTCCACTTAAATATTTTTTACAAGTATTTTTTATTGTAATTTGTCATGTCACTTCTAATTAGTTGTTGTAAGTCATTTAAGATATTTATGCTTCGCTGCTTCAATCGTAATTTTACTATATCACCCCTAATTAATTATTATGATAATCTAAGCATTGTGCCACTTAAATTGAAATAGAAAAATATTATAAATTACAATTTAAAATTTAAATTATTTAAATATACAATTGGCTATCAATGACACAAAACTCTGGACAAGGAGAGTAACATGGGGTTTTGGGTCACAGGTGACAAAAGAGTTTTAAAATGAGGTGTAGGTGGCACAAGTCTTAATTATTAGTTGGAGGTGACAATTACTTTATTATATATTAAGAAAGTTGGGGAAGTTTTAAAATAACCCACAAGTTTTTAAATTTACTCTTTGATCCCAATGTATACCTAAAATAATGGGAAACAGAGGGGAAAAAAGGTGTTTTTCTCTCTCTTCTCATCCATTGTTGTTTTCTCTCTCTTAGCGATTTTTGTTGTTAATTGTTTCTGTTTCTAACGCTTTATTCATCATCTTCTGCTTTATCTTTTTCTGGTCGATCATTTGTTGTTGTTGGTGTTGTTGGTACAACACTACTGCTGCTATCTGACCAATTTCTTAGGTCAGATTTTGTTTACTACATCACTTTTTAGTTTGGCATTACTTCATAGGTTACTTTGATAAGTAAAATTATGATTTTTATTCGTATTTGTCATCTGGGTACACTTTTGTTTTTCCAACAATGGATAAAACCCCGATTATAAATCCAGCACAAGTGCCCACAATTTAAATAGATCAATCATTTCGTGCATCAGATGAGTAATCTGTTGCATCAGACTATTTATTTGATGTATCATCGTATTATCTGTTACATTAGACGTCTTATCTGTTGTATCAGGATGTTTATTTGTTGCACCAAACTAATTATCCGTAGCATCAGAAGGTTTATCTGTTGCACCAGACTAATTATCTGTTGCAACGAATGATTAATCTGTTTGAAATAACACAAATCAACCCCTGCCACAAACCTAACTGATAAATCTTGCTATTGCTACTGGATTCTAAATTATTCTTTTTTACGTCGAATCGTCGAAATATTTGTTGAGAAGATAATAGACAGAATGAAGATTAAATATGGATTAAAACGTCAAAGATCAAACACAATTTATTTATTAAACAAATAAAAATACATATAATAGACAAAAAGAAAAATAATAGTCTAATTATTATTATTATTATCAGCGTCATCATTGTCAGCCGGCCAATCTTTAACCGAAAGTAGCAAGGCCCTCCTCAGCCTGCGTATCTCGCGAAACATTCTTGATGTAACTCCTCCCAATTCCTATTGCAGATCACGAAGTTGATCCTGAAGTTCATTCATGGTGTCTTACAGAAAAGCAACATCCCACACTGGGTCAGCTATAATCTTATCTTCTAGAGTGTACTATGAAAGACGAGATGCAATAAATAAATAAATTATGTATTTGAATGAACGATTGAGTAAGGGCGGACCCATTTATAGAGGATCGAATTTGAATGAGAGGCAAAAAGGCGCGACTATTCACCTCCATACATTAATTAAATTTTTTATTAAATTAAGAAAATAAATATTATGATATAAGTAATGACTTTTCAAATTATTATTATTAATTAGTCTTTCAAGGAACCATTTTTATTGAGTTGTGGTAACAGATTCTATATCTGTTGTATCAGATAACACATCCGTGACAACAAATATATTATCTGTTGTAAAAAATATAAAATATGTTGCATCAGATAACATATCTGTTGCAACATATAATCTAACTGTCCACCTTCATTTATTAATTACATTTTTTATTAATATGAAAAGTAATGAATTAATTAAATTAAGAAATATTGTGATGAGTCATAACTTTTTAGATTATTATTATTAATTAGTTCTTTCCAAGAACTGCTTTTATTGAGTTGTGACTCGATTAGGTTGCATCAAAAAAATCATCTGTGACAACAGATATACCATCTGTTGCAACCATAGTGAACCTGTTGCATTAGATAATTTAATTGTTGCAACATATAATCTACTTTTTTAAAAAAAAAAAAAACAATATCATCATATCATTAATCCAAATTTGCTTGCTTTTTTATTTTATAAATTAAAAAAATACCTTTTCAAATTCCTTAATGAAATAATAATCAATTTATTATATAATAAATAATTTAAAAAAATAAAAATTTTTAAAAGTCACGATCAGTTATTAAAATTATGGTTATAAATTGTGTTTATTATTTATTTCCTTATTATTTATTTACGAAACATTTTTCATATTGAATAATCAGAACTCCGAGTCATGTCTTTCTTTTCACCCTCTCAATAACAACAATAGCCCTTTTTTATTAATAACCGCCAAATGCAACATCTGATCGATCCGTCGTAGTAGACTAACCTCTAACTGTTGACACAAATTGCTGCTCAATACCTACCACCAACCGTCGATATGCTGAGAACAAGGAATAAACAGAATGATTATTATTAAATACTAAATAAGAATTAAAAATTCAAAAATCAACAACAAAATAAAATGAATGTTTATAGATTTTTTAATCCCTTTGGTAGATTTGATATACAAAAGGAGGAAAATAATCACTAAAATAAAAAACATTACCTAATTATTATTACTATTATTATTATTATTATTATTATTATTATTATTATTATTATTATCAATCAGACATCTTTCATTCATCCGACAACCTTGCTCCAAAGTCAGCCAAATATCTCTCTGGAGTTCATCAATCAAACTGCCTTTGAAGTTCACGCAAGGACTTGATATGACTTTTCTTGTACGAATCTGGATCATCCATATTTGTAAGGAGGGACCTATTTATAAATTATTGTATCTCGGAAAGAAAAGAAAATTACTTTAAAATAAATCTAACAAATGGGTAATCTGTTACAAAATATACTCTTTCTGTTAGATAACTTACAACATACTGGCAATCTTTTTGCAACAGATGTATATATCTGTTTGATTTCTACAATAGGTTGATCACAGTCGTAACAAATGTCTCTAATTGATTGATAATATAAACAGATGTGTCATTTATTGCAACAAGCTAGCCATCTATTTATTTAATTTAAGCCATAGATGGGCTAGGATGAATAAGGTGCGTGCAGATGGATCCACTATCATATGTGTGGGAGTTAAGTATGTATTACTGATAAGGTTATCGGGAAAACACACACAAAGTACAATTTTTTTGTGAATGCAGTTTTTAAACGATTAGGCATTGATCATTCAAATAAGATCCTGAATTGTACCGTTAAGTTTGATGGGTTCAAAATTGATAAGGCTAAGGACCTCATGAGGATGGTGCAGATACCCTGTTATGAATTACTGACGGTTGGTGCTCCTATTTATGTGTGTTAAGTTTTGAGAAGGGATCAATATTTGTCATCACTGCAGAGAACCAATAGCGATTGGACTTAATTTTAAGTGTGCATTGGACCCTTAGAGGGCCCTCGAAGCCTCGGACTGCATCAAACAAGAATGGAAAACCAATATAGTTATTGCCCTGGCCAAAATTTATATGGTTGGGTTGCTCACTGGGGTTGATGATTATATGCCAGAAGGTGCAGTAGGAGAATGCTTTCGAGGGAAAATGGGTTGTTGATGGAAGACTATATCATCTGAGAGCTAATTAAAGAAGAGACACAAGGTAGAAAGATACTTCTAACAAATATGGCCGATGAAATTATCTTAACAGATGTGAAATCTGAATCAAGTGCAAATATGAAAGTGTATCTGATAATGTAATTTCGTCTGTTGTGTCTCTGAAAGAAAAATAATATAGATGGACACTTTGCTAGAGAGCTGCATGATCGGGATTATCACCTAGGTAGAAAATAGAAGAAGACCAACAAAGCAGCCTCACGGGCATCGAGGGTAGAAATGATGTTCAGCAAGCCTAGAAAACTTACGCCAACAACAACTGCAGTGAAAATAAGAAAACTAAGCGAAGGCGGTAATTTCTAAATTTTAAAATTCATCCTATCTTTTTGTTTGTGTTTCCAACCAGGTCCACTACCGTTGACCTGATCGGAACCACAAACGATATTGAAAGGCAAATAGAGTATTATTGCTTCCTTAGCAATATGGTTATAATTGATTGTGTTTTCTTGCTTTGACATTCTTTCAACATTCCTTGGAGATGATCAGATGCTTGCTATAGTGTGTGAAACCTAATAATTTTTAAGCTTGCCTCCAGCTTGTTGATTCTGTAATAAAGCTGGTCATTACCGTCTTCAAAGTTGGTAAGAAGTTCCTCGTCTCTTGTGCGCTTGATCAGGAACATTACCTTCAAAGTTGTGGCATTCTAGAAACCCTTTAGAACAATTTCTCTTCAGAAACTTTAAAGGATACATAGAGGGTCGTTGTATTTGTTTTAGGTTAAAATGTGTTGATGCACGTTGAAGATGTGGTCCCAACAGTTGAACAACACACTTTTATCGAGCGTTGTTCCATGCATCTTGCTCAATTAATTTGATAAATTAGTAAGCATACAGTTACGTAGTATATGATTTAAATCGGCTCTACTAAGCCTATCAAATGTTACGTAACTCCAAGCTCATTACCCTATCAAAATAATATGCCCAAGTTAATGCACATAGAAAAAAAGCCCAATGTGTCAGCCTTTCTACTAATCACTCTTCTCTAATATAGATGACAAGATATCTGCAATGCAAAATTCTACACCATCGCCAGACATTATTGCCTGGGAACATGTCTGGCGACGGTGTATACTTTTGCATAACAGATATCATGTCATCTATATTAGAGAAGAGCAATCAGCAGAAAGGTTGAGAGATTGAGCTCATTCGATTTGTGCACTAACTCAGTCATATTTTTTTGATAGAGTAGTGAGCTTAGAGTTACGTAACGTTTCATAGGTTTGGTAGAGATGATTTAGATCACACGCTATGTAACTCCATGCTTACTAATTTATCAAATTGGTTGAGCAAGATGCATGGAGAAACTCTATATAAAAGTGTGTTGTTCAACTTTTGGGACCATATCTTCAACGTGCATCAACATATTTTGACCTAAAACAAACACAGAGACCCTCCATATATCCTTTAAGGTTTCTGAAGAAAGGATTCTGAAGGGCTTTTAGAATGCCACAACTTTAAAGTAGTGTTCCTGATCGAGCTCACAAGAGATGAGGAACTCTTTACCAACTTCGAAGAGAGAAACGACCAGCTTGAATATAGAATCAAAAAGCTGGAGGCAAGCTTGAAAATTATCGGGATTCACATACTACAGTAAGCATCTGATCTTCTCCAAGGAATGTTGAAAGCATGTCAAGGAAAGAAAACACAATCAATTATAACCATATTGCTAAGGAAGCAATGATACTCTATTTGTCTTTCAATCTCGTTTGTAGTTTTGATCAGGACAACTACAGTGGACCTGATCGGAAACATATAAACAAGAAGGCATAGGATGAAATTTAAAATTAAGAAATTTTATGCCTTCGCTTAGATTCCTTATTTTAACTGCAGTTGCTGTTGGCATAAGTTTTCTAGACTTGCTGTACATCATTTTTACCCTGGATGCCTGTGAGGCTTCTTTGTTTGTCTTCTCTTTTTTCTATCTAGTTGATAATCCCGACCACGCAGATCCCTAGCAAAGTGTCTATCTGCATTGTTTTTCTTTTCGAGACATAACAGGTGAAATTACATTATCGGATACACTTTTATATTTGCACTTAATTCAGATCTCGCATCTGTTAAGATAATTCCACGGGCCAAATTCGTCAGAAGTTACTTTCTACCCTATGTCTCTTATTCAATTAGCTCTCAGATGATATATTATTCCATTAACCACCCATTTTCCTCCAAAAGCATTCTCCTACCACACATTCTGGCATAAAATCATCACCCCGAGCGAGCAAACCCGCCATATAAATTTTGGGCAGGGAAATAAATATATTAGTTTTCTGTTTTTATTAGATGCAGTGTTAAGCTTCGAAGGCCCTCTAAGGGTCCAATACACCCTAAAAGTTAGTCCAATCGCTATTGAATCTCTTTACAATGACATAAAAATTAGATCCCTTCATAATGCTTGACAAATTAACATGAGGAACAACCGACATTAAATCTTAACATACTATCAGAACAATATTGATGGTCCCTTAGCCTTATCAGTTTGGACCTACCAAACTCGACTATAAAATTGCAGACATCTTGTTTGAACGATCTATGACTAATCAGTAAAAACATCATTCACAAAATCAGTACACTCTATGTGTGTTTCCATAATAACATTATCAGTAATACATACCTCCCACATATGAAGTGGTTTTATCTACAAGCAGCTTATTCCTCTGATCCCATCTTTACTGCGGCCTCTTGAGATAGTCCGTCAAAATTTGATCAACTGCCAGTTTCTTATATCTACAAAGAAGAGGAAAAAATTTGATGTCACAAAAAGAACATTGTCCATCTATTGAATCAGATGTGGAGTCTGTTGCAACAGATGCGGATCTAATGGAATACATAAAACCAGTCTTTCTGGTGGTTTTATTTATTCCAACAGTTTCTCCATTTGTTGCAATATCAACAACAGCATAAACATCAACAAAAAAGAAATAACATTTGTTCCAACAACATCATCAACAACAAAGAAGCAACATCCTTTGTGCCAGAACTATCAACAACACCATAAGTTCCAACAACGCTAACCACACCAACAACATCAATAACTGCATCAACAATAATAAAACAAATAAAATACATACAAAAAATGATACTGCCAACAAGGCTTTTAAACATCTCCCAACATATGATTTTTTTCTCATATTGTAATAAAAATTCTCAGATTATTTATTCAACTCTTACAAGTTCCTTAATTTTTTTTAAATAAATATGATATGGGTAAATAGTAATTACATAAAAAAAACAGATGTAAATAACATGCAAAGAAGAAGACGAGAATAAAAGAGCAATAATGAACCATACCTTAATATAAAAAAGGGATCAAAACAAAAATTTAAGTCGAGGAAAGATATGGATGGGTTTATATCTGAAAAGATCTTTATGACAATAAAAGAGAAAATAGAAAAACAAAAAGGCTATGACCCTAAAGAGGAGAGAGAAAAAGAAAAAAGTTGAATAAAATAAATTGCAGCTGAAGGAAGAGATGGGATAATTTCTATAGATGTATTGTGTAAATAGCATGGTGGTTTTCAATATTTATTAATTAATATTCATTAATTTCATTAATAATTTGAGGGGCACGAGAAAGACTAAGACTACTGACATTGAAAAGACAAGATAAGACTTCTCAATGAACTCACTTTTGAGATATCCAAGAAATATGTTTTACTGCCTTTAGTAGTAAGTACTACTACGTGATATTATCTACTCGGACCAGAAGCTTCTTTATTTAAAATTAAAAGAGATAAAAATATTTTCAAACAGATATGTCATCTGTTGTAATATATATAAATATATATTTAGAAATCCAAATAGCTCAATCATCTGTTACAATAGACATAAATATCTATTTAAAAATCCCAAAAGCTCAGTCATCTATGACAACAGATGAAAATTTTCATTTGATAATTAATAAAATTAGATATGTCATCTATTACAATAGATAAAAATATTTTTTAAAAAATTTCCAACAGCTCAGTCATTTGTCACAACAGATGCAAATATCTATTTGATAATTAAATCAGATTTGTCATCTGTTGTAATATATATGTACCTATTTGAAAATTTTCAACAGCTTAGTCTTTTGTTGCAACTGATTTTATAAAAATTGATTTAGGTAGAACTAGGGATGAATGAAAGAGCTCGCAGGGTCAATTACAAATCTAATCGAGTCTTTGTAATTGCATGGCGTTGGTATTGCATTTATACTGACCCGAGTCTTCGATCGATCACTCTGAGTTGAAATGAGTTCTCATCAACTCAATTTTAGGATAGTGATAGTACCTAAGTTGATTTAGGTAGAACTAGGGATGACTGAGTGAGTTCGCATGGTCAACTACAAATCCAATCGAGTCTTTGCAATTGCATCGCATTGGTATTGCGTTCATCCTAAACCGAGTCGTTAATCGATCACTCTAAGTTGAAATAAGTTCTCATCAACTAAATATTAGGATAGTGATAGTACCTAAGTTGATTTAGGTGGAACTAGGGATGAATGAGTAAGCTCTTAGGGTAAACTACAAATCCAATCGAGTCTTTGCAATTGGATGACGTTGGTATTGCGTTCATCCCGACCCGAGTCGTCGATCGGTCACTTTGAGTTGAAATGAGTTCTCATCAACTCAATGTTATGATAATGATAGTACCTAAACTGATTTAGGTGGAACTAGGGATGAATGAGTGAGCACGCAGGGTCAAATACAAATCTAATCGAGTCTTTACAAATGCATTATGTTGGTATTGGGTTTATCCTAACCTGAGTCATCAATCAATCACTCTGAGTTGAAATGAGTTCTCATCAACTCAATGTTAGGATACTGATATTACCTAAGATGATTTAGGTGGAAATAGGGATGAATGAGTGAGCTCGTAGGGTCAACTATAAATCCATTCGAGTCTTTGCAATTGCTGGCGTTGGTATTGCATTCATCCCAACCCAATTCGTCGATCGATCACTCTGAGTTAAAATAAGTTCTCATCAACTCAATGTTAGGATAGGTATAGTACCTAAGTTGATTTAGGTGAAACTAGGCAATGAATGAATGAGCTCGCAGGGTCAACTACAAATCCAATTGAGTCTTTATAATTGCATGGCGTTGTTATTGCATTCATCCCGACCCGAGTCGTCGATCAATCACTCTGAGTTAAAATGAGTTCTAATCAACTCAATGTTAGGATAGTGATAGTACCTAAGTTGATTTAGGTGGAACAAGGGATGAATGAATGAGCTTGCAGGGTCAACTATAAATTAAATCAAGTCTTTGCAATTGCATGGCATTGGTATTGCGTTCATCCCAACCCGAGTCATCGATCGATCATTCTGAGTTGAAATAAGTTCTCATCAACTCAATTTTAGGATAGTGATAGTACCTAAGTTGATTTAGGTGGAACTAGGGATAAATGAATGAACACATAGGGTTAACTACAAATCCAATCGAGTCTTTGCAATTGTATGGCACTGGTATTGCGTTCACCTTGACCTGAGTCGTTGACCGATCACTCTGAGTAGAAATGAGTTCTCATCAACTCAATATTTTGAAAACTATATCTTTTAAAATTTTTAAAATTAATTAAGATCTATTCGGACCAAATTAGCAATTTCAAAACTTGTCATTCTTTTCCAAAATTACAAATCAACCCAAACAAATCATCCATTTGCGTAAATTTTTTTTATTTCAAATCTTAAGTTCTGTCTCTTCTCTCTCTCTCTCTCATGGTGTCCTCTCCCTCTCAACAATACAAACAATAAAAACAACAACTACTCAACATATTGCTCAACCCTTCAAAACAGATCGATTTTCTTCCCATTTACGATTACATTTAGTTATTTTTTTGACTTCATTCCCACTTGTATCCGTTGTTTTCTATCTTCGCAGATAATACAGCTCGATAAGAGTTCTACATTTGTTCTTTATTCTAAAAAATAGGGCTTTTTAGTTAATGATAAAAAAAGACTTTTAGTTGTATTATCTTCAAGAATGGGTTAACAATTTTGACTTTTGATGTTAAAAAAGTAGGAAGCACTCGAGAAAACCCTAGTTTTCTCTCAGTATTTTTTTGACTGTTGTGGTATTATTGGATGGTGTTTGTGGTATTGTTGGTGGTTGTTATTAGTGGTGTTGGTATTTTTTTTTGGCGGTGGTGTCGGTGGTCTTGGTGTTGGTATTAGTGGCATTGGTGGTGGTCTTAGAGGCATTGGTCATGGCGTTGGTTGTGGTGGTGGTGGTCCATCTGTTACAATGGGTGGAAGATCTGTTGGGAGATATTAAATAGGTCTTCAAACAGATTCTCCATTTGTTCCAACTGATGGGTTATCCGTTGGAGTATTTTCTTGTAATGTGGCAGAGAATAATTTATTGAAATTTCTCCACCTGTTGCAATAGGTGGAATATCTGTAGAGAGATATTAAATAGGTCTTCAAATAGATTCGGGTTCCCCATCTATTCCAATTAATGGGTTGTCTACTGGATTATATTTTTTGGTTATGTGGTAAGAATAATTTATTGAAATTTGTCTCACCTTTTAAAAAAAAATTATGCAGACATCAAATGAAATGTATTTTTTGTTTTTCTTTTGTTTTTAGTTAAAAGATGTCTCCTAAAAGAAAAGAAACAAAAAGTGGAGAAAGTGGATCGACTTCCGATCACCAAACAAAAAAAGGCTAGAGTACAAATAGATTCGGAAGAACTTCCAGAACAATCTCAATCAGGGCAAAATGAAGCCGAGGAAAGTGATAACTCCTCCTCAGCAATGGGGCGTGAAATAATATCAAAATTTCAGCATGATTCTATCAAAACTAGTAGTATTGACAAGTTTCGAGTTACGATGCCGATGAATAACCCTAATGCAGTATTTGGTGATTTTGTACTTAAATGTCAGTTGGGGAAACCTTTTGACAAACTTAAGAGTATTATGAAGAAGTAAAACATAGATGGATTTTTTAAGAAGAGTTGTTTTGCGCACTTTCTTATGCTGTCCGGGCCCCGCCCTCTCCGTTTCCCAATGATCATGGTATATGGCCTTCTCAAGCATAGGACCAAATATGAGGGGGATGATGGAGGTCCGAAGAAGGGAGGAAATAAGATGGATGAAGTTTGGATCAGCTATTGTGGCATGCTGGTTTGTTTTGGATTGAAAGAGTTTGCCATTGTGACGGGCTTGAGATGGATTGTCCAGAAAAAACTGCCATCAAGAAAACACCACACAAAAGGTCCAATAAATGCAAGGTAAAAAAAAAGGGTTGTTGGGCATTGTTGGACCTAGCTACAAAGTGAAGGATTAGATAATAGATCTCAAGAATAAAGACATACCAAAGCACTACAGGGACAAATTGTGCTTAGTTTGGTTTGTCTATTCCATTTTATTGGAAAGAGACGTCAAAAAAGTCATAGAACGTGATTTTTTGGTGCTTGATAATATTTTTGGAGATTCAACAATTATCCTTAGGGCTATGACAGCTAGTACTTGACTTTCAAATATTTACTAAAAGAGATAAAGCCAAAGACGGTCACATTATACAGTTTTCCTTGGGCTTTCATGATAAAATTGATCACTATTTTTACTCATTCATTAATTTATATTGAATATACTTGTGACTTTTTTTCGCTTGCTTCCTGTTTATAATATTTAGGCTTGGTCATGTGAAGCCATTCCTCCCCTCCGAAAGTATTTCACAGATTACCCGGATAAGATTTCTCATCCAAGGATCCTTAGGTGGTTGGCTGTAGTAGAGAGCAACAAAAAAATATTAATGAGGTTGATCTCTTTAACCCTCTGGATGATGCAGTACGTCTTCTTTCTACTAAAATAATTTTTCTCAAAGAAAGATATTGAAACAAATGTTCCATCTATTGCAAGAGATTACCCGTCAACTGCAACAGGTGCAATAGATAATCTGTTGCGACAGATTATCCATATTTCACAACAGATTAACCATATGTTGCTTTGTTCTATGAACCCTACTCAACAAATTACCTATCTACTATAAATTATGCAATAGATGGGTATTCTAATGCAATATATTATTAACCTGTTTCAACATACGGATCAGCTGTTGCGGTAGATAGATCGTTTGTTGTATAATTTGGTTGTGTTAACATAACCCGAGCCCCATGTAACCTAACTGACTGAAAATTATTATTATATGATTTAAATTCCTCCTGTCATTTTTTTATAGGTTGTGTATCCTTGGATCGTGCCTACCATTGATGAGCTAGGGATGACTTCTTTTATTACTCTGGGTCTTGTTGATACAAAAGAAGACCCAACGGTGGAGTTAATAAATAAGGAATTAGATGGAGCAATATCTATAAGAAGAGCATTTAGGCAAGGTCAGTCTAATGTTAAAGCTCTTCATGACCTAACACAAACTGCAACAGATCCGAGTGCTTCTTGTGGGGGTGTTGTTGGTGGAGTTATTTGTGATGGTGGCAGCCATCCTGCTTCTGCTTCTGCTGCCAGTCATAATTATGATCATGTTGGTGCTCAGCAAAAAATAAATATGTTTGAAAATACCCCTTGCACAGGTCCTCCCTCCCACCCCTACACCAGTCCCTCCCACCCTTATAGTGGTCCCTCTCACCCCTCCTCACCCTCATATTCTCATTGTAAATGCAAAGTGTGCAAGGAAAGAGAGGATAAACTCCTCAAAAAGCTAGAGGATATTGCTGGAGCTGCTAAGGAGTTGAAATCCAGGAGGGGTGTCATACCATCCAACAAGGTGAGAGAGATATGTACTCCTACAGTGGAGGTTAGGAGGAAAAGAATAAAAATTAGAAAAATTCTCTCTGTTTTGAAATCAGCAAAAAATACAACTCCCCCCGGTTCAATAGTTGTTGAAGTTCAGGGGACGCCGAAGAAGGTGGACATATTTGCGGTTCTTGGCAAGGAAAAGAAGAAGGAACTGGAAGAATTCATCAAGATGAATGTTCAAAAAGAATACACCATGCATTCATTTGCCACCAAAGACTTCTCGAATATGACAAATATGTGCATGTGGTACGAGGACAATGTAAGTTTAATTTTGCTAAGCTACCCTTCCAATCTACTCCATGAAGAAGAATCTACACAGCAGATGTGTAATCTGTTGCAACAGCTTGGTATTCTGTCGCAACATAATACATATTTGTTGCATAAGTTGCGTTGGCTGGGTAATCTGTGAACTGATTCAGAGAACCCTCTGCATCGGATTCTTTCCACTGTGTTTTTATTATTTAAAATTACTAACCTATTTAAAAATTATCTTCTTATACCACAGTATGTTGATGAAATTCTCTGCCTCATGAGGGGCAGACAATTAGCGTACCCAGATGCTTATGATGCTGCTGATAGGATAATGGACCTCAACTTCTACAATAATTTCAAAGATAGGTATGCTGATCTTCATAATCTAGCTAATTTTGGTGGCCTGGGATTTGATCAGTTAGTTTCTACATTCAAATGGTATGAAGAAGCGATTAAATATGTTAGAGGGAAGAGTCCATATCCACACGGCAAGAGCTGGACCAAGGCAAAGAGAATCCTTGCAGTCATAAATGTGGATGTCACCTGTGTTCAGCGAGAAGACTACTATACGAGGGAAATATTAAGTTTTATGACTGCAACTTACTTGTTTCAGTGAGAAGACGTTTTTAACCCACATGCACCCACTCTTGAAGTTGTTGCCCAAGTTGTTGACGTAGAGTAGGCTGATGGATCATTTTCCAGTTGAAGTATTGGTGAGGGAATCATGGGTTTTTGAAGGTCGAAATAAGAACATCCAGCTCCCAAAAAATACAGTCGGTGCAGTGTGCGGGCCGTACTCGCTTGCATACATGGAGTGTTTGCTGACCGGCATACAAATGACCGGTGTGTGCAACATGGTTGTGGGAAAGATGCAATGGGTCTAGGCATATGGGGTACTAACTAAATGGTTGGAGCCCATGTATAGAAAAGAACATGTGCAAAGACAGAGACGAACATGATACCAAATTTTCATTTCAAGCCAATTCACTATACATATAGGGGCAATAATTTTTATGTCTGGCAAAGCTGAATTTTTGTAATGCAATAGATTTTATATCTGTCGTAACAGATATAGTACCTGTTGTGATAGATTGATTATCTGTTGGAATAGTTTGGTCATCTATTGCGTTATGTAGATGTTCCCCATCTATCTGTTGCAACAAATTTACTATCTGTCGTAATATATAACTTATCTGTTGCAATTGATTGGTAATCTGTTGGAGAAAATAAAAAGAGTAGGAAGACCTATTATATAATTTCCAGCAGATGACCTACGTGTTACATCTTATGTGGCAACATATGTCTAAATCTGTCTGATAAGATATGTCGTCTATTGCAGTAGATGTATTATCTGTTGTGATATTTAAATCTAGTACTCCATTTCAATTAACATGTTCAAAACTCGGAATTAATTATATTCATAGACAGAATAAAATAAATCGAAGCCTTCAGAAATTATATGAAATAAAATAACTCTACAAATAAATCAACAAGTTAAACCAAGGAGGATAGGTTATTACATTGACGGACTCGATCTATAAAGATCTAATCAATATGGATAAGTTATTCTTCATCCAGTGCTGCGGAATTTGACTTTGATCATTGTTGATCTTTAACGTCGGTTGCGTACGGCTTCTGAGCCTTTGCTTCTCCATATTTCCTTCAAACATCAGCATATCTTTTGCGGAGTAATCCGGCATCAAGTTCATCATTTGGTACTTGTAATCCATCGCTAAAATGCTTGGCATAGGTGGCTATAAAAGGACTGCAATCCCTGTGTTATAAAAAATAGATAATCCATATCCTGCAGTTCATGCAAACATTGTGAAATTTGTGAAATGAAACTAAATCATGACACTTAAACTTACAAGATACCAATGGTTTGTTGAGATATTCCGTCAACATATTATACATCAAATGGATTAGCTATTTTATTCCGGTATGCTTCAATCGTCGACCAATCAGTACGAACTTTTTGATCCAAAAAGCCACTCATATCAAGGTAAGTAGGCAGTATTTTGGCCAGCTTTTGTATCTCAGACGATGGTCTGAAACGTCTCCTTCGCGACATTGAGTCATAAACTCGGATGCGCCTTCTCTTTTAGAATGATGATAGTCAACACCTAATGGAATTCATCACCATAATTGATTGGGATGTACACTTCATCGACCAAATGCCAAGGTAAGCCAGCCGGAATGCTAAAACCTTTGATGATGTTGATTAAGCATTTCTCATTTTGAAAAACTTTCGGCTGCTGTTGACAATACCTATCGTAGGCATTATTGATGTAAACTTTGTAAAAACAATTGCCTGTTGTGTATCTGTATTGTTCTTGTGTTTGCAACTTGGCCTTTTTTTTGAGGTAGTAAGAAATGACAACGATGTTCTGCACATATTATCAAATATTTTAGATTACGTAATGAAAAAATCAATATGCAGATGCAATTAAATAAAGTATTAATTAATAGTAATATGTATGGCCTTTAAACCTCATCATTCCAGCAAGTTTGGGACTGTAACATCAAATAAAACTAATTCTTCGTTCCGGGATGTACAACAACAAAGTGGAACATATCAAAACCAAGACTTAATTCGTTCACTTTTAGCGTTCATCATTTTGTTTTCTACATGATAATTTATATGTATTAATGTCAGGTTCTTACAACAAGAATTGTATAAACCAATATCTATAAAATTAATTTATGTACCTGCCGGCATGATGCTTTAACAGCCCATTGGCAATCCATTCTGAATAGTCATTGCTCAACTGTATTAGTTTTTTTGGAGCCTCGTCCGAGATGTTGAACCCTTCAAATGGGTGATTCTCCTGTTCTCTCAAAATGACAGGCTCCACTTTTTCTTCATCTTTGGAAGTAGTTGATGGATTATCAATTGTTATATTATGCTCTTCGACAGTAGCTGTGACATCCACCTGAAAAGCCAGAATTATCAATGCTAAGTAGAGATATACAACAAATTTTCCATCTGTTGCAACTGATGATTCTTATGTTACATTAGGTGGATTATCTATTGGGACAAATTTGAATAGGTAAATCAGAGCAGTACGATAATTTTGAACAGATGACCCATTTGTTGCAATATAAAACTCATCTGTTGAAACAGATAATGAATTTGATGCAACAGGTTAGGCAACAGTTACAATAGATGTATACATCTGTTTGATAATTTTCAGCAGATGTATCATCTATTGAAACAAATATGTGCTTGTTTATTTTTTGAAACAGATGATGTACATTCACCTTCTTCAACTTATGCTTCTCTTCAGCGACCCTTACACACTGAATGTCGGTGTAAGACAAAGACGAGGCATTGCAATATTGATTTTTTTGATGATTGCTGATGCGTTAGAAACGTCTTTCCTTCTCCTCTTAGCTGCCTTAATCTCTAGTGGAGTGTTTGGATATGAAATCCTCTTTGATGGAATAACACCCCTCTTAGATGTCATTTCCTTTACAGAAGCAGTTAGTGCATTCATAACATTAATCATTCCATCGTGTTTCGCCTTGCAGTCTTTACATTTGCATGAAAAACATTTGCTAGATAAGGCAAAATTTGGAGAAAAATCTGTACAACCATTATACTCATAATCATAATGGCTTATTGTTTCAAAAACTGTAAGAGGAGCATCATTAGTCCCACCTTCCAAAATTATTTTTCTTGTGATGGCTGTTGATCCAACCAATTCTATTGTTATTCCATCAATGACCTTAGGGTCCAATAAAGTTTGCACAGACCGTAAAGTAAGAAAAAATGGCATCTTCAACTCTCAGTTGGTCGGAACAAGCCACGAATGGACAATCTCAAATAAATCGGTACATATATTAAGAATGATGATGAAATCATTTAATCATTAATTAAAACAAAAACTTTATTAGAATTGGACTTACTGATTCCTTGCAGGGGATTGAAAAGATCAAGAAATTTTGTATTTTTATCGGTTTTGGCCGACAACCATCTCAGAATTCTTGGATAGGAAACTTCTTCCTGGTAGTTCACTTGTTGTCTCAAATAAGGAATGACTTCAAATGCCTAAGCCTATAACATAACGCCAATAAATCAAAAGTATTATTGAATAAAAAAAATGATGAATTGTATCATGATAAAAGAAATATTTACCATGAAGGCTCATGGAAAATCATATAAGTTGACTGTTTTTGGCATTAACGGAGTCAACAAATATTCGACAGTCATTTTGAATCTTTCATAACCCCAAGGATAGCTGTTAAATTCCTCAAGATCCTCGAAGAGATTTATTAAACTGAGGTTTATATTGTTGTTAACGTCACTCGCCCAAAGAATATTATGTACAAACCAAACCAAGCACAATGATTGCTTGTGCTTCTTTGAAAGTCCTTTACCTTTCATCGCTTTAATCAAATTTTTGTTTTTGAAGCTTGGAACAACAATGGACACCAGACCATCATGATCACTCGACTTGCCTTTTCCTTTTTTGGGTGTGTGGGGTGCTTTTTTGTGTCAGAGTAAGTATAACTTGAGAAGGAGAAGGAGGATAACATTTTAGTTCGATAACTATGGTAAACTTCTCCCAACCAAAACAAACAGTCATGCCACAGTAATTTATCCATACCTCATCCATCTTATCTTTATTTTCATACATAAAACTGGGCTTGATAAGATCATATACCATTTTCATCTGGAAACGAGCATTGTTGTCCTCCGGCAAATCAAGATATTTCCCAAAGCAGCTTTCCCGGAAATAAAAATCCAATTATTGTTCTTAAAGTATTTTTTGAAAGAGTCAAAAAATTTTCCCATGACTGACTTAACCACGAGATCACCCATTAAATCTGTGGATCCATCGCACTGCATTCTCACAGGGTAACGATCAATGTTGAAGGTTTTGAACAGCTCTTCGACGAAAGGGCTATTACCATTTGGATCATCTCTTTTGAAAGATTCCTCTTCCCCGTGTTCATTATCTTCTGCTCCTGATTGAGATAATACTTGTAAAGAAAGCTCATATAGTGGTGGATGTAGCTGAGCTACTGCACTTGTTACTTTACTTGGTCTTGATTCAAATTTTTTTTATTTTGGGAGCTATGTTATCTTAAATTAACAAAAACATAACATAGATTATAATTAATTAGTGAATAATAGTAATATAACAGTTCCAACAGACAACTAATCTGTTGCACCAGGTATGTTATCTGTTGCAACATATAACTGACCTGTTGCAACGGATGAGTAATACGTGAGAACTATAAAAATAGCACTATCTGTTTCACTTGGTATTTTATCTGATGCGACACATAACTGACCCGTTGTAATGGATGAGTAATCCGTTGGAAATAATAAAAATAGATCACTAATCTGTTGCACTAGTTATTTTATCTGTTGTAATATATAACCGACCTGTTGCAATGGATGAGTAAACCATTGGAAAGAATAAAAATAGATCACTAATTTGTTACACCAGGTATGTTATCTGTTGCAACAAATAACCAACCTGTATGAGTAAATTATTGGAAAGAATAAAAACAATCCTAATCTGTTGTAAAATGAAGAGTAAACCGCTGGAAAGAATAAAAACATATCACTAATCAGTTATCTGTTGGATCAATATTGTTTAGATTTCTTTCAAACAGAAGAGTCATCTGTCGCAATAGATGAATGATTTGTTAGATTATTTACCTGTTGCATTAGATTTTCATAGTTGCATCAGATTTTAAAATGAAGAGTAAACCGTTGGAAAGAATAAAAATAGATCACTAATCAATTATTTGTTGGATCAATATTGTTTAGATTTCTTCCAAACAGAAGATTCGTTTGTCGCAATAGATGAATGATTTGTTAGATTGTTCACCTATTACATCAGATTTTTAATCTGTTGCATCAGATTTTCATCTGTTGTATCATATATTTCATCTATTACATCAGATGTTTCAACTGTTGCAATATCATTTCTATCAAGACAAACAACAAATCAACCCAGCAACACCAATATATCACACACACACACACACATACATACTAAGAACATCAACTGTGACAAAAAATCACCAATAAATTTGAATCAAAAGTACGACAATAAGAAGAAAAAATACAGAAATTCCAGAAATTTGGGTTTTATTCAGTTCACATTTCAATACCAGAAGAGTAGTTGGTTCAAGTTTCTCTGTTTCTTCATAATTTTTTACCTGTGAAAAAGAAAATGAGAGGACGAAGAACTCGAAGTTGTTATCGCCGAAGAAGTATTCACGTCGATTGATGGTTGAAAGTCGAAAAAAAACTCGCCCAACTATTTATCGCCGGAGGTTAAAGGGAGAAATTTTATAGAACTGTTGGTTGGGAGAAGCTGAAGAGAGAGAGAGAGTGGTTGATTAGGATTGAAGAAGGGTGTAGGTTGGGTTGATTTGTATTTTTAAAATGATTAGAAAGTTTTGAAAATATTAATCAAGTCCACGATTAACTTAATCAAGTTTCCTAATGATGTTTGACCCTATCTGTTGGTCAATGTGACCAATCCTTCATTCAAGACTTAAAAGACACCTTTTCTTCAATTTTCTTGAATAACATATACTATTCAAAAATTACATAAAAAGTATTATAAATTCCAATTGTTAACAACTTAAAATATCTAAAAATAATTTAATCTGTTATACATTTAAAAAAGACGTAAAAAAACTATAAATCACAATAATTAACAACTTTAAAAATCTAAAAAATATAAAATATTTTGTTGACTCTAGAAATTATATTAATGTCACTTAAATTGGAATAGAAAAAAAGTATTATAAATCGTAATAATTAAAAACTTAAATTATTTAAAAATATAATTGTCTATCAATGCCACAAAAGTTTGTACAAGAAAAGTAACATATATTATTTGAAAATTACATTAAAAAATATTATACATTACAATAGTTAACAACTTAAATTATCTAAATACATATTAAAAGTATAATTGATTATCTAAATTCTATTTATGTCACATAAATTGAGACAAAAAACATATTTTGAACCGTGCTAGATCCCGAATGAATTTTAGAATTTATATGCAATCCTTTTATTTAAAAAACTTTTGTTTAAATACATGAAGATTGAAAAGACAAGTTCTAATACAGCACATCAAAGAGTGTATAAGAAATAATGTTAGCATAGATAATACCAGTATTACTAATACAAGCTTTGTTAATGCAAACATTACTAATACATTCTATTTAAAATTACTTTTACACACTCTAACAAACGACTCCGACGTTTCAATGGAAGGAACATATAGAACAACAAAGTTTGATAAAACATCTACAAAAGTATGTTTTATCGTATTCTCAAAATAAAATTAACTTAAATTAATATGACAGATGGTAACTTAGAATTTTCGAAACACTTAAAATTTAAATTTAAAATATTAATTTATTTAACTTCAAAGAACAAGTTGAAAAATAAAAAAAAGGAGAAATAAAAGCAAAGGATGTTTATGTCGGCTTAATAGGAGAATACAATGCAAATTTAGGTTATTAATTAAAACCCACATGTGATGTAATATGTAATGACAATATAACCCTTTACCTTTTTCAACAATTATTCTATATTTTATACAACAGGTGTCAAGTCTTATGTATCAATGTTAATATCATATTTTATACTTAATGCAGCAAATCTCAATCATATGATTAAAGATCTAAACTTCAAAATGCATCAACTTTTGTTATTTATATGAGTAAGTTATACATAATTACCTTGTGAGATAATTTGGCTCCTTGAAAAATACTATCAAGTAGTTAATATGTTTTGTGTATTCATGTTTTATAATTCATAATTCAAATTGATATTAATCTAACTTATCATATATAATCAAAATATCTTAATTTGGGTCCATGCTGACATGGGTTATGCTCCTATATTCTCTATTTAAAGCGTAAAAATAGCTGAAAATACACATCTATTCTTCTAAGATATAACTTTTATGTTATACAAATCCAAAAACTGTAACACATATATTTCTTTTGTCTGTTCGATTAATGTGGAGTTGGAACTACAACAGTCTACAGGGGTCAAACTTTTTAAGTACTTAAATTAGGTAAAAAATAATAAATTCATTGAAAAAAACTAATATTGTTACCTTTAGTTCTTTTTTGTTGGTGTCGGTGATTTAATTTTTTTCTTTTTACCTGCCTCTCTCAAAGCCATGGGTAATGGTGATCTTGAAAGAACTAGGTTTCGTCTTTAGTGAAGGACGCAATAGCTAGAATACTAGGTTTTTTATCTAGAAATTTGAAGACTGGTTTTTGTAGCTGGAGCTTAAACAATTTATGAGCAAACTAATGATTTATACGGGCAGTAAACAATGATTGTTAACCACTAGAGTTGTCATGGTGGTTCAGCGCCATATCCCTTAAGCAACAGGTCGGGGGTTAGATCCCTGCTTCTAGCAAATGGAGCAAACTCTGTGTCCAGTTTCCTACTGCTTAGTGCGCTGATAGAGGAATGAAGGATTAGTCTCACGGCTGCCGACTGTGGGAATACCTTGGGAAACCAAAAAAACTAAAATAGACAACGATTGTTGCTAAGTGAAAAAAAAAACATAGCACATTGAATAGGATTTTGTGTAATGTGGTATTTTTATTTACCAATAGAAAAAAATTCTAAGAAAAAAATTTCCCCCATTGGTAGTAATATGTATTTTTATACCTGGACAACAACACTCTCATATATTTATTTAGTAGTTAGCGATAACATTCTTTCTCGCAATATCTCTGAGATTGTTGTTGTAATTGTATAGATGGCATCCATGATGTCAAGATCAAATGACACCTGTGATTAAAATAAAAACACGCTAGAGAACACAATAACAACATGTAAACACAGTGTTAGAGTTCGTGCCCTACTGATTATCTTATTTTCTCCTAACTGTTGCTTATCAATGGAACGGGTTGCCTGACGTGTTTCACTGACGTGTTTCAAGAAAGCAGTAAAACAGAAAGTAAAGAACACAATGAGTTTTACGTGGAAAACACCTGGCTCAAAAGGTGTAAAAAACAATGACCTGCACCTCTACAGTTTTTAACCCCAACTTTACTAAATAACTCTGAGCCTCCACAACGACTGATTACAAAACTCTTGTAACCAACAAATAGGAATCATAAACTCTTATCCCTATATCTCAACAATTAGGAATTATAAACTCTAATTCCTTTACCTCAATGACTAGGAATTATAAACTCTAATTTCTAACTACACACACCTCCCAAGGTATGCGTTCCCAAAGTCTCTGAGTTTTTCCCAACTCGAAGACTATCTCCTAATTAAGTTTATAATACACTGAAACTAATATTACATCAATATCTCAAACCCAATGAACAATTCTAAAAATCAAAACGAAAACTCTTAGCTAGATTCTATACTTAGGACCTGGTTCTTCAATGTATTTCTTCAGTGATTGAATAACACTTCGTGAAGTCAATTTTTCGATTGTGCTTTTCTACTTTGTAAATGCGTGAATTACTCTGAATGATGCATCTTCTATTTAAACACAACTCTCCAAAGAGTCATTCTTTATTTCAAACTCCTCCTTTAATCAAAACTCTCATTACATAGAGTTTTACTTCAAGTGAGACTCCTTCTTATATTCCAACTCTTGTCTCCTTAGTGTTGTAGTCAAACTTCAACTGTTTAAATCAACTTATCTTCAAGTATTTTACTTAACCACAACTTCTTCAATTTCTCACGTGATCAGTAGCTTGAGTATATCAAAATTAGGATTGCTCATTCGTTCCTAACTTTTAGCAATCTTTGTTTGCATCTATCTGTAAAACCTGAATCCTGCCTTCCTATGCTTGGAACAAGTTAAGTAACATGTTCCATTCATGTGTCAGTCATCAAAACTTCATTGATCTAACAAAGAGTCCTTCAATTTATATGTTTCGTATCTTGCGTAGATATCTTCAATCTGCAGAATTTTTCTCCTTCTATACATAGGACTCTTCAGGATATGCTCAAAAGTGAACTCCTTTTTTACGTAGGACTCCTTTTTCAACTCAACTTGCTTGCCCTTGTCATCAAGTGTTTGAATCAAATTCAGCTTGTTCTATTCCCTATGTGATCAATAAGTTGAAGTTTCCCGTTGCACTGAATTAACTCATATCAACTTGTTTCATTCATATTATCATTCATCAAAACTTCAAGGTTCCAACACACGGTTAATTGTACCATTTGGTCTTTTTTCATTCCACTGCAACTTTTGTTTTATCAAAATTATTCCGATGAAAAATTATTAATATCAGAGGGGGGTGAGTTAACAATGGAAGCCATAAATAGAGAAAATGCATCTCCCTCTATCGATATGAAACACTCTTCCAAATTCCAACAGATGCCATGATGTTATAATTTACGCGAGACAGTGCATATATAAAAAAATTGCACATGAACCACCACTGTCAAAAAATAAAATACACTCTATGCCTCTTCAAACTATCAAGCAGGTCATAAGGATCGTAGATGCAATTTGAACCATGAAATAAGTTCTGGTTCTTCTCATTTTACAAATAGATATCAATACACAAGATATATCAGCCTTAAGGCTTGTACATATTATTCTGGTAAATAAAGCCCATTCTTGAAAGAGAGAATGTTGGCCTTTTCGTATGCTTTCCTAATAAAGAAAGATCATTCTGTAAACACCTTCATCTTCTTGTGTCTTACTCTCGTGACAGTAAAGTACATGAGAAAATTTAAGTTTTACCTTTTTAATTAACTTGACACCTTTTCTTCAAATGGTAAGTAAAATGCAGAACCCAGCTATGAATCATTGATATACTTGAGAAGCAAAAAGTTTAAACTCCTTCTTCCAAAAATTCACCTTCATGTGTTTATAAAAATTTTGATTGCTCATAATTTTTAAAAGGTACGAATACACAAGACTGCTATTTTAACTTGATAATTTTTTGTCATCCAAACATCTTAACTAAAGGAAGATTTAATAAACACCTTTTCACAGCTCAAATTGAATTGTTTTGTGGCTCGAAAATTTGAAAAATGGCAGCAACAGAGTTCAGCCATGGAAACCATTGTGTGAATAGGAACGACATCATTGACATGCTACTACCCAGGTCCTTCAATGTAGTAGCACAACATTGACATCCTAATGTCGAACCTACCACAAAATCTATTCCCTTTCTTTGGCCTATAAAATCCCAAATGCAAAAGCTCCCTGCCAAATAGTATTGTTCCCCATCCATTTTCACATACCATAACTCAATGCGTCAAGCTTACATTATTTTTCAGTGTACTTCAGTTATTTTTCATTGTACCTTAGTTACACTTGCAAAAGAACCAAAATCAAAAACTGTTGCTGTGGTCATTTACTCTGATGTGCCTCCAATGAAGAAAAATATGGGGGGGGGGGGGGGGGGGGGGGAGTGGGAGTATGAAGTATTGCAACAAAAACACAAGTAAAATCCAAAGTCTTTTTCTCTATCAATATTGTTAAACATGATGAGGGGATAACCTTAAAGGACTATGATGCGATAACAGTAGTAGTTACGTGGGGACTAATACTTGGGGTTGCTTACAGGTGAAGCACTAAACCATTTTTTCCGGTGCGTACATTGTAATTACAGTTTCAGCATGCGAGGAAGTAAAATAAATGAGGATGGTTCTTCCATAGGGAAAGTTTTCACCTGCAACATTAATGTATAGTAACATTACAAAAAATAAACTAACCCTAAATAACAACTCTGGAATGGTGAATATAGATAGTATTTGATCTTCAAAAGGTGCAAGTTTTAGTGAAGAAAGTGATGACGATGAGCTTCTTAAAGCGCAAGATAGCAACATTTGTTTGTTGTGCTTCACCCTAGAAAATGTTAAGTTAAAGTAAGTGAAAAATATTTTTACACAATGCTATTAAGGAAAGTAAGCTAAGGTATACCAGTTCATCAGTGTAGTAGTGTAATACCCCATAAGATCTTAGCTCAATTCAGCTCATGATTGCATGTTAAAGGGGTCCAAGATCTAGAAATTTCACTAAGTGTTGGGACAGTTATTTTCAAGGCCCCTAAACTTTGATGATTTTATTTTTGACCTTCCCGACCTCAAAACGTCGATTTTTAAGTTGATTCATGATCGAGGTCGTTAAAAATACATCTCGAATGAGTTTCAAAATTTTCAGACGAGCGTAGAGGTGTGTTTAGGAATCTAAAACAATAGTAGAACCGGGATAAGCCCGCGCTGCGCCCCCAGTGCGTCGCTCCAGAGCCCATGTTACGCCCTCCAGTGCACTGCTCCAGAGCCCACACTGCGCTCTCCTTTATCCGTCCAACTTTTGTTCTTTGTTATTTAAAAGTATTTGGGTCAATTCCCTCACATAAACTCATTTATAACACAAAATTTAGGTCCCTAAGGAGCATTTTTTGCCCCTTTATTCATAAAATCTCTCAATAAAACCATCTTTCACCTCATGAACAAACCCTAACCCTTACTCAAGAAATCAAGGAAGTCAAACTTCAAACCTCAAGAAATTCCCAAGAATCTTCACAAAATCATCTAGTGAGGTATTTGTGATGTTCATCCATGAGTTCATTTCACCCATGGAGTCCAAGAATCCCTTTTGGGTTTTAAATTATCAGTTTTTCATGTTGAAGTTAAAATATCTCCATAAATCTCTTGTGAATTCAATTACAAGTTATGTTTATAAGTGTTTCCAAGTGGGATGAGCCCTTATACATTTTAAATGTTGTAATACATATTAAAACCCTAAGTTATTATTTTTGGTCTTGTAATCATGTTATTCTCACATGCTTTATCCATTCCCATGCTTAAATACATGACTCTCATGTGTTTGATGGAATGCCTAAGTGTTGAATTTTGAACAATGATCCCTTAGTGTGATTTTAAAGGTTTTATATGGCATTATTGTTAATTCCATTCAGTGCTGGTGGATTATGAACACCCGATACCTATATGATTTACATAGTTCAGATTTTTAAGTACAAAGACAGTTAATCCATGACTTTTATCAGTATACGTACATGTTTATAATCATGGTAAGAACTATCAGTTATGTAATAATGTTCAGTCTAGTTCAATTCATTCCAGTATCAATGTCAATTTAGTTGGGAGTAGGATTTAGTACCGAGTGAACTCAGGGATGAGGGCTCACCTGATAGTAGAGGGTGTGACCCTTAGTAGCAATCCCCAAATGCCAGCGTAGGTTAGAGATGTATACCTGGAAGTTAAGGGTTGACAAAGTGTTTACTTGCTAGTTGAGGGTGACACCTATCTTATTAGAGCACATGCCAATTAAGGGTGACTCCTTAGTCCTTTGGGACACCAATTTAGTGGATCCACATAGCCAGTGTTAGTACTCGTGGCACGGTACTGACACCCTTCCAACTAGGGTTACAGGTTAAACCTCGATTAGTTCAGATTGAGGCATGTTGGTTAAATGATACCTACCACAATCTCAGTATATTTTTAGTTCAGGTTTGCCTGACCAAAGCATATCGATTCTCAGCTATTCAGTTATCAAATTTTGGTCTTTCAGTTTATAAATAATTTTAGATATATGTTTGTGCTTGGTTTTGCATTCTCAAATATTATGCTTTTCATGCATTCATGTTTAGTTATCTCATGTTATTTAGTTAGTCCTTATTTTATATGCATAGTACCCCATGTATATTAGAATAACCTCATCTCATATACTAGTACATTCAAAGTACTGACCGTATACTTTTCTTTACACTATGATGTCTTATATCATAGGTTTAGATGCACAGTTTCCCGATCATAATTAGACAACTCAGCATTATACAATAGTCGTAGTGGTAAATCCTCATCCATCAAGGACATGTTATGATTATTCAGTTATTTCAGTATTTTACTTTATTCAATCAGTCAGAGTTAGTTAGAGGTCTGTCCCATCAACTCCTTAGTCAGTTTACAGGCTTTCAGATATTTAAATAAAATAGTTAGACAGTCAGTTAGTTACTTTCAGCTCTGATCAGTTATTTCTGATATTTAGTATTTTGTATTTCAGTATTCAGATATACTTTACCTTCTCAATTTATCTTCTGAACATATGTTATGTTCATATTTTATTCAGTGCTCACAATAAGTACTAGCTTATGGGTTAGCTTATAGTCATTTGTGACCATAAGTATTGTTGTCGCGACTAGTGGGTAGCCTTGAGTCGTGAAAAAACTTGGCATCAGAGCCCAAGATTTTAAAGTATCCTAGGGAGTTTGAAAGTCGTGTTAAGTAGAGTTTTGTGAATGGGTGTAAAGAGCGCCACACTTATGGACAAGAAGGTACGAAATATTTTAGGAAAAAAATGTCCCTTCTTCAGTATTCATGTCGTGCGAATGAGTATGAGCTCTATTTAAATTCTCTATCTAACTCATCCTTCATTCTATTTACAGACTATGCCTCCTAAGAGAAACAACAGAAGAAGGAACGAGAACCATCTTGCACCATCGTCTGTTCAGGAAGATACCCTGAATGAGCATGTCAATCACACTGAGTTTAGAGCTAATTTTAATATCTTAGCTCACTCTGTAGCTGCTCAACATAATCAGCAGGCTGTTGTCCCAGCTAATCCAGTGGTAAATAAAGTTGCAGCTAGTATTCAAAACTTTACCCAAATGAATCTTCTTTATTTTTGAGATCCAAGTCTGAGGAGGATCCGCAAGAGTTTCTTGATATGGTTTAGAAGGTGACTAATATTATGGGTGTCACTTCGAGTGAGAGTGTAGAGTTGGATGCGTATCATTTGTAGGATGTAGCTTCACCTAGTTTAAGTAGTAGAAGGAGGATCATGGTGTTAATGTAGGGCCTGTTGAGCAGGAGGAGTTGGCTATGACTTTCTACGATAGGTTCTTCCCATTAAAATTGAGGAAGGCTAAGGTTCAGGATTTTATTAACTTGAAATAGGATAGTATGAGTGTGAAGGAATACTCTCTCAAGTTCACTAAGTTAGCGAGGTATGCTCATTCGATGGTGGCTGATAATAGGTCTAGAATGAGTAAGTTTATTTATGGTGTATATGATAGTGTGGTCAAGAGTGTCTGACCGCTATGTTGATTAAGGAGATGGACTTATCTAGACTTAAGGTTTATGCTTGGAAGATTGAGGAAGAGAAGATTAAAGAGAGAGTGGGAGAATAAGAGGGTTAGAATGGGTAGTTTTAACTTTTCTCAGCCAAGGTTAGAAGGTGGTAACCATACTCAGTTTCATCAAAAGTCTTCATCTCCAGCCCTATCTTCAGCTAGTGTGCTAGTGCCTAAGTTAAGGCAAGATAGTCGGGATAGGGTGTCAGGTTCTAAGTCCCAGGGTAATCTGAATAGTGTTTCTACTAATCCTTTTTGTAGGAAGTGTGAAAGATATTATTAGGATGTGTATAGAGACAACAGTGATGTGTGTTTTGGATGTGACAAGCCAGGCCACAGAGTCAGAGATTGCCCAAAGGCCCGCATGCAGGGTCAGTCTAATCATCCTCCAGTTCCAGATGGTGACCCGACTCAGCAGGGTACTACTTCTAGCACAACCAGTGAGCAACATCAAACTAGGTTGTATGCCCTCCAGACTCTATAGGATCAGGAAAGTTCTCCCGATGTATTTAAAGATACATTGCAAGTCTTCTATCTCCATGTTTATGCTTTATTAAATCCTGGAGCCTCACTCGCATTTGTAACTCTTTATATAACAGTTGATTTCAGTGTCAGTCCTGAATCTTTCACAAAAACCTTCTCATTATCTACTCTAGTAGGTGTGTCTATTATAGCCAGGTATGTATACAGGAACTGCCCGATCACAGTATCCTAGAAAGTTACCTCAGTTGACCTCGTGGAGTTAGAGATGACTGACTTTGATGTCATTCTCGGCATGGATTGGCTCCACTTATGTCATGCCTCAATTGATTTTAGAAATAGAGTTATTCAATTTTAGTTTCTTAATGAACCAGTTATTAAATGAAAGGGTAGCACTTTACTCTTAGGGGTTAGATTATTTCATATCTTAGAGCGGAAAATATGATATCTAAGAGGTGTGTTTACCATCTTGTTAGAGTCAAAGACTCTAATTATGATACTCCCAATCTCAAGTCAATTCCATTAGTAAGGGGATTTCTAGATGTGTTCCCTGAAGACCTTTCTGGAGTTTCTCCCGAAAGGGAAATTGACTTCGAAATAGATCTCCTTCTAGATACCCAGCCAATCTCTATTCTACCTCACAGAATAGCTCCGACTGAGCTTAAAGAGTTGAAAGAGAAGCTGAAAGATGTCATAGATAAGGGTTTCATCAGGCCCAGTATTTCCCCATGGGGTACACCAATTCTTTTCGTGCGTAAGAAAGATGATTCTCTTAGAATCTACATTAACTATCGTTATTTGAACAAAGTCACAATCAAGAATAAATATCTATTCCCCAGGATTAATGACTTATTTGACCAACTTCAGGGTGTCAGTTATTTCTCTAAGATAGACCTCAGATCCAGCTATCATCATCTTAGAGTTGGAGAATGTGACATTTCGAAGACAACCTTTAAAATGCGGTATGTTCAGTTTGAATTCCTAGTTATATCATTTGGACTAACGAATTCCCCTATAGCTTTCATGGACTTGATGAATAGAGCATTTAAGCAGTACTTAGACATGTTCGTGATAGTTTTCATTGATGATATTCTTGTCTATTCCCATAGTGAGAATGATTATGTAGACCATCTCAAAATTGTATTGCAGACTCTTAGTGCCCATCAGTTGTTTGCCAAGTTCAGTAAGTGCGAATTCTATCTAAGATCAGTAGCTTTTCTTGGCCATATTATTTTTGATGATGGCATTAGAGTTAACCCTTAAAATACCAAAGTAGTGAGAAACTATCCCAGACCCATCTCTCCATCAGATATTAGGAGTTTCTTAACTCATTGGGTTTGGATGGATGATATAGAAGATTTGTTGAAGGGTTCTCTTCTATTGCATACCCTATATCTTGATTGACTCAAAAGATAGTCAAGCTTCAGTGGTCAGATTCTTATGAGAAGAGTTTTTAGGAGTTAAAGACTCGACTCACTTCCTCTCCAGTGTTGACTTTGCCAGACGGTTCAAATGGATTTGTGGTTTACTATGATACTTCTAAAGTTGGTCTTAGTTGTGTGTTGATGCAGAGACGTAAGGTCATAGCCTATGCCTCTAGGCAATTAAGCCCCATGAAAAGAATTATGCTACCCATGACTTGAGTTGGTAGCTGTTGTTTTTGCCTTGAAAATTTAGAGGCATTGTCTTTATGGGGTTCATGTTGATGTGTTCACGGATCACAAAAGTTTGCAATATGTTTTCTTGTAGAAAGATTTAAATCTTCTTTAGAGAAGGTGGCTTGAGTTTTTAAAAGATTATGATATGAATGTGTTGTATCATCCGAGCAAGTCCAGCTTAATGGAAGATGCCCTTAGCAGGTTGTCTATGGATAGTGTTGTTCATGTTGAGAAGGATAAGAAGAAGCTAGTCAGTAAGGTTCATTATCTTGCTAGATTAGGTTTGGTTGGTTGATTCAGCAGAAGGTAGTGTATGGGTTCAAATAGTTTGGAATCTTTGATGGTTATTGAAGTAAAAAAAGCAAGATAGATATCCTAGTTTGTTTAAGTTAAAGGAATCAGTTAGAGATCAGAAAGTAGAGGTTTTCTCTCAAGGTGGAGATGGTGTGTTCCGTTGCCAGGGCAGGTTATGTGTTTTGAGTATTGATGACTTGAGACAATAAATACTCTATCCATCCAGGAGCAACTAAGATGTACCGTGACTTGTAGAAAATCTATTTGTGGAGTGGTATGAAGTGGGATATTATAGATTTTGTAGCTAAGTGTTCAAATTGTCAGCAAGGTAGGGTGTAACACCAAAGGCCTAGTGGCACATTATAGGAGTTCAGTATCCTAATATGGAAGTGGGAAGTGGAATATGGATTTTGTGATAGGGAAGTGGGAAGTTCATACTTCTTACTCAGCTGAGGATTATGCCAAGCTCTATCTTAGGGAGTTGGTTAGGTTGCATAGGATTTCATTGTCTATCATATTAGATAGGGGTACTCAGTTTACATCTCACTTTTGAAAGTATTTTCAGAAGGGTCTTGGAACCCAAGTTTATCTCAGTACAACTTTTCATCCTCAGAAAGATTGTCAGGCAGAGAGGACCATTCAGACCTTAGAGGACTTGTTGAGAACATGTGTTATTGACTTTAGAGGTAGCTGGGATGATTACTTACCTTTGATTTAGTTTGCCTATAATAACAGTTATCACTCTAATATTCAGATGGCTCTATTTGTAGCCCTTTATGAAAGCGGATGTAGATCTCCTTTTGGTTGGTTTGAGGCAAGTGAAGCTGCTTTGATAGGGCTAGATGAAGTGTTTAATGCGATTGTGAAAGTTTAGTTGATTTGGGAGAGGCTGAAGATAGCCCAAAGTCATTAAAATTCTTATGCAGATGTGAGGAGAAAAGATCTTAAGTTTGAGGTTGGTGATTTGGTTTATTTTAAAATCTCACCCATGAAGGGAGTGAAGAGATTTGGTAAGAAGGTGAAACTCAGTCCCCGTTATATTGGCCTATATAAGGTCTATAGTCATTTTGGGAAAGTATATTATGAGCTTGAGTTGCCTGCAGATTTAGCATCAATGCATCCAGTGTTTCATGTTTCCCTATTGAAGAAGTGTATTGGTGATTCAGCTGTTGTTTTCCCATTAGAAAGCATGGATATTAAGAATAACCTTTCTTATGAAAAAATCCCAGTTGATATCCTTGATTGTCAAATTCGTAGAGTAAGGAACAAAGAAGTTTCCTTGGTTAAAGTTTTTTGGCGGAATCAGTCTGTTGAGGGAGCCACTTGAGAAGCAGAAGCAGATATACAAACCAATTACCCTCATCTTTTCTCCGCAAAATCATATTCATATTAAGGTAATGATTTTCCTCAGATTGAATCTCTTTCGTTCACTGTTTCAGCTATGTAATCCATCTCATGTCATTGCATACATTCAGTTCAGTTCATGTGTCATGTTTCAGACTCAGTTATGCAATCATTTTTTCAGTCATGCATGTTTAGTTTATGATCTCAGTTTCCCTAGTGTTCTCAGCTAACCAGCCTTATTCGATGATGAATGTTACCAAAGGGGAGATATTATAATACCTCATAAGATCTTAACTCAATTCAGCTCATGCTCACATGTTAAAGAGGTCCAAGACATAGAAATTTCACTATGTGTTGGGACTAAGTTATTTCCAAGCCTCCTAAACTTTGATTATCTTATTTTTTACCTTCCCGACCTCAAAACATCAATTGTTAAGTTGATTATGATCGGTGTAGTTAAAAATACATCTTGAGTGAGTTTCAAAAGTTTCAAACAAGCATAGGGGTGTGTTTGGGAATAATAGTAGCAGCATGGGGATAAGCCCATGCCACGCCCCCCAGTGCACTACTATACATTCCGCCCGTGCCCTCTAGTGTGCTATACCATATCCATGCCACGCCCCTCAGTGCGCCAGCCTAGAGCTTGCACCGCGCCTTCTAGAGCGCCGCTCCAGAGCCCATACTACGCCCTCCAGTGCACCATTCCATAGCCCTCGTTACACCCCCTTTATCCGTTTAGCTTTTGTTATTTGTTAAATAAGGTCATTTGGATCAATTTCCTCACTCAAACTCGTCCATAACATGAAATTTAGGTCCCCAAGGAGTATTATTTGCCCCTTTATTCATAAAATCTCTCAAGAAAACCATCTTTCACCTCAAGAATAAACTAACCCTTACTCAAGAAATCAAGGAATTCGAGCTTCAGACCTTAATAAATTTCCAAGAATCTTCACAAAATCATCTAGTGGGGTATGTGTGATCTTCATCCATGGGTTTCTTTCACCCATGGAGTCCAAGAATCTCTTTTTGGTTTTAAATTATGAGTTTTTCATGTTAAGTTGGAATATCTCCATGAATCTCTTATGAATTTAATTACAAGTTATGTTTAAAGTGTTTTAAAGTGGGATGAGCCATTACATGTTTTAAACATTGTAATCCTTACGTTAAATCCCCAAGTTATGAGTTTTGGTCTTGTAATCATGTTATTCTCGCATACTTTACCCATTCTTATGCTTAAGTTCACGACTCTCATGTGTTTGATGGAATGCCTAAGTTTGGATTTTGAACAATGAACCCCTACTATGATTTTAAAACTTTTATATAGAATTATTGTTAAATTTTATTTAGTGTTGGTGGGATATGAACACCCGATACCTATGTGATTTACATGAGTTTAGATTTTCAACTACGCAGATAGTTAATCCTTGACTTTTATCATTATATTTACATGTTAATGATCATGGTGAGCACTATCAGTTATGTAATAATGTCCAGTCTAGTTCAGTCCATTCTAGTATCAGTGTCAGTTCAGTTGGGAGTAGGATTTAGCACCGAGCAAACTCAGGGATAAGGGCTTACCTGAGAGTAGAGGGTGTGACCCTTAGTAGCAATCCCCTAGTTCCAGAACTACGTTGCTAGAGTAGGTTAGAGATGTGTACCTGGTAGTTGAGGGTGAACAAAGTGTTTACCTGCTAGTTGAGGGTAACACCTATCTCATTAGAGCACTTGCCAGTTGAGGGTGACTCCTTAGTCCTTTGGGATACCAGTTTAGTTGGATTTACATAGCCAGTGTTAGTACCTATGGCATAGTACTGACACGCTTTCAACTGGGGTTATAGATTGAACCTCGATTAGCTCAGATTGGGGCATGGCGGTTAGATAATGCCTCCCATAGTCTCAGTACAGTATTCATTATAGTTTCAGTTTAGGTTTGCTAGACCAAAGCATTAAGATTCTCAGTTATTCATCTATTAGATTTCAAACTTTCAGTTTACAAATTATTTCAGATACATGTTTATGCTTTGTCTTGCATTCTCAAATGTTATGATTCTCATGTATTCATGTTCAGTTATCTCATTCTAGTCAGTTAGTCCTTATTTCATATGCACAGTACCCCATAAATATCAAACTGACCTCATCTCATATACCAGTACAAAGTACTTACCGCATACTGTTCTTTGTGCTATGATGTGTTATATCACAGGTTCGGATGCATAGTTTCTCGACCGTAGTTAGATAACTCAGCATAATCCAGCAGTCATAGTGGTGAATTATCATTCATCAAGGACATGTTATGATTATTCAGTTATTTTAGCATTCCACTTTATTCAGTCAGTCGGAATTAGTTGGGGGCCTATCCCATAAACACCTTAGTCTGTTTAGAGGCTTTCAGACCTTTAGAACAAATAGCTAGACAGTCGGTTAGTTACTTTCAGTTCTTATCAATTTTTTTAGATAATTAGTATTTTGTATTTCTGTATTTAGATATACTTTACCTTCGCATTTTATCTTTCGGACATATGTTATATTTATATTTTATTTAGTGCTCACAGTAAGTACCAGTTCATGGGTTAGCTTGTGGTTATTTGTGACCATAAGCACCATTGCCGTGACTAGGGGGTAGCTTTGGGTCGTGACAAGTAGCCTGCGTGTATTGAGGATTTGTTATGATTGTTGTTTAATATCTTGTTGACAATCTTAAAGCTGCGTATGTGAAAGATGAAGAGCATTTTTAATTGAATACACAAAAGGAAGAAGTAAGAAGGAAGAGTTTTAGAGAATAGTGTAAGCAACATACCACTGCGAAATTCGATAATTCCTATATGCTTGGCAAGAATGACGGGATACTCATGTAGGTGATGTAATAAGGTAGTTCCTTCATTGTCTGCAACATCATCCCATATAGTAAATAGGAAAGGTTTCTTGTTGGTCGATATAACAGTTGCAGAAATTGTTACAGTGCAAGCATGTTTTAGCAAGTAAGTAGAAGGTTTGGTGAACTTTAAGTAAGAGGCAAGTAACTCACCTCTAGTCCACCCCAATAGCCTTCCAAAAGTGCTTACTTTGGTCAGTTCTATAGTGCATAGCGTTGCAGTTAGCTACTACTATCGGTAAGTCTGGTATAGTGGAAAGTAAAATGATAGCAGTAAGTCGATTAATAGGAGCTACTTAGTTGATGGGGAAAAGAGGTGAACATGTAAACTATGAGCTTACAAAATTTAACACATGGATATTGGCGTTTAATAGCCGATACAGGAAGTGCATTCAACTTTCTCGGAGCAGGCAGGAGTGCTTACAATCTATCGTTGTTCGTAACGGCCTCAACAATTGTGTATCTGTCAACCACCCATTCATACGTACTGGACCGTATTGAGTAACAACGGGAATCTCTAACTTTCGCACAAGAAACCAAATATGTCTCAAAAAGGACAAATAACTTATCGTACTTGGGAATGTCATCACCATATAGTACTATGTAAACCCATTTTTCTTGTAGTCAAGTAAAGGAGGAACAATTTTATTTATGAGAGTATAATTTATAGACGAAGTTGTTAGAATTTTCAGTTGTTCATTTTGTGAATTGTGAATTCAATTGTTCTTAATTTGCCCTCACACTTATTTTTTTTGTAGTCGCAACAAATGTCCTGTAGTTTATAAGGGATTTTTGTAGATAACGTCTAGGATATCAACTCCACTTTTTAATTGAGAGTAGAGGTAGAGGCAAACTTATACTTTCATCTTGCAAAAGTATTGTTTGAAAATGAATAGATGAGTCTCTGCTCTCGTGAGGCCAAAACTTGTCCACTACCTAAACTTTACAGGTCCAGTCTGCAGTTTCTTTTGTGATTGCGTCCATAAGAAGCCTCTGATCCATTACGATAGCCTTTGTTTCATTATGGCAGCAGAAGGTACAGGTCAAATTGCAACATATGATAGAGTAGATTAATAAACAAACTTGTAATGAAATAGTTACAATCAAAACTAAGTAGGAAAACATATCTCTTCTGAAAGCCAAAGTTATCACTTTTTCTTGATTTGTGCAGCTTTTCTTGAGCATTCAATAAGAGTGATGCTCCCATTTTTCCAGGTAACGATCATAATTTATTTATGTTTGTTGTTAGAGTAACTAAGTTGGTGTGTTGCTGGCATCCAAAACATTTCTAGTTGAAAGACAAAGTACCTAACTGATTTGTTGGCATTACTGTGCTGGTAAATTGTATCTATACCCAAGCTTATTATGTTGGACAATAATTTATTCTTTAGGTACCCCAAACTTGTAGCAAGAAGTTGGTGCCTAAAATACCTACTCCTGAGCATGTCGCTGCGAATACATATGAAAGAAATTATTTGCACTCTTTTGCTCAGCCAACATCATATATACATGCTAGAGGAGGTATGTAAAGTGTATAGGGGTTGTGTTTGTATTTTCATTTGAGAAGTAACTTCTGTAATCTTGTTAAATTTCTATAGCTCGGGCGGAGATCGGAGAATTTGTTGAGTATGATGACAAGGAGGAGGAGGATTGCTTTGTAGAGTTCAACAGAGAGAAAAATTCTTGCAGATGAAAATTTAAAATCTTAAACATACTTCAACGTACCTATTTGCTTTCTGTTTCTTCCTTATGGTGGCTTCATCCTGAATTTTTTCTTTCATACGATTCGTGCTCATAGAGTTCGTCTATTCTGCAACTGATTTTGGAAATGCGTGTGCTTGAAATAATTTCTAAAATAGAGTTGGATATTATATATCGATAATCGTGTAGAGTATCAATAATCGTGTAGAGTAACTCTTTAATATAGACGAAAAAATTGGACAAACCCATAAATTTCACAACTATAACTATATAAATGAATAAAGTTTGCTGCTGAAATTATCAGGTGTAAAAGCACATACCATTAGATAGATCGCATAGGTAGCAGATCAGTAAAACACTTGGAAGAACGGATAATAAACTAAGCAAGTTGCATAAGTAAGAAACCAAGAACAACAACATCCAAATCAATGAAACAACTAAAATGATAACTGGAGAGAACTCACAGAGACTATGGAATTGCAACCTTCGATGAAGGGAATTGTCTTACAAAAATTTTTGAGATAGTGTAGACATGTTAAAGTATAGAAATACTCTCCTAACCAATTGAAATGTTTAACTTCGACCAAAAAATTGATAGACACGTATGTGATTACTCAGACAAACAATGAAAAGACTAAATCAACCCTTAGAAAATGACAAATATAACCCTGTGAGGAAAATGATGAATATAACCATGTGAGGAAGCTGGCAGGACAACCTTCACCAGCTTCCCATGACACTTCTATGTATTAGTAATACTTGTCATAAAATTATAATATAATTTAAAGTAGGTGATGATTTCTATAAATATTTTTTTAGAGAATAAAAAAACTTGTATATATTTAAAGTATAAAGAAAGATATGTGAAAATCTTTTTTAGTCGTAAAAATTTTAGTAGAAGAAAATTGGATTTATATATTTTGTGTATGGTCGTGAAAATATGTATATACCCAGTGGCGGAGACACCTTATCATTTGGAGGTTTGGATGAACCCCTTCAACGAAAACTTATATTATTTATATATGGTTAAAATTATTTTTTATGTATATATAATTGATGTCGAACACCCTCTGGCTAGTTCGTATGCCTATTTTTTTCGATTTTGAACTCCCTTAGTGAAAATTCTGGCTCCGTCACTATATATACCTTGTATTTTGGATGCTTTTAAAATTTGAAAACTTATAACAAATATTAAAAGATGATTATATAATGTAGAAAAACATTTTTGGTATAATAAAACATATGCGTATGCAATAAGATAAAGACAATTTGTAAAAGATGACATAGAGCCCGTTTGGAGGATTAAAAAAAATAGTTTTTTAGCTTAAGTGATTAGAAGCTTAAAATACCTGCTTATAAATTATGTAGATAATTGTTTGGATAGAAGTGTTGAAACTGAAAAAAAATTATTGATGTATTTGGTAAACAAGTAATGTTAAACATTTTTTTGTTGTTAAAATGAATTAAATGTCCTTGAAGCTGTTAACACCATAAGTAAGGTAAATTATTTATAATTTTTAATTCAAAAATGATTTCTATTTAAATGTACTTTCAACGTAAAGTGATTATGTGAGGTCAATTCATAAATATAAGTTAATTTTTTTTAAATTTTAGGATATTTATTTTATATAAAAATAGTATTACATTGTAATATTGCAAGCTTGTACCAATTTGATTATGTTAAAAAATATGTAATCCTCAAATATAATGTTGAATTCGGTGAAAACAAAGGAGAAAATGAGGAGGAAATTGGAGGAAAGAGACAAAGAGAATCAAAGAGAAAAAGAAAAAAAAACTACATATTTAAGGGCTACAAGTTTAAGATATTGTTGGAATTGAAAGAAAATATAAGCAATAAAAAGGTAAACATTCTGGTCAAACCTAAAAAATTTTTTATCTAAAAAATAAAAAGATGGGGAACCCCGTTTCTCACTTTTTTTTTTATAATCAATTTTTAGTTTTTTTTAAGTACTTTTAAATGTTTACCAAACACCTAAAAAAAATTTAAAAAGAGATTAAAAGCTGATTTGATCAGATTTTAATCTTATTCAAATGGGCTCCTAGTATGTTTGGACTTGATCAAAATTAATGTGCAAGGAATACCTCAAATGGGGCTGAAAACCTTGTTTCGATATTGAGTTCATGCATACCATAATGATCAAGTCTTAAACACTTTTATAACAAGCATTTGTATTTTAAAAACCACGTTATAGCCTCTAAAAAGACAATCTGGTCATTCGAGCCCCATTTTTATTTTTTTTTAAGCACAATGTAACTTAGAAAATAGTTGAAAATAGCATACCTTGTAAAAGATTTTTCAATTTAACTTGTTCCTAGATGTATATATGTGTACCTAATACAGAAAGTCCCTTAAACTTATTTTATCAAATCTACTTAGGTGAGTTTAAACTAAGAAATCAACTTTTGACAGGTGAGTAAATACATAGTTGTTTCACTAATACGTGTCTAGGCAATTTACAAGGGTTAAAATATAAAACTAAACAAATAACCAATATAATTCACAAGAGAAATGTTGGGAAAGAGGCAGGGGAACTATCAAAGTGTCCGACAGAGTAGCAGTGGAATAATACCCAAGTGTGAGCTTTCCCTTTCAATTTGAACCAAGAGGAGATAAGAAAATCCAAGCAAAACAAAGAATATAGCAGCAAATAACTCAACCACACAAATACGATAAGACAAAAATAATAAGACACCAAATTTACGTAGAAAACCTTTCGGTGTGAAGAATAAAAAATTACGGTACCAAAACCTCTACTATAATTACCAAGAGTTACAATATTGTTCTCTAAAATGTCCACCAAAAAAGTGCTAACAACGAGCAACAACACAACAAGATAGCACCAAAACTAGAGAATAAAAATGGGCCCAAACACAAAAAACGTAGCTGTTGTTCGGGAATTAAAAACAGCAGCTACAGGCCACCAAATGCACCTTCATCAGTTTCTTATCAAATATTGAGATGAGAGGAACAATCTATTCAAAAATCATCTCAATCGAACAAGAAATAAAGAAGAAATCACAATTTGAAGTTGACAACTGTGGCAGAAATATTAGGTGCGAAAATCTGCTCTTGTTTTCACTCTATGGCTACTGAAGCTCTCTTTTTGTGGATGTGAAATAAGACCAAAAAAGATCTCTATATATGACCCATAGTAATGGGCCTATGGAAAAAAGTGGGTTGGTCCAAATTGAGCTTTATTTATCCACATAGGAAGGGAAAAGGACGCATGACCCAACAATTCTGCCCATCCCGACTATGTGGAGGAGACCATTATCCCAGCGATCATGCAACATTCTTTAAGCTTCCCTCTTGGTGAATCTTTATTCATCATGTCAGAAACATTATCATCCGTGTGAATCTTCTCAAGTTCAAGAAACTTAGAATCCAACACATCTCGAATCCAATGATATCTCACATCAATGTGTTTAGACCGATCATGAAATGTAGAATTTTTTCCAAGATGCATGACACTTTGACTGTCGCAATAAAGCACATACCTCTCTTGAGTACAACCAAGTTCCCCCAAGAATCTCTTCATCCAAAACAATTCTTTACAAGCTTCGACGGCAACAATAAGCTCAGCTTCTGTAGTAGATAGAGAAACACATTTTTGCAACCTAGAATGCCAAGAAACAACTCCCCCTGCAAAAGTAACCAAATACCCTGATGTAGACTTGCGAGTATCAACATCACCAGCCATGTATGAATCAGTATAACCTGAAAGAATATAATTTCTTGTACCAAAACACAAACTCAGATTACAAGTGCCACAAAGATATCTCATAATCCACTTCACAACATTCCAAAGTTCTCTTTCCAAATTAGAAAGAAAACGGCTAACAATACCAACAATATGAGAATATCTGGTCTTGTACAAACCATTGAATACATGATAACACTCAATCTACAGCTCTCGTGGGAGTGTAAAGCGGTCGTTTGCAAATATAGAACCCAACCAGGGTTGGGTGTCGATCCCACAGGGAATAGCTTGGCCAACAAGTAAGCAAAATTAATAGACGTTTGGTGCAAGTCTCGTAAGAAGGGGGGATTGTAATAAGTAACCAAAGTAATGAAATAAAAGCTGAAAATAGCAAAGTAAAAAGAGAGTATTTCGTAGGTTGTGAAACAATGAGAATTGAAGCGTTGGGGTTATGTCCACCTTCTGAGGTATACGTCTCTATTGGCTATGGGTGTGTAGAGTCTTGACATGCAATTGCTTATAGAGAATTGTAGTCGATGGTAAATCCAAGCGTCTCGCGACCTAAACAAGGACTATTTCACTTTAACTCTCACGAGCTTAAAGCATGTCTAACGGTACGAATTCTCCAAGAGGTTAGTCCAGTTACGGCACTAGCTTTTTAATAGTAAAGGGTGTCCTACTACCTTGACATTATCTCTTTTCCAGACAAATAACCTTTCTCGCGAACAAGTTAAATGTTAGACTGGCGTATTCTTGCGTTTGCAACCGCAAAGAATGTAGATTAAGATGAAGAGAATAATGATATAAGCAATATACTTGTCTTGAACTCACAAACTCATAGCTATAGATAGTAACTCATTCGGCTTCCATAACCCCAACTAAGAGGTTTAGTTACCCATGAATGCGAAGGATATCACGATTTGCATGGTTGATGGCGTGAGAAGTAGGTGATAGGCGTGTGGTGTTGGTGATTTCCTAGCAAGTAACGATTCTCTTGTTGTGGAATTTAAGAATAGAAGAGTAGATTAGAAGTGTTTGTAGTGGAAGATGAGAGAGATGGAAGAAAATTAATTGTTGAATTAAGTGAAGAATTAATGTATCTCTCCACTAAGGGAGGACTTGTCTCTCCACTAAGGGAGGACTTAATTAAAATCTCTAGCATGATAGAGTATTTATAATACTCCTATCCTACTCCTACTATGCTAATGAAATAAATAACCAAATCCTACTAAACTAATGAAATCCTTGACCCAAATGTACTAGGGTAAGGTTACAAAATCATAATCCAAATAGAATAGTGAAATACATAACCTAATTGTACTAGGTTAATGTATCTTTGTAAAAATCCAGCTTTGTGTCTGTAAGTCCCCAAAGTCTTCAGAAATGCTGTTTTAGCCCGGGACAGATTTTCCATGCAGCAGATTTGGTCCTTAGGCGTCCAGCTCCCTTCTACTTCGTTTGTGAGCTTTCTTTTGCGTCAAGTAAGCCGTAAAATGCTGTATTTTGCATCATTTATACCTGAAACTTTACTAATCATGTTCGTTAGCTCATTTATAGGAAAAAGGACTAAAAGTGCATGAAATAGATAATTAGTTCTCAAAACTAGGCTAAAATATGGGCAAAATATATTGATATAGGCGTGTAAATCCGCCTATCATCAACACCCCACGCTTAGAGCTTTGTTCGTCCTCGAACAACATATCATGTCCTTCTAAGCATCGACTTAAGGTTTTTACAGCAACAACACAAAACATTTATCAAGACAAGCACAACAATTATCAACAAAGAGTAGCTTTCTGATTATAAGTAGAAACAATTTAACCTCAAGCATAGACTCGTGATGGTGATCAACTCGCATGCAAACGTTAAGGTACATAGAATCATATACAACTATCCAAAACTCATCAACCATGTGTGTCTCACAATATAGTACCCATAATCACTCACAAATATAGCATATTTTTCAAATATGGGTATCAAAGTGTCCTTGCTCTCACTCTCACAAAGAATTCATATGCAGCAACTGATAACCATAGGCTTGCCCTTAATGTAGTACTCCACTAAATGTCGGAATGTTAAGATTAGGATCAAGTAGGTCTTTTGATGGTTGTAATGTAGGCTAAGGGACGGGTAGGATCAACTATTTTGGCCAGAAATAGTGACTAAGTTCCTAAGCACTTTAATACATCACATTGTATCATTGACACTTTTTTCTTTCAACCTTTCTTCTTTTTTTTTTCTATTATTCTACCACCCTTGTTCTCCTCTTTTGTTTTTCAATTTCAAGCACTACTTACTTTTCAGCTTTCTTTTCCTTTTTCTTTTCACAACATACCTCTTATGATAACACTTTTTTTTTCATCGCACATTCAAGCACCATTACAATTTAAAGCATTATACTCACCCAATTTCCTCTTATGTTGTCACATGACTTTTTCACTTTAAAGCACTCAGGATTTTGGATCAAATTATGGTCTTGAAAGAAATGGATTAGGCTTACATACAAGGTTGTCAAAGAAATAGGCTAAAGGCTCAAAAAGGTTTAACTAAGATGATGTCCATGGGTAGGTAAAACTGAAGGTAAACATGTATAGGTTGCCAAAGAAATGCCTAAATCATATCCTAAACTTACACTCCTTATTTTCGCTTTGCATACATACTAGGCAAGTTCTAGCATCAGCCACATACATAGAAGATACTATTAATCTCACACACACAAGGCACATGGTCGACTTGATTGGAAGTAATATAGACTCTCGACCCAACAATTGAAGGAATTGAATCACACAATATCACATAATGAGTCACAACTAGAGCCTAAACGTCTTAATAGTCACAATTGTAGCACATACTCTTGTTATAATCTCATGCTGCCTATCAAAATAATTTCATGCGAAGCTAGAAAAATTTGACTCCTAAAAAAACTAAAAAAAAACGTCAAACGAAAACAACAAAAAAAACGTCAAACGAAAACAACAAAAAAAAACGGACTCAAAAAGGGCTCAAAAAAACAAAGTAAACAAACAAACATAAACAAACAAACATACAAACAAAGGTGCAAACAAAGAAGTATAGCATGCGATTCTGCCACCCCACACTTAGACGGGACACTGCCCTCAGTGGAAAATAAATTTGAAGAACCTGGTTAGTCGGACCCTTCATCAATGTCGGGGGTCATACCCCCTTCGTCTGAATCATCATAAGAGTCATCGTCAGAGTTCTCCTCATCATCAGAATCAGGCAAGCGTCTAGCATCATCAGTCGGCACATCATCGTCTAGAGGTTCCTCAAAATATACGCCCACTCCACACATCTCCCAAGCATGCATGTTCATTGGGTAGTCGTGGTCCAGCTGTTGGAGCTCTTCAGCAGTTGGAATACGTCCACCACTCAGCATAGTGAATCGTGTCATGCCATAGAGATGACGAAAGAAACTCTCGTCACGAGCATGTCTTTCCGCAGTAGTAAGGTTGACTCCATGAGTTGTTTCCGCATCTTTGACCTTGGTGAGGTCAACCTTCTTTGGGTTATGTGGGAGTTTGTGGTCAGCTGGTTCCTCTTCGACATCCTCCTTCCGCAACATTGCTGTCAACAAATTGCCGAATGTGAAATGGGACCTTTTGTGGAGTCTGGCCTTCCTCATGGTAGATCGAATGATTGCCCTAAAGTTTTTAGGGACATTTTTCATCAAAGCATAGACCAAACACACTCTATCTCTCGATATCTTGGTGTATTGAGTCCCAGGAATAAGACATGAGTTGACAATGCGCATCAAGATTCTTGCTTCCCTATTTAGTGGAGCATAGGGGAAGGTATTGTGATGGCTTGTTTCCTTATGTCTGCCCCATCTTGCCATCGATCTGCTTCCATAAAGCGTGTGTCGTATTGCTCTGTAAGGAGGCCTGCTGTACAGTTCTTTGAATGGTGCTGTGTCGACCGAAGGTAGGCCAAGAAAAGAGTTGATCCAATCTGCTGTAAGCTGTAGCACTTGGCCCCGAATTTTGACTTCATTGCCTGTTGTGTTCGGCGACCAGTTGGCATAAAACTCTCTTGTCAAGTCAAGATTACACTCTCCCATGTCGCGGAAGATGAAATCCAGCTTCAAAGCCATTATTTTCGCCAACATTCGCGGCTCCTTCTTTGCCAAGGTCTCCTTGTTGATCAAATCGACGTGCACATATTTTCTTTCTTTGTTGCTGCTGTACCATGCTTTGGCTTCTTCCTCAAGAACCCATTTTATTCCGAACATTCTGCGTGGTAGGTGTGCTGAGGATGATTCTCCTTGGTCTTTTCGACTTCTCTTCTTGCTCTTTTGGGACGTGGTAGCCTTCTCCTTGCCTTGCCTTGCTTTAGGTGCCATTGTACCTGAGACTAGAAATAACGTAAGTTGCAGCACAATCTCAGTTGATACAATCTATATGCAAGCACTAGGGGTACCACCCCACACTTAGTTTTGTTAGCACAAATCAGTGAAGTGAAAGTGGTCGAGTACTCAGATTTCGTCGACATACGTTTTAGGATTGTATTCCGACAAGAAAATCAGCATTGCATCACTTATTTGCAGCCATTGGACTACTTTCATGGTGGATATAGCAACACTACAACATAGGGGTTACCACATGGAATCGTTATTCTTACAACAAGCACAACCTCCTAAGTCGATAGGCACTATAACCTTATCCCGATGGCTGGGATAGTCTATCATGTAAGCATCCAAACAACAATCTTAAGCAATATTCATAGCCATATCAATTCAGCAATTATCATAACAATGCTATTGAAACCAAATTCAAGTCGGAAACAAGTCAATGATTCCCTACGTACATATTCACTCACATGATTTTGCAACAACAATCCAAACACATGAACATCACCATCAATCTTATATGATTTAGTAATTTAGAATAAGCATAGCAACGTAGTACTTTCGATAAATAGATGAAGAATAAGAGAGTACTTACTTGCTTGAAGCTTGTGGAGAAGTTGTTGTGAATTGGAAGAGCAAAAGAAGAAAATTTTGAGAAGATTTGGAGGGTTATGCGGCGCCTTTAGGGTTGTTTCGAATGTGGTTGTGTTATAAAACTAAGTCCCCTTTATATAGGAAGAGTATGGGACGGGTTATGACCCATTTAAAATCGGATTTAGGGATAAAAACACCACATATGCGGCGCATATCACTCGGCATATCAATGACATATGCGGCGCATTGTCTATGGCATAATGGGACATATGCGCCGCATAGTCTATGGCATTTGTAGACATATGCGCCGCATAGTCTATGGCACATGAGATAATGAGACCAAATGCCATAGCATAGGCGGCGCATAGTCAAAAGCATACCTAGGAATAGGCAGCGCATAGTGTATAGCACACTAGATTCCGAGACCTTAGGCTATAGGATAGGTCGTGCAACGTTCGTGGCCAAGTTCTACCAAGGCCTAGCCTTCCTCAAAGCCTGTTTTGACGAGGAAAAGGCTCAATCCATAGCCTTATGCATCACCATTCCTAACTTACCAACTTTACCATACAATGCGTCCAAATCGTCAATTGAAATCGATCTCCTCGTTGAATACTTCTTGCACCTATTTTTACTCAAAATTAAACAAAAACGATTAGTACGATGGGTTGCCTCCCACCAAGCGCCATGGTTTTGGTCGTGGCACGACTCTTATTTTTGGATTTTCATTTATCAAAAAGAAAAAATACGAAAACGACAAAACGATAAAACGATAAAATGATAAAACGATAAAACAATAAAACGATGGGTTGCCTCCCATCTAGCGCCTTATTTATTGTCGTGGCTCGACGTAGTAATCTCGAGTACTTAGACTTCGTCGAGATAAGTGATGGCCATGTCATTCATCGAGTCAAGAGGACCGATATATGGCTTGACACGTTGGCCATTCACTTTGAAGATAACACCCTCATTGTCTTCCAATTCGACTACTCCAGACGAGTAGACTTGAATGACTTTAAATGGACCAGACCATTTCGATTTTAACTTACCTGGGAAGAGCTTAAATCTGGAGTTGAAGAATAGCACCATGTCACCTTTTTGGAAATTTCGTCGAATAATCCCCTGATCATGATACTTCTTCATCCGCTCCTTGTATAAATCCGATCGTTCATATGCATGGAGCCGGAATTCATCTAGTTCGTTCAGCTGCTCCAACCTCAGATTCTTCACATCTTCCCAATTCAAGTTCAATCGCTTCAATGCCCACAATGCCTTGTATTCATGTTCAATGGGTAGATGACAAGCCTTTCCATAAACTAGTTGATAAGGAGACATGCCAATGGGTGTCTTGAATGCAGTCCTATACGCCCATAGTGCATCATCTAGCTTTCGAGACCAATCCTTCCGATTCGCATTAACCGTCTTTGCAAGGATTTGCTTGATCTCACGATTGGAAACCTCTACTTGTCCACTAGTTTGGGGATGATACAGCGTAGCTACCTTATTTTGCTTGACACCATACTTGGCCACTACAGATTTGAATAGCTTGTTGCAAAAGTGAGATCCTCCATCACTTATGATAGTACGAGGTACTCCAAAGCGAGAGAAGATATTCTTCTTTAAGAATGCTACAACACGCTTTCCTTCGTTATCGGCCAATGCTACAGCTTCAACCCATTTTGACACATAATCCACAGCAACCAAGATGTACTTCATTCCAAACGAATTCACGAATGGCCCCATGAAATCAATACCCCACACATCAAAGAGTTCTACCTCAAGAATTTTGGACATGGGCATTTCATGGTGTTTTGAAATAGCACCTTGCCATTAGCATTGGTCACACCTCTTCACATAGTCATATGCATCTCTGAATATCGAAGGCCAATAATATCCACTTTGCAATACTTTTCTCGCCGTTCGATTGCCTGCATGATGTCCTCCAACTTGCGAGGTGTGGCATGCTTCCAATATAGTAGGCACTTCTTCATGGGATATACATCGTTGAATGATACCATCAGCACATCTTCGAAACACATAAGGCTCATCCCAATAGTAGTGCTGAACGTCATGCATAAACTTCCTCCTTTGGTGGTAAGATAAATTGGCTGGTAGCACATTACTTACCATGAAATTCGCAAAGTCGGCATACCATGGTAATTTCTCCATTGTTGTTGCTAATATCTCCTCGTCAGGGAATGCATCATCAATCTGAATTTCAGGTTGCGCCACTTGCTCACTCTCAAGTCTAGATAGGTGATCAGCCACTTGGTTCTCGCAACCTCTTCTATCTTTGACTTCGAAATCAAACTCTTGCAGCAGCAACACCCATCGAATCAGCCTTGGTTTTGCATCCTTCTTTGTCATTAGGTACCTAAGAGCTGCATGGTCTGTATGAACGATCACCTTAGTACCCAATAGATAGGCGCGAAACTTCTCAAACGCATACACAACCGCTAGGAGCTCTTGTTCAGTAATAGTGTAGTTCCTTTGGGCTTCATTTAGGACCTTACTCGCATAGTAGATAGGATGAAATAGTTTCTCCTTTCTTTGTCCAAGAACAGCACCAATGGCTACACCACTAGCATCACACATGACTTCGAACGGGAGCGTCCAATTTGGTGCTACCATGATAGGGGATTCAATGAGTTTTCCTTTAAGGCATTCGAATGCCTTTAAGCAATCATAATTAACGTCAAACTTCGCATCTTTCTCCAATAGTTTGCACAATGGACTAGAAATTTTGGAGAAGTCTTTGATGAATCTACGATAAAACCCAGCGTGGCCAAGAAAACTACGAACTCCCTTCACCAAAATTGGAGGTGGTAGCTTCTCGATTACCTCTATTTTTGCGCGATCAACCTCTATTCCTCTTTCGGAGAACTTGTGCCCAAGAACGATTCCTTCTTTTACCATGAAGTGGCACTTCTCCCAATTCAGCACAAGGTTGAACTCTACACATCTTTGCAATGCCATGCTCAAGTTTGCCAAACATGCTTCATAAATTCGCGACCACCGTCATACCTCCTTTCTTGGGAACACATTGCATAGGACTCACCCATGTACTATCAGAGATAGGATATACAACTCCTGCCTCTAACCACTTTATAATCTCCTTCTTCACCAATTCTTGCGTTGGTGGGTTTAATCGCCTTTGATTTTCAATGGTGGGTGTGCACTTTTCTTGAAGCTGAATTTTATGTGTGCAAATCCCAGGTGGAATACCAATAATATCCGCAATGGTCCATCCAATAGCTCTAATATACTTGCGTAAGATTGCAATAAGAGCTGCAACTTGTTGCTCACCCAAATCGGCTGCTACAATGACTGGAAGAGTGTTTTCGCTTCCTAAGAATGCGTACTTCAAATGGCTTGGCAGCTCCTTCAATTCTAACGTGGGTGGTTCTTCAATAGATGGCTTAGCTGGTGGTGTGGGTCGATTTTTGAGGTCAAGATCCAGCTTCTTGGGGGTATAGCGATATGTCCCTAATCCCGATAGAGCACAAATATCTTCATCAGAAATTTCAGTATCATCATTCTCTCCTTTCATGAGTAAAACCTCCAAAGGATCATCAGGAATTTGCTCTTCTGCAAGTAACTCTTTCTCATCATCAAAGACAACATCGGCCACAGAAAATACACTCAGATCTTTGGGTTGCTTCATTGATTTGCAAACATCAAAGCGAACCACTTCGTCATTTATTCGGAATGAAAGCTCATTAGCTCTCAAATCTATGAGCACACTTCCCGTAGCAAGGAAAGGGCATCCCAAGATTATGGGAACCTCTGAATCTGCTTCACAATCCAAGATGACAAAGTCTGCTGGAAAGATAAATGAAGAAACCTTTACCAAGACATCGCATAGAATACCAACCGGTCGCTTTACCGACCTATCTGCCATAACAAGCCTCATATTAGTTGGTGTAGGATCTCCTAACCCCAACTTCTTGTAGATCTATAATGGCATCTAGTTGATGCTGGCTCCTAAGTCACACAATGCTTTAGCAAAATTCAAAGATCCGACGGTGCAAGGAATAGTGAAAGCTCCGGGGTCGGCCTTCTTCTGAACTATCGATCGGGTAGCAATTGCACTACAATGATGCACATCATCCTTCAGCTCATAACTTGCTTCCCTCTTTTTAGTCAAAATATCTTTCATTAACTTCGCATACCCAGGCATTTGTTCAAGTGCCTCTACCAACGGAACATTAATAGTCAACTGCTTCAACATGGTCATAAATTTGCTGAACTTAGTGTCATCGGCCACCTTCTTCAATCTTTGGGGAAAAGGTGGTGGTGGGTATGGAAGTGTTCTCTCCACGGCTTTCTTCTCCTCTAGCTTCCGTTTTTCCACTTTTCCAGGCTGCACGTCACTAGGTGAAATGTCCTTGACGTTGGGAGTAGTTGTTGCGGCTTCTTCTCCTCTTGTAACGTCAGTAAGTGTAGCATCCATGTCCGCAACTTCGTCAACCACTTGCTTTCCTTTTGCTGAAGTTTCTAGCACCTTACCGCTTCTGGTAGTGATGGCCATGCATGACCCATCATTCTTTGGGTTTTGCACAGTATCACTTGGTAAGGTGCCAGCCTTTCTTTGATTAAATGCTGCTGAAAGTTGGCTCAACTGCTGCTCTATTTGCTTGATAGAAGTGGAATGACAATCAACTAGTTGCTTCATGGAGGACAAATCATCAATCACCTCCTTAACTCCCGCGCTCGTTGCTTCCACTCCTTTCAATAACTTAGCCATCATGTCTTCCATAGAATTAGATGTGGCGGTATCACGTGTACCAGGGGGAACGTACAAACCACTTTTTTCATTATTTTTCTTCCAACTACCTTGGTCTTTGCTTCCAGATTTATCATAATAGTTCCGACCTTGGTTTCCTTGGGCATTCCCACGAAAACCCCCCTAATTGTTCAAGTAGTTGGCCTCCTCTTCAGAATCAGATTCGTCTCTTCCTTTTAGCGCTACAGCTTTCACTTTTTCGGTCTTCCCTGATAATAAGTGCTTTGTCAGAAGATCCAATTGTGTTTTAATGTGCGCCATGTCTTGCTCACGTTCTTCTTCTCTTCTTCTTTGGTCTGCAGACATGCCAATAGATAAAGTGGGGCTTGCTACCTCAGAATCCCTGGTATGCCAAACTCTACTTTGCTTTGTCATGCGATCTAGCATATTGCTTGCTTGACCAAAGGTGAGGTCCATGAAAGAACCTCTAGCTGCGTTGTCCACCACTGGTTTAGTTATTGAATTCAAGGCTCTATACAAGATCTCCATGAGGTGAACATTGGTCATGTGATGGTTTGGGCACCTCGCTAGCTTTGTCTTGAACCTCTCCCATGTTTCATGAAGAGCTTCAGAGGGAAGCTGGCGGAAGTTGCTGATTTCATCTCTCAATTGTGCTCTTTTGGATGGCGGAAAGAATCTTTCTAGGAAAGCGTCTCTCAATTACCTCCAATTTGTGATTGAATCAGGCGTCAACCCATTTAACCATAGTGTTGCCTCTCCAGACAGAGACAATGGAAATAGACGTAATCGAATAGCATTCTGACCAACACCAGGGTTGTCAAAGGACTTGCATGTGGAAACAAAGTTGATGAGATGCATATTCGGATCATCGCCTGCTAGTCCACCAAATAATCCCTTGAGTTGCAATAACTGAATCATGGTGCTTGTGATGTTGAACTTGGCTCCGGGCGCTAATGGTGGTGGAATTATAGCTCCAGTGGCTTCGGCACCATCAAGATCATCATCATCATCGTCGAAAGCTGGTTGCAAAGGTTGGCGATCATACCTATACCGAGCTTGTCGACCTCTTTGATTGGCAGGTGTTATAATTTCAGCATCACGCCTAGGGTTTAGTAACTCGTCATCACCTAAATCTTCATCGTCAGGATTTGTTGCTCGCCCAGGATTATCAATGTTTTGGTGTTGGACTTGATCAGCGGCAAGAGCAGCTAATCTTGCTTGCTCGTGTTGAGCAGCCATCCTGTCGATTTCAGCTTGTGCTTCCATTCTTCTAATTCGTTGTGGTTCAGGATTGATTGGTAATAACGGTTGACCAGAACTTCTAGTATGGGGCATGCACTAAAAGAAAAACCTGCAATAAACAAAAACTAAAACTAAACGTAAAAGTACGAGAATCTTTGACCAAAGGGTCTAGTAATTATCACGAACTTGATTGACACTCGTATTCCCCGGCAACGGCGCCAATTTTTGATAACGCTCAATCTACAGCTCTCGTGGGAGTGTAAAGCGGTCGTTTGCAAATATAGAACCCAACCAGGGTTGGGTGTCGATCCCACAGGGAATAGCTTGGCCAACAAGTAAGCAAAATTAATAGACTTTTGGTGCAAGTCTCGTAAGAAGGGGGGATTGTAATAAGTAACCAAAGTAATGAAATAAAAGCTGAAAATAGCAAAGTAAAAAGAGAGTATTTCGTAGGTTGTGAAACAATGAGAATTGAAGCGTTGGGGTTATGTCCACCTTCTGAGGTATATGGGTGTGTAGAGTCTTGACATGCAATTGCTTATAGAGAATTGTAGTCGATGGTAAATCCAAGCGTCTCGCGACCTAAACAAGGACTATTTCACTTTAACTCTCGCGAGCTTAAAGCGTGTCTAACGGTACGAATTCTCCAAGAGGTTAGTCCAGTTACGACACTAGCTTTTTAATAGGAAAGGGTGTCCTACTACCTTGACATTATCTCTTTTCCAGACAAATAACCTTTCTCGCGAACAAGTTAAATGTTAGACTGGCGTATTCTTGCGTTTGCAACCGCAAAGAATGTAGATTAAGATGAAGAGAATAATGATATAAGAAATATACTTGTCTTGAACTCACAAACGCATAGCTATAGATAGTAACTCATTCGGCTTCCATAACCCCAACTAAGAGGTTTAGTTACCCATGAATGCAAAGGATATCACGATGACAAATAACCTTTCTCGCGAACAAGTTAAATGTTAGACTGGCGTATTCTTGCGTTTGCAACCGCAAAGAATGTAGATTAAGATGAAGAGAATAATGATATAAGCAATATACTTGTCTTGAACTCACAAACTCATAGCTATAGATAGTAACTCATTCGGCTTCCATAACCCCAACTAAGAGGTTTAGTTACCCATGAATGCGAAGGATATCACGGTTTACATGGTTGATGGCGTGAGAAGTAGGTGATAGGCGTGTGGTGTTGGTGATTTCCTAGCAAGTAACGATTCTCTTGTTGTGGAATTTAAGAATAGAAGAGTAGATTAGAAGTGTTTGTAGTGGAAGATGAGAGAGATGGAAGAAAATTAATTGTTGAATTAAGTGAAGAATTAATATATCTCTCCACTAAGGGAGGACTTGCCTCTCCACTAAGGGAGGACTTAATTAAAATCTCTAGCATGATAGGGTATTTATAATAATCCTATCCTACTCCTACTATGCTAATGAAATAAATAACCAAATCCTACTAAACTAATGAAATCCTTGACCCAAATGTACTAGGGTAAGGTTACAATATCATAATCCAAATAGAATAGTGAAATACATAACCTAATTGTACTAGGTTAATGTATCTTTGTAAAAATCCAGCTTTGTGTCTGTAAGTCCCCAAAGTCTTCAGAAATGCTGTTTTAGCCCAGGACAGATTTTCCATGCAGCAGATTTGGTCCTTAGGCGTCCAGCTCCCTTCTACTTCGTTTGTGAGCTTTCTTTTGCGTCAAGTAAGCCGTAAAATGCTGTATTTTGCATCATTTATACCTGAAACTTTACTAATCATGTTCGTTAGCTCATTTATAGGAAAAAGGACTAAAAGTGCATGAAATAGATAATTAGTTCTCAAAACTAGGCTAAAATATGGGCAAAATATATTGATATAGGCGTGTAAATCCGCCTATCATCAATACATCAAACTACCAACAAATGAAACAGAAGGAACTTTCTTCATATCTTCCTTCTCATTGTCACTAGAAGGACACTGCTTTGTGCTCAATTTGAAGTTCATAGCTAAAGGTGTACTGATAACCTTAGCCTTATCTATGTTGAACCTTCGAAGTACTTTCTTAATGTACTTCTCTTGTGATAACCATAAATTGTTGGCCTTTTTGTCACGAAAAATCTGTATGCCAAGAATCTGTTTTGCTGGTCCTTAGTCTTTCATAGAAAAAGACTTACTCAACTTTTGAATACTGCAAGTATTATGACCAACAATAAGTATGTCATCAACATAAAGAAACACAATAATAAAGTCACCATCAGAGATTTTGTACAAAAACACAATGGTCTAAATCTAGACTTGAATCTAAGCGTAGAACCATACGAATGGATGACATCTTCACAACCAGAGAGAATCTCATCAAAATCAACTCTTATTTTCTGGTTGAATCTCTTCACAAAAAATATATCCTTGTACCATGGAACTGGGTTACTATCTTCATGTTTCACTCAAAAAATCCACTTATTTTTCAAAGTTTTTCTGTCTTTAGGTACCTTTACCGAACCAAAGGTAAGATTATCATGCAAAGATTTAATCTCATATTCCATAGCATCAAACCACTTTTCTTTTTCTTCACTTTTCATGGCCTCATCAAGAATCTTAGGTCAACTGGTTGTTGATTAACCATATCAACTTGCACTGGAGCATCAAGAACATCATGCTGGTCATTCTGAATATGATTATCATCTAACTTGATTTTCATCATCATGAACATTTTCTTTAGGAACAGTGGTCAAAGTAATTGTATCAACATCAACTAGACTCTCACTACTCTAAGAATCAACCTTTCCATCTTTGTCAAAATCTTCAATTGTTTGGTCTTCAAAGAACACAACATCATGGCTTCTAACAACTTTTTTCTCAACTGGATCATAGAAACGATAGTCAAATTCTTCTTGACCATAATCAATGAATATTCACTGCCTAGTTTTAACATCCAATTTTGACCTTTCATCCTTAGGAACATGCACAACGGCTTTACACCAAAGAATCTAAGATTATCATAAGAAACATTCTTACCAGACCAAACTCTGTCAGGGACATTACCATCCAAAGCAACAGTAGGAGATAAATTGATAGGATAAGCAGCAGTAATAAGTGCTTCTTCCCAAAAGGAATCTAGTAGCTTATCATCTGAAAGCATATATTGAACTCTCTCAACTAGAGTTATATTCACCCTCTCTATTGAATTATTCAACTGAGGAATCTTTGGAGGAGTTTTTTGATGTGGAATACCTTGATCTCTGTAATATCTATCAAAATGATCAATATACTTACCACCATTATCCGAGCAGAAGTATTTCAATTTCTTCCCTGTCTGCCACTCAACTAAGATCTGAAAACACTTGAACACATTAAGTACTTAATCCTTGGACTTCAAAAAAAATACCCAGAGTTTGCGAGAATGATCATCAATAAAAGTCACAAAGTAAAGTGCACCATTGTAATACCTTACTTTAAAAGCACCACACAAATCAGAATGTACCAATTCCAACAAATCAAACTTTTTTGAAGGCGTATGACTCTGAAAAGAAACCTTTTTTTAGTTTATCGGCTAAGCAATGAGCACACTTCTTCAACTTTCTTTTTTTACTCCAGAAAGTAATTTTTTCTTAGCCAAACTATCAGTCTCCTTCTCACTCATATGACTCAACTTTTTATGCCATAACTCTGATGAAGTATCATTCTCCACTAAGTTTATCAAGCCTCAAGAAGTAGAGCCCTAAAATATGTGTAAGATAGACAACTTGTCACCTCGAGCCAAAATCATCGAACCTCTAGTAATCTTTTATTGTCCAGTAACAAGGGTGTTAACATAACTCTCATCCTCAAGGTTTCCTACAGAAATCAGATTTAAGCGAACATCTAGAGCATGCTTGACATTGTTGAGAACTAGTTTGGAACAATTGTTACTTTCCAATCAAACAGTGCCAACGCTAAATACTTTAACTTCATCATTATTGATCATTTTCAGCATCCCAAAATTAACTAGAGTATAAGAAGAAAATGATTCCTTATTTGGCATAACATGAGAAGTAGCACCAGAATCCATAAACCAACTAGAATTATTGTGAGCAAGATTAATAAAATTCTCACTACAAGAAAAAATAAGATTATCATAGCAACAATCGTAATACAATTTTCATTATCACCTTCTTTTCTTGTCGTCTCATATCTCTCTTATGATTATAGCAATATTTTATGATATACCCCTTTTTGTTGCAATAGCCATATGTAACATTCTTGAATTTGGACCTCAACTTGCTTCTACTTTTATCTCTATCATTTGAACCTCTTGACTTGTTTTTCTTCCTTTCTTCAATAACCAAAACATCAGAGTGTGAAGATGAAGAAGATGAGGCCTGAGATTTTCTCTTCATCTCTTCATTCAACACCACTCTTAACATATTCCATAGTTACAACACCCTAGGAGTAGAATTAGTCAAGGAAACTCAAAGAGTTTTTGAAGAGTTAGGCAAAGTATTAAGAAGCCAAAGTCTATGAATTTCTTCATCGAACTTTACACCCATTACAGACAACTAGTGAAGAACACCCTAAAAATTATTTATATGAGCAGAAATAGGACTGCCCTCTTTATAGCTGATATTCATCAATTGCTTAAGCAGAAAATTGTTATTGCCAATCTATGAGGCATAAAGTGTCTTAAGCTTGTCCCATAAACTTCTGACATGTGTCTCATTCACACTATGGTTTCTAATATTATCTTTAATCCATTGTCTAATATATCCACAAACCTGTAGATGCTCAAATTCTTAATCCTCATCTGTCATGGATTGAGGTTTAGTAGAAGCAAATATAGGTAAATGCATTTTCTTGACAAATAGAAGATCTTTCATCTTTCCTTTCCAAGTCTGATAATTACTACCATTCAAACACACCATTTTTCTCATATTTGCCTCCATCATTCAAATCAATAATCAACAAAAACCAATGGTTTGATACCACTTTGTCAGGAAAGAGGAAGGGGCATTATCAAAGTGTCCGACAGGGCAACAACAGAAGAATACCCAAGTCTAAACTTTTCCTTTCAATTTGAACCAAGAAAAGATAAGAAAATCCAAGCAAAACAAATAATATGGCAGCAAATAAATCAATCAAACAAATATGATAAGACAAGAATAACAAGACACCAAATTTATGTGAAAAATCCTTTGGTGTGAAGAGTAAAAAATACGGGACCAAAACCTCCACTATAATCACCAACAGTTACAATATTATTCTCTAAAATGGCCACCAAACAAGTGTCAAGCAACGAGCAACAATACAATAAGATAGCACCAAAATTAGAATAAAAATGAGTAAAAATACCAAAAATGTAGCTGCTGTTCGAGAATGAAAAACAGGAGATACAGGCCACCAAGTCCACCACCATCAGTTTTTAATCAAATATTGAGATGAGAGGAACAAGTTATCCAAATATCAGCTTAATCGGACAAGAAACAAAGTGGAGATCGCAATTTGAAGTGGATAATTGTGGCTGGAATTTTAGGTGCAAAAATCTGCTCTTGTTTTCTCTCTGGCTGTTGAAACTCTCTTTTTGTGGATGTAAAATAAGACCTAATAGGCCTATGTGAAAAAGTGGATTGGTCAAAATTGAACTTTATTTATCTACATAGGAAGGAAAAAAGACTCGTGACCTAATAAGAAAGTGTTAGTAAACAATAACAGGCAATACAATTAAGCAAGCAAGAACAAGACTAAATAGGAAGAAGAGTTAGATTCTTTTATAGAATCCATCAATATTTGACAAGCTTTAAGGAAAGCTAGACTTAATCAATATGAGGTAATAACAGACACAAGCTTCAATTTAGATAGTGATGGAGTTCATTTGAACTTCAAATATGCTACTGAGTACACATGTAAACAAAATATAGGAAAAATTAGCATAATATTAATCTCAACAAAATTTACACATGAGATAATACTTCAACTATTTTCTGAACTTAAACAAGACGTTAACCAATCCAACAGTTTACACACCATCATTCAAGCATATATTGGTAAGAAAGTATTTGAAATAAACTTCTCACATAATATTTAATTGGGATAAAGTTGCGAGGCACTTATCTATCCAAACATATCTACACCTTTTCAATCAGTTACCAAACATAGAAAGTACCAAAAAGAAGTAATACATCCTAAGTAGATACATGTAAGACTGCAATTTATATTCCTTTTTTATCAAATATTTCATGATCTAATATGTAGAAAATCTCACAAGAATAAGTGTAAATATGGACTCTTTCAACTCAATTTTTCAGAATGTGTTAAGGGTACTTCAATTAGCAAATGATTAATTGAGTTTAGATGAGACATAATATGACTCAACAAATTTTAACACGCGAATATAAATGAGCTTCTAATACATATCCATTAGTTAAAATAAGACATCAAGTTATCCAAATGACTGGGAGTCAAAAAAATAAAGAAACATGAAGCTATAACTTGGTATTAATCACTCTTTGTATTTTCAATCCAATTTGGAGCTACAAATTCACGTAGTATCACTTCCCCATTACTGTAAATTAATAAAAGGACTAAATTCTTATCACATATTCATGGACATATTGTGAATAAATAAGATGAAAACAAAGCAAATAAGATGAGGTTCTACATTACTTCATATACAAAAGTTGTGTATCCGAGTTAAGACAAACTTAAAAATTGAACTCAACTTTTAGTAGACAAAATGTAATGAAGGAAACGAAAACGAGGGAGGATAATAGCTAACTTATTATAAACACAAATCAGCCACATAGTTGACAATCAAAAATCAACACGAGGTAATAGGACCAAATTTTCATAGAGAAACAACAATAACATCAAGACGGGATAGAAAATCACTCTTACAGTAATTTATGAAACCCTCTATAACAACCTTAATTGTGAAATTTTCCTTTTTTGTGAATGCATTTTGATTTTACTATCAATTTTTGTAATTTTCACATGCTATTTATAAAATATATGGACGACTGTCATAGTCCTCGATGTATTCTGGAGTGATTTGGAAGAGCTTGAGACTAGTTGAGGCTTTAAAAGTCATTGGCTTAACTTCGATCAATATGTTGTATTTCGAGCACCGGATGGTGATTTGGAAATTTTTATTAGGTTTGGAATGTCAATTTTGACTGCGGGGTTGGTTCTGGTTTGAAATCTTTATTTTGTATTTTGATCCTTTATATAGAAAATAGTGAAATAAGCTAAAATGGGGTATCGAAGGATAATTTGTTATAAAAAATCTATTTTTTTAAAATTTAATATTGTCATTAAGTCCAGAATTAGAAAATTATCCCATTAGCATATATGAATTAGCTCTATGAGGTTTCGAAGAAATCTCGAGGGCCCATTCGAAGAATTTCAAAATAGGCAAACTCAACATTTTTGCTAATATCTAGTGCCTCAAGCATCCTTCTTTGCGAATGTGGTCCCCTGGATGCAAATGAAAAGTAGAATAATTTCTTTCATCGTGATCTCCAAGAGTAATTAAGTCGGGTTGGATTTTCCTCTTTCATCACAAATGCGATAAAGTTATCGTGATCGCGATGTATCCTGATCTTTAACATTCATGAATGCGGGAGGCTAACCACGAATGTGATGGGTAATTATTTGGCCAACTCAATATTGACCCTCATGATTTTGAGGCTTGAGCCGCGATCATGAGGTATTGTTCACAGAATAGTATAAATAGTTCATTTTCACATTTTTTTATTTTTGGACCTTGAGGCTTTGAAAAAGGTTATTCTTAGGGTTTTCTCCACCATTCTTTCTTTGGTAAGATCAAAGTTCATCTTTCCATTATTTTTTAGTGATTATATCTTCAAAAATACCTTGTCATCTCAATTTTAAATGAATTTTGGAGGATTTTGTTTGTAAGACTTAATAATAATTTTTCTTTGATTTGAACGTCAGTTTCAACTTTTTTTTGTGTGAATTTTCAATTGTAAAATACTATGATCATGGGGAACATATTTTTAAAATAGAATTCCAATTTTACCCCTTTCATTTGTGAACCCATTTTTCTAATCCATTTTGGACTCAATTCTAATATAGCTAATATGAGCATCATTGACATTGTTTTACTACTTAAATCACATATTTGATAGTTTTAACTTGTGTGAAGTCCATTTGCAAGGGAAAGGCTCTACGCTAAAGGTTCTAGACTTGAATTTTCCACTTCAAGGTAGATTACGGCTTAGCTTCCTTCAGAATAAGTCGGATAGTTAATGAACATGTATAGCATGATATGGGTTAGCAAGTTTAGTCATGAGATTCATATTTTAGTATTGTTATTTTATCGTGTGCTCGTGCGAGGATAATTTGTACATTATTGTTGACTTAGGAGAATATAATTATTGTGATGCCCAGTGGGGGCTTTATATGATATTCTAGGTCTTACATGTACACTGACTTGCCTAATTTATTTTTGTGTCACACGACTGGGATCTTGACTTGTTATTATAGTCCTTACATGAATATTTATTTCTTTGAAAATGACATCATTAATGTCTTACATCACTAATCATTTTAATGGTACCGAGTGAGCACTAATAATATGAATTATTGACATCTTGAGTTGAATTTGAGTTCATTTATACTTGTATTGAGTTGATAGTTATCTTTATAATGATTGGTTGTGCATATTACATTCATCTATACATATTCATGTGATTGGTGTTACTGAAAATATTAATTTTTGATTGAAAATGAGACCTTTTATAAAATGCCTATCGGGGGATGTGCTATTAGGATTTATTTAGTAATACTAACTTTTTATAAAAATTGAGATACTTTATAAAATGTCTATACCTAGAGACGTGTTGGTAGGGTTGATTGAGATATGATATTGATATTATGATAAAGTATATGAATTCCTAACCTCTGTGGGTCTTGTCTTGAAGAATGAAGGCGTGGAAGGTGTATATAAAAGTTCCACCATCATTTCTTCATTTCATTACATTTTGCGTATTTCTATATATATTAGTTGTTGCATTTCTTATATATATATATATATATATATATATATATATATTATGTGTTTAGCTATCCTTTTTGAGTTATTATATGTTATATAATTGTTAGTGGAGATGGTGTGGGCTATCATTTGAGAACTTTTCTGTTTGCAGGTTACATGCTCATAACATCTTTTATTTTATTTTATCCTTTGCTTTGTTCAGTCATCCTATAATACCTACAGAGTATAAGAGGATCATACTCATTCCTACTTTTCGTCTTTCGGTGCAGATCCTAGTCAGACAATGGCTCATGGCAAAAACGTTTGTGCTATCAGAGTGACATCTTGAGGTTCCAACAAGCTTTAGACTTTGGGGAAGATTATGGACCTCATCTTATCTTAGTTGTCATTATTTACCATTCGAAGACGTGCTTATGTATTTTCAGTATTCTAAGTTGTATTAGATGCTCTTTAAAATCATGACATATATATATCTTTGAAAATTTATATATTTGGTCCAAATTCATGTTATTACATGTTATGGCCTGGGTTCGTTCTTGAAGTTTCCATTTATGGGTTAATTTTCTTATTATTGATCTTTCCTTAATTTTGTGAATTTTGGCTTACCTAATAAGATTGACTGAAATAGGTGTCATCATGAGCTCAACTTTAGGATCGTGAGATCATATCAGTCACACATTGAAAATTTCTATTAAAAAAAAGTAAAATTAATAATAAAGGTTCACCTTGTGTTAGGTAGCAAACATGAGGCTCCGAGATCAAGTTTTTCGAGACTCGGGACTCAAACTCGAATATGAGTCAAAGAGAATTTGAAAAAAAAAAGAAAAGTAGTAGTGTAATAGAAAGATATTGATAATGTATGCAATATGAAATAATTTGTTATTGTGACTTTGCTTGTCATTTTTCTTGTTTTTCCCAATCTCTACACTTGTCTTTGAAGGGTAAGATCATGGGTAATTTATAAGGTCAAGCAATGAAAGGTTTTTGAATTTCAAATTTGGATTTGAATGAAATCAAAAGTGGGATGAATATTTGAAAATTTAAAACTAAAAGAAGGGGAAAATGGATCAAAAATAAGAAGAAAAAAAGCACAGTGACGGTATCACCTTTTCAAACCTTGTAAGTGAGGTTAAAGCCATTAGAGAGCTTGAATCATTATTTTGAATTTTATTTGGGTATTTTCATCGAATTAAAATCATATACATGGTGAATTTGAGGGTTGAAAAGGGTAAAATTGTGAGAATCTTGCTACTCCATCTGGTGCTAAGCAGAAAAGAATAAATGTGATGTGTATGGTGGCCATCATTTCATGTTTAGATGGAGAGAGAGGAAGAAGAAGTGAGAAGAGCTAAGGGTTTCTTAGTTGTTGGTATATATTAGGTAGTGAGGAAGTAAAAGATCAATGTTGGTTTGGAAAAATAGGGCGTTAGGGATTTATGACCGTTTGACCATTTTGGACCTTCTGATCATTTGATCAAATGACTGTGATTAATCAAAGGTAATTTAAACAATATAAAATATATGTATAAATTCAATATAAATATATAAATTATATTTTATTCAAAAAATAAAAAATTGTTACACTAAATTGAGCCAACGATGGAGATGAGGTGTGCTTATTTTGACATAGATTATACTTCTTTATGGAAAAGATGTGTCACCATTTCAGTAGAGGAGAGGGTTTGATAAGAATTGATGAGTTGGATATGGAATTGGTTGAATTGGATTGGGTTTGAGCCAATTTGGACTGAAATAATGTATTTCTTTTGTCCAAAAATTGATAAACAAATTGCGTTTGAGTAAATGTAATTGAGATTGAATTAGAAATAGCCCAAATGCTTTGTTTTTTCAATTAAATTGATTAACAATGCTTATTAATTAATACAGTGAGATAATATAACTAAAAGAAATGTGGATGCACATATCAGAAAATATTTTTAATATAAAAAGTAACTAACTATATCTAATTAAAATATTAAAAAATGCAACATGAGAAAAGAACTCCTTTTTTTTTCTTTCAAAATTTGTTAGAATAAAAGTCTGAATATATTTTAATAAATTATTTAGGACTAAGAAGTATAGAAAAATTAATAGAATGATAAAGACGAGATAAAATTGGGTGTCAACAGTTGCCCATGTTTGAACAAAGATGAGGCAAGAGTCTTCGGACAAACAAGTTGATGCAATAGCCAATTTTATCTCCACAGAAAAATATTGTGATCATGCTCTAGTTTTTAAGATGCCTACATATCTCCAGTTGTACGATAAATTAAATCATATGTAATTAGAAAAGAGGTCCTAATAGGAAATAAGTTGTGTGTTTGAGGTATGGTCAAACTCTTAATTTTGAGCTGCCTACATATCTTGAGCTTTACAAGAAATCATCCCATATACCGTTCATGAAGGTAAAGATAGAATAAATTTTGGTAGACTCTCAAAATTTGCCTCGGTGTTGAATTATAACTGCATAATTTTCTTTCTTAGTAGAAAATGAAATGATTTTGATGTGAGTAGAGTAAGTATGACCATGAAATTTGAGCTACCTAAATATCCATGAAAGAAATGGGAATCAGGACTAATGTAGTTCTAAAAGAGAGCATGGTAGGAGAAGCGCTTTCATAGCAATTCCTACAAAAGGTTTTGGGAGGAAATGATTGTGGAATCTTAAAATAGCCCCAATATTTTGTTGTGATGAAAGTGGGATATAAAAGCTCTTAGAGATATAGAATCAAATCCAATTAGATGAGAATTGATTCGAGTTGAGTTTCAAGAATGAGTCGTTAATATAGCTAGGGATGCTTAACATTCTGCTAGATTGCTCTAGTTTGTTGCTTAGAGGGTAGTTCCTCATTGTAATGCATTGTCCAGTAAAACATATAAAAGTGGTTACAAAGTACCTGTTGTGGTTCAAAAATAATAAATTAAAATAGTAATATAAAGAGTATAGTTTAGATATTGAAACAAATGTTGACGCCTCTGTCATGTAGAGTGAATGTATTATAGGATTTGACTAGCGAAACGTCTTGCAATGTAAAGGTTTTTAGCTGGCAGGGCAATTGCTAGAAGTGTAAAGTCCTCCATTTGGTAAAATGTTCATTGGAAAAGTAAAAGTTGTGTTGTATGTCCTATTGTTCGGGGTGGACTTGCCCTATCCTATTATTTTGGCCAGACATGACTTGTCCTATTATTTGGGGTGGACTTGTCATGTCCTATTGTTCAGGGTGGATTACCTTGTCCTATTGTTTGGGGGCAGAATTATTGTATTAATCTCGGGTGTATTTATACGTCCTAGTGTTAATTATTTCCTATACTTTGGTCTATTTAGTAAGGTACATTCAATATATGTTCATCTGATTGAGCTTAATGTGTATTTATTAACTAATGGATATTATTAGTGTTTCAAGACTGGACTTTTTCAAGGATTGAGCTTGATATGGACGCCAATACTGAGCTTGTGGATGAGTGGAGGCATTAAGAGCACTATCGAGAAGAAAATAAAGCTTTAATGGATTTATAAAGGCACTACAAAAGTATGGGAGACAAGTGAAAGGACTACACTACAAAGGGAATTTTAAGTTTGAAAAAATGTCTTCGTGCCACAGAAGCTAGGCTCCATTTTACTAGAGTGACATGGAGCTATCCGTGAAGTGAAGTGCAAGAAATAGTGTGGATAAATACATAGATCGTGGGATGGTATCTAGGACATATGATAAGGATGTGGAACACTAGCTAGGCCACACGATAAGGGCGTTCCACGGCCTTGTTTTTTTTGGGAATAACTTATACTACACTATAAATAGTAGACTTAGCTTCTATTCTAATGAAACTTGGATGACTTGGGAGATAACAAACACACGAGGGAGGCTCCAAAAAGGTTTTTTATTCTTCTCTTTTCATTACTTAATTCTTGTATGAACTACATTAATTTGATGATTAAAAGGTAGATTATGAGTGGCTAAACACCATGTTTCTAGGATTGAGGCTACAATCATGATTGCTTAGTATTCAATTATGTTGGTTTAAAGTTGACTAACACATTTAGTTGTTCATATGTTCTTGTTATTACTACTCTATTGATTTATGACCTTTAGAATACACCTACATTTCTATTGTGATCCCGGAAGGAGAAATATTAGATTAAAACGTGGAACATATAGAGTGGGTTCTTTCCCTTTTAAAAGAATTAAAGATAGGATTCACGGTTAGGATAGGAATATACCTAATTTGCCCCATTTGTCTCAAATATGGGATATCATACAAATTTTTTTGAATTAGTTCTCACATCTCCACATAATGATGTAGTTGTGGAGATAATTTAGATAGATGATTAGAGGCTCGAAATAGCATAATCATGTTTTTAACCCCGTGAATCAACAATCAAGACAGTTAACTTAACCAATAAGATTGTATAGTTATGTAGGATTGTTCAAATTGCATTGAGTCTAGATTCCTTCTTGTTATTGCTTCCAATACTTTATATTCTCGTTATTGCTTATTGTTATGTCTTAAATCTTTAAAAGTCAAACTCTTTTTTTGGTTATAAGTATTGTAGCACCTGAATTAGATTGATTTCTAAGCATCAAGTTTTTGTGGGATTGATATTTGTCTCGAAAGGGTCACTTTATTACTTACACGACCATTTACACTTTCATGTGCAGTTGGACTCAAAACGCTTTTGGCGCCATTGACGCGAACATGAAAAATTAAAAATTCTCTAATCTTTAGTTTTACTATTCTTTTTGATAAGTGTTGATGACTTAGTCCTATCTTTTGAACTTGAAGGTATAAGATTAAATCTCAACTAAGCTGGCAAGGAAATAGGATTCAACACAACCATATCCTAAACCTGAGCAACAATTATACCAACTGAGGAGAGAAATAACACTTTTCTATCCCATCCCACAAGTTCAATAGGGCGAAGCCATTCCCACACGACTGTGAGTAAAGTGAAAATCCACTCACAACTAATGTTACCTTCACCATCCGTAGATCAAAACTTGGGGGTAGATTTAAGCTTAAAAAGAACATGGTGAATCTGTTATGTAGGCTTGTCATATGAGGATCTATAGGTTCAACTATAGAACTTCTTAGAGATTGGTGAAACTTTCATTCTTGCTAGAGTCTCCATAGACTATGTAAGGCTCACCCTTTCCCCCTTTTTGCTATGGGGGAAATAGAAGAAATGGTTAACGGCAGAACCTTCAAACCAATCACAACTTGGGACAATGTGGCAAAGGACTTCCTTATCCGATTCTTTCTTTTTAGAAAAATTGCAAGGTTAAGAAGTAAGACCCTAAGTTTCAAGCAAAAGCCTGATGAGAATCTCTATCATGCATGAGAGTGATTCAAATATCTTCTTAGTGATTGTCCGCACCACTAAAAAACCAAAAAGGTATTGACTCACACTTTTGTTGAAGGTTTTGACCATAACATAAGAATTTTTCTAGATTTATCTGCAAGTATTCTGGCTTTAGAGAAAAATTATGACGAGCTATATACTCTCCTGAATCAAATTACACAAGATAATTCTGAATGGCAAGGTGATGTATCCAAAAGTGTGGTAAAGAAGCCTGAAGATATGATTGAGGTGGATAGTGTGATAGTTTTGGATGCACAGTTAGCCTCCTTTAAGAACCAAATAATGGTACAATTCAGCAAGTTAAGTATAAATCAACCTCAGTCCCAGGTTAATGCAATTCAGTAGGCTCAAACTTGATGTGAAATTTATGGAGATAGTAGTCATTCTATATATTTATGTGCACAAATCCTAGATTCAGTGAAATCCATAGGTAATGTACAAAAGGGAATACAAAATTATGGTAATGCCTGCTGCTATAATTGCTAGAGTTAGCCTAACTACTCATGAGTCACTAATCAGGCTCAACCTCAACAATTTTAATAGCAGTAGGATAGTCACAATAACACAAAGATCCTGGTCAATCAAGAGTAAATGGAAATTGAAATAAAAATCAACGATTAGATTATAAGAATCTAGAGACATAATTAGGCTAGTTGGTTTAGGTGCAAAACACAAGACCTTAAGAGGGTTTGCCTAGTAATATAGAAAATCTAAAGAGAGTGATCACCTTAAGGAGTGGTAGAGACCTTATTTAGACCTTCAAAGAAAAATCATGAGGCACAAACGGATTTGATTCCCCATCGAGCAGATGAGAAACAAGTAGCAGTTAAAGAAGATGAAAATTCAGGAAAGTCTGAGTACCCTAAAGCAAAGACAGTTGAGCAAACACTAGAGAGATCACCACCATTCCCTCAAAAGCTAAAAGAGGCTAAATAGGATGCTTGTTTTAAGAAGTTCTTTGACACATTTAGGGAACTTCACATTAGCCTTACTTTGTTAGATGTCTTACAGGGAATACGTAAGTATGCTATGGGGTCGTTTGGTGGGAGGGATAGCAAAAGATAATCTTAGGACAATTTTTAAGTACCCCTTAATCCATTGTTTGGTTAGAAAAGTGTGGAACAATTTATCCAGAATTAATAGTTAGTACTGGGATAAGTTATCCCTATCTTGGGGTGGTATAGTAATACCGGGATAACTTATACCGGGATAAAATGTGTAAAATAACAAAAATACCCTCCTTAAACTCTCTTTTATACATCACTTTTTCACATCCATATATATTCCTATAATTTTTAATACCATTTCCTTCACAACTCGTTATTTTTTTAATAATATATTTTTCTATTAAAAATTTACACTATAAATATAATTTTTATTTATGAATATATTATACATTGAATTAGTTTGACTAATGCTTATGTTTATTTATATTTGATTTCTCGTATAAAAATGTTGAGTCCACTACTTAATTTCATATTTTTAATAAATAGTCTTTTGTCACTTAAAATTTCAATTTTATATATCAGTTAAGATAACTTTAATATTTTACAATATAAGAGGGATATGTGCTCAAACAAAGTGAAAAAAAAATCTCTTTTACTTTAACAAATTTAAGATGGAAGTTTTATTTTAAAAATGCACGATACAATCATGAGAATGCACACAAAAATATATTTAAGCAAAATAAGATGAAAATCTTATTTTTACCTATGAACAAATAAAGTTTGCAAAAAAAATATTACAAAAATAAAATAAGGTGGAGGATATTTTTGTAATCAAACAACTATTCTTAGAAATTTACAATGCATATTGTTTTGAATGTGACAAACCAAACACTCAATAAGAAATAATTTCAGCATAACTTATCCCAACATAACTAATTTCAGTATAACTTGCCTTCAAACCAAACGACCCCTAAGTACTTGAAGAATGTGGTGACTAATAAGACTAAACTTGGTGATATTGAGACGGTAGCACTTATGAAGGAGTGTAGTTCTGTGGTGATGAGCAAGATACCCAAAAAACTCAAGGACCTTGGGAGCTTCACCCTCCTCATACAAATTGGTGTAAGTGATGTGGTCCATGCTTTGAGTGATTTTAGGGAACACATTAAATTAATGCCCCTATCTGTGTTTAACAATCTAGGCTTGGAAAAATCGAGGGTTTTTTTAGTGGTGCTCCAAATGACAGGTGGAACTAGAGTGATCCCCCTAAGGAATCATAGAAGACGTTCTTATTAAGGTTGGTAAGTTCATTATTCATGCTGACTTTTTTATTCTTAATTATGATACAGATGGCAGGGCACTGACAGATGTGAGAGAGGTCACTCTCTCAAAATAAGATTAAATAATGAAAAGCACTCAATACACTCTCCCACTACAAACATTTATGCACGATCACAACTATGAAAGTGGATGAGTATGGGGTGGAGGAGTGTAAACCACCATTTACCTCTTTGGACTCTCTCATAGAATTGTCCAATTTAAGAATTAATCCAAAAAAGTGAAACTTGAAGAAGATCCTGAAAAGGAAAGTATAGAAAGAGTTGTAGACCTTGAGAGTAAGCACTCAAAAGGTCAGAAAAGAATAAGAAGATGGGCCCCAAGTAGGAGGCAAAGGATCAGAGACTGTAGTTATGATTTGTGATGTTAGTCGTGCCGCGATAATAAATCAGGCGTTGCTTGGGAAGCAAACCAAGTTAAGATAGTTTTTTTAATTATTCATAGTTTTTCTGTAGTATCACTTCTGAGTTTTTTTTGTTGAAGGCTGAGAAGTATAGATCTTAGATAAAGAGCATGACAGAAACTGAGTATGGGATCCCTTAGACTATTTTGATTATCATGATGCTGCTAGCTAGGCTTAGAGGCCACAGGAGTATTTCTATTCTTACTTTTAGTTTATACTTTAGGGACAAATTATGATTTTAAGTGGTGTGGAGAATCTTTCGATTGTTCACGGTGAAGTATTGCTTTGGGATTTTAATTTTTTGTTTAGTTTCTAGTTTTGACTAAATTTAAAAAATTACAAAAATACTTTTCTTATTTTTATTTTTGGTGTTTGGTCTGTTTAAGTAGAAGCATACTTCACCCAACCCTTGGTTTTTTCTTTTTGATTCTTTTTCAAGGGAGAGCCCTTTGAATTTAATATCCCTTTTTGATTTTTAGGAGTACTTTTTAAACTTTGTCATTAGGAATAAATAGAGATGCTCTTGATAGGTGCTATATATGATTACATGAGGCAAGTTGGTTTTGAATGTAAAAGCATATATAGTTATTAAATTAATATTTTGAGACACCTAGGCTCATTTATATAACTCTTGTTTTATGTTGGCTTAATTTAGAATTTGTGCTATTACTTGTTTGAGAGTCTATAAAGATCCTTCGAGTTGAGCATGTGTTATGTGTGAGTGAGGATTTTGGTTATATTCCTTGTTGCAAAGTAATGTCTAGAACTTGGCCGGTGTGTTTGCAAACTGAAATAAAGAATGTTGAGTTCAAGAGATTATATAGGAATTTCTTTGATATCCTTTTTTTATCCCTACTTTATCTACCCTTCTTGTATGATCTTAGTTAGCCCCATTGAGCCTTTATCCTATTCTTTTGTAGCCTTATAAGTAGCTTATTCTTTTCTTTCAATTGACCTTAATTTGATCCAAAAATCCTAAGCCCTTTAGTTGAAAGATTGAGATGTTAAGAAGTGTATAATTGAAAAATGAAGAAGTCAAAGTAAAGCCCTAAAATAGTAGTTATTGGTGTGTTGAAAAATTTTATGTAAGGAAAAGAAAAATTAATCATATGTGAATCTTGTGGTAACAACAAATAGTCCCTACTAAACATGTATGAATTAACTTAAAGAGATGAGGGAAAAACCGAATAGGGATGGGGAGATAATAGTGGTAAAAAAGTGGTGGGTTAGATAAGAGTGTAATATAAAGAGTAGTCTACTAAAGTTCTTAGGAAATATCGTCACTATTACTGGCCAGAATAGTTCCTACCCATCCTTAGCTTACATTACAACCCTTAAAATCCTAATTGATCTTGAGCTTTGATGTTATGATATTAGTGGAGTATTACACTAAGGGCAAGCTTATTATTCATTCTATGTGACATGTGGTTTCCTTTTTGAGAGAGAGAAAAATTTGATTCTTACACCTATCCTTATGTGAAATCGCATATCTATCAGTGAATATGGGTGACTCTCTTATGGTAAGGGCTCATGTTTATTAATGGATAGTTGATTTATATGATCTCTTTGTTGAGTAATGTGCATGATTTTGCCAACTTGGTAGCGTCAATTCTTGAGGCTAGGAAGTCTTAAAGTAGTATTCATGATTTTTACAGTCGTAATATGACATGCATAATGTGGAACTTTCTATGTATGCAGTGTTGTAGATTTAGCCTAGAATGTCCTAGTTCATACAGTAAATTTCGAATCTTTCTTGATTATGCATAGTGTAAATAGTTGTTCAATGATGAACAAGGCCTTAAGTGTGAGGTGGTGATCTCGATCATATTTATATGTCCAAGTGTTAATTATTTCCCATACTTGGGTCTATTTGGTGAGTTACATTACATATATGTTCATTTGATTGATCTTAATGTGTGTTTGTTAACTAATGTATATGATTAGTGTTTCAGGGATAGATATTTGCAAGGATTAATCTTGATGTGTATGCCAGTACCGAGCTTGTGGATGAGTAAAGGCATTAGGAGCACTACCGAGAAGTAAAACAAGCTTAAATAAAGTTGGAAAGGCATTTAAAAAGTGTGGGAAATAAAGAGAAGTGAAATGACTAAACTACAAAGGGAAATTCAAGTTTGAAACACATCTTTGTGCCATAAAATCTAAGATCCATTTTATTGGTGTGGAATAGATCTAGCCAAAGTAAAGTGCAAGAAATAGTATGGGTGTGCTTATAGAGCATGGCATACTAGCTAGGACACAGAATATGGGCATGGCAGATAGCTAGTCTACGCGATAAGGGCGTTCCACGACCTTGGGTTTTTTTTCTGTAAAACTTATATTACACTATAAATAGGATACTTAGCTTCTATTTTAATGACACTTGGAAGACTTGGGAGAGAACAAACATACGAGGTTTTTATTCTTCTCTTTTCAGTTCTTAATTCTTGTATGAACAACAAGAATTTGGTGATTGAAAATAAGATTATTAGTCTCTAAACACCCTCTTTCTAGGTTGAGGCTATGAACATGATTGCCCAACATTCAATTAAGTTTATTTAAAGTTGATTATCATATGTGATTGTTCATATGTTCTTATTATTAATATTATATTGATTTGCGACCTTTAGAATACACCTATATTTCTATTATTAGCCTAGAATGAGGAACATTAGATTAGAATATGGAACATATGGAGTAGGTTCTTTTCTTTGAAATAATTAAAGATAGGATTCATGGTTAGGATTGGAATATACCTAATTTGCCTCATTTGGCTCAAATACGAGATGTCATACAAATGAGTTTGAATTTTTTTTTACATTCTGGCTCAATGATGTAGTTGTAGGGATAATTTAGATAAATGATTAGGGGATCTAAAAACTATAGTCATGTTATTAATCCTGTAAATCAACAACCAAGATAGTTAACTTAACCAATGAGATTGTATAGCTTTGTAGGATGGTTCAAATTGCCTCAACCCTAGATTACTTCTCATCATTGCTTCCAATACTTTATATTCTCATTATTATTTATTGTTATGTTTTAAATCTTCAAAAATCAAACTCTTTTATGGTTATAAGTCACTCTTGCCTAATTTTAATGGTAGAATTTGAATGAGATTGCTTCTAAGTATAAAGTCCCTGTGGGATCGGTATTTAGCTCAGAAAGACTACTTTTTTACTTGTACGATACATTTACGTGTGTGTTTGGATGAAACATATCCTATAGTTTGGGGTGGACTTGCCCGTTTTTGTTATTCTGGGCAGACTTGCTCTGTGTTTATTGTTTTAGAGTATTGTGACCAGTTGGTCAGTAGTTAATGTCCGAGGCTTGAATGGTATATACTTTTAACATGACTTGTTGCATACTTCCTTGCGACCTAAAATATTTGAGAAGATTCTGTTAGTCTCGAAATAATTATGGATAACTTAATGATATCAAGCTGCTTAACTTGTAATAGTAGGCTTTTTGAGCTCCCAAGATGTTTGAACTTTTATCAATTTCCATAGCGTCATTGTTCCTGTTCTAAAAGAAATATTACTAGTTTAGGGAGTGGGCATTGATTTTTATATTGATCGAGAACTCGACGTAGTATCTATATTGTCCTTCAACCTTCTAGTAATTTATAAATCTATTTGGAAATTCAAGAGATAGAGTAGTACAGCTTCCTGATTCCAAATAATGTCCTTAAACTAGTATATATTCTGCTGGATACTTTCTCTATCTTGATCTTTGGTTTCGTGATTCTATTAAAGGGATGCGATCAATGTGGCTTAAGATAATAGATAAGATTTTTGAAAAGGTAGAAAGAGTATTTTGTTAGTATGATCAAGCTTGACTCAGGTTGACTATGTATCCTAGAATATGAATTAGGTTAAAATGTAATTCCATATTAGGAGAATCAAGTAAATTTGGTTAAAAGAGTGAGTGAATGGTGAATGCTAAAGTCAATAATTATGATGAGCTTGCCTTTAAAGGCTTATTTTGGTAATTTACCAAAGTGATATCTCTTACATAAGAGTCATTAGCATCCCATTGTTTTATTTTCCACGAGCGATTAGCATCAAGGTATTCCTTTCTTTGATTGATGCATTTGAAAGTTTTTGGAATCGATAAAGTTTTGAAATTCATATCTCAAGGTCGATTCCTAAATGTCATGGTTTTGATCTAGAGAGAAGTGAATGCATTGTGTAAGCTATTTTCATATATAGTCTCGATGACTCAAAGTTTGGTGGAAGTAAGAGGCTTGGGTATATGCACGAGTCTTCCTTGCATAAAATTTGATCATTTCTTAAGCACTACCTCGACAGTCTCCATATCTTTGTGGCATTTTTATATAGGAACTCTTTTTGGATCCATTACTTGACCGTATCACTATCTAATTTGCTTTTTGTTTGATGATGGATATATTAGTCATAACCCAAGATTTGAGTGCTTTTTGAGAGTATAACTTTATTGAAAACCACTTTCCAGTTGTGGGTATAGATCTTCGATCCTGAATTTTTTTCTGATTCTTTCATAGTCATGTACTGCATGAGATTCCTATGACAATATAACGAGTGTAGTCGATCCTACACTGATTGTCGATGTGTTTTTGAAAGAGTTTGTATTGATAGTTCAACATAATAATATCCTTGGATAAATTCTCCAGTTAAGTGGTAGAAGTGTCTTTCATGTTTAACAACGATCCATTTATTGTAATACTCTAGCAAAGACATCATACCAGCTTTGATTGTGGAGAAGTTTTAGCCCATTGATGCTTCATAAATTTGTGCATTATTTAGTAGAATTCAACTTTGATTGTCACACTTCCAAGTTGAACATATTAGCCTTGACTTGAATTGGACCTTTTCCTCATTGATTTTTGGAGTCTCCAAAAATTTACCCCATTTAACGCCCCGAAATCTAGTTCCTGGGATGCCACATGGTACTTCGAACTACAAGTAGTCTTGAGCTAACCCAGGCTACCTTCTACCACATTTGAATCTCATCATAGGGAAATATGAGTGTAAAATCATGATAAAATGTGGAAAACTATCTGAATAATCTAAATATATCTGAAAGTACTAATCTCATCAATCTGAGTAAACAAATACTGAAAATTCTGAACACAACAACTAAGATTTAAGACTGAATTTGGTAGTCCGACAACCTCTACTAAATGAATCTAGAGAGCCACTGGGAAAGGCCCTAGCTAACTCTAACTGTATAAAATCAATAAAGAAACATCTACTAACAACTGAAACATGAATAGCTAAGTCCTAGAAATATGAGGACTCACCAACTGCAGGGATGTAGATAATATGCTCAGAAATTACTGTCGCTGCTAAGACTGAGCACCTAAACCTACATTATGAGACAATGTAGCACATAGACATATATGTGGATTAGTACTTTGAGGATGTACTGAGTATATGGGGGTGCATGCAATAAGTAAACAATATCATCATAATTTGTAAATCATGTATGCTACACATAAATGACTCACATAGCTTGAGTAAATATAAAATCATGAATGATAATGTATATATTCTAAATCTTGTGAGTCAGTACACTCGGTTCAAAAAAAAACCCGTATTCTCTTTTTGGTCTCAAATCATGTAAGCTATATGAAATCTGAAGCTCATTTTGCATAGTAAATACTTTATCTCATAAAGTTGTTTTAAGAGTGGGGGGCATTTATTTGGGAGGTTCTTCTAACCGATGTGTACACCATGTGAGCATCCATGGTGTCCCATGACAAGCCCCCGTAAGGTTAGGTCTGTTCTATCCTTTCTATCGGAATAGAACAATCTCATCTCAGTGATCACAATCTCAGTCATCCACGTAGAAGTGGGAATAATCTAAATCCTATGTTGGCACGTAGTTCTAGGGTATAAAACTATAGTAACTTACCCATCTCGGTGATAAATAATACTCCCAATCTCATGCTCAATAACTCCAAAAAAATCCACTTTAAAATTAATCTAATGGTTTATAATGAAAATCAACTATAAATCTGTAAAGTGGATTTCATATCTATTCTGAGACCAAAAGGTCAAATCTTCTCAAAATCTGAAAGCATTCTAATCATGGGGTGCTTATAGAACAACAATTCTTTGAATAACATTCTTTAAATAGGGATTAATGACCCATGTATCAATATCATGATAAACATCTCAAAAATTCATTCTTTATAATATAAATATTCATAATTCATCATAAAATCTGGAAATTTCAGCAATAATCATAATAATAGGATATACCCATGTAATTCAACTTCTAAATATTGGAAATATCATAAACTTGTATATAACAATTATGGGTATAATCTCTAGCTTCAAATTCAAGGGAAACACATAAAATCATGTATCTTTAATAATTAAAATAGGTTTTGGGCACAAGGATGAAAGGATTGTACTTATTGAAACTCCACATACCTTAGATGATGAACTAGATGCACAACTTGATTTTTGAGACTCTATTCGCACTCTTGAATGAAGATTCTTGAAGCTCTTAGTCTAGGGATCTTAAATCTTGAATCAATTTGGAGAAAAAAAATGGTGGAATCTTGAGTTTCCTGGAGATGAATGTTGAAGCCTAGGATTTTGGATGAGAGTAATTTTGATGAAACTTAGCATATAATGCTTCTAAAAGGCTTTAATCTCGTGCTTGGATGGATTGAGGGTTGGGGAAAAGTCCAAAATACCCCCTTTTAACTTCTAAGAAAAACTGGAAAAAATAAAATAGGGTCCCAATTTTTGACCTTCGTGCTACGCGCTACAATGGTGCCAAGCCACTAGAAAATGCCAATTGAAAACTAGGCAGACTCCGCAATGTGGGGTTATCACGGTGCCCCTTTGGAATGCCATTTTGGCACATGGCCCAACACGCTATTATCGCCCTGGACCTCTGGAAATTGACCAATGTAAATTTGTGCCTCTCCGCGATAAGCTACTATTACGGAGGGCCGCTGAAAATGACAATTGGGATTTTTTCTCCGCGATGCGCTAAGAGTCCAAATGACGGTGTTTTACGACTGGAACTTAAAATAGCCATAACTTCTTACCTAGTTATAGGATTTAGGCAAATCGTATATTGTTGGAAAGCTTATTCAATTTCCTACGCCATGGAAAGTTTAAATCTAAATAATTCCATACAAAATAAACATCATTCATTCTAAGAAATAAGCTTTGACATTTTTCGAGATAAGTTTAAGCTAGGAAAATCGAAGGCTATTACACCCCAATCTTACCGAGAAACTTTCATGATAATTCATTATCACATATCATTGGAGACTTTGATTAAACATATCGGGGGTCCTTTGAATCTCACTATTAGGATCCAATTTCCTTTTGTCACTATAGGAAGATATGTTATTATTAAGATATTGAGCCTTATGTTGGCTACCTACGTATCCTATCGAGGAAAATCAGGTCGCACGAGTTCTAATTACAAAAAGGGAAATAAATCTAGTTAAATGCAACCAAACCTGATGAGGTTTGCCTATATATCTCTCCATGAAAAATAAGGTCAGAAAGTAGTTTTGTTACATGATAATTAGAGGGGAATTCTATTTTGGAAATGACATCAAATGTAGGACTCTACTGACTGCATTTGAGTTGATCAATTTAGAATTCATCAATCTATTTTTCTTAAAATTAGCGCTTCTTCATAGAGTGCCTCGTAAAAGAGGATTTGTTGGCTTGGCACAGATGATGATCTCTATCATGTCATATTCACTCCTATATTTTCATGACTGGGAAATAAATTGTTGTTTGGATTTGGTTGCACCACAACACATTGAATTCCCCTTGTCTTGATCAAATTCTCAATTCGTTGCTTTAATCTACTACAATCTTTAATATCATACCCTTGAACTTACCGACTTGAGTTACAACAAATATGTGGCCTTTTAATCTCTCAAGAAGTTATGCTAATGGCTCAAAATATTATGTGTGGCTTCGATCATGCTTGTCTTTTAGACCTCGTCTTCACACTAATGGTGTTTGATTTGGGTGTAATGGTACGTAGATTGGTACACACAGTCGTGGTTGATTTTTGTATATGGGAGGTTGGAGTTAATGGTAATTTGGTAGGATATTGTAGGCATGACATGGTTGTGATTTTGATTTTACATGTTATGTAGGATTTTGAAGTTATCGGAGAGATTCAGATACTATGCAGTGCGATATCACAAAATATATTTCTTCTTATTTCTCTTTTGTAACCCCTCCGGTGGACTATGACTCAGTATATTTTCTCTAGTTATTTGTCAACTTAATCATTTTGAACTTAATTTCTTCTTCTATAAATTTCTCTATTTTGATGCAATCAAATAACTTTTGTCCCAACATGGACATTATCCTTCGAAAGTATACCCCTTCCTGACTACAGATAACATACTTCATCAATTAATTTTTATCCATTGGTGGTTGGACTTTTCCTGCCTTAGACCTCTATCATCGAGCATATCCCTGGAATGACTTGGGTGTCTTCTTTTGACACTAATGAGGGAATATCAATCAAGTGCAATTTTCGTGTTGTACTTGAAGTGATCCATAATGTCTTATGCCATGTTTCTCAATTTACATAAATGACGAGGGTGTTATTTGATGTACCAAAAGAGATCATCACCTGAAATACTTCTATTGAAAAACTTTATTGTGATCATTTCATTTTTGCCAATCCCTACTAATTATCACAATATGCTCGCGGATGATTATGGGGTTCACAAGTTCTATAAAAAAATTTAAAATTAGGTGGCTTGAACCCAACTGAAAAATCAATATCTAGATAGATGGATAGATCTTCATAGTTCAAGCGTGTAAGACCCCGCAAAATTCTCTCATAGTCTAAGCCTTAGAGTGTGTTCAGTAAACTATTAATCCATCCCTAAAAGGTTGAGAAGTGTCTTCCCAAATGAGAAGTATTTTAAACTATGTATAATTTCCATAATATCGACTTTTTATCATATGAAGAATCGAATAAGCTTTCCGTCGATATCAAATTTGCCCAAATCTAACACTAGGGCAAACAGTTAGAGCCATTTTAGAAAGACAGTGTGTCATCTGGCACTCTAGCGCATTGCGGATCCAGCCAAAATGGCAATCATCAAAATCCAGTGTGCCTCCATGATTATGGCGCATCACGCTAAGGCTTAATCTTAGAGTCTTCAATTTCCAGTGCACCAACGCGATTTCACCATGTCGCGGTGCCTTTCAAGTTCACAACCAAGGTGGCAACACGATTTCCACCACGTAGCGCCATCAAGTAGTTTCCCAATTATCTAATTTCCAGTAAGCTGGCATGATTATGGCGCATCACACCAGTATGTAAAATTGGAATTTTTTAGTTTAATTCCAAGGGCGAAAATAGTTATTTTGCTACCCCTAAATATATTCCTTAACACGGGATTTGGCCTTATTTAACTCAAAAATACTAGTTTTCTCTTGAAGATATTTAAGAACAAGAGCTAGGGTTCCTAAATCAAGACCCCAATCATTAAGATTCCTCCGTTAACTTTTCAAGATTCAAGAAACTAAGGTATGCAGATGTTGATTCTTGGTTCCCTTTCATCCAAGAAGTTCAAAAACCCTTTTTTAAATTTCAAAGACCTTATGTTTATGAGTTTTCATGATTCATATGAATTGAAATTGGAGTTCATGCTATTATTCAGTTTTAATTCATGTTTTGTTGATGATGTTTCAAGCTTTGACCCTAGTATGTGATATTCATGTGATGTTCATAATAAACCCTCTTCAAGTTGCTTGTTAAGTGATGTGTTCGTACCAATTAAGTGTAGAAATTGTTGAATAAGTAAAGAATGCTCCCCATATGTTTGATAAAATGCTTATATGAAGAAATTAGAGCCATTATAGCATGTTGACTAGAAATCCCCAATTGTGTGCAAGCCCATGCATGCCAAGTGTTTGTTGAAAAACCTTAGTGAATGAATTGTGACATGATAGTATGAAATTCCCCAATTATGTGCTCTTTGATAAATGCTATGACTTTAATACATGCTGAGTGTTTGATGTAAGACCTTGTTGAATAGAGTATGAGACAATAGCATGTCTCCCTATACAATTACATGTTTATAAATACTTTAAGAGATGTTTTACTGATCGTGATGGAGAATAAATTCCATGGTCTTGATTATTCAAGAATGTTTATGTTTTACTTTTATGTTATCAAGTCCTGGAGGTATTTATAACTGACAAATTAGCTGCAGTCTAGAGCCCATGCAAGTTTCCTCGTTAATCTCGGTTGAGCCACGACTCTCAGAACATAGTGAGTTATAGAACTCTGTACTCTCAGATAGATACAGAACTTAAGAAATCTCAAAAATCTAAGTAATCTTAGTATTGGTAGTATTCTAGCCTCAGTTCAGTACTCAGCTCAAACCTAGTAGCATTCAAGTGTTCAGTTCGGAACTCAGTATCATGCAGTCAGATAATGAGAATCAGTAGTATTTTGTCATATACAAAACCAAGTGAATTCAGCGTAACTCCGTCAGATCATTCGAGAAACATAATCAGTATCAGATTTAGTTCAGTTTAAGTTAAGAATTAGTTCAGAGTCTTTCAGTTGGGAGTAGGAGCTAGCACCGAGCAAGTGCAGGGATGGCGACTCCCCGTTAGAGAGGCAGAGTCGTTAGGAGTAATCCCTAAACTCCAGAACTGTGTATCCAGTACAGGATACAGGAGTTACCCATTAGAAAAGGCTTGTCACCCACTAGATAGGCTTGACTATTATACTGCCTTAGGCTTGACTTCCTGTGAGGGTCACCCATTAGAGAGGCTTGACCAGAAAGGTCTTTACCCATGGCACGGTATTGACACCCTTTTAGCTGGGGTTATAGGTTGAACCCCACTGGTTCAGATTCAGGGTATGTCAGTTAAGTGAGCACTCCCATAGTTATAGTTTCAGTATCAGTCTTCAAAAAAGAACTCATAAATTAGGACTGTCAAATACAGTCATCTATATCTTAGTGAGGAACTCAAATAGTTCCATTGACTCATCGACCACCCGATAGATAGGCATGGTCCCACATAAATCTATTGAGTAATATCATTATCAGATGCAGAGATCTCCCATTAGATAGGCTTGATCTCAGTCTTAGATTCAGTTGAGTAATCTTATTATCAGATCCAGAGATCACCCGCTAGATAGGCTTGATCTCAGTCTCAGATTCAGTTGAGTAATCTTATTATCAGATCCAGAGATCATCCGCTAGATAGTCTTGATCTCAGTCTCAGATTCAGTTGAATAATCTCATTATCAGATCCAAAGATCACCTGCTAGATAGGCTTAATCTCAATCTCAAATTCAGTTGAGTATTCTTATTATCAGATTCAAATATCTTTCGCTAGATAGGTTTGATCTAAGATATAATCTTTTCTTATCATTGATAGTAGATTCCAAAATTATCCATTAGAGAGGTTTGATCTCTGATGCAGTCAATTGATAGTAGAAAGATCAGAATTCAGTCATTGATATGAGTAGATTCAGTTAATTAGTTTCAGTATCATCAATTTTTGAGATCACTCGCTAGAAAAGACTGATCTTAAATCCAGTACTCAGTTATCAGTATCAGATCATTTAGTATTCAGTATCTCAGGCATTAGTAGTGAGTTTAGATGGAAGTAAAGTAGTATCCGAGTTTCAGTATTTCGAGTCACGATTATTTCAGTTATGGTTCGTGCATTCATGCATGTGTTCTCATTCAATACTCTCATGATTATTCAGTTAAGCAATTATTCATGCATGTGCCCTTGCATTTACCCTTACCTCATCTTCATACTCGGTACATTCCCGTACTAACATATTTGTGCTATGGTGTTTTATTTAACACCATAGGTTCGGAGTTACGATATCCAGAGCACCCTTAGTAGCTCAGTCCCAGTCAGTAGCAGTAGACATAGCAGTGAATCCTCTTCAGTTGAGGATGATCCTTATTTTTATTATTATCGTATTAGACAGTTTATTTTTAGTAGACAGAGTTAGTTGGGGACATGTCCCATCAACTCCATAGTTCAGACAATTTAAAGGCTTTTCGAATAGATGTATCAGTATTCAGTTTTCAATTTTGAGTATTTTTAGATGTTTTGAACCTTATAGTTAGTTTTTGTATTTATTATCTATATTATGCAGTGTTCAGGTACAATACCAACAGAGGGTTAGCTTGTGGTCCTTCGGATCATAAGCATCATGTGACATTCTAGTTCTAGAAAATTAGGTCGTTACAAAGCGATTGTTGCCTTGAATTTCCTAGTGATGTTTTGGGATCTATTTTAAATTTTGAAGATTGTTCTTGTTATGTTTCCCGAATCATCTTCCTCTTCATTCCTTGTATTCTCCGAAAACCTACCTTTAGTAGGTATGGTGAAAACAAGTATCTCATTTACACATATTAGGGGAACATGGCATTCTTAATAGGTTGCATCATTTGTCTATTAAATGAAGAGAATAGGCAATGATATTGTGATATGGGGTGCAGTGAAGAAGATTTTATTGGTTAAAGGGTGTGAATGGGGATGATGAATTCATTAAGTCTATCATATTAGTGGGAGGTCACATTGATGTATAAGTTTTGGGCATCAGAATTCTTAGTGATGGAAAAATGAAAATACATCACTATCGATCAACACAATAAACCTCTATTGGGGTGTGAATAAAAATACAACGACAACAACATGATACCTGTAATCCCACAAAGTGGGGTCTGAGGAGGGTAAAGTGTATGCAGTCCACACTACTACCTAATATGAAGTAGAGAGGTTGTTTCCAATAGACCCTCAGCTCAGGACAAGCACCAATATAACAAACAAAAAACATAAAAAATACACAACAGAATGATACAATAAACAAGACACCCATAGATTAGTATTATAAACTATCTATTTTAAATTCACCAACAACACCAAAATAGTACAAGCAAGAAACTACAAGACACATGCATAACATTATTAGTACAGGTGTAATTATACAAAGAACTCCTCCATATTAAGGAAACACTCCTACTCACTAAACCTTTACCCTATCTACATCCATCATACTTTTCTATAAAAGGTTATGCCATCCGTAAACTATAACTATTTCATGTAGTGACCTCTCTTTAGTATTTCTTTGGCCTACATCTACCCCTCATGAAACCATCCATAGTCAGCCTCTCACACCTATGTATTTGGGTATCCAAGAACCTCCTTATAACATGTCGAACCATCTCAACCTCACTTCCCGCATCTTGTCTTCCACCAAAGCCACTCTCTATTTCTCTTTAATAATATTATTTCTAACTCTCTCTCTTGGTAAGTCCACACATCTATCACAACATCTTTATCTTTTCCACCTTCAACTTTTGGATATAAGAATTGTTAACCGGCCAATACTCCACTCCATACAACAAAGTCAAGTGAACTGCCACTCTATAGAACTTACCTTTAAGCTTAGGAGGAACCTTCTTATCACACAAGACTCTCAAAGAGAGCCTCCATTTCAGCCACCTGAACTAATATGGTGCATGAAATCCTTGTAAATCTAACCATTCCCTTGAATCATAGACCCAAGATACTTGAAAAAATATCTCTCTTGGAGAGACAGAGAATCTAGCTTCACTACCACGTCTGCCTCATGCATTAAATAACTGAATTTACATTATAAGTTCTCCATCTTGGTCCTACTTATCCTAAACCCATTAGACTCAAAGGGTTGTCACTTATCATTAACTCCTCCCCGAGTCTCGTCAATTAGAACTACATCATTAAAAAATAACATAAACCAAGGTACCTCCCCTTAAATGTGCTATGTCAAAACATCCATTACCAAGGCAAACGAAAATGGACTAAGCGTCCACCTCTGGTGAAACTATGCAAAAATAGAAAAAGTGCTCCAAATCTCCTCCTACTGTCTTTACACGCGTATTTGTTCCATGATACATATCCTGAATCGACCTAGTGTATCGAGCACACATCTATCCTGAAAGCACCTCCATAGAACCTTTCTAGCTACTTTCTTATATGCCTTATCAAAATCAATGAACACGGTGTGTAAGTCCTTCTTTCTCTTCCTATACTGCTTCACCAGTATCCTCACATAGTGAATGTCCTCGATTATTGAATGGACTAACACAAAATTGAACTGATTCTCAAAGATTATCTTGATCCTCCTCAGCCTCAACTCCATCACCCTTTTCCAAACCTTTATAGTATGACTCAAAAACTTGATACCCCTATAGTTGTTAAAATTCTGTATGCCCCTCTTGTTCTTATACAATGGAATCATAACACTCTATCTCCAAACTTCAGACATCTTCACCTTCCTAAAAATGATGCTAATCAACATTGTCAATTACTCCAAACTTGCCCCGCCAATGCTCTTCCAAAAATCCACTGGAATCTCATTTGGCCAGTTGCCCTTCTGTCATACCCCATTTTAACACGGGTCAAATCAAGGTATAACATGTTAGAAAAATCCTAATTAAATTAAAGAATTTGCCATGTAATTAGTTCTACGGTGAATTAGGACACCTATTATAAACTATGTGATTAAAATAAAATAAAAATTTTATTTAAGGTCTACTTAACTTAAAAGATTCTAGGTAAGGGCTCTAATTATCATAAAGGGAAGAGATTAGGCACCCTAAAGGTCCCGCCAACGACGGTTAATCGGCTAAACTTAGGTTAGTAAGAAAATCAAATGTTAAATTAGGGAAAGATATAAGCTAGGTATAAAAATATTTATATCTTACTAAATATAAAATATGCTAGTAATTTATAAGAAAAAGATTAAAATTTTTTTTAGAACATCCTCGCCATATATCTACTTTTAAAAAATTATTGAAGATTTTTTATAAAACCTCTTAACAATGATGCAATCTTATCTTGTCAGAAAGAAAGTTTATTTAAAAATCATTTCCTTTAAAAGATATACAAAAGCTTTCAATTAACAATAAAAAAGTTAGTTATGTTAAGAACTTTACGCTTTCCTTTATTCTTAAAAAATAACTCTTTTCCCCCTTTTTAAAACTTTATAAAAATAGGTTAATTGTTCTACACTAAATGAATAGCTATCAAAACATAGTTATTTAAATCTACAATAACTTGAGAATTTATTTATTTTTATTAAGAAAAGGCTCATGTTTAAAAAATGTATTTTTTTTTTTACTTTGAAATCCTAAAGAAGGCCTTGTGAAATCAAATTACAGAAGTTGTAATTTCTTATTTAAAATTGATGAAAGCGGATTAATTTTTCATTTCCAAAGTAGTTAAAGCCAGATTTCAAGTCTAACAATAATAAGCCCGTCCACTGCAAAACTTATATGTTGGTTACACCGACATTACTAATTAGTGTAAGCTAATTTTGATTTGAAAGATAGGCTACTATTTCATATTAAAGAAGCATTACAAAATTATAATAAACTTGGTCATTTATATTAGAAGATATGTTTTTAACCAACCAAAAATTTTAACCTTTAAACGATATAAATTAAATACTTGAGTCTAGCGATATACTAAATTTAGAATTTAAGAAAAAAAAATTTGCCACAATATTTAAAGATTAATTCAAACAAGAACATACAAAATATAAATTTCAAATAATAATGTGTGAATAAAAAAATAATAATAATGTCTACAAAAGAAGAATAATGCTTGAATAGAGGAAAAGAGGCACTAGATTGCGGAAATATATATACGATTATTATTCGCTTCTCTGATTTGGACAGAGATGGGGTCAAGCCATAAGACCCCAAATGTCACGAACCAAAATCAAGGGTCACTATGGCACTCATCGCGGTAAACCTTGACAAGTAAGCCTATCACCCAAACTGACACACAGAGGGGAAAAAATAAAAATACCCCCAAGGTAAGGCCTTTAGAACAAAGCCAAACCATATAAATATAACAAATGTGGAAAGCATATAATTTATAATGCAACCATAACTCCCAAAACCTGGTGTCAACAGTATGAAAATGTATCAAGTATAACTCGAATCCAAATGAAGACATAAGAAATCCAATAGATACAACTTTGTCTCTGAAAACTAATAAAGATATAGTCTAATGATAGAGAAGATAGTAGAAGACATCCGGACGCCTGAAATCATCCACTACCTTGAAATCTTCAACAATCACCCAAATCAAGCAATGTAAGGCGCACCCGAAACTGAATTTGCACAGAAGGGTACGGTAGGAGTGAGTATGGTCCACTTGTACTCAGTAGGTATCATAGGATGACAAAGCAAAGTAGAAAATGAGATATATAAAATAAACACTAAAGGCACATCACTTGAAATTAGAAAATGTCCCACCATGGTAGCGCACACTGCTTGCACTAACAGTTTTAATATATATAGATATCATGTAACATTGTAATAACTCAACTAGGTAGAACACAATTATACATTATATCATATACACTTAGAAACAAGGAAGAATAGGTATATACAAAATAGTCAAGCACATTGATGGAGTATAGAACAAATAAAGGCATAACAAGTCAATATGGCAATTTCAATCACAACATAAACACAACAAAGCAAGCGAATTGTATAAGAAGGTGATGAAGATGATAATTAATGAGGTTGTCACACAATCTTCTATACACCCATGAAGGCAAGCCTCTCGACGTGGGATCCATGGTGGGTTTGTTGACCCGTATACTACCCCATATACATCTATGAAGATAAGCCTCTCGATCTAGGACCCATGGAGGATTCACCGGTCCATATACAACCAATATCCATGACTTTTCTCTGGAATAACCTTTGAAGAAGGTCTATAAGATCTAATATTTGATGTTAATTTCTATGACTCATGTCCAGCACCTCTATCGGAGAAGTTCTACAAAATCTGTTATTTCCAATGCTTTTGGTCTCTAGTATTTTCAATATTTCTAGTGTTTCCAAGAGAATGTACATAACATAAGACCTAAATCAAGTACACATACAACAACAAGAAGCAAATATATAAAGCATACAACAGACAAGTGAAATTATGTGTGTGATACCATGAGGATGATGATGCAATGTTCACAACTAATCGAAATGCACATTTCCACAACCAACTAATATACCAATTATGTGAGCTAATTATCCACTTGTTATTTCTAATCATTCATAAATTCCCACATGATTCATATGCCAATAAAGAATGAATAATACACAATACACCAATGGTACCACAATACGTATTCCAACAACCCAATATAATTATTCATATGTATTTCAAGCTATCAATATCACATAGGACCTCACATTGTCACACATATCACATAATATCTCAAAACTAATGATCAAATCACATATAGGCCCCCACACGAGAACAACACATTAAGACAACCAATTTCATGATTAGTTCCCATCCTCTTAACATGCATTTTTTACCAACATTTGCTACTCAACCCATTCTGAAAGAGTTAAGTCATAACCTGCCTCAATGCCGAAATTGATCCATAATATTTCACACCGCGACCTCACTTCTCATGAACGATCCCAAAATTAACCAAAACCAAGAAAATTAGAATGTAAGTGCCAAATAAAATGGACCCCCGCAATGGGTTTCAAAAAAAGAAAGGCAAAATCAAAACTTTATTGTAAAAATGTGTTTTTCATACTTTAAGAAATCTACAGTTGTAAAACCAAGTCAAATCGAGTTAAAAACAAGGTCCAAATCGAAGAAAAATTATTTTTAAAGGGTGAAACCTTTGAAGTTTGTTTTAAAATCAAGGATCTAAGTTCTTTTGAAGATGAAATCGAGGAAAAATAAGTAATTATAGGATTAGGGACATTATTCAAGTAAAAAGGAGTCAAATTAGGGTTTAAAATCAAGCCCTAAGATTTTGGGAGTTCAAATAATTAATCAAGAAATTTAAACTAAGAAAAGAGTGAATTCTTACCTTAAATCCGTAAGTGAATTGAGAAATGGATGTTACTCTAGCTTCTTAAGCACCCACATGCTTCACTTTTAAGATCTCACACTAGTTTAGGGTTTAAATCTCAAGAGGAAAAATGGAAAATGGCCTAAATTGTGATCTAAGGGGTCTTTTTTTACCCCTTCCAAATGAGATTTAAAAGCTGAAAACCAGACCAAACTTGTTACCACCCAAAAATCAACATTCTAGATCTGCTGGTGTAGTTCAACCATCCGTCACACAGACAAAAAGATAACCAAATAAGTCCATAATAAGGCTCTCGAAACCACCAAAACCATAATATCACATCAATACCACCAAAATACATTGGGAATATACCAATCATCCCATACTCCAAAAATACCATAATGCAACTATGGAAGAGGGGGGGTTAAAATAGTCAAATCACAAAAATAAATATTTTTCATATTTCATCAAATTTTTAAGTCGTTACATCATCCACCACTAAAAATGTAGTTTGTCCTTGAACTAAGGCAAATAAATACCTGAATGAATGAAAAGTTGGGGATACAAACTACACAAATCAGACTTAATCTCTTAAGTAGCCTCATATGTAGGTCAAAGTCGTCACTGAACTTTAACCACAGGGATAACTGTAGAACACAACTGTCTAACATCCCTAGCCAAAATGGAGGCCGACTCCTAAATGAAAGGCAACCACTCATCTAACTGAATCGACTCCCAATAAATGAGATAAGACTTATTAGGAATATAATAATGAAGCATTGAAACATGAAAAACTAGATGAACAACAAACAAAACTGGGGTTAGAGGTAACTCATAAGCCACATCACCAACGGTTAGAAGAATCTCAAATGAACCAATATACTTGGGGCTAAGCTTTTTTCTCTTCCTAAACCTCATCACACCCTTCATGAGTGAAACCCCAAGAAAAACACAATCATCCACACAAATCTCAAGGCATGAATTATACTATCAGCATAGCACTTTTGCCTACTCTGAGTTGCTCGGAGTCTATCCTGAATACCCAAACTCTATCCAAGGACTCATAAAGCAAGTTTATACCTCGAGGTCTAACCTCAAAAACATTAAACCAAACCAATAATGAGAGAAAATGCCTACCATGCAATGCCTTATAATAATCCATGTCGATACTAGAATGGTAGAAATTATTATATGTGAACTCTGCTTAAGATAAATTCTACTTCCACTAGCCTCCAAAATCCATCATACACCCGCGGAGCATATCCTTTAAAACCTGGATAGTCTGCTCTGACTGACCATCATTTTGGAGGTAAAATATTTTGTTAAGATAAACCCAAGTACCCAACTCATCCTAAAAAGGTTTGTAAAAGTAAGAAGTAAACACTGAGCCTCAATCTAATATAATAGAAATCGACATACCATGAAGTCATATAATCTCATGAATATAGATACGCGCTAGCCTCTCAACACTAAAGGAGAGCTACACCAAAAGAAAATGGGTAGACTTGGTTAATTGATCTACGATGACCTAGACACTATCAGATTCATAGAAAGTGCGAGGTAACCCAATCACAAAATCCACAGTAATTTATTCCCACTACCACTAGGGAATGGGTAACCACTGAAGCAATCTATCAGACCTCAAATGCTCGACCTTCACCTACTGACAATAAAGGCAATGAGCTATAAAATCTACTACATCCTCTCTCATACCACCCCACCAGTAATCCTACCTTAAATTATGATAAATCTTAGTCACTTTCGAATGGATAGAATACCTGGAATAATGAGCCTCCTCAAAAATCAATCTAATCCAATCACCTACTCTCGACATATAAACTCGACCCCTAATCCTCATAACACAATCTGAATTAAGTGAGGCTTACTTAGACTCACTACTCAACACTCTATCTCAAATCGATCTCAATGTTACATCATCAAACTGATTAGCTCGAATCTATTCTATTAAAGAAGACCTAGTCTCTACAAATGCTAAAATACACCCAGGTGTCAATATATTAAGCCTAACCATCTGATTAGCTAAAAGCTGAACATCTAATGCCAAAGGCCTCTCCAAGTTCAAAAAATATGCCAAGTTACCCATGCTAGTCGACTTCCAGCTCAAGGCATCAGAAACTACATTAGCCTTGTTCGGATGATAGAGAATAGTCAAGTCATAATCCTTGAGGAAATCAAGCCAGTGAAGCCACCTCATATTAATATCTCAATGGGTGAAAAAGTAATGAAGGTTATGATGATCTAAGAAAATCTCACAATGGACTCTGTACAAATAGTGCCTCCATAATTTAAAAACAAACACAACCACGCACAACTCTAAATTTGGATAGGATAATTCCTCTCATGTGGCTTCAACTGATAAGAAGCATAGGCAATCATCTTACCCTCCTGTATCAAGACAATACAAAAACTAACCCTTGAAGCATTACAAAAGATAGTAAAACCAATGCCTTTCTTGGGCAAAGCAAAGATAAGAGCTAAAGTCAACAAATCCTTGAGCTTTTGAAAGCTCTCTATAGATGCATCAGACCACTGGAAAAAATCTTCTTCTGGGTCAACTTGGTCAGCGGAGCTTCAATGGATAATAAACCCTTAATAAAACATTAATAATAACCCGTCAAGCCACCAAAACTCCAAATCTCGATGGGCAAAGTAGGTCTAGCACAATCACGAGCTTTTGTAACCTTGGATTGATGAACCATAATACCCTTCTTGGTCATCACATCACCCACGAAAGAAACAAACTCCAACAAAAACTCATACTTGGAGAACTTGGCATACAACTTCTCATCCCTCAATCTCTGAAGTACAGTCCATAAATAATTCTTATGCTTAGCCTCACTCTTGGAAGAAACGAAGATATCATCTATAAATATAATAACAAAGGAGTTGAGATATGGTCAGAAGAACTGCTGCTGAATTTTTAAAGTTGTTGCATTATTTTTCTATAGAGATGTAGACCTATAAGCCTATTGCTAAGGTACCTGCTTTCTCTGATTCTAGTTATGCCAATTGTGTTGTTGTTTTTGATAATTATTTCTTTTACCTCTTCTTCTTTGCACTTGCCATTGGCCTTGTTCCTGTGTTTCTGTATTTTTGTTGTTGTTCCTGTTTATTGGTCTTGCCAGAGATGCTTTTGTAACTTCATTATTGACCTCGCTGTTGTGATTAATATTCTGTTGCTTTTGTAGGTGAGTATTCTTCTCAGCTTCTTCTATTTCAATTTTTTTACCTCATTATTTTTTCTCTTAACGCTACATGTCATGATCCCATGGGCTTGATGCTTATAGTAGGTACAATAATTCAAAACTTCTTCATACTATACAGGCTACCACATACCTTAACCATTCTCATCTTCATCAAAACCCAACCATACATGATCAGGTCTAGCTTTAGTAAGATCTACTTGAATTTTCATATTTTCTACACTGCTTCTTGTCTTCTTATAAGTAGATAAATCAAGAAATGAAGCCTTTCATACAAGATCAATCACTTCCATACAATAACAGTGCCATGGTAACTCAGGTAAAGTAGCCCAAATAGGTACATGAGGTGTTTCAAAAATTGACTTAAACGTAGGTGCGCATAATTGGAGAATAGACATCTTTTTAGTCCAAATAGTAGTATGATCATATTTATTCTCCAAATCAATATACATATGCTTAGAATTAAAATGAGACAACTTAACACCACCTCTAAGTTTAGTTTGCTGAATAAATTGTTTTTTGATAATCTCCATTTTTGACATAGTATTGGTAAACTTACCTATCAAAGTATACTTACATCTCGCAACTAATTTCACCTTGTAATGATCAGGTTTGAATATAATAGTAAGAAGTCCTTACTTGGTAGTGATTTTTTCCAAAGTGATCTCAACTATAGATATCTTCAAAGCTTCTTGAGCCCTTAATTTTGTGGACACTGCATGCAAAACCCATGCAGTAGAAGGAGTAGGAATGTTTGCATTTTTAGACTTTTGTTGTGCTTGAGCATTGGTAACTCGATTATGATCCCAACATTTTTTTTTATTTCATTTACATTAAGCTCATTAGTCTTAGGATCACCACGGATAGACTTACCAAAATTACTGGACACTTCCATAGGCTTATTATTAGGAACATATGGTTTAGGGATAAATTTTTAGCAACATCACTAGTTTTTTTAATCTTGTCCCTAGAATCTTTACCATGCTCCATATTCTCACTACAGAACTTACTCTCACAAGCAATAGACTTACCGATTTTTATATCTCTATTTTTCATCATTTTATCATCATTTTGAACATTAAAGGGTAAAGAATATTTTGATGCACCAGAATTTATATCCTCAGAGGTTTTCTCAACATCTTCCGACTTATTTGAATTAGAATTATTGTCTTCAGAACCCATAACAGTGATAATATCATCAGAAACCTTATTTTTCAAAATTTGGCATGCCTTGAGTACAATTTCATGGGGATTTTTCATCATTCACCTTTCCCTTATCATTTTCAGTGGAAATTAAATGTTGAATGATTAATATTCACCAGAACAATAGTGTCGAGCAAATAAGTTGAAAAGGGACCTTTTACATCAAATTTGGATGAATTAGAAGTGGTTTTTGATAGGGCTTTCAATCTTTGTACATTCCCCATACCTTCATGCATCAATCCCTTCTAGGAATTTTGAATTAATTCCCTTGAATTATCATTTTTCCTATTTGTTGAAAAATTAGAGTTCAAAATCGTAAAATCCAAATTAGACATATTTTTACCATCAACAGTTGGGGATTTTGTCATGGTTGAATTCAATTATTCCTCCTCTATCAATTGGCATTGAGTTTGACCAATTTCACCGATAAAATTATTTTTGTTGGAATTTAAATGATCTTTCGCAATGTTACCAGTGTCGTCCTGAATTAGAAATTAAATATGGGGGTGAATTAAACTCCTCTATCCTCACCTTCATCCATATCATCACGAATTTGCTCAAAGATAGGTCGATTTTGAAGTCTCGCCTCTGTTAGCTTTGCCGTGATATTTTGCAAATCTATTTGTGCAATTTCATTAATTGACAAAGTATTAAGCTCAAATTATTAACTTCAATGGGGTTTTGAGATTTAAAATTCATAATATGGCTTGTAATCATCTCAATACCTCTAGAATCTTTATGAGAAATTATTCTTTGCACCAAATCTCATTTATCATCAGAAATCTCCCCTAGGACCATTTTAATCTTTTGTAATTTCTTAGAGCAGTGAGAAGAATCAGTGATCGATTCTTGTTGGGGTGGGTTCACATCATTGATGCGCTCATCTTGTAACTAGTTCAGTTGTCAAAATATCTTCACCAATAGATATAAAGACATTCTGGCAGAAACAGTAAAGAAAATTTTTAGAGAGAAGAGAGATTTTTTTTAGGGAGAGAAAATCCTCTCCGATTTGGATTAAGGAATTCAGGTATTGGCTTGGACTCCGATATTAGATTAAGGCAAAATTGAATTCATTAGAAAGATATTTTAAATATCTATCATTTGCTGAGTCTTGATTTTAAAAATATATCAGAACCTAAGAATTATGCTCATTTGAAATTGACTATAGTAAGATGTTTCATAAATCAATCGGTAAGGAAGCTTTTGACTTGGCTATTAGCTAGGAGTTACTTGTGGACTTAATACATGTCTAAGTCATTTCTCATACTATCAAAACAAAAGGTTTTATTTTTCATGCACTTGAAGCGTGATTCTAATCTTAGCTTGAATTTTGAGGTGCTACATTGCTAGTGTATATTGGGTAGTGAGAAAGGAAAAGTTCAATGTTGGTCTTGGAACATGGGGCGTTGGGGATTTGTAACCATTTGACCTTTTTGGACCGTTTGATCATTTGATAAGACGATTGTGATTAATCAAAGGTACTTTAAACGATATAAAATATATATATATATATATCTATATCTATATATATATATATATATATAAACATTATATTTTATAGAGATGGCGTGTCACCATTTTATTGGTGGAGAGGGTGTGGTAGAATTGATGAGTTGGATGTTGAATTGGTTGAATTGGACAGTGTTTGGGACAATATGGGCAAATATAATGGGTTTCTTTTGTCTGAAAATTGATAAATAAATTAAATTTGAATTAATATAATTGAGATTGAATTAGAAATAGCCCAAATGCTTTCTTTTTCATTAAATTAATTTACCAATGCCTTTTTTGTCCTGATTGATTTTCAAAAATATGTACACATATAAATTATATAAATAATTTAGTATACGAATTTAAATTCAATAATTTTGTAACACAAATATAATAATAATGCAATGAGATGTTTCGCGATTCGCACACCAAGATTGTCTTCTAGTTTTTGGTATGATGAATATATTTATGATGCTTTTCTTTTTATTCATAAGTAGCTAAGTTTATTATTTAGGGTTATGGAAGCCTTGTAGCATACAATTTATCACTTTGGGTTTTGAATTCATTAAGCATTGATTTGTTTACATCATACTCTCTTCGCTTATCTTGAATTCTCGTGGTTGCAAACATAGAGGATATGACTTAAAATGCAACTACATATATTTCATCTTGTTAAACTGAAACAACAACTTAGAAAAGTTGATGTTCGAAAAAGAAAGTAGTGACAAGAAAATAGGATTACCAACCCCTATTTTATAAGTTAATGCCTTAGCAGGATTAACTAATTGGAGATTTCGTATTGTTTTTGGTAAACACTTTTGATTCAAAAGAACTAAAGCGAATTAGTCCTTGATAGTTGAGAACTAGTATTATGTTGTTAAATACAATACGTTTCTCTGTAAACACGATGCATGTATGAATTCGTAAAGCCCATAGTTAGAATGTATTGAAAACTACAAGGTGGACATAACCCTAGCTTGCTATTTCTCTAAATCTAAATACTACTACACATATTTCATCTTGTTAAACTGAAACCATTAATTTGTGAGTTGAACCAAATCCCCCTATTTATTTTACGGAAACAAATGATTAAAAGTCAACTAATCTGCATATAACTTAATTAGCACCATATTCCTTATGGGATTCAATCCCAACCTAGTTGGGTTATATATTTGACAACGACCGCATACTCTCTCATAAGAGAGGTATAGTTTGAGCGTTATCAAATATCAATAACATGGATTCACTAAAATGGTTTGAACTGAGGATATACATGACATATCTGAGTTTCGCTGCTAACTAGAATTGGAGCATGAGTCGTGTGGACTGAGCATACTATAAAGCATGACATGAGTATGTGGGTCATGATCTATTTGACCCGAGTCTGAAATTTCTGAATTTGTGAGACGTGATTCGGAACACTGACGGAGCTGGAACTGAACTCCTTATACTGGGAACTTAAAGCGCACACAATACATGGAAAGTATGTGAAATTCGGTTATGTTCATGGAACTAATTCATACTATGGGATAAAATGGGACCCCTTATACTGGGAACGAAAAACGTACATGATTTATGGAAAAATACATTAGCATGATTCGTGACCATAGAGTTAACATACAAGGGCTGAGTGGATTTCGTGATAGCTGAAGTGTAAAACTCTGCACTGAGATAAAGATAGGTCGGGAATCGTCTTCCCTTACTACTTTCTATACATACTGACACTACCACTGGAATCTGGGAGACTGAAATGGGTTACTTGATTTATCACCTCCCCCTTGGCTTTAAGCCATTATCATAAGTCTATAAACACTTTACTAAACTCTAAACTAAACCACAATCAACGACATATACTAACACTCTGTTCGACACATGTTTGCCTTACTAAACACATCATCTGGTTCTATTTCTTCATATACTACTAATATCACATCTATACTTTCAAGCCTAATGTCATGTCAATAAACTTAAATTCTTGCTCGTACTGTTCAAGCCTACTAATTCACTTTGGTATAACTATCCCTATGAATACATAATTTGTTCAACCTGGATCACATTATCCCAAATCTACTACTGCTAAACTCCTGAGTTCATGCTTCTAACTCTAGGTCATATGCTATCATAGAATTTGGATAAGGGATCTGATGAAATATGAGTTTTCATGATCATGAATAAGAGTTGTACGACTCTAGAACATAACTGAACTGATGGGATACTTTTGAGCTTGTGGGCAATCCCATAACTAACTATAGGGTCGATATGAGAAAGCCCTATCTCTAGGACTCGAGCTTCACTGCTTCTGTTACCTTGAAAGTAAGGTAAAGTTGACATGCATAAAGCATTATGAGAATCTAAAAGAGTTTCTTAAAGAACCTTTCTATAGCACGATCTGAGACATAAAAGAAGGGAAACTATTTCTAAAACATCTCATACCCTCCTGCATATAAGTGTGGTGCACAACACACGCAAGTACAAGACTCTACTAAATACAGCTTTCAGAATTTCTGGGTACTATTGAACCTTAGGATCTGATACCAAGTTTGTAACACCCCAAATTTAGAAAACTGAAATGCTACACTGTGCCTATGACCCCGAAGGAACACAAACTAACCCATGACTAATATCTATAACTAAGCAATGAATAAAATACTAAAATTATATGGAATATGTAAAATTTGTAAGTCCATACGGTTCAAAAATGAATAAACATCTGATAAAACAATGTCTGAAAGGGTATAGCAATACCAAAACAAATCTAAAATAACTGTCTGACATGCTATAGTTTGAAAGCCTCAAAACTGTCTGAATAAGGAGTTGATGGGACATATCCCCAACTAACTCCGACTACTAAAATAAACTGAAAATTAAAATAGTAATGTGATCAGCATATCCTCAAAGGATGAGAACTTACTACTAACTTTGATCGCTGAACTGGAAAGATACCGGTTCTCTAGAGCTCGTGGTTCTAAACCTATGGTATAAGACACCATAGCGCAAATACGTTAGTACTTTGAATGTACTAGTATGCAAGTGAGACAGGATGAATGCAAATGGTTCATATGCATAAACAATACTAACTAAATGGCTAACTTGAATGTGAGAATACATGCATGACTATGTAATTGTAATTGAGATCGTGATAGGACTGAATACTGAGTTTTAACTACTGAGTTTACTGATATAGACATCTGAGTCACTGATAAGTGAGAAAGGCTGATACTATATTACTGAATATTGAGGGACTGATACTATGTTACTGATATATGAATAACTGTGTCCTACAGTTTTGATTATGAAGAACTGGTCTGGTTGACTATATCTAACAGTCCTAAAGCTGAATACTGATAACATAAGTTCTGAGAACTGATATAACTATTAACATAAGTGACTATATCTGATAATCCTAAATCTAATGGAATTATCTGAGTTCTGTACTGTATCTGAATTGACTGTATTTGAATGTCCTTAAATCTAAAGAACTATCTGAGTTCTTTTACTGAAACTTTAATTGAGACTATTGGAAGTAGTCATCTAACTATTAGGCCCTAATTTCTCTATAACAGCTTAGCTGGGCTTTAATCTATGCCCTGATTAAAAGGGTGTCAATACCGCACCACTGGTAAGGACAACATGTGAGTAACCCTCATATAACAGTAACTCTAATGAGAATAGTGGGAAGCCTCATATAACAAGTTAAGACACCTCATCTACCCTTATATAGTAGGCTACGATGTCTCAAACTATGCTGGCTACATAGTTCTGGAATACAAGGATAGATTCTAAGAATCGCACCCTCAAATAACAAGTGAGTTCCCATCCTTAGGTTCACTCGGTGTTAATTCCTACTCCCATCCGAATAGACACTGAATTGATTAATTGTGTTAAACTAATTAACTGAACTAATACTAATGGTACAGTTTAGCGGAGCTAAACTAAATTTACTGAGTTTCATTAACCGATGGAATGCTAGTAAGATCTGAGGACTGACTGAGAGTACTGAAGTTACTAAGACTTACTGGGAATACTGAGATTACTGAGTACTGAGATCACTGAGATTACCGAACTACTAAGATTACTGAGATTACTGAGAGTTTTTGATTCATATGACAGATTGAGTTCTATAGATCATAGCTTGACTGAGAGTATCGTGAAAACATGACATGGCTCTAGGCATACAACTAAATGTTCGGGTACAGGTACCCCACGACTCGATGAGAAGAAACTGACATAGCATGGCTTACTTGAACACATGACCAACAACACAATTCATAATTTATATATTGAAGCACTTCATCAAACATGTGATATACATAAGCTTGTACATACATGGGGAGTTCATGATATCATACTAGTGGGGCATTGTTCCTTTGTCTAGGCATTTAATCAAACACATGGTAGGCATAGCACATGTAGACAACATTATACAATAATTAATCATCATGATTCATCTCTAATTTCATCATCTAGGGTTTATTCATAGGTTTACATGAATCTACATTTATACAAATCAATTCCACATAAATTTATCACCCAACATGGATTTGAATTCAATTGATCATTCTCAACATAAACAAAACAAACCCAACATGAAATTCAGAAAGAAATCCATTTACTTAAATTTAGAAAAGAGATTCTTGGGCTTCACGGATGAAAGGAGTTTATGAATGAATACTACACATACCTTAGTTCATGATTCTATGAAGATTGGCAGAGAGATTATTGAAATTTGACGGTGAATTCCCTTGGAATTGAACCTTCTATGAAAACCCTAGGTCTTGTTCTTGAGAGTTTTTGAGAGTAATTGAGCATAAGCTGCTGAATTATGGCCAAAACTCATGTTATAAGGCCTATATAGGGTGGGTAATTGACCTTTTTAACCCTAGGATATGTACTTAATTTATGAGAAAATTTCTTGATTTTTATCCTTGGCTCGACGTGCCACTATCGCGCCAAGTCACTGGAACTGGACAATTGGGAATCCGCATGGTGGCGCGCCGCAAAGCTATCGCGTTGCCACCTTATTTGAGACCTAGAATTTTGGTGAGACGCGCCACTATCACGGAGCAATATTGGAAATTGACAATTTCCATTTGAGCTATCTCCATGACGCGCTGAAGGCTCATGTGATACACTATCTCACTAAAAAGGCTCTAACTCTTTGCCCTGGTGTCGGATTTAGACAAATTTGGTATCGACGGAAAGCTTATTGAATTTACCACATGAAAAAAAGTGAAAATATTCAAAAAAAACCACATCTATAAAAGTGGATTCATATTTCAAATAAAGCTTCTAACATTCTTGGGGAAACATTTCAAGCTAGAAAAAGTACGGGTATTACTATCCAACTTTAACCTTTCATCCTTAGGAACATGCACAAAGGCTTTACACCCAAAGAATCTAAGATGATCATAAGAAACATTCTTACCAGACCAAACTCTGTCAGGGACATCACCATTCAAAGTAATAGTAGGAGATAAATTGATAACATAAGTAGTTGAAATAAGTGTTTCTGTCCTAAAGGAATCTAGTAGCTTAGCATCTGAAAGCATATATCTAACCCTCTCAACTAGAATTTTGTTCATCCTCTCTGCTAAATCATTGGACTGAGGAATCTTTGGAGGAGTTTTTGGATGTTAAAACCTTGCTCTCTGCAATATCTATCAAAAGGATCAATATAGTTACCACTATTATCTGAGCGGATGTATTTCAATTTCTCCATGTCTGTCTCTCAACTAAGACCTAAACATCCTTGAACACATCAAGTACTTAATCCTTGGACTTCAAAGAAAATACCCAGAGTTTGCAAGAATGATCATCCATAAAAGTCACAAAGTAAAGTGCACCACCATAATACCTTACTTTAAAAGCACCACACAAATCAAAATATACCAATTCCAGCAAATCAAGCTTTTTCGGAGGTGGATGACTCAGAAAGAAATCTTTTTTTAGCTTATCAGCTAAGCAATGAACATATTTCTTCAACTTTCTTTTTTTACTCCAAAAAGAAAATTTTTCTTAGCCAAACTATCAATCTCCTTCTCACTCATATGACTCAACCTTGTATGCCATAACTCTGATGATGTATCATTCTCCACTAATTTTATCAAGCCTCAAGAAGTAGAGCCCTAAAATACGTATAAGCTAGACACCTTGTCACCTCGAGCCACAATCATCGAACCACTAGTAATTTTCTACTGGCCAGCACCAAGGGTGTTAACATAACCCTTATCATCAAGGTTTCCTACAGAAATTAGATTTAAGTGAACATCTGGAGCATGTTTGACATTGTTGAGAACTGGTTTGGAATAATTGTTACTTTCCAATCAAACAGTGCCAATGCAAAGTACTTAACTTCATCAATATTGATCATTTTCAACACCCCAAAATTACCTGGAGTATAAGAAGAAAATAATTCCTTCTTTGGCATAACATGAGAAGTGGCACCAGAATCCATAAACCAGCTAGACTTATCACGAACAAGATTAATGAAATTCTCACCACAAGCAACAGGAAGATCATCATTAGCAACAACTGAAATTTGATATTCATTATCACCTTCTTTCTTTTGTCGTTTCATATCTCTCTTATGCTTGTAGCAATATTTCATGATATGCCCCTTTTTATTGTAATAGCCATATATAACATTCTTGAATTTGGACTTCGACTTGCTTCTACTTTTATCTCTATTATTTGAACCTCTGGACTTGGTTTTCTTCCTTTCTTCAATAACCAAAACATCAGAGTGTGAAGATGAAGAAGATGAGGCCTGAGATTTTCTCCTCATCTCTCCATTCAAGACACCACTCTTAACATATTCCATTGTTACAACACCCTAAGAGTAGGATTAGTCAAGGAAACTCAAAGAGTTTTTGAAGAGTCAGGCAGAGTATTAAGAAGCCAAAGTCCCTGAATTTCTTTATCAAACTTTACACCCATTCCAGATAGCGAGTGAAGAACACCCTAAAAATTATTTATATGATCAGAAATAGGACAGCTCTCTTTATACTGGATATTCATCAATTGCTTAAGCAGGAACTTGTTATTGCCAATCTTTGAAGCATAAAGTTCCTAGAGCTTGTCCTACAAACTTATGACGTGTGTCTCATTCACAATATGGTTTTTAACATTATCTTCAGCCTATTTTCTAATATATCCACAAACCTGCAAGTGCTTAAATTCTCAATCCTCATCTTTTATGGATTGAGGTTTAGTAGACGCAAACACAGGTAAATGCATTTTTTTGACAAAGAGAAGTTCTTTCATTTTTCCTTTCTAAGTCTGATAATTACTACCATTCAAACACACTATTTTGCTCATATTGGCCTACATCATTCAAATCAATAATCATCAACAACCAACGCTCTGATACCACTTTGTTGGGAAAAAGGCATAGGCACTATCAAAGTGTCCAACGGGGTAACAACGAAAAAATACCCAAGTCTGAACTTTTCCTTTCAATTTGAACCAAGAAGAGATAAGAATTTCCAAGCAACAAAGAATAAGGTAGAAAATAAATCAATCATACAAATACGATAAGACAAGAATAACAAGACACTAAATTTATGTGAAAAATCCTTCGGTGTGAAGAGTAAAAATTACGGGACCAAAACCTCCACTATAATCACCAAGAGTTACAATATTATTCTCTAAAATGGCCACCAAACAAATGTCAAACAATGAGCAACAACACAACAAGATAGCACCAAAATTAGAGAATAAAAATGTGTAAAAATACCAAAAATGTAGCTACTGTTCGGGAATGAAAAACAGGAAATACAGGCCACCAAGTCCACCACCGTCATTTTATAATCAAATATTTAGATGATATGAAAAATCTATCCAAATATCAACTTAATTGGACAAGAAACGAAGCAGGGATCACAATTTGAAGTTGACGTTGTGGCTGGAATTTTAGGTGCAAAAATCAGCTCTTATTTTCTCTCTGGCTGTTGAAACTTCCTTTTTGTGGCTGTGAAATATGACCTAATGTGCCTATGTGAAAAAGTGGATTGGTCTAAAATTGACTTCATTTATCTACATAGGAAGGAAAAAAGACCCGTGACCTAATAAGAGAGTGTTAGTAAACAATAACAGGCAATACAATTAGGCAAGCAAGAACAAAACTAAATAGTAAGGAGTGTTAGATTCTTTTATAGAATTCATCAACATTTGAGAACCTTTAAGGAAAGCTAGACTTGACTAATATGAGGTAATAGCAGACACAAGATTCAATTTGGATAGGGATGGAGCTCATTTGCACTTCAAATATGCTACAAAGTACACTTGTAAACAAAACATAGGAAAAATTAGCATAATCTTAATCTCAACAAAATTAACATATGAGATAAATACTTCAACTATTTTTTGAACTTAAACAAGACGCTAACCAATCGAACAGTTTATACACTGTCATTCAAGCATATATTGGTAAGAAAGTATTTGAAATAAACTTCTCACATAATATGTAATTATGATAAAATTGCGAGGCACTTAGCTATCCAAACACATCTACACCTTTTCAATGAGTTACCAAATATAGAAAGTACCAAAAAGAAGCAATACATCCTAAGTAGATACTTGTAAGACTGCAAATTATATTTCTTTTTTATCAAATATTTCATGATCTAATATGTAGAAAATCTCACACAAATAAGTGTAAGCATAGACAATTTGAACACAATTATCCAGAATGTGTTAAGAGTACTTCAATTAGCAAATGATCAATTGAATTTAGATGAGATATAATATGACTCAACAAATTTTAACACGTAAATATAAATGAGTTTCTAATACATATCCATCGGTTAAAATAAGGCATCAAGTTATTCAAATGACTGGGAGTCAAAACAATAAAGAAACATGAAGCTATAACTTGGTATTAACCAGTCTTTGCATTTTTAATCCAATTTGGAGCTATAAATTCACGTAGTATCACATCCCCATTACTGCAAATTAATAAAAGGACTAAATTCTTATCACATATTCATGGACATATTGTGAATAAATAAGCTGAAAATAAAGAAAATAAGATGAGGTTCTACATTACTTCGTATACAAAAGTTGTATATCCGAGTTAAACCAACTTAAAAATTGAACTCAACTTTTTGTAGAAAAAATGTAATGAAGGAAACGAAAAGGAGGGAGGATAATAGCTAACTTATTATAAATACAAAGCAACCACATATTTGACAATCAAAAATCAAGACAAGGTAATAGGACCAAATTTTCACAGAGAAACAAAAATAATATCAAGACGGGATAGAAAATCACACTTACAATAATTTATGAAACCCTATGTAACAACCTTGATTGTGAAATTTTCTTTTTTTGTGAATGCATTTTGATTTTTCTATCATTTTTTGTAGTTGTTACATGCTATTTATAAAATGTGTGGATGATTGGCATAGTCCTCAATGTATTCTAGAGTGATTTGAAAATGCTTGAGACTAGTCGAGGCTTTAAAAGTCATTAGCTTAACTTCGATCCATATGTTGTATTTCAAGCACCGGATGGTAATTTGAAAAAATTTATTAGGTTTGGAATGTTAATTATTACAGCAAGGTTGGTTCTGGTTTGAAATCTTTATTTTGTATTTTGATCCTTCATATAGAAAATAGTGAAATAAGCTAAAACGGGGTCTCGAGGGATAATTTGTTATAAACAATCTTTTTTTAAAAAATTCAATATTTTCATTGAGTCCAAAATTTCAAAATTAGCCCATTAGCATATATGACTTAGTTCTGTGAGGTTTGAAAGGCATCTCCTGGGCCCGTTCGAAGAATTTCAAAACAGGCAGACTTAATACTTTTGCTAATATCTATTGCCTCAAGCATCCTTCTTTGCGAATGTGGGCCCCTGGATACAAATGAAAATTAGAATGATTTCTTTCATCATGATCTCAAAGAGTAATTAAGTCGGGTTGGGTTTTCCTCTTTCATCACAAATGCAATAATGTTGTCACGATCGCGATGTGTCCTAATCTTCAGCATTCTTGAATGCGGGAGGCTAACCACGAATGTGATGGGAAATTATTTGTCCAACTCAATGCTTACCCTCGCAATTATGAGTCTTGAGCAGCGGTCATGAGGTATTGTTCACAGAACAGTATAAATAGTTCATTTTCATGTTTTTTTATTTTTGGACCTTGAGGCTTTGAAAAAGGTGATTCTTAGGGTTTTCTCCACCATTCTTTCTTGGGTAAGCTCTAAATTCATCTTTTAATTATTTTCTAGTGATTATATCTTCAAAAAGTACCTTGTCATCTCGATTTTAAATGAATTTTGGAGGATTTTGCCGGTAAGACTTTATAATAATTTTTCTTTGATTTGAACTTCAGTTTCAACTTGTTTTCGTGTGAATTTTCAATTGTAGATTACTATGATCACGGGGAACATATTTTTAAAATAGAATTCTAGTTTTACCTCTTTCATGTGTGAACCCATTTTTTAAATCCATTTTGGACTCAATTCTAATATAGCTAATATGGGTATCATTGACATTGTTTTACTTCTTAAATCACATATTTTTTATTTTTAACTTGTTCGAAGTCCATTCGCAAGGGAAAGGCTCTATGCTAAAGGTTCTAGACATGAATTTTGGCACTTCAAGGTAGATTACGACTTAGCTTTCTTTAGAATAGGTCGTATAGTTAATGAGCATGTAAAGCATGCTATGGGTTTGCGAGTTTAGTCAAGATATTTATATTTTAGTATTGTTATTTTATCATGTGCTCGTGTGAGGCTTATTTGTACATTATTGTTGACTTAGGAGAATATAATTATTGTGATGCCCAGTGGGGGCTTTATATGATATTCTAGGTCTTACATGTACACTGACTTGCCTTATTTATTTTTGTGTTACACGACTGGGATCTTGACTTATTATTATAGGCCTTACATGAGTATTTATTTCTTTGAAAATGATATTATTAATGTCTTACATGACTAATCATTCTAATGGTATCGAGTGAGCGCTAATAATATGAATTATTGACATCTTGAGTTGAATGTGATCTTATTTATACTTTTATTGAGTTGATAATTATCTTTATACCGATTGGTTGTGTATTTTACATTCTTATTTTATCTATACATATTCATGTGATTGGTGTCACTGAAAATATTAATTTTTGATTGAAAATGAGACATTTTATAAAATGTCTATTGGGGGATGTGCTTTAGGATTGATTTAGTAATACTAACTTTTGATAAAAATTGAGATACTTTATAAAATTTCTATATCGAGAGACGTGTTGGCAGAGTTGATTGAGATATGATATTTAGATTATGATAAAGTATATGAATTCCAAACCTCCGTGGGTCTTGTCTTGAAGAATGAAGGCTTGGAAGGTGTATATGAAAGCTCCACCATCATTGTTTCATTTCATTACATTGGGCGTATTTCTTTATATATTAGTTGTTGCATTTCTTATATATACTACGTGTTTAGCTATCCTTTTTTACTTATTATATGTTATATAATTGTTAGTGGAGACGGTGTGGGCTATCATTTGAGAACTTTTCTGTTTGCAGGTTAGAAGCTCATAACATCTTTTATTTTATTTTATCCTTTGCTTTGTTCAGTCGTCCTATAATACCTACGGAGTACAAGAGGATCATACTCATTCCTACTTTGCGCCTTTCGGTGCAAATCCTAGTTGGACAATAGCTTATGGTAGTAAAGTTCATGCTATTAGAGTAACATCTTGAGGGATTGGTGAGCTTTAGACTTTGGGGCAGATTCTAGACCTCATCTTATCTTAGTTGTAATTATGTACCTTTCGAAGACATGCTTATGTATTTTCAGTAGTCTAAGTTGTATTAGATGCTCTTTACAATCATGACACATATATCTTGGAAATTTTATACATTTGGTCCAAATTCATATTATTACATGTTATGGCCTGAGTTCATTCTTGAAGTTTACATTTATGGGTTAATTTTTTTATTATTGATCTTTCCTTAATTTTGTGAATTTTGTCTTACCTAATAAGATTGACCGCAATAGGTGTCATCATGAGCTCAACTTTAGGGTCGTGGTATCATATCAGTCACACATTGAAAATTTCAATTAAAAAAATAATAAAGGTTAACGTTGTGTTAGGTAGCAAACATGAGGCTCCGACATCAAGTTTTTTGGGACACAGGACTCAAACTCGAATATGAGTCAAAGAGAATTTGAAAAAATGAAGAAAAGTAGTAGTGTAATAGAAAGAAATTGATAATGTATGCAGTATGAAATGATTTGTTATTGTGACTTTGCTTGTGATTTTACCTCTTTTTCCCAATCTCTACACTTGTCTTTGAAGGGTAAGATCATGGGTAATTTATAAGGTCAAGTAATGAAAGATTTTTGGATTTCAAATCTAGATTTGAATGAAAATCAAAAGAGGGTTGAAGATTTGAAAATTGAAAACCAAAAGAAGGGGAAAATGGATCAAAAATAAGAAGAAAACAAGCACAGTGACGATATCACCTTTTCAAACCTTGAAAGTGAGGTTAGAGCCATTAGAGAGCTTGAATCATTATTTTTAATTTGATTTGGGTATTTTCATCGAATGAAAATCATATATATGGTGGATTTGAGGGTTGAAAAGGGTAAAAATTGCGAGAATTTTGCTACTCCATCTGGTGCTAGGCAGAAAAGAATGAAGGTGATGTGTATGGTGGCCATCATTTCTTGTTTAGATAGAGAGAGAGGAAGAAGAAGAGAGAAAAGCTAAGGGTTTCTTGGTTGTTGGTATATATTAGGTAGTGAGGAAGGGAAAGATCAATGTTGGTTTGGAAAAATAGGGAGTTAGAGATTTGTGACCGTTTGACCATTTTGAACCGTTTGATCATTTGATCAAATGACTATGATTAATCAAAGGTAATTTAAACAATATAAAATATATGTGTAAATTCAATATAAATATAGAAATTATATTTTATTCACAAAATAAGAAATCGTTACACTAAAATTGAGCCAACGATGGAGATGAGGTGTGCTGGTTTTGACATGCATTATGCTTCTTTATGGAAAAGATGTGTCACCATTTCAGTATAGAAGAGGGTTTGACAAGAATTTATGAGTTAGGTGTGGAATTGGTTGAACTGGATTGGGTTTGAGCCAATTTGGACTGAAATAATGGATTTCTTTTGTCCAAAAATTGATAAATAAATTGGATTTGAGTAAAATAGCCCAATGCTTAATTTTTTCAATTAAATTGATTAACAATGCTTATTACTTAATACAATGAGATAATATAACTAAAATAAATGTGGATGCACATATCAAAAAATATTTTTAATATAAAAAGTAACTAACTATATCTAGTTAAATTATTTAAAAATGCCACATGAGAAGAGAACTCCTTTTTTTCTGTCAAAATTTGTTAGAATAAGAGTCTGAATTTATTTTAGTAAATTATTTAGGACTAAGATGTATAGAAAAATTAATAGAATGACAAAGACGAGATAAAATTGGGTGTCAACAGTTGCCCGTGATTGAACAAAGATGAGGCAAAAGTCTTTGGACAAACAAGTTGATGCAGTAGCCAATTTTATCTCGACGGAAAAATATTATGATCACGCTCTAGTTTTTATGCTGCCGACATATCTCTAGTTGTATGAGAAATCAAATCATATGTAATTATAAAAGATGTCCTAGTAGGAAATGAGTTGTTTGTTTGGGGTATGGTCAAACTCTTAATTTTGAGCTGCCTACATATCTTGAGCTATACAAGAAATCAGGACATATACCGTTCAGGAAGGTAAAGATAGAATAAATTTTAACAGACTCTCAAAATTTGCCTCGGTGTTGAATTATAACTGCATAATTTTCTTTATTAGTAGAAAATGAAATTATTTTGACATGAGTTGAGTGAGTACGACCATGAAATTTGAGCTACCTAAATATCCATGAAAGAAATAAGAATAAAGACTGATGTAGTTCTAAAAGATAGCATGGAAGGAGAAACACTTTCGTAGAAATTCCTACGAAAGGTTTTGGGAGGAAATAATCGTGGAATCTTAAAATAGCCCCAATATTTTGTTGTGATGAAAGTGGGATATAAAAGCTCTTGGAGATATAGAATCAAATCTAATTAGATGAGAATTTATTCGAGTTGAGTTTCAAGAATGAGTCGTTAACATATGCACCATGGTTCTCAACATATAATAGTTTCAAGAAACTTTATCATTTATGAGTAATATCATGTCAATTGCAAAAAATCATGCTCTCGATGGTTTAACACAAGTATAGTGAGGGGTATAAAACATTATCATGGGTGATTTAAAAAATTCACTATTCATATACATTACACCTTTTCAAAATTCAGATCACATGTTAACAATTCAACAATTGGAATATAATATGCAAGCCAACAACCCCATGATATTTCAATATTTCTTTCAAAACCATATCACAAAACATGATATTGATATTAAAACAAAACTCCACTTGTAAAAACATATGTATACGTATAGATAGTAAGGTCTTGTGTAAATTCTTTTAAAAAATCATGCCCATGAAATTTAGGACAACCCCACATACCTCTATTTCTGAAAGTAAATGGATGATTCTTGGAGCCTACGATGCGAGGATTCCAAATCTCCCATTATCTTCTAAAACCCACGGTTAAATCTTGAGCTATGAGGATTTTTAGTCTAAAACCCTACTGGAGTTTCTTGAGAGATTTTGATGAAAATAATCTTACTTTGGTGTTCTTGGGATTAAACCCCGTGTTAGAGATGATAAGGGGTTGGAGAAGTGCCATTTTTACCCTTAATGAGACAGAGTAAAAATATAACTGGTGCCGGATTTTATGGACCACCACGACACGCCACAATCGCAGTGACTCACTGGAAATTGCCAATTGGGAAATTGTCTCACTCCGCGATGCGAGTCTCACTGGAAATTGACGAATATGAAATTGGGATCCTCCGCGACACGCTAAACACCTGAATGACAATGTTTTACGACTAGCACATAAAATAGCCATTACTTTCTCATGGGGTATCCGTTTTGGATGAATCTTATATCAACGAAAAGCTTATTCAGTCACCTACGTAATGAAAAGTTAAAATTTAAAAAATTCCATAGGGAGTTGAGTATAATTCACTATAGAATACCATGCTTCATAATTTTAAGGACAAATTTTAGCTTGGAAACTTTCGGGGTGTTACAGGAAATTGACTATTGGAAAATAGGGCTCCTTCGCAACACGCCACTATCGCAGAGTCCCACTGGAAATCAAAAATTACCAAATAAACCCTCTCCGCGATGCGCCAATCACTTAAATGATGCAGTTTATGACTAAGGCTTAAATTAGCCATAACTTCTTACTCGAGTACCAGATTTGGGAAAATCTTATATCGATGGAAAGCTTATCAGATTTCTCATGTGATAAAAAGTCAAAAGTAGGGAAATTATATATGGTTAAAATGATACTCACTTAGGAAGCCACTTCTCAATCATTTTAGCGACGAAATCACGCCTCACTTGACACGCTGTATGACTCAAACTACGAGGGAACTTTGTGGGGCCTTATAATATCTCCCCCTTGACAACATTCATCCTTGAATGTCGCTAGTTAGGCTAGGAATACAGGAAAAATAGAGTGAACATAGCTAAAACAATTGCTAAATGGTTCAAGATTTTTCTAAATTCATGAATACTCTGGAAAAAGCAAGAACTCACACAAGGATTGATGCATAGCTGAACTTTAGATTAGAAGAGCTGAATCATGGAAGAATAGTACCTTTAGATTGATCTGAACTCGTGGAAAAGAGGTGCGGGTACTTGGATCGCATGTTTGCTTCCGCCTCCCAAGTAGCACCCTCAACAGAATGGTTCTACCACAAAACTTTGACCAATGGAAATTCTTTGTTCCTTAGTCTATGCATCTGAAAATCTAAGATCTCCACGAGAATATCATCGAAGGAAAGGCTATCCTGAATATCAACACTCTCTGAAGGATCAGCCACCACAAAATCACCGATATGCTTCTTAAGAATGGAGACATGAAAAATAGGATGAACGGCGGACAACTCCGAGGGCAACTAAACCTCATGGGCCACTGTACCAACACGGCTCAAAATTTAATATAGTCTAACATAATGGGGACTAAGCTTTCCTTTCATACCAAACCTCTTCGCCCCTTTCATGGGTGAAATCTTCAAGTACACCAAATCACCCACCTCAAACTCAAGATCTCTCCTCTTCTCATCTGTATAAGACTTTTGATGACTATGAGCGGTCTTTAACCTTTCTCTAATCAACTTAACTTTCTCCATAGCTTAGAAGACTGCATTAGATCCAATCGCTGTAGCTTCACCCACTTCGAACCAACCTATAGGTGATTTACACCTCCTACCATACAAGGCCTCAAATGGTGCCATCTCGATGTTAGAATGGAAACTATTATTGTAGAAAAATCTATCAATGGCAAACGCCCATCCCAACTACCTTTGGAATTAAGAGCGCACCCCCTCAACATATCCTCTAAGGTTTGAATGGTCCACTAAGCCTGACCATCTGTCTACGGGTGAAATCCAGAGCTCAAAAGAACTTGGGTGCCAAGATCCTACTGAAACGCCCTCCAAAACTGAGAAGTAAATTGAGTACCCCTAACCGAAATATAGACAAGGGAACTCCATGCATCCTGGCCAACTCCCGAATAAACAATCTAGCAGAATCCTCAGCCATATAAGATGTATGCACGGGAAAGAAATGTGCGGACTTAGTCAACCTATCCACAACAACCCAAATGGAATCATGATGATGGCGCAAAAGAGGTAACCCAGTCATGAAGTTGATATTCACCATCTCCCACTTCCAAGTGGGTATACTAAACTCTTGCATCAGACCACACGATCTTTGGTGCTCTACTTTAACCTGTTTGCACATTGCACACTTTGCTACAAACTCGATTATGTATTTCTTTATACCATGCCACCAATAGATCTCCCGCAAGTCACAGTACATCTTCGAAGTGCTGGGATGAATGGAATAATATGCGCCATGCGCTTCACCCATAATCCTCTACCTTAAATCATCGACACACGAGACACACAACCTACTATGAAATCTCAACACATCATGTCCTCTTTGGGAAAAGTCCTTGACCTTTTATTCCTTAACTGACTTCTTCAGTTTAACCAAACTAGGATACATATCCTACTTCTCCTTTACTTCCGAAACTAAGGAGGATTCGGAACTACTCTGCACCAACATACTCCCCTCTACTGAATCAAGTGATCTAACACCCAACCTTGCCAGACAATGCACATCACGATCACACTTTCTCTTACCTTCCTCAATATGCGTAACACTACCCATAAACAATCTTCTAAGGGTATCTGCTACTACATTGGCCTTGCCTGGGTGATACAACACACTCATATCATAATTTTTCAACAACTCTAACCACCTCATCTGCCTAAGATTCAACTTCTTTTGGGTAAACATATACTGAAGGCTTTTATGATCAGTACACATCAACGTGCACACCATAAAGATAGTGTCTCCATATTTTCAAAGCAAAAACCATAACAGCTAACTCAAGATCATGGGTCGGGTAGTTCTTTTCATGCGGCTTTAACTGTCTAGAGTCAAAGGATATAACCTTACCTCTTTGCATCTACACGCAACCCAAACCAAATCTAGAGGAATTACAATACACTACAAAACCATTGGTACCATCAGGCAAAGTCAACACAGGGGCTGAAGTGAGTCGAGTCTTCAACTCCTAAAAACTCTTCTCACAGAAATCATACCACTGGAAAGTAACTTTCTTTTGGGTCAACCGAGTCATAGGAGATGCAATAAAATAGAAACCCTCAACAAAATGATGGTAATATCCAGCTAGACCCAAGAAAATCCTAATGTCAGATAGAGAAATAGGTCTAGGCTAATTTCTAATGGATTTTGTCATTTGGGGATCAACTCAAATACCCTTGATTGAAATAACATGACCCAAAAAGCCTATATACCTTATCCAAAATTCACACTTACTGAATTTGGTAAATAACTGGTGATCTCTAAGAGTTTGCAAGATAATTCTAAGATGAGCTGCATGGTCATTCTCATCATGGGAATACACAAGGATGTCATACATGAAGGCAATGACATATGTATCAAGGTATTGCTTAAACACTTGATTCATGAGGTCCATAAAGGCCATAGGGGCATTGGTTAGCCCAAAAGACATGACTAGAAACTCAAAGTAACCATAGCGGGTCTGAAAGGTTATCTTTGGAATATCATATTCCCTCACCTTAAGTTGATGATAGCCGGATCTAAGGTCTATATCGGAGAAATAACTTGCACCTTGCAACTGATCAAACAGGTCATCAATTCTCGGAAGAGGATACTTATTTTTTACTGTGACCTTATTCAGTTAATGGTAGTCAATGCACATATGCAAAGCTCTATCTTTCTTTCACATGAATAAAATGGGTACGCCCCAAGAAGAAATACTGGGTCTAATGAAACCTTTGTCTAAGAGATATTTAAGTTGCTCCTTCAACTCCTTAAACTCAGCAGGTACCATACGGTATGGTGGAATAGAAATACGCTGAGTGTTGGGAAGAAGGTTAATTTAGAACTCTATCTCTCTATCGGGAGGTACCCCCGGAAGATATTTTGAAAAGACATTGGGGAACTCATTACCAATATCTACCGACTGGATAGTTGGAGTCTCGGACTTAGTGTCTTTGACTCTAACTAGGTGATAGATTCAACCTTTTGATATAAGATTTTTTGGCCTTTATAGAGGAGATAAAATGACTCTTGGGAGATACCGAACTCCCGGACCACTCAAACACTAGTTCATTAGAAACTGAAACTTGACCACACGGGTACGACAATCTATAGATGCATAACAAGAATAAAGTCAATCCATACTAGAATAAGGTCAAACTATACCATGTCTAACTATATCAAATTCATAAGTATGACTCTATAAAGCACAGTAACAGGTCAATTTCTATACACTTGTTTAGTAATAACAGACTCTCTTACTGGTGTAGAAACTAGGAAAGGCTCAAAAATCTTTTTGGACTCGTTTTGAAATTCACATCTATAAGTGGGGTCATATAAGAGAGGTTTGACCCAGGTTCCAACAATACATAAACATCAAGGCAAAAGACACGAAGAATACCAGTAACAATATCAGGGGAGTCCTCCTACTCCCGATTGGATGGTAAGGTATAGAATATATTCTAGTGCTGACGCCAGCAGTGCTCGAAAAAATGCCCTGAGCAGGGACTGGTGAATTACCGGAGCTGGTGCACTAGCAGCCTGTGCCTGAGATCGGGCATCTCTGTTCCCCTATCTAGTATGGGGGAAATCTCTAAGTTTGTAACCCAGGTTTCCATAACCAAAACAACCCCTCAAATCTACTAAATACTCCCTAAGGTGATTCCTACCATATTTAGCCCAAGAAGGATAACGGGGCCAGTTTCCAACTCTATTCTGCAACCCAGACAACAAAGGCCTACTCTCTTGCTACAACCTACCTCTAGGCATGGGAGCACTATCTAATGAAGGAACTAGAACCGATAGACGTCTTTGAAACTGAGGGCGACTCTCTCTATGGAACCTACGCTGGCTAAATTTATACTGATCATATCTCGCCCTCTTGCAATCCCTCATCCTTTCTCTTTCTCAGCACCTCTATGTTTTTGGCATGCGTCATCAACGTAGCTAGATCCATATCTTTATACAACATCACAGCCTTGCACTCCTTCAGTACCATCCCAGAAACACCAATCACAAACTTACTCATACTAGCCCGGGTATCAAAAATCAAATTAGGAGTGTAGTTGGAAGACTAAGTGAACTTCAAGTAGTACTCCTTAAAAGTCATGGAACCCTGTCTCGAGTTCATAAACTCCTCAATCTTTGCCTCACTCATCTCATGCAGAAAGAATTGGTCCAATAAGGCATCTTGGAACACTTGCCAAGTCATAGGAGTGGCATTCTCACCTCTACCCTTTTTCCATGATACAACCCAATCATTAGCAATGTCCTTCAATCTATAGGATGCTAAATCAACACTTTTTTCTCCTAAAACTTGCATCACATTAGTGATCTTTCTCACTTCCTCCAAGTACAACTGAAGTTCCTCGTCCGCCTTGGACCAATAGAACTCAGGTGGATTCATTCGAATAAAGTCATAAATCCTAGCCACGGCTATATCACCACCCTATTGATTAGCAACTGGGGCTAGTTATTGGCTCAAACATTTGCGGTGACCATTTGGGTTGGCGCTTAAACGGCCATCCTAAACTCAGCATAGGACACCATCTCATTTAAAGGATCAACATGTGTGGGTTGCTCATAATTGTTCCTACAAACATACTCTCTTCTAAGAGGCATTTTTTGAAAATAGAAGAGCATGGATCATTAGACAAGAAGGAAAACAGTAGGCACGATAGAATCTAAAAGAAGAAATAACTTTTTCCTAAAATATCTCGTAGCCTCTTGCTCATAGATGTGCCGCTCTACAAACTGATGATCAAGAATCTACTCAATGTGGCTTGTCAAATTCCCTAAGACTCCTTAGAAACCCTAGGCTCTGATACCAAGTTTGTAATGACCTAAAATCTTCCCTCGAGACATCACACGGTGCTTAAGGCTACGAGTAGCCCTAAGCTAACCCTTAGAGCCGGTTTCTACCAATGACACTTAATTCAAGATAGGAATAGACTCAACACTCTCATAGTCATATCACATAAAAAGAAATATGGAAAAGATACTCGGTCTATATGACTATAATATAGAGAAAACTCAACAAAACCACAATACTGAGCCCTCAATACGTCAGAAGTCTGGTACTGGTATGACAGTAGTCTGACAAACTTCTACAAATCAAAATCTAGAGAGCCATTGGGACAGGTCTCCAACTGACTTGAAATGAACTGAAGATAAAACATAGCCTCTCAAGTACAATAAACATCTGAAGATTGGCTCTCAGAACATGAGAACTAACCACTACAGAAAACATAGGCAAGGTACTCGGAGAATCACGATTGAGGCTGGGACTAAGCACCTAAACCTATATTATGACACAATGTAGCACATAAACATATATATGAATTAGTACATGGAATGTACTGAGTATGCGGGGGTGAATGCATATGTATAAAGTAGTAACAATCTTCTTTAATCAAATCATGTATGCACAATGAGATGACCCACATTGCTTGAACAAGTATAAAATATAAAACTCATAAGTCAATGTAGAATGGGGCATTTAACACAAATCTCATGAGTCATCATTGTTTAACTATAGAAATCTTCTCTTTTTCTTAATACCCAATAAGTAAGGAACCTTAAACAATAATTTCAACTCAAGAATATATCTTATGGAGAGTAAAACCTTTTCAATGCTTAATATTTCATAACTATTTAGAACTCATATACTTGGAATTCGAAATTATATGACTTGAAGGCATTTTATTCACCTTAGGAAAATATTTCATTTCAAGCTTTAGGGAAATCATTCTACTCAAATGGAAAAGTATTCTAGTTTATGGAAACAACTTATCTCAAAGCTTTATGAAAGGTACTATAACAAGGAAAGATACTTTCATTTAGTAAAAATAACTCACATCAAGAAAATACTTTAGTTAGGGAATATTTTTACAATTCAACCATTTAGGAAAATATCTTATAGGAAAGGAAAATAAGTATTTGATCTCAAAGTTTGAAGGGAAAAAGAGGTTCTCGTAACCAACATAAACCATGTGAGCTATAGGAGTCCAATGTTTTGTCCTCCTAAGGAAGAGACCCCACGTTGGGGAAGACCGTCATACTCTTTCCAGGGAGTAACCTAGGTCTAGTGATCACTACACAAAACTCAGCCTCGAGCCCAATCATAATCATCATAAACTCAGCCTCAGGACCAACCTACGGTGGCACGTAGTTTTGGTGTAAGAAACCATAGTAACTTACTCGCTCGGTACTAAATACTACTCCCTTTATATTATCTGCGCTTATCTCATAAAAATCCACTTTTAGAATAATCTCATGGTTCACCACAAACCCAATAATCACATATAGTGAAGTGGATTTCAAATATCAAGGACCATTTGGTCAATTCATCTCTCAATCATCTCAAAGTACTCAAATCAGGGGTGCTTGTAGCATAAGAGTTAATGAATTCACAAGTCTCAAATAGGTCTTACTAACCCATAGCTCAATCTCAAGTTACATCTTATCAAAATCATAATATATAGCATATAGATTCATAAATCATGTGAAAATATGGGAATTTCAGCAACTTATCTCAAAATCTCAATATAGTCATATGCTTCAATATCTCAAACATTGCAAGTACTAGCTTCTCAAGGAGTAAAATCATGAGGTTTATACCCATCTATAAATACTTAAGAAAACATATAGAAATCATGCCATTTGACTATTAATTCATGAGAAATATCAAGATAATGCATTTAATAATAATGGGTGAAAATCACAATTCAAATTTATGTAAATATCTCATAGATTTCAAGAAAATCATGTTGTAAATAAGCCTTTTGGGAACAAAGGTGAAAGGGTTACCCTTGTTCAAAACCCCGCATACCTTTAATTAGAAGATTTGGATAAACTCTCACTTTTGGAACTCTATTTGTGCTCTTGAATGAGGGTTCTTGAGGCCCTTGACTTGGGAACCTTGAATCTTGACTCAATTTAGAAAATCCATGGTGGATTCTTCAGATTTTTGGAAGAAGTTTTGGATACTTAGGGTTTTTTATGAGTGAAAACTTGAGAAAAAACTCATAGAATGTTTGTAAATGGCCTTGATTTGGTGTTTACATGGTTTTATAGGCTTGGAAAAAGTCCAAAGTGCCCTTTTTGGCTTTTGCACGAATCTAGAAAAATTAAATTGCGAACCCAATTTCATAGGCCACCGCGACATACTACTTATCATGGTGGCTCATTGGAAATTGAAAATTGGTACAATGGGAGTCCTTGCAATGCGGAGCCATTGCGTTGTTCCATTGGTTGGGACCTGGAACTCCTCTGCGACGTGCCACTCTCATGGGGTTCCACTGGAAATTGACTATTAGAAAATTGGGCTCCTCCATGATGCGCCACTATTGCGGAGTCCCACTAGAAATTGACAATTACCAAATAAACCCTCTCTGCGATATGCCAATGACTTAAATGATACAGTTTACAACTAAGGCTTAAATTAACCATAACTTCCTACTCGGGTATCGGATTTGGAAAAATCTTATATCGATGGAAAGCTTATGAGATTTCTCACATGATGAAAAGTCTAAACTCAGGAAATTCTAAATGGTTAACATGATACTCACTTAGGAATCCGATTCTCAATCCTTTTAGGGTCAAAATCATGCCTCACTTGATATGCCCTATGGCTAAAACTACGAGGGAACTTTGCCAGGCCTTAAATCTTATTTTAGTGAGGATAGTCGGATTATTGAGTAGGTTATGGCAATGAAGGTGAATTGGTATTCCTTGGGTACAACCTTATCTTTAGATTTGCCTCTGTTGGGATTTTATCTATAGGATGGCTAAGCCTACCCTTTGTCTACCTATTTGTTCTTTTTTAGTTTAAATGGAGTATGTTTGATAGGTGTTCAGATGATATCCAATGGGAACGGTATTAGTTCCTTCATCTTTGACCTAAGTTTTTAGTTCTTATCAAAGAATTTAGACGATCTTCCCAACAGAAGTAGTGTGCATGAGTTAGATTCAACATGGATTCATCCTCGATTGATGAAGCATCCTAAAGAGGGTTATTCAGTTATGAGTAGTTCTCCTTTGGACTTCTGAATTTTAGTTTTAATGGTTATCCGGACTAGCTATAGTATTAGCATAGATTTCAGACATTGGTCATCTCCATTTGTGTGTCCAGGTAGAACTTATACGAGCTTATTCTCATGCTTGCCATTATTAAATTTGTGGTAGATCACCTTTTATTCTTAGATTTTTGCATGATGGACTAGCGCAGAAAGGACTCGAGTGATCTTGTTCTTGGTTTAAAGTAGAGCAGGTTTGGAAAGGTAAGAGAAGTTATATTTGAATTTTGGAGTTAGTATCATGGCTCATGCCTTGTGTTTTCTTAGGCGTGGATGAGTTTTTTCATAGTTGTTCTGGTATCAATGTGTTGTAGTTTGTATTCATATTCATCAGCCTTACTTGGTTTAGTTGGAGGCTAGTTAGTAGTTGAGATTAAGTTTTGGTTTTTTGAGAGTAAAGTGCAAAAGTTGGTCGGAAAATGGAAACATATGGCAAGATCCCTTGAAAGTGTTTTCTCTTCTTGAAGGTTATTTGGGGAGCCATTCTTAAAGCATGCAGACCCAATACCTCATCAAGAATTTTCATGTTTCATCTGTCTATTTGAATTTTAACACCAAAAGTCCTTTTTAGTACTGGATATTGTAGTTACCCTCTAGATCATTTCCTTAATTTTCATGTATTTCCATCTTTTTGAGCCTTCACATAGAATTTATAGGTGGTTTTATAACTTCTTGGAACTTCGGTTTGGATACGGGATGGTTTGTTTTAATTTTAGGCCTATTTCCCTATTTTGGAGCTTTTGTTGTTTAGGATTTGGTCTTGGACCAAAACTCCTAGTAAAGACCTCAAATGAGAATTTTGACAGCGCCATTAGCTCCAAAATAGTGATTTTAGGTTAGAGGTACCCTTGGTTCAAGTTTCGAGTCTTTTGGACTCATTTTGGGTTATTGGGTGAATTATATGAAAAATAGAACTATAGGTTTGGGCCCCATATTTATTCAAATGATCTCGAATGAAATTTGATGGTTTTATTGAGTCCGAAATATTGAATTTGGTATGATAGTATATTTCATTTGCATGCACGGGGTTTAAAATGAATCTCGAGAATCCGATCAAAGTCCAATTTAGACTTAGAAAAATCTTAGGCATCAGGTTGTTGATACAACCGCTTAAGCGATATAACCGTTTAAGCGGTCATCACGTATGCGACATAATTTTGCTTAAGAAAACTTGACCATCTAATCAAGGGTCACATAAGTAATGTTTGTGTCTACTTAAGTGGGCACTGCTTAAGTACCCTAGGAGTCGATTAAGAGATACCCGACTCTGGTGCCAGATCTCTTAAGTGATCATAGACCCATTTAAACAATTTTTGCTTAAGAGATAGAGTGACCTCTTAAGAGCCACTTGGTCCCCTTTTTCCCACCAAAGTTTCCACTATTTTCACGCCAAATTGAGAGCTCAATGAGAGGAAAAAGTGCCAAATCATCCATATAAGCTACCCTAACTCTCCTTAGTCATTTCCCATTAAATTTACCTTCAATTACCATCCTAATTCATGGTAAATTTTTAGAAATTATGTCTTAAATTCCTAAACATTAAGGGTTTATTTGAGACCTAATTTACGCTCCATTTATGCTTAACTTTTGAGCACATATTTCTTGTCCTTTGAGGAACCTCGTGATGGATTCAATTTTGGATTTTGTTTACCAAGACCCTTTCTTGACTAAAATTTTAATCTGACCCTTAATATAGTAATACTGGTCTCATTTTACTCCTAATGATTTGTAGATGCAGTGGATGGTGATGGTTTCCCAGATGGTATTATGGTTATGCCGACTGTTCATTATTGGGCCCATAGTCGTGACTATGGTATTTTTTAGATTTTGGGAAGTGGTTTATCCAAAAGTATGTGGCTATAATTTCTAGACATTTAGATGCTAATAATCATATTATTTGGATATTGGTAATGGCATGCATAGATTCGGTACATTCATGCTCACTAAAACTGTAAATGGTACAATTCCTACCAAAAATATGGCTTTACTACTGAAAAGGGATTTATTTGCACTTTTCACTTTTAAAATGAATACTTTCATAACGGTAATCATACCATCTTAATGAATAAATTATAAGCATTTGAGACTAAATTTGATGGTTTAGAGATTTGACCAAACTAAATTCTAGTCCACCATTTTGCTACTGCTATTTACCTCGATCGAGGGGGATTCTAACTCGTTCTATGATTTTATGATGATTTAGTCCTAGAGTTTACCTCAAGCAATGGATTTATAGACTCATACTTTTTTAGCCACAGTTCTAGCCTGAGCATTTATATATATATAAATATATGACAAAGGGTTCGGTCCATTTAAGAGATTAATAAGTCCAGTCAGCCGCGAAGACATTCATAAACAGATCTACCATAGTTTTTAGTAGATAATCCCAATTTAGGTTTAATAGTACATCCCAATAGGGGATGACCATGCTTTTTCAATATATGTCTTTCAACTTGGATCCCATGAGGCGGACCTTGGAAAGTTTTAATAGAAGTAGGGACTCGTAGATCTTTCAGATGTAGAGCGCGGAGGGCTTTGAACCAAAATACATTACCTACAATGGAAGTAAACATGTTGGTAATAGAATCTTCTTCAAAAAGGTCAAAAGGGTAAGCTACATAACCAATGTATTGATCTTTTTCTCCAACAGCACGCTCGATGCGGTAGCCAATATATCAGTATTCTTGGTTTGGTACTCAGGAGTATAATAAGTCAATTTGTACTCTTTAATACTAGCTTTGAATCCAACACTTGCTTTAGTCTCTGTTTCTGGTGACATAAATCCCTCCCTACAACTTATGAATTAAGAATTCTCACAACAATAAGGTCTACTCAACACGAATTATCCGTTAATGAAACTTTTCATAGGAATCTTACAGAAAATTTCCAACTAATACCAATATTATCAATTAATCAGAATGGTTGATTATTAGACCATGGTATTTTATTTTCCAAATACATCAATATTGTATACTCTTTCATATATATAGCGCAACCCAATTTTTATTTTTTACCTTTTTTTTAATGGAAATACCTAACTAACCTAAATAATAAGAACTTCCCCCTTGAGCAGCGGTGTAGGATCAAATCCCAAAGATAGTAAGTATTTTCTTTCTTATGAAAGAAAGTTTTTTTCAAAGATTCTATATAAATTTATCTATGAAGCCGAGATAGTTACCTTTCAGAAAATTCTACCAGTAGTAGAAATGCCTATGCTTTATTCTTCTGAAGATGGGAAAAAAGATAAAACTAAATAAACGGATTATTCATCCTAATTTCATCTTGAAACTCATGTAATTAACCTATTTTTCTTTTGGTTAACCATAAAACTGGGATAGATCCATGAGAAATCTGATTACATAAATATGGTATAGATCAAAAATGGACACCAAAAGAATTGACTGCTTAGCCGTATGAGGTAAGAAATTCTCAAGTACGGTTCTAAGGGAAGGAATTGAACTACCTATTCCGGCCGAGAAGAACAGGCCATTCAATAGGGAGATCTAAAATTGCAGAGGCTTGGTTCAATCAACCCATCGAGTATTGGAAATAGGCTATAGCGCTTACTCCTGGTAATTATATTGAATCGCATAATTGGTCGAAGATCACAAGACGTTTTGAATAAAAATAGACCCTATTTACTTATCATCCTTTATTTAGAATTTAGATATTTGTTATAATTAATTGTTTGTTGGACTCATCAGATCAGTTAACTAAAAAATGGATCATTCCTTTGCTTTTGGAAGACCCAATCACATAATTTCATTATCTCCCTTCTAAGCCTTCTATTTCACTTTTATATTCATCTGCTATTTTTTAGGAATAAAAAGACAAATAGAGGACAAAATAGACTTATTTTTATTCTATTTAATTATTATTTATTTATATTAAATATTAAAATGAAATATTTCAACTAAACAAAATTCTTATTAGTTATTAGTATTAAAGCTAATAAAAGAAACCCTGAATCACTAAATATATATATACCGGGGATGTATCTTAGTTATGTGTAATGGCTAATAGCATGATTTGGAATAGAGTAATTACAATCTTCTAGGTAAAAAATTAAAGAGCTCCATCTAATAACTTCTATGAATATACACTAGGTTGCAGAAAAAAGTCATTTTGGGATCAATCCAAAGCCGAAAATAGTTTTAAAAGTTTAACCAATTTCTAAACATTGGAGTAGATCCTAAAGAGATACCACTTCCTCATGAATTTATCTTGAATCAAGATCTTTTGGCTCAACCTTATCCCAGTTTTGCCAGGGGAGCAAACCCATTTTTCACCTTGAGGATTAGATCTAGTAACTAGGGGCAAGTGGCTGAATGATATTACCCATCATCATTTAGCTATTGCAATTATTTTCCTAATAGCGGTTCACATGTATAAGACTTATTCATCTGTTTGGCTATTCTCGTTTTCAATCATACGGTATTTCCCCATTCTCTCCCCCGATCGAGATATCCCCATTTCGCCCAAGAACAATAAAATGATAAATTGAATCATCAAAAATTTGGAGAGTGAAGTGCAATTATAGCCATTTTTTAGGGGATTCATATTACTATTATCAATTAGAATAATTTATGGATGGGTTGGTTGGACTAAAAAAATGAAGTATCCAGGCTCCATTTAGAAAAAACCCAATTGGATTGGTAAGATATCTATGATTGCTATTTATATTTTTTCTTTGTAAATAGATCCTAATTGTCAAGCAAAGTTATCTCAACTCTAATAAATACTTGTATAAAATAAATTGAAAAAAAAATGGTAATGGGAGCATTTGTCCTATATGTACAAATCCAAATCGGGCAGATCTTTACCCGGAGTAGAGCATAAACCTAAAAAGATAAAACAGACCCATTCAGTAACAAGAAAATACCATCACGATTTGGATTAAATCTCGATGAAAGAATACATCAATGAGAAGTTAATTCGATAAGTTTAATGACCCTTTCTTATAACTTTTAATTTTATACTGGAAAATCAAAAATAGAAATATAAAAAGGAGTGAAAACTCCTCTATATTGAAAAATCGAATCAAATCCCTTTCATTAGAAGTAAGAAAGAACCTTTCCAGAAAAAAAAAAAAAAAAGAGGATTGGAATCTATACATTGATTCACAATTTTTTTGAACTGTATGCTTCAAAAGGTGCATGTATGGTTCCTAAGGAATACAATTTTACCCTAATCAACTGACTTTATCAAGAAAGATTACTTTTTTTAGGCCAAGGTATTACTAAAGAGATTCGAATCAACTTATTAGTTTATGGTATATCTCTGTATCGAGGATGAGACCAAAGAGTTGTATTTGTTTATAAACTCTCCAGGGGGATGGGTAATACCTCGGGTGGCTATATGCAATTTGTGCGTCTAGATGTCAATAGAGTATGTATGGGATTATCCACTTTAATGGGATTTTTTATTCTGGTCGGAGGAGAAATTACCAAACGTCTAGCATTCCCTCACGCTTGGCGCCAATGAGTTTTTTATTTGAGAGAAAAAAGAAGAGTATGCCTTCGCCATATGAATACTAAGTAATACTAGCATGGCACTTCGAATTCTATATGAGAAATTTTTGTATTGTTTTTTTGAAACATTAGATTCTGTATCGAAAGAGTAGTATGAGATAAGGGGTATTTCCGATTTTCTCTTATCTATCGGGAGTTCATTTCAGCATCACAAAATTTTTTGTTTTCATACCGTAGAGCTCTTAACAATATTTATTTTATGAAAGAGTATGAAAAAAAAATTCCTTATTTGATCGGATTAAAAAGAAACTTTGAGATTGCTGAATCACAGACAAAAAAAAGAAAAAATAAACATATATAGCAATGGAGCCATCATAGTTTTTTTTAAATCCTCCAAAAGGAAGGATGGAAATTTGATTATTTACCCATTGGAGTCTAATAGATTCTATTTTTCTCTTTCTTCACTAGAAAGGAGGGGGTTCAATTTTCTTTTAGAGCCGTATGTACAAAAGACGTCTGTACGGTTGTTCAATTCTATCTTTTTTCTATTCTTTATCTTCCTTTTGTCTTTGCTTTATCATGCAAGATAGGAGAAGCTTTTATTTTGTTATATCATTAGGGTAATGACGCATCAACCTACTAGTGGTTTTTATATGGCACAAGTAACCGAATGTGTCGTGGAAGCAGAAGAACATCTGAAACTATATGAAACCCTCACAAGGGTTTATGTTCAACAAACGAGCAAACCCTTCTGGGTTTTATCTGAAGATATGTAAAGTGATGTTTTTATATCAGTAACAGAATCCCAATCTTATGGAATTGTTGATCTTGTAGCGGTTCAATGAAAATAACATGGATTTTGCGCAAATAATAGATTTGTAATTTTATCTTCAAATTGAATATTCTATTAAATTGAATATTCTATTAAATAGAAGTAATTCATCATCATTCGGTTAGATCAATCTAAACCAACCCATCATATTGTGTATACGATTCAACATGCCAACTATTAAACAACCTATTAGAAATATAAGACAGCCAATCAGAAATGTCACGAAATCCCCCGCTCTTCGAGGGTGCCCTCAGTATCAAGGAACATGTACTAGGGTGTATGTGTGACTCATTTAGATTATGAGCTGGAACAAAAGAAAGAAAATGACTTTTAAAGTATCAATGATCAGTACCGGTGAATGGGATAGGATAGAAAAAGGAACTCCATTCATTATTAAAAAAAACTCTATCATATCCCTCTATTGTGTATGAATTTTATGGTTTCCGTTGGTGTAAATCCAATCACCTGAATTTAAGATGATAAGAAATTCTCCATTGGTAACAAATGGTTATCCATTAAGCGGAGGAAATCTTATTTTAAAACTGTAAAACATAAAGATTAGTTAGGCTCCCAATCTAGCAAGAATGGACTAAGAGGGTCAGCTACCCAGTAAACTTTCATAATTAAATACCATTACAGTATAGGTAGATCTAATTGTGAAAGACCTATTACTGGATAATTCATAGGTAGAGCCAAAGCGTGTGAACTATACAAGTTCCCAATAACATCAATTAATTGATTATATATATATTAAATTAAAGTATAAAGTAAAGGCTCCAGTGTATAGAGAAGACCTCACCGTTTAAGAAGTAACCATAGAAATGAAGGAACCCACTATTTCTTTTTTTTATTTCTTTTATTTACTATATTTTTGATACCTAGGAAAATACAATTTCTTATTTCTTTCTTATTTTGCAGTGAAATACCTAAAAAAAAAAATTGTGGTCGGGAAGGTTAGAGTAGCCAAAGCCATTGGAATTTTAATTTTATACATTGAAAAAATCCGTTTTGTTATTAATAGACTAGGAAGGGGGAAAAGAATAACTAAAATAAAGGTAATCAATTAGTTATTCGTCAAATTTTCATTTATTCAATGACCAGAAAAAAACGGGGATATATAGCTCGGAGATGTAGAACAAAAATTTGTTTATTTTCATCAAGCTTTCGAGGGGATCATTCAAGGCTTACTAGAACTATTACTCAACTAAAAATAAGAGCTTTATTTTTGGCACATCGGGATAGGGGTAGGAAAAAGAGAGATTTTCGTCGTTTATGGATCACTCGTATAAACGCAGCAATTCGCAAAGGGGGAGTCTCCCATAGTTATAGTAAATTAATATACAATCTATAAAAATTGACCGTTTCTTCTTAACCGTAAAATACTTGCACAAATAGCTATATCAAATAGGAATTGTCTTTATATGATTTTGAACAAATTCAACCCGGAGTCTTTACCGGAGGCTTTAAAAACTTCCTAATCTCTCCTACGAATAAATGGAGGTTTCTTCTACCAGAAGAGTTAGAAATTAGTATGAGAAAATATGCAAAAGTAGTCAAAATAAATGGACACATTCAATTCAATAAAAACAATTTTTGTTTTTTTTTGATTCATTTGTTTCTTACGAAACGATACTCAAATCTAGATTCACTCAAATCTATATTTGAGTAATTATGATTCAAGTAAAGAAAAAGTAAGCATATTTATTTCAGGCTTTAAAACCAGTAGTTTTAGCGATCGACTCGGTTCTTTCAAATTGTTTCTCATTATCGAGAAAAGGTAACAAAGATAAAACATGGGCTTATTTTATAGCAAGAGTAATTAATCGTTGTTGTTTCAAGATCAATCTATTCACGCATCTTGATAATAGTTTTCCTTGTTCACCAATAAATCGACTAATTAAACTCATGTTTCTATAATCAATTAGATCCCCCAATTGAATTGGGGGCAAACGCCTGCTAAAAGATCGCTTGAATTTAAGAAAAGGTCGCTTGGATTCATCTATGGTTTGTTTGTTTAATTTATTCCTTATCCCTAAAATCCTAGTTCTTAATTCTAATTCATTTTAGATCCACCCAAAATAAAATAGGATTTTTGAAAAATAGGATTTGTTTAGTTTCTATTTAAATATGTTATATATAATGTCATTTTTTCCCCTTCCTTGAAAGGGTAAGCCACAGGTACTTGGTTCGCTCTATTTTTTTTATCTCCCCATTAATCATATGTTTGTAACAATAGGGAAAGAATTTTTTTCAATTCCAATCGATTAGGCATATTGTGCCGGTTCTTTTGAGTACTATATCTGGAAATACCTCTTGATACCTTATCAACATTGTTTCGGACACAACTAGTACATTCCAAAAACACCGTTACTCAAAAATATTCCCCCTTGGTCATGAACCTCCTTTGGATTTTTGATTCACTCAACTCTTCTATTTTCGATTCAAAATGAAGAGAGGATAAAATAGAAGTTACTAACTTGAAATCCAATTCTAAAAGTAAAAGATTAAAATTAAGAAAATAAAGTAATAGTAAAGCAAAGTCATAGTAAAATACAATGAGTTTTCTAAATTATATTGCAAATTTAAGTGATCATTTAAGTATCTTATATAATACTCTTGCCCTAGACCCCCATTTTCTATTCTACCCACATTCCTCTATGATTAATATTCAGTTAATTCAAACTTGAGCTCGAATGTTCAATCCACTTTTTTATTCTTTCTCTTTCCTCCCTTATTCTAAAAAGGAAGAAAAGAGAAAAGATAGGGAGAGGGATTCATCACCAATATTTGATTGGATCTCTAATTTTCTTCATTCCTTCCCATGAGAATAACTAGAATGAAAAAAAGGAGAATGTCAACGCAACCGGGGAAAAATGACTAATATCTATGAATAGACCTGCTAAATACCCAAACCATACCGTACTTAGTACTGGTGCCACAGAGAGATATGTTTTTAGATCTCGCATTGAAAAACCTCCTTCTTTTGTATTATTTGTTGGAATAGATAATACATATATGATCAGATGCATATGTTGTTAAGGGTTTCTTAGAGTTGGACACATGATTCCTAATTCAAATTGAAATGTACAATGATTTTGGAAATAAGATTTTCCTTTTCTTAAAACAGAATAAAAATACATCCTCTTCTTTCTTACTGAGAATTTCTGAAGAATACTAATTTATTTTTATGATGGGTTCTGTATTTATATATTTATTTTGTATATAATTGTATATAAGTATTTTCTATATAGTCTATAAGAGAAGTCTTTTCTCTTTACTATTATATCTTAAGTGAGACCAAAAAGACGAAATGAGCAGAAAATTTGTATATATCAACAGAGGAAATAACCATGTGGAAAACAAGACAGGAATTCTCTACAATTACACTGTGGAATAATTGAAGGGATATGGCGCAGCTTGGTAGCACATTTGTTTTGGGTACAAAATGTCACAGGTTCAAATCCTGTCATCCCTACCTATTACTGCTTCTTTGAGCAGTAACGAGGGATCAATTGAGATCGCTTCAAATTGGACATAATCTTTTATTTTTATCATTCGATTCTAGTATATGCACACAAAATGTATTGGGGGTATGAAAGAATCCTTTTGCTTACAGTCTTATCTATTTTGATAAGAAAGCACTCTTAGTTCAGTTCGGTAGAACGTGGGTCTCCAAAACCTGATGTCGTAGGTTTAAATCCTACAGAGCATGATTTTTTCTTATTAGATCGAATTAGAATAAAATAGATTCATTTAATAACTTTCACAACAATTGGAATTTGACCTCCTGTGCCTGTGAATTAAAGAAAGGAGGAGGTCAATCAAAAAGAGATGTTAATTAATCAAAGGTTCAATTGATCACCATGCCTATATTGTAAATATGCAGTTATGAATAATCCAACCAAAGTAATAGGAATTAGACCTAACACAATTCCAAATAGAAAAACTTTAATCATTTTTATTTGTTTGAAAGGAGAAAAAAAAAGAGGTAATATCGATACCTAAATACTATTCCAAATTGACCTGAATCTCAATGACAATGAACAAGAATTGAGAATTGTTAACGTAAGTAAATATGGAATACACGTAATCCCATAGAAGGATTTCTTTTTATGAATTGTTCATTTTAAATATTCAATTTAAATAAGTCGTATCTTGCTCAGACCAACAAATAAAGCTGAGGTTATAGTTAAAGTCGCTAATAGAAAACTAGAATAACTAGTTATAGTAAGCATGAAGGGGCTAAATTTAATCAAATATGTTCTTTTTATGCATATGTTTAAAAAGCACTTACCTAAGTTTCAAATTTTGCAAAATAAAAATAAAATAGGAGGGTAGACAAAAATCTCAATTGAAATTAGAAGAATAAGTTGAATGAAATTTTTTTGATTCATCTATCATTAGAGGCAGACAACACTAACAAACATAAAGTGCCAGACATATAAAAGAAATTGATTCATCATCTGTAACATCTATCCATCCTGCAATTCCAATCAACCGATTTATTGAGTAACTCTTGGGTAAACTATTAAACTAATAAGAGTTGTATCATCTAACCTCACTCAAAAATGAAACTTGAATTTTTATAGAATCAAAATAGAAATGATTTTAGAATTTGATCATTTCTTAGATTCTATTGAATTGTATCGAATCCATTTTTTATTTTAAAGCAAACAGTTACCTTATAAAACTTTTTATTTTTACTTTAATTTAAATTTAACTCATTAGATTCGGTAATATATTAATTCAAGTAATAACTTGAATGATGGAGAAGAAGAAAAAGTTATCACACAATCGCTTGATAAAATCTTTTTTTTGGCCAACTAGATTCTAAGACTAGTAATTTCTATTAGGTTACACGTTTTATCCTTCCACACTGCCCCATCCTTGTAGCTAGATCAAAAAAGAACCTTTGGATCGAGATCCACAACAATGAATCACAACTACGAATTCCAATTAATCTATTTTTTCTTTCATCGAATATGATCTACTACTCTTATTTCTTACTCGACCATTAACTTCTTCTTTAAAAAAAAGATTCCAACAACAAAACGGCTTCCACAACTATGAAAAAAGAATTTCTATATCTCGCATCTACTTAAATTGTGGGAATATGAGAATCTATTTTTTTGAATTGAAAGAATTTTCTATTGAATGGAAGATGGTTTTACATGAACAAGTAAAGGAAAAAAGAAATTAGTTTAGTACTTACTTTTGATACTAATTCAAATTGCGTTGTTGTGTCATAAGAAGGATAACTATACTGATTTGGTATACTCTACAGACTCCCTCGGTACAATATTGATGAGCTCACAAAGATTGAATTTCAGTGAATTATTATTTATAGATCTCATCTTTTATGGAATCGATCTTCTTTGACTGTATAAGAATATGTGGAGCTAAGCATGTCTGGAAGCACAGGAGAGTGTTAGTTTGCTAATATTATTAGCAGTATTTGATACTGGGTCATTCATAACATTACTATACCTTTCCTATTCATTGCGGGTTGGTTATTTGTCAACACTAGTTTAGCTTACGATGTGTTTGGAAGCCCTCGGCCAAATGACTATTTTATAGAGAGCCGACAAGGAATTCTATTAATAACTGGCCGTTTTGATCCTTTGGAACAACTATGAATTTAGTAGATTGTTTTAGGAGGCCCTAATTACTATAGATCGAACCTATCTAATTTTTACAGTACGATGGTTGGCCGTTCATGACCTAGCTATACCTACTGTCTTGTTTTTGGGATCAATATCAGTAATGCAGTTCATCCAACAATAAACTTAATCCGAATTATAGAGCTAAGACACAATCAAACCCGAACGGACAAAATGTTAAATTGAATCGTACCAGTCTCTACTGGGGGTTATTACTCATTTTTGTACTTGCTGTTTTATTTTCCAATTATTTCTTCAATTAAGAAAAAGAAAGAGAATATATAAATAAGATTCTCTTAGCTCATTCGAAAGGATCTTATAAATTAATTATTCATGACTGTTTGTGTCTCTAGCATGACCACTTGATGAAATTTGAAGGGAAGTGGGGTTAATAGCCGATACTACTGGAAGGATTCCTGTTTAGATAATAGGTACTATAGATGGTATTCTTGTAATTGGTTTAATAGGTATTTTATTTTATCGTTCATATTCTGGATTGGGTTCATCCGTGTAGTAATCAAATGAATTGAGTTATCAACATGAAAGCGTAAGAACTCAACGGGATTCCCTTCCTTGTTTGTTTGATTCGAAGGGGAAGGGCCCACTAAGTTCTTAAGAATCATACTATTTTTTTTGTCTAAATGATAAAATGAAATAATAAAATAGATTTCTTTTTCTTTTCAAAAACTCTATTTTTCTCATTTTTTGATCATGTTTTTTAAAAATTCACTTCATTGATTTATTCAGACCACCTCTTCTTTTTATATGATAGTATCTATTTGTATAAGATAAGTTGATTAAAGAAGTTTTATTTAATTAATAAAATTTCCTCTCTTTTTTTGTTTTGTTTGTCCACCACTCCATATATTATACGTAAAGAAGGCATAGGGTAACGAATTTCTGATACATTTGGAAAAATCAAAACCAAGACACGGGTTTCTAATACGTATGGGAAAATCAAAGCCAAGACTAGGAATTTTTAACAAACAGGATCAAGAATCATTACTCTTTCGTTTCGACACAAGAAAAAACATTTTTCTACACCCCTTTCTTGTGTCGAAGACTGGGAAGACAAATAATCCCTTCTAGGATTTTTTCTTCCACGCATTTATCCCCCGCTTCCTTATGTCTAGTATTTAGACAAATTTTACTTTCTTTCTATTTAGAATAGAAAACTATTGATACATCTTATGTCTTATGGAAGTGAAATCTATCAATAGTAACATAGTCCTACTACTCCAATAAAAAAAACTAAATCAAAATAATGAAAGTCAAATACTCTTCTTTAAATTCTACATTACGTACTCTTTTTCTACGAGATGCTGGGAATCCCTTGTACCACATAGTATGTGGATTTTGAAGAAAAGTATAAATAAGACAAAGGAGTTTTCAGAATTTTTTTTTTTGATCATAAATAATCGGCAAAAAGAATTTGGTTCGTTTTACGAACTTGATATCAATAAATCTGCAAATCTAGAAATTCGTTTCGGCTAATTAAACCTTCTCTAACTGTTTCTTTTTAAAAACCAAAAAGATTTGTGCCAAAATAATAGATGCCAAGGAGAACAAAACTGCCTGGACACATAATGGATCTTGAAGTACTATTTCTGCATCTCCCTGACCAAATCCACCTGCATTAGGATTACTCGTTAATGGTTGATCAAATTTGATAGATTCACCCCCAGAAACAAGAAGTTCTAGTCCAGGAGGGATAATATCAACTACTTGACATCCCTTCGATGCATCCGTTGTGGTTATCTCATATCCCCCTTTTTCTTTTCGTATGATTTTGTTTACTATACCTGCTTCTGTAGCATTATAAACCGTATTGTTACTCTTGCTGCCTTCGGGATAAATTTGACCCCTTCCCCTATTCCTGCCTACGTATATAGGATATTTTAAGAAGTGAACATCCTTCGTAGTAGCAGGGTCTGGGAAAAGAATATGGAAGGTTATTTCTCTATATTTTTTACTAGGGACAGGGCCTACCACAAGAATATTTTTTTTATTGGGGCGATAGCTCTGAAAAGACAAATTGCCAATCCTTTCTTTCATCTCCGGAGAAACAAGATCACAAGGAGCTATCAAACCCCTCCGGTAAAATAATAACAGCCCCCATGTTCAATCCCTCCCTTTTTACCATTATCAAGAACCTGTTTCAGCTGCATATCATAAGGAATTTGAACAACTACTTCAAATACAGTATCAGGAAGTACCGCTTGTGGAACCTCAATCTCTATGGGCTTATTAGCTAAATGGCAATTGGAACATACAATATGCCCAGTCGCTTCTCGTGGATTTTCATAACCCTGTTGTGCAAAAATAGGATATGCACTTGAAATGGATGTTCGAGTTAAGATCTATATCATGAGCAATATGGGAATAGATTGAGTAATTTGTTTCTTTAGCCAAGAAAAAGAATTTCTAGTTTGCATGGTCCAATCATTGATCGTGAAAATTTCTACAATAAATTGGGTAGGTCGCTAGTATAGTTCACTAGCCACGATTCTTCCATTTGCTGGAATAATCTAGAAATAATATAGGATGAATCTTCCCGATGGATAGAAATAGAAAGATAAAATACAATTTTCAATACTTTTCTTATGTACAACTACAAAGTACAAAGCATTCTAATTGGATTTGATTAATATCAATGGATCCTTTATCAATTATTCATTGAATGATAAATAACTACAAGTGATGGAGACTGACGATTTAAATAATGGAAAATCCAATATTTAATTGTAACGAGAATGACTGGGAAGGTGGAAACAAGACCAGATATAATTTGATCATTATGAACAAACCCAAAATCTTTATAGATAGAGCCAATAATTAATTCCCAACTGCAGGGTGAATGGAATTCGATACATAAATCAGTTAATAAAAGAATAGAAAAAGATTTTACTGTGTACGTTATATAGGAATTCTTGAGCCCAAGAGTTAAGAATAACAAGGTTTTCATCACCCAAAATTGAATACCTGCTTAGAATAATAAAATAGATGATATTTGTTGAGAAGTGCAAAATCGTATGGATACGATTCTTATTTTGCATCTTGATTAATTGGATCATTTCTTTATGAATTCCTATCCCAAACTCTTCGAGACGTGTTTTCGAGTATTACTTGATTATTTCGTCCAAGAAGAGGAGTTCCTCTAATCTATGAATTTTTCTAGAAGACTCTTTTCTTGAATAGTATTCAAGAAAATTTCGGATTGCCCAGTATTCCACCAATTAGTAACCCAAGATTTCAGACATTTATTAACTGAGAAAGAAATCCACCAGGGCAAAAATACTATATATGGAAGATAGAAAAGATGGGTGAATGCTTTCTTTTTTGCCATTTATTCAGCTGTGAATTGTTAATCAACCCATCCGTACACTCTATGCAATCGAATATTTCTTACACATATGAGTTTTATACAAGGTATCAAACTTATGAATCTATTTTCTTTATGATTTTGTGGTTAGTCTTTGAATCTAGAAAGAATACAGAAATAGGCTAAGAATTCACTTCGAATGAAGAAATTGAGAATATTGTTTTCTGATATCTCAATTGGTCAAATTCAAAATCAAGTGTCTCCTTCAGATGAATGATCGAAAGAACCACTTTAAGTAATGAATATTGTTCAGATTTTGAGAAGAAAGAACTCCCTTGATATCAAAATATCCAATATTTTGAAAAAAATTCACTAATTACCCATAGTCAAGAATAGAATAATTGAGGGAAATATATTACGATGATAAAAAAAATGATTGACAAAAGATAAATTGGCGAGTTCTTATTATTTAATTAAGAAATCCAATTGTTGGTCATTAAAGAATACAAAAGAAAGAATTTCCAATTTACAAGATATGATATATAAGGATGTAAAGTGTCAATTCCAACAAATATTGAACTAAAAAATATTTCTTGATTTCGAAATGGTTTGCCATCTAAGATTAATATATTACTTCGATTTGTTATTTGTTATTGAATTGTGTGGGTTTACATACGCATAAAGACCATAAAAAGAGTTTCGTTTTATGGTTCTTTCATATATGTTTTGTTTAATTGAATGAACATTCTGATTCTCGATTTCTCAAAATACTTCAATTGGTACACGCAAGAAATAGGCTAATTCAACAGCCTTTTGTTCAATTTCTTGTGGAGTAAAATTCTCATAAGTATGGGTTAAGGGAATGGACCCCTATCCTAAGATGTCCATATAAAGAACACGACGAGCATAAATACCCTCTTTAACTTCTAGTCTAACGGACTGAATATCTTTTATAAGGAATCAGAGGAATATTCGATAATTTTTTTTCGAAAATCCCCAACGAAAAATACAGACTATTCCTTCATTTATATTGAATCGATCATAACCACTACCAACATTCCAGGAAATTTTGCACCACAAATAAGAGCTAATAAAGAGGCCCTCAATTCCATAGAAATACATCACTATTCCTTGTGGAAAAAAATGATTTGCTGAGGCGGAAAAAAATATAGCAAATTTCTACCAAGATAACTGGATGTTCCAACTAATAAGAAGCCTAATGAACCAAAAAAGGGATAAAGGCCATAAGAAATTACTTATTTTTCGAGACCCCGTTATAAGTTCTATCCATATATGTTCTTATCGCCAAGTCATACTTTACCCGATGCATTTTATTGGAATTGAGATAATACCCCATAGAAATATGAGTTTACTTTTTTGTTTGTGAAGTAACTCTCATTAACTAGCACTAGTTTGAGGTGAACTAGCACTAGTTTGATGTCAACCTTTAGAAGTAATTCATTAAATTGGTTAAATCTAAAATAATAACATACTCTTTATTTAATACGATCTCATTATACATATCAATATACATAGAGATTAACCGACTACATTTTAGCCATCCAGTCATCCTGATCTATTTGAAAATTACTAGAATGGATATATCCATATATCATGTTTCTGCAAGCACAAGAGTTTTTTCCTTTATGTTCGGTAGTAATCACATGTTATACTCTATTCCAATAAATAGATATCTGTTTTATGACACAAGTCCACGTTTTCAAAAAAACTGGATGAGTTTGGGTCCTAGTGGATCTAAACAATCTTGTTTTTTTGAACATGAATAAATAAAGAATCCATTGCAATTACCGATAATCTTGGACGACTAATGGCACAAAAATAGATGGAAGGTTCAAATTTGTCATAGAAGGGGTACCTCAATTTACTATATTGTATCTGTTATTATGTTATTATATAAATAAAGATATCTTGTAATAATTAAATAATTATAATTAAATTAAGAATTTGAATTCTAATTAGATAATATTTATTATAAATAGAATTTGAAGAATTTGAAATTCTTAGTATAGATCTAAGTATCTATTTATCTAAATCTAACTGAGTACGTATAATAAGAATAAGTGCAAAGAATGTAGAACTAAATAAATGGACTTATTCATCTCTTACATGACAAAGGGTTCGATCCAATTTGGACATCCATTTAGGAGGTGCCAAACAGACCCCATCATTGATTAGAGATCTTGATAAGGTGAATACCCAGTCTATTCAATGCTAGGCATAATGCGATTATAAGGACGTCAAAAAAATCTATTTTCGTCATATGAACTTTAAGGTGTATGAAGTTTCATATTTGATTTTTTAAGCAGAAGCGATAGAGACTTCACTTAACTTAGGTTTATTTAGGCCATAGACAGACCTACGTCAAGATAATCCCACCTTTGAAACACTTTGGTAATGCTCCCCAATAATGAATCAGAGCACATGGAGTCATTTCCTTATCTTTTTTGCTGTCGAGAAAAAAATTGGCAGACTAGCTGCTATAAATATCAGTTAATGAAAAAGCCCAATGCAAAAAAAAATACATGTTGGGTATTTGAAATAGTTTAAATATTTTAATAATAATAATAAGTTTGAACTGTTTTACCGAGAAGGTCTACGGTTCAAGTCCGTATAGCCCTATAAAATAAAATAAAAATGAAAGAATATTGTATAATTTTCATTTCTTCATTATTATTTCTAGATTGTAACTAAGTGAAATTCAACTATTCCTATAAGTTTACTCACGACAATCATTTAAGTTTAAGCAAATGAAAGAAAAAACGCAAATCAATGAATCCAATCGATATTTATTTTCTTAATTGCAGTTAAACAAACCAAATTTTTATCATTAATCTTTGGAGGCGAATTACATATTCATATCCACAATAAAAGAATTAGTGAGACCCCCTTTCTTTTGATATCCCCAACCTTATTGAATTTTAGAAGTCTAATCATTTCATAGGCTTTGTGAAATGAAAAACTACGAAGAGAAAATCACATGGATTTAGGAAGGGACTGCTGCATTTGTGTACAAGCTAAAGTTTTTTAAAAAACTAATATCTTTGGTGTCTTTCATTATCAAATAGGATTTTCCTTCATATACCTTACTTACCTCGACCTAGTGAAGCACAACACAAAAAAGGTAGTCCTGTTTTTCTGTATTCAACCAAGAAAAACCCCTTCACCTGGATTTGAATCCTAATACTATTATTAAATAATAATAAAATAATAAAAGGAATATACCAACACAAGATCTGGTAAATCTTGAGATGGGAATTCCTATACATTCTCTTCTATTTGATTACTTGTTCCATTCTAGATCACTAAATCACTAAGAAAAAAAATTAAAATAAAGACCTCCTAATTCTATTTATAGAAAACAAAATAGAAATATTTAAAGAATTTCTAATTAATGAAGAAAAAATAAAGAAGAACTAAGAGAATTAATTAAGTTAGAATTCGCCGTCTTTAGTTTAGAGAAATAAACAAAAGAAGGAGGAGAATTTGTATATGAGTAATATATAGTTAGAAGGTTCTACTAACTAAATAAAATGGACATAAGTATATTGGAAATAAAATCGGATTCCAGTCGATGAATCTTGCAATGAGATATGCCCTACAATAAACCAATAAACAAAGTCAAACTATATTGTTCGACCAAAATGAACTCTTGTTTTGACTATTATAGTTATGGATGGCTTGACAATTCCAATTCGAATTGATCAATCAAATCCGGTATATTTTCCACGTTCATAGGAGTGCGTTTATGTTTCTTCTTTACGAATATAATTTTTTTGGGCATTTCCAATAATATATATCCTTTTTACTATTTTGGCATTTTTCATTTCCGGAGTGTTAGCCCCGATTAGCAAAGGGCCGGAAAAACTTTCTACTTATGAGTCGGGTATAGAACCAATAGGTGATGCTTGGTTACAATTTCGAATCTGTTATTATATGTTTTCTCTAGTTTTTATTGTTTTTGATGTTGAAACAGTTTTTCTTTATCCATGGGCAATGAGTTTTGACGTATTGGGTGTATCTGTATTTATAAAAGCTTTGATTTTCATGCGTATCTTAATTATCGGTTTAGGTTATGCGTGGCAAAAGGGGGCATTAGAATGGTCTTAGCTCCTGAATATTCAGACAATAAAAAGAAAAATGGAAAAAATAAGATTGAGACAATTATGAATTCCAATCAGTTTCCTTTACTTGATCAAACATCCCCAAATTCAGTTATTTCAACTACATTAAACGATCTTTCAAATTGGTCAAGACTCTCTAGTTTATGGCCGCTTCTCTATGGTACCAATTGTTGCTTCATTGAATTTGCTTCACTAATAGGATCACGCTTTAACTTTGATCGTTATGGACTAGTACCAAGATCGAGTCATAGATAAGAGGATCTAATTTTAATGGCTAGAACAATAACAATGAAAATGGCCCCCTCTTTAGTGAGATTATATGAGAAAATGTCTGAACCAAAATATGTTATTGCTATAGGAGCTTGTACAATTACAGGCGGGATGTTCAGTATCGATTCTTATAGTACTTTTCAGGGAGTCGATAAGCTAATTCTTGTAGATATATATTTTCCAGGTTTCCCACCTAAATCAGAAGCGGTTATAGATGCTATAACAAAACTTCATAAGAAAATATCTCAAGAACTCTATAAAGATCGAATTAGGTCTCAATGAGTGAATTAGTGTTTTACTACCAACCATAAGTTTCATGTTTGACACAGTATTCATACGGAAAATTATGATCAAAGAGTTATTTATTAACCACCTTCTACTTCAGAGATCCCTATGAAAAACTTTTCCAAATACAAAAAATCAGTATCTTCCCCCAAATTAGTGAATTAGACAAGATTCCTTTGTCCAGAATAAGAAATGGTGGGTCAATTTTCATAAATTTAATTGTAAATGTGAAATACTTATACAAATAAAAATGTGGGAGAGATAAAAAAAGACCCAGGGTCGTTTGTCTGCTTGGATAGTCAAGCATGGGCAAATTCATAGATCTTTGGGCTTTGATTACCAAGGAATAGAGACTTTACAAATAAAGCCCGAGGATTGGCATTCCATTGCTATCATTTCTTATGTATATAGGTACAATTATCTCCGCTCTCAATGTACATATGATATAGTGTCTGGCGTGCTATTAGCTAGTGTGCATTATCTTATAAGAATAGAGGATGGTGTGGATCAACCAGAAGAGGTATACATAAAAGTCTTTGCCTCCAGGAGGAATCCTAGAATTTCGTCTGTTTTTTGGGTTTGGAAAAGTGTGGATTGTCAAGAATGAGAATCATATGATATGTTGGGAATCTCTCATGATAATCATCCACGCTTGAAATGTATCTTAATGCCTGAAATTTGGATAGAATGGCCCTTACGTAAGGATTATATTACCCTCAATTTTTATGAAATACAAGATGCTCATTGAATGATAAGAAAGCTATTTCCACTTAGACTATTTAAGATATTCAAGGATTGCACGTTTTGTTCTATATTAAGCAGGTCTAATTTAGGGAATTATCAATAGGCTAACAAAAAAAAAGACAATTAGGGATTCATTGTAATTCTCACATTTATTTGGAAAATACTTAATTCGGATGAGCCATACCAATAGGATGAATCAAATGAGCTCTACATCATGAACTTTTTACTGCACACATTACTTAGATGGGTTCTAGAAGGGCATATAGGAAGGGATAGAGAAATTCAGAATGAAGAAATCAAATATGAAAGAAAAGACAAAGAAATGATAGAATATCGAATTCTATTTCTTGGGATATGAGCTGAATCTTGTCTATTTCAACCCCCCTGGATTAGAATTTTGAGCCTTTCAACAATTAACCAATTTTACCTTTTGAATATGTATTATGTATTCAGATTTGTTTGAACGAGAGGAGAAAAAAAGGAGGAGATATAATCCAATTATTTTCGATACTTTATCTAATAAACTCTACCCATCTAGAACATATTATGGGGTATATCACGCCAAACTGAATAAAGCTATTATTCTAATCTAGACTCTAAAAGAATATGTATGTTGATTCATATTAATTAATTAGAAATTAATTCTAGTAAAGAGAGACCCATACAAATTAATCAAGTGCTAGGAACCAGATTTGAACTGGTGATGCGAGGATTTTTAGTCCTCTGCTCTACCAACTAAGTTATCCCGGCTATTCCCAATCTAAATTTTTTATCAAGGTTGGGACTAGTAACTCGAGGATTTTCAGGGTTATACAAACCCAATTGGAACCTCGAACATGAGAATTTTCAGTCCCCATTAACAGGAGGATTTATTGTCTTCTGGTCTTCCCAATTGGAACCGTTCGTTAACATGAGGATTTTTAGTTCTCTGCTTGTTACTCTAATTTTATCTTAACAAATTTGATCTTAAAACCTAAATGGGTATTTGTCAATAGGTCTTTATCAATTAAAATGACAAAAGTCGATTAAAAAATTTTATCAAAGCCGGGGAATTTCTTTGATCTTTAAAAAGTTGACTTTGTAAGTTTCAGTATTGAGTAATGATATTGGTAATCATTCAACTAGGGATTTCTTGCTCAAAGATGTTCAGTTCTATGTGTATCATATATATCACAAGGCTTAAGAGAAAGACATATATGCTAAAATCCATTTCTAAAAGAATAAAGTGAATGAGAAAGATAAGTAATTTGGAAATATTAAGAAAAGGGGGTTGGAGAAACAGTTGGGGGTTGAAATAGTCTTTTTAGGGATAGAGGGACTTGAACCCTCATGATTTTAAAAGCCAATGGATTTTTCTCTAACTATAAATTTCATTGTTGCCGGTATTGACATGTAGAACGGGACTCTATCTTTATTCTCATCCGATTAATCAGTTCTTCAAAAGATCTATCAGACTATGGAGTGAATGATTTGATCAGGGATTTGGGTCGTCATTAATTATTTGATATAGTATTCAATACGTATGTATATACGTTTATCATTCACTTTATTCTTTTTCTTTCTGAAGTTTTGATGTAAAGATTCCTGTACCAACATATTTAACTCTATTTGTTAGAATATCTTCCGTTGAGTCAACCGGCCGTGGAAGCTTTTACTCGAGGAGGTGATCTTGGCCCTGTGAATATCACTTATTCCTGTGTTTATCAGTGGTGGTATACAATTGGTTTACATACTAATCAAGATCTTTATACTGGTGCTCTTTTTATATTATTTTTTCTGCCATATCCTTAATAGAAGGTTGGTTACACCTACAACCGAAATGGAAACCGAGCATTTATAGTTTCTCATCTGAATCATCATTTGTTAGGACTTTTTGGTGTAAGTTCCTGGACTTGGATAGGGCATTTAGTCCATGTTGCTATTCCTACATCCAGAGGGGAGTACATTTGGTAGAATAATTTCTTATTATAGGTCAACTTTTTATAGGTCAATGGAATCTTTATGCTCAAAACTCCAATTCAAGTAGTCATTTATTTGGTACCGCTCAAGGGGCGAGAACTACCATTCTAACTCTTCTCGGGGGATTTCGTCCACAAACGTAAAGTTTATGGTTGAATGATATTGCCCATCACCATTTAGATATTGCATTTATTTTTCTCATTGTTTGTCATATGTATAGAACCAATTTTGTGTTTGGGCATAGTATGAAATATCTTTGAGATGCACATATTTCTCTGGGGGATGATTGGGGCGTGGACATAAGGGTCTTTATAACACAATCAACAATTTGCTTCATTTTCAATTAGGCCTTGCTTTAGCTTCTTTAGGGGTTATTACTTCTTTGGTAGCTCAACACATGTACTCTTTACCTGCATATGCATTCATAGCACAAGACTTCACTACTCAAGTTGCATTATATACCCACCACCAATATATCGTAGTATTCATCATAACAGGAGCTTTTGCTCATAGAGCTATATTTTTCATTAGAGATTACAATTTGGATCAAAATGAAGATAATGTATTGGCAAGAATATTAGATCATAAAGAATCTATCATAGCTCATTTAAGTTGGGATAGCCTCTTTCTGGGATTCCATACCCTGGGATTTTATGTTCATAATGATGTCATACTTACCTTTGGCACTCTGGAGAAGCAAATCTTGATTGAACGTATATTTTATCAATGGTTACAATCCACTCATGGTAAAACTTCATATGGGTTCAATGTACTTTTATCGTCAATGAATGGCCCAGCATTCAATGTGGGTCGAAGCATCTCGTTGCCAGGTTGGTTAAATGTTGTTAATGAAAATAGTAATTATTATTCTTAACAATAGGTGCTGGATACTTTTTAGTTTATCAATCTATTGCTCTTGGTTTACATACAACTACATTGATCTTAGTAAAAGGTACTTTAGATGTATGTGGTTCCAAGTTAATGCCAGATAAAAAGGATTTCGGTCATAGTTTTTTGTGCAATGGCCTAGGACGAGGTGGTACTTGTGATATTTTGACATGGGACACATTTTATTTGGTAGTTTTTTGGATGTTAAATACTATTGAATGGGTTACTTTTTATCGACATTGGAAGCACATCACATTATGGAAGGGTAATGTTTCACAATTTAAAAAATCTTCCACTTATTTGATGGGCTGGTTAAGGGATTATTTATTGTTAAACTCTTCACAACTTATCAATGGATATAACCCTTTTGGTATGAATAGTTTATTGGCTTGGTATGGCCAATTTGATTCGCTGGAGAGATAAACCAGTGGCCCTTTCCATTGTACAAGCAAGATTGGTTGGATTAGATAACCTTTTTGTAGGTTATATATTCACTTATGCATTTTTCTTAATTGCCTCTATGTTAGGTAAATTTGGTTAATTAATGTGTGTATCCACGATAATCTCATTTCTTTCAATAGAGAGGGGGTCCACCTTCTTCTATTTCTACATCTAGGATTTAACTTTTATCTTGGATACTAATAGGAATTCAACCATTATGGCAAAGAAAAGTTTGATTCAGAGGGAGAAAAAGAGGTAAAAATTGGAACAGAAATATCTTTCGATTCATCGATCCTTTAAAAAAGAAATAAGCAAGGTTCTGTCATTGAGTTACAAATGGGAAATTTATGGAAATAACAATCCCTACCACAAAATAGTGCACCTACACACCTTCATCTACGTTATTTTTTTTATTGGAAGGCCAAGAGATAACTATCGAGATTTTGGACTATCAGGACACATACTTTATAAAATGATTCATGTATGTTTGTTGCCGGGAGCAAAAAGATCATGTTGGTAAGGATTAATGCTTCATTTTTATTTCTATGGTCGCTGATCATAGAAGCCCCTTTACCATTCTGTATAAATGGGCTATTCTATTTGTATAGTTGTTGAACCGAACATAGCTTTCTCATGTAAGATATGAATAAGTCTATTTATTTCCCCGTTTGTCTTATATATATATATATATATATATATATATATATATATATATATATATATATATATATATATTATTAGACAGAGTTGTTTGATAATAATGATAGTTATTAAAAATTCAAGATTGGGACTAAATAAGTGTATATGGGTATTCCCAAACCCCCTAGGAGCCCCTTCGTCTGTGAGACATCATGCTAGAGAAAGAAGGTTAATGTAGGTCTTGCCTTTATGAGACATCAAACTGGAGAAGGTGTATACACTATGCTACTTTATTGTAATTAGATCTATTATGATAATATGGATTCACCTGGCATTCATCCTTGAATGAACATTGCCTATCACTAGTATACTTCTACATCTACCAGCCTTATAGGGGTTGCATATGGATAGGTGATAAGTATTATTTAGGGTGTGTTGTGTGTTGATTGGGCCTTCCAGGTTAATGGGCCAAGTTTAGGTATTGTTTGTTTGGGCTAGATGGTTACTTTATATTGCTATTGTTATTATAATTAGTTCGTGATAAGTTGTATATTGGATCGGTACTTGATAACGCTCAATCTACAGCTCTCGTGGGAGTGTAAAGCGGTCGTTAGCAAATATAGAACCCAACCTGGGTTGGGTGTCGATCCCACAGGGAATAGCTTGGCCAACAAGTAAGCAAAATTAATAGACTTTTGGTGCAAGTCTCGTAAGAAGGGGGGATTGTAATAAGTAACCAAAGTAATGAAATAAAAGCTGAAAATAGCAAAGTAAAAAGAGAGTATTTCGTAGGTTCTAAAAAAATAAGAATTGAAGCGTTGGGGTTATGTCCACCTTCTGAGGTATACGTCTCTATTGGCTATGAGTATGTAGAGTCTTGACATGCAATTGCTTATAGAGAATTGTAGTCGATGGTAAATCCAAGCGTCTCGCGACCTAAACAAGGACTATTTCACTTTAACTCTCGCGAGCTTAAAGCGTGTCTAACGGTACGAATTCTCCAAGAGGTTAGTCCTGTTACGGCACTAGCTTTTTAATAGGAAAGGGTGTCCTACTACCTTGACATTATCTCTTTTCCAGACAAATAACCTTTCTCGCGAACAAGTTAAATGTTAAACTGGCGTATTCTTGCGTTTGCAACCGCAAAGAATGTAGGTTAAGATGAAGAGAATAATGATATAAGCAATATACGTGTCTCGAACTCACAAACTCACAGCAATAGATAGTAACTCATTCGGCTTCCATAACCCCAACAGAGAAGTTTAGTTACCCATGAATGCGAAGGATATCACGATTTGCATGGTTGATGGCGTGAGAAGTAGGTGATAGGCGTGTGGTGTTGGTGATTCCCTAGCAAGTAACGATTCTCTTGTTGTGGAATTTAAGAATAGAAGAGTAGATTAGAAGTGTTTGTAGTGGAAGATGAGAGAGATGGAAGAAAATTAATTGTTGAATTAAGTGAAGAATTAATTTCTGAATCAATAAAAATCTCTAGCATGATAGGGTATTTATAATACTCCTATCCTACTCCTACTAAGCTAATGAAATAAATAGCCAAATCCTACTATACTAATGAAATCCTTGACCCAAATGTACTAGGGTAAGGTTACAATATCATAATCCAAATAGAATAGTGAAATACATAACGTAATTGTACTAGGTTAATGTATCTTTGTAAAAATCCAGATTTGTGTCTGTAAGTCCCCAAAGTCTTCAGAAATGCTGTTTTAGCCCGGGACAGATTTTCCATGCAGCAGATTTGGTCCTTAGGCGTCCAGCTCCCTTCTACTTCGTTTGTGAGCTTTCTTTTGCGTCAAGTAAGCCGTAAAATGTTGTATTTTGCATCATTTATACCTGAAACTTTCCTAATCATGTTTGTTAGCTCATTTACAGGAAAAAGGACTAAAGTGCATGAAATAGATAATTAGTTCTCAAAACTAGGCTAAAATATGGGCAAAATATATTGATATAGGCGTGTAAATCCGCCTATCATCAACACCCCACACTTAGAGCTTTGTTCGTCCTCGAACAACATATCATGTCCTTCTAAGCATCGACTTAAGGTTTTTACAGCAACAACACAAAACATTTATCAAGACAAGCACAACAATTATCAACAAAGAGTAGCTTTCCGATTATAAATAGAAACCATTTACTCTCAAGCATAGACTCGTGATGGTGATCAACTCACATGCAAACGTTCAAGTGCATAGAATCATATACAACTATCCAAACTCATCAACCATGTGTGTCTCACCATTTAGTACCCATAATCACGCACAAATATAGCATATTTTTCAAACATGGGTATCAAAGTATCCTTGCTCTCGCTCTCACAAAAAATTCATATGTAGCAACTGATAACCATAGGCTTGCCCTTAATGTAGTACTCCACTAAATGTTGGAATGTTAAGATTAGGATCAAGTAGGTCTTTTGATGGTTGTGATGTAGGCTAAGGGACGGGTAGGATCAACTATTTTGGCCAGAAATAATGACTAAGTTCCTAAGCACTTTAATACATCATATTGTATCATTGACACTTTTTTCTTTCAACCTTTCTTCTTTATTTTATTCTACCACCCTTGTTCTCCTCTTTTGTTTTTCAATTTTAAGCACAACTCACTTTTCAGCTTTCTTTTCCTTTTTCTTTTCACAACATACCTCTTATGATAGCACTTTCTTTTTCATAGCACATTCAAGCACCATTACAATTTAAAGCATCATACTCACCCAATTTCCTCTTATGTTGTCACATGACTTTTTCACTTTAAAGCACTTAGGAATTTGGATCAAATTACGGTCTTGAAAAAAAATGGATTAGGCTTACATACAAGGTTGTCAAAGAAATAGGTTAAAGGCTCAAAAGGGTTTAACTAGGGATGATGTCCATGGGTAGGTAAAACTGAAGGTAAACAAATATAGGTTGCCAAAGAAATGCCTAAATCATATCCTAACTTACACTCCTTATTTTCGCTTTGCATACATACCAGGCAAGTTCTAGCATCAGCCACATACATAGAAGATACTATTAATCTCTCACACACAAGGCACATGGTCGACTTGATTGGAAGTAATATAGACTCTCAACCCAACAAGTGAAGGAATTGAATCATACAATATCACATAATTAGTCACAACTAGAGCCTAAACGTCTCACTAGTCACAATTGTAGCACATACTCTTGTTATAATCTCATGCTACCTATCAAAATAATTTCATGCGAAGCTAGAAAAAAATTTTAACTCCTAAAAAAAACTAAAAACACGTCAAACGAAAAACAACAAAAAAAAAATGAAAAAAACAAAGTAAACAAACAAACATACAAACATAGGTGCAAACAAAGAAGGTATAGCATGCGATTCTGCCACCCCACACTTAGACGGGACATTGCCCTCAGTGGAAAATAAATTCGAAGAACCTGGTTAGTCGGACCCTTCATCAATGTCGGGAGTCATACCCCCTTCGTCTGAATCATCATAAGAGTCGTCGTCAGAGTTCTCCTCCTCGTCAGAATCAGGTAGGCGTCTATCATCATCAGTCGGCACATCATCATCTAGAGGTTCCTCAAAATATACGCCCACTCCACACATCTCCCACGCATGCCTGTTCATTGGGTAGTCGTGGTCCAGCTGTTGGAGCTCTTCAGCAGTTGGAATACGTCCACCACTCATCATAGTGAATCGTGTCATGCCATAGAGATGACGGAAGAAACTCTCGTCACGAGCATGTCTCTCCGCAGTAGTAAGGTTGACTCCATGAGTTGTTTCAGCATCTTTGACCTTGGTGAGGTCAACCTTCTTTGGGTTATGTGGGAGTTTGTGGTCGGCTGGTTCCTCTTCGATATCCTCCTTCCGCAACATTGCTGTCAACAAATTGTCGAATGTGAAATGGGACCTTTTGTGGAGTCTGGCCTTCTTCATGGTAGATTGAATGATTGCCCCAAAGTTGATAGGGACATTCGTCATCAAAGCATAGACCAAACACACTCTATCTCTCGATATCTTGGTGTATTGAGTCCCAGGAATAAGACATGAGTTGACAATACGCATCCAGATTCTTGCTTCCCTATTTAGTGGAGCATAGGGGAAGGTGTTGTGTCGACCTGTTTCTTTATGTCTGCCCCACCTTGCCATTGATCTACTTCCACAAAGCGTGTGTCGTATCGCTCTATAAGGAGGCCTGCTGTACAGTTCTTTGAATGGTGCTGTGTCGACCGAAGGTAAGCCAAGAAAAGAGTTGATCCAATCCGCGGTGAGCTGTAACACTTGGCCCCGAATTTTGACTTCATTGCCTGTTGTGTTTGGCGACCAGTTGGCATAAAACTCTCATGTTAAGTCAAGATTGCACTCTCCCATGTCGCGGAAGATGAAATCCAGCTTCAAAGCCATTATTTTTGCCAACATACGCGGCTCTTTCTTTGCTAAGGTCTCCTTGTTGATCAAGTCGACATGCACATATTTCCTTTCTTTTTTGCTGCTGTACCATGCTTTGGCTTCTTCCTCAAAGACCCATTTTATTCCGAACATTCTGCGTGGTAGGTGCGCTGAGGATGATTCTCCTTGGTCTTTTCGACTTCTCTTTTTGCCCTTTTGGGACGTGGTAGCCTTCTCCTTGCCTTGCCTCGCTTTAGGTGCCATTGTACCTGAGACTAGAAATAATGTTAGTTTCATCACAATCTCACTTGATACAATCTATATGAAATCACTAGGGGTACCACCCCACACTTAGTTTCGTTAGCACAAATCAATGAAGTGAAAGTGGTTGAGTACTCAGATTTTGTCGACATACGTTTTAGGATTGTATTCCGACAAGAAAATCAGCATTGCATCACTTATTTGCAGCCATTGGACTACTTTCATGGTGGATATAGCAACACTATGACATAGGGGTTACCACATGGAATCGTTATTCGTACAACAAGCACAACCTCCTAAGTCGATAGGCACTATAATCGTATCCCGATGGCCGGGATAGTCTATTATGTAAGCATACAAACAACACTCTTAAGCAATATTCATAGCCATATATATTCAGCAAATATCATAAAAATGCTTTTGAAACAAAATTCAAGTCGGAAACAAGTCAAGAATTCCCTACGTATATATTCACTCACATGATTTTGCAACAACAATCCAAACACATGAACATCACCACCAATCTCACATGATTTAGTATTTTATAATAAGCATAGCAACGTAGTACTTACGATAAATAGATGAAGAATAAGAGAGTACTTACTTGCTTGAAGCTTGTGGAGAAGTTGTTGTGAATTGGAAGAGCAAAAGAAGAAAATTTTGAGAAGATTTGGAGGGTTATGCAGCGCCTTTAGGGTTGTTTCTAATGTGGTTGTGTTATAAAAATAAGTCCCCTTTATATAGGAAGAGTATGGGTCGGGTTATGACCCATTTACAATCGGATTTGGGGACAAAAACACCACATATGCGGCGCATATCACTCGGCATATCAATGACATATGCGGCGCATTGTCTATGGCATAACGGTACATATGCGCCGCATTGTCTATGGCATTTGTAGACATATGCTCCGCATAGTCTATGTCACATGAGATACTGAGACCAAATGCCATCGCATAGGCGGCACATAGTCAAAAGCATACCTAGGAATAGGCGGCGCATAGTGTATAGCACACTAGATTCTGAGTCTTTAGGCTATAGAATAGGTTGTGCATCGTTCGTGGCCTATTTTTACCAAGGCCTAGCCTTCCTCGAAGCCTATTTTGACGTGAGAAAGGCTCAATTCATAGCCTTATGCATCACCATTCCTAACTTACCGATTTTACCATACAATGCATCCAAATCGTCGATTGAGATCAATCTCCTTGTCGCATACTTCTTGCACCTATATTTGCTCAAAACAAAATGAAAACGATTAGTACGATGGGTTGCCTCCCACCAAGCCCCTTAGTTTTGGTCGTGGCACGACTCTTATTTTTGGATTTTCATTTATCAAAAAGAAAAAATACTAACACGACGAAATGATAAAACGATAAAACGATGGGTTGCCTCCCATCTAGCGCCTTATTTATTGTCGTGGCTCGACGTAGTAATCTCGAGTACTTAGACTTCGTCGAGATAAGTGATGGCCATGTCATTTATCGAGTCAAGAGGACCAATATATGGCTTAACACGTTGGCCATTCACTTTGAAGACAACACCATCATTGTCTTCCAATTCGACTACTCCAGACGAGTAGACTTGGATGACTTTAAATGGACCAGCCCACTTTGATTTTAACTTACCTGGGAAGAGCTTGAGTCTGGAGTTAAAGAGTAGTACCATGTCACCTTTTTGGAAGTTTCGTCGAACAATCCGCTGATCATAATACTTCTTCATCCGCTCCTTGTATAAATCTGATCTTTCATATGCATGGAGCCGAAATTCATCTAGTTCGTTCAGCTGCTCCAACCTCAGGTTCTTCACATCATCCCAATTCAGATTCAAGTGCTTCAATGCCCACAATACCTTGTATTCAAGCTCGATGGGTAAATGACAAGACTTCCCATAAACTAGCTGATAAGGTGACATGCCAATGGGTGTCTTGAATGCAGTCCTATACGCCCATAGTGCATCATCTAGCTTTCGAGACAAGTCATTCCTATTCGCATTAACCGTCTTGGCAAGGATTTGCTTTATCTCGCGGTTGGAAACCTCAACTTGTCCACTGGTTTGGGGATGATAAGGCGTAGCTACCTTGTGTTGCTTGACTCCATACTTGGCCAATACAGATTTGAATAGCTTGTTGCAAAAGTGAGATCCTCCATCACTTATGATAGTACAAGGTACTCCGAAGCGAGAGAAGATATTCTTCTTTAAAAATGCTACAACACGCTTTCCTTCGTTATTGGCCTATGCTACAGCTTCAACCCATTTTGACACATAATCCACAGCAACCAAGATGTACTTCATTCCAAACGAATTCACGAATGGCCCCATGAAATCAATACCCCACACATCAAAGAGTTCTACCTCAAGAATTTTGGACATGGGCATTTCATGGTGTTTTGAAATATCACCTTGCCATTGGCATTTGTCACACCTCTTCACATAGTCATATGCATCTCTGAATATCAAAGGCCAATAATATCCACTTTGCAATACTTTTCTCGCCGTTCGATTGCCTGCATGATGTCCTCCAACTTGCGAGGTGTGGCATGCTTCCAATATAGTAGGCACTTCTTCATGGGATATACATCGTCGAATGATACCATCCGCGCATCTTCAAAACAAATAAGGCTCATCCCAATAGTAGTGCTGAACGTCATGCATAAACTTCCTCCTTTGGTGGTAAGATAAATTGAAAGGTAACACATTACTCACCACGAAATTTGCAAAGTCGGCATACCATGGTAATTTCTCCATTGTTGTCGCTAGTATCTCCTCGTCAGGGAATGCATCATCAATCTGATTTTCTGGTTGCGCCATATACTCATTCTCAAGTCTGGATAGGTGATCAGCCACTTGGTTCTCACAACCTCTTCTATCTTTGACTTCAAAATCAAACTCTTGCAGCAGCAATACCCATCGAATCATCCTTGGTTTTGCATCCTTATTCGTCATTAGATACCTAAGAGCTGCATGGTCTGTATGAATGATCACCTTAGTACCCAATAGATAGGCGTGAAACTTCTCAAACGCATACACAACCGCTAGGAGCTCTTGTTCAGTAACAGTGTAGTTCCTTTGGGCTTCATTTAGGACCTTACTTGCATAATAGATAGGATGAAACAATTTCTCCTTTCTCTGTCCAAGAACAGCACCAACGGCTACACCACTAGCATCACACATGACTTCAAACGGGAGCGTCCAATCTGGTGCTACCATGATAGGGGCTTCAATGAGTTTTCCTTTGAGGCATTCGAATGCCTTTAAGCAATCTTCATTAAAGTCAAACGTCGCATCTTTCTCCAGTAGTTTGCACAATGGACTAGAAATTTTGGAGAAGTCTTTGATGAATCTACGATAAAATCCAGCATGGCCAAGAAAACTACGAACTCCCTTCACCGAAATTGGAGGTGGTAGCTTCTCGATTACCTCTATTTTTGCGCGATCAACCTCTATTCCTCTTTCGGAGATCTTGTGCCCAAGAACGATTCCTTCTTTTACCATGAAGTGGCACTTCTCCCAATTCAGCACAAGGTTGAACTCTACACATCTTTGTAATGCCATGCTCAAGTTCGCCAAACATGCCTCAAAGGACTCACCAACAACTGAAAAGTCGTCCATAAATACCTCCAAAGTCTCTTCAACCATATCAGAGAAAATAGACATCATACAACGTTGAAAGGTGGCTGGTGCATTACACAACCCGAATGGCATGCGTTTGAAGGCAAACGTACCATATGGGCATGTAAACATTGTCTTCTCTTGGTCTTCAGGTGCAATACAAATCTGATTATAACCTGAATAGCCATCCAAGAAGCAAAACCATCCTTTCCCCGCTAATCGATCTAGCATTTGGTCCATAAATGGCATGGGGAAGTGATCCTTGAGCGTCAAAGAATTCAGTTTGCGGTAGTCCATGCATACTCTCCATCCAGTAACGGGCCTGAGTGGAATAAGCTCATTCTTTGCATTCGCGACCACCGTCATGCCTCCTTTCTTGGGAACACATTGCACAGGACTCACCCATGTAGTATCAGAGATAGGATATACAACTCCTGCGTCTAACCACTTGATAATCTCCTTCTTAACCACTTCTTGCATTGGTGGGTTTAGACGTCTTTGATGTTCAATGGTGGGTGTGCACTTTTCTTGAAGCTGAATTTTATGAGTGCAAATCCCAGGTGGAATACCAATGATATCCGCAATGGTCCATCCAATAGATCTAATATACTTGCGTAAGATTGCAATAAGAGCTGCAACTTGTTGCTCACCCAAATCGGCTGCCACAATGACTGGAAGAGTGTTTCCGCTTCCTAAAAATGTGTACTTCAAATGGCTTGGCAGCTCCTTCAATTATAACGTGGGTGGTTCTTCAATAGATGGCTTAGCTGGTGGTGAAGGTCAATTTTTGAGATCAAGATCCAGCTTCTTGGGGGTATAGCGATATGTCCCTAATCCCGATAGAGCACAAATATCTTCATCAGAAATTTCAGCATCATCATTCTCTCCTTTCATGAGCAAAACCTCCAAAGGATCATCAAGAATTCGCTCTTCTGCAAGTAACTCTTTCTCATCATCAAAGACAACATCAGCCACAGAAAATACACTCAGATCTTTGGGTTGCTTCATTGATTTGCAAATATCAAAGCGAACCACTTCGTCATTTATTCGGAATGAAAGCTCATTAGCTCTCAAATCTATGAGCACACTTCCCGTAGCAAGGAAAGGGCGTCCCAAGATTATGGGAACCTCTGAATCTGCTTCACAATCCAAGATGACAAAGTCTGCTGGAAATATGAATGAAGATACCTTCACCAAGACATCGCATAGAATACCAACCGGTCGTTTTACCGACCTATCCGCCATAACAAGTCTCATATTAGTTAGTGTAGGATCTCCTAACCCCAACCTCTTGTAGATCGATAATGGCATCAAGTTGATGCTGCCTCCTAAGTCACACAATGCTTTGGCAAAGTTCAAAGATCCGACGGTGCAAGGAATCGTGAAAGCTCCGAGGTCGGCCTTCTTCTGAACTATCGATCGGGTAGCGATTGCACTACAATGATGCACATCATCTTTCAGCTCATAACTTGCTGCCCTCTTCTTAGTCAAAAGATCTTTCATAAACTTCGCATACCCAGGCATTTGTTCAAGTGCCTCTACCAATGGGACATTAATGGTCAGCTGCTTCAACATAGTCATAAATTTGCTGAACTTAGTGTCATCGACCAACTTCTTCAATCTTTGTGGAAAAGGTGGTGGCTGGTATGGAAGTGTTCTCTCCACGGCTTTCTTCTCCTCTAGCTTCCATTTTTCCACTTTTCCAGGCTGCACGTCACTAGGTGAAACGTCCTTGACATTAGGAGTAGTTGTTGCGGCTTCTTCTCCTCTTGTAACGTCAGTAAGTGTAGCATCCATGTCCGCAACTTCATCAACCACTTGCTTTCCTTTTGCTGAAGTTTCCAGCACTTTACCACTTCTGGTAGTGATGGCCATGCATGACCCATCATTCTTTGGGTTTTGCACAGTATCCCTTGGTAAGGTGCCAGCTTTTCTTTGATTAAATGCTGCTGAAAGTTGGCTCAACTGCTGCTCTATTTGCTTGATAGAAGTGGAATGAGAATCAACTAGTTGCTTCATGGAGGACAAATCATCAATCACCTCTTTAACTCCCGCGCTCGTTGCTTCCACTCCTTTCAATAACTTACCCATCATGTCTTCCATGGAATTAGATGTGGTGGTATCACGTTTACCAGGGGGAACGTACAAACCACTATTTTCATTATTTTTCTTCCAACTACCTTGGTCTTTGCTTCCAGATTTATCATAATAGTTCCGACCTTGGTTTCCTTGGGCATTCCCACGGAAACCCCCCTGGTTGTTCAAGTAGTTGGCCTCTTCTTCAGAATCAGATTCGTCTCTTACTTTTAGCGCTACAGCTTTCAATTTTTCGGTCTTCCCTGATAATAAGTGCTTTGTCAGAAGATCCAATTGTGTTTTCATGTGCTCCATGTCTTGCTCACATTCTTCTTCTCTTCTTCTTTGGTCTGCAGACATGCCAATAGATAAAGTGGGGCTTGCTACCTTTGAATCCCTGGTATGCCAAGCTCTACTTTGCTTTGTCATGCGATCTAGCATATTGCTTGCTTGACCAAAGGTAAGGTCCATGAAAGAACCTCCAGCTGTGTTGTCCACCACTGGTTTAGTTATTGAATTCAAGGCTCTATACAAGATCTCTATTAGGTGAACATTAGTCATGTGATGGTTTGGGCATCTCGCTAGCTTTGTCTTGAACCTCTCCCATGTTTCATGAAGAGCTTCAGAGGGAAGCTGGCGAAAGTTGCTGATTTCATCTCTCAATTGTGCTCTTTTGGATGGCGGAAAGAATCTTTCTAGGAAAGCGTCTCTCAATTGCCTCCAATTTGTAATTGAATCAAGAGTCAGCCCATTCAACCATAGTGTTGCCTCCCCAGACAGAGACAATGGAAATAGACGTAATCGAATAGCATTCTGACCAACACCAGGATTGTCAAAAGACTTGTATGTAGAAATAAAGTTGATGAGATGCATATTCGGATCATCGCCTGCTAGTCCACCAAATAATCCCTTGAGTTGCAATAACTGAATCATGGTGCTTGTGATGTTGAACTTAGCTCCGGGCGCTAATGGTGGTGGAATTATAGCTCCAGTGGCTCCGGAACCATCAAGATCATCATCATCATCGTCGAAAGCTGGTTGCAATGGTTAGCGATCATACCTATACCGAGCTTGTCGACCTCTTCGATTGGCAGGTGTTGCAGTTTCAGCGCCATGCCTTGGGTTTATCAACTCGTCATCGCCTAAATCCTCATCGTCAGGGTTTGTTGCTCGCCCAGGATTATCAATGTTTTGCTGGTGTACTTGGGCAGCGGCAAGAGCAGCTAATCTTGCTTGCTCGTGTTGAGCAGCCATCCTGTCGATTTCAGCTTGTGCTTCCATTCTTCTAATTCGTTGTGGTTCAGGATTGATTGGTAATAACGGTTGACCAGAACTTCTAGTATGGGGAATGCACTAAAGTAAAAGCCTGCAAGAAACAAAAACAAAAACTAAACGTAAAAGTACGAGAATCTTTGACCAAAGGGTCTAGTAATTATCACGAACTTGATTGACACTCGTATTCCCCGGCAACGGCGCCAATTTTTGATAACGCTCAATCTACAGCTCTCGTGGGAGTGTAAAGCGGTCGTTAGCAAATATAGAACCCAACCTGGGTTGGGTGTCGATCCCACAGGGAATAGCTTGGCCAACAAGTAAGCAAAATTAATAGACTTTAGGTGCAAGTCTCGTAAGAAGGGGGGATTGTAATAAGTAACCAAAGTAATGAAATAAAAGCTGAAAATAGCAAAGTAAAAAGAGAGTATTTCGTAGGTTCTGAAAAAATGAGAATTGAAGCGTTGGGGTTATGTCCACCTTCTGAGGTATACGTCTCTATTGGCTATGAGTATGTAGAGTCTTGACATGCAATTGCTTATAGAGAATTGTAGTCGATGGTAAATCCAAGCGTCTCGCGACCTAAACAAGGACTATTTCACTTTAACTCTCACGAGCTTAAAGCGTGTCTAACGGTACGAATTCTCCAAGAGGTTAGTCCAGTTACGGCACTAGCTTTTTAATAGGAAAGGGTGTCCTACTACCTTGACATTATCTCTTTTCCAGACAAATAACCTTTCTCGCGAACAAGTTAAATGTTAGACTGGCGTATTCTTGCGTTTGCAACCACAAAGAATGTAGGTTAAGATGAAGAGAATAATGATATAAGCAATATACGTGTCTCGAACTCACAAACTCACAGCAATAGATAGTAACTCATTCGGCTTCCATAACCCCAACAGAGAAGTTTAGTTACCCATGAATGCGAAGGATATCACGATTTGCATGGTTGATGGCGTGAGAAGTAGGTGATAGGCGTGTGGTGTTGGTGATTCCCTAGCAAGTAACGATTCTCTTGTTGTGGAATTTAAGAATAGGAGAGTAGATTAGAAGTGTTTGTAGTGGAAGATGAGAGAGATGGAAGAAAATTAATTGTTGAATTAAGTGAAGAATTAATTTCTGAATCAATAAAAATCTCTAGCATGATAGGGTATTTATAATACTCCTATCCTACATCTACTAAGCTAATGAAATAAATAGCCAAATCCTACTATACTAATGAAATCCTTGACCCAAATGTACTAGGGTAAGGTTACAATATCATAATCCAAATAGAATAGTGAAATACATAACCTAATTGTACTAGGTTAATGTATCTTTGTAAAAATCCAGATTTGTGTCTGTAAGTCCCCAAAGTCTTCAGAAATGCTGTTTTAGCCCGGGACAGATTTTCCATGCAGCAGATTTGGTCCTTAGGCGTCCAGCTCCCTTCTACTTCGTTTGTGAGCTTTCTTTTGCGTCAAGTAAGCCGTAAAATGTTGTATTTTGCATCATTTATACCTGAAACTTTCCTAATCATGTTTGTTAGCTCATTTACAGGAAAAAGGACTAAAGTGCATGAAATAGATAATTAGTTCTCAAAACTAGGCTAAAATATGGGCAAAATATATTGATATAGGCGTGTAAATCCGCCTATCATCAACACCCCACACTTAGAGCTTTGTTCGTCCTCGAACAACATATCATGTCCTTCTAAGCATCGACTTAAGGTTTTTACAGCAACAACACAAAACATTTATCAAGACAAGCACAACAATTATCAACAAAGAGTAGCTTTCCGATTATAAATAGAAACCATTTACTCTCAAGCATAGACTCGTGATGGTGATCAACTCACATGCAAACGTTCAAGTGCATAGAATCATATACAACTATCCAAACTCATCAACCATGTGTGTCTCACCATTTAGTACCCATAATCACGCACAAATATAGCATATTTTTCAAACATGGGTATCAAAGTATCCTTGCTCTCGCTCTCACAAAAAATTCATATGTAGCAACTGATAACCATAGGCTTGCCCTTAATGTAGTACTCCACTAAATGTTGGAATGTTAAGATTAGGATCAAGTAGGTCTTTTGATGGTTGTGATGTAGGCTAAGGGACGGGTAGGATCAACTATTTTGGCCAGAAATAATGACTAAGTTCCTAAGCACTTTAATACATCATATTGTATCATTGACACTTTTTTCTTTCAACCTTTCTTCTTTATTTTATTCTACCACCCTTGTTCTCCTCTTTTGTTTTTCAATTTTAAGCACAACTCACTTTTCAGCTTTCTTTTCCTTTTTCTTTTCACAACATACCTCTTATGATAGCACTTTCTTTTTCATAGCACATTCAAGCACCATTACAATTTAAAGCATCATACTCACCCAATTTCCTCTTATGTTGTCACATGACTTTTTCACTTTAAAGCACTTAGGAATTTGGATCAAATTACGGTCTTGAAAAAAAATGGATTAGGCTTACATACAAGGTTGTCAAAGAAATAGGTTAAAGGCTCAAAAGGGTTTAACTAGGGATGATGTCCATGGGTAGGTAAAACTGAAGGTAAACAAATATAGGTTGCCAAAGAAATGCCTAAATCATATCCTAACTTACACTCCTTATTTTCGCTTTGCATACATACCAGGCAAGTTCTAGCATCAGCCACATACATAGAAGATACTATTAATCTCTCACACACAAGGCACATGGTCGACTTGATTGGAAGTAATATAGACTTTCAACCCAACAAGTGAAGGAATTGAATCATACAATATCACATAATTAGTCACAACTAGAGCCTAAACGTCTCACTAGTCACAATTGTAGCACATACTTTTGTTATAATCTCATGCTACCTATCAAAATAATTTCATGCGAAGCTAGAAAAAAATTTTAACTCCTAAAAAAAACTAAAAAAACGTCAAACGAAAAAAAACAAAAAAAAACGAAAAAAACAAAGTAAACAAACAAACATACAAACATAGGTGCAAACAAAGAAGGTATAGCATGCGATTCTGCCACCCCACACTTAGACGGGACATTGCCCTCAGTGGAAAATAAATTCGAAGAACCTGGTTAGTCGGACCCTTCATCAATGTCGGGAGTCATACCCCCTTCGTCTGAATCATCATAAGAGTCGTCGTCAGAGTTCTCCTCCTCGTCAGAATCAGGTAGGCGTCTATCATCATCAGTCGGCACATCATCGTCTAGAGGTTCCTCAAAATATACGCCCACTCCACACATCTACCACGCATGCCTGTTCATTGGGTAGTCGTGGTCCAGCTGTTGGAGCTCTTCAGCAGTTGAAATACGTCCACCACTCATCATAGTGAATCGTGTCATGCCATAGAGATGACGGAAGAAACTCTTGTCACGAGCATGTCTCTCCGCAGTAGTAAGGTTGACTCCATGAGTTGGTTCAGCATCTTTGACCTTGGTGAGGTCAACCTTCTTTGGGTTATGTGGGAGTTTGTGGTCGGCTGGTTCCTCTTCGATATCCTCCTTCCGCAACATTGCTGTCAACAAATTGTCGAATGTGAAATGGGACCTTTTGTGGAGTCTGGCCTTCCTCATGGTAGATTGAATGATTGCCCCAAAGTTGATAGGGACATTCGTCGTCAAAGCATAGACCAAACACACTCTATCTCTCGATATCTTGGTGTATTGAGTCCCAGGAATAAGACATGAGTTGACAATACGCATCCAGATTCTTGCTTCCCTATTTAGTGGAGCATAGGGGAAGGTGTTGTGTCGACCTGTTTCTTTATGTCTGCCCCACCTTGCCATTGATCTACTTCCACAAAGCGTGTGTCGTATCGCTCTATAAGGAGGCCTGCTGTACAGTTCTTTGAATGGTGCTGTGTCGACCGAAGGTAAGCCAAGAAAAGAGTTGATCCAATCCGCGGTGAGCTGTAACACTTGGCCCCGAATTTTGACTTCATTGCCTGTTGTTTTTGGCGACCAGTTGGCATAAAACTCTCATGTTAAGTCAAGATTGCACTCTCCCATGTCGCGGAAGATGAAATCCAGCTTCAAAGCCATTATTTTTGCCAACATACGCGGCTCTTTCTTTGCTAAGGTCTCCTTGTTGATCAAGTCGACATGCACATATTTCCTTTCTTTTTTGCTGCTGTACCATGCTTTGGCTTCTTCCTCAAAGACCCATTTTATTCCGAACATTCTGCGTGGTAGGTGCGCTGAGGATGATTCTCCTTGGTCTTTTCGACTTCTCTTTTTGCCCTTTTGGGACGTGGTAGCCTTCTCCTTGCCTTGCCTCGCTTTAGGTGCCATTGTACCTGAGACTAGAAATAATGTTAGTTTCATCACAATCTCACTTGATACAATCTATATGAAATCACTAGGGGTACCACCCCACACTTAGTTTCGTTAGCACAAATCAATGAAGTGAAAGTGGTTGAGTACTCAGATTTTGTCGACATACGTTTTAGGATTGTATTCCGACAAGAAAATCAGCATTGCATCACTTATTTGCAGCCATTGGACTACTTTCATGGTGGATATAGCAACACTATGACATAGGGGTTACCACATGGAATCGTTATTCGTACAACAAGCACAACCTCCTAAGTCGATAGGCACTATAATCGTATCCCGATGGCCGGGATAGTCTATTATGTAAGCATCCAAACAACACTCTTAAGCAATATTCATAGCCATATATATTCAGCAAATATCATAAAAATGCTTTTGAAACAAAATTCAAGTCGGAAACAAGTCAAGAATTCCCTACGTATATATTCACTCACATGATTTTGCAACAACAATCCAAACACATGAACATCACCACCAATCTCACATGATTTAGTATTTTATAATAAGCATAGCAACGTAGTACTTACGATAAATAGATGAAGAATAAGAGAGTACTTACTTGCTTGAAGCTTGTGGAGAAGTTGTTGTGAATTGGAAGAGCAAAAGAAGAAAATTTTGAGAAGATTTGGAGGGTTATGCAGCGCCTTTAGGGTTGTTTCTAATGTGGTTGTGTTATAAAAATAAGTCCCCTTTATATAGGAAGAGTATGGGTCGGGTTATGACCCATTTACAATCGGATTTGGGGACAAAAACACCACATATGCGGCGCATATCACTCGGCATATCAATGACATATGCGGCGCATTGTCTATGGCATAACGGTACATATGCGCCGCATTGTCTATGGCATTTGTAGACATATGCTCCGCATAGTCTATGGCACATGAGATACTGAGACCAAATGCCATAGCATAGGCGGCACATAGTCAAAAGCATACATAGGAATAGGCGGCGCATAGTGTATAGCACACTAGATTCTGAGTCTTTAGGCTATAGAATAGGTTGTGCATCGTTCGTGGCCTATTTTTACCAAGGCCTAGCCTTCCTCGAAGCCTATTTTGACGTGAGAAAGGCTCAATTCATAGCCTTATGCATCACCATTCCTAACTTACCGATTTTACCATACAATGCATCCAAATCGTCGATTGAGATCAATCTCCTTGTCGCATACTTCTTGCACCTATATTTGCTCAAAACAAAATGAAAACGATTAGTACGATGGGTTGCCTCCCACCAAGCCCCTTAGTTTTGGTCGTGGCACGACTCTTATTTTTGGATTTTCATTTATCAAAAAGAAAAAATACTAACACGACGAAATGATAAAACGATAAAACGATGGGTTGCCTCCCATCTAGCGCCTTATTTATTGTCGTGGCTCAACGTAGTAATCTCGAGTACTTAGACTTCGTCGAGATAAGTGATGGCCATGTCATTTATCGAGTCAAGAGGACCAATATATGGCTTAACACTTTGGCCATTCACTTTGAAGACAACACCATCATTGTCTTCCAATTCGACTACTCCAGACGAGTAGACTTGGATGACTTTAAATGGACCAGCCCACTTTGATTTTAACTTACCTGGGAAGAGCTTGAGTCTGGAGTTAAAGAGTAGTACCATGTCACCTTTTTGGAAGTTTCGTCGAACAATCCGCTGATCATGATACTTTTTCATCCGCTCCTTGTATAAATCTGATCTTTCATATGCATGGAGCCGAAATTCATCTAGTTCGTTCAGCTGCTCCAACCTCAGGTTCTTCACATCATCCCAATTCAGATTCAAGTGCTTCAATGCCCACAATGCCTTGTATTCAAGCTCGATGGGTAAATGACAAGACTTCCCATAAACTAGATGATAAGGTGACATGCCAATGGGTGTCTTGAATGCAGTCCTATACGCCCATAGTGCATCATCTAGCTTTCGAGACAAGTCCTTCCTATTCGCATTAACCGTCTTGGCAAGGATTTGCTTGATCTCGCGGTTGGAAACCTCAACTTGTCCACTGGTTTGGGGATGATAAGGCGTAGCTACCTTGTGTTGCTTGACTCCATACTTGGCCAATACAGATTTGAATAGCTTGTTGCAAAAGTGAGATCCTCCATCACTTATGATAGTACGAGGTACTCCGAAGCGAGAGAAGATATTCTTCTTTAAAAATGCTACAACACGCTTTCCTTTGTTATCGGCCAATGCTACAGCTTCAACCCATTTTGACACATAATCCACAGCAACCAAGATGTACTTCATTCCAAACGAATTCACGAATGGCCCCATGAAATCAATACCCCACACATCAAAGAGTTCTACCTCAAGAATTTTGGACATGGGCATTTCATGGTGTTTTGAAATAGCACCTTGCCGTTGGTATTGGTCACACCTCTTCACATAGTCATATGCATCTCTGAATATCGAAGGCCAATAATATCCACTTTGCAATACTTTTCTCGCTGTTCGATTGCCTGCATGATGTCCTCCAACTTGCGAGGTGTGGCATGCTTCCAATATAGTAGGCACTTCTTCATGGGATATACATCATCGAATGATACCATCCGCGCATCTTCGAAACAAATAAGGCTCATCCCAATAGTAGTGCTGAACGTCATGCATAAACTTTCTCCTTTGGTGGTAAGATAAATTGGAAGGTAACACATTACTCACCACGAAATTTGCAAAGTCGGCATACCATGGTAATTTCTCCATTGTTGTTGCTAGTATCTCCTCGTCAGGGAATGCATCATCAATCTGATTTTCTGGTTGCGCCACATACTCATTCTCAAGTCTGGATAGGTGATCAGCCACTTAGTTCTCGCAACCTCTTCTATCTTTGACTTCGAAATCAAACTCTTGCAGCAGCAATACCCATCGAATCAGCCTTGGTTTTGCATCCTTCTTCGTCATTAGATACCTAAGAGCTGCATGGTCTGTATGAATGATCACCTTAGTACCCGATAGATAGGCGCGAAACTTCTCAAACGCATACACAACCGCTAGGAGCTCTTGTTCAGTAACAGTGTAGTTCCTTTGGGCTTCATTTAGGACCTTACTTGCATAATAGATAGGATGAAATAATTTCTCCTTTCTCTGTCCAAGAACAGCACCAACGGCTACACCACTAGCATCACACATGACTTCAAACGGGAGCGTCCAATCTGGTGCTACCATGATAGGGGCTTCAATGAGTTTTCCTTTGAGGCATTCGAATGCCTTTAAGCAATCTTCATTAAAGTCAAACGTCGCATCTTTCTCCAGTAGTTTGCACAATGGACTAGAAATTTTGGAGAAGTCTTTGATGACTCTACGATAAAATCCAGCATGGCCAAGAAAACTACGAACTCCCTTCACCGAAATTGGAGGTGGTAGCTTCTCGATTACCTCTATTTTTGCGCGATCAACCTCTATTCCTCTTTCGGAAATCTTGTGCCCAAGAACGATTCCTTCTTTTACCATGAAGTGGCACTTCTCCCAATTCAGCACAAGGTTGAACTCTACACATCTTTGTAATGCCATGCTCAAGTTCGCCAAACATGCTTCAAAGGACTCACCAACAACTGAAAAGTCGTCCATAAATACCTCCAAAGTGTCTTCAACCATATCAGAGAAAATAGACATCATACAACGTTGAAAGGTGGCTGGTGCATTACACAACCCGAATGGCATGCGTTTGAAGGCAAACGTACCATATGGGCATGTAAACGTTGTCTTCTCTTGGTCTTCAGGTGCAATACAAATCTGATTATAACCTGAATAACCATCCAAGAAGCAAAACCATCCTTTCCCCGCTAATCGATCTAGCATTTGGTCCATAAATGGCATGGGGAAGTGATCCTTGAGCGTCGAAGAATTCAGCTTGCGGTAGTCCATGCATACTCTCCATCCAGTAACGGGCCTGAGTGGAATAAGCTCATTCTTTGCATTCGCAACCACCGTCATGCCTCCTTTCTTGGGAACACATTGCACAGGACTCACCCATGTAGTATCAGAGATAGGATATACAACTCCTGCGTCTAACCACTTGATAATCTCCTTCTTCATCACTTCTTGCATTGGTGGGTTTAGACGTCTTTGATGTTCAATGGTGGGTGTGCACTTTTCTTGAAGCTGAATTTTATGAGTGCAAATCCCAGGTGGAATACCAATGATATCCGCAATGGTCCATCCAATAGCTCTAATATACTTGCGTAAGATTGCAATAAGAGCTGCAACTTGTTGCTCACCCAAATCGGCTGCCACAATGACCGGAAGAGTGTTTCCGCTTCCTAAAAATGTGTACTTCAAATGGCTTGGCAGCTCCTTCAATTCTAACGTGGGTGGTTCTTCAATAGATGGCTTAGCTGGTGGTGAAGGTCAATTTTTGAGATCAAGATCCAGCTTCTTGGCGGTATAGCGATATGTCCCTAATCCCGATAGAGCACAAATATCTTCATCAGAAATTTCAGCATCATCATTCTCTCCTTTCATGAGCAAAACCTCCAAAGGATCATCAAGAATTCGCTCTTCTGCAAGTAACTCTTTCTCATCATCAAAGACAACATCAGCCACAGAAAATACACTCAGATCTTTGGGTTGCTTCATTGATTTGCAAACATCAAAGCGAACCACTTCGTCATTTATTCGGAATGAAAGCTCATTAGCTCTCAAATCTATGAGCACACTTCCCGTAGCAAGGAAAGGGCGTCCCAAGATTATGGGAACCTCTGAATCTGCTTCACAATCCAAGATGACAAAGTCTGCTGGAAATATGAATGAAGATACCTTCACCAAGACATCGCATAGAATACCAACCGGTCGTTTTACCGACCTATCCGCCATAACAAGTCTCATATTAGTTGGTGTAGGATCTCCTAACCCCAACCTCTTGTAGATCGATAATGGCATCAAGTTGATGCTGCCTCCTAAGTCACACAATGCTTTGGCAAAGTTCAAAGATCCGACGGTGCAAGGAATCGTGAAAGCTCCGAGGTCGGCCTTCTTCTAAACTATCGATCGGGTAGTGATTGCACTACAATGATGCACATCATCTTTCAGCTCATAACTTGCTGCCCTCTTCTTAGTCAAAAGATCTTTCATAAACTTCGCATACCCAGGCATTTGTTCAAGTGCCTCTACCAATGGGAAATTAATGGTCAGCTGCTTCAACATAGTCATAAATTTGCTGAACTTAGTGTCATCGGTCACCTTCTTCAATCTTTGTGGAAAAGGTGGTGGCTGGTATGGAAGTGTTCTCTCCACGGCTTTCTTCTCCTCTAGCTTCCGTTTTTCCACTTTTCCAGGCTGCACGTCACTAGGTGAAACGTCCTTGACGTTGGGAGTAGTTGTTGCGGCTTCTTCTCCTCTTGTAACGTCAGTAAGTGTAGCATCCATGTCCGCAACTTCATCAACCACTTGCTTTCCTTTTGCTGAAGTTTCCAGCACTTTACCACTTCTGGTAGTGATGGCCATGCATGACCCATCATTCTTTGGGTTTTGCACAGTATCGCTTGGTAAGGTGCCAGCTTTTCTTTAATTAAATGCTGCTGAAAGTTGGCTCAACTGCTGCTCTATTTGCTTGATAGAAGTGGAATGAGAATCAACTAGTTGCTTCATGGAGGACGAATCATCAATCACCTCTTTAACTCCCGCGCTCGTTGCTTCCACTCCTTTCAATAACTTAGCCATCATGTCTTCCATAGAATTAGATGTGGTGGTATCACGTTTACCAGGGGGAACGTACAAACCACTATTTTCATTATTTTTCTTCCAACTACCTTGGTCTTTGCTTCCAGATTTATCATAATAGTTCCGACCTTGGTTTCCTTGGGCATTCCCACGGAAACCCCCCTGGTTGTTCAAGTAGTTGGCCTCTTCTTCAGAATCAGATTCGTCTCTTACTTTTAGCGCTACAGCTTTCAATTTTTCGGTCTTCCCTGATAATAAGTGCTTTGTCAGAAGATCCAATTGTGTTTTCATGTGCTCCATGTCTTGCTCACATTCTTCTTCTCTTCTTCTTTGGTCTGCAAACATGCCAATAGATAAAGTGGGGCTTGCTACCTTTGAATCCCTGGTATGCCAAGCTCTACTTTGCTTTGTCATGCGATCTAGCATATTGCTTGCTTGACCAAAGGTAAGGTCCATGAAAGAACCTCCAGCTGCGTTGTCCACCACTGGTTTAGTTATTGAATTCAAGGCTCTATACAAGATCTCTATTAGGTGAACATTAGTCATGTGATGGTTTGGGCATCTCGCTAGCTTTGTCTTGAACCTCTCCCATGTTTCATGAAGAGCTTCAGAGGGAAGCTGACGAAAGTTGCTGATTTCATCTCTCAATTGTGCTCTTTTGGATGGCGGAAAGAATCTTTCTAGGAAAGCGTCTCTCAATTGCCTCCAATTTGTAATTGAATCAGGAGTCAGCCCATTCAACCATAGTGTTGCCTCCCCAGACAGAGACAATGGAAATAGACGTAATCGAATAGCATTCTGACCAACACCAGGATTGTTAAAAGACTTGTATGTAGAAATAAAGTTGATGAGATGCATATTCGGATCATCGCCTGCTAGTCCACCAAATAATCCCTTGAGTTGCAATAACTGAATCATGGTGCTTGTGATGTTGAACTTAGCTCCGGGCGCTAATGGTGGTGGAATTATAGCTCCAGTGGCTCCGGAACCATCAAGATCATCATCATCATCGTCGAAAGCTGGTTGCAATGGTTAGCGATCATACCTATATCGAGCGTGTCGACCTCTTCGATTGGCAGGTGTTGCAGTTTCAGCGCCATGCCTTGGGTTTATCAACTCGTCATCGCCTAAATCCTCATCGTCAGGGTTTGTTGCTCGCCCAGGATTATCAATGTTTTGCTGGTGTACTTGGGCAGCGGCAAGAGCAGCTAATCTTGCTTGCTCGTGTTGAGAAGTCATCCTGTCGATTTCAGCTTGTGCTTCCATTCTTCTAATTCGTTGTGGTTCAAGATTGATTGGTAATAACGGTTGACCAGAACTTCTAGTATGGGGCATGCACTAAAGTAAAAACCTACAAGAAACAAAAACAAAAACTAAACGTAAAAGTACGAGAATCTTTGACCAAAGGGTCTAGTAATTATCACGAACTTGATTGACACTCGTATTCCCCGGCAACGGCGCCAATTTTTGATAACGCTCAATCTACAGCTCTCGTGGGAGTGTAAAGCGGTCGTTAGCAAATATAAAACCCAACCTGGGTTGGGTGTCGATCCCACAGGGAATAGCTTGGCCAACAAGTAAGCAAAATTAATAGACTTTTGGTGCAAGTCTCATAAGAAGGGGGGATTGTAATAAGTAACCAAAGTAATGAAATAAAAGCTGAAAATAGCAAAGTAAAAAGAGAGTATTTCTTAGGTTGTGAAAAAATGAGAATTGAAGCGTTGGGGTTATGTCCACCTTCTGAGGTATATGTCTCTATTGGCTATGAGTATGTAGAGTCTTGACATGCAATTGCTTATAGAGAATTGTAGTCGATGGTAAATCCAAGCGTCTCGCGACCTAAACAAGGACTATTTCACTTTAACTCTCGCGAGCTTAAAGCGTGTCTAACGGTACGAATTCTCCAAGAGGTTAGTCCAGTTACGGCACTAGCTTTTTAATAGGAAAGGGTGTCCTACTACCTTGACATTATCTCTTTTCCAGACAAATAACCTTTCTCGCGAACAAGTTAAATGTTAGACTGGCGTATTCTTGCGTTTGCAACCGCAAAGAATGTAGGTTAAGATGAAGAGAATAATGATATAAGCAATATACGTGTCTCGAACTCACAAACTCACAGCAATAGATAGTAACTCATTCGGCTTCCATAACCCCAACAGAGAAGTTTAGTTACCCATGAATGCGAAGGATATCACGATTTGCATGGTTGATGGCGTGAGAAGTAGGTGATAGGCGTGTGGTGTTGGTGATTCCCTAGCAAGTAACGATTCTCTTGTTGTGGAATTTAAGAATAGAAGAGTAGATTAGAAGTGTTTGTAGTGGAAGATGAGAGAGATGGAAGAAAATTAATTGTTGAATTAAGTGAAGAATTAATTTCTGAATCAATAAAAATCTCTAGCATGATAGGGTATTTATAATACTCCTATCCTACATCTACTAAGCTAATGAAATAAATAGCCAAATCCTACTATACTAATGAAATCCTTGACCCAAATGTACTAGGGTAAGGTTACAATATCATAATCCAAATAGAATAGTGAAATACATAACCTAATTGTACTAGGTTAATGTATCTTTTTAAAAATCCAGCTTTGTGTCTGTAAGTCCCCAAAGTCTTCAGAAATGTTGTTTTAGCCCGGGACAGATTTTCCATGCAGCAGATTTGGTCCTTAGGCGTCCAGCTCCCTTCTACTTCGTTTGTGAGCTTTCTTTTGCGTCAAGTAAGCCGTAAAATGTTGTATTTTGCATCATTTATACCTGAAACTTTCCTAATCATGTTTGTTAGCTCATTTACAGGAAAAAGGACTAAAAGTGCATGAAATAGATAATTAGTTCTCAAAACTAGGCTAAAATATGGGCAAAATATATTGATATAGGCGTGTAAATCCGCCTATCATCAGTACTGAGATTTGAGGTATAATTCTGACACCTTTCAGGAAAAAGGACTAAAAGTGCATGAAATAGATAATATATATATATATATATATATATATATATATATATATATTATAACTGTTAGTAGAAACAATGTGAGCTACCATTAGGAACTTTTCTACTTGCACGTGACATGCTCATAGTATATTTTACTTATCATATTTTCTTCTTTGCTCAGTCGACCTATAATACCTATTGAGTACAAGTGGATCATATTCAGTCCTATTATAATCTTACGGTGCAGATCCTAGCACGAGTACGACTCACAAATGTTGATTTATGTGATGGATTTTGTCACACTTAGAGGTACTGGCCCAGTTTAGGCTTTACAGAGTCGACTCCAAGCCTCTTCTATCTATTAGTAGTCTTTACTTCTAGTTCATATATATATATATATATATATATATATATATATATAAAGAAAAAAATTGGATGTTGTATTAGATGCTCTTATGTTATGACACCAGATTTTGGAATTGGATTTAAGGATTTTTTTAATATTCTATTGTAATTAAAATTTGTGTTTGGCTCGAATTCGTTCTAAAAGTCTTTCCTGGGTGTTTTTGTTGTTTCCATTATCAGGCTAGGTGATTGGCTTACTTACAAGGTGGTGACACGATAAGTGTCATTATGATTTATTTTTGGATTGTGACAGTAACTCTTGCCTCTACTTTCTGTGATAAGAGCATGTCCATGATTTTCAAGATTCTTTCTCATTTTCACATCATCTGTTATGTGCAACTTTGTCACGAACCAAATCAGGGCCTGGTTGTGATGGGTATCTCTAGTCCATCGAGGACTAAAGACCACCCCATTTGCATAGCCAAATCGAAAACAATACAACTAGCAGCGAATGAATTCAAAACATATAACAATATAGAGCTGAGATTCAAACATATACCAAGATAATTAAGAAACTATCTTAGAGAAATCGAAGAACTTTAACATCCATTCCAATCCACAGTAATCCACAAAGTCTCTAATAACCAAGAGCAACCTAAGTAGGTACATTCCCCCTACCATAGTCTCTAATAACCAAGAGCAACCTAAGTAGGTGCATTCTCCCTACCATAGCCAAAATGAGTTTAAAAGGAATGGTCCAAAACATAAATGAAATAAGACCACGAAATTAGGGTCTTCTGGGGTATAGAAGCTCACCACTTCAATCTGACTCACGAGATATCTAGAAATCACCTATCACTGCATCGAAAAAGTAGAAGTGTCTACATTCCATACATCGCATGGCAACATAGTGTTCTCATACTATTAGCGGGTTGAGCACTAGCATGTAACTCAAGATAAGGATAAAATAATGTCAATTCAAAAGCTCATGAAAAATCTATGTACATGTTCATATACATTTATACATACATGTTCATATAAGATGCTGGGATAGGGAACAAGGTTTAGCATGAGATTTAAAACCATTAACCTGGACTGTGTAGCTCTCCCTACTTAAAGAATCCCAGTGTGTGTTAGTCGCACGAATCAGGAAAATCCAAGGATGATCCAAGGTATTCTTTGACCCCAGCCAATCCAAAAATATATATGTGTAAACCATGCACATAGTCATAAAGACCCCCACGTCGGTAAACGTGGTTTCTAGTATCGGTCCCCCTAGGACCTCCACCTTCCATGGCAAGCTACACAACCCCCACGACCATTTTTTTCATTAAATCCAGTTTAAAATGAAAAACATGGCCAACAAGGACTTCAAAACCCTTTTATCCATTTAACCATTTATGCAATGCAATAGTTTAGGGAAATAAGATAAATAACGTGATTAACCATATTTAAAATCCAATTATGCAAGTGGGTTCCAAAAACAAAACCATCAATTTGGGGGAATACCTCAAACCCCATCCCATTCACCATGCTTATGCACCACAACGAGTTTCAAAATACATAAATAAAACATGAACACTTGCATTAAAACCATGAGAATTCAAATCAAATAACAATCTTTCTAATACAGTCAACCCAATTCAAAATCCATATCCAAATCCATATGAATAACCATTTAAACACATGTTTTTAGTAAAACAAGTATAAGAGGAGAGGTATATGCCTAAATGTATTAGGAATTATGGAGGGAAATTAACTCTGAGTCCTAGATGATCAACCTTGAGAAACTCTAGGCTTGTTCTTGCTTTGAGGAATTTGAGAGAGAAGAATAGTGCTTATGTTATGATAATTTAATGATAATAGGGCTACAAGAGTGTTTTAAGTCGTGGGATAGAAGTTGGATGGGAGAAAAGACTGATATTCCCTTAGTGAGAATGTGTAGGAAAAATTATCCCCAGTCGCTACGGGTCACATCACGACTCATGACATTTGGGTGTGAGTCCTCTCCACGACTCATAGTTTGGGCAGATAAATAGTGCCTCTTCACTGTTTACCCTATGAGTTGTACCCTATGACTCATACACAGACCTTATAACTCATTAGGTCCTAGTCGTAACCACAATAGTGATATTTGGCACCTACACCAATTTGACTATGGAAAACACCATACGACTCGTAGAGAGTCATTAAGACTCTGACATTCCAGTCATTGTCATAACAGACACATGGGAAAACCTCACTGGTCACCCAATGACTCGAACCCTATAACCCATAAGGAGACCGTATAACTCATTGGGTGATTTGTAGTCTAAGGAGTGAGCTCTAAACTCAAGAAATTCTCAAAGACAAAAATTTGGGGTGTTACACTAACCTCTCCCATAGGATCATTCATCTCCGAATGAGGATTCAAGGCATCTATTAGCATGATTGCATGACAGACACACAACCACAAATTCTTTAACAAAGTCAGAAAACAAAGAGAGTAAGAAAACCGATACCTTAATCGCGATTATCCAATTCGAGGAACATGAATGGATACTTGGACTTCACATTCTTCTCAACTTCCCAAGTAGATTCTTCAACCTTTTGGTTCCTCCATATAACCTTTACCGAAGCCACATCCTTAGTCCTCAAACAATGGACTTATATCAAAAGTCTACACCGGGATTTTCTCATAAGATAAGGAATTCGAAATACCAATATCCTTAATAGGCACCACTAAAAAGCATTACCCACACACTTATTCAGTATCAAAACATGGAAAATCGAGTAACGGAACCCAAGATCGAAGGCAAATCCAACTTATAAGAAACCTTCCCCACTCTCCTCAAAATCAAGTATTGATCAATATAACGGGGGCTAAGCTTTTCCCTTTTCCCAAACCTCATCACTCCCTTAATAGGAGATACCTTCAAGATAACACAATCACCAACCTCAAACTCCCACTCTCTTTGCCTTATATCTGCATAGGACTTTTGGAAACTAAGAGGAGTCTTAAATTTATCTTGAATCTCCTTCACCTTATCCATGGCTTGGTAAACCAAGTTCGAACCAAACAAGCTAATCTCACCAACCTCAAAACACCTGATAGGAGATCTAAACCTCCCATAAAGATCTTCAAAATGAGCCATCCCAATACTAGAATGATAACTATTATTATATGCAAATTCAATTAGAGGAGTATGATCAACCCAACTACTACGAAAATCAATCATACATGCCCTTATCAGATCTTCCAAAGTCAGAATAGTGTTCTCTACTTGTCATCCGTCAGAGGGTGGAATGTGGTGCTAAGGTTCACCCGTGTGCCTAAGCATTGCTAAAACGAACACCAAAAGAGAGAAGAAAATTGTGTACCTTGATCTGAAATGATGGAAAATAGAGCCTCGTGCAATTTTAGTATTTGTAGAATAAACAACTTCACATATTCCTCTCTAGTGTAGTAGTCCTCATAAGAAAGAAGTGAGCAGACTTACTCATTCTACATACGATGAACCAAATCAAATCATGATGATGCCAAGACCGCAGAAAACCAGTAATAAAGTCCATGTTGATCACCTCCCACTTCAACTTAGGCAACACAACCTCAAGAGATATGTCGCCAGGCCTCAAGTGCTCAACCTTGACCTACTTACATACCAGACACTTAGTCATAAAGTTAGCCATATCTCTCTTCATATTGTTCCACTGATAAATCTCCTTTAGGTCATGATACATCTTTGTAGAGTTCGGATGAACTATATACCTCGACTCATAAGCCTCAACCAAAACTCTTTCCTGTAGCCCATTAACATCAGGAACACACAATTTACCTTGGTACCTCAAGATACCATCTCCACCAATATCAAATGCCATGACCTTCTGCTAACCCAAATCACCTTAATCTGCATCAAGATAGGGTCCAAACCATATTTCTACTTTACCTCTGCATCACGAGAGGACTTCACCACCTTCTTGACAATTACAACACCATCTTAAGAAACCAAAAGATGAACTCTTACATTAGACAATTAGTGAATGTCCTTCACCAATCCTCACTTCTCTTTATACACATGAGGCAAGCTATCCATGGACAACCTGCTAAAAGCATCAGCAACCACATTACCCTTACTTGAATGGTAATGAAGATCCATATCACAGTCCTTGAGCAACTGAAGCAATCTGTTTTGCCTGAGATTCAACTTCTTATGGGTGAACATATCCTGCAAGATTTTATGATCTGAATAGATATCAACATGAACCCATACAAGTAATGATGCCAAATCTTCAAAGCAAACATAACAGCCGCCAACTCTAAATCATGAGTCAGATAATTCCTTTCATAAACTTTCACCTACCTAGAAGCATAGGCAACAACTTTACTATGATGTATCAAGACACAGCCTAGTCCCACATGCAATGTATCATAGTAAAAAAAACAAACCCATCAGTACCCTCGGTCAGGGTTAAAATTGGAGCAGAAGTTAACTTATTCTTCAACTTCTAAAAGCTACCCATGCATGCATCGGACCACAGAAACTTTACCTTTTCTTAGTTAACTTAGTCAACGAAGTAGTAAAAAACGGGTAAACTAAAGAAGCTCTGAATATCAGTTGGAGTCATGGGCCTAGGCTACTTCTTAACCGCCTTAACATTTGTCGATCTACCATGATCCCCTCACTGAACACAACATGACCTAAAAAGGTCACAATATTCAACCAAAACTCACACTTCAAAAACTTGGTATATAATTGTTGATCCTTTAAAGTCTGAAACACTACTCAGAGGTATTCGGCACGGTATTCCTCACTATTAGAATATACCAAGATGTCATCAATAAACTTGATCATGAATAAATCTAAGAACTACCTGAATACTTGGTTCATAAAGTCCATAAATGCAGCTAGAGCATTAGTCAATCCGAATGGCATCACCAAAATCTCATAATGACCATATCGAATTCAAAAGACAGTCTTAGGGATATCCGTCTCCCAAATCTTCAACTAATGATAACCCAAACGAAGATCAATCTTAGAAAAACATCTAGCACCCTGAAGCTGGTCAAAGAGGTCATCTATCTTAAGAAAAGGATACTAGTTGTTCACCATCAAATTATTCAGTTATCGATAATTTATACACATCAAAAGGGAGCCATCCTTTTTATGCAAAAAAAGCATGGGAGAACCCCACGCAGACATACTGGGATGGATGAAACCCTTATCAAGAAGATCCTTTAACTTCTCTTTAAGTTTTTTCAACTTAGTCAGAGCCATTCTATAAGAAGGAATAGAGATAGGACAAGTATTTGGTAGAAAATTAATCCTAAAGTCTATTTCTCTATTGGGAGGAATACCAAGAAGATCATCAAAAAACACTTTAGGAAATTCATTAACAATGGAGACAGATTGTTGAGAGGGAAACTCATAACTAGAAGCTTTAACCCAAACTAGATAGTATAGATACCCCTTGGAAATCAACTTCTGAGCTCTAAGATAAGAAATAAACCATCCCTTAGGAACTAAGGAAATTCCCTCCCATTTAGTTATAGGTTCATTAGGGAATTGAAAATTGACTTTGTAAGTTCGAAAATCTTGAAAATCATAACATAAATCAAGCCAATCAATCTCCGAGATCACATCAAAATCTACTATGTCCAATTCATCAAATCCACTAATATCTCTCTATCACCAATAGATACCACACAACCCCTATAGACTATTCTAGACCTAGCAGAATCACCCACCAGGGTTGACATAAAGAAGGAATTGGAAATACTCTCAGGACTGATACTAAAATGAACAGCCATATAAGAGGTTGCATAAGAAAGGGTAGACCCTCAATCAAGTAAACAGTACACATCACGAGAGAAAACTTGTAACATACCAGTGATAACATTAGGAGACACCTTAGACTCCTGACGGGTGGCAAAAGCATAAAGATGGTTCTTGCCAGTATTGCTACTATAAGTATCACTCTTTGGGGAAGAAGCCAAAGAAGTAGAAACCAAAACCTTATTAGCTCCAGTAGAAATATTTGTTGATGGATAGTTTCTCTGAAAATAGAAAGGTTGGCCACATTTAAAACATAGATTCCTCCTCTCATCATAATAACCACGGTGCAATAATCTACAAAATTTGTAAAGAAGATAAGGTGGGGATGACTGAGCTCCACTAGCCTGTGTCTGGGTACCTTATATCTAAAACCTACTGTCAACCTAAAAGTGATGACCATTAGACATCTTAGGATAAGGAGCACTATCCATAGAATAAAAACCAAAATTTCCCTATGCATTCTTCTTTCCCTACTATCTACCATCTCTATCACTGTTCTACTAGCCTTTACCTTACTCTAAATATCTGAATTTCTTACTCTGCTTCTATCCTTCTCTATCTTTTTCTTTTTTTTCATCTTTAACTTGTTATATGTAAACCACCAACCTAGAGATATCCATATTATTGTTCAATACAGCATCCTTACACCCCAATACCAGGTCCCAAGACAATCCTGAAGTAAACTTTCTCATACTAGATACCAACTCCAGAGCAAAGTGAGACAGATGGTAAAATTTCAAAGCATACTCTTTCACACTCATCCTGCCCTACCTCAGATTTACAAAATCCTTAGCTTTAGCTTCCTACAACTTCTAAGGAAAGAAAAAACAAAGGAAAGCACCTAAAAACTTCTCCCGTGTAGCTTGCTCAGAATCATCACCGCTTGACTTCTCCAATTCTTCATACCACTGATATACCATATCCTTCAACTAATATGCAACAAACTCCACACCCTATACATCAGTACCATGTATTACCCTTAATATCTTCTATATTTCATCCATAAACTCGTGAGGATCCTCCTCAACCTTAGAGCCTATGAAGGTTGGGGGATTTAACATCATGAACTGGTTAACTTTAGTAGCCTCAGAAGATAGAGCAATAGAACCAACACAATTAAGCTAATGAGACTGAGAAGTCACCAACTAAGTTAGCAGATAAATAGATCAATCAAATTTAGCATTAAAAAGGTTTTTTTGAGGTAGTGGGGTATGAACATCATCAGTCGAGAAGCACGGATAGGACTAGTAAGGATCGATAGAACTCTACATGGGTAGTCAAGAGTAGTGGCCAACCCTATATTGGTTCTGTACTCCATAAGTAGGACAAGTTCTATCCATGTTGTCTTTTGATAGGATAGAGGATTTTCCATGAGCATCAGATCTTTGAAAAGGCATGATCTAAAATGCAAATAAATGGAATTAGAGGAGCTTTCAAGACCTTAGACTCTATAGCCCAAAAAATAGATCAAAAGAAAGGAAACTATTACTAAGTGACTCATAGACTCTCCCTTATAAGTGTGGCGTGCTACCTACCCATAGAAGAGACTCTACTTGATATCGATTTTTGGACACCTAATAACCATGAACCTACACTTTGATACCAAGATTGTCATGACCCAAACCAGGGCCTGGTTGTGATAGGTATCTCAAGTCCATCAAGGATCAAAGACCACCACTTTGTCTAGATAAATCGAATATAATACAACTAGCATCAGATGTATTCTAAACATATAACAAGATAAAGTAGAGGTCCAAAAATTATACAAAAAATAGTTAAGAAACTAGCTCAAAGAGAAATATCAGAACTTTAACATCAATCTCAATCCATAGTAATCTACAAAGCCTCTAATAACCAAGAGCAACCTAAGTTGGGACATTCCCCCGACCATAGCCAAAATGAATCCAAAAGGAATAGTCCAAAACATGAATGAAACAAGACCATGAAATAAGGGTCTTCTGGAGAATGAAAGCTCACTACCTCAATATGAGTCACGAGCTATCCATAAATAACCTATCACTATGTAGAGAAAGCAGAAGTGGCTCTGTTCTCTGCATTGCATGGGGATACAACGTCCAAAGATGGTTAGTGGGGTGAGCACTAGTATGTAACTCAAGAAAAATATAAAATAATATGAATTCAAAATCCAATCCAAACTCATGTATATGTTTTCATACATGCATACATATATATTTATTTAAGATACTGGGATAGGGAACCAGTTTTAGAATGAGATTTAAAACCATTGACTTAGACTGTGTATCTCTAACCGTCCTAAGGGCACCTGTGGGATACATAGGTTTAGTTCCCCCTACTGAGAGGTTCCCACTGCGTGTTAGCCACACGAACAAATAAAATCCAAAAATGAGCTAGGGAATACCTCAACCCTATCCAATCCAAATATATATAAGTCTAAACATACACACGGCCATTAAAAATCCTATGTCAATAAATGTGGTTTCCAATATCGATCCTCCTAGGACCTTTACCTCCCACGTAAAGCTACATAACTCTCTTTAAGCCAATTAAAATAATTTTCACGTAACCCATCCTTTTAACCAAGAAGTTATCCGTTAATCCATCAATCACAGGTATCATCATACCTTTATGCTTACAAGCTTATAATAATGCCATACCAATTCCATCTAATTGGGAGGATAACACAACCCCCTTTGTTCATTAAATCAAGTTGGGGGAATGCCACAGCCCCTTTCATTAATTAAATCAGTTTAAAATAAAAAAACATGGCCAACAAGGCCTTCAAAGCCCTTTTTGTCCGTTTAACCATTTATGCAATGCAATAGTTTAGGGAAATAAGCCAAATCATGCAATAGTTTAGGGAAATAAGACAAATCATTTGACTAACCATGTTTCAAATCTAATTATGCAAATGGATTAAGGGAACAAAATTTCCAAACTACAATCATCAATTTGGGGGTATACCTCAACCTCCATCCCATTCACTATACCTATGCACCCCAATGGGTTTCAAAATACGTAAATAAAACTTGAACACTTGTACTAAAACCATAGGAATTAAAATCAAGTAACAATCCTTTCAAGACCCTCAACCCAATTAAAAATCCATACTTAAATCTACATGAATAATGATTTAAACACATGTTTTAAGTAAAACAAGTTTAAGGGGAGAGGTACATTCCCAAAAGTATTAGGAATTATGAAGGGAAATCAACCTTTGAGCCCTAGATAATCAACCTTGAAAATTTGTAGCCTTGTTCTTGCTTTGAGGAATTTGAGAGAGAAGAATAGTTCTTATGTTATAATAATTTATTAATAGTAGGGCTATAAGATTGTTTTAAGTCATGGGATATAAGTTGGATGGGATAAAAGACCAATTTAACAATAATGAGAATATGGAGAAAAAATTATTCCCAGTTGTTATGGTCACGTCACGACTCGTGATACTTGGGTATGAGTCTTTGCCATGACTCATAGTTCGAGCAGAGACATGGCACCTCTTCACTGTGTACCCTACGTATTATACTAGATGACTCATAGTTTGGGCTAGGGCAATAACTATATTGGTTTTCTGTTCTTGTTCGATACAGTGCTAGGCTTTTAAGGCCTTCTCAGAGTCTAATGCACCTTAAAATTAGTCCAATCGCTATTGAATCTCTTTACAACGACACCAAATCTAGATCCCTTTACAAAGCTTGACAAATAAATATAAGCAACAACCAATATTAAATCTTAACAGGGTATCAGAATCATATTCATGTCCCTCAGCCTTATTATTTTGGACCTACAAAACTTAAATATAAAATTCCAGATATCTTGTTTGAATAATATATGACTAATCGGTAAAAACAACATTCACAAAATCAGTGTACTCTATGTGTGTTTCCACGATAACATTATCAGTAATACATACCTCCCATATATGAAGTGGTTCCATCTGTATGTAGCTTATTCCTTTGAACTCATATTTACTGCAGCCTCTTATGATGGTTGGGCAAAAGTTTAAAACCTTTCAATTCCTTATATCTACAAAGAAGAGGAAAAAAATTAATGTCACAAAAAGAAATTATCCATCTGTTACAACAGATGTAGAGTCTGTTGCATCAGATGAGGAGTCTGTTGCATCAGATGAGGAGTTTGTGCATATGGAGTTTGATGCAATAGATATGGAGTCTGTTGCAACAGATATGGAGTTTATTAGAATACATCAAACCAGCTTTTCAGGTGGTTTGATTTATTCCAATAATTTCTCCATCTATTGCAACATCAACAACAGCATAAACTACAAAGAAACAACAAATGAAAAACATCTATAAGAAAGAAAATAACAATATTTGTTCCACAAACATCATCAATAACAAAGAAGCAACATCCTATGTTCCAACACCATCAATAACACCACAAGTTCCAACAACATCAACCCCACCAACAACATCAATACTAGCATCAACAACAAAGATACAAACAAAATACATACAGAAAAATGATATGGCCAACAAGGCTTTTAAACTTCTTCCAACAGATGACTTTTTTGCATATTGTAATAAAAATCTCTATTCGTTTATTCAAAAATTAAAATTTTCTTCAAATTTTTTAAATAAATATGATATGAGTAAATGGTAATAAATAAATAAAATAGTTATAAATAACTTGCAAAGAAGAAGACGAGAATAAAAGAGCAATAGTGAACCATATCTTAATGTCAAAAGGGGATCAAAATAGTAATTTCAATCGAGGAATCTAAGATATAGATCGATTTAGATCCGAAAGGATCTTTATGAGAAAGAGGAGAAAAAAAAGGTTGTAATAACCCTAAACAGGAGAGAAAGAAAAAGATGAGAGACGGATAAAATAAATTTAGGGTTAAAGGAGAGATGATATAATTCTAATTTCTAGATGTACTACCCTTAATATTAAATAACTAAACACAGTGTATTTATTTAAATTTATATTTTCAAAGCATAATTAATAAGACAAATTTGGTAAAATAAACCCCAAATTAATAGTAGTAGTATTTTCTTAATGGGTATGCCAAGTCAATAGGGGTCAACTAATATGAAACAAAATAGAGGAAGTATTTAGGGTTTCAATATTTATTAATTAATACTATTCATTAATAATTTGAGGGGAACGAGAAAGAAAATGGGTGACATTGAAAAGACAAGACAAGACTACTCAATGTTATTTTTGAGTTATCCAAGAAATATTTTTTACCGCCTTTAGTAGTACTACTTTATCTACTCGGACAGAAGGTTGATTTTAAATTAAAAGAAAAAAAATATTTTCAAATAGATATGTCGTCTGTTGCAACAGAGATAAATATCTGTTTGAAAAAATCCAACAACTCAGTCATCTGTGACAACAGATACAAATTTTCATTTGATAACTAAATCAGATATGTCATCTTGTACAACAGATATCAATATCTCTTTAATAATTTTCAATAGCTCAGTCATCTATCACAACATATGCAAATGTCTATTTGATAATTAAATCAACTATGTTATCTGTTGCAATAGATATGATTATCTGTTTAAAAATATCCAACAACTAAGTTATTTGTTGTAACATATTTCATTTCAATTGATTTACGTGGAACTAGGGATGAATGAATGAGCTCACAGGGTTAACAACAACTTTAATTGAGTCGTTGCATTTGGATGGTATTGGTATTGCGTTCATCCCAATCTGAGTCGTTGATTGATCACTCTAAGTTGAAATGGGTTCTTATTAATTTAATGTTAAGATTAATAATAGTACCTACATTAATTTAGGTGGAACTAGTGGCAAATCAATGAGCTCATAGGGTCAACAACTTTAATTGAGTCATTGCATTTGCATGGTGTTGGTATTGCATTTATCTCGACCCGAGTCGTCGATCGATCACTCTGAGTTGAAATGAGTTCTCATTAACTTAATGCTAAGATTAATAATAGTACCTACATTTATTTATGTAGAACTAGGAATGAATGGATGATCTTACGGGGTCAACAACAACTTTAATTGAGCTGTTACATTTTCATTACGTTGGTATTGCGTTCATCCCGACCAGAGTCGTCGATCGATCACTTTAAGTTGAAATGAGTTCTCATTAACTTAATGTTAAAATTAATAATAGTATCTATATTGATTTAGGTGGAGTTAGGGATGAATGAATGAGCTCACAGGGTCAACAACAACTTCAAATAAGTCATTATATTTGCATGGGGTTGGTATTGCATTCTTCCCAACCCGAGTCGTCGATCGATCACTCTAAGTTGAAATGAGTTCTCATTAAATTAATATTTTAAAAACTATATCTTTTGAAATTTTAAAAATTAATAAGATCAATTTAGACCAAATTAACAATTTTAAAACTTATTATTCTTTCCCAAAATTACAAATCAACCCATACAAATCATCCATTTGCGGAAAAAACTTTTCCTCTTTTTGAATCTCAAGTTCTCTCTCCTCTCTCTCTCTCTCTCTTAATAATACAGATAACAACTACTCAATAATTTGCTCAACCCTTCAAAATAGATCGATTTTCTTCTAATTTTCAACCACATAGTTGTTATTTTTAACTTCATTCTTGTTTGTATTCATCGTTTTCTCTGTCTTCGTAGGTAATAGAGTTTGAGAAGAGTTTAGAATTTGTTCTTTATTCTAAAAATTAGGGCTTTTTAGTTAATGATAAAAAGAATACTTTTGTTATATTATCTTTGAAAATGGGTTAACAATTTTGTTGTTGGTGTCGGTATTTATGTTTTTGGTGGTAGTATCGGTGGTCTTGGTATTGATATTGGTGGCATTGGTGGGGTTGATGGCATTGGTGGTGGTCTTGGTGGCATTGGTTGTGGTTTTGGTGGTCCATTTGTTGCAATAGGTGGGATAGCTGTTCGAGATATTAAATAGGTCTTCAAACAGATTCCCCATCTGTTCCAACTGATGGCTTATCCGTTGAAGTATTTTTTTCGTAATGTGGTGTAGAATAATTTATTGAAATTTTTCTTACCTTTTTTGTTAAAAATAATTATTCAGGCATCAAATGCAATGTATTTTTTGTTTTTCTATTATTTGTAGTTAAAAGATGTCTCCCAAAAGAAAAGAAATTGAAAGTGGAGAAAGTGAATCAACTTCTGATCACCAAACAAAAAAGGCTAGAGTACAGATAGATTTAGAAGAACTTCCAGAACAATCTCAGTCAGGGCAAAATGAATCCAAGGAAAGTGATAACTCCTCCTCACCAATAGGGCATGAAATAATATCAAAATCCCACTATGATTCTGTCAAAACCATTAGTATTGACAAGTTTTGAGTTATGATGCCGATCAATAGCCCTAACACAATATTTGGTGATCTTGTACTTAAATGTCAGTTAGGAAAACCTTTTGATGAACTTAGGAGTATTATGAAGAATGACAACATAGATAGATTTTTTAAGAAGAGCTGCTTTGCATACTTTCTCGAGCTATCTTAAGACCGCACTCTCTATTTTCCAATGAGCATGGTAGATGGCCTTCTCAAGCGCAGGATCAAGTATACGGGGAAGGAGGTCAGAAAATAGATGGATGATGTTTGGATGAACTACTGCGGTATATCAGTTTGTTTTGGATTGAAAGAGTTTGCCATAGTGATTGGCTTGAGATGTGATCGTCCAGAAGAACCTCTCATAAAGGAAACACCCCACAAAGGATCCAGTAAATACAAGGTAAAAAAAGATGGGTTGTTGGGAATTTTTAGATGTAGTAGCTACAAAGCAGCGGATTTGATGCAAATCTTAGGGATAAAGACATACCAAAGCACTACAGGGATAAATTATGCTTAGTTTGGTTTGTCCATTCCATTTTAATGGCAAGAGACGTCAGGAAAGTCATAGAAGATGATTTGTTGGCGTTTGCTGATGATTTTGACAAATTCAATGACTATCCTTGGGGATATGACAGCTACTACTTAACTGTCGAATATTTATTGACATGGCTATCCACAGGGATGATCACATTAAATGGATTTCCCTGGAATTTCATGATAAAATTGATCACTATTTTTACTCATCCATTAATTTATAATGATTGTATACTAATTATTACTTTTTTTGCTTGCTTCATGTTTACATTTTTCAGGCTTGAGGATGTAAAGCCATTTCGCCCCTCCGAAATCAGTTCAAGGATTACCCAGATGAGGTTTCTCATCCAAGGATCCTTAGGTGGTTGGCGGCTACAAAGGCAGACAAAAAAATATTAAAAAGTAGGATGTTGATCTATTTAACCCTCCAGATGATGCATTACATCTTCTTTCAACTAAAATAATTTTTCTCAAAGAAAGATATTGAAACAGATATTCCATCTGTTGCAGCAATGATTCATCTGTTGCAACAGATTACCCATCAACTGCTTCTAGTGCAACATATGGGTAATCTGTTGTGGCAGACGATCCATATTTCACAACAGGTTAACCATATATTTCTTTGGTTCTCTGAACCCGGCTCAAGAGACTACCCATCTGATACAAATTATGCAATAGATGTATAATCTGATGTAACATACTATCAATCTATTACGATATACAGATCATGTGTTACGGCATCTAGATCATTTGTTGCATAAGTTGGCTGTGTTAACATCCATGTAACCCAACTAACTACAAATTATTATTATATGTTTTAAATGCCTCCTGTCTTTTTTTATAAGTTATGCATCCTTGGGTCGTGCCTACCAATGATGAGCTGGGATGACTTTTTTCTTACTCTGGGTCTGTTGATACAAAAGAAGACCCAACGGTGGAGTTAATAAAGAAGGAATTGGCTGGAGAAACATCCATAAGAAGAGAAGTTAGGTAAGGTTTGTCTAATGTTGAAGCTCTTCACGACCAACCTCAAACTGCAACAGATCTGGGTGCTTCTTCTGGGGATGTTACTGGTGGAGTTATTTGTGATGGTGCCAGCCATCCTACTGCTGCTAGTCGTGATTATGAGCATGCTCAGCAAAAAATAAATACTTTTAAAAATACCCCTTACACAGGTCCCTCTCACCCCTACACCGATCCCTCCCACCCTTGCAGCAGTCCCTCTCACCCCTCACTTTATATGTAGTGGCAATAATTTTTATGTCTTTGGATAGTCAAATTTTTATAGTGAAATAGATAGTATATCTGTTGTAACATATATAATACTTGTTGTGATAGATTGATTATATGTTGGAGTAGGTTGGTCGTCCGTTGCATTAATAGATATTTTTCAATTTATCTGTCACAATAGATATCTGTTGCAATATATAATCTATCTGTTATAGCTGATAGATAATCTGTTGCAATAAATCAAGAAAGTAGAAAGACCTGTTATATAATTTTCATTAGATGACCTAACTAAATGGTTGGAGACCGTGTATAAAGAATAATATGCACAAAGATGGAGATGAACACAATAATAATTTTTTATTTCAAGCCACCTCACTTTACATGTAGTGGTAATAATTTCTCTGTCTGGCAAAAGTTAAATTTTTATAATACAATAGATTATATATCTGTTGTGTCAGATATAGTACCAGTTGTGACAGATTAATTATCAGTTGGAATAGGTTGGTCATCTGTTGCATTAAGAAGATGTTCCCAATCTATCTGTCACAACAGATATACAATCTGTTGTAATATATAATCTATCCGTTAAAACTAATCGATAATCTGTTGGAGCAAACCAAGAAAGTAGGAAGACCTGTTATATAATTTCCAGCAGATGACCTACGTGTTGCAACGTATGTCTAAATCTGTTTGATAAGATATGTCGTCTGATAAGATATGTCGTCTATTGTAAAAGATGTATTATCTATTGCAATATTTAAATCTAGTATTTTATTTCAATTATCATGTTCAAAACTAAGGATTCAATTATATTCATAGACAGCCTAAAATAAATTAAAGACTTCAAAAATTACATGAAATAAATGAAATGTAAAAAAATCATTATGGGCACAAATGATTTACCTAAAAAATAAATCAATAAATTAAACCGAGGAGGATAGGTTATTATATTGACAGACTCAAGCTATAAAGATCTAATCAATATGGATAAGTTGTTCTTCATCCGGTATTACGGAATTTGTCTTTGGTCGTCGTGGATCTTTAGTGTCGCTTGCGTACGGCTTCTGAACTTTTGATTCTCTGTATTTTCATAAAAGAGCAGCATATCTTTTTTGGAGCAATCCAGCATCAAATCCATCCTGTATTTTAAAAAATAGATAATCAATATCTTGCAGTTCATGTAAGCATTGTGAAATTTATGAAATGAAACTAAATCATGACACTTATATTTACAGGCTACCAATAGTTTGTTGATCAATTCCTTCAATATATTCTACATCTAATAGATTAACCATTTTATCTCGATATGCTTCAATCATCGATCAATCAGTATGAACTTTTTGGTCTAAAAAGCCAATCATATCAAGGTAAGTAGGAAATATTTTAGCTAGCTTTTGTATCTCAGACGAAGGCCCGAAACGTCTCCTTTGCGATATCAAGTCATAAACTCAGATGTGCCTCTCTTTTAGAATGACGACAGCCAAAACTCAATGGAATTCACCACAATTGATTGGAATGTACACTCCGTCGACCAAATGCCAAGGTAAGCCAGTCGAAACCTTTGATGGTGTTGATTAAGAATTCCTCATTTGAGGAAACTTCCGGCTATTGTTGACAATACCTATCGTAGGCATTATTAATGTAAACTTTGTACAAATAATTATCCGTCATGTATCTGTATTGTTCTTGTGTTTGAAACTTGGCCTTCTTTTAAAGGTAGTAAAAAATAACATCGATGTGCTGCACATATTATCAAACATTTAGGATTACGTAATGAAAAAATTAAAATGCAGATGTAATTAAATAAAGTATTAATTAATAGTAATAAGTATGGAATCTAAACCTCATCATTCCAGAAAGTTTGGGGCTGTGACATCAAATAAAACCAATTCTTCGTTCTGGGATGTGCAACAACAAAATCAAACATATCAAAGCCAAGACTCGATTGATTCACTTTGTAGCGTTCGTCATTTTATTTTTTACATGATTATTTATATATGTTAATGTCACGTTCTTACAAAAAGAATCGTATAAATCAAGATCTTCTAAAATTGATTTATGTACCTGCTGGCATGATGCTTTAACAGCCCATCAGTAATTCATTATAAATAGTCGTTGATCAACTGTGTTAGTTTTTTTGGAGCCTCATCCGAGATGTTGAACCCTTCAAATGGGTAATTCTTCTATTCTCCCAAACAGACAGGCTCCACTTTTTCTTCTTCTTTGGAAGCAATTGATGGATTATAAACTGTGATAGTTCATTTGTTGTCTTAAATAAGGAATGGCTTAAAATGTCCAAGCCTATAACATAACACCAATAAATCAAAAGTATTATTGAATAAAAAATGATGAATCATATCATGATAAAAGAAATATTTACCATGAAAGTCCATGAAAATCCATATAAGTTGACTGTGTTTGGCATCAACAGAGTCGATAAATATTGGACAGTCATTTTGAAGCTTTTATAACCCCAAGGATAGTTTTTAAATGCCTCAAGATCCTCGTAGAGATTTATTAAACTGGGGATTTTGTTATTGTTAACGTCTCTTGCCCGGAGAATATTATGTACAAACCAAACCAAGAACAATGATTGTTTGTGATTCTTTCAGAGTTCTTTATCTTTCAACGTTTCTGTCAAATTTTTATTTTTGAAGCTTGGACCAACAATGGACACCAGGTCCTCATGATCACTCGACTTGCCTTTACCTTTTTTGGGTATGTGGGGTTCTTTCTTTTGGGTCAGAGTAGGTATAACTCGAGAAGGAGAAGGAGTATAACATTTTAGTCTGATAACTATGGCAAACTCCTTCCAACCAAAACAAATACGTACGCCACAGTAATTTATCCATACCTCATCCATCTTGTCTTTATTTTCATACATAAACCTATGCTTGAGAAGATCGTATACCATTTTCATCTGAAAACGAGCATTGTTGTCCTTCGACAAATCAAAATATTGCCCAAAAGCAGATTTCCCTGAAATAAGCATCCAATTTTTATTCTCAGAGTATTTTTTTGAAGGTGTCGAAAGATTTTCCCCTGGCTGACTTAACCAAGAAATCACCCGTTAAATCTGTGGCACCATCGTACTGCATTCTTATAGGATAATGATCAATGCTGAAGGTTTTGACCAAATCTTCGGCGGAAGGGCTATTAGCATTTGGATCATCTATTTTGAGGCATTCCTCCTCCCCATCTTTATTATCTTCTGCTCCTGATTAAGATAACGCTTGTAAAGCAAGCTCATAGAGTGGTGGATGTAGCCGACCTGTTGCACTTGTTCCTTTACTTGGACTTGATTCGATTTCTTTTCTTATTAGAGCCATATTATCTTAAACCAATAGGAACATAAAATAAATTATAATTGATTAATGCATCATTAAAAAAGGATAATAGTAAATCTAACATGCACAACGGTAAAAAAATAATTCCAGCAGACAGCACGTCTGTTGCACTAGGTATGTTATCTGTTGCAACATATAATCGACCTATTGCAACGGATGAGTAAACCGTTGGAAACAATAAAAATAGATCTCTAATCTATCCGACCCGGATGCAATGGATGAGTAAATCATTGGAAATAATAAAATTAGATCACTGATTTGTTGCACCAGGTATGTTATCTGATGAAATATATAAACAACCATTGCAACAGATGAGTAAACCATTGAAAACCATAAAACAGATCACTAATATATTGCACCAGGTATTTTAGCTGATGCAATATGTAACCAACCTGTTGCAATGAATGAGTAATTCGTTGGAAATCATAAAAACATAGCACTAATCTGTTGCACCAGGTTTGTTATCTGTTGAAACATATAAATGACTTGTCGCAATGAATGAGTAATCCATTGGAAATAATAAAAATAGATCACTGATCTATTGTACTAGGTATTTTATATGTTGCAATATATAACTGACCTATTGCAAAGATGAGTAAACTTTGGGAGAGAATAAAAATAGATCACAGAACTGTTCAAACATATCACTCATCTATTGGAAAATGAGTTATATATTGGATCAATATTGTTTAGATTTCTTTCAAACGGGATCATTAAAATAGATTACTAATCTATTGTACCAGGTTTGTTATCTGTTGTAATGAATGAGTAATCCATTAGAAATAATAAAAATAGATCACTGATCTGTTGCACCAAGTATTTTATTTGTTGTAATATATAACTGAACTTTTGTAACGGATGAGAAAACCTTTGGATAGAATAAAAATAAATCACTGAACTGTTTAAATATATCACTCATCTATTAGAAAATGAGTTATCTATTGGATCAATATTGTTTAGCTTTCTTCTAAATAGAAGAGTCGTTTGTTGCAACAGATGAATGATCTGGTAGATTGTTCATCTGTTGCATCGATTTTTATAGTTGCATCAGATTTTAATCTGTTGCATCAGATATTAATATCTGCTTTATCAGATGTTTTCATTTGTTGCATCAGATATGTTCATCTGTTTCATTATATGTTTTATCTATTTCAACACCATGTTTTTCAAGACAAATAACAAATAAATCCAGCAACACCAACACATCACACACACACACTAAGAACAACAACTATAAACAAAAATCACCAATAAATCTAAATCAACAGTATGAAAACAAGAAGAAAAATGCCAGAAATTAGGATTTTATTCAATCCAGATTTCAATACTAGAAGAGTAGTTAGCTCAAGTTCGTCTATTTCTTCATAATTTTTTACCTGTGAAAAAAGAAATAGGACAAAGAAAAACTCAAAGTTGTTGTCGTCGGAGAAGTCTTCACGTTAATTGATGGTTGAAAGTTGAAATAGAACTCGCCCAACTTTTTTCATCAAAGATTGAAGGAAGAATTTTGCAGAACTATTGGTTGGGGAAAGTTGAGAGAAGCTATCAAAAGAGAGAGAGAGAAGAGAGACTAATTGATTTGGATTGAAGAGGGGTGTGGGTTGGGTTGATTTTTATTTTTGAAAAGATTAAAAAGTTTTAAAAATATTAATCAACTCCACAATTAACTTAATCAAGTTTTCAAATGATATTTCACCCTAGTTGGTCAATATCACTAATCCTTCATTCAAGACTTAAAAGACACCTTTCCTTCAATTTTCTCAAGTATCTTTAACATAAAACTAGAAATCCATAATTAAAGAGTCCTAAATAATCTCTAATTGTATCATATTCATAATAATAATAATAATAATAATAATAAATAAATAAATAATAATAGAAGTAATTGTTACACATGTGTTGTTGTTACTACTACTACTGCTACTGTCGCCAACATCGCCGTTGTTATTATTGTTGCTGCTGCTACTACTACTACTACTACTACGACGACGACGACGACGACGACGACGACTACTACTATTAATACTACTAGTAATAATAATAATAATAATAATAATAATAATAATAATAATAATAGTAATAGTAAAGTAATAATAATAGTAATAATAGTAATAGTAATAATAATAATAGTAATTATAATAATAATAGTAATAATAATTGTAAGACCCCGCAAATTTCTCTCGTAGTCTGAGCCTTAGAGCGTGTCAAGTGAAGCATAAATCTGATCCAAAAAGGGTGAGAAGTGTTTTTTGAAGTGAGAAATATTTTTAACTGTGTAGAATTTCCCTAGTATCGACTTTTTTTCATGTAGAGCATTGAATAAGATTTCCATCGATACCACGTTTTTCAAAATCCAGCATCGTACGAAGAAGTTAAGGCCGTTTTACAAAAAGCAATCGGAGTCGCCCAGGTGCGATGGCCGGATTGATGGACCATCGACCTTACGATGAACCATATCCCAGCCTGTCGCAACCAAGGCAGTCACGCCCAAGTGTGACGGACAAGACGACAGACCGTCGAGGCTACGATGGACCGTCGTTGGGACTGTCGCGCTGAGGCAGTGTGGCCTCATCCTGGCCAACGTGCGATGAACATTCCGATGGACTATCGGGTTTGCGATGGACCATCGCTGAGATCATCACATCAAGGCAGTGTGTTCTTTTCCAGCCGTTGTTCGATGGACGATCCGACGGACCGTCAGACTAGGTAACGGAACGTCACTTCGACCGTCACAGAAACTTGATTTTTTAAAGGGTTTTTTGGTATTTTTCCACTCTTTTTCAGCCCCTCTTTATGCCCAATAAAGGCTCTTAGCCTCAATTCTCATCTTCAACATCAATAACTAGGGTTTCAAAAAAATCAAAACCCTTATTTCTTCTTCAAGAAAAATCAAGAGAGATCAAGAGAAATCAAGAATCTCTCCAAGAGCTTTCAAGAAAGAGTTTCTCCAAGGTATGTTGATGTTGATTCTTAGGTCCCTTTCATCAAAAAAGCTCAAGAACCCTTTTCTAAACTTCAAAGATTTTATGTTTATGAGATTCCATGATTCATGTGAGTTGAAAATTGATGTTCATACTATTATTGAGCTATGATTCATATTGTTTACAAGGTTTTCAAGTTTTGACTCTAGTATGTGAAATTCATGTGATGTTTATGATAAACCTCTTTAAGTTTCTTGTTAGATGATGTGTTCATGTAAATTAAGTGCAGATGTTTGATAAAATGCTTATGTGAAGGAATTAGAGCCATTATAGCATGTTGACTAAGAAGCCCCCAATTGTGTGCAAGCCCATGCATGCCAAGTGTTTGTTGAAAAGCCTTAGTGAATGAATTATGACATTATAGCATGAAAGCCCCAATTAGGTGTAAACCCATGAATGCCAAGTGTTTATTGAAAAGCCATAGTGAACGAATTGAAACATGATAGTATGAAATTCCCTAATTTTGTGCTCTTTGATACATGCTGAGACTTTACTACATGCTAAGTGATTGATGCAAGACCTTGTCGAATAGAATATGAGCCAATAGCATGTCTCCCTATATTATCGCATGTCTATGATTCCTAAGAGATGCTTTACTGATTGTGATGGTGAATGAATTACGGTGGTTATGAGTAGTCAAGAATGGTTATGTTTAATTTTATGTTACCGAGTCCTGGGGGTATTTATACCTGATAATTTAGCTTCTGTCAAGATTCCGTTTTAGTTTTAACAATATTTCCAGTCGAGCCATGATTCTCAGAACCCAGCAAGTTATAGAACTCTGTATTCTCAAACAGATACAGAACTTAAGTAATCTCCGTAGTCTCAGTATAACTAGTAATATAGCCTCAGTTCTGTACTCAGCTCAGATATAGTAGTATTTAAGTGTTCAGTTCAGTCTTTAATAGTATTCGAGTAATCTATCCCGAGCTCAGTGTCGTTCAGTTAGATAACGAGATTTAGTAGTATTCCATCAGATACGAAACCAAGTAAATTCAGCTTAACTCAGTCAGATCATTCGAGAAACATGATCAGTATCAAATTCAGCTTAGTTTGTGTTCAGTTAAGAATCATTTCAGAGTCTTTCAGTTGGGAGTAGGAGCTAGCACAGAGTGAGGACGGGGATGGCGGCTCTCCGTCAGAGTGGAAGAGTCGTTAGGAGCAATCCCTAAACTCCAAAACTGTGTAGCCAGCGTAGGATGTAGGAGTCACCCATCAGGAAAGGTTGGTCACCCATCAGATAGGCTTGACTATTATATGCCTTAGGCTTAAATTTCTGCGGAGGTCACCCGTTAGATAGGCTTGACCAGAGAGGTCTTTACCCATGGCATAGTATTAATACCCTTCCGGCTGAGGTTATAGGTTGGACCCTACCAGTTGAAATTCGAGGCATGTCGATTAAGTGACTACTTCCCACAGTTACAGTTTCAATATAAATCTTTAGAAATCAAGACTGTCAGATACAGTCATCTATCTCAGTGAGGAACTCAGATAGTTCCATTGATTCATAGATAACCCGTAGGGTTGGTCTCATATAAAGTTATTGAGTATTAGATTTGGAGATCACCCGTCAGTTAGGCTTGATCTTAGTCTTAGATTTAGTTGAGTATTCATTTTATCAGATCTAGAGATCAATCGTCAGATAGGCTTGATCTCACTCTTAAATTCTGTTGAGTATTCTTGTTATCGGATCTAGAGATCACCCATCAAATAGGCTTGATCTCAGTCTTAAATTCTGTTGAGTATTCTTGTTATCAGATCTAGAGATCACCCGTCAGATAGGCTTGATCTCAGTCTCAAATTCAGTTGAGTATTCTTGTTATCAGATCTAGAGATCACCTGTGAGATAGGATTGATCTCAGTCTCAAATTTAGTTGAGTATTCTTGTTATCAGATTTAGAGATCACCCGTCAAATAGGCTTGATCTCAGCCTCAGATTCAGTTGAGTATTCTTTTTGTCAGATTCGGACATGATCATTTCTTATCATTGATAGTAGATTTCGAAATCATCCATTAGATAGGTTTGATCTCCGATGCAGTCAGTCGAGAATAGAAACCTCAAAATTCAGTCAATGACGTAAGTATATTTAGTCAATTAGCTTCAGTATCCTCAGATTCTGGTATCACTCGCTAGATAAGACTGATCTCAACTCAGTACTCAATTATCGGTATCTGATAATTCAGTTATTCAGTATCTCAGTATTAGTAGTAAGTTCAGATGATAGTAATGTATTTTTCTAGTTTCAATATTCAGATTCGTGATGGTTGTAGTTATGGTTTGTACATTCATACATGTGTTCTCATTCAGTACTCTCATGATTATTCAGTTAAGTAATTATTCATACGTAAGACCTTGCATTTATCCTTACCTCGTCTGCATACTCAATATATTCTCGTACTGATGTATTTGTGCTATGGTGTTTTATTTGATACCATAGGTTTAGAGGCACGAGATCCAGAGTACCCTTAGTAGCTCAGTCCCAGTCAGTAGCAGTAGACATAGTAGTGAGTCCTCTTCATTTGAGGATGATCCTTTTATCATTATTACATCAGATTTTGTTTATTTTCAGTAGACAGAGTTAGTTGGGGATATTTCCCATCAACTCCACAGCTCAGACAGTTTAGAGGCTTTTCAGACAGATGTATCAGTATTCAGTTTTAAATTTTGAGTATTATTTGATGTTTTGAACCTTATGGCCAGTTTCTGCATTTATTATCTATACTATGCAGTGTCCAAATACAGATATCAGTAGAGAGTTGGCTTGTGGTCCTTCGGGATCACGAGCACCGTGTGACGTTCCGGTTCCAAAAAAATTGGATCGTTACAATAATAATAATAAAAAAATCTACATGCAAATGCATATTTTAAATTATGCAGAGAACCTATTGGTAATAGGTCATTCATATATCATCTAATAAAATAATTGTAGTTTCATTTTGATTTTGAATTTAAGTTTATCAATAAGTTAACTATTTCAATTTTGAAATTTCAAATTCAAAATGTTATCTGTATAAAGTCATCAACATTCATCATTCTACACAAATTTGTTCTTGCTTCTATTCATATTTTCTCTTGTTTTTCTTCTAGGTGAGTAGACATATTGAAACTTTAAAGTAGGTAGTTAACTCTTATATTTTGGATGTAAACATTCATTTATTGTAATTTTTTATTTTGTTGGTCTAATATATATATATATATATATATATATATATATATGTGTGTGTGTGTGTGTGTGTGTGTGTGTGTAAAGACCTTAAAAAAGTGATTTAAACTTTTTGCCCTTCATTAAAACACCCCGTAATAGACAAAATAACCTTTTCACGTTTTTAAAAAAATAATTATCATTAAATTATTATTCAAATATTTAGGATACAAAAGTAAAATAATAAAGAATCACATAACTAAAAGAAATTAAATGTAATATGAAAATTTTTTAATCAGGAATCCTACACAAATTTTTAGGAAAAAAAATTATCCTTGAAAAGGAAAAAAAAAAAATTAAGAACCAAACGTTTTTTTTAGTAAGAATAACCAAACATTATAGTTAAGAAAATACATAAAATAAAAGGTACCAATTTATTGATGAAAAAATTTAATTTGTTAATGGAAAAATTTTAAGAACCAAAATACACTTTTTTAAAAAACATATTTATGAAAAGAAAACAAAGTATATTTTATTCACATAATAATTCATAATATTTAACACTTCTAAATCAAATAGAATTTTATCTTATATAAAAAAAAAGAATATCTACAATTCTATTTAAATAATTATTTGATCAAATGTTACAAGAAAAATATTTTCTACTTCTATATTTTCTTCTTATTCTTAGTTTTGTTTTTATTTTGATTGATGATTAATTAATATTTTCATCTTGGATTCTTTAAGTTTTTATAGCCTTCTTTGTTATATGAAGTTCTGTTAAATTTTTGCTTATATGAAATTATTTTAATTGTAAATAAATCATGAGATTTAGCATATTATCATTATGTTTATTCATATACTTTAATGATTTTTTTATTCTTTTTTTGGATACAGGTTCCAATTGTTTTCATACGTATAAAATATGATCAAACACTCTTTCCAAAGGTAATTTTAGTTTCTATTGTCAATTAAAATAACTTTCTCTAATAAATGATGTTTTGTAGCTTACAAGCATGTTTTTTTATTCAAAAGTGGGATATACCTCCTTTTTACTATCTATTTTTTTTTTGTTTTTTTTTATATAAGCCAAAGTTATAGTCTTTTTATGGATTTATTTATTTTAAGGTTAATTGATATTTTTTAATAATTTTATTTTTTGTATATTCTTTTATTGCTCGAGATATACGAATATAACACATTTCAAGCATTTAAAAATAAATATTTAATTTTGACACTAATATTTAGAGCTTATATGTACAAAACAAAATTTATATTTATTGTTTATGGAAAGTAAAGTATATATTTTTGATAAGTAATATCTTTTAAATATAGAAAGTAAATATATTTAAACATGGCTAATCATAATTATCCCTTTTAAATATAGTTAGTTTTACTTATTTATTTTTCTTGGGCCATTTTATTTAAATAAAAGATACATACAAAGTTAAAACAAAAAAGCAACACGTCTTGAAAAAGAAAACTAAACAAAAAGATTAAAAAAAAAAATTATGAGTTTATATTGGAATCCATATTATTTTAGTATTGATAGATAATTTATGAAATAAAAATAAAAATATATTATATTTAGATAAACAAATTTTAAAGAAAATGTTTTGGACTTCTAAATCAATTAGAATTTTATTTTATATATAAAAAAAAATCTACATTTTTTTTTAAATAATGCTTTGATAAAACTTTAATAAAGAAAAGCCGCCACTTCTTCTACTATACTTTTTCTCTTATTTTGATTACGATTGAAGTCGTATTATTTCATTCATTATCACCAGTGATAAGTTTAAAGATTGTATATGAATTATACGTGAACAACAAGTGACAATGGTTTATTCTCTTTTAATAATTTCTTGTGTTAATTGGATAAGACAAAGTTGTTGTCGCTGAGTGAAGTAACAGTAAGAATTAAATGTTTATCTTACCTAAAAATTTAAATTTATATTACGAGAATGATGATTTTCTTTTAGGTTGTCACAATTTTTACTCCTTTCTAAGGTATTCCTTCATCGGTTGATTTATAGTTCAGTATTATGAATTATCAATTCGTTTTATTAGTTTTTAATTTCTAAATATATTAAATCGATAACCACCACTTGATGAAAATATACTGGGTATGTTTTTGTTGTACTAAATCGATAACCAAATCAATAAGATATTTCTTATCAATGTGGGTCCTCAACGGTTTGAGTTTTGAGTTAAACGATAAAAAATGCTCATTTATATACACGATATGAAAATGCTCATATAGTCAATGACTATGGTATTGATTTATATGAGAGTAATTTAATATTATGTTTATACAGTATAATTTTGTACTATTTTAATTTCTTGCCATATCTTTATTAGTAATAATTAATGTGACACGTGTGCTTCTTCTCATCTCCGGCCCAAGGCACCGACCCCTCCCTCCCCCCCCCCCCCCCCCCCCGCCAGCGTCGGCGAGATCCAACCCCCCCTCGATCTCCAGCAGTCGCTGCCCCCCAGCAGCCGCCGATCGACCCCCCCAGCAGCCGCTGCTCGGCCCCAGCCAGCCAGCCGCCGTCGCCGCCGCCGCAGCTCCGTCTTCCCCAACCGCTGCTCGGTCGCCATCAGCCGCAGCACCCGGACGCCGACCAGACTACGCCGACAGCTCAGCCGGCCTCCAGCAGCCGCAGCTCCACCTCAGCACCGAAACCCGATCAACGCTGGGTTCTGGATTTCCGGCTTGGTCTACAAGCGTTACCCGGTGATCTCTAACCTTGCTATTTCATTTCTCGCTATTTCATTTCATTCCCCGTTTCATGCTATTTTTATCCGACTTGCATTTTGATTTACTATATTGACCGTTGGCTGTTGTTGCTGTTGTTGTGGTTGTTCTCTTGCACTGCTTATCTGCTTGTGATTTGTTAATATTATCTGTTGTCTATTGTTGCTATTATCTGTTGTTTGTTGTTGCTGTGACTGTTGTCTGTTGCTGTTGTTGTTGTGGTCATTTCTGGCCTTTGAGTATTTTTTCTTATATTTTTCTGTGTACTGGCTGGGGGCGGTAATGGGCGGATAGGGTCATGTCCGAGGGGTTTGGGGCGTGGGGCCGTTGTGGGGGCGGGGGATGACGTAAGGGCGGGAGTGGGAGGGAGGCCACGGTTTGGCTGCGGGGGCGGTAGGGGAGGAAGTGGGGTTAGTGATGGTAGGCTGAGGGTTGGGTCTTGGAATATAGGGACCCTTCAGGGTAAGTCTATAGAGCTTGTGAAGATTCTTAGGAAAAGGAGGATCAATATCGCGTGTATTCAAGAGACCAAGTGGGTAGGGTCTAAGGCTAGGGATGTGGATGGTTACAAGCTGTGGTACTCTGGGAGCGAGAGGCGGAGGAATGGAGTTGGCATCTTAGTAGATGAAGAGCTTAAAGGCCAGGTAGTAGAGGTGAAGAGGATCAACGATAGGTTGATGACTATTAAGTTGGTCATTCGGGGGTTTACCCTGAATGTGTGTAGTGCCTATGCACCGCAAGTGGGCTCGGATGGGGAGGACAAGTTGCGGTTTTGGGAGGCTTTGGAGGAGGTGCTGAGAGGAGTGCCTAGCTCGGAGAAGATGGTTGTAGCAGGTGATTTCAACGGGCACATCGGGGCGTTACCGGGAGGTTTTGGTGATGTGCATGGTGGGTTTGGCTTTGGGGTGAGAAATGAAGAGGGGGCTACTCTTTTGGAGTTTGCAAGGTCCTTTGGGCTGGTGGTGGTGAACTCGGGCTTCCCGAAGAAGGACGATCGCCTCATCACCTTTCGAAGCACGATAGCCAGGACCCAGATTGACTACATGTTGATCAGGAAAGGGGATAGGGTGTTGTGTAGGGACTGTAAGGTCATCCCGAGTGAGAATCTTTCGACCCAGCATAGGCTCTTGGTCATGGACTTGGGTATAAAGAAGAATAGTAAGAGGAGGAGTAAGGAGTGTAGACCTAGAATTAAGTGGGGCGGTTTGACGCCAGTGAATGCGTGGGAGATAGGGGAGAAGTTGGCGGGAATGGGGGTGTGGGAGTGTAGGGGGGACGTGGATGATATGTGGGATAGGGCGGCTAGGTGCATCAGGGAGAAGGCTAGTGAGGTGTTAAGTGTTTCTAGGGGCCGGGTTGGGCACCATCAAGGGGATTGGTGGTGGAATGAAGAGGTGGAGATGAAAGTGAGGACCAAGAAAGAGGCGTATGCTAAGTTGGTTGAGAGCAGAGACGAAGGAGAGAAGCGGGTAAACAGGAAAGAGTACAAGCAAGCTCCGAAGGAGGCTAAGTCAGCAGTCACGGCAGCTAAGACGGCCGCGTTTGAGAGCCTGTATGCGGGGTTACAAGGGAAGGGAGGGGAGAAAAAGTTGTTTAGACTCGCAAAGGCTAGGGAGAGGAAGGGTCGTGATCTCGATCAGGTGAGGTGCATTAAGGGGGAGGACGGCAGAGTGTTGATGGAGGACAGCCATATTAAGAATAGATGGAAGTCGTACTTCCATAGGCTCTTGAATGACGAAGGGGATAGAGCTATTGTGTTAGGGGAACTGGAGCGCTCAGAGGAGTGTCGGGAGTTTAGTTATTGTAGACGTTTTAGGGTAGAGGAGGTTAGAGAGGCTGTTCGCAGGATGCGGCGGGGTAGGGCGACGGGGCCGGATGAGATACCGGTGGAGTTTTGGAAGTACGTTGGAGAGGCTGGGGTAAGGTGGTTGACTGGTCTGTTTAACGAAATCTTCAAGACGGCAAAGATGCCCGAGGCATGGAGGTGGAGTACCATAATCCCTCTCTATAAGAATAAGGGTGACATCCAGAGTTGCAATAACTATAGGGGGATTAAGTTATTGAGTCACTCTATGAAGATTTGGGAGAGAGTCGTCGAGGGGAGGCTGAGACGGATAGTGTCTATTTCGGAAAATCAGTTCGGATTTATGCCTGGGCGCTCGACGACGGAGGCAATTCACCTGGTACGGAGGCTGGTGGAACAGTATAGGGAAAGGAAGAAGGACCTGCACATGGTGTTTATCGATCTAGAGAAGGCTTACGACAAAGTTCCCAGGGAGGTGCTTTGGAGATGCTTGGAGGTGAGTCGAGTCCCGATGGCTTATATCAGAGCAGTTAAAGATATGTATGATGGAGCGAAAACTCAGGTGAGGACGACGGGAGGAGACTCAGAGCATTTTACTGTCTTGACAGGATTGCATCAGGGATCTACTCTTAGTCCTTTTTTGTTTGCTTTGGTGATGGATGTGTTGACGCGGAGTATTCAAGGGGAAGTGCCTTGGTGTATGCTTTTTGCAGACGATGTAGTTCTGATTGACGAGACCCGAAAGGGTGTGGATGACAAATTAGAGGTGTGGAGACAAACTCTTGAGTCTAAAGGGTTCAGGTTGAGCAGAAGCAAGACAGAGTATTTGGAATGCAAGTTTAATGACGTGAGGTTGGAGGATGAGGTGGTAGTGAAGCTGGAATCGCAGGAGGTATGTAAGAGGGATAGTTTCAAGTATCTTGGATCCGTGATTCAGGGTAACGGTGAGATTGACGAGGATGTCTCGCACCGTATTGGGGCGGGATGGTTGAAGTGGAAGCTCGCGTCGGGGGTGTTGTGTGATAAGAAGGTGTCGCCCAAGCTTAAAGGCAAATTCTACAGGATGGTAGTCCGTCCGGCCATGTTGTATGGAGCGGAGTGTTGGCCAGTTAAGAACTCCCACATCCAAAAATTGAAGGTGGCGGAAATGCGAATGTTGCGCTGGATGTGTGGGATGACTAGAGGGGACAGAGTTAGGAATGAGACTATCAGGGAGAAGGTTGGGGTGGCTCCAGTGGAGTGCAAGTTGCGGGAAGTCCGATTGAGTTGGTTTGGACACGTGAAGAGGAGGGACATGGATGCCCCGGTTCGTAGGTGTGAGAGGCTAGCGTTGGATGGTTTTAGGCGGGGTAGGGGTAGGCCAAAGAAGTACTGGGGAGAGGTGATTAGACGGGACATGGAGCAGTTACAGCTCACCGAGGACATGACCCTAGATAGGAAGGTCTGGAGGGCGAGGATTAGGGCAGAAGACTAGGGCCAGTTTGGGGGCACAAGGGTAGGGAATTTTTTTGGTGGGGGATTATTCCTGTTATTCTTCCTACTCTTATTTTTATTCCTATTCCTATTCTTCTTCTTGTTATGATTTCGGTGTTCCATGTTTTATTATGTATCTGAGTGCTCCCCGATGTTTCCTACTACCTATGCGTTACTTTATATTTATATTTATATTTATATTTATATTTATATTTATATTTATATTTATATTTATATTTATATTTGTGTGGCGACTGTCTTGAGCCGGGGGTCTATCGGAAACAGCCTTTCTACTTCTTCAGAGGTAGAGGTATGGACTGCGTACATCTTACCCCCCCCAGACCCCACTAGGTGGGAATACACTGGGTTTGTTGTTGTTGTTGTTGTTGTATATAATATATATATATATATATATATATATATATATGTATGTATGTATGTATATATGTATGTATGTATATATGTATGTATGTATATATAATATATATTTATATGTATATATATATATGTATGTATGTATATTTTTATATATGTATGTATATATATATATATATATATATATATATGTATATATGTATACGTATATACATATATATATATATATATATGTATGTATGTATGTATGTGTGTATATATATATGTATGTATGTATATATATATATATATATATATATATATATGTCATTATGAAGTTGATTTATTTTGAGGCAACCAATAGCTATTTAGTGTATCCTATGTGTAATTATTATTGGTTATTTTTCTTTATTACGTTCTTTGTTAGAAATTATGTACTTATGATATTTGGCTTACCTTTTATCACCTGATACTTTGTGCAAATTGATGCTAAATTTAAGGTTGTATAGATTTGGATTGGTTCTGGTTATGTAATTCTTGATTTATGAGTTTATGCAAATGGGGCATTTCTTCGATTATCCTATCTTTATGTGTAATATTATTAATAAATTTCTTTAGAAAAAAAATAACAAAGAGCATTAAGAATTTATTGTTGATGATGATATTATATTGTTTTAGTGAGAATTGATGTTTGATACATTTATAATGTTCTTATACCTTCAATGAAGATACACTCAAAAGGACATTATAGAATGAACTTCTGACATAGTTGTTGTAGTTGTTTGTTTTTGTTAGTATGTTTGTGGAGTGTCTTTTATTTGATTGAATACACTATTATTTCTTATCAATAATCACTTATTTGAAATAAATAAATATAAATATATATATATATATATATATATATATATATATATATATATATATACTTTGTTATAGAGTATTTTTATCTGGGATAAAAAAATTATAGGTAATATTCATCAGATTTCTTTGAGTGGCAATCAAGGAATGTTGTTTACGTTAACTTTAGCTTTTAATTATTTATTATTAATTATGATTAATATAGAATTTATCTTTTATCATATATGTAACTATCATGGATAAAAAGGCTACATGTTCATCATCAGTTCTCCGAACAACTATCAAGGTATGTTTTTATACTTAGTTTATTTTTTAATTATTTTATTATTTATTATTAACATTATATTTATCTTTTGTCACAAATGCATCTGAGGAATCTGAAGTTTCCATGGATATGATATACGTAAATATTTGAAAAATGCAAAATGAATATTTGAGAAATCAACAAACACAATAGACACTCAAAATATACAACAACAACAAATCTATTGTATTTCTATATAATGGGATCTGGGGAGGGTAAAATGTACGCAGTCCATGCCACTACCTTCGAGGAAGTAGAGAGGTTGTTTCTGATAGACCCCCGGCTCAAGACAAAGGACAGTAAACAAAGCTATAATAAATTATGAAAGAAGATGGAATACAAAAAATAAGACACCCACAAAGTAATTTTCACGACTCGAGGCTACCCCCTAGTCACGACATCAGTGCCTACGGCCACAAGTGACCACAAACTAACCTATGTGCTGGTACCTATTGTGTGCACTAAGTAAATTAGTAACATAACACATGAACGAAAGATAACTGATAATATACTGTAAATCTAAATACTGAAATATGTAACAATAACATGTCTAAAATTTCTAATAAAAATACTGGAAGCTAAACTGTCTGTCTAAAATAACTGATAAAATTAATGAACTAACTAACTGTCTAACCGAGTATCTGAAAGCCTCTTAACATTATAAGGATTTGATGGAACTAATCCCCAGCTAACTCTGACCGACTGAACATAAGAGAGTACTGAAATAACCATAAAAGCATATCATGTCCTCGATAGATAAGGACTCACCACTACTGTTGTTAGATAACATTGTGTTGTCAAAGAACGGTCAGAAAACTGAGGGTCCGAACCTATGTTATAAGACAACATAGCGCAAAAATAAGTATGCAGTCGGTACTTTGAATGTACTGGTATATGATATAAGGACCGACTGAAATGCATAAGAAAAATGAGCATGAATGCATACACATGTAATATTTGAGAATGCAAAACCAAGCATAAACATGTTACTAAGATAATCTGAAATCTAAAAAATTAAAATTTGTATAACTGATAATCTATACACTTGTTCAAGAAAAATCGAGCAGAGATACACTAAAATACTGACTGAAACTGTGGGAGCTATCATGTAACCGACATATCCAAATCTGAGCTAATCGGAGTCTAACCTGTAACCTCAGTTGGAAGGGTGTGAGTACCTTTTCATAGGTACTAACACATGGTTGTGCGGATCTTTTAATATGTTGTCCCGAAGGATCAGGGTTTCAATGCTAAATTAATGGGTGACCCCTGAGAGGAAGTCAAACCTAAACTTACAGGTGACCCCTCATAACCTTTGTTGGATACGTAGTTCTGGAACTAGGGGACTGCTACTAACGTCTCTACCTAAACTTACGAGGGAGCCGCCATCCCTGCATTCGCTTGGTGCTAAGTCCTACTCCCAATTGAACTGACACTGGTACTGACTTAATTTTCACTAAACATAACAACTGATAGTGCTCAACATGATCATAACAACTGAGTAAAATGATAGGATTCATGGTGTAACTGCCTTATTACTTGAAATCTGAAATCATGTAAATACATAGGTATCGGGTGTTCATAACTCACCTACACTGAATGATTATAAAATATGATGTAAAAGCTTAAAACTGTAGTATGAAAATCATGGTTCAAAGACCCAGAACATAAACATCTCACCAAATATTAGAGAAACATGAACTTGAACATGGGAATGTGATAAACATAAGAAAACAACCTAAGTACATGACTAAATTCATAGGTGGGGGATTTAACATGAATTAAATGGAACATGATGTGGAAACTTGCTACTAAAAAAATGAATATGGCTTAATTCAATTGAGAACACTTGTAGACATGGCTTGTAGTTGATTTAACAAAAGATTCATGGATTAATTTCATAAAGTAGGATGAGATTAACACTTTTAAGTTAAAAATAAGGTTTTGGGCTCAATGGATGAAAGGGACCTATTGATGGATACCCACATACCTCAATAGATAGTATCTTAAAGATTTCTTGAGGGTTTCTTAAACTTGGAAGCTTAAACTATTGATTTCTTGATAAAGGGACTTGGATATTGTTCTTAGGAAAGAAAGATGGTTTCTTGAGAGTAATGTTGAGAGAAATAGGCTTATAATATCCCTATGGATGCCCAAATTATGTTATGGACGAATTGGGTTAAGGGAAAAAGACCTATTTGCTCCTAGATTTCCTTAATGAAGAAGTTGGGCGTAAGGCACCAACGCGTTGCACCCCTCTCTCTCGGGAAGTAACCAACTCTCTGCGCTCTTCTCTACCGGGGAGAGACCAATGCACTGCATACCCCATCACCATGGGAGAGAGTTTCAAGTGCATTTAGTGGGGTCAGTAAGACGATAATAAAAATTATTAAAGTTTAGGGGTCTTGAAGATGACTAATTCCTTAACACTTAGTGAAAATTTCAAGCCTTGGACCCCTTAAGTGTACAACTACAACTGAACCGAGCTTAGGATCTTACGGGGTATTACAGTAATATTATACAACAATAAACCAAAGGCACCCACCACACCCAAACTCTCCTAACTAGAAGCTCCAAATTTTTCTACACAGCCCTAAGACTACCAACCTGGCATACCAAAGCTCTCCTAACTACTGGTTATAACTCACCCACACGCACCAACCTCTACCCTAATTTGCGTCCTCCATACCTTCCTATCTAGGGTCATATCCTCAGTGAGTTATAACTGGTCCAAGTTACGTGTAATCACCTCCCTCCATTATTTTTTGGCCTTCCTCTACCCCATATAAAACAATCCAAAGCTAGCCTCTCACACCTATGAACGGGAGTATCGGTGTCCCTCCTCATCACATATCCGAACCATCTCAGCCTCACTCAAAATATAGAATAGATATTTACCAGATCAGTTTCGTAAAGAATGAATGTAAATATATTTGTATGTGAATGAATATTATTATATCACAACTTTTTCTCTTAATAAATTTTTTTAAGCATAAAAACGACTCTGGAACAATACTAAATTTACATATCCACTTTTTCTATGGGGGTTTATCAAATAAATTTGTAGATATTTAAATATTTTAATATATTTATTCCTTTTATAATTTTACTTTCAATTTACATTTATGAATAAATTTTGTTAATAATTTTGTGTGTCGTTTATATTATATAACAAGTGGTATGTTTTCATTCATTTTTGCATAGTTTCGTGCAATATTGAATCTTTTTAATCCTACAGACAAAGGTAATCATTTTTTAAAAAAAATTGAATTAAAATAAATTAAAAGTGAACATGAGATAAAATTATCTCCAATAGACGTGAAGTATTTAGCTTAAATAAGAAGTTAATGTAAATTTTAAACATTAAGTATTCCCAAAAAAAAAAATTAGATTATATTGAAGTCTTCTTCTACTATACATTTCTTTTTCATAAGATCTACACTATATTTCATTTTATCATTTATCTTACGCATTAAAAAAAAACTTACAATTCTAATTTCACATAATGCAAAACTTATTAATTATAGAAATTTAAATATATAAACAATCAACAAATATTTCTATTTATATATAATAATAAAATTAAATTATAATTTAAAATAAACACTCAAATTATATCTCTATTTATATTTGTATTAACACAAAACTACAATTTAAAATTAAGTATGACATATAAATTCAAATTGTGGAAAAATTATGAACCATACAAGTTAAGAAATAGATTAAATTTCAAGAATTATAAAAATACATATTTATTTATAATACATTAAAAACAAATAATACGTAAGGATATTAAGCAAAATGGTAAGTTATTTACAAGTATAAATAACACAATAACTATAAGTTAGGACAAAACTAGAAAAAAATTTATAATTATAGTGTAAAAAGTTTGAATGGTGTGATTTTATGTTTAGATAAAAATATATTTTTAACTATAATAAGCAGAGTCTTAAATTGTACGTATAAATAATGAATTAAATGAATATTAAAATATAAAAAATTAACTAACTTAATTTTTTAATTAGCAATCTATGTTCTGAAATAAGCAAGAATATAAATATCAAAATACAAAAGAAAATAATTAAATACAACAACAACAACAACAATAACATACCCAGTGTATTCCCATATAATGGAGTCCGGGGAGGGTAGAGTGCAAGCAGACCATACTACTACCTCAGATGAAGTAGAGAGGTTGTTACCGATAGACCCCCGGCATAGGATCAATAATAGTTTAACAAACATAAATGTATATAAATTAGTACAGTATGGAAAATAAACTAACAACGCTGGCCAAAAGATGATACTAAAAACTATCTAACCGAAACTATAGACATCACACAACACCTTGAACAAGAAACTTCAGACACAAAAGAACAATCCCCTACTATTACCGACACACTCCAACCCCCTAACCCTCTACCCTAATTCGCGTCTTCCACACCTTCCTATTAAGGTTCATGTCCTCCATAAGCTGTAACTGCTCTATATCATGCCTAATCACCTCCCATCAATATTTCTTTAGTCTACCTCTACCCCATCTAAAACCATTCATAGCCAAGGTCTCACACCTCCTCACTGGAGCATCAGAACCCCTCCTCATCACGTGCCCAAACCAATGTAACCTTATTTCTCGCATCTTGTCCTCTACTGAAGAAACTCCAACCTTCTCCAGAATAATCTCATTCCTCACCCTATCTTTCCTGGTAAGACCACACATCTATCACAACATCCTAATCTCTGCCACCTTCAACTTTTAGATGTGAGAGTTCTTTACTGGCCAATACTCCTCTCCATACAACATAGTCGATCGGACTGTCACTCTGTAGAACTTATTGTTAAGATTTGAGGGCACCTTTTTATCACATAAAACTCCTAAATTGAGTCTCTATTTCAACCATTCTGCCCTAATACAGTGCGTTACATCCTCATCAATCTCACCATTGCCCTGAATCATAGACCTCAGATACTTGAAACTTTTTCTCTTCTGAATGGCCTGGGATTGTACCTTCACCACCATGCCAGCCTCCTGTGATACATCATTAAAACTACACTCCAATTACTCTATTTTGATCTTGCTCAACCGAAATCCTTTAGCCTCTAGTATCTATCTCTAAATCTTCAACTTATTAAGAACTCCTACTTAAGTCTCGTCACTCAGTACCACATCTTCTTCAAATAACATACACCAAGGCACCTCCCCTTAAATATGTCGCATTAAAACATCCATCACCAAGATAAATGAAAATGGGCTAAGATTCGATCCTTAGTACAACCGTATCAAAACTGAAAAGTGCTCTGAATCTCCATCTACCATTCTTATACGAATCTTTGCACCATCATACATTTCTTGAATTGACCTATTATACGTTATGGGAACCTCTCTATCCTCCAAGTATGTTACATCCGGGGTTTTAGTCTTAGAAATTTTTCTCAAAATCTATTCTCCAGACCTAATACGACTCCAGGTACGAGCCGTATACTAGATACAAGTGGTATAGTCCTTTCATAAGCTGACTAGTGTTAGTTGGTAGGATGGTATTGATTACTATAATGGTCATGACTTAGTGGTGTGAATCATAAGGATTGATACGAGCCATATCGATGACTCGTATGGTGGGCAGTGTTTTATCCTCATGTAATTCATTTTGCCAGGGATATGGATCATGGGTACGGATCATATGCTAATATTATAACTTGGTTGGATAAGTCGTATACTGGACAATTAAGGCTTGAGTACTACTGGTGGAAACTAATCGTAAGGAAGGGTACGACTCACAAGGGGGTCAGTCGTATCCCTGTAATAGGTTTTTAAGGGACTTAAGAGAGGGTATTCTGGACATTTTTATACTTACCCTAATTATGGCCCACGACTTCAAATACACTTAGGAGGTTATTTACCCTATTATTCTATTCATTAATACATAGAAAACTATTTTAGAACATATCATAATTCTCTTAAGAGCTTTTGGGGTAAAAAAGGTAGGGTTTCAACTTGGGGATTACTTTAGGGCTTTCTTTGGTGATTTTCTTTCATCGTCTTTCTTGGTTTAAGGCATATGTCTCTTCCCTACTTCTTACTTCTAAATAGAAATGGATTTTATATATGTTTTCATGGTTTTAATAGTGCATGGTTTATGGTTTTCAACTAATAATTGGGGGTTTTGTTCATAATGGCTTGGTTATAGTTTTCTATGATTTAATGATGCTTTTAAATGCATCAATGATGGTTTTGGGAAATTAGATTGCATGGTAATGGTTTAGTGGTCTTTGGAATTAGTTTTGGTCATATTATGCCCCCCAAGGTGTTTGATAAAATGCTTATAATGATATTTTCATTGCATTGACTTCTTTAAATGGAACTCTTTCTTGTTTTCAGCTTATATATGAAACTATAAATAGTTTACAAAGGTTAAAGGATAATTAGCTATGCTTTTTGGAGAACATGGTAGTCTCCTATGAGGTTAATATGGTAAATGGAAAAGGGCACTTGAGAGTCCCCTTAACCTAAATTATTTAGCTATTGATAAATCTTGCAAGTATGGTTGGTATGCCGATACCACTATCTATGAAAGGTAGAGGTTCTAGGGGAACTAAAATTGTAAATTCATATTTGCCGATATGAGGGGTCTTCGATGACCATATGTGAGTGTCATGTTTTATATTTGAGGGATGTACTATTCATCCTATGAGATATTTCCTAGCCATGTGGATACACGTACTGGGACTCTTTCAGCAGGGGGAATTGAACCCATATGGCCAATGGGTATGGTTAAACGGTAAGGTTAAACATCCCAGGTTAAAGGTTTTAAATTCAGGCTAAACACGGATTTCGTTTCTCGGCACTTATATATATGTATGATTGTATGCATTATGGATGGTTTTACTTTGTTATTTAAATGGCATTACTTTATCCTTATACCAAGATACATACTGGCGTTCATTCACTAACCCATCTACTGGCCGTTGTATACCTACGCTATGTAAGAATAGGCCATTCGACTTCTCCTACATTGTGATTGACTCAAGGATAGCATTTGGATTAAAGTGGTGAGCTTTCATCTTTTCAGAAGGCTCTATTTCATGATATGGACATTCTTATATATTTTTCTTTTACTTTGGATATTGGCTTTGGCTATGATTGGGGGCATATCCCGCTGTATATTTGTATTCTTTTGGATAAAGGCTTTGGGGTACTTCAGGGGGTTGGTATAGGGGAGATCGGTATTGGTGTCGGCCTTGTCATTAGAATAAGCTGGGAGGATGGCATCATCAAACATGATTTCCCATTGTTCCATCATATTACATTTTAGGTTTGATTGTCATATTATGTTGTGATATTCTCTTTGGTTTGGTATGGTATGGATAGTTGTTTTGGTGCAATATATTCAGTTAGATCGGTCACTATTGTGACTTTATACCAGTGTCTTCATGAGAGCATTTATGCAATCTCGTTATATGGTCAAAATTCAGCTCATCTAAGGTTGTGAAAGGTGGTTGGGTTAGGTTAAGGGGGCGGTCCCCGGTCCTGGTTGGACTTTGGATACCCATTACGTCTAGGACCTGGTTTGGGCCGTGACAACTTGGTATTAGATCTTTAGGTTCATGGTCAACTGGGAGTCCATAAAGCCATGTCGAGTAGAGTCCCTTTTAGTTGTGTCAAACATGCCACACTCATAACAGAGATGATGTGAGACATTTAGAAATGTTTCACTTTATTGAAATTCTCAGTTCTAAAATCTTCTCTAATCCTTGGTTGTTTGTCTTTAAAATCATTCCTCCTATATCTGGACACAAGGAAATTCTTCCATCTAATTTGGAGAAAATACTGAAGGGGTACCTCCTACAAATGGAGTACATCCTCAATCTCATGGTCCTATTTCCTATTGTGTTAGAGTTCCTCCTATTCCTTCTACTGCTATTCAGGTACCTCAGGGTAATATGATGAACGTAGAGTTTCATCAGTCTATTCATATTATTGCTCAAATGGTCATTTCTCAGGTTGAGCGAGGTGCAGCTAGTGCTTTGTCTGCTGAAGCCACAAGGGTTGGTCAACTTATGAAGATGGGTCCTCCTACTATTATGGAGTAAAGGTGGAGGAAGACCCACAAGGCTTTTTGTAAGAACTGGAGATGATATTTTGAGTTATGCAGGCTTTTAATAAGGAGGTAGTTAGCTTTGTGGCTTATCAGCTCAAAGATATTTTTTATCAGTGGTATAAGGAGTGGGACGGAGATAAGAGGGATATGGAAGAACAAGGGTTGTGGGAGGCCATTTCTAATGCCTTCATGGATTGACTCACATTCCACTGTAATAAGACAAGTAGAGCAGCAATTGAGTCAATTTTCAGCGGCATTTAATCAAATAAAAGTCGGCACCCTACCTAGTGACACTTTGCAAAATCCAAGGAACGATGGATCATGCATAGCTATTACTACCAGGAGTGGGAAGGTGCTGGAAATTTTATCCAAAGGCAAGCAAGTGACCAATGCAGAACCAGAAGACGCTGATGAAGCTGAAGAGTGTGCTCATGACATCACCCCTTAACGTTTGCAGCTTGAAAAGATTGATAGTTGGAAGCAAGATAAAAAGAAAGTGGTGGAGAAAACTATTCCTCTTCCACCACCACCTTTTCCTTAAAGTCTGAAGAAGGAGGTTGATGACACTCCTGAAAAGGTTGATAATCAGAAGCAAGATAAAGAGGAAGTGGTGGAGATAACAATTCCCCTTCCACCACCACCTTTTCCGCAGAGACTAAAGTAGAAAGCTGGTGATACTAGGTTCAGCAAATTCATGGCTATGTTAAAGTAGCTGACTATTAATGTCCCTTTGGTGGAGGCGCTAGAGCAGACGCCCGGGAACGCTAAATTCATGAAGGACCTTTTGACAAAGAAGTAGGCGGTAAGCTATGAGCTGGCAGATAATGTTTATTATTGCAGTGCAATCGCTACAAGATCGTTAATTCAGAAGAAGGCAGATCCTGGTGATTTCACTATTCCTTGCACGATTGGATCATTGGATTTTGCTAAGGCATTGTACGATTTGGGTGCTAGCATCAATTTGATGCCACTATCCGTCTATAGGAAGTTGGGGTTGGGCGATCTGAAACCCACCAATATGTGGCTAATGATGGTAGATAGGTCGGTAAAACGACCTGTTGGTATCTCAAATGATGTGTTGGTGAAGGTTTCTACCTTCATCTTTCCTGCAGACTTTGTTATTTTAGATTGCGAGGTGGATTCTGAAGTTACCATAATCTTGGGACGCCCTTTCCTCGCAACTGGAAGTGTGCTTATTGACTTAAGAGCTAATGAGCTTTTATTTCGATTGAATGACGAAGTTGTTCGTTTTGATGTATGCAAAGAAATGAAGCAGCCCAGCGATATGAATGTGTTCTCAAAGAAGTATCTATAGAGAAGCAGCTTACTGTTGAGCCACTATCTGATGTGCTATTGAAATTTGAGCGTGAGGAGGCTGAAGAATATGAAGAAACCGTTTGTGCTCTAACAGGAATAAGGTCTTATTCTCATGCTCCTAAGAAGCTGGACCTTGATCTTAACAATCAATCTTCACCAACAGCAAAGACTTCCATTGAAGAGCCACCAATGCTAGAATCGAAAGAGCTCCCCAGTCACCTAAGGTATGCGTTCTTGGGAAGTGGAAATACACTTCTGATGAGTGTTGCGGCTGATTTAGGTGAACAGCACGTAGAGGCTCTCATCTCTGCTCTGAATAGGTATAAGAGAGCTATGGGATGGACTATTGATGATATAATTGGTATCCCTCCTAGGATATGTATGTACAAGAGTCATATCAAAGAAGATTGCATGCCTACAAGTAAGCATCAGTGTCGTCTGAATCCATTCAGAAAATGATGCTCCATCTATCTCGATGAAGTCTAAGTAATCGAGATAGCTATGTCGTGCCACGATAATAAATCAAGTGCTTGGTGGGAGGCAACCCATCATTTTTAATTGTTTTATTTTCCTAGAAGTTTGTCGAGCCACGACCAAAACTAAGGCGCTTGGTGGGAGGCAACCCATCATTCTAATTGTTTTTGTTGTTTTTGAGTAAGTGTAGGTGCAAGACGTATAAAGGAGGATCTTGGTCTCAAATTTTGATTTGAAAGTGAGCAATGTTAAAGGTGGTAAGTGAGTAATGAAGGATCAAAAGGCTTTTGGTTAGGCATTTCCTATACAAATTTAGGCAATGGACAAGGCAAGGCCTATGTAAATCTAGGCAACGGACAAGTCAAGGCCTATGCTATGGCCTTTGTTCTCTGAATCTACAATGCCATAGCATAGGCACTGGCTATGCCCAAAAATGCCATAGTATAGGCACCGCCTATGCTCAACTAGACAAAGCATTAGGCGTCGCCTATGCCAAGCATAGGCAAAGCTAAAGGCATCACCTATGCCATTGCCTTTGCTCTCTGAATTTACAATGCCATAGCATAGGCACCGCCTTTGCCTCCCAAATCTCTCAAAACTTTTCATTTTGCTCATCTAACCTTGCAAGATCATCTTCCGAGTTCAACACCAATCTCAGGTAAAATGGCATCAAAAGGTCGACCAGGAAAAAAAAAGCGTCCACCTCACAAAAAGGTCAAAAAAGGGCGAGAAAAGAGCAAGATAAGTCCTCCTCGCTGCAAATACCTCGACTAACGATGTAGAGGACAACTCTAGTGATGATGACTCTGATGATGATTCCGAAGCAGGGGGTATGACCCCAAATATAGAAGAGGAGTCCGACTAACCAGATTTTTCTTATTTATTTCCATTGAGGGTAGTGTGTCCCGTCTAAGTGTGCGGTGAGGGTATTTGTATGTTGTATTGTACTTCTTTTCCTACATTTATTTTTGTTTGTTAATTAGTCGTACTCAGTTAGTAGAATTTTTTTTAGATTTTGCATGAAGTGCATGAAACTATTCTGATAGGCGGCATGGTATTATGACAAAAGTTTGTGCTAAAATCATTACTGTTGAGACGTTTAGGCTCTAAGTGTGACTCATTATGTGATAATTGTGTAGTTTAATTCCTTCATCTGTTGGGTCAAGAGTCTATACTGCTCCCAATAAAGTTGACCATGTGCCTTGTGTGTGTGAAGATATAGTATATTCTGTGTTGTGGATGATGCTAGAACTTTCCTGGTGTGTATGTAAAGAGAAATAAAGAATGTGAGTTTAGGAGATGATTTAGGCATTTCTTTGGCAACCTGTGATTGTTTACCTTCTTTTTACCTACCCGTGGACACTATCCTAGTCAACCCCTTTGAGCCTTTAGCAATTTTCTTTGACAGCCTCATATGTAGCCTAGTCCATTTTTTTTCAAGACCATAATTTGATCTAAATTCCTAAGCACTTTAAATGGTAAAGTCATGTGACAAAATAAAAGAAAATTGGGTGAGAGTGATGCCTTAAAGTGTATTGGTGCTTGAATTTGTTATGAAAAAGAGTGGCTATCATAGAGGTGTGTTATAAAAAAAAAGACAAAAATGAAAAGAAAACTAAAAAGTTAGTTCTGTTTATAATTGAATACCAAAATAGTGAAAAAGGGGTGGTAGATGAAAGGAAAGTAGAGGGGTTGTTTAAAAGAAAGTGTTAATGGCATAAGGTGATATATTAAAGCGCTTAGGGAACTTAGTCACTATTTCTGGCCAAAATAGTCCTAGTCGTCCCTTAGCCTACATTAGAACCTGTAAAGACCTATTTGATCCTAAGCTTAGCATTCTGATATTAGTAGAGCATTACACTAAGGGCAAGCCTATGGTCATCAGTTGCAACATATGAATTCTTTGTGAGAGTGAGAGCAAGGAAAATCTTATACAATTGTTTCGAAAAATGAAATACTTGTGAGTGATTATGGGAGATATATTGTGAGACACACATGGTTGATGAGTTTTGGGTAGTCTTGTATGATTCCTTGTGCCTTAACTTTTGAACACGAATTAACCACCATCACGAGTCTAGATTGGAGGTATAAATGTTTCTAGTATTGATCCTGAAAACTACTCTTTGTTAAAAATTGTCGTGCCTGTCTTGATGAATATTTTTATGTTGTTACTGTGAAACCCTAAGTAGATGTTTATATGGACATGATATTTTGTTCGAGGACGAACAAAGCTTGAAGTGTGGGGTGTTGATGATAGGCGTATTTACACGCCTAAAGCACCTTAATTAACCCATATTTTAGCTAAGTTTTAAGGACAAAATATATAATTCCTGCACTTTTAGTCCTTTTTCCTGTAAGTGAGCTAACCAACGTGATTAGCAAGTTTTCATGTATAAATGATGAAGATTTCAGCATTTTATGGACTGGTTGACATCAAAGAAAGCTTCACGTAAGAAGGAAGGCAGCTTTTGGAAGCCTATGGACTGAAAGTGATGCATGGAGAACTTGTCACAGGAAAAAATAGCATTTCTAAAGACTTGGGGGATCAGCAGTAACTTAGTAGGACTAGGACAAGGATAAAAACCCTATTTCAGTAGGACTAGGACAAGGATGTTATAAAAACCCTATTTTGCTGAATTTTTCAGCATTCACTCATTAATTAATTCAAGTCTTTTTCATTCGACTTCTGTTCCTAATTTACATTACAATTTCTGACAGAGAAAAGACGGCAAACACTTGATCAACGGAAAGATCAAAAATGTCCAACCTTAGTTGACGTTAAAATCATTCATCGCCAAGATTATTCTAGGTTATGGTATGATGATTATATCTATGGTGATTTCCGTTGCAATCATGAGTAGCTAGACTTCTCTGTTAGGTCTATGGAAGCCTTATGAGATACTATCTATTGCTATGAGTTTGTGAATTCTTGATACATATGTTGCTTATATCATTACGCTCTTCATGTTAATTGAATTCTTGTGGTTGCAAACATATAGAATACGCCAGTATAGCATTAACTTGTTCGAAAAAAAAGTTACATGTCTGGAAAAGAGAGAGTGACAAGGAAATAGGGCTACCAACCCCTGTTTAAAAGTTAGTGTCATAACTAGATTAACCTCTTGGAGAATTCGTACCATTATTTATATGCTTTAAGCTCGAAATAGTTAAAGTGATATAATCCTTGATGGTCGAAAGACACTAGGATTTACCATAGAATACAAATCTCTATAAGCACATGCATGTCTGAATTCCGCATAACTCATAGCCAATAGATACATAAAACTCATAAGGTGGACATAACCCTAACTTACAATTCTCATTGATTAAAACCTACTAAAATATTCTGTTTTTCTTTGTTACTTTGATACTCTTAATTCACGCTACAATTAAATCCTCCCTTTTCGTAGAATTTTTGATCAACAGTCTACTAAACATTGCATACTTAGGGACCAAGTATTCCCTGTGGGATTCTACACCCAACCCAGTTGGGTTCTATATTTGACAACGACCGCTTACACTCTTACAAGAGCTGTAGTTTGAGCGTTATCAAATTTTGGCACCGTTGGAATACGGTTGTCAACTAAGTTTGTGATAGTTACTAGACCCTTTGGTCAAAGATTCTCATACTTTACTTTTAGTTGTTATTTTTTTTTCTGTAGGTTTTGTTCAGTGCATGCCCCATACTCAAAGTTCGGGACACCCATTATTACCCCTAAATCCTGAACCACATCGTATTGGCAGAATGGAGGCACAACGTGACATTAAAATAAGGGTTGCTCAACAGGAGTAGGCTAGACTAGCTGCGTTGGCCGCTACCCAAGTACATCAACAGAATATTGATAACCCTGGGCGAGCAACAAATCCTGATAATGAGGACCTAGGTGATGACGAGTTACTAAACCCTAGGCGTGATGCTGAGGTGGCGACACCTGCTAACAGAAGAGATCATCAAGCTAGATTTAGACCTGAATTCCAAGCTATGCAAATTCCGTTTGATGATGATGATGACGATCTGGACAGAGCTGGTGCCACAGAAGCTATTATTCTGCTGCCCTTAGCACCCGGAGCCAAGTTCAATATCACTAGCACTATGATTCAGTTATTGAAGCTCAGGGGATTATTTGGTGGACTTACAGGTGATGATCCAAATATACATCTGATCAACTTTATCTCTACATGCAAGTCATTCGACAACCCATGTGTTGGACAGAATGCAATTCAGCTGCATTTATTTCCATTGTCTCTATCTGGGGAGGCAACTCTATGGTTGAATGGGCTAACTCCTGATTCTATTACTAATTGGAGGTAATTAAAAGATGCTTTCCTAGAAAGATTCTTTCCGCCATCCAAGCGAGCATAGTTGAGAGATGAAATCAGCAATTTTCGATAACTTCCAATTGAAGCTCTCCATGAAACATGGGAGAGGTTCAAGAAGAAGCTTATGAGATACCCAAACCATCATATGACCAATGTCCACTTGATGGAGATATTATACAGATCTCTGAATTCGGTGACTAAGCCAGTGTTTGATAATGCGGCAGGAGGGTCATTCATGGACCTCACTTTTATTCAGGCAAGTGATATACTAGATCTCATGACAAAGAAAAGCAGAGCTTGGCATACCAGGGATTCTGAGGTAGCAAGCTCCACCATAGCTATTGGCATGACTGTAGAACAAAGGCGAAGAGAGGAGGAACGCGATCAAGATATGGCGCATATGAAGACATAGATGGATCTTCTTACCAAGCATTTATTATCAGGGAAGACCGAAAAAGTCAAAGCTATTGCATCAAAAGGAAGAGACGAATCTGATTCTGAGGAAGAAGCCAACTACTTGAATAATCAGGGGGTTTTCGAGGCAATGCCCAAGGAAACCTAGGTCGGAACTATTATGATAAATCTGGAAATAAGAACCGTGATCAAGTGCCAAAAATGCATGGGTTATCAAATACAAATACAACATCTATACTATGAGAACATAACAAAAAAGGATACAAGCCACTCTTGTGGTATTTGTAGGTTGCCTCCTATCGAGCGCCTAAGTTATCCTTGTAGCACGATGTCTTTCTTCTTTGAATCCCATGATGGGTCATCAAAACCCTCATCATTCACTTTCTCATTCTCAACATCCACCATAGATACTACTTGGAGATCTGTGGTTTTTTTCTTTAACTTCTAAATTTTGAATGAAACCTTATCTTCTTGTACCTAAAATTTTATCTCTCCCAGCTCTAGATTGGAAATGGCTCTCCCTTGGCCAAAAAAGGATGACCAAGAATGATAGGCACCTCTTGGTCCATCTCACCATCCAATACAACAAAATCCATCGAGAGAATGAATTCCTCCACCTTCACAAGGAAATCAATCAATATCCCACTGGCCTTTTTATGGACCAGTATGCCATCTAAAGTCCCATCGAGGTCGGTGTAGGAGTGTCCAATCAAGTTTCTTATTGATGACAAAAGGCATTAGGTTGATTCTTGCACTAAGGTCACAAAGAGCTTTTGCAAACTCATGAGTCCCAGTTGTGCAAGGAATAGTGAATGCTCTGGGGATCATCCTTCTTTTCCATAACTTTGTTATCTATGATAGTGCTACACCAACAAGTAACCTCAATGGTATCACCCTCAAGGAGCTTCTTCTTGGACATTAATTTCTTTATTAACTTAGCATATCCTGAAATCTCTTGTATGGCCTCGAGTAGTGGGATATTTATTGAGAGGTTTCTACATTTTGTCATAAATTTTCTCAACTTTTCACTCTCTTCCTTTTTATGCAACCGCTGAAGGAAAAGGGGAGGAACATGGATGATTGGCCTTGCTTCTCCTTGTGGTTTTTAAACTTCAACCACTTCCTTATTATTTTCATCCATCTCTTTCTCATCATTTGTCTCTCTTCTTTGGGGCATTACCTCTTTTTCCTTGGCTTTAGGCATATTTTCACTTACATATCCTCTAAGGGACTCATCAAGTATTTTTCCACTTCTAATGACTATTCTAGGACTTGTGCTTCATTCTTTGGGTCAGCAATTGTGTCACTCAGAAGTCCACCTCTAGCCCCTGCATTTAGTTTCACGGAGATTTGCCCAACTTAGGTATCTAATTATTTGATGAAGGCGGAGTGAAACAACACCATTTAGGAGAGCACGAAGAATTCACCCTTCAATTCATGGACTATTTTGTTCGTACCTTTAACTCTACTCAAAATCCTTACCAATAAATCTTCGGTCTTAAACTTTTTAAGATCGATGACATTTGACTCTTTGGCCTTAGTCCTATCATGAGGAGGGATGTAATGGTCATAGTCACGTTCCCCATCTCACCAATCTCTATCTGAGTCACGATCAATCCAACCTTATTTCCTACCTTGCCTTTGATAGGCGGGGAGGGAACCCCCTGAGTAGTTTTCAAACTACTAAATCTCTTTATCCAACTTCTTTGTCTCATCATCGTCTTCATAAGTCTTTGATGTTATGGTATTTACCGCTTTTGCAGGTACACCCATCACATGTTTTGTCAGAAGCTTAAGTTGGTTCATCATCTTGTCCATGTTTTTTTCCTTATCCTTTTCTCATTTTCTTTGCTTGTTTGTCTCTGTGGAGGTAGTGGAAGGGGTATTAGGAGCATCAGCAATATGAGTGTGCCACCCTTGATTTTGTTTAGATACTTCACCTATTAATCAGAAAGTCACAAGATGATACAATTTCATAATAGAGCCACCCACCACATTATCCACAACTATTTTGTTCAATGGGTTAAGAGCTCTATAAAAATATCAAGGAGCATCTTATCTGGGACCTCATGATTTCGGCATTAGGCTAACTTTCCATTAAACCTCTCTCATGCTTCAAACAACAGTTCTCTATTCAATTGTTAAAAGTTATCAATCTTATAACGTTTTTGAAGCATCTTCAATGGTGGGAAGTATCTATCAAGGAACACCGTGGTGAGCTCCTCCCAAGATTTGATTGAGCTGAGTAGAAGTGAGCAGAGCCATAAAACTGCCTCACCTATTAGTGAAAATGGGAAGTATCGAAGCTGGATGGATTCTTGTGTGATATACGCTATGTTAAATGGTGCACAAACTTCCACAAAGTTTTTGAAATGAACATTAAGGTCCTCATATGCTTGACCATCATATAATCCTATTATTTACAACATGTTAAGCACAACGCTAGTTACATGAAACACACCATTTCCGTTGGTTGGGGTGTGTGGATAACACTTGTTTACCCCGCTTCATTTAATTAGCCCTCATCGTCTAGTGAGGAATCAAAGGGTCCAAAATTACTTGCATTATTGCTTATTGCTCCGTTTACACTTTGATCACCTACAAAATAGTCAAAAACACAAAACAAGTAAATTACCCCACTCTGGGTAATCCCAAGTAGTATAGCACCACACAAGTGAAATCTACATTTCACTCCCCAGCAGCGGCGCCATTTTGATAACGCTTAACTCACTCCTATAATTAAGGGTTAAGGCAATCATTGTCAAGTAACCCAATATAAATTAGGTTCAAATCTCAAAGAGTGAATGTTATAGACTTCCAACCTATGAGAACTCAAGTTACTAAAAGGATACTCGGAATGCTAATGAAAACAATATTTATAAGTAAATAGAGGGATTTGTTTGAAAATTCTTCAAACAAACTTCAACAAGTATGTGGTAAATGCTATCTTTGGTTTGAATTCAAGCTTTGGAGAATTCTTGGGATATATTCCTTAGAGGTAAAGCATGTGGAAAAATGTTGGTTTATCATGGGATTCAGTTGTTAATTAATGGATAGGCTAGGTCCAAGATCATTGGAGTCAATCTTTTGCCAAAACCCCAAAGATTTCACCCATTGGTCCTTTCGAGCACCTAATAAATATGGAGCTTATATAGCCATCTAAAGCCTTAACCAAGCATCCTTATTTTTTGGATGATGCTTTTGACATGATTTATACTCTCTAAACACTTATTTCTAAGGTTGCAAAGGGTAGTAAACCATAGGCTTAGTTGTTCACCATTGCTTTGTCCCCCAATAACCCTCTTTCGAAGATGTTATAGTTTACCTAATATTCACCCAAAACCCTCTTTCAAGGATGACAAAGGGTTTCTAGAGCTTGGAGTTTTCACCCATCAAACCCATTTGGATATTTGGAGTTTTCACCCATCAAATTCCAATACATAAGCTCAAGAAATGGTGAATTCATACTCAATAAATAAAATCCATGCAAACACAATAATACCGACATACAATCACACTGTAATTTAATATAACCTCAAGACTAAATAATTTAGCTTCTCATGAAGAAAGTAAAGAGAGATATACCATGTGGGTTAACCAAATCATTCATTCTTCAATAAAAAACTATGAAATTTGAGCCTCCAAAGTTGACTACATACTTGCCCAATTAGGGTTTCAAGCTTAAAATTTAAAACTGTATTATGAGATAAGTAATACCCAAAAAAAAGGGTTTTTACTTATATATGATATGGGGTTCGTCCATGACATTTTATAATTCTGCTTTGGGCCAGTTCCCGCTGATCTGCGATTGCATATCTTTAAATGCAATCATAGCTATGCAACCGCAGTTAGGTTTCATGATCGCACTTTGCTAACCACCTGGACTGACGGCAACCGTTGTTGTACTAATCAAGGCTGACTGCTCTAGGTTACTAGCTGCACTTCTTTTACTTCTATTTGCACCATTTTTTGCTCCATTCCATATATGATCACCTTCTTTACTTCATACCTACAAAATGTAGATTTTAGTGCACTTAAATCTAGATAATGCCTTATTTTCTAATACAAAACATGGAAGTGTGTATATATAATTTATACGAATGGGTGTTTAAATTACCACTTATCAATAGGCAAGGTAAATAGATGAGGTTTTTTTATCAGGGAGATGCGCAGTCTCATGGTGGTTAACATGGTGGCAAGTGGCAGAAAAAAATAGGGGAGTTCTTGTTCCTTCTCTAATGCCAGTGCTCCTTACCCACAACAGTCGGGCAACAGGAGTCACTAAAGTGGTGATAATTCTCGAGCTCAGGTTTCCTAATCTTAGGCAAGTGGAGGTCATTATATTTCTTTATTCCCTCCTTGTCAGTTCTACGATCGTTCTTATCAGGGATTCTATGAGAAAGGTAGAGATAAGTGCTTCAAGTGTGGTTAGGTATGCCATTAGCTCAAGTATTTTTAGACTAATAAGGTTGCTTCATGGGTAAATAAGATTATGGTGTCTTCATCTCTGCTCCTACACCTAGTGGTGTGTCATCTACTTTTGTTACTACTCATGGTTATAGTATTGGTCGGAATAGGTTGTACGCTTTGGCATCCCGATAGGAATCTGAGGCATCACCTGATGTTGTTACTACTATATTATAGCTCTTTTCCTTTGACGTATATTGTTTGTTTGATCTGGGCTCCACTCTTTTTTATATGACTCCTTATATAGCCATGTCTTTTGGTTTTGATTTGGAAATTATTTCAGATCTTTTTCTTATTTCTATACCTGTATGAGACTTGATCATTGTTGAATGGGTCTATAGGTGGAGTGTGTCATCTATTGGTGATAGGCAAACCTTGGTAGATCTATTTGAGTTGGGGATGGTGGATTTTGATATGGTTTTGGGCATGGACTGGTTGCATTCTTGTTATGAATTTTTAGACTGTCAAACTCATAAGGTCATCTTTAGGTTCCCTGGTGAGCCAGAAATAGAATGGGAGGGTTTTTGTTTAGCTCCTAGGGGGAGATTTGTTTTCTATCTTCGAGCTCAAAGGTTAATCTCTAAAGGGTGTCTTCATGACTTGGTCTGGGTTAAAATTCAAAGGTTCTTCTTTGCGGTCAATTCTGATATTTAATGAGTTTCCAAAGGTATTTCCGAATGATCTTCCTAGTATTCCTCCAGATAGAGAAATAGAGTTTAGTATTGGCTTGCTTTCATACACTTTTACAATATCTATTCCTCCATATAGAATGGCTTCGGCTGAGTTAAGAAAACTCAAGAAGCAAATTAAGGATCTTCTAGATAAGGGGTTTATTCTTCCTAGTATTTTGTTATGGGGTACACCAGTTTTATTCGTTCATAAAAAGGATGGTTTCCTTCGGAAGTGCATTGACTACAGGCAGTTGAACAAGGTAACGGTCAGGAGAAAGTATCCTCTCCAAAGTATAGATTATCTGTTTGATTAGTTATAGGGAGATAAGTTCTTTTCTAATATAGATTTTTGGTCTGGGTACCATCAGCTTAAGATTAGGAAAGTGGATATATCTAAGTCAGTTTTTCGTACTCGGTATAGGAATTTAAATTCTTGGTAATGTCATTTGGGTTGACCAATGCTCCAGCAGAATTTATGGGTTTGATGAATAGGGTGTTTAGGAAGTATTTGGATCTCTTTGTCATTTTGTTTATTAATAATGTTTTGGTGTATTCAAGGAGTAAGGTGGATCATGCTAGTTACCTCTGTGTGGTATTGCAAACCTTAAAGGAATAATGATTGTTTGTCAAGTTCTCTAAGTGTGAGTTTTGGTTGAATTTCATGACTTACTTGAGTCACATTATTTCTAATGAAAGGATAATGGTTAATCCAAAAAAGGTTATTACGATGAAGGGGTGGTCTAGGACCACGACTCTATTCGATGTTCGAAGCTTCTTGCATTTAGCCAGGTATTATAAGTAGTTTTTGGAAAGCTTCTCGTCAATAGCTGCTCCTTTGACTAAGTTAACTCAAAAAAAGGTTAAGTTTTCCTTGTCGGATGCTTGTGAGGGAAGTTTTCAGAAGTTAAAGGATAGGTTGTCTTTAGCTCTAATTTTGACTTTGTCGGAAGGCAATAATGGGTTTGTGGTTTATTGTGATGCGTCTCAGGTAGGGCTTTGATGTGTTTTGATGCATCATGGAAAGGTGATTACCTATGCTTCCAGACAGTTAAAGGTATATGAGAGGAATTTTCCTACCTATGATTTGGAGCTGTTTGCGGTCGTGTTTGCTTACAAAATATGGTGGCATTATCTGTATGGTGTTCTCGTGGATATCTTTTCTGATCATAAAAGTCTTTAGTATGTGTTCACTTAGAAAGAGCTTAATCTCAGGTAGAGGATATGACTTGATCTTGTTAATTATTATGATATGATTCTTCACTATTGCCCAAGTAAGGCGAACGTGGTTGCTGATGATCTTAGTTAGTTATCTATAGGTAGTTTGGCTCATGTGGGGGAAGGAAAATGGGAATCGATGAAGGATATTAACCACTTGGACAATCTTGAAGTTCGTCTCTTGGATTCCAAAGATGGTGGTGTGATGGTAGAGGAGGTGGCTTGATCAACTCTTGGTGTACAGATTAAGAAGAAGCAAGTGTTGGATTCGATCTTGATAAAAATCAAGAGTTATATAGGTGGATAAAAAGTGGCAGCATTTGAGATTAGTGGTGATGGTATTTTGCGATACCAAGGGAGGTTGTGTGTTCTGAATATCAACGGTTTGCGACAAAGGATTTTGGCTGAGGTGCATGAGTCGCGCTATGTTATCTATCCTGGTTTGACAAAGATGTATCATGTTCCTAAGGAGATCTATTGGTGGAATGGTATGAAGAAATATGTGGTTGATTTTATAGCCAAGTACATGGTGTGTCAACAGGTTAAGGTTGAGTACATGAGGCGTGGTGGGTTGCATTAAGAAATAAAGTTGCATGAATGGAAGTGGGAGATAATTAACATAGATTTTATTACCAGTCTTCCTCGGTCTTAGAACTAATTTGATTCAACTTGAGTCATTGTGGATAGGATGACTAAGTCTGCTCACTTTTTACCAGTGAGAACTACCTTTTCGACAAAAGATTATTCAAAGTTGTATCTTCAAGAGATTGTGGAGCTGCATGGGGTGCTTAATTTGATTATTTTTTATCATGGTACGCATTTTACGTCTCATGTATGGCGGTCTTTCCAGAAAGGATTGGGGACTAAGGTTAGTTTAAGTATGGCTTTTCATCCGCAGTTGGATGGGCAAGTAGAGAGAATGATTCAGACAGTGAAGGATATGATTCGGGCATGCGTGATTAAATATGGTGGCAATTGGGTTGAGCATTTACCTTTGGTAGAGTTTTCTTACAACAATAGCTATCATTCTAGTATTGGTATGCCTTTTTCTGAGGCATTACATGGTAGGAGGTGTAGATATCCAATTGGATGATTTAAGATTAGTGAGGCGGATATATTTGGTCTCGATTTGGTCTATCAATGTATGGAAAAGGTGAAGGTGATTCATGATAGGCTTAAGGCTGTCTAGAGTCGCTAAAAGTTTTATGCGGATGTTAGGCGTAGATATTTGGAGTTTGAGGTTGGGGATAGGGTATTCCTAAAGGTGTCTCCAGTGAAGGGAGTAGTGTGGTTTGGCAAGAAAGGGAAGCTTAGTCCTTGATTAATTGGTCCTTATGTGATTCCATAGAGAGTTGGTAATGTTGCTTATGAGTTGGAGTTGCCATCTAGTTTTGGTTTGGTTTATCCATTCTTTCATGTTTCCATGTTGAGGAATTGTATTGGTAATCCTTCTTTGGTTGTTCCTTTGGAAGGGTTAGATATCTTGAATTCTCTATCTTATGAAGCGGTCCTGATTGAGATATTGGATAGGCAAGTTCATTGGTTTTGGACCAAGGATATGGCTTCGATTAAGGTTCTATGGCAGAACCATAAGATGGAAGAAGTTACATGGGAAGAAGAAGAAGACATGAAGTCCAAGTATCCGTTCTTATTTTCTTCTCCTGGTATTCGTGCGGAAGGTATATGCTCTTGAACACATCTTTATTTTCTGAGTTTGTTAGAGGAAAGATTAATATCTTTGCCTCTTTGTTTCCAAACTTTGATGAAGGTTGGGAATATGTTTAATAATTCAAGTGACTCTGTGTGTAGTTACCCCTACCTTATTTTTCATTCGAGGATGAATATTCCTAGTGGTAGAGAATATTTCATCCTGGGTTTTGGCCTTAGAAATTTTCCTCGAAATTCATTCTCCGAACCCAATACGACTCCAGGAAATGAGTCGTGTGTTGGGGTACTAGTGGTATGGTCCTATCGTAAGTTGACCAGTGTTAGTTGGTGGAATGGTTTTGATCAATAGAATGGTCACAACTTAGGGGTGCGAGTCATAAGGATTGATACTTCTTTTAAAATTAATATGGATTTTATAAATAGAATACCAAATGTAAAGGATTATTACAAAGATGGACCAAACCACCGAAAATCTGCCAATGCATTGGGCCTAATAAAATTGGACCATCAAAATTAAAAACCCAACCCAATCTCTCTATGTGTATTCATATATATATATATATATATATATATATATATATATATATATGTCCCTAGGGTTTCTAAAATGTTTTTTGTTGTCTTGTCCGCCATTTGAGCTTCCTTCTAAATGAGAATCCATGATGTCGGTGACCTTCAACCTTCAATTCTTGATGATGGTCCTCTGGATCATTAACTCATTGCCTGAGATCTCGATGATTCCTACTATTAACAGCTCACTAAAGTAAGTATTTTACTTTAGTATCTATTTGCCTTCATTTGTTGAGCTCCTTCTGTAGATCTTTAACCTTCCTTCACATGTGTATGCTCTTTTTTATCTGTGTTCTCCTTTAGATTGGATGGATCTTCTTTTTTTGTGCTTAAATGAGGGATTTAGGTCCCTAAGTCAGATTGCATATCCAAGTAAATCCTAGCTCCTACTTTCTTTTGACTGTTATGCCTTGTAATATCCCCTTATTACGACCTTGTTGACAGATATGGATGGAGGGGAGATAAAGGATTCTCGTACCTGCCATTCTTTGAATTGTATTCTACTTCTCAGGTGTATTAGTCAGGTCAAACACACTCGACCCTCCCCCATTACTTGAAGTCCACTTTTGACGGTTGAATCTGTATAGACTAGATAGCTTTTGATGTTTGTGATTGCCCTCTTGGAGTGTAAATAGGTACTTGTAAGATGATTTAGCTCTGTTAGCTATAACTTTAGCCCTCCTCCTTTTTATCCTTTTTTCAGTGACAATCGTATATATGGACACTGTAATTTATCACTATTAAGGATTTTCTTACCTTTGACTTATAACTGTTGAAATGTTGTTATGCTGAAACTACCATTATTAATTACTGTGTTTGCTAAATTATCTGCCAACTAGTTCCTCTCCCTTAAAAGACGCTGAAATTTTACTTGCTTACCATGTAAGCTCTGTGATTTGTTCAACATAATCTACCATATTCCATGGTCACTCCCACTCTTTAATTAAAATCTTCAGCATAATAAGAGAATCTGTTTGAAAGATTAACTTATTAAGATTGGATAGATTACAATGGATTGCTGCTTGAAGCATAGCATATGCTTCAGCCTCTATATTAGTAGTATCTATAATCTGTGCACCCTGTGCATACCTTAGATCTCTCTTTTCATCTCTCAGACAGAAAGCATAAGAACTGACCCCTAAATTACCCCTAGAAGCTCCATCTGTATTGTACTTCAACCAACCCTCTTCTGGGAATTGCCACTCAACCTTTGTCAGCTTGATTGATGGTCTCTTTTGTTGTAGTAGTTGATGAATCCCTATCCATATAAAAGGGAAAACTTGTCTAGGATTCCTCACTTGAAGTAACAGACCAATATTTCTATTAATATTGTATATTACTATATGAGTTGACAAAGATTTCACATTATTTTTTGAATTGTTTCTTCTTCTCCACAACTCCCATAAGATAATGCTAGGAATTGACTGATAGTATGCCTTAGTTGCACCCTGTTTCCCTTCATTCCACGAGTAGTTAATGAGCTCTCTTAGATTGGCTCCTTACATAGTAATACCTGCACAAGTAGAAAAATAAGATCAAGTCCTGTTAGCAGTTCCTGATTTTAGAAACACATGTGAAATAGTTTCTTAATCAATTTGTGAAGAACACCAGCATCTAGTAGGTCCTTCTACTCCCTATCTTCTCAAGTTATCATTACAGGCACTTTCCCTTTCCAAAACCTTCTCATTAAAAATGCCATCTTAAAAGGTAAACCTTTCACCCCAAATATTTTTACAAACAACATTCTTCTCCTCCCTTTCTCTAATATAATTCTAGGATGACTTAACAGTGAATCTAACATTTGACTCCAACATCCATATTGGACTGTCTTCTTCCTGTTTATCAGCTAGAATTCTGATTGATTCCATGATGTAATCTGTAATTTCTCAAGGAAATAACTCATACATCAGCTGTGAATTCCAGAATCCATTATGAATCAAGTCCTTTACCTGTTGGTATTGATTGTCCCATTCCATTGAATTCTATAAAGTCCATACAAATATCTCTCTAAGGATTGATATGAGTCGTATCGGTGACTAGTATGGTGGTCAGTGTTTGATCCTCCTTGTCATTCATTCTGCCAGGGATATGGATCATGGGTACGAATCATATGCTAATATTTTGACTTGGTTGGATGAGTCATATACTGGATAATGTCTGATCCAAAGGTTAAGTCATAGGTACGACTGGTGGAAACCAATCGTAAGAAAGGGTACGATTCGTAAGAGGGTCAATCGTATCCCTGTGATCGATTTTTAAGGGACATAAGTGGGGTAATTTTGGATATTTCCCTATTTACCTTAATTATGACCCACAACCTCTAATACTTTTAGGAGGTTATTTATCCTATTATTCTATTCATTAACAGTTAGAAAACTATTTCAAAACATATCAGGATTCTCTCAAGAGCTTTTGGGGAAAGAAAGCTAAGGTTTCAACTTGGGGATTGCGTTGGTGATTTTCTTCCATCATTTTTCTTGGTTTAAGTCATGTGCCTCCTACCTACTTCTTACTTCTAAAAAGGCATGGATTTTATGGATATTTTCATGGTTTCGATATTGCATGGTTTATGGTTTTCAACTATAAATTAGGGGTTTTGTTTATAATGGCTTGGTTATGGTTTCCTATTGTTTTATTATGTTTTTATATGCATCAATGATGGTTTTAGGAAATTGTATTGCATGGTAATGGTTTAATAGTGTTTGGAATTAGTTTTGGTCATATTATGCCCCCAAGGTATTTGATAAAATGCTTATTAAGATATATTCATTGCATTGACTTCTTTAAATGGAACTCTTGCTTGTTTTCAGCTTATATATGAAACTATAAATGGTTTAAATGGTTTCAAAAGGTTAAATGATAATTAGTTATGCTTGTAGAGAACATAGTAGTCTCCCAAGAGGTTAATATGGTAAATGGAAAGGGGAACTTGAGAATCCCCTTAACCTAAATGGTTTAGCTATGGATAAATCTTGCAAGTACGATTGGTATGACGATACCACTAATAATTGGCCTTGGTTAATAAATGGTAATTGGATTGTTTGGACATGATTTTTAATTTGGGCATTAATGACGGGATGTGTTACTAAGCCGTGGAAGGTGGAGGTTCCAGGGGAACAGAAATTGAAAACTCATATTTGCCGATATAAGGGGTCTTCGATGACCACGTGTGATTGTCACGTTTTATATTGGAGGGATGTACTATTAATCCTATAGGATATTTCCTAGTCTTGCAGACATACACTGGTACTCTTTTAGTAGGGGGAGTTGAACTCATACGGCCTATAGGTGTGGTTAAACGGCAAGGTTTCATACCCCAAGTTAAAGGTTTTAAATACATGCTAAACACGGATTCCCTTTTGCGGCACTTATATATATGTATGGTTGTATGCATTATGGATGGTTTTACTTGGTTGTTTAAACGGCATTACTTTATCTTTATCCTGAGACACATGATAATGGTCATTCGCTAACCCGTCTACTAGCATTTGTATACCCATGCGATGCAGGAATCGACCATTCGACTCCTCCTACATAATGATTGTCTCGGGAATAATATTTGAATTGAAGTGGTGAGCTTCTATCTTTCCGAAAGGCTCCATTTCATGATATGGACATTCTTAGACATTTTGCTTTTGTTTTTTATATTGGTTCTGGCCATGGTTGGGGGCATGTCCCAACCGAATATTTATATTCTTTTGGATAGAGGTTTTGTGGTACTTATGGGAGTTGGTATGGGTGGAATCGGTATTGATGTCAGCCTTGGCATTAGAATAAGCTGGGAGGTTGGCATCATCGGACATGATTTCTCACTATTCCATCATATTACATTTTGGGTTTGATTGTCATATTATGTTGTGATATTCTCTTTGGTTTTGGTATAGTATGGGTGGTTGGTTTGGTACGGGTAGACTCGGTTGGGTTAGTCGCTGTTATGACCCTATCCTAGAGTCTTCATGAGCGCATTTGTGCAATTTTGTTAAATGCTCAAAATTCAGCTTATCTAAGGATGTGAAAGTTGGTTGGATTGGATTAAGGGGGCGGTCCGCAGTCCTGGTTGGACTTAGGATGATCATCATGTCTAGGCCCTAGTTCGGGTCATGACAAATCACCTCCACAGAATCTTCCTGGGACTCTGTCATATGCTTTTGCAAGATCAATAAACACCATGTGCAAGTCTTTCTTCCTCTCCCGAGACTGCTCCACTAGTCTTCTCACAAAGTGAATTGCCTCAGTAGTCGAGCAACCTGGTATAAAACAGAACTGATTCTCAGAGATAGTCATAATACTTCTCATCTTCAACTCTACCACCTCTTCCCAAACCTTCATTGTATGACTCAATAACTTAATACCTCTATAGTTGTTGCAACTCTATATGTCTACCTTGTTCTTGTATAATGGAATCATTATACTCCACTTCCATGCTTCAAGCATCTTCGTCGCCCTAAAAATGATGTTAAATAATCTTGTCAACCATTTCAAACCTGCCCCACCAGTGCTCTTCAAAAAATTCACTATAATCTCATCTGGCCCCATCACCATATCCCACTGCATTCTGTGAATAGCCCCCTTGACCTCCTTATTGTTTATACGCCTACAATAACCATAATCGTGACACTCCTCAGATTTCTCTAAGTCCCCTAACATAAAATATTTGTCCCCCTCGTCGTTCAAAAGTTTATGAAAATAGGACAGCCACCTCTTCTTAATGAGGGAATCCTCAACCAATACAGTACCATCCTCTCCTTTGATGCACTTTACTTGATCAAAGTGAAGATCCTTCCACTCTCTGGCCTTGGCAAGCCTATAAAACTTCTTATCGCCGCCTTTCTCCTCTAAAGCCACATACAATCTCTCAAAATTTGTTGTCTTAGCCGTCATAACTGCTAATTTAGCCTCTCTTTTAGTTACCTTATACTCTTTATTCATCTGTCTCTCCCCATCATCATTTCTCTCAACCAACTTAGTATAAGCCACCTTCTTAAACTCCACCTTCCTCTTAACCTCTTCGTTCCACCATCAGTCTGCTCGATGCTTGCCAAATCGACCTCTCAAGACACCCAACACCTCTCTAGCGGTCTCCATAATGCAATTGGCAATCATCTCCCACATACAGTAGGAAAACATGTAAAGATAGGGGAGCGGGTGTGGGGGAATGGGGGTGGGAGTAATATTTTGAACCATTTTTGAGAATATAATGTGATAATATATATATATATATATATATATATATATATATATATATATATATATATATATATATGTATATTGCTATCTATAAATTTTTAAATTGAAAAGATGTGTTTTTTAAAAAAATCACAAGTAAACAAAATTAATATATCTATTCCATATTAATCAAACGGGCACTCAATAACTACATTAAGCCAAGTAAGAAGCTATTAAAATATAATATTAACAAGTTAATAAATTTAAATAGTGAACAACGTAATAAATAAAACATGTATACAGATTCAGTTTGGAATTGTAGGGGTTGGGCAGGGACGGAGCCACCTCTAGCGAAGGGTGGTCAGATGCACACCCGTGATCAGAAAATTATGTGGTGAATAGAGATTAAATGTAAACCATAATGAGTGCATGTTTAATTTTGAACATCTTAACATAGCTGGAAATAAAATTTACACACTCTTCACCAAAGTCCTGCCTCTGCCACTGGAATTGGAGGGGGGAGGAGAAGGATTTGGGGGTGGAAATTTATTTCATTGAGGGACAATATGATAATTGAATTTTGTTTGTTTATTTCATTAAGGAACAATATGATAATTAGATTTTGTTTAAGGTAATATTCTTTAACATGCTCGAATATCACAATCTGCAACTATTGAAAATTATATTTTTATCTGCGAATCGCACGAGTGTATATAGTAGTTAGATAAAAACAAGAGAAAAATATTAGTACTAAAAAATAAGAAATGGGAAGAAAAAAGAGAAGGAAGAAAACAAAGAAAGAAGTAAGTGTTACATTATATACTACTCCCTAACTCCTTTATAATTTGTTTGTCATGTTATAACTTGCTGTGAAGTTTTATGAAAATATAGAAAAGTTTGAATTTTATAGTTTTACATTAAAGATGTGCAGATTTTGTGTCTGTGAAAAAATAAAATATTGTAGGAAAAGATATTTAATTTAAACATACTAAAAATAAAAGTAGTCTTTTTTTTTATGAAAAAAATGTGCATTAAGAAAAGCAATAATCAGAGTTCATGAGCCTAGTCTGGCTCGAGTACAAAAACCCTTGGGCAATGCCCATCTAAGTCAAACTGCATAGGCACATTTCTGATATAGCATGTTCCTACACTATCCGTCCAAATATCCTAGGCTACAAAAGAGGGGGGAGAAGGGGGGGACGGGGTATTCAAAAAATTTAGTCTGGATCAAAAATAAAAGTACTATACAACAACAACAACAACAAACCCAGTGTATTCCCACCTAGTGGGGTCTGGGGGGTAAGATGTACGCAGTCCATACCTCTACCTCTAAAGAAGTAGAAAGGTTGTTTCTGATAGACCCCCGGCTCAAGACACGAGATACCACACAAATACATAGTAAAGCACAGAATAAGATTTCATAACATAAATACGGCACCCATAAGTAATAGAAAACAGAAGAAAGCACCCAGATTCGTAATAAAACATGGAACATGGAATCATAACAAGAATAATACCCCCACCAAGTAATTCCCTACACTAGCGACCCAAACTGGCCCTAGTCTTCTGTCCTAATTCGCGTTCTCCAGGCCTTCCTATCTAGGGTCATGTCCTCGGTGAGCTGTAACTGCTCTATGTCCCGCCTAATCACCTTACCCCAGTACTTCTTCGGCCTACCCCTACCCCGCTTAAAATCATCCAACGCTAGCCTCTCACACCTACGAACTGGGGCATCCATGCCCCTCCTCTTCACGTGTCCGAACCATCTCAATCGGACTTTCATCATCTTGTACTCCACTGGAGTCACACCAACCTTTTCCCTGATAGTCTCATTCCGAACTTTATCCCCTCTAGTTAGCCCACACATCCAGCGCAACATCCGCATTTATGCCACCTTCATTTTTTGGATGTGGGAGTTATTAACTGGCCAACACTCCGTTCCATACAACATGGACGGACGGACTACCACCCTGTAGAATTTGCCTTTAAGCTTGGGCGGCACCTTCTTATCACACAACACCCCCGACGCGAGCTTCCACTTCATCCATCCCACCCCAATACGGTGTGAGACATCCTCGACAATCTCACCGTTACCCTGGATCACGGACTCGAGATACTTGAAACTATCCCTCTTACATACCTCCTGTGATTTCAGCTTCACTACCACCTCATTCTCCAGCCTCACGTCATTAAACTTGCATTCCAAATACTCTATCTTGCTTTTGCTCAACCTGAACCCTTTAGACTCAAGAGTTTGTCTCCACACCTCTAATTTGTCATTCACACCCCCTCGAGTCTCATCAATCAGAACTACATCGTCTGTAAAAAGCATACACCACGGCACCTCCCCTTGAATATGCCGCGTCAACACATCCATCACCAAAGCAAACAAAAAGGGACTAAGAGTAGATCGCTGATGCAATCCTGTCAAGACAGTGAAATGCTCTGAGTCTCCTCCCGCCGTCCTTACCTGAGTTTTCGCTCCATCATACATGTCCTTAATTGCTCTGATATATGCCAGCGGGATTCCACTCACCTCAAGCATCTCCATAGCACCTCCCTGGGGACTTTGTCGTATGCCTTCTCCAGGTCGATAAACACCATGTGCAGGTCCTTCTTCCTTTCACTATACTGTTCCACCAGCCTCCGTACCAGGTGAATTACCTCCGTCATCGAGCGTCCAGGCATAAATCCAAACTGGTTTTCCGAAATAGACACTATCCGTCTCAGCCTCACCTCGACCACTCTCTCCCAAATCTTCATAGAGTGACTCAATAACTTAATCCCCCTATAGTTATTGCAATTCTGGATGTCACCCTTATTCTTATAGAGAGGGATCATGGTACTCCACCTCCAAGCCTCGGGCATCTTTGTCGTCTTGAAGATTTCGTTAAACAATCCAGTCAACCACCTTACACCAGCCTCTCCAACGAACTTCCAAAACTCCACCGGTATCTCATTCGGCCCCGTCGCCCTACCTCTTCGCATCCTGCGAACAGCCTCTCTAACCTCTTCTACCTTAAAACGCCTACAATAACTAAAATGCCGACACTCCTCTGAGTGCTCCAGTTCCCCTAACACAATCGCTCTATCCCCTTCGTCATTCAAGAGCCTATGAAAGTACGACTGCCATCTATTCTTAATGTGGCCGTCCTCCACCAACACTCTACCGTCCTCCCACTTAATGCACCTCATCTGGTCGAGGTCACGACCCTTCCTCTCCCTAGCCTTAGCGAGTCTAAACAACTTTTTCTCCCCTTCTTTCCCCTGTAACCCTGTATACAAGCTCTCAAAAGCGGTCGTCTTAGCTGCCGTGACTACTGACTTAGCCTCCTTCCTAGCTAGCTTGTACTCTTTCCTGTTTACCCGCTTCTCTTCTTCGTCCTTACTCTCAACCAACTTAGCATACGCCCCTTTCTTGGTGCCCACTTTTTTCTCCACCTCTTCATTCCACCACCAATCCCCTCGATGATGCCCAACCCGGTCCCTAGAAACACCCAATACCTCACTCGCATTCTCCCTGATGCACGTAGCCACCCTATCCCACATACTATCCACGTCCCCCCTACACTCCCACACCCCCATTCCCGCTAACTTCTCCCCTATCTCCCAGCATTCACTGGCGTCAAGCCGCCCCACTTAATTCTAGGTCTACCCTCTTTACTCCTCCTCTTTCTCTTCTTCTTTATACCCAAATCCATAACCAAGAGCCTATGCTGGGTCGAAAGATTCTCACTCGGGATGACCTTACAGTCCTTACACAACACCCTATCCCCTTTCCTAAGCAACAAAAAGACAATCTGGGTCCTGGCTATCGCGCTTCGAAAGGTGATTAGGTGTTCGTCCTTCTTCGAGAAGCCCGAGTTCACCACCACCAGCCCAAAGGACCTCGCAAACTCCAATAGAGTAGCCCCCTCGTCATTTCTCTCCCCAAAACCAAAACCACCATGCACATCACCAAAGCCTCCCGGTAACGCCCCGATGTGCCCGTTGAAATATCCTGCTACAACAATCTTCTCCGAGCTAGGCACACCTCTCACCACCTCCTCCAAAGCCTCCCAAAATCCCATCTTCTCCTCCCCCTCCGAGCCCACTTGCGGCGCATAAGAACTACACACGTTCAGGGTAAGCCCCCGAATGACCAACTTAATAGTCATCAACCTATCGTTGATCCTTTTCACCTCTACTACCTGACCTCTAAGCTCTTCATCTACTAAGATGCCAACTCCATTCCTACGCCTCTCGCTCCCAGAGTACCACAGCTTGTAACCATCCATATCCCTAGCCTTAGACCCTACCCACTTGGTCTCTTGAACACACGCAATATTGATCTTCCTCTTCCTAAGAATCTTCACAAGCTCTATGGACTTACCCTAAAGGGTCCCTATATTCTAAGACCCAACCCTCAGCCCACCATCACTATCCACACGCCCTCCTCTACCACCCCCGCGGCCAAACCTTGGCCTCCCTCCCACTCCCGCCCTTTCCTCATCCCCCGCCCCCACAACGGCCCCACGCCCCAACCCCCTCGAACATGACCCTATCCAACCATTACCTCCCACAGCCATTACTACAAGAAAATATAAAAATATAAACGATGGTAGTAGCAAAGCAGCAGCAAGAAATACAAGGCTCACACAAAATTAAAGAAATAATCAAGGACAAAACTAAACTCAAATAGAGAGCAAACACCACTAGACTCAACACCCACAGCCCCCAAAAACAGAGCCCCAAGCCGATAACCCAATCAAAAGCAGTGCAAGAAACGACCACAGCAACAGCAACAACAGACAACAGACAATATCAACAAATCAAACGCAAGTCAAGGTACAGGGGATAATACTAGCATAATATGAAGAATGAAATAACAAAGGTTAGAAGTCACCGGGTTACGCTTGTAGACCAAGCCGGAAACCAAAATCCATCGTAGACCGGGTTCCGGGGAGTTCCGGTGCTGAGATGGAGCTGCGGCTGCTAGAGACCGAGGGAACTGGTCGTCGTTTGGGTGCTGCGGCTACTGGCGACCGAGCGGGTATAGACGGAGCTGCGGTTGGAGACCAAGTTGCGGCTGTTGGAGGTCGATCGGCGGCTGGGGACCGAGCGGCGGTTGGCTGGAGACCGAACTACGGCTGCTGGAGACCGAGAGGCGGCTGCTGGGGACCGGGCGGTGGCTGCTGGAGATCGAGGGGGGGGTTGTTGGATCTCGCCGGAGCCGGAGGAGGGGTATGAACGGAGAGGGGGGTATGAACGGAAGGGGGGAAGGGGATTGGAACCGGAGGTAGGAGACGGAGGGCGGCGGGGAGCGGCGGCGGGGAGCGGCGACGGGGGTCGGCGCCGAGGGGCGGAGGTCGGGTCGGATCGGCGCCGAAGATCGGCGACGGCGACGGGGGCCGGGGACCGGGGAGAGAGAAATATAAGTACTCTATATATTAGAAAAGAGAGATTTTGACATGTTAGTTTATTGTCGTTAAATAAAGATTTGAGGATATTTAATGTCATTTAAACGTATTTTACATGATCAACTTATTTAGAAAAGGTGTCTTTTATTTTTGTTACTTGAACCACACTATGAGTTTAAAAAAAATATATATATATCCACCTCTTTCAATTTAATTTCAAATTATGTCTTTGAAAAAGGTCATCTTTTTCATTTAATGGCAAATCATGCCATAAAATAAAATACTATTGGATTCCACTAACCTTTTTAATTTTTCATAAATGAAATGTGTCCCGATTTTCCACAAATGAGATGCTTTTCCATGTAAATAGGGTAAATACTATATCTTTCTCTAGGTTTATATTAAATTGTTTAAATTTAATATATTTAAGTACTTTAATTAGATGATAGTTCATATTAATTAATATAATTAAATATTTAAAGTAACTAAACTATATCTTTTTGTTTTGTTTTTATATTAGTTTTTTTCTTTTTGCTTATTTATTTTTAAATTTAAGATAGGTTTATTATTTTCTTCTAATATTAGGAACTAAAGAAGAACACGTAATATGATTTTAGTTTTGTGAGGAACAATATTAAATTGTTTAAATTTAATATATTTAAGTACTTTAATTAGATGATAATTCATATTAATTAATATAATTAAATATTTAAAGTAACTAAACTATATCTTTTTGTTTTGTTTTTATATTAGTTGTTTTCTCTTTACGTATTTATTTTTAAATTTAAGATAGATTTATTATTTTCTTCTAATATTAGGAACTAAAGAAGAACACGTAATATGATTTTAGTTTTGTGAGGAATAATATAATTCACTATCAAATAATCATAATAATTTAATATTTTTATATATGCAAAACATATCTTTTCATATTTTATTGAATATATTACTCCTTTTAGTTATTGATGTTAAAATTATGTTAATTATAGGAGTAGCATAATAGGTTTTGAAGAAACTTTAGGTGTTAATTATTTTTTTCTTGTAATCATTTTCATCACCTCGAATTCAAAAAGCAATTTTAATGTTTCATTATTTCAAACTTTATATGTAAAACATATTTTACTCATATAAATTTATTCGATCGCTACGATATTTTTTAAGGGGAAAGAACAGAAACGGCACTTCAAATTAAATTATTTCCTTGAAAATGTCCATGAAATTTAAATTCCACTTTCTAGCCAATTTTAATTTATTGACAGGTTCTATACGTTTTTACACAACTTTTATACAGGTTTTATATAAATCTTATACATAAATATTCTATACAAAAATTATACAGTTTTGATACATAATTTATATAATAATTGTACATTTGCACTTCAAATTAAACTATTTCCTTGAAAATGACCATGGAATTTAAATTCCACTTTGTAGCCATTTTAATTTACTGACCGGTTCTATACCATTTTTACACAACTTCTATACATGTTTTATACAAAGCTTATACATAAATATTCTATACGGAAATAATACAATTTTGATACATAATTTATATAATAACTGTACTTTTTTTACATGTTTTATACAACAATTATATAATTTATATACACTTTATATATATTGTACATATACATATTTTATAGAACTATATAATTTCTATACATAATATTATATAGATTCATATTCTATTTAATAATTATATCTTTTTTATATAATTTAATTATTATTTCTAAACAATAAAAAAAGCAGAATATTTGATCAATTTAAAAATTTATAGTAAACAAATATTGAAATATTTTTAAAAGGGCCGAATTGCCAAGTTGAATATTGTATCAGTATTGTATATAGACTGTATCAGTATCGTATATGGACTAAGTGGATCAAAATGATCCAAATTGGGAAAGATTAAGAAATGGCCATAAAATGGCATTTGGTTAGCCGACTGAACATTATTTGTCCAAATACCAAACTTGGGCTATAATTGAGCTATTAGTTTTTAAAAAGGTCATAGAGTGTCTGTAAACACCTAATTTTTTACCAAATCTAAATGTTTTTTGTCATTCTAGTGTTCAATTTTTTTTAGGGTCTAAATTAGATATTTTAAATTTATCTTATTTTTTCTAAATTTATTTTAAAAATTTTGAAGACTACAAAAATAGAGCCACATTTTAAATAAGTTTTTATTTTATTTTTTTATTTATTTTTAGGAAAAAAAGAAATTTTTCTAAATTATATTTGTTTTCTTCTTTCAACTTTTAATAAAGAATGTTGTGATATTAATATTTCTTAATCATATTCCTAAGACTAGCTAATTAACTTATTTTATATTTTGTTAGTTTTAAATAGATTTTATTATTTTTATTTTATTTAAAATATTAATTAAAAGAAAAAAGAGAATCCTAAACTACCATTCTCATACCCTAAAACCACATTCCTATTTTCCGTCCAACACACTCTCATCATTCCCTCAACTTTCCACGTCCACACTCATCTACAGAACACTACACACACTATACATACTACACTATACATATCCATATAGACATATACACACGGAGGGGATGGAAGATTTCAAAAAAAAAAAGAAACATGCACACTTTGAAAACAGAAGAAAGAGAGAAACCCGAAAGAGGAGAAAGAGTAGTAGGAACCAAAGTTAGAGAAAACTCAAAAACAGAAGAGGAAAAACCATTAGAAAAGCATGAAAAGGAAGTGGCGAGTTTGAGTTTGGATCTCCTCCGAGTTTTCAGTGACGGTGTTTACTTCTTTACTTGGTTTAATTCGTCATACAAGTTCTTATTCAATTCATGTACAATTATTGTTACGATCGATTGAAGCATGAATAAATCTATGCTCATGACTTTTACATTATTCACTATATGCAGTTTATTACTTATATGTAGTTCGGGCCTACTTCTTCATCTATAACTTGTGTGTTATTTCTTTTGAAATGATTTCGGTTAGATTAGCTTTGAAATTAATGTACAGTCGTGTTAGGAATTACAACTTGTGACTTGTGAGTGCATGTATGCATGTAAAAACCCAAAAATATAAAAATAAGGAAAGGTAGGAATTCAAGTGAAGAGGTTGGAAAGAAAATCTTGCTTTCATATACATATGCTGCAATTTGGATGTTTCTTTCCTTCACAGTAATTATATATAACAAGTAGGTATATCTTGGATCGTGAGTTATATAATTGGCCTTATCCAATTTCACTAATAATAATTCATATGATGACTTTTATTTACCATTGGCATTTCTACTTGTTCGTTTGTTTAAAGTTATTGAATCTGTAACAATGAAATAATAAATTTGTAAGCTTGGAATGAAAATTTTAACAACTCATGAACCTGTTTAAAGTTAATTTTTTTAAAATAAATGAATTACTCTTAGTTGTACCAACTGAGCTTCTTTTACCTCCAAACAAAAGGTATTACTCTTATTTTTTGTTTCATTTAATAACAACACTATTTTTATATATTTATTTTGAAAATTACTTAATTTTGAACTTTTGTATATCATTTTCAATAATATACTTTTATCTAGAACCAAACTTTTATGACATATTTAAGATCATACATTTCAAAAGTTACTTTAAAAAAAAAAAGTCATGGTTATTTAGGTGGAATTTGGGTTAAAACATTCTGATCTAATGATCAAGTCAAACTTGATAAACAGCATACACTTTGTTTCATTATAGTGTGGGAAAGGTTAAATAAGGGACGAAGTCCCCATGCTGAGACAAAGGAGGCTACTAGTATCATACATCGCATAAACCGCAGTTACAGTACTCATAGTAGCCATCAAAACTATATACTATTATTATATATATAACGTGGGTGGTGGAACTTGTTTGTAAAAATGATTATTTATACTTATTATTTACCAGAATTTGATGTGTATATAAATGAGACCCACTTCTTTTTAAAAGTCGCATGTAAGTGATAATTAACGATGAAGTCGGAAAGCACTGCTATCGACCATTCGTTATCGTAAAATAAATATACCATTGGAAGCTGATTGAATCGGGTTGGGTAGATTCTAAACCTATTAGGTGCTTATGTAGACTTGGAAAAATGGGACGATTCATAAATGTCACAAAGGCACGAGAAGTATACCAAAACTCGTGGTAAGGCCGAAAAGTACTATTATCGGTATGCCACGCATCAAGGCAGTTTTTAATAAATTCTCAATAAATAAAAGCGGGATAGAAATCACTTTTAGGCTAACGAATATTATATATCTAAAAGATTATTTTAAGCCAGACGTAAGTCATTAAAGTGACTGTGCTAGAACCACGGGACTCGAGGAGTGTCTAACACCTTCCCCTCAATCAACAGAATTCCTTATCCGAATTTCTAGTTCTCAGACCAAAAATAAAGAGTCATTTCCTTTTGAATAGGGATGCAATAAGGTGACTTGGAGCACCTAAACTCAATTCCACGTGGCGACTCTATAAATAAAGTAATCCCTATCCAAAACGTCACTTTAATTGGAAAAACTCATTTTCTCTAAAACCAATTCCCTAACGGGGTTGCGGCGATAAAAAATAGGAGTGTGACAGTGTCCTTTTCCCATTTTTTAATTTATTTTTGGGAAATCAAGACTTACATAGTTTATAATTTTTCAATGAAGCCTAATAATTGGTCACGTATCATTCAATTTTATCTGTTACCGTAATTTCTAAAATTCATCGAAACCTCTAAAATTACATGTAAGGTCGAATTTTTTTTTCTAATACTTAATATACTCCTAAATAATTAAAAATTTAGAATTTAAGCAGAACATGACTATATACACACACGTATAATCGTATCATAAATAGACTATGCATATTTCACTATTTTTATTCTAATTATTATTTTTTAAAAATAAATTAATAATTTTAATTTTTATAATATTGGATTCGTGTTGACACGATTTATAATTTAAAATTTGATTAATTATCAAAATTTTACTTGTATCACATAAATTAAAATCGAGTGAATGATACATATTGAGCTCGTGATGACAGGAACTATAATTTTTAGTGATAAATACATTTGAAACAGGGATATATACAATTAAGTGACACCATAGTAACAACAAACTAATTATAATTTAAAACATGAATTCATGCTGACGAGGATATCAACTTATGATATATAATAAAAAACACGTAATTGTCGATTAGCAAAGTGTTTAGGTCTTCAATTCGTACAGGTCTTCCTATTTTGATTGCTTTATCAGGCAAACGTCAAATAAGTATATAATTGGGTTATCACCGAAGGATGTCGTGCAGCGGATGAGGTTGCTCCTCCCTTAATCAAAGGTTTCGGGTTCGAGCCTTGGATATGCAAAAATCCTTAGTAGAAAGCGCTTCCTTCAAATGGGTCCTATGCAGCGTGAATTCCAATTAATCGAACTTCAATGTGGATATTGGATACCAGATGAAAAAATAAAAAAAAACAGTATATAATCGGGTTAGTGGGGTATGAATCTTTTAAAAAAAAAAACATTATGATAATCAAAGAGGAGGAAAAGCTAAGCAAATACTGATGATGTTCTGTGCTGGAGCTTCATCGTGTTATGTTAAAAAATACACGGATAGCGACGGTAACTAGTAGGGAAATTTCCTGCATGCAAATAAATATGAAGTGAGAATTTGAAGTTTATTGATTTTGATGGTGTCATTGAATTTAATATTTTATTTTAGTTTTTTACGTATCTTGTATAGTTTCATCGAATATCATTCACCTCTCAATAACAACAGATACTAGAGGACAAACGAGAAGATTATCACCTAGTATTTTTGTTTTCACTGTAATTTAAACATGAAACCTCAAGACTTTCATGACCACCACTAACTTATTGTTATTTTAGTTGATAGAAATTATTGAGTTCGATGGTTTGAATTCGTAGCTGATGCACTAACTCGGCATCTGCTCATGATGCAGGTAAGGGGAAGGGTCAAAGACACGCAAACAAAACCGTGTGCCTGTTTCACGGTAATGCCAATAAAGTTAGAGATGAATGGAATTTTTATGCCGTGTCCTCTTCTGTATAGTATGATTTATGTGGTGAGCTAGTATAAGCGCCGCATGCACTGGCTAGAAAATTGGACACACTATGACAATTTCTTGGGCTAATTTGATTTAGGCACATACATTGTCTTGGAAATATCCGCACAGCTTCCATTTCTTGTCTTTTTCGCAAAGATACACTACTACAATGTTTTGATTTGGGTAAAAAATGGTTACGGCACCTTACATATGGACATTTTTTCTGGTTTAATTAATAAGTAAAAGTGAAGATTCAATTGATAAGTTTCCATGCTAACCTTTCGATTCATCTAATAATAGATGAAACATATATTATGTAGTGCTTAAACGATCAAAAGGTAATAACTAACATTAGTATATATATATATATATATATATACTAGTTTAGGTGTACACGCATTGTGCGTGTACCTCATTTAATCAAGTTCAAACGTTGCACTAAATAGGATATTTGTTTAAATAATAAAGATGATTACAATAATTAAATTCAACATCTTTTGAAGATTTAATTAATTAAACCTAACATTTAACAAAAAAAAATTGTCAAAACCGATCGACATTCATCTACCACTTATAAACTGCAATAAAATAATACAACGATAGAGACATCAAAATAATAAAATTAAATCTAACCTTTACAAAAAAAAATTCTCAAAGTCG